>OV702295.1:134003004-139003004 GCA_916181665.1 Avena sativa
AGTAACCTGATCGTAGATCAATCTTGCTGAACACCTTCGCTCCTTCCAGTTGATCAAACAAATCATTTATGTTCGGGAGAGGGTACTTGTTCTTGATGGTCACTTCATTCAGTGAGCGATAGTCCACCACTAACCTCTTGGTGCTGTCTTTCTTCTCCACAAACAGAACAGGTGCACCCCATGACGACGAACTAGGCTGAATGAATCCCTTGTCCAGCTGCTCTTTCAACTGCTTCTTCAATTCCTTCAGCTCATCCACAAATATGATGCATGAAGTTATGCAAGGCAAGTGAATTGGTGCTACAGCTGCACCACATAATCCTAATCAATAATACTACTGATTGCATGCATGGAAAATAGTTTTAGCGCTAGGAAAACTATTACGCAAAAGTAATGCTCAAAACTAGAGCTAGAACTCAAATAATTCACTACCGGTAGTATACTGTTTGTAAAATCTTGGAAAAATTGTACCACCTAGGCATTGCTGATTAGAAACAGTACCAACTGGAATTACTTAAAAAGGAATTATAAAACTCCCCGAGTAATTAAAACACTGCAGAAAGCCACTAGACAGTTTCTGCAGAAGTTTTTACTGTAAGCCTATCTTTTTAATTTACGATGAGATTCTCCTCGTTCCACTGAATCCAGAGACATATCATACGCGATTTTTGGAGCTACGGATCTTTTTCTACGAATTTATTACTCCGAAAAAGCCACTAACTAGATTGATTAAACTGTACTAAACCTTGCTTCAAAAGCCTGAACCAAGGGTACAGCAAGATTCTACACGACTCACTGAATCTACACATATTTTATTTGCAATTTTTTGCCAAGCGGTTTAATATCTACGCAATTTACAAGTTTCTACCGAAATCTGTCAACTAAAAGGATTAACGAAATTAACCAGTCAACTGTGTTTGTTGACTGGTCAACGCGCCTGCTGACTGGGCGCTGACTGGGCGTCTGACTAGTCAACGCCTGGGTGCTGACCAGTCAACGACCGATCTGAACCGCTGATCTGAAATCCTATGGTGGCTGCGGGCTTACCGGAAACTAACGGCGAAACGGACGGCGGCGAGTTCCGGACGGTGGCGGCGATCGATTTCGGCGACGGTGTTTTTCCTGCGCAGATGGAAACGGTCTGCGCACGGTTCGAGATAGACAACGCGGCGCGCAAGACGGCGCGCGTGCATGCGTGCGTGTGTGTGCGCGCGTGTGTGTGCGCGTGCGTGCGCAGCGGCATGCAGCGACAGCAGCGGCTGCAGCAAGCGGCGAGGCGCGGGGCAGCGGCGGCTTGGGGCGCGGTTGGCCGCGGGCGCTGCAGGCGCAGCCGCAAGGCGGCGATGGCGGTGGGGCGAGGCGGCTCGGTGGCGAGGCGCGCTGGCGGCGGGGCGCTGCGTGGCTGCGGGGAGGCGGCGCGCTAGCGGCGGAGCAGCGGCTCGGCGGCGGCGGCGGGTAGGCGGGGTGTGGCGCCGGCGGCGGGGAGAGGAGGCGGCGGCGCGGTGGGTACCTGCTGGCGGCGGCGTGCTCGCGGGCCGAGGCGGCGGCGATCAGCGACGAGGCGGCGGCGCGGAGTCCTGGCGACGGCGGGCACGCGGCTCGAGGGCGGCGATCGCGGGCGGAAGGCGGCGCGCGGGGGGGGGGGGGTCGAGGCGAGGGGGCGGTCGAGGCGGGGGTGCGGTTCCCGAGGCCGGGGTGGCCTCTTATGTGGGGCCCCCTCGTGGGGTCCTACGCGAATTCGGCGCGCGGAATTGGAAAAGGACTCGAAAATCGGCCCGAAATTCGGACCGTTTTTCCGACGTTTCATAAAACGGCGACAACTTTTCCGTACAAGCTCCGAATCGAGCGATTCTTGCTCCTACGGTTTTGTAAAATCGAGGGGAACAATCTAGGTTCAAGGGTTGAGCGAAACCACTATGCTACAAGGGTGGAAAACACTAGTCCTACTAAAGCCTCCCGTAGGAGCCTCGTAGCAAAATAGAATAGGGATTTGAAAATAGCGTTTCGCCGATTCTTTTCAATCGACGGTTTTGCATGGGAAAGTATGATGCAATGATATGAATGATATGCAAGACCAAATCTAAAATTTGGGATGTGACATATAATCCTCAACATAACGACCCACATCCTAAACAATATAGTAGTAAATGCTCATCGAGCAACATATAATAAACATGCCATAACATGGCATTAAAACCCCAAACTAGTTTGTGGCCCCCAGTACAGTACTTTGAAATCAGGTACTAAGCCGATAGGGGTGCCCATAAACCCCATATGTTGTTAGTACGCTCAGTCTCGGAATAGGTGTCAAGAACTCGGGTCCTAGGTGGACACAGGGGGTGGGATAATAACCATATCTCAACTATTACCCCTATGTGCCTCTGCATTATTTATATCTATTCCCAACATTTTATTAACAAGTATTAATTAAATCCATGATCATCTCCACCATTAAGAATATGCCAACTCCAACAAAAGTGGAACATCGATGATGCGAAGAAGCCCCTGAGCATGCAACTACGACTCACAAGGCTGATTATCTACCAAACAACATGTAATAGGAGGTGTCCAAGGGTATATAGGTGATGCAAGTAATATAACAGGGGTACGGAAACTAAAGCATTGCAACACGGATAGAAGTAGATCAACATGAGGAAGTAAAGACTATAAATATAAAATAGGTAGAAAGGGGGAGAATGCTTGCCTGGGAAACACTACCAAAGGTTCATCCGAAGATCATGTCGACACTCTGATGAGTGCATATTTGCATCATGTTTTATGTTATTATTTTGCATTATAGTGGTAGGATCTTGGTATTTTACGGCGTTCACGCACACTTTTTATGTTTATTTTCACTACGATCATATCAGATGATGGATATGATGGACACAATCTTGGACCAGTTATATTGGAGTGAAAAGGAGCCAAAACAACGTAATTTGGAAAATATTTGTAACACCAGAAGAAAACCTGAAGCAATTGGAGGGTACAGAAGGTTTAACGACCAACTATACGGAGGGAATAAATATTCCATCCATGTAGTTCCGTCGTGTAATTGGCGCCGACACCACCTCCTCAAATAGTTTCACCCCGTGCAACTGGATCGGAGAGACGACATACAGAACACCTAGAAATCGGCGAAACCTCACCCCCGAAAGGTATCTAGAGGGGGAACTCATCCACCGGGGATCCATCTTCGCCCTGCACAGATCCAGGAGGCTAAGGCATTGATCTTCGTCATCAACCGCTGCATCACCACCATCTCCATCCATCCCATCTACATCTTGTCTAGATCTTGTTGTAATTTCTGTACTCGTTGTGCATTTATACAAGTAATATTCATCTATGATAGATTCCATTACTTTTGCCATGATGTTGATTGCCTCCATGTCTGAGTAGATCATTAGTTCTTGGGGAGATGGAGAAACCCTAGCATGAGATTAAATAAGATAAAGTTTATTATGATATTCATCGTTGTGACCATGTGTTAGATTGTCTTCATCTTGATGTTGTGAGAAGTCGACCTCTCAATATTTGCCTCTTGTGGAGACTTGATGGAGAGAAATACTTGTTGATAGACGGAGGTGTGTGATACCCCTTACGTATCAACTTGAGAATCAAGGAAACTCACGAAAAACTATCCATGGCATGTGATACGTCATGCGGGATTAAGTCCCTTAATAGCGCAGTAATTCAATTGATGTTGATTGCTGTTTATTATGGTTATGAGGATGATGTGAGCAGTGGTTGCTGCCTAATTGTCCAAATACGGAGTTCCTCCCACACATGCATAGTTGAGAATGTTCATAATAATAATCTTTACCTTAGCCCTTTAAAATGCTAGTGGTGTATCCGCTAATCCATGAGAACTCTTTTCCCCGCTGAAGTTTCAAATCTCTTTTACATACGCGATACTTACTTTTTGTATTCAGTTTTGTTTACTTTACTCATTGTTCTCTTATACCAAAAAACCCCAAAACACCTTTTTACACAACACTCGCATTTTATCTTGTCACCTAGAACTTTATTTAGCATTTCTATTTTTAGTATTTAATTCAAGAATTCTTAGACTTTAGACTCCTGCTCCATGTGGGGTCGATATCTTTATTTCGAAACTAGCTACAAACGATCTGTGCACTTGCAGTCATCAAGATATTTTCTGGCACCGTTGCCGGGGAGCTAAGAACTGTAGGTATTTTAGTTTTTTCTTATTTATTTTAGTCTTGCTAAGTTTTGTTTTGAGTTACAGGTTTCCACCATCATGACGGAGTTTGAGCATATGAGTAGTGCTAAGCCACTCAGCCACTTTGGGAAGCCCTATGATATTTATAAAAGAGACAACTCCAACGAGAAGACAAGGGGGTTTGAAATAAATCCTCTACTACTTGGTATTATACACAAGAAACAATTTATTGGAGATGAAGAAGATCCTAATCCATATGTCCATATTGCATGCTTCAAAGATATATGTGGCACTTTCCAACTACCGGGGTATACAACCAATGAGGTAAGGGTTAAACTCTTTAGTCAAACTGTAGAGGGAGTGACCCAACCTTTAAATAACATAAGGTGGTGTCCCCTGTGTTTACAATGCTAGTCCCTGGATCAATAGCTAGCATCCACAGTTTAGATGTAATATCAAGAAACAAAGGTCATAATATAACTTTATAACCAGGAATAACATAATTTTATTACATCATACATAGCTCATTTGGCTATTACATTACATTGCAGCGGAATATCTATAGTCATGGGGTCCTTCATCTTCAAAGTGCCATAGGCAGATGTTGGTTGTAGACTTTGTAATCCTAATCAAACAATCTTCACTAAAATCAATCAAACCTGCAACATTACAAGTTACAGCCACATGGGTCAATACATTTGAATTGTATTGGCAAGTTTCTCTACTATGTAGATTATAAGTAGATCCTATCATTACATGCAATTTTGGCTAAGTAGAGTTTAAGGCTTATTTGCACAAAGCAATATTTTATCCTATCTTTTCAAAATGGTTTTGGTCCTTTGTCAAATCACTTATCCAAGATCCCTTGAACTCCTTGGTAGACACTCAAGTGTTCAAGTCCTTGTCAAAATCCCTTGAGCTCCTTGGTAACCCCAAGTGCATTCAAGTTTTATAAAATCTCATGAGTTCCTTGGTAACCCCAAGTGTTCAAGTTTTCATCAAAATCTCTTGAGTTCCTTGGTAAACCCCAAGTACATCAAGCTTAACAAAATCTCTTTGAATTCCTTGGTAGACACTCAAGTGCATCAAGTTTTTATTTTAGAAGTTGGAATGTCGAGATCTCCCATAGTTCAAACTTTAGTTGCTCAGTATTGTCCATAACCGGGGACACGGCTAAGTACTTAGATTTTATTATCTTCTGCAGAAGGAGTACACTTTACCCACATGTCACAATCCCATCCTTTTGCCACCAGTGGCCTACTGGATTAGTGCTCACCAAGATGGAGTACTGGCAGATTGAGAATGTGACGAAGTCTTTCCAAAGGGTCCTCCCATACACCATTGCTAGCTTGCCTTCAGCACCCATGTAGGATTCCAGGTCCCCATGTCCAGTTAACTGAAGATAGTGCATGGGTCTTCCCATTGTAGTTGACTAAGCCAGAGCCATAATAGCATGTGGTTGCACACGAAAGCCACAATTGGAGAAACATGTTCAATCTCTAAGTTTCCTAGGTGGTTTTCTTTTGGAGCACAACACAAAGTGATTCCCATAGACATGGTTCCTTTTGTTGCCACCTTCTCCAAAACTTAAAGTATCCACCACCTAGGTGGTTCATTGTGTCCTTGTTTTATTATGTAAAACACAAGTCCTTTTCTCAACCTTTGTAAAATCTCAACATGTATCTCTCTTCAAAATATAGCATGGCTAAGCATGTATCAACTACATTGTTTTCTCTAAGGAAGGTATAAGGTATCCTATTAGGATTTAGCATAGCATAAGTATAAAATTTGTTTTCATGCATGTTTCAAAATCCACTAAGTATAGAAAATAGTAGGACTTTAGATGATAGTGTAACTTGCCTTTTGGTAGGGAATGATGGTTCACTCCTTGATCCTGCTAGTCTCACACTTTGCTAATTTCACTATAATCAATCAAGCAAACACCAAATCAACTAGCATTCCAAACAATCAACCAAACAACAATTCACACACATAATACTATGGGATCTAAGTCATGCATGTAAGTATGCAAGTGATGGTCCTATTTGCAAAGATGGTCTTCACTAGGCTTCTAAACTTTGTAAGTTCCAAATTGGTCATTTTTACAAAGTGGCAAAGTCATTTGCAAAAGGGTTTTGTCAAAAATCCATTTTTAAATCCAATCCTCATTTTATGTAGTGGAAAATATTTTTATCAAAGTAACAACTTTAAGTTGTTCACCAAATGAGTTGCTATTGCAAAACTTGGTGTTTTGGGTCAGTAGGTTTGATCCAACCATTTTCTCAAAGTTTTCTTTCCATAAACATTTTTATAACAAAAACCATTCTTTTATTTGGCTAGAATTGGGCTAAATCAATTAATCCATCTTAGATATTATCAAACTCATTTTCCAACTATGGGTTGGTTCCTAGGGTCAGTAAGTTCACCATAAACTATTTTGCCAAGGTTTCAAACTCAAAATCATTTTTGAATCATTTTTCTAGTCTTAACAAGCATTCAAAAGTTTCTACAAAAACCAACAAGCTAACAGATACTATTTGCTAAACCAAAGGCATGGTTGGCTAGGGTTTGTTCCACTGATTACAATGGTATCAAATTTGTAAATTTTGGACGTGTGGATCGAAAGTTACAGAGGTTTTAAAATCACAAACAAATCTGTTTTCAAATTTAGTTTTAAACAGACTGGCGACACGCGGCGCTGTCTAACTGGACGGTACCGGTTCGGCTGGATCGGCAACGCGGTGCGTTGGATAAAATCAAATCGTGCGGTCCAGAGAACGTACCCCTTCGCGGCTTAAGCGATCTATCGCAAGCGTCGGATCGAGATCCTACGGTGCTAGCGTGTTTAACCATATGCGAGCGGCGCCGGCGGTGGCTAGCGGCGGCGACGGTCAGACAGTGGCAGCGCTGGCGAAACAAGAAGCAAGAGAGGGAGGGAGTAGGCTCACCAGATTCGCACGAGGCTGGGGAAGCTCGTCGTGTGGTCGACGGGGCAAGGGGCGCTCTGGTACAGCTGCGATTGCTCGCCGGAGTAGAGAACAACGTCGGGTGGTCCTGGTCGTGGTCGGAGTCATCGCTACAGGTCATGAGAAGAACAACCGAGGGTATGGTTAGACGCAGGAGATCACGGAGATGCTGTGTGCGTGAACGAGAAGAAGAGGGGCGGCCGGAAACTACCTGTGGGGTTCGTCGGAGTTGGAGCGGACGGCGGTGTCGTTCAGAGCTTGTTGCAGACGTTGCTCTGGGGCGCCCGTGGTGGAATGAAGAGCACAGGGAGATGTGTCTGGGAGTGGAGAATCTGCTAGCGTGTTCAGGGAGGCAAGGGGCGGCGAAGCTCGGCTGGATTTCATCGAGGAAGGTCGTTGGAGCAGAGGGTGGTTTCTGGCGAAATTTGGCAGCCTGAGGGCGCGTCGAGGTGGGGCGACAGAGGGGAAAGGAGGAGGAGGCGCTGGCAATTAATAGCGTGCAGACACGGCGAGGTTAAGGCGCGTCATTACTGCGAATTGAAGCCGCGACATCAACGGCAGAAACGGCCGGCGTGGTCGTCGCGAGGAAGAAGGAGGAGTGGAAGAGTGGGGTCCGCTGGTCAGTGGGAAAGGAGCGAGGGGAGGGTCCACTGATCATTGGTTCTGCGGGTCAGATACTGGGTGCGAATCATTTTTCTTTGGGGAGGAATAGCTGGGCTGGTTCTGGGCCTTAGTGGGCTGGCCGGCTGGGTTGGTCTGTTTTCATTTTTTTTTCTTCCTGGATGTTTTTCTTTTTTTCCAAAACCTTTTTCTGTTTTGAAATTCAAACAATTAATTCAACAAACAATTCAAACAACAATTCAAGACAACTTCCATCAAACTTTTAAAATGAGTTTTTGGTTCTGTTCATCAACATAAACCAAATCCCAAAATAAAATAATATTTTATTCTTTTAGGATCCATTCATTAATTAAATAAAATGGACCTTTAGTTATTTAATCAAATAGGGTTTGATTTAATTAATAAAATCTTCATTTGAAATCCAAATATTTTCAAAACTAAATCAGTAGGTCTTATTTGAAAATATAGGATACTTGAAATACTTGTTTAAAATAAAATACATTTTATTTTAGGGTCCAATAACAATTAAATGAATAGACCTTATTCATTTAATTCAAATAGGGTTTGTTTTATTGAAATCTTTATTTTGAAATCTAAAATAAAACCAAAATACTTCAGTAGGTTTTATTTGAGAATATAAAATACTTGGAAAACTTATTTAAAATAATTTAATAAGTTTTGAGGTTTTAATTAAAATGGTAAAACCTTTTATTTAAATAAAAATTGGATATTAAATCCTTATTACTTTTATTTTAAGTAATCCTTTGCTATTTTTCTCAAAACAAAATGTTTTATTTTCAAAAGCTTGGCCTAGGTTAAATTTTGGCTCTGTAAAATAATTTCTTATTTCAAACCTTCCTTTTCTTTTGAAAACCAAAACCTTTTATTTGAAAGATTCAAAACTAGCCATTCCTAATATTTTATTTTCCTTTTATAAATGTTTAACCTTTTAAATCCCTTTAGGATTTTATTTAATCCAAATAGGTTTGAAGTTCTATTTGAATTCAAAAAGTTTCTTCTGGCCCGGAAAATCAAACAAAGTTTTATTTTATTCATTTATTTTTCACATTACAAGATTTGGAAAATCTTGGGATGTGACACAAACTTTGACAAGTACATCTCTCTCATGGTATAGATCTTTCTCAGAAGCCACTACTACCTGGGATAATTTATCTTGTGAATTTATATCCAAATATTATCAATTACCAAAATCTTTTGGAATCAAGCGTCTTATAATGACTTGGAGGAAACGTCCTAATGAAGGACTAGTAAGAGCTTATATAAGATTTAAATATTTACTTAATCAATGTCCTCACCATGATTTGCCTGAATGGTATTTATTGCATATCTTTTATGGAGGTTTAATTGAACCTAATAAAATTGAACTAGACTCTTGCGCGAGAGGATCTTTTATGGATTTACCCATAAATAAAGCTTCATCTTTACTTAATAGAATTCGCGATCATAGAGTTTCATGAAATTTTGGTCTAGGAAGTGAAGGTGGCACAAAAATAGATTATGATTGTATTCATGACTATAATAAGAAGGGCCATGTTAATGAATTATCTAAAGAGCTTTATTTAGATTCAGATCTTGTGTTGCAAGTTGTTAAAGCTTTTACAGAACACATCAAAGCTCCAAAAGAGGGTTTGGACAAGTATGATCCACCACTAGAACCTGAGAAGAAAAGAGAAGATAAAGCAACATTGGCCTCCCTAGAACCAATGTATGTGATACCTTTCCATAACACTGCACATAAGCATATTTTGTAATATGAACAGGTTAAAGCAGTACAGGAGAAGATATAAGAGGAAAATGTGCCTGAAATTGAAGAACATCTGGATGAAACCAAAGATGAAGAGGTAACCAAGGAAGAAATTATGGCTATGTATGCATATTGTAACATAGTTGAACTTGATTAAGAGACTTCCGTATTGGTTCAAGGTAAAACTAAGGTAAAAGATGTGGGTAAGCCTATTCTTCCCTGCATATTTAAAGAAACCTCTCATTACAGTTTATGTGATCTTGGAACCAAAGTTAATGTTATATCTTATGATTTTTATTTAGAAATAAAAGAAGATATAGCAATGGCTACAATAGAAAATACTGATATGACAGTCATGTTAGCCAATAAAAATCTTAGAATTCCACTGGGAGTAGTTGAAGATGCAACTGTCACAATTGGCAATAAAAATTTCCCTATCGATTTTTTAGTTGTTGATATGACAGCTGACACTCTTTGCCTAATTATATTTGGAAGAAACTTTTTGAGCAATGTAGGTGCCACAGTCGACTTCAATAAGGAGGTTGTATCCCTTAATCTTGGGAAGCAGAAAAATAATTCCACTTTTCCAAATTTAAATACAAACCTCTACTTATACAAGAGGAAGAGAAAGAGAAAACTATTGAGGATATGGCAACTCTTTTCTTAAGTAATCAAGAAGAAGAAATAAATGAAGACTCAAATTGCAAAGGAATAATTATGGAGGAGAGGTCTCTAGAAGAATTAGAAAGTGTATTTGATTAACTTCCCATCTTAGAACCTCCAACTGATGAAGCTTTTGAAGAGCCAGAAAAGAGAGGGGATGAATAACTACTACCCCCAGAATTAAAAACTTTACTGGATAATCTTAAATATAGATTTTTGGACGATACTAATAAATCCCTGTTATTATTAGTGCTAAACTTCCAAGGGATGAAGAAGAACTCGTGAATGTACTAAAGGAGCATCGCAAGGCCTTTGAGTACTCAATGGACTATTTTAAGGGCATTAGTCCCATGATAATCGTCCATCAAATATTCATGGAGGAAGGTGCTAAACCAGTTGCAGAACTTAATAAAGGTTAAAGCTGAAATTAAGGAAGTGGTAAGAAAAGAAATAGTACGCCTACTAAATGCAGGTATAATCTATAATGTAAAAGAAAGTGAATGGGTAAGTCCTATTCATTGTGTTCCTAAGAAAGGCGGCTTTAGTGTTGTTCCTAATGAAAACAATGAATTGATACCTACTAGAACTATTGTTGGACATAGGATGTGCATAGATTTCAGGAAAATGAATAAAAAAACTAGGAAAGATCACTATCCTTTACCATTCATAGATCAACTTTAGAGAGGTTAGCAAACCACACTCATATTTGCAACTTGGACGGATACTCTGGTTTTTCCCAAATAGTTGCTCATCCTGATGACCAACTTAAAACAACTTTCATTAGTCCTTATGGTTTATATGCTTACCGACGCATGCCTTTTGGTTTATGTAATGCTCTAGCTACTTTTAGAAGATGCATGGTTGCTATTTTTGTAGATTTTATAGAACTAATAATGGAAGTATTTATGGATGATTTTTTTGTCTATGGAACTTCATTTACTAGTTGCTCGGATAATCTCAAAAGAATTTTGCAGCGTTACAAAGAAACCAATCTCATTCTAAACCGGGATAAGGGTCATTTTATGGTCAAAGAAGGCATATTCCTTGGACACAAGGTATAAGGTAAGGGCATTGAAGTAGATAGGGCTAAAGTTGAAGTAATATAGAGAATGCCACAACCAAGGGACATAAAAGGTATAAGAAGTTTTCTTGGTCATGTAGGATTTTATATAAGGTTCATTAGGATTTTTTTGGAATTTCTAAACCTTTGACTAACCTGTTGCAAAAGGGAGTGAGATTCAATTTTGATGATAAATTCCTTGTAGCCTTTGATAAACTTAAATATGCTTTATCTCGTGCTCCTATCATTAAACCACCTATTTGGGATATGAATTTTGATTTAATATGTGAAGCTAGTGATGATGCTGTAGGAGTAACTCTAGGACAACACATAGGTCGCAGATTTAATATTATACATCATGCTAGTAGAACTCTCAATAGAGATCGAAAGAATTATCGTAAGGAAGAAATAGAACTCCTTGCTGTATTTTTCTCTTGTGATAAATTTCGTTCTTATATTTTTGATGGAAAAGTAAGAGTTCATACAGACCGTGATGGTTTAAAAGAACTCCTCGATAGGAAGATTCATAAGCCAAGACTGATCCGTTGGATACTTTTACTTCAAGAATTTGAGTTACAGATTATGCAGAGACAAGAAGCAAAGATAGTGGATGCAACATCTATATTTTCCCAGCAAGACACTAATCTTATCGAGAGGGACTTTAGTCCTAGTGATTTTCGCCTACGAGAATTATTAGATGAACTAAGGTCAATCCCTCCAAAAGAGAAGAAATCCTTGTTGTTGGAGGAGCTTGACATTCCCGACTAAATAAACAGTAAGTGAAAGGTAAGTTTTCTTACTCTAATAAGTGCTTTGTCTTCATAGTTTCTACTTCAATTTTTTTTGCCTTTGAATTCCTCTTGTTTTTATGAAGTTTTTGAGGGGTTTTTGTAACTATACGAGTGCAACTATATGGCCGGAGAAAAATATCCCGCCGTATAGTTGGTCCTTAAAGGTACTGTATCTCCCTTGCGAAATAATTTTTGGTGTGCAGTATCTATACGGTCGCAACTATACGTCCAGAGAAAAATCTCCCGCCGTATAGTTGGTCGTTAAAGCTTATGTATCATCAATCCTTTTTCATTCTTATTTATATTCATCTAAAAAACATTTTGTCAGTTGCACGTCGGTAATGTAATCCACAAATCCTTGGCTCACGTGGTTGAAGTTCCCCACGGGTAAAACAGGCGTGGCTCACCTATAGGCAGTGCCCTACTAGTAACTAGAACAACCGTGGCGCAAGGTGATCGTGCGCCATAGATATGTGTGGGCCAGGGGCCTGCTGGCCGCATGCCACATACCAGTAGCGCACATGGGGTATGTGCGCTATGGTTGTTAGGGTTAGACGTGGCGCAAATGAGGCGCGTGCGCTATGCCTAAGTTAAGGCCCCTCTGCTCTGTAAAATGGGCAAACACATCCGTGGCGCACTCCTAGCATGTGCGCCACGGTTGTGATTAGTTCCTGTGGCGCACTAGGGCGGTGTGCGCCACGGATGTGTCGAACATTTTTTGGCAGCTCCACTTTGCACATGTGACTATCCACTACCACACCCACACTTCACTTTCCCCTCCTTATTCCTCCTTAGATCTAGTCAGGATCCTCCTCCTTCCCACCTCAATTTCTCCACTCATTCACCGTTTTTAGCATGTAGAACTTACCTTGGATGCTACATACATAATAGAGGAAGCTCTCCTTCCGGACACGCCACCCTCTCGGTCGATCTCGCGCGCACCTCTCCTTTCCATCTTCTCGATTAGTCTCTCATCTCGGTATGTTGTCCATGTAAGGATATGTTCATGTGTATATGGATGATATGCTCATATGTATGTAGAGGATCGATGTTCATGTGTGTATGGAGAGGATCGATGCTCATGTGTGTGTATATGGAGAGGATCGATGCTCATGTGTGTATGGAGAGGATGATGTATTCATGTGTATGGATCGGTCTCTCTCTTGTGTTTGTGTGTGAATGAGTTGCCATTTGTTTTGCCAAAATGTTGATTCATTTCCATTTTGACAAGACTTTGACATTTCCCACTTATTTTAGGATAGGCCATGCTGAAATTTTCTATCGACCATTGCATGCATGCATTGATTATGTGGTTCTAATAAACTTCTAATTGTACCGTGTACATCGTCCAGGCAACCATGGTCCACATAATGAGAGAAGGCATTGTGGCTAGATTTTTGAAATGCGCGACGGCCGACATGATACGAAATAACAAGACGGAGATAAGATGTCCGTGCAGAAGATGCAAACTCAACTGGTTGATCAACCCAGATTCCGGGCATCTGCAGGTGCACCTGCTCCACCTTGGTTTCATGGATGGATACACTCGTTGGATAAGCGATGAAGAAGACGATGGAGACGGTGAAGGTGGGAAACATGACGATGATCATCACAACGATGACTGTCGATATGATGAAGAGTCTCCTGGAGATGGTGAAGGTGCGGAAGCATACCGGGATGATGATCTAGATGCCGGAGGAGCAGACAACGATGGAACAACGTCAGGATGGGTGTGGGACCCTTATGTGCAAGAGCTGCTTCTCAAGCAGACGAGTAACACCAGCGCTGCTGCTAGAGAGAAAGCCAAGCTTGCGCAACTTGAGAAAGACACGGTTACTCCATTATATGAAGGATGCAGGCCCGATGATACCCGGTTGAATGTAACACTCAAGGCTATGGAGATGAAGGCAAAACACAAATTGAGCAACGCAAGCTTCGACGATATGATGGCATTCTGGCACAATCGTCTCCTGGAGGGGAACACGTGTCCAACTAGTATCGAGGACGCCAAGGAAATCGTTTGTCCTATTGATCTACCGCACGTTAGATACCATGTATGCATCAACAATTGCATCATTTATCGGGGCGAGGACACGGATAAAACCACATGTCCGGTGTGTGGCGTGAGTCGATACAAGAAAGGAAAGAAAACACCTCGAAAAGTGGTATGGTACTTTCCTATAACTCCTCGTCTGCAACGCTATTTCGTGGACCCTAAGGAAGCGAAGCTCATGCGATTACATGCTGAAAGGAAGAAGCCAGGAGATGACGATGACCCTGAAAAGGACGAGATGCTGACGCACCCTTCAGATGCTAGCCAGTGGAAAGCTTTGGACCTCGAATTCCCAGAATTCGGTGGAGATTCAAGGAACATCAGGCTTGGTGCGAGCAACGATGGACTCAATCCGTTCGGTAGCCAGAGCAGCACGCACAACACTTGGCCCGTGTTTGTATGGATGTACAACCTCCCTCCATGGCTGTGCATGAAGAAGTACGGAGAAAAACCAAATAGAAGCAACGAGGCATCATGATAAAGCATTCACAAGATTCATAAATGGTCAGTCGCACGAATTCCGAGGCATGTGGTGACTCTGAGGTGAGTTTCCTTCGGCCTTTGCCGGTGCCACTCCAGCGTCGGTGCCCACTCTCATGGATTCTCCGGTTGGTAGTTGGAAGGTCACCTACACGAGGGCAAGCTCTGGTGGTAAGTTTGTTAAAGGCTCTCTGATTCTTTCTTCGGATGATTGGCCGGTGCTTCTAAATTCCAAAGGCTTGCCTTTGGATGGAAAAATTATCGAAAATGGGGAGAAGATCTTGACTGGATCTATGGTGAGGTTCCCCTCTCACCTGGCTAGAGCTAATGATGTCTTGATCTCTCTGGATGGTTTCTTTGGTAGATCTCCTTCTCTAGATGGATCAGATGAAGATTTCTCTCTAAGGTGGTATGCTCTCTGTTTCTCCCTTGATAAACAATTTCCAGGTTTTCTGATCTTGAATTCTCGTGCAAAAAGGTTGGTTCTTCTCAATCAAAATGAAGTGGTCATCGATGCTAGATATTTGCTTAAGGATGAAAAAATTGTGGAAGAAGCAGAGATGGAACTGCCAGTTTTAAAAATCCGTGTTGGTGCTCAAATTATTTCCAGTTCGTCCAAGAACATACCAAAATGCTCCAAGGTAAAAAAGGATTTTGTCATGGGTAAGATCTATTCAAAAGCTTTCAAAAGTGTCATGCCTACGGATTTGATGGAAGTTAAGACTGAATCTATTGATCCTGTTAAGAAAGAGTCTCCTAAACCCTATGCTTCTGAACAAGTTCAAGTGGATCCTACTCTATGTGGTGCAATTTCATTGGATTTCAATGTTGGAAAGAAGTTTGATAGTGATATTCTTTCTAAATTTGGTCATTCAGTCAATTTTCGTCCTGGTTTTCGAAGAAGGCCCTTTTTCATGGTTTGCTCTTTTGGCAGAGCTAATTTCAAACTTAATGTTCATACTGTGGGTATTGCTCTGCAATCTTGCTTTGGAGGATCTGTTGCTCTCTTCCAAGTCAGACTTCTTCAGGACAGAACTTTCATATTTACAGTTGCTTCAAGGGCGGTTGGATTTGAAATTTACAATTCTTCAAAATTTACTTTTGAACATTTTATTATGTTCATCAATATTTGGGGTGATGGTGGACCTAATTGGCAGGCGGAAGAAAGAAAATTTTACCGCGAGGAAGATCTCAGGTGCTAACCGTTTGGGCATTAAGTCTGTCTTTGACCGTTTAAAATTTCCTTTACCATCAACAGAATCACCGGTCAACTGTCAAGTTAATTCGGCGGTTTCTATGGATTTTAAGACTAATCACTCCAGGTCCTTCGCTGATGCTGTCATTATTGGTACTTCTGGACAAAAGGACCTGATTGCCGATTCTCCCGCGCGCATGAAATCGGGCTCATTAATGCTGCCTGGGCTCCTTCCATTTATGCGTTTACCCTCATTCCAAAAAAGGGAATGGCCCAATGATTCTTTCCTTTCTTGGTTTAAGGCCCAGCCCAATTCGAAAATTCAGCCTCCAGTCTTCTCCTGTCTAAATGACTTCTTCATTTCTAGCCACTCTTCCACTGCTGCAACAGTTGCAGAGCACCCTGTCTCCTCAACTCCCCTGCCTCAAGAAACCCCAACTACTTCTCCCCCTGGCAATACCTCGTCGCCGGTGGTCAGCGAGACAATGGCGAATATTCCCATCGACCCTACACCTTTTCTGCCTCGGGGCTTTGAGATTATGCAGGTTGAAGGCCGGGTGGGGCTTCGAAGGGTGGTGGTTCCTCGCTGCCAGCGTCATAATGAATAGTATGTCATTGCCTCAATTCATCCTCTGCCTCCTATCCCTGTCCCCTTCCTAAATATTCATGATGTCCTTCTAGATTTCCTTCATAATGAGGCCAGAGTTGGTTTTGGTGAAGTTCAGGCCTGCCCTTTTGCTGCGGCTTATGTACAGTTTACCCATGTTAGTGACAGAGACAGATTGGTTAGGGATAGTCCAATTGCTTTTCAAGATGTTGATGTCTCCTTTGTTAATCATAACGAGGGGACTAATTGGCGCCGAGTTCAATTTAATAATGAATGTTGGGTTATGCTTGTCGGCCCCCCTGGACCATATGAACATAGAGGACCTCAATGCTATATTTAATGGCATTGGCAAGATGCTGTTGTGGGAAAGGGATCCTAAAAACAAAGGCAGAATCCGGGCTAATGTGAGAGTGACTAATCTATCTGACATTCCTAAGAGTGTCAGGATGACACTTGGAGATAGTGAAGACTCTGAATCTTGGACTTTTCAGTTGAGATCCTGCTCAACAACCTTCTTGGAGGGGGGCACTAGATGAAGACCCTGCTCCTGATGATGGGGAGGACCCACACCCTGTCCCTGTTGTGGCTGCTCCTTTTGTCCCCCACCACCACCACCTCCCCCTCCACAAGATGACAATGCTGGCGAGTCGGACCAGTGGGTGGTGCAAAATGTTT
The DNA here is from genome assembly GCA_916181665.1 of Avena sativa. Classification (NCBI taxonomy): domain Eukaryota; kingdom Viridiplantae; phylum Streptophyta; class Magnoliopsida; order Poales; family Poaceae; genus Avena; species Avena sativa. The sequence goes on from OV702295.1 coordinate 134,020,064, forward strand.
CCCAATATGTTCTTGCTGGACCCATTCAAGAATATGGTGAAGAACTTCAACAAGACAACCTCCATTCCCCTCCCTATGTTGTCCATAGTGGGATAACTAGCTCCTCACCTGAGCAGACAGTAAACCATGCTGTTATCTAGCCTTCTAATTCCAGTGAACAGGAGGTGAACCAAGCCCCTACTTCTAGCCAGGAACTTGTTGAAGCTCAGTTGCAAGATGTTGGCATTGGTGATGGATTGCTCAGTATTCTTGATGCATATGCTGATTCTGATGAGAATGGTTCCATCCCTGCTGACTCAGACAATGTGGATGGGGATGGTGATTTCCTGATGGAGGACACCAACTTGCTTGAACCAAATGAGGCTCACCTCCAGATTGGAATGGCATACACTCACTTTATGGCAACTCCTGACCTTTTGGCTGTAAAGTTTAGGTTCTCTCAACAGGGCCTGGAAATATGGATAGATTCTTTGCTCCACACATTCAGTGTCACTCTTCTTCATAGAAGAGGGCAAAATTTGAGATTCCTGTAAGTTGTTTTAACTTCATTACTCTTATGCTTATCACCCCTGAGAAATTTAATTGGGCAAAGAACTTTGTTTCTTCACCTCTTTGGGAAATTATCAAAGAACCTATTGCAAGTGAATCTACAATTTCTTTCTTGGTACCTGAGAAATGTGTTACTCATTCTGCCCCTATATGTGTTCAGGATTCTCTGGATCCTGGATCTCCTGAGATAACCCCCTCTGCTCCATCAAAGAAAAGGAGAGGTGCAGGTCCCATTGTTGAGACCGAGGTGAGAAGAAGTCCCAGAATTGTTGAACTTAATGGTGGTTTCAAAAGCCATGTCAATTGATCTGATACTAATTGTCTATCCTGTCATGTTGAACCTCCAACTCTTGGCACTAAGGTAGTTAAAAACCTGGCTATTAATTTTTGTAAGGTGTCTGAGGAGAACCTTGACACAAAGCTGCAGAAGAAGAGCAAGATTGCTGACAAGATAATAAGGCCACCTGGTGCAACCAAAAGGTCTACTGGAGTTGCTTCTAGCTCCAATCAGGGGGATAAGAAGAAGGAGGCTGCTAGGCCCTGTGGGCAGCAGGCCAAAAATAAGATGAACAAATAAGTTTCCAATGTTAGAAAAACTTTGCTTTTGGTTTGTCATCCTTGGACCTGTGATCCATTGGATTGTCCTTGTTATTTATCAGAGCATGAGATTATGGAATATTGTATGGTGGAAGTACCTTTCTTTTGATGGACCACGTTACCCCTTAAATGTATTTCTCACTATGTCTCTAACTGGCTTGGATGTTATATCATGTTTGAATAGACATCAAATCCTTTATCTCAACTATAGTTTCCATGGATAGTAAACGAATTTGGAAAATCCTAAACTGGAACTTGAGAGGCATCAATTCTGAGAAAAATGGGTGGCTCTTTCCCAAAAAATCTTGGAATCAGAGTGTGAGATCATTTGCCTTCAGTAAACAAAAAGGGAATATTTTGATGAAGAATATATCAGGAAATTTTGTCCAAAGAAATTAAATAAGTTTGCTTTTCTACCTTCAGTGGGGGCCTCTGGGGGTGCAATTATCATCTGGAAAGGGAATCTCTTTGATGGGGAGATGGACTTCCAAAATGATTTCTCTATTTCTGTCAAATATACCTCTAGATTTTCCAATGATTCTTGGATCTTACCAATATCTATGGTCCGTGTCAACCTGAAAAAAAGCCTTGTTCCTTGATTGGTTGACCAATATTAATATGCCTAATGACATTGACTGGTTGCTCATTAGGGATTTCAATTTTATCAGGAAACCATCAGATAGAAATAAAGTGGGTGGTGATGTTAATAACATGCTTCTCTTTAATGAAGCCATCAGTAACCTTGGTCTTGTTGGACTCCCTTTAAAAGGAAGAAAGTTCTCCTGGAGTAATATGCAAAAAGACCCACTCTTGGAGAGATTAGATTGGTTTTTCTCATCACCCTCATGGACAATCTCTTACCCATCCTCTTTTGTCTATTCCCTTTCCAAACCTACATATGACCATACTCGTTTTGTGATCTCAATTGGCACTAAAATCCCAAAGGCTCAGGTGTTTAGATTTGAGAATTATTGGCTTCAACATAGTGAATTTAAACAGACTGTGCAAAATTCCTAGGATATCCCTGTGGGGTATGAAGATAATGCAAAGAAGATAAATGCCAAGCTGGAGAATGTTAGAAGAGGCCTCAAGCTTTGGGCAAAGTCTCTTCCTTTCCTTAAACACATAATTGCTAAAGTTAATGAGTCCATCGATTTCTTGGACTTGTTGGAAGAATTCAGGACACTAAGCATTTTTGAATGGAATCTGAGAGACATTCTCAAAACTCACTGATTCAATTACTTTAGAATCAAAGGTCTTATTGGAAGCAGAGAGGAAAGATTAAATGGGTAAAACTTGGTGATGAGAACACATAATTTTTTTCATGCCAAAGCAACCACTAGCTACAGGAATAATTACATCTCCATGCTGAAAATGAGAACTCCTCTGATATCTATGATCATGATGGAAAGGCCAACATTATTTGGAATGATTTTAAAAATAGAATGGGCTCCTCTGACAAGCCAACAATGCACTTTAGCCTACCATAACTGTATAATGGACACTTGGATACTGCTAGTTCTGCTACTCTGGAAGCCCCTTTCATAGAAAAGGAAATTGAGAAAATCATTCAAGATCTACCTAATGACAAGTCTCCTGGGCCTGATGGCTTCAACAATGAATTTATTAAGTCCTGTTGGAGCATTATTGGAACGGATGTTACTCAATTGATTTGGGATTTTTATCATGAAAATGTTTCTCTAGAAAGCATTAACTCTGCTTTCATCACTCTCATTCCAAAGACTGGATCCCGGTGCATACTAATGATTTGAAGCCAATTTCTTTATTGAGCAGTGTGTTCAAAATCATTACAAAACTCCTGGCCAACAGACTCCAAACTATCATCCTCAAGCTTGTGCATAAAAATCATGGCTTCCTCAAGAATAGATCCACTCAGGATTGCCTTGGTTGGGCATTTGAATACCTCTTTCAATGTCATCAATCAAAGGAGGAGATTGTAATTCTAAAGCTAGACTTTGAAAAGGCTTTTGACATAATGGAGCATTCAACCATTATAAGTATCCTGGAGGCAAGAGGATTTGGAACTAAATGGATTAATTGGATTAAGATGATTTTCTCTACTGGGAACTCATGTGTGCTCCTAAATGGAGTACCTGGAAAAAAGTTCTAATGTAGAAGAGGTGTCATACAAGGTGATCCATTATCACCTATTCTATTTGTGCTGGCAGCCGATTTCCTATAAACTCTTCTAAACTCTGCCATGGATAAGAACCTTTTGATCCTTCCCATCCCTTGCCCTGCTTTTCCTGATTTCCCTGTCATCCAATATGCTGATGATACCTTAGTTCTCATGAAGGCTGACTCAAAACAATTACTTTGCCTTAAATCAATGTTAAATTGTTTTGACATCTCTACTGGGATCAAAGTTAATTATGCCAAATCAAGTATGATGCCTATCAATCTAGACCCTGATAGACTACTTCATTTCTCTTCTACTTTTGGATGTAAGATGGGTAGCCTCCCCTTCACATATCTAGGACTCCCTCTCAGCCTTAGCAAGCCTCTTGGTAATGGCTAAATGTCAACCTGGAAATGGAAAAACTACCTATTTTTGGTCTGATTTGTGGGATAAAGAATGTATGCAATTTCAGATGCCTCATCTGCTATCCTATGCAAAGAACACCGAAATTACTGTTAAGGAGGTTATTTAGACTGAATATCTTGAGGATCTCTTTAATCTTCCTCTGTCTCAACAAGCTTTTTCTGAGTTTGAACAACTTGAATTAACATGCCAACAAATTAATCAATTGACAACTCCTGAAAAAGGGACTTACATTTGGGGTAGTGAAAAATTCTGTGTTAAAGGAGCCTATGAGGCTATGGCAGGATTTCAACCTACTCCTCCACATTTCTCCTGGATCTGGGATTCTTCTTGTCAGGAAAAACACAAATTCTTCTTCTAGCTACATCTTCTGGATAGATTAAATACAAGGAATCTTCTCAAAAGGAAAAACTGCTCTCTACTATACTACAATTGTGCAATTAGAAATTGTCACTTAGAAGAAACTTTGATTCACCTTTTTGGAACTGCCCTTTTGCTGCTGAATGCTAGGATTACATTTGTCCACATAGATATCAGAGACTCTCTGTGTTTGAGGCTTTTCAAGACATAAAAACCAGACTCAAGCTCCCTTTTGCCATGGAGATAATAATTTTAGCTGCTTGGGGAATATGGATCTGTAGAAACAATAAAATATTTGAGAATGTAACACCACAGTTCTCTACCTGGAAGGCAGTATTTCTTCACGAACTGAGATGGGCCAAACTAAGAATAAAAAAGAAACATGGTCCTCAATTTGATAGCTGGTTTCAAACTCAAGTACATTAGTGAATTACTCGTGGTAAACACAATGTACCACCTGTATAATCCATTGTAACCATATAACTCTACTATGTACTTTATTTGATGATCATATAATAAAGAAAAAAGTTGCAGTGGAGGTTCCCTACCCTACTGTTTTCCCTCAAAAAAAATGAAGAAGTACATACAAATGAGTATGCTAATTCAAGTGCCGAAACAACCAGGTACCGACATCAATCTGTATCTCGGGCTATTGAAAGAGGAGTTAGTCACGTTATGGGAATCTTGAGCCAATACTTACGACGCCGTCGCACAAGATTATTTCACTATGAGAGCCACGTTGGTCACTACGGTGCAAGACTATCCAGGTTGGGGGTATATCTCGGGGCAGATTATCCAAGGATTCTACGCATGCGTTAGATGCATGGATAACACAAGCTCTCTCCAACTAGAGAAAGATCCAGGGTCTTCGAAAACTGTATTCATGGCACACCGGAGGTGGCTCGGCAAGAATGATCCATGGAGAAAACATGGAGATCTGTTCGATGGCAAATCCGAGACCTGAAGGGAATATGCCCTGAGAGGCAATAATAAAGTGTTTATTATGTATATTCCAAGTATATGATAGATGTTTATTTTGCATTCTATAATTGTATTAATACGGAAACGTTAATACATGTGTGTTTAATAAACAAGCAGAAAGTTCCTAGTTATGCCTCTCTCATAAACTAGCTCATTGATTAACAAGATGATCAAGGTTTCCTGATCATGGACATTGGATGTTGTTAATAACAAGGTCACAACATTAGTGTAATGGTGTGATGAACATTCATCCTAAGTATAACATTACGATCAAAGTCATTGAGTTTATATTGCTATAACAACATACGAAGTGATCCTAATCCTTATTCCATAAGATCATGTCAATCACTAACACCAGAAGAGTATCTTGATAACATCAAATGTAATACCATAACAGGGTGATTATAAAGATGGGTTCAGTACTACTAAAGTGTTATGTTGAGGCCCATGGATCGAGAGTGAAATTTTTTCATCTCGATGATGGATAAATATGCTCTGGGCCCTCTCGGTGATATCACATTGGTTAGGTTGCAAGCAAGTGATTTGATCACTAGAATGTTATATCACGGGAATGATTAAAGACTACATGTCAGTAATGAGATCAAACTAGGTATGGAGATACCGATGATCAAATATCGGACATGTAATTTATCGCGAAACAAAGGGACTAAGATACTAGCATAAAAGGTTCTGACGATCATAAGAAAGTCATCGTTGAATGTGTGGGAGTCAGTATGGGTCTCCAAATCCCGCTTCTGATTATTGATCGGAGAGGGTATCGATCATCTCCACATTATTCACGAACCATAGGGTGACACACTTAAGAGACACCGACATCCATTTGGAGCAAAAGTTTCATGCCGGAAAGAATAACAAGCGCAGGAATTTATTTCACTAGATACCGAAACAGGTTTTCGGGTGAAATTCCAGAAAGTGTTTTTGCAAGTGAAATTAAATACTAGCAAGGGATTATATGCGAATGTTTGTCATTAAAGTAATTGGTAAAATTCTTAATAAATAAAAGGTGTTTTATTTAATGAGATTTTGCATTAAATTTGGTGGAAATTTAATGGGAATTTGAGTGGGTTTTTGAGTGGAGGGAATTGAAAGGGATTTTTGTGAGTGGAGTGTCCACCCACATGTATGAGGGGAGGGCAAGGGGAAGCCCCCATGCTCCAGCCACCCCCTTGGGGTTCCCCCCTCTCCTATAAAAGGAGCCCCCCTCCTCACTTCTCACTCACACCTCCTCGTGAAGGATCTCTCTCCCCCTCTAGTATTATCCCCCATGGTCTCGGACTAGCGAGATACATGTTCCCGGTGGCTATTGGCAAGAAAGAGTTGTGATTCCGCTGCATCGCTGGAGCGAGGAGGCGGAGCTTGCTCGGTGCCTCGGACGTGTGTGCGAGCACGGATGCGCCGCTAAGTTGCGGTGCTAAGGACTTCCTCTCGATCTTGAGATCGGCAAGAGATCGTCTACATCAACCATGAGTTTAAATCGTTAAGATTTGTCGGTCTTCAAGAGTATGTTCTCTACGGATATACATCCGCCCGTTGTTTGTATCTAGTAGATAGATCTTGGTACATAGTTGTTCCCATCGTAGGAAAAAAATTGTTTTCTATGCTGCGAACCCTACAGTGGTATCAGAGCCGGATCTATGCGTAGATGCTTTACACGGGTAGTACACATATGAGTATGTGGGCGATGATGATCATGTTATTGCTTCTTGGTTGTACTTTGGATATTGGTGGCATAGTGGGATGAAGCGGCTCGGCCAAACTTTACATGTCCTCGCACATGAGACTTGTTCCACGCTTGACATGCAACTAGTTTGCATAAGTGGCTAGAGGGTGTCTGTCTCTCCTACTATAGTCAATATCTAATTTGCAATGAGTTGTGAACAATTTGGTTATCCTCGTTGTGGTTCCTGTTCGTAGGTAAGAATGGTTCTATCCTCAAAAGCCCTAAGCCACGTAAAACTTGCAATGGATAAATTAGAGGCGTCTAGTTTAGATTGTTGCTGGGCTAGTATTATGATATGGTGATGTTGTAAGTAGAAGTATGAGATGATACTCTTACAACACACATAACGTGTAAGTTCCATAGACCTTTTCCTTACACATAGAGGTATGATAGTGATCATACCACGATGCACATGATGGAGATCAAGTGCGGGAACCATATAATTTCATTTATAAACATGTGATATTTGATTGCATCTTATATTGCTTGTTTGGCGTTTTATTAGCATAATAAGATGATCCCTCATTTAAATATCAAGATAAGAATGTGTTCTTCCTTAAGTATGCACCGATTATGTTTCATCGCTCCAAGACATCACGTGATGATCGGGTGTTCTTGGATCCACGACCATATTTCGGGTGTAAGATAGTTACACACGCGAATACTAAGGTTCGTACTTGGCGAGACTAGCATGTATAGACATGGCCTCAGAACACGGACCGAAAGGTTAATCATGAGTCATATGGTAGATATGATGCCCATTTGATGCTCGCCTTTGAAGCTACATAGACTCACGTGATGATCAGACTTGGTGTAGTGGATTTGGTTCATGTAATCACCAAAAAGGCACGAGCGATGTCTTTTTTGAGTGGGATTTCATTCTTAATGTGGATTAGTTGAACTCAATCTATCATAAACATAGTCTAAACTTTACAAATTATGTTGTAGATGGCACCACCTGCTTTTAATTTCAATGTGTTCATGGAGAAAGAGAAACTTGCAACGAACAGTAGTAACTTTACCGAATGGGCTATGAATTTGAGGATTCTCCTCTCTGATGCACAAAAGCAATATGTGCTAGAAGCGCCGCTAGGCCCCCCACCGTTTGATGATGCCCTTGACGAGGAGAAGAATGTCTATCAGACTCGTGAGGAGGACCACAACTTAGTTCATTGCGGCATATTGTATGGGCTAGAGCCAGAACTTCGAAAGCATTTCGAAAACGGCAATGTATTTAATACAATGGGTGAGTTGAAAATGATTTTCGACACACATGCTGCTGTAGAGAGCTAGAATGCTTCAGAAAAGTTTTTTAGCTGCATGATGGAAGAGCACATATCAACAAGTGAGCATGTACTCAAGATGTCGGGTTACGCCGATAAGCTTGTGTCCTTGGGAATATCGATTCCCATTGACTTAGGCATCCATCGTGTTCTGCAGTCTCTGCCACCTAGATATAAGAGCTTCGTGATGAACTATAATATGCAAGGCATGAAGAAGTCTCTCCTCGAGCTTCTGTCAACGTTTAAAACTGCAGAAGTGGAGATCAAGAAAGAACATCAAGTGTTGATGATCAATAAGACCACTAGTTTCAGGAAAGACAAGAAGGGAAAATGGAAGGGAAGTAAGGGTGGCAAGCCAGTTGCCGTGCCTAAAAAGAAACCCCGAGTTGGACCTAAGTCTGATACCGAGTGCTATTATTGTAAGGGGACTGGCCACTAGAAGCGCAACTGCCCCAAGTATTTGGCAGACAAGAAGGCCGGCATGGCAAACAAAGGTATATATGATATACATGTTATTGTTGTGTACTTGACTAGTACTCGTAGTAGCACCTGGGTATTTGATACCAGTTCAGTTGCTAATATTTGTACCTCGAATCAAGGGCTGCAGAACAAGCGATCGCTAGCAAGGGGTGAGGTCAAGATGCGTGTCGGCAATGGATCAAGTGTTGATGTGATCGCCGTCGGAATGCTACCTCTCCACTTACCGTCGGGATTAATAATAAACTTAAATAATTGTTAACTGGTGCCAGCACTAAGCATGGACATTGTATCTGGATCGTGTTTGATGCGAAGTGGTTATTCATTTAAATCCGAGAACACTGGTTATTCTATTTATATGAATGAAATCTTTTATGGTCCTTCACCAATGATGAATGGTTTATTTCTGTTTGATCTCGATAATAGTGTTACACATATTCATAATGTTGATGCTAAAAGGATTAAAATTAATTGTGATATATCCGCATATATGTGGCACTGCCGTCTAGGTCATATTGGCGTTAAACGCATGAAGAAGCTCCATTCGGATGGACTTTTGGAATCACTTGATTTTGAATCATTTGATACATGTGAGCCATGCCTTATGGGCAAGATGACTAGAACGCCGTTTTCCGGTTCAATGGAACGGGCGACAGATTTATTGGAAATCATACATTCTGATGTATGTGGTCCAATGAGCGTGTCGGCGCGAGGTGGATATCATTATTTTGTTACTTTCACGGATGATTTGAGTAGATATGGTTATATCTACTTGATGAAACACAAGTCGGAAACCTTTGAAAAGTTCAAGGAATTTCAGAGTGTAGTGGAAAATCATCGTAATAGAAAGATCAAATTTCTACGGTCCGACCGTGGAGGTGAGTATCTAAGTTATGAGTTTAGCACTCATATGAAAGAGTGTGGAATTGTTTCACAACTCACACCTACCGGAACACCACAGCAAAATGGTGTGTCGGAACATCGTAATCGTACTTTATTGGATATGGTTCGATCTATGATGTCTCTAACGAACTTGCCACTGTCATTTTGGGGTTATGCACTAGAAACTGCTGCATTCACTTTAAACCGGGCACCACCTAAATCCGTTGAAAAGACATCGTATGAATTGTTGTTTGGAAACAAACCTAAGTTGTTATTTCTTAAAGTTTGGGGATGCGATGTTTATGTGAAGAAAATTCAATCGGATAAACTCGAACCCAAAGTAGAAAAATGCATTTTCATAGGATGCCCTAAGGAAACGATTGGGTATTCCTTCTATCACAGATCCGAGGGCAAGGTTTTTGTTGCCAAGAATGGATCCTTTAAGGAGAAAGAGTTTCTCGCGAAAGGTGTGAGTAGTCGGAAGGTAGAACTCGAAGAGGTTGTTGAACCTTCTCTTCAAAGTATGGCGAGTAGCACAGCGCCGGAAGTCGTTCCGGAGTTGGCTTTACCGATTGAAGAGGGAACTAATGATAATGATCATGAAACTCCAAAAGAGAGTACTACCAAACCTCGCAGGTTTAGCAGGACGCGTGCAGCTCCCGAGCTGTATGGAAACCCTGTTATGAATTTCATGGTTGATGAAATTGATGACCCTGTGATGTATGAAGAAGCGATGATGAGCCCAGGTTCCAACAAATGGTTAGAATCCATGAAATACGAGATGGAATCCATGTACAAAAACCAAGTTTGGAACTTGGTGGACTTACCTCACGATCGAAAGGCCGTGGAGAATAAATGGATTTTCAAAAGGAAAACTTATGCTGATGGTAATGTGACCATCTATAATGCTCGACTTGTCGCAAAGGGGTTTCGACAAATTCAAAGAGTTGACTACGATGAGACATTCTCTCCCGTAGCGATGCTAAAGTCAGTTAGGATTATGTTAGCAATTGCTGCATATTTCGATTATGACATATGGCAGATGGATGTCAAAACCGTATTCCTCAATGGTAATATTGAAGAAGAGTTGTATATGATAAAACCAAAGGGTTTTGTCGATCCTAAGGATGCTAACAAGGTGTGCAAGCTTTAGCGGTCCATCTATGGACTAAAGCAAGCATCACGGAGTTGGAATCTCCGTTTTGATGAGGTGATCAAAGAGTTTGGATTTGTCCAAACTTATGGAGAGGCTTGTATTTACAAGAAAGTGAGTGGGAGCAATGTGGCATTTATGATATTATATGTGGATGACATATTGTTGATCAGAAATGATATAGATCTTTTAAACAATGTTAAAAGTTATCTAAACAACAAATTTTCAATGAAGGACCTAGGTGAAGCGTCATACATATTAGGCATAAAGATCTATAGAGATAGATCTAGGCGCCTAATAGGGCTATCGCAAATTACATACCTTGATAAGATTTTAAAGAAGTTTAAAATGGACGGAAGTAAGAAGGGGTTCTTACCTATGTTGCGAGGCAAGACATTGAGTAAGACTCAAAGTCCGACTACGGCCGAAGAAAGAGAGATAATGGACAAAGTCCCCTATGCTTCAGCCATAGGCTCTATAATGTACGCCATGCTATGTATAAGACCGGATGTGGCACATGCTATTAGTTTGACTAGTAGGTACCAATCGGATCCAGGTTCGGAACACTGGATAATAGTCAAGAATATCCTTAAGTACTTGCGAAGAACTAAGGATCTGTTTCTTGTGTACGGATGTGAAGAAGAGCTCGTCGCTAAGTGTTATGTCGATGCAACATTTGACACTGATCCGGATGACTCAAAGTCTCAATCCGGATACGTATTTCTCATGAATGGCGGAGTGGTTAGTTGGAGGAGTTCCAAACAACCTGTGGTGGCGGTTTCAACAACGAAGGCCGAATATGTTGCTGCTTTGGAAGCGGCTCAGGAAGCAGTTTGGATGAAGGAGTTCATATCCGAACTAGGTGTGGTTGCGAGTGCGTTGCACCCAATGGTGATCTATTGTGACAACAATGGTGCCATAGACAATGCCAAAGAACCAAGGTATCACAAGAATTCCAAGCATATTAAGCGCCGGTTTCACTCCATACGCGAACATGTCAAGGATGGAGATATAAATATTTGTAAAGTACACACAGATCTCAATGTAGCAGATCCGTTGACTAAAACTCTCCCTAGAGAAAAGCAAGATTAACACCAGAACTCCATGGGTGTTAGATTCATCACTATGTAACTAGATTATTGTCTCTAGTGCAAGTGGGAGACTGAAGGGAATATGCCCTGAGAGGCAATAATAAAGTGTTTATTATGTATATTCCAAGTATATGATAGATGTTTATTTTTCATGCTATAATTGTATTAATACGGAAACATTAATACATGTGTGCTTAATAAACAAACAGAAAGTTCCTAGTTATGCCTCTCTCATAAACTAGCTCATTGATAAACAAGATGATCAAGGTTTCCTGATCATGGACATTGGATGTTGTTAATAACGAGGTCACAACATTAGTGTAATGGTGTGATGAACATTCATCTGAAGTATAGCATTATGATCAAATTCATTGAGTTTATATTGCTATAACAACATACGAAGTGATCCTAATCCTTAGACCATGATATCATGTCAATCACTAACACCGGAAGAGTATCTTGATAACATCAAACGTCACACCGTAACAGGGTGATTATAAAGATGGGTTCAGTACTACTAAAGTGTTATGTTGAGGCCCATGGATTGAGAGTGGAATTTGTTCATCCCGATGACAGATATATATCCTTTGGGCCCTCTCGGTGATATCACATTGGTTAGCTTGCAAGCAAGTGATTTGATCACTTGAATGTTATATCACGGGAACAAGAAAAGAGTACATGTCAGTAACGCGATCAAACTAGGTATGGAGATATCGATGATCGAATCTCGGATATGTAATATATCGCGAAACAAAGGGATTAAGATACTAGCGTAAAAGGTTCTGACGATCACAAGAAATTCATCGTTGAATGTGTGGGAGTCACTATGGGTGTCCAGATCCCGCTTCTGATTATTGACCAGAGAGGGGTCTCAATCATGTCCACATTATTCGCGAACTGTAGGGCGATACACTTCAGATACATCGACATCCATTTGGAGCAAAGTTTCATGCCGGAAAGAATAAAAAGCGCAGGAATTTATTTCACTAGATACCGAAACAGGTTTTCGGGTGAAATTGCAGAAAGTGTTTTGTGAAATGAAATACTAGCAAGGGGTTATATGTGAATGTTTGTCATTAAAATAATTGACAAAATTCTGAATAAATAAAAGGAGTTTTATTTAATGAGAGTTTGAATTAAATTTGGTGGAAATTTAATGGGAATTTGAGTGGGTTTTTGAGTGGAGGGAATTGAAAGGGATTTTGTGAGTGGAGTATCCACCCACATGAATGAGGGGAGGGCAAGTGGGCAGCCCCCATGTGCCGGCCACCCCCTTGGGATTTCCCCCCTCTCCTATAAAAGGAGCCCCCCTCCTCACTTCTCACTCACACCTCCTCGTGAAGGATCTCTCTCCCCCTCTAGTATTTATGCCCCATGGTCTCGGACTAGCGAGATACATGTTCCTGGTGGCTATTCGGCAAGAAAGAGTTGTGCTTCCGCTGCATCGCTGGAGTGAGGAGGCGGAGGTTGCTCGGTGCCTCGGACGTGTGTGCGAGCACAGATGCGCCGCTAAGTTGCGGTGCTAAGGACTTCCTCTCGATCTTGAGATCGGCAAGAGATCATCTACATCAACCACGAGTTTAACTCATTAAGCTTTGTCGGTCTTCAAGGGTATGTTATCTACGGATATACGTCCGCTCGTTGTTTGTATCTAGTAGATAGATCTTGGTACATCGTTGTTCCCATAGTAGGAAATTTTTTGTTTTCTATGCTGCGAACCCTACAAGACCTGAGGAATCCCAGAGCGGAGGAGCAGCGAAGAAGTGGAAGAATTGCTGAAAAACTGTAAAGATTGTCCTAAGCCTATAAAGAAGCGAAAGAGGCAGCAAGACAAGCCACTGCTGAAGGTACGAAAACAAGGTCTGTTTTCTGGGAGTTGCCATACTGGAAGTTTATCCGCACGCCTCATAGCTTGACATCATGCATATCACGAAAAACGTGTGCGAGAGTCCGGACGCCACCATAATCAACATGCCAGATAGGACGAAATATGGTCTGAAAGCAAGGCATGACCTGATATTCATGGGCATCTAGAAGGAGCTTCATGGAGGACGCACTACTCCTAATGATCGAGAAGATGACGATGATCATGAGTCGGAGGCGACACAAGGTTGTCGGAAGGGTAAAAAGGTCAAGAAGAACGAATATTACTGCCCTCCATCTTGCTTCACACTAAGCCAGGATGAGATCAAATAGTTTTTCAAGTGCCTTCTAGGAGTCAAATTTCCTTACGGCTAAGCGGGCAAGATAAGCAGATACCTAGACAAGGGGAAGAAGAGGTTCAGTGGCATAAAGTCTCACGACTGTGCCGTGCTAATTACGCAGGTACTTCCGGTTGCACTAAGAGGGATAATGGACGAGCACGTCCGTGAAATGTTGTTTGGCCTCTGCAAGTTTTTCGACGTCATCTCTAGAAAGTCGATTGGCATGAATCAGCTCGGGAGGCTACAGGAGGAGATCGTGGTGATACTATGCAAGCTTGAGGTCTACTTCCCGCCCGCATTCTTCGACATTATGGTGCATCTTCTGGTCCATGTCATGGAGGAAATCGTCCAACTCGGGCCGATGTTCCTCCGCAGCATGATGGCGTTCGAAAGGATGAACGGACACATCAAAGGATACGTTCGCAACAGGTCCCGTCCAGATGGAAGCATATCCAAGGGCTTTCTGGCCGAAGAGTGCATCTCTTTCTGCATGAATTATCTAGACATCGAGAACCCTGTCGGTATTCCCATAAATAGGCACCTTGGCAAGATCGACAGATCTGGTCACCGAGAGGGTCGTCGCGTACTGCATGCAGACTTCGATTGTCGACGCACAGACTTTGATTGAGCAAACCTCGTCGCTATAGCATTTAGAACTAGTCGATCCTTGGGTACAGAAGCACAAAAGGTTAATCGAGAATAAGTACAGTGACCGGGGCATACAGAGGACGTAGGGAGAAATAATCAAAGAGCACAACTCAGATTTCAGGCATTGTTTAGGCAGACGCTCCTTGATAATCCCCCTCGATTGCATTCTTCTGACACAGAAAAGATCATCTTCACCTTGTCGAAGGGACCCATGCAAAACCTGGTGACCTATCAGGCCTATGATATCAACGGCTACACATTCTACACGGAGGAAAAGGACAACAAGTGTGATTATTAGAACTCAGGCATAACGTCGGAATTCTACACCGATGATAACGTGAAGGAAATATTCTATGGAAGGATCGAGAAGATCTAGGAGCTCGACTACTATGGAGAAAAGGTGTCGATGTTCCGTGTTAGATGGGCAAAGAGCGTCGAAAGAGAAGACCGGTATTTCACAACCATGGTTATACCCGAAGCAGCCAAATCCAAGGCCGCTGGTGCGAACGTGGCCGCAAAAAATGAACCGTGGGTACTGGCTAGCAAAGTGGACCAATGTTCTTTCATTACCGACCCGACAAAGCCTAGCCGTGTTGTCGTGAGGAGAGGAAAAAGAAACATCATCGGAATGGATGGAGTCGCCAACAAGCAAGACTTCGACCAGTACGGCGATCCAAAGATTGAAGATGATGACGACTACGATGCAGCAACATACATCACAAGAAGAAAAAGGACAACCCTACCCCAAAAAGGTAGCCCGTTTGAAAGAAGAAACAGAAAAGTGCTGGAGCTAAATTATTCAACCGCAACAAAGAAGGGAAAAAAGATTGTAAAACGCTAGCTCAAAAAATATTTTAAAACGCGTGGTGAAAAAAGATTGTAATATTCGTGGACAAATATTTGTACCACTTTTATGACATATATTATCACTTTTGGGCATTTTGGAACATTTAAAAGTATTTCTAAAATAAAAACAAAACTTTTATGGCATATATTACCACTTTTGGGCATTTTTTGGAACATTAAAAAGTATTTTTAAAATAAAAACAAAAATGGTGGGCACCAGGATTCGAACCTGGGTGCTCACAGGTTGAGATAGAGCAATGGGCTGAACTAGTGGATAAGCTAGTGTTAGTGTCAACAAAAGGGATGGCCGCCCTCTTATCTGACTGATCAATGCAGTTAGGTGTAGCGCACCCTTAGCTAGTGTGCTATGGTTACCCGTAGTGCACTAGCTAAGGGTGCGATACTCCTAAGAGAACCGACCAGTCAACTACGCGTGACTCCCTACTCCTCTCCCCGTCCCTCAAAAAGATCAAACCAACCTTGCAGCCCCGATCCGCTGACGTGCCGCCCCGATCTGCCGCGCGTACAAGGAGAAGGAGGCCGTGGAGAGCTCCACCCGTGCTCTTCATTGTCGCCGACGCTCTTTGTCCGAGGAGGAGGAGGCCGTGGAGGAGCCCTCCCACACGTGCGCCGTCGCTCGAGGAGAAGGCCGCTGCCGCTCGAGGAGGTGGAGGCCGCCACCGCTCGAGGAGGAGGCCGTGGAGGAGCCCGCCGTCGTCCTCGTCTTAGAGGTGAGCGTCGCCCCTCCCCTCTCTCCCTCTCTCCCTCTCTCTACATCCATTCCTGGACAATAGCTTGTAAGATAGTAGCTTGCAAGATAGAGGAGGAGGCCGTGGATTAGGGTTCAGAGCAGTAGCTTGTTCCTGGATTAGGGTTTTGAGCAGTAGCTTGTTCCTGGACTTGTTCAGAGTAGTAGTTTGTTGCTAGTGTTAGTGTTAGTGTTCAGAGCAGTATCTTGTTGCTAGTGTTAGTGACAGAGCAGTAGCTTGTTCAGAGAAGTAGCTTATGACCAGATTGTTGCTAGTGTTAGTGACAGGCTGCATGAGTGTTTTGTAGGTTTTGTAGAACAAACTAGATTGTTCTGCTTTCTTAGTCCATGAGCCCCTCATATGCCAATGTTAACAAATTACATTTTAAATAATTTTATAAGCTACATTTGAAATAGGAGCTTCTGCAATAGGTTTTTTGAATACATCCATGGTTGCAATAGGTTTTTATAGTTGTCTGAATGTGATGTATCTAGGTGATATAGCTTATGACCATCTAGGTGATATATTTTTATCCAAGAAGCAATCAAGTATACATTCATTTCAGCTAAATTAGAGCAGGTAAATGACAGGTTCATAGCAGTAGGTTATCTTGTACAACCTTGCTATACTTCTTATATTTGCGTCAGGTTCAGAGTTGTAGAATGATGATCCATTGTAGTCTTGTTTATAGTAGGTAAATGGTTCAGTTTTGCTCCCTCATATCCTTGCAAATATGCATCAGGTTTAGAGTTGTAGCATGAAAGTTTGTACATTTTAGTTATGTTATCAGCTTATAATAATGTTGTATTTAGTTCTATTATCCAAATAACAACCTATAGTGTAACACTGATCTTTGGTTTGCTTGTCATCATTTGTAAGCCAACAAAATATGTGGTTTGCTTGCTGTCATCATTTGCATGTTTTCATTTGCTAAGTTCTGAGATGTCATGTTGTATTTGCTTGCTGTCATCATTTGCATGATGTCATTTGATATCATCAAGCATTAGTTAAGTTCTGAGATAGTTGTTTGGAAGCTAGCACTTGGTTATGGTGTATTCTCATTTTTGTTATTGTTGTAGCACTTGAAATTGTGCTTGTGCTTGTATGAAGCACTTATCTCGTGTATGCAGGTTCTTGTATGAAATGAGTCCTGATTTTTGCCGGAATGTTGATTAACTTCCGTTTTGGCAGAAATCGGGCACTCCAAGTTTAAGAAAATTAGCAAAGGTCATGCCGGATTTTTCCGTGCACTTTATTACTAACCAATTATTTGCTTTTTATTAGTGCAAACATGTGTGACAACAACGAGGCTGGTTGTTCTAAGTGCATCAGCATTGAAGGAGAAGTCAGACCTCCGAATAAACAATTGACATTCTGGGAGGCGGCCCAGCGGCTAGAAGACGAAGAAGAATACCATCCTTCGGAGAGCGAGGACGATGAGATGGAATACGCAGAGGAAGAAGAAGCCGAAGGAACGGCGGATGATGAAACCACTGATGGCGGCGAGGGCACAGGGAGTGGTAACAATCCACCCAAGAAGAAGAAGAAGCCGAAGGAACGGCGCCCGAACACGGTTGGCACCGTCATAGAGGAAATTACCGAATTGAGCCCAACAGGGGTTCCTTTGGCGCCCGACCTTGTCGTCAGAGGTTATAGTGGGAAAGTGGCGGCTATCACCCGGACCACCATCTCGATCAACACAGAGAATCTCCGGCATAAAGATAATGGCCACTTGCGCACACTCCTCTTCGAGAAGCTGCATGCAAGATACAAGTTCCCCACTGAGTATCAGAACACAAATTATCATGGGAATGAAGTAAACAAATCTTCCCTCACAAAGATGAGTACCGCCCTGCCCAGCTGGAGAACCCAGATAAAGAAGAAGATCTATAAAGAAGGCAAAAGTCTTGAGGAGATCTAGAAGATTGACCCGCAGATCACCGAAGATCAGTACCGGGAGTTCAAGGAGAGGTGCGAATCGGAAAGATCCCTGGCCTCGAGTAATCAGGGAAAGGTGCTGCATGCGATGAATATAGGTCACCACCATCTTGGATCTGGTGGATACAGAACTGCGGAGGCCAAATGGGATAAGGAGGACGAAGAGTATAGATCTAAGGGGATAGCTAACCCCTTTGCGAAATTCGAAAGGGGCAGCTTCGAAACTTCATCAGGGCTCGTTACCATGTGGACCCAAACACCAAACAACTCACCGCGGATCCTACGGTGAAGGAATTCGAGGAAATTGTGGTAAGTAATTTAATTATCGCGGATCAACTCGATTGCATTCTAATTGATGAAGTCGAGTTTATAAACGATTCACTATTACTTCTTCTATAGGAGGAGGAAATTTCTAGTCATGGATCCCAGGGTTCCTCATCCCAGGGGTCGACGGCGGCCACCCAGTGGGATAACACTTTTAAAAGGGCGATGAACCGGGCCAAGAAAATCACACCGGTTACAAAGAAGCCATCGTCGGCTGGCCGTCTGGCCGGCCTAGGGGTAAGAATTGGGTGGATCATTTTGGTCCACCGCCGAGGACGCGTGCGGTGCCGTCGAGAAGGAGCGAGGAGGAAAACCACGAGGTTCAAGAACTT
This sequence comes from Avena sativa, assembly GCA_916181665.1. Classification (NCBI taxonomy): domain Eukaryota; kingdom Viridiplantae; phylum Streptophyta; class Magnoliopsida; order Poales; family Poaceae; genus Avena; species Avena sativa. The sequence goes on from OV702295.1 coordinate 134,038,782, forward strand.
AAGGAACAATTGGCGCAGATCCCACAGATCGTCCAAGACAACCTGGCAATCACCCTCACTCCATCCTGCCTACCTTGCTGGATTCAATAGTGAACTAGAGTGCGGGTGGTCGACAAGGGCCATGCCTGATTCCAAGCATGGTGAGCAGCCACTCGAACAACGCCTCACCAACGAATTAGGCGAATTATGTGTTCATGACTCCGCCCGCTAGCAGCATGGCGCCGGAAGTGTTGCTGACTCCCCCTGCAATCACCGCGGCGACGGACAAGTTGGTGACTCCCCCTCCCATCGTCGTGGCGGCACCGGAGCTCCAAGAACCCGGTAGGGAGAATACACCGGCGGCCGGCACCGCGCCATCAAGCAGCCCCTCCGTCTCTTGCATGCCTGTCGTCGTATGCGGTGCCTCGACATTAGCCGATCTCGACGCCATCATGGTAAATTTTTTGTTTTACCACCTTTCACGCCATCTATTACTCTTATGGCATCTCTCTAACGCTGTACATGTTTTCCGCAGATGGATGTTCCTTGCACTCTCCTATGCTACGTGAACAACGAGATGAGGGATGTTGCCAAGGGTACCATCATTCAACCCTTGCAGCGCATGTTCCACTCAAGGTCGATGCCAGATAGCGTGCGCAGGGTTAAAATTAGTCGGGTGCTAAGGGGCTGCGACGACCTGGAACCTCCCATTCAACCCCCAGGAGCGGATGAAGAAGAGCCAGCTATCCTCAGAAGTTGCTCTGGCTTATTCTTGCAATGGCCAAAGAGCATGATTCGTTTGGGGACGATGGGGGCCATCACGCCATAGACAACAACACCGCCTGTCATGCCAGTGACAAGTGGTTACAAGGCCCCCTTACCGCCCTCGACGTCACCTCCACGCGGTGGGTCGGATGATCATGTTGATGATATGCACATGGTGCAGGATCCGGCCGAGGACGACGAAGACTTTGATGATCAGTTCTTCAACACTCAGTTTTGCAACGAAGACCCAACTGGTGGCCCCACAGAGAAACCCACTATCACCAAGCGTCTGTTTGGTTCTCAGGAGACGCCTCCAGCTAGCGCCTTCACCAAGCTAGCTGATACAAACAACCGACCCTTTATTCTAAGCCCTGACACACTACATAGGGCATCCGGTGCTCAGATCGTGGTGCCTGACCGCTCTCTAAAATGAAAAAAAGGTCAGGAAAAGAAAATCTAGCAGCTCGAGCCAGCCGGTGGCATCAACTGCAAATCCGATCAGGTTTCGGGATGGGCCACCAAGACCCGAGGGTATTATGTGGAGGATTCATGTGGCGGGTGAGCCCATGCTATTTAAGAATTAACGGAGGCTCGCCAGTTCGAAATTGAAGAGTGTGCATGACGGTGTGCTGACGGTAGAGAGACGCATTCTAGCGGAAAAAGATCCCTAGCACCCGGTATTCGTGGTTAAGGTGTCACCAGGCTTGGGCTTCGTCGATAATGCCCCCGCGAATATGTTCTTCTTGCGGTTTGACGACATCTTCAGTATGTTCCACCTGTACCCGCTGCACTATACCATGGTACGCCTGTTTTCTCTCAGCCTGGCCATGCAGATCATTAGAGAGAACACACCGGGCATCGCTATAGTGGACCCCTACTACATGTGTGACGGCTGCTTGGGAAGCACCACTGAATGACATTTCGTGTCCTCATACCTAAAAATAATCTTCGTGGTGAACAATACAAAGGAATACATTCTCGTGCCTTACTTTCACGAGTAATTCACTATTCACTCGCAACCATCGATTGGCTTTATTAGATTATCATCATTCTTTTTCCAACACATTCCATTTGAATTTTTTGCGCAGAGATGAACACTGCACACTCATCTCCTTATCGCCGAAGCATTCGCACGCCACGTATTTCGACTCGGGGAGTCTAGAAAAGAAGAAAAACTACGACAAGATCAAGGAAGTTCTAGATGATGCTCTCACTGTCTATGCCTCGACGGGAGGCACCACCTTCATGCGTAAGAAGTTCAAGTTCGGTAGGCACGTCTTCAACCACGTAAAGGAGTTCCCTTGCGTGAAGCATCCAGAAAGCAGTAAGAAGGAAGCCTACTATGCACTCCATCACATGAGGGCGTTCCTACTAGACCATCAGAATTCTACGCTGCCAGATCATCTCAAACAGTGGGCCGAAGCCAAGGACAAGATCACTGATTCAGATATTAGACAAGAGATGTATCGCATCCAGCAAAAGTTTGGGGCAATCATATTTCATGATGTCATGACTTCAGGGGGATCTTCTATGGAGGAAATATCCCGAATAACTGTGACATAGAAGATCGCCTAGAGATACAGGGTGACTATAGGGAATTCATGATGAGACAAGTGTACATGCTACTACTTATCTTATTAGGTTTATGAATCATCACTTACTTCTTTTGCTTATTATTATATATGAATCAATGCTTGGTTTTTTTGCTTACTCTTTGGTCCTTTGCTCACTTTGGTCCTTCTTTTTTCCTTACTTTATTAGTCTTTATATGTGAATGCTGATGATTGAAATGTCGTGGCACACTATATATATGTGAATGTGCTACGACGGGATCTTTAGCCTTGTGCTATTCAAAAGTCCAGGTCTTGTGCATCCTACTTGGCTAACGGTTCCGTCGTAGCATATTCCTGTGTCCAACGACCTAGTTATATATATATATATATATATATATATATATATATATGAGGCATTCTTTTTGAGTTACTTTGGTCTTTTTCGAGAATAATGCCATGATTGAAATGTCGTGGCACACTATATATGTAAATGTGCTGTGACGGGATTGTAAGCCTTGTGCTATGCACAAGTCCAGATGTTGTGCATCCTACTTGGTAGTTCCGTCATAACATATTCATGTGTCCAACGACCTAGTTATATATGAGGCATTATTTTTGAGTTACTTTGGTGTTTTTCGAGAATGCCAATGATTGAGATGTCGTGACACACTATATATGTGAATGTGCTGCGATGGGATTGTCCGCCTTGTGTTATGCACACGTCCAGGTGTTATGCATCCTACTTGGCGGATAGTTCCATCGTAGCATATTCCTATGTCCAACAATCTAGTTATATATGAGACATTCTTTTTGAGTTACTTTGGTCTTTTTGAGTTGGGATTACTTTCTATAAGTGTATCTTCATATGCGACTTTAATTATACATGTTTTTTCAATCACCCGTTAATTATTATTGCCAACTTGTAGATGACGTGGTACGTCGTGTACAAGGGACGGGTTCTCGGAGTCTACGATGATTGGGAAGAGTACCAGAGACAGGTGCATCGTTTCAGCGGCAATAGCTACAAAGGGTACAACACTATGGCTGAGGCGGAAGCTAGATACAGGCGCTATCTAGCGGGACTTAGGACGAGGAACCGGATGAAGACCTACACCTTCATCGCGGCGATGCTTATCGTCTTTGGTTGTTTATCCCACGCTTGTTTCTAGTTTAGATGTCTAGGCGAGCTTCCGAGCTCTAACTTGTTCGAGACACATGTATTCTCATGTCACCGACTACTTTGTAACTTGATCGAAATAATATAACTTATACTATGTATTCATATATGGGACTTATCTATACGTATTTGTTTTAATCTTGTTTTGCAAATTGTGTATTCATATATATAACTATATATCTTATATCTGTGTGTGTATATCTTCCTGTAATATTGTATATAATCTATATTGTATATCATCTGGCTCAGAAAATAAAAAAACAAAAAGATGCCCATGGCGCACATGGTATGGTGTTACTGGCGCACATGATCTAAAGCGCACATGCCATAAATTAGTGGCACACTGCCATGTGCGCCACCGAGAAGATAGTGGAAGCGCACTATCATTTCTAGCCGTGGCGCACTGACTGGTGCGCTACAGAAGTTTCCAGGTAAACGTAGAGCACCAGGCAGTGCGCTACGGCTATGTTTTAGCCATAGCGTAGGGATGGTGGCACACCACTAGTGCGCCACGGATGGGCTTTTTAGGTGCGCCACGATCAACTCTTTTCCTAGTAGTGATCTTCCCAGAACCAACTATACGGGCCACGACCGTATAGTTGGTTGTTACGCGGCAGGACTCCTCCAAAATCGTGATTTCTTTTCCTATTCTGTTCGGATTCTTTTCTTGGGTGTGAATTTGGTGTTTCTCGCAAGTTTTACTGACCTCTGACCCCTCTTATATACTGCCATTGTGCCTCTCTCTAATCACAATCACCAGGAACAAATCTAGCCATGCGCCATGCCATCCCAGGCCGTGGAAAACCCATGGGGATCATTGCTCCTAGGGATATTTCTAGAAGCCCGTCTATGGAGGACGACGATGAGGAGGTGGAGAGGTTTAGCCCGAGGTATAAAGAGTACGTCGAGCGAAGCTTCTACAATAGCGATCCCGATGAAGGCTGGAGCGACGTTTACATCTACCACGACGTTTATGATTGTCACATCCCAAAATTTTCCAAATTTTGAAATGTGAAAAATAAATAAATAAAATAAACAATTGTTGAAATTTAGGATGAAAAGAAACTTTTTGCTTCTAAATGGAAACATCAAAACCCTACTTGATCAAAATTTGAATGAAAATACAACAAACAAATTTCTAAACAAATCAAATGCATTTATGCATGGAAAGAATCTTGAATTTAAACACTTGGAAAAGTTAAACCAACACCCTAAATCTTAAACAAAGAAATTATCATTCAAGATCACCCCAAGACTATGGATTTTTCCATATAAAAATTCAGAAACAAACATTAATAAATTATCAAAAATGTTAAACAAAAATATTATAAAACCATGGAAATTGATTTCACTCAATTTGGAGCCATAAATAAAAACTTATGATTTTAATAAGATAAAAAGAAATAATTTCCAAGGCTAATAAAGCTCCTGCTTAAAAACAATACCAAATTGTGAACAAAATAATTCTAAAAGGATTTAAAAATATAAACAAATATTAAATAAAATTTTACAAAGTGGAATCAACATATTTGGAGCTATAAATAAAAAGATATAAATTTTATAAGATAAAGAAATAAATAAATTAGAAATATTTAAAAGATAAATTAAATCTTGGCCAAATCCATAAGCAAATGGAATAAAAGTTTACTGAATAATAAAAAGGAATAAAAGATGATTTAAATAAATTATATGGGCTTTTAACCATATCCAATTTTATTTAAATAAATACAAAAGGCCTAATTTAATTAAATAATAAATCATAAGGGATTATTTGGATTACTCCAAGTTGGATTAAATAACACCCTATTAAACAGTATAAAAATCTACTGAAAGTTTGGAATCAAATGAGTGTTTGAATCATTTGAATAAAATGAAAACAGAAAATAGAAATGGAAAAAGGAAAAAGAATCAGAAGAAAAAAATAATAAACCAGACCCAACCCAGTCCAGCCCAACTGCCTGGCCCAACTAAAGCCCACCCGGGAAACACACCCCTCTCTCCCAGTTTCTTTTCTCACCGTGCACCCAACCCGCTCACCCACTGACGCCCCGGCCCCACTGCCGCGCTGTCATCGTCGTCTCCATCCCGCTGACCCTGCCCCCAAATTCCTCCCTGCCGTTTTTGCCATTGATGAACCTCGTCAATACGCGTAATGCCGCAATAATTCCGCCCTGTGACCGTGCCCTCTTAACCGCCTCCCTCTTCCCTCTCTTTCCCCTCAGACGACGCATCCCACGAGCCCCCAGGCTGCGCGAATTACTGCTTGAACCCTCATTGCCTCCGACGTGCTCCGGTGCAAATTCCGGTGAGCTCAGCCCTTTCCCTACCCCCTAGTGTATGCTAGCTTGCTCCCCATAGACACGCACATCTTCCAGTGGCCTCTGCTTGCACGCGTGCACCCTAGAACATCGGCTCTGACCTCGCCCGTGCGCCACCATCGAGCGCCTCCACTCCGGCGAACTCCCCTGGTTAGCTCTGACCACCCCTCCTCCTCTCAATGATACTCCTGAACTCGTCGTTCTCTCACGCGTCTAAATCTGCCTATGGACTATCTTCTCGTGCCCTGCAGCATCACCACCGACGAAGCCCGTCAACGCCTAACGCCGTCGTGAACTCCAGCGAGTGATTGCCGGCGACTCTGTGCGCCCCTGTCCTGCCTGCGGCCACCTTGATTACCGCGACGACCCCGCGAGCCCGATAAGCCCCTCCTTCCTCTCCCTCACTTCCTATTTTCACTAGAACGCCACCACCTGAGCGCCGCCGCTCACCGTTTCCAAGCGCCGCTAGACTCTGGCCATTGCGCTCTGGATCGTCAGATCTAAATCCAGTGGTAGAGATAGATGACTTAACGAAACGGTATAGGTTGGTCTAAGCCGCAAAGATCCAATTAGATCCTACGCTCCATGTTGCTCGATCCGTGCGAATCGGTATCGTCCAGTTAGAAACAGACACGTGTCTAGGCTTTTGTTTTAAAAATCAGATTTGATCTATTAGATGATTGATTTCGTAAAATCTGTTACTTTGGATCTGCTTGGCCAAAAATTGCAAATTTTATATCATTGGAATAAGGAAAATGTAGACTGTGCAACCGTGACCTTAGTTTAGTATTTTGCTTCTGTAAAATTAGGTGTTTTTGCAGAAACATTTGTAGGACTATTTTGGATATAAAAATTGTTTTAAAAATGATTTTTGAGTGAAATCTTTTGCAAATGGATTTGATTTGAACCCTCTGACCATAAACACTAAAATTTGAGTTTAAAAATATATTTTGTTGACACTAGGAATTATTCCTTTGAATAAAATCATTTCTAGCAAAACAAAAATGATTTAAATGGCTCATTTTCACTAACTTGTTTTCAAATGATTTTCCACATTTTATAAATGACCATTAGGTGTTTTGGAATGTTTAGAGCCTTGTTAGAAAACACTTTTGAAATAAAACAACCTTTTGCATGCTTGCATGCATTGCTTTGTTTTCATTATTTTATGTGGTGAATTGTTTGAATGCTAGTTTTGAATGTGTGCCTTGCTTGATTGAATTGTAGTGAACTTTGAAGAGTGTGGCAATTGCAAGATCAAGGAGTGTACCTAGTTTCTCTACCAAAAAGGCAAGTGATACTTTGTTCATCAAAAGTCCTATATTTTCCATAATGCATTAGTGATATTTTTATAGTATGCACGATAGGACTATTTTTACAAATATTGCTATGCTATAGTAGATCATATAGTGTATATCTTAGTAGGATTCTTCCTAAGTCAAGAGACAAGTTTTGCTAGTATGCTTAGCCTAGCTAAAAGATTTCAAGGGTGGAATATTCATGCTATGATATTATGCAAAGTCAATGACTATGTTTTTGAGTAATAAAACAACTAAGTGAATGAAACACCTGGGTGGAATGGTAATTGCTTGGATGGATTTGTGTTGAGTGGTTACATAAGGCCCATTTCTATGGTTCACCTTGTGTATCACACTTGTGGATGGCCACCCAGGAACAAAGAGATTTGAGATGTTTTGTGTTGAGAAGCTTCTAGTGCAGCCACATGGCATATGGGCTCTGCCTTGATCATATAGGTTGCAATAACTTAGCTAGATGGACATAAGGTGGTAGTGATGATAGGATGGAACGCGTCCATTTGGTCTAAGGGAAGGCTTCTGAAAGATCTCGTCTCGATGCATGTCGAGTATTGTGGGGAAAGTGCACCACCTCTCGAGAGGGTAAAACCTAAGTACTTAGCCGTGTCCTTGGCAATGGACAATTTGAGCATCAAAGGCATTGAAGAAATCAAGGATCTCCTCATCCCAATTTCTCTAAGTTAAAACTTGTTGGGTAAACAAGGGAAGCACCTGGAGGGTATCCAGTGTGCCATTGTGTGATGAAAAGTTTTGAAAAGAGAAAAACTATTTTCAAAGGATAGGGAAAACTTGTTTTATGCAAAGGCAAGCCAAAACTCCACTTAGCCAAATATTCATGTAGATGATAGATACTCCATGTCAATATAAAATCACTTGCCAATACAATTCAAATGTATTGACCCTTGTGACTGTAACTTATTATGTTGCAGGTTTGTTTGATGTTAGTGAAGTTTGTTGAGTAGGGATTACAAGTCTACAACCAACATGATTGCCTGTGGCACTTGGAGATGAAGGACTCCATGCTTTATAGTTATATCTGCTGCATTGTAATGAGATAGCCATATGAGCTATGTAATATGTAATGAATTATTTTATTACTGGTTCTAAGTAGTAATATGACCTTGTTTCTTGATATTAAATCTTAAACTGTGGATGCTAGCTATTGATCCAGGGACTAGCATTGTAAACACATGTATCTCTACCTTATCAGGTTGGGACCTCTACAATGATCCCCGGGAAATCGACTGGGCAGCGGTGAAGAGAATGAAAGAAGATAAGGAAGGACACAAGCCGCAAAAGGGCGTGTGGAGACGGACAAGTTCATCACCACAGACCCCAGGACGCACAAGCATAAGGAAATACCTAACATTGGTGCAGGTGCTAGCAAGGAACCGGCGTTGCCTCGCTCGAGGCCTACCATTGGCGCTCGTATGAGGGTGAAGCCTAAAGAAGAGTGGAGGAATAGTTTCTACTTCACTGATCCATCAATAATGGATGAGGATCGCGTGTGGGCACTAGAGATATATCAGAAGCAGGAGCTAATCCATCGCGTTGAATTTCGTCACCGCCTTAAGGAGATAGAGAAGAAGGATAATCTTCTCCCATTGGTTACTAAACTTGCAAATAGGGTGAATACCTTGTAGTCTGATTTGCGTAGGTGCTACAGCCGCATAACTTATCTGGAGGACACCACAGTGATATGCAAATAAATCACAGTATCAAATAATCGCGAGGGATTATTTGGTCCCGCCTGTCTTGATTCCAAGCTTGGGGAGATCTGTAAGACCTTGTAATCTATCTTATAAGGTTTTATTACTATTCTAGTTTTGCATTAGTTCGAGCTCATAAATAAAGTTTGCATCATTAGAATTACCTTCAGGAATAGTTGATCCCTTTATGAAATTATGAGTTCATTATAATATATGGAGAATTATTCAGTTTGAGTTTGTCTTATTGGATATATGAATGGCTTGAGTATAATTTTACTTGCACTTGATGATAGCAATAGAAGTCTTCCACACTATTGGTATTAACGGAACATACAAAGATAATTTGATCAATATGTTGTAGGTCAATGCACTACTAGGAAATCCTTCATGATACTTCTGTGGCGCATCTATATTGGTCTTCTGTGGCGCATGGCAGGGACGCCATTGTTACGTCGCCACTGATGAAAACTTCTGTGGCACATTTCGAAATGCGCCACAGAAGTCATGATACTTCTATGGTGCATTTTGGTTGATGCGCCACAACACTCTGTTCAGTGGCGCATTCTAGAAAATGCGCCACTGAAGGTAAAAACGATGCGCCACTGGTTTGAATATCAGGTATTAAAAAAAATCGAAACTTGTCCAAATATACAGTATTATACAGAAACAGTATATTTGACTTAGTATATGAAAACAAATATAATACAAACATGAATATAGTGCCATCACACTACTTAGAGCCCGAACGAGATAGACAAGTGGTCATCATATTACAATACAAGTCTAATGAAGTGTTTGTTACATTTATACAAGTGTTTGTTTCAAGTGTTTGTTACAAAGTTCACCATCTCATCACATTACAAATGAAGTGTTCATCGCCTACACTAGAATCAAACAGAATACAACTGTGATGACGGTGAGCAAGAGCAAGAGCACTAGCAATATCTTCATCCGGTTCTCCTTCCACAGGTGGTTCCTCCACTTGGCTACCGCCTCCTCTCGAGTCGCGTATCCTTTGTAGCTGTTGCCGCTAAACTTGTTCACCTGTTTCTGACAGTCCTCCCACTCATCGTAGACACCTGGAACCCAACCCTTGTACACCACATACCACTTCGTCATCTCTATAGATAATACATATTAGTAAATCATGCAATAGAAAGAACAAAATAGGTTCACATGCATAGATGTTCACATAAACTAAAGCAAAAGATCAATAAACATAGAAGATAGCACAACGATCATAATCATAGAACTTTGACGACAATGACCACAATAGTGAAGTTTACAACATACGACCATGGTAGTATATAGTTTGTGACACAGCACTACACACAGACATCTATGATAATTCTAGGTGCACACATCGATCAATGTTGAGAACTGCTAACGCTCGGCTTCGGGAATGGTAGATAGCCATCCTTCGTCATCCATGTCCTGTTGTCACCCTGTTGACGAAGAATATTTTCAATCTCCCTCTTAGTCAACCCTCTGTTGTGTTTTAGGACCCCTCCCCTTGTGTTGACATCTTCCACGATGATTTCCGACAACTTAACCTGGATGCGATGGAAGTCTTCTCTAAGATCATCATCATCCCTTCGCGCCAAATTTTCGTCCCATGCTCGGAAACTAGATGGCAGAGTTAGGTTCTGGCAATCCCGGACAAACCCTTTAAGGTGATGCATGGCGTACAAGGCCTCCTTGGCGCCGCCAGTAGCCGGCTCCTTGACGTAGGGGAACTCGAGCACGTGCTTGAACACGTGCTTGTCATCCTTGATACATTCCCCCTTGTTGACGAAGGGGCATCCCTTTTTAGCGTAGCCCTTGAGAGCCTCATTCAAAACACCCCTTATTTTGGTGTAGTCCTTCTTCTTCTTCTGACTCGCCGAGTCGAAATACGATGCTATCGAGTACTTTGTGCAAATGACGATGAGTGTACAGTATTTGTCTCTGCACAACACGATTGAAACAGGATGTTGGAAAAGGGCAAAGGAAGAAAGATATAAGAAAGCCTAAGTTAACAATGCTAGGGGGTGTGTGTACTTACTCGGGAAAGAAAGGCAAAAGAAGCGTGTTCGTCCTCTTGTGGTCCACCATGAACTTCTCGAGATACACCGTCGCCTTGGCACGCATCGCAGATCCTTCCCTCAACTGGCTATCACGCATTTAGTAGGGATCCACTATCGCGATGTAGGGGGTCTGCTCTCTCTTGGTCTTCATCGCCAGATTGAGCGCGAATAGGCGGACCATGTTATAGTCCAGCCGTTTAGAGAGAAACAGCTTGAAGACGTCCTCGTACGCTATGAAGAACACGTCCGCGGGGGCTTCATGCACGAAGTCCACATCCGATGGCACCTTGACAGTGAAAACCGGGTAATTTGAATCTTTGTCTTTAAGAAGAATGCCGTCTAGTGTCTTGATACTATCACTCAAAGCGAGCATATGTCCACCAGCAAGGCGAAGCAGCTCTGGAGTCAATATCGCTTCACCGGTTATATGTATCCTGGGCAAGCCATCCTCGCGGGCTGGTACGACGTCATCCTTAGCCCGGATCCTCTTCGGAGGAGGTTGGTTCTCGGATTTCTTACCTCTCTTCCTGTGCTTCTTCGTCTTCTGAGCAGGCTCCTCCACTGGGGATGCTAAGTGCTCAACGTCCGCCTTTTGGAGTGTGCCAGGGCTAAAGACGAATCCAACATGTTTCTCCTATTGATCGGCGACCGGAGGCGTCTCTTGAGATAAACCATGGAAGACCAGGCATTGCGTGCATGTAGTGGGACGCCCACCTTGACCCTCGCGAGCGACGAAGGGTTCTTCATCCACAGCAGGCATGTACAATCCTATGTCGGCGCCGGTGTTGATGTAGTCGTCGATGTTGACAAATTCTTCATCATCATCGTTGTTGCCGCCATGTGGTGATGGAGGTGGCGGGGGCGACGGTGGTTGCGTTGTGACGGCGGCATCACCTTGGGGCGGCCCACACGCTCCCAACAGTTGTTGATGGCGACTGGTTGTGGCAACAACAACAGGTGGCTTCCGAGGTGGTGGCTAGACGATCGAGGTGGCGCTGGTGAAAGGTGGCATCCGAGGTGGTGGCCGGACGATCGAGGTGGCGCTTAGGTGCCCCGTAAGACGAATCTGAGTCTTCGGCCATGTCAAGGGCCAGCTATGGCATTCTGCAAGGGTCTTGTGTTCGTCGGCTCCCTGAGGTTGAAAGGGGGGTCCATGTCATCGCACCCTGGCAACACCCGAGCAATCCGGACCCTCATCACGTCATCATCCATTGCATTGTTGTGCATCGTGCGGTTCACCGGTTGTATGATATTGCCCTTGGCAACATCCCTCAACTCGCCGCCGGCAACTTTGTGGAGTAGTACGCAAGCAGTGTCCTGAATATCGACACATATGTGTTGGGCATCATGATCGAGGTGGAAGTCACCAAAGGCGCATAAAGAAGATGAAGCGGATTATGATATTAGTTACCTTGGTGAGGGCGTTGAGCTTGGCTAATGTCGACACACGGCCGATCCCAGCGGCAGGCCTATCATCAGCATTCTCCCGCGGTAATGGTGCCACCGCCGGCTGTGCGATACTGGTATTTTTGGCGGGAGCAGCAGGGGGCAGTTGTGCGACAACAATCTCTTGCGGCTGCGCCGCGGCGATGGTGGCCGGCAGGGTCACCAAGTCCGGCGACGCGTTAACGTTGATGCTCGAGTTGCTGCCGCTAAAGCTGGGCACGTTTATCGTCCCCTGTCGACCTCCCGCATTCCAAACAGCTAGCCCCTCCATCAACCCAGGGGGGATGATCGCGCGAAGCTTCTCCTCCAATAACTTGTCCATTGCTTTCTCGTCCACTTTTGCCTCTAATGTATTCACCTTCAACTTTAGCTCTTCAACCTCCGCTTTATCTTTAGCCGCCCGACTGGTTCTTCCTCTCCCTCCTCTTCTTTGCATCCTCTTTGTAGTAATCAGTAAACTTCATGCTTGTACCGAAGCCGGACACACGGCCAGCTGATTTTGGCGGCAACTTCTTCTCCCTCTTCTTGTAAGTGTTCGTCGCCCTGTTAAAAACAGTGTCCCATGGCTCCGCCGCCGAATCTTGGGACGACAAGTCCTCGCTAGCATTCAATTCCTTCTCCTGTAGAGATACAAGGAGAGGTGAACCCATGCATGCATTTAGATTCTTGCCTTAATTAATTTAATGAGAGATCCACGGTAAATTCCTTACCAGCTCATCCTCAAAGGCCTTCACATCCGGGTCGTCGGTGACGAACTCCCCTGTAACAGGGTCCAGGTAGTAGCGGGCCCGGACAAATTGTCAGATCTGCAGGTCTGTGATTTTATGCCATGGGTTCTCTTTACCCAGGCGTTCAAGCTCGACGTCCTCCTTGTCCCAAATGGGCTGTTTCCCTCTGTATCCGCCGCTTCCAAGCCGGTGGTTACCTATGTTCTTCTCTTGCATAGTCTTTCCCCACTCAGTCCATGCTTTAGAGGCAGTGGTATCTAAGTCCTCCTTGAATATCTTGAACTCTTCTTCGTCGAGCATCAGATTTTTCCTACTTATAATCTCCTAGCTTTCACCTTTGTCAATGCTATTCTTTACCCGGGTTTTCCAGCTGCTCAATGCGTTGCTCATATTTGTTAGTGCTAGTTTGTTCACCGGGTTCTTATTACTCTCTAGGTTTCTGAACTTCTCTAGGAATGTGTATCGCTTGTGAAGCTTCTTAAGGAGGTTCTCGACCAAAGCATGATTACGTCGGATGTACTTCGTGTTGATCGACATGCTTTCCCGGACGATGCACCCGAGTTGCATGTCGTACCCGCAGGCAATTGATGAAGGCGCAATGGGTTGGCCACCTTCTGTGACCTCGGTGAACTCATCACAGACGTTGGCGAGCACTTGCGGCTTCCGATCCTTAATATCCTTCTTCTTCTTCTTCTGTATGGTGGCCGGGTTGAGCTACCACCATCTGTGCGCTCACCACCATCCGTGGTGGTGTTACCCTCCTCCCCACCTTCACTAGTTCTGTCGTAGTCATCATCGTCCCCCTCGTAATCTGGATCTTCCTCGCCCCCAGCACCTCCGACGACAGTCGTCGGTGGTGGTGTCATTCTCATCTCCTCCGCCTCCTCATGCTCTTGGGACGGCCCCCAGAACGACTTGTTGGCCTCTCAGGCTAGATCCTCGATGCTCATTTGTTTAGAAGGACCGGCCTTCTCGTTAGTCGACATGTTTGCGCTTTATTACTAAAAAAAGAGGCAAAAAGTTAGCACAAATATCGATCGAAAAATTCGGCAAGACCTTTGCTAATTTTTGGACCTACGAGTGTCCATTTCTCAACCGAAACGGAAGTGAATCAACACTTCAGGAGAAACGGGCAACTCAATTGAAATCCCTGCAAGAAAAAACACCCCAGCCCCATTGATAACCCCATTGTCACCATCCATCATCATACAACACCATCTCATTCACAAAATAAACAAACCTCTGCAGCACCATCTCATTCACAGATTCAAATGAAGCATAAACAAGTTGGCAGCACCATCTCATTCACAAAATAAACAAACTCTACAACACCATCCCATTCATTCACATATTCAAATTCAAAACCATCATTTATTATCTGTAAATCATTAGTGTATATACATCATAGACACGTTGGAAGGATCAAAGTTATATGTCAGTTTGGACAGGGATCAAAGAATATACAAGATCAAAGAATATGGCAGTTTGGACAGGATTAAAGAATATACAAGATCAAAGTTATATGTAATTAGGAATATGGCAGGATCAAAGAATATACAAGATCAATCATCTTCATAGTTCCATCAAGCAACCAACTAGCAGTTCTGAATTTGCCAACAAGCAACCAACCTGCCAGTTAAACCCGCCAGCAAGCAACATCTTCATAGGATCAAATTAAATGATTCAGTTAAACCTGCCAACAAGCAACCAACCAACTAGTTCTGAATTTGCTAATGTTTTTTATCATAACAGATACACACATAGCAGATTCAGAGATTGTTTTTTATCCACGAGCACACATAACAGAATCAGGGATTGTTTTTATAATAAAATTTGCATTGTTAAGTGATGGAAGAGCTGTGGCAGTGAAGCAGCTCTCTGAATCATCTAGCCAGGGGAAAGTTGAGTTTGCTACAGAAATAGAAACCATATATAGAGTGCAACATCGTAATCTCGTGAAGTTGTATGGTTGCTGCCTCGAGAGCAAGACACCACTGTTGGTCTATGAGTGCCTAGAGAATGGAAGCCTTGATCATGCTTTGTTTGTTATGATTTCATTTTATCTGATGATGATTCTGTGTTGAACTTTAATTGTGCACAGGGACATAAAGGCTAGTAATGTGTTACTAGATGCTGATCTGAACCCTAAAATCTCGGATTTCGACCTTGCCAAGCTTTATGATGACAACAAGACTCATGTGAGCACAAAAGTTGCAGGCACATTGTAAGTACATCTTAATCTCACCCACATGAATTTGTTTGCAAATGTCCTGATGGAATTCTTAACCCTAATCTAATCCTAACCCTAATATAATCAGTCAAATCCTACCCCTAATCATTCAAGCAAGAACAGAGAGCATCCTAACCTAATCCTAACCATAATCAATCAGTAGCAATCTAATCCTAACCCTAATCTAACACGGAACATCCTAACCCTAATTAGTCAAACAAGAACAAAGAGCATGTACCACGGTGGAGAGACGACGCGGGATGGGGAGGTGGTCGTGGCGGCGGTGCTCCTGCTGCGGGACGGCCCTTCTCCTCCTAGGTCACGTGCGGGATGGGCTCCGACGATGCCGACAGCTTTGGCTTCCTCCTCCACGGGCTCTGACAGCGGCGACAGGCTCCTCCTCCACGGGCTTCCTCCAGCAGCGACAGGCTCCTCCTCCAGCGGCAGGCTCCTCCTCCAGCGATGGGCTCCAACAGCGGCGATGACTGGCTCCAACGCGGGCGGCGCTAGGCTCGGGCGTGGGAAAATGTTGATTCGGGGAAGTGGGGGGAAGGGGAGGGACGAACCGTGTATTTTGGCTAAGTGTGAAACTTCTGTGGCGCATGCCTCCAGTATGCGCCACAGAAGTTCTAACTTCCGTGGCGCATATTGGAGGAATGCGCCACATAACATGTACTCTTAGTCCAAAAGCAGCCCGACATTGTAGTTTGCATCAAACAGCAGTCTAGCCTAGTGGTCAGTGTTGTTGCTCTAAATCTAGGCAACCCAGGTTTGAATCCTGGCTATTTCAGACTTTTTTTATTAATTAAAAAATATTTATAATTATATGATATAAATATATTTAATTATGTTATATTAAAACAAGCAAGAACAAATATATATGTTATAAATATATTTAAAACCAAGAACATACACATGTATATATATATGAATATTATGATATATATTTTAGTCTTTAACTAATACAAAAAAGGTCGCACGTCGTCATGTGATGTGTCGAGCTAGCCTCTCTTCACAATCTTCTTGCCTTTTTTATTCGCGGTTGAATACTTTAGCCCGGGCACTATGAGATTGCTTCTCGTGAACGGACAACCTTTAGTAGGTAGTGTGGTCTTTCTTCTTACTGTAGTAGTAGTAGGCATGTTGAAGTACTTGTCGAACTCCTCTTCGATCTTTGGATCGCCATTCTTGTCGAAGTCTTGCTCATTGGTGGATCCTTCCATTCCGATGATGCTCTTCTTGCCCCTCCTCACTACAACACGACTGGGATTTGACGAGTCGGTAATAAAGAAACATTGATCAACTTGGCTAGCGAGTATCCACGGCTCATTTTTCGTGGAGGCCTTCTTTGCCGACTTGGCATCTGGTATAACGCAAGTGGTGAAATATCGGCCTTCTTTTTTGACGTTCTTGTACCATCTAACACGGAACATCGGTACCGTTTCTCCATAGTAGTCGAGCTCCATTATCTCCTCGATCCTTCCGTAGAATCTTTCCATGATAGTAGTCTCGTCATCGACGACGGACATCATAGTAACTCCTGAGTAACCAGGATACATATGCGTAACCAGGATAGTCCTGCACCATCGTGAGAAACGCGACTCTCAGAGGGAAATATTCTTTAGTGTAGCGTCCCACGTATGGGCTGGCGTCTCCCACAAAGTGGCTAACTCCTCTTTCAACATCCCGAGATAAAGATGCATATCGACACCTGGCTGTTTCGGCCCCTGAATAAGAATGCTCATGTGTACGTACCTTTGCTTTGTGCAGAGCCACTGGGGGATGTTGTACGGTCATACAAACACGGGCCAGGTGCTATGCGTGCTACTCTGGTTGACAAAAGTATTGAGTCCATCGATGCTCATACCCAGCCTGACGTTTCTTGCATCGCCCCCGAACTCTTTGAACTCGATGTCCAATGCATTCCACTGGCTAGCATCTGAAGGGTGTGTTAGGATCTTCCCCTTCTCCGGATCATCTTCGGGTTTCTCCCTTTCCACGTGCCATTGCATTAGCTTTTCTTCCTTAGGATCTACGAAATATCTCTGTAGACGGGGAGTGATAGGAAAGTACCATACCACTTTTTGAGGAACTTTCTTGTTCCCTCTCTTGTACCGTCCATGGCCGCACACCGGACATGTGGTTCTCTCCGCGTACTCGTTACGATAAAGTGTGCAATCATTGATACATGCGTGGTATTTAACGTGCGGTAGGTCGAGAGGGCACACGATTTTCTTGGCCTCCTCTATACTTGTTGGCAATGTGTTCCCGTTAGGAAGACGATCGTGCCAGAATTCCATGTTAGCATTGAAGCTCACGTCGGTCCATTTGTGTTCTGCCTTCATCTCTAGAGCCTTGAGCGTTACACTCAGGCGTGTATCCTCGGGCCGACACCCAGGATACAATGGAGTCATCCCATCTAACTCCATTTGCGCCAGCTTGGCTTTCTCTCTGGCTGCAGCTTTGGCGCTGCTCGTCTCCTTGAGAAACAGTTCTTGAACATGAGGGTCCCTTAACACCGAAGCTAGCAGCGTCTGGGTGTTCGCTTCTTCTCCTTCTTCATGATGGTCATGCCCGTCAACATCTCCTTCTTTGTCATGATGATCATGCCCGTCGCCGGTATATTCTTCGTCATCATGACCATGCCCGTCGGGAGACTCTTCGTCTTCTCGCCCGCCCAAGTCTTCATGATGACCAACACCATTTACTGCCAGCTCCTCATCGAAGTCATCGCGCATGAAACCGCGCCTGAGAAGGTGATCCTCCAACTGTCCAGAATCAGGGTCGATGCAGCGCTGGAGTTTTAATGTTCGACATGGACATCTTATCTGGGTCTTGTTGTTCCGAATCATGTCTACCTTGGCGTCTTTCTTATACCTAGTAACTCGACCTTTGCTCATGCTGACGACCATGGTAGCCTGCACGGTATGCACACAAAGATCAAAAGACAGAGAGTAGGTTAATTACAAACAACACCTTATGCACACAAAAAACACACATGCATGGTCGTTGCCGGAAAAATTCGGCATGACCTTTCCTAAAAGTAGGACATATGGGTGGTGCAAAAATTTGCCAAAATGGAAATGAATCAACATTTCGGCAAACATCCATGCACCACACCGTGACAGACAAGCAAAAATAAGAATCTTCTTCCCATGCAAGCATTAATGCACAACACAAGCTTCATGCACAAACATCATCTTCGCGCCATGCATGCATCGCATATACACACCGCCCGCGCGACAAGCTTTACACCTACAAAACATGCATATTCATGGCCAATTACTCACTGGGGTAGATTGAATACCGAGTCGAGAGCGCGATGTGAGAGAGTGTAGATCAATAGATCTATAGAGAGATAATAGTACATAAATAGAGATGTGGAGGAGAAAAGTAGGTGTGTTTTAGATCTACTAGTTGGATAAAGGCTTTCCCTAACCAATCTATCAACTATAGTAGGTTTAAATACAACAAAGTGTAGAAAAGTATAGACACAATGAGGTGGGAGAGAGGAGGAAGACGAGCTGAGAGGAGGGGGAAGAAGGAAGTGAAATGGATGGTGGTAGATAGAGGGGTGCAGAGCTGCCACCTTTGTGCAGATCTGGTTGAAGGATTCTGTGGCGCAATACTGGGTGCATGCGCCACAGAACCTTGGCCATAGGGTGCAGTGGGCTATGTAGGCCCCGTGACTCAATGTTCTGTGGCGCATAACACATATATGGGCCACAGAACCTTGGCCAGTGGCCAGACACTATGGGTCATAGGGTGCAGTGGGCCAAACACTGTGGGCCCCAGCACTTAGTGTTCTATGGCGCATGTTGTGGTTATGCGCCACAGAAGATTGAACTTCTGTGGTGCATAGCTGGCCTATGTGCCACAGGACACTTGTAACACCCTCAGAATCGGCCCTATGCAAGTTTTAGCGAAACCCGCCAAACCCGCATAGAAACGATTCAAAGGTGCCCACCAGGCACTTTCGTGCGGGTGGAAAACGAAGTAATAACATTACACAACAGTCCTCGATGGGACCCACAGAACAGATATATATAACAGCGACTCGAAGAGTCAAGAATACAGGTATAATATACAAAGATCCAAATCACCTTGAGAATGACACAGCGTCCGACTACGGACAAGATGCAAATGGGGCTAAGAGCCCTGAAGAATAACCAATGGCGTCCATAACCCTGCCCAGGCCAAGCCGGAAGGGTAACCCTGCTAACGACGTCGATCTCAAAACCTGCTTAAACAAAAGGGGTGCCGACAAGGGCAAAGGAAAAAGAGGAGCGGTCAGTACTGAGGCCAGTACACGGCGAGGCTAGAATTCGGCGGTCCTCGCCTACATAGGTATGGTGGACTGAAGCGGCAGCGCAGCAAGCACTAAACAACCTATAGAGACTCGATACAACTGGCGGCTATCAGAGAGGGGCAAGAAGGACCTATCCGGAACCGACCTGATACTACCACCAAACAAACCCATCCCGGTATTTCCCCCTCGAGACCAATCGAGGAAGTCGGACCAAGGAACTCACACAGTTGGCAGTTTTATTCATTTCGTTATAGTTGCGGCAATTACTAGTCAAGTATAGATAACACGAGTCATCCTGAGATAATAAGCAGTGGGCACTTTTAGTTAACCGTTCCATTGTAGTTGCAGCACTTACTAGTCAGATACAATTAGCATGAGATATCCCAAAACCCAGCGGTTGTTGGTACTTTTATTTAGCCATTCGTTGTAGTGAAGCTGATTACTAGTCATAACGGATACAAGTCAATTTATAACAGTAAACTTTAGTTATAGTTGTCTATGATCAAGCACTGTGCTCCAAGTCGTCCATAACCGCGGACACGGCTTCTCGAAAAGATTGAACCCTGCAGGGGTGCACCAAAGTATCCACAAGCACTTCGACCCTTTTTGCCAGATCAGTTAACATACACCCATCGGTATGTCGGCGTCGCCTAAGTCATGACGTTCCCAGACCCAAAGCAAGCACGGGGGGCCACCCCACTAAGTCTACCCGCAACGAAGTCGGCCGGTCTCCGAGACGGACTCAGGGTTTGCGTCAGTGGCTGTAAACGACAGCAAATCCCAAAACTGGGACTGTCGATACCGCGAAAACACTCCGCTTCCTAAACAGTACAGTGTGCTCCTCGCACAATCGTAAATAAAGCAGTAAAGCAGGGCATAAGTACAGGATAGTAAATAAAACCTCAAACTAGTTTGTGGCCCCCAGTACAATACTTTGAAATCAGGTAATAATCAATGGGGGGCCCATATCTCCCCACCTGTGGTTAGCGCGCTCGATCTCGGAACAGGTGTCAAGAACTCGGGGTCCTACGGGACACAAGTGGGCGGTCGGAAACCAACATTATCTATCACCCACCGATGCCTCTGCTTACTTACTTCAATTTTAGTTGTTAAACAGTAATTAAAGTGAACGAAAGGTAAAGCCATGATCATCTCCAACATCAACATGCGGCCAAACTCCAACAACTGTGGCACTTGACAACACGCAACAGCACTTGAGCAAGCGACTACGACGCGCAAGTCCAACTATCTACCAAACAACAGGTAATAGGAGGTGTCCAGGGCAATATAAGGCTGCAAGGGATATCACGGGTACGAAAACTAGAGCATCGCAACACAGATAGCAAGAGATCAACAGGAGGGAATAAATACTATAAAAGTAAGATAGGTAGAAAGGGGGATATGCTCGCCTGAAAACGTTGTCGAAGGTTCAACCGAAGATCGGGTCGACACTCGCATCCACTCAACGGCCTTATCCGTGAAGAACCAAAACACTAGAATAAACACCGGATGCAATATTTAATACTACGGCAAAAGATCGGGCATGATGCATGTATCATGCATGACATGGCAAAGGTGCGATGCAATTAGGTCATGTTAAGCGGAACCGGGGTCCCGACAATTAATTAAACGGTTCAAGTTATTTAGCTACCCCGCAATTTAAATGTTGTCTTAACATAGCAAAAGATAGCACCGGTTCGCTACACAAATTTAAATGAGGCCAATATGAGACTAGATTCGCCCGCTTATGGGCCCATATTTAATTATTAGGTGAATCGGCATAAGGCCCCCGAACCACATGACAATATGCATGCGAATATGACAAATTAATGTGCAACAAGTTTTATATATAACACTTATAAAATAGGGCTCGGGAAAAGGTTCACACATTAGGGTTCGGAAGATCTTGGGGTTGCGGGGTTCCGGGTTCGGTCTCAGGGTTCGGATCTGAGGTTCGGTCTTGGCGGGATCAGCGGGATCGGATACGAGACGGAGAACTTGTCGCGACGTGCCGGAGATCTTGGTTCCAAGCGGTCGATCTTGTCGGGTCCACGGATCGGCCGGTCTTGTCGTTCGGAAGTAGAACTTGGCATCCTCGAGGGGGTACTTGTCGTATCCGTGAAGAAGATCATGTCGGTCCACGGGGTTCGGTTGTCGGTGTCGGACTTGGGTCTCGGCACTGGGAGATCTTGGTGTTCCGAGGGGATCTTGGCGTTTCCGACCGGTCTTATGCTCGGGTAGAAGTACTAATCGCACCAGGTCGGAGTCATTGAACCCGGTAAGGAGAACTTGACGCGCCAAGGTTCGGTCTCAGGGTCCAAGCGGTAGATCTTGGGGATTCGGCGACTTCGGGTCCTAGGAGGAAGCTCTTGTCAACCGATGGACACCACAATCCTAGTCGCGTTCTTCCGTCTTATTGGTGTTGGA
Organism: Avena sativa; assembly: GCA_916181665.1. Classification (NCBI taxonomy): domain Eukaryota; kingdom Viridiplantae; phylum Streptophyta; class Magnoliopsida; order Poales; family Poaceae; genus Avena; species Avena sativa. The sequence continues at coordinate 134,060,805 of OV702295.1, forward strand.
CCCAAGTGCTCATGACCCTGGCATGGACTTGAACAGACGGTGGCAAGGGCGGTGCTGGGGTTCGGGCACCCGACGTTGGCGGCCACGCGCAGGGAACGGCGTCGAGGAGGAGGTGCTTGCAGGGCAGGTCTCGAGCGCTGGCGACGGGCGGCTCCCTGGCGGCAGAAGCTCGGCGGGGAGGCAGAGGCGGGGCAGCGGCCTGGCCGAAGAGGAGGCGGTGAAGAGGGCGGTGACGGACAGCGAGGGAGGGGAGGGGACGTGGCGACGGAGGCGGGTGGCCGGGCTCCGACCAGAGGAGCTTGAGGGGGGGGGGCGACGGGAGGCGGTCGGAGGTGAGGGTCGTCGGCGAGGTGGGGGTCGGCGAGCTTGGGCGGGCCGTCGCGGAGGAGGCGGCGCCGCGGGGGAGGCGGGCCGGAGCAGAGCGGCCGCGGAGGCGGGGACCGCGAACGCGGGCAGAGGTGGTCGAGGCCGGCCGGAGCTCGGTGTCGGCGGGGCTCTGCGGAGGACGGGGAGGGGGCGACTGGACCGGAGGAGGAGGGAGAACGTGGGGTCGGGGAGGGCGCCGGCGAGGCAGTCGGCTCGGGGCTGCTGCGGGGTCGAGGCCGACGGTGGGGAGAGAGAGAGGCAGAGGAGGAAGAAGGGGTGGGAGGTTGGGGACGCGTCGGTGGGGGCGCGGGGGGAGGACGTGGGGCAGGAGGGGAGGACGCGGGCAGGGGCTGACATGTGGGCCAGGGGAAAGGGCTGTGGGGCCAGCGAGGGCCAGAGAGAGAGGGTCGGGTTTGACCAGGGGAGAGAGAGAGAGTGGCTGGGGCGGTGGGGCCAGGCTGTAAGGGAGAGGGGTAGGTGGGAGCTGGGTGAGAAAGAGGGAGAGGGGAAGTGGGGCTGGTGGATTGATGATGTGGCGGGGTGGGTAGGAATTGGGGGAGAGGGTGAGGTGACGAACTGGGAGTGGTGGGTAGATTGGGACTAGGTAGATATAGGATTTAGAGATTAGGTTTTATTAGTTTTGTAAATATGTGTTTGTTTTGTTTTGTTTATTGTAAAACAAGGCTACTTTGCAAATAGTTTTTAGGTAAATAAAATATCCGATACGATCGGGGTTTTGCATTTGAAATCAAGAGGGGTATTTATGCAAAGCAAAACTAGGTTTTTTCGAAATAGTTCAGACAAACAATGCATGATGATGACGATGCAATTGCACAAAAACAACGCGATTTTCTAGTAGTGGTTTTGCGGGATGCCACAACACTGAGGGCAGATCTGCACCAAATGAAGGTGGCAGATAGAGCTGCTTTAATGACACCCCTCTATATATACCACACTCCCTGTCCAAAGCAACATACCTGCCCCTCATGTCTTCTTCCCTCAACTCGTCGGAAGACTCGCTAGAGAGCATAGCCCGCTCGTGTTCCCTGCATCCTACTCACAGTGGAGGGGCGAGGTCGAGGGGCAGTGCTTGGAGTCAGCCTCCGCGGGATTCAGAGGTCAACCTAATCGAGGAGGAGGCCAGACTACAGCACGAGGCCCTCTACAACAAGGCCATGAGGTTGTACGCCGTGCTCGCGTCTCCGGAGGAGAGGGCGCGCATGGCGGAACCAATCGGGTGGCGGCCGGTGCTCGACCCCAACGTGTCCATGCAGGACCACGTCTGTAGGCTGCAGGCGTGCGTGAACATGGAGGTTTGGAATCTTCCACCGCCATTGCCCCCACCAGCTCTGTGAAGGGATTTGCAATGTTGTAGTTTGTGTATTTGCAATGATGTATGACATTGTTGTTTTGTTGTTCAAGGCTATGCGTATGTGCATTTTTCAACTATGTATGCCAATGCACATGTCTATCTACTTGATTGTCTAGTATATTCTACCTATTCCACTACTAGTTGGGAAAAGCACAAGAGAAGTTTGTTCTAGGAAACACGAAGCATTCTGTGGTGCATATTGGAGGAATGCGCCACAGAAGTTTGTTCTTCTATGGCGCATATGCACAAATGCGCCACAGAATCTTGTACATGGTTGTCCAGAGTGTGGGTCCTACATAATTGTTCTGTGGCGCATATGGTGATATGCGCCACCGAAGATATAAACTTATGTGGCGCATCATCTTGTATGCGCCACAGAAGTTTGGTCTGAGCACGGTCAGACCCCGCCTACTGTGGGTCCCACCAAACTTCAGTGGCGCATACAGAGTGATGCGCCACAGAAGATTCATGGTCCAACTGCTGGTGTGGGTCCCACCATACTTCTGTGGCGCATTGCTCTATAAGATGCGCCACAGAAGTTTGGTGGTTCTGTGGCTCATTGCTCCGGATGCGCCACTGGATAACTTTTGTGGCGCATGGTCAGAACCATGCGCCACAGAAGGTATGTCTATCTATAGCTAGTTTCCTAGTAGTGATGGTTTGATTACAAAAATAAGAGATTATATAATTAATTAATATGAAAAAGAAAAACCTTGAACAAAGGAGAAATAAAAAGTTCTATCAAACAGAGTGAGAACATGTTGAGGTAGAATATTCAAGTTATACAGTTGCTTCATATATATTTGGAGTTTGGTAATCGAGATCGTTAAACTTTGGACTCCTACACGAAGTGGAATGTATGGCTAGATCCTTTGCACAACACTTAAACAAAAGTGTGACATTAATATATATAGAGAAAGAAGAAAATAAAGATGAAGAAAAAGAGAGAATGTGCAAAGATCAAATAGGCATATACCACTATATTGTAGTAAGACAAAGAGACGTTTGAGATTTTGAATCCCAAGTGAATATGTTAATCCTAAAACACTTGGGACTACCTCACTAACTCATTCGGTTGAACCTAATACTTTTACATCATGTTGAGAGTAATCTTTTGTGAACTGTTAATTGCTAAGGTGTGTAAGCCTACTAATATTATTCGGATGGTTTGAGTAAGGTACTATTCATGAACTTATTTATATGTATCCTTTATGATAAACACATGATGCAACTGCCTCATTTATTTCATCGACTCGGCTTCATGAATATAAGGATCACATCAATTAAACTAAACTTGCTCAGGACGAGCAAGTGTTTAAGCTTGGGCAAGTTGATGAGTGCATATTTGCATCATTTTTATGTTATTATTTTGCATTGTAGTCATAGGATCTTGGTATTTTACGGCATTCACGTGCAACTTTTATGTTTATTTTCACCACGATAAGATCAGATGATGGATACGATGGACACAATTCTTGGACTAGTTATATTGGAGTGAAAAGGAGCCAAAAACAACGTAAATTTTTTATTTGGAAAATATTAATAGCACCATAAGAAAACACGAAGCAATTGGAGGGTACATAAGGTTTAACGACCAACTACACGGTGGGAATAAATATTCCGGCCATATAGTTCCCGCCGTATAGTTGGCGCTGACACCTTCTTCTCAAATAGTTTCACCCCGTGCAACTGGATCGGAGAGACGACATACAGAAAACGCAGAAATCACCGAAACCTCACCTCTGGAAGGCATCTGGAGGGGGAACTCATCCACCGGGGATCCATCTTTGCCCTATGCAGATCCATGAGGCTAATTGTAACACCCCCGGTCACTCCGAATCGACGGCTGTCACTTCTGGCAGCTCAATAGGATCTCTAGACTAACCCCACAGACCAACACTAATCTTTTTTGCGCACTTTGTCCACCCTCGTGCGCACCCGGTACCCACTTCCCGGTCGGTCACCTATCCTAGAATTGCTCTAGGCCAAGCACGCTTAACCTTAGAGTTCTTTTCAGATGAGCTTCCAAAAAAGAAGTTGCAACTTGTTGGTATGGGTTTCCTATCAATCCTATTGAGCCATGTGCCAGGGTCTCACAAACACCCACCCTTAGAAGATTGACATCCTCGTCGATCAACCACAAGCCAGGAACGTCCCCTCTTGGCACACGTCTGTGCGTCTAGTGCTGACACATTGCCATGCCGTGTCCACTCCAGGCCACACGCGCCATGCTACACATGTCTGCCACTGACCCGCACACGCCCATGTAACCACGAGGGTCGGCTCTGACACCACTTTGTAACACCCCGGTCACTCCGGACCGACGGCTGTCACTTCTGGCAGCTCAATAGGATCTCTAGACTAACCCCACATACCAACACTAGTCTTTTCAGCGCACTTTGTCCTCACTCGTTCGCATCTGGTACCCACTTCCCGGTCGGTCAACCATCCTAGAATTTCTCTAGGCCAAGCACGCTTAACCTCAGAGTTCTTTTCAGATGAGCTTCCGGAAAAGAAGTTGCAACTTGTTGGTATGGGTTTCCTATCAATCCTATTGAGCCGGGTGCCAGGGTCTCACATAAAGCCAGAGGGAGGGAAAGAGGGCTACAGCCTGATTAGGATAGAAACCCCTTTTTTTCTGCCCAAATATTTTTCTATTTTCTGTTTTCAATTTCTCTTTGTAAATTCCATTTGAAAAAGGTTTTGGACAAATTCAAAAATGGCACCAGACTTTGTAAGATATTTAAAATAATGCGAGGCCCTTGTAACATTTTGGGCTTCACAAGCTTTTGGGTATTTGAAATAATCGAAACCATTTGAGAGGGTTTTCAAGAGAGGGAAAGATTAGGGAAATAGGGTTTGCATATGATTTTCTTCCATGCATTTTATCTAGAAAATATGATGCCCATGCTATGCAAAAATCAAACCCTAATTACCACTTATTAAAACTGGGGTTGTTACACTAAGGCATTGATCTTCATCATCAACCGCTGCATTAGCACCATCTCCATCCATCCCATCTACATCTTGTCTAGATCTTGTTGTAATTTCCGTACTCGTTGTGGATTTATAAAAGTACTATTCATCTATGATAGATTGCATTACTTTTGCCATGAGTTTAATTGCCTCCATGTCTGAGTAGATCATTAGTTCTTGGGGAGATGAAGAAACCCTAGCATGAGATTGAAATAATATAAAGTTTACTATGATATTCATCGCTATGACCATGTGTTAGATTGTCTTCATATTAATGTTGGGAGAAGTCAACCTCTCAATATTTGCCTCTTGTGGGGACTTGATGGAGGGAACTACTTGTTGGTAGACGGAGGTGTGTTAGCACTTACAGTGACTATAAAGCTGTTGGCACCCCTTACGTATCAACTTGGGAATCGAGGAAACTCACGAAACACTATCCATGCCATGGGATACGTCCTGGGAATAAGTCCCTTAATAGCATAGTAATTCAATTCATGTTGATTGTTGTCTGATGTGGTTATGAGGATGATGTGAGAAGTGGTTGCTGCCTAATTTTCCAAATACGGAGTTCCTCCCACACATACATATTTGAGAATGTTCATGATAATAATCTTTACCTTAGCCCTTTATAATGCTAGTGGTGTATCCGCTAATCCCTGAGAACGCTTCCCCACTGAAGTTTCAAACCTTTTTTACATACGCGATACTTACTTTTTGTATTCAGTTTTGTTTACTTTACTCATTGTTCTCTTGTACCAAGAAACCCCAAAACACCTTTTTACACAACACTCGCATTTTATCATGTCACCTAGAACTATATTTAACATTTCTATTTTTAGTATTTAATTCAAGAATTCCTAGACTTCAGAATCCTGCTCCATGTGGGGTCGATATCTTTATTTCGAAACTAGCTACAAACGATCTGTGCAGTTTAAGTCATCACACTCGCATTAACTCATCAGCCTAATCAGTGAAGAAACAAAGCACTCGAATAAGCACTAGATGCACTATTTAATAATACGATAGAAGATTGGGCATGATACATGTATGATGTATGACATTGCAAAGATGCAATGCAATTAGGAAATATTAAGCGGAACCGGGGTCCCGACAATTTATTAGATGATTCATGTTGTTTAGATACCCCATAATTTAAATGTTGTATTAATAAGAAAAAACATGGCACCGGTTTGCTACACAAATTTAAAGGAAATTAATATAAGACTAGATTTGTCTGCATATGGCCTCCATATTTAATTATGAGGTGAATCTTCTAAAAGCCACTAAACCACACAATATGTATGTGACATAAACAATTAAATGCAACAAGTATATACCATTTATTAAAATAGGGTCTCGGCAAAAGGGGTCACACATCAGGGTATCGATTATCTTGGGGGGTTCGGAGGGGCTTCGAGGATCTCTGGTTCGGTCTTTAGGGATCGTCCATTGGATCCAGGAAGATCTTGAGGTTATGGCAGCGCCGAGCCCGGTAGGAGTTCTCGGAGTCTATCTCGCCTTTGGTGTCGAACTTGTTCAAGGGCAGGGTCTTCGAAAGATCTTGTTGGCCTTATCGTCGGGGATATCTTGACGAAGGAACGGGTAAGTGGATTCTTGGATGTGGGCAACGTGGCTTCACGATTGCCAAAACATTTGCATCAACACCATCTAGGTACCTACTTGTGCAGCCACTACTCTATCACCAAGTCGATCTCCAACACAACAACACCATAGCGGCCACAGATCAGCAACACCGAAACGGGACCCAAGCTGAAACCGATAAGGCTAGCTGCACAGAGGTCGCTGGAGGAAGGGGCATCACACTTACTATAGAGGCGTGTGCACTTTGTAGTGGAGGTCATGGCCGTGGCGGGCTCGGGTAGCACGCAGCGAGGAACTCGAGCGGGGAGGGCTCGGGCGAGGTTTAGAGGACGTTCGTTGGAGGGGCTTGGGGCCAGCGTAGCAGCGTCAAAGAGAGAGGCTATCAGCGGTGGATGGGTACAAGGGGTAGCGCTAGGGATACGAGGTGGCACTTGGTAGCGGATCGTCCTCGCAGGGGCACCGGGGAGGCGAGGGCGTTCGAGATCGAGAGTCCACGGTGGGGTCGCGTGGGAGGCCGGAGACATGAGGTAGGCGGCGGTGACGACGTTGGGTGTGGGGCCTTGCAGAGGAGTGGACGGCCGGTGGAGGGCGACGTCCTAGAGGTGCTGAGAGGCTAGGACGCACTAGCGGCGGCCGACGGGGATCTTCGAGGAAGTGGGGAGGCGAGGTGGGATCATGGGGAGGAAGAGGAGGTGTGTGCGGGAGCGTCCGATGGGCTAGGGCCCGCTTGGGGAAATAGGAAGCGGTATCGCGGGGCGTGTGTGGGGATCAAGGCCACGGGGTCGAGCGTGCGGGTGGCCTAGTGAGTGTCATAGTTGGTCGGGTTGGGTTTGACCAAATCTGGCCAACGGGCCGTATTTTGGCGGGCCAGGCCGCAAGCCCGCGAAAATAGCCCGGTGCAAGCCTGGCCCGGCGTGCGCCAGGCCCGTGAAACACCAGGGCCATGCCCGTGCCGCGGCCTCAGGCACGCGGGTCCAGCCGGCATGGCCTTCCAAGCCTAGCAACAGTCGAAAATTAGCTAATATGTGCAAAATAAGAGCCATGGAAGCTCGAACTCACGAACTGTGGCTCCGCATGCTTGCACCTAACCAACAGACCAAGCAAACGTTAGTGTTTCTTTTCATAGTCGACCCGTCTTATAGGTTAAACTGGACGAGCCATCAGAAAATATCTAGCAGGCTCACATGCTTCATGGGCTGGCCCGCTAGACACCGGTGCCGTGCCCAGGCCGCGAGGCCAGGCCCCCGTGCCGGCCCGACACGACACGTGAGCTAGGCGGGCCACGATGGGGCGTGCCGGGCCAGGCCCGTTTAGCACGTGCCGGGCCTGGGCCATGCCAGGCTGGCCAATTGGCCAGATTTGGGTTTGACCAGGGTGGTGAGTGGCGGCAGCGGCATGGTGTTGGGGGGTTGGGAATTAGGGTTAGGGGTTGTGGTCTAGGGTTTGATTTTGGGTAGTAGGTGATCTAGCCGGTTGAGCCTTTGGACCGGCCGGCTAGACTGCCTCCCCGATAAATAGTTTTATTATTTTTATTTAGTTTTAAATATCCTTCTGTAAAATAGTTTAGGCAAATAAAAGGTACGGGTGGACCAAGGGCTTTACATTTGAAATACATAGGGGTATTTTAGAAGACAGAGACATGCTTTTAGAGAATAGGTTTAAGCAACATATGCATGCATTCATGGGGATGCTCAAGTGCAATGTGGCATGATGACATGAGCATTCCTTTATGATGATGCACAGCACAAATTCATAGTGATTTTCTAGAAGTAGTTTTCCCGGGGTGCTACAATTCGACACTACTAACAATGGATCTCGCCTCGAGATCGGCCTCATGGTGTGGGGAATAAGGCCGAAGGTATGAATCTTCTCGCTTCGTGTAGATATTCTCGTCACCAATAAAAATGATTCTTTATTCATCTTGAAATAGGCGACACCACCAACAAGGGGTCGTTTCTCACATTCGTCGAGATTACACTCTGGAGAACAAAGGACAAAGATAAATGTGTCAAAATATAAGGCCACCTCTAACTTTGATAGAAGGAGAGAAAAGATGCATTCTAATCCACTTCAGTGTACAAGAGAAAATAGAATGAGTAGTCGTTATGGGGGCCAATCCATCACGCACCCAAACTATTACTCCGCACATGCAGTAGAAAAGCGTACAACCCATTCTTAGAATATATACTAACGATCTTCACAAGCTATGTTCGGAAAAAAAGGAGTGATGCAGGCTCTTCATCAGATCTGACATAGAATAGGTCTTCACGAAGAAGAACACTAGTAGATACAAAAAAAATAGTGAATTTTCGGTCCACTTGAAGGTATATAGAGGAAGATTCATTAGGTAGCATGAAGGTCGGATGTCGAAGCACCGTTACAAGAGGAGGAACCGAAACCCTGAAGGTATGACAGAAACCCAACCATGAGAATTCCTACACTCGAAGAAAAGATAAGGGTAGATTCAAAATGCGCAAAGGTAAGAGGAGAACAGCAGAGGTAAGGATTAAAGCAGACCTAATTAGATCTATACGAGCGGTTTTCAAAAATAGTTTTGACACGCTATAACATCCATTATCTAGGTTATCCTACAGGATGGATAGTGGGGTATCATAACTGCTGATCTCTGATACCACTTTGTAACACCCTCAGATCGGCCCTATGCAAGTTTTAGCGACTCCCACCAAACCCGCATAGAAACGATTCAAAGGTTCCCACCAGGCACTTGCGTGTGGGTGAAAAACGAAATAATATCATTACACATAGTCCATGATGGAACCCACAGAACATATATACACAAAACGACTCCATGAGTCAAGAATACAGATATACAGTAAAAATATCCAAATCACCTTGAAAACGATATAGCGTCTGAGTACGGACACGATGCAAATTGGGCTAAGAGCCCTGAAGAATAACAAATGGCATCCATAACCCTGCCTAGGCCAAGAAGGAAGGTTAACCCTACTAACGACGTCAATCTCAAAACCTGCTAAAACAAAAAGGGTGCCGGCAAAGGGCAAAGAAAAAAGAGAGAGGTCGGTACTAAGTCCAATACTCGGCGAGACATAGAATTTGTCGGTCCTCGCCTACATAGGTATGGTGGACTGAAGCGGCAACGCATCATGTGGTAAACAACCTATAGAGGCTCGATACATCTGTCGGCTATCAGAGAGAGATGATAAAGACCTATTCGGACCAAACCTGATACTACCACCAAACATACCCATCCTGGTATTTCCCCTTCGAGACCAAATGAGGAAGTCATTCCGAGGAAACTCACATGGTTGGCAGTTTTATTCATTTTTTCCATGTTGGTTATCCAACTTACTAGTCATATGAGAGACAAGTCAAATTTATAGTAGTAAACTTTAGTTATAGTTGTTTATGATCGAGATACTGTGCTCCAAGTTATCCATAACCACTGACATGGCTTTTCGAAAATATTTAACCCTGCAGGTGTGCACCAAAGTTTCCACATGCACTTTGACCCTTGTTGCTAGATCAATTAACATACACCCATCGGTATGTTGGTGGGTTCTAGGACACGGCACTTTCCTAGACCCAAAGCAAGTACATGTAGGCCACCCCAATAAGCTACCCGCAACGAAGTCGATCGAGCTCCGAAGATGGACCCATAGGTTGCGAGATCGGCTAAGTGATCAGAGGCCATAGGTATAACACTCAACATAACGACCACATCCTAATCAATATAGTAGTAAACACTCATCGAGCAACATATAATAAACATGGCATAACATGGCATACATGGCATTAAAACCCCAAACTAGTTTGTGCCCCCAGTACAGTACTTTGAAATGAGGTACTAAGCCGATAGGGGTTCCCATAAACCCCATATGTTAGCACGCTTAGTATCGGAACCGGTGTCAAGAAATCGGGTCCTAGGTGGACATAGGGGGTTGGATAATAACCAGATCTCAAATATAACCCCTTTATGCCTCTACATTATTTATATCTATTCCCAACATTTTTTTAACAAGTCGTAATTAAATCCATGATTATCTTCACCATTAAGAATATGCCAACCCCCAACAATAGTCGAACATCAACGACACGAAGCAGCCCCTGAGCACGCAACTATGACTCACAAGGCCGATTATCTACCAAACAACATATAATAGGAGGTGTCCAAGGCAATATAGGTGATACAAGTAATATAACAGGTGTACGAAAACTAAAGCATTGCAACACGGATGACAGTAGATCGACATGAGGAAGTAAATACTATAAATGTAAAATATGTAGAAAAGGGGAGAATGCTTGCCTGGAAAACACTGCCAAAGGTTCATCTGAATATCGTGTCGACACTTGCATCAACTCATCGGCCTTATTCGTGAAGAAGCAAAGCACTAGAAGAAACACCGGATGAACTATTTAATACTACCACAGAAGATCAGGCATGATGCATGTATGACATGGCAAAGATGTGATGCAATTAGGCAATATTAAGCGGAACTGGGGTCCCGACAATTTATTAGATGATTCATGTTTTTTAGATACCCCTCAATTGAAATGTTGCATTAATAAGGCAAAACATGGCACCGGTTCTCTACACAAATTTAAATGGAGCCAATATAAGACTAGATTTTCTTGCATATGGCCTCCATATTTAATTATGAGGTGAATCCTCTAAAAGCCACCAAACCACACACTACGTATACGATAAGAAAAATTAAATGCAACAAGTATATATCATTTATTAAAATAGGTTCTCAGCAAAAGGGGTCACACATCGGGATATCGATGATCTTGGGGGCTCGGAGGGGCTTCGAGGATCTCCGGTTAGGTATTAAGGGATCGACCATCGGATCTCGGAAGAATATCTTGAGGTTCCCAGGATGCCGTGATCGGGTAGGAGTTCTCGTATTCCGTCTCGCCTTCGGTGTCGAACTTGTTCAAGGCCAGGGTCTTTGGAAGATCTTGTTAGCCTTGTCGTTGTGGAGATCTTGACGAAGGCACGGGCAAGTGTATTCTTGGACGTGGACATCTTGGATTCACAATTGCTGGAACATTTGCATCACACCATCGAGGTACCTACTTGCACAACCACTACTCCATCACCAAGTCGATCTCCACCACAAGAACACCATAGTGGACTCATATCAGCCACACCGAAACGGGAACCAAACTGAAACCGATAAGGCTAGAAGGAAAGAGGTCGCTGGAGGAAGGGGCACCACACAGACTACATGGGCGTTCTCACTTGGCAGCGGATGTCATGGCTGAGGCTAGCTCGGGTAGCACGCGGCGAGGAACTCGGGCGAGGAGGTATCGGGTGAGGTTGCAGAGGACGGCCATCGGCGGGGCTTGGGGCCGGCGTAGAATCATCGAAGAGAGAGGCCAACGGTAGTGGATGGGTACTAGGGGAAGTGCTAGGGAGACGAGGGGGCGCTCGGTAGAGGATCATGTTCACAGAGGCGTCAGGGAGGAAAGGGTGTCCAGGGGCGGGCGTCCATGACAGCATGAGGCGGCGGGGTTGTTTGGGAGGTCGGAGATGCGAGGTAGGCGGCGGTGAAGAGCTTGGGTACGGGGCATTGCAGAGGAGTGGACAACCGGTGGAGGGTAATGTCTTGGAGGTGCGTGGGGCTGGGATGCACTGGCTGTGGCGGATGGGGATCCAGGAGGAAGGGAGAGGCAAGGTGGGATCGTGGGGAGGAAGATGAGGTACGTGCGGGAGAGTCCGATGGGGTGGGGCTCGCACGGGGAGAGAGGAAGCAGTCTCGCGAGGCGTGTGTGGGGATTGAGGGAAAGGGGTCAAGAGCGCGGGTGACCCGAGGAGTGTCGGGGTTGGTCGGGTTGGTTTTGACCAAGGTGGTGAGTGGAGGCGGCAGCAGGGTGTTGGGGGTTTAGGAATTAGGGTTAGGGGGTGTAGGTCTAGGGTTTTATTTTGCGTAGTAGGTGGTATGGCCGGTTGGGCCTTTGGGCCGGCCGGCTGGAATGTCTCCCCGATAAATAGTTTTATTATTTTTATTTAGTTTTAAATATCCTTCTGTAAAATAGTTTAGGCAAATAAAATGTCCGGGCGGACCATGGGTTTTACGTTGGAAGTAGAGAGGGGTATTTTAGAAGACAGTGACATGCTTTTAGAGATTAGGTTTAAGAAACATATGCATGCAGTTATGGGAATTCTCAAATGCAATGTGGCATGATGACATGAGCATGTCGTCATGATGATCCACAACACAAATACACATCGATTTTCTAGCAGTGGTTTTACTCGGGGTGCTACATTATGGGACAGTTCTTGATGGGTTATATGGATGGCACACAAAACCCTTTTATTTTGGAAGTGTTTGTTGAAGGGTCGAGCATGCGTTTGGGACCAGTAGTAAACCCCTGTTGGGTCAGTATTTTTGAGAAGTCATGCTCACGCTTATGGACACCTCACAAGCACAATGTCATGATCATAGACAACTTACAATAATTCATTATTACTTGTAAATTGACTAGTAAGTATCTCTATAAACTAAATAACTGAATAATAAAAGTGTCAACATGTGTCTTCTGCAAGATGACTTCGTCGACTGGTCTTCGAGGGGGAAATCTTCGGATGAGTTATGTATGGTGTTATTTATATTGTACCATATCACACTCTCTTATCCCGCTCTAATAGCCGAAGTTGTAGCGAGTCTTTATAAGTTAGATAGTGCAAGATTTCTTGTCGCTGAGCGCACCACACCCATGTAGGCGAGGGCTTCCGAATTCTAAAACTCGCCGTGTAGTGGACTTAGTACTGGTCGTTCTCTTTCTTTTTCCTTTGCCCTTTGTCAGCACCCTTTGGTTTGTGACATGTATGTGATGTATGACATTAACAAGGTTACACTTCGGACTTATCCTGGGCAAGGTTATGGGCGCCGCTTGGTTATTCTTTAGGACCCTTAGTCTGATTTGGTTCCTTTCCTTACTTGGATACTATTTTTCTTTCATTTTGATTTGTATCATTTGTATTCTTGTCTCCTAGAGTCATTGTTGTATATATAAGTTCTTATGGGTTCTGTTGAAAACTATTGTGATATAACTACTTGTAACAAAATCCAACCAAACGTATGTGTCCGGTGGGCATCTTTGAATCGCTTCTATGCGTATTTTGGCGGGAAATGTTGAGATCTGCATAGACCCGATTCAGGGGCGTTAAAATGCTTTATCAAATAGTGTCGCGATATAAACAAGTACACGTCAAAGAGTAACAAGTAGAGGATCAATGCCCACATTGTACATATGTTCTACCCATATTAGCATAACTATGCATAGATCTGTTATGATACCACTAAAGGGGTTCGTAACAGGAAAAAATTCCTAGCTAGCACAATCACTACCAAGATTTATCTATGAGTTAATGTAGTAAAGAGAAGTAGGTTTCAGCAACATACTCTTGTAGATCAAAAGCATTTACGTTTGTGTGAACGATGATGATGTAGTAGTACTTCTAGTCAACCTCAAGGTCGCATTTCTCATTGCGTGTTACCTCTGGTCCTGCATGACCGCTTTGGCACCACAAATGGCATCACCGCCGTGGTATTGCACACATCTGGTGTCCGAAAACGACTCCCGTTCTCCGTGATCTAGTCGAGATGCGGAGGTAGACCTTCTCAAACAAGGATCCATTGGAGCGACAGTCTGCCAGGGTTGTGTCGTATCCCATGCACGCAGTTCTTATTGGAACCATGCACACAAGATTCAAAGGAGAGAGAGGGAAAATCCCTAAGGAATATTTCCTTAGGAATCACCCAATTTATAGTGTGTATTTCCCTCTCCCTATTCCCATCTATATATAGGAGAAAGGGAGGGACCCCCACATTGTCATCTGGCAATGTGGGATTAAAGAGGGGGAGGAGGTGGATGCGTGTAGCAAAGGAAGGAGGGGCCATCTGGGTGGGCCCCACACACCCACGCGTGGCCCAAGGATGGCTAGCGGTAGGGTACCCTAGGCGGGCGGCCTCCCCAACGGCCTTTCCCATCCAAGAATTGGCCCATTAGGGAAATTATCGCAAAATTCATTTTAAATTAGATTTTTAATAATTAATTAAGATGATTAATATAAAAATCATATTTAAAATTTCCTCATGATTAGAAACTTCTTTTTGATCACACCGAACAATTTTAGATTTACCCAAAATACTTTTGATGTTCTCTCTACTTTGCAACGGTGATCCCAACAATTTCATAATGATCTCCAAGCATTGTAGAACACTTAAGTGTGTTACCCTATGATGACCCACGAGTATAGGGGATCACAACAGTCTTCGCGGGTAGTATTACCCAATTTATTGATTGGACACAAGGGGAGCCAAAGAATATTTGCAAGCCTTAACAACTGAGTTGTCAGTTCAGCTGCACCTGGAAATAGTTCCTGCTCACAGAAGTTTATCAGTAGCAAAAGTTTGGTAGTAGCAACAGCAAAGCAACATCAACAGTGAAACAGTAGAAATAGTAACAGTAACGGTAACAGTGGGATTCAAGTGCGGTAGGCATAGGGATGGATGGACGGGCGTTGCATGGACGAGTCTAAACATGTAATTTTAAGATCTAGGGCATTGCAGATCAATAATAACAAGCATCCAAGTACTAAACAATCCTAGGCATGTGCTCCAAATATAGTCATACATGCTCGCAATGAGAACTTGCACAACATCTTCTGTCCAGCCAGCCCGTGGCAGCAGGGCCTCTAGGGAACTACTGGCAATTATACTCCTTTTAATAGAGCACCGGAGCAAAGCATTAACACTCCATGAACACATGTGATCCTCACACCATAGCCATCCCCTCCGGTTGTCCCAATTATTGTCACTTTGGGGCCTTTGGATCCGGACAATGATATGTGTACACAACTTGCAGATAAGATCACAAACAATGCTATCATAAGGATTCAATAATAAGTTTAGATCTGAGATCATGGCACTCGGGCCCTAGTGACAAGCATTAAGCATAACAAGTTGCAACAAAGTCAAATAGCACTAATAGAGATACTAGGCACTATGCCCTAACAGATCTTATTCGATTACATGATAGAACTCATCCAATCCCTACCATCCCCAATCCTACAACGGGGGATTACTCACTCATGGATGGGGGAAACATCGATGGTTGATGGAGAGGCGTTGGTGATGATGATGGCGATGATCCTCTCCAAATTCCCCATCCCGGCAGGGTGCCAGAACAGAGTTTCTGGATCCGAATCTTGGTTTCTGGTGCCGGCGGCGGAGCGGAACTCTTTCTGGAAAACTATCGAACCCCCCTTGGTTTTTAGGTCGAAAGGCAACTTATATGCGCAGAGGGAGGCCGAGGGGGTGCCTGGGATGGCTGCACCCCCCAGGCATGGCCAGTGGTGGGCCTGCACCTGGCATGGGTGTGGGCCCCCAGGCTCCTTCTCCGTCTCGTTTTCTAGCTCCGTGGATCTTCTGGTGAAATATAACTTTTGGCATATTTTCCGGATTTTTTCCTGATAGTTGATTTTCTGCACGAAAACAAGACACCAAGGTAATTCTGCTGAAAACAGCGTCCGTTCGTGTTAGTTGTATCCAAATCACACAAGTTTAGAGGAGAAACAATAGCAAAGTGTTCGAGAAAGTAGATACGTTTTGGACGTATCAACTCCTCCAAGCTTAGCTTATGGCTTGTCCTCAAGCAATTCAGTTGAAAACTGAGTGCGATAAAAGAACTTTCACGAACACTTTGCTTCATATGATGTAAATATTCTCAGCACAGGAGTAGATGCTTAGACAATTCATAATAAAGAGTATGCAACTAAGTTTACTCAATAGTCATTACAAGCTATGAAGAGAAACCAACTCAATAATAATAAGTAGCATGAAACATAAACATAAGCAACATTCCAATGATCATAGTAAGGTATGATAGAGTGGTATCTCGCTTGCCTTTGTTTGAAGAGCACAATATAAATGCTGAGGCACCTCTGAAGTTCAAGTGAAGACTAGAGATAAAGATATCAGAGATACAAGCATCAAAGTCATGACATAATTAACCAAGTTTTGAAACAAACACAAGAATGACAACTATGCTCTCAAGAAGGTGCTCAAAGAATAAGTGGTGACTCAACAAAGTTGTGAAAATAGTTTTTGGAAAGTTTGAAAGGCTTCCAAATGCTGAAAGGAAGGTACTCATTATCTTTGAGCTCCCATTGCCCCTATCATAGGCATCTTCATATGGTTAAGGTGAAAGTGAGGTCCACTCTGAATTATATGCTTGACAGACCATAGACTAGAAATCACAAGTCCCTTGAGTACGAGGGCCGCTCCACATGCTACTCAACTTTGGTTACCTGAAAGTTCTTGTCATTGTAAATAGATGCATATCATAGAAAACCGCCAACGGGGTACCCCTTGCACATGGTAAAGGAGCTTTCCCATAACCAAAATGACAAGGCAAGCAGACAATGAGCATCTTAGCAATCTTTTTATTTACCATATGCATAGCTTTTTATTGAGGATGCTTCATAGATGCTCATTATGGTGATTCTGCAAGTGTCCACCATGATTAGGTATGGCTTAGGCTAGCGGCCCAGGCGTTTCTCTAACACAATGTATAAAATCCATGAACTCACAAGTTCCCCTTTTATTTCACATTATCGACATCCGTAAACAAAAGAGAAAAGTATCAACTGGATAGGATATCCAAAAAGTGTTGAAAACGTTGCCTGTGGCAGCACGGTTCTGCTGACTCCCAGCATATAATTAGCAAGCATATAACTTTCATGGACTAGTCACAATGGTTCAGAATTATTAAGAGCAAAGAATAAAGTGTGACATCAAGTTCGCGAGAGCTTTACTAACTAACTTTCTCAAAATAGACAAACATTTATTTTGGAAGAAAACACGGCATATAAAATATGCGCTGAAGTAGCGAATGATGCTAATAGGTAGGTATGGTGGACACAACTGACAATATTGGTTTTGGGAATTTTGGAAGCACAGGTAGAGCACATACTCAGTGCAACTGAAGGCTGGCAATAGAGAGGGAGTGACCAACGAGAGAGCAATAGCTGTCATAATCATGTTTGCAACAAAACATGACTAATTATGGCATGAAAGTGATACAAGAACTCTGAGGCAAAATAAATCACCGAGGCTTACTGACTATTGATTAGTCATATGCATGTGTGAGCATGTGCCAAGTCAATTCACATGAACAGTCAGAGGAGGATACCACAATATCATATGAAAATATGAATAAAACAATGCAAGCAAACATTCATATGACATGCTACAAACTATTAGCAAGATGGAGCTAATCATAGACAAGCAAGAACTACTGAGCATTCATAATTACATACACCTTACACAAACATGCTAAGCAGGCTCCAAATGATGAGTATATGTACAAAAAATGAAACAAATAGAGTTCATTACCAGCCTCTTACCACACCTCGAGTTGTCTTAATCTTCATTATTGCCCTTCACTTGTGTGACTTGAATAATAACATCAAACCAAAATCCACTGAGGACGGCTGAACCCTGCAAAGAACTCACAAAACCAAAGAAGACCAACAAATATTTTTGGTGTTTTCGATTTTTAAAGAAAGCAAACAAAGCAAAACCAAACAAAGAAAAAGGCAAACCAAACAAGAAGCAAACAAAGCAAAAAAACAAAGCAAAATCTTTTTGGATTTTTTTCTTTTAAGGCAAACCAAAGGAAAGAAACAAACCAAGAGAAACAACGAAAATATCTTTGGTATTTTTTGTGTTTTTGAGAAAGAAGCAACAAAAACCAAAAATAAAGCAAAACAATGGATATACAAAGAACCGACCGAACATGATATATAAATTAGTGTGATATCGGTATACCTCCCCCCAAGCTTAGGCTTTTGGCCTAAGTGGGGCTCAATAGCACGGGTAGTACCCCCATGCTGGTGGGTCATCATAGGAATGATCATAGTCAGGCGCTTGTGATGAAGAAGAAGACGCGCGCCAATCAAATTAGGGCTGCTGGTCTGAAGACTCTCCTAAGTTGGAGGGCTGAACCGAATTGTCTTCGGCATCCTCTTCAACATTCTCCGCTTGCTGGGAGAGCTCCACCACATAAGTGTCAACCTCCTCCTCCGTAAGCGACCATCCTTGCATGTAATCAAAATTAAACAAAGCAGGTGCATGCAAATAAACTATTTTCTTAGTCCTACCCTTTCTCCAACCTTGCTGGGCAAAAGATAGTTCATACGGTAAACTTATCACATTAGCCCCAAAGGAAACAAAACCATGCTGAATCATGGATTCAATATCAAGCCTCTCTATGGGGAACTGATAATCTGAATAATGAGGATCTAAACCATGGAAAGCGAGCAACCTAGAAGCAATGAGACCTCCACAAATTCCACCCTTCTCACGGTTGGTGGTGAGACGGTGAGCTATCAAAGCACCTAGGCTATAAGATCTATTCCTATTCAGAGCAGCTGCAATAAAAGCTAGATCAAAAGAAGACAACTTTCTAGCAATCTTTCTAGCAAGAACACACTTGGTAATGAAATAGGCAAAGTATCTAATAGCTGGGAGCTAAATGTTCCGAATTTTACTACTTTCCTTTGAGAACTCGAAACCTTGGAAAAACTTAGCATATAAATCCATAAGTGACTTGGGCCTTTCCTTGATCTTCTCACAAGATCTCCAGTGAGGTACTCTAATTGCTGCACAGAAATCATCAAAAGGCAGGTCGACAGGTATATTATATATTTTTAATGGACCATGGGATTAGAAGTAGACCAAGTGAATAGGAAGTCCTGCACAAAAGCCATGGTTAGCTTAACATATTGGAATGGTTCACCTTAAACAAAGTGTTCCAACCCAGCATTTGTAACCATAGTTTGGAAATCTTGGAGGATCCCCGCAGTTCTCAAAAATTCATGGCATGGATAGATGGAAGGAAAAACTGCCTCCTCACGATGAACCTTCATTGGCTCATGCAGTCATCTTCCTTGCTGAAATGTTTAGGCAACCATAAAACCAAGTGATTTATAAGTTGATAAATGATGAGCAACTACTATAGGAACTTGCTAGAGGACTACACATGCATCAAAATATAGTTTCTAAGCATAGAACAAGCATGCAAGCTCAAACAACCTGTCACCTATAGCAGCAAAATACTCAAGATACAATCTACCAATCACAAATCTAATTGGACAAGTAGAGGAGGCACATACAAAGGAACAATCTCTCCAAAAATCAGCACTTGAGGTGGGCTGAGCAAGGAGATCGAAAATCGCGAGCAAGAATAGCAAGAACTCGAGCTTGAGCAAGTTTTTCGTTGTTTTTCGGGAGAGAGAAAGAAGGTGGCTTTGAGGAGGCAGCCTGGAGGGGCCCAGGTGGGCCAAACGCCCCTAGGCGCCACCCCCTGGTAGGACGCGCCTACCATGGGTGTGGTGGCCTGGGGTGGCCCCCAGGGTTACTTCAGGTGTCTCTCTGGCCCTTTTTTCGAGGAAAAAATTATTTTGAATTTTCTAGGATTTTTCGGGAAACTTTATTTTTGGCCAATTTTCAGGGTATGAAAATTGATTTTCTCGCAGAAATAGTTTTTTCAGAAGAAGCAAAAGCAAACCAAAAGACAAACTACAGGAGCTCTAAGAAACTCTAACAAACAAACAATTAACAAAACCAAATCTAGAAAAAGAAAGGCAAAGGCTAGGAAGGAGAAAAGTAAAAGAAAGCAAGTATAACCATAGTGGAAACATTATTTTGTTCATTAAAATCCTTTTGTTACCAAGGTTTATCATGTCTTGTTACCAAAACAATCTTATATGAAACAAAACTTTGCATTCCACAAGGTGATTAAGTTACCTCATACTTGATAGCAATGGGCCCAATCATAATAGTTTCAAAATTTTCTTGTGGAATGGGACAATATATTTCTCCAACCTTGATGCTCTCAATATTTTCAATGGAATTTAGGAAATATCTCTTAGCAACCTTCTTGGGGAAATAAACAGTATGCTGTTTGTCATTAATATTGAATGTTACTTTTCCTTGATTGCAATTGATGACAGCACCTGCAGTATTAAGAAAAGGTCACCCAAGAATAATAGAAATATTATCATCTTCAGGCATTTCAAGCACAACAAAATCAGTTAAAACCATGCAATTATGAGCAACTTGAACATGAACATCCTCACATATACCAACAGGAATAGTAGTTGACTTATCAGCCATTTGTAAAGATATATCAGTTGGTATCAACTTTTCTAACTAGAGTCTCTTATAGAGAGAGAAAAAGGCATAACACTAACTCCAGCTCCCAAATCACATAAAGCAGTTCTAACATAATTATTCTTAATATAGGAAGGAATAGTTGGTATACCTGGATCACCAACTTTCTTTGGAACCTTAACATTGAAGGAATAATTAGCAAGCAAAGTAGAAATCTCCTCATTAGGAATCTTCCTTTTATTAGAGACAATATCCTTCATATACTTTGAATAAGGAGGCAATTTAATAGCATCAGTCAAAGGAATTTGCAAGAATAAAGGTTACATCCACTCACAGAACTTGTTGTAGTGTTCTTCCTCCTTTGACTTGTGTTTCTTACCTAAAAAGGCATAGGTTTCTGCACCCAAGGTTCTCTCTCTTTACCATGTTTATTAGCAATAAAATCTTCCTTTCTGTACCTAGTGTTCTTAGTGTGTTTCTCAGGTTCTTCCTCACCTTCCTCCTTATCAGGAGACTCATTTTTATCATTACCACTCTCAGTTTCAGCATCAGAGATAGATATACTATTAGGATCTAAAGTAGGTTCAAGTGGTTCCTCAACTATTTTATGTTTCTTTTTCTTTCTCTTAGGAGGACTACCACTATCTTCACCTTGCTAGGAATCCTGCTCAATTCTTTTAGGGTGTCCTTCAGGATATAAAGGATCTTGAGTAGCTATACCACTCCTAGTTATAATTCCATAAGCATGTTTATCTCCTGAAGCATTAACTAGCATATCCTTTTGTACCTTAGCAAGTTGATCAAGTTGGGTTTGAACCATTTGAAATTGTTTACAAAGAATTTTAATATCATTAGAAGTTCTTTCCACAATATCTTTCAACTCATTGATAGCTCTAGAGTTTTCCATAAATGATTCTGAACTTGTTTATGAAAATACCCTTGTTTAACAATAAATGTGTCAAGTTCCTCTAAGCATTGATCAGGACGCTTACCATAAGGAATATCACCTTCATCGAAGTGTTGGAGAGAGTGTACCTCAATAGTGCATGAGTGGGGAATTGGCTTACATAATTCTTCTATAGGAGGTAGATTCTTCACATCTTTAGCTCTAATACCTTTCTCCTTTAGACACTTCTTAGCTTCCTTCATCACTTCATCATTTAATATAATAACTCCCCTCTTCTTTGTTGTTGGTGTTGGAACTGGTTCAGGCATAACTGGTTCAGGAGTAATAGGCTCAGGTGCATTCAGCTCAGTTGAAGTCCAATCATCATAATTCTTGCTTATTTTAGCCATTAATTCTTCAACATCTATAGGAGTTCTTTTCCTGAAAACACAATCAGCAAAGCTATCTAGGTATGTCCTAGAATCATCAATTAGTCCATTATAATAAATATCGAGAAGCTCATTCTTAGGAAATGGACATCCAGGATGTGCATGAATCAAGGCACAGAACCTTGTCCATGACTCAGGCAATTTCTCTTCTTCTCCCTGTTTAAAATCAAAAGTCTCTGCAGAGAAGGATGTCTAGCACTGGGAGTAAAATATTTCTGAAAGAAAGAAGCAATCAAGCAATCAGGGCGATCAATGGAACCATGAGGTAATCTATTAAACCAAGCCCTAGCTTCTCCTTTTAGTGAAAAAGGGAAGATCTTAGTAACAAAGTACTTGCGCATCTTAAAATCATCAGAAAACAAAGCACTCATAGTATAAAGCTCATCCATATGAGCCACAACACTCTCATTTTCAGTCCCACAAAAAGGTTCTTTCTCAATAATATCTAAATAAGATAAATCAAGAGAGAAATCATAATCTTTATCTTTAATATCTATGGGAGAGGTAGCAAACTTAGGATCAGAGGACAACTTAGGCATAATAGTACGTCTAGCAAGGAGACTCTTAATAGCACTAGTACCATGTGTGTTTCGGCATTCTTCAACAAAATCATTAGTGAACTCAATGTAACCATCATTAATATCATAACTCTCACTAGACTCCGGTGAGATAACATGTGTAACAGTGTCTTCATTAGGAGTTTCGGTATTTCCTAGACTAGCCATAGTAGCATCTAGAAAAGGACCTAATGAACCACTCGCATCAAGCACAGTAGAAGTAACATCATGAGCATCAAAAGCAGTTTCAGACTCAGCAGTAGTAACAGTGTGTGTAGCATGTGTATGTGGTGGTGGTGTAACAAGCTTACTTATAACAGACGGTGAATCAAGAGCAGCGGAGGTGTTTAGGACTGTACCTCTTCTTGTAGTAGATGGTAAAATAGGGAACTTTCCATCACGAGACTTCCCCATGATGAAAGGAGTAGAAGTGAACAATAATAGATCCAAGTGAACTTACAAATAAAGCTATGCTCCTCGGCAACGGCGCAAGAAAATAGTCTTGATGACCTACAAGTATAGGGGATCGCAACAGTCTTCGCGAGTAGTATTACCCAATTTATTGATTCGACTCAAGGGGATCCAAAGAATACTTGCAAGACTTAATAACTGAGTTGTCAGTTAAGCTGCACCTGGAAATAGTTCTTGCTCACAGAAGTTTATCAGTAGCAATAGTTTGGTAGTAGCAACAGCAAAGCAACAGTAGTAGTGAAACAGTAGCAATAGTAACAGTAACGGTAACAGTGAGATTCGAGTGCGGTAGGCATAGGGATGGATAGACGGGCGTTGCATGGACGAGTCTAAACATGTAACCTCAATATCTAGGACATTGCATATAAATAATAACAAGCATCCAAGTACGAAAACAATCCTAGGCATGTGCTCCAAATATAGTCATACGTGCTCGTAATGAGAACTTGCACAACATCTTCTGTCCAGCTAGCCCGTGGCAGCGTGGCCTCTAGGGAACTACTGGAAATTAAGGTGATATTTTTAATAGAGCACCGGAGCAAAGAATTGACACTCCGTGAACACATGTGATCCTCACACCACAGCCATCCCCTCCGGTTGTCCCAATTATTGTCACTTTGGGGCCTTTGGATCCGGACAATGATATGTGTACACAATTTGCAGATAAGATCACAAACAATACTATCATAATGATTCAATAATAAGTTCAGATCTGAAATCATGGCACTCGGGCCCTAGTGACAGGCATTAACCACAACAAGTTGCAACAAAGTAAAAATATCACTAATAGAGATACTAGGCACTATGCCCTTATAGATCTTATTCGATTACATGATAGAACTCATCCAATCCCTACCATCCCCAAGCCTACAACGGGGGATTACTCACTCATGGATGAGGGAAACATTGATGGTTGATGGAGAGGCGTTGGTGATGTTGATGGAAATGATCCTCTCCAAATTCCCCGTCCCGGCAAGGTGCCAGAACGGAGTTTCTGGATCCGAATCTTGGTTTCCGGTGGCGGCGGAGCGGAACTCTTTCTGGAAAACTATCGAACCCCCTTGGTTTTTAGGTCGAAAGGCAACTTATAGGCGCAGAGGGAGGCAGAGAGGGTGCCTGGGGTGGCTGCACCCCCCAGGCGCGACCAATGGTGGGCCCGAGCTTGGCATGGGTGTGGGCCCCCAGGCTCCTTCTCCGTTTCATCTTCTGGCTCCGTGGATCTTCTGGTGAAATATAATTTTTGGCATATTTTCCGGAATTTTTCCTGATAGTTGATTTTCTGCACAAAAACAAGACCAAGGTAATTCTGCTGAAAACAACGCCAACCCGTGTTAGTTGTATCTAAATCACACAAGTTTAGAGGAGAAACAATAACAAAGTGTTCGAGAAAGTAGATATGTTTTGAACGTATCACCCTACGTTCGGTAACATCATAGATATGATTGAGAACCCTCTCATATCAATGATCATTTGCCGGACCGGGATGCCCATAATGACCCATGTTCATTCCACGATGTTCTGTCATTTGAATCATAAACTTTGAGTCAAATTCCTTTTGTTACTTCGATACATAACTTTTCTAAGATTTCATCATCAGTATCGATATCCAATCTCATTACTGACAAGTCTACTTAATTAATTCATGTGATATCACATCCTCATTACCTAGTCATTCTCTGAAGTGTATCTTCCCGTCTCGCGGGAGAAAATATTCTGTTCTTGATGCATACGCCTCAACGTGTCCCTCTAGAGTATCCAATATACACCTTTGTGATCATCCTATTTTGGTGTGATGGTTCATATAGTCTAACCAGTCACGGGTGATAGTGATTAAATATGATCTCATGATCTGAGGAGAAGGTAACTTAGTTTCTAACTATTGCAATGATAAATCATGCGACTTGATCACGTCGCAATACTTATATGGGTAAGCATGTCCACATGACATTCTCCAATGTCATGGCCTCATTTTCAACTGACAATACTCCATGATCAGGAAACCTTGATCATCGGCTTCCTAAAAAACTAGTATATAGAGGCTACTAGGGAGTTGGTTTATTTACATACTACACCTGTATCAATGTATCCGCTTGATACAGTTATAACACAATATGAAGCTATTATAAGTTTATTGAGATATGACAATAAACATATTTATTATTTGCCTCTAGGGCATATCCCCTTTAGTGCGGTATGGTGTCAACTGCCACAAACTACCCGAAAGACGACATAGTGATCGAGGTCATCCATGGACAAGAAGATGTCACTGACATTCCTGACGAAGTCATAGGGGATATCGTCTAGTATGCCACACATTGGCCGGCCATTGCTGGATATCGAGCTCTATTTCTAAATCGATTGGTGGATGGATTGTATTGTGTGGGAACGCAGTTACCGTTCCTACCCCTAGATAAGTGCTATAATTATGTAGTCAGCCTAAATAGCTTGACTCTTCTGCTCCGTTATGCAAATCAGTTCCGGATGTGTGCACAATAACCACCCATCCTATTTACACTTGCAACCGTTCACACGTGCACACCATATTTATTCGTCACCCACTACTGGAAAACACCCCTTCCGTTCGAAGTCAGTACTGTCACTAGTACCGGGCCGTAACGCCTCCAACAGCTAGTAATCGAGATAGACTCTAGTCCCAACCGGACTAGACCTCTATTCCCGGTCCGTAATACGGACCGGGACTAGAAACCTAGAGCAGACCAACTGCTCTTTTCGGGGACTATTAGTCCCAGGTCGTATCACGGCCCGGGCCTAGTAGTTCCTCCATATAAATACAACTTCGTGTCCACACGGCCCGAGCCATGGTGGCCATTTTACTCAAAGAAGCAAGCCGATTTCATGCCATTTTTTCTCCAGATTTGTCAAGATTTAGTTTGCAACCCCTAAATCCAAAGTTTTAAAAGGTTAGAACTTCATCCTTTCATCTCTTATTGCTACTTTAGCTCAATGCTCTAGAAGTAGAGATATGGATTTGCATGCATGCTCTATAAGTAGAGGATTTTGAAATGTGTAACAAATTTTGATTAGGCACATAGTTACTGAAAATTGAAATGTTCAATTTTAGAGTTTTAGAGCTTAGAACGGAATGAGATTTTCACTGATAGAAAAATAATAAAAAACTCCACTTTTATCATGTTAATTACTTTATCCAATTCACAAATTGGTGCATGTTAATTTTTTAAAATTCAAAATTAATGCTCTAGAAGCTCTCATTATAACTTGTATTAAATAGGTCACTGATCTCTATTTCTGATGATGTGTAATGGTTTTTGATGTACTTTTACTATAATGCAGATGGTACGGGAATGGATGTACAATACTGACCGACGCTCTGGCGAGTTCATTAATGGTGTGCATGAATTCATCCATTTTGCTGATACAAACAAGCGGAATGGTTTTTTATTCTGTCCATGTAGTGGATGTAGGAATCAGAAGGATTACTTTGACTGAAAAACCCTTCACAGACACCTTTTGAAGTCCGGCTTCATGCCTAGTTATAATTGTTGGACCAAGCACGGAGAGAGAGGGGTTATAATGGAATACAATGAAGAAGAGGAGGATGATGACAACTATCATGGTTTTCCTGAGTACGGAGATACTTCCATGGGGGAAGTTGAAGGGGAGGCTGAAGAAGAGACACATGATGAGCCCACTGATGATCTTGGTCGGACCATTGCAGATGCATGAAGAGACTGTGAAAATGAAAAGGAGAGGGAGAAGTTTAATCACATGTTAGAGGATCACAAAAAATTGTTGTACCCAAATTACAAAAATGGTCTAAAAAAGCTAGGCAGCACGCTGGAATTGCTACGATGGAAGGAAGAGTGTGTTATACCCGACTCCTCATTTGAAAAGTTGCCGAAAATGATGAAGAATATGCTTCCAAAAGATAACGTATTGCCCGCTAGTACGTACGAAGGAAAGAAGGTTGTCTGCCCTCTAGGTTTAGAGGTTCAGAAGATACATGCATGCCCTAATGTTTGCATACTCTACCGCGGTGAGGAGTATGAAAATTTGGATGCATGCCCGGTATGCACTACACTTCGGTATAAGATTAGACGAGATGACCCTGGTGACGTTGATGGCGAGCCCCTAGAAGAGGTTTCCTACCAAGGTGATGTGGTATGCTCCTATAATACCACAGTTGAAACGTTTATTCAGAAACAAAGAGCATGCCAAGTTGTTGCGATGGCATAAAGAGTAACGTAAGTCAGAAGGGATGTTGAGACACCCTGCTGATACGTCGGAAACGTATCTATAATTTTTGATGTTCCATGCTTGTTTAGTATCTACTTTTCTTTGTTTTTTCTACACTTTGAGGTGTTTTTATATGTTTCCTGGTACTAACCTATTAACAAGATGCCACAGTGCCAGTTGCTTGTTTTCTTCTCTTTTTGGTTCCAGAAAGGCAGAAAATCAATATTCTCGGAATTGGATGGGACAAAATCCAAAGTCAATATTTTACCGTGGGGAACACGAAGCCTGAATACGAGATGGAGGGGAGGCACTAGAGGCCACACCCCATGGCAGCACGGGCTAGCCCTAGCCGTGCCTGGGGTGTGACCACCCTGGCCGCCCCCCTGCCTCGCCTCTTCGCCTATAAAGACCCCCGATACAGAAACCATAAGTACCTGATCAATATTCCACGAAACCGTCTGTAGCCGCCGCCACCATTATACCTAGATCGGGGGATCTAAAGCTCTTCCGGGCACCCTGCCGGAGGGGAGATCATCCCAGAGGCCTTCTTCATCATGCCATCCTCTGATATGAAGTGTGAGTAGTTCCACCTTGGACTACGGGTCCATGTAGTAGCTAGATAGTTGTATCTCCTCCTTTGTGCTACCATGTTTAGATGTTGTGAGCTCCGTTCATGATTAAGATCATCTATTTGTAATCATGCATGTTGTGTTTGCGGGGATCCGATGGATATTGAGATTACTATGTTAGATTGATTAATGGTTTTGTCTTATTGATTCTATCATGTTTGTGTTGTTTGTGATCTTGCATGCTCTCCATTTCTAGTATCTATCTTGGCCAAGTAGATGATAGTGACTCCAAGAGGGGGTATTTATGCTCGATAGTGGGTTCATGCCTCTGTTTAATCTAAGGGAAGTGACAGAAATCTCCAAGGTTGTAGATGTGCTGTTGCCACTAGGGAGAAAACAACGGTCTCTTGTTCATGGAACAAGTGGATTCTTTACCTTACACACTTTGCTTAAAGCAATTATATGTTTCTTGCAACTTAATACTCGAGGGGGTTCGGATGATAACCTAAAGGTGGATTTCTAGTCATAGATGAAGTTGGCTAGCGGTCTATGTATCTTGTTGTATTGCCCAATCGAATCTCATAGGATCATGAATGTCTAGTATTGCATTGTTATGCCTTGCTCAGTCCTGTCAATTGACCTACTGTAATTTGTTTACCCAGAATGCCATGTTTGTTTATCTTAAGGAGAACACCTCTAGTGAACTATGGACCCTGGTCCAATCTTTATCATTGATACATATTCCACTGTTACTGTTTACTTTCTACAAACCACTATTACCTTCCATACCATAAAGTTAATCCTTTGTTATAGCAACTGGTGAGATTGACAACCTCACTGTTCGTTGGGGCAAAGTCTTGAGTTTGTGTTGTGCAGGTCTCCAAGTTGCTAGCAACACCTTTGAGTCGTTTCCTTCCTCCTACTAGTTCGATAAACTCGGTTTCTTACTGAGGGAAGACTTGCTGCTATGCTCATCACACCTTGCTCTTGGGGTCTTGTAACATCCCAGCATTAGAGTGTAGAAATAAGCTGAACATAGATGTGTGCATTGCATTCATGCATAGAAAATCCGGATAATTTTCACGCTTTTGACTAAAGCTTGTCAAAGTGATTAAAGCTTCTCTCAATTTGATGGAACTGAAGTAGATCATCAAGTTGACTGTGATAAGTTTCAATGTGACCTTTGCTAAAACCTTATTTTGGGTAAGGGAGATTTGATCTAAGGGTAGATCAAATGTAATAAAAGTTAACCGTAATACATTACTTAATGATTTATATTTGATCCTTAAGTAATCATATCCTAGTATTAATTACACAACTCATGAATACCAAGCTATAAACATAACTTAAGTAATAGGAATGTAACAACTAAATCTTGATATATCTTAATCTCATCTACTTATACCATTAGTATCATGGTAATACCTAACCTTAACTCTTTAGTGAGATTGAGTAGGAAAGTAACCAAGTTAAGATCATTCACCATGTATCTTTCTATTCATATTAATCTTTACCATTTCTATTGAATCCTATTTTAATATCTGTTGTTCATCAATGTTGATTAATCAACAATTGATTCACAGATTCTTAAACTATCAATTCTTGATCTATCAACTCTTGTCCTTATCATAGCATCCATTATAAAACCTTTAGAGAAAGAAGTAAGAAGATATAGGTGGTAATGGTAAACTTAAATATCATCTATATGATGGGAGTGTTGGAAGAGAATTAAATCAATATGATAATTGATGGAGTTAACTTACTCTTGAATTGATAGAGGAGTTATTTGGAATATACAATTGTATGGAGATAAAGGGTGTAAGGATCACATTGAATATAGATACAAAGGAGTAATCCTATTGGATCAAGTAAGCATAGTCCATGAATAACATCCTGTAATCCAATAGAGATATTAAGAAAATAATTCCAATACAACTGTAATGTTGTATTGATGAAACCTGGATTAGCCAATTGGAAACCTAAACCATAAAGGATCAAAAGATTATAATGATCATGCTTTAGTCACCAAGATTGAATGCTTATATCATGTATAAGTGACATTGGTGGATACAGCATGATTGAACACCAGTATAGATATGTTATTCTATGTTAGCCATGATAAGTCAATATGATATGGTGTAGAGCTGAAAATAAGATACTGGAGTAAAGTAAATACAAGATAGTATGCTTAAGATGATGTTAGAGCAACATTGGATTAAAGAACTAGTATTTTTCTCTTTGGAAATACTAAGCAATTGAAGTGAAGTAGGATTTGATGTATACATATATTGAAGTGATATTAGTGATGGATGGTTAAGGAAGAATATGAATGGAGTTAGAAGTAGCTACTTGTTGGATTGGAGGTTATCAACAATCGAGTAGTGGATATAACCAAGTATGGATATGAGAAGATTATGAAAAACTTTAGTATCAATATCATTGGATTTATCAATGGGTTTAGAAGAATAAAGGTGGATAAGAATATTCCTGTGAAGTAAAGCTCATCATGTTAGCACATGGTGATGGATATGAAGGAGTAGAATATCTAGGAAAGGAATTCCTTAATCAGAAGTCCAGAATGATGAATTATGGAAGATAGGAATTCTTGGTAAACACTAAACCCTAAATCTATGATCAAGCTTAACATCCATCTCATCTGTTGGATAAATCATATTATTTCCACAATGCCTTATAGGAATATTTCCTATAGCAATCACTTAAACACATCTCTGTCATTTCCAATTATCATAACCATATGTGTTTAGGAGTATCTTTATCAATTCTTTTCCATAAGACCTTCCAGGAAATAACTTTCTTTTCTAGAAGGTGAAGTCATTCTTGAACACCAACATAAGGACAATCTGTCTTAACCAATAATCTTTATTCATATAAATAAAAGGATGAACAAGAAAATTAAAACTCCTAAAACCCATGGTAAACAATTACAATTTAAAACCCTAACTTTTATTTCAATCATATATGCCTAGAAACTATTGTTATCAATTCTCTCTCATAATTCATTTAAAATAATAACCTTCTATTTTAAAGGGTGATATTAATAAAGTTCATAAACATAAAGACAATATGTTTAGCCATTAACCTTTATTCACATCAATAAAAGAATTATGAGAATATTAAATCTTCTAAGAACTTATGGTAAGCATTTTCAATTCAAACCTTAACTCATATGTTAGTTGTAATAAAATATATATATTGCTATTTCCTAAATTTATGAGAATAATATTAACCATATTTATTACTCAAAACTTTATGTATTAAATAATAATGAAGGATCACTATATATAAAAGATTCTTTAATATATAAATCAATAAGAATCAAATCTCATGGATTAATAGTAATGCAATCTTTAATAAGTTTATGAATACTAGATAAATTAAATTCATATCAAAAGATCCTACAAATACTAAACACATTCCAATATTAATGCAATTATCTAGAAAATAAATTCTATAAAGAAATTTCAATCAAATGTGTAATATTCAAACCTGAAAATAAAACAAAAAAGAGAAAAGAATAAAAAAACAGACTCAGACCAGATACTGGCCCGAGGCCCATCTTTGCTTCCCCTTCTGGTCGCTCACGTGCATCACAACAAAGCCCAACACTAGCTCAACTAAGCCCAATACCGTTTCGCTGAATCTTTTCCTTTCTTCTTCCTCTCGCCAGAATGCAGCGCAGACGAAGCTGCTTCCTGGCACATCGTCAGCTGTCCGCCGTTGCCATGATGCCCGCTATCACCAAGATCCGATCCACCGCTGTTTGTTTCCTATAAGAAGGCCACCGTCGTGTTGGAGAGCCTTATCTTCTTATTTTTCCCATCTTCCTCCTCTGTTCCGAACCCTAGCTACAAAGGCCGACGAATCGTCGTCGTTCCTGACCTCGTCCCGTCCTGCCGTGATGCCTGGAAGAAGCCCCGCGTCACGCTCAACATTCTCGTGGAGTCTCACAAGTTGGGGCGTTGTCGTTTGCGTGCAATCGAGGTCGAACTCTCGCCGATCACCGTATCCATCGCCGGAAATACACCGTCTCCGGTCCTCCCCACGCCTCATCGACCCCTCCATCTTCATCAGGGTGAGCTCCTCTATCTTCCAGTAGTCTTCGTTGACTCGATTTCGTCCTGTATCGCGGTCTCACCATGCGCTGTCGTGCACCGCCGTCAGTCACCACCGTGGACAGCTCTCTGGTGACCATTTAGAGGCGGAGCGGCCACAGCCAGACTCCCCGTGCTCCACTTTCTCCAAATAACACAACCACAGCTGCGCGCGCATATGGGATTCACTGATCGATCTTCAACCTATGAGGATTGCCATTGCTAAGGTCACGCTGACGCCAGGGTGAGGTCACCCTTGACCCGGTCAGCAAATTGATTGGTCCTTGCTGATGTGGCATGTGACGTGGCCACTGACCCACTGGTCAGTGACCTTGGGTAGGTTTAGTTTAGGTGTAAAAAAGTTCTGTGTCTGTTTAGTAAAATGATAAAACAATATTAATTCAAATTTAAACATTCCAGAAATTTAAATAAAGTAATTAAATCATGTAAAATTAATATCTTTAGTCTTGTAATTCAGAAAAATACATGTAATATATGATTTTTTTTAGAAAAATAAAATCTATAACTTAAAATCATTATCAAATATTATTTTAACAATTTAAATAATTATTATTTAATAAAGATTTTATAAGTAATAGGACTTTGATAATTCATATTTTAATAATGGTAAATGTTAAAAATATAAATAAAATACCAAAAATCTTAGAAAAATAAGAACTATAATCCAAATCTATACTCATACATTATTATTTCACATAATTAAATATTTATTATTAAGTATTTATAAAGTAATAAATCTTATAAAAATCATATCTTATTATTTATAAATCAAAAAAAATAAATGTAATATATCAAAATGATCACAAAAAGAATATCTACATGTTAAAAATATAATATTCCACTTTTGACTTAAATAAAAAGTTAAACACTTTAATGACTTGAATTTGAACCTATTTCTTTAGTTAATAATTCATATAAGGGTAAATAAAAATTGCTAATATTTTAAAATTAGCCAATTGAGTCTAATAAATAGTATTAGTCTTCAAGATTGATAATATGAAGTCAAAATGGCTCAACACATTTTAAATGCAATTTTATTGAATTATCCTTCAACCATAAATGTAGATTATTTTATAAAAGGATTCTTATTTAATATAAAATCTCCAAGAATAATTTCTAATGAGATAAAACCTATTCCTTTACTTTAACCACAAGTTTATAAACAAATCAAAATCCTATAGTGAACCAATAGTAGTTAAGTAATGTCATTTTCCTGATTACCAATTATAACCATTCATTCACAAAAAGATAAATGATTCTATTCCATTATAAAATCAAGAAACCACTACACCAAATAAAAGTATAGCCATTGTTAAGTGACTTTAAGGAAACATTATAAAGTACACAAGGTACAGATAACATAAGAAATATACTCTAAGTCCATCTATGTCTTTAAAGTTAACTTTAGTCTTTAATACTTTAAATACTATGATAAAAACTTTGTTATATGTTTTATAGTTAACTTTGGTCTGTTATAATTAAGTTATAAAGCATCTCAATACCAAACTAACCAAATTAAAAACCAAGTTAGATAAGTCTCAAATACTAATGATGTCATTATTCAAATGGAGTAATTCTTTCTTACTCAAGGACTAAAACTGGTAAGAACATCTAATAATGTTAACTTAAAGTTAAATACTTTTGCTTAGTTAAATAAAGAAATCTTTTCTTCAAAACTTATTCGTTTTGCCACTTCAGTCATCATATGACAATTAATAGTAATCACATTACTTTATACTTTACCTATATACTTTGGATTGATAACACTTAAGTTCTTTATAAGTAACATTACTTGTAAAGTAAAAATTTGAATATAAACAATTATAGTATAAGCAATCTTAAGTAGCATCTCACATTTATGTGTATCTCATTGTTTTATGATATTATAATCACATGTTATTTCACACACAATCACAAGCCTTAATAAGAAGCATAAATATGAAACTTATCTAAAAGGATAACACATTCTAACAGGAACCGTTTCCAGTTTCCAAACCCTAGAACCACGTTATTCCTGGGATTCGAGTTTACGAAATGCATTACATTACTTATGCATAATAGCATCTTGCTTCTTTAAACATTAGTCCTTACCGGACCAATGATGCTGATTTCAGATATTGGATCTTATATTGTCTTGAAGAGTATGAGTGCATAATCTTGCAATCACAAAAGGCAAGTTCACACTTTCTCATGTCCTTTGATTATTTTCTGTAAAGTATTTTGCAAATCGAGTGTAGTCATCACCTGCATTCGAAAAAGGTCGGAAAACACTATTTTCATAATAAATGATTATAGGTTATTTACCATGAGGTAATAACCTACTATGAAAGTTCAGGTGGTAAAGGAACATATTATCTAGGACCTAACAACCAATGTTGCCAGTGATTCTTGTGCCATATATTACGCGTTAACCATGAGATTTGGAATGAGACGGAGAAGTCAGTTGTATCCTTTTCCTCTCATATGGAGGCAAGACGACCTTAATGTGACGTTGTGATTCCTTGTGCGGATCCAACATATGGGTGGGCACCCTTACGCCCCACACTTTTGGTGTCTAGATTATCTATGGATGGTGTTTAGTGGATGGACCATTTAATATGGCACTTGCCAGGGCAACACCAGGTCATAGAGTCTTCGAGAACTCATCAGGGTTTTAACCTGCCCGAAAGGGGGATTAACGGAGGTGAGCCGGCCCCGATGGATCATGCAGACATATGAGGTCACGGAGAGGGCAGTGATTGGCTTGGATCTTAGACTGGGCCCCATACCAAGGAAGTATGGACAAGGTCATGACTTGGTTGTGCAACAAGGCTAAGGTCTCTCATGGGTAAAGTAACGCACCTCTGCAGAGTGTAAGAACTGTACTTGTTATTCCCTGTTCCGGGAAGGAGCTGCGAACGCGGCGGGAAAGGAACTCCATGAAAGTTCTGCTAAACCCGTGAAGGCTGACGGACATAGATTTTCAGAGTAAAAGCAATCTTTGAAGAAATGTTTACAAGAACTTGCATTGCCTACGACCTACGGTCTGTGGCTGTAGATATAGTGCATCAAACACTCCTTTTCTAGTGAAATTGCTGAGTATGCTCGTACTCAACGTATCTTCTTAACCCTTGCTAGATTCTAAAGCCATTCAGATGATGTCTACATCAACTTATACTCTAGGAATCATCATCAAAAGCTAAAGCACTTCAATGAAGTCAAGAAAGTCAACATATACATCAACTCAAGTGAAGACGAAGTTACTGATTAGATAGGAATATAATCTCTAGCCATAGAACCTATTTCTATAGTGTATTGCAATAGCCACAATGCCAGACGATTAGTTAAGATACTAGTCTTAATAGTATGATAGTTTTTTAGTTGTTTATCTCTAATTCTTCTTTGTAAGAAGTTTCTTTATCTCTCTTTAACCTAGAGTGTTCTCTGGATCTTGTGTAAAGAGTTGAGTTGTAACCTATAGTCATGTCTTGGACCTGCTGTGTTTCTATTGTACCACTCTAAGGGATGTAATACTAGTAAACGGTGTTTCATTGGTGTTATGTCAACGACTATAGTGTACTACATCATGCAGTGGTATGCTGGGTCACCGCAGGTCTCCCAATGAAGCGCTACCACGCTCCATCAGCAAGTTTTCTGGCTCTGTTGCCGGGGAGGCTAAGGACGTCTTCTCAAGGCGAGTCCTTCACAACCTTTCTCTTTACTTTGTTTTTGTTTTGATTAGTTTATTTTCTTGGTTTTTTTGCCTATTTTTTTATCAAAAATCCAAAAAAATAGTTTAGTTCGGTTTGCTTTCTCTAATCAAAAACACAAAAAAATTAGTTCCTGCTCTAGTTGCTGCTGCTGTTGGCTTGCTCTCTGTTGATAACACCAAGTTGTGTGACTTAACTAGCACAAACAACAATGATTTCCTAAGTACTCCTATTGCTCCACCTGCTCCTGATGCTACCTTTTATGAAATTAAGCCTGCTTTGTTGAATCTTGTGATGAGAGAGCAATTTTCTGGTCCTAGTTCTGATGATGCTGCTGCCCACCTCAATACCTTTGTTGAACTTTGTGAGATGCAAAAATATAAGGATGTATATGGAGATATTATTAATCTCAAGTTGTTTCCTTTCTCCTTGAGAGTAAAAGCTAAAGAATGGTTGCTATCCTTTCCTAGAAATAGTATTGATTCTTGGATTAAGTGCAAAGATGCTTTTATTGGAAAATACTACCCTCCTGCTAAGATTATATCTATGAGAAGTGATATTATGAAATTTAAACAACTCGATAATGAACATGTTGCTCAATCTTGGGAAAGAATGAAATCTTTGGTTAAGAATTGTCCCACTCATGGACTCACTGCTTGGATGATTATCCAGACTTTTTATGCAGGTTTGAACTTCTCTTCAAGAAACCTGATGGATTCAGCTGCTGGAGGTACCTTTATGACCATCACCTTGGGTGCTGCAACAAACTCCTTGATAATATGATGGTTAATTATTCTGAATGGCACACTGAGAGAGCTCCACATGGTAAGAAGGTAAATTCTGTTGAAGAAACCTCCTCTTTGAGTGAGAAGATTGATGTTATCATGGCTATGTTTGTTAATGGGAAAGCTCATATAGATCCAAATAATGTTCCCTTAGCCTCTTTGGTTTCTCAATAAGAGCAAGTTGATGTGAACTTCATTAGGAATAATAATTTTGGCAACAATTCTTATGGTAATAATTATAGGCCTTATACTCCTAATAATGGCAATACTTATCATGTTAGATCTGGAATGCCTAGTGAAGATAGGATTCTAGAAGTTGAAAGATCCACTAAATTTTTTATGCAAATGCAATATTAGCAAAACAAGATATTCACTAAAACTATGGAAGAACAATCTGCTACCTTGAAAAATATTAGTCATCAGCTTGAGAATTTGAATAGAGAAATTCCTAGTTTATAGTCAAAAATTTTGAGTGCGGAGAAAAATATTTCCTCTTTGTCTGAAGCATAGTCCTCTTCGATTAATAAAATGGCTGCTAAACTTGAAACTTTGGAAAGTACCTTTGCTGCTACTCATTCCATACAAGTTACTATTGATGAAAATGTTAGACTGTTAGCCCAACTTCATGGTAAGTGGGAAAGAGAAGCTGAAATTGCTAGAAACAATAGTGTGTGCACTATAACCACCACCAATATGGATGCCACTAAACCACAAGAAGTCCCTATTCCTCCTACCACAATTCCTAAACCCAATGAGTCTACTACTAGTGATGCTAAGTTTGATTTTGATCTTGATGGTTGCAATATTTCTGAAGTAAATATGTTCCTACAAAAGCTTGCTAGAAGTCTTGATGCTAGTGATATGAATGTGGCTTTCACCAAGCACATTACAGATGCTCTTATTAAAATTAAGGAAGAGAAGTTGAAACACAAAGACTCTATTCCTAGGAAAGTAGAAGATAGTTGGGAAACCATTATTAATATGCAAGTGAATGACTTTGATCTCAAAGCTTCATGTGACCTTGGTTCTAGTGTCTCTATTATGCCTAGAAAGATTTATGAAATTCTTGATTTGCCACCTTTGGAAGATTGTTATTTGGATGTCCCACTTAATGATAATGCTAAAAAGAAACTCATGGGGAGTGTTAATGATGTTCTTATTATGGTTAAAAATGCTTATGTCCCTGTTGATTTCTATGTTTTGGATGTTGAATACAATGCTTCTTGTCCTATTACTTTGGGAAGACCTTTTCTTAGAACTGTTGGTTCCATTATTGATATGAAAGAAGGCACCATTAAATATCAATTTCCACTCAGGAAAGGTATTAAACACTTCCCTATGAGGAGAGAGAAGTTGCTTTTTGCTCCTTCTTTGAAAGCAAGGTTTGATGTTAATGCTTCTTCATTTGAAAATACATGATTCTTGCTTCTTGTGCCTAACTAAAAGGCGTTAAGGAAAAGTACTTATTGGGAGATAACCCAAAAGTTTTCTTGAGTCTTGGAAGTTATTACTTCAGTAATTACCTCTCCTTATCCTTTTTGTTTGCTTTTTGTGCCAAGAATGACCTCTAATGAGAGGTAAGTACGATTTGGAAAGATTCTGTCCCGAAACAGATTGTTGTGCTCCACTGTAAAAATTCGTGAGGAAGCTCTGTAATTAGGATTGAGTTGATACTTTCTGAATAAATCTCCCAGTATGTTAGCTAACTTTTGTTAGTTCAACACTTTTTTATTTGAGAAATAGAAGGTCTTCGAAAAAATATGTTTTTACATGCTGGTCCGTTTTGACAGATTTCTGCCAATATTTGCATTTGCTTCTTATTGATTCCTTTTTGGGTTATTTTTGGGAAATTAAACTTTCTTGTGTTTTTAGTGACACTAATGTTGCTAATGAAGATTGTGCGAAGTTTTGTATGAAGGAAAATTTTCAGTTGTAGAGAGGGAATGATGTAATAAGATGAAGAATGGACAAAAGATCAAGCTTGGGGATGCCACCCCGTGTCACCCCAAGAAATATTCAAGAGGTACAAGCGTCAAAGCTTGGGGATGCCCAATGCATCCCCTTCTTCATCAGTAAAAAGCTCAGGTCTTTCT
Organism: Avena sativa; assembly: GCA_916181665.1. Classification (NCBI taxonomy): domain Eukaryota; kingdom Viridiplantae; phylum Streptophyta; class Magnoliopsida; order Poales; family Poaceae; genus Avena; species Avena sativa. The sequence continues at coordinate 134,099,136 of OV702295.1, forward strand.
AGATACTTCGTTTTTATTGTTTCATGCACTATTGTGTTGTTCTTGGAGTGTCTTAGTTTTCATTTGGTTTGCTTAGTTTGCTTGAATAAAGTAGTTTGGACCCTCGTTCTCGTTGTGTTGTTTCAGATAAGTTGATTGGTGTTGGAGAGGAGTAGAAAGTTCTTTCTTGATTAGTACAAGAGGAGCTTGCTTTGACTGTGACTTAGACTTTAGCATGTCATGCTAGGTGTTGTTTTGACCTTATGCTTAGTGATTATTGATGTAGCATGACTTGTTCCAAACAATTGGGATTGCTTAGTGTGCCTTGATGGGAATCATGCATTGTTTTAGCATACAAAAGCATAGTAGTGTAGTGTTCTACTTTGATGCTTTGTTTGGGTTGACTTGGCACATGCTCACACCATGTTATGACTATAACAAGTCACTTTAGCCTTTATGATCATTTAGTCCTTGACTTGTAGTACCACTTTATGCTTTGATTAGTAATTTTTTGTCCCTCTGCATTGTTATGGCCATTATTGCTCTCTTAGTTGGTCGCTCCTAGTCTTTTGCTAGCCTCCACTTGTATGAGTAAGCTCTACTCATGCATCCAACTCCCAAGAAACCAAGTTATTCCAAATTGTCCACTATAAATTCCTATGCATGGTGTTTTACACCATTCCAAATATATTCTTGTTTTCATCTATTTTCCAATTAAAAAGTCTTTTTTGTTATGTGAAAACATAGTGATTAAAGCTCTAACGAACTTGATGGCACATTTTTTCCCCTAATAAACTTAATCCATTATGTCATCTATGTTGTATATGCTTGCACTTATACGTTGGAATTAGCAGAACCATGTTGTCATGGGGAACACTTTCAACATTTCACTTGTACTTTGTACACAGTTGATATCATGCTCTTTTGTCTATGGATGTCGTCGGTGTGAAATGAAATGGGAGCTTGTAAGTCCATGGAGTTATGTATGTGTGTTAGAGAAACGCCTGGGCCGCTAGCTTAAGCTATGCCTAATCATGGTGGAAACTTGCAGCATCACAATAATGACATCTATGAAGCATTCTTCTTATAGAAAAAATAGATTGAGAAAAAGAAAAAAATATGAGAAAAGAGAAAATAGAGAAAAAAGCACCATATTCCCATGGTAAATAAGAAGATTGCTGTGATGCTCATTGTCTGCTTGCCTTGTAATTTTGATTATGGGATAGCTCCTGTATCATGTGCAAGGGGTACCCGTTGGCAGTTCTCTATGATACACATGTAGGGTTCGCAGCATAGAAAACTAAAATTTTCCTACGATGGAAACATCTATGTACCAAGATCTATCTACTAGATACAAGCAACGGGTGGATATACATCCATAGAATACATACCCTCGAAGACCGAATAGCGTTAACGAGGTTGTACTCGTGGATGATGTAGACGAACGCTTGCCGATCTCAAGATCGTGATGAAGTCCATCTGGTCCAGCCGGTCCAGCACGATCAAGTCCAGCACCTCAAAGCAGTGGTGCATCCGTGATCGCACACACGTACAGGTACCCCGACAACCTCCGCGCCCTCGCTCCAGCGAAGCAGCAGAAGCAACAAATCCTTCCAGAAATAGCCACCGGAAACATGTATCTCACTGATCCGAGACCATGGGGAAATTCTAAAGGGGGAGAGAGATCCTTCGCGAGGAGGTGTGAGAGACAAGTGAGAGGAGGGGGTCCTTTTATAGGGGAGAGGGGGCACCCAAGGGGCATGGCGCCCAGCCATGGTGGCTACCCCCACCTCTTCCACATTCATGTGAGTGGAGCTCCCACTCAAAATGAAAAGCCTCCACTCCCATTAAAAAGCCTCCACTCAAAAATCCACTCACATGCATTAAATTTCCACCAAATTTAATGCAAGCTCTCATTTAAATAAAACTCTTTTATTTATTTATTCAGAATTTTGTTAATTACTTTAATTAACAAACATTCACATAAAACCCCTTACAACATTTCAATTTCACATGCAGAACCAGTTTCAGCAATTTCAACCGAAACAGTTTCGGTGTCTAGTGAAATAAATTCCCGCGCTTTCCTTTTTCTTTCTCTGGCATATCATTTGCTCCGAATGGTGTCGGTATCCCTTAAGTGTGTCACCCTACGGTTCGCAAATAATGCAGACATGATCGAGACCCCTCTCCGATCAGTAATCAGCAGTGGGACCTGGAGATCCGTACTGACTCCCACACATTCAACGATGACTTCTGTGATCGTGTGAACCTATTACGCTAGTATCTTAATCCCTTTGTTTCACGATATATTACATGTCAGAGATTTGATCATCGGTATCTCCATACCTAGTTTGATCTCGTTACCGACATGCACTCTTTTCTCGTTCCCGTGATATAACATTCTAGTGATCAAATCACTTGCTTGCAAGCTAATCAATGATATCACCGAGAGGGCCCAGAGCATATCTATCCATCATCGGGATGAACAAATTCCACTCTCAATCCATGGGTCTCAACATAACACTTTAGTAGTTCTGAAGCCATCTTTATAATCACCCAGTTACGGTGTGACGTTTGATGTCATCGAGAAACTCTTCCGGTGTTAGTGATTGACATGATCTCATGGTCTAAGGATTAGGATCACTTCATAAGTTGTTATAGCAATATAAACTCAATGACTTTGATCGTAATGCTATACTTCGGATGAATGTTCATCACATCATTACACTAATGTTGTGACCTCGTTATTAACAACATCCAATGTCCATGGTCAGGAAAGTTTGATCATCATGTTAATCAACAAGCTAGTTTATAAGAGAGGCATAACTAGGAACTTCCTTTTTGTTTATTAAACACACATGTATTAACGTTTCCGTATTAATACAATTATAGCATGTAAAATAAACATTTATCATAAATAAGGAATACGATAATAACCACTTTATTATTGCATCTCGGGCATATTCCCTTCAACACATGTACTTACTATGACAAGAACTTGCAAGTAACTAAACTTGAGTAGCATGAGGAGCGGCCCTCGTATTAAAGGGACATGAGATTGGCAACTTATACTTTGTCAATCATATACTCCATAGTTTGTTCACTTTAACCTTAATCACTTCAAGATGGTTATGATAGGGGCAATGAGAGCTGAAAGCTAACAAGTACCATAATTTTTCGAAGCTATTTTTGAGACTTGAAATCCCTGCTTTCCTATGAAGGGCCTTTCTTCCACTATTGCATTGAGTCTCCACTTCTACCTATAGGCACCAGTTATGAGAGCATATCTTAGTTCTATGTGCATTGTCCCAAAACTTATTGATTGATGCATATTGTAGATATTAATTGTTCTTGTGCTATTTGTATCTAGTCAGTCTTATGAACTTTGAAGGTGTCCTATGCATCTATTTACTACTCCACGAGGGACAAGCTGAACGCCACTATGCTATGTTTTCTGTATGTGAAACAAACAAACGTTATTCAATGCATGTTATTCATGATCTTTGTTTGTAACCTTTCATGTTGCATGCATAGTTACTTTGTCTTATTGTTAGAACTCCATCTTTCATGCTCATGTTTAGAGTTCTTTGATCCTAGCTTTCAATGCTTGCAAATGGTTTGATCTTGATTTTGATGGTGCATGTCACCTAAAAAATTATTATTTTTATCACTTACCTACTCGAGGACGAGAAGGAGTTAAGCTTGGTGATGCTTGATACGTCGGAAATGTATCTATAATTTTTGATGTTCCACGCTTGTTTAGTATCTACTTTGCTTTGTCCACACTTTGAGGTGTTTTTATATGTTTTCTGGTACTAACCTATTAACAAGATGCCACAGTGCCAGTTGTCTGTTTTTGGTTCCAGAATGGAAGAAAATCAATATTCTCGGAATTGGATGGGACAAAAGCCGAAGTCAATATTTTGCCATGGGGAACACGAAGCCTGAATACGAGACGGAGGGGATGCACCAGGGGGCCACACCCCTGGCGGCACGGGCTAGCCCTAGCCACGCCTGGGGGGTGTGACCACCCTGGCCGCCCCCCTGCCTCGCCTCTTAGCCTATAAAGACCCCCCGATATAGAAACCATAATTACCTGATCAATATTCCAAGAAACCGTCTGTTGCCGCTGCCAGCATCGTACCTAGATCGGGGGATCTGAAAAAGCTCTTCCCAGCACCCTGCCGAAGGGGAGATCATCCCGGAGGCCTTCTTCTTCATCATGCCAGCCTCTGGTATGAAGTGTGAGTAGTCCCACCTTCGACTATGGGTCCATGTAGTAGCTACATAGTTGTATCTCCTCCTTTGTGCTACCTTGTTTAGATCTTGTGAGCTCCGTTCATGATCAAGATCATCTATTTTTGTAGACGTCCCAACCTTTAATAAGGTAGAGATACCTGTGTTTACAATGCTAGTCCCTGGATCAATAGCTAGCATCCTTAGTTAAGATGTAATATCAAGAAACAAAGGTCATAATACAACTTTATAACCAGAAATAAAATAATTCATTACATCTTACATAGATCATTTGGCTATCTCATTACAATGCAGTAGAAATAACTATAACATGGGGTCCTTCATCTTCAAAGTTCCACAGGCAATCATGTTGGTTGTAGACTTGTAATCCTAATCAACACACTTCGCTAACATCCAACAAACCTGCAACATAATAAGTTACAGCCACAAGGGTCAATACATTTGAATTGTATTGGAAAGTGATACTATGGTAGTATAGTGGTAACTATCATCTATATGCATTTGGCTAAGTGGAGCTTAGACTTGATTTGCTCAAAATAGATTTTCCTTATCATTTGAAAACACTAAGTTTTTGTTTGTCAAAACCACCCAAGGCATTCCCCAATAGAAATTGGTGATCCTCTAACCCTTGTTCAACCACAAGTTTTTAACTTAGAAATTAGGATGAGGAGATTCTTGATAGCTTCCATGTCTTGATGCTCAAATTGTCAATTGCCGGGGACACGGCTAAGTACTTAAATTTTACAGTCTGCAGAGGTGGTGCACTTTCCCCACAAGACTCGACATGCATCGAGTCAAGATCTTTCAGAAGCCTTCCCTTAGACCAGAATGGACGCGCTCCAAACCTATCATCCCCTACCACCAACTGTCCATTTGGCTAAGTTATTGCAACCTATATGATACAGGCAGAGCCCATAATGCCAAGTGGCTGCACTTGAAGATTCTCAACATTTGACATCTCAAATCTCTTTGTTCCTGGGTGGCATTACACAAGTGAGATACACAAGGTAAACCATAGAAATGGGCCTTGTGTAACCACTCAACAAAAATCCTTCCAAGCAATACGATTCCACACAGGTGATTCATTCACTTAGTTGTTTTATTAAAAAAAACATAAGTCCTTGACTTAGAAATATTCCATAGCATGAATATAATCCACCCTTGTTTTCTACTAGCTAAGCTAAGCATGATAGTAGTAGGAATCTTAACTTAGGAAAATTCTAATAAGGTTTCATCTACTAGGATTTCCCATGGCATAGTTTATACTTAGCAAAAATTCCATGCAAGTCCTACTCAAAACATCACTAATGCATAGTGAAAATAATAGGACAAAAGTATGAAGCATCACTTGCCTTTTTGGTAGAGAATATAAGTTCACTCCTTGATCTTGCAATGGTCACACTCTTCTAATTTCACTACAATTCAATCAAGGCACAAATTCAATCTACCATTCAAGCAATGCATCACATAGAATAATAAAAACAAAGCAATGCATGCAAGCATGCCAAAGATTGTTTTATTTGAAAAAGTGGTTTCTAATAGGTTATAAACATTTTAAAACACCTATTGGTCATTTATAAAAGTGTTAAAACCATTTGATATTAAGTTAGTGAAAATGGTCACTTTAAATCATTTTTGTTTAGTTAGAAATGATTTAACCAAAGTAATAATTTCTAGTGTTTGACAAATATATTCCTAAACACAAACGTTAGTGTTTTATGGTCAAGTGTTTATTGTTAAAACCATTTGCAAAAGGTTTTACCTATAAACCATTTTTAAGTCAAACAACATTTTTTTTCATTAGAAATGCCTTTAAACAAAGTAATAATTTTCTAGGGTTCACCAAATATATTTTTAAATCCTAAAACTTGGTGTTTAGGGTCAGAGAGTTTAATTCAAATCATTTCCCAAAGGTTTTACTCCTAAAAGCATTTTTAACATATAAACAATATTTTTATTTAACTAGAAATGTTCGTATTCAAAGATTTATTCTTTAGTATAACGAAATATGTTTTTAAATCCACAAGTTGGTTTCTATGGTCAGTGGGTTCAAAACAAACCATTTGCCAAAGATTTTATCCTAAAAAATTTCTAGAACAATTTTTATATTCAATTTATGCCTACACAAGTTTTTGTAAAAACAACCAATTTAACAGAAGCAATTTACTAAAAAAAGTGCATAGTTGGAAAGTACTTGTTTTGCTGATTCCATTGATATAAAATTTGCAAAATTTGGACGTGTAGATTTAAATTTATGGAATTTACAAAATCACATATCTAATAGAATCAAATCTGTTTTTAAAACCAGAGTCTGGCCACGTGGAATGTTTTCATTGGCTTATACCGGTTCGTGCGGATCGGCTGCTGTGGTGCGTTAGATTTAAAACAGATCTTGTGGCACAGATGAGTTCTTACCCCTTCGTTAAGTCAATCTATCGTAACCATTAGATCAAGATCCTACGGCCGTTGATCAAACGACCATCAACTGGCGGTGCGCGGCGACGGTGAGCGGCGGCGCGCTCGGGCTACGACATTGTGGTGGCTACGGGAAGCGAGGAAGAGGATGGGGAGGCTCACCAGGTTCGCCGAGACGTGTTGAAGCTCGAGGTGGTCGTCTTGGGGACAGGGGCGCACAGACGGGTCGCCAATCTCTCACCGGAGTTTGCGAAGGCGTCGGGTGCTCTCTGTTGAAGATGATGGCGAGGCTACGATGCACGCCAGAGAAAAAGGGAGGTGTCGTTAGATGAGCGGGGTCGTGGCGAGTACGTGCGTGTGAAAGAGAGGGTTTAGGTCGGTCAGGTTTTACCAGGGGCTTCCCCGGAGAAGGCGCAGATGGCGGCGATGCTCAGACAAAGACGGAGGCGATGTTGTGGGGCACGCGCGGGCGAGTGGAGGCTACGGGCAGATGCGTACGGGGATGGGAAGTAAGCTCGCGTTCACTAGGGGGTAAGGGGAGGGTCGAGCTCGCCGGAATCTTTACCGGAGCTTGCCAGAGACAGTGAGAGCTCGAGCAAAAATTAGGGGCATCCTGGGGATCTCTGGGATGGGGTCTGAGGGGAAAGATAAAGGAGGTGCGGGCGAATAGCTGTGCGTGGTCAGGGGCAAGAATCACGTGGCATTGATGCGAATTAAACAGGCGAATCAACGGCAGGAACGGAAGAGGGAGGGAGGAAGAACTGGTCGCGGCGGGTTGAAGGGATGACTGACAGGTGGGGTCTGTTTAACAACGAGAGAGAGAGAGAGACAGTGGGGCCAGGCGGTCAGTGACTGTGCGGGTGCGCTGTTGAGTGAAAACAAAACTGTTCGGGGGGGGGGGGGGGGGTTAGTTGGGCTAGATGGGCCAGGTGGGTTGGGCTGGGTGCTTTCCCTTTTTTTGTTCTGATTCATTTTTCTTTTTATATTTTCTTTTTCTGTTTTGATTTTGTCCAAATGATTTCAAACCTTGTTTGAATTCAAACCTTTTTCAAATGTTCAGAATATTTCTATACTGTTTTTAAATAGTTATTTTAAGTCTATTTTCGAATAATTCCTTTATTCTTTTGTGGTTTATATTTTATTTAAAATAGGCTCTTGCCCTTATTCAAATAATATTTTAAATATAATTTCCATTCTTATTTAAATTCAAATTTTTATCAAAGTCTTTTCCAATAGATTTTATTTATCCAAAAGGTTGTTGAATAATTCACTTTTAATTATTTAAAGTATTTTAATATGATTATTAATCATTTAAATTGGGAAAATGTCTTTATTCCAATGAAATCAAATAGGGTTTTAATTCCATAAATTTTATTTAGATGATTTCTTTGATTCCATTTAAGTTAATTAAATAACTTTTAATCCACTTGGGTAAATTCCAATTATAATTTTCCCATGATTTAATTGATCATTTCTATTAGGGATTTTGTCTTATTCAAATAGAAATAGAATTTGGTTGATGCCATATTATTTTATTTGAATATTCTTTATCCTTCTATTTTATTTTGGCCTTGGATTATATTTATTCCATTTGCTTATGGATTTGGCCAAGTTTTAATTTGGCTTTTAAATATCCTTTATTTGTTTCTTTCTTTCTTTATCTTATGAAATCCATATCTTTTTATTTATAGATCCAAAATTGGTGATTCCAATTTGTATATTTTTATTTAATATTTGTTTATACTTTTATATCCTTTTGGGATTAATTGCTCACAATTTGGTATGGTTTTTAGATAGGAGATTTATTAGCTTTGGAAATTATTTCCTTTCAACTTATTAAATTCATAAGTTTTTATCAATGGTTCCAAATTGAATGAAATCAATTTCTATGGTTTTATAATATTTTTGGTTTGCCATTCTTGATCATTTTAGAATGATTGTTGCTGAATTTTTATATGGATCAAATCCATAGTCTTAGTGATATCTTGGAAATGATTTATTCCATTAGGGTTTTAGAGTTTTGGTTTAACTTTTCCAAGTGTTTAAATTTCAATACACAATATTGATGAATGCATTTCACTTGTTTTGAAATTTGCTGAACTCCATTTTGTTCAAAGTTTGTTCAAGATGGGTTTTGATGTTTCCCTTTGGAATCAAAAAGTTTCTTTTCTCCCTAAATTTCAACAATTATTTATTTTGTTTATTTATTTTTCACATTTCAAAATTTGGAAAATTTTGGGATGTGACAATTTGTAATCATGCATGTTGTGTTTGCGGGGATCCGATGGATATTGATATTACTTTGTCAGTTGATTAATGGTTTGTCTTATTGATTCTATCATATCCGTGTTTTTTGTGATCTTCCACGCTCTCCGTTTCTAGTAGCTATCTTGGCCAAGTAGATGCTAGTGACTCCAAGAGAGGGTATTTATGCTTGATAGTGTGTTCATGTCTCTATTTAATCTAAGGGAAGTGACAAAAATCTCTAAGGTTGTAGATGTGTTGTTGCTAGTAGGGATAAAACAACGGTCTCTTGTTCATGGAACAGGTGGATTTTTTATCTTACACACTTTGCTTAAAGTAGTTATCTATTGCTTGCAACTTAATACTAGAGGGGGTTCGGATGATAACCTGAAGGCGGATTTCTAGTCATAGATGCAGTCGGATGGCGGTCTATGTATCTTGTTGTATTTCCCAATCGAATCTCATAGGATCATGAATGTCTAGTATTGCATTGTTATGACTTGCTCAGTCCTGTCAATTGCCCTGCTGTAATTTGTTTAGCCAACATGCCATGTTTTTTTATCTTAAGGAGAACACCTCCAGTGAACTATGGACCCCGGTCCAATGTTTATCATTGATACATCTTCCAGTGTTACTGTTTACTTTCTAAAAACCACTATTACCTTCCACACCATACAGTTAATCCTTTGTTACAGCAACTAGTGAGATTGACAACCTCATTGTTCGTTGGGGCAAAGTTTGGAGTTTGTGTTGTGCAGGTCTACAAGTTGCTAGAAACACCTTTGAGTCGTTTCCTTCCTCCTACTGGTTCGATAACCTTGGTTTCTTACTTAGGGAAGACTTGCTGCTGTGCTCATCACACCTTGCTCTTGGGGTCTCCCAACGAAGCGCTACCACGCGCCATCACCTGCTGATGGGTCGCAATGGAGAAAAATTGATAGAAAGTACCTGGACTTTGTAGATGATGCAAGGAGTTTAAGGTTTGGTCCAAGTACATATGGCATGAATCCTTTTGGGGAGCAGAGCTCCAGTCACAGCACCTGGCCCGTGACACTATGCATCTATAACCTTCCTCCTTTGTTGTGCATGAAACGGAAGTTCATTATGATTCCAGTGTTGATCCAAGGTCCGAAGCAACCCGACAATGACATTGATGTGTACCTAAGGCCATTAGTTGAAGAAATTTTACTGTTGTGGCACGAACTCGGCATACGCGTGTGGGATGAGCACAAGCAGGAAGAATTTGACCTTCGAGTGTTGCTTTTCGAAACAATCAATGATTGGCCCGCTCTTAGTAACCTTTCCGAACAGTCAAACAAGGGATACAGTGCATGTATGCATTGTTTAGATGAGACTGAAAGTATATATTTGGAACATTGTAAGAAAAATGTGTACAATGGTCATCATCGATTTATTTTGGCCAAGCATCCCTTAAGAAAGAAAGGCAAGCATTTCAACGGTCAGGCATGTCACTAGACGAAGCCTAAGGAACATACTGGTGCTGGTATATTTGATATGGTCAAAGATTTGGATCAAATAGTAACCTTTGGAAAGGTTCCTAGAGGAAAATCTATTCCGAACAACGCTGACGGACACGCACACACGTGGAAGAAGAAACCTATATTTTGGGAGCTACCATATTGGAAATTCTTAGAGGTCCGCTCTGCAATCGATGTGATGCATGTGATGAAGAATCTTTGCATGCACCTTCTAGGTTTCATGGGAGTGTATGGGAAGACAAAAGATACACCAGAAGCACGGAAGGACCATCAATGTATGAAAGACCCAGATGGCCTGCATCTAGAATGGTTTCAAGGTCATGCCAGCTACGCTCTTACCAAACAAGAGAAGGAAATATTTTTTGAATGCCTGAGTAGTATTAAGGTCCCATATGGCTTCTCGTCGAATATAAAGGGAATACTAAATATGGAAAAAAAAGTTCCAAAACCTAAAGTCTCATGACTGCCACATGATTATGACGCAAATGCTTGTGATTGCATTGATGGGGCTTCTACCGGATAATGTTCAAGTACCCATTGTGAAGCTATGTGCATTCCTCGATGCAATTTCTCAGAAGATAATCAATCCTGAAGATCTATCACGGTTAAAGAATGATGTGGTACAATGTCTTGTTAGTTTCGAGTTGGTGTTCCCACCATCCTTCTTCAATATTATGATGCATCTACTGGTTCACCTAGTCGAATAGATTTCCATTCTTAGTCCTGTATTTCTACACAATATGTTTCCCTTTGAGAGGTTCATGGGAATATTAAAAAAATATGTTTGTAACCATGCTAGGCCAGAAGGAAGAATATCCAAGGGCTATGGAACAGAGGAGGTCATTGAGTTTTGTGTTGACTGTGTTCCTGACCTTAGGACGATTGGTCTTCCTCAATCGCGACATGAGGGGAGACTGAGTGGAAAGGGTACTCTAGGAAGGAAATCAATAATATGTAGGGACGAATATACTTACACTGAAGCACATTACACAGTTCTACAAAATTACATCTTGGCAGCCCCATATATCGAGGAACACAAGAAAAATTTACGCTCCAACAACCCTGGAAAGCATGACTATTGGATTAGAGATGAACACATGAAGATTTTCAGCAGTTGGTTGCAACATCTCATAAAAAACAACACTCTTGGAGATCAGCTATACTTGTTTTCCAGGTCACTATCTTCGACTACATACACTTTACAAGGGTACGAGATAAATGGGTATACATTTTACACGATCATCCAAGATAAAAAGAGCAGCAACCAAAACGGTGGTGTCCGCTTTGATGCAACAAACAACAATGGGTCAAAGAGCACATATTATGGTTACATAGAGGAGATATGGGAATTTGACTATGGACATACTTTTAAGGTCCCCTTGTTTCGGTGCAAATGGGTCAAGCTGACAGGAGGAGGGGTTGAGGTAGACAAGAAGTACATAATGACATCAGTAGATCTAAACAATCTTTTGTACTTAGACGAACCATTCGTCCTAGCCAATGATGTGGCTCAGGTTTTCTATGTGAAGGAAATATCTACCAAACCTAGAAAAAGAAAAAATAAGCAAAAGAATACATCATACGATGAGCAAAGCGCCACATAGTTCTTTCAGGGAAAAGAAACATCATGGGAGTGGAGGACAAGACATACATGTCAAAAGATTGTGACAATTTCATGAAATTCCAGCCTTCGCAGTGAAGGTTGACCCAAGCATCATGTTAATGAATGAAGATGCTCCATGGTTACTGCGGTGACCCAGCATACCACTGCATGGTGTAGTACACTATAGTCGTTGATATAACACCAATGGAACACCGTTCCATCCGCATTATATCCCTCAGAGTGGTACAACAGAAACATCGCGGGTCCAAGACAACACTTTATATTACATATAGCATATTACAAAAGATCCAGAGAGCTTCCTCGGATAGTGAGGGATATTATACGGAAAGAACCAGAAAGATCCATTCGAACTTACTTTAGGAGTACTACTATTAATATATGGATAAGGCTTGAAAGTACTACTATTCCGGTAAGGTCTTCGACTCCGTTGATCTCCCTTAGATATCTTCAACTCTTCAAGGGACTTATTTCCTGGAAACGTCATTGGTTTCTCCGAGATCTAGCAAGGGTTAAGAAGATACATTGAGTACGAGCGTACTCAGCAAGTTCACTAAAGAGAAGTGTTTGATGCACTATCTACAGCCACAGACCATAGGTCGTATGCAATGCAAGTTTTCTTAAACATTTCTTCAAAGGTTGCTTTTATTTTGAAAAGATATGTCCATCCGCCTTCACGGGTTTACCAGAACTTTCATGGAGTTCCTTTCCCGCAGCGTTCGCAGCTCCTTCCCGGAACAGGGAGTAACAAGTTATAGTTCTTACACTCTGCAGAGGTGCGTCACTTTACCCATGAGAGATCTTAGCTTTGTTGCACATCCGAGTTATAGGATCGTTCACACTTCCATGGTATGAGGCCCAGACTAAGATCCAAGACAATCACTGTCCTTCTCCGCGACCCCGCATACACCACAATTGTTGGATGTCCAAACTCAAGGTAGACTTTTCCCCGTATAAAACGGCTATACCTTAGTTGGATACACACAACAACCCTTAGCAGTAGATACATGTCTTTTGTAAGCCCAGATCAACGGTAGACTTCCCCCGTATAAAACGGCTATACCCATGATCTGCAACTTACAAATTCCCAGAACAGTGTCCAATGCATGCGAAAGGGAGCCGATCCAGCTGACTTCTCCGTCCCATTCCAAATCTCATGGTTAACGTGTAATATACGGCACAAGAATCACTGGCGACATTGGTTGTTAAGTCCTAGATAATATGTTCCTTTACCACCGGAACTTTCATAGTATATTATTACCTCATAGTAAATAACCTATAATCATATTATGATATAAATAGTGTTTTCTGATCTTTTTCAAATGCAGGTGATGACAACACTGGATTTGCAAAATACTTTACAGAAAATAATCAAAGGACATGAGCAAGTGTGAACTTGCCTTTTGTGATTGCAAGATTATGCGCTCACGGTCTTCGAGATAATAGAAGATCCAATATCTGAAATCATCGTCATTGGTCCGGTAAGGACTAATGTTTAAAGAAGCAAGATGCCATTATGCATAATAATGCTATGCAATTTTATAATTCCCAAAGTGAAACCCTTAGTATTTTTTAATAATTTGTTCTTAGGTATCTTCTTTAAGATTGGGTTTATCTTTAAGTTTATTTTATAAGCAATAACATTTATAAGGAACTTAAGTGTTAACAAACCAAAATGTACAAATACTAATAGAATAATGTGATTATGATTAATTTTTATCTGGTGATTGGGATAAAAAGTCCTTGAGTTGAGTTCTTAAGAGCTGAAGGAACTAATATAGACTTGTTTGTGTGAAGTGGCAAAAAGAATAACATTTGAAAAAACTAGTATTAGTTAAGGTTAATTAGTCTTAATGGTTATTAGGGTTTACATTAGGGTTTGTGATGGTTAGGAATGGTGTTAAGTTATCATATTTTAATTGATGATACAAGTGACTAAAGTTAACTTTAAAAACACGAATAAACTTCAAATGAGATGTTTATGATTGCTTAAACCAAAGTTAACTATAAAAATAGAAGTGAATTGTAAGATATGATGAGTTTTAGAATAGCATCTAGATTTAGGGTTTTGGTAAATATGATTAAGGATTATCCCTTTTAATTTAAGTGAAAGAGAAATTTAATAATATGCAATTTATTAATGGGAGCATAATTAGATGATCTTAAAAATTTATTTGAGTTTAGAGTCATTTTTAAGAGTGGTTGAGGGATGGATATTATTTACCCCCCTTATACATGAGTGATATATAATATTTATTTAAAAGGAGTTTAATTTGAATTTAAGATTTCAAAACATTTAAAGGCTATTAGTTATATTTAAGTTTTATTTTAATTATGGATTTAGACTTAGTAATTAAACTTTAAAGGATTTAGTGTTTTATAAGAAAATGTGATTATTTCTTACTTAAGAAATAATTTTAAGATTTAACAAAGTGGTTATTTTATTTGAGTACAATCAGTAATGAATTTTATTAATCTTAAAATGTTTTTGAATAATATACATAGTATTTTTCTAGTGAAATATACTTATTAAAGATCTTAAAAATGAATTTTATTTATTTTTAAGTCTTATCTTTATTTTTATAAAATTCTACAAAGAATTAAGTGTCTTTAAATATTTAATTTATATTTTATTTGTAAAAACTCTAAGTTGGTATTTTTATAAAATAGTAAAGTTATTTTTATACACAAAAATGATTTTTTTATTTATTTTTCGGATTTTTCCTTATTTAATGAAATTTCACTTAAGATTTAATGGTGTTTAATCTTTATTTGCATTTTATTAGCTTAAATAAGTAAAATTATATTTTTCTTAGTTGGATATTATTTTTGTGATAATTTTAATATATTAAATATATTTTTATGATTTTTCTATAATTTTCTATAGAAATGTTTAAGGTTATTTTGGTAATTTATTTATTTTTCTTTTATTTCATTTCTTATTTTATTTTGAAATGGGCCTAGTAACCAACATTGGGCTAAATTACCCCAGCAGAGAGGGGGTACTGGATCGGTCAAACCGACCTAGCCCGTACTCACCTCATCCCTCTGAAGCTTATCTCCTCCTCCCTCCTTTCTCCTCGCGCTCATGGGCACTGCCACCGCCGGCTTAATTCCGGCGAGGCAGGTCTCTGCGGCCGCCTCCGTTGGCTGCCGAAGCTCCGCCTTCCCCAGACGAACCTTGCCCTCCAACTCGATTTGAGAGTCTTGCCTCTAGCAGGTCATATCTGGCCCTCTCTGGTGCTGGGGTTTGTGGTGCCTGGAGCGCCGCCGTTCATCGGTGATGTGTTAGATGCTGCGGTTTGGCTATGACACTCCCCGCGCCGCAGATGTTGCTGGGACGGCTTAGCGCGATGCAGGTGCTTAGGTGCCCACCGTGCCACCGTGCTGTTGCACTGGTGGACTCTGCTTCCTCTTCGGCGAGCTAGGACTCGCCCCAAGTAGGTGCTTCTTCTACCCCCCTCTCTTCTCTATGACCAGCCTTCGTGCTGATAACTTTGATCCATGGTTATGCTGTGATGATCTACTGCTAGTGTTGGCAATAACACTCATTGTTCTATTGTCCTCATGTGTTGTGAAATTGGTATGCTAGCTCTGTTTAGAGTTTTGATTCAAAAGAATTGTCCTTGATAATTAGCATGTACACATGAGAATGTGCTTTGAAATATAGGAGATTCTTTTCCGGGTTGTTTAACCTGGCATAGAAATTTCCAGAGTTCATGTACAAAATCTGGTATTGCTATGGTTGTGTGCTGCTGATCTTTTGCTAGTGGGGGTTCCTTTATCTGGATAAGTAAGGGTCCAGTTTCTCCTGGTATCCTTGGCTCTACTGTAATCTTGATACCATGGTGATGTTGGAATTTGAATAGTGGATACATTTTATAGAATTCATATGACAGTATGAATTCAAATGAGTTAGCCATAGTTTCAAATAAATATATATTTGTTAGGTGATTTAACTCTGATTCTTCATTCAGTATGAATTTAAGTTTATGTTGCTAGTATGGTAGAAAGGAAATATGATGGATTGATTCCTAAATCTTTCGGAGCAATAAATGCGACCCTGGAATCATTTGCTTGGTGACAGCTTTAATTACTTCCTAACCTACTGTCAGCAAGACAGTGTTCACATGGTTACTAATTGTTGGTTAAGTAAAAGATGATTTTGTGCTGAGGAGGATCCTGATTGGCCCTAAATGATCTCTGCTAACTAGCACCTGAACCAAGTATGCACAATTGTGCCTGGTTATCACTGTTGTGATTAGCTGTGTGGAAAATATGATTAAGTTGTTAATCTTCTAGCTTCCATTATGTTGAGCAGTGAATACATATCTATCTGATTCCTAATGTTTATTTTTAGGAAAATGATTTGAATGATACCCTTAATCTGGAGATTGTTGGTGAATGCTAAACTGTAGCTTAAGTTGGTAAACCCAGGCTCTAGTGGCACTTGTGGCTAGGTTGCTACTGAGGTGCTTCCCACATTTGGATTGTACCCAGTATTAGCCAGCTCGTAAGTGTGACAGCTCTGCTGCTTGGCTATACCTTCTCCTTGCTTTAGACTAGGTCAAGGATGCAAAGACTGAGACCGAGGCTTGGGATGATTAAGGATTAATGATATTTTCTTTGGTTGTGATCCTACTACTGTGGTGCCTCACCTGGGAGTGTGCACAGTGGTATGATCCTAGTGTATATGACCTGATGCCTTTGCCCCTGCCAATGATGCAAAGGCTGAGGCCCTAATGATGATTGAAACAGATGCTACATTTTTATCCTTTCTATCTCAATGATGAGACTAGCATAGAATTCTATGCTAGTTTGAGAGTTCTCCATTTTTCCCCACTAACACTTATGCTCTAAAAGATGAAATGAGCATATGTTGTTACTATTATAGGTTGGTAACCTGATATGCAGAGTTGATTAGCTTGACTTGGTGAGATTGTGGATAAGCTGCACCTGCTCTTGATCTACTGTTGTTGTTGTCTTGCCGTTGTGATGGATCTTGATTGATTCATGTCCATTCTGGTGGATATTAATCTTGCCTTGGTACATCTGGCCTTGATTTCCCCTTGTCCTAGCTCTAGGATGCCTCCTGGGAGCAACCAAAGATATGGTGGTGTGGTTTGACACTATGGTGGTAATGTTGTGTGGAGTGTGGCAGGTACTTGTTGGCTACGGCTGTTTCCTTGTTATCTGGTTTCCTGGTTAGATGTGGTGTTGATAGCTCACAGCTGCATGTGGTGATAGTGCTGCCTATGAGTTTGCCTGGTATAGTCCAGGAACCTTCTCCTTGTCCAGGTTTCATCTGGGAGATCTTTTGCCCTGAATGTGTTCAGCTAATTTGGTATTATCTGAAGTTGAGCTATATTTTTGGATGCTGCTAAGTGGAAGCTTGATTCTTTTACTATTTTATCAAGGTGAAACTTGCCCCTTTTTGACCTATGATGTTGTGCTGAGGTCATTAGATAGAACAAGAACAGATACTACACTTGTTCCATTTCAAATCACTCAATGGTGAACTTAAGCATATCATTAGTATGCTAATTCTGAGAGTAATCTAATCCCAAAACTAACCCCTGTGTTTTATTTTTTTAGTTGTTTTTTTTGCAGGAACCATCTAGGGTAAAGGATACAAGATAAAGAAGTAGTTTAGGAACAATAGTTTAGGATTTCTCTTTTATATAAATATATGTAATTTCTTTTCTGATTGAATAATGTTGAGATATTGTAATTTATATTCAGTTTGAAAATTTGTAAGACATTGTACTGTTGTATTTTATTCAATAAAGTTTACTTATTTTCTTCTTATTTTACAATTCTTTTGTAAAGACAGTCATATATATATTTTGTTGTAATAAGAATTCTTTTAGTTATTTAAATAATGTAATTCTTTTTTTTCTACTTATTTGTTTCCTAATACTTTACTTTTATTTATTCATTGTAAAAATTCAATATAATACTATAGGTATATAATCCATAGAATCCTTTTTATATCATTTTCTGTAATCATTTCATTTCAAGTTATTAAATATTTCTAAATCCTATTTGTGAACTTTTATAAATTCTTTTGAATTTCATATTTGAAATTCACATACATGTTTGAACAAAATTTCCTTGAAACAAAGAATTCTGCAAAGGTCATGTCGAAATCTATCGCACTTGCCCTGAAGTTTCCTTCAGTACAAGAGAGATCCCGATCCCTCTGTACCTCTTTTTAGTTTAGCGCGAAAATTCCCCGGTTTTCTTATGCATGAATGCAATGCAAAAACCTGTGTCCTCTCTATTTCTAGGTGCTAATCCTGGGGTGTTACAGTTATGGCACAATCAGAAAGGGACACACGCGAAGAAATGATGTGTGATAATGTAACATTTTATGAATGAAGATGCTCCATGTGCCCATTTTATGTATTAAACATTTTATGCAATCAGTTATGGGACGAGCCTCATTAGAACTTGCATTGGATCTCTGAAGAAACCACATATTGTGAGTCTAAAAATGATTTTTTCAAAAAATCACGGGCGTAGATCATGTACCTATAGTTCAAAACGGACCCACTTCCTACCGATTTGACAAACATTTGTATTTTTCACTCAGGAAGGATGGAAAGGTTTGAGATCTCCTGTTGGGAGATCGTTCATGTAAGGTGGTCTAGTATTTTAGAAAAATGGGATGGTAGCATTCTATAACTGCATTTTGGTGGCTGTTTCACAAAACGACTTGGTTTTTTGCACTCGGAAAATGGAAAATGGATTTTTCGTGCAACGAAAAGGAAAAATTTCTCCTGCAACATTGTTCTCCATCCCAAGATCCACATTCATGCACAATATGGGCACAGTATCACAAACTATGCCGCGATTCTGCACATAACATCGGTCACTTGGATCGAAAGCCATGAAAACTAATACATCTTGCCCAATCAAACTGGACGACGACTCCGGGTGCCTGAGCCATAATGACCCACAAGTATAGAGGGTGTATTGTAGTACTTTTGATAAATAGGAGTGTCGATCCCAACGAGGATCATAAGGTGTTGACTAGTGGTTTGGAGTAGGAAATCTCTTTAAATACTTAGCAAACAGATTTTTAGGGGTTTTTGATAAATCAAGGAAATAAAGTGCAAGTAAATAAAGACAGAAAATAATTGAAGCAAGTGACGCAATCCTTTCTTAGCAAAGGAAAAGTCGGTGGTAATACTTATGAGGACCAACCATTCTCGAGGACACATGGGAATACTGTCAAGTGCTTTCGTTTCATATAGCTGATTAATCTTCTCTAGTTTGATAAGCATTGTGTGGGTGAACCTGTGCTAATGTACTGACCTTACTAGGACTAATACATACTTGTGATTAAACGCCTTGCAAGCATCCATAACTACAAGAAAGTAATTAAGATAAAAACCTAACCACAGCCTTAAACTCTGAGATCCTACACTCCCTTGTGCAAAGGTTTCCTAACGGGGGTTCGGGTTTCTGTCACTCCGGAAACCCCACAATTAGTAGCCAAATAAACAATGCATTCCCCTAGGCCCATAAATGGTGAAGTATCATGTAGTCTACGTTCACATGGCACCACTAGAAGAATAGCACCACAACTTAAATATTAACCATTGAATAATACCTCAACACAATTCCACTACTAACAACATGACTTCTCCCATTTCCTCAAGAACTAAACGAACTACTCATGAGACATCATATGGATCAAGATCAGAGATGATATGATGATGAATAAAAATCTGAACATAAACAATAATTCAATGGTTACACTCACAAGCATTAACTACTAAAGTAATCAACACCGGGAAAGTTTCCCCTAAGAACTATGCAAGATTCAATACAATTGTTACAGCAGGATGGAGTGGTGACGATGGTGCTGGTTGAGATGGTGGTGTGGATGATGATGATCCCGATGAAGTCTAGATTGATGACGGTGTTGATGGCGACGATCTCCCCTCTGCGTGAAGGAATTTCCCTGTTAGAAATCTGTCTGCTGAAGAGCTCTTTCTCTCTCTATAGTTTCTGCCCTGCAGAGGCGGCAAAATATTTTTGTGGTTGCTCCCCGAACTTTAGGGTTTCGGGAGGAAGATATAGGCGAAAGGGCGGAGCTGGAGGTGGGAGACGGTGGCCACACCCCCTGGTGGCGCGACCCAGGGTGGCCACACCCCCTGGTGGCGCGGCCTAGGGTGGCCCCCGCATGGGGGGGTGGCCCCCCTATGGCCCAACTCCGCCTCCCCTTCAGGCTTCCTTTGTCTTCTAGAAAAATATAATTTCCATATATTTTTTGTTATTTTTCTGATCTTCACAAAAATTGCATCTATACACCGCTTTTTCCATCAGAATCCTGACTCCGGCAGTTCATCCTCCAAGAATCATCCAACATGCAAAAATAGATGAAATAACATAAGTATCACCTCTTAATATGAAATATATCAATGAATAACAGTAAATTATGATATAGAATAGTGATGCAAAATGGACGTATCAACTCCCCCCAAGCTTAGACCTCGCTTGTCCCCAAGGAAAAACCGAGCTCAGTAAACAAGTCCACATGTTTATGGAGTGAAGTGTCGATAAAAAGAATACGAACAAGAAGCATCACACTTACCAATACACAACTCATAATAGAAAGCAACTCACCATTATATAACTTAACTTGCAACAAGTATGGGAGTCACAATAAAGATGCATTAAGAAAAATCATAATTGGTAATGGCAAACTTTGTTCTTGGTCAGAGAATAGTTGACAAACAATTTTCAAGCAAAGCATTTGTAAAGAATTTCATAACAGGAGTACTCTTTGCTCAAACATAAAAGGCTTTTCACAATGATGGCTTTCAAAGTAATACTCATTCAGATAAGCGTTTTCTGCAAAACAAGGAAGATAAGAAACATGATTGAATAAATCATCATATGAATGATTGAAACACAACAACTCAAATGAATGCTGGAGATAGAGAGGAATAAGTTTACTGACTTCACCAAGAAGTAAAAGAAAGGCCCTTCGTAGAGGGAAGGAGGGATTTCAAGTTCATAAAGAGCTTCCAAAAGATTATGGTACTTACTAGCTTTGAGCTCTCATTGCCTCTATCATAAGCTTCTTGAGGTGATTAAGGTTAAAGTGAACAAAGATTGAGTATATGCTTGACAAAATATAAGTTGGCAATCTCATGTCCCTTGATTACGAGGGCCGCTCCTCATGCTACTCAACTTTAGTTACCGGTAAGTTCTTGTCATAGTAAGTTCATGTGTATCATAGAGAACCGCCAACGGGGTACCCCTTGCACATGATACATGATCTATCCCATATCAAAATGACAAGGCAAGCAGACAATGCGCATCTCAGCAATCTTCTTATTTACCATGGGAAAATGGTGCTTTTTTCTCTTCTTTCCTCTTTTCTTTCTCTCTGTTTTTTATATAAGAAGAATTCTTCATAGATTGCTCACTATGGTTATGCTGCAAGTTTAGACCATGATTAGGCATGGCTTAGGCTAGCGGCCCAGGCGTTTCTCTAACACACATACATAACTCCATGGACTTACAAACTCCCCTTTTATTTCACACCGACGACATCCGTAAACAAAAGAGCATGATATCAACGGGTAGATATTTACAGGTGTTGAAAGCGTTCCCCGTGACAGCACGATTCTGCTAATCCCAACTTATAGGTACAAGCATATACAACATAGATGACACAATGGTTTAAGTTTATTAGGGGCAAGAAAAATAAGGTGTGCCATCAAGTTCGTGAGAGATTTACTAACCAGTTTTCACATAACAAAAGGATTTTTAATTTGAAAGATAGATCAAACTTGAGAATTTACTTGGAATAGCAATGATGCTAATAGGTAGATATGGTGGACACAAATGGCATAAATTTTGGTTTAAAGGATTGGATATATGATAAGTATTCCCTCTCAGTATAGGCTTTTGGATAGCAAGGCTAGGTAGCAAGCAAAAGAGTTGAAGGAAACAAGCAAACATACAAGTAAAAAAGTCAAACATGCAATCTTCCTTGAAAACACAAAAGATCTTAACTAAAGAATACTAAGCTTATGAGACAATCAAGAAAGAAGGAAAATAATATAAAATACCTATAACCGCTTTTCTCTTTTCCTTTCAAATCTCAATAAGTGTTGCTACTGACCAGAGCTCGGTTTTCCAAAACCAATTTAGATTTACTTGATGCTCCCAAAGTGATACCAATACTAATCAACAAGATCAATCATATAATAGAGATTGCAAACTAAAATAAGAAGTTCAGAAAGTAATAGATGAAACTTCTCATTAATATTCCATAAAGGTACTCACACCAAGTGATACATAGATAACCAACTAAAGGAGAGATACTTCCACAATGCAACCATCCTACATAATAACTTCTCTATTCAAGATATGACTCTACTAAAAAGGTAAAAAGATGAAAGATAATGATGTGATACTGCAGCACTCCTCCAAGCTTGGAACAAACCAAGGGGATGCCAAAACCTGATGAAAAATTACTCCTTCGGTGGTGGTGGTGTTCCCTTGTTATCGTCATACTTCCAAGGTAAAGGCTCCCCATACACAAAGGATGTCTTGGTTTCCACAATCTTGAAACTAGCAGCAGAGCTTATGCGTTTAAACCTAGCCTCATACTCACAGTTTTGATTTTGTATGTCATGGAGATGTGCTTGTAGTTGGTTGGTGGTCTGATGGAGTGAGAGGATTTCATCTCGAAGCTCGGCAGTCTCCCTCTTGTGTTGGGCGATGAGTTCTGAACTTATCTTATGGATGACGTCCACTTCGTGTTCCTCCATCTTCTTGTACCTGAACACTTCCTCCTCTAGTGCTTCCATCATATCTTCTAGACTGCCTTCTCCTTTAGGGCCTCAAACCTCTTTTATCTTTACCTTCCCATCCTTGAGTAACAACTCCTTGGGGGTGACTCTTCAACTTATACATGTATGGGTTGATGACGTCCGCGGAGGAATCCTCCATGGGTGATCCAGAGGAAGACATTGTGGCTCCAAAACTGAGAATCTGCCTAACAGAAACAGATCGAAACGAAAACACGACGAGAACATGATATACAACCTTGGGAGATCTGGGGGTAATATATTACGAATTTTTACAACACAAGGAAGGTACTATGCGAAAAAGGGACGGAGATGGACTCCGGGGTGGTCTCACCCCCTGGTGGTGCGGCCAGGTGGGGCCTGCACCAATGGTGGGTGTGGCCCACCCTAGCTCCGTTTCCTCCTCTTTTTCGTCTCGTAACCTTCCATATGGAATAAAAACAGCAAAAATATAAAGAGATAAGTTTTTCACAAACCTTCTATTTTCAGCACTTTTACCTATTCGGAAACGGACTCTGTAGATTCCTGAGTTTGGTCTCTAATGAATTCTTTCGGAGTCACTATTTTAATAATGTCAACATCTTCATTATAAGAGTATATAGAAATATAATGTTTGAGCCTTTGACCATTCACCACTTGTGTAGTGTTGTCTCTCAAAGATGAAATTTTAATAGAACCTGAACGATACACCTCCACAATAACAAAAGGTCCTTCCCATTTTGAGAGTAGTATTCCTGCAAAAAATCTGAGACAAGACCTATACAATAGAACTTTCTCACCAACATGGAACTCCCTTTTTAGAATTCTCCTATCATGCCATCTTTTTACTTTTTCTTTAAAGAGTCTAGCATTTTCATAAGCTTCACTTCTCCACTCATATAAGGTACTTAATTCAAACAATCTTTTCTCACCAACAAGTTTAAAATCTCTATTCAGTTCTTTCACTGCCCAATAAGCTTTGTGTTCTAATTCTAAAGGCAAGTGACAAGCTTTACCACAAACTATTTTGTAAGGCGACATTCCCATAGGATTTTTATAAGAAGTTATATAAGCCCACAGAGCATCATTCAACTTTTTAGCCCAATTCTTTCTAGATCTATTAAAAGTCTTTTGCAAGATAGATATAATTACTTATTCGAAAGTTCTACTTGCCCACTGGTTTGAGGGTGATAAGCTGAAGCAATTCTATGGCTAACATCATACATAGGAAGAGTCTTCCTAAAACCACCATGAATAAAATGAGAACCTCCATCAGTCATGAGATATCTGGGCACACCAAACCTAGGAAAAATAACAGCTTTAAGCATTTTTAAAGAGGTCATACCATCAACACTATTTGTAGGTATGGCTTCCACCCACTTTGTTACATAATCAAGAACAACAAGAATATGAGTATACCCTTTTGAAGGAGTAAAAGGACCCATAAAGTAAAATACCCAACAATCAAAAGGTTCAAAAACAAGAGAATAATTCATAGGCATTTCATTGCGTATAGAAATGTTACCAATTCTTTGACATCCATCACATGATAAAATAAACTTCCTTGCGTCCTTGAAGAGAGTAGGCCAATAAAAACCTGATTGTAAAACTTTTTGTGCGGTTCTATCTCCAGCATGATGTCCTCCATAAGCATTGCCATGACATTTCCTCAATATCTCTTATTGTTCATATTCTGGAACACACCTCCGCATAATACCATCTACTCCTTCTTTATGTAAATGTGGGTCATCCCAAAAGTAATGCCTCAGATCATAAAAGAATTTCCTTATTTGCTGGGCTATAAAGGTTGGAGGCAAATACTTGGAAACAATAAAGTTAGCATAATAAGCATACCAAGGGCTCTCTCTCAGGCTTACCTATATTAAAGCCAACTGTTCATTTGAAAACTATCATTAACAAGCATAGGATCAAAATAAATGTTTTCCAATGAGATGAATTATCAGCAACATGATTTTCAGCACCTTTCCTATCTACAATATGAAGATCAAACTCTTGTAAAAGCAACACCCATCTAATAAGCCTAGGCTTAGCATCTTTCTTTGTCATAAGGGACTTAATAGCAGCATGATCAGTATGAATGGTACCTTTTGAATCAACAATATAGGGTCTAAACTAATCACAAGCAAAGATTATAGCTAAGAACTCCTTTTCAGTAGTAGCATAATTCTTTTGAGCAGCATCAAGAGTATTACTAGCATAACGAATAACATTCAATTTTTTATATACTCGTTTCCCAAGAACAACACCCATAGCAAAATCAATAGCGTCACACATAATTTCGAGGGGTAAATTCCAATCAGGTGGTTGGACAATAGGAGTAGTTAAAGCTTTCTTCAAAGTTTCAAAAGCTTCCTTACAATCATCATGAAAAACAAAAGGTACTTTTTGGAGAAGGTTTGTAAGGGACTTTGAAATTTTTGAGAAATCTTTAATAAACCTTCTATAGAAACCAGCATGACCAAGGATACAATGAATACCTTTCACATCCCTAGGACAAGGCATTTTCTCAATTGCTTCAATTTTGGCTCTGCCAACTTCAATAACTCTTTCAGAAATTTTGTGTCCAAGAACAATCTCTTCATTAACAACAAAGTGGAATTTATCCCAATTAATAACATGTAACACCCTCGGAATCGGCCCTATGCAAGTTTCAGCGATTCCCGCCAAACCCGCATAGAAACGATTCAAAGGTGCCCACCAGGACTTTCGTGCGGGTGGAAAATGAAGTAATATCATTACACAATAGTCCACGATGGAACCCACAGAATAGATATCTACAACAATGACTCCATGAGTCAAGAATACAGATATGCAGTACAAAGATCCAAATCACCTTGAAAATGATGCAGCGTCCGACTACGAACAAGATGCAAATGGGGCTAAGATCCCTGAAGAATAACCAATGGCGTCCATAACCCTGCCCAGGCCAAACCGAAAGGGTAACCCTGCTAACGACGTCGATCTCAAAACCTTCTTAAACAAAAGGGGTGCCGACAAAGGGCAAAGGAAAAAAGAGAGCGGTCAGTACTGAGGCCAGTACACGGCGAGACTAGAATTCGGCGGTCCTCGCCTACATAGGTATGGTGGACTGAAGCGGCAGCGCAGCAGACACTAAACAACCTATAGAGACTCAATACAGTTGGCGGCTATCAGATAGGGATAAGAAAGACCTATTCAGATCCAACCTGAAACTATCACCAAGCATACCCATCCTGGTGTTTCCCCCTCGAGTCCAAACGAGGAAGTCAACCGAGGAACTCACTCAGTGGGCAGTTTTTTATTCATTCTGTTATAGTTGCGGCAATTACTAGTCAAATATAGATAGCATGAGTCATACTGATATAATAAGCAGTGGGCAGTTTTAGTTAACCATTCCGCTGTAGTTGTAGTACTTACTAGTCAGATCCATATAGCATGAGGCATCCCAAAACCCAGCAGTTGTTGGTAATTTTATTTAGCCATTCCGTTGTAGTTGCAATACTTACTAGTCAGATACAATGGTAATAGGTGACAACCCAAACCAGCAATTGTTGGCACTTTTATTTAGCCATTCCATTATAGTGAAGCTGATTACTAGTCATTATAAAGTCAAATTTATAGCACTACTTTAGTTATAGTTGTCTATGATCGAGATACTGTGCTCCAAGTCGTCCATAACCGCGGACATGGCTTTCAGAAAGTTTTACCCTGCAGGGGGCACAAATAGCAACACACGCATGATCAACCTCGGGAAAAATCAAATAAAAACCCAACGAGGCATCACGACAGAGCAATTGCAAGATTCATATAAATTTCAGGGGGCCACCCCACTAAGCAACCCACGACGA
This sequence comes from Avena sativa, assembly GCA_916181665.1. Lineage (NCBI taxonomy): Eukaryota > Viridiplantae > Streptophyta > Magnoliopsida > Poales > Poaceae > Avena > Avena sativa. The sequence goes on from OV702295.1 coordinate 134,125,816, forward strand.
AGTTGGCCGGCTCCGAGACAGACCCAGAGGTTTGTGTCAATGGCTGTAAACGACTGGGAATCCGAAAGTGTGACTGGGCTTGTCGATACCGCGGAAACATTCCACATTTGTTCCTAAACAGTACAGGCGCTCCACGTGCAATCGTAAATAAAGCAATAAAGCATGGCATAAGTACAGGATAGTAATAAAGCCCCAAACTACTTTGTGTCCCCAAGAAATAAATATGACTCAAGCTCTGGCTAGGGGGATTCATGGTCCCACATGCGGATAGTGCGAATATTCAAAGAACAGGAATCAAGTACTCGGGGTCCTACGGGACACAAGTGGACGGTTAAAAACCAAATAACATCTATTGCCCACCTGTGCCTCTGCATTATTTACCTACTTCAATTTTAGTTATTAAACGATAATTAAAGCCATGATCATCTCCAACATAAAGCATAAGGCATTTCTCCAACAACTGTGGTACTTGACGACACGCAACATCACTTGAGCAAGCGACTACGACATGCAAGTCCAACTATCTACCAAACAACAGGTAATAGGATGTGTCCAAGGCCATATAAGGCTGCAAGGGATACCACGGGTACGAAAACTAGAGCATCGCAACACAGATAGCAATAGATCAACAGGAGGAAATAAAGACTAGAAATGTAAAATAGGTAGAAAGGGGGAGAATGCTCGCCTGAAAACATTGCCGAAGGTTCATCCGAAGATTGGGTCGACACTCGCATCCACTCATCGGCCTAATCCGTGAAGAAGCAAAACACTAGAAGAAACACCGGATGCACTATTTAATGCTACGTCAAAAGATCGAGCATGATGCATGTATGATGTATGACATGGCAAAGATGCGATGCAATTAGGCATTATTAAGTGGAACCGGGGTCCCGACATTTATTTAATAGGTTCAAGTTGTTTTGATACCCCGCAATTTAAATGTTGTCTTAACAAGGAAAAATATAACACCGGTTTGCTACACAAATTAAATAGGGCCAATATAAGACTAGAATCGCCCGCATGTGATCTCCATATTTAATTATGACGTGAATCGGTATAATGCCCCCCAAACCACAATATGAGTGCAAGCATGAATGATTTAATATACACAAGATGAATATCATATATTATAAAAATATGTGGCTTGGAAAAGGGGGTCACACATTAGGGTCCGAAGATCTTGGGGTTCGGCGAGATCAGGAACAGTCTTCGGGTCTCAAGTCCGAGGAAGAGAGCTTGGCGTCCAGGATCGGGTTCCGTGTGGCGGTCTTGGCGTCCGGTGATTTTCCGGGTCCATGACGGCATCCTCAATGCTCTATGTCGAAGGCATCAGAGTTCCGTGATGGAGATCTTGTCGGGGGTTCATACTTGCCACTGGGTTTGGTATGGTCTTCAGATCGCACGGGTTCTCGACAGGGTCCTCTCGGTTCAAGCACCGGTTGGCGTTGTTGAAGGGATCTTCACGAACTTCTTCACTGCATACCACACCAAAGAAAACGGACTGCAACGAAACAACAATGGCGACACAGACAACATAATTTGGCTGCATCGCATTATTGCAGGACTAGTACACATGCAGGGTAAGAGGGTGCTTGCCACATCAGATGACATATGCATGCTCGCGCGGCGGTGGAAGCAGATGACGGCGGGGACCTTAGGCGGCGACACGGCGGACGAGGCATGGTGGCTCGGCTCAGGGACGCACGCGGGCGAAGCTCGGGGAAGGGATGGCGCTAGGCGTGCTTGGGGCCACAGCGCTCGCCGGATCCAAGCGAGGTCGAGCTCTGCCGGTTCAGGAAGGTGGCGGATTAGGGGTCGTCGGTCGGAGAGGCGGTTGTGGCGAGGTGGCTGGGGGCGCGAGGAGCGGCCGGCTCACGGGGGAAAGGTGGCGGCAGACGGCGACGGGGCACAGGGGAGAGAAGGTGGCGGCTCGTTCCGAGGCTCCGAGTGGGGTCAGCCTGGGGCGATGGAGCACGAGCGGGCGACGGCGGACGGACACTGGGGAGGCGGGCTTCGCGGGAAGGGAGCGGGGGAAATGGTGGCGGCGGCAGAAGGGCATCGAGGAGAGAGAGAGGGTAGGGGTTGGGTTCGCGAGCGAGCGAGAGGCGAGGCCAGGTTGCGTGCATAGCAGGGTAGGGCCGGGGAAACGGGTTACAGGGTTGGGCATGGCAGGAGCGTGCAGTGTGTGCGTGCGTGTTTGGCGGCTGGCGGCGGGGTGGGGAGATTTGGTAGGGGCTAGTTGGTTTGGGGATTAGGGTTTTGGGTAGATGGCTAGGGTTTCAGCCGGCTGGGCCTTTTGGGCCTGGCCGGTTTAGGTCTAGATTTAGGTTTACTATTTTGTAAAATATTTATTTTTTTTGTTTTGTTTTAAATATTTTTTTAGCAAATACTTTTCGTCAAATAGTTTAGCAGACAATTATGAGACTTTGTTTCGAAATAAGAGAAGGGTAATTTTAGAAAACAAAAACAGGCTTTTAGAAAATAGTTTTAGGTAAACCATGCATGATGACATGACGATCCACAAATTATTATTTAACACGCGATTTTCTATTAGTGGATTTGCCCGGGGTGCTACAGAACAAGATTAGTTTCTTCACATCTCTGCAAAACTTTATCAAGGTTGTTCAAATAATTATCAAAAGAAGTTCCATATATGGAGAAATCATGCATGAAAACTTTCACAATTTCTTCACAAAAAACCATGAAAGATAGCAGACATACATCTCTAAAAAGTGGCAGACACATTAAATAAACCAAAAGGCATATGCCTATAAGCATAAGTTCCATAGGGACAGGTGAAAGTGGTTTTCTCTTGGTCTTGTGCTCTCACAGAAATTTGAGAGAACCCATAATAACCATCAAGAAAACAAAAGTGAGTCTTCTTAGACAACCTTTCTAGCATTTGATCAATAAAAGGCAGAGGATAATGATCTTTCGTAGTGATTTTATTCACCTTTCTAAAATCAATGCACATCCTATAACCAACCACTACTCTTTGAGGCATAATCTCAGTATTTTCATTAGGCACAACATTTATACCTCCTTTCTTGGGGACACAATTAACAGGACTAACCCATCTACTATCAGCAATAGGAAAAATTATACCAGCATCAAGAAGTTTTAATACCTCATTTCTTACCACTTCCTTCATCTTAGGATTTAAACGGCGTTGATGTTTAACAACTGGCTTTGCATCAGGCTCAATATTAATAGCATGCTGACATATAGTACGAGAAATCCCTTTTAAATCATCAAGAGTATACCCCATAGCTCCTCGGTGTTTCTTCAGTACTTCCAATAATCTTTCCTCTTCCTTTCCTAAAAGTTTAGAACTAATAATAACTGGATATATTTTTGTATCATCCAGGTAAGCATATTTAAGATCATTAGGTAAAGGTTTTAAATCTAATACAGGACCCCCTTTAGGTGGTAGTGTGGTAACCAACTCTTCCACAGGTAGATTATGCTTAAGCATATCAGGTCGACGAAGAAAAATCTTGTCAATCTCATTTCTTTCTTTCATGAAGACCTCACTTTCATGATCTTCCATATATTGCTGCAAGGCATTGTTAGGTGCAAGAGAAATAGCAGCGAGTTGTTCAACCCTGAAATCCTCATTAGGCAATTCATTTTCACAAGGAGTTTTAGCAAATTTGGAAAAGTTAAAATCATAAGATTCTCCATCAAATTTAGTTAAAACTTTCTCCTTACAATCTATAATAGCTCCACAAGTGTTCAAGAAAGGTCTACCAAAAATGATAGGACAAGTTTTACAAGCTTCCTTACCAAGCACTAGAAAATCAGCAGGATATTTAATCTTACCACAAAGAACTTCCACATCTCTTACAATGCCAATTTGACAGACTGTCTCTCCACTATCAATGTGAATAACCACATCAATGTCCTCAAGTTCACAAGGACCAATTTCATGCATAATTTCCTTGTAAAGATCATAAGGAATAGCACTAGAACTAGCACCAATATCACATAAACCATAGTAGCAATGATCACCAATTCTAACAGAAAGCACAGGGACACTAGCTTTCCTAGCTTTACTAGGATGAGAGACAATATTACAAGAATCTTTACAAAATATAATGTGCCCATCTTCTACATTTATAGTGACAATATCTTTCACAATGGCTACTATAGGTTAAATATTTATTTGTTCATCAGGTTCAACACCTTTCTTTGTACTTTTGCTAACCACATTAGCCGTAATAGAATGTTCCTTTACCTTAGCAGGGAAAGGTATTTTATCAATATAGGGTTCAGGCAAAATAGGATCAACAGTACAAACCTCAGTGTTTCTAATAGGAACATGATTAACAATATATTTATAAGGTGCATGGTACTTGTTCCACACCTTTTTAGGAATTTCAATGTAAGAGGCAAAATTCTTAAAGCAATTTGCAAGTACTTGAGAATCAGGACCATACTCAATACTAATATCACGAAAGTCATCAGTTCCCATAAAAGATTTAATGCATTCATAATCATAATTTATACCTGACTTTTTTCCCTTGTCATTCTCCCATGCTTCAGTGTTTTCTTGAATACGGTCTAGAAGATCCCATTTAGCTTCTTCCTTCATACGTGTGAATGATCCAGCACAAGAAGCATGTAATAATTCTTTATCATGAAGAGAAAGCCTTGCATAAAGGTTATTGATAATAATATTATTAGGTAGTTCATGAATAAGACATTTAAGCATTAGTAACTTCAATCTCCCCCAATCTTGGGCTGTACTCTCTCCATCACGAGGAGAAAAGTTATATATTTGATTCCTATCCTTGTGAATCTCATTGGGAGGATAGAATTTAGAATAAAAGAGAGGTACTATTTCCTCACATTCCATAGATTGTCCATTCTTCAGCAACTTATACCATTCTTCAGCTGTTCCTTTCAATGATATAGAGAGTAACTTCTTCTTAACTTGTTCAGTTGTGATACCTGCACACTTACACAATCTGCATATTTCATGGATAAAAAGCAAGTGATCACCAAGATGGACAGTTCCATCTCCGAAATAATAATTATCCATAACATGATCAACAATTCTTGTAGGTATCTTAAAAGGATCTATCTCAACAAGTGGTGGTTCATCTACTACCCTAGCAGTGGTAGTAGCTTTCCCAAATAGGAAACCAAGTGGGTTATCCATATTGGAAACACAGTAACAAACATAAAATAAAAGCAATACTCACAGTAGAAGTTTCCTTTACATGTTACACTCTTCAATAGCGCTTCATGATACGTCCAAAACGTATCTACTTTCTCGAACACTTTGCTATTGTTTCTCCTCTAAACTTGTGTGATTTGGATACAACTAACATGGACTGATGCTGTTTTCAGCAGAATTACCTTGGTGTCTTGTTTTTGTGCAGAAAATCAACCATCAGGAAAAATCCCGGAAAATATGCCAAGAATTATATTTCACTAGAAGATCCACGGAGCTAGAAGAGGAGACGGAGAAGGAGCCTGGGGGCCCACACCCATGCCAGGCGGAGGCCCACCACTGGCCGCGCCTAGGGGGTGGGGGGTGCAGCCACCCCAGGCACCCCCTCGGCCTCCCTCTGCGCCTATAAGTTGCATTTCGACCTAAAAACCGAGTGGGGTTCGATAGTTTTCCAGAAAGAGTTACGCTCCGCCGCCGCCACCAGAAACCAAGGTTCGGATCTAGAAACTCCGTTCTGGCACCCTGCCGGGATGGGGAATTTGGAGAGGATCATCGCCATCGTCATCACCAACGCCTCTCCATCAACCATCGATGTTTCCCTCATCCATAAGTGAGTAATCCCCCGCTGTAGGCTTGGGGATGGTAGGGATTGGATGAGTTCTATCATGTAATTGAATAAGATCTGTTAGGGCATAGTGCCTAGTATCTCTATTAGTGCTATTTGACTTTGTTGCAACTTGTTGTGCTTAATGCTTGTCACTAGGGACCAAGTGCCATGATCTCAGATCTGAACTTATTATGGAATCATTATGATAGTATTGTTTGTGATCTTATCTGCAAGTTGTGTACACATATCTTGTCCGGATCCAAAGGCCCCAAAGTGACAATAATTGGGACAACCGGAGGGGATGGCTATGGTGTGAGGATCACATGTTTTCACGGAGTGTTAATGCTTTGCTCCGGTGCTCTATTAAAAGGATCACCTTAATTGCCAGAAGTTCCCTAGAGGCCCCGCTGCCACGGGCTGGCTAGACAGAAGATGTTGTGCAAGTTCTCATTGCGAGCACGTATGACTATATTTGGAGCACATGCCTAGGATTGTTTAGTACTTGGATGCAAAGTTTTGTTTCATATAAGATTGTTTTGGTAAAAAGACGTGATCAACCTTGTTAACAAAAGGATTTTAATGAACAAAATAATGTTTCCACTGTGGTTACACTTGCTTTCTTTTACTTTTCTCCTTTCCAAACTTTGCTCTTCGTTCTGCCTAACTTAAAGGCATTAAAGAAAAGTACATGTTGGGAGATAACCCAAGAGTTTCCTTGAGTCTTGGAAGTTATTACTTCAGTAATGACCTCTCCTTATCCTTTTTGTTTGCTTTTTGTGCCAAGAATGACCTCTAATGAGAGGGAAGTAAGATTTGGGGAGTTGCTGTCCCGAAACAGATTTCTGTCATCCACCATAAAAATTCGTGAGGAGTCTCTGTAAGTCGGATGCTGGAAATTTACGAATAAATCCCTCATTATGTTACATAACTTTCGTTAGTTCAACACTTCTTGATTTGAGCAACAGAAGGTCTTCGAAAAAATCTGTTTCTACCTGCTAGTCTATTTTGACAGATTTGTGCCATTATTTGTATTTGCTTCTTATTGATTCCTTTTGGGTTCTTTTTGGAAAATTGAGATTTTTGAAGGAGTTGATACAGTAGCTTGTGTTTTTAGTGAAAGTTTTGCTGTTATAAAGCTAAACACAAAGGTCTATTATCTATTGAATGCACTAATGTTGGTAATGAAGATTGTGTGAAGTTTTGTATGAAGGAAAATTTTCAGGTGTAAGGAAAGAATGATGTAATGAGTTGAAGAATGGACAAAAGCTCAAGTTTGGGGGGAGCCACCCCGTGTCACCCCAAGAAATATTCAAGAGGTACAAGCGTCAAAGCCTGGGGGTGCCCAAGGCATCCCCTTTCTTCATCAATAAAAATCTCAGGTCTTTCTAGACACTTCGTTTTTATTGTATCATGCACAATTGTGTTGTTCTTGGAGCGTCTTAGTTTTTGTTTTTGGTTTTCTTTTGCTTTGTTTGGTTTGTTTTGCTTTGTTTGTTTTTTCTTTGTTGGCTTGTTTTGAAAAATCGAAAACACCAAAAATATTTGTTGTTCTTCTCTGGTTTTGTGAGTTCTTTGCAGGGTTCGGCCGTCCTCAGTGGATTTTGGTTTCATGTTATTATTCAAGTCACACAAGTGAAGGCCAATAATGAAGATTAATACAACTTGAGGTGTGGTAAGAGGCTGGTAACAAACTCTATTTGTTTTCCTTTTTGTACATATACTTATCATTGTGAGAATAGTTAGTCTGTTCATTGTAAGGTGTATGTTACTAATGGATGCTTAGTAGTTTTTGCTTGTCTATGATTAGCTACAGTTTGCTAATAGTTTGTAGCATGTCATATGAATGTTTGCTTGCATTGTTTTATTCATATTTTGGTATTATATTCTGGTATCCTCCTCTGACTGTTCATGTGAATCGACTTGGCACATGCTCACGCATGCATATGACTAATCAATAGTCAGTAAGCCTCGATGATTTATTTTGCCTTAGAGTTCTTGTATCACTTTCATGCCATAATTAGTCATGTTTTGTTGCAAGCATGGTTATGAAAATTATTGCTCTCTCGTTTGTCGCTCCCTCTCTTTTGCTAAGCCTTCACTTGCACTGGGTATGAGCTCTACCTGTGCTTCCAACTCCCCAAAACCAACACTACCAGCTGTGTCCACCATACCTACCTATTAGCATCATTTTCTACTTCAGTGCATATTCAATATGCCGTATTTTCTTCCAAATAAAATGTTTGTCTGTTTTGAGAATGTTAGTTAGTAAAGATCTCACGAACTTGATGGCACACTTTATTCCTTGCACTTAATAATACTGAACCATTGTGACTTGTCCATTAAAGTTATATGCTTACTAATTATATGCTGGGAGTCAGCAGAACCGTGCTATCACGGGGAACGCTTTCAACACCTTTTGGGTATCCTATCAAGTTGATACTTTGCTCTTTTGTTTACGAATGTCGATGATGTGAAATAAAAGGGGAGCTTGTGAGTTCATGGAGTTTATACATTGTATTAAAGAAACGCCTGGACCGCTAGCCCAAGCCATGCCTAATCATGGTGGAAACTTGCAGCATCACCATAATGAGCATCTATGAAGCATCCTCAATAAAAATCTATGCATATGGTAAATAAAAAGGTTGCTGAGATGCTCATTGTCTGCTTGCCTTGTCATTTTGGTTATGGGAAAGCTCCTGTACCATGTGCAAGGGTACCCCGTTGGCGGTTCTCAATGATATGCATGTATTTACAATGACAAGAACTTTCAGGTGACCAAAGTTGAGTAGCATGTGGAGCGGCCCTCGTACTCAAGGGACATGGGATTTCCAGTCTATGGTCTATCAAGCATATAATTTAGAGTGGACCTCACTTTCACCTTAACCATATGAAGATGCCTATGATAGGGGCAATGAGAGCTCAAAGCTAATGAGTACCTTCCTTTCAGCATTTGGAAGCCTTTCAAACTTTCCAAAAACTATTTTCACAACTTTGCTGAGTCACCACTTATTCTTTGAGCACCTTCTTGAGAGCATAGTTGTCATTCTTGTGTTTGTTTTAAAACTTGGTTAATTATGTCATGACTTTGATGCTTGTATCTCCGATATCTTTATCTATAGTCTTCACTTGAACTTCAGAGGTGCCTCAGCATTTATATTGTGCTCTTCAAACAAAGTCAAGCGAGATAGCACTCTATCATACCTTACTATGAGCATTGCAATGTTGCTTATGTTTATGTTTCATGCTACTTATAATTATTGAGTTGGTTTCTCTTCATAGCTTGCAATGACTATTGAGTAGACTTAGTTGCATACTCTTTATTATGAATTGTCTAAGCATCTACTCCTATGCTGAGAATATTTACATAATATGAAGCAAAGTGTTCGTGAAAGTTCTTTTATCGCACTCAATTTTCAACTGAATTGCTTGAGGACAAGCAATAAGCTAAGCTTGGGCGAGTTGATACGTCCCAAACGTATCTACTTTCTCGAACACTTTTCTATTGTTTCTCCTCTAAACTTGTGTGATTTGGATACAACTAACACGGACTGACGCTGTTTTCAGCAGAATTACCTTGGTGTCTTGTTTTTGTGTAGAAAATCAACTATCAGCAAAATCCCAGATAATATGCCAAAAATTATATTTCACAAGAAGATCCATGGAGCCAGAAGACGAGACGGAGAAGGAGCCTGGGGGGCCCACACCCATGCCAGGCGTGGGCCCACCACTGGCCGTGCCTAGGGGGGTGCAGCCACCCCAGGCACCCCCTCGGCCTTCCTCTGCGCCTATAAGTTCCATTTCGACCTAAAAACCGAGCGGGGTTCGGTAGTTTTCCAGAAAGAGTTCCGCTCCGCCGCCGCCACCAGAAACCAAGATTCGGATCTAGAAACTCCGTTCTGGCACCCTGCCGGGATGGGGAATTTGGAGAGGATCATCGCCATCATCATCTTCAATGCCTCTCCATCAACCATCGATGTTTCCCTCATCCATGAGTGAGTAATCCCCCGCTGTAGGCTTGGGGATGGTAGGGATTGGATGAGTTCTATCATGTAATTGAATAAGATCTGTTAGGGCATAGTGCCTAGTATCTCTATTAGTGCTATTTGACTTTGTTTCAACTTGTTGTGCTTAATGCTTGTCACTAGGGACCAAGTGCCATGATCTCAGATCTGAACTTATTATGGAATCATTATGATAGTATTGTTTGTGATCTTATCTGCAAGTTGTGTACACATATCATTGTCCGGATCCAAAGGCCCCAAAGTGACAATAATTGGGACAACCGGAGGGGATGGCTGTGGTGTGAGGATCAGATGTGTTCACGGAGTGTTAATGCTTTGCTCCGGTGCTCTATTAAAAGGAGGACCTTAATTTCCAGTAGTTCCCTAGAGGCCCTGCTGCCACGGGCTGGCTGGATAGAAGATGTTGTGCAAGTTCTCATTGCGAGCACCTATGACTATATTTGGAGCACATGCCTAGGATTGTTTAATACTTGGATGCCTATTATTAATTATCTGCAATTCCCTAGATCTTGAAGTTACATGTTTAGACTCGTCCATGCAACGCCCGCCCGTCCATCCATCCCTATGCCTAGCACACTAGAATCCCACTATTACCGTTACTGTTACTATTTCTACTGTTTCACTGCTGCTTTTGCTACTACCAAACTGTTGCTACTGATAAACTTCTGTGAGAGAAATATTTCCAGGTGCAGCTGAACTCACAACTCAATTGTTAAGGCTTGCAAGTATTCTTTGTCTCCCCTTGTGTCGAATCAATAAATTCGGTAATACTACCTGCGAAGACTGTTGCGATCCCCTATACTTGTGGGTCATCACTTCACTCCCCGGCAACGGCGCCAGAAAATATTCTTGATTCAATAAGGGGGTGTATTGTAGTACTTTTGATAAATAGGAGTGTCGATCCCAACGACAAGCAGAAGGTGTTGACTAGTGGTTTGGAGCAGGAAATCTCTGTAAATACTTAGCAAATGGATTTTTAGGGGTTTTTGATAAAGCAAGGAAATAAAGTGCAAGTAAATAAAGACAGAAAATAATTGCAGCAAGTGGCCCAATCCTTTCTTAGCAAAGGACAAGACGGTGGTAATACTTATGAGGACCAAACATTCTCGAGGACACATGGGAATACTGTCAAGTGCTTTCGTTTCATATAGCTGATTAATCTTCTTTGGTTTGATAAGTGTTGTGTGGGTGAACTTGTACTAACAACATGACTTCTCCCATGTCCTCAAGAACTAAACAAACTACTGACGAGACATCGTATGTATCAAGTTCAGAGATGATATGATGCTGAATGTAACATCCCAAAAATCATGTTTCAAAACTCATGCATATCATCCATGCATCCATGATCATGTAGAGTTTCATTTCAAAAATCAATTCAAAAACAGGAGCATATGAGCTCATTATTTTATGTGATCAGCATTAAATCAAATGCTACTCTCCTATGAGGGATTGTTGTTCATGAATCAAACCTTGTTACTCTCAGATTGTTTTGCTTGCTTGCTATTTGTTTAAACCAAAAATTTGCAAAACAAAAGTGAATTTAAAACCATTTTTAAAACTTGATCAAACCAAGTGCTTTGTCACTATTTAATTTTGTTTGATCAATAGGACACGCTAATACAGAGAGTCCACATGTTTTTACACCCAAAACAAAAGTGAATTTAAAACCATTTTTAAAACTTGATCAAACCAAGTGCTTTGTCACTATTTAATTTTGTTTGATCAATAGGACAAGCTAATACAGAGAGTCCACATGTTTTTACACCCAAAATTATGATTGTTACACTCTGCAAAAATCCAGAACAAATTTGAATTCAATTAGCATTTGAATTTGTTTGAAAATGGATTCAGAAAATCAAATCAGAAATAGAAAATGAATTGAGAAAAGGAAAAGGGCCGGCGCCAGTTATTTAGCCCAACAGAGAAACGAGCCCACTAAGCCCACCCGAGTCGTTTTCCCCTTCTCCCTCTCTCACCCACACCCACTCTGCCCCGCTGCCACTGCCACTGGGCCCGAGCCACGTCAGCTCCTTCTTCTCCACCCCCGCGCGCGCAGACCCTGTCGCCAGTGCCGTTTCCTCCAGAAACGCCGCCTTGATTCCGCACTTAATTGGCATTGATCTGCAGCGTGATTCCCTCGCCCCTCCTGGCTACTTAAACCTCTCCCCCTCGCGGCCATTTCCCCCAACAAAGCCAGCCCGAAATGCCTCCAGGCTGCCAGTATTTGCCATTACCTCGCCGGAGACAGAACCCACTCCGGCAACCGATCCCGGTGAGCTCCGACCGCCCCCTATCTCTGGTTCAAACCAACGTGACCAGCATGTCCTTGTGCGTTCACTGATGCCTTCTGTTTGATTTCTCGTGACCCAAGACGACGACTTCGTTCATGCCCGCGAGCACCTGAGCCGCCGCTCGACTCCGACGTGCAATCCAGGTAAAACACGACCGCCCCGTGCCTTCCCTTTGATGCTAACCTGTTCGCATGATCGATGCGCACCCGCTGATGCCCTCCGTTTGTGTTAGGAAGGATCAGAACATCGCCAATGTTGCCGTCCACCCGAGCCCGACACTGTCCTCTTCCCCGACGAGCTCCCACGGCCACTGCAGCGTGCCCCTTGTCAAGCCATCGCCACGTTGAGCTTCAGTACATCGCCGCGAGTCTGGTGAGCATATCCGACGACCCCAACCCCCCTGTAGCCACCGCGCCGCCGTAGACAGAACCGCCACCACCACTCGCCACCGCTAGCGCCGCTGGAGTTTGGTCGCTTGATCGCGAACCGTTGGATCTAGATCCGATGGGCTAGATAGATCACTTACGCGAAGAGGTACGAACAGATCTGGGCCATGCAGATTAAGTTAGATCTAACGGCTCACGTGTGTGATCCAGTGCGAAACGGTATCAACCAATAGGAACACGCCGCGTGGCTAGGATTTGAATTTAAAAACTGGAATTAGATCTATTAGATATTAAAACTTGTTTAATTCATAACTTTTGATTCCCACGTCCAAATTTGATGAATTTTATATCAATGGAATCAGGAGAGAAAGCTCTTTCCATATATGCAATGTGTTTAATGTTTTGTTTATGTTCAAATGGTTTTATTTACAGAACATGTGTAGGCCTATTTTGTATATTACAAATATTTAGGAAATGTTTTAATGACCAAATAAAGTTTGTTTGGCAAGTTTTGAACTTGTTTATGAACCAGTAATGTGCACTTGTCTTGTTGAGTTTAGAAAATCATCACATATCATATTGCATGCATCCATATATTTTTGCTTGTATTTATTTTGTATGTGATTTGGTGCTATGATTTTATGTGTAGATTTTGGTGCAAATAGTGATTGTGATTGTGAGGATTGTAACTACTCTCCAAACTACCAAGGCAAGTGGTGCTTCATGATTTTATCCCTATGTTTTTCAACTATGCATTAGAAATATTTTGCTAGTCTTGCATGGTTATATTTTACTTATATGCTATGCTTGGGAAATCCTAGTAGTTGTAGAATTGCTAGAAATTTCTAAGTTAAGATGCTTATATATGCCATGCTTAGCCTAGCTAGTAGCAACCAAGGGTGGCTATGTGTTCATGCTATGAATAAATATTTCTAAGTCGTTGGACTATGTTTTTTCTTAATAAAACAACGAAGTGAATGAATCACCTGGGTGGAATGGTTTTGAATGGGTTATGTTGAGTGGTTACACAAGGCCCATTTCTATGGTTTACCTTGTGTATCTCACTTGTGGAAAGCCACCAGGAACAAAGGGATTTGAGAGGACAAATGTTAAGAAGCTTCTAGTGCAGCCACTTGGCAATATGGGCTCTTCCTGGATCACATAGGTTGCAATAACTTAGCCATTTGGACAGTTGGTGGTAGTGGGATGATAGGTTGGAACGCGTCCATTTGGTCTAAGGGAAGGCTTCTGAAAGGTCCTGTCTTGGTGAAAATCAAGTCTTGTGGGGAAAGTGCACAACCTCTACAGATGAAAGAATCTAAGTACTTAGCCATGTCCCTGGAAAAGGACAACTTGATCATCAAGACATGGAAGCTATCAAGAATCTCCTCATCCCAATTTCTAAGTAAAACTTGTGGTTGAACAAGGGTGAAGGACCCCAATGTCTATTGGTGGTTCCTTGGGAAAAGTTTTGACAAAGAAAAACTTAGTGTTTTCAACTAATAGGCAAAACCTATTTTGAGCAAAGCAAGCCTAAGCTACACTTAGCCAAATTGCATATAGTATCTAGTCCACCAATATTCTACTAAGGTATCACTTGCCAATACTATTCCAATGTATTGACCCACTGTGGCTGTAACTTGTGATGTTGCAGGTTATTCTGATGATGATTAGGAGTCATGAGTCTACACTCAACATGCTTGCCTGATGCACACCACATTTTTTGATTCAGCAAGAGATGCAGCTTGGAGAGCCATCAAAGAACTTGGTGATAGAATCAAGTGCAGAATGCTTAACACCCAGAATGATCTGAGGTAAGAAAAGAAGCATACCCAAGAGCTAGAGGCTACCAATCAAAGTTTAAGGAAAGACATCATAGACTTAGCAATGGAGTCATGTGATCAAGATAAACAGATTGCCTCTAGGGATGCCCTGTTAGCCAACTTGGCAAGTGAGATAGGATTGTAAGCGTACATCGTTAGTTGGACCACCACACTTATCATTTCATTTTCCAAAATGTTGTCTAAATAAGTTGAACCTTGGATGCTTGTAATGGATTTTATGTATGCCATGACTTGTGTGTTTTGATCTCCAAAATTATGCATGTGATGTCTTGTCTTGTGATTTGTCTTAAATTGTGTTGATTCTAACTTTTCCTATCTTATTAAATAGATGCCTAATGTTACCATCAGCACTGTTGAAGAGTTCCAGGGAACTCGTTTTGGCCCTCGTATTATTGAGCTCACTAGTTTGCTCAATCTCCCTGTTCCTACCATCATGGTGCTTCCCCTCACCAAGTTTGAGAGGAAAGACCTTTGGGGATTCAAGGTCAATCAGCCCGGATGCCAGACTGAGCCTACCACGGAGGCTATCATCTTCAAGCTCATGCACGATGACAAGGAGAGAGGCCTAGAGGTAGTCATGCAGGACTTGATTGGACGTCTGTTAGGGAGACACTCTCGACAGGTTAGAGGTACTCACTTCCACACCTTCGGTAGACGTGATGAGGACGGTGAGGCCATTGACTTCGAGGATACTTCGAGGGAGACAGCAAAGCCGATTCGTTTATACCTCCAGGACATAGAGGTTCTTCTTAGGCACATGGACACTGATAGGACCAACGTCATGCTTAGCAATGACGAACTCCAGGTGCAGCTTCGTGAGAAGGACAAGCTCTTCGCGGAGCAAGATGAGATAGTCAAGGAGATGGAGGCCAAGTTTGAGAGTCAAGATAAAAAGTTCAAGAGTCAAGAGAAGCGAGTCCAGGATAGGAACAAGAGGATTCGAGACATGACTGCAGAACTAGAGAACAAGGACTTAGAGCTCGAGCATCAACAGACTGTGATCGAGAGGCTTCGTTCTCAGAAGAGGGCTCTCAAAGCCAAAGTAGAGACCTTGACCACCAATGTCGAGGAATACAAGACCGCTATGGAGAATGCAGGTCTTACCTTTGTTGAGGAGGAGGTTGATGCCGAGGAGTAGTGATGACTACTCATTTATCATTTATTTATCATGTTTTTATCGAGTCGCAATGACCATCCAACATGTGGATGGCTTGCTATTGGTGTGTTTACTTTGCAAACTTATCGTTTATGTTGTTGAACTATTATTATTATGATGCATGTTTGGTGATTCTTTATGTGATGTATTGTGCATGTTAGCATCTATGGGTATCTCATTCTTATCTCTATTGAACAAACCACAGATGCCTCCCCGTCGTGCCAATCCCAACCCCAACAACAACAACATCCCCCCCGAGATGCAGCAAATGATGACAGCTTAGACTCAGCTGATGCAAATGTTGACTACGTTCATCCAGAATCAGAACAACAACAACAACAACAACAACAACAACAACAACAACAATAACAACAACAACAACCCACCGGGTTTTGACATGCTTACCAGGTTCTTGAGATTGAGGCCAGCAAAGTTCTCAGGAACAACTGATCCTATGGTGGCCAATGATTGGCTACGCTCTGTGAACAAGGACTTGGTAACAGTTGGCTGTACTGATGAAGAGAAAGTCAGATTTGCAGCTCACTTCTTGGAAGGACCAGCTGCCACTTGGTGGGATAACTTCCACATCACCACTCCCATTGCAGATGTGACATGGGCTATCTTCGAAGATGGTTTCCGTACTACTCACATCTCATTCGGAGTGATGAGTTTGAAGAAGAAAGAGTTCCATAACCTGAAGCAGCGTCACCGCAGCGTGGCTGAATATATTGAAGAGTTCAACAATCTGGCGCGTTATGCACCGGATGAAGTTGACACGGATGCTAAGAGGAAGGAAAAATTCCTTGAAGGGTTGAATGATGAACTGAACCTGCAGTTAGCTGTGGCATATGTTCCCACATACCAGTCTCTTTGTGACAAGGCTGCTATTTTGGAGAACAAGATGAAGCAAGTTGAAAGTAGGAAGAGAAAGCACTCTGACAAGCACAGCTTGGGATCGTCTCACAAGCATTCCTATTATGATGATAGTGGGAGTTCAGGATCCCACAAGCACGGGAAATTCAACAAGCACCACAAACACAACCGTCATCATGACAACAAGCATCGTCGTAGTCATGATAATGACAAGTACAAGAATCACAAGGGTGGATATAAGAGCCACCACAGTGGTAGTGGGAGTGGCAGTGGAAGCCATCCTATGAAGAAGGATCTTAGTCAGGTTGAGTGTTTCAAGTGCAAAAAGATGGGGCATTATGCAAATGAATGCCCAGAAAAGAAAGTTGAAGGACCCAACAAGCCCAACCCTTTTCAGAAGGGACAAGTGAACCACATCAATGTGGAGGAAATTTATGAGGAACCTGATGCTGTTGCTGGTAAGTTCAAACTTAATTCTGTTCCAGCATTTGTTCTCTCTGATACTGGTGCATCTCATTCATTCATATCAAGAGCATTTGTTGAAAGAAATGAACTACCGGTAGAAACTATTGGGTGTCCTATAAAAGTAAGTTCTCCTGGCGGAGAAATGATAGTGAATTCAGGATGTCATGATCTAGTCATAGAGTTTGGGAAGTATAAGTTTCCCGTTAACTTGATAATCCTAAACTCTCAAGGATTGGATGTCATTTTGGGAATGGACTGGATGACTAAGCACAAGGGAGTGATAGATTGTGCCAACCATACTGTCTCACTCACAACTCCAGAAAATAAAAGGATCAGATTCAAGACCAACTTTGAATCAAAAAGGAGTAAGCTAAATTCTCTTAAGGGGGTTAGCATGGACAATGTGCCAATAGTGAGTGAATATCCAGATGTGTTTCCGGAAGAATTGCCGGGAATGCCACCAAATAGAGATGTGGAATTTCTCATTGATTTGCTACCTGGATCTGGACCAATAGCAAAGAGACCATACAAGATGTCAGTTGATGTGTTGAAAGAACTCAAGAAGCAACTTGGAGAATAGTTGCAAAAAGGTTTTATGCAACCAAGTTCCTCATCTTGGGGCGCACCGGTTTTGTTTGTGGAAATGAAAGATAGAAGTCAAATGCTATGCATAAATTACCGTTCACTCAATGAGGTGACTATCAAGAACAAGTACCCTCTGCCTAGAATCAATGACTTGTTTGATCAGCTAGAAGGAGCTTGTGTGTTCTCAAAGATTGATCTTCGGTCAGGTTATTTCCAACTCAAGATAAGGGAACAAGACATACCTAAGACAGCTTTCACCACAAGGTATGGATTGTATGAGTATACCGTGATGCCATTTGGTTTAACCAATGCTCCAGCATATTTCATGAATATGATGAACAAGGTGTTCATGGAGTTCCTCGATAAGTTTGTTGTCATTTTCATCGATGACATTTTGATCTACTCCAAGAGCAAAGAAGAGCATGAAGGACATCTACGTTTGATACTAGAGAAGCTTAGAGAGCAAAAGCTATATGCCAAATTCAGCAAATGTGAGTTTTGGTTGAATGAAGTTCGATTTCTTGGACACGTTGTGTCAGGAGATGGTGTAGCAGTTGATCCTGCTAAAGTTTCAGCTGTGACTGAATGGGAATCACCTAAGTCAATAAAAGAAGTTCGTAGTTTCCTTGGCTTGGCAGGATACTACAGAAGGTTTATTGAGAATTTCTCCAAGGTAGCAAAACCTATGACAGAATTGCTAAAGAAAGACAAGAAATTTGCTTGGTCAGAAGGTTGTGAACTCAGCTTTCAAGAATTGAAGAAGAGACTAGTGACAACACCAGTTTTATGTCTGCCAGATTTGGAGAAGGATTTCCAAGTGTATTGCGATGCATCTCATCATGGATTAGGTGCAGTACTTATGCAAGAAGGTAAAGTTGTGGCTTATGCCTCGAGACAACTCAAAACTCATGAAGTGAACTAACCTACTCATGATTTAGAGTTAGCCTCTGTTGTCCATGCACTCAAAACATGGAGACACTATCTTTTGGGAAAGCGATGTAAAGTGTTCACAGATCACAAAAGTTTGATGTATATCTTCACCCAGAAGGAAATTAACATGAGACAAAGAAGATGGCTATAACTCATCAAGGACTATGACTTAAGTTTGCAATACCACCCCGGTAAAGCAAATGTTGTAGCGGATGCTCTAAGCCGTAAGGTTTTTGTGAATGGCCTTACTAAGGGAGAATTGCCAGATGATCTGTGTGCCCAATTTAGAGATCTCAGATTGGAGATTGTGCCTGAAGGACATCTCATGTCTTTGGATGTTCAACCTACTTTGTTGGACAAGATCAAAGAAGCCCAGAAGACTGATAAGGAAATTGAAGAGATTAAGGAAAAGATTGGCAAAGGAAAAGCCAAAGGATTCCATGAAGACAAACAGGGTACTTTATGGCATGGAAAACGTATCTGTGTTCCACAAGATCCGGAGCTTCGAAAACTGATATTACAAGAAGCACACAACTCACCGTATTCCATTCATCCGAGTAACACCAAAATGTACATGGATATGAAGGAAAGATTTTGGTGGAATAATCTCAAGAAGGACATCGCCGAACATATTACTTTGTGTGATGTATGTAGTAGAGTGAAAGCGGAACATCAGAAACCAGCGGGATTGTTACAACCACTACCTATTCCTAATTTGAAGTGGGACAAGATTGGTATGGATTTCATTACCGGATTACCAAGGACCAGGTCAGGATATGATTCTATATGGGTAGTATTGGATCGCCTAACTAAAGTGGCTCATTTCATACCCGTGAAGACAACCTACACTAGTGCTAAGTTAGCCAAGATATATATGAGTAGGATTGTGTGTCTACATGGAGTACCCAAGAGTATTGTGTCTGATAGGGGAACTCAATTCACTTCTCATTTTTGGAGGAAACTACATGAGTCATTAGGAACGAGGTTGGAATTCAGCACTGATTTTCATCCTCAGACTGATGGACAAACAGAAAGGACTAATCAGATTCTTGAAGATATGCTGAGAGCGTGTGCTCTAGACTATGGAGCCAGTTGGGATGAAAGTCTGCCTTACACAGAATTTTCTTACAACAACAGCTATCAAACCAGTATTGAGATGGCACCATTTGAGTTTCTCTATGGGAGAAAGTGTACCACCCCATTGCTATGGAATGGTGTGGGAGAAAGAAGTTTGTTCGGACCAGAACTAATCAAAGAGGCTGAAGAGAAAGTCAAACTGGTTAAGGACAGATTGAAGATAGCACAGTACCGACAGAAGAGCTATGCAGATCCTAAGCGTAGAGAAGTCACCTATGAAGTAGGTGATAGAGCTTATCTTAGAGTGTCACCACTTTGTGGAGTGAAGAGATTTGGTGTCAAAGGTAAACTGGCCCCAAGATATGTTGGACCATTCAAGATTCTGAGTCGTAAAGGAGAAGTTGCTTATGAGATTGAATTGCCAGAGTCTTTGTCAGCAGTTCATAATGTGTTTCATGTGAGTCAGCTTAAGAAATGCCATCCAGAAATGGAAGAGACTTCTTTAAAGGATACTATACCTTTGGAAGAGGTCCAATTGGAAAGTGACCTCACTTATCAAGATTCTTGAGACTGTAGAAAGAGTTACTCAGACTAAGACTATCAAGTTCTGCAAGGTTCAATGGATCCATCATTTCGAAGAAGAAGCAACTTGGGAAAGAGAAGATGATCTTCGGAAAGACCACCCTCACCTATTTGCTAGCCAATCCGAATCTCGAGGGCGAGATTCACCTTAAGGGGGTTAGATTTGTAACATCCCAAAAATCATGTTTCAAAACTCATGCATATCATCCATGCATCCATGATCATTTAGAGTTTCATTTCAAAAATCAATTCAAAAACAGGAGGATATGAGCTCATTATTTTATGTGATCAGCATTAAATCAAATGCTACTCTCCTATGAGTTGTTCATGAATCAAACCTTGTTACTCTCAGATTGTTTTGCTTGCTTGCTATTTGCTTAAACCAAAAATTTGCAAAACAAAAGTGAATTTAAAACTATTTTTAAAACTTGATCAAACCAAGTGCTTTGTCACTATTTAATTTTGTTTGATCAATAGGACAAGCGAATACAGAGAGTCCATATGTTTTTACACCCAAAACAAAAGTGAATTTAAAACCATTCTTAAAACTTGATCAAACCAAGTGCTTTGTCACTATTTAATTTTGTTTGATCAATAGGACAAGCTAATACAGAGAGTCCACATGTTTTTACACCCAAAATTATGATTGTTACACTCTGCAAAAATCTAGAACAAATTTGAATTCAATTAGCATTTGAATTTGTTTGAAAATGGATTTAGAAAATCAAATCAGAAATAGAAAATGAATTGAGAAAAGGAAAAGGGCCGGCGCCAGTTATTTATCCCAATAGAGAAACGAGCCCACTAAGCCCACCCGGGTCGTTTTCCCCTTCTCCCTCTCTCACCCACACCCACTCTGCCCCGCTGCCACTGCCACTGGGCCCGAGCCACATCAGCTCCTTCTTCTCCACCCCCGCGCGCGCAGACCCCGTCGCCACTGCCGTTTCCTCTAGAAACGCCGCATTGATTCCGCACTTAATTGGCATTGATCTGCAGCGTGATTCCCTCGCCCCTCCTGGCTACTTAAACCTCTCCCCCTCGCAGCCATTTCCCCCAACAAAAGCCCGAAACGCCTCCAGGCTGCCAGTATTTGCCATTACCTCGTCGCAGAAAGAACCCACTACGGCGACCGATCCCGGTGAGCTCCGACCGCCCCCTGTCTCTATTTAAACCAACGTGACCAGCGTGTCCTTGCGCGTTCACTGATGCCTTCTGTTTGCTTTCTCGTAACCCATGACGACGTCTTCGTTCATGCCCGCGAGCACCTGAGCCGCCGCTCGACTCCGATGTGCAATCCAGGTAAAACACGACCGCCCTGTGCCTTCCCTTTGACGCTAACCTGTTTGCCTGATCGATGCGCACCCGCTGATGCCCTCAGTTTGTGTTAGGATGGATCAGAACGTCGCCAACATCGCCATCCACCCGAGCCCGACGCTGTCCTCTACTCCGACGAGCTCCCACGGCCACTGCAGCGCGCCCCTTGTCAAGCCATCGCCACGTTGAGCTTCAGTACATCGCCGCGAGTCTGGTGAGCATCTCCGACGACCCCAAACCCCCCTGTATCCACCGCGCCGCCGTAGACAGAACCGCCTCCGCCACTCGCCACCGCTAGCGCCGCTGGAGTTTGGTCGCTTGATCGCGAACCGTTGGATCTAGATCCGATGGGCTAGATAGACCACTTACGCGAAGAGGTACGAACAGATCTGGGCCATGCAGATTAAGTTTGATCTAACGGCTCACGTGTGTGATCCGGTGCGAAACGGTATCAACCAATAGGAACACGCCGCGTGGCTAGGATTTGAATTTAAAAACTGGAATTATATCTATTAGATATTAAAACTTGTTTAATTCATAACTTTTGATTCCCACGTCCAAATTTGATGAATTTTATATCAATGGAATCAGGAGAGAAAGCTATTTCCATATATGCAATGTGTTTAATGTTTTGTTTCTGTTAAAATGGTTTTATTTACAGAAACATGTGTAGGCCTATTTTGTATATTACAAATATTTAGGAAATGTTTTAATGACCAAATAAAGTTTGTTTGGCAAGTTTTGAACTTGTTTATGAACCAGTACTGTGCACTTGTCTTGTTGAGTTTAGAAAATCATCACATATCATATTGCATGCATCCATATATTTTTTCTTGTATTTATTTTATGTGTAGATTTTGGTGCAAATAGTGATTGTGATTGTGAGGATTGTAACTACTCTCCAATCTACCAAGGCAAGTGGTGCTTCATGATTTTATCCCAATGTTTTCAACTATGCATTAGAAATATTTTGCTAGTCTTGCATGGTTATATTTTACTTATATGCTATGCTTGGGAAATCCTAGTAGTTGTAGAATTGCTAGAAATTTCTAAGTTAAGATGCTTATCTATGCCATGCTTAGCCTAGCTAGTAGCAACCAAGGGTGTCTATATGTTCATGCTATGAATAAATATTTCTAAGTCTTTGGACTATGTTTTTTCTTAATAAAACAACTAAGTGAATGAATCACCTGGGTGGAATGGTTGTGAATGGGTTATGTTGAGTGGTTAAACAAGGCCCATTTCTATGGTTTACCTTGTGTATCTCACTTGTGGAAAGCCACCCAGGAACAAAGGGATTTGAGAGGCCAAATGTTAAGAAGCTTCTAGTGCAGCCACTTGGCAATATGGGCTCTGCCTGGATCACATAGGTTGCAATAACTTAGCCATTTGGACAGTTGGTGGTAGTGGGATGATAGGTTGGAACGCGTCCATTTGGTCTAAGGGAAGGCTTCTGAAAGGTCCTGTCTTGGTGAAAATCAAGTCTTGTGGGGAAAGTGCACAACCTCTGCAGATGGAAGAATCTAAGTACTTAGCCATGTCCCTGGAAAAGGACAACTTGAGCATCAAGACATGGAAGCTATCAAGAATCTCCTCATCCCAATTTCTAAGTAAAACTTGTGGTTGAACAAGGGTGAAGGACCCCAATGTCTATTGGTGGTTCCTTGGGAAAAGTTTTGACAAAGAAAAACTTAGTGTTTTCAACTAATAGACAAAACCTATTTTGAGCAAAGCAAGCCTAATCTACACTTAGCCAAATTGCATATAGTATCTAGTCCACCAATATTCTACTAAGGTATCACTTGCCAATACTATTCCAATGTATTGACCCACTGTGGCTGTAACTTGTGATGTTGCAGGTTATTCTGATGATGATTAGGAGTCATGAGTCTACACTCAACATGCTTGCCTATGGCACATGAAGATGAAGACTTATTTATCTTATTAGTTATTTAAACTCTTGTACTAAGCCTGTGGCCATGGAGTTGTAAAAGACTATGTTTGTCTCTGGAATGACTGTAATAATGACCTTTGTTTCTGTGTACTTCATCTTAAACTGTGGATGCTAGCATTGATCCAGGGACTAGCATTGTAATCACAAGGATCCTTTTCCTTTATAAAGGAGGGATCTTACACTGAATAACAATCTAAACATAAACAATAATTAAATGGTTACACTCACAAGCATCAACTACTAAAGTAATCAACACCGGGAAAGTTTCCCCTAAGAACTATGCTAGATTCAACACAATTGTTAAAGTGGGATGAAGTGGTGATGATGGTGCTGGTGGAGATGGTGGTGCGGATGATGATGATGATCCCGATGAAGTCTAGCTTGATGAAGGTGTTGATGGCGACGATCTCCCATCTCCGGGAAGGAATTTTCCCAATAGAAATCTGTCTGCTGGAGAGCTCTTTCTCTCTCTATAGTTTCTGCCCCGCAGAGGCGGTGGAATATTTCGCTGGTCGCTCCCCGAACTTTAGGGTTTCAGGAGGAAGATATAGGCGAAAGGGTGGAGCAAGAGGTGGGCCAGGGTGGCCATACCCCCTGGTGGCACGGCCCAGGGTGGCCCATGCCTGGGGCATGTGGGGCCCCTATTGCCCAAATCCGCCTTCACTTCTAGCTTCCTTCATCTTCTAGAAAAATATAATTTTCCATATATTTTCTGGTTTTTTTCTGATCTTCGCGAAAATTGCATCTAGACACCGCTTTTTCCATCAGAATCCTGACTCCGGCAGTTCATCCTCCAAGAATCATCCAACATGCAAAAATAGATGAAATAACACAAGTATCACCTCTTAATTTGAAATATATCAATGAATAACAGTAAATTATGATATAGAATAGTGATGCAAAATGGATGTATCAAGCCACGGGAGGTGAAAACCCAAAGAGATGGAACCATCACACAAGAATAGATCGGGTGAGACCCCTGAAGAATCTGCCATGTAACGTTGAACCTGGTGTTCAACACAACCATATAGCGATGGACATGCTCGTCCTCCTCCCTGACACGACGCCATACCACCTCCTTAGTGGCCGGCTCCCTCTACACCCTTCCTAGACCAGGCGACCTCCACCAAAGAAGCTCCGGGTCGACGATGCCACCCGGATTCCTCACCAAGCTACGTGTCCCAGAAGGTAGCGCCATCTATTGCCAGCCCAGCGGAGCCCAGTCTTGGACATGCCCGGCGGAGCCCAATACTCCATCGTTGCCGCCGAGTCGACTATGAGGATGCGGGATGGGCCTCCTAAAGTAGGCGGCGAGGAATGTGTGTATGTGTGGGTGGCCATGAAGGTCGGCCTATAAATAGAGGGAAATGGCGGGCAGGCTAGGGTGGGCAGCCTATAAATAGAGGGAAATGCCTATAAATAGAGGGAAAGGGTTCATCTTCAGTCCCGATTAGAGAAACCGGACCGCGACTGAAGGGATTGCGACAGGCTGGGTTGGGTAGCACTAATGATAGGGGTGAGTGTCGACATTATGTCCCGCGTCTTGTACCTTGTCCCGTATGGTGTCGCCAACCGGGACTAAAGATGAACCTTTAGTCCCGGTTGGAGACACCAACCGGGACAAAACATGGTTCAACACTAATGATAGGGGTGAGTGTCGACATTATGTCGTGAGTGTTGACACTATGTCGTGCTGCTTGTACTATAAATAGGCATCCTTGTGAGTCCTCCGGCATCTCTAAGATGGTTTGTGAGATCAGGGACACCACTACGGCCAGCTTGAGGGAGATGCCGCCGAAGCCCAGTGCAATGACATCTCCAACAAGATGGTCATAGAGGCACTCCCTAATATGTGAAATTAGTGAGATCCCAGGCGTATTGATCTAGCTAGAGAAGTTATAAGCTGCAAGATGGTGTGCGAGAGCAGGGACACCACTACGGCCAGTTTTAGGGAGATGCCACCGGAGCCCAGTCCTTCGGCATCTCCAAGAAACTGGTCATAGAGGCACTCCCTAACATGTGACCATGTGCGTTTGGAGATCAGATCTTAATGGTCAGTACGAATCAGGACAACATCTTCATAGTTCGGGAAAGTCGCTTTATGAATTGGGACTAAAGTCCCCCCTTTAGTCCCGGTCCAGCCACAAAACAGGACTAACACTCAATTATTAATATTAAAAAACCGAGACTATGGAATCGGGACTAACACTCAAGACATTTATTAATATTAAAAAACCGAGACTACGGAATCAAGACTAAAGGCCCCCTTTAGTCCTGGTCTAGCTACAAACCGGGACTAACACTCAAGACATTTATTAATATCAAAAAACGAGACTACGGAATCGGGACTAAAGGCCCCCCTTTAGTCATGCTCATATCTAGCCATATAGTACACACCTTCAGGGTTGTCTTCGTCTTCTTCATCGTCGTCGTTGCTAGGCGCGTGCGGCTGGATCCTCAGCGCAGCCATGGCATATTGTGGGGGCACCTGCCACTCCGACCTCGGATTCACCACGCATGGGGA
Source organism: Avena sativa (assembly GCA_916181665.1). Classification (NCBI taxonomy): domain Eukaryota; kingdom Viridiplantae; phylum Streptophyta; class Magnoliopsida; order Poales; family Poaceae; genus Avena; species Avena sativa. The sequence goes on from OV702295.1 coordinate 134,151,608, forward strand.
GGGGGCTCCCGGATGACGACGCCACTACACCCGCGGCCTTCACCACCTCCACCCTTCTTATGGCTCTATGGCGGCTGTGTGTACTGCAGGCGAGGATGATCTCCCCCGGCGATGTAGTGCATCACGCCGATGATAGTACGGTTCGCCCACCACAGGCGGTGGCCGACTTCGTTGTGGTTCACCGGGGGAGGGCCTTCACCCTCGTACATGGCGAGCTCCCTTTCCAGCCAGTTAGCAAAGAAGGCATTCCAGGTGTCATAGTTATCGGGATCCCACTAGGGATCCATCCGCTGCTCTGGCATGAGCTCGTGGTAGAAGTGGTTCATGATAGCGGCCTAGCGTGCAGAACTTTGAGGACAGGAGGGACAGGAACCCCTCCAGCGCTCAGCATCCAGCCAGCGGGCGACCGGTATCCCGGCGAGCAAGAGTAGCTGGAGGCACACAGCACCTCGGTCTCCTCGAGAGTCAGAATGGCCCAGTAGGCGCTGTCCATTGTTGTGAGAGAGGAATGTGTGTATGTGTGGATAGCCATAGCGGTTAGCCTAGATATAGAGGGAAAGGGCAGGAAAACTTGGCGGCAAGCGGTGGGAAATGGCGGGAAATGTCTTTAGTCCCGGTTAGTGACTACAACCGGGACTAAAAGCTCTCGTCAGAGGGAAAGGTCGAGAAATCTTGGCGGGAAGCGGTGGGAAATGGCGGGAAATATCTTTAGTCCCGGTTAGTGACTACAACCGGGACTAAAAGCTCTGGTCATAGGGAAAGAGCTGGAAAACTTGGCAGGGAAGCAGCGTGAGATATAATAATAGATATATTATTTGTATTATTTTGATTTTTACAATAGGAGATATGATTTTTCAAAGTTTTATATTTGATTTGAATAAAAAAATGAAAATTTAGAAATGACACAATTTATACATGATGCAAATAGATGTATGGATATTATATTAAGATTCTTTATATTTTTCTGATAATAATAGACATATTATTTTTTTATTTGGATTTTTACAATAGGAGATATGATTTTCCAAAGTTTTATATTTGATTTGAATAAAAAATGAAAATTTACAAATGACACAATTTATAAGTGATGCAAACAGATGTATGGATATTATACTAAGATTCTTTATATTTTTTGATAATAATAGACATATTATTTGTTTTATTTGGATTTTTACAATAGGAGATATGATTTTCCAAAGTTTTATATTGGATTTGAATTAAAAAAGAAAATTTACAAATGATGGAAACAGATTTATGGATATTATATTAAGATTCTTTATATTTTTTTGATAATAATAAAAAAAATTATTTGTTTTGTTTGGATTTTTACAATAGGACATATGATTTTCCAAAGTTTTATATTTAATTTGAATTAAAAAAAGAAAATTTACAAAAAAAATACACTAGTCCCGGGTGGTATATAGGCCCGGGACTAGAGGGTGCTTGCGCGCGCGAAAACGAAGCGGCCGAAAATATCCTTTAGTCCTAGGCCATGGCTTAACCCGGAACTAGAGGGTGGGTCTTTAGTCCCGGGTTAAGCCATGTCCCGGGACTAGAGACCCTATAGTCCCGGGCCATGGCTTAACCCGGGACTAAGGGGTGTCTGTTTATATACCGCGCGCCCGCCCCTAGCGCGCACTACCAGCACTTAGAAAGATTTGATGACTATGAACAGGCGACGCGCGAAGACGAACGATGACGACGCAGGAGAGGTGCTGCCCGATTCCCGCGCCGCTGCCATCGTCTCTAGCCGTGCCACCGTTCGCCGCCCCGTAGTGCTGCCGCGCGTCGTGCCGCCGCCCCTCACCGCTGTCGCCTTGTCGTTCCACGTCCCCGCAATGTCGCCTCCTCGCCGTGCTGCCGCCCCGCACCAAACGCGTCGCCATGCCTCCCCGCACCCGAGTCGGAGGTGTTTTAATTTATTAATTAGTAGTAATTTTTTCTAGCTATATATAGTTATGTTTTTGGTTATTAGTATTTATTATTTGTTTATATTTGTTAGTATTAATATTTGTAGCTAGTAATTTAGTTTTGTTTTTGTTTATATTTGTTAGTATTAATAATGTATATTTGTTTATATTAGTTAGTTTGTTATTATTAATATTAGTAATATTTAGGGTTTTGTATAAATGCTATTATTAGTATTTATATTATTAGTATATAATTAGGAAATGTTAGTAGTATATTATTAAGGGATTTTTATTTTCGTGCCCCTGGTTTTCGTTAGATGTACTCATTTTTCCCAGCCGCTTAATTTTTCCTCACTTTTGTCCAGCTCCTGTATGGAACTCTCACATCGGTCTGAAACTCGCTCTCCGTTGGGTCCAGTTAGTGGCCCCTTGCTGTTACGTGCTAATAAGTGGGGCCGCATTCAGGTGGGTCCCGTATTAGACCCTCGCCGTTACGTGTTGAGAAGTAGGACCCCCCTTACGTGATGACAGGTGGGGCCATGTTCAGTCGGGTCCCATAGTAGGACCCCTTCATTGTGTGGGTCCGGCTTGTTGGGAACGCGTTTTGGGGGATGTGGTGTGGGACCATGTGGGGCCCATATGGTAGTTACGTGAGCTATCGCCTAAATTGGAAGATTTATTTTTTGTTATTTTTATGATTGGCCTTTTGAAGAGCGCCTTTCCCCTTTATGTCACTAACAGCTGTTATTTTTGCTCAAAAAGGTAGCGAATCTAGAGCAGCTTCTCTCTTTATTCATGGTTCCTTTTGGCCCTCGTATTTTCCCAACATGGCTACAAAGCTAACCAGCACCATAAATATGTAGATAAACAGGGCAGATGTAGATAAAGAAGCTAATAAAGGATTATATAGTACGATACTTAAATCAGGTTCGACAATTAGGCTGCTCTGTAGCAGCAGCTTACAAGTTCAACACAGGCAACAAAACAAAAGAAGCTGCTTTACAGCAGTAGCATCAGCACAAGATCAGTGGCCCCTCCTGGCCTCCACCAGGAGGGCCTTCGCCTCCTCCCTCTGGCGCATCCTCCACTTCCTGCTTCACAGTCCCTTGACCTTGGGCGCCTTGGGATTGATTGGGGGCATGCGACCCTCCTCGATGGCCACCTTCTGGAGGTTGCGGAGGTGAAAACCGAGTGTCTTGTTCTGGGCTCTGAAGGTGTTGGCGTTCTTTGATGGGCCGCAGGTCTTCACGTCCTCGGCATGCATCATGAGGGAGTTGAAGTCGGTGGCGAGGCTCCTGGTGTAGAAGGGGCACCTATAGACGTCGCCGGCGAAGAACTGGCAGGACTTCAGCTTCCTCAGCACCTGACGAGTCTTGGTGTCCATGGACTCGTCGTCCCTGCTATCCACCTATTACAAAAACAGTAGCATGCAATAAGGACATGATTGAGATACAGTGATTATCGACATTGATTACTTGCATAAACTAACCGATTGAGATCCCCTGATTATTCCCCAATCCCCAAATCTCAAACAAAATCGAATACTGATCCCAACTACAGATCGATGCTAGTACTAATCCCAACTACAGATCGGTGCTAGTACTGATCCCAACTAGGGACATTCATGGAAATACGAGATCTAACACAAGAGGATTAGCTATTGTAAAAATACCTAGCATCCAATGATTGAAAATACAAACAACTGAGCCCTAATAACGCACGATATAGCATCCAACGATGGTGATGGGGGAAGAACAAAGGAAGGGGAGAAAACCCTAGTTACCTCCGACCATGGGTCGGCTAAGCTGGTGTCGAAGGGGTTCTCTGGCCTGATGTCCCCGTAGGGGTCCCAGCCGTGTGGGATCTGCAGGAGAACGGCGAGGGCATGTACGGGGACGGGGGCCTCCCCGCCGGCAGCTACAGTAGAAGCGGGGATGGGGGTCTGTACGGGATGGCGGATGCCTTCAATGCCTCGATGATACGTCAGAAACGTATCTATAATTTTTGATGCTCCATGCTTGTTTAGTATCTACTTTGCTTTGCTTTGTCTACACTTTGAGGTGTTTTTATATCTTTTCTGAACTAACCTATTAACAAGTTGCCACAGTGCCAGTTGCCTGTTTTCTTCTGTTTTTGGTTCCAGAAAGGCAGAAAATCAATATTCTCAGAATTGGATGGGACAGAAGCCAAAGTCAATATTTTACCGTGGGAGACAGAGAGGCGAGCCAGGGACACCACACCCCCTAGGAGAGGGTGGGCCCTACCCTTCGCCTGGGTAGGGTATGGGCCCCCTGGCCGCCTCCCAGCCTCGCCTCTTCGCCTATAAGAAGCCCCCGGGGAGAAAACCTTAGACAATCCATCATACTTCTAGAAAAACCTCCATAGCGCTACCGCCACCGAAAGGGGGATTCGGGGGACAGAAAGTGTCTGTTCCGGCACCCTGTCGGGACGGGGAAGTGCCCCCAGAGCCATCTCCATCAATCTCCATCACCATCTCCATCGCCATTGCTGATTCCCATGATGAGGAGGGAGTAATTCTTACTCAACGCTAAGGGCTCTACCGGTAGCTATGTGTTCATCTCTCTCTCTATGCATGGTCATATTGTGATCATGAGCTTTGTAATCAAGCAGATCTACCTTGATACTCAAGTGCTTTAATAGATCTCTGCTCTCCCCATGTGTGTGAAAGTGATAGCGTGCACGCCATGGTGGCACTTAGGTCTAAGTGTACATAAATACTCTTTGTGCTTTAATAGATCTATGCTTTTCCCCACGCGTGTGAAAGTGACAGCGTGCATACCGTGTGTGAAACTTTGGCTAGATTGAATATCTGTTATGATTTATACTTGGATTTGGATGTCTTTATTAAATTGTGGTGTTTGTTGGAACCATCTAGCGCTCAAGGTGACAGTGTGGGCTTATCTAGATTGGGAAAGGCGGACTTTGAGGTGTGCTATTATAGCCCTACCATGGATTAGAGTGTCCAACCGGAGAGTAGTATCATGAAGAGAGGATATTTATATGAGAGAGTGTTCACTAGTGAAAGTATGATCCCTAGGCCTTGTTTCTAAACATTGAAACACCGTTTGCATCTAGATCTGTTGCATGTTTTCTTTCTTTAGTCTTTACCTCACCATCAAGATATTTCCTAGAACTGTAACCACTTGTACTTCACTATCTCTTCGCCGAACTAGTGCACCTATACACTTGACAAGTGTATTGGGTGTTTTGGGGACACAAGAGACTTCTTGTATCTTAATTGCAGGGTTGCTTGAGAGGGAATACCTTTTACCAATTCCTCCCTGAGTTCGATAAACCTTGGGTAATCCACTTAAGGGAAACTTGCTGCTGTTCTACAAACCTCCGCACTTGGAGGCCCAACAACTGTCTACAAGAATAGAAGTGCGTAGACATCACTCGACGGGGGCCTATACGAGGACGGGGGCCTCCTCGTCGGCCACTTTGGAGGCGACGATGGCCACCACACTATTCTTCGCCATCGTCGGCGTAGTTGGGGTTTTCTTGGGGGTTTGCAAAAGGTGATGGGACAGTGGAGATGGTTGCATGAGTGAGTGAGCGAGCGAGTGAGTGATGAGTGAGAGTGAGGAGGCCTCTATAAAGGTGAAGGAAGGAGACGTTTCGTTGCACCACCATGCACCACATAACCATGTGCTCTACTACACCATGCATGGCCACACGTGTCTGCTACCGCCCCGTACACCACGACACGCGTACCGTGCATCATGTTTTGCCCCTCGTGTCTATCCTTGGAAAATTAGTTGTACTCAGTTATACCCTCGAGTGTAGCACTAGCAGTTTGGTTGTACTCAGTTTTGCCTTCCAGTACTAACACTGATGTGTGCAATATACTCACTTTTACCCTCCGGTGGCTGGTCAATATAGAGTCAACGAATGGGTTTTAGCTAGCTAATTGAGTCATTTTATGCACAACAAATTCAAAAAGATCAAAGCATAGTGGAATCTACCCAAGGAGTCCTATTATGTGACCTGCCACCATAAGAAAGGTATATAAATCAAGCTTTAACCTAAGTCACCACTTCTCAAATCACCTACTATCTATGAAGGTTCATGGCTTTCTACTCAAGCATCTCCCCAAAACATCCCTCCCTAAAACATAATTTGTTTGAATGAGGCAATGATTGTCAAACTGATATATATTTGAATTGAAAATAGTTTGATGTATGCCAATATGTATTTTATTGTATAAAAGAAGCATTTTCCATTTTTTAAATATCTTTTTGTTTTCTATTTGAACCCCCTTGTCAGTTTTTCCCTTGGTTTTAAAGTTCTACTCGGTTTTCCCTTGGTTTTTAAGTTCTACTCTGTTTTCCCCTCCCTCTTAGTTTCAAACTCTCACACATGTGCTCATCTTGGCTGCTACGATCTGATTGGTCGAGACAGTTGTCACGTGGATGGTACCCACCAACCGTTGATCCTTTGATTGATCCTCTGTGATCTAGCGGACAGGATAACCACTATATCTGTTAGGGGGCACCCTCTATCCATGCAAAATAACGAGTTTGCCACTGATGCTTTAACTCCATAAGCCAATGATTTTGAATATAATTTGAAGGGAAACTTTTCAAAGGTGTATAATTTTTGCATTATATTTCACTCCATGTCCTAGGTGCAATTTCAAAGAGTTCAAAGGTGTATAATTTTTGCCATATGCAAGTTTGTGCATTACATTCTATGAAAATGATAATCTCTCAAGACTTTATTAGCACATCAATATCACATATTAAGTGCGATTTCACAGTGTTCAAAGGTTTATAATTTTCATATACGCAAGTTTAGGGATCACTTTTCACACTATAAAAATGGTAAACACCCTTTTACATTAAGAGTTGTATATTTTTTCAATTTGAAAGTGTTCAAGAGTAGTGTCAATTATAAATACTCTTTTACATTAAGACTTGTATATTTTTTTAATTTGAAAGTGTTCAAGAGTAGTGTCAATTATAAACACTCTTTTACATTAAGAGTTGTATGATTTTTTCAATTTGAAAGTGTTCAAGAGTTGTGTCAGTTATAAACACTCTTTTACATTAAGAGTTGTATGATTTTTTTTAATTTGAAAGTGTTCAAGAGTAGTGTCAATTATAATCACTCTTTTACATTAACAGTTGTATGAATTTTTTCAACTTGAAAGTGTTCAAGAGTTGTGTCAATTATAAACAATCTTTTACATTAAGAGTTGTATGATTTTTTTAAATTTGAAAGTGTTCAAGAGTTGTGTCAATTATAAACACTCTTTTACATTAAGAGTTTTCTAAAAAAATTAAATTTGAAAGTGTTCAAGAGTTATGTCAATTATAAACACTCTTTTACATTAAGAGTTGTATAATTTTTTTTAATTTGAAAGTGTTCAAGAGTTATGTCAACTATAAACACTCTTGTACATTAAGAGTTGTATAAATTTTTATAATTTGAAAGTAAATCACTAGCCGTGCGAGAGTTGTGTCAGCTATAGATTCAGACCGCGCGAGAGGTTCATAATTATAAACACTCTTGCAAACCAACTGAATCGCCACTGCTCCAGGGGAATTTACAATAGATTTTATCTATCTTTGAGAGTTATGGAGGTTGCAACCACTACTGGGAAGTAAAATCCAGAGAGATATTGTTCACAACCAGGAATTACGCCAGCACTGGATCAATCCTATTCGAAAAGCAAGGAAGTTAGTTGAGCACCAGCGATTTGCATTCAAATACTGCCAATAATCAACCCACAAAAGGGAAATGATGCTTTCCTAGATGGAATCCATGCGTTAGATCCCTGCGATTCCACCCAATCTTCTCCGTGCTGGACACGGATGGAAGGTACACCGGCTAGCATTGCATACTGTTCCACGAAAGGGGTATATGTAGCAGGGGCGGTAGCAGAGCCAGAGGTGGAGTGGGATCCCCAGCTAGTGGGGGGGGGCAGCTCTGGGGCCGAGGACGACATAAGGTAGGAGGGCATGATGGCGGGGCAGCGGAGGGGTGGTGTGTGATCTGTTCCAGGCTTGGGGGAAGCGAATGATTTGGGTGAGCGAGAATGGCCGGTTCGACGTGTCTCCATGCGGCCCCACTCTTCATAACTTATGCAAGACCCGTCCCAACACGACCCCACCCTTCACCACGTATGCAGGACCTGTCCCAACCGGCCCCATCGGCCAGGCATGTAACGGTCGAGGTCTCGTAATATAATGATCAACGGCCAACCCTCCCCAACACGGTCCCACCAATTATCATGTAACAGTCAAGCCTTTGACCTGATGACATCCCTCCGTCCGAGCGCCCGCGAGAGCCCGTGAGGGTTTCTTAACATGACGAGGGGAAAATGAGGAAAAGTTAAGCGGCTGGGGAAAAGTGAGTACAACTAACTAACCAGGGTCACGAAAATAGAAATCCCTATTATTAATATTACTATTATATTATTAGGAAATATTATTTTGTGGTAATATTATATTATAGGGTTTTGTATAAATGCTATTATTTTTAGTATATTATTAGGAAATGTTAGTAGTATATTATTAATATTATTAGTATATATTATTATATTATTATGAAATTTTTATATAATATATTTTTTCTAACCTGTTTAACTCTCTTTCTGTTATAGTTAAGTCATGGATCATGATCGTAGTGGTGAAGATCTTCTTCAGGGCATGATGAGAGGTGATATTTCTCTTATTACTACCGGTGAAGATATCGAGCTAGAGGAAGAGATTTCCTCATATCTGAATCCATCCGGTGATAGACTAGACGAAGACCTCATGTACGAAGGGAAAGACCGGACGGACGAAGGGCAAACAAATAACAACAATGATGGCCCCTCGATAGGATCCGGCGAGATATATATATATATTAAGCCTCGTGTTACCTCTGTGCATTAATTGATCTGGATATATCTATATATATATATTAATCGAATTCTCTTCTTCTTTTAGCCCACCGGATCGAAGCAATCGATAGCTTGAACGAAACGAGGGCCGAACAGAAATTTGGATTGTAATAAGAGGTTCACCATCAAAGAAATAGACGATAATGGACAACCGATTGCTCCAGATAAGCATCAGAGGATGTTTACAAATCAATGCGGGGTTATTGTTTGGAACAACCTGTCGATCACCATTCAAGAATGGAATAATTCAAAGTAACCAGGTGAAGAATCCAACAAAAATGTCACCGATGATGCCAAAGATGACCTTTGGCAGAAGCTCATAGCGCATTTCATACTACCTCTAGAGTATGAAGAATTTGAGGCAGATGGTATTACCCCAAGGACGGGTGGGATTGAAAGAAGAGCGAAAGTCAAGGAGTGATCTCTAATGAATATGGCCTGTACCGGGACCAAGAAAAGTTTATACGCGAATTATGTCGCGAAAAAGTAAACTCCAGACTTCTTAGGAGTAAACAAGAAGTTGAGAGAACAGTGGCCCGATTTTGTAACGTATAAGAAATCTGCTGTAGCAAAGGCAAAGTCGGCATATAATGCGTTAAATGCTGCCAAAAAGAAATACCATCATAAAATAGGGATAGGTTGCTACAAGAGTGCTGTCCCTATGTGGGAAACTATGGAGCGGGACATGAGGGCTAGAGGCATCACTCCTGGTACATATGGATGACCCGAGAGGTCAAAGCACTGGTCGTACGGGCATGGGGGATCGTTGGACCCAGAAACAGGAAAGACATTATTTCATGAAAAAATCTAGAACCCTCCAAAGAACTTGTTAAAGCAATGAATAAAGCTCAATTGGGATTGTTCTGGCCCGAGATAGAGAACGACGTGCTGACACGCAACCTCGGGAATCTTGAAAAGGGTGGACAAACATGAGGCAAAGGCGCAAGTGTTATGTGGAAGAAAGGGTTTCCCCAGTACGATGACAGTTATAGAAGACGTTAGAGAAAGAAGGACCGGGAGGCAGACCGGATCTTGAAGGTAGAGCAGGACCTAGATGAGATGAAGAAGCTCATGCAAGAAATTAGCCAAAGGTCATCAACTTAGCCGTAGGCTGATGATCCTGCATTGGATTTTAGCCAGCGGAGAAGCAGCGTGGCTTCCACGGAGGTCCGGGCTGATGATCAAGCACTGCTAGATGATGCACTGGCTCCTCGCTAACCAGTGGATGATGTCAGAGAGGTGGCACAATGTGAGCTACATCAGACAATGAACAACCTTCCTTTAAGGTGGCGATCGGCACTACTTTACCTTGTCTACCTGGAGCACTCCACCATTCACTTCTGATTCCACCTGGCTATGCTCTCTCACGGTGGATGACATAGTGGAGGATTTTGCGGACCTAGAGATTGACATCTCTACGCTTGAAGGCCTTACAAAACTAGGAGAGGTCAAGCGCAACATCATTCGATGGAAGAAGAAGTACATCAAGTTTCTAGGCTCGGCACCAAGGACACCGACTCCAAGGAATCCAAGTCCACCCTGCCCTGATGATCGTCAACCTCCAAGTATACCCCTCCCCGATTATCTTCAACCCGCAAGTCCACCCTGCCCTAATTATCATCAACCTCCAAGTCCACCCCACCCCGATGTCGATCACCTCAGCAGGAGTACATAAACTCTATCTCCGCCTCCACGCAATAGTCGATCTCTGCCTCCGCCTCGATGCAATACTACCTCGTCTATGAAACGAAAGGTCGCCGCTCCCTCGCACTCACATCTAAGAAATGTAAAACAGCGATGATAGTCGACATCCCGCCAGCTCTTCCAAAGAGACCTTATGACAAGAACGATGAGGAAAATGCCGCGGATGTGGATGCCCAAGTTAAAGCGCATTTTGCACCCAAAAAGCCTGAGCCAACGCCGGTATTTGATAAAAAAAACCAAAAAGTGGGCTAGGTCCTTTCTTGAGCAACCATCCTAGATATCGATGAATATGGAATCAAACTATGACCGGGAAATTATTAAGAAAGCAAAGTAGAAAAAACACAAATGCAAAAAGCGGGAAGCAAGTTGCCCAGCTTGGACAATAGAAGATTTAATCGGTCCCTCCGCTCAAAGTGATTTCAGATATCGACAAGGCCTTCAAAGCTGAAATGGATATCGACATGCAAATAATGGACCCCAGAGCCAGGACTAATGCTGCACTAATGGGCATCACTTTATCGGAGGCCAAAGCACTTGCTACCGAAGCAAATATGTCTCTTGGTCAAGATTTAAGCTATGAAGATACGTCAGTGGGTCAGATAGTATAGAAGTATGTCCAAGGGGAGCCTCTAGTTAGTCATGAGGATCTCACGCATCTATCCACACATATGCGAAATCTGCACACATGGTACCTGTTGCTAACAGAAAAAAGCACCAGAAAGATTGGTTTGCGGTGGATGTTAGAAAGGAGCATCACTTCAAACCATAGTCGATATAGGTTCAAATGGCCAAACTATTTCAGTTATACAATTAGCGCGCCCTCGAAAAATCTATCATTAGTTTCTATTGTCTGTAAGGGATTTATTTCTGTAATTAAGTCTATAGCTCAGCTCGTTCATTGCATTTATTATATTATCCTGACTATATATCCTTTTGTACGATATTATATTCTGCAGAATGAAGATGCTTGAATGCAAAAGAGCTAGAAGATATGATGTTGGATTCATTGACCCATATATCGTTAATGACTATACGTTAAAGAATCACCCCAAGGACGTGGAGGAAGACTTGTGCATGTTCTTAACCGAGAATAATTTTGTGAAGGAAATACTATTACCTTACAACTTCAAGTGAGTGTTTCTATCTTGTACACATTTTATTTTTGCTTACTCGATGTTAAGTGTAATTGATGAGCTATGCATGTATTCTTATGTAAATGTCCGCAGATTCCAAAGGATCTAGCTAAACATTCAAGTTGACAAGTAACTATTTGAAGTCCATGACTCATTAATTTGAGAACAACAGAAGTGGAGTGACATGAAAGCAATGCTCCATAAGTAATTTCAATCATTACCATATTATATCAGCCTCTTTTGTTCATTTCCTGATATCAAGTAACTAATAACTCCTTTTTTTATTTTCTTTGTCGAACAGGTGTTGGACACGGTTCCGACAGAAAATACCAGGTCCATTCAAAGAGGAGCTAACTTCAAAACGGTGAAGAGTTTAAAGCAGCCACCGGGAACTCATTTATGTGAATACTTCGTTTTCGAGTACATACGCGAGATGACCAGTGAGCCGAAAGTTGATTCACATGATATTTACAGTTTGCGGGAGAATCTAGAGCCAGAATAGTGCGTACGAGCAATTCAATAGAAGTTGGCGGGATTTCTGATGAAGGAGGTCCTTGATGTACATGGAGAACATTATGTGGATGACGCGAAACTCTATATGCCTTAGTGATCTCCATGTAGTTGATATGATATATAATAAATGACCATGTAATTTCAAAACATTTCTTCCTGTTGATATGATTGAATATATGTAGGCTTGCAAGGGATCGAATATTAATTATATAGATGCATCAACGTGTACTGTGTATGTAGTAGCGTAGAATAAGTGTACTGAAATATATGTGTGAAATTATAGTTAAATACAAAACAAAAAAGGAATGAAATGGCAAAAAAGGAAACACACAATCTCTGCCGCGGCAGAGAAACACACGAATTCTCTACCACGGTAGGAAGCCTTATAGACCTGGGTGGTGTTACGACCCGGAACTAGAGGGGTTCCGCCCCCTGCCTTGCAGAAACTTCCACGTGGTCGTCTCTAGTACCGGGCCGTAGTGAGCCGGGACTAGAGAGGGGGGCCTCTAGTCCTGATTTGGCAGTCCCGAGTCCAAAACAAGGACTAGATCCCGTTACCGCCTGGGACTACAAGTCCGTTTTCCACCAGTGACCGATAGATCTTCCCATCCGCCGAACCAAGTAATATGAATGTCTCTATTAACCATCGGAATCATCTGAGATGTTTCTACATCAGGTCATTAACTTAATTTGTAGCTAGTTAAAAAGTGTATACCACTAGTCTTTGGGAGGACGCATCGATAGACTTACTCTATGTTTTCATCACCGCTAGGCTCTACAGCCGTGATAGATGCAAAAGATCGCCTGTCACGGCTTTTATTCAGTCCCAGGATTTGCCCACGAAAGACATCGCAATAACGAGATTTTTATTATTCATTTCAGATGTAGGTCCTGTGAGGGTAATTTCGCAACCTAAATGTGACGGTATTTTGCTCGCTCACTGGGGTACACGTTACAACCGAAGGACTTTCACGCTTTCACCAGTAAGGCTACTACAGCACTAAGACTTTTTTCGGTAGTGTATGAAGCATTGAGAAATCGTCCATCGTCACCGCTCACACTACTGACTTTACGACAAGATCAAAATATATACAGACAATAGTGAATATCTTATATAAATTAAATTGTATTAAGGGTATGATTTGGAAAAATAACACCTGGTTAATTATCTCTTTATACTACGTGAACAAGAATTGATCTTAATGTGAGACCTTTTCTTTTCGGACTATATGTAGTTTGCTATTGATGGCCTCTCTAGGATGCCTCGTGAATGTGAAATCATGTGGCGCTTTACATAGTGAATGGGGCAGTCGGATCCAGTCCCCGAGCTGTGCGTGAGGGGGGTGAGGTCATTCCCAAGCTCCGTAGTCCCAAATTATCTATGATCTCCATTGGACTATCAGTGTCATGTTTTAGATCTAATCTATATGACGCAAGACCCCTGCCTAGTGTGCTAACCGACGAAGGATTGATTTCTCTATACCATGGCAATCTCATCCCTGAAGATCGGAATGGAGATTAGTTGTAAATATGCTCTAGAGGGAAATAATAAAGGATGTTTATTTTCATATTTCATTAGTTCATAATAATTTAATACCATTCTATAATTGTATCAATTGGAAACATTCATACAATTGGTATTTAAACAAAAAAACACTAATAGAAAAAGGTATAGTGACGGCAGTCAGAAAATGGAGTTAGTGTCACTCAAGCCGCACGCCATTGTTAGGACGTAGTGGTAGCGTCCTAAGTGAACGCCACCATTACCGCTCATACTTGTGGCATTTGGTTTGAACCCCATGACTAGGGGACACAGTGGTGGTGTTTAACGCAAAAGCCAGTACTATATATATAATTTCTGGCGTTTTTAGAAAGTCAAACGCCGCAAGTATATTTTCAAAAATTAAAAAAAGTGACGTATATTGTTGATTGAAGGCTACAATATAACAGCAATGTAACAACATGAAATGCATATTCACATAAGAAGGAAAATAATTTGATTCACCACAAATAATTAACAAGCGGTTCAAAACAAGCAAGTTGCATCAACAATAACAAACTAGTCACTATGAATGATGTCGATGGCGAACATTATCTGAATGTTACGGCATGAAGTGGTCCTGCCGGTGAGAAGAATGAATTGCCCAACTTGTAGATTATCTTGAGCTTCAACAAAGTTCTTACACTACTGAGTGTTGAAGATGATGCGGCCATCCCTCATTGTATTGTATGAAAAGGATCTTACGGCACGTGTTGCTCCAACGGAAATTCTAGTCAAGCCTTGTTCAGAAATGTGAAGAGAAAAAACCATTCTCCAATGTAGTTTCTAATTGAGATGCAGAAGTTAGAAATCTTATTAATATCATACAATACAAATACAATAGGAACTAAAGAAAGAATGATACGTGAAAACATATTATATCATATAGCTGAATATGCGTCCTGGTCAAATAAGTGATAAGTGCTAGGACGATGTAGACATTTTTGAAAGAATATTGTTGACTAGATATCACTCTTCATTATGGGTAAGCTTGCATCTCTCAGACAAAATTGTATAATACAATGGTCCTTCTTACTCCTCATTGCCCTCATCCTTGTCCTCCTCGTCGTCGCCCTCGTCCTCATTGCTCTCATCCTCGTTGTCGTTCATATATACAATGGTGGTTCTTGACCTAGGTGCTCCCATTGCAAAAAAAGGTACACACCAGCGGGGATTTTGTTTTGAGAAATGAACCTTCTCCATGAAGAACCTGCAAGGCAAGAAATTGCTCGATCATTACACACATCAACAACATATGTTCGCCCAAGATCCTGTAACTTCATGCTTTCTCCTGTTATTCTATTGATGTCCCTCCTTAAATTGCATGGGATAGACTAAACATGAAAATACTAAGTATATAAATGATAATAGTATGAAAGAAAATTAAATGAATTTACATACAAAAAATTATACATACCAATGAACGCTCAAATCGACCCTGTATGAGACGGACTTGACATAGTGAGCCTGATATAGTATCATTGCTACAGTCCGTGAAACGAACTTGACACAACGCCATGTCCTCTACAAGGAAAATATAGTTATTTTATACATATATGTCTCACACATGGACATATCTAATATAAAACACTCGCTGATTAATGAACTACACACATGCACGTCTCACACTCTAACATCAAATAGGGCCTCATATTTTCATTGGATGTAAAATAACTTTAGGATGGAGTGAGTGAGCCGATTAAAATGCAGAAATTATTTATTTACGCATATCACGAGGCTGTCTCACACCATCCCCGACATTACATCCTCACATTTTAATCATCGGCCATATGGAAGTAGAAAACCTAAAAGTAGGGACTCATACTCGCATTGGACACAAAATAATTACAGGGATGGCGTAAGCGAGCCAAGTAAGATGCACAAATTTTTTATTTGTGCATCTCACCAGGATCGCTCACACCACCCTCGAGATCACATCCTACAATTTTTAATCATCGCCGTATGAAAGTAGAAAACCAAAATCAACAAAAATCATATTGATTTTTTACCCCTAGAATTATCTAAATTTTCTATGCATCTAAAAGCATCTAGGTTTTGTACCCTGCAATTATCTTAATTTGCTATACATCTACAATCTGTAAAATCACTACACTATACAAAAATCACCTAAAATCACTAAACTAAAGACACTAATTAAAAGAGGGGGCAGGGAGTCTACCTGCGGTGGTGCAGGTTCGGGGGAGGCATGGGTTGGTGCAGGCGCGATGAAGAGTGTGGAGAGGAAGGGGTCTGAGAGGCGCGGCGGCGAGGGTCAGAGAGGCGTGACGGTGAAGTTTGGGGGAGGCGCGTGTTAGAGAGGAGCGGTGGCACAAGCTCGGAGAGGCGCATCGGCGCAAGGTCAGAGAGGCGCGGGCAAGGGCGGAGAGGATGGGCCCAGGTCGGAGAGGCGCCGGCGAGGGTGGAGAGGCGCGACAGTGAGGGTCTGGGGAGGCGCGGGTGGGAGAGGCATAGCGGTGCGAGGTCAGAGAGGCACATGTCGGATAGGGCTAGAGCAGGGTAGGGCGGCACGGGCGGGGCAGTGCGGGTGCGGCGATTTTGGGGGAGCGGGGGAAGCGAGCGGGACGAGAGTGCTGCGTAATGAAGAGGCATAACAGTGGATGGCGCCTTTTAGGGAAATATTGGATGGCACAGTGGTGGAGTCTCCAATTTATGGGATGCCACCACTATTCCGTAGTTGCGCCGTTCAAATGTGTCGAACGCCTAGGCTATATTGTTCCCGGCTCGCCTTGTGGTCCACACTTAGTGCCGACATTCTCTGTTTCCCGAACACCATGACTAAGTTCTTTGTGGGGGGATAACCCCCGGTAGGGTCACCAGGGGTGAAACATAGCACATCTTGGCTAGCTTCGAGTAAAGAAAGAGACTGGCCGAGTAAGTACGGTCGGGAGAGAGAATCGTGTGCGGCCGACATATGAACTATGTCGGCCCGCATAAGACAAGGTTGTTAATCTTGCAAGCACCAACGAGCCAAGTCTTCCGAGGAAGGGCCGAGTCAGATAGGACGCGTGGCACCTTTCCGAGTAATGTTCAGGAGGGACCATGGTAAAGCATGGTCAAAAGAGAAGGGCGACGCCGGGTGACACGAAAGGAGCTGGGTGACGCCCAAAGCAAGGGCTGGCGTACAAAGTTACTGCATGACGCCAAAAGGAACAGGAGGTGACGTATCAGAAGATCGTTAGATGTCAAGCTTTATGGACTGGGCCATTGGGCTTAGGGCAAGCCCATAACCCGGCCCACATTTTAGGGACCAAAATCCAAACAGTAAACCCTAGAACCAAAAGGGGTATAAGCTAGCTAGCGCTGCCTATATAAGGAAGGGCATAGCTGTAGTAGAAGGAGGTTGGACCAAGTAGGTAACTAGTGCCCAGAACACTAGTTCATACAGCTCAAGGAGCACTTGTAATTCTCAAGGATCAATCAAATCCCAAAGTGTGGAGAGTTCATCTTGTTCTTCGTGCATGGCAGGACCGGGCACTCCCTCCCCGGTGACCACAAGCACCCATTCGGCCGCCAACTTAAGCCTACCCATGGCATCTTCCGTGACACCACCACGACAGTTGGCGCCCACCGTGGGGTAGAAGCAGGTGCTTGATGGAGTCTTCATCCGGACGGGCAACATCATCGCCAAGACCGGCGAGCACGTCTACTCCGGCCTCATCTAGAGGTTTGGAGCGCTCAACTTCGTCAGTGACAACGCGGGATGCTTCAGGACCAAGCCGTTCACTAGGGGCAGTCGCTTCATCAAGTTCGGCGAGCATCAGGTCTACGTTGCCGTGCGCGTGGAGCACGCATATCCGTAGCGCGTCGTCCTGGCGCCGGATCCGCCAGTGGTTCCTGTTACTGGAAAGCTTCACCAACTCGTCTCCATGGAGGTAATGATGACAGCTCCTAACCCAGCGGCTCCACCGATAGTTCCAGTAGTGAATGAGAATTCTGAGGGACGAAATCATGAAGAAACACCAAAGGATACAAGAACAGCAAAGGCACCGCTGGAAAAGCCGGAAAACATAGCTAGGAGTAAAAGGGCTAAGGAGCTGCAAGATGTAATAGATAAGTTGGCAGAGCCAGTTGCGCAAGCAACTGACCCGGCACGTGTGCAAGACGACTTAGAGGAGGCCAGGATAAAGGTTCTGGAGAAATCCAAGGAGTTAGCATAGTTACAAAAATATGTGGATATCACAATCCGAGAGCTCAACTCGGCAAACCGAGTCAAGGGCGCAAAGAGCCGGCTTGATGCGACAAGGTTAAGAGGAAGAAACCTCAATGAGGAGCTGGCGGATGCAACATCAAAAATAACGCCAGAAAACAGCAATGAAACAGTTATGCAACCAACATACAATATAGCAGTAGCTAACCTACGAGCCACAGAAGAAACAATGGCAAAATTACCCCACTTCGAGGGAGAAGCAAAGAAAAGACAACAAGAGCGAGTCAATGAACTGGTAAAAGCAGCTAGCATGCTGAATGAAGCATACTACAGAGCGAATCCGAGTATAGCAGGGAGGTCACAGCTGGTTCACTCGGCGACTCCTGTTCCGACAAGGTCAGCAAATCACATGACATCCTCACCCGGAGCGGCGCCGAGACCGAGAAAGGAAAAAGTGTGGATTCAGGGAGAAACAAGCAGATGATCACTTATGACGCGACAATGGCTCAGGGAAACCCAGTGCATGCACAGGGAACGAGAAGGAATAATGCCCAAGGAAATGAGAACCAGGAAAATGCAGGCCGAGAAAGGCAAGCAGGGCAAAGAAATGACAATGGATGGCAAAATTTTGCGCCTCAACCTAGGCGTGGAGCTCACTCGGCAGGAGGAGGAAATCCAGCGCCGAATAACGCACCGCCTCAACCCGAAAGAAGACAGCAAAGCGCAGGAGAAGCAGCACAACAGCCTGCTGACCCGAACGTGAACAGGTACAATGATGGTTACTTAGCGATGGTGAATGAAGGATACGAACTACCGAATCACGCATATCAAGCAATGGTTAATGATGCAAGGCTGAAGCTTGACCGAATAAAGATGGCAGAACTGATCGAATCGCAAGGTCCGCAGGGTCCACCATGCTTTGGCCCAAGGATCATGAAGGATCCACCTGTACCAAATTTCCAGCTGGCCAGAGGAACAAAAACATATGATGGAAGCACAAAGCCAGAGGATTGGCTCGTAGATTATGGAACTACTGTGAAAATCGCGCAGGGGAATTTGTGATGGGCGGTACGATATGTACCGCAAATGCTAGAAGGAACAGCTTGGGTATGGCTGAACAATTTGCCACCCGGAAGCATTAACAGCTGGATCGATTTTCAAGACGCTTTTGTGAGCCATTTCACCAACAACAGCTAGCGATGTGCAAGCAAAGGCCGAATGAGACAGACAGGGAGTTCCTCACAAGATGGTGCACAATGCGCAACTCTTGTGAAGGGGTAATCGAGTCACAGGCAATCGCTTGGTTTGCACAAGGGTGCAGACATGGAAGTGTGCTGTGGCAAAGGTTACAGAGAGATATGCCGGCAAGTTTAGCAGAAACAATAAGGATTGCTGACTCGTATGCATTAGGAGATCCGAATCAGCCTCTGCTCATGTCGGCAGATGGGATGACTGAGACTCAGATCTATGATGCTGCCGGATCGCAAAGGCGCCAGGAAAGATCCAAATATAGAAGCAAAAGAAGAGATGAAAGGATAGACTATAGATATGGTTCGACTCAGGTTCCGGCCGTGAGTTAGGATCATCCAGATGCTGGAAGTAGCCAACGTCAAAGAACAAATGGACAACAACAATGGGTACCAAAGAATGATGGCAAAAAGCATATGAACAAAGGAGACAATATCAGGACCGACAGAACTATACCTATGAGATGATGCTGGACCAGCCGTGTAAATTTCACACGCCTAGTCTTTGTAAGCCGGCAAATCACACAACAAGGCAATGCACTTGGTTTCAGAAAGGAGATAGAGTGGACTCGTTGAATAAGCAGCTACCACCACCTCCCCCTCACCACTTACAGGAGGAAATGCTCAGGCTGTGGGAACAGATAATAGATAAGAAAACAGGCATCCAAGGTATCATAATCAAAAGAGTAGAGCAACTGTGCACCAGGTGCATAATCTAAGAGGTGACGACGCTCATGTCGTCCATGGTACTAGAAATGAATACAGAGAACATCACCAGAGCTATGTCGTCTTCGTCACAGAGCCGAATGACAAAAAGAGTCAGTAGCGACGGATGATGGAGGTGAATGCCACAATGCCGACAATTCCCAAGTACATGCATTGGTGTGAGCAAGAGATAACTTGGAGCATAAAGGATCACCCCAAATCATGCCAACCCTAGGAGGATATGCTCTGGTCTTAGATCCAACGTTCATGGGCCCGGATATCAATGCGAAGTTTCCAAGGTACTGATCGATGATGGCAGTAGCATCAACATCATGTACAAGGATACTATGCTCAAGTTAGGCATTACCATGAACATGCTGGAGCCGACTAAGACAACGTTCCATGGTATTGTGCCAGGATTGTACTGTGAACCATTTGGCAAGGTCTGGGTCGATGTCTTATTCGGGAACAGAGAGAATTGTCGCACTGATGCCATAGAGTTCGAGGTGGTTGATTTGGTCAGCTCGTATCATGCCTTACTCGGCAGACCAGCTATGGCAAAATTTATGGCTACTCCTCACATCGCTTACTTGAAGATGAAGCTGCCAGGCCCGTGTGGGGTGATTACAGTTGAGGGAGATTACAAAAGGTCCATTGCTTGTGCCTCAGCCGGATCTTCTCTGGCCGATTCACTGGTCATAGAGCAGGAAAAGCATCAAATGTTGGAGGTGGCGGCATTGGCCAAAGCAGCACAAATGTCTATGCCGGCACTCACTAACCCGCATGGCAATGTGTCATTTCAAGATACCAAAGAAACTAAGAAGGTGCAGGTGGATGAGACTTTCCCAGAGCATACAGTCACCATTGGGGCTGGCCTCACTAACAAATAGGAAAGCGAGCTCACCAGCTTCCTCCGTGAGAATCAGGATATCTTTGCATGGTCTACACAGGATTTGCAAGGGGTTCCGAGGGAGCTGGCTGAGCACTCTCTTCATGTAAGGCCAGATTCCAAACCGGTGAAGAAACCCCTCCGCCGCTTTGCCGAAGATATGAGGAAAGTGATAGCTGCTGAGATTGCCAGGCTTTTAGCTGTTGGATTCATCATGGAAGTACTACACCGGGATTGGTTATCAAATCTAGTCTTGGTCGAAAAGAAAAAAAGATGACCCGAACGTGGCAGTGGTATGGCGCATGTGTATTGATTACACGCACCTCAATAAGGCGTGTCCAAAAGATCCATTTCTCCTGCCACGGATCGACCAAGTCATAGATTCTACTGCTGGGTGTGAGTTGTTGTCATTTGTGGACGCGTATTATGGATTCCATCAGATACCACTGTATCCGAATGATCAAATAAAGGCAACTTTTATCACCCCATACGGGGCTTATTTCTATCGTACCATGCCATTCGGATTGAGAAATGCAGGTGCAACATATCAAAGATGCATGCAAAAATGCTTGCAAGATCAATTGGACAAAAATGTTCAAGTTTATGTCGATGATGTAGTGATAAAAACAAAGCAAAGTCATACTCTAATCGAGGACCTGCGTTAAACATTCGCCAATTTGAGAAGATTCCGGATGAAACTTGACCCGGAAAAATGCACATTTGGTGTCCCGGCTGGCAAATTACTCGGATTTCTCGTATCCAGCCGAGGAATTGAGGCTAACCCGACAAAGATCAGGGCCATCGAAAGAATGGAATTACCAAAGACCCTCAACGATGCCCAGAAGTTCATTGGATGCCTGGCCTCGTTGAGCAGGTTTATTAGTCGGCTAGGTGAAAAAGCCCTACCACTATATCAACTGATGAAAAAATTAGACAAATTCACATGGACACGGCAAGCTGATAGCGCTTTCCATGAATTAAAGAAAATGTTGGCAACATCACCAATATTAGCATCACCATTGTCCAAAGAGCCAATGTTGCTCTATGTCGCCGCAACCAACAGAGTTGTAAGTGCAGTAATAGCGGTTGAACACGAAGAAGAGGGCAAATCAGTCCAAAGGCCAGTTTATTACTTGAGAGAAGTACTCTCTGTATCAAAGAAGAATTACCCTCACTATCATAAAATGACATATGGGGTATATATGGCCGCGAAGAAGCTGAAACATTATTTTCAAGAACACCCAATCCGGGTAATATGCGAGGCACCTATCTCGGATATATTAGGCAGAAAAGATGCTAGTGGCCAAGTTGCAAAATGGGCCATAGACCTAGCACCTATACTCCACAGTATGATAGGCGAGATGCAATTAAATCTCAAGCTGTTGCAGATTTCTTTGTAGATTGGATGGAAATGTAGTATGAACCACCACTGCTAGACCCGAACTACTGGAAAATGCATTTTGACGGGTCCAAGACGAAAATGGGTCTGGGCGCCGGCATAGTGCTCACATCACCAAAGAGGGACCAGCTCAAATATGTGCTACAAATTCATTTTGCTGCTTCCAATAACGTTGCCGAGTATGAAGCACTTGTCCACAGCATCAAAGTGGCCAAAGAGATTGGCATCAAAAGGGTCATGTGCTTTGGCAATTCGGATTTGGTGATTCAGCAAGTGTCTGGACAGTGGGACACGCTCGACGCAAACATGGCATTATATCGTTTCCATGTGCAACAAATTTCGCGATACTTTGACGGGTGTGAATTCCACCACGTCCCAAGAGCAGAAAATGAAGTAGCAGATGTACTATCTAAACTAGGTTCATCTCGGCAAGCAATACCACCAGGAATAGCATTGGAACACCTTAGGAAACCATCGATCGAGACGTCACCAGAGTCCGAATCAATATTCATCCTGGCAACACAAGAGTCAGGTGTTGTGCCAATGGATATTGACTCAGGGGCAGCTTCGAGTCACTCGGGGACTAGCCCGCTCACTTTAGGGATTGCCGAATCACACTCGGGGACTCCTCAGGTCATGTCGGCAGAGCATATGTCGGCAGACCCAATGGAAATTGATGGTGAAGCAGACCCGGAACCGTTAATACCAACATGGGCACAGCCAATATTCAACTACTTAAAAGATGGAACTTTGCCGAATGATGAGATATTGGCAAGGCAAACAGAAAGAAGAGCAAAAGAATACACCATAATCAACAAGGAACTGTACAAGAGAAGTGTGACGAGTGTACTTTAGCGTTGCATCAACTCAGAGAAAGGCCAGGCGATTTTGTTGGATATTCATCAAGGGGAATGTGGGCACCATGCATCATCAAGAGCATCGGTGGCCAAGGCGTTCCAACATGGATTTTATTGGCCAAGTGCATTGGCACAGGCACAAGAGCTAGTCGGAAAATGCAATGGTTGCCAACATTACGCATCCAAGTCACATTTACCAGCGTCTGAATTGAAGACTATACCAATCACTTGGCCTTTTGTGGTATGGTGCCTAGATATGGTAGGACCATTCAAACCAGCAAGGGGAGGCATGACTCATATTTTGGATAGAAGTGAAACCCATCAAAAAACTGGACGGTAATCTTAAGGGACATAATCTTAAGATATGGTTACCCACACATTGTAATCACAGATAGTGGCACAAACTTTGCTGAAGGAGCTTTTGCTCGTTTCTGCGAAAAAAACCGAATAAGACTCGATGTAGCATCAGTCAATCATCCAGAATCAAATGGACAAGTTGAACGGGCTAATGGCTTAGTTCTATCAGGGATAAAACTCCGCTTAATGGAACCACTCCATAGATCACCTGGTTGTTGGATAGAGGAACTTCCCTCAGTGCTATGGAGTCTAAGAACAACTCTGAATCGGTCAACAGGCTATACGCCATTTTTTCGTGTGTATGGGGCAGAATTAGTTTTGCCTGCCGACATAGAGTATGACTCGCCAAGGATAAGGCAATACTCGGAAGCCGAGGTAAAAAAGGCCGAGAAGATGGAGTCGACTTACTCGAAGAAGAAAGGGAACTGGCATTATCTAGATCCGCTATATATTAGCAAAATCTCCGACTCTACCATAGCCAGAAAGTTCAACCTCGTGTTTTTCAAGAAGGGGATATGGTGCTAAGGCTAGTGTAGCGCACAGCGGGAATGCATAAATTATCACCCCCATGGGAATGTCCGTTCATTGTAAGCAAAGCATTGCAAAATGATTCATATTATCTCATAGATGCTCGTGAAGTGCAAAGGAACAAGGCAGACGGGTCAGGAGATGAGACCAAAAGGCCATGGAATGTGGCACTTCTTCGTCCCTTCTATACTTAGGAGAAGTAATACATGTATCACTTGAACTCTCATATGTAGGACACTTGTGCCGGCTATGTGCTAATAATAAAATGGTATGACTCGAAAAGGTCACTCGGGGACTGAAGGGTTCACAGCATAGAAAACAAAAAATTTCCTACGATGGGAACATCTATGTACCAAGATCTATCTACTAGATACAAGCAACGGGTGGATATACATCCATAGAATACATACCCTCGAAGACCGAATAGCATTAACGAGGTTGTACTCGTGGATGATGTAGACGAACGCTTGCCGATCTCAAGATCGTGATGAAGTCCATCTGGTCCAGCCGGTCCAGCATGATCAAGTCCAGCACCTCAAAGCAGTGGTGCATCCGTGATCGCACACACGTACGGGTACCCCGACAACCTCCACGCCCTCGCTCCAGCGAAGCAGCGGAAGCAACAAATCCTTCCAGAAAAATCCACCGAGAACATGTATCTCGCTGATCCGAGACCATGGGAAAATTCTAAAGGGGGGAGAGAGATCCTTCGCGAGGAGGTGTGTTTTGAGAGGAGGAGAGGGGGGCCTTTTATAGGGGAGAGGGGGCACCCAAGGGGCATGGCGCCCAGCCATGGGACTGCCCCCACCTCTTCCACATTCATGCGGGTGGAGCTCCCACTCAAAATGAAAAGCCTCCACTCCCATTAAAAAGCCCCAACTCAAAAATCCACTCACATGCATTAAATTTCCACCAAATTTAATGCAAGCTCTCATTTAAATAAAACTCTTTTATTTATTTATTAAGAATTTTGTTAATTACTTTAATTAACAAACATTCACATAAAACCCCTTAAAATATTTCAATTTCACATGCAGAACCAGTTTCAGCAATTTCAACCGAAACAGTTTCGGTGTCTAGTGAAATAAATTCCTGCGCTTCCCTTTTTCTTTCTCTGGCATACCATTTGCTCCGAATGGTGTCGGTATCCCTTAAGTGTGTCACCCTACGGTTCGCGAATAATGCGGACATGATCGAGACCCTTCTCCGATCAATAATCAGTAGCGGGACCTGGAGATCCATACTGACTCCCACACATTTAACGATGACTTCTGCGATCGTGTGAACCTTTTACGCTAGTATCTTAATCCCTTTGTTTCACAATATATTACATGTCCGAGATTCGATCATCGGTATCTCCATATCTAGTTTGATCTCGTTACCGACATGCACTCTTTTCTCGTTTCCGTGATATAACATTCTAGTGATCAAATCACTTGCTTGCAAGCTAATCAATGTGATATCACGGAGAGGTCCCAGAGCATATCTATCCGTCAATGGGATGAAAAAATTCCACTCTAGATCCATGGGTCTCAACATAACACTTTAGTAGTTCTGAAGCCATCTTTATAATCACCCAGTTATGGTGTGACGTTTGATGTCATCGAGAAACTCTTCCGGTGTTAGTGATTGACATGATCTCATGGTCTAAGGATTAGGATCACTTCGTAAGTTGTTATAGCAATATAAACTCAATGACTTTGATCGTAATGCTATACTTCGGATGAATGTTCATCACATCATTACACTAATGTTGTGACCTTGTTATTAACAACATCCAATGTCCATGATCAGGAAACTTTGATCATCATGTTAATCAACGAGCTAGTTTATAAGAGAGGCATAACTAGGAACTTCTTTTTTGTTTATTAAACACACATGTATTAATGTTTCCGTATTAATAGAATTATTGCATGTAAAATAAACATTTATCATAAATAAGGAATATGATAATAACCACTTTATTATTGCCTCTCGGGCATATTCCCTTCAGTCTCCCACTTGCACTAGAGACAATAATCTAGTTTGAAAACTTTGCGTATTGAACACCTATGGCTTTCTGGTGTTCCATATACGCAATTGCAAGTGGTTAACATAATCTACGGATCTGACGCTTTCAGGTCCGTGTGTATTTGCATTTCTTTGCGTCTTAACGCATCACTCATTCTCCAATGAGATGGCATTGTATAAATTTGGTCTTTTGGTGAGACCCTTAGTTCCTTGGGGTTAAAACACGTCGATACTATTGTCACACAATATATCTTTAGTGTTAGCCCGTTGCGAACCACACCTTAGTTTGATAACAAACTACTTGACACAAATTCCCTCCTTTGCTGCTACTATAGTATACTTATCCTTTTGTTGTAGTATTCGTCACAATGTCTTAACTTCGGAACTCTTCCAAATCCATCATGGAATCTCCTTTCCATTACATTGTGCCACCCATAGTTTAAATTGAGATAAACTTAATTTGTATCTTGTGACAAAACTTGTATCAATGTAACTCTTTACAATGAACAATTTGTAATTGTTTGTCACCTTTACACAAATATATTCTTAGTTCTTCCAAAAGATCATAAGAATTTCCTCACTATCGTACAATGATCATTTTATGATTCATTCTGGTATATGCTCATAACACTTAGAGCATAGGACATATCTGGATGTGTACATATCATGGTATGATTGATCAAAACATTCTCGTAATTTCACTCATCAAGTGTCAAAGCACTTGAATCTTGTTTCACTTATAAAGTGTCGATACACTTGAATCTTGATTCAATTCCTTTCCATGCGACAAGAACCGTTTCTTGTTGTTTCTATATTGAACTCCTTCAATATCTCATATATGTACGTTTGGCACAACCATATTAGCATCACAGTCTATCCACTATAGACATTCATGCTAAATATTCGGGTTTTGCCTAAGTTTTTCATTGAAATGAAATTCTTAACCTTTGTCAATAAAAGATACATCATTTCTAATCAACAATATGTCCTCCACATAATGTATTAGAAATATGTTTTAGCGCTCCCACTTAATTTCTTGCAAATGCAAGCATCTTCATCGTCTCCTGATGAAAACTCTTTTTCATCATGGTGAAGATTCCAACTCCGCGATGCTTACTTCAACCATTGAAGTTTGCATGCCCTTTTTAGCATCCTTTGAATTAATAAAACCCTTTGGATCGTGTCATGTACACGTCCTAGGTAACCATTCTATTAGAAGAACTTTGTTTTGTTTATTCATCTACCATATAACAAATTATATGTAGTGGTTGCTACTTTAATCCGTCCAGACTAAATATCGCTATGAAAGATCAAATCTTGTCATAGTCAACTCCTTGAACATTGTCGTAAAATACTTTACAACATGTCGACTATTTCATAGATGTGAAACATCCATGTCTGTTTCTTTATAGATCCAAATCCGACCGATAGGTTTTTACACCTTTCCGGAGGGTCTTCCAAGTTCAAAACTTGATTTATCGTGTATGGAACTATCATGGATTTTATGGCTTCAAGCCATTTGACGGAGTCAGGGCCCATCATCGCTTCTTTGCATGTAGTCGGTTCATCATTGTCAGGCAATAATGATTTACTCTCAAATCTTAGCATTTGATTGTTTAACCGACCGACTTGGTTCAATAAGAACTTAGATCTCCGTGACCACAACCTTTGAGGAACATAAGCTATGAGCATTATGGCAGCCTTCGGAACGATTTCCGGCGCTGCGCAACTCAGCACATTTAGCTAAGGTTCGTTAACCTTATCAAAGTTCTATTGTCCTCCCACTTAACTTTTGCGAAAAATTCCTTTTTCAAGAAACTTCACATTTCAAGCGACAAAACCTTTTGTCCTTGGTGTTATGGAGGAATACCCAATTGTTATTCGAAATAACCTACAAAGACATGCTTATCCGACTTCGGTTGTAAACAACTTACTTATGTTTAGCATACCAAAATTTAAGAAATAACAACTTGGGTTTTACCCCAAACCATAACTCATATGGTGTCATTTCAACGGATCAAGATGGAGCTCTTTTCAGTGTAAAAGCGGTAGTCTCTAAAGCTTTAATCTTTTTAAAACATAATGGCAGTTTTATAAATAACACCTTTGATCCAACTATGTCAAACAAGGTTTCATTACAAATCTCAAACACTCCATACTCCTATGGTGTTTCGGGAAATGTAAATCTAGGTGTTTTGCTAAACTTGCAACTCAAATAAATCCCTTTATGATAAATCATAATTCATTTATTTTTCTTGTTACACTTGTAACTCAAATAAATCCCTTATGATAAAATCATAAACCATTTATTTTCTTGTCACAATGATTTTCACTTCATCTTGAAAGTCTTTGAACATTTTCAAATATTTCACACTTCTTTCTCATTAAGTGAATATTCACTCAAATTTCCGGAGAAAGTATATGAAGTTGAAACCCATCGCTTACGACTACACATAATGGACTACATATATCGATATGTATAAATTCCAATATTTTAGTCGTTCGTTCTTCTTTGGCCTTTGAACGAAGTTTTAATTATCCCGAGGAAAGTCTCACAAGCGTCACTTGATCAAATCAAAGACTCCAAAAATCCATGAAAATGGAGTTTCTTCATGTTTTATTTCCAATATAATTTAAACAGCGATGTCACTTCGTAAGTGATCTTCCAATCATTTATCTTGCGACATTTTAGCATTAGCTTTATGGATGTGATTTCTCCAACTAGATTTGTAAATCATCCATCTAATATGGAATATGGTAATTATTTGAACAACCTTTGTTCTCATAATAACCGATTTAAATAACAATTACTAAAACAAATCTTGAAGTCAAGCTTTGATGTCAACGAGAAATACAAACAACGGTTTGTTTGTTTTCGATGAACATTATCACATATTCTCTTGCTAGTTACTTAGGCCATTGTAGTTCATGAATTGCGTCGTTCTGTATGACATTTCATACCAACCAATTCGGTATCCAATACCCAAGAACCACATTGTTTAACAAGCAAAGAATACAACCATAACATGTATATCGTCTATATACCTAAATTGGATATTTCCAATCTTTTCTTTTCTGCCAAATATATTTTATAGATTCTCTTTCAGCATTTCCTCTTTCCTTTTAAAAGAATTTAGCAACATCAACAGTGGCGCCATATACATGACACATAGTCCAAAGCGTGTATATTCAAATAATAATACCTTTGGACTTGCACTTTGAAGTAGATCACCATCATCAAAATGATCGGCATTCTTTCAAAATCCATTCTTTAGTAATCTTTTAGTATAGTAAACACTTTACATACATCTTATATTCATCCTTATCATGAAGACTTTCATGATCAAGCTACTTTAGCTTATAAAGGCGAATCGTGAGTATAACATTACTTTCCAAAACCCTTTTGGATGATTAGGATGTCTAGCATCTCCAACCTTCGTAAATTCTTATCCAATATGAGAACATATATTATACTCTATCATATTGCAACCAAAACATTGTTTCAGATATCGTTATATCTGTAACACATGATGGTTTCTGAAACAATTCTTTCAGCTCCTAGATAACCTTGATATTTAAAAACAATAAAGAATCATGGAGGCAAACATGATACTTAAGATACTAACACTGGAATTGTTACTCTCGATTTAATACCAATTATTAAATTTCACGGAGTAAATAGAATTTTGCTGAAAGTTTGCAATAGGACTTTAAACTTTAGATTGACACTCAACACAATACGATACTAGTTCGTAAAGTAAATATCCAGAATTCTATAGTTCTATTATCTCAATTACAACTAAGCATAAAGTGGTGAACGAATGCCAATGACTACAGCAAATTATGAAAATTCACTTTGATTTAATTTATGATAAATTGAGTTCTACTAATCCAAATTAGAAATGAACTCCCACTCAAAAACGACATCCCTCGTGCCTTTTTGGTGATTACATGAACCAAATCCACTACACCAAGTCCGATCATCACGTGAGTCGGTGTAGCTTCAAAGGCGAGCATCAAATGGGCATCATATCTACTATATGAATCATGCTTAACCTTTCGGTCCGTGTTCCGAGGCCATGTCTGTACATGCTAGGCTCGCCAAGTAAGAACCTTAGTATTCGCGTGTGTAACTGTCTTACACCCGAGATATGCTCGTGGATTCAAGTACACCCGATCATCACGTGATGCCTTGAAGCGACGAAACATTGTCGGTGCATACTTAAGGCAGAACACATTCTTATCTTGATATTTAAATGAGGGATCATCTTATTATGCTAATAAAACGCTAAAATAGCAATATAAGATGCAATCAAACATCTCATGTTAATAAGTGAAATGATATGGTTCCCGCATATGATCTCCATCATGTGCACCGTGGTATGATCTCTATCATACCTTTATGTGTAAGGCCAAGGTCTATGGAACTTACACGCTATGTGTGTTGTAAGTGTATCATCTCATACTTCTACTTACAACATCACCATATCATAACACTAGCCTAGCAACAATCTAAACTAGACGCCTCTAATTTGTCCATTGCAAGTTTTACGTGGCTTAGGGCTTTCGAAGATAGAACCGTTCTTACCTACGAACATGAACCACAACGAGGATAACCAAATTGTTGACAACTCGTCGCAAATTAGATATTGACTATAGTAGGAGAGACAGACACCCGCTAGCCACTTATGCAAACTAGTTGCATGTCAAGCGTGGAACAGGTATCATGTGCGAGGACATGTAAAGTTTGTCCGGGCCGCTTCATCCCACTATGCCACCAATATCCAAAGTACAACTAAGAAGCAATAAAATGATCATCATCGCCCACATACTCATATGTGTACTACCCCTGCAAAGTATCTACGCATAGATCCGGCTCTGATACCACTGAAGGGTTCGCAGCATAGAAAACAAAAAATTTCCTACGATGGGAACATCTATGTACCAAGATCTATCTACTAGATACAAGCAACGGGTGGATATACATCCATAGAATACATACCCTCGAAGACCGAATAGCATTAACGAGGTTGTACTCATGGATGATGTAGACGAACGCTTGCCGATCTCAAGATCGTGATGAAGTCCATCTGGTCCAGCCGGTCCAGCACGATCAAGTCATGCACCTCAAAGCAGTGGTGCATCCGTGATCGCACACACGTACGGGTACCCCGACAACCTCCGCGCCCTCGCTCCAGCGAAGCAGCGGAAGCAACAAATCCTTCCAGAAAAAGCCACCGGGAACATGTATCTCGCTGATCCGAGACCATGGGGAAATTCTAAAGGGGAGAGAGATCCTTCGCGAGGAGGTGTGTTTTGAGAGGAGGAGAGGGGGGCCTTTTATAGGGGAGAGGGGGGCACCCAAGGGGCATGGCGCCCAGCCATGGGGATGCCCCCACCTCTTCCACATTCATGTGGGTGGAGCTCCCACTCAAAATGAAAAGCCTCCACTCCCATTAAAAAGCCTCCACTCAAAAATCCACTCACATGCATTAAATTTCCACCAAATTTAATGCAAGCTCTCATTTAAGTAAAACTCTTTTATTTATTTATTCAGAATTTTGTTAATTACTTTAATTAACAAACATTCACATAAAACCCCTTACAATATTTCAATTTCACATGCAGAACCAGTTTCAGCAATTTCAACCGAAACAGTTTCGGTGTCTAGTGAAATAAATTCCTGCGCTTTCCTTCCTTTTTCTTTCTCTGGCATATCATTTGCTCCGAATGGTGTTGGTATCCCTTAAGTGTGTCACCCTATGGTTCGCGAATAATGCGGACATGATCGAGACCCTTCTCCGACATGCACTCTTTTCTCGTTTCCGTGATATAACATTCTAGTGATCAAATCACTTGCTTGCAAGCTAATCAATGTGATATCACCGAGAGGGCCCAGAGCATATCTATCCGTCATCGGGATGAAAAAATTCCACTCTCGATCCATGGGTCTCAACATAACGCTTTAGTAGTTCTGAAGCCATCTTTATAATCACCCAGTTACGGTGCGACGTTTGATGTCATCGAGAAACTCTTCCGGTGTTAGTGATTGACATGATCTCATGGTCTAAGGATTAGGATCACTTCGTAAGTTGTTATAGCAATATAAACTCAATGAATTTGATCGTAATTCTATACTTCGGATGAATGTTCATCACATCATTACACTAATGTTGTGACCTCGTTATTAACAACATCCAATGTCCATTATCAGGAAACTTTGATCATCATGTTAATCAACAAGCTAGTTTATAAGAGAGGCATAACTAGGAACTTCCTTTTTGTTTATTAAACACACATGTATTAATGTTTTCGTATTAATACAATTATAGCATGTAAAATAAACATTTATCATAAATAAGGAATACGATAATAACCACTTTATTATTGCCTCTCGGGCATATTCCCTTCAGGGACTACCCCTTATGTTTTCCCTTTCAATTATTTTATGTCGGCTAACGTGACACCCAAAACTTATCTCGGAACAAGTAGTGTTTACTCGGAAAGAATCATCTCTTCGACTATTCTATTGTCCGAAAACACGGCTTCATGGCAAGCAAGAGGAAAGGATACATGACGAGTAAACACGAACGCCGAATAAGCACAAGGAGAAACGTGAGTCGACCCTATGTCTTTGCCTAACCCACTGTAGGTCATATTGTACTGTGTGTTGAATGATCCTCGGCCAAGTGATCCAAGTTTCATACCCGCTAACTATATCCTTAGTACTTTGAGACTCTAATGTCGAACGCCAAAAAAGGTAGACATGAGCCAAAGTCGAGGAAAGGTGAAACGGCAAAATGAGACTCGGGGACTTGCCCTTGGATGATTCACACTCATAACATAACAAAAATATATAAAGTCTTATCAAAAGGCACATAATCAAACTTAAGTGCAATGTATATTACATTTGTACCCGGCATACCGGGAATCTCATCAAAAGTTCAAGAACTTGTTCTGTTCAGTCTAAGAAGCAGCAGGACTCGGAGGAGCAGCCTTGGAGCTAGGAGCGTCGCTTGGAGCATCTGCCGAGTCAGGAGCGTTAGTAGCCGAGTCATTGAGACCATCTTACTTGGTGGCCTCGCTGTCGGCACCGTCTTCATCAGCAACTTCGACAAGTGGGTCGCCGAGGTCGAGGAAGCTACGCCCGTCGCACCAAGCATGTACCATGGTGTACTCGATCATGGCGTAGGCTCGCTCTTGGCGTCTCTTGATCAGCTCCGGGTCATTCAGCCACTTGCCGTCTCCCCTTATGCGAGCAAGAACATCAATATTGATCTCCTTGTACCATGAAATCACAAAGGAGAGGGCCTTGTCCGCTACAGCTCAGCCGGCCGACTCACTCCACTAATCCAGACTGTCCTCGGTATGAAGCAATCTTTCAGCAAGGGGCTCGATAAGCGCAGGTGCATCTTCATCGGTCTAGAGCATGTGAAACGCATGAATAGCCAATTTGAGCAAATCCACGCCGCAGGACTTGAGGTTCTGGACGCGCTCCCACAATGCTTCGAGATGCTCATCGTTGGTCACCTCGCCATCAGTTGGAGCACCAGACTCGGCTCTCACCTTCCTCATAGCCCGAATAGCGAACAAATTCACTTCGGGAAAATTCTCTGCAAGCAAAAGAGAATCTTAGCAAAGTAACAGACAAAGGTGAAAAAGTCAAGAACAAGAAAGCACAGTGCGAAAAAGAGTAAGAACTCACTACCGAGAAAAGAGTTGATGGTGCCGAGTCTGGTTTTCCAAGCCTTGGACTTGTCTTGGAGTGCGTCCAGATCCAGGTTCACCGACTCAACCGCCGACTCGGCCTCCTTGAGTAGCTCCATGGTTTTCTCGGTGTTGGTGGCGTGCTGGTCGTCTTTCTCGGCAAGCTCTTCCTTCAGCCCCTTCACCTCGGCCAAGTGTTTCTGCTCCATGTCGGCCATCAGCTTCTTTAGCCGGGTCACCTCGTCTCGCTCCTTTTGGAGTTTGGCTTGGTGCTTCTCTACTTATCCGGAACAAACTACTCGTCAGCAGCGATAGAAATATCTTGATCTACCAGGATGATAAGGCAAGAAAATGCCATGAATACAAAAATAGCACGAGGAAGACAAAAAACTTAATCTCCGTCTCGCTGATCTGCGAGTGGAGCGTCTCGATGGTGGACTGAGCAGAGGCTGTGGGAAAAGAGTGCGAAAGACTAAAAAACGAACCAAAAGAAGATACGCCGAGTAAAGATAGGGTGAGTAAGAAAGTTACCTTGGCCTTGGGTGTCAATTTGCAGCTTTTCATACGCAAGTTCGAGCTTGCGATGCTCCAGGAGGAGAGCTTGATGCACCTTGGTGCGCTCATTATGCATGAGCTGCAAAAGGAAAAAGACAGTGAATAAATGGAAAAATCAAGCTCCCAGACAGATAAATAATGACTCCTATCTAAGAGCTTACAGCCTAATAAGTTTCTCATTCGGCGGTAACCTTGGGGACTAGGGATCGAAAGTCTAACATGTGATCTTGGAACAAGGAAATTAAAATCTAAGTTATTGCTGAGAGCTTATAGCCGGATAAGTTTCTCATTCGGCAGTAACCTCGGGGACTAGGGATCGAAAGTCTAACATGTGAGCTTGGCATAAGGAAATAAAAGGCTAAGTTCTTGCATATAGCTTACAACTGAGTAAGTTCCTCACTCGGCGGTAACCTCGGGGACTAGGTGATATGTATAACAGAAATACTCATTGACGCGAAAGAGTAAAAAGATCATTTACCTTGTTCACTTCGTTAGTGCGGACCATTAATGCGATGTCTTGCTGGGTCATATCAGAGACGGCCTTGGGGCCCAGCACCAGTTTCTTGCCACCACGGGTACTGACCTCTTGCTCGCCAGCTGCATTCCACGCCAAAACATAAGGCTCAGCCAAACCAAGGCCATTCACGCTGAGCGTCCGAGTGAGAACTTGACCCGTTTGCAGGGTAGTTCCCACATTGGCGCGGGTGGCAGCAACACTAGTGCAGAGGGCAACAACTTTAGATCCATCACCTGACCCGGCAGCCGTGGACTCGCCAGGTTTACCCGTTGAAGCAAGCATTGTTGCCAACATCGGAGGCTAGATCTAAGGAGCAGTACCCGGAGCGCAAACCAACGTTGTTTTCTTGGTGGAGGTGGTCTTGCCGGATGAAGAGCGAGCCAGACCAGAAGCCTTAGGCTGGGTCTGGCTCTTTGACAGAAGAAGAGAGTTAGTAGGATGATTCGGAGAAGAAAGTGGAGCCGACTGACTGGGATCAGCAGTTTTGTTGGCACCAAGATCAGGAAGTTGTTCATTCGCACCAGCTTGAGGGCTGATGCCAGAGGAACTAGTGGCGGAGGGTTTCTCGGCGCCAGAGTCACTGGAACCAAGATCAGGAAGTTGTTCCTGATCAGCACTAGGGGTGCTGGGCCGAGTCTCCTTCGCCGGGTGCGCCACCGGGTGTCACTGACACTGAGAAGCGTGAGCCTCAACAGTGGGAGCCTCGACTCGGATGGGGTTCTGCACCGTAGAGTTAGTCGGAGCGGGTGCGGGCCTTAGAGGTGAGGCAATGCTAGAAGCAGCCTGGCTAACCGACAAAGGCGCAGCACTGAAAGATAACAAGGCACGCATAAGAAAGCGATAGTGATGCACAAGAAGGGAAAATATAATATAAGCAGAACACGAAAGCTTACCCGGTGACAACCGGATCACGCGTCACGCGGCGTGTGACTCGGCGCCCAGCAACTTTGCGAGTATCAGCCAGCGTGGCAGTAGCAGGAGTAGAGGGAGTGGGCTTGCTCTTCTTTGCCGGCTGAGTGCTGGTAGAGGCCCCGCGTCGCTTCGGCTTGGCGATGGGGATCTTGCCGACACCGCCCACAGCGAGAGAAGGAGTGTCATGTACCTGGCCAGCTGCATAAGTAAATGACAGGCTTACTCAAATAAGTTAGAAGGCTAAGGTCACAAGGCATGTACCTCCAAAATCGTACAATCATCATCCTCATCATCGTCAGACCAATCTTGTAAGGGGTTACGATGTTGACTCTTACCCGAAGCTGAAGCAGCAGCTGCATGCGGGATGGGCATGAAGCACTCCAGGTCAAACTTGACTTCGTCGGAGTCGGAGCGATCTCTGTTGTAACCGAAAAGGAGGGACAGTACTGTCATCAACCTGGTGAACCAAGTTCTGCGAGAGACAAACAGAATGAGTAACGAAAAGCAAACTAAGAGTGGCAAACAAGCTAAAGCTTACTAGGCAAGGAAAATGACTCGGAAAACATGCCCATGGGACAGGATTGACCCGGCTAAACGGAGGGCAGCTCCAAGCCCAATCATCCACCAAGTTCAATTTGAAGGTCGAGCTTACTCAGCGAGCAATGGAATCATGGGAAAGCTCCTTCGTAGAGTACCGAGTGGGATCATGGGAGCCACTCATGAAGCACATCTTGTGTCTCCTAGCTTGGATAGGGCTTACCCGGCGTGAGATGAAGGTGCACATGAGCTCTGTGTCGGCGAGATGAAAGTTCTCATTCGGCGACATCAACCTTTCCAGGATTGCATTAGCCTTGTTCACCGCAGCGTCTTGGTCGCGCGGGTCAAGCTGCCATAGCTTCTTGCTGGGGACCTCGTCCGAGAAAGGGGGGAGCTGGATGTTATTGGTGGACCCGCTGTTTTTGACATAGAAGAAAGTCCTATGCCATTTCTTGCAAGAATCAAGCCAACCCAAGAAAAGATGGAGTCTCTCCTGGGCGTGATGCTAGCGGCACAGCACCGAGTCGGCCTCTTCTCAGCTCGAGGAGCACCAGGCTGGGGAAAACTTGAACCCTAAAGCTAAAACATTTGGCCCACAGAAGAACTGTAGGCCAAATCCCAAGGTAGGCCTCGCAAGCAGAAATAAAGCAAGAGAGGGAGCCAATCGCGTTGGCAGGAAGATGATGGGTCTGTAGATGGAAAGTGGAGAGAAACGAGGAAAAGAAGGTGCTCATTGTAAGAGCGAAACCACGCTCAAAGTGGGAAAGTAAAACCACCCGCTCATTGGCTTCGTGTTTGGGAGAGATCTCACCAGCGGGAAGACGGCAATCCACTTGCAGCGGGATGTGCCAGGTGGAGCGGAGCCATTCGACCTCATCGGTGGAGACCTCTGCGCCCTCCCAGCCACAACGCTCGCCGGCGGGAACCTCCTGTTCCTCTGCTCCATCCGCACCGTCGCATGCGTCCATGGTCCTCCCAGACTCAATCTCCTCCGCCGCTGGAATAGGTTTGGAAGAACAATGTAACATCCCAGCATTAGAGCTTAGAAATAAGCTGAACCCAGATGTGTGCATTGCATTCATGCATATAAAATCCGAATATTTTTCGTGCTTTTGAATAAAACTTGTTAAAGTGATTGAAGCTTCTGTCATCTTGATGGAATTGAAGTAGATCATCAAGTTGACTACGATAAGTTTCAATATGACCTTTGCAAAAAATCTTATTTTTGGTAAACATAATTTTATCTAAGGGTAGATCAAATATAATAACAATTAAATCATAATGCATTGCTTAAATGATTAATATCTTATCCTTAAGGGATCATATCATAAAAATTATAACAATAACTCATGAATACCAAATAACAAGAATGTAATAACTAACTATTGATCTATTCAATTTCTATTCTACTTCTACCATGAGAAACATGGTAACACTTCACCCAAACTCTTTAGTTAGGACGATAACTAAGTCCAGATTATTCACCACATATCTTTCATTCTATATCAATCTTTGTCATCTATATCGAACCTTATTCTAATATCTATTGTTCATCAATGTTGAGTAATCAACTATTTATTCACTAATTCTTAAACTATCAATACTTGATCTATTACCTCTTGTTCTTATCACAACATTCACTTAAATCCTTTAAAGAAGAAGGAAAGGAAAGGTATATGGTAATGCTAGATTCAAATATCATCTATAGGATGGGAGTGTTGGAAGCAAATAAGATCAATAGGATTATTGGTGGAGTTAAATCACTCCTGAATTAATAGAAGAGTTATTTAGATTATATAGTTATATGGTGATAAAGTAGATTATAGGGATAAACATTGAAGATAGTTATCAAGGAGTAATCCTATTGGAACAAGTAGGTATAGTCAATGTATAATATCTCTTAGTTCCATAGAGATAAACAGAAGATAATTCTAATACAACTATAATATTGCTTTGATGAAGCCTTGGTTAGCTAATTGGAAACCTAAACCATAACGGATCAAATGATTATAATGATCATGCTTTAGTCACCAAGATTGAATTATTATATCCTGTATAAGTAACATTGGTGGGTAAAACTTGATTGAACTCCAATATGAAATATTGGAGCCAAGTAAAGATAAAATTGTATGATTAAGAAGATGTTAGAGCAACATTCAATTATAGAGTTAGTATCTTCCTCTAGAAAAGAGTAAATACTTGAGGTGAAGTAGGATTTGATGTATATCCAATTATAAATACATCTACTAAAGTAGTATTAGTGGATGGTTATGGAAGAATGGGAATGGAGTTAAAAGTAGCTACTTGTTGGATTGGAGGTTATCAACAGAAGGGTAGTGGATATAACCAAGTCTGGATAGGTGAAGATTATGAAAAGCTTTAATGTCAAACTCATTGGGTTTATCAATGGGACTAATGGAATAAAAGGTGGATAAGAATATTCTTGTGAAGTAAAGCTCATCATGTTAGTACATGATGATGGATATGGAGGAGAAGAATATCTAGGAAAGGAATTCCTCAATCAGAAGTCCAGTATTATGAAGTATGGAAAATAGGATTTTTTGGTAAACACTAAACCCTAAATCTATGATCAAGCCTAACATCCAGCTCAACTGTTGGATAAATCATTTTATCTTCACAATGTTTTATAGGAATATTTCCCTATAGCAAGTCACTTAAGCACATCTCTGTCATTTCCAATTATCTGAACCATATGTGCTTAGGAGTTATTTCTATCAGTCCTTTTCATAAGACATTCTAGTTAATAACCTCCTATTTTAAAAGGTGATATCATTAAAGATCACAAACAAAAAGATAATATGCTTAGCCATAAACTTTTCTCAGCAAAGAACATAAGTATATTAAGAACCCTAAACTCTAGGGTAAGCACTTACAATTCAAACCCTAACTTTTATATTAATTATAATCAAATATATACATTGTTATTTCCTAAATTAGTGGGAGTAATATTAACCAAATAGTTTCCTTTGAATATCATACATCAAATAATGATATAGGATCATTATATAAAAATTTCCATCCAAACTATGGGCTAACTAGAATTAAGTTTTCTAAACAAACGAGGAAATATCATTTAATAAATCCATGGTTTAATATGGAAACAAAATTAATAAGAAAAGATTCTACTAAATATTAAAAGGGTTATAGAGAAATATAAAAACATTTATCATAAAGGTTCATAAAAGGAATCACAATAAATACAAATTGTTGCTGCAAGTATTTAGCAAATAAAGTTTATAAAATAAAGTTCAAACTAAATGTTAAAATACAAATCTGAAAATAAAACAGGAAATTGAAAACATAAAAGAATAAAAGAAGAGAACAACAGATAATTCTGGCCCATGGCCTAGTTTCTCTTTGCCCTATCTGTCGCTCACGCGCGTCACACCGCAGCCCACTTGGCCCAAGTCTGGCCCATACCGGTTCGTCGTTTGTCACCCCTTCGTCATCCTCACGCAAGCAGGCAGCTGCGTGGGCGGCGCCAATGCTGTTCGCCGTCCCCGCTGCGATTCCTGCCACCGCCGAGGTCGCTCTGCGAGGATAAGAACGCCACGGCTAAGCCCTCATCCTCATCCTCTCACTCGCGGATCTCCACTACTCCTTATCCTTTCTGTAGAGAAACGAACCAAAACCCTAGCTCACCGGAGCCACTCCTTTTTGCCAGTATAAAACACCCTTGAGTCCATGGAGTATTCGGGGAGAAGCGTCTCGTCGTCCTTGTCACTTGAGAGGAAGAAGTGAAGAAAAAGGGGTTCGCAACCATGGGGATTTCGCCATTTCCTTCCGTCGGTGATCATCGGAGTTCATGCAAATTAGTCGGTATTGGAGCATCATCATCTTCACCGATCACTCTACCAACATTAGGGTAAGCTTGCGCATCTCTAGACCCTAATTACGCTTGCTGATTCTCGTTGTAGACCTCGTTTCATTGAGCACCGCCGTTGGCCGCCGCAGAAGCTCGTCGCCGATGTATTTCCG
Organism: Avena sativa; assembly: GCA_916181665.1. NCBI lineage: Eukaryota > Viridiplantae > Streptophyta > Magnoliopsida > Poales > Poaceae > Avena > Avena sativa. The sequence goes on from OV702295.1 coordinate 134,191,705, forward strand.
GTGACCACTAGGTAGCATCTTTACCACCAATAGGATTTCCTTCATTCCCTCTGTCCAACAGCATCAACCTTGTTCACCAGAGCACAGTGGTTCGCCGCCGGCGACCATTCTCTGGTGGTGGAGGCCGAGCTGATGTCAGCATGACATCATGCTAGTGTCATTCTGCCACCTCAGCGTGGTTTGACCTGGTCCTTGTCTCGCGTGGCAAGTGACATGGCCTAGGGCCCATCTGTCAATGACTGTGATTAGGAATAGGCTCGGTAATAAATGGATTTACTAAAATGGGGTATGTGAGGTGGCCACTGGCCCACTGGTCAGTGACCTTGGTTAGGTTTAGCCTTGGTAAGAAAAGTATTTTCTTTTTTGTAAATCGATAAAACAATATAAATTCAAATATCAATATTCCAGAAATGAAATAAATGATTAAATCTTGTTAAATCAATAACTTTTGTTTTATAATTCAAAAAAATATGTATAATATATGAAAATGTTTAGAAAAATAAAATCTATAACATTAATCCATTATCAAAAATTGTTATGTTGTAAATTTAAATAATTATTATATAATAAAGATTTTATAAGTATTAATACTTTGAAAATTCATATTTTAATATTGGTAAATCTTAAAAATAAATTACCAAAAATCTTAGAAAAATAAGAACTATAATTTGAAACTATAATCATGCATTATTATTTCACTTATTTAACTATTTATTATTTATTAAGTAGTTATAAAGTAATAAATATTATAAAAATAATATCTTATTATTTATAAATCACAAAAATAAATGTAATGTACCAAAATGTTCACAAAAATAATACCTACATGTTAAAAATATAATATTCCACTTTTGAGTTAAATAAAAAGTTAAATACTTTAATAACTTGAATTTAAATCTATTTTCTTAGTTGTTAATTCATATAAAGGTAAATAAAAATTGTTAAAATTCTAAAATCAACGAATTAAAGTCTAATAAATAATACTAGTTTTAAATATTAATAATATGAAGTTATAATGGTTTAAAACATTATAAGTACAATTTTATTGAATTATCCTTCAACCATATGTGTAGTTTATTTTGAAAAAAGATCTTTAACAATGATAAAATCTTCAAGAATGATATATTAATCAAATACAACCTTTTACCATTGTTTCACTCACAACTTTATAATGGATTAAATCTAGAGATAATCCATAAGTAGTAAATAATATTGTTTACTTATTCACAAATCATAACCATATCCTTATAAGGAGATAAATCCTTTTATACATGTATAAGGTTAGGAAACCACTATTCAAATAGAAGTATTACGATTCTTAAAGTATCCTTAGAGAAACATTATAAAGTACACAAGGTACAAATAACATAAGCAATATACCTTAAGTCCATCTAGGTTTTTAAAAGTTAACTTTAGTCCACAAGACTTTCAATATAGGACTAAAGACTTTGTTATATATTTTATAGTTAACTTTGGTCTGTTATAATTAAGTTATAAAACATCTCCAGTCCAAGATATTCAAGCAAGCCCAAACAACCTCAACCATATTTGATTAACCACAAAGATTGTGTAGACCTTAGAAAAGGAATCTTTTCTTCAAAAGTTATTCGTTTCGCCACTTCAACCAACAAACTTTATAATAATATCTCCAACTCTTAACAAATTAAATTCAAGGAATTCTCATTATAATTAACCGATGATAATTAATCACAATCACATTGTTTCAAACTTTACTTGTATACTTAGGATTGTAAACACTTAAATTCCTTATTAAAACCATTACTTGTAAAGAAAAAATTTAAAAATAAACAATTATAATTTAAGCAATATTGAGTAACATTTCACGTTGGTGTGTATCTCATTGTTTTATAATATTATAATTACATGTTGTTTCACACACTCACAAGCCTTAACAAGAAGCACAAGTGTAAAACTTAATTAAAAATACAACACATTTCAAAGACATCATTTCTAGTACCCAAACCGTAGAACAACGTTATCCCCGAGATTCGCGTTAATAAAATGCATCACATTACTTATGCATAAAAGCATTTTGCTTCTTTAAACATTAGTCCTTACCGGACCAATGATGCTGATTTCAGATATTGGATTTTATATTGTCTTGAAGACCGTGAGTGCATAATCTTGTAATCACAAAAGGCAAGTTCACACTTGCTCATGTCCTTTGATTATTTTCTGTAAAGTATTTTACAAATCCAGTGTTGTCATCACCTACATTTGAAAAAGGTCCGAAAACACTATTTTCATAACAATGTGATTATAGGTTATTTACCATGAGGTAATAACCTACTATGAAAGTTCCGGTGGTCATAAAAATGTCGCGAGTGATTCTTGCGTCGTATATCACGCGTTAACCATGATATTTGGAATGGGACGGAGAAGTTAGCTGTATCTTCTTCCTCTCGCATGTAGCATTATGTGCAGGTCTTGGCTGTTATCACTCGTAGCGTGCATATTAATTGGTAATTCTTAGAGGATATGGAACATATGGGTGGGAACCCAAAACGTCCCATGATAGTTTTGGCATCTAACTGTCTGTACAAACCATTGCCGTAATTCAATATGTGGGCATGGTGTACACCAAGGAGGCATGCGAGGTCGCGAAGGGGGCAGTGATTAGCTTGGATCATCTTTTGGGCCCCACATCATGGAATTGTGGACGGGAATAAGCTGCCCGGTTGTGCAACAAAGAGTTGATCTCTCATGGGTAAAGTAACGCACCTCTACAGAGTGTAAGAATTGTAACTTGTTACTCCCTGTTCCTGGAAGGATCTGCGAACGCGGCGGGAAAGGAACTCCATGAAAGTTCTGGTAAACCCGTGAAGGCTGACGGACATAGCTTTTCAAAATAAAAGCAACCTTTGAAGAAATGTTTACGAAAACTTGCATTGCCTACGACCTACGATCTGTGGCTGTAGATATAGTTCATCAAACACTCCTTTTCTAGTGAACTTGCTGAGTACGCTCGTACTCAATGTATCTTCTTAACCCTTGCTAGATTCTAAAGCCATTAAGACGATGTCTACATCAAGTTATGATCCAGGAATCATCATCAAAAGCTAAAGCTCTTCAATGAGGTCAAGAAAGTCAACATATACATCAACTCAAGTGAAGACGAAGTTACTGATTAGATAGGAATATAATCTCTAACCATAGAACCTATTTCTGTAGCGTATTGCAATAGCAGCAATGCCAGACCATTAGTTAGCATACTAGTCTTAATAGTATGATAGTCTTTGAGTTGCTTATTTCTGATTCTTCTTTGTAAGAAGTTCTTTCTCTCTCTTTAACCTAGAGTGTTCTCTGGATCTTCTGTATAGAGTGAGTTGTAACCTTTAGCCATGTATTAGAATCATTGTGTTTCTGTTGTACCACTCTGAGGGATGTAATACTAGTGAACGGTGTTTCATTGGTGTTATGTCAATGACTATAGTGTACTACATCATGCAGTGGTATGTTGGGTCACCGCAGCTGGTATCAGAGCATATGCTTTGCCTTAGGTTAAAAACCTAGTAAATGGGTAGAACTTGTAGGACACATATCTGCAATAATAAAGAGTTCTCTAGTGATATGAGGGATATTCACTTGAGAATAATCCTGTCATGTTACTAGTGCAATAATTCTTTAGTAGTATTGCAATCCCTAACATTACCAAGAGTTTTAACTCTATGTGACTAATGATAATTTCTTATCTATAGTTACACATGGCACCTCGGTATCCACCCCGGAATGTTCAAGTGATGAACAAGACGCTGAATGACTATGGAGGGGATTGGACAGATAATCTCCGACAACTTCTATGGAGTTTGGATTGTGAATCGAGACTTTTGGTCAAGGCTACAGTTATTATGATGGGCAGGTATTAGCTAAATAACGTGTCATGATCATGTTACCCAAGAAGTTAGGACTTAAGGGAGAAATGACATCAGGAGAGGCTAGGTTCATGGCATCTGCATATCAGATTGTCATAGCAGCAGCCATAACCATGATCCGAGAACATAAATCCCAAGCTCTAGAAGGTAGTACTCACACCATTATACCCCACGAAACCTCAAATCCAGAGCATGAGTTAGATCACTCTACTCTAGTCCAAACTGAACCTACTCTAGCTATAGAGTATATGGATCGTTATCGGTCTTTGTTAAACACTTATCATAACACTCACCAAGTCTTAGTTCAGGAACTGGATACAATCATTGAGGATTTTACTGATCCTGATAAGGCAATGTCACGTAGGAAGAAGTTAGATAAAGAAGCTAGGCATAACAAATACATACCTTCTGGAGAAGTGTATGAGGAAACAGAGTTTGATGATCCACACTCAGAAAAGTATGCCTACTACCAAAATAAACCCCAGCCACCTGAAGATCTATGGACCAAGTATAACTCCGAACGACAGGAATGGGCTGGAGTTATTCCAAATAACTCTAAGCAAAACCAATATGAATGGGGAGTAGAATCTCAAGGTGGAACTATAGGAAATCCTATACCTTGTGATACAGGTATCGGAGAAGAGACCAACTATAACCATAGAGAGCCTTATGGACCATATGGGGGTGATACCAATCCAATCGACTTAGAAGAGTATTCCGATAGCTACTATACCAATATGTACAAATGGATTCAAGAAAAGGCTAAAAAGCCAACTTACTTTGAGGAAGCGTTGCCAGAAAACCAGGAATATCCTATAGAAGATTATGCCAACTCTAGTCATTTTTCAATGACTAATCTCAGTCTCGGTACTTCTAATCAAGAATACACACCTCCTGGATGCAGAAGGCAGTCGTAGGACTTCACGTCATCATGGACGGAACTCCAGGAGGCACTAGAGGAAGATGAAAGTAAGAAAGTAATGATATCCCAAGGGATGAGTGCTTGAATAATGTACATAGAGGGTAATGCGTATTGTAGTTTGAAAGGTTTGCTGGAATAAGTGAGGATATACTCACAAGAACAAGAAGTTCTTGTAAGATAGTTGTGTAATATATGTGAGGGGAAAACCGTTGGAACATTTAGTACATTTGTAAATTATTTAAAACCTATGTATAATACATGGTATATGTTTTGTTGTTTATCGACTTTTGGATTTTCTTGAATCTTCTTGATTGGCTAGATCTGTACATGAAGTTTAATTAGGTGTGCAAATGCATGATGCAACACCCAGTTATTACTTGATGTTATAGACCTAGATAGGAATTGGAATCAGTGTAAGGGAGTGATGAATTCCGTATACCAAGAAGCTTTACATGCAGAATAAAACAACAAGAAATAGTGCAATTAAAGTTCACTAGAAATAGGTGGTATCCAAACTCGAATAAGTTTGAGTGCATGCCCTAAATATGTCGGAAATCGTAGGGTAGTACATACACCCTAGGATGGTCCACAGTCAGTAACTTGCCGCAACAGGTATCGGTTAAAATAGTTAATCAGATCATTTTAAAAGTTGCATAAAGAGCATAAAATTTGGCCTACGTTAAGTAAGACATAGAGAAGTATAAAAATTTAAAGGGATCGTCTTTCTAAACGTTTCACGAAGTCAGCTTACCAAAGCGAAAATATCCAAATAGTTAGTAAGACTAATAATGCTAAAATATTTGCTTCGGAGATCAACAATTGTGTGGATGCACCGTACAATCTTTCATGAGACTCTAACTAGGTAGAATATAAGCTGATCAAAGACCAACATTCTTACTATAAATCCAATGGTTACTATATATGTAGTTTAGAGGATATTAGTAAACCCTAAGGGGGAGAGTAAAACAGTAAACAAAAGTACTGTTATCGGAATCCTAGAGTAAAGGGTAGGAAAGAAATACTAACCTATGACAATTTAAGCCTTATTTTCATCAGGTTAAAAGAAGTCATCATTATAAAAGTACTCCTAAAAGGATTTAATATAATAATAAAATATTATCTAAAGCCTGTTAAAGTAAAAACTTGAAGCTATAAAATAGATTAGTCTTAAAAGGCTAATCCTGGAGGAAACAACTCTTAAGTGATTCATAAGAGAGAATAAAGCACATCCAATTGGGCAGGTGTAGAGGAACAAGAAATTCCAATAGGTATGAACTAAATGAATTCAAATCCAATTTCGGAAGGAATACCAGTATCAACCATACTATGAAAAGAATAAAAATATAGTCTTTTGACAACTATGGGCAAATAGCAATTTAAAACTTGTTTTAGTGAGACTTCGTAGACTTTATATAATATAGTAAGAAAGTTCAATGATTAAGTAAAAGAGTTGGACTAGGATACCTAATCAGGTTATGGAACTAAAGAAGAGACCCTAAATTAAGGAGTTATAATAAGTACATATCTCTAAAGGAGGATTGTAAAAGGAACTTTGAAGGATTGAGACAACAAATTGGAGGTTTCAAGTATGACGAGAATACGAGAAAACTATCTAGATATGGAATACTACAATTATTTCCATATAAGGTTACCATGGAGTTGAGAAATATTGCAACCACTACAAGTCAACTCTTTACTCCGAAACGTGAGAGTTTGTGAACTTCAAGGACGAAGTTTATTTTAAGGGGGAGAGTCTGTAACATCCTAGCATTAGAGCTTAGAAATAAGCTAAACCCAGATGTGTGCATTGCATTCATGCATAGAAAATCAGAATAATTTTCGCGCTTTTGAATAAAACTTGTTAAAGTGATTGAAGCTTCTCTCAACTTGATGGAATTGAAGTAGATCATCAAGTTGACTGCGATAAGTTTCAATATGACCTTTGCAAAAAATCTTATTTTGGGTAAAAATAATTTGATCTAAGGGTAGATCAAATATAATAACAATTAAATCATAATGCATTGCTTAAATGATTAATATCTGATACTTCAGGGATCATATCATAAAAATTATCACAATAACTCATGAATACCAAATAACAAGAATGTAATAACTAAATATTGATCTATTCAATTCCTATTCTACTTCTACCATGAGAAACATGGTAACACTTCACCCAAACTCTTTAGTTAGGAAGGAAACTAAGTCAAGTTCATTCACCACATATCTTTCTTTCTATATCAATCTTTGTCATCTATATTGAACCTTATCCTAATATCTATTGTTCATCAATGTTGAGTAATCAACTATTGATTCACAAATTCTTAAACTATCAGTACTTGATCTATTACCTCTTGTTCTTATCATAGCATTCACTTAAATCCTTTAAAGGAGGTAAGGAAAGGTATATGGTAATGCTAGATTCAAATATCATCTATAGGATGGGAGTGTTGGAAGCAAATAAGATCAATAGGATTATTGGTGGAGTTAAATCACTCCTGAATTAATAGAAGAGTTATTTAGATTATATAATTATATGGTGATAAAGTAGATTATAGGGATAAACATTGAAGATAGTTATCAAGGAGTAATCCTATTGGAACAAGTAGGTATAGTCAATGTATAATATCTCTTAGTTCCATAGAGATAAACAGAAGATAAATCTAATACAACTATAATATTGCTTTGATGAAGCCTTGTTTAGCCAATTCGAAACCTAAACCAAAAAGGATCAAAGGATTATAATGATCATGCTTTAGTCACCAAGATTGAATGCTTATATCCGGTATAAGTAACATTGGTGGGTAAAACTTGATTGAACTCCAATATGAAATATTGGAGCCAAGTAAAGATAAAATTGTATGATTAAGAAGATGTTAGAGCAACATTCAATTATAGAGTTAGTATCTTCCTCTGGAAAAGAGTAAATACTTGAGGTGAAGTAGGATTTGATGTATATCCAATTATAAATACATCTACTAAAGTAGTATTAGTGGATGGTTATGGAAGAATGGGAATGGAGTTAAAAGTAGCTACTTGTTGGATTGGAGGTTATCAACAGAAAGGTAGTGGATATAACCAAGTCTGGAGAGGTGAAGATTATGAAAAGCTTCAATGTCAAACTCATTGGATTTATCAATGGGTCTAATGGAATAAAAGGTGGATAAGAATATTCTTGTGAAGTAAAGCTCATCATGTTAGTACATGATGATGGATATGGAGGAGAAGAATATCTAGGAAAGGAATTCCTCAATCAGAAGTCCAGTATTATGAAGTATGGAAAATAGGATTTTTTGGTAAACACTAAACCCTAAATCTATGATCAAGCCTAACATCCAACTCAACTGTTGGATAAATCATTTTATCTTCACAATGTTTTATAGGAATATTTCCCTATAGCAAGTCACTTAAGCACATCTCTGTCATTTCCAATTATCTGAACCATATGTGCTTAGGAGTTATTTCTATCAGTCCTTTTCATAAGACATTCCAGTTAATAACTTCCTATTTTAAAAGGTGATATCATTAAAGATCACAAACAAAAAGATAATATGCTTAGCCATAAACTTTTCTCAGCAAAGAACATAAGTATATTAAGAACCCTAAACTCTAGGGTAAGCACTTACAATTCAAACCCTAAATTTTATATTAATTATAATCGAATATATACATTGTTATTTCCTAAATTAGTGGGAGTAATATTAACCAAATAGTTTCCTTTGAATATCATACATCAAATAATGATATAGGATCATTATATAAAAATTTCCATCCAAACTATGAGCTAACTAGAATTAAGTTTTCTAAACAAACGAGGAAATATCATTTAATAAATCCATGGTTTAATATGGAAACAAAATTAATAAGAAAAGATTCTACTAAATATTAAAAGGGTTATAGAGAAATATAAAAACATTTATCATAAAGGTTCATAAAAGGAATCACAATAAATACAAATTGTTGCTGCAAGTATTTAGCAAATAAAGTTTATAAAATAAAGTTCAAACCAAATGTTAAAATACAAATCTGAAAATAAAACAGGAAATTGAAAACTTAAAAGAATAAAAGAAGAGAACAACAGATAATTCTGGCCCATGGCCTAGTTTCTCTTCGCCCTATCTGTCGCTCACGTGCGTCACACCGCGACCCACTTGGCCCAAGTCTGGCCCATACCGATTCGTCGTCTGTCACCCCTTCGTCATCCTCACGCAGGCAGGCAGCTGCATGGGCGGCGCCGATGCCGTTCACCGTCGCCGCTGCGATTCCTGCCACCACCGAGGTCGCTCTGCGAGGATAAGAATGCCACGGCGAAGACCTCGTCCTCATCCTCTCACTCGCGCATCTCCACTCCTCCTTATCCTCTCTGTAGAGAAATAAACCGAAACCCTAGCTCACCGGAGCCACTCCTTGTCACCGGTAGAAACCACCCCTAAGGCCATGGTGTAGTCGAGGAGAAACGTCTCGCCGTCCTTGTCACTTGAGAGGAAGTAGTGAAGAAAAGGGGGGTCGGAATCATGGGGATTTCACCGTTCAATTCTGCCGGTGATCATCGGAGTTCATGCAAATTAGTCAGTATTTGAGAATCATCATCTTCACCGATCACTCTACCAGCATCAGGGTAAGCTTGCGCATCTCTAGACCCTAATTACGCTTGCTGATTCTCGTTGTAGACCTCGTTTCATTGAGCATCGCCATTGGCCGCCGCAGAAGCTCGTCGCCGATGTATTTCCGATGACCACTAGGTAGCGTCGTTACCACCAATAGGTTCGCCTTGATTCCCTCTATCCAACAACATCGACCTTGTTCACCAGAGCACAGTGGTTCGCCGCTGGTGACCATTCTCTGGTGGTGGAGGCCGAGCTGATGTGAGAATGACATCATGCTTGTGTCATTCTGCCACCTCAGCGTGGTTTGACCTGGTCCTTGTCTCGCGTGGCAAGTGACATGGCCTAGGGCCCATCTATCAATGACTGTGAGTAGGAATAGGCTCGGTAACAAATGGATTTACTAAAATGGGGTATGTGAGGTGGCCACTGGCCCACTGGTCAGTGACCTTGGGTAGGTTTAGCCTTGGTAAGAAAAGTATTTTCTATTTAGTAAATCGATAAAACAATATAAATTCAAATATCAATATTCGAGAAATGAAATAAATGATTAAATCTTGTTAAATCAATAACTTTTTTTATAATTCAGAAAAATATGTATAATATATGAAAATGTTTAGAAAAAAAATCTATAACATTAATCCATTATCAAAAATTGTTATGTTGGCAATTTAAATAATTATTATATAATAAAGATTTTATAAGTATTAATACTTTGAAAATTCATATTTTAATATTGGTAAATCTTAAAAATATAAATAAAATTCCAAAAATCTTAGAAAAATAAGAACTATAATTTAAAACTATAATCATGCATTATTATTTCACTTATTTAAATATTTATTACTTATTAAGTAGGTATAAAGTAATAAATCTTATAAAAATCATATCTTATTATTTATAAATCACAAAAATAAATGTAAAATACCAAAATGTTCACAAAAATAATACCTACATCTTAAAAATATAATATTCCACTTTTGAGATAAATAAAATTTAAATACTTTAATAACTTGAATTTAAATCTATTTTCTTAGTTGTTAATTCATATAAAGGTAAATAAAAATTGTTAAAATTCTAAAATTAACCAATTAAAGTCTAATAAATAATACCAGTTTTAAATATTAATAATATGAAGTTATAATGGTTCAAAACATTACAAATACAATTTTATTGAATTATCCTTCAACCATATGTGTAGTTTATTTTCTAAAAAGATCTTTAACAATGATAAAATCTTCAAGAATGATATATTAATCAAATACAACCTTTTACCATTGTTTCACTCACAACTTTATAATGGACTAAATCTAGAGATAATCCATAAGTAGTAAATAATATTGTTTAGTTATTCACAAATCATAACCATACCCTTATAAGCAGATAAATCCTTTTATACATGTATAAGGTTAGGAAACCAGTATTCAAATAGAAGTGTTACCATTCTTAAAGTATCCTTAGAGAAACATTATAAAGTACACAAGGTACAAATAACATAAGCAATATACCTTAAGTCCATCTAGGTTTTTAAAAGTTAAATTTAGTCCACAAGACTTTCAATATAAGACTAAAGACTTTGTTATATATTTTATAGTTAACTTTGGTCTGTTATAATTAAGTTATAAAACATCTCCAGTCCAAGCTATTCAAGCAAGCCCAAACAACCTCAACCATGTTTGATTAACCACAAAGATTGTGTAGACCTTAGAAAAGGAATCTTTTCTTCAAAAGTTATTCGTTTTGCCACTTTAATCAACAAACTTTATAATAATATCTCCAACTCTTAACAAATTAAATTCAAGGAATTCTCATTATAATTAACAGATGATAATTAATCACAATCACATTGTTTCAAACTTTACTTGTATACATAGGATTGTAAACAGTTAAGCTCCTTATTAAAACCATTACTTGTAAAGTAAAAATTTAAAAATAAATAATTATAATGTATGCAATATTGAGTAACATTTCACGTTGGTGCGTATCTCATTGTTTATAATATTATAATTACATGTTGTTTCACACACTCACAAGCCTTAACAAGAAGAACAAGTGTAAAACTTAATTAAAAATACAACACATTTCAAAGACATCATTTCTAGTATCCAAACCCTAGAACAACAGTTATCCCCGGGATTCACGTTTATAAAATGCATCACATTACTTATGCATAAAAGAATTTTGCTTCTTTAAACATTAGTCCTTACCGGACCAATGATGCTGATTTCAGATATTGGATCTTATATTGTCTTGAAGACCGTGAGTGTATAATCTTGCAATCACAAAAGGCAAGTTCACACTTGCTCATGTCCTTTGATTATTTTCTGTAAAGTATTTTGCAAATCCAGTGTTGTCATCACCTGCATTTGAAAAAGGTCCGAAAACACTATTTTCATAATAATGTGATTATAGGTTATTTACCATGAGGTAATAACCTACTATGAAAGTTCCGGTGGTAAAGGAACATATTATCTAGGACTTAACAACCAATGTCGCGAGTGATTCTTGCGCCGTGTATCACGCATTAACCATGATATTTGGAATGGGACGGAGAAGTCAGCTATATCTTCTTCCTCTCGCATGTAGCCGAATGTGCAGGTCGTGGCTGTTATCACTCGTAGCATGCATATTAATTGGTAATTCGTAGAGGATATGCAGCATATGGGTGGGAACCCTCAACGTCCCACGATAGTTTTGGCATCTAAATGTCTGTATAAACCATTGCCGTAATTCAATATATGAGCATGGTGTACACCAAGGAGGCATGCGAGGTCGCGAAGGGGGCAGTGATTGGGTTGGATCATCTTTTGGGCCCCACATCATGGAATTGTGGACGGGAATAAGCTGCTCGGTTGTGCAACAAAGAGTTGATCTCTTATGGGTAAAGTAACGCACCTCTACAGAGTGTAATAATTGTAACTTGTTACTCCCTGTTCCGGGAAGGAGTTGCGAATGCGGCGGGAAAGGAACTCCATGAAAGTTCTGGTAAACCCGTGAAGGCTGACGGACATAGCTTTTCAAAATAAAAGCAACCTTTGAAGAAATGTTTACGAAAACTTGCATTGCCTATGACCTATGGTCTGTGGCTGTAGATATAGTGCATCAAACACTCCTTTTCTAGTGAACTTGCTGAGTACGCTCGTACTCAGTCTTCTTAACCCTTGCTAGATTCTGAAGCCATTAAGACGACGTATACATCAAGTTATGCTCCAGGAATCATCATCAAAAGCTAAAGCTCTTCGATAAAGTCAAGAAAGTCAACATATACATCAACTCAAGTGAAGACGAAGTTACTGATTATATAGGAATATAATCTCTAACCATAGAACCTATTTCTGTAGGGCATTGCAATAGCAACAATGCCAGACCATTAGTTAGCATACTAGTATTAATATTATGATAGTCTTTGAGTTGCTTATTTTTGATTCTTATTTGTAAGAAGTTCTTTCTCTCTCTTTAACATAGAGTGTTCTCTGAATCTTGTGTATAGAGTGAGTTGTAACCTTTAGCCATGTATTGGACCCGATGTGTTTCTGTTGTACCACTCTGAGGGATGTAATACTAGTGAACGGTGTTTCATTGGTGTTATGTCAACGACTATAGTGTACTACATCATGTAGTGGTATGCTGGGTCCCCGCAAACAGGGACCCGTGGTGGAATGAAAAGAGAAGTGGAGCAATCGCAGGGCAAGAACAGGAGGAAGGAAAACCGCAAAGGGGGAGGTTTGATTTTGCAGGCGCAAGGAAGAAGAGGCAGGGGAAAACTGAACGGGCGTGGGGGAAGTTGTAACCCCCTCACCCCTACTTAAGGGTAGTAAAAACCCCAATCGTGGTATCTCTCTGCGCAGTGCAGCCAGCATGTGGCCGTGTACCTGGCCGAGTAAGCCAATTAGCGGGCGCCATGTGGAAAACAATACTCGGAGAATCCGCTGCCACATCACGAAAGGAAGGACAAGGGGCGCAGACCGATGGGACTGCCACAGTGACGGGGAATCACTGTGCCGCGAGAGCTTGGAACAAAATTTGAGGCAAGTTACCGTGATTACCAGCTGTCAGTGACTGAAGCATGCCGAAAATGACTCGGAATTGGCCAAGGTGACTCGGCCCGATGCAAAAATGAGCCAAGAAGTCAAAGAGAGGATTCGAAAATTGTTAGACAGACTCGGCTAGGTGCGAGGTTGTGACAAATAAAGACTAAAATTAAGTTCCAATGATATTAAAGGAACCTGGAGACGCCTAACAGCTTGAACTGCTAGACCTCACCAGCTTCGGGGACTAATGTCGGGGCAATAACCCCCGGTAGGGTCACCAGGGGTGAAACATAGCACAGCTTAGCTAGCTCCGAGTAAAGAAATAGACCGGCCGAGTAAGTATGGTCGGGAGAGAGAATCGTGTGCGGCCGACATATGAACTATGTCGGCCTGCATAAGACAAGGTTGTTAATCTTGCAGGAACCAACGAGCCAAGTCTTCCGAGGAAGGGCCGAGTCAGATAGGACGCGTGGCACCTTTCCGAGTAAGGTTCAGGAGGGACCATGGTAAATCATGGTCAAAAGAGAAGGGCGACGCCGGGTGACGCCCAAAGCAAGGGCTGACGTACAAAGTTACTGCATGACGCCAAAAGGAACAGGAGGCAACGTACCAGAAGAACGTTAGCTGTCAAGCTTTATGGACTGGGTCATTGGGGTTAGGTCAAGCCCATGACCCGGCCCACATTGTAGGGATCAGGATCCAAACAGTAAACCCTAAAACACAAAGGGGTATAATCTAGCTAGCGCTGCCTATATAAGGAAGGGCATAGCTGTAGTAGAAGGAGGTTGGACCAAGTAGGTAACTAGTGCCCAGAACAGTAGGTCATACAACTCAAGGAGCACTTGTAATTCTCAAGGATCAATCAAATCCCAAAGTCTGGAGAGTTCATCTTGTTCTTCGTGCATGGCAGGACCGTGCACTCCCTCCCCGGTGACCACAAGCACCCATTCAGCCCCCAACTTAAGCCTACCCATGGCATCTGCCGTGACACCACCACGACATTCTTGATGGGTTATCTGGATGGTACACAAAACACTTTTAATTTGGAAGTGTTTCTTGAACGGTTTAGCATGCGTTTGGGACTGGTGAACCCCTACAGGGTAAATATTTTCAAGAAGTCATGTCCACGCTTATGGACACCTCATAAGAACAATGTCATGATCATAGACAACTTACAATATATCATTATTACTTGTAAAATTGACTAGTAAGTAGATCTATAAACTAAATAATAAAAGTGTCAACATGTGTGTTCTGCAAGATGACTTCCTCGACTGGTCTTCGAGGGGGAAATCTTCGAATGGGTTATGTTTGGTGTTAGTTATATTATACCGTATCGCGCTCCCTTATCCCGCTCTAATAGCCGAAGTTATAGCGAGTCTTTATAAGTTAGATAGTGCAAGCTTTGCTGCTGCTAAGCGCACCACACCCATGTAGGTGAGAGCCGCCGAATTCTAACACTAGCCATGTATTGGCCTTAGTACTAGCCGTTCTCTTTCTTTTTCCTTTACCCTTTGTCAGCACCCTTTGGTTTGTGAGATGTATGTGATGGATGATGTTAACAAGGTTACACTTCCGACTTGTCATGGGAAAGGTTATGGGCGCCGTTTGGTCATTCTTCAAATCCCTTAGTCCGATTTGGTTCTTTTCGATACTTGGATACTATTTTTCTTTCGTTTTGATTTGTATCTTTGCATTGTATCATTTGTATTCTTGTCTCCTAGAGTCATTGTTGTATATATAAGTTCTTATGGGTTCTGTTGCAAACTATTGTGATGTAACTACTTTTAACAAAATCCAACCAAACGAAAGTGTCTGGTTGGCATATTTGAATCACTTCTATGTGTATTTTGGCGGGAAATGCTAAAATCTACATAGACCCGATTCAGGGGCATTACAATGCTTCATCAAACAGTGTCGCGATATAAACAAGTACACGTGAGAGATGAAGAACTAGAGGATCAATGCCCACATCGTACATGTGTTCTACCCATATTAGCAGAAATATGCATAGATCTGTTCTGATACCACTTAAAGGGTTTGTAATAGGAAAAAAATTTCTAGATAGCGCAACCACTACCAAGATCTATATATGAGTTAATGTAGTAACGGGAAGTAGGTTTCAGCAACATACTCTTGTAGATCAAAAGCATTTACGTTCATGGGAATGTTGATGATGTAGTCATACTTCTATTCAACCTCAAGGTTGCATTACTCATCGCGTGTCACCTCCCGGTCTTTGCATGACTGCTCCGACACCACAACTGGCAGTGCCTTTGTGGTATCACACACGTCCGGTGTCCGGCAACGACTCCAGTTCTCCGTGCTCCATCTGGCATGCGGAGGTAGACCTTCTCAAACAAGGATCCATTAGAGCGATGATGTGCCAGGGTTGTGTCGTATCCTTTGCACGCAGGTTTTATTGGAACCATGCACAAGGGATTCAAAGGAGATAGAGGGAAAATCCCTAAGGAATATTGCCTTAGGAATCACCGAATTTATTATGTGTATTTTCCCTCTCCCTATTCCCATCTATATATAGGAGAAAGGGAGGGACCCCCACATTGCCATCTGGCAATGTGGGACTAAAGGAGGGGGAGGAGGTGGAGGCGGGCAGCCAAGGGAGGAGGGGCCATCTGGGTGGGCCCCACCCACATGCGCGTGGCCCAAGGATGGCTAGTGGTAGGGTCCCCTAGGTGCGGCCTCCCCAACGGCCTTTCCCCATCCAAGAATTAGCCCATTAGGGAAATTATCCCAAAATTCATTTTTAAATTAGATTTTCAAGAATTAGTTTAGATGATTAATATAAAAATAATATTTAAAATTTCTTCATGATCAGAAACTCCTTTTTGATCACACCGAACAACTTCAGATTTACCCAAAATACTTTTGGTTTTCTCTCTGCTTTCCAACGGTGATCCCAACGATTTCATAATGATCTCCAAGCATTGTAGAACTCTTAAGTATGTTACCCTATGTTCGGGAACATCATAGATATGATCGAGAACCCTCTCATATCAATTATCATTTGCCGGACCGGGATGCCCATAATGCCCCCTGTGCATTTACGATGTTCTATCGTTTGAATCATAAACTTCTAGTCAAATTCATTTTGTTACTTCAATACATAACTTTTCCAAGATTTGATCATCGGTATCGATATACCAATCCCATTACTGACAAGTATACTTAATTAATTCATGTGGTATCACATCTTCACTACCTAGTCATTCTCTGAAGTGTATCTTCCCGTCACGCGGGAGAAAATATCATGTTCTTGATCCATACGCCTCAACGTGTTCCTCTAAAATACCCAACATACACCTTTATGGTCATCCTATTTTAGTGTGATGGTTCATGCAGTCTAACTAATCGCGGGTGACAGTGATTAAATATGATCTCATGGTTTGAGGAGAAGGTAACTTAGTTTCTAACTATTGCAACGATAAATCATGTGACTTGATCATGTCGCAATACTTATATGGATAAGCATGTCCACATGAAATTCTCCAATGTCATGGCCTCATTTTCTATTGACAATATTCCATGATCAGAAAACCTTGATCATCGGCTGCCCAATGAACTAGTATATAGAGGCTACTAGGGACTTGGTTTGTTTACATACTACACCCGTATCAATGTTTCCGCTTGATACAGTTATAACACAATATAAAACTATTATAAATTTATTGATATATGATAATAAACACATTTATTATTTGCCTCTAGGGTATATCCCCTTTAGTGTGGCGGCGTCAACTACCGCAAACTACCCGGAAGATGACATAGTGATCGAGGTCGTCCATGGACAAGAAGATTTCGCTGATCTTCCTAACGAAGTCGTAGGGGATATCATCTAGTATGCCACACCTTGGCCGGCCATCGCTAGAGATCGAGCTCTATTTGTAAATGGATTGGTGGATGGATTGTATTGTGTGGGCACGCAAATACCATTTCTACCCCTAGATAAGTTCTATAAATCTGTAGTCATCCTAAATAGCTTGACTCTTCTGCTCCGTTGTAAGATCCCTCCTTTATAAAGGAAAAGGATCCCTGTGATTGCAATGCTAGTACCTGGATCATTACTAGCATCCACAGTTTAAGGTGAAGTACACAGATACAAAGGTCATTTATTACATCCGTTCCAGAGATAAACATAGTCTTTACAACTCAAGGCCACAGGCCTAATACAAGAGTTTGAATAAGTAAATAAATATAAGTCTTCATCTTCATGTGCCACAGGCAAACATGTTGAGTGTAGACTCATGACACCTAATCCTCATCGGAGTAACCTACAACATCACAAGTTACAGCCACAGTGGGTCAATACTTTGGAATAGTATTGGCAAGTGATACCTTAGTAAAATTTAGGTGGACTATATTACTATATGCATTTTGGATAAGTGTAGCTTGGCTTGCTTGCTCAAAATAGGTTTTTCCTATTAGTTGAAATCACTAAGTTTTCTTTGTCAAAACTTTTCCCAAGGAACCACCAATAGACATTGAGGTCATTCACCCTTGTTCACCCACAAGTTTTTACTTAGAAGTTGGAATGCTGAGATTCTTGATATCTTCCATGTCTTGATACTCAAGTTGTCCATTGCCATGGACTTGGCTAAGTACTTAGATTTTTCCATCTGCAGAGGTTGTGCACTTTCCCCACCAGACTTGGTTTCCCAAGACAGGACCTTTCAGAAGCCTTTCCTTAGACCAAATGGACGCGCTCCAACCTATCATTCCCACTACCACCAACTGTCCAAATGGCTAAGTTCTAGCAACTTATGTGATCCAGGCAGAGCCCATATTGTCAAGTGGCTGCACTAGAAGCTTCTCAACACTTGGCCTCTAAAATCCCTTTGTTCCTGGGTGGCTTTCCACAAGTGAGATACACAAGGTAAACCATAGCCATGGGCCTTGTGTAACCACTCAACCAAAAACCACCAATCAAGTCCCTTTCCACCCAGGTGATTCATTGACTTAGTTGTTTTATTAAGAAAAACATAAGTCCAAAGACTTAGAAATATTTTCATCATAGCATGTAAATTTTACCAACCCTTGTTTGCTACTAGCTAGGCTAAGCATGGCATAGATAGTACTTGACTTAGAAATTTCCTAACAATTCTACAACTACTTATGATTTCCCAACATGGCATTTGGCAAAATAGTAACATGCAAGACTTAGCAAAATATTTCTAATGCTTGTATAAAAAATATAGGGATAGAAATATTCATGAAGTACCACTTGCCTTGGTAGTTGGGAGAGTAGCACTCTTCACAATCACAATCACTAGCACCAAAGTCTACACAAAGAATGGTAGCAACCATTACACACAACATATACAAACAAAAATACATATGCATGCATGCAAAATTCTAAGTGATGATTTTTTTAAAACTCAACCAAGCAAGTGCATAGTACTGAATCATAACCAAGTCAAAAACTTGCTAAACCAAGTTTATTTGACACTAAAACAATTTCCTAAACAAATCATATAATTAAAATAGTCCTAAACAAGTTTCTGCAAATAAAGTCATTTTAACAGAAGCTAAACATTAAACACATTGCATAAACAGAAAGGGCTTGATCTCCTGATTCCAACGATATAAAATTTATCAAATTCTAACGTGGGAATCAAAAGTTATAGCTAAATCAAATTTGGATATAAACCTGATTCAAATTCTATTTTTAAACTAAACCCTAGACACGCGGCGCTATCCTATTGGTCGATACTGCTTCGCTCAGGATCACCCTTCCGCGCCGTCAGATCAAGTCAGATCCAACGCGCCAGATTCACAGAAAACGTTTCGCTCAGATCTAATCTAGCCCTTATGATGCAGATCTAACGGCTACCGTTGCTTCGACCATAGACTAGCGGCGCTAGCGGCGGCGACTGGCGGCGGCGCGTCTGTCAGTGGCGGCGCTGGCGTTCTAGGTCGTCCGGGGAGGGGAGAGGGTGCTTACCAGAACCGCAAGGACAAGGCGAAGCTCAACGTGGAGGTGGCTTGGCATGGGGCGCAAGGCAGGGGCTGCTGGAGCTCGTCGGAGTTGTGCACGGCGTCGGGTGGTTGCTGTCGAAGTCGTTGCGAGGTTTCGCTTCGCCCTAGCACGAACCAGATGGATTAGGAGACGCGCAAGACAGTGGCGAACAACTTCGTATGCAAGAGGGGGCAAGGGGCGCTCGGAGCTTACCGCAATTGGTCGCCGGAGTGGATGGGGTCGTCTATCTCGTGTGGTCGCCGACGTTGCCGAGGCTCTGGATGTTCCTAGCATGCACTAGAGGGGTCAGGAGATGCGCATGCTCGCGGAGATCGTACTGGCAAGTTTAGGCAGCAAGGGGCGACGAGGTCTTACCGGAATATCTCGCCGGAGATCGTCGGAGCTGCGGCGGTGCAACGCGAAATGGGGGCAGCCTGGTGGCGAGAAGAGAGTGTAGCGTGGGGGAAAATGACCGCGGCGGGGTGTGGTTTAAATAGGCTGAAGCACGACAGGAAACGCTCGCGGTATCAAGGCTAATTATGCCGCGCCATTACCGGCATCAACGGCAGCGGTGACGTGGTCTGCGGGCGCGATTTGGGGATGAAGGAGTGACGTGGAGAGGGCCTGCTTGTCAGTGAATAGAACAGAGGGGGAGTGAGGTCCGGGTGTCAGCGGATTGCTGGGTGCATCTGCGCGTGAGCGACGGAGAGAAGGGACCCGGGTTGGCTAGTTGGGCTGCTTCTGTTGATGGGCCAGATTAGTAGCGCCGGCCCTTTTCCTTTTTTTATCCCTTTTCTTTTTCTAATTTGATTTTCTTCAATGATTTTCAAATGAATTCAAACTCTATTTGAATTCAAATCTTTTCAGGATTTTTGCAGTGTTCAACAGTCACAATTCTAGGCATAAAACCATGTGGTCACTTTGAATTGGCTTGATCATTTTTGGAAAGACAGAATAATAGTGACATAGCACTTGATTTGCAAATGTTGGAAAGTGGTTTTGAAACCATTTTTATTTTGTATAATTTTTTTCTAACTCCACACTCAAACCAATCAACAAGGGAAACAAACAAACTTGGTTTAAAACAGTCAAGCTTTCAAATGGGGATGGGCATCTGATTTAAGTTTTCTCACATAAAATGATAGCACTATGTGCTTCTGTTTTCTTGAAATGAGTTTGAAATTGATCTCAAATCTATATGCATGCATGAATGATATGCAATCTTTGAAATCATGATTTTAGGGATGTTACATCCTTTATGCAAATCAGTTCCTAATGTGTGCACAACAACCGCCCATCCTATTTACACTTGCAATCATTCACATGTTCACACCATATTTATTCGTCACCGATAGATCTTCCCAGCCGTCGAACCAAGTAATATGAATGACTCTATTAACCGTCGGAACCATCTGAGATGCTTCTACATCAGGTCGTCAACTTAATTTGTAGCCAGTTAAAAAAGTGTATGCCACTAGTCTTCGGGAGGACCCATCGATAGACTTACTATATGTTTTCGTCACCACTAGGCTCTAAAGTTGTGATAGACGCAAAAGGTCGTTTGTCATGGCTTTTATCGGTCCCGGGATCTGCCCACGAAACACATCACAACGACGAGATTTTTATTATTCCTGCCAGCAATAGGCCGTGTGAGGATAAGTCCGTGACCTAAAGGTGACGGTCTTTTGCTCTCTCTCTGGGGGTGCACGTTACTTCCGAAGGACTTCCACTCTTTCACCAGTAAGGCTGGTGCAGCACTAAGCCTTTTTTCCGGTAGTGTATGAAGCATTGAGAAATCGTCCATCGTCACCATTCACACTGGCAACTTCACCACGGGATCAAACTATGTATAGACAATAGTGAATATATTGTATAAATTAAATTATATTAAGGGTAAGATTTGGAAAAATAGCACCTGGTAAATTATCTCCTTATACTGCGTGAACAAGAATTGATCTCAATGTGAGACTTTTTCCTTTGAGACTATATGTAGTTTGTTGTTGATTGCCTCTCTAGGATGCCTCAAGAATGTGAAGTCATGTGGCGCTTTACGTAGTGAATGGGGCAGGTAGGCAGATCTAGTCCCCGAGCTTTGTGTTAGGGGGGTGAGGTTATTTCTGAGCTCAGTAGTCCCAAATTTTCCATGATCTCCACCGGACTGTCGGTGTCATCTTTTAGATCCAATATATATGACGCGAGACCCCTGCCTAGCATGCTAACTGAAGAAGGATTGATTTCTCGATCCCACGACAATTTCAGCCCTAAAGATCAGAATGGAGATTATGTTGGAAATATGCTCTCTAGAGGCAAATAATAAAAGATGTTTATTTTCATATTTCATTAGTTTATAATAGTTTAATACCATTCTAGTATCAATCAGAAACATCCGTACAGTGTGGTATGTAAACAAACAAACACTAATAGGAAAATATATAGTGGCGGCATTCGTAAAATGGGGTTAGTGGCACTCAAGCCACACACCACTGTTAGGATGTATTGGTGGCGTGCTGAGTGAACTCCACCATTACCGCTCATACTGGTGGTGTTCGGTTTGAACGCCATGACTAGGGGACACAGTGGTGGCGTTTGACGCAAAGACCAGTACTATATGTACAATTTGTCGGGATTTTAGAAATTCAAACGGCACAAGTATATTTTCGAAAAATAAAAAAAGGTGATGTATATTGTTGAACAAAGGCTGCAATATAACATAAATATAACAACATGAAATGCATATTCACATAAGCATGAAAATAACGATTTGGTTCACCACAAATTATTAACAAGCGGTTCAAAATAAGCAAGTTGCATCTACACTAACAAACTATCACAAGGAACAAGCTAGTCACTATGAATGATGTCGATGGCAAACATTATCTGAATGTTACAGCGTGAAGTGGTCCTGCCGGTGAGAAGAATAGCTTGCCCAACTTGTAGATTATCTTGAGCTTCAACAAAGTTCTTACACTCCTGAGTGTTGAAGAGGATGCGGCCATCACTCATTGTATCGTATGAAATGGCGCTTACGGCACATGTTGCTTCAACACAAATTTTAGTCAAGCCTTCTTCTGAAATTTGTAGAGAAAAAATCATTGTCAAATATAGTTTCTAATTAAGATGCAGAAGTTAGAAATCTTATAACTACCGTACAATACAAATACAGTAGGAACTAAACAAGCAATGATAAGTGAAAACATACTATATCATATAGCTGAATATGTGTCCTGGTCAAATAAGTGATAAGTGTTAGGACGATGTAGACATTTTTGAAGGAATATTGTTGACTAGATAACACTCTTCACTGTGGGTAAGCCTGCATCTCTGAGCGAAAATTGTATAATCCAATGGTGCTTCTTACTCCTCATTGCCCTCAACCTCATCCTCCTCCTCGTCTCCCTCATCCTCATCGCACTCATCCTCGTCGTCGTTCATATATACAATGGTGATTCTTGGCCCAGGAGCTCCCATTGCAAAAAACAGGTACACACCAGCAGGGATTTGGTTTTGGGAAATGAACATTCTCCATGAAGAATCTGCAAGGCGAGACATTGCTCGCTCATTGCACACGTCAACAATATATGTTCGCCCAAGATCTTGTAGCTCCATGCTTTCTCCTGTTATTCTATTGATTCCCCTTCTTAAATTGCATGGGATAGACTAAACATGAAACTAAGTAAATAAATGATAATAGTATGGAAACAAAATTTAATGAATTTACATACAAAAAATTATACATACCAATGAACGCCCAAATCGATCCCGTATGAGACGGACATGGAATAGTGAGACTGACATAGTATAATTGCTACAGTCGTGAAACAAACTTCAAACAACGCCATGTCCTCTACAAGGAAAATATAGTTATTTTATACATGCATGTTTTACACATCACCATATCTAATATAAATCACTGGGTGATTAATCAACTTCACACGTCCATGTCTCACACTTTAACATAAAATAGGGCCTCATATTTTCATTGGACGCAAAATATTTTTAGGATGGAGTGAGTGAGCCAATTAAAATGCATAAATTATTTATTTATGCATATCACAAGGCTCGCTCACACCACCCCCGACATTACATCCTCAAATTTTAACCATCGTCCAAATGAAAGTATAAAACTAAAATCAATCGAAAATATATCCATACGAAATCAACCGAAAGTAGGGCCTCATACTCGCATTGGACGCAAAATAATTACAGGGATGGCGTAAGCGAGCCAAGTAGGATGCACAAACTTTTTTTTGTGCATCTCACCAGGCTCGCTCACACCATCCTTGAGATCACATCCTACAATATTTAATCATCGCCATATGAAAGTAGAAAACCAAAATCAGCAAAATTCATATTGATTTTGTATCCCTACAATTATCTAAATTTTCTATACATCTATAATCTCTAAAATTACTACACTACACAAAATCACCTAAAATAACTAAATTAAATACACTAATTAAAATAGGGGGCAGGGGTGTCTACCTGCGGTGGCGCAAGGTCGTAGGAGGCACGGGTTGGTGGAGGCACGACGAAGAGGGTGGAGAGGACGGGGTCGGAGAGGCGCAGCGGCGAGGGTCAGAGAGGCGCAACGGCGAGGGTTGGGGGAGGCGCGGGTCGGAGAAGAGCGGTGGCGCAAAGTCGGAGAGGCGTGGGCAAGGGAGGAGAGGATGGGCCCAGGTCGGAGAGGCGTGAGCAAGGGCAGAGAGGCGTGAGCAAGGGCAGAGAGGCGCGATGGCTGGGAAGGCGTGGTTCGGAGAGGCACATCGGTGCGAGGTCGGAGAGGCACGGGTCGGATATGGCTGGAGCGGGGTAGGGCGGCGCAGGCGGGGCAGTGCATGTGCGGCAATTTGGGGGGTGGGGAAGCGAGCGGGCCGAGAGTGCTGCGTAATGAAGAGGCGTAACGGAGGACTGCGCCTTTTAGAGAAATATTGATGGCACAGTGGTGGAGTCTCCTATTTATGGGATGCCACCACTACTCCGTATTTGCGGCGTTCAAATGTGCGGAACGCCTAGGCTATATTGGTCCCGGCTCGCCTTGTGGTCCACACTTAGTGCCGACATTCTTTGTTTCCCGAACGCCATGACTAAGTTATAGTGGCGGTGTTCGCCTTTTCCCGAACACCACAATTATTTTTACTTATAGTAGTGGCGCCCATTTTACTTTAGACGCCACTAGAAAATTGACTGCTTTAAACCTTTTCCTACAAGTGAAAGGTCTCTAGTAGCCACTGTACACTAGTTCATTGGGCAACTGATGATCAAGATTTCCTAATCATGGAGTATTTATGCCAATTGAAAATGAAGTCATATCATTAGTGAATGATGTGATGGATACTTACCCAATATAAGTATTGCAACACAATGAAGTCACAGAGCTCTTCATTGCAATAGTTGGAAATGAAGTATCCTTCTCCTTTGACTCTGAGATCATATTTAATCACCATCACCTGAGGTAGCTTTGATTGCATCAACTGTCACACTGTCACACTGTAACAACACAACCATAAAGGTGTATATTAGGTATTCTAGAGATATATGTTGAGGTGTATACATCAAGATCGTGATTTGTTCTCCCGCATGACGGGAAGATACAATGGGCCCACTCGGTGAGATTACATCCATCAATGTTACGCAACATATGACTAGGTCATGAGGATAGAATATCGCAGATCGAGTAAAGCAACACTTGATGGTAACGAGATTGAACAAGGTATTGTGATACCGATAATCAGATCTTAGACAAGTCAGGTATCAAAGATAACAAAGGGAATTGGATTCAACATTTATGGTGCAAATGACATTGAAATCATGGAATGCAAAGGGATCATTATGGGTATCATAGAGGTGTCTCGAATATGTCCGTGATGTTCCCAAACCGTAGGATAATACACTTAAAAATTTTATGATGCTTGGAGATCGTTTTGGATTTATCGGAATCACCGGAAGAAAGATATGAGAATGCCGGAAGTGTTCCGTGAGAGAACCAGAATCGTTCTGGGAGGATCCAAAGAAGTTCGGACTAAACCAAAAGGTGTTTAGTGTAAAAGGGAATTTAATAATATGTATTTTATATTAATGGTTGGAATTAATATTAAAATAATATTTAAAATTAAATTTGAAAAGGCAACTTCCCTAATGTGCCAAATCCCTAGAAGGGAAAATGCCCAAGAGGGAAAGCCGCCTCCAGGGGCTAGGGAGCGCAGGGTGGGGTCATCCCAGCCATTGTCCTCCCATGGGTCGCACGCGAGCCCACCCGGCCACTAGCCCCCTCCATGGCGCGCTTCCTCCTCCTCTCCTCCTTTAGTCCAACCATAGGACTTTAATAGAAGAGTTGCCCTCTTTTCCCCTATATAAGAAGGTTCTTATGGGAGGGAAAGACACACAAAATATTCTCTAAGTCAATTTCATTAGGGATGTTCTCTCTCTTCTCTCTAGCAACCGTGGCCCTAAGTAAGTGTTGCGCGCATAAGAGAATGCTTCCCCATAGCACAACATTGTGCTGTGGAGATTCCGGCCAAAAGATCTACTTATGTATTCCAGCTGGATTAGGGAGAATGAAGGTTGTCGTCAAACACCCGACGTATGCGAGACCACGGGGGTGCTGCCACTTGTGGCACCAGGAGTGTCGTGAAAGGATCTGGGGTGACTTGCGAGGAGATTTGGACCTTGAGGTCGGCTACGAGTATGACTACTTCATCCATGTTCTCATAGAAGAATGTTGAGCGCTTTTGGTCTACAATGGCATGTCACTGAAGCCTCTCTCCATTACAACATTACTCCTAGATAGATCCTAGGATATGGTGTTGGGCAAGTTAAGAAAAAATATTGTTTTCTATTTTGAACCCCTTTAGTGGTACCAGAGCCGATCTATGTGTAGTATTCCTTGTATGGCTAGAACAAATGTTGAATGTGGGTATTGATCGTCTAGTTGTTACCCTCCCATGTGTACTTTTTTATATCGTGACACTATTTGATGAAGCGGCCCTGACCGACCTTACACGTAAGCTTACGCGAGAATGGTTCTATGCTCTACATATAGATTGCACCATATAAGTGGCTAGCGGGTGCATGTCTCTCTCACGGTAGTTGATATGGCATTTACAATGGAGATCCCCGAGATGGGTGTCATACAGACAACTATTAGATCCATGTTGTGATTGAAAGTTTGTAGGTAGAAATGGTTCTATAATGAAAGCCCTAGTAGCCATGTACAACTTGCAAAAGATAAAGTAGAGGAGTGTAACTTTATTTTGTAGGGGGCATATGATGTGATATGTTCATGGTTAAGGTAAAGTAGTTTACTTTTCTGTTACTAAGTTGTGTAGTAATAGTCATTGTATCGATGAAACGACCAACTGGTGGCGTCATAGAATTGGTGCCTTACTGGTTGCAAGATGGAGATCATGCTAGGGCGCTTGATGGAGATCAAGGCATGTCAGCGCAATAGGAAAGGGGGACCCTCACATTGTGAGCTCGATGTGTGGGAAGAGACCTTGTAACATAGTCGGATAGGTCTCTCCTGTAACCCTAGGCCCCGGTGACTATATAAACCGGCCCTATGGGAGACTTTAGGGAACAACTCAATACACAACCACAATCAACTCGCACAGGCGAACCTCTCTTGTAATCCGCTGTAACATCCGTCTTACGCCGATATATTACTGGGTTGCTAGCAGGAGTAGGATCCGATCACCACAGTCGGATCTGAACCTGGGTAAACTTGTGCTCACCGCTCCTGGAACATCCGACGTCTCACACCCCATCCTTCCAACGCCACTAGGACCCCCTATGGCGTACTTGTCGACAATCCGACGATAGTCGGCACCCACCGTGGGGCAGGTGACCTTTGGAACATCATTCCAGGCGGAATCTGCACATGCAGGAATCGGCGAAACAATTGCCATGGGTCGTGTGGTCTATGCTAGTGATGTCCCTCTCGTCCTTCTCGACGAGACCTAGATTCCGGCTTCAAAACCCCTGACGACCTAAACGATCATGTCCATCGGCGAGATTGATATCTATCTCGGTTTTGCTGAACCCGCCCAACCCACCCTTGAGGTGATGACCATGAAGGAAGAAAAATCTGGATCTACTTTGTCCGCAGAGGTGGAAGAGTTCAAGGTCCCGGAGAAAATCAAACCCACCCAGCCCACACCTGTAGTGGAAGAAGAGGTGGAAGAAAAATCCGGATCTGATCTCCTTGACGAGATCAGATACACGGATGAGGAATATATCCGCTACGGCTCTGTCATACCGGACGTCGTAGCAGAAAAACAACCCTTGAAGCACAGGATAAAGGAGATGATGAAATGCCCCTACATCGATTACGAAGCAATCACCAACATCAAGGAGAACTTTGAGATGGAGGAGGCAGAAACCTAGCTGTGCCACTACCTCAAGAACATGAACAATAAGAAGCACTATTTCGTGTACCACATAAGCACTGGATCCGACTCTGTCGATGCTGGAGCTGGTAGCGATTCGGTCTTAGACGCAATCGAAGAAAATGCCGACTCACCTAGCTCCCCTAAGGAGTCAATCACGTCGCAGGAACTTTGAGATTTGACAAAGAGATGGAGGAGTATGAACAAGAGCACATATCCAAGCAAACGCAAGGTGAGCCGGAAAATCCTCCTAGTCCATATGATATCATGGATGAAAGCTACACCTTGCAGGATGATATGGATACCGGAGATTTCTCCGAGGTCCACAAACCAACCATGACAGAAAGTACCGACGGAAGATTCTTCCCCGCTATCGGACCAAAAGCCGTCTTTGCCACTGGTATGGACATTAAGGCTACTGGGTGGTCAAAGAAAAAGAAGAAGAACAAAGATCCGACACTAGTAGAGCCAGACGTCAAGGAAACCAACAAAGAAAAAGTTGATGAAGAAATCGAGATGGAGAATCAGTATGGAGATCCAATTAATACCACCCCGATCGACCCTCCTGTGGATGGACACATTGTCACCAAGGGTACACGTGAAATTTAGGATATGGTCTCACGATTCCAATCCCAACGGCTTCGGATCTTACACCAGAGGCGCTGGAGAAAAGGGATGAGGACCTGGAAAAGCATCGTCTGTTTCTACTCGAAGAGGCCGCGCGCATCGTCGAGATGAGACAACAGTTAGACAGTGATCTTGACAAATATCAGTTAGATTTCAAGAGACATCCAAACAATACAAGGGGAGGTCCGTTTCTTGCTAATAAGAATCCGGATATCCACAAAGATTTATTCGACGGAAAAGATGGAGAGAAGATCCGATTCTACAGCACGCCATTGGAAAACACTGCTGCAGCTCGAGCTATCCTCACCAACAATCCGTCTCCGCAGCAGGTCCAGCAGTGCGTCATGTTGCTGGACAAAGGATTAAAGCAGCAAAAAACGGCCGCGTCATTTAGTGGCAAGCTGGCCTCAAAATCCGAGTTTTGCCACACTAGAGCTGACGAAAGCGCTGACGTAAGGCTTCGTAGGGATACGACTCAACGCTACCGTCCCCGTGGAGAAGAAGAGAATTCAAGAACCGGCTCAATTGGCCACTCTCGCCGGTTGGCACGCGACTAGGCAAGAGTTATTCAAGGCAATGGTTCCTCATCAGGACCATCGTCAGCAAAACAACCACTATAGAGAAGACACGGAAACACTTCGCCAGAGAGAAGAGCAAGATCGGCTAAGGATGCCACCACCAAGCCGTCCGGCTGGCAAAGCCGGACGAAGAGATGATCCGGACTGCCCTGAATGAAGTAGGGACGGTGCCCAAAGAAACAGGCATCAGAGCCAGCATAATGAGGCTCCACCACCACCACCAAGAAACCTAGCCGGAAATAATCCACCAGGGCCACCATCGCCTCCTAGCAGCGACCATGAAGGATCCCTTCGTAGCCATGGAAGCCCCAGGGAAGGAGGCAACAATGGTGAGAGGAGAAGCAGAAATCCGACTCCATCGCGTAGAAGCCGTGAGCTTCCAAGGCGCATATCTCTCTCGCCAAATGACGCTCGCCACCGCATTGAATCAAACATACAAGCGCGTCGGTACGAGGAATAAGACATTTATGTGTGACCCAAGTGCTTTGGACCATGCATACGTCAGACCAAATTTCCGGTTGACTTTGGTATTGCCAAACACATTCAGCCCTACGACGGTGCAGCTCGGCCAGATACCTGGCTCCAGGATTTCTTCGAGGCCTACTGCATCGCCAAAGGAGGAAACAGCCTGGTTGCAATCCGATATCTCCCTCTCATGATGAGGAAGACTGCTCGATCATGGCTCTAGTATGATATGCAAAGTGCATTCTTTTTAAACTTCAAGGGAACATACAGGTGGCCCTGCACAGTCGGAGACTTGCAGCATTGCACCCAAAGACCCGGAGAAACCTGCCGGGATTACCTCGGATCCTTGATTGACATGAAAAACTCTTGCGAAGGAGTAAACCAGCAAACTGCGATAGAAGCTTTTATTGCGGGACTTCTAGTCGGACTTTTATGTCACAGACTGAAGCATGACCATGTCATAGATTTGGGAGAAATTATAGAAATGGCAAGCAAATATGCTGATGCCGATGATGATTCAGAAGGGCTGTTAAATATTCTGGCCAATCCCAATGCGGACAAACAGCCAAAACAAACTCAGAAGCGCAAGAACTCCTCGGACGAAAAGCAGGCTCCGGACAACGCAGCTGTCAACGCAATGTTCGGATCTAGAGGACGAGGAGGGCACGGAGGCGGCCAGGGTAGATGCCGTGGAACTTCCCGAATCTAGGGAAGAGGAGATCACCAACCCGGAAGAACCTATACCTAGGCCAACATTGCCAATAATCCCTGTGTCCACCACTTGGATAGTAACGAAGGATCTACCCAGACAGATGCCGAGTGTCGTTTCAATGATGACATCAAGAAATACGAATCTGCTGGCTATAGAGCCAAGCAACTAAAAGGAAAGAAAAATTCTGATAAAGGAAAGGAGCCCAAGGAAGATTCCAACATGGAATAAGCGGAAGCCGCTGCAGATCCCAAGTCGGATGGAAAGAAAACTTTTCCAGCTAAGAAAGACGCATACGTCTGCTTCCTTGGATCCCAACCGGCTAAAGACAAAAAGGCGGTTCTTCGTGAGCTCAATGCCACGGTTTCGGCTGTCCCATAGTTCATGGTCAAAGGTAACAATCACCTTTGATCGTTCAGATCACCCGAGGAAAACACATCGTCGGAGAAAGTACCCTCTGGTCGTCAATCCTCTTATTGATGGGTATGAGTTCTCTAAAACACTCATGGACGGTGGAAGCAGTATTAACATCCTCTACAATGAGACGCTCCCCTGCATGAAGCTACACGAGAGCCAGTTCAGTTACATCAATGTAACTTTCCATGGCATTGTACCAGGGAGACAGGCGGATTCTCTAGGTGAGATTACTCTGGACGTGACATTCGGAACCCGAGATAATTATAGGACCGAGCCACTCTCTTTTGTGGTGGTACCGTTCAAAAGTGCTTACCACGCCATCTTTGGACGTCCGGCTTACTGGGCGTTCATGGCTCGTCCCTGTTACATTTACAACATGATCAAACTTCCAGGTCCAAAGGGCGTAATCACCGTACGAGGAAATCCGAGGAAGGCGCGAGAGTGCGACGAAGGATCTACTGCCTTCGGCGAAGCCGTGCTGCACGCCCAGGAGTACTAGGAGATCAAGAAGACCATCAATCTATCAGAGATGCCCGCTACGAAGAACGAGGTGTTGAAGCCAAGTTTGCAGTTCAAGGCATCAAAAGAGACGAATAAAACATCGCTGAAGGAAGATGATCCCTCCAAGACGACGAACATAGGGGTAGGCTTAGGCCATGCATAGGAAAGCGCGCTCGTCGAGTTCCTCAAAGCTAATAGTGATATCTTCGTATGGCAGCCTTCTGACATGACCGGAGAACCTAGGGAACTTCCCGAGCACTCTCTTAATGTGTACCCTAATGCTAAACCCGTCAAACAGTTCTTACGATGGTTTGGTGATGAAAAGCGCAAAGCAATAGACAAGGAATTAGCCCGACTAGAATTAGTGGATTTTATAACAGAGGTCATCCATACAGATTGGGTGGCAAATCCTATACTCGTCCCTAAAAAGGACACCATTGGTTTAAGGATGTGTGTTGATTATACCGATTTGAACAAGGCATGCCCAAAAGATCTGTTTCCCTTGCCAAGAATCGATCAAGTTATCGACTCAACGGCAGGGTCGGAATTACTCTGTTTTCTCGACGCATATTCCGGATATTACCAAATACCAATGAAAAATTCGGATCAAATTAAGACGTCTTTCGTCACTCCTTTTGAAACCTTCTGCTACAAAACTATGCCTTTTGGCTTAAAGAACGCAGGAGCAACATATCAACGTACTATGCAACATTGTCTCAACAAACAAATCGGATGCAACGTCCATGTATACGTAGATGACATAGCAGTATGTCCAAAAAGAAGGACACTTTAATTTCCGACTTGGATGAAACATTTGTTAGTCTACGAAAATTCAATATGATGCTAAATCCGAAGAAGTGTTTCTTTGGAATCCCAGCCGGAAAATTGTTAGGTTTCATCGTCTCTGAGCGAGGCATAGAGGTGAACCGAGACAAAATCAACGCTATCCTAAACATTACTAGGACGACTCGCCTGAAGAACGTACAACGTCTCACTGGATGCATTGCCGTAGTGATTCGATTCGTCAGCCGGCTCGGCGAAAGAGCCGCACCTTTGTACAAGCTCTTGAAGAAAACCGACAAATTTGTCTAGACTTAAGAAGCCGAAACTGCCCTGCAAAGTTTGGAAGATCTACTTTCAAACCCACCAGTTCTTGCAGAGCTAGAACCTCAGGAACCTATGTTACTCTACATTGCAGCGACCAACAAGGTCATAAGTGTGGTAATAGTAGTTGAGCACGAGGAAGAAGGCCACGAGCATAAGGTGCAGCGGCCAACTTATTATCTGAGTGAGGTCCTGACAGAATCAAAAAAACAGTATCCACACCATCAAAAGCTAGCCTATGGAGTGTTCTTTGCATCCAGAAAGCTATGCCATTATTTTCAAGAGCACAAGATCACAGTGGTGAGCACCGCTCTCCTGCGAGATATAATTAATAACCGTGACGCCACATGACGTGTCACAAAGTGGGGAATAGAGCTTGCAGCTTTCGACATTGAGTACAAACCACGTAAAGTAATCAAGTCCCAAATACTTGCCGACTTTGTCGTTGATTGGATAGAAACGGCAGAAAACACAGGCCCTCCAGACTCGGAATTTTGGACCCTTCACTTTGAGGATCAAAAGCATGAGGACGCTCGGGGGTTGGCGTGGTGCTCAAATCACCCCAAGGAGATAAGTTGTTCTATGTGTTGCAAATACACTTCACGGCAACCAATAATATTGCCGAGTATGAAGCACTGCTGCATGGAATACGGATGGCCAAAAACATTGGCATATCAAGACTCATGTGTTATGGACTCAGATTTAGTTGCTCAGCAAGTATCTGATATCTACAACATAAACAAGCACATGGCAGCATACAAAGCTGTTGTGGATGAACTATCTAAATCGTTCGAGGGTTTTGAGGTTCAACACATCCCTCGAGCAGAAAATGAGGAAGCAGATGCTCTATCAAGGATAGGCTCTGCATGAAACAAGTACCGGATGGAGCTTTTTTAGAGCATTTAAGGATCCCCTCCATAGTCGGAGTTGATGAGGACTATCTGAAGAAATCCGACTCACCTTTAATAGCAGTTCTGGGTGTAATTCCTAGCTGGACAAAACCCTATCTAGATTTCTTGATCAGCGGAAAACTATCCGAAGACGAAGTCTTGAGCCGGCAGATTGTCCGACGAAGAAAAGCCTACACTATAATAAATGGTGAGCTCTATAAAGGGAGTGTTTCTGGCATGTTTCAGCGATGTATTTCTTCGGAAGGAGTGGAAATCTTAAGAGAAATCCACGAAGGCGAGTGCGGTCATCATGCTGCAGCCAGATCCTTAGTGGCAAAAGATTTTCGGCACGGATTCTTTTGGCTTACAACTAAGGAAGATGCCAATAAACTGGTCAAAACATGCAGAGGCTGCCAAAAGTACGCTCATTAGGCATATCTTCCGGCTGAACATCTGCGAACAATCTCTATTACATGGCCATTCATGGTCTGGGGGCTTGATATGGTAGGAAAGTTTCGCACGACAAAATGTGGATTTACTCACCTACTAGTGATGATGGATAAATTTACAAAATGGATTGAGGCTAAACCCGTAACAAGTTGTGATGGAGCCACAACCAGAAAGTTCGTCGAGGACGTAATCATCAGATTCGGATATCCGCACAGGATAATTACTGATAATGGGAGCAATTTTTCCATGGGCAAACTTGTCGAATTCTGCAAAGAACAAGGGATCTGACTTGATATTGCATCATTCGCACATCCACAAGCTAATGGACAAGTAAAAAAGAACTAATGGACTTATTTACAAGGAATCCGACCTCGCCTCGAGGCACCGCTTCGTCGAGCTGTGCGGGCTTGGGCGGAAGAATTACAGTCTGTGATATGGAGCTTACATACAACTCCTAATAGATCAACCGGATATACTCCTTTCTTCTTGGTCTATGGTGCAGAAGCAGTTCTTCCAAGTGATTTGATTCATCAGGCTCCACGAGTAAAATTGTATGTCAAAGAAGATGATCTTGATATAATCAAAGAAGTACGCGTCGTTGCTGATCAGAGATCTACAGCCTGTCAGCAGAAGTTGCGTAAGTATCATAGTGAGAGAGTGAAAAACCATTCTTTCAGAAAAGGCGATTTGGTTCTCCGACTTGTGCAAAGGAGAAAGCACAAACTTTCCCCAATTTGGGAAGGACCTTTTATGGTTAGCAGGGTTCTGCATAATGGGTCATATTATTTAGCCGACATGAGACCAGTCAAGGAAAGACCTGATACTCAGAAGAGAAAGAGAGCTGGTGGCAGCACAGACCCGGATGATATAGACCGTCCATGGAATATTGCACAACTACGTCCCTTTTATTCTTCGTTATATTTCCTTGTAATCATATATGTACATGTTCAAAGTGAAATAAAGTGTTGGTTTCCTCATATGTTATCTTTGAGAAGTTTTTGCCATCTTATTTCCAAAAAGAGCATCTAATTTTTTTAAAAATCCCAAAATGCTTGAAAGTAATTTATGATCATGCTCGTTCTGGTTACGATTTTTGAATATCTAAAAATGTTACCTTAGGGTACAAAGTTTAATTTATTTTCTATAATTTGTTTTTTAATCTGATTGCTTAGACGCGGGCATTTTCCGACTAATGAGTTATTGGTACTAGAAGCCGACTTTGTTTCTGAGTTTAAACTGGTTTAGTAATTGCGCTCCGTTGCTCGGCAAAGTTTCCGTGCTAAAGGTTGGCCGACCCATGAAAGGGAGGAGGCAGACTGCCAGATAAAATGACAAGTATAGGCATAAAAACACAAAGTGCTTCAGAAATTTTCAAGCACATGCATAAAAAATATATAAGAAATAGTGCTACGATAGTAAAAGCATCAGTTTTTACAAGACAGGCATAAAATAAAAACATTGTTTTCATCATTACATTATCATGAGTTCAGAATAATGCACAAATATTATCTATGCTGCAGAATCAGGCGGTGGTGATGAAGCAGGTGGAGCACTGGAGTCAATATCATGGTCGCCCTAAATCTCAGACTCGGAAGCATTGCTGGCTTTTGGATCTTGGGGCGAGGGAGGTGCGGAGATGGATTCAAAGAATAGCGTCGTATAGTTGGTCATCTCTGCCACACGACAAGCATAACCTGCACAAGACTCTTGGATGGCCTTGATTTCTTGCGGGTTACCCTCATCCTCCTCCTCGGCAATGCCCTTGGTGACGTGCCAGATTTCCATCTTGTTGTGGTGGCTCATCACCATGGTCAGAGCTGTCTGAGCAGCAGTCCAAGCGTAGGAGATCTTCCAGTCTTTGATAAGCTTCGGAATCTCCTTGACCTTGCCCCTCACCTCGTGCACTAACATTTTGTGCAAGTCGGGAAGCTTGACGGACTCACCAGCCTCTTCTATAGTTTGGCGGAAGTCGTACAAGACATCTCCGACGAGCTTAATTCGCTCGAGGCGAGGTTCGGAGGTAGGAGAGTCAGAAAGATTCAGGAGGGCTAAGAAAGAACCAAAAAGTCAAAATTCAACTGAAAAACAAAGTCGAAAAATAAACAACAAAAGAAAAGATTCAGAAATCTTACCTAGCATAGAGTGATTCCATTGAGCATGCTCCTTGAGGAGGTTGTTTAGTTCACTGGCTGTGGCCTGGGCAAGATCCCTCTGAATATCGAAGTCCTTCTTGAGATCAGCTAATTCTTTGTCTCGGAGGGCTAGGAGCTTCTCGAGCCTCATGGTCCCGTGATTGCTTGACTCCAGGACAACAGCTATGGATTTCTCTGATTCTAAAGTTAGCTTCTCAAGCTTGTCCCGGATCTCAGCATTCTCTATCTCCAAGACCTTGAAGTTCTCAGCTTGCGCCACCATCTTGCTGGACTGGCACAAAAGTTCTGCAAAGAAAAAATATCAGTCGGACAAAAAAAGTTTGACTATGACAAAAAAGATAACTGACAAAGAGGAAGCCAGAAAAGTTTACCTTCTTCTTCATCTTTCTCAACTTTCAACTTTGAATTCTCAAAGCGCAAAGCCTTGATTTCTTTGCGCTTATTACTAATGCTCTTGAGAAATTCCTGGTTGGAAGATGCAATTTTCTGTAAGTATAAAGATGGAATACTGTCAGACGGCTACTAAGACCCGAGCTGCAAATTTAGCTAAGTAAAATTACAGCATGAGCCTTGGGGGATACACTACATCGTTCTTTTGCAACCTAAAAGCATCAACTTGGATCCAACGATGTTTATCCGACTTTATGCTTGGGGGCTAGAGGATATGATAATAAATGCAAATAAGAATCAGAAACTTACAATGTGTTCCAGGTGCATCTTTTCAAATCCGAGCTTGGTGCTATGAAACACCTTCTCTGTAAGGGTGAGGGAAGGAACATCTGTTGCTAGAAGCTCGCCAGATGCGACTTTAGCTTCCCGGAGCAAAATTTGGTCCAGGAGGCTAACCAGCTTGACATCCTCCTCCTATTGGATCGCTGCCTCTGGGTCAAGGTTTGCTTCTCAAGACTGGATTGAGCCAATCTGAGGATCTCTTCCTTCTCTTTCCTCTTCAGTCCAGAGACAGCAGAGCCGGCCACTTTATCCATCGTTCCTGTAGATATTACCATGGGATCATTACCCTTGACGGGTTCCCCTTGTTAGTTTCCTGGTCATCAACAATGAACAAGGCTTTCGAGGCATTGCCAGCATCAGGAGAGGCAAAAGCTCCATGTTCTGATGGAGTACTGGATGGAGTCGATGGCGTCACAGCAGGGGAGATAACAAGCTTTTGCTGACGCATCTGCTTGCCTGGCTTGTTGTCCGGCTTGGTCTTGATCTTCAAAACTAATTTAGCTCTAGAACACAAAAATCCTAAATATCAGGTGTGCTCTAGAAAGAAATAAAGGTACAAAAGTACTGAAAATTAAAGATCGGGTTCTTACTTTTTAACTACTGGTAACACTTGGTTACCAGCAGCAACAACAACTTCTTTCACCTTGCGCTTCTTGGAGGCGGGGGCGGCAACTTCCTGCACCTCATCATCCTTCGCCACCTCCGGATCGTCTAAGCATAGTCCTCTAGTGGGGCTAGCTAAGACTCGAAGAGTTTATCGAGATGAAAAAGTCGAAAAGCATCGATGAAAATAGAGTCAGAGAAAGAACATAAAAGAACGACAAAATGCAAAAGAAGAGTCTAAATATTTACAGGAGTCAGAGGACGGTTGGTCGTATACATCTCCATGGAAACTTTTGGAACTTTTTCTTCCACTCTTTCCTTGATCAAATATTGCATGAGGGTCTTGTAGTCCTTTGCCGGAATCGGGCTTGAACTGACCTGCATCTTTTCCTTCTTGTCACTCGTGATCTGGTGCATGAGGCGATCTCCATGGTGTTGGGGAGGATGAATCCGGTGCTCCAACCAGCAGTGGATCAAGTCGGATCCACGGAGGCCTCCATGCTTCATCAGAAACTCAATCCTCCTTTTGGCGAGGATTAAGATATCCAATAGCTCCGGTGCCTCCGCGTCCCATGAATTTTGGTGGGGAGCGGCGCCGTCGGTGAATGCCGGAAGACCTTCCGCCTTTCCAGGAGCCCGAATATCCTTGAGATAGAAGAAAATTCCGGCCCAGCGTTTGATGGACTCACTAGCGTTAATCCTAGGATAAACTCAGTTTCTCCTAAGGACTAAGCTAAGAGTTCCCGTGATGTAAGGCACACCGGCGCTAATGGAATTCTTCCGAG
The DNA here is from genome assembly GCA_916181665.1 of Avena sativa. Classification (NCBI taxonomy): domain Eukaryota; kingdom Viridiplantae; phylum Streptophyta; class Magnoliopsida; order Poales; family Poaceae; genus Avena; species Avena sativa. The sequence goes on from OV702295.1 coordinate 134,229,530, forward strand.
TACCATAGTAGTACCGGAAAAGGGTGAGACTTGGCCTAATGCCAAGAAACCTCTCGCACAAATATGCATGAGTTCTAGGCTCGAGCAGAGAGTTGGGAGGAAGATTATGAAGTTGCACACCGTAGTAGTTGAGGACCTCGACAAGAAAGTCTGACGGTGGCAAGCTGAGGCCGCAGTCGACGTGCGTGCCGAATAGCAACCTCTCGCCGTCGCACGGGGCAAGCACGGTATGCCCTGAGGCGCTCCGCCATGCACCAGCGATGATGAATGCTTCGTCCTCCATGACTTGGAGTTCCGTGTTGTCCATGGCGCTGGGGATCCAGAGGCCCCGCATCTTCCTCTCTTCCGCCACTGACGAACCCGCCGCCGCTCCTGAGGTCGAGGCAGATGCCATGGATCTTGGAGGAAAAGGACTGGTGTGGGAAGGAGAGATTTTTTCTCATGGTGCGCAGATGGGAACTGGTGCAGAGCGCTCGAGGAGTACGAGGAGGCAATGAATGAATCGATGGAGAGATGAATCTGAGAGAAAGGGTTTTCTCCCCTCTTTTATTTGTCTCCGTGTCAAGATTCGTGCGGTAACACGCACGATTATCGCCACGCTTATAGGAGAGGGGGAGTTAGCTTCCTCGCGACTCTTCCGCCCCCTCGATTTTCGCACAGAGATTGAAACGGTGTTCTATTCCGTTAGGAACAGACCCACTAACAGTCGTGCAGATGGAAATCCTGTTAGTGACAGGACCTTGTCTGAAAAGTTGTCAGTCCACACGCCGCTTAAAAATCCGGCCTATGTTTCAAACCAAGCAGGGAAAATACTAAGGTTAGAGGAAAACATATCCGACTCAATTGACTCTGAATCCTACATTATTGAACGAATTTTTTGGGAACCCTTCAAGATTCTCAAGACGAAGAAACCATCAAGCTAGACGATTTATCTGACTTTGGATCTTGGAGACTTCCGAGGGCTACTGTTGGGGATATACTTTCCGTGTATACCCAAAGGACTCGCTGACCAGGGTGGTTCATCAACGGGTTAGAGCTATGCTTCACGGGCGGCCCAGTCAGAGAAAGAGGAGGAGCCAGTTCCGGCTACGACAAGGCCCAGAAGAGTTATCGACTTAGTCCTATAGTATTACTTGTAGTCCAAGCTCTACATAGTTACCGACTCTGTAATGTAGCCGGATAGGTCTCTCTTGTAACCCTAGGCCCCGGTGACTATATAAACCGGCCCTATGGGATCCTTTAGGGCACAACTCAATACATGTAACACCCCCGGTCACTCCGGACCGACGGCTGTCACTTCTGGCAGCTCAATAGGATCTATAGACTAACCCCACAGAACAACACTAGTATTTTCTGCGCACTTTGTCCTCACTCGTGCGCACCCGGTACCCACTTCCCGGTCGGTCACCCATCCTAGAATTGCTCTAGGCCAAGCACGCTTATCCTTAGAGTTCTTTTCGAATGAGCTTCCGGAAAAGAAGTTGCAACTTGTTGGTATGGGTTTCCTATCAATCCTATTGAGCCATGCGCCAGGGTCTCACATACACCCACTCTTAGAAGATCAACGTCCTCGTAGATCAACCACAAGCCAGGAATGTCCCCTCTTGGTACATGTGTATGCGTTCAGTGCCATCACATTGCCATGCCGTGTCCACTCTGGGCCACACGCTCCATGCTACACATGTCCGCCACTGACCCGCACACGCCCGTGTAACCGAGAGGGTCGGCTCTGATACCAACTTGTAACACCCCCGATCACTCCGGACCGACGGCTGTCACTTCTGGCAGCTCAATAGGATCTCTAGACTAACCCCACAGACCAACACTAGTCTTTTCTGCGCACTTTGTCCTCACTCGTGAGAACCCGGTACCCACTTCACGGTCGGTCACCCATCCTAAAATTGCTCTAGGCCAAGCACGCTTAACCTTAGAGTTCTTTTCGAATGAGCTTTCAGAAAAGAAGTTGCAACTTGTTGGTATGGGTTTCCTATCAATCCTATTGAGCCATGTGCCAGGGTCTCACAATACACAATCATAACCAACTCGCACAAGCGAACCTCTCTTGTAATCCGCTATAACATCCGGCTTACGCCGATATATTACTGGGTTGCTAGCAGGAGTAGGATCCGATCACCGCAGTCGGATCTGAACTGGGTAAACTTGTGCTCGCCGCTCCTGGAACATCCGACGTCTCACACCCCATCCTTCTAACGCCACTAGGACCCCCTATGGCGTACTTGTCAACAATCCGATGACATCGTTCCCGCCCTCTTTCATTTGGAGACCATATTAGTAAGATCGCAATGACTAGATTATGCATGTAACATGTAAGGAAGCAGGACCCAGAAACTAGGTCGTGGAGGGGTTAAGTGACATTGATGGATGCGCATGCTCCCTTCTCATGATATCACAAGTGGGGATCCTCCTGGGCCAGATGCAGCCCAAGAGAGCGACGGGTGGCATGGAAGACAGGTGTCGACCCTATCTCTGTGCCTACACATGGCATTGAAGTGGGTGCAAATGCTCCATTCCTGACATGACAACATGCGTGTTGTGTTGTCTCCTTGCCCTTGGACTTTTTGTGGATCTTCTTATTATGGCATGTGTGATATAGGAACAACTATTAATGTAATTCCCTATAACTTTTATCTGAAAATACAAAATGAACTACCCCCAGCTGAATTAGAGGGTATCGATATAACAATAATGCTTGCAGATAAAACACTGAGAGTTCATATGAGAATAATTAGAAATGTCCAAATCTGTATTGGACCATACAAGTACCCCATTGATTTTTACTTGTTAACATGCCTACTGGTGTTTATTGTCCAGTTATTTTTGGAAGGACTATCTTCAATACTGCAGGAGCAAACATTGATTCCAAAAAAGAAATTGTATCACTCAAGTTCGATGAAGAGAAAATGGAATTTCATTTTTATATATTCCAACATAAACCAGCTATTAAGAATTTGGACGAGTATGAGTATGGGCAAGAAGAAGAAGGTAATATCATCAGTCTTGCCTCTGTATTCATTGAAACTCACGATAATGATTTAACAAGGAGTTTAGTTGTTAATGATAATATGCCTCACGATCTAGATAAAATTGAAATAGATGATTATCTTGACTCCACACCTGAGGTGGATCCCTATATGAATCAAAATTATGAAGAACCTATAAGAAAAGGGGACGAGGCACCTCCACCTCCTATACTCAAAACCTTACCTAAGGAATTAAAATATTGGTTTCTTGATAAAACTAATAATTTCCATATTATTATAAGTTCCAACCTTGTAGAAAAAAAGAAGAGGAAAATTTGATGATAGTTCTGAGGATGCATCGGAATACTCTTGGGTATTCAATGAGTGACTCTAAGGGGATTAGTCCATCGATAGCCACTCATGGAATATTTATAGAAGAAGGAGCTAAACCTGTTGCAGATTTCCAAAGACAATTAAACCATCACATGAAAGAAGAGGCGATGAAGGAGGTAATACGTCTATTAGATGCAGGAATTATCTTTCATGTGGAGGAAAGTGAATGGGTAAGTCTTGTTCATTGTGTTGATATGAAAGGTGGGTTTACTGTTGTTCAAAACAAACACAATGAATTAGTACCAACTAGAGCCGTTATTGGTCAAAGGATTTGCATCAATTATAGAAAACTTAATAAGGAAATTAGAAAGGATCATTACCCTTTACCATTTATAGATCAAACTTTAGAGAGACTTTCTATGAATTCTCATTTTTGCTATCTAGATGGTTACTCCAGATTTTCTCAAATTGCTGTCCATGTTGATGATCAACTAAAGACAACCTTCACTTGCTCTTACGGGTTATATGCTTATCGCCATATGCCTTTTGGTATTTGCAATGCCCTGCCACCTTCCAAAGATGCATGACTGCTATATTTGCTGATTATGTTGAAAGTATTATGGAAGTATTAATGGATGATTTTTCTATTTATGGAACTTTATTTAATCATTGTCTTCATAACCTTCATAAAGTATTGCAGAGATGTGAATATACTAACCTAGTATTGAATTGGGAGAAATATCACTTCGTGGTTCAAGAAGTTATAGTACTTGGTCATAAAATTTCAGGTAAAGGTATAGAAGTGGATAAAGAGAAAATTGAAGTGATAGAAAGGCTTCCCCCTCCTCGAGATGTAAAAGGTATTCGGAGTTTTTTAGGCCACACTAGATTTTATAGAATATTTATTAAGAAATTCTCTAAAACTACTAGACCTCTAACTAACCTTCTACGACGTTGCTTTTGATTTTGATGAAAGTACTTCTTTCGACATATTAAAGCAAGCCCTTCTTGAAGCTCCTGTTATAAAACCACCTAATTGGATGAAATCATTTGATCTTTTATGTGAGGCTAGCGACAATGGCGTTGGAGAAATTCTTTGCCAGTATGATTGTGATGAACTAAATATCATTCATCATGCAAGCTGCACCTTAAATGGCGCTCAAAAGAATTACCCCATGGAAGAGAAAGAATTTTTTGCTATGGAATTCTCTTGTAATAAATTTAGATCTTATATTATTCACTCTAAGGTAAGGGTGCACATGGATCGTATTGGATTGAAATAAATCCTTGAAAGGACTGATGTTAAGCCAAGGATGATCCGTTGGACTCTACTTTTTCAACAATTTAATTTGCATATTCTCGAAAGAGAGGAAGAACCGTAGGACGCGCCCATGGATATTGTGGAAATCAAACCACCCAAAGAAGTGTCATCCATATGCATACCCCCTGGGACTTTAATTCCTAAAAGAAAATTTCAATTTCACTTTGCGATGGTTTTATCAATTTCTTGCTACCCACATTGTTGAAAGAGAAAATGAAGAAGTTGATTCAGGAATTAAAAGGAGATGAAGGTACTCATGTAAACTCATTTCCTTTGGATGAACAAGATACTTGAAACCTTGATTCATTTTTGTATGGGTGTTATTTTGCTTTTTCTATTCACATATCTGATTTCCTTAGGTTTTTCCGAAGTCACTACCAGTCTTGAGAGGTTGGTATGGGCGGACAGTATGACCGCATACGCCTGTACCACTTCTCATTAAGCTGTTAATACCCCTTGTACATTTTCAACAGTTTCAGTACGATCGCGTTGTATGGGTGCATCCGCCCATACAGAGGTCGTTATCTTCCCAGTGTTCTCTTGTTTGTTTGGTTTTCTAATTACTTCTATGAAAAATATTAAAAGCCGGTTACTACAGGTAAGGTCAGACCATATGCGCGGGACCTTCCCATACCACTTGGTTAGTTAATTTATTACCACCGTTGGAGAGGTGAGATTTTGGAAAAGAACCTAGTACGGGCGTGCCGTACGGGCATATGCCCATTTCAGATGCCGTTACGGTTTAGTTTTCTTCCTTTTTCTCCTATTTTGTTCTTTATTTGTTAGGATTATTTTCTAGACCAACCTTTTTTCTTCCAGTATGAGTTTTACCTTGTTCCTAATCCTTCTTAATCCTGCTAGGAGACCCTTTTTCCTCTTCTGCTAGAACAGATGTCCATCGCATCGCCACTTCTTCCTCGACGATCCCGCCGACATGTCTCTTCCATGGATTTTCGTCCAAGCCAAGGAAGGCTATGAAGGTTCTTTTTCGAAGGACATGGAGGAGTCTAAAGGAACAAAAGGAAAAATAAGCCTAGAACAATCAACTTGAATTCAAGGATGGATTCATAGTAGTGGAGATTATGAAAGGCGGGCGGAAGACACTCAATCTCCTGGTTGGGAAAGAGGGTGATTTCGAGAAAATCCAATTCAACACCAAGGGAGAAGGAGAATCATATTTGGAGAAATTGAAACACCGGGAAAAGGAGATTCAGATCTCTCTAAACAAGCTTGACCGACGTATCAATAAAATCGAGTTAAAGTCTTCATGATCTTCTAAACATATTGAGCTACTGCGCCATTATCTGGATCATTTAGATATGAAGATAATGAGAGGATTGGAAGCCAAACTCCACATCATCCTTCGATCTATTGAAGCACAAAAGGAAACAATAGAGATGTATAATGTAATGGTGCCTCAGTTATGCTTCTTCTCCTTCAATAATGCGACGGTATCAAATAATCGCAAGAAATTATTTGATTCCACCGGCTTGATCCCAAGCTTGGGGGAGATTTATAACACTTGTAATTTATTTTCTAGTTTTAGCATCTTTTCTTTAGCGCACGCATGATAGGTTTTAATTAAAGAGTTTTGCATTAGTTGCATCATTTTCAAGTCACCCTTTGTTCAAGAGAAGAATTATATCCATTTAGTTTCAAGACTTCATAATATTTTAATTTATCTTTCGATTCATGATTATTATATTGGATGATTGAACTAGGTTGAGTGTTTTGATACTTGTACAACTGTTATGATTTTAGGGTCTTCCACACCGATAAAATTATTGATTAAATTATGAGAAGTAAAATCTTGGTAGCATATTATAGTCACAGGTTTGGGGTGCAAAAGACATAAAAAGTAGTGAGAATGATCACATAGTTGTGCTATATAAAAAATAAGAAAGAAGAGACAAACGATTGAGCTATCAAGAAAATTTTCAATAAAAAAGAAAGAGTACAAGCTTGAAAAGAAAAAGAAGAAACAAAAGAGAAAGAGATATGATCATGAATTTTCATTACTAAAATCAAGTGATCAACCATTTTAAACTCTATGATTATATAATATGTTCAATCAATAATAGCTTCTTATAACTTCATTGATAGAAAAAGGTGTGGAAGCCTCTAAGTCATGTGATGTATAAAGATGTGATAAATCTCAAGATGTAATTATATATCCAATATGGTACTCCTGTTTCAAATTTTGCCTCATTTATTGTAACGACTCGTGCCTCATAAACATGATGATCTTGTTCATAAGCCACATCTTGCTCGGTGACGAGCAAGATTCTAGCTTGGGGGAGTTCATGAGTCTAAAATTGGAGCATATTTACCTCTTTTTTTGCATAAGTATAATAGGGTTTTTAGTATTATACCGCGTTTGCGCGCACTTTTTCTCCTTGTTTCATAAAGGTCCCAAATTATTAAGTCTCTTATGAACATATGAACTGAGACTATCATATTATGCTGTAACATGATATTTCTAAGTGATAAAAGTTATTTAATTGATTTATCTTCGCACCTAGAGGAATTGCTTGCGCAGAAGAGGTCACATGGCACTTAACGACCACTGGTACGGGCGGAGGTCACCCGTACCTTCCTCCTGTACGATGTGGCAACATGACTTCCTCGTCAAATAGTTCCACCTCGCGAAGACGGATTTGAGATGCGACATTCACAGAAACCTCCAGCTAAGAAAAATCACACCAGAAAGGGATCTAGAGGAGGAACTTGGAGAAGGGAAAATCCCTGCTACTTCATGGATCATTAGAGGACAACGCATCATCCACTTCATCATGAATCGCTGCATCACCATCAACATTACTACCCCCATATTCCATCTATTAGATCTTGTGGTAATTCCAAATTTAATTATGGTTTGCATTAGATTCATTCCTGTACTTTTATCAATTCATTTGATTATGATGATGTTGTTGATTGCTTCCATGTGTGAGTAGTTTCCTTTGTTCTTGGAAAGATGAAGAAACCCTAGCATTATTATAAGATGAAATAAAGATGATCTATTACTTGTGTGTATGATCTATTGATCTATGTTGTGTGTTTGATCTCTCCATATGTGTGTCGGACTATTGGCACCAGTGGTACCCCGTCCAGTCGGGTCGCTAGGCCCACCGGATGCATCCTCTTGGGGCCTCGCGAGGAGCATAACCCTCGGAAGGAAAGAAGGAGCACGGAGCTCAGGCAGACAGCAAGACCGGCCTCGCCACGGGCCGGGAGCCTCCTGCTGAGGCATCACGAAGGGACACATCGGTAGAACCAAGCGTGCCCCACAAGATGACGCGCCAATGGCCGGTCAAAGCGACGACCAGTCCTCCTCGGGAAAGCGAGATGATGCCTGCCCCCCGCGGTGCAAAGGTGGGATGATGACACTGGGGAACCGTAGAGCCTGACATTGCCACTTTGGTGCAAGGAGACTGGGGTGATGTGTTGGAGCAGGGGAGCAGCCGTCAGGGACCTCAGCACTACATTTGTGCGGCGATCGCATGAAGACAAGACAGACCAAAGACCTTAGGGAGGGAATGTCCACTACAATAACGAATTTATGCGTATGTAAATGCCCATATAGGCGTTGCTAGAGACTTTACCAACGGATAAGAATGCATTGCGTTTTTGGGCGTTGCTAGCATACAATGCAGCAGATATAGATCCGTTGGGAACCAATCGCTTAGGCGTTGCAAAATAACAACAGAGTTCTAACAACAATTATATGCGTTGGTAGACATAATAAAATGAATGAACATTTTATTTGAAAATAAATATTTTTTTACTTAAATACAGTAGTTATGGATTGTATTGTTCAAGCACTTCATTCATTTTCTCAGCGAGAGAATATAATTCAGAAAAATAAATATCACAACGCACAAAAATCACATAATAGAAATGAACTGAGTGGAGAAACAATCCAATTTATATTACTAGAGTCACTATCAAAATACATGAGACTTATTCCAAGAATACACATATGTTACAATCTTGATCCCAAATATGACATTGAACTGCTCATATATATATCCCTACAAATATTCTTCCTTTAGATTTTCTTAGAGCTTATGTTGAAATATAGCAAGTTCTTGCCGATCTGGTCCTGCAACAAAAAAGTCCTATTTTAGTATCGAAGTGGCAAAACCTAGAAGGGTGTATCGAATTCACAAAACAGAGTCAGAATGGTACAAGCTGATCAATACTATGTTCCAATGGTATTAGCTTCAGGAATGAAATATTAGTCAGGAATCCATATGGAAAACCGTTACTCCTTTCTTATAAGGTCCCAAAGATACATAGTGCACGGAATAAAAAACTGTAGGACGTACCAAAAATTATAAGTCATTTATTATATGCATATCCAGGTAGACGATCGATGAAAAAGTTATACCTGTAGATTATGTTTAACTTCACTCATGCAATGAGTGTTAATATTAACTGCATCAACTCTCAAATAACCAGAATCTACGGTTGATTAAAATATAGGTGAAAAGGTTATGATGTGTTACTTGATAAGAACAAATATCACAACAAACAAGTATTACTTGATAAGCATCATAAATTACAGATAAGACGTATCCAACTACTATGTCATTAATACATAGAACAAGTGTGTCAGGACAAAAATCTCGTGTTGTAAAATAATATTTTACTTCTCAAAAAGGTATAGTGAAATATGAAGCAATATTAATTGAATCGACATGGATGAAAAGAATTAGTCTATTGCAACGTGACTTATTCCTTGAATTATCTCGTGTGGTATTTATCTAGGAGTGCGCGGCTACCTTCATCAGGTTCTGTCTGCATTACCATTCCCTAATGATTGTCGATTGGCCCTTGCTTAATGTTAGATCATCCACCTGCAACTAGCGGATCCTCACTCAGCAGACCACGCCACACAAGTGATCATCACAAGGACTGTTTTGAGCTTTCACCACCCCCTGAGCAAGACCAGCTATTGAGCATGAGGTTTCCTATATTTTTCAAGATCAACTATATGAAATAATTTAGTTCGCATGTAATCACTCTAGGCAAGTTCCATGAGTGACATTGCGAGGCGTTATACGGTAAGAGGATTATTGAACTAAATCTACTTGATACATACCATTAATTGCCAGCAACGTACAAAAGATAGGACTATGAATATTTGAGAAATGGCTCCATGCATAGTAGAGCTAACAAAAGCACCAAAGAACAGCTGTAATATAAGAAATTAAGTTTAGATTTAGCTAAGTATTCTTCATCGCTATAAGCCTGGTCACACTGGAGCTGAAAATTAACATATAAGAGAGATAAACAATTATGATGAGATGGTTTAAAAAAGAAAGATAATATAGGAATACTAACCAGTTGTAGAGGGATCCCTAACAGGCAACAGGATTATGAGCTTGCATGGACTTCATAATTAAAGATTATATTAGCAAATCCTATAATATTTACTTATCCAAATAAAAACAGAGACATTAATATCTGAAGTTTTTAATTAGTGGGAACTAAAGCATGATGAATACTATGGCTGGAATAGTGCGACATCAACCTTAATTTGAACAAAAACTCTCAGTAATGTGCATGGAGAGCTTTAAGCAGGCATATACCAACACTTTAAGCAGGCATATACCAACAGTTCCTTTCATTGGACATTCGAGGCACTGTCGTAGCTGTGGCAAGGTTTTGTCATCCTCTCCTTGCACTTCCTTCACGTGAATTCTTCTCCAGTGCTCATTGCAACACCATAGTTCTTCTAGCTTCCATTCATTTGGGGTTTCTCAGCGTACCAAGATATTGCCTACACAACACACTATTAAATGCTAAGTCGCATGAACTTGGGATAAAAGATTACATCACAATGTTGTACATGCATGTAGTATAATTATTGCAGGATATGATTGAGCAAAGTTAAGTGAGGCAAAAATAAATTATTGATGACCAAAATTTCCTCCTCCCCCCTCTGTAGAAGCCTATGCAATGCATTCAGATCACAAGAGTGTAGCAAACACTAAAATTTTAGATGTGATTTCAAAACGTTCATACAGGTCACTAGTATTCTCTTCTTAGTTACCCCATAGGAGCAATGACAGGCATGTCTGCATAACATCTAGCAGTAACTTGGCTAGATAGCCGCGCCACATTTAAGACAGTTCTATACCACGAGCTCCCTTGACCACTTTCTTCATCCACCTCAACGGATCTTGCTGCCTGCCTAGATCCTATGCACACACACGCCTTAGCATCCTGAAATAGATAAATGAGAATGGACCTATTACAAAAGAATGGACTAGTACTACAATCTGTACAGAATATGGGCACATAGGTCAGAAGTACTAATTTAGATCTACCAACATGGGATACTCTCTGAAGCCAAGTCATACCAATGGAAATGAATGACTGAAACCGCATCTAAGGCATGAATTATAAGAATAATTCTGATCTATTGTACATCTGTACCACGGCAGTTTGCAACCAGAGGGCTATCCGGAATTCCATTGGTCAGAGACAGCATAAACCAGGAAAATGTGCAGGAACAAAAAATAAAGTAGCAACTAAATTGTTTGATCCGCAATACAAAAATAATTGGAACGGATGCCCAGGAGGAGGGATGAGTTCAAGCTTTCAGGGAACCTTGAGAGGGCGCCTAGGAGGTTGTTGACGTTGTAGGATGAGGAGCTCGACATCCAGGAAGAGGTGTTTCTGCAGTTCATTGACGAGGCTGACGGTGGTCGTTAACATGTTGGAGGTCGACGAGATCGTTGATGCGGGGTGACTGGTCGGGGATTGCGGAGATTTCATTGCTGGATTACAGGGATCGACATATCAGAGGATTTGTTCTGATGAATACACTGCAGATCAGAGCTACGCGTGGTGACGTGAGGGAGGACTCACTAGCCTCCAGCGGGAGCGAGTTCCGATGGCCTGGCCTAGGGAGGACGTGGTGGCGCACGAGGGTTTCGCACTTTCGCTCGGCTGGGAAAAAATAACCAACTGGGATTCTAATATGTATTGAGTGTTTAGATTTCATGATTTTTTCTTCTTTTTGTTTTTGGTGGGCGCACGCCGAAAACCAAAAGCGGTGAGAGCGCGCACGATGAAAAATTTATCTACCACACAAAATTTCTTGGCGAATTTTTGCCACGGGTAGTTGTTAAAAAAAATCTGAGAACGGATGTAGACTGCTACACTTATATATGGATCTATACAACAATATTATGTCCACTGTACCCTTGCGAAGCACGCGAGTAATACAACTAAATCGGGGTAGGGGCTTTACCTCCCCACGAGGGTCCCGAACCTGGGTAAAAAACCCCGTGTCTACTGTTTGTCGTGCTCTTCCTCTGATGTTGTCACCATCGGCGAGATTCCTTGAATTATATGGTCAACCCCCTCTCGAACTAAGGGCTCGTTGGACACAAGTTCCTCTATGGGACACAATATCCGACATTTGGCGTGCCAGGTAGGGGGCTGAGACTTGATTCAGATGGTCCCAGCAGGCAGCAGTAGCATGGTTGTGCGCATCAAGCCTTGAGACAGCCGCTCCCGGCAGGAAGGTATGAGGATACGCGGGGGCTCGCGTCGTGTCGCCACCATATCCTCACCACCCTACGAACCCAGTGTAGCTTCTCCCCGCACCCTGACACTAGTCCACTCAAAGAGAAATCTTCTTCGAACACTCCATCGCCTGTGGCGCGCGGCGTCCCCCTCACGCCCGAGATGGCCCGCCACATGGTAAAGGAGCTCCTCCGCAACACGCCTACCGAGGATGCGAGAGAGGAGAGGCGGGTGCTCCTCACGGCATGATGGACATCGCCTGGGACAGCCCCACAGTGTCCGAAGCATAGGAAGGCGATATAGACCACGGCGCGCCCCCACCTCCTCCTCTCCACATCATGCTCGGGGGCTCGGGAGGCGTGGAGATACCGAGCGCGGCGTCCCCGGGAAGATCCCAAGTCCGACAGTGGTCGCCTGCTTGGAGGAAGACGCCCGGGTAAACTTGGCGCGGTGCCAAGGTCATGAGGCTCGAATTGTCCAGGCCATCGCGGCTACAGGTCTCCAGAACTGAGCGGCCCTTGCCAGCGGCATAGGGTGTAGTAGGAGCCCGTCGAGACCCTACGCAAGTACTTGCAATGATTCAACCAAAGCCTCATCAGGGTTGGTGGGGCCACCGATGCTGAGTTCATCGCTGATTTTGCCAAACGCATCAACGATGTCTAGGTGCTCGGCAAGATTGGCCACCATAGAGAGAACCTGTCCACGGTAGCCGAGCTCTTCGCGATAGCCGAACGCTGCGCCAAGGCGGTAGCTGGGAACCTGTTCGCCTGCGGAAAATCCGGGTCGGCAAACCCGTCCCAGGAGCTACAGGGAACCTCCGACTGGTGCACGGTGAAGACCGCCAGGAAGCGCCCCCCAAGGAAAGGCATGGGTGGCACGGATAGCCCACACCTATACTGCGCCTTCCACTAGAGGCAAGACCATGACACCGGCGAGTGCGTCAAACTCAAGGAGGTGAGGGAGGAGTACGACAACAAGAAGAGGCATGAATAGGGCAACAAGCGTGGCAGGACTCGACGCCTCGGGACCCCGGACATGTAGCCCAAGAAAAGGTCCCAGGGGCTGGGGGAGGCTGCAGCCTCATGCGACAGCAACCTGTCTGCTCGATGGAGATATTGGACCCAAGGACGCCGCCGCACCCTCAAGACACACATGCTATGCCCCGACTCATGAGGGAAATATGCCCGAGAGGCAATAATAAAATGGTTATTATATTATTTCTTGTTTATGATAAATATTTATTTCTCATGCTATAATTTTATTAATTGGAAACATTAATACATGTGTGTTTAATAAACAAATATAGTTTTCCTAGTTATGCCTCTCATATAAACTAGTTCGTGGATTAACAAGATGATCAAGGTTTCCTAATCATGGACATTTGATGTTGTTAATAACGAGGTGACAACATTGGTGGAATGATGTGATGGACACTCATCCGAAGTATAGCAATACGATCAAAGTCATTATATTTAAATTGCTATAACATCATTACAAGTAACTTTAGTCCTTAGACCAGGAGATCATATCAATCACTAACACAAGAAGACTAGATTGATAACATCAAACGTCACACCATAACAGGGTGACTATAAAGGTGGGTTCATATACTCCAATAGTGTTATGTAGAGGCTCATGGATCAATAGTTGGATTTGTCCATCCCGATGATACTCTAGGCCCTCTCGGTGATATCACATTGATATAGCTTGCAAAAGTGATGGAGTTCACTAGAATGTTATATCATGGGAACGAGAAAAGAGTACATGTCGGTAATAAGATCAAACTAGGTATGGGGATACTGATGATCGAACCTTGTACATGTAAAATATCGCGAGATAAAAGGATTTAGTTACAATGTTAAGGTTCTCATGATTACAAGAAGTTATCATTGAATGTGTAGGAGTCAGTACAGATTTCCAGGTCCCGTTGCTGATTATTGATCAGAGACGGGTCTCGATCATGTCTGCATTATTCGCGAACCGTAGGGTGACACACTTAAGGGATATCGACACCATTGTAGAAAATGAGTTGCCAGAAAAAGAAATCGAAACGCTAGAATTATTTCAATGGACACCGGAAATGTTTCGGATGAAATTGCTAAAATTGGTTCTACATGTGAAATTGAAAAGTAGCAAGGGGTTTTATGTGAATGTTTGTTAATTAATGTAATTGACAAAATTATGAATAAATAAATAAAAGAGTTTTATTTAAATAGAGATTACATTAAATTTGGTGGAAATTTAATGGATTTTGAGTGGGATTTTGAGTGGAGGAAATGGAGATTCATTTTGTGAGTGGGAGCTCCACTTACATGAATGGAGGAAGGTGTGGGGGAACCTCCTTTGTTCGCCGACCATGGGAGGGGATGCCCCCCTATAAAAGGATTCCCTCTCCCTCCCTCTCACTCACACCTCCTCGTGAAGGATCTCTCCCCCCTCTAGAATATTCCCCATGCTCTCGGATCAACGAGATACATGTTCCCGATGGATTTTTATGGAGTAATGATTTGCTGCTTCCGCTGCTTTGCTGGAGATAGGACTTGGAGGTTGTCGGGGTACTGGACGTGTGTGCGATCATAGGTGCTCCACTGAGTTGCGGTGCCGCCGGACTTCCACACGATCTTGAGATCGACAAGAGATCGACTACATCACCAACGAGTCCATACTCGTAAAGCTTTGTCGGTATTCAGGGGTATGTATTCTATGGATCTCTATCCACACGTTGATTGTATCTAGATAGATCGATCGTGGCGTATACAGTTCCCATCGTAGGAAAAAATTATTTTCTATGTTGCAAACCCAATAGCTCAGCCCTTCTAAGGTGACTCTCAGCCCCTTTCACTCTACCGGACAACTTTTTTTCCACCCTCGTGGGGGTAGGGTACTCAAGAAGGGAAAAAATCGCAACCTCTGTTGATTTCTTTTTGCCTCTTCATAATTTGGTTTGGTTCACTGAGAGTCCCTTTCTTCCCAAGTGCTCACCATGTTCTCGTGTATCCATCATACGAGCGGGGGCTAGGATGGTGCCTATTGCTGGACCACTCCCGTTAATGTCGGGGCAAACTGTCGAGCTCTGAACTTGTGGACTAGCTCCAGCGATAATTCACCTCACCCACGGTTCCCGGTGCTTGAGACCCTCGCATGATGTATACACGAAATGAGTCAACACTGGAGACGTGGCCTATTCAGAGAAAACTCTCCCCCGAGCAGAGATGCCAGAACATGTGATGCCTACGATCCTCTCCTCGATAGGATCATGGCGAGCACGGGACCCACGACACTCTCCTAAAGAGGCTTACGAGGTGGCTCGTTAGGAACTTTCCCTCCAGCGGTCCAAAACTTCATGACCTAAAGTCTCGAGCTCTGAACTTGCGGTCTAATGCGGGAAGTAAGTCTCCTCACCCACGGTTCCTCGCCATGCGTCGCTCCCCTAGATAGGCTTACAAGGTGGCTCGTGAGGCACTTTCCCTCCAGTGGCCCAAAACTTTAGGAACTAAAGTTTCGAGATCTGAACTTGCGTCCCAATCCGGCCAGTAAGTCACCTCACCCACGGTTCATAGCCCCGTGGAGCTCTCATTGATAGGCTTACGAGGTGGATCATGAGGCACTTTTGCTCCAGCGGCGCAAACTTCAGGACCTAAAGTGTCGAGCTCTGAACTTACGGTCCATTTTTGGCTGTAAGTCACCTCCCCCATGGTTCCTAGCATTTAAAACTATCGGTATATAATAGCGGCCTCCTCCTCGAGGGTCCAAAGGGATAAGAACTTGCCCCATGGCGCTCTCCTCGAGAGTTTCACGGAGCGGCTCATGAGGCACTCCCCCTCCAGCAGCCTAGACCTCAGGACCTAAAGTGTCGAGCTCTAAACTTACGGTATGCTTTTTTTCTGTAAGTCACCTCACCCATGGTTCCTGGCATTTAAAAACTTGTTGCATCGCCTACGACCCTCTCCTTGAGAGGCCCAAAGGGAAATGGAAAACCCTCAGCGTAAGTGATGTAGCCCAAGACATGGCATTCACCATTGGTCCACATCATACTACACCAACCGTTCCAACGAAGGTGAATTAATTCCATATCTCGCCCTCCTTTGGTCATAATGTCAATGGGCTTCTACTTGAGAGAAGTGCCAATGCTATGACCAGGCCCATGACTAGGACACCAAGAGGAGAAGGCAAGGATACCACAGAAGACAGGATGCTCAAGCATGAATCATGGACAAGGAGAAAGGAGAACAGATCCGGCGCCAGCTCTGGCGCCGCCAGCCCCACCGCCAGAGCAAACTGGCACCCTGCCAAATGGCTATCCAATACAACTATTTGGTAGCCCACGGACGACCGGCGCGCCACCGAAGCAACCGGCTCCAGACTTGCTGACTTAGCCACGTGGGTGAACCGGCGCCCAGTCCGGCGCCGCCGGACTTCCTGCCGAAATGCCAGTCTGCTCACTGCTTTGAGTTTCATGCCCAAAATATTCCCTCCTACCTACCCCCTTCTCCCCTAGTACTATAAATATCCCCCTTGTGGCTCAGATCTTACTTGGAGTTGATGATAAATAAACCTAGATGGGATCCCCTCTCTATAGTTAATCTATGAGTTGTAGAAGACCTTGGAGTTCGATGTTCGTCTCCAAGTTGCCAAGGCCCTCCACAAGTTTTGGTCTCTCCCCATCAAGGATTCTAGTAGTGCTATGTCAACACCCGGATTTTTAATCCCAAATGCCTGTTATGACATACATCGCAATCCCACGATTACCATTTTTGCGAGACATAACAGATTGGTACCATATTTCATCATCCATTACAAACCATAATAAAGGTCTTACAAATAAAGGATCTCATGATCCAGTCTTAATACAATCAACGCAACGGAATAATATAATAACGGTAGCATGGGCGAAGCTCCATCTTCAGGGTCACATGCAATGCTGACGATGGGAGATGATCCTAGTTGTCATAGACTTCCTATTGTCCATCATCCTGGTAGTCCTCCTCATAGTGTGGCCATAGGAATATCCAGGGACAAAGCAATGCGTACTCTTTAAGTACTCGCAAACTATTACTAACAAGTAAAGTGGTTCAAGTAGGAGTCCTAAGCTCTAGGTTGTTTTGCAAAAGGCCAGGTTCATCTCTAGCTGAGTTTAGAAGTAAAGAAAACTAGTTTAATGTCTTATAACACCTAAGTGGGAACTTAGTTTTCACTTTCACAACCCTGTTGTGGTCAAGTCAAAGTCATGATTCATTTCACAAGTCATTTTGAGAACATCTGACGATGGAGCAGTATGGCCACTCCAACTGTCCATAACCGCGAACGCGGCTATTCGAATAGTTTGACACTCTGCAGAGGTGGTACACTTTCACCACAATATTCGATACATCCGTCAGGAACAATCCTGAATCACCATACTCAGTATGCGGATAATCAATCCTAACCTTTCAATTACACACCCTAGTATAGGCACCTCCCCTATGAGTTTGGCCTCCCAACCATGACCATCTGTCATCTTGGGAACTACATAGGTGGACAATCATCACGAGGTAGCCTCAGCTATAACCTCGGCCGCAAGGGAACCCATACTAAGGTATATAAATTTCCAGTCAAGCCCTACCCAAATTAGGGTATTGTGGTTGTACGGTAACATTGGAATGGTATCGCATCTGAACACAACCATCAGTTTTTATAAAGGGGGCTAAGGCTCATGCCTCAACATTTTCATCATCAAGTCATCTGGTGTTCATAGTACATGTCAATACATTTCATTAGAATGATTCATCATTCTGAGGTTTTCATAACCATTTTCACCAAGTATTCCCATCGAAAGTGATCAAGTTTTATGCTTAGCACTAGCCACTACAGTTGGGGGTAATCTCTAATGAGGAGTGATAATCAAGTGTGACTTATCTAAATCTAATCTCATGCCTCAGGTTGACATCTAGTTCTACCTAACTTAGGCCAAGTTTTATGCTCTTTATGCTACCTCTAATATCTTTAAAAATTTACAAGTCACTAAGTAAACATAAATAAAAATCTTTGATAAAGAAATAAAATAACCAAGCTTGCAAGTTAAACTAGGATTTTCTATAATCAAGTGGTATAACCAAATATGCCTAAGGCATATAGTTTGCATAGTTATCATGCAAGTGTTAGATTGCAAGGTCAACTTGTAGTGTTAGGCTTGCCTTGAGCAGTGTAGTGGTTGAAGTTCTCCTCTACTTTCTCTTCGTAGTAGTCTCCTTCCTCTTCGTATCCTTGGTCGGTACTAGCGTCTATAAATAAATACGAAGTACACAATCACCAAACAATACTTAATTACTTCTATTTGGCACACAAGGGTTTACACTAGATGATCTAGCATCATCCAATCATCACAAGGATTAAAGCATTAGCGGTATTCATTTTATTTTAGAAAAGTAATTTCTACTCATAAAAAAACTACTTAAGATTTAATATTATCGAATTAAAATATGGGATCATGTTGACACATGTCATCACCACATATTTTTTAATACTTGGTAATGTGATTTAAAGTGGTGTCATAATTTAATAAGGTTTAACATTATTATTTTAATTAATTAAAGTGACTAGAAATGCCTATGGGGCATTCTTTTATTACTTGTCCAGTATTACTGCAAGTAAACCTAGATATTTTTATATATTCAGAAAGGTCATGTCAATGTGATTTTTGAGAGTTGGAATCAACTCAAAAGCATTTATGGTTGATTTTTGAAAAATGTTTGAATGCATAAAAGTCTCTACCTTGTTATTTTTACTATAGGTGATCTATAATTCCAAATGGTTTGAATCCAACGGGTTTGGATTAATAATTTCCATATTTTCTAACAAAACTGGTTTCATGCTATTTGGTTCAGTAAAACTCTTTGAATTGATTTTTGAATCAACAGACAGAACTAGGTTCGAAACTAAAATGAAGAATCTAAATTTGAACTAACTGGGTCGCGCGGGAGAGTTAATGGGCCAGCCCACTGCGCACAGCGCGCGCGCAGGCTGCTGACAGATGGGTCCACTAGTTAGTGGAACTAACTAAACAAAACGGTATCTATGAATTTGAACCTTACGATCTAATTCTAATCCAACGGCTGAGAGTCATCGTCGATGACGAGCTACTCTGGCGAGGAACTAACCCTAACACGGCGGTGGTGGTCTGGCGAGGCTCACCTAGGCTCCAGCTATGGTCGGCAACGGGGGAGAATGAGGTTGTCGACGACGGTGGTTCTCCTTGTACTGGCGGCTTCTCCAGGGGTGGACGCAATCGATGGTCCCCTTCTCCTCCAGCAGCGGCAGACTCTGGCCAAATTTCAGCGAGGGAGAGCTCGCCTTGCTCCGGGAAGAAGTGGGAAGGATCAGAGAGAGGTGCGGAGTGAGATGGTGTGAAAAAATTGTGCGGGGGAGGCCTCTATTTATACTGCAGCGAGGGGATCAAACGGTGCGGGTGCGAGCTCGTCAGTGACGACTCTACAGGTGGCTAGCGGCGTGGCTCGGGTGATAGGACGGTGGACGGTCACCTAGCGGTGCTCAATGACTTGATGGCGTGGCAAGGGGTGGTGTGGTTTGGTGGGGAGCGTGCGGCGCTCTGCACGGACGCAGAGGTGTTTGCGATAGCGTGCGGCAGCTGCGGGTCGCGTGGCGGCAAATGGGGGTGTATGCGGGGTTGTTGTGATCATGGTGCGGTGCGCGTGCGCGGCGAGGTCTGTGTGAGGCGGTCGGCTACGGCGAGCTAGCTCGCTCTGTACATGGCACAGAGGTATAGGGCGTGGCGGTGCTAGGGTGGTCCAGGGGTCTTCTGCGGTCGAGGCTGGGATAGGGGGTGGCGTTTCTGGTACGCGTCGTGGGCGAGGGCGACGATGCTCCTGGCATGCTGTCCACTGTCGGCCGGTGACGACCAAAAATGGGCGACTCTCTACTATGCCCGCGGCTAAGAAGGGTTTGGTCTGGGGGATTGGCTAGGCTCAGGAGATACAAGAGAGTTAAGAGGGGATCAAATGGTCGAAGATCACTTCTCACAATAGTGTAGTTAGGCCAAGGTTTATTTGTGTCTACATGGTGTTTGATAAAATGGCCGCAACAAATTTAGATTTGAATTTTTGGATGAAAATTGTTGGTGCATTGGTCACACACTGGATAGTATCTGGTTGTTAGGATTTGTAAAGGTAAACTGGTTTGGTTGGGTTTTGAGAAATGGTGATCTTACCATATGAACTAGATTCAATTTTGAATTAATATAGTCTTCTCGCTCCCAAGTAGCTTCTTCTTCAGTGTGGTTACTCCACTAGATCTTAAGAAACTTGATACTCCGGGTCCTGGTGGTTCTGGAAGCTTCCTCCAAAAAATGGATGGGTACTTTGGGATATGTTAGGTCATCGTTGATCACTATGGTTCGGTGATCAATATTCTTGAAAACTTCGGTCTTCTACGGGACTTATAGGCATTTGCGAAGTAATGAGATATGAAACACATTATGCACGGCTGACATTTCCTGTGGCAGTTCCAGTTGATACGATACTTCTCCTCAATGATTCAAAATCTTGAAGGGTCCGACATATCTAGGGGCTAACTTTCCTTTGAGTTGGAAACGTTGCATTCCTTTCAAAGGTGATACTTTGAGATACACAAAATCTCTGATGTTGAAGGCTAGGTCTCGACGTCTCTTGTCGGCATAACTCTTCTTTCTAGATTGGGCGATCTTGATGTGCTCATGGATCTTGTGAACTTTCTCTTCTGCTTCTCGTAGGATGTCGGGTCCGAAAATCTGACTCTCTCCTACTTCCGACCAATTTAAAGGGGTATGGCACTTCCTTCCATACATGGATTCAAATGAGACCATTTGCAAGCTGGCTTGGTAACTGTTGTTGTATGAAAATTCTGTGAAAGGCAGATAGTCTTCCCATTTAGATCCATATTATAACACACAAGCTCTCAACATATCTTTAAGTATCTGATTTACTTGCTCCGTTTGTCCATCAGTCTGACGGTGATAAGCTGTGCTAAAATCCAGTCTGGTTCCTAATCCTTCTTGGACTTTCTACCAAAACCTCGAGGTAAACTGGGTTCCTCGATCCGACACGATATTCTTGGGGACTCCATGCAAATTGACTATTCTAGCAATGTACCATTGTGCTAGTTTTGAACTCTGGTAAGTGGTCTTGACTGGTAAGAAATTGGCGACTTTGGACAGTCTATCCACTATGACCCACATAGAGTCATTTCCCCTAATAGATGTAGGCAAACCGGTGACAAAATCCATTCCAACTGAATCCCATTTCCATTCCGGAATCTGCAATGGTTGCAACAGTCATGCGGGTCTTTGATGTCCCGCCTTGACTCTCCAATAAATATCACACTTGGATATGTAGCTTCCGATTTCTCTCTTCATCTTATGCCACCAAAATTGCTCCTTCAAATCCTGATACATCTTGGTTCCTCTGGGGTGGATAGAATAAAGAGTAACATGGGCTTCTTTCAAAATAGCTTGTTTCAATTATGAATCTGCTGGCACACAGATACGTCCTTTGTACCACAAAACTCCTTCTTCATCTTCGGTGAATCCGGGTACCTTCCCTATACCGATACGATGTTTGATTCCATCGATACTAGCATTTCCTTTCTATGCCTCCTTGATCTGATTGATCAAAGTGGGTTGAATTTCTATGCTAGACAAAAATCCTTCACTTACTAGCTCCATTCTGAAATCTTCCAACTCCTTGTGAAAACTTGGTTGCTCCTTCAGAATCATGGAGTTCAAGTGACACAACAATCTGCTAAGGGCATCTGCTACCACATTGGCTTTGCCGGGGTGATAGTGGATGTCCAGATCATAGTCATTGATTAGCTCTATCCATCTCCTTTGCCTCATATTTATCTCCTTTTGGGTGAAAATATACTCCAGGCTCTTGTGATCCAAATAAATCTCACAACAGTTACCATGAGGTAATGCTGCCATGTCTTCAGGGCTAAAACTACGGCTGCTAGTTCAAGGTCATGGGTAGGGTAATTTTTCTCATGTTGCTTCAGTTGTCGGGATAGATAATATATGGCTTTGCCTTCTTGCATTAGCACACATCCAAGACCGATCTTAGATGCATCACAAAACACATCAAAAGGCTTTGTGATATCCGGCATGATCAATATTGGGGCTGAGATCAATCTCTTCTTAAGCTCTTGAAAACTTGCTTCACATTTGTCCGTCCATTCAAACTTCTTGTCTTTCTTCAACAACTAGGTCATGGGTCTTGCGATGCTCGAGAATCCTTTTACGAACTTGCGGTAATATCCCGCTAATCCGAGAAATGCACGAACTTGGGTTAGAGTGGTTGGGGCTTTCCATTCTTCAACATCCTTAATCTTGGCAGGGTCAACACCAATTCCTCTGGCCGACATTATATGTCCGAGTAATCCTACTTCCTGTAACCAGAATTCACAATTGCTAAACTTGGCATACAACTGATGCTCCCTAAGGGTTCCAAGGATGGTTCTTAGGTGTAGCTCATGTTCTTCTTCTGATTTGGAATAGATCAGAATATCATCGATGAAAACAATGACAAACTTATCCAGGAAGTCCATTAAAATCTTATTCATGAGGTTCATGAAATAAGCGGGGGTATTGGTTAATCCAAAGGACATGATAGTATACTCATACAGTCCATATCTGGTGGTGAAGGCAGTCTCTGGAATATCCTCTGCGTGAATCTTGAGTTGATGATAACCAGTTCTAAGATCAATCTTAGAAAACACTTTGGCACCGGTCAACTAGTCAAACAGATCTTCTATCTTTGGTAGTGGATACTTATTCTTGATGGTGACATCATTCAGCTTCCGATAATCCGTGCACAAAACGGTTACCTCCATCTTTCTTATCTACAAACAAGACAGGTGATCTCCATGGCGACGCACTTGGTTGAATCAGTCCTATCTCCAGCATAGCATCTAGTTGCTTCTTCATCTCCACTAATTCAGACGGGTTCATACTATAAGGTCTCTGGGCTATGGGTCCAGTTCCATGGATTAGTTCAATGATAAACTCGATATCCTAATCGAGGGGCATACCGAGCAAAACATTTGGAAATATGTCGGGGTATTCACAGACTACTCTGACTTGGTCAAGGGTTGGTTGGGCTAGACTCTTGTTGCATTTGAATTGATAGGGAAAGGTTTCAGATACATGCTCTGCTGATACTCTAGTGGTACTAGTAATGGTTATGGCTTTCTTGGAACAGTCGATTAATCCTTTATGTTTCGACATACAATCCATTCCTAGTACTACCTCCAAACCTTTAGTTCCAAGTACTATTATATTAGCATAAACATCTATGCCATGGATTCTGTTAGGTACGGCCTTGCAAATTTGTCTAGCTTTGGTGGTTGAACCAGGGATTTGATCTATCATAACATGCTTCAGTTTTGTTGGTTGAATCTTACTAGTGCATGAAAATTCTTCTGTAACAAACAAGTGCGATGCTCCAGAATCAAACTACACTCTTGCAAGTACTGAGTTAACATAAAACATACCCAACACGACATCTGACGCTTCTTGGGCTTCTTCAACATTCATGTGAAACAGACGACCATTACAGTTGAGCGAATTCCCTAGGGAAAATCTCCTTCTAGGCTGAACATGATGGTGCTGCTGAGCTGGGGCATTCACATTAGGGGCTACTGCAAGCTTGTTGGGGCACTCATTGGAGTAGTGACCCTTGGTTCCACATTCATAACAAGTCACCTGAGACTTGTCCTTTCCTGCAACAGGCACGACATTGCTTCCATTCCTTGGGGCAGTATTGGTGTTGTTCGCGACATTGTTGTTGTTGAACTTGGGCGATGCACGATTAAAGTTGTTGGGGTTGTTGTTGTGGTTTCCTCCGGGCCTTGGGTTTCCTCCTCCATGGTTGGGATAGTTCGGACGGTTCATCGGGCGTCTATTGTTTATTGAGTCAAATCCTGCAGACGGGTTGGGGCGATACTTTGGGGTATGGTCGGTTCCTGGTTGATGCATCATTCGACGCTTGCGGTTCTCATTAGCTTGGTTGATCTTGCCTTCCATCTGGATTTCAGAATCCACTAAGGCTTCAATGTCAGCAAACGGGATATTGACTAACACTATCTACATCTCATGATGCAGACCATTCAAGAATCTCTCCTTCTTCTTAGCTTCAGTGACAATCTCATCTGGTGCATACCTAGCTAATGACATAAATTTGTCATGGCACTCCACTACTGTCATCCTCCTTTGCTTCAATTCTCTGAATTCATCTCTCATCCTCTTGATTAAACCCGGTGGCACATGGGTTCGGCTGAACTTGAGTTTGAATTCATCCCAAGTCATCATCTGACCTCCATTCATGGCGCGAACGCTATTCCACCAAGCTCTTGCATCTCCTGCCAGATAGTGGGTGGCAAACAGTACTTTCTCATTGGCCTCCACTCCTGCGACTTCTAAGTTGTTCTCCATAGTCTGCAGCCAGTCATCCGCATCTAAGGGCTCTTTAGACTTATTAAAGATGTGTGGATTGGTGTTCTGAAAAGTTCTTGAGCTTGGATCCATGGTTGTCCTGGTTTCCATGGCCTTGATTGTTATTGGCCATTTCTATGTGTTGAAGGGTGGCTAGGTTGGCTTGACGTTCGGATCTTTCAGCTTCACAGTTTGCAACCAACATTTGCAAGATTTGCAGCATCAGGTCTGGGTATGAAATGCTTCCTCCGCGAGGCATCTGAAGATTGAGATAGATCATGAGAAAAGAGGGAACTTTCTAAGGTCCAGGGATTTTGTTTTTGCAAAAGCTTTTAAATTTTGACTCAGGTTTTTCCACTCAACTTGCTTTTCATTCATTCATTCATAGAACACAATACAAGCACACACCACAACAAGTAAATATATGCTTTTAAGAACCATTTTGCGAAACTACGATACGATGGGACCGGATACAACTCACTAACGCTAGTGCTCAAGTGCTACTACTCATCAGAATCGGTGTCTTCATCATCATAATCAATGAAGGCTGAGTCATCATCATCAGTGTGGAAGTCCATGGCTTGGTCCTCCAGGAATTCATCATCATCATTGAGGTAGGAGTAGGGGTCTCCACAGATATCTTCCCCTACATTCTCCCCCTCCTCAAGCTGCATGTCCCGCTCATGGATGGTCTCCTCCAAGTCTGTCACTTTGTGACGAAGGCGAGCAATAATGCGATCCTTCTTGTCAAGCTGATGGTGACGTGACTGGCCATCCTTCACAAGCATGGCGATGGTCTAGTCCTTCTTGACTGCGATGGCGTAGTTGTGGTTGGCGTAGGCGCGGGCATTGTCCAACTCCTTCTTCCTGTCATACATCATGAAGCTAAGATGGTCCACTTGATGCTTCAGCTCCGGGTGACGTGGTACCTCCAATGGCTGTCCCATAGCATCACGCCTTGAGTAATACTCAAAGTGCGTGCCCTGGATCTGATTGATGATTTGCCCACACAGAAAGGCAAGAGCTTCGTACATAGCCCTGGTGAGTCCAACTAGCCAGTTGTTCTCTCTTAAGGTGAACTGGATTCCCTTTGAGGTGGGGACTTCAATCTTCCCTCTAAGACTTGCAACAATCAGCCATTGCAATTCTCCTCCTTGCTGATCGTTGAGCTAGGCTCAGAAGAACTCGGGGTGCGGGCGCTCCAGAAGTTTCGAGAGTTGGACCAAATCATGCTCAAAGATGAGATCTCCTCTATTGCCCAACTGATAGAACTTGCTATACTTCACGTTCATCTATAAGAATGTAAGATGAGTAAGTTAGTAGAGTGATGAAGTGTGTCAAATTTATGTAAGTTGCAGAATTTTTGAGGGACATGAATTTTCATGAAAGAATCTAAGTGATAAGAATGAGAATAGGTTTTCATAAATACTTACTTCTTTTGTTTTGAAACTAAGTTTTTCATTCAAGCGTCCATTCTAACTATGGTCTCCTATGGTCAACCTGGCTCTGATACTAACTTGTCAACACCCGGATTTTTAATCCTAGATGCCTGTTATGCCATACATCGCAATCCCAGGATTACCATTTTTGCGAGACATAACAGATTGGTACCATATTTCATCATCCATTACAAACCATAATAAAGGGCTTACAAATAAAGGATCTCATGATCCAGTCTTAATACAATCAACGCAGCGGACTAATATAATAATGGTAGCATGGGCGAAGCTCCATCTTCAGGGTCACAGGAAATGCTGACGATGGGAGATGATCCTAGTTGTCATAGACTTCCTATTGACCATCCTCCTGGTAGTCCTCCTCATAGTCTGGCCATAGGAATAGCAGGGACAAAGGCATGAGTACTCTTTAAGCACTCGCAAACTACTACTAACAAGTAAAGTTGTTCAAGTAGGAGTCCTCAGCTCTAGGTTGTTTTAAAAAAAGACAGGTTTATCTCTAGCTGAGTTCAGAAGTAAAGAAAACTAGTTTAATGTCTTATAACACCTAAGTGGGAACTTAGTTTTCACTTTCACAAACCTGTTGTGGTCAAGTCAAAGTCATGATTCATTTCACAAGTCATTTTGAAAACATCTGACGACGTAATAGTATGGCCACTCCAACTCTCCATAACCATGGACGCGGCTATTCGAATAGTTTGAAACTCTGCAGAGGTGGTACACTTTCACCACAATATTCGATACATCCATCAGGAACAATCCTGAATCACCATACTCATTATGCGGATAACCAATCCTAATCTTTCAATTACACACCCTACTATAGGCACCTCCCCTATGAGTTTGGCCTCCCAACCATGACCATATGTCATCTTGGGAACTACACATGTGGACAATCATCACGAGGTAGCCTCATCTCAAACCTCGGCCGCAAGGGAATCCATACTAAGATATATAAATTTCTAGTCAAGCCCTACCCAAATTAGGGTATTGTGGTTGTACGGTAACATTGGAATGGTATCGCATTCGAACACAACCATTAGTTTTTATAAAGGGGTCTAAGGCTCATGCCTCAACATTTTCATCATCAAGTCATCTTGTGTTCATAACACATGTCAAAACATTTCATTAGAATGATTCATCATTCTAAGGTTTTCATAACCATTTTCACCAAGTATTCCAAAGTGATCAAGTTTTATTCTTAGCACTAGCCACTACACTTGGGGGTAATCTCTAATGAGGAGTGATAATCAAGTGTGACTTATCTAAATCTAATCTTATGCCTTAGGATGACATATAGTTCTACCTAAGTTAGGCCAATTTTTATGCTCTTTATGCTACCTCTAATATCTTTCCAAAATTTACAAGTCACTAAGTAAACATAAATAAAAAGCTTTGATAAAGAAATAAAAATAACCAAGCTTGCATGTAAAACTGGGATTTGGTATAATCAATTGGTATAAACAAATATGCCTAAGGAAACTAGTTTGCATAGTTATCATGCAAGTGTTAGCTTGCAAGGTCAACTTGTAGTGTTAGGCTTGCCTTGAGTAGTGCAGTGGTTGAAGTTCTCCTCTGCTTCCTCTTCGTAGTAGTCTCCTTCCTCTTCGTATCCTTGGTAGGTACTAGCATCTATAAATAAATACGAAGTACACAATGACCAAACAATACTTAATTACTTCTATTTGGCACACAAGAGTTTACACTAGATGATCTAGCATCATCCAATCATCACAAGGACTAAAGCATTAGCCTTATTCATTTTGTTTTAGAAAAGTAATTTCTACTCATTAAAAAACTACTTAAGATTTAATATTCTCCAGTTAAAATATGGGATCATGTTGACACATGTCATCACCACATATTTTAATACTTGGGAATGTTATTTAAAGTGTGTCACAATTTAATAAGGTCTAACCTTATTATTTTAATTAAATAAAGTGACTAGAAATGCCTATGGGGCATTCTTTTATTACTTGTTCAGTATTACTGCAAGTAAACCTAGATATTTTTCTATATTCAGAAAGGTCTTGTCAAATGTGATTTTTGAGAGTTGGAATCAACTCAAAAGAATTTATGGTTGATTTTTGAAAAATGTTTGAATGCAGAAAAGTCTCTGCCTTGTTATTTTTACTATAGGTGATCTATAATTCCAAATGGTTTGAATCCAACAGGCTTGGATTAATAAATTTCGTATCTTTCTAACAAAATTGGTTTCATGCTATTTGGTTCAGTAAAACTTTCTGAATTGATTTTTGAATCAATAGACAAAACTAGGTTTGAAACTAAAATGCAAAATCTAAATTTAAACTAACTGGGTCCCGTGGGAGAGTTACTGGGCCGGCCCACTACGCACAACACATGCGTGGGCTGCTGACAGATGGGGTCCACTAGTTAGCGGAACTAACTAAATGAAACGGTATCCAAGAATTTGAACCTTACGATCTAATTCTAATCCAACGGTTGAGAGTCGTCGTCGACGACAAGCAACTCCGACGAGGAACTAACCCTAACGCGATGGTGGGGGTCTGGCGGGGCTCACCTGGGCTCCAGCTAGGGTCGGCGACGGTGGCGAATGAGGTTGTCGACGATGGCGGTTGTCCTGGTACTGGTGGCTTATCCTAGGGTGGCCGCAATCGACGACGCCCTTCTCCTCCAGTAGCGGCAGACTCCGGCCAAATTTCAGTGAGGGAGATCTCGCCTTGCTTCGGGAAGATGTGGGAAGGATCAGTGAGAGGTGGGGAGTAAGATGGTGTGAAGAAATTATGCACGGGAGGCCTCTATTTATACTGCGGCAAGGGGACCGAACTGTGCGGGTGCGAGCTCGTCGGTGATGACGCTACAGGTGGCTAGCGGCGTGGCTCGGGTCCTAGGATGGTGGGCGGTCTCCTGGCGGTGCTCAACGACTTGATGGCACGGCAGGGGCGGTGTGGTTTGGTTGGGACCGTGCGGCGCTCTGCGCGGACGAAGAGGTGTTTGCGACGGCGTGCGACAAATGCGGTTCGCACGGCGGCGAACAGGGGTGTCTGCAGGGTTGCTGTGATCATGGTGCGTGTGCGCGTGCGTGGCAAGGGCGAGCCGCGGTCCGTGCGAGGCGGTCGTCTATAGCGAGCTGGTGCGCTCTGGACATGGCACAGAGGTATAGGGCGTGGTGGTGCTAGGGTGGTCCAGGGCTCTTTTGCGGTCAAGGCTGGGACAGGGGGTGGTGGTGGAATGCGGCGTGTCTGGTGCGCATCGTGGGCGAGGGCGGCGATGCTCCTGGCATGTTGTCCACTGTCGGCCGGCGATGACCAAAAATGGGCGATGCTCCACTATGCCCGCGGCTAAGAAGGGTTTGGTTTGGGGGATTGGCTAGGCTCAGGAGAGACAAGAGAGTTAAGAGGGGACCAAATGGTCGAAGATCAATGCTCACAGCAGTGTAGTTAGGCCAGGGTTTATTTGTGTCTGCAAGGTGTTTGACAAAATGGCCGCAAGAAATTTAGATTTGAATTTTTGGATGAAAATTGTTGGGTGGATTGGTCATACACTGGATAGTATCTGTCTGTTTGGATTTGTCAAGGTGAACTTGTTTGGTTGGGTTTTGAGAAATGGTGATCTTACCATATGAACTAGATTCAATTTTGAATTATCCTTGGCATAGGTTTGCAAATTGTTTATGTTGATTTGCAAGGTGGTATTGGGTTCAATTTTACTTGGTCTAGCAAGGGGTGAAAAGAATTGGATTTGTTTCTATTAGAAATCATGGTCTAGAAACACTCAAAGTGGTCTAGTGGTTAACTTTGGTCAAAATGACCATTAGCTCATATGGTTTATTTTTGAATTTCTCTTCATTTGATTCTGCTTGGAAATGATTTATATGATGTTGTTTTCATCTTTAAACCAATCCTTGCCATTCATAACAATCAAACAAGTCCATCCAAGTATTCATGAATTCATATTGATTTTAATTAACAAAAGTTTTTGTTAACCCTAAATTTGGGTGATTGGAATTTGATAACCTTGATTAATATTTTTGGGATGTTACATGCTAGGTCTCTACCTTTGGGATTTTACTTGGTTGCTATTCTCTCCTTGATTTGGATTCTATCATCCGCTTGCCGGTCTCTCCTATGGTGATTCTACCTCACGGTTTCTCGTTGAGGATTCTATTGGATTGGTTGTTTGAACCAACGGGAGAAAATAGAATCGTCTTATGTTTTCCTATGTTTGTTCTTTACATTACATTTGCATTGTGTTCATCGTGTTCATCAGGTTTTCCCTCACTCCCCGCCTCAAATCCATGAAGATCAGGCCACCCCAGGGTTAATCCTACAAGGGATCCCATATCAACTGGTATCAGCAGATTTTGGTGTCACGGATTTGACTTTGTTCCTCAATTTCCACCATAAATTCAAAAATACCAAAAATATTTTCGCACATTACTTTTGGATTGATCTCTCGTTTTGGTGAGCTTTTAGTGGATTTGGTACATAGATCTGGTGGTTTAGGTGATGATCTTTGTTTTTATGTGCTCCCTAACCCCAATTTGACCAATTTCCCTTCTAATTGACGGATCAAAATTTTGGAGTTCATCATGAACTCAAACCGGCAGACAAACCGGTGAACCGGAGCTGCTGCCAAACTATCTGACATGGGACTCGGTGCTGTCAAAATCACCACCAGACGCTTCGGCACCAGGCCCTACGACGCCGATAAGGCTGTTGATTTACCTTTTTGACCCCAATTTTGATAGTTTTTCTTCCTTTTGTGTGTTCTATTTCATGTGTGTTGCAAACTAAATACAAGATTCCACATCAACTCTTCGCACTCGTCGACACCACAGATCTCAAACCATCCCATACACCAACGGTTGCAAGTTCGTTGTCAACAAAAGGTATAACTTGCACCACCCTTGTATAGCCCCTTTCTTCCTTTGTGTGATACCTAACCTATCGAGAGTAGATCATTTTGTGTTTGCCGAAGCATTGTGCACTTGCTCTTGTGAATTGATAGTGCATAGGCAATAGAAAATGTTGACTCCATACCATAGAAAGAAAAGACATATATCAAAATTATATAAATCAAAAGAAAAAGAAAGATACCAATACAAAAGAGAGTCGAAAGCTTCTAAGCAAGAGTGTGAGTTAGAGCAAGGAAACCATGCAAATCTTTCGCTTCTCAATCTTGTTGCAAACGAGCTATGGTATCTCCTTGTTTTGGCATGACACTGAGCTTTAGTCGTAGTTAGGACCATTTTTTCATTGCTCATTTCCATAGTCATGCTAACCCCTTTTATCTCCACCGTGTGTGAATAGCATAGTTTTCTTTGCTCTTTTCATAATTTCCTTTAGAATTTAGATCTTTTGGATCTTTTCCACTTTTGACAATAACCTTTTGGTTTGGTGGTTCCATTTTCTATCCACATTCATAGCCTACCACCATAGGCCTTTGTGAGTGTGTCTTGTGTATCCGCTATTCAATTTTCTCTCGGCAAGAACAATCTTTCCAATTTTTGACTCCGGTGAGACAAGGTAGCAAGTACCATTCCACTGATATCACTCTCTCTATCAAGTGTGTTTGTGCAAAATGTTTAGGGGAAGAGGAGCTAGTGGATATAAAAAATTCAACAACCAAGAAGGTTTTGCCACGCACCACAACTTATGGGCACAACGCCAAGAATTTAATACTCAATTTGAGCGACTTGAGCACTGTCTCAGTGATACTTTCCGAGAATTTGAGTACCATGAGCGACAACGTCAAGTGGAGCACCATGTGAAATTCCAAGATATTGCCAATCCTAGAAACCGACATGGTCACCGCTCAAGCTCGTCAAGTTTGTCCCGTATGCATGCCTCAAGTCTACATGGCGAGTCCTCAAGGTCAACTCCCCTGTGGAGAACCGACCACCATATGGGACCAACAAGATCTTCACCGTCATGCTCAAGCGGTGGACACAAATTATCCTCAACCTCAAGAACAACTCCAAGAGAATGGTCCACCACCACAACAAGAAATCATCAAAGCACAA
Source organism: Avena sativa (assembly GCA_916181665.1). Lineage (NCBI taxonomy): Eukaryota > Viridiplantae > Streptophyta > Magnoliopsida > Poales > Poaceae > Avena > Avena sativa. Next base: position 134,261,628 of record OV702295.1, read on the forward strand.
CGCAAATGAGAACATCATGATGAAGACAACCACAATGATATGCGCCCCCATCCTCCTCATGACCACCATATGCCTCTTCCACAAAATCAAGCACCGACATGGGATACAAGCGATGATCATGCGGATGCACGCCAAGCTATGAATGCTAATGATGCCAATAAAAGGCGAAGAAGGGACTTCGAGCATCATCAAGGTCCTCCACCACCATCGCCTCTAGGCAATCAAGATCCTCCTCCGCTGCCTCCACACCCACCAAGTGATGCAAGTATGCACCATGAACATCAAAACAACCACCATGAGTGTGATTATGGAAAATTTGGGAAGCTCAAGTTCGTTATGCCCAAGTTCAAATTAGAAGAAAATGCCGATGCATATCTTGAATGGGAGCTCAAAGTCGACAAGATCTTCCGAGTCCACAACTTTTCCGAAGAGAATAAAGTTTAAATGGCATCTCTTGAGTTTGATAACTACTCCAATATTTGGTGGAAAGACTATCAAATCAATCGTGATAAACTTTAGGAACCACCGGTTACCATTTGGACCGAGATGAAGCACGTGATGTATGCAAGATTTGTACCCGAGCACTATCGCCAAGACCTCTTTGAAAAGCTACAAAACTTGAAGCAAGTCACAAAGACAATTGAAGAATTCTACAAGGAAATGGATATGACTATGATGAGAGCCAATGTGAAAGAGCTTTAGGAGCAAAAAATAGCACGGTTCTTCAATGGATTAAGCCGCTCAATATGCAAAATAGTCGATTTCCAACCTTACAAGTCTATAGTGGAACTCCTCCACCAAGCCACCAAGGCCGATCCCCACTTGAAAAAGGAAAATTCTTATGAAAAGCAACGGGCACACTACTCTTCAATTAATGCCAATGCTGCATCCAAGCCAAGAAATAAAGCACCAAGATCCTCCAAGCAAACCAAGAACCCTATGGCATCTTCTTCCAACAAAACAACGGATAGTCAAGTCGTTTGCTACAAATCTAGAGGAAAGGGCCACAAGTATTTTGAGTTCATCAACAAAAGAGTCATGGTAACAGATGAAAATGGCGCAACCTACTCCGTGAGAGAAGAAGAGTATGAAGCTTTAACTCAAGCCTCTATCACAAATGATACCACAATGCACGATGAGGACACACTTCTATGTGAGCATGATCCAAGTCCATCCCTCGTCATCGTCCAAGTTTTGACAACCCACTCCACTCCACACAAGGATCAATGCCTCAACATTTTACAAACTTGAGCCGGAATTGATGGCAAGTACATAGAAGTGATCATCAATGGAGGAAGTTGTCACAACCTTGCGATTATCGAACTTTGTGATAAACTCAAGTTGCCATACATTGATCATCCTCATCCATATCATGCAAGTGGCTTGATGACGATGGCATCATCCAAATCAAACGCAAGGACAATGTCTCCTTCAAGATTGTCCCCTATCAAGACACCGTCGAGTGTGATGTCGTGCCAATGACCATGTGTCACATGCTGCTTGGAATACCATGGAAATACGACAAGGGAACAATACATGATGGTAACTCCAACCAATACTCCTTCAAGTGGAATGACAAGACGTTTGTGCTACAACATATGATGCCAAGCCAAGTTATTTCTTCCAACATGACGTGGTTGCTCAATATAAAGTAATCTAAGGATCCTTGTGAGATGAGTGATGAGAGAGTGAACCACCATCACGTGAGTGAGAGCCACAATCCTCAAATGATGGAAAAATCATGGTGTTGTAACATCCCAAATTCATCAAACCTGATTGTTTGTCAAGAAGTCAAAAATTTGGGGGAAAAGACTTTTTCTTGCTAAGTGTTGCATGTTTGTTGGATTGTTTTCTTGTGCTTATGCAACTGAATGTGTACTAGATAATATACTCCATACCTCAACCCTAGATGACAAAATGTATTTAAAAAGTGATGTCTTGGCTTATATTTCATATTATCAAATATTCTGGCATTTCAAAACTTGAGCCAAGATAACTTTAACACAAAAAATGTCTTAATAGTTTCTATTAACAAAACTATGGAGATCTATATATAATCTCCTTGTGTTTTCAAGACAGAACTTCCAACTCCTCTTACCTATAGGTTTTCCCAAACCTTTCATAAAACCTTTTTATTCTTATCTTGGTAGTCATAACAAGAGGCCTTATCTTACTTCAAAATACAACCTTCTCAAAACACCCATCCTTACCTAAAGCTAGGCTTGATGGTAACCAAAGTAGTAATGGGATGCTTGTCAAGATGAATTGCTTTGGTCTGATGTGTGTGTTGATGACTTGCTTTCTTAGGAATTAGAGTGAGATGGATTAGGAGCCCCTCCTCTAGGATCAATATAATCCAAAATTACAAATCTTAACCAATAAATCCTAACCTTGATCTATCTTCAGTCACCCAAGTGACCCTCTAATCCTGTTAACCAGCTCAATCCTGAGCTAATCCTTTTCATTAGCATCCAACTCAATAAAGACCAAATATAAGCATGGATCTTCTCTACAAAAGCTATCATTCAAGATCATCCACTTGATGATGAGAATGGACCCTTGCATCCTCTCCAAATCTATCCCTCCTTCATACTTGTCCAAAACCATAAAACTGCTAGAATTTGAATAAGTCTGGAACCCTTATCTGGATTAAATCTTTGAGACTCCACCCATATTAATAAGTGTGCATTTTTGAATGTACTTGAACCATCTTGTAGAACATCAGGGGTACTACCAAACTCTACTCTTTCCCTTGGCTAAACTCTTCTTGGACCCACTCACCCTTAGTGGTTTTATAGACAAGAAAATAACATGTTTGTGCCAATCTCATCATCATGCCTACTTTGGCAGAAGCTCCCATCTCTATGCTATCTTCCTTTGACCAAATATTTCCATGGTTATGAACTAATAACCATGGTTTATCAATCCAAACTTCACTTGATTCCATTGGATCTCTTTGCCTCTTAAACCCACCTGGTTCCCGAGGCTAAATGATAATTTGCTATGGCAGCCTTAATTTCAACAAAGTTCTCCATCACTTCTAGACCACCTCAAATACAATAAAGTCCAACCCTTGATACGGTGATCCTCTACATAACTTGGTTTATCCCTCCATCTATCCCTTGCATCAAGGTGAGCTTTGAGCTCCTTAATCCAACAAGGTTTAAATGATATAAAAGTATTGGTTCCCTAGATCATCAAATCCTTGTTTTCTTCCAAAACCAAGTTCCATTTTAAAAACCAAAGGTTTATAATGATGAATACACTAAGTTGAAATCATCCACCTTGATTACAAATATTTATCAGATATTTTCCATAATTATTTTGGCCCTAAAACAATTTATTTCCTCTCCTTGACCAAATCCTCAAAACTTCTCCTACAAAGGAAAGTTTGTTTTATCCAATTTACTGTGCCAAATCAAGGCACCTTGATTCCTATATCTTATACACTATATTTCCATCTAAAAAATAAATATATTTGAAAGGCTTTATTATTTCTTTTGCCCTTTTTCTAAAATGGCCGAAACAAGAAATAATTTCTTAGAAATACTTTCCCATCTCAATAAATTCTAGAAAAATTCCCCAATGTATAATTTGATATTTAGAATCATCACATCCCAAAAACCAACCTTGTACAAATCAAAAATATGAAATCAACTTCTAAAAACCATTTCGGCACTTGTTGAATAAATAATATTAAGAGTACTAGAAATATTTGGAAAAATCTCAAATAAATCTTAGAGAGATTTCTTGACATCCTCTTTCTACCATTACCTTTTCTCCACCTTTTCTAGACTAAATTTCTTGACTTGATTCATAAACATCTATCTAGCCAAATTTTGAGCTTATTCAAACTTATGCATTAAACCCTCACCAAACCTCCATCAAACTGGTTAACCAAGATTGCAGAGCACCTCTCCTCATGTATGTTCGAAACCACTATAACACAAGCACTGTAGCAACCCTAACCTTTGTATCCTATCTCTTGGAAGAAAAGAAGACACATTGCAATATCCAGTCTTGTCTCTTTAAATGCCTTGGATACTACCACTCTCCTCTCTGCCATCCACCTGACCAGAAACCCCTCTCCATGCCCACAGCAACTAAACACTGATTTCCCTTTTCCCTCCATTGCCCTCTCTAGGAATGGTTCACCGTGGACCTTACCTCTCTCAAATAAGAGGGGGCAGAGGCACCCCAACACCTCCCCTCTACCTCATTTGCTACCTATCCCCTCCACTTACCTCACCCAGGCACCCCTCCTCCTCCCCTGCCCTGTATTACCCGAGAGAAAGAGAAAAAGGAAGCTCTCATCCATTGCTAAGATCTTCTCGTGGTTCCCTCATCCCTACGCCTCTCCCTCTGCATGTTGCTCTCTAGAGTTCCCCTTACTCTTATGCATCTGACTATTCCCCTCTCTTTTCCTAGTTACCTCTCTATGGGCACCCGCATCGAGATCTGCGATATCCCTCTCTAGTGACGAAATTTACCTCGCCACCCCTCGCCGGGACCGCCGTGAAGTATCATGCTGCCTCGTCGCCTCCCCGCTGTCTCATGAGCCCTCCGGTAAGATCCCTACTCGCCCCCGACATCGTCTAGGGTTTTGACCCTATCGCTTTGGTCGAGAGGAAGAAGTATCTCTGGGACCATGGATCCTTACTTGGTCCAACATCCCGTGTTGGCCGGTATCCCTTTGCTGCAACCACCTCTTACCGCTGGGCCTTGCTTACGCGGCTTCAAAACACGCCTCCCGCACGTGGATCCTCCTTGGGTGGGCCTAATGCAACCCGGCGGCCCAACTATTAGTAGATCTGGCCCTCTCTATTTTTATCCCCTTCAAATCTTTATTCTTTCTCCAGATCTACACTTCTGCATGTTTGATTTAAATCCAGGTAAAAATTGAAACTAACTACAAAACCTCAAATCTACCTTTCTACTTACCATAGGGTGTTTCCCGAACATGTAGTATCCTTGGTTAGCCCAAATGACGTCCATATTATTACAGTAATCATTTACCTAGATGTATCCTTTTCACTAATAAAGTATTTCAGAGAGTTTTATAACTCCAAATGGAGTGAAGCATTTTTGTACTGAAAGGTATCCTTGATACCTTGCATGTCACTCTGGCCCCATCTTAATTTGCTTCCTAAATTACCCCTAGTAAAAATAACACAAGGAGCCCAATTATGCATTTAGGAAATTCTTTAGGACAAAGAAAATATGTTTTTAACCTAATTCCAACTCATAAAACACCTATACCATCATATCTAACAAACCCTAGAAGCCCAACATTTAATTAGACTTGGTTGATTTTTAGTGAATAAAACTATTCTTTGCATGGTTGTTTCACTAATAAAATCACTCCAGTAGTTCTGTCTCACCTAAATTAGTAATTCAAATTTCTACAAAATGGTATTGTAGATACCTAGCATGTGTCTTTGGAATCATACCAAAATCCCCTGTAGTTTAAATCTCGTGAAAAAGACAAATACCTTCCAGAACTTATTCTAGGATTTTATTGAGGGAATTCTGGTAAATATTTTGAAGTAACTCTGATACGTCGTAAACGTATATATAATTTTTGATGCTCCATGCTTGTTTTGTACCAACTTTCTTATGTTTTGTCTACACTTTGAGGTATTTTTATACATTTTCTGAAACTAACCTATTAAAACAAGATGTCATAGTGCCAGTTGCATTTTTTCTGCTGTTTTTTGTTTCAGAAAAGCTAGTAAGGAAATATTCTTGGCATTGGACGGAACAAAAGCCAAAGTCGATATTTTACTGGAGCGAAGACATATTCAAAAGGAGAGACGGAGAGGAGCCACGAGGCTGCCACACCTAGGGCTGGCGCGGCCCCCCTAGGGCGCGCCGCCCCATGGTATGGCCCCCTCAGGCGTCCATCGACCTTGCCCCTTCGCCAATATAAACACCCCGATGCAAAAACCCTAAGCACCCGATCAGAAATCTACAAACAGTCCATAGCCGCCGACACCATCCTCCCTAGATCGGGGGATCCGAAGCTCTTCCCTGCACCTTGTTGGAGGGGAGAGATCATCCCGGAGGACTTCATCATCACCATGCCAGCCTCTGGAGTGATGCGTGAGTAGTTCACCCTTAGACTATGGGTCCATACAGTAGCTAGATGGTTGTTTCTCCTCCTTTGTGCTATCATGTTTAGATCTTGTGAGCTACGTTCATGATCAAGATCATCTATTTGTAATGCTACATGTTGGGCGCGCGGGCTGCTGATAGATGGGGTCCACTAGTCAGTGGAACTAACTAAACAAAACGGTATCTATGAATCAGAACCTTACGATCTAATTCTAATCCAACGGTTGAGAGTCATCGTCGACGACAAGCTACTCCGGCGAGGAACTAACCCTAACACAGCGGTGGGGGTCTGGCGGGGCTCACCTGGGCTCCAGATATGATCAGCGACGGGGGCGAATGAGGTTGTCGACGACGGCGGTTCTCCTTGTACTGGCGTTTTCTCCAGGGATGGATGCAATCGATGGTCCCCTTCTCCTCCAGCAGCGGCAGACTCCGGCCAAATTATAGCGAGGGAGAGCTCGCCTTGCTCCGGGAAAAACTAGGAAGGATCAGTGAGAGGTGGGGAGTGAGATGGTGGGAATATATTGTGCGGGGGAGGTCTCTATTTATACTGCGGCGAGGGGACCAAACGGTGCGGGTGCGAGCTCGTCAGTGATGACTCTACAGGCGGCTAGCGGCGTGGCTCGGGTACTAGGAAGGTAGGCGGTCACCTGGCGGTGCTCAACGACTTGATGGCGTGGCAAGGGGCGGTGTGGTATGGTAGGGAGCGTGCGGCGCTCTGCGCGGACGCAGAGGTGTTTGCGACGGCGTGCGGTAGCTGCGGGTCGCGCGACGGCAAACGGGGGTGTCTGCGGGGTTGGTATGATCATGGTACGGTGCGCGTGTGTGGCGAGGGCGAGGCGTGGTCTGTGCAAGGCGGTCTGCTACGGCGAGCTGGCTCGCTCTGTACATGGGACAGAGGTATAGGGCGTGGCGGTGCTAGGGTGGTCCAGGGGTCTTCTGCGGTCGAGGCTGGGATAGGGGTGGCGTTTCTGGTACGCGTCGTGGGCGAGGGCGACGATGCTCCTGGCATGCTGTCCACTGTCGGCCGGTGATGGCCAAAAATGGGCGGAGCTCCACTGTGCCCGCGGCTAAGAAGGGTTTGGTCTGGGGGATTAGCTAGGCTCAGGAGAGACAAGAGAGTTAAGAGAGGACCAAATGGTCAAAGATCACTTCTCACAACAGTCTAGTTAGGCCAGGATTTATTTGTGTCTGCATGGTGTTTGACAAAATGGCCGCAAGAAATTTAGATTCGAATTTTTGGATGAAATTTTTTGGTGCATTGGTCACACACTGGATAGTATCTGGTTGTTTGCATTTGTCAAGGTGAACTGGTTTGGTTGGGTTTTGAGAAATGGTGATCTTACCATCTGAACTAGATTCAATTTTGAATTGTCCTTGGCATAGATTTGCAAATTGTTTCTGTTGATTTGCAAGTTGGGCTTGGGTTCACTTTTACTTGGTCTAGCAAGGTGTGAAAAGAATTGGATTTGTTTCTGTTAGAAATCTTGGACTAGAAACACTCAAAGTGGTCTAGTGGTTAACTTTGGTCAAAATGACCATTAGCACATATGGTTTGTTTTTGAATTTCTCTTCATTTTATTCTGCTTGTAAATAATTTAGATGATGTTGTTTTCATCTTTAAACCAATCCTTGCCATTCATAACAATCAAACAAGTCCATCCAAGTATTCATGCATTCATCACACATACACATGCATTCATATTGATTTTAATTAACAAAAGTTTTTGTTAACCCTAAATTTGGGTGATTGGAATTTGATAACCTTGATTAATATTTTTGGGATGTTACAAACCTTCCTTCCTTAAACAAAATCTCATCCCGAGATTTTAGAAAAAGAGAAAACTAGGATTTAAAGAGATCTAGAAACTCCGTCCTAATGTAGTCTTCTCGCTCCCAAGTAGCTTCTTCTTCAGTGTGCTTACTCCGCTCGATCTTAAGAAACTTGATACTCCGGGTCCTGGTGGTTCTGAAAGCTTCCTCCAAAATATGGATGGGTACTTTGGGATATGTTAGGTCATCATTGATCACTATGGTTCGGTGATCAATATTCTTGAAAACTTCGGTCTTCTACGGGACTTCTAGGCATTTGCGAAGTAACGAGATATGAAACACATGATGCATGGCTGACATCTCCTCTAGCAGTTCTAGTTGATACGATACTTCTCCTCGACGATTCATATCTGGGGGCTAACTTTCCTTTGAGTTGGAAACGTTGCATTCCTTTCAAATGTGATACTTTGAGATACACAAAATCTCCGATGTTGAAGGCTAGGTCTCGACGTCTCTTGTCGGCATAAATCGTCTGTCTGGATTGGGCGGTCTTGAGGTGCTCATGGATCTTGTGAACTTTCTCTTCTGCTTCTCGTAGGAAGTCAGGTCTGAAAATCTGACTCTCTCCTACTTTCGACCAATTTAAAGGGGTATGGCACTTCCTTCCATACATGAATTCAAATGAGGCCATTTGCAAGCTGGCTTGGTAACTATTGTTGTATGAAAATTCTGTGAAAGGCAGACAGTCTTCCCATTTAGATCCATATTCTAACACACAAGCTCTCAACATATCTTTGAGTATTTGATTTACTTGCTCTGTTTGTCTATCAGTCTGAGGGTGATAAGTTGTGCTAAATTCCAGTCTGGTTCCTAATCCTTCTAGGACTTTCTTCCAAAACCTCGAGGTAAACTTGGTTCCTCGATCCGACATGATGTTCTTGGGGACTCCATGCAAATTGACTATTCTAGCAATGTACAACTCTGCTAGTTTTGAACTCTGGTAAGTGGTCTTGACTGGTAAGAAATAGGTGACTTTGGACAGTCTATCCACTATGACCCACATAGAGTCATTTCCCCTAATAGATGTAGGCAAACCGGTGACAAAATCCATTCCAACTGAATCCCATTTCCATTCCGGAATCTTCAATGGTTGCAACAGTCCTGCGGGTCTCTGATGTCCCGCCTTGACTCTCTAACAAATATCACACTTGGCTATGTAGCTTCCGATTTCTCTCTTCATCTTATGCCACCAAAATTGCTCCTTCAAATCCTGATACATCTTGGTTCCTCCGTGGTGGATAGAATAAAGAGTATAATGGGCTTCTTTCAAAATAGCTTGTTTCAATTCTGAATCTGCTGGCACACAGATACGTCCTTTGTACCACAAAACTCCTTCTTCATCTTCGGTGAATCTGGGTAACTTCCCTAAAACGATACGACGTTTTGATTCCATCGCTACTAGCATTTCCTTTCTGTGCCTCCTTGATCTGATTGATCAAAGTGGGTTGAAGTTCTACGCTAGACAAAAATCCTTCACTTACTAGCTCCATTCTGAAATCTTCCTACTCCTTGTGAAAACTTGGTTGCTCCTTCAGAATCATGGAGTTCAAGTGACACAACAATCTGCTAAGGGCATCTTCTACCACATTGGCTTTCCGGTGTGATAGTGGATGTCCAGATCATAGTCATTGATTAGCTCTATCTATCTCCTTTGCCTCATATTCAACTCCTTCTGGGTGAAAATATATTCCAGGCTCTTGTGATCCGAATAAATCTCACAACGGTTACCCATGAGGTAATGCCGCCATGTCTTCAGGGCTAAAACTACGGCTTCTAGTTCAAGGTCATGGGTAGGGTAATTTTTCTCATGTTGGTTCAGTTGTCGGGATAGATAAGATATGACTTTGCCTTCTTGCATTAGCACACATCCAAGACCGATATTGGATGCATCACAAAACACATCAAAAGGCCTCGTGATATCCAGCATGATCAAGATTGGGGCTGAGATCAATCTCTTCTTAAGCTCTTGAAAACTTGCTTCACATTTGTCCGTCCATTCAAACTTCTTATCTTTCTTCAACAATTTGGTCATGGGTCTTGCGATGCTCGAGAATCCTTTTACGAACTTGTGATAATATCCCGCTAATCCGAGAAATGCACGAACTTGGGTTAGAGTGGTTGGGGATTGCCATTATTCAACATCCTTAACCTTGGCAGGGTCAACAGCAATTCCTCCGGCCGACATGATATGTCCGAGTAATCCTACTTCCTGTAACCAGAATTCACAATTGCTAAACTTGGCATACAACTAATGCTCCCTAAGGGTTCCAAGGATGGTTCTTAGGTGTATCTCATGTTCTTCTTCTGATTTGTAATAGATCAGAATATCATCGTTGAAAACAATGACAAACTTATCCAGAAAGTCCATAAAAATCTTATTCATGAGGTTCATGAAATAAGCGGGGGCATTGGTTAATCCTAAGGACATGATAGTGTACTCATACAGTCCATATCTGGTGGTGAAGGAAGTCTTTGGAATATCCTCTGCGCGAATCTTGAGTTGATGATAACCAGTTCTAAGATCAATCTTACAAAACACTTTGGCACCGGTCAACTAGTCAAACAGATCTTCTATCTTTGGCGGTGGATACTTATTCTTGATGGTGACATCATTCAGCTTCCGATAATCCGTGCACAAACGGTTACCTCCATCTTTCTTATCCACAAACAAGACAGGTGATCTCCATGGCGACGCAATTGGTTGAATCAGTCCTATCTCCAGCATAGCATCTAGTTGCTTCTTCAGCTCCACTAATTTCGACGGGTTCATACTATAAGGTCTCTGGGCTATGGGTCCGGTTCCAGGGATTAGTTCAATGATAAACTCGATATCCCGATCTACGGGCAAACTGAGCAAAACATCTGGGAATATGTCGGGGTATTCACAGACTACTCTAACTTGGTCAAGGGTTGGTTGGGCTAGACTCTTGTTGCATTTTAATTGACGGGGCAAGGTTTCAGATACATGCTCTGCTGATACTCCAGTGGTACTAGTCATGGTTATGGCTTTCTTGGAATAGTCTATTAATCCTTTATGTTTCGACATACAATCCATTCCTAGTACTACCTCCAAACCTTTAGTTTCAAGTACTATTATATTAGCATAAACATCTATGCCATGGATTCTGATAGGTACGGCCTTGCAAATTTGTCTAGCTTTGGTGGTTGAACCAGGTATTTGAACTATCATAACATGCTTCAGTTTTGTTGGTTGAAGCTTACTAGTGCATGAAAATTCTTCTTTAACGAACGAGTGCGATGCTCCAGAATCAAACAATACTCTTGCAAGTACTGAGTTAACATAAAACTAACCCAGCACGACATCTGACGCTTCTTGGGCTTCTTCAGTATTCATGTGAAACAGACGGCCATTACGGTTGAGCGAATTCCCTAGGGAAAATCTCCTTCCAGGCTGAACACGATGCTGCTGCTGAGCTAGGGCATTCACATTAGGGGCTGTTGCAAGCTTGTTGGGCAACTCATTGGAGTAGTGACCCTTGGTTCCACATTCATAACAAGTCACCTGAGACTTGTCATTTCCTAAAACAGGCACGACATTGCTTCCAGTCCTTGGGGTAGTATTGGTGTTGTTGGCGACATTGTTGTTATTGAACTTGGGGCGGTGCACGATTGAAGTTGTTGGGGTTGCCGGGGTTGTTGTTGTGGTTTCCTCCGGGCCTTGGGTTTCCTCCTCCATGGTTGGGATAGTTCGGACGGTTCATTGGGGGTCTATTGTTTATTGAGGCAAATCCTATAGACGGGTTGGGGCGATACTTTGGGGTATGGTGGGTTCCTGGTTGATGCATCATTCGACGCTTGCGGTTCTCATTGGCTTGGTTGATCTTGCATTCCATCTGGATTGCAGAATCCACTAAGGCTTCAATGTCAGCAAACGGGATATTGACTAACATTGTCTGCATCTCATCATGCAGACCATTCAAGAATCTCTCCTTCTTCTTAGCTTAAGTGACAATCTCATCTGGTGCATACCTAGCTAATGACAGAAATTTGTCATGGTACTCCACTACTGTCATCCTCCCTTTCTTCAATTCTCTGAATTCATCTCTAATCCTCTTGATTAAACCCGGTGCCACATGTGTTCGGCTGAACTTGAGTTTTAATTCATCCCAAGTCATCATTTGACCTCCATTCATGGCGCGAACGCTATTCCACCAAGCTCTTGCATCTCCTGCCAGATAGTGGGTGGCAAACAGTACTTTCTCATTAGCCTCCACTCCTGCGACTTCTAAGTTGTTCTCCATAGTCTGCAGCCAGTCATCCGCATCTAAGGGCTCTTTAGACTTATTAAAGATGGGTGGATTGGTGTTCTAAAAGTTCTTGAGCTTGGATCCATGGTTGTCCTGGTTTCCATGGCCTTGATTGTTATTGGCCATTTCTATGTGTTGAAGCGTGGCTAGGTTGGCTTGAAGTTCGGCTCTTTTAGCTTCACGGTTTGAAACCAACATTTGCAAGATTTGAAGCATTAGGTCTGGGTATGAAATGCTTCCTCCACGAGGCATCTGAAGATTGAGATAGATCATGAGAAAAGAGGGAAATTTCTAAGGTCCAGGGATTTTGTTTTTGCAAAAGCTTTTAAAGTTTGACTCAGGTTTTTCCACTAGCAACTTGCTTTTCATTCATTCATTCATAGCACACAATACAAGCACACACCATAACAAGGAAATATATGCTTTTAAGAACTATTTTGTGAAACTACGATACAATGGGACCGGATACAACTCACTAACGCTAGTGCTCAAGTGCTACTACTCATCAGAATCGGTGTCTTCATCATCATAATCAATGAAGGCAGAGTCATCATCATCAGTGTGGAAGTCCATGGATTGGTCCTCCAGGAAGTCATCATCATCAATGAGGTAGGAGTAGGGGTCTCCACGGATATCTTCCCCTACATTCTCCCCCTCCTCAAGCTGCATGTCCCGCTCGTGGATGGTCTCCTCCAAGTCTGTCACTTTGTGCCGAAGGCGAGCAATAATGCGATCCTTCTTGTCAAGCTGACGGTGACGTGACTGGCCATCCTTCACAAGCATGGCGATGGTCTAGTCCTTCTTGACTGCGATGGCGTAGTTGTGGTTGGCGTAGGCGCGGGCATTGTCCAACTCCTTCTGCCTGTCATACATCATGAAGCTGAGATGGTCCACTTGATGCTTCAGCTCCGGGTGAGGTGGTACCTCCAATGGCTGTCCCATAGCATCACGCCTTGGGTAATACTCAAAGAGCGTGCCCTTGATCTGATTGATGCTTTGCCCACACAGACAGGCAAGATCTTCCTGCATAGACCTGGCGAGTCCATCTAGCCAGTTGTTCTCTCTTAAGGTGAACTGGATTCCCTTTGAGGTGGGGGCTTCAATCTTCCCTCTAAGACTTGCAATAATCAGCCATTGCAATTCCCCTCCGTGTTGATCGTTGAGCTGGGCTCTGAAGAACTCGGGGTGCGGGCGCTCCAGAAGTTTCGAGAGTTGGTCCAAATCATGCTCAAAGATGAGATCTCCTCTATTGCCCAACTGATAGAACTTGCTATACTTCACGTCCATCTATAAGAATGTAAGATGAGTAAGTTAGTAGAGTGATCAAGTGTGTCAAATTTATGTAAGTTTGGAAGAATTCTTGAGGGACATGAGTTTTCATGAAAGAAACTAAGTGATAAGAATGAGAATAGGTTTTCATAAATACTTCCTTCTTTTGTTTTGAAACTAAGTTTTTGATTCAAGAATCCATTCTAACTAGGGTCTCCTATGGTCAACCTGGCTCTAATACTAACTTGTCAACACCTAGATTTTTAATCCTAGATGCCTGTTATGCCATACATCGCAATCCCAGGATTACCATTTTTGTGAGACATAAAAGATTGGTACCATATTTCATCATCCATTACAAACCATAATAAAGGTCTTACAAATAAAGGATCTCATGATCTAGTCTTAATACAATCAATGCAGCGGACTAATATAATAACTGTAGCATGGGCGAAGCTCCATCTTCAGGGTCATAGGCAATGCTGACGATGGGAGATGATCCTAGTTGTTCATAGACTTCCTGTTGTCCATCATCCTGGTAGTCCTCCTCATAGTCTGGCCATAGGAATAGCAGGGACAAAGGCATGAGTACTCTTTAAGCACTCGCAAACTACTACTAACAAGTAAAGTTGTTCAAGTAGGAGTCCTCAGCTCTAGGTTGTTTTGCAAAAAGCCAGGTTTATCTCTAGCTGATTTCAGAAGTAAAGAAAACTAGTTTAATGTCTTATAACACCTAAGTGGGAACTTAGTTTTCACTTTCACAAACCTGTTGTGGTCAAGTCAAAGTCATGATTCATTTCAAAAGTCATTTTGAAAACATCTAACGACGTAATAGTATGGCCACTCCAACTCTCCATAACCGCGGACGCGGCTATTCGAATAGTTTGACACTCTGCAGTAACGACGTAATAGTATGGCCACTCCAACTCTCCATAACCGCCGACGCGGCTATTCGAATAGTTTGACACTCTGCAGAGGTGGTACACTTTCGCCACAATATTCGATACATCCGTCAGGAACAATCCCGAATCACCATACTCATTATGCGGATAACCAATCCTAATCTTTCAATTACACACCCTAGTATAGGCACCTCCCCTAGGAGTTTCGCCTCCCAACCATGACCATCTATCATTTTTGGAACTGCACAGGTGGACAATCATCACGAGGTAGCCTCATCTCAAACGTCTGCCGCAAGGGAATCCATACTAAGATATATAAATTTCTAGTCAAGCCCTACCCAAATTAGGGTATTGTGGTTGTACGATAAGATTGGAATGGTATCGCATCCGAACACAACCATTAGTTTTTATAAAGGGGTCTAAGGCTCATGCCTCAACATTTTCATCATCAAGTCATCTTGTGTTCATAACACATGTTAAAACATTTCATTAGAATGATTTATCATTCTAAAGTTTTCATAACCATTTTCACCAAGTATTCCCATCTAAAGTGATCAAGTTTTATGCTTAGCACTAGCCACTACAGTTGGGGGTAATCTCTAATGAGGAGTGATAATCAAGTGTGACTTATCAAAATCTAATCTCATGCCTCAGGATGACATCTAGTTCTACCTAAATTAGGCCAATTTTTATGCTCTTTATGCTACCTCTAATATCTTTCCAAAATTTACAAGTCACTAAGTAAACATAAATAAAAAGCTTTGATAAAGAAATAAAAATAACCAAGCTTGCAAGTAAAACTGGGATTTGGTATAATCAATTGGTATAAAGAAATATGCCTAAGGCATCTAGTTTGCATAGTTATCATGAAAGTGTTAGCTTGCAAGGTCAACTTGTAGTGTTAGGCTTGCCTTGAGCAGTGCAGTGGTTGAAGTTATCCTCTACTTCCTCTTCATAGTAGTCTCCTTCCTCTTCGTATCCTTGGTAGGTACTAGTATCTATAAATAAATACAAAGTACACAATCACCAAACAATACTTAATTATTTCTATTTCGCACACAAGAGTTTACACTAGATGATCTAGCATCATCCAATCATCACAAGGATTAAAGCATTAGCCTTATTCATTTTATTTTAGAAAAGTAATTTCTACTCATTAAAAAACCACTTAAGATTTAATATTCTCTAGTTAAAATATGGGATCATGTTGACACATGTCATCACCACATATTTTAATACTTGGGAATATGATTTAAAGTGGGTCACAATTTAATAAGGTTTAACCTTATTATTTTAATTAATTAAAGTGACTAGAAATGCCTATGGGGCATTCTTTTATTACTTGTCCAGTACTACTGCTAGTAAACCTAGATATTTTTATATATTCAGAAAGGTCTTGTCAAATGTGACTTTTGAGAGTTGGAATCAAATCAAAAGCATTTATGGTTGATTTTTGAAAAATGTTTGAATGCAGAAAAGTCTCTGACTTGTTATTTTTACTATAGGTGATCTATAATTCCAAATGGTTTGAATCCAACGGGCTTGGATTAATAAATTCCGTATCTTTCTAACATAATTGGTTTCATGCTATTTGGTCCAGTATAACTTTCTGAATTGATTTTTGAATCAACAAACAGAACTAGGTTTGAAACTAAAATGCAAAATCTAAATTTAAACTAACTGGGTCGCGTGGGAAAGTTACTGGGCCGGCCAACTGCGCAAAACACGCGCGTGGGCTGCTGACAGATGGGGTCCACTAGTTAGCGGAACTAACTAAATGAAATGGTATCCATGAATCTGAACCTTATGATCTAATTCTAATCCAACGACTGAGAGTCATCATCGACGACGAGCAACTCCGGCGAGGAACTAACCCTAACGCGATGGTGGGGGTCTGGCGGGGCTCACCTGAGCTCCAGCTAGGGTCGGCGACAGGGGCGAATGAGGTTGTCGACGATGGCGGTTGTCCTGGTAGTGGTGGCTTATCCTAGGGTGGCCGCAATCGACGACGCCCTTCTCCTCCAGCAGCAGCAGACTGCGGCCAAATTCCGGTGAGGGAGAGCTCGCCTTGATTCGGGAAGAAGTGGGAAGGATCAGTGATAGGTGGGGAGTAATATGGTGTGAATAAATTGTGCGTGGGAGGCCTCTATTTATACTGCGGCGAGGAGACCGAACAGTGCGGGTGCGAGCTCGTCGGTGATAACGCTATAGGAGGCTCGCGGCGTGGCTCGGGTGCTAGGACGGTGGGCGGTCTCCTGGCGGTGCTCAATGACTTGATGGCGTGGCAAGGGCGGTGTTGTTTGGTTGGGAGCGTGCGGCGCTCTGCATGAACGCAGAGGTGTTTGCGACGGCGTGCGGCAGCTGCGAGTCGCGCGGAGGCGAACAGGGGTGTTTGCGGGGTTGCTGTGATCATGGTGCGTGTGCGCGTTCATGGCGAGGGCGATCCGCGGTCTGTGCAAGGCGGTCGGCTACGGCGAGCTGGCTCGCTCTATATATGGCACAGAGGTATAGGGCGTGGCGGTGCTAGGTTTGTCTAGGGCTCTTCTATGGTCGAGGCTGGGACAGGGGGTGGCATTGGAGTGCGCGTGTATGGTACGCGTCGTGGCCGAGGGCGACGATGCTCCTGGCATGATGTCCACTTTCGGCCGGTGACGACTAAAAATGGGCGGCGTTCCACTGTTCCCGCGGCTAAGAAGGGTTTGGTCTGGGGGATTGGCTAGGCTCAGGAGAGACAAGAGAGTTAAGAGGGGACCAAATGGTCGAAGATCACTTCTCACAACAGTGTAGTTAGGCCAGGGTTTATTTGTGTCTGCAAGGTGTTTGACAAAATGGCCACAAGAAATTTAGATTTGAATTCATGCATTCATATTGATTTTAATTAACAAAAGTTTTTGTTAACCCTAAATTTGGGTGATTGGAATTTGATAACCTTGATTAATATTTTTGGGATGCTACATGCTAGGTCTCTACCTTTGGGATTTTACTTGGTTGCTATTCTCTCCTTGATTTGGATTCTATCATCCGCTTGCCGGTCTCTCCTATGGTGATTCTACCTCATGGTTTCTCGCTGAGGATTCTATTGGATTGGTTGTTTGAACCAACAGGAGAAAATAGAATCGTCTTGTGTTTTCCTATGTTTGTATCTTTACATTAAATTTGCATTGTGTTCATCGTGTTCATCAGGTTTTCCCTCACTCCCCGCCTCAAATCCATGAAGATCGGGCCACCCCAGGGTTAATCCTACAAGGGATCCCATATCAACTGGTATCAGCAGCTTTTGGTTGTCACGGATTTGACTTTATTCCTCAATTTCCACCATAAATTCAAAAATACCAAAAATATTGTCGCACATTGCTTTTGGATTGATTTCTCATTTTGGTGAGTTCTTAGTGGATTTGGTACATAGATCTGGTGGTTTAGGTGATGATCTTTGTTTTTATGTGCTCCCTAACCCCAATTTGACCAATTTCCCTTCTAATTGACGGATCGAAATTTTGGAGTTCATCATGAACTCAAACCGGTAGACAAACCGGTGAATTGGAGCTGCCGCCAAACCATCTGACATGGGACTCGGCTGCCAAAATCACCACCAGACGCTTCAGCGCCAGGCCCTACGACGCCGATAAGGCTGCCGATTTACCTTTTTGACCCCAATTTTGATAGTTTTTCTTCCTTTTGTGTGTTCTATTTCGTGTGTGGTGCAAACTAAAAACAAGATTCCACATCAACTCTTCGCACTCTTCGACACCACAGATCTCAAACCATCCCCTACACCAACGGTTGCAAGTTTGTCGTCAACAAAAGGTATAACTTACACCACCCTTATATAGCCCCGTTCTTCCTTTCTGTGATACCTAACCTATCAAGAGTAGATCATTTTGTGTTTGCCGAAGAATTGTGCACTTTCTCTTGTGAATTGATAGTGCATAGGCTATAGAAAATGTTGACTCCATACCATAGAAAGAAAAGACATATATAAAAAATATATAAATCAAAAAAAAAGAAAGATACCAGTACAAAAGAGAGTCGAAAGCTTCTAAGGAAGAGTGTGAGTTAGAGCAAGGCAACCATGCAAATCTTTCGCTTCTCAATCTTGTTGCAAACGAGCTATGGTATCTCCTTGTTTTGGCATGACACTGAGCTTTAGTTGTAGTTAGGACCATTTTTTTCATTGCTCATTTCCATAGTCATGCTAACCCCTTTTATCTCCACCGTGTGTGTATAGCATAGGTTTCTTTGCTCTTTTCATAATTTCCTTTAGAATTTCGATCTTTTGGATCTTTTCCACTTTTGACAATAACCTTTTCGTTTGGTGGTTCCATTTTCTATCCACCTTCATAGCCTACCACCATAGGCCTTTGTGAGTGTGTCTTGTGTATCCGCTATTCAATTTTCTCTCGGCAAGAACAATCTTTCCAATTTTTGACTCCGGTGAGGCAAGGTAGCAAGTACCATTCCTCGATATCACTCTCTCTATCAAGTGTGTTTGTGCACAATGTTTAGGGGAAAAGGAGCTAATGGATATCAAATATTCAACAACCAAAAAATTCAACTTATGGGAACAATTCCAAGAATTTAATACTCAATTTGAGCGACTTGAGCACTGTCTCAATGATACTTTCCGAGAATTTGAGTACCATGAGCGACAACATCAAGTGGAGCACCATATGAAATTCCAAGCTATTGCCAATCCTGGAAACCGACATGGTCACCGCTCAAGCTCGTCAAGTTTGTCCCGTACGCATGCCTCAAGTCTACATGGCGAGTCCTCGAGGTCAACTCCCCCGTGGAGAACCAACCACCATATGGGACCAACAAGATCGTCACCCTCATGCTCAAGTGGTGGACCCAAATTATCCTCAACGTCAAGAACAACTCCAAGAGAATGGTCCACCACCACAACAAGAAATCATCAAAGCACAACGCAAATGAGAACATCGTGATGAAGACAACCACAATGATATGCGCCCCCATCCTCCTCATGACCACCATATGCCTCGTCCACAAAATCAAGCACCGACATGGGATACAAGCGATGATCATGCGGATGCACGCCAAGCTAGACACAACAGCCAACATACATAACACCAACACCACCACCGACACCGACAATCTATGAATGCTAATGATGTCGATAAAAGGCGAAGAAGGGACTTGTCACTTCCCAAGATTTTCCAAATCTTGTAATGTGAAAAATAAATAAACAAAATAAATTATTGTTGAATTTTAGGGTGAAAAGAAACTTTTGTTTCTAAATGGAAACTTAAAATCCCATCTTGAACAAACTTTAATTAAAGTTTGAATCCAACAAAATCCAAATCAAGAGAAATGCATTCCTCAATGAATGTATCTTGAAATTTAAACACTTGGAAAATAAATCCAGAACCCTAAACCCTAATGGAATAAAATAATTACCAAGTTATCTCCAAACCTATGGATTTGATCCATATAAAAATTTATCATCAAACATTTATAAATAATCAAGAATGATAAATATAAATATATTAAAACCCTATAAACTGGTTTCACTTAATTTGGAGCCATGGATAAAATCTTACGAATTTAATAAGATAAGGAAAAGTAATTTCCAAAGCTAATAAAGCACTTATATAAAATCCATACCAAATGGTGAGAAATTAATCCTAAAGGAAATTAAAAGGATAAACAAATATCATATCAGATTTTACAAATTGGAGTCACAAAGTTTGGATCCCTAAATAAAAAGATATGGATTTTATAAGATGAAGAAAGAAATATTAAATAAGGAATATTTAAAGACCAAATTAAATCTTGGCCTAATCCATTAAGCAAATGGAATGAATAGAATCCAAATCCAAATAAAATAAAGGGATAAAGAATACTCCAAATAAAATAAAATGACTTTGACCAAATCCTATTTTATTGGAATAAAGATAAAAATCCCTATGAGAAATAATTGATTAAATCTTGGGAAAATAGTATTTTGGATTTTACCCAAGTGAAATAAAAGTGGTTTAATTCAACTTAAATAAGATTAAAGAAACCCCAAATAAACTTTAGGGAATTAAAACTATATTTAATTCCATTGGAATTAAAACAAATAACCAATTCAAATGATTTATGAATCATATTAAAAACTTTTCCAAATAATTCAAGATGAATTATTTGACACCCTTGTAAACAAATAAAAAACCTACTGAAAAGATTGAGAAGGATTTGGAAATTAAATGGTGTTGTGAAAATGTTATTAAATCTTATTTGATTTAAAACAAGAGCCTTTTTGAATAATTAAAAGACCCCAAAAAGAATAAAGTTTTATTCCAAAATTGACTTCAGATTATATTACTGATCAGTAGTTAAACCTACACAAATTTTGGTTGAGGTTTGAATTCAAATTGATGTTGAAATAATTAAACAAAAAGCAAAACAGAAATTGGAAATGGAAAAAGGAAAAAACAATCAGATCAAAAAAATGGAATAGGAGCAGCCCAACTAACCTAGCCCACTAAGCCCATCAGTAGCCCATCTCCCCCTCCCGCAGTGAAACGTTTTTCACTCGCGAACTTACCCCCAGCGCCGCTTACGACTAGGCCCCACCTCCTCCTTCTCTCTCTCGCTGCCATGCGACCCCACTGCCCCGTCAGCTTCTTCCTCCCGCGGTGACCACGCCTCCAACACCTCCTCTCCGTTTCTGGCCGTTGAAACTGGCGTCAATACACTTTACTTCCTGCGTTACTCCACCCCGCGACCATGCTATCTTAAGCGCCTGTGTCCCCTCTCTCTTTCCCCTCAGTCGTCGCCCCACTGGAGCCCCCAAGCTGTCCCCAATTCTCCCTACACCGCACTCTGCTCTGGCGAGCTCTGACAGCAATTACGGCCAGCCTCCTCCGCCCCTCGCCTCCTCGAGCACACGAACGTGACCCCCAGGCCCTGGCGCACCTCACTATACCTCCCGTTCATCCACGCGAGCACCACAGCATCGGCAACAACGACACCAAGCACCACCGCTGCCTGCCATTTCCTCCGGCGAGTTTCCCTGGTAAGCTCGGACCGCCTCGGTGCTTATCGTTGATGATCGCATGTTCCCTGGTACCGTGCGCGTCTAACCGTACCGTCCACTTGCCGTAGGGTGACCTGTACCCTCGCCCCCGTCGACATCTGAGCGAGCCCGAGGCGCAGCTCAACTCCGGCGAGCGATTACCGTTACCTCCGTGCGCCCCTCGACGAGCTGTGGCCACCTTGAGCACCACCACGACCAAGCGAACCTGGTGAGCTTCTCCCCATCCTCTCTTGCTTCCTGCATCACCAGCAACGCCACCGCCAGGCCGCTCCGCTGCCAGTCGCCGCCGCCAGCACCGCTAGTATTTGGTCAAAGGTTGTGCGCCGTAGGATTTAGATCCAACGCTCGCGATAGAAACTAAATCGAAGGGGTATCCTTTGATCTGTGTCGTGCGTAGTTATTTAAATCTGACGGCCCATAAGGCTCGATCCAACCGAAGCGGTACAGACGAATAAGAACACGCCACGTGGCCCTGCCTGTTTGAATAAAAACAGAAATGTTCTATTTGATGTTCCAATTTAAAAAATTCATAACTTTCAAACCACACGTCCAAATTTTGCAAATTTTATATCATTGGAATCAGCAAGACAAGTACTTTCTGACCATGCACTTTGTTTAGTAAATTTTTTCTGTTAAATTGTTTGTTTTTGCAGAAACTTGTGTATGCATGTTTAGAATATAAAATTTGTTCTAAAATGAATTTTGAGATGAAATCTTTGGCAAATGGTTTGTTTTTAACCTACTGACCATAGAAATCAATTTGTGGTTTCAAAAACATATTTGGTGAAGCAAAAGACTAAACTTTTGATTTAAACCATTTTTAGTCAAATAAAAATAATGTTTATTTATTAAAAATGCTTTTGGAGGAAAACCTTTGGGAAATGTTTTGATTTAAACTCTCTGACCCCAAACACCAAGTTTTATGATTTGAAAATGTATTTGGTGAACCCTATAAAAATTATTACTTTGCTAAAGACATTTTCAACCACATGAAATAATGATTTGGTTTAAAAATGGTTTATAAGTAAAATCACTTTATAAAATGACCAATAGATGTTTTCAAATGTTTATAACCTATTAGAAACCACTTTTCCAAATAAAACAATCTTTAGCATGCTTGCATGCATTGTTTTGTTTCTATCATTTTATGTGATGTTTTGCTTGAATGGTAGATTGAAATATTGCTTGCTTGATTGAATTGTAGTGATTTGAAGAGTGTGATCATTTCAAGATCAAGGAGTGAACTTATATTCTCTACCAAAAAGGCAAGTGATGCTTCATACTTTTGTCCCATTATTTTCACTATGCATTAGTGATATTTCTAAGTAGGACTTGCATGGAATTTTGCTAAGTGTAAACTATGCCATGGGAAATCCTAGTAGATGAAACATTAGAAGAATTCTCCTAAGTTAAGATTCCTACTACTATCATGCTTAGCTTAGCTAGTAGAAAACAAGGGTGGAATATATATTCATACTATGGAATATTTCCAAGTCAAGGACTTGTGTTTTGTTTAATAAAACAACTAAGTAAATGAATCACCTAGGTGGAATGGAAGGAATGGTTTGTGTTGAGTGGTTCACAAGGCCCATTTCTATGGTTTACCTTGTGTATCTCACTTGTGGATGGCCACCCAGGAACAAAGAGATTTGAGATGTCAAATGTTGAGAAGATTAAAGTGTAGCCACTTGGCATTATGGGCTCTGCCTGGATCATATAGGTTGCAATAACTTAGCCAAATGGACAGTTGGTGGTAGGGGTTTGATAGGTTGGAACGCGTCCATTCTGTTCTAAGGGAAGGCTTCTGAAAGATCTTGTCTTGGTGAAACCAAGTCTTGTGGGGAAAGTGCACCACCTCTGCAGAGTGTAAAATCTAAGTACTTAGCCATGTCCCTGGTAAAGGACAATTTGAGCATCAAGACATGGAAGCTATCAAGAATCTCCTCATCCAAATTTCCAAGTTAAAAACTTGTGGTTGAACAAGGGTTGAAGGATCACCAATTTCTATTGGGAGATGCCTTGGGTGATTTTGTCAAGCAAACACTTAGTGTTTCAAATGATAAGGAAAATCTATTTTGAGCAAAGCAAGCCTAAGCCCCACTTAGCCAAATGCATATAGATGATAGACTCCACTATACTACCATAGTATCACTTGCCAATACAGTTCAAATGTATTGACCCTTGTGGTTGTAACTTGTTATGTTGCAGGTTTGTTTGATATTAGTGAAGTTTAATGATTAGGATTACAAGTCTACAACCAACATGTCTGCCTATGGCACTTTGAAGATGAAGGACCCCATTCTATTGTTATATTCTGCTGCATTGTAATGAGATAGCCAAATGAGCTATGTAAGATGTAATAAATTATTTTATTCCTGGTTATAAGGTTGTATTATGACCTTTGTATCTTGATATTACATCTTAACTGTGGATGCTAGCTATTGATCTAGGGACTAGCATTGTAAACACAGGGATCTCTACCTTATTAAAGGTTGGGAACCTTATAG
The DNA here is from genome assembly GCA_916181665.1 of Avena sativa. NCBI lineage: Eukaryota > Viridiplantae > Streptophyta > Magnoliopsida > Poales > Poaceae > Avena > Avena sativa. The sequence continues at coordinate 134,285,560 of OV702295.1, forward strand.
GACTTCGAGCATCATCAAGCTCCTCCCCCACCATTCCCTCTAGGCAATCAAGATCCTCCTCTGCTGCCTCCATGCCCACCAAGTGATGCAAGTATGCACCATGAACATCAAAACAACAACCATGAGTGTGATGATGGAAAATTTGGGAAGCTAAAGTTCGTTATGCCCAAGTTCAAATTAGAGGAAAATGCCGATGCATATCTTGAATGGGAGCTCAAAGTCGACAAGATCTTCCGAGTCCACAACTTTTCCGAAGAGAATAAAGTTTAAATAGCATCTCTTGAGTTTGAGAACTACTCCAATATTTGGTGGAAAGACTATCAAATCAATCGTGATAAGCTTTAGGAACCACCGGTTACCATTTGGACCAAGATGAAGCACGTGATGTATGCAAGATTTGTCCCCGAGCACTATCGCCAAGACCTATTTGACAAGCTACGAAACTTGAAGCAAGTCACAAATACAATTGAAGAATTGTACAAGGAAATGGAGATGACTATGATGAGAGCCAATGTGAAAGATCTTGAGTAGAAAAAAATAGCATGGTTCTTCAATGGATTAAGCCGCTCAATATGCAAAATAGTCGATTTCCAACCTTACAAGACTATAGTGGACCTCCTCCACCAAGCCACCAAGGCCGAGCCCCACTTGAAAAACGAAAATTCTTATGAAAAGCAAAGGGCACACTACTCTTCAATTAATGCCAATGCTGCATCCAAGCCAAGAAATCAAGAACCAAGATCCTCCAAGCAAACCAAGAACCCTATGGCATCTTCTTCCAATAGAACAACGGATAGTCAAGTCGTTTGCTACAAATCTAGAGGAAAGGGCCACAAGTCTTTTGAGTTCATCAACAAAAGAGTCATGCTAACGGATGAAAATGGCGCAACCTACTCCGTGAGAGAAGAAGAGTATGAAGCTTTAACTCAAGCCTCTATCACAAATGATACCACAATGCACGATGAGGATACACTTCTATGCGAGCATGATCCAAGTCCGTCCCTCGTCATCGTGCAAGTTTTGACAACCCACTCCACTCCACACAAGGACCAATGCCTCAACATTTTACAAACTTGAGCTAGAATTGATGGCAAGTCCATAGAAGTGATCATCAATGGAGGAAGTTGTCACAACCTTGCGAGTATCGAACTTTGTGATAAACTAAAGTTGCCATACATTGATCATCCTCATCCATATCATGTAAAATGGCTTGATGACAATGGCACCATCCAAATCAAACACAAGTTCAACATCTCCTTCAAGATTGTCCACTATCAAGACACTGTCGAGTGTGATGTCGTGCCAATGGCCGTGTGTCACATGCTGCTTGGAAGACCATGGAAATACGACAAGGGAACAATACATGATGGTAACTCAAACCAATACTCCTTCAAGTGGAATGACAAGACGTTTGTGCTACAACATATGACGCCAAGCCAAGTTATTGCTTCCAACATGATGTCGTTTCTCAAGATAAAGTAATCTAAGGATCCTTGTGAGATGAGTGATGAGAGAGTGAACCACCATCACGTGAGTGAGAGACACAATCCTCAAATGGTGGAAAAATTATGGTGTTGTAACATCCCACATTCATCAAACCTGATTGTTTGTCAAGAAGGCAAAAATCCGGGGGAAATGAATTTTTCTTGCTAAGTGTTGCATGTTTGTTGGATTGTTTTCTTGTGCTTATGCAATTGAATGTGTACTAGATAATATACTCCATACCTCAACCCTAGTTGACAAAATCTATTTAAAAAGTGATGACTTGGCTTATCTTTCATATTCTCAAATGTTCTGGCATTTCAAAACTTGATCCAAGATAACTTTGACACAAAAAATGTCTTACTAGTTTCTATTAACAAAACTATGGAGATCTATATATAATCTCCTTATGTTTTCAAGACAGAACTTCCAACTCCTCTTACCTATAGGTTTTCCAAAACCTTTCATAAAACCTTTTTATTCTTATCCTTGTAGTCATCACAAGAGGCCCTTATCTTACTTCAAAAGACAACCTTCTCAAAACACCCATCCTTACCTAAAGCTAGGCTTGATGGTAACCAAAGTAGTAATGGAATGCTTGTCAAGATGAATTGCTTTGGTCTGATGTGTGTGTTGATGACTTGCTTGCTTAGGAATTAGAGTGAGATGGATTAGGAGCCCCTCCTCTAGGATCAAGATAATCCAAAATTACAAATCTTAACCAAGAAATCCTAACCTTGATCTATCTTCAGTCACCCAAGTGACCCTCTAATCTTGTTAACCAGCTCAATCCTGAGCTAATCCTTTTCATTAGCATCCAACTCAATAAAGACCAAATCTAAGCATGGATCTTCTCTACAAAGCTATCATTCAACATCATACACTTGATGATGAGAATGAACCCTTGCATCCTCTCCAAATCTATCCCTCCTTCATACTTGTCCAAAACCATAAAACTGCCAGAATTTGAATAAGTCTGGAACCCTTATCTAGATTAAATCTTTGAGACTCCACCCATATTAATAAGTGTGCATTTTTGAAAATGTACTTGAACCATCTTGTAGAACATCAGGGGTACTACCAAACTCTACTATTTCCCTTATCTAAACTCTTCTTGGACGCACTCACCCTTAGTGGTTTTATAGACAAGAAAATAGCATGTTTGTGCCAATCTCATCATCATGCCTACTTTGGTAGAAGCTCCCATCTCTATGCTATCTTCCTTTGAACAAATATTTCCATGGTTATGACCTAATAACCATGGTCTATCAATCCAAATTTCAATTGATTCCATTGGATCTCTTTGCCTCTTAAACCCACCTGGTTCCCGAGGCTAAATGATAATTTGCTATGGTAGCCTTAATTTCAACAAAGTTCTCCATCACTTTTAGACCACCTCAAATACAATAAAGTCCAACCCTTGATACAGTGATCCTCTACATAACTTGGTATATCCCTCCATCTATCCCTTGCATCAAGGTGAGCTCTAAGCTCCTTAATCCAACAAGGTTTAAATGATATAAAAGTATTGGTTCCCTAGATCATCAAATCCTTGTTTTCTTCCAAAACCAAGTTCCATTTTAAAAACCAAAGTTTTCTAATGATGAATACACTAAGTTGAAATCATCCACCTTGATTACAAATATTTATCAGATATTTTCCATAATTATTTTGGCCGTAAAACAATTTATTTCCTCTCCTTGACCAAATCCTCAAAACTTCTCCTACAAAGGAAAGTTTGTTTTATACAATATATTGTGCCAAATCAAGGCACCTTGATTCCTATATCTTATACCCTATATTTCCATCTCAAAAATAAATATATTTTAAAGGCTTTATTATTTATTTTTCCCTTTTTCTTAAATGGCTGAAACAAGAAATAATTTCTTAGAAATACTTTCCCATCTCAATAAATTCTAGAAAAATTCCCCAATGTGTAATTTGGTATTTAGAATCATCTCATCTCAAAAACCAACCTTGTACAAATCAAAAATATGAAATCAACTTCTAAAAACCACTTCGGCACTTGTTGAATAAATAATATTAAGAGGACTAGAAATATTTGGAAAAATCTCAAATAAATCTTAGAGAGGTTTCTTGACATCCTCTATCTACCATTACCTTTTCCCCACCTTTTCTAGACTAAATTTCTTGACTTGCTTCATAAACATCTGTCTAGCCAAATTTTGAGAATATTCAAACTTATGCATTAAACCCTCACCAAACCTCCACCAAACTGGTTAACAAAGATTGCAGAGCACCTCTCCTCCTGTATGGTCGAAACCACTATAACACAAGCACTATAGCAACCCTAACCTTTGTATCCCAGCTCTTGGAAGAAAAGAAGACACATTGCAATATCCAGTCTTGTCTCTTTAAATGCTTTGGATACTATCACTCTCCTCTCTGCCATCCACCTGACCAGAAACCCCTCTCCATGCCCACAACAACTAGACACTGATTTCCCTTTTCCCTCCATTGCCCTCTCTAGGCATGGTTCACCATGGACCTTGCCTCTCTCAAATAAGAGGGGGTAGAGGCAACCCAACACCTCCCCTCTGCCTCATTTGCTACCTCTCCCCTCCACTTACCTCACCCAGGAACCCCGCCTCCTCCCCTGGCCTGTATTACCCGAGAGAAAGAGAAAAAGGAAGCTCTCAGCCATTGCCAAGATCTTCTCGTGGTTCCATCATCCCTACGCCTCTCCCTCTACATGTTGCTCTCCAGAGTTCCACTTACTCTTATGCATCTGACTATTCCCCTCTCTTTTCCTAGGAACCTCTCCTTGGGCACCCGCATCGAGATCCATGATCTCCCTCTCTAGTGACGAAATTTACCTCGCCACCCCTCGCCGGGACCGCCGTGAAGTACCATGCTTCCTCGTCTCCTCCCTGCTGTCTCATGAGCACTCCGGTAAGATCCATGCTCGCCCCCGATATCGTCTAGGGTTTTGACCCTATCGCTCTGGTCGACAGGAAGAAGTATCTCTGGGACCATGGATCCTTACTTGGTCCAACATCGCGCGTTGACCGGTATCCCTTTGCTGCAACCACCTCTTACAACTGGGCCTTGCCCACGCGACTTCAAAACGCGCCTCCCACACGTGGATCTCGCTTGGGTGGGCCTAATGCAACCCGGCGGCCCAACTATCAGTAGATCTGACCCTCTCTATTTTTATCCCCTTCAAATCTTTATTCTTTCTCCAAATCTACACTTCTGCATGTTTGATTTAAATCAAGGTAAAAATCGAAACTAACTACAAAACCTCAAATCTACCTTTTTACTTACCATAGGGTGTTTCTCTAACATGTAGTATCCTTGGTTATCCCAAATGACGTCCATATTAATTACAGTAATCATTTACCTAGATGTATACTTTTCACTAATAAAGTATTTCAGAGAGTTTTATAACTCCAAATGGAGTGAAGCATTTTTGTACTGAAAGGTATCCTTGATACCTTGCATGTCACTCTGGCCCCATCTTAATTTGCTTCCTAAATTACCCCTAGTAAAAATAACACAAGGAGCCCAATTATGCATTTAGGAAATTCTTTAGGCCAAACAAAATATGTTTTTAACCTAATTCCAACTCACAAAACACCTATATCATCATATCTAACAAACCCTAGAAGCCCAACATTTAATGAGACTTGGTTGACTTTTAGTGAATAAAACTATTCTTTGCATGGTTGTTTCACTAATAAAATCACTCCAGTAGTTCTGTATCACCTAAATTAGTAATTCAAATTTCTATAAAATGGTATTATAGATACCTATCATGTGTCTTTGGAATCATACCCAAATCCCCTATAGTTTAAATCTGGTGAAAAAGACAAATACCTTCTAGAACTTATTCTAGGATTTTATTGAGGGCATTCTGGTAAATATTTTGAAGTAACTCTGATAGGTCATAACGTATGTATAATTTTTTATGCTCCATGCTTGTTGTGTATCAACTTTCTTATGTTTTGTCTACACTTTGAGGTATTTTTATACATTTTCGTGTCATTTTATATTTTTGCATCATCATGACATCATGCATACTTTTGATCTAAATATTTTAACTAAAAAAACCTACTTTATTTTCTAATTAGTCCATCCTTTAATTTCAAATCAAAACCCCGGGTCTTTTCCGAATATTTTATTTGTATAAAAACTATTTACAAAAGCCTTTTAAAAATAAAACAAATAAAAATAAAAGAGTTTTAGGGGAGGCAGCCAGCTAGGCCCAAAAGCCCAGCCGACCACCTACTACCCCAAATCATTTCTAACCCTAACCCTAGCTCTAAACCACACACCACATGCCCCGCCGCCGCTGTACACACACGCCACGCACCTGCACGGACACACACCAGCACTCACGCACGCACCCAACACCAAGACCCAACACTCACGCACACCACCACGCCTACACACGACCCAACCTCTCACGCTGCACTCTACACGCACGACGCACGCGATTCACGCAACGCACGCAACCCACCCAGTCGTTGACCCGGCTCACCACCAACCCCCTTTCCCCATCGCGAGCGCCATCCCTCTCCCTCGATCGAGTCGCCGCCGCCAGGGACACGACCCACTTCCCGTCGACAAGCTCCGCGCGTCGTCGGTTCCTCGCCCTTGTCTCCTCTCCGCGACCGGCTGCCCTCCTCCTCGATCTCCTTCTTCCGCTCGAGCTCGGAGCCCCGCGCCGCCGCCCACGGGCTCCTCCAGACCGCCGCCTTGTCACCCTGCCTCCTCTGTACCCCGCGCCGGCACCGCCTTGCAGCCAGCAAGGACCCGAGCGCCTCTGCCCCGCCACCTGTCCGCCGAGCCGCTGCAATGCGTCCGCCTCAGGCTGCCGCCGTGCGAGCCCCTCGCCGCTGCCAGGGCCCTCTCCTCTCTCCGTCTGCCGGCCTCCCCAGCAGGCCACCATTGACCCCATAGCATCTCGTCGCTGCCAGGTTCTCCTCCACCGCAACCTCGCCGTCTTGGAGGTCCTCTTCCAGACCGGTGCCTCCTTACCCACCGTGCCGCCATGATCTCCTCCTGCTCAGTGCTGCCGCCGGGGAGGATCCACCTCGACCTCGTCGGCCAAGCCGTGCTTCGCGCGCGAGAGCAGCTATATGCTCCTCGCTTGCAACCTAGTTGTGACCTTTCCTTTATCTGTGTGTGTCATGTTTGTGTGTATACCCACAAGAATAAAAGCTTGACACCTAGTCATTGTTTCCTGTGTAGCTGCAGTGTCTCTGCCCGTTCTCCAGCGAGAAGTTTTTCATATGTGCACTCAAACCTGTGGCTGTCATGTTCCCGTGTACTGCATATGCTGATGTTGGAGGGCCTCCTGTCCGTGACTCCCTACCTTGTCCTGGATCGACGCCAAGATCCTCCTTAATGAACGCCGAAGGCCGAACCCGAACACCCACGGAATTCCAAGATCGACGGAACCCTAAATGTGTGACCCCTTCCTGATATCCTATTTTGATAAATATAATATAACTCGTGCATATTAAATCATTCATGCTCGCATACATATTTATTTGTTTGGGGGTATTTTGTCGATTCACCTCATAATTAAATATGGAGCCCATATGTGGGCGAATCTAGTCTAATATTGACCCCATTTAAATTTGTGTAGCAAATCGATGATATAATTTTGTCTTGTTAATACAACATTAAATTGTGGGGTATATAGACAACATAAACCACATAATTAATTGTCGGGACCCTGGTTCCGCTTAATATTGCCTAGACGCATCGCACCTTTGCCATGTCATACATCATGCATGCATCATGCCCGATCTTCTGCCGTAGTATTAAATAGTGCATCCGGTGTTTCTTCTAGTGCTTTGCTTCTTCACGGATTAGGCCGATAAGTTGATGCGAGTGTCGACCCGATCTTCGGGTGAGCCTTCAGCAATGTTTTCAGGCGAGCATTCCCCCTTCTACCTATTTTGCATTTATAGTCTTTACTTCCTCCCTTTGATCCATTGCTATCCTTATTGTCGATGCTATAGTATCGTTCCTTTATTTACCCGCTCCACTATATTGCCCTAGTTATCCTATTGCCTTGCTTGATTAGCTAGCTTTGTCCTTGCGAGTCGTAGGCATGCTTAGTACCGCTCTCATACAGATAGAACATGATACTTGAATATTGTTGGTGATAAGATAATTAATCTGGTGATGTTGGTTATGGTTATGGTTTCACCTAATTATAAGGCCCCGAAAGGGACCACCTTTGGGAACTGCTTGAGCCGACCTAGGACCCGTTCGTTCTACGATACCAGTTCTGAGTTGATCGCGCTAACCAAACATGGGGGCTTCTGGGATCCCCCCTCAACTACCGGCGCTATTCATATATCCAGAGGGTTACAAAATTGGTTTTCCATTTGGTGCATACGCATAATATGTCCTCGGACATGGGTTAAGTTGTGATATTATTTTGGTGGACTGCCATGGCTTGCATTGCATAAAATCGGGATATCGTGCCGGAGGTGGGATGGAGCTCTACAAGTTATCTTCCGATCATCGCCCGACCGTAGACTCAAACGCTGTGCCACTTAGAGAACCAGCTGTATCTCTTGTGTGGGTAAAACACAGTAGGTGATGCCTCTGGATATGCGCGTAGTTATGGGGCAGTTCTTGTTGTGAGATTCGGAAGGCACACGTAATATGTTGCCTGAAGGGTTGAGCATGCGTTTGGGTACAGTAGTGCACCCCTGCAGGATAAATCTTTTCGAGAAGTCGTGTGCCCACGGTTATGGACTCTTCAGGAGTACATTGTCATGATCATAGACAACGCCTCTAATGTTTTGCCTTTAATAATATGATTAGTAATTATCCCTATCAACTAAACACCTGCTTAACTAAAATTTCCACTGTGTGAGTTTCGCAAGAGGACTTCCTCGACTGGTCTTCGAGGGGGAAATCTTCGGATGGGTTATGCTTGGTGTTATATATAGTTATTGTATAGTGCTCTCTTATCTCGCTCTAATAGTCGAAGTTGTAGCGTGTCTCTATAAGTTAGATAGTGCAAGCTTCGCTGCCGCTAAACCCACCATACCTATGTAGGCGAGGACCACCGAATTCTAGTCTCGCCGTGTATTGGCCTCAGTACTAACCGCTCTCTTCCTGTTTTCCTTTGCCCTTTGTCGGCACCCTTTTGGCTTGACATGTATATGATTGACGACGTTAGCAAGGTAACCCTTCCGGCTTGGCCTGGGCAGGGTTGGACACCGCTTGGTTATTCTTTAGGACTCTTAGTCCCATTTGGATCTTGTCCGTACTTGGATATTATGCTCGCTTTCTTATTGAATTGTATCTTTTGTATTCTTGACTCGTTGAGTCGTTGTTGTATATATATGTTCTCGTGGACTCTATTGTAAACTAGTGTGATGTAACTACTTGTAATCAAATCCCACCCACACGAAAGTGTCTGGTGGGCGTCTTTGAATCGCTTCTATGCGGGTTTTGGCGGGAAATGCTAAGATATGCATAGACCCGATTCGGGGGCGTTACACGCCGACACCATCCTCCCTAGATCGGGGGATCCGAAGATCTTCCCGGCACCTTCCCGGAGGGGAGAGATCATCCCGGAGGCCTTCTTCATCACCATTCCAGCCTCTGGAGTGATGCAGGAGTAGTTCACCCTTAGACCATGGGTCCATATAGTAGCTAGATGGTTGTTTCTCCTCCTTTATGCTATCATGTTTAGATCTTGTGAGATCCGTTCATGATCAAGATCATCTATTTGTAATGCTACATGTTGTGTTTGCAGGGATCTGATGGATATTGAGATACTATGTTAGATTGATTATTGATTCTATCATGTCTATGTTATTTGTGATGTTGCATGCTCTTCGTTGCTAGTAGATGCTTTGGCTAAGTAGATGCTTGTAACTCCAAGAGAGAGTATTTATGCTCGATAGTAGGTTCATGCCTCTAGTAATCTGGGAGAGTGACAGAAAGTTTTAAGGTTGTAGATGTGCTGTTGATACTAGGGAGAAAACAAAAATACTTTGTACAAGGGAATTGAATTGTTTAATTTACACACTTTGTTTAATAAAATTATCTGTTGCTTGCAACTAATACTGGAAGGGGTTCAGATGATAACCTGAAGGTGGATTATTACTCATAGATGCAGTTGGATTATGGTCTATGTATTATGTTGTAATTCCCAAACAAATCTCGTAGAGATCAAGATGTCTAGTATATGCATTGTTATGCATTCTCAATCTGTCAATTTCCCCGCTGTAATTTGTTCACCGAGCATGTTATTTATCTTATGAAGAACACCTCTAGTGAACTGTGGACCCCGGACCATTCCATACCATTGATATACCATCTACCTGTTTACCATTTACTGTTTACTTTCTGCAAGCAATTACTATCTTCCACACTGTACGTTTAATACTTTGTTTTCAGCAAACCGGTGAGATTGACAACCTCACTGTAAGTTGGGCCAAAGTATTGTGGTTTGTGTTGTGCAGGTTCCAAGTTGCTAGCAACACCTTGGAGTTGTTTCCTTACTCCTACTGGTTCGATAAACTTAGTTTCATAACTGAGGGAAACTTGTTGTTTTGCTCATCATACCTTCCTCTTGGGGTTCCCAACAAGCTCTACATATCTGATCCATCAAGCACTTTTCTGGCGTTGTTCCCGGGGAGGTAAGGTAAATGGTACTCACATACTCTGGATAATAAGCTATCTTCTAGTACTGTTGCTGGTGTGTGAGTGCTCGACGTTATTTCCTTTATATTCTACAATTTTATCTTTTTGTTTCTTGTTTTTTATTTTCACTAGTTAGGCTTAATGGAAAACAACAACAAAATTAGAGAGCTTTTTAGTATTTTTCCTGAGTTAAAACATAAATGGTTTGGAGATAAAATTAATAAACCCATGGAACATTCTTTGCATTCTAATAGCAATGTTATTAGTATGAATTTTTTGAACACCTTTATTACTAATGCTATGGAAACGTCTAAGCTTGGGGCAGCTAGTTTTCATAAAAATGATCTTTTTAGTTCCCCAGCTTTAGAGGGTAAAATTTGCTCTAATGATACTTTATCTCACATATGTGGTAATTCTAATGATAATTGTGATATTTTAAATCCACACACTGAAAGTGTTCCCTTTGAAATACCTATGGAAATCGTTGAACGTGTTATGAATAACTGCTATTTTGGAGATGGAACTGTCCATCCTGGTGATCATTTACTGTTTATACATGAATTATGCGAGTTGTTCAAGTGTGCAGGTATTTCAATGGACCAAGTTAAGAGGAAGCTATTCCCTTTATCACTTAAGGGCAAAGAAAGGGAGCGGTATGAGCTACTAGATGATCCTCATCATTCAGAGTGGAAGGTACTTAAATATCTCTTTTACTCTAAATTTTATCCTCCCCATGAAATAATAAATATAGGAATTATATTTATAATTTCCATCCTCATGATGGAGAAAGTATTGCCCAAGCATGGGGTAGATTAAAGTCACTAATGCTCAAATGTCCCATTCATGAGCTCCCCGGTAATATTATTAATAATAATTTTTATGCAAGGCTTTCAGGAGATTACAAGGACTATCTAGATACATGTTTAGAGGGATCCTTCAGAAGTAAGGAGGTCAAAGCTAAGTGGGATCTTCTTGAAACAATTCAATGCAATACCGAATATTGGGATAACGACAAAGGTAAAGAACCAGGTATAAACTATAAGTATGATTGCATTAAGTCTTTCGCTGAAACTGCTGATTTTCAAGAGCTTAGTGCTAAATATGGTCTTGATACTCAAATTCTTATTGATTTTTGTAGAGCCTTTGCTTCTCATATTAACGCTCCTAAAGAAAATTGGAACATGTATCATGAACCTTTAAAAGACACTTGCATTAAAAATGAAATTGCTATTAATGATTGCAATAAACATGCTCAAAATTCTGAAAGTACTATTTCTTATAAGAATGTTAATTTTTGTGGAGTACTTAGACCTTGTGAAAAGAATAAAATCGAAGAAGAATATTGTATCACCCATAGGAATGAAAAAACTAGAACGTGGTATTGGGCTCTAAATGATCTTGGTAAAAATATTTGTGCCCTTTATCCTTTTATTTGTGAACTTTGCTTTGAAGTGGGTCATTTCAATTTTCAATGCTTAGGCCATAATAATGACCTTTCTAATCCAATGAGTACTGCAAGTTTGTATTGTGATGACATGATCACTCCTAATCAGCATGATGAACTTACATTATTTTTGGGGTGTGAATAGATATCAAGAAAAACTTCTTTGGTAGATATGAGTGCTTTTGATATGAATAGCGTCATGCATGGTTGTCATATTTACTATGTTGATAATTTCCACGCAAATACTTACATACAAAATATTATAAAAGATTATATTTTACCAAAATATGATAGGACTAATATGAAAGGGAGGTATCCTCCAAAGTTTCTTCTATTGTCTCTAACAATAAACTAGGGTATGTGGAGAATATACCTTTTAAGCCTCTCCCACCTAAAGAGGGGAAGAAGAACAAGAAAAGGAGGAGTAAAAGGAGAGAGGAAACGATATTTTCCCTAAGCATGTTGCTTCTATTATAGTTTTTTCTGATGAGTTGAACTTGATGATGTTTCTATGCCTCTTACCTGTAGTAGTGATCATGATTGGGAAAAGCACACTACCTTTGATATTGGAAATCTCTTTGATACCAATTCTGAAATTGATGATATTAATAATTGTTGTACTATTAGTACTATACATGTTCCTTGCAATCATGATATGTTTACAAATGAACACACTTTGGAATATAGCTATTCTATTTCTTATGATGATACTATACCTCCAATATATGATGATCACAATGATGAATATGATATTTTCAGTCCATCTACTATTGAGGAGAAAATTAATTATTATTACAACATTCCTCCTATATTTGATGACTATGGTGATTAGAAGAATAATGATAGATATTTTGTTGAATTTGCTCCCACTATGATTAATAAGAATGACTATGCTTATATGGAGAGTAATAATTATTTTATGCATGTGGCTCATGATAAGAATGTTTTATGTGATAGTTATATTGTTAATTTATTCAATATGCTACTGAAAGTTATTATGAGATAGGGAAATATGGTTTTATGTATCTCAAAAATATTAAGTTTCCCCTCTTTATGTTGAAATTTTTGAAGTTGCACTTGTTTTGATTTCCTATGCTTGTTGCTTTGTGCTTTCATGACTTGTTTCTTTACAAGATTATTTTTCATAGGAAGTGGGTTAGACTTAAATTTGTTTTATATTTTCTTCTTTATGCTCCATTTTATTTAAATTCATATTTCTTATGTGAGCATCATCGAAATTATCATGCCTATCTTAATGGCTATAAAGAAAGAGCTTTTGGGAGACAACCCATTATATTTTTGCTTTTAGTTTATTTTTGTATTGTTTAGTCTTGGAAGTTATTGAATTTGTAATAACCTCTCCTTATCCTTTTTATTTGGTTTTTGTGCCAAGAATAACCTCTAATGAGAGAGAAGTAAGGTTTGGGGAAGTTGCTGTCCTGAAACAGATTTTTTTGCTTCATTGTAAAAACTTGTGAAAAATCCCAGTACGTCGGATTGAGCTGTAATTTTCTGTGCATATGCCCCAGGTTATTATATAACTTTTGTTAGTTTTGAACTTTTCGATTTTAGCAACAGAAGTTTATCGAAAAAATCGGTCTTTACCTGCTGGTCTGATTTGAAAGATTTCTGCCATTATTCGCATTTGCCTCTTAATCGGTTTCTTTTCAGTTCTCTTTGATCACTTGAGATTTTAAAAGGAATTAATACAGTAGCTTGTGTTTTAATTGAAGTTTTACTTGAGTTGAAACTAAACCCAAAGGCCTATTATCTTGAATACACTAATGTTGCTAATGAAGATTGTGTGAAGTTTTGTTTGAAGGAAATTTTCAAGTGTAGGGGAAGAATGATGTGATGAGATGAAGAATGGACAAAATCTCAAGCTTGGGGATGCCACCCGTGTCACCCCAAGAAATATTCAACAAGTATAAGCGTCAAACCTTGGGGATGCCCAAGGCATCCCCTTCTTCATCAATTCTCTTGGGCTAATTACATAACATGTGTCGTTCCGATGCTGGTGATTGTAATTTGGTTCTCGGCATAGCTATATGACACTTATCATGAGTGGAATATGGAAAATGCTATCAACGCTATCCTCCAAATGGTGACGGTTATCTCCTGCGATTTTGAGTACACCGTGATCATATCTATGTATATTCAAGCATCTTTGGCAATCCGGAGTTTTCTGAAGGCACTACGGCGGTCTATCATCTGTCCATCATGCTGCACATCTTTTTGAACTCCATATCTGCAAAATTCTCTTTGAAACGAGGGAATTGCATCTTTTCGTCTCTGGTAGCTTTGCTTGAGGTATGATCTACCATCGTTTCTTTATCCAAGATCTCTTTATCTTTGTAACCGGTGATCCAATTGACAATGTGAACCAGGTGACATCTCTTTTTCTTCCGAAGGACCAGATAATCTATTCTTCCAGTGCATCTTCTTCAACATGAACCCGTGCTCTTAATATTGATCTTTCAAAGAGCGTTGAGCTCAGAAAGTGTTCGAGCATTTGTTCGTTTCTCTCGCCTTTTGAACTTGGTATTCTGGGAATATCTTGTTAATCCATGGTGGTATATGTTGATAATATGCTTGCTTATTCGATATCAATGGAAGAACATGGAAGATCATCTGTGTCTCTTTCTCTCAAGCTTCGTGAGCACTGCCTGTGTGCAAAGTCTCAAAGTGGAAATTCTGACTTTTTGAAGTCACCTATCTCGGCCACGTCCTTCTGCTAAATACATTACTTCAATTCTGGAATCGGCAAGTCCATTGTTAATTCCAGCTTCCATCTTCAATCAAACCCGGAGTTTTCCTTGTTGGCAAGTTATCATCGTCGTTCCGCTAAAGATTTTTTCCTCAAGACCGCTAAACCTCTCTCTATCTTTTCAAGAACAACATGGAGTTCTTTTCACCTCCATCTCGTTAAGTAATCTCTTGAAACCCTCTCGCTCTATCGTCTATGCTCAATCCACCGGAGGCCATGGAGACCTTCTAGATCTTGTAATCCTTCCGTTCAAGTTGGTGTTATCTTTCTGTAGCTGTTGAATCTTGCAGTTGTTCTCCGTAATCTTCCTTCATATCTTTCCGGTGGCTTGGTACTTCAGACATGACGACAACATCATCATCTTTATCTATCTATGAATCCGGCGAATCGTTTGCATCTATCCTTGTTTTCTAACGAAGTTCCATGAGTTTTTGTCAATACCTTCAGTCTGTTTCGGTAGTGGGGTTGCATGGTTTCTTATTCATGTGCGGAGTAATGCTTTGAGTGCGGGATGGAGTAGCTACCATACCACTACTCTTATCATTCGCTCTTGTACATTGAATTGGTGAATTAATGTGATTTCACTCATTCCACGGAAGTTAGAAGTGGCCTTTATCCCTCGATACTTTTACTTCCGTCCTTGTTTTTTTCCGGAGTGCTCTCTCGAAGAAAGTAATCAATAATCTCTTGTTGGTGGTCTGTCTGTTCTAGATGGAGCAAAATCTACAACTATCTGGTGGAAATGAACGCAAACTTCTTTCGGTCCTCGTCTTTCTACTGATGCTCGACATCCCCAAACAAGATGAAAGGAAACTATCTCTCTCTTTTTTTCATCAATTCTTTTTCTGTGGTAAAGCCAATTATGGTTGATGCCATCAGCCGCAAATCTATTGCGTTAGCCTCAAGGCTAAAGAAAGCAATAAGTATCTCTACAATAAACTCCAGATCTTCCATATTCTTTCTTCTCGGGATTCCACCATAATCTAGCATCACCTCTTTGTCTTGAAGTTATATTCGCGCACCTCAATTGCGTGATCCTTTGGTTCTTACCGGCGCAAGAAGAATCTAATCCGACGATGTCTAACTAAATCTTTCTGTTGATATCAAGGGACTCTATTGTTTGAAGGCAATATTGTTTCCGAACTTCATTTCTCAAATCCGAGAGAAGATACGATGCTATTGTCATAGTGGTTCAAGCCTCTCCAACCTAGCTTTTTTCTTCCGGCGAGATAAAGATTCATCCTCTCTCGTATCAGAAAATCTTTAATCTTAATGGTGTGTCTTTCTTTATCCATGATACATCATCTTTTCCTTTTCTTTCACAAGTGGTTTATTCTTTATCATGTTTCTTGAGAAAACCGGAGTTATGTCCATCCTATCCTTCTTGTATCACGACAATCCTTCAATTCTTCTAACCCGTTGTTTCTCAAGCAAACCCAAGACTCGCAAAAAGTCTAGCAAGTTTTGCAAGGTGTAGTGGTCGCACCATTCCGTTGTTCATCAACTTGGGAACGTGAGGGTCACCTTCGTTCGAACACCCGCCTCTCCTTGTGTTGTTTTCTTTTCCTAGGAATCTCGGGGCGAGATTCTTGTTTAGTGGGGGAGAGTTGTAGCATCCCAATTGTCTAACAATTTCAATGCTACTAGCCTAGTCTATATATATGCTACTTCCTATATATAATTGTTGCATCATAATTATATCATGCTCATGTCATCATGCCACCTTGCATTTGAGCATCATATAAAACCCTTTTTGTTTTGGTTCTTCTCTCATATGCATTGTAAATTGTATTTGCCTCTTGATATTGTATTTGGTTATTGATATATTGTTTAATGCCCAAGTTGAGTTGGGGGCATATCTTTTATTCAACTCCATCACCTTTCTCTGTCACCACCTTATAATTCCACCATTCCCCTATATGTGAGCTTTGCATTTATTGGGGTTTACCTCTAGCTCATATGGGTTGGGATGGCTCCACTTACAATTCCACATGCTCCCATATATGCACCATGTTGTTTTCACATTATTGGTATATGAGAGCCACATGGCCACCTTTGCATGCTATGTGAGTGGAACCCCTTGTCAAGTTTTCATATGGTTAAAATATGATGTGAGTGGAACCCCTTGTCAAGTTTTCATATGGTTAAAATATGAATATAAGCTCATGTAAGAATACCATTGTGGTTCATGTTGGCTAGTGGCACATACACACAAGCTTGGCCACCTTATATTCATGCATGATCTTTTATTTAATCCATGTGGTAAACAAGCTCTCTTTTCTTTTGTGGGGCCTTATTCCAATTTGGGAAGCTTGCTTATACAAATGCCATGAGATAATCTAGTGGTTTTCACTACTAGAGGGGGCATTTACTATTTTATGCATGGCCCATGCAAGAACCACCACATTCTAGTCTTTTGGTTTTTATTTGAATCTTTGTGTGGATCATCCCCCATATCTCTACCCCTCTTCATGCTTGGTCTTGCTTGATGCATGCAAGCATCTAAAACCCTAAACCTAACCTCTCTCTCTAAACCCTCACCACCTTTTATCCCATCCTCTCTTTTGACTAGATCTTGTTTGAGCTTGGCTTGATTTTTGCTTGGTCTTGTCAAAAGAGAACACTCCACCTAATCTCTCTCTTTTCCATCTCTAAACCCTAATCCCTCATCTCTCCCCTCTCTAACCCGAGCCACCACCCCATGATCTACCCCCTCTCTAACCCTAACCACCCCAGCTACCCTACCCCAGCTACCCTACCCCCATCCCTAGCAAAAACCCTAACCCGAGCCTCCCTCTAACCAACCCTAGCTCCAACCCGAGCTTCCCCTCTCTCTCTCTCCCTCTCTTTTCTCTCCCTGCCGTGAGGGCCCCTCCAGCCCGAGCCTCCTCACCGGACCCCACCTGGCAGCCCTACCAGCCCCCATCTACCCTGCCCCTGCCCTGCCCGAGCCAGCCCGAGCACGTGAAGGAGAGGAGGAAAAAGGTGGCCGAAGCCACCTTTAACCCTACCCACTCCCGCACGGCACCTCCCCTCTCCCTCTCTGCTTTACCCACTCCCTCCTCTCTGCAGACGACCCCCAGATCCACCCCAAGGCTTGCCGTACCTTCCCTCTCTCTCCACCATCCCCAGATCCCGATGCCAGCCGCCGCCGTCTACCTCTGTTCCTCGCCGTTCCAGCCGGCGTGCTCGTCGTGGAGGTGGCCTGGTAGACCGAGGAGGCCGCCCTGTATCGCCCAGTAACCGCCAGCGAGGAGGAGAAGGACCCCGTCTGCTGCAGCACCGCAACGCCGCCGAAAACCCTAGCTCCGCCCGGCGTCTGCGTCCTCGCCGCTCCGTCGCTCTCCTGCACGATCCGACCACACCAACCAAACCGCGGTGAGCTGCTCCACCTCCCTGACATCCCCTTCCCCGCTAACACCCCCTGGTCTCGCCGGTCGTCGTGTCGAACACGCTCTGTGCGTCGGCGGCATCGGCTTCGGCTCGTCTCCGTGCTGCATCACACCTTAGCTATGCCCCGCTCTCCCTCCTGTCACCAACCCCAGCCTACCGCAGTGGATACCGCCACTGAGCGCAAGCCACAAGTCCCCGGATCGAATCCCCGCGCCGCGCCCTGCGCCTGTCGCGCACGAACCTGTTCGCGGTTCAGAGAAAGAAGAGGAACAGTACGGGCGCCCCTTTTTGCACTTAACCCCCTGCATCTTTTTCGGCTAAACCCGCGGTACACCAGTCCCACCTGTCAGCCTCCCAGTCTTTTTGCAAAAAGGTACCCAGACTTTTGGACTCCTCAACCCGCGCTCCCCTCGCTGCGCCACGTGGTCCACCCTTGGCCCTCGCTGTCACGTGGGACCTATGTCTCTGCCGGGCCCATCTGTCACTCTCTATGGCTAGGAAGCGCCGCGGTGAGAAAGATAGTTCCTGGACGCGTGTGTCCTAGTCAGCCTTGGCCCACTTGTCTGTGACTGTGGCTAGGACTGGGTTGAGTGACAAAAGACCTTCTGTTTTTCTGGTTTAATTCAAACTTTTCCAAATTAATTTAAATTCAAATTTCATATCTGTTTTCAAATAACTTTTAAAATATAAACCCAATTTAAACATGTAATATATGTTTCTGAATCAGAAAATTGTGAGGAATTCAAATCTTCCATTCAAAATATATTTTGAACACTTAAAAGTTCAAGTTGATTAAAATAACAATAAAATGCCCTTTTGCCTTAATTAATTAATAACTTTTGTTTTATAACTCCAAATTTAACAAATAATATGTCTAAAATGATTAGCTCGACGAGACCTTTCTGTTTATGCATTCCATGTTCTGTTTTGCAGCATGCATCATATAAATATAAAGTATACAGCAACTTATTTGAGTATAAAATATGATTAAAACTCAATAAAATGCTTATTTCTTGTATTCCACACCTCACCCATGCCATGCTACTTTATTGCCATGCAAATTGTGCATCATTCATCATGGCATGATTGTTTGCTTGTCGCATTTTATTCATATGCTTGTGCACTTTATTTATGTTGGCCCTTGTTTGTTTGGTTCTTCTTCGAATAGACGCTGAGCAGGGGATATATCAAGAAACCCAGGAGCACTACCCAGATCCTTGTCTCGCTACAACTGAGCTGCCAGGCAAGCACTACCACATGCTTGCATACATATAGTACCTATTGCCTCTATCTTATTCTTGCATCATTGAGTCACGATTGCATTAAACTGAATCCCAAGTACTGCATAGCCTTTACTTTTAAACCCCACCGAAGCTTGTTCCTCCATCCCATGAGCCATTACTACAGGAGTTGTTTGAGCCATGCGGGTCATAGCACAGCATGTGTAGGGTATGTGAGTGTCTGATGGATAACGAGGTACCTAAACAACTTAACCTGAGTAGTAATGGGATAACTAATGAAAGTGGCACCGGTGACCAATATCTGCTATTTGGTTTTTCATGCTCACTTGTGTCCCGCAGGACCCCGAGTACTTGATTCCTGTTCCTTGAATATTCGCGCTATCCACATCCGGGAGGCTTATGAACCCCCCTGAGCCAGAGCTTGATTCATTCTTATTTCTTGGGGCCACAAGTAGTTTGGGGCTTTATTACCATCCTGTACTTATGCCATGCTTTACTGCTTTACTTAAGATTGTGCGAGGAGCACCTGTACTGTTTTGGATGCGGAGTGTTTTCGCGGTATCGACAAGCCCAGTCACACTTTCGGGTTCCCAGTCGTTTACAGCCACTGACGCAAACCTTGAGTCCGTCTCGGAGTCGGCTAACTTTGTTGCGGGTAGCTTAATGGGGTGGCCCCCTGAAATATTTCTGAATCCTGTGATTGCTTTGTCGTGACTGCCTCGTTGGGTTTTGATTTGGTTTTTCCAAGGTTGATCGAGTGTGTGTTGCTATTTGTGCACCCCTGCAGGGTAAAACTTTCTGAAAGCCGTGTCCGCGGTTATGGACGTCTTGGAGCACAGTTTCTCGATCATAGACAAGTATAACTAAAGTACCGCTTTTAATTTGACTAAGTACCTGGCTAGTAAATAGTGCAACACTCATGGAATGGATAATAAAACTGCCAACGGATGGGGGGGTTTGTTCGTCCGCTTCCTCGTTGGTAAGCGAGGAGGAGGATGGATCTGTTAATATTATTGTTATAACTGTTGTTATTAATTCATGGACATCCGTCTATCTATGGTTAGGTGGATGGTTAGCGAGTATCTATAGAATTGTTAGGGATTATCTTTTGCTGCAATGGCGTCACCCCAGGTTGTGTCCCCTTTAGAGGCATAAAGACTTGCTGAGTACCCCTAGGGTCTCACACGATAAATTGTTTGATTCAGATGAACAGGTAAGCTCGCAAGATGGATACTGGTTGGCGGAGACGGACGATGTGGGCAACGATCATTCGGTGTAGAGATTCCGGGAACGGGGATCCGCGAGATCTGTGGGCGGGATGTGTTTATTTATGGGGCATCTTATGCCGATTCGCTTCTTATCCGTACTCGGATCTTGTTTGCCGCTTCCGCCTGATACTCTGATGTTTGATGTATGAGGAGATATCCTAAACTATTATATCTATCTAGGGTATTTGAATATTGCCGTATGGCGTTGCAATATTTCTATTTCTTTTAGATGGAATGGCTCTGAAGACTGTTGTATGGTGGCTTGCATACATACTCATTTGTGTATGTAGTTGATCCCTTCGCCTGCCGATTACGCCGCCCATTCTTGTCTCGATGTTTGGAAATGGTTAGGACGGCCGAAAGGTCTACCTGTGAGTGGCATTTGGGCCCCACCGTACTATTTTAACCATTTCAGCTCATCCAGGCTTGTAACTAGGAGCGTAATTCACCGAGGTAGTTACAGCATGTCATTCATATTTCCCCCAAGCTTATTCCTGTTTGTAGGGGACCTAATGAAATTAAAATCTCCCATTAAGATCCAGTCTTCATCATCAGGAATGTTCACCTCAAACATCCATTTAATAAATTTTTCCCTCAATTCACCATTACAGGGGCCATAGATGTTAATTGAAGTCCAAGATTGATCTGATTGAGTAGAGGTGAAATGAACAGAGAGTGCAAACTGTTCACAATGCATAACCATTCCAGAAAAAATTGAGCTATTCCAAATAATAATTAGGCCCCCAGAAGCACTCATAGAAGGCACATAAACAAACTCATCAAATCTTGCTGGACAACAAGCTTTAATAAAATTCAAATCAAAAGATTCCTTTTTTGTCTCTTGCAAGCATATAACTGAACATCCACTTACATTAATAGCATTCATTAAGGCTAATTGTTTCTATCTTGCATTAAGCCCCCTAATGTTCCGACACAGAATAACCCATTGTTTAAACACTGACATTATTACAACTCAAATATATAGAAACCAAAATAAAGATGAACAAGCACTATTCACTGTCAGCATTCTCCTTCTCCTGCAAGCCTTCCATGA
Organism: Avena sativa; assembly: GCA_916181665.1. Lineage (NCBI taxonomy): Eukaryota > Viridiplantae > Streptophyta > Magnoliopsida > Poales > Poaceae > Avena > Avena sativa. The sequence goes on from OV702295.1 coordinate 134,306,858, forward strand.
GATTCTTAGGAGTTAGTTCATCTTGAGGAACACCACAAAGAGAAGTTCCAATAGTTTGGAGAACTGGGATTGGGGTTGCAAGAAGAGTCCTGTCAGTAATCAGGCCTTCATTGACATGTATTATCTGAGACATCTTAGCCTCCTTCGTATCTTTAACAACTTCCACTCCTGGAACCTTCCTTGGCTTTACTTTTGATTTAGTTTGCCTGGCATCACATATGATTTTAGGATTAAAGCCCCTGTATCTAGTAGACCTTGAGCTCCTTCTGACTTGGTTGGTAGAAATTGGTGTCCCAAAAGTAATATCTTCTGGATCATCTAACACTAGAAGCTTTGTTTTGGTGCCAACCTGGGAGAAGGGTTGCATACCAGAGACCACCATAGTTTAGCAGTGTTCATCAGTTTCTTCTTCTTTGATTGGAGCATCAACTCCCATTCACCAACCACTTCAATCTGAATAAACTTTGGTAGAGAAACAGAGAAATATAGGAGATTGGCATTATCCAGAGTATATTTAGTGAAATAATACTCCTTGAAGGCAGAAAGAGAAAATGACCTTGCCATCCAGATTTCAGAGTTAACATTCATCATGTTGTCACTCATCAAAGCATAATTAATGGATAAGTTGGTGTCAACTTGCATCAAGTTTGATCCATATGAATTTCCATCAGACACTTCAGACAAACTATCATGCCAGGCTTGCATAGGACTATCTTGGACATCTGTAATTGGAGGTGGCACACCAGCCTCAAAACAAACCCCCTGTGCAGCTAAAATTTGCTGAAAATTAATTAGAGGAGGGTTTAGAGGTATTGCAACATCATCTTCCAGGGGTGCAACAATATTTTCATCTTGTGCAGCATTATGATCAAATAGTGCAGCAATCACTTGAGCAGGAACAAACTGGCCTTGCTGGTGAAACTGAGAAGCATTGTTATGTCCTCCATTGTGCCCACCTTGAACATTTCCACCTCCAAGCATCTGATTATGATGGTTCCAGTTATCAAGCTGCTACTGATAGAGCTGCTCTGCTGAGAGACCATCTCCATTCATGGGATGAGGGTTGCCATCTTCTGGTGCTAGATCTTCAGGAGGAGGCAGAACCTCAGGCAAGTGGGAATTCCAGTCAGCACATCTAAGCAAAATAACAGGTACAGTCCAAGAATGTCTAGCCCCACCAAGATGATGAATAACCAAACTCTTGGGCACAAACTTTGGATGGACAATCCAAACCTTCACCAACACAGATTTATCATCTCCTCTAGGATTATGCCACATGGACAACAAGCCAAAATCCTGAACAACACTATGAATGTGCTGGTAGGTCTGATAATTCAGGGGGAAAGCTAAAAACTGAATCCAGGTTTCCCTACCAAATGCATTAAGATGCATGTTTCTGGATTCATTGTGTTTCACAAAAGTAACATAAGTAATATCATCAATCTCAAAAGAAGTCCCTACCGTAGCATCCGCAATGTGGGTTTCAGTCATAGTAAAAATGCCAAGTCCTAGAGGATGATCATCAAAACGACTGACAAATAGCTGCGACTCATTCAACAGATTCATCACCTGAACCCTATAGTCCTCTCTAAACTGAATCGGGATGAATCTATTAGTCTCAACAATTACCTTGCGATCATGTTGCAGAGGAGCTTCAACTGCACCACCATATGTGATCGCGCCAAATGGTCTACTGGCCCCAGGTTGATTGTCATGCCATTGGGGAGAAAAGCTAGTGGATTTACTGGGAAGTTGGCCATTGGTGTGGTGGAGAGAGATTTTTCGTCAACCGGCGGAGAAGGAGATGAAGAGGCAGGGGAAGGGGGGGCGAGACTCCAGGTGAAAAAACTATTTTCTTCTTAATTACCTAGATATTTCGACCAGGAATATCGGTCTATTTGGTTGTACTTGTTTTCTTTTTTCTCCAAACCCTTCGTTTCTTCTTTGGGCAACTCTTGGCCCAGTGGCCCAATAAATGACAATTCTGACAACGCCATCCCAATATGCATTTACTCGCCAGATGACCAGACATTAAACACTTAATACACCAGGGGCTATGCAAGTCAGAACACATCAAGCAATTACGGCCCAGAGAAAAATTACACACACACATTGTCGGGCAGGAATCAACAACGTGATAACGATCGCCACATCTGGAACAACGACCCAAGATTTCAAAAACGAGAACTTTGCTAGGGACAAATTTCAAATCCAATGCATGCATGATATCTTGGTCAGAGTAATGAGCCTGTCTCAGATCTTCAATCTTTTCTAACGTGAGAGATGGTAATTGCATGCAAAAGTTACATAAGAATTTAGAACCAGCAAAAACTTCCTTATGATCACGTTCATGATCCACCAAAATAGGATCAGGGAAACTTCCAAAAAGTAAAGGCCGAGACTCCTGGGGAATAGCCTGATCAGATCCACATGTAGATGTCACAGGAGGAACTTGTTGATGAAAACCAAATTTATCCAATTCATGTGACGATCCTGAATGAGAACCTTGTGCAACACTTTTCTTGAGGAAATCCAGATTAGGTCTGAACTGAATGGGACTAGTATCAGAGATCCTCACATTATCATCAAAAAGCAATCCAGTAAATGGATGATCATGCATGAAGCCAGAGATCTTAGGATGAGAACCCCGAAACAGATTGAAAGAACAAACAAAGTCTGTCCAAACCCTGTCTTTAAGACCATAGATGAAATCATATCCAAATAGAATCATATCCGGATCTAGTGTTTGGCAGTCCGGTGATAAAATCCATGCCAATCTTATCCCATTTCAATCAGGAATAGGTAGTGGTTGTAATAACCCTGCCGGTTTCTGATGTTCCTCCTTCACCCAACTACACACATCACACAAGGGAATATGCTCCGTAATATCCTTCTTGAGATTGTTCCACCAAAATCTTTCCTTCACATCCATGTACATTTTGGTGTTACCTGGATGAATGGAATATGGTGAGTTGTGTGCTTCTTGCATAATCAGTTTCCGAAGCTCCAGATCTTGCAGAATGCAAATATGTTTTCCATACCATAAAGTACCTTGTTCGTATTCATGGAATCCTTTAGCTTTCCCTTTTCTAATTTTTCCTTTAATCTCTTCAATTTCCTTTTCCAACTTTTGGGCTTCTTTGATCTTGTCCAACAATGTGGGTTGAACATCCAATGACATGAGATGTCCTTCGGGCACTATCTCCAATCTGAGATCTTGAATTGGGCACACAGATCATTTGGAAATTCTCCCTTAGTAAGGACATTCACATAAACCTTACGGCTTAAAGCATCCGCTAAAACATTTGCTTTACTGGGATGGTATTGCAAACTCAAGTCATAGTCCTTGATGAGATCTAGCCATCTTCTTTGTCTCATATTGATTTCCTTCTGAGTGAAGATATACTTCAAACTTTTGTGATCCGTGAACACTTCACAACGCTTTCCCAAAATATAATCTCTCCATGTTTTGAGTGCATGGACAACAGAGGCTAACTCTAAGTCATGAGTAGGGTTATTCACTTCATGAGGTACCCATTCTGGATCATTAGTGCTCCTTTCGGCGGGGGATACCCGTTCCCAGCGTTGTTCTGTGCTGGTGCAACTGGCTGGTGCGGACCTCCCACAGGTGGTGGTGGAGGAGCTCCGTGCGCTATTTCACCAGGCGCGGGTGTGTTTCCGAACGCAGGAATTGGGGCTTGATGCCTCATCTGCACCATGCTTTCGCTGAGCTTCTGGAACTCATGGCAGTCCTTGAGCATGTGGATCGCCTTCTTTTTGCCATCCTGCTTGTCGATGTAGAAGTGGATGGTGCATGGACCCGAAAGCTTTTCGTATGTTGAGTGTCTGTTATCGTGGTCGCGGCGCTGCCACGACTGCGCTGGGCGTCCTCCGTCGCGGAAGTTTCCTCCGCGGTATCCTCCGCTGTTGCGGTTGGCGTCGTTGCAGCGATCGGCGTAGCCGTCCGCGACCGTGTCGGGTCCGTCACGATCGTCGTATATGCGCGATCTCCTCTTGCTACGACGCTCTCGTCGTCGACTGTAGTCTTCTTCTTCCTCCGATTGTGCTCGGTGAATGGAATCTTCACCGTCAGCCCACCTATTGGAGATGTCCATGAGGTGGTCGAGTGTTTTGGGCTTGACGCGCCCAAGTTCCTCCTTGAAGTCTTGGCGCTTGACGCCGTCCTTGAAGGCGTCGATGGCCCTCTCTTTGGAGATGTGTGCTGTGGAGTTTTTTGTGTTGGACCAGCGTAGTATGTACGAGCGAATGGATTCGCCCGTTCTTTGAGTGCAGGCTCGCAACTCTTCGATTGAGGCGGGCCTCTTGCTGGTGCCTTTGAAGTTTCGGATGAAGCTGTAAGCTAGCTCCTCCCAGCTTCGGATGGACCCTGAGGATAGGCTGCTGAGCCAGATTCGGGCAGCGCCTGTCAGCTGCAGCTGAAGGCATTGCATGGCGGTTTCTTTGTTACCGCCGTGCAGCTTGACGGATGACAGATGATCGCTGAGCCATGATTTTGGATCTTGCGTGCCGTCGAACTTCGGAGTATCCGAAGGGAGTTTGAAATTACGCGGCATCTTTGTTCGACGAACAGATCTGCTGAAGCATCGGGCCCCGCAAAGTTCTCCTTCGTCTTCATCCATCTCGGATTCAGACGAGCATTCGCGCTTGGCTCACGCTTTGTCTATTTTGCGCTGTGTGAGCGCGTCCCTGGCGTCGTAGTCGCGTTTATGATGACGCGAGCTCTTCTTCCTTCGAGGGAGGTCGTGTTCCTCTTCTTCTTCGGATGAAGGGGTGGGGCTCCGGTCGTGCCTGGCCGGAGCTTTCTTCTTCGGCTCCACAGGAGCTTCTTGGTGGAGCGCAGCTCCGACAAGTCCGAGTCCGGTAAGTGCGGACTTATGCATGGCTCTTTTTGGGTCCCCCTCCGGAGGTGGGTGGGCCGCGAGATACGCAGTGGCTGCCATGATCGCAGCCTGCGGCGTTTTCGGGATGACGTTGCCGTCGGCGTCCATCTCCATGAAGGATGTCTGGAAGGTTCGGGTCACCTCCCGACGCTCCATGGGGTCCATGTTTTCCACCCGAGAGCGGTGCTTGTTGCCTTGGTTGGCGTTCGAGTTGGAGCCAATGCCCATGGCGGAGAGCGCAGCTTGTCGCGCGCTGGACTCGGAGGCTGCTTGCTTGCGCTTGTCGAGCACCTCCTGCATCTTGACCTGCTTCTTGTGCTCCTCGATCAGGAGCAGGTGGTAGGCCATCAGCAGATCCCGGGAGGAGTCTGTAGGCAGGACTATGTTTCCTGCCACGGCGTTGCGTGCCTGGGCCCATCCTTCTTTGCTAAGGCGGATGACGTGGCCGTTGTTTTCCCCTTCGGGTGGGGGGGGATTGGCTTCTTCTATTCCCGTCGTTCTTGTCTTGTGGGTTGGGGTTCGAGTTGGGTGGCGGGTTGGGTGTGTGCTGATCCCCGTCAGCCTGTATGACTACAGCGCATTTCTAGCGCTCGTAGATTGGTCCGCTGCTGCCGCAGCTTTCAGATCCGGAACCGTAGGTCCCTTCATCCGACGGCAGATCACATAGATCGGAGTTGCAGCTGCTGCTATCATAGGAATCATCTGTTGATGATGTTGTGCGTAGCACAGGGTGTGGGGTCCATGAAGCGGGCCTGATTGATGGTAGGGGCACCCGCTCAGGGAGGCGGGGGGTGCCAGTTTGCCCCACCTGGAAGCAGAATCTCCCGAACAGGATTTCGAGTCCGTCACCTACGGGCTCGAAGTCCTTCATGGTGGCCGGTGAGTGGGCGGTGAAGTCGAAAGCGCCGAAGAGGAGGTGACTCTCCGTCGCCACAGAGTTGTAGATCGATCGGGTTGGGACCGTCACGACCTCACAATCAGCGTCCCCAGTTCCCACAGACGACGCCAATTGACGAGGTTTGATCTCATCAATGCCCATTGTTATGGACTTGGGTTTTGGAGAAGATGGGGATGTTGGAGATCGTGGAACGGTTAGCAAACAAGCAACACGGGGACACAAGGTTCACCCAGGTTCAGGCCCCCGGAGGGAAAACCCTACTCCTGCTTGTCTGCTCTTGATTACGGCGGAACCGAAGGTTACAGGGGTGCGCAGATGCAATCTGGCGTGGAGGTGTGTATGCGAGAGTATGAGAGAGAGATCTAGGTCGTGCCCTCCTAGCCTTGATATAGACTCAGGCAGGTCCCGGGCATCGACCCAGTCGGTTACAAGTTCTAGGGTTTACCCCTTTGAATTTCCTATCTACGCTAGTCTTGCTCTCCAAGGATCCGAAGGTGTCATGGGCCTTGGCCACCCGAAAATCTTCATGGGCCAGCGTACATCTGCCGTGGGCCTTCCTTGGGCTGGACCAGGTATGCTGAGATCACGTACCCGTAGGGTATAACCATGTCATTGAGTTGTCTCAAGGCATAAGCCACCACTTTCCCTTCTTGCATCAAAACTCCACCTAATCCTTGGTGAGATGCATCACAATAAAATTGGAAATCCTTCTCCAAATCTGGCAGACATAAGACCGGTGCTGTCAGTAGTCTCTTCTTTAATTCTTGGAAACTGACTTCATAACCTTCAGTCCAGTCAAACTTCTTGTCTTTCTTAAGTAACTCCGTCATTGGTTTAGCTACCTTTGAGAAATTCTGAATGAACCTTCTGTAGTATCCTGCCAAGACAAGGAAGCTACGAACTTCTTTCACTGACCAGGGAGATTCCCAATCAGTTACAGCTGATACCTTTGCGGGATCGACAACTATACCATCTCCTGACACAATATGTCCGAGAAATCCAACTTCATTCAACCAGTATTCACACTTACTAAACTTGGCATACAGCTTGTGCTCCCTGAGTTTCTCAAGTATCAAACGCAAATGCTCTTCATGTTCTTCTTTGCTTTTGGAATAGATCAAAATGTCATCGATGAATACGATAACAAACTTGTCAAGAAATTCCATGAACACCTTGTTCATCATATTCATGAAATAGGCTGGTGCATTTGTCAAACCAAATGGCATCACGGTGTACTCATACAAACCATACCTAGTGGTGAAAGCAGTCTTAGGTATGTCATGCTCTCTAATCTTTAGCTAAAAGTAGCCTGATCGGAGGTCAATCTTTGAGAACACACGGGCTCCTTCCAGTTGATCAAATAGATCGTTGATTCTTGGCAAAGGATATTTGTTCTTGATAGTCACTTCATTGAGTGAACGGTAATCTATGCATAACCTTTGAATTCTATCTTTCTTTTCAACAAAAAGAACTAGTGCACCCCAAGACGAAGAACTTGGTTGAATAAATCCTTTCTGCAATTGTTCTCCAAGCTGTTTCTTGAGTTCTTTCAACTCATCAACTGACATCTTGTAGGGACTCTTTGCTATTGGTCTAGATCCTGGCAGAAAGTAAATGAGAAACTCTACTTCTCTATCTGATGGCATTCCAGGCAATTCTTTCGGAAACACATCCGGATACTCTCTCACAATTATCACACTGTTTATGCTAACCCCCTTAAGTTAATTTAGTTTACTCCCTTTAGATTCAAAATTAGACTTGAACCTAATTTGTTTCTTATCCGGGGTTGTGAGTGTAACAGTATGATGGGCACAATCTAGTACTCCTTCATACTTAGTCATCCAATCCATTCCCAAAATTACGTCCAATCATTGGGAATCTAGGAGTATCAAACTAACTGGACACTTATACTTTCCAAACTCTATTACTAGATCATGACATCCAAAGTTCACTATCATCTCTCCAGCGGGAGAGCTTACTTTTATAGGACACCCAATAGTTTTAGTTGGAAGTCCATTTTTATCACAAATGCTCTTGATATGAAAGAATGCGATGCGCTAGTATCAAAAGGAACAAGTGCTAGAAAACAATTGAGCTTGAACTTACCAGCCACATCATCATACTCTTCATATATTTCTTCCACATTGATGTTGTTCACTTGTCCCTTCTAGAAAGGGTTGGGCTTGTTGGCTCCTTCAACTTATTTTCTGGGCATTCATTTGCATAGTGCCCCATCTTCTTACACTTGAAACACTCAACCTGACTGAGGTCCTTCTTGGTAGGCTGACTTCCATTACCACTTCCACTGTGGTGGCTTTTGTGTCCACTCTTGTGGTTCTTCTACTTGTCATTGTCATGACTGCGATGATGCTTGTTGTTATGGTGACGGTTGTGGTTGTGGTGGCTTTTGTACTTCCCATGCTTGTGGAATCTAGAAATTGCACTATCATTATTATGGGAACGCTTGTGAGATGATCCCGAGCTGTGCTTATCATAGTTATGCTTCCTCTTCCTGCCCTCAACCTATTTCATCTTGTTTTCCAAGATGGTGGCCTTGTCACAAAGTGATTGATATGTTGGGACATAGGCAATAGATAGCTGCAGGTTTAATTCATCATTCAATCCTTCGAGGAACTTTTCCTTCCTCTTGGCATCAGTATCAACTTCATCTGGTGCATAGAGCGCCAGATTGTTGAACTCCTCAATGTACTCAGCCACACTGCGATGATGCTGTTTCAGATTGTGGAACTCTTTCTTCTTTAGGTTCATCACTCCTGATGAGAAGTGGGCAGTGCGGAAACCACCCTCAAAGATAGCCCATGTCACATCCTCAAGGGGAGTGGTGATCTGAAAGTTATCCCACCAGGTTGCTGTTGGTCCTTCGAGCAGATGTGCTACGAATCTGACATTTTCCTCATCGGTGCAGCCAACAGTGACTAAGTCCTTGTTCACGGAATGTAACCAGTCATTGGCTACCATTGGATCAGTTGTTCCTGAGAACTTGGCTGGCCTCAACCTCAAAAATCTGGTATGGATGTCAAATGCTGGTGGATTGTTGGGATTATTATTATTATTGTTGTTGTTGTTGTTATTCTTATTTTGATTTTGAATGAACTGAGTCATCATCTGCATCAGTTGAGCTTGAGCTGTCATCAACTGCTGCATCTCGGGGGTGACGTTATTGTTGTTGTTTTGGTTGGGGTTGGCACGACGGGGAGGCATCTGTGGTTTCAATGAGGATAAGTAATGAGATATAACCCATAGATTCTTAACATGCACAATACATCACATAACAACAATCACAAAGGTCTTTATTACATCGTCATTCCAGAGATAAACATAGTCTTTTACAACTCCATAGCCATAGGATAGTACAAGAGTTCATAACATAAGTAAATAAAGTAAAGTCTTCATCTTCATGTGCCACAGGCATGCATGTTGAGTGTAGACTCATAACCCTAATCCTCATCAGAGTAACCTACAACATCATAAGTTACAGCCACAGTGGGTCAATACATTTGGAATTGTATTGGCAAGTGATACCATAGTAGAAGAGTAGTATCCAACATCTATATGAATTTGGCTAAGTGTAGCCTAGGCTTGCTTTGCTCAAAATAGATTTTTCCTATCAGTTGAAAACACTAAGTTTTTGTTTCACAAAAACTCCCAAGGAACCACCAAAAGACATTGGTGAACCTTCAACCCTTTGTTCAACCACAAGTTTTTAACTTAGAAGATGGGATGAGGAGATCCTTGATAGCTTCAATGTCTTGATGCTCAAATTGACCGTTGCCAGGAACACGGCTAAGTACTTAGGTTTTTCCTTCTCGAGAGGTGGTGCACTTAACCCACAAGACTCGACATGCATTGAGATGAGATCTTTCATAAGCCTTCCCTTAGACCAAATGGACACGTTCCATCCTATCACCCTACCACCATCTGTCCATCTGGCTAAGTTATTGCAACCTATATGATCAAGGCAGAGCCCATATGCCATGTGGTTGCACTAGAAGCTTCTAAACACTAAGTATCTCAAATCCCTTTGTTCCTGGGTGGCTTTCCACAAGTGTGATACACAAGGTAGACCATAGACATGGGCCTTGTGTAACCAATCAACATAACCCAGTCATACCATTCCACCCGGGTGATTCATCCACTTAGTTGTTTTATTAAGCAAAAACATCAGTCAAAGACTTAGCAAAATTTCCATAGCATGTATATAAACCACCCTTGTTTGCTTCTATCTAGGCTAAGCATGATAACATAACAAGTATCTTAACTTAGAGAAAATTCTACCAAGACTACAACTACTAGGATTTCCCATAGCATAGCATATAGATACTTAGCAAAATTTCATGCAAGACCTATACAAAATATCACTAGTGCATAATCAAAATAATAGGACAAATACATGAAGCACCACTTGCCTTGGTAGATGGGGGAGTAGCAACAACATTCACAATCACAATCACCACTAGCACCAAAATCTACACATAAAATGATAGCACCCAATTTACATTCAAAATAACCAAGCAAAAATATATGAATGCATGCAAATGCAATGAAATGAATTTTCTACACTAAACTATTCAAACCAAACAGTACTGAACATAAAAATAACTATTTATAGTCTAAATAAACTTAAATTTTCTTTAAAAACATTTCTATATAATTTATATAGTCAAAATAAGCCTATATTTGTCTCTGCAGAAAATTCCATTTTTATAGAAGCAAAATACAAAATTAAGCCCACCTTAGTGTAGGATTTATTTTTGTTAATCCATTGATACCTTATTTGCATTTTTTGGATAAACAAAACTCAAGTTATGAATTTTACAAGTTTGAATCAAAATCTGGTTTTTAAATCAAAAATCAAGCCACGCGGTAGCGTCTGATTCGACGATACCGCTTCGGGTGGATCGTGCTTCCGCGCCGTTGGATCAACTCAGATCCAACACACCAGATTGCAACTTACCCCTTCATTAACGATCTTACCTAAACCACCAGATCTAAATCTTATGGCTCAGATCTACGCGTACCCTTTTGCTAACAGTTCTAATCTTGACCGCTAGATCTAGATCCAGCAGATCCCATTGCTTTGACCAAACATGGGCGGCGCAAATGGCCACCACGGCGGCTGCGCGTCGGATGGCGATGTTCCGGCGAGACTAGAGGGTAAGGGAGGGGGCACTGGTGCTTACCGAGGTCACGGAGAAGCGGTGAAGCTCAACATGCTCGTGGACGGGGCTGGGGCACACGGACACGGCGATGATTCCTTGTCGGAGTTGGCGTCGGCGTCGGGCGCGTTCGGAAGTTGTAGTTGGAGATGCTGCAAGGCATGAGAAGACAAGCCAGAGGTGGCGTTAGACGCGTACGGACATGGCGAGTACACGAGTGTCAACCAGAGAGAAGGGGGCTAGGGTTTACCGAATTAGTTCGCCGGAGTTGTTCGAGACAGCGGCGGTGCGAGCTTAAGTGTGGACAGCCTAGCGGCGCTCAAAGGGTGGTGAGTGAGGGTAAAGGAGCGGAAGGAGGGGGTTAAGTAGAGGGGGTTAGGGCGTGGGATTACTGCGAGGATAACGTGAATTAATTCGAGAATCAATCGGCCAGTAACGGGCGGCGACGGCGAGTCCGCGGCGTTGATTGAGGAAGAAGAGATGACGTGGCTGCGGGACCATCATGTCAGTGAGGGGGGGTGCGGGTGTGGGTGAGAAACATAGGGGTGAGCGGGGGGTTTCCCGGGTGGGCTCTGTGTTGGGCCGTGGGTGTGGGCCGGGCCATTTGGCTGGTCTGCTCCTATTTTTTTCTGTTCTTTTTTTTTTCTGAATTGATTTTCTAAATAAGATTTGAATACTCAAATCAACTCTAAATCAATTCAAACTTTCTCCAAAAAATTTTGAGATCATTCTAGTGTCCCAGAGTGTGTAAAACACATAAATTTACTCAGATTCACTTTGTCCTTTTGAAAAATAAAAAAACGATGCCCCATATGATTGATAAAATGGACATTAGAAATGGTTTTGTTTGAATTCAAACTTTGAAATTTTTGTGCTAGCTCTAAATGCTTTGACAAAATGAATGCAATTCATGCTTTTACAAATCATGATTTTTGGGATGTTACAGATGGATTCTTCGTCCTACATAATCTTGAAGGGTTCCTAAAAACTTCATTCAAATGTGTAGGATTCCGAGTCTTGTCTGAGACAGATATGTCTTCTCAGACTTTATTCATTTCCACAATCGTTTCAAACTTGAGCTAGATTTTGGATGATGTTGTTTGCCTAACAAATTTTCAGGTCCTAGCCTTGTCACTGACAAATTCTAGTCAGTGTGGTGGGTCCACATTGTGCGGAACCGATGCACCGTTTCAATACCTATGCGGAGATCGAGTGGGCAGAGGCTTCATGAGGAAGCTGCCTCTCTCTCCGTCTCTCTCTCTAAATCTCTCTCCTATATGCGTGGCATTAATCCAACGCACTTAGCGCAATTCTTGGTTCAGATGTTACTATATAGGGATTATTTTCCCTTTCTCTCAGATTCATTACTCTCTATTCTCGTGTGTCCTAATTATCCTCACACTCTTACCATCCATCGCCTCGACAAACACTTCTAGAGCCACCAAGTTTTGGCTTCTACCATCGAGATGGCAGAAGCAACATCGAGTTTAGGCGCAGCGGTGGCATCCTCGACTGCGGCACATGACAAGCAACACAGGGGCCTCTAGGTCGCCTGTGTTATGGATGACCAGAAGCTCAAATCCATGGAGGACAAGGGCTACCTCGCCGCTGACACGTGGCGGTACGGCTTCAACGAGCCCACTTCGATGCCCCGCGATGGTGAGCAAGTTTTATTCACGGTGCACATCGATCACGGACTTAGCCTTCTGGCATCAAAGTTCCTCACGTAGGTACTCCAACTCAATGTCGTACAGCTGCATAATCTACCCCCAATTCTCTGCTCGAACTAAGTGCTCACACAGATCTGAGCGAGGGCTTTCTTGGCATTAAGCCAAATCTCACTATTTTCATTTACTACTATGGTACCCAGAAGAACTCCATTAGTGTCGGAATTGCTTATATCACTTGCACGCTTAGCTTACTTCTTAGAAGAGAACGATTCTATCCTAGGATTTTCGCTAGTGATTCAATTAGAAGATGGGCCACCACATTCTTTTACAACAAAGATATGCCGGCTCCCAAAAAGACGAAAGATCACTACTAGGAAACCAGCTATATATAGAAGGATCTTTTGTGGCGGATATGTGTGACCTTATGCCACAGACAAATCTCAGTGGCGCATTTTAGGCAATGCGCCACAAAAAACATCACTGTTCTGTGGCACATATGGGGAAATATTGTAACACAGAAGTTTGGTGGGACCCGCCACTGGAGTTGGGCTCTCTCACTTTCTGTGGTGCATATGTCCATATGCGCCATAGAAGTTGTAACTTCTGTGGCGTATACGACCATATGTGCCAAAGAAGTGAGGGTAGGTCCCACCATAGAATCTTGTTGACCAACCATCTGTGGCGCATAAAGATGTATGCGCCACAGAATGTGGGAAACAGATCCCACCCCCTGTGGATCGCCTTTTAACTTTTGTAAAAAAATCAAAATGATGAAAACTTAAAAAAAACAATTCCTTTGATATGTAGTTATATTTTGGGGTATAGCTGTTGGTAAAATTGAAAAACATGAATTTCGATGTATTCTGCAAAAAAAGGTCATGGCACAGTAAAACGGCCATAATTTCTTTCATACGACGTCGGGAAAAAAAGTTTTACCCATCAAAATGGTCGTCTCGAAATTCCTACTCGATTTCAACCGCTAGAAGCCATTGAAGATTTTACAGATTCCCCAAATTTGAAAAGTGTAAAAATTTATGGAAGAAAGAAGATATTTTTCCTGCTAAAAAATAAGAAGGGGGAGAAACTTGTGTGGCTCATTTCTCCCATATGCGCCATAGAAGTCTTGGGTGGGATTCGAAATTTGAGTCCCGCCGCCCCTTCTCCCTCTCTTATCCTCTTCCTCTCCTCCACCCTTATCCTCCTCCACACTTCTCCTACCTCCACTTCTACTCTCCTTCTCTTCCTCCTCCTTCCCCGATGAGCTACTCCTCCTCCATCCTCCCTCCTCCACCTTGGTGAGCTCCTCCTCCTCCTCCCCCTCCTCCCTCCTTCTCCACCCCGGTGAGCTCCTCCTCGGGCGACGTCCTCCTCCACCCCGGTGAGCTCCTCCTACTCCGACGACAACCTCCTCCACTGGCAGCCTCCTGCTACTCCGGTGACCTCCTCCTCCGGCGAGACCCTCCTCCGGCGAGCCACTCCACCTCTCCTCCACCGATGACCTCCTCCTCCTCCTCCGGCCACCATCGGCCTCCTTTTCCTCCTCCGGTGACCCCCACCTCTAGTGATCCCCACCTTTGGCCAGATCTGGCCGTTTTTTTTTTTGAAATTTGAAAAACATTTCTGCACCATAGAAGTTTGAGATCTGGCCCACTTTTTTTGAAATTTGAAAAACACTTCTTTGAAGCATATTGGCAATATGTGCCACAAAAAATTTTGAGACTTCTATGGCGCATTTCAGTATGCTCCACAGAATTACACTTCAGTGGCGTGACTTCAGTGGCGCATTCCCATATGAGCCACACAAGTCCAAATCCAATGCGCCACTGATAGCTGTTTTCCTAGTAGTGGGTCTTCTTGTTTTTGTTGGCAATGATGCCCCCCACAAAGATACATGGGATGCAGAGGTGATGGAACTTTCCGAAGATTTGGTTCGCGCCAAGAGGCATACTGAGTTTTTGATGAAGCACCGGGGTTTGCATGGTTCTGACTTGATTCACTTCTGGCTAGATTGTCGAACTGAGACACTGCAACACTACAGCGACCGGCTAATACATATGGTAACCGGAGACATGAAATATAGCTTGAAGGTTTTTCCAACTTGAATTTCCACTAAGGACTATAAATCCAAAATGCAGTTATTGATCAAAGAGAGGTTGAACAAGAAAGTCCCCGAGGACTCCATGCCAATGTTTACAGCAGACAGACCTTTGAATTCGGTATGTTTTTCGACTTGTGTTTAATTTTTATCCATCAACTTGTTATCCGATTCTTCCCGTGATGATGTTATTTTGTCTTTTAGCATAGCAGTCTTCCCGAGTTAGAGCTAGCTCCTCTGGAGGGTTATCCTCTAGAAGACTCTGAATCTACGGAGGATGACAATGTGGAAGAAGTTTCTGGCCCTGTTTCAAAGAAACATAAGGCTAAGGATGTTGTCACCGGTGGCGCACAAGTGTTGCCAGTGGTTAAAAGTAAGTACCTCTTATCTTTCAGTACTTGCTTCATACTATCTGAGTCCCAGCTAACATTCATGTTTTGTGTGACTCAGAGCTGAATCTGTTTTGAAGATCAAGTCAAAGTTGGAGGGCAAACCGGTTAAGTTACTGTGCCAGAAGAAACTTGTGATATCACCAGCTGCACCTCCTCCAACTCCAACCACCACTCAGACTTCAGTGCCAGAGGTTATTTCCTCTTCGCGTGCTAGGACAGCCACCCGTGACACTCCAAACATTTCCCAAGCTCTGGTTACCACTAGTAGCCCAACTGCTGACAAGGGTGAACACTCTAAGGGTATTGATCCCATGGATGTGCCATCAGGGAAGGTGGTTAAGTTTGCTGGTTTTGCTGCTTTTGGCTTGAAAAGAAAGAAGAAGGGAGAGATTCTGAAACTGGCTCATACGAGTATGGAGAAGAAAGTTTTTACCCCGGAAGCAGCGATCCAGGATATAGAGGGTGTGAAGTTTAAAGGCTTGCTGGAACAAATCAGAGTCAAAGATCAAAAGAACAAAGCCGAAGAAATTCCAGCAAAATATGTTGCTCCTATCTCCCTCGCCGAGAAGGTCTTCAACAACACGAAGATCAGATTTGAGAAGCTACACTTGGAGCATGTTGTAAGTTTTCTGGATCTCATTTGCAGCATTTATTATCATATCCTCTAGCCACCAAGCATAAAGTCGGATCGACATCATAGCATAAGATCTGAGTTGATGCTTACTGGAAGCAAAAGAACGATGTAGCGCCTGAGGCTCATGTTGAAATTTAGCTTAGCTTGAATTGTAACCCGAGTCTTAGTAGACGTCTAACAATATATCGTATTTAACTTACAGAAATTTATATATTACAACCAGGAACTACTAAAGAATATATGAAACAAGCACAAAGAAATCAAAGCTTTACATCTTGAAAATTCCAAGTTACAGATTTAGAAGGATGAGGGAGAAGGTAAGCTTTTATGACACTTAACCAAGTTTTCTTTTGTTCTTAGTCGAAATAATTTCTCGAATGATATTTTTGATTGTATCTTTTGCCAGTCAAGCAAGATGGTGTAGCAGGCCGAGAACTTCAAGGTCCTCTAGATGGAAAATGATGAACTTCACCAGGAGCTGAACAAGCTAAAGGATGATCACGATAAATCTATGAACACCCTCCTAGAGTCAAATAATATGGAGACCGTGAGGCTCCAGAGGTTGTTGGCCCTCCAAGATAAGAATTACAATGACCCAAAGAGGGAGCTTGACAGTCAGCAGGATCCTGCACAAGCTGCCGAAGAAGAGTTAAATACTCTCCGAGAAGAGCGTTCCTAGTGGAACCACTTCGTTCATGGTAATTTCCCCGACATTGTCTTTCCCTTTCTATTTTTTGACATATTTTGTTAGATTATTTGACTTTGTTCTTTTCCAGCTACTCTAAATCTTTCAACCCTTCTTCCTCTGACCCTTGTTCCCAGCACATTAAGTAAGTCGTAGATATTGGTTATGACTTCCATAAGATTCTTGAAGAAGATGGCAAGTCGGTAGAACTTTCCTATTGGGATAGACTTTCAATACTCGAAATGAGGGATAGAGGAAAGGAGATTCCGAATCTTATCCAAGACTAGAAGATGTTGTATGCCCGAAATGCAGCACAAACTTCTGACTATGGTGATGAGTCACCATAGTGAGATGCAAATATGGAAAGTCACCAAGGGGATTGCCACTGAAGATGATGAGGTTAACCAGCAAGACATCATGTAGAGGTCCCAACCTTTAATAAGGTAGAGATCCCTGTGTTTACAATGCTAGTTCCTGGATCAATAGCTAGCATCCACAGTTAAGATGTAATATCAAGAAACAAAGGTCATAATACAACTTTATAACCAGGAATAAAATAATTCATTACATCTTACATAGCTCATGTGGCTATTTCATTACAATGCAGCAGAAATAACTATAGCATGGGGTCCTTCATATTCAAAGTGCCATAGGCAATCATGTTGGTTGTAGGCTTGAAATCCTAATCAACACACTTCACTAACATCAAACAAACCTGCAACATAATAAGTTACAGCCACAAGGGTCAATACATTTGAATTGTATTGGCAAGTGATACTATGGTAGTATAGTGGAGTCTATCATCTATATGCATTTGGCTAAGTGGAGCTTAGGCTTGCTTTGCTCAAAATAGATTTTCCTTATCTTTTGAAAAACACTAATTTTTTTTGTCAAAAAATCACCCAAGGCATCTCCCAATAGAAATTGGTGATCCTTCAACCCTTGTTCAACCACAAAATTTTAACTTAGAAATTGGGATGAGGAATTCTTGATAGCTTCCATGTCTTGATGCTCAAATTGTCCTTTGCTAGGGACATGGCTAAGTACTTAGATTTTACACTCTGCAGAGGTGGTACACTTTCCCCACAAGACTTGGTTTCACCAAGACAAGATCTTTCAGAAGCCTTCCCTTAGACCAGAATGGACGCGTTCCAACCTATCATCCCCTACCACCAACTGTCCATTTGGCTAAGTTATTGCAACCTATATGATCCAGGCAGAACCCATAATGCCAAGTGGCTGCACTTCAAGCTTCTCAACATTTGACATATCAAATCTCTTTGTTCCTGGGTGGCCATCCACAAGTGAGATATACAAGGTAAACCATATAAATGGGCCTTGTGTAACCACTCAACACAAACCATTCCTTCCATTCCACCCAGGTGATTCATTCACTTAGTTGTTTTATTAAACAAAACACAAGTCCTTGACTTAGAAATATTCCATAGTATGAATATATTCCACCCTTGTTTTCTACTAGCTAAGCTAAGCATGATAGTAGTAGGAATCTTAACTTAGGAAATTTCTACTAAGGTTTCATCTACTAGGATTTCCCATAGCATAGTTTATACTTAGCAAAGATTCCATGCAAGTCCTACTTAGAAATGTCACTAATGCATAGTGAAAATAATGGGACAAAAGTATGAAGTATCACTTGCCTTTTTGGTAGAGAATATAAGTTCACTCCTTGATCTTGCAATATTCACACTCTTCAAATCACTACAATTCAATCAAGCAAGCAAGAATTCAAACTACCATTCAAGCACACATCACATAAAAGAATAGAAACAAAGCAATTAATGCAAGCATGCCAAAGATTGTTTTATTTACAAAAGTGGTTTCTAATAGGTTATAAACATTCTAAAACACCTAATGGTCATTTTATAAAAGTGGCAAAACCATTTGCAAAAGATTTTACTTATAAATCATTTTTAAACCAAATCAATATTTTATGTGGTTGAAAATGCCTTTAGCAAAGCAATAATTTTTATAGGGTTCACAATATATTTTGAAATCATAAAACTTTGTGTTTAGGGTCAAAGAGTTTAATCCAAATCATTTCCCAAAGATTTTTCTCCAAAAAGTATTTTTAACATATAAATCACATTTTTATTTAACTAGAAATGATTTAATTCAAATATTTATTCTCTTGCTTCAAAAATAAGTCTTTGAATCCACAAGTTGGTTTATATGGTCAGTAGGTTCAAAACAATCCATTTGCCAAAGATTTTATCCTAAAAACATTGCTAGAACAATTTTTATATCCAAAATATACTTACACAAGTTTCTGCAAAAACAACCATTTTACTAGATGCAATTCATTAAACAAAGTGCATGGTTGGAAAGTACTTGGTCTGCTGATTCCATTGATATAAAATTTTCAAAATTTGGACGTGTGGATTGAAAGTTATGAATTTTGTAAGTTTACAAATCCAATAGATCAAATTCTGTTTTTAAAACCAGAGTATGGCCACGTGGCGCGTTTCTATAGGCTGGTACCGGTTCGGGCGGATCAAGCGATGCGAGGCGTTGGATTAAAATGCAATCGTGTGGCTCAGGTGGATACATACCCCTTCGGGTTAAATCTAAGCACACGCGTCTAATCAAGATCCAACGGTCCTCAATGCATCGACCAAGAACCAGCGGCGCTGGCGACGGCGAGTGGCGGCGCGCGGTCAGACGGAGGTGTTCTCGACGATTCAGGAAGCAAGGAAGGGGAAGGAAGGCGTTACCAGAGTCGCCGTGGCAAGGAGATTCTCAAGGTGGTCTTCTCCATCGAAGGGGCGCTCGGGGTGGACGACAATTGCTCGCTGGAGTTGTTGCAGCGACGGGCACGTTCTGTTTGTCGTCGGAGGCGAGCATGGAGGGCGCACTAAGACAAAGGGAAGACACCGTTAGGTTCGCAAGGGCATGGCGATCATGAGAGTGTACACGAGGGGGAGAGGGGCGGTCAGGTTTACTGGGGAGATGTCGTCGGAATAACGGCAGACGATGGCGCTGCTCTGGCGGAGACGTTGTCGAGCTTGCAGGGCGAGCGCGGGCAAACTAAATATGCTGAGAGGTGCAAGAGGTGATGGGGAACACGCTCGTGTGGTCGAGGGGGCGAGGGGAGGTGCCTCTTGGCCGGAATCTTCACCGGAGCTTGAGCAAAAATTCGGGGCAGCCTGGGCTCTCGAAGTGTGGCGACTAGGGGAAAAAGAAGAGGGGAGGGAGGCGTCTAGCAGGGCATGGTCGCGGCGAGGTTTAAGCGAGCCATTTACGCGAATTGAAACGAGTTAACACAAGCAGAAACGGCCGGCGAGGCGTGGTCGTCGCGTGGGTAGGAGAGAAGACTGGCAGGTGGGGTCTGGCTGTCTGTGAGAGAGTGAGGTGAGGTGGGGTCCAGTAATCAGTGACGCTGCGGGTTCCTTCTGCGGTGAAAACAGTTCGCGTGTAAAGAGAGGGGGAGTGGGATGATGTTGGGCCAGTGGGCTGGGCTTGTTGGGCTGGCTGCTTTGTTTATTTTTTTGTATAGATTGTTTTTTCCTTTTTCTTTTTCTATTTATCTGTTTTGATTTTGTTTAAACATTTCAAACAACTATTTGAATTCAAACTTCAACCAAACTTTGTGTAGATTTTAATATTGTTATTTAACAAAATATAAACTCAAATTTGGAATATTTCTTTTATTCTTTTAGGGTATATTAATTATTAAAATAGGCCTTTGTCTTAATTCAAACAAGATTTTAAATATAAATTCAAATCTTATTTGAACTCAAATTTTTACCAAACCTTTTCAGTAGGTTTTATTTATTTATTAGGGTGTCAAATAATTCACTTTGAATTATTTGGAATATTTTTAATATGATTTATTAATCATTTAAATTGGGTATTTGTTTTGATTCCAATGAAATCATATATGGTTTTAATTCCATAATTTTTATTTAGTTGATTTCTTTGATCCCATTTAAGTTAATTAAATAACTTTTATTCCACTTGGGTAAATTCCAAATATTATTTTCTGATGATTTAATTAATCATTCTTATTAGGGATTTTGTCTTAATCCAATGGAATAGAATTTGGTTAAGGCCATAGTATTTTATTTCCATATTATTTATTCATTTATTTCATTTGAACTTGAATTATGTTCATTCCATTTACCTATGGTCTTGGCCAAGTTTTAATTTGGCCTTTAAATATTCCTCATTTAATATTTCTTTCTTGATCTTATAAAATCCATATCTTTTTATTTATAGATCCAAACTTGGTATTTCCAAATTGTATAATCTTATTTAGTATTTGTTTATCCTTTTAAATGTCTTTAGGATTATTTGCTCACAATTTGGTGTGAATTTTTAGATAGGTGCTTTATTAGCTTTGGAAATTCAATTTTCTTATCTTATTAAATTCAAACTTGGTATTTATAGATCCAAACTTGGTTTTTCCAAATTGTATAATCTTATCTAATATTTGTTTATCCTTTTAAATGTATTTAGGATAATATTTGTTTATCCTTTTAAATGTATTTAGGATTTTTAGATAGGTGCTTTATTAGCTTTGGAAATTCAATGTCCTTATCTTATTAAATTCATAAGATTTTATCTATGGCTCCAAATTAAGTGAAACCAATTCATCTGGTTTTATGATATTTCTATTTATCATTCTTGATCATTTATAAATGTTTGTTGACAAATTTTATATGGATCAAATCCATAGGCTTAGATATAACTTGGAAATGTTTTCCTTCCATTAGGGTTTTAGGGTTTTGGTTTATTTTCCAAGTGTTTAAATTTTCAAGATGCTTTTATAAAGAAAACATTTCACCTGATTTGAATTTAGTTGGATTCAAACATTAACCTAAGTTTGTTCAAGATGGGATTTTAAGTTTCCATTTAGAAACAAAAAGTTTCTTTTCACCCTAAATTTCAACAATTATTTATTTTGTTTATTTATTTTTCACATTCCAAAATTTGGAAAATTTTGTGATGTGACAGGCTACCACCCTTAAAAGAAATCTCATCCCAAGATTTGGGAAAGCTAGGGGTTACAAATTGGCTTCAAAGCAACTAGGGTACTACCACCCTTAAAAATTTCTCAACTAGATTACATCTTGCCTTGCTGGGATCTTGATGAAACTTCTCTGGGCAGACATCTTTATAGTGTCCTTTGTTTCCACACTTGAAACATGTGACAAAGGTGAGATCCTTCCTAGGCTTGTTTATCTTGTGCTTCATCTTTTTTGGACAATTGCTTGCATAATGTCCTTGGTTACCACAATTGTAACATGTGACAAGATTGAGCTCTTCACGTATCTTCTGTGGACAAGTTGATACATAATGGCCTAGCTCTTTGCAGTTGTTGCACCACACTTGGATAATCTCCTTATATTTTTGTTTCTTATCAGGACATTCGTTGGCATAGTGTCCCATCTCTTTGCAATGGCAACATTGCACTTGGATTTTGTCTTTCTTCTTCTTGGGTTTCTCCAAAGGTAGGACTTCTTCTAGTTCATGCTCTTCATATCTTATCTCAAAGGTAGGAAAGTCTCCTGGTCTCCTTGATCTTTTCCTTGGATAATACATATGTTTCCTCTTTGGTCCATCAAATTGAGTCATATTGCATGGAGGTGCAAGCTGAGATTTTCCTTTGTCTTCACCCTTCTTGGTAGAACTTGTTCCCTCATGGGGGTTTACAATCTGTTGATGCACTCCACCTGGTTTCCTTTGTTGAACTATGCAATAGATGGGGCATTGGATAGGGACATGATTATGTCCTTCACATAGGAAACAAGTAGATTGAGATGTGGGGCATTGATTAGTTGGATGTTTCTCTTCACAATTGGGGAATTGATCTTCATGCTCCTTGGAAGTGTGATCCTTGTCTCCACAAACATTGCAAGCTTGGGTTCCTTCTAGAATATCATCCTTGACATCCTTGTTGTCATAAACTCCTTGGGAAGGGTTGTCTCCCATGTCGATCATTTGATTTGTCACCTTTTGCATCAATTGAGTTTGGGTTTCCAAAAACCTTTGCATGGCTGGGTCTAACTCATTGTTGTTGGCTAAAAACTGAGTTGTCACTTGGTTCAACTGGGTTTGGGTTACTATGAGTTCTCTCATGTGCATCTCTTGGTTGTTGTTGTCACCATCCTTGATGTTGGAGTTTCTTGGAGTAGTCATCTGTTTGGGTTGGATTGGGATTAGAATAGGCAAAAGATTTCTAATGAATTAATTCTAATCACACACATTACAATTCACACAAGCAATGTGCAAGCAATCACAAACAAACATTCCACTCAAACAACAAGTTTCAAGCACATTTTTAGGCAATAAAATATTTTTTCTACACCACATAATTTGGTGGGTTTAATCTAAATTTAATATGGTGGTCCAACTATATGGTTCACTTGAGAGCATTCCATCCTTCTTAGTTGGTTCTTCTTGATCAATATCTTTGTATCCTTGGAGAATTTCTTGCATCTTGGTCACAAAACTTCAAAGGTGATGATGGTTCCTTCTAAGTTGTATTTACTTAGCCTTCAAGTCTTGAGTAATATTTCTTGTCTCACTTGTAGTCCTTAGTGATATCCAAGTTGAAGTCCTTGGTGAAAATAAAGTTGAAGTCATTGATGATGTTGAAGTTGAAGTCATTTGAGTTGGTGAAGTCCTTTGCTCATGGTTATGTCTTGTCCATCAAGTTTGAAATAGAAGAGATGTAGAATCAAAACCAAAAGGTTGAGGAAAGAGTTTACAATATTGTTTTGTAAATAAGTTTTGGAACAAAAAAAACAAATCCTATTTTCTAAGGGGTTTTATCTAATCCAAGGGTTACAATCCTACGGGCAACATAGTGCTCTGATACCATCTGTAGAGGTCCCAACCTTTAATAAGGTAGAGATCCCTGTGTTTACAATGCTAGTCCCTGGATCAATAGCTAGCATCCACAGTTAAGATGTAATATCAAGAAACAAAGGTCATAATACAACTTTATAACCAGGAATAAAATAATTCATTACATCTTACATAGCTCATGTGGCTATTTCATTACAATGCAGCATAAATAACTATAGCATGGGATCCTTCATCTTCAAAGTGCCACAGGCAATCATGTTGGTTGTAGGCTTGAAATCCTAATCAACACACTTCACTAACATCAAACAAACCTGCAACATAATAAGTTACAGCCACAAGGGTCAATACATTTGAATTGTATTGGCAAGTGATACTATGGTAGTATAGTGGAGTCTATCATCTATATGCATTTGGCTAAGTGGAGCTTAGGCTTACTTTGCTCAAAATAGATTTTCCTTATCTTTTGAAAAACACTAAGTTTTTTTTGTCAAAAAATCACCCAAGGCATCTCCCAATAGAAATTGGTGATCCTTCAACCCTTGTTCAACCACAATATTTTAACTTAGAAATTGGGATGAGGAGATTCTTGATAGCTTCCATGTCTTGATGCTCAAATTGTCCTTTGCCAGGGACATGGCTACGTACTTAGATTTTACACTCTGTAGAGGTGGTTCACTTTCCCCACAAGACTTGGTTTCACCAAGAAAAGATCTTTCAGAAGCCTTCCCTTAGACCAGAATGGACGCGTTCCAACCTATCATCCCCTACCACCAACTGTCCATTTGGCTAAGTTATTGCAACCTATATGATCCAGGCAGAGCCCATAATGCCAAGTGGCTGCATGTGAAGCTTCTCAACACTTGACATCTCAAATCTCTTTGTTCCTGGGTGGCCATCCACAAGTGAGATATACAAGGTAAACCATAGTAATGGGCCTTGTGTAAGCACTCAACACAAACCATTCCTTCCATTCCACCCAGGTGATTCATTCACTTAGTTGTTTTATTAAACAAAACACAAGTCCTTGACTTAGAAATATTCCATAGTATGAATATATTCCACCCTTGTTTTTCTACTAGCTAAGCTAAGCATGATAGTAGTAGGAATCTTAACTTAGTAAATTTCTACTAAGGTTTCATCAACTAGGATTTCCCATAGCATAGTTTATACTTAGCAAAGATTCCATGCAAGTCCTACTTAGAAATGTCACCAATGCATAGTGAAAATAATGGGACAAAAGTATGAAGCATCACTTGCCTTTTTGGTAGAGAATATAAGTTCACTCCTTGATCTTGTAATATTCACACTCTTCAAATCACTACAATTCAATCAAGCAAGCAAGAATTCAAACTACCATTCAAGTAAACATCACATAAAAGAATAGAAACAAAGCAATGCATGCAAGCATGCCAAAGATTGTTTTATTTACAAAAGTGGTTTCTAATAGGTTATAAACATTCTAAAACACCTAATGGTCATTTTATAAAAGTGGCAAAACCATTTGCAAAAGATTTTACTTATAAATCATTTTTAAACCAAATCAATATTTTATGTGGTTGAAAATGCCTTTAGCAAAGCAATAATTTTTATAGGGTTCACAATATATTTTTAAATCATAAAACTTTGTGTTTAGGGTCAGATAGTTTAATCCAAATCATTTCCCAAAGATTTTTCTCCAAAAAGTATTTTTAACATATAAATCACATTTTTATTTGACTAGAAATGCTTTAATTCAAAGATTTATTCTCTTGCTTCACAAAATAAGTTTTTGAATCCACAAGTTGGTTTATATGGTCAGTAGGTTCAAAAAAATCCATTTGCCAAAGATTTTATCCTAAAAAGATTGCTAGAACAATATTTATATCCAAAATATACTTACACAAGTTTCAGCAAAAACAACCATTTTACGAGATGCAATTCATTAAACAAAGTGCATGGTTGGAAATTACTTGGTCTGCTGCCATTGATATAAAATTTGCAAAATTTGGACGTGCGGATTGAAAGTTATGAATTTTGTAAGTTTATAAATCCAATAGATCAAATTTTGTTTTTAAAATCAGAGTTTGGCCACGTGGCGCGTTTCTATAGGCTGGTACCGGTTCGGGCGGATCAAGCGATGCGAGGCGTTGGATTAAAATGCAATCGTGTGGCTCAGGTGGATACATACCCCTTCGGGTTAAATCTAATCACACGCGTCTGATCAAGATCCAACGGTCCTCAACGCATCGACCAAGAACCAGTGGCGCTGGCGGCGGCGAGTGGCGGCGCGCGGTTAGACGGATGTGTTCTCGGCGATTCAGGAAGCAAGGAAGGGGAAGGAAGGCGTTACCAGACTCGCCATGGTGAGGAGATGCTCAAGGTGGTCTTCTCCGTCGAAGGGGAGCTCGGGGTGGACGACAGTTGCTCGCCGGAGTTGTCGCAGCGTCGGGCACATTTTGTTTGTTGTGGGGGGCGAGGATGGAGGGCGCACTAAGACAAAGGGAAGACACCGTTAGGTTTGCAAGGGCATGGCGATCATGAGAGTGTCCACGAGGGGGAGAGGGGCGGTCAGGTTTACTGGGGAGATGTCGTCGGAATAACGGCAGACGGTGGCATTGCTCTGGCGGAGACATTGCCGAGCTTGCAGGGCGAGCGCGGGCAAACTAAATATGCTGAGAGGTGCAGGAGGTAATGGGGAACACGCTCGTGTGGTCGAGGGGGCGAGGGGAGGTGCGTCTTGGCCGGAATCTTCACCGGATCTTGCCGGTGGCAGTGAGAGCTTGAGCAAAAATTTGGGGAAGCCTGGGGATCTCGAAGTGTGGCGACTAGGGGAAAAAGAAGAGGGGAGGGAGGCGTCTAGCAGGGCGTGGTCGCGGCGAGGTTTAAGCGAGCCATTTACGCAAATTGAAACGAGTTAACCCGAGCAGAAATGGCCGGCGAGGCATGGTCGTCGCGTGGGTAGGAGAGAAGACTGGCAGGTGGGGTCTGGCTGTCTGTGAGAGAGAGTGAGGTGAGGTGGGGTCCAGTAATCAGTGACACTGCGGGTTCCTTCTGCGGTGAAAACGGTTCGCGCGTAGAGAGAGGGGAGTGGGCTGATGCTGGGCCAGTGGGTTGGGCTTGCTGGGCTGGCTGCTTTGTTTATTTTTTTGTATAGATTGTTTTTTCCTTTTTATTTTTCTATTTATCTGTTTTGATTTTGTTTAAATATTTCAAACAACCATTTGAATTCAAACTTCAACCAAACTTTGTGTAGATTTTAATATTGTTATTTAACACAATATAAACTCAAATTTGGAATATTTATTTTATTCTTTTAGGGTATATTAATTATTAAAATAGGCCTTTGTCTTAATTCAAACAAGATTTTAAATACAAATTCAAATATTATTTGAACTCAAATTTTTACCAAACCTTTTCAGTAGGTTTTATTTATTTATTAGGGTGTCAAATAATTCACTTTGAATTATTTGGAATATTTTTAATATGATTTATTAATCATTTAAATTGGGTATTTATTTTTATTCCAATGAAATCAAATATGGGTTTATTTCCATAAATTTTATTTAGTTGATTTATTTGATCCATTTAAGTTAATTAAATAACTTTTATTCCACTTGGGTAAAGTTCAAATATTATTTTCTCATGATTTAATTAATCATTCTTATTAGGGATTTTGTCTTAATCCAATGGAATAGAATTTGGTTAAGGTCATATTATTTTATTTCCATATTATTTATTCATTTATTTCATTTGAACTTGAATTATGTTCATTTCCATTTACTTATGGTCTTGGCCAAGTTTATTTTGGCCTTTAAATATTCCTCATTTAATATTCCTTTTTTTATCTTATAAAATCCATATCTTTTTATTTATAGATCCAAACTTGGTGTTTCCAAATTGTATAATCTTATCTAATATTTGTTTATCCTTTTAAATGTATTTAGGATAATATTTGTTTATCCTTTTAAATGTATTTAGGATTTTTAGATAGGTGCTTTATTATCTTTGGAAATTCAATGTCCTTATCTTATTAAATTCATAAGATTTTATCTATGGCTCCAAATTAAGTGAAACCAATTCATATGGTTTTATGATATTTCTATTTATCATTATTGATCATTTATAAATGTTTGTTGACAAATTTTATATGGATCAAATCCATAGGCTTAGATATAACTTGGAAATGTTTTCCTTCCATTAGGGTTTTAGGGTTTTGGTTTATTTTCCAAGTGTTTAAATTTTCAAGATGCTTTTATAAAGAAAACATTTCACTTGATTTGAATTTAGTTGGATTCAAACATTAACCTAAGTTTGTTCAAGATGGGATTTTAACTTTCCATTTAGAAACAAAAAGTTTCTTTTCACCCTAAATTTCAACAATTATTTATTTTGTTTATTTATTTTTCACATTCCAAAATTTAGAAAATTTTGGGATGTGACACATCAAGTCTATTCAAGAGTCATGCATAGGCTATGCTTCTCGTGTGGCAGAGATGACGAACTATGAAACACCATTCGTCCAATTTGTCGCTATGCCTCCATCTACAGAAGATCCGGAAGACAACATAGTTGAAGACGAAGATGCCTCTGAGTCTCTTGAACAAGCCAGTGATGATGACAGTTCCAACACTCCTCGGTCTCCACCACCAGCACCTATAACATAAATACTTATGAATTATCCTAAAACATATATATGGTTTGCAATGGTAGGTACTATATTTTGTGGCTCTATGTGCTATACTCTGTAAGAACTCTATGCTTAGCACTCTAGTATATTTTGATGTGCTCAAAATTGTCTTAAGAACTTTGTGATTATCATTATCGTTTTATCTGGCTCTCTACCTCATACCTTTCATGAGAGGAAAAATCTTTAGAACGGAAACTTGCCGAGAAACTAACCTCAATTGCTAAACCAGTTTAAACTCGGAAACAAAGTTGGCTTCCAGTACCAACAGTTCATTACTCGGAAAATACCCACGTCTAAGCAATCAGATAAAAAACCAAAGTATAAACATAAAACGAGATTTACACCCGAAGGTAACATTTTTATTGGTCTTCAAAATCATAACCGGAACGAACATGAGCATAAAGTACTTTCAAGCATCCTAGGATTTTTGAAATTGACATGCTCTTTTGGAAATAAGATGGTAAAAATCTTCTTAGATAATATATGAGGGAATGAATACTTTATTTCACTTTGAACATGTACATATGATTACAAGGAAAAAGAATTTAGAATAGAAGGGACATAGTTGTGCAATATTCCATGAAGGATCTAATTCATACGGGTATGTGCTATCGCCAGCTCTATTTATTTTCCAAGTATCAGGTCTTTCCATGATAGGTCTCATATCGTTTCAATAATATGCACCATTATGCAGAACTTGGTTGATCATAAAAGGTCCTTCCCATATTGGGGAAATTTTGTGCTTTCTTTTTTGCATGAGTCAGAGAAACAAATCACCCTTTCTGAAAGAACGATTTTGCACTCTTTGACTATTGTACTTGCGTAACTTCCGCTGATAGGCTGTAGATCTCTGTTCAACAACAACACACACTTCTTCGATTATATCAAGATCATCTTGTCGATAAAATTCTGCATCCTCTGCAATATATGCCTTTACTCGACAACATTGCTGGATTAAATCACTCGGAAGAACCACTTCTGCACCGTAGACCAAGAAGAAAGGAGTAAATCTGGTTGACCTATTAGGAGTAGTTCGCAAGCTCCATATCATAGATGGTAATTCTTCCGCCCAAGCCACCGCAACACGATGAAGTGCTGCTTTGGGATGAGGTCGGAGTCCTTGTAAAATGAGACTATTTGCCCTTTCGACTTGTCCATTGGCTTGTAGATGTGCGACTGATGCAATATCAAGTAGGTTCCCTTGATCTTCGTTGAATTCAACTAATTATCCCATGGAAAAGTTGCTCTCGTTGTCGGTAATACTATGTTACGGATAACCGAATCAGATAATTACGTCCTCGATGAACTTTCTAGCTGTGGCTCCATGTAAATTTGTTATGGGTTTAGCCTCAATCCACGTTGTAAATTAATCCACCCTCACTTGGATATAGTTAAATACACAATTTGACATCCTAAACGACCCTGACATATCAAGCCCCCAGACCGCAAATGGCCATGTTATTGCGATTGTTTGTAGCTAATCAGCCAAAACGTGTGCTTGAAGGGCGTACTTTTGGAAGCCTTTGCATGTTTTGACCAGCTTCTTGGTATTTTCCTTAGCTATGAGCCGAAAGAATCCATATTGAAAAGATCGCCATTACGTATTTGGCTGCAGCATGATGACCGCATTCGCCTTCGTGGATTTCTCATAAAATTTCCACTCCTTCCGGAGAAATACAACACTGGAAAACACCAAAAACACTCCGCTTCTAGATCTCACCATTTGTAATTGTAT
This sequence comes from Avena sativa, assembly GCA_916181665.1. NCBI lineage: Eukaryota > Viridiplantae > Streptophyta > Magnoliopsida > Poales > Poaceae > Avena > Avena sativa. The sequence goes on from OV702295.1 coordinate 134,336,542, forward strand.
TAGGATTTGTCTTGTCGGGCGATCTGCTATCCCAGAACTTTGTTTCTGGGTAATTTTCCGTCTACGGGGAAATCTAGGTAGGGTTGTGTCCAGCTAGGAATCACATCCATAACTACCACTAAAGGTGAGTCGGATTTCGTCGGATAGTCCTCAACAACTCCTATGATAGAGGGAACTTTTAGGTGCTCTAAAGAAGTACCATGCGGAACTGGTTTTCGTGCATAGCCTATTCTTGATAAAGCATCTGCTTCCTCATTTTCTGCTCGAGGGATGTGTTGAACCTCAAAACCCTCGAACGATTTAGATAATTCATCCACAACAACTTTTGTATGCTATCATGTGTTTATTTCCGTTGTAGATACCAGATACTTGTTGTGCAACTAAATACATGTCTCCCTAACAGATGAGTCAGGTAACGCCAATGTCTTTGGCCATCCGTATTCCATGTAATAGCCTTTCATATACGGCAATATTATTGGTTGCCATGAAGTGAATCAGTAACACATAGATCAACTTATCTCCTTGGGGTGATTTGAGAACCTTGTCAGCCCCCGATCCTCCCCATGCTTTTGATCCATTGAAGTGAAGATTCCAAAATTCCGGGTCTAGAGGACTTGTATTTTCTGCCCTTTCTGTCGGCAAGTATTTGGGTCTTTATTGATGTACGTGACTTGTACTCAATGTCGAAAGCTTCTAGATCTAGTCCCCGCATTGTTGATTATATCTCGCAGGGGAGCGATGCTCACTACTGTGATCTTATGCTCTTGAAATTAGTGGCATAGCTTTATAGCGGCAAAGAATAAACCATAGGCTAGCTTTTGGTAATGTGGATACCTTTTCTTTGACTCTATCAGGAACTCGCTTAGATAATAAGTTGGACATTGTACTAGATATTCGTGATTTTCCTCCTCGCGCTACGCTGGTGTTATAATGCTTACGACTATGTTCTTCGCTATGATGTAGAGTAACATCGGCTCCGGTGCAGCAAGGATTGGTGGATTCAAAAGTAGATCTTTCAAACTTTGTAGGGCAGCGTCAACTTATTTTGTCCAGACAAGTTTGTCGGTTTTCTTCAAGATTTTGCATAAAGGTGTGGATCTTTCTCTGAGCTGTCTCACAAACCGACTTACTGCTGTGATGCATCTAGTAAGTCGCTGGACGTCCTTCAGGTGAGTTCGCCTAGTAATATTAAGTATAGCCTTGATTTTGTCCTAGTTCACCTCTATTCCTCTTTCAAACACGATAAAACCTAACAATTTTCTAGCTGGTATTCTATAGAAACATTTATTCGTGTTAAGCATCATATCAAATTTTCATAGATTAGCAAATGTTTCCTCTAAGTCGGAAATCATTATTTACTTATTTTTGGACATAATTGCTATGTCATCCACATATACATGGACATTGCGTTCTTTTTGTCTTTCAAGCAACGCTGCATGGTGCATTAATATGTTGCTCCTGCATTCTTTTAGTCGAAAGGCATAGTTTAATAGTAGAAGGTTTCAAAAGGAGTGACGAAAGACATCTTAATTTGATCCGATATTTTCATCGGTATTTGGTGATATCCAGAATATGCATTGAGAAAACAGAGCATTTCGGACCATGCCATGGAATCAATTACTTTATGGATTCTTGGCAAAAGGAAAAGGATCTTTCGGACAAGACTTGATCAAGGTAGTATAATCAATACACATCATTAAATCAATAGTGTCCTTTTTAGGGACGAGTACTGGATTTTGACACCCAATCTGTGTGGATGACCTCTGTGATAAATGCGCTTTCCATCACCAAGCCATCGTAAGGTCTGTTTGACGGGTCAAGCATCAGGATAAACATTAAGAGACTACTCATAAAGTTCCCTAGGTACTCCAGTCATGTCGGAAGGTTGCCATGCAAAGATATGTTTATTAGCTTTGAGGAACTCGACAAGTGCGCATTCCTATTCGAGGTCTAAACCTACCCCTATGTTGGTTTCCTTAGAGGGATCGTCTTCCTTGAGTGGAGTCTTCTTAGTCTCTTCTGATGCCTTGAACTGTAGAATCGGTTTCAGCACCTCGTTGTTTGTAGAGGGTATCTTGGACGGGTCGGTGTTTTTCATGATCTCCTAGTACTCCTGGTCATGTAGCACAGCTTCAGCAAAGGCGGCAGATCCTTCTATGGAATCTCGTGCTTTCTTCTGGTTTCCTCGGATAGTGAATACGCCGTTGGGACCTAGAAGTTTCATCATGTTGTAGATGTAGCAGGGACGGGCCATGAATGCCTAGTAAGCCAGACGCGCGAATATGGCGTGATAGTCACTTTTGAACAGTAACACCTCAAAGGAGAGTGGCTCGATACAATAATTATTTGGAGTACTGAACGTCACGTCTAGTGTGATTTCGCCCAACGAATATGCTTGTCTTCCTGGTATAATGCCATCAAAAACCACATTGCTATGGTTTACCTGGCTTTGCGCGGTGGAGCATCTCGATATAGAGGATCTTGATGTTGCTGCCACCATTCGTGAGAGTTTTGGAGAACTCATAGCCATCACTAAGAGGATTGACGACCAGAGGGTACTTTCCCTGATGATGAGCTTTCTTCAGGTGATCGCTTTGGTCAAAGGTGATGGTTACTTCCGACCAATCTAAGAACTGGGGGACAGCCGGAACCGTGACATTGAGAACATAGAGAACCTCTTTTTTGACCTTAGTCGGCTGAGTTCCAAGGAAGCATAAATAATTGTATTTCTTTGTAGGATAATCCTTCTTTCCATACGACTTGGGTTGTGCGGAATACTCTTCTTCCATGTAGGAATCTTCCTTGGCCTCTTTGACTTTCTTAGAATTTTTATTTCCTTTTCGTCGCTTGGCCCTATAGCCAGCGGATTCGTCTTTCTTGATTTCGTTACTAAAACGACACTCATAATTGGTATGGGAAGAACCCCCGTTCTCGTCCGGGTGATGAACACAAGTATTATTGGCAATTTCGGCCCAGGAATATGTTTTACCTGGTTGCTGATCGCCTCTACCTTAGACTCGGGAAGTTCTGTGGCCTCGTTACCGGCAGCCCCTGCGCCCTCCCCATCCTCCGGATCTAAAAGTTGAATTATATGGATTAGGTTTATCTTCTAAGGTGTTCTTGTTCTTCAAAATGTGTTGTTTTCGATATTTGTCCACGTTTGGGATGGCCAGAACATTCAGCAATCCATCTGAATCATTGTTGGCGTCTTCATATTTGCTCGCCATATTTTTGGGGCCCCTGGATTAATCCTTCGAGAATCCTTGTCATGTGAATCACCACAATCCCATGATCAGTCTGTTGTGGCACATAACCGACAAGTATCAAAGTAAACATCGATTAATTAAGTGAATACAAGTCATACCTTAATGCCATTATGGCTATATCGATCATCCACTACAAGAAAAATGTCCTTTTAAAACGGACAATTTTCGTGGTTGAAGGTCCATTTTTCGTGGTTGAAAAGAGTTCTAATATAGATGACCATTATGGTAGAAGCCCTGTCACAAATGATTCTACCACGGTTTTTTTTGACCGTGGCGGATCACACACTTTAGCCATGAAAAGTAGTTCCGTCGTAGATCTGTTTGCTAGCCGCGTTGACTGATGATGTCATGCAAACTGCCATGTGGCATGTGGGACCCTGGATTTACGGTCTGAGAACCCCATTATGCTGCAATTCACTTTCCCATGATCAGTGAGCCGTGAGAATAACATACTAGTATCATTACATCATCCATAAATAGCGACTACAAAACTTACATTATTGCCATTATGGCAATTACAACAACAATAGCAAAAGTGTTCAATACAGATCCCATGTCATGCCTTAACATACAGGCGACTGACTGGGAAGACGTCCTACCTCACATAGACTTTATCTTCGTCCTCATACCTCGATCTTCTGGAAATCTTGCCAAGTAAATTGCCAAGGACAATGCCGGTGAGTACTTTGAATGTACTCGCAAACCACCTCAATAGAATACTATATATAACAAGAGGATATGCAATATGGTAGTGGTATTAGGAGGGCTCCAAGGGCGGTTCCTTTCTCAATTATTTTCTCTTGTAGATATAGCATCTACAAGATTTTGTTGAAACTATTTTGTAAATCATTTTGGAAAGCATTTTGAAAAGTGTTGGAAAACAATAGGAGTGGGTCACCCTAATCCATATCCACGATCCTCAACTGACCGGGTTATATGTTCCTTCTCTGGTGTCCCTCGGACCACCAGGTTTTAGAAAATACTTTATTTTGTTCGAAAACCTATTTTGAAAACAAAACCACCACCGCTATACAGCAATCTTCCCAACTGTCCATGACCGAGGACTCGGCTATTCAAACATATTTACACTCTGCAGAGGTTATACAATTTACCCACAAGATTTGATACATCCGCCAGGATCACCCTGGGTCGTCATACTAAAGTATGCGAGTCTCGGAGAATCAAAAAAAACCTTTGGAAAGTCCACTCGAAAACGGGCCCTACCCTATTAGTTGTTCCCCTCAACATCGGGATGTCTGGATCCACGGACCAACGAGAGTGCAACCCAGCTCCTTCAGAGCCGGTACTTTCGATGTGAGGCTCATAGTATCGCCCGGTCACTCACATGGGTGATCGTGCTTCCTCCAAGTGACTGGCTCACAGTTGACCCTTTTCATAAAGGAAGTTTGGAATTAGAGGGACATGATCCCTTATAAGTAGTTGTGCGGATACCCATTTCAAAGTGAACTAACTTTGGGTAAAACCCCGTCCCAGTTCAAGGTAATGTGGTTGCACGGGTTAATTGTTCTGGCAAAAATGCAAAGAACCGGGTGTGTTTTCATATAAAGTTTTTCTCCTTCTCCACTTCGACATCTTTCGCAAAACTAAAACCTTTTTGTTTCTCAAGCTCTCTTGGCAGGCCAAACCTTACCAAGATTTCCTCATAAAACATTTTATAAACATTTTCCCGGGGTCTTCCCATCCTATGCTTTTGCTTAGGCTAAAACGGGGTCTCCAATGGGTAATGGTGTTAAACACCATCTATCATACTAGGGAAAAGTAGGTGTTGTCAAAGAGTTGTACCTAGTGGTACTAAAGTGGCAGTGGTTTGGAGGAGCCAAACTTTCCCACATATAGATATAGAGTATAATAAAGCCATGCATTTTTCATAAACTAGTAGTTAAAAGATGCACAAATATAAAAGTAGGACAAGGGCTTGTGAGAAAGAAGGTGGCTTGCCTGATGATCATCAATATGGTATATATGTCCCTGGACTTCTTATTCGAAAACCATAATATCCAAATATAATAAGATGATCCCTGCTTCTCGTTGTCAACACAAGCGCAACTAGCATCGTCGAGAAACACACATGCAAGCAAACAAGGGCACAATCAATCATCAATCGTGCAACCCAATTATAATATAGCAAACAAGTACACAAGATAACATGTACTTTAGTAGGTGTTGGGAATTTGGTTATGGAAGCAAGGAAAAGGCTTTGGTTGTATTAGTGGATTTTCTAACAATATTTATGTGGCCCAAATCACTTGATTAAGGAGTTTATGGTCAAGGCTTGGTTCTGTATGATACCATTGTATAAAAAGGATACATAAGATATATATTGATAAAATAAAACCAACAAAAATAGTTTCACTATTTTATCAATTACCATTGATTTATAATGGATTTTCTAGTGAATAAAACTCTAGTTTTAGGGAATATTTCACCAGAATAGTTCTGTAGTTCCAAAAATTATTTCCTTGGATAGGTAGGTAGTATTTGATGGACTGATTCACTGAGAGTTGGAATCATCCCAAAATATTGATAAAATGGTGGTTATTTGTCTTTTTAACTAAATTTATTCTATAGGAGCTTTTGATATGGTTCCAAAGACACATGGTAGGTATCTAGAATACCTTTATGCAGAAATTGGAATCAATCTTGTTGGATTTACAAACTACTTTTGTGAATTTATTTGTGAATAAACTATGTAAAAAATAGTTTAATTCACCAAAAATCAAAGAGATCTCAATAAATACTGGTCTACTGGGGTTTGACAAGAATTATGGTTTGTGATTTGTTGGTGTTGGAATTAGGTAAATACCAATTTTGGTTTGACCTAGATAAATTCCTAAACACTAACAAGGGTTATTTTTGTTATGGGCAAACCAGGAAGCCATTTAGGGTGGTCTAGGGATACATGCAATGTATGACTAATACCTTTCAGTACCAACATGGTTTACATCATTTGGATTTGTAAAACTTCTAGAAAGAATTTATTAGTGGAAATAGATACTTCTTTGTATTTATTTTACCAATAAATAATATATATTATTTTGGGTAGAGGGCTTGTTCTGCATGTTAGTCAAGACACACAGGAACTTGGTAAAAATTAAATCTAGGAAATAACTTGTGTTTTTCATTTATTTTGTTTGGATTTAAATTGAGCAGGGAATTACCGGATTTGGGAATACATTTGCATGAAAGAAAAAGAAAGGGAAGGAGGTGATGCTGGGCTAGATTTGACCATAGTGGGCCGTTAGGGCGATTTCGTCCCACCGGAGCATTCCCGCACGTGGCGGGAGCCGGTTTGAAATGGCCGTGATACGTCCATTTTGAATCACTATTCTATATCATAAGTTACTGTTATTCATTTATATATTTCATATTAAGAGGTGATACTTATGTTATTTCATCTATTTTTGCATGTTGGATGATTCTTGGAGGATGAACTGCCGGAGTTAGGATTTTGATGGAAAAAAGCGGTGTCTAGATGCAATTTTTGCGAAGATCAGAAAAATACCAAAAAATTATATGGAAAATTATATTTTTCCAGAAGACGAAGGAAGCCAGAAGGGGAGGAAGAGTTGGGCCATAGGGGGCCCACACCCCCCAAGCACGGGCCACTTGGGCCACGCCACCTGGGGTGTGGCCACCCTGGCCCACCTCATGCTCCGCCCTTTCGCCTATATCTTCCTCCTTAAACCCTAAAGTTCAGGGGGCGACCATAGAAAGGTTCCACTGCCTCTGCACGGCGGAAACTACAGAGAGAGAAAGAGCTCTCCGGCAGACAGATTTCTGCCGAGGAATTCCTTCCCGGAGAGAGGGGATCATCGCCATCAACACCGTCATCAAGCTAGACTTCATCGGGATCATCATCATCATCTACACCACCATCTCCACCGGCACCATCATCACCACTCCATCCCTCTGTAACAATTGTGTTGAATCTTGCATAGTTCTTAGGGGAAACTTTCCTGGTGTTGATTACTTTAGTAGTTGATGCTTGTGAGTGGAACCATTGAATTATTGTTTATGTTTAGATTGTTATTCATCATCATATCATCTCTGATCTTGATCCATATGACGTATCATGAGTAGTTCGTTTAGTTCTTGAGGACATGGGAGAAGTCATGTTGTTAGTAGTGGAATTGTGTTGAGATATTATTCAATGGTTAATATTTAAGTTGTGGTGCAATTCTTCTAGTGGTGTCATGTGAACGTCGACTACATGATACTTCACCATTTATGGTCCTAGGGGAATGCATTGTGTATTTGGCTACTAATTGTGGGGTTGCCGGAGTGACAGAAACCTGAACCCCCATTAGGAAACCTTTGCACAAGGGAGTGTAGGATCTCAGAGTTTAAGGTTGTGGATACGTTTTTATCTTAATTACTTTGTTGTAGTTGCGGATGCTTGCAATGGGTTTAATCACAAGTATGTATTAGTCCTAGTAAGATCAATACATTAGCACAGGTACAGCCACACAACACTTACGAAACCAGAGAAGATTAATCAGCTATATGAAACGAAAGCACTTGACAGTATTCCCATGTGTCCTTTAGAACGTTAGGTCCTCATAAGTATTACCACCGGCTTGTCCTTTGCTAAGAAAGTATTGGGCCACTTGCTGCAAATATTTGCTGTCTTTATTTACTTGCACTTTATTTCCTTGCTTTATCAAAAACCCCTAAATATATGTGTGCTAATCATTTACAGAGATTTGCTAATCCAAACCACTAGTCAACACCTTCTGCTCCTCATTGGGATCGACACTCCTATTTATCAAAAGTTCTACGATACCCCCCTATACTTGTGGGTCATCAAGACTATTTTCTGGCGACGTTTCCAGGGAGTGAAGTGCTATTGAAGAGTCAAACTGGTAAAGGAAACTTCTACTATGAGTATTGCTTTTATTTTATGTTTGTTACTTTGTTTCCAATATGGATAACCCACTTGGTTTCCTATTTGGGAAAGCTACTACCACTTCTAGGGTAGTAGATGAACCACCACTTGTTGAGATAGATCCTTTTAAGATACAAGAATTGTTGATCGTGTTATGGATAATTATTATTTTGGAGATGGAACTGTCCATCCTGGTGATCACTTGCTTTTTATCCATGAATTATGCGGGTTGTTTAAGTGTGCAGGTATCACAACTGAACAAGTTAAGAAGAAGTTACTCTCTATATCATTAAAAGGAAGAGATGAAGAATGGTATAAGTTGCTGAAGAATGGACAGTCTATGGAATGTGAGGAAATAGTACCTCTCTTTAATTCTAAATTCTATCCTCCCAGTGAGATTCATAAGGATAGGAATCAAATATATAACTTTTAGCCTCGTGATGGAGAGAGTACAACCCAAGCTTGGGGGAGATTGAAGTTACTAATGCTTAAATGTCCTATTCATGAACTCCCTAATAATATTATTGTCAATAACTTTTATGCAAGGATTTCTCTTCATGATAAACATTTATTAGATGCTTCTTGTGCTGGATCATTCACATGTATGAAGGAAGAAGCTAAATGGGATCTTCTAGACGATATTCAAGAAAACACTAAAGAATGGGAGAATGACAAGGGCAAAAAGTTAGGTATAAATTATGATTATGAATGCATTAAATCTTTTATGGGAACTGATGAATTCCGTGATATTAGTACTGAGTATGGTCTTGATTCTGAAAGTATTGCCAATTGTTTTAAGGCTTTTGCCTCTTATATAGAAATTCCCAAAAAGGAGTGGAACAAGTACCATGCACCTTATAAAGATATTGTTAATCATGTTCCTGTTAGAAACACTGAGGTTTGTACTGTTGATCCTATTTTTCCTGAACCCTATATTGAGAAAATAACTTTCCCTGCCAAGGTAAAAGAACATTCTATTATGGCTAACGTGGTTAGCAAAAGTACAAAGAAAGATGTTGAACCTGATAAACAAATAAATATTGAACCTGTAGTAGCCATTGTGAAAGATCTTGTAACTAAAAATGTAGAAGATGGGAACATTATCTTCTGTAAGATGCTTCTAATATTGTCTCTCATCCTAGTAAAGCTAGGAAATCTAGTGTCCCTGTGCTTTCTGTTAGATTTGGTGATCATTGCTATTATGGTTTATGTTACATTGGTGCTAGTTCTAGTGCTATTCTTTATGAGCTTTATAAGGAAATTATGCATGAAATTGGTCCTTGTGAACTTGAGGACATTGATGTGGTTATTAACCTTGCTAATAGAGAGATAGTCTATCCAATTGGCATTGTAAGAGATGTGGAAGTTCTTTGTGGTAAGATTAAATATACTGTTGATTTTCTAGTGCTTGGTAAGGAAGCTAGTAAAACTTGTCCTATCATTTTTGGTAGACCTTTCTTGAACACTTGTGGAGATATTATAGTTTATAAGAAGGAGAAAGTTTTAACTAAATTGATGGAGAATCTTATGAGTTTAACTTTTCCAAGTTTCCCAAAGCTCCTTATGAAAATAATTTGCCCAATGAGGATTTCAGGGATGAACAACTTGCTTGTATTGATCCAGTTTATGACCTTAGAATTCTTGTTGATGATTCTAAGTATGCTCATTCTGATGATAAAGTTGTTTCTTGTGACAGTTATATTGTCAACTTTATTCAAAGTTCTACTGAAAGTTATTATGAGAGAGGGAAACATGGTTTTATGCATCTCAATAATATTAAGTTTCCCCGCTTTATGTTGAAAGCTTTGAAGTTGCATTTGTTTTGTCTTCCTATGCTAGTTGCCTTTTGTTTCAGTAATTTGTTTTCCTATGAAACCCCCTTGAATAGGAAGTGGGTTAGACTCAAATGTGTTGGATATTTGCTTCTTGATGCTCTATTTCACTTCAAATCCATATATCTTATGTGAGCATCATTGAAATTATCATGCCCATCTTAATGGCTATAAAGAAAGAGCTTTTGGGAGACAACCCATTTTAGTTTGTTTTGGGTCTTTGTTTCTTTGAGTCTTGGCAGTTATTACCTCAGTAATAACCGCTTATTATCCTTTTTGTTTGGTTTTTGTATCAAGATCAACCTCTTTTGAGAAGTAGAGGAGTTGTGAAAAGTTGTTGTCCTTGGACAGATTTTTGTGTTGCATTGTAAAAATTCGTGAAGGAGATCAGTATTTCGGATGGATCTGTATTTTTCTGTGCTTGTGACCCAAGTTGTTATCCAACTTTCATTAGTTTTGCACTTTTTTATTTTAGCAATATAAGTATTTTGAAAAAATCAATCTTTATTTGCTGGTCTGTTTTGACAGATTTCTGCCATCATTTGCATTTGCCTCTCATATTGATTTCCTTTCAGATTCTTTTTGGGATTTTGAAGGGAGTTGCAAAAGTAGATTTTGTTTTGACGGATTTCAGTTGAAGTTTGAAACCAAAGGTTTATTGTTTTTTCATATACTAATGTTGCTAATGAAGATTGTGTGAGGCTTTGTATGAAAGGAACTTTTTCAAGTGTTGGAGAGAAGGAATCTGCAGAGTCCGTTTCCGAATAGGTAAAAGCAATGGTAATGAAATCAGTAATTGTTAACTGCTCGGTTGTCTTTAAAGTAGTGATTAATTGGAATTCGGACGATTAACTGATTTAATCGGTCGGCTATTAATCGGTGCAACCTACGAAAATTAGCACCTAAAACACATATGACTCCTCTTGCACCTCAACCACATATCCTATTAAAGATAGCCACGAGCTCAGAGATGAGATCCTCAAGGCGCTCGAGCGCTTGTATCTGAGGTCTGATCGGTAACTACGAGGAACTAGTCAAGAACGACAAGGAACTAGCTGGTGATAGCAGAAATCGAGCTCCTAGAGGCAGAAATAGAGCGTGAGCTTCGAAAAACTTACTTCATTGGGGCAGGCTAGCGGATGGATGAGCGATATGTGTTGATAATTTTCCAACTTTTTTGACCAAGTGTAGTAGTTAATCGGGAACATACCTAGTAATCGGAGTGTCAGAGCTATTAATCGGCTAAACGATTAACATAAACGATTAGTGGTAATCGACATGGTCAGGTCCCTAGTAGCGATTAATCGGCCTATTAATAGCTGATTCGGCCTATTTTTTGAACAATAGGTAAATGTGATGGAAATCAAAGGTTCGCGAAAAACCTTTTCTTTATATTTTTTCTGTTTTTATTCCATATGGAAGGTTACGAGTCGAAGAAGAGGAGGAAACAGAGCCCGGGTGGGCCACACCCACCAGTGGCGCGGGCCCCACCTGGTCACGCCACCAGGGGGTGAGACCACCCCAGAGCCCGTCTCCATCCCGTTTTCGCCCTATACCATCCTTATGTCGTAAAACTTCATAATATATAACCCCTCGGATCCCCCGAGGTTCGTATATCATGTTCTCATCGTGTTTTTGTTTCGATCTGTTTCTGTCAGGAAATATTCTCAAGTTTAGAGGCACCATGGTCTCCGCCAACGACAAGAGCAAGAATCCCATGGAATATGTTCTTCAAGGCTCCAACAAGGAGGAGGAGATCTTGGGTGAGGATGAAGAATAAGTGAAGGAAGAAAAACATCCGGACACTCGAGCTTCCGTTGCGAGCATTAGAGTGGTGGCAAACCCTATCATGCTCAGGAGGACAACACAGATGTCTAGAGGAGGGAAACCCCCGCGTCATTGCCTTGCTCCACGGTCACTTCCTCAACATACCAAGAACCCCTTCCATACTCGTATACATGAGCAGCATTTCCAAAAGATGACCAAAGGGAAGTTGCCCTCTAGTTGGGATATGCCTCGTTATAACCATGCAGGGAGAGAACACTATAAGGAGGAAGAGTGGGGAAATAATAAAAAGGACTGGGATTCTCGGTCCGACATGATCATGAACTGAATTGAGCTTAATTTGGAGTTGATTCGTACTCTAACCTTTGATATTGAAGATTTGAGGAAGCTGATTGAAAAGCTTATCAAGGTAACACCACCACCACCAAAGGAGTAATTCGTCATCAGATTTTGGCATCCCCTTAGTTTGTTCCAAGCTTGGGGGAGTGGCGTGGTATCATATCATTATATTTCATCTTTTTACCTTTTTAGTAGAGTCATATCTCGATTAGAGAAGTGATCATATAGGATGGTTTGCATTGTGGAAGTATCTCTCCTTTAGGTGGTTATCTATGTATCCCTTGGTGTGAGTGCTTTTACAGAATATTAATGAGAAGTTTCATATTTTACTTTTTGCACTTCTTATTTTAGTCCGCAATCTCTATTATATGATTGATCTTGTTGATTAGTATTGGTATCACTTTGGGAGCATCAAGTAAATCTAAATTGGTTTTGGCAAACCAAGCTCTGGTCAGTAGCAAGACTTTTTGAGGTTTGACAGGAAAAGAGAAAAGTGCTTACATGTATTTTATATTGTTTTCCTTCTTTCTTGATTGGCTCATAAGCTTAGTATTATTTAGTTAAGATCTTTTGTGTTTTCAAGCAAAATTGCATGTTTGACTTTATCAATTGTATGTTTGCTTGTTTTCTTCAACTCCTTTTCTTGCTACCCAGCCTTGCAAGCCAAATACTTGTACTCAGAGGGAATACTTATTGTGCATGAAATCCTTTAAACCAGAACTTATGCCATTTTTGTCCACCATATCTACCTATTAGCATCATTGCTATTCCAAGTAAATTCTCAAGCTTCATCTATCTTTCAAATTAAAAATTCTTTTATTATGAGAAAACTGGTTAGTAAAGCTCTCACGAACTTGATGGCACACCTTATTTTTCTTGCCCCTAATAAACTTGAACCATTGTGTCATCTATGTTGTATATGCTTGCACCTATAAGTTGGGATTAGCAGAACCGTGCTATCACGGGGAACGCTTTCAACACCTGTAAATATCTACCCCATTGATATCATGCTCTTTTGTTTATGGATGTCGTCGGTGTGAAATAAAAGGGGAGATTGTAAGTCCATGGAGTTATGTATGTGTGTTAGAGAAACGCCTGGGCTGCTAGCCTAAGCCATGCCTGATCATGGTGGAAACTTGCAGCATAACCATAGTGAGCAATCTATGAAGCGTTCTTCTTATATACAAAAAGAGAGAGACATATAAAAGAGGAAAGAAGAGAAAAAAGCACCATTTTCCCATGGTAAATAAGAAGATTGCTGAGATGCTCATTGTCTACTTGCCTTGTCGTTTTGATATGGGATAGCTCCTGTATCATGTGCAAGGGGTACCCCATTGGCGGTTCTCTATGATACACATGTACTTACTATGACAAGAACTTACTGAAAGAACATTTTCTATCCCCAATGATTTTGGTGTTTGATAACAACTCACATATCGGACTAATGATTTGCTAAGTGTGTCGCAGGTGCATTAAAAAGGATTTGAAATGTTCAAAAACTGTCTGCCTGGCGCGGTACCAAAAAGCGGTAGTACCGCTTTTTGCTACCGGATGCGATAGAAGGCTGTGACTAACTGTCAAAAAGCTTATGGCTGCTCCGGTACTAAAATGCGGTAGTACCCCATTTTAGTACCGTTCGAGGCAGAGACTTTTGTATATTGGCAAAAAGCTTCTGTCTGCCTAGCTAGCAAAATGCGGTAGTACCACATTTTACTACCTAGCGTGACAGAGAGTTTTTTCGTCTGAAAACTACTTATTCCTCTATGTCCGGTAGTACCGGTTGCCACTTGCGGTACTACCGCTTCCCGGTAGCATCAATAGTAGTAGCGCTGTGGGCAGGACTTGATGAAGTTTGAAAAAGGGTGGTCCGGTACCAGGTCCAGTAGTACCGGAGTTCTCCGGTAGTACCGCTTGAACTTTCGGTACTACCGCTTCAATAAATGCTCCAACGGCCAGATTTTGTGGAGGGGTATAAATACTCCTCCACCTACCTTGGGACAAGTTGCTCAAACACATTAAAGTCAAGACCATCTTTGTAGCCACTCAAATCTTCAAGATCTCCTCATTCCACCACCCAAAGTCCTTGATCTTTGGAGAATCGAAGGAGGAGGCCCAGATCTACTACTTCACCAAAAGAGATTTTCATTTCCCCCTCATTTCATTGAGGGCCCCTTTTCTCTAGTGTTTTCTTGGAAACCCTAGTTCTTGTTTTGGTTCTTACAAGCTTGTCTTTGATTGCTTTGACAGCTTGCTTATATTTGGGATCCTCAGATTAAGTTGTGGATGTGTGCCCCAAACTTGTAACGGTGCCGGCTTCCACCTTGAAGGTTGCCGATATAGTGGAAGGTGAATCGATCCCGTTGGGGTGAGATTCATCGGAGAACAAGGGAGGCCTTTTGTGGCATTGGTGGTTTGAAACCACCCCCTCTCCAAACGTAGACGTACTTCCCCTCAAAAGGAAGGAACTACGGGAAACAAATCCTTGTGTCTCCGCGTCCACTTTTCGGTTACTTCTATCCTTTACCGCACCTTACTTACTCGTTACTACTTTGTGTTGTGGTAGCTCTTTCATAATTGTAATATAGGTAAATTCACCATAGTTGCATTATCTAGAGAATTTACCTTATTTTCAAACCTTAATTTGAAAAAGAAGAAAATTTGAAGTAGCACCTATTCACCCCTCCCCCTCTAGGTGCCCATACGATCCTTTCAATTGGTATCAGAGCATCGTCTCTTTATTCGGGCTTTACCGCCTAAGAGAATATGGGTAGCAACGATGGGGATGGTGGTAGTGAGTCGACACCGCTGACCATGGAAGATCTCAAAAACTTGGAAACAAGATTGAGCTCTTCCTTGGTCAACGAAGTCAAGAAGATTCTCGAGCAACTTCTTAAAGACAAACAAAGCTCATCACCTCCATCTCCTCAAGAGGATCAACCATCCATTTTACCTAAAGGGAATACACCGGTATCCCCCGAGGGTATGGTGGTGGGGGGTAAACTTGACAACGTTAATTCCTCCACACACAATGATGGTGGGAAGGGTGAGCACCGTGACTCATGGTACTCTCCCGACCCTCCAATCCCTCACCCTCATGTTTACAATAGAGGTGACCCACCTAAGCTTGAAAAATCTGCTACTTTTGCTCAATGGCAATCACTAATGAGGACTCATATGCGCAGCTCTTGCATTGAACTATGGAACATCATCGAGCATGGACTCTTTATTGGGGATCCAAACAACTTGACAAGAAGAGAGGTTGTTAATAGTCAACTCGATTCCACTGCTTTGCATATGATTCAACATGGTTTGGGGACAAAGGATTATCCACACATTGAGCACTTTAGCATTGCCAAGGAAGCTTGGGATGCTCTCACTGTGTTGTTTATTGGAAATGAGAGTATGAGGAGGAACCGATATGATGCTCTAAGCAATGAAGCCGAAGGCTTCTACATGAAAGAAGGTGAAGATCACGAAGATATGTACCGAAGGCTCAAGACCACCGCCACTGCTTTTAGGAATGTGGGTGCCTCACATGTAGATGATGCATGGATAAAAATGAAATATGTGAGTGCACTCATGCCTTTTGAGCCCACCGACTTGGAGAGCCTACAAGGAAGACACAACTACCATCTCATGACCTCAAATGAAGTTATGCAAGAGATGGCTGCTTTCAAGGTTGCGGCCAAGAAGGCCAAAGATGCCCGTGCTCGTGCCCTTGGTATGAGCAATGTTGTCAATGTTGCTTTGAAGGCCAAAGTTGTGGACCATGGGGATGAAGATGATAGTGATGAAGGGCTTTCCATGGACCATCCCGATGAAGTCAAGATTGCTCATGGTAAATATATGGCTTTCTATGCAAAGAACTTTTGGAAGAACCCCGCCAAGGCCAAGATGGAAATGGAACGGAGAAGCAATCCAAATGGGAAAAGAGAGAATACCACAAGATTGAGAACTTGCTTCAATTGTGGTGACCGCTACCACTTTGTGGCTAGTTGCCCCTATGAGAAGAGAGAAGATCATGGTGGAAAGCTTGTGTTGAAGAAGACTCTCAAGGGACCGTACAAGAAACCTTTCATCAAAAAGAATCCCATCAACAAGAAGCCGGGAGAAATTGTCTTGATCACTCATGAAGAGTACTCCTCCGACAATGAAGATGACGAAGAGGAAACTTCTCATGGTGTGGCTGCTCTTGCCACCACCTCTACTCCGACATTCTCACTCTTCGATTCTCCAAATGAGAACTCTTCCACCAATAACGCCACTTGCCTTATGGCAAGAGGAACGAAGGTATCTTCATCATCCCGCTCTACTAACTTAGATAATGATGAAATTGATGATGAGATGTCTCTTGATGTTAAAAAGGAATTAATTGCCTTTGATGAGTTTATGACTAACCTAGAAGGTGATGCTAAGCTACATTTTGGAAACATCTTAGATCAACTATCACATACTCAAGAGCTTATAGATGTAAGATGTAAACTTGGGCATGAACATATGATTGAGCTAGAGACCCTAAAGAATGCTCGAGAAGAACAAGAAACTAGGTTGTCACTTGAATTAAAACTTGAAGGGCTTGATGAGGCCAATGACATTATTGTTAACAAACTCGTCAAAGAGCGTGATCATGCTATTGCTAAATATAAAAGAGCTAAAAAGGACAAGATTGAGTTTGGTGTGGTTCATGAAAAACTTGCCGAGGACTTTAGCTTGCTTAACAAGTCCCACAAGGCCTTGGAGAGTGAACTCTTGTCACTCACAAAGTCCCATGAAACGCTTCAAACTCAATTGGCCAATATTCCTTCACCTAGTAACTTCATTCCATCTAGTAGCACAACTATTCTCGAAGAGAATGTTAGGTTGAGGGGGGATCTTGCTAAGGCCACATTTCCACAAGGCAAGAAGTCTATTGATGATCTTTTGAGCAAGCAAAGGCGTAGTGGTCATAAAGGGGGCATTGGTTTTGTTTCCAAAACAAAGAAGAAGAACAATGAGAAGAAGGACAAGCCCGCACAAGAGACCAACAAGACCATTGTGGAGAGTAAGACCACAAATGGTAAAACTATGTCTCATGATGATTTTGCGGGAAGTGCAAACCCTCACTATGTTCTAATGCTTGATTATTATGGTGATGTGTATGCACAATATGTTGGCCCTTATGATGGTTATATTGCTTGGTCTATTTGGGTTCCGAAGACCCTTGTTGCTAACAAAAGAGGACCCATTGAAAAATGGGTACCTAAAAACTAGCTTGATATTTTGTAGACTTATGCTTCCGGAGGGTCAAAATGGGTGATCGATAGTGGTTGCACAAGTCATATGACCGGAAGCTCGTCTATTGTCAAGGACTTGGTGCCAAATGAAGATCAAATCACCGTCACATATGCCGACAAGTCAAAGTCTAAGGTAATGGGTTTCGGGAAGGTAGTGGTGGCTTACGACATTACACTCGTGAACGTCATGCTTGTTGAAACCCTTGGATACAATTTACTTTTAGTCCGTGCTCTTGGAAAGATGGTCTTTGCCGTCTTTGTTGATGATGATATTGTGGTCCTCATGTGGAGCAAGTCTCTCATGGTCGCTTTCGTTGGGTACGTCGAAAATGACTTGTATGTGGTGGACTTTTCGGGGCAAGCCACTACAGGTCCGATGTGCTTATACAGAAAGGCCGATGTGGGTTGGATATGGCACCGCCGACTAGCCCATGTCAATATGAGAACTTTGCAAAGTCTCCATAAAGAGGGCCATATAGTTGTACTAAAAGAAAATGTTTCCTTTTCCAAAGATCGTGTTTGCAGGGCATGTGTTCTAGGGAAGATGCATGACGATCCTCACAAGCCCACGAACCAAATAAAGTCTAACAAGATCTTGGAACTCCTCCATGTGGACCTATTTGGTCCTCCATCTCATGAAAGTCTTGGAGGGAAGAAATATTGTTTGGTGATTGTTGACGACTTTTCAAGATACTGTTGGGTTTATTTCTTCAAGTTGAAGAGTGAAACTCAAAGGACTTTTATCGACTTCATCAACTTGGTTCAACGGCAACACAATGTTCCCGTGTTGATTATAAGAAGTGACAACGGCACCGAGTTCAAGAACTACACCTTGAATGATTTCCTTAGTGATGAGGGGATTAAACATCAATATTCCGCTGCATACACCCCTCAACAAAATGGTGTGGCCGAAAGGAAGAACCGGACTCTTATTGAGATGGCTAGGACCATGTTGGCGGAGTTTAAATCTCCATACAACTTCCGGGCTGAAGCCATCTCCACCGCTTGCCATGCTTCAAACCGACTCTACCTCCGCAAGAAAATCAACAAGACTCCATATGATATACTTACCGGTAACAAGCCCAACATATCTTATTTCTGGGTGTTCGGTTGTAAGTGTTTCTATCTCATCAAAGGTGTTCGTTTGTCTAAATTCGAGTCTAAAGCATTAGAGGGTATTTTTGTTGGCTATGGTCTCGAATCTCACACTTATAGAATCTATGACAAGCTCTCCGGAGCCTTCATAGAATCCTGTACTGTGACCTTCAAAGAATATGATGGTCCCCAAGGGGGGGCGTGTTGATGCTTGTGATGTAGATGATGAAATGCCTCAGGATGCCATAGGAAGAATGGGTGTGGGTTATATCCGCCCCATTGAGGAACCCCTTTTGGCGGATCGATAAGAACTATGCTCCACTCGAGTGGAGCCCTCATATTCACAACCTTAACATGCTCCATCTACCGAAGAGGACATTGAATCAAGCCAAAGACAAGATGTGGACCCTCAACATAGTGATGAATGTGTGAACTCTAGTCAAAGGGAGCTTGGTCCATTCGATGGGTTGTCAAGTGGTTCCAAGTCAATTTGTCAAGGAAGATCCATCCAAACTGTTTTGAGACAAGCTCAAATTGATGCTAGAAGAGCACTTGATCAAGACCAAGGTCAATCCTTGCCTCCCAATTTAGAGGATGACTCCAATGATGATCAAGGTCAAGTTGATGGTCAAGATGAGGATCAAAATGATGAAGAGGGTCCTCCAAGAAACAATGAGGAGATCCGCGCTGGTCGCGAAGCTAG
The DNA here is from genome assembly GCA_916181665.1 of Avena sativa. Classification (NCBI taxonomy): domain Eukaryota; kingdom Viridiplantae; phylum Streptophyta; class Magnoliopsida; order Poales; family Poaceae; genus Avena; species Avena sativa. Next base: position 134,355,741 of record OV702295.1, read on the forward strand.
AAAAGAAAGAATGTTGGAAATAAGAGACCACACCCTTCAAAATGTTGTTGGAGATCTAAGGAAAGGAATTTCCACAAGAGCACAATTGAAGAGGTTCAGTGAACGCCAAGCACACATCTCCATGATTAAACCAAAGAAAGTGTGGGAAGCTCTTGAAGATTCGGATTGGTTAGAAGCTATGCACAAAGAGCTCAACAACTTTGAGAGAAACAAAGTGTGGAAGTTAGTTGAGAAGCCAAAGGATTGCCACAATGTTATTGGAACAAAGTGGATATTCAAGAACAAGGAAGATGAGCATGGAATTATAGTAAGGAACAAGGCTAGATTGGTTGCACAAGGGTATTCTCAAATAGAAGGCATTGATTATGGAGAGACTTATGCACTCGTGGCTCGCCTTGAGTCCATCTGTATCCTTCTTGCTTATGCGGCACATCATAACTTTAAGTTGCAACAAATGGATGTAGAAAGTGCATTCCTTTATGGTCCTTTAAATGAATTGGTATATGTTAAGCAACCCCCGGGATTTGAGGACCCCAACTTCCCAAACCATGTATACAAACTTGATAAGGCGCTCTATGGGCTCAAGCAAGCCCCACGCACGTGGTATGAGCACCTTAGAGAGTTATTGTTTGACCGTGGCTTTGAGGTTGGGAAAATCGATCCCACTCTTTTTACTAAGAGGGTCAATGGGGAGATTTTTGTATGTCAAATATATGTTGATGATATTATCTTTGGCTCATCTAACAAAGCTTTTATTGATGAATTCTCAAAGCTTATGACTAGTAGGTTCCAGATGTCTTTGATGGGGGAGTTGAAAGTATTCTTGGCTTTGAGATCAAGCAAGTTAGAGGAGGAACATTCTTCAACCAAGCCAAGTATACTCAAGATATGCTCAAGAGATTCAAAATGCAAGATTTGAATGGAGCTCCTACTCCCATGGCTACAAAGACTCATCTAGAACAAAATCCAAATGGTAAAGATGTGGATCAAAAGGTATACCTGTCTATGATTGGTTCTTTGATTTACCTTTGTGCATCTAGACCCGATATTGTGTTGAGTGTAGGTGTGTGTGCAAGATATCAAGCGGCTCCTAAGGAAAGCCATTTAATGGCGGTTAAGAGAATCTTTCGATATTTAGTTCATACCCCATTTTATGGTCTTTGGTATCCTCGAGGTTTAACATTTGCTCTTTGTGGATACACGGCTTCGGATTGGGCGGGGGACAAGGATGATAGAAAATCAACATCCGGGGCGTGCCAATTCCTTGGTAGGTCCTTGGTATGTTGGTCTTCTAAGAAGCAAAATTGTATATCTCTCTCCACCGCCGAAGCCGAGTATGTTGCTGCCGCTAGTGCTTGCACTCAATTGCTATGGATGAGGCAAACTTTAAAGGAATACGGTGTCCATTGTGACAAAGTGCCTCTTCTATGTGACAATGAAAGTGCCATCAAAATTGCATACAACCCGGTGGATCACACAAGGACAAAGCATATTGAGATTCGTCACCACTTCATTAGAGATCATGTTGCTCGAGGTGATATTGATCTATCCTATGTTTCTACCAAAGATCAACTTGTCGATATCTTCACGAGGCCACTTGATGAAGCAAGGTTTTGCTACTTGAGGAATGAACTAAATATCGTAGATTCAAGGAGCTTGACTTGACTATCTTGCACTCTCACCTAATACTTGACCCAAATTTGGTTTAGGTGTAGGCATGGACATAGGGGGAGTGCGGTCCTAATTGATTGGACAATCCCTCCCCCCATTATGCGCAAAGTAAACAAAATCATTCCTCTTAATATCATTTTGTGATATGTGAGCTTAATGATGAGTTTCGGTAATGGACCCAAGATATATATTCGTGGTGCCAAGCCGAATAACTAAAATATGGTGGCCTAGGCCACCGCCCCATCTCAATCGAGAGGTTGATGTGCTTACTCGTGTTTGTCACTCTTTGAATTGGTTCTTACTCATGTTTGTCATCCTCTAGTTGGTGTTGTTCTTTTGGTCGTGCACTCACATTTGGCTCTCCATATGTTTTTAGTAATTTTTGAGTGCATTGGCCCATATCAGTGTGACTCTCTAAACCCATACGATTCTTATCCCCCAACAAAACCCATCTACTCTGCACAAGAACCTTCCATTTTATGTATCTTGGCTCTCTGTCCTGATGGTCACGGTACTACCGGGTCTCATATGCGGTACTACCGCCAAACGGTACTACCGGACGTTGCTAGCGGTACTAACGCCTCTGGTTTTGTTTCCAGGGTCCTGCCTGGAAACTTCCCAGGTGCGGTACTACCGGTTGGTATCTTCGGTACTACCGCATAGCGGTACTACAGCCCATGGAACCGTTACTACCGGTTGTGCGTGTCGGTTAAGACTAGAGACGGGGAGAGGCACCCCTCAGTGCCTCATTCATCCCTCGTCTCCACTCCTCACCAGCGCCACCGCCGGGGCAAGAGGACGCCGTAGGAGCCTAGCCCTTCCCTCCTTCTCCCGGATCCACACCAGATCCGGCCTCCCTGCAGGCTCCTCCTTATTCCCCACTGTCATGGACACCGGTACTACCGCCCTCCTCATCTTCTCACTTGTTTTCTCCATTGAATCTAGGGTAACTTTGATTCTTGGTTAAAACTCGCATTCTTGAGGTTGTATCGTGTGCTATCTACCAGATCTACTACTTTGTCCGATGGAAATCGTGTTCTACAACAAATTTACTGTCCGTACATGGATTTCTAGTCTAGATCTGCACTGTGGTCCCGGGCCGGTAGTACCGGGAATCTTTTTCCGGTACTACCGCCCGTGCATATCCGGTACTACCGCCCTGTACTGGTAGCCATTTTTTTAAAACACCAAGTTCCATCCTCTGTTTGTCTTAGGTTCTTATGCCCTTACCCCTATGCTATCTCCCTCGTTCTTTCACAGGTGCAGGGGGTTCTCGGGGATCGCGCAAGCGCTCCAAAGCTGACTATGAGATCAAGGACTATGAGTCAGAATCAGAGACAGAGTCAGAAGAGGAGGTCATGCCTCAACCTAGTGCATGTCTGAAACTGCCAACAACTCGTGGTCGTCGGGGTGGGGGGGTCAAGCAAAGTGCTGGTCATGGTAAAGCTCCTCCACCTCCTCCTCCCTCCGGTCCTCGCAAGAGCCACAGTTCCGGGCCAACTGGGCCAAAGCTGCTGTCTGATTTGTCTGAGACAGAATTTCATGCCCTGCGGGTGGTCAGTCCATATGGGACAGCTCGCTCTCATGCTCGAGAAAGTAGCCTCTTATTTAAGGATTTTTCAGGAGCGGGTGTTCCATGAGATTCTCATGAAAGATGACAAAATTGTGGTTCCTCAAAAATGGATCGAGATGAATCATGTGAGGAAGAATCTGAACTACTTTGGTGAGGCCCTTGATATTTGCACCAACATTGGCTTGCTTCCCATTATGGAGTTCCGGTGCAACTATGATCCAATGCTCATTGCTTAGTTCTATGCAACCGTTCACTTTGCCAAGAATGATACTCGGACTCTCACCTGGATGACAGAGGGTGTTGTCAAGCAAGCAACGTTGGCTGAGTTTGGGGCTATCCTCGGGTACGAAGACCATGGCAAGGACATTCCTGTTGGCTTTCGGTGCCACGCCAATGATCGTCCCATGAAGAAAGATGTGCTTGCCCCACTGTACATCCGAGGGCGCGGAATCCCTGGAAAGATCAAAGGGATCCTCCCTACATATGACATCTTGCATCGCATCTTTCGTGAGACCGTCGCCCCTCATGCTGGGAATGTTGATGAGATACATGCTTTCATGGTAGATATTATGATGGCCACCTATCACCACCGTGACTCTGGCCTACCTATGGATGTGATGGATTTTATTTGGAATGAAATGGTCTGCGCCACTTTTCAGAGGAGGGTTCCTCCTTTTTCTCCATACATCATGGATCTCATCATTAGCAAGTGCCCTGTGATTGCCCGTGACTTGCCTTCTCTTCGTCTTGCCACTCACCTCCACAAGAATCTGTTGATCAAGACTCATCTCAAACCACGCAATGCGGATGGTCAGATTGTTGATGAGGATGGGAACCCGGTTGAGGAGGAATCAGGTGATGCAGCTGATGCGCAGCAGGATGCTGCATTTGTGGTCTCACGTCTCCAGTCCGCTCAGCCATCTTGGGCTAAGAGGTTTGAGTCCAAACTCAAGAAGATATTCTGCTTCCAAGTAGACAATCAGAAACGCATGTACGAGGCCCATGTCTATGCCAAGAAGTCATGCGCTCATCAGAAGGAAATGATGGAGGCTCAAGGCTTGACTATTTCCAAGGGCTCCGAGAACAACATTACCCCAGAAGACCAATGGATCTCCAAGCACAACAACTGGGAAGATGATGCCACCTCCTCCTTCCGTGCCCCGCCACCTCATGATGATGCATGGGAAGACTGGGTTGATGATGATGACGAGTGATCTCCGGGACGTTAGTGTTGCTGTTGTCCCTTTTTGGCATCTTGATGCCAAAGGGGGAGAAGTTGCACATTAGGTATGCGGGATTTTCGAGGAAAAAGTCACAAGCTCGTTCTTGCCATTGATTTTATTCGCTTGTGAACTTTATTTGTTTGCCTCTTATTATGTGTGACTTACTATGTGTGAACTAACTATGTGTGCTATGTATGGTAAGACTATGTGGTTATCGTATGGATCCATCTTGTGTGTAATGTGGCTATTCTTGTTTGGATCCATCCTATGTGACGACCTTCCCCATTCCTAATCAATATTGGTCATCACATGTTATTTAGCAAAGGTATGTGCTCTATGTGCGACTTCTACTCCCAGGTAGCTTGTTAGTGTGTATGGGGCTTGTTTCTACATATCTAGGGGGAGCCCCATCTATATCTTGTCATCACTAGATTTCCCTGCAAATGTGTGTTGTCTTCAAACACCAAAAAGGGGGAGATTGAAAGAACATTTGCTATCACCAGTGATTTTGGTGTTTGATAAAGACTCACATATCGGACTAATGATTTGCTAAGTGTGTCGCAGGTGCATTAAAAAGGATTTGCAATGTTCAAAAACTGTCTGCCTGGCGCGGTACCAAAAAGCGGTAGTACCGCTTTTTGCTACAGGATGAGACAGAAGGCTGTGACTAACTGTCAAAAAGCTTCTGCCTGCTCCGGTACTAAAATGCGGTACTACCTCATTTTAGTACCGCACCATGCAGAGACTTTTTGGATGTTGTCAAAAGCATCTGCCTGCTCCGGTACTAAAATGCGGTAGCACCGCATTTTAGTACCGTTCGAGGCAGAGACTTTTGTATATTGGTAAAAAGCTTCTTTCTGCCTAGGTAGCAAAATGTGGTAGTACCGCATTTTACTACCTGGCGTGACAGAGTTTTTTCGTCTGAAAACTACTGATTCCTCTATGTTCGGTAGTACCGGTTGCCACTTGTGGTACTACCGCTTCCCGGTAGCATCAATAGTAGTACCGCTGTGGGCAGGACTTGATGAAGTTTGAAAAAGGGTGGTCCGGTACCAGGTCCAGTAGTACCGGAGTTCTCCGGTAGTACCGCTTGAACTTCCGGTACTACCGCTTCAATAAATGCTCCAACGGCCAGATTTTATGGAGGGGTATAAATACCCCTCCACCTACCTTGGGACAAGTTGCTCAAACACATTAAAGTCAAGACCACCTTTGGAGCCACTCAAATCTTCAAGATATCCTCATTCCACCACCCAAAGTCCTTGATCTTTGGAGAATCGAAGGAGGAGGCCCCGATCTACTACTTCACCAAAAGAGATTTTCATTTCCCCCTCATTTCATTGAGGGCCCCTTTGCTCTAGTGTTTTCTTGGAAACCCTAGTTCTTGTTTTGGTTCTTACAAGCTTGTCTTTGATTGCTTTGACAGCTTGCTTGTATTTGGGAGCCTCCAATTAAGTTGTGGATATGTGCCCCAAACTTGTAACGGTGTCAGCTTCCACCTTGAAGGTTGCCGATATAGTGGAAGGTGAATCAATCCCGTTGGGGTGAGATTCATCGGAGAACAAGGGAGGCCTTTCGTGGTGTTGGTGGTTTGAAACCACCCCCTCTCCAAACGTAGATGTACTTCCCCTCAAAAGGAAGGAAGTATAGGAAACAAATCCTTGTGTCTCCGCATCCACTTTTCGGTTACTTCTATCCTTTACCGCACCTTACTTACTCGTTACTACTTTGTGTTGTGGTAGCTCTTGCATAATTGTCATATAGGTAAATTCACCATAGTTGCATTATCTAGAGAATTTACCTTATTATCAAACCTTAATTTGAAAAAGAAGAAAATTTGAAGTAGCACCTATTCACCCCCCCTCTAGGTGCCCATACGATCCTTTCACTTACCGGTAACTAAAGTTGAGTAGCATGAGGAGCGACCCTCGTACTCAAGGGACATGAGATTCCCAACTTATATTTCGTCAAGCATATACTCCATCTTTGTTCACTTTAAACTTAATCACCTCAAGATGCTTATGATAGGGGCAATGAGAGATCAAAGCTAGTAAGTACCATAATCTTTTGCAAGCTCTTTATGAACTTGAAATCCCTGCTTCCCTCTACGAAGGGCCTTTCTTATACTTCTAAGTTGAGTCAGTAAACCTATTCCTCTCTATCTCCAGCAAGCATTTGAGTTGTTGTCTGTCAATCATTCATATGATGATTTATTCAATCATGTTGCTCATCTTCCTTGTTTTGCACAAAACCCTTATCTGAATGAGTATTACTTTGAAAGCCATCATTGTGAAAAGCCTTTTATATTTGACCAAAGAGTACTCCTGTTATAAACTTCTTTACAAAAGCTTTGCTTGAAAACTGTTTGTCAACTGTTCTCTGACCAAGAACAAAGTTTGCCGTTACCAATTATGATTTATCTTTATGCATCTTTATTATGACTCCCATACTCGTTGCAAGTTAAGTTATAAGATGGTGAGATGCTTTCTATTATGAGTTATGTATTGGTAAGTGTGATGCTTCTTGTCCGTATTCTTTTTATCGACACTTACACTCCATCAACCTATGGACATGTTTATTGAGCTCAGCTTTCGCTTGGTGACAAGCGAGGTCTAAGATTGGGGGGGAGTTGATACGTCCATTTTGAATCACTATTCTATAACATAATTTGTTGTTATTCATTGATATATTTCATATTAAGAGGTGATACTTATGTTATTTCATCTATTTTTGCATGTTGGATGATTCTTGGAGGATGAACTGGCGGAGTCAGGATTCTGATGGAAAAAGTGGTGTCTACATGCAATTTTCACAAAGATCAGAAAAATACCAGAAAATATATGGAAAATTATAAGCCAGAAGGGGAGGCAGAGTTGGGCCACAGGGGGCCCACATCCCCCAGGTGTGGGCCACCCTGGGCCGTGCCACCAGGGGGTGTGGACACCATGGCCCACCTCCTGATCCGCCCTTTCGCCTATATCTCCCTTCCTAAACCCTAAAGTTCGGGGGCCAACCACAGAAATATTCCGCCGCCTCTGCGGGGCGGAAACTATAGAGAGAGAAAGAGATCTCCGGCAGTCAGATTTCTGCTGGGGAAATTCCTTCACGGAGAAGGGAGATCATCATCATCAACACCGTCATCAAGCTCGGCTTCATCGGGATCATCATCATCCACACCACCATCTCCACCAGCACCATCATCACCACTCCATCCTGTAGTAACAATTGTGTTGAATCTTGCATAGTTCTTAGGGGAAACTTTCCCGGTGTTGATTACTTTAGTAGTTGATGCTTGTGAGTGGACCATTGAATTATTGTTTATGTTTAGATTGTTATTCATCATCATATCATCTCTGATCTTGATACATATGATGTCTCGTGAGTAGTTTGTTTAGTTCTTGCGGACATGGGAGAAGTCATGTTGTTAGTAGTGGAATTGTGTTGAGGTATTATTCAATGGTTAATATTTAAGTTGTGGTGCTATTCTTCTAGTGGTGTGATAAGTCGGAAACGTATCTATAATTTTTGATGTTCCATGCTTGTTAGTATCTACTTTGCTTTGCTTTGTCTACACTTTGAGGTGCTTTTTACATGTTTTCTGGTACTAACCTATTAACAAGTTGCCACAGTGCTAGTTGCCTGTTTTCTGCTGTTTTTGGTTTCAGAAAATCTAGTAAAGAAATATTCTCGGAATTGGAAGGGACAAAAGCCAAAGTCAATTACTTTCCGTGGGGAACAAGAAGTCCATAGGGGAGCCGGAGAGGTGTGCTAGGGCGCCCAGACCCCCCTAGGCATGAGTGGGCCCTGTCCCGCACCTGGGAGGGGTGTGGGGCCCCTGGTCGCCTCCTCGGCGTCCCCCTTCGCCTCTAAGAAGCCCCCAATGCAGAAACCCTAAGCACCCGATCAAATCTCCACGAAACCATCTGTAGCCGCCACCACCATCGTCCCAAGATCCGGGGGGGTCTGAAGTTCTTCCCGGCACCCTGCCGGAGGGGAGATCATCCCAGAGGCCTTCTCTCTGGTATGATGCGTGAGTAGTTCCACCTTGGACTATGGGTCCATATAGTAGCTAGATGGTTGTATCTCCTCCTTTGTGCTTTCATGTATAGATCTTGTGAGCTCCGTTCATGATCAAGATCTAATCTTTTTGTAATCATGCATGTTGTGTTTGCGGGGATCCGATGGATATTGATATTATTATGTTGGTTTGATTAATTTTTTTGTCTTTATGATTCTATCATGTCTGTGTTGTTTGTGATCTTGCATGCTCTCCGTTGTTAGTAGCTATCTTGGCCAAGTAGTTGCTAGTGACTCCAAGAGGGGGTATTTATGCTCGATAGTGGGTTCATGCCTCTAGTTTCCAAGGGAAGTGACAATAATCTCTTCGGTTGTAGATGTATTTTTGCTACTAGGCAGAAAACAACGGTCTCTTGTTCATGGAACATGTGGACTGTTTACCTTACACACTTTTCTTAAAGCAGTTGTTTGTTGCTAGCAACTTAATACTGGAGGGGGTTCGGATGACAACCTGAAGGTGGTCTTCTAGTCATAGATGTAGTTGGATGGCGGTCTATGTATCTTGTTGTATTGCCCAATTGAATCTCATAGGATCTTTATGACTAGTAGTTGCATTGTTATGCCTTGCTCAGTTCCTATCAATTGCCCTGCTATAATTTGTTTACCCTGGATGCCATGTTGTTTATCTAAGGAGAGCACCTCTAGTGAACTATGTACTCCGGTCCAATCTTTACGATTGATACATCTTCCATTGTTACTTGTTTACTTGCTGCAAATCATTTCCTTCCACACCATACGTTTAATCCTTTGTTACAGCAAACCAGTGAGCTTGACAACCTCACTGATTTGTTGGGGCAAAGTCTTGAGTTTGTGTTGTGCAGGTCTCCACGTTGCTAGCAACACCTGTGTGACGTTTCCTTCCTCCTACTTGTTCGATAACCTCGGTCTCTACTGAGGGAAAACTTGTTGATGTGCTGCTTCACACCTTGCTCTTGGGGTTCCCAACAAGACTCCACATCAAGCACCAAGTTCTCTAGTGCCATCAAGGAGTCATCAACAAGTTTTCTAGCGCCGCTGCCGGGGAGGCTAAGGACGTCTTCACTAGGGGAGTCCTCCACTTCCTATCTCTTTACTTTGTTTTTAGCTTGCTTTGTTTCTTTTGCTTGGTTTTTACTCTAGTGCTGCTGTTTTTGGCTTGCCCACCTTTGCCAATATGAACTCTGCTGAGAACACCAAGTTGTGTGACTTCACTAGCACCAACAAAAATGATTTCCTTAGCACACCTATTGCTCCACCTGCTCCTGATGCTACCTTTTATGAAATTAAGCCTGCTTTGTTGAATCTTGTGACGAGAGAGCAATTTTCTAGTGCTAGTTTTGATGATCCTGCTTCCCATCTCAATAGCTTTGTTGAACTTTGTGAGATGCAAAAATATAAGGATGTAGACAGAGATATTATTAAGCTCAAGCTTTTTCCTTTCTCCTTGAGAGGATGTAGAATGGTTGCTATCCTTGCCTAAAAATATAAGGATGTAGAATGGTTGCTATCCTTGCCTAAAAATAGTATTGATTCTTGGACTAAGTGTAAAGATAATTTTATTGGAAAATACTATCCTCCTTCTAAGATTATATCTATGAGAAGTGACATTATGAAATTTAGACAACTTGATAGTAAAATGTTGCTCCAGCCTAGGAAAGAATGAAATCTTTGGTTAAGAATTTCCCCACTCATGGACTCACTGCTTGGATGGTTATCCAGACTTTTTATGCAGGTTTGAACTTCTCCGCAAGAAATCTGTTGGATTAAGCTACCGGAGGAACTTTCATGGGCCTCACATTGGGTGCTGCAACAAGGCTCCTTGATAATATGATCGTTAACTACTCTGAATGGCATGTTGAGAGAGCTCCACATGGTAAGAAGGTAAATTCTGCTGAGGAAACTTCCTCTTTGAGTGAAAAAATTGATGTTATTATGGCTATGCTTGTTAATGGTAAAGCTCCTCTAGATCCTAATAGTGTTCCCTTAGCCTCTTTGGTTGCTCAAGAAGAGCAAGTTGATGTGAACTTCATTAGAAACAACAATTTCAACAACAATGCCTATAGGAATAACTTTGGTAGCAACAACAATTATAGGCCTTATCCTCCTAATAATGTCAATTCCTATGGAAGCTCTTACAATAATGCTAGAAGTTCCCCCTCTGAACTTGAAGTAAACAAACCACTTTCAATAAGACTATAGAGGAAAAGCTTTTAACTATTGAGAAAATTATATCCTCTTTGTCTGAAGCTCAGTCCTCCTTGATTAATAAAATGGCTGATAAACCTGAAACTATGGAAAACACCTTTGCTTATGCTCATGCCATACAAGTTACTATTGATGGAAATGTTAGGATCTTAGCTCAACTTCATGCTAGGTGGGAAAGGGAAGATGAAATTGATAGAAACAATAGTGTGTGCACCATCACCACTAAACCACAAGTAGTCCATGTTCTTCCTCCTACTATGCCTAAGCCTATTGAGCCTGATACTAGTGATGCTAAGTTTGACTTTGATATTGATGGTTGCAATATTTCTGAAGTGATTTTGTTCCTACAAAAGCTTGCTAGAAGTCCTGATGCTAGTGATATGCATGTTGCTTTCACCAAACACATTACATATGCTCTAGTTAATATTAAGGAAGAGAAGCTAAAACACAAAGCTTCTATTCCTAGGCAAGTACAAGATAGTTGGGAACCCATTATTAATATACAAGTGAATAACTTTGATCTCAAAGCTTCATGTGATCTTGGTTCTAGTGTCTCTATTATGCATAGGAAGATTTATGAAATGCTTGATTTGACACCATTAGAAGATTGTTATTTAGATGTCCCACTCAATGATAATGCTAATAAGAAAATCATGGGGAGTATTAATGATGTTATCATTATGGTTAACAATGCTTATGTCCCTGTTGATTTCTATGTTTTGGATGTTGAATACAATGCTTCTTGTCCTATTATTTTGGGAAGACCTTTTCTTAGAATAGTTGGTGCTATCATTGATATGAAAGAAGGCACCATTAAATATCATATTCCATTCAAGAAAGGTATTGAACACTTCCCTATGAGGAGAGATAAGTTGATTTTTGCTCCTCCTTTGAAAGCAAGGTTTGATGTTAATGCTTCTTCATTTGAAAATACTTGATTCTTCTTGCTTCTTGTGCCTAACTTAAAGGCTTTAAAGAAAAGTACTTGTTGGGAGATAACCCAAGAGTTTCCTTGAGTATTGGAAGTTATTAATTCAGTAATGACCTCTCCTTATCCTTTTTTGTTTGATTTTTGTGCCAAGAATTACCTCTAATGAGAGGGAAGTAATATTTGGGGATTTGATGTCCCGAAACAGATTTCTGTCCTCCACAAAAAAATTCATGAGGAGTCTCTGGAACTCGGATTGAGTTCCAAATTTATGAATAAATCGCCCAGTATGTTAGATAACTTTCATTAGTTCAACACGTTTTTTCTTTGAGCAACAAAAGATGTTCGAAAAAATCGGTTTCTACCTGCTGGTCTGTTTTGACAGATTTCTGCCATTATTTGCATTTGCTTCTTATTGATTCCTTTTTGAGTTCTCTTTAGGTGAATTGAGATTTTGGAAGGAGTTTCTACAGTAGCTTGTGTTTTTAGTGAAAAGTCTTGCTATTCCAAAGCTTTGCCAGAGGTCTAATATCTTTTGAATACACTAATGTTGCTAATGAAGATTGTGTGAAATTTTGTATGAAGGAAAAATTTTAGGTGTAGAGAGAGAATGATGCAATGGGATGAAGAATGGACAAAAGCTCAAGCTTGGGGATGCTGCCATGTTGTCACCCCAAGAAATATCCAAGAGGTACAAGCGGCCAAAGCTTGGGGATGCCCAAGGCATCCCCTTCTTCATCAATAAAAAGCTCAGGTCTGTCTAGACACTTCGTTTTTATTGTTTCATGCACAGTTGTGTTATTCTTGGAGCGTCTTAGTTTTAATTTTCTTTGCTTAGGTTGTTTAGTTTGCTTGAATAAAGTAGTTTAGACCCTCGTTCTTGTTGTGTTGTTTTGCAAATAAGTTGTTTGGTGTTGGAAAGGAGTAGTAAGTTCTTGCTTGAAGTGCAAGAGGAGCTTGCATTGACTGTGACTTGGACTTTAGCATGACATGCTAGGTGTTGTTTTGACCTTATGATTAGTGATTATTGCTGTAGCATGTCTTGTTCCAAACAATTGGGATTTGTTAGTGTGCCTTTAAGACATTATGTGTTGTTTTAGCATGCAAAAGCATAATATTATGGTATTCTCCTTTGATGCTTTGCTTTGGTTGATTTGGCACATGCTCACACCATGTTATGACTATGAAAAGTCACCATTAGCCTCTATGATCGTTTAGTACTTGGCTTGTAGTACCACTCTATGCTTTGATTAGTAATGCTTTGTTGCTCTGCATGATTATGGCCATTATGCTCTCTTAGTTGGTTTCTCCCAGTCTTTTGCTAGCCTCCACTTGTATGAGTAAGCTCTACTCATTCTTCCAACTCCCAAGAAACCAAGTTATTCCAAAGTGTCCACTATAAACTCCTATGCATGGTGTGTTACACCATTCCAAGTATATTCTTGTTTTCAGCTATCTTCCAATTAAAAATTATTTTGTTATGTGAAAACTTAGTGATTAAAGCCCTCACGAACTTGATGGCACACTTTATATTCTTTGCCCCGAATAAGCTTGAACCACTGTGACATCTTTGTTGTATATGCTTGCACTTATACGTTGGAATTAACAGAACCGTGCTATCACGGGGAACATTTTCAACATTGCACTTGTACTTTGTAATGAGTTGATATCATGCTCCTTTGTCTATGGATGTCACAGGTGTGAAATAAAGAGGGAACTTGTAAGTCCATGGAGTTTATATCATGAGTTAGAGAAACGCCTGGGCCGCTAGCCTAAGACATGCCTAATCATGGTGGAAACTTGCAGCATCACCATAGTGACATCTATGAAGCATTCTTCTTATAAAAAAAGAGACACATTGAGAAAAGAGGAAAGAGAGAAAAAAGCACCATATTCCTATGGTACATAAGAAGATTGCTGAGATGCTCATTGTCTGCTTTCCTTGTCATTTTGGTTATGGGATAGCTCATGTACCATGTGCAAGGGGTACCCCATTGGCGGTTCTCAATGATATGCAAATACTTACAATGACAAGAACTTACCTGGGCCCGAAGTTGAGTATGCATGAGGTGCGGCCCTCGTATCCAAGGGACTTGAGATTGTCAACTTATACTTCATCAAGCATATACTCCATCTTTGTCACTTTACCCTTAATCACTTCAAGATGCTTATGATAGGGGAAATGAGGGTTGAAAGCTAACAAGTACCATAATTGTTGGAAGCTCTTTTTGAAACTTGTAATCCCTTCTTACTTTACAAAAAGGCCTTTCTTCCACCATTATTGAGTCTGCACCTTCTAACTTTAGGCACCGTTAAGAGAGCATAGTTGTCATTCTGTGTGCACTATTCCAAAGCTTATTGATTGATGCATATTGTGATATTACTTGTTCTTGTACTATTTGTTTCTTGTCACCCTTGTGAACTTTGAAGGTGTCCTATGCATCTATATTGCTACTCTATGAGGGACAAGCTGATTGCCACTATGCTATGTTTTCTATATGTGAAAAAAAAGTTTTTCAATGCCTGTTTTTCATGATCTTTGTCTGTAGCCTTTCATGTTGTATGCATAGTTACTATGTCCTATTGTTAGAAATCCATATTTCATGCACATGTTTAGAGTTCTTTGATCCTAGCTTTCAATGCTTACAAATGGTTGGATCTTTATTGTGAGGGTGCATGTCACCTCAAAAATTATTCTTTTATCACTTACCTACTCGAGGACGAGCAGGAGTTAAGCTTGGGGATGCTTGATACGTCGGAAACGTATCTATAATTTTTGATGTTCCATGCTTGTTAGTACTTTGCTTTGCTTTGTCTACACTTTGCGGTGCTTTTTACATGTTTTCTGGTACTAACCTATTAACAAGTTGCCACAGTGCCAGTTGCCTGTTTCTGCTGTTTTTGGTTTTAGAAAAGCTAGCTCTATAACTCCAAAAATGTTGATTCCAATTTCTACAGAAAGGTATTCTCAGCGCCTAACATGTGTCCTTGGAATCAAGTAAAAACCTTCTATAAAATAAATTTGGTGAAAAAGACAAATCCTATCCCGTACTGCCTTTGGGAATTTCTCAAGGGCATTCTGGTAATTGTTTTGAGGAGATTCCAACTCCTCTTTTTTCATTCCACCCAACACTAACTTTTAACCCAAGGAAAAAAAATTGGAAATCCAGAGAAGTTCTGGTGAATTATTTCCTAAAAACTAAGGTTTTACCCACTTAAAATCCATTATAAACCAAGGGAAATTGATAAAATAGTGAAACCACTTTTGTTGGCTTCATTTTATCAATACCTATCTGATGGTATCATTTTTATACCATGGTATCATACATATCCAACCCTTGGTCAAAACCCCCTCTCTTAGGTAGTTCCTAGACTACAAATCCAAAGGGAGCTTTTCCCTAATCTTCTCCCAACTCCAATCAATCCCAACCTCCAAAATCACCCTGATGCCTATCATGTATCTATCCTTTGCTTGTTGTATGGTTTGCTGCTCGTATGCCTTGTATTGATTGGTGTACTGTTTGTTTGCATGTATGCTTGATAACGGCGATAGTTGCGATTTTGTGACGCCGAGAAGAAGGAAGCATCCGGGGTTATCTTTATTATCATTATTAGTATTTCTGGTTATCTAACACCGTCAAGGGACTTCTCGCTGGTCACAGGAAAGCCACCATTCCTGAACTCCTATATGCACCTACTTCTGTTTATCAACTGTTTCATATCTCGTTTATGAATTGCATGATTAAAGGCATGTTTTTTATTCAAATAAACCAACGTGAGTAACTTGGCTCCTCCAAGTTATGAAGGAGTGTCTTTTGGACACCTATCCTATTTACCCCTACTTTTACCCCTTAGAACGAGGCTAAGATGATTAGCATCTTCCCTCTTGGAACCCACGGATTTTTCAATGATAAAACTATTTTGGGGTATACCCTACCACAAAGTTTTCAAAATAAAACCCTTGGAAAGAGGCATCCTTTCCGAGTGGAAATTTTACTAAAAGAAGATATGAGGTGGATGAAGAGAAAGTCAAGCAAGAGAACGGAAGAGATGTTCTAAGCCAATGTCCAGAACAATTTTATCTGTGCAACCACATTACCCTAGACGCTGGGGCTTAGCTTTTAGTTTGTGATCTTTAGCCGGGGCTGCTCTTACTCGCTAAAGGAGAGATATTCCCTAAAATTCGGGCTACCTGTAGGGTAAGGCACTGGTGCAACAATTGGGTCTCTCGCGGACGGTATACTTGTTGGGGGGATAATCCCCGGGTGGGGAAAGCCAGGCATAAGTAGGCCGGCTCCAGAAGATGTAGGCCGCCTGGTCCCTAGGAGAGACAACTCTAGCCGACTGGCAAGAGAGGCCGACTGGGCTTATAACCTTCCCGGCTGGCCCGTCTAGCCGGTGGCCAGAAGAACCGGCAGGGTGGCCGTTCCCACCCGGCTCACCTAGGATTCGATGGAGAGCACGGAAGGACTGGCGCTCCATGCGGGGTACACTTCTGGCTCTCCCTCGTCATCAAGGAAGCCGGCATGCCGTCATAACCAGCGCTACCCGACGAAGATAAAGCAAGACGGTCGGCTAGACTGGCGAAAGTGGTCCGGGTGACCGTTAAACCAAGGGTGACGCCCCAAATGAAGCCCGGATGACCACTAAAGAGAAGGATGACGCTAAAAGAAGGGCGGACTGGGTCCTGGCCCACCGGTTGGGCCCTCCAGCCGGCCCTGCCCTGTAAACCCATATCCAAACAGTAAACCCTAGGACCCGACCTATAATCTTCCCCCCAGAGCAGTATATAAGGGAGGGCAGTGCCAGGGTTCTAGGTAGGCAACAACAGAAGGAGAGAAGTGCTAGCATCTAGTTCCCATCTTCCTCTAGCTACCGATAGTAGCTAAGGAAATAGCTCAAGGATCACCTGTACTGAGCATCGAGCTCCCCTACATAGTTCATCTTGCAGGAGTAGGGGTGTTACCTCGCCAAGAGGGCACCGAACCTAGGTACGTCCCTGTGTTTGCAGTGCACTGTACCTAACCCATTGCGTGAGCCACCGAATGCATCCGTGTGCCCCTTCTTTGCCATCCCCGATGGCTCTGTCGTGTTCCACACCACGACAGTTGGCGCCCACCGTGGGGCACAACGCTTCGGCTGGGATCATCTTCCGCACGAGACTTTTGCTCATCGCCGGTGAACGCGTGGCCTCTGGCCTCGTTCTCACGCTCGGTGCCTTCGACTGCGTCATCGACAACGCAGCATGTTTCGCTGGGAACACCTTCCCCGTTGACGGCTCCATCATGCACTTTGGAGACGTCCATGTCTATGTCGCCACTATCGCTGAGGGTTTTCCCAGCATGGTCACCCCCGTCCTCGACGTGCCCCTCGCCCGCATCCCAGCCGCAGGGAGGGGTCGCGTCGAGGTCATGATGGTAAATGCTCGCGAAAACCATCGGCAGCCTCAAGAACGTCGGGCAGGAGGAGAAAACTCCACGCCCGAGCAAGAGCAAGACCCGCTCACCGCCTCCATCCAGCACCTGCGCACTCCGGTCGTCGTTATAGACGGATCCAGCAGCTGCGGCGGCAACACTCGAAGCTACGCACCAAAAACTCCTAGAGGAAGCCACCAAGGTCGCGGCTAACCAGCGTCGACTGAACGCCACCGTGCACGAGTACAATACAGCTCATGGCTTCATCAGGAAGATCCAGCACCGAGGGCGCGACCTGGCGTCGGAATTGGACCGCGCCGCCGACTCACATGCAGGTGTGGCGCGGCCCGTCTACAGCACTCTCGCCAAGAACATGAGGGCAGCCGAGGCAGCGGCTGCGGAGCTCAAGCACCTGGAGGGCGAGGAACTTCGTCACCAGCAGGAGCGTGTGCAGCTCCTCGTGGCCACTTCTAACAAGCACCAGGCCGAGGGCGTCCCCAGCCAGGTGGGCAACTCCCGCGACATCGTCGTCCGCAAGGACGCAGACCAGACGACGCATGGAGGAAGCAAGCATCAACAAGCCTCTTCTCCAGGAGGGATCGGGCAAAACAGCTGCCCACGTGGCGAATCTGGCATCCGCGGTCGCCACAACCGGGACGCCGCTGCCTCTAGCGTTAGTCGCGTAGGCGTAGCCTCCTAGGGGAAAAATACGCGAGCACCGGATGAGGAAGCGGAAGCGAACAAGGACCCGCCTGCGTCACGTTTGAAGGGTCGGCTTGATCCCCGAGAACCAACTGATGCGCGGGAGCGCATCAACCTTCTGGTGCTGTCACGCACCTTGGAGGAGGAAAGTCCGGCTGGCCCAAACTGTTTTGGCCTGCGCATCCGGAATGAGCCGTTTCCGAAAGGATTTTCGCTCCCAGATACACGCCAAAGTATAATGGAACCGTCAAGCCTGAGGACTGGTTGGTCAATTACACCACCGCGGTTGGAATCGCCAATGGCAACCTCCGCCTGGCCGTCCGCTATGTCCCCCTCATGCTCGTCGACTCGGCGAGGACGTGCCTCAACAGCCTCCCCGACAATAGCATCAACGCGTGGCTGGACTTCGAAGAGGCGTTCATCCTCAACTTCACCAGAACATACAAGCGGTCGGGTCGACCTCGCGAGCTCGCCCTATGTGTACAAGGCAAGGACGAGTCGGATCGTGCATACCTCACCCGGTGGACCAGCATGCACAATTCGTGTGAAGGGGTGCGAGAGCACCAAGCGATATACTTCTTCACCAACGGCTGCCGAGACGGCACCATGCTGAAGCGTAAACTCAGCCGGGCAGACCAGCAAACCATGGCTCAGGTGATGGCCATCGCAGACAAGTACCCCACCGCGGACGCGGCAATGAAGAGGCCAATTGTGGTGGACGACCAAGGCCAAATCGTCACGGACGAGCAGGAGGAGCGACGCCAGCCGAGCGACCGTCACCCCAGGCGGCACGGCCACGACAACCGCCACGGCAAGAGAAAAGACAACTAGCCGGATAACCGGTACGACACAAAACAGGTGACCGCGGTGCACAAGGATCCGGCTGCAGGGGTAGTCGGAGGCAGAGGCCGGAGGACAGGCCGCCTCAGCCTAAGTACACCATGGAGTCCATGCTTGATGGGCCGTGCAAGTTTCACAGCAGCGGCAACAAGCCCGTGAATCACACGAAGTGCCAATGCAGCTGGACAAAGAAAATGGCTGAAGCCGGTGGACTCCCACCACCACCTCCACCGCCAGCCGGAGGCCCACCGGATAACAGGGAACGGCGCAACCGCCACGAGGACGATGAGGACGGTTACCCACGGCAGGTGGGTAATTACCACATATTCCTGGCGGAGCCGGGAACGAAGCATGCCAAGCGAAGACGCGAGGCGGAGGTGAACGCAATCGTCCCACCCGTCCCCCAGTACCTGCACTGGTCCGATCAAGCGATTACCTGGAGCAAGGATGATCAGCCGGCCGTGTTACCAAGTCCTGGCATCTACGCGTTTGTCCTGGACCCCATCATCATCTCCAAGAAGCATTCATGCCACTTCTCTCGGGTACTGATCGATGGAGGGAGTAGCATCAACCAACTTTACCGGAGCAGCCTCGAGAGGATGGGCATCAGTGAATCCCAGCTGGAACCCTCGAGCACTTCATTCCACAGAGCAGTACCAAGGTCATTGCATTCCCCAATCGGCAGGATCCGGCTGGACATCATCTTTGGCAGCGAGAACAACTTCCGCCGTGAGCCAATTTGGTTCGAGGTCATGAACCTCTCCAGCGCCTACCACGCCATACTAGGGCACCCAGCTCTGACCAAATTCATAGGAGTAGCTCACTACGCATACCTCAAGATGAAGTTGCCAGGCCCAAAGGGAGTGATCACCATCGATGGATGCTACAAGTGTGCGATCGAGTGCGCCTCGGACGACTCTAAGCTGGCCGAAGCAATGATCATCGCAGAAGAGAAGCGCGTCATAATGCAGAACGTGGCGGCTCTACAGAAGGACATGCCGGCCGGAGAGCCCAAACCGGCTGGAGAATCGCAGTTCAAGCCCTCGCAGGGGACAAGGAAGATCCTGCTGAACGAGGAGGACCCAAGCAAGTTCGTCCTGGTCGGAGACGGCTTGGACAACAAATAGGAAAGCGCGCTCGTCGATTTCCTCTATGAGAATGGGTACATTTTGGCATGGTGCCCCAAATACATGCCAGGTGTCCCAAGGGAACTCGCCAAGCACTCTTTTCATGTTCGACCGGACGCAAAGCCGGTCAAACAATCTTTACGCTGCTTCGCAGAAGAAAAAAGAAGAACCATTGGTGAGGAGATCACACGACTGCTCGCGACCGGCTTCATCATGGAGGTTTTCCACCCGGAATGGCTCGCCAACCCAGTGCTGGTGATGAAGAAGAATAAGATATGGCGCATGTGCGATGACTATACTAGTCTCAACAAGGCTTGCCCCAAGGATCCTTTCGCCCTGCCGCGAATTGATCAGGTCATCGACTCCACCGTCTTGTGCGATTTGTTGTCTTTTCTGGATGCTTACTCGGGCTACCACCAGATCAAGCTCAATGTAACCGATCAAATAAAGACATCGTTCATAACCCCATATGGAGCATACTGCTACACCACCATGCCCTTCAGATTGAAGAACGCAGGCGCAACCTATCAGCACTGCATGAAAAAATGCCTGCAGACGCAGATAGGAAAGAACGTACACGCTTACGTCAACGACGTTGTCATCAAGACCAAGGAACGGCGCATGCTCCTTGAGGATCTGAAGGAAACGTTCGACAACCTCCGCCGTTTCTAGATCAAGCTGAACCTGGAGAAGTGCGTGTTCGGTGTACCGGCCGGCAAGCTCTTGGGCTTCCTCATCTCCGAGTGTGGGATCGAGGCGAACCCGGAGAAGATCGGAGCCATCGAGCGCATGGAGCTGCCACAGAACCTGCGCGACATACAGAAATTCACCGGGTGCCTCGCTTCACTGAGCCGGTTTGTCAGTCGGCTGGGAGAGAAGGCTCTTCCCATGTACCAGCTGATGAAGAAGATAGACAAATTTCTCTGGATAGCTCAGGTGGATGAAGCTTTCCGCGACCTCAATCGAATGCTCACCTCGCCACCCGTCCTGGCGGCGCCAGCCTCAAAGGAGCCCATGTTGATGTACATTGCTGCCACAAACAGAGTGGTCAGCGTGGTACTGGTCGTGGAGCGACCAGAGGAAGGAAAGGCTCAGATGGTCCAGCGCCCCATATACTACCTGAGTGAGGTGCTCTCGCTAGCCAAGCAGAACTACCCTCACTACCAGAAGTGTAAGATCCATCCCTTTATAAAGGTAAGGATCCCTGTGATTGCAATGCTAGTCCCTGGATCAAAGCTAGCATCCACAGTTTAATATGAAGTACACAGAAACAAAGGTCATTATTACATATCATTCCATAGACAAACATAGTCTTTTACAAACTCCATGGCCACAGGCCTAATACAAGAGTTCAAATATATAATAAGATAAATAAGTCTTCATCTTCATGTGCCACAGGCAAGCATGTTGAGTGTAGACTCATAACCCCTAATCACCATCAGAATAACCTACAACATCACAAGTTACAGCCACAGTGGTTCAATACATTGGAATAGTATTGGCAAGTAATACCTTAGTATATTATTAGCATCTAGATACTATATGCATTTGGCTAAGTGTAGCTTAGGCTTGCTTTGATCAAAATAGGTTTTGCCTATTAGTTGAAATCACTAAGTTTTTCTTTGACAAAACGTTCCCAAGGAACTACCAATAGAAATTGGTGAACCTTTACCCTTGTTCAACCACAAGTTTTAACTTAGAAATGGGGATGAGGATATTCTTGATAGCTTCCATGTCTTGATGCTCAAGTTGTCCAATACCAGGGACATGGCTAAGTACTTAGATTCTTCCATCTGCAGAGGTTGTGCACTTTCCCCACAAGACTTGATTTTCACCAAGACAGGACCTTTCAAAAGCCTTCCCTTAGACCAAATGGACGCGCTCCAACCTATCATCCCTCTACCACCAACTGTCCAAATGGCTATGTTATTGCAACCTATATGATCCAGGCAGAGCCCATAATGCCATGTGGCTGCACTAGAAGCTTCTTAACATATGGCATCTCAAATCCCTTTGTTCCTGGGTGGCTTTCCACAAGTGAGATACACAAGGTAAACCATAGAAATGGGCCTTGTGTAACCACTCAACACAAACCATTCTTTCCATTCCACCCAGATGTTTCATTCACTTAGTTGTTTTTATTAAGCAAAAACACAAGTCCAAAGACTTAGAAATATTTTCTCATAGCATGAATATATAACCACCCTTGGTTGCTACTATCTAGGCTAAGCATGGTATTGATAAGCATCCTAACTTAGAAATTTCTAGCAATTCTACAACTACTAGGATTTCCCAAGCATAGCATATAGATCAAAATATTCATGCAAGTCCTATACAAAATATTTCTAGTGCATAGTTGAAAAATATAGGAATAAATTTATGAAGAACCACTTGCCTTCGTAGTTTGGGGAGTAGCAACAATCTTCACAATCACAATCACTATTTGCACCAAAATCTACACATAAGATAATGGCACAAAATCACATACACAATATATACAAGCAAAAATACATGAATGTATGCAAAATTCCATGTGATGATTTTCTACACCGAATAAGACAAGTACACAGTACTGAATCATAAACAAGTCCAAAATAAGACAAATAAACTTTATTTGATTAGCATAACATTTTTCAAATAGTTACTATACACAAATTATGCCTACAAATGTTTCTGTAAAAACAACCATTTTCACAGAGGCAAAACATTAAACACATTGCATAAACAGAAAGGATTTTCTCTCCTGATTCCAATGATATAAAATTGTCAAATTTGTACGTTGGAATCAAAAGTTATGAATTTTTCAAGTTTAAACATCTAATAGATCTAAATTCTGTTTTTAAAACAAAGGACTGGCCACGCGACGCTCACTGATTGGTTGATACCGATTCGCGTGGATCGACTAACGTGGACCGTCAGATCTAACTTAAATCGCACGGCCAGATCTGTTCAGTACCCCTTCGTTTAAGTGATCTATCCAACACGGTGGATCTAGATCCAACGGTTCACGATCAAGCGACCAAAGCCTGGCGGCGCGCGACGACGGTGAGTGGCGGCGCGCTCAGTCTATGGCGTCGCGGTGGCTACATAGGGGGTCGGGGTCGTCGGAGAGTCTTACCAGACTCGCAGAGGCGTGGTAGAGCTCAACGCGGCAGTGGCTTGTTGTAACATCCCGAAAATATTAAACTTAAATCATCAAACTCTAATCATCAAAATTAGGGTTAACAAAAACTTTTCTAATTAAAATTATGAAGGCATGCATATGTGTATGCATTTAATTTGAAATTCTTTTGAACCACCTTGTTTGTATGTTTCCTTGCTTGTAAAATGTTTCTTAGGTGAAATAAACATCATCTAAACATTTCCCAAACTTTTCCTAAAGACAAATAAATCAAAACAAATAAAATAGGGGAATGGTCATTTTGACCAATTTAACTCCCATGCCTACTTTGGCTGTCTCAAACTTTCAGAACCTAATGGAAACTTTTCTGGATCTTTGCACACTTTCTGAAACTTTCTGAAACTTTCAGAACAAGGTATCAAGGCCCACTTTGTGATCATCCAGAAACATTCAAAGGCATAGTTTAAATGACAATTCAAAATTGAATCTTTATTATATGGGAAGATCCCACTTTTTCAAAAACCACTCAAACAAGCTCAACTTTCAAAACCCAAGCATCTGCAGACTCACTAGCACCAATCTAGCAAACCCACCAAAAATCTTTTCAAAATTCAAAACTTGATTTCATGCGGCCATTTCATCAAACAGGTTGCAAACACAAATCATACTAAATCTAAACACTATAGTGAGCAGTGATTGAAGCCTAACTTGTTCCCTCTCTGGACACCACTAGACTTAGTAGATCATCTAACAACCTAAACTAACCCTTAGCATCACTATAAGCTTGGCATTGCCATCAATGGTGAATAGCCGAGCACACCCATGTCACCCCCATGTCGACAGTAAGCTAGGAAGAAAAACAAGCCTAGCCAGCATGTCTGGAGGCAGCCCACCGTCCACCGCCACTCACTGTCCCAGCCGCGAGCATTGCCAAGCCCTGGACCACACACACGAACCATGCCAACCTCGCCAGCAACCATGCCGAGTGTGCGCCAGAGCGCAACCCTCGACCAGCACCCACAGACCACGCGCCACCCTCACCGCGTGCATACACAATCCCCATGACCCAGGAGACCACCAGACATCCTCGTTCGCCTCCCCGTGGTGCACAGCCACCGCTCGCCGTCGAAGACGCCGCCTCTGCCGCGCAGAGCGTCGCATGTTCCAGACCAAGCCGCACCACCCCACGCCTCAAAACCATGTCATTGAGCATCGCCAGGTAACACCGCACCGCCCCTACCTTCGCCCATGCCAATAGCCGCCTGTAATATCGCCCCCGACGAGCTCACCGTGCACCCCGTCGGTCCCCTCGCTCGACTATAAATAGAGGCCACCCCGCTCAATTTCTTCACACCATCTCACCCCCCTCTCCTCACTGATCGTGCCACACCGTTCCCAGAGCAAGGCGAGCACCACCTCGCCCGAATTTCACCGGAGCCCGCCGCCTCTAGAGAAGAAGGGCGTCATCAATTTCGTCCACCCTAGGAGCTGCCGCGACCACCCCTGAGTTCGTCGTCGTCGACTTCGTCGTTCGCCCGCCTCGCTGACCCTCGCCTGCACCCCGGTGAGCCCCCAGCACGCCTCACTGGCCGCGCTAGGTTTCTTTCTCGCCGGCATTTCTCAACGTCGACGATGACTCTCAACCGATGGATTAGAACTAGATCGAACAATCCACATCGCCCCGTACCGCTTTGCCCCTCCCTGTCTCACTAATGAGTGGGGACACCCACTTAAGCAGTCCGCGGGAGCACTGCGCTCAGCAGGCCGGCCCGTTAACTTTTCCCGCGCAGCCCAGTTATTTGAATTAAACCTTTTTCATTTTGTTTCAAACTCACTTCTGTACCCAACTTCAAAAATCAACCTAGATCGATTCAGTGCACCAAATTGAATGAAACCAATTTTGTTAGAAAGTTCTGAGAATGCTGAATCCAAGCCAATTGGATTCAAGTCATTTGGATCTATAGATCACCCATGGCAAAAATAACAAGGCAGAAGCTTTTCTGCATTCAAACATTTTTCAAATTTAAACCATAATAGCTTTTGAGTTGATTCCAACACTCAAAAATCACATTTAACCATACCTTTTAGAATATATAAAAATATATAGGTTTACCTTCAGAAATAATGTTCAAGTAATAAAAGAATGCTACATAGCCATTTCTAGCCACTTTAAATAATTAAAATAAAAGGGTAAAACCTTATTAAATTGTGACACCAATTTAAATCATATTCCCATGGACTAAAATATGTGGTGATGACATGTGTCAACATGATCCCATGTTTGGTTTGGAGAATATTAAATCTTAAGTAGTTTTCAAGGAGTAGAAATTACTTTTCTAAAAATAAAAGGAATTAAACCAAGCCTTAATCTTGTAATGTTAGAGTTGATGTTAGATCATCTATAGGACCCTTGTGTGTGATGATTGCAAGTAGTTAAGTATTGTTTGGTGATTGTGTACCTCGTATTTATTTATGGACGATATTACCGACCAAGGATACAAGGAGGAAGGAGGATACTACGAAGAAGAAGCCGAGGAGAACTTCAACCACTACTCTTCACAAGGCAAGCCAATACTTGCAAGCTATTAACCTTGCAAGCTAACACTTGCAATTTAGCAAGCTTATACTGATATTGTGCAAGATTTATTAACTAAGTGGACCAATGCAAGCTAACCCTTGCAAGATACCCTACTGATGCCACAAACCACTACTTGTTACTCTGCCCACTATATGCCTTAAGCATATATGATCCAACCCACTTGACCAACCAATCCTAGTTTTTACTTACAAGCTTTATACTTTATTTCTTTATCAAAGCTATTCCTTAGAGTTTACTTAAGTGAATTATAGATACTAGAAAGATATCTGAAAGTTGCATAAAGAGCATAAAATTTGGCCTAAGCTAGATAATCTTGATGTCATCTTAAGGCATGAGATTGAACTTAGTTAGAACTCCACTAGTTTACCACCCCTCATTATTGCTTACCCCCACCTGTAGATGCTAGTGCTAAGCATAAAACTTGATCAACTTTAGATGGGAATACTTGGTGGAAAAATGGTTATGAAAACCTTGGAATGATGGATCATTCTATTGAAATGTTTTGGACATGTGTTTCCAAAAACCTGATGATTTTGGTGATGAAAATGTTCAGGCATGAGCCTTAGCCCTTTATAAAACTGATGGTTGTCTGGATGCGATACCATTCCAATTTTATCGTACAACCACAATACCCGAAGATTGGGTAGGGCTTGACTGGAAACTTATATACCTTAGTATTAGTTCCCTCATGGCCAAGGTCTAAGCTGAGGCTACCTTGTGAAGATTGTCCACCTGTGCAGTACCCAAGATGACAGTTGGTCATGGTTGGGAGGCCAAACTCACAGGAGAGGTGCTTATACTAGGGCGTGTAATCGAAAGGTTAGGATTGATTATCCGCATACTGAGTATGGTGAATTCAGGATTTGTTCCTGACGGATGTATCGAATGTTGTGGTGAAAGTGTACAATCTCTGCAGAGTGTCAAACTATTCGAATAGCCGCGTCCGTAGTTATGGACAGTTGGAGTGGCCATACTGTTCCCCCGTCAGACTTTTCAAAATGACTTGTGAAATGATTTGAAACTTTGACTTGACCACAACAGAGTTGTGATATGAAATACAAGTTCCCACTTAGGAGTTATAAAATTGTGACGAGCATTCGTTGCTTCTAAACTTAGTAGAGATAAATCTAGCTTTTGCAAAACAACCCTAGAGCCTAGTGTCCTATTATCCAAAAACCCCTTTACCTGTTAGTATTAGTTTGCGAGTACTTAAAGAGTACTCATGGCTTTGTCCCTGGCTATTCCCATGGCCAGACTATGAAGAGGAGTACCTGGAGGATGGACCCCAGGAAGGTTACGACAACTAGGATCATCTCCCATCGTCAGCATTGCATGTGACCCTGAAGATGGAGCTTCGCCTATGCTACCATTATTATTACGTATTCCGCTGCTTGACGTTGTATTAAGAACTAGATCATGAGATCCCTATTTGTGTAAGAACTTATGTATCG
This sequence comes from Avena sativa, assembly GCA_916181665.1. Classification (NCBI taxonomy): domain Eukaryota; kingdom Viridiplantae; phylum Streptophyta; class Magnoliopsida; order Poales; family Poaceae; genus Avena; species Avena sativa. The sequence goes on from OV702295.1 coordinate 134,382,651, forward strand.
TTTGTAATTGATGATGTACTATGGTATCCAATTCTGTTATGTCTCGCAAAAATGGTAATCCTGGGATTGCGATGTATGGCATAACAGAGCGAGTAAACCAAATACTCGAAGATATGCTGAGAGCATGCGTGTTAGAATATGGATCCAAGTGGGAAGACTGTCTGCCGTTTGCAGAATTTTCATACAACAACAGTTATGAAGCTAGTTTGCAAATGGCCCCATTTGAATTCATGTACGGAAGGAAGTGTCGCACCCCTTTGAACTGGTCGGAAGTAGGAGAGAGTCAGATCTTCGGACCCAACATCCTACGAGAAGCAGAAGAGAAGGTTCACAAGATTCGTGAGCACCTCAAGACCGCCCAATCCCGACAAAAGAGTTACGCCGACAAGAGACGTCGAGACCTCACCTTCAACATAGGAGATTTTGTTTATCTGAAAGTGTCTCCATTGAAGGGAATGCAGCGTTTCCAACTCAAAGGAAAGTTAGCCCCCAGATATATCGGACCTTTCAAAATTCTAAACCGTCGAGGAGAAGTGTCATATCAATTGGAACTACCCGAAGAGATGTCAGCCATGCACAATGTGTTCCATATCTCGTTACTTGGCAAGTGTCTCGAAGTCCCCGAGAAGACCGAAGTGCTCAAGAATATCGATCATCGGACCATAGAGATCAACGATGACCTGACCTATCCTGAAGTACCCATCCGTATTTTGGAAGAAGCTTTTCGAACTACCCGAACCCGAAGCATCAAGTGTCTCAAGATTCAGTGGAGCAACCACACAGAAGAGGAAGCTACCTGGGAGTTTCCCGATCTCTTCAAATCAGGACGGAGTTTCCCGATCTCTTCAAATCCTAGGTAATCTTTTCGTCCTTTTTCAAATCTCGGGACGAGATTTTGTTTAAGGGGGGAAGGTTTGTAACATCCCAACAATATTAAACTTAAATCATCAAACTCTAATCATCAAAATTAGGGTTAACAAAAACTTTTCTAATTAAAATTATGAAGGCATGCATATGTGTATGCATTTAATTTGAAATTCTTTTGAACCACCTTGTTTGTATGTTTCCTTTCTTGTAAAATGTTTCTTAGGTGAAATAAACATCATCTAAACATTTCCCAAACTTTTCCTAAAGACAAATAAATCAAAACCAATAAAATAAAGGAATGGTCATTTTGACCAATTTAACTCCCATGCCTACTTTGGCTGTCTCAAACTTTCAGAACCTAATGGAAACTTTTCTGGATCTTTGCACCCCTTGAATCTACTCATAACAAGGTATCAAGGCCCACTTTGTGATCATCCAGAAACTTTCAAATGCATAGTTTAAATGACAATTCAAAATTGAATCTTTATCATATGGGAAGATCCCACTTTTTCAAAAACCACTCAAACAAGCTCAACTTTCAAAACCCAGGCATCTGCAGACTCACTAGCACCAATCTAGCAAACCCACCAAAAATCTTTTCAAAATTCAAAACTTGATTTCATGCGGCCATTTCATCAAACAGGTTGCAGACACAAATCATACAAAATCTAAACACTATAGTGAGGAGTGATTGAAGCCTAACTTGTTCCCTCTCTGGACACCACTAGCCTTAGTAGATCATCTAACAACCTAAACTAACCCTTAGCATCACTGTAAGCTTGGCATTGCCATCAATGGTGAACAGCCGAGCACACCCATGTCACCCCCATGTCGACAGTAAGCTAGGAAGAAAAGAAAGCCTAGCTAGCATGTCTGGGAGCCAGCCCACCGTCCACCGCCACTCACTGTCCCAGCCGCGAGCGTTGCCAAGCCCTGGACCACACGCACGAACCATGCCAACCTCGCCAGCAACCATGCCGAGCGTGCGCCAGAGCACCACCCTCGACCAGCGCCCACAGACCGCGCGCCGCCCTCACCGCGTGCATACACAATCCCCACCGACCCAGGAGACCACCAGACATCCTCGTTCGCCGCCCCGTGGCGCATAGCCACCGCTGCCGTCGAAGATGCTGCCTCTGTCGCGCAGAGCGTCGCATGTTCCAGACCAAGCCGCACCGCCCCACGCCTCAAAACCATGTCGTTGAGCATCGCCAGGGAACACCGCACCGCCCCCTACCTTCGCCCATGCCAATAGCCGCCTGTAACATCGCCCCCGATGAGCTCACCGTGCGCCCCGTCGGTCCCCTCGCTCGACTATAAATAGAGGCCACCCCCGCTCCATTTCTTCACACCATCTCACTCCCCTCTCCTCACTGATCGTGCCACACTGTTCCCAGAGCAAGGCGAGCACCACCTCGCCGGAATTTCACCGGAGCCCGCCGCCTCTGGAGAAGAAGGGCGCCATCGATTTCGTCCACACCAGGAGCTGCCGCGGCCACCCCTGAGTTTGCCGTCATCGACTTCGTCGTTCGCCCGCCTCGCCGACCCTCGCCTGCACCCCGGTGAGCACCCAGCACCCCTCACTGGCCGCGCTAGGTTTATTTCTCGCCGGCGTTGCTCAACGTCGACGACAACTCTCAGCCGTTGGATTAGAACTAGATCGAACGATCCACATCGCCCCGTACCGCTTCGCCCCTCCCTGTCTCACTGACGAGTGGGGACACCCACTTAAGCATTCCGCGGGAGCACTGCTCTTAGCAGGCCGGCCCGTTAACTTTTCCCGCGTAGCCCAGTTATTTGAATTAAACCTTTTTCATTTTGTTTCAAACTCACTTCTGTACCCAACTTCAAAAATCAACCCAGATCGATTCAGTGCACCAAATTGAATGAAACAAATTTTGTTAGAAATGTCTGAGAATGGTGAATCCAAGCCCGTTGGATTCAAGTCATTTGGATCTATAGATCACCCATGGTAAAAATAACAAGGCAGAAGCTCTTCTGCATTCAAATTTTTTTCAAATTTAAACCATAATAGCTTTTGATTTGATTCCAACTCTCAAAAATCACATTTAACCATACCTTTCAGAATATATAAAAATATATAGGTTTACCTTCAGAAATAATGTTCAAGTAATAAAAGAATGCTACATAGCCATTTCTAGCCACTTTAAATAATTAAAATAAAAGGGTAAAACCTTATTAAATTGTGACACCAATTTAAATCATATTCACATGGACTAAAATATGTGGTGATGACATGTGTCAACATGATCCCATGTTTGGTTTGGAGAATATTAAATCTTAAGTAGTTTTCAATGAGTAGAAATTACTTTTCTAAAAATAAAAGGAATTAAACCAAGCCTTAATCTCGTAATGTTAGAGATGATGTTAGATCATCTATAGGACCCTTGTGTGTGATGATTGCAAGTAGTTAAGTATTGTTTGGTGATTGTGTACCTCGTATTTATTTATAGACGCTAGTACCGACCAAGGATACGAGGAGGAAGGAGGATACTACGAAGAAGAATCCGAGGAGAACTTCAACCACTACTCTTCACAAGGCAAGCCAATACTTGCAAGCTATTAACCTTGCAAGCTAACACTTGCAATTTAGCAAGCTTATACTGATATTGTGCAAGCTTTATTAACTAAGTGGACCAATGCAAGCTAACCCTTGCAAGATACACTACTGATGACACAAACCACTACTTGTTACTCTGCCCACTATATGCCTTAAGCATATATGATCCAACCCACTTGACCAACCAATCCTAGTTTTTACTTACAAGCTTTATACTTTATTTCTTTATCAAAGGTATTCCTTAGAGTTTACTTAAGTGAATTATAGATACTAGAAAGATATCTGAAAGTTGCATAAAGAGCATAAAATTTGGCCTAAGCTAGATAATCTTGATGTCATCTTAAGGCATGAGATTGAACTTAGTTAGAACTCCACTAGTTTACCACCCCTCATTATTGCTTACCCCCACCTGTAGATGCTAGTGCTAAGCATAATACTTGATCAACTTTAGATGTGAATACTTGGTGGAAAAATGGTTATGAAAACCTTGGAATGATGGATCATTCTATTGAAATGTTTTAGACATGTGTTTCCGAACACCTGATGATTTTGGTGATGAAAATGTTGAGGCATGAGCCTTAGCCCTTTATAAAACTGATGGTTGTCTGGATGCGATACCATTCCAATTTTATCGTACAACCACAATACCCGAAGATTGGGTAGGGCTTGACTGGAAACTTATATACATTAGTATTAGTTCCCTCACGGCCAAGGTCTGAGCTGAGGCTACCTTGTGAAGATTGTCCACCTGTGCAGTACCCAAGATGACAGTTGGTCATGGTTGGGAGGCCAAACTCACAGGAGAGGTGCTTATACTAGGGCGTGTAATCGAAAGGTTAGGATTGATTATCCGCATACTGAGTATGGTGAATTCAGGATTTGTTCCTGACGGATGTATCGAATGTTGTGGTGAAAGTGTACAATCTCTGCAGAGTGTCCAACTATTCGAATAGCCGCGTCCGCAGTTATGGACAGTTGGAGTGGCCATACTGTTCCCCCGTCAGACTTTTCAAAATGACTTGTGAAATGATTTGATACTTTGACTTGACCACAACAGAGTTATTATATGAAATACAAGTTCCCACTTAGGAGTTATAAAATTGTGACGAGCATTCGTTGCTTCTAAACTTAGTAGAGATAAATCTAGCTTTTGCAAAACAACCCTTGAGCCTAGTGTCCTATTATCCAAAAACCCCTTTACCTGTTAGTATTAGTTTGCTAGTACTTAAAGAGTACTCATGGCTTTGTCCCTGGCTATTCCCATGGCCAGACTATGAAGAGGAGTACCTAGAGGATGGACCCCAGGAAGGTTACGAAAACTAGGATCATCTCCCATCGTCAGCATTGCCTGTGACCCCGAAGATGGAGCTTCGCCTATGCTACTGTTATTATTACATATTCCGCTGCTTGACGTTGTATTAAGAACTGGATCATGAGATCCCTATTTGTGTAAGAACTTATGTATCGTTTGTAATGGATGATGTACTATGGTATCCAATTCTGTTATGTCTCGCAAAAATGGTAATCCTGGGATTGCGATTTATGGCATAATAGGCATCTGGGATTAAAAATCCGAGTGTTGACACTTGTCAAGGGGCGCACGAACACGGTGGGAATTCCTCGTCGGAGTGGAGGCAGACGTCGGGTACGGTTGCTCGCCGTCGTGGCCAGAGTTGTAGATCATGCCAGAGCGAAACAAGCGTTGGGTTAGGTGCGCACGAGTCTGGCGAAAACGTGAGTGTCAATAAGAGGGACGGGGGCGGTCAGAATTTACCAGGAGGCGTCGCCGGAGTTGAGACAGACGGCGGCGTTCACTTGTCGTTGAAGTTGCCGACGAATAGGACCACGCGCGGATGAGTGGGTGATTCTGGCAGGTGCAGAGGGAGATGGGGAACTTGCTCGTGGTGTCTGGAAGGCAAGGGGCGATGGTGGCTGGCCGGAATTTACTGCCGGAGTTCGACTGTGCAGCGGCGGAGTGAGAGCAAATACTGGCAGCCTAGTGGCGCTTCTGGTTAGATCTGTTGGGGGAAATGGCCGCGAGGGGGAGGGGTTTAAGTAGCCGGAGCGGGGGCGAGAGTTACTCGACGAATCAACAGAATTAAACCAGCGGATTCATTAGCAGTGACTGGGGAGGAAACGGCCGGAGTTGATTGCGCGGGTTGAAGAGACGACTGACAAGTGGGGCGCGGTTGCCAGCGAGAGAGAGAGAGGGGGAGTGGGTCCAGGCAGTCAGCGACTGAGGGAGTGGGTTCCTGGGTGCGAAACGTTTTCCCCGCGGGAGAGAACTGCAGGGCTAGATGGGCTAAGTGGCTAGGTTGGGCCAGATTAGTTGTTCTGCTCTATTTTTTTCTCCTTTATTCCTTTTTTCTTTTTCTGATTTGATTTATGTTTTCAATTTGGAGGTTCAAATCAAATATGATTTAAATAAAACTTTCTCCAAACAAAAGTTTGTTGATTCTTGTCTCCTAGGAGGTGTAACACAACTGTTCATACTTGTAAGAAAACAAAAAGGGTTTGGAAAAGAATTTAAACAAGCCTTAATTAAATATTTATAAATAGTGAAGAAATGGTTTTTAAATCATAGTTTGTTTTTGAAACCTTGACCAAACCTTAGAAGCATCACTCAAGCTCAAGCTCAACATTACTGATCAAAATAGTATTTTTCTTATTAGGAGGTGGCAATATGACCATAGCTTGCTTACATAAAATAATGAGCATCAGATGCTCCTGTTTTTTTGAAATGGCTTTGAAAAGGAACCCTAAATGATCATGGATGCATGGATGATATGTAGAGTTTTGAAACATGATTTTAGGGATGTTACAAGAAGCTGGTGTACGGTGTTTACATGGCCGCCAAGAAGCTCAAGCACTACTTCCAAGAGCATTCCATCCGGGTAGTAGCATTGGCCCCACTCGCGGAGATCATCGGCAAAATGGGACATCGAGCTCGCTGCGCATAACATCCAGTACGAGCCACACACAGCAATCAAGTCGCAAGCTCTGGCTGATTTCATCGTCGATTAGGCGGAGACACAATACATGCCCCCAGTGCTGGACTCAACTTACTGGAAGCTACACTTCGACAGGTCGAAAATGAGGGGAGGACTCGAAGCGGGAATCGTGATAACCTCACCAAAAGGCGACCGACTGGAATACATTCTCCAGATCCACTTCAAAGCTTCCAATAACGTCGCCGAGTACGAGGCACTCATCCATGGGCTAAAAATGGCCAAGCAGATAGGCATTCAGAGGGTGCTGTGTTTCGGATACTCGGACCTGGTGGTGCAACAAGTATCTGGCGAATGGGACGCCAGGGATGCAAACATGGCCCTTTACCGCTTCTTCATCCAGCATCTGTGCGCATGCTTCAAACGATGTGAGTTTCACCATGTACCTAGAGCCAACAATGAAGCCGCTGACGCTTTGGGCAGGGTCGGGTCAACAAGACAAGCCATACCACCCGGAGTCTCTCTCGAGCACCTGCGCAAGCCCTCCATCACTCCCTCACCAGAGTCCGACTCCATCGTACTCGACGCGGATCCAGGAACAGCTGGCGCCGCGGCACACCCGGGGACTGCCACGCCGCACCCGGGGACTGCCGCACCGCACCCGGGGACTGCCGCACCGCACCCGGGGACTGCCTCGCCGCATCCAGAAACTACCTCGATGCGGCCCAAGATCGACAACAGCACCCTCCCACCCGGCAGACCTCCCGACACTCTGGAGCCGGTCGCCCACGAGGAGATCAAGTTCATCATACAGACGGTGCACACCATACGGGAGGCGCCCGACTGGGCCAAGCCGTACATGGATTTCTTGGCCAAAGGTGAGCTGCCAACAGAAGAGGTGACAGCACGACAAGTGCGACGAAGGGCAAGCGCCTACACCATCATCAACAACGAGCTGTAAAAGTGCTGCGTCAGAGGCATCTACCAACGATGCGTCAGTCGGGAGGAAGGAGCCAAGCTCCTAACGGACATACACCAGCGCGAGTGTGGCCACCATGCCTCGTCAAGAGCAATAGCAGACAAGGCCCTTCGGCATGGTTTCTATTGGCCGACGGTGCTGAAAGACGCCGAAGAAATAGTCAATACATGCAACGGATGCCAGCGCTTCAGCCAGTTGAAGCACACGCCGTCTGCGGCGCTCAAGACAATACCGATCACCTGGCCATTCGCGGTCGGCCTGGAAATGGTTGGGCCATTCAAAACAGCTCGATCCGGCATGACGCACCTACTTGTAGCCGTGGACAAGTTCACCAAGTGGATCGAGGCGAAGCCAATCAAGAAGCTGGATGGAGCGATGGTGATCAAGTTCTTGACAGACATCATCATCCATTTTGGCTACCCACACAACATCATTACTGACAATAGAACCAACTTTGCGAAAGGAGTCTTCGCTTGTTTCTGCGGGGAAAACGGGATCCGCCTGGATCTGGCATCGGTCGCGCACCCATAGTCCAGCGGATAATGCGAGCGTGCCAATGGGTTGGTGCTAGCCGGAATCAAGACGAGGCTCATCGAACCGCTTGTCAGATCACCCGGATGCTGGATAGAGGAGCTGCCAGTAGTGCTCTGGAGCCTACGCACCACACCCAATCGCTCAACCGGCTTCACGCCTTTCTTCCTCGTCTATGGGGCAGAAGCCATCCTCCCCACAGACATCCAGTTCGACGCACCTCGCAGGCAGCTCTACACAAAGCAGGAAGCAAGGGAGGACAGCGTGGACTTGCTCAAGGAGGCACGCGAGTTGGCTCTGTCCAGATCAGCAATCTACCAACAAGACTTGCGCCGATACCACGCCAGCCGGATTCGGCCCACCTCTTTCCGCGAAGGAGACCTGGTGTTGCGCCTGGTCCAGAGCACCAAAGGAATGCACAAGCTGTCCCCGCCATGGGAGGGACCATTCATCATCAGTCGAGCACTCCACAACAATTCATACTATCTGATCGATGCACAGCAGCCGACGAAGAACAAGGCAGATCGTTCAGACGAAGAGACCGAGCGCCCATGGAATTCCAACGTGCTCCACCCATTTTACACTTAAAAAAGTGTATGTATCTTACCTTTTTTATGTAACAAGTGAACAAGATTGAGAGCCTTGGCGCAGAGCTAAGGACTTTGCCCAACTTCCGTGCACCATCTGCATTTTCGTACCGGCTGGCCTAGGCCCCACGATTTCTGCAAACGGCATAATATTGCACGCGGCATCTAGAGTAACCTCTTCGGTTCCGTCTTCAGTACGCACGTCGGCTGTCGACCCGGCAAGAGCAAAAACTCAAAGCGCACGTGATAAGAAGATGCCGGCGTAGAAAGCAAGGGCGTCCAGGCGAACCGGTTGCGCCCTACAAAAGTCAAGCCAACAATAGCGAACCGAAGTATTGCGAGGCACGCCAACATAGGAAGTCCTTCGGTTCCGACTGCAGACCGCAACCCGGCTGACGGACGACAAGGAAAAATGCTCGAAGGGCTAATACTCGTTGAGAAAAGGGGAGTTGCTAGCGGCCTAACTCGAAGGGGAGCATGTCCATTTTCCTCCTACGATAATTACCAACTGACGCATGAGCATACGCAGAAGAAAACTAACCCAAAGTAACGCTTTGTCTTGCATGACCCGAGTCACAAGTTGGCAGGAAACAAGGTGGCAAAAGAGCTTCTCCCCAGCTGGCTACCCCAGCCGGCCCGAACCTCGGGGACTACATCCAGTGGACGCGCTCCCGCGCACCCACAAACTCAAGTCAAGGTAGCCAAAAGAGCTTCGCCCCGGCTGGCTACCCCAGCCGGCCCAAACCTCGTGGACTACACCTAGTGGAAGCGCTCCCATGCACCCACAAACTCAAGTCAAGGTAGACAAAAGATCTTTGCCCCGGCTGGCTACCCCAGCCGGCCTGAACCTCGGGGACTACACCCAGTGCACGCGCTCCCGCGCACCCACAAACTCAAGTCAGGGTAGCCAAAAGAGCTTCGCCCCGGCTGGCTACCCTAGCCGGCCCGAACCTCGGGGACTACACCCAGCGGACACGCTCTCGTGCACACACAAACTCAAGTCAGGACGGCAAAAGAGCTCCAACCCGGCTGGCTATCCCAGTCAGTGCGAGCATAAAAGACCGCAAATGACAGAGGCATAAACAAAGATAAGAAAAAGGCACCAAGCCATAAAGACGAGCACGAAGGCTCCGCGCAGATTCAAAAGTCGGCAACAGAAGTCAGCCGAAGTGTATCATAGCAAAGTATCAACTTTCACAAATACACCCGGCATCCCGGGGATCAAGAGTCAGGAACTTGCGAAGTAGAAGGAGTAGAGGCTGGATCAACAGGGGCGGCACCGGCGTCAGTAGAAGGAGGCTGGCTGTTGGAGGCGACGTCAAGAGGATTCCAAGGCGCCGGGTCCCAGTGGAACGGCCATGGCTCACCGGGGGCGCTGAAGTCATGCTCCAGGTCCACGTAGATGCCGATCTTCACCCCGCAGGCCTAGAGCGCAGGCAGGCTGGCGCGAAGACCCTCACAGGTCATCCAAAGGCGAAATCCGCAGGTGAGAACGCTCAGGTCGACACCAGGGTACCACGACTTCACCAGAGCAAGAGCCATCTCCACTCCACCTCGAGCAGCCCACTCCTTGTGCACGTCCAGCACGTCGATGCCCTTCGACAGTGCCACAGCTAGGCTGGCCATGTCATGCACATCGCCCGCGTCCGTCCAGATGTAGTGGAAGAGATCATGGCCAACGGCGCGCAAGCCATTGCTCTCCTCCGCCACCACCTTGACCAAGTCAAGGCGGTCAGGTCACTGCCAACCTCTTCCACTGGCAGCTTCTCCGTGGCCATATTGGTCGCCTCAGGGTAATGAGCTGCAGCCAGGCGCAAAGCAGGATAAACGGACAAGATCGAGCAAGTCACGACACAACGAACAAAGGAAGCAGAAGAACTTACTGATGACCATCTCCGAGATGTTCTGAAGGTGCTGAGTAAGCTCCTCCTCCCTGCGGCGAAGAACCTGGATTGTCTCCTCCTGTTGGGTGGAGAAATCATCTCAAAGTTCTTTAGTGCCTATGCCCGGATGTCAGCCGTCTTCTTGCCCCGCTCCATACTAACCTCAAGCTGGTGCTTGGCCGTGGCAAGTTGATCGAACTGCGCCTGTCGCACCTTGTTTGATTCCTCCAGCCGGGCAACCTCAGTTTTGAGGCGCTCCACCTCCTTCTCCTTGTCCTGGATCATGGCTATAGGAGGATACCCGATGGTCAACAAAAAACGGGAAAAGGGAGCCAACCGCCAAGATAGATCCAAAGAAGCAATCTTACAGCCAAGGTCCCGAGTGTTCTGCACAGACTCCATAAACACTTTCTGGAAACAAGAAAGCAAATGAGCAACAGAGAAGCAAGCCGGATGAAAAAACAGAAAATGTGTGAAGGGCAACGACTTACCTCCATCAAAACAGCAATTTTTTGGCCTCGCCAAGGCCACTTTCCATTCCCTCAACCAGGTGGCGAACCTGGCTGAGTGCGACGGGCGCCGAGCTGGAAAGCTGGGCAAGGATCGCACCTGGTCGTCAGAACAGCCGGAGCTGTCCTCATGCCAGTAACAATAACCTCGTCATCATCGGCAGCTACACCCGAAGGCGCAGCCACCACCAGCTCCCTCCCAGCCTGCTGACCACCATCCGGCTGGCCAGCATCCGCCTCAGCCGCCTGCGCGGCCCCCGCTCCCTCCGTCACCTCCGTAATGATGGGCCTAGCGGAACTGCTTGGAGCATCGCTCCAAGCCGGGTTCACGCCAGACCCGGGACGAAGGAGGGGGGGTCTTCGGGTCCTGCGCAGCCGCAAACAGCTGGCCCAACCGCGAGGACGCAGGCGCCTGATGCAGCAGCCCCATGGTCGGAGAGCCCTCAGGCGCCCTCGGCGGAGAGGGCATGGCTGACGTAGCGAGGCCAGCCGCAGCCGGCGCGAGCGCAGCCAGCAACCTCGCCACCTCTTCAACCGGCAGAGGAGGCATGAAAGCGGCACCACCATTGCTAAGCACCATGGCCTCGCTGCGCAAAATGAAGAGTCAAAGGAGAAACGAGCAAAAACGCAGAGTGGCAAGAAAGGGCAACAACCTGACGCCCTCGGCGCGCCTTTTTTTCTCAACTTGAGCGGGAACGGCAGGTGCCGCCCTCTTTCCCCGGGCTCTCGCCACGGGTTTCTCTCGGCCACCCTCCTTGTCGGTGACATCGACTGTGGCACATGCAAAGAGTAAAGACCATAACCTCAAGAACAAAGGGGAAAGGAAAAGCTACGGTCAGCAACATACCATGAGGATCCGAGCGGCCGTCGTCTGCCCAGACGGGAAACCCTTCGTGTTCCGTCTGGGGGTACTTCTTCGGCTTCCTGTCCTCCAAGAAGGATGGAAGCGGGAAGTCACCAATGGCATCCTCAGCCATCTGCGCCATGAACAACTAATCAAAAGAGGGGTATAAGACACCCAAGGAAAGCTAGACAATACAAGAAGCGAGACACAAAACAACCAGAGAAAAACTTATCGACAGCGGCAGGCGGCCGCGATGGTATGGGGGGCGGAGTATGCCAAGTTGGCCTCAATGCGGAACACGGAGATCATGGAGATCAAGTTCCGCAGGTCCTGGTAGGGCACATCCTTCTGCGACAACCTCATCGGATCGTTGGCGGTAGAAAGATGGCACATCTTGTGCGACCGCTTTTGCAGCGGAAGCACACGACGCACCATCCACGACAAGGAGATGTCCCGGGCGGTGAGACTCTCCGTCTCCACCATCATCTCTAGCTGGGCGGCCATCCGATCAAGGACCGCCACCGCGCCCATGCTCTTCGTCGTCCAGGCCTTCTACGTCGAGGGCACGTCGACAAAGGGTGGAAGGCAGATCTAGTCAATCTCCATGGTGTTGCTCACATAGAAATTTGAGCGCTGCCACAGCTTGACGGTGTTGGGGAGCTCAAAACGCGGCATCAGCGAGGAGGACCGCAGATAGATGGCGCAGCAGCCCGTCCACGTCAGCGAGCAACCCTTGGCGATGTTCTGGCCCTTGAAGTGGAAGAACTTAAGAAAGTTCGCCACCTCGGGACACACCCCAAGATATGACTCGCAGCAGGCCGTGTGATGCGATAGTTGCGGCATGGCATTGGCACCCAGGTGATGAAGCTGGAGGTCGAAGAAGAGGAAGAGCTGGAGGAGGAACGGGTTGACAGGGAAGTGCGCGAAGTGCGCGAGGAAGACAACGCGCTCCCCCGACCGAGGGTTCGACACCTGCTCCCCCTCCGGTGCAAGCCGGTGCTTCACAAGAATCGACGAAGGAAGAAACCTCCCCTGCCGATACTTGTTTATGAGCTCGTCGGTCACAAAGGACCCGCACCAACCGCTGCGCTGCTCAGGCAGCATCTAGGAAGAGGAGGAGGCCGTGGCGGGCGGTGAGAAAGTGGCCGGCGGCGACAAGGAGAGGGCGCACAAGAACAAGGAGCGCTGGGGCACGAGGAGAAGATGAGCCGGAGGATGGACAAGTGCGGGAACCGATCCCCCTCGGAGCCCTATTTATCCCCGCAAGAGGCAGTGTCGCCCCTTCGGCTTCTGCGCGATGCGTGGCGTCATGGTGCCACAACCGCGCGACGCTTCGGCCCCAGATCCTTTGCGCCGTCGCGACTGCCACAGAAGATCCACGGGCATTAGCGGGAGACGAGGCGTGCGCACTTGCCCTGAGGAAACAATGCGGCAAGTTTGCGTGTGCAGTTGCCAAAAACTAACGTAGCGACGTGGAAGTCAAACTGACGCGACGTGCGCCAGAGCCACAGTCATGGGTGACGACATCAACGACGTCATCTAGCCAAACGTTTCGTCTTTAGCTCCGCCAGCCGGTACCTGCCTTCGCTGTTTACACCCAGTGGACGGTCATCAATTTCGCAGCCGGTTAATTCCAGCTGGAAAGCAAAAGCAAAGCCACAGCCGGAGAAAGTAAAGCAACCTCTCAGGAAAGGAAGGAGCATAGAAGATCTTGCCCACCGGCCAAGCCCATACGTGCTTAGGGACTAGTGTCGGGGGGATAATCCCCGGGTGGGGAAAGCCAGGCATAAGTAGGCCGGCTCTAGAAGATGCAGGCCGCCTGGTCCCCAGGAGAGACAACTCTAGCTGACTGGCAAAAGAGACTGGCTGGGCATATAACCTTCCCGGCTGGCCCGTCTAGCCGGTGGCCAGAAGAACCGGCCGGTTGGCCGTTCCCACCCGGCTCACCTTGGATTCGATGGAGAGAACAGAAGGACTACGCTCCGTGCGGGGTATGCTTCTGGCTCTCCCTCATCATCAAGGAAGCTGGCATGCCGTCATGACCAGTGCTACCCGAAGAAGATAAAGCGAGACGGTCGACTAGACTGGCGAAAGCAGTCCGGGTGACCGTTAAAGCAAGGGTGACGCCCCAAAGGAAGCCCAGATGACCACTAAAGAGAAGGATGACGCTAAAAGAAGGGCGGACTAGGTCCTGGCCCACCGGCTGGGCCCTGCAGCTGGCCCTGCCCTGTAAACCCATATCCAAACAGTAAACCCTAGGACCGGACCTGTAATCTGCCCCCTAGACCAGTATATAAGGGAGGGCAGAGCCATGGTTCTAGGTAGGAAACAACAGAAGGAGAGAAGTGCTAGCATCTAGTTCCCATCTTCCTCTAGCCACCGATAGTAGCTAAGGAAACAGCTCAAGGAGCACCTGTACTGAGCATCGAGCTCCCATACATAGTTCATCTTGCAGGAGTAGGGGTGTTACCTCGCCAAGAGGGCCCCGAACCTGGGTACGTCCCTGTGTTTGCAGTGCACCGTGGCCAACCCATTGCGTGAGCCACCGAATGCATCCGTGTGCCCCTTCTTTGCCATCCCCGATGGCTTTGTCGTGTTCCACACCACGACAATGCTTTTGGGTAGTATGGATGGAAGATTTTCACTATTGCTACCGGTCAGACTTCAGTCTGGAGGTAGGGGTCAGTACGAGAGGAAGGACCAGGGTCGTTGTACCCCATACTCGTACCGGAGAGATAAACCCAAAAGGAAAAGCCGTCGTTGCTAGGGATGGACAAATGAAAAGCGTAAGTTTGATTATCCGAGCCCCTGTCTACCGTGTGTAGAAGGCCGTGGTTTTATCCCGACAGATGTATTGATTCTTGTGGGTAAAGTGCACAAACTCTGCAGAGTCTAATCTATTCAAATATCCGTGTCCACGGACAAGGATGGTTGGAATAGCAAGTGCTAGGAGGACCCTTCGGATAAGTTGAGATGAACTAAAGAAAGTGACTTGGTCACGAGAAAAGATAAAGAATAAGTTGGTTTTGACCAGAGATGGTCGATAAGGTTCTAACACGGGTTTTACAACAAAACATTTTCTAAATCTTTTTAACAAGGATGTGGAGAAGTCTAGATTTTCAAAAAGGAGGCATATTTTCTAAAAACTCTTTTTCAACAAAGATATAGAGATGACAATGTTAAGTCATTCGAAAACAACTATAGTGTAGAGCTTTCTCGCCACAGCCAAAAATGCATTAGTCTTATTACCCTTGTCTTGGTGGTTTGCGAGTACATTCAAAGTACTCACTGGCATTGTCCCTGGATATTTACCTGGCCAGATTGCAGATGTTAAGAAGGTACGAAGGTGCTGATGTCTATAGAGCTAGGCCGTCTTCCCAGTCAGTTGCCTGTAGGTTAAGGCACGGTCTCTACACCGAAGACTTCCGCTAGTTGAGTTGTAATCGCCATAACGGCCACCTTGTAAATTTGTACTCGATATTGTATGGATGATGTAATGATACTAGTCGGTTATGCTCACGACTCACTGATCATGGGAACGTGAATTGTATGCATAACGGGTATTCTCAGACCTTAAATCTAGGGTGCCACAGTAAGTAGCCGTCTAATTCAAAAGATTTGCCTAAGAAATTTGTAGGATTAAATATGTATATAGGAAATTTTACCAAGACGGTTGTTACATTTGTAGGATTGATTCCCACAGGAATTGTTTCTAAGGATTCCTTTGCACTAGATTTCATAGGAAATCAAATATCCACTCACATCTCTTGTTAAGAATCCTCTGTTTGTCCTACTATGATAAGAGTCAAACAAACTTGGATTCAGATGAATTCCCGTAGGATTGGAGTGGGCATAACATTACAATCATACATTTTTTTTCTCTATCATACTTCGAATCAAGCAGGCAACTTTTTTACTGTTTCGCCAGTCAACAAGCCCTAAACTTCGAATAACTGTTTTCTTCTGGTTTCAGTGCTTCTCACTGGATTACAGTCAGAACATCTTGAATAATCATCTGTGTGAAGAAAGAAATATGCGTGTGACCAACGATTTGTACAAAGGTTATCATGAATTCGTGATTGCCATGGGCGTTGACGGGCATTGACGGGCGTGCCGTGATCACTACTCGTAGGAGCTAGTGATATGTTGTTAGGGACGCGGAGCTCTTAGAACGTGAAATGGCTATCTTCTGGTTCAAGGAACGCCCACATGGATTTCGTCTCAACGTGTTCAGCGGTATCCCCATTAATTGGAGGTTGTGATATGAAATTCATCGAACCTGTATTACTCCTATGTGACCAGAAGGCATTCTAGGAACCAAGAAGGTTCCTGAAAAATTACTATACTTATATTAGATACTATTGCTCCTGGATGGAACTATATAACTGAGAAACTACTAGTACTCCTATTTGTGTTAGTACTCGGCTTTTGGTGCCTAGTCTATCTCGTACTACTAGCAAGATGAGCAAAGGCTCCTTCCACCACAAATATTTTGCCTTGTTCCAAAAATAATGGGCTCCTCCACCCAAAATTATGTCTTTCGGCAGAGCAAAGCCACCTAGACGAAGGAGAACATCCTCCCTCTCTCCTCTTCAATGCACCATTGTTTGCTCTGTTGCACTCTGCATTCGGTGTCTCTATGCCTTTTATTAATGGCACTTGTTCAGGTAGGAAGTATCACAGCTTCCACACAATGTTCATCTCTTCCTTAACATGTAAGCTTCCGCACAATGGAGTACAACCGTGCAGGCTCAGCAATGCAGAGAAAGTTGGGGACCGTCCTAGTCTAGCCCAACTTTCCTTCTGTTTGCCTCGTGCTTCCACCAAAAAATGAGCTCTGGCTGGATGTTTCCTTCTCCCCCATAAATATAAGGACTCAAAATATACAACCAAGGTACCTAGGATCGGAATAAAGCAATCAGGTAGAGCTTCATTGATTATCGGTGGTGGTATAAAAAGAAGGGTACGGCTCGAGGCCGGATCAGAGAGTCCACATTTCCCCCCTCCCAAATCACAATGCTTGGAACGCTTACTCTATAGATGGAAGCCACCATGCTCAACTGTTCCTCCTGCTCCTAGCCCCTCAAGCCCTGGCGGGTCTACAAGGTTGCTCCCTTTCTCCCTCACAAATCAAATGATTTTTGTTTTGTCAGTTCGTCCGTGCAACTATCTTATTTTTCTAACTTCCATTTCACCAGTGCATGGATATTCATCTAATATGACATAGCTATGTCGCAAGATCACCTTCTGCTAGAAGTGCGAGTACCCTAGATGCAGATTCACCCACGAGCCCGCCATGGATGCCATCCTATCAGCGGCTAGGGTCAAGTGCGCCCACAAAGGCTGCAGGAGCTTGCTTCCCTACTACAAACTCCATGATCACGAAATCACGTGCCGGTACGCCCTCTGCACTTTCATGGAGACCGGCTGCGACTTTGCTGCCCTGCCGCTAGAGCTCATGATACGCCCAAAACGTATCTACTTTCCCGAAAACTTTTGCTATTGCTTCTCCTCTAATTTATGTGATTTCCACTACTAGAGAAAAGGCTATAGGAGACATGCTTATGCGAGGCACATTTAGACCATATGCGCCTCCTATAAAATAGGCGAGGCACACTCCTTCTCCATGTGCCTCTAGTATAAAAATAGGCGAGGCGCATATGATAAGAATGCGCCTCCTATAATCCCTGTACGGACTGAATCTAGCAGCCCCATATTATGCGAGGCGCATTCCATTCATATGCGCCTCCTATATATTAGATAGGCGAGGCGCATATGGGCAGAATGCGCCTCGCATAATCTGTGTGGGCCCGCGTGTTGGTAGGTGCACGAATATGCGAGGCGAATATGGTTATATGCGCCTCCTATATTTGATAATATGCGAGGCGCATATGGTCATATGTGCCTCAAGTAACTCCTTCGGGTCCGGGCGAAATAGGTGGTCGCATATGCGAGGCGCATATTGCTATACGCGCCTCCTATAGTTTGAATTATAGGAGGCGCATATTGTGCAATATGTGCCTCCTATAACCTGGCACCACTTTTTTCCAGCTTTTTGCACATGGAGCCAACTACCACCCCACTCACTTGTGTCAAGAACCGTCATGTGTGTGGCCTACTATTATGTATCAAAACATTCTTAATTTTCATTATGTGTGTGTTATAATAATATTGCATTGAGAATATTATGTATCGATAAGACACATTCATTGAGAATACTCACTTTTGTTGTTTTAGCAATATTTGAATATTTAAAATATTTGTAGTCTATTTCATAGTTCATATTGTGTTTGGACGATGCTTTTACATGAAAAATGGCCTTTAAAAAAATTTCCAAAAAATTGTTAACCTTAGGATTCGAACCTGGGTGGCCAGTGAAATAGGACAAGGCATGTTACCACTAGGATGCTGTGTGTTTGTTGACAGAAACTTGCGTACTTCTCTATTTGTCTAGGATTGCATATTATACGAGGCGCATTTAGCCCAAATGCGCCTCGCGTAATATTATACGAGGCGCACTTTGCGATATGCGCCTCGCATAATCCGGTATAGATCAAAACACACAGCTAGCCCCCTTCCCCTCGCGCGTTACTCATCTCGCTCACCTCTCCACCCCATTCCCTGCAGGATTCCTCTCCGGAAGCGGCCGCCGCGCCGACCAGTGCCTCTGGCCCGCCGCTCGAGGACTGCCTCCGCCTCCTCCGCGGCGAGCGCGACGAGCAGAAGCTGGCGGGCCTCCTCATCGCCGCCAACGTCTGCCGCGCCGGCGACGCCGCCGCCGTCGCCCAGGTCTACCGCGCCATCGGGCCCCGGTTCCTACGCCGCCTCCTCAACACCGGTGAGAATCGCTAGGGCCTACCTTCATGGTTTGCGGCGCCCTCGTCTGTGTCTCATTGGGGATTTTTGCTCTGTGCGCGCTGCAGGGTTGGGGAAAGTGGAGGGCGGGAAGGAGGAGGAGCAGGAGGCGTACCTACGGCTCGCCTGGTTCCCTTTACACCAGAGCCAATGAATCCAAGAAGCGTGAGTGTCTCCTGTTCTTCACAAGTTTTGATGTTCCTTTTCAGAAATTTCATCGCGGTCTTCTTGCAGAATCATATCTAGCAAATCTTGCTTTGTATCCTGGAAGGACTGAGCTGCCATTTCTGCCACCGAACACACAGGTGCTAATTCATTACATTTTTATATATAACTTATTCTGTGTCAGCTTGCATTCAAACGATTTTAGCGCAAAATATCATTTTAAGAGGCAGGGAATCTGAAGGCATTCATCCATTTTGTTTTTATTAGTAGCATAAATAAACTCCCTGTCGTGTCTAGAGATGCTTGAATTCAGAAACTATAAATCAATTGGTTGTCTGAAACTGAAAGTTCGAATGCAAAGCTGTTAACGTCGTTTCTGGTGTACAGGCTCTAATACTGCAGCCAATTGGTGATAACGGAATTGCGGTCATTGGTGGTGACACTATAAGGGGGTTCACTAATCTTGACCAGGTATATTATTTCTCTGAAGTTGAGTTTGTTTTCCCCACAGTAAAAAAGAATACAAGCTTGTTTAGTATGTTTGGTAGTTCCCGTCTAGTAATACTAGTACAAGCAAGAACAACAGGCATAAGACAATGAAACTTGATTTAGAGTTACTCATCATACGGTGATTTCTTCCTTATAGGCATAGATTGCAATGATTGCAGACAAGTTGGATGCTACATTATCGAAATCATAAGCTTGCACCATTCGTTTGGAAAATCCAATTAATTGCCATTTGTCTCTGAAGTGGCATACCATGCATCTTCTCTGTGGAAGCTGAAACCAAGGGGACTCGTACACCCAAACAGTACAGGACCAAGGAAATGGTAAATACTTAGTGATTTGATGTAAGTTTGACCCACGATATAGGATTATAATATTTCGAATGCCTAACAACCCAATCTTTTAGAATTTTTTGAAAACGAATTGTAGATGAGGATGCTCTGTATTCATGTAATGAGGAAAGAACAAGGGCTGGAGGCACCATATGTACGACAATTAAGTCAACGAATAGTACTACAGTTAGCAGTTATAGTTTGTATCAGAGAGAGAAATGCAGTTCGGCGAGCTCCTCTCCTTTTGCAGAAAATAGAAGTGTACCAACATTAAGAGTAGATAATAAAGAAATTAAAAGGAGTTCGCACCGGTTACATTTAAAAAAATCACTGCTTAGTTCTTTCAAGAATGCTCTGCTTTCCTTTTCCGAATGTTAAACCCTCTGCTTCTCGATGTGTCGAAGATAGGCAGGGAGCACCTCTACAAATGGCACAGAAGGATCCTCTATGCCTAGCAAAATGACACAAGTAGCAGAGCACGTGTCAGATAGTAACCATACAAACTAGACCAACATGATACCAGAAAGATGAGCACAAAAACACTTGTATAAGCAAGTATCTACCCAGGAGAGTAGCTAGAGATAGCTTTAAATCTGCAAACGCTAGCTATAGTATATTGAATTTGTTGTCCAAGTTTGAAGTATTTACAGAAGTTGATTGATGGATCCCGTTTAGTCTTGCCTTTCAATAACACATCATAGTTTCGAAAGTTAGGTTGAATTCTTATGCAGTTGCCAATTGTTTCATTGTAGGTTCAAGGTGCCTAGAGCTTGCAACTCACCTAATGAAGTTACTTGTTCATAAACTCCGGGCAGATAACATGAGTGTGGAGAATCTGCAAGGGGTGGCGAGCATGGTATGGATGGCATTATGGCACACTGGATTATGTTACTTTAATTATTATATGCTCTGTATGTCAGCATTGCTAGTTTGATGATTTGGTCTACAATTGCTATGTCCATTCAGGTGACTTCTCTTGCTATGCTTTTTGATGTTCTTCACACGGCAGTTAAATTTGAATCGATGCACATGCTTACAGCTCTCCTTTCCCAAAAAGAATTTGTAAGAGTGCCCTTTTTCTGTCCCATGTATTTTATCTGAACCGTGGGAGACTTTATTTTCACTCCTTATTTGTATTTTTGGGACACTGAAGCCACTTCATGGTCTAGTATTACGTGTAACTATTTGTCTATGCCCTACTTCTTGTGGTTTGCTTTCTTTGTCTTTCTTCGAAATGCCGATGATTAGAACGTGTTGTGATGTCATGTGTATGACTATGCCGTTGTTCGATCTGGTGTGCCAAGTAGACTAGTAATTTGGGCATATACTCTACTTGTTGTATGAGATCGAACAGCGAGCATTGTTATTTCAGTGCCCAATCTAAGTATGAGGCACTAATCCAAGTCATTCTTGGTTTGCTTTTTTTGGTCTTTCTTCGAAATGCCGATGATTATAACCTGATTTCTTACATCTTGTTGCACCCATATATATATATGCATGATTCTATCTTGTGAACTGCTATTGCTTTCCACTGACACAACTTCTCGGGCAACAACTACCTAGGCTACGAGAGTAGAGAGGTGGCGGAAGAGAAGTGGAGGAGGCACAGAAGGAAGAAGTGGAGGAACTTCCTCGTGATCACCACCTTGTTGCTCTTCATGGTAGGTTATGTGCTCTACTTCATCTAGCTAGAGCTCCATCGTCGGAGTTGTAATGTGGTTGTGAACTTGTAATCGGAGGTGTGATCTTGTGGCACAAACACTTGGTGTTGTGTGAAAACTTGGCACTTGTTGATTCTACTTGATGTATGAACTCGTATGTCGCGATTGATGTGCAATGTACTTGTATTCATGTTGGTTCTATTATTCTTTGGCCAATTGCATGTTTCTGGAAAATTCTTTGCTATTTATACTGTATTCTGGACTATATTGTATATTTGAATATCTGTATATTATTATTTATAGTGGTCTGTAAAACTTGAATTTCGAAAATATTACCGGAGGCGCATATAGGACAATATAGGAGGCACATATACTATAAATATACGAGGCGCATTGTGAAACATATGCGGGGCGCATATTATATGTGCCTCCTATACTTCACATATGCGAGGCGCATATCGATATACGCCTCCTATAATATATAGGAGGCGCATATCGAAATGCGCCTCGCATATGTGAAGTATAGGAGGCGCATATCATATGCGCCTCGCATAAAAAATAGCCGAGGCTCAAAGGTAGAGGCGCATATGATATGCTCCTCGCATAAGCTTTTAGGTGCGCCTCGCATAAGCTTTTCTCTAGTAGTGTTGGATATAACTAACACAGACTGAGGCTGTTTTCAGCAGAATTGCTATGGTGTCTCGTTTTTGTGCAGGAAATCAAATTTCAGGAAAAATCCCAGAAAATATGCCAAAAATCCTATTTGTCCATAAGACACATGGAGCCAGAAGACAGAGGGAGAAGAAGCCAGGCCTGGTCGCTCCCGGGCATGGTGTGACCGCCTCGGACTCCACCTCGAACTCCCATAAACACTGGGGGGTTTGACAATTTCCAGATAAGAGTTCCGCTGCGCCGCCACCACCAGAAACCACGATTCGGAACCAGAAACTCTGTTCTGGCACCCTCCCTGGACGGGTAATTGGAGGAGATCATCGCCATCATAATCACCAATGCCTCTCCATCAACCATCCATGATTCCCATCCATGAGTGAGTAATCCCTCGTAGTAGGTTATGAGGATGGTAGGGATTGGATGAGATTGTTCATGTAATTGCATAAGATTTTTAGGGCAAGGTTCTTAGTATCTATTGTTAGTGCTTTTTGACATTGTTGCAACTTGTTATGCTTAATGCTTGTCACTAGGGCCCGAGTGCCATGATCTCAGATCTGAACATGTTATTGATTCATGATGATATTATTGTTTTTGATCTTACCTGCAAGTTGTATTGTCACATCCCAAAATTTTCCTAATTTTGGAATGTTAAATAAACAAAATAAATTTGGTTGATTGTTTGCCTTGGATAAGAATTCTCAAAGAAAAGAAACTTCTTGAATTCAAAAGCCTCTCAAACCTGAATTTAAAACCTTATATTATTTTGTTATGACCTAAGTATCCATATAGGAAAAGGGCATGGATTGATTCCATATTGTAGAATTGGTGTGCAAGATTTCAAAATTTAAAATCATGAAGCATGCGTGAACATCATTACATATAAACCCTGAGAAGGAAATGGTTTTTCCCAAAAAGAAAGTCAAAACCCTAAATGGGATTTTCCCATTCTAAGTGGAACCAAATACCTATGGTTTTTCCATAGAAAAACTTGGGAAAAGACATTCATGAATGGGTATATTGATAGAGTGCATATTTATAAAACAATAGGCAGTGGTTTCAATGATTTTGGAGCTCAAAATCAAAAGATATGTATTATAAAAAAAGGGAATAAAAGAAATGAAGTAAAAGCCCTATAAACCAAACTCAACTTTTAATAGTTGATGTATTTGAAATATATGAAAAATACTTGTCCTAAAATAAGCCTTGTCAAATTACAAATTTTTAGAAATTTGTTTGACCTGAATTGGATGCCTAAAACAAAACCTAGAAAATAAAACAGAAAAATAAAATGGAAAAGGAAAAGGAAAAAAACTAAACCCTACCCAACCGAACCAGGCCCATCCCACCTCACCCTACCGCCTAGCTACCACGCCGCGCGCGCAGCCGCAGTAAGCCAGCAGCAGCTGCGCAGCACAACTGAGGGCCAGCCAGCGGTAGTAGCAACCCGCAACGCCCTCCTCTCCCTCTACCAGTGGACCCCACCCGCGTCTCCTTCTTCCTCGCGGTTGGAGACCGACGAACACACGCCTCCCTGGCCCAACTCGAATTCCCCCCGCCGTCCGCGATGCCGTTGACCCCTTGCTTGATGCACGCCCATCCCTTCATATAACCTCCCCCACTCCACCTTGTTCTGATTTTTTTCTCGCTCTTTCGGGAACCCTAGCACCGAACGAAGCCGCCACCGGAGTTCTTCGCCGCCGCCGCCGCTTCAGGGAGCTCTAGATCGAGCTCCGAACCGAGAGTTCCGACGCCCCCACTCACCCCTTTTACCGCCTCATGTGATCCCCGTGCTCCACCCCCTCACCCCGCGTTGTTTTCCCCCTCACAGGTGCACCAGAGGGTAGTCGATTGCACGCCGGAGCCCCGTAGTCCCTAGCCGCATCCAGCCGCGTTTTTCCGTCTCTCGAGGAATCCAGCCACCCCTACGAGGACACTGGGAATATCGCCATCTTCCCCCGCATCTCAGTGACAAGCTCCCCGCCATCGAAGACCACCAGAACGCCGTCATCCTCCGCCACCGCTTCCGCCCACAGTACCTCGCCGGTGAGTCTCGTCCAGGACAACGGCAGTCGTCCGATCCTCCTCGAATCCAACGGCCCATGTTCTTTTCCGCAGCGAAGGGGTACTGGCCACTGACGTTCTGCCACTTGGCCTGCCGCGTCAGCATGCCCTGAGTCGGCGCCTGGTCAGCCGCGCATCCAATCACAGCGCGCCGTGTGGCAAACGTGTATGGTGACTGGGTATTCTCAATTTAAATAGGCAGATTAATAAGCAGATTTGTAAAATTAAAAGAAAAATAAATATTGGTCAGAAAAATACATATGATATATGCATGGATTCAGAAATTTGTGAAGAACATTAATACAAGAATAGATATAACTTTTACAATACATATTTACTTTAGTTATTTAAATGATTTAATGGCCTATATGGAGTAAATAAATAGTAGTAAATTATCTACAGATCATAAAAATAAAAATAAGATATCTATGGAATCCCTGGTTCACTATCAACATTAATATGGCACTGGATATAGTATTTGGAGAATAAAATATTTTATATGAATTAAACCCCATTAACTAGTATTTAAATCACATAGCATTAACCAAAACTCCAAAATTAGTGAAACCAATTGCTAAGGTTTTGTATTGAAAATATGTATCCATAGAAATTAGGTGACAAATTATTTGGTACTGTTAAAATAGAATTTCGTACAGAAATATCTAGATCTATCGTAATAGTATTTTAATCATAAGAAAATATCTGTAACTCCTTTTTAGGCGATTCAAATTGTTGTCTCTAAATTGCATTACCTACCTAGGAGCATTTAATTCACAATTTAATATTACAGAAATGTTAGTAGTTCAATTAAAGTGAGATAAACCATATTAAATCGATATAAATTTAGTAATGAAAGCTTTAGTGCATTAAATGACTTTCCACATGCATCATGTGATCTAGTAATGTTCAGAGAACTAAATACAACCATTGTGAATTATTAAATCATCACACATGCATTTTCTCATCATTGTTTTATTGTATTGTTGCATTGTTGCATGATTGCAATGTTTTGAATGTTGTGTTGTTGTGTTTGCTTCAAACGTTAGATTGCAAGGAGTGCAACTACTGTGAGTGCAATTACTATGATTACAAGTATTGCGATTATGACGAGTGCAACCTTTATATCTATGAGGATTGTTAGGATTATCTAATCGACTACATCTACAATAAAGGCAACTGGTGCTATCTTGGTCATAAATGTCCTACTGTTTTCCTATGCATTATAGATGTTTTCGTAGAATTGCATATGTAGGAACTGATGTGTATATGCTATCTATGTCCCATATTATTCCCTACTATTCCTTGTTTATGAGCCATCGTATTGGTAGATTGCTTAGTATGCTATTTAGACGAGCAAGGGAATCACACCATGAAAAGTTATTTGTTTTGAAAGGCTTATGTTTTGCTCAATGACAAACCAATATGTTTTTAATGAACCACCTGGGCGGAATGGCATTGATTGGGTCATCGAGTGTGGATTCATGGTGGGGACTGCCGCCCAGGGCACTAAGAAAGGATCGGTTTATTTGTTTGGTAGCTTTCATGTGCAACCATGTGCCAGTAAGAGTAGGTGGATGGCTAGACTTAGTAGGTTGTGGCGTCCCTAACCCTACGTAGCCAGAGATGTAGAATAGTATAGGTTGGTACGGTGCGTGGATGGGTTTGGGAAGCTCTTCCCGAATTGTCTCGTCTGGAATTCTCCCTATCATCACACAATATGAGTGTGGTGGTCCGAGCTGGGTTGGCCAAGTCACATCGGTAAAATGTACAAACCCCTGCAGGGTGTCTAAAGTAAGTACTTAACCAAGTCCCCGGTTATGGATAATTTGAGCGACCTGATTCTGATGCTATGACATATTTCTCACTCATCCCAATTTCTCAATAAACTAAAACTTGTTGGGTGAACTTAATTGGCTAGGAGCACCTGAGAGTGAACAAGAGTGTCCTATTTATCGTATTGCAAAACTACTTTGTTACAAATGTTAGGATAAAACTTTTGCTATATGAAAATGATCTCGAGCTCCACCTAGCCAAATAAGCATGTAGTATATAAATATTTTGTTAACCAATTTAGCCTACTTTCCATACATTCAATGTATTGACCATTCATGGCTGCAACGTTTTATGTTCCAGCTTATATCGTATCTGAGTGATCATTCATAGGTCGCGAGACTCCACTCAACAATTGTTCGCCTGTGGCACATTTGAAGGATGGAGATCTACCTTGTTTTTGCTTTCCGCTGTAATATAATGTAATTGCTGGATCATATTAGTTGTATTTATGATGCACAGTTATATTTCGTATCATTTTATACTGTGTGTGCCAATGAACCGATCCAGGGATTGGCACTATACACATGAACTTAGCCTTATCAGGTGAGGGTGTTACAAGATGGTATCAGAGCTGTGTGTTAACTGTAGGATCGTGACCTTAGAAATGGATTAGCAATAGGAGACCTCTATTAGGATAATTATCATATTTTCTACTTATTAGAGTTCTTATATTCCTTCTCTATCTTTTCTATAATCTCTTCTTGTTCAAAATTTGTAGTTGTCCATTATTTTGATACCTATATGAGAGTTAGCAAAGTAAAAGAACAAATAATATGACATAAATAAATATCTCACCATGTTTGAGTAGGTCTGGACCACCATATTTTATCTATTTAGGAGATCATCGCTATCGTGTTAGCATATTGATCTTACCAACTGATGAGGTATGACAATATAGGTTGATTGCTTGTTTGTATTGAACCATATTATGTGATGTATTGTTTAGAATATTTTATTTTGAAACTCTAAAGTTGCTGTACTTTTTGTGTGGTTTTAAAATCATTTTAATGGTGTAATTTGATTGAAATTCGTGAGATTACTGTTGCAGTTTTCTGCATGACCTCTTGTACCGCGCGATTTTTGCATATTTTATTTGTAACTCACAAAAATCTCAAAAAATAGGATTTGGAGCGTAATTACCTGTACTACATGCACAAAAATTGGATAAAATTCCTGATGTGTTTAAGTTGGCCAAAACAATTCGTGAAACCCGATGTAGTGTTTTGACAGATTATGTCTAATGCTTATATGTTGTTGTAGTTTACTCTAGTACTGTTCTCAACGTTTCTAAACTATTTTGTGGTTATATACTGCTAAGTTCAGATCTCTGTACCATTTTTATGCAAGTGTTTGCTTGTGTGTTGATTGCTTATGATTGTTTGCTTGTTTGTGACATTGATTGCTCCATATAGTTATGGGTAGGATTACTTCCTTAGTAGTTTCTTTTCCCTACAATCAATTCTTCCCTATCTCAAACCCATGGATCTATAATGGTGTGTTGAAAACACAAAGAAGTATTAAGTTGAAAGTTTTACAACATAATTCATCGACAAAGGATAATAGTTCATCTAATGCCACAGAAGCATGTGGAAGTACGAAGTGTTGCAATGATGTTATGTAGTAGATTACCCAACCTGAAAGTTGAAGTAACGAAAGTTGAGCATTGGTTCGTGCCCATGGAAACCTTCTTCAAGGCAAGTGAGGATGCCCGAGTGATAGAAAAAATGTGATTCACCTATCCTTATACAGGGTAATGATTTGGGTGCAGGATGGATTGATCACCATTCCTACTACTCTTGTTATTCGCTCTTGTACTGTTGGCTTTGCAAATCTTGAGTGCCTTTCAACCGTAGCATAGAGAAGGCATTGAGCCGATATGTTAAAATGGTATAATGTCCCACCTTTACAAAAGCATCCATTACTAAGCGTAGTAATATACGGTAAGGATGAATCCCAATCATGATTAATGGGTATCGTGAAGCAAACGATCCCTGTTTGCCCGCCATGAGAGTTTCGCTAGTTTAAGAAGTGCTTTCTCAGAAACTATCAATCATGAAATCCAGAATGTGCAAGGAGAACTTATTTAAGCCAAGTGAATCCTCCAGATGCAATCTAGTCAGTTTTCTTTTAAGGGTGGTAGCGCCCTAGTGGATCCCTAACCCATGTTTCTTTCTAGCCTTCTCAAATCTCAAGACGAGATTTCTTTTAAGGGTGGTAGTCTGTCACATCCCAAAATTTTCCTAATGTTGGAATGTTAAATAAACAAAATAAATTTGGTTGATTATTTCACTTTCTTGAAAATTCTCAAAGAAAAGAAACTTCTTGAATTCAAAAGACTCTCAACCTTAAATTTAAAACCTTATATTGATAGAGTGAATATTTATAAAACAATAGGAAGTGGTTTGAATGATTTTGGAGCTCAAAATCAAAAGATATGAATTATAAAAAAAGGAATAAAATAAATGAAGTAAATCCCTATAAACCAAACTCAAATTCAAATAGTTGAAGTATTTGAAATATATGAAAAATAGGTTAATTGTTGTCCTAAAATAAACCTTGTCAAATTACAAATTTTTAGAAATTTGTTTGACCTGAATTGGATGCCTAAAACAAAACCTAGAAAATAAAACAGAAAAAGAAAATGGAAAAGGAAAAAAACTAAACCCTACCCGACCGAACGAGGCCCATCCCACCTAACCCTACCGCACCACGCACGCACAGCCGCAGCAAGCCAGGAGCAGCTGTGCAACCCAACTAAGGCCCAGCCAGTGGTAGCAGTAGCCCGCAACGCCCTCCACTCACTCTGCTAGTGGACACCACCTGCGTCTCCTTCTTCCCGGGGTTGGAGACCAACGAACACACGCCTTCCTGTCCCGACTCAAATTCCCCACGCTGAATCCGCGATGCCGTTGACCCCTTGCTTGATGCACGCCCATCCCTTCATATACCCCCCACTCCACCTCGTTCCGATTTTTTTTCTCGCTCTTTTGGGAACTGTCAACACCCGGATTTTTAATCACATATGCCTGTTATGCCATACATCGCAATCCCAGGATTACCATTTTTGCGAGAAATAATAGATTGGTACCATAGTTCATCATCCATTACAAACCATAATAAATGTCTTACAAATAAAGGATCTCATGATCCAGTCTTAATACAATCAACATAGCGGAATAATAATAATAGTAGCATGGTCGAAGATCCATCTTCAGGGTCACAGGCAATGCTGACGATGGGAGATGATCCTAGTTGTCATAGACTTCCTGCTGTCCATCATCCTGGTAGTCCTCCTCATAGTCTAGTCATAGGAATAGCCAGGGACAAAGCCATGAGTACTTTTTAAGTACTCGCAAACTAACACTAACTAGTAAAGTGGTTCAAGTAGGAATACTAAACTCTAGGTTTATTTGCAAAAAGCCAGGTTTATCTCTAACTTAGTTTAGAAGTAAAGAAAACTTACTTAATGTTTTACGACACCTAACTAGGAACTTATATTTCATGTCACAACCCTGTTGTGGTCAAGTCCAAGCCATAAGTAATTTCACCAGTCATTTTGAAAACATCTGACGACGGAACAATATGGCCACTCCAACTGTCCCTAACCACGGACGCGGCTATTGAATAGTTTGATACTCTACAGAGGTGGTACACTTTCACCACAACATTCGATACATCTGTCATGATCAATCCTGAATCACCATACTGAAGGGTTCGCAGCATAGAAAACAAAAAGTATCCTACGGTGGGAACAAAGCACCAAGATCTATCTACTAGATACAAGCAACGGGTAGATATACAGCCATAGAATACATACCCTCGAAGACCGTATAGCTATAACGAGGTTGTACTTGTGGATGATGTAGTCGAATGCTTGCCAATCTCAAGATCGTGATAAAGTCCATCTGGTCCAGCCGGTCTAGCACCATCACGTCCAGCACCGCAAAGAAGTGGTGCATCCATGATTTCACACACCTCCGGGTACCCCGACAACCTCCACACCCTCGCTCCAGCAAAGCAGCGGACGCAACAAATCCTTCCAGAAAAAGCCACCGGGAACATATATCTCGCTGATCCGAGACCATGGGGGAATTTCTGAAGGGGGGAGAGAGATCCTTCGCGAGGAGGTGTGAGATGAGAGGAGGGAGTGGGGTGCCTTTTATAGGGAGAGGGGTGCAGCGCCCTCCCATGGCGTGGCAGCCATGGAGGTGCCCCCACGTCTTCCACATTCATGTGGGTGGAGCTCCCACTCACATAAATAGCCACCCACTCAAAATTCCACTCACCTCCATTAAATTTCCACCACATATTCAACGATGACTTCTGTGATCATGTGAACCTTAAACGCATGTAACTCAATCCTTTTGTCTCGCGATATATTACATGTCCGAGATTCGATCATCGCTATCTCCATACCTAGTTTGATCTCGTTACCGACATGTACTCTTTTCTCCGTCCCGTGATATAACATTCTAGTGATCAAATCACTTGCTTGCAAGCTAACCAATGTGATATCACAAAGAGGGCCCAGAGTATATCTCTCTGTCATCGGAATGGACAAATTCCACTCTGGATCCATGAGCCTCAACATTAAGACCTTCGTAGCACTGAACCCATCTTTATAGTCACCCAGTTACGGTGTGACGTTTGATGTTATCAAGATACTCTCCCGGTGTTAGTGATTGACATGATCTCATGGTCTAAGGACTAAGATTACTTCATATGATGTCATAGCAATATAAACACAATGACCTTGATCATAATTCTATACTTCAGATGAATGTTCAGCACACCGTTCCAATAATGTTGTGACCTTGTTATTAACAACATCTAATGTCCATGATCAGGAAACCTTTGATCATCTTATTAATCAATGATCTAGTTTATAAGAGAGGCATCACTAGGAACTTCCTTTTTTCTTTATTAAACACACATGTATTAACATTTCCGTATTAGTACCATTATAGCATGCAAAATAAACATTTATCATAAATAAGGAATGCGATAATAACCACTTTATTATTGCCTCTCGAGCATATTCCCTTAGCATACTCAGTATGCGGATAATAAATCCTAACCTTTCAATTACACACCCTAGTATAGGCACCTCCCCTATGAGTTTGGCCCCCCAACCATGACTATTTGTCATCTTGGGAACTGCACAGGTGGTCATTCATTATGAGGTAGCCTCATATCAAACCTCTTCCGCAAGGGAACCAATACTAAGATACATAAACTTCTAGTCAAGCCCTACCCAAATTTGGGTATTGTGGTTGTCCGGTAAAATTGGAATGGTATCGCATCCAAACCCAACCATCAGTTTTATAAAGGGCTAAGGCTCATGCCTCAACATTTTCATCATCAAAATCATCTGGTGTTCATAACACATGTCAGAACATTTCATTGGAATGACTCATCATTCCAAGGTTTTCATAATCATTTCACCAAGTATTCCCCTCTAAAGTGATCAACTTTTATACTTAGCACTAGCCACTATAGTTGAGGGTAATCACTAATGAGGGTTCTACTCAAGTGTGACTTATCCAAAACTAGATCTCATGCCTTAGTATGACATCTAGTTCTAACTAACTTAGGCCAAGTTTTATGCTCTTTATGCTACCTATAATATCTTTCCAAAATTCACAAAACACTATCTAGAAGTAAATACAGAACTTTGATGAAGAAATAAAAGAACAAAGCTTTCAAGTAAAACTGGGCTTTGGTATAATCAAGTTTGCATAACCAAATATGCCTAAGGCCTCTAGTTGGCATAGTTATCATGCAAGGGTTAGCTTTCCTTGAGTAGTGTAGTGATTGAAGTTATCTTCTTCGTAGTAGTAGTAGTCCCCTTCGTACTCGTATCCTTGGTCCGTACTAGCATTTATAAATAAATACGAGGTCACAATCACCAAATAATACTTAACTACTTCTATTTGGCACATAAAGGTTCACACTAGATGATCTAGCATCATCACAATCATCACATGAACTAAAGACCTAGTCTTATTTATTTTATTTTAGAAAAGTAATTTCTAGTCATTGAAAACTACTTAAGATTTAATATTCTCGAATTAAAATATGGGATCATGTTGACACATGTCATCACCACAAATTTTAATACTTGGGAATGTGATTTAAAGTGGCGTCACAATTTAATAAGGTTTAACATTATTATTTTAAATAATTAAAGTGGCTAGAAATGCCTATGGGGCATTCTTTTAATACTTGTCCAAGATCACTGCATGTAAACCTAAATATCTTTACATATTTAGAAAGATCTTGTCAAATGTGATTTTTGAGAGTTGGAATCAACTCAAAAGTATTTATGGTTGATTTTTGAATCTACTGACAGAACCAGAGTTTGAAATAAATTGGAAAATCTATATTTGAAACTGGGTTGAGCGCGGGAACTAAACTGGGCCGGCCCAACTGCACAGCGCATGCGCATCGGGTTTCTTACAGACCGGTCCCACGCATTAGTGGATCCATCTACATGAAGCGTTAAGTTTTAGTCTAGGTCGTGCGATTAGAATCTAATCTAACGGCTGAGGTGCATCATCGACGACGAACAGCTCCATGTGAGGCTCACCAGGGATCCAGCTAGGGTCTGCGATAGGGGCGAACGACGTTATCGACGACGACGGTTCGAATGGTGGTCATGGCAGCTCCTGGGATGGCTCCAATCAACGGCCCTTCTCCTCCTCTGCAGCGGCGGACTCCGGCTAAATTCTGGCGATGTGGAGCTCGCCTTGCTCCGGGGAAGGGTCAGGGGTGTTCTGTGAGGAGTGGGGAGTGACGTGGTGTGCAGAATTGAGGCGAGGAGGCCTCCTTGTAGGGTTCGCAGCATAGAAAACAAAAAATTTCCTACGATGGGAACAACTATGTACCAAGATCTATCTACTAGATACAAACAACGGGCGGATGTACATCGGTAGATAACATACCCTTGAAGACCGACAAAGCTTAATGAGTCCAAACTCGTGGTTGATGTAGACGAACTCTTGCCGATCTCAAGATCAAGAGGAAGTCCTAGCGCCGCAAAACAGCAGCGCATCCGTGCTCGCACACACGTTAGAGGCACCGAGCAACCTTCGCCTCCTCGCTCCAGCGATGCAGCGGAAGCACAACTCTTTCTTGCCGAATAGCCACCGGGAACATGTATCTCGCTAGTCCGAGACCATGGGGAATAAATTCTAGAGGGGGAGAGAGATCCTTCAAGAGGAGGTGTGAGTGAGAAGTAAGAGGAGGGGCTCCTTATATAGGGGAGGGGGCAGCCCAAGGGGGCATGGCCGCCGGCCATGGAGGGTGCCCCCACCTCTTCCTCATTCATGTGGGTGGACACTCCACTCATAAAATGGCCCTTCAATTTTATCCACTCAAAAACCCACTCAAATTCCCATTAAATTTCCACCAAATTTAATGCAAACTCTCATTAAATAAAACTCTTTTATTTTATTCATAATTTTGTCAATTACTTTAATGACAAACATTCTCAAATAACCCCTTGCTAGAATTCTATTTCACATGCATAACCACTTTATGCAATTTCACCCGAAAACCCGTTTCGGTATCTAGTGAAATAAATTCCTGCGCTTGTTCAATCTTTCGGCATGAAACTTTTGCTCCAATTGGATGTCGGTGTCTCTTAAGTGTGTCACCCTACGGTTCGTGAATAATGCGGACATGATCGAGACCCCTCTCGGATCAATAATCAGAAGCGGGATCTGGAAACCCATACTGACTCCCACACATTCAATGATGACATTCTTGTGATCGTCGGAACCTTTTATGCTAGTATCTTAATCCCTTTGTTTCACGATATATTACATGTCCGAGATTCGATCATCGGTATCTCCATACCTAGTTTGATCTCGTTACTGACATGCACTCTTTTCTCGTTCCCGTGATATAACATTCTAGTGATCAAATCACTTGCTTGCAAGCTAATCAATGTGATATCACCGAGAGGGCCTAGAGCATATCTATCCGTCATCGGGATGAACAAATTCCACTCTTGATCCATGGGCCTCAACATAACACTTTATTAGTTCTGAATCCATCTTTATAATCACCCAGTTACGGTGTAAACGTTTGATGTTATCAAGAAACTCTTCCGGTGTTAGTGATTGACATGATCTCATGGTCTAAGGATTAGGATCACTTCGTAAGTTGTTATAGCAATATAAACTCAATGACTTTGATCGTAATGCTATGCTTCGGATGAATGTTCATCACACCATTACACTAATATTGTGACCTTGTTATTAACAACATCCAATGTCTATGATCAGGAAACCTTCATCATCTTATTAATCAACGAGCTAGTTTATGAGAGAGGCATAACTAGGAACTTCCTTTTTGTTTATTAAACACACATGTATTAACGTTTTCGTATTAATACAATTATAGCATGTAAAATAAACATTTATCATAAATAAGGAATACGATAATAACCACTTTATTATTGCCTCTCAGGCATATTCTCTTCAGTCTCCCACTTGCACTAGAGACAATAATCTAGTTTGAAAACTTTGCGTATTGAACACTTAAGGCTTTCCAGTGTTCCATATACGCAATTGCAAGTGGTTAACATAATCGTATCTGACACTTTCAGGTCCATGTGTATTTGCATGTCTTTGCGTCTTCACGCATCACCCATTCTCTAATGAGATGGCATTGTATAAATTTGGTCTTTCGGTGAGACCTTTAGTTCCTTGGGGTTAAAACACGTCGATACTATTGTCATACAATATATCTTTAGTGTTAGACCGTTGCAAGCCACACCTTAGTTTGATAACAAACTACTTGACACAAATTCCCTCCTTTGCTGCTACTATAGCAGTCATATACTTAGCCTTTTGTTGTAGTATCCGTCACAATGTCTTAACTTTGGAATTCATCCAAATCCATCATGGAAACTTTCTTTCCATTTCATTGTGCCACCCATAGTTTAAATTGAGATAAACTTAATTTATATCTTGTGACAAACCTAGTACCAATGTAACGCTTTACAATGAACTATTTGTAATTATTTGTCACCTCTACACAAATATATTCTTAGTTCTTCCAAAAGATCATAAGAATATACTCACTATCGTCCAATGATCATTTTATGATTCATTCTGGTATATGCTCATAACACTTAGAGCATAGGAAATATCTGGATGTGTACATATCATGGTATGATTGATCAAAACATCCTTGTGATTTCACTCATCAAGTGTCAAAGCACTTGAATCTTGTTTCACTTATCAAGTGTCGATACACTTTAATCTTGATTCAATTCCTTTCCATGCAACAAGAACTGTTTCTTGTCGTTTCTATATTGAACTCCTTCAATATCTCATATATGTACGTTTGGCACAACCATATTGGCGTCACAGTCTATCCACTATAGACATTCACGCTAAATATTCGGGTTTTGCCTAAGTATTTCATCAAAATGAAATTCTTAACCTTTGTCAATAAAAGATACATCATTTTTAATCAACAAGATGTCCTCCACATAATGTATTAGAAATATGTCTTAGCGCTCCCACTTAATTTCTTGCAAATGAAAGCATCTTCATCGTCTCCTGATGAAAAAACTCCTTTTTCATCATGGTGAAGATTCCAACTCCGCGATGCTTACTTTAACCATTGAAGTTTGCATGCCCCTTTTAGCATCCTTTGAATTAACAAAACCCTTTGGATCGTGTCATGTACACGTCCTAGGTAACCATTCTATTAGAAGAACTTTGTTTTGTTTATTCATCTACCATATAACAAATTATATGTAGTGGTTGCTACTTTAATCCGTCCAGACTAAATATCGCTATGAAAGATCAAATCTTGTCATAGTCAACTCCTTGAACATTGTCATAAAATACTTTACGACATGTCGACTATTTCATAGATGTGAATCATCCATGTCTGTTTCTTTATAGATCCAAATACGACCGATAGGTTTTTACACCTTTCCAGAGGGTCTTCCAAGTTCAAAACTTGATTTCTCGTGTATGGAACTATCACGGATTTTATGGCTTCAAGCCATTTGACGGAGTTAGGGCCCATCATCGCTTTTTTGCATGTATTCGGTTCATCATTGTCAAACAATAATGATTTACTCTCAAATCTCGATATTTGATTGTTTATCCGACCGACTTGGTTCAATCAGAACTTAGACCTTTGTGACCACAACCTTTGAGGCACGTGAGCCATGAGCATTTTGTCTGCCTCCGGAACATTTTCCGGCGCTTCTCAACTCAGCACATATAGCTAAGGTTCGTTAACCTTATCAAAGTTCTATTGTCCTCCCACTTAATATTTATGAAAAATTCCTTCTTCAAGAAACTTCATGTTTCAAGCGACAAACCCTTTTGTCCTTGGTGTTATGGAGGAATAACCAATTGCTATTCGAAATAACCTACAAAGACATGCTCATCCGACTTCGGTTGTAAACATCTTACTTATGTTTAGCATACCAAAATTTAAGAAATGACAACTTGGGTTTTACCCCAAACCATAACTTCCATGGTGTCATTTCAACGGATAAAGATGGAGCTCTTTTCAGTGTAAAAGTGGAAGTCTCTAAAGCTTTAATCTTTTAAAACATAATGGCAGTTTTATAAATAACACCTTTGATCCAACCATGTCAAACAAGGTTTCATTACAAATCTCAAACACTCCATATTCCTATGGTGTTTCGGGATATGTAAATCTAGGTGTTTTGCTAAACTTGCAACTCAAATAAATCCCTTTATGATAAAATCATAATTCATTTATTTTCTTGTGTAACGCCCCCGAATCGGGTCTATGCAGATCTCAGCATTTCCCGCCAAAATCCGCATAGAAGCGATTCAAAGACGCCCACCAGACACTTTCGTGTGGGTAGGATTTGAATACAAGTAGATACATCACAGTAGTTTACAATAGAGTCCACAAGAACTTATATACACAACAACGACTCAACGAGTCAAGAATATAAAAGGTACATACGAAGATACAACTCAAAAAGAAACAAGATGATATCCCAGTACGGACAAGATCCAAATGAGACTAAGAGTCCTGAAGAATAACCAAGCGGTGTCCATAACCCTGCCCAGGCCAATCCGGAAGGGCAACCTTGCTAACGTCGTCAGTCACATACCTGTCAAGCCAAAAAGGGTGCCGACAAAGGGCAAAGGAAAAACAGAAAGAGAGCAGTCAGTACTGAGGCCAGTACACGGCGAGACTAGAATTCGGCGGTCCTCGCCTACATAGGTATGGTGGGCTCAGCGGCAGCAAAACTTGCACTATCTAACTTATAGAGACACACTACAACTTCGGCTATTAGAGTGAGATAAAAGAACGCTATGCGGTAACAATAATATAACACCAAACATAACCCATCCGAAGATTTCCCCCTCGAAGACCAGTTGAGGAAGTCCTCTAGCGGAACACACACGGTGGCAATTTTAGTTAAGCAGGTGTTTAGTTGATAAGACTAATTACTAATCATATTATTAGAGGCAAAACATTAATGGCGTTGTCTATGATCATGACACTGTACTCCTGAGGCATCTATAACCGTGGACACACGGCTTCTCGAAAAGATTTACCCTGCAGGGGTGCACTACTGTACCCAAACGCATGCTCAACCCATCAGGCAACATAACACGCGTGCCATCCGAATCTCACAACAAGAACTGTCCCATAACTACGCGCATATCCAGAGGCATCACCTACTG
The DNA here is from genome assembly GCA_916181665.1 of Avena sativa. Lineage (NCBI taxonomy): Eukaryota > Viridiplantae > Streptophyta > Magnoliopsida > Poales > Poaceae > Avena > Avena sativa. Next base: position 134,420,174 of record OV702295.1, read on the forward strand.
TGTTGATCCAACCAAGAGGTACGACGATTCTCGAGGAAGGCACAACATTTGAGTCTACGGTCGGGCGATGATCGGAAGGTAACTTGTAGAGCTCCATCCCACCTCTGACACGATATCTCGATTTTATGCAATGCAAGCCATGGCAGTCCACCAAAACATCAAGTCCGACGACATGTCAACTCACCCATGTCCGAGGACATATTATACGTATGCACCAAATGGAAAACCAAATTTGTAACCCTCTGGATATACGAATAGCGCCGGTAGTTGAGGGAAGGATCCTAGAGGCCTCCACGTCTGGTTAGCGCGATCAACTCAGAACTGGTATCGTAGAACGGACGGGTCCTAGGTCGGCTCAAGCAGTTTCCAAAGGTGGTCCCTGCCGGGGCCTTATCATTAGGTGAAACCATAACCAACATCAGATTAATTATCTTATCACCAACCATATCCGAGTATCATGTTCCACCTGTATGAGAGCGGTACTAAGCATGCCTACGGCTCGCAAAGACAAGGCTAGCTAGTCAAACAAGGCAATAGGATAACCAAGGCAATATAGTGGAGCAGGTAAATAATGGGACGGTACTACAACATCGACAATAAGGATAGCAATAGATCAAAGGAAGGAAGTAAAGACTATAAATGCGAAATAGGTGTAAGGGGGAGAATGCTCGCCTGAAAACATTGTCGAAAGTTCACCCGAAGGTCAGGTCGACACTCGCATCAAATCATCGGCCTAGTCCGCGAAGAAGCACAACGCTAGAAGATCCGGCATGATTATGATATGATGCATGGCATGGCAATATGCGGTCCCACTTAGCAATATTAAGCGTAATCGGGATTCCGACATTTATTATTAGGTTCAAGTTATTTATCTACCCCGCATATTAAATGTTGAATTAACAAGGCAAAGCATGACATCGGTTCGCTACACAAATCTAAATGAAATCCAGAACAAGACAAATAGCACTCTCATTTATTCCATATTTATTTAGTAGATGAATCGCCATATATCCGCGAACAACAGTATATGTGTATGCAAGTATGAATGATTTAATGTAACAAGTAGATGACATTTATACAAAATAGGGTTATGAGTTGGGTCTCACCGGATCGGAGAGACGGGGAGATTGATCTTTAGGCTATGGGCGAAGTAGCGGAAATAGCTGATCTCGCGGAAGTAGTCGAAGCCGAAGTCTTTGCATCCCACCATTATCTTCAGGACGTACAGGAGGCAGCCAGCAATACTGAAGTAGCGAACCCGGAAATAACGCTTTTTCGGAAGGCGACGACATCAGACATCATGGAAAGTGGAAGAGAATTGGCAGATTAACACGATCGGTTGACAACAAAGGTAGAAATAGGTGTCAGGTAACAGAAAACAGAGGTAAAACTGTCGTAGACATTTTACCGAACACATTGCAGGCTAGGCAGACAAAGATGGATATGCTCTGAATTTCTACACTGTTGCCGCAGACACAGCGCACACGGGTGACGAGATCTCTTGGTGCAGGGAACAAGGAACTCCGGTTGGTGGCATAAGAAGGACTGACGGGAGATGCTGCATGCAGGCGTACGGCGCACTCGACCATGAACTGCCGGCAATGGCGCACGCTCGAACGGGCGTTGGTGAGTTGACCAGAGGAAAGCAAGTGGAGATGGGGCGTTGGGTGGCTCTTGACTTGATCGAAGGGGCAAGGAGTAAGGCAGCCTGCTGGTCGGTGAACGGGTGATTGAACGCGATGGGGGCAGGGTGCTTCCACTATTGGCATGTGTACATGGGATTAAAGGGGGCGGAAGACAAGCAGGACAGCCCAAAGACCAAGGAGAAAAGGCAGCGGCTGATGGTGCTCGCATGCTGCTCGTCTGCTAGTGGCGTTGGTGTGGATTAATTGGAGATCTAGCGGAAATGGATTGAAAGAAGACAACACGAGCAGGGGACAAGGAAAGGAAATGGCACAACAGCTGAGATATGCATGCTCGTACGTAGGTGCTCTTCTGGAAGACAGGACGGGAATTTGGAGATCTCAGATTTGGGGAATTTGGGTCTAGGGTTTGGAGGAAGAAAGGGGATTGGGGTATTTATCTAGTTCAAAATAGACTAGATGAAGCTAGTTTTGGCCTAAAACTTTAGACGGGCTTTTAGTCTAATTTTATTTATATAAAACAAAAAAAAACTTTTGCCGCGAGAAATATTATTTGATTTAATTTTAAAATAAGAACGAGGGACGGGTTTAATAAAACCAATGGATATTTGATAAAACAAAAATATGGTTTGATAAAATAATTTTACGGATAAAATATGCATGATAATATCATGATGATGCACAAAATAAAATAACAATCAATTTCTATTTTTTAATATTTTCTGGGCATTACATCTTGTTACACATGTAACTCAAACAAATCCCTTATGATAAAATCATAAACCATTTATTTTCTTGTTATAATGATTTTCCACTTCATCTTGAAAGTCTTTGAAACGTTTTTCAAATATTTCATACTTCTTTCTCATTCAGTGAATATTCACTCAAATTTCCGGAGAAAGCATATGAAGTTGAAACCCATCGCTTACGACTACACATAATGGAGTACATACATCCATATGTATAAATTCTAATAATTTAGTCGTTCGTTCTTCTTTGGCCTTTAAACGAAGTTTTAATTATCCCGAGGAAAGTCTCACAAGCGTCACTTGATCAAATCAAAGACTCCAAAAATCCATGTATATGGAGTTTCTTCATGTTTTCTTTCCAATATAATTTAAACGGCGATGTCACTTCGTAAGTGATCTTTCAATCATTTGTCTTGCGACATTTTAGCATTAGGTTTTATGGATGTGATTTCACCGACTAGATTTGTAAATCATCCATCTTATATGGAATACGGTAATTATTTGAACAACCTTTATTCTCATAATACCTGATTCAAATAACAATTATTAAAACAAATCTTGAAGTCAAGCTTTGATGTCAACGAGAAATACAAACAACGGTTTGTTTGTTTTCGATGAACATCATCACATATTCTCTTGCTAGTTACTTAGGCCATTGTGGTTCATGAATTGCGTCGTTCTGTATGAAATTTCATACCAATCAATTCGGTATCCAATACCCAAGAACCATATTGTTTAACAAGCAAAGAATACAACCATAACATGTATATCATCTGTAGCACCCCAATTGTCTAACAATTGTAATGCTACTTGGTCTAGTAATATAATGGCTACTTCCTATATATAATTGTTGCATCATAATTATATCATGCTCATGTCATCATGCCACCTTGCATTTGAGCGTCTTTTAAAACCCTTTTGTTTTGGTTCTTCTCTCATATGCATTGTAAATTGTATTTGCCTCTTGATATTGTATTTGGTTATTGATATATTGTTTAAATGCCCAAGTTGAGTTGGGGGCATATCTTTTATTCTACTCCACCACCCTTTCTTTTCACCACCTTATAATTCCACCATCCCATTATCCAGGAGCTTGTATTTTATTTTCTTTTGGTATTTAATCTAGCTCATGGGAGATAGGGTGGATCCAATTCTATAAATTCTTTGGCTTGGCCTTTAGTCCACTTCTTGGGAATGCATAAGAATAATGCCATGCTATTATTTTTGTTTTCACAAGAATTTAACCAAGGCATTTATTATTTTCCATACTGACAGGCTTTTGAAAACCGGCGCGATCTATCCGACTCCTTGTTAACCGGTGCCATCTTCTTAAGGGTGTTCTTCCTTCCAGCATGCTTTCACAGAATGTGGAGTTGCTAATCTCTACATGATAAGCGATTTTGCGCGTCTATTGGTATTTTACTGCCGAAAAATGTGGAAAAAATTTCTTCCGAAGGACCAGATAATCTATTCTTCCAGTGCATCTTCTTCAACACGAACCCGTGCTCTTAATATTGACCTTTCTAAGAGCGTTGAGCTCAGGAAGTGTTCGAGCATTTGTTCGTTTCTCCCGCCTCTTGAACTTGATATTCTGGGAATATCCTGTTAATCCATGATGGTATATGTTGATAATATGCTTGCCTATTCGATATCAATGGAAGGACATGGAAGATCATCTGTGTCTCTTTCTCTCAAGCTTTGTGAGCACTGCCTGTGTGCAAAGTTCCCAAAGTGGAAATTCTGGCTTCTTGAAGTCACCTATCTCGACCACGTCCTTCTGCTAAATACATTACTTCAACTCTGGAATCAGCAAGTCCATTGTTAATTCCATCCTCCATCTTCAACCAATCTGGAGTTATTCCTTGTTGGCAAGTTATCATCGTCGTTCCGTCGAAGATTTCCTCAAGACTGCTAAATCTCTCTCAATCTTTTCAAGAACAACATGGAGTTCTTTTCACCTCAGTCTCGTCAAGTAATCTCTTGAAACCCTCTCGCTCTGTCGTCTATGCTCAATCCACCGGAGGCCATGGAGACCTTCTAGATCATGTATTCCTTCTGTTCAAGTTGGTGCTATCTTTTCTGTAGCTGTTGAATCTTGCAGTTGTTCTCCGTAATCTTCCTTCATATCTTTCCAGCGGCTTGGTACTTCCGACATGATGACAACATCATCATCTTTATCTATCTATGAATCCGGCGAATCGTTTGCATCTATCCTTGTTTTCTAACGAAGTTCCATGAGTTATTGTCAATACCTTCAGTCTGTTTCGGTAGTTGGGTTGCATGGTTTTCTTATTCATGTGCGGAGTAATGCTTTGAGTGCGGGATGGAGTAGCTACCATACCACTACTCTTATCATTCGCTCTTGTACATTGAATTGGTGAATTAATGTGATTTCACTCATTCCACGGAAGTTAGAAGTGGCCTTTATCCCTCGATACTTTTACTTCCGTCTTTGTTTTTCCGGAGTGCTCTCTCGAAGAAAGTAATCAATAATCTCTTGTTGGTGGTCTGTCTATTCTAGATGGAGCAAAATCTTCAATTATCTGGTGGAAACAAACGCAAACTCTTTTCTGTCCTCGTCATTCTACCGATGCTCGGCATCCCCAATCAAGATGAAAGGAAACTATCTCTCTTCGTTTCATCAATTCTTTTTCTGTGGTAAAGCCAATTATGGTTGATGCCATCAGCCGCAAATCTATTGCATTAGCCTCAAGGCTAAAGAAAGCAATAAGTATCTCTACAATAAACTCCAGATCCTCCATATTCTTTGCTTCTCGGGATTCCACCATGATCTGGCTTCACATCCGTCTCTAGAAGTTATATCCGCGCACCTCAATTGCGTGATCCTTGGTTCTTACCGTTGCAACAAGAATCTAATCCGACGATGTCTAACTAAATATTTCTGTTGATATCAAGGGACTCTATTGTTTGAAGGCAATATTGTTTCCATACTTCATTCTCAAATCCGAGAGAAGATACGATGCTATTGTCATAGTGGTTCAAAACCTCTCCAATCTAGCTTTTTTCTTCCAGCGAGACAAAGCTTTCACCCTCTCTAGTATCGATAAACCGTTAATCTTAATGAGGTGTCTTTCTTTATCCATGATACATCATCTTGTCCTTTCTTTCACAAGTGGTTCTATTCTTTTATCATGTTTCTTGAGAAAACCGGAGCTATGTTCATCCTATCCTTCTTGTCTCACGACAATCCTTCAACTCTTCTAACCGTTGTTTCTCAAGCAAAACGCAAGACTCGCAACAAGTCTGGCAAGTTTTGCAAGGTGTAGCGGTCGCACCATTCCGTTGTTCATCAACTTGGGAACATGAGGGTCACCTTCGTTCCGAACAACCGCCTCTCCTTGTGTTGTTTTCCTTTTCCTAGGAATCTCGGGGCAAGATTCTTGTTTAGTGGGGGAGAGTTGTAGCACCCCAATTTTCTAACAATTGTAATGCTACTTGGTCTAGTAATATAATGGCTACTTCCTATATATAATTGTTGCATCATAATTATATCATGCTCATGTCATCATGCCACCTTGCATTTGAGCATCTTTTAAAACCCTTTTGTTTTGGTTCTTCTCTCATATGCATTGTAAATTGTATTTGCCTCTTGATATTGTATTTGGTTATTGATATATTGTTTAAATGCCCAAGTTGAGTTGGGGGCATATCTTTTATTCTACTCCACCACCCTTTCTTTTCACCACCTTATAATTCCACCATCCCATTATCCAGGAGCTTGTATTTTATTTTATTTTGGTATTTAATCTAGCTCATGGGAGATAGGGTGGATCCAATTCTATAAATTATTTGGCTTGGCCTTTAGTCCACTTCTTGGGAATGCATAAGAATAATGCCATGCTATTATTTTTGTTTTCACAAGAATTTAACCAAGGCATTTATTATTTTGCATGGGCCATGCAAGAGTACCACCACTTTAGCCATTTGTTTCTCTCTTGGTTTATATGGGTTCTCTCTTTTAGGGATCTTCTCCATCCCTCACCACCATCTCTCTCTACCACTCCCTTTTGGCTTGATCTTGTTTGATCTTGCTAAAAACCCTACCACCACATCACCCTCTCTCTATCCTCTCTCCAAAAACCCTAAACAACCTCACCACCACTTCCCTAGGCTCTCTATCCTTAACCTCCTCTCTAAACCTAAACCCTAACCAAGCCCTCCACCTAGCTAACCCGAGCCACCTCTCTAGCTAACCCTAGCTACCCGACCCTCTCTCTCGGCCTCTCTCCCTTCCTCTATGCCATGCAGGCCCGACCCCAGCTACCCTCCTACCCCATCTAACCAGCCCTAACCCGAGCCTCTCCCCTAGCCAACCCTAGCTCACCGAGCCTCCCCTCTCCTCTCTCTTTCTCTTCTCTCTGCCATGCGTGCCCCACCTGGACCTGACCTACCTCCCCTCTTCCTGGCCCACCTGCCTGCCTCTGCCTGCCCTGCTCAAACCGAGCCAGCCCGAGCACGTTAGGGCGAGGTGGAAAGGTGGCCGAGCCACCTTTTTACACCGCCGTGATCCCCACGGCATCGCCTCCCTCCAGGCTTGCCCTTATCCCTTCCCCTCCTTCCTCTGCCTCGCCAAACCCCCCTGGCCTCGCGCCGCAACCATCTCGCCTTCCCCTCTACTTTTCTCTCCACCGGCCGGCGATCCGTCGGTCTCCACCGTTCCCCCTCTTGCAGCCGGTGGCGAGGAGTTGTGGTTGTCGAGGAAGGACGAGGACCAACCGCTGCTTCGCCCTGTACCCGCCGGCGAGGAGGAGGAGCTCCACTTCCGCCGCAGTACCGAGACGCCCCAACGAAACCCTAGCCGCCGTTCGTGAGCCTCGTCGACGATCCCCTGCTTCCCGGCTCGATCTGACACCATCGACCTCCCCGCGGTGAGCCTCCGAACCTCCTAGACACCCTCTCTTGCCGATCCACCCCTGTACGCGCTAGTCAATCCGTCGAGCGCTCTCTGTGCGGCGCGCTCGCAGTCGCGTCCTGGCCGTCGTGCCGCGGTAGTGACTTCTAGCCGCCCGCCGCTCCTCTGTCACCACCCTGTAAACCACCGCACTGGCTAGCCCCCTCAGCGCGCACGCCCGCGACCTGGGTTCGATCCCGCGCCCCGCGCCGCGCACCGATTTCTCGTCAGACCGCGGAGACGAAGAACAGTACGGGCATGTGGTAGTTTTACAAAAAGCCCCCCCCCTTTTTAATTCTCGCAACCCGCGCTCCAGCCTCAGCCCACCTGTCAGCCCTGTCTCTCTTGCCGCTGTCACGTGGGCCTGCGCCAGATGGCCCACCCCGCAGCCTCAGTGGCTAGGCGAGCCCGCGGTGACAAAAGGTTTTCCGCGCGCGTGGCCCAGTTAGCGCCAGACCCACCCGTCAGTGACCGTGGCTAGATTTGCCTGAGTAACCCTAGTTCTTTTTCGCTGAGTCTGTTTTATTCAAATCTTTTCCAAAATTTATTTAAATTCAAATTCTATTCAAATTCAAATCTGTTTCTCATATCTTTTAAAATATAATTCCAAATTCAACATATAATATATGTTTTTGAATCAGAAAAATGTGAGGAATTCAAATATGCCCTTCAAAATATATTTTGAACACTTTAAATTTCGAGTTGATTAAAATTACAAATAAAATGCCGTTTGCCTTAATTAATTAATAACTTTTGTTTTATAACTCCAAATTTGACAAATAATATGTCTAAATCGATCAGCGTGACGAGGCCGTTCTATCTATGCATTCCATGTTCTGAATTGCAGCATGCATCATATAAATATCAAGTGTACAGCAACTTATGTGAGCATAAAAGGTGACTAAAACACCATAAAATGCTTTATTCTTGTACCCCACACCTCACCCATGCCATGCTACATTCTTGACATGCAAATTGTGCATCATTCATCATGGCATGATTGTTTGCTTGTCGCATTTTAATTCATATGCTTGTGCACTTTATTTATGTTGGCCCTTGTTTGTTTGGTTCTTCTTCGAATAGACGCTGAGCAGGGGATATATCAAGAAACCCAGGAGCACTACCTAGATCCTTCTCTCGCTTCAACTGAGCTTCCAGGCAAGCACTACCACATGCTTGCATACATATATTACCTATTGCCTCTATCTTATTCTTGCATCATGGAGTCGCGATTGCATTAATCTGAAACCCAAGTACTGCATAGCCTTTACTTTTAAACCCCACCGAAGCTTGTTCCTCCATCCCATGAGCCATTACTACAGGAGTTGTTTGAGCCATGCGGGTCGTAGAACAGCATGTGTAGGGTATGTGAGTGTCTGATGGATAACGAGGTACCTATACAACTTAACCTGAGTAGTAATGGGATAACTAATGAAAGTGGCACCGGTGAGCAATATCTGCTATTTGGTTTTTCATGCTCACTTGTGTCCCGCAGGACCCCGAGTACTTGATTCCTGTTCCTTGAATATTCGCGCTATCCACATCCGGGAGGCTTATGAACCCCCCTGAGCCAGAGCTTGATTCATTCTTATTTCTTGGGGCCACAAGTAGTTTGGGGCTTTATTACCATCCTGTACTTATGCCATGCTTTACTGCTTTACTTAAGATTGTGCGAGGAGCACCTGTACTGTTTTGGATGCGGAGTGTTTTTGCGGTATCGACAAGCCCAGTCACACTTTCGGGTTCCCAGTCGTTTATAGCCATTGACGCAAACCTTGAGTCCGTCTCGGAGCCGGCCAACTTCGCTGCGGGTAGCTTAATGGGGTGGCCCCCTGAAACATTTCTGAATCCTATGATCGCTTTGTTGTGAATGCCTCGTTGGGTTTTGATTTGGTTTTTCCGAGGGTGATCGAGTGTGTGTTGCTATTTGTGCACCCCTGCAGGGTAAATCTTTCTGAAAGCCGTGTCCGCGGTTATGGACGACTTGGAGCACAGTTTCTCGATCATAGACAAGTATAACTAAAGTACCGCTTTTAATTTGACTAAGTACCTGACTAGTAAATAGTGCAACACTCATGGAATGGATAATAAAACTGCCAACGGATGGGGGTTGTTCGGCCGCTTCCTCGTTGGTAAGCGAGGAGGAGGATGGATCTGTTAATATTACTGTTATAACTGTTGTTATTAATTCACGGACATCCGTCTATCTTTGGTTAGGCAGATGGTTAGCGAGTATCTATAGAATTGTTAGGTATTATCTTTTGCTGCAATTGCGTCACCCCAGGTTGTGTCCCCTTTAGAGGCATAAAGACTTGCTGAGTACCCCTAGGGTCTCACACGATAAATTGTTTGATTCAGATGAACAGGTAAACTCGCAAGATGGATACTGGGTGGAGGAAACGAACGATGTTGGCAACGATCACTCGGTGTAGAGATTCCGGGAACGGGGATCCGTGAGATCTGTGGGCGGGATGTGTTTATTTATGGGGCATCTTATGCCGATTTGCTTCTTATCCGTACTCGGATCTTGTTTTCCGCTTCCGCCTGATACTCTGATGTTTGATGTATGAGGAGATATCCTAAACTATTATATCTATCTAGGATATTTGGATCTTGCCGTATGGCGTTGCAATATTTCTATTTCTTTTAGATGGAATGGCTCTGAGGACTGTTGTATGGTGGCTTGCATACATACTCATTTGTGTATGTAGTTGATCCCTTCGCTTGCCGATTACGCCGCTCCTTCTTGTCCCGATGTTTGGAAATGGTTAGGACGACCAAAAGGTCTACCTGTGAGTGGCATTTGGCCCCACCGCACTATTTTAACCATTTCCGATCATCCAGGCTTGTAACTAAGAGCGTAATTCACCGAGGTAGTTACATCATCCATATACCTAAATTGGATATTTCCAATCTTTTATTTTCTGCCAAATATATTTTATAGATTCTCTTTCAGCATTTCCTTTTTTCCTTTTTAAAAGAATCTATCAACATCAAAAGTGGCGCCATATACATGACACATAGTCCAAAGCGTGTATATTCAAATAATAATACCTTTGGACTTGCACTTTGAAGTAGATCACCATCATCAAAATGATCGGTATTCTTTCAAAATCCATTCTTTAGTGATCTTTTAGTGTAGTAAACACTTTACATACATCTTCTATTCATCCTTATCATGACGACTTTCATGATCAAGCTACTGTAGCTTATAAAGGCGAATCGTGAGTATAACATTACTTTCCAAAACCCTTTTGGATGATTAGGATGTCTAGCATCTCCAACCTTTGCAAATTCTCATCCAATATGAGAACATATATTATACTCTATCATATTGCAACCAAAACATTGTTTCAGATATCGTTATATCTTCTACACATGATGGTTTCTGAAACAATTCTTTCAGCTCCTAGATAAACTTGATATTAAAACAATCAAGAATCATGGAGGCAAACATGATACTTAAGATACTAACACTGGAATTGTTACTCTCGATTTAATACCAACTATTAAATTTCACGGAGTAACCGGAATTTGCTGAAAGTTTGCAATAGTACTTTAAACTTTGATCAACACTCAACACAATACGATACCAGTTCGTAAAGTAAATATCCAGAATTCTATAGTTCTATTATCTCAATTACAACTATGCATAAGATAGTGAACGAATGCCAATGACTACAACAAATTATGCAAATTCACTTTGATTTAATTTATGATAAATTGAGTTCTACTAATCCAAATTAGAAATGAACTCCCACTCAAAAACGACATCCCTCGTGTCTTTTTGGTGATTACATGAACCAAATCCACTACACCAAGTCCGATCATCACGTGAGTCGGTGTAGCTTCAAAGGCGAGCATCCATATGGTCATCATATCAAACATATGACTCATGCTTAACCTTTCGGTCCGTGTTCCGAGGCCATGTCTTTACATGCTAGGCTCGCCAAGTAAGAACCTTAGTATTCGCGTGTGTAACTGTCTTACACCCGAGATATGCTCATGGATTCAAGTACACCCGATCATCACGTGATGTCTTGAAGTGACGAAACATTGTCGGTGCATACTTAAGGAAGAACACATTCTTATCTTGATATCTAAATGAGGGATCATCTTATTATGCTAATAAAACGCCAAACAAGCAATATAAGATGCAATCAAAACATCACATGTTTATAAGTGAAATGATATGGTTCCCGCATATGATCTCCATCATGTGCACCGTGGTATGATCTCTATCATACCTTTATGTGTAAGGCCAAGGTCTATGGAACTTACACGCTATGTGTGTTGTAAGAGTATCATCTCATACTTCTACTTACAACATCACCATATCATAACACTAGCCCAACAACAATCTAAACTAGACGCCTCTAATTTATCCATTGCAAGTTTTACGTGGCTTAGGGCTTTCGAAGATAGAACCGTTCTTACCTACGAACATGAACCACAACGAGGATAACCAAATTGTTGACAACTCATTGCAAATTAGATATTGACTATAGTAGGAGAGACAGACACCCGCTAGCCACTTATGCAAAACTAGTTGCATGTCAAGCGTGGAACATGTCTCATGTGCGAGGACATGTAAAGTTTGTCCGGGCCGCTTCATCCCACTATGCCACCAATATCCAAAGTACAACTAAGAAGCAATAAAATGATCATCATCGCCCACATACTCATATGTGTACTACCCGTGCAAAGCATCTACGCATAGATCCGGCTCTGATACCACTGTAGAGTTCGCAGCATAGAAAACAAAAAATTTCCTACGATGGGAACAACTATGTACCAAGATCTATCTACTAGATGCAAACAACGGGCGGATGTACATCCGTAGATAACATACCCTTGAAGACCGACAAAGCTTAACGAGTCCAAACTCGTGGTTGATATAGACGATCTCTTGCCGATCTCAAGATCGAGAGGAAGTCCTAGAGCCGCAAAACAGCAGCGCATCCGTGCTCGCACACACGTTCGAGGCACCGAGCAACCTCCGCCTCCTCGCTCCTGCGATGCAGCGGAAGCACAACTCTTTCTTGCCGAATAGCCACCCGGAACATGTATCTCGCTAGTCCGAGACCATGGGGAATAAATTCTAGAGGCGGAGAGAGATCCTTCACGAGGAGGTGTGAGTGAGAAGTTAGAGGAGGGGTCCTTATATAGGGGAGGGGGGGCAGCCCAAGGGGGCATGGCCGCTGGCCATGGAGGGTGCCCCCACCTCTCCCTCATTCATGTGGTTGGACACTCCACTCACAAAATGGCCCTTCAATTTTCTCCACTCAAAAACCCACTCAAATTCCTATTAAATTTCCACCAAATTTAATGCAAACTCTCATTAAATAAAACTCTTTTATTTTATTCAGAATTTTTTCAATTACTTTAATGACAAACATTCACAAATAACCCCTTGCTAGAATTCTATTTCACATGCATAGCCACTTTATGCAATTTCACTCGAAAACCCGTTTCGGTATCTAGTGAAATAAATTCCTGCGCATGTTCATTCTTTTGGCATGAAACTTTTGCTCCAATTGGATGTCGGTGTCTCTTAAGTGTGTCACCCTACGGTTCGTGAATAATGCGGACATGATCGAGACCCCTCTCGGATCAATAATTAGAAGCGGGATCTGGAGACCCATACTGACTCCCACACATTCAATGATGACTTTCTTGTGATCGTCGGAACCTTTTATGCTAGTATCTTAATCCCTTTGTTTCATGATATATTACATGTCCGAGATTCGATCATCGGTATCTCCATACCTAGTTTGATCTCGTTACTGACATGCACTCTTTTCTTGTTCCCATGATATAACATTCTAGTGATCAAATCACTTGCTTGCAAGCTAATCAATGTGATATCACCGAGAGGGCCCAGAGCATATCTATCCGTCATAGGGATGAACAAATTCCACTCTTGATCCATGGGCCTCAACATAACACTATATTAGTTCTGAATCCATCTTTATAATCACCCAGTTACGGTGTGACGTTTGATGTTATCAAGAATCTCTTCCGGTGTTAGTGATTGACATGATCTCATGGTCTAAGGATTAGGATCACTTCGTAAGTTGTTATAGCAATATAAACTCAATGACTTTGATCGTAATGCTATACTTCGGATGAATGTTCGTCAAACCATTACACTAATGTTGTGACCTCGTTATTAACAACATCCAATGTCTATGATCAGGAAACCTTGATCATCTTGTTAATCAACGAGCTAGTTTATGAGAGAGGCATAACTAGGAACTTCCTTTTTGTTTATTAAACACACATGTATTAACGTTTCCGTATTAATACAATTATATCATGTAAAATAAACATTTATCATAAATAAGGAATACGATAATAACCACTTTATTATTGCCTCTCAGGCATATTCTCTTCACTCCTTTTATGGCCGAGTGAGAGGGGCAATGCGGCATGGGCAGAGCTCGATGGGGTCGACGGCACATCGAGCTATTGGCATGGCAAAGGGTGTAGGCCGGTGCGCGGTCTTCTGGCGATACTCAAGGGCTTAATGGCGCAGCAAGGGGCGGTCGAGGTTGGTCGGAACGGGTCAACGCTCTGAGCGGCACCGACGGCATTTTTGACGTTGCACAGTTGCTATGGGTCGTGCGACGGTGAACGGGCATGTTTAGGGGGTAGCTAGTGTCGCGGTAACTTCAGGCGTGTCGACTGTGGCGCTCTGGCGCGCTCTCGGTATGGCAGAGAAGAACTGGGCGCGGCGTTTTCTCCGTGGTCCAGGACCTGGATGCGTTCGAGGGCTGGACAGGGGGTGGCGGTGGACGTTGAGCTCCCTCCTGGACATGGTGGACGGGTGCGGCATTTGCTCCAGTGTGCTGGCCATGGTCGGCTGGCAAGGGAAGGCTCAGGTGGCATGGCACTGGTGCAAGGGGTAGCTTGATAGCTTGTTCAATGCAAGTGTGGTCACTGGGGGAGACAAGGTAGAGAATTGGGGACAAGGTTTGGACAAAGCTTTGATTAAGAACAATAGACGTTAGGAAGTGATTACTATGCTCACCATCTGTTTGATGAAATGGCTGCATGAAGTTTGAATTTGAATTTTTGGATGAATTTTGGTGGGTGTTCTGTTCGCATGCTTGGTAGTATATGGTTGCTTGGATTTGTCAAGGTGAACTGGTTTGAGTAGTTTTTGAGAAATGGTGATCTTAGTACCTACACTTGATTCAGTTTTGAATTGTCATCTGAATACATTTGAAATCTGTTTCTGTTGGTTTTGTAAAGTGGGATTGGGTTCACTTGTACTTGTTCCAGCAAGGGGTGAAAAGAATTGGATTTGTTTCTGTTAGAAATATTGGACTAGAAACACTCAAAGTGGTCTAGTGAACAAGTTTGGGCAAAATGACCATTTGCTTATATATCTTATTTTTGATTTTCTCTTCATTTGATTCTTCTTGGAAATGATCTAGATGATGTTGTTTCCATCTTTAAACCAATCCTTGCCATTCATAGCAATGAAACAAGTCATTGCAAGCATTCATGCATTGAACACACACACATGCATTCATATTGATTTTAATAACAAAAGTTTTTGTTAGCCCTAAACTTTGGTGATTTGAACTTGGTAATCTTGATTAATATTTTTGTGATGTTACAGGAACCCTAGCACCGAACGGAGCCGCCACTGGAGGATTATCTAATCGACTACATCTACAACAAAGTCAAGTGGTGCTATCTTGGTCATAAATGTCCTATTGTTTTCCTATGCATTATAGATGTTTTCATAGCATTGCATATGTAGGAATTGATGTGTATATGCTATGCTATGTCCCATATTATTCCCTACTATTCCTTATTTATTAGCCATCGTATTGGTAGATTGCTTAGCTATGCTATTTTGACAAGGAAGGGAATCACACCATAAAAACTTATTTGTTTCGAAAGGCTTATGTTTTGCTAAATGACAAACCAATATGTTTTTAATGAACCACCTGGGCGGAATGACATTGATTGGGTCATCGAGTGTGATTCATGGTGGGGACTGCCGCACAGGGCACTGAGAAAGGATTGGCTTCATTGTTTGGTAGCTTTCGTGTGCAACCATGTGCCAGTAAGAGTGGGTGGCTGGCTAGACTTAGTAGGTTATGGCGACCCGAACCCTATGTAGCCAGAGATGTAAAATAGTATAGGTTGGTACGGTGCGTGGATAGGTTTGGGAAGCTCTTCCCGAATTGTTTCGTCTTGGACTTCTCCCTACCATCACAAAATATGAGTGTGGTGGTCCGAGCTGGTTGGCCAAGTAACATGGGTAAAGTGTACAAACCCCTATAGGGTGTCTAAACTAAGTACTTAGCCATGTCCTCGGTTATGGACCATTTTGAGCGACCTGATTCTGATGCTATGACATATTTCTCACTCATCCCAATTTCTCAATTAACTAAAACTTGTTGGGTGAACTTAATTGGGTAGGAGCACATGGGAGTGAACCAAAGTGTCCTATTTATCGTATTGCAAAACTACTTTGTTACAAATGTTAGGATAAAACTATTGCTTTTTGCAAATGAGCCTAAGCTCCACCTAGCCAAATAAGCATGTAGTTTATAGATCTGTTTTTAACCACTTTAGCCTACTTGCCATACATTCAATGTATTGACCATTCGTGGCTGCAACATTTTATGTTGCAGGTTATATCGTATCTGAGTGATCGTTCATAGGTCGTGAGACTCCACTCAACTATTGTTCGCCTGTGGCACATGTGAAGGATGGAGATCTACCTTGTTTTTGCTTTCCGCTATAATATAATGTAAATTCTAGATCATATTTGTTGTATTTATGATGCACAATTATATTTGGTATCATTTTGTACTGTGTGTGCCAGTGAACCGATCCAGGGATTGGCACCATACACATGAACTCAGCCTTATCAGGCGAGGGTGTTGCATGTATACACATATCATTGTCCGGAACCCGAGGCTCCGAAGTGACAGAAATCGGGATAACCAGAGGAGACGGCTGTGATGTGAGGATCACATGTTTTCATGGAGTGTTAATGCTTTGGTCCGATGCTTTATTAAAAGGAGCAGCTTAATTGCCAGTAGATTCCCTAGAGGCCCTGCTGCAATGGGATGACAGGACAAAAGATGTTGTGCAAGTTCTCATTGCGAGCATGTATGACTATATATGGAACAGATTCATATGATTACTTAGTACTTGGATGCTTTATCTTATTTATCTACAAAAACCCTTCGTCTTGATTATTATATGGATTGTCTTGTCCATGCAACGCCCGTCCATCCATCCCTATGCCCACCGCACTTTGAATCCTGATGTTTAATACAATTGTTACCACTGTCCTTATTTTACTACTATTGTTACTTTGCTATCGCTACTAAAAAACTGTTGCTACTCATAAAATATTGCGAGCAAGACTATTTCCAGGTGCAACTGAATTAACAACTCATCTGTTAAGGCTTATAAATATTCTTTGGCTCCCCTTGTGTTGAATCGATAAACTTGGGCTTTACTTCCCTCGAAGATTGTTGCAGTCCTCTATACTTGAGGGTCATCAAGACTATTTTCTGGCACCGTTGTCGGGGAGCATAGCTTTATTTATAAGTTCACATGGAATTATTATTGTTCGCTTCTATCCATTCATCATGGGTAAAACTCGTGATGGAAAAGTTCCTATATTACCATCCACTACAAGAAGAGATATAATTCTAAACACCTCTGTTTCTCTTGATTCACCATCTGTGATGAGTAAGCTCCTTACACCACCACCACATACACATGTTACACATACTACTACTTCTGTTGAATGTGAAATTGCTTCTGATACTCATGATGTTACTTATACTATGCTTGATGAGAGTGGTTCATTAGGTCCTTTCCTAGATGCTACAATTGCTAGAACTATAATGGGAAACACTGAAACTCCTAATGAAGATATTGTTACACCTGTTAGTTGACCTGAGTCTAGAGAGTATCTTAGCTATGATCTTGATGACGGTTATATTGAAATGACTGATGAATTTATTGAAGAATGTCAAAACACTCATGGTGCAAGTGCTATTAAAAGTCTTCTTGAGAGACGCACTATTAGACCTAAATTATATCCTGATGCTAAGTTTGCCACATCTCCCATAAACATTAATGAAAAGGATTATGCTTTCTCTCTTGATTTATCTTATATAACCATTGTTGAGAAAGAAACTTTTTGTGGGACTGAAAATGGAAGTGCTGTGGTACATATGACTGAGCTCTCTACATTGAGTGGATTATTTTCTGATGATATTAAGAAACACACCTACTTTGTTGCTAAAATTTTCCCTTTTTCATTGAAAGGTGAATCTAAAGCTTGGTTTAATAATTTATCACCCGGATCTATTGAGAGTCCTGATGACTTGATTAATACTTTCTTTCAGAAATTTCCCTCCCAGTGCTCAACATGCCATTTGCAGGAATTTTTTGATTTTAAACAGGGAGAAAAAGAGAAATTGCCTGAATCATGGGCAAGGTTTTGTGCTTTAATTAAAGCACAGCCTGGATCTCTAGTACCTAAAAATGAGCTTCTTCATATATACTATAATGGACTAACTGATGAATCTAGCACATACCTGGATAGTTGTGCTAGTTGTGTTTTCAAGAAAAGTACTTCCGATGAAGCTGAGGAATTAATGGCTAAAATAAGCAAGAATTATGATGATTGGACTACACCTGAGCCAACTACACCTGAGTCAACCCCAAAACCAACACCAAAGAAGATAGGAATGATTGAATTAAATAATGAAGTGATAAAGGAAGATAAGAAATGTCTTAAGGAGAAGGGTATTAAATATGAAGATGTGAAGAATTTACCTCCTATAGAAGAACTATGTAAGCCAACCGCTCACTCATCCACCATTGAGGTACACTCTCTCCAACACTTTGATGATGGTGATATTCCTTACTCTAAACCACCTGATCAATGCTTAGAAGAATTTGATACTTATGTTGTTAAGCAAGATGATTTTAATATGAGAGTGCAGAATCATCTAATGGAAAACTCTATAGATATTAATAAGTTGCAAGATATTGTGGAAAGAACCTCTAATAATGTTAAAATTCTTGTTAAACATTTCCAAATGGTTCAAACTCAAATTGATTAGCTTACTAAAGTACAAAAAGATTTGCTAGTTAATTCTTCTTAAGAAAAACATGCTTATGAAATTAGAACTAGAAGTGGTGTTTCCACTCAGGACCCCTTATATCCCGAGGGACATCCTAAAAGAATTGAGCAAGATCCTAAACAATCTAAAAATAGTGGTACACTTCTTCTTAAAAAAAGAAAAAGAAACATAAAACAGTTGTGGAATCTTCTGAACCTGCTAAAGATCCTAATAGTATATCTGTCTCTGATGCTGAAACTAAAAGTGGTAATGATAAAAATGATGCTCCTGATAAGTAAGAAATTGAAGAAGAACCTGAAAGGCACACTAAGAATACTAAGTACACCAAGGAAGATTTTTTTCTAATAAACATGATAGTGAAAGAGAGCCTTGGGTGCAAAAACCAATGCCTTTTCCTGATAAGAAGCACAAGTTAAAGGAAGAAGAACAATATAACAAGTTTTGTGAGTGGATGAAACTTTTGTTTTTGCAAATACCTTTGACTGATGCTATTAAATTGCCTCCTTATTCAAAGTATATGAAGGATATTGTCTCTAATAAAAGGAAGATTCCTAATGAGGAAATTTCCACTTTACTTGGAATAGTTGGAATCCCTGGGTATCGAAGTTTCTTTGGAACATTACCATTGAAATTATGTTAGAACTTCTTTGTGTGATTTGGGAGCAGGAGTTAGTGTTATGCCTTTTTATCTCTACAAGAGACTTCAACTGGAAAAATTGATACCAACTGATATATCTTTGCAAATGGCTGATAAGTCTACTACTATTCATGTTGGTATATGTGAGGATGTTCCTGTTCAAGTGACTCATAATTGTTTGATATTAACTGACTTTGTTGTGCTTGAAATGCCTGAAGACTATAATATGTCTATTATTCTTGGGAGACCTTTTCTTAATAATGCAGGTACTATCATTAATTGCAATCAAGGAAAAGTGACTTTAAATGTTAATGACAAGGAGCATACTATCTATTTCCCCAAGAAGATTGATAAGAATTATGGCCTAAATTCAATTGAAAATATTGAAGGCATCAAAGTTGGAGAAATATATTTTCCCATACCACAAGAAAATTATGAAACTATTATGAAACATAATCATTTAGTGAAATGCAAAGTTTTGCTTCATATAAAACTGTTTTGGTAACAAGGCTTGATCAACCTTGTTAACGAGGGGATTTTGATGAACAAAACAATGTTTTCACCATGATTATTGTTGTTTACTCCTATTTTCTTTATTCCAATTCCTACTTTCACCTTGCTCACCTTTGTATTGCTAGTTTCTTGCATATTAGAGAGTCTTAGAACTTCTGTAGTTCTAGTTTTGATTTGTTTTTTCATCATTCCAAAATCATCTTTCTGGAAGAAAATCATTTATCAATTCCTGAAAATTGCTCAAAAATAAAGTTTCTCGAAAAATTTCAGAAAATTCATATTAAATTTTTACGCCAAAAAAGGGCAGAGAAGATCCTAGAGTGACCCAGGGGGGCCCACCAGACAGGCACACCACCTGGTGGCGCGGCCACACCAAGGGGCGCGCCTAGCCATGGTGTGGGTCACCCCTAGACGTCCACTTATTCTCCTACCAGCCACTCCTTTCTATCTCCCAAGAAAACACCATTTCATTGCTTAAACCTGTGTTCTTGCTGTTCTTTCTCGCGATTTTTTATCTCCTTGATCAGCCCACCTTTGTTGCTGAGATTTCGAGCATTTGTTCGCTGGTATGTGACTCCTCCGCTTGTCCAAGTAGATTTGTGATTAGTGGATTATATCTTGAGTATTTTTCTACTGTAGGTGACAGGTTATGTGAGCTTGCATGCTTGTTCTTTGCTTAGAGAAATTATTTTGATGCATGTTTAGCCCTCTTGCAAGTCCCTATAGTGGTTCCCTTCATTATGTAGTCGGTTTGCAATTACTTCTTGTGATGTTTGTCTAAAATTTTAGAAAAAAAGAGAGATGGACAACCATACTTTTGGATAAGTATTTGAGAGAGACACACCTAGGAGAGCAAGGGCTTTGAGATCAGCTTCTCGATTTATGCCATCTTATAATGAAGATCTTATTGCGCCGCATTTCGGCAATGAGGGAGATGATGGAGATGTGCACCCATCTACCTTCCCTTGTTTTTCCTTTTTGCAAGCTATAGGAATCCTTGATGATTTCTTACTTGTTGTTCAGAGGGTTGGTCTAACCACTTATATGCAGGATGAGAGTGAACAATATGCTTTGCTCACCAAAACGTTTGTTGAAAGCTTCACTTTCACTAACACCCCTTATAGGTCAACTGTTTAATTAAAAATCTATGATATGCCTATTACCATTCCATTGGAAAGATTTTGAAGCATTATAGGTATGGCATAACTGGGATAGCAAAGAAGATCCAAGGTCGACCCGCTGATTTTCTAGAGCTCTACCGAGGTGAAACAAATGATGATGACCGCACAGCCCAGCGCGGGAAGATAAGAAACATTCAACTACCAGCCCTTAGATATTTTTCTTACTATCTTGCCACTAGCATTCTTTGTAGGGAGAACACTAGTAGTATTTCTAATTATCATTTAGATTTTCTTGCTGCTGCACTTAATAATGAAACAAAGTATAATATTGGTTCTCTCATTGCTCGCCGCCTAGCTGCTAGAGGACCCATTTATGGGGGCATTATTGTTGCACGCATGGTTGTTGCCTTAGAACTTTCTGTTGATCCTAATGATACAGTGTTGTCCCCACAAAGGCTTAATATAGCTGCTATAAAAGCACATCACTTTGTTACTGCTAACTCTAGTATAAAGAGTTTAGTTTACAGGATGTTGTTTACTGATGGAGATTAGAGGAAAATTCTCTTGCCACAATCTACTTTGTTCAGTATTTGCAGGAGGCCATGGTCGCTCTCCAAGGAGGATATGGACGAGTAGCTCCGCTTGCTTGGTTTCCACAGGCAGCAATAGGGGGGTGCGCCCTCTTATGACTACTCTGCGCACTACGCCGGGGTATCCTCGAGTTCATATCAGGATGAAGGCACCTCTTCGTCATATATGGAGGCGCCCCTTCTTGGCCAGCTTGGGGTTGATCTCCATTTAGGCCAAAAAGCCTAAGCTTGGGGGGAGGTATACCGAAATCACACTCATCTACATATCATATTCTATCGGCACTTTGCATATCCATGTTTCGCTTTCTTTTTAGTTTTTGTTCTAGCTTTGTTTCTGCATTCCAAAACACAAAAGACAATTTTTTTTTGTTATTTCTCTTTGTCGCTTCTTTATCTACTAGCGTTGTTTTGCTTCACCCTTTTTAGCTTTGGTTTGTTATTTGAAAACCCCAAAAAGATTTTTATTTGGTTAATCTTTCCTTCATTTCTTGTCTTTAAAAAATTGAAAACCCAAAAATATTTGTTGTTCTTCTCCGGTTTTGTGAAGTTCGTTGCAAGGTTCAGCGGTCCTCAGTGACTCCTTGGAGTTTGGTTTTCATATTATTATTCAAGCCACACAAGTAAAAGGCAATGATGATTTACGACAACTCGAGGTGTGGTAAGAGGCTGGTATGAACTCTATTAGTTTTCATTTTTGTACATATACTCATCATTGTGGGCATGCTTAGCCTGTTTATGTAAGGTGTATGTTATTTAATGAAGGCTTAATAGTTCTTGCTCTCTTATGATTAGTTCCAATTTAATAATAATTTGTAGCTTTCCACATAAATGTTTTCATGCATTGTTCTATTCATAACATGGTATGACATTGTGGTATCCTCCTCTAAATTTTTTATTTGAATCGACTTGGTACGTGTTCACGCATGCATATGACTAAACAAAAAGTCAGTTAAGCCTCGATGATTTATTTTTCCATAGAGTTCTTGTGTCACTTTTATGCCACTATTAATTTTGTTTTGTCGCAAGCATGATTATGACAGTTAATGATCTCTTGATTGTCCCTCCCTTTCTATTGCTAGCCTTCACTTGCACAGAGTATGAGCTACACTTGTGCATCCGACTCCCCAAGACCAAAGTTGTCCACCATATCTACCTATTAGCATCATTGCTATTCCTAGCATATTTATTATGCCTTGTTTTCTTCCAAATAAAATGTTTGCTTGTTATGAGAAAATTAGTTAGTAAAGCTCTCATGAACTTGATGGCACACTTTATTTTCTTGCATTTAATAAACATGAACCATTGTGACTATCTATGTAGTTATATGCTTGCAAATTAGAAGTTGGGAGTTAGCAGACCATGCTGTCATGGGGAACGCTTTCAACACTTGTACATATCTATCTAGTTGATATCATGTTATTTTGTTTATGGATGTCGGCGGTGTGAAATAAAATGGGTACTTGTAAGTCCATTGAGTATTGTATATGTTTTAGAGAAACGCCTGGGCGGCTAGCCTAAGCCATGACTAATCATGGTGGAAACTTGCATCATAAACATAGTGAGAAATCTATGAAGCATCTTCAGAGAAAAATATATATAAAAAAAAGACAAAAAGGGGCACCATACTCATGGTAAATAAAAAAGATCACTGAGATGCTCATTGTCTGTTGCCTTGTCATTTTGATATGGAATAGCTCCTGTGTCATGGGGCAAGGGGTACCCCATTGGTGGTTCTGTATGATACGCATATACTTACAATGACAAGAACTTGCTTGTGACTAAAGTTGAGTAGCATGAGGAACGACCCTCGTACTCAAGGGGTATGAGATTTTCAACTTAAGATCTGTCAAGCATATAACTCATACTTGACCTCACTTTAGCCTTAACCATTTAAAGATGCTTATGATAGGAGCAATGAGAGCTAAAAGCTAATGAGTACCATACTTTCAACATTTGGAATACTTTCAAACTTTTAAATCTTTTCTTTCACTTTTTATGTCGAGTCACCATTTATTCTATGAGCATCTTCCTGAGAGCATAATTGTCATTCTTAGTGTAATGTGCTTGTCCCAGAACACAGTTGATTGTGATATAAGTTTGATGCTTGTATCTTTGATATTTTTAGTTCTAGTCTTCACTTGAACTTTAGAGGTGCCTTGACATTTATGTTTTGCTCCAAAAGAAAGGCAATCGATATACCACTTTATCATATCTTCTTATGACCATTACAATATTGCATATGCTTATGTTTCATGTTGCTTATTATTATTGTGTTGGAATCTTTTCATAAGCTTGCATGACTATTGGATAAACTTATTTGTACACTCCTTATTATGTTTGCCTAAGTATTTGACCATATGTTGAGAATATATACATCTTATGAAGCAAATGTGTTCATGAAAGTTTATTTTATCGCACTCAGTTTTCAACTAAATTGCTTGAGGACAAGCAATAAGCTAAGCTTGGGGGAGTTGATACGCCCAAAACGTATCTACTTTCCCAAATACTTTTCCTATTGTTTCTCCTCTAATTTGTGTGATTTGGATATAACTAACACGGATTGACGCTGTTTTCAGCATAATTTCTTTGGGGTCTCGTTTTTGTGCAAGAAATCAACTTTCAAGAAAAATTCCGGAAAATGTGCCAAAAATCCTATTTGTCCAGAAGACTCGCGGAGCCAGAAGATGGAGGGGAGAAGAGGCCAGAGGGGCCCACACCACCCCGAGGCGCGGGCCAGGCCTGGCCGCGCCAGGGCATGGTGTGGCTGCCTCGTACTCCGCCTCGACCTCTCCTTTCGCCTACATATACCCTTTGACCTAAAAACACCGGGGGTTCGCCTACATATACCATCTGGACGCCGCCACCACCAGAAACAGCGATTCAGAACCACAAACTCCGTTCTGGCACCCTGCCGGGACAGGGAATTGGAGGATATTATCGCCATCATCATCAGCAACACATCTCCATCAACCATCCATGATTCCCCCATCCATGAGTGAGTAATCCCCCGCAATAGGCTATGGGGATGGTAGGGAGTCGAGTCGATGAGATTGTTCATGTAATTGCATAAGATTGTTAGGCCAAGGTGCTTAGTATCTATTGTTAGTTCCTTTTAACATTGTTGCAACTTGTTATGCTTAATGCTTGTCATTAGGGCCCGAGTGCCATGATCTTAGATCTGAACATGTTATTGATTCATGATGATATTATTGTTTTTGATCTTATCTGCAAGTTGTATACATATATCATTGTCCGGAACCCGAGGCCCCGAAGTGACAGAAATTGGGATAACCGGAGGGGATGGCTGTGATGCGAGGATCACGTGTGTTCGTGGAGTGTTAATGCTTTGCACGGGTGCTCTATTAAAATGAGCACCTTAATTGCCAGTAGATTCCCTAGAGGACCCGGTGCAACAGGCTGGCAGGACAAAATATGTTGTGCAAGTTCTCATTGCGAGCACATATGACTATATATGAAACACATTCCTATGATTACTTAGTACTTGGATGCTTTATCTTATTTATCTGCAAATTCCCTTGGTCTTGATTATTATATGGATTGTCTTGTCCATACAATGCCCATACATCCCTATGCCTACCAAACTTTAAATCCTGCTAGTTACTACAATTGTTACCACTGTCCTTATTTTACTACTGCTATTACTTTGCTGTTGCTATTACAAAACTGTTGCTACTGATAAACTATTGCGAGCAAGACTGTTTCCAGGTGCAGCTGAATTGACAACTCATCTGTTAAGGCTTATAAATATTCTTTGGCTCCCCTTGTGTTGAATCAATAAATTTGGGTTTTACTTCTCTCGAAGTGTTACGACCCCCTATACTTCTGGGTCATCACTCGTCGCCCACCTCGTAGCGGTCCACTCGATCCAAGTGCAGAAGTTCCAGTATGCCATGAACAAAGCACTCTAGGAGCCGGTACCGCTGGTGGGCGAGGGTGTCCCGCTGGCTCATCCTCGTCGGGGAGCAGGACGACGTCGTGTTCGTCCTGACAATTGCACATAGAGTGAATCTCCCCTACAATCTTGTAAGTACCTATTGCTTTCTATTGCTAGATGCAAACATGTTTTATGTTAATGAGTGGCTAGAACCTATATGCAGAGGAGCAACAATAAAGCAGATGAATCGTCTATCCAAGTGCTGGATGCGGTGGATGTCCTCAACAAACGAACTAATAACATGATGTCATCCAACGAGACTACACAAAGAGAAATAGTAAGTCCCATGTTTCTACCAAGATGTGCTTAGTGTCAGGTGCTTGATTGTATGAGGCACCACATGAGTCAATTATTGATTAGAGCAAGATTGACCTTAAACAAGACTCGCCAAAAACCAAACGTGAATCGCTAGATTATAATTCAATGTGCTCACTTGATCATGGTGCTGATCTATTCTTTCTATATTTGACGTATGTTCATCTATCTATATATATACCATGATTTGGTGGTGGTGATTTAAGTATATCCACTTTTATACTATATTTTTCTACTATGTAACAAAGACCAAATGTAAATATCTCTCTTTATAATCCAATTATCTCACTCAATCATGGTGATACTCTATTATTTGTTATATTTGACTAACTATCAAATCTATCTATCTATGCGTTAAGTAGACTATTATTAGGTGGTGGTAATTTTAGTATAACCACTTTTTATGATAATTTCTAGTCTATTGTAGTATTTTTATGCTATTAAGAGTTTGTATGACCCTAGATGTAGTCACATTGTCTAGTGTTGGCACCACGCGTGTGGCCAATGATTAGAACAATATGACCATTAACACAATGTTCTCCCAAGATATAAAAAGCATAATTAAGCTTCATATTATACTTAGTTACTATATATATGTACTATAACCATCTTACTATGATCTGGATGTCTATCATACACCTGGTGTTTGATTGCTTAATTTATAACCTCACTAGCTACTCTACATGATGCACATATAGATTATATTGCTAATTTGATTCTTTAGTTTGCTCATGTTTAAAGCAATGTCATGATTTTCATAACTTAAACGATGAAAATTTCATTGAGAATACAATTATTGATTACTAAGAAACATGAGACATTATGCATATGTTCTGACTCATGTCTGCTCGATTTAATCTATAGATGATCAGATGATCTTGCTAGTGTAATATTAGCCACCAGATGGTTCAATTGATTATGCGTCCTTTCCATTAGTTGACTTGTGATTGCAACAATTCGATATTGTGTCGTGGTTTCTATGGATATAATGTGAATAACAGACCTTGTACATGTTTACTTGACATTATGTATGTTGTATTTTTTCAAATAGCAGTTGATATGCTGCATACGGCGGTTATACATTTTCTAGCTATCAACTCTATATGGTGAACAAAGTGCTTCTATCGAAAGAATGTCACGTTCTGCTTAATTTTATATTCCACTTCATACCAGCCATACATTGTTTAAATACTTTATTGATCTTGCAAGGTGCACAATGTATCAGTTGCTTGTTTGTCTACTCGATTTTCTTAGTTGCCTGGTTATATGCAAAATGATATTGTCAACAGTTGGAAATACAATAGTTGTAGGAATTACAAAGAAGGTTTCTACTACTTTTTGGCTACATCGAACTATTGTTTTGGCAGCAAAAGAACCATCTCTTTGTTTCTCTTCTTTTTTATTAACTCTCCGGATGATCAAAATATTTGAATGACCTGGCTACTAAAAAGAAGTGGTTGACATATTGTTTCTCTGAAAATATGTTGGTAGTGTATTTAAGACACACACTTGACCTATTGCTTTTTTCTAAGGTACTATCATAGTTCACCGATGATTAAAACAATGCCACCTTCTGTGGTTGGAGGTGCAACCATAACTTCTCGAACTGCACACTAATCTGGCTAGTTTGTACAATAGACCATTTCTAAATGCTATTTCTATATTATAGGTTAATGCTTGTTGTATTGATGAATTCTAAGAATCTCAAGGGATCCCAGGCACCTCTTTTTGTTATATTTTCTATATTTCCATTAGGTAGTGATATGATTTGTTTTATGAGGAAAAGATTAGTTTCTTGGTTCACTACATTCACTTCGAAAGTAGTTTAGTTAGACTGCATGAGACACATGTTGATTGCTCGATTTGTTATATTAGAATAATACTGATTTTGAATTGTATTGACAACAAACAGAGTGTTTCTTTGCCTCCTTTGTTGCACTAACTTAATATGTATTAGGTTCAGCCTGCAAATAATCTGTATTTTTTGTTCCACAGAGAGGACATGATACAGGCACATGCTCGCATCGGTCCAGGACGTCAACTATTCCTGTTATTTTGGAAAAATATGTGTGAGGCACATCATTGATTGTTCCTGTCCAGCAAATAATCTGTATTTTTTGTTCTATAGAGAGGACGTGATACAGGCACATGCTCGCATCGGTCCAGGACGTCAACTATTCCTGTTATTTTGGAAAAATATGTGTGAGGCACATCATTGATTGTTCCTGTCCAATGGCGTATTAAAATTATTTTAAATATAAGTTGGCCTCCAGTTTGCTGGTATGCTGTGCTGACTTGTTTTCTTTGTTTCAGGCTGCACTTGAGGCTATGGAGACAGAAGTTGAGGACTCCTACGTTAACTATTGAGGTTATTTCACAAAGCAGCAGTGACAGTGGTTATTCCCTGCATTGACCCACTATTTCAGTTTTTCCAGCACAAAGAGGTGTTACATCTTATATACCTAAGCATGCCACCTAAATATGTATCTAGCTAGTGATCTACCTATTAGCTATAACCCACTTCTATATCTAAACCTAATCACTCTACATCTGTCTACAAAACCGTGGCTCTCCTTGATTAACACCAGATCAGCTCCCACACCCTTTCTTCCTCCTTTTTGCATGACAAGCCTCCCCACCTCGTGACCCCCTCTTCATGTTTCCTCTCTATGGCTCAATCCAACCCAGTAGAGACCAAGTTACCTGCACTGCTTCTCTACCTCCCGATCACGTGTCATTGCCAGCTCCTTTCCACGCCAGTCCTTGACTTCCATCTCTTTTCCTTTTCTCACACGCATTAAGCGAGCCACGCCCCGCAAACCAGCTAGCTACCTTACCACATTTACCCAAACTGAAACCGAAGCCCCTCTCTTCTATCTGTCGCAACCTGCAACAACAGCCGTTGCCTTGCGTCCTCTCTCTCCCTACCTTTCCCATTTATTCTCCCTAGCTGGACCAAACCGCTAGCTATCCTATCGCCCTATACCTGGTGCCACCGACCTGTTTTTTGTTACTCTTCTCTCTCGCCAATTGATTGCCAGGTTATACATACACACACCAAACCTATGGTCTTGCCACTTTTTCACTTCCCTCAAAGCTACGAGCAAAGAAAGCCCACATTGACATCCATCCATCACCTGCCTACTTTTCTTCTTTCCCCCATGCCAGGGAAACCCCCAGGGCTGCCCATACCGTCGCCACCATGATCCACACCGCCTCCATGTCACCGCCACCTCTGGCGATCTCCTGTATCCGCTGACCTCGCCGCGCCGATAGCCTCCATGTCGCTGGACCGACTGTCCTTCCCCAACGTCTCCGGCTTGAGCTCCTGGACACGAAGGAGCAGTGGCAGTACCAGGAAGTCACCGCATGTACCCCGACGATATCGCCGGTAATCTGTGTCCTCACCATTCATCACTGTTGCGGCGCCTCGCCGTCTCCGTCTCGTCCAGCTCCACCGTCATCACCTCGATGAGCTTCTGCCTCACCCCATCTCTCCCTCGCCTCACCTCACACCGTTGCAGCTCCGCGCCGCCGCTATGCATCCTCATCGTGTCGCACGCTTCCACGGACAGACGCGCTCGCAGGAACCGCAGTAACAATAGTTAGCCACAGACCTCCTTTTTCTGTTAGGTTTCCGACCTCCCCCATCGTTCTTCGGTGGCTCCCTTTGCAGGTAACTCTTCCCTGATGTCCGGGCATCACGAAGGACCAAACAACGCTTGGTTTAAAGCTCTATGCGCCTCGTAATCAACCATTGAAGATGCGCAAACTTCTAGACTGCACCGTTCTGTCTGTCGAGTTCATCTGACAGTTTCGTCAGTGATCCTACCCTTTTCAATGTCCCAGATCAGCTAGTGTAGCGCTCGTTTCACAAATATTCCAACATCAACTTTGTAGACCTTTTCTTCATATCTCTCTTTCTCTATTTCGGAGTTCCCAAATTTGCCACATCGCTTGCTTTCTTCCATCTAAAATCGCAGGAGCAAGCCAAATTTTGTCCTGGCAGGTTCAGTTCGATCAGAACCATCCAAAGTTTTACACCGAAGCCCCTGGTGTTCCCCTCCCTTCAACCCGCGGCCTCCATAGACCGGCCCATTTGTAAAAAGGGACCACAAGTTCCTGGAACTCAACCCGCGGACCTGGTGCGTCCCTCATGGTAATACCCTATGCATGTGTGGCCCCATCTCCTCCTGTCCCCACCTGTCATCCTCTGAGGGTTATTTTGCCTACGGTAACAAAAGTTCCCACTATTTTCTAATTACAAATAAAATCCATAAGTATAATTATATATATGAATTGATTCATAACTTTTAAATACTTTCGAATTTGAATATAAATACAACATGAATTGTGTTCAGTTTTTAAATACTAGATGATACCCTGCGCATTGCCGCCGGAATTTCAGTTGACAATTGACATTAAGATTTCTGATAGTTGACTTTTTGATTGTAATGATGATTGATTTGCTTAGCATCTCGCCAGACATTGAACTCTTGATCAATCGAGTTCCCATATAAACATGGATCTAAATGTGAGATATTCATGTTTATACAAGTTTATAGTGTGACTATGTAATGAATACAATGTAAAATCGGCTTTAAAAAATCCATAGAGTAATTTATCTACCGGTAGTAGAGTAAGTTTTCTAAACCTATGAACCAAGATATGTATCAACCTTCAGGCATATGGATTAGCAATATTTGATTACCAAGAGTTTATATTTATTATCTAAGAGCGGTGACGGCCGTCCTATTACATTGCACCGCATATGAGAGCTATGAATAAACGCTAGAACATCACGTAGTCATATTGTGCAGTTAGCAATTATGTATTAGCACATTACCTCAAAACCAAGAAACATTTACTCCAAGTGATTTTCTTGGATAGAAGATAAGAAATTTGAAATATGATTGATATCGAAGAAGGTCATGCTTTTCAATTTCACAAGTTTTCGCAATACCAATTTCGATAATATTTTATCTGAATCAATCAAAAAATGAATGATAGCCTAAACAGTAGCTTAGAATTGAGCATGCTAGCAGATATAGAAACTATGGAGATATTAACTTGATCCATGACTATAAAAGTCTAAGACAATTGAGAAAACATTGTAAAGGAGATCACATCTACTGGATACTAGCCTACATCCAATATGTTTATACAGCTCGTAGTTATTGCAACAAAAAAATTATGAGATGTTGAACTCAATAGTTAATTTAGTGTGGATGAAAAAAACTGATTGCAACCTCCAATTAAATTCAAACACCATTATTTAGGTAAACCTTCACGCTCATAATCTGTTGGAACACCATTCATATGTATAGCAGGTGATCGGGCCTAATAACATCTACAATTATGAAAATAATGAAATAGATGCTATACAAAATCTGAAGATAAAATAGCAACGAAATTATATGTTGTAGGGTCTTCCACACTGGCCAAAATTTTCTGTGGACGCGTTGCACCCTAATCAGAAAGAATGTCCAGGGTACGAAACCCATGTAAAATTGATGCACTCTATAGTGGATAATTTGGAAAAAACAACTCAAAACATAATAATTTCATAAAAATAAGGGCAGAGGAGACATGGTCTATCAATACATACCAAACATAAGGAAAAAATTTAGCCAAGCTTTGTTCCCATATAGAAGTTGGGCCTTCAATATTCGTTAGCGGAGGGAGATATGCGTTGATCCATAAACCTAGTAGTGGGAAATCCTCAATATAAATTAAAAATTAAGAGTAAGATATGCAGCTAAGGTTGTCCAGAACTCTAGATTCCATAGAACGCATACATGATGATAAGTTTGATAACCTATGTCTCCTTACTTGAATGACCAGCATAGGTGATGATCAACTTTGTCTCTTTACTTGAATGACCAGCACGCATAATCCAAAATCAAATCGAGAGGGCTTATGTGAGCAACACGCAGAATCCAATGAAAATCCAATCGAGTCATGGGGAGAGAAAACTTCGACCATCTTTCAACCTAGAAGGCAACCTGATTGGCAAACCTGAGTGGGGATAACAAAAGAAAGGTAGAAGAAGAACATAATTATTGGACAACTACCAGGTTGAAGCGTATTCTAGATATGTTGATGTCAGGCGGCCTACGCTCGATGTCCATGGTAGGACGACTAGGTTTTTAAACATGCAAGTGGTGGAGGCTCAGCTGAACCGAGCGGTTCCTTGCGCATTTGAAGGGCAATAAAGGTTGATGAATACCATAGGTCGTAGTGGCGAGGAATCAAAGAATCCACGATGATGGAGAGCAACCAGGGAGTAACGACGGACAACTCTTTTTTCCGTCGAAGTCACTTCGATATGCATTATCCAGTACATGTTGGGGGCTCTCGTCCGGCCCAGCTAGGGACCCAGCACATGAACCAAGATGTGATGCCTACCTCACACGGAGGGAAAAGCTGCACGGGAGGAAGGTACGAAGACACGATGTGCTATAGCGCAGAGATAAAAGGATGACGTGGAGAACACTTGGTTTAAAGCTCTATGCGCCTCGTAATCAACCATTGAAGATGCGCAAACTTCCAGACGGCACTGTTCTGTCTGTCGAGTTCATCTGACAGTTTTGTCAGTGATCCTACCCTTTTCAATGTCCCCGATCAGCTAGTGTAGTGCTCGTTTCACAAATATTCCAACATCAACTTTGTAGACCTTTTCTTCATATCTCTCTTTCTCTATTTCGGAGTTCCCAAATTTGCCACATCGCTTGCTTTCTTCCATCTAAAATCGCAGGAGCAAGCCAAATTTTGTCCTGGCAGGTTCAGTTCGATCAGAACCATCCAAAGTTTTACACCGAAGCCCCTGGTGTTCCCCTCCCTTCAACCCGCGGCCTCCATAGACCGGCCCATTTGTAAAAAGGGACCCCAAGTTCCTGGAACTCAACCCGCAGACCTATTGCGTCCCTCATGGTAATACCCTATGCATGTGTGGCCCCATCTCCTCCTGTCCCCACCTGTCATCCTCTGAGGGTTATTTTGCCTACGGTAACAAAAGTTCCCACTATTTTCTAATTACAAATAAAATCCATAAGTATAAATATATATGAATTGATTCATAACTTTTAAATACTTTCGAATTTGAATATAAATACAACATGAATTGTGTTCAGTTTTTAAATACTAGATGATACCCCGCGCATTGCCGCGGGAATTTCAGTTGACAATTGACATTAAGATTTCTGATAGTTGATTTTTTGATTGCAATGATGATTGATATGCTTAGCATCTCACCAGACATTGAACTCTTGATCAATCGAGTTCCCATATAAACATGGATCTAAATGTGAGATATTCATGTTTGTAGAAGTTTATAGTGTGACTATGTAATGAATACAATGTAAAATCGGCTTTAAAAAATCCATAGAGTAATTTATCTACCGGTAGTAGAGTAAGTTTTCTAAACCTATGAACCAAGATATGTATCAATCTTCAGGCATATGGATTAGCAATATTTGATTACCAAGAGTTTATATTTATTATCTAAGAGCGGTGACGGCCATCCTATTACATTGCACCGCATATGAGAGCTATGAATAAACGCTAGAACATCACGTAGTCATATTGTGCAGTTAGCAATTATGTATTAGCACATTACCTCAAAACCAAGAAACATTTACTCCAAGTGATTTTCTTGGATAGAAGATAAGAAATTTGAAATATGATTGATATAGAAGAAGGTCATGCTTTTCAATTTCACAAGTTTTCGCAATACCAATTTCGATAATATTTTATCTCAATCAATCAAAAACTGAATGATAGCCTAAACAGTAGCTTAGAATTGAGCATGCTAGCAGATATAGAAACTATGGAGATATTAACTTGATCCATGACTATAAAAGTCTAAGACATTTGAGAAAACATTGTAAATGAGATCACATCTAATGGATACTAGCCTACATCCAATATGTTTATACAGCTCGTAGTTGTTGCAACAAAAAAATTATGAGATGTTGAACTCAATAGTTAATTTAGTGTGGATGAAAAAAACTGATTGCAACCTCCAATTAAATTCAAACACCATTATTTAGGTAAACCTTCATGCTCATAATCTGTTGGAACACCATTCATATGTATAGCAGGTGATCGGGCCTAATAACATCTACAATTATGAAAATAATGAAATAGATGCTATACAAAATCTGAAGATAAAATAGCAACGAAATTATATGTTGTAGGGTCTTCCACACTGGCCAAAATTTTCTGTGGACGCGTTGCACCCTAATCAGAAAGAATGTCCAGGGTACGAAACCCATGTAAAATTGATGCACTCTATAGTGGATAATTTGGAAAAAACAACTCAAAACATAATAATTTCATAAAAATAAGGGCAGAGGAGACATGGTCTATCAATACATACCAAACATAAGGAAAAAATTTAGCCAAGCTTTGTTCCCATATAGAAGTTGGGCCTTCAATATTCGTTAGCGGAGGGAGATATGCGTTGATCCATAAACCTAGTAGTGGGAAATCCTCAATATAAATTAAAAATTAAGAGTAAGATATGCAGCTAAGGTTGTCCAGAACTCTAGATTCCATAGAACGCATACATGATGATAAGTTTGATAACCTATGTCTCCTTACTTGAATGACCAGCATAGGTGATGATCAACTTTGTCTCCTTACTTGAATGACCAGCATGCATAATCCAAAATCAAATCGAGAGGGCTTATGTGAGCAACACGCAAAATCCAATGAAAATCGAATCAAGTCATGGGGAGAGAAAACTTTGACCATCTTTCAACCTGGAAGGCAACCTGATTGGCAAACCTGAGTGGGGATAGCAAAAGAAAGATAGAAGAAGAACATAATTATTGGACAACTACCAGGTTGAAGCGTATTCTATATATGTTGATGTCAGGCGGCGTACGCTCGATGTCCATGGTAGGACGACTAGGTTTTTAAACATGCAAGTGGTGGAGGCTCAGCTGAACCGAGCGGTTCCTTGCGCATTTGAAGGGAAATAAAGGTTGATGAATACCATAGGTCGTAGTGGCGAGGAATCAAAGAATCCACGATGATGGAGAGCAACCAGGGAGTAACGACGGACAACTCTTTTTTCCGTCGAAGTCACTTCGATATGCATTATCCAGTACATGTTGGGGGCTCTCGTCCGGCCCAGCTAGGGACCCGGCACATGAACCAAGATGTGATGCCTACCTCACACGGAGGGAAAAGCGGCACGAGAGGAAGGTACGAAGACACGATGTGCTACAGCGCAGAGATAAAAGGATGACGTGGAGCCATGGGAACGCAGGAAAATGAGGTAGTGGGGGATTTATATTTAAATATAGAAGATGAATCCAATTGTAAATTCAAAACATTTCCAAACTAATTCAATCTGGTCAAACGTTTACCTTTGACCCCATTTAAATAATTTTGACTTTAATATAAATTTAAATTCATAAATTCAAATAATATGAATAATATATGATTTTGAATCAGAAAAACATGAGGAATCTGATTATGCTCTTTATAATATAATTTGGGCAATTTAAAATTTCGAACTAATTTAATTGTTAATAAATGCCATTTCTTGAATATTGCATAACTTTAAATCCGTAACTCCGAATTCAACTAATGATATGTCCAAATCGATTAGCTCAACGAGTCCGTTCAAACTATGAATTCCTTGTTATGAATCAAAGCAGACGTCATATAAATATTAAGTATACATCAATGTTTATGGGAGCAAAACATGACTAAAAACTTAATAAAATGCTTTATTCTCGTACCCCACACCTCTCTCATGTCATGCTATTTTATGCCATGTAAATTTTGCATAATTCCATCGTGGCATACTTGGGTGATTGTTCCATATGATTTACATGATTGTGCTATGTATTTATTTTGGCCCCTTGTGTATTTGGTTTTTATCCAGATAGACGCCGAGCAAGGAAAATATCAGGAGCCTGAAGAGTATTACCCAGATCCATCTTATTCATCAACTAAGAAGCCAGGAAAGCATTTCCCCATGCTTTCACTACATATAGTACCTATTGAATCTATCTTATTCTTGCATCATGATTCGTGATCCGAATTAAATTGAATCTCAACTACTGCATAGCCTTTACTTTTAAACCCCACTAAAGCTTGTTCCCTCCATCCTATGAGACACTACTACAGGAGTTGTTTGAGCCATGCGAGTCGTAGAATTGCATGTGTAGGGTTTGTGAGTGTCTTTGAATCATGAGGTACCTAAACAACTAAATAGAGCAGTAATGGGATAACTAAAAAAAAGGCACATGTGGGCATTATTTGTTATTTGGTTCTTTAAGATCACTTGTGTCCCATAGGATCCCGAGTACTTGATTCTTGTTCCTTAACTATCGTACTATCCGCATGTGGGACCATGAATCCCCTTAGTCCTAGCTTGAGTCATATTTAATTTCTTGGGGCCAAAAGTAGTTTGGGGCGTTATTACTATCATGTCCTTATGCCATATTTTACTTCTTAATTTACTACTTTTGCTCGAGGAGCGTTTACTACTATACTGTTTATGAATGTGGAATGTTTTTGCGGTATCGACAAGCCCAGTCACACTTTTGGGTTCCCTGTCGTTTATAGACATTGGCACAAACCCCTCGGTCCATCGTGGAGCGGGCCAACTTCTTAGCGGGAAGCTTAGCAGGGTGGCCCCCTGAAATCATTTATGAATCTTGAGAATGTGTTTTCGTGATACCTCGTTTGTTTTTCATTTGGTTTTTTCGAGGTTAATCGTGCATGTGTTGCTATTTGTGCACCCCTGCAGGATAAATCTTTCTGAAAGCCATGTCCACGGTTATGGATGACTTGGAGAATAGTTTCTCGATCATAGACAAGCATAACTAAAGTACCACTTTTAAATCGACTAAAACTTGACTAGTAATAGTGCCATATTTACGGAATGATTAATAAAGCTGCCAATGGATGGGATGTTCTTCTGCCTTCTTGTTCATGAACGGGGACGGGGGAGAGAGATGTTTATTTATGTTGATATATAACTATTGGGTAATTAACATTTGTTTAATTAACGAGTGTATATCTTTCATTGGTTAGGTGGATGTTTTAGCGTGTCTGTATAGAACTGCTAGACTTTGTTTTCACTACAATTGCGTCACTCTCAGGTTGTTCCCTTTAGATGCATAAAGACTTGCTATGTCCCTTAGGGTCTCACACGATAAAATATTAGTTCAGATGGAAAGGTATACTCTAAGGAAGGTTACTGGTTCAAAGAGGTCGATGATGGTGGCAATGATCGTCTGGTGTAGAGATTCCGGGATTGGACATCTGTGAGATCTATGGGCGGGATGTGCTTCTTTTTAGGACATCTTATGCCAATTTTTGTTGTGATCTCGGATCAATAAAGATCCTTGGTACCTGTGATTTACATGCTAGTCCGTGGATCAATAGCTAGTACTCACAGTCGATGAATATCATGCAAAACACAATGTCATTATTACACGAATAATCGAGAGTATGAAATTATTACAACTTTGCTTAGCATATAGCTAGCTCAAAAAAACTACGGAAACATAAGTAACTTGACTCCATAAAGGCCCCAGGCTTGTTGAGTGTAGACTCGCGATCCATACACACCTTTCAATCTCCGGATTCTGCATATAAAACATGTAGCCAACAAGTTGGGTCAATACTTTGAATGTATTGCAAAATTACACCAAGG
Source organism: Avena sativa (assembly GCA_916181665.1). Taxonomy (NCBI): domain Eukaryota; kingdom Viridiplantae; phylum Streptophyta; class Magnoliopsida; order Poales; family Poaceae; genus Avena; species Avena sativa. Next base: position 134,457,433 of record OV702295.1, read on the forward strand.
AAGGAATAAGACTAACTCTACATGCAAGACTAGTTTGGGCTGTGGGGTTCATTTGCAAAAATCTAGTTTTCTCTAAGTATGGAGAAAAAAAAGAGAGACAGTTTTACCCTACTTTGTAAACATTTTCTTATGTAATATATGGTCGAGTGGAACACGAGGATATTACTCACGAAGTATCCAAACAACCTACCACTTGGATATTACTCACCAAGTCCCCAAAATCCCACCAATTAGCGATAGGACTCATGCCATGGGGTTTTAGAAAACTTTAAGTTTGGAAAGAGAGAGAGGAAGATCCTTCAGATGCTCCGATGTTCTTTTCCATGAACTCGGTTGATCGATCAGATTGCAATACTCTCGAGAGTCTGTGCACTTTACCCACAATCCACGATCAAGTCCTTTTACAGACGAGACCATGTCGAGGCTTCCCCTTAGTATCCCCTCTACCTTCTAGATCCAACCATGTCAAGAACCACCAAATTTTGGTACCTAGGTGAGGTTTCCTACTAAGTACTAGGCCAAGACAGAGCCCATATGTATTATGGTTAAACTGGAAGCTTATGAATTTTAAAACATGGCAGACTTCTCTGATTCCTGGGTGGCCGTCCTCCACCAAATTCCACTCGTTGACCCGACAACCATTCCTCCCAGAAGAAAACTCAGTTTTATTTTGAAGTGGATTTGAGAAGAAAAGATTGCTCAAGAGAGAGCCTTTATACTTAGAAACTTTCTTGTCTTTCGAACCCCGCAATGGTACTTTATATATATATCATAGCAAGAACTTAGAATAAACATGGTTAACCTAGTAGGAGGGAAAATTCCTAAATATAGAGCTACTCATGGCATACTACAAAATCATCACACTTGCAAAAAATAATACTAATGAAAATTCTACCAGAACATCCTACACATGCATACTACAGAATTTGAAGATCACATGCATAGACAAATATGGGACAAAATATGAATAAGTGGTGTAACTTTCCTTGATCCGAGCAGGAATCTAGACAACAATACTCCTCGGCGCACTCCGAACAATCTAACAAAGCACAAATATAGATCTAACCACTACTTGCACAAAAATAATGCCATAGAAGTAATGCATGCATGCAACATGGTAATACGCAAGAATGAGTTTGGAAAACGAACAAGGTATTATTCAAGGATGTTATTGTTTTGGGGATGTTATTAGTATCGATTTTCCATAGATTTTAAGTAATCTGGATTTTTACTTCATTAAATATGCCTATAAGAAGATCCAACCTTCAAATCTACCATGAAATAGATCTAAACCTCTAAGCACAAATTTATAATTTTAAACAGTAGACAACATAATAATAAAGCCAACGCAACAAGAATCAACTAAAACGGAGCAACGATTATTTTTCTATGAATGAAATACTCCGATCTAGTGTTTAAATTCCACAGAAATACTCGCCTCCTCCTACTCGCGGTCTTAATGGCAGCTTCAGCGTCGCTCCTCCTTTCCTCCTACCGCGGCAGTGCTCCGCCGACCTTCGTGAATTCCGGCGAGACGCCGGTGAAGAATTCCTAACGGTCTACTGCACATAAGAGGGAGAGAAGAGCATAGGGTGAGGCAGTGAATCATGGGGAATAGGATTAGAGGGAGAAAATGGGGAAAGGGAAGATCGACTCGTCGCGGTGGCGTCGTCGTTATCGCCCGACCTCTGCGGGAAAGACGATGGAGTGGGCTCGAGATGTCTGCGATGCGCGCGTAGGGGCTTCCAGGCTAGCAGGTGCTGCGGGCCAGCCCAGTTGCTAGGCAGCGCACACTTTGTGGCTCGCGCAACAGATAGTTTGCTGGCTGGCTTCAGCTAGCACGATAGGTTAGGTTTTAGTTTTTTTATACATTTATTATTTTTTGTTTAATGTAAACCTTTTATAAATTTTGCATACTAACTCCAATATTAGTGAAATTTGTCTCTAAAAATTTGTAAAAAGGAGGAGATCATCGTAGGATGATAAAAATAAACTTTTACATAACCTTTGAAGATTAGGTTCATATAACCTTTTTTGTCTTTATAGGACTATATGAGAAAACAAAATAAGGCCTAGGGAGAAGGGTTTTGAGGCAATTAAAGATGTGGTGTTATGAAGCAAATGATATGATGCATACTTCTAGTTACATCTTCATAAATAAAAAATTGGTATGTTACAAACCTACTCCCTTAAGAAGAATCTCGTCCTCGAGATTCAGGTTAGCTAGCAAATAGGTGTGGGTGTTCTGTCTTCAAATCATCTTCACGCTCCCACGTGGATTCTTCCTCAGAATGGTTATTCCATTGAACTTTGCAAAACTTTATAGTCTTGGTACAAGTAATCCTCCCGGCTATTTCCAAACTTTTGATGGGATTTTCCTTACAAGTAAGATCATTTTCTAATTAAACCTCACTCAGGGGGACTATATCTCTCAGCCGACTTTCGGCCATTTTCGGGTGACGGTTCTTTAGTTGCGACACATGAAACACATTATGAACGGTTAGTCCCTCCGGTAGCTCCAACTGATAAGCAACTTCTCCTCTACGAGCTAGAACCTTATAGGTCCCTATGAATCGTGGGGCCAACTTACACTTGATTCCAAACCTCTTAACTCCTCGTAGTGGCAAAACTCAGAGGTATGCACGGTCTCCTATTTCATAAGTCACATCCCTGCGCTTGGAATCAGCATATCTCTTTTCTTGGGATCGGGGTACTTTTAGCCTATCTTGAATTTGTCCTACCTTTTCCTCGGCATCCTTGACCAACTCAGGTCCAAACAGACTATGTTCTCCAACTCCATTCCGTACAGCCGAGTCCTACATTTCCTTCCATATAGAACTTCAAACGGATCCATCTTGATACTTGTTTGATAACTATTGTTATATGAGAACTACGCATACGGAAAGTTGTCATCCCAACTAGACCCATAGTCTAGTACGCAAGCTCTCAACATATCCTCTAGAATCTAATTAACCCTTTCTATTTGGCCATCTGTTTGTGGGCGGAAAGTTGTACTGAACTCTATCCTGGTTCCTAGAGACTCATGTAACTGTCGCCAAAACCTCGAGGTGAACTGGGTACCTCTATCAGACACAATTACCTTGGGAACACCATGCAGACTTACAATCCTTGAAATATTGATCTTGATGAGCTTAGCACTCGTATATGTGGTCCTTACGGGAATAAAGTGAGCCACTTTGGTGAAGTGATCGACTACTACCCAGATAGAATCATATACTGAATGAATCTGGGAAAATCCCGTGATAAATTTCATGCCTACCTTGTCCCACTTCCAGTCGGTTATAGGTAATGGTTGTAGCAACCTTGCCAGTTTCTGATGCTCTGCCTTAACTCTATTACACACGTCACATAGCGTAATATACCCGGCAATTTCCCTTTTCAAATTGTTCCAGCAGAATCTATCCTTCACATCCATGTACATTTCTGTGTTACCCGGATGAATCGAGTATGGTGAATCATGGGACTCTTGAAGAATTAGCTTCCTGATATCGGGATCATCGGGAACACACATACGCTTCTCATACCAAAGGGTTCCTTGTTCATCCAAATGAAAACCTTTTGATTTTCCTTCACTTATTTTGGCTCTTATTTCCTCCAACTCTTTGTCTCCCTTCTAGGCTTCTTCAATTCTGTCTTGAAGCATAGGCACTATTTCCATAGCTGCTAAGTCCCCTTCCAGAACTATTTCAAGCCTGATATCTTTAAATTTCTTGCATAAATCCTTTGGAAGTTCCCCCGCGGTAAGTTCATTCACATAAACCTTACAACTTAAGGCATCGGCTACTACATTAGCCTTTCCGAGGTGGTACTGCAGATCTTGGTCATAGTCCTTTATGAGTTCAAGCCATCTCCTTTGCCTCATATTTAACTCCTTTTGGGTAAAGATGTATTTCAAACTCTTATGATCCGTGAACACATCACAATGTTTTCCCATGAGGTAGTGTCTCCATACCTTGAGTGCATGCACCACGAATGCAAGTTCCAAATCGTGTGTGGGGTAGTTATGTTCATGGTTCTTAAGCTGGCGGGGGGCATAGGATACTACCTTCCCATCTTGCATTAGTACACTACCAAGTCCTTGCCGAGAAGCGTCACAATAGACTTGGAAATCCTTTTGGATATCAGGAAGAAATAGAACTGGTGTCGTTACAAGGCATTTCTTCAACTCCAAAAAACTTGCTTCACATGCCTCGATCCATAGGAACTTCTCCTCCTTCTTCAACAATTCGGTCATAGGTTTTGCTATCTTGGAAAAGTTTTCAATGAACCTCCGGTAATATCCTGTGAGGCCCAAGAAACTCCTAATATCTCCCACATTCTTAGGCGATTCCCATTCAGTCACGGAAGCTACCTTACTAGGGTCTACTGAAACTCCTTTTGCCGACACAACATGACCAATGAAACCCACCTCATTTAACCACAACTCACATTTGCTGAACTTGGCATACAACTTGTGTTCTCTTAGTTTTTCCATAATTAGGCGTAGATGCCTCTCATGTTTCGTCTCATCCTTGGAATATATAAGGATATCATCTATGAACACCATGATAAGCTTGTCCAAATACTCCATGAACACCGTGTTCATCATAGTCATGAAATATGTCGGGGCATTGGTTACACCAAACGACATCACTGTGTACTCATACAACCCATATATGGTGAAGGCTGTTTTGGGCGGATCCTGTTCTCAAATATTTAGCTGAAAGTAGCCTGATCACAGATCAATTTTTGAGAACACACTAGCTACCTTTAACTGATCAAACATATCATTGATGTTAGGTAGAGGGTACTTGTTCTTGATTGTCACTTCATTCATCGAGTGGTAATCCACAACTAGCCTCTTGGTTTTATCCTTCTTTTCCACGAATAATACATGTGCTCCCTAAGATGATGTGCTTGGTTGAATGAATCCCTTGTCCAATTACTCCCTAAGTTGTTTCTTGAATTCCTTCAACTCTTCCACATCCATCTTTCATGGTCTCTTGGCTATCGGTCATATGCCCGACATCAAGTTAATAAGAAACTCAATATCACGATCGGGAGGCATCCATGGTAACTCCTCCGGTAAGACATCTAGATACTCCTTCACAACGGGTACATCCTCCAAGCTAACTCCGTTAAGGGAATTCACCATAATTTCCTTAAGTGCAAAAGTTGACTTGATACGAATCCTTTTCCCTTCCGGTGTTATGAGCGTGACAGTCCTTTTGGCACAATCTATGACTCCCTCGTATTCGGTCATCCAATCCATTCCAAAAATTATGTATAATCACTGTGACTCCAAAACTACTAGACTTGTGGGAAAGATGTGTGTCCTAGTCCTTAGTTCTAACCCTCGGTAATCAGAGTTGGCTACTATTTCTCCTCCAGGAGAACTGACCCTTAGAGGAGAACTTATAGTCTTAGTAGGTATCTTGCCTCTATGCACAAGTACCCTTGATATGAATGAATGTGGTGCACCTGTATCGAAAAGAACAACTACGGGAATGGAATTGAGCTTGAACTTACCAATCATGGAGTCTGGTGCGTCACAAGCATACTCCATGGAGACATGATTCACCATGGCTTTGAAAAACGGATTCGGCTTCTTCCCATTTCCATTACCATGGTTGTGTCCATTGCCATTCCCATCTCCATTTCCATTCTTCATCTTCTTGGGGAAAGTAGTTGCATAGTGCCCTGTCTTGTTGCACTTGAAGCATGTCACCTCACTGATATCCTTTCCATTGCTTCCATTTCCATTGCGGTGCTTATGACCATTGTGTTTGTGACTGCCATGGTGATGACCGCTATGGTTATGGCCCTTACTGTTGTGAGGTGGTGGTGATGAAGTGCGCTTCTTTTGGTATAGAACAGAGTGCTTGTGTGGGTTAGACTTCCTCTTGCGGTTTTGTATGCTCTTCCTCTTGGATTCATCCACAATAGTCCTATCCAGGAGTTCCTGAAAGTTGTCAAATTTCTGAGCCACAAGCTGAATAGATAGCTGATCATTGAGCCCTCTTAAGAAATCCTCCTGCCTCTTGGCATCATTGGAAACATCATCGGGTGTGTAACGGGCCAGCTTGTTGAAAAGCTCCCCATATTCGGTGAAAGAACGGTGCAGCTGGTGTAAGTCGCGAAACTCGCACCTTTTCAGAGTCATGACACCAGCAGCCACATGGTGAGTGCAGAAAGATGTCTCAAACTGGTTCCATGTAATATCATCAATATCCGGGTGGGTGAATTGGTAGTTGTCCCGCCATTCTGCAGCAAGTCCTTCGAGTTGGTGCACAACATTACGCACCGTATCAGCTCCAGCATCATGGATTGTATCTAGCTTATTGTTGATTGTGCGGAGCCAGTATCCGCAACAATTGGTTCCGCACTGCTAGTGAAGGTAGGAGGGTTCAACCTCAAAATCCGAGTCAAGTGATCCCGTTGAGGTGGTTGTGGGGGTGGCGGAGGTGGTGCATTGTTGTTGCTGTTGTCTTGCACATTCTGAGTGAGTAGTTCGATCAGCTGGTTCTGAGAGGCCAAAAGCTGTGAAATATCTAGAGGGAGATCCTTGTTCACACGTCTCAACGCCATCTATGGGGTTTGGGCAACAAGTTAAGAGATAGATAGAAAGACTAAAGTAGTAAACCCCTACCCTTATGAAAACACATAAAAGCATGCAAGGCATAAGCAGCACAAGTATAACACATAAATCATCCAAGTTTAACTAAACTAAATATTTCTTGGTATTTATTACAATCGCGAATAACGTTCAACTTAAAAAAAATTAAGGGTGGTCCAACGAACTACTCTACTCTTCCATGAATTCCACTTCCTCGTCCTCGAACGAGTAACCTTCCTTCTCTAGAGTTAACTTTTATAGCCCCATCTCCTTTGTGGCGGCTTCAAGCTTCTCGTGGAGGTCCTTTATCTCTTCTTGCAGTTTCTTGGTAGTGGCTTCTAGCTGCTCCTGAAGTCCCCCTTCTTGCCCTGCAGCTCCTCCACTATGCTTGACTCCTTAGCGGCTGCAAGTTGCTTTTCCAAGCCCCTCTTGGAGGCACGCACATCATCGATTATCTTGAAAAGGCCCTCGGTCTGCATATCATTGCTCTCGGTTTCCTTCTTGAGATCCCTAATCTTCTTGTTCTTTTCTATCACCCTCTTCTCTTGGTTAGTGAACTTCTTCTCTTGGTCCTTGAACCTTTCCTCTTGAACCTTCATCGCCTCCTCTTGCTGCTTGATCATTTCTTCCTTCTCCTTGATGAGAGCGCACAGCTCATCATTCCTTAGCATCTCGAGGGAGCTACCCTGTTCAATGTCATGGATGTGGCACTACAAGTCTTGATATTGCGTCCTTCGACACTTGGTCGTAGCACTTTCTTCAAAGCTCAACTCTATTGGAACTCCTTCCTCAACACGCCTTCCAAAAAGTGTGCCAAAGTGACCTTGAAGATCTTCCTGATGGCGCCCACAAAGGCGTCCAATGAGCTTTTGCAAGCTGATGCTAAGTGCCTTCTCCTTGGAGTCGCTGATGGTGTGGATTGCTATGTCCTCCGTCGGGCGCTCCCTTTCATATCGTGCCGGCAAGATGACCTTGACTCCCCACCAGCCGTCCTTGTGGATTTTCCTCATTGGGCTTCCCTGGATTGATGGTAGGGGAAGTCCCAAATGCGAGACGAGGTCGATCAGGCATCCTCCAAAGCAAAGGGGCTCGATGTTCGCGATTATGTCTTAGGAGAAGCTTGTCATCTTTAAGTTAGAAGAAATAATATTATATACTTAAATAAGTAGGGAAATGCAGGTACTAGAAGTGCACAAATAACTTAGAAAAAACAGCAATTAAATCACACAAAGTTAGAGGTGGTTTCCAATCCTAGAGTCACGTCCTACAGGCAACTTTGTGCTCTAATACCATCTGGTGTGACCTCAGATCAATAAAGATCCTTGGTCCCTATGATTTATATGCTAGTTCGTGGATCAATAGCTAGCACTCACACTCGATGTATATCATGTAAAACACAATGTCATTATTACACGAATAATCCAGAGAATGAAATTATTACAACTTTGCTTAGCATATAGCTAGCTCAAATAATAGCTAAACATAAATAACTTGAGTCCATCAATGCCCTGGGCTTGTTGAGTGTAGACTCGCGATCCCTACACACCTTTCAATCTTTGGATTCTGCACATAAAACGTGTAGCCAACAAGTTGGGTCAATACTTTGAATATATTGGGAAATTACACCAAGGAAGGCATGAGACTAACTCTACATGCAAGGCTAGTTTGGGCTGTGGGGTTCATTTTCACAAAGCTAGTTTTTCTCTAATATGGGGAAGAGAGAGAGAGAGAGAGAGAGAGAGAGAGAGATAGAGAGAGAGAGTTTTACCCTACTTCGTAAATATTATCTTAAGTAATATAGGGTCAAATGGAACACGAGTATATTACTCACCAAGTGACCCAACAACTATTCTGCCCAGAAGAAAACTCAGTTTTATTTTGAAGTGGATTTGAGAAGAAAAGATTGCTGGAGAGAGAGTCTTTATACTTAGGAAATTTCTAGTCTTTCGAATCACCCAACAGTACTTTATATGTATATATATCATAGCAAGTACTTAGCAAAAATATAGGTAACCTATTAGGAGGGAAAATTCCAAAGTATAGAGCTACTCATGGCATACTACAAAATCATCGCACTTGCAAAAAGTAATACTAAGGAAAAATTCTACCAGAACATCCTACACATGCATACTACAGAATTGTAAGATCACATGCATAGACAAATCTGGAACAAAATATGAACAAGTGGTGTAACTTGCATTGGTCCGAGAAGAAATCTACGCAACAATACTTCTCAGCAAGCTCCGAACAATCTAACGAAGCACAAACATAGATCTAATCACTACTTGCACAAAAACAATGCCATAGAAGTAATGCATGCATGCAATATGGTAATATGCAAGAATGAGTTTCCAAAATGACCAATGTATTATTCAGGGATGTTATTGTGTTCGGGATGTTACTAGTATCGATTTCCCATGGATTTTAAGTAATCTGAATTATTACTTGATTAAATATGGCCATAAGAAGATCCAACCTTCAAATTTACCATGAAACGGATCTAAACCTCTAAGCTAAGTTTGATAATTTTAAACAGTAGACAGCATAATAACAAAGCCAACGCAACAAGATTCAACTAAAACAGAGCTACGGTTATTTTTCTATGAATTAAATACTCCAATCTAGTGTTTCAATTCCATAGAAATATTACTACAGTTAACTCGTAGTTTAATTTCAGATATGTGTTCTACACAATTTTAGCAATCCAACGATATATTTTTTGTAATTTTTGGCCAAGTATTTACTTTACTACAAATTTTGCAAGTTTAACAATATTTTGCATATTTAAAATTAATCCTAATAGATTAGCGACAGGTGGCGGCCATTGATTGGCTCGGCCCGTCCGACGCGGGGCCGACGGAACGCTGATGCGGTCGGTCACGGTTGTGGTCATGGCTGTGATGCTCCTCCGAGGTGGCGTTCTTGACGAAAATACTCGCCTCCTCCTCGCAGTCTTGATGGCAGATTCGGCGTCGCTCCTGCTTTCCTCCTACCGTGGCAGTGCTCCGCTGACCTTCACGAATTCCGGTGAGACGCTCGCGACGAATTCCCGATGGTGTACTGCACGTAAGAGGGAGAGAAGAGCGCGGGGTGAGGCAGTGCATCACAGGGAATAGGATTAGAGGGAAAAGGGGGCAAGGGGCGACAAAAATGGTGCCCTACTCGAGCTCCCAAGCCTCGGGGGCGGTGCTCTCCAGCGAGATCGGAACGACCTCGGAAGAAGCATCCCGGTGGCGGTAGATCAAAATTGGTTTAGGGCTTTTAGGCGGTGGGGTGCGGGGTTTAAATAGGCGGGGAAAATCTAGGAGCAGGGGCCGTGAGTCTGCTCCGATTCGTCCAAGAAGATCGACTCGTCGCGGTGGCATCGTCGTTATCGCCCGGTATCTGTGGGTAAGACTATGGCGTGGGCCCGAGCTATCAGTGACGCGCGCGCTAGGTGCGGGGCTGGCAGGTTCTGCGGGCCGGCCCAGTTGCTAGGCAGCGCTCACTTCGTGGCCCGCGCGGCAGATAGGTTGCGGGCTGGCTTCGGCTGGCCCGATAGGCTAGTTTTTATTTTTTTATACATTTATTATTTTCTATTTAATCTACACCTTTTATAACTTTTGCATACTAACTCCAAAATTAGTGAAATTTGTCTCTTAAAATTTGTAAAAAGGAGGAGATCGTCGTAGGATGATAAAAATGAACTTTTACATAACCTTTGAAGATTAGGTTCATATAACTTCTTTTTTTCTTTATAGGACTATATTAGAAAAAAAGGCCTAGAGAGAATGGTTTTGATGCAATTAAAGATGTGGTGTTATTGTAAGATCCCACCCTTATAAAGGTAAGGATCACTGTGATTGCAATGCTAGTCCCTGGATCAATTACTAGCATCCACAGTTTAAGATGAAGTACACAGAAACAAAGTTCATTATTACAATGTCATTCCAGAGATACATAGTCTTTTACAACTCCATAGACATAGGCTAGTACAAGAGTTCAACTTAACAATATAAAATAGAAGTCTTCATATTCATGTGCCGCATGCAAGCATGTTGAGTGTAGACTCATAACCCCTATGCATCATCAGAGTAACCTGCAACATCACAAGTTATAGCCACAGTGGGTCAATACATTGGAATAGTATTGGCAAGTGATACCTTAGTAGAATATTAACATCTAGTTACTACATGAATTTGGCTAAGTGTAGCTTAGGCTTGCTTTGCTCAAAATAGGTTTTACCTCAGTTGAAAACACTAAGTTTTTGTTTGACAAAAACTTTCCCAAGGAACCACCAATAGAAATCAGTGAACCTTCACCCTTATTCAACCACAAGTTTTAACTTAGAAAATTGGGATGAGGAGGTTCTTGATATCTTCCATGTCTTGACGCTCAAGTTGTCCAATACCAGGGACATGGCTAAGTACTTAGATTCTTCCATTTGCAGACGTTGTGCACTTTCCCCACAAGACTTGATTTTCACCAAGACAGGACCTTTCAGAAGCCTTCCCTTAGACCAAAATGGACGCGCTCCAAACCTATCAATCCCCTACCACCAACTGTCCATTTGGCTAAGTTATTGCAACCTATATGATCCAGGCAGATGCCATAATGCCATGTGGCTGTACTAGAAGCTTCTTAACATTTGGCATCTCAAATCCCTTTGTTCCTGGGTGGCTTTCCACAAGTGAGATACACAAGGTAAACCATAGAGATGGGACTTGTGTAACCACTCAACACAAACCATTCTTTCCATTCCACCCAGGTGTTTCATTCACTTAGTTGTTTTATTAAGCAAAAACATAAGTCAAAGACTTAACAATATTTTCCATAGCATTAATATATTCCACCCTTGGTTGCTATTAGCTAAGCTAAGCATGGCAACAACAAGTATCTTAACTTAGAGGAAATTCTAACAATTCTACAACTATTAGGATTTCCCAAGCATAGCATATAGATACTTAGCAAAATATTCATGCAAGCCCTATACAAAATATCTCTAATGCATAGTCAAAATATTGGGACAAAATATGAAGCACCACTTGCCTTGGTAGTTGGGGTAGTAGCAACAATCTTCACAACCACAATCACTATTAGAACCAAAATCTACACATAAAATGATAGCACCAAATTCACATTTCAAAAATATACAAGCAAAAATATATGAATGCATGCAAATGCCATGTGATGATTTTTCTAGATCAAACAAGACAAGTATACAGTGCTGAATCACAAACAATACAAATATACACTAAATAAACTTTATTTAGTCTTTAAATCATTTTTCAAATAATTTCTATACTCAAAATAAGCCTATGACTGTCTCTGCAAAAATAACCATTTTTTCAGAAGCAAATCATTAAACAGTTTTCATGGTTGCATATAATTCTTTCTCTTGATTCCAATGATATAAAATTTGCAAAATTTGAACATGTGGATCAAAAGTTATGAATTTTACAAGTTTGAATATCTAATAGATCTAAATTCTGTTTTTAAATATAAACACAGGCCACGCGGCAGCGTCTGATTGGCGCATACCGGTTCGGGTGGATCACGCTTGTGGGCCGTTGGATCTAACTAACTGCGCACGGCCCAGATCAAATCATACCGCTTCGATCAAGATCTAACTGTGGCCTTTGGATCTGGATCCGATGGATCAGATCGATCTGACCAGAAATCAGCAGCGCAAATGGCTCAGGCGGCGGCGACGCCACTGACCGTGACACGCCGGCGAGGTCAGAAGGGTAGGGAGGGTGTGTTGGCGCTTACCAAGGTCGCGAGGGCGTGGGGATGCTCAACGTGGATGTGGCTGGGGCGGGGGCGCAAGAACACAGCAGCTATTCCTCGTCGGAGTTCGTTCGCGCGTCGGGTGCTCACTGTCGGAGTCGAAGAAGAAGACCTATGGTGCAAGAGATCAAGAGAATGGTATCAGGAGGCGCACAAGGACATGGCGAATACAGTCGCGTGAAACAGGGGTCAAGGGGAGCACGGGGTTTACCAAATTTGCTCACCGGATTTGATTTGCGTCTCGGGTGTTTGCAAACGACGACGGGGGCGATGACCTGGGGAACCATTGGACAAGCCACAAGCATTAGTAGATGCGCAAGGTCAAGGGAAACACGCTCGCGTCAACGACGGGCAGAGGGGCGCACGAGGCTTACCAGAATATCTCGCCGGAGTTCTACGGTACTGCGGTGGTGCGAGGAAAAATTTGGGGAGCCTAGCAGCGCTCTGTGCTGGCTGTGTGAGGGAAAATGATCGTGAGGGGGAGGGGATTAAGTAGCCATAGCTGGGACAGGGATTACGCACACATTCATCAATATTTAATCAAATTGAAATCCCGGCAGTGAAGGGAGGAACAAATGGCGAAGGCCTGGTCGTGGGCGGGGTTTGGGGACGACGAGCTGACCTGGCGTTGGGTCCACTTGACAGCGAGGGAGGGGGTCTGTGCGCGGGTGAGAAACACAGAGAGGGAGGGGTTTCCCAGGTGGGCTAGGTGGGCTGGTAGCTGGGCCGCTGGTGGGTTGGGCTAGTTAGGTTGCTTTGTTTTATTATTATTTTTTTCTCCTTTTCTCCTTTCCATTTTATGTTTTGTTTTTCTAGTTTGAATTTGAATGCCTAATTCAAATATGTTTGCATTTAAATTTTCTCTAGACTTTTGTACTGTGTTTGTAATGTCCAAATATGTGTCAAACAACTACTTACACTCAAAAACCATTTTGGGTTTCAAAAATAAAATAAAACCATGCCTTTATTAATATAATGGTAATAGGCATATAAATGGTTTTATGTTTGAATTTGTTTTGAAATTTTTTGTGTGGGATTTGTATTCTCTTCCCAATCATTACTGATCAAACCCAAGAATTTTCATACTTGGAAAGTAAAATAAAACCTTGCCTTACTTGCATAAAGTTAATAGGCAAAATATGGTTTCTTATTTTGGAAATTCATTTGAAAAGGCCAAATGCTCATGAATGCATGAATGCTATGCAAACTTTATAAATCATGATTTTAGGGATGTTACAAATCTAACCCCCTTAAGGTGAATCTTGCCCTTGAGATTCGGATTGGCTAGCAAATAGGTGAGGGTGGTCTTTCCGAAGGTCATCTTCTCTTTCCCATGTTGCTTCTTCTTCGGAATGATGGTTCCACTGAACTTTTGCAGAATTTGATAGTCTTTGTCCGAGTGACTCTTTCTGCAGTCTCAAGAATCTTGATAGGTTTTTCCTCATATGTGAGATCACTTTCCAATTGGATCTCCTCCAAAGGTATAGTATCCTTCAAACAGGTCTCTTCCATCTCTGGGTGGCATTTCTTTAGCTGACTCACATGAAACACATTGTGAACGGCAGACAAAGATTCCGACAATTCAATCTCATAAGCTACTTCTCCTTTACAACTCAGAATCTTGAATGGTCCAACATATCTTGGGGCCAATTTTCCTTTGACTTCGAATCTCTTCACTCCATGAAGTGGTGACACTCTAAGATAAGCTCTATCACCCACTTCATAGGTGACTTCTCTACGCTTAGGATCTGCGTAGCTCTTCTGTCGGGACTGTGTTATCTTCAATCTGTCCTTTACTAGCTTGACTTTCTCTTCAGCCTCTTTAATTAGTTCTGGTCCAAACAAATTTCTTTCTCCCACACCATTTCATAGCAATGGGTTAGTACACTTTCTCCCATAGAGAAACTCAAACGGTGCCATCTCAATACTGGCTTGATAGCTGTTATTGTAAGAGAATTCTGCGTAAGGCAGACTTTCATCCCAACTAGCTCCATAGTCTAGGGCACATGCCCTCAACATATCTTCTAAAATCTGGTTGGTCCTTTCTATCTGTCCATCAGTATGGGGATGAAAAGCAGTACTGAATTCCAATCTTGTTACCAATGACTCATGCAGTTTCCTCCAGAAATGAGAAGTGAATTGAGTTCCCCTATCTGACACAATACTCTTGGGTACTCCATGCAGACATACAATCCTATTCATATAGATCTTGGCTAACTTAGCACTTGTATAGGTTGTCTTCACGGGTATGGAATGAGCCACTTTAGTGAGGCAATCCATTACTACCCAAATAGAATCATATCCTGACCTGGTCCTTAGAAATCCGGTAATGAAATCCATGCCAATCTTGTCCCACTTCCAATCAGGAATAGGTAGTGGTTGTAGTAATCCTGCCGGTTTCTGATGTTTCGCTTTCACTCTACTACAAAGCAATATGTTCGGCGATGTCTTTCTTGAGATCATTCCACCAAAATCTTTCCTTCATATCCATGTACATTTTTGTGTTACCCAGATGAATGGAATATGGTGAGTTGTGTGCTTCTTGTAAAATCAGTTTCCGAAGCTCCAAATCTTGCGGAACGCAGATACGTTTACCATACCATAAAGTACCCTATACGTCTTCATGGAATCCTTTGGCTTTTCCCTTGCTAATCTTTTCCTTAATCTCTTCGATTTCCTTGTCCGTCTTTTGGGCTTCCTTGATCTTGTCCAACAAGGTGGGTTGAACATCCAATGACATGAGATGTCCTTCAGGCACAATCTCCAATCAGAGGTCTCTAAATTGGGCACACCGATCATCTAGCAACTCTCCCTTAGTAAGACCATTCACAAATACCTTACGGCTTAGTGCATCCGCTACAACATTTTCTTTACCGGGGTGGTATTGCAAACTCAAGTCATAGTCCTTGATGAGTTCTAGCCATCTTCTTTGCCTCATGTTGATTTCTTTCTGAGTGAAGATATACTTCAAACTTTTGTGATCTGTGAACACTTCACATCTCTTTCCCAAAAGATAATGTCTCCATGTTTTGAGTGCATGGACAACAGAGGCTAACTCCAAATCATGAGTAGGGTAATTTACCTCATGAGTTTTGAGTTATCTCGAGGCATAAGCCACAACTTTCCCTTCTTGCATTAGAACTGCACCTAATCCATGACGAGATGCATCACAATACACTTGCAAATCTTTCTCCAAATCTGGCAGACATAGGACTGGTGCTGTCACTAGTCTCTTTTTCAATTCTTGGAAGCTGAGTTCACATCCTTCAGTCCAAGAAAATTTCTTGTCTTTCTTTAGTAACTCCGTCATTGTCTTAGCTACCTTAGAGAAATTCTCAATGAATCTTCTGTAGTATCCTGCCAAGCCAAGGAAACTACGAATTTCCTTTACTGACTTAGGAGATTCCCATTTAGTTACAGCTGACACTTTTGCGGGATCAACTGCTACACCATCTCCTGACACAACGTGTCCAAGAAATCCAACTTCATTCAACCAGAATTCACACTTGCTGAATTTGGCATACAGCTTATGCTCTTTAAGCTTCTCAAGTATCAACCGCAAATGTCCTTCATGCTATTCTTTACTCTTGGAGTAGATCAAAATGTCATCGATGAAAACGACAACAAACTTGTCAAGGAACTCCATGAACACCTTGTTCATCATATTCATGAAGTAAGCTGGTGCATTGGTCAAACCAAATGGCATCACGGTGTACTAATACAATCCATACGTAGTGGTGAAAGCTGTCTTAAGTATGTCTTGTTCCCTTATCTTAAGCTAATAATAACCTGACCGGAGATCAATTTTTGAGAACACACAGGCTCCTTCTAACTGATCAAACAAATCATTGATTCTGGGCAAAGGATATTTGTTCTTGATAGTCACCTCATTGAGTGAACGATAATCTATGCATAACCTTTGACTTCTATCTTTCTTTTCCACAAACAAGACTGGTGCTCCCCAAGATGAAGAACTTGGTTGAATAAATCCTTTCTGCAACTGTTCTCCAAGTTGTTTCTTGAGTTCTTTTAACTCATCAACTGACATCTTGTAAGGTCTCTTTGCTATTGGTCCTGATCCTGGTAGCAAGTCAATCAGAAATTCCACATCTCTATCTGGTGGCATTCCCGACAATTCTTCCGGAAACACATCCGGATATTCACTCACAATTGGCACACTGTCTATGCTAACCCCCTTAAGACAATTTAGCTTACTCCCTTTTGATTCAAAGTTAGACTTGAATCTTATCCTTTTCTTTTTCGGGGTTGTGAGTGCGACAGTACAATTGGCACAATCTAGTACTCCTTCATACTTGGTCATCCAGTCCATTCCCAAAATTACATCCAGTCCTTGGGAATCTAGGATTATCAGACTCACTGGAAACGTATGCTTCCCAAATTCTATCACTAGATCACGACATCCAAGACTTACTATCATATCTCCACCGGGAGAACTTACTTTTATTGGGCACCCAATATTTTCAGTTGGAAACCCATTTCTATCCACAAATGCTTTTGATATGAATGAATGCGATGCACCAATATAAAAAAGAACAAGTGCTGCAATAGAATTGAGTTTGAACTTACCAGCCACAACATCAGGTTCCTCATAGATCTCTTCCACATTGATGTGGTTCACCTCTCCCTTCTGGAAAGGGTTGGGCTTGTTGGCACCTTCAACTTTCTTTTCTGGGCACTCATTTGCATAATGCCCCATCTTCTTACACTTTAAGCATTCAACCTGACTGAGATCCTTCTTGACAGGCTGGCTTCCACTACCACTTGCACTTCCATTGTGGTGGCTCTTGTATCCACTCTTGTGGTTCTTGTACTTGTCATTATCATGACTACGGTGATGCTTGTTGTCATGATGGCGGTTGTGGCTGTGGTGGTTGTTGTACTTTCCGTGTTTGTGGGATCCAGAACTCCCACTATCATCATGATGAGAACGCTTGTGAGACGATCTCAAGTTGTGCTTGTCAGAGCTGTGCTTCCTCTTTCTGCTTTCAACCTGTTTCATCTTGTTCTCCAAGATGGTAGCCTTGTCACAAAGGGATTGGTAGGTGGGGACATAGGCCACAGATAACTGCGGATTCAGTTCATCGTTCAGTCCTTCAAGGAATTTATCTTTCCTCTTGGCATCGGTATCAACTTCATCCGGTGCATAACGTCGCAGATTGTTGAACTCCTCAATATATTCAGCCATGCTGCGGTGGCGCTGCTTCAGGTTATGGAACTCTTTCTTTTTTCAAACTCATCACCCCGGATGAGATGTGAGCTGTACGGAAACCATCTTCAAAGATAGCCCATGTCACATCCTCAATGGGAGTGGTGATCTGGAAGTTATCCCACCAAGTGGCTGCTGGTCCTTCCAACAGATGTTCTGCAAACCTGACTTTCTCTTCGTCGGTGCAGCCGACAGTTACCAAGTCCTTGTTCACCGAACGTAGCCAATCATTGGCCACCATGGGATCACTAGTTCCTGAGAACTTTGCAGGCCTCGGTCTTAGGAACCTGGTGAGCATGTCAAATCCTGGTGGATTGTTCTGATTGTTGTTGTTGTTATTCTGATTATGCATAAAAGTGGTCATCATCTACATCAGCTGATGCATCTCGGGGTGACATTGTTGTTGTCTAGGTGGGGGTTGGCACGTCGAGGAGGCATCTGTGGTTTTCATAAGGATAAGAATGAGATACCCATAGATGCTTAACATGTACAATACATTACATAGGCAATCACCAAAACAAGCATCAAAATAATCATAAGGTTCAACGACATAAACAACAAGTTTGAAAAAGTAAACACACCATAGCAAGCCACCCACATGTTGGATGGTCATTGCGACTCAATAATCATAAGCATGGTAAATGAAAGATAAATGAGTAGTCATCACTACTCCTCTGCATCAACCTCCTTGTCAACAAGTGTAAGACCTGCATTCTCCATAGCGGTCTTGTATTCCTCGACATTGGTAGTCAAGGCCTCTATCTTGGCCTTAAGAGCCCTCTTCTGTGAACGAAGTCTCTCAATCACACCCTGCTGATGCTCGAGATCGAAGTCCTTGGTCTCTAGATCTTCCTTCATCTCCCGGATCTTCTTGTTCCGGTCTTGGACTCTCTTTTCCTGGCTCTTGAATTTCCTGTCCTGTCTCTCAAACTTGGCCTCCATTTCCTGTCCTATCGGTATCTAGGTGCCTAATGAGAACTCTAGGTCCTGAAGGTATAGACGAATCGGCTCCACCGTCTCTCTAGCAGCAACCTCGAACTCAATAGCCTCACCCTCCTCGTCGCATCTTCCGAAGGCATGAAAGTAAACACCTCTAAGCTCTCTGGAGTGCCTCCCTACCAGACGCCCAAGTAAATCATGCATGACTACATCTAAGCCTCTCTCCTTATCATCATGCATTAGCTGGAAAGTGATAGCCTCCATGGCTGGCTCAGTCTGTCGTCCTGGCTGAGTAACTTTGAAGCCCCAAAGGTCCTTCCTCTCAAACTTGGTGAGGGGAAGCATCATGATGCTAGGAGTGGAAGGTTGAGCACACTAGTGAGCTCAATAAGACGAGTGACAAAACGAGTTCCCTTGAACTCTTCAGCCGTGCTGATAGTAACATTAGGCATCTATTTTATAAGATAGAGAAAAGTTAGAATCAACATCAATAGAGAAAAATCACAAGACATAGTATCACAAGCATATCTTTGGCAACAAACACACAAGTCATGACATACAAAAATCCATTACAAGCATCAATGGTTCAACATAACTTAGATAATTTTTTTGGAAATAAAACGATAGGTGTGGTGGTCCAACTAACGAAGTACATTACAATCCCATCTCACTTTCCAAGTTGGCTAATAGGGCATCCCTAGAGGCAATCTGTCGATCCTGATCACATGACTCCATTGCTAAGTCTATGATGTCCTCTCTTAAACGTTGGTTGGTAGCCTCTAACTCTTGTGTATTCTTCTTTTCTTCCCTAAGGTCATTTTGGGTGTTAAGCATTCTGCACTTGAGTCTATCACCAAGCTCCTTGATGGCTTTCCAAGCTGCATCTCTTGTAGAGTCAAAGAATGTGGTGTGCATTACTGAGTTGGTGACCATGCAGAATCCTAATTCCTTGTGGTTGTCTTCCTTGTTTTTGTACAAGTGAAGTTGCACCCACCAGTACTCTATTCCTTCATCCATCACGGGAAATCCTTTATACACAGCTGCACCATGTATTCCCATGGAAAACATGAGGTCCTTGAGGGCCTTGGGGAATTCTGTCTCACACTCCATGGTCATGGTCATGAGTGGTCCCTTCCTCACGGCTTCGTTGATGGAGTTCATCTACAAATAGAGTTAAGAAAGAAGATTGGAAAATTTTATGAGAAGAAAAGACAAGTGTGGAAATTGTTGAAATTTTTTCCTTAGTGGTTTCTAATCCAGTCCTATGGTCATAATCCTACAGGCAACACAGTGCTCTGATACCATATGTAAGATCCCACCCTTATAAAGGTAAGGATCCATGTGATTGCAATGCTAGTCCCTGGATCAATTGCTAGCATCCACAGTTTAAGATGAAGTACACAGAAACAAAGGTCATTATTACAACGTCATTCCAGAGATAACATAGTCGTTTACAACTCCATAGCCATAGGCTAGTACAAGAGTTCAACTTAACAATATAAAATAGAAGTCTTCATCTTCATGTGGCACAGGCAAGCATGTTGAGCGTAGACTCATAACCCCTATTCATCATCAGAGTAACCTGCAACATCACAAGTTACAACCACAGTGGGTCAATACATTGGAATAGTATTAGCAAGTGATACCTTAGTAGAATATTAACATCTAGTTACTACATGAATTTGGCTAAGTGTAGCTTAGGCTTGCTTTGCTCAAAATAGGTTTTACCTCAGTTGAAAACACTAAGTTTTTGTTGGGCAAAAACTTTCCCAAGGAACCACCAATAGAAATCAGTGAACCTTCACCCTTATTCAACCACAAGTTTTAGCTTAGAAAATTGGGATGAGGAGATTCTTGATAGCTTCCATGTCTTGATGCTCAAGTTGTCCAATACCAGGGACATGGCTAAGTACTTAGATTCTTCCATCTGCAGAGGTTGTGCACTTTACCCACAAGACTTTATTTTCACCAACACAGGACCTTTCAGAAGCCTTCCCTTAGACCAAAATGGACGCGCTCCAAACCTATCAATCCCCTACCACCAACTGTCCATTTGGCTAAGTTATTGCAACCTATATGATTCAGGCAGAGGCCATAATGCCATGTGGCTACACTAGAAGCTTCTTAACATTTGGCATCTCAAATCCCTTTGTTCCTAGGTGGCTTTCCACAAGTGAGATACACAAGGTAAACCATAGAGATGGTCCTTGTTTAACCACTCAACACAAACCATTCTTTGCATTCCACCCAGGTGTTTCATTCACTTAGTTGTTTTATTAAGCAAAAACATAAGTCAAAGACATAACAATATTTTCCATAGCATGAATATATTCCACCCTTGGTTGCTATTAGCTAGGCTAAGCATGGCAACGACAAGTATCTTAACTTAGAGGAAATTCTAACATTTCTACAACTACTAGGATATCCCAAGCATAGCATATAGATACTTAGCAAAATTCATGCAAGACCTATACAAAATATCTCTAATGCATAGTCAAAATATTGGGACAAAATATGAAGCACCACTTGCCTTGGTAGTTGGGGGAGTAGCAACAATCTTCACAACCACAATCACTATTAGCACCAAAATCTACACATAAAATGATAGCACCAAATTCACATTTCAAAAATATACAAGCAAAAATATATGAATGCATGCAATGCCATGTGATGATTTTTCTAGATCAAACAAGACAAGTATATAGTGCTGAATCACAAACTAGACAAATATACACTAAATAAACTTTATTTAGTCTTGAAATCATTTTTCAAATAATTTCTATACTCAAAATAAGCCTATAATGTCTCTGCAAAAATAGCCAATTTTTTAGAAGAAAATCATTAAACAATTTGTATGGTTGGATAGAATTATTTCTCCTTATTCCAATGATATAAAATTTGCAAAATTTGAACATGTGGGTCAAAAGTTATGAATTTTACAAGTTTGAACATCTAATAGATCTAAATTCTGTTTTTAAATCTAAACACAGGCTCACGCGGCAGCATCTGATTGGCGCATACCGGTTCGGGCAGATCAAGCTTGCGGGCTGTTGGATCTAACTAACTGCGCACGGCCTAGATCAAATCATATCGCTTCGATCAAGATCTAACTGTGGCCTTTGGATCTGGATCCGATGGATCAGATCGATCTGACCAGAAATCAGTGGCGCAAATGGCTCTGGCGGTGGCGACGCCACTGACCATGACATGTCGGCGAGGTCAGAAGGGTAGGGAGGGTGTGCTGGCGCTTAACGAGGTCAGAGGGCGTGGGGATCCTCAACGTGGATGCGGCTAGGGCGGGGGCGCAAGAACACAGCAGCTATTCCTCGTCGGAGTTCGTCCGCGCGTCGGGTGCTCACTGTCGGAGTCGAAGAAGAAGACCTATGATGCAAGAGATCAAGCGGCTGGCATCAGGAGGCGCACAAGGACATGGCGAATACAGTCGCGTGAAACAGGGGTCAAGGGGAGCACGGGGTTTACCAAATTTGCTCGCCGGAGTTGAGTTGCTTCTCGGGTGTTTGCAAACGACGACGGGGGCGACGACCTGGGGAACCATTGGAAAAGCCATAGGCATTAGTATATGCGCAAGGTCAAGGGAAACACGCTCGCGTGAACGACGGGCAGAGGGGCACATGAGGCTTACCAGAATATCTCGCCGGAGTTCTACGGTACTGCGGCGGTGCGAGGGAAAATTTGGGGAGCCTGGCGGCGCTCTGTGCTGGCTGTGTGAGGAGAAATGATCGTGAGGGGGAGGGGATTAAGTAGCCAGAGCTGGGGCGGGGATTACGCACGCATTCATCGCCATTTACTAAAATTGAAATCGCGGCAGTGAAGGGAGGAAGAAACGGCGAAGGCCTGGTCATGGGCGTGGTTTGGGGACGACGAGCTGACCTGGCGTTGGGTCCACTTGACAGCGAGGGAGGGGGTCTGTGCGCGGGTGAGAAACACAGAGAGGGAGGGGTTTCCCGGGTGGGCTAGGTGGGCTGGTAGCTGGGCCGCGGGTGGGTTGGGCTAGTTAGGTTGCTGTGTTTTATTATTATTTTTTCTCCTTTTCTCCTTTTCTTTTTCTGTTTTGTTTTTCTAGTTTGAATTTGAATGCCTAATTCAAATCTATTTGCATTTATATTTTCTCTAGACTTTTGTACTGTGTTTGTAATGTCCAAATATGTGTCAAACATCTACTTACACTCAAAAACCATTTGGCTTTGAAAAATAAAATAAAACCATGCCTTTATTAATATAATGGTAATAGGCATGTAAATGGTTTTATGTTTGAATTTGTTTTGAAAAATTTTGTGTGGGCTTTGTATTCTCTTCCCAATCATTACTGATCAAACCCAAGAATTTTCATACTTGGAAAGTAAAATAAAACCTTGCCTTACTTGCATAAAGTTAACAGGCAAAATATGGTTTCTTATTTTGGAAATTCATTTGAAAAGGCCAAATGCTTATTAATGCATGAATGCTATCCAAACTTTATAAATCATGATTTTAGGGATATTACAATTATGATGCAAATGATATTATGCATGCTTCTAGTAACATCTTCATAAATAAAAATTTGGAATGTTACAATTTTCTTCTTATCCATACTTGGATCTTGTCTACCTCTAAAGCTTGATACTCTATTGTGTGATGTATGAGGATGTATCCTAAACTATTAGAACTATCTAGGATATTTGGATATTGTGGTATGGTGTTGAATATTTCTATTTCTTTTAGATGGTTTGGCTATGATGTACTCTTGTATGTCGTTGGCATACATACTCAATTATGTATGCTTGACTCGCAATCGATCCAGCTACGTCTCTCGCACTTGAAGCTATAACCACGAGAAGTGGGTAGGATGGTTGGCCGTGTAGGGTTCGCAGCATAGAAAACAAAAAAATTCCTACGATGGGAACAACTATGTACCAAGATCTATCTACTAGATACAATAAACGGGCGGATGTATATCCGTAGAGAACATACCCTGGAAGATCGACAAAGCTTAACGAGTTAAACTCGTGGTTGATGTAGATGATCTCTTGCCGATCTCAAGATCGAGAGGAAGTCCTAGCACCGCAAATCAGCAGCGCATCTGTGCTCGCACACACGTCCGAGGCACCGAGCAACCTCCGCCTCCTCGCTCCAGCGATGCAGTGGAAGCATAACTCTTTCTTGCCGAATAGCCACCGGGAACATGTATCTCTCTAGTCCGAGACCATGAGGTATAAATACTAGAGGGGGAGAGAGATCCTTCACGAGGAGGTGTGAGTGAGAGAGAGGAGAGGGGGCTCCTTTTATAGGAGGAGGGGGGCACCCAAGGGGGTGGCCGCCGTCCATGGGGGCTGCCCCCTGCCCTCCTTCATTCATGTGGGTGGACACTCCACTCACTCAAAAGCCTTTCAATTCCCTCCACTCAAAAAAACCCACTCAAATTCCCATTAAATTTCCAAATTTATTGCAAACTCTCATTAAATAAAACTCCTTTTATTTATTCAGATTTTTGTCAATTACTTTAATAACAAACATTCACATATAACCCCTTGCTAGTATTTCAGTTCACATGCAAAAACACTTTCTCCAATTTCACCCGAAAACCTATTTCGGTATCTAGTGAAATAAATTCCTGCGCTTGTTATTCTTTTCGGCATGAAACTTTTGATCCAAATGGATGTCGGTGTCTCTTAAGTGTGTCACCCTATGGTTCACGAATAATGCGGACATGATCGAGATCCCTCTGAGATCAATAATCAAAAGCGGGACCTGGAGGTCCATACTGACTCCCACACATTCAACGACGACTTTCTTGTGATCGCGAGAACCTTTTTACGCTAGTATCTTAATCCCTTTGTTTAGCGATATATTACATGTCCGAGATTCGATAATCGGTATCTCCATACCTAGTTTGATCTTGTTATTGACATGTACTCTTTTCTCATTCCCATGATATAACATTCTAGTGATCAAATCACTTGCTTGCAAGCTAATCAATGTGATATCACCGAGAGGGCCTAGAGCATATCTATCCGTCATCAGGATGAACATATTCCACTCTCGATCCATGGGCCTCAACATAACACTTTAGTAGTACTGAACTCATCTTTATAATCACCCAGTTACGGTGTGACATTTGATGTTATCAAGATACTCTTTCGGTGTTAGTGATTGACATGATCTCATGGTCTAAGGATTAGGATCACTTCATATGATGTTATAGCAATATAAACTCAATGACTTTGATCATAATGCTATACTTCTGATGAATGTTCATCACACCATTACACTAATGTTGTGACCTCGTTATTAACAACATCCAATGTCCATGATCAGGAAACCATGATCATCTTGTTAATCAAGGAGCTAGTTTATGAGAGAGGCATAACTAGGAACTTTCCATTTGTTTATTAAACACACATATATTAACGTTTCTGTATTAATACAATTATAGCATGCAAAATAAACATCTATCATATACTTGGAATATACATAATAAACACTTTATTATTGCCTCTCAGGGCATATTCCCTTTAGGCCGATACCGTGCCCTGCTCCGCTTAGACAGGCCTGCACATGGGTGGCCTTTGGCCCTCTGCGGTAGCACCACCTTATGCACTTTTGGGTTATACCGGCTTGTGATTTAGAGCATAGGGTCCAGGGGATTACAATTGCCATGACGGATCAACCGAATGGTGTGGCCCTCGCCAACAACAAAGAGGTGCAAGACAACAGTTGTCTCGCCTTCACCAGGGAGATCCGCCACATGGTGTGGCCACACAAGTTCCACCTAGAGATACCATCGCACTATGATGGGACGACCAACCTATGCGAGTTCCAACAACTCTACACCATAGGGTTCAAGGCCACGGGCGGCGAAGACCGCGTCATAGCGAATTTGTTCCCCTTGTGCCTGAAGGACATAGCCCGTACATGGCTGATGAACCTTCACGAGGGATCCATCGGCTCATGGTCGACCCTCTATTCCCTCTTCGTCTCCAACTTCAATGGGACCTACTAGCACTCGCTCGCCTACTACGACCTCCACCAGGTATGCTAGCAGCCTAGAGAGATCCTCTTCAAGTTCCTGCAGAGGTTCCACCAATTCCACAACCAAATCCCAAAGATCTCGAACTCCAATGTCCTCGCCACCTTCTCCGAGGGTGTCAAGGACGTTCGAATGAGGGAGAAGGTTGATATCTGAGGTAAAAACCTCACTACGGCGGCAAAGTTTTTCATCATGGCGGAGAAGTGTGCCTTGGCGGACGTGGGTCGAATGTTTGGCCTCGTCGAAGCAGAGAGCACCCCGAAGCCCTCAAGTGCGCCCGAGAGCAAGAGAAAAGACCCCAAGCGCAAGACCGTCGCCGTCCTCGCTGTTGATCCTAATCATAAAATCCCTCACAAGGGCGATGGTGAAGGGGAGCAAGAAGACCGCTCATACTGCCTCTTCCACAAGAAGAATGGGCATCCCATTGATGACTTCTACGAGCTCAAGAGCCTGCATGACCTACTTAGCCATTAGAGGAAGAGAAGTAAGGGAGGTGAGTGAAGAAATAGGCCCGATCATAACCAAGGAGGGGGGCACTAGAACAACAACCGCGACGGCCATGCAACCCACCGAGCTGGTCATCAGGCCAACGCTGCGCAACAACATCACCACACCCCGTAGAAGGGTCGTGCCGAGGAAAACAATAGGGGCTACCAAGAGTCGAAGGGCATCATATCCTGCGTCCTTGGCGGATCCTAGGCCCCGACATCCAATAGGAACTTCAAGTAGCTCACTCGTGAGGTCACTGCTGCCCGGCCCGCGATTTCGTCCCCGAAGCTCAAGTGGTCATATTGCACCTGTCGGAGATTTGTTCCGCGAAGCAAACTAGGTCCCAATGATCCCTTGGTTCGTGAGAGGGTTGAACACGATGTTCCAATAAGTCTCGACAATGGTGGAAGCGGCGGAGGAA
The DNA here is from genome assembly GCA_916181665.1 of Avena sativa. Lineage (NCBI taxonomy): Eukaryota > Viridiplantae > Streptophyta > Magnoliopsida > Poales > Poaceae > Avena > Avena sativa. The sequence continues at coordinate 134,483,921 of OV702295.1, forward strand.
GTGCATGATAGAGAGCTGACACAAGGTTTTTTACCCAGGTTTGGGACCCTCGTGAGGAGGTAAAGCCCCTACTCCTGCTTTGTTGCATTGCTCGCGTGCTTTGCAAGGGTACAATGATGGATGAGAATCTTGGGTTTGAGATCTCTGGGATCAGCTTGTTCTAAGGTAGGAGAAGGGCTCTTTGTATAGCGGCGTCGTGTCTCTTCCCCCAATTCTTGGGCGGTAAGGGATTCCATAGTGCCGCTCCTCGAGAGCCTAGTCTACGAGGCTACTTTTGGTGGACTAAGACTAGGAAGCTGTGTGCTCCTCCGTCCTCTTGTAAAGTTTCCCTATTTAGCGCCATTTTTCTTCATTCGATGCTCTCTACTTTTCCCCTTGCACCCAAACAGCAAAGGAAGGATCCTTCCACGATGAGGTCGTTTGTCCTGTCCCTACAAAAAAGTAGGCGAACCAGGTCTTACTTTACCAAGGTGGACCAGAGCCACATGGCTGCTATGCTCCCTGTCGGCATCTGGCTTGTGCCTCATCCGATGAGATTACCAAACGTCCCCCGGAACACTCCAAAGCACCCAAGGCTCTAATACATATCAAGACGTAGAAGAAGGGTCCCTGTAAGAGATATATCCTCCGGAGGTTGTTACCTCGCGATGCTGGGTCTCGCGAGGGATTGTGTAGCCGGGCCACCTCTGGAGGCGCTGCCGCCTCATGAGGTGGCAACATTCCCAATGTTGAACCTTTAAACCATAGGTACATGGAACCCCGGTTTCTAGGGCCCGGTAGTAGCCCCCAGGCGCTTGGATCGCATGTTTCTCTTGGTGGGCTCGAAGGGGCAAGCTGAAGGGAATATGCCCGAGAGGCAATAATAAAATGGTTATTATCTTATTCCTTGTTTATGATAAATGTTTATTTCACATGCTATAATTGTATTAATTGGAAATTTCATTACATGTGTGTTTAATAAACAAATAAAGTGTTCCTAGTTATGCCTATCATATAAACTAGCTCGCTGATTAACAATATGATCAAGGTTTCTGGATCATGGAGATTGGATGTTGTTAATAACAAGGTCACAACATTGGTGGAATGATGTGATGAACATTCATCCGACGTATAGTTATACGATTGAAGTCATTATTTTAAAATTGCTATCACATCGTTACAAGTAACTTTAGTCCTTAGACCATGAGATTATGTTAATCACTAACACAGGAAGAGTAACTTGATAACATCAAACGTCACACCGTAACAGGGTGACTATAAAGGTGGGTTCAGATACTCTGATATTGTTATGTAGAGGCTCATGGATCAAGAGTGGGATTTGTCCATCCAAATGACGAAGAGATATACTCTGGGCCCTCTCGGTGATATCACATTGATATAGCTTACAAGCAAGTAATGGGGATCACTAGAATGTTATATCACGGGAACAAGAAAAGAACACATATCGGTAATGAGATCAAACTAGGTATGGGGATACCAATGATCGAATCTTGGACATGTAAAATATCACGAGGCAAAAGTACTTAGTTGCAATGTAAAAGGTTCACACGATCACAAGAAGTCATCGTTGAATGTGTGGGAGGCAGTATGGATCTCCAGGTCCTGTTGCTGATTATTTATCGGAGAGGGGTCTTGATCATGTCTACATTATTCACAAACCGTAGGGTGACACAATTAAGGGATACCAACACCATTTGGAGCAAATAAGATTCCAGATAAAGAATATGAAAGAGCTGGAATTATTTCAATGGACACCGAAATTGTTTTGGGTGAAATTGCTGAAATTGGTTCTGCTTGTGAAATTTAAATGTAGCAAGGGGTTTTATGTGAATGTTTGTTAATTAATGTAATTATGAAAATTCTGAATTGAATAAATAAAAGAGTTTTATTAAATGAGAGCTTGCATTAAATTTGGTGGAAATTTAATGGATGTGAGTGGATTTTTGAGTGGAGGCATGTTTATGTGAGTGGAGGCTTTTTATTTTGAGTGGAGGTCCACACACATGACTGTGGAAGAGGTGGGGACATCCACCATGGTTGCCATGCCATGGCCTTTGGGCTTCCCCCTCTCCCTATAAAAGGTCCCCCTCTCCTCCTCTCATCTCAAACCTCCTCGTGAAGGATCTCCCTCCCCCTCTAGAATATCCCCCATGGTCTCGGATCAACAAGATACATGTTCCTAATGGCATTTTCTAGAGCAATGATATGCTTCTTCCTCTGCTCTGCTGGAGCGAGGGCTCGAAGGTTGTCGGGATACTAGGACGTGTGTGCAATCACAGATGCACCACTGCTTTGCTGGTGCTGGATTTGCTGGTGCTGGATCGGCTCGACTTCATAACGATCTTGAGATCAACAATTGAACGACTAAATCATCCATGAGAACCAATCTCGTAAAGCTTTGTCTATCTTCAAGGATAAGTTTTCTATCGATGTATATCCACCCGTTTATTGTATTTAGATAGATAGATCTTGGTGCTCAGTTGTTCCCATCGTATGAAATTTTTGTTTTCTATGCTGCGAACCCAACACAAGCGGCCCTAGATGGTTGACGGGTCCTGGCGCCCATTTGGTTAAGAAGGGCCTGCCATGCCCTTATCTTGGCCGTGAAGTCAAAACAACCACGCACCCTCAATAGTAGATCTCGAGCACATTGTTCCCGTTCCGGGAGTTATTCCCATGACGCGACAATGTGTGGGGCCAGACGGTTAATACCACGCGTGTGGCGTAGTGATAAGTCTTTTCAATTGTCTCAGTTATATCGAGGCATGGGCACCACATTTTCTCACTCCACGTCACTATTCCTCCTCTTCTTCTTGCGCATCCAAGCTGAAGAATTGTTATCCTTGGTGGCGTCCCTACACCTTTCCCTGGACGAGACGGATGAGGGCATGATGGTTGAGGTGGAGGAGGCCCCTGCTCTGTTTGATACGGAGGAGGCCCCTCCAGTGAAGCATGGCCGCGGGCGCCTGCACGGGAGCGGTCGAGGGAAGCATGGAGGCCGTGGAGATGACCCCGAGCCTTCTCGGGTGATCCACTTTGTTTTCATCCTATGGAACTCTGACTAGTTCGTCTAGGTGAGGCTCCCTTCACGCTTTTTCCCTTGGGGTGATCGAGGACCTTCCTCAGGAGGTGGAACTACGGCACTCCGTGTTGTGGTTTTGCTACACCAGAGGAGGGGGGGGGGGTGAACTTCTCCATCTCGGTGTTCGATACCCTGCTGTGTCGAGTCGCTTACTCGCCGCTCCTCTGAGGGTGCCGAAGCGGGATCCCTACCACGGGTATTGCCGCGCCAGCGGTGCCATGAGTCTTTTTGCTAGTGTAGCCATGGGGCCATAGTGTCCCTTAGTTTCTCGTCTTGGGGACAAGGTTTGTAAGGAACACTGTTATGCATGTCTGTTAGAGGATCTCCGCTCTACTCATTTATCCTTCTGCATGTTCTTGTTATGATGTTGGAGTTCTCTTGTGTGTGGCCATGGCGTGACACCTGCTCAACGAAGCTGGCAGTGGCTGCTTGTACCTTTTTTCAGGCGGCGGACCTCATGAGCCTCCGGGCATGGCTGTTGAGGGGCTGAGTGCCCTAGGGCGACATGATGAGTGCATATTTGCATCATGTTTTATATTATTATTTTGAACTGTAGTGGTAGGATCTTGGTATTTTATGGCGTTCGCGTGCATCTTTTATGTCTATTTTCACCAGGCTCGGGAAAGATGATGGATACGATGGACACAATTCTTGGACCAGTTGTATTGGAGCGAAAAGGAGTCAAAATAGCGTAAATAGCTAATTTGGGAAATATCAATAACACCAGAAGAAAACCCGAGGTGATCGTAGGAAGCAGGGGCTTTAACAACCAACTATATGGCGGGAATATTTTTCTGGTTGTATAGTCGCCGCCGCCTCTTCAAATTGTTACGCCCGGTGCAATCGGATCAGAGATACGACATACAGAACGACCATAAATCGCAGAAACCTCACCTTCGGAAGGGATCTTGAGGGGGAAGTCAATCACCGGGGATCCATCTTCACCCTACACAGATCCGGGAGGCTAAGGCATTGATCTTCATCATCAACCGCTGCATCACCTCCATCTCCATCCATCTCATCTACATCTTGTCTAGATCTTGTTGTAATTTCCGTACTCATTGTGGATTTATATAAGTATTATTCATCTATGATAGATTCCATTGTCTTTGCCATGATGTTGATTGCCTCCATGATTGAGTATATCATTAGTTCTTGGGGAGATGAAGAAACCCTAGCATGATATTGAAATAAGATAAAATTTATTATGATATTCATCGCTGTGACCATGTGTTAGATTGTCTTCATCTAGATGCTGAGAGAAGTCGACCTCTCAATATTGGCCTCTTGTGGGGACTTGATGGAGGGAACTACTTGTTGGTAGACGGAGGTGTTCTAGCACTTACAGTGACTATAAAGCTGTTATCACCCCTTACGTATCAATTTGGTAACCGTGGAAACTCACGGAACATTGTCCATGCCACGGGATACATTCTATGGGATAAAACCCCTTAATAGTGCAGTAATTTGAATGATGTCGATTACTTGTCTGCTGTGGTTATGAGGATGATGTGAGCAGTGGTTGCTGCCTATTCTTCCAATTACGGAGTTCATCCCACACATACATTGTTGATAATGTTCATGATAATAATATTTACCTTAAATCCTTTATAATGCTAGAGGTGTATCCTCTACTCCCTGAGAACACTTTTTCCCATTGCAGTTTCATACTTCTTTTACATATGAGATACTTACTTTCTGTATTCATACCTCTTATACAAAAACCCAAAAATACGTTTTTACACAAAACTCGCAGTTTATCTTGTTACTTAGAACGTTATTTAGCATTACTATTTCAGTATTTAATTTAAGAGTTATTAGACTTCAGAACTCCCGCTCCCTATGGGATCGATATCTTTATTTTGAAACTATCTATAAATGATATGTGCACTTGTAGTCATGAAGCTATTTTCTGGCGCCGTTGCTGAGGAGCTAATCGCTGTAGGTCTTTTAGTTCTTGCTTATTTATTTTAGTCTTGTTAAGTTTTCTTTTGAGTTACAGGGTCCCACCAACAAGATGGACTCTGAGCATTTGACTAGTGCTAACCCACTCAACCACTTTGGGAAGCCCTCTGATATTAATAAAAGAGACAAATCCAACAAGAAGACAAGAAGAAATTTACTGGAGAGGAAGAACATCCTAATCCATATGAGGATATTGCATGCTTTAAGGATATATGTGGCACTTTCCAATTACCGGGATATACTGCTAATGAGGTAAGGATAAAACTCTTTAGTCAGACTTTGACTAGCACATCTCTCTCATGGTATAGATCTTTACCCCAGAAGCCACTACTACCTGGGATAATTTAGCTTGTGAGTTTCTAGCTAAGTATTATCCTTTATCAAAATCTTTTGGAATCAGGCGTCTTATAATTACTTGGAGGAACCGTCCTAATGAAGGACTAATAAGATCTTATATAAGATTTAAAGATTTACTTAATCAATGTCCGCATCATGATTTGCCTGAATGGTACTTATTGCATATCTTTTATGGCAGTTTAATTGAACCTAATAAACCGGAACTAGACACTTACGCGAGAGGATATTTTATGAATCTTCCCATAATTAAAGCTTGGGTTTACTTAATAGAAATATTATGATTGTATTCATGACTATGATAAAAAGGGCAATGTTAATGAATTATCTAAAGAACTTTATTTGGATTCAGATCTTGTGTTGCATGTTATTAAAGCTTTTACATAACATATCAAAGCTCCAAAAGAGGGTTGGGTCACGTATGATCCACCACCTAAACCTGAGAAGAAAAGAGAAGTTAAAGTAACACTGGCCTCCCTAGAACCAATGTATGAGATACCTTTCCCTAACACTGCGCAGTAACATATTTTGGAATATGAATAGGTTAAAGAAGTACAATAGAAGAGAGAATAGGAAAGTGTGCCAGAAGTGGAAGAACATTTGGATGAAACCAAATATGAAGAGGTAACCAAGGAAAAAATTATGGCTATGTATGCACATTGTAACCTAGTTGAACTTGATAAAGAGACTTCCATACTGGTTGAAGATAAAATTAAGGTAAGAGATGTGGGTAAGCCTATTCTTCCCTCCATATTTAAAGAAACCTCACATTGTGGTTTATGTGATCTTGGAACCACATTTAATGTTATATCTTATGATTTTTATTTAGAAATAAAAGAAGTGATAGTACTAGGTACCATAGATAATACTGATATGACAATCATGTTAGCCAATAAATATCTTAGAGTTCCAATGGGAGTAGTTGAAGATGCAACTGTCACAATTGGCAATGAAAATTTTCCTATCGATTTTCTAGTTTTTGATATGCCAGCTGACACTCTTTGCCCAATTATATTTGGAAGAATTTTTTTGAATGATTTAGGTTCCAAAGTTTATTTCAAAAATGAGATTGTGTCTCTTAAGCTTGGGGAAGCGGAACAAGAATTCCACTTTTCCAAATATAAAGACAGACCTCTACAAATACAAGAAGAAGAGAAAGGAAAAACTATTGAGGAGATGTCATCTTTCTTCTTTAGTAATCAAGTATAAGAAGCAAATGAAGACTCAAATTATGAATAAATGATTATGGAGGACAAGTCCCTAGAAGAATTAGAAAGTGAATTCGATTCTCTTCCCATTTTAGGGCCTCCAACTGATGAGGATTTTGAAGAGCCAAAAAAGAGAGGGGACGAGGAATTACCTCCCCCAGAACTGAATACATTACCAGATAATCTTAAATATGAATTTTTGGACAATAAAAATAAATTCCCTGTTATTATTGGTGCTAAACTTTCAGGGGATGAAGAAGAAGAACTCATGAAATTACTTAAGGAGCATCGCAAGGCCTTTGGGTACTCAATGGATGATTTGAAGGGCATTAGTCCCAAGATTGCCGTTCAACGAATATTCATGGAGGAAGGTGCTAAACCAGTTGCAGAATTTAATAGACGGCTGAAGCCCGAAATGAAGGAAGTAGTAAGAAAAGAAATAGTACGCTTACTGGATGCAAGTATAATCTATCCTGTAAAATAAAGTGAATGGGTAAGTCCTGTTGATTGTGTTCTGAAGAAGGGTGGCTTTACTACTGTTCCTACTGAAAACAATGGATTGATACCTACTAGAACTATTGTTGGACATAGGATGTGTATAGATTTTAGGAAATTGAATAAAGAAGCGAGGAAAGATCACTATCCTTTACCGTTCATAGACCAAAGATTAGAGAGGTTAGCAAACCACACTCATTTTTGCTACTTGGATGGATACTTTCATTAGTCCTTATGGTTTACATGCTTACCAAAGCATGCCTTTTGGTTTATGTAATTCTCTAGCTACTTTTCAAAGATGCATGACCTCTATTTTTGCAGATTTTACATAATTTATAATGGAAGTATTTACACTACAAGGAATCTGGCTATATATGACCCTCCATTTTCGTTATAGAATCATCATAATAGTCTGTTTATGACAATTCTATGACGATTTTGAGATCATCGAAAGCTAAGCGTCGCAAATGAACTATAACGATGTTTCTGTTAAAATCTTCATAACTGTCTATGACAATATTGGATCGTCATAACCTCTATGACGATTCAATATCGTCACGGGCCATCTAGCCAGGCCAGGTCAGATCCGACGTGGCCGATCCGACGAGGAAAATTTTTGGTGAAATTAAATCGTCTTAAATCAAATTCAGCCCGGTACATTCGGTCATTTATGTGGGACGAGCCAAATAATTTGGACAATTTATGATTCTTGTTCTACTAGTTCTGGTTGGCTACATGGGCCAAGCCCCAACAATGCAGCCTTTTTATTTCTGGACTTTTGCATTTTTGCATTATTTTTATTTCGAAATTTAAATCGTATTATGAATCTGGTCCCACTAGGCAGATGCGTGCTTGGTCCCACTTGTCAGTTTCCTTTTCTTTCTTTCCTATTTTAGAGCAGGTGTCGCCGGGAATCACGTGCTATTTAGGCACCACTCATTAGTCATGTATTTGTTCAATAACTAGTAATCCAATTCAAACAAGCCAATAAAGTCATAAGTATTTCATATGACATCCAAAAACTATTTTACAATCACTCTCACAGTACTGATTAGGTATTCAGCTATCAAAATACACTAAATCTCAACTATCTAGATCAGCGTCGCTCGCTACCAGCCTATTCTCTTTTCAAGCGCACCACACTGCTCTGTGCGCTCACCGCTAGCCCTCCTCTGCTCTGTGCATCGAGCCGCAGGTCCTCCTCTAGGCCATAGCGCCACTCCTTTGCCATGCTGCCACACTTCTCTTCCTCGACCTACTCGACCTGTAGCTTCTACTCCTTGACCTGTAGAAGAACAATCTTCTAAAGAACACATAGGCTTCATCTTGAGATTTCTCTAGGAGTAAAAGCAATAGAATAATAAAACTAGTTCCATGAAGAACTGCAGGGTACAAGATAAAACATCAACGTTATCAATTATCAAGCAGATGCTAATATGAAATCTTATTTTACTATAGATAGCAGCTGCTATATGGAAATTTTAGGAAACAATTTGAATGAGCGTGTGTGCACTAATTTGAAATCCTCGATGCATTACATTCAGACAGAATTATCCACATGATCAAGCATGAACTAATACACAATCATCAAACAATTACACATACTTACAGTTGTAAGTAGCAGTAACATCTTGGTGCAGTATGCATTTCAAATTTATTGCTACTTAGTTTAGATTAACCCAATGCAAGATTACAGAGCAACTACATCAAAGTAATCAGATTTACTAATGTATTTGTCACATGATACATACATCAAGCATCAGATAATCAAGCATAAGTTTTGTATCTGTTCGAGAAGACAAGTAGATACCTGACTTCCTTGTCGATGAAGTGGATGGAACTATAGTTGAAGATCTGTTTTGCAATCCTATTATAGGCTACAATTACAAAATATATTCAGAAATGATAATGCCATAGCATTCTACATGTACCAGACCATCAAATGCAACAAACTAATCACTACTAGCACACTACAAAGAATAGATTTACAAGAACCCAACTCCAAATCAACAGATTAGAGTACCATGGAAATACTACATGTACACGAGAAGAGCAGCAACAAGAAAATTAAGATCCAGGAAATACTACACAGGTTTAGTCCACAGATTAAGCGGGCAATAAAAATAGGATCCTAATAAAATGCTATTCAAAAAATACCTTTCCACATCACATAGGAACTCAACAAAATAATATGTCATGGCACCTTAGCCTATAAACCAAGTAATAAAGGAATAGGATGGGAGAGATCAGAGACTTAATCCATAGAAGGGAACACCCCTACGGTTAGGTGCGTTGTGCTGTGCTATACGAGAGGTCGCAGGTTCGACCCGACCTTTCTTTTTTAGTATTAGTGCCACATACGCCGATATTTACACATGGATACGAGACACGTAGTTAAAAAATATACACATAGACATGCCACGTAGGCATAATTGCTGATGTGGCCAACTAGTCAATTCAATGTACCATATTTTAGACGATATGATGATTTAAATTGGTCATGATGGGGTATAAATAAGGATCTAAGTTGTACTGTGTAGGTTATGACGATTTAACATGATGAAATTACGATGATTTCAACACAAAACGTCATAATTCTATAAGGTTTTAACTTCTCTAGACAACATATGACCACCTTGTGCGAAATCATCATAGATCTATGGCGATTTTATTCCCCGTCACCATAAGAAGGTCACAAGTTAACACATTTCTTGTAGTGTTATGGATGACTTCTCTGTCTATGGAACTTCATTTGCTAGTTGCTTGGATGATCTCAAAAGGGTTTTGCAGCATTGCAAAGAAACCAATCTTGTTCTAAACTGGGAGAAGTGTCATTTCATGGTCCTAGAAGGTATAGTCCTTGGACATAAGGTATCAGGTAAGGGTATTGAAGTAGACAAAGATAAGATCAAAGCAATAGAGAGTATGCAACTAACCTTTTGCAAATAGGAGTAAGATTTAATTTTGATGATAAATGCCTTATTGCCTTTGATAAATTTAAATATGCTTTATCCTATGCTCCTATCATTAAACCACCTATATGGGATATGAATTTTGATTTAATATGTGAATCTAGTGATGATGTTGTAGGAGTAACTCTGGGACAACATATAGGTCATAGATTTAATATTTTACATCATGCTAGTAGCACTCTTAATAGTGCTCAAAAGAACTATCCTAAGGAATAAAGAGAACTTTTTGCTGTATTTTTCTCTTGCGATAAATTTTGTTCTGATATAGTGGATGCAAAAGTAAGAGTTCATATGGATCGTGATGGTTTAAAAGAACTCATTGAGAGGAAAAATCATAAGACAAGACTGATCTGTTAGATTCTTTTACTTCAAGAATATGAGTTGCAGATTATGAAGTGTCAAGAAATAAAGATATTGGATGTATTATCCATATTTTCCCAGCAAGGCGCCAATCTTATTGAGAGGAACTTTAGTCCTGGTGATTTTCTTTTACGAGAATTATTAGATGAGCTAAGTTCAATTCCTCCAAAAGAGAAGAAGTCCTTGTTGGAGGATCTTGTCACCCCGACTAAATAAATGGTAAGTACAAGGTATGTTTTCTTTCTCTAAATAAGTGATTTGTTTTCACAATTTATACTCCTGAAATTTTTATCTTTGAATTCCTCATGTTTTTCTGAAGTTTATGAGGGTTTTTACCAACTATATGACCGCAACTATACGGCCGGAGAAAATAATCCTGCCGTGTAGTTGGTCGTTAAGCTAACGGTAGTTCCTTCGCGAAATTTTTCGATGTTTGAAAACTATACGACCACAACTATATGGCCAGAAAATTTTCTCCCGCTGTATAGCTAGTCGTTAAACTTTCTGGCATCTCCATTCTTTTTCGTTTTATTCATCAAAAAATGTGTCGGTTCCAAGTTAGTAACCTAACCGACCTAGACTCGAGATATTTTGGAAATATCTACCCGGAAACAACTATACGACCACAACTATACGGGCCGCTCCCGTATAGTTGGTCGTTACACAGCTGGAATTTTTCAAATCCGTCATTTCTTTCCCTGTTTTGTTAAGATTCTTTTCTTGGGTGTAACTTTTGTGTTTCTCATGAGTTTTACCAACCTCTGATCCCTTTATATACTTCCATTGTGTTTCTCTCTAATCATAATCACTAGGAACCCATCTACCTCTTGCTCATACATTAGGATACACAACCACTGAGGAACCAGGGGTTGGGAAGCCAAGGATAGAAGTTCCTATGGAGATCGGGAGCAATAGCAAGTAGAACAAGGAGATCAAGACCATCCCTATAGAGTTTATTGACAACGACAAAGGATGCCTGAAGAGGGAGTTGAAAGCCATAGAGTTGAAGATTGCATAGGTGGATAAGGAGGCGCCAGGGACACCTAGGCATCTTCGGTTGCTACGACTTTATCTTGATAAAATTGATGAAGTTATTAAGTAGACAACCTAATCAGGTTTTTCTATGAGTCTTAAGGCGATACAAACCCTCCAAGATAACAATGAGCTCATTAAATAACAAGTGAAAGTGCTAGAGAGGAATAATCATTTCTACAAGCTGCGTATTAAAGAACCGGAGGCTGTCAATCAATCCCTCCGTCTTAGGCTAAACCGTGAAGAGAAGATACCACATGACATGACGCCATAGTGATCTACAATAATCATGGTATCAAATAATCACGAGGGATTATTTGATCCCGCCTGATTTGATTCCAAGCATAGGGAGATCTTTAAGACCTTGTAATCTATCTTATAAGTTTTATATTACTATTTTAGCTTTGCATTAGTTTGAGCTTATAAATAAAGTTTGCATCATTAGAATTCCCTTCAGGAATAGCCGATCCCTTTTATGAAATTCCGAGTTTATTATCATATATGGAGTATTACTGAGTTTGTGCTTGTCTTATTAGATATATGAATGCCTTGAGTATAATTTTATTTGCACTTGAAGATAGCAAGAGGAGTCTTCCACACCATTGGTATTAATGGAACATACAAAGATAATTTGGTCAATATGTTGTAAGTTCATGGTTTGATTTACGAAGGGAAAAATTATCTAATCAGTTAAGTTGAGAAAGAAACCTTGAACAAAGGAAAATTAAAAGTGCTATAAAATTAGAGTGAGAACAAGACATGGTTGAGTATTCTAGCTATAAAGATGCTTCATATACAAGTGGAGTTTGGTAATTGAGATCTTTAAACTTTGAATTCCTACATGAAGTGTAATGTATGGCTAGCTCCTTTGCACAACACTTAAACAAAAGTGTGAGCATAAAAAAGAAAAGAGAAAAGAAAATGTGCAAAGAGCAAATAGGCATACACCATTATCTTGTGGTGAGACAAAGGAATGTTTGAGATTTTAAATCCTAAGTGAATATTCCAATCCTATAACGCTTGGTAGTACCTCGCTAACTCATTCGGTCAAACTGAAACACTTTTAAATCATATTGAGAGTAATCTTGTGTGAACTGTTAAATACTAAGGTGTGGAAGCCTGCTAATATTATTCAGATGGTTCGACTAAGGTACTATTCATGAATGTATTCCTATGTATCATATAAGATAAACACATGCTACTACTTCCTCATTTATTTTATTGACTCATCTTCATGAATATGAGGATCACATCCATTAAACTAACCTTGCTCGGGACGAGCAAGAGTCTAAGCTTGGGGAAGTTGATGAGTTCATATTTGTGAAGGGAATCTGCCCGAGAGGTAGTAATAAAGTGGTTATTATCTTATTCCTTGTTTATGATAAATGTTTATTTTGCATGATATAATTGTATTGATTTGGAAACGTTAATACATGTGTGTTTAATAAACAAATAGAAGGTTCCTAGTTATGCCTCTCTTATAAACTAGCTCATTGATTAACAAGATGATCAAAGGTTTCCTGATCATGGACATTGGATGTTGTTAATAAAAAGGTCACTACATTTTTTGAATGATGTGATGAACATTCATCCAAAGTATAACATTACGATAAAATTCATTGTGTTTATATTGCTCTAACATCATACAAAGTAATCCTAGTCCTCAGACCATGAGATCATGTCAATCCCTAACACTAGAAGAGTATCTTGATAACATCAAACATCACATCATGACATGGTGACTATAAAGGTCGGTTAAGTGCTACGAAGGTGTTATGTAGAGGCTCATGGATCAAGAGTGGAATTTGTCCATCCCGATGACGGATAGATATAGTCTGGGCCCTCTCGGTGATATCACATTAGTTAGCTTGCAAGCAAGTGATGTGATCAGTAGAATGTTATATCACGGGAAGAAGAAAAGAGTACATGTAGATAAAAACATCAAACTAGGTATTGAGACACTGATGATCGAATCTCGGACATGTAATATATCGCAAGGAAAAGGGATTGGGTTACATGCGTAAAAGGTTCTCATGATCACATAAGTCATTGTTGAATGTGTGGGAGTCAGTTCGGATCTTCAGGTCCCACTACTGTTTATTGATCGGAGAGGGGTATCTATCATGTCTGCATTATTCACAAACTGTAAGGTGACACACTTAAGGATACCAACACCATTTGGAGCAAATAAGATGCTAGGCAAAGATTGTGAAAGCGCTAGAATTATTTTAATGGAAACCGGAATTGTTTCGGGTGAAATTGCTGAAACTGGTTCTGCATGTGATATTGAAATGTTGCAAGGGGTTTTATGTGAATGTTTGTTAATTAATGTAACTAAAAAAATTCTGAATAAATTAAATAAAAGAGTTTTATTAAATGAGTGCTTGCGTTAAATTTGGTGGAAATTTAATGGAGGTGAGTGGAATTTTGAGTGGAGGCGTGTTAATGTGAGTGGAGGCTTTTTATTTTGAATGGGAGCTCCACCCAAATGAAAGTGGAAGAGGTGCATGCCATGCCCTTTGGGATGCCCCCTCTCCGTATAAAAGGCCCCTTCTCTTCCTCTCATCTCACACCTCCTCACGAAGGATCTCTCTCGCCCTCTAGAATTTCCCCATGTTCTCGGATCAGCGAGATACATGTTCCAAGTGGCTTTTTCTAGAAGGATTTGTTGCTTCCGCTGATTTTCTTGAGCGAGGGTGCGAAGGTTGTCGGGATACCCGAACGTGTGTGCAATCATGGATGCACCACTGCTTTGTGGTGATAGACTTGATGGTGCCGGACAAGCTGGACCAGCTAGACTCCATCACGATCTTGAGATTGGCAAGAGATCGACTACACCAACAATGTCATACTCGTAAATATTTTTGGTCTTAGAGGGTATGTATTCTATGGATATATGTCCACCCATTGCTTGTATCTACATAGATGGATCTTGGTGCATATAGTTCCCATCGTAGGAATTTTTTTGTTTTCTATGCTGTGAACCCAACAATTTGCATCATATTTTATATTATTATTTTGCACTGTAGTGGTAGGATCTTGGTATTTACAGCGTTCGCACGCATCTTGCTTGTCTATTTTCACCAGCATAAGGACAGATGATGGATACGATGGACAAAATTATTGGACCAGTTGTATTGGAGCGAAAAGGAGTCAAAAATGGCGTAAATCGCTAATTTGGGAAATATCAATAACACCAAAAGAAAACCCGAGGCAATCGCAGGACGCAGGGGCTTTAACGACCAACTATACGGCGGGAATATTTTTCGGCCGTATAGTTCCCGCTGTATAGTTGCCGCCGCCATATCTTCAAATATTTTTGCCCCGTGCAATCAGATCGGAGAGACGACATACTGAACGACCAGAAACCGCATAAACCTCACCTCCGGAAGGAATCTGGAGGGGGAACTCAATCACCGGGGATCCATCTTCACCCTACGCATATCCGGGAGGCTAAGTCATTGATGACCCACAAGTATAGGGGGTGTATCATAGTACTTTTGATAAATAGGAGTGTCAATCCCAACGAGGAGCAGAAGGTGTTGACTAGTGGTATGGACCAGGAAATCTCTGTAAATACTTAGCAAACGGATTTTTAGGGGTTTTCTGATTAAGCAAGTAAATAAAGTGAAAGTAAATAAAACAGCAAACAATTATAGCAAGTGACCCAATCCTTTCGTAGCAAATGACAAGCCGGTGGAAATACTAATGAGGACCAAACGTTCTCGAGGAGACATGGGAATTCTATAAAGTCCTTTCACTTCATATAGCTGAGTAGTATTCTTTGGTTCTATAAGTGTTGTGTGGGTGAACTTGTGCTAATGTACCGACCTTACTTTGACTAATACATACTTGTGATTAAACCCCTTGCAAGCATCCGCAACTATAAGAAATCAATTAAGGTATAAACCTAACCACAACCTTAAACTCTGAGATCCTACACTCCTTGTGCAATGGTTTCCTAACGGGGGAATTGGGAAAATCCCATTTAGAGTTTTAGGTATTCTTTCTAGACAATATAAATATTCCTTAA
Organism: Avena sativa; assembly: GCA_916181665.1. Taxonomy (NCBI): domain Eukaryota; kingdom Viridiplantae; phylum Streptophyta; class Magnoliopsida; order Poales; family Poaceae; genus Avena; species Avena sativa. The sequence goes on from OV702295.1 coordinate 134,499,422, forward strand.
GGTTTAAATGCAAGGATGATTATGCATGCTTCATGATTTTGAATTTTTGAAGTCTTGCACACAAATTCTACAATCCAAAAACAACCCAGGCCCTTTTGCCTATATGGCTACTTAGGTCATAACAAAGAATATGCATTTTTGAATTTTCAATTCAAAAAGTTTCTTTTCTTTGAGAATTTATAACAAAGTCAAACAATCAATCAACCTTATTTTATTTATTTCACATTCCAAAATTTGGAAAATTTTGGGATGTGACAGACTACCACCCTTAAAAGAAATCTCGTCCCGAGATTTGAGAAGGCTAGAAAGAAAGATGGTTTGGGATCCATTAGGGCGCTACCACCCTTAAAATAAAACTAGCTAGGTTCGCTTAGATTGGTTATCCTTTAGGATTTTATTGGCACAATGTCTTTTGCACATTCTAACCTTCATGATTGATAGTTTTTGAGAAAGCACTTCTTAAACTAGAGAAACTCTCATGGTGTGCAAATAGGGAACGCTTGCTTCACGATACCCATTAGTCATGGTTGGGATTCATCCTTACCATACATTTCTACGCTTAGCAAATGGATGCTCCTGTAAGGATTTAAAATCATGCCATTCTATGGTCTAGGCTCAACGTCGGCTCTCTACTATGGTTAAAAGGCACTCAAGATTCGCAAATCCAACAATACAAGAGCAAATAATAAGAGTAGTAGGAATGGTGATCAATCCATCCTACACCCAAATCATTACCCCGTATAAGGATAGGTGAATCACGTTTTTCTATCACTCGAGCATCCTCACTTGCCTTGAAGAAGGTTTCCATGGGAACGAACTAATGCTCAATATAGACTCCCATGTATTCAATCAACAAAGCTACTACTAAAACTAAACTATCGATACTTCAACTTTCAGGTTGCGTAACCTACTACATAACATCATTGCAACACTTCGTACTTCCGCATCCTTCTATTGCACTAGATGAACTATTCTCCTTTATCGATGCATTATGTTGTAAAACTTTTCAGTTAATCCTTCTCCGTGTATTCAACACATCATTATAGCTCCATGGGTTTGAGATAGGGAAGACTTGATTATAGGGAAAAGAACCTACTAAGGAAATAATCCTACCCATAAGTATACGAAGCAATCAGTGTTACAAACAAACAAACAATCATAAGCAATCAACACACAAGCAAACACTTGCATAACAATAATACAGAGGCCTAACTTAGTAGTATATAACCACAAAATAGTTTGAAAGTATTGGGAACAATACTAGAGTAAAATAGAGCAACATATGAGCAATAAACAAAATATGTCAAAACAGTACAACAGGTTTCACGAACTTTTCTGAATGACTTAAGCTCGTCAGGAATTTTAGAAATTTTTTTTACATATAGTAAAGGAATTTTCGCGCCAAACCCTATTTTTCAGATTTTGCCGGTTACCAAAAAACATGAAAAATCATACAGTACAGCAGGTCAGGCAAAAAACTACAGCAGTAAAATCACGAATTTCAACCAATTCACACCATTAACTAATCTAAAAACCTCACGAAAAAAATATAGAAACATTAGAGTTTCTAAACTAACAGATCCTAAACAAGGCACCACAATATATGTCTCAATACAACCAAGCAAGCAACATATGTTGTCATACCATATAAGTTGGTAAGATCAATATGCTAATACGATAGCGAAGATCTCCTAAAGAGATAAAATATGGTGGTCCAGATCTAACCAAACTTGGTGAGATGTTCATTTATGTCATCTTATTTATTCTATTACTTGTAGGCAAACTCTCATATAGGTATCAAAATAATGGACAATTACAAATTTTGAACAAGAAGAGGTTCTGGAAACGATAGATAAGAAATATAAGAACTCTAATAAGTAGAAAATATGATGTTCTCCTAATAGAGGTCTCTTATTGTTAATCCATTTTTAAGGTCACGATCCTACAGTCAACACACAGTTCTGATACCATCTTGTAACACCCTCGCCTGATAAGGCTGAGTTCATGTGTATAGTGCCAATCCCTGGATTGGTTCACTGGCACACACAGTACAAAATGATACCAAATATAATTGTGCATCATAAATACAACAAATATGATCCAGAATTTTCATTATATTACAGCGGAAAGAAATTACAAGGTAGATCTCCATCCTTCAAATGTGCCAGGGATGAACAATTGTTGAGTGGAGTCTCGCGACCTATGGTCGATCACTCAGATACGATATAAACTGCAACATAAAACGTTGTAGCCACGAATGGTCAATACATTGAATATATGGCAAGTAGGCTAAAGTGGTTAACAACAGATCTATCAACTACATGCTTATTTGGCCAAGTGGAGTTCAGGATCATTTTCATAAAAAATAGTTTTATCCTAACATTTGTAACAAAGTAGTTTTCCAATATGATAAATAGTACACTCTGATACACTCCCAGGTGCTCTTACCCAATTATGTTCACCCAATAAGTTTTAAGTAGTTGGGAAATAAGGATGAGTGAGAAATATGTCATAGCGTAAATATCAGGTGGCTCAAATTGTCCATAATCGGGGACACGGCTAAGTACTTAGTTTAGACACCCTGCAGGGGTTTGTATACTTTACCCATGTGACCTGGCCAACCAAGCTCGGACCACCACACTCATATTGTGTGATGATAGGGAGAAGTCCAAGACGAGATAATTCGGGAAGAGCTTCCCAAACCCATCCACGCACCATACCAACCTACACTATTCTACATCTTTGGCTACGTACGGTTCAAGTCGCCACAACCTAATAAGTCCAGCCAACCGCCTATTTCATTATTGGCACATGGTTGTACACGTAAGCTACCAAATAAAGAAGCCAATCCTTTCTTAGTACCCTGGGCGGCATTCCCCACCATAAATCCAACTCGATGACCCAATCAATGCCATTCCGCCCAGGTGGTTCATTAAAACATATTGGTTTGTCATTTAGCAAAACATAAGCTTTTCAAAACATATAAATTTTTATGATGTGATTCCCTTCCTCGTCTAAATAGCATAGCTAAGCAATCTACAAATACGATGTCTTATAAACAAGGAATACCAGGGAATAATATGGGACATACATAGCATATAAACATCAATTCTTACAGATGCAATTCTACAAAACATCTACAATGCATAGGAAAACAGTAGGACATTTATGACCAAGATAGCACCACTTGCATTTGTTTTAGATGTAGTCGATTAGATAATCCTCACAATCCTTATAGATATAGTGATTGCACTCGTCATAGCCAAAATACTTGCAATCATAGTAGTCGCAATCACAATAGTTGCACTCCTCGCAATCTAACGATGGAAACAAGGCACAACAACATACTATTCAAAACATTGCAAACATGTAACAATGCAACAATACAGTAAAACAATGATGAACAAATGCATGCATGATGATTTAATAGGTCACTCTTGTTGCATTTAGTGTTCTAAACATTATTAGATTAAATGATGCATGTGGAAAGTCATTTAATGCATTAAAGCATTTATTATTAAAGCTATATGGATTTAATATGGTTTATCTCACTTTAATTCAACTACTGATGTTTCTATTGTATTAAATTATGAATCAAATGCTACTGGATAGGTAATTCAATTTAGAGACAGTACCAATTTGAATCACATTTTTATGAATCCAACGATATATAATTTGTAACTTTTGGACTTACAAATATTTTTATATGCATTTTACAAGGTTCAAGCATTTTCTGTCTATTTTAACAATTTCTGAAATCACAGGGAATATTCTTCATTACGTGGCGTAACTGGATTGGTCCATACCCCTTCGTTCGAGTGGGGCTTTCGCGGCCACTAGATCTGGATCAGACGGCTAGAGTTTGGCGGCTGGGGGCAGCTCGGCTTGAGTCCCGACTAGGCTTGGGCTGCGGCTATTGCTCGGCTCTCTGCAATCCGCACCGTCCCGATTAGATCGGACGGTGGCTGGTGACGATGGCGAGGTGGCAGCAGCACTGATGATGGTGGACGGCGGTGCGACGGGGGCGGCGTAGGGGATGATGGTGGCCGTGTTCTGGCGGTCCCTGGCAGCGTTGAGTTGGTCCATGGGATGTGGGCGACCGCGTGGAGCTCGCTGGTTTGCTTGGCACAGCGACGTGCTTCCTCTGGCAACGACGGAGGGAGGCTGGAGAGGTGCCGCTCTGGCGGCTTCTCCCGGGCGTCCTAGGGCTTTGTGGAAGTGGAAAACAGGTCAGGGCGAGGTGATGGATCATGGGGAACTCATTTAGGGGTATGAGAGGGAGAGGGGGTGACTATAATCATCGGATTGGATCTCCACCCGAGCTTCAATGGAGATGGTAATAGATGAGATTCGATCTCCAATTTTACTATGGTTTTCGGGGGGATTTTTGCCAAAGAGAAAAACAAGAGGGGTGCGGTGAATTTTTATAGTGAAGATACCTTGGCATTGGGCAACAAAACCGCGACAAAATTGGGAGGGGAACGCGGTGACAGATCGTCTCTGTTACGAACTTGGCGATGGATAGGGATGACGAAGAGGCCCCACCTGTCGGTGGCCCAGCGGCTGAGAGAGGGGCGCAGCTGCGGGCTAGGCTGGCGGTGGGCTGCTCTGCTGCCGCGCACGCGGGCAGGGAGTGGGGCGAAAAGGAATGGGCCGGCACAGGCGCTGGTTTAGGTTAATTTAGCCTTTTCTTTTTATTTATTCTTTTTCATGTCCTTTATTTGTTTATAACTTTTGATTTAGGGCTCCAAAATCATTCAAACTACTTTCCATGGTTTTCTAGAATTTTTGTCTATCAATCTAAACCATTTATGAATACTTTTGATCAATTTCCTTTTTTATGGACAAAGCCATAGCTCTAAGGTTGTACTTAGAATTGGGAAAATCCCATTTAGAGTTTTAGGTATTCTTTCTAGACAATATAATTATTCCTTAAGGTTTAAATGCAAGGATGATTATGCATGCTTCATGATCTTGAATTTTTGAAGTCTTGCACACAAATTCTATAATCCAAAAACAACCTAGGCCCTTTTTCCTATATGGCTACTTAGGTCATAACAAAGAAAATGCGGTTTTGAATTTTCAATTCAAAAAGTTTCTTTTCTTTGAGAATTTTTAACAAAGTCAAACAATCAATCAAACTTATTTTATTTATTTCACATTCCAAAATTTGGAAAATTTTGGGATGTGACACAAACATGATACTTAAGATACTAACACTGGAATTGTCACTCTCGATTTAATATTAATTATTAAACTTTACGGAGTAAACAGAGTTTGCTGAAAGTTTCCAATAGGATTTTAAACTTTAGATTGACACTCAACACAATACGATACCAGTTCGTAAAGTAAATATCCAGAATTCTATAGTTCTATTATCTCAATTACAACTAAGAATAAGGCGGTGAACGAATGCCAATGACTTCAACAAATTATGCAAATTCACTTTGATTTAATTTATGATAAATTGAGTTCTACTAATCCAAATTAGAAATGAACTCCCACTCAAAAACGACATCCCTCATGTCTTTTTGGTGATTACATGAACCAAATCCACTACACCAAGTCCGATCATCACATGAGTCGGTGTAGCTTCAAAGGCGAGCATCCATATGGTCATCATATCAAAACATATGAATCATGCTTAACCTTTCGATCCGTGTTCCGATGCCATGTCTACACATGCTAGGCTCGCCAAGTAAGAACCTTAGTATTCGCGTGTGTAAAACTATCTTACACCCGAGATATGCTCGTGGATTCAAGTACACCCGATCATCATGTGATGTCTTGAAGCGGCGAAACATTGTAGGTGCATACTTAAGGAAGAACACATTTTTATCTTGATATCTAAATGAGGGATCATCTTATTATGCTAATAAAACACCAAACAAGAAATATAAGATGCAAAAAATATCACATGTGAAAAAGTGAAATGATATGGCCTTGCACTTGATCGTTATCATGTGCATCATGGTATGATCCTCATCATTCCTTAATGTGTAAGGCCAAGGTCTATGGAACTTACATGTTATGTGTGTTGTAAGAGTATCTACTTATACTTTTACTTACAACATCACCATATCATGACACTGGCCCAACAACAATCTAAACTAGACGCTTTTAATTTATCCATTGCAAGTTTTACGTGGCTCAGGGCTTTCGAAGATAGAACCGTTCTTATCTACGAACATGAACCACAACTAGGATAACCAAATTACTGACAACTCGTTCCAAATTAGATATTGACTATAGTAGGAGAGACAAACACTCGCTAGCCATGTATGCAAAACTAGTTGCATGTCAAGCGTGGAACATGTCTCATTTTCCAGGACATGTAAAGTTTGTCCTGGCCGCTTCATCCCACTATGCCACCAATATCCAAAGTACAACTAAGAAGCAATAACATGATCATCATAGCCCACATATACATATGTTTACTACCGTGCAAAGCATCTACGCATAGATCCGGCTCTGATACCACTGTAGGATTCGCAGCATAGAAAACAAAAAGTTTCCTATGATGGGAACAACTAAGTACCAAGATCTATCTACTAGATACAAGCAATGGGTGGATATACATCCATGGAATACATACCCTCGAAGACCTAATAGAGTTAACGAGGTTTTACTCATGGATGATGTAGTCGAACACTTGCTGATCTCAAGATCGAGAAGAAGTCCATCCGGTCCAGCACCATCTAGTCCAGCACCACAAAGCAGTGGTGCATCCGTGATCGCAAACATGTTCGGGTACCCTGACAACCTCCGCGCCCTCTCTCCAGCAAAGTAGCGGAAGAAAAAAATCCTTCCAGAAAAAGCCACCTGGAACATGTATCTCGCTGATCCGAGACCATGGGGAAATTCTAAAGGGGGAGAGAGATCCTTCGCGAGGAGGTGTGTTGTGAGAGGAGGAGAGGTGGGCCTTTTATAGGGAGAGGGGGGCACCCAAGGGGCATGAAACCCAGACAAGGTGGATGCCCCCACCTCTTCCACATTCATTTGGGTGGAGCTCCCACTCACATAAACATGCCTCCACTCAAAAATCCACTCACATGCATTAAATTTCCACCAAATTTAATGCAATCTCTCATTTAATAAAACTCTTTTATTTATTTTATTAAGAATTTTTTAATTACTATAATTAACAAACATTCACATAAAACCCCTTATAACATTTCAATTTCACATGAAGAACCAGTTTCATCAATATCAACCAAAATGATTTCAGTGTCTAGTGAAATAAATTCCTGCGCTTTCTTTTTCTTTCTCTGGCATATCATTTGCTCTGAATGGTGTCGGTATCCCTTAAGTGTGTCACCCTACGGTTTGCGAATAATGTAGACATGATCGAGACCCCTCTCCGATCAATAATCAGCAGCGGGACCTGGAGATCCGTACTGACTCCCACACAATTAATGATGACTTATGTGATCGTTTGAATCTTATACGCATGTAACTCAATCCCTTTGTCTCGCGATATATTACATGTCCGAGATTCGATCATCGGTATCTCCATACCTAGTTTGATCTTGTTACCAACATTTACTCTTTTCTCGTTCCCGTGATATAACATTCTAGTGATCAAATCACTTGCTTGCAAGCTAACTAATGTGATATCATCGAGAGGCCCAGAGTATATCTATCCATCATCGGGATGGACAAATTCCACTCTTGATCCATGAGCCTCAACATAACACCTTTGTAGCACTGAACCCATCTTTATAATCACCCTCTTACGGTGTGACGTTTGATGTTATCAAGATACTCTTCCGGTGTTAGTGATTGACATGATCTCATGGTCTAAGGACTAAGATTACTTCGTATGATGTTATAGCAATATAAACACAATGACCTTGATCGTAATGCTATACTTCGGATGAATGTTCATCACATCATTCCAACAATGTTGTGACCTTGTTATTAACAACATCCAATGTCCATGACCAGGAAACCATTGATCATCTTGTTAATCAACAAGTTAGTTCATAAGAGAGACATAACTAGGAACTTCCTTTTTGTTTATTACACACACATGTATTAACGTTTCCGTATTAATACAATTATAGCGTGCAAAATAAACATTTATCATAAACTTGGAATATACATAATAACAACTTTATTATTGCCTCTTAGGGCATATTCCCTTCAATTCTGATGGTGACTATGGTTGTGAGTCTACACTCAACATGTTTTCCCGTGGCACATGAAAATGAAGACTTGTATTTATTTGCTTATGTATGAACTCTATGTTTTAGCCATAGGCTAATGAGTTGTACAGACTATGTTATCTCTGGAATGACAACGTAATATTGACCTTTGTATCTGTGTACTTCATCTTAAACTGTGGATGCTAGCATTTCGATCCAGGGACTAGCATTGCAATCACCGGGGCCTTTACCTTCAATGGTGAGGTCTTACAGATGGTATCAGAGAATTGTGTTTCCTGTAGGATTATGACCCTAAGATGGATTAGACTAAGGAAACCACTAGGAAATGCAAACTCCTTTACAAATTTCTACACTTGTCTCTTTTCATCTCGTAAAACTTTTCCTAATCTTCTGTCTCATCTCCATTTGTATATGAACTCCATTAACAAAGCCGTCAAGGAGGGACCACTCATGACCATGACTTTGGAGTGTGAGACGGAGTTTCCCAAAGCAGTTAAGAACCTTATGGTTACCATGGGGATACATGGTGCAACAGTGTACAAAGGATTCCCCGTTATGGATGAAGGAGAAGAGTATTGGTGGGTACAAATCCACTTGTATAAAAACAAGGAGTAAAACCACAAAGAGTCAGGATTCTGCATGTTCACCAACTCAGAAATGCACAAGTCATTCTTTGAGTCTACAAGGAATGCATCTTGGAATGCCATCAAGGAGCTTGGAGATAGAATCAAGTGTAGAATGCTCAACACTCAATATGACCTTAGAGAGTAAAAGAAGCATACCCAAGACTTAGAGGCTACCAACCAACATCTAAGGGAAGACATCATAGATTTAGCATTTGGGTCTTGTGACCAAGACAGACAGATTGCCTCCAAGGATGCCCTGATAGCTATTTTGACAAGTGAGTGAGAGTAGTAACGTACTCCAATAGTTGGACCACCACACTTATCGTTTTTTTCGCATTAACAATTTTAATCATACCAACCTATGTGGTATGGCAAAAATTTGTCTAAGTAATTTAAACCTTGGTGTTTGTGATTGAATGTTGTATGCCATGACATGTGTGTTTTATGTATGATGTTGGCTTTTGTTTCACTACCTTGTGTTTTACTCTTTACTTGTGTTGATTCTAATTTTTCTCTATCCTATGCAATAGATGCCTAGCTTTGTTGTCAGCACCGCCGAGGAGTTCAAGGGAACTCGTTTTGGTTCTCGTATTGTGGAGCTCACTAGTGTTCTCAATCTCCCCTTCCCTAGCATTAAGGGACTTCAGCTTATGAAGTTCGAGAGGAAGGATCTATGGGTATTTAGAGTCTCGTATGGAGGACACTAGACGGAGCCACCCACCGAGGAGATTACCTTCAAGTTTATGCATGATGACAAGGAGAAGGGACTCGACATTGTCATGCAGGAGCTACTTGGATGCCTTTGTGGACGTCACTCCACCAAGCTCAAGGGCCTCTACTTTCACCCATTTGGGAGATGTGACGAGGAGGGAGAGGCTGTAGCATATGACGACGCCACTAGAGAAACTATCGAGCCAGTGCATCTATATCTTCAGGACCTAGAGAGCCTCGTAAGACACCTCGAAACTGATAGGACCAACGTCATGCTTAGCAATGATGAGCTACAGGTTCAGTTGAGGGAGAAGGATAAGTCCTTCACGGAGCAGGCTGAGGTCATCAAGGATATGGAGGCTAGGTTCGAGAGCCAAGACAAGAGGTTTAAGAATCAAGAGAAGAGAGTGCAAGATAGGAACAAGAATATCAAGGAGATGAGGGCTGAGATAGAGCTCAAGGACCTTGAGCTAGAGACTCAACAGGGAGTGATAGAGAGGCTATGCTCGGAGAAGAGAGCCCTTCGGGCGAAGATCGATGCCTTGACCACCAACGTGGAGGAGTACAAGACAGCCATGGCGACAGCAGGACTTACTCTAGTGGACGATGAGGTCGACATGGAGGAGTAGTGTTGACTACTCGTCTATCTATTTATCTATCATCCTTTTATTTATCGAGTCGCAATGATCATCCAACATGTGTATGGCTTTGCTAGTGTCTTTACATTTCCAAAACTTGTTGTTCACATTGTTTAAACTCTACATTTATCTCGTGCTTGTTTATTTGCTATTGTTGTTATGTGGTGTAATGTGCATGTTAGCATCTATGGGTTATATCTCATTACTTATCCTTATTGAAACTACAGATGCCTCCCCGCCGTGCCAATCCCAACCAAAACAACAAGAACAACAATGGCAATGAGATGCAGCAGCTGATGACATCCCAAACTCAGTTGATGAAAATGATGACCCAGTTCATGCAAAATCAGAATCAGAACCAAAACAACAACAACAACAACAACAACAATAATAATAACAATAACAACAATCAAAACAACCCACCAGCCTTTGATATGCTTACAAGGTTTCTAAGGTTGAGGCCTGCAAAGTTCTCGGGAACCACTGATCCTATGGTAGCCAATGACTGGCTACATTCTGTGAACAAGGATTGCTCACTTTGGGCTGCACTGGTGTGGAAAAGGTCAGATTTGCAGCACATCTTCTGGAAGGACCAATAGCCACTTCGTGGGACAACTTCCAAATCACCATCCTATTGATGAAGTGACTTGGGCAATATTTGAGGATGGTTTCCGCCCTGCTCATATCTCATTAGGAGTGATGAGTTTGAAGAAGAAATAGTTCCACAACCTTAAGTAACGTCACCGTAGTGTGGCAAAATATATTGAGGAGTTCAACAATCTGGCACGCTATGCACCGGATGATGTTGACACTGATGCCAAGAGGAAGGAAAAAATTCCTTGAAGGACTGAATGATGAGATGTGCATGCAGCTATCTGTTGTATATGTTCCAACTTATCAATCACTATGTGACAGAGCCACCATCTTGGAGAGCAAGATGAAACAGGTGGAGAATAGGAAGAGGAAGCATCACTTTGATAAGCATAGTTCTGGAGCGTCACACAAGCGTTCCCATGGTGATGATAGCAGAGGTTCTGGATCCCACAAACATGGGAAGTATAACAGCCACCACAACAGTAATCGTCACCATGATAACAAGCACCACCTTAGTCATTATAATGGTGGATATAATAACCACAAGAAGGGACACAAGAGCCGTCACAGTGGGAATAGCAATGGAAGTCAGCCTGCTAAGAGAGACATAAGTCAGGTTGAGTGCTTCAAGTGCAAGAAAACTGGGCACTAGGCAAATGAATGCCCAGAAAAGAAGGCTGATGGAGACAACAAGCCAAACCCATTTCAGAAAGGTCAAGTGAACCACATCAATGTGGAGGAAATCTATGAAGAATCTGATGCTGTGGCTGGTAAGTTCAATCTTAATACTTTTCCAGCACTTGTTCTTTTTTATACCATGTAAGGTTCCCAACCTTTAATAAGGGAGAGTCCCCTGTGTTTACAATGCTAGTCCCTGGATCAATAGCTAGCATCCACAGTTAAGATGTAATATCAAGAAACAAAGGTCATAATACAACTTTATAACCAGGAATAACATAATTTTATTACATCTTAAATAGCTCATTTGGCTATTACATTACATTGCAGCAGAATATCTATAAGCATGGGGTCCTTCATCTTCAAAGTGCCACAGGAAGACATGTTGGTTGTAGACTTTGTAATCCTAATCAACACACTTCACTAACTCAATCAAACCTGCAACATCACAAGTTATAGCCACAAAGGGTCAATACATTTGAATTGTATTGGCAAGTGATACTATGGTAGTATAGTGGAATCTATCATCTATATGCATTTGGCTAAGTGGAGCTTTTAGGCTTGCATTGCTCAAAATAGATTTTCCTTATCATTTGAAAATACTAAGTTTTTGCTCTGACAAAATCTTTCCCAAGCCATCTCCCAATCAAAGGTTGAAAATTCCTTAACCCTTGTTCAACCACAAGTTTTTAACTTAGAAATTTGGATGATGAGATTCTTGATTGCTTCCATGTCTTGATGCTCAAATTGTCCTTTACCAGGGACATGGCTAAGTACTTAGATTTTACACTCTGCAGAGGTGGTGCACTTTCCCCACAAGACTTGGTTTCACCAAGACAAGATCTTTCAGAAGCCTTCCCTTAGACCAAAATGGACGCGCTCCAACCTATCAAACCCTACCACCAACTGTCCATATGGCTAAGTTCTTGCAACCTATATGATCCAGGCAGAGCCCATAATGCCAAGTGGTTACACTTGAAGCTTCTCAACATTTGACATCTCAAATCTCTTTGTTCCTGGGTGGCAATCCACAAGTGAGATACACAAGGTTCATCAGTCCCCTGGCCTTGTGTAACCACTCAACCAAAAACCACCAAGCAATTACCATTCCACCCAGGTGATTCATTAACTTAGTTGTTTTATTAAACAAAAAACACAAGTCCTCGGACTTAGAAATTTTCCATAGTGTGAATATATTTCCACCCTTGTTTCCTATTAGCTAAGCTAAGCATGATAGTAGTAGGAGTCTTAACTTAGGAAATTTTACTAAGGTTTCATCTACTAGGTTTTCCCATAGCATGGTTTACACTTAGCAAAATTCCATGCAAGTCCTATACTTAGAAATATTACTAATCCATAGTGAAAATAATGGGACAAAAGTATGAAGCATCACTTGCCTTTTTGGTAGAGGGTATAAGTTCACTCCTTGTCCTTGCAACTATCACACTCTTCAAGTCACTACAAATCAATCCAGCAAGGCACAATCTCAATCTACCAATCAAGCAAAACATCACATAAAATGATAAAGTCTAAGAAATGCATGCAAGCATGCCAAGCTTTGTTTTATTTGAAAAATGGGTTCCTAATGGGTCATAAACATTTGAAAACACCTATTGGTCATTTTGTAAAGTGGCAAAGTCATTTTCAAAAGGTTTAACTTCATAAACCATTTTCAAAACAAAGTATCATTTTATGTGGTGTAGAAATGTTTTTACTAAGGCATTAATCTATAGGGCTCACAAAATATGTTTTCAAACCACAAAACTTTGTGTTTAGGGTCAGAGAGTTTAAAACAAAACATTTCCCAAAAGTTTTCTTCCAAAACCATTTTTAATAAATAAACTATATTTTTATTTGTCTAGAAATGGTTTTAAATCAAGGAATCATTCTTTTGTTTCTCCAAATACATTTTTGAATCCACAAAGTGTTTCCTATGGTCAGTAGGTTCAAAACACACCATTTGCAAAAGATTTTATCCCCAAAATCATTTTTGAACAATTTTCACATCCTTAACAAGCATACAAATGTTTCTGCAAAAACAAACATTTTACCAGAAGCTTTTTACTAAACAAATTGCATGGTTGGCTAGGGATTGTTCCACTGATTCCATTGATATAAAGTTTGCAAAATTTGGACGTGTGGAACTAAAGTTGTGCAATTTACAAAATTGGAAATCTAACAAATCAATTCTGTTCTAATTCAACTAAACAGAGACACGTGGCGTGTTTCTATTCGCTGATACCGCTTCGTCTGGATCACGCGCTGTAGGCCGTAGGATTTAAGTCATATCGTACGGCTTAGATCACACGTACCGTTTCGGTTTAAGTCAATCTATCGCGTCCACTGGATCACGATCTAACAGCTTAGATGAGTTTGACCATCAGCTGGCGGCGCCGGCGGCGACGACTGGCGGCGCACGCTCTGTCCGAGGTGGTCCGGCCGTTCTAGGAAGCGAGAGAAGAGGAGGAGAGGCTCACCGTGATCGCAAGGACGTGGGGAAGCTCGACGTGCTGGTTGCAGACGAAGGGGCGCTCGCATGTGCTGGCGATTGCTCGCCGGAGTTCGCTCGGCGTCGGGCGTGCTCTGGTCGTCGTTGTGGGCGAGGCTACAGGGCATGCCGAAGCAAAGTAGAGGGTGCATTAGACGCGCAAGGTCACGGCGATGATGCGTGCTTGAAGGAGAAGGGGAGCGGCGGTCATGTGCTTACCAGATGAGTCGCCGGAGTTGAGCTAGTCGTCGGTGGCGAGATGGTTTTGTCGGAGGCGACGTTCTAAGGCGCGCGCGGACTAGCTGAGGCTACTGGTGTGTGTGCAAGGTACTGGATGTAGGGGTTCGTAGCATGGAAAACAAAAATTTTCTATCGCATACAAACAAACAAGCCAAGATCTATCTACTAGATTGTAGCAACGAGTCGATGGAATAACTCACCCTCGAAGATTCCAAAGTGTTTAACGAGAGCAGATTCTCGTGGGTGATGTAGTCGTACTCTTTCCGATCTCAAGATCGTGTAGACGATCCTTCCGGCGCCACGTTCCAGCAGCGCCCCCGCAGTCGGTCACACGTTCGGTACTCGACGAAGACCTTCCTCTCCCTTGTTCCAGCAGGCAGCGGAGGTTGTAGCACTCTCCTCGCGATTCCGGCAGCACAACGGCGTGGTACCGGAAGTAGAGGGGAGATCCCGCAGGGCTTCGCCTTAAGCCGGTGCGAGTATGGTGGAGCTTATGAGAGAGGCTATTAGTGGTCTAGTAATTAGACACACCAATTAGAGGGCTCTAAACCAATTAGAAGGCTCTAAACCAAAATAGCTCTAAACCGGGGTTTTAGATCTAGGGTTTAGTTTAGAGGGTAGGAACTAGTAGTGTTGTGTAGAGAGGGGAGCCCTGCCCCTCCCTTTATAGGTGGGAGGGCCGGCGGCCAAGGGGAGGAGTTCCTCCCCAACTCGGCCTTGGGAGGTGCGCCGGCCAAGGGGAGGAACCCTCCTCCAACTCGGCCTCCACCTCTCCTCCTCTTTCTCCTCTTTCCGAAAACTGGCAGTTTGACCGAAAACTGGCAGTTTGACTTTTTCAATTAGGATTTGAATTAACCCTTTATTTCGGACAGCGAGAACACTTAGTACATGATGCAATCATTCCAACATGCAATGACACATTCATGTACCCCTTCCCTCCCGGAGTGCCGGACATTCCGGGACCTTCTAGAATGTTCCCGATGAAAACACCGGAATCATTCCCGAACTCCGAAACGGGACTTTCCTTATATGAATCTTATTCTCCGGACCATTCCGGATCACCTCGTGATATCCCGGATCCCATCCGAGACTCCGAACAACATTCGGTCTCTTTCTCATAATACCATAACTACTCAAACAACGTCGAATCCTTAAGTGTGTCTCCCTACGGTTCGTGAATTATGCAGACATGATCGAGACACTTCTCCGAACAATAACCAATAGAGGAATCTGGAAATTCATATGGCTCCCACATATTTCTACGATTACTTTGCGATCGAATGAACCACTTACATACGATACCAATTTCCCTTTGTCTCACGATATGTTACTTATCCGAGGTTATGATCTTCGGTATCTCTGCATACCTAGTTCAACCTCGTTACTGATAAGTACTCTTTTCTCGTTCCCGTGATATGTGATCCCTTGTGACCCAGTCACATGCTTGCAAGCTAATTGGATGACATTTCACCGAGAGGGCCCAGAGAATATCTATCCGTCATGTGGATGGACAAATCCCACTCTTGATCCATGTGTTTCAACCAATACTTTCCGAACACTCAATACCACCTTTATAGCCACCCTGTTACGGTGTGGTGTTTGATGACATCAAAGCATCCATCCAGTAAAGGTGATATGCATGATCTCATGGTCGAAGGAATTAGGTTACTATGTATCAGAAAGCATATAGCAATTGAACTATTGAAATGACTTGATCTTTATGCTACGCTTATCTATAGGAGTATGTCCACCATATCATTCTCCTAACGATATGATCTTGTTGTTGATAACATCTCAATGTTCATGACAAAGAAACCACATCATCAATCAACCAACAAGCTAGTGAAGTATAGAGGCTATACTAGGGACTTCAAATTAAGTTTACAATTCACACAAGTATTAATGGTTTCCTTGTTAATACTATTATAGCATGAATGCAAACATTTATCATAAACACAAAGATATAATAATAACTATATTTATTATTGCCTCTAGGGCATATCTCCAACAGTCTCCCACTTGCACTAGAGTCATCTAATCTAGATTACATGGTAATATACCGAACACCCATGGCAGTTTGGTGTTGGTCATGTTTTGCCCTCGGGAGAGGTTTAGTCAACGGATCCGCCACATTCAGATCTGTGTGTACTTTGCAAATCTTTATATCCCCATCCTGGATATGTTCTCGAATAGCGTGAAAACGTAGCTTGATATGCTTCAGCTTCTTGTGTGACCTTGGTTCTTGCGCATTGGCTATGGCGCCCATGTTATCACAGTAGATAGACATTGGGTCCAGCGCACTAGGAACCACACCCAGCTCTGTAATGAACTCTTTCATCCATATCGCTTCTTGTGAAGCCTCCGAAGCAGCCATGTATTCCGATTCAGTTGAAGATCTCGCCACAACGCTTTGCTTTGCACTCCTCCAGCTAACTGCTGCACCATTCAAAATAAATACGTATCCAGATTGTGATTTAGAATCATCCGGATCAGTGTTCCAACTAGCATCGGTGTAACCATTAACAACGAGCTGTTCATCACCTCCATAAGAAAGAACCATATCCTTAGTTCTTCTCAAGTACTTAAGGATGTTTTTGACCGCTGTCCAATGATCCACTCCTGGATCACTTTGATATCTGCTAGTTAAACTAACAGCATATGCAATGTCGGGTCTAGTACATAGCATGGCATACATTAGAGATCCTATGGCTGAGGCATAGGGAGTCTTACTCATCCTTTCTCTATCTTCTGCCGATGTCGGACTTTGAGTTTTACTCAAGGTCGTATTGGGCAACATGGGCAAGAACCCTTTCTTGCTATCTTCCATTCCAAACCTCTTTAGAACTTTGTCCAAATATGTACTTTGTGACAATGATATTTGGCGTTTCGATCTATCTCTATAAATCTTTATGCCTAATATGTAAGCTGCTTCGCCAAGATCCTTCATTGAAAAACTATTATTCAAATATTCCTTGACACTATTAAGAAGGTCTACATCATTCCCAATCAACAATATGTCATCCACATACAGTATTAAGAATGCTACAGAGCTCCCACTCACTTTCTTGTAAATACAAGCTTCTCCATAAGTTTGTATAAAACCAAAACTTTTGATTACCTTATCAAAACGTTGATTCCAACTTCGGGATGCTTGCTTCAATCCATAGATGGACCGTTGAAGCTTGCATACCTTGTTAGCATCTTTAGGATCGACAAAACCTTTGGGTTGCATCATATACAACTCTTCATCAATGTCTCCATTGAGGAATGCTGTTTTGACATCCATCTGCCATATCTCATAATCATAATATGCAGCGATTGCTAACATAATCCTCACAGACTTTAGCTTCGCTACTGGTGAGAAAGTCTCATCGTAGTCAACTCCTTGAATTTGTCGAAACCCTTTTGCGACAAGTCGAGCTTTATAGACAGTAACATTACCATCAGCATCTGTTTTCTTCTTGAAAATCCATTTGTTCTCGACAGCCTTCCGGCCATCCGGTAAGTCCACCAAAGTCCATACTTGGTTTTCGTACATGGATCCAATCTCGGATTTCATGGCTTCTTGCCATTTATTGGAATCTGGGCTCATCATCGCTTCCTCATATGTCTCGGGGTCATCGGTGTTGTCCACCAACATGACATTCATAACGGAATCATACCAATCTGGAGTGGTACGAGTTCTCGTTGACCTCCGAGGCTCTGTAGCAACTTCAACCGAAGTTTCATGATCATCATCATTAGCTTCCTCTCTTATTGGTGCAGGCACCACAGGAACTTCTTCCGGTGCTGCGCTACTCGCAATTTCGAGAGAAGGTTCGACAACCTCGTCGAGTTCTACTTTCCTTCCAGTCACTTCTTTCGAGAGAAATTCCTTCTCTAGAAAGGATCCATTCTTGGCAACGAAGATTTTGCCTTCGGATCTATGATAGAAGGTATACCCAATAGTTTCCTTTGGGTATCCTATGAAGACGTATTTTTCCGCTTTGGGTTCAAGCTTGTCCGGCTGTAACTTCTTTACATAGGCTTCGCATCCCCAAACTTTAAGGAACGACAATTTAGGTTTCTTCCCAAACCATAATTCATACGGTGTCGTTTCAACGGATTTAGATGGTGCCCTATTTAAAGTGAATGCGGCTGTTTCTAATGCATAACCCCAAAATGATAGCGGTAAATCTGTAAGTGACATCATAGAACGAACCATATCTAAGAGAGTTCGATTACGACGTTCGGACACACCATTACGCTGTGGTGTTCCCGGCGGTGTCAATTGTGAAAGTATTCCGCACTTCTTTAAATGCTCGCCAAACTCGTAACTTAGATATTCACCTCCACGATCAGAACGTAGAAATTTAATCTTCTTGTTACGTTGATTCTCTACCTCACTTTGAAACTCCTTAAACTTCTCGAAAGTTTCGGACTTATGTTTCATGAAATAGATATACCCATATCTACTCAAATCATCCGTGAAGGTAAGAACATAACGATAACCACCGCGCGATGCTACACTCATTGGACCACACACATCGGTATGTATGATTTCCAATAAGTCCGTAGCTCGCTCCATTATACCAGAAAATGGAGTCTTAGTCATTTTACCCATCAGACATGCTTCGCATCTTTCAAGTGATTCAAAATCAAGTGATTCAAGAAGTCCATCGGAATGGAGTTTCTTCATACGTTTCACTCCAATGTGACCAAGACGACAGTGCCACATATAGGTCGAATTATCGCTTGATTTCAAACGTTTAGCTTCAATGTTATTAAGATGTGTATTTCTACTATCGAGATTCAATAAGAATAGACCATCTATCAAAGGTGCATGTGCGTAAAACATATTACTCATATAAATCGAACAACCATTATTCTCTGATTTAAACAAGTAACCGTCTCGCAATAAACAAGATCCCGATATAATGTTCATGCTCAACGCAGGCACCAAATAACAATTATTTAAGTATAAAACTAATCCCGATGGTAGATGAAGAGGTAGCGTGCCGACCGCGATCACATCAACCTTTGATCCGTTTCCCACACGCATCGACACCTCGTTCTTCGCTAGCTTCCGTTTATTCTGCAGCTCCTGTTTCGAGTTACAAATATGAGCAACCGAACCAGTATCAAATACCCAGGCACTACTACGAATACTAGTGAGATACACATCAATAACATGTATATCAAATATACCTTTCTTCTTGATGTTGCCGTTCTTCAAATCCGCCAAGTACTTTGGGCAATTCCGCTTCCAGTGACCTTCTCCCTTGCAGTAAAAGCACTCAGTTTCAGGCTTAGGTCCAGCCTTGGTCTTCTTCGTTGGCATGGTAACTTTCTTACCACCCTTCTTGAAGTGTCCCTTTTGCTTAGACTTGCCTTTCTTGAATTTGGTGGTCTTATTGACCATCAACACTTGGTGCTCTTTCTTGATCTCCACTTCTGCAGATTTTAACATAGCAAATAGTTCTGGCAACTCTTTGTTCATGTTCTGCATGTTGTAGTTCATCACAAAGTTCTTGTAACTTGGTGGTAGTGATTGGAGGATGCGGTAAACTCCCAAAGTATTAGGAATCACTATACCCAAACTTTGAAGTTTATTTGCGTGCCCAGACATCTTAAGCACATGCTCACTGACGGAGCTACCCTCTTCCATCTTGCAGTTAAAGAACTTTTCAGAAGCTTCATAACTTTCAATTGCCGCATGAGTCTCAAAAATTAATTTGAGATCCTCGACAATATCATATGGATCTGACTCTTCAAACCTTTTCTGAAGCTCCGATTCTAAACCATACAAGATAGCACACTGAACTATGGAGTACTGATTCTTCCGAGCGAGGTAAACATTCTTTACTTCATCGGTAGCATCAGCTGCAGGTGGGTCACCTAGCGGTGCATCCAGCACATAGGTCAAATTACCAGCTGTGAGGACAATCCTCAAATTGCGGAACCAATCCGCGAAGTTGCTTCCATTGTTTTTCAACTTTTCTTTCTCTAGGAACGCATTAAAATTGATGGTAGGGGCTGCCATTGATCTACAACATATTTGCAATAGTTTAGACTAAGTTTATGACAAATTGAGCTCAAATTAATTAATGAAATTAAACTAGGTGAACTCCCACTCAAAACAACATCCCTCACATTGTTTTAGTGATCACACGAACCAAAACTACTATATCAACACCGATCATCACGAGAGCCGATATAGTTTTAATGGCGAACAATCATCATGTTCATCATATCTACTATATGATTCATGCTTTGCCTTTCGGCGATCCGTGTTCCTGAGGCCATGTCTGTACATGCTAGGCTCGTCAAGATCAAACCTTAGTTACCGCATAAGCAAATCTGGCTTGCTTACGTTGTATTCACCCGCGGAATCAAAGACACCCGATCATCACGTGGTGCTTCGAAGCAACAAGCTTTGGCAACGGTGCATACTAAGGGTGAACACTTCAGAACTTGAAATTTATGTGCATGAGTGATCATCTTATAATGCTACCGTCGTCTACTAAGCAATACAAGATGCATAAAGGATTAACATCACATGCAATTCATAATATGTGATATGATATGGCCTTTCTTCTTTGTGCTTCCGATCTCCATCTTCAAGCACGAATATGATCTCCATCATCACCGGCATAGCATCAAGGTCAATGACGCTTCTTCATGGTTGTCGTCCACCAGCTTCAACTATTACAACTATTTTGAATAGACACGCAGGTCTTAACAGAAATTAAAGACAACCATATGGCTCCTGCCGGTTGCCAACTTACAATAAGGAACATTGCATACATCAAATATAATCACAATCATGGCCATATCACATCACTGCACACCCCTGCAAAACAAAGTTAGACGCTTCTACTTTCTTTGCATATTTTACGTGGTTTGGGGCTTTCCATAAGTGTCGTTCTAACCTACGAACAAGAACCACAACATTGATACTAGCATTGTTGATTACCCGTTGTAAATTGGATCTTTACTATGCTAGGAGAAACAGGCACCCGCAAAGCCACTTATGCAATACAAGTTGCATGTTAAGCGTGGAGCAAGTCTCATGAACGATGTCATGTAAGGTTAGCCCGGGCCGCTTCATCCCAACATACCGCAAGATGCAAAGTACACAAAAAGCAATCTACAATAAAAGCATCAACGCCCACAATGACCATTGTGTTCTACTCGTGCAACAGATCTACATATAGACACGGCTCTGATACCACTGTAGGGGTTCGTAGCATGGAAAACAAAAATTTTCTATCGCATACAAACAAACAAGCCAAGATCTATCTACTAGATTGTAGCAACGAGTCGATGGAATAACTCACCCTCGAAGATTCCAAAGTGTTTAACGAGAGCAGATTCTCGTGGGTGATGTAGTCGTACTCTTTCCGATCTCAAGATCGTGTAGACGATCCTTCCGGCGCCACGTTCCAGCAGCGCCCCCGCAGTCGGTCACACGTTCGGTACTCGACGAAGACCTTCCTCTCCCTTGTTCCAGCAGGCAGCGGAGGTTGTAGCACTCTCCTCGCGATTCCGGCAGCACAACGGCGTGGTACCGGAAGTAGAGGGGAGATCCCGCAGGGCTTCGCCTTAAGCCGGTGCGAGTATGGTGGAGCTTATGAGAGAGGCTATTAGTGGTCTAGTAATTAGACACACCAATTAGAGGGCTCTAAACCAATTAGAAGGCTCTAAACCAAAATAGCTCTAAACCGGGGTTTTAGATCTAGGGTTTAGTTTAGAGGGTAGGAACTAGTAGTGTTGTGTAGAGAGGGGAGCCCTGCCCCTCCCTTTATAGGTGGGAGGGCCGGCGGCCAAGGGGAGGAGTTCCTCCCCAACTCGGCCTTGGGAGGTGCGCCGGCCAAGGGGAGGAACCCTCCTCCAACTCGGCCTCCACCTCTCCTCCTCTTTCTCCTCTTTCCGAAAACTGGCAGTTTGACCGAAAACTGGCAGTTTGACTTTTTCAATTAGGATTTGAATTAACCCTTTATTTCGGACAGCGAGAACACTTAGTACATGATGCAATCATTCCAACATGCAATGACACATTCATGTACCCCTTCCCTCCCGGAGTGCCGGACATTCCGGGACCTTCTAGAATGTTCCCGATGAAAACACCGGAATCATTCCCGAACTCCGAAACGGGACTTTCCTTATATGAATCTTATTCTCCGGACCATTCCGGATCACCTCGTGATATCCCGGATCCCATCCGAGACTCCGAACAACATTCGGTCTCTTTCTCATAATACCATAACTACTCAAACAACGTCGAATCCTTAAGTGTGTCTCCCTACGGTTCGTGAATTATGCAGACATGATCGAGACACTTCTCCGAACAATAACCAATAGAGGAATCTGGAAATTCATATGGCTCCCACATATTTCTACGATTACTTTGCGATCGAATGAACCACTTACATACGATACCAATTTCCCTTTGTCTCACGATATGTTACTTATCCGAGGTTATGATCTTCGGTATCTCTGCATACCTAGTTCAACCTCGTTACTGATAAGTACTCTTTTCTCGTTCCCGTGATATGTGATCCCTTGTGACCCAGTCACATGCTTGCAAGCTAATTGGATGACATTTCACCGAGAGGGCCCAGAGAATATCTATCCGTCATGTGGATGGACAAATCCCACTCTTGATCCATGTGTTTCAACCAATACTTTCCGAACACTCAATACCACCTTTATAGCCACCCTGTTACGGTGTGGTGTTTGATGACATCAAAGCATCCATCCAGTAAAGGTGATATGCATGATCTCATGGTCGAAGGAATTAGGTTACTATGTATCAGAAAGCATATAGCAATTGAACTATTGAAATGACTTGATCTTTATGCTACGCTTATCTATAGGAGTATGTCCACCATATCATTCTCCTAACGATATGATCTTGTTGTTGATAACATCTCAATGTTCATGACAAAGAAACCACATCATCAATCAACCAACAAGCTAGTGAAGTATAGAGGCTATACTAGGGACTTCAAATTAAGTTTACAATTCACACAAGTATTAATGGTTTCCTTGTTAATACTATTATAGCATGAATGCAAACATTTATCATAAACACAAAGATATAATAATAACTATATTTATTATTGCCTCTAGGGCATATCTCCAACACTGGAGAGTGAGCTCGCGTGCACAAGGGGGCAGGGTATGGTCAGGCGTCGCCGGAATTTACACGGGACCTCGTCGGAGCCAGTGGGTTTGCCACGAGCAATTCGAGCAGCCCTGGGGCGGAGAGGAGCTGGTGACGGAGGGGAAATGAGGAGGAGGGCGAGGCGTTTAAGAATGTGTGGTCGCAGGAGCGATTAACTGCTGCATTAACGCGAATTGATGCTCGCAAATTTCGCCAGAAACGGTCGAGGAGAGGAGGCGCGGTCACCGCGGGTGAGAACGATGAACAGGAGGGGTGGGGTCGGCTGGTCAGCGAGAAAGGGAGTGAGGGGGAGGGGTCCACGAGTCAGTGACTAAGCGGGTTTCTTTCACAGTGCGAAGCGTTTTGTCGCAGGGAGAGAGGGAGTAGGCTAGTTGGGCCGGGATGGGCTTAGCTGGGCTGGGTCTTCTTTGCTCTATTTTTTTCTATTCTGAATCTTTTTCTTTTTCTCTTTTGATTTTCTGTTTTGAATTTCAATCAACAAAACAAACATTAAATTCAATTCAAACTCCTCCAAACTTCTATTGAGTTTTGGTTCTGTTTAACAACATAAACCAAAGTCCAAAGACAAAAATAATATTTTTATTCTTTTTAGGATCTATTTAATAATTAAATAAAATAGATCTTAATTATTAATTCAAATAGGTTTTGATTTATTTAATAAAATCTCCATTTGAAAACTAAATAATTATCAAAATCAAATAAGTAGGTTTTATTTGAAAATAGAAGATATTTGGAAAACTTGCTTAAAATAAAATAACATTTTTATTTTAGTTCCATTAATAATTAAATAAAAATGGACCTTAGTTATTAAATCAAATAGGGTTTGTTTTTTTATTTTCAAAACTCTATTTGAAATCCAAAATAGTACCAAAACCAATCAGTAGGTTTTATTTGAAAACAATAAACACTTGGAAAACTTATTTAAAATAATTTAATAAGTTTTGATGTTTTAATTATAATGGTAAAACCTTTTATTTAAATAAAATTGGATATTAAATCCTTATTATTTTATTTAAATAAACCTTTACTATTTTTTTTATCCAAACAAAATGTTTTATTCCAAAAGCTTGGCCAAGGTTTAATTAGGCTCTATAAAATAATCCTTATTTATAAATCTACCTTTTCTTTTGAAAACCAAATCTTTTATTAAAAGATCCAAAAATAGTAATTTTAAATATTTTTAAGTTTATTGTTTATTTTTCTTTTTAAATTCCTTTAGGATATTATTTGATCCAAATAGGTTTTGAAAGTTCCCAATTGGATTCAAAAAGTTTCTTCTCACCCTGAAAATTAGCAAAGTTTTATTTTATTCATTTATTTTTCACATTACAAGATTTGGAAAATCTTGGGATGTGATAGGCTACCACCCTTAAAATAAATCTCGTCCCGAGATTTGGGAAGGCTAGGGTTACAAGTTGTCTCAAAGCATCTAGGGTACTACCACCCTTAAAATTTTTCCAACTAGTTTACATATTGGCTTGCTTGGGATCTTGATGTAACTTTCCTGGACAGAAGTTTGCATAGTGGCCTAGCTCCTTGCATTTGAAACATGTGACAAGGCTGAGATCCCTCATAGGCTTGTTTATCTTGTGTTTCATCTTTTCTGGACAGTTGCTTGCATAATGTCCTAGCTCTTTGCAGTTGTTGCACCACACTTGGCTAATATCTTTCTTTTCCTTTTGTATCATTTCCTCTTGTTTGTTTCTTTGGTTCTTCTTCTTTTCTGGGCATTCATTGGCATAGTGCCCCATCTCTTTGCAAGTGTAACATTGTTCTTGAGTAATATCCTTCTTGCTAGGGTTGGGTCATTTCTTCTTTTTCTTGGGTCTCTCCAAAGCTAGGAGTTCTTTTAGTTCATGCTCCTCAAAGGTGGGAAATCTTTCTCTCTTCTTGGGGCAGTTAGTAGAGATATGACTTTCTTCTTCACAATTAGGGCATTGATCTTCATGCTCCTTGGATGTATGATCCTTGTCTCTACAAATCTTGCAAGCTTTGGTTCCTTCTAAGATAACATCTTTGTCATCCTTGTTGTCATTAGTTCTTTGAGAAAAGTTTTCTCCCATGTTGATCATTTGAGTAACCAATCCTTGCAACAATTGGGATTGAAGTTTCAAAATCCTTTGTATGGCTGGGTCTAGTCCATTGTTGTTGGCTAAAAGCTGAGTTGTCTCTTGGCTCAACTGGGTTTGGGTTACTATAAGATCTCTCATGTTGTCCTCTTGGTTGTTGTTGTTGTCATCAACCTTGATGTTGGTGTCTCTTGGAGTAGTCATCTGTGTGGGTTGGATTTGGGATTAGAATAGGCAAAATATTTCTAAGTATGGGTTCTAATCACACACATCACAATTCACACAAGCAATGTGCAAGCATTCACAAACAACTCTTCACTCAAACAACAAAGTTCAAGCACATTTTTAGGCAACAAAATATTTTTGTTACACCACATAAGTTGGTGTGTTTGACTTAACTAAAATATGGTGGTCCATCTATATGGTTCACTTGTGATCTTTCCATCCTTCTTGGTTGATTCTTCTTGCATGAGATCATGGTTTCCTTGGGAAAACTTTTGGTCACAAAAACTTCAAGTGAAGTGAACTCCTTCTAATTTTGCATTTCCTTAGTCTCCATATCTTGAGCAAGATTTACTTGTCTCACTTGTAGTCCTTAGTGGTATCCAAGATTGAGGTCCTTGGTGAATATGCTGAAGATGTTGAAGTCATTGGAGTTGAAGAAGTTGAAGTCATTAGAGTTGATGAAGTCCTTTGCATATGGTGAAGTATTTGGCCATGGGGTAGGTTTTTCCATCAAGTTGAAGTAGAAGAGATGTACAGTTGAAACCAAAATGGTTGAGGAAAGAGTTTACAAGATTGTTTGTAAATAAATTTTGGAAAAAATACAACTCCTATTTATCTAAGGGTTTTGTTCAATCCTAGGTTTATAAATCCTACAGGCAACACAATGCTCTGATACCATCTGTAAGGTTCCCAACCTTTAATAAGGTAGAGTCCCCTGTGTTTACAATGCTAGTCCCTAGATCAATAGCTAGCATCCAAAGTTAAGATGTAATATCAAGAAACAAAGGTCATAATACAACTTTATAACCAAGAATAACATAATTTTATTACATCTTACATAGCTCATTTGGCTATTACATTACATTGCAGCAGAATATCTATAAGCATGGGGTCCTTCATCTTCAAAGTGCCACAGGCAGACATGTTGGTTGTAGACTTTGTAATCCTAATCAACACACTTCACTAAATCAATCAAACCTGTAACATCACAACTTACAGCCACAAAGGGTCAATACATTTGAATTGTATTGGCAAGTGATACTATGGTAGTATAGTGGAATCTATCATCTATATGCATTTGGCTAAGTGGAGCTTTTAGGCTTGCATTGCTCAAAATAGATTTTCCTTATCATTTGAAAATACTAAGTTTTTTGCTTTGACAAAATCTTTCCCAAGGCATCTCCCAATCAAAGGTTGAAAATTCCTTAACCCTTGTTCAACCACAAGTTTTTAACTTAGAAATTTGGATGATGAGATTCTTGATTGCTTCCATGTCTTGATGCTCAAATTGTCCTTTACCAGGGACATGGCTAAGTACTTAGATTTTACACTCTGCAGAGGTGGTGTACTTTCCCCACAAGACTTGGTTTTACCAAGACAAGATCTTTCAGAAGCCTTCCCTTAGACCAAAATGGACGCGCTCCAACCTGTCAAACCCTACCACCAACTGTCCATATGGCTAAGTTCTTGCAACCTATATGATCCAGGCAGAGCCCATAATGCCAAGTGGTTGCACTTGAAGCTTCTCAACATTTGACATCTCAAATCTCTTTGTTCCTGGGTGGCAATCCACAAGTGAGATACACAAGGTTCATCAGTCCCCTGGCCTTG
This sequence comes from Avena sativa, assembly GCA_916181665.1. Taxonomy (NCBI): domain Eukaryota; kingdom Viridiplantae; phylum Streptophyta; class Magnoliopsida; order Poales; family Poaceae; genus Avena; species Avena sativa. The sequence goes on from OV702295.1 coordinate 134,526,639, forward strand.
TGTAACCACTCAACCAAAAACCACCAAGCAATTACCATTCCACCCAGGTGATTCATTAACTTAGTTGTTTTATTAAACAAAAACACAAGTCCTCAGACTTAGAAATTTTCCATAGTGTGAATATATTTCCACCCTTGTTTCCTATGAGCTAATCTAAGCATGATAGTAGTAGGAGTCTTAACTTAGGAAATTTTACTAAGGTTTCATCTACTAGGTTTTCCCATAGCATGGTTTACACTTAGCAAAATTCCATGCAAGTCCTATACTTAGAAATATCACTAATGCATAGTGAAAATAATGGGACAAAAGTATGAAGCATCACTTGCCTTTTTGGTAGAGGGTATAAGTTCACTCCTTGTCCTTGTAACAATCACACTCTTCAAGTCACTACAAATCAATCCAGCAAGGCACAATCTCAATCTACCAATCAAGCAAAACATCACATAAAATGATAAAGTCTAAGAAATGCATGCAAGCATGCCAAGCTTTGTTTTATTTGAAAAAGGGGTTCCTAATGGGTCATAAACATTTGAAAACACCTATTGGTCATTTTGTAAAGTGGCAAAGTCATTTGCAAAAGGTTTCACTTCATAAACCATTTTCAAAACAAAGTATCATTTTATGTGGTGTAGAAATGTTTTTACTAAGGCATTAATCTATAGGGCTCACAAAATATGTTTTCAAACCACAAAACTTTGTGTTTAGGGTCAAAGAGTTTAAAACAAAACATTTCCCAAAAGTTTTCTTCCAAAACCATTTTTAATAAATAAACTATATTTTTATTTGTCTAGAAATGGTTTTAAATCAAGGAATCATTCTTTTGTCTCTCCAAATACATTTTTGAATCCACAAAGTGTTTCCTATGGTCAGTAGGTTCAAAACACACCATTTGCAAAAGATTTTATCCCCAAAATCATTTTTGAACAATTTTCACATCCTTAACAAGCATACAAATGTTTCTGCAAAAACAAACATTTTACCAGAAGCTTTTTACTAAACAAATTGCATGGTTGGCTAGGCTTGTTCCACTGATTCCATTGATATAAAGTTTGCAAAATTTGGACGTGTGGAACTAAAGTTGTGAAATTTACACAATTGGAAATCTAATAGATCAATTCTGTTCTAATTCAACTAAACAAGGACAACGTGGCGTGTTTCTATTCGCTGATACCGCTTCGTCTGGATCACGCGCTGTAGGCCGTAGGATTTAAGTCATATCGTACGGCTCAGATCACACGTACCGTTTCTGTTTAAGTCAATCTATCAAGTCCACTGGATCACGATCTAACGGCTTAGATGAGTTTGACCATCAGCTGGCGGCGCACGCTCTTTCCGAGGTGGTCCGGCCGTTCTAGGAAGCGAGAGAAGAGGAGGAGAGGCTCACCGTGATCGCAAGGACGTGGGGAAGCTCGACGTGCTGGTTGCAGACGAAGGGGCGCTCGCATGTGCTGGCGATTGCTCGCCGGAGTTCGCTCGGTGTCGGGCGTGCTCTGGTCGTCGTTGTGGGCGAGGCTACAGGGCATGCCGAAGCAAAGTAGAGGGTGCATTAGACGCGCAAGGTCACGGCGATGATGCGTGCTTGAAGGAGAAGGGGAGGGGCGGTCAGGTGCTTACCAGATGAGTCGCCGGAGTTGAGCTAGCCGTCGGTGGCGAGATGGTTTTGTCGGAGGCGACGTTCTAAGGCGCGCGCGGACTAGCTGAGGCTACTAGTGTGTGTGCAAGGTACTGGAGAGTGAGCTCGCGTGCACAAGGGGGCAGGGTATGGTCAGGCGTCGCCGGAATTTACACGGGACCTCGTCGGAGCCAGTGGGTTTGCCACGAGCAATTCGAGCAGCCCTGGGCGGAGAGGAGCTGGTGACTGAGGGAAAATGAGGAGGAGGGCGAGGCGTTTAAGAATGCGTGGTCGCATGAGCGATTAACTGCTGCGTTAACGCGAATTGATGCTCGCAAATTTCACCAGAAACGGTCGAGGAGAGGAGGCGCAGTCACCGCGGGTGAGAACGATGAACAGGAGGGGTGGGGTCGGCTGGTCAGCGAGAAAGGGAGTGAGGGGGAGGGGTCCACGAGTCAGTGACTAAGCGGGTTTCTTTCATGGTGCGAAGTGTTTTCTCGCGGGGAGAGAGGGAGTGGGCTGGTTGGGCCGGGATGGGCTTAGCTGGGCTGGGTCTTCTTTGCTCTATTTTTTTCTGTTCTGAATCTTTTTCTTTTTCTCTTTTGATTTTCTGTTTTGAATTTCAATCAACAAAACAAACATTCAATTCAATTCAAACTCCTCCAAACTTCTATTGAGTTTTGGTTCTGTTTAACAACATAAACCAAAGTCCAAAGACAAAAATAATATTTTTATTCTTTTTAGGATCTATTTAATAATTAAATAAAATAGATCTTAATTATTAATTCAAATAGGTTTTGATTTATTTAATAAAATCTCTATTTGAAAACTAAATAATTATCAAAATCAAATCAGTAGGTTTTATTTGAAAATAGAAGATATTTGGAAAACTTGCTTAAAATAAAATAACATTTTTATTTTAGGGTCCATTAATAATTAAATAAAAATGGACCTTAGTTATTAAATCAAATAGGGTTTGTTTTATTTATTTTCAAAACTCTATTTGAAATCCAAAATAGTAACAAAACCAATCAGTAGGTTTTATTTGAAAACAATAAACACTTGGAAAACTTATTTAAAATAATTTAATAAGTTTTGATGTTTTAATTAAAATGGTAAAACCTTTTATTTAAATAAAATTGGATATTAAATCCTTATTATTTTATTTAAATAAACCTTTACTATTTTTTTATCCAAACAAAATGTTTTATTCCAAAAGCTTGGCCAAGGTTTAATTATGCTCTATAAAATAATCCTTATTTATAAATCTACCTTTTCTTTTGAAAACCAAATCTTTTATTAAAAGATCCAAAAATAGTAATTTTAAATATTTTTAAGTTTATTGTTTATTTGTCTTTTTAAATTCCTTTAGGATTTTATTTGATCCAAATAGGTTTTGAAAGTTCCCAATTGGATTCAAAAAGTTTCTTCTCACCCTAAAAATCAGCAAAGTTTTATTTTATTCATTTATTTTTCACATTACAAGATTTGGAAAATCTTGGGATGTGACATACCGGCGCCTCGTGTTCATTCATATCAAGAGCATTTGTTGATAAAAATGGACTTCCAACTGAAACTATTGGATGTCCTATTAAAGTAGGCTCTCTAGGTGGAGTGATGATAGTAAATTTTGGATGTCGTGATCTAGTGATAGAATTTGGAAAGTATAAGTTTCCAGTTAGTCTGATAATCCTAGATTCCCAAGGATTGGATGTAATTTTGGGCATGGATTGGATGACTTAGTATGAAGGAGCAATATATTGTGCCAATCGTACTGTTACACTCACAACCCCGGATAAGAAACAGATTAGGTTCAAGTCTAACTTAGAATCCAAAGGGAGTAAGCTAAATTCTCTTAAGGGGGTTAGCATAGACGGTGTACCTATTGTGAAGGAGTACCCGGATGTGTTTCCGAAGGAATTGCCAGGAATGCCACCAAATAGAGATGTGGAGTTTTTGATTGACTTGCTGCCAGGATCTGAACCAATAGCAAAGAGACCCTACAAGATGTCAGTTGATGAGTTGAAAGAACTGAAGAAACAACTTGGAGAATAGTTGCAGAAAGGATTTATCCAACCAAGTTCTTCGTCTTGGGGTGCACCAGTTCTGTTTGTTGAGAAGAAGGATAGAATTCAAAGGTTATGCATAGATTACCGTTCACTCAATGAGGTGACTATAAAGAACAAGTACCCTTTACCTAGAATCAACGATCTATTTGATCAGCTAGAAGGAGCCCGTGTGTTCTCAAAAATTGATCTCCGATCAGGATATTTTCAGCTAAAGATTAGAGTGCAAGACATACCTAAGACTGCTTTCACCACCAGGTATGGATTGTAGGAGTATACCTGATGCCATTTGGATTGAGAAACGCACCAGCTTATTTCATGAACATGATCAACAAAGTGTTCATGGAGTTTCTTGATAAATTTGTTGTCGTATTCATCGATGACATTTTGATCTATTCCAAGAGCAAAGAAGAGCATGAAGAACATTTGTGTTTGATACTTGAGAAGCTCAGGGAGAACAAGTTGTATGCCAAGTTCAGTAAGTGTGAATTTTGGTTGAATGAGGTTGGATTTCTTGGACATAATGTGTCAGGAGATGGTATAGCTATCGATCCCACAAAGGTGTCAGCTGTAACTAAGTGGGAATCTCCCAAGTCAGTTAAGGAAGTTTTAGTTTCCTAGGCTTGGCAGGATACTATAGAAGGTTCACTGAGAATTTCTCAAAAGTAGCTAAGCCAATGACAAAGTTACTTAAGAAAGAGAAGAAGCTCAATTGTACTGAAGGATGTGAGACTAGTTTTCAAGAATTGAAGAAGAGACTAGTGTCAACACCAGTCTTATGTCTGCCAAATTTGGAGAAAGACTTTCAAGTCTATTGTGATGCATCTCACCAAGGATTGGGTGGAGTATTGATGCAAGAAGGGAAATTTGTGGCTTATGCCTCGAGACAACTCAAAAATCATGAAGTGAATTATCCTACTCATGATTTAGAGTTAGCCTCTTTTGTCCATGCACTCAAAACATGGAGACATTATCTTTTGGGAAAGCGTTGTGAAGTATTCACGGATCACAAGAGTTTGAAATGTATTTTCACCTAGAAGGAAATCAATATGAGAGAAAGAAGGTTGCTAGAGCTCATCAAGGACTATGAATTTAGTTTGCAATACCATCCCGGTAAATCAAATGTTGTAGTGGATGCTTTAAGCCATAAGGTTTATGTGAATGGCCTCACTAAAGGAGAATTTCTAGATGATTTGTGTGCTCAATTCAAATAGCTAAGATTGGAGATAGTACCTGAAGGATATCTCATGTCATTGGAAGTTCAACCAACATTGTTGGACAAGATCAAAGAAGCCCAAAAGTTGGCCAAGGAAATAGAGGAGATTAAGAGTAAAATTAGTAAAGGGAAGGCTAAAGGATTCCATGGAGATGAACAAGGAACTTTATGGTATGGAAAACGTATCTGCATTCCAGAAGATCCGGAGCTTCAGAAATTGATTCTGCATGAAGCACACAATTCACAATATTCTATTCATCCGGGTAACACTACGATGTATACGGATGTGAAGGAAAGATTTTGGTGGAACAATCTTAAGAAATATATTGCGGAACATATTGCCTTGTGTGATGTGTGTAGTCGAGTAAAGGCGAACATCAGAAATCGGTAGGACTATTGCAACCACTACCTCTACCTGATTGGAAGTGGGATAAGATTGTTATGGATTTTATCATCGGACTGCCAAGGACCATGTCAGGATATGACTCTATATGGGTTGTGGTGGATCGCCTAACTAAAGTGTCCCATTTCATACCCATGAAGACTACTTATACAAGTGCTAAATTGGCTAAGATCTATATGAACAGGATTGTATGTCTGCATGGAGTACCTAAGAGTATTGTGTCTGATAGAGGAACTCAGTTCACTTTGCATTTTTGGCGACAACTACATGAATCATTGGGAACAAGGTTGGAATTCAGCACAACTTTTCACCCTCAGATCGATGGACAGAGAAAAAGGACCATTCAGATTTTGGAAGATATGTTGAGAGCATGTGCACTAGACTATGGTGCTAGATGGGATGAAATTCTTCCTTACGCGGAATTCTCTTACAATAACAGCTATCAAGCAAGCATAGAAATGGCTCCGTTGGAATTCCTTTATGGAAGGAAGTGTACTACACCATTACTATAGAATAGGGTAGGAGAAAGAAATTTATCCAGACCAGAACTGATCGAGGAAGCTGAAGAGAAAGTCAGATTGGTAAAGGACAGGTTGAAGATATCCCAGTCCCGACAAAAGAGCTACGCAGATCCAAAGCATAGAGAAGTCATTTATGAGGTACGTGATAGAACTTATCTTAGAGTCTCACCACTTCGTGGTGTGAAGAGGTTTGGAGTCAAACGAAAATTGGCACCAAGATATGTTGGTCTGTTCAAGATTTTGGGCCACAAAGGAGAAGTGGCTTATGAATTAGAACTACCAAAGTCACTGTCTGTAGTTCACAATATGTTTCATGTGAGTCAGTTGAAGAAGTGTCATCCGAAGATGGAAGAAACTTCATTGAAGGACACTATACCTTTGGAAGAGGTTCAGTTGGAGAGTGATATCACTTATGAGGAGAAACCTCTCAAGATTCTTGAGACCGCAGAAAGGATTACTTGTACTAAGACTATCAAATTCTGCAAAGTACAATGGAATCATCATACCAAAGAAGAAGCAACTATGGAAAGAGAAGATGACCTTCGGAAAGATCACCCTCACCTATTTGCTAGGCAATCCGAATCTCGAGGGCGAGATTCATCTTAAGAGGGTTAGATTTGCCTTCATATCATCCAAGCATTTTGATCTTGCACAAATTTTTTCAAATCAAAACCCTAAGAAAAACCATATTTAAACCCCTCTTTATATATTATATATGGGGCATGGTTTTATTTTTATTTCAAAGACCAAATGTTTTTGAGTGAATAGATGTGTTTAGCACACTTTTGGATATTAGGATCACAGTGCAAAATTTTGGAGAAAGTTTGAATTCAAACAGATTTGAATTGGGGTTTCAAAACCATTCCTGAAAATCAAATCAGAAAAGAAAAAGGAGAAAAAAAATAAAAACAAGGGCTACCTATCTAGCCCAGCCCCACTTGTGGCCCAGTAAGCCCACCCGGGATTCCCCCTCCCCCTCTCTCTTTCTCACTCGCACGCGCCTCACCCTCACTCGCTAACCACTTGGCCCGATGCCACCTCACCTCTTCGTCCCCAGACCCCGTACCCATAGACCACGCCATCGCCGCCCGTTTCTTCCCCTTTCAAAGCCGATGAAAATACGCTTAATTGGCGTTGATTGCTCGCGATATTCTTGCCCCAGCTCTGGCTAGTTAACCCCCACATTGTTGTGGCCATTTCCCCTCAAGCCCCATCGCTAGAGCACCCCCAGGCTGCCAGTAATCGAGCTCGCACCACCGCAGCACCGCACGTCTCCGGTGACCAATCCTGGTAAGCTCCGTCCACCCCTCTCCCTCTGGTTGATTCTAACTTGCTCGCCATCCTCTTACGCTCCTTCTGATGCTCGCCGTTTGCTCCATTGTGCCCCAGAACATCGGCCTCGACAAGCTTTGCAAGCACCCGACGCAGACCGCGACGAGCCATTCCGGTGAGGCCTGTGTTCCCCTCGCCCTTCGATTCAAACCAGCATGTGCGCCATGAACTTTTGCACTTCCTAATTCCATTCCTTTTCCTTCTGGTGACCTAGGTCGTCATCTTCGTCTCTGCCAGCAACCACCCGACACCAGCGAGGTCTCCGACGAGCTCCCGCGCCCGCGACAGTACGCCCCTTTCCAAGCCAGTTGCACCTTGAGCTTCCTCGCGTCCTCGCGACCCTGGTAAGCCTCACCATCACCCCTCTTACCCCCTAGCACCGCCAGTACATCGCCGGCAGATCCTTCGCCACCGCAGTAGCCATCAACGCTGCTAGGTTTTGGTCGTTTAGATCTGGTGCGTTAGATCTGTATCCTGCGGTGTAGATTAGATCACTTACTGAACTAGTATGTTTAGATCTAGCACATTAGATATGATTTGATCCAACGGCGCGGAAGCGCGATCCTGAGCAAAGTGGTACGGGCTAATAGGATAACGCCGCGTGTCATTGGTTCTGTTTTAAAATCTGAATTTGAATCTATTAGATGTATTAACTTGTAAAATTCATATCTTTTGATCAGTTTGTCCAAAAATTGCAAATAATATATCAATGGATTCAGAAAATTAAGCCCTACACATCTATGGCCTTGCATTAGTAATTTTCTTATGGAAAAATTAGATAAATTACAGAAGCATTTGTAGTCCTATTTTGCATATAAAAATTATTTGGAAAATTGTTTTGAGGTAAAATTGAGTTTGTTTAGACTTTACAAAGTTTACTTTGTGTTCAATACTATTTGGCTTGTTTAGTGTAGAAAATCATTTGATTGCATTTTCATGCATTCATAAGTATTTTTGTTTGAATATTGAATGTAAACTTGGTGTTAAGATTTTATGTGTAGATTTTGGTGATTGTGGTGATTGTGATTGTGAGGACTGTTGCTACTCTCCTAGCTACAAATGCAAGTGATGATTCATATTTTGTTCTACTATTTTATATATGCACTAGTGATATTTTTTAGTAGGATTTGCATGGGGAATTTTCTAAGAATATACTATGCTATGCCTTGGGAAATCCTAGTAGATGTTGTCTTAGTAGAATTTTACGTAAGATAAGAATCCTACTATACTAGTGTGCTTAGCCTAGCTAGTAGAGAACAAGGGTGGATTATTCATGCTATGAAATATTGCTAAGTCTATGAATTGTGTTTTTGATTAATAAAACAACTATGTGAATGAATCACCTGGGTGGAATATAAAGATTGGTTTATGTTGAGTGGTTACACAAGGCCCATGTCTATGGTTTACCTTGTGTATCACACTTGTGGATGGCCACCCAGGAACAAAGAGATTTGAGATGTTTAGTGTTGAGAAGCTTCTAGTGCAACCACATGGCATATGGGCTCTGCGTTGACCAACTAGGTTGCAAGAACATAGCCAGATGGACAGTTGGTGGTAGGGTTTATAGGATGGAACGTGTCCATGGTGGTCTAAGGGAATTATTCTGAAAAGTCTCGTCTCGATGCATGTCGAGTCTTGTGGGGAAAGTGCACCACCTCTCGAGAGGGTAAAACCTAAGTACTTAGCCGTGTCCCCGGTAACGAACAATTTGAGCATCAAAGACATTGAAGCAATCAAGGATCTCCTCATCCCAATTTCTCTAAATTAAAACTTGTGGTTCAACAAGGGTAAAAGTTCACCAATGTCTATTTGTGGTTCCTTGCGTGTTTTTGACAAACAAAAACTTAGTTTTTTCAACTGATAATAAAACCTTATTTTGAGCAAAGAAAGCCTGAGCTACACTGACCCAAATTTATATAGTTATTAGATACTACTATTCTACTATGGTATCACTTGCCAATACAATTCCAAATGTATTGACCCTCTGTGGCTGTAACTTATGATGTTGCAGGTTATTCTGATGGTGACTATGGTTGTGAGTCTATGCTCAACATGTTTGCCTGTGTCACATGAAGATGAAGACTTCTATTTATTTGCTAATGTATGAACTCTATGTTTTAACCATGGGGTAATGAGTTGTAAAGACTATGTTATCTCTGGAATGACGATGTAATATTGACCTTTGTATCTATGTACTTCATCTTAAACTATGGATGCTAGCATTTCGATCCAGGGACTAGCTTTGCAATCACAAGGGCCTTTACCTTAAATGGTGAGGTCTTACAAACTTTTTTATCCCAATTTTTCCTAGATCTATTAATAATATTTTGCAAGATAGATTTAATTTCTCTATTAGAAATTTCTACTTGCCCACTGGTTTGGGGGTGATAAGTCTCCATCAGTCATGAGATATATAGGCACCATGAATAAAATGAGAGTTTCCATCAGTCATGAGATATCTAGGCACACCAAACCTAGGAAAAATAACATCTTTAAGCATTTTTAAAGAGGTCTTACCATCAACACTGTTTGTAGGTATGGCCTCTACCCACTTTGCAACATAATCAACAGCAACAAGAATATGAGTATACCCTTTTGAAGGAGGAAAAGGACCCATAAAGTCAAATCCCCAACAATAAAAAGGTTTAGTAACAAGAGAATAATTCATAGGCATTTCATTGCGTCTAGAAATGTTACCAACTCTTTGACATTCGTCACATGATAAAACAAACTTCCTTGCATCCTTGAAGAGGGTAGGACAATAAAATCTAGATTGTTATACTTTTTGTGCAGTTCTATCCCCAGCATGATGTCCTCCATAAGCACTGCCATGACATTTTCTAAATATCTCTTGTTGTTCGTACTCTGGAACACATCTTCGCATAATACCATCTACTCCTTCTTTATATAAATGTGGTTCATCCCAAAAGTAATGCCTTAGATCATAAAAGAATTTTCTTCTTTGCTGGGCTGTAAAGGTTAGAGGCAAATAATTGGAAACAATAAAGTTAGCGTAATCAGCATACCAAGAACTCTCATGTGGGCTTACCCTTATTGCAACCAACTGTTCATTTGGAAAACTACCATTAATAGGCAAAGGGTCAAAAGAAATGTTTTCCAAACGAGATAAATTGTCGGCAATAGGATTTTCAGCATCTTTCCTGTCTACAATATGCAGATCAAACTCTTGTAAAAGCAACACCCATCTAATAAGCCTAGGCTTACTGTCTTTGTTTGTCATAAGGTACTTAATAGCAGCATGATCAGTATGAATAGTAACCTTTGAATCAACAATATAGGGTCTAAACGTATCACAGGCAAAGATTACAGCTAAGAACTCCTTCTCGGTAGTAGCATAATTATTTTGAGCAGCATCTAAAGTCTTGCTAGCATAATGAATAACATTCAACTTCTTATCAACATGTTGCCCAAGAACAGCACCCACAGCAAAATCACTAGGATCACACATAATTTGAAAAGGTAAAATCCAATCAGGTGGTTGAACAATAGGAGTAGTAGTCAAAGCTTTCTTCAAAGTTTCAAAAGCTTCCATACAGTCATAATCAAAAACAAAAGGTACATCTTTTGAAGAAGATTAGTAAGGGGCTTTGAAATTTTGGAGAAATCTTTAATAAACCTCCTATAGAAACCAGCATGACCAAGGATTCTACGAATACCTTTTATACCCCTAGGGCAAGGCATCTTCTCAATTGCTTCAATTTTGGCTCTGCCTACTTCAATACCTCTTTCAGAAATTTTGTGTCCAAGAACAATTCCTTCATTAACCATGAAGTGGCATTTATCCCAATTAAGAACAAGGTTAGTTTCTTCATATCTATGCAAAACTTTATCAAGGTTGTGCAAACAATTATCAAAAGAAGTTCCATATACGGAGAAATCATCCATGAAAACCTCCACAATTTCTTCACAAAAACCATGAATGATAGCATACATACATATCTGAAAGGTAGCAGGAGCATTACATAAACCAAAAGCCATACGCCTATAAGCATAAGTTCCATTAGGACAAGTGAAGGTGGTTTTCTCTTGGTCTTGTGCTCTCACAGCGATTTGAGAGAACCCAGAATAACCATCAAGAAAGCAAAAGTGGGTCTTTTTAGACAACCTTTCTAGCATTTGATCAATAAAGGGCAGAGGATAATGATCTTTCTTAGTAACTTTATTAACCTTTCTAAAATCAATGCACATCATATACCCAACCACTACTCTTTGAGGTATGAGCTCATTATTTTCATTATGCACAAAAGTAATTCCCCCTTTATTTGGGACACAATGAACAGGGCTAACCCATTGACTATCAGCAATACGGTAAATAATACCAGCATCAAGGAGTTTTAATACCTCATTTCTTACCAGATCCTTCATCTTAGGATTTAAACGGCGTTGGTGGTCAACAACTGGTTTTGCATCAGGTTCTATATTGATAGCATGCTGACATATAGTAGGAGAAATCCCTTTTAAATCATCAAGACTATACCCCATAGCTCCTCGGTGTTTCTTCAATATTTCAAATAATCTTTCCTATTCCTTCCTTGAAAGTTTAGAACTAATAATAACAGGATATATTTTATTATCATCTAGTTAAACATATTTAAGATCATCAGGTAGAGGTTTTAATTCGAAAAAGGGTCCCCTTTAGGTGGTAGTGTGGTACTCAAGTCTTCCACAGGCAGATTATGCTTAAGTAACTCAGGCTGACGAAGGAAAACCTCGTCCATCTCATTTCTTTCCTTCATGAAAACCTCGCTTTCATGATCTTCCATAAACTGCTGCAAGGAATTGTTAGGAGCAAGAGAAATAGCAGAAAGTTGTTTAACCCTGAAATCCTCATTAGGCAGTTAATTTTCATAAGGAGTTTTAGCAAATTTGGAAAAATTAAACTCATAAGACTCTCCATCAAACTTGGTCAAAACTTTTTCCTTCATACAATCTATGATAGCCCCACAAGTATTCAAGAAGGGTCTACCAAAGATAATAGGACAGGTTCTACTAGCTTCAGAACCAAGCAGTAGAAAATCAGCAGGATATTTAATCTTACCACAAAGAACCTCCACATATCTTACAATTCCAATTGGACAGACTGTCTCTCTATTAGCAAGGTGAATAACCACATCAATATCCTCAAGATCACAAGGACCAGTTTCATGCATAATTTCCCTGTAAATCTCATAAGGAATAGCACTAGAACTAACACCAATATCACATAAACCATAATAGCAATGATCACGAATTCTAACAGAAAGCACAGAGACACTGGCTTTTCTAGGTTTTCTAGGATGAGAAAAAATATTAGAAGCATCTTCACAGAAGGCAATGTGATCATCCTCTATATTTTTAGTGACTAGGTCTTTCACAATAGCTACCATAGGTTCAATGTTTATTTTCTCATTAGGTTCCATAGTTTTCTTTCCACTTTTGCTAACCACATTAGCTATGATAGAATGTTCCTTTACCTTAGCAAGAAAAGGGATTTTCTCAACATAAGGTTCAGGCAAAATAGGATCAACAATACAAACTTCAATGCTAGCAAGAACATGGGTAACAATGTCCTTATAAGGGGCATGGTACTTGTCCCACTCCTTTTTGGGAATTTCAATGCAAGAGGCAAAGGCCTTAAAACATTTTGCAAGAACTTGAGAATCAAGACCATACCCAGTACTAATATCACGGAAGTCATTAGTTCCCATAATAGATTTAATGCATTCATAATCATAGTTCATACCTGGCTTTCTTCCTTTGTCATTCTCCCATGCTTCAGTGTTCTCTTGAATACGGTCTAGGAGATCCCATTTAGCTTCTTCCTTCATACGTGTGAATGATCCACCACAGGAAGCATCTAGTAAATCTTTATCATGAAGAGAAATCCTTGCATAAAAGTTATTGATAATAATATTGTTAGCGAGTTCATGAATAGGACATTTAAACATTAGTAACTTGAATCTCCCCCAAGCTTGAGTTGTACTCTCTCCATCACGAGGCCAAAAGTTATATATCAGATTCCTATCCTTATGAATATCACTAGGTGGATAGAATTTAGAAAAAAAGAGAGGTAGTATTTCCTCCCATTCCATGGATTGTCCATTCTTCAGCAACTTATACAATTCTTCAGCTCTTCCTTTCAATGATATAGAGAGTAACTTATTCTTCACATGTTCAGTTGTGATACCTGCACACTTAAACAACCCGCATAATTCATGGATAAAAAGAAAATGATCACCAGGATGGATAGTTCCATCCCCTAAATAATAATTGTCCATAACACGATCAACAATACTTGTAGGTATCTTAAAAGGATCTATCTCAACAGGAGGTGGTTCATCTACTACCCTAATAGTAGTAGTAGTTTTTCCAAACAGAAAACCAACTGGGTTGTCTATATTGGAAACAACGTAACAAACATAAATAAAAACAATACTCACAGTAGAAGTTTTCTTTACAAGTTCCACTCTTCAATAGCGCTTCACTCCCCGGCAACAACACTAGAAAATTAGGGTGTTTTTTGCATTTTTTTTGTTTTTTGAAAAACACATCCGTGGCGCACGCTGTACCCCTAGCCGTGGCGCACCTGGTAATGCGCGACGCCTATCTCGACACAACCGTGGCACACCATGCAGTGTGCCACGGCTACGAGATAGCCGTAGCGCGAGGCCCGTGGCGCACTGCTAATGCGCCCCAGAAGGCCTTTTCAGGTGCGCCACGAATAGGCGTTTTCCTAGTAGTGAGTCCCCTCACCCCCAGTTCCAGATTTTTGAAAAACACATGTTTTAAGTGATGGATCATGAGGCCCTGTTTATCCCTAACCCAAGCTCTCCGGACCTAAAGTGTTGAGCTCTAAACTCACGGACCGGGTCTAGCGATGAGTCACCTCACCCACGGTTCCTGATTTTTGAAAAACACCTCTTTTAAGCGACGGCTCATGAGGCCATGTTCCTCCGCAACCCGAGCTCTCAAGACCTAAAGTGTCATGCTCTGAACTCACAGACCGGGTCCGGCGACGAGTCACCTCACCCACGGTTCCTGACTTCTACAAAAACTTATATGAAACCAACAAAGCCCTTGGCTCAGGGGCTGACGGGAAAAGCACTAATTCCTACAACTTTCTCCACAAGAGGCTTACGAGGCGACCTTAGAGACACCCTCTTCAGTGGTTAAAATCCCATAGGTCCTAGAGTGTGAGCTCTTAACTTATGGGCCCAACCGGTAGTAAGTTACCTCACCTATGGTTCCTGGCACTCAAAACACTTCACACACATGCATTTCAAGACTCAAGTAGCATGTGCTATGGTCATCCCCTCGGGAGGCACCCAGGAACGACACACGAGGCAGAGCCCCTCCGCATCGCAACTGCCGCCCGACGCGTAAAGATCCACCATCGGGTCGCCTCCGCTACATCAGGCACTGGCCCTATGGTACTCCACTAAGAGACCTACCAAGCAGCTCAGGGGACAACCCTGGTCACGAATACATGTGTGATAACCCCACAAGGGCTCGCTCCACTTCTTTCAGAGGATGGATAGCTCTTTCGCCCGCGTAACCAAGAAACAACGCTCCGTATGAGCCTCGTGAGGCTAGTACTGCCCCTCGGCAATGAAGGCTTAGGAAATCACAACGGATACCTCCACTGGGGGTGCACATCAAGGTATCTCCCCGAGAGGAACCCCCAACATGTTGCGTTGGCAAACAGTATAAATACGCATGGGTAACCTAAGTTCCAAAGGCCTATTGTGCTCTGAAAGGGCGGGGGGCCACACCCCATAAGTATGCCAGAGCCTCGTGAGGCCTGCTACGGAGCAGTTTGTCCCACCCGCTGGAAGAGCCCGTGAGTGCTGCCCCCAAGGCGCCATCTTCAAAAAGCGCCTCTAACGGCTTCACTCCATGAGGTTGTTGTACCAGAACACCCGGCCATTCGGCAGAAACTCTCGAAGGCACAAGAGGTTTGTTCCTGGAGAAAGAAGACATAAGAGGTCACGGCCAACCTTTTCAAGAAGGCGCCACGCCATTAACACACATACAACGAAGCTCCAGGGAGAACAAGAACTAGAAGAAGGGGACAAACAACATAGGGGTCTGTACGGAAAGTTCATCCTAAGTCCTAATTACAATGCAAAAGGGTCAACAAGAGATACAACACTACCCTCTCCACGGGCAGGGAGACGGGCCCCCGATAGTGCCCTGATGGTTGCACCTCTTGGGATGTCCTGAAGTGTGGTGGATAGTCGTCACGACACAACTGAGCGTCAAACAGTGAGATTGAGAAGTCTCCCTTGCCGGCATACCGAAGCCGCGACATGAAGTTGCGCTGAATGCGGTGCTCGAAGAGGAAGTTGTGGCAGCCACCGGAGAGTAACTTCTCGCCCCATGAGAAGGTTTCGAAGCGCACCTCCCACTTAACGCGTCCTCCAGAGTGGTGAAGCTACACCTCCTCAGGAAGGTCGTTCACAGTCCCAAGCACGAATTGCTCGGGGAGGTTCACCCTCATGAACCAGTCTAGGTCGGTGAGGACGACGATGAAGTCGATGACCCTTTTAGGCTCAGGGCCATCCTCAATATTGATGACCACGGGAGCAAGATCCTCGGTAGGGGCGGGAGAGGATGGCCCGGATTCATCCCCGAACTTACTGCCACGCCCCCCATGGCGACCCCGTCCGCTTCCATAGGGGTGGCCGCGCCCGTGCCAAATGGGAGATTCTCCAACGGCCACTCCCGCCACTGAGGACGCAACCACGACAAGTGCCGCACCACGGCCTCCACGTCTCCCTCGGCCGCTTTCACGTGGCCTCGAGTGGCTGCGCTTCACCAGTGGAGTCTCCTCCACCTCGGACATCACCGTATTTCCCTTCTCCGCAGCTGAGAAGCGCTTGGGTGCCATGGGAAGGAGCGAAGCTTCAGCTCAGATACGCAGAAGGAAGAAGGGGAGCGGTGGCGTGGAAGTGAAAATACTTCTTCCCTACTCCCTGATTTAACTAGGCCAGTTGAAAAGACTCATCACTGCTTCTATTATTAACTGATAGTCCCCATGCACCATCTTGTTGTGGGAACATGTCCCAAAGCAGGAAAAATACACCCCACAGCTACGGCCGAGAGCGCGCAGCCGGTTGGACTTCATGTCCTAGATTCAAGAGTTTCAGGTCCGTGTTGACCAAGTGAGCACGGTGACCCGTCCATCGTCTAGGGCCGCTTGCCTATTCGAGCCCATGAATGGACATGTGCAAGCCAAGCACATGGGGGCTACTGTCATGGCCCTGGCAACCGGGGTGCCACGTCCCCACGATTGACGAGCCCGGTGCTAGAGACACTGCCAGCCTCGAGAGGAAGAAGCACCTCTAGATGTGGTCCAACCATGATGATGCCACGAGGCCACCGCCTCGCGAGGGATTGAACCTCCGGACGGACTCCCGAGGGAGCCTGCCACAGCGCCATTCCACACCCTCAATCCTCAGATACCTCAGAGAGCGTTGAGGGAAGGATGGTAACTTCATCAAGCGAAGCGTGAGCCATGTTCCAACAGGGAGCGCAGTGGCCCTGCAGCACCAGCTGCATCGGTAAAGGAAGCCTCGGTTCTCTTTCCCTTTTGCAGGCAAAGGACAAACAATCTCGTGGTGGAAGACTCCTTCCATTTCCATTTTGTTAAAAGAGGAAAAAGTAGAGAGCACTCTTCTGTGTGGTTGCTCCACTGAATCTTGAGAAACTTGATGCTCCGGGTTCGGGTAGTTCGAAAAGCTTCTTCCAAAATACGGATGTGTACTTCGGGATATGTCAGGTCATCGTTGATCTCTATGGTCCGGTGGTCGATATTTTTGAACACTTCGGTCTTCTCGGGGAATTCGAGACACTTGCAAAGTAATGAGATATGGAATACATTGTGCACGGCTGACATCTCTTCGGGTAGTTCCAATTGATACGATACTTCTCCTCGACAGTTCAGAATCTTGAAAGGTCCGATATATCTGGGGGATAACTTTCCTTTGAGTTGGAAATTCTGCATTCCATTCAATGGCGACACTTTCAGATAAACAAAATCTCCTATGTTGAAGGCGAGGTCTCTACGTCTCTTGTCGGTGTAACTCTTCTGTCTGGACTGGGCGGTCTTGAGGTGCTCACGAATCTTGTGAACCTTCTCTTCTGCTTCTCGTATGATGTCGGGTCCAAAAATCTGACTCTCTCCTACTTCCGACCAGTTCAAAGGGGTGCGACACTTTCGTCCGTACAAGAATTCAAATGGGGCCATTTGCAAACAGGCTTGATAACTGTTCTTGTATGAAAATTCTGCGAAGGGCAGATAGTCTTCCCACTTGGATCCAAATTCTAACACACATGCTCTCAGCATATCTTCGAGTATTTGATTTACTCACTCCGTTTGTCCATCGGTCTGAGGGTGATACGCGGTGCTGAAATCTAGACGGGTTCCTAAACCTTCTTGGACTTTCTTCCAGAATCTCGAGGTAAACTGAGTTCCTCGATCCGATACGATGTTCTTGGGGACTCCGTGCAAACTAAGGATTCTAGCGATGTATAACTCCGCTAGCTTCGAACTCTGATATGTGGTTTTAACGGGCAAGAAATGGGCGACTTTGGACAATCTGTCCACTATGACCCAGATAGAGTCATTTCCCCTACCAGAAGTAGGCAGTCCAGTGATAAAGTCCATTCCTATAGAATCCCATTTCCATTCCGGAATCTGCAAGGGTTGCAAATATCCAGCGGGTCTTTGATGTCCTTCCTTGACTCGCTGACATATATCACACTTGTCGATATAGCTTCCGATTTCTCTCTTCATCTTATGCCACCAAAATTGCTCTTTCAAATCTTGATACATCTTAGTTCCTCCGGGATGGATAGAATAAAGAGTACCATGAGCCTCCTTAAGAATAACTTCTTTAAACTCAGAATCTGCTGGTACACAAAGGCGTCCTTTGTACCACAAAACTCCTTCTTCGTCCTCGGTGAATCCAGGTACTTTGCCTGTACCGATACGACGCTTGATTCCGTCAATAGTAGCATTTTCCTTCTGCGCCTCTTTAATCTGACTAATCAAAGTGGGCTGGAGTTCTATGCTAGCCAAAAATCCTTCACTTACTACTTCCATTCGAAAATCTTCCATCTCTTTGTGCAAACTTGGTTGCTCCTTCAAAATCATGGAGTTCAAGCGGCACAGTAATCTGCTAAGGGCATCGGCTACCACATTGGTTTTACCAGGGTGATAGTGAATGTCCAGGTCGTAATCCTTGATTAGCTCTATCCATCTTCTCTGCCTCATATTCAGCTCCTTCTGAGTGAATATATACTTTAGGCTCTTGTGATCCGTATAGATCTCACAATGGTTTCCCATGAGGTAATGTCTCCATGTTTTCAGGGCTAGAACTACGGCTGCGAGTTCGAGGTCATGGGTTGGGTAGTTTTGCTCATGTTGCTTCAGTTGTCGAGATAGATAAGATATAACTTTTCCTTCTTGCATTAGCACACATCCGAGACTGATCTTGGATGTGTCACAATACACATCGAAGGGCTTCGTGATATCCGACATGATCAAGATTGGGGCTGAAATCAATCTCCTCTTGAGTTCTTGAAAACTCGCTTCACATTTGTTGGTCCATTCAAACTTCTTGTCTTTCTTCAGCAATTGGGTCATGGGTCTGGTGATACTCAAGAATCCTTCTACGAATTTGCGGTAATATCCCGCCAATCTGAGAAATGCACGAACTTGGGTTTGAGTGGTTGGGGCTTGCCAATCTTCTACATCTTTCACTTTGGGAGGGTCAACGGCAATTCCTCCCGCTGATACAATGTGACCAAGGAATCCTACCTCCTGCAACCAGAATTCACATTTGTGAAACTTTGCATACAACTGATGCTCTCTAAGGGTTCCAAGAATGGTCCTTAAGTGTAGCTCATGTTCTTCTTCTGATTTGGAATAAATCAGAATGTCATCAATGAAAACAACGACAAACTTATCCAGGAAGTCCATAAAAATCTTACTCATGAGATTCATGAAATAAGGGGGGGCATTGGTTAGTCCGAAAGACATGACTGTATACTCATACAATCCATATCTGGTGGTAAAGGCAGTCTTTGGAATATCCTCTGCACGAATTTTGAGTTGATGATAGCCAGTTCTAAGATCAATCTTAGAGAACACTTTGGCACCGGTCAACTGATCAAACAAATCTTCTATCTTGGGCAAGGGGTACTTGTTCTTGATGGTGACATCATTCAACTTCCGATAATCCGTACACAAACGGTTACCTCCATCCTTCTTGTCCACAAACAAGACAGGTGATCTCCATGGTGACGCACTTGGTTGAATTAATCCAATTTCCAACATGGAATCCGGTTGCTTCTTCAATTCTGCTAGCTCTGACGGGTTCATACTATATGGTCTCTGGGCTATGGGTCCTATTCCAGGAATTAGTTCGATGATAAACTCGATATCCCGATCTGGGGGTATACCAGGCAAGACATCTGGAAATACATCGGGGTATTCACAGACTATCCGGACTTGGTCAATGGTAGGTTGGGCTATACTCTTATTGCATTTGAATTGGCGAGGTAAGGTTTCAGATATATGCTCGACTGATATTCCGGCAGTATTGGTCATGGTTATGACTTTCTTGGCACAGTCAATCAATCCTTTATGTTTGGACATCCAATCCATTCCTAGTACTACTTCCAAACCTTTAGTTCCGAGTACTATCAGATTTGCATAAAAATCTATGCCATGGATTCGGATAGGGACAGCTTTGCAAATTTGCCTAGCCTTAGTGGTTGATCCGGGAATTTGAACAATCATAACATGCTTCAGTTTGGTTGGTTGAATTTTACTAGTGCATGCAAATTCTTCGGTGACAAATGAGTGCGATGCACCAAAATCAAACAACACTCTTGCAAGTACTGAATTAACAGAAAACATACCCAGCACGGCGTCTGGCGCTTCCTGAGCTTCTTTAGCATGCATGAGAAAAAGACGGCCATTGCGGTTGAGTGAATTCCCTGGGGCAAATCTTCTTCCTGGCTGCACACGACGCTGCTGCTGAGCTGGGGCATTGGCATTGGGGGCTGTAGCATTCTTATTGTTGGGGCACTCGTTGGAATAGTGGCCTTTATTTCCACAGTCATAACAAGTCACTTGCGACCTGTCCTTGGCTGCGACAGGCACAACATTGCTTCCAGTCCTAGGGGCAGTGTTGTGTTGGCTGTAGCATTGTTTTTGTTGAACTTGGGTGGGGCACGATTGAAATTTCTAGCGTTTCCGGGGTTGTTGTGATTTCCTCCGGGCCTAGGGTTTCCACAATTGGGGTAGGTCGGACGGTTCATCGGGAGGGTGTGTTGGTTCTTGGGGCAAATCCTGGAGATGGGTTGGGGCGATACTTTGGGGTCTGATGGGTTCCTGATTGATGCATCATGCGACGCTTGAGGTTCGCATTGGCTTGGTTGATCTTTCCTTCCATATGGATAGCTGAGTCCACAAGGGCTTCAATATTAGCAAAGGGGATATTGACTAACACAGTCTGCATTTCGTCATGCAGACCATTCAGGAATCTTTCTTTCTTCTTGGCTTCCGTGTCGATCTCATCCAGGGCATACCTAGCTAATGACAAAAATTTGTCACGGTATTCCACTATAGTCATCCTTCCTTGCTTCAGCTCTCTTAACTCATCTCTCATTCTCTTGATCAAACCTGGTGGCACATGGATTCTGCTAAACTTGACCTTGAATTCCTCCCAGGTCATCATCTAGCCTCCGGTCATTGCGCGAACACTGTTCCACCATGCCCTGGCATCTCCGGCTAGATAGTGGGTTGCGAAGAGGACTTTCTCGTTGGCTTCCACTCCGACGACTTCTAGGTTATTTTCTGTAAGATCCCTCCTTTATAAAGGAAAAGGATCCCTGTGATTGCACTTCTAGTCCTTGGATCAATGCTAGCATCCACAGTTTAAGATGAAGTACACATAAACAAAGGTCATTATTACAGTCATTCCAGAGACAACATAGTCTTTACAACTCTATGGCCACATGCCTAATACAAGAGTTTAAATAAGTAAATAGATAAAAGTCTTCATCTTCATGTGCAACAGGAAAACATGTTTGAGTGTAGACTCATGACTCCTAATCCTCATCAGAGTAACCTGCAACATCACAAGTTACAACCACAGTGGGTCAATACATTGGAATAGTATTGGCAAGTGATACCTTAGTATAATTTTACTGGACTAGATACTATATGCAATTTGGCTAAGTGTAGCTTAGGCTTCCTTTGCTCAAAATAGGTTTTGCCTATTAGTTGAAAAAACTAAGTTTTTCTTTGTCCAAAAGCTTTTCCCAAGGAACGACCAATAGACATTGTGGGTCCTTCACCCTTGTTCAACCACAAGTTTTACTTAGAAATTGGGGTGAGGAGATTCTTGATAGCTTCCATGTCTTGATGCTCAAGTTGTCCTTTTCCAGGGACATGGCTAAGTACTTAGATTCTTCCATCTGCAGAGGTTGTGCACTTTCCCCACCAGACTTGATTTTCACCAAGACAGGACCTTTCAGAAGCCTTCCCTTAGACCAAATGGACGCGTTCCAACCTATCATCCCACTACCACCAACTGTCCAAATGGCTAAGTTCTTGCAACCTATATGATCTAGACAGAGCCCATATTGCCAAGTGGCTGCACTAGAAACTTCTTAACATTTGGCCTCTAAAATCTCTTTGTTCCTGGGTGGCTTTCCACAAGTGAGATACACAAGGTAAACCATAGAAATTGGCCTTGTGTAACCACTCAACATAAACCATTCCTTCCATTCCACCCAGGTGTTTCATTTACTTAGTTGTTTTATTAGGCAAAACACAAGTCCAAAGACTTAGAAATATTTTTATCATAGCATGTATATTTCACCACCCTTGGTTGCTACTAGCTAGGCTAAGCATGGCATAGATAAGCATCTTAACTTAGAAATTTCCTAGCAATTCTACAACTACTAGGATTTCCCAACATGGCATATAAGCAAAATATAACATGCAAGACTAGCAAAAATATTTCTAATGCTTAGTAGAAAACATAGGGATAAAAATATCATGAAGCACCACTTGCCTTGATAGTTTGGAGAGTAGCTACACTCCTCACAATCACAATCACTGTTGGTGCCAAAATCTACACATAAAATCATAGCAACAAATCACGTACAAAATATATACAAACAAAAATATATGAATGCATGCGATATGATATGCGATGATTTTATAAACACAACAAGACAAGTGCACAGTACTGGTTCATAAACAAGTTCAAAACTTGCCAAACAACATTTATTTAAACACTAAAACATTTCTCAAATAATTTATATACACAAAAATAGTCCTACACATGTTTCTGTAAATAAAATCATTTTAACAGAAGCAAAACATTAAACACATTGCATATTTATAAAGGGCTTGTTGTCCTGATTCTATTGATATAAAATTTGTCTAATTTGGACGTGGGGATCAAAAGTTATGGCTAAAACAAATTCGAACATCTTATAGATTCAAATCCTGTTTTTAAACCTAAACTCTAGCCACGCGTCATAACCTGATTGGTGCGTACCGGTTCGCTCAGGATCTTGCTCACAAGCCGTTAGATCTAACTTATCCTGCACGGTCCAGATCTACTCATAACGTTTCGATAAGTGATCTATTTACACGCGATGGATCTAGATCCAACGGTCATCGACCAAGCAACCATAGATGGGCGGCGCTGGCGGTGGCATCTGGCGGCGGCGAGCTCTGTCTACGGGGACGCGGCGCTACAGGGGGTTCTGGGGTCGTCGGAGGCGCTTACCAGGTTCGTAGAGATGCACTAATGCTCAACCTGGCGACGGCTTGGCAAGGGGCGCACGGACACGGCTGCACGGGCTCGTCGGAGTTGCTGATAGCGTCGGGCTCGGGTGGAAGACGACATTGGCGACGCTCCTGGTCACCCTAGCATGAATAAAAGGCATCAGGAGATGCGGAAGACTACGGCAAACACACTCTTGTGAATCAGAAGTGAAGGGGAACACGGAGCTCACCGAATTTAATCGCCGGAGTTGGTGACGTCGTCGGGGGCTTGCAGAGCTTGATGAAGACGACGACCTGGGGCAGTATAGGACGAACTAAATACATCAGGAGGAGCGCAAAGAGATTGTGAAGCCGTTCGTATGAACCAGAGGAGAAGGGGCGCACGGGGCTCACCGGGATTGGTCGCCGGAGTGAGCTCTGTCTGTGGCGGTGCAAGGGCGATTGTGGGCAGCCTGGGGGCGTTCTGTGCTTGGAGTCTGGGGGAAAATGGAGAGGCGGCAGAGGGGGTTTAAGTAGGCGAGATGGGGGCGTGAATCACTCCTGCATTCAACAGGAATTGACGACGCGAATCAAAGCAGGAAACGCACGGCGTGAATTGGGGGAAGAACACGTCGTCGGGGTGGAGACGATGACGCCGTGTGGGCTGCAGCTGTCAGCGAGAGAAACAGAGAGGGAGTGGGTCCCGTCTGTCAGCGACCTAGCGGGTGCGGGTGTGAGTGAAGAAAACGTTTCGCGCGCGGGGGGGGGGGGGGGGGTTGCTGGGCTAGTTGGGCCAGATAGGTTGTTTGGCTTATTTTTTCCCTTTTAACCTTTTTTATGTTTCTGTTTGATTTTTCTGAAATGATTTTCAACTCCAAATGAAATGAGTTTGAATTCAAATCTTCTCTATGTTTTTATACTGCAAACCTTGCACACAAATGTGTGTCAAACACTACTGTTTACTCAAAACACTTTGATCAATTCAAAATAAAAATAAAACCAAGCCTTTATGTGATATATACTATAGGCATAATATTGGTTTTATTTACTCATTTTGTTTTGCAAACTTTGCTCAAGCTTTGGAAAGTGCCTAAGTTTGAATTCAAACTTTACTAAACAAAACAAGTACTCTTCTCATTGGAAGATAGTACTAAGGCTAGAGCAACTTACATGAAATAATAAGCATATATGCTTCTGTTTTGAAATGATTTGTTTGAAGTGAAATTTATATGATCATGGATGCATGGATGATATGCATGAGTTTGAAACATGATTTTAGGGATGTTACAAATCTAACTCCCTTAAGGTGAATCTCGCCCTCGAGATTCGAATTGGCTAGCAAATAGGTGAGGGTGGTCTTTCCGAAGATCATCTTCTCTTTCCCATGTTGCTTCCTCTTTGGAATGATGGTTCCACTGAACTTTGCAGAACTTGATAGTCTTAGTCCGTGTGACTCTTTCTGCAATCTCAAGAATCTTGATAGGTTTATCCTCATAAGTGAGATCACTTTCCAATTGAACGTCTTCCAAAGGTATAGTATCCTTCAAAGAAGTTTCTTCCATTTCTGGATGACACTTTTTAAGTTGACTCACATGAAACACATTATGAACACCTGATAAAGACTCTGGCAGTTCTATCTCATAAGCTACTTCTCCTTTGCGACTTAGAATCTTGAATGGTCCAACATATCTTGGGGCCAACTTTCCTTTGACTCCTGTAAGGTTCCCAACCTTTAATAAGGTAGAGTCCCCTGTGTTTACAATGCTAGTCCCTGGATCAATAGCTAGCATCCACAGTTAAGATGTAATATCAAGAAACAAAGGTCATAATACAACTTTATAACCAGGAATAACATAATTTTATTACATCTTACATAGATCATTTGGCTATTACATTACATTGCAGCAGAATATCTATAAGCATGGGGTCCTTCATCTTCAAACTGCCACAGGAAGACATGTTGGTTGTAGACTTTGTAATCCTAATGAATCAATCTTCACTAAAAACAATCAAACCTGCAACATAACAAGTTACAGCCACAAGGGTCAATACATTTGAATTGTATTGGCAAGTGATACTATGGTAGTATACTGGAATCTATCATCTATATGCATTTGGCTAAGTGGAGTTGAGGCTTGCATTGCTCAAAATAGATTTTTCCTTAACATTTGAAAACACTAAGTTTTTGCTTGACAAAATCATTTCTCCCAATCAAAGATTGAAGATCCTTTAACCCTTGTTCAACCACAAGTTTTTAACTTAGAAATTTGGATGATGAGATTCTTGATTGCTTCCATGTCTTGATGCTCAAATTGTCCTTTACCAGGGACATGGCTAAGTACTTAGATTTTACACTCTACAGAGGTGGTGCACTTTCCCCACAAGACTTGGTTTCCCAAGACAAGATCTTTCAGAAGCCTTCCCTTAGACCAAAATGGACGCCCTCCAACCTATCAAACTCTACCACCAACTGTCCATATGGCTAAGTTCTTGCAACCTATATGATCCAGGCAGAGCCCATAATGCCAAGTGGCTGCACTTGAAGCTTCTCAACATTTGACATCTCAAATCTCTTTGTTCCTGGGTGGCCATCCACAAGTGAGATACACAAGGTCAACCATAGACATGGGCCTTGTGAACCACTCAACCAAAAACCACCAATCAAGTCCCATTCCACCCAGGTGATTCATTGACTTAGTTGTTTTATTAAGAAAAACATAAGTCCTCAGACTTAGAAATTTTCCATAGTATGAATGTATATTCCACCATTGTTTTCTATTAGCTAAGCTAAGCATGAGAGTAATAGGAATCTTAACTTAGGAAGATTTCTACTAAGGTTTCATCTACTAGGTTTTCCTATAGCAAGGTTTATACTTAGCAAAATTTCCATGCAAGTTTTACTTAGAGAAAATCACTAATGCATAGTGAAAGTAATGGGACAAAAGTATGAAGCATCACTTGCCTTTTTGGTAGAGGGTATAAGTTCAATCCTTGTCCTTGCAACAATCACAATCTTCAAGTCACTACAATTCAATCAAGCAAGGTACAATCTCAATCTACCAATCAAGCAAAACATCACATAAAATCATAGAACTAAGATAATGCATGCAAGCATGCCAAGAATTGTTTTATTTGGACAAGTGGTTCCTAATGGGACATAAACATTTCAAAACACCTAATGGTCATTTTATAAAGTGGCAAAGTCATTTGCAAAAGGTTTCACTTCAAAAACCATTTTCAAAAACAAGGTATCATTTTATGTGGTGTAGAAATATTTTTACTAAGGCATTAATCTATAGGGTTCACCAAATATGTTTTCAAACCATAAAACTTGGTGTTTAGGGTCAGAGAGTTTAAAACAAAACATTTCCCAAAAGTTTTCTTCCAAAACCATTTTTAATAAATAAACCATATTTTTCTTTGACTAGGAATGGTTTTAAATCAAAGAATCATTCTTTTGTTTCACCAAATACATATTTGAATCCACAAAGTGTTTCCTATGGTCAGTAGGTTCAAAATACACCATTTGCCAAAGATTTTATCCCTAAAATCATTTTGGAACAATTTGTTTTTAACCTAAACAAGCATACAAATGTTTCTGCAAAAACAAACAATTAAACAGAAACTTTTTACTAAACAAATGGCATGGTTGGCTAGGGATTGTCTCACTGATTCCATTGATATAAAGTTTGTAATTTTTGGACGTGTGGATCAAAAGTTACAAGAGTTTCAAATCTGCATCTAAATCAGATTCAAATTTTGTTTTAAACAGAAACTGGCCACGCGTCATGTTCCTATTGGGCGGTACCGGTTCGTCTGGATCACGTACTGCAGGCCGTTTGATCTAACTGATATTGCACGGCGCAGGTTCACTCTTACCCCTTCTCTCTCTTTCTATCTTAGACGCTGGATGATGATCTAACGACTCACAGGACGTTGACCAAAGTCTGGCGGTGCAGCGACGGTGGCTGGCGGCGGCGAGGTCAGATGGTGGCGGCGCTGGTGAAACAGGAAGCGAGGGAGGATGGGAATATGCTCACCGCGTTCGCCGAAGCTTGGGGAAGCTCAACGTGGAGTCGTCTTGGCAAGGGGCGCACGGGGACAGGAGGAATGGCTCACCGGAGTTGGTATGGGCGGCGGTGCTCTCCGGTCGTCGTTGCTGGCGTCGTTTGGAACCACGCTAAGCCAAAAGAGAGGCACGGTTAGATGCGCACAAGGGTCGCGAGTAAGGGAGCATGATCGGGAGGTGCTGGGTCGGTCGAGGCTTACAAGGGGAGTTCGTTGGAGAAACGACAGACGGCGGTGGCGAGTTGAGGTTGACGAAGCCGACGTTACGGGGCACTCGCGAGTGAACCAGTGGCACGGGGAGATGCTCCAGGAGGTGAGGAGTGCGTCTGTGTGCTTGGGAAGGCAAGAGGTGGCGAATACTGGCCGGAATCGGCAAGGAGGGTCGTCGGAGACAGAGGTGCTCGGGAAGGAATTAGGGCAGCCTGGGGGCGTGTTGAGGTGGGGCGACAGAGGGGAACGAGAGAGGAGAGGGACGCTTAAATGCGCGCGGTCACGGGGCTGATTCAACGCGTGGTTAAGAGGAATCAAGCGTGCAGTTATTTGACCGAAACGGCGACGAGGTTTGGGGGAGAAGAGGTCACGGCGGGTGAGGACGATGAACAGGAGGGGTGGGGTCTATCTGGCAGTGAGGGAGAGAGAGAGGGGAATGGGTCCACCGGTCAGTTGCTCTGCGAGTGAGACTCTAAGTGAAAAACGTTTCGCAGAGGGGGAGAGACACTGGGCTGGTACTGGGCTTATTGGGCTGGCCGACTGGGCTGCTGTCCACTTCTATTTTTTTTCCTGATTGATTTTCCTTTTTCTGATTCTATTTTCTGTTTTGAAATTCAAACAACCAATCAAACATTCAACACAATTCAAACATTCATCACACTTTGCAATGAGTTTTGGTTCTGTTTAACAACATAAACCAAAGTCCAAAATAAAATAAAATAATTTTATTTTAGAGTCCATTTATAATTAAATAAAATGGACACTAGTTAATAAATCAAATGGGTTTTAATTTATTTAAAAACTCCATTTGAAATCTAAATATTTTCAAAACCAAATCAGTAGGTTTTATTTGAAAATAGAAGATACTTGGAAAACTTGTTTAAAATAAAATAACATTTTATTTTAGGGTCCATTAATAATTAAATAAAATGGACCTTAGTTATTAAATAAAATAGGGTTTGTTTTATTTATTTCTTTATTTTGAAAAATAAAACCAAAACACTTCAGTAGGTTTTATTTGAGAATATAAAATACTTGGAAAACTTATTTAAAATAATTTTAATAAGTTTTAGTGTTTATTTAAAATGGAAAAGACCTTTATTTTTAATAAAACTGGATATTAATAAATCCTCATTATTTTGTTTAAATAAACCTTTACTCTTTTAATCAAAGCAAAAAGATTTATTTCAAAAGTTTGGCCAAGGTTTAATTTGGCTCTATAAAATAATCCTTATTTATAAATCTACCTTTTCTTTTGAAAACCAAATCTTTTATTAAAAGATTCTAAAATAGTAATTTTTAAATATTTTCAAGTTTATTGTTTATTTAACTTTTTAAATCCCTTTAGGATTTTATTTGATCCAATTAGGTTTTGAAAGTTTCCAATTGGATTCAAAAAGTTTCTTCTCACTCTGAAAATCAACAAAGTTTTATTTTATTCATTTATTTTTCACATTACAAGATTTGGAAAATCTTGGGATGTGACAGGCTACCACCCTTAAAATAAATCTCGTCCCGAGATTTGGGGAGGCTAGGGGTTACAAGTAGGCTCAAAACAACTAGGGTACTACCACCCTTAAAAAATTTCCAACTAATTTACATCTTGTCTCACTTGGGATCTTGATGTAACTTTCCTGGACAGAAGTTTGCATAGTGGCCTAGCTCCTTGCATTTGAAACATGTGACAAGGCTGAGATCCCTCATAGGCTTGATTATATTGTGCTTCATCTTTTCTGGACAGTTGCTTGCATAATGTCCTAGCTCTTTGCAGTTGTTGCACCACACTTGGCTAATATCTTTCTTTTCCTTGGGTAACAATTCTTCTTGTTTGTTTCCTTGGTTCTTCTTCTTTTCTGGGCAGTCACTGGCATAGTGTCCCTTCTCTTTGCAATTGTAACATTGCAACTGTCTTATGTCCTTCTTCTTCTTTTTGGGTCTCTCCAAAGCTAGGAGTTCTTCTAGTTCATGTTCTTCAAAGGTGGGAAATGTTTCTCTCTTCTTGGGGCATTGGTCTTCATGCTCCTTGGATATATGATCCTTGTCTCCACAAATAATGCAAGCTGGGGCTCCATCTAGAATAACATTTCTGTCATCCTTGTTGTCACAAACTCTTTTGGAATAGTTTTCTTCCATATTGATCATTTGATCAGTCACCTTGAGCATAAATTGGGCTTGAGTTTCCAAAAATCCTTGCAGTGTTGGATCTTCACCACTAGTGTTAGCTATGAATTGAGCTGTCATTTGGTTCAACTGGTGTTGGGTTGCTATGAGCTTTTTCATGCTGTCCTCTTGGTTGGTGTTGGTGTCATCAACCTTGATGTTGGAGTCTCTTGGAGTAGTCATCTGTTTGGGTTGAATGGGGATTAGAATAGGAAAAAAAATTCTAAGTAGTTAATTCTAATCACACACATCACAATTTACTCAAGCAATGTGCAAGCATTTACAAACAACTTTTCACTCAAACAATGAAGTTCAAGCACATACTTAGGCAACAAAATATTTTTGTTACACCACATAAGTTGGTGTGGTTGACTTAACTAAAATTTGGTGGTCCATCTATATGGTTCACTTGTGATCTTTCCATCTTCTTGGTTGATTCTTCTTGCATGAGATCATGGTTTCCTTGAGAAAAACTCTTGGTTACAATAACCTCTAGTGAAATGATTTCCTTCTAATTTTTTTTTGCATTCCCTTAGTCTCCATATCTTGAGCAAGATTTCCTTGTCTCTCTTGTAGTCCTTAGTGGTATCCAAGGTTGAGGTCCTTGGTGAACATGTTGAAGATGTTGAAGTCATTAGAGTTGAAGAAGTTGAAGTCATTAGGGTTGAAGAAGTCCTTTGCACATGGTGTAGTCTTTGGCCATGGGGTAGGTTTTTCCATCAAGTTGAAATAGAAGAGATGTAGAATCCAAAAACCAAAATGGTTGAGGAAAGGGTTTACAAGATGGTTTGTAAATAAGTTTTGGAACAAATAAAACTCCTACCTTTCTAAGGGTTTTTGTCCAATCCTAGGTTTACAAATCCTACAGGCAACACAATGCTCTGATACCATCTGTAAGGTTCCCAACCTTTAATAAGGTAGAGTCCCCTGTGTTTACAATGCTAGTCCCTGGATCAATAGCTAGCATCCACAGTTAAGATGTAATATCAAGAAACAAAGGTCATAATACAACTTTATAACCAGGAATAACATAATTTTATTACATCTTACATAGCTCATTTGGCTATTACATTACATTACAGCAGAATATCTATAAGCATGGGGTCCTTCATCTTCAAACTGCCACAGGCAGACATGTTGGTTGTAGACTTTGTAATCCTAATGAATCAATCTTCACTAAAAACAATCAAACCTGCAACATAACAAGTTACAGCCACAAGGGTCAATACATTTGAATTTTATTGGCAAGTGATACTATGGTAGTATAGTGGAATCTATCATCTATATGCATTTGGCTAAGTGGAGTTGAGGCTTGCATTGCTCAAAATAGATTTTTCCTTAACATTTGAAAACACTAAGTTTTTGCTTGACAAAATCATTTCTCCCAATTAAAGATTGAAGATCCTTTAACCCTTGTTCAACCACAAGTTTTTAACTTAGAAATTTGTATGATGAGATTCTTGATTGCTTCCATGTCTTGATGCTCAAATTGTCCTTTATCAGGGACATGGCTAAGTACTTAGATTTTACACTCTGCAGAGGTGGTGCACTTTCCCCACAAGACTTGGTTTCCCAAGAAAAGATCTTTCAGAAGCGTTCCCTTAGACCAAAATGGACGCGCTCCAACCTATCAAACTCTACCACCAACTGTCCATATGGCTAAGTTCTTGCAACCTATATGATCCAGGCAGAGCCCATAATGCCAAGTGGCTGCACTTGAAGCTTCTCAACATTTGACATCTCAAATCTCTTTGTTCCTGGGTGGCCATCCACAAGTGAGATACACAAGGTCAACCATAGACATGGGCCTTGTGAACCACTCAACCAAAAACCACCAATCAATTCCCATTCCACCCAGGTGATTCATTGACTTAGTTGTTTTATTAAGAAAAACATAAGTCCTCAGACATAGAAATTTTCCATAGTATGAATGTATATTCCACCCTTGTTTTCTATTAGCTAAGCTAAGCATGAGAGTAATAGGAATCTTAACTTAGGAAGATTTCTACTAAGGTTTCATCTACTAGGTTTTCCTATAGCAAGGTTTATACTTAGCAAAATTTCCATGCAAGTTTTACTTAGAGAAAATCACTAATGCATAGTGAAAGTAATGGGACAAAAGTATGAAGCATCACTTGCCTTTTTGGTAGAGGGTATAAGTTCACTCCTTGTCCTTGCAACAATCACAATCTTCAAGTCACTACAATTCAATCAAGCAAGGTACAATCTCAATCTACCAATCAAGCAAAACATCACATAAAATCATAGAACTAAGATAATGCATGCAAGCATGCCAAGAATTGTTTTATTTGGACAAGTGGTTCCTAATGGGACATAAACATTTGAAAACACCTAATGGTCATTTTATAAAGTGGCAAAGTCATTTGCAAAAGGTTTCACTTCAAAAACCATTTTCAAAAACAAGGTAACATTTTATGGGGTGTAGAAATATTTTTACTAAGGCATTAATCTATAGGGTTAACCAAATATGTTTTCAAACCATAAAACTTGGTGTTTAGGGTCAGAGAGTTTAAAACAAAACATTTCCCAAAAGTTTTCTTCCAAAACCATTTTTAATAAATAAACCATATTTTTATTTGACTAGGAATGGTTTTAAATCAAAGAATCATTCTTTTGTTTCACCAAATACATTTTTGAATCCAGAAAGTGTTTCCTATGGTCAGTAGGTTCAAAATACACCATTTTCCAAAGATTTTATCCCTAAAATCATTTTTGAACAATTTTTTTAACCTAAACAAGCATACAAATGTTTCTGCAAAAACAAACAATTAAACATAAACTTTTTGCTAAACAAATGGCATGGTTGGCTAGGGCTTGTCTCACTGATTCCATTGATATAAAGTTTGTAATTTTTGACGTGTGGATCAAAAGTTACAAGAGTTTCAAATCTGCATCTAAATCAGATTCAAATTTTGTTTTAAACAGAAACTGGCCACGCGTCATGTTCCTATTGGGCGGTACCGGTTCGTCTAGATCACGTACTGCAGGCTGTTGGATCTAACTGATATCGCACGGCGCAGGTTCACTCTTAGCCCTTTGCTCTCTTTCTATCCTAGCCGCTGGATGATGATCTAACGACTCACAGGAGGTTGACCAAAGTCCGGCGGCGCAGCGACGGTGGCTGGCGGCGGCGAGGTCAGATGGTGGCGGCGCTGGTGAAACAGGAAGCGAGGGAGGATGGGAAGATGCTCACCGCGTTCGCCGAAGCTTGCGGAAGCTCAACGTGGAGTCGTCTTGGCAAGGGGCGCACAGGGACAGGAGGAATGGCTCACCGGAGTTGGTATGGGTGGCGGTGCTCTCGGGTCGTCGTCACTGGCGTCGTTTGGAACCACGCTAAGCCAAAAGAGAGGCACGGTTAGATGCGCACAAGGGTCACGAGTAAGGGCGCATGATCGGGAGGTGCTGGGGCGGTCGAGGCTTACCAGGGGAGTTCGTCGGAGAAACGACAAACGGCGGTGGCGAGTTGAGGTTGACGAAGCCGACGTTACGGGGCACTCGCGGGCGAACCAGTGGCACGGGGAGATGCGCCAGGAGGTGTGGAGTGCGTCTGTGTGCTTGGGAAGCCAAGAGGTGGCGAATACTGGCCGGAATCGGCAAGGAGGGTCGTCGGAGACAGAGGTGCTCGGGAAGGAATTAGGGCAGCCTGGGGGCGTGTTGAGGTGGGGCGACATAGGGGAACGAGAGAGGAGAGGGACGCTTAAATGCGCGCGGTCACGGCACTGATTCAACGCGTGGTTAAGAGGAATCAAGCGTGCAGTTATTTGACAGAAATGGCGACGAGGTTTGGGGGAGAAGAGGTCGCGGCGGGTGAGGACGATGAACAGGAGGGGTGGGGTCTATCTGGAAGTGAGGGAGAGAGAGAGGGGAGTGGGTCCACCGGTCAGTTGCTCTGCGAGTGAGACTCTAAGTGAAAAACGTTTCGCAGAGGGGGAGTGAGACTGGGCTGGTACTGGGCTTATTGGGCTGGCCGACTGGGCTGCTGTCCACTTCTATTTTTTTTCCTGATTGATTTTCCTTTTTCTGATTCTATTTTCTGTTTTGAAATTCAAACAACCAATCAAACATTCAAAACAATTCAAACATTCATCACACTTTGCAATGAGTTTTGGTTCTGTTTAACAACATAAACCAAAGTCCAAAATAAAATAAAATAATTTTATTTTAGAGTCCATTTATAATTAAATAAAATGGACACTAGTTAATAAATCAAATGGGTTTTAATTTATTTAAAAACTCCATTTGAAATCTAAATATTTTCAAAACCAAATCAGTAGGTTTTATTTGAAAATAGAAGATACTTGGAAAACTTGTTTAAAATAAAATAACATTTTATTTTAGGGTCCATTAATAATTAAATAAAATGGACCTTAGTTATTAAATAAAATAGGGTTTGTTTTATTTATTTCTTTATTTTGAAAAATAAAACCAAAACACTTCAGTAGGTTTTATTTGAGAATATAAAATACTTGGAAAACTTATTTAAAATAATTTTAATAAGTTTTAGTGTTTATTTAAAATGGAAAAGACCTTTATTTTTAATAAAACTGGATATTAATAAATCCTCATTATTTTGTTTAAATAAACCTTTACTCTTTTAATCAAAGCAAAAAGATTTATTTCAAAAGTTTGGCCAAGGTTTAATTTGGCTCTATAAAATAATCCTTATTTATAAATCTACCTTTTCTTTTGAAAACCAAATCTTTTATTAAAAGATTCTAAAATAGTAATTTTTAAATATTTTCAAGTTTATTGTTTATTTAACTTTTTTAAATCCCTTTAGGATTTTATTTGATCCAATTAGGTTTTGAAAGTTTCCAATTGGATTCAAAAAGTTTCTTCTCACTCTGAAAATCAACAAAGTTTTATTTTATTCATTTATTTTTCACATTACAAGATTTGGAAAATCTTGGGATGTGACAACTCCGAATCTCTTCACTCCACGAAGTGGTGACACTCTAAGATAAGCTCTATCTCCAACTTCGTAGGTGACTTCTCTACGCTTAGGATCCGTGTAGCTCTTCTATCGGGACTGTGTTATCTTTAATCTGTCCTTAACCAACTTGACCTTCTCTTCGGCTTCTTTGATTAGTTCTGGTCTGAACAAACTTCTTTCCCCCACACCATTCCATAACAATGGGGTGGTACATTTTCTCCCATAGAGAAACTCAAATGGTGCCATCTCAATGCTGGCTTGATAGCTGTTGTTATAAGAAAATTCTGCATAAGGCAGACTTTCATCCCAACTGGCTCCATAGTCTAGGGCACATGCCCTCAACATATCTTCAAGAATCTGATTAGTCCTTTCTGTTTGTCCATCAGTTTGAGGATGAAAAGCAGTGCTGAATTCCAACCTCGTTCCCAATGACTCATGTAGCTGTCTCCAAAAATGGGAAGTGAATTGAGTTCCCCTATCAGACACAATACTCTTGGGCACTCCATGTAGACATACAATTCTACTCATATAGATCTTGGCCAACTTAGCACTTGTATAGGTTGTCTTCACGGGTATGAAATGAGCCACTTTAGTTAGGCGATCCACTACTACCCAAATAGAATCA
Organism: Avena sativa; assembly: GCA_916181665.1. Lineage (NCBI taxonomy): Eukaryota > Viridiplantae > Streptophyta > Magnoliopsida > Poales > Poaceae > Avena > Avena sativa. The sequence continues at coordinate 134,561,605 of OV702295.1, forward strand.
TATCCTGACCGGGTCCTTGGTAATCCAGTAATGAAATCCATACCAATCTTGTCCCACTTCCAATCAGGAATAGGTAGTGGTTGAAGCAAACCTGCTGGTTTCTGATGTTCCGCTTTCACTCTACTACACACATCACACAAAGCAATATGCTCGGCGATGTCCTTCTTGAGATTATTCCACCAAAATCTTTCCTTCATATCCATGTACATTTTGGTGTTAGCCGGATGAATGGAATATGGTGAGTTGTGTGCTTCTTGCAAAATCAGTTTCCGAAGCTCTGGATCTTGTGGAACACAGATACGTTTTCCATGCCATAAAGTACCCTGTTCGTCTTCATGGAATCCTTTGGCTTTTCCTTTGCCAATCTTTTCCTTAATTTCTTGAATTTCCTTATCAATCTTCTGAGCTTATTTAATCTTGTCCAACAAGGTGGGTTGAACATCCAAAGACATGAGATGTCCTTCAGGCACAATCTCCAATCTGAGATCTCTAAATTGGGCACACAGATCATCTAGCAATTCTCCCTTAGTGAGGCCATTCACAAAAACCTTACGGCTTAGAGCATCCGCTACAACATTTGCTTTACCGGGGTGGTATTGCAAAATTAGGTCATAGTCCTTGATGAGTTCTAGCCATCTTCTTTGTCTCATATTAATTTCTTTCTGGGTGAAGATATACTTCAAACTTTTGTGATCTGTGAATACTTCACAACGCTTTCCCAAAAGATAGTGTCTCCATGTTTTGAGTGCATGGACAACAGAGGCTAACTCTAAATCATGAATAAGATAGTTTACTTCATGAGTTTTGAGTTGTCTCGAGGCATAAGCCACAACTTTCCCTTCTTGCATAAGTACTGCACCCAATCCATGATGAGATGCATCACAATACACTTTGAAATCTTTTTCCAAATCTGGCAAACACAAGACTGGTGCTGTCACAAGTCTCTTCTTCAATTCTTGAAAGCTGAGTTCACATCCCTCAGACCAAGCAAATTTCTTGTCTTTCTTTAGCAATTCTGTCATAGGCTGAGCTACCTTGGAGAAATTCTCAATGAACCTTCTGTAGTAACCTGCTAAGCCAAGGAAACTACGAACTTCTTTCACTGACTTGGGAGATTCCCATTCAGTTACAGCTGAAACCTTAGCAGGATCAACTGCTACACCATCTCCTGACACAACGTGTCCAAGAAATCCAACTTCATTTAGCCAAAATTCACACTTGCTGAATTTGGCATACAGTTTATGCCCTCTAAGCTTCTCAAGTATCAAACGCAAATGTCCTTCATGCTCTTCTTTGCTCTTGGAGTAGATTAAAATGTCATTGATGAAAATGACAACAAACTTATCAAGAAATTCCATGAACACCTTGTTCATCATATTCATGAAGTATGCTGGTGCATTGGTCAAACCAAATGGCATCACGGTATACTCATACAATCCATACGTTGTGGTGAAAGCTGTCTTAGGTATGTATTGCTCTCTTATTTTGAGTTGGAAATAACCTGACCGAAGATCAATCTTTGAGAACACACAAGCTCCTTCTAGCTGATCAAACAAGTCATTGATTCTAGGCAAAGGATATTTGTTCTTGATAGTCACCTCATTGAATGAACGGTAATCTATGCATAACCTTTGACTTCTATCTTTCTTTTCAACAACAACACTGGTGCTCCCCAAGATGAAGAACTTGGTTGAATAAATCCTTTTTGAAATTGTTCTCCAAGTTGTTTCTTGAGTTCTTTCAGTTCATCAACTGACATCTTGTACGGTCTCTTTGCTATTGGTCCAGATCCTGGTAGAAAATCAATAAGGAACTCCACATCTCTATCTGGTGGCATTCCCGGCAATTCTTCCGGAAACACATCCGGATATTCACTCACAATTGGCACACTGTCTATGCTAACCCCCTTAAGAGAATTTAGCATACTCCTTTTTGCTTCAAAGTTGGTCTTGAATCTGATCCTTTTATTTTCTGGAGTTGTGAGTGAGACAGTATGGTTGGCACAATCTATCACACCCTTGTGCTTAGTCATCTAGTCCATTCCCAAAATGACATCCAATACTTGGGAGTTTAGGATTATCAAGTTAACAGGAAACTTATACTTCCCAAACTCTATCACTAGATCATGACACCCTGAATTTACTATCATTTCTCCGCCATGAGAACTTACTTTCATAGGACACCCAATGGTTTCTACCGGTAGTTCATTTCTTTCAACAAATGCTCTTGATATCAATGAATGAGATGCACCAGTATCAAAGAGAACAAATGCTGGAACGGAATTGAGTTTGAACTTACCAGCAACAGCATCAGGCTCCTCATTGATGTGGTTCACTTGTCCCTTTTGGAAAGGGTTGGGCTTGTTGGGTCCTTCAACTTTCTTTTCTGGGCATTCATTTGCATAATGCCCCATCTTCTTGCACTTGAAACACTCAACCTGACTAATATCCTTCTTGACAGGCTGGCTTCCACTGCCACTTCCACTACCACTATGGTGGCTCTTATATCCACCCTTGTGGTTCTTGTACTTGTCATTGTCATGACTACGGTGATGCTTATTGTCATGATGACGGTTGTGGTTGTGGTGCTTGTTGAATTTCCCATGCTTGTGGGATCCTGAGCTTCCACTATCATCATAATGGGAACGCCTGTGAGACGATCCCGAGTTGTGCTTGTCCGAGTGCTTTCTCTTCCTACTCTCAACTTGCTTCATTTTGTTCTCCAAAATAGCAGCCTTATCACAAAGAGACTGGTATGTGGGAACATATGCCACAGCTAACTGTAGGTTCAGTTCATCATTCAACCCTTCAAGGAACTTTTCCTTCCTCTTAGCATCAGTGTCAACTTCATCCGGTGCATAATGCGCCAGATTGTTGAACTCCTCAATATATTCAGCCTCGCTGCGGTGGCGCTGCTTCAGATTATGGAACTCTTTCTTCTTCAGACTCATCACTCCAGATGAGATATGAGTAGTATGAAAGCCATCCTCAAAGATAGCCCATGTCACATCTTCAATGGGAGTGGTGATCTGGAAGTTATCCCACCAAGTGGCGGCTGGTCCTTTCAACAAATGTGCTGCAAATCTGACTTTTTTCTGCATCAGTACAGTCCACGGTTACCAAGTCCTTGTTCACAGAGCGTAGCCAATCATTGGCCACCATAGGATCAGTTGTTCCTGAGACCTTTGCTAGCCTCAATCTCAAGAACCTGGTAAGCATATCAAAACCCGGTGGGTTGTTGTTGTTGTTATTGTTGTTATTGTTGTTGTTATTTTGGTTCTGGATGAACGTGGTCATCATCTGCATTAGCTGAGTCTGAGCTGTCATCATTTGCTGCATCTCAGGAGTGATGTTGTTGTTATTGGGGTTGGGATTGGCACGACGGGGAGGCATCTGTGGTTTGTTCAATATAGATAAGAATGAGATACCCATAGATGCTATCATGCACAATACATCACATAAACAGTCACCAAGCATGCATCATAGTAATAATAGTTCAACAACAAAAACGACAAGTTTGCAAAGTAAACACACCAATAACAAGCCATCCACATGTTGGATGGTCATTGCGACTCAAATAAAGTATGATAAATGAGTAGTCATCACTACTCCTCGGCATCAACCTCCTCCTCAACAAAGGTAAGACCTGCATTCTCCATAGCGGTCTTGTATTCTTCGACATTGGTGGTCAAGGTCTCTACTTTGGCTTTGAGAGCCCTCTTCTAAGAACGAAGCCTCTTAATCACAGTCTGCTGATGCTCGAGCTCGAAGTCCTTGGCCTGCAGTTCTTCAGTCATGTCCCGAATCCTCTTGTTCCTATCCTGGACTCGCTTCTCTTGGCTCTTGAACTTTCTGTCCTGGCTCTCGAACATTGCCTCCATCTCCTTGACTATCTCATCTTGCTCCGCGAAGAGCTTATCCTTCTCACGAAGCTGCACCTGGAGTTCGTCATTGCTAAGCATGACGTTGGTCCTATCAGTGTCCATGTGCCTAAGAAGAACCTCTAAGTCCTGGAGGTATAGGCGAATCGGCTCTGCTGTCTCCCTCGAAGTGTCCTCGAAGTCGATGGCCTCTCCATCCTCATCACATCTACCGAAGACGTGGAAGTGAGTACCTCTAACCTGTCGAGAGTGTCTCCCTAGAAGGCGTCCAATCAAGTCCTGCATGACTACCTCTAGGCCTCTCTCCTTGTCATCATGCATGAGCTTGAAGATGATAGCCTCCGTGGTAGGCTCAGTCTGGCGTCCTGGCTGATTGACCTTGAAGCCCCAAAGGTCTTTCCTCTCAAACTTGGTGAGGGGAAGCACCATGATGGTAGGAAGAGGGAGATTGAGCAAACTAGTAAGCTCAATAATATGAGGGCCAAAGCGAGTTCCCTGGAACTCCTCAACAGTGCTGATGGTAACATTAGGCATCTATTTATAAGATAGAAAAAGTTAGAATCAACACAATTTAAGACAAATCACAATACAAGACATCACATGCATAACTTTGAGAATCAAACAACACAAGTCATGCATACATGGATCCATTACAACAACCAAGGTTCAACTTATTTTTAGCAACATTTGGAAAATAAGGTGATAAGTGGTGGTCCAACTAACGAAGTACGCTTACAATCCTATCTCACTAGACAGATTGGCTAACACAATATTTCTAGAAGTAATCAGTCTATCTTGAGCACATGACTCCATCACTAAGTCTATAATGTCTCCTCTTAAGGTTTGGTTAGTAGCTTCCAACTCTTGGGTATGTTTCTTCTCTTCCTTTAGGTCATTTTGGATGTTGAGCATTCTGCACTTGACTCTATCACCAAGTTCTTTGATGGTCTTCCAAGCTGCATCCCTTTCTGAATCAAAGAATGTAGTGTGCACCCCTGAATTGGTGAACATGCAGAATCCTGATTCCTTGTGGTTGTCTTCCTTGTTTTTATACAAGTTAAGTTTCACCCACCAGTACTCAACTCCTTCATCCATCACAGGAAAACCTTTGTACACAGCTGCACCATGTATTTCCATTGCAACCATGAGGTCCTTGAGAGCCTTGGGAAATTCTGTCTCACACTCCAAAGTCATTGTCATGAGTGGTCCTTTCCTTACGGCTTCGTTGATGGAGTTCATCTACAAATAGAGATGAGAAAGAAGATTAGAAAAGTTTATGAGAAGAATAGACAAGTGTAGAAGATGTTGAATTTTTTTCCTTAGTGGTTTCCAATCCTAGGGTCATAATCCTACAGGCAACACAGTGCTCTGATACCATCTATAAGATCCCTCCTTTATAAAGGAAAAGGATCCCTATGATTGCAATGCTAGTCCCTGGATCAATGCTAGCATCCACAGTTTAAGATGAAGTACATAGAAACAAAGGTCATTATTACAGTCATTCGAGAGACAACATAGTCTTTACAACTCCATGGTCACAGGCCTAATACGAGAGTTTAAATAAGTAAATAGATAAAAGTCTTCATCTTCATGTGCCACAGGCAAACATGTTGAGTGTAGACTCATGACTCCTAATCCTCATCAGAGTAACCTGCAACATCACAAGTTACAACCACAATGGGTCAATACATTGGAATAGTGTTGGCAAGTGATACCTTAGTATAATTTTAGTGGACTAGATACTATATGCAATTTGGCTAAGTGTAGCTTAGGCTTGCTTTGCTCAAAATAGGTTTTGCCTATTAGTTGAAAAAACTAAGTTTTTCTTTGTCCAAAAGCTTTTCCCAAGGAACCACCAATAGACATTGAGGTCCTTCACCCTTGTTCAACCACAAGTTTTACTTAGAAATTGGGGTGAGGAGATTCTTGATAGCTTCCATGTCTTGATGCTCAAGTTGTCCTTTTCCAGGGACATGGCTAAGTACTTAGATTCTTCCATCTACAGAGGTTGTGCACTTTCCCCACCAAACTTGATTTTCACCAAGACAGGACCTTTCAGAAGCCTTCCCTTAGACCAAATGGACGCGTTCCAACCTATCATCCCACTACCACCAACTGTCCAAATGGCTAAGTTCTTGCAACCTATATGATCCAGGCAGATCCCATATTGCCAAGTGGCTGCACCAGAAGCTTCTTAACATTTGGCCTCTAAAATCTCTTTGTTCCTGGGTGGCTTTCCACAAGTGAGATACACAAGGTAAACCATATAAATGGGCCTTGTGTAACCACTCAACATAAACAATTCCTTCCATTCCACCCAGGTGTTTCATTTACTTAGTTGTTTTATTAGGCCAAACACAAGTCCAAAGACTTAGAAATATTTTTATCATAGCATGTATATTTCACCACCCTTGGTTGCTACTAGCTAGGCTAAGCATGGCATAGATAAGCATCTTAACTTAGAAATTTCCTAGCAATTCTACAACTACTAGGATTTCCCAACATGGCATATAAGCAAAATATAACATGCAAGACTAGCAAAAATATTTCTAATGATTAGTAGAAAACATAGGGATAAAAATATCATGAAGCACCACTTGCCTTGGTAGTTTGGAGAGTAGTTACACTCCTCACAATCACAATCACTATTGGCACCAAAATCTACACATAAAATCATAGCAACAAATCACATACAAAATATATACAAACAAAAATATATGAATGCATGCAATATGATATGTGATGATTTTCTAAACACAACAAGACAAGTGCACAGTACCGGTTCATAAACAAGTTCAAAAGTTGCCAAACAACATTTATTTAAACACTAAAACATTTCTCAAATAATTTATATACACAAAAATAGTCCTACACATGTTTCTGTAAATAAAATCATTTTAACAGAAGCAAAACATTAAACACATTGCATATTTATAAAGGGCTTGTTCTCCTGATTCCATTGATATAAAATTTGTCTAATTTGGACGTGGGGATCAAAAGTTATGGATAAAACAAATTCAAACATCTAATAGATTCAAATCCTGTTTTTAAACCTAAACTCTAGCCACGCGTCATAACCTGATTGGTGCGTACCGGTTCGCTCAGGATCGCGCTCACAAGCCGTTAGATCTAACTTATCCTGCACGGTCCATATCTACTCATAACGTTTCGATAAGTGATCTATTTACACACGCTGGATCTAGATCCAACGGTCATCGACCAAGCAACCATAGATGGGTGGCGCTGGCGGTGGCATCTGGCGGCGGCGAGCTCTGTCTATGGCGGCACGGTACTACAGGGGGTTCTGGGGTCGTCGGAGGCGCTTACCAGGTTTGTTGCGATGCACTGATGCTCAACCTGGCGACGGCTTGGCAAGGGGCGCACGGACACGGCTGCACGGGCTCGTCGGAGTTGCTGACAGCGTCAGGCTCGGGTGGACGACGACGTTGGCGACGCTCCTGGTCACCCTAGCATGAATAAAAGGCATCAGGAGATGCACAAGACTACGGCGAACACGTGAATCAGAAGTGAAGGGGAACACGGAGCTCACCGAATTTAATCGCCGGAGTTGGTGACGTCGTCGGGGGCTTGTAGAGCTTGATGAAGACGACGACCTGGGGCAGTATAGGACGAACCAAATACATCAGGAGGAGCGCAAAGAGATTGTGAAGCTGTTCGTATGAACCAGAGGAGAAGGGGCGCACGGGGATCACCGGGATTGGTCGCCGGAGTGAGCTCTGTCTGCGGCGGTGCAAGGGCGATTGTGGGCAGCCTGGGGGCGTTCTGTGCTCGGAGTCTGGGGGAAAATGGAGATGGGGCAGAGGGGGTTTAAGTAGGCGAGATGGGGGCATGAATCACTCCTGCATTCAACGGGAATTGACAACGCGAATCAAAGCAGGAAACGCACGGCGTGAATTGGGGGAAGAACACGTCGTCGGGTGGAGACGATGACGTCGTGTGGGCCGCGGCTGTCAGCGAGAGAAACGGAGAGGGAGTGGGTCCCGTCTGTCAGTGACCTAGCGGGTGCGGGTGTGAGTGAAGAAAACGTTTCGCGCGGGGGGGGGGGGATGCTGGGATAGTTGGGCCAGATAGGTTGTTTGGCTTATTTTTTCCCTTTTAACCTTTTTTCTTTTTCTGTTTGATTTTTCTGAAATGATTTTCAACTCCAAATCAAATGAGTTTGAATTCAAATCTTCTCTAGGTTTTTATACTGCAAACCTTTCACTCAAATGTGTGTCAAACACTACTGTTTACTCAAAACACTTTGATCATTTGAAAATAAAAATAAAACCAAGCCTTTATGTGATATATACTATAGGCATAATATTTGTTTTATTTACTCATTTTGTTTTGCAAACTTTGCTCAAGCTTTGGAAAGTGCCTAAGTTTGAATTCAAACTTTACTGAACAAAACAAGTACTCTTCTCATTGGAAGATAGTACTAAGGCTAGAGCAACTTACATGAAATAATAAGCATATATGCTTCTGTTTTGAAATGATTTGCATGAGTTTGAAACATGTTACATTTTCCATGGTTTGTAGCCAATCATTAGCGTCTAGGGGCTCTTCTGACTTAGTGAAAACAGGTGAGTTGGTATTCTGGAAATTTTTGAGCTTAGATCCATGGTTGTCCTGATTTCTGTGGCCTTGGTTGTTGTGGGCAAGCTGGGCTATCTGCTGAAGGGTGGCTAGGTTGGCTTGACGTTCCGCTCTTTCAGCTTCATGGTCAGAAGTCAACCTTTGCAGAATCTGCAACATCGGGTCCGGGGATGAACCACTTCCTCCACGTGGCATCTGAAGATTGAGATAGATCATGAGAAAAGAGGGGAATTTCTAAAGTTTTGGGGTCTTTGAAAAAAAATTAAAGTTTGACTCAGATTTTCTAGCAACTTGCTTTTTCATTCATTCATAGCACCCAGTACAACACACACCACAACAAAGAAAAACAGATGGTTTTAAGAACCATTCTGCGAACTACGATACAGTGGGACCGAATACTACTTACTACGCTAGTGCTCAAGTGCTACTACTCCTCGGAATCTTTGGCCTCATCATCATCGATGAAGGCGAGATCGTCCTCATCGGTGAAGAAGTCCATAGCCTGATCCTCCAGAAAATCATCGTCATCGCTGAGATAGGAGTAGGGGTCTCCACGAAGATCCTCTCCGGCATTCCCCCTTTCCTCCAACTACATGTCTCTCTCGTGGAAGGTCTCCTCTAAAGATGAGATGCGGTGGTGAAGGCGGGCAATGATGCGTTCCTTCTTGTCGAGCTGACGGCGGCGAGACTTGCGATCCCTTTCTAGCATGGCGATGGTTTGGTCATTCGTCTTGATGATGGCAGACTTGTGGTTGGAGTAGTCACGGCAGTTATCCAACTCTTGATGACGATCGTACATCATGAAGCTAAGGTGGTCCAATTGAGTCTTTAGCTCAGGGTGGTATGGGGCTTCCAAGGGTTGTCCATTTGCATCACGCCTTGGGCAAAACTCAAAGCGAGTACCCTTGATCTGGTTGATGCTCTGCCCACACAGACGGGAAAGAGCTTCCTGCATGGCCCTGGCAAGTCCATCGAGCCAGTTGTTCTCTCTTAAGGTAAACTGAATTCCCTGAGCAGTGGGAGGTTCAATCTTTCCTCTGAGACTTGCCACAATTAGGCACTGCAGATCTTCTCCTCCTTGATCATTGAGCTGAGCTCCGAAGAACTCGGGGTGCGGACGCTCCAGAAGTTCCGAAAGCTGGTCCAAATCCCTCTCAAAGATAAGGTCTCCTACATTCCCCAACTGATAAAACTTGCTGTACTTCACGTCCATCTATAAGAATAGAGGATGAGTAGGTTAGCAGAGTGATCAAGTGTGTCAACATTTTAGGTATTTTGCAAGGGTTTTTGAGGAACATGACTTTTTATGAAAGAATCAAAGGGATAAGAATGAGAATAAGTTTTTGTAAATATTTGTTTTCTTTGGTTTTGAAACTAAGTTTTTGATTCAAACGTCCAGTCTAACTAGGGTCTCCTATGGTCAGGATGGCTCTGATACCAACTTGTCAACACCCGGATTTTTAATCCCAGATGCCTGTTATGCCATACATCGCAATCCCAGGATTACCATTTTTGCGAGACATAACAGAATTGGATACCATAGTACATCATCCATTACAACCGTACATAATTTCTTACACAAATAGGGATCTCATGATCCAGTTCTTAATACAACATCAAGCAGCGCAATACGTAATAATAACGGTAGCGTAGGCGAAGCTCCATCTTCGGGGTCACAGGCAATGCTGACGATGGGAGATGATCCTTGTTGTTGTAACCTTCCTGGGGTCCATCATCCAGGTACTCTTCTTCATAGTCTGGCCATGGGAATAGCGAGGGACAAAGCCATGAGTACTCTTTAAGTACTCGCAAACTAGTACTAACAGGTAAAGGGGTTTTTGGATAATAGGACACTAGGCTCTAGGGTTGTTTTGCAAAAGCCAGATTTATCTCTACGAAGTTCCAAAGATAATCACAATTTTGTAACTCCTAAGTGGGATCTTGTAACTCATGTCACAACCCTGTTGTGGTCAAGTCAAAGTCTCAATTCATTTCACAAGTCATTTTGAAAAGTCTGACGGGGGAACAGTATGGCCACTCCAACTGTCCATAACCGCGGACGCGGCTATTCAAATAGTTTGACACTCTGCAGAGATTGTACACTTTCACCACAACATTCGATACATCCGTCAGGAACAAATCCTGAATTCACCATACTCACTATGCGGATAATCAATCTTAACCTTTCAATTACATTCCCTAGTATAAGCAAATTTCCTGTGAGTTTGGCCTCCCAACCATGACCAACTGTCATCTTGGGTACTGCACAGGTGGACAATCTTCACAAGGTAGCCTCCGCTCAGACCTTGGCCGTGAGGGAACTAATACTAAGGTATATAAGTTTCCAGTCAAGCCCTACCCAATCTTCGGGTATTGTGGTTGTACGATAAAATTGGAATGGTATCGCATCCAGACAACCATCAGTTTTATCAAGGGCTAAGGCTCATGCCTCAACAATTTCATCACCAAAATCATCAAGTGTTCGGAAACACATGTCCAAAACATTTCAATAGAATGATCCATCATTCCAAGGTTTTCATAACCATTTTTCCACCAAGTATTCCCATCTAAAATTGATCAAGTTTTATGCTTAGCACTAGCATCTACAGGTGGGAGTAAGCACTAATGAGGGGTGGTAAACTAGTGGAGTTTTAACTAAGTTCAATCTCATGCCTTAGGATGACATCAAGATTATCTATCTTAGGCCAAATTTTATGCTCTTTATGCAACCTTCACATATATCTTTCTAGCATCTACAAGTCACTTAAGTAAACTCCAAGTAATATCTTTGATAAAGAAATAAAATAGAAAGCTTGTAAATAAAACTAGGATTGGGTGTCATCAAATATGTCTAACCAAGCATGCTTAGTGCAGTGCATAGGTTATCTAACTTTCATAATTGCAAGTGTTAGCTTGCACAATCAACTAGTAGTATTAGGGTTGCATTAGTTTCAATATAAGCTTGCATTAGTAGGGTATCTTGCAAGTGTTAGCTTGCCTTGAGCAGAGCAGTGGTTGAAGTTCTCTTCGGCTTCTTCTTCGTAGAATCCTCCTTACTCCTCGTATCCTTGGTCGGTACTAGCGTCTATGAATAAATACGAGGTACACAATCACCAAACAATACTTAACTACTTGCAATCATCACACAAAAGGGTCCCATAGATGATCTAGCATCATCTCTAACATTACAAGGTTAAGGCTTGGTTTAATTCTCTTTATTTTTAGAAAAGTAATTTCTACTCATTGAAAAACTACTTAAGATTTAATATTCTCCAAACCAAACATGGGATCATGTTGACACATGTCATCACCACATATTTTAGTCCATGGGAATATGATTTAAAGTGGTGTCACAATTTAATAAGGTTTTACCCTTTTATTTTAATTAAATAATGTGTCTAGAAATGCCTATGTAGCATTCTTTTATTACTTGAACATTATTTCTGCAAGTAAACCTATATATTTTTATATATTCTGAAAGTTATGGTTAAATGTGATTTTTGAGAGTTGGAATCAACTCAAAAGCTATTATGGTTTAAATTTGAAAAATGTTTGAATGCAGAAAAGCTTCTGCCTTGTTATTTTTACCATGGGTGATCTATAGATCCAAATGACTTGAATCCAACCGGCTTGGATTCATAATTCCCAAACCTTTCTAAAGAAGTTAGTTTCATTCAATTTGGTGCACTGAATCGACCTGGGTTGATTTTTGAAACTGGGTACAGAAGTGTGTTTGAAATTAAATTGAAAAGGTTTAATTCAAATAACTGGGCTGCGCGGGAAAGGTTAACGGGCCGGCCCAGTGACACTCCGCGGCGCGGGGCTCAGCTGACAGGGGGTTCCACCGGTCATTGGCTCTTTAAACGCGAAGCGGTACGGGGCAATATGGGACGTTCGATCTGGTTCTAATCCAACGGCTGGGAGTCATCGTCGACGTTGGGAAAGCCGGCGAGATAGAAACATAGCGCGGCCAGTGGGGGTTGCTGGGGGCTCACCGGGGTTTGGGCGAGGGTCGACGAGGCGGGCGAACGACGAAGTCGACGACGGCGAACTCAGGGGTGGTCGCGGCAGTTCCTGGGGTGGACGAAATCGACGGCGCCCTTATTCTCCAGAGGCGGCCTGCTCCGGCGCAATTCCGGCGATGCGCTGCTCGCCTTGCTCCGGGACTGAGGTGGGGTGTTTCTGGGTGAGAGAGGAGTGGAATATTGTGAAGAATTCGAGCGGGGGAGTCCTTTATTTATAGTCTCGATGGTGAGACCGAACGGCATGGGCGGGCGACGGTGGCGACATGGCTATGGGCTGCTAGAGGCATGGCCGGCGGTGGAGATCGCTTGGTGGTCTCCTGGCGATGCTCTACGGCTTTAATGCGCTTGTAGGGGCGGTGCGGTTTGGTCTGGAACACTCGACGCTCTGCGCGACAGAGGCGGCGTCTTCGACGGCGAGCGGTTGATGTGCGTCACGGGGCGGCAAACGGGGATGTCTGGCGGTCTCCTGGGTCGATGGAGATCGTGTATGCACGCGGCGAGGGCAGCGCGCGGTCTGTGGGCTCCGGTCGAGCGTGGCGCTCTGGCGCATGCTCGGCTTGGTCGCTGGCAGTCTGGGCGCGGTCCGTGCGTGTGGTCCAGTGGCTAGCAGGGTTCGAGCGCTGGACAGGGAGTGGCGGTGGATGGTGGGCTGCCTCCCAGACATGTTGTTTTGGCTTGGTGCTTGCTCTGGCTAGCTAGCCATTGTCGGCTGGCAAGGGGGTGCTCGGGTTGGCATGGCATGGAGTAAAGGGTAGGGGCTAGGGTTGGTCCAAGCACTGGTTGGCACTGGGGGAGACAAGGGTGATCAATGGTGAACATTGCTTAGCCCAATTACTGCTCCAAACAGTGAAGTTAGTCCAGTTTGATTTGAATCTGCCAAGTGTTTGATGAAATGGCCGCAAGAATTCAAGTTTTGAATTTTGAAAAGATTTTTGGTGGGTGTGATAGATTGGTGCTGGTGAGTCTATAGATGCTTGGGTTTTGAAAGTTGAGCTTGTTTGAGTGGTTTTTGAAAAAGTGTGATCTTCCCCTATGATAAAGATTCAATTTTGAATTGTCATTTAAACTATGCATTTGAAAGTTTCTGGATGATCACAAAGTGGGCCTTGATACCTTGTTATGAGTACATTCAAGGGATGCAAAGATCCAGAGAAGTTTCCGTTAGGTTCTGAAAGTTTGAGACAACCAAAGTAGGCATGCGAGTTAAATTGGTCAAAATGACCATTCCCTTATTTTATTTGTTTTGATTTACTTGTCTTTAGGAAAAGTTTGGGAAATGTTTAGATGATGTTTATTTCACCTAAGAATCCATTTACAAGCAATGGAACGTATAAACAAGGTAGTTCAAAAGAATTCAAAATGAAATGCATACACATATGCATGCTTTCATAATTTTATTTAGAAAAGTTTTTGTTAACCCTAAATTTTGATGATTAGAGTTTGATGATCCAAGTTTAGTATTTTTGGGATGTTACATAGCCGATGTCTTGTCTGCATGCTCAAGGGAGCGCATGTCCTGGACCTCGTCACACCGGATCGTGATGACTCCACCGCTACCCCCGAGAATCTTGATGATTTTTTAAGCGTGGTGGGTAGCCGCCATGAACTTGGCCAGTGTGGGGTAGCCGAGGATGATATTGTATGGTAGGGCGATGTGCTCCATGTAGAAGAAGGTGAGATCGGTGAGGTAGTTGTCGCGTGTCCCGAACGTGACAGAGAGGCTCACATACCGAATGGGTATGTGATGGCGCATGTCGATGTGAAGCCTGTTGGGAACCCCAATAGCAAGGTGTGAAGCAGCAAGCAGCAAGTTTTCCCTCAGTTGAGACCGAGGTTATCGAACCATAAGGGGGAAGGAAACGTCGGTATTGCAAGCAACTCGGACACCTGCACAACACAAACTCAAGACTTTGCCCCAACGAATCAGTGAGGTTGTCAAGCTCACCGGTTTGCTGTAACAAAGGATTAAACGTATGGTGTGGAAGGTAATGGTTTGCACCAAGTAAACAAGTAATAGTGGAAGATGTATCAATGGTAAAGATTGGACCCGGGTCCATAGTTCACTAGGTGTGCTCTCCTTAGATAACCAACATGGCATGAAGGGTAAACAAATTACAACAGGGCCATTGATAGGAACTGAGCAAGGTATAAAAATACAATTACTAGTCAGAAAGATCCTATGAGATTCGATTGGGCAATACAACAAGATACATAGACCGCCATCCAAATGCATCTATGACTAGAAGTCCACCTTCAGGTTATCATCCGAACCCCCTCCAGTAGTAAGTTGCAAGAAACAGACAACTTCTTTAAGCAAAGTGTGTAAGGTAAACAGTCCACATGTTCCATGAACAAGAGACTGTTCTATTCTCCCTAGTAGCAAAAGCACATCTAGAACCGATGAGATTTCTGTCACTTCCCTTGGAAACTAGAGGCATGAACCCACTATCGAGCATAAAAACCCCCTCTTGGAGTCACTAGCAACTACTTGGCCAAGATAGCTACTAACAACGGAGAGCATGCAAGATCACAAACAACATAGACATGATAGAATCATAAATACAAAACCATTAATCAAACCAACATAATAATCTCAATATCCATCGGATCCCCGCAAACACAACATGCATGATTACAAATAGGTTAGATCTTGATCATGAACGGAGCTCACAAGATCTATACATGAAAGCACAAAGGAGGAGATACAACCATCTAGCTACTACATGGACCCATAGTCCAAGGTGGAACTACTCACGCATCATACCGGAGAGAAGGCCTCCGGGATGATCTCCCCTCTGGCAGGGTGCCGGGAAGAACTTCAGATCCCCCTGATCTAGGGACAATGGTGGCAGCGGCTACAGACGGTTTCGTGGAGATTTGGTCGGGTGCTTAGGGTTTCTGCATCGGGGGCTTCTTATAGGCGAAGGGGGAGGCCGAGGAGGCGACCAGGGGGGCCAAACCCTAGCCAGGCGTGGGCCCACCTCTAGCCGCGCTTGGGGGGTCTGGCTGCCCTGGCCCGCTTCGTCGTCTCTCCTCTGGACTTCTTGTTCCCCACGGAAAGTAATTGACTTTAACGTTTGTCCCGTCCAATTCCGAGAATATTTCTTTACTAACTTTTCTGAAACCAAAAACAGCAGAAAACAGGCATCTGGCACTGTTGCAACTTGTTAGTAGGTTAGTACCAGAAAACATGTAAAAAGCACCTCAAAGTGTAGACAAGTAAAGCAAAGTAGATACTAAACAAGCATGGAGCATAAAAAATTATAGATAGGTTTCCGACGTATCAACATCCCCAAGCTTAACTCCTGCTCGTCCTCGAGTAGGTAAGTGATAAAATAATAATTTTTTAGGTGACATGCACCCTCACAATAAATATCCAACCATTTGCAAGCATTGAAAGCTGGGATCAAAGAACTCTAAACATGTGCATGAAAGATGGAGTTCTAACAATAGGACATAGTAACTATACATGCAACATGACAAGCTACAAACAAAGATCATGAATAACATGCATTGAAAAACGTATGTTTGTTTCACATACAGAAAACATAGCATAGTGGCAATCAGCTTGTCCCTCATAGAGTAGCAATATAGATGCATAGGACACCTTCAAAGTTCACAAATGTGACTACAAACAAATAGCACAAGAACAAGTAATATCACAATATGCATCAATTAATAAGCTTTGGAACACTGACACAGAATGACAACTATGCTCTCTCAATGGTGTCTAAAGGTAGAAGGTGGAGACTCAATAATGGTGGAAGAAAGGCGTTTTTGTAAAGGAAGCAGGGATTACAATTTTCAAAAAGAGCTTCCAAAAATTATGGTACTTGTTAGCTTTCAGCCCTCATTGCCCCTATCATAAGAATATTGAAGTGGTTAAGGTTAAAGTGGCAAAGATGGAGTATATGCTTGACGAAGTATAAGTTGGCAATCTCAAGTCCCTTGAATATGAGGGCCACACCTCATGCATACTCAACTTTGGGTCCAGGTAAGTTCTTGTCATTGTAAGTATTTGCATATCATTGAGAAACGCCAACGGGGTACCCCTTGCACATGGTACATGAGCTTTCCCTTAACCAAAATGATAAGGCAAGCAGACAATGAGCATCTCAGCAATCTTTTTATTTACCATATGGATAGCTTTTTATTATGGTGATGCTGCAAGTTTCCACCATGATTAGGCATGGCTTAGGCTAGCGGCCCAGGCGTTTCTGTAACACAAGATACAAACTCCATGGACATACAAGTTCCCTCTTTATTTCACATTGGTGACATCCATAGACAAAAGAGCATGATATCAACTCAGTACATAGTACAAGTACAATGTTGAAAATGTTCCCCGTGACAACACGTTTTTGCTAATTCCAACTTATAAGGGCAAGCATATACAACAAATTTGTCACAATGGTTCAAGTTTATTAGGTGCAAATATAAAGTGTGCCATCAAGTTCGTGAGGGCTCTAGTCACTAATTTTTCACATAACAAAATAGTTTTTAATTGGAAGATAGCTGAAAACAAGAATATACTTGGAATGGTGTAGCACACCATTCATAGGAGTTTATAGTGGACACTTTGTTATAACTTGGTTTCTTGGGAGTTGGAAGCATGAGTAGAACTTACTCATATAAGTGGAGGCTAGCAAAAGACTGGGAGCAACCAACTAAGAGAGCAATAATGGCCATAATCATGCAGTCCAACAAATCATACTAATCAAAGAAAATAGTGGTACTAAAAGTAAAGTACTAATTGATCATAGAGGCTAATGGTGACTTTTCATAGTCATAACATGGTGTGAGCATGTTCCAAGTCAACCCAAGTAAAGCGTCAAAGTAGAATACCACAATACTATGCTTTTACATGCTAAAACAACGCATAATTTCTTGAAGGCACACTAAGCAATCCCAATTGTTTGGAACAACACATGCTACAACAATAATCACTAATAATAAGGTCAAAACAACACCTAGCATGTCATGCTAAAGTCTAAGTCACAGTCAATGCAAGCTCCTTTTGCACTTCAAGCAAGAACTTACTACTCCTTTCTAACAGCAAGCAACTTATTTGCAAAACAACATAGTGAGAACGGGGTCCAAACTAAATTATTCAAGCACACTAAACAGCCTAAGCAAAGCAAACTAAAACTAAGACGCTCCAAGAAAAACACAACTATGCATGAAACAATAAAACGAAGTGTCTAGACAGACCTGAGCTTTTTATTGATGAGGAAGGGGATGCCTTGGGCATCCCCAAGCTTTGACGCTTGTACCTCTTGGATATTTCTTGGGGTGACACCATGGTGGCATCCCCAAGATTGAGCTTTTGTCCATTCTTCATCTCATTGCATCATTCTCTCTTTACACCTGAAATTTTTTCCTTCACACAATCTTCATTAGCAACATATGTTTATTCAAAAGATGTTAGACCTCTGACAAAGCTTTGGAACAGCAAGGATTTTCACTAAAAACACAAGATACTGTAGTAAATCCTTCAAAAATCTCAATTCACCTAAAGAGAACTCAAAAAGGAATCAATAAGAAGCAAATGGAAATAATGGCAGAAATCTTTCAAAACAGACCAGCAGGTAGAAATCGATTTTTTTCGAACATCTTCTGTTGCTCAAATAAAAAAGTGTTGAACTAACGAAAGTTAGCTAACATACTGGGGGATTTATTTGTAAATTTTGTGCTCAATCCGAGTTACATAGCCTCCTCACGAATGTTTTTGGTGGAGGACAGAAATCTGTTTTAGGACAGCAACTCCCCAAATCTTATTTCCCTCTCATTAGAGGTCATTCTTGGCACAAAAAGCAAACAAAAAAGGATACAGAGAGGTCATTACATAAGTAATAACTTTCAAGACTCAAGGAAACTCTTGGGTTATCTCCCAACAAGTACTTTTCTTTAACGCCTTTAAGTTAGGCACAAGAAGCAAGAAGAATCAAGTATTTTCAAATGAAGAAGCATTAACATCAAATCTTGCTTTCAAAGGAGGAGAAAAAAGCAACTTCTCTCTCCTCATAGGGAAGTGTTCAATACCTTTATTGAATGTAAAATTATATTTAATGGTGCCTTCTTTCATATCAATGATGGCACCAACTGTTCTAAAAGGTCTTCCCAAAGTAATAGGACAAGAAGCATTGTATTCAACATCCAAAACATAGAAATCCACAGGGACATAAGCATTATTAACCATAATGAGAACATCATTAATAATCCCCATGAGTTTCTTCTTAGCATTATCATTAAGTGGGACATCTAAATAACAATCTTCTAATGGTGGCAAATCAAGCATTTCATAAATCTTCCTAGGCATAATAGAGACACTAGAACCAAGATCACATGAAGCTTTGAGATAAAACTCATTCACTTGCATATTAATAATGGGTTCCCAACTATCTTCTACTTTCCTAGGAATAGAAGCTTTGTGTTTTATCTTCTCTTCCTTAATCTTAACAAGAGCATCTGTAATGTGTTTAGTGAAAGCAACATGCATATCACTAGTATTAGGACTTCTAGCAAGCTTTTGCAAGAACATAATCACTTCAGAAATATTGCAACCATCAATATCAAAGTCAAACTTAGCATCACTAGTAGTAGGCTCAATAGGCTTAGGCATAATATGAGGAGGAATAGGGACTACTTGTGGTTTAGTGGTGATGGTGCACACACTATTGTTTCTATCAATTTAAGCTTCCCTTTCCCACTTAGCATGAAGTTGATCTAACAGCCTAACATTTTCATCAATAGTAACTTGTATGGCATGAGCAGTAGCAAAGGTGTTTTCCATAGTTTCAGGTTTAGTAGCCATTTTATTAATCAAAGAGGACTGAGCTTCAGACAAAGAGGATATATTTTTCTCAGCACTCAAAATTTTTTGACTGTAAACTAGGAATTTATTTATCAACATTCTCAAGCTGATGGCTAATGTTTTTCAAGATAATATATTGTTCCTCCATAGTTTTAGTGAAAATCTTATTTTGATCATATTGCATCTGCATAAAATTCTTAGTGGACCTCTCTACTTCTAGAATCCTTTCTTCACTAGGCATTCCAGATCTACCATGATAAACATTTCTATTTGGAGGATAAGGCCTATAATTACCATAAGTATTATTGCCAAAATTGTTGTTTCTAATGAAGTTCACATCAACTTTCTCTTCTTGAGCAACCAGAGAGGATAAGGGAACACCATTAGGATCTAGAGGAGCTTTCCCATTAACAAGCATAGCCATAATAACATCAATCTTTTCACTAAAAGAGGAAGTTTCCTCAACAGAGTTTACCTTCTTACCATGTGGAGCTCTCTCAACATGCCATTTAGAGTAGTTAACCATCATATTATCAAGGAGGCTTGTTGCAGAACCCAAAGTGAGGCCCATAAAAGTACCTCCAGCAGCTGAATCCAACAGATTTCTTGAGGAGAAGTTCAAATCTGCATAAAAAGTCTGGATAATCATCCAAGCAGTGAGTCCATGAGTAGGGAAATTCTTAACCAAAGACTTCATTCTTTCCCAAGCTGGAGCAACATGTTCACTATCAAGTTGTTTAAATTTCATAATGTCACTTCTCATAGATATAATCTTAGCAGGAGGATAATACTTTCCAATAAAAGCATATTTGCACTTAGTCCAAGAATCAATACTATTTTTAGGAAAAGAAAGCAACCATTCTTTAGATTTTCCCCTCAAGGAGAAAGGAAAAAAGCTTGAGCTTAATAATATCTCCATCTACATCCTTATACTTTTGCATCTCACAAAGTTCAACAAAGCTATTGAGATGGGCAGTAGGATCATCAGAACCAGCACCAGAAAATTGCTCTCTCATTAGAAGATTCAACAAAGCAGGCTTAATTTCATAAAAGGTAGCATCAGGAGCAGGTGGAGCAATAGGAGTGCTTAGGAAATCATTGTTGTTGGTGCTAGTAAAGTCACACAACTTGGTATTCTCAGCAGAGATCATTTTGGCAAAGGTGGGCAAGCCAAAAACAGCAGCAACAGCTAGAGCAGGAACTAATTTTTTTTGGGGTTTTGAATAAATCAAGCAAACCAAACTAGACTAATTATTTTGGGTTTTTTGGAAAGAGGAAAACAAAACCAAGCAAAAGAAATGAAGCAAACTAAAAACAAAGTAAAGAGAAAGGAAGTGAAGGACTCCCCTAGTGTAGACGTCCTTAGCCTCCCTGGCAACAGCGCCAAAAAACTTGTTGATGGCGCCTGTCGATGTGGAGCCTGTTGGGAACCCCAAGAGCAAGGTGTGAAGCAGCAAGCGACAAGTTTTCCCTCAGTTGAGACTGAAGTTACCGAACGAGAAGGAGGAAGGAAACGTCACACAGATGTTGCAAGCAACGAGGAGACCTGCACAACAAAAACTCAAGACTTTGCCCCAATGAATCAGTGAGGTTGTCAAGCTCACTGGTTTGCTGTAACAAAGGATAAACGTATGGTGTGGAAGGTAATGATTTGCAGCCAGTAAACAAGTAACAGTGGAAGATGTATCAATGGTAAAGATAGGGTCGGGGTCCATAGTTCACTAGGGGTGCTCTCCTTAGATAAACAACATGGCATGAAGGGTAAACAAATTACAGCAGGGCAATTGACAGGAACTAAGCAAGGCATAACAATACAATTACTAGTCAGAAAGATCCTATGATATTCGATTGGGCAATACAACAAGATACATTAGACCACCATCCAACTGCATCTATGACTAGAAGTCCACATTCAGGTTATCATCCGAACCCACTCCAATATTAAGTTGCAAGCAACAGACAACGGCTTTAAGAAAAGTGTGTAAGCTAAACAGTCCACATGTTCCATGAACAAGAGACCGTTTTTTTCTCCCTAGTAGCAACAACACATTTACAACCGAAGATATTTCTGTCACTTCCGTTGGAAACTAGAGGCATGAACCCATTATCGAACATAAATACCCCCTCTTGGATTCACTAGCAACTACTTGGCCAGGATAGCTACTAACAACAGAGAGCATGCAAGATCACAAACAACACAGACATGATAGAATCATAAAGAGAAAACCATTAATCAAACCAACATAATAATCTCAATATCCATCGGATCCCTGCAAACACAACATGCATGATTATAAATAGATTAGATCTTAATCATGAACGGAGCTCACAAGATCTATACATGAAAGCACAAAGGAGGAGATACAACCATCTAAATATTACATGGACCCATATTCCAAGGTGGAACTACTCACACATCATACCGGAGAGAAGGCCTCCAGGATGATCTCCCCTCCGGCAGGGTACCGGGAAGAACTTTAGATCCCCCCCCGATCTAGGGACGATGGTGGTGGCGGCTACAGACAGTTTCATGGAGATTTGATCGGGTGATTAGGGTTTCTGCATCGGGGGCTTCTTATAGGCGAAGGGCGAGGCTGAGGAGGCGACCAGGGGGGCCAAACCCTAGCCAGTCGCGGGCCCACCCCTGTCCATGCCTGGGGGGGGGGGGGGGGGTCTGGCTGCCCTGGCCTGCTTCCTCGTCTCTCCTTTGGGCTTCTTGTTCCCGATGGAAAATAATTGACTTTGACGTTTGTCCCGTCCATTTCCGAGAATATTTCTTTACTAACTTTTCTGAAACCAAAAACAGCAGAAAACAGGCATCTGGCACTGTTGCAACTTGTTAATAGGTTAGTACCAGAAAACATGTAAAAAGCACCTCAAAGTGTAGCCAAGTAAAGCAAAGTAAATACTAAACAAGCATGGAGCATAAAAAATTATAGATACATTTCCGATGTATCGGTATGGTGGTCCCGTTGGTCACTCCGGAGAACGGCATGATCGTCATCATCCTGTCATACGGCACCTGTAGCTTGTTGAACGTCTCGGTGGAGATCACGTTCAGTCCCGCTTCTCCGTCGATGAGGGTCGTCGCAACTGTGATGTTGTTGACCATGGGGGTGCAGATCATGGGTAGTGCACTCACGCCCCTGGTGGAGGTGGGGTGGTCACCGGCATCGAAGGTGATGGCACACTAGGACCACTTGAGCTTCGGGGATGGGACCCCAGGCCTGGCGAAGGCGACCTCGGGGGTGAGCAGCTTGAAGTGCCTGTTTGACGCTAGATCCTGGGAGCCACCATGGATACATGCTATGGTGCGGTGTGTCTCCTGGTAGCCCCTGACACTCGCGTCAGCATGGCTCTTCTCCAAAGGGTGTTGGTGCTGCTACACGACATTTGCCTAGTGGCCCACCTACACAGGGTCATGGCTACCAGAGTTATTGTTCCAGTGTTCGCCCCCTGGTAAATGGCTCGCAGGCTGCCTCACCCGCCGCCTTGCCTTCATTTCCTCTAGTTTCTACGCATTTCATGAAGTTTCTTGAGCTCATAGCAGTCTCCGATGGGTTGCCCGTGTATCTTGTGGAGGAGGCATTATGGGCGCTCGTCCCACTCCCCTTTGTCGTTACCCTCACGAGGGCTCTTTCGGTCTGGCTCCTTGGCGAGGAAAATGGCGGTTCTACACTTGGGGTCCTTATCCTTGCTTTTGGACAAGCTTGAGGCCTTGGTGGTGGCCTCCACCTTGGTGAGGCCAAACATCCGCCCTGCTTCCACCTGGTGAGGTTTTCCCCATGGATGCTAATCTTCTCCCTCATCTTGACATCCGTGAAACCATCAAAAAAGGAGGTGATGACGTTGGAATCCACATCTTTGGGATCTTGTTGTGGATTCGGCTGAACCTATAGAGGAACTTGAAGAGGGTCTCTCTAGGCTGCTGGCGTACCTGGAGGAGGTAGTATTAGACGAGGGGGTGCTCATAGGTTCCCTTGAAGTTGGCGATGAAAAGGGAGCAGATGTCCGCCTAGGAGTTGATGGAATCCATAGGGAGTGTAACATCCCAGCATTAGAGCTTAGAAATAAGCTGAACACAGATGTGTGCATTGCATTCATGCATAGAAAATCCGAATAATTTTTGCGCTTTTGAACAAAACTTGTCAAAGTGATTAAGCTTCTCTCAACTTGATGGAATTGAAGTAGATCATCAAGTTGACTGCGATAACTTTCAATATGACCTTTGCTAAAACCTTATTTTGGGTAAACATTATTTGATCTAAGGGTAGATCAAATGTAATAAAATTAAGCCCTAATACATTACTTAATGATTTATATTTGATCCTTAGGTGATCATATCATAGTTTTCATTACAACAACCCATGAATACCAAGTTATAAATATAACTTAAGTAATAGGAATGTAACAACTAAATCTTAATCTCATCTACTTATACCATGAACATCATGGTAATACAATCTTAACTCTTTATTGAGATTGAGTAGGAAAGAAACCAAGTCAAGATCATTCATCATATATATTTGTTTCCATATCAATCCTTATCATCTCTATTAAATCTTATTCTAATATCTGTTGTTCAGCAATGTTGAATAATCAACTATTGATTCACCAATTCTTAACCTATCAATTCTTGATCTATCAGCTCTTGTTCTTATCTTGGCATTAACTTAAATTACTTTAGAGAAAGAAGTAGGAAGAGGTAAGTGCTAATGCTAGATTTAGATATCATCTATAGGATGGGAGTGTTGGAAGAGAATAAGATCATTGTGATAATTGATGGAGTTATTTCACTCCTGTAATGATAGAAGAGTTAATTGGAATATATATTCATATGGTAAAAAAAGGATTCCAAGGATGAATATTGAATATAGTTACCAAGGAGCAATCCTATTGGATCAAGTAGGTATAGTCAATGAATATTATCTCTTAGTCCAATAGGGATACACAGAATATAATTTCAATACAACTGTAATGTTGTATTGAAGAAGCCTTGATTAGCCAACTGGAAACCTAAACCATAAAGGATCAAAGGATTATAATGATCATACTTTAGTCACCAAGATTGAATGCTTATATCATGTATAAGTGACATTGTTGGATAGAACATGATTGAACCCTAGTATAGATATGTTATTCTAGGTAAGCCATGACAAGTCACCATGATATGATGTGAAGTTTGAATATAAGATATTGGAGATAAATGGATATAAGATAGTATGAATAAGCTGAAACTAGAGTAGGATGGAGTTATTGAAGTAGTGTTATTCCTCTTAAAGGATGGTAAGCTTTTGAGAAGAGAAGAATTAGATATGTGAATCTATTAGAGTAATGTTGGTGATTGATGATAAAGAAAGAGTATGAATGAAGTTAACTGTAACCATCTATTGGATTGGAGATTATTAGTAGTAGAATAGTTTGATAATCAAGTATAGATATGAGAAGAATATGAAAATCTTTAGTGTCAAGCTCATTGGATTTATAAATGGATTTATAAATGGATCAAATGTAATAAAAGGTGGATAAGGATATTTTTGTGAATTAAAGCTCATCATGATTAACACATGATGATGGATAGGAAGAGGTAGAATATCTAGGAAAGGAATTCCTTAAATAGAAGTCTAGGATTGTGAATTATGGAAGATAGGAATTCTTGGTAAACCCTAAACCCTAAATCTACAACCAAACATAATATCCACTTTCTATGCTTGATCTATCATCTTATTTCTACAATGGCTTATAGGAATATTTTCCTATAGCAAATCAATTAAGCACATCTTTATCATTTCCAATTATCATAAGCATATGTGCTTAGGAGTTATATTTATCAATTTTTTCCATAAGACATTCCAGAAAATAACTTTCTGTTTTAAAGGGTGATATCATTAAAGATCACAAACCTAAAGACAATATGTTTAGTCATTAATATTTATTCACATTAACAAAAGAATATAAATATATTAAGTACCCTAAAACCTAGGATAAGCATTTACAATTCAAACCCTAACTCCTATGTTAGTTATAATAAAATATATACATTGCTATTCCTAAACTCATGAGAATAATATTAATCATCGTAATTCCCTAAAACTTTATTAATCTTATAATAAGAAAAGGATCACCATACATATATTTCCCTCCAAACTCTAAATTAATTAGAACTAAGTTTTATAAAGAAATAAGGAAATATCATATAATAAATCAATGGGTTATCATATAAAGGAAATTATTAACAAAGGCCCTTACAAATACTAAAAGTAAATATATATACATATAAGAAAATAAAGAAATGTAACATTATAGAATAAAAGTTCACAAATGGATTCTAAATAACCTTGTTATTGCAGCAATTATTTAGCAGATAAAATTCTATGGGAAACATTCAAACAAATGAGTAATATAAAAATCTGAAAGTAAAATTCAAAATAGAACACAGAAAAAAATAAAAGAAGAAGAGGCATCAATCAAATCTAGCCCACGTCCCAGTTTTACTTCGCCCTATCTATCGCTCACACGCACCACACTATAGCCCACCTAGCCCAGCATCAGCCCGCCAGGAGCCCGTACCCCTTCGGCCTCTATTCGTTGTCGTCTTCATCGTGTCATCGTCGACCTCCCGATCGAGCAAGCAGCAAGCTGGCATTCACACCACCGTCGCACCGAGCCAAGATCCACGCCGCTTCTGTGTGATACCTATAAGAAGCCCTCCGCCGCACCGACGAACCCTAGCTTCCTTTTTTCCTCGACAATCTTCTTTGGACGAAACCCTAGATCGGCGAGAGAACTCTGGCGATGCCATTCAGGGTTTCCCTTTGCTCTCTGGGCAGGCTGCAAGCTCCGCCGTGCATTCCTCGAGCTCTCTAACAAAGAACGCAAGCCGAAGAGGCCCTAAGCCCCTCAAACGACATCTCCTGCCTGAAGTCCGGCCGTCGTGGTTCCTATTGATTCCGGTCATGATTCTCTTCTCCGAGCCCTTCTTCGCGTTCCTGGTGAGCTTTTGAGTATACTAGCACCCTTCAATTCATCGCTCGCTCGTCGTAGTTATCTACCCGCGTGAGTTAGTGTCGCGTTGCCGTGCAAGCTCGTCGCCGACCAACCTCCGATGACCAAAATGGAGCGGTGCTGCCATTTTAGAGTTCCTTGCGACGCCCTCTTTCTGATAAACACAACCACAGCCGCACGCGTGAACAGAATCCCTCGATGGACAATCGATCTGAGAGGATCATTCTCAGATGATGTCAGCATGATATCGTGCTGAGGTCATAACCCCTCTTATTGATATGTTTAATTGATCTGTAAATGACATGGCATAGGCCCCACTAGTCAGTGACTGGGGGTAAGAATCGACCTAGTAATAAAAACCTTTCACCCCATGCTGAGAGCAGCATTAGAAATTAAATAAAATGATTCAATCTTATAAAATCAATAACTTTTGTTTTATAATTCATAAAAATATGTTTAATATATGAAAATTTTCAGAAAAATAAAATCTACAACTTAAAACTATTATCAAATATTATTATGATAATTATTTAAATAAATATTATATAATAAAGGTTTTATAAGTAATAAAACTTAGATAATTCATATTTTAATAATGGTAAATGTTAAAAATATAAATCAAATACCAAAAATCTTAGATATTATAATTAAATCTATAATCATACATTATTATTTCACTTAAATAAATATTTGTTATTTATTAAGTATTTATAAAGTAATAAAACTTATAAAAATCATATTTTATTATTTATAAATCACAAAAATAAATGTAGTATATCAAAATGATCACAAAAATAATATCTACATGTTAAAAATACAATATTCCACTTTTGAGTTAAATAAAAAGTTAAACACTTTAATAACTTGAATTTAAACCTATTTATTTAATTAATAATTCATATAATGTTAAATAAAATTTGTTAATATTTCTAAAATTAACCAATTAAAGTATAATAAATATAATATTATGAAGTCAAAATGGTTCAACACATTTTAAATAAAATTTTATTGAATTATCATTCAACCATAAGTGTAGATTACTTTCTAAAAAGATTCTTATCCAATATAAAATCTTCAAGAATAATTTGTGACTAAATCAAATCTTTTTCATACTCAACCACAAGATTACAAACATACCAAAACACTATAGTGAATCCAAGTGATATTATTTCCTTGATTACAAATCATAACCTCACCGTTATAAAAAGATAAATGATTCTATTCCATTATACAATTAAGAAACCACTACTCAAATAGAAGTAATGCCATTCTTAAGTAACTTTAAGGAAACAATATGAAGTGAACAAGATACAAGTATCATAAGTAATACACCATAAGTCTATCTATGTCTTTAAAGTTAACTTTAGTCAGCAAGACTTTAAATATAATGATAAAGACTTTATTATGTGTTTTATAGTTAACTTTGGTCTATTTTAACTAAGACCTAAAGCATCTCAATACCAAACTAACCAAGTTAAAAACCAAGATAGATAAGTGTCAAATACTACTAATATCGTTATTCAAATGGAGTAATTCTTTCTTACTTAAGGACTATAACTAGAAAGAACATCTAATAAAGTTAACTTAAAGTTTAAATAATTTCACTTAGCTAAGTAAGATTTTCTTCAAAAGTTATTCTTTTAAGATACATTATAAAACAAAACATAAGAATTTTTATGAAAGCTCTAAATGATGAACGAACCTTATATACATAGTTTTCAGATACATTTCCCACTTGAGTATTCAATTATTGTGCGTGCTTTATTATAATTACATGTTGTTTCACACACACTCACAAGCCTTAATAAGAAGCACAAGTATGAAACTTATCTAAAAGGACAACACATTCTAAAGGAACCATTTCTAGTTTCCAAATCCTAGACCAACGTTATCCCCGGGATTCACGTTTATAAAGTGCATTACATTACTTATACATAAACGCATCTTGCTTCTTTAAACATTAGTCCTTACCGGACCAATGATGCTGATTTCAGATATTGGATCTTATATTGTCTTGAAGACCGTGAGTGCATAATCTTGCAATCATAAAAGGCAAGTTCACACTTGCTCATGTCCTTTGATTATTTTCAGTAAAGTATTTTATAAATCCAGTGTTGTCATCACCTGCATTTGAAAAAGGTCAGAAAACACTATTTTCACAATAATATGATTATAGGTTATTTACCATGAGGTAATAACCTACTATGAAAGTTCCGGTGGTAAAGGATCATATTATCTAGGACCTAACAACCAATGTCGCCAGTGATTCTTGCGCCATATATTACGCGTTAACCATGAGATTTGGAATGGGACAGAGAAGTCAGCTCGTATGGAGGCAAGAAGACCTTAATGTGACGTTGCGATTGCTTTTGCGGATCCAACATATGGGTGGGCACCCTTATGCCCCACACTTTTGGTGTCTAGATTATCTATGAATGGTGTTTAGGGATATAGTCCATTTAAATGGTACTCGTTTGGGCATCACCAGGTCATAGAGTCTTCGGGAACTCATCAGGATTTTAGCCTCCCCATAAGGGGGCTTAACGGAGGTGAGCCGGCCCCGAAGGATCGTGTAGACATATGAGGTTGCGGAGAGGGCAGTGATTGTCTTGGGTCTTAGTATGGGCCTCATACCAAGGAAGTATGAACGGGTTCGTGGCCTGGATGTGCAGAAAATCTAAGATCTCTCATGGGTAAAGTAACACACCTCTGCAGAGTGTAAGAACTATAACTTGTTACTCCCTGTTCCCGGAAGGAGTTGCGAACGCGGCGGGAAAGGAACTCCATGAAAGTTCTGGTAAACCCGTGAAGGCTGACGGACATAGCTTTTTAGAATAAAAGCAACCTTTGAAGAAATGTTTATGAAAACTTGCATTGCCTATGACCTATGGTCTGTGGCTGTAGATATAGTGCATCAAACAATCCTTTTCTAGTGAACTTGCTGAGTACGCTCGTACTCAACGTATCTTCTTAACCCTTGCTAGATTCTAAAGCCAATACATACGACGTCTACATCAAGTTATGCTCTAGGAATCATCATCAAAAGCTAAAGCTCTTCAATGAAGTCAAAAAGTCAACATATACATCAACTCAAGTGAAGACAAAGTTACCGATTAGATAGGAATATAATCTCGAGCTGTAGAACCTATTTCTGTAGCGTATTGCAGTAGCAGCAATTCCAGACCATTAGTTAAAATACTAGTCTTATTAATATGATAGTTTTTGAGTTGTTTATTTCTGATTCTTCTTTGTAAGAAGTTTCTTTCTCTCTCTTTAACCTAGAGTGTTCTCTGGATCTTGTGTAAAGAGTTGAGTTGTAACCTATAGTCATGTCTTGGACCTGCTGTGTTTCTGTTGTACCACTCTGAGGGATGTAATACTAGTGAACGGTGTTTCATTGGTGTTATCTCAACGACTATAGTGTACTACATCATGCAATGATATGCTTGGTCACTGCAGGGAGTTTCATTAGCCATGTGCTGGCGGCGTCATTCAGGCATAGGGGGAACTAGTTCGCCATGATGCAGTCGTCGCCTCCTACAGCCTCGATGCTTCTGGTGTAAAGCTGTCGGAACACACATGGGTTGGCCATCTTGTCATAGCGTGTCGGCACCTCTGAACGAAACTTGTGCCACCAGACCACGCGACGGAGCTCCTTGGTGAAAGCGAGGCAGCCGTGGCCTGCACCTCGTTGCCGCCAGCGTGGGCAGCGCAGTTTTGCTGACCTGCGGCAGCGATTTCGTCAGCGAGACGGTCTTCACGCCTACGCAGTTGGGGTGCGGTTGCTGGAGGCGAGACGATTTGGCAGCTGTTTGTCAATTTGGAAGTGGCATTGTCAGGCTTAGGGGCATCATCACGGCGCTAAGTCGGGTGGGAGCCCTAAGCCCCCTGTGCTCTCCCATTGGCCCGAGCACCCTGCCTGTCTGCAGAGAGGGTAGCAATGTCGAGGAGCTCGGTGAGACGGTCACACCACCTCCCTTTGGCTGGATCGGCCGGCGGGTGGTCCAGGAGCTCGTACACCATGCGCTTGGCGGCCTCCGCGTGAGGCGCTCGGAGCGGTTGTCACATCCCAAGATTTTAGAAATTGATACTAGAAAAAAATCATTTGCATGTCATTCATAAGCATTACATTGCATTCATGAAAATTTGAATTGCAAAACCTCATTTATAAAACCTATTTCGAATTACTAAAATGCACCTACAAAGGAATATGCAAGGATTTAAAAATTCACTATTTGCAAACTAGTGGAAACGATACAAAAATGATCCTATGTTGATCCTCTGAGTTTTAGAAAAAATTGAAAACAAAAATTAATTCAATTAGATTATCTAATTAAAAGTTATAAAAGAAATAGGAAAACAAAAAATAGAAAAAGAATAAAACAAAAGGAAAAAAACATTCCTAAACTAAGTGTAGCCGGCCATCCCCAGCCAGTGCAGCCCACCGAGCGGCCTAACCTGCCTACCGCTGCACCCGCCTAGCGCGCAAGCCGGCCTAGCAGCCCGCCTCCCTTCTCTCTCTGACCGCTGGGGACCACCCCGTCTCCTTCCACCGAACGGTGACAAACCGAACATGGTTCGATCCCGATTGATTTCCCCGCCGATTTCGCCATTTAGTTCGATTCGGTTGCCCCTCTAGCACTCTTTCCATCCCTATAAATCCCACCGCATCCTTCCCATTGTTTTTTTGCCGATTTGGTAAGCCTAGCCGCCACAGGAGCGAGTTTCGATCTTTCCCGCCGTCGCCGCCATTACCGTCGCCAAGACGTGCTCGAAGAGGAGGTTTCCAAGCCGCCGCGCCCTCCCCTTTTCACCTAAGCTCTTCCCCTTGTTTTTTTCCGCACCTTCTTAACCTTGTTTCCCCCGAGCAGGAGCATCTGAGCCACCTCGCGATGCCACTGGAGCACCACCATGGACGCACCGCTCCAGTCGCCCTTCGCCGCCACTCTAGGAAGCAACGCAGAACACCAACGCCACCCAGACTCTCGCCGAGGCCGCCCGCATCTCGTGGACCACCTCGCCCATGTCAGAGACCGCTGTAGACGCTGCCTGCGCCGCCGCCCGACGAGCCCGACGCCGCCATGTCATCCTCGCCACGGACGACCTCCACCGTCAGATCGGCATAAGATCCAACGGCCAGAATCGGCTCCAGCACCGAAGAGGTACCCGCTAACCAGAACATGCCACGTGTCTGCCCAGTCAGCGCCAGTTAGCACCGTCAATCTGCGAATTAAGAAAATGATTAAAATTGGCAGGAAATTGTATAAACTTGTGAAAATCATATAAAAAGTTTCGTGGATCCAAAAATAGTAAATTATATATCAATGGATTCATAAAATTGAGTAGAATATCAATATCAAGTTGGATCTAACTTTTACAGTACGTGTTTACTGTAATAATTTAATTAGTTTTAATGGTCCTTTAGGTTAATAAATTCATAGAAAATGATCTACTGGTCCAAAAATCGCAAATAATATACCGATGGAAAGCTAGTTCCAAGTAGATCATCAATATGCAAATGGTTCAGGCAAATACTGTAAGGTTTTGGAGAAATTAAAAAAATATATTAATGGCTTATTTAGATTATTAAAATCATAGTAATTCGAGTACTGCTCATAAAATTACAAATAATGTCCCTGGAATCACAATCCCGTGAAGATTACATATCTAATTTTAGTTTGATTTTTAGGCAACAAAAACTATTTAAATGATTTAAAACCCATTAAACACTATTTAAATCATAAGAAAAGATTTATAACTCCGATTAGGGTGAATCCAATGCCTACTGGTTCGTATTAATGTCCTCTATCCAGTAAACCACATAAACAAATTTAATTCTGCAGTTAGTACAGGTGTTACAACATAACTATTAAAACCCCTAAGCTGGCAAGTAATTATTAATAACAAGTACTCCATTGCATTAATTGGTCTCTTGCATGCATCATATACTTCAGTATTGTTTAGAGAACTAAAATAACAATCACTATGACTTATTAAATTGTCATGCATGCATGTGTTGCATTTTTTTAATCTCTTGTGCTATTGTTTATGTTTATGCAATTGTTTGATCGATAGATTGCGAGGAGTGCAGCGTGTGTGATTGATACGAGTGCTTGAACGACTTCAACCACAATCAAGGCAAGTAGATGATACTTTGTTCATGATGTTGTCCTACTATTTTGAATGCATTGTCGTGTATTTTGTAGATGAATGTGTAGGAAAGTATTATCACTATGCTATGTCCTATTATGTGGCAGGAATCTTCTGTAGTTGAGCCACCGTTGGTAGATGTGCTTAGCCATGCTATGATAGTTGAGGGCTGGGTTACATCACTTAAAAGTTGTTTCTAAAGTATTGGTTTGCGAAAACTAAAAACAACTTAATCAATGAACCTCCTAGGTGTGATGGGATTGACATTTTTTGGTGGTATCATTGCGGAAAGGCACCCAGGTATCGAGATAAAATGATTGGCTTCTTTATTTGGTAGCTTACATGTACATCCATGTGCCAATAATGAAATGGGCGGTTGGTTGGACTCAGTAGGTTGTGGTAACTCGAACCCACATATCCAGAGATGTAGAATTTTGGTAGGTTGGTACGTTGTGTGTTGGGTTTGGGGAGCTACTTCCTGAACGGTCCCTTCTTGGACTTCTCCCTATCATCACCCAATATGAGAGTGGTGGTACGAGCTGGTTTGGCCAAGTCACATGGGTAAAGTGTACTAACCCCTACAGGGTGTATAATCTAATCGATTAGCCGTGTCCCCGGTTATGGACAACTGAGTTGCTTGATATTGAGTTCATGACATGTTTCTCGCTCATTCCAATTTCCTAATTGCTTTAATGTTGATGGGTTAACTTAATTGGGATCTTTTCAAAGAAAATCAAAAACTATTTATGAAAGTAGGACAAAGGTATTTGCAAATGCAAGCTAGCCACAACTCCACTTGCCAAATAAGCATGTAGATGCTAGGATTATTGTCTCCTTTAATAGCTCTACTTGCCATACATTCCATGTATTAACCTTCGGGGCTGCTATGTTTTATGTTGCAGGTTATGTTTCTAATTCTGAGTGATCGACTAGGTTGAGGTACTCCACTCAACATTTGTTCGCTTGTGGGCAATTGAAGATGGAGTCTACTATATATACTTATGCTTCCATTTGTTATTAAACTATTGAGCTAGCCTGCATGCTAAGTATTATTGTAATAATTGCAAATTCTGGATCAATTCGTTATTTATGATGCGCTGTTAAATTCTTTGGTATTCATATGTACTTTATGTGCTAGTGAACCGATACAGGGATTGGCACTATACACATGAACTCAGCCTTATCAGGCGAGGGTGTTACAGCGGTCATGCAAAGACGCGGTGCGGGAGAGCGATGTGGAGCCATGCGATAAGGACAAGGGATCCCGCAACGGGCGGTAGAAAGAGCCCCCTGCACCCTCCGTCTACGGGGTCTGCTCAGAGGCTGCTCGCCGTGGGGCGGGCTCCATTTGAGCCTTGCTCGCCATGTGTCATAGGGAGCGCTCGATGCGGGTCTTGTCGCAATTAAACATGGTGTCAGGGTTGATGAAGGCCTTGAAAGCACGCCGCAGCCCTCTACCTGGCGTGCCAAATGTCAAAGATTTGTCCTGTGAAGGAAACTAGGGCCCAACGATCCATTGGTTCGTGAGGGGGCTGAACACACGGTTCCAAGATTTCTCGATGACGATGGCAGCGGCGGAGCAAGTGCATGACAGAGAGGTGACATGGGGTTTTATACCTAGGTTCGAAACCCTTGTGAGGAGGTAAAGCCCCTACTCCTGATGTGTTGATTTGCTCGCATGCTTCGTGAGGGTAAAATGGTGGATGGAAGTCTAGGGTTTGAGATCTCTGGGATCGACCCTTTCTAAGGTAGGAGAAGGGATCTTTATATAGATGTGGCGGGACTCTTGTCCCAATTCTTGGGCGAGAAGGGCTTCTACAATGCCCCTCCTCGAGATCCTAGTCAACGAGGTTGCTTTTTTTGGACAAAGTCTAGGAATCCGTGCTCTCCACCGTCCTCCTGTAAAATTGCCCTGTTTAGCATTATTTGTCTTCATCCAGCTCTCTCTGCTTTTCCCCTTGCACCGAAATAGAAAAGGGAGGAGCCTTCCATGATGAGGTCGTCTATCCTATCCATATAAAAAGTTGGCGGACCGGTTCTTACTTTACCGAGGCATACCAAAGCCGCAGGGCTGCTGTGCTCCCTATTAGGATCTGGCTCGCGCACCGTCCGATGAGGTTACCAAACTGCCCCTAGAACTCTCCAAAGCATCCAACGCTCCGAGACATGGTGAGACGTAGCAGTAGGGTCCCTGTAATATATATCCTTCGAAGGTTGTTCCCTCGTGACGCGAGGCCTCGCAAGGGATCGTGTGCCCGAGCCACCTCTGGAGGCACTATCTCCTCTTGAGGGGGCAACATTCCCAATGCTGGACCTTTCAACCATAGGGTCATGGCACCCCAGTTGCCAGGGCCCCGACATCTCCATCACATTCGTCGTCGGCGACCACCCAACTTCCACCAGGGCCATGGGCAAACTATCCTTGATGTGCACCCCCACCATCAACAACATTGTAGTTGCGAAAAATCTCATTAATGGAGGTGCTGGCTTGAACGTGATTCATAGAGACGTTCGCCAAACTGCAAGTGCCGTACGACTAGCTGATACCAACCATGTCTTTCTCTGGAATGACCAATGGGACAACTGTTGGGAATATGCCCTAGAGGAAATCATGTATGATGATATTTCCCATTGTATTCATAAAGTTATTAAGTTGTCCTTGTATGAGCATCTGATGTATATCATTGAATATGTGACTCGGTTGTGGAACTATGCATTCATGTTGTTTGTACTAGATGTCCTTGGTCATTGAGGTTGTGCTGGACACACAACTTAGAACAATGTGAAAGTCAGCTTGATGACTCGGTTCCACTTGTCATGGGCATGGTGATGCCATTCCGATTTACACAGATTCAGCTAAAGAGTTTAGCAAGTCGGATTGACCCATATTGAGGTACAACGAACAAGTTGTTATTTCTATATCTCAATAAATGTAATCCTTGGACCTAAGGTTGTTGCATAGTCCGAGTTGAGGATCACCGATGTAGGTTTTGTCAAACACTGTCCGTAACTGGGCAGTCATAAAGGCAGAGTTCGGGTCGACTGAGAATCAAGCTGTGTGATGTGAATAACCAAGACGGGATTTTGCCCCTCCACTTGGAGAGATATTCTCTGGGCCCTCTCGGATGATATGATTCGGAAAGCATGGCCATGCACGACTTGGTAAAGTGTTAACCGAGGCGATAGACTAAGAGTTAGTCGGGTGAATCACTTATCTCAGATCGAGAAGAGAGTCGGACTATTTAAGGGATGACAAATATTCGCCTATAGTCTGACAAGGTATATCGTGAGGCAAAAGGGACTCGGATGCAAGTCGCATTGGAAAGGCACGTCGTCAAGAATCTTTGGTACTTGGGAGTCGGCACGTTCTGCTAGGAGTCACTACTGACTGATCGATTGAGTGTCGGACTCCAATCGTGTCCATGTAGCCAAGAGCCTACGGGGTCACACACTTAAGTTCGGATTGGATCTGAACCGGAAATCTGGTTGGGTTGGACCCGAGCCAGATTTGGACTGAGTCAGTGAGTCAGAAAATGGAGCCCACGTTCACTCCCTATATATAGCGGAGCACTGTAACCCATAAGGGTTAATCGTTTATCGATTAGGTCATTCCATGTTCTGGAAACCCTAGCTCCGCAGTAGTCCTACCGTCGTTACGAACCTAGCAGTTCATCGTCGG
This sequence comes from Avena sativa, assembly GCA_916181665.1. Classification (NCBI taxonomy): domain Eukaryota; kingdom Viridiplantae; phylum Streptophyta; class Magnoliopsida; order Poales; family Poaceae; genus Avena; species Avena sativa. The sequence continues at coordinate 134,597,757 of OV702295.1, forward strand.
TGCTCCTCCTTGTACGTGTGGATACCAGCAGAGGTGTTGTACGATCAGCACCAGGATGATCAGATCATAAGGACTGCACTGCATCAACTGACGCGCTTCATTAGTAATCCGCAACTGCGCGTCTAGTGGTAAACCTCGTGGCCTTCTACCTTAGCTGGATCTTGGGATCACCACGTTAGAGGGAATTTTTTTGTTTTATCTCTACGTGGCCCAACAGTGGTATCAGAGCGATAGGTTCTGGTTTTAGGCTCGAGATCTCGCATATGTGATATGCGGTTGGCTGTAGATGAGATCTAGGTGCTGATTTGGTGGTTGATCTATGAGGTAGATCGGTTTTGTACGAGATTGATTGGATGAATTGTACTCGGGGAATGGTAGATCTGATTTCTGTGATCATACTGCTGAGGTCGTGGAACGACATACCCCTACCAGCCGGCTTCCGCCATCGGGGTAGACCGTGACACGTAAATCCAGAGGCGGTGATCGAAGATCAAAAAGTTTGATCGAATTGGAACAATGGTCCCCGCCCGCTATCCAGAGGTGCTGCCCCTTCGATCCCCGCCCGCTATCCGGCTAGCGGGACCGCCGGCTTCGCCCTGTCGTAGCGCCTTTGATGTTGTTGCGAGTTTCACAATGCCGGTAGATAGCGTATATATGCATAACTTGTTTTTGCAGGAAGTTGTGAATGGTATGGTTCATGTGCATGTGATGTATGTGTGTAATACGTACGTGATCTGCGAATCACAGTTTTGTCAGCCGGCTGGAGCCTAGGTCCTGTCATATTATTGTCTAACGACCTGCGTGTCGGACTCTCCATGTAATTTACTTTACTAAGCTAGTGTAGCTATTTGGAGAGCCCGGATGGCAAGCAAGGAGATGTACATGTCGGCGACATGGAGTAGGACGGCAAGTGGCAAGAGTTGGCACGAGTCGGATTACAGGCTTTGTGGAGATGGAGATCGCCATGAAGAGAGCCATACCATTACACATTATAATTGCTTTATTTGTGTTATTGTTATGTCTCTGTTTTACCTCTATTAGATAATCGGTAAAGTTTAATCCCTCAAAGAAGGTCTAGTCGGTTTTCCCGCTAGTGTTTGCAGCATCACAGGTCGGACATTTTTGGTAGTGGGCTCATAAAATTGAGGTGCTGCCAATTCTATCCAACTAGGTGGGTTCGAGTCAGACTCTTACTGCGGAAACACTCCGTAAGCTAGACGGGTCTATCACAACGTTTGTGGGGCTCGGGGAAAAGCCGGACGGGAGCCGGGGCATGTGATGCCACCCGTCCAACATGAGTCGTATGAGATACGATTGACAAGGAGTTGTCTACCTAGATCACTTGGCGGCTAGCGGTGATGCTAAAGCTCACTAGCCGACTTGCTTATTTAGGATCCTGAATCACTAAGTAACCATCGGAGGGGTGTTGGTTCTAGTGGGAGCATAAATTATTAAAGTGTTTAATATGCTTGCTCTTTTATGAATACATGTCTTAAGTATTTTGCATATTTTCTGTTGTAGATCATAGCACCAAGTAGCAGTCACTCTCAGATATCCGGTTTTGCGTTGAGAACCATTCTTGAGAAATATAAACTGAATGACACTAATTTTACCAACTGGTATCAAAATCTGAGACTTGTTCTCAAACAAGAAAAGAAGGACCATGTCCTAGACAACCCACTTCCAGATGAGCCGAATGAGAATGCGATTGTCGCTGCCACCAATGCCTACTGTTGGGCTAAGGATGAGTCCATGGATATTAGCTGTCTTATGATTGCTCACATGGAACCGGACTTGCAAAAGCAAGTCGAGAATGTTGAGTCCTACGATATGATCGAAAGCCTCAAAAGTATGTTCTAGGCTCAGGCGAAGACTGAGAGGTATCAAGCCTCTCAGGCTTTGCTGAGTTGCAAGCTTAAGGATGGTGATCCACTGAGTCCGCATGTGATCAAAATGGTTGGTTACGTGCAGTCCCTGGAGAGGCTTGGCTATCCCATTAGCGAAGAGTTCACTACGGATATAATTCTGAACTCTCTTCCTAGTGCATATGGGCAGTTCATTTCGAACTACCACATGCATGGTATGGATAAGAAGCTCACTGAATTGCATGAGATACTCAAGCAGGCAGAGGCGGATCTCAAGAAGGGCGCCAGTCAAGTGTTGATGGTGCAGAATAAGGCTAAGTTCAAGAAGAGTTCTTAGACCAAGAAGAAGGCTAAGTCAGGAGGAAAGTAGGATCAGGACCCGGTCCCAAGCGCTTCCTCAGGGACTAAGACATCTCCTTCAGCCGGATCCACTTGCTTCTACTGCAAGGCGGATGGCCACTGGAAGAGGAACTACAGCAAGTATTTGGCTGATAAAGCCAAGATTGGAGGTATGACTTCTGACTCAGGTACACTTGTTTGCAATGTTATAGACATATATCTTGTTGATGCACCTAATAGTTCTTGGGTATATGATACCAGATCAGTTATTCACATCTGCAACTTGTTGTAGCGACTGGTAAGAACTAGGAGCGTAGCAAGAGGCGAGGTTGATATTCGAGTTGGCAACAAAGCAAGAGTTGCTGCGTTGGAAGTCAGCACGATGCAGCTTAATTTACCTTCCGGATTCATTATGGAACTGAATAATTGTTATTATGTTCCAGTGCTCAGTTGAAACATTATTTCTGCTTCATGTTTGATGAGGCAAGGCTATGAGTCTAATATCAAGAATAATGGTTGTTCTTTGTATTTGAATGATATGTTTCACGGCTTTGCACCTGTCCAGGACGGGTTATTTATTTTGAATCTTGATGGTGAGTTGGTTTATAACATAAATGTTAAAAGGTTGAAACCAAATGATCTGAATATGACTTACTTTTGGCACTGCCGGCTTGGTCATATAAGTTGGAAACACATGAAGAAGCTCCATGATGATGGACTCCTAACTTTGTTCGACTTGGAGTCGTTCGAGACATGCGAATCTTGCCTACTCGGCAAAATGACCAAGACACCTTTTGCAAAGATTTGCGAAAGGGCGTCTGACTTGTTGGGACTAGTACATAGTGATGTATGTGGACCAATGAGAACGACAGCCAGAGTTGGTTATGAGTACTTCATTACCTTCACTGATGATTTGAGTAGGTATGGATATATATATTTGATGAAACATAAGTCGGAAGCCTTTAAAAAGTTCAAAGAATTCCAGAATGAAGCACAGAATCAACTCGACAAGAAAATAAAGTTTCTTCGGTCGGACCGAGGAGGCAAGTACTTGAGCCATGAGTTTGATGACCATCTGAAAAGTTGTGGAATAGTTCCCCAACTTACTCCGCCAGGAACTCCGCAAAGGAACGGTGTTTCAGAAAGGCGGAATCAGACCTTGTTGGACATGGTATGATCAATGATGAGTGGGACAGATCTGCCTTTATCATTTTGGGGTTATTGTCTAGAAACAGCGGCGTTCACACTAAACAGACTACCATCAAAATCGGTAGAGAAGACACCGCATGAGATGTGGAAAGGCAAAAAGCCGAGTTAGTCTTTTCTTAAGATTTTGTGTTGTGAAGCATTTGTCAAGCGACTTCAGTCGGACAAGCTTACGGCCAAGTTGGATAAGTGTATTTTCGTGGGGTATCCGAGGGAAACCTTGGGTTACTACTTTTACAACCGAGAAGAGGGCAAAGTGTTTGTCGCTTGGAACGGTGTCTTCCTTGATAAAGAGTTTCTCAGTCGGGGAGTAAGTGGGAGCACGGTGCAGCTCGAAGAAATTCGAGAGGAACCGGCTAGTAGCGAGTCGGCAAGAACCTTGGAGGTTGAGCCAGTCGTGGCAGCTAAGCTGGCAGCAACACCTGTACTACGAAGATCGGCGAGATTACAAAGTGTTTGTGATGTGTTACTGTTAGACAGTGATGATCCGACAAATTAGTCGGAAGCGATGGTGGGATCTGATTCTAAGTCATGGCTTGGAGCCATGAGATCCGAGTTAAAGTCCATGGATGAAAATCAAGTTTGGAACTTGGTTGATCTTCCATACGGTGCAAGACCCGTCAAATGCAAATGGGTCTTTAAAAAGAAACCTGACATGGATGGAAATGTTTCCGTCTATAAAGCACGCCTTGTCGTGAAGGGGTTCTGACAAGTTCAAGGAGTTGATTGCGACAAGACTTTCTCTCCTGTAGCGATGCTTGAATCAGTTTGGATCATGTTAGCTATAGCAGCCTATTTCGATTATGAGATATGGCAGATGGATATCAAAACGGCTTTCCTTAACAGAAATTTAACAGAGGACGTGTATATGATACAACCCGAGGGTTTTGTTGATCCAGCTAATGTTGACAAAGTGTGCAAACTTCATAAACCCATTTATTGGTTGAAGCAAGCATCTCGGAGTTGGAATATTCGCTTTGATGAGGTAGTCAAATTGTTTGGCTTCATCAAGAGTGATCATGATTCTTGTTTATACAAGAAGTTTAGTGGGAGCAAAGTAATCTTTCTAATCTTATATGTGGATGACGGAAATGATGTCCAGATGTTGCAAGAAACCAAGTAATCATTGGAAAGGAGTTTCTCAATGAAAGACTTGGGTGAGGCAACATATATTCTCGGAATCCGGATCTATAGAGATAGATCAAGAAGGCTCATTGGATTGAGTCAGAGTACATATTTGGACAAAGTGTTGAAGAAGTTCAACATGGAATCGTCTAAGAAGGGGTTCTTACCGATGTCCCATGGCATAAAACATAGCAAGAATCAGTGTCCTTCAACAAATGATGAGCGAAGTTGGATGAGTGTGATTCCGTATGCTTCTGCAGTCGGATCCGTCATGTATTCCATGATTTGTACTAGGCCGGATGTTTCATATTCTCTAAGTGTTCTGAGCAGATACCAGGCTGATCCTGGAGAAATCCACTGGACAACGGCTAAAAATATCCTAAAGTACTTGAGAAGGACTAAGGATATGTTTTTGGTTTATGGTGGTGAAGATGAACTCAATGTAAAGGGTTACACATATGAGAGTTATCTTACTGACTCTGATGATTCTCGTTCGCAATCTGGATACGTGTTTATTATAAACAGAGGTGTTGTGAGCTGGAAGAATTCCAATCAAGAGACTGTGTCTGCATCTACAATAGAGGCTGAGTATATTGCCGCCTCGGAGGCAGCAAAGGAAGCTGTTTGGATGAGGAATTTCCTCATGGATCTTGGTGTGGTTCAGGGCTCGTCCAATCCGTTGGAAGTGTATTGTGACAACAATGGTGCTATTGCACAAGCCAAGGAACCTAGACAACACCAGAAGAACAAGCACATACTCATGCGGTACCACCTGATTCGCCAGTTCGTGGATTAGGGTGATATCAAGTTATGCAATGTACACACAGATGCAAATATTGTGGATCCGTTAACAAAGCCGTTACCGTAGCTGAAGCATGAGGCGCACCTGAGAGCCATGTGCATTAGATGCTTAGACATGTGATGTCGGAAGATTGACTCTAGTGCAAGTGGGAGACTGTTGGGAATATGCCCTAGAGGCAATCATGTATGATGATATTTCCTATTGTATTCATAAAGTTATTAAGTTGTCCTTGTATGAGCATCTGATGTATATCATTGAATATGTGATTCGGTTGTGGAACTAGGCATTCATGTTGTTTGTACTAGATGTCCTTGGTCATTGAGGTTGTGCTGGACACACAACTTAGACCAATGTGAAAGTCGGCTTGATGACTCGGTTCCACTTGTCATGGTCATGGTGATGCCATTCCGATTTACACAGATTCGGCTAAAGAGTTTAGCAAGTCGGATTAACCCATATTGAGGTACAACGAACAAGTTGTCATTTGTATATCTCAATCAATTTAATCCTTAGACCTTAGGTTTTTGCATAGTCCGAGTTGAGGATCACCGACTTAGGTTATGTCAAACGCTGATCCATAACTGGGCAGTCATAAAGGCAGAGTTCGGGTCGACTAAGAATCAAGTTGCGTGATGTGAATAACCAAGACAGGATTTTGCCCCTCCACTTGGAGAGATATTCTCTGGGCCCTCTCGGATGAGATGATTCGGAAAGCATGGCCATGCACGACTCGGTTAAGTGTTAACCGAGTCTATCGACTAAGAGTTAGTCGGGTCAATCACTTATCTCGGATCGAGAAGAGCATCGGACTATTTAAGGGATGACAAATATTCGCCTATAGTCTGACAAGGTATATCGTGAGGCAAAAGGGACTCGGACGCAAGTCGCATTGGAAAGGCAAGTCTTCATGAATCTTTGGTACTTGGGAGTCGACACGTTCTGCTAGGAGCCGCTACTGACTGATCGATTGAGTGTCGGACTCCAATTGTGTCCAAGTAGCCAAGAGCCTGAGAGGTCACAGACTTAAGAGCGGGAGCAAGTTCGGATTGGATCTGAACCGAAAATCTGGTTGGGTTGGACCCGAGCCGGATTTGGACTGAGTCAGTGAGTCGGACTCACGGTGACTAGTGTTATATGGGATTTAGTGAATGGGCCATGAAAAAGGAGCCCACGGTCACTCCCTATATATAGTGGAGTAGTGTAACCCAGAAGGGTTAATCGTTGATCGGTTAGGTCATTCCATGTGCTGGAAACCCTAGATCCACAGCAGTCCTATCATCGTTACGAACCTAGCAATTCGCCGACGGTGCTCCTCCTTGTACGTGTGGATACCAGCAGAGGTGCTGTACGATCAGCACCAAGACGATCAGATCGTAAGAACTGCACTGCATCAACTGACGTGCTTCATCAGTAATCTAAAACTGCACGTCTAGTGGTAAACCTCGTCGCCTTCTACCTAGGCTGGATCTTGTGATCACCACGTTAGAGGGAATTTTTTTGTTTGATCTCGACGTGGCCCAACAACAACCATACCCATCAGGCATGTGCGCCTCTCTATCACATTCGGGGTCTCGTGATAACTACCAAATCGAGCTCATCGACTTCAGGTGGTGCACATCGGTCTTCCCTACAATTTCATCCTTGGCTACCCCACTATGGCCAAGTTCATGGAAGCCACCCACCACGCTTACAACATCATCAAGGTGCCAGGGGTAGCGGCGAGGTCATCACCATCCGCTGCAATGAGAAATAGGCCATGCACTCCCTCGAGCACTCCTACAAGACCGTGACTTCTATCTACCCTGAGGACGTGTATTCCATCGACTACATCAGGGGCACGACGAGGATGAAGCAAATGGTGGCCAAGGAAAAGAAAAGGGCAGCTGCTTCCTTGTATCCATCGCGAGAGGGGCAAACCACGTCCGACACCCGCATCCTTGGGAGGGTCTCAGGGCCACCCCTGCTCGCGCTCACGGGCACTAGAGAGTCTCATGAGGGCAGCGTCGACCTAGGGTCTCCTTACTTCCTGGTGGACTGCACCCAATGGCCATACAACATCGACCGCCTCCGCGGCAGCATCTAAAAGCTACCAGCCTAGAAGCGGGACCAGGTGTCAAGAAGGTGGACACACCCCTCCGAGAGGCACGCCAGTCTTCTCAACCTTTTTAAGGTGACCCTCGAACTCCATCCTTTGCATCCTTATCAGCTGTAAGACCTCGTGTGGATCACGGTGGTATTATAATAAGCTTGGATCTCTCTAGCGGTTTTTTGGATCTTGCACTCTGCATGTATTTGGTATTTGCTTTCTCCTGAAAAAACATATTTCAAATTCGTGAATGGAAGGAGTTATCCTACATATGCCATGTGAGCGGGGGGCTAGGAATGGTATCCATCACGGGTCACTCCCTGTCAACATCAGAGCCTAAATTATCGAGCTCTGAACTTATGGACTAGCTCCAGCGATAAGTCACCTCACCCATGGTTCTTTTTTCTTGAGACCCGCGTGTGGCACATGTATAGAATCTCGGCTATACATGTTTTTACCTAAGGCTTTCTCCTCGAGAGGATTACGGGGCGGCTCGTGAGGGAAACCCCCTCCAGCGGACAAAAAATTCATGCTATACCTACGGTCTCCTTTTCAGGGGACAAACAGGATAAGAATTTTCCCTACGGCTTCCTCCTCAGGAGGCTTACGGGGCAGATCATGAGGCACACCCCCTCCAGCGTCCAAAACCTCAAGACCTGAAGTGTCGAGCTCTAAACTTACAGACTAGCTCCAGCAATAAATCATATCACCCATGGTTCCTGGAGATCGAGACCCTTACACAACACATGTTTGGGATCTTAGAAGCGCGATTATTTTCCCTACGGCTTTCTTCTCGCGAGGCTTATGGGGAGTCTCATGTGGTAAATCCCCTCCAACGGACAAAATCTCAGGACCTAAAGTGTTGAGTTCTGAACTTACAGACCACTTCCGCCAGTAAGTCATCTCACCCACGGTTCCTGGTACTTGAAACCCTTGCATGGCACATGTTCGGGGTCTCCGCGGGACGCATGTTTTCCCTACGGTTTTCTCCTCGAGAGGCTTACAAGGCGGCTCGCAAGGCAAAGCGCCACCAACATCATAATTTATCAGTAAAACTACGGTCTTCTCCTAGAGCGGCTAGAAGGATAACCATTTTCCCTATGGCCTCCTCCTCTGTAAGCTTACGGGGTGGATCATGGGGAAAACCCCCACCATCAGCCTAAATACCGGCTATGCTTGCATCCATCCCTCTGTTCGGAGTCTATGTGGTAAAGTCCTAACCCATGCCCCTTTCCCTCGAAAGGTGGCTGAAGAAATCGCTTCCTGCTAGTGGGCAAGGATTTACGCAGGGATCACGAGGGTAACGCCCCTCGAATGGCCAAAACCTAAGCGCGCGTGGTCCTCCCTCTAGGTTGATGAGCATGCGAAATGGGTCACCTCCCATCGGGAGCCCTTGACACGGGAGCTAGAAGTGCATCCCTTCGAGAGGGCACGCAGGGGAGCTATTCGCGCTCAAGCCCGGCTCAAGAAATCCCACAAGGATCGACACGCCTGCTACCCAAGATCCTCGACAAGGACATGGGCTTCCTAGTCAGAAATGCTTGAAAACCCATGGGGATCACCACGCGGAACCCGCCGCACAGCCATCAAGGGTCATCACGACCTAAAATACCCCTCGCACGTATCGCACCCATGATTTATCCCCAAGGGAGAAAACAAGGTGAGTGCGGCCTCCACAATCCCCTTTACAAGAGAACCTATGGACCATGACGCGCGAGGCCTACAAACATCTCCCTAAAGAATTGCAGAAAGTGCACGATCCTCGTGGAAAAAGGGTAATGGGGCAACCTGCGAGTGGGCTCGCCTTCTCTGATTACCTCGGGAACGACGCAGTCGTTTCAGTAAAGCCTGACTCCGGGCGACAAGGCTTGGGGTCATCTCTGCTTCCCTGCGAGGTGCTCACTATTCCCTCCTGGTGAAGAACGCATCCCATGCACTGCCAAGAGCGCGACCTACGGAAAGCAGGTACGCAAGAGCCTCGCGAGGCAAGTCACCCGAGATTACCGTGTAGGCGACTAGGGATGTCAAAAAAGTTCGGGCTTGACAAACTGTGCGAGTTCGGCACGTTAACAACTCGGCTCAAGATTGATTCATCTCTCTAACAAATCAAGCTCAATCCTGTTTTCAAGCTCGCGAGCTTAGACGAACCGTACTCAAACTATTTGATAAAGCTCGTGATTTTTGTATAGACGCAAAATTGAGACTTCTATTATTATTCCATCTGTTGTAAGACTGCTAAAATAATTGTGCTCGCATGTTGCTACTATATTACTATTATTATGTGAGACTCCGAGACATTTCTCCTATTCGATTTTCAAGCTTTACTATTTTCTTCCTATGTAGCTGCATGTCTATCTTTGGATGTACTAAAAATTTCTTACCGAGCTTCAACGAACCGAGCTCAAGCCTACTCGAGCTTTGGTCGATCTGAACTCGAGCTTAGATGTAGGCTCGAAGGTCAACCTAGGATCGCTCGAGATTGGCTCGAGCTTCTACCGAGCTCGAGCCGAGCCTAATAATGTATGCTCGAGTTCGGCTCGTTGACAGCCCTATAGGCGACCACCACCGGCTTCCTCGAGCTAGCACCGTGGCATGACCTCGCTCAGGGGACGACATCGCAAGAACGCATGCTGAAACAAAAACAACTAGCATGCAAATATGCTTAAAGAAGTCCATTACAGTCACTGCCTACTAACAAAGAGGCTAATAAGCACCAGAGATCACGTCTACCCCCTGATAGCTTCCAATTTCATGACCTTTTCAATTGATTTTCCTCTTGTTTATTGGATTTCACTGAAGATTGCCTTTTCCACTAATGTTAATGTCATGATTAGCGAATCCTTGGTTTCTGGTGATGGTTTTCAGGTAATAAACATTGACTGAAGATCTACTGGCATTTATGAGCTAATTACACCAAAAGAATAAAATCCCCAGTTGGAGCCTCTTTCATTGGAGACGTGCAATGTGCGTAACGACCAGCGGTACACTTGGAACACGCCCGTACCGCCCGCCCATACTACGTGCCAGCGGCAACACTATATAAATAGAAGCAACTTTCATGATACGAAAAGGAGAACACAGCCGCCACAAAACTCATCAGAGAGAAGATATCAGATCTGAAAGAGGAGAAGAGCACCCCCGTGTTCCTCGACAATCTCCACATCTCCTACATACACTCCATCATCACCCCTATCATCATTTAGAGAGAGAGATACATTGGCAATTGTAAGATTCGGGTTTGATACTTTGATCCACCTTGGGTTTTTATTTGATTGCATCTTCGAGTACTGTTATGGTTTTCTATAATAACTTTCAGATGATTTCCATTTGCAATACATTTATGCTTTTGATTTGTCTCCCTCTCATGTCTAAGTAAATCCCCATAGGTCTGGGAGATGTAGGGAATTGGTGAGACGTGTCATCCATCCTTTCTATCCATCCATTTGTGATTGCTGTAGTGATTATTAATCTATGAGAATGATTATCTATGTTTGCCTAATGCTTGTTATCTAATTTAACGTCCTAGATAACATGATCTAAAGATATCATAGGTATGAACTTGTGTGATAACGAATCGGTGACCCCTGAGTGAGACAACCGATATAAATTAGGATTTAGCATCACTCGAGGACAACAAGGAACCATCAAGATTAAAGCCTTGATCTGGTCACATGACCTTAAATGATGTGTGGACCATTGCAGTGGTAACAGACAAATGGATCATTGAGATTAGGGAGAATTGGCCATGAGGACTTCTAGTCGGTATATGGGTTGCTTGCCTACTCACTTATAAATAGGAAATATCATAATTACTTATTCCACTTTTCCATTTGGCATGTTCACTATCATCTTCAACCGTTTCTCTCCGCGCCTAATTTCCCATCTGCAGGAACTCCACTCTCATTTCCACTCTTTACTTTTATGCAATTGACTCCTTATTTATTTCCTATGAAAGTTTCCTCTATCTTTTACTCACAACCCTCACTGTTGTCGGATTTTTGACAAATACGCCATAGGGGGTCCTAACGGCGTTGAGAAGATGGGGTGTGAGACGTCGGATGTTCCAGGAGCGGTGAGCACAAGTTTACCTAGGTTCAGATCTGACTGCGGTGATCGGATCCTACTCCTACTAGCAACCTAGTAATATATCGGCGTAAGCCGGATGTTATAGCGGATTACAAGAGAGGTTCTCCTGTTTGAGTTGTGATTGTGGTTATTACTATGGTTGTGCCCTAAAGGCTCCCATAGGGATGTTTTATATAGTCACTAGAATCTAGGGTTATAGGAGAGACCTATCCGGCTATGTTACAGAGTCGGTAACTAGATATAGCTTGGACTACAAGTAATATTACATGCCTAAGTCGGTAACTCTTCTAGGCCTTGTCGTAGTCGGAACTGGCTGCTCCTCTTTCTCTGAATGGGCCGCCCGTGAAGCAAAGCTCTAACCCATTGGTGGACCGCCCTAGTCAGTGAGTCCTGTGGGTATACCCGAAAAGTATATCCACAACAGTAGCCCCCGAAAGTCTCCAAGATCCAAAGTCGGATAAATCGTCTAGCTTGATGGTTTCTTCATCTTGAGAATCTTGAAGGGTTCCCGAGAACTTCTTTCAATAGTGTAGGATTCCGATTCATTTGAGTCAGATATGTTTTGTTCTAACCTTAGTCTTTTTCTTTGCTCAGTTTGAAACATGAGCTGGATTTCAAACAGCGGCGTGCAGGCTGACAACTTTTCAGACCAGGTCCTATCACTGACAGGAGTCCCGTCAACACGACCATTGGTGGGCCCGCTCCCTACGGAACATAGCACCATTTTAATGCTCACGCGAGAATCGAGGGGGCGGAAGAGTCATGAGGAATCCACCTCCCTCTCTCCTATATGTGTGGCATAAATCGCGCGTTTGAAGCATGAATCTTGGCGCAGAGGCAAATAAAAGAGAGGTGAACCCCTTATCTCCTAGATTCATCTCTCCACCGTTCTCACTTATTGCCTCCTCGTACTCCTCGAGCCCTCCGCATCCACTCTCATCTTTACACCACGAGAAAAATCTCCTTCCCCCACCAATCCTTCATTTTCCCCAAGAGTGATTGCGACTGCATCTGGCTCTGAAGAGGCAGCGGGTACATCAGTGGCAGATGAAAGGAAGATGCGGGGCCTTTGGGTCCCAAGAGTCATGGACGACGCCGAGCTCCTGGTCATGGAGGATGAGGGCTACGTCTTCGCCGGCGCGTGGCGGAGCGCCGCTGGACACGCCACCCGTACTCCACACGACAGCGAGCGAGTGCTGTTCGGCACGCACATCGACCGTGGCCTCAGCCTTCCACCGTCAGACTTCTTCATCGAGGTCCTCAAATGCTACAGTGTGCAACTCCATAATCTTCCTACCAACTCCTTGCTAGAGCTTAGCACTCATGCAGCTTTGTGCGAGGGGTTTCTTGGCATTAGGCCAAGTCTCACCCTTTTCCGATACTACTATGGTACCTGGAATAATTCCATCAGTGTCGATGTTCCTTACACCACTAGCACTCTTAGCTTGGTCCTTAGGAGAAATCGAGTTTATCCTAGGATTAACAGTAGGGAATCTATTAAACATTGGGCCAGAACTTTCTTATGTCATAAGGATATTCCAGCCCCTGGTAAGGCGGAAGGTCTTCCGGCCTTCGTCGACGGTGCCGCTCCCCACCAAAAATCATGGGTTGCGGAGGCGCCGGAATTATCGGATATCTTGATCCTATCCAAGAGGCAGATTGTGTTTCTGATGAAGCACAAGGGCCTCGGCATATCCGACTTGATCCACTGATGGATGGATCGCCGGATCCAGCCTCTGCAGCATCACGGAGATCGACTCATGCACACATTTACCAGCGACAAGAAAGACAACCTAGGGTTTAGCCCACATCGTATTCATACGAAGGATTACAAGACCCTCATGCAGTATTTGATCAAGGAGAGAGTGGAATGAAAAGGTCCGGATGTCTCCCTGAGGATGTTCACGTCTACCCATCCTCTGACTCCGGTAAATATTTTGACTCTGCATTTATGTTTTGTCATTCTTTTCTGTTTCTTTCTCCGACTCTATTTTCATCGATGCTTTTTGACTTTGTCAGCTCGAGAAAATCCCGAGTCTGAGCTCGCTCCACTAGAGGGCTATCTCTAAGACGATCCGGAGGCGATGGAGGATGACGAGGTACAAGAAGTTTCTACCTCCGCTTCCAAGAAGCGCAAGAAGAAGGAGGTTGTTATCACTGCTGGTAGCCAAGTGCTGCTAGCAGTTAAAAAGTAAGCACCCTGTCGATGTTTTCAATACTTTGTACATTTATTTCTTTCCAAAGTACACCTGATATTTGGATTCGCGTGCTTCAAAGCTAAAGCAGTTTTGAAGAGCAAAGTGAAGCCAAACACTAAGCCAGGCAAACCACTGCGTCAGCAGAAGCTTGTTATCTCCCTAGCGATGCCGCCCCCAACTCCAACTAGTACCCCATCATCAACACTAGAGGTTTCCACCTCTTTTGATGCTAGGAACATCTTTAAAGCTTGGTTACTATTGGTAGCCAGGCAACTAACAAGTGTGAAACTATCAAGGGTAATGATCCCATGGTAATATCTATAGGTCAGTTGGATAAAGTGGCCGGCTCTGCTGTCTCCGGCATAAAACGGAAGAAGAAAGAGGAGATCCTTAAGCTGGCTCAGTCCAGTCTTGAGAAGCAAACCCTCACTCTAGAGGCAGCGAGCCAGGAGATGGAGGACGTGAAGCTGGTTAGCCTCCTAGACCAAATTTTGGTCCGGGATGCGAAGATAGAATCTGGCGAACTCCCAGCGATGGACGTTCCCTCCCTCTCTGTTGTCGAGAAAGTGTTTCGAAACACTAAACTCGGATTTGAGAAGTTGCACCTGCAACACATTGTATGTTTTGTGATTCTTATTTGTAGTGTTTTATTATCATATCCTATAGCCCACAAGCATAAAGTCGGATAAACGTCATTGAATCTGAGTTGATGCTTATAGGATACAAAAGAATGATGTAGTGTAGCCCCCCAAGGCTCGTGCTTTATTTTTACTTAGTTAAATTTGTAGCCCGAGTCTTACTAGCCGTCTGACGGTATTCCATCTCTAAACTTATAGAAAATTGCATCTTCCAACGAGGAATTGCTCAAGAATATATGCAATAAACGCAAGGAAATCAAGGCCCTGCGCCTTGAGAATTCAAAGCTGAAAGTGGAGAAAGATGAGCAGAAGGTAAACATTTCCGACTCCCTCTTTGTCAGTTAGTTATTGTCATAGACAAAATTGTTTTGTTCGACTGATATTTTTCCCTTTGCAGAATTGATGTGTGAATCCAACAAGATGGTGGAGCAATCCGAGAACTTCAAGGTCTTGGAGATGGAGAATGCTGAGCTCTGGGACAAGCTTGACAAGCTTACTATTGAGTAGGAGAAATCCGTAAATGCTGTCCTGGAGTCAAGCAATATGGAGACCGAGAGGGTCGAGAAGCTGCTAGCCCTCCAAGATAAACAACTGGATGATCTCAAGAAGGACTTTGATAGCCAGAGGGATCTATCCCAGGCCATAGTGAATGAACTGAATAGCCTCCGCGAGGAGCATGCTTAGTGGAATCATTTCGTGCTAGGTAAGATTTCCGACTTTCTTTATTCGATTGATTTTTTCGACTTTCTCTTGAGTCGAATTTTGACTTTTCGTTCTTTCCTAGTCCCACTGAACCTTTCTGACTCTCCTACCTCCGAACCTCGTCTCGAGCGCATAAAGCTCGTCGGAGATATTTTGCTCGACTTCCGCCAAACTCTTGAAGAGGCTGGCGTGTCGGTTAAACTTTCCGACTTGCATAATATGCCAGTGCAAGAGGTGAGAGACAAGGCTATGGAGATGCCAAAACATATTGAAGACAAGAAGATCTCCTATGCTCGGACTGCTGCACAGACTGCCCTTACCATGGTGATGAGCCACGATAGCAATATGGAAATCTGGAATGTCACCAAGGGTATCGCTGATGAGGACGATGAGGGTAAACCGCAGAACATCACGGCTATCCAAGATTCATGTGCGAGTTACGCTTGTCGTGTGGCAGAGATGACTAATTACATGACGCCATTCTTCGAATCCGTCGTTGTGCCTCCCTCGCCTCAAGAGCCAGTAGATAGCCTCGCGGAAGCAGCTTCCCAGTCCGAGGTCCAAGGCGACGACATTGTCGACTCCAGCGCTCCACGCTCTTCATCAACACCACCTGATTCTGCAGCATAAACATTTTATAATGCATTATTCTAAACTTGGCCATGTAATGATGTAAACAATATTTTGATTATGCTGGTCTATAAGAACTAATGCTTTTACTATCATAGCACTTTTCTTTGTATATATTTTATGAGTGTGCTTGAAAATTTCTGAAGAACTTATTTTTTATGTTTATACTTGTCGTTTTATCTGGCTCTCTGCCTCGTCCCTTTTATGAGCCGGACAACCTTTAGCACGGAAACTTTTCCGAGAAGCGGAGCTCAATTGCTAAACCAGTTTAAACTCGGAAACAAAGAAGGCTTCCAGTACCAGCAATTTATTACTCGGAAGATACCCGCGTCTAAGCAATTAGATAAAAAACAAAAGTATAAACAATAAATCGATTTGTTTACCCTCAGGTAACATTTTTTAGATATTCAAAAATCATAACCAGAACGAACATGAGCATAAAGTAATTTCAAGCATTCTGGGATTTTTGAAAATGACATCCTCTTTTAGAAATAAGATGGCAAAATACTTCTCAAAGATAACATATGAGGAAACCAATACTTTATTTCGCTTTGAACATGTACATATATGATTACAAGGAAATATAACTAAGAATAGAAGGGACGTAGCTGTGCAATATTCCATGGACTGTCTATCTCATCCATGTCTGTACTACCACCAGCTCTCTTTCTTTTCCGAGTATCTGGTCTTTCCTTGACTGGTCTCACATCGGTTAAATAATATGACCCATTATGCAGAACTCTGCTAATCATAAAAGTTCCTTTCCAAATCGGGGTAAGTTTGTGCTTTCTTTTTTGCACAAGTCGGAGAAACAAAATCGCCCTTCCTGAAAGAACGGTTATGTACTCTCTGACTATGATACTTGTGTAACTTCTGCTCATAGGCTATAAATCTCTGCTCAACAACGAAGCGAACTTCTTTGATTATATCGAGATCATCTTGTCGAGCAAATTATGCATTTTCTTTGATATACGCTTTGACTCATGGAGACTGATGAATTAGATCGCTTGGAAGAACTGCTTTTGCACCGTATACCAAGAAGAAAGGAGCGTATCCGGTTGATCTATTAGGAGATGTACGTAAGCTCCATATCATAGATGGTAATTTTTCCGCACAAGCCCCCGCGACACGACAAAGTGGTGCCTCGAGACAAGGTCGGAGTCCTTGTAAAATAAGACCATTAGTTCTTTCAACTTTTCCACCAGCTTGTGGATGCACGACTGATGCAATATCGAGTCGGATCCCTTGTTCTTTGCAGAATTCGGCAAGTTCTCCCATGGAAAAATTGCTCCCGTTGTAAGTAATTATACTATGCGGATATCCGAATCAGATGATCACGTCCTCGATGAACTTTCTGGTTGTAGCTCCATCGCAAATTGTTATGGGTTTAGCCTCAATCCACTTTGTAAATTTATCCATCACTAGTAGACGAGTAAATCCACATTTTGCCGTGTGAAACGGCCCTACCATATCAATCCCCCAGACTGCAAATGGCCATGTAATAGGGATTGTTCGCAGCTGATCAGCTGGAACATGTGCCTGATGGGCGTACTTTTGGCAGCCTTTGAACTTTTGACCATTTTAGCGGCATCCACCTTAGCTGTAAGCCAAAAGAATCCGTGTCTAAAGTCTTTTGCCACTAAGGATCTGGCTGTAGCGTGGTGACCACATTCACCTTCATGGATTTCTTGTAAGATTTCCACTCCTTTTAGAGAAATACATCGCTGAAAAACCCCATAAACACTCCGCTTATAGATCTCACCATTTATTATCGTGTAGGACTTTGCTCATCGGACGATCTGCCGGCTCAGGACTTCGTCTTCGGGTAATTTTCCGTCTATCAGGAAATCCAGAGAGGGTTTTGTCCAACTAGGAATTATAGCCAGAACTGCTATTAAAGGTGAGTCGGATTTCGTCGGATAGTCCTCATCAACTCCAGTTATGGAGGGGACCTTTAAATGCTCTAAAAAAGTGCCATCCGATACTTGTTTCCCCGCAGAACCTATCCTTGATAGAGCAACTACTTCCTCATTTTCTGCTCGAGGGATGTGTTGAACCTCAAAACCCTCGAATGATTTAGATAATTCATCCACGACATCTCTGTAGGCTGCCATGTGCTTGTTTGCAATGCAGATGTTGGATACTTGCTGAGCAACTAATTCCGAGTCTCCGTAACATGTGAGTCTGGTTACGCCAATGTTTTTGGCCATGCGTATTCCATGTAACAATGCTTCATACTCGGCAATGTTATTTGTTGCCGTGAAGTGTATTTGTAACACATAGAATAGCTTATCTCCTTGTGGTGATTTGAGCACTACGCCAGCCCCCGAGCCTCCTCGTGCTTTTGATCCGTCAAAATGAAAGGTCCAAAATTCCGAGTCTGGAGGACTTGTATTTTTTGCCGTCTCTGTCCAATCAACAACGAAATCGGCAAGTATTTGGGACTTGATTGTTATACGTGGCTTCTACTCAATGTCGAAAGCTGCAAGCTCTATTCTCCACTTTGCGACACGTCCTGTGGCATCGTGATTGTTGAATATATCTTGCAGGGGGCATTACTCACCATTGTGATCTTGTGCTCTTGAAAGTAGTGGCGTAGCTTTCTGGATGCAAAGAACAATCCATAGGCTAGCTTTTGATGGTGTGGATACCATTGTTTCAACTCTGTCAGAACCTCACTCAGGTAATAAGTTGGACGCTGCACCTTATGCTCGTGGCCTTCCTCCTCGCGCTCTACTACTGTTACCACACTTATGACCTTGTTGGTCGCTGCAATGTAGAGTAACATAGGCTCCTGAGGTTATGGCGCTGCGAGAATTGGTGGGTTTGAAAGTAGGTCTTTCAAACTTTGTAGGGAAGTATCAGCTTCCTGGGTCAAGACAAATTTGTCGGTTTTCTTCAAGAGTTTGTATAAATGTGTGTCTCTTTCTCCGAGCCGGCTGACGAACTGGCTCACTGATGTGATGCAACCGGTGAGACGTTGCACGTCCTTCAGGCAAGTCGGCCTAGTGATGTTGATCATAGCCTTGATTTTGTCCCGGTTCACCTCTATGCCCCGCTCAAAGACGATGAAACCTAACAATTTTCTGGCTGGAATTCCAAAGAAGCACTTCTTCGGATTGAGCATCATGTTGAATTTTCGTAGGCTAGCAAATGTTTCCTCCAAGTCAGAAATTAAATTTTCCTTCCTTTTGGACATAACTGCTATGTCATCTACTTATACATGAACGTTGCATCCGATTTGATCGTTGAGACAACGTTGCATAGTATGTTGATATGTTGCTCCTGTATTCTTTTAATCCCAAAGGCATAGTTTTGTAGCAGAAGGTTCAGAAAGGAGTGATGAAAGATGTCTTAATTTGATCCGATTCTTTGACCGGTATTTGGTGATATCCGGAATATGCGTCGAGAAAACAAATTAATTCCGACCCTGCCGTTGAGTCGATAACTTGATCGATTCTTGGCAAAGGGAACGGGTCTTTGGGGAATGCCTTGTTCAAAGCGGTATAATCAACACACATCCTTAAATCAATAGTGTCGTTTTTAGGAACGAGTATAGGATATGCCACCCAATCTATGTGGATGACCTCTGTTATGAATCCAGCTAATTCTAGTCGGGTTAATTCTTTGGCTATTGCTTTGCGCTTTTCATCACCAAACCTTCGTAAGGACTGTTTGACGGGTTTAGCGTCAGGGTACACATTAAGAGAGTGCTCGACAAGTTACCTAGGTACTCTGGTCATGTGAGAAGTCTGCCACGCAAAGATATAACTATTAGCTTTGAGGAACTCGACGAGCGCACTTTCCTATGCGAGGTCTAAGCCTACCCCTATGTTCACCATCTTGGAGGGATCATCTTCCTTCAGCGATGTTTTCTTTGTCTCTTCCGACGCCTTGAACTATATGCTTGGCTTCAGGACCTCATTCTTTGTAGCGGGCATCTCGGACGGGTTGATGGTCTTTTTGATCTCCTGGTACTCCTGGACGTGTAGAAAGGCTTTGGTAAAGGCAGCAGATCCTTGATCGCACTCTGACACTTTCCTCGGATTTCCCCAGATGGTGAAGATGCCCTTTGGACCTGGATGTTTTATCATATTGTAAATGTAACAGGGACGAGCCATGAACGCCCAGTAAGCTGGAAGCCCGAAGATGGCGTGGTAAGAACTTTTGAACGGTACCACCTCAAAAGAGAGTTGCTCAGTCCGGTAATTTTCTCGGGTTATGAATGTCACGTCCAAAGTAATCTCACCTAGAGAATCCGCCTGTCTCCCTAGTATGATGCCATGGAAAGTTACACTGCTGTAACTCAACTGGTTTTCGTGGATCTTCATGCG
Organism: Avena sativa; assembly: GCA_916181665.1. NCBI lineage: Eukaryota > Viridiplantae > Streptophyta > Magnoliopsida > Poales > Poaceae > Avena > Avena sativa. Next base: position 134,617,768 of record OV702295.1, read on the forward strand.
GTGGAGCATTTCGATGTAGAGGATGTTAATGTTGCTACCACCGTCCATGAGGGTTTTAGAGAACTCATAGCCATCAACAAGAGGACTGAAGACCAGAGGATATTTTCCCCGACGATGTGTTTTCCTCGGGTGATCTGAGGGATCAAAGGTGATGGTTACATCCGACCAATCTAGAAATTGTGGAACAGTCGAAACCGTGGCATTGAGCTCACAGAGAACTGCCTTCTTGGCCTTAGCCGGTTGAGATCCAAGGAAGCAGACATATGCGTCTTTCTTAGTCGGAAAATTCTTCTTTCCATCCGACTTGGGTTGTGCGACATTCGCTTCTTCCATGTCGGAATCTTCCTTGGGCTCCTTGCCTTTCTCGGAATTTTTCTTTCCTTTTTGTTGCTTGGCTCTGTAGCTAGCGGATTTGTCTTTTTTTATGTCTTCATTGAAACGACACTCGACATTTGTGTGGGTACATCCTCTGTTACTATCCAAGTGGTGGACATAGGGATTGTTGGTAATGTCGGCCTAGGTATAGGTTCCGGGTTGCTGTTCTCTTGTGCCCTGGATTCCGGAATTTCCACGTCCTCGACCCCGGCCGCCTCCGCGCCCTCCTCGTCCTCTGGATCCGAAGGTTGGATTAACAGCTGCGTTGTCCATAGCCGGTTTATCTTCCGAGGTGTTCTTGCGCTTCTGAGCTTGTTGCTTTGGCTGTTTGGCCACATTGGGATTGGCCAGAATATTTAGCATCCCTTCTAAATCATCATCGGCATCAGCATATTTGCTTGTCGTCTCTATCATCTCTCCCAAATCCGTGACGTGGTCACACTTCAATCTGTGATGCAAAAGTCCGACTGGGAGTCCTGCGATGAAAGCTTCTATCGCAGTTTGCTCGTTTACTCCTTCATAGGAGTTCTTCGTGTCAATCCAGCGTCCGAGGTAATCCCGGCAAGTTTCTCCGGGTCTTTGGGTGCAATGCTGGAAGTCTCTGACTGTGCAGGGCCTTCTGTATGTTCCCTCGAAGTTTGAAAAGAACGCACTTTGCATATCATATCAGTTATGAATTAAATTTTCTGGCAGTTCATTGAGCCATGATCGAGCCGTCTTCCACAACATAAGCGGGAGATATCGGACTGCGACCAGGATGTTTCCTCCTTTGGCGATGCAGTAGGCCTGGAAAAAATCCCGGAGCCAGGTATCTGGCTGAGCCACGCTGTCTTACGGTTGGATGTGTTCGGCAATTCCAAAGTCAAGCGGAAATTTTTTCTAACGGATGCGTGGGCCAAAGCACATGTGTCCCATGTACACGTTTTCTTCCTCATACCACCGCGCCTCTATGTCTGACTCAATGCGGTGGCGAGCGTCGTTTGGCGAGAGAGATCCGTGCCTTGGAGGCTCGCAGCTTCTGCACGGCGGAGTCACATTTCTTCTTCTCCTCTCACCATTCCGCCTCCGCCCCTGCGGCTCCCATGTCTACGAAGGGATCCTTCATGGTCGCTGCCTAGGGGCGACAGTGGCCCTGGTGGAATGTTTTTGGCTGGGTTTCTGATGCTGGTAGTGGTGGAGCCTAATTATGTTGAATCTGATGCTGGTTTCTTCGGGCTCCATCCCTACTTGATTCAGGATGGTCTGGATCATCTCTTTGGCCGGCGTTAACAGCCGGACGGCTTGGTGGTGGCATTCTTAGCCGATCTAGTTCTCCCTGGTGGCGCACTTCCGGGTCTTCTCTATGGCGGTTGTTTTGTCAACGATTGCCCTGATGGGGAACCATTGCCCCGATGGCATCTTCAGACGCAGCCCGAATAACTCTTGCCCAGTCACATGCGGGTCTGCGAGAATGGCCATTTGAGCCGGTCCTTGAATTTTCGTCTTCTCCTCGGGGACGATAGCGTTGATCCGTATTCCTGCGGGATATTTCGTCAGCACTTTGGTTGGCGCCAGTGTGAAAGAATTCCGACTTTGAGGCCAGCTTTCCACTGAATGACGCGGCCGTTTTCTGCTGCTTCAATCCTTTGTCTAGAAACGCAACGCATTGCCAGACCTGCTCTGCAGACAGATTATTGGCGATGATAGCTCGAGCTGCTGCAGCGTTCTCTAGAGGCATATTGTAGACTCGGATCTTCTCTCCAGTTTTCCGTCGAATAGATATCTGTGGATATCTGGGTTCTTCTTAGCGAGAACCGGACCTTCCCTTGTCTTATTCGGTAGTCACTTGAAATCTGACTGATATTTGGCAGGATCACTGTCTAACTGCTATTTAAGCTCGATGATGCATGCGGGCTCTATGAGTAAAAATAAGCGGTGCTTGTCCAGGTCCTCATCCCTTTTCTCTAGCGCATTCAAAGGAAGATCCGAAGCCATTGGGATTGGGATTGTGAGAGCATCTCTGTAATTTCACGTGCACCCTTGGTGACGACGTGTCCATCCACGGGAGGGTCGATCGGGGTGGTATTAATCAGATCTCCTTCCTGATTCTCCATTTCGATCTCTTCATTAACTTTGTCTTTGTTGGTTTCCTCGACGTCCGGCTTTGCCCGTGTCGGATTCTTGTTCTTCTTCTTCTTCTTCTTTGACCGCCCAGTAGCCTTGACGTGCGTACAAGTGGCAAATACGGCTTTCGGTCCGATACTGGGAGATAAACTTCCGTCGGTACTTTCCATAGCTTGTGTACCTCGGACGAATCTCAGGTGTCCATGTCATCCTGTGAGGTGTAGCTTTCATCCATGCTATCATATGGACTGGGGGGATTTTCTGGCTCACCTTGCATTGGTTTGGAGGCGTGTTCTTCTTCGTACTCCTCCATCTCCATCTCGAAGTCCCAAAGTTCCTGCGACGTTATTGACTCCTGAGGGGAGACAGGTAAGTCGGCATTTTCTTCGATCGCATCGAGAACTGAATCGCTCCTGGCTCCAACATCGACAGAGTCGGATCCAGAGCTTATGTGGTATATGAAATAGTGCTTCTTCTTGTTCATGTTCTTGAGGTAGTGGCACAGCTGGGTTTCCACCTCCTCCATCTCAAAGTTTTCCTTGATCTCAGCGATTGCTTCGTAATTGATGTAGGGGCGTTTCATCATCTTCTTTATTTTGTTCCTCAAGAGTACTTTTTCTGCTACGGCTTCAGTAGGACTGGATCCATAGAGGATATATTCCTCGTCCATGTATCCGATCTCGACAAGGAGATCAGATTCAGACTTTTCTTCGACCTCTTCTTCCAATACAGGAGTGGGATGGATGGGTTTGATTTTTTCCGGGATCATGAACTCTTCCGCCTCTGCGGACAGAGTAGATCCAGATTTTTGTTCTGCCATGGTCATCACCTCAAGGGTGGGTTGGGCAGGTTCAGCAAAACCTAGATATATATCGATCTCGCCGATGGATATGCTCGTGTAGGTTGTCACGGGTTTGCTAGACGGAATCCAAGTCTAGTCGAGAAGAACGAGAGGGACATCACAGGCGTAGACCAAAAGACCCAATTGTTTTGCCGATTCCTCCACGTGTAGATTCCGCCTGGAATGAAGCTCCAAAAGTCACCCGCCCCACGGTGGGTGCCAACTGTCGTCGGATTGTAGACAATTACGCCATACAGGGTCCTAACGGCGTTGAGAAGATGGGGTGCGAGACGTTGGATGTTCCAGGAGCAGTGAGCACAAGTTTACCCAGGTTTAGATCCGACGACGGTGATCGGATCCTACTGCTGCTAGCAACCTAGTAATATATCGTCATAAGCCGTATGTTACAGCGGATTACAAGAGAGGTTCGCCTGTGCAAGTTATGATTGTTGTTATTTCTATGGTTTTGCCCTAAAGGCTCCCATAGGGCTGGTTTATATAGTCATCAGGACCTAGGGTTATAGGAGAGACCTATCCGACTATGTTACAGAGTCGGTAACTAGATACAACTTGGAGTACAAGTAATATTACAGGCCTAAGTCGGTAACTCTTCTAGGACTTGTCATAGACGGAACTGGCTCCTCCTCTTTCTCTGAATGGGCCGCCCGTGAAGCAAAGCTCTAACACGTTGGTGGGCAACCCTAGTTAGTGAGTCCTGTAGGTATACTCGGAAAGTATATCCCCAACATCCACCATAAACAATTGTGGTCAATTCACTCAAGACTTCTGACACCTTGGGTGTGACATAAATGCCTCCTAAAAGCACTTGCCGAAGCTCCTTGTTGGGATCGATATAAAAACTGGAGTTAATACTTCTGTGAAAACATACTCTAACGAACCTGTGCACTTGCAGGCCACCAAGATATTTTTTGGCGCCGTTGTCGGGGAGCTAAGAGCTAAGTGTTGTTTCTTCATAACACAATTGTTGACACCATTCATGATCTCCGTTGAAGACAGAGGTACCACTCGATCAAGAAAAACTTATTGACCTCCATATATTGATCGTGTTCTGATTGAAAGATGTCTAGAGTTTATTGAAAAGTTTTCTAACTCAAATACAGTAAACATGAACATCTTGATTCCATTGATGGCACACTTGACCATCACCCGTGGGGCTAAACCTGAGATGCCACTGGGAGAATATGGGAATCCATCCAGACATTTAAGAAAGATACCTATCCTTTGTCCTGAACTCGAAGGCCGGATTTTGAAATATATCTTAAGCTAATTTTTATGATGAAAGAGATTGCTTTTGTAGGAAAAGAAGCAGAAGATCCTAGTAATCACTTGACAAGGGTCTAAGACCTTTGCGCCACCCTTAAACCAACAAGTTTGCCAATTGAGTTTGTACTCCTTAAACTTTTTTGCTGGTCACTAAAAGATAATGATTTAGATTGGTTAAAATCATTGCCTAATCATACTATAAAAAGCTGGGAAGATTGCATCCGATGATTCATGCATAAACATCAGTTAGGGGAAGTTCATTCTAAAAGACCATGAAGATTAAATGTAGCATAACAAACTTTCTCCAAACAGTTGGAGAAAACTTTTCTCAAGCATGGAATAGATTTGATGCAATGATTATGAAAGTCCCAAATCATGGTTTTAAAGATCAATTGGTTATCCAATATTTTTACAATGGGCTTAATGACGAAACAAAAGAGATGATTAATCTATCTGCAGGGGGAGCTATATGTAACTTAACATTGCCAAAATGTGTAGATCTTTTGAAGGTAAGATCTTTCAATGATGAACAATACAATCCAATTGAGGATGTTGAACCACGAAAAGGTATGATCCATATACCCCCCGATCTCATTTCTAAAGTTAAGAATTCCATGGAAGAAAAAGGTACAGCCTCGGAATTAGTTAAAGAAACTAAAGTTGATATTCTTCAAACTTATGAAATATAAGATGATATAAATCTTGTAATGCAAAAGTTTAGGTACCAACAGAATCAGTTCCGTGAGAAAAATTATAAATGTCTGATGACATGGGAAAAGAATATAAGGGGCCTAACCGAAGTCTTTGATGACTTGAGTCATGCTACAAAACACTTAGAGAAATATATAAGCATGGTTAAAACACAATGTGATGAAATTATTGAAATCCAAATTTTGATTTTGAACCAAGGAAATTTCGGTACAGTTTCTACTAACATTATCACTAAACGTAGCACAGAAACACAGAAACCATAGGGACCACCTTGGTATCAAGAGGAACTAGCCCGCAAGGCAAGAGAGACTCAAGAGATGAGTCAAGAAGAAGGGAACCTTGTGGATCCTCAAGATGACATAGACTATGAATCTTAGAAAAAGTGCATGAGGCTTCCAAGACAAAACAAGAGGAAGATGAAGCAGGAGGTAAGCATAAACGATATGATTCAGATGCAGAGATGATTGACTCAAGAGAGGAATCTGATCTCAGAAAGGAACACGAACAGAAAATTGTCACATCACGGGAAGGTCACTTTGATGAGAAAAAATCAGCGGCAAGAAGAACTAAGAAAGACACTCCTCTAGTGCCAAAGGTAAAAGAGAAGGTAATACCAACCAAAAATAAAATTCCTTATCCTTATCGGGTTCAATATGAACTAGATAAAGCTATTTATGATTCTTTTGCTGAGGCACTAGGAAGTCTTCGCTTAGAACTGATGTTATTCAAGTTCCTACTTATAAAAAGTTTACGCGAGACATCCTTAATAGAAAAAATAAGGTAACTAATACTATAGCAGTAATGACAAGCTTTGGAGACAAGCCGCCTGCTAAGCTTGGAGACCCTGGTATACCAACCATCTCTTGTCTGATTTGGAAAACTAATATATTAAACGTTGTTTGTGATTTAGGAGCAGGTGTTAGTGTTATGCCTTATTCCCTATTTAAGAAATTGAACTTAGGAGAGTATTCCCCTACTTCAATTACTCTAAAAATGGCGGATAAACTAACTAAACAACATGTCGGTATGATCGAAGATGTTTTACTTAGAATAGACCAACATGTTATACCCACTAAAATTTCTATCATCATTGGAAGACCATTTCTTAGCATAGCTAGAGATAACATAGTCTGCTCTAGTGGTAAGATTATCTTTAATATATATGATGATCAGATTGTTCGGTACTTCCCGAAGAAACCAAAACCAGGTGGAGAATATGTTCTGCCACCCAAGCGTGTTCAAGCAACAAGAACAAGAGATGAATAACATCTTGAAGTAAATAGTAATACCATGGAAATTGGTTCAGAACCAAAACCCCTCAATAAAATACTCAATGGGATCTAACCCATTCTTCATAAATTAGAATTTGATCTTTATTCTATCCTTTAGTTCATCTTTATTTTGTTCGAACTAATAAATTTGTTTTAAGTGTTGATTATTTCAGAGGACCTACCCTAGAGAAGTTAAAGAGACAAGAGAAAATTGAAGGAGAAAATTTTACAGCCTATAGTGCTTGTAACGAGCGGTGGTACGGTCGACGCGACTGTACCATGTGCCCATACCAAATCATCTATGCAACCGACATTGTTCACCATACCAACGCCGAGTGGCGGTACGGGCAAACCCGCTCGTACCGCCTGCCCGACTGAACGTCAACAACATCGATGACAATCTCAGTACCCATAATGAGTTACGGTATGGGCGCGACCCGTCCGTACCGTTCGCCCGTACCGAGTACTCCAGGTTTGATCTCGAAACCCTAATGTTGATCAAATGGTGGCTACCACCGGTATGGGCGGGACCCGCCCATACCGTGCGTGTCGCCTGGTAAAGACCAAAGGCAGCTGGCTCCAGATAGCCTCCTTCTTCTTCCTCTTTTCTCTCTAGTTCTTTCTTTCTCCACCTCATACCCTAATAACCTAGAACGCTTGATTCTGCATTGATTTCGTGTTTTTGAGTGAGGGAATCTTCACATCGGTAAGTTTCTCATCCGATCCATGCTTTATTTTGTGAAATCCGTGGTTGAATTCCTCACATTGACTATCTATATGAGTTTATCATATTTTGAGATGATTTTTGATTCCTCACGTTAGGATTTATAACTACTGCCTGTAATCGTTTGTTTATGTGATAGAAACTTGATACCCATGTTTTTCCTTACAAATTTTGTATCACAATGCATAACATTGGAAGAATCCTCCACAAGGGCAGGAGCCTCGGGCTCCTCTGCGCCACCAGGCTCGAAGAAGAGGCATTCGGAGGCGGATAACCTGAGGGACAACATGAGTCGAGACTTTCAGAAGGTGATCAAGCGCGATGTTGTACCCACCAAGTGGGCAAATCGCGAGTTTCTCTCCCACCAAGGGGTCTTGGAGGACTTCGAGCGTATGCTGAGCATGCAGGCATGGTCATCTTTTCCCATAACACCGGTGACACCTTCAACCTCGCCATATTCAAGTTCTTGTCATCATTCCATGATGATCTCGGTTCCCAGGAGCGAAATAATACTATAAGTTTTTGGTCAATGGGCAACTCCACAACCTTACCTATGAATTTTGTGATTGTTTCGGGTTATCCAATGAGGGCGAACATGGAATTAATGACAATGTCCATATGGAGGCAATGCAATCTTGGGAGAAGATTTCTGTTCACAGAAATACTAACTTCTTGAGCAAAAAGAGCGCAACCATCCAGAATCGCACTATCCGTTATTTTCACACTTTCTTAGTGAATTCTATTTTTGGGAAAGGACATGTTGGGGCAATGGCAGGTCCCGAAATAAGCGTAATACATATGGCCCTACACCCCGAGATGGAGCACAAGGTAAACTTGGGTTCTCTCCTCATTCAGCACTTTCACCGCCAACGTGTTGCTTCCTATGGAGACATCCGCGATGGAGGCTTGTCACATCCCAAAATTTTCCAAATTTTGAAATGTGAAAAATAAGTAAACAAAATAAATAATTGTTGAAATTTAGGGTGAAAAGAAACTTTTTGTTTCTAAATGGAACCTTAAAAACCCATCTTGAACAAACTTTGAATAAAGTTTGAATCCAACTAAATTCAAATCAAGTGAAATGCATTCTTCATAAATGCATCTTGAAATTTAAACACTTGGAAAATAAACCAAAACTCTAAAACCCTGATGGAAGAAGATTAAGATAAAAGGAATCAATTTCCAAAGCTAAATAATGCTCCTATCTAAAATTCATACCAAATGGAGATCAAATTAATCCTATAGAGATATAAAAGGATAAAGAAATATTAAATAAGATTTTACAAATTGGAATCACCAAGTTTGGATCTTTAAATAAAAAGATATGGATTTTATAAGATAAAGAAAGAAATAATAAAGGAGTATTTAAAAGACAAATTAAAACTTGGCCTAATCCATAAGCAAATGGAATGAATATAATCCAAATCCAAATGAAATAAATGGATAAAGAATATTCAAATAAATAAAATGGCCTTAACCAAATTATATTCCATTTGATTAAAGACAAATCCCTAATTACAATGATTAATTAAATGATGGGAAAATAATAATTGAAATTGCCAAGTGAAACAAAAGTTATTTAACTAACTTAAATGAAATAAAAGAATCATTTAAAGTTATATGGAATTAAAACCATATTTGATTTCAATGGAATAAAGACAATTTCCCAATCAAATGATTAATAATCATATAAAAATACTTTAAATAATTCAAGGAGAATTATTTAATACCCTATTAAATAAATAAAATCTACTGAAAAGGTTTGGTGAAATTTTGATTTCAAATAAGGGTCTAAGAATTTAATTAAATCTTATTTAATAAAGGAAAGTGCCCTTTTTAAATAAAATATAAACCCTAAATAAATAAAGGATTTATTCCTAAAAAGGACTTTAAATACATGTTTAAAACATATTAAAAAATTACTGAAAAGTTTGGAGGGTTTTAAATTCAAATGGTTGTTTGTATTATTTAAACAAATTCAAAACAAAAATGAAAATGGAAAAAGAAAAATGTAAACAGAACAAAAAAATGAAAAGGACCTAGCCAGCTAACCTAGCCCAGTCCAGGCCCAGCGAACCCATTTCATTCCCCCTCTGGCGAAGCGTTTTCTCACCAGAGAACGAACCCACCCCCTCACTGATCGCTGGACCCCATCATCTCCCTCCCTCCCTCTCTCTCTCTCTCTCTCTCTCTCTCTCTCTCTCTCTCTCTCTCTCTCTCTCTCTCTGACAGAGCAGCCCCACCTGTCAGTCTTTGTTTACACCCGCCCGCGACTACTTCCTCCTTCTCCCTGCCGTTCTCTGTCATTCAAACCTCAATTAAATTCGTGTCAATGCAGCGTTGATTCCTCCTAGTGATTATGCCCTCTTAATCGCCCCTCTCTCCCCTCCTTTTCCCCTCAGACACCGCGGCAAGAGAGCCCCCAGGCCGTTCCCATTTTCGTTTGCACCCCCACGGACTCCGATGAGCTCTCTGAGAAATTCCGGCCAGCCAATGTCGCCCCTCGCCCCCTCGACCAGATGAGACTGTTCCCCAGACTGCTGCACACCTTCCAGCATCAACCGCTCGCCCGCGCGTGCCCCACAACATCGCCTCTGTCTTCATCTGAGCATCATCACCGTCTGCTCCTTCTCCGGCGAAGTACCCTGGTAACATCCGACCGCGCCTCCCCTTCTCATTGATGCTCTTGTACTCACCACGTCATTACACATCTAACGGCACCTTCCTTTTCCTCTAGCACGCACCGTAGCTTCACCAGCGACGACGAATAGAGAAGCCCGACGCCAGGGACAACTCTGGCGAGCAATTATGGTCAACCCCGTGCGCCCCTGCCCTGAGACGACAACGTTGAGCATCAGCATCGCCCTGCGACCTCGGTGAGCTACCTCTCTCCCTCTCTTGCTTCCTGAATCGCCGGGAACACCACCGTCTGACCGCGCCTCCGCCAACCACCGCCGCCAGCGCCGCCCATTCGTGGTCACTCGCACCGCAGCCATTGGATCTTGATCCTGTGGAGTAGATAGAGTCACTTAAACGAACCGGTACGCTCCATCTGCATCATGCAATTTTAGTTAGATCCAACGCTCCATAGCAGCGATCTGCATGAACCGTTTTTGACCAATCAGAACACACCACGTGGCCAGCCTTTTGTTTTAAAAATAGAAACTATTCTAATAGATGTTCAATCTTGTAAAATGCATAACTTTTGATCCACATGTCCAAATCTTATAAATTTTATATCAATGGAATCAGCAAAACAAGTACTTTCAAACTATGTACTTTTTTAGTAAATTACTTCTGTTAAATTGATTGTTTTTACAGAAACTTGTGTAGGCATATTTTGAATATAAAATTCATTTTAAAATTATTTTGTGATAACATCTTTGGTAGATTGGTTTGTTTTGAACCTACTGACCATAGAAAACAACTTTTGGTTTTAAGAACATATTTTGAGATGCTAAGGAATAAATCTTTGAATTAGAACAATTCTAGTCAAATAAAAATATTGTTTATGTGTTAAAAATGCTTTTTGAGTAAAACCTTTGGAAAATGATTAGATTTAAATCCCCTGACCCTAAACACAAAGTTTTTAGATTTAAAAATATATTTGATGAACCCTATAAAATTATTACTTTGTTAATAGGCATTTCCAACAACATAAAATATTGTTTTTGTATAAAAATGGTTTTTAGGTTAAACCTTTTGCAAATGGTTTCAATATTAAACACTTGACCTTAAAACACTAACATTTGTGTTTTACAATGTATTTGCCAAACACTAGAAATTATCACTTTGATTTAAATCAATTCTAGCAAAACAAAATGATTTAAATGGCCTTTTTCACTAACTTGATATCAATTGGTTTTATCACTGTTATAAAAGACCAATGGGTGTTTTCAAATGTTTATGACCTAATAGAAACCACTTTTCCAAATAAAACAATCTTCGACATGCTTGCATGCGTAGATTTGTTTTTATTATTCTATGTGTTGATTGCTCGAATGGTAGATTGAATTTGTGCCTTGCTTGATTGAATTATAGTGACATTTGAAGAGTGTGAATATTGCAAGATCAAGGAGTGAACTTATAATCTCTACCAAAAAGGCAAGTGGTGCTTCATACTTTTGTCCTATTATTTTCGCTATGCATAAGTGATATTTCTAAGTAGGACATGCATGGAATTTTTGCTAAGTATAAACTATGCCATGGGAAATCATAGTAGATGAAAACTTAGTAGAATTCTCCTAAGTTAAGATTCCTACTACCATAATTCTTAGATTATCTAGTAGAAAACAAGGGTGGATTATATTCATGCTATGGAATATTTCCAAGTCAAGGACTTGTGTTTTGTTTAATAAGATAACTAAGTGAATGAATCACCTGGGTGGAATGGAAAGAATGGTTTGTGTTCAGTGGTTACACAAGGCCCATTTCTATGGTTTAGCTTGTGTATATCACTTGTGGAATGCCACCCAGGAACAAAGGGATTTGAGATGCCAAATGTTAAGAAGATTCTAGTGCAGCCAAATGGCATTATGGGCTTACCTGGATCATATAGGTTGCAATAACTTATCCATTTGGACAGTTGGTGGTAGAGGGATGATAGGTTTGAACGCGTCCATTTGGTCTAAGGGAAGGCTTCTGAAAGGTCCTGTCTTGGTGAAACCTAGTCTTGTGGGGAAAGTGCACCACCTCTGTAGAAGGAAGAAACTAAGTACTTAGCCGTGTCCCTGGTAATGGACAACTTGAGCATCAAGACATGGAAGCAAACAAGAATATCCTCATCCCAATTTTCTAAGTTAAAAACTTGTGGTTGAACAAGGGTTGAAGGATCACCAATTTCTATTGGGAGATGCCTTGGGTGATTTTTCCAAACAAAAACTTAGTGTTTTCAAATGATAAGGAAAATCTATTTTGAGCAAAGCAAGCCTAGGCTCCACTTAGCCAAATGCATATAGTTCATAGATACCACTATTCTACCATAGTATCACTTGTTTGATGTTAGTGAAGTGTGTTGATTAGGATTACAAGTCTAAAACCAACATGATTCCCTGTGGAACTTTGAAGATGAAGGACTCCATGCTATAGTTATTTCTGCTGCATCGTAATGAGATAGCCAAATGAGCTATGTAAGATGTAATGAATTATTTTATTACTGGTTATAAAGTTATACTATGACCTTTGTTTCTTGATATTACATCTTAACTATGGATGCTAGCTATTGATCCAGGGACTAGCATTGTAAACACAAGGATCTCTACCTTATTAAAGGTTGGGACCTCTACAAGGCTTGATCACTCAGATCACCTACACAAGTGGTTTTTTCATGCCATAGGAAGGGGCCATAGCTGGCAGTAAGACGCTGGATGATATTCACATGGATGGCACCAGATTCATGGGGGTCTATAGACCCCAATGCTCCCTTCATGCTTATTAGTTTTATTTTGAGCCTGACGGTGATCTCCACCAAGTTTTGCATCTTTTGTCCAAGCTTTTGGTTTGCCAGGTAAATAGAGTTGGGTCCTCACAGAGGAGGAGTTCCAGCATACACTGATTCTCTCAAGGAAGATTGCATCGCTAGAAGGTTATCCCAACAGGGAAGAGGCTATAGCTGGCCAACAATAGCAAGGGAAATGAGGAGCGGAATGGAATGTAGGAGGCTGGAACGACTATGGCCAGAAGCACCACCACAACCAACCTGTCCCTTAGTAGCAACAAGGTATGCCTCAACCACAGTCGGGATTCAACTATGTCCTGAGGAGTGATTTTGACCACGTGGTACATCGCATCGAACATATTGAAAATACAATACACAATGCGAATGCCAACATAGTTGATCTCACTCAGAATTTCACTTCATTTATTACTGGTTTTTTGAACCACTAGCCGAACTTCCCATAACAGCAGCCGCCACACGGAGATGGTGGCAACTATTAATTCAGATAGGCCAAGAGCCTAAGCTTGGGGAGGATTAATTCCTCCCACCTTTTGCATTCATATTTTCCATTTTTATTTTGATTTATTTTCATTCTCTTTGCATGTTTATTTTCAGTTTTGCATTGTCAAAAGAAAAATCAAAAAATTAGACTAGCTTTTATCTTCACTTGTGCAAAATTCTCTTCGCTCTCGCTCGTTCTTCTGAAGGTTATTCGTCCCTAGTGACTCAGCTATACAGAAAACACGACGAGTCAGCTCAGGCAAGGGGCAAGCAAGCAAGAGGAGGTATCACATTCTTATTTCTGTCTTCTTGTAAGTTTATTCTTGAACATCTTATGTTTGTTAAATTTCACTTGAGTCCTACTTCGCACGTTACTAGTTATCTTTTAAGGCTTGAGCTCAAAAGTTTGTGTAACTACTTTGGTTAAGACTTGCGACAATTGGTATCAGTTTGAAAAAAAACCATTTGGATAAAAATCCAAAACTTTTGAGAACAAGAAAAAGTGACTATCGACAACTTTGGTGTCATGTTTTTGTCTTAAGGGCTTAATCTTGGTAGTACTCAACTCCGCATACTGATCGTTGACTCGATGACACCTTCTGAAATAGAAATTTTTGATGGAATGAAATTTTTATGGTGGGAGAGGGAGATGCTAAAACCTGTTTTACCCAGATGAAAAATAGAGAGAAGACACAATTCTATGTTTCTCATACACACCTTTGAGATACTAACAACTCCGCTAGCCTACGAACGATCTATGGTATAACCCCGGATTTCGGCTATGAGTTGATGACATGAGTGGCACATGTGTTGCTATATGGGCAAAAGTATTAGTATTCCCAAAAGTTGGTTAAGCATTTTATAAAAAGCAAATAATCTTTGATCCTTGAAAAGGAGAAGAAAGATATGAGATGAAAATATTTTGTACTTTGCTAGAGGTTTGGCATCACCTCACCACCTAAAATTAATAATTAGAGTTCTTGAAAAACAAGGAAAAGAAGAGGTGTTCGATAGTCACGATTATCAAAGTGGGTGTTAATGAAAAAGCTCTAAGATTACCCTTATTTTGAATCCTACTTGTGCCCCTTAAATTTGACACAAAGCGACCTTGCTTAAAAACATTTTACTCTCACAAAAAGAGAGGCGCTAAAGAAAATTGATCTACAATCCCAGCCAAATTTTTTACAATCTCATTTGGGTCTTTAAGAATGACTAGCTATCATGTTATTTGCGTCTAGGGATTTAAGTGCAACTGTTCATATATATTATGCTCATGATCAAGGTTGTAGGATTTGAGACAATGGAATATGATACAAGCTCGAACTTATAAGCCTTTATTCCTTGATTCAATTCTTCTCTATTATTCACTATAGCTTTGTCACTCGAGGGTGAGTAACAGCTAAGCTTGGGGATGTTGATAGCCCCCAATTTCATAAATTTTTCAAATAATTTTCCTCTTATTTATTGTCGGATTTCACTGAAGATTGTCGTTTTTTGTAATGTTAATGTCATGATTAGAGAATCCTAGTTTTCTTGTGATGGTTTTCAGGTAATAAACATTTATTGAAGATCTAATGGAATTTATGAGATAATTACACCAAAAGAAGGAAATCCCCAACTGGAGCCTCTTTCATTGGAGATGTGTAGTGCGCGTAACGACCGGTGGCTCCACTATATCAATGGAAGTAACTTTTGTGAAGAGGGGAGGACAAAAAGAGAACATAGCCTCCGCAAAACTCATCAGAGAGAAGAGACCAGATCTAGAAGAGGAGAAGAACACCCCCTTGTTCCTCGACAATGTCCACCTCTCCTACATACACTCCATCATCACCCCCATCATCATTTAGAGAGAGACATTGGCAATTGTAAGATTAGGGTTTGATTGTTTGATCCACCTTTGGTTTGTATTTGATTTTATCTTCAAGTACTATTGTGGTTTCCTACAATAACTTTCTGTAACATCCCAAAAATCATAATTTGAAAAAGTTTGCATATCATCCATGCATTCATAAGCATTTGGTCATTTTCAAACAAGATTTCAAAATGAGAAACCATTTATATGCCTATCATTTTATGATAGAAAGGAAATGGTTCTATTCTACTCTCAAAGTATGAGAATACTTGGTTATGATCAGTAATATTTCAAATATGAATGCAAAGCTAGCACAAAAATTCTCAAAACAAAATTCAAATATAAAACCACTTTATGCCTATTATCTGTAATCATATTAAGGCATGGATTATTTTATTTTCCTTTATGTCAAAGTGCCTTGGACTACATAGTAAGGTTTTACACCCATGTGTGTACAAAGTTTTCACAACAAAAATCCAAAAAAAGATTTGAATTCAAACTCATTTGAAAAACATTTGAAAAGGATTTAAGAAAATCAAAACAGAAAAAGAAAAAGAGAGAAGAATAAGGAAAAGGCCGGCGCCACAAATCCGGCCCAGCACCAAAAGTAGCCCATGAACCCAGCCGGCCACTTCCCCCTTCCCCCTCTCTCTCATCCGCACCCACTCTATCCCGCAGTAACTGCATGGTGGACCCACGCCAGCTCAGCCTTCGTCTTCCCCAAATCACGTGACAAACCGCGTCGCCGCTGCCGTTGATGGCGCGGCGTAAATGCCATTGATTCGGCGAGCGTTTCTCGCCGAGCCTCTGCCTACTTAAGCCCCTCTGCACCGCGAGCCTTTCCCCTCACTCGCCACACTCTCTCCGCCACCAGACTGCCCAGAATTCATCCTGCAACGCCGCTGCCCGAGCATCTCCGGCGAGACATTGCGGTGAGCTCCATCCATCCCGCCCTTTATCTTTCATGCTAGCATGATCCCCTTGCTCGCGTGCTTTGTCTCATGCCTCTATTTTGTCTGCTCGTGACCTAGGTCGACGGATTCGACAACCACTGCAAGTGCCTGACGCCCCTCTCATCTCCGGTGAGAAATCACGGTAACCTCCGAGCGCCCCTTGTCTCCTCTTTGACCCTGTCATGCTCACCGCGACCTTGCGCACCTCTGGATACCCTTGATTCGTGCTAGGGCGGTCCGGAATGTTGGCAACATCATCGTTCGCAAGAACTGGACACCGCCCGCAACTTCGACGAGCTCCTTTGGCCAACACAGCACGCCCCCGGCCACACCAGCGAGACGTTGAGCATCAGCGTGACCTTGCGAGTCTGGTAAGCGCCTCTGCCAACCCCAGCCCCCTCCGTAGCCGCCGGAACCCCACTGGCAGGACAGCTCCGCCGCGCCGCCCATCCATGGTCGCGTGCTTAGCAGCCGTTGGATCTAGATCTAGCGCGTAGGATTAGTTCACTTATCGAAGGAGTACGAGTAGATCTGGCCCTTGCGATTTCATTTAGATCGTGCGGCTCTTGTTGATCGATCCGGCCGAAC
This sequence comes from Avena sativa, assembly GCA_916181665.1. Taxonomy (NCBI): domain Eukaryota; kingdom Viridiplantae; phylum Streptophyta; class Magnoliopsida; order Poales; family Poaceae; genus Avena; species Avena sativa. The sequence goes on from OV702295.1 coordinate 134,634,408, forward strand.
CGGTACGGACCAATAAGACACGCCCACGTGTGTGGGATTTTGATTTAAATCTGTTTTTGAATCTATTAGATATTCAAACTTGTAAATTCAATAACTTTTGTTCTGTTTATCCAAAAAATACAAATAATAGACCATTGGAATAAAAAAAAAATCCTACACATCTATGGACTTAGTTTTGTATTTTGTTTCTGTTAAAATATAATTTTATGCAGATACATTTGTAGGCCTATTTTGTGTATAAAAATTAATTAGAAAATGTTTTAAAGGCCAAATAAAGTTTATTTGATGTATAAATGTTTAGTTTATTGATCAGTACTGTTTTACTTGTCTTGGGTGGTTTATAAAAAACTTCACATGGCATCTTCATGCATTCATATATTTTTGTTTGATTATTTGAAATATGAATCTGGTGCTATCATTTTATGTGTAGATTTTGGCGCTAGTGGTGATTGTGACTGTGAGGATTGTTGTTACTCCCCCAACTACCAAGGCAAGTGGTGCTTCATATTGTTGTCCAAATATTTTGACTATGCAGTAGAGATATTTTGTAGAGGGCTTGCATGATAATTTTGCTAAGTATCTATATGCTATGCTTGGGAAATCCTAGTAGTTGTAGAATTGTTAGAATTTTCTCTAAATTAAGGTACGTGCTATTGCCATGCTTAGCCTAGCTAGTAGCAACCAAGGGTGGATTATATACATGCTATGGAAAAATATTTCTAAGTCTTTGACTTATGTTTTTGCTTAATAAAACAACTTAGTGAATGAAACATCTGGGTGGAATGGTAATTGCTTGGTTGGATTTTTGTTGAGTGGTTACCAGGGCCCATTTTTCAATGGTTTACCCTGTGTATATCACTTGTGGAATGCCACCCAGGAACAAAGGGATTTGAGATGCCATATGTTAAGAAGCTTCTAGTGCGGCCACATGGCATTATGGGCTCTGCCTGGATCATATAGGTTGCAATAACTTAGCCAAATGACAGTTGGTGGTAGGGGGTGATAGGTTTGGAACGCGTCCATTTTGGTCTAAGGGAAGGCTTCTGAAAGGTCCTGTCTTGATGAAAGTCAAGTCTTGTGGGGAAATTTCACCACCTCTGCAGAAGGAAGAATCTAAGTACTTAGCCGTGTCCCCGGCAATGGACAATTTGAGCATCAAGACATGGAAGCTATCAAGAATCATCTCATCCCAATTTATAAGTTAAAACTTGTGGTTGAACAAGGGTAAAGGTTCACCAATGTCTATTGGTGGTTCCTTGGGAGTTTTTGCCAAACAAAAACTTAGTTTTTCAACTGATAGGTAAAACCTATTTTGAGCAAAGCAAGCCTAAGCTACACTTATCCAAATTCGTGTAGAAGTTAGATACTATTATTCTACTAAGGTATCACTTGCCAATACTATTCCAATGTATTGACCCACTGTGGTTGTAACTTGTGATGTTGTAGGTTACTCTGATGAGGATTAGGGTTATGAGTCTACACTCAACATGCTTGCCTGTGGCACATGAAGATGAAGACTTTTATTTATATTGTTAAGTTAAACTCTTGTACTAGCCTATGGCTATGGAGTTGTAAAAGACTATGTTATCTCTGGAATGACGATGTAATAATGACCTTTGTTTCTGTGTACTTCATCTTAAACTATGGATGCTAGCAATTGATCCATGGACTAGCATTGCAATCACAGGGACCTTTACCTTTATAAAGGTGGGGTCTTACACTTTCAGATGATTTCCATTTGCAATACAATTATGCCTTTGATTTGTCTCCCTCTCGTGTCTGGGTAAATCCCCATAGGTGTGGGAGATGTAGGGAATTGTTCAGATGTGTCAAGCCTCATTTCTATCCATCCATTTGTGATTATAGCAGTGATTATTAATCTGTGAGAATGATTATCTATGTTTGCCTAATGCTTGTTATATAATTTAAGGGCCCAGGTAACAATATCTAAAGATATCATAGGTAAGAAATTGTGTGCTAAGGAATCGGCGACCCCCGAGTGATACGGTCAATATCAATAAGGAGTTAGCATCACTCGAGGACAACAAGGAACCATCAAGATTAAAGCCTTAATCTAGACGCAAGACCTTAAATGATGTGTTGACCATTGCCATGGTAACAGACAGACGGATCATTGAGACTAGGGAGAATTGGCCGTGAGGACTTCTAGTTTGTATATGGGTTTCTTGCCTACTCACTTACAAATAAGAAATATCACAATTACTTATACCGCTTTATCCATTTGGCATGTTCACTATCATCATGAACCGTTTCTCTCCATGCCTAATTTCTCATCTGCAGGAACTCCACTCTCATTTCTAGTCTTTCCTTTTATGCAATTTACTCCTTATTTATTTCCTATGCAAGTTTCCTCTATCTTTTAATCACAAACCTCCACCATAAACAATTGTGGTCAATTCACTCAATACTTGTGACACCATGGGTGTGACAGAAATGCCGCCTAAAAACACTTGCCGAAGGTCCTTGTTGGGATCGATATAAAAACAGAAATTAATACTTCCGCGAAAACATTCTATGACGATCCAATGCACTTGCAGGCCATCGCCCCTCATATGACTAGTGGCACACCAGCGGGTCATACACTGCCATGGAGAAGTCCCTCTCACCGTTGTAGGAGACACTCAGCATGGGGTCGCGCCCGATCTTGTTGTCACAGATGAAGTCCTTCGGGAGGTAAGGACATCATGCCCGGTGTGGGGGACTTGATCGCCATGCTCCACCTATCACTGCCACCGGAGTTCCTCAGCCACCCGGTCTCCTAGATGTGGTCCCGGGAAGCAAGGGCTACGAGTATGGGAAGCTTTACTCTATTGGACCAGTCGTCGCCCTTGAGGATGTGGACAAAGTTGGCAACCCGTTAGGGCCAGGCCTGGTCCTTAGCTTTGGCCATAGGCGTCCGAGAATCCAGGTGCGAGAGCGGCGTGCATCCCGAGATATTGCCTAACCAAGCGCGGCGGTCCCGGCAGCCACAACCAGGGTGGACCCGACCGTGCTTCGCTGGTTTTTTCCTCTCGACCATTGTGGCGGCACGGGGAGGGGAGGCATTATCCAAAGAGATGCCACGGCCGTTCCCCTACAGCCTCTCGTGTCCACGCTTCACTAGAGGAGTCTCCCCAGCCTCGATCATCACGGACTTGCCCTTCTCGTCAGCAGAGAAAAGCTTGGGCGCCATCAGGGAGAGCGGGGCCTGGACTCTGCTAAAACAAGGGGAGGATGGAGCAAACATAGGAAATGAAAATGAGTGTAGGGCAACATGGCCGAGCTCCAATGTGACAAGATGAGTCGAAGCGACGTGTCGCCTCTCCAGGCACGCGGCATTAACTTCTGGCCCCACGCGCCGTCGCATCATGGGAATGACTCCCGGGGCAGAGTGGACACACCCATGACCAAAGGTGGAGGATGCGCAGGCGTATCGAATCCACGGTCAGGAGGTAGGCCCGTGTTGACCGAGTGGGCGCCGGGACCCATCAACCATTTTAGGGCCCTTGCCCCCTCATGACTACCAAGGGACACGTGCGCAACAAGCACCTCGGTGATACTGTCGAGGTCTTGGTAAACAGGGTGCCACGTCCCCACGGTCGACAGGTCCATCGTCTGAGCGGGGGTCCCTTAGGAGGTTATGATGCCTCTAGACGCAGCATAGTGGGATGATACCTTGCGAGGCGCGACCTCGGAGTCACACGACCTCAAGAGGGCTCTATGTGAAGAGGGGCCCTCGTGTGGCATCTCACCACGCCACAGGGCATTGGATACCTTGGACCGCATCTGGGGTCATGTCCGTAATATCACTATGGAGGCGAAAGGGATAGCGCATCCCAACCAGGGGTGCTGCAACTCTGTATTTTCCCCAGTCCGCCTTGGTAAAGAAAAATCTGGTTTGGCCACTAAGGTGCAAAGGAAGGACGGACAACCTCAGCATTGGCAGTCCTCTCCTTTATCTTTTTAGTGCAAGGGAGAGATCCAGTGGTGCCGGACAGAGACAGGCGACACCGATGAATCCCACTTTACAGAAGGATGGAGAAGTCACCGACATGCAATACCAAGTCCACGCGAAGTCTCCTTGTAGACCGGGACCTCGAGGGCTGGCAATATTGTGACCCTTCCCTCCGAATAATTGGGAGAAGAGGCCTGGCACCTCTATATAAGGATACCTCCCCCTACCTTAGAGCAGTTCGATCCCATAGATCTAAAATACTAGACATGCATCCACCATTGTTCCCTCATGAAGAACGTGACAAAGTATAAGTAGGCGCTTTGCCTCCTCACGAGGGTCCCAAACCTGGGTAAAAAAACGTGTCCACTCCCAGTTGTACTCTCGCTCTGCCATCGCCATTGTAGCTGAGTTCACTTGGAACACGTGTTCAGCCCCTCACAAACTTAGGGATAGTTGGACCAATGTTCTTTCATGGGACACTTTCTCTGACAACTTTACCACATATGGCTTTCCGGTGTTGTTCAAACGCATTGCTTGTGGTAAACCTAATATCTAGATCTGACGCTTTTAGGTCTATGTGTATTTTCATGTCTTTGCATCTCTACGCATCACTCATTCTCAAATGAGATGGTATTGTATAAAACTTGGTCCTTTGGTGATATCTTAGTTCTTTGAGGTTAATATGTTATGATACTATTGTCATTAAATATATCTTCATAGTGTTAGCCCGATGTGAACCACACCTAGTTTGGTAACAAACTACTTGAAATAAATGTCGTCTTCTGGTGCTACTAGAGTAGTCATATACTAATCCTTTGTCATTAAATATATCCATCACAATGTCTTTAACTTTGGAACTCATCCAAATCCATAATGGAACTTCTTTTCCATTACATTGTGCCACCAGTAGTATAAATTGAGATAAACTTAATTTGTATCTTATGACAAAACTAGTACCAATGTAACACTTTACAATGAACTATCTGTCTAGTTCCATTATAACACTTTACAATGAACTATCTATCACCTCTACATACAGAAACATATTATGAGTTCTTCCAAAGATCATAAGAATATCCTTACTATCGTCCGATGACCATATTATGAGTCATTCTGGTATATTCTCTTAATATTTAGAGCATAGTACATATCTGGATGTGTACATATAATAATATGATTGATTAAAACATTCATGTAATTTCACTCACCAAGTGTCAAAACACATGTATCTCATTTTACTCACCAAGTGTCAATACACTTGAATCTTGATTAAACATTTTCATCCGATAAGAACCTTTCTCGTCGTTTTCATATTGAACTCATTCAATATCTCATCTATGTACATTTGGCACAACCATATTAACGTCTCAATCTATCCATAGAGACATTGATGCCTAATATTTGTATTTTTGCCTAAGTCTTTCATCAAAATCTAATTTTAATGAAATTCTTAACCTATGTAAATAAAAGATACATCATTTCAAATAAACAAGATGTCTTCTACATAATGTATTAGAAATATGTCTAAGTGCTCCCACTTAATTTCTTGCAAATGCAAGCATCTTCATCGTCTCTGATGAAATTAAACCTTTTAACTGTTTTATCACGGTGAAGATTCCAACTCAGCGATGCTTACTTTAACCATTGAGGTTCGCACGTCCTTTTAGTACCCTTTGAATTAACAAAACCCTTTGGACCTTGTCATGTGCATGTCCTATGTAACCATTCTATTAGAAGAAATTTGTTTTGTTTGTTCAACTACCATATACCAAAATTATATTTAGTGGTTGCTATAATAATACTTTCATACTAAATATCGCTATGAAAGTTCAAATCTTGTCATATTCAACTCCTTGAACATTGTCGTAACCTCTTTACCAATATGTTGACTATTTCATAGATGTGAAACATTCATGTCTGTTTCTATATAGATCCAAATACGACTGATAGGCTTCACACCTTTTTGGAGGGTCTTCCAAGTTCAAAAACATGATTTCTCGTGTATGTAAACTATCACGGATTTTATGACTTCTAGTCATTTGATGGAGTCAGGCCCCATCATCGCTTCTTTGCATATAGTTAGTTCATTATTTTCAAAACAATAAAGATTGTTTCTTCAAATCTTCCTATTTGATTGTTACCCGACCTACATGGTTTAATAGGAACTCAAATATCCGAGATCACAACCTTTGTAACCACGGGAAACATGCGCATTATGGCCGCCTCTGGGACACTTTTCGGGTCTGCGCTACTCAGCACATGTATCTCGGGTTCATCAACCCAATCAAAGTTCAATTGTCCTCCCATTTAACGTTTTATGAAAAATTCCTTATCAATAAACTTGACATTCAGTAAAGAGTGGGACATTGTGCTGAGTTGCGGTTGGCCACAACACACCGCTAGAATCAAAGTATCTTCAAGTGGAATCATGTAGCTTCCTACTAAGATTGATATGCTAGATTGTTTCTGTTGTATTCACTCCCCTGCATGTATTGCTAAGTAATTCCTCCATTTTAAAATATTAGAAGTTTTAGGTTTTGTGAAAAAAATATATCTAGACATCTTTAAGTGTGTAGGTTCAGAGTAAACCACATACTAAAAGTCATCTAGATACATTTATTTCAAAAAATCTATAACATCTTATATTATAAAACGGATGGAGTATAATATCCTCAATAGTCTTAATGCACTTTTCAAATTATAATCAAAACTAACAACAATTTAAAATTCGGCAGCACCTCCTTTGTTTCAAAGGACATCCATGACAGACACACAACAGTGTAATGTATATATCCAATATAGATAACTCAAAAAACCATGCAATTCATATATTGCATAACCAACCATAACATGAGTAATAAAACTAGTCTGACTAAAGGCTCACACAAAACATGCAAAGAACTCCATGAACTGTGGTGAAGTACTATGGATAAACTAAGAATTATATGAGTAAATTTATGTATTGTATAGTGTATAATTGTGCGTCGAAGTGGTGGTGTACTACTCCTTCATATGCATATCGCTATGATGAATACCTGAAGAACCAAATAAAAACCAGTTAATTCCCTAGTCGTCCACACTAGTGGAAAGAAAACCTTCATGTGTCAATATAGAATGGAGCAGCTGATCGAGTACTAATATGAATACTTCTACTAAATATGCACTTGTTGTCTAAACAGAACATGACACGTACTGGCAACCATAGGGTTCAAGGATTATTAATCTTAGAACCCTGGTTTATATTTATACTAAATATGCAACTAGATGTTTCAATATAAAGACTGGACATTGATGAATAACAGTACTAGACACTATTATTCAACACTAAGGAAGGAAATAATGGTCTATATTAAGGCGATATGATGTATAATAGTATAGATAACTTTGAATAACTAAAATATCTGATAAGAAGTAAGTGAGTGTCAAGTTCTTGCAGAAGCTATTGTTGAAAAACTATTTTCAAATGCTCTAAATTATATAAATAAGAGGAATCAACAAAGATGACAGGAAAGTGAGGTAGTATAGCAGATTCAGGAACTACACACGAACTAACATGTTCAAAATGACTCGAGAATGTTTGAAAATTTTAGCACAATGTACAAAAACCATAGTAAATGCAGGTGCAAACAGAATTAGGAAACCATAACATATAAACTACTCCAAATTAGTATAAAAATACAACTAGAAAGTAGTATAAAATAAGCAAGTGCAAACTAGCTATGATCAAGATCAAGGAAATAACCACAATTGGAATTAAACTAGTCCAAACTAGTATAAGTATACATCTAGCTATTTCAGTATAAGGACTGGGCATTGATGAATAATAGTCAGCACTAAGTACTATTGGTCAAGACTAAGGAAGGAAACAACAGTCTTTACTAAGGATAAGAATTAAGTGAGTATCCAGTCCATGCATAAGGTATTGTCGAAACTATTGGCAAGTACTCTGAAACATCCGATATCAACAAAGATGACAAGCATGTGATGTACTACAAAAATATAGTATAACTGGAAGGAATAGGAACGAGAGGCAATAATAATGTGGTTATTATGCTATTCCAGGTTTATAATAGATGTTTATTTTTTATGCTATAATTGTATTAATAAGGTAACATTAATACATGTGTGATTTATAAACATAAAAGATTCCTAGTAAAGCCTCTCTTTATACTAGCTTGTTGATTAACAGATGATCAATGGTTTCCGGATCATAACATTGGATGTTGTTAATAACAAGGTCATATCATTGGAGAATGATATGATGAACAGTCACTCGAAGTAGATGTAGAAATATGATCATGTCATCAAGTTTAAATTGCTATCACATTCCTAGTAACTCAATGTCAATAGACCATGAGATCATGTTGATCACTTTCACTAGAAGAGTACTTTGATTACATCAAACGTCACACTGTAATAGGGTGATTATAAAGGTGTCGGCAGGTATTTGGAAAGTGTCAGTTGAGGCTCGGGGATCAAGATTTGGATTTTTCCATCCGAATGATAGGGAGATATACTCAGGGCCCTCTCGGTGATATCACATTGACATAGCTTTGCAAGCAAGTGATTTGATAACTAGAATGTCATATCATAGGAACAAGAAAAATAGTACTTGTCGGGAATGATATTAAACAAGGTATAGACGATACCGAGTGATTGAATCTCGGACAAGTAATATATCATGAGACAAAAGAGGTTCGGATGATCATGAGATCTTCGAGGAACTAGTGGGAGTCAATATGGATCTCCAGGTCTCGCTAATGATTATTGATTGGAGAAAGCCTTGATCATGTCTACATAGTTCCTGAACCTTTAGGGAGACACACTTAAGGTTAACCGGCGCGTTTGAGAGGATATGGAACACATGGCCAGTCAATGGACATCGCAAAAAATTGTTCTGCTGCAGAAAATTGTTTTGCCGAATCTACCAAAATAGTTTCAGGGTATCAAAACAAAGAAAGGGATAAAAATGTTAGTGTGTTTATTAAATGGAGTATTCATTAAATGAATACTAATTAAATGAAGTGTTCATTAAATTGAGTTGCATTAAAATGGAATTAAAGTGCTTTAATGGATAGACCTTTAAGGGAATTAAAATGCTTTAATGGAAAGACCTTTAAAGGAATTAAAGTGTTTTAATAGAAATTTAATGGAATTAAAGTTCTTTAATGGAGATTGAATGAGAGGAGGGGAGGGGCAGCCCCATGGCGTCTATAAAAGCAGGTGGCCTCCTCCTCCTCTCCACACACTCTCTCACAAGCTCTCTCATATGCCACAAGAAAAGGTTCTTGGAGAAGCCCTTCTCGAAACCTTCCCCTCCACCACCACTACCATGGCGTAGCACTATTGGAGTTCTTGGGGATCCGCTACTTCCGCTGCCCGTATGGAGAAAGGGATCGGGAGTCGTCGGCACACCGAAGGTGTGATCAATTATGGAGGCGCTGCCCGTCTATGGCGCTGATTGTCTGCATGTCCTTAAGGATGCTCGTGTACCATCTACATTAACCATGTTTTCTTGGGGGAACATTATCCCTCTGATGGTCTACGAGGGTGAGTCCATCTGTAACCATTACAATGTATTGCCTAGATTCGATCTTGGTATTTGCAAACCATACTATTTTTTTTGTTTTCTATGAAACAAACCCCATCAGTGGTATCAGAGCTACACTACTAGGAAAACGGCTATAGGTAATCCACACTTCTGTGGCGCACTTGCTAGTGGTGCCCCATGGGTAAAATAGGCGTGGCGCACTGCCCAAAGGTGTCTATGGCTAACTGTCGTAAGCGTGGTGCACATGGGGGTGGTGCGCCACGGCTATGTGTGGGCCAGGGCACTTGTGGCCACAGCACACATACCCGCAACGCACTAGGTCAAGGTGCGCTACGGATGTGTCACTTATCCGTAGGGCACATTGACCTACTGTGCTACGGGCATGTGTGCTGCAGCAGCTGGGTCAACTTAGCCGTAGGGCACTCTACCCTAGTGCCCTACGGCTAAGTGGCATGCACCAACTCCACTTCCCCCCCCTTGGATCGCCTTTTTAGGTTTTGCAAAAAATAAAAGAAAATAGTAAACACTTCAAAAAAATAAAATCCTTTCATCTTTAGGTAGGTAATGTGGCATAGTTTCTAGGAAAATTAACAAACATGAGTTTCCACTTTTTCTGCAAAAAAAAGTCATGACACGGTAAAATGGCCGTAACTTTTGCATACGATGTCGAAAAAAATCGTATAATGTACCAAAATGATGAGGACGGGATTTTGCATCCGGTCGTATAGCGATTTTTTAGATTTTCAAAATTCGAAAAGAGTAAAAAGTTACGGTCAAAAGACCGTTTTTTCCTGCAGAAAAAAGATAGAGGGCGACTTACCTGTAGCGCACCACCACCTAGTGCGCCATGGATAAGCTTGGGCGGGATTCAAATTTCGAATCCTCACCCTGCCCAGCTACCCCTCTTCCCTCCCCCTTCTCTCTCCTTTTCCTTTCCTCCCTTCTACTTTTCCTTTTCCTTTTCCTCCCTTCTCCTTTCCTTCTTCTCCTTCTTTTCCTTCTCCTTCTCCTCTCCTTCTTCTCCTCCTCCTCCTTGTAGTGAAGATGGTGATGGCGGCCTCCTCCTTGCAAGGGCGACAGCGACGTCGGGCTCCTTCTTCTCCTCCCCCTCCTTGCAGTGATAACGACGATGGAGACGGCGGGCTCTCTCCTCCTCCTCCTTCTCCTCCTTGCAGTGACAACGACGATGGTGATGGCGGGCTCTCTCCTCCTCCTCCTCCACCTCCACCTCCTCCTCTTTGTAGTTCCGACGACGACGGGCTCTCTCCTCCTTCTTGCAGTCACCTTTCCGACGAGGCGACGGCGGTGACATCGACGAGCGACGGCACTGACGGCGACAGCACCGACGAGATCCAGATCTCCCACTTTTTTTTTGAATTTTGAAATTTGTATCCGTGGCGCACAACACCTAGTGCGCCATGTCTAGATTTTTTATATGTGTGGCGCACAGCACCTAGTGCGCCACGGTTATCTTTTCAGAAGCATGGAGCACCACCTAGTGCGCCACGGCTAAAAGTTAGCCGTAGCGTACGCTTTGTGGCGCACCCCTAGTGCGCCACGGATGGCCAAAATAGGTGCGCCACGAATTAGCCTTTTCCTAGTAGTGCTATGTCTATGCGTAGATTCTTTGTATGGTTAGAACACATGGAGATTTGGGCATTGATAAGTCTTGTTATTGCAAATATCTTGTATTTCGGATATTGGTGGCATAGTGGGATGAAGCGGCCAGGACAAACTTTACATGTCCTCGCACATGAGACCAGTTCCACGCTTGACATAACACTCGTTTTGCATAAGTGGCTAGCAGGTGTCTACCTCTCCCACTATAGTAGATATCTGATTTACTACGGTCTGCTTAATAACTTGGTTATCACCGTTGTGGCTAAAGTTTGTGGCTAGAACGGTTCTATCCTAGAAAGCCCACAACCGCGTAAAATATGTAAAAATGAATTAGAGGCGTCTAACTTGTTTTTCCAAGGCATGTGATGTAATATGGTTTGTGATACAAATGTTATTATATGCAATGTGTTTTATTGTAAAACAACCGGCGGGAGCCATATGGTTGTTACTTTATTTGGACTTGCATGCCGCAAAATGGAAATCCATGTAATTAGATTAGTGGAGAACAACCTTGATGGTGGCGCCATGAACCTTGGTGACACGTCGGTGGAATGATGGATATCATGCCATTACACACGAGATGGAGATGGAAAATGCGAGAAGGACCATATCATATCACATTATATATGCATGTGATGTTTATCCTTTGATGCATCTTATTTTGCATTGATTTGATCGCCTAGGTAGTATTTTATTGCCTTGGTATCATTATAACATAATCCCTCCTAATAAATATCTAGATAATAATATGATCTTCATGTTAATAAAGTTCGTCGTCTCGAAGCACGACGTGATGATCGGGTGTGATAGATTCTACGTTCGCATACAACGGATGTAAGACAGTTTTATACACACAGATACGAAGGTTCTTACTTGACGATCCTAGCATGTACATACATAGCCTTGAAACATGAACCAAAAGGTAAAGCACGAGTCATATGGAGATATTATGACCCATATGATGCTCTCCATTGGATCTGCGCCACCACTCTTGATGATCGGTCATGGCGTAGTGAATTTGGTTCGTGTAATAACTAAAATAGCTAAAGGGATGTCATTTTGAGTGGGAGTTCATATAAGTAAATTTGAATTAGATTGAACTCTATCTGTGATAAACCTAGTCTAAATAGTATTTGCAAATACATTGTAGATCATGGAACCCCTTGCATTCAATTTCAATGCATTCCTTGAGAAACAAAAACTGCAAGACAATGGGTATAACTTCACCAACAGGTTTTGCAACTTGAGGATTTTTCTCATGGTCATAAGGAATTCTATGTACTAATAGATCTGCTAGGTGATGCTCCCGATAGTACTGCGTCTCAAGAAGAGCTAATGTGTATGACACAAAGCATGATGACTACACTCTTGTAAAGTATGCGATCCTTCATTCGATGCAACTAGAACTCCAAAATCACTTTGAACTCAGCGGTGCTGATGCTATGGTGAAGGAACTCAATACCATGTTTGAGAGCCATATCTGAGCTGAGAGATATATGATAGCCGACAAGTTCTTCAGTTCAAATATAAAGGAACACAGCTCTGTGAACGAGCACGTCTTGATGATGACGGGCTATGTTCAACGTCTTAGGAACTAGTATGTGATATCTACTACAAGAAAAATCCTTCTACAACAGATGATTTTCGTGGTTGAAGGTCCATTTTTTGGCTAAAAAACCTTCTATGATGGATGCCCTTTGTGGTAGAAGCCCCATCACAAATGAATCTACCATGGTTTTTTTCGACTGTCTTAGATCATACCCTTTAGCCACAAAAAGTCATTCCGTCGTAGATCTGTTCGCCAGCCCCTTTGACTGCTGACGTCATGCAAACTGTCACGTGGCGAACACCGTTAATGGCCAGTTAGCGTTGTTAACTGTCAATAAAACCGTGGTAGAAGCCGGGCCCAGCCAAGGCCTGGGAACAATTAACTGGGCTGACCCATTAAGGGAGCCCAATAGTATTTTGGCCCATTACTATTTTGTTCTGCACTGTTTGAATTGGGCCCATTTGTGCTGCCCATAGTGGTCCATAAACTTTGAGGCCCATTACAGTTTTGGCCTAGTGAAGGCCCGCTGGACTCGCTACTGTACGGCCCATTGGCGGCCTGCGCAATGTCGTCTCGATACTATTAAGGCCTACGATCGGCTTGACACTATTCTTACAGACCGTAATGGGCTACCAACTGACGGCCCATTTGTGGGAAGGACCGTTACTGTTATGGCCCATAATACAACCTGTTAATTTTCTGGCCTATTATTGTTCTAAGCCGTAGGTTTTTCAGCATGTTACTGTTTAGACCTTCTACTGTTCTGGATCGCTCCTATTCTTTTCTGTATTGTTCAGGCTATTTACTGTTAAGGCATGTTACTGTTCTAGTTTGTTACTATTCTAGTTTGTTACTGTTCTGGTATGATACTGTTCTAGCCTGTTACTATTCTGGCATGTTACTATTTTGGCTTGTTACTGTTTTGGCATGTTACTGTTTTGCTATTGTCCCGTTATTTTTTTGGTAGGTACATTGGAAGGCCTCTGGCAGCTTATGCGTCCTGCCGTGATTCAGGCCTTTTACCGTGTATTGATCCATTCTGCTGGTCGGTATATCATATTCTAGAATTATGGTGCAATTCTTCTTTAAAACAGTCCGTTAATATTTCGTCTCATTAATTTCGCACGAGAATCAACATATTACATCAACAGGAAAATACTAAAATTTATTACATACTAGAATTTCAACAAAAACAAAAAAAATTATTACATAGACATCGCTAGTCATGGGTTGGAATGGGTTTTTTGCTAGAGCTCGCATCTCCATACAAGTAACAACAGGCTTACCATGACAGCTATTGAAGATATTATCAAGTAACCAATCTTGTCGATCTTCAGTTCATGTATATGTTCGCGTGTAATCATGATTATTGCATATGTTTCCTCTGTTTCTTGTTCAATGAAATCAATTGTTTCGAATGTATATGTAACACCTCTTTGTGATGGAAAAACTAGAACAGTGGGCCGATGCAAGCAATAACCAATATTACTGCTGCTTTATGAAATAACCTCAACACTTAATGTAGGAGTCCTCGCTTCTGCCTCCATAGCTTCATGTGCATCCTGAAACAAAGAAAACAAGTCAGCACAACATACCAGCAAACTAGAAGCCAACTTATATTTAAAATAATTATAATGCATCATTGGCCAGGAACAATCAATGATGTGCCTCATATAACTCTTTCCAGAATAACAAAAATAGTGGACGTCCTGGACCGATGCAAGAATGTTCCTGTATCACAGCCGCTCTATGGAACAAACAATACAAATTATTTGCAGGCTGAAACTAATACATATTAAGTGAGTGCAGCAAAGCAGGCGAAGAAACACTGTGTTTGTTGTCAAAGATTTTCAAAATCAGTATTGTCCTAATATAAAAAATCAAGCAATCAACATGTGTCTCATGCAGTCTAACTAAACTTGTTTGTAAGTGAATGTAGTGAACCAAACAACTACTCTTTCCCTCATAAACAAATCATATCACTGCCTAATGGAAATATAGAAAATATAAGAAAAAGAGGTGCTTGGTGTCCCTTGAGCTGCTTAGAATTGGTCAAGACAACAAGCATTAAACTATAATATAAAAATAGCGTTTAGGAATGGTATATTTTACGAACTAGCCAGATCAGTGTGCAGTTCGATAAATTATGGTTGGACCTCTAACCATATAAGTTGGCATTGTTTTAATCATCAGTGAACTGTGGTAGTACCTTAGAAAAACAAGCAATAGATCAAGTTTGTCTTAAATAGACTACCAGCATATTTTCAGAGAAACAAGATATCTTTTCAGTAGCTAGATCATTCATATATTTTGATCGTCGGGCCAGTATATAAAAAAGAAGAGAAACAAAGAGATAAGTCATTTGCTGCCGAAACAGTAGTTGGATGCATCCAAAAAGTATCAGAAACCTTCTTTTTAATGCCTACAACTATTGTGTTTCCAACTGCTAACAGTATCATTGTCCATATAACCACACAACTAAGAAAATCGAGTAGACAAACAAGCAACTGATATATTATGCACCTTGCAATATCAATGAAGTATTTGAACAATGTATGGATGGTATGAAGTGGAAGATCAAATTAAGTAGAATGTGACATTATTTTGATAGAATCACTTTGTTCACCATATAGAGTTGGTAGCTGGGAAATGTAGCAACGTTGTATGCATCAAATAAACTGCTATTTGAAAAAAAGATATCCAACATATATAATGTTAACTAAACATGTACGAGCTCTGTTATCCACATTATATCCATAGAAACCATGACACAATATCGCATTGTTGCAATCAGAAGTCAACTAAAAATGCAAAGGACTCATAACCAATTGAACCATCTGGTGGCTAATATTAAACTATCAAGATCATCTAACCATCTATAGTTTAAATCGAGCAGACATGAGTCGGAACATATACATAATGCCTCATGTTTCTTAGTAATCAACAATTGTATTCTCAAAGAAATTTCCATCTTTTAAGTTAAGAAAATCATGACATTGCTTTAAACATGAGCAAACTAAAGAATCAAATTGGCAATAGAATATATATATGCATCATGTAGAGTAGCTAGTGAGGTAATGAATTAAGCAATCAAACACCAGGTACACAATAGATTTCCAGATCATAGTAAGATGGTTATAATACATATATATATAGTAACTAAGTATCATATGAAGCTTAATTATGATTTTTATATATAGGGATAACATTGCATTAATGGTCATATTGTTCTAACCATTGGCCAACTCATGTGGTGCCAACACTAGACACTGTGACTACCTCCAGGGTTCATACAAACTCTTAATAGCATAAAAATACTACAATAGACTATAAATTATCATAAAAGTGGATATACTTAAATTACCACCACCTAATAATAGTCTAGTTAATGCATAGATAGATAGATTTGATGGTGAGAAAAATATAGCAAATAATAGAGAAACACCATGATTGAGTGAGATAATTAAATTATAAATCGAGATATTTACATTTGGTCTTTGTTACATAGCATAAAATATAGCATAAAAGTAGATATACATAAATCACCACCAGTAAATCATGGTCTATTTAACTTATATATATATAGATAGATAGATATATAGATGAACATAAGTCAAATATAGAAAGAATAGATCAACGCCATGATCGAGTGAGCATATTGAATTATAATCAAGGGATTCACATTTGGTTTTTGCCCAATCTTGTTTAAGGTAAATCTTGTTCTAATCATTAGACGACTCATGTGGTGCCTCATACAAACAAGCATCTGACACTAAGCACATCTCGGTAGAAATAAGTGACTTACTATTTCTCTTTGTGCAGTCCCGTTGGAGGACATCCCGTTGTCAGTTCGTTCGTTGAATACATCCACCGCATCCGGCACTTGGATAGACGATTCATTTGCTTTATTGTTGCTCCTCTTTATATAGGATCCGGCCACTCATTAACATAAAACAGGTTTGCATCCATCAATAGAAAGCAACATGTACTTACAAGATTCTAGGGGCGATTCACTCTACGATTCTCTGTGTTCCCTGTGAGAGGAAATAATATCAGATAGTGGGTGTTGTTATTTACAAAGAGCTAGATAGACATTATAGTATAATCACTTGTGAATAATTAAAAATGTTGACAGTGGGAATGATCCCACCCTTGGTTATATGTTGTTAGGTAGGTGAGGCACACGGTTTATTCATGCCTCATTGGCGACTCGAAAGTTTGCCCAGGCTGGGACTCGAACGGCTGGCCTCCACACCCGGTGTATCAGCTACTAGGCCAGGGCCTGGTTCTCCACTTGTGAACAGGTAGAGCAGGGAATGGTGGAATATAAACAAACATTTTAATAACATAAAGTTTGCCATGGCAACAAAATAGAATGCAGATACAGTCAGTCCTTAGAACGAACAAGAGACAAATTACAATGGAAAATAGTTTTAACTTGTCAAATGGGATTGCAAACAAATATGTTAAGTTCCATAAAATTTGCCATGATCTACAGAGCAGGCAGATACTATATTAACATTAGGACAAACAAGTTAGATATTACAATGGTATACCTCGTGAACTTATAGAGCAAGGAATGCAAACAAATGTGAATTGACTTAAAATTCCATGAACAACATAATAGAAGGTAGATACTGCTGTTCCATAAATTACAATTGAGAAACTTGAATTTATAGAGCAGAGCATGCAGATAACCATGTTAAGTGCCTTAAAACTCCCTATCTAATACTACATCTAATCCAAAAACTAAGTAATTTAAATTTTTCACAAGTCAGTCGACACAAAAATCAAACAAGTTTGTAGAACATACAAGAACATCTAGCATGCCAAACAAGTACCATTCGTTACATCGGGGCATGTATTTTCCTAGTCTCAAATGATACAAATTAACAATTAATATATTTTATACATGCCTAGTCTAAGTCATCATTGTTTGACTTTAAAAAGTATAGGCATTATTTTACGGAAGGAATGTAGTATATAATAGGAGGCAGATACTATCGGAGGTTAATGAAATGAGAAAGAAATAATAATGGCATACCTTGCAGAGGGAATGCAAAACCAACAAGTTCAATGACATAAAATTTGCATTGAATTTCATAAAAGAAGGCACTTACTATGGTTGCTTAGTACAAAACAGATTGAAATTAAAATAGCATAAATTCTGAATTTGTAGAGCAGGGAATGTTAACCTATATGTTCAGTGGCTTAAAACTACCAATGAACTCCAAAATTACATGTAGTCAGTGTTGTAGCTACAGACAAAGAAAATGCACATTATGATGACATAACTTGCGAACTTGTAGAACCTGTAGGAAACTTTAGATGTTTAGTGAATTAATATTTTCCATGAACTGCATAACAGAAATGAGATCCAATGATGATAGTTTTGTACTACCAAAATTGTTTATATATTAAGAGTAATTGTTGGTCAAAGAAAAAATACGGAAAACAAGGACTCCTTATTCGTTTAAACAGAGGGAGTAGTTTAATGCCTGGATTTAACATAGACTACACCAGATTTATTAAGGGAGAGTCGGATATTAATTAAGCTAGTATTGAGGTAGGAATTTACCACCAATATGGAAATGCAGTTCACTGTCATAGGCTTATACCTATTATACTGAAATGAACAAGCAGATCTGGTTTACCTAGGTCACGGCATCGTCTACGCATACACGACATCTTGGTGGGTAACGTTAAGGACGCCGAGTGTGCCTGGTAGTGGTGAGTCGCTCTGAAGCAGATAGATCACAACGGCGTCGGTGAAGCAGATCTGTGGAGGTTGCTAATGGGTCTAACTTTCTTGATAAGATGGTCGCTGGAGGAGATCTAGTGTAGTGCACGACGTCGTCGGTGGAGCAGATATTTTACTACTGATTATGGACTCGAGGCTCTACTCAAGAATGTCGGTGAAGAGGATCTGATGTATTGGACTGTTAGTCCCTGAAGCAGATCGAATGCAGCACACAACGGCGTAGGTGAAGAAGGTCAGGTGCTGTGGACAAGGGAGTCAGTGAACTAGGTTGGGTAAGGAGGACGTTGGCTAATCCGGTGGACTGGTGAGGAGTATGTGGTATCGCAAGGTATGGCGTTTCGACCGACAAAGTGGGCCGGCGAAGTGTGGCAGGGCAGAATCTGGAGGTGGGATAGGGGGTTTCGGGTGGCGTGTGGGCCGACAAAGTGCGGCTGGGATGTTCTGGTGCGGTGGTTCAGGAGCTACAGGTGAGATAGGAGGTGGGTGGCCTATAGGGCGGCTGCGGCGAGGATGTTCCAATGCGGTGGTGCAGGAGCTGGGGGTGAGATAGGCGGTTGGGTGGCGAGTAGGCCGGCAAAATGGGGCGGGGATGTTGTGGTTTGGTGGTGCAGAAGATGGAGGTAACATACGGGTGTAGGGTTTGTAGCATAGAAAACAAAAAATTCCTATGATGGGAACAACTAAGTACCAAGATCTATCTACTAGATACAAAAAATGGGTGGATATACATCCATAGAATGCATAGCCTCGAAGACCGAAAGGTTTTTCGAGTATGAACTCGTTGGTGATGTAGTCGATCTCTTGCCACTCTCAAGATCGTGATGAAGTCCATCTGGTCCAGCCGGTCCAGCACCATCAAGTCCAGCACCGCAAAGCAGTGGAGCATCTCGTCGATCGCACACACATTCGGGTACCCCGACACCCTGCGCGCCCTTGCTCCAGCGAAGCAACGGAAGCAACAAATCCTTCTAGAAAAATCGAACGAGAACATGTATCTCGTCGATCCGAGACCATGGGGAAATTCTAAAGGGGGAGAGAGATCCTTCACGAGGAGGTGTGAGAGTGGAGGAGGAGGAGGTGCTCCTGTTATAGGGGAGGGGCAGCCCAAGGGGGCATGGCCGCCGGCCATAGAAGGTGCCCCCACCTCTCCCTCATTCATGTGGTGGAAGCTCCACTCACATAAAGTTGACCCTCCATTTTCTCCACTCAAATTCCCATTAAATTTCCACCAAATTTAATGTAATCTCTCTTTAAATAAAACTCATTTTATTTATTTATTCAGAATTTTTTATTACTTTAATTAACAAACATTCACATAAAACCCCTTACAACATTTCAGTTTCACATGCAGAACTAGTTTCAGCAATTTCAACCGAAACAATTTCGGTGTCTAGTGAAATAATTCCTGCGCTTTCTAATTCTTTCTCTGGCATATTATTTGCTCCAAATGGTGTCGGTATACCTTAAGTGTGTCACCATACCGTTTGCGAATAATGCAGACATGATCAAGACCCCTCTCTGATCAATAATTAGCAGCGGGACCTGAAGATCCGTACTGACTCCCACACATTCAACAATAACTTCTGTGATCGTGTGAACCTTATACGCATGTAACTCAATCCCTTTGTCTCACGATATATTACATGTCCGAGATTCGATCATCAGTATCTCCATACCTAGTTTGATCTCGTTACCGACATGTACTATTTTCTCGTTCCCGTGAAATAACATTCTAGTGATCAAATAACTTGCTTGCAAGCTAACTAATGTGATATCACCGAGAGGGCCCAGAGTATATCTCTCCGTCATCGGGATGGACAAATTCCACTCTTGATCCATGATCCTCTACATAACACCTTTGTAGCACTGAACCTATCTTTATAGTCACCCTGTTATGGTGTGACGTTTGATGTTATCAAGATACTCTTCTAGTGTTAGTTATTGACATGATCTCATGGTCTAAGGATTGGGATTACATTGTATGATGTTATAGAAATATAAACACAATGACATTGATCGTAATGCTATACTTCAGATGAATGCTCATCACATCATTCCAACAATGTTGTGACCTGCTTATTAACAACATCCAATGTCCATGATCAGGAAAGCTTTGATCATCTTGTTAATCAACGAGCTAGTTTATAAGAGAGGCATAACTAGGAACTTTCTTTTTGTTTATTAAACACACATGTATTAACATTTCCACATTAATACAATTATACCATGCAAAATAAACATTTATCATAAACAAGGAATAATATAATAACCACTTTATTATTGCCTCTCGGGCATATTCCCTTCAGGGGTTGGGTGGCATGTAGGTCGGCGAAGCGCGACAGGTTGCTTCGGTGCGGTGGTGTAGGAGCCGGAGGTCAGATAGAGGTTAGGGTTTTTTGGAGTGCTATGGGGGAAATGGCATTGGTGGAAGGTGTACTACCCAGCTTAAGAGCTATGGGGACCGGGGGAGAAAACTTACGAAAGATACCCACGCCCTAACATTTGTAGTTAGGCCGTTGTGAGGGGTAGAAAAGGAATTTCGTACGGCTAAAACTTGGCGCTTGACCACTCGAAATATTTCGATGGAGGTGTGGCGGGAGAATTTGGCGCTCTGCGATTTTGAATTTGGATATATAGTACAAAAGATATAGAAAAATAATAACCTACTCCAAGGACTAGAAAAAATACTAATTTACTGTAATGTTCTAGCCTTTGTAGGTACAGAGTATTGTCGGACCCATTTCTGCACAAATAAGGTATTTGCCTTCAGCTTAATTACGTAAACACACGTTACCCACTATAAAGGTAGTACTAACATGAACTAATAACACTCTCTCATTACACTCGCCAATGGATTAATATCTCTTACATGCATGCATGTGATTGGGATACTAGAAATTGTTTTTTGTCTATACCTGCGTGCAAAAATACTAGTCTAGCTAATATACTAGTAGTACCTTAGTACTCCTCATCGGTAACTATAGTTACTTAGTTAGCCTATTATACTGCGCTAAGATATTCCCATTGTTGTCATGAAAGGCCTAAAGATGGTAAGAGTGGTAACTTTGAGTATGCATATATTACGGGTATATACTACTAGTATTTTGTACGTACTAGTATTTTATACACTAGACACATTTTGCATTGAAAAGTGTGATGTGATGCTTCTCTCTAGTAAGTTTCACATGCCTTGCACACGTACGAGAATCAGATAATAGAAGTATGACATATCATTTTTTATATAAAATCATACTAGGTGTTAAGATAAGATGTGTTTTGAGAAGAATGCAATCTAAATGTAAACAGAGAGAGTGCTACTGCTTCCTTCCAAAAATGTACAGTAAACAACGTCCCTAAAACTGATATGCAAATATTCCATAGGAGTACGTGGGCGGGGCCGAGGGAAATTGCATACCCTTTGTTTCCACAACCTCCCAATATTTCTAGCGGTTCCTTTCATCTTTTCGGTCCCATTCATTTTCTGTCATTTTCCTCACCTAGCCAAACCTCTGCAAAATAAAATAAGCCGCCAATCATCGTCCATGGCGCTGCTGTTCGATAAGCTATACTCCTTCCTGAACCCCGCAACACCACCATAATACGGGTGGCGTATACCAACAGAGCATCGGTGGTGAATGATTACATCGAGAAAATCCAACCGCTCCTGGAGGAAGCGGACGAAAAGATTGTTGGCCTTGATGTCGAGTACACGAATGAGAAATCATTGACGCAGAAGGTTGCTGTCGTCCAACTGTGTGTGGGCATGGATTTCCTGGTCTACCAGATCTGCTAGGCCGGCAAGCCATGCTCCAAGCTAGCAGAGTTCCTCATCGACCCTAGCATTTCCTTTGCCGGCGTCGACATTGGCAACGCCAGTATCAGGCTCAGGTGTTCTCTAGTGCCAGTGACGAACTTCATGGACATCCATGAATGAGAATGATTCTTTGGCTGACTATGATGTGGCCCTCATAGACAGTCGTTACAATGTCATGAAGGAAACGAAGAAGGATGTGGACCACAAGAAATGGGAGAACATGCCCCTGACCGATGAGCAGATCCAGTATGCAAGCCTCGACGCCTACGCAACCTACGAGGTATACAGCCGGATAGTGAACTTTGAGAAGGGTCAAAAAACTCTCGAAATGTTCAACAAAATTAAACAACTAAAGAAAAAAGGCAAGGTAAAGCGCAAGCAGACCAAAGAAGAAGATTCAGAATGGTACACCATATGAGACATACGAGTAAATTTCACTGGAGAGTGCTAGGAGTGCAGGTTTAGGCATCGTAGCACACCACCACACTGCAAGGAATCACATCATTTTCTTTTAATTCATTGTAGAGACTTTCTTTGAGTAATTCCAGTTATTATACTGCTGAAGGAGTAGTAGTAGTGTGAACTGGAGTACAAGAGGGAAGAATCATACAAACAAACAATAGCAGTAGAACATCAAAATGAACTTTTGACGATTACCCGAATGTATGTCGAGTATAAACATACATACCTACTACTAGCACTCTTTTGATGAAAAAAATCACCATCCCTACTGCGGAAAGGATATGATTTCTTCCAACCAAACTACAGCTACTACTCCACTACCGTGCTACCACTAATTAACTACCTACTCCATACATATTACTACTACTCCAAAATCCATACTTCATCATATGCCAATGATCTTTCTAAAACTAAACTAATTAACATCAATTTACATAGCCACTAAAAGTCAATGTGAATGAAGAAATGAAGCTCCTTTGCCGTAGCAGGACCGAGCAGGTAATGCAGCGGCGCTGGCAGGTAAGACGTAAGGTCCTCGATCATGACATCGCCCGACTTAGTGGAGATCGACGCCTCGAGATCCACAGTCACGGTGTCAGTCATAATCCTTCCATGAGGCCAAGAGAGCACTGGCGGGCATTCCGCCCACATCCTCATCCTGTACACCGGCGAGTCGGACAGCGTGGGCCTAACACATACCACAGACACGAGGGAGACGGAGAATTCTCGTCTCCTAGCTTCTGTCTTCATATTGTTTGCTGGGCTAAGGACCATCGTGTCTAGCATGAAAATCGTCAAGACGAACACGGCTCCATCCTAGTCCCCGATGAGGATGAGCCGACGGGATGCCTCGCGCGCCAGTGTTACCGGCTCCTGGAATGCTTTGTTGGTGGCATACTGGATCTTGTGCACTTGGATCGAGTGGACCGCTGCGAGGTGGGTGACGAGCAATAGTGGCAGGGCCGCGAAGTCATAGTCGGTCTTCGTACAAGTGCAGGGGGCATACTGGCATGTGATCGTGCTCGAGGAGTTTATAGTAGGGCAGCAAGCTCCCGCAGCCTTTGTGGGCACACTCGACCCTAGCCGCTGATAGGACGCCGTCCATGGTGGGCTTGTGGGTGAATCCGCTGCTAGGGTACTCGCACATCTAGCAGGAGGTGATCTTGTGGATGCAGCTATGGTAGATTAGATAAATATCCATGCATTGGAGAAACGGAAGTTCGAAAAATAAGATAGTTGCACGGACGAACCGACAAAAGAAAAATCAATGGATTTCTGTGGGAGAAAGGGAGCAACCTTGTAGACCTGTCGGGGCTTGAGGGGCTGGGAGCAGGTGGAACAGTTGAGCGTGGTGGCTTCCATCTGTAGAGTAAGCATTCAAAGCATTGCGATTTGGGAGGGGGGAATGTGGAATCTCTTATCCGGCCTCGAGCCATGCCCTTCTTTTTATACCACCATTGATAATCAATGAAGATCTACCTGATTGCTTTCTTCCTTCCTAGGGACCTTGGAGTAGTATATTTTGAGGCCTTATCTTTATGGAGAGATGGAAAAACATCCAGCTAGAGCTCATTTTCTGGTGGAAGCAGAGGCAAACAGAAGCAAAGTTGGGCTAGACCAGGATGGGCCACAACTTTCTCTACACGGTTGTACTCCATTGTGTGGAAGCTTACATGGGAAGGACCAGATGAACATTGTGCAGAAGCTGCGATGCTTCCCACCTGAACAAGTGCCATTAATAAAACGATAGAGACACCAAATGCAGAGTGGAGCAGAGCAGGCAATGATGCATTAAAGAGGAGAGAGGGAGGATGTTCTCATTCGTCCAAGTGGCTTTGCTCTCCTGAAAGACACCGACTAGACAAAATTTTGGGTGGAGGAGCCCTTTATTTTGTAAACAAGGCAAAATATTTGTGGTGGAAGGATCCTTTGCTTGCCTTGACAGTAGTACGAGATCGACTAGGCACCAAAATCCGAGTACTAATACAAACAGGAGTACTAGTAGTTGCTCAGTTCCATAGTTCCATCAAGGAGTAATAGTGGCTAATTTAAGTAAAGTAGTTTTTCAGGAACCTTCTTGGTTCCTAGAATGCCTCCTGGTCACATAGGAGTAATACAATTTTGATGAATTTCATATCACAATCTCCAATTAATCGGGATACCGCTGAACAGGTTGAGACGAAATCCATGTGGGCGTTCCTTGAACCAATAGGTAGCCATTTTGCGTTCTGAGAGCTCCGCATCCCTGACAACATATCTCCAGCTCCTAGGATTTCTTTCTTCACGCAGATTTGTACAACTCATTGGTCACACGCCCGTGTCAATCACGACTTCATGAAAACCTTTGTACAACTCATTGGTCACACATAGATTTCTTTCTTCCCATAGATGATTCTTCAAGATGTTCTAATTGTAATCCAGTGAGAAGCACTGAAACCGGAATAAAACAGTTATCCGAAGTTTAGGTCTTGTTGAGTGGTGAAATAGTAAAAAAGATGCCTGCTTGATTCGAAGTATGATAGAGAAAATAAATGTATGATTGCAATGTTATGACCACTCCAATCCTACGGGAATTCATCTGAACCCAAGTTTGTTTGGCTCTTATCATAGTAGGACAAACATAGGATTCTAAAAAAGAGCTGTGAGTGGATGTTTGATTTCCTACGAAATCTAGTGCAAAGGAATCCTTATAAACAATTCCTGTGGCACCCCGGATTTATGGTCCAAGAATACCCGTTATGCATACAATTCACGTTCCCATGATCGGTGAGCTGTGAGCATAACCGACCAGTATCATTAAAACATCCATATAGTAACGAGTACAAAACTTACACAAGAGCCATTATGGCGATTACAACACAAGTAGTGGAAGTCTTCAGCACAGAGCCCGTGCCTTAACCTACATGCAACTTACTGGGAAGACGGCCTAGCTCGCATAGATGTCAGCACCTTCGTCACTTCTTAACATTTGCAATCTGGCCAAGTAAATAGCCAGGGACAATGCTGGTGAGTACTTTGAATGTACTCGCAAACCACCGAGAAAAGGTAACAAAGATAATGCATATTTGGCTGTGGCGAGATAGATCTACACTAAATTGTTTTCTGAAAGACCTAACATTGGCATCTCTATATCTTTGTTGAAAAAGAGTTTTTGGAAAGGTATGACTCCTTTTAGAAAGCCTGGACATCTCCACATCCTTGTTAAAAAGATTTAAAAATAGTTTTTGGTAATAAAACCCTTCTTAAAACCTTAACGACCATCTCTGGTCAAAACAAAACCTGTTTTCATCATTCCACGTGACCAAGTCACGTCCTTTTTTAAAACATCTCAACATATCTCCCGATACTCATAGCAATCACCTTTCCAACTGTCCTTGACCTTGGACACGGCTATTCGAATAGATTAGACTCTGCAGAGTTTGTGCACTTTACCCACAGGAATCAATACATCCGCCGTGATAAAACCACGGCCCTCTACACACTTTAGACGGGGGTCCGGATAATTGAACCTAACTTTTCATTTGTTGTCCCTAGTATAGGTACTTTCCCTATGGTTGCTTAGTTTCCCCTGGAAGTGTACCTGACTTCCCAAGTCCGAATCTCCCTTCCTGCACATCCTTTATCCACTCCCATCCATACTGCCTTAACCTGGTACCGTCCGCGGGAGCTCCATAGTTTCAGCCGACTCCGAGGAGTTGAATGGAACCTCTCCGGGCACGACAACCCCCTAAGTGTAAAGGAACCGGCTTCCAGGGACTCTAACCCCTTTCTACGCGTTATGGCGTAGCCCATACTAAGGAGGACAAACTACGAGCTAGCCCTGAGTCCCACCTAGGGTAATGTGGTTGCACGGATAAAATGGTTCCGGTAAAAGACTCGAGTACCCCTTTTTTCCTTCTCATTCTCTTCCTTGACTTTCTCTTTATCATCCTAATATATCCTTTAGTGAAAACTCCTCTCGAAAGGATGTCTGTTTCCAAGGGTTTTATTTTGAAAGCTTTGTAGTAGGGTAAAACCCAAAATAGTTTTATCATTGAAAATCCGTGGGTTCCAAGAGGGAAGATGCTTAATCATCTTAGCCTCAATCTAAAGGGGTAAGAGTAGGTGTTCGTAGGGTAGGTGTCTTAAAGGACACTCATCCATAACATGGAGGATCCAAGTTACTCACGTCATTTTATGTGAAATAAAACATGCAATTTATTCGTGCAGTTTATAAACGAGATATAAAACAATAGATAAACAGGAATAGGTTAATATAGGAGTTCAGAAATGGTGGCTTGCCTATGACCAGCGATATGTCCCTTGACTTCTTTAGAATACCAGAAAACCAAATATAACAATAATAAGAATAAAACGATCCTTCCTTCTTCTCGGCGTCACACAAATCGCAACTATCGCCGTTATCGAGCATACATGCAAACATACAACGCCACAATCAATACAAGGCATACAAGTATCAAACCACACAATAAACAAAGGATAACTACAGGATATACATCCGTAGGATGTTGGAGTTGTGATTTGATTGGATTGGGAGAAGATTTGGAGACACTAGGGAAAAGGGTCCTTTTGGATTTAAGATCTAGGATCTACCTAAGATGGGGTTTTTGACCAAGGACTTGATCTGTATGATACCCTTGTATATATAGGATACCACCAGATAGGTATTTATAAAATGAATCCAACAAAAGTGGTTTCACTATTTTATCAATTTCTTAGGATTTATAAAGGATTTTATAGTGATTAAAGCTCTAGTTTTAGGAAATAATTTACCAGAACTTGACCCAAAAATTATTTCCTTGGGTGAAAAGGTAGTATTTGGTGGACTGAATCAAGAGGTGTTGGAATCACCTCAGAACAATTAACAGAATGCCCTTGAGAAATTTCCAAAGGCAACACTGGACCAGATTTGTCTTTTTCATCAGATTTAAAATACAGAAGATTTGGATGTGATTCCAAGGACACATGCTAGGTACTGAGAATAAATTTCTGTGGAAATTTGAATCATTAAACTTGGAGTTGCACAACTATTGTAGTTAATTTAATAGTGAATAAACTATGCATAGCAGATTTTAATTCAATAAAATTCAGCAGAGACTCCAAAAATTATGAGCTGCTGGATTATGTTGGATATGGATGTGTGTCTTATCAGGGAGTTGGAATTAGGCCAAAACCTCAATTGATTTGACCTAGGGAAATTTCTAAAGGCAGAAAGGCTCTATTTTTAATATTTTTACCAGGGGCAAACTAGGAAGCAAGCTACGGTGGGAAAAGTGGGGTATGAAAGGTATGGATAATACCTTCCAGATCCAGTTGGATTTACTCCATTTGGTTACACCAAGTTTTCTAGAAAAATTCATTAGTGTTCTAGACAGAGCTTAGTGTAAGATTTATGAAATTTAATCTAAACCTCAAATTGGTTCAGCACCAAGTCTACCTGTTTGAGAAGATATATAGGGACCTTAGAAATCTTAGATCTAGTAAGTTGGAGTCATTTTTCATTTTAAAAATTAATTAAACCAAAAGACTAATCTGCAGATCTGGTAAAAATAATAAAACTAGGGGTTCCCTAGGCTGGGGTCTGAGGCTAAGTGGGCCGCGGAGAGGAGATTTGGCCCATCCGGGCACGTGCCCGCGCGGGATCTGGTGATTGGGTGACTGACGGTGAGGTCCCGTCCGTAAGTGAGAGGGAGGGGACAAAGGGGTATGGGGGATTGGGGCCATCCAATTAAGAGGGATCCGACGACCCTCGGTCGTCTTCCCTGGTGGAACAGGCCCATCGGCGGCGAAACCCTAGGACGACGGGGGAGGCCCGGGTACATCACCTGAGGGCACAGAGAGGAGACAAGGAGAGGCGGAGGAGGCGCGGGTTACCGTGGGGAGTCCGTAGATGGGCGGCGTGGTCTTCTTTGGTGCCAAGGTGCAGATCTGTGCGTGACAATGACAAAGGACGCCTCGGTGAGCGCGGTAGCTCGCCGGAGCAGGCTCAGGCCGGCATGCAGGTCAATGGCGGGGCGAGTAGGGGGATGTAGAGGTAGGGTTGGTCGTAGAGGTTGCCTTGGCGGGCTGCAGAAACTCGGAGGAGGCTAGGACTCCGACGAGGTTCCTCTCGGTCATGCCATGACGGCAACGAGATCCCGGGTTCCTGCAACAGAGAAAAGGAAACAGGGGAAGATGGCTTAGGCATAGAGGAGTAGATCTGGGAGGCAAAGAGAGAGTGGGTGCCACCCTTCCTTGGCAAACTTGCATGCAAGCATCAACCCGAGAGGGAGTCTTCTCTCCTTTCTTTGATCATGGCAAGGCAGGGGAAGGAGAGGGGAGGCTCTCTGGTGGTAAGGGGGGAAATGAGAGGGCAGTGGGGGTGTTCTCTGGCCTCTAGCATTATATACCGAAGGGGAGGGTGTTGGATGGACTATGTCCATGTTGAGCATGGAGGAGGGGGTGCTGCTTGGGGATTGGGCCTCATGGGCGGTGGAGAGGGAGGTGTGGGGTACTGAGGCCTCTAGCATGGGGTGGTGTAAGGGGGTAGGGGCAGTGGCTGCACAAGCTTTGATGGTTGGATTTGACATGGCATTTGTCTCCCTTATAAACAAACATAAGGGACAAGAGGGTTGGGGGTGGGATATTGCAGTGCTATAGTGCACACGACCAGGAGGGAGTGTGTGCTGCTAAGGTGGAGTGCTTGACATGCTTGGGGTTGGTTTGGTGTTAATTTGAATCAAGATTTGATTATTTTGGCAAAATTGATCCTTTTGGTGCTTGTGAAGGAAGTTGAAAATGTTGCATTTGACAAAGTGTGGAAATGGTACTGGTAGGTGGTTTAGGTCAAATAATCTCTCCAATATTTAAATGGTATTTTTCTGATGATTATAATCCCATTTAAATGCACTTCTTCAAAAAGTGCTAAAGTAGATTATGGAAGCAAAACTGATATTTTTATATTGGGTAAACTTGGTTTTTGATGTGATATAGTCCTAAATACCATAACACACATTGGAGAATTTTAGTTGAATTTAATGAGGTGGAAAAGTATTTTTAGGGAATTATTTCTTATTTCTGCCATTTAAGAAAAAGGGCAAAAAGAAATAATAAAGAATATCAAAATTATTTATTTTTGAGTTCGAAAGATGGGGTATGGTAAATAGGCTTCAAATAAGCCTTGAGTTGGCAAGGTTATTTGGAGAAAAGCAAACTTGTCATTAAAGACATGGATTTTGAGGATTTGGTAAGTAGAGGAAATTAAATAGTTTAATAATCCAAATAATTGGGAGAATTATTTAGGGAATCTTATATCCAATGTAGATTATATAAACTTGATGTAGGCATCAAGGTAAACCTTGGTTTTCAATAAAATTGGTGAAAAGGGTTGAAACTAGATTGGGGAGGATCTAGGGTTTGGTTAATTTGATGCCACCTAAACATGGTTGGATTAGGGAGGTCAGAGCTCACCATGGTACAAGGGGTATATGGATGAATAGACCTAGTCATATAGATGTTCATGGAAGCAAGAGTTGAGCTTGGTTGCATTTGGGGTGATCTATAAGAGATGGCAAACTTTGTTGAAAATAAGGCTACCATAACAGCTACATCAGGTAGCCTCCTAAACAATGTGGGTTTAATAAGCACAAGGTTCCAATGGGAACAAGTGAAGTGGGAGTTGATAGGCCATGATTAATAGATCATAAACAATCAAAGAGTTGGTCAAGGGGAGGTGGCATATAGATGTGAACTTCTGCCAAAGTAGGCAAGATGATAAGATTTGCAGAGTGGATGATAGAATGGCTTATCCATGGGTAAGAGTGGGATTTGGTAGTACTAAATATGTACTACAAGATGGTTCCAATGCATTCCCAAGAATTCACCTAGGTTGGAAAAGATAGAGCTCCAAATATGGGATCCATATAAGAAATCAGGACTTAGCCATTTTGGGAAGATTTGGTGATTTTGACTAGTGTTCAAGAGGGAAACGATTGAGAGGGTGGCAAAGGTTTATCCCTTCCCTCAAGGGGTTGATGTTCAGGTATAGATGGAACAGAGGGAATCCAAACTTGGATTGGGTCTCTACTAGGTTGGAAACCATCAAGAGGGATTATCCCTGGATAGAGATAAGCAGGAGATGAGATGATCACTTGAGTGGCTTAGGATAGATCCAGACTTGGATGCTTTCTTGGAGATTGATGATCACAAGCATGGGTTGGGTCCTAAGGGGATGAGCTACTAGATTAGCTCACTCTAGTTCCTAAGCAAACAATGAAAACAGCAGATCAAGGCAATTCATCAGACAGTAGATCAAGGCAATTTATCTTATTACTTATCTAACTACTACTAGGGTTACCATCAAGCCTACCTGTATTTAAGGATGGGTATGTTGAAAAGGGTTTTTGCTTTGAAGTAAGATAAGTGTCATCCTGGTATCTCTACCAAGATTTAGATGAAAAGGTTTTAATAACGGTTTTTGGAAAACCTAGAGATAAGGGTAGTTGAAGGTTCTGTCTTGAAAACATAAGGAGAGTATATATATGTCTCCATAGTTTTGGCAATAGAAACTAGTAAGGTACTTGGTTGTGTCAAAGTCATCTTGGCTCACGTTTTGAAATGCCAGAACATTTGAGAATTTGAAAGATGAGCCAAGACATCTCTTTTGTAAAATAGTTTTTTGTAAACTAGTGTTGAGATGAGGAGTACACAACTAATACACAAACAGTTGCTTGAGCGCAAGCAAACAAGTAAGCGTATAATGCAAGAAAAGTTTTTGTTCCCCCTGATTTTTGCCTTTTGGAAATTTAATCAGGGTTGCTGAAATTGTGATGTTACATACCTTTCCCCCTTAAAATAATCTCGTCCCGAGATTAGGGAGGAGCAGGGTTGGGGTAATAACATCCGCTCAACAATTTCAGAGGTGGAACACAAATGGTGCCATCAGGTCTTCTAACGAACGGGCAGGGTCAGTCACGGCTCGGAGCTGTGTGGCTTCTCGTTCGGGCGTTTGATTTAAGCGAGTGGAAAAGACGCAGTCTTTTCCTGTTATGACAAGTCTAGGTAAGTTTAACGTCGATGGGGTACTTCCTTCTTGAGGCGGGATGGCGAGTTGAATCTTCTCATTTCCTCGTCTCGTGGTCGACTTTTCTCTCTTCAAGGTCTTGATACACCGGGGTGTTGGCTGGGCGGTCGACCTTGGAGTGGAGGACTTTATTGAAGTATCTTCTGAGTCGGGAGAAGTACCGATTGTTGTGCTTCTTGTAGGGTCGACGATTCAGAGTTGGGAAGGTGGTCTTTGCTTAACGCTGAATAGTGTTTGACTCTGGGATTCTATATGGTTTTTGGGCGGGAAAGACGTAGTCTTTCCCCCTTAGAGAAAAATTAGGGGTTCTTGGTGAAGTCGCCGACTTTCTTGATTGGAGTAGTATGCTGATGTCGGGGTAAGGTGCTACACCTTTCCTTCGGGGTAGTCAACTCTGTCGTCGTCATTGGAACTGTTTCATGAGGTGGAGGGTCTACCGGTAAGGGCGTCTACTAGCTTCTGGGTAGTTAGTTTTGAGCTAGTTAGGGGTCCGATGGGTCAGAGGATGCCATTGGATTTTGGCGGTCTAGGAAACGAGGTCCTTTGGAAATAGGTTATTCCGGGTTGGTTCTGATGAAACATCGTGGGTAAAACACACAAGGAAGGGCATCACACAAGAATAATTCCAGAAAGTTTAGCAGGTTCGTGCCAGTTGGTGGCGAAGGTACATCAGAGGTTACAAAACAGGTCTGTGCCGCAGGGAAGCAAGGCGACTTAGAGTTTTACAAGACAAGTTCTAGGGTGATGCATAACTCTTCCTATGTTGGAATAAGCAGGCTTCTGGGTGCAAAGGCTACTTCGGAGGAACGTCCAGAGTCTTGTCGCCTCCCTGGGTGAAAGGTTTCCACTCAGGTAGTGCTTTCTCGGGGGAAGGGGAGGTTCTTGGTTCGAGACCATCAAGTACTTGTCTGGACATTTGTGGGAGAAGTGGCTCGGGTCTCCACAGGTGTAACAAAATAAAATTTAGCTTCGGATCCTCCTGATGCTTTCTTTGGGATCTTTCCAGGGATGAGGGATGTCTTGGCCCTTGCCTTGTTATAGGTGTTGTCAAGACCACGCTGGGCGCACTCTCGGCTGAAGTGACTTGGTTCATCATAGGCGAAACAGGTGCCTTTCTTGGAACGTCCTTCTCTTGATTTCTTCCCAATGTTGATGCAGGGGAGTTGACGAGCCTTGCCAATCAGGAGATAGAGGGGACAGTTGGCCGGAACATTGTCTTGTCCTTCACAGAGGAAACATGTAACTAGCTGAGTGGGGCAAACTCAAGGAGGGTGGAGGGCTCCACAGTTCAAGTAGTTGCCTAAACACATGCTGGATTGATGTCCTTCTTCACCACAATGGCTACATGCTTTCTTCAGGGCTCCGATCTTCAGGGCCATACTCAGGGTTTTCTGGGGGAGATAAGGTATCTGGCTGAAGAAGGAAACGGTGTGACGGAATTAGTCTTCCGACCTTGAGGGTAGAGGAAATAGTGACTTATAACATCGGGTGGAAGGCTATGGTTGATGATGATAGGTCAACAGGGGTTTATTGGAGTTGAGTGGAAAGATGTAGTCTTTCCACCTTAGAGCTTTACTTGGGGTTGTTGAGGCTTTCCTTTGTGGCCATCCTGCTGAGGAGAGGTTTCCGTCTATGAGTTTGCGAGGATTAGCATCGGGACATGTCAGCAAGGGGGTCAAAACATTAGGATCAGAAGATCCAGGGCAGACTAGCAAACACATTGCAAGCATTAAAAACACACATGACAAGCAAACAAGGAATACCATAGGTACTAAGGAGGTGACTACACGCCATGAGAGAGGAATCCTATTTTTCGGAATGCTACAGGGGTCTTGAATTTTGGTCTCGAGATTGGTTGTCATCGGTGCCGTACTTGATCAATTTCTTGGGGTGATGTAGGACTCCGTTGGCAAGGCGATCTTGTAGTGTCTGTCGTCGGTAGCTCCTTTGTTTGGCTTGTCTTGGGGTCGCGTTGCTCCGATATCTACGTCTTCATAGTCTCCAATTCAGACTTTGTTTTTGAAAACGGAGCATTGGAAGTAGACAAGATGTAGAGTAATGAATTTTCAAAGTTTTTAAGTAAGAGAAGATGAGATAAGAAATGTTTCAAAAATCTTTTGAGAAATATTTTTTAAAAGCCGGTGTTTTCAGAAATAGCGGTTGTCTTGTCTAACATCCATGCTAACTAAGGTCTCCTACAGTCAGGATGGCTCTGATACCATGTCTGTGGCACCCCGGATTCACGGTCCGAGAATACTCGTTATGTATAAAATTCACGTTCCCATGATCAGTGAGCCGTGAGCATAACCGACCAGTATCATTACAACATCCATATAGTAACGAGTACAAAACTTACACAAGAGCCATTATGGCGATTACAACACAAGTAGCGGAAGTCTTCAGCGTAGAGCCCGTGCCTTAGCCTACAGGAAACTGACTGGGAAGACGGCCTAGCTCGCATAGACGTCAGCACCTTCGTCACTTCTTAACATCTGCAATCTAGCCAAGTAAATAGCCATGGACAATGTCGGTGAGTACTTTGAATGTACTCGCAAACCACCGAGACAAGGTAACAAAGATAATGCATATTTGGCTGTGGCGAGATAGCTCTACACTAAGTTGTTTTCTGAAACACCTAACATTGGCATCTCTATATCTTTGTTGAAAAAGAGTTTTTGCAAAGGTATGCCTCCTTTTAGAAAGCCTGGACATCTCCACATCCTTGTTAAAAAGATTTAAAAACAGTTTTTGGTAATAAAACCCTTTTTAAAACCGTAACGACCATCTCTGGTCAAAACAAAACCTGTTCTCATCATTCCTCGTGACCAAGTCACATCCTTGATGTCTACGCACTTCTATTCTTGTAGACAGTTGTTGGGCCTCCAAGTGCAGAGGTTTGTAGAACAGCAGGAAGTTTCCCTTAACTGGATTACCCAAGGTTTATCGAACTCAGGGAGGAAGTGGTCAAAGGTATTCCCTCTCAAGCAACCCTGCAATCAAGATACAAGAAGTCTCTTGTGTCCCCAACACACCCAATACACTTGTCAGGTGTATAGGTGCACTAGTTCGGCGAAGAGATAGTGAAATACAAGTGGTAATAGTGCCAGAATAGAGCTTCTGACTTATTGTTGACGTGGGGTAACGGTGCCAGAAAAGAGCTGATGGCGTGAGGTAAAGACTAAAGCAAGCAAACATGCAACAGATCTAGATGCAAATGGTGTTTCGATGTTTAGAATCAAGGCCTATGGATCATAAGTTCACTAGTGA
The DNA here is from genome assembly GCA_916181665.1 of Avena sativa. Lineage (NCBI taxonomy): Eukaryota > Viridiplantae > Streptophyta > Magnoliopsida > Poales > Poaceae > Avena > Avena sativa. Next base: position 134,669,448 of record OV702295.1, read on the forward strand.
ACACTCTCTCATATAAATATTCTCTCTTTATGATACTACTCTCCGATTGGACACTCTAATCATTGGTAGGGCTATAACAACACACCTCAAAGTCCGGTTTTCCCAATCTAGGTAACCCCACACTGTCACCTTGAGCGCTAGATGGTTCCAACAAACACCACAATTTCATAAAGACATCCAACTCCAAATATAACTCATAGCAAATATTCAATCTAGCCAAAGTTCCACACAGGGTATGCACGCTGTCACTTTCACACAAGTGGGGAAAATCATAGATCTATTAAAGCACAAAGAGTATTTATGTAGACTAAAGACTAAGTGCCACCATGGTGTGCACGCTGTCACTTTCACACACATGGGGAAAGCAGAGATCTAATGAAGCACTTGAGTAGCAAGGTAGATCTACTTGATTACAAAGCTCATGACCACAAGATCATGCATAGAGAGAGAGATGAACACATAGCTACCGGTAGAGCCCTTAGCCCTAAGGAAGAACTACTCCCTCCTCAACATGGGAATCATCAATGGTGATGAAGATGGCGATGGAGATCGATGGAGATGGCTCCGAGGGCACTTTCCCGTCCCGGCAGGGTGCCGGAACAGAGACTTTCTGTCCCCCGAATCTCCCCTTCGGTGGTGGCGGCGCAACAGAGGTTTTCTTGTATTTCTTCTGGATTCTTTAGGGTTTTCTCCCCGGGGGCTTCTTATAGGCGCAGGAATCAAGGTCGTTGGGGGTCCAGGGGGCACACCGCCTCCAGGCGCCTCCATGGCTTGCCCTCGCCTAGGGGGTTTGGCCACCCTGTGGCCCCCTCCGGCTCTGCTTCGTGGCTCCGTGTTGCTCCGGGAAAATAATAACTTTGGCTTTTGTCCCGTCCAATTCCGAGAATATTGATTTTCTGCCTTTTTGGAACCAAAAACAGAAGAAAACAGGCGACTGGCACCGTCGAAACTTCTTAATAGGTTAGTTCCAGAAAAGATATAAAAACACCTCAAATTATAGACAAAGCAAAGCAAAGTAGATACAAAACAAGCATGGAGCATCAAAAATTATAAATATGTTTCCGATGTATCAACCATCCCCAAGCTTAACTCCTACTCATCCTCGAGTAGGTAAGTGATAAAAATAAAAAAATTTGAGGTGACATGCAGCTTCACAATAAAGATCAAACCATTTGCAAGCATTGAAAGCTGGGATCAAAGAACTATAAACATGTGCATGAAAGGTGGATTTCTAACAATAGGACATAGTAACTATGAAAGCAACATGTCAAGCTACAAACAAAGATCTTGAATAACATGCATTGAAAAACGTTTGTTTGTTTCACATACAGAAAACATGGCATAGTGGCATTCAGCTTGTCCCTCATAGAGTAGCAAATAGATGCATAAGACACCTTCAAAGTTCAGAAGGGTGACTAGAAACAAATAGCACAAGAACAAGTAATATCATAATATGCATCAATCAATAAGCTTTGGAATAGTGCACACAGAATGACAACTATGCTCTCTTAATGGTGCCTAAAGGTAGAAGGTGGAGACTCAATAATGGTGGAAGAAAGGCCTTTTTGTAAAGGAATAAGGGATTACAAGTTTCAAAAAGATCTTCCAAAAATTACGGTACTTGTTAGCTTTCAACCCTCATTGACCCTATCATAAGAATCTTGAAGTGATTAAGGTTAAAGTGACAAAGATGGAGTATATGCTTGACTAAGTATAAGTTGGCAATCTCAAGTCCCTTGAATACGAGGGCCACACCTCATTCATACTAAACTTTGGGCCCAGGTAAGTTCTTGTCATTGTAAGTATTTACATATCATTGAGAACCGCCAACGGGGTACCCCTTGCACATGGTACAGGAGCTATCCCATAACCAAAATGACAAGGCAAGCAGACAATGAGCATCTCAGCGATCTTTTTATTTACTATATGCATAGCTTTTTATTGAGGATGCTTCATAGATAGCTCACTATGATGATGTTTCAAGTTTCCACCATGATTAGGCATGGCTTAGGCTAGCGGCCTAAGCATTTCTCTAACACAAAATACAAACTACATGGACTTACAAGTTCCCTCTTTATTTCACACCGGTGGCATCCATAAACAAAAGAGCATGATATCAACTAAGTACAAAGTACAAGTGCAATGTCGAAAACGTTCCCCGTGACAGCATGGTTCTGCTAATTTCAACTTATAAGTGCAAGCATATACAAAAAAATTGTCATAATGGTTCAAGTTTATTAGGGGCAAAGAATATAAAGTGTGCCATCAAGTTCATGAGGGATTTAATCACTAAGTTTTCACATAACAAAACAGTTTTTAATTGGAAGATAGGTGAAAACAAGAATATACTTGGAATGATGTAACACACCATGCATAGGAATTTATAGTGGACACTGTCTAATAGCTTGGTTTCTTGGGAGTTGGAAGCATGAGTAGAGCTTACTCATACAAGTGGAGGCTAGCAAAAGTCTGGGAGCAACCAACTAAGAGAGCAATAATGGCCATAATCATGCAGTGCAACAAAGCATACTAATCAAATCAAAGAGTGGTACTACAAGTCAGGGACTAAATGATCATAGAGGCTAATGGTGACTTTTCATAGTCATAACATGGTGTGAGCATGTGCCAAGTCAACCCAAGGAAAGCAGCAAAGGAGAATACCACAATACTACGCTTTTGCATGCTAAAACAACGCATAATTTCTTGAAGGCACACTAAGAAATCCCAATTGTTTGGAACAAGACATGCTACAGCAATAATCACTAAGAATAAGGTCAAAACAACACCTAGCATGTCATGCTAAAGTCAAAGTCGCAGTCAATGCAAGCTCCTCTTGCACTTACAAGCAAGAACTTACTACTCCTTTCCAACACCAATCAACCTATTTGAAACAACTCACAAAGATAATAATAAATAAAGATCACTGAGCTTGTCTCACAAATCCACAAAGAAGAACTAAAAAGTTCTAAGCTGAAAGATCAAGAAAACTAAGGCTAAACACAGTGCTAGCAAAACAGAACACTCATAGAACAATAAGAGTGAAAACTAGAGTGTTCTAGGCAATGAAAATAGAGTGTGTCTCTCTCCTAAATAAGTGTGCTGCAACCAACCAACTTACTCAAGCAAACTAAGCAAACAAAAACGAAAAACGAAAACTAAGATGCTCCAAGAACAACACAACTGTGCATGAAACAATAAAAAAGAAGTGTCTAGACAGACCTGAGCTTTTTATTGATGAAGAAGGGGATGCATTGGGCATCCCCAAGATTTGACGCTTGTACCTCTTGGATATTTCTTGGGGTGACACCATGTTGGCATCCCCAAGCTTGATCTTTAGTCCATTCTTCATCTCATTGCATCATTATCTCTCTACACCTGAAATTTTTCCTTCATACAAAACTTCACACAATCTTCATTAGCAACATTAGTTTATTCAAAAGATATTAGACCTCTGGAAAGCTTTGTAACAGCAAGGATTTTCACTAAAAAACACAAGCTACTGTAGTAACTCCTTCAAAAAGCTCAATTCCCCAAAAGATATCAATAAGGAGCAAATGCAAATAGTGGCAGAAATCTGTCAAAACAGACCAGCAGGTAGAAACCGATTTTTTCGAAGACCTTATGTTGCACAAATCAAAAATTGTTGAACTAAAGAAAGTTAGCTAACATACTGGGGATTTATTTGTAAATTTTGAGCTCAATCCGAGTTACAGAGACTCCTCAAGAATTTTTATGGTGGAGGACAGAAATCTGTTTTGGGACAGCAACTCCTCAAATCTTACTTCCCTCTCATTAGAGGGTATTCTTGGCACAAAAAGCGAACAAAAAAGGATATGGAGATGTCATTATATAAGTAATAACTTCCAAGACTCAATACAACTCTTGGGTTATCTCCCAACAAGTACTTTTCTTTAATGCCTTTATGTTAGGCTTGATAGTTTGAGAAGATGCTCACATAAGAAATATGAATTAAAGTAAAAAGAGCATTAAGAACCAAATTCAAAACACATTAAGTCTAACCCACTTCCTATGCATAGGAATATTGTAAAGAAACAAGTCATGAAAGCACAAAGCACCAAGCATAGGAAAGCAAAACAAGTGCAACTTCAAAACCTTCAACATAAAGAGGGGAAACTTCATATTTTTGAGATGCATAAGACCATGTTTCCCTCTCTCATAATAACTTTCAGTAGCAACATGAATAAAGTTAAAAATATAGCTATCACATAAAACATTCTTATCATGAGCCACATGCATATAATACTTATTACTATCCACATAAGCATAGTCACTCTTATTAATCATAGTGGGAGTAAATTCAACAAAATAGCTATCGTTACTATTCTCATCACCATAATCATCAAATATAGGAGGCATATTGTAATCACAATTAATTTCCTCCTCAATAGTAGGTGGACTGAAAATATCATACTCATCATTGTAATCATCATATATTGGAGGTTTGGTATCATCATAAGCAATAGAATAGCTATCTTCCAAAGCTGGGGAACTAAAACGATCATTTTCATAAAAACTAGCTTCCCCAAGCTTAGACTTTTCCATAGCATTAGCAATAATGGTGTCCAAAGAGTTCATACTAATAACATTGCTATTAGCATGCAAATAAAGTTCCATAGGTTTTTTAATTTTCTCTTCAAACACTTCATGTCCTAACTCAAGATAAACACTATAAAACTCTCTAATTTTTTTGTTGTTTTCCATTAAGCCTAACTAGTGAAAACAAGAAACAAAAAGAAAAAATTGCAGAATCTAAAGGAAATGAATTCGAGCACTCACACAGGAGGATGTGAGTACCTTTTACCTTACCTCCCCGGCAACAGCGCCAGAAAAGAGCTTGATGTCTACGCACTTATATTCTTGTAGACAGTTATTGGGCCTCCAAGTGCAGAGGTTTGTAGAACAGTAACAAGTTTTCCTTATGTGGATTCACCAAGGTTTATTGAACTCAGGGAGGAAGTGGTCAAAGGTATTCCCTCTCAAGAAACCCTGCAATCAAGATACAAGAAGTCTCTTGTGTCCCCAACACACCCAATACACTTGTTAGGTGTATATGTGCACTAGTTCAGTGAAGAGATAGTGAAATACAAGTGGTAACGGTGCTAGCAAAGAGCTTCTGACTTGTTGTTGACGTGGGGTAACGGTGCCATAAAAGAGCTGATGGAGTGACGTAAAGACTAAAGCAAGCAAACATGCAACACATCTAGATGCAAATGGTGTTTCGATGTTTAGAAACAAGGCCTAGGGATCATACTTTCACTAGTGAACAGTCTCTCATATAAATATCCCCTCTTTATGATACTACTCTTAACTACTCTACGATTGGACACTCTAATAATCGGTAGGGATATAACAACACACCTCAAAGTCCGCCTTTCCCAATCTAGGTAATCCCACACTATCACCTTGAGCACTAGATGGTTCCAACAAACACCACAATTTCATAGAGTCATCCAACTCCAAATATAACTCATAACAAATATTCAATCTAGCCAAAGTTCCACACACGGTATGCATGCGGTCACTTTCACACACGTGGGGAAAAGCATAGATCTATTAAAGCACAAAGAGTATTTATGTAGACTCAAGCCTAAGTGCCACCATGGCGTGCACACTGTCACTTTCACACACATGGGGAGAGCATAGATCTAATGAAGCACTTGAGTAGAAAGGTAGATCTACTTGATTACAAATCTCATGACCACAAGATCATGCATAGAGAGATAGATGAACACATAGCTACCGGTAGAGCCCTTAGCCCTAAGGAAGAACTACTCCCTCCCCATCATGGGAATCAACAACGGTGATGAAGATGGCGATGGAGATGGCTCCGGGGGAACTTCCCCGTCCCGGCAGGGTGCCGGAATAGAGACTTTCTGTCCCCTGAATCTCCCCTTTGGTGGCGGCGGTGCAGCAGAGGTTTCATGGATTTCTTCTGGATTCTTTAGGGTTTTCTCCTCGGGGGATTCTTATAGGCGCAGGAATCAAGGTCGATGGGGGTCCAGGGGGTCCACACCCCCTCTAGGCGCCTCCAGGGTTTGCCCGCACCTAGGGGGTTTGGCCACCCTGTGGCCCCCTCTGGCTCTGCTTCGTGGCTCCGTGTTGCTCCGGGAAAAATAATAACTTTGGCTTTTGTACCGTCCAATTCCGAGAATATTGATTTTCTACCTTTCTGGAACCAAAAACAGAAGAAAACAGGTAACTGACATTGTGGAAACTTGTTAGTAGGTTAGTTCCCGAAAAGATATAAAAACACCTCAAAGTATAGACAAAGCAAAGCAAAGTAGATAGAAAACAAGAATGGAGCATAAAAAATTATAGATACATTTCTGAAGTATCAATCCTTTTTTTAAACATCTCAACATATCTCCCAGTACTCACAGCAATCACCTTTCCAACTGTCATTGACCGTGGACATGGCTTTCGAATAGATTAGGCTCTGCAAAGTTTGTGCACTTTACCCATAGGAATCAATACATCCGCCGTGATAAAACCACGACCCTCTACACACTATAGACAGGGGTACGGCTAATCGAACCTAACTTTTCATTTGTTGTCCCTAGTATAGGTACTTTCCCTATGGTTTCTTAGTTTCCTCAGGATGTGTACCTGACTTACCAAGTCCGAATCTCCCTTCCTGCGCATCTTTTATCCACGCCCATCCATACTGCCTTAACCTGGTACCGTCCGCGGGAGCTCCATAGTTTCAGGAGTTAAATGGAACCTCTCCAGGCACGGCGACCCCCTAAGTGGAAAGGAACCAACTTCCGGGGACTCTAACCCCTTTCTACGTGTTATGGCGTAGCCCATACTAAGGAGGACAAACTACGAGCTAGCCCTGAGTCCCACCCAGGGTAATGTGGTTCCACGGATAAAATTGTTCCGGTAAAAGAATCTAGTACCCCTTTTTCCTTCTCATTCTCTTCCTTGAATTTCTCTTTATCATCCTCATATTTCCTTTAGTGAAAAATCCACTCAGAACGATGCCTCTTTCCAACGGTTTTATTTTGAAAGCTTTGTAGTAGGGTGAAACCCAAAATAGTTTTATCATTGAAAATCCATGGGTTCCAAGAGGGAGGATGCTTAATCATCTTAGCCTCGATCTAAAGGGGTAAGAGTAGGTGTTCATAGGGTAGGTGTCTTAAAGGACACTCATCAATAACTTGGAGGAGCCAAGTTACTCACGTCATTTTATGTGAAATAAAACATGCAATTTATTTTGTGCAGTTTATAAACGAGATAAAAAACAATAGATAAACAGGAATAGGTTAATATAGGATTTCAGGAATGGTGGCTTGCCCATGACCAGCGAGATGTCCCTTGAATTCTTTAGAATACTAGAAAACCAAATATAACAATAATAAGAATAACCCGATCCTTCCTTCTTCTCGGCGTCACACAATCGCAACTATCGCCGTTATCGAGCATACATTCAAACAAACAACGCCACAATCAATATAAGACATACAAGTATCAAACCATACAGCAAAAAAAGGATAACTATAGGATATACATCCGTAGGATGTTGGATGTGTGATTTGATTGGATTGGGAGAAGATTTGGAGACGCTAGGGAAAAGGGTCCTTTTGGATTTAAGATCTAGGATCTACCTAAGAGGGGGTTTTGACCAAGGAGTTGATCTATATGATAACATTGTATAAAAAGGGTACCACTAGATAGGTATTTATAAAATGAATCCAACAAAAGTGGTTTCACTATTTTATCAATTTCTTTGGATTTATAAAGGATTTTATAGTGATTAAAGCTCTAGTTTTAGGAAATAATTTACCAGAACTTTTCTGAAGTTCCAAAAATTATTTCCTTCGGTGAAAAGGTAGTATTTTGTGTACTGAATCAAGAGGAGTTGGAATCACCTCAGAGCAATTACCAGAATGCCCTTGAGAATTTTCCAATGGCAACACTAGACTAGATTTATCTTTTTCATCAGATTTAAAATACAGAAGATTTGGATGTGATTCCAAGGTCACATGCTTGGTACAGAGAATTCCTTTCTGTGGAAATTGGTATCATTAAACTTGGAGTTACAGAGCTACTATAGTTATTTTTATAGTTAATAAACTATGCACATAAGAGTTTAATTCACTAAAATTCAGAAGAGACTCCAAAAATTATGAGCTGCTGGATTATGTTGGATATGGATGTGTGTGTTATCAGGGAGTTGGAATTAGGCCAAAAACTCACTTGATTTGACCTAGGGAAATTTCTAAAGGCAGAAAGGTTCTGTTTTAATATTTTTACCAGGGGCAAACTAAGAAGCAAGCTAAAGTGGGGCAAGTGGGGTATGAAAGGTATGGATAGTACCTTCTAGGTCTAGTTGGATTTACTGCATTTGGTTACACCAAGTTTGCTGGAGAAATTCATTAGTATTCTAGACAGATCTTAGTGTAAGATTTATCAAATTTAATCTAAACCTCAAATTGGTTCAGCACCAAGTCTACCTGTTTGAGAATATATATAGGGACCTTAGAAATTTTAGATCTAGTAAGTTGGAGTCATTTTTCATTTTCAAAATTAATTAAACCAACAGACTAATCTACAGATCTAGTAAAAAGAATAAAACTAGGGGTTCCCTGGGCTAGCGTCTGAGGCTAAGTGCGCCGCGTAGAGGAGATTTGGACGATCCTAGCACGTCCTCGCGCGGGCTCTGGGGATTGGGTGACTGACAGTGAGGTCCTGCCCGTTAGTGAGAGGGAGGGGATGAAGGGGTATGGGGGATTGGGGGCCGTCCGATTAAGAGGGATCTGACGACCCTCGGTCGTCTTCCCCGGTGGAACAGGCCTGTCAGAGGAGAAACCCTAGGACAACGGGGGATGCTCGGGGGCATCACATGAGGGCCCGGAGAGGCGACAGGGAGAGGCGGAGGAGGTGCAGATCACCGTGGGGTCCGTAGATGGGCGACATGGTGTGCTTTGGTGCCAAGGTGCAGATCTGCGCGTGACGACGACGAAGGACGCCTCGGTGAGCTTGGTAGCTCGCTGGAGCCGGCTCAGGCCCGCATGCAGGCCGATGGCCTTGGAGGATGTAGAGGTAGGGTTGGTCATAGGGGTGGCCTTGGCAGGCTGTAGAAACTCGGAGGACGCCGAGACTCCGACGAGGTTCCTCTCGGTCATGCCATGACGGCGACGAGCTTCCGGGTTCCTGCAACAGAGAAAAGGAAACAGGGGAAGATGGCTTAGGGAGTAGATCTGGGAGGGAAAGAGAGAGTGGGTGCCACCCTTCCTTGGCAAACTTGCAAGCAAGCATCAACCCGAGAGGGTGTCTTCTCTCCTTTCTTTGAGCATGGCAAGACAGGGGAAGGAGAGGGGAGCTCTAGGGGAGGCTCTCTGGTGGTAAGGGGGGAAATGAGAGGGCAGTGGGGGTGTGCTCTGGCCTCTAGCATTATATACCGAAGGGGAGGGTGTTAGATGGACTATGTCCATGTTGAGCATGGAGGAGGGGTGCTGCTTGGGTATTGGGCCTCATGGGCGGTGGAGAGGGAGGTGTGGGGTACTAGGGCCTCTAGCAGGGGGTGGTGTAAGGGGGTAGGGGCAGTGGCTGCACAATCTTTGATGGTTGGATTTGACATGGCCTTTGTCTCCCTTATAAACAAACATAAGGGACAAGAGGGTTGGGGGTGGGATATTGCAGTGCTATAGTGCACACGACCAGGAGGGAGTGTGTGCTACTAAGGTGGAGTGCTTGACATGCTTGGGGTTGGTTTGGTGTTAATTTGAATCAAGATTTGATTGTTTTGGCAAAATTGATCCTTTTGGTGCTTGTGAAGGAAATTGAAAATGTTGCATTTGACAAAGTGTGGAAATGGTACTGGTAGGTGGTTTAGGTCAAATAATCTCTCCAATATTTAAATGGTATTTTTCTGATGATTATAATCCCATTTAAATGCACTTATTCAAAAAGTGCTAAAGTAGATTATGGAAGCAAAACTGATATTTTTATATTGGGTAAACTTGGTTTTTGATGTGATATGGTCCTAAATACCATAACACACATTGGAGAATTTTAGTTGAATTTAATGAGGTGGAAAAGTATTTTTAGGGAATTATTTCTTGTTTCTGCCATTTAAGAAAAAGGGCAAAAAGAAATAATAAAGAATCTCAAAAATATTTATTTTTGAGTTGTAAAGATGGGGTATGATAAATAGGCATCTAATAGGCCTTGAGTTGTTTAAGGTGATTTGGAGAAAAGCAAACTTGTCATTAAAGACAAGGATTTTGAGGATTTGGTAAGTAGAGGAAATTAAATAGTTTAATACTCCAAATAATTGGGATAATTATTTGGGGAAGCTTATATCCAAGGTAGATGATATAAAATTGATGTAGGCATCAAGTTCAACCTTGGTTTTGAATAAAATTGGTGAAAAGGGTTGAAACTAGATTTGGGAGGATCTAGGGTTTGGTTAATTTGATGCCACCTAAACAGGGTTGGATTAGGGAGCTCAGAGCTCACCTTGGTACAAGGGGTATATGGATGAATATACCTAGTCATATAGATGATCATGGAAGAAATATTTGGGCTCGGTTGAATTTGGGGTGATCTAGAAGAGATGGCAAACTTTGTTGAAAATAAGGACACCATAACAGCTACATCAGGTAGCCTCCTAAACCATGTGGGTTTAAGAAGCACAAGGTTCAAATGCATTCCCAAGAATGCACCTAGGTTGGAAAAGGTAGAGCTCCAAATATGGTATCCAGATAAGAAATCCAGACTTAGCCATTTTGGGCAGATTTGGTGATTTTGACTAGTGTTCAAGAGGGAAATAATTGAGAGGGTGTCAAAGGTTTATACCTTCCCTCAAGTGGTTGATGTTGAGGTATAGATGGAAGATAGTGAATCCAAACTTTGATTGGGTCTCTACTAGGTTGGAAACCATCAAGAGGGATTATCCCTGGATAGAGATAAGCAGGAGATGAGATGATCACTTGAGTGGCTTAGGATAGATCCAGACTTGGATGCTTGCTTTGAGATTGATGATCACAAGCATGGGTTGGGTCCTAATGGGATGAGCTAATAGATTAGCTCACTCTAGTTCCTAAGCAAACAATGCAAACAACTGATCAAGCCAATTCATCAGACAGCAGATCAAGGAAATTTATCTTATTACTTATGTAACTACTACTAGGGTTACCATCAAGCCTACCTGTATGTAAGGATGGGTATGTTGAAAAGGGGTTTTGATTTGAAGTAATATAAGTACCATCCTGGTATCTCTACCAAGATTTAGATGAAAAGGTTTTAATAACGGTTTTTGGAAAACCTAGAGATAAGGGTAGTTGAAGGTTCTGTATTGAAAACATAAGGAGAGTATATATATGTCTCCATAGTTTTGGCAATAGAAACTAGTAAGGTACTTGGTTGTGTCAAAGTCATCTTGGCTAAGGTTTTGAAATGCCAGAACATTTGAGAATATGAAAGATGAGCCAAGACATCTCTTTTGTAAAATAGTTTTTTGTAAACTAGTGTTGACATGAGGAGTACACAACTAATACACAAACAGTTGCTTGAGCGCAAGCAAACAAGTAAGCACATAATGCAAGAAAAGTTTTTGTTCCCCCTGATTTTTGCCTTTTGGACATTTAATTAGGGTTGTTGAAATTGGGATGTTACAATTCCTATGGGCATCAATCCTACAAATGTAACAACCATCTTGGTAAAGGTTCCTATATACAGATTTAATCCTACAAATTTCTTAGGCAAATCTTTTGAATCAGATGGCTACTTACCATCCTTCCCCCTCCCTCGCCGAGTAAAGAAGAGGTGAGCTCGAAGACATAGAAAGGTATGTCAGGTTTGATCTGGGAGACTTTATTCTCGAGAAAATCACACTTTCTATATGATAAATGCACATTATTGTTGTAAACAATGTTACTTTCGAACCAATCTTTCCGCTCATAAGAAGGATCTACATGAAAGAAAAATAAATCTGAGAGAGGATTATATTGCTGCATAATCTAATTAATTTCACAATCAAAGTAAAACTTTACCCCTTATAGATGCAAGTTCTTCCTCATCACTATCAGTTACATAAAAGTTAGTGTAGAAGATCTCATCATCGCTGGAACTATCCATGATCTTCTACCTTGCTTGGAATCGGAATCTATAACAGGCACTAGAAGATACATATTATAGAACTAAAATTCATGGAATTATAAACAGTTCAAGTAACAAATTGTATCCCTAGCATCAAGCAATGTTTTTCATCAAGGATTCACTTTGAAAGAGTACATCAATTTCAATATATTTGAAATTCACATTTAAAAGATCGGGAAGAAACAGAGGGGTGTAACACCCTAGTTTTAGCTAATGTCTAATTAGGGTTGTTTGTGCATTCATGAGCATCATATCTAAAAATGCATGCAATAGGAAATAAATCAAAACCCTAATACCCTCCCTCTATTTGAAAACATTTCAAATGGTTTTATATTTTGAAAATTACCAAAACAAAAGGATCCCAAATGGACTAAAAGGGCCGCACATTATTTTATATGTTTACCAAAACCTCCCTGGTATTTTTGGAATACCCAAAACATCTTTGTATTTGAATTATCAAAGCGAAAACACAAAACTGAAAAAAAAGGTTTGTTTACAAAAAATAGGCAGCAGCAGCCAGCCAGGCCGGCCCAGCTCCCTTTCCACTTCTCCCTGTCGCACACGCGTAGCAACCGCGGCCCATCCTCGGCCCAGCTGCAGCCCATCCGGCCCATACCTCTTCGACGTCCTCTTCTTTTCTTCTTCCTCGGACAGAAGGACCAAGCCAAGCTCCTGCGTGCCCGTGCCTCGGCCGTCGATCGTCTTCGCGTCATGATGCCCGCCACCGCCGTAGAGAACAAGGATAAGAACGAGTGTGTCGCCCTCTCTCTCCCCATCCCCATTTCCCTCTCTCCCTCGCTCTGGGCTGCTCGCACGCAGAGAGATCGAACCCTAGCTCACCGCACCTCGCCGTTCCCGTCGTTTCTGGCCTCCCCTCTTCCATCTGAGACCACTGTCGTGACCTCCATCTTCGACTTGCTCGATTGCCCCCATTCGCGCAAGCCGGAGAAGCTCCCAGACGCTCAATCGATATCTCCTTCCCCGACCCCGGCCACCGTCGCCATGGACGATTCCGTCCTCCTCTGTGTTTGATGACCCTTCTACGAGCATCAGGGTGAGTTTCCCATACTCCAGAGCCCCTCCTATCCCTTCCTCTCTCTCTGGTTTCTGCCTATCGCAATCGTCTACAAGCTCCGCCGCCGTCGCGTGCCCTATTCCGATGACCATAAGTTGGTGGCACTGCCACCACTGGGTCCGCCTTGATATCCTCTTTCCAACTAGCCCACCCACAAGCCCCTGCGTTCAGCAAATCAACGGATTCATGGTCTGCTGTGAGATCCTCATTGCTAATGTCATGGTGACGTCACACTGACATCAGCAGGCGCGAGTCAGCCCAGTCAAACATATCGTGGCCCCGTTTTGCCGCGTGGAAGCTGAGGTGGCCATGGGGCCCCTCTGTCTGTCACCGTGGCTAGCTGATGTTACGGTGTAAAAGGTTTCAATGTTGTTTAATATTTCCAAAATAGGTTGAATAATTTCAAAAAATGATTTAAATCTTGTGAATTCAATAACTTAACATCTATAATTCAGAAAAATATGAATAATATATCAAATTATTCAGAAAAATGAGAATTATCTATTTAAGCTATAATCATGCAGTGTTCAACAACTTTCATGACAAGTTTATTTAGAACAACATAGTAACCCCTCTCATATGAATTCGGAGTTTCCCCGAATTAATGTTTATGCCCCTCGGAACCCTGATTAAATTGCCGAGCATGCCTTAGGGTTACTTTTCAATACAAATTAACTTGTCATATCATCATTATTGTTTGAGCATTGCATCGATGCCATGTGTTGATTGTTTCCCTCTCTTTCCGGTGTTTGGTTCTTCCCGGTAGAATACGATATCGAGATCGAGATCAAAGCCAGAGATCAACACCGTCGAAGATCGAAGATCGAAGATCAAAGAACAATACTTGACCAACTATAACCAAGTCAAGTACAATGCTCCCGAAGATCTTCTTATTTGTTATCAATAGGCAAAGGCAAGCATAGCCAAACCATGATATAGTCCTATGATTTCAAAAGCAGTTAAATTCTCCATGATGCATACGATTCTAGTGTGGTATTTTATCGATAGATAGAGTATCCTATCTATTGCATTACTCCATTTGAGCTTATATTATCTGATCCACTGCTCCTAGCATAACTAGGTTTGGCTTTTGTGCACTGCTAGAGATTTTATCTGTGTCTTTCTTAGCCATGCATAGCTGTCAGTACTGGTTCATCCAGATGATGTATCAGATGCAGAGAATCTAGTATGACAGGAGAACATGATGAGATGATATCAGAGGTGATATGAGATTAAACATGCTAAGGCTTGTATGGGAGGCCATGGTGGGATGTGGTTTTTCTAGCCCCATGCTCGCCACCACTAGGACCCGAGTTCTTGCCTCTTGAACCAAGACGAGCGTACAACCACACGGGGTTTATGGGGACCCCCGAATTGACTAACTTTCCTAGTAGATTCCATGAGTCACATAGTTCGGGCAATCCATTCGACATATGCATTGAAAACGTTTTTGAAAGAGGGGGTGAAGGAGGTGCATTCATAATAGGTAGGTAAGCGTGGCCAGGGTTGCTTGGGGTCGATGGAGCCCCTGGTAAACCAACCTCGCCTCACATCTTTAAGTACCGGCTTCGGGATTTGACCCGTTATGATGGAACCATACTTATTGCGTGACTCATGGTATTGGCAAAAGCAAGGTAAAGGTCGTGTCTAACCACCCTCTGCCAGCCTTCCAAGGAAAAGGGCTAATCTTAAGTGGCATTAAGAGAAGGTTAGTACATGTGGGTAAAGTTGTACACCCCTGCAGGGTAATTATCTTTCGGAAAGCCGTGTCCACAGTTATGGACGACTAGGGAATGGACGTGATGATCAGAGAGAACTTGAACCTAATCGTAAAACTTGGCAGATCAACGGGTTATTAAGGATACTTCCACATGGGTACGAGGGGGTGATCCTAGTTTAGGAGATGATGATGATTTGGTGGGTATGAAAAGATGATGATCAATACTTCGGGATGTTGCTCTCTTATCCCCTTTTAAAATGTTCTGATTAGAAGAGCTTCTTATCTCCCTTCTTTTATAAACAAAGATGGCTTTACGCAAAACAACTCCACCAGCCAGAAGTCTTGCGGAGTACACCCTGTACTCACCCTTGCTTTGTTGATACTTCTGGCAGAGTAAGTGTTCCCTGAAGATCAGCTTGGTACTACATCGACATTGACGAGTAGCTTGGGGTTCCCTGCCGGCAGCCTGGAATCTATGGGCTGGGACATTATCGTTATGCTTTAGGCCTCTTATGCCATTTGTTAAGTTTGCTATACTTAATAGCATAATTTGCCTTCCGTTTTTTGATGTTTGTGGTAAGTGACCTCTGCTTGTAATAATTTGGTTCCCTACTCAGTTATGAGCCCGCTGTAATAAATTTTTGTGTTGTAGGTTCACTGCTATGTTATCAATTCTTCACCGGATATTCTCGAGCTCAAGGTTAAGCTTATGTCAAACGGAGGTCTGGGATTTGTTTAGCCCTGATCCCGGGGGCGTCACAGGTTTTGATATCAGAGTAGTACCGACCGTAGGAAAACCTTGCTATTGGTCGATGTTGAGTCTAGTGTTTGTGAAAACTATTTTAAAAGCTAAAAAGTATCTGCGAAAACTCTAGTATGCTTCTTTTACTCCTTATCTAGTTTCGCTCTAACTCTGGGTTCATCTTATATTGTGTTGATTTTGGAAAAGTTTTGATATCTCTTCTAGTATTCCAAAGCTTAGGTGCCTTATGGGCATGTCGTTTCTTAATAGTTGACCTAGTGTTGAATTCTCTAGAGTTGTGTGTGTTGTGAATTCCTTGTTCCCCTTGCTCTTGTTCACATGAGAGATTCCTTTCTATCATGATCTCTCTATCTTATGGGCCACAACATCATGTTTATAGTTCCACAATATTCTGTTCTAGGCTTCGAGGTTTCCTTTCGCCTCGTGTGCCTCCTTTTTATTTGTTTGGGTACTTCAGAAGTTGTTCTCTTGGAAGTTACCTTGTGATTACTATCCTGAAGTGTATGCTACGTCACTCAAGTAGTAGTTACTCCTTCTCTGGGTTTTAACCCTTGGACTTAAACCGAAGATCCCAGAGTGTGCTAGATTATAGTGTTGTGAATCTTTGACATGAAGCTGATCTTTAACCCAAGATCATTATTTTGACCCCTGTTGTTAATGTTCGCACATTACCTTAGGATGGCCGGTACTACAATTCTAGCCTTCAAGCTTGTGGTCTTTGTCGCAGTTGAGTTGTGACAATTAAGGACTTCCCCTACCAGATGCTATGGCAGATGTTCTTTAATGGAACCAAAAAGATCATGAGAAGAGTACTCCTTGAGAGCCTCGCATCTATATTCGTGACTCTGCCACACCTTTTTCCTTCCTATGCATTGGTTTTCGGAAGGTTGTTGACTTTTGCATCCACATCTCGGGATTCCATCCTGAGTATGTTCCTTTCCCCTTATTGTTTCCCGACCTTTGTCTACCAGTTGGTAGCCAAGTAGTAAATGTGCATCGGTGTCTTCTGATGTAAGATACTCTTGTGATCCGTCAAGACAAACCATTTTGGTATGTCTAGGAGAAACAAACTCCAGTACCTTGTCATATCTAGGACTAGGTCAAAGTGTTGTATCCGCAGATCTAGAGGCATGGCTTAGCTTCTGTCTATTCTACCTTAAAGTATCACACCCTTTTTATATTAAGAGGTTGTGCTGAGTTCCATGACTCCTTAATCAAGTGATACTCTTACACATATTTAGCCACCCTTCCTTGAGCCTTGGCGCTCATGAGTGATGCGTGTGCGTAACAATGTGGTTATATGAGATTCTAGCAAATTTTATTACGTAGAACTCAAAAGGACATTTGTGTCATTCTTAGCGTGATTGGTTAACCCTATCACTAAGCAAAGTTTGCTGTGCTACCAAGTCCGTTATTCTGGTACACTCTCTTCGGTCAAAGAGTTAGGCTAGTGCCGAAGCTCTGAGACCACGTCCTCTTGCCTTACCAAGCAAGTTTCCTCTCGAACCAAGTGACATATCAGTGGTTCGTGATATTCTAGATGTTATTCTAGAAGTATCGCCTTGTTGCCACATGACCGTCTTGTAAAGTTCTTGATCAAGCAAGTTCTCTGAACTGCTCTTTTCTTCAAGGATCCATACTGGATACCCCTGAACTAGTTGGTTGAGCTTAAACAACAACTTGGAGAGTTGTAAGACAAAAGTTTTATCCAACTTTGTTCCTTATTAAAGGGATGTCTAGTTTTGTTCTTGATGAAGAAATATAGAATATTCTTTGTGGATATGTTATCTTCCCCCACCTTTGATTTGATTTGGGTTATCGTCAAACCAAACTCAGTTCCAAGGACTATCTTCATGATGTTCCTTCTCATGATGTTTCACTTGTGTACATTCTCATGTTCTTTGGTCTGACCAGTATTCTTGCTTTGTTCATGCCACATATGAGTCCATCCTTTTGGAGTGTCTTGGTAAGTTTGTTGTTGAGCCCATCAATGAAATTCTTATTTCTCCATGTTAGATTGTATTCATATGGAACAATTGCCATTAATGTTGGAATCTTTTGAGAACCATCTTCGAGTCATCTTGAAGTATGTGTTTTGTATGTTGGAACTAACATTCTCTAGTTCACGTGCAAATGATGATAGATGTCGCCATGGATTCGAGTAGAGTTATCTCCGCTCCTTAAGGATACATGTGTGTTTTATTGTTAGTACTTTATGTGTGTGCAGTTGTCTTTCGACAAGTTGCTAATGCGTAGGTCTAGCAATCTAGCTCGTCTTTTGGAGCTTTACACTATAGTCCCTATCTTGAGAATCTAGTAACTTCACCTTTGTGGTAAATTTTGCAAACTCTCTATTCGGACATGCTGAGTCTGAAGTATCATTCCACCTACCCAAAGCTGAATCTCAAGCAACAATGATGGTTGGTGTTCCTCAGGGTTTTGACATAGGTCTCTTTGTAAATTCGGCAAGATTGATGTAATGGTTGACACACTTAGCCGGAAAGAATTATTGTCATATCCTCTTGAATCAGCAATAACAACCACTCCTCATGAGGCTTCTTCTATAATTTATTATAGGAGATGTGCCTATGGTTTCCTTTGCCTTTCACTCGATGTTTGCTTTCTCGAACATCAAGGAGAACATTTAAAGTAGTGTTGCTAAATGTCTCTCGGTCGATCCTCCAGACCCTTTATGATGAAAAGCATCTTGTTATGCCAAGTAAATGAAGTCTGAGAATGAAGTTTCTTTTTCTTGTGTCATCAGGAATCCACTTACCTATTTATCTAGAGGTGTAAAGTGATATCATAATCTTTGGCAAAGATTTTGATATACCTAGATGAATAAAGAGTTTCTTTCGTTTTGTTGATCATGTTCTAAGAATGGCCATGATTTTGGTAATCAGTAGCGTCTCTTGTTACATGTTCCTTGTGACTCTTGTGAGTCCTCTCCACCAAAACACCTTTCTATCTTGGCCTTCTGTTGAATGAAAGAGTAACCCTAAGTAGTTCAACAACTTGGTTTTGTTGATCCATATCTCAGCAACCTAAAATCTCTACTTAAGACGTTTAGTAGAGGTTCATCTTTCGAAGTCTGTGGTCATGATATTTCTGTTGGAATCCTTCCTTCTCATAAGATTAAACTCTTCTATATGTTCCATGGTCTCAATCCTTATGAAGGCCATCTATCTAACAACTCAAAACCTTCTCCTCTTGTCTTCCTTCATTACCTTGATGTGTTTCATGCTAGTCATCTCAGAGTTGTTTCTAAACACTCCATCCATGAGCTGGCCATGAGATACTATATGTGTTGTTTAGTGTGTTTCCCTCTTGTCTTTAGAGTGTCCATGTTTCTTTTTCTCTCTGTGTCTCTTTTCCTACCTTTGTAATCTCGGGTCAAGATTCTCGTAAGGGGGATAGAGTTGTAACACCCCAGTTTTAGCTAATGTCTAATTAGGGTTGTTTGTGCATTCATGAGCATCATATCTAAAAATGCATGCAATAGGAAATAAATCAAAACGCTAATACCCTCCCTCTATTTGAAAACATTTCAAATGGTTTTATATTTTGAAAACTACCAAAACAAAAGGAGCCCAAATGGACTAAAAGGGCCCCACATTATTTTAAATGTTTACCAAAAACTACCTGGTATTTTTGGAATACCCAAAACATCTTTGTATTTGAATTATCAAAGAGAAAACACAAAATTGAAAAATAAAAAGGTTTGTTTAAAAAAATAGGCAGCAGCAACCAGCCAGGCCGGCCCAGCTCCCTTTCCTCTTCTCCCTGTCGCACACGCGTAGAAACCGCGGCCCATCCTCGGCCCAGCTGTAGCCCATCCGGCCCGTACCTCTTCGACGTCCTCTTCTTTTCTTCTTCCTCGGACAGAAGGACCGAGCCAAGCTCCTGCGTGCCCGTGCCTCGACCGTCGATCGTCTTCGCGTCACGATGCCCGCCACCGCCGTAGAGCACAAGGATAAGAACGAGCGTGTCACCCTCTCTCTCCCATCCCGATTTCCCTCTCTCCCTCGCTCTAGGATGCTCACACGCAGAGAGATCGAACCCTAGCTCACCAGACCTCGCCGTTCCCGTCGTTTCCAGCCTCCCCTCTTCCATTTGAGATCACTGCCTTGACCTCCATCGTCGACTTGCTCGATTGCCCCCATTCGCGCAAGCCAGAGAAGCTCCCAGTCGCTCAATCGATATCTCCTTCCCCGACCCCGGCCACCGTCGCCATGGACGATTCCGTCCTCCTATGCATTTGATGACCTTTCTACGAGCATCAGGGTGAGTTTCCCGTACTCCAGAGCCCCTCCTATCCCTTCCTCTGTCTGGTTTCTCCCCACCATGACCGTCTACAAGCTCCGCCGCTCGCGGGTCAGCCCAGTCAAACATCCCGCGGGCCCGTTTTGCCGCATGGAAGCTGAGGTGGCCATGGGGCCCCTCTGTCTGTCACCATGGCTAGCCGATGTTACGGTGTAAAAGGTTTTAGTGTTGTTTAATATTTCCAAAATAGGTTTAATAATTTCAGAAAATGATTTAAATCTTGTAAATTCAATAACTTAATATCGGTAATTCAGAAAAATATGAAAAATATATCAAATTTTTCATAAAAATGAGAACTATATATTTAAGCTATAATCATGCATTGTTCAACAACTTTCATGACAAGTTTATTTAGAACAACATAGTAACCCCTCTCATATGAATTCGGAGTTTCCCCGAATTAGGGTTTATGCCCCTCGGAACCCCGATTAAATTGCCGAGCATGCCTTAGGGTTACGTTTCAATACAAATTAACTTGTCATATCATCATTATTGTTTAAGCATTACATCGATGCCATGTGTTGATTGTTTCCCTCTCTTTCCGGTGTTTGGTTCTTCCCGGTAGAATACGATATCTAGATAGAGATCGAAGCCAGAGATCAACACCGTCGAAGATCGAAGAACAATACTTGACCAACTATAACCAAGTAAAGTACAAGGCTCCCGAAGATCTACATATCTGTTATCAACAAGCAAAGTCAAGCATAGCCCCACCATGATATAGTTCTATGATTTCGAAAGCATTTCAATTTGGCCATGATGCATACGATTCTACTGTGGTCTTTTATCGATATATTGAGTATCCTATCTATTGCATTACTCCCTTTGAGATTATATTATATGATCCACTGCTCCTAGCATAACTAGGTTTGGCTTTTGGGCACTGCTAGAGCTTTTATCTGTGTCTTTCTTAGCCATGCATAGCTGTCAATACTAGTTCATCCAGATGATGTATCAGATGCAGAGAATCTAGTATGATAGATGTGATGAGATGATATGAGAGGTGATATGAGATTAAACATGCTAAGGCTTGTATGGGAGACCACAGAGGGATGTGGTTTTTCTAGTCCCATGCTCGCCACCACCAGGACCCGAGTTCTTGCCTCTTGAACCAAGACGAGCGTACAACCACACATGGTTTATGGGGACCCCCTGATTGACTAACTTGCCTAGTAGATTCCATGAGTCACATAGTTCGGGTGTTCCATTCAACATACGCATTGAAAACGTTTTCGAAAGAGGGGGTGAAGGAGGTGCATTCATAACAGGTAGGTAAGCGTGACCGGGGTTGCTTGGGGTCGATGGAGCCCCTGGTAAACCAACCTCGCCTCACATCTTTATGTACCGGCTTCGGTATTTGACCCGTTACAGCGGAACCATACTTATTGCGTGACTCATGGTCTCGGCGAAAGAAAGGTAAAGGTCCTGTCTAACCACCCTCTGTCGGCCTTCCAAGGAAGAGGGCTAATCTTAAGTGGCATTAAGAGAAGGGTAGTACGTGTGGGTAAAGTTGTACACCCCTGCAGGGTAATAATCTTTCGGAAAGCCGTGTCCACGGTTATGGACGACTTGGGAACAGACATGATGATCATAGAGAACTTGAACCTAATCGTAAAACTTGGCAGATCAACGGGTTATTAAGGATGCTTCCTCATGGGTATGAGGGGGTGATCCTAGTTCAGGAGACGATAATGATTTGGTAGATACGAAAAGATGATGATTAATACTTCGGAGATGTCGCTCTCTTATCCCCTTTTAAAATGTTCTGATTAGACTAGCTTCTTCTCTCCCTTGTTTTATGTAGCATCCCGGTTAAATCCACTACTAGAAATCGCGTGCTAAATAATACTTTGTGCATAATCATGACATCTGCATGCATCTGTTTGCCAAAACTATTTTATAAAAAGCTTATTTTGTTTTCTAGATATCCCCCTCTTTATTCAAATCAAAACCCTAGATCCGTTCAAATGTTTTATTTGTCTAAAACCTTTTAGCAAATGTTTTGTTTAAAAGAAAGAAAAATAATGAATATAAAATATTTTGTTGTGGGGGAGGCAGCCCAGCCGGCCAGGCCACCTACAACCCCACACAACCAAACCCTAATCCCTACCCTTCCCAAACCCTAGCTTCCAACCTCACACCCCACCCCGCCGCCGCCAGACGCAAGGCACGCGCGTGCCAGCAATCTCGCACCCGCACTCCCGCATCGCCCGACACCCTGGCCCCACCCACGAAGACCCCAGGGCCCGCTCCTCTCCTCTTGTGCTCCGCAACCCCGCGTCCATCGCCCTGGCCCCACCACGCGGTCGTCTCCCTCGCTCCTCTCTCCCTGCCTCGATTCTCCACCAACCGCCGCCGCCAGGCACCCGTTCCCCATTCCGTCTTACCCCACCTTCCTGCAAGCTCGCCACTGACCCGCTTCTTCGGCCCCCTCCTCTGCCTGGCTCGCATGGCCGTGCTCCGCGCCCACCCCGCAGACCCCAAGCCGCCCCCGCTCACAAGCTCTGCCGAGTCTGCCGCTCGCCCTCACCTGCGATGCCGACGCCTCTCTGCCTTGGCACCGCGCCCTCCCTGCCGAGTCGCCGGAGCCGCTCTGCCCCTCCCGCAGCACTGCCACCGCGTGGACCCCGTTAACCCGCCTCTCTGCCTTGACCTCCGCCCCGCGCTCGACCTCCAGCGACGCTCCACCTGCGGACCACCTCGTCCCGCGTCGCAAGCCGCCGTCCCACCTCTGCATCGTCTTCCCGCGCTGAGGCCATGCCCCGCGCTTCCGCCTCGCCATGCCTTGCAGCACCGCTGCCGTGCGGCCGACGCCCGAGCATCTTTGCCTCCGTCTGCAGCGCTCTGGCCGGCAGCAGTCGTCGCCCAGCGTGCGCCAAGCCCGTGCTCTCGTGTGTGTCCCTGTTTGTCAAAGGGTCTAAGAACTGTATGACAAGGACCATCATCTGTTTTTGTCTCTGAGTATGCGTGCGTGCCCACAGGAGCTCAAGCCAACAGATCATTGTCTCTTCAAGATCTCCTCGCCGACAAGACTGGCTTGATGCCGAGGATGTCAAAGGTTGTACATGAAGCCACTCGAAGGCATCGAATCCAGGGGGTGTAACTACCTCGGTGAATTACGCTCCTAGTTACAAGCCTGGATGAGCAGAAATGGTTGAAATAGTACGGTGGGGCCCAAATGCCACTCACAGGTAGACCTTTCGGCCGTCCCAACCATTTCCAAACATCGGGACAAGAACGGGCGGCGTAATCGGCAGGCGAAGGGATCAACTACATACACAAATGAGTATGTATGCAAGCCACCATACAATAGTACATCAGAGCCATTCCATCTAAAAAGAAAGGAAATATAGCAACGTCATACAGCAAGATCCAAATATCCTAGATAGATATAATAGTTTAGGATATCTCCTCATACATCAAACATCAGAGTATCAAGCGGAAGCGGAAGACAAAATCCGAGTACGGATAAGAAGAAAATCGGCATAAGATGCCCCATAAATAAACGCATCCCGCCCACAGATCTGACGGATCCCCGTTCCCGGAATCTCTACACCGAATGATCGTTGCCCACATCGTCCGTCTCTTCCACCCAGTATCCATCTTGCGAGGGTACCTGTTCATCTGAACCAATAATTTATCGTGTGAGACCCTAGGGGTACTCAGCAAGTCTTTATTACTCTAAAGGGGACACAACCTGGGGTGACGCAATTGCAGCAAAATATAAACCCTAGCAATTTTATAGATACTCGCTAACCATCCGCCTAACCAAAGATAGACGGACGTCCGTGAATTAATAACAACAGTTATAACGGTTATCTTAACAGATCCATCCTCCTCCTCGCTTACCGACGAGGAAGCGGACGAACAACCCCCCATCCGTTGGCAGTTTTATTATCCATTCCATGAGTGTTGTACTATTTACTAGTCAGGTACCTAGTCTAGTCAAATTAAAAGCGGTACTTTAGTTATGCTTGTCTATGATCGAGAAACGGTGCTCCAAGTCGTCCATAACCGCGGACACGGCTTTCAGAAAGTTTTACCCTACAGGGGTGCACAAATAGCAACACACACTCGATCAACCTCGGGAAAACCAAATCAAAACCCAACGAGGCATTCACGACAAAGCGATCACAGGATTCAGAAATATTTCAGGGGGCCACCCCATTGAGCTACCCGCAACGAAGTTAGCTGACTCCGAGATGGCCTCAAGGTTTGTGGAGCCGGCTGTAAACGACTGGGAACCCGAAAGTGTGACTGGGCTTGTCGATACAGCATAAACGGGTCACGGACCTAAACAGTACAGTGTGCATTACCTCGCACAATTTAAAATAAAGCAGTAAAGCATGGCATAAGTACATGATAGTAAATAAAACCTCAAACTAGTTTGTGGCCCAAAGAAATAAGAATGAATCAAGCTCTGGCTCAGGGGGGTTCATAAGCCTCCCGGATGTGGATAGCGCGAATATTCAAGGAACAGGAATCAAGTACTCGGGGTCCTACGGGACACAAGTGAGCCTGAAAAACCAAATAGCAAATATGGCTCACCGATGCCACTTTCATTAGTTATCCCATTACTACTCAGATTAAGTTGTATAGGTACCTCGTTATCCATCAGACACTCACATACCCTACACATGCTGTTCTACGACTCGCATGGCTCAAACAACTCCTGTAGTAATGGCTCATGGGATGGAGGAACAATCTTCGGTGGGGTTTTAAAGTAAAGGCTATGCAATACTTGGGATTCAATTTAATGCAATCGCGACTCAATGATGCAAGGGTAAGATAGAGGCAATAGGTACTATATGTATGCAAGCATGTGGTAGTGCTTGCCTGGCAGCTCAGTTCAAGCAAGGGATGGATCTGGGTAGTGCTCCTGGGTTTCTTGATATATCCCCTGCTCAGCGTCTATTCGAAGAAGAACCAAACAAACAAGGGCCAACATAAATAAAGTGCACAAGCATATGAACAAAGTGCATGAAGCAAACAATCATGCCATGATGAATGATGCACAATTTGCATGGTAATAAGGTAGCATGGCATGGGTGAGGTGTGGAATACAAGAAATAAACATTTTATTGAGTTTTGGCCCCATTTTATTCACAATTAAGTTGTTGTCCACATTATAATTATATGATGCATGCTTCAATTCAAACCATGGAATGCATAAACGGAAAGGTCTCGTCGAGCTAATCATTTTAGATATATTATTAAATTTGGAGTTATAAAACAAAAGTTATTAATTAATTAAGGTGGAAGGGCAATTTATTGTAATTTAAATAAACTTGGAATTTTAAATGTTCAAAATATATTTTGGATGGCATATTTGAATTCCTCATATTTTTCTGATTTGAAAACATATATTATTTGTTTAAATTGGATTTATTTTTTAATAGATATATTAAAACAGATTTGAATTTTGAATTTGAAATAATTTGAAAAAGATTTGATATAAAACAGAAACAGAAAATGCTTTTCTTACTCAGCTCGCCCTAGCCTCAGTCACTGACGGTGGGCCACTGCGGACTGGGGCCACGCGCGCGAGAACGAACTTTTGCTACCGCGACTTAGCCAACCCAGGCGCTGACATGCGGGCCCGGTGGTAAAGCGGTCCCACGTGACACCAGGGGCACGGGTGAGCCACGTAGCGCAGCGGGGGAGGAGTGCGGGTTGAGGCCCTGGAATGCTGGGGGGGTTTTCTGCCAAAAGTCGGGCGGCTGACAGGTGGGGGCTCTGGGGCTGCTAGGGACCTGGGCGTGATCGACCGAAGCTAGGGAGGGGTTTTTCGCAAAACTACCACGCGAGCCCTGAACTGAACTAACGCTGCTCTCTGAATCTCGTCGACGACTGGCGACGGCGAGATTTTCCGGCGAGGGTGGCATCGCATCCGCGGCGAGATAGATCTTGCCGACAAAACGGAATTTGCAGAGGGAGGATCTGGCTACCGATCTCACAAGGAAGGGTCGATGGCGGCGTGTTGTGCTGGACGGGGCACGTCGGGGAACAGAGGGGAGAGCGCCGGGCTAGGTCTGCGCGTCGGCGGGGCGGCTCGTCGGCGGGGGTCACAAACAGGCGGTGCTAGGTAAGCAGAGGGGTAAAACGGAAGAGGGTCTAGGGAGGAGCTCACCTCGATCGATTCCCCCTGGAATCAGGGCAGGAGGTGGTCGGAGCGGAGGGGAACGGCGGGGCTGCTGCGGTGGTGCTGGCGGCTCTCTGACGTGGGCAGCTGCGGCGATCTTGGCGTCTCCCAGCGGGCGGGATCGACTCCACGGTCTGCGGCGACGCTCCCCGGCGAGTGCTCGGTCTCCGGTGGGCGGCAACGTCGTCGCGGCGCTCGGTCTGGCGGCGGCGCGGTTCGGTGGAGAAGGGAAGGGAGCACGAGGATGGCAGCTAGGGGGAAGAGGGCCTAGGGTTCGGGGACTCACCTCGGGGTGGATAAGAAGGGGAGATGGTGACGCGGATGACGGCGGGGGAGACGGCCACCTGCTCCTCTCCGTCAGAGCAGAGGAGAGAGGAGGGAGAAACGGCGTCAGCCAGGAGAGAAGAAGAACAGGGGAAAGGCGACGGCGCTGAAGCGGTATGGGCTGGGGAGGCCGGCTGGGGAGTGGGCCGGGAGGTGGGCCGCGACAGGGGAAGGCTACGGGGTTGGGCTGCTGCTCTGGTACTGCTACTGGGCTGCAGGTAAGGTTTTCCTCTTTTCAACTCTTTTTCTTTTATTTTAACCAAAGAGGTAGTTTTTAAAATATGGTTTAAGAGATTCAAAAACAAGGAGCACCTAGTTTGAATTTAAAACCAATCTCCAGCCAAACCAATAAAACAAAACAAAAGAAGAAGGCCAAGGGTTATGGTTGCATGGCCCATGCATAACCATTAATGCTAGGTGTTATCTTGTGAAAACAACATAAATGTCCATGGCATTTATTCATATGCATTCCAAACATGGAATAAGGCCAAGCAAAAGAATTTAAAGGAAAGTTCCAGATGGAGTAGATGGAGATGATCACATTTGATTATAATTGGGCCTTGCTAGTGTGTTTATTCCACTAGATGTTTAATAGTCCCAAAAATATCCCAACATGATAAAAGCCCCAAAACAACCCATATGGAAGCTAGGAAAAAGGTTCCACTCACAAGGCATGCAAAGGTGGCCATGTGGCTCTCATATATCAATAATGTGAAAACAACATGATGCTAAGATGAGAGCATGTGGAAAAGAATTGGATCCATCCCAACCCACATGAGCTAGAGGTAAAACCCAACTAAAGTGCAAAGCTCATATTTGGTTGGATGGTGGAATTATAAGGTGGTGAAATGAAAGGGTGGTGGAGTTAATAAAAGATATGCCCCCAACTCAACTTGGGCATTTAAACAATATATCAAGAACCAAATACAATATCAAGAGGCAAATACAATTAACAATGCACATGAGAGAAGAACCAAATCAAAAGGGTTTTATATGATGCTCAAATGCAAGGTGGCATGATGACATGAGCATGATATAATTATGATGCAACAGTTATATATTTGAAGTAGCCATTATCTAGACTAGGCTAGTAGCATTGCAATTGTTAGACAATTGGGATGCTACAGGGGGTCTCCTTCACGGACGTCAAGACCGATCCAGAACGACTAGGTCTTCTACCTGGACGCCAAGATCGCCGCTACCCGATGTGTGACCCCTGTTTTTCGAGACCCTTATTTTTATAAATGAAGTCTACTTGTTGCATAAATTGTTCATACTCACATGCATATTGTGTGGTTTGGGGGGCCTTATGCCGATTCACCTAAATTAAATATGGAGGCCATATGCGGGCAAATATAGTCTAATAATGGCTCCATTTAAATTTGTGTAGCAAACCGATGCCATCTTTTGCCTTGTTAATACAACATTTAAATTGCGGGGTATCCAAACAACATGAACCTATATTTAATTGTCGGGACCCCGGTTCCGCTTAATAATGCCTAATTGTATCGCATGTTTGCCATGTCATACATCATACATGCATCATGCCCGATCTTCTGCCGTAGTATTAAATAGTGCATCCGGTGTTTCTTCTAGTGTTTTGGTTCTTCGTGGATAAGGCCGTTGAGTTGATGCGAGTGTCGACCCTATCTTCGGATGAACGTTCGGCAATGTTTTCAGGCGAGCATTCTCCCCCTTTCTACCTATCTTACTTTTATAGTATTTATTCCCTCGTATTGATCTATTGCTATCTGTGTTGCGATGCTCTAGTTTCCGTACCCGTGATATCCCTTGCAGCCATTAAATTGCCTTGGACACATCCTATTACCTGTTGTTGGTAGATACTCACCCTTGCGAGTCGTAGTTGCTTGCGCAGGTGTTGCGTCGCGCCGTCGATGTTCCACAGTTGTTGGAGTAATGCCTTATGCTTTATGTTGGAGCTGATTATAACTTTAATTACCGTTTAATAACTAAAATTGAAGTAAGTAAATAATGCAGAGGCACAGGTGGGCAATAGATGTTATTTGGTTTTTAACCGTCCACTTGTGTCCCGTAGGACCCCGAGTACTTGATACCTGTTCTTTGAATATTCGCACTATCCGCATGTGGGACCATGAATCCCCCTAGCCAGAGCTTGAGTCATATTTATTTCTTGGGGCCACAAAGTAGTTTGGGACTTTATTACTATCCTGTACTTATGAAATGCTTTACTGCTTATTTACGATTGCGCGTGGAGCGCCTGTACTGTTTAGGAACAAATGTGGAATGTTTTCGTGGTATCGACAAGCCCAGTCACACTTTCGGGTTCCCGGTCGTTTACAGCCATTGGCACAAACCTCTGGGTCCGTCTCGGAGCCGGCCAACTTCGTCGCGGGTAGCTTGGTGGGGTGGCCCTCTAAAATTTATATGAATCTTGCAATTGCTCTGTCGTGATGCCTCGTTGGGTTTTTATTGGTTTTTCTCGAGGTTGATCGTGCGTGTGTTGCTATTTGTGCCCCCTGCAGGGTAAAACTTTCTGAAAGCCGTGTCCGCGGTGATGGACGACTTGGAGCATAGTATCTCGATCATAGACAACTATAACTAAAGTAGTGCTATAAATTTGACTTTATAATGACTAGTAATCAGCTTCACTATAATGGAATGGCTAAATAAAAGTGCCAACAATTGCTTGTTTGGGTTATCACCTATTACCATTGTATCTGACTAGTAAGTATTGCAACTACAACGGAATGGCTGAATAAAAGTACCAACAACTGCTGGGTTTTGGGATACCTCATGCTATATGTATCTGACTAGTAAGTACTACAACTACAATGGAATGGTTAACTAAAACTGCCCACTGCTTATTATATCAGGATGACTCATGCTATCTATATCTGACTAGTAATTGCCGCAACTATAACGGAATGAATAAAACTGCCAACTATGTGAGTTCCTCGGTTGACTTACTCGTTTGGTCTCGAGGGGGAAAACCAGGATGGGTATGCTTGGTGGTAGTTCAGGTTGGATCCAAATAGGTCTTTCTTATCCCTATCTGATAGCCGCCAGTTGTATTGAGTCTCTATAGGTTGTTTAGTGCATGCTGCGCTGCCGCTTCAGTCCACCATACCTATGTAGGCGAGGACCGCCGAATTCTAGTCTCGCCGTGTACTGGCCTCAGTACCGACCGCTCTTTTTTTTCCTTTGCCCTTTGTCGGCACCCCTTTTGTTTAAGCAAGTTTTGAGATCGACGTTGTTAGCAGGGTTACCCTTCCGGCTTGGCCTGGGCAGGGTTATGGACGCCATTGGTTATTCTTCAGTGCTCTTAGCTCAATTTGCATCTTGTCCATACTCGGACGCTATATCGTTTTAAAGGTGATTTGGATCGTTGTATTATATATCTGTATTCTTGACTCATGGAGTCGTTGTTGTATATATATGTTCTGTGGGTTCCGTCGTGGACTATTGTGTAATGATATTACTTCGTTATCCACCCGCACGCAAGTGCCTGGTGGGCGCCTTTGAATCGTTTCTATGCGGGTTTGGCGGGAATCGCTGAAACTTGCATAGGGCTGATTTTGAGGGTGTTACATTTTATAAACAAAGATGGCTTTACGCAAAACAACTCCACCAGCCAGAAGTCTTGCGGAGTACACCCTGTACTCACCCTTGCTTTGTTGATACTTTTGGCAGAGTA
The DNA here is from genome assembly GCA_916181665.1 of Avena sativa. Lineage (NCBI taxonomy): Eukaryota > Viridiplantae > Streptophyta > Magnoliopsida > Poales > Poaceae > Avena > Avena sativa. The sequence continues at coordinate 134,699,597 of OV702295.1, forward strand.
AGTGTTCCCTAAAGATCAGTTTGGTACTACATCGACATCGACGAGTAGCTTGGGGTTCCCGGCCGGCAGCCTAGAATCTATGGCCTGGGACATCATCATTATGCTTCAGGCCTGTTAGGCCATTTGTTATGTTTGCTATACTTAATAGCATAATTTGCCTTCCGTTTTTTGATGTTTGTGGTCAGTGACCTCTGCTTGTAATAATTTGGTTATCTGCTCAGTTATGAGCCTGCTGTAATAAATTTTTGTGTCGTAGGGTCACTGATGTGTTATCAATTCTTCACTGGATATTCTCGTGCTCAAGGTTAAGCTTATGTCAGAAAGAGGTCTGGGATTTGTATAGCCCTGATCCCGGGGGTGTCACAAGGGGAATGAAAGAGATCTGCAAAATCGATTTAGAGATAGAATATGGAATCAGTACAAAAAAGAGGAACAGCGAATGTTTTCTATAGAAGGGATAGATTAAGCTCACACCTCGTTGTTCAGGGTCGTAGTCGGCCTTGCAGTGACATGCAGATTGATCTGCGTGGCGCTAGAGATGACGGTTGTGGAGATGGGAAGTGGTGGTGAGAGGAGGCGACGGCGAGAGGATGAGTTTGTTCTCTTTTTTGGGATGATGGTGCACGGATTATGCAATGCGGAGGTGGGCAGATGAGTAAAAAAAGTACGGACTTCTGTGCCCAAACTACGCCAGGTCCATGTGAATGCGGCCATTTCTTCCTAGGAGCATGGTGAGAAATGGAATAACTTGAGTATATGAGTAAAATATAGGAAGTCTGGCCAAGTCCTGATGAAGTGCATTAAAAATGTAAGTTGGAATATTTTAAGCATGGAGGACTGTAGAAGGATGGAGAAGCTGTGCCATGTTGTGCATGTCAAGCTGTGCCATGGATAGTGGAGAGAGGATGATGAGGCGGGTCGCGGTCGCCTCGGAGGCACCCCAAAATGTAGGGTTCGCAGCATAGAAAATAAAAAATATTCATATGATGGGAACAACTATGTACCAAGATCTATCTACTAGATACAAACAACGGGCGAATGTATATCCGTAGAGAACATACCCTTCAAGACCGACAAAGTTTAACGAGTCCAAACTTGTGGTTGATGTAGACGATCTCTTGCCGATCTCAAGATCGAGAGGAAGTCCTAGCGCTGCAAACCAGCAGCGCATCCGTGCTCACACACACGTCCGAGGCACCGAGCAACCTCCGCCTCCTCGCTCCAGCGATGCAGCGGAAGCACAACTCTTTCTTTCCGAAAGCCACCTAGAACATGTATCTCGCTAGTCCGAGACCATGGGGGATAAAGACTAGAGGGGGAGAGAGATCCTTCACGAGGAGGTGTGCTTTGAGAGGATGAGAGGGGGGCCTTTTATTTGGGAGAGGGGGCACCCCAGGGGCATGGCGCCCAGCCATGGGGGCTGCCCTCACCTCTTCCACATTCATGTGGGTGGACACTCCAGTCACTCAAATGCCTTTCAATTCCCTCCACTCGAAAAACCACTCAAATTCCCATTAAATTTCCACCAAATTTAATGCAAACTCTCATTAAATAAAACCCCTTTTATTTATTCAGAATTTTGTCAATTACTTTAATGACAAACATTCACATATAACACCTTGCTAGTACTTCATTTCACATGCAGAAACACTTTCTGCAATTTCACCCAAAAACCTGTTTCGGTATCTAGTAAAATAAATTCCTACGCTTGTTATTATTTCCGGCATGAAACTTTTGCTCCAAATGGATGTCGATGTCTCTTAAGTGTGTCACCCTACGGTTCGCGAATAATGCGGACATGATCGAGACCCCTCTCGGATCAATAATCAGAAGTGGGATCTGGAGATCCATACTAACTCCCACACATTCAACGATGACTTTCTTGTGATCGTTGGGACCTTTTACGCTAGTATCTTAATCCCTTTGTTTCGTGATATATTACATGTCCAAGATTCGATCATCGGTATCTCCATACCTAGTTTGATCTCGTTACTGACATGCACTCTTTTTTTGTTCCCGTGATATAACATTCTAGTGATCAAATCACTTGCTTGCAAGCTAATGAATGTGATATCACCGAGAGGGCCCAGAGCATATCTATCCGTCATCGGGATGAAAAAATTCCACTCTCGATCCATGGGCCTCAACATAACACTTTAGTAGTTCTGAATCCATCTTTATAATCACCGTGTTACGGTGTGACGTTTGATGTCATCAAGAAACTCTTCCGGTATTAGTGATTGACATGATTTCATGGTCTAAGGATTAGGATCACTTCGTAAGTTGTTATAGGAATATAAACTCAATGACTTTGATCGTAATGCTATACTTCGGATGAATGTTCATCACACCATTACACTAATGTTGTGACCTCATTATTAACAACATCTAATGTCCATGATCAGGAAACCTTGATCATCTTGTTAATCAACAAGCTAGTTTATAAGAGAGGCATAACTAGGAACTTCCTTTAGTTTATTAAACACACATGTATGAACGTTTCCGTATTAATACAATTATAGCATGTAAAATAAACATTTATCATAAACAAGGAATACGATAATAACCACTTTATTACTGCCTCTCGGGCATTTCCCTTCACAAAATTATGACTGTACCCATCGAGTCCGAGAAGCAGAGGCAGCATTCCGTCCCATATACTTACCCTAGTCTTCGTCATCGACATTTTCCACACGCATCGGTTTCATCAGCGACATTGATTGCCCCCTCGGATCGGCTAATCTGCCACATTAATCTCGGATCACCTCCTTTTTATTTATTCTCTCTCCTTCCCCATGATCCCAGAGCACCAAAGCATCTCCAATCTCTAGCTTCCATCAACCGTCTCTGTCCCCGTTAGTCATCCATGGACACCTTTCGGCTTTCGTCCGCCGTACCAGAGCAGAAAGACATCGATGTCACCGCACAGGAGGACAATGCCCTGCGCATTTGGTCCTTCTCCCCATGGAGAACATCATGGCAGCTGGTGTGCACCTTCCTCGATGTCGTCTACGATCGTTGCAAGTACTATATGTACGGCCTCCACAACACTCTAGACGGCGGGACATTGATGGTCAAGTTCGTCAACTTCAGGGACGCCCATCTCCTCTGCCGCCAGGCCTTCCACTGTGGCTGTGAGATGGTGGTGTTCACTGGCGCCAACATCTTCACCAAATACTAGGACCAGTTCCCCAACAATGGCAACTTCATCCACAGGGTCGTCCTGGAGCTGCCGAAGGCTCAGGAGGTGCTGCCGGCTTATCCGAAGGTGCCATCGGGTCAGGAGCCGGCGGCAGCGCTGGAGATGTCGTTGCTGCAGGTGTCTAATGAGCAAGGAGGCGAGGAGGCACAACAGGCACGCGGGCGCTTGCACGTGAGAGGCGCAAGCAGGCACACGCGGAGGCGCAGCAGTTACGCGGGGGGCGTATTAGTTGACAACGCGCGGGCGGCGGCGCAAGCACGTGCAGGCGGTGGTGCAAGCACACGCGGGCGGTTGCTGGTACTCCCTTCAATCCAAATTAATTGACGTGGATTTGTCTAGATACGATGTATTTTGATTTTGGGTTAGCCATCCATCGGATTTTGCCTCGATTGATATGATTTGTGCCTCGATTCATCTGATTTGGCTTATATGTATATTCTGATTTTGATACAAGATGATCTCTATTTAGCTGTTAGCTACTCAGTTTTGGACAAAAGAAGTTAATTATGAGTAAAAATCTAGCCATTATGTTCCATATTTTTGTCCCAACCGAACATAAATTGGAACCTTTGTGCTCACAGTTTCTTCACCCTAATACTCCTACGGAGTAGGAACTAAGGATAAATTAATTTTGATTTTACCACTTACTTTTAGGTTAAAAATTGACACGAGCGGTGGAAGTACATTATACGTCAAGGACCTAAAAAGGGGAAAATTAGAGCGAGGTCCATACATTTAGCATAAAGGACCGTAAAATTAAGCAAGGAAAACATTTGGGTCTGGCTTCGACTCGAGAGAGCCATACACTTCATATTAATACTTCCTCTTCGATTATTTTCAAAATATGGGAAAATTTGTCAGCATGCAAATTCTTGGATATCAGATCATCAATATAAAGTATGATGTAGATATGGCCATGACCTTGCTCGTTCGGCTTCAAAACCAAGAATGTTCATAATCATTGACAACTTGAAAGGGCATTTATGTATTTCATATTCTGTTGATGTTTGTTGACAACACTTGGATAGGTTTAATGCATTGGTGAATGTTTGAAGAAATATCATGTTCATTTGTGGTAGTTTATACACATGGAAAAAAGGGCTTGACAGGAACAAAAACAAGGGCAAAAAACAGTATCTTGCCGGACTGTCCGGCTTATGTGCGCCGAACTGTCCGGCCCATCCGGAGTGTCCGACCCGAAGCCACCGGAGAGTCCGGCTGTGGAAATTGGCCAGACTTTCTCCCCAGGTGTGGACACTCAGAGAGGCCCCTCGGACACTACGCGGACACTGGCCGGACTCTGTCCGGAAACTTGGCCAGGCCGGAGTGTCTAGCTGACACTCACCAGAATGTCCGGCTGGACCGGATTGTCCAGCTCATACATGTCGGACTGTCCGGGTTAAGTGGCTCCAACGGCTCTAATTTCTGGGGACCCTATAAAAGTACCCCTTCTTCTACCTTGGAACCTGCTCGTCCAATTCAAGAACATCAGCACATTTTGAGCCACAAAATCCACAAGATCTCTTCACTCACCCATCCAAAAACCTTGATCTTTGGAGAATCAAAGGCCGAGGCCTTGATCTATAGCTTCACCAAGAGAGATCTTCATTTACCCCTCATTCATTTGAGGGCCCCTTGCTCTAGTGTTTCTTTGGAAATCCTAGCTTTGATTTGGTTCTTACAAGCTTGTCTTTGATTGTTTGATAGCTTGCTTGTATTTGGGAGCCTCCAATTAGGTTGTGGATGTGTGCCCCGAACTTGTTGTAAAGGTGTCGGCTTACACCTCGAAGGTTGTCGATATAGTGGAAGAGGTGAATCAAACCCCTTGGGGTGAGGTTCATCAAAGAAGAAGGGAGGCCTCTTGTGGAGTTGGTGGTTTGAAACCACCCCCTGTCTAAACGTAGACGTACTTCCCCTCAAAAGGAAGGAACTACGCGAAAGAAATCCTTGTGTCTCTACGTTCACCACTTTGATTACTTCTATCCTTTACCGCACTTTACTTACTTGTTCTTGCTTAATATTGTGCTAGTTAGTGTTTGTTTGACATATAGGTAAATTCACCTTAGTTGCATAATCTAGAGATTTACCTTTCTTGTCAAACCCTAATTTGAAAAGGAAGAAAATTTTAAGTAGCACCTATTCACCCCCCCATCTAGGTGCCCATACGATCCTTTCAATTGGTATCAGAGCCTCGGCTCTTTATTCGGGCTTTACCGCCTAAGAGTATATGGGTAGCCATGATGGGGAAGGTGGTGGTGAGCCTACCTCGGTGACCATATATGATCTCAATAACTTGGAAACAAGATTGAGCTCCACCTTGGCCAACAAGATCAAACAATTGCACAAGCTACTTGAGCAACTTGTTAAAGATAAAGGTGGCTCATCATCCCCTTCTCCTCGGGAGGAACCTCCACCATTACCTAAGGAGAATGCCCCGGCATCACCCATGGGTATGGTGGTGGGGGTCATCAAGACAACACTAATTCCACCACGAAAAGGGATGGTGGGAAGGGAGAGCACCATGACTTTCATTAATGGAACACTCCCGACCCTCCAATTCCTCACCCTTATATAAACAATAGAGGAGACCCACCAAAGATAGATGCATCTACTTTTTCTCAATGGCGATCTCTAATGAAATATCATGTGCGCAGCTCTTGTATTGAGTTATCGAACATCATTGAACAAGGACTTTATATTGGGGATCCAAACAACTTGACAAGAAGAGAAGTTGTCAATATTCAACTCAATGCCACCGCCTTGCAAATGATACAACAAGGTTTGGGTACAAAATATTACCCACACATTGAGCACCTCAACACCGCCAAGGAAGCTTGGGATGCTCTCACGGAGTTGTATGTTGGGAATGAGAGCATGAGAAGGAACCGATATGATGCACTAAGTAATGAAGCCGAAGGCTTCTATATGAAGGAAGGTGAAGATCATGAAGACATGTACCGTAGGCTCAAGACCACCGCCACCGCTTTTAGGAATGTGGGTGCCTCACATGTGGATGATGCTTGGATAAAAAGGAAATATGTGAGTGCACTCATGTCCTTTGAGCCCACCGACTTGAAGAGCTTACAAGGAAGACAAAACTACCACGTCAGGAACTCCAACGAAGTTATATAAGAGATGGCCTCTTTCAAGGTGGCTGCCAAGAATGCCAAAGATGCCCGTGCTAGAGCCCTTGGAATGAGCAATGTTGTCAACCTTGCATTGCAGGCCAAAGTTATGGAACATGGGGATGAAGATGATAGTGATGAAGGCCTCTCCATGAGCCACCTGATGATGTCAAGATTGCTCATGGTGAATATATGGCCATCTATGCAAAGAACTTTTGGAAGAACCCCGCCAAGGCCAAGATGGAAATGCAACGAAGAAGCAACCCAAATGGAAGAAGAGAAAATTTCACTAAATTGAGAACTTGCTTCAATTATGGTGACCACTATCACTTTATGGCGGGTTGTCCCTATGAGAATAGATAAGAACATGGGGGTAAACTTGTGTTGAAGAAAACATCCAAAGCTCCTTACAAGAAACCCTTCATCAAGAAGAATCCCATCAACAAGAAGTCGGGTGAAGTTGTGTTGATCACTCATGAAGAATACTCCTCCAACAATGAAGATGATGAAGAGGAAACATTAAGTGGTGTGGCTGCTCTTGCCACTACTTCTACTCCCACATTCTCCCTCTTTAACTCTCCAAATGAGAATCTCTCCAACAAGAACGTCACTTGCCTTATGGCAAGAGGAACGAAGGTATCTTCATCATCTCACCCCACCCTCTTGAGTAATGATGAAAATGGTTATCAAATGTCTCTTGAGGTTAAAAAGGAAATAATTGCTTTTGATGAGTTCATGAATAACTTGCAAGGGGAACACAAGAGACATTTTGTGGACCTTTTAGATCAAGTTTCTCACACCCAAGATCTTCTTGATGAAATATGTAAACTAGGAAGAGAACACATGATTGAGGTAGAAGCCCTAAATAATGCTCTAGAAGAAGAACAAGAGACTAGGATGTCCCTTGAACTAAAACTTAAAGGGATGGATGGGGCTAATGATTTAATTGTGAATAGACTCATTAAGGAATGAGACCTTGGTATTGCTAAATATAAAAGGGCTAAAAATACAAGATTGAGTTTGGTGTGGTCCATGAAAAACTTACCGTGGACTTTATTTTTCTTGACAAGGATCACAAGGCTTTGCAAAGTGAACTATTGTCACTCACAAAGTCCCATGAAAAGCTTCAAACTCAATTGACCAATATTCCATCATCTAGTAATTTAATTCCCTCTAGTAGTACAACTATTCTTGAAGAAAATGCTAGGTTGAAGGGGGAGCTTGCTAAGGCCACCTTTCCAAAAGGAAACAAGTCCATTGATGACCTCTTGAGTAAGAAAAGGTCAACTGGTGAGAAAGGAGGCATTGAATTTGTCTCCAAAGCCAAGAAGAAGAACAACAAGAAGAAGAAGGCCAAGCCCGCACAAGAGAAAGACAAGGCCATTGTGGATAGTAAGACCACAAGTGGTAAAACTATGTCTCATGAAGATTTTGAGGGAAGTGCTAACCCTCACTATGTTCTAATGCGTGATTTTTATGGTGATGTGTATGCACAATATGTTGGCCCATTTGATGGTTATATTGCTTGGTCTATTTGGGTCCCCAAGACCCTTATTGCTAACAAAACATGACCCATTGAAAAATGGGTACCTAAAAATTAGCTTGATATTTTGTAGACATATGCTTCCGGAGGGTCAAAATGGGTGCTTGATAGTGGTTGCACAAGTCATATGACCGAAAGCTCTTCTATTTTCAAGGAATTAAGGCCAAATGATGATCAAATATCCGTGACATATGCCGACAAGTCCAAGTCTAAGGCAATGGGTTTTGGCAAGGTAGTGGTTGCCCACGATATCACACTCGTGGACGTCATGCTTTTTGAGACCCTTGGTTACAATTTACTTTCGGTCCGTGATCTTGGAAAGATGGGATTTGCCGTCTTTATTGATGATGATATTGTGGTCCTCATGTGGAGCAAGTCTCTCAAGGTCACTTTCATTGGGTACGTCGAAAATGACTTCTATGTGGTGGACTTTTTGGGGCAAACCAGTACAATTGCGATGTGCTTATTCAGAAAGGCCGATGTGGGTTGGTTATGGCATCGCCGACTAGCCCAAGTCAGTATGAGAACTATGCAAAGTCTCCACAAGGATTGCCATATTGTTGGACTAAAAGAAAATGTTTCATATGCCAAAGATCGTGTTTGCATGGCGTGTGTAGAAGGAAAGATGCATGATGCTCCCCACAAGCCAAAGAACCGCATCAAGTCAACGAGGATCTTAGAGATCCTTCATGTGGACCTCTATGTTCCTCCATCTCATGCAAGTCTTGGAGGGAATAAATATTGTTTGGTGATTTTTAATGACTATTCAAGATACTCATGGGTATATTTCTTCAAGTTGAAAAGTGAGACCCAAAAGATCTTCATCGACTTCATAAACTTGATTCAACGTCAATACAATGTCCACGTGTTGATAATAAGAAGAGACAATGGCACCGAGTTCAAAAACTACACCTTGAATGATTTTCTTAGTGACGAGGGGATAAAACACCAATATTCCGCTGCATATACCCCTCAACAAAATGGTGTAGCCGAGAGGAAGAACCGGACTCTTATGAGATGGCAAGGACCATGTTGGCGGAGTTTAAATGTCCATATAACTTTTGGGCCGAAGCCATCTCCACCACTTGACATGCATCAAACCGGCTCTACCTCCGCAAAGAATTGAACAAGACTCCATATGAAATACTTACCGGTAACAAGCACAACATATATTACTTCCGGGTGTTCGGTTGTAAGTGTTTTTATCTCATAAAAGGTGTTCGTTTGTCCAAATTCGATTCCAAAGCATTAGAGGGTATTTTTGTTGGCTATGGTCTCGAATCTCACACTTATAAAATCTATGATAAGCTCTCTGGAGCCGTCATAGAATCTTGTAGTGTGACCTTCGAAGAATATGATGGTCCCCAAGGGGGGCGTGTTGATGCTTGTGATGCAGATGATGAAATGCCTCAGCATGCCATAGGAAGAATGGGTGTGGGATATATCCGCCCCATTGAGGAACCACTTATGGAGGATCGAGAAGAACTACACTCTACTCAAGTGGAGCCCTCATCTTCACAACAACAACAAGCTCCATCTACCGAGGAGGACAATGACCCAAGCCAAAGACAAGCTGTGGACCCTCAATATGTTGATCAAGGTGACATCTCTAGTGAGGAGGATCTTGAGTCACCATTCACCAGAATGACAAGTCCTGCTCGGTACATTACACAAGGAAGATCTATACAATCAGCCATGAGAGCATCTCAACTCCAATCTAGTAATGTACCGGATCAAGACCAAGGTCAACATTTGCCTCTTAATGAATAGAATGATTCTGATGATGATCAAGGTCAAGTTGATGGTCAAGACGAGGACCAAAATGATGAAGAGGTCCCCCCAAGAAACAACAAGGAGATCCATACTTGTCGTGAATCTAGAATGGATAGGATGTTGGAATTAAGGGATCACTCTCTAGAGAATGTGGTTGGAGAGCTTAGGAGAGGAATTTGCACAAGAGAACAATTGAAGAGGTTTAGTGAACACCAAGCACACATCTCCATGATTGAACCAAAGAAAGTGTGGGAAGCTCTTGAAGATTCGGATTGGTTGGAAGCAATGCACAAAGAGCTCAACAACTTAGAGAGAAACAAAGTATGGAAGTTAGTTGAGAAGCAAAAGGATTGCCGCAATATTATAGGCACCAAGTGGATATTCAAGAACAAGCAAGATGCGCATGGAATTATAGTAAGTAGCAAGGCAATATTGGTTGCACAAGGGTTCTCTCAAATTGAAGGAATTGATTATGGAGAGACATCTGCACCCGTGGCTCGCCTTGAGTCCATATGTATCCTTCTTTCTTATGCGGCACATCATAATTTTAGGTTGCAACAAATGGATGTAGAAAGTGCATTTCTTAATGGTCCATTGAATGAGTTGGCATATGTAAAGAAACCCATGGGATTTGAGGATCCCAACTTCCCAAACCATGTCTACAAACTTGATAAGGCGCTCTATGGGCTCAAACAAGGCCCATGCACGTGGTATGAGCACCTTAGAGAGTTGTTGTTTGACCGTGGGTTTGAGGTTGGGAAAATCGATCCCACTCTATTTACTAAGAAGGTCAATGGGGAGCTTTTTGTATGACAAATATATGTTGATGATATTATCTTTGGCTCATCTAACAAAGCTTTTAATGATGAATTCTCAAAGCTTATGACTAATAGGTTCCGGATGTCTATGATGGGGGAGTTGAGATTATTTCTTAGTTTTGAGATCAAGCAAGTAAGGGTAGCAACATTCTTCAACCAAGCCAAGTACACTCAAGAAATGCTCAAAAGATTCAACATGAAATAGTTAAATGGTGCTCCTACCCCCATGGCTACAAAGACTCATCTTGAACTTAATCCAAATGGTAAAGATGTGGATCAAAAGGTATATGGGTCTATGATTGGTTCTTTTCTTTACCTTTATGCATCTAGACCCGATATTGTGTTGATTGTAGGAGTATGTGCAAGATATCAAGTGGCTCCTAAAGAAAGCCATTTGATGGCGGTCAAGAGAATCTTTCGATATTTTGTTCATACCCCACACTATGGTCTTTGCTATCCTCGAGGGTCAACATTTTATCTTTGTGGGTACACGGACTCGGATTGGGCTGGTGATAAGGATGATAGAAAATCAACATCCGGGGCTTGAAAATTCCTTGGTAGGTCCTTGGTATGTTGGTCCTCTAAGAAGAAAAATTGTATATGTCTCTCCAGCGCCGAAGCCGAGTATGTGGCAGATACTAGTGCTTGTACTCAATTGCTATGGATGAGGCAAACTTTAAAGGAATATGGTGTCAATTGTGACAAATTTCCTCTTCTATGTGACAATAAAAGTGCTATCAAGATTTCCTACAACCCGGTGGATCACACAAGGACAAAGCATATTGAGATTCGTCATCACTTCATTAGGGATCATGTTGCTCGAGGTGACATTGAGATATTATATGTATAAACCAAAGACCAACGTGCCAACATCTTCACGAAACCACTTGATGAAGCAAGGTTTTGTTATTTGAGGAATGAACTAAATATCATAGTTTCAAGGAGCTTGACTTGATCACCTTGCACACTCACCTATGTATTGACCCTTATTTGGTTTAGGTGTAGGCATGGAGATAGGGGAGTGCGGTCCTAATACGTTGGACTATGCCTCCCCCCCATAATCCCAACATTAATGAAATTCAATTCTCTTGATATCATTTTGTGATATGTGAGCTTTATTGATGAGTAGTGGCTATGAACCAAAGGATAATCCTTCGCGATGTCATGCCACAAACTCTTATATGGTGGCCTCGGCCACCGCCCTCTTCTTAGTGAAGAGTTTATTTTTTGATTGTTTTGATTGGATTTAACTTTGCCATATTTTTATATCTTTTTCGACTCTCACCTACATCCTCTAAATACCAGGCCTACTCGCACCTACAAACATGCTCCTCTTGCCACACATTTGTCCAACACTTGATTCTGGGGTTTCTGGTCGAAGGGGGGCGGAGTGTCTGCCCTGTACCAACCGGAGTGTCCGGCCTAGCGGACTCTCCGCTTGATACAGACCGGACATTCCAACAGGGCCGGACTAACCGGCACATACGGCCCGGACTGTCTGCCCCCTGCGGTTCCGTTCTGATATCAGGCATTGGGAAGAAGTGGACGGATCATTCCACCTTCTTCTCCCCAACTCTCTCTTCCTCTCAGACTGTTGTCACCGACCAGGAGCTTCAGTGGGAGGGCTTCTCCACCCTGGATCTTGTCGTTGCCGCCGGCCATTTGCCTCCCCTTGCCGCTGGGATCCGTTCCCCTCCGGTGAAGGTCCCCATGGATGCTGGTATGATGCCCCTTTCTTCTCCAACTCTAGGGATGGCCTAGATGAATTATTTGGGGCAATGTCTTACCTAAATCCATGGACACATCACTCTTGCGTGCAACCCTCATCCTTATATTAGTTTTAGCAATCCCGATATGTCCCGATTGATGTAACATCCCAATTTCAGCAACCCTGATCTACTGTCAGGAAGGCAAAAATCAGGGGGAACAAAAACTTTTTCTTGCTATGTGTGCTTACTTGTTTTCTTGTTCTCAAGCCACTGTTTGTGTATTAGTTGTGTACTCCTCATCTCAACACTAGTTTACAAAAACTATTTTACAAAAGATATCTCTCGTCTCCTCTTTCATATTCTCAAATGTTCGAGCATTTCAAAACCTAAGCCAAGATGCCTTTGACAAAACCAAAATACTTTACTAGTTTCTATTAACAAAACTATGGAGAACTAAAATATAATCTCCTTATGTTTTCAAGACAGAACTCTTAACTACTCTTACCCCTAGGTTTTCCAAAACCTCTATGCAAAACCTCTTCATTCTAATCTTGGTAGAAATACCAAGAGGTACTTATCTTACTTCAAAACATAACCAATTCAAAATACCCATACCTACCTCAAGCTAGGCTTGATGGTAACCCTAGTAGTAGTTGGATAAGTTTGATAGGATGATTTGCGTTGATCTGTTGTCCGATGATTTGCCTTGATCTACTGATTGCATTGTTTGATTAAGAACTAGGGTGATATAATCTAGTAGCTCATACCTTAGGAACCAATCTATGCTTGTGATCATCAATCTCATATCAAGCATCCAAGTCTGGATCTATCCTAAGCCATTAAGGTGATCATCCCATCTCCTAATCAGATCAATCTAGGGATAATCCCTCTTGATGGTTTCCAACATAGATAAGAACCAATTTAAGCATGGATCTTATATATACCTAGTTAACCCATCAACATCATCCCCTTGATCATGAGTTTGGAGCCTAGCTTTCTCTCAAAATCATCTACCCTTGAAAACTAGTCTAAAACCCTAAACCTGCCAAAATGGCTATGTCTGGATTTCTTATCTAGATTCAATCTTTGGAGCTCTACCTTTTCCAACCTATGTGCAATATTGAAAATGTACTTGAACCATCTTGTACTACATATTTAGTACTACCAAAGGCCACCCTTGAACTTGGCTAAGACATTCTAATTCCCACCCATCCTTGATTGTTTTATAGTCAATATACTAATCTTCTCTCCAAATATTATCATCTTGTCTACTTTGGCAGAAGCTCACATCTATATGCCACCTCCCATTGACCAAATCTTTGCATGGTTATGATCTACTTACCATGACCAAATCTATGAAGCTTTGTGCTTCCTAAACCCACATGGTTTAGAAGGATACCTAATGTATCCGCTATGGCAGCCTTATGTCCAACAAAGTTTGCCATCTCTTCTAGATCACCTCAAATGCAACCAAGCCCAAATCTTTCTTCCATGATCATCTATATGACCTGGTCTATCCATCCATATACCCCTTGTACCAAGGTGACCTCTGAGCTCCCTGATCCAACCATGTTTTGGTGGCATGAAAATAACAAAACCCTAGATTCCCAGAAATCTAGTTTCTTTCCTCTTTACCCAAAATCCTTCAAAACCCAGGCGGAAAATGATGTACAAATCAATCTTACATCCTCTATATTGGTTAGGATAGTTCCCCAAATAATTCCCATAATTATTTGGAGCCTAAAACTATTTAAATACTTTTTCTGGCAAAACCCTAAAACCTATGTCTATAAACACAACTCTGATTTTCTCCAAATCACTTGGCCAACTCAATTCCACATTTGAGTTCTATATATCATACCCAATCTTCCAAACTAAAAAATAAATATTTTTGAGATTCTTTATTATTACTCTTTGCCCTTTTTCTTAAATGGCAGAAACAAGAAATAGTTACTTAGAAATACTTTTCCACCCCAATAAATTCCAATAAAATTCTCCAATTTGTAATATGGTATTTAGGACCATATCACATATAAAACAAACCTTGTCTACTGTAAAAATACTACATTAGCTTCCATAATCTATTTCTGCACTTTTTGAATAAATGATTTTAAATGGGCTTATAATCTTTAGAAAAATCCCAAATATTCATAGGGTTATGCAATGACTCTATACACACTCTGCCCAATGCAATTACTTCAACTTCCTTCACAGGCATCCATTTGATCAACATTTTACAAAACCATCAAACTTGTGTTAAATCAAAGCCAAACCATCTCCAAACTTGCCCAACACCCCTGCTCAGCGGAACACATCACCCTGGTCGACCAGCACTATAGCTTGCCACTATTCACCTTTGTCTTCTAGCTCTTTGAGAGAGGAGAAAGAGATGTGTGGCCACAAACACATGCCCAACAAAATATCTACACTCCAGCACCCCCTGGTCAAGCCACTGTTCCCACACGACCACTCCACCACCCCAATGAGCCAATCCCTGGTCAGCACCTCCCTCAAGCCCTCCATGGACATTGTCCATCCCACCCCCAACCCCCTCGAGTTAAATAGGCCGGAGGCCACCCCAGCATCCCCTTGCTTCTCATTTCCGCTCCTCTTCCTCCCACCTACCTCCCTAGAGAGCCATCCCTCCTCTATTGCTCTTCCTATCCCGAGAAAAGAAGAACAAGAACTCTCGGCCATTGCTCAAAACCCGAGCGTGGTGCTCTCCCCTTAGCTCCCCTCCCTCTATATGTCCGTTCCCAGTACCCCCCTTGCTCTGGTGAAATTAACCTTGTGCTTCTTTTCGACATGAAGCAACCCCTGGGAGTTTCACCGGAGAGCCCCCGAGCTCCTCCTAGGCCATCTTCGTGCAAGCAAGCTACCGACATGGAAGCTACCATATCCGCCCATCCCCAAGGTCGTCGCGCTGCCCCGCTCCTCCCCAGCCACTCTCTAGGCACCGACGAGGCCCGAAGAACCCTCACCAACGCGTCGCTGTCGCTGCTAGGGTTTCACGCCCGTCCCCCACGACGAACGGAGGAAGAAGCTCCAGCGTCGTCCGATCTGTTTTAGTCCAACGACCAGGATCTACACGTACCCCTTCAACAAGGTGACCCCCTAACCGTCGGGCCCCCACCGTAGCCCGTTTGAAATCCAGATCCCGCGCGTGTCGTCGCCCGAGTGGGCCGGAATTCCCCTAGCACGGCCCAGTTAGCCCCAGATCTAGCCCAGCATTGCTTCCCCCTTTTTCCTTTTAACCTTTTTAATACCTATATATCTAGTTGTTTGCTTTAAATGCCAAATAAAATGAAAAATGATCCAAAATGCCCAGATCTAAATTTCCTTTGATACCATAGTGTTTTATCTATCATGTAGAGACATTGGCTATCCAATTTTCTGTTTAAAATAAAGATGATAAATCATCTACTAGGATCTGTCCTTTTCACTAAATAAATTTCCCAGGGAGTTTCACTAATCCAAATTGAGTAATACCAATTGGGAATAAAATATACTGTCCCTACCTTTCATGCCACACTGGCCCCATCTTAGTTTGCTTCCTAGATTGCTGGTAGCAAAAATACAAAAACCAGTCCCTTTCTAACTTTAGGAAATTCACTAGGTCAAACCAAATGAGTTTTGGACCAAATTCCAACTCCCAGAAAACCTCTATACGAATAAGTACCAAAACCCAGGATCCCAAGATTTATTGAACTTTTATTGAATTTTGGAGAATTAAACATTTATGTGCATGGATTGTCCACCACTAAATTCACCATTTAAGTTCTGTAAATCCATAAAGGGTGATTCCAACTTCTACAGAAAGGTAATATAAATACCTAACATGTGTCCTTGGAATCACATCAAAAGCTTCTGTACATTTAATCTGGTGAAAAAGACAATTCCATCCAATACTGCCTTTGGGAATTTCTCAAGGGAATTCTGGTAATTTTTTGAGGTGATTCCAACTCCTCTTGATTCAGTCCACCAAATACTACTTAATCACCCAAGGAAATAATTTTTGGAACTCCATACCAGTTCTGGTGAATTATTTCCTAAAACTAGAGTTTTAATCACTATAAAATCCATCATTAATCAAGGGAAATTGATAAAATAGTGAAACCACCTTTGTTGGCTTCATTTTATCAATACCTATATGATGGTATCATTTTTATACAATGGTATCATACAGATCAGAACCTTGGTCAAAAACCTCTCTTAGTTAGTTCGTAGGCTTCAAATCCAAAGAGGGCCCCTCCTTCCTATGTCTCCAAATCTTCTCCCAATCCACTCAGATCAAACCTCCAACATCTTATTGATGTTTATCATTTATTTATCCTTTTCTTTTTGTATGGTTTGCTGCTTGTATGACTTGTATTGATTGTGGATTGTTTGTTTGCATGTATGCTCGATAACGGCGATAGTTGCGATTGTGAGACGCCGAGAAGAAGGAAGCATCGGGTTTCTCATATTATTATTACACTTGGTATTGTTGTTTTCTAACGCCGTCACGGGACATCTCGCTGGTCACAGTCAAGCCACCTCCTTGCTCATAAGCCTTGCCCAATTATTTTATCTATGCATGTTTTATCTACCCGTTAATGCAAAATGCATTGTTTTACTATATTATGTTATGTGGGAAATGTTTGGCTCCTCCATACTATCACCCCTAGTACCCGTTTAACCCATTTTCATTATACCTACCTTCCCTTAGTGTGGTAGATGGTGTTTAACACCATAACCCCTTGGAAACCCCGTTTTAGCCTAAACAAAAGTGTAGGATGGGAAGACCCCGGGAAAAAGACTCACTAAAATGTTTTATGTGAAAACCATGGTGAGGCGTGGCCTACCAAGTGAATTTTGAAAATGAGAAAGGTTTTGTTTTACAAAAGATGGCAAAGGAAGGAGGAAAAATGTTTACGAAAACAACCGGGCTGACCAGTTGTGAAGCCAACGCAATTAACCTGTGCAACCACATTACTCTGCAATGGGATGGGGCTGGGTTGGAAGTTTGTCTAATCCGGTATAGGTGTCTCAAACTACTATGGGGGAGAACAAATCCCCGGAGGCTAGGCCTTCTCCTGTAAAGGCCCATGTGAAACATCGGCCTGGAGAAGGTAAATACCGTCTAATGGCGGCCAGACGATACTATGAACCCCTCACTGAAAGCGCACACCCCGCGGGGTACAAAACGCGCTCTGGTTGGCTTGTGACTATATAGGGCGTCCCGGTTTTGAGGGGACTAACCTCATAGGGTAGGAACTTGTTTCGGAGAGGATATTCTGAAGGTCTTGACCAGTTATTCGACCCATGATCGGTGTGGATCAGGGATGGGTAGTTGGATGGTGTGGGTACAGTGTACAACCTCTGCAGAGTGTAAATCTATTCGAATAGCCGAGTCCTTGGTCATGGACGGTTGTGCTGGAAGTTGTACAGCGGTAATGGTTTTGATTTCACAAAAGGACTTCGGAAAAGCAATGGATTGAAAGGACCATGGGATTTTCGGAAAAATGGAGGAAGGAGTTTGGTCATGAGATGACCGGGAGGAGAAACAAATGGGTGACCCAATCTTAGTGTTTTCTTAAAACTTTTCAAAAAGGTTTCCAAAATGTTTTACAAAAGTTTTTCAACAAAGATATAGAGACATGCTATATCTACGAGAGAAACTAGTTTATAAAAGAACCTCTCTTGAAGCTATCCTAACACAGCCATAGTGCATATCCGTTATTATTGTTATCTTAAGGTGGTTTGCGAGTACATTCAAAGTACTCACCGACATTGTCCCTGGCTATTTACTAGGCCAGATTGCAGATGTTAAGAAGGAACAAAGGTGCTGACGTCTATGCGAGCTAGGCCGTCTTCCCAATCAATTGCATGTAGGTTAAGGCATGGGCACTGCACTGAAGACTTCCGCTACTTGTGTTGTATTCGCCATAATGGCCTCTTTGTAAGTGTTGTACTCGTTACTATCGGGATGTTATAATGATACTAGTCGGTTATGCTCTTGGCTCACTGATCATGGGAACGTGAATTGTATGCATAACAGGTATTCTCGAATCGTAAATCCGGAATGCCACAGACATGGTATCAGAGCCAGCCTGACTGTAGGAGACTTTAGTTAGCATGGACGTTAGACATGACAACCCCTATTTCTGAAAACACCGGCTTTCAAAAACTATTTCCAAAAGAATTTTGAAAGAATTTTTATCTCACCTTCTCCGACTTAAACTATTTTAAAAATGGATTACTCTATATCTCGCCTACTTCAAAGGTCCCGTTTTCAAAAATAAAGTCCGACTTGGAGACTATGGAGAAGGAGATCCCGGAATGAAGAGACACCAAGACAAGAAAAACAAAGGAGCCACCCACGACTAAAGACACTACAAGATCGCCCTATCAACAGAGTCCTTCATCGCCCCCAAATTGATCAAGTACGACACTTACGACAACAAATGACAAGACAGAAGTCAAGACCCCCATAACATCCGTATTTAGGATTAGATTCCCTAATATAAGATTCCCCTTATGGTGTGTAGTCATCCCCTTAGTATCTATGGTACACTTAGCATGGTTGTCATGTGCTTGGGTGATGCTTGAAGTGTGTTGCTTGTCTGCCTTGGATCACTTGATCCTATTGTATGCCCACCTTGTTGGCATATCCCGACGCTAACCCTCGCAACCCCATAGCTGGAACCTCTCCTCAGCAGGATGGCCACCTAAAGAAATCCCCGACAACTCCTACTCTAGCCTTAGTCCCCAACGCTCCAAGAATCTGGAAGATAAGAAGGCCCGAAGACAACGAGTCTACTCCTTCATCAAACCAAAGCAACACAACAAGTTCAAGTAAAGACAACCCATCTGAAGCCAAAATGCCTCCACCTCGACTAAGGACTAAGAATAAGCGTCGCTAACCGCTAAAACTACCCCGAGATAACCTATAAGGCTTTGTTAGGTAACCACCATAGGAAGGTAGTCACAATAAGGCGTCACTCAAGGATCTCAACTCAAGCGTCACGAGTTGCTCCAAGACGAAGGATCTACCCCAACCTCGCCGACCCCAAGTAAAGCTATAAGGTGGAAAGACTACGTCTTTCCACTCTATTCCAGAAGACCGACCATGAGAAGATAATCCCAGAAGATCTCCAATCCAAGAACCTGCTCCAAACCCCCACCCCAAGAGTCGTCAGAGGAACAGAACACAGACATCATCAACAATCTCCATAAGTCTGCTCGATCCCCCCAACAACCGAGACGTTCAAAATTAAGAAGACAAGACTACCGATGCCGCCAGTACTACTCCCCAAGGAGTAGATAGAAACAGAAGACATCCCGTTTCTCTAAAGACGTCGCGAAGTCCCTTCTCTGCTTCTTATCCTAACGACCCACCAAAAAGGACCTCCGAATCTGCAAACCCCGAAATAGAGAATGAAGAACGGTCCCCTTCACGAGTATCAACCCCTCTTCAAGTCACCACCCCCAGAAGATCCACCCGTCAAAGCAAAACATCAGAGAAGGAACGACCCTCACGCCTGAAGAGCTGAATGTCCCTCAGACCCCCGAGTAAATATAGTAACCAAAGTTGGTACCCAACCCAAGGACGGCTACAAGATTCAAGGAGCACTCTCGACATATTCCTTCATACCTTACCAACTTAGTCCGCTAACCTCTAGCAAGTGATGGATCGTCTCGAAACCTGCTAGGTAAGGCGTCAAGTACCTTCGCCATTGGCCGGCGCAAATCTGCTGAACTTTGGATGGACCCTGTTGGATGGTATGCAAGAATAATGCCCTTCTTTGCATGTTTTACCCAAGATGTTGCATCAGACCAAACCTGGAACGGACCTTCCCAAAGGACCTCGTTTCCTAGACCGCCAAACTCCAATGGCATCCCCCAACCCATCGAGCCCCTAATTAGCTCGGAACTAACTACCGGAATCTAATGGACGCCCTTTCTGATAAACCCTTCACCTCATGAAGCAGTTCCGACGATATTGATAGAAGATAACTACCCCGGAGGAAAATGTGCAGTGCACTCCCCCAGCATCAGCATACGACTCTAACCAGGAAAGCCGGCGACTCCACCAAGCACCCCTAGTTCTGCTCTAAGGGGGAAAGAATGCGTCTTTCCCGCCCAAGACCCGATAGACCCTTGGAGTCGAACACTAGTTAGCACTAAGTGATGACCACCCTCCAACTCCGAATCGTCGACCCTGCAAGAAGGACGATCAACGTCACTTCCCTAGAATCAGAAGGTATTTCTGGAAAGCACTCCCCTCTAAGGTCGACCGCCTAGCCAAACACCATGGTGTATCAAGACCTTGGAGAGAGAAAAAAGTCAACCACGAGGCGAAGGATGAAAGAAGGCTCAACTCGCCGTCGCGCCTCACGAAGGAAGTTCCCCATCAACGCTAAACCTACCTAGACTCGTCCTAAGGGGAAAATACTATGTCTTTTCCATTTGTTTAAAGCTAAACTACCCAATCTGAAACCACTCAGCTCTGAACCATAGCTGACCCTGCCTGTTCGTAGAAGACGTCTTAAAACCTCTTGTTTTAGGCCACCGAAATTGTTAAGCGGATGTTATTACCCAACCCTACTCTTCCCTAATCTCGGGACGATATTATTTTAAGGTGGAAAGGTCTGTAACATTCCAATTTCAGCAACCCTGATCTACTATCAGGAAGGAAAAATCAGGGGGAACAAAAACTTTTTCTTGCAATGTGTGCTTACTTGTTTGCTTGTGCTCAAGCCACTGTTTGTGTATTAGTTGTGTACTCCTCATCTCAACACTAGTTTAATAAAACTATTTTACAAAAGAGATGTCTCGGCTCCTCTTTCATATTCTCAAATGTTCGAGCATTTCAAAACCTAAGCCAAGATGCCTTTGACAAAACCAAAATACTTTACTAGTTTCTATTAACAAAACTATGGAGAACTAAAATGTAATCTCCTTATGTTTTCAAGACAGAAATCTTAACTAATCTTACCCCTAGGTTTTCCAAAACCTCTATTCAAAACCTATTCATTCTAATCTTGGTAGAAATACCAAGAGGTACTTATCTTACTTCAAAACATAACCAATTCAAAATACCCATCACTACCTCAAGCTAGGCTTGATGGTAACCCTAGTAGTAGTTGTATAATTTTGATAGGATGATTTGCCTTGATCTGCTATCTGATGATTTGCCTTGATCTGTTGATTGCATTATTTGCTTAAGAACTAGAGTGAGCTAATCTAGTAGCTCATCCCTTAGGAACCAATCTATGCTTGTGATCATCAATCTCATATCAAGCATCCAAGTCTGGATCTATCCTAAGCCACTAAGGTGATCATCCCATCTCCTAATCAGATCAATCCAGGGATAATCCCTCTTGATGGTTTCAAACTTAGAGAGGAACCAATCTAAGCATGGATACTATGTACCTAGTTAACCCATCAACATAATCCCCTTGATCATGAGTTTGGAGCCTAGCTTTCTCTGAAATTCATCTACCCTTGAAAACTAGTCTAAAACCCTAAACCTGCCAAAATAGCTAAGTCTGGATTTCTTATCTATATTCAATCTTTGGAGCTCTACCTTTTCCAACAAAGTGCAATCTTGAAAATGTACTTCAACCATATTGTAGTACATCTTTAGTACTACCAAAGCCCACCCTTGACCTTGGATAAGCCATTCTAATTCCCACCCATCCCTGATGGTTTTATAGTCAAGATACTAATCTTCTCTGCAAATCTTATCATCTTGTCTACTTTGGCAGAAGCTCACATCTATATGCCACCTCCCCTTGAAAAAATCTTTGCATGGTTATGATCTACTAAGCATGTACTATCAAGCCCCACTTCCCTTGCTCCCATTGAAGCTTTGTGCTTCTTAAACCCACATGGTTTAGGAGGCTACCTGATGTATCTGCTATGGCAGCCTTATTTCCATCAAAGTTTGCCATCTCTTATAGATCACCTGAAATGCAACCAAGCCCAACTCGTGCTTCCATGATCATCTATATGACCTGGTATATCCATCCATATACCCCTTGTACCAAGGTGAGCTCTGAGATCCCTGATCCAACCATGGTTAGGTGGCATGAAAATAACAAAACTCTAGATTCCCAGAAATCTAGTTTCTTTCCTTTTTACCCAAAATACTTCAAAAAATAGGTGGAAAAAAATGTAAAAATCAATCTTACATCCTCTACCTTGGTTAGGATAGTTTCCAAATAATTCCCATAATTATTTGGAGCCTAAAACTATTTAAATTCGTTTTCTGGCAAAACCCGAAAATCTATGTCTATAAAGGCAACTCTGATTTTATCAAAATCACTTGGCCAACTCAATTCACATTTCAGTTCTATATATCATACCCAATCTTCCAAACTCAAAAAAAAAATATTTTTGAGATTTTTATTATTTATCTTTGCCCTTTTTCTTAAATGGCAAAAAAAAGAAATAATTCTTTAGAAATACTTTTCCACCCCAATAAATTCCAATAAGATTATACAATGTGTAATATGGTATTTAGGACCATATAACATCAAAAACCAACCTTGTCTAATGTAAAAATACTACATTAGCTTCCATAATCTATTTCTACATTTTTTGAACAAATGTTTTTAAATGGGCTTATAATCTTTAGAAAAATCCAAAATAATTCATAGGGTTATGCAATGACTCTATAGACACACCAGTACCATTTGCACAGTCTGCCCAATGCAATTAATTCAACTTCCTTCACAAGCATCCATTTGATCAACATTTTACAAAACCATCAAACTTGAGTTAAATCAAAGCCAAACCATCTCCAAACTTGCCCAACACCCCTTCTCAGTAGCACACATCACCCTGGTCCACCAGCACTGTAGCTTGCCACTATTCACCTTTGTCTTATAGCTCTTTGAGAGAGGAGAAAGAGATGTGTGGCCACAATCACATGCCCAACAAAATATCTACACTCCAGCACCCCCTGGTCAAGCCACTGGTCCCACACGACCACTCCACCACCCCAATGAGCAAATCCCTAGCTAGCACCTCCCTCAAGCCCTCCATGGACATTGTCCATCCTACCCCCAACCCCCTCGAGTTAATAGGCCAGAGGCCATCCCAGCATCCCCTTGTTGCTCATTTCCGCTCCTCTTCCTACCACCTATCTCCCAGAGAGCCATCCCTCCTCTATTGCTCTGCCTAGTCCGAGAAAAGAAGAACAAGAACTCTCGGTCATTGCTCAAAAACCGAGCGTGGTGCTCTCCCCTTCGCTCCACTCCCTCTACATGTCCCTTCGCAGTACTCCCCTTGCTCTGGTGAAACTAACCCTGCGGTTCTTTTCGACATGCAGCAACCCCTGGAAGTTTCACCGGCGAGCCCCCGAGCTCCTCCTCGGCCATCTTCGCGCAAGCAAGCTCCCGGCACGGAAGCTACCATTTCCGCCCATCCGTGAGATCGTCGCACCGCCCCGCTCCTCCCCAGCCACTCTACAGTCACCGACGAGGCCTGGAGAACCCTCACCGACGCGCCTCCATCGCTGCTAGGGTTTCCCACCCAGCCCCTTGGCGAAAGGAGGAAGAAGCTCCAGCGCCGTCCGATCTGTTTTATTCCAACGGCCAGGATCTACATGTACCCCTTCAGCAAGGTGAGCCCCTGACCGCCGGGCCCCCACCGTGGCCCGTTTGAAATCCGGCTCTCGTGCGCGTCGCCGCCCGAGTGGGCCGGAATTCCACTAGCATGACCCAGCTATCCCCATATCCAGCCCAGCACTGCTTCCCCCTTTTTCCTTTTAACCTTTTCAACAGCTATATATATGGATGTTTCCTTTAAATGCCAAAGAAAAAATGATCCAAAATTCCTAGATCTAAATTTCCTTAGATACCATAGTGTTTTCTCTATCATGCAGAGGCATTGGCTATTAAATTTCTGTTTAAAATAAAGATGATAAATCATCTACTAGGATCTATCATTTTAACTAATTAAATTTCCCAGGGAGTTTCACTAATCCAAATTGAGTGAAACCAATTGGGAATAAAAGGTACTGTCCCTACCTTTCATGCCCCACTGGCCCAATCTTAGTTTGCTTCCTAGATTGTTGGTAGCAAAAAATACCAAAACTAGTCCCTTTCCGAATTTAGGAAATTCACTAGGTCAGACCAAATGAGGTTTGGACCTAATTCCAACTCCCAGTAAACCTCTATACCAATAAGTACCAAAACCCAGGAGCCTAAGATTTATTGAACTTTTATTGAATTTTGGTGAATTAAAAATTTGTGTGCATGGTTTGTCCACCACTATATTCACCATTTAAGTTCTGTAAATCCAAAAAGGGTGATTCCAACTTCAACAGAAAGGCAATTAAATACCTAACTTGTGTCCTTGGAATCACATCAAAAGATTCCGTAGATTTAATCTGGTGAAAACGACAATTCCATCCAGTACTGCCTTTAGGAATTTCTCAAGGGAATTCTGATAATTGTTTTGAGGTGATTCCAACTCCTCTTGATTTAGTCCACAAAATACTACTTAATCACCTAAGGAAATAATTTTTGGAACTCCAGACCAGTTCTGGTGAATTATTTCCTAAAACTAGAATTTTAATTACTATAAAATCCATCGTTAATCAAGGGAAATTGATAATATAGTGAAACCACTTTTGTTGGCTTAATTTTATCAATACCTATCTGATGGTATAATTTTTATACAATGGTAGCATACAGATCAGGTTCTTGCTCAAAAACCTCTCTTAGTTAGTTCCTAGGCTTCAAATCCAAAGAGGGCCCCTCCTTCCTATGTCTCCAAATCTTCTCCCAATCCACTCAAATCAAACCTCCAACATCTTACTGATGTTTATAATGTATTTATCCTTTGCTTGATGTATGGTTTGTTTCTTGTATGACTTGTATTGATATTGGTTTGTTTGTTTGCATGTATGCTCGATAACGGCGATAGTTGCAATTGTGAGATGCCGAGAAGAAGGAAGCATCGGGTTTCTCGTATTATTATACTTGGTATTCTGGTTTTCTAATGCCGTCACGGGACATCTTTCTGGTCACAGGAAAGCCACCTCCTTGCTCATAAGCCTTGCCCTATTATTTTATCTATGCATGTTTTATCTACTCGTTTATGCAAAATGCATTATTTTACTATATTATGTTATGTGTGAAATGTTTAGCTCCTCCATACCATTACCCCTAGTACCATTAGGTACAACCCATTTTCATGATACCTACCTTCCCTTAGTGTGGTAGATGGTGATTAACACCATAACCACTTAGAAACCCCGTTTTATCCTAAACAAAAGTGTAGGATGGGAAGACCCCAGAAAAAAGACTCACAAAAATGTTTTATGTGAAAACTTTGGTGAGGCGTGGCCTCACCTCTTCACATATAAGAAGCCCCCGATGCCTAAACCCTAAGTACCCGATCAAAATACCATGAAACCGTCTGTAGCCGCCGCCACCATCGTCCCTAGATCGGGGGGTCTAAAGCTCTTCTCGGCACCCTGTCGAAGGGGAGATCATCTCGGAGGCCTTCTTCTTCATCATGCCAGCCTCCGGTATGAAGCGTGAGTAGTCCCACCTTGGACTATGGGTCCATGTAGTATCTAGATGGTTTTATCTCCTCCTTGTTCTTTCATGTCTAGATCTTGTGAGCTCTGTTCAGGATCAAGATCTCATATATTTGTAATCATGCATGTTGTGTTTGTGGGGATCCGATGGATATTGAGATTACTATGTCAGATTGATTAATGGTTTTGCCTTATAGATTCTATCATGTCTGTGGTGTTTATGATCTTGCATGATCTCCTTGTTAGTAGCTATCTTGGCCAAGTAGTTGCTAGTGACTCCAAGAGGGGGTATTTATGCTCGATAGTGGGTTCATGCCTCTACTTAATCAAGGGAAGTGACAGAAATCTCTACAGTTGTATATGTGTTGTTGCCACTAGGGAGAAAACAACAGTCTCTTCTTCATGAAACAAGTGGATTGTTTACCTTACACACTTTCCTTAAAGCAGTTGTCTGTTGCTTGCAACTTAATACTGGAGGGGGTTCGGATGATAACCCAAAGGTGGAATTCTAGTCATAGATGCAGTTGGATGGAGGTCTATGTATCTTGTTGTATTGCCCAATCGAATCTCATAGGATCTTTATGTCTAGTATTGCATTGTTATGCCTTGCTCAGTCTGGTCAATTGTCATGCTGTAATTTGTTTACCCAGCATTCCATGTTTGTTTATCTAAGGAATACACCTCTAGTGAACTATGAACCCCGATCCAATCTTTACCATTGATACATCTTCCACTGTTACTGTTTAATTGATGCAAACCATCATCACCTTCCACACCATACAATTAATCCTTTGTTACAGCAAGCAGTGAGATTGACAACCTCACTATTAGTTGAGGCAAAGTCTTGAGTTTGTGTTATGCAGGTTTCCATGTTGCTTGCAACACCTTTGACATGTTTCCTTCCTCCTACTGGTTCGATAACCTCGGTTTCTTACTGAGGAAAACTTGCTGATGTGCTGCATCATACCTTTCTCTTGGGGTTTCCCAACGGTGCGTCAACACGCATCAAGACTTTCTGGCGCCGTTGCTAGGGAGGCTAAGCACGTCTTCACAAGGGGAGTCCTCCTCAACCTTTCTCTTTACTTTGTTTTTAGTTTGCTTAGTTTATTTTGCTTGGTTTTGTTTGCCTCTTTTTTATCAAAAACTCTAAAAAAATTAGTTTAGTTTGGTTTGCTTTCTCTTATCAAAAACACAAAAAAATTAGTTCCTGCTCTAGATGCTGCTGCTGTTTTTGGCTTGCTCCAATTTTGCCAAAATGAACTCTGCTGAGAACTCCAAGTTGTGTGACTTCACTAGCACAAACAACAATGATTTCTTTAGCACTCCTATTGCTCCACTTGCTCCTGATGCTACCTTTTATGAAATTAAGCATGCTTTGTTGAATCTTGTGATGAGAGAGCAATTTTCTGGTGCTAGTTCTGATGATGTTGCTGCCCATCTCAATAGCGTTGTTGAACTTTGTGAGATGCAAAAGTATAAGGATGTAGATGGAGATATTATTAAGCTCAAGAGGTTTCATCTCTCCTTGAGAGGAAAATCTAAAGAATGGTTGCTATCCTTGCCTAGAAATAGTATTGATTCTTGGATTAAGTGCAAAGATGCTTTTATTGGAAATTACTACCCTCCTGCTAAGATTATATCTATGAGAAGTGATATTATGAAATTTAAACAACTTGATAATGAACATGTTTCTCAAGCTTGGGAAAGAATGAAATCTTTGGTTAAGAATTGTCCCACTCATGGACTTACTGCTTGGATGATTATCCAGACTTTTTATGCAGGTTTGAACTTCTCCTCAAGAAACCTGTTAGATTCAGCTGCTAGAGGTACCTTTATGACTGTCACCTTGGGTGCTGCAACAAAACTCCTTGATAATACGATGGTTAATTATTCTGAATGGCACATTGAGAGAGCTCCACATGGTAAGAAGGTAAATTCTGTTGAAGAAACCTCTTCTTTGAGTGATAAGATTGATGTTATTATGGCTATGCTTGTTAATGGGAAAGCTTCTTTAGATCCAAACAATGTTCCCTTAGCCTCTTTGGTTGCTCAAGAAGAGCAAGTTGATGTGAAATTCATTAGAAACAACAATTTCAACAACAATGCCTATAGGAATAATTTTGGTAGTAACAAAAATTATAGGCCTTATCATCCTAATAATGGCAATACCTATGGAAACTCCTACAATAATGCTAGAAGTGCCCCCTCTGAACTTGAAGTTATGCTCAAAGACTTTATTAGTAAACAAACCACTTTCAACAAGACTGTGGAGGAAAAGCTTTTAACTGTTGAGAAAAATATATCTTCTTTGTCTGAAGCTCAGTCCTCTTTGATTAATAAAATGGCTGCTAAACCTGAAACCATGGAAAGTACCTTTGCTGCTACTCATGCCATACAAGTTACTATTGATGACAATGTTAGACTTTTAGCCCAACTTCATGCTAAGTGGGAAAGGGAAGCTGAAATTGATAGAAACAATAGTGTGTGCACCATCACCACTAGAATGGATACTACTAAAGCATAAGAAGTCCCTATTCATCCTCCAATAATGCCTAAGCCTAATGAGTCTACTACTAGTGATGCTCAGTTTGATTTTGATCTTGATGGTTGTAATATTTCTGAAGTGATTTTGTTCCTGCAAAAAACTTGCTAGAAGTCCTGATGCTAGTGATATGCATGTTGCTTTCACCAAGCATATTACAGATGCTCTTGTTAAGATTAAGGAAGAGAAGTTAAAACACAAATCTTCTATTCCTAGGAAAGTAGAAGATAGTTGGGAACCCATTATTAATATGCAAGTGAATGACTTTGATCTCAAAGCTTCATGTGATCTTCGTTCTAGTGTCTCTATTATGCCTAGGAAGATTTATGAAATGCTTGATTTTCCACCTTTGGAAGATTGTTATTTGGATGTCCCACTTAAACAAAATGCTAAGAATAAACTCATGGGGAGTGTTAATGATGTTCTCATTATGGTTAACATGCTTATGTCCCTGTTAATTTCTATGTTTTGGATATTGAATACAATGCTTCTTGTCCTATTACTTTGGGAAGACCTTTTCTTAGAACTGTTGGTGCCATCATTGATATGAAATAAGGCACCTTTAAATATCAATTTCCTTTAAAGAAAGGTATTGAACACTTCCCTACTAGGAGAGAGAAGTTGCTTTTTTCTCCTCCTTTGAAAGCAAGGTTTGATGTTAATGCTTCTTCATTTGAAAATACTTGTTCTCTTGCTTCTCGTGCCTAACTTAAAGGCGTTAAAGAAAAGTACTTGTTGGGAGATAACCCAAGAGTTTCCTTGAATCTTGGAAGTTATTACTTCAGTAATGACCTCGCCTTATCCTTTTTGTTTGATTTTTGTGCCAAGAATGACCTCTAATGAGAGGGATGTAAGATTTGGGGAGTTGCTGTCCCGAAACATATTTCTATCCTCTGTAAGTAGGATTGAGCTGAAAATTTACGAATACATCCCCCAGTATGTTAGATAACTTTCTTTAGTTTAACACTTTTTGATTTGAGCAACATAAGGTCTTCGAAAAAATTGGTTTCTAGCTGCTGGTATGTTTTGACAGATTTCTGCCATTATTTGCATTTGCTTCTTATTGATTCCTTTTTGGGTTCTTTTTGGGAAATTGAGCTTTTTGAAGTAGTTGCTACAGTAGCTTGTGTTTTTAGTGAAAGTTTTGTTGTTCTAAAGCTAAACCCAAGGGTCTATATCTTTTGAATACACTAATGTTGATAATGAAGATTGTGTGAAGTTTTGTATGAAGGAAAAATTTCAGGTGTAAAGAAAGGATGATGTAATGAGATGAATAATGGACAAAAGCTCAAGCTTGGGGATTCCACCCTGGTGTCACCCCAAGAAATATCCAAGAGGTACAATCTTCAAAGATTGGGGATGTCCAAGACATCCCCTTCTTCATCAATAAAAAGCTAAGGTCTTTCAAGACACTTCATTTTTATTGTTTCATGTATTGTTGTGTTGTTCTTGGAGCGTCTTAGTTTTTGTTTGCTTTGCTTAGTTTGTTTAGTTTGCTTGAATAAAGTAGTTTGGACCCCCGTTCTTGCCATGTTGTTTCAAATAAGTCGATTGGTGTTGGAAAGGAGTAGAAAGTTCTTGCTTGAAAGTGCAAGAGGAGCTTGCATTTACTGTGACTTAGACTTTAGCATTTAATCATAGGTGTTAGTTTAACCTTATGCTTAGTGATTATTGCTTGATCATGACTTGTTCCAAACAACTGGTATTGCTTAGTGTTCCTTGAAGGAATCATGCGTTGTTTTATCATACAAAAGCATAGTATTGTGGTATTCTCCTTTGATTCGTTGTTTGGGTTGACTTGGCACATGCTCACACCATGTTATGACTATGAACAAGTCACCATAGCCTCTATGATCATTTAGTCCTTGACTTGTAGTACCACTCTATGCTTTTATTAGTAATGTTTTTTCGCTCTGCATGATTATGGCCATTATTGCTCTCTTAGTTGGTCGCCCCCAGTCTTTTGCTAGCCTCCACTTGTATGAGTAATCTCTACTCATGCTTCCAACTCCCAAGAAACCAAGTTATTCCAAAGTGTCCACTATAAACTCCTATGCATGGTGTGTTACACCATTCCAAGTATATTCTTGTTTTCATCTATCTTCCATTTAAAAAGTATTTTGTTATGTGAAACTTAGTGATTAAAGCTCTCACGAACTTGATGGCACACTTTATATTCCTTGCCCCTAATTAACTTAAACCATTGTGTCATCTATGTTGTATATGCTTTCATTATACGTTGGAATTAGCAGAACCATGTTGTCATGGGTAACATTTTCCGCATTGCACTTGTACTTTGTACACAGTTGATATCATGGTCTTCTGTCTATGGATGTCGCCAGTGTGAAATAAAAAGGGAGCTTGTAAGTCCATGGATTTATGTATTTTGTGATATAGAAATGCCTGGGCCGCTAGCCTAAGCCATGCCCAATCATGGTGGAAACTTGCAGCATCGCAATAATGAGCAATCTGTGAAGCATCCTCAATAAAAAGATCGATGAGATGCTCATTGTCTTCTTGCCTTGTCATTTTGGTTATGGGATAGCTCCTGTACCATGTGCAAGGGATACCCCTTTGGTGGTTCTCTATGAGACACATGTACTTACTATGACAAGAACTTACATGTGACTAAAGTTGAGTAGCATGAGGTGCGGCCCTCATCTTCAAGGGACATGAGATTGCCAAATTATACTTTATCAAGCATATACTCTATAGTTTGTTCACTTTAACCTTAATCACTTCAAGATGCTTATGATAGGGGAAATGAGGGCAGAAAGCTAACAAGTACCATAATTTTTGGAACCTCTTTTTGAAACTTGAAATCCCTGCTTCCCTTTATGAAGGTCCTTTCTTCCACCATTATATTGAGTCTCCACCTTCTACCTTTAGGCACCAGCTAAGAGAGCATAGTTGCCATTCTTAGTTCTATGTGTAGTGTCCCAAAACTTATTGATTGATGCATATTGTTGATATTGCTTGTTCTTGTGCTATTTGTATATATTCACTCTTATGAATTTTGAAGGTGTCCTATGCCTCTATTTGCTACTCCATGAGGGACAAGCTGAATGCCACTATGCTATGTTTTCTGTATGTCAAACAAACAAACGTTTTTCAATGCATGTTATTCATGATCTTTGTTTGTAGCCTTTCATGTTGCATGCATAGTTACTTTGTCTTATTGTTATAACTCCATCTTTCATGCACATGTTTAGAGTTCTTTTGATCCCATCTTTCAATGCTTGCAAATGGTTTTATCTTGGTTTTGACGGTGCATGTCACCTCAAAAATTATTCTTTTATCACTTACCTACTCGAGGACGAGTAGGAGTTAAGCTTAGGGATGCTTGATACGTCGGAAATGTATCTATAATTTTTTATGTTCCATGCTTGTTTAGTATCTAATTTGCTTTGCTTTGTCCATAGTTTGAGGTGTCTTTATATGTTTTCTGGTACTAACCTATTAACAAGTTGCCACAGTGCCAGTTGCATGTTTTCTGTTGTTTTTGGTTCTAGAAAGGCTAGTAAGGAAATATTCTCGGAATTGGACACGACAAAATACAAAGTCAATATTTCAACGAGGAGAACACGCAGTCCAGAGGAGAGATGGAGGGGCGCCACAGGGCGGCCACACCCCACCCCTCAGGCGCGGCCTAGGGTGTGCCCGCACCTGGGCTGGGTGTGGGCCCCCTGGCCACCTCCCAGCCTTGCATCTTCGCCTATAAGAAGCCCCTGATGCCTGAACCCTAAGTACCCGATCAAAATCCCACAAAACCATCTGTAGCCACCGCCACCATCGTCCCTAGATGGGGGATATGAAGATCTTCCCGGCACCCTACCAGAGGGGAGATCATCCTGGTGGCCTTCTTCTTCATCATGCCAGCCTCCGGTATGAAGCATGAGTAGTCCCACCTTGGACCACGGGTCCATGTAGTAGCTAGATGGTTTTATATCCTCCTTGTGCTTTCATGTCTAGATCTTGTGAGCTTCGTTCATAATCAAGATCTCATCTATTTGTAATCATGCATGTTGTGTTTGCGGGGATCCAATGGATATTGAGATTACTATGTCAGATTGATTAATGGTTTTGTCTTATTGATTCTATCATGTTTGTGTTGTTTGTGATCTTGCATGTTGTCCGTTGTTAGTAGCTATCTTGGCCAAGTAGTTGCTAGTGACTCCAAGAGGGGGTATTTATGCTCGATAGTGGGTTCATGCCTCTACGGTTGTAGATGTGTTGTTGCCACTAGGGAGAAAACAACGGTGTCTTATTCATGGAACAAGTGGATTGTTTACCTTACACACTTTGCTTAAAGCAGTTGTCTGTTCCTTTCAACATAATACTAGAGGGGGTTCGGATGATAACCCAAAGGTGGACTTCTAGTAATAGATACAGTTGGATGGCGGTCTATGTATCTTGTTGTATTGCCCAATCAAATCGCATAGGATCTTTATGTCTAGTATTGCATTGTTATTCCTTTCTTAGTCCTGTCAATTGCCCTGCTGTAATTTGTTTACCTAGCATGACATGTTTGTTTATCTAAGTAGAACACCTCTAGTGAACTATGGACCCCGATCCAATATTTACCATTGATACATCTTCTAGTGTTATTGTTTACTTGCTGCAAACCATCATCACCTTCCACACCATACAGTTAATCATTTGTTACGGCAACCGGTGAGATTGACAACCTCACTGTTAGTTGGGGAAAAGTCTTGAGTTTGTCTTGTGCAGGTTTCCACGTTACTTGCAACACCTCTGAGATGTTTCCTTCCTCCTACTTGTTCGATAACCTCAGTTTCTTACTGGGGGAAAACTTGCTACTGTGCTGCATCATACCTTGCTCTTGGGGTTTCCCAACGGGGCGTCAACACGCATCACTCGCAAGGCTGGCAACAAGGATGCGATGAGAGGCGCTAAGATCAACCTGATGGCTCATGCTCACACTGTGTACATTCATGGTCCAGCTCATCCAGGTGGTCCTATTGATGTTATGGACTTGATCTATCAGGATTTTTTGACATGGTTATACCCCGCGGGTACATGATATTAGCATACCTGGTCCAGCCCATGGAAGGCCCACGGCAAATATACGCCGGCCCATGAAGACTTTCGGGTGGCCAAGGCCCATGACGCCTTCGGATCCTTGGAGAGCAAGACTAGAGTAGATAGAAAATTCAAAGGGGTAAACCCTAAAACCTGTAACCGACTCGGTCTATGCCTGGGACCTGCCTAACTCTATATAAAGGCTAGGAGGGCACGACCTAGAGCTCTGACTTCATACTTTCGCATAGACACCTCCACGCTAGATTGCATCTGCGCACCCCTGTAACCTTCGGTTCCGCCATAATCAAGAGCAGACAAGCAGGAGTAGGGTTTTCCCTCCGGGGGCCTGAACCTGGGTAAACATCGTGTCCCCGTGTTGCTTGTTTGCTAACCGTTCCATGATCTCCAGCATCCCCATCTTCTCCAAAACCCAAGTCCATAAGAATGGGCATTGACGAGTCGAAACCTCGTCAATTGGCGCAGTTTGTGGGAACTGGGGACGCTGATTGTGCGATCGTGACGGTCCCAACCCAAGAGATCTACAACTCCGCGGCGACGGATAATCATCTTCTCTTCGGCACCTTCGACTTCACCGCCCACTCACCGGCCACCATGAAGGACTTCGAGCCCGTTGGCGACGGGCTCGAGATCCTGTTCGGCAGCTTCTGCTTCCAAGTGGGGTAGATCGGCACTCTCCGCCTCCTAGAGAGGGTGCCCCTGCCATCGATCAGGCCCGCTTCATAGGCTCCACACCCTGTTCTACGTACCACATCATCAACAGATGGGTCCTATGACAGCAGCAACTGCAACTCCGATCTGTGCGACCCGCCATCGGACGAAGGAACCTACGGTTCCGGATCCGGAAGCTGCGGCAGCAGCGATCCGATCTACAAGTGCTACCAGTGCGCCACGGTCATCCAGGATCAAGAGCACAATCCGCCACCCAACCCGCAGGGTAGAAACGGTGGAAACAGAAGAAGCCAATCCCCCCACCCAACGGGGAAAACAACAATCGGGTCATCCACCTCGACGAGGAGGGATGGACTCAAGCACGCGAGGCCATGGTAGGCAACAAGATCCTGCCCGCTGATGCCTCACGAGATCTGTTGATGGCATACCACATGCTCCTCATCGAGGAGCACAAGAAGCAGATCAAGATGCAGGAAGAGCTGGACAAGCGCAAGAAGGCAGCTTCGGAGTCCAGTGCGCGGCGAGCTGCGCTCTCCGCCATGGGCATCGGCTCCAGCTCACACGGCAACAACGCGAACAAGCATTGTTCTCGGATGGAGAACATGGACCCCAAAGAACGCCGTGAGGTGACCCGAGCCCTCAACACGTCCTTCATGGAGCTGGACGCCGACGGCAACGTCATCCCAAAAACACCGCAAGCTGCGATCATGGCAGCCACCGCGTACCTCGCATCCCACCCACCTCCGGAGGGGGACCCGAAGAGGTCCATGCACAATTCCGCGCTTACCGGGCTCGGACTCGTCGGAGCTGCGCTCCACGGAGAAGCTCCTGCAGAGCCGAAAAAGAAGGCCGCGGTCAGATTCAACCGCAGCCCCACGCCCTCATCCGAGGACGAAGAGCATGACCTTCCTCGAAGGCATAAGAGCTCACGCCATCGCAGCCGCGACTACGACGCTCGAAACGAGCTAACGCAACGCAAGATTGACAAGGCACGCGCCAAGCGCGTATGCTCATCTGAATCCGAGATGGACGAAGAAGAAGGAGAACTTTGTGGAGCTCGATGCTTCAGCAGATCTATCCGACGGACACGGATGACACGCAACTTCAAGCTCCGTTCGGACACTCCGAAATTCGATGGCACACAGGACCCCAAGGCATGGCTCAGTGACCACCTGTCATCCGTCAAGCTGCACGGCGGAAGCATGGAGACCGCCATGCAATGCCTTCAGCTACTGCTGACAGGCGCAGCTCGAATCTGACTAAGCAGCTTATCCTCAGGGTCCATCCGAAGTTGGGGGGAGCTAGCATATAGTTTTGTCCGAAACTTCAAAGGCACCAGCAAGAGGCCTGCCTCGATCAAAGAGTTGCGAGCCTGCACCCAACGAACGGGCGAATCCATTCGCTCATACATACTGCGCTGGTCCAATACCAAGAACTCTGCGGCGCACATCTCCAAAGAAAGAGCCATCGATGCCTTCAAGGACGGTGTCAAGCGCCAGGACTTCAAGGAAGAGCTTGGACGCGTCAAGCCCAAGACACTCGACCACTTCATGGACATCTCCAATAGGTAGGCCGACAGAGAGGACTCCATTCACCGAGCGCATTCGGAGGAGGAAGATGACTACGGTCGGCGACGTGAACGCCGTAGCAAGATAAGACCACGCGTCTACGACGATCATGACGGACCCGACATGGTCGCGGCTGGCTACGCTGACCGCCGCAATGACAGTAACCGCAACAGCGGCGGATACCGTGGAAACAATTTCCGCGACGGAGGAAGCCCGGCATAGTCGTGGCAGTGTCGCGATCGCGACGATGGACCCTCAGCATACGAAAAACTGTCGGGTCCATGCACCATCCACTTCCACATCGACAAGCAGAATGGCAAGAAGAAGGCAAGCCACATGCATAAGGATTGCCGCGAGTTCCAGAACGCGCCCTAAACCCCGGATTCTAGAACGCGCCCGCACCAGGCGAGATCGCGCATGGAGCTCCTCCACCGCCACCCGCAGGATGCCCGAATCACCCAATCGCACCCGCACACAATAACGGTGGGCACGGGTACCCCCCTCTGAAAGGAGCACTGATGATCCAGAAGGGGCGCCCAACGAATAGGGTGCAGAAGAAAATCACCCGACAGATCAACCTGGCCGTGACAGCTCCACCCGCCATCCCTGAGTACCTCAGCGGATCGGAGTCCTGCATCACGTTCAGCCGTTCGGATCACCCTTGCTCGGTCCCTCGCCCAAGTCATGCTGCCCTGGTGCTCGAGGCGTAGATCAGAGGATTCGAGATGAGCCACGTCTTCATGGACGGCGGCAGCGGCATCAACCTGATGTTCGCAAGCACTCTAGTAGCAATGCGGATCCCGCTGTGCAGCCTGGAACAATCAGACACAACGTTCCATGGCATCGTTCCAGGAAAGGGCATATTCCCCCTGGGAAAGATATGGCTCGACGTCATCTTCGGCAAGCCGGATAACTTCCGATGCGAGCGGCTCGAGTTCGAGGTGGTGTACTGGCCATCATAATACCACGCCATCCTCGGGCGTGTAGCATTCGCACGGTTCCTGGCAGTACCACACTACGCGTACCTGCTACTCAAAATGCCAGGACCCAGGGGCGTCATCACGGTCCACGGGAGCTTCACCCTATCAGACCACTGCGACAGGGACTTCAACAGAATCTCCCAGTCATTCGGCATGTAGGAGGAGCTCGTAAGGCTCCGCGAGGTGACAGATAATGGGGCACCCCCAGTCGCACGGCAAAACGCACCTGACATGTCTTTCGACTCCACCGTCAACACAAATAGGGTGCAGGTCCACCCGACGGATGCCTCCAAGACGGCGTTGATCGCCAACGATCTCAGCCCCGCATAGGAAAGCGCGCTCATCGATTTCCTCCGTGAGCGCTGGGAAATCTTCGCCTGGTGTCCTGCGGAGGACAGGAAGGACCCGAAAAGCTCGACACAGAAGTCGCCGTGGTCAACCTGATGCAGGTCATGGTAGTCGAAGAAACTTGGACACGGCCATACCTCCAGTACTTGATAGACGGAGAACTGCCTGATAGCCCGACGGATGCCCGGCGCATATCTTGCCGGTCCAAAGCCTTCACCATCATCAATGGCGAGCTGTACAAGCGCAACATTTCGGGTGTACTACAAAGGTGCGTTACCATCGGCGACGGAAAAACCATCCTCCAAGACATCCACGAGGGCATCTGCGGCCATCATGCAGGCAGCCGCTCCCTTGTCGCCAAAGCCCTCCGAGCTGGATTCTACTAGCCAACGGCCATGACCGACGCCAAGGACATCATCCGAAGATGCAACGGGTGTCAAAGGTTCGCCGACAAACCGCACACACCCGGGTCAGAGCTCAGGCCCATACCTTTAGCCTGGCCTTTTGACCAATGGGGCCTCGACATGATCGGCAAGTTGCCCAGGTCCTCGAAAGGAGGACACGTCTACCTCCTGGTCGCAGTTGACAAATTCACCAAGTGGATTGAGGCCATGCCGGTCACTAACCAAAAGGGCAAAACTGCCGTCAAGTTCTTCGAATCCATTGTCTACAGGTTCGGCGTGCCGCATAGCATCATCACCGACAATGGATCGAACTTCATCTCCAAAGAATTCCAGGACTTCTGCGAAGGCCTCGGAATCAACATCACATACGCCTCAGTGGCGCACCCGCAAACAAACGGGCAGGTGGAGATGGCCAACGGCCTAATCAGCGCCGGCATCAAGAAGCGCCTCATGAGTCCACTCGAGCGACTCGCCGGAGCCAGGACCAAAGAGCTACCCTCCGTCCTATGGAACCTGCGTACCATGCCAAACAGCTCCACCGGCTACATGCCGTTCTTCATGGTACACGGAGCCGAAGCCGTGCTACCAGCCGAAGTACGCCACCAGGCCCCTCGAGTCGTCGCTTATAGCGAAGCCGAATCCATGGCCGCACTAGAAGACGCTGTCGACACACTCGACGAAGCGCGAGAATAGCAGCAGCTCGATCAACGGTGTAGCAGAATCTCCGCAACTACCACAGCCGACGGCTGCGCCCAAGGTCCTTCGTCGAAGGAGACCTAGTCTTGCGACTCAAGCAAGAGCGACCGAAGAAATTCGAGTCGCCATGGGAAGGACCCTACATCGTTACCGAGGTCATCCCAGGTGGCGCCTATCGCCTCAAGCACGTGCAGTCTGGAGTCGCATACTCCAACACATGGAACGTCGCACAACTGCGACGATTCTACCCCTAGCTACCTCCCTCTTTACTTTCAATAAGGCTATTCAGCCAAGGCTACTCAGCCGAACAATGTACCTCCTCCATTACGATATGAATAAAGCTAAGTGTCTCGCCCCAAATATCTTGTTTACTACTCGCATTTTTACTCCATGCTACAAACGCACTCAGGGGCTCCCCCCACCTCACGACTTCGTCGACTGAGGATAACACGTGTACACCTGAGTAGCTAACCACGTCAGGCTAACGAAAAGGGCACGCATATGAACAAAGAATTACGTGCTAGCACAACAACCAAACCTTTATAACAAAGGGCAAAACACGCCCAGTCAAATATATACAAATTTTACATCTATCTTTTTTACAGGTACTACCTACTCTGAAGAATAAACTGAGCACGCTGCTCAAACAGATCTATGATCTCTTCGGCATACTGCCTTACAGCCGAGTAATGCGGACGCATATCCCACTCACCTCCATCTGGCTGACGGGGTGGCCCAACTGCTACAGCAGACAGATCTACGTCAGGACGATGCAACCGCACAAGGGAGAGCGCAGCCTTTACCCCTGCGACGAGCTGATGCCGCACCAATTCCTTGACATGATGCACGTTCCGAAACTTCGACAGTAGACCAGAAAGAGTCGACGGTGCATCATCCAACGGAAACATCACATGCAGAACCGACGCGAGTGAAGTCTTCACCTGGCGAAGCACCCGCGATACTTGGTGAACGCGTTCTTGCACCGTCGCAAGGACCATAGCACGGTCACGCTCCATCCAGAAGAACCCGCCGACTTCCATGTCCTGCTGAGTCAAGCAGTTGACCCGAACAGCAACACGCTCCTTCTCCTCCCTTGGAGCAAGGTTGGCACCTGCAATACTTGCAAAAAAGTAAGATGCAAAGCCAGCAGGCGCATCCGAAGTAACGGGCAACAGCTCGAAAAACTCACACTAAAGCTGCTCGGAAAGGCGAAGCAACTCCACCATCAAGTACTCCTCTCTGGCAGCACACCGATCCGCCATGGATTTCCAAACGCCGGCATGGCCACGCACCCCAAGAAACTCTTTCTCGAGGCTATGAACACGGTCTCAAAGAAATGCAAGCTGCGACGCACCATCCAAGGACGGCCGCAGCTGCGCTGCAGGCGAAGTGTCAACGGGATCAACACTCGAAGGACCCTAGATTGACAGAAAGACAAGGACATGAACAAGCAGTTGGAGAAGAACGAAATTCAGCGCATTCATTAAGGTGCAGCAAAAGCCACTACGTGGCACAAGGAGTGTTCATCAAAATATTTACAACAAAAGAGGCTACAACTATCCTATAACTACATCGCCTACAAAGCTGCACCCTGAGTAGCCTTGGAGCCGGATTGCCTCGCCTTGGCTTCCCCCTGCTGCCTTAGCGCGTACTTGGCCAGCAGATCAATCAGCTTCGGCCCATAACGCTTACAGCGAGCAGCATAGGTACCAAAGGCTACTTCGGATCCATCAGCAGTCGTCGGCATCCGGGAAGTGACCTGGGGAAGGTCCAGCTCTGCTCCAGCCGCCAAGGCCATTGCAAGACCGACGGATGCGCCTATGCCCTTCTGCTTGCGCTTGTACGCCGCAGGTGCTTCAGCTGACAGCGCCTCCGCCAGGGTATCAACATCTTCGAGGGCCACGCCCTTGGGAACAAGCTCCTTGTAGAAGCGCCCAAGGACCTCCTTGGCCTTGGCAAGCGAGTTGACGACGGTGCTGCAGTGATCTTCGACCGCTGCACTAGCATCATCCAGGGTGCTCCCATGCTCCAAGGCACCGCGATCAAACTTGATGCCCGCGGCATCTACGACAACAAAGAAAGCAGAATGACCAAACGCACTTCAAAAGAAAGACAAGGAAATCAAAAGGTAAAGGTGGCGATACTCACCCGAAACAGCCTTGGCAGCCCCCATAAGCTTGTCGGCCACCTCTCTCTCGTGCGAAGCAGTGGCGGTGGAGAGCTTCTCCTCGCGGTCCGTAGCCTCCTGCTGCAGGCGCTCCTTAGCCGCGGCCGTGTTGGCCAACTCCAGCTCGAGGCGCTCCCTTGCACCATCGGCGACCTCAGCCTTTTTCTCCGCTTGACCAAGGCTCTTTTTGAGAGCATAAATATCACGAAGAGAGGCATTGTGATCCTCTGCAACAAGAAATACAAACGTCGGATCAAAGGACAAAACGCAAGAAGAAACAAAAGACCAAGGCATGACAATACCTTGAAGTTGTTTGAGGCTGGCCTCCAACGCCAGGTGCTGCTGCACCAGTTGGTTGGCACCCTGCACAAAAGGCTGCAAACAAGAACCACCAGTCATAGAAGGGCTCGGGGGCTACGCCCAAGAAGAATGAGCAGAAGAAAGTAACGCATAGGAAAATACTCGGGGGCTCCCCCCCAAGATACGAAAAACAAACAAATTACCCTACAGATGCCCGGGGGCTCCCCCCGAGGTGGGAAAGAAAAACAGATCATTCGAAAAAGGCTTGGGGGCTCCCCCCGTGGCAGAAAGCAGAATACTTACATGATTCGACGGCGACTCCGAAGGTCCGCTTGCAGCCTTCTGAGGCGCAACCACCCGAACCTCCTGCGGAGAAGGATCTGGAGCAGCGCCTTCAGAGGTGGCCACCGTCTGCGGATGAGGAAGCACGACCTTCGACTCCCCCATCATCTCCCGAGCACCATCACTAGAGGAGTCGTTGGAAGAATGGCTGCACCAGGACAAGTTTGCACACGAGCAAACTAAACAGGCAAGAAAAGGCAATACAGGACTAAGAAAAACTTTCGAGTCAAGGTCGCTCAAGTCGAAGACGGGAGGGGTCCTGAGGATTTTCTTCTCCTCTTTCTTCTCTTCCTTCTTATCTTCCTTCTTCTGCTTCGCCGGCGGGTGCGGTGCCACAGCCCGCAAGGGAATATCAGGAATTGGAGAGGAAGATCCTCCATGCCCATCACTGTGACATTCAAGCCACAGTGGATTCCTAGGAGTCGGCAGAGTCGAGGCATCCGAAGACTCGCTGGAGCTCCGTGTACGTTTACGAGTATGGTTCTCGCTCGACTCGTTGGCCTCTTCAGCCGGAGACCGCGCCAATGGCAGTTTGGACATGGAATCCACCACTTCATTGTCCGGTGCAGCCGGAAACAATTTGGGAAGCAGTGGCGACATGCCCGGCACCTTGAACTCCTGCGCAAAAGAAGAAAATTTGTTAGCAAACAAATTCAAGTACAATGCAGTCAAAAATAGCGCTACGCGCACGTCCCGAATCTACACCTGTGGAACAGTACGCGAAGCAGAGAACGGAGAAGTCAGCGACTTCCCCGGGATATCCTCTCCAGCCTTGAACTTTAGCAGCGGGCGAAGGACGCCGTCGAGATTTCCCCTGGAGAATTCTTCAGCCAAAACCCTCGTCGGGTCATGACGACCAGCATAAAGGAACATCGGGTGCGCCCTAGCCTGGAGTGGTTGCACCCGACGTTTGAGGAAGGTGCGGATGATATCCACACCGTTCACCTCCTTATCAGGAATCAGCTGGAGATCCTCCACCCGACGATAGAGAGACTCTATCTCCTATACCTCGCCATCCAAGATCTGGTTCTTCCAGGACCTCTTCGGCTCGATCTTTTGGGAGGGGTCAAAAGGAACAAGACCAAAATCTTGCCCAGCCACAGTGGAGTCGCGAATGTAAAACCATCGCCTCCGCCAGTATTGGACAGATTCGGACATGGAAAAAGAGAAGAAAAGCATATTGGGTTTGAGGGAGATGATGCAACCCCCAATGGGATAAACACCATCCGAACCAGATTGCCTTTTCACGGAATAGAGTTTTCGGAAGAGGCCAAAGTGCGGCTCGATACCAAACCAGCACTCGTAGAAAGTGATAAAATAAGCAATGTGAAGAAGAGAATTGGGGGAAAGATGATGCAGTTAGACGCCATAAAGAAAAAGCAATCCACAAAGGAAGTCATGGACTGGGAAGGAAAATCCCCGAAGAACGAAAGCGAGGAACATAACCCAAATCCCAACGGGGGGACAGGGGATTACCTCGTTGCCTAGGAGTTTGACGGCCTCCCTATCCCGCGGGATCAAGCCCCATTCACGAAGCTTGCGGAGATCACTCTCCCGCGTCTCCGATCGCCGCCAGCCGCCGTCGGTGACACCAGTAGCGGCAGCACTCTTCTTGCCTCCAGCAACGCTGGTACCAACCACAGAAGAAGACTTCTTCGGCTTCCCCATTGTGGTGTGGAGACGCCGGTGGCAAGAACGTAGGAGGGAAGAAGGAAATGTCCGAGGATATTCCAACGCGCAGCAAGAAATCTCAGAGAACAACGGAGCAGTGAAACGAGAATGGCTGCGGTGAAAACAGACTAAGTTTTTCCCCAATGATTATAAGGACGAAGACGATGCACGATAACCGTCCATCAAGAAGACCTAACGCCAACGAGAAGATCTGACCATACACGTGTCAGCATCACAAAGAACCGTCGCTAACACGCCGTCCACTACGCGCGGAAATCGAGGCGACGCCGTAATTATCTCCACGTCGCGCGTGACCAGTCAATTCAAGGTCAGAAGGTGGGACCCACGTTCGTCTAGTCAAGTCATCTCTGGCGCAGCAGACGCTTGAGGTCACCGATCGTTAGCACTGACGTCATCAAAAGCTATACTAGCAAAAGCCACAATTATTCGGCTCCAAATCTAAGAGTACTCACTCGAATCTACGATTCAACCAACTACTCAGGGGCTACTCCTATTAGGAGCGCTGGCCGCGCACCTGAAAATGAACAAAAAGAACAGCACTAAACTACTTCTTCGAGTCCTATGTCGAGTCTGCGACTCCACTACGAACTCGGGGGCTACTCCCATAGGGAGCATGGATTCAAGCATCCGAAAAATTTGTGTCCTACGGACCTGAAGCTAAACGACGGCTGAATTAAAGTCTCCGCTCGAGTCTACAACTCAAACAGACACTCGGGGACTACTCCCATAGGGAGCGCTGGTCGCGCACCCTATGAATTCTTCGACTACGATCCTTCGGATCAGCATGCAAGAACTTTTTGGCAACTCTTCCCCAATTAATGCCAAGTGAGCAACGTCCTCCTTGGCCACCCGAAACACCTCCGCGGTGATAAACATTTGTATGTTGTGTCTGCGACACAAAGATAAGACCTACTGATATCATCTGCTGGCCTGGTAACGCACCTGACTGCGCTCTGCTAGTAAGAATCCGTGCCAACAGGCGCGATGAAAAATCCCGACGGACGCGTTGGGTACATCATTTAAATTCACTGGAATTCCACTCCTGTAAGTCCTCAGCGGCCTGAGTCAAATTATGCCAGCATATGTTCCGGGTTCGAGTCGAGGGACTCGAATCTGAAGAAGATCGTGTTGTTTTGTCCTAAGACAGTTAACTGACCCTGATCCGTCGGGAGAGTCAGGCACACGCATCAACAATCCCTACACATTCTCTTGAAAGACAGAGTTGCACCCGAAGGATTTAAGAGTCCTCAGCCGAATCTACGATTCGACTGAACACTCGGGGGCTACTGACATGGTTATACCCCGCGGGTACATGATATTAGCATACCTGGTCCAGCCCAAGGAAGGCCCACGACAAATATACGCCAGCCCATGAAGACTTTCGGGTGGCCAAGGCCCATGACGCCTTCGGATCCTTGGAGAGCAAGACTAGAGTAGATAGAAAATTCAAAGGGGTAAACCCCAAAACCTATAACTGACTCGGTCTATGCCTGGGACCTGCCTAACTCTATATAAAGGCTAGGAGGGCACGACCTAGAGCTCTGACTTCATACTTTCGCATAGACACCTCCACGCCAGATTGCATCTGCGCACCCCTGTAACCTTTGGTTCCGCCATAATCAAGAGCAAACAAGCAGGAGTAGGGTTTTCCCTCCGGGGGCTTGAACCTGGTTAAACCTCGTGTCCCCGTGTTGCTTGTTTGCTAACCGTTTCTCCAAAACCCAAGTCCAGCATCCCCATCTTCTCCAAAACCCAAGTCCATAACAATGGGCATTGATGAGTCAAAACCTCGTCATTTGTAGAAGTGCATCACTGACAAGAAGTGACCTCTGTATGCCCCTTATGTGATGAAGCTCATTGTTTCTCACACTCCAGTGACTCCCCTGCTCTATCAGGAGCTTGTTCCTCACACTGCTGCCATGCTTTAGAGGAAGGGTGCCCCTACCACCAAGGCTCCTCGAGGCTACCCTCCAGCTCAGGACATTTTTGAGGATGATGAGATAGATGGTGATGACTCTGACAGTGATGGTTCTAAGGAGGTGCAGGCACCAGCATCTCGTGGCCCTAGGATGAAGCATGCTAGCAATGCATATCGCTTCAACACCTCTAAGGAGGAAGTGCACAAGAAGTTAGATAATGCTTCGTGGTGGAAGAAGCTCCTCTTATGCCAGAACAATGACATTCGCCATGGACGGTATGATGCATACAAGGAAAACAGGAATGTCATGAATGAGCTCAAGCAGATCAACCCGCTCATGGACGTTGATCCTTCTCAGCAGCAGGCGTCTGATGGCACTCTCTCCTATAGACACTGGAGTCAGGGACGAGTGGACTGGTCCATGTTTGAAGATGTGTATTCTTATTCTCGCCCTCACGGCCAGAGCTCGAGTTAGGATGACTATGGTGATGAGGATGAGGATGAGGACTTCAGTGGCTAGAGTTTGTCTTAGGGAGTTGTAGTAGTGCTCTTTTCACTTTTTGGCATCTCGA
Organism: Avena sativa; assembly: GCA_916181665.1. NCBI lineage: Eukaryota > Viridiplantae > Streptophyta > Magnoliopsida > Poales > Poaceae > Avena > Avena sativa. The sequence goes on from OV702295.1 coordinate 134,744,569, forward strand.
TGCCAAAGGGGGAGAAGTAGCCCCATATTAGGTTGTTATCGGGATTTGCATGTGTACACGTGCTTCACGTTATTTCGATTTCCCTCTTTGAAGCTCTGTATCTTTATCTTATTGGTTTGAGAACTGCGTGTTATGACATGTATACCCGGTTATGTTTAAGACTATGTTTTATCTAGATTACCTATCTAGTCTATCATATCTTGTCATAACTTTCTTTACCAATCTAGTAAGGATGTGATCCTAGGATGTGTGATTTTGTATTCGAATGCAAAGAAAAATTTGGTCACACATCTAGGGGAAGCCTTACTACATTGTGTAAAATCATCTATTATGAAATTTTTATCTATCCTATATGCAAATCCTTGGATTGTTATCAAACACCAAAAAGGGGAGACTGAAAGAGCATTTATGCCTTTCATATTGTTTTGATGTTTTTTGACAACACTTGGATAGGTTTAATGCATTGCTGAATGTTTTAGGAAATATCAGGTTCATTTGTGGTAGTTTATACACATGGAAAAAGGGCTTGACAGGAACAAAAATAGGGGGCAAAAAACAGTATCTTACTGGACTGTCTGGCTGATGTGCGTCCGGCCCATCCGGAGTGTCCGGCCCGAAGCCGCCGGAGAGTCCGGCCGTGGAAATTCGCAAGATTTTCTCCCCAGGTGTGGAAACTCAGAGAGGCCCCTCAGACACTACCCGGACACTGGCCGGACTCTGGCCGGAAACTTGGCCAGGCCGGACTGTGCGGCTGACACTCAACGGAATGTCCGGCTGGACCAGACTGTCCGGCTCATACAGGCTAGACTGTCCGGGTTAAGTGGCTCCAATGGCTCTAATTTCTAGGGGGCCTATAAAAGTACCCCTTCTTCTACCTTGCAACCTTCTCGTCCAGTTCAAGAACAACAGCAATTTTGAGCCACCAAATCCACAAGATCTCTTCACTCACCCGTCCTTGATCATTGGAGAATCGAAGGATGAGGCCTTGATCTATAGCTTCACCAAGAGAGATCTTCATTTCCCCATCATTCATTTGAGGGACCCTTGCTCTAGTGTTTCTTTGGAAACCCTAGATTTCATTTGGTTCTTACAAGCTTGTCTTTGATTGTTTGACAGCTTGCTTGTATTTGAGAGCATCCAATTAGGTTGTAGATGTGTGCCCCGAACTTGTTGTAAAGGTGCCGGCTTCCACCTCGAAGGTTGCCGATATAGTGGAAGAGGTGAATCGAACCCCTTGGGGTGAGGTTCATCGGAGCACAAGGGAGGCCTCTCGTGGCGTTGGTGGTTTTAAACCACCCCCTCTCCAAACATAGACGTACTTCCCCTCAAAAGGTAGGAAATACGGGAAAAAATCCTTGTGTCTCCGCGTTCACCACTTTGGTTACTTCTATCCTTTACCGCACTTTACTTACTTGTTCTTGCTTAGTGTTTTGCTAGTTAGTGCTTGTTTGGCATATAGGTAAATTCACCTTAGTTGCATAATCTAGAGAATTTACCTTTCCTGTCAAACCCAAATTTGAAAAAGAAGAAAATTTGAAGTAGCACCTATTGACCCCCCCTCTAGGTGCCCATACGATCCTTTCACAACTAAGCTTAAAATCGTTTATATTTTTCCACCTACTGTTAGGTTAAAATTTTACACGGATGATGGGAGTACATTTTTCATTAAGAACCTAAAAAGAAGGAAAATTATATCAAGGTCCATACATGTAGCACAAAGGAGCCTAAATTAATTATGAAATGAAAACGGTCGGGTTCGTCTCCTTCTCGCGAGAGCAGCTGATCGAGCCATACTCATCATACCACTTCCTCTTCGATTGTTTTCAAAATATGGCCATATTTGTCGGCATGCAAATTCTTGGATATGTGATCATCAACATAATGTATGATGTAGATATGGCCATGAAATTTGTCGTTCGTCTTGAAATCCAAGAATGTTCATACTTGTTGACAACTAAGCTTAAACTCATTTAGATCTTACCTCTTACTTTCGGGTTAGAATTTTAAACGGGCAGTGGGAGTACTTTTTAAGCCAGGGACCTAAAAAGAGATAAAATTACATCGATGTCTGGACATTTATCACAAAGGACACTAAAATAATTAAGGAAGGAAAACAGTCGGGTTTGGCTCCTTCTCAAGAGGCCATCAGATTGAACCATGCGCTTCATCCTACTTCCTCTTCGATTGTTTTCAAAATATGGCCATATTTATTGGCATGCAAATTATTGGATATTGGGATCATCAATATAATGAATATGATGTAGATATGGCCATGACCTTGCTAGTTTAGCTTCAAATCCAAGAATGTGCATACTCATTGAAAACTAAGCTTAAATTCATTTAGATATTACCACTTACTTTTAGGTTAAAATTTTACCCATGCGATGGGAGTACATTTTACTTCAAGGACATAAAAAAGGAAAAATTACATCGAGGTTCCATATATTTAGCAGAAAGGGCCCTAAAATAATTAAGCAAGGAAAACCGTCGAGTTTGGATCCTTCTCAAGAGCGCAGTTGATCGAGGAATACACTTCTAAATACTACTTACCCTTCAATTGTTTTCAAAATCTGCCAGAATTGTCGGCATGCAAATTCTTGGATATTTGGATAATCAACATAAAGTATGATGTAGATACGGCCATGGCCTTGGTTGTTCGGCTTGAAATCTAAGAATGTTCATACCCATCGACAAATAAGCTTAAATTTGTTTAGATATTACCACTTACTTTTAGGTTAGAATTTTACACGGGTCATGAGACGAGGTACATTTTAATCAAGGACCTAAAAAGGAGGAATTTCATTGAGTTCCATATATGTAACACAAAGGGCCCTAAAATAATTAAGCAAGGAAAACAGTCGGGTTTGGATCATTCTCGAGAGACCAGACGATTTGTATTGGAGAATGTTCATACAATGTAGGCCATATTTCTAGGCAGATCTATTTTTTCAAAAGTTGTGAAGACTAGTGATTTTCAACATGCAAACGCTTAGCAACAAATCGAGTATTTAAAAAATCTCATTGGTGGCTACCGTCAAAAGATAACTATAGAACTTTAAGAGCAATCTACCACTTACTCGTATTTCAAATTTTACATAATAATGGCAGATCGGCTTAAATTCTATAGGATGGAGGGAGTACTACTAGTACTTGCTTCATGAGAAAAAAAACACTCCTCACTTTCGAACCATATTGCTCCGAGTCTACCTGGTGCTTCGTCTTCCTATGGTGGAACGAATGGAGGTGGAGTAGTTGGGGGTAGGAAGGTTGGCCAGATCATAGTGGTGTCCCCCTCAAAAATAAAAATAAAAGATCATAATGGTGTGCATCCAATGCGACGGGACACACCTTGTCGACCACTTTAAGTAGTACGTACTGTCCATGGCGATCTTTTGACTATCCTCCCCCCCTGAAATATACTAGTTACTCACTATATGTGTATCTCGTGTCAGGAACTCATCGCAGCTTTGCTCTGACATTGCACTGCCTTCAAATCCTCCAATTCGCTGCTCTCACGCTGCGTCCTCTATGCTCTTGGTCCCTTCTCCCTCCTATTTTTTAAATAGGGGAAAACTCCAAGTGGCAATACTGTTTACCATGACAAGATTTTACCACAACTTACTTTAGGTTAGAATTTTAAACCGGCGGTAGGAGCACTTTTTACACCAAGGACCTAAAAAGGAGAAAAATTACATCAAGGTCCATACATCTAGCACAAAGGACCCTAAAATTACATCGAGGCATGCAAATTCTTGGATATGGGATCATCAATATAATGTATATGGTGTAGTTATGGCCATGATCTTGGTTGTTCGGCTTCAAATCCAAGAATGTGCATACTCATTGACAACTAAGCTTAAATCCGTTTAGAATTTTAAACCGGCGGTAGGAGTACCTTTTACACCAAGGACCTAAATGCTGGAGATATGACCAAGAGGCAATAATAAAAGTAGTTATTATTATATCTTTGTGTTTATGATAAATGGTTACATACCATGCTATAATTGTATTAACCGGAAACATTAATACTTGTGTGATTTGTAAACATGTAAGAGTCCCTAGTAAGCCTCTTGTAATACTAGCTTGTTGATTAATTGATGATTATGGTTTCCTGATCGTGAACATTGGATGTTATTAATAACAAGGTCATATCATTAGGATAATGATGTGATGGACACACTCCTATAGTTAAGCGTAGCATAAGATCAAGTCATTCAATAGTTCATTTGCTATAAGCTTTCGAATACATAGTAACCTAATTCTTTCGAGCATGAGATCATGTTAATCAACATCTCTAGATGGATGCTTCGATGACATCAAACACCACTTCATAACTAGGTGGTTATAAACGTGGCATTGAGTATTATGAAAGTATGTGTTGAGGCACATGGATTAAGAGTGGGATTTGTCCATTCATATGAGGGATAAATATACTCTGGGCCCTCTTGGTGGAATGTCAGCGCATTGGATTGCATGCATGTGACTGGATCATAAGTGATCACATATCACGGAACTAGTAAAGAGTACTTATCGGTAATGAGGTTGAACTAGGTATGTGGATATGCCGATGATCAAACATCGGATAAGTAAAGTATCGCGAGACAAAGGAAATTGGTATCATATGTAAATGGTTCATTCGATCACGAGGTAACCGTAGAAATATGTGGGAGCCATATGAATTTCTAGATTACACTATTGGTTATTGATCGGAGAAGTGGCTCGATCATGTCTGCATAATTCACGAACCGTAGGGAGACACACTTAAGGATTCGATGTTGTTTAGTAGATATGGTAATGAGTTGGAGACCGAATGTTGTTCAGAGTTCCAGATTGGATCCAGGAAATCATGAGGAGATCCAGAATGATCCGGAGAATGAGATTCAAATAAGGAAAGTATAATTCCAGGGCTTGGAAATGTTTTTGGTGTTTTCACCTAAATCTTCTAGAAGGGTCTAGAAGGTCCACCACTCTGGAGTGGTAAGGGTACATGAATGTGTCATACCAATGTGGAATGGTTGCATCATGTCCTAGATCACTTGGCTGGGCAATGGGAAAAGAAATAATCAAATTCTAGTTTGAATAGTCAAAGTCCAATTTGAAAAGTCAAATCCCAACATTGATAGTCAAACCAAGTGGAGGGAGAGGAGGAAACCTAGAGGAGGAAGGTTTCCCCTCCCTCCCTTTTCGACGGCCATACAAGGGGAGTTGGGGGAGGACTCCTCCTCGCCTAGCCGCCCCTCCCACCTATAAAAGGAGGGGGTGGGTGCCCCTTTTCCTCACCCCAAAACCCTAGGTCGGCTGGCCCCTCTAAACCGCCTCCCTAGAGCCTCCTCAAGTTGCCACCACCTAGCCCTGCCCTAGCCGCCGGCCACCTCCACCCCTCAGCCTCTAAAACCTAGTTGCTGAGGCCTCTCTACTCTACCATACTCGCTCCAGCTTAGGCGAAGCCCTGCGGGATCTACTCCTCCGTTTCACCACCACACCGTCATGCTGCTAGAATCGAGAGGAGATCTACAACCTCCCCTGCCTGCTGGAAAAAGGGAGAGGAAGGTCTTCATCGAGTATCGAACGTGTGACCGACAGCGGGAGCGCTGCTGGAACGCGTTATCTTGAGATCGGCAAGTGAACAACTACATCACCCACGAGAGATCCGTATCTCATTAAACACTTTGGATCTTTGAGGGTTAGTACTCTTCAATCTTGTTGCACCGATCTCTTAGATTAGATCTTGGCTTTTGTGTGTTCATGCGATAGAATTTTTTGTTTTCCATGCTACGAACCCCTATAGTGGTATCATAGCCACGTCTATGCGTAGATCTATTGCACGAGTAGAACCCAATGGTTATTGTGGGTCTTGATGCTTTTGTTTTCAATTTCTTTTTGTGTACTTTGCATCTTGCGGGATGGTGGTATGAAGCAGCCCGGTGTGACACCCCAGGTATCAGGGCTAAACAAATTCCAGATCTCTGTCTGAAATAAGCTTAACCTTGAGCTCGAGAATATCCAGTGAAGAATCGGTAACACAACAGTGACCCTACGACACAAAATTTATTATAGCAAGCTCATATCTAAGCAGAGAACCAAATTAGCAGAGGTCACTGACCACAAACACCAAACAATGGAAGGAAAATTATGCTATTAAGTATAACAAACTTAACAAATGGCCTAAGAGGCCTGAAGCATAACGATGACGTCCCAGCCCATAGATTTCAGGCTGCCGGCCAGGAACCCCAAGCTACTCGTCGATGTCTATGTAGTACAGAACTCGTCTTCAGGTGAACACTTACTCTGCCAAAAGTATCAACAAAGCAAGGGTGGGTACAGGGTGTACTCCGCAAGACTTATGGCTGGTGGAGTTGTTTTGCATAAAGCTATCTTTGTTTATAACAAGAGAGAGAAGAAGCTCGTCTAATCAGAATATTTTTAAAGGGGATAAGAGAGCGACATCTCCAAAGTATTGATCATCATCTTTTGATATCCACCAAATCATCATCATCTGAACTTGGATCACCCCCTCGTACCCATGAGGAAGCATCCTTAAGCACACGTTGATCTGTCAAGTTTTACGATTAGGTTCATGTTCTCTATGATCTTGAGTCCGGTCGCCAAGTTGTTCATAACCGTGAACACGGCTTTTCGAACATATTATTACCCTGCAGGGGTGTACAACTTTACCCACACGTAATAACCTACTCTTAATTCCACATGATTAGCCCTCTTCCTTGGAAGGCCAGCAGAGGGTGGTTAGACACGACCTTTACCTTGCTTTCGCCTAGACCATGAGTCACGCAATAAGTATGGTTCCGCCATAACGGGTCAAATCCCGAAGCCGGTACTTAAAGATGTGAGGCGAGGTTGGTTTACCAGGGGCGCTATCTACCCTAAGCAAACCGGTCCACGCTTCCCTACCTGTTATGAATGCACCTGCACCCGGCAAATCTTTCAAAAGGTTTTCTATGCATATGTCGAATGGAACGCCCGAACTATGTGACTCATGGAATCTACTAGGCAAGTTAGTTTCTTAAGGTTGTCCAGGCCCCGCGTGGTTGCACGATCGTCTTGGTTCCAAAGGCAAGAACTCAGGTCCTAGTGGTGGCGAGCATGGGACTATAAAAACCACATCCCACCGTGGCCTCCCATACAAGCCTTAGCATGTTTAATCTCATATACCTCTGATATCAGCTCATCTCGTTCTCCTATCATACTAGATTCTCTGCATCTGATACATCATCTCGATGGACCAGAACTGACAGCTATGCATGGCTAAGGAGAACACAGATGATAGCTCTAGTAGTGCACACAAGCCAAACCTTGTTATGGTAGGAGCAGTGGATTAGGTAATATAAGCTCAAAGGGAGTATGCAATAGATAGTATACTCTATCTATCGATAAAATACCACAGTAGAATCCTATGCAACATGGTAGAATTGAAATGCTTTAGAAATCATAGGATTATATCATGGTGGGGCTATGCTTGCCTTTGCCCGTTGATAACCGATACGCAGATCTTCGAGAACCTTGTACTTGACTTGGTTAGAGTTGGTCAAATATTGTTCGTTGATCTTTGGTCTTCGATCTTTGATGGTGTTGTCCTCGGGCTTCGATCTCGATCTTGATATCATATTCTACCGAAGAAGAACCAAACACCGGAAAGAGAGGGAAACAATCAACACATGGCATCGATGCAATGCTCAAGCAATGATTATGATATGGAAAGTTGAATTGTATTGAATTAAAACCCTAAAGCATGATCGATAGTTTAAACGGGGTTCCGAGGGGAACTCGGGGAAACTCCGGAGTCATATGAGGGTTGGTAAGTTCTCTAATTAAACTTGTCTTCAAAGTTGTTTAACAATGCATTATTATAGCTTAAAGAGTTAGCTCTCATTTTTCTGAACATTTTGATATATTATTTGTATTTTTCTGATTTATAAATAATTATTTATTGAATTTACAAGTTTTATACCAATTTTAGAAATTATCAAACCATTTCTTAATTTAAATCAAACTGGATATACTTTTTACACAGAGGGCTGGGCTATCCCTAGAGACAGACAGGTGGGGCACTAGCCACCTCTGCCTCCACGCAGGCAAAGTGGGTCCCTGGCTGGGTTTGACTGGGTCAGACCCGCGTTGGCTGATGTCACGATGACGTCAGCATGACGTCATCATGGGGATTGCTCCTAGGTTGAGCATGGATCGGGGGATTGGCTGCGCGCCTGGGCTTGAGGTTGGTCTCATTCGACGTGGCTCAACGGGGTGGAATAAAAACTGGGGACGAAGGTGTGGGATGACCACCGGAACATGGTCGGCGACGGCGGACAGTGGCAGCGGCGGCAGACGCACGACACGGACATGGAAGAAGGCGAGAGGGAGAGGGAGAAGAGCACGGGCATGCTCAGAGGCTCACCAGGAACACGTTGATGGGGTCAGAAAAGCTCGGGGAGGCTGGAAACATTGGCGTAGGCGGCGGCCGGAGCTCGGGAAGACGAGGTCGTTGCAGTCGATTCCGGTCGCGTGAGGCCGATTCCTTGGAAGAGGGAGGGCATGGCGACGAGATGAAGCTCCTGGGCGTCACGGCATGGCTCGGGGAGGCCGGAGGCGTCGGGGACACCATGGCACCTGCGGGCTAGGATTCCGGCCGGATAGAAATTTGGGCAGGAGAGGGGATTAGTGTTCATCTTGGCGGCGAAGGAGTACTTGTAGACGTCGTCTAGGACGGTAGCGTGCATCGCGGCTCCGGCGGGAATCGTGATGCAGGTGGGCGACGGCGGCGGTGCCACGCAGCTGCTCCGTCGTCGGTGACGAAGACGACAGGCGGACAGAAGGATCGAAGGGGTACACGGCCGGGGTGGGCTGGGTCTGGGCTGCTCGGCCTGGTTGCTCTGCTCCTCTCTTTTTTTAGCAATACTTTTTCAATTTCTGTTTTTCATTTCCCTTTTGTATATTCATATACAAAACTATTTTGGGCATTTCAAAATGCTTTAGATTTTGTAAAACATTTAAAATAATGTGAGGCCCTTGTAACATTTTGGGATTCACAACTTTTTGACCATTTTCAAACTATTTGAAACCATTTGAAATATTTAAATAGAGGGGAGGAATATTAGGGTTTGAGGCTTTGATTTATTTCTCTGATGCACAATTTAAAATATGATGCTCATGCAATGCAGAATCAAACCCTAAATAAGGGATTTGCTAGAACTGGGGTGTTACAGCTCTATCCCCCTTACGAGAATCTCGACCCGAGATTCCAAAGGTAGGAAAGAGACGGAGAGAGAAAGAAACCGGGCCATTCTAAAGATAAGAGAGAAACACACTAAACAGCACACAGAGTATCTCATGGTCAACTCATGATGGGGTGTTTAGAAACAACTCTGAGGTGACGACATGAAACACATCAAGGTAAAAGAGGAAACAAAAGGAGATGGTTTCAAATTGTTAGATAGCTGGTCTTCATAATGATTGAGACCATGGAGCTTAGAAGGGTTAAACTTCTGAGAAAGAAGGTTTCAACAGAAGGACATGACCACAAACTTCGATAAATGAACCTCTACTAAACGACTTATGTAGAGATTTCAGGTTCTAGAGATATGGATCAACAAAACCAAGATGTTGAATTACTTTTGACACCGAAGGGTCACTTTTTTGTTCAATAGAAGGCCAAGACAGAAAAGTGTTTTGTGGAGAGGACTTGTAAGAGTCTCAGGAAACATGTATCAAAAGAAACTATTGATTACTAAAATCATAGTCACTCTTAAAACATGGCTAAGAAAACGAAGGAAACTCTTTATTCATCCAGGTATACCAAAATCCTTGCCAAGATCATGATATTACTTTACACCACTAGGATGAATAGTTAAGAAGATTCCTGATGACACGAGAAGAAAGAAACTTTATTCTCAGACTTCAATTACTTGGCACAACAAGACGCTTGCCAACATAAAGGGTCTGGAGGATTGACCGAGAGACATTTAGCAACACTACTTTAAATGTTCTCCTTGATGTTTGAGAAATCAGACACCAAGTAAAGGTCGGACTTCGGATACGAGGAAACCATAAACACAACTCCTATAATCAATTATAGAATAAGCTTCATGAAGAGTGGTTGATATTGTTGAATCGAGAGATTATGACGAAGGGTCTTTTTGGCTAAGTATGTCATCCATTACATCAATATTGCCTAATTTACAAAGAGACCTATGTCGAAACCTTGAGGAATACCAACCATCATATCTGCTTGAGATTCAGATTTGGTTACGTGAGATGATACTTCAGACTCAGCATGTCTGAATAGAAAATTTGCAACATTTACCGCGAAGGTAAAGTTACTAGATTCTCAAAACAAGGACTATAGTGTAAAGCTCCAAAAGACTGAACTAAATTTGCTAGACCCATGTATTTACATATTGTCGAGATACAACTGCACACACACATAAGGTGCTAACAACAAAACACACATGTGTCCTTACGGAACGGAGCTAACTCTACTCGAATCCACGGCGACATCCTTCAACATTTGCACGTGAACTAGAGAAGGTCACTTCTAACATCCAGACACATACTTCGAGATGACTCGAAGATGGTTCTCGAATTTTTCCAACATTAATGCCTAATGTTCCATATGAATCAAATATAGCATGGAGAAGATAAGAATGTCATTGATGGGCTAAACAACGAACTTATCAAGACAATCCATTAAGATGGGCTCATATGTTGTGTGAACAAGGCAAGAATATTGGTCGGATCAAAGGACACGAAGATTTCCTCAAGTGAAATATCACAAGTAGCAACACCATAAAGATAGTCCTTGGAACTGAGTTTGATTTGACGATAACCCAAATCAAATCAAAAGAGGGGACGATAACATTTCCAGAGAGGAGATACTATCTTTCTTCAGTGCGAACCAAAACTATACATCCCTTTTAGAAAGAACTGAGTAGGATAGAACTTTTGTCTTACAACTCTCCAAGTTGTTGTTTAAGCTCAACCAACTAGTTCAGGGGTATCCAGTATGAATCCTTGGAGAAAAGAGCAATTCAGAGAACTTTCTTGCTCAAGAACTTGACAACACGGTCATGTGGCAACATGGCGATACTTCTAGTAGACATCTAGAATACCACGAACCACCGATATGTCACTTAGTTCGAGAGGAAAACTTGCTTGTTAAGGCAAGAAGACATAGTCTCAGAGTTTTGGCACAAGCTTAACTCTTTGACCAAAGAGAGTGTACCAGAATAATGGACTTGGTAGCACAATCAAACCTCTCTTAGTGATACGATTAACCAATCACACTAAGAATGACTCAAATGTCCTTTGATTTCTAAGGAATAATAGTTGCTAAGAATCTCGGATGGCCACATTATTACACACGCGCATTACTCACGAGCGCGAAAGCTCGAGCAAGGGTGGGTAAATATGTGTAAGAGCATCACTGCATTAAGGGTCATGAAACTCAGCACGACCTATTAGTATGAAAGAGTGTGATACCTCAAGGTAGAACAGATGGAAGACAATCAATGCCTCTTGATCTGCGGATTACAACACTTTGACCTGGTCCTAGAAATGACGAGGTACTAGAGTTTTTTCTCCTAGACATCCCGAAATGGTTTGTCATGACGGACCACAAGAGTATCTTGCATCAGAAGACACCAATGCATATTTACTACTTGGCTACCAACTGGTAGACAAAGTTTGGAAAACGACAAGGGAAGAAGATCATGCTCAAGATAGAATCCCAATATGTGGATGCATAAGTCAACAATCTTCCGAAAACCAATGCAGAGAAGGAAAAGTGTGGCAGAGTGACGAGTATAGATGTGAGACTCACGAGGAGTACTCCTGGCATGATCTATTTGGTTCCATTTAAGAACATCTGCCATAGCTAGTGGTAGGGAAAGTTATTCATTGTCACAATTCAATCGCGACAAAGACCACGAGCTTGAAGGCTAGAGTTGTAATACCAGCCTTCCTGCGGTAATGTGTGAACATTAACGATAGGGGTCAAAGGATTGGATCTTGGGTTAAAGGTCAGCTTCATGTACAAGATTCACAACACCAAAATCCAGCACAATCAGGGATCTTAAGTTCAAGTCCAAGGGTTAAAACCCGAGAAAAGAGTAACTACTGTTTGAGTGACATAGAATACACTTCAAGGTAGTAACCACAAGGTAGCTTCCAAAAGAAGATAACACTTCTGAAGTACCCAACAAATGAAAAGGAGGCACACGAGGCGAAAGAAAATGTCGAAGCCTAGAAAAGAACACTGAAGATCCAACAATATAATATTGTGGGTCCAAAAGATAGAGAGATCATGATGGAAAGGAATCTCTTAGATAAACAAGAGCAAATGGGGAACAAGGAATTCACAACACACATAACTCCAGAGAACTCAACACTAGGTCAACTGGTTGAGAAATCAACACCATATAAGATAACCCAGAGTTAGAGCGAAACTGGATAAGGAGAAAAATAAGCATACTAGAGTTCTTCGGAAATACTTTTCATCTTTAAAATAGTTCTTTTTACAAACACTAGACTCAACATTGACCAATAGCAAGGTTTTCCTACGGTCGGTACTGCTCAAATACCAAGAACTGTGACACCCCCGGGATCAGGGCGAAACAAATTCCAGATCTCTGTCTGAAATAAGCTTAACCTTGAGCTCGAGAATATCCAGTGAAGAATCGGTAACACACTAGTGACCCTACGACACAAAATTTATTACAGCAAGCTCATATCTGAGCAGAGAACCAAATTATTACAAGCAGAGGTCACTGACCACAAACACCAAACAACGGAAGGCAAATTATGCTATTAAGTATAGCAAACTTAACAAATGTCCTAAGAGGACTGAAGCATAACGATGACGTCCCAGCCCATAGATTCCAGGCTGCCGGCCGGGAACCCCAAGCTACTCGTCGATGTCGATGTAGTACAGAACTCGTCTTCAGGTGAACACTTACTCTGCCAAAATTATCAACAAAGCAAGGGTGATTACAGGGTGTACTCCACAAGACTTATGGCTGGTGGAGTTGTTTTGCATAAAGCCATCTTTTTGTTTATAAACAAGAGAGAGAAGAAGCTCGTCTAATCAGAATATTTTAAAAGGGGATAAGAGAGTGACATATCCAAAGTATTGATCATCATCTTTTGATATCCACCAAATCATTATCATATGAACTTGGATCACCCCTCGTACCCATGAGGAAGCATCCTTAAGCACACGTTGATCTGTCAATTTTTACGATTACGTTCATGTTCTCTATGACCTTGAGTCTGGTCGCCAAGTCTTTCATAACTGTGAACACGACTTTTAGAAAAGATTATTACCCTACAGGGGTGTACAACTTTACCCACATGTACTAACCTTCTCTTAATGCCACATGATTAGCCCTCTTCCTTGGAAGGCCGACAGAGGGTGGTTAGACACGACCTTTACCTCGCTTTCGCCGAGACCATGAGTCACAAAATAAGTATGGTTCTGCTGTAACGGGTCAAATCCCGAAGCCGGTACTTAAAGATGTGAGGCGAGGTTGGTTTACCAGGGGCGTTATCTACCCCAAGCAACCCGGTCCATGCTTCCCTACCTGTTATGAATGCACCTGCACCCGACAAATCTTTCAAAAGCTTTTCTATGCATATGTCGAATGGAACGCCCGAACTATGTGACTCATGGAATCTACAAGGCAAGTTAGTTGCTCGTGAGGTTGTCCAGGCCCCGTGTGGTTGCACGCTCATCTTGGTTCCAAAGGCAAGAACTCAGGTCCTAGTGGTGGCGAGCATGGGACTAGAAAAACCACATCCCACTATGGACTCCGATACAAGCCTTAGCATGTTTAATCTCATATCACCTTTGATATCATCTCATCTCGTTCTCCGGTCATACTAGATTCTCTGCATCTGATACATCATCTCGATGGACCAGAACTGACAGCTATGCATGGCTAAGCAGAACACAGATGATAGCTCTAGTAGTGCACACGAGCCAAACCTAGTTATGCTAGGAGCAGTGGATCAGGTAATATAAGCTCAAAGGGAGTATGCAATAGATAGTATACTCTATCTATCGATAAAAGACCACAATAGAATCGTATGCAACATGGCAGAATTGAAATGCTTTAGAAATCATAGGATTATATCATGGTGGGGCTATGCTTGCCATTGCCTGTTGATAACCGATACATAGATCTTCGGGAACCTTGTACTTGACTTGGTTAGAGTTGGTCAAATATTGTTCGTCGATCTTTGGTCTTCGATCTTTGATGGTGTTGTCCTCGGGCTTCGATCTCGATCTTGATATCGTATTCTACCGAAGAAGAACCAAACACCGGAAAGAGAGGGAAATAATCAACACATGGAAACGATGCAATGCTCAAGCAATGATGATGATATGGCAAGTTGAATTGTATTGAATTAAAACCCTAAAGCACGCTCGACAGTTTAAATGGGGTTCCAAGGGGTGCAAACCCTAACTTGGGGAAACTCCGGAGTCATATGAGAGGGGTTGGTTAGTTCTCTAATTAAACTTGTCTTCAAAGTTGTTGAACAATTCATGATTATAGCTTAAAGAGACAGCTCTCATTTTTCTGAACATTTTGATATATTATTTGTATTTTTCTGATTTATAAATAATTACTTATTTAATTTACAAGTTTTATACCAATTTCAGAAATTATTAAACCATTTCTTAATTTAAATAAAACCGGATATACTTTTTACACAGAGGGCTGGAATAGCCCTAGAGACAGATAGGTGGGGCACTAGCCACCTCAGCCTCCACGCAGGCAAAGTGGGTCCCTAGCTACGTTTGACTAGGTCAGACCCACGTTGGCTGATGTCACGATGACATCAGCATGACATCACCGCGGGGATTGCTCCCAGTTTGAGCATGGATCAGCGGATTGGATGCGCGCCTGGGCTCAAGGTTGGTCTCGTTCGATGCGGCTCAAAGGGGTGGACCAAAAACTGGCGGCGACGCTGCAGGATGACCACCAGAACATGGCCGACGACGACGGACAGTGGCAGCGGCGGCAGACGCAAGACGCGGGCATGGAAGAAGGCGAGAGGGAGAGGGAGAAGAGCACGGGCATGCTCAGAGGCTCACCAGGAACACGTTGATGTGGTTAGAAAAGCTCGGGGAGGCCGTAAACAGTGCCGTAGGCGGCGGCCAGAGCTCGGGAAGACGAGGTCGTTGCAGTCGATTTCGGTCGCGTGAGGCCGATTCCTTGGACGAGGGAGGGCATGGCGACAAGACGGAGCTCCTGGGAATCACGGCATGGCTCGGGGAGGCCGGAGGCGTCGGGGACACCACGGCACCTGCGGTCCAGGGTTCCGGCCGGATAGAAATTGTGGCAAAAGAGGGGATTAGGGTTCATCTTGGCGGCAAAGGAGTACTTGTAGACGTCGTCTAGGACGGTAGCGTGCATCGCAGCGCCGGCGGGAATCGTGATGCAGGCGGGCGACGGCAGCGGCGCCACGTAGCTGCTCCGTCGTCGGTGACAAAGATGACAGGCGGACAGAAGGATCGAAGGGGTACGCGCACGGGGTGGGCTGCGTCTGGGCTAGCTTGGGCCCCGGGGTGGGCTGCGGGAAAGGAAAAGAGGAGAAGGTTGCTGGGCTGCTCGACCTGTTTGCTCTGCTCCTCTCTTTTTTTAGCAAAACTTTTTCAATTTCTGTTTTTCATTTCCCTTTTGTATTTTCATATACAAAACTATTCTGGGCATTTCAAAATGCCTTAGATTTTGTAAAACATTTAAAATAATGTGAGACCCTTGTAACATTTTGGGCTTCACACTTTTTGACCATTTTCAAACTATTTGAAACCATTTGAAATATTTACAAAGAGGGAGGAATATTAGGGTTTGAGGCTTTGATTTATTTCTTTGATGCACAATTTAAAATATGATGCTCATGCAATGCACAATCAAACCCTAAATAATATATTAGCTAGAACTGGGGTGTTACACCCGGGCTAACCTTACATGACATCGTTTAGGAGACTTGCTCCACGCTCAACATGCAACTTGTATTGCATAAGTAGCTTTGCGGGTGTCTGTCTCTCCCACCATAGTGAAGATTCAATTTACAATGGGCACTTGACAATACTTGTATCAACGTTGTCTTTCTTGTTCGCAAGTTAGAATGGTTCTTATTCGAAAGCCCCAAACCACGTAAAACATGCAAAGAAAATTAGAGGCGTCTAACTTTGTTTTGCAGTGGTTTGCTGTGATGTGATATGGCCATGTTTATGATTATATATGATGTATGAAATGATCCTTATTGTAAGTTGGCAACCAACAGGAACCTTATGGTTAAATTTAAATTTCGTTTAAGACATGCATGTCTATTGTCCAAAGTAGTTGTAATAGTTGATGTTGTTGGGCGACAACCATGGAGTGACGCCATTGACCTTGACTCCACACCGGTGATGATGTATATCATGTTCGTGCTTGGAGATGGAGATCGAAGGCACAAGAAGAAAGGCCATATCATATCACATATTATGAATTGCATGTGATGTTAATCCTTTTATACATCTTGTATTGCTTAGATCACGACAGTAGCATTATAAGATGATACCTCTCACTAAATATCAAGTAAAAAAGTGTTCTTCCTTAGTAGGCACATTTGCTAAGACTCGTAGTTTCGAAGCACGACGTGATGATCGGGTGTGATAGATTCTACGTGTGCATACAACGGGAGCAAGCCAGATTTTATCATGCGGATACTAAGGTTAAATTTGAAGAGACTAGCATGTACAGACATGGTCTCGGAACAGGGAATACCAAAAGGTAAAGCATGAGTCATATGATTGATATGATGAACATGTTGACTGTTTGCCTTTGAAGCTACATCATCTCTCGTGATGATCGTACTTGGTGTAGTGGATATGGTTCGTGTGATCAATAAAACAATTTGAGGGATATTGTTTTGAGTGGGAGTTCACCTAGTTAATTTAAGTGTTAAATATTAACTCAATTTATCATAAACTTAGTCTAAAGTCTTTGTAAATATGTTGTAGATCGTGGCAAGCCCTACCACCATTTTAAATGCGTTCCTAGAGAAATAAAAGTTGAAATAAAATGGAAGCAACTTCAGAGAATGGTTCTGTAACATGAGGATTGTCCTCGATGCTGGAAATTTGACCTATATGCTGGATTCACCGTTAGGTGACCCACCTGCAAATACTGCGTCTCGGGATGAGCGCAATGTGTATGACACAAAGCGTGATGACTACAATATAGTGAAATATGCGATCCTTATGTCAATGGAGCCTATGATCCAAGAATGCTTTGAACTTAGCAGCGATGCTGCCATGGTGAAGGAACTGAAAGCCATGTTTGGGGGTCAAACCTATGCTAAGGGATATATGATCTCTAGCAAGTTCTTTAGTGTTATGATGAAGGAACACAACTCTATGAACGATCACATCATGATGATGATGCACTATGTTCAATGTCTCAAGGTACTAGGATATGAAATCCTAGTTGATCTTGTGATAGATAGATTTTTTCAATAGCTCACACAAAGTGACAAAAGGTTTGTGCTGAATTACAAGATAAGTGGTGCTATTGGATCGCTCACTGAACTTGTTGCTACTTTGGTGGCTGCCAAAGTAGACATGAAGAATCAAGATGAGCTCAAGGGTAACTTCGAACGCAACAAATCCGTTGCTGCACCTGAGAAGAAAACCCGAGTTGGCGCTAGTCCTAATTCAAAATGCTTTTATTGCAAAGAGTGTGGTCACTGGAAGCATAATTGCCTCAAGTACCTGGCAGATCTAAAGAACGACAACATCAAGAAGAAATGTATATTCAATATACATGTTATTGATGTGTATCTTACTAGTAGTCGTAGTAGTGCCTGGGTATTTGATACTGGTTCAGTTTCTCATATTTGTAACTCAAAACAGGTGCTACAGAATAAACGGAGACTAGCGAGAGACGAGGTGATGATGCACGTTGGAAATGTCTCCAAGGTTGATGTGATCACTGTCGAAACGCTCCATCTTCATCTACCATCGATATTAGTTTTATACTTAAATAATTGTTCTTTGGTGTCTGCGTTAAGCATGAACATTATTTCTGGATCTTATTTATTGCGAGACGGTTACTTGTTTAATTCCGAGAATAATGATTGATCGATTTATATGAGTAATATATTTTATGGTCATGCACCTATGATAGAGGTCTATTCTTATTAAATCTCGATAGTAGTGATACACATGTTCAAAAATATAGATGTTAAATGTTTGAAATTGAATGATAATTCTACATACATGTGGCACTATCGTCTTGGTCACATTAGAGTGAAGTGTATGAAGAAACTCCATACTGATGGACTTATTGAATCACTTGATTTTTAATCACTTGAAAGATGGAAAAAATGACTAAGACTCCATTCTTTGGTATAATGGAGCAAGCTACAGACTTATTGGAAATCATACATACCGATGTGTGTGGTTGATGAGTGTGGCATCGCGCGGTGGTTATCATTATGTTCTTAATTTACTTGAGTAGATATGGGTATATATATTTCATGAAACATAAGTCCAAAACTTTCGAGAAATTTAAGGAATTTCAAAGTGACGTAGAAAATCAATGTAACAAGAAGATTAAATTTCTATGATCTAATCGTGGAGGTGAATATCTAAGTTACGAGTTTGGCGAGCATTTGAACAAATGTGGAATACTTTCACAATTGACACCGCCAGGAACACCACAACGTAATGGTGTGTCCGAACATAGTAATCAAACTCTATTAGACATGGTTCGTTCTATGATGTCACTTACAGATTTACCATTATCGTTTTGGGTTTATGTATTAGAAACATCTGCATTCACTTTAAATAGGGCACCATCTAAATCCGTTGAAACCACACCGTATGAATTGTGGTTTGGTAAGAAACATAAATTATCATTCCTTAAAGTTTGGGGTTGCAAAGCTTATGTAAAGAAGTTACATCCTGACAAGCTTGAACCCAAAGCAGAAAAATGCGTCTTCATACGATACCCGAAGGAAACTATTGGGTATACCTTCTATAATAGATCAGAAGGCCAATCTTCGTTGCCAGGAATGGATCCTTTCTCGAGAAGGAGTTTCTCTCTGTAACATCCCAGCATTAGAGTTCAGAAATAAGCTGGACCCAGATGTGTGCATTGCATTCATGCATAGAAAATCCGAATAATTTTCGCGCTTTTGAACAAAACCTGTGAAAATGATTGAAGCTTCTCTCAACTTGATGGAATTGAGGTAGATCATCAAGTTGACGGTGATAAGTTTCAATATGAGCTTTGCTAAAACCATAACAGGGTAAACATGATTTGATCTAAGGGTAGATCAAATAGAATAAACTTTAAAAAACTTAATGCATTGCTTAATGATTGATATCTGGTCCTTAAGGGATCATATCATAATATTCTTCACAACAACTTATAAATACCAAGTTCAGATTACAACTCAAGTAATAAGAATGTAATGGCTAATTCTGATCTCTCTTATTCTTATCTATTCTTACTATGAGTGTCATGGTAATACCTAACTTTAACTCTTTAGTGTGATTGAGTAGGAAAGAAACTAAGTCAAGGTCAGGCACCATGTATCTTTCTTTCCATATCAATCCTTATCGAACCCTATCTTAATATATGTTGTTCATCCATGTTGAGTAATCAACTATTGATTCACCAATTCTTAATCTATCAACTCTTGACCATATCATAGCATACATTTAAGTGCCTATAAATAAACAACTAAGAAGAGGTAAATAGTAATGCTAGTTTTAGATATCATCTATAGGATGGGAGTGATTGAAGTATGAGTTAAACTCACTCCTGAAATGATAGAAGAGTTATTGGGACATACAATTATATAGTAGTAAAGAAGATTACAAGGATGAATCCTGAAGATAGTTACCAGTAGTAATTCTATTGGATCAAGTGGGCATAGTCCATGAATAACAGCCTTAATCCAATTAGAGATATTGGGAAGATAATTTCAATACAATTGTAAGGTTGTATTGATGAAGCCTTGATTAGCCAATTGGAAACCTAAGCTATAAATGATTGAAGGATTATAATGATCATGCCTTGCTCCCCAGGATTGTATACTTATATCGAGTATAAGTGACATTGGTGGGTAGAACATTATTGAAACCCTAGTATAGATAAGTTAGCCTAGAGTAGTCATTAAAAGTCACATTAAAGTAATGCGAGGTTGGAGTATGAGTTAGTAGAGTAAACTAAATGTAAGATAGTATGATTAAATTAAAGCTAGTATAGCATGGAGTTATGGAAGTAGTGTTATTCCTCTTAAAGGATAGTAAGCTTTAGATAAAGGTAGTTTGATGTATACATATATTGAAATAATCTTAGTGGTGGCTGATTATGGAAGAATAGGAATGGAGTTATAAATAACTACATGTTGGGTTGAAGGTTATCAGCAGAAGAGTAGTTGTTATAACCAAGCCTAGATATGTGAAGATCGTGAAATGCTTTAGTGTCAAACTCATTGAATTCATCCATGAGTTTGGAGGAATAATAGGTGAATAAGAATATTTTTGTGAAATAAAGCTTAGCATGTTAACCATGATGATGTATAGGAAGAAGTAGTATATCTAGGAAAGGAATTCCTTAATTAGAAGCCCAAAATTATGAAATATGGAAGATAGTAATTCTTGGTAAACATTAAACCCTAAATCTATGATCAAGCTTTATATCCATCTCATCTATTAGATAAATCATATGATTTTTACAATGTTCTATAGGAATAGTTTATAGAGCAAATCACTGAAGCACATCTCTGTCAATTCCAATTATCATTATTATATGTTCTTAGGAGTATTTTTATCAATTCTTTTCCATAAAAAATTTTAGATGTAACTTTCTATTTTAAAAGGTGATATCATTAAAGATCACAAACATAAGACAATATGCTTAGTTATTAAATCCTTACTTACATCAACAAGGGAATATAAGTAAATTAAGAATCCTAAACTCTAGGGTAAGCACTTATAATTCAAACCCTAACTTCTATGTTTATCATAATAGAATATATACATTGCCAATTTGTAAATTAATACGAGTTATATTAACCATATTAATTTCCTTTGTATATCATGCATCAAATAATGGTATAGGATCATTATATAAAATTTTCCATTCAAACTATGAGCTAACTAAAATTAAGTTCTATAAACAAATAAGGAAATATCATATAATAAATCCATGGTTTAGTATAGAAAGAAAATTAATAATAAAGGATTCTACAAAATATTTAAAGGGACTCATATAAAGAAAATAAAGAAATATAAAATATTTATTATTAAGATTTACAAAATAAATCTCAATCAATACTAATTGTTGTTGCAAGTGTTCAGCAAATAAACTTTGATACAAAATTTCAAATTATAGATTAAATACAAATCTAAAAAGAAAAACAGAAAATGGAAAACAAATAGGAAGAAAAAAAAGAGAAAACAGTTTCTGGCCCGTGGCCCATTTCTTCTCTCCACTATCTACCACTCACGTGTAGTCCACTTCGGCCCAATAGCGAGCCCAGCTCATCCACACAGTGACTGACGAGTGGGACCAGATGGAGGACTGTGGGTTGAGCTGAAAGATTCACCAGGGGGTTTTCCACAATTGTAACATCATCGTCATCCAGAGGGGGATAAGAAGGCCACCGCGACACCCTGCCTCAATCCATATCCACATTCCCTCCTTATCCTCTCTGTTTTGAATGGGGCCGAAACCCATGCTCATTGGATCTCGCCTCGCCGTCGAGCCACACCTCCCAACTCTCTTCCAGGTAGCCATGGAGAAGCCCCGTGCTCCGTAGATCCTCTGGGTGAAATCTTGCATTAAGGGGAGCACTGGAGAGGACGAATTTTGTCGTTCCTCTTTGCGGCAGTTCATCGGAATCCTCGTCAGAGAGCTCGTCTCCGACTGCACCAGTCCTCATTGACATCACCACTGCAATCAGGTTGAGTTCCTGAACCTTCCAGAATCCCTAACTCGCCTCCTCTCGATGTAAATCGCCGTCACATCTTATGTCACTGTCGGCCACCGTCGGAGCTCATCTGAGCCAAGGCTCCGATGACCATTTCCGGGCGGCACTGCCACTTTAGGGTTCAACACGTTGCGCTGATTCAAACTAGGATAGTTTCGCTTGCTTGGGCGCCGTGGATCGTCGCTAGCGACCACCCACTGATGGCGGTGGTTGTGCTGACGCCATAGCGACGTCATGCCAATGTCAACCTCTACCTAGTTAGCCTATTTGACCTGGTCTTTGTCTCACGTGGCAGGTGACATGGCTTTGGGCCCATCTGTCATTGTCTAGGAGTAGAAATAGGGCCGGTAACAAAGGCATTTAATAACCTGACAGATGATGTGGCCATTGGCCCACTAGTCAGCGACTAAGGCTAGGTGTGGGTGCGGTGTAAAAAGATTAATATCTGTTTAGGAAATAAATAAAAGATACAAAATCAAATTTAAATGTTTCAGGAATAAAATAAAATCATTAAATCTTATTAAATCCATAGCTTTTCTTTTATAGTTCACAAAAATATATGTAATACATGAAAAATTTTAGGAAAATAAAATCTATAACTTAAAACCATTATCAAACATTATTATGTTAACAATTTAAATAATTAATATTTAATAAAGATTTTAAAAGTAATAAAACTTTTATAATTCCTATTTTAATAATGGTAAATATTAAAAATAAAAATAAAAATACCAAAAATCTTATAAAATTAAGAACTATAGTTTAAAACTATAATCATGCATTATTATTTCACTTAATTAAATATTTATTATTTATTAAGTATTTATAAAGTAATAAATATTGTCAAAATCATATCTTATTATTTATAAATCACAAAAATAAATGTAATATATCAAAATGATCACAAAAATAATGTCTACTTGCTAAAAATATAATACTTTAGCAACTTGAATTTAAACCTAATTCCGTAGTCATTAGTTTATGTAAGGGTAAATAAAAATTTGTTAATATTTCTAAAATTAGCCAATTAAGTCTAATAAATAATATTAGTCTTAAAAATTAATATTATGAAGTCATAAAGGTTCAAACATTATAAATTCTATTTTATTGAATTATCTTTCAACCATAAGTGTAGATTATTTTCCAAAAGGACCCTTATCCAATATAAAATCCCTAAGAATGATTTGTGGCTAAATCCAATCTTTTCCATATACTTCAACCACCAGTTTACCAAACTATCACAACATTATAGTAAGTCCATAAGTAGTTAAGTAATATTACTTCTTTGTTTATAAACTGTAACCACTCATTTATAAAAAGGTAAATGATACTATTCCATTATAAAAGCAAGAAACCACTACACCAAGTAAAAGGATAACCATTCTGAAGTAATCTTAAGGAAACATTACCAGATACACAAGGTACAAATATCTTAGGCATTACACTTCCAAACCATCTATGTTTTTTTAAAAAGTTAACTTTAGTCTCAAGGCTTATAAACATTATATCTAATAAACTACATATGTTTTTATAGTTAACTTTGGTCTATTCCAATTAAGACATAAAGCATTTCAAGTCCAAACTATTCAAGTAAGGACAAACAACCTTGACCACATTGATTAACCACAAGGATTGTTTAGACCTTAGAAAAGGAATCTTTTCTTCAAATGTTATTCTTTTTGTCACTTCAAACAACAACTCTTATATAAGCAATCTTGAGTAGCATTTAACATTTATGTGTGTCTCATTGTTTTATGATATTATAATTACATGTTGTTTCACAAACACTCACAAGCCTTAATAAGAAGCACAAGTATGAAACTTATCTAAAAGGGACAACACATTCTAAAATAACCATTTCCGATATCCAAACCCTAGAACAACGTTATCCCTAGGATTCGCGTTTATAAAGTGCATCACATTACTTATGCATAAAAGAATATTGCTTCTTTAAACATTAGTCCTTACCGGACCAATGATGCTGATTTCAAATATTGGATCTTTTATTGTCTCGAAGACCGTGAGTGCATAATCTTGCAATCACAAAAGTCAAGTTCACACTTGCTCATGTCCTTTGATTATTTTATGTAAAGTATTTTACAAATCCAGTGTTGTCATCACCTGCATTGGAAAAAGGTCCGAAAACACTATTTTCATAATAATGTGATTATGTGTTAATTACCATGAGGTAATAACCTACTATAAAAGTTTCGGTGGTAAAGGAAAATATGATCTAGGACTAACAACCAATGTCGCCAGTGATTCTTGTGCCGTATATTACGTGTTAACCATGAGATTTGGAATGGGACGGAGAAGTCAGTTGTATCCTTTTCCTCTTGTATGGAGGCAGGACGACCTTAACGTGACGTTGTGATTCCTTGTGCGGATCCAACATATGGGTGGGCACCCTTACGCCCCACACTTTTGGTGTCTATATTATCTATGAATGGTGTTTAGGGATATAGTCCATGCATTGTTCAAAAAATAGGCCGAATCAGCGATTAATAGGCCGATTAATCGCTACTAGGGACCTGACCGTGTCGATTACCATTAATCGTTTGTGTTAATCGTTTAGCCCGATTAATAGCTCTGACAGTCCGATTACTAGGTATGTTCCCTATTAACTACTACACTTGGTCAAAAAAGTTGAAAAATTGTCAACACATATCGCCCATCCATCCGCTAGCCCGCTCCAATAAAGTAGGTTTTTCGAAGCTTCCGCTCGATCCCTGCCTCTAGGAGCTCGATTTCTACCATCACCAGCCAGTTCCTTGTCGTTGTTGACCAGTTTCTCGTAGTTGCCGATAAGACCTCAGATACAAGAGTTCGAGCGTCTTGAGTATCTCATTCAGGAGCTCGAGGCTGCCTTTAATAGGGTAGGTGGTTGAGGTGCAAGAGGAGTCATATGTCTTTTAGGTGCTAATTTTTGTAGGTTGCATCGATTAATAGCCGACCGATTAAATCAGTTAATCGTCCGAATTCCGATTAGTCGCTACTCCTAAGATAACCGAGCAGTTAATGATTAACGATTTCCTTACCATTGAGTCCATGTAAATGGTACTATTCCGGTCATCACTAGGTCATAGAGTCTTCAGGAACTCATCAAGGTTTTAGCCTGCCCGAAAGGGGGCTTAACGAAGGTGAGCCAGCCCCGAAGGATCGTGCAGACATATGAGGTCATGGAGAGGGCAGTGATTGGCTTGGATCATTTACTGGGCCCCACAACATGGAATTGTGGACGAGTAAGCTACCCGGTTGTGCAACAAGGAGTTGATATCTCATGGGTAAAGTGACACACCTCTGCAGAGTGTAAGAACTGTAACTTGTTACTCCCTGTTCCGGGAAGGAGCTGCAAACGCGGTGGGAAAGGAACTCCATGAAAGTCCTGGTAAACCCGTGAAGGCTGACGGACATAGTTTTTCAGAATAAAAGCAACCTTTAAAGAAATGTGTACGAAAACATGCATTGCCTACGACCTATGGTCTGTGGCTATAGTTACAGTGCATCAAACACTCCTTTTCTAGTGCACTTGCTAAGTATGCTCGTACTCAAAGTATCTTCTTAACCATTGCTAGATTCTTAAGCCAATACATACGACGTCTACATCAAGTTATGCTCCAGGAATCATCATCAACCGCTAAAAGCCCTTAAATGAAGTCAAGAGAGTCAACATATACATCAACTCAAGTGAAGACGAAGTTACTGATTAGATAGGAATATAATCTCTAACCATAGAACATATTTCTATAGCACATTGCAATACAAGCAATCCCAGACCATTAGTTAGCACACTGGTCTAAATAGTATGATAGTATTTGAGTTGTTTATTTCTGATTCTTCTTGATAAGAAGATTCTTTCTCTCTCTTTAACCTAGAGTGTTCTCTGGATCTTGTTTATAGAGTGAGTTGTAACCTTTAGCCATGTATTGGACCTGATGTGTTTCTGTTGTACCACTTTGAGGGATGTAATACTAGTGAACGGTGTTTCATTAGTGTTATGTCAAAGACTATAGTCTACTACATCATGCAATTGTATGCTGGGTCATCGCAGTTGGTATAAGAGCATATGCTTTGACCTTAGGCTGGAAACCTATTGAATGGGTGGAACCTGTAGGACTTATACTTGCAAGAATAAAGAGTTCTCTAGTGATATGAGGGATATTCACTTGAGAATAATCCTATCATGTTGCTAGTGCCATAATTCTTTAGTATGATTGCAATCCCGATCATTACCCCGAGAGTTTTAACTCTATGTGACTGATGATAATTTCTTATCTATAGCTCCACATGGCACCTCGGTATCCACCCCGGAATGTTCAAGTGATGAACATGACAGTAAATGACTATGGAAGGGGATTGGACGGATAATCTCCGACAACTTCTATGGAGTTTGGATTGTTTTGGTCAAGATTTACAGTTACTATGATGGGCAGGTATTAGCTAAATACCATGTCATGATCATGTTACCCAAGAAGTTAGGACTTAAGGGGGAAATGCCATCAGGAGAGGCAAGGTTCATGGCATCTGCATACTAGATTGCCGTAGGAGCAACCATAACCATGATCCGAGAACAGAAATCCCAAGCTCTAGAAGGTAGTACTCACACCATTATACCCCATGAAACCTGAAACCCAGAGCATAATCTAGATCACTCTTCTTTAGTCCAAACTGAACCTACTCTAGATGTAGCGTATATGGATCGTTATCGGTCTTTGTTAAACACTTATCATAACACTCACCAAGTTTTAGTTCAGGAACTGGATACGGTCATTGAGGATTTTACTGATCCTGATAAAGCAATGGCACGTAGGAAGAAGTTAGATAAAGAAGCTAGGCATCCCAAATACATATCTTCAGGAGAAGTGTATGAGGAAAACTGAGTTTGATGATCCACACTCAGAAAACTATGCCTACTACCAAAATGAATTCAAGCCACCTGAATACCTATGGACCAAGTACAACTCCGAACAACAGGAATGGGCTAGAGTTATTCCAAATAACCCTGAGCAAAATCAGTATAAATGGGGAGTAGAATCTCAAGGAGGAAACATAGGAAATCCTATACCTTGTGATGCAGGTATCAGAGAAGAGACCAACTATAACCATAGAGAGCCTTATGGACCATATGGGGGTGATACCAATCCAATCAACTTAGAAGAGTATTCAGATAGCTACTATACCAATATGTATGACTGGATCCAAGAAAAGGCTAAGGAGCCGACTTACTTTGAGGAAGCGTTTAGAAAATCAGGAATATCCTATAGAGGATTACGCCAACTCTAGTCATTTTTCAATGACTAATCTCAGTCTCAGTACTTCTAATCAAGAATACGCACCTCCTGGATGATCTTACGCTCCAGAAGGCAGTCGTAGGACTTCACGTCATCATGGAAGGAATTCCAGGAAGCATTAGAGGAAGATGAAAGTAAGAAAGGAACGACATCCCAAGGGATGAGTGCTTGTATAATGTACAAAGAGGGTAATGCGTATTGTAGTTTGAAGGGTTTGCCGAAATAATTGAGGATGTACTCACAAGAACCGGATGTTCTTGTAAGATAGTTGTGTAATATAGGTGAGGAGCAAACCGTTGGAACATCTAGTACATTTGTAAATTATTTAAAACCTATGTATAATAAATGGTATATGTTTTGTTGTTTATCAACTTTTGGATTTTCTTGAATCTTCTTGATTGACTAGATCTGTACATGAAGTTTAATTAGGTGTGCAAATGCATGATGTAACACCCAGTTATCACTTGATGTTATAAACCTAGATAGAAACGGGAATTCATTTAAAGGAGTGACGAGTTCCAAAGACCAAGAGGAGGATTTCTTTGAAGAATGGAGCAAAGTATAAGGAGTATCAACACAATTTGAAGGTTGAACCAAGTTTTGATCATTCCTAAACATCAATAAGAAGGAAGTTTAGTGTAGAAGATGTATGGAGCAACAAGAAGTAATAAACTTAAAGCTCATTCAAAGTAGGTAACATGGCTAAGAAGTTAATAAAGTAGTTGTACCAAGTTCATGGAAGTATCATCAATAAGTGCAAAGAAGAAGTTTTGGAACTAAAATGGTATTCAAGCTCTGACAATTCAGAGAGAATGCCAGTAGTGAAGGAAATATGCCCTAGAGGCAATCATAGAGATGATTATATTTCATATGTATCCATGAGTTATTGTAATGTTCCTTGAATATCCATATCAGGCAACTTTTATTGATTGGCAATTATGTGAACTGTTTGTGAAACTCTTTACTTGTATGGTTATTTAATAGTTGTCCCTAGTCGGAGTTCATGTGAGGACACACGTGAATATTAGACTAGTACATCGATTGGTTAATGACTATGTTTCGCAAGTCATAGACATGGAGATGTCAAACCAATGATGTGGACACATGTTATGAACATGGGGTTGGACTAACCCAACTTGAGACTGGCAATTAGACTTGCAGCTCTCTCTACATGTCGTGTATGTTTTGTCCTTAGACCTGAGATTGTCGCATGTACTTGAGATGTGGATCGACCTACTTTGGGGCTATCAACCACTACTCCATAACTGGGTAGTCATAAAGGTAGTTTTCGGGTTTGTCCTGAAGCATGTTGCAAGGCATGGTCAATAAAGATGGGATTTGCCCCTCTCTACTTGAGAGAGATATTTCTAGGCACCTCGAGTGATCGTATCCAGGAATGCATGGCCATGCTACATAAGGTTAAGAGTTAACCTAGTAAAGGGATTCCGAATCACGGTATCGAGAAAGAGAGGTCGGCTTGGAGGTAGACCAAATATCGTGAGTCAAAGGGAAATACATGTACTAAACCTTGTGATGGTTCGTCCGATATGATCTTTGTAACCGTTTAGGAGTTGGCATGTCTTGCTATAGGCCACTACCAACTATTGGCAGAATAAGTGTATTTGTGTCATGTCTATGCGTATATGAACCTATAGGGTCAAACACTTAAGGGGGTGGAAGCCTAATGAGGAATGGATCCGAATTAGACCAGGCTTAGGCTACTAATGGGATGCTAATGTAGAAACCCACTGGGGACGCCTATATAAGAGAGGGTGGGGCGATCTGACCAGGGTTATACCATTCCATCCAGCCGCCACAACTCACGCATGTGTTGAACGCGCGGACCTAGCAGTCCGGCGTCTGACGCTTCCACCCCGCACGTGTGGATACCTCGGAGGTGCTGCATCTGTGGCACTTGGACGAGCCGCGCAAGGGGAGCTTCTCATGGGACGAGGACAAGGAGGAGACGTGGAATGTCTGCACTGCCTCGACGCGCTTCATCAATTCCGCAACTGCGCGTCTAGTGGTAATCCCGTGATCTATGACAACAGTAATCCTGGTTTACGCGGTAGAATTTTTCTGATTTGCGCTAGTGTAGCCTACCTGTATCCCTTCAGTGGTATCAGAGCCGATGCTGTTCATTTATAGCTTCGGGATGTTTGCATATGGTGATATGCAGATTGATATGAATGATGTGATCGTTTTTATGGCGGTGGTTCAGGATTGATCTATGATCTTGCTTTCCGTGATCGTGATTCTGAGGTTGTCGAACGACTTACCCCTACCGGTCGGTGTCCGCCATCGGGGTAGACAGTGACACATAAATCCTGTTGAATCACGCAAAGATCAATATGATTGATCGAATCAGAACCTAGATCTAAAATCGATGTACCGTGATCAAAGGAGTTTGATGGAATCGGGACATGAGTCGGTTTATGGTAAATTTGATTTGCCGATCAAAATCTTTAAAGAAAATTGTGAAGATACCGCGAGGGGAGTTGCCCCTTCGAACCCCGTAGGGGGAGACCCCCTAGACCCCCCTTAATCATAGCCCCTTTTGTATGTCGTTAAGGTAAATAGGTGCTGCAATGTCACATGATCCGGTAGAATGTGATTCTATGCATAACTTGTTTTTGCAGGATGTATGTGATCAGTATGGCCCATATATGTATGTGATGCATGTATGAAATTTTGCATGACCTGCGTGTCGTGAGTAGGGAAACACGGCTGGAGCCATATGTGTTGTCATTTATTGTAATGGCATGCGTGCCAACTTGTGATGATCCCAATACTATGTAATTTTGATTACTAGTTGTTAGGAGTAATAGCTTGTATTAGTTCTGGGAGGACTCATCACTTGGAAGATGGCTCACATGGAACATGAAGATGGAGATCATCATGGTGGACAAGTTCTATGGCGATGGAGATCACCATGAGAAAATGGGCCATACTGTGTCACATCATATGTGAATGCTATTCTTATGTGTTTTACTACTATGCATGCTTATATGATAGAAGTAGAACGATCCCTCACAAAGTTTAAGTTAAACCATGCCCTCCCAACCAAACCTTGCACCATCCTATGTCCTGTACAATCGTTGGTGGGCCTATGAAATTAGGGTGCCGCGGTTTTCCTTGGCTGGATGGGTTTGTATCGGATACCTACACGCATAAGGGTTGGTGAGCTTGACAAGGTCATCTTAACAGATGTCACCCAACAACAAAAGTCATATGTGATATGATTAGCAAGTGTTGCTTACCGATTTACCTTGTCTCACTAGTCGACTTGTTAATTGTGAATCTTGAATCACTTAGTATCAATAGAGGGATATTGATTTAAGTGGGAGTATATGCTATTAAATTGTTTAATATGTTTTACTCTTTCATGGTTACATGGCTTAGTATTTTGCATGTTTTCTGTTGTAGATCAATGACACCGGACACTACATCACCTTTCTCTTTGCGTTCGATTCTTAACAAATATAAACTAAATGGAACAAACTATTCGGACTGGGTCCGTATCCTGAGAATTGTTCTCAGGTCTGATAGAAAGGAAACGGTTTTGGATACCCCAATCCCTGATGAACCTGCTGATAATGCATCTGCTGCCCTAAAGAACGCCTACAAGAGAGCATGTGATGATTCTCTTGAGGTTAGTTGTCTTATGCTTGCATGCATGGAACCTGAACTCCAAAAGAAGTTTGAGGATCAGGAAGCGTACGATATGATCGTCGCGCTTAAGGACATGTTCCAAGATCAGGCAAGGACTGAGAGGTAGAATGTTGCCAAGTCCTTTGTCGAATGCAAGATGGCAGAGGAAGCAGCTGTAGGCCCCGATGTGATCAAAATGGTTGGTTATAGTCAAACTTTATAAAAGCTTGGTTTTCCACTAGGACAAGAGTTGTCCACTGACTTCATTTTGGCGTCTCTTCCATCCAGCTATGGGCAGCTCATTTCGAACTGCCATATGCATGGGATGGAGAAGGGCCTTAATGAATTATGTGGGATGCTTAAAATAGCAGAAAGTGACATGAAGAAGTGTGTAGGGCATAGCCATGTGATGGATGTGCCGAACAAGCCTAGCTTTAAGAAAAAGGGTACTTCTTGGAAGAAGAAGGGCAAGGCTAAGGATACGATCCCTAAGTCTTCACCCAAGCAAAAGGCTGGACCTGCAGGTGACACTGAGTGCTTCTTTTGTCATGAACATAGCCACTGGAAAGAAACTGCAGCAAGTACCAGGCTTCTTTGAAGAAGAGTGGAAGTAAGAGTACTTCCCACTCAGGTACGTTTGTTGTAAATGTTGTGGACATTCTTCTCGCTGATTCCTATGTTAACTCTTGGGTATTTGATACCGGATCGGTTGCTCATATTTGCAATTCGATGCAGGGGCTAATAAGGACTAGAAAAGTGCGGAAAGGCGAAGTGGATTTTCACGTCGGAAATAAAGCAAGGGTTGCTGCATTGTTCGTCAGCGTCATGCAACTTCACCTTCCGTCAGGATTTATTATGGAGTTGAATAATTGTTATTACATTCCAAGTATGGGTCGAAACATTTTATCACCTTCATGTTTGATGAGGGATGGTTATTCATTCGCGAGTGCAAACAATGGTTGTGTAATCTCTAAGAATGATATGTTTATGGCTAATGCTCCCATTGTGAATGGGTTATTTATTTTAAATCTTGATGATGCATCTGTTTACAATGTTAGTGCTAAAAGGCTTCGGCCTAATGATTTGAGTCCTACCTATTTATGGCATTGTCGTTTGGGGCATATAAGTGAAAAGCACAGGAAGAAGCTCCATGGTGATGGTCTTCGAACTTCGTTTGATTTTGAATCATACGAGACATGTCAAGCTTGTTTACTTGGAAAGATGACCAAGTCGCCTTTTTCGGGTTTACCCGTGAGAGCGACAGACTTGTTGGAACTCATACATAATGATGTATGTGGACCAATGAGCACGATAGCCAGAGGAGGATATCACTACTTCATTACTTTCACTGATGATTTCAGTAGATATGGTTATGTCTACTTGATGAGACATAAGTATGAAACTTTTGAAAAGTTCAAGGAGTTTCAGAGTGAGGTAGAGAATCAACGTGGCAAGAAAATAAAGGCCTTGCGATCTGATCGTGGAGGTGAATATTTGAGTCACGAATTTAGCGATCATCTTAAGAGTTGCGGAATTGTTCCACAACTCACGCCGCCCGGAACGCCAGTTGGGGATGCTTATACGAGTGATGCTGTTGTAGCAGAACAAGTTGAGGAACCCGTGGCAATAGAAGCACCATAACCACGAAGGTCGGCGAGGCTCCACGAAGCACGAGAATTATTATTGTTAGACAATGATGAGCCTGTGACCTATGAAGAAGCAATGGTGGACCCAGACTCTGAGAAATGCCTGATCGCCATGTGATCTGAGATAGAGTCCATGGGAGACAATCAAGTTTGGAACTTGGTTGACCTGCCTGATGGTTTTAAAGCCATCGAGTGAAAATGGATCTATAAGAAGAAGATTGATATGGATGGAAATGTTCACATCCATAAAGCTCGACTTGTTGCAAAAGGTTTTCGACAAGTTCAAGGAGTTAACTACGATGAGACTTTCTCACCCGTAGCGATGCTTAAATCTATACGGATAATTCTAGCCATTGCTGCACATTTCGACTATGAAATATGGCAGATGGATGTCAAGACGGCTTTCCTAAATGGCATCCTAACTGAGGACGTGTATATGTGTAGAGGTCCCAACCTTTAATAAGGTAGAGATCCCTGTGTTTACAATGCTAGTCCCTGGATCACTAGCTAGCATCCATAGTTAATATGTTATATCAAGAAACAAAGGTCATAATACAACTTTATAACCAGGAATAAAATAATTCATTACATCTTACATAGCTCATTCGGCTATCTCATTACAATGCAGCAGAAATAACTATAGCATAGAGTCCTTCATCTTCAAAGTGCCACATGCAATCATGTTGGTTGTAGACTTGTAATCCTATTCAACACACTTCCCTAACATCAAACAAACCTGCAACATAATAAGTTACAGCCACAAGGGTCAATACATTTTGAATTGTATTGGCAAGTTTCACTACTATGTAGAAATAAGTGGAACCTATCAATATATGCATATTTGGCTAAGTAGGGTTTAGGCTCATTTGTAGAAAGCAATATAGTTTTATACTATCTTTTCAAAATAGTTTTGATCTTTTGACAAATCTTTCTAAACTCCTTGGAAAACTCCAAGTGCTTCTAATCCCTTGTTGACACCATCAAGTTTTACTTTGAGAAATTGGAATGTCGAGATCTTCCATAGCTGCAGGCCTTAGTTGCTCAGAGTTGTGCATAACCGGGGACACGACTAAGTACTTAGAATTTGATCTTCTGCAGAAGTTGTACACTTTACCCACATGACACAATCTCGTCTTGACGCCACTAGTGGTCGCTGGGTAAATACTCACCAAATGGAGTACCGACAGATCGAGAATGTGACAAAGTCTTTCTATAGAAGTCCTCCCAATACACAATGCTAGCTTGTCTACCAGGCACCCATGTAAGGATATATTTCCAATACACAATTCTTGTTAACCTGAAGATGCCAATGCAAGGGTCTTCCACTATGTAGTTGACTAAGC
Source organism: Avena sativa (assembly GCA_916181665.1). Lineage (NCBI taxonomy): Eukaryota > Viridiplantae > Streptophyta > Magnoliopsida > Poales > Poaceae > Avena > Avena sativa. The sequence goes on from OV702295.1 coordinate 134,778,508, forward strand.
CAGAGCCCATTTAGCATGTGGTTGTACACGGAAGCCAGTATACGAGAAACATGTTCAATCTCTAAGTCCCTAGGTGGTTTTCTTCTAGTGCACATACAAAAAGATAGCCATATAAACATGGTTCCCTTTGTTGCCACCTTGCCCAAAAGTTAGTATCCTCTTTCCACCCAGGAGTTCTGGTGTTGATCATGTTTTGCTCTAGGGAGAGTTTTAGTCAACGGATCTGCTACATTGAGATCCATGTGTACTTTACAAATCTTTATATCTCCATCCTTGACATGCTCGCGGATGGAGTGAAACCGGCGCTTAATATGCTTGGAATTCTTGCGAGACCTTGGTTCTTTGGCATTGGCAATGGCACCATTGTTGTCACAATAGATCACCATTGGTTCCAACGCGATCGCAACCACACCTAGTTCGGATATGAACTCCTTCATCCAAACCGCTTCATGAGCCGCATCCGAAGCAACAACATATTCGGCCTCAGTTGTTGATCCCGCCACCACAGGTTGTTTGGAACTCCTCGAACTAACCGCTCCTCCATTCATGACAAATACGTATCCGGATTGAGACTTAGAGTCGTCTGGATCGGTGTCAAAGCTTGCGTCAACATAACACTTAGCGACAAGCTCTTCTTCACCTCCGTACACAAGAAACATATCCTTAGTTCTTCGCAAGTACTTAAGGATATTCTTAACCGCTATCCAGTGTTCTGAACCTGGATCCGATTGGTACCTACTAGTCAAACTAATATCATGTGCCACATCCGGTCTTGTACATAGCATGGCGTACATTATAAAGCCTATGGCTGAAGCATAGGGGACTTTGTCCACTATCTCTATTTCTTTCGCCGTAGCCGGACTTTGAGTCTTACTCAATGTCTTGCCTTGCAACATAGGTAAGAACCCCTTCTTACTTCCGTCCATTTTAAACTTCTTTAAAATGTTATCAAGGTATGTACTTTACGATAGCCCTATTAGGCACCTAGATCTATCTCTATAGATCTTTATGCCTAATATGTATGACGCTTCACCTAGGTCCTTCATTGAAAATTTGCTGTTTAGATAACTTTTAACACTATTTAAAAGATCTATATCATTTCCGATCAATAATATCTCATCCACACATAATATAAGAAATGCCACATTGCTCCCACTCACTTTCTTGTAAATACAAGCCTCTCCATACGTTTGGACAAATCCATACCCTTTGATCACCTCATCAAAGCGGAGATTCCAACTTCGTGATGCTTGCTTCAATCCATAGATGGATCGCTGAAGCTTGCACACCTTGTTAGCATCCTTAGGATCGACAAAACCCTTTGGTTGTATCATATACAACTCTTGTTCAATATTGCCATTGAGGAACGCGGTTTTGACATCCATTTTCCATATCTCATAATGGAAATATGCTGCAATTGCTAACATAATCCTAACTGACTTTAGCATCGAAACCCCTTTGCGACAAGTCAAGCTTTATAGACGGTCACATTACCATCAGCATCAGTTTTCCGTTTGAAAATCCATTTATTCTCCATGGCCTTTCGGTCGTGAGGTAAGTCCACCAAGTTCCAAACTTGATTTTCATACATGGATTCCATCTCGGATTTCATGGCTTCTAACCATTTGTTGGAATCTGGGTCATCATCGCTTCTTCATACGTCGCAGGGTCATCAATTTCATCAACCATTAAATTCATAGCAGGGTTTCCGTACAGCTCGGGAGTTGCACGTGTCCTGCTAGACCTGCGAGGTTTGGTAGTACTCTCTTTCGGAGTTTCATGATCATTATCATTAGTTCCTTCTTCAACTGGTGAAGCCAACTCCGGAACGACTTCCGGCGCTACGCTACTCGCCATACTTTGAAGAGAAGGTTAAATAACCTCTTCGAGTTCTACCTTCCGACTACTCACGCCTTTCATGAGAAAGTCTTTCTCTAGAAAGGATCCATTCTTGGCAACAAAAACCTTGCCCTCGGATCTGTGATAGAAGGAATACCCAATAGTTTCCTTAGGGTATCCTATGAAGACGCGTTTTTCCACTTTGGGTTCGAGTTTATCCGGTTGAAGTTTCTTCACATAAAGAAATGATAGCTTAGGTTTGTTTCAAAACCACAATTCATACGGTGTCTTTTCAACGGATTTAGATGGTGCCCGATTTAAAGTGAATGCAACATTTTCTAGTGCATAACCCCAAAATGACAACGGCAAGTCCGTTAGAGACATCATAGATCGAACCATATCCAATAAAGTACGATTACGATGTTCCAACACACCATTTCACTATGGTGTTCCGGCAGGTGTGAGTTGTGAAACAATTCCACACTCTTTCATGTGAGTGCTAAACTCGTAACTTAGATACTCACCTCCATTGTCGGACCATAGAAATTTGATCTTTCTATTATGATGATTTTCCACTTCATTTTGAAATTCCTTGATCTTTTCAAAGGTTTTAGACTTGTGTTTCATCAAGTAGATATAACCGTATCTACTCAAATCATGTGTGAAAGTAACAAAATAACGATATCCACCTCGCGCCGACACACTCATTGGACCACATACATCAGAATGTATGATTTCCAATAAATCTGTCGCTCGTTCCATTGTACCGGAAAACAGTGTTCTAGTCATCTTACCCATAAGGCATGGCTCACATGTATCAAATGATTCAAAATCAAGTGATTCCAAAAGTCCATCCGAATGGAGCTTCTTCATGCGTTTAATGCCAATATGACCTTGACGGTAGTGCCACATATAATCATTAAGTTTAATCCTTTTAGCATCAACAATGTGAATATGTGTAACACTATTATCGAGATCCAATAGAAATAAACCATTCATCATCGGTGCATGACCATAAAAGATTTCATTCATATAAATAGAACAACCATTGTTCTCGGATTTAAATGAATAACCACTTCGCATCAAACACGATCTAGATACAATGTTCATGCTCAGTGCTGGCACCAGATAACAATTATTCATGTTTATTACTAATCCCGACGGCAAGTGGAGAGGTAGCGTTCCGACGGCGATCACATCAACGCTTGATCCATTGCCGACACACATCTTGACCTCACCCCTTGCTAGCGGTCGCTTGTTCCGCAGCCCTTTATTCGAGTTACAAATATTAGAAACTGAACCGGTATCAAATACCTAGGTGCTACTGCGAGCACTAGTAAAGTACACATCAATAACTTCTATATCATATATACCTTTGTTTGCCTTGCCGGCCTTCTTGTCTGCCAAATACTTGGGGCAGTCGTGCTTCCAGTGGCCAGTCCCCTTACATTAGTAGCACTCGGTATCAGACTTAGGGCCAACTCGGGGTTTCATTTCAAGCACGGCAACCGGCTTGCCGCCCTTACTTCCCTTCCTTTTACCCTTCTTGTATTTCTTGAAAATAGTGTTCTTATTGATCATCAACACTTGATGTTCCTTCTTGATCTCCACTTCTGCAGTTTTAAGCATTGACAGAAGCTCGGGGAGAGACTTCTTCATGCCTTGCATATTATAGTTCATCACAAAGCTCTTATAGCTAGGTGGCAAAGAATGTAGAACACGATGGATGCCTAAGTCAATGGGAATCGTTATTCCCAAGGACACAAGCTTATCGGCGTAACCCGGCATCTTGAGTACATGCTCACTTACGGAGCTGTTCTCTTCCATCATGCAGCTAAAGAAATTTTCTGAAGAATTGTAGCTCTCTATAGCAGCATGTGTGTCGAAAATCCTTTTCAACTCACCCATTGTATCAAATGCATTGCCGTTTTCGAAATGCTTTCGAAGTTCTGGCTATAGCCCATACAATATGCCGCAATGAACTAAGTTGTGGTCCTCCTGACGAGTCTGATACACATTCTTCTCCTCGTCAGGGGCATCATCGAAATGTGGGGGCCTAGCGGTGCTTCTAGCACGTAATGCTTTTGTGCAGCAAAGAGGAGAATCCTCAAATTCATGGCCCATTCGGTAAAGTTGCTACCATTCGTTGCAAGTTTCTCTTTCTCCATGAACACATTGAAATTAAAAGCAGGTGGTGCCATCTACAATAGATTTTGTAAAGTTTAGACTAAGTTTATGATAGATTTAGTTCAACTATTCCACATTACAAATGAACTCCCACTCAAAAACGACATCCCTCGTGCCTTTTTGGTGATTACATGAACCAAATCCACTACACCAAGTCCGATCATAACGTGAGTCGGTGTAGCTTCAAAGGCGAGCATCAAATGGGCATCATATCTACAATATAACTCATGCTTAACCTTTCGGTCCATGTTCTGAGGCCATGTATGTACATGGTAGGCTCTCCAAGTAAGAACCTTAGTATTCGCGTGTGTAACTGTCTTACACCCGAAATATGGTAGTGGATCTAAGAACACCCGATCATCACGTGATGTCTTGGAGCGATGAAAACATAACCGGTGCATACTAAAGGAAGAAAACATTCTCATCATGATATTTAAATGAGGTATCATCTTATTATGCTAATAAAACGACAAACAAGCAATATAAGATGCTATCAAACATCATATGTTTATAAGTGAAATGATATGGTTACCGCATATGATCTCTATCATTTGCATCGTGGTATGATCACTATCATACCTTTATGTGTAAGGCCAAGGTTTATGGAACTTACATGTTATGTGTGTTGTAAGAGTATCATCTCATACTTCTACTTACAACATCACCATATCATAACACTAGCCAAGCAACAATCTAAACTAGACGCCTCTCATTTATCCATTGCAAGTTTTACGTGGCTTAGGGCTTTCGAAGATAGAACCGTTCTTACCTACGAACATGAACCACAACGAGGATAACCAAATTGTTGACAACTCCTTGCAAAATAGATATTGACTATAGTAGGAGAGATAGATACCCCTAGCCACTTATGCAAACTAGCTGCATGTCAAGCGTGGAACAGGTCTCATGTGCGAGGACATGTAAAGTTTGTACGGGCCTCTTCATCCCACTATGCCACCAATATCCAAAATTACAATTAAGAAGCAACAACATGATCATCATCGCCCACATACTCATATGTGTACTACCCGTGTAAAGCATCTACGCATAGATCCGGCTCTGATACCACTGTAGGGTTCACAGGATAGAAAACAAAAAATTCCTACGATGGGAACAACTATGTACCAAGATCTATCTACTAGATACAAACAACGGGCGGATGTATATCCGTAGAGAACATACCCTTGAAGACTGACAAAGCTTAATGAGTTAAACTCGTGGTTGATGTAGACGATCTCTTTCCGATCTCAAGAGCGAGAGGAAGTCCTAGCCCACAAATCAGTAGCGCATCCGTGCTCGCACACACGTCCGAGGGACCGAGCAACCTCCGCTTGATGATGTTTATTCTCGTCAATGCCCATTGTTATGAGCTTGCGTTTTGGAGAAAATGGGGGTGATGGAGATCGCAGAACGGTTAACATACAAGCAACCAGGGGACACAAGATTTACCCAGGTTTAGGCCCCCGGGGGGAAAATCCTACTCCTGCTTGTCTGCTCTTGATTACACCGAAACCGAAAGTTACAGGGGTACGTAGATGCAATCTGGCGTGGAGGTGTGTATGCGGTGGTATGAGAGGTGCCCTCCTCGTCTTGCCCTCATAGCCTTTATATAGAGGTAGGCAGGTCCCGGGCACAGATCGAGTCGGTTACAGGTTTAGGGTCTGCCCCATTGAATATTCTATCTATTCTAGTCTTTCTCTCCAAGGATCCGAAGACATCATGGGCTTGGGCCACCCGAAAATCTTCATGGGCTGCGTATATCCTCGTGGGCCTTCCTTGGGCTGGACCAGGTATGTTGATGTCATGTACCCATAGGGCATAACCATGTCAGTAGCCCCCGAGTGTTCAGTCGAATCGTAGATTCGGCTAAGGACTCTTCAATCTTTCGGGTGCAGCTGTTTCTGTCCATCAGAGAATGATTTTAATATGTAGGGATTATTGATGCGTGTGCCTGACTCTCCTGACGGATTAGGGTCAGTAAACTGTCTTAGGACAAAACAACACGATCTTCTTCAGATTCGAGTCCCTCGACTCGAACCCGGAATAGATGCTGGCGTAATTTGACTTAGGCCGTTGAGGTCTTACAGGAGTCGAATCCCAGTGATTTTCAAATGATGTACCCAACACGTCCGTCGGGATGTTCATCGCGCCTGTTAGCATGGATTTTCACTAGCAGAGCACAGCCGTGTGCGTTGCCAGGCCATCAGACGATATCTATAGGTCTTATCTTTGTGTCGCAAACACAGCATCCGAAATTTTATCACTGTGGAGGTGTTTCGGGTGGCCAAGGAGGATGTTACTCAATTACCGTTGATTGGGGCAAAGTTGCCAAATAGTTTTTGCATTCTGATCCGAATGATCGCAGTCGAAGAATTCATAGGGTGCGCGACCAGCGCTCCCTATGGGAGTAGCCGCCGAGTGTCAATCCTCCCTATGGGAGTAGCCCCCGAGTCCGTAGACTCGATGAGAGACTTTAATTCAGCCCTTGTTTGCTTCAGGTCCGTAGGACACAATTTTTTCGGATGCTTGAATCAATCCTACCTATCGGAGTAGCCCCCGAGTCCGTAGTGGAGTCATAGACTCGATGTAGGACTCGAAGAAATAGATCATTGGCGTAGTATGCTATTCATACTTCGGGTGCGCGGCTAGCTCTCCTGATAGGAGTATCCCCCGAGTAGTTGCTCGAATCTTAGATTCGAGTGAGTACTTTAGCTGTTTAGCCGAAAATTTGTAACTATTGCTAGTATAGCTTTGATGACGTCAGTGCTAACGATTGGTGACCTCAAGCATCTGCGGCGCCAGAGGTGACATGACTACACGAACGTGGGTCCCACTTTCTGACTTGGAGTTGACTGGTCACGCGCGACGTGGCGATAATTACGGCGTTTCCTCGGTTTCCATGCATAGTGGATGGCGTGTGAGCGAAGGTTCGCTGCTGTGCTGACACGTGGACGGTTGTATTTGATGCTAGCACTAGCGCTTCCCGATGAACGGTCCCTGTTCATCGTCTCTGTCCTTATAACTGTGGGGAATTTTTGTTTGTTTTCACCGCAGCCACATGCTTTCTATTGCGTCCATTTTCTTGAGCTTTTATCGCTGCGCGCTGGAAGTTCTCCGATCATTCCCCTCATCCTTCCTGTGCTCGCACCACCACCATCGTCGCGCTGCCATGGGGAAACAAAAAAAGACCTCCACCAGTGTTGCTGTCGGCGGCAATAAGGGCATCGCCGCCGCTCGTGTCACCGTTGGTGGGTGGCGGAGGAAGTGGTTTTATATCCGCGACTCCGCAGTGGACGAGCAAAACTCTGGCCTTGCCCCTTTCGACTCCACCCAGAAAATCCAGCCAAAGAGATCCTAGAAGAACCATATCCTGGAGGGTGAGGTGGAGGAGATAGAGGAGCCCTATCGTCGGGTGGAGGACCTCCAGGTGATTACGGAGAAGGAGGTGAACAGTGTGGATATCATCCGCACCTCCCTCAAACGTTGGGTCCAACCACTCCAGGCTAGGACGCACCCGATGTTTCTTTATTCTGGCCGCCACGACCCAACGCGAGTTGCGTCTGAGGAGCTCTCCAAGGGGGATCTTGACAGAGTCCTTCGGCCGCTGCTGAAGTACAAGGCCGACGAGGACCTTCCGAGGAAGTCGCGGACCCCTCCGTTCAGTGCTTCTCGGCCCGTTCCGCAGGTGTAGATCTGGGACGTCCGTGTAGCGTTATTTTCGAGTGCGTTTCTTTTGCAATTATCTTTTCTGAAAGTTTGTCTTCATTGTGTAGGAGTTCAAGGTACCTGGCATGGTACCCCCTCTACCCGAACGGTTTGCGGATGCACCGGACAATGAAATCGTGGACTCCATGTCCGAGCTTCCGCCGGCACAATCACCGATTGAGGAAGCCCTCGAGGCGAGCTAGGGGAGGACCCGAAAGCGGGCACGGAGCTCGGGCGAATCTTCGGATGCCTCGACTCCGCCAGCTCCTAGGGACTCACCGTGCCTTGTCCATCGCAGTGGAGGTGATGGTGCCTCTTCCTCCCCCATTCCGGCCATGCCTGTGCGGGCTGTAGCGCCGCAGCCATCGGCGAAGTGGAAGAAGGAAGAGAAGAAGGAAGAGAAGAAGGGAAAGAGGGCCTTGCCTATTTTCAACTTGAGCGATATAGACTCGTAAGTTCCTTCGGATGCTTTTTGCTACCTTTCCTTGTTGCTTGCTTGTCTTTGACTGGTGTTTTCCTTTGCAGCCAATCCTCTGAGGGCTCATTTAGCGATGCCACTCAGGAGATGGTAGGGGAGTCGAAGATGACGCCTCCTCCCTCTCAGACGGTGGCCACCTCTGGGGGCACTGCTCCGAACCGTTCTCCGTAGGAGGCTCGGGTGATTGTCTCCCAGAAGACTACAGCCGGACCTTCAGAGTCTCCGTCTGAGCATGTAAGTGTGTTCACTCTCGCTGTGGGGGAGCCCCCGAGCCGTATTTTCGTATGATCTACTGATCGTTGCTTCTTCTTTGCGTTCCTCGGGGGGAGCCCCCGAGCGTTTTTCATATGCTTGATCTTTTGCTTGTTTCTTGGGCGCAGCCCCCTTGCGGTTGGCTTGACAAGTTGTTTCTTCTTGCAGCCTTTTGTGCATGGTGCAAACCAGCTGGTGAAGCAGCACCTGGCGTTGGAGGCCAGCCTGCGGCAGCTTCGATGTACGTCCATAACTAATCTTCTATTTTTTCGTCTGTTTGCTAACTTGTTTGAGCTTATGTACGTTCCTTGGCTTTTTGCAGATGATAATAACACTACCCTCCGTGAACTTGATGCTCTCAAAAAGAGCCTTGGGCGAGCGGAGAAAAAGGCCAAAGATGCCATCGGGGCGAAGGAGCGCCTCGAGCGGGAGCTTGCTGATGCAGCTGCGGCCAAGGAGCACCTACAGCGGGAAGCTACGGACCGCGAGCAGCAGCTCGCTACCGCCGCGGCTTCGCGCGAGAAGGAGGTTGCCGAGAAGCTGATGGCTGCTGCCAAAGCTATTTCGGCTAAGTGATTTTTCCTGTGTGTTTTGTTTTGGCTGCCTTGTCTCTGTGCTTTTCTTCGATTCTTACTGTGCTTTTTCCATTTCTCTAGATGCCGCAGGCATTGAGTTCAACCGCAGTGCCCTGGAGCACGGTAGTGCTTTAGATGATGCTACTGCATCGGTCGAAGACCGCTGCAGTATTGTGGTTGGCTATCTTGCCAAAGCCAAGGAGGTCCTCGGGCGCTTCTACAAGGAGCTCGTTCCTAAGGGCGTTGCCCTTGAGGATGTCGACTTGTTGGCGGATGCATTGTCCGCGGATGCGCCTACGGCCTACAAGGGCAAGCAGAAAGGCATCGTTGCCTCCATGGGCCTAGCCATCGCCATGGCGTCCGGGCGGAGCTGGATCTTCACCAGGTCACCTCCCAGATGCCAACTGCTACCGATGGTTCCGAGGTAGCCTTCGCTCGCTTTGCTGCTCGCTGCAAGCATTACGGGCCAAAGCTTATTGACCTTCTGCTGCCGACTACTACCGAAGTTTCGAGATGTCAACTGCTGCCGAAGTTTCAAGATGTGCGTCATGTCAGGGAGCTGGTGCGGTTCCAGTTAGTTGCGGGGGTGAAGGCCGCTCTTTTGTAACATCCCTAAAATCATAATCTCAAAGTTTGCATATCATTCATGCATGCATATAGATTTGAGGTAAAAATTCAAACTCATTTCAGAAAACAGAAGCACATGGTGCTATGATTTTATGTGAGCAGATTAAATTCAAATGGCCATCATCATTTGAAAATTTGAAAGTTTAGAAACTTGGTTGTTTGCCTTCTATAAGGATAGATTTGAGTGTAGAATTTAAACCAAGGTTTTCAAATTGGAAATAGATTCAAAAACCATTTTTCAATTTTTGCAAACCAAATGCCTAGTCTCTGTTATTTTGATCCCCAAGCTTGACCAAGCCCTTACTTAGCAAACCACCTGTTTGTGTGCCTAAATTGGAGACTACTGCACCCTACAAAAAACCCAGAAAAAGTTTGAATTCAAAAAGAGTTTGAATTCATATCAAAACCAATTCAGAAAATCGTTTCAGAAAAAGAAAAGAAGCAAACAAATAGAAAAGGCCGAGCGCTGCCATTTTAGCCCAGCAACGGAGCTGGCCCAGCAAGCCCACCCGGGGCATCTCTTTTCTTATCTCACGCGCGATCACACCCATTCAGCCACTGACAGCCAGACCCCATGCCCCTTCTGTTTATTTCGCTGACCAGCGGACCCCGTCCACGTCACCCTCGTCTTCCCCAAACCACGCCCGCGACCACGTCGCTGCTGCTGTCAAGGCCGGTAATGGCGCGGTGTAATTGCCCATTATTCCGCAAGCGTTTCCTGTCGCACCTAGGCTTACTTAAACCCCTCTGCCCCGCAAGCATTTCCCCCCCCCCTCTCCTCGCTCACTCCGCCACCAGGCTGCGCGCAATTGCCCTCGAAACCCCGCAGTACCGACAACTCCGGCGGCCAATTACGGTGAGCCTCGACCACTCCTCTCTCTCTGGTTCAAACGAGGATGTTCGGAATGATCTCGCGCTTACGCTGATACCTTCCTTTTGCCTGCTCGTGACCCAGGTCGTCGTCTCCGTTCGCGACCGAAACCACCTGCACCGCCGATAAACTCCGGCGACCAATTAAGGTAAAACCCGAGCGCCCCTTGCCCCCTCCTTCACTCGAGCTTGTTCGCCTATGTCTTGCGCAAATCCTGATGCCACTGGTTTGTGCTAGGGTGACGCCAAACCTCGGCAAGGACCACGACTGCAAGCTACCGACGCCGCCCGCAACTCCGACGAGCTCCAGAGACTGTTCCCGCGCACCCCTTCGCAAACCAACACCACGTCGAGCTTCGGCACGCCACAGCGGTTCTGGTAAGCGCCTCCCTTCCTTCCCAGGCGACCTAGAGCGCCAGCACCGCCGCGGTCAGACGCGCCGCCGCCAGTCAACGCCGCTAGCGCCGCTCTTGTATGGTCAGGACGATTAGGAGCGTCAGATGTAGATCCTACGACGTAGATTAGAACGTGGGCGAAGAGGTAAGCGCGCATCTGAGACGCCAGATATCACTTAGATCCTACGGCCCGCAGAGCTCGATCCAGCCGAAGCGGTACGCGCCAATAGAAACACGACGCGTGGCTAGAGTTTAAATCAAAAACAGAATTCAAATCAGATTTAGATCCAAATTTCAATCGGCTATAACTTTTGATTGCCACGTTAGAATTTTACAAACTTTATACCGTTGGATTCAGTGAATCAAGGCCTTTCTGAATGTGCAATGTGTTTAACAAATAGTAACTGGTAAAATGACTTTGTATGCAGAAACAAGTTTAGGTCCATTTTGAGTATAATTTTTGTTTAGCAAATTGTTTTAAGGCTAAATAAGTTTAGTTAGCAAACTTTGTGACTTGTTATGTTTCTGTATCATGCACTTGCTTGGTAGAGTTTTCGAAATCATCACTTAGCAAATTCTTGCATACATGCATTCATATTTTTGATTGTATATAAATTGTGTGTAATTGTATGCTACAAATTTTTGTGTAGATTTTGCTAGTGACTGTGATTGTGAAGAGTGCTACTCTCCCCATTACCAAGGCAAGTGATACTTCATGATATTTCCACCCTTTATTTTGGATAAGCATTAGAATTATTTTTGCTAAGTCTTGCATGCTACTTTTGCCAAATGCTATGTTGGGAAATCCTATGTAGTTGTAGAATTGTAGAATTGCTAGGGAATTTTCCTAAGTTAAGATACTATGCCATGCTTAGCCTAGCTAGTAGAAAACAAGGGTTGGCAAAGTAAGTACATGCTATGGTGAAATAATTCTAAGTCCTTTTGGACTCATGCTTTTCTTAATAAAACAACTAAGTCAATGAACTTCCTGGGTGGAATGGGACTTGAATGGTGATTTTTGGTTGAGTGGTTACACAAGGCCATGGATTTGGCTTGTGTATCTCACTTGTGGTATGCCACCCAGGCACAAAGGGATTTGGAGGCCAAGTGTTGAGAAAGCTTACAGTGCAACCACTTGGCAATATGGGCTCTGCCATGATCATATAGGTTGCTAGAACTTAGTCACTTGGACAGTTGGTGGTAGTGGGAATGATAGGTTGGAGCGCGTCCATTTGACTAAGGAAAGGCTTGGGAAAGTGCACAACCTCTCCAGATGGAAAATCTAAGTACTTAGCCAAGTCCATGGCAATGGACAACTTGAGCATCAAGACATGGAAGCTACAAGAATCTCATCACTCCAACTTCTAAGTAAAACTTGTGGGTGAACAAGGGTGAAGGACCCCAATGTCTATTGGTGGTTTCTTGGGAAGCTTTTTGACAAAGAAAAACTTAGTGATTTCAACTAATAGGAAAAATCTATTTTTGAGCAAAGCAAGCCAAGCTACACTTAGCCAAAATGCATATAGTAATAGAGTCCACTTAAAATTTACTAAGGTATCACTTGCCAATACTATTCCAAAGTATTGACCCTCTGTGGCTGTAACTTGTGATGTTGCAGGTTACTCCGATGATGAGTAGGAGTCATGAGTCTACACTCAACATGCTTGCCTGTGGCACATGAGGATGTGGAATTATGTTTATTTACTTATTCCATAAACTCTTGTATTAGGCCTTTGGCCCTGAGTTGTAAAAGACTATGTTTTATCTCTGGAATGAATGTAATAAACGACCTTTGTATCTGTGTACTTCATCTTAAATTGTGGATGCTAGCATTGATCCAGGGACTAGCATTGCAATCACAGGGATCCTTTCCTTTACAAAGGAGGGATCTTACAGATGGTATCAGAGCACTGTGTTGCCTGTAGGATTATGACCCTAGGATTGGAAACCACTAAGGAAAATTTTTAACTACTTCTACACTTGTCTATTCTTCTCGTAAACTTTTCGAATCTTCTCATTCTCATCTCTATTTGTAGATGAACTCCATCAACGAAGCCGTGAAGAAAGGACCACTCATGACCATGACCTTGGAGTGTGAAACTGAGTTTCCCAAAATTCTCAAGGACCTCATGGTGGCAATGGAAGCACATGGTGCAGCTGTGTACAAGGGCTTTCCAGTGATGGATGAAGGAGTGGAGTATTGGTGGGTGCAACTTCACTTGTACAAAAACAAGGAAGACAACCACAAAGAAAGAGGCTTCTGCATGTACACCAACACTGTAATGCACACCACATTCTTTGAGTCAGCCAGAGAAGCAGCTTGGAGGACTATCAAAGAACTAAGTGCAAGAGTCAAGTGCAGAATGCTCAACCTCCAAAAAGACTTAGAGAAAGAGAAGGAACTTACCCAAGAGTTGGAAGCCACCAACCAAACTTTAAGGGGAGAAATTATAGACTTAGTGATGGAATCATGTGAACAAGATAGGTGGGTTGCCTCTAGGAACATTGTGTTAGCCAACAGATCCAGTGAGATAGGATTGTAAACGCACTTCGTTAGTTGGACCACCACCTATCACCTTATTTTCCAAAATGATACCTTAAATAAGTTTGGACCTTGATGGATGTAATGGAATTATGTATGCATGACTTGTGTGATTTTGTGTTCCAAGGATACGTATGAAATGTTTGTCTTGTTTTATCTTAAAATGTGTTGTCTTAACTTTTCTATCTTATAAATAAATGCCTATTACCATCAGCACTGTTGAGGAGTTCCAGGTTACCCATTTTGGTCCTCGTATCGTTGAGCTTACCACTTTGCTCAATCTCCCTCTTCCCACCATCATGGTGCACCCACTCACCAAGTTCGAGAGGAAGGACCTCTGGGGCTTCAAGGTGAACCAGCCCGGACGCCAGACGGAGCCTACTACGGAGGCCATCGTTTTCAAGCTTATGCACGATGACAAGGAGAGAGGCATGGAGGTTGTCATGCAGGACCTGATAGGACGTCTGTTAGGCCGTCACTCCCGACAGGTTAGGGGCACCCACTTCCACGTCTTCGGAAGACGTGATGACGATGGAGAGTCCATCGACTTTGAGGACGACTTGAGGGACGCAGCAGAGCCGATACGTCTCTATCTCCAGGACTTAGAGTCTCTTATTAGGCACGTGGACACGGACAGGACCAACATCATGCTCAACAATGACGAGCTCCAGGTGCAGCTTCGCGAGAAGGACAAGCTTTTCGCACAGCAGGACGAGATAGTCAAGGATATGGAGGCGAAGTTCGAGACCCAGGACCGCAAGTTCAAGAGTCAGGAGAAACGTGTCCAGGATAGGAACAAGAAGATCCGGGACATGACCGAAGAACTGAAGTCCAAGGATTTCGAGCTAGAGCAGCAGCAGATGGTGATCGAGAGGCTTCGCTCCTAGAAGAGGGCTCTCAAGACCAAGATCGATTCCTTGACCACTACTATTGAGGAGAACAAGACCGCGATGGAGAACGCAGGTCTTACCTTTGTCGAGGAGGAGATTGACGCTGATGAGTAGACTTGACTACTCGGTTATCTTTTATTTATCATACTTGTTATTTACGAACCTATTATTGGACCATCCGACATGTGGATGGCTTGCCACTTGTGTGTTTTTACTTTGAGACTTCGTTATCTTGTTTTTGAACTTTTATCCTTGTGTTGCATGCTATGTGTTTGCTTATGTGATGTAATGTGCATGAATCATGTAAGGGTATCTCATTCTTATCTCTATTTGAACAAACCACAGATGCCTCCCCATCGCGCAAACCCCAACCCCAACAACATCACCCCGGAAATGCAACAAATGATGAACGCGCAAACATAGCTTATGCAGATGATGACAACATTCATCCAAAACCAGAATAACAACAACAACAACAACAACAACAACAACAACAACAACCCCAACAACAACAACAACAACCCCAACAACAACAACAACAACAACAACAACCCTCCGGGTTTTGATATGCTCACCAGATTTCTGCGTTTGAGGCCAGCTAAGTTCTCGGGGACGACTGATCCCATGGTGGCCAATGACTGGCTACATTCTGTGAACAAAGACTTAGTGACCGTGGGCTGCACGGACGCTGAAAAAGTCAGATTTGCAGCACATCTGTTGGAAGGACCAGCCGCCACATGGTGGGACAACTTCCAAATCACCACTCCTTTAGATGAGGTGACTTGGGCTATCTTTGAAGATGGCTTTCGCACTGCTCATATCTCATCAGGAATGATGAGCCTGAAAAAGAAGGAGTTTCACAACCTGAAGCAGCGCCACCGCAGCATGGCTGAATATATAGAAGAGTTCAACAATCTGGCGCGCTATGCACCGGATGAGGTTGACACAGATGCGAAAAGAAAGGAAAAGTTTCTGGAGGGCTTGAATGATGAGCTAAACTTACAGTTGTCTGTGGCATATGTTCCAACTTATCAGTCTCTATGTGACAAGGCTGCTATTTTGGAGAATAAAATGAAGCAAGTCGAGAGTAGGAAGAGGAAACACTCCGACAAGCACAGCTCGGGATCGTCTCACAAGCGATCTCACTATGATGACAGTAGCAGCTCGGGATTCCATAAGCATGGGAAATTCAACAAGCACCACAACCACAACCGTCATGACAACAAGCATCACCGCAGTCATGACAATGACAAGTACAAGAACCACAAGAGTGGACACAAGAGCCACCACAGTGGGAATGGTAGTGGAAGTGGAAGTCAGCCTGCCAAAAGAGACATCAGGCAGGTTGAGTGCTTCAAATGCAAGAAGCTAGGGCATTATGCTAATGAGTGCCCTGAGAAGAAAGTTGAAGGACCTAACAAGCCCAATCCTTTTCAGAAAGGACAGGTTAACCACATCAATGTGGAGGAGGTCTATGAGGAGCCTGATGCTGTTGCTGGTAAGTTCAGACTCAATTCCATTCCAGCATTTGTACTCTTTGATACTGGTGCATCTCATTCATTCATATCAAGAGCATTTGTTGAAAGAAATGAACTACCGGTAGAAACTATTGGGTGTCCTATAAAAGTAAGTTCTCCTAGTGGAGAAGTGATAGTGAATTCGGGATGCCATGACCTAGTCATAGAATTCGGGAAGTATAGGTTTCCCGTTAACTTGATAATATTGAACTCCCAAGGTTTGGATGTCATTCTGGGAATGGAGTGGATGACTAAGTACAAAGGAGTGATAGATTGTGCCAGCCATACTGTCTCACTCACAACCCCAGAAGGGAAAAGAATAAAGTTCAGGTCAAACTTTGAATCCAAAGGAAGTAAGCTTAATTCTCTTAAGGGGGTTAGCCTGGACAGTGTGCCAATTGTATGTGAGTATCCGAATGTATTTCCGGAAGAATTGCCAGGAATGCCACCAGATAGAGATGTGGAATTTTTGATAGATTTGTTACCAGGTTCTGGACCAATAGCAAAAAGACCATACAAAATGTCAGTTGATGAACTGAAAGAGCTCAAGAAGCAACTAGGCGAACAGTTGCAGAAAGGATTTATCCAACCAAGTTCTTCATCTTGGGGAGCCCCAGTATTGTTCGTGGAGAAGAAAGATAGAAGCCAAAGGTTATGCATAGATTACCGTTCACTCAACGAGGTAACTATCAAGAACAAATATCCTTTGCCAAGGATCAATGACTTGTTTGATCAGCTAGAGGGAGCTTGTGTGTTCTCGAAGATTGATCTCCGGTCGGGCTATTTTCAACTCAAGATAAGAGAGCAAGACATACCTAAAACAGCATTTACCACAAGGTATGGATTATATGAGTATACCGTAATGCCATTCGGCTTAACCAATGCTCCAGCATACTTCATGAATATGATGAACAAGGTGTTCATGGAATTTCTCGACAAGTTCGTTGTCGTTTTCATCGATGACATCTTAGTTTACTCTAAGAGCAAAGAAGAACATGAAGGACACTTGCGTTTGATACTTGAGAAGTTGAGAGAACGTAAACTTTATGCCAAATTCAGCAAGTGTGAGTTCTGGTTAGAGGAAGTTGGTTTTCTTGGTCATGTTATGACAAAGGATGATGTAGCAGTTGATCCTGCTAAAATGTCAGCTGTGACAGAATGGGAATCTCCCAAGAATGTGAAAGAAGTTCGCAGTTTCCTTGGCTTAGCAGGTTACTACAGAAGATTCATTGAGAATTTCTCAAAAGTTGCTAAGCCCATGACTGAATTATTAAAGAAAGATAAAAAAATTGTTTGGTCTGAAGGTTGTGAGGTCAGCTTTCAAGAATTGAAGAAGAGACTTGTGACAGCACCGGTTCTATGTCTGCCGGATTTGGAAAAGGATTTCCAAGTATACTGTGATGCGTCTCAACAAGGTTTGGGAGCCGTACTTATGCAAGACGGTAAAGTTGTGGCCTATGCCTCAAGACAACTCAAAACTCATGAAGTAAACTATCCTACTCATGATTTGGAGTTAGCCTCTGTCGTCCATGCACTCAAAACATGGAGACATTACCTTTTGGGAAAGCGTTGTGAAGTGTTTACCGATCACAAGAGTTTGAAATATATCTTCACCCAGAAGGAAATCAATATGAGACAAAGAAGATGGTTAGATCTTATCAAAGATTACGACTTAAGTTTGCAATACCACCCCGGTAAAGCAAACGTTGTAGCGGATGCTCTAAGTCGTAAGGTATTTGTAAATGGCCTTACCAAAGGAGAATTGCCAGATGATTTGTGTAAGCAATTCAAAGAACTCAGATTGGAGATTGTGCCTGAAGGACATCTCATGTCTTTAGAAGTCCAACCCACTTTGTTGGACAAGATTCGAGAAGCTCAAAAGACTGATAAAGAAATTGAAGAGATTAAGGTAAATATTAGCCAAGGGAAAGCTAAAAATTTCCATGTAGACGAACAAGGTACTTTATGGCACGGGAAACGTATTTGTGTTCCACAAGATCCGGAAATGCGGAAACTGATTTTACAAGAAGCCCACAACTCTCCGTATTCTATTCATCTGGGTAACACCAAAATGTATATGGACATGAAAGAAAGATTTTGGTGGAACAATCTCAAGAGAGACATCGCCGAACATATTGCTTTGTGTGATGTGTGTAGTAGAGTAAAGGCAGAGCATCAGAAACCAGTAGGTTTGCTTCAACCACTACCTATTCCAGATTGGAAATGGGACAAGATTGGTATGGATTTCATTACCGGATTACCAAGGACCAGATCAGGATATGATTCCATATGGGTAGTAGTGGATCGCTTAACTAAAGTGGCCCATTTCATACCCGTGAAGACAACTTATACAAGTGCCAAGTTAGCCAAAATCTACATGAGTAGAATTGTATGCCTTCACGGTGTGCCTAAGAGTATTGTGTCCGATAGGGGGGACCCAATTCACTTCCCATTTTTGGAGACAGCTACACGAGTCATTGGGAACGAGGTTGGAATTCAGTACTGCTTTTCATCCTCAAACCGATGGACAAACGGAAAGGACTAACCAAATCCTTGAAGACATGTTGAGGGCATGTGCCCTAGACTATGGGGCAAGTTGGGACGAAAGTCTGCCTTACGCAGAATTTTCTTATAACAACAGCTATCAAGCCATCATTGAGATGGCACCGTTTGAGTTTCTCTATGGGGCAAAGTGTACCACCCCATTGTTATGGAATGGTGTGGGAGAAAGGAGTTTATTTGGGCCAGATCTTATCAAAGAAGCCGAAGAGAAAGTCAAATTGGTTAAGGACAGGTTGAAGATAGCACAGTCCCAACAGAAAAGCTACGCAGATCCTAAGCGTAGACAGGTCACCTACGAAGTTGGTGATAGAGCCTATCTTAGGGTATCACCACTCCGTGGAGTGAAAAGATTCAGAGTCAAAGGAAAGTTGTCACCAAGATATGTTGGGCCATTCAAGATTCTGAGTCGCAAAGGCGAAGTTGCTTATGAAATTGAACTGCCAGCATCTCTATCAGCAGTCCATAATGTATTTCATGTTAGTCAGCTTATGAAATGTCACCCAGAAATGGAAGAATCTTCTTTGAAGGATACCATACCTTTGGAAGAAGTTCAACTAGAAAGTGATCTCACTTATGAAGAAAAGCCTATCAAGATTCTTGAGACGGCAGAAAGAGTCACGAGAACAAAGACTATCAAGTTTTGCAAAGTGCAATGGAACCATCATACCGAAGAGGAAGCAACATGGGAAAGAGAAGAGGATCTTCGGAAAGACCACCCTCACCTATTTGCTAGCCAATCCGAATCTCGAGGGCGAGATTCACCTTAAGGGGGTTAGATTTGTAACATCCCTAAAATCATAATCTCAAAGTTTGCATATCATTCATGCATGCATATAGATTTGAGGTAAAAATTCAAACTCATTTCAGAAAACAGAAGCACATGGTGCTATGATTTTATGTGAGCAGATTAAATTCAAATGGCCATCATCATTTGAAAATTTGAAAGTTTAGAAACTTGGTTGCTTGCCTTCTATAAGGATAGATTTGAGTGTAGAATTTAAACCAAGGTTTTAAAATTGGAAATAGATTCAAAAACCATTTTTCAATTTTTGCAAACCAAATGCCTAGTCTCTGTTATTTTGATCCCCAAGATTGACCAAGCCCTTACTTAGCAAACCACCTGTTTGTGTGCCTAAATTGGAGACTACTGCACCCTGCAAAAAACCCAGAAAAAGTTTGAATTCATATCAAAACCAATTCAGAAAATCGTTTCAGAAAAAGAAAAGAAGCAAACAAATAGAAAAGGCCGAGCGCTGCCATTTTAGCACAGCAACGGAGCAGGCCCAGCAAGCCCACCCGGGGCATCTCTTTTCTTCTCTCACGCGCGAGCACACCCATTCAGCCACTGACAGCCAGACCCCACGCCCCTTCTGTTTATTTTGCTGACCAGCGGGCCCCGTCCACGTCACCCTCGTCTTCCCCAAACCACGCCCGCGACCACGTCGCTGCTGCTGTCAAGGCCGGTAATGGCGCGGTGTAATTGCCCATTATTCCGCAAGCGTTTCCTGTCGCACCTAGGCTTACTTAAACCCCTCTGCCCCGCAAGCATTCCCCCCCTCTCCTCGCTCACTCCGCCACCAGGCTGCGCGCAATTGCCCTCGAAACCCCGCAGTACCGACAACTCCGGCGGCCAATTACGGTGAGCCTCGACCACTCCTCTCTCTCTGGTTCAAACGAGGATGTTCGGAATGATCTCGCGCTTACGCTGATACCTTCCTTTTGCCTGCTCGTGACCCAGGTCGTCGTCTCCGTTCGCGACCGAAACCACCTGCACCGCCGATAAACTCCGGCGACCAATTAAGGTAATACCCGAGCGCCCCTTGCCCCCTCCTTCACGCGAGCTTGTTCGCCTATGTCTTGCGCAAATCCTGATGCCACTGGTTCGTGCTAGGGCGACGCCAAACCTTGGCAAGGACCACGACTGCAAGCTACCGACGCCGCCCGCAACTCCGACGAGCTCCAGAGACCGTTCCCGCGCACCCTTTTGCAAACCAACACCACGTCGAGCTTCGGCACACCACAGCGGTTCTGGTAAGCGCCTCCCTTCCTTCCCAGGCGACCTAGAGCGCCAGCACCGCCGCGGTCAGACGCGCCGCCGCCAGTCAACGCCGCTAGCGCCGCTCGTGTATGGTCAGGACGATTAGGAGCGTCAGATGTAGATCCTACGGCGTAGATTAGAACGTGGGCGAAGAGGTAAGCGCGCATCTGATCCGCCAGATCTCACTTAGATCCTACGGCCCGCAGAGCTCGATCCAGCCGAAGCGGTACGCGCCAATAGAAACACGACGCGTGGCTAGAGTTTAAATCAAAAACAGAATTCAAATCAGATTTAGATCCAAATTTCAATCGGCTATAACTTTTGATTGCCACGTTAGAATTTTACAAACTTTATACCGTTGGATTCAGTGAATCAAGGCCTTTCTGAATGTGCAATGTGTTTAACAAATAGTAACTGTTAAAATGACTTTGTATGCAGAAACAAGTTTAGGTCCATTTTGAGTATAGTTTTTGTTTAGCAAATTGTTTTAAGGCTAAATAAGTTTAGTTAGCAAACTTTGTGACTTGTTATGTTTCTGTATCATGCACTTGCTTGGTAGAGTTTTCAAAATCATCACTTAGCAAATTCTTGCATACATGCATTCATATTTTTGATTGTATATAAATTGTGTGTAATTGTATGCTACAAATTTTTGTGTAGATTTTGCTAGTGACTGTGATTGTGAAGAGTGCTACTCTCCCCATTACCAAGGCAAGTGATACTTCATGATATTTCCACCCTTTATTTTGGATAAGCATTAGAATTATTTTTGCTAAGTCTTGCATGCTACTTTTGCCAAATGCTATGTTGGGAAATCCTATGTAGTTGTAGAATTGTAGAATTGCTAGGGAATTTTCCTAAGTTAAGATACTATGCCATGCTTAGCCTAGCTAGTAGAAAACAAGGGTTGGCAAAGTAAGTACATGCTATGGTGAAATAATTCTAAGTCCTTTGGGACTCATGCTTTTCTTAATAAAACAACTAAGTCAATGAACTTCCTGGGTGGAATGGGACTTGAATGGTGGTTTTTGGTTGAGTGGTTACACAAGGCCATGGATTTGGCTTGTGTATATCACTTGTGGTATGCCACCCAGGCACAAAGGGATTTGGAGGCCAAGTGTTGAGAAAGCTTACAGTGCAACCACTTGGCAATATGGGCTCTGCCATGATCATATAGGTTGCTAGAACTTAGTCACTTGGACAGTTGGTGGTAGTGGGAATGATAGGTTGGAGCGCGTCCATTTGACTAAGGAAAGGCTTCTGAAAGGTCCTGTCTTGGGAAACCAAGTCTGGTGGGGAAAGTGCACAACCTCTGCAGATGGAAAATCTAAGTACTTAGCCAAGTCCATGGCAATGGACAACTTGAGCATCAAGACATGGAAGCTACAAGAATCTCATCACTCCAACTTCTAAGTAAAACTTGTGGGTGAACAAGGGTGAAGGACCCCAATGTCTATTGGTGGTTTCTTGGGAAGCTTTTTGACAAAGAAAAACTTAGTGATTTCAACTAATAGGAAAAATCTATTTTTGAGCAAAGCAAGCCAAGCTACACTTAGCCAAAATGCACACAGTAATAGAGTCCACTTAAAATTTACTAAGGTATCACTTGCCAATACTAATCCAAAGTATTGACCCTCTGTGGCTGTAACTTGTGATGTTGCAGGTTACTCCGATGATGAGTAGGAGTCATGAGTCTACACTCAACCTGCTTGCCCGTGGCACATGAAGATGAGGACTTATATTTATTTACTTATTCCATAAACTCTTGTATTAGGCCTTTGGCCCTGAGTTGTAAAAGACTATGTTTTATCTCTGGAATGAATGTAATAAACGACCTTTGTATCTGTGTACTTCATCTTAAACTGTGGATGCTAGCATTGATCCAGGGACTAGCATTGCAATCACAGTGATCCTTTCCTTTACAAAGGAGGGATCTTACATCTTTCCCTCATGCGGCTGCATCACCCTGACGTAAATCTTGCGGCTGTGGAGGATGGGCCACCCCCTCGACCAGATGGTGGCCTATGGTACATGCGCCCGCACTATGCGGCTATGAGGCAGTATGCCGAGGAAGTTGTAGATCTCTTTGAGCACCGTGCACAGGTGATCCTTCAGAATAGGTAGGACTTGTAAAAAGATAGATGTAAAATTTGTATATTTTTTACTAGGCGTGTTGTGCCCTTTGTTGTAAAGGTTCATTGTTTTTAGCACGTTGTGCTTGGTTGTATGCATGCCCTTTTCGTTAGCCTGACGTGATCATCTACTCAGGTGTACATGCATTATCCTCAGTCGACGAAGTCGTGAGGTGAGGGGGAGTCCCCGAGTGTGTTTGTATCATAAAGGAATGTGAGAAAGATAAATTTTGGGGCGAGACACTTAGCTTTATTCATATCGTAATGAGGAGGTACATTGTTCGGCTGAGTAGCCTTGGCTGAATAGCCTTATTGAAAGTAAAGGGGGGATAGCTAGGGGTAGAAGCGTCGCAGTTGTGCGACGTTCCATGGGTTGGAGTATGCGACTCCAGATTCCATGTGGTTGAGGCGATATGCGCCACCTAGGATGACTTCGGTGACGACGTAGGGTCCTTCCCAGGGTGACTCGAGCTTCTTCGGCCGCTCTTGCTTGAGTCGTAAGATGATGTCTCCTTCGATGAAGGATCCTGGGCTTAGCCGACGGCTATGATAGTTGCGGAGGCTCTGGTGGTAGACCATCGATCGAGCCGCGGCGATGTCGCGTGCCTTGTTGAGTGTGTCGACGGCGTCTTCAAGTGCGGCTGTCGATTAGGCTTCGTTGTAGGCAACAACTCACGGGGCCTTATGGTGTACCTCTGCAGGCAACACGGCTTCGGCTCCGTGCACCATGAAGAAGGGCATGTAGCCAGTTGAGCTGATTGGCGTTGTGTGCAGGCTCCAGAGGATAGAGGGTAGTTCTTCTGCCCATGATCGTGCGAGCCACTCGAGTGGGCTCAGTAGGCGCTTCTTGATGCCACCGCCGATGAGGCCGTTGGACTTTTCGACCTGCCCGTTGGTTTACGGGTGCGCCATGGAGGCGTATGATATGTTGATCCTGAGGCCTTCGCAGAAGTCCTGGAATTCCTTGGAGATGAAGTTCGACCGATTGTCGGTGATGATGTTGTGCGGCACACCGAACCTGTAGACGATGGATTGGAAGAACTTCACAGCCGTTTTACCGTTTTGGTTGGTGACGGGCATGGCTTCGATCCAATTGGTGAACTTGTCGACTGCGACCAGGAGGTAGACGTGACCTCCTTTCGAGGACTTGGGCAGTTTGCCGATCATGTCGAGACCCCATTGGGCGAAGGGCCAGGCCAAGGGTATGGGCCTAAGCTCCGATCCTGGTGCGTGCAGTTTGTCCGTGAACCTCTAGCACCTGTTGCACCTTCGGACGATGTCCTTGTCGTCGTTCATGGCCGTTGTCCAATAGAACCCAGCTCGTAGAGCTTTGGCGACGAGGGCGCGGCTGCCCGCGTGATGGCTGCAAATGCCCTCATGGATGTCTTGGAGGATAGTTTTGTCGTCACTGATGGTGACACACCTTTGGAGTACAGCCGAAATGATGCGCTTGTACAGCTCGCCATTGATGATGGTGAAGGCTTTGGACCGACGAGATGTGCGTCGGCCATCTGTCGGGTCATCAGGCAGTTCCCTGTTTATTAGGTACCGCAGGTACGGCTGCGTCCATGTTTCTTCTACTTCCATGACCTGCATCAAGTTGACCACTGTGACCACTGTGACCTCTGTGTCGATCTTTTCGGGTCCTTCCTGTCCTTTGGGTAGCGCAGCCCCCGAGTGCTCTACTTCTTCTGGTGATCCCTTGGGGAATTTCCTTTTGATGGATGGCACACAGATCTGTTCAAGGAACACACCTGGTGGCACCCGTGCGCAGGTGGAGCCGATGTTGGCGAGTCTGTTGGCCTCTTCGTTGCTTTCTCTTCCAATGTGCCGAAGCTCGCAGCCGTCGAAGTCTCCTTAGAGTGAATGGTAGAGCGCGTGGTATGCGATCATGTTGGCGGCGTGCACGTCGCACTCGTTCACCATCTCCTGGATGACGAGGTTCGAGTCACCGTAGATGACCAGGCGCGTTGCACCGCAGATCTTGGCCATCCTCATGCCATGGATGAGGGCCTCATATTTGGCTTTGTTGTTGGAAGCTCGAAATTTCATCCGGAGGACGTACTTCATCATTTCGCCCTGCGGGGATGTCAGTATGACTTCGTCTCCTGCTCCAACCTCGCGTTTGGAGCCATCGAAGTGCATCATCCATGACTGTGTCATGTCCGGGGTATCCGGCAGCTGTAGTTCCATCCAGTGGACGAGGAAGTCCGGGAGGACCTGGGACTTGATCGCATGGCGCTTCTCGTAGACTATGTCTAGAGGCGACAGCTCGATGCCCCACAGGGCCACGCGTCCTGTGGCCTCCGGGTTGTTCAGGATGTTGTTCAGGGGTGCCTCGTTGACGACCATCACCTGATGCTCCTGGAAGTAGTGGCTCAGCCGACGAGCCATCATGAACACGCCGTAGGCGAGTTTCTGATAGTGAGGGTACCTCTGTTTTGTCGGCGTAAATACCTCACTTAGGTAATATATAGGGCATTGGACCCTGTGGGTCTTGCCATCTTCGGGTCGTTCGACCACGAGCACGGTGCTTACTACCTAATGCGTGGCTTCTATGTATAGCAGTAGGGGCTCGTGTTCCTTTGGCGTGACCAGGACGGGCTAGGTGGAGAGCAGCCGTTTCAGATCTTCGAATGCGTTGTCCGCTTCAGGCGTCCATTCGAATTTGTCTAATTTGTGTAGCAGTTGGTAGAAAGGCAGGCCTTTTCACCCATGCGGCTGATGAACCTGCTAAGCGCCGCGATGCGTCCAGCGAGCTGCTGGACCCCTTTGAGGTTCTTCGGTTTCTCCATGGCCATTATGGCCCGGATTTTCTTCGGGTTCGCCTCAATCCCTTGTTGGGAGATGAAGTAGCTAAGCAGTTGGCCAGATGGGATGCCGAAGGCGCACTTTTCTGGGTTCAGCTTGATCTTGTAGCGATCAAGGTTGTCGAACGTCTTCAGGCAACGTAGACCTGTATATTGCGGCCGATCTGGCTCTTCAGGCATGCCTGCATGCATCGCTGGTACGTGGCACCTACGTTCTTCAGCTCAAAGGGCATTGTGTTGTAGAGATGACTCTGAACGACATGATGAACGCTGTTTTCTCCTGGTCTTCGACCTTTAGTCGAATCTGGTTGTAGCCTGAATAGGCGTCGAGGAAGGAGAGTTTCTCGCATCCTGCAGTCAAATCGATGATCTGATCGATCCGAGGGAGAGGGGAGTGATCCTTCGGGCAGTGCTTGTTCGGCGAGGTGAAGTCCACGCACATCCGCAGGATGTCCGTGTCCTTTTTAGGGACCATCACGGTGTTGGCCAGCCACTCGCTTTCCTTGATCTCCCTGATGAAATCGGCGTCGAGTAGTCTATTGACTTTGACTCCGATGGCTTCGGCCCATGGCTCGGACAATCGTCGGATGGATTGTTTCATGGGCTTGGCATCTGGGAACATGTTGAGTGCATGCTCGGCGAATTCCCTAGGAACTCCTGGCATGTCTGCAGGACACCAGGCGAAGATTTCCTAGTGCTCACGAAGGAATTCGACGAGCGCGCTTTCCTATGCGGGACTGAGGCTGTTGGTGATCAGTGCCGTCTTGGAGGCATCCGTCGGGTGGACCTGCACCTTCTTCGTGTTGACTGTTGAGTCGAACGACATGCCAGGTGCGTTATGCCTTGAGACTGGGGGTGCCCCGTTGTCTGTCACCTCTCGGAGCCTTATGAGCTCCTCCTGCATGCCGAATGACTGGGAGATTCTGTTGAAGTCCCTGTCACAGTGATCCGATCGGGTGAAGCTCCCGTGGACCGTGATGACGCCCCTAGGTCCTGGCATCTTGAGTAGCAGGTACGCATAGTGCGGTACTGCCAGGAACCGTGCGAATGCCACGCGCCCAATGATGGCGTGGTATTGTGATGGCCAATCCACCAAGTCGAACTCGAGTTGCTCGCACCGAAATTTATCGGGCTTGCCGAAGATGACGTCAAGCCATATCTTTCCCAGGGGGAATATGCCCTTCCCTGGGATGATGCCGTGGAACGTTGCATCGGATTGTTCCAGGCTGCACAACGGGATCCGCATTGCTGCTAAGGTGCTAGCGAACATCAGATTGATGCCGCTGCCACTGTCCATGAAGACGCGGATCATCTCGAACACTCCGATCTGCTCCTCGAGCACTAGGGCAGCATGACCTTGGCAAGGGATCTGGCGGGGGTGATCCGAACGGCTGAACATGATGCAGGACTCCGAACCGCTGAGGTACTCAGGGATGGCGGGTGGAGCGGTCATAGCCAAACTGACTTGGCGGGAGATTTTATTTTGCACCATTTTTGTTGGGCGCCCCTTTTGGATCATCAATGACCCTTTCGGCGCGGGATACCCGTTTTCGCCGTTGTTCCCGCGGGTGCGATCGGGTGATTCGAAGGTCCCACGGGTGGTGGTGGAGGAGCTCCGTGGGAGATGTCACCTGGTGCGGGTGCGTGCCGGTACCCAGGGTTTGGGGCTTGCTGTCTCATCTGGGACATGCTCTCGCTGAGTTTCTAGAACTCACGATAATCTTTGAGCATGTGTCTGGCCTTCTTCTTGCCATCCTGCTTGTCGATGTAGAAGTGGATGGTGCAGGGGCCCGACAATTTGTTCGTATGCCAAAGGCTCCTCATCGCGGCCGTGGAGTTGCCACGTTTGCGTTGGGCGTCCTCCATCACGGAAGTTGTTTCCACGGTATCGGACGCTGCTGCGGTTGCTTTCGTTGCGGCGATCGGTGTAGCCAGCCACGACCATGTCGGGTCCATCGCGATCGTCGTAGACGCGCGATCTTCGCTTGCTACGGCACTCGCATCGGCGGCCTTAGTCATCTTCCTCTCCCGAATGTGCTAGGTGGACGGAGTCCTTGCCATCTGCCCACCTGCTGGCGATGTCCATGAGGTGGTCGAGTGTCTTGGGTTTGACGCGCCCATGTTCTTCCTTGAAGTCCTGGCGTTTGACGCCATCCTTGAAGGCGTCGATTGTTCTCTCCTCAGAGATGTGTCCCGCGGTGTTCTTGATGTTGGACCAGCGTAGTATATATGAGCGAATGGATTCGCCCATTCGTTGGGTGCAGGCCCGTAGATCTTCGATCGAGGCTGGCCTTTTGCTGGTGCCCTTGAAGTTTCAGATGAAAATGTATGCCAGTTCCTCCCAGCTTCGGATGGATCCCGAGGATAGGCTGCTGAGCCAGATCCGGGCTGCGCCAGTCAGCTGCAGCTAAAGGCATTATAGGGCGGTGTTTTTGTTGCCGCCATGCAGTTTGACGGATGATAGGTGGTCGCTGAGCTACGCCTTAGGGTCCTGCATGCCGTCAAACTTCAGAGTGTCTGAAGGAAGCTTGAAGTTCCTCGGCATCCGCATCCGCAGAACAGATCTGCTGAAGCAGCGAGCTCCGCAGAGTTCTCCTTCATCGTCATCCTCTTCGGATTTGGATGAGCATACACGCTTGGCACGTGCCTTGTCGATCTTGTGTTGAGTGAGTTTGCTTCGGGCGTCGTAGTCGCGGCTACGACGTTGTGAGCTCTTGTGCCGTCGAGGTATGTCGTGTTCCTCCTTGTCGGATGAGGGTGTAGGGATGCTGTTGAATCTGACCGCGGCCTTCTTTTTCGGCTCAGCAGGAGCTTCTCCGTGGAGCGCAGCTCCAACGAGTTCGAGTCCGGCTAGTGCGGAGTTGTGCATGGGCCTTTTCAGGTCTCCCACAGGAGGTGGATGGGACGCAAGTTATGTGGTGGATGCCATGATCGCATCTTGCGACGTCTTCGGGATGACGTTGCCGTTGGCGTCCATCTCCATGAAGGACGTGTTGAGGGTTCGGGTCACCTCGCGACATGCAGTGGGGTCCATGTTCTCTACGCGAGAATGATGCTTGTTGGCATTGTTTCCATGCGAGCTAGAGCCTCCCATGGCGGAGAGCGCAGCTCGCCAAGCACTGGACTCCGAGGCCGCTTGCTTGCGTTTGTCGAGCACTTCTTGCAACTTCACCTGCTTTTGTGCTCTTCGATGAGGAGCAGGTGGTATGCCATCAGTAGGTCCCGTGAGGCGCCCACAGGCAAGATCTTGTTGCCTGCCACAACATCGCGTGCTTGGTTCCATCCTTCCTCGCTGAGGTGGATTACCCTATTGGCCCCAGGGTCGTCCTCATTGGGCGGGGGGATTAGTTTCTCCTGTTTTCGCTGTTTCTACCCTGTGTGTTGGGTGGCGGTACGTGAGCACCCGAACCTGGTGGCTGCTGCTCCACGTCGCTTTGGATGACCACGGCGCATTGGTAGTGTCCGTAGGTCGGATCGCTGCTGCCGCAGCTTTCGGATCCGGAACCGTAGGTTCCCTCATCCGATGGGGGATCGCACAGATCTGAGTTGCAGCAGCTGCTGTCGTACGACTCATCTATCGAGGTTGACGTGCGTAGCATGGGATGTGGATCCCATGAGGCGGGCCAGATCGATGGCATGGCACCCGCTCTGGGAGGTGGAGAGTGCCGGTCTGTCCCACCTGTAAGCAAAAGCTCCCGAATAGGATCTCGATCCCGTCGCCTACGGGATCAAAGTCCTTCATGGTGGCTGGCGAGTGGGCAGTGAAGTCGAAAGCACCGAAGAGGAGATGGCTCTCCGTCGCCGATGAGTTTTAGATCGCTTTCGTCGGGACCGTCAGGATCGCACAATCAGCGCCCTAGTTCCCACAGACGGCGCCAATTGACGAGGTTTATTCTCGTCAATTCCCATTGTTATGATCTTGGGTTTTGGATAAGATGGGGGTGCTGGAGATCACGGAACGTTTAACCGACAAGCAACCATGGGACACGAGATTTACTTAGGTTCAGGCCCCCGGAGGGAAAACCCTACTCCTGCTTGTCTGCTCTTGATTATGGCGGAACCTAAAGTTACAGGGGTACACAGATGCAATCTGGTGTGGAGGTGTGTATGCGGTGGTATGAGAGGTGCCCTCCTTGTCATTCCCTCCTAGCCTTTATATAGAGGTAGGCAGGTCTCGGGAAAAGATCGATTCAGTTACAGGTTTAGGGTTTGCCCCTTTGAATATTCTATCTATTCTAGTCTTGCTCTCCAAGGATCCGAAGACATCATGGGCTTGGGCCACCTGAAAATATTCATGGGCCGCATATATTATTGTGGGCCTTCCTTGGGCTAGACCAGGTATGCTGATGTCGTGTACCCATAGGGTATAACCATGTCACTGCCTCCTCGCTCCAGTGATGCAGCGGAAGCACAACTCTTTCTTGCCGAAGAGCCACCGGGAACATGTATCTTGCTAGTCCGAGACCATGGTGGATAAATTCTAGAGGGGGAGAGAGATCCTTCACGAGGAGGTGTGAGTGAGAAGTGAGGAGGGGGTGCCTTTTATAGGAGAGGGGGGAACCCCAAGGGGGTGGCCGGCGCATGGGGCTGCCCCCTTGCCCTCCCCTCATTCATGTGGGTGGACACTCCACTCACAAAAATTCTTTCAATTCCCTCCACTCAAAACTGCTATTAAATTTCCACCAAATTTAATGCAAACTCTCATTAAATAAAACTCCTTTTATTTATTCAGAATTTTGTCAATTACTTTAATGAAAAACATTCACAACCCCCCGCTAGTATTTCATTTCACATGCAAAAACACTTTCTGCAATTTCACCCGAAAACCTGTTTCGGTATCTAGTGAAATAAATTCCTGCACTTGTTATTCTTTCCGGCATGAAACTTTTGCTCAAATTGGATGTCGGTGTCTCTTAAGTGTGTCACCCTACGGTTCGTGAATAATGCGTACATGATCGATACCCCTCTCAGATCAATAATCAGAAGCGGTATCTGGAGAACCATACTGACTCCCACACATTCAACGATGACTTTCTTGTGATCGTCAAAACCTTTTATGCTAGTATCTTAATCCCTTTGTTTCACGATATATTACATGTCCGAGATTCAATCATCGGTATCTCCATACCTACTTTGATCTCGTTACTGACATGCACTCTTTTCTCGTTCCCGTGATATAACATTCTAGTGATCAAATCACTTGCTTGCAAGCTAACTCATGTGATATCACCGAGAGGGCCCAGAGTATATCTATCCATCATCGGGATGAACAAATTCCACTCTCGATCCATGGGCCTCAACATAAAACTTTATTAGTTCTGAATCCATCTTTATAATCACCCTATTACGGTGTGACGTTTGATGTTATCAAGAAACTCTTCCGGTGTTAGTGATTGACATGATCTCATGGTCTAAGGATTATGATCACTTCGTAAGTTGTTATAGCAATATAAACTCAGTGATTTTGATTGTAATGCTATACTTCGGATGAATGTTCATCACACCATTACACTAATGTTGTGATCTCGTTATTAACAACATCCAATGTCCATGATCAGGAAACCTTGA
The DNA here is from genome assembly GCA_916181665.1 of Avena sativa. Taxonomy (NCBI): domain Eukaryota; kingdom Viridiplantae; phylum Streptophyta; class Magnoliopsida; order Poales; family Poaceae; genus Avena; species Avena sativa. The sequence goes on from OV702295.1 coordinate 134,809,495, forward strand.
TCATCTTGTTAATCAACGAGATAGTTTATGAGAGAGGCATAACTAGGAACTTTCTGTTTGTTTATTAAACACGCATGTATTAACGTTTCCGTATTAATACAATTATAGCATGCGAAATAAACATCTATCATATACTTGGAATACACATAATAAACACTTTATTATTGCCTCTCAGGGCATATTCCCTTCAGAATCCACCGGCTGCGACCAAATTCCAGTGGCGCTAGAGCTGCTGGAGGAAGAAGGCGACTCCCACATGGGAGGTTGGCGTGGCTCGGATATCACAGACAGTGATATCAAGGAGCTGGTTGTCGAAGGTAACCTTCCCTTGTCGAAGGGATTAGTCTTGCGGGCAGCATCGACCGGCGAGGTCACCCCTTCTCCCCAAGCCAGAGAGAAGGTGTACCTCAAAGCACAACAGGTACGCGGTGTTTCCCTCCCCATCTCCAATTTCTTCCTAGTTGTCCTCAATAACAACCGAGTTCAGCCTCAAAACCTCTCCCCCAATAGCATCCTCGCACTTAGCAACTACGCGACACTTTGTGAGGGTTACTTAGGGATTAGGCCTAGGCTAGATCTCTTTATTTATTTCTTCACCGTCAAGAGGGAAGCCGGAGCCAGCAAGGACGAGCTTAGGAACTGTGGCACTATTAGTTTTAAGATCCGGCCTGGCCGGCAGTTCCCTGACATCGTCGGCCATGAATCATGTAAAAACTGGCAACGGACGTACTTCTACAGCCTAGATATCCCTCTAGCTGGCCGAGAAGCGACGTATCCAGACTTCGTCGATGGATCCACCACCGAAGCCTCAAAATGGAGATCCCAAGCCTCCCTCCCATCTGACATCGATGCTTCTCGCACTATAAGGCGGATAGAGTGGTTCGTAGGGACAGGTTTGACCGGATTGGACCTGGCCATGTGCTGGTTCGTCAGGCGGATCCAGCCTCTGCAGCACCGCTCGAAGTTGATGCATGAGTATACCAAGGAGAGGAAGGATAGCCTCCACATCTCCGAGGAAAACTTATCTAGCGACTTCGTCAAGGTCCTCCTCAAGGACATCGTCATGGTCAAGGATAGGAAGCGTGGCTTCAGCATCACCTACGACATGTTCGAGGAGGGCAAGTGCCCAGAGGTACCTGTTTATTTTCCGTGTATCACATTTGGTCCAGTTTTCCCGTCTTGCCTTTGTCATAGAACACCTTAAGATTTCACTTAATAGCTTAAGAGTCTAAAGGAGGACGACATGGATGTCCAAATTTATGACCTAAAGATGAAGGAAGTCACTATCGTGTCCGACGAAGATGTCCTGTTGGCGCGAAAACGGAAGAGCTCCACCGCTGACACTGCCGATGGAGGCAAGAATAAGAAGATGGAGGGTGGAGCCTCCAAGAAGTCCACTGCCGCCCTTGAGGTGGAGAAAAGGAAGATTACTTGGATCCCCTTTACCAAAGATCCCACGATTGTGTAAGCTTTTTTTCCGACATTCTCCATTGTTTGTCCTTTTCCTGTACTTATACTTTTGCATGTTTCAGGAAGAAAGTTGGCTTGAGTTTGGAGAAGACCTCCAAAACATCGGGGGCTTCTAAAAACATCAAAGATATGTTGCAGCGTGATGTACCACACCAAGCATCTCCCGCCATCGCCCCCATCACTCCAAGCATCCAGCCCTCGCATGCTCCGACAAGATCTCCGGCTAAGGATGCATCTGGCCCTTCCGCCATGGAAGTGTACTCAGCTGCCTCCGCGAATCTTGTCGTTGCCAGTGAACAGGCGATGCAAGAAAGCACCACAACCAAAATGGCTGAAGCTCCGTCTAAGGATGCCGTCGGTAGCGGTAAGGCGGTGATGGTGGGTGGAACGTCTATTGAAGGCGGCACCTCTGCACCCAGGATAGCCACATAGCTCCCGAAGATAGTCTACCCGGCGCTTACGCCGAGTAGCTCCACTCTGGCTCCTGGTGCAGTGCCGACATCTCCAACCTGCGGTCTTGAGGAGCTTCTCCGACAAGCAGACAACTTGCAAGGAAACAGCCTTTCTTTCAGCAAGTTGTTTGCCAAGAGCGCTACCAACCTCAAGATCATCGCACTTGTAAGTTTTATTTGCCTTCTGAATTTCATATGAGTATCCCACTATAGCCCCCGATGATTTACACGGAAAACCATAGGTCTTTGCATCTGAATGCGCTAAGAGTGACTAAGCTAGAAAACTTCTCACTGTAGCCCCCAAGTATTTAATTTGAATGAATTATTCCGACTAGATACTTTTAGAGTAGCATACACAGTGTTTGTTAATTTCGATACTGTAGCCCCCAAGCCTCTAGTTGTAACTGAATTAGTTCCGACTAGATGCTTAAAGAAAGACTAAGCATATGACTGAGTAAAAAACTTTATACTATAGCCCCCAAGCTTCTAGTTGAAATCTGAATGAGTTCTGACGAGATGCTTAAAGAAAGACTAAAGCACACTTCCAAGTTTAAAACTCTCACTGTAGCCCCCAAGCCTCTAGGTGGATATTTATCCGGCTAGATGCTCCAAGTATACTGAACAGTTTGAAATATTCTTTCCACAGAATGAGAATGCTCGGAGAGGTGTTGCCAACGAGAAGTTCCACAAGATGCGCGCCGAGTTGGAAGCTGAAAAGGGTAAAACTGCCTTCTTGAAGGAACAAATCACCAAGAGCAAGAGTCTGTTTTTTCCTTTCATTTTCGTATTCCGACTTGGTCTTGTGCCAGCACTCTCCGAATACTCACTGTGTAATGTCATTTCTCCAACTTGCAGAAGCCATTGCCAAGGCCAAGTACATTGTTGAGCAATCCAAGCACATTGAGTTGCTGGATAGCAAAAAATAAGATCCTTAAGCAGGAGAGAAAAGATATGTTGAAGATGCACGAGGATTCCATGAAGGTCCTACAGGAGTCCGCCAACACGGAGATGAACTGCTTGAAGGAGGAGATTGCAATGTTGAAAGAGTATAAGAAGGCTGCCGATGATCAAAATCAACGCAATCTTGAAGCATACAAGATCCTCCGACAAGAACAGGTCTCCATCGCAGAGACTCTCCAGCAGGCCGAGGCGAGCATCTTTGGTAAGTAATTCTCCGTCTTGTTCTTCTGTAGGTCAGGTACTTTGAATTTCTTTGTTATTGAACCCATGCGCTCCCTTGTCAGAATTGCAGCTCCTATTGGATTAACCCAATCGCCTCCTCCGCCTAAGGAATGCATGGTCCTTGCTGGGAACTTTATCAGCACCGCCATCAAGCAGGCCAAGGAGATAGCCAAGCCCCTCCAGATCAACATCAAAGCGGTTGATTCCGTGATGAAGTTATTGGAGATCCTGCGCCAAGCCCCCGAGCGTATCTTAAGCTGGAAAGCTTCATGTACACGGGCTGGTGCAAGGATGGCACTATCGATGGTCAAGGCACATTATGAAGACGCCGACATCAACGTGGTAACCTCAGGTCTTCCCGACATAGATGATGACAGCCAAAAGATTGATCACAAGGCTATATGGTCATCTCTCGCGGGCTATGACACAAGGGTTGCCGAGTTGGTGGACCACAATGTCTTCGTGCCCTTAGAAACCATTGACGGCGCCCAGCAAAGCTCCTCCGAGTCCCTCAAGACAACCGACTTCGAGGATGATGACTCTCCTGCTGCCGATGACGCTGCTTCCAAGTCTCTTGCGCTAGAGGAATGAAAAACAATATGTAATATCTATTTCCTCTAGAATTTGTATGCGGAAAAAACTACTTGTTAACTTAAGGGGAAAACAATAGGTGTAATTTCCTGCTACTTAAGCACTGGTTCTAGCATGTGTATATATTTTTAAGAAAGTGCTGGATTATCCATTACTTTGGTTTTTATGCTTGACCTTTCGTGAGTCGGAAGCATGCGCTCAGGTGCTGATGGGCAATGGCACCGTCAAAAACCTAAATATAAAATCCCCGACAACAAGTGTCGAAAGTCACTACTGCAAAATCAACTTAAAAACAACAAAGAACGTGTAGACCAGAAAACTTAAGCTAACGCCCGTAGGCGGAATTTTCACAAGTGCAAATGCAAAATTGCGCATAAAGATTTTATACGATCCAAAATGAATACTAAATGAGGTAAAAGACTCAACAATATGAGTGAACCAGAGAGCTTTATTTCATTGATCATATAAGAGGTACACAGTAGATAAAAAATATGCTAAGTGTAAAAAGGACATAGCTGTGCTATGTTCCATGGCCGATCAAGCTTCGGGTAGTCATCATCCGGGTCACATCGCTTACGCTTATGATCTTTGCTGGGTCTATCCTTAAGTTCACGATTGTCAACAAGGTAGTAATACCCATTGAGGAGCGCCTTGCTTATGATGAACAGTCCTTCCCATGGCGGGGATAATTTGTGTGACTTCTTCTGCTTAAGTCAGAGCACCAGATCCTCCTCTTTAAACGAGCGATGCCGAACGCGGAGACTATGGTAGCTATGTAGCTTCTGCTGGTAGATGGCGGATCTTTGGCATGCCAAAATGCGCTACTCCTCAAGAAGGTCCATGTCTAGGCATCAAGATTCTTCAGCGTCATCTTCATCGTAGGCGGCAACTCTTGGTGCATCGTGAAGAATGTCGGAAGGCATGATGGCTTCTGCTCTATATACCATGAAGTAAGGGGTGTAGCCAGTGGATCTGTTGGGTGTAGTTCGTAAACTCCACGACACAGATGGTAGTTCCTCCGCCTAGCCTCCAGCTGCTCTATGTAGTGGTGCCTCAAGACGTGGCTTGATTCCCTGCTGAATTAATCCATTGGCTCGCTCAACTTGACCATTAAACTATGGATATGCCACAGACGCTAGGTCAAGTCGGATGCCCTTGTCCCAACAATAAGCTTCCATGTCTCTGAGTGACAAGTTGTTGCTGTTGTCGGTGATAATGCTATGTGGGAGACCAAATATCACCACTAGATCCCGGACAAACGTAAGGGAAGTTTCCCCATCAAGCTTTCTAATGGGTTTAGCTTCTATCCATTTGGTGAATTTATCCACTGCTACCAACAGATGGGTAAATCCACATTGCGCCGTCTGTAATGGACCAACCATGTCTAGCCCCTAGACTGAAAACGGCCAAGTTATTGGTATTGTTCACAATTCTTCACCTAGAACATGGGGTTATTGGGCATAATACTGGCATCCCATGCATGTCTCAACCAGCTTGTCGGCGTCTGCCTTCGCGGTCAGCCAGTAGAATCCTTGCTGGAAGGCTTTGGAGACCAAAGATCGAGGAGCGACATGATACCCACAATATCCAAGATAGATCTCACGTAGGATTTCAATACCTTCTTGTTGGGAAACACACTTAAGGTATAAACTAGTGGTGCTTATTTTGTAGAGTTGTCCATTGATTATGGTATAGCCCTTTGCTCGACGCACTATTTGCCGTCTTTTGACTTCGTCGTTGGGCAAAGTTCCGTGTACGAGATATTCCATGAATGGTTGTGTCCAAGCCAGAGGGACCTTTATCACTGTGTGAACGAAAGAGTCAACTCTATTCGCATTCTTCATATCTGCTCCCTTCACGGATGGTGTCCGTAGATGCTCCAGGAAAACGCCAGGCGGAATTCGTTTGCGCCCTGATCCAAGCTTAGACAGTAGATCATCCGCCTTGTTTTGCTCCCTAGGTACATATTTGACTTCATAGCCCAAGAAGCTTTTGGCTATCTCGTCCACTTTGTCTCCATATGCCGCCATCATAGGGTTCCGCGTGTTCTAGGTTCCAGCCACCTGCTGGGCAACCAAGTGGGAATCTCCACACCAAACTATGCGCTTGACTCCAATATCCTTGGCTACGCGCAGTCCGTGAATGAGTGCTTCATACTCCACCATGTTGTTTGTAGCCTCGAAGTGGATCTGCAGAACGTATTGTAGCTTGTCTCCGGTTGGTGACTGTAACAGTACACCACCCCCGAGCCATTGAGTAGCTTTGATCCGTCAAAGTGCATCACCCAATATTCTGGCTCCGGCATTAGGGTAGCATCTAGCATCTCTGTCCAATCTGCGATAAAATCTGCCAAGGCTTGTGACTTGATAGCATCGCGTCTCTTTTAGGTGATTTCAAAGGCGGGAGGTTCAATGCCCCACTTTGCGACCCTTCCTGTAGTGTCATTGTTGTTGAATATCGGATAGTGGAGTCTTGCTAACCACTGTGATAGGGTGCTCCTGGAAGTAGTGCCTTAGCTTCCGAGAAGCAAGGAACACTCCATAAGCTATCTTTTGGTAGTGCAGGTAACGCTGCTTGGACTCCGTCAAGACCTCGCTTACATAGTAAACTGGTCATTGAACTCTGTACTCATAGCCTGGTTCTTTTCGCTCTACCACGACGACGATGCTGATTACCCGGTTGGTGGCCGCCATGTAGATTAACATAGGTCCCCCAGGCTCGAGTGCTGCAAGGATAGGCGCCGAGGATAATATCTCCTTTAGCTGCTTCAGTGTTGCATCTGCCTCGTTCGTCCATGTAAATTTGTCTGCTTCTTCAGCAACTTGTATAGCAGCAGAGCCTTCTCTCCAAGTCGGGTGACGAACCGACTAAATGCTGCAATGCAACCTGTTAGCTGTTGTATGTCCTTTAGGCATGTCAAACGGTTTATGTTTAAGATGTCCTTGATTTTCTCCGGGTTCACCTCGATTCCACGCTGGGAAACAATGAATCCCAACAATTTGCCGGCTGGAACCCCGAAGACACCCTTCTTAGGGTTAAGCATCAAGTTGTATTTCCGGAAATTATCAAAGGTTTCTTTTAATTCGGAGATTAAGTCGTTTGACTCTTTATACATCACCGCTATATCGTCCACATAAGCGTGAATGTTTCGACTAATTTGATCGTGTAGGCAACGCTGCATTGTCCGCTGGTACATAGCACCTGTGTTTTTCAGCCCAAAGGGCATCGTGACATAGAAAAACATGTCGTAAGGTGTGGTGAACGAAGTGGCCAATTGGTCCGACTTCCTCATCTTAATTTGGTGGTATCCTAAGTATGCATCGAGAAAACACAAAAGTTCCGAGCCAGCCGTCGAGTCAATGACTTGGTCAATGCGAGGCAGAGAGAATGGATCTTTGGGACATGCTTTGTTCAATCCGGTGTAATCAACGCACATTCTTAATTCTTTGGTTCCCTTTTTGGGGACAAGTACATGATTGGCCATCCATCAGGTGTGAAGGACTTCTCGGATAAAACTAGCTTTAAGTAACCTAGCTATTTCCTTGCCTATGGTGCATCTCTTCTCATCTCCAACGCATCATAGAGGTTGTTTCACCGGTTTGCATTTTGGATCAATATTCAAGCTATGCTCGGCAAGTTCCCTAGGTACACCTTTCATGTCGGCAGGTTGCCAGGCAAATATGTCCTTATTCTCACGGAGGAACTCGACGAGCGCGCTTTCCTATTTGGGATCTAGGTTCGTCCCAATGGCGGTGGTCTTGGAGGCATCGCCTACCACAAGTTCCACCGGCTTGGTTTTGATGGCGGCCTTGAAAGCTGAGGCAGAGTCAGAAATATGCTTCTTCGATGTTGGCATATCCGAGGCATTGACCTTGCTCTGGATCTCCTTGAATTCTTCGATGTAGATGACAGCTTCCGCAAAGGCTGCTTCTCCAATCTCGCAGTCCCTTGCCTTGGTAAAGCGTCTAGATATGGTAATGACACTGTTTGGTCCGGGTATCTTGAGCTTGTTGTATACAAAGCATGGCTTTGCCATGAAGGCGTGGAAGATATCGCGGCCGAATATGACGTGGTACACGCTCTTGAAGGGGACCACCTCAAAGGTCATGCGTTCTTGGCGGTAATTATTTACATCACCAAAACCGACCTGAAGTGTGATGCACCCAAGGGACTGAGCCTCCCGACCAGGAACTACGCCGTGGAAGATGGTGCTGGTCCACCTTAGGTTAGCCTCCATAAAGTTCATCTTGTGCAGTGTATCCAGGTACATGATGTTGATTCTGCTTCCACTATCCACCGTACATTTGGTGAACTCATTGCCATCAATCAGGGGGTTGATGACCATGGCGTACTGGTTCTCCGTAGGGATGAGGTCTGGGTGATCCTTCCTGTCCCAAGTAATTGGAATCTCCGACCAGCGCAAGTACTGGGGAACTAGGGGTAGAGTAGCCATCAGTATCCTCATAGAGGTCTTCTGTTGTCGCACGGTGGGAGTACCAAGGAAAGTAGAAAACTGTCGCCATCTTCTCGAAGGGGTTCTTGCCCTTGCCATAGCTCTTGGCGGCGTTCTTGGGGTCAACATCATCATCCATGTCACTTGAATCCTTGGACTCTTCCTCCTTCATCTTCCCCTTGCCCTTGCCTCGCGGTATGTTCTTCCGACTTCGCTTATAGCCGGACTTCGGGTCCTCCTTGAGGTCGTTGACAAATTTGCAATGGCGATTGGTCTGGGTGGCCTTGCCGTTGGCGTTGAGGTGTACGAGGCACGGAATATCACGGTACTCTTCGTAGGTTTGGGGAACGCGGAGCGCTGCCGAGGTAGTTCCACTGCCTCGCTGCTGCCCATGACCAGCTCCTCGTCCTTGGCCATGCTGTCCGCCATCACCTCTCCCTGTAAAGGTCATAGAGACCATGTTCGAGGTTTGCTTTTCTTCTAGCGGGGTCTTCCGCTTGGTGCTGTTGTTCCTCCGAGCATGAGTTGGAACGGTCATTACCGGCAGGGAGCCGCAAGCATCGTCGTCGGCAGCCGCGAACTCACTGGCCAACTGAATCATCTGATTGAGATCTAGATGGTGATTGTCCTATAGACGCTTCAGCTTATGTCGGAGCAACATGCCCCTTTCCAACCCATCAATGAAGGCGGCCATGGCGGTCTGAGCATGCACTCCTACACAGGAATTCTTCATATCCAGCCAACGAGAGAGGTAGGTGCGAGATGTCTCGTCTTTCTCCTGCATGCACCGCTGTAGATCGCCAATAGTACAGGGATGCTTGTATGTACCTTTGAAGTTCTTGGTGAATGCTTCTTGCATGTCCAAACAATTGCAGATAGATCTCTCTGGCAAGTAATCAATCCATTGCCGGGCCGTGCCCGCCAACATCAATGGGAGGTACTTGATAGCGACTTTGGGGTTACCCCCGGCGATCTCCACCGCGTTACCGTAGTCCTGCAACCATGTAGCTGGCTTGGCAGTGCTGTCATAGGGCTTAATGGTCTTGTCAATCCGGAAACCTTTGGGGTAAGTTGTGGACCGTATCATAGGTCCAAAGCAACGTGGTCCCAGGTATGGTCCTTCCCGGGCCTCGTGGATCTTGTCCAGACGCGAACGTGCGTCGTATGGCTCCGGGCTTCTTTTCTTCTTCTTGCCATCAGGGGATGGGCTGCGTGAACAACACAGGCCTCCTCTGCCATGGTGCCTACTAGGTAGCAATGAAGGCGGAGATGGCAGTGGGTTAGCCTTCTTGCTGTTACCCTCCTGCGATGCCTCATGCTTGTCGCGGTTGCTTGTCGGACGCGGAGGGTCATGGTGTGACCTGCTCTTGTGTCCTTGGTTGCGCTCTCTGTCATGCCGGGTCTGTTCCGTGTTGTCGTGGATGATGATGCCTCTCTGCCTTGGCGGAGGCATATCCATGCGACAGTGAGCCTTGGTGTCTTCGTGATGTCGGGGAGAGCGGGGCGATGGAGATGGGAGACGAGGTTGAGCCTTGCCTCCATGGTCGAAGGATATGGGGATAGCGTCCTTCTTGTTGCGTGCATCCCTCCATCTTTGTTCTGACGAACCTGTCTGGGATCCGACATCATGAGGAGATCTGTCCCTTGGCGGCTTATGCTGGCTAGACTGGCAGAACGTTGGGTCAGACTCAAATCTCTGGGAGGTGGCCTTTTCCTGCTGTTTCACTACCTTGGCCACTAGGTCATAGACCTGTTCCACAGCTTCGAGTGATATATCCTGCTCCAGAAGGGTCTTGGCGATGGCGAGGTTGAGAATAGGAGTGGGCATCACCTGCCTTCCTTCACTATCAATGTATGGCTTGGCCTGTGCCGGCTTCGAGGTAGCCCATCCTAGGTTTCGCTGTACACCAGGATCATTGATGATGCGAGCTGGAGCTTTCTTAGCCTTCTGCTGCTGTAGCAGAGTCTTGTACTTGGCCTCCATTGCTCTACCTTTCTCTATTGACTTCTCCGCATTGGCTAGATCTCGATCTAGCTTAGCGCCTTGCTCCGTGATAGTCTGCGCTTCCTCCAGAAGCTGCTGGCTCTTCTCGTCAAGATGGACTACATTGCGAATATGAGCCACGGTCATGGGCTCAACGAGGATATCGCCGTACATCACTTTATCAGCTGGAGTGACTTGGGCAGCAGCACACGTGGACGTTGGAGGCGGCGGGTTTGCGGTGTTGTTGTGGCTCGGACCAGTGCCGAATTCCTGCAGCTGGTGCACTAGGTTAGACAGAGGGGGCATGACCTTTGCACGATCATTGTCGGCAGCAACAGGTGGTCCCTTTCCCTTGTCCAACACTGTAGGTGGAGCTAGTCCAGGTTGATCTTCATCCATCACCGTCCCAATGGCGACAAACACCTCTGGGGACGTGATGGCATTGTTGGCATGTTCGTCGCGCTTGTAATCTTCCTCCAACTCCTGCATGGAAGAGTCTAGCTCCTCCGGGATAAAGTCTATCTCCTCCGAGTCAGCGCTGATGTTGGCCTAGAGCGCGTCGAGCATGGAGTCGGAGGGTTCCAGGGCTTCCTCGATGACGGGGGGTGGCGGTGCAACAGCAGCGACGATGACTGGAGGTGGTGGCATAGCTGTGGCGACAACGACCGGAGGCGGTGGCGGCTGTGGCTGAGGCGGAGGGGCTCCGCCAACAAGCTCGATTTCCATCTGAGCCTCCTCCTCATCCTCCGCATAGCTGTTGACGGTGTTCACCATACTTTTGAAAGCGAGGCGTACTGAAGCCTGCTGCTGCCTTAGCGTATGCCGAAGAAGCGTACCTTGGTCTAGTCCTTCCACAAAGTGATACATGGCATCATCATTGGGGTAATGAGCCAGGTCGGACCGTATGCTGACCCACCTGGCAAGGTAGTCACGGGGGTTCTCGCCCTCTCTCTAAACTCTACGCGCCAGATCGAAGATGGTCACCACTCCGACGAACTTGGATCTCTGCTGTCCAGACACACGGGCGAAGCCGACGGATTTGCAGCGATCTTCCACCATTATATCCTGCACAGGGGCGGTTTGGGTGGGCCTTGAATTTTTCCGATCTTTGTCGACAAATTCCGAAGAGATATCTGACATCGTTCCTTCCGCGAACGTATCCTGCCCGTAGGCGGTCCGTGCGGGTCTTGATGCTCTTCCGACTCCCAGGGAACTAGTGCCCAAGTCGGTTTTGCCGATGAAGAGGTCGATATCTCCGATGGGGACGATTGAGCACCGAGTAGGGTTCGTCTTTACCGGGATCCAGAACTCGTCAGGAGGGATGATCGAAACGTTGTCGGAGAATAGAACGCGACCGATGGCTACGGTTTCTCCGATTCCCGCGAAGATCTTGGACCTCACCTGCTGCAGAGCCTGAAGCGCCTCTTTCCCCACGGTGGACGACAACTGTCGTGGTATTGCCGACGAGTACGCCATGGAGGGGTCCTCACAGTTCGTGTTGAGAGAGGTGGGGGAAGGCGGATGGTTGACGGGTACGAGGTAACATAGCTTACCCAGTTCATATCCCACAACGGTGGCGGAATCCTACTCCTTCTATAAATCACTATAATGGCAATACGCCGAGTTACAGGGATTGTTTCGCTGTGCGAGGGTTGCGCTATGCACTTGGTCTTCTCCCCTAAAGGCTCCCATAGGCCCAACTTATATAGTTGCCAGGTCCTAGGGTTACAGGGAAAAGTCCTAGCCGGACAGGTTACAGCGTCCTACACAGTATACAATAGTATAACGTGTCTTGCACTCCAAGGCTCCGTGTACGTCGGTGACTCCTCCGTAGCCTTCCTTTATCTGGCATGGGCCTCCCTTCTGGATCCATCTAACTGAGCTGCCCAGTAGGCCATAGGCCATGCTACGAACTATGGGCCACCCGGGTTATCCGGATAAGAGACATGCTATGAGGATACCCATATAGCATATCCCCAATAGTCTAGAAGGTTTCACCACTCCGGAGTGGGAAGGGTACATGAATGTGTCGTACCAATGTGGAATGGTTGCATCATGTCCTAGGTCACTTTGCTGGGAAATGAGAAAAGAAATAATCAAACTTTGAATAGTCAAACTCCAATTTGAAAACTCAAATCCCAACATTGAAAGTCAAACCAAGTGGAGGGAGAGGAGGAAACCTAGATAAGGAAGGTTTCCCCTCCCTCCCTTGCCGCCGGCCATACAAGGGGTGTTGGGGGAGGACTCCTCCTCCCCTAGCCTCCCCTCCCACCTATAAAAGGAGGGGGTGGGGTGCCACTTGGCCTCACCCTAAAACCCTAGGCCGGTTGCCCCCTCTAAACCGCCACCCTAGAGCTTCCTCAAGTCGCCGCCACCTAGCCCTGCCCTAGCCGCCGGACAACTCCACCCCTCATCCTCTAAACCATAGTTGCAGAGACCTCTCTACTCCACCATACTCACTCCGGCTTAGGAGAATCCCTGCGGGATCTAGTCCTCCATTTCACCACCACACCGTCGTGCAGCTGGAATCGAGAGGAGATCTACAACCTCCACTGCCTGCTGGAACAAGGGAGAGGAAGGTCTTCATCGAGTACCGAATGTGTGACCGACTGCCGGAGCACTGTCAGAACGCGGCACCATAAGGATTGTCTTTGCGATCTTGAGATCGAAAAGTGAACTACTAGATCACCCACGAGAGATCTGTATCTTGTTAAACCCTTTGGATCTTCGAGAGTTAGTACTCTTCAATCTCGTTGCACCGATCTCGTATATTAGATCTTGGCTTTTGTGTGTTCATGCGATAGAATTTTTTTGTTTTCCATGCTATGAACCCCTATAATAAAAAGGAGAAAAATTACATCGAGGTCCATACATCTAGCACAAAGGACCCTAAAATTACACCCATGCATGAAAATTCTTGGATATGGGATCATAAATATAATGTATATGATGAAGATATGGCCATGACCTTGGTCGTTTGGCTTCAAATCCTAGAATTGCATACTCATTAACAACTAAGCTTAAATTCATTTAGATTTTACCACTTACTTTTAGGTTAAAATTTTACCTGTGCGGTGGGAGTACATTTTACATCAAGGACCTAAAAAAGGGAAAATTACATCAAGGTTCCATACATTTAACACAGTGGGCCCTAAAATAATTAAGCAAGGAAAATAGTCGGGTTCGTCTCCTTCTCAAGAGAGCAACTGATCAAGGCATACTCTTCCAAATACTACTTCCTCTTCAAAAAAATTCAAAATATGGCCATATTTGTTGGCATACAAATTCTTGGATATTGGGATCATCAATATAAAGTATGATGTAGATATGGCCATGACCTTGGTGTTCGGATTCAAATCCAAGAATGTTCATACTCAATGAAAACTAAGCTTAAATTCACTTAGATCTTACCACTTACTTTTAGGTAGCAATTTTGCACGTGCGTTGGGAGTGCATTTTACATCGAGGACCTAAAAATGGAAAATTACATTAATGTACGTACATTTAGCACAAAGGGCCCTAAAATAATTAAGCAAGTAAAATAGTCGGGTTCAGATCCTTCTTCTTGAGAGACCATCTGATTGAGGCATACTCTTCATTCTACTTCCTCTTCAATTGTTTTCAAACTATGTCTATATTTCTTGGCCGAGAAATTCTTGGATATGGGATCATCAATGTAAAGTATGATGTAGATATGGTCATGACCTTGGTTGTTCTCCTTGAAACCCAAGAATGTTCAAACTTATTGACAACTAAGCTTAAATTTGTTTAGATTTTACCACTTACTTTTAGGTTAAAATTCTACACGTGCAGCGGGGGTACATTTTACATCAAGGACGTAAAAACTGAAAATTACATTGAGGTCCATACATTTAGCACAAAGGACCCTAAAACAACTAAGAAAGGAAAACAATCGGGTTCAGCTCCTCGAGAGAGCAACTGATCGAGTCATACTAGCTCTTGATGCTACTTCCTCTTTGACTGTTTTCAAAATATGGCTAAATTTGTCTTCATGCAAATTCTTGGATATGTGATCATCAATATAATGTATATGATGTAGATATGGCCATGACATTGGTCGTTCGGATTCAAATCCAAGAATGTGCATACTCTTTGACAACTAAGCTTAAAGTCGTTTAGATTTTACCACTTACTTTTAGGTTAAAATTGTAACCATGTGGTGGGAGTACATTTTACATCAAGGACCTAAAAAGGGAAAACTAAATCGAGGTTCCATACATTTAGCAAAGAGGTCCCTAAAATAATGGAGCAAGGAAAACATTCGGGTTCGGCTCCTTCTCGAGAGAGCAGCTCGTCGAACCATACTCTCCATGCCACTTCCTCTTCGATTGTTTTCAAGATATGGCCATATTTGACGCCATGAAAAATCTTGGATATGGGATCATCAACACAAAGTGCGATGTAGATATGTCCATGGCCTTGGATGTTCGGCTTGAAATATAAGAATGTTCATACTCATCGACAACTAAGGTTAAATTTGTTTAGATTTTACCACTTACTTTTAGGTTAGAATTTTACATGGGTCGTGGGACTACATTTTAATCAAGGACCTAAAAAGGGGGGAATTACATTGAGGTCCATATATCTAACACAAAGGGCCCTAAAATAATTAAGTAAGGAAAACAGTCGGGTTCGGAACATTCTCGAGAGACCAGCCGATCGAGCCATGCTCTTCATGCTACTTCATCTCTGGGCTGTTTTCAAAACATGTCCACATTTGTCGGCATGCAAAATCTTGGATATGGGGTCATCAACACAAAGTATGATGTTTGACTGCTTTCCAAACAAGTACAGAAATTTTTACATGCAAATTATTAGCAAGATGTGAAATATTTCAAAAAGAACCTCCATGGTTTTCGATATATTGAATGCTTGGTCGGTACTACCGTCAAAAGATAATTTATTTGTAGAACTTTGATAGCAATCTACCACATACTTTTAGGTTAAAATTTCACCTAACCTTGAGAACAGAGCTTAAATTCGTTTAAATGGGAGAACTTATCTAGGAAGCTTAAGAACTTGTTAAACTTGGTATAAACATAAATGAAACATGGTCCAAACTTTGTCTCAGAAATGGGCTTGTGGTATTCCGAGCCATATTCTTCGTACTTGCTTTAATTTAAAGGAAAACACATTCTTTTTACAATAAAAATACATAAATGTTTTTTCCTAAAAGTTGGAAACTCCCATTATTGGCAGCATTATGGTTCACCATGCCAACATGCACCCATCTACCAAACATCGGAACATTTGCATAAAGTATTATGTACATATATGGCCATATATTCACCCATGTTATTCATCTTGAAGCCTAAGAATGTTCATACAATGTAGGCCACATTGCCAAGCAGATCTATTTTTTCAAAAGTTGTGAAGACTAGAGATTATCAACATGCAAATGCTTAGCAAGAAATCGAGTCTTTCAAAAATCTCGTTGGTGGATACTGTCAAATGATAACTGTACAACTTTAAGAGCAATCTACCACTTACTCGTATTTCAAATTTTACATAATATTGGAAAATTGTCTTAAATTCTGTAGGATGCAGGGAGTACTACTAGTACTTGCTTCGCAAGAAAAAAAAGCCACTCCTCTCTTTCGAACCAGCTTGTTGCGGGTCTGCTTGGTGCTTCCTTTTCCTAGGGTGGAACTAATGGATGTGGAGTAGTTGGGGGTAGGAAGGATCGCTAGATCATAGTGGTGTCCCCCTTAAAAATAAAAATAAAAGATCATAATGGTGTGCATCCAATGCGATGGGACACCCCTTGTCCACCACTTTAAGTAGTACTAGTATTGCGCATGGTGATCTTTTGACTATCCTTCCCCCCTGAAATTTACTAGTTACTACTCACTATATGTGTACCTCGTGTCAGGAACTCATCGCATCTTTGCTCTAACATCGCATTGCCTTCAAATCCTCCTCTTCGATGCTCTCACACTGCCTCCTCTGTGCTCTCGGTCCCTTCTCCCTGCTTGCTTTTTAATAGGGGAACTCCAAGTGGCAATACTGTTTACCCTGAGAAGATTTTACCACCACTTACTTTTAGGTTAGAATCTTAAACAGGCAGTAGGAGTACTTTTTACATCAAGGACCTAAAAAGGAGAAAAGTTACATCGAGGACCATACATCTAGCACAAAGGACCCTAAAATTACATCGAGGCATGCAAATTCTTGGATATGTGATCATCAATATAATGTATATGATGTATATATGGCCATGACCTTGGTCGCTTGGCTTCAAATCCAAGAATGTACATACTCACTGACAACTAAGCTTAAATTCGTTTAGATTTTACCACTTACTTTTATGTTACAATTTTACCATGCTGTGGGAGTATATTTTACATCAAGGACCTAAAAAGGGAAAATTACATCGAGGTTCCATAAATTTAGCACAGAGGGACCTAAAATAATTAAGCAAGGAAAACAGTCGGGTTTGGCTCCTTCTCGAGAGAGCAGTTGATCAAGGCATACTCTTCCAAATACTACTTCCTCTTTGATTGTTTTCAAAATATGGCCATATTTGTCTTCATGCAAATTCTTGGATATTGGGATCATCAATATAAAGTATGATGTAGATATGTCCATGACCTTGGTCATTCAGATTGAAATAAAGAATGTTCATACTCATTGACAACTGATCTTAAATTCGTTTAGATCTTACCACTTACTTTTAGGTTGCAATTTTACACATGCGGTGGGTGTTCATTTTACATCGAGGACCTAAAAAGGGGAAAATTACATCGATGTACATACATTTAGCACCAAATTTCCCTAAAATAGTTAAGAAATGAAAACTCGGGTTCAGATCCTTCTTCTCGAGAGACCAGCCGATCGAGGCATACTCTTCATGCTACTTCCTCTTCAATTGTTCTCAAACTATGGCTAGATTTCTCAGCCTACAAATTCTTGGATATGGTATCATCAATGTAAAGTATGATGTAGATATGGCCATGACCTTGGTCGTTCTGCTTGAAATCCATGAATGTTCACACTCATTGACAACTAAGCTTAAATTTGTTTACATTTTACCACTTACTTTTAGGTTAAAATTCTACAGGTGCAGCGGGGGTACATTTTACATCAAGGACGTAAAAATTGAAAATTACATTGAGGTCCATACATTTAGCACAAAGGACCCTAAACCAACTAAGAAAGGAAAACAATCAGGTTCGGCTCCTTCTGGAGAGAGCAACTGATCGAGCAATACTAGCTCTTCATGCTACTTCCTCTTTGATTGTTTTCAAAATATGTCTAGATTTGTCGGCATGCAAATTCTTGGATATGGGATCATCAATATAATGTATATGATGTAGATGTGACCATTGATGGCTGTGAAATATAGCCATCCATGTCCGCATTTAAAATAGATATTAATCATATATTTGATGAAATATCTCTCAAAAACCTGCCACTAATGCCTAATGATCAAAGGGGTATGCAATCCTTTCTTGCTGTTTTTTCCTACGCAGATAATAACCAATGATGATGGGAATCACTACATAAATGCCAAAGGTATGAGATTTCCAACACTTCAAAGAAACCAGGAGTCGTGAAGTTAATGTTGAAGCTCTAAGGACCAACTATACGGCGGAAATTTTATTCTAGTCGTATAGTTACGGTCGTATAGTTGTCATCGACTTCATTAGGTCAAACATAGAAAAACTTTCGTGAGGGGACCCATATATAAAGAGGCTACGGGAGTCTAGAAACTCTCGCTCTTTTGAACCCCAACTCTGCTACCACCAGAAGCCGCCACGCCGGAGGAATAGATATAGATCTAAACCTCTAAACCCTTCTCCACCACCATAGCTATGTTCCACCACTTGTAATAGTACATCAATTATCCAATTGGCGACATTTTAAGACTATTTGCTATCAACCTTATGATCTCTATTACAATGTTTATGATTGTCGATTTCATCTCTATGTGTGAGTAATTCTCCTTGGGCTAAGGGCTTCGGCCTAGCCATGTAGCTCTTTGTGCATGTTTTTTATCATAGACGGGATCATGTATTAATTTGTATGACATGATGATTGTATTACCCTCTCTTGCCTCAATCTAAGGATTTTTCAGGTACCCAAGACCCCGAGGATTGATCCAGGTAAAGGGAGTGTGAGTAATGACTAATCTGCAGGATGGGAACCCCGGTGACAGAAGGGGTAATACAGCTGTATGTGAGGAATTTACTTGGGATTAACGGTGACATCACTATGCATATCATTAGTTATCTTTCTACTATGGATGAGACTAGTAGGTTATTGCTATAAGAGGTTGCGGAGGCGGTAACAATTATGGATGCACTACCCACATATAATTATATTGCTCTAACGATTACATGCATACTTTATTATTATCTATTATTCACATCAGATTTTTTGCACAGCTACTGGTGAAAACCGAAGACTATAGGCCCTCTCTCTCCATTGTGAACAACAACAAAAAGATCGCAAACTCTTGGTCCGGTGAAAACGCAATAGGAATTCTAAAACTCTCAAAGGTCCGTTAAGTAATCTCACTTTGCTTTCTTCTTTCCGAGGATTCGATAAAGCTAGTCTACTAGGGAAAAAGAGCTATACTACATCTATAATCTGGATCGAAGGTATCAACCCTTTTTCTGGCGCCGTTGCCGGGGAAGCAGTAGCTACCCTAGTGAGGTTAGTAGGAACCTTGCTAGTTTTAATTCTAGTTTTTAATTTTGTTAGTCTGCTTTCCGTCTTTATTTCGAAAACCCAAAAAATAGTTAGTTTTTTAATTCTTGTTTTATTATCATTAATACTTGTTTAAGAAACTCCAAATACATAGGAAGTATGGCTGAAAAGAAGCTTGGGTAGTTTGCAACTCCTAACACTGATTATTTGTGTACTCCTATTACTCAGCCAACAATTCCCGCTGAAGATTATGAAATTAAGCCCCACTATTTAAGTTTGTTTCAACAGAATCAATTTGGATTCTCTACTGTTGAAGATGTAGGTATTCACTTAAATACTTTCACTGAAATATGTAATATGATGCGCATTAAAGTTTTTGACCCCAACACAATCAAGTTGCGCTTATTTCCTTTCTCTCTTAGAGTAAGAGCAAAATAATGGTGGCTATCTTTGCGTAGAAATACTATTGCATCATGGGTGGAATGTACTTATTTATTTATGACTAAATTCTTTCCACCTACAAAGACTATGCAACTCAGATCTAATTTTACTTGTTTTAGACAGGAAGAGGGTGAGCCACAAGCCCTTGCATGGGAGAGAATGAAAGAATGCATGAGAAACTATCCCAGCCATGGGATGGAAGATTGGTTAATTCTCCATTTATTTTATAATGCACTTATCCCTGTGTCTAAGTCTATGCTAGATACTGCAGCTGGAGGAACATTTATGGGTAAACAAATTACCGAAGCAAAGAAGCTACTAGAAAATATGCAAGTCAAGCATGCCCAATGGCATGTGGAAAGATCAAACACAAAAAAGGTTAACTCCGTCACACCTCAAGAAAATGAAGAACTCAATGCTAAGTTGGATGAGATCATATTAGCCTTTAAAGGTAAGAAACCCAGGTAAGAGCTACTCCCGAACCAACTATTGAAGAAATAGACTTCATAGCTCGTAATGATTATAACCCTACTTGGAATAAGAATTATAATCCAATCTTTCAGAAATATTATTCTAGTCCAGCAGGTAACTCTAATTATAATATGGCATCAAGTAATAGTAGTCTCCAAGAAACTCTTCAATATTTTATGGACTCACAAAATGAGCAAAACAATATCCTAATTAAAATAACGGAGAACCATGATGCTATGCTTGGTAATTATCTAACCAAGCTGTAAGTTTGAGGAATGTTTTGCAGGCCCTCCAAGAAAGAACAGGGATTGTTGAGGCATAGCTAGTTAAGATAACCGAGAGTCAAACTCTCATTCTAGCTAAATTTGCAGGTAAAACTGAGCCCAATCCAGTAGATGACCTAAAGATGATAAGAATCCAAAGGTAAGGATCCTGAAGAACTTGAATATAGCAATGCTCCTTCACCAAATTACACAGCTGAAGATCTTGTAAAAAGGATCAATATCAAGATTCCGGTAAGTGAATGAAATGAGGAAGCCATGTATCAACACTTCGTCAATGAGGTAGCAATAAAGGTATGTGATCTTGAGGAAGAATATAAGAAAATTGCTGAAAATTACCTGTTAAGCTTGATGATATATTTGAGCCTACCATTAATATTAATATTAGGACTAATGAAATAGCTGCACTTTGTGATATAGGTTCAAGTGTTTCAACAATTCCAAAGAGTCTTTTTAATAAGAGAAATCTTTGCTCTTTTGAAATCACAAATTTAAAATTGCATCTAGTAGATTCTACCTATAAACAAGTAGTAGGAATTAAAGAGAATACCTTAGTATACATTAAAGGTTGTACTGCTCTTATTGATTTTGTTATTATTGACATGCCTAAATACGCTACTGCTCCTATCATATTAGGCTGTCCTTTCTTAAGAACTATTAAGGCTTTGATTAATGTGCATGAAGGAAACGTGAAGCTCCAATTACCTTTGCGGGATCCTTTTCTTATTCATTTTCCCAGGAAAAAGAAAGCCAAGCAAGAAGAGAAGGAGGCCAACACTTTGAAGGCCAACTATTTTGGAGTGGGTGTTCCACTCATCTGGCCTAAGTAAACAACATAAAGGTCAAGCTATTAACCATAAAAGAGCGCTGCATGGGAGGCAACCCATGTGAAATGAAGGTTTGAGTAAAGTTTTTTAACTTTTAGTTTAAGTTTTATGTTGAATAAAGAGTGCTAGAAAACTCCAGTGAGAAGGAGAGATTTGGTGGTACTAAAAATTCCTATTTTATACATGCCAATGTTGGTCAACAATTTAGTCTATCATTTTTCTGTCAAAACAAGGTGTTTCGTTAAGTTTCAGTCTACAAACTAATTCTAGAAGAAATAGAATTTTTTTGATGTATACAGTACCTTTAACAACCAACTATACCGCATGAATAAATATTCCAGCTGTATAGTTATTTGATCCATCGAAAAAATTTCATCTCTAGATACAAAAGGTTTAACGACCAACTATACGGCGGGAAAAATTGTTTCGGCCGTATAGTTTCGGACATATAGATACAGCCGCCAGGAAAGAAACCCTAGAAACCCTAATTTTTGCCATCATACCAACTATACAACGGGAACAAATTGATCCGGACTTATAGTTGCGACCGTATAGTTGCGTCCGACAACTTAAACGCACGGGAAGGTACCCAAAACACCAAAACTTCAATCCTTTTTCTCTATTCTACATCCAAACTCTCTCAAAACCTCAAGGGATCTTCACCTACACTCAATTCCGTTCAATTTCCTCACACACAAGTGATCTACGGTATGTTTCTCCTCCGATCCTCCAATTACTTTTCACGAATTCATCTCTAATCTGTTGTCATTATCAATCTAGGGTGAAAGTTATTTTGAACTAGTTACCATATTCTCTTGCCTAGATTATTATGTTGAGGAGATTCTTTAGTATGTAATGATGAGGAATATGCTATGACTATTATTGTTGGATCAAAAAGTTTTATAATTATCTTTCTTATTTATTTTTAGAAGATTAACACGAGGAGCCAGACAAGTGCTCTTGCTGCCGCTAGTTATTCTCGGGCTGCAGCTCAGGAACGTATGGGGATTCGATTCAAGAACGAGTCCCACCGTGATCGTTTCGACAGGATAAAAATCTAGAAGTCAAGGAAACCAAGTGGGGTTGCCCCGTCAAATTGAACCAATTCGGTATTTCTAATGACTTTAATTTACTTTGCAATAGAGTTGGCCTGCAAAACTTTGTATTTCATTATGCACCAACCTATCGCCGGTTAACCATTGAATTCCTTAGTTCATTGAAAAGTACTATTGAAGCATGGCATGGGGAGGATAGAATTTCTTTCCCACTCATGAATAATAATTATTCATTATCGCTTGATGAATGGTGCAACTGTTTTGGTTTACCCAACAATGATCCTAATGCTCTGCGTGCATCTTCTACCAGCATAGAACCATCCCCTGAACTTTGCTATAATAGATGAGCTTTACTTCTAGAGTCAGCAAAGGAAAAAATATTCAACATCCTGCTATTTGCTATTTGTTCTATGTCATTGCTAACACCTTGCAGAAAGCTGCTTTCAACTCTGACAACTTGTCACTTCACTTGGGCGCAATTATTTTTCGCTACTTGGAGTACCAATGCTCCCAAAGCCAAGGACCAATCACTTATGGAGGCTTCATCACTGTGGTCGCCAATGTCCTAGGCATCGACCTAGGTGAGTTACAACCGGTACTAGGTGAGCGACGTGTTGGTTTCTCTACTTTGAGGGCTTGTGGAATGCTCACTAGGGAGAGGTGGTGTTTATTACCTGCACATTGCTGGAGTTGGGCGTCTCTACCCTGCTCCTTTGCCTAATGGTATTTTCTCTATCTAGGAAGGATGCGTTCTTTATGACTTGCAGGTTGAGCAACACCAACCCCAGGAGGAGATTCCGAAAGCGGATGAGGACCAAGAGGAGGAGCAAGAAGTCCCTCATTAGGAGCAACAGCCACCAATACAGTTTGCTACATATCAAGATTTCCATGAACTTGGAGGAACTGTGGAGGGGATGCATAATCTTGCCCTGAACCTCCGAGAAACAACAAGTAACTGATCAACACAATTTTTGAACTAGAGTTACAACTTTTTCTGGCACCACAATGATGTGAAGGGCTTGCAAAAGCCTAAGCTTAGGGAGGTTTTCTATCTATTTTATATTTTGGCTTTCGTTTGGTTTACTTTATTTTCAAGGGTATGCTTTTATTTGAGTTTATAAGCACTCGTGTTGGTTTACCTAACACATTATCTCAGTTATCTTATTTTGTTTGAGATTTTCAAGCCGAGCTTTGCCGTCAATTTTCTATTCTTTAATTCCCCTTATCAAAAACCACAAAAAGATTTATCCGTTTATCTTTATGTTCCCTCTTTCTTTTTCTTTTCACCTGGAAGTTCTTATGAATTTGCAGGAGAGTGATTGACTTCGAGTTTCCAAGAAACAAATAAAAAGGGAAGAGATAAGTGGAACCAAACATGAGAGGTATGCCTTATGACTCCCCACTTTTGAAGTTTGAGAAACACATGCTAGTTAGTAGTAATGTTAAGATGTTCTTTCGTTGGAGTGAGTCTCTATATTATAGTAAAATTTTGTTTGCATGGGTATTTAATTCGGTATGTTTTGTTCCAGCTCTTGTAGTTAACCAAGTCTTGCCTAAAAATTTCTAAACAATTGAAATAAGAAAAAGTCTCACAAATTGAAGACTTGGGTGTTGTAGTTTTTATTCTTGAAAGCTTATTTCTAGAGACACTCAACACCACGGAAAATAATAATTGATTTGGTAGCTCTCTTTGAAAATATTTGTTCAAAAATTAATGTTTAGCGGTTTTTGTGAGCATGACAAAGTATGACTTGTGAATCATAAGAATGATATAGCTTTATGTGAGTCAAACTTCATGGGATGCCAACAACTCTGCTAGCCTGCGAACGATCTTCATGGAGGAAACTCCTAGATGTCGGCTATGACTTGATTAAACATATGTAGCTGCAATGCTATAATGGGTAAGATTCTTGGCACTCTTGGGTAGCTGTAAACATAATGGAATCACTCCTATGGCTGTTATGAGTAATCATTATGCAAAAGGAACGAAAACCTTAGTGATGCCACGAGTGTCCATCACAAACCAATAAACTAATGATTTTTTTGGCATTCTCTCAATTACTTAAGAACTAAAATTCTTTAAGTAAAATGAATAGAAAAGTAGTGCTTGAAAAGTCTTAATTTATTGATGCGGGAGAATTGAGATACTTTAGTGTATATGCTTTTCATGAATAACTCTCACACTCTTAATTCTACATGATTACACTTTATTGTTCAAAGACAAGCTTATGAGTTAATTACATGACATGGAATAAAGTTTACTCTTTTAAATCATCCATGCTTACAATAATTTTGTTGCGCTATAAGGAATCATGAAACCCGTATGATATGCTTGCCATTACTCCATCTATGTTGAAGCTTTTTAGATTAATAAGGTGGAGGAAATATGAGACTACCAATCATGAGTAAGATCATCATCTCGTTATTTTAGTTTAAATGCTGAGTTCCCTTTTGATTTTGGTTTTCTTCCTCGAGGACGATCAAGTTTAAGCTTGGGGAGGTTGATGGCTGTGAAGTATAGCCATCCACATCCGTATTTAAACTAGATATTAATCATATATTTGATGAAATATCTCTCAAAAACCTGCCACTAATGCCTAATGATCAAAGGGGTATGCCATCCTTTCTTGCTATTTTTTCCTACGGAGATAACAACATATGATGATGGGAATCACCACACAAATTACAAATATACGAGATTCCCGACACGTCAAAGAAACCAGGAGTCGTGAAGTTAATGCTGAAGCTTTAATGACCAACTATACGGCCATATAGTTTCGGTCGTATTGTTGGCATCGACATCATTAAGTCAAATAGAATAACTTTCATGAAGGGAACCCTATATGAAGAGGCTTAGGGTGACAGGAAACTCTTGCTCTTTTCGACCCCAACTCTCCCTGCCACAAGAAGCCTCCATGCCGGAGGAATAGATCTAGATCTAAACCTCTAAACCCTTCTCCACCACCATAGCCATCTTCCACCACTTGTAATTGTAGATCTCTTCTCCAATTGGCGACATTGTAAGACTATTTGCTATCAACCTTATGATATCTATTACAGTGTTTATGATTGTCGATTTCATATCTATGTGTGAGTAATTCCTATTGGGCTAAGGGCTTCGGCCTAGCCATGTAGATCTTTGTGTATATTATTTATCATAGATGGGATCATGCATTAGTTTGTATGACATGATGATTGTAGTACCCTCTCTTTCCTCAATCTAAGGACTTGTCAGGTACCCAAGACCTTGAGGATTGATCCAGGTAAAGGGAGTGTGAGTAATGACTGATCTGCAGGATGGGAATCCCAGTGATAGAAGGGGCAGTATAGCTGTATGTGAGGAATTTAGTTGGGATTAACGGTGACATCACTATTTATATCAGAGATTGCGAAGGTGATAAAAATTATGGATGCACTGTCCACATATAATTATCTTGCTTTAATGATTACATGCATACTTGATTATTATCTATTATTCCCATCAAATGTTTTGCATAGCTACTGGTGAAAATCGAAGATCCTAGGCCCTCTCTCTCTCCATCGTCAACAACAACAAAAAGATCGCAAACTCTTGGTCCGGTGAAAATGCAATAGGAATTCTAAAACTCTCAAAGGTCTGTTTAATAGGAAAAAGAGCTATACTACATTTGTAATCTGGATCGAAGGTATCAGCCATGACCTTGGACATTCGGCTTCAAATCCAAGAATGTGCATACTCATTCACAACTAAGCTTAAATTTGTTTAGACTATACCACTTACTTTTAGGTTAAAATTTTACCTGTGCGGTGGGAGTACATTTTACATCAAGGACCTACAAATGGAAAATTGCATCGAGGTTCCATACATTTAGCACAGAGGGCCCTAAAATAATTAAGCAAGGAAAACAGTCGGGTTCGTCTCCTTCTCGAGAGAGAAGCTCATCGAACCATACTCTTCATGCCACTTCCTCTTCGACTGTTTTCAAGATATGGCCAGATTTGACGCCATGCAAAATCTTGGATATGGGATCATCAACACAAAGTTCAATGTAGATACGGCCATGGCCTTGGTCATTTGGCTTGAAATCTAAGAATGTTCATACTCATCGACAACTAAGCATAAATTTATTTAGATTTTACCACTTACTTTTAGGTTAGAATTTTACACGGGTTGTGGGAGTACATTTTAATCAAGGACCTAAAAAGGGGGAACTACATTGAGGTCCATATATCTAACACAAAGAGCCCTAAAATAATCAAGCAAGGAAAACTGTCGGGTTTAGATCATTCTCGATAGACCAGCCGATTGAGTCATGCTACTTCATCTCTCTGCTGTTTCCAAAACATGGCCACATTTGTCGGCATGAAAAATCTTGGATATGGGGTCATCAACACAAAGTATGATGTTTGATTGCTTTCCAAACAAGGACATGAATTTTTACATGCAAATTATTAGCAAGATGTGAAATATTTCAAAAAGAACCTCCATGGTTTTCGATATATTGAATGCTTGGTGGGTAATACCGTCAAAACACAATTTATTTGTAGAACTTGGAGAGCAATCTACCACATACTTTTAAGTTAAAAATTCACCTAACATTGAGAATAGAGCTTAAATTCATTTAAATGGGAGAACTTAGCTAGGAAGCTTAAGAACTTGTTCAACTTGGTGTAAACATAAGTGAAACATGGTCCAAACTTTGTCTTAGAAACGGGCTTGTGGTATTCCGAGCCATATTCTTCGTACTTGCTTTAATTTAAAGGAAAACATATTATTTTTACAATGAAAATACAAAAAAGTGTTTTTCCTAAAGGTTGGAAACTCCCATTATTGGCAGCATTATGGTTCACTATGCCAAGATGCACCCATCTACCAAACATCAGAACATTCCATAAAGTATTATGTACATATATGGCCATATATTCACCCATGTTGTTCGGATTGAACCCTAAGAATGTTCATACAATGTAGGCCATATTGCCAAGCAGATCTATTTTTTCAAAAGTTGTGAAGACTAGAGATTTTCAACATGCAAATGCTTAGCAAGAAATTGAATCTTTCAAAAATCTCGTTGGTGGATACTGTCAAAAGATAACTGTAGAACTTTAAGAGAAATCTACCACTTACTCGTATTTCAAATTTTACATAATATTGGCAAATCGTCTTAAATTCTATAGGATGCAGGGAGTACTACTAGTACTTGCTTCGTGAGAAAAGAAAGGCACTCCTCACTTTCGAACCAGCTTGATGCGGGTCTTCCTGGTGCTTCCTCTTCCTAGGGTGGAATGAATGGAGGTGGAGTAGTTGGGGGTAGGAAGGCTGGCCAGATCATTTTGGTGTCCCCTGCAAAAATAAAAATAAAAGATCATAATGGTGTGCATCCAATGCGATGGGACACCCCTTGTCCACCACTTTAAGTAGTACTATTACTGCGCATGGCGATCTTTTGACTATCCTTCCCCCTGAAATTTACTAGTTACTACTCACTGTACTAGTACCTCTGACATCGCATTGCCTTCAAATCCTCCTCTTCGTTGCTCTCACACTGCCTCCTCTATGCTCTCGGTCCCTTCTCCCTCCTAGTTTTTTTCAATAGGGGAAACTCCAAGTGGCAATACTGTTTACCATGACAAGATTTTACCACCACTTACTTTTAGGTTAGAATTTTAAACCGGCAGTAGGAGTACTTTTTACACCAAGGACCCTAAAATTACATCGAGGCATGCAAACTCTTGGATATGGGATCATCAATATAATGTATATGATGTAGATATGGCCATCACCTTGGTCGTTCAGCTTCAAATCCAAGAATGTGCATACTCATTTACATCTAAACTTAAATCCGTTAAGAATTCTAAACCAGCGGTAGGAGTACCTTTTACACCAAGGATCTAAAAAGGAGAAAAATTACATTGAGGTCCATACATATAGCACAAAGGACCCTAAAATTACATCGAGGCTTGCAAATTCTTCGATATGGGATCATCAATATAATGTATATTATGTAGATATGGCCATGACGTTGTTCGTTCGGCTTCAAATCCAAGAATGTGCATACTCATTGACAAGTAAGCTTAAATTTTTTTAGAATTTTAAACCAGGGGTAGGAGTAACTTTTGCACCAAGGACCTAAAAAGGTGAAAAATTACATCGAGGTCCATACATCTAGCACAAAGAACCCTACTACATCGAGGCATGCAAATTCTTGGATATGGGATCATCAATATAATGTATATGATGTAGATATGGCCATGAACTTGGTAGTTCGGCTTCAAATCCAAGAATGTGAATACTAATTGACAACTAAGCTTAAATACATTTAGAATTTTAAACTGGCGGTAGGAGTATCTTTTACACCAAGGACCTAAATAGGACAAAAATTACATCGTGGTCCATACATCTAGCACAAAGGACCCTAAAATTACAACGAGGCATACAAATTATTGGATATGGGATCATCGATATAATGTATATGATTTATATATGGCCATGACCTTGGTCGTTTGGCTTCAAATACAAGAATGTGCATACTCATTGACAACTAAGCTTAAATTCGTTTAGAATTTATAACCAGTGGTAGGAGTACCTTTTACACCAAGGACCTAGAAAGGAGAAAATTTTTATTGAGGTCCATACATCTAGCACAAAGGACCCAAAAATTTCATCGAGGCATGCAAATTATTCGATATGGGATCATCAGTATAATGTATAAGATGTAGATATGGCCATGACCTTGGTCATTCGTCTTCAAATCCAAGAATGTGCATACTCATTGAAAACTAAGCTTAAATACATTTAGAATTTTAAAATAGCGATAGGAGTACCTTTTACACCAAGGACTTAAAAAGGAGAAAAATTACATCGAGGTCCATACATCTAGCACAAAGGACCCTAAATTACATCGAGGAATGCAAATTCTTGGATATGGGATCATCAATATAATGTATATGATGTAGATATGGCCATGACCTTGGTCATTTGGATTCAAATCCAAGAATGTGCATACTCATTGACAACTAAGCTTAAATTCGTTTAGATTTTACCATGTACTTTTAGGTTAAAATTTTACCCGTACGATGGGAGTATATTTTACATCAAGGATTTAAAAAAGGCAAAATTACATCGAGGTTCCATAAATTTAACCCAGAGGGCCCTAAAATAATTAAGCAAGGAAAACAGTCGGGTTCGGCTCCTTCTCGAGAGAGTAGCTGATCGAGGCATACTCTTCTAAATACTACTTCCTCTTCGATTGTTTTCAAAATATGGACATATTTGTCGGTATGCAAATTTTCTTGAATATTGAGATCATCAATAATAAAGTATGATGTAGATATGGCCATGGCCTTGGTCATGCGGATTGAAATAAAGAATGTTCATACTCATTGACAACTAAGCTTAAACTCGTTTAGATCTTACCACTTACTTTTAGGTTGCACTTTTACATGTGTGGTGGGAGTGAATTTTACATTGAGGACCTAAAAAGGGGAAATTACATCGATGTCCATACATTTAGCACAAAAGGCCCTAAAATAATTAAGCAAGGAAAACAACCGGGTTCAGATCCTTCTTCTCGAGAGAGTAGCTGATCGAGGCATACTCTGCATGCTACTTCCTCTTCAATTGTTTTCAAACTATGGACAGATCTGTCAGCCTACAAATTCTTGGATATGCGATCATCAATGTAAAGTATGATGTGGATATGGCCATGATCTTGGTCGTTCTGCTTGAAATCCAAGAATGTTCACACTCATGACAACTAAGCTTAAATTTGTTTAGATTTTACCATTTACTTTTAGGTTAAAATTCTACCCATGCAGCAGGATTACATTTTACATCAAGGACCTAAAAAGGTAAAATTACATTGAGGTCCATAAATTTAGCATAGATGACCCTAAATCAACTAAGAAAGGAAAGCAATCGGGTTCGGCTCCTTGTCGAGAGAGAAACTGATCGAGGCATACTAGCTCTTCATGCTACTTCCCCTTTGATTCTTTTCAAAATATGGCTAGATTTGTGGGAATTCAAATTCTTGGACATGGAATCATCAACATGAAGTAATATGTAGATATGGGCATTACCTTGGTCGTCCGGCTTGAAATCCAAGAATGTCCATACTCGTTGACAACTAAGCTTAAATTGGTTTAGATCTTACCACTTACTTTTAGGTTCAATTTTACACGCGCGGTGGGAGTACATTTTTCTTCAAAGACCTAAAAAGGACCAAAATTACATCAAGGTCCATACACTTAGCATAGAGGGCCCTATAGTAATTAAGCAAGGAAAACAGTCGGGTTTGGCTCCTTCTCGAGAGGGAAGCTCATCGAACCATACTCTTCACGCCTTTCCTCTTCTATAGTTTTCAAGATATGGCCAGATTTGACGCCATGCAAAATCTTCGATATGGGATCATCAACACAAAGTGCGATGTAGATATGTCCATGGACTTTGTGTTTCGGCTTGAAATCCAAGAATGTACATACTCATCGATAATTAAGCTTAAATTGTTTAGATTTTAAAATTTAATTTTAGGTTAGAATTTTAGACGGGCCGTGGGAGTACATTTTAATCAAGGACCTAAAAAGGGGGTTTACATTGAGGTCCATATATCTAACACAAAGGGCCCTAAAATAATTAAGCAAGGAAAATAGCCGGGTTCGGATCATTCTCGAGAGACCAGCCGATCGAGCCAAGCTCTTAAGGATACTTCATCTCTCGGTTGTTTCCAAAACATGGCCACATTTGTCGGCATGAAAAATCTTGGATATGGGATCATCAACACAAAGTATGATGTAGATATGGCCATGACCTTGGTCGTTTGGCTTGAAATCCAAGAATGTTCATACATATTATCAACTAAGCTTAAATTCAATTAGATTTTACCACTTACTTTTCGGTTAGAATTTTACACGGGCGGTGGTAGTACATTTTTCATCAAGGACCTAAAAAGAAGGAAAATTACATCGAGGTCCATACATTTAGCACAGAGGACCCTAAAATAATTAAGCAAGGAAAACAGTCGGGTTCGGCTCCTCGAGAGACCTGCTGATCGAGCCATACTCTTCTAAATACTACTTCCTCTTTGATTTTTTCAAAATAGGGAAAAAATTGTCAGCATGGAAATTCTTGTACATGGGATCATCAATATAAAGTATGATGTAAATATGGCCATGACCTTGGTCGTTCGGCTTGAAATCAAAGAATTTTCATCTTAGTGCCAACTAAGCTTAAATTCATTAAGATTTTACCACTTACTTTAGATTGAAATTTTACGTGGGTGGTGGGAGTACATTTTACATCAAGAACCTAAAAATAGGAAAACTAAATTGTGGTCCATATATTTAGCACAAATCCCTAAAATAATTAAGCAAGGAAAACAGTCGGGTTCGGATCCTTCTCGAGAGAGTAGCTGATCAAGCCATACTCTTCGTACTACTACCTCTTAGATTGTTTACAAAATATGGCCAAATTTTTTAGCACGCATATTCTTAGATATGGGATCATCAACATTAGATATGGCCATGACCCTGGTCGTTTGGCTTGAAATCCAAGAATGGTCATACTGAGTGACAACTAAACTTAAATTCTTTTTACTTTACCACATACTTTTAGGTCAGAATTTTACACGGGCGGTGGGAGTACTTCCTATATAAAGGAGCTAAAAAAGGGAAAATTACATCAAGGTCCATACATTTTAGCACAAAGGACCCTAAATGAGTTAAGCAAGGAAAACAGTCGGGTTTGGCTCTTTCTCGTGAGACCAGCTGATCGAGCCATACTCTTCTACTTTGATTCTTTCCAAAATATGGCCAAATTTGTCGACATGAAAATTCTTGGACATGGGATCATCGATATAAAGTATGATGTATATACTGCCATGACCTTGGTCATTTGGCTTGAAATTCAAGGATGTTCATACTCATTGACAACTAAGCTTAAATTCATTTAGATTTTACCACTTACTTTTAGGTTAAAATTTTACACCGGCGAAAGGAGTACATTTTACACAAAGGGACTAGAAAATAGGAAAATTACATCGAGGTCCATACATTCAGCATAAAGGACCCTAAAATAATCAAGCAAGGAAAACAATCAGGTTCGCATCCTCGAGAGAGCAGATGATCAAGCCATACTCTTCATACAACTTCCTCTTCGAGTGTTTTCAAAATACGACCAGATTTATCGGCATGCAAATCCTTGGATATGGGATCATTAACATAAATTATGTTTTAGATATGGCCATGAACCTGGTCGTTAGGCTTGAAGTCCAAGAACGTTCATACTCATTGAGAACTAAGCATAATTTTGTTTTGATTTTACCACGTATTTTCATGTTAGAATTTTACTAGTTTTCAATGAGTACGAAATGAGTCAGGCTTTACTTTTTGCTCATATCCTTAACGAGTTGAATTATCTGAGCCTTAAAGAGTGAGATCCTTAACGAGTCAAGTTGCTCGATAGTCAAGCCCTATGGACCATCCACATAAAGTATGATGTGGATATGACCATGACCTTGGTCTTTCGGCTTGGAATCCAAGAATGTTCATACTCATTGACAACTAAGCTTAAATTCGTTTAGATTTTAACACTTCTAGATTAAAATTTTACACAGGCGGTGGGAGTACATTTTACATCAAAGACCTAAAAATTTGACAAGAAATTACACAAGATTTAGTCCTGCAGCTACCCCTGCATTCTTACTAGTATGAAGGGAATTGGAGAAGAGGAGCATGCGGTCTGTTTTAATCATTTTATTCAACCTCCCCAATACTACTCTCTATCCCCAGTTCCCCATTACCCTACCTCTATGCCAAGCACCGCCGTTTAGCTCCTCCACCATGCCGCTTTTCGATCATGTCCACTTCATAGTATGTGAGTGTTTGTTCTTCTTCCTGTCCTGCCTTCCTCCATCGATCTTCCCTCTTTTCCAAAGAACCAAATCAAGCCATCGTCCCAACTTCCAGCACCTCCCTTGCGATGGCAGGACCGAGAAAGGATAGTGATGATTCTAAGCTATTCTAGGAGGTTTTTACCGAAGGCCCGCTTGAAGATCTCATAACAAGATGCGACGTCATCACCACCGTGAGCCTCGCTAGTTTGTCCAAACATCTTCTTGACTCAGCAAAATATAGTGAAACTTTACATGATTCTCAGCTTTTGGCCTAACATGTGTTCTTCATTCTAACCTGACTAAGAAACCATGGGAATGCATTGAGTACTTCGAGGGCAAGGGCACGACATGCAAGCTGACACCACTAGATAGATTCTCCTCCGATGTTGTGTTCCTGAATTATATGGGAAAACAGTGGGTAGGTGACAATGGAGATTGTATCGCCATTATTGGGTGCGAGTTTAAGTGGGAGCTTGTCAATGTGTATACTCATCAACGCGTTCCTCTCCCACAATTCCATGAATTTGTACCCACCAACGATCCATTTACATTCATGCATAATGATCGCACCATTATCCTCCGGAAGGTTGATATTTTCCGAGCTCCCACAGCTGCTACGGATTATTTAGATTTCTCCCTTGTTGCTATATTCGACTACTCAATTGCTATCCTTGATGGTGATGAGTATACAAGGATAGTTATTGAGAGCCAGTTCCTGTACTTTTTTAGATACAGTGATGCAATTATCCACAAGGGTCTCGTGTTTGTAGCCACTGATAGTGGCAGTGTTTATGTCTGGAATCATCTGTATTTTGGTAAGTTTGATCCACACCTGTTGTAATCACTAGTTTCAGTTTTTATGGATGTAAGCTAGTTTTGGCTGATTTGGACGTCATTTCTATTTCAAGGTCCTATTCAGCTCCCGCCACTACCTAGCGTGCATCTTGGGTAAGGCAACCTTGATGACATAGATGATGAGGAGTACGAACCTGGTTGATGGTTCTTAGCAATATCTGTAGACGAATCTTGCCTTCTTATTATCCATATTGAGGGCATAAGTAATGAGAAGTTTTATGGTGGTACTTGTTATGGCCATGGCAATCCAGTTGCTGATCATAGTGTTGATCATTGCGGTCGCACTTTTGGCACCTATGCTACTGGGTTTGGCTGCAAGGTGTACTCAAAGGACACTACTTACTTGTTTCCACCTAATCCATGGATACCGACCACTGGCCTAGGAGCATATTCCATTTTCCTTGTGCAGACGTTGCCCTAGGATATCTGACAAGAAGCAACTATGTCTAAACCTCCCACCATGCAATAAGACTTGGATATATGTCGTATCCTGAAATATGCTACTTCAGTCTAAATACTGAAGAACCAGATCTTGGTTTCTCAACCAACGTTGTATGGAAATCTCAGGAGAATCCATTATAGTTCATCCCGACCTTCATCAATGCCCGAGATTGGAACCTAGCTACCGTAAGTAGTCGTAATACTATGTAATAGGATAGTGTAGTTGGTATTGTTGGAGATATGCCCTAGAGGCAATAATAAAA
Organism: Avena sativa; assembly: GCA_916181665.1. Taxonomy (NCBI): domain Eukaryota; kingdom Viridiplantae; phylum Streptophyta; class Magnoliopsida; order Poales; family Poaceae; genus Avena; species Avena sativa. Next base: position 134,843,802 of record OV702295.1, read on the forward strand.
GTGGTTATTATTATAACTTTGTGTTTATTAAAATGTTTACATTCATGCTATAATAGTATTAAAAGGAAACATTAATACTTGTGTGATTTGTAAACTAAATTAGTCCCTAGTAAAGCCTCTTTGAAATACTAGCTTGTTGTTTAATACATGATCGTGGTTTCCCGATCATGAGTATTGAGATGTTGTTAACAACAAGATCATATCATTAGGAGAATGGTATGATGGACATACTCCTATAGATAAGCGTAGCATTAAGATCAACTCATTTCAATAGTTCGTTTGCTATAAGCTTTCTGATACATAGTAACCTAATTTCTTTGACCATGAGATCATGTTAATAACCATCATCGGAAGAATGTTTGATGACATCAAACACCACACCGTAACTGGGTGGCTATAAAGGTGGCATTGAGTGTTCAGAAAATATGGGTTGAGGCACATGGATCAAGAGTGGGATTTGTCCATCCATATGATGGATAGATATACTCTGGGCCCTCTCGGTTGAATGTCATCAAATTAGCTTGCAAGCATGTGACTGGTTCATAAGGAATCACATATCATGGGAACGAGAAAAGGGTACTTATCGGTAACGAGGTTGAACTAGGTATGCAGAGATACCGACGATCAAAACCTCGGATAAGTAAACTATCGCGAGACAAAGGGAAATTGGTACCGTATGTAAGTGGTTCATTCGATCACCAAGTAATCGTAGAAATATGTGGGAGCCATATGAATTTGCAGATTCCTCTATTGGTTATTGATCGGAGAAGTGTCTCGGTCATGTCCGCATAATTCACGAACCGTAGGGAGGCACACTTAAGGATTCGATGTTGTTTAGTAGATATGGAATGTTAGTAGGGATACCGAATGTTGTTCGGAGTCTCGGATGGGATCTGGGATATCACGAGGAGATCCGGAATAGTCCGGAGAATAAGATTCACATAAGGAAATTCCAATTCCGATGTTCGGGAAAGATTCCGATGTTTTCATCGGAGAGGTTCTAGAAGGTTCTAGAAGGTTCACCGATCCATAAGGAGAATGGTCCATGAATGTGTCATGGGTAAGTGGAATGATTGGATCATATCCTAGGTCACTTGGTGTCGGCATTTGCAAGAGAGAATTAAAGCTCTAAATTGAAAGTCAAACGGGAAGTTTGAAAAGTCAAACTCGAACAATGGTTTCCTAGTGGGAGAAAAACAAGTCCTTCTCTCAATCCAACTTGGGTTTGGGTTTGGATTCAAACCCACCCCTCCCAAGGCTGCCCCCCCTCTCATAAATAGAGGGGGAGGGCTCCCCCAACACCACAAGCCCTAGCCCTTCTCCACCCGAGCCGCCGCCGCCGACACGCTGCCGCCCGCGCCGCCGGTCCGTCGCCGCCACTCTAGCCGCCGCCGATATCTTCTCCTCCTCCCACTTTTCTAAACCCTAGATTTCCGGGAAACCCTAATCCACCATAACTCACACCGTCTTAGGCGAAGCCCTGCGGGATCTTCCCTCTACTTCCGACACCACGCCGTCGTGCTGCCAGAATCACAAGGGGAGAACTACAACCTCCAATGCCTGCTGGAACAAGGGAGATGAAGGTATTCATCGAGTACCGAACGTGTGACCGACTGCGGAAGCACTGCCGGAATGCAGCGCCGGAAGGATCGTCTACGCGATCTTGAGATCGGCAAGTGTATGACTACATCACCGACGAGAATCTGCTCTCGTTAACCGCTTTGGAATCTTCAAGGGTGAGTGCTTCTATCGAATCGTTGCTACAATCTAGTAGATAGATCTTGGCTTGTTTGTGTGCATGCGGTAGAAATTTTTTGTTTTCCATGCTACGAACCCCTACAGTGGTATCAGAGCCGTGTCTATATGTAGATCTGTTGCACGAGTATAACACAATGGTCATTGTGGGTGGTGGTGCTTTTATTATCAATTGCTTTTTGTGTACTTTGCATCTTGCGGTATGATGGGATGAAGCGGCCCGGGCTAACCTTACATGACATCGTTCATGAGACTTGCTCCACGCTTAACATGTAACTTGTATTGCATAAGTGGCTTTGCGGGTTTCTGTCTCTCCCATCATAGTATAGATTCAATTTACAACGGGCACTTGATAGTTCAAGCATCAATGTTGTGGTTCTTGTTCGTAAGTTAGAGTGACACTTATTGAAAGCCACAAACCATGTAAAATATGCAAAGAAAATTAGAGGCGTCTAACTTTGTTTTGCAGGGGTGTGATGTGATGTGATATGGCCATGATTGTGATTATATATGATGTATGCAATGTTCCTTATTGTAAGTTGGCAACCGGCAGGAGACATATGGTTGTCTTTTAAATTCCGTTAAGACATGCGTGTCTATTCAAAGTAGTTGTAATAGTTGATGCTGGTGGACGACAACCATGAAGCAACACCATTGACCTTGACGCTATACCGGTGATGATGGAGATCATGTTCATGCTTGAAGATGGAGATCGGAAGCACAACAAGAAAGGCCATATCATATCACATATTATGAATTGCATGTGATGTTAATCCTTTTATGCATCTTGTATTGCTTAGTTCATGACGGTAGCATTATAAGATGATCCCTCAAGCAGAAAAATTTCAAGTTTTAAAGTGTTCATCCTTAGTAAGCACCATTGCTAAAGCTCGCTGTTTCGAAGCACCACATGATGATCGGGTGTGTTAGATTCTGCGAGTGTATACAACGTGAGCAAGCCAGATTTGCTCATGCGGAAGCTAAAGTTTGATCTTGATGAGCCTAGCATGTACAGACATGGTCTCAGAACACGGATCACCGAAAGGTAAAGCATGAGTCATATAGTAGATATGATGAACATGTTGATTTTTCGCCATTGAATCTGGATCAACTCTCGTGATGATCGGTTTTGATGTAGTGGATTTGGTTCGTGTGATCACTAAAACAATTTGAGGGATATTGTTTTGAGTGGGAGTTCATCGAGATTAATTTAATTATTAATTAGAACTCAATTTGTCATAAACTTAGTCTAAATTATTGCAAATATGTTGTAGATCAATGGAGGCCCTACCATCAATTTTAATGCATTCCTAGAGAAAGAAAAGTTGAAAAACAATGGAAGCAACTTCGTGGATTGGTTCCGTAATTTGAGGATGGTCCTCAATGCTGGTAATTTGACCTATGTGCTGGATGCACCGCTGGGTGACCCGTCTGCAGCTAATGCTACCGATGAGGTAAATAATGTTTTCCTCGCTCGGAAGAATCAGTACTCCATAGTTCAGTGTGCTATCTTGTATGGTTTGGAATCGGAGCTTCAGAAAAGGTTTGAGAACCATGACCCACATGATATTGTCCGTGAACTCAAAATGATATTTGAGGCTCACGCGGCAGTTGAGAGTTATGAGGCTTCTGAAAAGTTCTTTAACTGCAAGATGGAAGAGGGCAGCTCCGTCAGTGAGCACGTGCTTAAGATGTCTGGGCATGCAAGAAAGCTTCAAAGCTTGGGTATAGTGATTGCTAATGCTTTGGGGATTCACCGTGTCCTCCAATCACTACCACCAAGTTACAAGAACTTTGTGATGAACTACAATATGCAAAACATGGACAAGTCGTTACCCAAACTCTTCTCCATGTTAAAATCTTCAGAAGTGGAGATCAAGAAAGAGCACCAAGTGTTGTTGCTCAATAAGACCACCAAATTCAAGAAGCGAGGCAAGTCCAAGAAAAAGGGAAACTTCAAGAAGGGCGGTAAGAAAGTTACCGCGCCGGCGAAGAAGACCAAGGCTGGGCCTAAGCCTGATACTAAGTGCTTTTATTGCAAGGGAGAAGGTCACTGGAAGCGGAATTACCCAAAGTACTAGGCGGATTTGAAGAACGGCAACATCAAGAAGAAAGGTATATCTGATATACATGTTATTGATGTGTACCTCACTAGTACTCGTAGTAGTGCCTGGGTATTTGATACTGGTTCGGTTGCTCATATTTGTAACTCGAAACAGGTACTGCAGAATAAACGAAAGCTAGCGAAGAACAAGGTGACGATGCGCGTTGGAAATGGATCAAAGGTTGATGTGATCGCGGTCGGCACGCTACCTCTTCATCTACCATCGGGATTAGTTTTATACTTAAATAATTGTTATTTGGTGCCTGCGTTGAGCATGAACATTATATCCGGATCATGTTTATTGCGAGACGGTTACTTGTTTAAGTCCGATAATAATGGATGTTCGATTTATATGAGTAGTATGTTTTATGCACATGCACCTTTGATAGATGGTCCATTCTTATTGAATCTCGATTGTAGTAATACACACATTAATAACATTGAAGCTAAACGTTTGAAATTGAGCGATAACTCAACCTATATGTGGCACTGTCGTCTTGGTCACATTGGAGTGAAGCGTATGAAGAAACTCCATTCCGATGGACTTCTTGAATCACTTGATTTCGAATCACTTGAAAGATGCGAAGCATGTCTAATGGGTAAAATGACTAAGACTCCATTTTATGGTATGATGAAGCGAGCTACGGACTTATTGGAAATCATACGTACCGATGTGTGTGGCCTAATGAGTGTAGCATCGCGTGGTGGTTATCGTTATGTTCTTACCTTCACGGATGACTTGAGTAGATATGGGTATATATATTTCATGAAACATAAGTCCGAAACTTTCGAGAAGTTTAAGGAATTTCAAAGTGTGGTAGAGAATCAATGTAACAAGAAAATTAAATTTCTACGATCTGATCATGGAGGTGAATATCTAAGTTATGAGTTTGGCGAGCATTTGAAGAAATGCGGAATACTTTCACAATTTACACCGCCGGGAACACCATAGCGTAATGGTGTGTCCGAACATCGTAATCGAACTCTCTTAGATATGGTTCGTTCTATGATGTCACTTACAGATTTACCGCTATTGTTTTGGGGTTATGCATTAGAAACAGCCGCATTCACTTTAAATAGGGCACCATCTAAATCCGTTGAAACGACACCGTATGAATTATGGTTTGTGAAGAAACCTAAATTGTCGTTCCTTAAATTTTGGGGTTGCGAAGCTTATGTAAAGAAGTTACATCCCGACAAGCTTAAACCCAAAGCGGAAAAATGCGTCTTCATAGGATACCCGAAGGAAACTATTGGGTATACCTTCTATCATAGATCCGAGGGCAAAATCTTCATTGCCAAGAATGGATCCTTTCTAGAGAAGGAGTTTCTCTCGAAAGAAGTGACTGGAAGGAAAGTAGAACTTGACAAGGTTGTTGAACCTTCTCTCGAACTTGCGAGTAATGCAGCACCGGAAGTGGTTCCTGTGGCACCTACATCAATAAGAGAGGAAGCTAATGATGTTGATCATGAAACTTTAGTTGAAGTTACTACGGAACCTCGCATGTCAACAAGAACTCGTACCACTCTTGATTGGTATGATCCCGTTATGAGTGTCATGTTGGTGGACAACACCGATGACCCTGAAACATATGAGGAAGCGATGATGAGCCCAGATTCCAATAAATGGCAAGAAGCCATGAAATCCGAGATTGGATCCATGTACGAAAACAAAGTATGGACTTTGGTGGACTTACCGGATGGCCGGAAGGCTGTCGAGAACAAATGGATTTTCAAGAAGAAAACAGATCTGATGGTAATGTTACTCTCTATAAAGCTCGACTTGTCGCAAAAGGGTTTCGACAAATTCAAGGAGTTGACTATGATGAGACTTTCTCACCAGTAGCAAAGCTAAAGTCTGTGAGGATTATGTTAGCAATCGCTGCATATTATGATTATGAGATATGGCAGATGGATGTCAAAACGGCATTCCTCAATGGAGACATTGATGAAGAGTTGTATATGATGCAACCCAAAGGTTTTGTCAATCCTAAAGATGCTAACAAGGTATGCAAACTTCAACGGTCCATATATGGATTTAAGCAAGCATCCCGAAGTTGGAATCAACGTTTTGATAAGGTACTCAAAAGCTTTGGTTTTATACAAACTTATGGAGAAGCTTGTATTTACAAAAAAGTGAGTGGGAGCTCTGTAGCATTCTTAATACTATATGTAGATGACATATTGTTGATTGGGAATGATGTAGACCTTCTTAATAGTGTCAAGGATTATTTGAATAATAGTTTTTCAATGAAAGATCTTGGTGAAGCAGCTTATATATTAGGCATAAAGATGTATAGAGATAGATCGAGGCACCTAATTTCATTGTCACAGAGTACATATTTGGAAAAAGTTCTAAAGAGGTTTGGAATGGAAGATAGCAAGAAAGGGTTCTTGCCCATGTTGCCCAATACGACCTTGAGTAAAACTCAAAGTCCTGCAACGGCAGAAGATAGAGAAAGGATGAGTAAGACTCCCTATGCCTCAGCCATAGGATCTCTTATGTATGCCATGCTATGTACTAGACCCGACATTGCATATGCTGTTAGTTTGACTAGCAGATATCAAAGTGATCCAGGAGTAGATCATTGGACAACGGTCAAAAACATCCTTAAGTACATGAGAAGAACTAAGGATATGGTTCTTTCTTATGGAGGTGATGAATAGCTTGTTGTTAATGGTTACAGCGATGCTAGTTGGAACACCGATTCGGCTGATTCTAAATCTCAATCTGGATACGTATTTACTTTGAATGGTGCAATAGTTAGCTGGAGGAGTGCAAAGCAAAGAGTTGTGGCGAGATCTTCAACTGAATCAGAATACATAGCTGCTTCGGAGGCTTCACAAGAGTTCATTACAGAGCTCGGTGTGGTTCCAAGTGCCCTGGACCCAATGTCTATCTACTATGATAACATGGGAGCCATAGCCAATGCGCAAGAACCAAGGTCACACAAGAAGCTGAAGCACATCAAGCTACGTTTTCATGCTATTCGAGAGCACGTCCAAGATGGTGACATAAATATTTGCAAAGTACACACAGATCTGAATGTGGCAGATCCGTTGACTAAACCTCTCCCGAGGGCAAAACATGACCAACACCAAACCGCCATCGTTGTTCGGTATATTACCATGTAATCTAGATTAGTTGACTCTAGTGCAAGTGGGAGACTGTTGGAGATATGCCCTAGAGGAAATAATAAAAGTGGTTATTATTATATCTTTGTGTTTATGATAAATGTTTACATTCATACTATAACAATATTAAAAAGGAAACATTAATACTTGTGTGATTTGTAAACTAAATTAGAGTCCCTAGTAAAGCCTCTTTGAAATACTAGCTTGTTGTTTAATAGATGATCGTGGTTATTCAATCATGAGCATTGAGATGTTGTTAACAACAAGATCATATCATTAGGAGAATGGTATGATGGACATACTCCTATAGATAAGCATAGCATTAAGATCAAGTCATTTCAATAGTTTGTTTGCTATAAGTTTTTTGATACATAGTAACCTAATTCCTTCGACCATGAGATCATGATAATCACCATCATTGGGAGAATGCTTTGATGACATCAAACACCACACCATAACTGGGTGGCTATAAAGGTGGCATTGAGTGTTAGGAAAATATGGGTTGAGGCACATGGATCAAGTGTGGGATTTGTCCATCCATATGACGGATAGATATACTCTAGGCCCTCTCGGTGGAATGTCATCCAATTAGCTTGCAAGAATGTGACTGGCTCACAAGGGATCACATATCACGGGAACGAGAAAAGAGTAATTATCGGTAACGAGGTTGAACTAGGTATGCAGAGATACCGACGATCAAAACCTCGGATAAGTAAACTATCGCGACACAAAGGGAAATTGGTATCGTATGTAAGTGGTTCATTCGATCGCAAAGTAATCATAGAAATATTTGGGAGCCATATGAATTTCCAGATTCCTCTATTGGTTATTGATCAGAGAAGTGTCTCGGTCATGTCCGCATAATTCACGAACTGTAGGGAGACACACTTAAGGATTCGATGTTGTTTAGTAGATATGGAATGTTAGTAGGGATACCAAATGTTGTTCAGAGTCTCGGATGGGATCCGGGATATCACGAGGAGATCCGGAATAGTCTGGAGAATAAGATTCATATAAGGAAAGTCCAATTCGGGAGTTCGGGAAAGATTCCGATGTTTTCATCGGAGAGGTTCTAGAAGGTTCTAAAAGGTTCACCGATTCGGAAGGAGAATGGTCCATGAATGTGTCATGGGTAAGTGGAATGATTGGATCATATCCTAGGTCACTTGGTGTGGGCATTTGCAAGAGAGAATTAAAACTCTAAATTGAAAGTCAAACGGGAAGTTTGAAAAGTCAAACTGGAACAATGGTTTCCTAGTGGGAGAAGAAACAAGTCCTTCTCTCAATACAACTTGGGTTTGGGTTTGGATTCAAACCCACCCCTCCCAAGGCAGCCCCCTCTCATAAATAGAGGGGGAGGGCTGCCCCAACACCACAAGCCCTAGCCCCTCTGCACCCGAGCCGCCGCCGACCCGCCTGCGCGTCGCCGCCGGTCCATCGCCGCTACTCTAGCCGCCGCCGACATCTTCTCCTCCCGGTTTTCTAAACTCTAGATTTCCGGGAAACCCTAATCCACCATAACTCGCACCGTCTTAGGCGAAGCCCTGTGGGATCTTCCCTCTACTTCCGACACCACACCGTCGTGCTGCCGGAATCACAAGGGGAGAACTACAACCTCCGCTGCCTGCTGGAACAAAGGAGAGGAAGGTCTTCATCAAGTACTGAACGTGTGACCGACTACGTAAGCGCTGCCGGAACGCAACGCCGGAAGGATCGTCTACGCGATCTTGAGATCGGCAAGTGTACGACTACATCACCCACGAGAATCTGCTCTCATTAACCGCTTTGGAATCTTCGAGGGTGAGTGCTTCTATCGACTCGTTGCTATAATCTAGTAGATAGATCTTGGCTTGTTTGTGTGCATGCGGTAGAAATTTTTTGTTTTCCATGCTACGAACCCCTACAGGTATCAGCCCTGTTGAACTATTTTGGCTGCAAAATAGTACTAGTATAGTACTAGGTCTTGTATTTCGGACTATTTTGTACTATATACTGATACTTGATTAGATCAAGGGAAGGATATGGTACTACTTTGCCTTTGTTCTGTCGTTGCTATTACTAAAGTATTTTATAGCACTAATACTAATGTACCGATACTTGTTTAGATCAAGTGCAGATGGTCTTCCTTTTCTTTTCTAACTTGGCATTGTCATAAAATCATAATTTAGTTGCCTATGGAAGTCACACACAGGCATTGATGTGGGAAGTGGGTATGCACACAAAAGTAGACTTGATCGTCGGTTTTTCTTGCTCCAATAATCAAGTGTTCCGAGAAAAGGACAAATTGAGTCGGTCACTTTGAAATGTTGATCAGTCTGTCAAGTGCCGCTGGATATGAACTAGGAATATGTCGATATTTTTCTTTCTTATTATGTACTGTTGAATCTTTCAAATGCTAGTGAATCAATAAAATATTCTCTTGCCATTACTAAAGTATTTCTTAGAACTAATAGTGATGTACTGGTACTTGTTTAGATCAAGCGCAATAGATGGTCTTGCTCTTCTTTTGGAACAACATGGCCACAATATGGTCTTTCTTTACATTTGAATTATGGCCTTGCTACATCTATTGAATTTTAATGTCTGCATTGTTAAATCTGTAAATTCTTTTGGTCATTATCTTTACTGCTAAATCGGTCACTTTGACATTTTGTTAAATATGTCAAGTGCCACTGATTATGAATGGGAATCTGTTGATATTTTTCTATTTTATTCTGTACCGCCGAATATTTCAAATGCTAGTGAATCTGTCAAATGTTCTATCATTTTTATTAATAAAGTATTTTGTAAAACTAGTACTCATGTACTGGTACATTTTTAGTCAAGGTTAGTAGATGGCCAGTCGTGCTTTTCTTTTGAAATATGGCCTTGTCATAATCTAGATGAGGCTTGGGAATTTTGGGTTACATATATGTTGGTCACATTGGCATTGATGTAAGAACGAGGTATGCATAGAAATACAGTCTTGATCGTCAGTTTTGCATGCTCCAATGATGGAGTGTGTTCGAAGAAAAGGGCAAACTGAATCAAGAACTGATTATCTCTATACTGCTATTGAATTTCAGTGTATGTATTGCTGAATCGGCCACTTTGAAATGTTGCTGAACATGTTAAGTATGGCTAATTACAAAGCAGGAATCTGTCGATATTTTTATTTCTTATTTCGTACTGCTGAATCTTTCAAATACTAGTAAGAATAGTAGTTCCTGGCTTAACGTAGTTCTGAGTATTTTGTATGGAGTTCTTCCTCTGCTAATCTATTTTGCAGTTATAACCAAGTACTGGTACTTGTTCAGATCAAACTATTGAGTGTAGAATATGGTCTCTCTTTTCTTTTGAATCAGGCCTTGCTGATTTTTTCAATTATTATGGTTTTTGTCTATGTAATACTAATCCGTCAGTTTGTGATGCTGCTGAATCTTTCAAGTTCTATTGAATATGAACTGGCAATTTGTCGATATTTTTTCGGTCTTATTCCATACTGCTAAATCTGTGAAATGTTCTGTCATTACTACTAGTACAATATTTTGACAACTAATTGTGTTGTAATTGTAGTACTTGCTTAGATCAAGTGCAGTAGATTATCTTGCTTTTATTTTGAAACTTAGCATCGTCATAATTATGTAGATGCATCTTGGGTATTTTGGGTTTCATATAGGGGCCACGTAGGCATTAACGTAATGAGGAGGTATTCGCACAGAAGAAGACTTGATCAGTTTTGGTTGCTCCAATGACCTAGTCTGTTTAGAGAACAGGGCAAACTGATCATGCGCCAAGGTTTTTTGAGCTGGAACAAGAACTAATTCTCTCTGTATTGTAATTGAATTTCAAGCAGGAAAGCTACTGAATCTCTTAATTGTTCTGTCCTTGCTATTACTAAAGCATTTTGTGGAACTAATACTGATGTACTGGTACTTGTTTAAATCATGGGCAGTAGATAGTCTTGCTTTTGTTTTGAAACATGGCCTTGGCACAATCTAGATGAGAATTGGGCATTTTGGGTAACATAGGGGGGTCCCATAGGCATTTTATGTGAGAAGAATGTACTTGAAGCAGACTTGATCGTCAATTTTGCATGCTCCAATGGTTGAGTGTGTTTAGAGAAAAGGGCAAACTAATCGGGTGACAAGGTTTTAAGAGATGGAACCAGAAATGGTTCTCTCTGTACTGCTATTGTATTTCAGTTTCTATATTGCTGATTCGCTCACTTTGAAATGCTACTGAATTGGTCAAGTGCTCTTGAATGTGACCCGTGAATTTGTCGATAATTTCTGTCTTACTCTGTACTGCAAAGTTTATATAAATATCTGCCAAAATAATAATCGATTTCTTTTCCTCCCTCTCTTATGTGTTTGTTTTGAATCCGCTCGAGCCACAACAAAATGCAATTTTTTATACCAGGAGAAGAAATCTAGCTCATTCGGCCCCTCTTTAGCCTGAACATTTTAATTCGCCCTTTCAGGGGTATAAGGGGACTGCTGACCATAGCCCATGGAAATTTAAGAAACGAGCCCATGGAGAATAGCCTATGGAGTACAGCCCATGTAGAGCAGCCCATGTAGAATATCCAATCTCTTTTTAATTCGGCCTTTAGGGCATTTCCCCACCACTCAATATTTTTTTTAAAAACTCTGCCTGCAGGTTTTTTTACAGTGCCAACATTTTTTTGTATAGCTGCCAGGAATGTCGCCTTATTATTTGATGGGAGATAAAAATGGTCAAAAAAATCTTTTTAAGGAGACAAGTCAATAAGTTATAATAGCAAAGCTTAACGATACTATTCAATTAGTTGTTTCTGTCGTAGTGGCAAGGCACCCAGTCAACCGGTGGTGAGGTCTCGAGTTCGAATCCTGAGAAATTTGTGTTAATATAGAGTTACTTTTTTATACTCTCAGGCTAACATGTGGGACCTAGATAAACTGCTGCTGCATCTAGCAATGTTGTCAAGGTCAGTATGGCGAACTCGACCTGAAAAAACAGTCCAACATATATACACACGTTTAATTTAAATAGAGTTTGACATGTGGGACCTAGCATGGACACGTTTAATTCAAATAGTCGCTGACATGTGGGACCCGGCATAGACACGTTTCCTGCACAGAGAAGGCTGACATGTGGGACCCAGCATAGACACATTTTCTATACATAGAAGGCTGACATGTGGTACCCAACATCGGAGTGTAGATTAACATATTTGTATTCTACAAGGCTGACATCTAGGGCCTAGGTAAACTGCTGCTACATCATAGACACGTTTCCCCTAAAAGAATTCCACCAATATTGCCAAGGTCATAACGGTGGACTCAACCTGAAACAACAGTCTAACATACACATGTTTCTTTCAAATAGAGTCTGACATCTGGGACCCAGCATAGACACGTTTCCTACATAGAGGTTGCTGACATCTGGGACCAAGGTACGAACCAAAGTCAAAACAACGGAGGCGGACGAAAAAATTCCATCATAGCACGTTTCACTTACGGAGAGGCTGACATGTGGGACCCACCAGAGTTACCTTATATATGTGCTGCATCGAGCAACGTTGCCAAGTTCGAATAAGGTAAGCGCGATCGAGAAAAAAGTCCAACATATACACGTTCTTCTAATGAGATGTTGACATGTAGGACCCAACAGCGTGACCAAACAGCAGATTCCTCGAGCAATGATATCTAGTTAGGAACTGGATAGCGCTAGAGAAGGAAAAATTCAATCATATACACATGATTCTTCTAATGATATGCTAACATATGGTACCCACCAGCCTAAATAAATGGCTGATGCAGCAAGCAATGCTATCAAGTTAACACGGAGGCGGGACTGAGGGAAAATTCCATCATACACATGTTTCTTCTAATGAGAGTATGACACGTGGGGCCCAGCTGCGTGATTATGCATTTGGCAGCGCTATCGAGTTAGGAACAGGGTAGCACGACCGAGGGAAAAAAATCCATCATACACATGTTTCTTCTAATAAGAGGATGATAGGTGGGCCTAGATGCGTGATTAAACGGAAGAGCGATCAAGTTCGAAACAGGGTAGCGAGAGCGAAGGAAAAAAATCTATCATACACATGATTCTTGTAATAAGAGGATAGCATGTGGGACCCAACATTATGATTAATGGTAGATAGATCAAGCAACGTTATCGAGTTCATATCAGGAAGGGATGAGCCAAGGAAAAAAAACCATCATGCACACGTTTCTTCTAGTGTGAGGATGACACGTGGTACCCAGCAGCCTGATTAAACGGTAGATGCATCGAGCGACGCTATCAAGTTCGAAACAGGGAAGGAAAAACTTCCATCATACACACGATTCCTCTAATGTGAGGCAGACAAGCGGGACCCAGCAGCCTGACTAAACGGAAGAGGCATCGAACAACGTTATCAAGTTCAAATCGGGGAGGCGTGACCGAAAATTTTGGTCCGCTAGAGACACTGACGTCCTGGACCTACACGCAAAAATACTTCGGCGAGTCAACATCTAGCGAGGAAGCGGAAATCTTACTTCTGTCACGCGCCTGTCGAGCTTCGTCCATGTTTTTCGCGGTTTCGTCGTAGTAGAGGTGCGAAGAACCGGGAAAAAAATTGCATCGGCCACGGTCGAGCCGATATTTTTGTCGCGGAAGGAGCGCCTTCTACGACGACCAACGGGCCAAGTCGTTGCGGAAGGAAACATTTCTTGTAGTGATCCCGTAACATCCCAATTTAAGCAACCCTGATCTTTTGTCAAAAAGGCAAAAATCAGGGGGAACAAAAACTTTTTCTTATTAAGTGTTGCAATTTTTGCTTACTTTTTTTCCTGTGTTCATGCAACTGAGAATGCTTTAGATGATATACTCCTTATCTCAACAATATTTTACAAAAGCCATTTTACAAAGGAGAAGTATTGGCCCGTCTTTCATTTTCCAAATTTTCTGGTATTTCAAACCCGAGCCAAGATGACTTTGATAAAACAAAATACTTTGTTAGTTTCTCTTTAACAAAACTATGGAGACCTAAATATACTCTCCTTATGTTTTCAAGACAGAGTATTCAACTACTCTTATCTCTAGGCTTTCCAAAACCCTTTTGATAAAGCTTTTGAATTCTACTCTTGGTAGAGATACCAAGGGATCTCACCTTATTCAAACTCCAACATTTCAACATACCCGTCCTTACCTCAAGATAGACTTGATGTTAACCTTAGTAGTAGTGTGATGAGTTAGATAATATGAATTGCCTTGATCTGATGGTTGATGAATTGCTCTTATCTGCTGATTGACTTGTTTGCTTAGGAAGTAGCATGAGCCACCCTAGGAGCTCCTCCATTAGGATCAAGTTAAAGTAAGAATACAACTCCTAAGGAAACCTCCTATGTTTGATATCATCTCTAGCCTCCAAAGTGACCCTCTCATCTCTTACTCAGATCAATCAAAGGATAATCCCTTTTGATAATTTACAAACTCCATGAAGACCAAGTCTAAGAATGGATCCTCTCTAATCCATCATCCAATAAACATCACCTACTTGATCACTAGTTTGGATCATAACATCACCTCAAACTACTCTCCACTTGTTATCTAGTCTAAAACCCTAAATCTGCCAAAATGGCAAGTTTGGAATTCTTATCTAGATTCAATCTTTGGAGCTCTACCTATTCCAACCTAGGTACATTTCTGAAAATGTACTTGAACCATATTGTATTACACCTTGAGTACTACCAAATCCCACTCTTGTCCTTGGCTAAGCCATTCTAGTTCTCACTCATCCATGATGGTTTTGTAGTCAAGATAATAGTCTTTTTTGCAAATCTAATCATCTTGCCTACTTTGGCAGGAGCTCACATCCATATGCCACCTCCCCTTGACCAAATCCTTGCATTGTTATGATCCAATAACCATGGTATTTCAATCCATACTTCACTTGTTTCCATTGGAAGCTTGTGCATCTTAAACCCACATGGTTTATAAGGCATCATGACAATCCTGCAATGGCAGCCTCATTTTAAAGAAAGTTTGCCATCTCTTTTATACCACCACCAATATAACCAAGCCCAACTCTTGCCTCCATGGTCATCTACATGACATGTTCTAACCATCCATATAGCCCTTGTACCAAGGTGAGTCCTGAGCTCACCAATCCAACCTTGTTTATGGGGTATAAAAATATAAATGCCCTAGATCCTCCACTCCATCTATTCTTCCAAAAACCCATCTTGTTTGTCAATACCCAAGGTGATCTTTCTATATACTTTAAGTGGACAACATCCACCTTGTATATAATCATCCCCAAATAATTCCTATAATTATTTGGATTATTAAACTATTTAATTCCTTTAGTTACTAAATCCTCAAAAACCTTCTCTATAAAGGCAACTTTGCTTCTCTCTGAAACCCTTTTGCCAACATAAGGCACATTTGATACCTACATATCATTTCACATCTTCCCATCTCAAAAATAATTATTTTTGAGATGCTTTATTATTTATTTTTGCCATTTCTCTTAAATGGCAAAAACAAGAAATAATTCCTTATAAATACTTTGCCCTCTCAATAAATCCCAATAAAATTACCCAATGTGAGACATGGTATCTAAAACCATTTCACACCAAAAAATCACCTTTCCAATTTAAAAATATCACTTTAGCTTGTATAAACCACTTCTGCACTATTTCAATAAATGCTCTTAAATGGACTTATAATCCTTAGAAAATTCCCAAATAAATATGGGAGAGATATTTTGACCATGTTCATCCAACAGTACCATTTCCCCACCTTGCCCAATGAAAAATATTCAACCTTCTTCACAAGCCACAAATTGATCAATTTTGCAACCTCAATCAAATCTTGATCTAAACACACCCAACCCTCACCAAGTTCGCTCAACCAAACTTGCACAACACACCCCACCACCCCCTGGTTAAGCTACACTGTAGCAATCCATGTATCTCACTTTTGATCTTGTACTTTAGTGCTTGGATGAGCAAAAACTTACCGCATGTGACTATATCTTTAACTCTTGTGGTTACCACCCCTGGCCTACACCAAACCAGAAACCACCCACACACCTCTCCACATGCCCACAGGAAGCACCCCCGGTTTCTATCCCCCCATGGCCTCCACAGGCATAGCTCACCATGGACCATGTTGGTCTCAAATAAAGAGGGCAGAGCCCCCCCGTCTTTCCTTTGCTCTCATTTTCTCCCACTCCCTCCACTTACCTCCCCTAGTCACCCCTCTCCTCCTTCTATACCCTATCTGAGGGAGAGAAGATAAGGAGCTTCGGCCATGGCCAAGAATCGAGCATAACTCACCATCCCCTGTACTTCCCCTCCTGCATATGACCTATTTGTGCTCACCTACCTTTGATCTACCATTCCCCAAGACCCAGTGCTCATCCTAGTAGCTGTATCGCCCAGGAGAAGAAGAACCTCCATTTTTTGACCTCGGTTAAAGATCTGCCTATGGTTCTCTCCTCCCCTCTCATTTTGTCTTTGCATGACACCCTAGCGGAATCTTCCTGTCACTCTGAATCTCACTCCTCTTTATTTTTTCTCAGTACCGCCCGCGAGGCCAACGCCGGCGAGCTTCGATGAGGTCGCCAAGGCCCTCTCGCTTGGGATCTTCCCCGATGTTCAACCATCGGCTGCCGCCCCTCGTTTGGACCCCCGTGATGAACCGCATCTCCCCCACCTCTTCTCCGACACCGTCACGACCCAAGTGACTCTCCCCATTCCTGCCTCGCCTCTGCTAGGGTTTCACCCCGTCGCCGCTGGACACAAGATGAAGATAGCCACTAGTCATCAATTCATTTCTGATCGAACAGCCAGGGTGCCTTCATAACGGTTCGGCCTCCCCTGGGTCGGGCCTGCCTCTGCGTGGCCTAGCACCATCTCGAATTAGCCCAATGGCCCTCCCTATCCCTTTTTCTTTTTATTAGAAATTGGATCTATTCTACCTGTTCAGTTTTATTCCAAACCAAAATATGAATGTCCTCCAAATTTTTAGATAACATTTTTCATAGGACCGGAATCTCTACTCTAACATGCAACCTTGGAACTGGAACAAATTACTTCTCATATATTTTATAGAAATTAAAATACCCACACGTATCCTTTTCAGTATATAAATCCCTCAGGGAGTTTGGTAAATCCAAATGGATTAAATACACATCATGTTGTTAGGTATCTGTAGTACCTTTCTTGACACCCTAACCCCATGCCAATTTGCTTCCTGGTGCCCCTAATAAAAATGACAAAAATAGAGCATCTATGACTCTAGGAAATTATCTAGATAAAACCAAAGATGTTTTTGACATATTTCCAACTCCTAGAGGACCTACATACCAATATGTATCAAACCCCATGAGCCCAATATTTATTGAGATCCTCTTGATTTATGGTGCAGTAAACATTTCTATGCATAGCTTATTCACTCATAAATTCACTACTTTAGTTCTGTAACTCCAGATATGACGATTCCAATTTCTACAGAAAGCTATTCTAAATATCTAACAAGTGTCTTTGGAATCACACCAAAATATCAAATATCATTCAGTACTGCCTTTGGGAATTTCCTGAGGGAATTCTGGTAAATATTTTAAGTTGATTCCAACTCTCTGTAAATCAGTCCATCAAACACTACCTAATAATGCAAGGAAATAATTTTTCGAACTCCAGAACTATTTTGGTGAATTATTTCCTAAACTAGAGTTTTATTCACCATAAAAATATTATAAATCAATGGTAATTGATAAAATAGTGAAACCACTCTTGTTGGTTTCATTTACCTATCTGCTGATATGATTTTAACGAAATGATATCATACTGAATGTGACCTTGGTCTAAAACCCATCTCATACCTAGATTCTAGACTCTAAAACTTATATGGATTTCCTTCAATTGTCCAAGATATTTCCCAACCTTTATAAATCTATCCTTCTCAAACCCTACTAAATTGTAACATGAATATCTTGTTTTTTTCTTGTATACTTTGGTACTTGAATGACTTGTATGGATTGGGTATTGTTCGTTTGCATGTTAATCTGTAACAACGATAGTTGCGACTATGTGACGTCGAGAAGAAGGAAGCACCGGATAATTATTTTTATTAGTGGTATTATGGTTTTCTAAGAAGAAGTCCAGGGACATATATTCCATATTGCTCATCACAGGCAAGCCACTTGTCCTACCTTTTTACTTATGCATGTTTTATCTACTGTTTACAAAATTGCATTGTGTTACTTATGATGATTTTTATATATGGTAGTGGCTTGGCTCCTCCAGCTAATACCATTGTTACTACTAAGTAAAACCCCCTCGATGACACATATTCACCCCTAGTATGATAGATGGTGTTTTAACACCATAACCCCTTGGAGACCCTGTTTTAGCCTAAGTAAAAGTATAGGATGGGAAGACCCTGGGAAAATGTTTATAAAAAGTTTTATAAGAAAACCTTGGTGAGGTTTGACCCGCCAAGAGAGGTTTGAAAAATGATAAAGGTTTTGGTTTTACAAAAATGATGGAGGAAAAATGCTTACGAAAACGCACTCGATTCTTTGCAGTTTTAATGTTAGAACAATTAACCTGTGCAACCAAATTACTCTGGAATGGGACGGGGCTGGATTTGAAGTTTGCTAGGAATTCTCACGACTACATATAAGGGATCAGCTCCCTCTAATTCTGAGGTTCCTTTACATAAAGGGTCAAGTGCAAGGCAGTCACCTAGAGGAATTGCGAACTGCCCTCTGGAGTAGCGGGGTGATACTATGAGACCCTCATTGAAAGTGTGCCTTCTCGAGGAGTCGGTAGGCACTCTGGATGGTCCATGGATCCAGAGGTCCCGGTGTTGAGGGGAATAACTCATAGGGTAGGGCCTATACTAGAGTGGCATTTGGAGAGTCTTGACTGGTTACTCAACCCACGATCAGTGTAGACCAGGGAAGTGTAATCGTATGATGTGGGTAAAGTGTACAACCTCTATAGAGTGTAAATCTATTTGAATAGCCATGTCCATGGACGGTTAGGAAGCCTGTTGTAGAGCGGTGCTGGTATTGATTTCAAAAAGGACTTCGGAAAAGCAATGACTTGGAAATGTTTTGACTATGACATGGTCGGAAAATGGAGGAAAGGAGTTTGGTCCTGTGATGACCGGAAGGAAAAGCAAATGGGTGACCCAATCCTAGTGTCTTCCAAAACTTTTCAAAAAGGTTTATAAATTTTTTTCAAACAAAACCTTGTAGAGGCCATATCTACAAGAGAAACTAGTTTATAAAAGAACCTCTTATGGATCCATCCTAACACCACTCCCATATTGCATATCCTGTATTGTTATTATCTTAAGGTGGTTTGCGAGTACATTCAAAGTACTCACTGGCATTTTCCCTAGCTATTTACTTGGCCAGATTTTCAGAAGATCAAGAAACAATGAAGAAGTTGACGTCTATGTGAGCTAGGTCATCTCCTATTCAGGTGCCTATAGTTTAAGGCATGACATCAGCTTTGCGATTTAAGACTTACGCTATTGTGTTGTAATTTCCATATTGGCAATATTGTAATTTTTGTAAATCGATACTATATGGATGATGTAATGGTACTAGTCGGTTATGCTCATGCCTCACTGATCATGGGAACATGAATTAACTGTTGTAAGGAATAGTTTATGTTGATATATATTTGTTGGGTAATTAACTGTTGTTTCCTTAAAAAATGTATGTCTATATTTGGTTAGGAGGATGTTGTAGCGTGGCCCTATAGAACTTCTAGGCTTTATTTTCTCTGCAATTGCGTCACCCTCTGGTTGTCCCCTTTAGATGCATAAAGACTTGTTCCGTCCCTTAGAGTCTCACACGATAAATATTGTTCAGATGGACATGTATAGTCGCATGAAGGTTGCTAGGCTCGAGGAGACCTATGATGGTGGCAACGACCCTCTAGTGTAGATATTCTGGGGATGAAGATCCTTGAGATCATGTGGGCGGGATGTGCTTATTTCTAGGCATCTTATGCCAGTTTGCTTCTTATCCATACCCGGATCTAGTTTTTCGCATCCGCTTAATACTCTGATGTGTTATGTATGAGGATGTATCCTAAACTATTATCTCTATCTAGGATATTTGGATATTGTCGTATGGCGTTGAATATTTCTTTTTCTTTTAGATGGTCTGACTCTGACGTACTGTTGTATGTCACTAACATACACACTTGTGTGTGTTTTGTTCACATACATGTTGACTAAGTCGCTCGCAGTTGATACTATGTTCATAAAAGTGGGTAGGATGGCTGGACGATACCGTGCCCTGCCAATCCCTCTCTCGACATGCGTGTGGGTGATTGTACAACCCCCACCATAGTACGTCCTATCCACTTTTGGTTCATACAGGCTTATTGCTTAGAGCATAGTGTCCGAGGTATTAGAAAGGTGCAGTACGTGGAGATTCTGTCCGTACCATGCTCCCGTACCAAGGGGCAACACCACGCAGCAAGGGCAGGAACAGATACAAAAGGTTATAACCCCTCCAATATTTTTATTTTGACAATATCAGGTCAGTGGGTTACTTTCTACATGTTCCATTGTACTTCATTCTTTTACCTACTTTCAAAACTCCCTAAACTATAATTCTCTGTAGTGTTTCATGTTCCTGTTATTTTTCTTTTTGTGGTTGGGTGAACAAACCACGTTCGTACACCGAATCATTTGCCATTTTTGCAGGGATTTGAACCTTGTGTGATGAATGCATGGTTTGTTCCAACCGTGAAAATACTTACATAAGCCACTTGGTTTATTCAACTCAATGCTTCAACAAGGAAGTATTTGTTGAACCCAAGGTCCATTTCATGAAAAGTAAGGTTATTCATACCTGAACAGTAAAGTGTGCCACTCTTGCTTTATTCAAGCTTGGGGAGGTAACCACTTCTCACACTCTCTTTTGATAACTGCATTTTCTCTTTTCTTGTAGTAATCTATTCAAGTTTGGTTCTTGCAAAAGTTCTAGCTTGGGGAAGTTACTTCTGTATGTGTAGAGTCATGTGCAAACATGTATCTCGGAATTTTCAAATGATTGCTTAGGTAAGATATGCTTCATAATTATATAAGGTTAGTATTCATAATAGTTGAGTTAGATCTTTGATTCACTATGTTAAAATATCTATCCAACTTGAGAAGAACATTGTGATCTTCTAGAATACATTGCCATGATTTCTACACTTAAAATGAATAAAAGTATATTTATGAAACCTCTAAATAATTTCTCGAGTGATCTTTAATTTATTTAAGAGTCTAGACTTATAGATACTCAACCCCATAGATTTATTGATAAAGACTTGATGGCACTCTTGAAAGGAGTTTATTTGATTGAAATGAACTCTAGCGGTAATTGTGATGCATGCCAAAGCTAACCTTATGGATCAAACCATGATACTATTTAAAGAGTTCTATGTTTCCCATGCACACCTTTGGATGCCAACAACTCCGCTAGCCTTTGAATGATCTATGGTATATCCCCAGATTTCGGCTATGAGTTGACGACATGGGTGGCATATGTGTCACCATATGGGAAAATGTATTGGTACTCTCGAAGGCTGTGCAAACCATTGTTTAAAATAATCACTCAGTGATCCTTGTTGAGAATTACCCTTGAAATAAGTAAGAATAAAAAAATGAAGATCCGCATAACAAGTCCTTGGCATGGTCTCACCACTACTTTATGAATTTTTTTGAAAGACAATGAATGGAATAAGTAGTGTTTGATAGACCTTATCTATTTGGTATGGGTGTTCTAATGAGACACTCTAATGCTAAGCTTCTTATTACATGATCTCTCACTCTTATTTTATAAACCCCTTACTTTACAAAAGTGAGGAGATACAAAACATAAAAGACGCAATAGGAGGAACACAAGTTTTCTTTTAAAGCTAGATTCATTTTTTACATGGAGCATTGAAGTTTTAATTAACCTTTTATGGATTGACATAACTAAGCTTGTGTTTCCTCGTATGAATATGTTCTTTATTCCTTCGATCCGCCGTAATCAAGACCAGACAAGCAGGAGTAGGGTTTTCCCTCCGGGTCCTGAACCTGCGTAAATCTCGTGTCCCTGTGTTGCTTGTCTGTTAACCGTTCCACGACTTCCAACATCCCCATCTTCTCCAAAACCCAAGTCCATAACAATGGGCATTGACGAGATCGAACCTCGTCAATTGGCGCCGTCTGTGGGAACGGGGACGCTGATCATGCGGTCGTGACGGTTCCATCCGGAGCGATCTACGATTCATCGGCAACAGAGAGTCACCTCCTCTTCAGCGTGTTCGACTTCAGCGCCCACTCGCCAGCCACCCTGAAGGATTTCGGGTACATTGGCGACAGGCTCGAGATCCTATTCGGGAGCTTCTGCTTCCAGGTGGGGAAGACCGGCACCCTCCGCCTCCCAGAGCGGGTGCCACTTCCATTCATCAGGCCCGCTTTGTGGGTCCCTCCCATCGACTCCCTGCGCACATCAAAGATGACGGGCAATTCTGTGTGGTCCCCCTTCATATGAAGGAACCTACGGTTCCGGATCTGAGAGCTGTGACAGCAGCGACCCGCTCCATGAGCACTACCTGTGTGCCGCCATCCATGATGGCAACGCCAACAACGGAGCAGATCCAACGCTAGGTTCGGTTGTCATACCTCCCAATCCCACTCCCAACCCGCATGTTGAGAACGAGGGAACCAGGGGAAACTCGGCCAACAGAGCCACTTAGGGCAGCAATCGCGCCTACGACCAGATCAACCTCAATGAGGAAGGCTGGGACCAAGCACGTGAAGCCGTGCAAGGCAACAAAATCTTACCTGTGGATGCCTCCTAGGATCTGTTGATGGCCTACCACCTCCTCCTGATCGATGAGCACAATCGGAGGTGAAGCTGATGGAGGAGCTCGAAAAGCGTAAGCAGGCAGCTGCAGAGTCCAGCGCGTGGCGAGCTGTGCTCTCCGCCATTGTCGGCTCTACTTTACATGCAACAACGCCAACAAGTACCACTGCCACATGGACCATATGGACCCCGCCGTGTGACGCGAGATCACCAAGGCCCTCAACACGTCATTCATGACGATGGACTCGCACGACAACGTCATGCCGAAAATGTCGTACGCTACGATCATGGCGGCCACCACCTATCTCGCGTCCAATCCGCCTCTTGCGGGTGACCCGAAGAACGCAATGCATAAGTCTGCACTAGAAAGTTGTGGTCAAGTTCACTCGAATCCGCACACCCTCATCTAACGAGGAGGAGAATGACCTGCCCCGGCGCCGCCGGAGCCCACGGCGCCGCAGCAGCAACCAAGACGCTCGCAATGTGCTCACCCAACGCAATATCTACAAATCATGTGCTAAGCGCTCGTGCTCAACTAAGTCCGAAGAGGAGGATGACGACGGGTTGTGCAGAGCCAGATGCTTCAACAGATCCGTTCGGCAAACGCGGATGCCGAAAAATTCCAAGCTCCCTTCGGACAATCCAAAGTTCGACCACATGCAGGAACCAAAGGCTTGGCTTGACGATCACCTGCCGTCGGTCAAGCTCCACGGCGGGAACAAGAACACCGCCTTGCAGTGCCTTCAGCTACAGCTAACAGCCGCAGCCAGGGTCTGGCTCAGCAGCCTATCCTCTGACTCCATCCGAAGCTGGGAAGAGTTAGCGTACAGCTTGATCCGCAACTTCAAGGGCACCAGCAAGAGGCCAGCCTCAATCATAGAGTTGCGGGCCTGCACCTAGTGGACCAATGAGTCCATCCGATCATACATACTATGCTGGTCCCACATCAAGAACTCCATTGCACACATCTCCGAAGAAAGAGCAATCGACGCCTTCAACGACAGTGACAGGCGCCCATATTTCAAGGAGGATCTCGGGCGTGTCAAGCCCAAAACCCTTGACCACCTCATGGACATCACCAACCGCTGGGCAGATGGCAAAGATTCCGTCAACATAACGCATATGGATGATGAAGATGACTTCGGCCGCAGGCGCGGACGCCGCAGCAAGAGAAGATCGCGCGTCTATGATGAACACGATGGAGTCGACATGGTTGCAGATGGATACGCCGATCGATGCAATGACGGCAACCACAACAGCAGATACCACAACGGCAATTACCGCGATGGCGGACGACGCACGCAAACATGGCAACGTCGCAACCGCGACGACGAGCCTTCGGCAATAGACAAGTTGTATGGCCCCTGCACCATCCAATACTACATCAATAAACAAGATGGTAAGAAGAAGGCCAGTCCCATGCTCAAGGACTGCCGGGAGTTCCAGAAGCTCAGCGAGGCACTCACCCAAATGCGGCACCAGACGGTGAACATTGGAGTCGCACCTGCTCCAGGTGCCATCGCCCACGGAGCTCCTCCACCACCACCTGGCGGGCTATCGCCGCTGCGAGTCGCACCAGCACCAAACAACAGTGTAGATGGGTACCCCCCACCAAAAGGGGCCTGATGATCCAGAAGGGGCGCCCAACCAACAGGGTGCACAAGAAGATCACCCGCCAAGTCATCCTGGCCGTGACCTCTCCACCGGCCATACCTGAGTACCTCAGCGGCTCAAAGTCCTGCATCACGTTCGATCATTCAGATCACCCACGCTAGATACCTCACCCAAGTCATGCTGCCCTAGTGCTCGAGGCTCAAATTGGAGGATTCGAAATGATCCGCGTCTTCATGGATGGCGGCAGCAGCATCAACCTGATGTTCGCCAGCACACTCGCAGCAATGCGGATCCCACTGTGTAGCCTAGAGCAATCAGACACGATGTTCCACGGCATAGTCCCAAGGAAGGGCATATACCCCATGGGCAAGATATGTCTCGACGTCATCTTTGCCCAGCCCGAAAACTTTAGGCGCGAGCAGCAAGAGTTCGAAGTGGTGGATTGCCCATCACAGTACCACGCCATCCTCGGGCGCGTGGCATTCGCAAGATTCTTGGCAGTACCGCACTATGTGTACCTGCTATTGAAGATGCCAGGACCTAGGGGCATCATCACCGTCCATGGAAGCTTCACCAGGTCAGACAATTGCGATAGAGACACCAACAAAATCGCTCAATCGTTCAGAATGCAGGAGGAGCTCACGAGACTCAGAGAGGTGACAAACAACAGGGCACACCCAGTCACCAGGAAAAATGCACCTGACATGTCATTCGACTCCACAGTCAACACAAAGAAGGTGCAGGTCCACCCGATGGACACCTCCAAGACAGTGTTGATCGCCTACGACATGAGTACCGCATAGGAAAGTGCGCTCGTTAAATTCCTCTGTGAGCGCTAGAATTTTTTTGCCTGGTGTCATGCGGACATGCCAGGAGTTCCTAGGGAATTCGCCGAGCATGCACTCAATGTGTTTCCAGATGCAAAGCCAGTCAAGAAGTCGATGCATCGACTATCCGAGCAAAGATCCGAAGCCGTTGGAAGCAAAGTCAACATACTGCTCGATGCTAACTTCATTAGAGAAATCAAATAAAGCAAGTGGCTAGCCAACAACGTGCTGGTCCCCAAAAAGGACACGGATATCCTGCGGATGTGCGTGGACTTTACATCGCTCAACAAGCACTATCCCAAGGACCATTTCCCTCTACCAAGGATCGATCAAATCATCGACTCCACTACAGGTTGCCGAAGGTCAAAGATCAGGAGAAAACGGTGTTCATTATGCTGTTCGGGGTATTCTGTTACAACACCATTCCCTTTGGGCTGAAGAACGCAGGTGCCACATACCAGAGGTGCACGCAAGCATGATGAAGGCCCAGATCGGCCGCAACATCCAGGTCTATGTCGACAACATAGTAATCAATACCAGGGAGGCCAGGACTCTAATCGACGATCTCCGCGAGATGTTAGATAACCTTGATCGCGATAAGATCAAGCTGAACCCAGACAAGTGCGCTTTCGGCGTCCCGACTGGTCAATTACTCGGGTACTTCATCTCCCAATGGGGCATCAAGGCCAACCCGAATAAAATCAGGGACTGGCCATAGAGAAACCAAAGAACCTCAAGCGCGTCTAGTAGCTCGCTGGGAGAATCACGGCGCTGAGCAGATTCATCAGCCGAATGGGTGAGAAGGCCCTCCCATTTTATCAGTTGCTGCACAAGACGGACAAATTCGAGTGGACACCTGAAGCAGACGATGCGTTCGAATACCTCAAGCAGCTGCTCTCCACATCACCTATCCTGGTCACGCCAAAGGAACTGGAACCTTTGCTACTACATCGCAGCCACACATCAGGTGGTCAGCACCATACTCGTGGTCAAGCAACTCGAAGACGGCAAGACCCACGGGGTCCAACGCCCAATATACTACCTCAGCGAGGTACTGACCCCGACAAAGTAGAGGTACCCTCATTATCAGAATCTCGCGTACGGCGTATTCATGATGGCGCGTCGTCTTAGCCACTACTTCTAGGAGCACCAAATTGTGGTCGTCAACGACGCCCCACTATCGAACATCCTGAACAATCCCAAAGCCATGGGGCATGTAGCCTTATGGGCATCGAGTTGTCTCCTCGAGACATAATCTACGAGCAGCGCACCGCCATCAAGTCCCAGGTCCTCCCTGACTTCCTCGTCCATTGGATGGAGCTCCAGTTGCCAGATACTCCGGACATGTCACAGTCCTGGACGATGCACTTCGACGGCTCCAAACGCGAGGCTGGAGCAGGGGCCAGTGTCATACTAGCGTCCCCTCAAGGAGACAAGATGAAGTATGTCTTTCAGATGAAATTTTGCGCCTTTATCAACGAGGCTGAATACGAAGCCCTCATCCATGGAATGAGGATGGCCAAGGTATGCGGCGCAACATGCCTTGTCATCTATGGCGACTCGAACCTTGTCGTACAATAGACGATGAACGAGTGCGACACTCATGGCGCCAACATGATCGCGTATCACGTGCTCTACAACTCACTCTAAGGGGACTTTGATGGCTGCAAGCTTCGGCACGTTGGCAGGGAAAGCAATGAAGAGGCTGACAGGCTCGCCAACGTTGGCTCCACCTCCGCACAGGTGCCACCCGGAGTGTTCCTCGAACAAATCTGCATACCCTCCATCAAGAGAAAATTCCCAAAAGGCTCAGCCAAAGAAGCAAAGCACTCGGGGGTTATGCTACCCGAAGGACAAGAGGGACCCGAGAAGCTCGACATAGAGGCCGAGTTGGTCAGCATGATGCAGGTCATGGCGGTCGAAGAAACATGGACACAGTCATACATTCGATACCTAATAAACAATGAGATACCCAATGACCCGACAGATGCCCCCTGCATATCTCGCCGGTCAAAAGCCTTCACCATCATCTATGGAAAACTGTACAAACGCAGCATTTCGGGTGTGCTCCAATGATGCATCACCATCGGTGACGGCAAAAGCATCCTCCAAGACATCCATGAGGGTATCTGTGGCCATCACGCAGGCAGCCGCGCCCTAGTTGTCAAAGCTCTACGAGCTGGGTTCTACTGGCCAACCGCAATGAACGACACCAAGGACATATTACAGATGTGCAACGCCTGTCAGAGGTACGCAAAGAAGCCACACACGTCAGGATCCAAGCTGAGGCCTATACCATTGGCCTGGCCCTTTGCAAAATGGGGCCTCTACATGATCAGCAAGCTGCCAAAGTCCTCGCTAGGAGGCCACGTCTTCCTCCTGTGGCAGTCGACAAATTCTCCATGTGGATCGAGGCCATGCCCGTCACCAACCAAAGTGGCAAAACTTCCGTCAAGTTTTTCGAGTCCATTGTCTACAGGTTCGACGTGCCCCATGGTATCCTAACCGAAAACGGCTCGAACTTCATCTCGAAGGAATTCCAAGATTTCTGCGGGAACCTCGGCATCAACATATCATATGCCTCCGTGGCGCACCTGCAGACCAACAGACAGGTCGAAAAGGCCAACGGACTCATAGGAAACGGCATCAAGAAGCGCCTACTTTGCCCACTCGAAAGGCTTGCGGGAGCCTGGGCAGATGAGCTACCCTCCGTCCTTTGGAGCCTGTGCACAACGCCAAACAGCTCAACTGGCTATACGCCCTTCTTCATGGTGCATGGAGCTGAAGCCGTGCCACCCGCTGAGGTATGCCACAAGGCCCCACGGGTCGTTTCTTATAGCGAGGCCGAATCATCAGCCACACTCAAAGATGCCATCAACACACTCGACAAAGTGCACGACATATCCGCAGCTCTCTCAGCGGTCTACCAACAGAGCCTCCGCAACTACCACAGCCGCCGGCTGTGCCCAAGGTCCTTCGTTGAAGGAGACCTCGTCCTACGACTCAAGCAAGAAGGGCACAATAATCTCGAGTCACCGTGGGAAGGACCCTACATCGTCACCGAAGTCATCCCAGGTGGCACCTACCGCCTCATAGACGTCGCTTTAGGAGTCGAATACTCCAACCCTTGGAACGTCGCACGACTACGATGCTTCTACCCTAGTTACCCTTTACTTTCAATAAGGCTATTCAGCTAGGCTACTCAGCCGAACAATGTACCTCCTTGATTACAATGAATAAAAGTTAAGTTCCTTGGCCCAAATATCTTTTGTCCATACATTATTTTTTGCTAAACACGCTCGGGGGCTATGCCTCACCTTACGTCTTCGTCGACTGAAAACAATGAATACAACCTGAGTAGCTGACCACGTCAGGCTAACGAAAAGGACATGAACATTACAAGAGCACCACATGCCAATACATACAAACTTCACAAAGGGCATTACAAGCCCAAACGAATAAATAAATTTTTTACATTATCTCATTTCCTTTACAAGACCTAATTGTTCTAGAGAATAACATTCATCCACTCCTCAAATAAATCTACAATCTCTTTGGCATACTGCGCCATAGCTGCGTAATGAGGGCGCATATCCCATACGTTGCCACCTGGCGGAGGAGGTGGTCTAGCCGCTATCTCCGCAAGATTGATATTGCGACGATGCAGTCGAACGAGATACAGGGCTGCCTTCACCCCCGCAAATAGCTGATGGCGCACCAACTCCTTGACATGGCCTATATTCCAAAACTTCCGAAGAAGACCCAAAAAGCTACAAGGTGTAGCGTCTAGAGGAAACATGGTGGACCAAACGGCCGCAAGTGACGACCTCACCTGCTTCAGCACCCGAAGAACCTGGTGTACGTGATCTTGCACCGTTTCTGTAACATCCCTAAAATCATGATTTCAAAGTTTGCATATCATTCATGCATGCATATAGATTTTGGACCAATTTCAAACTCATTTCAGAAAAACAGAAGCACTTGGTGCTATGATTTTATGTGAGCAGATTTAAATCAAATGGCCATCCCCATTTGAAAGTTTGATTGTTTATGAACCAAGTTTGTTGCCTTCTTTGAGGAAAGGTTTGAGTGTAGAATTTAAACCAAGATTTACAAATTGGAAATGGATTCAAAAACCATTTTTCAAATTTTGCAAACCAAGTGCCAAGTCTCTGTTATTTTGATCTCCAAGCTTGACCAAGCCTTGGCAAAGCAACCACATGATCTTATGCCTATATTTGAGACTACTGCTCACTGCAAAAACCCCAAGAAGTTTTGAATTCAAATGGAACTTAAATTCATTTGAAAATCAATTCAGAAAATAGAAACAGAAAAAGAAAAAGGAGAAAGAAATAGAAAAGGGCCGGCGCAAGGAATCTAGCCCAGCATCTGAACAGGCCCAACTAGCCCACCCGGGCCATTTCTTTTCCTCCCGCACGCGCGAGCACACCCACTCAGCCGCTGACAGCCAGACCCCACACCCCCTCTGCTTATTTCGCTGACGAGCGGGCCCTCTCCACGTCAGCTTCGTCTTCCCCCGTTTCCGCGCACGAACTCCGCCACTGCCCGTTGCTGCACTGATTTCGCGAGGTTAATTGGCATTGATGCAGCAAGCGTTTCTTGTAGAGCCTCTGGCTATAAAATCCCCACATCCTCGCGACCATTTCCCCTCAAACAATTTCGCCTCCACGCCACCAGGCTGCCCACAACTTGCACGACGCCGCCGCTGTTCCGACGACTGCGCCGACGAATTCCGGTGAGCCTCGTGTTCCCCTCTGTCTCTAGTTCATGCTATCAAGTTCAGCGAGTCTTTGCGCACCTACTGACACTCCCCATTTTCCCTCGCATGATCCGTAGCTCCAGCAACGACGACGACCGGCCGCCACCGTCCTCTGCACGAACTCCGGCGACCTCCCTCCGTAAGTAGCTACCGCCCCTTGCCCTCTGACTGATACACCTAGAATCTCCATCGTTGTGCGCATCTAACAGTACCCCTATTTTGGCTTAGCGCGACGAGGAACCTCGCCAATGTCGACGACTGACCGTGCCCGACGCCTGTCTCTACTCCGATGAGGAATCCTCGCCGTGTCCGCGCGCCCCTCGACGAACCATCGCCACCTTGAGCATCGGCAGCATCCTGCGATTCTGGTAAGCGCCTCCTTTCTTCCCCGGGCAACCTAGAGCACCGGCATCGCCGCGAACTGACGCGCCGCCGCCAGCCGCCGCCGCTAGCGCCGCTCGTTTCTGGTTAGGAGATTTTTAGCCGTCAGATCCAGATCCAGCGCGTAGAAATAGTTCACTTAACGAAGGGGTATGGATAGATCTGAGCCGTGCAGCGTTAGTTAGATCCAACGGCACAGAAGGGTGATCCGGTGCGAACCGATACGCGCCAATAGAAACACGACGCGTGGCTAGGGTTAAATTCAAAATTAGAATTCAAATCACATTTAGATCCAATTTTCAAATGGCTATAACTTTTGATTCCCACGTTAGATTTTTGCAAATTTTATACCGTTGGAATCAGTGAATCAAGCCCTTTCTGAATCTGCAATGTGTTTCACAAAAAGTTTATGTTAAAATGACTTTGTATGTAGAAACCTATTTAGGACCATTTTGAGTATATATTAGGTTTAGTATTTGGTTTTAATGCTAAATAAGTTTAGTTAGCAAGTTTTTGACTTAGTTTTGTTTCTGTATCTTGCACTTGCTTGGTAGGTTTTCAAAAATCATCACTTAGTAATTTCTTGCATGCATGCATTCATATTTTTGTTTGTATATGAATTGTGTGTAATTTGTGCTACAAATTCTTGTGTAGATTTTGCTAGTGACTGTGATTGTGAAGAGTGCTACTCTCCCCATTACCAAGGCAAGTGATACTTCATGATATTTCCACCCTTTATTTTGAATAAGCATTAGAATTATTTTTGCTAAGTCTTGCATGCTACTTTTGCCAAATGCTATGTTGGGAAATCCTAAGTAGTTGTAGAATTGTAGAATTGCTAGGGAATTTCCTAAGTTAAGTTACTATGCCATGCTTAGCCTAGCTAGTAGAAAACAAGGGTTGGTAAAGTATGTACATGCTATGATGAAAATAATTCTAAGTCTTTTGGACTTATGCTTTTCTTAATAAAACAACTAAGTCAATGAACCTCCTGGGTGGAATGGGACTTGAATTGGTGGTTTTTGGTTGAGTGGTTACACAAGGCCATGGATATGGCTTGTGTATCTCACTTGTGGTATGCCACCCAGGCACAAAGGGATTTGGAGGCCAAGTGTTGAGAAAGCTTACAGTGCAACCACTTGGCAATATGGGCTCTGCCATGATCATATAGGTTGCTAGAACTTAGTCACTTGGACAGTTGGTGGTAGTGGGAATGATGGGTTGGAGCGCGTCCATTTGACTAAGGAAAGGCTTCTGAAAGGTCCTGTCTTGGGAAACCAAGTCTGGTGGGGAAAGTGCACAACCTCTGCAGATGGAAAATCTAAGTACTTAGCCAAGTCCATGGCAATGGACAACTTGAGCATCAAGACATGGAAGCTACAAGAATCTCATCACTCCAACTTCTAAGTAAAACTTGTGGGTGAACAAGGGTAAAGGACCCCAATGTCTATTGGTGGTTTCTTGGGAAAGTTTTTGACAAAGAAAACTTAGTGATTTCAACTAATAGGAAAAACCTATTTTGAGCAAAGCAAGTCAAGCTACACTTAGCCAAAAAATGCATATAGAAATATAGTCCACTTAAAAATTTACTAAGGTATCACTTGCCAATACTATTCCAAAGTATTGACCCACTGTGGCTGTAACTTGTGATGTTGGAGGTTACTCCGATGATGAATAGGAGTCATGAGTCTACACTCAACATGCTTGCCTGTGGCACATGAAGATGAAGACTTATGTTTATTTACTTATTCCAAAAACTCTTGTATTAGGCCTATGGCCCTGAGTTGTAAAAGACTATGTTTTATCTCTGGAATGAATGTAATAAATGACCTTTGTTTCTGTGTACTTCATCTTAAACTGTGGATGCTAGCATTGATCCAGGGACTAGCATTGCAATCACAGGGATCCTTTTCCTTTACAAAGGAGGGATCTTACAGTTTCAAGAACGATTGATCGATCACGATCCATCCAAAAGAAGTCACCGGCTTCCAACTCTTGTTGCATTAGGCAATTGATCCGAATTGCGACGCGCTCCTTCTCTTCCCTTGGAATGAGATTCACAACTGCACAAGCATGGGGTGAGCCAGCATAAAATAAGGTAAACTCGAAAGAGCATCTGTTCACGAGGACTCACATTGGAGGTGCTCACCCATCTGCCGAAATTCTCCAAGCAAGAATTCCTCCCTAGTAGTAGCTCGCTTAGCCTTCGACTTCCACACATCAGCATGGCCTCGGATGCCGAGGATAAATTTTTCCTAACTGCGGACATGATCGCACAAGAAGGGCAACTGCGACGCCTTATCCAATGATGGGCGAGGATCAGGCACAGGAGGAGTGATCACTGGAGCCTCACCTGAAGGACCCTAAGGGTAAACAGGCAAATATGAATATCACAAACACTTTTGACAGTAGTTAAAAGACAGACTCATATACATAAATAAATCCACCTCATGGCAAAGTGAGACTTGTTCATTCAAAAGGTGTTACAAACGACAGCAAAAGTAAAAAATCTATATTAGCAACAATGCAAGGGCCTAAGCGCCAGCACCCGGAGAAGCCTCGGAGCCAGTTTGCCTACTCTTGGCCTCTCGCTGCTGCTTTGCCGCATAATCGTCCAGGAGGTCGATGAGCTTAGGCCCGTAATGCTTACATCGAGAAGCAAAAGGGGGCAAAAGCTACCTCGGAGCCATTCGCCGTCGTCGGCATCCTGGACGTGACCTGGGCCAGATCCAGCTCGGCTCTGGACGCCATCGCCATGGCCAACCCCATGGAGGCACCAATGTCCTTCTTCTTGCATGTGTACTCCACCGGAGCATCCTTTGACAGAGCATCTGCCAGCGAGTCGATGTCCTCGAGGGAAACGCCCTTGGGGTTGACCTCCTTGTAGAAGCACGCAAGCACCTTCTTGGCCTTGTCCAGGGAGCTCACGGCAGAAGAGCAGCGATCTTTGATCATTGTGGCGGCATCTGCCAGGAAATCTCCATGCTCCAGAATGCCGCGATCAAATGCGATGCCAGAAGCATCTGGCATAAATAGCATGAGAAGATATTCGAGTGAGGAATTTTTTTTAAAAAGCACCCCAAGATACGGAAGACACAAAAAGGAGACAAGAGTAGCTTTCCAGAGACAGCCTTGGCAGCAGCCATGAGCTTGTCAGCCATGGCCTTCTCCCGAGCAGCTGCAACAGCCGCGAGCTGCTGCTCACGGTCTTCGGCCTCCTTCTGCTGGCGCTCCAGGGCCTCTACAGCGTCCGTTGTCTTCTTCTCCGCCTGGCCGAGGCTCTTTTCGAGAGCATTCAGCTTGCGGAGGGCAGCATTGTTCTCATTTGCAGCATAGAGAAACATTGGGTAAATAGAGAAAACAAACTTGGTGCACTCGAAAAATAAACAAGACGAAAGCTACACACCTTGGAGATGCTTGATCTCACTCTCCAGTGACAGATGCTGCTGGATGAGGAGGTTGGCGCCGCAGACAATTGGATACAAAAGAAGCAAACAAACCAGATGAATAAAGGGCTCTGAGCTCCCCCTATGCAAACAGAGAGAGCAACACTTACGTTTTTAGGCATGGACTCCTAAGGTTTGCATATACTCTTCCGAGTTACGAGTTCACGAGCCTCCCGCTTCGCGGAGCTCGAATCCTCGTCCTCGGAGTTGGCCACCACCTGGGGAAACGAAGTTGTTGGCTTTGATTCCGCGATAACCTCTTCGGTGCCCTCGTCAAGGGACTCCTCCGAAGGATTATTGCTAGCACTTATTAGATCAATAACAAGCTAATACTTAGCACATGAATATGGTAACAAGACTCAAGAAGAACAACTTACGATTAGATGTCTGACAAGTTGAAAATAGGAGGCGCCTTCTCCTTCTTCTTCTTCCTGGCTGGCGACTGTGGGGCCACTGCCCGAATAGGTACGGCAGGAAAAGGAGCAGACGACGCACCCTCGTCCTCACCGTGCTGCTCGAGGAAAGATAGACCCTTTGGTGTTGGTGGTGTTTCCCCATCCGAAGATTCACTCCAGGAGCATTTTCCGGTCTTCCCTTCGCTTGGCTCGGGGGCTTCCGCAGTAGGAGACTGCTCCAGGGGAAGCTCGGATTCGGACTCCGCCACTTCATTTTCCGGCGCATCTGTGAACTTGCCAGGTAGAGGGGGCATCATCACCGCTACCTTGAAGACCTGCAAATCAACAATAAGAAAGATGAAAAATTGTTAGTACAAATAGCAAATAGTTAGCACTCGAAATTGCGCTACACGCAACTACAAGTTTTTCACATGCGGGACTACTTTATTCACACTGAACGAGGAGGTCAAGGATTTCCTGGGGAGGTCCTCGTCGTCCTTGAACTTCAGCAGGGGCCGAAGAGCTCTATCAAGGTCACCCGAAGACAACTCCTCAGGCGAAACCCTTGTTGGATCACTGCGGCCAGCATACATAAACATCGGGTGTGCCCTCGCTTGGAGCAGCTGCACTCGACACTTGAGGAAGGTGCGGATGATGTTGACACCGTTGACCTCCTTGCTGGCCACCAGTTGGACTGCCTCCACCTGCTTGTAGAGCTTCTCCACCTCTGCCATTTCACCCTCTAAGACGTCATTCTTCCACGACCTCTTTCGGGTGATCTTCTGTGCATAATAGAAAGGGGGGAGACCAAAATTCTGCCCGTCCAACTTGACTTCACGGATATATAGAACCACTTCCGGCGCCAGTATTGGACGGACTCGCAAATGGAAAAGGAGAAGAATTGGACGGAGGAGCGAATAGAGATGATGCAGCCGCCGAGCGGATAAACACCGCCGACGCCGGATTGCCTCTTCATGGAATAGAGTTTCCGGAAGAGGCCAAAGTGCGGCTCGATACCGAGCCAACATTCGCACAGATTGATGAAACAAGCAATATGAATAAGAGAGTCGGGAGACAGATGACGCAACTGAATCCTGTAGAAAAAAGGAGTCCACGAAGGAATTCGTGGACGGGAAAAGAGAGACCCCGAACGATAAAAGCATAAAACATCACCCGAAACCCTTTGGGTGGACGAGGAATTACCTCTTGGAAGGGGAGGACGACGTCATCCTTCTCCTTGGAGACAAGGCCAGAATCATGCAGCTTGCACAAATCTACCTCGCGCATCTCTGTGTGCTTCCACCCGCCGTCGGTGGTGCGGGCCGTAGCGGCGACCTTCTTGCCAGCGCCGGTGGCGCTCGGTCGAGCTGCAGCAGTTGTCGTCTTCTTTGGCTTTCCCATCTTGGAGCAGCAGGTACGGCGTTGCGAACGGAGGAACAAGGAAGGAAAGGTGCGGAGAACGTCCAGTGCGCAACACAGAGCAAAGAGCTCATGAAAATGGTGGCAATGGAGACAAGGCAAGAGCAAATGGCGAAGGGTAAAAAAACTGTTTTTCCCCGCGGTATAAAAGGACGAAGATGACACACTGGAGTCGTCGATTGAGAAGACCTAGCACGCAAATCAGATCTCACCATACACGTGTCAGCATCAAAATGAATCGTCGCTAGCACACCGTCCACTACGCGCGGGAACCGAGGAGACACCATAACTTCCGCCACGCTTACACGTGACTAGTCAACGTCAAGTCAGGCGGTGCGACCCATGATCGTCCCGTCGCATCATTTCTACTGCCGCAGACGGTTGAGATCACCAATCGTCAGCACTGACATCATCAAGGCAAAGCCAGCAATGTCTCGAAGATTTCACCTGATTATACAAGTACTTACTCGAATCTATGATTCGAGAAACTACTCGGGGCTACTCCTATAAGGAGCGCTAGCCGCGCACCTGAGAAATTGCAAAGGTAACATCACCTCGAAATTATCTTCGAGTCCTACGTTGATTCTACGACTCCACTACGGACTTGGGGGCTACTCCCATAGGGAGCGCTGGTCGCGCATTCGAAAAAATGTGTCCTTCGGATTAATGCTGAAAACAATTGAACTAAAGTCTCTGCTCGAGTCTACGACTCGAACAGACACTCGGAGGCTACTCCTATAGGGAGCGCTGGTCGTGCACCCTATAAATCATTCGACTGAGGTCCTTCGGATCAAATACGACAAAAATCATTCGGCAACCTTGCCCAAACCAACTCTAAGTGAGAAACAGTCTCCTTGTCCACCCGAAATACCTCCGTGGTGATTAAACTCTGGATGTTCTGTCTGCGACGTAAAGATAAGTCCTACAGATACCATCTGATGGCCTGGCAATACGCCCGACTGCGCTCTGCTAGTAAGTTTCCGTGTCAATAGGCACGATGAAAATCCCGACGGACGCGTTGGGTACATCATTTAAAAACGCTGGGATTCAACTTCTGTAAGACCACAATGCCCTGAGTCAAATCACACCAGCAATCGTTCCGACTTCGAGTCCGGGGACTCGAGTTTGATGAAGATCGTGTTGGTTTGTCCTATGACAGTTAACTGGCCCTGATCCGTCGGGTAAGTCAGGCACACGCATGAACAATCCCTATGAACTAAAATATTTCTCCTTGTATAAATAGGCTCAACTACAAAGCACCCGAAATATTAAATAGTCTCCAGCCGAATCTATGATTTGACTGAATACTCGGGGGCTACTGACATGGATATACCCTACGGGTGCACGACATTGGTATACCTGGTCCAGCCCAAGGAAGGCACACGTAAGGACACACAGCCCATGAAGACTTTGGGTGGCCCAAGCCCGTGACGATTTCGACTCCTTGGAGGACAAGTCTAGATTAGATAGAATTTCAAAGGGTACCAACCCTAATTTGTACCCGACTCGACCTATCCCGAAACCTGGCCTATCTATATAAAGGCCAGGAGGGTACAGCGAGAAGGATCCTCAACTCACCTCATAGACACACCCCACGCCAGATTGCATCTGCGCACCCCTGTAATCTTCGGTTCCGCCGTAATCAAGAGTAGACAAGAAGCAGTAGGGTTTTCCCTCCGGGGGCCTGAACCTGGGTAAATCTCGTGTCCCTGTGTTGCTTGTCTGTTAACCGATCCGTGACTTCCAGCATCCCCATATTCTCCAAAACCCAATTCCATAACAATGGGCATTGACGAGATCGAACCTCGTCATGCAAATCTTAGTATTTCCTACTAAAACCCGCACAGAAGCGATTCAAAGACACCCACCAGACACTTTCGTGTGGGTGGGATTTGATTACATGTAGTTACATCACAGTAGTTTACAACATAGTCCACAATATCTTATATATACAACAACGACTCAACGAGTCAAAAATACAAAAGGTACAATACGAAGATACAACTCAAGAAAAAACAAGATAGTGTCTGAGTATGGACAAGATCCAAATGGGACTAAGAGTCCTATAGAATAACCAAGCGGTGTCCAACCCTGACCAGGCCAAGATGGAAGGGTAACCTTGCTAACATCGTCAATCACATAACTGTCAAACCCACAAGTATAGGCGATCGCAACAGTCTTCGAGGGAAGTAAAGACAAAATTTATTGATTCGACACAAGGGGAGCCAAAGAATATTTATAAAACTTAACAGATGAGTTGTCAATTCAGATGCACCTACAAACAGTCTTGCTCACAATAGTTTATCAGTAGCAACAGTTTCGTAGTAGCAATAGCAAAGTAACAGCAGTAGTAAAATAAGGACAGTTGTAAAAATTATAGTAAATAGCAGTATTTAAAGTGCGGTAGGCATAGGGATGGATGGACGGTCGTTGCATGGACAAGACAATGCATATACTAATCAAGACCAAGGGAATTTGCAGATAAATAAGATAAAGCATCCAAGTATTAAGTAATCATAGGCATGTGTTCCATATATAGTCATACGTTCTTGCAATGAAAACTTGCACAACATCTTTTGTCCTGCCAGTCCGTTGCAGCGGGTCCTCAAGGAAATCTACTGGAAATTAAGGTGCTCCTTTTAATAGAGCACCGGAGCAAAGCATTAACACTCCATGAACACACGAAATCCTCACATCATAGCCATCCCCTCCGGTTATCCCAATTTCTGTCACTTCGGGGCCTCGGGTTTCGGACAATGATATGTGTATACAACTTGCAGGTAAGATCATAAACAATAATATCATCATGAACACTCAGGCCCTAGTGACAAGCATTAAGCATAACAAGTTGCAACAATGTTAGAAAGCACTAACAATAGATACTATGCACCTTGCCCTAACAATCTTATGTAATTACATGAATGATCTCATCCACTCCCTACCATCCCCATAGCCTACTGTGGGGGATTACTCACTCATGAATGGGGGAACCATGGATGGTTGATGGAGAGGCGTTGGTGATGATGATGGCGATGATATCCTCCAATTCCCTGTCCCGGCAGGGTGCTAGAATGGAGTTTCTGGTTCTGAATTGCGGTTTCTGGTGGTGGCGGCACAACGGAACTCTTCTCAGGAAATTGCCGAACCCCCTCCCCCCGGTATTTTTACGTCAGAGGGTATATGTAGGAGAAACGAGAGGTCGAGGCAGAGTCCGAGGCGGCCTGGCCCGTGCCTGGGGATTGTGTGGGCCCCTCTGGCCTCTTCTCCCCTTAGTCTTCTAGCTCTGTGAGTCTTCTGGAAAAATAGGATTTTTGGCATATTTTCCGGGATTTTTCCTGAAAGATGATTTCCTACACAAAAACGAGACACCAAAGCAATTCTGCTGAAAATAGTGTCAGTTTGTGTTAGTTATATCAAAATCAGACACATTATAGGAGAAACAATAGAAAAAGTGTTTGGAAAAGTAGATACATTTTGGACGTATCAACTCCCCCCAAGCTTAGCTTATTGCTTGTCCTCAAGCAATTCAGTTGAAAACTGAGTGCGATAAAGAAACTTTCACGAACACATTTTCTTCATAAGATGTATATATTCTCGGCATATGGTCAAATACTTAGAAAATTCATAAAAAGGAGTATACAAATAAGTTTACCCAATAGTCATGCAAGCTTATGAAGAGATTCCAACACAATAATAATAAGCATCATGAAGCATAAGCATATGCAAGATTGTAATGCTCATAAGAAGGTATGATAAAGTGGTATCTTGATTGCCTTTCTTTTTGGAGCAAAACATAAATGCCAAGGCACCTCTGAAGTTCAAGTGAAGACTAGTAGTAAAAATCTCAAAGATACAAGCGTCAAAGTTATATCACAATCAACCGTGTTCTGGGACAAGCACATTACACTAAGAATGACAGTTATGCTCCCGGGAAGGTTCTCATAGAATAAATGGTGACTCGACATAAAAAGTGAAAGAAAATATTAAAAAGTTTGAGAGGCTTCCAAATTTTGAAAATATGGTACTCATTAGCTTTGAGCTCTCATTGGCCCTATCATAAGCATCTTTAAATGGTTAAGGTTAAAGTGATGTCAAGTATGAGTTATATGCTTGACAGATCATAAGTTGAAAATCTCATGCCCCTTGAGTACGACGGATGTTCCTCATGCTACTCAACTTTAGTCACAAGAAAGTCCTTGTCATTGTAAGTATATGCGTATCATAGAGAACCTCCAACGGGTTACCCCTTGCCCCATGACACGGGAGCTATCCCATATCAAAATGACAAGGCAACAGACAATGAGCATCTCAGCGATCTTTCTATTTACCATGGGTATGGTTCCTTTTTATATTTTTTTCTGAAGATGCTTCATAGATTGCTCACTATGGTTATGCTGCAAGTTTCCACCATGATTAGGTATGGCTTAGGCTAGCCTCCCAGGCATTTCTCTAACACATATGCAATACTCCATGGACTTACAAGTTCCCCTTTTATTTCACACCACCGACATGCATAAACAAAAGAACAAGATATCAACTAGATAGATATGTACAAGTGTTGAAAGTGTTCCCCATGACAGCATTGTTCTGCTAACTCCCAACTTATAATTTGCAAGCTACATAGATAATCACAATGGTTCAGGTTTATTAAATGCAAGAAAATAAAGTGTGCCATCAAGTTCGTGAGAGCTTTACAAACTAATTTTCTCATAACAAGCAATCATTTTATTTGGAAGAAAATAAGGCATAATAAATATGAAAGGAATAGCAATGATGCTAATAGGTAGATATGGTGGACACATTTTGACAACTTTGGTCTTGGGGAGTTGGATGCACAAGTGGAGCTCATACTAAGTGCAAGTGAAGGCTAGCAATAGAAAGGGAGCAACAATCGAGAGAGCAGTAACTGTCATAATCATGCTTGCGAGAAAAGTGACACAAGAACTCTGAGGAAAAATAAATCATCGAGGCTTAACTGACTTTTTGTTTAGTCATATGCATGCGTGAACACGTACCAAGTCGATTCAAATAAAACATTCAAAGGAGGATACCATAATGTCATACCATGTTATGAATAGAACAATGCAAGCAAACATTTATATGGCA
The DNA here is from genome assembly GCA_916181665.1 of Avena sativa. Classification (NCBI taxonomy): domain Eukaryota; kingdom Viridiplantae; phylum Streptophyta; class Magnoliopsida; order Poales; family Poaceae; genus Avena; species Avena sativa. Next base: position 134,884,596 of record OV702295.1, read on the forward strand.
TGCTACAAATTATCAGTAGATTGGAACTAATCATAAGAGAGCAAGAACTACTAAGCATCCATTAAATAACATACACCCTACATGAACAGACTAAGCATGACCACAATCATAAATCATCATTGCCTTTCACTTGTGTCACTTGAATAATAATATGTACAAAAACAAAAACAAATAGAGTTCATACCAGCCTCGTACCACACCTCGAGTTGTCGTAAATCATCATTGCCTTTCACTTGTGTCGCTTGAATAATAATATGAAAACCAAACTCCAAGGGGTCACTAAGTACCGCTGAACCCTGCAATGGACTTCACAAAACCAGAGAGAACACCAAATATTTTTGGGTTTTCGATTTTTTAAAGACAAGAACTGAAGGAAAGAGTAAACAAAGCAAAATCTTTTTGGGTTTTTCGAATAAAAAACCAAAGCTAACACGGGTGAAGCAAACCAAGGCTAGAAGATAAATAAGCGACAAAGAGAAATAACAAAAATATGTTTTGGTCTTTTGTGTTTTGGAATGCAGAAACAAAGCAATAACAAAAACTAAAAAGAAAGTGAAACATGGATATGCAAAGTACCGAGAGAATACGATATGTAGATGACTGTGATGTCAGTATACCTCCCCCCAAGCTTAGGCTTTTGGCCTAAGTGGCTATCAACCGAAACGCGGGTAGGAAATCCAAGCCGGCGGTTCATCGTAAAAATGATCATAATCCAGCCCTCGTGAAGAAGAAGAAGAAGAAGAAGAAGCGCCCCAATCATAAGCAGGTTGCTGGTATGAAGGCTCCCCCGTGTTGGAGGGCTAGACCAAATTATCATCAACCTCCCTTCCAACATTCTGCTCTTGCTGGGAGAGCTCCTCCATGTATGTGTCGAGATCTTCCTCCGTGAGTGACCATCCTTCTCTGGTATCAAGGTTAAACAAAGCAGGCGCAGGCAAAAGGAGCATTCGCTCAAACTTACCTCCTCTCCATCCACTCTTGAGAAAGGTTATTTCATAAGATAAATCGCTCAAATTAGCCCCATAATAAACAAATTTGTGTTGTATCATGGAATTAAGATCAAGCCTCTCTATTGGAAACTGCAAGTTTGAATGATGCGGCGCCACACCATGCAAAGCTAATAAACGAGAGGCAATGAGGCCTCCACAAATTCTACCTTTCTCGCGGTTATTAGAAAGACGGAAAGATATCAAAGCAGGAAAGTTATAAGTCATATCCATTTTAAAGCAGCTGAGACAAAAAACATAGATCATATAAAGATAATTTACTAGCAGTCTTCCTAGCAAGAACATACTTAGCAATAAAATAGGAAAAATATCTAATGGATGGGAGATGAATATTTCGAATTTTACCACTTTCTTTTGAGAAGCTACTCCCTTGGCAAATCTCTATGTATAAGTCCACGAGTGGAGCAGGCCGCTCCCTAATCTTCTCGCATGAACCCCACTGTGGAACTTTAATAGCTGCACAAAAATCATTAAAAGGGAGGTTGACATCTACATTTTAAATTTTGTAATTAACCACGGGGACCAACTAAATTAAAAATCATACACCACAGACATAGTCGGTTTCACATATTGGTAAGGTTCATCTCCAACAAAATGCTCCAATCCTACATTAGAAATTAGAGTCTGGAAATCTTGAAAAATTCCTCTAGCCCTCATTAATATGGGGCATTTATAAATGGAAGGAAAAACTGCCTCCTCACAATAGACTTTCATGACCTCGGGAACCCCCAGTTCATGTTGGTTGATTTAGTGTTCATTCATCTCATTTTTTGAAATTTTAGACATGCATCACAAGAAGAAATTTCAAAGTGACTAAATAATGAAGGGAACTACTATAGGGACATACAAGAGGGCTAAACATGCATCAAAATAATTTCTCTAAGCAAAGAAAAAGCATGCAAGATCACATAACCTGTCACTTACAGTAGCAAAATACTCAAGATATAATCCACTAATCACAAATCTACTTGGACAAGCGGAGGAGTCACATACCGGAGAACAAATGATCCAAATCTCAGCAGCAAACGTGGGCTGAGCAAGGAGATCGAAAATCGCGAGCAAGAATAGAAAGAACACGGGTTTGAGCAATGAAATGGTGTTTTCTCGGGAGAGAGAGAAGTGGCAGGAGGGAGAATAAGTGGAGGGCCAGGGGTGTCCCACACCATGGCCATGCACGCCCCTGGTGTTGTCGTGCCACCAGGTGGTGTGCCTGCCTGGTGGGTCCCCCTTGGTCACTCTAGGTACCTCTCTGGCCCTTTTTTGGCGTAAAAATTTAATATGAATTTTTTCTGGAATTTTTCGGCAAACCTTATTTTTGAGCAATTTTTAGGAATTGATAAAGGATTTTCTTGCAGAAAGATGATTTTGGAATGATGCAAAAACAAATCAAAACTAAAACTACAGAAGTTCTAAGACTCTCTAATTGTAGGGTTCGCAGCATAGAAAACAAAAAATTTCCTACGATGGGAACAACTATGTACCAAGATCTATCTTCTAGAAACAAGCAACGGGTGGATATACATCCATAGAATACATACCCTCGAAGACCGAATAGCGTTAACGAGGTTGTACTCGTGGATGATGTAGACGAACGCTTGCCGATCTCAAGATCGTGATGAAGTCCATCTGGTCCAGCCGGTCCAGCACGATCAAGTCCAGCACCTCAAAGCAGTGGTGCATCCGTGATCGCACACACGTACGGGTACCCCGACAACCTCCGCGCCCTCGCTCCAGCGAAGCAGCGGAAGCAACAAATCCTTCCAGAAAAAGCCATCGGGAACATGTATCTCGCTGATCCGAGACCATGGGGAAATTCTAAAGGGGGGAGAGAGATCCTTCGCGAGGAGGTGTGAGTGAGAGAGAGGGAGGGGGCTCCTTTTATAGGGAGAGGGGGGAACCCAAGGGGCCATGCGCCCAGCCATGGGGCTTCCCCCTCCCCTCCTTTCATTCATGTGGGTGGACACTCCACTCACACAAAAGCCTTTCAATTCCCTCCACTCAAAAACCCACTCAAATTCCCATTAACCACCAAATTTAATGCAAACTCTCATTAAATAAAACTCCTTTTATTTATTCAGAATTTTGTCAATTACTTTAATGAAAAATATTCACATATAACCCCTTGCTAGTATGTCATTTCACATGCAGAAACACTTTCTGCAATTTCACCCGAAAACCCGTTTTGGTATCTAGTGAAATAAATTCCTGTGCTTGTTATTCTTTTCCTGGCATATCATTTGCTCCGAATGGTGTCGGTATCCCTTAAGTGTGTCACCCTACGGTTCACGAATAATGCGTACATGATCGAGACCCTTCTCCGATCAATAATCAGTAGCGGGACCTTGAGATCCATACTGACTCCCACACATTCAACGATGACTTCTGTGATCGTGCGAACCTTTTACGCTAGTATCTTAATCCCTTTGTTTCACGATATATTACATGTCCGAGATTCGATCATCGGTATCTCCATACCTAGTTTGATCTCGTTACCGACATGCACTCTTTTCTCGTTCCCGTGATATAACATTCTAGTGATCAAATCACTTGCTTCCAAGCTAATCAATGTGATATCACCGAGAGGGCCCAGAGCATATCTATCCGTCACCGGGATGAACAAATTCCACTCTCGATCCATGGGTCTCAACACAACACTTTAGTAGTTCTGAAGCCATCTTTATTATCACCCAGTTACGGTGTGACGTTTGATGTCAACAAGAAACTCTTCCGGTGTTAGTGATTGACATGATCTCATGGTCTAAGGATTAGGATCACTTCGTAAGTTGTTATAGCAATATACACTCAATGACTTTGATCGTAATGCTATACTTCGGATGAATGTTCATCACATCATTACACTAATGTTGTGACCTCGTTATTAACAACATCCAATGTCAATGATCAGGAAACTTTGATCATCATGTTAATCAACGAGCTAGTTTATAAGAGATGCATAACTAGGAACTTCCTTTTTGTTTATTAAACACACATGTATTAACGTTTCCGTATTGATACAATTATAGCATGCAAAATAAACATTTATCATAAATAAGGAATACGATAATAACCACTTTATTATTGCCTCTCGGGCATATTCCCTTCAGTCTCCCACTTGCACTAGAGACAATAATCTAGTTTGAAAACTTTGCGTATTGAACACCCATGGCTTTCTGGTGTTCCATATATGCAACTGCAAGTGGTTAACATAATCTACGGATCTGACGCTTTCAGGTCCGTGTGTATTTGCATGTCTTTGCGTCTCCACGCATCACTCATTCTCCAATGAGATGGCATTGTATAAATTTGGTCTTTTGGTGAGACCTTTAGTTCCTTGGGGTTAAAACATGTCGATACTATTGTCATACAATATATGTTTAGTGTTAGCCCGTTGTGAACCACACCTTAGTTTGATAACAAACTACTTGACACAAATTCCCTCCTTTGCTGCTACTATAGCAGTCATATACTTAGCCTTTTTGTTGTAGTATTCGTCACAATGTCTTAACTATGGATTTCATCCAAATCCATCATGGAATCTCCTTTCCATTACATTGTGCCACCCATAGTTTAAATTGAGATAAACTTAATTTGTATCTTGTGACAAAACTAGTATCAATGTAACACTTTACAATGAACTATTTGTAATTGTTTGTCATCTCTACACAAATATATTCTTAGTTCTTCCAAAAGACCATAAGAATATCCTCACTATAGTCCAATGATCATTTTATGATTCATTCTGGTATATGCTCATAACACTTAGAGCATAGGACATATCTGGATGTGTATATATCATGGTTATGATTGATCAAAACATTCTCGTGATTTCACTCATCAAGTGTCAAAGCACTTGAATCTTGTTTCACTTATCAAGTGTCAATACACTTGAATCTTGATTCAATTCTTTTCCATGCGACAAGAACCGTTTCTGGTTGTTTCTATATTGAACTCCTTCAATATCTCATATATGTACGTTTGGCACAACCATATTAGCGTCACAGTCTATCCACTATAGACATTCATGCTAAATATTCGGGTTTTGCCTAAGTATTTCATCGAAATGAAATTCTTAACCTTTGTCAATAAAATATACATCATTTCTAATCAACAAGATGTCCTCCACATAATGTATTAGAAATATGTCTTAGCGCTCCCACTTAATTTCTTGCAAATGCAAGCATCTTCATCGTCTCCTGATGAAAACTCCTTTTCATCACGGTGAAGATTCCAACTCCGCGATGCTTACTTCAACCATTGAAGTTTGCATGCCCTTTTAGCATCCTTTGAATTTAACAAAAACCCTTTGGACCGTGTCATGTACACGTCCTAGGTAACCATTCTATTAGAAGAACTTTGTTTTGTTTATTCATCTATCATATACCAAATTATATGTAGTGATTGCTACTTTAATCCGTCCAGACTAAATATCGCTATGAAAGATCAAATCTTGTCATAGTCAACTCCTTGAACATTGTCATAAAATACTTTACGACATGTCGACTATTTCATAGATGTGAAACATCCATGTCTGTTTCTTTATATATCCAAATACGACCGATAGGTTTTTACACCTTTCCGGAGGGTCTTCCAAGTTCAAAACTTGATTTCTCGTGTATGGAACTATCACGGATTTTATGGCTTCAAGCCATTTGACGGAGTTAGGGCCCATCATCGCTTCTTTGCATGTAGTCGGTTCATCATTGTCAAACAATAATGATTTACTCTCAAATCTAAGTATTTGATTGTTTATCCGACTGACTTGGTTTAATAAGAACTTAGATCTCCGTGACCACAATCTTTGAGGCACATAATCTATGAGCATTATGGCAGCCTCCGGAAAGATTTCCGGCGCTGCGCAACTCAGCACATTTAGCTAAGGTTCGTTCACCTTATCAAAGTTCTATTTCCTCCCACTTAACTTTTATGAAAAATTCCTTCTTCAAGAAACTTCACATTTCAAGCGACAAACCCTTTTGTCCTCGGTGTTATGGAGGAATAACCAATTGTTATTCGAAATAACCTACAAAGACATGCTCATCCGACTTCGATTGTAAAAATCTTACTTATGTTTAGCATACCAAAATTTAAGAAATGACAACTTTGGTTTTACCCCAAACCATAACTTCCATGGTGTCATTTCAACAGATCAAGATGGAGCTCTTTTCAGTGTACAAGCGGAAGTCTCTAAAGCTTTAATCTTTTATAACATAATGGCAGTTTTATAAATAACACCTTTGATCCAACCATGTCTAACAAGGTTTCATTACAAATCTCAAACACTCCATACTCCTATGGTGTTTCGGGAAATGTAAATCTAGGTGTTTTGCTAAACTTGCAACTCAAATAAATCCCTTTATGATAAAATCATAATTCATTTATTTTCTTGTTACACTTGTAACTCAAACAAATCCCTTATGATAAAATCATAAACATTTATTTTCTTGTTACAATGATTTTCCACTTCATCTTGAAAGTCTTTGAAACATTTTCAAATATTTCATACTTCATTCTCATTAAGTGAACATTCACTCAAATTTCCGGAGAAAGTATATGAAGTTGAAACCCATCGCTTACGACTATAAATAATGGACTACATACATCGATATGTATAAATTCCAATATTTGAGTCGTTCGTTCTTCTTTGGCCTTTGAACGAAGTTTTAATTATCCCGAGGAAAGTCTCATAAGCGTCACTTGATCAAATCAAAGACTCCAAAAATCCATGAATATGGAGATTCTTCATGTTTTCTTTCCAATATAATTTAAACGACGATGTCACTTCGTAAGTGATCTTTCAATCATTTGTCTTGCGACATTTTAGCATTAGGTTTTATGGATGTGATTTCTCCAACTAGATTTGTAAATCATCCATCTTATATGGAACACGGTAATTATTTGAACAACCTTTGTTCTCATAATACCTGATTTAAATAACAATTATTAAAACAAATCTTGAAGTCAAGTTTTGATGTCAACGAGAAATACAAACAACGGTTTGTTTGTTTTCGATGAACATCATCACATATTCTCTTGCTAGTTACTTAGGTCATTGTGGTTCATGAATTGCGTCGTTCCGTATGAAATTTCATACCAACCAATTCGATATCCAATACCCAAGAACCACATTGTTTAACAAGCAAAGAATACAACCATAACCTGTATATCATCTATATACCTAAATTGGATATTTCCAATCTTTTCTTTTCTGCCAAATATATTTTATAGATTTTCTTTCAGCATTTCCTTTTTGTTTTTAAAAGAATCTATCAACATCAAAAGTGGCGCCATATACATGAAACATAGTCCAAAGCGTGTATATTCAAATAATAATACCTTTGGACTTGCACTTTGAAGTAGATCACCATCATAAAAATGATCGGTATTCTTTTAAAATCCATTCGTTAGTAATCTTTTAGTGTAGTAAACATTTTACATACATATTCTATTCACCCTTATCATGACGACATTCATGATCAAGCTACTGTAGCTTATAAAGGAGAATCATGAGTATAACATTACTTTCCAAAACCCTTTTGGATAATTAGGATGTCTAGCATCTCCAACCTTTGTAAATTCTCATCCAATATGAGAACATATATTATACTCTATCATATTGCAACCAAAACATTGTTTCAGATATCGTTATATCTGTCACACGCTCCTAGATAAACTTTATATTAAAACAATCAAGAATCATGGAGGCAAACATGATACTTAAGATACTAACACTGGAATTGTTACTCTCGATTTAATACCAACTATTAAATTTCACGGAGTAAACAGAGTTTGCTGAAAATTTGCAATAGGACTTTAAACTTTAGATTGACACTCAACACAATACGATACCAGTTCGTAAAGTATATATCCAGAATTCTATAGTTCTATTATCTCAATTACAACTATGCATAAGGTGGTGAACGAATGCCAATGACTACAAAAAATTATGCAAATTCACTTTGATTTAATTTATGATAAATTGAGTTCTACTAATCCAAATTAGAAATGAACTCCCACTCAAAAATGACATCCCTCGTGTCTTTTTGGTGATTACATGAACCAAATCCACTACACCAAGTCCAATCATCACGTGAGTCGGTGTAGCTTCAAAGGCGAGCATCCATATGGTCATCATATCAAAACATATGACTCATGCTTAACCTTTCGGTCCGTGTTCCGAGGCCATGTCTGTACATGCTAGGCTCGCCAAGTAAGAACCTTAGTATTCGCGTGTGTAACTGTCTTACACCCGAGATATGCTCGTGGATTCAAGTACACCCGATCATCACGTGATGCCTTGAAGCGACGAAACATTGTTGGTGCATACTTAAGGAAGAACACATTCTTATCTTGATATTTAAATGAGGGATCATCTTATTATGCTAATAAAACGCTAAAATAGCAATATAAGATGCAATCAAACATCTCATGTTAATAAGTGAAATGATATGGTTCCCGCATATGATCTCCATCATGTGCACTGTGGTATGATCTCTATCATACCTCTATGTGTAAGGCCAAGGTCTATGGAACTTACATGCTATGTGTGTTGTAAGAGTATCATCTCATACTTCTACTTACAACATCACCATATCATAACACTAGCCCAGCAACAATCTAAACTAGACGCCTCTAATTTATCCATTGCAAGTTTTACGTGGTTTAGGGCTTTCGAAGATAGAACCGTTCTTACCTACGAACATGAACCACAACGAGGATAACCAAATTGTTGACAACTCGTTGCAAATTAGATATTGACTATAGTAGGAGAGACAGACACCCGCTAGCCACTTATGCAAAACTAGTTGTATGTCAAGCGTGGAACATGGCTCATGTGCGAGGACATGTAAAGTTTGTCCGGGCCGCTTCATCCCACTATGCCACCAATATCCAAAGTACAACTAAGAAGCAATAAAATGATCATCATCGCCCAGATACTCATATGTGTACTACCCGTGCAAAGCATCTACGCATAGATCCGGCTCTGATACCACTGTAGGGTTCACAGCATAGAAAACAAAAAATTTCCTACAATGGGAAAAACTATGTACCAAGATCTATCTTCTAGATACAAGCAACGGGTGGATATACATCCATAGAATACATACCCTCGAAGACCGAATAGCGTTAACGAGGTTGTACTCGTGGATGATGTAGAAGAACGCTTGCCGATCTCAAGATCGTGATGAAGTCCATCTGGTCCAGCCGGTCTAGCACGATCAAGTCCAGCACCTCAAAGCAATGGTGCATCCGTGATCGCACACACGTACGGGTACCCCGACAACCTCCGCGCCCTCGCTCCAGCTAAGCAGCGGAAGCAACAAATCCTTCTAGAAAAAGCCACCGGTACATGTATCTCGCTGATCCGAGACCATGGGGAAATTCTAAAGGGGGGAGAGAGATCCTTCGCGAGGAGGTGTGAGTGAGAGAGAGGGAGGGGGATCCTTTTATAGGGAGAGGGGGGCACCCAAGGGTCCATGCGCCCAGCCATGCGGCTGCCCGCTCCCCTACTTTCATTCATGTGGGTGGACACTCCACTCACACAAAAGCTGTCAACACCCGGATTTTTCAATCCTAGATGCCTGTTATGCCATACATCGCAATCCCAGGATTACCATTTTTGCGAGACATAACAGAATTGGATACCATAGTACATCATCCATTACAACGATACATAAGTTCTTACACAAATAGGGTTCTCATGATCCAGTTCATAATACAACATCAAGCAGCGGAATACGTAATAATAACGGTAGCATAGGCGAAGCTCCATCTTCAGGGTCACAGGCAATGCTGACGATGGGAGATGATCCTAGTCGTCGTAACCTTCCTAGGGTCCATCTTCCAGGTACTCCTCTTCATAGTCTGGCCATGGGAATAGCCAGGGACAAAGCCATGAGTAATCTAAGTACTCGCAAACTAATACTAATAGGTAAGGGGTTTTTGGATAATGGGACACTAGGCTCTAAGGTTGTTTTGCAAAAAGCCAGGTTTATCTCTACTCAGTTCCAAAGCTAGTCACAATTTTATAACTCCTAAGTGGGATCTTGTACTTCAGGTCACAACTTCGTTGTGGTCAAGTCAAAGTCTTAATTCATTTCACAAGTCGTTTTGAAAAGTCTGACGGGGGAACAGTATGGCCACTCCAACTGTCCATAACCGCGGACGCGGCTATTCGAATAGTTTGACACTCTGCAGAGATTGTACACTTTCACCACAACATTTGATACATCCGTCAGGAACAAATCCTGAATTCACCATACTCAGTATGCGGATAATCAATCCTAACCTTTCGATTACACGCCCTAGTATAAGCACCTCTCCTGTGAGTTTGGCCTCCCAACCATGACCAACTGTCATCTTGGGTACTGCACAGGTGGACAATCTTCACAAGGTAGCCTCAGCTCAGACCTTGGCCGTGAGGGAACTAATACTACGGAATATAAGTTCCAGTCAAGCCCTACCCAATCTTCGGGTATTGTGGTTGTACGATAAAATTGGAATGGTATCGCATCCATAAAACCATCAGTTTTATAAAGGGCTAAGGCTCATGCCTCAACATTCTCATCACCAAAATCATCAAGTGTTTGGAAACACATGTCCAAAACATTTCAATAGAATGATCCATCATTCCAAGGTTTTCATAACCAATTTTCCACCAAGTATTCCTAGCTAAGGTTGATCAAGTTTTATGCTTAGCACTAGCATCTACAAGTGGGGGTAGTACTAAGGAGGGGTGGTAAACTAGTGGAGTTTCAACTAAGTATAGCCTTATGTCTTTGGCTGAGATCAAGGTTTCTAACTTAGGCCAAATTTTATGCTCTTTATGCAACCTTCAGCACTTTCCAAAATCTACCAGTCACATAAGTAAACTCTAAGTAAGCTTTGATAAAGAAATAAAGTAAGAAGCTTGCACATAAAACTAGGATTCGTTTATCAAGTGGATATGATCACTTATGCTTAAGGCATATAGTAGTCATAGCACAAGTATGGGTTTGTGGCATCAGTAAGGTATCTTGCAAGTGTTAGATTGCATCAATATCAGTATAAGCTTGCTAAATTGCAAGTGTTAGCTTGCAAGGTTAATAGCTGGCATAGGTATAGTATCAGCTTGCCTTGAGCAGAGCAGTGGTTGAAGTTCTCCTCGGCTTCCTCTTCGTAGTATCCTCCTTCCTCCTCGTATCCTTGGTCGGTACTAGCGTCTACGAATAAATACGAGGTACACAATCACCAAACAATACTTAACTACTTGCAATCATCACACACAAGGGTCCTATAGATGATCTAGCGTCATCCCTTATATTACAAGGTTAAGGCTTGGTTTAATTTCTTTTTATTTTTAGAAAAGTATTTTCTACTCATTGAAAAACTAATTAAGATTTTATTAATAGTTCTAATCTAATGGCTGGGAGTCATCGTCGACGCGAGACAACTCCGGCGAGAACGAAACCTAGCGCGGCCAGTGAGGGTCGCTGGGGGCTCACCGGGGTACTGGCGAGGGTCAGCGAGGCGGGCGAACGACGTAGTCGACGACGGCGAACTCAGGGGTGGTCGCGGCAGCTCCTGGGGTGGCTCCAATCGCTGGCTCCTTTCTTCTCCGGCAGCGGCAGGCTCCAGTGAAATTCCGGCGAGGTGGTGCTCGCCTTGCTCTGAGAATGGTGTGGCACGATCAGTGAGGAGAGGGGAGTGAGATGGTGTGAAGAATTCGTGTGGGGGTGGCCTCTATTTATAGTCGAGCGAGGGGACCGTCGGGGCGCACGGTGAGCTCGTCGGGGGCGATGTTACAGGCGGCTAATGGCATGGGAAAGGGTAGGGGACGCTGCTGTGTCTCCTGGCGATGCTCAACGACATGGTTGCGAGGCATGGGGCGGTGTGGTTTGGTCTGGAATGGGCGGTGGTTGTACGGCACGGGGCGGCAAATGGGGATGTCTGGCGGTCTCCTGGGTTGATGGCGATCGTGTGTGCACGCGGCGAGGGCGGCGCGCCGTCTGTGGGTGATGGTCGAGGGTGGCGCTCTGGCGCACGCTCGGCATGGTCTGGGCGCGGCTTGTACGCGTGGTCCAGGGCTTGGCAACACTTGCGGCTGGGACAGTGAGTGGCGGTGGACGGTGGGCTGCCTCCTAGACAAGGTTGGCACGGCTAGTTCTTCCTCTAGCTTCCTGTCCACAATGGGGTGACATGGGTGTGCTCGGCTGTTCACCATTAATGTCAATGGCAAGCTCACAGGGGTGCTAGTGTTGGGCTAATCTTTCTAGATAATCTACTGAGCTGTGTGTGAGCTAACTAGGGAACAAGTTAGGCAAGAATCACTGCACACTATAGTTTTTGATGTTTTGTTTGATTTTTGTCTGCAACCTGTTTGATGAAATGGCCGCATGAAATCAAGTTTTAAATTTTGAAATGATTTTTGGTGGGTTTGCTAGATTGGTGCTGGTGAGTCTGCAGATGCTTGGGTTTTGAAAGTTGAGCTTGTTTGAGTGGGTTTTCAAAAAGTGGGATCTTCACATATGAAGAAGATTCAATTTTGAATTCTCATTTAAACTATGCATTTGAAAGTTTCTGGATGATCACAAAGTGGGCCTTGATACTTTGTTATGAGTACAATCAAGGGGTGCAAAGATCCAGAAAAGTTTCTGTTGAGTTTTGAAAGTTTGGGATAGCCAAAGTAGGCATGGGAGTTAAATTGGTCAAAGTGGCCATTCACTTAATATATTTGTTTTGATTTACTTGTCTTTAGGAAAAGTGTGGGAAATGTTTTAGATGATGTTTATTTCACCTAAGAAACATTTTACAAGCAATGGATCACACAAACAAGGTGGTTTTAAAGAAATTAAAAATCCATGCATACACATATGAATGCATTCATGATTTTATTTAGAAAAGTTTTTGTTAACCCTAATCTTGATGATTAGTGTTTGATGATCTAAGTTTAGTATTTTTGGTATGTTACAAACCTTACCCCCTTAAACAAAATCTCGTCCCAAGATTTGAAAAAGGACGAAAAGATTACCTAGGATTTGAAGAGATCGGGAAACTCCGTCCTGATGTGATCTTCGCGTTCCCAGGTAGCTTCCTCTTCCGTGTGGTTGCTCCACTGAATCTTGAGAAACTTGATGCTTTGGGTTCGGGTAGTTCGAAAAGCTTCTTCCAAAATGTGGATGGGTACTTCAGGATAGGTCAGGTCATCGTTGATCTCTATGGTCCGGTGATCGATATTCTTGAACACTTCGGTCTTCTCGGGGACTTTGAGACACTTGCGAAGTAACGAGATATGGAACACATTGTGCACAGCTGACATCTCTTCAGGTAATTCCAGTTGATATGATACTTCTCCTCGATGGTTCAAAATTTTGAAAGGTCCGATATATCTGGGGGCTAACTTTCCTTTGAGTTGGAAACGCTGCATTCTCTTCAATGGCGACACTTTCAGATAAACAAAATCTCCTATATTGAAGGCGAGGTCTCGACGTCTCTTGTCGGCATAACTCTTCTGTCGGGATTGGGCGGTCTTGAGGTGCTCACGAATCTTGTGAACCTTCTCTTCTGCTTCTCGTAGGATGTCGGGTCCGAAAATCTGACTCTCTCCTACTTCCGACCAGTTCAAAGGGGTGCGACACTTCCTTCCGTACATGAATTCAAATGGGGCCATTTGCAATCTGGCTTGGTAACTATTGTTGTAGGAAAATTCTGCAAATAGCAGACAGTCTTCCCACTTGGATCCATATTCTAGTACACACACTCTAAGCATATCTTCGAGTATTTGGTTTACTCGCTCCGTTTGTCCATCGGTCTGAGGGTGATACGCAGTACTGAAATCTAGGCGGGTTCCTAAACCTTCTTGGACTTTCTTCCAGAATCTCGAGGTAAACTGAGTTCCTCGATCCGATACTATGTTCTTGGGGACTCCGTGCAAACTAACTATTCTAGCGATGTATAACTCCGCGAGCTTCGAACTCTGATAGGTGGTTTTGACGGGCAAGAAATGGGCGACTTTGGAAAATCTGTCCACTATGACCCAGATAGAGTCATTTCCCCTACTAGAAGTAGGTAGTCCAGTGATAAAATCCATTCCTACAGAATCCCATTTCCATTCCAAAATTTGCAACGGTTGCAACAATCCAGCGGGTCTTTGATGTCCTGCCTTGACTCGCTGACATATATCACACTTGGCGATATAGCTTCCGATTTCTCTCTTCATCTTATGCCACCAAAATTGCTCCTTCAAATCTTGATACATCTTAGTTCCTCCGGGATGGATAGAATAAAGAGTATCATGAGCCTCCTTCAATATAACTTCTTTCAACTCCGAATCTGCTGGTACACAAAGGCGTCCTTTGTACCACATAACTCCTTCTTCGTCCTCGGTGAATCCGGGTACTTTGCCTGTACCGATACGACGCTTGATTCCGTCGATACTAGCATTTCCCTTCTGCGCTTCTTTAATCTGACCGATCAAAGTGGGCTGAAGTTCTATGCTAGCCAAAAATCCTTCACTTACTAATTCTATTCGAAAATATTCCATCTCCTTGTGCAGACTTGGTTGCTCCTTCAAAATCATGGAGTTCAAGCGGCACGGCAATCTGCTACGGGCATCTGCTACCACATTGGCTTTACTAGGGTGATAGTGAATGTCCAGATTGTAATCCTTGATTATCTCAATCCATCTTCTCTGCCTCATATTCAACTCTTTCTGAGTAAATATATACTTTAGGCTCTTGTGATCCGAATAAATCTCACAACGATTTCCCATCAGGTAATGTCTCCATGTCTTCAGGGCTAGAACTACGGCTGCGAGTTCGAGGTCATGGGTTGGGTAGTTTTTCTCATGTTGCTTCAATTGCCGAGATAGATAAGATATAACTTTGCCTTCTTGCATTAGCACAAATCCGATACCAATCTTGGATGCGTCACAATACACATCGAAGGGCTTCGTGATATCCGGCATGATCAAGATTGGGGCTGAAATCAATCTCCTCTTGAGTTCTTGAAAACTCGCTTCACATTTGTCTGTCCATTCAAACTTCTTGTCCTTCTTCAGCAATTGGGTCATGGGTCGGGCGATACTCGAGAATCCTTCTACGAATTTGCGGTAATATCCCGCCAATCCGAGAAATGCACGAACTTGGGTTTGAGTGGTCGGGGCTTGCCAATCTTCTACATCTTTCTCTTTGGCAGGGTCAACAGCAATCCCTCCGACTGATACAATGTGACCGAGGAATCCTACCTCCTGTAACCAGAATTCACATTTGCTAAACTTTGCATAAAACTGATGCTCTCTAAGGGTTCCAAGAATGGTCCTTAGGTGTAGCTCATGTTCTTCTTCTGATTTGGAATAAATCAGAATGTCATCGATGAAAACAACGACAAACTTATCCAGGAAGTCCATAAAAATCTTATTCATGAGGTTCATGAAATAAGCGGGGGCATTGGTTAATCCAAAAGACATGACTGTATACTCGTACAATCCATATCTGGTGGTAAAGGCAGTCTTTGGAATATCCTCTGCACGAATTTTGAGTTGATGATAGCCAGTTCTAAGATCAATCTTAGAAAACACTTGGGCACCGGTCAACTGATCAAACAAATCCTCTATCTTGGGCAACGGGTACTTGTTCTTGATGGTGACATCATTCAACTTCCGATAATCCGTACACAAACGGATACCTCCATCTTTCTTGTCCACAAACAAGACGGGTGATCTCCATGGTGACACACTTGGTTGAATCAATCCGATTTCCAACATGGAATCCAGTTGCTTCTTCAGTTCTTCTAACTCCGATGGGTTCATACTATAGGGTCTCTGGGCTATGGGTCCTGTTCCGGGGATTAGTTCAATGATAAACTCGATATCCCGATCTGGGGGCATACCGGGCAAAACATCTGGAAATACATCGGGGTATTCACAGACTATCCGGACTTGGTCAATGGTAGGTTGGGCTATACTCTTGTTACACTTGAATTGGCGAGGTAAGGTTTCAGATATATGCTCGACTGATATTCCGGTGGTACTGGTCATGGTGATGGCTTTCTTCGCACATTCAATCAATCCTTTATGTTTGGACATCCAATCCATTCCTAGTACTACTTCCAAACCTTTGGTTCCGAGTACTATCAGATTAGCATAAAAATCTATGCCATGGATTCGGATAGGGACGGCTTTGCAAATTTGCCTAGCCTTGGTGGTTGATCCGGGGATTTGCACAATCCTAACATGCTTCAGTTTGGTTGGTTGAATTTTACTAGTGCAGGCAAATTCTTCGGTGACAAATGAATGTGATGCACCAGAATCAAACAACACTCTTGCAAGTACTGAATTAACAGAAAACATACCTAGCACGACGTCTGGCGCTTCCTAAGCTTCTTCAGCATGCATGAGAAAAAGACGGCCATTGCGGTTGAGTGAATTTCCTGGGGAAAATCTCCTTCCTGGCTGAACACGACGCTGTTGCTGAGTTGGGGCGTTGGCATTAGGGGCTGTAGCATTCTTCTTGTTAGGGCACTCGTTGGAATAGTGGCTTTTATTTCCACAGTCATAACAGGTCACTTGTGACTTGTCCTTGGCTGCGACAGGCACAGAATTGCTTCCAGTCCTCGGGGCAGTGTTGGGGTTGGCGGTAGCATTGTTGGTGTTGAACTTGGGTGGGGCACGGGTGAAATTGCTAGAGTTGTCGGGGTTGTTATGATTTCCTCTGGGTCTAGGGTTTCCACATTTGGGGTAGGTTGGACGGGTCATAGGGGGTCTATTAGTTCTTGGGGCAAATCCTGGAGATGGGTTGGGACGATACTTTGGGGTCTGATGGTTTCCGGGTTGATGCATCATGCGACGCTTGCGGTTCTCATTGGCTTGGTTGATCTTTCCTTCCATCTGGATAGCAGAGTCGACAAGGGCTTCAATATCAGCAAAGGGGATATTGACTAACAACGTCTGCATCTCGTCATGCAGACTTTCAGGAATCTTTCTTTCTTCTTGGCTTCGGTGTCTATCTCGTCCGGGGCATACCTAGCTAATGACAAAAATTTGTCACGGTATTCCACTACAGTCATCCTTCCTTGCTTTAGCTCTCTGAACTCGTCTCTCATTCTCTTGATCAAACCCGGTGGCACATGGGTTCTGCTAAACTTGATCTTGAATTCCTCCCAGGTCATCATCTGGCCTCCGTTCATTGCACGAACACTGTTCCACCATGCCCTAGCATCTCCGGCTAGATAATGGGTGGCAAACAAAACTTTCTCGTTGGCTTCCACTCCTGCTACTAAGTTATTTTCCATGGTTTGCACCCAATCATCGGCGTCTAGGGGTTGTTATGACTTGGTGAAAATAGGTGGGTTGGTATTCTGGAAATTCTTGAGCTTAGATCCATGGTTGTCCTGATTTCCGTGGCCTTGGTTGTTGTGGGCTAGCTAGGCTATCTGTTGCAGAGTGGCGAGGTTGGCTTGACGTTCCGCTCTTTCAGCTTCGCGGTCAGAAGTCAACATTTGCAGAATCTGCAACATCGGATCCGGGGCTGAACCACTTCCTCCACGTGGCATCTGAAGATTGAGGTAGATCATGAGAAAAGAGGGAAATTTCTAAGGTTTTGGGGTCTTTGAAAAGTTTTTAAAGGTTTGACTCAGATTTTTCTAGCAACTTGATTTTTCATTCATTCATAGCACACAGTACAACACACACCACAACAAAGAAAACAGATGGTTTTAAGAACCATTCTGAAATCTACGATATAGTGGGACCGACTTCTACTCACTATGCTAGTGCTCAGTGCTACTACTCCTCGGAGTCTGTGGCTTCATCAGCTTCATCATCATCGATGAAGGCGAAATCATCCTCATCGGTGAACAAGTCCATGGCGTGATCCTCCAGAAAATCATCGTCATCGCTGAGATAAGAGTAAGGGTCTCCACGAAGATCCTCTCCTGCATTCTCCCTTTCCTCCAACTGCATGTCTCTCTCGTGGATTGTCTCCTCCAAAGATGAGATGCAGTGGCAAAGACGGGCAATAATGCGCTCCTTTTTGTCGAGCTGACGGTGACGAGACTTGCAATCCTTTGCTAGCATGGCTATGGTCTGATCCTTCGTTTGGATGATGGCAGACTTGTGGTTGCAATAGTCACGGCAGTTGTCCAATTCCTGCTGACAATCATACATCATGAAGCTAAGGTGGTCCAATTGAGTCTTTAGCTCGGGGTGGTATGGGGCTTCCAGTGGTTGTCCATTTGCATCATGCCTTGGGAAAAACTCAAAGCGGGTTCCCTTGATCTGATTGATGCTCTTCCCACACAGACGGGAGAGAGATTCCTGCATTGCTCTGGCAAGTCCATCGAGCCAGCTGTTCTCTCTTAAGGTAAACTGAACTCCTCCCGCAATGGGAGGTTCAATCTTTCCTCTGAGACTTGCAACAATTAGCCACTACAGATCTTCTCCTCCTTGATCATTGAGTTGAGCTCCGAAGAACTTGGGGTGCGGACGCTCCAGAAGTTCCGAAAGCTGATCCAGATCCCTCTCAAAGATAAGGTCTCCTCCATTCCCCAACTGATAAAACTTGCTGTACTTCACGTACATCTATAAAAATAGAGGATGAGTAGATTAGCAGAGTGATCAAGTGTGTCAAAATTTTATGTATTTTGCAAGAATTTTTGAGGAACATGAATCTTTATGAAAGAATCAAAGAGATAAGAATGAGAATAAGTTTTTGTAAATATTTGTTTTGCTTTGGTTTTGAAACTAAGTTTTTGGTTCATAACAGAATTGGATACCATAGTACATCATCCATTACAACGATACATAAGTTCTTACACAAATAGGGATCTCATGATCCAGTTCTTAATACAACATCAAGCAGCGGAATACGTAATAATAACGGTAGCGTAGGCGAAGCTCCATCTTCAGGGTCACAGGCAATGCTGACGATGGGAGATGATCCTAGTTGTCGTAACCTTCCTGGGGTCCATCTTCCAGGTACTCCTCTTCATAGTCTGGCCATGGGAATAGCCAGGGACAAAGCCATGAGTACTCTTTAAGTACTTGCAAACTAATACTAATAGGTAAGGGGTTTTTGGATAATGGGACACTAGGCTCTAAGGTTGTTTTGCAAAAAGCCAGGTTTATCTCTACTCAGTTCCAAAGCTAGTCACAATTTTATAACTCCTAAGTGGGATCTTGTACTTCAGGTCACAACTCTGTTGTGGTCAAGTCAAAGTCTTAATTCATTTCACAAGTCGTTTTGAAAAGTCTGACGGGGGAACAGTATGGCCACTCCAACTGTCCATAACCGCAGACGCGGCTATTCGAATAGTTTGACACTCTGCAGAGATTGTACACTTTCACCACAACATTTTATAGATCCGTCAGGAACAAATCCTGAATTCACCATACTCAGTATGCGGATAATCAATCCTAACCTTTCGATTACACGCCCTAGTATAAGCACCTATCATGTGAGTTTGGCCTCCCAACCATGACCAACTGTCATCTTGGGTACTGCACAGGTGGACAATCTTCACAAGGTAGCCTCAGCTCAGACCTTGGCCGTGAGGGAACTAATACTACGGAATATAAGTTTCCAGTCAAGCCCTACCCAATCTTCGGGTATTGTGGTTGTACGATAAAATTGGAATGGTATCGCATCCAGACAACCATCAGTTTTATAAAGGGCTAAGGCTCACGCCTCAACATTTTCATCACCAAAATCATCAAGTGTTAGGAAACACATGTCCAAAACATTTCAATAGAATGATCCATCATTCCAAGGTTTTCATAACCAATTTTCCACCAAGTAGTCCCATCTAAGGTTGATCAAGTTTTATGCTTAGCACTAGCATCTACAAGTGGGGCTGAGTACTAGTGAAGGGTGGTAAACAAGTGGAGTTTCAACTAAGTATAACCTTATGTCTTTGGCTGAGATCAAGGTTTCTAACTTAGGCCAAATTTTATGCTCTTTATGTAACCTTCAGCACTTTCCAAAATCTACCAGTCACTTAAGTAAACTCTAAGTAACCTTTGATAAAGAAATAAAGTAAGAAGCTTGCACATAAAACTAGGATTGGTTTATCAAGTGGATATGATCACTTATGCTTAAGGCATATAGTAGTCATAGCACAAGTATGGGTTTGTGGCATCAGTAAGGTATCTTGCAAGTGTTAGCTTGCATCAATATCAGTATAAGCTTGCTAAATTGCAAGTGTTAGCTTGCAAGGTTAATAGTTGGCATAGGTATAGTATTAGCTTGCCTTGAGCAGAGCAGTGGTTGAAGTTCTCCTCGGCTTCCTCTTCATAGTATCCTCCTTCCTCGTCGTATCCTTGGTCGGTACTAGCGTCTACGAATAAATACGAGGTACACCATCACCAAACAATACTTAACTACTTGCAATCATCACACACAAGGGTCCTATAGATGATCTAGCATCATTCCTAATATTACAAGGTTAAGGC
Source organism: Avena sativa (assembly GCA_916181665.1). Taxonomy (NCBI): domain Eukaryota; kingdom Viridiplantae; phylum Streptophyta; class Magnoliopsida; order Poales; family Poaceae; genus Avena; species Avena sativa. The sequence continues at coordinate 134,905,026 of OV702295.1, forward strand.
TTGGTTTAATTTATTTTTATTTTTAGAAAAGTAATTTCTACTCATTGAAAAACTACTTAAGATTTAATATTCTCCAAACTAAACGTGGGATCATGTTGACGCATGTCATCACCACATATTGTAGTCCATGGGAATGTGATTTAAAGTGGTGTCACAATTTAATAAGGTTTTACCCTATTATTTTAATTAATTAAAGTGGCTAGAAATGCTTATGAGGCATTCTTTTATTACTTGAACATTATTTATGCAAGTAAACCTATATATTTTTATATATTCTGAAAGGTATGGTTAAATGTGATTTTTGAGAGTTGGAATCAACTCAAAAGCTATTATGGTTTAAATTTGAAAAATGTTTGAATGCAGAAAAGCTTCTGCCTTGTTATTTTTACCATAGGTGATCTATAGATCCAAATGACTTGAATCCAACAGGCTTGGATTCAGCATTCACAGACCTTTCCAACAAAATTGGTTTCATTCAAATTGATGCACTGAATCGAACTGGGTTGATTTTTGAAGATGGGTACAGAAGTGTGTTTGAATTGAAATAGAAAAAAATTTAATTTGAATAACTGGGTTGCGCGGGAAAAGTTAACGGGCCGGCCTGCTAAGCGCAGTGCTCCCGCGGGCTGCTTAAGTGGGTGTCCCCACTCGTCAGTGACACGGGGCTGGGCGAAGCGGTATGGGGCAATGTGGGTCGTTCGATCTAGTTCTAATCTAACGGCTGGGAGTCATCGTCGACGCGAGACAACTCCGGCGAGAACGAAACCTAGCGCGGCCAGTGAGGGTCGCTGGGGGCTCACCGGGGTACTGGCGAGGGTCGGCGAGGCGGGCAAACGACGTAGTCGACGGTGGCGAACTCAGGGGTGGTCGCGGCAGCTCCTGGGGTGGCTCCAATCGCTGGCTCCTTTCTTCTCCGGCAGCGGCAGGCTCCAGTGAAATTCCGGCGAGGTGGTGCTCGCCTTGCTCTAAGAATGGTGTGGCACGATCGGTGAGGAGAGGGGAGTGAGATGGTGTGAAGAATTCGTGCGGGAGTGGCCTCTATTTATAGTCGAGCGAGGGGACCGTCGGGGCGCACGGTGAGCTCGTCGGGGGCGATGTTACAGGCGGCTAATGGCATGGGCAAGGGTAGGGGACGGTGCTGTGTCTCCTGGCGATGCTCAACGACATGGTTGCGAGGCATGGGGCGGTGTGGTTTGGTCTGGAACGGGCGGTGCTCTGCGCGGCAGAGGCGGCGTCTTCGACGGCGGGCGGTGGCTGTACGGCACGGGGCGGCAAATGGGGATGTTCACCATTAATGGCAATGGCAAGCTCACAGGGGTGCTAGTGTTGGGCTAATCTTTCTAGATGATCTACTGAGCTGTGTGTGATCTAACTAGGGAACAAGTTAGGCAAGAATCACTGCACACTATAGTGTTTGATGTTTTGTTTGATTTGTGTCTGCAACCTGTTTGATGAAATGGCCGCATGAAATCAAGTTTTGAATTTTCAAATGATTTTTGGTGGGTTTGCTAGATTGGTGCTGGTGAGTCTGCAGATGCTTGGGTTTTGAAAGTTGAGCTTGTTTGAGTGGGTTTTCAAAAAGTGGGATCTTCACATATGAAGAAGATTCAATTTTGAATTGTCATTTAAACTATGCATTTGAAAGTTTCTGGATGATCACAAAGTGGGCCTTGATACTTTATTATGAGTAAAATCAAGGGGTGCAAAGATCCAGAAAAGTTTCTATTGAGTTTTGAAAGTTTGGGATAGCCAAAGTAGGCATGGGAGTTAAATTGGTCAAAGTGACCATTCACTTAATATATTTGTTTTGATTTACTTGTCTTTAGGAAAAGTGTGGGAAATGTTTTAGATGATGTTTATTTCACCTAAGAAACATTTTACAAACAATGGATCACACAAACAAGGTGGTTTTAAAGAAATTAAAAATCCATGCATACACATATGCATGAATTCATGATTTTATTTAGAAAAGTTTTTGTTAACCCTAATCTTGATGATTAGTGTTTGATGATCTAAGTTTAGTATTTTTGGGATGTTACAAAAGCCTTTCAATTCCCTCCACTCAAAAACCCACTCAAATTCCCATTAAATTTCCACCAAATTTAATGCAAACTCCCATTAAATAAAACTCCTTTTATTTATTCAGAATTTTGTCAATTACTTTAATGACAAACATTCACATATAACCCCTTGCTAGTATTTCATTTCACATGCATAAACACTTTCTGCAATTTCACCCGAAAACCCGTTTTGGTATCTAGTGAAATAAATTCATGCGCTTGTTATTCTTTTCCTGGCATATCATTTGCTCCGAATGGTGTCGGTATCCCTTAAGTGTGTCACCCTAAGGTTCGCGAATAATGCGGACATGATCGGGACCCTTCTCCGATCAATAATCAGTAGCGGGACCTAGAGATCCATACTGACTCCCACACATTCAATGATGAATTATGTGATCGTGTGAACCTTTTACGCTAGTATCTTAATCCCTTTGTTTCACGATATATTACATGTCCGAGATTCGATCATCGGTATTTCCATACCTCGTTTTATCTCGTTACCGACATGCACTCTTTTCTCGTTCCCGTGATATAACATTCTAGTGATCAAATCACTTGCTTGCAAGCTAATCAATGTGATATCACCGAGAGGGCCCAGAGCATATCTATCCGTCATCGAGATGAACAAATTCCACTCTCGATCCATGGGTCTCAACACAACACTTTAGTAGTTCTGAAGCCATCTTTATAATCACCCAGTTACGGTGTGACGTTTGATGTCAACAAGAAACTCTTCCGGTGTTAGTGATTGACATGATATCATGGTCTAAGGATTAGGATCACTTCGTAAGTTGTTATAGCAATATACACTCAATGACTTTGATCGTAATTCTATACTTTGGATGAATGTTCATCACATCATTACACTAATGTTGTGACCTCGTTATTAACAACATCCAATATCCATGATCAGGAAACTTTGATCATCATGTCAATCAACGAGCTAGTTTATAAGAGAGGCATAACTAGGAACTTCCTTTTTGTTTATTAAACACACATGTATTAACGTTTCCGTATTAATACAATTATAGCATGCAAAATAAGCATTTATCATAAATAAGGAATACGATAATAACCACTTTATTGTTGCCTCTCAGGCATATTCCCTTCACTAATATGCAAGAAACTAGCAATACAAAGGTGAGCAAGGTGAATGTAGGAAATGGAATAAAGAAAATAAGAGTAAACAACAATAATCATGGTGAAAACATTGTTTTGTTCATCAAAATCCCTTCATTAACAAGGTTGATCAAATCTTGTTACCAAAACGATTTTATATGAAGCAAAACTTTGCATTTCACTAAATTATTATGTTACCTCAACCTTGATAGCGATAGTCCCAATCAAAATAGTTTCATAATTTTCTTGTGGTATGGGACAATATATTTCTCCAACTTTGATGCCTTCAATATTTTCAATTGAATTTAGGCCATAATTCTTATCAATCTTCTTGGGGAAATAGATAGTATGCTCCTTGTCATTAATATTAAAAGTTACTTTTCCTTGATTGCAATTAATGACAGCACCTGCAGTATTAAGAAAAGGTTTCCTAAGAATAATTGACATATTATCGTCTTCAGGCATTTCAAGCAAAACAAAGTTAGTTAATATCAAACAATTATGAGCCACTTGAACATGAACATCCTCACATATACCAACAGGAATAGTAGTAGACTTATCAGCCATTTGCAAAGATATATCAGTCGGTATCAATTTTCCTGTTGAAGTCTCTTGTAGAGAGAAAAAGGCATAACACTAACTTCTTCTCCCAAATAACACAAAGCAGTTCTAACATAATTATTTTTAATAAAACAAGGAATAGTTGGAATCCCTGGGTCTCCAAGTTTCTTTGGAACCTTACCATTGAAGGAATAATTAGCAAGTAAAGTGGAAATTTCCTCATTAGGAATCTTCCTTTTATTAGAGACAATATCCTTCATATACTTTGAATAAGGAGGCAATTTAATAGCATCAGTCAAAGGTGTTTGCAAAAACAAAGGTTTCATCCACTCACAAAACTTGTTATAGTGTTGTTCTTCCTTTGGCTTGTGTTTCTTATCACGAAAAGGCATTGGTTTTTGCACCCAAGGCTCTCTTTCACTACCATGTTTATTAGAAACAAAAATATTCCTTAGTGTACTTAGTATTATTAGTGTGCCTTTCAGGTTCTTCGTTAATTTCTTCCTTATCAGGAGCATCATTTTTATCATTACCACTTTCAGTTTCAGCATCAGAGACAGATATACTATTAGGATCTTTAGTAGGTTCAGAAGATTCCACAACTGTTTTATGTTTCTTTTTCTTTCTTTTATAAGAAGTACCACTATTTTTAGCTTGTTGAGAATCTTGCTCAATTCTTTTAGGATGTCCCTTAGGATATAAGTGGTCCTGAGTGGAAACACCACTTCTAGTTCTAATTTCATAAGCATGTTTTTCTCAAGAAGCATTAACTAGCAAATCTTTTTGTACTTTAGTAAGATGATCAATTTGAGTTTTAACCATTTCGATACGTTTAACAAGCATTTTAACATCATTATAGGTTCTTTCCATAGCATTTTAACATCATTAAGTGTTGGAGAGAGTGTACCTCAATGGTGGATGAGTGAGAGGTTGGCTTACATAATTCTTCTATAGGAGGTAAAATCTTCACATCTTTAGATTTAATACCCTTCTCCTTAAGACATTTCTTAGCTTCCTTCATCATTTAATTCAATCATTCCTCTCTTCTTTGGTGTTGGTGTTGGGTGGCTCAGGCACAGTTGGCTCAGGTGTAGTTGTCTCATGTGTAGTCAAATCATCATAATTCTTGCTTATTTTAGCCATTAATTCCTCAGCTTCATCGGGAGTCCTTTTCCTGAAAGCACAACCAGCAAAACTATCCAGGTATGTCCTAGATTTATCAGTTAGTCCATTATAGTATATATCAAGAAGATCATTTTTAGGTACTAGACATCCAGGTCGTGCTTTGCCCATGATTCAGGCAAATTCTCTTTTTCTCCCTATTTAAAATCAAAAACTTCCTGCAAAATGGCATGTTGAGCACTAGGAGGGAAATATTTCTGAAAGAAAGTATTAATCAAGTCATTAGGACTTTCAATAGATCCAGGTGATAAATTATTAAACCAAGCTTTAGCTTCACCTTTCAATGAAAAAGGGAAAATTTTAGCAACAAAGTAGGTGCGTTTCTTAATATCATCAGAAAATAAGCCACTCAAAGTAGAGAGCTCAGTCATATGTGCCACAGCACTTTCATTTTCAGTCCCACAAAAAGGGTCTTTCTCAACAATTGTTATATAAGATAAATCAAGAGAGAAATCATAATCCTTATCTTTAATGTTTATGGAAGATGTGGCAAACTTAGCATCAGGAGATAATTTAGGTCTAATAGTGCGTCTCTCAAGAACACTTTTAATAGAACTTGCACCATGAGTGTTTTCACATTCTTCAATAAATTCATCAGTCATTTCAATATAACCGTCATCAAGATCATAGCTAAGATACTCTCTAGACTCAGGTGAACTAACAGGTGTAACAGTATCTTCATTAGGAGTTTTAGTGTTTCCCATTATAGTTCTAGCAATTGTAGAATCTAGGAAAGGACCTAATGAACCACTCTGATCAAGCATAGTAGAAGTAACATCATGAGTATCAGAAGCAATTTCAGATTCAGCAGAAGTAGCAGTATGTGTAACATGTGTATGTGGTGGTGGTGTAAGGAGCTTACTCATCACAGATGGTGAATCAAGAGCAACAGAGGTGTTCAGAATTGTACCTCTTCTTGTAATGGATGGTAATATAGGAACTTTTCCATCACGATCTTTACCCATGATGAATGGATAGCAGTGAACAGTAATAATTCCAAGTGAACTTAAAAATAAAGCTATGATCCTCGGCAACGGTGCCAGAAAATAGTCATGATGACCCACAAGTATAGGGGATCGCAACAGTCTTCGAGGGAAGTAAAGCCCAAAATTATTGATCGACACAAGGGGAGCCAAAGAATATTTATAAGCCTTAACAGATGAGTTGTCAATTCAGCTGCACCTGGAAACAGTCTTTCTCGCAATAGTTTATCAGTAGCAATAGTTTTGTAGTAGCAATAGCAAAGTAACAACAGTAGTAAAATAAGGACAGTGGTAACAACTGTAGTAAACAGCAGGATTTAAAGTGCAGTAGGCACAGGGGATAATGGACGGGCATTGCATGGACAAGACAATCCATATAATAATCAAGACCAATTACATTTGCAGATATAAATAAGGTAAAGCATCCAAGTACTAAGTAATCATAGGCATATGTTCCATATATAGTCATACGTGCTCGCAATGAGAACTTGCACAACATCTTTTCTCCTGCCATCCCGTTGCAGTGGGGCCACAATGGAATCTACTGGCAATTAAGGTGCTCCTTTTAATAGAGCACCGGACCAAAGCATTAACACTCCATGAACACACGTAATCCTCACATCACAGCCACCCCCTCTGGTTATCCCGATTCCTATCACTTCGGGGCCTCGGGTTCCGGACAATGATATGTGTATACAACTTGCAGGTAAGATCATAAACAATAATATCATCATGAATCAATAATATGTTCACATCTGAGATCATGGCACTCGAGCCCTAGTGACAAGCATTAAGCATAACAAGTTGCAACAATGTCAAAAAGCACTAACAATAGATACTAGGCACCTTGCCCTAACAATCTTATGCAATTACATGAACGATCTCATCCAATCTCTACCATCCCCATAGCCTACTACGGGGGATTACTCACTAATGGATGGGGGAATCATGGATGGTTGATGGAGAGGCGTTGGTGATGATGATGGCGATGATCTCCTCCAATTCCCCATCAAGGCAGGGTGCCAGAACGGAGTTTCTGGTTCCGAATCACAGTTTCTCGTGGTGGCGGTGCAGCGAAACTCTTCTCTAGAAATTGTCGAACCCCCTCCCCGATGATTTTAGGTCAGAGGGTATATGTAGGCGAAAGGAGAGGTCGAGGCGGGGTCCGAGGCGGCCACACCATGCCCTAGCGTAACCAGGCCTGGCCCACGCCTGGGGGTGGTGTGGGCCCCTCTGGGCTCTTCTCCCCTCCGTCTTCTGGCTCTGTGAGCCTTCTGGACAAATAGGACTTTTGGCATATTTTTTGGGATTTTTCCTGAAAGTTGATTTCCTGCACAAAAGCAAGACACCAAAGCAATTCTGTTGAAACAACATCACTCAGTGTTAGTTATATCCAAATCACACAAATTAGAGGAGAAATAATAGCAAAAGTGTTCAGGAAAGTAGATACGTTTTGGACGTATTAGCACGCTCAACCCTTCAAGCAACATATTATGCGTGCCATCCGAATCTCACAACAAGAACTGTCCCTTAACTACGCGCATATCCAGAGGCATCACCTACTGTGTGGAACCAACCAAGAAGTACGACGATTCTCAAGAAAGGCACAATGTTTGCGCCTAATGGTGGATCGGGCCATGTGGGGTAACTTGTACACACCGTGGGTGCCGCCACTGTGTACCACAATTTATGTATGCAAGCCATGGAAATCCACCAAAATATCAAGTCTGAAGAAATATCCAACACACCCATGTCCGAGGACATATTATGCATATGCACCAAATGGAAAACCAATTTTACAACCCTCTTCATATACGAATAGTGTCGATAGTTGAGGGGGTTCCCAGAGGCCCCACATTTGGTTAGCATCATCAACTCAGAACTGGTATCGTAGAACGAAGGGGTCCTAGGTCGGCTCAAGCAGTTCCTAAAGGTGGTACCTATCGGGGCCTTATCATTAGGTGAAGCCATAACCATAACCAACAGCACCAATTTAATTTATCATGTTATCAACCTTAACCAGATATCACGGTTCACCTGTGTGAGAGCGACAGCATACCTAAGCATGCGCTACGACTCACAACGACAAAGATAGCTAATCAAACAAGGCAGTAGGATAAGTAAGGCCATATGGTAGATCAGGTAAATAAAAAGAAAGTACTAAAGCATCGACAATAAGGATAGCAGTAGACAAAGGAAGTAAGTAAAGATTATAAATATAAAATATGTAGAAGGGGGAGAATGCTCGCCGGTGACAAAGTTGGTGACCGAAGGCTTGTTGTATCTCTCACCAACTCAACGGCCTATCCGAGAAGAAGCAAAGCACTAGAAAGAAGCATCAGATTCACTATTTAATACTAGGGAGGAAGATCCGGCATGTTTATGATATGATGCATGGCATGGCAATATGCGGTCTATCTTATCAATATTAAGCGGAATCGGGTTTCCGATATTTAATATTGGGTTCAAGTTATTTAACTATCCATATATTAAATTTTAAATTAATACCGTAAGACATGGCTTGGTGAGCTAAACAAGTTTAAATGGAGTCTAGATAAGAAAATATCCCGCATATAGTCTTCGTATTTAATTAATAGTGAATTCTTATTTAACCCAGACTACATGATAATATGTACGCATGCATTTACAATTTAATATGCAATAATTATTGTATGTATACCTGGGCATGTTCTGGGCTAGGCCGGGCCTGACAAAGCCTGCCCACGTAAACCCCAGGCCCGAGCCCGGCCCGGCCTGACTATCGGGCCTAGAAACTCAGCCCAAGCCTGTCCTATCGCTGTTTAAGTTCTCTAGGCTGTCAGGCCACGGGCCGGGCCTCTTCCTTATTTGCGCATTTCTTTCGGCCCAAGCCCGGCCCATGCGCCCACCGGGCCGCAAATCCCAATCCCAGGCCCGGCCACGGGCCTTAAAAGCCCGTCTTGTCATTCTTTTTTTGGGTCGAGCTGCCCACGCCCAGGTATAATTGTATGGCATTTCATAGAAAATATTGTATAGGGGCGGGGTCGGACGGTTCGTGTTGGAGTCAAAGAGTTGGAAAGGCGGTATTCTGGTTGTAGATGAAGTGGCGATAGTCATCAAAGTTACGAACACCAGTGGAGTAGACCTTGTTTGAGTAGAAGACCCGTGAAATGGTGACATGGTGAACACGTCGTACCGAAGAAAAACCGAGGCCACACTCTTGCAAGAATTTCATCGAACAGGTGTTAGGCAGCCACGGACGGAGGTGAGATGCAATGTCACTGGCTCAACACAGTAGCGACCACGAAAATCATTCATCTGCCGATAAAACAAATCAGTCTGATAGAGTTAAAATGGCATCGAGCGGCATGGAAGTGAAAGAGCGTGGCGTTGTTGGCCGGACTGGGGTAAAGTGCTCACGGAAAAGGAACATGAGGAGGATCAGGGTCCCTACCTACATCGTTGACACAAGGTGAGGCAAATGTTGATGCAGCGTTGCGTCTCCTTTCACGGGAACCGAGTGGAGCAAGGCCGGATCGTTCGGTCAGCGGGCGCGTGTGCATGCGCCTCTTGTAAGACCCCATCATTTAAGGTAAAGTCCCTTGTGGTTGCAATGCTAGTACCTGAATCAAATACTAGCATCCACAGTTTAAGATGAAGTACACAGATACAAAGGTCGTTATTACATCGTCATTCCAGAGATAACATAGTCTTTACAACTCAATATCCCAAGGCTAATACATGGAGTTCATAACATAAAGTAAATAACTATAAGTCTTCATCTTCATGTGCCACGGGCAAACATATTGAGTGTAGACTCATAACCCTAGTCTCCATCAGAGTAACCTCAACATCATAACCCTAGTCTCCATCGACAAAAACACCCAAGGAACCACCAATAGACATTGGTGAACCTTTACCCTTGTTCAACCACAAGTTTTAACTTAGAGAAATTGGGATGAGGAGATCCTTGATTGGTTCAATGTCTTTGATGCTCAAATTGTCCGTTGTCGGGCACACGACTAAGTACTTAGGTTTTACCCTCTCGAGAGGTGGTGCACTTTCCCCACAAGACTCGACATGCATCGAGACAAGACTTTTTAGAAGCATTCCCTTAGACCACCATGGACGTGTTCCATCCTATCAACCCTACCACCTTCTGTCCATCTGGCTAAGTTCTTGCAATCTAGTTTGTCAAGGCAGAGCCCATATGCCATGTGGTTGCACTAGAAACTTCTCAACACTAAACATCTCAAGTCCCTTTGTTCCTGGGTGGAAATCCACAAGTGTGATACACAAGGTAAACCATAGACATGGGTCTTGTGTAACCACTCAACATAAACCAACCATACCATTCCCACCCAGGTGATTCATTCACATAGTTATTTTATTAAGAAAAATCACAAGTCATAGACTTAGCAATAATCCATAGCATAAATAATCCACCCTTGTTTTCTACTATCTAGGATAAGCATACTAGTATAGCAAGTTTCTTAACTTAAGTAAAATCTACTAAGACAACATCTACTAGGATTTCCCAAGGCATAGCATAGTTTATACTTAGAAAACTTCCAATGCAAATCCTACTCAAAATATCACTAGTGCATAGATAAAATAGTAGGACAAAAATATGGAGCATCACTTGCCTTGATAGTTGGGGGAGTAGGAACAATCCTCACAATCACAATCACCAAAATCACCAAAATCTACAAATAAAATCATAACACCAAATTCACATTTCAATATTCAAACAAAAGTACATATGAATGCATGGAAATGCAATGGAATGATTTTTATAGTCTACCAAGTCAAACTAAACAGTACTAAACACAAAGTAAACTTTCTAACGTCTAAATAAACTCAAATTTACTTTAAAAACATTTTCCAAATAATTTTTATATGCAAAATAGGCCTACAAATTCTTCTGCAAATAATCCTATTTTTCCAGATGTAAATGACCAATTTAGGGTAATAGGTATGTAGGGCTTAAATTTATGAATCCATAGATCTATTATTTGCAATTTTTGGACAAACAGACCAAAAGATATGAATTTTACAAGTTTGAATATCTAATAGATTCAAAAACATATTTTAAATCTAATTCGCAGACGCGTGGCAGTGTCTAAATCGTTGACACCGCTTCGCGCGGATCACGCTTTCGCGCCGTTGGATCAAGTCAGATCCAACGCGCCAGATCAAAACTTAGCCATTCGTTGTAAATCTAATCTTAACCGCCAGATCTATATCCAACGGGCCAAATCCAACTGACCAAAGACTGGCAGCGGCGGCGCTACTGCCGGTGAATTCCCGGCGAGGCTAGGGGTTAGGGGAAGAGCGCTTGTGCTTGCCAGAGTCGCGAAGACGCGATGAAGCTCGTCGTGCAACTGGTTTGGATAGGGGCGTATGGACGCGGGTGTAGGAGCTCGTCGAAGACCTCACTGGCGTTGGGTGGTTGCTGGCGGTGATGAAGGCGACGACCTAGGTCACCAGAAGGCAAATGAAGGGTATCAGGATGTGCACAAGGTCACGGCGCACACAATGGTTTGAACCAGAGGGCAAGGGGCATGCAGATATTACCGGAATTACTCGCCAGAGTTGACTGGCGCCTCGGGTGCTCGCGGAGGTTAACAGGGACGGCGACCTGGGGTGATATAGGACAAACCAGGAGCATGGTTAGGCACGCAAGAGGATGGAGAGCAAGATAGCATCAATCAGAGGGAGAGGGGTGGACGGAGCTCACCAGAATTGATCACCGTAGACGTGCGGTACTACAGCGGAGCGAGCTCGATTACTGGCAGCCTGGGCGCTTAGTGTGGGCTAGGTGAGGGGAAATGGCCGCAGCGAGGCATGGAATAAGTAGCCAGAGATGGGGCGGGGATTACGCGAGCATTCATCTCCAATTACTCTGACTCAATCACGAAAGTGAAAGGAGGAAACGAGCAGCGACAACGTGGTCTGCGGGTGTAGGGTTTGGGGACGAAGAGGTGAGGTGGCATCGGGCCCAGCGGTCAGCAGGTGAGGGTGAGGCGTGTGCAGGTGAGAGAGAGAGGGGGGGAGGGGGAAATCCCGGGTGGGCTGGATGGGCCGCAAGTGGGGCTGGACTGACTAGGCAGTGCTGGTTTTTATTTTTTTCTTTCTTCTTTTTTTTTCTTTTGATTTTCAGAAATGGTTTTGAAACCCTAATTCAAATTTGTTTGAATTCAAACCTTCTCAAAACTTTTGTATGGTGATCCTAGTATTCAGAAGTGTGTCAAACACAACTGTTCACTCAAAAACACTTTGGTCCTTTGAAAATAAAAATAAAACCATGCCTCATATGTATATAATAAATATGGTTTTATTTGGTTTCAAACTTTTAAAAAAAATTATGCAAGCTCTAAATGCTATGGTGATATGAATGCAATATATGATTTTGCATTTTATGAAATTTGGGATGTTACAGCTCTAGGCTGTGTGGAAGGGTCAAGCGACGCAAGGACCAAGGAAGATGAGGCAGCAACGGTAAGGCTGGTCGAATTGACCATTACAAGCAGGGAGGCAGGAACCTTTGTCCACCGATGGGGAGTAGAGCATGGCTTGCTCACAGAAACCAAGGAAACTCGATGAGAAGGCCTGCAGAAACCCCAACCCTGCCTTGCTCGTTGCCGGCGAAGTCTGGCTTAATGCCCAACATTTCGATTGATCCTGCGCCGTTCTTGCCAAATGGCTTTCAAGTGCTGCAAGTGACTGGAAGAACCCGCGTCAAGAGGGTGGTGGTTCCGCGTCGGTCGAAGGCGCATGAACAGTATGCTATCGCAACCATTATTCCCCTCCCCCTGGTCAGGTCCCTTTTATGAATATTCGAGAGGTTCTAGTTGATTTCCTCAATAATGAGGCTCGGGTGCATTTTCGGGATGTTTAGGTCTGTCCTTTTGGGGTCGCCTATGTGCAAATTCATCATGTTAGCGACAGGGACATGCTCATCGCGTCCAGTCCTATCCCTTTCTAGGATGTGCATGTTTCTTTCGTTAAGCACAATGAGGGGGACAATTGGAGGAGAACTCAGTTCAACAACGAGTGTTGGGTGATGCTAATTGCCCCCCCCCTGGACCACTGGCACACTGAAGATCTGAATGTAGTCTTTGCTGATATTGGGAAGGTTCTTCTTTGGGAGCGGGACCAGGACCATAAGGGAAGGATTCTTGCGAAAATTCGTGTTACTGACCTGGTGGAAATCCCCTAGAGTGTCAGGTTCACTATTGGTGACTTGGTGGAGACTGAATCTTGGACCTTTTCTGTTGAAGTTTTACAAAGTGACTTGCTTGGAAGGTCCCACCTGAGGAGGACCTACTTCCTGCTGACAATGAGGACCCACATCCCCTGCCTGTCTTTGGGCCCCAGATCCCCCCTCCTTCACCTCCCCCACCTGCTCCTGTTGGTGAGGCTGGTGGTTGGGGTCAGTGGTTGACACCTGTGCAGGACCCTGCTCCTGGTGGGGCTAATAATGAGGGATGGGATCCATGGGAAGCTGTTGCTGCCCCAGTTCAAGGCCTTGTGGTTGCTCCTAGTGAAGATATGCCTGTGGATGATCATAATATTCCCCCTTAGGATGTTAATAGTGCAGTTACTGGTGTTATTCTTGTCAATGATTGGGAGTCAGGTGATGAAGACTCTGTGAATGCTGATCCTGCAGCTGTTGAGGGACATGCATCTATTGAGGAGCCTCAGGGTGTTGGTATTGGGGAAGGCCTGCAGAACATCTTCCAAAATTACTTGGGGGAGGATGAAGCTAATTCTGATGAAGATGGGATGGTGGAGAGTCCCATGGACACTGGTGCTGAGGCTGGAGAAAATAATGATTGGATGTTGGAAGATCAGCACCTCCTTTCCCCTAATGAAGCTCATCTCCAGGTTGGAATGGTCAGAACTTTTGTTTCCATCCCTGATGTTCATGCTTAAAAGCAGTGCTTCTCCCAACAAGGTTTGGAGCTCTGGGAAAGTTACTTTGCTCCCCATATTCAAAAGGATTCTTCTTCAAAGGACTCACTCATGTGTGAAATTCCTGTAAGTTGGTTTAATTTTATTACTCTCATGCTTGCTACACCTGAGAAGTTCGATTGGATCAAGAGCTTTCTTACTTCTCCCTTATGGGAAATTATTAAAGATCCTATTGCTGAGGAGAATTCAATCCTCCTGCTCTCCTTCCACACCTTCCAGAAATAGAAAAGGCAAGGAACCTCTTGTTGAATCTGAGGTGAGAAGAAGTCCTAGAATTATTAAATTAAATGGGGGTTTCAAAAGTCACTTAAACTGCTCAATTTCAGACTGTCTGACTTGCAATGCTGCTTGTTGGGGAGGTGACCCCGGATAGGGTCAGGACGGGGAAAGACAAAAGGAAGTTCCCCGTCCAAATTCCGAGTTACTGTCTAAATCGGCCGAATCCTGTAAAGGTCGACCGAGGTAAGCGAGACCAGGACACTTATGAAAAGAGCAATACGTTACCCGGCCGACGTACTATTTAAGTTGGCCGGGTCAGCCCGAATAATCTGAATGCAGGTGAAGGCCAAGCCGAGTTAAGCGAGGTAGGGCCGAATGACATGAAGCTTGCAGGAGAAGGAAGTGCCTATAGTCAAACCCTAGTCACAAGCTAGGAAGAATTTGAGCAGAGCCAAACACAAAGGACAAGGCGCAGAGCGGCAGAAGGGCAGAAGGAGGTCACAGAGGTGACAGTCCTGGAGCCCGAGGCGTGCAGGTGGGGTTCTCTGAAACCTTGCCGTCATTAGAAGGGTGACACGGAAAGGAGACCGCCGAGTTACTATATTGGGACAAGCATATTCTTCGAATATGCTTGCCACGTCAGCCCTAGAGGAACCAAGACGCCCCTTTATAAGGAGAGGCTTGGACTCTGAGAAGGGGATCGGCTCATCTTGGTACCGTTAGGCTAGTAGAAGTTCTTATTCTCTTCATGTATACAGCTCGAGGAGCACTTGTATCCCAGAGGAGGAGAAATAAAGATTTGTGTGTTATTCATTTATGTGTAGAATCAACTACATCTTCCCTCCCCAGATCCCACTAGTATCCATTGGCCCCAAACTTTAGCCTACCCATGGCATCTGCCGTGCCACCACCACGACAGTTGGCGCCCACCATGGGGCCAGCAGCGGTGCTAGCTGGAGTCATGATCCGGACGGGAAACTTCATCCATACTGGCGAGCGTGTTGTCTCTGGCTTAGTCCGGAGATTAGATCTCTGTGACTATGTCAGCGATAACGCAGGCAGCTTCAGGGGAAAAACTCCCCCGCGCAACGGCGTCTTCATCAACCTGGGCATGCAGCAGATCTACGTCGGCGTCGACACCTCCGGCGTTTATCCTCACCAAGTTGTTGTTGCAGGAGAGCCTCCCCTTAGCGCCGGAAACGGTCCGCGTGGAGAACGCCTCGTCGGCAGCGTCGAGGTGATGGTCGCAACCGGGGTGCAGGCGGGAGCAGCAGGCGCTGGATCGAGCAAGGATCCGACGACGGGAGTACAGGTAACCACAAAGCAGGCAGCTCTACCGCCCACCGAGGTAAATCCTTCGGTAGCCAACCCAGCCGAGGTGCTGGAGACGACCCAAAAGGCACCAAGGGTAAGATGGCCACCTCTAGAAAGACCAGAAAATATCCTCCAGGCAACTATAGATAATCTGACTACAACTGTAGCGCCGATACTTGATCCGGCTAATGCTCAGGCAGAATTAGAGGAAACCAGGCAAAAAGTACTGGTAGAGGCAAAAAAGGTGTCGGCATTGCGGGAGTCCTTAAACAGGACCCTGCGAGAATATGCTAATGCAAAAAAGCTTGATGTCGCCCCTGAGCGGGTTGATGAATTAAGATTGAGAGGGAAGAACCTCATGGATGATATTAATAAAGAGCATGAGACTCATAAGGCAGATTCAGTCGATCTAGGCTTGCCGAGGTATAGTACCCTGGCAAAGAACCTAAGGGCGGCAAATGCCGCTTCACTAGAATTAGAAAGACTGACCGGCGAAGCCCGGCAGAAGCAGCAAGAAAGAGTGAATGAGATGGTGCGCATTGCGAACCAGCAGAATGAAGAAATGCTCAGGGCAGACCCGGCAAGGCCTGGTGCCTCGCGAATGGTTCATTCGGCTGGTGCGGCACCTGCCCTATATGTAGCAGCAGCATCCTCACCCGGAAACAATGCGCGAAAATACAGAGCAGTAACTTCGGGAAAAAGAAATAAGCAAATTGTTCCATATGATCCGGCAGTAGCCGAAAAAGCAAATGAAAACAGAGGTAATGGAAGCCGAGGTAACAATGGCGAGAGAAACCCCGGCCGTGCCGATAGAGGCAACGGAAGCCGAGGTAATGGGGATCTCGGAAGAGAAAATCATGAGAATAATATCCCGGCAGAAGGAAGGAGAGATCCGCCGCCTAATCCTCAACCGAGGTATGAACCTCGGCAGGAAAGAGAAGTGAGACCAGAACGCCACAATCAGGTGAATGAGAGGTACAATGATGGTTATTCAGAAATGGAATATGCGGTTCATGGTGGAAATAACCGCTATGCAACGCAGGTAAGAATTATGTACAAAGATTTGCCATCAAGTGATGCAAGAGTAAAACTAGACCGACTGTACCGGTCCGAGTTGTTAGAAGAGCAGGGTCCGCCGGGTCCGGCCTGTTTTGGACCACGGATCATGGGCGAGCCACCAGTGCCGATCTTTCAGCTGGCAAGAGGCACGAAAACATACAATGGGAGCACCAAACCACAGGATTGGTTGATTGATTATGCCACGGCTGTAAAAATAGCAAGTGGAAACTTGTGATGGGCAGTAAGATATGTCCCGCAAATGCTGGAAGGGCCAGCTAGAGTATGGTTGAATAATCTGCCTCCAGGCAGCATCAACTGTTGGTTGGATTTCGAAGAGATGTTTGTCAGCAACTTCACCAGTACTTATAAAAGGCCAAACAGGCCGCAGCAGCAAGCCATGTGCAAGCAAAGGCCGAATCAGACAGATAGAGAATTCTTAACTCGGTGGTGTAACCTCAGGAATTCATGCGAGGGAGTTATAGAATCACAAGCGATAGCTTGGTTCGCTCAAGGATGACGTTATGCCAGTGTCTTGTGGCAGCGACTGCAAAGAGATATGCCAACAACTTTGGCAGAAACCATCAGGATAGCGGATTCGTATGCATTGGGAGATCCGACGCAACCAGAGCTGATGTCGGCAGATCATCGGGAGCATCAAGATCAATATGCAAGAGATGCGGCCGGGTCATCGAGGCGCAATGAGTTCATAGGAAGAAGAAGAGAGGAAAGACCGGATTACAGATATGCCTCCAATCAGGTAGCAGCAGTAGTGCAAGATCAGCCGAGTCACGGAAACAATCAGTGGCAGAAGAATGGTCCTCAACAATGAACACCAAGGAATGAAGGGAAGAGACAGTGGACACCAGAACAGAAGAAGCAATGGCAGGAAAGGCCGAAGTACATGTTTGAGTCCATGTTGGATCAACCGTGTAAGTTTCACACTTTAAACCCGACCAAGCCGGCCAATCATACAACCCGGCAATGCGCCTGGATGAAAAATGCAATGGGTAACCCGGCGGGCATGCAAGCACCTTCCCACCAGGAACATCAGCAGCAGCAGCCGCAGTTGACTGGAGCAAATGCACAGCAACTAATGTTACCCCTCCTCCCCCGAGGTATGACAACTCGGACCGGAGAGATGCAGTGCATCAAGTGATGAATCAGGGTCAAGATGGAAGGGAAAACCCCGGAAATAATGGACGCAATGATTACAGGGAACATCATCAATCATATTGCGTGTTCACAACAGAACAGCAAGACAGGCAAAGTGTACAACACCGGCATATGGAAGTAAATGCAGTTATGCCGGCAGTACCAAGATATGTGCCTTGGTCAGATCAAGAAGTAACTTGGAGCATAAAGGATCACCCCAAAATAATGCTGAATCCGGGGTCGTACGCACTCGTACTAGATCCAACATTTGTCGGACCGAGCATTAATGTGTAATTTTCAAAAGTACTCATTGACAATGGGATCAGTATCAATATCATGTACAAGGATACAATGCATAAACTCGGAATATCGCAGAATATGCTGCAATCCATGAGAACCACGTTCCATGGAATAGTGCCAGGACTTTCATGCGAACCCATTGGAAAAGTTCGAGTAGATGTGTTATTCGGCACAAGGGATAACTGCAGAGCAGAAAATTTGGAGTTTGAGGTGGTGGATCTAGAGAGTTGTTATCATGCTTTACTCGGGCGGCCGGCATTGGCCAAATTCATGAGCAACTGCCACATAACTTACTTGAAAATGAAACTGCCCGAACCACAAGGGGTGATCACAGTAGCAGGAGATTACAGTAAGTCGATGGAATGTGCCTCGGCCGGATCGAACCTGGCCGAGTCATTGGTGATCGCAAGGGAAAAAAGAAGGATTCAGGAGGTAGCGGCTCTCGCTCAGTCGGCGCAACTGAATACGTCGGCATTGGCCAACCCACATGGAAGTGTTTCTTTCCATCCGACTAAAGAAACGAAAAATGTCCAGATAGATGAGCAGTTCCCAGAATGCACCATCACAATTGGTGCCGGCCTAGATGCCAAATAGGAAGGCGAGCTCACCAACTTCCTCCGTGAGAATCGGGACATCTTTGTATGGTCAACTCAAGACCTGCAAGGTGTGCCGAGGGAGTTGGTTGAGCACTCTCTGCATGTAAGGCCAGGAGCAAGGCCGGTGAAGCAACCTCTCCGCCGCTTTGCCGAAGACAGGAGAAAGATAATAGCGGATGAGATAGCTCGGCTCCTAGCGGCCGGGTTCATCATGGAAGTGCTTTATCCGGAATGGTTATCAAACCCGGTGTTGGTAGAAAAGAAAAAGGATGATCCAAATGTAGTCGTCGTATGGCGAATGTGTATTGATTACACGAACCTGAACAAGGCATGTACAAAAGATCCTTTTCCTTTACCTAGAATAGACCAGGTCATTGATTCGACCACCGGTTGTGAGCTGTTATCATTTGTATACGCGTATTCTGGTTTTCACCAGATACCGTTAAATCCGGCCGATCAAATAAAGACTGCGTTTATTACCCCGTACGGGGCTTATTTCTATCGCACCATGCCATTCGGCCTGCGTAACGCAGGGGCAACATACCAGAGATGTATGCAAAAATGTCTGCATGACCAGATAGGAAAAAATGTACAAGTATATGTAGATGATGTGGTTATCAAAACCAAAGAAAGCAAAACGCTACTGGATGATATTCGGCAGACATTCGCGAACTTGAGAAGGTTCCGAATGAAGCTTAACCTGGAAAAATGCACCTTCGGTGTACCGGCTAGAAAACTACTCGGTTTTCTCGTATCTAGCCGAGGTATAGAGGCCAACCCAACTAAGATAACAGCAGTAGAAAGGATGGAATTGCCGAGATGTATAAATGACGTACAGAAGTTCACAGGTTGCCTGGCCTCGCTTAGCCGATTTGTATGTCGGCTGGGAGAGAAGGCATTACCACTTTATCAACTGATGAAAAAATCTGATAAGTTCATTTGGACACCACAAGCAGATAATGTGTTCCATGAACTGAAGAAGATGTTGGTCACAGTGCCAATCCTGGCCTCTCCATTGTCAAAAGAGCCTATGTTACTTTACATAGCCGCCACGAACATAGTAGTAAGTGATGTGATCGTGGTGGAACGAATTGAAGATGATAAATCAGTACAAAGGCCGGTATATTACCTAAGTGAGGTACTATCAGCCTCAAAGCAGAACTACCCACATTATCAGAAGATGGCGTATGGAGTGTACATGTCTGCAAAGAAACTTAAACATTACTTCGAAGAGCACCCGATCAAAGTGATCTGTGAAGCACCCATAGCCGACATATTGAGCAACAAAGATGCAAGTGGCCGAATAGCAAAATGGGCAATTGAACTATCACCTTATGCTCCGCAATTCGATAGGCGAGATGCAATTAAATCTCAGGTAGTGGCCGACTTTTTTGTGGATTGGGCCAAGGTACAATATGAGCCACCATTACCAGATCCGAACTATTGGACAATGCACTTCGACGGTTCCAAGCTGAGGAATGGCTTGGGGGCGGGAATAGTGTTAACCTCGCCAAAAAGAGATCAGCTGAAATATGTGCTACAAATACATTTTGCCGCATCGAACAATGTAGCCGAGTACGAAGCACTCGTCCATGGATTAAAGGTGGCAAAGGAGATTGGGATACACCGGATCTTATGCTACGGAGATTCAGATCTAGTGGTACAACAGGTATCAAGCAATTGGGATGCCCTAGATGCCAATATGGCTCTATATAGATTCCATGCACAAAAACTCAGTGGATACTTCGATGGATGTGAATTTCATCATATACCTTGGGCAGAAAACGACGCTGCAGACACGCTGCCAAAACTCGGATCAAATAGGCAATCAATTCCCCCAGGTATCGCCCTAGAGAACCTGAGAAAACCATCAATAACACCATCACCAGAGTCCGAATCCATCTTTATTCCGATGAAATCAAGAGAAGATAGTATGCCGATGGAAGTCGACAAAGAATGTAACCCAGAATTTCCGCCAGGCAACCCTACCGTTGCACGGATGGATATCGAAAAATCCGAGGTGGTTATGTCGGCGGAAAATATGGAAATAGATAATGAGATTATCCCAGAGAAAATCATGCCAACATGGGTGCAACCCATATTTTCCTTCCTTAAAGATGCGACTTTACCGAATAACGAGGTATTGGCTAGACAGATAGTGAGAAGAGCTAAAGCTTATACGATCATAAACAATGAGCTGTATAAAAGGAGCGTCACAAGCGTGTTGCAAAGATGTGTGGATTCGGCAGAAGGCCAGGAGATCCTCCTAGATATACATCAAGGAGAATGCGGGCATCACGCCTCGTCTAGAGCTTTAGTGGCCAAAGCATTCAGGCATGGATTTTATTGGCCAACAGCGTTGAAAGATGCCAAAGAACTGGTGGGAAAATTTAATGGTTGCCAGAGATATTCCAGCAAGATACATATTCCATCGTCCGAGTTAAAAAAGGTACCAATTACTTGGCTGTTTTCTGTATGGTGCTTAGATATGGTGGGACCATTCAAGCCGGCCCGTGGCGGGATGACCCACATCTTAGTCATGGTCGACAAATTCACAAAATGGATTGAAGTGAAACCAATAAAGAAATGTGATGGACCCACAGCAGTAAAATTCCTCAAAGATATTATCTTGAGATATGGTTACCCACACAGTGTTATTACAGACAATGGTACAAACTTTGCTGAAGGAGATTTTGCCAGATTCTGTCAAGAAAAACACATAAGACTAGATGTCGCCTCGGTGGCTCACCCAGCATCTAATGGGCAAGTAGAAAGATCCAATGGACTAGTACTGTCTGGAATAAAACCCCGACTCATCGAACCACTGCAAAGGTCGGCAGGGTGTTGGATCGAGGAACTACCAGCAGTGCTCTGGAGCCTAAGAACTACCCCGAATAGGTCAACAGGGTATACCCCATTTTTTCTGGTATATGGAGCAGAAGCCGTGCTTCCAGCCGACATAATACATGACTCACCAAGAGTTACCCAGTATACCACCGCTGAGGTAAATGAAATAGCTCGGCAAGATGATGTGGATCTGCTAGAAGAAGCCAGGGAGTTGGCACTATCAAGATCAACTATTTATCAACAGGACTTGCGACGATATCACAGCAAGAAAGTCAATCCAAGAGTGTTTAAAGAAGGAGATTTGGTTCTTCGGTTAGTGCAACGCACAGCCAGCATGCACAAACTATCACCCCCATGGGAAGGACCATTCATCGTGACCAAAGCATTGCACAATGATGCATATTACCTAATTGATGCTCAGTCGCCAGAAAAAAACAAGGCAGACAAAGCCGACGAAGAATCAAAAAGACCATGGAACATAGCTTTACTTCGTCCATTTTACTCGTAGGAGTCATCTATGACACGTTGTAAAGTGACGCTTCAGGACGAAGTATCAACTATGCATTAAACCTCGGCACCGAGCAGTGACTCGGGGACTGCCCTATGTTATTTCTCATTTTGGGTTATGTATTAAACCTTGGCACCTCGGGCAGTGACTCGGGGACTGCCCTATGTTATTTCTCATTTATGGATTATGTACTAAACCGCGGCACTTTGAGTTATGCACTTTGAGCAGTGACACGGGGACTGATCAACGTTATTTCTTATTCCTGAATTATGGGTTGAATCTCATGACCTCGGGCAGGGAACTCGGGGACTATAATATATTATCCCTTATCACGAGTTAAGTATTAAAAGCTCGATTTCTAGAGAACTGACTAGGGGAATTGCCCCATGATGGTCACCCATCACAAAAATGGGCATTAAACTTCGGCACCCCGAACGGTGGGTCAAAAGTTACTTTGAACAATATTATTTCAATTTCCCCAAATATAGGCTTCGAGACTTATAGCTCGGATAAAGATCAACAACACAATGGTTGAGCCGTCGAACTTATAAAGGCCAGGCAAAATTAAAACGCCGAACTAAGATGGGTCAAATGAAAACACGCAATCCGAACTTATGAGATCGAAGGCCACCAAAGCAAAGATTTAAACCAACAAGATCTATTTAGTCAAACTAATAACGATCGCCATCATACGTGCCTCAGCGGTAAAAGGCAAAAGAGGTTCATACCACACAGGAAGTCGGACAATTGTTTCACACACATCATACGCCCGGCATACCGGGGATAAGAAACAACTTAAAGTTTTTTGAACCTAAAGGGCAGCGACTTGGTTAGGCACTAGGCGCTCCGAGGTAGACGGCACCTCGGCCGAAGTTGCTTCGCCCTCCACAGAACCAGGAGCGACTTCGGGGGAAGCCCGGGGCTGTTGAGAAACATTAGATTGAGCTTGAGAATGCCCAGTTCCTTTG
The DNA here is from genome assembly GCA_916181665.1 of Avena sativa. NCBI lineage: Eukaryota > Viridiplantae > Streptophyta > Magnoliopsida > Poales > Poaceae > Avena > Avena sativa. The sequence continues at coordinate 134,927,850 of OV702295.1, forward strand.
GAGGATGATCGCGCATCACTGTCCCCATCCGAGCTTGCGCTGGAATCACCAGAAGTATCTGAGTCGCCCTCAGCCTCGTCCTGGTCGGCCGAGTTATCATCAGAGGCATCTTCGACTTCGACGTCATCCGCCGGGTTAGAAAGGAAACTCGGCCCTTCAATCCAGTTATGCACGTCTGCATACTCAAGAAGCTGGAAGGCACGAGCTTGTCGGCGAGCGATGAATTCTGGATCCTCAACCCAACGGGAGCTAGTGCACAAATTTATCAAGGTATCGAGGGAAATATCCTCGTACCATGACATAACGACTGTGAGCGCCATATCAACACCAGCTCGTCCAGCGGACTCCCTCCAGAGGTTTAACTGGTTCTGGGATGCCATCAATCTTTCCACCAGTATCTTGATCTCATCAATATCCGGAGTTCCAGAAGTATTCGGCCAGAGAACATGGTAGGCCCGGATGGCTGCCTGCACTAAGTACCTGCCCATAATCTTCATCGGACCAACGGCAGCGCCGACGGCAACCAAGTAGTCTTCCATCGAGTATTCTGGGCTCGCATCTACGGGGACACCTCGGCGCACACGAGCATTAACCACCGCTCTGGAGCTCACAGGCTTAGCTTCTGGAAAATGGTCTACGCAAAATAAAAGTACATCGGTCAACAGTAAGAAAGAGAAAAAGATAACTCGGCCACGGTCAGAGGCTTACGATGAATATAGCTCAGCATTCTCTGAAGATCTTGAGCCCAATCACCCTTGGTTTTCTCAAAGCGAGTGATCTCCTCGCTCATCGCCCGTGTCTTGAGTTCGGTAGCCTCGAGGAGTTCTTTATTTTTCTGCAATTGCAGAGCTAGCCAATTCTTCTCCTCGTAGAACTCCTGGTTAACTTTCTCTAACTCAGACTTCTGAGAGAGCTTGAGGGACTCCACCTTGGCGCGCAAGCGAATTATCTCGTCATCTTTATCTTTCAGTTGCGCCGAGTGAGTAGCGGCTTGTTCTAAAAAATGCAGCATCATATCAGGCATTGGTATGCACTCTTGATGTGACGCTGCAAAAGTTTGTAACTCGGTTATACCAAAGCCAAAAGGGTTAAAAGAAACCCGGTATAAGTTTCGAATAGAAATCTGTAAAGAAAAAGGGTAACTAACCTTCCAGGGCCTTGACTTTCTTCTCAAGACGGATATTAAGATTGTTGATATTACCTATTCACCAGCAAAATGAGCTAACACCTCATGTCCAAAACAATAAGAACTTTAGGGACAATGCAAAAGTTTGTTAACTTACCAGCTTTCTTCACCACGGGAATGACTTTCTCATACTTGTCTTGCAATTTCTTATGTGCGAAAAGCAGCCTTTGGAATTCGGTGGTCCGCCGATCATGCCCAACCTAAGCGACAAAATAAATAGCAGTGAGATACTCGAAGCTCAGACAGATCCGAATCAAGCAAAGCTTAACTCAGATCTAGATGGCTGGATATTCAAAGCTATGACATATCCGATTAAGTAAATCTTAACTCAGATCTAGATGGCTGGATATTCGAAGCTAGGACAGGTCCAAATTAAGTAAAGCATAACTCAGATCTAGATGGCTGGATATTCGAAGCTAAGACAGATCCGAATCAAGCAAATCTTAACTCGGACCTAGGTGGCTAGATATTTGAACACTAGGGCTGATCCGAATCAAGCAAAGCTTAACTCGGACCTAGGTGGATGGATATTTGAACACTAGGGCAGGTCCGAATTAAGCAAAGCTTAATTCGAACCTAGGTGGCTGGATATTTGAATACTAAGACAAAACTGAACCAGGCAAAGCCTAATAAAACTTCCAAACGAATAACAAGTTATTCGATTGCATGCTTCGGGGACTAGAGTATATATAATATCATTCGAATGATTAATCAAACGTCAATAAAAAACAATTACCTCATTCATCTTATCACTGTCAAGAATGATCTTGGCAGCCATATGTAAGCGACTGCTGATGTCGGAGAGTTGAAATGGCTGACTGCTTGGATTGCCCTCGAGCTGATCAGCAGCGTTCCAATTGTTGGCATACTCAACCAACGAGCCGAGGCTGTTCCCACTCTCAGTACGAGTCAGGACTTTACCTCGGACGTGTTGTGTAGCCACCGCCGCCGCGGGACTCCTGTGAAGAGCCAGCTGAGTATCAGCGGCCGGGGTGACAATGGTCTTGGCAGAAGAAACCCCCTTGCGGAGCGCATCGGCAATTGTAGGCTGAGAAGAGCTAGCAAGCCCTTTCTAAGATGAGGGAGGTTTGGTGACGATGACCTTCTTGGCCTTAGAAGAGGCGTCGGCAGGAGCCGTTACCTCGGCACTTGGAGTGGCATCTTTGGGGGCCGTAGGGATTACGGTTTCTGAGGGCGCCGAGATAGTGATATCCTCGGCGGGAGTCGGAGTGGAAGTAGAGACTGTGGGGGTCAAAGGAATCTCTGGGGAAACTCCGGGGTTCACGGAGGAGGAAGCAGGCTCAGTAGAAATATCTACTGGCCGAGTTGTGTTGGCATCAACAGGAGAGACCTCAGGCGCATCCTGGCGAGATGACGTCTGATTCGGAGCGGGAGGAGAGTCTGCGCGAGCAGGACTAAGAACCCTAGTATCTTCGGGAGGCGGAGGAGAAGGCGGCCGAGTCGTATGACTCGTCATGCTAGGACCACTGGGCTTAACAGAAAGAGGAGCTCTGCAAAGGCACAGAGAGTCAGGTCAGAAGATAGAAAGAGAGAAACAAGAAATACAAATGAAAAGTAACTCACCCAGTAACCCCGGGCATAGTTTTACGCTTCGGGAGGTGTTGGGATGACTTTTTAGTTTGCTTCTTGGGGGCGGCTTCGGAGGCACCCGTTGGAGCGGCACGCTTCCGCGAGGTAGAAGGAGGTTGGGAGGCGAGAGGCTCGGCTTCGTGCACCTGACCGGCCTGATTAGATGGGGAAGTAGAAGCTGGAAATGCATAAGAGATAGGCATTGCGGCAACTACCTCAAGAATTTGGACGTCGTCCGAATCACCTTCCTCCTCGTGAGCCGAGGTCTTGCCACGGGCACGAGCCAGAGCAAGGTCCGACTTGGGAACGAACTCCTCTGAGTCAGGTTCCCCGCTATCCGGGGTGTTCCGATCTGCGGTCCACGGGAGGGCCAAAACCTTGGCATTTTCAATCTTCTACTCCACAAATCTCTGCAGGAAAAGAGACAAAGGAATTAGCAAAAGGAATCACGAACGCGATTGGGGGGAAAACATAAATGCATGAATTTACCTCGGGAGGGGGGTTCCCACGGGTGAACGCCTTCAGTCCCTAGGCCCAATCCTCCGGCATCTCCGTCTTAAAGATAGCTCGGACACGCATGAAAATAAGATAATTGTCGAGCTCAACAGTGGAGACTCGGTTGGGATCAAGGGGACCGCTCATATAGCAGAGCTTATGCGTGCGTTGCTGAAAGGGGAAGATCCGGCTGCTGACGAAGGTGGTCATCAGATCCTTGCCGCGTAACCCGGCGCGGATCAGCTCCTTCAGCCGAATCTCAAAGGCCTTGGCCAGAGCATGGCTCTTCCTGGGATTATAAGTCCAGTTCTTCTTGGAAGGGGGGCCAATGAAGAAGGCAGGAAGCCGAATCTTATCTTCCTTCCCAAAGTTCTTGACATAGAAAATGATCTATGCCACTTCTTGCATGACTCAAGACCAGCAACGCGAGGAAACTCGGATTTCCTCCGAGGTGTGATAGACGCTGCTCCACACTGGGTAAGCAATTTCTTGGAAGGCTGAAGGGATTTGTATGGAACAACATTGGATCGGATCTGGAAGAACTTGGACCATACATGCACTGACGGCCAGAGGCCAAAGTATCCTTCCGAGGCCGAGATAAAGGCGGATAGAGAAGCAATGGCGTTAGCCGGAAGATGATGCGGCTGCAGGCCAATGTAATCGAGGAATTCCCTAGCAAAATCACTAAGGGGAAGACCGAACCCGCGAGCGAAATGGGACATGAACACGACATACTCACCCTCTTTAAGAACAGGAGAGGATTCGCTGCCAGGTAAGCGACAGGCTACCTCGGCAGGAATCCGTCGAGTTCTAATCAACCACTCAACCTCTCGGTGGGTAACGGTGGAACCTTGCCAGGAGCCCCGCTCTGGGCCAGACGCTTCATCGTCATCTTCAATGAGCGTGCCGCTAACGGAGCTTGACATGGGGTCGCCGGAGGAATCTACCGAGGAGGAGCTAGCGGCGGAGCAAAGCCTAGAACTGCAAGGCCCCGTCGTGGTCCTAGGCGAAAACGGCGGCGGAGCGGAAAAGGAACCGCTGCGGGAAATCTAGAGAGCGGCAGACGCGTCTAGAGGGAAATCAAGGCAATGAGACCATAGAAACTCACCTGCGACGGTGCCGGAGCAAGCGCACGGGGAAGAGGTCGACGGAGCAGAGGAATTGGGGCCTCACCATCGAAGATTTCGATGAGCACACGACCGCAGGAGCACAAACAGATGTGAGGGCGAGAGGATGAAGAAGGGCAATGGGGAGCGAAGGAGGAAAGTAAATCCTCTAGCCCCGTGCCCCTCTTTATAATCGCGTGGGCTTGGCGCAGTAGTGGGATCGAGGGTGCGGGCACCAACCGTGTAGATCGTGTGTGAGGCGTAACCGCTCGAGGATGAATGGAGCCGCACCAAGGACCACACGACGCAGGAGACGATCATGCCTCCTGACAGAAACGGTGTGTGAGGCGTTGCAGCGTCGACGCGACAGGCGCAGTGATTACTATAGCTTATCAGTGGGAACTATAGAGGAACAAAAAACTAGACAAACAATGATAAGTGTTACACGTAGGATGAGACGTACGCGACAAGCTGCGCGGATACCTCGGACGGCGGAAAAGTAACTCGGAAACAAGGATACACGAATATGAGGAAACTGATATGGCCTGGCCGAGGTTATAGGAAGGACCATACCAGCTTCGGGGACTAATGTTGGGGAGGTGACCCCGGATAGGGTCAGGACGGGGAAAGACAAAAGGAAGTTCCCCGTCCAAATTCCGAGTCACTGTCTAAATCGGCCGAATCCTGTAAAGGTCGGCCGAGGTAAGCGAGAGCAGGACACATATGTGAAGAGCAATACGTTACCCGGCCGACGTACTGTTTAAGTCGGCCGGGTCAGCCCGAATAATCTAAATGCAGGTGAAGGCCAAGCCGAGTTAAGCGTGGCAGGGCCGAATGACATGAAGCTTGAAGGATAAGGAACTGCCTATAGTCAAACCCTAGTCACAAGCTAGGAAGAATCTGAACACAAAGGACAAGGCGTAGAGCGGCAGAAGGGCAGAAGGAGGTCACGGAGGTGACAGTCCTGGAGCCCGAGGCGTGCACGTGGGGTTCTCTGAAACCTTGCCGTCATTAGAAGGGCAACACGGAAAGAAGACCGCCGAGTTACTATATTGGGACAAGCATATTCTTCGAATATGCTTCCCACGTCAGCCCTAGAGGAGCGAAGACGCCCCTTTATAAGGAGAGGCTTGGACTCTAAGAAGGGGATCGGCTCATCTTGGTACTGTTAGGCTAGTAGAAGTTCTTATTCTCTTCCTGTATACAGCTCGAGGATCACTTGTATCCCAGAGGAGGAGAAATAAAGATTTGTGTGTTATTCATTTGTGTGTAGAATCAACTACATCTTCCCTCCCCAAATCCCACTAGTATCCATTGGCTCCAAACTTTAGCCTACCCATGGCATATGCCGTGCCATCACCACGACACTGCTCCACCTTTTTTAAATCCTAAAGTGGTTAAAAATCTTGCTGCCTCTTTCTGCAAGGTAAAGGATGGTGACCTGGATAAGAGGCTGCTCAAAAAAGGGAAGGCCATTGAAGTGGCAATCAAGGCTCCTTCAAAAGGCACCATCAAGGGGAATGGCTCCTCAAGCTTGAACCTTGGGGGCAAGAACACATGGTTTAATAGGATTGATAGGATACTCATACCAACAAGTTGCAACTTATTTTCTGGAAGCTCATTCGAAAAGAACTATAAGGTTAAGCGTGCTTGGCCTAGAGCAATTTTAGGATGGGTGACCGACCGGGAAGTGGGTAACCGGGTGCGCATGAGTCAGGACAACGTACACAGAAAAGACTAGTGTTGGTCTGTGGGGCCAGTCTAGATATCCTATTAAGCTACCAGGAGTGACACCCCCCGGACCCAGTAGACGGGGTGTTACAAAGTAGTACCAGAGCCGATCCTCACAGTTAAAAACGGGTGTGTGCTGGTCAGTGGCGGGACATGTGGAGCATGGCACGTGTGGCCTAGAGTGGACACGGCATGGCACATGTGCCGGCACTAGATGCACATATGCGTGCGGGTGTATGCGGGTCAGTGGCGGGACATGTGGAGCATGGCGTGTGTGGCTCGGAGTGGACACGGCATGGCACATGTGCCGACACTGGACGCACATACGCGTGCCAAGAGGGAATGTTCCTGGGGTGTGCTTGATCGATGAGGGCATCGATCTTCTAAAGGGTGGGTGTATGTGAGATCCAGCACATGGTTTAATAGGATTGATAGGATACTCATACCAACAAGTTGCAACTTCTTTTCCGGAAGCTCATTCGAAAAGAACTCTAAGGTTAAGCGTGCTTGGCCTAGAGCAATTCTAAGATGGGTGACCGACCAGGAAGTGGGTAACCGGGTGCGCATGAGTGAGGACAAAGTACACAGAAAAGACTAGTGTTGGTCTGTGGGGCCAGTCTAGATATCCTATTAATCTACCAGGAGTGATAACCCCGGGCCCAGTGGACGGGGTATTGCACTCCTCAAGCTTGAACCTTGGGGGCAAGAATAAATCTGGGGCTGCTGGTACCTGTGGTCAGCAAGCCAAGAAGAAACCCTCGACATAGGTGTTTAATGTATCACAAACTATCTTTTGCTGGAACCTTGTTGGTTCCCTATTCTGAAACCTGTAATAGTGGTCACCTGATGTGTTTGCTACCTAATGTGGTTATGGATGTTGAATCTGTCAGTGGGTATATGATGTGGAATGCATTTTGCTTATTTGGTTATGATCTCTTCAGTTGGGTGATGACATTGGTTGTATCACCCCTTAATCTAATCCCCAATATGGTTTTTTAATGGATAATAAAAGAATATGGAAGATTCTGAATTGGAACATCAGGGGCATTAATTCTGATAAAAAATGGGTTGCCCTCAGAAAGAAGATTGATGAATCTGGTTGTGACATTATTTTCCTCCAAGAAACTAAGAGGGAAGATTTTTATATCTCTTACATCAGAAAATTTTGTCCCTCCAAATTTGACAAATTTGAATTCCTTCCCTCCAGGGGGGCTTCTGGGGGTTTGACTCTCATTTGGAATAGCACTATGTTTTCTGGGCAACTTTCTTTCCAAAATGAGTTCTCCATCTCCATTACCTTGACCTCTCTCTTGTCCAACGAAACCTGGATTTTCACCAACATTTATGGGCCCTGCTTAACTGAAAAAAGCAGAATTCTTAGAATGGTTTGGAAATATTGATATGCCTGATGATATGGATTGGCTCATTGTGGGTGATTTCAATTTTATTAGAAAACTCTCTGACAGAAACAGGCAGGGGGTGATGTGAATGACATGCTCCTTTTTAATGAAGCCATTAGCAACATGGGCCTCGTAGAGTTACCCCTTAAAAGTAGAAAGTTCACATGGAGCAACATGCAAAAGGAACCTCTCCTGGAAAGGCTGGACTGGTTTTTTACATCTGCTTCCTGGACTCAGAGCTATCCTTCAAATTTTTTTGTCCCTCTTACCAAGCCAACCTCTGACCATCTGCCTTGTGTCATCTCTATTGGCACAATGATTCCAAAATCTCAGGTTTTGATATTTGAGAATTATTGGATACATCATAGTGATTTTAAAGCAATTGTTCAAAATGCCTGGAACATCCCAGTTGGTTTCCTTGATTCTGCTAAAAAAATTAATGCTAAATTAAAAAATATCAGAAGGGGCTGAAGATCTGGGCAAAAAAATTGCCTTGTTTGAAAGCTCAAATTAGTAATGTCAATGCAACTATTGATCTCTTGGATGGCTTGGAGGAAATAAGAACTCTTACTGTACTGGAATGGAATCTCAGGGACTTACTGAAAAATCTTGTAATATCACTTCTACAAGATCAAAATGCTTATTGGAATCAAAGAGGAAAAGTCAAATGGGTCAAGTTGGGTGATGGGAACACAAAATTCTTTCATTCAAAAGCTACCATCAGTTTCAGGCATAACTACATCTCCATGCTCAAAGATGACTCTAATGAGGAGATTCATGCTCATTCTGGTAAAGCTGACCTTCTTTGGCATGCTTTCAAAGATAGAATGGGAACCTCTGATAAGCCTGAAATGCACTTTAACCTTAGTAAGTTGGCAGGAGAGTGCTTGAGTCAGGAGGAAAGAGATGTTTTAGAAGAGCCATTCTCTGATATGGAAATTGAAGGTGTAATCAAAGAACTTCCTAATGACATGTCCCCTGGCCCTGATGGTTTTAATAATGAATTCATTAAGCAATGTTGGCCTATTATTAAGGAGGATGTTAAACAACTCCTTGTAGATTTCTATGATGGAAAGACTTCTTTGGAAAGCATTAATGCTTCTTTTTTTATCACCCTCATTCCAAAAAAATAAGGCCCCTTTGACACCTGCTGATTTCAGGCCTATTTCACTGCTTAACAGTGTCTTCAAGATTATAACCAAGCTCCTGGCCAACAGACTCCAAAAAATTATTCTTAAACTTGTCCACAAAAACCAATATGGATTCCTAAAACAAAGATCTATCCAGGACTGCTTAGGATGGGCTTTTGAATTCCTTTATCAATGTCACAAGTCCAAGGAAGAAATTTTAATTCTGAAGCTTGATTTTTAAAAGGATTTTGATAAAATTGAGCATTCCACAATCATCAATATTCTCAAAGCCAAAGGTTTTGGTGAGAAATGGATTAATTGGATTCAGTTGATCTTTGGATCTGCTTCATCTTCTATATTGTTAAATGGAGTGCCTGGGAAAAAATTCTATCGCAGAAGAGGTGTAAGGCAAGGGGATCCTTTATCCCCCCTCCTGTTTGTCCTTGCTACTGATCTTCTCCAATGCATTCTGAGCAAATCAATGAGCCTTGGGCTTCTTTCCCTTCCCCTTGAAGGTGTTTTCTTTCCAGATTTCCCTATAATCCAGTATGCAGATGACACCTTATTGATCCTTAAGGCTGACTCAAAGAAATTAATGTGCCTTAAAGCTCTCCTTCATACTTTTGCTCTTTCCACTAGACTCAAGGTTAATTATTCTAAATCTAGTATGATGCCAATCAACATGGATTCTGATAGGCTAAGACATTTTGCTAGTACACTCTCCTGCCTCACTCGATCACTACCCTTCACTTATCTTGGATTGCCTTTAAGCATCAACAAGCCTGAAGTGGAACATTTTCTGCCTATTGTTCAGAGAGTGGAGAGAAGATTATGTGGGATTGCTGACTTCCTAAACTATGGGAGAAAGCTACAGTTGGTTAAATCTGTCGTATACTCTCTTCCCATTTATTATATGAGTTGCTTTGAGCTTCCTGTCTCTATTAAAGATCAGCTGATTAAGTATATGAGGCAGTTCTTGTGGAGGAAAAAAATCACTGATGTCCAAGCTAGAAGACAAGCTCTAGTGGCCTGGAATAAAGTTTGTAGACCAAAGAATCATGGAGGTTTGGTTTTTCTTGATCTTAACATTCAAAACTCAGCTCTTCTTTTGAAAAATTTGGATATATTCTACAATCACAAAGATATTCCATGGGTTCATCTTGTCTGGAACACTTACTACTGCAATGGCAAATTGCCTGGAAGAAGTTTTGAGGGGTCCTTTTGGTGGAAGGATAATCTGAAATTAGTTGACATATTTAAAGGAATTGCAAAGTGCTCGGTGGGAGATGGCAAATCCACCCTCCTCTGGACTGGTATGTGGAAAGATGAATGCTTACAGCACAAGCTTCCTCATTTACTGTCTTATGCAAAAAATCCACACATCTCTATCAGTGAGTTCATGCAGGCACCCAACATGCAAGATCACTTCTTTCTTCCTCTGTCTTAGCAAGCTTACTTTGAATATCAATGCCTTGAGAAAATTATCAGTGAAGGGATACAGGGAGAAAAAGACAGCAGGAGCTACATTTGGGGAAGTGTTTTTTTTCTCAGTCAAAAAGGCCTGTTCTTCATTATCTGGGTATCAGACAGCTCAACCTCATTTTTCCTGGTTATGGAAGTCTTCTTGCCAGCAAAAACACAAGTTCTTCTTCTGGATTTTGCTCCTTGATAGACTAAACACCAGAAACCTTCTGAAGAGGAAAAGATTCTCTCTGGCCACATACGATTGTGTGTCCCATGGTTGCACCAGTGAGGAAATGTTACTTCATTTATTTTGGGACTGTTATTTTGCAAAAGCATGCTGGGATGAAATTTTCCCTGTCCGAGACAATGTCTTAAATCTCTTCGAGGCGTTGACTAGTATAAAACGCAGGCTAAAAGTCCCCTTTGCAATGGAGATCATTATTCTTGGGGCTTGGGGCATATGGATGTGCAGAAACAATGAAATCTTTAACAACAAGCGTGCTTCCCTTGATGAATGGAGAGCTATTGTTTCTCAGGAATTAAGATGGGTCCTGTGTAGAATTAAGAAAAAGTATTACCAGGACCTCAAAGCCTGGATCACCAACAATTTAGATAGGAGATAGTTAGCCATGGAATTTTTCCCTCATTGAGGTGGCCTTGAACTTGTAAATATCTACTTCTTGTAACTCATTATGATTTATAAAAATTGCAGTGGGATTTTTTACCCTACTGTTTTACCCTAAAAAAGAAGGAGTATTAGTCACATTAATCCACATGTTCAATGCCCAAGAACTAATGATAAGAGTAGTGGTATGGTCGCGACTCCATCCCGCACTCTGAGCATTACTCTATACATGAATAAGGGGATCATGCAACAAAAATCTCGAAATTTAGACTGACGATCTTGATAAGGAGTATTCACAAAGATTCGAAAAGATGATGATGTCATCATTTTAAAAGTCGCAAAACATCGGAAGCATAGAAAGGGAGGTTACATAGAGAGAAATCCATATGTAGCACCACCGTTACAAAAGAAAGGAAGCGGAACCCTAAATGTATGACGGAAAACCCAACCACGAGAATCCTAGACTTGAAGGAGGTAAGAGACCAGATTAAAACATGATGGGGATATGCCTACCGGGGTATGCCCAGCAGGACGTTTCCTATTGGCCCAAGCTACCAGTGAGTGGGCGTGCAGGACAGCGACTGGATCGAGACTTGGCGAGGACTCAAGCGACTGGAAGCTGGAGGCCCAGAAGCGTAGCTAGGCCTAGTCGGACTAGGTCAAAGACCCTCCGAATCCTTAACTAATTCGGTTTTAGATCTGTAAACCCTAGTGAGGTGAGCCTATATAAACCTCCCTAGGGTACGCATAGAAGACACGTTCCATCATACACCCAAGCGACTCGCCGCCTAGTCGTCCAGCTCGCCCTTGTACACTCACCATAATACAATCTAGCAAGAGTAGGTCTTTACCCTCCGGGGGGGAGAACCTGGGTAAACCCTTGTGTCTCCGCCCTCATCTCGTACCGCAGATGGCTGGTCGCCCTTGCCCCATGTTCTACTACTCGCTGCCGATTGCAGCATCTGCCATGGCCATTCCCACGATAGTAGGGCCTGGCCGGTCAGGCCGGTGTTCTGCAGCGAGATCCAATCTACCCATCAACGAGACAATCGCCACCGGCCGCATGATCACGATCGGCGAGATCCTCTAGATCCTGCCGAGAAGCTACGTCCCGGTGGCACGCCCCGTCACGCACAGCGTGATCATGCCGGTCGGCACGATCAGCCTCTTCGTCGGCTTCACCGACGTCATTGTTTCGGAGGACTCGGCTCGCATCCGCGAGTCGCCACCACGCGACCAGCTCTTTGAGAACCAGGTCCGCACGATCCACCGCCTCGCCTCCGAGTACGACTCGTCCCACAGCAACGTGGCCAAAACCGCCATGGTCACGGACGATGCGGGCCTCAACGACGACGCCGACTCGATGACCCCAGCGTCGGCTGCCGGATCCATCGTCGCCGCATCGCCCACGGGCTCCATCACCCAGGTCTCCAACATGGGAGACTTCGAGGACCCCTCCATCCTTGGGATCTTCGACTTTGACTCTGGGTCGGAGAACTCCGCCGACCTCCATGACGGGTCTGGTCGCCACGTCGCGGCCTACATGGCGAATGGTGCCGACCCCCCGCAAGACCCCTTCTCCATGCCGATCCCACAGAACGCAATTGCAACGGAGGTCGAGGAACTCCGCATGCGGCTGGAGGAGTTCACAGCGCGAAAAATTTCGCATCGAGCAGTTCACAGCGCAGGAGCTCTCGCGTTACCACCAACTCCGAATCAGGTCGCGCCTGAACCCCACCATTCAGGGGCGCGCCCTGAACTTCGACGACGAGAATGACCTGGCTCGCGCAGCCGAGCGGGCGATCTGCGAGAACGAGCCGCCAGGAGGGAACTCCCGGCCCCCACCAGGCGCAATGGCCAACGGCGCCCCACCACCACCCAACCGCGCGCCCCCAGGGACCAACCAAGAATCGTGGTCTCCTCGCAGGAGCAAGAAGAAAACGGCCTCCCGCTATTCTCCACTCCGATGGACAATGTCGTCGTGAGCCGAGCAGCGGTCGACAATATAAACATAACCGGGGAAGGCACCCTGTAGATCCAGTACGCCAAGGCTCCGCTTGCCAAGGCAGTCGAGCAACAAAATGCGGGTGCCGACTCACAGGGTCGCATGTACTCGCGTTCGTCAGGCAGCAGGGCGGCCTCAAGCGGTCGCCCAATGGTGGAGAACATCCTCAACTGCCCACCACCCGAGCCCCTGCAGCTCCAACATTGACCCGCGCACGCGGCATTCTCCACCAACGACCCGCGGCCGGCGAACAACTTTGTCACCGCCAACGGGCAGTTAGTCGATGCGCGCACCCGCATCATCAACAACTAGATCTGGCGCGCACGCCAGCCCGAGACCTGCGGCATACCCTCACCAACCGCCGCGACGGCGAACCAAGGGGATCGCTGAGTCGAGTCGGACCCCAGTGCTTCGGACCAATGATCCGAGGCGAGAAATACCGAGCGAACTTCAAGGCGCTGAAGGAGATCGAGAAGTACGATCCCTCCTTTGACCCGTCTGTGTGGCTCGATACCTACCTGATGGCAATGGGAATCGCTAGCCACACCGACCTGCTTGTCGCCCGCTACCTCCCCCTGATGATGGAGGGAGCGTGTAGGCAATGGATCAACACCCTCCCTGCGGACAGCATCGACTCCTAGGAGGAAATGCGGGACGCCTTCGTCAGGCACTTCGAGGGTTCCTACACCCGCGCCACCACCACCGAGGACCTGGAGCGATGCGTCCAGGGACCCGCGAGTCAACCCGCAGTTAGTTCCAATGGTGGCAAGACTTGTGGTATAACGCGGCCGGAATCCACCCGGACACCGCGATCCACTATTTCAAGATCTCGTGCCGCTACGAGCCCCTGGTCGCCAAGCTCAAGCGTGTGTATAGAACACTCGACAACATACCGGACCTCCTGGAGATCACCAAGCGGTACGCGGAAGAGGACCCAAACCAAGAAATCAACGATGAGTCGGGAGGGAATCGCCGCACGAGCGGCCATGACAATGGGAGGCAACCCGAGCTACGCTACAGCAACACTCGCCTCACCGGCAAGCACCGCGTTGATGGGCGAGTCGACTTCATCGCCAACGCCGGATACGCGCCGCGTGAACCCAAGAGCTTCCGCCGCGACGGAGGCCAGCGCCGCGATGGCAGCAACTACAAGGCGAAGCCGAGGTTCGACCCCACGGCTCTCCTCAATCAACCCTGTGTTTTCACAGCAAGGAAGGCAAGCCCGCCATGCACACGACCGCCGACTTCCACTCCCTCAAGGAGATTGAGAAGGCACGGCGGGCACGGGAAGACCCCGACAACAACCCGCCAAACGGCAGAAAATTCGGCAGCGTCGCCGGCTCGCTCCACACCTCCACAGGCTTCAACACGAAGCACGAGAAGAAGGTCATTTCCCGCGCCGTCGCCATCAACACGGTGTCCCAGATAGACATCCCCTAGTTCATCAACTGGTCTGAGCAACCAATCACCTGGAGCCGCTAGGACCACTGGCCACGGATCGAATATGAGGGCCGAGTCGCCTTGGTGGTCAAGCCCAAGGTGGGGAACTATTGACTCCCCAAGACGCTGATGGACGGCGGCAGCTCCATCATTGTCCCTGGGCCGTGTGGCATCATCACTGTCCATGGCGATGCCGACATGGCCGCAGAATGCGAGTCCAAAGGCGCCGAACTCGCTGACGCCATCATCGCGGCGGAGGCCAACCACGCCGAGGAGCTCGCCAAGTACGCGAGCGGGGTCAACAATGATGACCGCACCATACTCAAGAAGCCCAACTCAGAGGGAGGAAGCTCCACCGCCTTCGAGGAAACAACGCACACTCGCACTGTCGAGCTGGTCCCAGGCGACTCCAGCCAGATGGTGACGAACGGGACGGGCATGAGCCTAGCATAGGACGGCGTGCTCATCGAGTTCCTATGTGAGAATCGCGACATCTTCGCATGGAAGCCATCCGACATGCCTGGTGTCCCGAGGGAACTCGCTGGGCACAAACTCAACGCCGACCCCAAAGTGCGAGCTGGAGAATGTGTATTGACTACACAAACCTCAATAGCGCCTGCCCCAAGGAGCAGTTCGTCCTCCCGTGGATCGACCAAATCATCGAATCAACCGCGGGTTCAGAGTCGCTATGCTTCCTCGATGCCTACTCTGGGTACAACCAGATCAAAATGGCAGTCGAGGACGAAGAGAAGATGGCGTTCATCACGCCATTCGTAGCCTTCTGCTACACCGCCATGACCTTCGGCCTCAAGAACGCCGGGGTGACCTACCAGAGGTGCATGTAGGAGTGCCTTGCGAGCCAAATTGGCCGCAACATCCATGTCTACATCGACGGCGTGGTGGTAAAATCCACTCGCCAGGGCGATCTACTCGCCGACCTGGCGGAAACCTTCGCCAACCTGCGGAGGTACAAGATAAAGCTAAACCCAGGAAAGTGCACCTTCGGTGTACCTACTAGACAGCTGCTGGGATACGTCATCTCCAAGTGCGGGATCGAGGCGAACCCCACCAAGATCAACACGATTGCCCGACTCGGCAGCCCCGAGTGCCTGCGTGACGTCCGGAAGTTGGCCGGGCGAGTCGCGACTCTCAGTCACTTCAACCCCCGGCTAGGCGAGAAGGCGATGCCCCTTTACCGCCTAATGCGCAAGAACCCCACCTTCAAGTGGGACAAGGAGGCCGACGACCCGCTCCACGCCCTCAAGGAGGTGCTGCTCGCGGCACCGCTACTCGCCGCCCCTGTCGACAAGGAACCCATGCTCGTCTACGTCGCGGCTTCCGAGCGCGTCGTCAGCGCTATCATGGTTGTCGAACGACCAGAGGAAGGCAGGGAGCGCCCGGTGTAGCGACCCGTATACTACATCAGCGAAGTCCTCACCGAGTCACGCCAGCGCTACCCGCAGTACCAAAAATTGGTATATGCGGTCTTCAGAGCACAGCGGCGACTACCGCACTACTTCCAGGAGCACCCAATAATGGTCGTCTCCTCAGCACCGTTGAAGGATATCATCCACAACCGCGAGGCGACCGGGCGAGTCGCCAAATGGGCCATCGAGATCGGTGTCCACAACATCAGGTACGACCGGCACAAAGCGATCAAATCGCAGGCTCTCGCAAACTTCCTCGCCGACTGGGAAGAGGACCAGCAGCCAGAGAAGCTGACATACCTCCATTACTGGAGCCTACACTTCGACGGCTCCAAGAACGCAGATGGCGCGGGAGTGGGGATCGTGCTAACATCTCCGAAGGGCGACAAGCTACGCTACGTCCTCTACCTCGACTTCACCCCTTGCACCAACAACATGGCCGAGTACGAGGCGCTACTCCACGGCATGCGGGCAGCCAAGGATATGAACATCAATCTCCTGCGCTACTACGGAGACTCCGACCTTGTCGCCAGGCAAGTCGCCGGCACCTGCGACGCAGTCTCCCCCACCATGGCAGCATTTCGTCAAGCAGTGGACTAGCTGGGAGGCCCCTTCGCAGGCTACTCCGTTGAGTGGATCGACAGGCGGATGAACGAGGAGGCCGACGCACTCTCTTGCATTGGCTTGGCTCGACTCACATCACCCGCTGGCGTCTTCCTCGACACCATCACCAAGCCCTCCGTCTCTCCCCCAAGAGAGATCGCCATCGGAATTTTGCTGCAACTAGACGCAGCCCTGGTCGCACTAATCACCGAGCCAAGCGACTGGACCACGCCATACGTCGCTTACCTGGAGGGAGGCACCCTACCCCCAGACGAGATGGAGGCCTGGATGATAGCACGCCGCTGCAAATCCTTCGGCATCATCAACGGCGAGCTCCACAAGCACAGCATGACCGGCGTGTTCCAACGCTGCATCCAACCCGCTGAAGGACGCAAGATCCTCCAGGAAATCCACTCCGGCTCCTGCGGCCACCACGCCGACGCCCGCTCCCTGGTCGCCGAGGCCATGCGACATGTCTTATACTGGCTCACCGAACACGCCGACACGGTCGACATCGTCCAGCGATGCATCGGGTGCTAGAAGTACGCCAACCGGACTCACGTACCGAGCTCGGCGCTCAAGATAATCCCCATTACCTGGCCGTTCGCCATATGGGGAATGGATATGGTAGGCCCCTTCAAGAAGGCCCCCTCCAACTTCACCCACCTCCTAGTTGTAGTCGATAAATTCACAAAATAGGTGGAGGCCAAGCCAGTCCGCAAGTGCGAAGGGAAGACCGCTACAAGATTCCTACGCGAGCTCATCTATCGCTACGGGTTCCCAAACAGCATCATCACGGACAACGGCACCAACTTCGCCAAAGGATCCATAGCCGAGTTCTCCGAGGAGCACAACATCCGACTCGACCTCGCCTTAGTCGCCCACCCGGAGTCCAATGGCCAGGCGGAATGCGCCAACCAGAGCATCCTCCACGGCCTGAAGCCACGATTACAAGTCCCACTCGAGCGCACTGCCGGATGCTGGGTCGAAGAACTCCCCTTAGTCAACTGGGGCATCCGCACCTCCGTCAACAGGTCGACAGGGTTCACCCCCTTCTTCATGGTGTACGGTGCCGAGGCAGTCATGCCAACTGACCTCGAGCACGATTAACCTTGGGTGGTCAACTACACGGAGGCTGACAACGAACTCGCACGCCAAGACAGAGTCGACCAGCTCGACGAAGCACACCACCTAGCTCGCTCCCGCACCGCCATCTACCAGCAAGGGCTTCACCGCTACCACAGCCGGCGAGTAAGGACTCACACCTTCCAGGAAGGCGACTTGGTACTGTGTCTAATCCAGGACAATAAAGGCATGCACAAGCTCTCCCCCCTTGGGAGGGACCATTCGCCATCGGGCGAGTCCTGGGCAACGACGCCTACTACCTCACCGACGTCTGAGGCGATGGAAAACTCGACGTCAAGCGGCCATGGAATGTAAACCTCCTATGGAAGTTCTACTCTTAGAACTCAAAGACATGGACCCCCTACCCGCTATGAAATAAAGCAGATTGATTCTCGCAAATTGCGCCTACTCTCCATGTCTTGTGCCACTCGCACTCGTAATAACAGCGAAACGCTATTCGCAGAAGTCAACCTTTGGTAACGCGACCGGTACGACCAAGTAGTGCGGTACGAGGGCACTATAAAAATTCAGGCCTCGTACCGTCCACGAAAAAAGCTAACCCGGAGCCCCATTGGAGTCGCCTAGCTCAACTGGCTCCCCGAGCCAAGACGACTGCATTCGCTTCCCACAACGACTCAGTCCTCCACATCCTCGGCGCAGCGACACGAATGGCAAAGTACCACGCTCGGGGATTGACACCATCCCAAAGAAGAGCGGCTAGGGAAAAACGCCAAGTAAGAGAACGCGCCTAGGACTCGCCATGCGACAGATCTTACGGATCAGGCGGAGCGACGCGCCTAACATAAATGCGCCTAGTCCTCACCTACCTTGGGCATGCGACTAGAACGGCCAAGTACCATGCTCGGGGACTCGGCGACCCGACCCCGTTCGCGCTCGGGAAAACGGCCAAGTAAAGAGCACCCCTGGGAGTCGCCATGCGACTAGCTTCCCGAGCCATGGCGAGTCGACCCAAATTCACTAACAGTTCACACGACATATAAAAACGAGGTTAACCCCATAAAAAGGGCGAACGCGCTCGGGAACTCATACAACCAACAATCAAACCACAAAAAGCAATGACAACATAACTCGCGCATTCCTTCATAGCAGCAAAATTTGTTCGTATACAAGGAGAATTACATGTTTATCTTACGCTAACGCCGAATGGCAAAACACTCTTTCTGCAGGCTTCGAGGAGGAGGCACCACCATCCTTGCGGCTGCGGATAAAGGGCACCCAGGGATTCGACGGGTACGTCGTGAGCTCACCTGCCATCGCTGCACAAAATGGTTGCTCCACCTTGAAGTCGCGGTGTTTCGGCTCGGGGTCATTGGGGGCGATGACCGTTTCCTGATAGGGAATAAGGTCGCCCATCACCCAAACGCGGTCGGAGTACACCGCGGCTCGGTCCGTCGGCTTCAACACCTTGGCAATCTCGACCAAGCCCGTCGATGAGGGGTACCCGCTCGTGACGTCGTCAAGGTCGAAATCGTTGGGAAAATGTGCGAGCCCAAGGCTCAGCGCAGTCGCTGCTCCACGACGGAAGGCCTACCGCGTCATGAACTCCACGACCGACGGGGTCTTCTCCAGATAGCGCCATACCTCGACGAGGTCACTAGGAATCACCTCCGTGGGCGAGATCTCCTGAAGATATGCCCAGAGACAAGTCGCTGATAGCGCGGCTGAATCGACCAGGGTGGTCACGCATTGCCACGCATCGTACGATTGTGCCTCTTCGGCGTTATCAGTTATCCGGCCTGTAACACATAAGCAAACAGTGAGCAAAGCACCAAAACCACAATGTGGTACGCGCCCTCGGAAAGTGGCTGAAGGAAATCTCACCAATCAGCGGGCGGCAGAGGTCCGTGATGAAATTTTGAAGAGCTGAGAGGTCATTCTGCAACCCGGCGACGAGTGCGTCCGACACCTTCTGCTCCTCAGCAGCAGAAGTGACGGCCGCCTTGGCTCGTCGTTCCGCCGAGCTCGCTTCCGCCTTCGCCTCCTTGAGCTCACTCTCCAGTTCAGCGATTCGCTTCTCTGCTATGCTCAAGGCAGACTGAGCCGCCGTCAACTCACCCGCCGGGACAAGGCCCTGGCGAGCCTCCTTCACTGCAGCCGCACTACTCTCTATTTCCAAAATAAAACAGTCAACACCGCAACAAGTTCGCGACAAGTGCCAAACAAGACAAACACTCACCCGCAGTCGCTCGAAGCTCCCCGTTCATCTCCTAGACAGCGATAAGCTCCTTCTCCATGCGGCACTTGGCAGCAAGCCGCTCGGCCGACTCGCGCTGCAAGCCCTATGCAACAATCACATCGTCAACAACCAAAAATTCCTAAGTGCCCAGCCGCTAAAATTCAGCGACTAGGCACTCGGGGACTAGATGACAAAATTCCTAAGTGCCCAGCCACTGAAATTCAGCGACTAGGCACTCGGGGAGTGGATGACAAAATTCCTAAGTGCCCAGCTGCTGAAATTCAGCGACTAGGCACTCGGGGACTGGATGGCGAAAAACAGTAAGAACTCGACCACTGAAATTCAGTGGCCAGATCCTCGGGGACTGGACATACCTGGATGGTGGCACCTAGCATGTCGTGAAGCTCCATCGTGTCCACCGACGAAAGCACGAGCGGAGTGTGCCCGCAATGCTGCTCGACCTCCATACCTGTGGCCCCAGGGCATTGGCTTGATGGCACCGAGGCACTCGCCGTGGTGGCCCTCGCTACAAATCGAGGGAACATCGCCACCGCGGCACCCGCGCCACCCGAAGGCAGCCCGGCCTCCTCAATCGGAACCATGGGACCTGCCTGCTGCGACCCCGCGTCTTCTGACGCCTTCAGAGCTACGTCCACCGCAATCGGGGCTTCGCTCGGGGCTGCCGCTGGCTCATCCGAGATGGTGATGACTTCATCGCCTTTCGTTCTCTTGGCTCCGTCGGCGGGAGCCTCAGTCTCGTCGCCCTTCCCCTTCTTCGAGTGATCAGCCGGCACCTCCGCGGCGACCGATGGAACCTTGGCCACCGAAGGGTGACCTATCTTCTTTACTCCAGTCCTGGAAAGACGACTCCGTTAATAACACTCGCTAATCGCCACACGAATCAAACAGACAGATTAAAGGCTGAGGAATACTCACTTGGCGACCGGAATAAATCGCAGGCCAGTGCGAATGCTGGCCGGCTTTTCCAGTTCTAGCCCAAGTTTCCGACTGAGGCCCGTCTTGAACATGCTCTATGCCCAAGACACAGACAGCTTCTTCGAGGATGAGGCCGCGGCAGGGGGCTCAGTGGCAATTGCTACGGGAGCTCCTCTCGGCGGCGAGGCCCCTGCGGCTGCAGGGCCACCAACCCGGTGACTGGGGCAAACGGGGGCGGCAGTGATGCTAGTAGCGCCTCGTCCTCCACGACGGTCGCACCAGTCACTGTAGCCACGTGCGTCGCTGTTTCTTCGGCTACGCTGGTAGCGTCGGAGCTACTCGCGACCGAGGCGGAGACGCCAGCTTGGCCGGCTTCGTCTTCTTCTTGGATGGTTGCGGCTTCTTTTTCTTCGATAGCGTGGCCTCAGGCTGTGAGGTATGCTCGGGGAGCTCGTCGTCCTCGTTGTCGGCGGCCCCGAGGCTTTTGCTGGCCTCGCGCTGGTGCTGCCCGCGAGTCTAGCGGACCGTCGGGGCAGCAACCTCCACGGCTTCGTCGCCGTCGTCGTCGTCATCATCAACGTTGACACCTCCGTCACTCCTGACATCGCCCTTGTCGGGCAATGACTCGCTCTCGTCCTCAGCGGACGAGTTCGAGTTATCGTCATCTGCGGTTGGAAGCCAACCTTCCACCACTTGGACTAACTGCAACAATCAAACAACATTAGCACAACCGCGAGTGCACAAACTGCGACTGCGAGTGCAAGGGAAGTAAAAACTCACCATCGGAGCTGGGCGCCTTGCGGTATAAGGTGCGACCCCGGCCTTTGCGTCAAGATTCACCGCCTGCGTGATCTTCTTCAGAGCCAGGGTGTAGTCATTGAGTCTCCACTCGTCATGGTAGGACTTTGTCGGGTCGTCCTTGCCCGTGTACTCGTACATATAGTGGGCACGGCTGGCCAAGGGCCCGAGCCGTCGCCCGAGCCAGCAATTGTAGAGGTTGATGGTTTGGGGGCCTTTCTTCTTCAAGTTGCGGATGGTCTGCAGCATCTCGTCGACGACCATCCGCTGTTCCAGCGGAAGCTTGGTGACTTGGAGCTGACGCGGCTCGGGCCGGTCGGCGGGGTACCTTGGAAGCGCCACCTCGACGCCCGGCGTCGACTCAGTCACGTAGAACCAGCTCTTCTTCCACTCGTTCGCTGCTTTGGCGGGCAGCATCAGATCGAAGAACGACGCCTTCGATTTCAGCTAGAAAGTCAAGACGCCTGCGTCTAACATTGGGCCGCCCGCCTCTTCGCGGCTGATCCTCCCATGGAATAGATCTTGCCAAAGGGGAAAGTATGGCATGCAGCCCAGGTAGCACTCGCAGAGCGCCACGAAGATGGCGAGCTTCTCGATGCTATGCGGTCCCAGGTCCGACAGCTGGATGTCGTAGAAGGCGCAGAAGCACCGGAAGAAGAGAGAAGTGGGAAAACCGAGCCCCCGCTCCAGATGACTGGTGAAGCAAACAAATTCCCCTTCGCGTGGATCTGGAATCACTTCTGCGGCCGCGGGGATGCTCCATCTCCCGGCACAGAGGATCCCTGCCTCCTCGAACGATCTGAGCAACGCCTTCGTGCACTTGGATCTGCCCCATGGTTCCGCAGGAGGGCCCATCGATTGGGGGATCGAGGGATATGAATCGCTCTGGGTCACTCTAGTCGCTGTGCGGAATGGAGGAACGAGAATGCGCAAGTTCAGAGGAAGTGAGGGAAGGATTTTCCTCTCGCCCGTCACTCTCCTTATATAGTGGTTGTTACCCACCATTTTCGGGGAGCTGTTACCACGCGGTAATTACGCCGATATTACCGTTGGATTACCCAACGGCTAGTTTGACCAAGCTGACGGTCCAACTTCGTCCACTCGACTCGCTATCTTCGGCGACTTGACTATTCGCTGACCCGATCACTATAACAGTGACTTGACTATTCGCCGACCCGTTCGCCAAGATGCGATCTGATTGGTCGCCGTTATTGCGACTAAAATGACTAGTTCTTTCCTTTGTTCAGGAGTCCACCGCCGATTCGACTAGGCGTCCGCATTGGACCCGCATACTCCGACTGCCAACGAACACCTGCGACGAATCAACGACGGCCTCGAGGACTACTGATGGGGATATGCCTACCGGGGTATGCCTAGCAGGACGTTTCCTATTGGCCCAAGCTGCCAGCGAGTGGGCCTGCAGGACGGCGACTGGATCGAGACTTGGCGAGGACTCAGGCGACTGGAAGCTGGAGGCCCAGAAGCGTAGCTAGGCCCAGTCGGACTAGGTCAAAGACCCTCTTAATCCTTAACTAATTCGGTTGTAGATCTATAAACCCTAGAGAGGTGAGCCTATATAAACCTCCCTAGGGTACGCATAGAAGACACATTCCATCATACACCCAAGCAACTCGCCGCCTAGTCGTCGAGCTCGCCCTTGTACTCTCACCATAATAAAATTTAGCAGGAGTAGGTCTTCACCCTCCGGGGGGGCGTACCTGGGTAAACCCTTGAGTTTCTGCCCTCATCTCGCACCGCAGATGGTTGGACGCCCTTGCCCCATGTTCTACTACTCGCTGCCGATCGCAGCATCTTTCGTGGCCATTCCCATGACAAAACACGCAAAGATAAGAGGAGAAAGAATGGAGATAAGGAGTAAAATCAGAGCTACTCAGATCTATTCAACGCATTTGTAGAAAAATATTTTTTAAACTAGACGACGTCCGTTGGCAAGGTTAACCTACAGGCTGGACCAGTGGGGTATCATAAACCTTTGCTCTGATACCACTTGTAACGCCCCCGAATCGGGTCAATGCAGATCTTAGCATTTCCCGCCAAAACTCGCATAGAAGCGATTCAAAGATGCCCACCAGACACTTTCGTGTGGGTGGGAATTGATTACAAGTATTTACATCACAGTAGTTTACAACAGAGTCCACAAGAGCTTATATATACAACAACGACTCAATGAGTCAAGAATACAAAAGGTACAATACGAAGATACAAATCAAGAAGAAAACAAGATAGTATCCGAGTACGAACAAGATCCAAATGGGACTAATAGTTCCGAAGAATAACCAAGCGGTGTCTGATGGCTCAGATATGTGGAGCTTGTTGGGAACCCCAAGAGGAAGGTATGATGAGCACAGCAGCAATTTTCCCTCTGTTATGAAACCAAGGTTATCAAACCAGTAGGAGTAAGGAAACAACTCCAATATGTTGCTAGCAACTTGGAACCTGAACAACACAACCAAAATACTTTGCCCCAACTTAAAGTGAGGTTGTCAATCTCATTGGTTTTGCTGAAAATAAAGGATTAAACGTATAGTGTGGAAGATAGTAATTGCTTGTGATAATTGCAGAAAGTAAACAGTAAACGGTAAAGAGTAGATGGTATATAAATGATAAGGAATGGACCGGGGTCCATAGTTCACTAAAGGTGTTCTCCATAAGATAAATAACATGCTGGGAGAACAAATTACAACAGTGCAATTGATAGAAGGAGAATGCATAACAATGCATATACTAGACATCTTGATCTCTACAAGATTTGTTTGGGAATTACAACATGATACATAGACCGTAATCCAACTGCATCTATGACTAATAATCCACCTTCAGGTTGTCATATGAACCCCTTCCAGTACTAAGTTGCAAGCAACAGATAATTGCATTAAGAAAAGTGCGTAATGTAAACAATACAATTTCCCTTGGACAAAGGATTGTTGTTTTCTCCCTAGTAGCACTAGCACATCTACAACCTTAGAGTTTTCTGTCACTTCCCCAAATTACTAGAGTCATGAACCTACATCGAGCATAAATACTCCCTCTTGGAGTTACAAGCATCTACTTGGCCAAAGTATCTACTAGCAACAGAGATCATGCAAGATCACAAATAACATAGACACGATAGAATCAATAATCAATCTGACATAGTATCTCAATATCCATCGGATCTTCGCAAACAAAACATGTAGGATTACAAATACATGATCTTGATCATGAAGTGATCTCACAAGATCTAAACATGATAGCACAAAGGAGGGGAAACAACCATCTAGCTACTGTATGGACCCATAGTCCAAGGGTGAACTACTCACACATCACTCCGGAGACTGGCATGGTGATGAAGAAGGCCTCCGGGATGATCTCTCCCCTCCGGCAGGGTGCCGGGAAGAGCTTCAGATCCTCCCCCCCCTATCTAGGGATGATGGTGGCGGTGTGTAACATCCCAAAAATACTAAACTTGGATCATCAAACTCTAATCATCAAAATTAGGCTTAACAAAAACTTTTCTAAAATAAAAATATGAAAGCATGCATGGTGTATGCATTTCATTTGGAATTCTTTTGAACCACCTTGTTTGTGTGTTCCTTTGCTTGTAAATGTATGCTTAGGTGAAATAAACATCATCTAAACAATTCCCAAACTTTTCTCAAAGACAAGTAAATCAAAACAAATAAAATAAGGGAATGCTCATTTTGACCAATTTAACTCCCATGCCTACTTTGGCTGTCTCAAACTTTCAGAACTTAACAGAAACTTTTCTGGATCTTTGCACCCCTTGATTGTACTCATAACAAGGTATCAAGGCCCACTTTGTGATCATCCAGAAACATTCAAATGCATAGTTTAAATGACAATTCAAAATTGAATCTTTATAATATGGGAAGATCCCATTTTTTCAAAAAAACACCCAAACAAGCTCAACTTTCAAAACCCAAGCATCTGCAGACTCACGAGCACCAACCTAGCACACCCACCAAAAATCTTTTCAAAATTCAAAACTTGAATTCTTGCGGCCATTTCATCAAACACCTTGCAGATACAAATCAAAAAAATCCAAACACTATTGTGAGCAGTGATTGAAGCCTAACTTGTTCCCTCTCTAGCTCACAACCATCTCAGTAGATCATCTAGCAAGTTAAACCAAGCACTAGCCTCACTTTAAGCTGGGCAATGACATCAATGGTGAACAACCGAAGCTCACCATGCCACCCCAGTGGAGACAGCAAGCTAGGAGAAGAAACAAGCCTAGCAAACATGTCTGGGAGGCAGCCCACCGTCCACCGCCACTCCCTGTCCCAGCCGCGAGCGTTGCCAAACCCTGGACCACACGCACGGCCGCGCACAGCTCGCCAGCAACCATGCCGAGCATGCGCCACAGCGCCACCCTCGACCGAAGCCCACAGACCGCGCGCCGCCCTTGCCGCATGCATACATGATCACCACAAACCCAGGAGACCGCCAGACATCCCCGTTTACCGCCCCATGCCTCACAGCCACCGCTCGCCGTCGAAGACGCCGCCTCGGCCGCGCAGAGAATCGCACGTTCCAGACCAAACCGCACCGCCCCTACACGCGCATTAAAGCCGTAGAGCATCGCCAGGAGACCACCGATCGATCGCCACCGCCGGCCATGCCTCTAGCAGCCCGTAGCCATGTCGCCTGCCCATGCCGTTCGGTCTCGTTGTCACGACTATAAATAGAGGCCACCCCCAGCCAAATTGAGCACACCATCTCACTCCCCTCTCCTCACTGATCGTGCCACCCCGTTCCCGGAGCAAGGCGAGCAGCACTTCACCGGAATTTCACCGGAGCCCGCCGCCTCTGGAGAAGAAGGGGGCCAGCGATTGGAGCCGCCCCAGGAGAAGCTGCTGGTACCAGGAGGTTCGCCGTCATTGACTTTGTCGTTCGCCCGCCTCGCCGACCCTTGCCTGAACCCCGGTGAGCCCCCAACGACCCCCACTGGCCGCGCTAGGTTTCTGTCTCGCCGGTGTTGCCCAACATCGACGATGACCCTCAGCCCTTGGATTAGAACCAGATCGAATGCACCACATCACCCCATACCGCTTCGCACCCCCTCGTCTCACTAACGCGTGGGGACAGCGACTTAACTAGCCCGCGTAAGCGCTGTGCTTAGCAGGCCGACCCAGTATCACTTCCCGCGCAGCCCAGTTATTTGAATTTAACCTTTTACATTTTATTTCAAACACACTTCTGTACCCAGTTTCAAAAATCAACCCAGGTCGATTCAGTGAACCAAATTGAATGAAACCAATTTTGTTAGAAAGGTCTGGGAATGCTGAATCCAAGCCCGTTGGATTCAAGTCATTTGGATCTATAGATCATCCATGGTAAAAATAACAAGGCAGAAGTTTTTCGGCATTCAAACATTTTTCAAATTTAAACCATAATAGCTTTTGAGTTGATTCCAACTCCCAAAAATCACATTTAACCATACCTTTCAGAATATATAAAAATATATAGGTTTACTTACAGAAATAATGACCAAGTAATAAAAGAATGCCACATAGGCATTTCTAGCCACTTTAATTAATTAAAATAAAAGAGAAAAACCTGATTAAATTGTGACACCACTTTAAATCACATTCCCATGGACTAAAATATGGGGTGATGACATGTGTCAACATGATCCCATGTTTGGTTTGGAGAATACTAAATCTTAAGTAGTTTTTCTAGACGCTAGTACCGACCAAGGATACGAGGAGGAAGGAGGATTCTACGAAGAAGAAGCCGAGGAGAACTTCAACCACTGTTCTGCACAAGGCAAGCTATTAACCTTGCAAGCTAACACTTGCAATTTAACAAGCTTAGACTGATACCGAGGCAAGCCAATACTTGTTTGTCACCATGCCAACTATATGCCTTAAGCATAGATGATCCTACCCACTTGATAAACCAATCCTAGTTTTACCTACAAGCTTTATACTTTATTTCTTTATCAAAGCTAGTACTTAGAGCTTACTTAAGTGAATTGTAGATAATAGAAAGATATGTGAAGGTTGCATAAAGAGCATAAAATTTGGACTAAGCTAGATAATCTTGATGTCACCCTAAGGCATGAGATTGAACTTAGTTGAAACTCCACTTGTTTACCACCCCTCATTAGTACTTACCCCCACTTGTAGATGCTAGTGCTAAGCATAAAACTTGATCAACTTTAGATGGGAATACTTGGTGGAAAAATGGTTATGAAAACCTTGGAATGATGGATCATTATATTGAAATGTTTTGGATATGTGTTTCCGAACAACTGATGATTTTGGTGATGAAAATGTTGAGGCATGAGCCTTAGCCCTTTATAAAACTGATGGTTGTCTGGATGCGATACCATTCCAATTTTATCGTACAACCACAATACCCGAGAATTGGGTAGGGCTTGACTGGAAACTTATATACCTTAGTATTAGTTCCCTCACGGCCAAGGTCTGAGCTGAGGCTACCTTGTGAAGATTGTCCACCTGTGCAGTACCCAAGATGATAGTTGGTCATGGTTGGGAGGCCAAACTCACAGGAGAGGTGCTTATACTAGGGCGTGTAATTGAAAGGTTAGGATTGATTATCTGCGTACTGAGTATGGTGAATTTAGGATTTGTTCCTGACGGATGTATCGAATGTTGTGGTGAAAGTGTACAATCTCTACAGAGTGTCAAACTATTCGAATAGCCGCGTCCGCGGTTATGGACAGTTGGAGTGGCCATACCGTTCCCCCGCCAGATGTTTTCAAAAGACTTGTGAAATGAATTGAGACTTTGACTTGACCACAACAGGGTTGTGATATGAAATACAAGTTCCCACTTAGGTGTTATAAAACTTCAACTAGCATTCGTTGCTTCTAAACTTAGTAGAGATAAATCTGGCTTTTGCAAAACAACCCTAGAGCCGAGTGTCCTATTGTCAAAAACCCCTTTCACTTGTTAGTATTAGTTTGCGAGTACTTAAAGAGTACTCATGGCTTTGTCCCTGGCTATTCCCATGGCCAGACTATGAAGAGGAGTACCTGGAGGATGGACCCCAGGAAGGTTATGACAACTAGGATCATCTCCCATCGTCAGCATTGCCTGTGACCCCGAAGATGGAGCTTCGCCTATGCTACCGTTATTATTACGTATTCCGCTGCTTGAAGTTGTATTAAGAACTGGATCATGAGATCCCTATTTGTGTAAGACCTTATATATGGTTTGTAATGGATGTTGTACTGTGGTATCCAATTCTGTTATGTCTTGCAAAAATGGTAATCCTGGGATTGCGATGTATGGCATAACAGGCATCTGGGATTAAAAATCCGGGTGTTGACACGGTGGCTACAGATTATTTCGTGGATTTCTCATCAGGTACTTAGGGTTTCTGCCTCGGCGTATTTATATAGGCAAAGGGGCAAGGTCGGTGGATGCTCGAGGGGCCCACACCATAGGCTGGTGTGCGCTAGGGTGGGCCCGCGCCACCCTATGGTGTGGCCGCCTTATGGCTCCTCTTCGTCTCCGCTTCGGTCTCCGTGTCGTGTCGGGTAAAATATTGACTTTGGCTTTTGTTCCGTCCAATTTCGAGAATATTTCTTTACCAGATTTTCTGAAATTAAAAACAGCAGAAAACAGGCAACTTGCACTATGGCATATTGTCAATAGGTTAGTTTCAGAAAATGTATAAAAATGCCTCAAAGTGTAGACAAAACATAAGATAGTTGGTATAAAAAAAGCATGGAGCATCAAAAATTATAGATACGTTTACGAACTATCAGTGTCCAACATTGCCTAGGCCAAGCCGAAAGGGTAACCTTGCTAACACCGTAGATCACATACCTGTCAAAGCCAAAGGGTGCCGGCGAAGGGTAAATAAAAACAGAAAGGGAGCAGTCAGTACTAAGGCCAGTACACAGCGAGTCTTAGAATTCGGCGGCTCTCGCCTACATAGGTATGGTGGGATCAGTGGTAGAAAATCTTGCACTATCTAACTTATAGAGACATGCTACAACATCGGCTATTAGAGCAAGATAAGAGATTACTATACGATAACTATAATATAACACCCAACATAACCCATCTGAAGATTTCCCCCTCGAAGACCAGTCGAGGAAGTCCCCTTGCGGAACACACACACTGACAAATTTAGTTAAGCAGATGTTTAGTTGATAGGGATAATTACTAATCATATTAATAGAGGGAAAACATAGTGACGTTGTCTATGATCATTACATGGTAATCCTGAGGCATCCATAACCGTGGACACACGGCTTCTCGAAAATATTTACCCTGCATGGATGCACAACTGTACCTAAAAGAAAGCTCAACCCTTCAGACAACATATTATGTGTGCCATCCGAATCTCACAACAAGAACTGTCCCTTAACTACGCGCATATCCAGAGGCATCACCTACTGTGTGGAACCAACCAAGAGGAACGATGATTCTCAAGGAAGGCACAATGTTTGCGCCTACTAGTGGATCGGGCCCTGCGGGGTAACTTATACACACCGTGGGTGCCTCCACCGTGTATCGCAATTTATATATGCAAGCCATGGCAATCTACCAAAATATCAAGTCCGGAGACATATCCAACACACCCATGTCCGAGGACATATTATGCATATGCACCAAATGGAAAACCAATTTTGTAACCCTCTGGATATACAAATAGTGCTGTAACACCCCAAAAATATTAAACAAGATTATCAAGTTCTAATCACCCAAGTTTAGGGTTAACAAAAACTTTTATTATTAAAATTAATATGAATGCATGTGTTTGTATGATTAATGCATGAATGATTGCAATTTCCATGTTTGATAGCTATGAATGATAAGGATTGGTCTAAAGATGAAAACAGTATCATCTAGATCATTTCCAAGCAGAATCAAATAAAGATAAAATCAAATATAAGACATATGAGCAAACGGTCATTTAGGCCAAACTTGTTCACTAGACCACTTTGGGTGTTCCTAGTCACAGATTTCTAACAGAAACAAATCCAATTCTTTTCACCCCTTGCTAGACCAAGTAACAATGAACCCAAGCCCACTTTACAAACCAACAGAAACAAATTCCAAATCTATTTAAATGACAATTCAAAATTTAATCAAGTGTAGGTACTAAGATGGCTATTTCTCAAAAACCAACCAAACCACTTCACCTTGGCAAACCCAAGCAACCTCAGACTACCAAGCTTATGACCAGAGCACTCACCAAAATTCATCAAAAAATTCAAACTTTGGATTCATTCGGCCATTTCATCAAACACCTGGTGAGCATAGATCAAACTTGCCTCACTTCTACTGTTCTTGATCAATGCCTTGTCCACTACTTGTCCCCACTACTAGCCCTTGTCTCCCCCAGCACCCAACACTGCATTGAAGCTGCCCCCTTCCTCGCCGTTGCACTAGTGATGCGCCGACCATGGCCAGCACTAGTGACGCGCCACCCGACCATGATGTCTAGGAGGCAGGCCACCGTCCACCGCCACTCCCTGTCCACCCCTCAAGCTCAACCAAGCCCTAGACCACCAGAGAGTCACTGCGCCCATTTCTCTGCAACCATGCCGAGAGCATGCCAAAGTGCCACAGCCGACAAGCGCGCACAGGCTGCGCCTCGCTCTCACCGTGCATAACTGCACTCGCCATGACCCTAGCTACCTCCCAGACATGATTGTTCGCCACCGCGCGACACGAAGCCCCTGTACGCCATCTCGAACACTGCCGTTTCCGCTCAGACCGAATGCTCCCGACCGTTCTCGGGCGCCCCTTCCGCGCCATTAAGCCAGCGATGACTGCCAGGAGACACCGCGCCGTCCTACGCCCTCCGCCATGCCGTTAGCTCAATGCATCATCGTCACCGACGAGCCTGACCATCCTGCTCGGTCCCCATCGCCGCTGTATAAATAGAGGCCACCTCCGCCTCAATTCTTCACACCATATCACTCCCCTCTCTCTCAGAACCACCCCACACCTTTTCCCGGAGCAAGGCGAGCACCAGCCCGCCGGAGTTTTGCCGGAGTCCGCCGCTTCAGAGGAGGAGAGGAGTCGTTTATTGGAGCCACCCCAGGAGCCTCCGCGACCACCGTTCGAACGGCTGTCGTTGACAATGTTGTTCGCCCCCATCGTCAACCCTAGCTGGAGCCCAGGTGAGCCACCGCGTATCCCCACCGTCGCCATTAGGGTTCAGTCTCGCCGGAGCTATCCGGCGGAGACGACGAAGGTAGGTCGTAGTGACGAGGTTTGATCTCATCAATGTCCATTGTTATGGACTTGGGTTTTGGAGAACATGGGGATGCTGGAGATCGTGGAACGGTTAGCAAACAAGCAACATGGGGACACAAGGTTTACCCAGGTTCAGGCCCCCGGAGGGAAAACCCTACTCCTGCTTGTCTGCTCTTGATTATGGCGGAACCGAAGGTTACAGGGGTGCGCAGATGCAATCTGGCGTGGAGGCGTGTATGCGAGAGTATGAGAGAGAGATCTAGGTCGCACCCTCCTAGCCTTTATATAGTCTCAGGCAGGTCCCGGGCATAGACCTAGTCGGTTACAGGTTCTAGGGTTTTACCCCTTTGAATTTCCTATCTACTCTAGTCTTGCTCTCCAAGGATCCGAAGGCGTCATGGGCCTGGGCCACCCGAAAGTCTTCATGGGCCAGCGTATATTTGCCGTGGGCCTTCCTTGGGCTGGACCAGGTATGCTGAGATCATGTACCCGCGGGGTATAACCATGTCAGTAGCCCCCGAGTGATCAGTCGAATCATAGATTCGGCTGAGGACTCTTCAATCTTTCGGGTGCAACTATGTATTTCAATAGTTCATGTGTAGGGATTGTTGATGCGTGTGCCTGACTCACCCGGCGGATCGGGGTCAGTTAACTGTCTTAGGACGAAACAACACGGTCTTCTTCAGGTTCGATTCCCTCAACTCGAACCCGGAACATATGCTGGTGTAATTCGACTCAGGCCGTGGAGGACTTACACGAGTGGAATTCCAGTGAATTTAATTGATGTACCCAACGCGTCCGTCAGGATTTTTCATCGTTCCTGTTGGCACGGGTTTATACTAGCAGAGCGCAGTCGTGTGCGTTGCCAGGCCATCAGATGATATCTGTAGGTCTTATCTTTGCGTCGCAGAAGCAGCATCCGAACATTTATCACCGCAGAGGTGTTTCGGATGGCCAAGGAACGCTACTCACTTAGCGTCTTGTTGGGGCAGAGTTGCCGAAAAAGTTTTTGCATGCTGATCCGAAAGATCGCAGTCGAAGAATTCATAGGGTGCGCGACCAGCGCTCCCTATGGGAGTAGCCCCCGAGTGTCTGTTCGAGTCGTAGACTCGAGCGGAGACTTTAATTCAGACATTGTTTAGTTGTTAAGTCCGTAGGACACAAAAAAAATTCGGATGCTTAAATCCACCCTCCCTATGGGAGTAGCCCCCGAGTCCGTAGTGGGGTCGTAGACTCGACGTAGGACTCGAAGAAATATTTCGTCTTTATTCATCTTTCGGGTGCGCGGCCAGCGCTCCTAATAGGAGTAGACCCCGAGTATTTAGTCGAATCGTAGATTCGAGTGAGTACTCTTAGCTTTGAAGCCGAAGAAATTGTAGCTGTTGCTAGTATAGTTTTTGATGACATCAGTGTTGATGATCAATAACCTCAAGCGTCTGCTGCGCCAGAGATGACTTGACTGGACGAACATGGGGCCCACTTGCTGACCTTGAATTGACCGGTCACGCGCGGCGTGGAGATAATTACGGCGTCGCCTCGATTTCTGCGCGTAGTGGACGGTGTGGTAACGACGGTTCGTTGTGATGCTGACACGTGTATGGCCAGATCTGCCGTTGGCGTTAGGTCTTCTTGATGGACGGTTGCCGTGCGTCGTCTTCGCCGTTATAATCATTGGAGAAAGCTGCAGTTTGTTTTCACCGCATCGATTCTTGTTTTCACTGCCTCCTTGTGCTCTAGAAGTTCTTGCTACGCGCTGGAATATCCTTCCACATTTCCCTCTTCCCTTCTACGCTCTCACCGCCGGCGCTGCCATAGCGCGATGGGGAAACCGAAGAAGTCATCCTCTGTTCTTGGTACCAGCGCCGCCGGAGGGAAGAAAAGCGCCACCACTACCCGCGTCACCGACGGTGGTTGGCGGAGATCAGAGACGCGGGACAGTGACCTCCGCAAGCTTCGCGAGCGGGGCTTGATCCCGCAGGATAGGGAGGCCGTCAGACTCCCCGGCAACGAGGTAATCCCCCGTCCCCCCGCTGGGTATCGGGTTATGTTTCTTGCCTTCGTTATTCGTGGGTTTTCCTTTCCAGTCCACAACTTCCTTCGTGGGCTGCTCTTTCTCTATGGCATCCAGCTGCATCATCTTTCGCCCAATTCTCTTCTTCACATTGCTTGTTTCATCACTTTCTGCGAGTGCTGGCTTGGCATTGAGCCGCACTTTGGCCTCTTCCGGAAACTTTATTCCGTGAAGAGGCAGTCTGGTTCGGATGGTGTTTATCCCATTGGGGGTTGCATTATCTCCCTCAAGCCCAATCTGCTTTTCTTTTCCTTTTCCATGTCTGAATCTATCCAGTACTGGCGGAGGCGATGGTTTTATATCCGCGACTCCGTAGTGCCTAGGCAAGATTTTGGTCTTGTTCCTTTCGACCCCTCCCAGAAGATTGAGCCGAAAAGGTCTTGGAAAAACAAGATCTTGGATGGCGAGGTGGCGGAGATAGAGGCGCTATATCGTCGGGTGGAGGATCTCCAGTTGATTCCGGAGAAGGAAGTGAATGGTGTGGATATCATCCGCACCTTCCTTGAGCGTCGGGTGCAGCCACTACAGGCTAGGGTGCACAAATGTTCCTTTATGCTGGCCGGCGTGATCCGACGAGGGTGTCGGCTGAGAAAATCTCCGAGGGGGATCTTGACAGGGCCCTTCGCTTGCTGCTGAAGTTCAAGGCCGGAGAGAAAATCCCGGAGAAGTCGCTGACTCCTCCATTTTCCTCTTCGCTTCCTGTTCCACAGGTGTAGATCCATGCGCGTAGCGCTATTTTTCGACTCCATTGTTTTGTATTTGTTTGCTGATAAATTGTTCTTCTCTTGTGCAGAGCTTGAAAGTGCCGGGTATGTCGCCTCCATTACCCGAAGTATATCCGGATGTTCCGGACAATGATTTGGTGGATTCCATGTCCGAGCTGTCGTCGGCGCGATCTCCGGCGGAAGATGCCAACGAGTCGAGTGAAGACCACACGCGCAAATGATCGCGGAGCTCCAGCGAGTCTTCGGATGCTTCGACTCCTCCGACTCCTAGGAACCCTTTGTGCCTTGAGTGTCAAAGTGACGGGCATGGAGGATCTTCCTCCCCCATTCCTGTCATTCCTGTGCGGGCTGTAGCGCCGCACCCGCCAGCGAAGCGGAAGAAGGAAGAAAAGAAGGAAGAGAAGAAGGGGGAGAAGAGAGCCCAAAGGACTCCTCCTGTCTTCGACCTGAGCTCACTGGACTCGTAAGCTTCTTTTATACTGCTGTCTATTTGCTGTTGACTTTTGTGCTTGTGGTAATTTTTTTGTGTGCAGGCATTCCTCTCACGACTCCTCTAGCGATGGTGCTCGGGAGATGATGGGAGAGTCGAAAGTCGCGTCTCCTCCTCCTCAGACGGTGGCAACTTCGGGGGCGCCGCTCCGAACCCTCCTCTGCAAGAGGTGCAGGTGGTTGCGCCTCAGAATTTTGCCAGCGGGCCTTCGGCATCGCCGTTGGATCATGTAAGTCACCTGCCACGGGGGGAGCCCCCGAGCATGTGTAAAAGAGTTCTCTTATTTTGTTCTTCGAGTCTCGGGGGAAGCCCCCGAGCGTTTTCGTGTGAGTCTTTTTCTTCTGCCTTCTCCTGTTGGGCGTAGCCCCCGAGTCCTTTTTATGAATGGTGGTTCTTCCTGCAGCCTTTTGTGCAGGATGCCAGGCGATTGGTGCAGGAGCACCTGGTGCTTGAGGCCAGCCTCAAGCAGCTTCAAGGTACTATTATGCCTTCGATGTTTGCTTCTTCCTTTTTTTGCATTATTGTCTTGCTTTCTGACACTTGTATGTTTTGAATGCAGAGGAGCATAACACTTCCCTCCGTGAAATTGATGCTCTCAAGAAGAGCCTTGGTCAAGCGGAGAAGAAGGCCAAGGACGCCGCTGGTGCGAAAGAGCGCCTTGAGCTGGAGCTGGCTACTGCGGCCGAGGCGAAGGAGCGCCTGTAGGAGGAGGCCACGGACCGCGAGGAGCAGCTGGCCACTGCTGCGACTGCGCGTGAAAGAGAGGTGGCCGGCAAGCTCATGGCTGCTGCCCAGGCTGTTTCGGGTGAGCGTCTTATTTTTACTCATTTTTGCTTGTTTTCTTGTCTTTCTTCTGTGATTATTTCTTCATTCCTTTTCTTCTTTTTTTTGTCTCAGATGCCGTAGGCATCGAGTTTGACTGTGGCACTCTGGAGCACGGGAGTGCTCTAGATGATGCAACTGCAGTGGTTGAAGATCACTGCAGCACCATCGTCAACTCACTCGCCAAGGCCAAGGAGGTCCTTGGCCGCTTCTACAAGGAGCTTGTCCCCAAGGGCGCGACCCTTGATGATGTTGACGCCCTAGCGGAGGCTTTGTCAGCCGAAGCTCCTGCGGCGTACAAGCGCAAACAGAAGGGCATCGGCGCGTCCGTCGGGCTGGCGATGGCCTTGGCGGCTGGCATGACTACGGCGCATTGGTAGCGCTCATAGATTGGTCCGCTGCTGCCGCAGCTTTCAGATCCAGAACCGTAGGTCCCTTCATCCGACGGCGGATCGCATAGATCAGAGTTGCAGCTGCTGCTGTCGTAGGAATCATCTGTTGATGATGTTGTGCGTAGCACAGGGTGTGGGGTCCATGAAGCGGGCCTGATTGATGGTAGGGGCACCCGCTCAGGGAGGCGGAGGGTGCCAGTTTGCCCCACCTGGAAGCAGAAGCTCCCGAACAGGATTTCGAGTCCGTCGCCTACGGGCTCGAAGTCCTTCATGGTGGCCGGTGAGTGGGCGGTGAAGTCGAAAGCGCTGAAGAGGAGGTGACTCTCCGTCGCCGCAGAGTTGTAGATCGATCGGGTTGGGACCGTCACGACCGCACAATCAGCGTCCCCAGTTCCCACAGACGGCGCCAATTGACGAGGTTTGATCTCATCAATGCCCAGTGTTATGGACTTGGGTTTTAGAGAAGATGGGGATGCTGGAGATCGTGGAACGGTTAGCAAACAAGCAACACAGGGACACAAGGTTTACCCAGGTTCAGGCCCCCAGAGGGAAAACCCTACTCCTGCTTGTCTGCTCTTGATTATGGCGGAACCGAAGGTTATAGGGGTGCGCAGATGCAATCTGGCGTGGAGGCGTGTATGCGAGAGTATGAGAGAGAGATCTAGGTCGCGCCCTCCTAGCCTTTATATAGTCTCAGGCAGGTCTCGGGCATAGACCTAGTCGGTTACAGGTTCTAGGGTTTTACCCCTATGAATTTCCTATCTACTCTAGTCTTGCTCTCCAAGGATCCGAAGGTGTCATGGGCCTGGGCCACCCGAAAGTCTTCATGGGCCGGGTTATATTTGCCCTGGGCCTTCCTTGGGCTGGACCAGGTATGCTGAGATCATGTACCCGCGGGGTATAACCATGTCACGTAGATCTTGTTCTAATTGTAGGGCTCAGATTTGAAAGGTACCGCTTCGTTTAGATTTAGTCACTGACTAGCAGGACCCCCCTATCAGCAGCCCGCTGCATGCGCAGTTGGGCCGGCCCATTTATTTTCCCGCGCATAGCCCAGAGATTCAAATAATTATTTTCCAATTTAGTTAAATTCTAGTTTAGTCAGTAGATTCAAAATTCAATTCAAGGAGATTCACTAAACCAAATTGCATGATTCCAATTTTGCTAGAAAGTTATTGAAAATATCAATCCAAGCCCGTTGGATTCAAACCATTTGAAATTATAGATCACCTATAGTAAAAAATAACAAGACAGAGACTTTTCATTCAAACATTTTTCAAAAAATCAACCATAAATGCTTTTGAGTTGATTCCAACTCTCAAAAATCACATTTGATAAGATCTTTCTGAAAATGTAAAAATATTTAGGTTTACATGCAATGATCTTGTACTAGTACTAAAAGAATGCTACATAGGCATTTCTAGTCACTTTAATTATATAAAATAATCATTTTAAACTTTATAAAATGTGACCACCACTTTAAATCACATTCCCAAGTATTAGAATATGTGGTGACGACTTGGGTCAACATGATCCCATATTTTAATTGGAGAATATTAAATCTTAAGTAGTTTTCAATGAGTAGAAATTACTTTTCCCAAAATAAAATAAATAAGACTAGGTCTTTATTTCATGTGATGATTGTGATGATGCTAGATCATCTAGTGTGAACCTTTGTGTGCTAAATAGAGGTAGTTAAGTATTGTTTGGTGATTGTGTAACTCGTATTTATTTATAGATGCTAGTACCGACCAAGGCTACGAGGAGGAGGAGTACTACGAAGAAGAATAAAACTTCAACCACTGCACCAATCAAGACAATCTACACTATGCCAGCTAACACTTCCAAGTTTCTTAACAATGCAAGCTATCTAATGCAAGCCTAACACTAAAAGATAACCTAAGCTAGATGCGTTAGGAATGCCTTGGTTATGCAACCTAGATTATACCAATCCCAGTTTTACTTGCAAGTTTTATTCTTTTATCTTTTACCAAAGTTCTTTATTACTTTTACTTAGTGACTTGTGAGTTTTAGAAAAATAGTATAGATAGCATATGAGCATGAAACTAGGCCTAAGTAATTAGAACTAGATGTCATACTAAGGCATGAGACTAGACTTGGATAGTCACACTTGATTAGCACCCCTCATTGGTGAATACCCTCAATTTTAGTGGCTAGTGCTAAGCATAAAAGTTGATCACTTTCGATGGGAATACTTGGTGAAAATGATTATGAAAACCTTGGAACAAAGATTCAATCTGTTGAAATGTTTTGACATGTGTTATGAACACCAGATGATTTTCATGATGAAAATGTTGAGGCATGAGTCTTTGCCCTTTATAAAAACTGATGGTTGGGTTCGGATGCGATACCATACCAATTTTACCGTACAACCACAATACCCTAATTGGGTAGGGCTTGACTGGAAGTTTATATGTGTTAGTATGGGTTCCCTTCCGGAAGAGGTTTGAGCTAAGGCTACCTCGTGATGAATGTCCACCTATGCAGTTCCCAAGATGACAGATGGTCATGGTTGGTGTCGTGGTATTGCCGACGAGTACGCCATGGAGGGGTACTCACAGTGCGTGTTTAGAGACGTGGGGGAAGGCGGACGGTTGACGGGTACGAGGTAACACAGCTTACCCAGGTTCAGATCCCGCAACGGTGGTGGAATCTTACTCCTGCTATAAATCGCTGTAATGGCAATACGCCGAGTTACAGAGATAGGTTCGCTGTGCGAGGTTGTCTGAGATTGTCTAAGTTATCATGCCCTAAAGGCTCCCATAGGCCCGACTTATATAGTCGCTAGGTCCTAGGGTTACAGGGAAAAGTCCTAGCCGGACAGGTTACAGAGTCCTATACCATCTATTAATAGTCTTGTGTGTCTTGTACTCCAAGGCTCCGGGTACACTGGTGACTCCACCGTAGCCTTCATTTATCCGGCATGGGCCTCCCATCGGGATCAATCTAAATGGGCCGCCCAGCAGGCCATGGGCCATGCTACCAACTGTGGGCCACCCGGGTTATCCGGATAGGAGACATGCTATGAGGATACCCATATAGCATATCCCCAATAGTTGGGAGGCCAAACTCATAGGGGAGGTGCCTATACTAGGGTGTGTAATTGAAAGGTTAGGATTGATTATCTGCATACTAAGTATGATAACTCAGGGTTGCCCCTGAAGGATGTATCTAATGTTGTGGTGAAAGTGTACCACCTCTACAGAGTTTCAAGCTATTCGAATAGCTACGTCCGTGGTTATGGAAAGATGGAGTGGCCATACTGTTGCGTCATTAGATGTTTTCAAAATGACTTGTGAAATGAAATATGACTTTGACTTGACCACAACAGGGTTGTGAACATGAAAACTAAGTTCCCACTTAGGTGTTGCAAAACATTAAACTACTTTTCTTTACTTCTAAACTCAGTTTGAGATAAACCTGCCTTTTTGCAATAAACCTAGAGCTTAGGATTCCTACTCGAACTACTTTACTTGTTAGTGATAGTTTGAGAGTACTTAAAGAGTACTCATGGCTTTTTCCCTGGCTATTCCTATGGCTATACTATGAGGAGGACTACCAGGATGATGGACAACAGGAAGTCTATGACAACTAGGATCATATCCCATCGTCATCATTGCCTGTGACCCTGAAGATGGAGCCTCGACCATGCTACCCTTATTATTATTCCACTGTGTTGATTGTATTAAGACTGGATGAAGAGATCCTTTATTTGTAAGACCTTTATTATGGTTTGTAATGGATGATGAACTATGGTACCAATCTGTTATGTCTCGCAAAAATGGTAATCCTGGGATTGTGATGTATGGCATAGCAGGCATCTGGGATTAAAAATCCGGGTGTTGACAAGTTGGCATCACATCCAACCTGACCATAGGAGACCCTAGTTAGAATGGACGCTTGAATCAACTTAGTTTCAAAACAAAAGAAGTGAGTATTTATGAAAACCTATTCTCATTCTTATCACTGAGATTATTTCAAGAAAATTTATGTTCCTAAAAAATCTTGCAATCCTACATAAAATTTGACACACTTGATCACCTCACTAACTTACTCATCCTACATTCTTATAGATGGAAGTCAAGTATAGCAAGTTCTACCAGTTGGGCAATGGAGGAGAGCTCATCTTCGAGGGAGATTTGAGCCAACTTTCGGAACTTCTTGAGCACCCACACCCCAAGTTCTTCGGAGAATAGCTCAATCATCAGCAAGGAGGAGAATTACAATGGCTGATAGTTGAAAATCTCAGAGGCAAGATGGAGGCACCCACCTCAAAGGGGGTCCAATTCAGCTTGAGGGAGAACAACTGGCTACACAGACTCGCCAGGGCTATGTAGGAGTCTCTTGCCCGTTTGTGTGGGCAAAGCATCAACCGGATCAATGGCACCCATTTTGCTTACTATGCAAGGCGTGATGCTATGGGATAGCCATTGGAGGTGCTAGGCCATCCGGAGCTGAAGCATCAGGTGGATCATCTCGACTTCATGTTGTATGACAGGCAAAAGGATTTGGACAACGCCCGTGCATACGCCAACCACATATATGCCATTGCAGTGAAGAAGGACACGACCCTCGCCATCCTTATGAAGGAGCGCAAGTCACTTTGCTGTCTACGTGACAATAAGGATCACATAATTGATCGCCTTCGTCACAAAGTGTCAGACTTGGAGGAGACCATCCATGGGCGGTACATGCAGCTTGAGGAGAGGGAGAACGAAGGGGAATATATTCGTGGAGATCCCTACTCCTACCTCAGTGATGATGATGACTACCTGGAGGACCTCGACATGGACTTCCACACTGATGATGATGATTCCGCGTTCATTGATGATGAAGAAGACACCGGTTCTGATGAGTAGTAGCACTTGAGCACTATCGTAGGTGTGAATTGTATCCAGTCCCACTGTATCGTAGCATCACACAATGGTGCCTCAAACCATCTGTTACCCTAGTGTGGTGTGTGTTTATATTCGGTGCTATGAATGAATGAATGAATGAATGAAAATAAAGTTTCTAGTTGGCAAAACCAGAGTCAAACTCAAAGTTTAAAATATTTTCAAAAAAAATCCATGAACCTTAGAAATTTCCCTCTTGTCTCATGATCTATCTCAACCTTCAGATGCCTCGTGGAGGAAGCAGCTCATCTCAAGACCCAATGCTGTAAATCTTGCAAATGTCGGTTGCTAACTGTGAAGCTGGAAGAGCTGAATGTCAAGCTAATTTAGCCACCCTTCAATAGATAGCTCAGATGGCCAATAATAATCAAGGCCATGGAAACCAGGACAACCATGGATCCAAGCTCAAGAACTTTCAAAACACCAATCCCCCCATATTTAGTAAGTATGAAGAGCCATTAGATGCTGATGACTGGCTGCAGACCATGGAGAACAACTTAGAAGTCGCAGGAGTGGAGGCCAATGTGAAAGTACTGTTTGCCACCCATTATCTGGCAGGTGATGCAAGAGCTTGGTGGAGTAGCATTCGCACCATGAATGGAGGACAGATGATGGCTTGGGATGACTTCAAACTCAAGTCCAGCTGAACCCATGTGCCGCCAGGTTTGATTCTGTGGATGAGGGATGAATTCAAGGAGCTGAAGAAGGGAAGCATGACTGTGGTAGAGTACCGTGACAGATTTCTGTCTTTGTCTAGGTATGCCCCTAATGAGATTGGTACTGAAGCCAAGAAGAAGGAGAGATTCTTGAATGGTCTACATGATGAGATGCAAACAGTGCTGGTCAACATTCCCTTTGCTGACCTTGAACCCTTGGTATATTCCACAATCTAGATGGAAGGAAAGATCAACCAAGCCAAAGAGAATGGCAAGCTTAGAATGATGCATCAACCAGGATCCCACCATGCACCGAAGTATCGCCCCAACCCGTCTGCAGGATATGCCCCGAGAAACAATAGACCCCCTATGTCCCGTCCAAACTCTCCCAACTGTGGAGGAGGAAACCCAAGGCCCGGAGGAAACCACAACAACAACCACGGCAACTCCAACAACTTCAACCGTGCACCACCCAAGTCCAATAACAATAACAACACCACCAACAACAACAACAATATTGCCCCAAAGACTAGAAGTAATGCCGTGCATGTTGCAGGAAAAGACAAGTCTCTGATTACTTGTTTTGAATGTGGAGTCAAGGGTCACTACTCCAACGAGTGCCCAAGAAGCTTGCATCAGCCACCAATGTGAATGCCCCAGCTCAGCAGTAGCGCCGTGTTCAGCCTGGAAGGAGATTTGCCCCAGGGAATTCGCTTAACCGCAACGGCCATCTATTTCACATGAATGCTGAAGAAGCTCAGGAAGCGCCAGATGTCGTGCTGGGTATGTTTTCTATTAACTCAGTACTTGCAAGAGTGTTGTTTGATTCTGGAGCATCGCACTCGTTTGTTATAGAAGAATTTGCATGCACTAGTAAGATTCAACCAATAAAATTGAAGCATGTTATGATAGTTCAAATACCTGGTTCAACCACCAAAGCTAGACAAATTTGCTAGGCCGTACCTATCAGAATCCATGGAATAGATTTTTATGCTAATCTAATAGTACTTGGAACCAAAGGTTTGGAAGTAGTACTAGGAATGGATTGGATGTCGAAACATAAAGGATTAATCGACTGTGCCAAGAAAGCCATAACCATGACTAGTACCACTGGAGTATCAGTAGAGCATGTATCTGAGACTTTGACCCATCAATTCAAGTGCAACAAGAGTCTAGACCAACCAACCATTGACCAAGTCAGAGTAGTCTGTGAATACCCTGATGTATTCCTAGATGTATTGCTCGGTATGCCCCCAAATCGGGATATCGAGTTTATCATTGAACTAATCCCTGGAACTAGACCCATAGCTCAGATACCTTATAGCATGAACCCGTCTGAATTAGTGGAGCTAAAGAAGCAACTGGATGTTATGCTGGAGATAGGACTGATTCAACCAAGTGCGTCGCCATGGAGATCACCTGTTTTGTTTGTGATAAGAAAGATGGAGGTAACCATTTGTGCATGGATTATCGGAAGCTGAATGATGTCGCCATTAAGAAAAAGTACCCACTACTGAAGATAGAAGACCTGTTTGACTAGTTGACTGGTGCAAAAATGTTTTCTAAGATTGATCTTAGAACTGGTTATAATCAACTCAAGATTCGTGCAACGGATATTCCAAAGACTGCCTTCACCACCAGATATGGATTGTATGAGTACACTATCATGTCTTTTGGATTAACCAATGTCCCCGCTTATTCATGAACCTCATGAATAAGATTTTTATGAACTTCCTAGATAAGTTTGTCGTTGTTTTTATCGACGATATTCTAATCTATTCTAAATCAGAAGAAGACCATGAGCTACACCTAAGGACCATCCTTGAAACCCTTAGAGAGCATCAGTTGTATGCCAAGTTTAGCAAATGTGAGTTCTGGTTAAAGGAAGTAGGATTCCTCTGACATATCGTGTCGGCTGGAGGAATTGCTGTCGACCCTTCCAAGATTAAGGATGTTGAAGAATGGCAAGCCCCAACCACTCAAACCTAAGTTCATGCATTTCTCGGATTAGCGGGATATTATCGCAAGTTCGTAGAAGGATTCTCGAGTATCGCAAGACCCATGACCCATTTGTTGAAGAAAGATAAGAAGTTTGAATGGACGGACAAATGTGAAGCAAGCTTTCAAGAGCTCAAGAAGAGATTGATTTCAGCCCCAATCTTGGTTATGCCGGATATCAAGAAGCCTTTTGATGTGTATTGTGACGCATCCAAGATTGGTCTCGGATGTGTGCTTATGGAAGAAGGAAAAGTCATATCCTATCTATCTCGACAACTGAAGCAACATGAACAGAATTACCCTACCCATGACCTCGAACTAGCAGCCGTAGTTTTGGCCTTGAAGACATGGCGGCATTACCTCATGGGTAACCGCTGTGATATTTATTCAGATCACAAGAGTCTGAAGTATATTTTCACCCAGAAGGAGCTAAATATGAGGCAAAGGACATGGATAGAGTTAATCAAGGACTATGACCTTGACATTCACTATCACCCCGACAAATCCAATGTGGTAGCAAATTCTCTTAGCATATTGTCGTGTCGATTAAACGCCATGATAAAAGAAGCCTAGCCAAGTTTGCATGAGGAGATGGAAAATTTCAAAGTGGATCTAGTTAGTGAAGGATTTTTGTCTAGCATAGAACTTCAATCCACTTTGATTAGTCAGATCAAGGAGGCGCCGAAAGGAAATGCTAGTATCAATGGAATCAAACATCGTATCGGTACAGGGAAGGTACTCGGTGATTCAACAAAGATGAAGAAGGAGTTTTGTGGTATAAAGGACAAATCTATGTGCCCGTAGATTCAGAGTTGAAGCAAGCTATTTTGCAAGAAGACCATGATACTCTTTATTCTATCCACCCTGGAGGAACGAAGATGTATTGGGATTTGAAGGATCAATTTTGGTGGCATAAGATGAAGAGAGAAATAGGACGCTACATAGACAAATGTGATATCTGTTAGAGAGTGAAAGCGGGACATCAGAGACCCGCAGGACTTTTGCAACCATTGCAGATCCCAGAATGGAAATGGTATTCAGTTGGAATGGATTTTATCACCGGTTTGCCTACATCGACTAGGGGAAATGACTCTATTTGGGTCATAGTGGATATACTTTCTAAAGTAGCTCATTTCTTACCGGTCAAGACTAATTATGAGAGTTTGAAGCTAGCAGAGTTGTACATTACTAGGATAGTCAGTTCGCATGGAGTCCCCAAGAACATTGTGTTGGATCAAGGAACCCATTTTACCTCAAGATTTGGGAAGAAAGTCCAAGAAGGATTGGGAACCAGACTGGATTTCAGCACAGCTTATCACCCGCAGACTGATGGACAAACGGAACGAGTAAACCAGATACTCGAAGATATGTTGAGAGCTTGTGTGTTGGAATATGGATCAAAATGGGAAGATTGTCTGCCTT
The DNA here is from genome assembly GCA_916181665.1 of Avena sativa. Lineage (NCBI taxonomy): Eukaryota > Viridiplantae > Streptophyta > Magnoliopsida > Poales > Poaceae > Avena > Avena sativa. Next base: position 134,972,811 of record OV702295.1, read on the forward strand.
TCACAGAATTCTCATACAACAATAGTTACCAAGCCAGTTTGCAAATGGACCCATTTGAATTTATGTATGGAAGGAAGTGTCGTACCCCACTGAATTGGTCGGAAGTAGGAGAGAGTCAGATTTTCGGACCCGGCATCCTCAGAGAAGCAGAAGAGAAAGTTCGCAAGATCCGTGAGCACCTTAAGACCGCCCAATCCAGACAGAAGAGTTATGCCGACAAAAGACGTCGAGATCTAGCCTTCACTATCGGATATTTTGTGTATCTCAAAGTATCACCCTTGTAAGGAATGCAATGTTTCCAAGTGAAAGGGAAGTTAGCCCCCAGATATATTGGACCCTTCAAGATTTTGAATCGACGAGGAGAAGTATCATATCAATTGGAAATGCCGGAGGAGATGTCAGCCGTGCATGATGTGTTCCATATCTCGTTACTTTGCAAATGTCTAGAAGTCCCGTTGAAGACCGAAGTTTTCAAGAATATTGATCATAGGACCATAGAGATCAACAAGGACCTAACTTATCGTGAAGTACACATTCATATTTTGGAAGAAGCCTTCAGAACCACCAGAACCCAGAGTATCAAGTTTCTCAAGATCCAATGGAGTAACCATACTGAAGAAGAAGCTACATGGGAACTAGAAGATTACATTAGGACTGAGTTTCCAGATTTCTTTCGTTCCTAGTTTTATTTTTCTTAAATATCAGAACGATATTTTGTTTAAGGAGGGAAGGTTTGTAACACCCCAAAAATATTAAACAAGATTATCAAGTTCTAATCACCCAAGTTTAGGGTTAACAAAAACTTTTATTATTAAAATTAATATGAATGCATGTGTGTGTGTGATTAATGCATGAATGATTGCAATTGCCATGTTTAATTTCTATGAATTATAAGGATTGGTTTAAAGATGAAAAGAATATCATCTAGATCATTTCCAAGAAGAATCAAATAAAGAGAAAATCAAATATAAGACATATGAGCAAATGGTCATTTTGGCCAAACTTGTTCACTAGACCACTTTGGGTGTTCCTAGTCACAGATTTCTAACAGAAACAAATCCAATTATTTTCACCCCTTGCTAGACCAAGTAACAATGAACCCAAGCCCACTGTACAAACAAACAGAAACAAATTCCAAATCTATTTAAATGACAATTCAAAATTGAATCAAGTGTAGGTACTAAGATGGCCATTTCTCAAAAACCAACCAAACCACTTCACCTTGGCAAACCCAAGAAACCTCGGACTACCAAGATTATCACCAGAGGACTCACACAAATTCATCCATAAATTCAAACTTTGAATTCATGTGTCCATTTCATCAAACACGTGGTGAGCATAGATCAAACTTGCCTAACTTCTACTATTCTTGATCAATGCCTTGTCCACTACTTGTAGCCACTACTAGGACTTGTCTCCCCCAGCACCCAACACTGCATTGAAGCCGCCCCCTTCCTTGTTGTTGCACCAGTGACGCGCCACCCGAGCCACCATTGTCGGCCGACCATGGCTAGCACGCAGGAGGAAACGTCGCACCCGTCCATGATGTCTAGGAGGCAGGCCACCATCCACCACCACTCCCTGTCCACCCCTCGAGCTCAGCGAAGGCCTGGACCACCAGAGAATCACCGCACCCATTTCTCTGCAACCTTGCCGAGAGCACGCCAGAGCGTCGCAGCCGACATGCGTGCACACGCCGCGCCTTGATCTCACCGTGCATAACTACACTCACCATGACCCTAGCTACCTCCCAGACATGACTGTTTGCCGTCGCGCGACACGAAGCCCCTGTACGCCGTCTCGAACACCGTTGTTTCTTCTCAGAGCACCGAACGCTCCCGATTGTTCTCGACCGCCCCTTGCCTCGCCATTAAGCCAGCGACAACCACCAGGAGACACCGCACCGTCCTATGCCCTCCGCCATGTTGTTATCTCACTGCATCATCGTCACCGACGAGCCCTGACCATCCCGATCAGTCCCCATCGCCGGTGTATAAATAGAGGCCACCCCCGCCTCAATTCTTCACACCATCTCACTCCCCTCTCTCTCAGAACCACCCCACACCTTTCCCTAGAGCAAGGCGAGCACTAGCCTACCGGAATTTTGCCGGAGTCCGCCGCTGTAGAGGAGGAGAGGAGCCGTTGATTGGAGCCACCCTAGGAGCCGCCGCGACCACCATTTGAACCGCCGTTGTTGACAACGTCGTTCGCCCCTATCACCAACCCTAGATGGAGCCCAGGTGAGGCACAGCGTCCCCCCACCATCGCTGTTAGGGTTCAGTCTCGCCGGAGCTACCCGCCGGAGACGATGACCATAGGCTATAGATCTTTTTCTAATTGTACAGCTCAGAATGAGTCACTGACTAGAAGGAACCCCCTGTCAGCAGCACGCTGCACGAACGCAGTGCAGTTGGGCCGGCCCATTTCTTTTTCCGCGCGTAGCCCAGAGATTCAAATAATTATTTCCAATTTAGTTAAACTTCAGTTTAGTCAGTAGATTCAAAATCAATTCACGGAGATTCACAGAACCAAATTGCATGATTCCAATTTCTCTAGAAAGGTATTGAAAATATTAATCCAAACCCGTTGGATTCAAACCATCTGAAATTTTAGATCACCTATAGTAAAAATTACAATATAGAGACTTTTCCATATTTAAATATTTTTCAAAAATCAACCATCAATGCTTTTGAGTTGATTCAAACTCTCAAATATCACATTTGACATGATCTTTCTGAATATGTAAAAATATTTAGGTTTACATGCAGTGATCTTGGACTAGTACTAAAATAATGCTACATAGGAATTTAGAGTCACTTTAATATATAAAATAATCATTTTAAACTTTATAAAATGTGACCACTACTTTAAATCACATTCCCAAGTATTAGAATATGTGGTGATGACATGTGTCAACATGATCCCATATTTTAATTGGAGAATATTAAATCTTAAGTAGTTTTCAATGAGTAGAAATTAATTTTCCCAAAATAAAATAAATAAGATTAGGTCTTTATTTCATGTGATGATTGTGATGATGCTAGATCATCTAGTATGAACCTTTGTGTGATAAATAGAGGTAGTTAAGTATTGTTTGGTGATTGTGTAACTCGTATTTATTTATACACGCTAGTACCGACCAAGGCTACGAGGAGGAGGAGTACTACGAAGAAGAATAAAACTTCAACCACTGCACCAATCAAAGCAAGCTACACTGTGCAAGCTAACACTTGCAAGTTTCTTAATTATGCAAGCTATCTAATGCAAGCCTAACACTACAAGATAACATAAGCTAGATGCCTTAGGCATGCTTTGGTTATGGAACCTAGATTATACCAATCCCAGTTTTACTTGCAAGTTTTATTCTTTTATCTTTTACCAAAGTTCTTTATTACTTTTACTTAGTGACTTTTGAGTTTTGGAAAAATAGTATAGATATCATAAAGAGCATAAAACTAGGCCTAAGTAGTTAGAACTAGATGTCATACTAAGGCATGATACTAGACTTGGATAGTCACACTTGATTAGCACCCCTTATTAGTGAATACCCTAAATTTTAGTGGCTAGTGCTAAGCATAAAAGTTGATCACTTTCGATGGGAATACTTGGTGAAAATGATTATGAAAACCTTGGAACAAAGATTCATTCTACTGAAATGTTTTGACATGTGTTATGAACACCAGATGATTTTGATGATGAAAATGTTGAGGCAAGAGCCTTAGCCCTTTATAGAAACTAATGGTTAGGTTCGGATGGGATGCCATTCCAATTTTACCATACAACCACAATACCCTAATTGGGTAGGGCTTGACTGATAGTTTATATGTCTTAGTATGGGTTCCCTTGCGGAAGAGGTTTGAGACGAAGCTACCTCGTGATGAATGTCCACCTATGCAGTTCCCAAGATGACAGATGGTCATGGTTAGGAGGCCAAACTCATAGGGGAGGTTCCTATACTAGGGTGTTTAATTGAAAGGTTAGGATTGATTATCCGCATACTAAGTATGATGACTCAGGGTTGACCCTGACAGATGTATCTAATGTTGTGGTGAAAGTGTACCACCTCTGCAGAGTGTCAAACTATTCAAATAGCCGCATCCGTGGATATGGACAGTTGGCGTGGCCATACTATTCCGTTGTCAGATGTTTTCAAAATGACTTGTGAAATGAACTATGACTTTGACTTGACCACAACAGGGTTGTGAACATGAAAATTAAGTTCCCACTTAGGTGTTGCAAAACATTAAACTAGTTTTCTTTACTTCTAAACTCAGTTTGAGATAAACCTGGCTTTTTGCAAATAAACCTAGAGCTTAGGATTCCTACTCGAACGACTTTACTTGTGAGTGATAGTTTGCGAGTACTTAAAGTGTACTCATGGATTTGTCCCTGGCTATTCCTATGTCCAGACTATGAGGAGTACCAGGATGATGGACAACAGGAATTCTATGACAACTAGGATCATGTCCCATCGTCAGCATTGCATGTGACCCTGAAGATGGAGCCTCGACCATGCTACCCTTATTATTATTCTGATGCGTTAATTGTATTAAGACTGGATCAGGAGATCCTTTATTTGTGATACCTTTATAATGGTTTGTAATGGATGATGAACTATGGTACCAATCTGTTATGCCTCACAAAAATGGTAATCCTAGGATTGCGATGTATGGCATAACAAGCATCTGGGATTAAAAATCCGGGTGTTGACAAGCTTCGGTAGTTGAGGGGGGTTCCTAGAGGCCCCACGTTTGGTTAGTGCGAGCAACTCGGAACTAGTATCATAGAACAAACGGGTCCTAAGTCGACTCAAGCAGTTCCCAAAGGTGGTCCCTGTCGGGGCAATATCATTAGCTAAAGCTATAACCATAACCAACATCACCAATTTAATTTATCATGTTATCAACCATAACTAGATATCACAGTTCACATGTGTGAGAGCAGCAGCAGACCTAAGCATGTGTTACAACTCGCAAGGACAAAGCTAGCTAATCAAACAAGGCAGTAGGATAACCAAGGCCATGTGGTAGAGCAGGTAAATAAAAGGACAGTACTAAAGCATCGACATAAAGGATAGTAGTAGACAAAAGAAGGAAGTAAATACTATAAATATAAAATAGGTAGAAGGGGGAGAATGCTCGCCTAAGACAAATTCAGTGACTGAAGGCTTGTCGTATCTCACACCAACTCAACGGCCTATCCGAGAAGAAGCAAAGCACTAGAAAGAAACACCGGATGCAATATTTAATACTAGGGCCGGAGATCCAACATGATTATGATATGATGCATGTCATGGCAATATGCGGTCTTTCTTAGCAATATTAAGCAAAATCAAGATTTCAATATTTAATATTGGGTTCAAGTTATTTAACTACCCCACATATTAAATGTTGAATTAATAAGGTAAGACATGGCTTTGGTTAGCTAAACAAGTTTAAATGGAGTCCGGGATAAGAAAATATCCCGCATAGTGTCCATATTTAATTAATAGTGAATTCTTATTTAACCCAGACCACATGATAATATGTATGCATGCATGTACAATTTAATATGCAACAAGTATTGTATGGCATTTCATAGAAAATAGTGTCTAGGGACGGGGTCTCACGGTTTGTGTCAGAGTCGAAGAGTTGGAAAGGCAGTATTCCGGTTGTACATGAAGTGGCGGTAGTCTTCTAAGTAACGAACACAGGTGGAGTAGACCTTGTTGGACAAGAAGACCCATGAAATGGTGACAGGTGAACACGTCATACCGAAGAAAACCGAGGCCACGCTTTTGCAGGAATTTCATCGAACAGGTGTCAGGCAGTGATACATCGTAAAAGTATCTATAATTTTTGATGTTCCATGCTTGTTTAGTATCCACTTTGATGTGCTTTGTCTACACTTTGAGGTATTTTTATACATTTTCAGGGACTAACCTATTAACAAGATGCTGCAGTGCCAGTTGCCTATTTTCAGTTGTTTTTGGTTTTAGAAAAGCTAGTAAGGAAATATTCTTGGAATTGGACGAGACAAAAGCCAAAGTCAATATTTCATCGAGGAGAACACAGAGTTGAGAGGAGATACGGAGGGGCGCCACAGGGCCGCCACACCCTAGGGCCACGCGGGCCCACCCTAGGATGCACCGCCCTATGGTGTGGGCGCCCTGGCCGCCCTCCTGCCTCGCCTCTTCGCCTATATAAGCCCCCCGATGCCAAAACCCTAAACACCCGATCAGATCTCCACGAAACAGTTCATAGCCGCCGCCACCATCGTCCTTAGATCAGGAGGGATCTGAAGCTCTTCGCGGCACTCTGCCGGAGGGGAGAGATCATCCGGAGGCCTTCTTCATCACCATGCCAGCCTCCGGTATGATGCATGAGTAGTTCCACCTTGGGCTATGGGTCCATACAATAGCTAGATGGTTGTTTCTCCTCCTTTGTGCTACCATGTTTAGATCTTGTGACCTCCGTTCATGATCAAGATCATCTGTTTGTAATCATGCATGTTGTGTTTGCGGGGATCCGATGGATATTGAGATTAATATTTCAGATTGGTTAATGGTTTTATCTTATTAATTCTATCATGTCTGTGTTGTTTGTGATATTGCATGCTCTTTGTTTCTAGTAGCTATCTTGGCCAAGTAGATGCTAGTGACTCCAAGAGGGAGTATTTATGCTCGATAGTGGGTTCATGCCTCTATTGAATCTAGGGAAGTGACAGAAATCTCTAAGGTTGTAGATGTGTTGTTGCTACTAGGGAGAAAACAACGATCTTTTGTTCATGGAACAATTATATTGTTTACTTTACACACATTGCTTAATGTAGTTATCCGTTGATTGCAACTTAATACTGGAGGGGGTTCGGATGATAACCTAAAGGTGGATTACTAATCATAGATGCAGTTGGATGGCGGTATATGTATATTGTTGTAATGCCCAATCAAATCTCATAGGAATCACAAATGTCTAGTATTGCATCGTTATGCCTTGCTCAGTTGACATGGATATACCCCACGGGTACATGACATTGGTATACCTGGTCCAGTCCTAGGAAGGCCCACGTCAAGACACATGGCACATCAAGACTTCGGGTGGCCCAAGCCCATGACGTTTTCGACTCCTTGGAGGACAAGTCTAGATTAGATAGAATTTCAAAGGATACCAACCCTAATAATTAACCGACTCGACCTAAGACCGGGACCTGCCTATAAATATAAGGGCCAGGAGGGTATGGCAAGAAGGATCCTCTTCCACTAGCGCATACACACCTCATGCCAAATTGCATCTGCGCATCCTTGTAACTTTCGGTTCCGCGTAATCAAGAGCAGACAACCAGGCGTAGGGTTTTCCCTCTGGGGGCCTGAACCTGGGTAAATCATGTGTCCCGCGTTGCTTGTCTATTAACCATTCCGCGACTTCGAGCATCCCCATCTTCTCCAAAACCCAAGTCCATAACAATGGGCATTGACGAAATCAACCCTCGTCAATTGGCACCGTCTGTGGGAAGCGGGGACGCTGATCGTGCGGTCATGACGGTTCCATCCGGAGCGATCTACAACTCATCGACAACGGAGAGTCATCTCCTCTTCGGTGCCTTTGACTTCACTGCCCACTCGTCGGCCACCCGGAGGGATTTCGAGTCCGTCGGCGACAGGCTCAAGATGTTGTTCGGGAGCTTCTGCTTCCAGGTGGGGTAGACTGGCACCCTCCGTCTCCTAGAGCGGGTTCCACCACCATCCATAAGGCCCGCTTCATGGGCCCCGCCTATGGGTGCATTACACATGTCGACGCTGACATACGACTCGGATGACAGCAGCAGCTACAACTCAGATCTGTGCAGCCCTCCCTCAGATGAAGGAACCTACGGTTCTGGATCCGAAAGCTGCGGCAGCAGTGATCCAATCTGCGGGCGCTACCTATGCACCGTCGTCATCAACAACCTAACGGAACTACCACCGGGTTCGAGTGCGCAGCAAACACCCAACCCCCCTCTCAACCCGCAAGCTAAGAACGGAGGAAACGGGGGAGATCCGCCTAACAGGCCCAACGAAGGAGACGCTCACACCTACAACCGGATCAACCTCAACGAGGAAGGATGGCACCAGGCACGCGAGGCCGTGGCAGGCAACATGATCCTACCTATGAATGTTTCACGGGATCTACTAATGACCTACCACCTCCTTGATGACTCCGACATGGCGCCAGAGAACTTGGTGCTTTGATGTGGAGTCTTGTTGGGAACCCCAAGGGCAAGGTGTGAAGAGCACAGCAGCAAGTCTTCCCTCAGTTGAGATCGAGGTTATCGAACCAGTAGGAGGAAGGAAATGTCACACAGGTGTTGCAAGAAACGCGGAGACCTGCACAACACAAACTCAAGACTTTGCCCCAACGAATCAGTGAGGTTGTCAAGCTCACCGGTTTGCTGTAACAAAGGACTAAACGTATGGTGTGGAAGGTAATGGTTTGCAGCAAGTAAACAAGTAATAGTGGAAGATGTATCAATGGTAAAGATTGGACCGGGGTCCATAGTTCACTAGAGGTGCTCTCCTTAGATAAACAACATGGCATGAAGGGTAAACAAATTATAGCGGGGCAATTGACAGGAACTGAGCAAGGCATAAAAATGCAATTACTAGCCAGAAAGATCCTATGAGATTGATTGGGCAATACAACAATATACATAGACCGCCATCCAGCTACATCTATGACTAGAAGTCCACCTTCAGGTTATCATCCGAACCCCCTCTAGTATTAAGTTGCAAGCAACAGACAACTGCTTTAAGCAAAATGTGTAAGGTAAACAGTCCACATGTTCCATGAACAAGAGACCATTTGTTTTCTCCCTAGTAGCAATAGCACATCTACAACCGAAGAGATTTCTGTAACTTCCCTTGGAAACTAGAGGCATGAACCCACTATCGAGCGTAAATACCCCCTCTTGGAGTCACTAGCAACTACTTGGCCAAGATAACCACTAGCAACGGAGAGCATGCAAGATCACAAACAACATAGACATGATAGAATCATAAAGACAAAACCATTAATCAAACCAACATAATAATCTCAATATCCATCGGATCCCCGCAAACACAACATGCATGATTACAAATAGATTAGATCTTGATCATGAATAGAGCTCACAAGATCTATACATGAACAAAGGAGGAGATACAACCATCTAGCTACTACATGGACCCATAGTCCAAGGTGGAACTACTCACGCATCATACCGGAGAGAAGGCCTCCGGGATGATCTCCCCTCCGGCAGGGTGCTGGGAAGAACTTCAGATCCCCCCCCCCTCCCCGATCTAGGGAAGATGGTGGCGGTGGCTATAGACAGTTTACTGGATTTCTGATTGGGTACTTAGGGTTTCTACATCGGGGGCTTCTTATAGGCGAAGGGGCGAGACCGGGAGGCGGCCAGGGCCACCAAACCCTAGCCAGGTGTGGGCCCACCTGCCCCCGCGCCTGGGGTGGGTCTGGCCCCACTGGCCGGCCCCTCCGGCTCTTCTCTGGACTTCTTATTCCCCACGGAAAGTAATTGACTTTGGCGTTTGTCCCGTCCAATTCCGAGAATATTTCTTTACTAAATTTTCGGAAACCAAAAAACAGCAGAAAATAGGCATCTGGCACTGTTGCAACTTGTTAATAGGTTAGTACCAGAAAACATGTAAAAAGCACCTCAAAGTGTAGACAAGCCAAGCAAAGTAGATACAAAACAATCATGGACCATCAAAAATTATAGATACGTTTCCAACATATCAGCATCCCCAAGCTTGACTCTTGCTCGTCCTCGAGTAGGGTAAGTGATAAACAGAATAATTTTTGAGGTGACATGCACCCTCACAATAAAGATCCAACCATTTGCAAACATTGAAAGTTGGGATCAAATAACTCTAAACATGTGCATGAAAGATGGAGTTCTAACAATAGGACATAGTAACTATGCATGCAACAAGGCAAGCTACAAATAAAGATCATGAATAATATGCATTGAAAAACGTTTGTTTGTTTCACATGCAGAAAACATAGCATAGTGGCAATCAGCTTATCCCTCATAGAGTAGCAATATAATGCATAGGACACCTGCAAAGTTCACAAGGGTGACTAGAAACAAGTAGCACAAGATCAAGTAATAACACGAAATGCATCAACTAATAAGCTTTGGAACACTTCACACAGAATGACAACTATGTTCTCTTAATGGTGCCTAAAGGTAGAAGGTGGAGACTCAATAGTGGTCGAAAAAAGGCCTTTTTTGTAAAGGAAGCAGGGATTACAAGTTTCAAAAAGAGCTTCCAAAAATTATGGTACTTGTTAGCTTTCATCCCTCATTTCCCCTATCATAAGCATCTTGAAGTGGTTAAGGTTAAAGTGGCAAAGCTGGAGTATATGCTTGACGAAGTATAAGTTGGGAATCTCATGCCCCTTGAATACAAGGGCCACACCTCATGCATACTCAACTTTGGGTCCTGGTAAGTTCTTGTCACTATAAGTATTTGCATATCATTGAGAACCGCCAACGGGGTACCCCTTGCACATGGTACAGGAGCTTTCCCATAACCAAAATGACAAGGCAAGCAGACAATGAGCATCTCAGCAATTCTTCTTATGTACCATGGGAATATGGTGCTTTTTTCTCTATTTCCTCTTTTCTCAATGTGTCTATTTTTTTATAAGAAGAATGCTTCATAGATGTCACTATGGTGATGCTGCAAGTTTCCACCATCATTAGGCATGGCTTAGGATAGCGGCCCAGGCGTTTCTCTAACACGGGATACAAACTCCATGGACTTACAAGTTCCCTATTTATTTCACACCGGTGACATCCATAGACAAAAGAACATGATATCAACCGAGTACAACAAGGTACAAGTGCAATGTTGAAAACATTCCCCGTGATAGCATGGTTCTGCTAATTCCAACTTATAAGTGCAAGCATATACAACAAAGTTGTCACAATGGTTCAAGTTTATTAGGGGCAAATAATAAAGTGTGCCATCAAGTTCGTGAGGGCTTTAGTCACTAAGTTTTCACATAACAAAACAGTTTTTAATTGGAAGATAGTTGAAAACAAGAATATACTTGGAATAGTGTAACACACCATGCATAGGAGTTTATAGTGGACACTTTGGAATAACTTGGTTTCTTGGGGGTTGGAAGCATGAGTAGAACTTACTCATACAAGTGGAGGCTAGCAAAAGACTAGGAGCAACCAACTAAGAGAGCAATAATGGCCAAAATTATGCAATGCAACAAAGCAAACTAATCAAAGCAAAGAGTGGTGCTACAAGTCAAGGACTAAATGATCATAGAGGCTAATGGTGACTTGTCACAGTCATAACATGGTGTGATCATGTGCAAAGTCAACCCAAGCAAAACATCGAAGGAGAATACCACAATACTATGTTTTTGCATGCTAAAACAACGCATAATTTCTTCAAGGAACACTAAGCAATCCCAATTTTTTGGAACAAGACATGCTACAGCAATAATCACTAAGCATAATGCTAAAACAACACCTATCATGTCATGCTAAAGTCTAAGTCACAGTCAATGCAAGCTCCTCTTGCACTTCAAGCAAGAACTTACTACTCCTTTCCAAACACCAAGCAAACTTATTTGAAAAACAACATAGCGAGAATGGGGGTCCAAACTACTTTATTCAAGCAAACTAAACAACCTAAGAAAAGCAAACGAAAACTAAGACGCTCCATGAATAACACAACTGTGAATGAAACAATAAAACCAAAGTGTCTAGAGAGACCTGAGCTTTTTATTGATGAAGAAGGGGATGCCTTGGCATCCCCAAGCTTTGAATCTTGTACCTCTTGGATATTTCTTGGGGTGACACCATGGTGGCATCCCCAATCTTGACCTTTTGTCCATTCTTCATCTCATTGCATCATTCTCTCTCCACACCTGAAATTTTTCCTTCATACAAAACTTCACACAATCTTCATTAGCAACATTAGCTTATTCAAAAGATATTAGACCACTGGAAAAGCTTTGGAACAGCAAGGCTTGTCAGTAAAAACACAAGCTACTGTAGTAACTCCTTCAAAAAGCTCAATTTACCTGAAGAGAACTCAAAAAGGAATCAATAAGAAGCAAATGCAAATAATGGCAGAAATCTGGCAAAACAGACCAGCGGGTAGAAACAAAAAATTTCGAACATATTTTCTTGCTCAAATCAAAAAGTGTTGAACTAACGAAAGTTAGCTAACATACTGGGGGATCTATTCATAAAGTTTGAGATCAATCCGAGTTACAGAGCCTCCTCACGAATGTTTTTGGTGGAGGACAGAAATCTGTTTCGGGACAGCAACTCCCCAAATCTTACTTCCCTCTCATTAGAGGTCATTCTTGGCACAAAAAGCAAACAAAAAGTATAAGGAGAGGTCATTACTGAAGTAATAACTTCCAAGACTCAAGGAAACTCTTGGGTTATCTCCCAACAAGTACTTTTATTTACGCCTTTAAGTTAGGCTTGATAGCTTGAGAAAATGCTCACATAAGAATTATGAATTGAAGTCAAAGAGAGCATCAAGAAGCAAATTCAAAACACATTTAAGTCTAACCCACTTCCTATGCATAGGAATCTTGTAATAAAATAAATTCTCAAAGAACAAAGTGACATGCATAGGAAGATAAAACAAGAGTAACTTCAAAACTTTCAGCACATAGAGAGGTGTTTCAGTACCATGAAAACTTCTATAACCATATTTTCCTCTCTCATAATAATTTTCAGTAGCCTCATGAATAAACTCAACCATATAACTATCAGATAAAGCATGCTTTTCATGATGTACAAACACATAATTTCTATCAAACTCAAGAATAGTGGGATTAAAACCTTCACAAGTTTACCCAAAGTAGATATTTCAAAAGGATCCACAGGAACATAGCATTTATCCTACTTTCATAAGCATGGGGGATAATCAAATAATATAAGAGGTAAAGAGTTACTCTCATTAGAAGGTGGGAATGGGTAGATCCATTCTTCCTCCTTTTGTTCATCACTCTCCTCCTCTTTTTCATCTAATGAGCTTCTAGTTTCAACAATTTCATCTTCCATAGGCTCCTGCAAGGCATTAGTCTCTTCCAAATGTGGAAAACGCCTATTAAAATATTCAAGAATATAGCCATTTTCTTCCTTGTAATTATCAAAGCAAAATTTAAGTATCGCATTAATCTCATGTTCATAAGGTGCATCATCAGTATTTTCAAGCAAACTGGCAAGTTCAAATGCACCCTTGAAGGCAATAAATTCTTCAATCTGTTCCACATCATAAAAGTCATAATTTCCTTTAACATAAGAGGATATGGTAAGGGAGATGTTTGTACCTCCTACAGAAACAAGCTTTATCAAAGCAATAGGTAACATTATAAGTAGAGCACACCTCTCTAGCAATAGTATTCAACTTATCAATTTGTTCCCATAAGTGTTTCCCTTTTTGTGACAAACGTTGTTCCTTATAATAATACGTTTGTTCTTCTGTGAACCCACCTTGCTAATAAGAACTGGTTTCAAAGAAACCATCCATTGATAGAAAGCATGACCAAGCAAGGAAATAACAGACCACCAACTAGAGTAGGAACTAATTTTTTTGGGTTTTTTGAAAAGAGGCAAACAAAACCAAGCAAAAGAAACAAAGCAAACTAAAAACAAAGTAAAGAGAAAGGAAGTGAAGGATTCCCCTAGTGAAGACGTCCTTGGCCTCCCCGGCAGCAGCGCTAGAAAACTTGTTGATGACTCCTAGGTGGCGCCAGAGAACTTGGTGCTTTGATGTGGAGTCTTGTTAGGAACCCCAAGAGCAAGGTGTGAAGAGCACAGCAGCTAGTCTTCCCTCAGTTGAGACCAAGGTTATTGAACCAGTAGGAGGAAGGACACATCACACAGGTATTGCAAGCAACGCGGAGACCTGCACAACACAAACTCAAGACTTTGCCCCAACGACTCAGTGAGGTTGTCAAGCTCACCGGTTTGCTGTAACAAAGGATTAAACGTATGGTGTGGAAGGTAATGGTTTGCAGAAAGTAAACAAGTAACCGTGGAAGATGTATGAATGGTAAAGATTGGACCGGGGTCCATAGTTCACTAGAGGTGCTCTCCTTAGATAAACAACCTGGAATGAAGGGTAAACAAATTACAGCGGGGCAATTGACAGGAACTGAGCAAGGCATAACAATGCAATTACTAGCCAGAAAGATCCTATGAGGTTGATTGGGAAATACAACAATATACATAGACCGCCATCCAGCTGGATCTATGACTAGAAGTCCACCTTCAGGTTATCATCTGAACCCCCTCCAGTATTAAGTTGCAAGCAATAGACAACTGCTTTAAGCAAAGTGTGTAAGGTAAACAGTCCACATGTTCCATGAACAAGAGACCGTTGTTTTCTCCCTAGTAGAAACAACACATCTACAACCGAAGAGATTTTTGTCACTTTCCTTGGAAACTAGAGGCATGAACCCACTATCGAGCATAAATACCCCCTCTTGGAGTCACTAGCAACTACTTGGCCAAGATAACTACTGGCAATGGAGAGCATGCAAGATCACAAACAACACAGACATGATAGAATCATAAATACAAAACCATTAATCAAACCAACATAATAATCTCAATATCCATCGGATCCCCGCAAACACAACATGCATGATTACAAATAGATTAGATCTTGATCATGAACGGAGCTCACAAGATTTATACATGAAAGCACAAAGGAGGAGATACAACCATCTAGCTACTACATGGACCCATAGTCCAAGGTGGAACTGCTCACGCATCATACCGGAGAGAAGGCCTACGGGATGATCTCCCCTCTGGCAGGGTGCCGGGAAGAACTTCATACCCCCCCCCCCCCCGATCTAGGGACGATGGTGGTGGCGGCTATAGACGGTTTCGTGGATTTCTGATCGGGTACTCAGGGTTTCTACATCGGGGGCTTCTTATAGGCGAAGGGGCGAGACTGGGAGGCGTCCAAGGCCACCAAACCCTAGCCAAGCACGGGCCCACCTGCCCCGCGCCTGGGGTGGGTCTGGCCCCCCTGGCCGGCCCCTCTGTCTCTCCTCTGGACTTCTTGTTCCCCACGGAAAGTAAATGACTTTGGCGTTTGTCCTGTTCAATTCCGAGAATATTTCTTTACTAACTTTTCTGAAACCAAAAACAGCAGAAAACAGGCATCTGGCACTGTTGCAACTTGTTAATAGGTTAGTACCAGAAAACATGTAAAAAGCACCTCAAAGTGTAGACAAGCAAAGCAAAGTAGATACAAAACAAGCATGGAGCATCAAAAATTATAGATACATTTAAAACGTATCACTCCTCCTCATAGATGAGCACAACCGGCAAGTGAAGCTGATGGAGGAGCTCGACAAGCGAATGAAAGGCAGCTGTAGAATCCAGCGCATGGCGAGCTGCGCTCTCCGCCGCTGGCAGCTCCAGTTTGCACGGCAACAACGCCAACAAGTACCGCTCCCGCACGAAGCGCATGGATTCCAAGGCGCGACGCGAGGTCACCTGTAACACCCTCGCCTGATAAGGCTGAGTTCATGTGTATAGTGCCAATCCCTGGATCGGTTCACTGGCACACACAGTACAAAATGATACCAAATATAACTGTGCATCATAAATACAACGAATATGATCCAGAATTTACATTATTTATTCAAGTACATAGCGGAAAACGAATACAAGGTAGATCTCCATCCTCCAAATGTGCCACAGGCGAACAATTGTTGAGTGGAGTCTAGCAACCTATGAACGATCACTCAGATACGATATAACCTGCAACATGAAACATTGCATCCATGAATGGTCAATACATTGAATGTATGGCAAGTAGGCTAAAGTGGTTAACAACATATCTATCAACTACATGCTTATTTGGCCAAGTGGAGTTCAGGCTCATTTGCATAAAGAAATAGTTTTATCCTAACATTTGTAACAAAGTAGTTTTCCAATACGATAAATAGGACACTCTGGTTCACTCCCAGGTGCTCCTACCCAATTATGTTCACCCAACAAGTTTTAAGTAATAAAGAAATAAGGATGAGTGAGAAATATCATAGCATCAGTATCAGGTCGCTCAAATTGTCCATAACCGGGGACACGGCTAATCGATTAGTTTATACACCCTGCAGGGGTTAGTACACTTTACCCATGTGACTTGGCCAGCCCAGCTCGTACCACCACTCTCATATTGGGTGATGATAGGGTGAAGTCCAAGAAGGAACCGTTCGGGAAGTAGCTCCCCAAACCCGACACGCACCGGTCCAACCTACACTATCTACATCTCTGGATACGTGGGTTCGAGTTACCACAACCTACTGAGTTCAACCAACCGCCCATTTCATTATTGGCACATGGTTGCACACGAAAGCTACCAAACAAAGAAACCAATTCTTTCTCAGTGTCCTGGGCGGCATTCCCCACCATAATCCACACTCGATGACCCAATCAATGCCATTCCACCCAGGTGGTTCATTAAAACATGTTGGTTTGTCATTTAGCAAAACATAAGCCTTTCAAAACATATAACTTTTCATGATGTGATTCCCTTCCTCGTCTAAATAGCATAGCTAAGCAATCTACCAATACGATGGCTCATAAACAAGGAATACTAGGGAATAATATGGGATATAGCATAGCATATACACATCAATTCCTATTGATGCAATTCTACAAAAACATCTACAATTCATAGGAAAACAATAGGACATTTATGACCAAGATAGCACAACTTGCCTTTGTTGTAGATGTAGTCGATTAGATAATCCTCACAATCCTCATAGATATAATGGTGGCACTTGTCATAACCACAATACTTGTAATCATAGTAGTTGCAATCACAGTAGTTGCACTCCTCGCAATCTAACGTTTGAAGCAAACACAACAAACACCATTCAAAACATTGCAAACATACAATAGTGCAACATTACAAGAAAACAATGATGAACAGATGCATGCATGACGATTTAATGAGTCACAATGGTTGCATTTAGTGTTCTGAACATAGTTAGATTACATGATGCATGTGGAAAGTCATTTAATGCACTAAAGCTTTTATTACTAAAGTTGTATCGATTTAATATGGTGTATACCACTTTAATTGAACTAAATATGTTTATGTCGTATTAAATTGTGAACTAGATTCTTCAGGATAGAGGTAATGCAATTTAGAGATAGTGGCAATTTGAATCACCTAAAAAGGAGTTATAGATATTTTCCTATGATTAAAACACTATTTCAATGGGTTTAAATATTTCTGTATGAATTTCTGTTTTAACAGTACCAAATAATTTGTCATGCAGTTTCTCTGTATAGATATTGTCAATACAAAACCTTAGCACTTGGATTCACCCTAATCGGAGTTATAGATCTTTTTGTATGATTTAAATAGTGTTTAATGGGTTTTAACTGATTCATATAGTTTCTGTTGTCTAAAAATCAAACTAAAATTATATCTGTAATCTCCACGGAATTGTGATTTCAAGGACATATTATTTGTAATTTTCTGAATAGTATTTATTTTCTTATGAATTTATTACTCTAAATAATCCATTAAACCATTTAAATCTTCACGGCAAAACCTTACAGTCAAAGGCTGAACTAATTGCATATTGATGATCTACATGGAACCAGCTTTCCATCGGTATATCATTTATATTTTTGTGACAAGCAATTAATTTACTATGAATTTAATGATTTATAAAGCCATTAAAACTAATTAAATTGCTACGGGTTAAATAGTCGGCAAAGGCTAGATCCAACCAGATATTATTAATGTACATTACAGTAGCTTCAATTTTATATATTGTTCATATTTTTCGGAGTTACATATAATTTCCTATGAATTTATTAACCTAAATCACCATTAAAACTAATTAAATTACTACAGTAACCATGTACAGTAAAAGTTGGATCTATTCTGATAAGATGATTCTACGTAAAATTATCTTCAATTTGATATATTATACACAATTTTTGGACATGGTATGAATTTTACAAGTTAGATCTATAATATGCAATTTTAAATTCGAACGGAATATTCTAGAGAATATTCCGCTGACTGGACATGTTGACTTTGCATGCTGACTGGGAATAGATGCTAACCTGACGATGACATGGTGTTGATGAGGAAGCTGACCGGAATGACGACATGGCACGCACCGGTTTGATTGGATCTCGACCGTTTGGATAGGATCCGGTGGCTAGAAGAAGAGATTGACCCGATTTTGGCTCAGAATAGACAAGAAACCGATCTATGTTAGAGAGACAAATCCGTAGGTCAAATTGAAAAACTGACATCATGAAAGTTGTGGGGAATCATTATTCCTACCTTCTCACAAAAGGAATTTGGATTTGAAGAAACGAGCGCGAGTACATCTTGGATTTACACCGTAAGATCTGAAATATTGCGATATGAAATTCTCCGGCTGTGCTGGATGAAAAGAGCTGAGGTTTGTCGGGATTAAAAGACTTCGACGCGTTCTACAACTTTTGTTTTTTGACCGAAGGAAAACAACGAAGTCTAGATGGGTTAAAAAGAGAAATAAGATTCGGGCATATGTAGATTCGGGATTTCGAGGAGAGAAACTCGTACAGCTGTGGCTCCACGAGTTTATATTGAGATTTAAGATCGTGTAGAGATAGGTATTGGAGTAGGGAACAAGTAGAAACAAACGGAAGTCGATTCGTAGTTGTAGATAAAAAGTTATAGCAGTTTGAATAGAGATAGGTTTGACAAAACTCGTTTTGCACGCATTTTAAAGCAAATCTGGGCGCGTACCTGCGCGCATGCCTGCGTGCTCCCGGCTGGCTTGCTGGGCCGCCAGCTGGTTGGCCGGCCCATTTGTTTTTTTTTTGTTTTTTTTCTTTTTTTTGTTTTTTTCTTTTTCTCTTTACTTGTTTCCCTCATATCTTTTGCATACGAACTCCAAATGATATGATTCTTGTTTCTAAATTTTTCTAAAATCGAATAGATCATTATAGGATCAAATTTGTAATCTTTTTACTAGTTTGGAAGTAGTGGGTTTATAAATCCTTGTATATTTCATTTTATTTATATCTTTATGTGTTTGTATTTGTTCCATAACTCTTTCATACTAGCTCCAAATAAGCTCAATTTTGTTTCTAAAATTTTGTAGTATTAATTAGATCTATTTAGGCTATAATTATCAATAACTTATGCCTTAGCAACAGTGGGTTTTAATAAGTCAATTTAATTACCCTTAGGAACATTTGGGCGAATCAACTATAGGATTTAGATATCAGGATTTGGATTTAGTTTGTGAGAACTTTGCATGGATGTAATGAAATTCTTATGAATGCTTCATGATTTTCATTTTTAAATCTTGCACACCAATTCTACAATCCATAATCAATTCATGCCCTTTTGCCTATATGGCTACTTAGGTCATAACAAAAGAATATAAGATTTTGAATTCAAGGTTGAGAGGATTTTCTGTTCAAAAAGTTTCTTCTCTTTGAGAATTTTCAACATAGTCAAACAATCAATCAAACTTATTTATTTATTTCACATTCCAAAATTAGGAGAATTTTGGGATGTGACAGACTACCACCCTTAAAAGAAATCTCATCCCGAGATTTGGGAAGGCTAGAAAGAACAAAAGGTTCGGGATCCATTAGGATGCTACCACCCTTAAAAGAGAATTGACTAGGTCATTTCTCGAGGATTCACTTAGCTCAGATTGGTTCTCCTTTAGACTTTTATTGGCACAATGTCTCTAGCACATGCTAAACATCACGATTGATAGTTTCCGAGAAAGCACTTATGAAACTAGCAAAACTCTCATGGTGGGCAAGTAGGGAACATTTACTTCACGGTGCCCATAATTCACGGTTGGGATTCATCCTTACCGTACATTCCTATGCTTAGCAATGGATGCTTTTAGAAGGGTGTGACAATATACCATTCTAGGGTTTAGGCTCAACGTCGACTCTCTGCTAAGGATGAAAAGGGCACTCAAGATTCTCAAAGCCAACAGTACAAGAGCGAATAATAAGAGTAGTAGGAATGGTGATCAATCCATCCTGCACCCAAATCATTACCCTGTATGAGGCTAGGTGAATCACGTTTTTCTATCACTCGGGCATTCTCACTTGCCTTGAAGAATGTTTCCATGGGCACGAACTAATGCTCTATGTAGACTCCCATGTATCCAATCAACAAAGATACTACTAAAACTAAGCTATGATACTTCAACTTTTAGGTTGGGTAATCTACTACATAACATCATGTGCAACACTTCATACTTCCACATCCTTTTTCCATTAGGTGAAGCATTCTCTTTCCTAAATATATTGTGTTGTCAAACCTTCCACTTAACACATCATTATATCTCCCAGGGTTCAAGATAGGGAAGAATAGATTCTATAGGAAAGAAACGACTAAGAAAATAATCCTACCCATAACTATATGAAGCAATCAATGTTACAAACAAGGAAACAATCATAGGCGATCAACACACAATAAAACACTTGTATAATAACATTAAAGGGGTCTAAATATATAAGTATATAACCACAAAATAGTTTGAAAGCATTGGGAACAATACTAGAGTAAAATAGAGCAACATATAAGCAATAAACAAATTTGTCAAAACGATACAGCAGATTTCACGAATTTTTATGACCGACATAAACTCGTCAGGAAAATTAGCCAATTTTTTGCATGTACGACAGGTAATTACGCTCCAGATCCTATTTTTTTAGATTTTTTTGAGTTACCAATAAAATATGAAAAATCGCGCGGTACAACAGGTCATGCAGAAAACTGCAGCAGTAATCCCACGAATTTCAATCAATTCACACCATTAAAATAATTTTAAAACCCCACGAAAACTCCAGCAACTTTAGAGTTTTAAAACAAGAGATCCTAAACAAGGCATCACACGATATGGTTCAGTACAAACAAGCAAGCAACCTATATTGTCATACCACATAAGTTGGTAAGAACAATATGCTAACACGATAGCGATGATCTCCTAAAGAGATAAAATATGGTGGTCCAGACCTACCCAAACTTAGTGAGATGTTCATTTATGTCATGTTATTTGTTCTTTACTTGTATGCCAGCTCTCATATAGTGATTTGCTTTATAGAAAACTACTAATAACATTTTCCAATTCTTGTAGTTTTTATGGTAGATCACTTCTTCTACTAATCAAATGAATGGACATCTACAAGTTTGAACAAGGAGAGGTGTTGGAAAATGATAGACAAGGAATATAAGAACTCTAATAAGTATAAAATATGATAGTTCTCCTAATAGAGGTCTTCTATTGCTAATCCATTTCTAAGGTCACGATCCTACAATCAACACACAGCTCTGATACCATCTTATAACACCCTCGCCTGATAAGGCTGAGTTCATGTGTATAGTGCCAATCCCTGGATCGGTTCACTGGCACACACAGTACAAAATGATACCAAATATAACTGTGCATCATAAATACAACGAATATGATCCAGAATTTACATTATTTATTCAAGTACACAGCGGAAAACGAATACAAGGTAGATCTCCATCCTCCAAATGTGCCACAGGCGAACAATTGTTGAGTGGAGTCTCGCAACCTATGAACGTTCACTCGGATACGATATAACCTGCAACATGAAACGTTGCAGCCACGAATGGTCAATACATTGAATGTATGGCAAGTAGGCTAAAGTGGTTAACAACATATCTATCAACTACATGCTTATTTGGCCAAGTGGAGTTCAGGCTCATTTGCATAAAGAAATAGTTTTATCCTAACATTTGTAACAAAGTAGTTTTCCAATACGATAAATAGGACACTCTGGGTCACTCCCAGGTGCTCCTACCCAATTATGTTCACCCAACAAGTTTTAAGTAATTAAGAAATAAGGATGAGTGAGAAATATCATAGCATCAGTATTAGGTCGCTCAAATTGTCCATAACCGGGGACATGGCTAATCGATTAGTTTATACACCCTGCAGGGGTTAGTACATTTTACCCATGTGACTTGGCCAGCCCAGCTCGTACCACCACTCTCATATTGGGTGATGATAGGGTGAATTCCAAGAAGGAACCGTTCGGGAAGTAGCTCCCCAAACCCGACACGCACCGGTCCAACCTACACTATCTACATCTCTAGATACGTGGGTTCGAGTTACCACAACCTACTGAGTTTAACCAACCGCCCATTTCATTATTGGCACATGGTTGCACACGAAAGCTACCAAACAAAGAAACCAATCCTTTCTCAGTGTCCTGGGCGGCATTCCCCACCATAATCCACACTCGATGACCCAATCAATGCCATTCCGCCCAGGTGGTTCATTAAAACATGTTGGTTTGTCATTTAGCAAAACATAAGCCTTTCAAAACATATAACTTTTCATGATGTGATTCCCTTCCTCGTCTAAATAGCATAGCTAAGCAATCTACCAATACGATGGCTCATAAACAAGGAATACGAGGGAATAATATGGGATATAGCATAGCATATACACATCAATTCCTACAGATGCAATTCTACAAAAACATCTACAATGCATAGGAAAACAATAGGACATTTATGACCAAGATAGCACCACTTGCCTTTGTTGTAGATGTAGTCGATTAGATAATCCTCACAATCCTCATAGATATAATGGTTGCACTTGTCATAACCACAATACTTGCAATCATAGTAGTTGCAATCACAGTAGTTGCACTCCACGCAATCTAACGTTTGAAGCAAACACAACAAACACCATTCAAAACATTGCAAACATACAACAGTGCAACATTACAAGAAAACAATGATGAACAGATGCATGCATGACGATTTAATGAGTCACAATGGTTGCATTTAGTGTTCTAAACATAGTTAGATTACATGATACATGTGGAAAGTCAATTAATGCACTAAAGCTTTTATTACTAAAGTTGTATCGATTTAATATGGTGTATACCACTTTAATTGAACTAAATATGTTTATGTCATATTAAATTGTGAACCCAGATGCTACTGGATAGAGGTAATGCAATTTAGAGACAGTGGCAATTTGAATCACCTAAAAAGGAGTTATAGATATTTTCCTATGATTAAAACACTATTTCAATGGGTTTAAATATTTTGTATGAATTTCTGTTTTAACAGTACCAAATAATTTTTCATGCAGTTTCTCTGTATAGATATTGTCAATACAAAACCTTAGCACTTGGATTCACCCTAATCGGAGTTATAGATCTTTTTGTATGATTTAAATAGTGTTTAATGGGTTTTAACTGATTCATATAGTTTCTGTTGTCTAAAAATCAAGCTAAAATTATATCTGTAATCTCCACGGAATTGTGATTTCAAGGACATATTATTTGTAATTTTCTGAATAGTATTTATTTTCTTATGAATTTATTACTCTAAATAATCCATTAAACCATTTAAATCTTCACGGCAAAACCTTACAGTCAAAGGCTGAACTAATTGCATATTGATGATATACATGGAACCAGCTTTCCATCGGTATATCATTTATATTTTTGTGACAAGCAATTAATTTACTATGAATTTAATGATTTATAAAGCCATTAAAACTAATTAAATTGCTACGGGTTAAAAAGTCAGCAAAGGCTAGATCCAACCAGATATTATTAATGTACATTACAGTAGCTTCAATTTTATATATTGTTCATATTTTTCGGAGTTACAGATAATTTCCTATGAATTTATTAACCTAAATGACCATTAAAACTAATTAAATTACTGCAGTAACCACGTATAGTAAAAGTTGGATCTATTCTGATAAGATGATTCTACGTAAAATTATCTTCAATTTGATATATTATACACAATTTTTGGACATGGTATGAATTTTACAAGTTAGATCTATAATATGCAATTTTAAATTCGAACGGAATATTCTAGAGAATATTCCGCTGACTGGACATGTTGACTTTGCATGCTGACTGGGACTAGATGCTGACCTGAGGATGACATGGTGTTGATGAGGAAGCTGACCGGAATAACGACATGGCACGCACCGGTTTGATTGGATCTCGACCGTTTGGATAGGATCCGGTGGCTAGAAGAAGAGATTGACCCGATTTTGGCTCAGAATAGACAAGAAACAGATCTGTGTTAGACAGACAAATCCATAGGTCAAATTGAAAAACTTACAACATGAAAGTTGTGGGGAATCATTATTCCTACCTTCTCACCAAAGGAATTTGGATTTGAAGAAACGAGCGCGAGTACATATTGGATTTACACCGTAAGATCTGAAATATTGCGATACAAAATTCTCTAGCTGTGGTGGATGAAAAGAGCTGAGGTTTGTCGAGACTGAAAGATTTCGACGCGTTCTACACCTTTTGTTTTTTGACCGAAGGCAAACAACAAAGTCTAGATGGGTTAAAAAGCGAAATAAGATTTGGGCATATGCAGATTCGGGATTTCAAGGATAGAAACTTGTACAGCTGTGGCTCCACGAGTTTATATGGAGATTTAGGATGGTGTAGAGATATGTATTGGAGTAGGAAACAAGTAGAAACAAACGGAAGTCGATTCGTAGTTGTAGATAAAAAGTTATGGCAGTTTGAATAGAGATAGGTTTGACAAAACTCGTTTTGCACGCTTTTTAAAGCAAATCTGGGCACGTACCTGCGCGTGTGCCTGCGTGCTCCCGGCTGGCTTGCTGGGCCGCCGGCTGGTTGGCCGGCCCATTTGTTTTTTTCTTTTTTTCTTTTTCTATTTACTTGTTTCCCTCATATCTTTTGCATACGAACTCCAAATGATATGATTCTTGTTTCTAAATTTTTCTAAAATCGAATAGATCATTATAGGATCAAATTTGTAATCTTTTTACTAGTTTGAAAGTAGTGGGTTTATAAATCCTTGTATATTTCATTTTATTTATATCTTTATGTGTTTGTATTTGTTCCATAACTCTTTCATACTAGCTCCAAATGAGCTCAATTTTGTTTCTAAAATTTTGTAGTATTAATTGGATCTCTTTAGGCTATAATTATCAATAATTTATGCCTTAGCAACAGTGCATTTTAATAAGTCAATTTAATTACCCTTAGGAACATTTGGGCGAATCAACTATAGGATTTAGATATCAGGATTTGGATTTAGTTTGTGAGAACTTTGCATGGATGTAATGAAATTCTTATGAATGCTTCATGATTTTCATTTTTAAATCTTGCACACCAATTCTACAATCCATAATCAATCCATGCCCTTTTTCCTATATGGCTACTTAGGTCATAACAAAAGAATATAAGATTTTGAATTCAAGGTTGAGAGGATTTTCTATTCAAAAAGTTTCTTCTCTTTGAGAATTTTCAACATAGTCAAACAATCGATCAAACTTATTTATTTATTTCACATTCCAAAATTAGGAGAATTTTGGGATGTGACAGACTACCACCCTTAAAAGAAATCTCGTCCCGAGATTTGGGAAGGCTAGAAAGAACAAAAGGTTCGGGATCCATTAGGATGCTACCACCCTTAAAAGAGAATTGACTAGGTCATTTCTCGAGGATTCACTAAGCTCAGATTGGTTCTCCTTTAGACTTTTATTGGCACAATGTCTCTAGCACATGCTAAACATCACGATTGATAGTTTCCAAGAAAGCACTTCTGAAACTAGCAAAACTCTCATGGTGGGCAAGTAGGGAACATTTACTTCACGGTGCCCATAATTCAAGGTTGGGATTCATCCTTACCGAACATTCCTATGCTTAGCAATGGATGCTTTTAGAAGGGTGTGACTATATACCATTCTAGGGTTTAGGCTCAACGTCGACTCTCTGCTAAGGCTGAAAAGGGCACTCAAGATTCGCAAAGCCAACAGTACAAGAGCCAATAATAAGAGTAGTAGGAATGGTGATCAATCCATCCTGCACCCAAATCATTACCCTGTATGAGGATAGGTGAATCACGTTTTTCTATCACTCGGGCATTCTCACTTGCCTTGAAGAATGTTTCCATGGGCACGAACTAATGCTCTATGTAGACTCCCATGTATCCAATCAACAAAGATACTACTAAAACTAAGCTATGATACTTCAACTTTCAGGTTGGGTAATCTACTACATAACATCATGTGCAACACTTCATACTTCCACATCCTTTTTCCATTAGGTGAAGCATTCTCTTTCCTAAATATATTGTGTTGTCAAACCTTCCGCTTAACACATCATTATATCTCCCAGGGTTCAAGATAGGGAAGAATAGATTATATAGGAAAGAAACGACTAAGAAAATAATCCTACCCATAACTATATGAAGCAATCAATGTTACAAACAAGGAAACAATCATAGGTGATCAACACACAATCAAACACTTGTATAATAACATTACAGGGGTCTAAATATAGCAGTATATAACCACAAAATAGTTTGAAAGCATTGGGAACAATACTAGAGTAAAATAGAGCAACATATAAGCAATAAACAAAATCTGTCAAAACGGTACAGCAGACTTCACGAATTTTTATGACCGACATAAACTCGTCAGGAAAATTAGCCAATTTTTGTGCATGTACTACAGGTAATTACGCTCTAGCAGGCCTAGGACTTGTTGGATCTGTGCTCCACAATGATGCTAGTGCGGAGCCGAAGAAAAAGGCTGCGGTCAAGTTCACCCGAAGCCCTACGCCCTCATCCGAGGAGGATGAGCATGACCTGCCCCGGCGCCGCAGTAGCAACTACGATGCTCGCAACGAGCTCACCCAGCACAAGATCAACAAGGCACACGCCAAACGCGCGTGCTCAACTAAGTCTGAAGAGGAGGACGACGGAGAGCTGTGCGGAGCCAGATGATTCAGTAGATCCGTTCGATGAACGCGAATGCTAAAAAATTTCAAGCTTCATTCGGACAACCCGAAGTTCGACGGCACGCAGGAGACAAAAGCTTGGCTCGATGATCACCTGTCGTTAGTCAAGCTCCACGGCGGGAACAAAAAACACCGCCTTATAACGCCTTCAGCTGCAGCTGACAGGCGCGGCCAGGGTCTAGCTTAGCAGCCTATCTTCCAGCTCCATCCGAAGCTTGGAAGAGCTGGCGTATTGCTTCATCCACAAATTCCAGGGCACCAGCAAGAGGCCAGCCTCAGTCGAGGAACTGCGGGCCTACACCCAATGTACCAGCGAGTCCATCCGCCCGTACATACTCCACTGGTCCCACATCAAGAACTTCGTCGTGCATATCTCTGAGGAAAGAGCAATTGATGCCTCCAAGGATGATGTTAGGCGCCCGGATTTCAAGGAGGAACTTGGGTGCGTCAAGCCGAAGACACTCGACCACCTCATGGACATCGCCAACCGATGGGCAGATGGCGAGGATTCCGTCAACCGAGCGCATTCGGATGATGAGGACGACTACGGCCGCAGGCACGAGCGCCGCAGCAAGAGAAGATCGCGCGTCTACGATGATCGCGACGAAGTTGACATGGTCGCGGCTGGATACGCCGACCAACACAATGACGGCAACCGCAGGAGTGGATACCGTAGAGGCAACTACCACGACAGCGGGCGACCCACGCAAATGTGGAACGTCGCAGCCGCGATGACGATTCTTCGGCATACGACAAGCTGTCTGGTCCCTGCACCATCCACTTCTACATCGACAAACAAGATGGTAAGAAGAAAGCCAGCCACATGCTCAAGGACTGTCGCGAGTTCCAAAAGCTTAGCGAGGGCCTCACCCAAATGCGGCGCCAGACCGTGAACCCTGGGTTTGGGCCCGCGCCTGTACAAGGTGACATCACCCACGGAGCCCCTCCACCACCACCCGTCGGACCATCGCAGCCGCCGGTCGCACCAGCGCCAAATAACAGTGCAGGAGGGTACCCACCGCCAAACGGGTCCCTGATGATCCAGAAGGGGCGCCCAACCAACAGGGTGCAAAAGAAGATCACCCTCCAAGTCATCCTGGTCGTGACCTCTCCAACAGCGATCCCTGAGTACCTCAGTGGCTCGGAGTCCTGCATCACGTTCGATCATTCGGATCACCCATGCCAGATCCCTCACCCAGGTCATGCTGCCCTGGTGATCGAAGCGCAGATCGGGGGGTTTGAGATGATCCGCGTCTTCATGGACGGCGGCAGCAGCATCAATCTGATGTTCGCCAGCACACTCGCAGCGATGCGGAACCCACTGTGTAGCCTGGAACAATCAGACACGATGTTCCACAACATAGTCCAAGTGAAGGGCATATACCCTCTAGGCAAGATATGGCTCGACGTCATCTTTGGCCAGCCCGTAAACTTCAGGTGCGAGCGGCTAGAGTTCGAAGTGGTGGACTAGCCATCACAGTACCACGCCATCCTTGGGCGCGTGGCATTCGCACGATTCCTGGAAGTACCACACTATGTGTACCTGCTACTGAAGATGCCAGGACCTAGGGGCGTCATCACCGTCCAGGGAAGCTTCACCCAATCCGACCACTGCGACAGAGGCTTCAACAGAATCTCCCAGTCGTTCGAGGCACCCCCAGTCACCAGGCAAAACTCACCTGATATGTCATTCGACTCCACGGTCAACACAAAGAAGGTGCAGGTCCACCCGACGAACGCCTCCAAGACTGCGTTGATCGCCAATGACCTTCGTCCTGCATAGGAAAGCTCCCTCGTCAAATTCCTCCATGAGCGCTGGGAAATTTTCTCCTGGTGTCCTGCGGACATGCTAGGAGTTCCCAGGGAATTCGACGAGCATGCACTCAATGTGTTTCTTGACGTGAAGCCAGTCAAGAAGTCGATCCGACGATAGTCCGAACCAAGAGCTGAAGCCGTTGGAATCAAAGTCAACAGACTGCTCGATGCCAACTTCATCCGGGAAATCAAGGAGAGCGAGTGGCTGGCCAACACCGTGTTGGTCCCCAAAAAGGGCACGGATATCCTCCGGATGTGCCTGGACTTCACATCACTCAATAAGTACTGTTCCAAGGACCACTTCCCTCTACCACGGATCGATCAAATCATCGATTGGACTGCAGGATGCGAGAAACTCTCCTTCCTTGATGCCTACTCAGGCTATAACCAGATTCGGATGAATCTCGAAGATCAGGAGAAAACGGCGTTCATTACGCTATTCGGAGTATTCTGCTACAATACCATGCCCTTCGGTCTGAAGAATGTAGGTGCCACGTACCAGAGGTGCATGCAGGCGTGCCTGAAAAACTAGATCAGTCGCAATATCCAGGTATATGTCAACGACATAGTAATCAAGACCAGGGATGCCAAGACACTGATCTACGATCTCCGTGAAACGTTTCATAACCTTGATCGCTACAAGATCAAGCTAAACCCATACAAGTGCGCTTTCGACGTCCCGTCTGGACAGTTGCTCGGCTACTTCATCTCCCAACGGGGGATCGAAGAGAATCCGAAGAAAATCAGAACCATACCGGCCATGGAGAAGCCAAAGAACCTCAAGGTCCTCGAGCATCTATCTGGGTGGATCGCGGCACTGAGTATATTCATCAGCCGCATGGGCAAGAAGTCCCTACCCTTTTATCAACTACTGCGCAAGGCGAACAAGTTCGAGTGGACACCCGAAGCAGACGACGCATTCGAGGACCTCAAGGGGATGCTCTCCACCTCGCCTATCCTAGTTACTCCAAAGGAGTGGGAGCCCCAGTTGCTATACATTGCAGCTACGCATCAGCTGGTAATCACCATACTCGTGGTCGAGCAACCCAAAGATGGCAAGACCCATGGGGTCCAACGCCCAATCTACTACCTCAGCGAGGTACTAACCCTGACAAACAAAGGTACTCTCACTACCAGAAACTCGCCTACGGCGTATTCATGACGGCTCGTCGGCTGAGCCACTACTTCCTGGAGCATCAGATCTTGGTCGTCAACGACGCCCCGTTATCGAACATCCTGAACAACCCCGAAGCCATGGGGAGCATAGCCTTGTGGGGCATCTAACTGTCTCCTCTGGATATAATCTACGAGTGGTGCACGACCATTAAGTCTCAGGTCCTCCCTGACTTTCTCATCCACTGGATGGAACTCCAGCTGCCGGATACTCCGGACATGTCGCAATCATGGACGATGCACTTCGACGGCTCCAAGCGTGAGGCTGGAGCAGGGGCCAGCGTCATATTGACATCCCCTCAAGGCGACAAGATGAGGTACGGCCTTCGGATGAAATTCCGCGCCTCCAACAAAGAGGCCGAATACGAGGCCCTCATCCATGGCATGAGTATGGCCAATATCTGCGGCGCAACACGCCTCATCATCTACGGTGACTCGAACCTTGTCGTCCAGTAGACGATGAACGAGTGCAACGCTCACACGCCAACACGATCGCATACCGTGCACTTTACAACTCACTCGAAGGAGACTTTGATGGTTGCGAGCTTCGGCAAGTCGGCAGCGAAAGCAACGAAGAAGCTGACAGGCTCGCCAACATCGGCTCCACCTGCGCACGGGTGCGACCAGGTGTGTTCCTCGAACAAATCTTCGTACCCTCTATCAAAAGAAAATTCCCAAAAGGCTCAGCCGAAGAAGCAGAGCACTCAGGGGCTGCGCTACCCGAAGGACAGGAAGGACCCGAAAAGCTCGACACTGAGGCCGAGCTGGTCAGCCTCATGCAGGTCATGGCGGTTGAAGAGACATGGACGCAGTCGTACCTTCGGTACTTGATAAACAATGAACTTCCCGATGACCCGAAAGATGCCGGCGCATATCTCGCCGGTCAAAAGCCTTCACCATAATCAACAGCGAGTTGTACAAGCGCAGCATTTCGTGTGTGCTCCAACGGTGCGTCACCATAGGTGACGACAAAAGCATCCTCCAAGATATCCATGAGGGCATCTGTGGCCATCATGCAGGTATCTGCGCCCTAGTCGCCAAAGCTCTACGAGTTGGGTTCTACTGTCCAACCACCATGAACGATGCCAAAGACATCGTCCATAGGTGCAACGCCTGTCAGAGGTATGCGGACAAGCCGCACGCGCCAGGATCCGATCTGAGGCCCATACCGCTGGGGCCTCGACATGATCGGCAATGGGGCCTCGACATGATCGGCAAACTGCCAAAATCCTCGCCAGGAGGTCACATCTTCCTCCTGGTCGCAGTCGACAAATTCACCACGTGGATCAAGGCCATGCCCGTCACCAACCAAAGTGCCAAAACTGCCATCAAATTCTTCGAGTCCATTGTCTACAGATTCGGCGTGCCTCATAGCATCATAACGGACAACGGCTCGAACTTCATCTCGAAGGAATTTCAAGCCTTCTGCGTGAACCTCGGAATCAACATATCCTATGCCTCCGTGGCGCACCCACAGACCAACGAACAGGTCGAAAAGGCCAACGGTCTCATAGGGAACGGCATCAAGAAGCGCCTGTTATGCCCACTCGAAAGGCTTGTGGGAGCCTGGGCAGATGAGCTACCCTCGGTTCTCTAGAGAAAGCGTACAACGCCAAACAGCTCAACCGGCTACACGCCCTTCTTCATGGTGCATGGAGCCAAAGCCGTACTACCTGCCGAGGTACGCCACAAGGCCCGACGGGTTGTCGCCTACAGCGAAGCCGAATCATCGGCAGCACTCGAAGACACCATTGACACACTCAACGAGGCACGCGACATCGCCACGGCTCGCTCAGTGGTCTATCAGTAGATCCTCCGCAACTACCACAGCCACCGGCTGCGCCCAAGGTCCTTCGTCGAAGGAGACCTCGTCCTACGACTCAATCAAGAACGGCCCAAAAAGCTCGAGTCACCCTGGGAAGGACCCTACATCGTCACCAAAGTCATCCCAGATGGAGCCTATCGCCTCATGGACGTCGCATCAGGATTCGAATACTCTAACCCCTGGAAGGTCGCACAACTGCGATGCTTCTACCCCTAGTTACCCTTTTCTTTCAATAAGGCTACTCAGCCGAACAATGTACCTCCTCGTTTGCTATGAATAAAAGCTAAGTTCCTTGGCCCAAATACTTTTTTTCTCCTTACATTATTTCTCACTGAATACGCTCGGGGGCTATGCCTCACATCATGACTTCGTCGACTGAGAACAACTCATACAACCCGAGTAGTTGATCATGTCAGGCTAACGAAAGAGACATGCACATTACAAGGCACCACGTGTCAATACATATAAACTTTACAAAGGGCATTACGAGGCCACTCAAATAAATACAAATTTTACATTAAGTTTTCTTTATAGGATCTACCTTATCTAGAGCATTACATTCACCCGTTGCTCGAACAAATCTACAATCTCCTCGGCATGCTGCGCCACAGCCGCATAATGAGGGAGCCTGTCCTATAGGCTGCCATTTGGTCGAATGGGCGGCCCAGTCGCCACCTCTGCAAGATTGACATCATGGTGATGCAACCGAACAAGAGAAAAGGCAGCCTTCACCCCAGCAATCAGCTGATGCCGCACCAACTCTTGGACGTGGCCCACATTTCGAAATTTAGCAAGAAGACCCCAAAAAGTGGAAGGCGGAGCGTCCAAGGGGAACATGACAGACCAAATGGCCGCAAGAGAAGACCTCGCCTGCCTAAGCACCCGAAGAACCTGGTGTACACGATCTTGCACCGTCGCAAGGACGATGGCCCGATCACGGTACATCCAGAAGAAACCACCAGCCTTCAGGTCCTGTTGCGTCAGGCAGTTCATCCGAATCGCGACGCGCTCATTCTCTTCGCTCGGAACGAGATTCACATCTGCCCAAAGCACGGAATGAGATGGCATACAAATAGGGTGCACCCAAAAGAAACATCGGTTCACAAAGACTTACATTGAATTTTCTCACCCATCTTTCGCAACTACCCAAGCAAGAACTCCTCCCTGGCCGTGGCTCGCTCAGCCTTTGACTTTCATACATCCGTGTGACCTCGGATGCTAAGGATATCCTTCTCCAGGCCGCGGACGCGATCTCGTAGAAAGGCCAATTGCGAGGCGTCATCCAAGGATGGTCGAGACTCAGGCACAGTCGGAATAACCACTAGAACCTGACCCGAAGGATCCTAGAAGCAAATAAACAAGTTTAAACATCACAAGTACTTTTGGCAGCAGCCCAAAGATAGACTTATATACATAATTAAGGCTACCTTGTGGCAAAGTGAAACTTGTTCATCCGCGGGTTATTACAAAAGCAGAAAAAGGAGACGCTACACTAGCTACATTACAAAGGTCTAAGCATCCGTATCCGAAGCAGCCTTGGAGCCAGAATGCCTGCTCTTGGCCTCATTCTACTGCTTCGCCGCGTAATCAGCCAGGAGGTCGATGAGCTTAGGCCCATAACGCTTATAGCGAGAAGCAAAGAGGGCGAAAGCTACCTCTGAGCCATCCACCGTCGTTGGCATCCTGGATGTGACCTGAGGCAGGTCCAGTTCGTCTCCAGATGCCATCGCCATGGCCAGCCCCATGGAAGCGTCGATGCCCTTTTGCTTGCGATTGTACTCCACTGGAGCTTCCTCTGACAGAGCATCAGCAAGGGCGTCGACGTCGTCAAGGGAAACGCCCTTCAGGACGACATCCTTGTAGAAGCACGCGAGCACCTTCTTGGCTTTCTCCAAGGAGCCAGCGGCAGTGCGTAGCGATCCTCGATCACAGCGGCAGCATCAGCCAAAGAATGTCCGTGCTCCAGTGCACCATGATCAAACGTGATGCCTGAAGCATCTAAAAAGAGGAAGGAAAAACACTCGAATGAGGAAGGATAAAGCGCACTCGAAAACTAGAAAACCCAAAGGATACAAGCATAACTTACCAGAAATATCCTTGACAGCAGCCATGAGCTTGTCGGCCATATCCTTCTCCCGCGTGGCTGCAACGGCCACGAGCTGCTGCTCGTGATCCTCAGCCTCCTTCTGCAGGCGCTCCTTGGCCTCCGCAGCATCTGTGGCTTCTTCTCCGCTCGACCGAGGCTCTTTTCGAGAGCATCCAGTCTTTGGAGGCAGCATTCTTATCATCTACAGCATTGTTATCATCTACAACATTATTACCAAGTTTCGGATGAATACAAAAAACACACCTGGCAAACTAGAACGACAACCAAAAAGAAAACTACGCACCTTGAAGCTGCTTCAGCTCAGCCTCCAGCGCCAGATGCTGCTAGATGAGAAGATTGGTGCTGTGCACAAAGGGCTACAGAAGAAACAAAAACAAAAGTCAATGAGCAAAGGGCTCGGGGGCTTTCCCCGAAAAAGAAAAAGATCAATGGGTCATATAAAAAGGGCTCGAGGGCTCCCCCAATGGAGTAAAAAATACAACCCTTACGTGTTCAAGCACGGACTCCGAAGGTATGCATGCTGCCTTCTGAGTTACGACTGCCCGAGCTTCTCGCTTGGAGGAGTTTGGGTCATCGTCCTCAGAGTCGGCCACCACCTGGGGGATAGAAGTCGTCGGCTTTAACTCTGCCATTAATTCTTGAGTGTCCCTGTTGAGGGACTCCTCCGAAGGATTGCTGCAAGCAACCAATCAAATCATCAACAAGCTAAAATTTCAAAGATGAAAATGAAAACAAGACTCAAGCGCAATGACTTATGACTCGATGTCCGATAAATTGAAGACAGTAGCTGCCTTCTCCTTCTTCTTCTTGGCTGGCGGCTGCGGAGCCACCACCCGAATAGGCACGGCAGGGAAAGGCGCAAACGACGTACCTTCTTCCATGCCGTGTTGCTCGAGGAACGGTGGACCCCTTGGAATTGGTGGGGTAGACGCATCTAAAGACTCTCTCCGGGAGCGCTTTCGGGCCCGCCCTTCGCTCGCCTTGGGGGCTTCCAACGTAGGAGACTGCGCCGGAGGAAGCTCTGATTCAGAATCCACAACCTCGTTATCCGGTGCAATCGGATATTTCTCATGTAGAGAGGGCATCATCCCATCTACCTTGAGGTCCTGCAAACCAAAGACAGAAGATTAGGGACACTACAAGCTGCAAAAACACTCAAAAAGCGCAACGCGCAAACTACAAGTTTTCCACCTGCAGAACCGCATTTTTGGCGCAGAACGGGGAGGTCAAGGATTTCCCCGGGATCTCCTCGTCGGCCTTGTACTTCGGTAGGGTCCAAAGTGCTCTATCAAGGTCACCTGAAGACAACTCCTCAGGTGAAACTCTCGTCGGGTCGTGGCGACCAGCATATAGAAACATCGGGTGCGCCCTCGCTTGGAGCGGCTGCACCTGACGCTTGAGGAAGGTGTGGATGATGTCCATGTCATTGACCTCCTTACCGGCCACCAGTTGGAGTGCTTCCAAGCGACGGTAGAGCTCATCCACCTACACCATCTCACCCTCCAAGACGTGGTTCTTCCACGACCTCTTTGGGACGATCTTCTCCACGGAGTCGAAAGGGGCGAGACCATATTCTTGTCTGTCCAATTTGGCGTCGCTGATGTAGAACCACTTCTTCCGCCAATACTGGATGGACTCGCACATGGAAAAGGAGAAGAAAAGAATAAAAGATTGAATGGAAATGATGCAGCCGCCGAGCGGATAGACTCCGCCGGTGCCGGATTGCCTCTTCATGGAATAGAGTTTCCGGACGAGGCCCAAGTACGGCTCGATACCGAGACAGCACTCGCAAAGAGTGATGAAGCAGGCGATGTGGAGAAGAGAGTTGGGAGACAAATGATGCAATTGAATCCCATAGAAAAAGAGGAGTCCACGAAGAAATTCATGGACAGGAAGAGAACGACCATGGATGACAAAGGCGTAAAACATCACCCGAAACCCTTCAGGTGGGCGTGGGATTACCTCGTTGCCGGGGAGGATGGCGTCCTCTTTGTTCTTGGGGATCAACCCAGCATCGTGCAGCTTGTGCAGATCCCCATCGCGCATCTCTATGCGCTTCCACCCGCTGTCAGTGGCGCGGTCCGTCGTGGTGACCTTCTTGCCGCTGCCGGCGGCGCTCGAACCAGCTCCGGCGGTTGTCTTCTTTGGCTTGCCCATCTTATAGCGGCGAGTGTGGTGGTGCGAGCGCAAGGAGGAAGGAAAAGTATGGAGAATGTCCAACGCGCAACAAAGGGCAGCGGAGCTCATGAGAATGGAGGAAACGGAGATGAGCAAATGACGAAGGATAAAAGAAAATCACGGTTTACCTATGGTATAAAAGGAAGAAGATGATGCACACGAGCCGTTGATTCAGAAGCCCTAGCGCGCACCTCATATCTAACCATACACGTGTTAGCACTACACCAAACCGTCGCCAACACACCATCCACTATGCACGGAAACCGAGGAGACGCCGTAATATTTTCCATGTCTGCGTGTGACTAGTCAACCTCAAATCAGTCGGGGGGACCCATGATCATCTCGTCGCATCATCTCTGTTGCCGCAGACGTTTGAGATCACCAATCGTCAGCACTGACGTCATCAAGGCAAAGCCAACAATGGCTCGATGTTTTCGGCTGATCAATCTAGTACTTACTGGAATCTACGATTCAAGAAATTACTCGAGAGCCACTCCTATCAGGAGCACTGGCTGCGCACCTAAGAAATGACTAAGGTAACTACACCTCGCAACTATCTTCGAGTCCTACATCGAGTCTGCGACTCCACTACGGACTCGGGGGCTACTCCCATAGGGAGCGTCGGTTGAGCATTCGAAAAAATTGTTTCCTTCGGACCTATATTGAAAACGACGGAATTAAAGTCTCTGCTCGAGTCTATGACTCGAATCGACACTCGGGGGCTACTCCCATAAGGAGCGTTGGCCGCGCACCCTATGAATTCTTCGACTGTGATCCTTCCGATCAAATACGATAAAAAAACTTTTTGGCAACTTTGCCCAAACCAACGCTAAGTGAGAAGCA
The DNA here is from genome assembly GCA_916181665.1 of Avena sativa. Classification (NCBI taxonomy): domain Eukaryota; kingdom Viridiplantae; phylum Streptophyta; class Magnoliopsida; order Poales; family Poaceae; genus Avena; species Avena sativa. The sequence goes on from OV702295.1 coordinate 135,009,563, forward strand.
GACTACTTGGCCACCCGAAACACTTCCGTGGTGATAAAATTTCGGATGCTGTGTCTATGATGCAAAGATAAGCCCTACAGATATCATTTGATGGCCTGGTAACGCACCTGATTGCGCTCTGCCAGTAAACTGCCGTGTCAATAGGCACGATGAAAATCCCGACGGACGCGTTGATTACATCACTCGGAAATCACTTGGATTCGTGTAACATCCCAAAAATATTAAGAAAGATTATCAAGTTCCAATCACCCAAGTTTAGGGTTAACAAAAACTTTTATTATTAAAATCAATATGAATGCATGTGTGTGTGTGTGATAAATGCATGAATGCTTGCAATGCCATGTTTGATTGCTATGAATGATAAGGATTGGTTTAAAGATAAAAACAATATCATCTAGATCATTTCCAAGCAGAATCAAATAAAGAGAAAATCAAATATAGGGCATATGAGCAAATGGTCATTTGGCCAAACTTGTTCACTAGACCACTTTGAGTGTTCCTAGTCCAAGATTTCTTATAGAAACAAATCCAATTCTTTTCACCCTTGCTAGAACAAGTAAAAATGAACCCAATCCCACTTTACAAACCAACAGAAACAAATTCCAAATCTATTTAAAGGACAATTCAAGATTGAATCAAGTGTATAACATAGCCATTTCTCAAAAACCAACCAGACCACTTCACCTTGGCAAACCCAAGAAACCTCAGACTACCAAGCATGTGACCAGAGCACTCTCCAAAATTCAGCCAAAAATTCAAATTTAAATTTCATGCGGCCATTTCACCAAACACCTGGTGAGCACAAATGAAACTTGCCTAACTTCTACTGTTCTTGATCAATGCATTGTCGACTACTTGTCGCCACTACTAGCCCTTATCTCCCCCAGCACACAACACTACATTGAACAAGCCACCTCCTCATTGCCTGCACCAATGTCGCGCCACCCGAGTTGCCATTGCCGACCGACCATGGCTAGCACGCAGGAGGAAGCGTTCCTCCCGTCCATGATGTCTAGGAGGCAGGCCACTGTCCATCGCCACTCCCTATCCACCCCTCGAGCTCAGCAAAGCCCTGGACCACCAGAGAATCGCCGCGCCCATTTATCTGTAACCATTCCAAGAGCGCGCCAGAGCGCCGCAGCTGACACGCGCGCACACGCCGTGCCTCGCCCTCACCATGCATAACTACACTCGCCACGACCCTAGCTACCTCCCAGACACTACCGTTCGCCGCCGCGCGACACGAAGCCTTTGTACGCCGTCTTGAACACCGCCGTTCTCGCACAGAGCACCGAACGCTCATGACCATCCTCGACCGCCTCGTGCCATGCCTTTAAGCCAGTGATGACCGCGAGGAGACACTACACCGTCCTATGCCCTTCGCCATGCCCGTAGCTCACTGGAACGACATCGTCGGAGGAGCCCGACCATGCCACTCGGTCCCCGTCGCCGGTGTATAAATAGAGGCCACCCCCACCTCAATTATTCACACCATCTCACTCCACTCGCTCTTAGAACCACCCCACATCTTTCCCTGGAGCAAGGCGAGCACCAGCCCGCCGGAATTTTTCTGGAGTCCGCCGCTGCAGAGGAGGAGAGGAGTCATTGATTAGAGCCACCCCAGGAGCTGCCGCGACCATCGTTCGAACTGCCATCATCGATAACATCGTTCTCCCCCATCGCCGACCTTAGCTGGAGCCCTGGTAAGCCACCGCGTACCCCCACTGTCGCCGTTAGGGTTTGTTCTCGCCGGAGATATTCATCGGAGACGACGAACTTAGGTCGTAGATCTTGTTCTAATTGTAGAGCTCAGATTGAAATATACCACTTCGTTTGGATAGAGTCGCTGACGCATGGACCCTCCTATCAGCAGCCCGCTGCGCGACTTCGATTTGCATTATTCGTAGGACACCTTATATGTATTGCTATGCAGCTGGGCCGGCCCAGTAACATTCCCGCGCGTAGCCCAGAGATTCAAACAATCTTCTTCCATTTTAATTAAAACCTAGTTCAGTCAGTGACTTTGAAAATCAATTCAAAGAGATTTACTGAACCAAATGACATGATTCCAATTTGTCTTGACAGGTATTGAAATTATCAATCCAAGCCCATTGGATTCAAAATATTTGAAATTATAGATCACCTATAGTAAAAATAACAAGACAGAGACTTTTCCACATTCAAACATTTTTCAAAAATCAACCATAAATGCTTTTGAGTTGATTCCAACTCTCAAAAATCAGATTTGATAAGATCTAACTGAATATGTAAATATATTTACGTTTACATGCAGTGATCTTGGAATAGTACTAAAAAATGCTACATAGGCATTCCTAGTCACTTTAATTATATAAAATAGTAATTTTAAACTTTATAAAATGTGACCACCACTTTAAATCACATTCCCAAGTGTTAGAATATGTGGTGATGACATGTGTCAACATGATCCCATATTCTAATTAGGGAATATTAAATCTTAAGTAGTTTTTAATGAGTAGAAATTACTTTTCCAAAATAAAACAAAAAGTACTAGGTCTTTATTTCATGTGATGATTGTGATGATGCTAGATCATCTAGTGTGAACCTTTGTGTTCTAAATAGAGGTAGTTAAGTATTGTTTGGTGATTGTGTACCTCGTATTTATTTATAGAAGCTAGTACCGACCAAGGCTACGAGGAGGAGTACGAAGAAGAAGAAGAAGAAGAAGAAGAAGAAGAAAACTTCAACCAGTGCACCAATCAAGGCAAGCTAACACTTGAAAGCTAGAACTTTGAATGCTACTTATGCAAGATAACCTATGCAAGATGCATTAGGCATTCTTTGGTTATGCAACCTTGATTATACCAAATCCCAGTTTTACTTGCAAGCTTTATTCTTACCAAAGTTATTTATTACATTTACTTAGTGACTTGTGAGTTTTCGAAAGATAGTATAGATGGCATAAAGATCATAAAACTAGGCCTAAGTAGTTACAACTAGATGTCATACTAAGGCATCAAACTAGATTTGAATAGTCACACTTGATTAGCACCCCTCATTACTGAATACCCTCAATTTTAGTGGCTAGTGCTAAGCATAAAAGTTGATCACTTTAGATGGGAATACTTGGTGAAAATGATTATGAAAACATTGGAATGAAGATACATTCTATTGAAATGTTTTGACATATGTTATGAACACCAGATGATTTTGATGATGAAATGTTGAGGCATGAGCCTTAGACCTTTATAAAAACTGATGGTTGGGTTCGGATGCGATACCATTCCAAGTTTACCGTATAACCACAATACCCGAATTTGGGTAGGGCTTAACTGGAAGTTTATATATCATAGTATGGGTTCCCTTGCGGAAGAGGTTTGAACTGAGGCTACCTCGTGATGAATGTCCACCTATGCAGTTCCCAAGATGAAAGATGGTCATGGTTGGGAGGCCAAACTCATAGGGGAGGTGCCTATACTAGGGTGTGTTATTGAAAGGATAGGATTGATTATCCGCATACTAAGTATGATGACTCAGGGTTGCCCCTGGAGGATGTATCGAATGTTGTGGTGAAAGTGTACCACCTCTACAGAGTGTCAAACTATTCGAATAGTCGCATCCATGGTTATGGACAGTTGGAGTGGCCATACTGTTCCGTTGTCAGATGTTTTCAAAATGACTTGTGAAATGAACTATGACTTTGACTTGACCATAACAGGGTTGTGAACATGAAAACTAAGTTCCCACTTAGGTGTTGTAAAACATTAAGTTACTTTTCTTTACTTCTAAACTCAGTTAGAGATAAACCTGGCTTTTTGCAAATAAACCTAGAGCTTACAATTCCTACTCGAACTACTTTATTTGATAGTGATAGTTTGCGAGTACTTAAAGAGTACTCATGTCTTTGTCCCTGGCTATTCCTATGTCCAGACTATGAGGAGTACTACTAGGATGAAGGACAGCAGGAAGTCTATGACAACTATGATCATCTCCCATCGTCAGCATTACATGTGACCCTGAAGATGGAGCTTCGACCACGCTACCCTTATTATTATTCCACTGCGTTGAATGTATTAAGACTAGATCATGAGATCCTTTATTTGTAAGACCTTTATTATGGTTTGTAATGGATGATGAACTATGGTACCAATCTGTTACGTCTCGCAAAAATGGTAATCCTGGGATTGCGATGTATGGCATAATAGGCATCTGGGATTAAAAATCCGGGTGTTGACAAGTTGGTATCAGGTCCATCCTGACCATAGGAGACCCTAGTTAGAATGGACGCTTGAATCAAAAACTTAGTTTCAAAACAAAAGAAGTGAGTGTTTATGAAAACCTATTCTCATTTTTATCCCTGAGATTCTTTCAAAAATATTCATGTTCCTAAAAAATTCTTACAATCATACATGAAATTTGACACACTTGATCACCTCACTAACTTACTCATCCTACATTCTTATATATGGAAGTCAAGTATAGCAAGTTCTACCAGTTGGGCAACGGAGGAGAGCTCATCTTCGAGCGCGACTTAAGCCAACTCTTAGAACTTCTTGAGCGCCTGCACCCCGAGTTCTTCGGAGGAAAGCTCAATGATCAGCAAGGAGGAGAAGTACAATGGCTGATAGTGGCAAATCTCAGAGGAAAGATGGAGGCACCCACCTCAGAGGGTATCCAATTCATCTTGAGGGAGAACAAGTGGCTAGACGGACTGGCCAGGGCTATGCAGGAAGCTCTTGCCCGTCTGTGTGGGCAAAGCATCAACCAGATCAAGGGCACTCGCTTTGAGTACTACGCAAGGCGTGATGCTATCGGACAACCATTGGAGGTACCAGGTAATCCGGAGCTAAAGCATCAGGTGGATCATCTCGACTTCATGTTGTATGATAGGCAGATGGTGTTGGACAACACCCGCACCTATGCCTTGCAGTCAAGAAGGACCAAAACCTCGCCATCCTTGTGAAGGAGTGCAAGTCACTTTGCCATCTGCGTGACAAGAAGGATCGCATCATTGCCCTCCTTCGTAACAAAGTGTCAGACTTGGAGGAGACCATCCATGAGCGGGACATGCAGCTTAAGGAGAGGGAGAACAAAGAGGAAGATATTCGTGGAGATCCCTACTCCTACCTCAGCGATGATGATGACTACCTGGAGGACCTCTACATGGACTTCCACACTGATGATGGTGATTCCGCCTTCATTGATGATGACGAAGCCACCGGTTCTGATGAGTAGTAGCACCTGAGCACTATCGTAGGTGTGAGTTGTATCCAGTCCCACTGTATCGTAGCTTCACAGAATGGTTCCTAAAACCATCTATTACCTTAGTGCGGTGTGTGTTTGTATTGGGTGCTATAAATGAATGAATGAAAAGAAAGTTGCTAGTTGGAAAAAACAGAGTCAAACTCAAAGTTTAAAAGACCCAATGCTGCAAATCTTGCAAATGTTGGTTGCTGACCATGAAGCTGGAAGAGTTGAACATCTAGCCAATTTAGCCACCCTTCAACAGATAGCTTAGATGGACAATAATAATCAAGGCCATGGAAACCAGGACAACCATGGATCCAAGCTCAAGAACTTTCAGAACACCAATCCACCCATATTTAGTAAGTCTGAAGAGCCATTAGATGTTGATGACTGGCTGCAGACCATGGAGAACAACTTAGAAGTCGCAGGAGTGGAGGCCTATGAGAAAGTATTGTTTGCCACCCACTATCTGGCAGGTGATGCAAGAGCTTGGTGGAATAGCATCTGTACAGTGAATGGAGGATAGATGATGGCTTGGGATGAATTCAAACTCAAGTTTAGCCGAACCCATGTGCCACCAGGTTTGATCATGTGGATGAGGGATGAATTCAAGGAGCTGAAGGAAGGAAGGATGACTGCGGTAGAGTGCCATGACAGATTTCTGACTCTGTCTAGGTATGCCCCTGATGAGATTGGTACTGAAGGCAAGAAGAAGGAGAGATTCTTGAATGGTCTGCATGATGAGATGCAGACAGTGCTGGTCAACATTCCATTTTCTGACCATGAAGCCTTGGTGGATTCTGCAATCCATATGGAAGGCAAGATCAACCAAGCCAATGAGAATCACAAGCGTTGAATGATGCATCAACCAGGATCCCACCATACCCCGAAGTATTGCCCCAACCCGTCTGCGGGATATGCCCCGAGAAACAATAGACCCCCTATGTCCCGTCCGAACTATCCCAACCGTGGAGGAGGAAACCCAAGGCCCGGAGGAAACCACAACAACAACCTCGGCAACTCCAACAATTTCAACCGTGCACCGCCCAAGACCAACAACAACAACCCCAACAACAACAATACTGCCCGAAGGACTGGAAGCAACGTCGTGCCTATTGCAGGAAAAGACAAGTCTGTGGTTACTTGTTTTGAATGCACAGTCAAGGGTCACTACTCCAACGAGTGCCCCAAGAATCTTGTGGCAGCAGCCAATGTGAAGGCCCTAGCTTAGCAGTAGTGCCGTGTTCAGCCTAGAAGGAGAATTGCACTAGGGAACTCACTCAACCACAACGGTCGTATGTTTCACATGAATGCTGAGGAAGCTCAGGAAGCGCCAGATGTCGTGCTAGGTATGTTTTCTATTAACTCAGTACTTGCAAGAGTGTTGTTTGATTCTGGAGCATCGCACTCGTTTGTTATAGAAGAATTTGCATGCCCTAGTAACATTCAACCAACAAAATTGAAGCATGTTATGATAGTTCAAATACCTGGTTGAACCACCAAAGCTAGACAAATTTGCAAGGCCGTCCTATCAGAATCCATGGAATAGATTTTTATGCTAATCTAATAGTACTTGGAACCAAAGGTTTGGAAGTAGTACTAGGAATGGATTGCATGTCAAAACATAAAGGATTAATCGACTGTGCCAAGAAATCCATAACCATGACTAGTACCACTAGAGTATCAGTAGAGCATGTATCTAAGACTTTGCCCCGTCAATTCAAGTGCAACAAGAGTCTAGCCCAACCAACCATTGACCAAGTCAGATTAGTCTATGAATACCCCGACGTAATCCCAGATGTATTGCCCGGTATGCCCCCAGATCGGGATATCGAGTTTATCATTGAACCAATCCCTAGAACTAGACCCATAGCTCAGAGACCTTATAGTATGAACCCGTCGGAATTAGTGGAGCTAAAGAAGCAACTGGATGCTATGATGGAGATAGGACTGATTCAACCAAGTGCGTCGCCATGGAGATCACATGTTTTGTTTGTGGACAAGAAAGATGGAGGTAACCATTTGTGCATGAATTATCACAAGTTGAATGGTGTCACCATTAAGAACAAGTACCCACTACCGATGATAGAAGATCTGTTTGACCAGTTGACCGGTGCCAAAGTGTTTTCTAAGATTGATCTTAGAACTGGTTATCATCAACTCAAGATTCGCGCAGAGGATATTCCACAGACTTCCTTCACCACCACATATGGCTTGTATGAGTACACTATCATGTCTTTTGGATTAACCAATTCCCCCGCTTATTTCATGAATCTCATGAATAAGATTTTTATGAACTTCCTGGATAAGTTTGTCGTTGTTTTTATCGACGATATTCTGATCTATTCCAAATCAGAAGAAGAAATGAGCTACACCTCAGGATCATCCTTGAAACCCTTAGAGCGCATCAGTTGTATGCTAAGTTTAGCAAATGTGAGTTCTGGTTAAAGGAAGTAGGATTCCTAACACATATCGCGTCGGTAGGAGGAATTGTTGTCGATCCCGCCAAAGTTAAGGATGTTGAAGAATGGCAAGCCCCAACCACTCAAACCCAAGTTCATGCATTTCTTGGATTAGCGGGATATTACCGTAAGTTCGTAGAAGGATTCTCGAGCATCGCAAGACCCATGACCCAATTGTTGAAGAAAGATAACAAGTTTGAATGGATGGACAAATGTGAAGCAAGTTTTCAAGAGCTCAAGAACAGATTGATTTCAGCCCCAATCTTGATTATGCCGGATATCAAGAAGCCTTTTGATGTGTATTGTGACACATCCAAGGTTGGTCTCGGATGTGTGCTGATGCAAGAAGGCAAAGTCATATCCTATTTGTCCCGACAACTGAAGCAACATGAGCAGAATTACCCTACCCGTGACCTCGAACTAGCAGCCGTAGTTTTAGCCTTCAAGACATGGCAGCATTACCTCATGGGTAATTGATGTGAGATTTATTCGGATCACAAGAGTCTGAAGTATATTTTCACCCAGAAGGAGATAAATATGAGGCAAAGGAGATGGATAGAGCTAATCAAGGACTATGATCTTGACATTCACTATCACCTCAGCAAAGCCAATGTGGTAGCAGATGCTCTTAGCAGATTGTTGTGTCAATTGAACACCATGATAAAAGAATCCCAACCAAGTTTGCATGAGATGGAAAATTTTAGAATAGAGCTAGTGAGTGAAGGATTTTGGCTAGCATAGAACTTCAACCCACTTTGATCAGTCAGATCAAGGAGGTGCATAAAGGAAATGCTAGTATTGACGGAATCAAATGTTGTATCGGTACAGGGAAGGTACCCGGATTCACCGAAGATGAAGAAGGAGTTTTGTGCTACAAAGGACGTATCTGTGTACCAGCGGATTCGGAGTTGAAACAAGCTATTTTGCAAGAATCCCATGATACTCTTTATTCTATCCACCCTGGAGGAACCAAGATGTATGAGGATTTGAAGGAGCAATTTTGGTGGCATAAGATGAAGCGAGAAATCAGAAGCTACATAGCTAAATCTGATATCTGTCAGAGAGTCAAAGCGGGACATCAGAGACCCGCAGGACTTTTGCAACCATTGCAGATTCTGGAATGGAAATGGGATTCTATAGGAATGGATTTTATCACCGGTTTGTCTACATCTAGTAGAGGAAATAACTCTATTTGGGTCATAGTGGATAGACTGTCCAAAGTATCCCATTTCTTACCGGTCAAGACCACTTATCAGAGCTCGAAGCTAGCAGAGTTGTATATTGCTAGGATAGTCAGTTTGCATGGAATCCCCAAGAACATTGTGTCGGATCGAGGAACCCAGTTTACCTTGATATTTTGGAAGAAATTCCAAGAAGGATTAGGAACCAGACTGGATTTCAGCACACCTTATCACCCTCAAACTAATGGACAAACGGGGTGAGTAAACCATATACTTGAAGATATGTTGAGAGCTTATGTGTTGGAATATGTATCTAAATGGGAGGACTGTCTTCCTTTCACAAAATTCTCATACAACAATAGTTATCAAGCCAGTTTGCAAATGGCCCCATTTCAGTTTATGTATGGAAGGATGTGTTGTACCCCACTGAATTGGTCGGAAGTAGGAGAGAGTCAGATTTTCAGATCCGACATCCTAAGACAAGTCGAAGAGAAAGTTCACAAGATCCGTGAGCACCTTAAGACCGCCCAATCTAGAAAAAATAGTAATGCCAACAAGAGACGTCGAGATATAGCCTTCACTATCGAAGATTTTGTGTATATGAAAGTATCACCCTTGAAAGGAATGCAATGTTTCCAAGTGAAAGGGAAGTTAGCCCCTACATATATTGGACCCTTCAAGATTTTGAATAAGTATCATATCAACTAGAACTGCCGGAGGAGATGTCAGCCGTGCATGATGTGTTACATATCTCGTTAATTCGCAAATGCCTAGAAGTCCCGGAGAAGACCGAAGTTTTCAAGAATATTGATCACATGACCATAGAGATCAACAAGGACCTAACTTATCATGAAGTACCCATTCGTATTTTGCAAGAAGCCTTTAGAACCACCAGAACCCGAAGTATCAAGTTTCTCAAGATCCATTAGAGTAACCATACTGAAGAAGAAGCTACTTGGGAGCGAGAAGATTACATTAGGACTGAGTTTCTAGATCTCTTTAGTTCCTAGTTTTCTTTTTCTTAAATCTCGGGACGAGATTTTGTTTAAGGAGGGAAGGTTTGTAACATCCCAAAAATATTAAGCAAGATTATCAAGTTCCAATCACCCAAGTTTAGGGTTAACAAAAACTTTTATTATTAAAATCAATATGAATGCATGTGTGTGTGATTAATGTATGAATTCTTCAAATGACATGTTTGATTGCTATGAATGATAATGATTGTTTTAAATCTGAAAACAATATCATCTTGATCATTTCCAAGCAGAATCGAATAAAGAGAAAATCAAATATAGGGCATATGAGCAAATGGTTATTTTGACCAAACTTGTTCACTAGACCACTTTGGGTGTTCCTAGTCCAAGATTTCTAATAGAAACAAATCCAATTCTTTTCACCCCTTGCTAGACCAAGTAAAAATGAATCCAAGCCCACTTTACAAAACAAAAGAAACAAATTCCAAATCTATTTAAAGGACAATTCAAAATTGAATCAAGTGTAGGTACTAAGATAGCCATTTCTCAAAAACCAACCAAACTACTTCACCTTGGCAAACCCAAGCAACCTCAGACTACCAAGCATGTGATCTGAGCACTCACAAAAATTCAGCCAAAAATTCAAATTTAAATTTCATGCGGCCATTTCATCAAACGCCGGTGAGCACAGATCAAACTTGCCTAACTTCTATTGTTATTTATCAATGCATTGTCCACTACTTGTCGCCACTACTAGCCCTTGTCTGCCCCATCACCCAACACTGCATTGAACCAGCCCCCTCTTCACTGCCTGCACCAGTGTTGCCCCACCCGAGCCACCATTGCCGGCCGACCATGGCCAGCACGCAGGAGGAAGCGCCATGCCATGTCGCATCCCAAATTTTAGATTTGGTTCTGCATATCATTCATATCATTACATCATGTTCTTCCATGCAAAACATCCGATTGAAATGATTCGGTAAAACGCTGTTTTCAAAACCCTATTTTACTTTACTAAAATGCTTCTGCGGGAGGGTATACTAGGACTTGTGTTTTCCACCCTTGTAAACTAGTGGGTTCACTCACCACATGACCCTAGTTTGATCTCCTAGATTTTAGAAAAATTTAGGAACAAGTTTCGCCCAATTCGGAGTCCGTATGAAAAAGTTACGGAGGAAATACTAAATAGGAAATTGGAAAAAAAAGGGGCGCAGCCGCTGGGCCGAGCTGGCCCACGCAGCAGCCAGCAGTGCGCGCAGCCGCCGCCGCCCGCGCGGCGCGTAGTAACTGCCGCCGCCAGCTGCCGACCCGCTGACGAGCGGGGCCCGCCCGTCGGCCGCCTCCAGTCACCTCCACGCGGGGCCCACCTGTCAGCCGAGTTCGTCTTGATCTCCAACTACTAGCACAATTCTCGCGGGATTCCCGTGTCGTTTCTGAACCGATTTCAACGATTTTTCTTGCCTATAACGATCTCCTCGAGCCCCTCTTCCAAAACCCCCATCTAATTGCAACCGAGACGCCCTAAATCTCCGGCGATTTCTCGCCGGAGTTCGAGCCCGCCGCCACCGCCATTAGCTCAGGTGAGCGCGCCGCCCTCACCTCGTCGCGCCGCCCTCACCTCGCCCGCGCGCGCCGCCACCTCGCCGCACCGCCCGCCTGACCGCCGAATTCTTCTCCCCCGTAGGCCGCCGCCCCGACGCCCGCCCGAGCCGCCGACCGACGTCGACCCCGCCGCCGGCGACCGCGCGCGCCCGCCGCCTCCTCTCCGCGCCGACACCCGACCCTACCGGCCCGACGCCTCGCCGCACCGCCCGCCGCCGCCGGAGGACCTCGCCGCCGCCGCCCGCGCCTCGCCGTCGTCGCTCTGGTGAGCTCGCCGTCGCCGCCACCTCCCCCCTGCCGTTGATCTTCGATCCAACGGCCCAGATTGGGCGTGGACTAGTCAGCCTGGGCGGTTGACTGGTCAACAGCCAGTCCACCGCCACGTCAGCGCCACTTAGCCGGTCAAAGTCGAGGTTTGACTGGGCGATTTCATAAATAGATTTAATTGGCAAAAACTTTTTTAAACTTGTAAATTGCGTAGAAATTAATCTACTGGGCCAAAAATTGCAAATAAAATATGTGTAGATTCAGTAAGTCGTGTAGAATCTTGCTGTACCATTGTTTTAAACTTTTGCAGCAAGATATTTTCCAGATTAACAAAATGAGTTAATGCCCTTTTTGGAGTAATTAATTCGTAGAAAAAGATCTGTAACTCCGAAAATTGCAAATAATATGTCCCTGGATTCAGTAGAACAAGAGGAATCTCAAAGTGAATTAAAAAGATAGGCCTACAGTAAAAACTTTTGCAGAAACTATTTAGTGGCCTTCTGTAGTATTTTAATTACTCAGGGAGTTTTATAATTCCTTTTTGAGTAATTCCAATTTGTACTGTTCCTAAATAGCAATGCCTCTACAGTAGAATTTTCCCAAGATTTTACAAACAGTATGTTTTCGGTAGTGAATTATTTGGTTTCTAGCTCTAGTTTCGAGCATTATATTTTGCATAATGGTTTTCCTTGCGCTAAAATTATTTTCCATGCATGCATTCAGTAGCTTTGCTGAATAGGATTATGTGGTGCTGCTGTAGCATCAATCCATCTGTCATGCATGCATTCATGCATCATCTTTGTTTGCATATGCTTGTGTATGGTTTGTTTATGAATGCAACTGTATCGTGTGGATTGTGACGAGTGCAACGCTTGCTCGTGTGTGGATTGTTCTTCCGACCGCTACAACCAAGGCAAGTAGATGCTACTTTGTTCATGATATTGTCCTACTATTTTCAATGCATTGTCGTGTATTTTTGTAGATGCATGTGTAGGATGATACTATCGCTATGCTATGTCCTATTATGTGGTAGGGCTTTCCTTGTAGATGAACCACCGTTGGTAGATGTGCTTATCCATGCTATGATGTACGAGGGCTGGGTTACATCACTGAAAGTTGTTTCTAAAAGTGTTGGTTTGCGAAAACTAAAAAAACTTAATCAATGAATCTCTTGGGTGTGATGGGATTGATAAATTTTGGTGGTATCATTGCGGAAAGGCACCCAGGTATCGAGAGAAAATGATTGGCTTATTTATTTTGTAGCTTACGTGTACAACCATGTGCCAATAATGAAATGGGCGGTTGGTTGGACCTAGTAGGTTGTGGTAACTCGAACCCGCGTATCAAGAGATGTAGAATTTTGGTAGGTTGGACCGGTGCGCGTCGGGATTGGGGAGCTACTTCCTGAACGGTCTCTTCTTGGACTTCTCCCTATCATCACCCAAAATGAGAGTGATGGTACGAGTTGGGCTGGCCAAGTCACATGGGTAAAGTGTACTAGCCCCTGCAGGGTGTATAATCCAATCGATTAGCCGTGTCCCCGGTTATGGACAATGAGTTGCTTGATATTGATTCCATGACATGTTTCTCGCTCATTCTAATTTCATAATTGCTTTATTATTGTTGGGTTAACTTAATTGGGATCTTTTCAAAGAAAATCAAAAACTGTTTATGAAAGTAGGACAAAGGTAGTTGCAAATGCAAGCTAGCCACAGCTCCACTTGCCAAATATGCATGTAGATGTTAACACTATTGTCTCCTTTACTAGCTCTACTTGCCATACATTCCATGTATTGACCCTTCGGGGCTGCTACGTTTCATGTTGCAGGATATTCCGATTCTGAGTAATCGATATAGGCCACGGTACTCCACTCGGCACTTGTTCACTTGTGGGCAATTTGAAGAATGGAGGATTTACTTTATTTATGTTGCTACCTGAATAATTTGAGCTAGCCTTGAGCTAAGCTTTTATTCTAATAATGGTACTCTGGATCTTCGTTATTTATGATACACGGATATTTTGCTATGTTATTCATCTTATTCTATTGTGGGCCAATGAACCGATCCAGGGATTGGCATGTCACATAGAAGCCACGGTCTTTTCAGAACCGCGGTGTTACAAGATGGTATCAGAGCCCGTGTGTCGACTGTAGGATCGTGACCTAGGATTGGATTAGGAAACTATAGAATTATTAAAGCTTATATTAACTCTGTCTTTCATCTTATGCCTTTCACTCTCGTAAATTCTTACCATATGCTATTCTCACACTTTCCTCTTTTAATTGATAGATGGGAGAAGTCAGGACTGAGTATGCAACCATGGAGTCACCAAGGCCCTTTGCAAGACAGTTAGCACAGCTCTCGCAGTCATTAGGATTGCCACTGCCCATGTTCAAGGGGAGAAGGCTGTACACCTATGGATATGGTGAGGATGCATGGGAGATCACCACCTTCATCTTCAGGGATGCCGCCTTGCCAAACCCTGTGCATCTGATCTACACCAAGACATACTGCAACTGGGGACTTGGAATTAACTTGGCCATACATGAAGCCCTGTCTCGCCAGTGCCATCATGTCAGACACCTACTGCCAGCAGATTCACCCTACCGTGACTATGGGAGGCGTGATGAAGATGGACACATTGTGATTATCCCGGGCGACAGGAACAACATGCCGCCTCGTCGGAGGCACATAGAGGACATGGAAAGGGAGAATGGAGCTCTAGCTGAGAAAGTGATGATGATAAAGGAGATTGCAGATTTTGCCAGCAATGGTATGGTGGTCCAAGGACAGGAGATTGACACCTTGCATGAAGCTGTGGGAGTTCTGGAGAATGCCCTGATAGGCAGAGATGCAACCATAGCTCATCTTCATGGAACTGTGCAGGAAAACACCCAGAACATACAACAGCTGCAAGGGACCGTCCAGGAAAGGGATCAAACTATTGAAGCTATGGCAGCCCAGATTGCCGCTCTCCAAGCACAGCTGAATCCACCCTCTGATGATGACAATGGAGATGGTGGCAACAATGATTATGATGATGATGACAGTGGGAATGATGATGATGAGGACGAGGATGATGATGATGGAGACGATGATGGTGGAGGAGATGAAGCTGTTGCAGTTGCAGCTGAAAGTGAAGAAGAAGAGGAGGATCCAGAAGAGGTGGAGTTTGAGATTTCAAGTGATGACTCAGGAGAGGTGTACACTCCGCCGCCATGGTTGAACCGTGGACAGCAGCGCCAACGCATGAGTGCAAGGACCTACCGCGACCTCTTCAAGAAGTAGATAGAAGTCCACCAATTAGTCCTCGTTAGGAAAAATCGTTAGGATTAGTCTCGATCGATGTAAAACTTAGTTACAGTTAGCTTAAGAGTGTTTATTTGCTTATTTGTGTACTTCAATATCCTAGGAATTATTTGTGCGAATTTTATGAAAGAGTTATGGCAAGTTTGGTTAATATCTGTGTTATTTTCGCTGCAGTTTTCTGCTGATACAGCAGTACTGTACAATTTTTCATATTTTTCTGGTATCTGGGAAAAATCTGAAAAAAATAGGACTGGTGCGAAACTCTCGTTAATGTATGTGCAAAAATCAGCTAAAATTCCTGACGAGCCTAAGTCAGGTAGAAAATTCGTGAACACTGCTGGACTGTTCTGGCAGATTGCTGTTTTTGCTGCTTTGTTGATCAACTGTTTAGTTAACCATTGTCAACTCTTGTAAAACTATTTCAGTAGGTATATATAGCTAGGATAACCCCAGGGATGTTGCTGGATCACTTGTTTGGTGATGTGTTGCTTGCTTGGGATTGTCTGCTATTGTTTGTTGTTGTTTGATCATAATGCATGGGTAGAATCCTATTATCGTAGTTGATTCTTTCTAAGCTTACCTGTGCTGAACCGTAGATGCCTCCCCGCCGTCAACCCACTGAGTTGGAGCAGCTAATGGCAGCTCAGGCACAGCTGACCCAAGTTATGACCTAGTTCATGAAAGCTCAGAACAACAACAACAACAACAACAATGGGAACAACCAGCCTCAGGAAGATGCTCTCACCAGATTTCTGAGGCTAAGGCCAGCTAAGTTCTCTACTGCAACGGAACCAATGGTTGCTCTCGACTGGTTGCGTTCAGTCAACAAGGATCTGGTAACTGTTGGATGCACTAATGCTGAGAAGGTGAGGTTTGCCGCTCACCTACTGGAGGGACCAGCCGCTTCTTGGTGGGACACTTTTCAGATCACCCACCCGCTAGACACTGTGACTTGGGAAATGTTTGAGGAAGGTTTCAGGACCAACCACGTGTCTTCAGGAGTTCTGAGCCTGAAGAGGAAGGAGTTTCGCAACTTGCGCCAAACCAACCGCACCGTGGCTGAGTACATTGAGGAGTTCAACAACCTGTCCCGTTATGCACCTGAGGATGTTGACACCGATGCAAAAAGGAGGGAGAGATTCCTGGATGGCCTCAGTGACGAGCTTTCAGTGCAGCTACTGGTGGTTTATTGCCCCACTTTCCAGGAGCTTATGGACAAGGCCAGGATCTTGGAAGGGAAGCACAAGCAGGTGGAGAACCGCAAGAGAAAGAGCAGCAATCACCACTCTGGTTCCCACCACAAGTCTCGCACTTCTTATGATGGATACTCCAAGCATGGAGGGAGTGACCATGGGCACCATGGGACCATGAACGCCACCACCATGGAGGCGATGGACATCGCCATGAAAACCACAAGAGCAGCCACCACAGCCACAAGGGAGGACACTCTCACCATTCTGGAGGACACGGTGGACATGACTGCAACCGTGATCGCAGCTTTGTGAAGAAGGATCTGAGTGAGGTGACATGCTTCAAGTGTGGCCAGAAGGGACATTATGCTGACAACTGTCCGGAGAGGAAGGGACTGAAGCCAACCAACAACCAGAAGGCCACAGTGAACCACATGAATGTGGAGGAGATCCCAGATGAGCCTGACCTTGTGATTGGTAAGTTCCCAATCAACACTCACCCTGCACTTATACTTTTCGATACTGGTGCATCGCATTCATTCATATCAAGGGAATTTGTGGATAAGTATAAGCTACCTACTGAGTCTATGAAAGATTCTATTAGAGTATGCTCACCTGGAGGAGATATGATAGCTAGCGCGGGATGTCGCGGCTTAACTGTGAGGATTGGAACACACAACTTCATTGCACATCTGGTAGTGTTGGAGTCACAAGGGTTAGATATTATTCTGGGTATGGATTGGATGTCTATGCATGGGGGACACATAGATTGTGCACAACGAGCTATTTCACTCAAAACCCTGGATGGTAAGAGAATTAGGTTCAAGTCGGCAGTGCGACCGGGAAGGTGTAAGCTGAATTCTCTTAAGGGGGTTAGCATGGATATTGTGCCTGTGATTAGGGATTACCCCGACGTGTTTCCGGAAGAGCTTCCAGGTATACCACCTGACAGGGAAGTGGAGTTTCTCATTGATCTGATGCCGGGGACAAGACCTATAGCAAAGAGACTATACAAGATGGATGTGGATGAGCTGAAAGAATTGAAGAAGCAGCTGAAAGAGCAGTTGGACAAAGGATTCATTCAGCCTAGTTCGTCATCATGGGGTGCACCAGTTCTGTTTGTGGAGAAGAAAGACAGCAGCAAGAGATTTGTGGTGGACTATCGCTCGCTGAATGAAGTAACCATCAAGAACAAGTACCCTCTGCCGAACATAAATGATTTGTTTGATCAACTAGAAGGAGCGAAGGTGTTCAGCAAGATTGATCTGCGATCGGGCTATTTCCAATTGAAGATCCGGGAGGAGGACATACCAAAAACTGCTTTCACCACTAGGTATGGCTTATATGAGTATACAGTTATGTCTTTTGGACTAACAAATGCCCCGGCATATTTCATGACCATGATGAACAAGGTATTCATGGAGTACTTGGACAAGTTCGTGGTGGTGTTTATTGATGACATACTGATATATTCCAAGGATGATGCTGAGCATGAGAAACATCTGCGACTGATTATGGAGAAGCTGAGGGAACACAAGCTGTATGCCAAATTCAGCAAGTGTGAGTTCTGGCTTAACACTGTTGGATTTCTTGGACACGTGGTGTCAGGAGAAGGAGTCGCTGTTGATCCAAGCAAAGTGACTGCAGTAACTGAGTGGGAAGCACCCAAGAATGCGGGAGAGATACGAAGCTTTTTGGGACTTGCTGGATATTACAGGAGGTTCATTGAAAACTTCTCCAAGATTGCTAAGCCGATGACTGAACTTCTGAAGAAGGAGAGGAAGTTTGAATGGACGGATGTGTGTGAGGCCAGATTTCAGGAACTAAAGCATCGACTAGTGACCGCGCATGTTCTATGTTTACCTGATCTTCAGAAGGATTTCCAAGTGTACTGTGATGCTTCTTGACAGGGACTTGGCAGTGTGCTGATGCAAGATGGAAGAGTGGTGTCATACGCCTCGCGACAACTTAAACACCATGAACGGAATTATCCCACACATGACTTGGAGTTAGCGCCAGTGGTTCATGCGCTCAAGGTATGGAGGCACTACTTAATGGGAAAACACTGTGATGTGTACACCGACCACAAGAGCCTGAAGTACATATTTACACAGAAGGAACTGAATATGAGGCAAAGGAGATGGTTGGAACTTATCAAGGACTATGATATGAATCTACAATACCACCCAGGAAAGGCCAATGTAGTAGCAGATGCTCTGAGCCGGAAGGTTTATGACAATGGATTGACAATTGGGGAATTGCCCGAGGATTTGTGTAAACAATTCAAGGACCTTAGACTGGAGGTAGTGTCAGAAGGATATTTGGCGGCAATGGAAGTCCAACCAACGCTACAGGACAGAATCAGGAAGGCTCAAGTGGGAGACAAGGAGATTGATGAAGTAAAGGAAAAGATGAAGGAGGATCGAGCAAGGGAATTCTGCGAGGATGAGAAAGGAACCTTGTGGTATGGAAATCGTTTGTGTGTCCCCAACGATCCGGAGATAAGGAAGTTGATTCTGTAGGAAGCTCATGACTCGCCGTACTCCATACATCCGGGCAATACGAAGATGTATATGGACCTAAAGGACAGATTCTGGTGGAACAACATGAAGGGAGACATCGCGGAGCATATTTCCCTATGTGATGTGTGTAGCCGAGTGAAGGCGGAACACCAGAAGCCAGCAGGATTGCTACAGCCATTGCCCGTGCCGGATTGGAAGTGGGATAGAGTGGGAATGGATTTTATCACAGGATTGCCCAGGACCAGGTCAGGATATGACTCCATTTGGGTAGTGGTCGACCATTTGACCAAGGTAGCCCACTTTATACCGGTGAAGACGACCTATACGAGTGCAAAGTTGGCCAAGATTTATATGGACAGAATTGTGTGCCTACATGGAGTTCCCAAGAGTATTGTATCTGATAGGGGGACCCAATTTACCTCACACTTCTGGCGCCAGCTGCACGAGTCACTTGGTACTAGGTTGGAGTTTAGCACAGCATTCCACCCACAGACTGATGGACAGACCGAGAGGGTGAATCAGATTTTGGAAGACATGCTGAGAGATTGCACTTTGGCTCATGGCTCTAGTTGGGATGAGAATTTGTCGTATGCCGAGTTTTCCTACAACAACAGCTATCAAACCAGCATCAAGACGTCACCGTTTGATGTACTGTATGGGAAACAGTGCCGGACACCACTGCTATGGGATGGAGTAGGAGAACGTCAGTTGTTTGGACCTGATTTGATCAAGGACGCTGAGGAGAAGGTCGCCTTGATTAGGGACAGGCTGAAGGTAGCACAATCAAGGTAGAAGAGCTACGCTGACGCTAAGCGCAAGGAAGTGGTGTATGAGATAGGTGATAGAGCATACCTCAGAGTGTCGCCACTTCGTGGAATCAAGAGATATGGAATCAAGGGTAAGCTGGCACCTCGGTTTATTGGACCGTATCGGGTCTTAGCACACAAAGGAGAAGTTGCTTATTAGTTGGAGTTGCCAGAGGCTCTGTCCGCTATTCACAATGTGTTCCACGTGTCCCAGCTGAAGAAGTGCCATCCGGAGATGGTGGATACACCATTAAGAGACACTGTGCCACTAGAGGAGGTTCAGCTTGAGAACGACTTGACCTATGAGGAGAAGCCGGTCAAGATTCTGGAGACAGCGGAGAGGATTACCCGTACCAAGACGATCAGGTTTTGCAAGGTGCAGTGGAGCCACCACACCGAAGAGGAAGCCACTTGGGAGCGTGAGGATGACATCCGAGAGGACTACTCGCACCTATTTGCTAGCCGCGCCGAATCTCGGGGACGAGATTCATATTAAGGGGGGTTAGTCTTGTCGCATCCCAAATTTTAGATTTGGTTCTGCATATCATTCATATCATTGCATCATGTTCTTCCATGCAAAACATCCGATTGAAATGATTCGGTAAAACGCTGTTTTCAAAACCCTATTTTACTTTACTAAAATGCTTCTGCGGGAGGGTATACTAGGACTTGTGTTTTCCACCCTTGTAAACTAGTGGGTTCACTCACCACATGACCCTAGTTTGATCTCCTAGATTTTAGAAAAATTTAGGAACAAGTTTCGCCCAATTCGGAGTCCATATGAAAAAGTTACGGAGGAAATACTAAATAGGAAATTGGAAAAAAAAGGGGGGCGCAGCCGCTGGGCCGAGCCGGCCCACGCAGCAGCCAGCAGCGCGCGCGGCACGTAGTAACTGCCGCCGCCAGCTGTCGACCCGTTGATGAGCGGGGCCCGCCCGTCGGCCGCCTCCAGTCACCTCCACGCGGGGCCCGCCTGTCAGCCGAGTTCGTCTCGAGCTCCAACTACTAGCACGATTATCGTGGGATTCCCGTGTCGTTTCCAAACCGATTTCAACGATTTTTCTTGCCTATAACGATCTCCTCGAGCCCCTCTTCCAAAACCCCCATCTAATTGCAACCGAGACGCCCTAAATCTCCGGCGATTTCTCGCCGGAGTTCGAGCCCGCCGCCGCCATTAGCTCAGGTGAGCGCGCCGTCCTCACCTCGCCGCGCCGCCCTCGCCTCGCCCGCGCGCGCCGCCACCTCGCCGCACCGCCCGCCTGACCGCCGCCTTCTTCTCCCCCGCAGGCCGCCGCCCCGACGCCCGCCCGAGCCGCCGCCTCCCGACGCCGACCCCGCCGCCGGTGACCGCGCGCGCGCCCGCCGCCTCCTCTCCGCGCCGACACCCGACCCCGCCGACCCGACGCCTCGCCGCACCGCCCGCCGCCGCCTCCCGCGCCTCGCCGCCGTCGCTCAGGTGAGCTCGCCGTCGCCGCCACCTCCCCCCTGCCGTCGATCTTCGATCCAACGGCCCAGATTGGGCGTGGACTAGTCAGCCTGGGTGGTTGACTGGTCAATAGCCAGTCCACCGCCACGTCAGCGCCACCTCAGCCGGTTAAAGTCAAGATTTGACTGGGCGATTTCATAAATAGATTTAATTGGCAGAAACTTGTTTAAACTTGTAAATTGCGTAGAAATTAATCTACTGGGACAAAAATTGCAAATAAAATATGTGTAGATTCAGTAAGTCGTGTCGAATCTTGCTGTACCATTGTTTTACACTTTTGCAGCAAGATTTTGTCCAGATTAACTAAATGAGTTAATGCCCATTTTGGAGTAATTAATTCATAGAAAAAGATCTGTAACTCCAAAAATTGCAAATAATAAGTCCCTGGATTCAGTAGAACAAGGGGAATCTCAAAGTGAATTAAAAAGATAGGCCTACAGTAAAAACTTTTGCAGAAACTATTTAGTGGCCTTCTGTAGTTTTATAATTCCTTTTTGAGTAATTCCAATTGGTGTTGTTCCTAAATAGCAATGCCTATACAGTAGAATGTTCCCAAGATTTTACAAATAGTATGTTTTCGGTAGTGAATTATTTGGTTTCTCGCTCTAGTTTCGAGCATTATATTTTGCATAATGGTTTTCCTTGCGCTAAAATTATTTTCCATGCATGCATTCAGTAGCTTTGATGAATGGGATTATGTGGTGCTGCTGTAGCATCAATCCACCTGTCATGCATGCATTCATGCATCATCTTTGTTTGCATATGCTTGTGGATGGTTTTTTATGAATGCAACTTTATCGTGTAGATTGTGACGAGTGCAACGCTTGCTCGTGCGTGGATTGTTCTTCCGACCGCTATAACCAAGGCAAGTAGATGCTACTTTGTTTATGATATCGTCCTACTATTTTCAATGCATTGTCGTGTATTTTTGTAGATGCATGTGTAGGATGATACTATCGCTATGCTATGTCCTATTATTTGGTAGGCTTTCCTTGTAGATGAACCACCGTTGGTAGATGTGCTTAGCCATGCTATGATGTACGAAGGCTGGGTTACATCACTGAAAGTTGTTTCTAAAAGTGTTTGTTTGCGAAAACTAAAACAACTTAATCAATGAATCTCCTAGGTGTGATGGGATTGATAAATTTTGGTGGTATCATTGCGGAAAGGCACCCAGGTATCGAGAGAAAATGATTGGCTTCTTTATTTTGTAGCTTACGTGTACAACCATGTGCCAATAATGAAATGGGTGGTTGGTTGGACCTAGTAGGTTGTGGTAACTCGAACCCGCGTATCCAGAGAAGTAGAATTTTGGTAGGTTGGACCGGTGCGCGTCGGGATTGGGGAGCTACCTCCCGAACGGTCTCTTCTTGGACTTCTCCCTATCATCACCCAAAATGAGAGTGATGGTACGAGTTCGGCTGGCCAAGTCACATGGGTAAAGTGTACTAGCCCCTGCAGTGTGTATAATCTAATCGATTAGCCGTGTCCCCGGTTATGGACAACTGAGTTGCTTGATATTGATTCCATGACATGTTTCTTGCTCATTCTAATTTCATAATTGCTTTATTATTGTTGGGTTAACTTAATTGGGATCTTTTCAAAAAAATCAAAAACTGTTTATGAAAGTAGGACAAAGGTATTTGCAAATGCAAGCTAGCCATAGCTCCACTTGCCAAATATGCATGTAGATGTTAGCACTATTGTCTCCTTTACTATCTCTACTTGCCATACATTCCATGTATTGACCCTTCGGGGCTGCTACGTTTCATGTTGCAGGATATTCCGATTCTGAGTAATCGATATAGGCCACGGTACTCCACTCGGCACTTGTTCACTTGTGGGCAATTTGAAGAATGGAGGATTTACTTTATTTATGTTGCTACCTGAATAATTTGAGCTAGCCTTGAGCTAAGCTTTTATTGTAATAATGGTACTCTGGATCTTCGTTATTTATGATACACGGATATTTTGCTATGTTATTCATCTTATTCTATTGTGGGCCAATGAACCGATCCAGGGATTGGCATGTCACATAGAAGCGACGATCTTTTCAGAACCGCGGTGTTACATGCCAGTCCATGATGTCTAGGAGGCAGGACACCGTCCATCGCCACTCCCTGTCCACTCCTCGAGCTCAGCCAAGCCCTGGACCACTAGAGAATCGCCGCGCCCATTTCTTTGCAACCATGCCGAGAGGGCGCCAGAGCGCCGTAGCCGACACGCGCGCACATGCCACGCCTCGCCCTCACTTCGCATAACTACACTCGCCACGACCCTAGCTACCTCCCAGACACGACCGTTTGCCACCGCGCGACACGAAGCCTCTATACGCCATCTCGAATACCGATGTTCCCACTCAGAGCACCAAACGGTCCCGACCATCCTCGACCACCCCGTGTCGTGCCTTTAAGCCAGTGATGACCGCCAGGAGACACCGCACCATCCTACACCCTTCACCATGCCCGTAACTATCTACAACGACATCGCCGGAGGAGCGAGACAATGCCGCTCGGTCCCCATCGCCGGTGTATAAATAGAGGCCACCCTCACCTCAATTATTCACACCATCTCACTCCCCTCTCTCTCAGAACCACCCCACACCTTTCCCCAGAGCAAGGCAAGCACCAGCCCGCTGGAATTTTGCCAGAGTCCGCCGCTGCATAGGAGGAGAGGAGCCGTTGATCGGAGCCACCCCAGGAGCTGTCGTGACCACTGTTCGGACCATCGTCATCGACAACTTCGTTCGCCCCCATCGATGACCCTAGTTGGAGCCCTGGTAAGACACCGCGTGTTGGGAATATGCCCTAGAGGCAATCATGTAAGGTGATATTTCCCATTGTATTCATAAAGTTATTAAGTTGTCCTTCTATGAGCATCTTATGTATATCATTGAATATATGATTCGGTTGTGGAACTATGCATTCATGTTGTTTGTACTAGATGTCCTTGATCATTGAGGTTGTGCTGGACACATAACTTAGACCAATGTGAAAGTCGGCTTGATGACTCGGTTCCACTTGTCATGGGCATAGTGATGCCATTCCGAATTACGCAGATTCAGCAAAAGAGTTTAGCGAGTCGGATTGACCCATATTGAGGTACAACGAACAAGTTGTCATTTGTATATCTCAATCAATGTAATCCTTAGACCTAAGGTTGTTGCATAGTCCGAGTTGAGGATCACCGACTTAGGTGTCCGAGTTGAGGATCACCGACTTAGGTTCTATCAAACGTTGATCCGTAACTGGCCAGTCATAAAGGCAGAGTTCGGGTCGACTGAGAATCAAGATGCGTGATGTGAATAACCAAGACGGGATTTTGCCCCTCCACTTGGAGAGATATTCTCTAGGCCCTCTCGGATGATATGATTCGGAAAGCATGGCCATGCACGACTCGGTTAAGTGTTAACTGAGGCGATCGACTAAGAGTTAGTCGGGTGAATCACTTATCTCGGATCGAGAAGAGAGTCGGACTATTTAAGGGATGATAAATATTCACCTATAGTCTGAAAAGGTATATCGTGAGGCAAAAGGGACTCGGACGCAAGTCTCATTGGAAAGGCAAGTCGTCATGACTCTTTGGTACTTGGGAGTTGGCACGTTCTGCTAGGAGCCGCTACTGACTGATCGATTGAGTGTCTGACTCCAATCATGTCCAAGTAGCCAAGAGTCTGCAGGGTCACACACTTAAGAGCGGGAGCAAGTTCGGATTGGATCTGAACCGGAAATCTGGTTGGGTTAGACCCGAGACGGATTTGGACTGAGTCAGTGAGTCGGACTAACGGTGACTAGTGTTATATGGGCTTTACTGAATGGGCCACGAAAATGGAGCCCACGTTCACTCCCTATATATAGGGGAGCACTGTAACCTAGAAGGGTTAATTGTTGATCGGTTAGGTCATTCCATGTGCTAGAAACCCTAGCTTCACAGCAATCCTACCATCGTTACGAACCTAGTAGTTCGCTGTCGGTGATCCTCCTTGTACGTGTGGATATCAACAGTGTTGTACGATCAGCACCAGGACGATCGGATCGTAAGGACTGCACTGCATCAACTGACGCGCTTCATCAGTAATCCGCAACTGCGCGTCTAGTGGTAAACCTCGTGGCCTTCTATCTTAGCTGGATCTTGGGATCACCACATTAGAGGGAAATTTTTTGTATTATCTCTACCTGGCCCAACACCGCGTACCCCCACCGTCGTTGTTAGGGTTCGTTCTCGCCGGAGATATCCGCCAGAGACGACGAACATAGGCCGTAGATCTTATTATAATCGTAGGGCTGAGATTGAAACATACCGCTTCATTTGGATAGAGCCGCTGACGCCAGGACCCCCCTGCCAGCAGCCCGCTGCATGCGCGCTTGTAGCTTGGATGGCCCAGTAACATTCCCACGCATAGCCTAGAGATTCAAACAATCTTTTTCCATTTTAATTCAAACCTATTTTAGTTAGTGACTTTGAAAATCAATTCAAAGAGATTTACTGAACCAAATGACCTGATTCCAATTTTGCTAGAAAGGTATTGAAATTATCAATCCAAGCCCGTTGGATTCAAACCATTTGAAATTATAGATCACCTATAGAAAAATAACAAGACAGAGAGGTTTCCACATTCAAACATTTTTAAAAAATCAAGCATAAATACTTTTGAGTTGATTCCAAGTCTCAAAAATCAAATTTGACAAGATCTGCTGAATATGTAAAAATATTTAGGTTTACATGCAATGATCTTGGACTAGTACTTAAAGAATGCTACATAGTCATTCCTAGTCACTTTAATTATATAAAATAGTAATTTTAAACTTTATAAAACGTGACCACCACTTTAAATCACATTCTCCAGTATTAGAATATGCGGTGATGACATGTGTCAACATGATCCCATATTCTAATTGGAGAATATTAAATCTTAAGTAGTTTTCAATGAGTATAAATTACTTTTCCAAAATAAAACAAAAAGGACTAGGTATTTATTTCATGTGATGATTGTGATGATGCTAGATCATCTAGTGTGAACCTTTTTCTGATAAATAGAGGTAGTTAAGTATTGTTTGGTGATTGTGTACCTTGTATTTATTTATAGACGCTAGTACCGACCAAGGCTACGAGGAGGAGGATTACTATGAAGAAGAAGAAGAAGAAGAAAAATTCAACCAATGCACCAATCAAGGCAAGCTAACACTTGCAAGCTAGAACTTTGCATGCTACTTATGCAAGATAACCTATGCAAGATTTGGTTATGCAACCTTGATTATACCAAATCTCATTTTTACTTGCAAGCTTTATTCTTACCAAAGTTCTTTATTACTTAGTAACTTGAGAGTTTTGGAAAGATAGTATATATAGCATAAAGAGCATAAAACTAGGCCTAAGTAGTTAGAACTAGATGTCATACTAAGGCATGAGACTAGATTTGAATAGTCACACTTGATTAGCACCCCTCATTACTGAATACCCTCAATTTTAGTGGCTAGTGCTAAGCATAAAAGTTGATCACTTTAGATGGGAATACTTGGTGAAAAGGATTATGAAAACCATGGAATGAAGATTCATTCTATTGAAATGTTTTGACATATGTTATAACACTAGATGATTTTGATGATTAAATGTTGAGGCATGGGCCTTAGCCCTTTATAAAAACCGATGGTTGGGTTCGGAAGCGATACCATTCCAAGTTACCGTATAACCACAACACCTTAATTTGGGTAGGTCTTGACTATAAGTTTATATACCATAGTATGGGTTCCCTTGCGGAAGAGGTTTGAGCTGAGGCTACGTCGTGATGAATGTCCACCTATGCAGTTCCCAAGATGACAGATGGTCATGGTTGGGAGGCCAAACTCATAGGGGAAGTGCCTATACTAGGGTGTGTAATTGAAAGGATAGGATTGATTATCCGCATACTAAGTATGATGACTCAGGGTTGCCCCTGGAGGATGTATCGAATGTTGTGGTGAAAGTGTACCACCTCTACAGAGTGTCAAACTATTCGAATAGTCGCGTCCGCGGTTATGGACAGTTGGAGTGGCCATACTGTTCCGTTGTCAGATGTTTTCAAAATGACTTGTGAAATGAACTATGACTTTGACTTGACCACAACAGGGTTGTGAACATGAAAACTAAGTTCCCACTTAGGTGTTGTAAAACATTAAGTTAGTTTTCTTTACTTCTAAACTCAGTTAGAGATAAACCTGGCTTTTTGCAAATAAACCTAGAGCTTAGGATTCCTACTCGAACTACTTTACTTGATAGTGATAGTTTGCAAGTACTTAAAGAGTACTTATGGCTTTGTCCCTAGCTATTCCTATTGCCAGACTATGAGGAGTACTACCAGGATGATGGACAACAAGAATTCTACGACAACTAGGATCATCTCCCATCTTTAGCATTGCCTGTGACCCTGAAGATGGAGCTTCGACCATGCTACCCTTATTATTCCGCTATGTTGATTGTATTAAGACTGGATCATGAGATCCTTTATTTGTAAGACCTTTATTATGGTTTGTAATGGATGATGAACTATGGTACCAATATGTTATGTCTCGCAAAAATGGTAATCCTGGGATTGCGATGTATGGAATAACAGGCATCTGGGATTAAAAATCCAGGTGTTGACAATTTGGATCCTGTAAGACCACAACGGCATGAATAGAATCACACCAGCAACCTTTCCGAATTCGAGTCCGGGGACTCGAGTTTGACGAAGATCGTGTTGTTTTGTCCTATGATAGTTAACTGGACCTGATCCGTCGGGTGAGCCAGGCACACGCATCAACAATCCCTATGAACTAAAAACATTTATCCTTTGAAAGAACATGTTGGGCCCCCATGTGTGGTTTTGGTAATTAATGACAATCTTTATGTCCTAATGTGTGTATTAAGTTATACTTGTAGGATTTGTCCATTGGCATCGCTTGGAGCATGTGTTGGCTTCAAGGTCGATGAAATGCAAAGAAGATATGTTGTGCAATCTCAATATGCGAGGTCGATGATGAGGAATTAAGAAAGGCGTTCCATCTTGAGAAGGGCTAGACCGTCTACATCGAGCTCAAGTGGAATTCTCAAGGCAAAGGTATAATCTTGATAGGTTTTCCCTTTTGTCGGTCTCTTGTTGTGTGTAGGAGACCGGGTTTAGGATAGATAACCGTACTATCAAGAGGGGATCTCGTATGAGTAATTCGGTCACATCGTTCGGAGAGAGATCAAACCTTTGCATACTTGCATCATCATATTTGGTTGTTATTTGGTATTATACATGTGAGGATATAGAGCTTGTGGTAATCTCCATAACAAGCTCTTGTTCATCAAAATCGGATCTTCCATTTGTATCTTATTGCGATTTTGATCTTGGCGGTTTTCCAGGGTCTCACCAAGTGAGGTATCTCACATTATATTAGTTGATACACTCTCACTTGGTGATAATCAATATTTGCCCTATATTTCCCCTAGTTGATACACATTATCTTATTGGTAAGCCCTTGTCGTCCTCTATCCAACGCAATTGAAATCGGGTCAATCGGAGCTTCCAGTCAAAAGTTATTGCAGTTTAAATTTGCCCTATATTTGCTTTTAAAAAGAAAAAGGAAAAAGTATTTTCTGGAGGGTGCGGTACTAGCGGGCCGCAGGTCCGGCCCAGTCTGCAGCGCTCAGCCTGCCTCCTGCCCCGCGCGGTAGTTGCCTCCGGCACTACCGGTCCGGCCCGGCACTACCGCCCGAGTGGGCCGGTAGTACCGGCCAGCCCAGCTTATCCACTCGCGCAGCCCATCTCCTCGCACACGCACACGCTCATGTGCAGCTCGCCTCGCGCGCTGCTGGGCTCGCACGCCACCGCCGCTCGCTAGCCCAGCTCGCCCGCTTGCTGTTGTGTTGCCTCGCTGCTTGGCCCTCGCGTGCGCTGCCGATTCCCGCACGCAGCCGTCCTCTCGCTGGCCCCACGCACGCGCACGCGTTGACCCACGAGGGCGCTTGCCTCGCCTGCTTGCGCGCGCCCTCTGCCTCGCTGGCCCAGCTTGCTGCGGGCGCTGCTGCCCGCTGGGCCCCTCTGCCACGCTCGCATCCTGCCCCGCTGCTGGCTCGCTCGCATGCGCGTGTTGCTGCTGCTCTCTTGCTGGCTGGCCTCAGATTCCCCGTCCCTTCTCTTGTTGTTTGTCTGCCGGGCGGTAGTACCGGTTCGTTCCGGTACTACTGGCCCAGACCGAAATTGTGCCCCAACGGCCAGATTTTCTGGGGCCCCTGTTTAAGGCTTTGCCCTTTTTAAGTTTAAGGAACTCCTCTCTTATCTATTAGGCTAAACTTTGTCCACACTTTCTCTAGATCTTGAAGCTTGCCTAATCTTTTCCCTCCGATGATTCTTGCCCATATTTGAGTGGAAAAGAGAGGAGATCTAGACCCACGTTTTGACCTAACCGATTCATCTCTTTGTGAGTGCATCTTTGAGGATCTAGATTTTGGGGGATTTTGTGTCTCTCTTTGATTCCTCCTCTCTTGTTCCCCCAATAGCTTTAGTAGCTTTGTTGGAACTTGAGAGTGAGGGATTTGAGCATCTTTGTGGTGTTCTTGCCATTTGCATTTGGTGCATCGGTTTGAGTTCTCCTCGGAGGATTTGGTTTGAGTTGCTCATTGGAGCTTGTCCCTCTTGGGTTCTTGGAACCCTAGACGCTTTTGTGGCCTTGGTGGCATTGTGGCCTTGGTGGCATTTGTTGAGTCCTTTTGTGGCATTTGTTGGGAGCCTCCAATTAAGTTGTGGAGAAGTTCCCCAACCTTGTGAGAGGTTCCGGTTGCGACCGACAAGTGCACCGATAGTGGAAGCGTGAATCGATCCCATTGGGGTGAGATTCACCGAAGAATAAGGGAGGCCTTTTGTGGCGTTGGTGGTTTGATACCACCCCCTCTCCAAACGAGACGTACTCCATGTTGGGAGGAACTCGGTAAAATATCGTCGTCCCCGCGTGCCTCGGTTATCTCTATACCCGAGCTTTTACTTATGCACTTTACATTGTGATAGCCTTCGTGCTTGAAGTAATCTATATCTTGCTATCACATTGTTGCTTGTATTTATTAGCATAAGTTGTTGGTGCACATAGGTGAACCCTAGTTGTTCTAGGTTGTGCTTGACAAAGTAAAACGCTAGTTTTATTCCGCCTTTGTTGAGCCACTCTAGGAAAAGTTTTTATCGCCTATTCACCCCCCCTTTAGGCAACATCCGTATCCTTTCATCCTTAAAATAATAGGTTCAACTACACCCTAAAGATTGAAGATTCCTCAGCCGAATCTATGATTCGACTGAACAATCGGGGGATACTGACATGGATATACCCCACGGGTACATGACATTGGTATACCTGGACCAGTCCAAGGAAGGCCCACATCAAGACACGCGGCTCATGAAGACTTCGAGTGTCCCAATCCCATGACGTTTTCGACTCCTTGGAGGACAAGTCTAGATTAGATAGAATTTTAAAGGATACCAACCCTAATATGTAACCGGCTCGACCTAAGCCCGGGACCTGCCTATATATATAAGGGCCAGGAGGGTATGGCGAGAAGGATCCTCTTCCACCATCGCATACACACCTCACGCCAGATTGCATCTGCGCATCCCTGTAACTTTTGGTTCGACCGTAATCAAGAGCAGACAAGCAGGAGTAGGGTTTTCCCTCTGGGGGGTTGAACCTGGGTAAATCTCGTGTCCCATATTGCTTGTCTGTTAAAAGTTCCGTGACTTCCAGCATCCCCATCTTCTCCAAAACCCAAGTCCATAACAATGGGCATTGATGAAATCAACCCTCGTCATCAGTTCTGTCAATTGCCCTACTGTAATTTGTTTACCCAGCATGTTATGTTATTTATCTTAAGGAGAACACCTCTAGTGAATTGTGGACCCCAGTACAATCTTTATCATTGATACATCATCTAATGTTACTGTTTACTTTCTGCAAGCAATCATTACCTTCCACACTATACGTTTAATCCTTTGTTTTCAGCAAACTAGTGAGATTGACAACCTCACTGTAAGTTGGGGCAAAGTCTTGAGTTTGTGTTGTGCAGGATTCCAAGTTTCTAGCAACACCTTGGAGTTGTTTCCTTGCTCCTACTAATTCGATAACCTTGGTTTCATAACTGAGGGAAAATTTGCCGTTGTGCTCATCATACCTTCATCATAACTGAGGGAAAATTTCTCCCAACGAAGCTCTACTATTGAGCCGCATCAAGATATTTTCCGGCGCCGTTGTCACGGAGTTAAGGATAGCTTCACAAGGGGAGTCTTTCACAACCATTCTCTTTACTTTGTTTTTGTTTTGCTTAGTTCCTTCTGCTTTGTTTTTCTTGCTTATTTTTATCACAAATTACAAAAAAAAATAGTTTCTTTTGGTTTGCTTTCTCTTATCAAAATCACAAAAAAGTTAGTTCTTCCTATAGTTGTCACCTTGTTCTATCTCACCATGTCAATCCCTAACTTCACCCTGAAAGACCTCTCAATAGGATACCTTCTGTAATAACCTCTCCTTATCCTTTTTATTTTATTTTTGTGCCAAGAATAACCTCTAATGAGAGAGAAGTAAGATTTGGAGAAGTTGCTGTCCCGAAACATATTTTTGTGCTTCATTTCAAAAATTCTTGAAAAATCTCTATAAGTCGGATTGAGCTGTAATTTTCTGAGTAAATCCCCTAGGTTGTTATCTAAGTTCCATTAGTTCAACACTTATTGATTTGAGAAACAAAAGGTCTTCGAAAAAATTGGTTTCTACCTGCTGGTCTGTTTTGACAGATTTCTGCCATTATTTGCATTTGCCTCTTTATTGATTTCTTTTTTAGTTCTCTTTGGTAAATTGAGCTTTTTGAAGGAATTTCTATAGTATCTTGTGTTTTTAATGAAAGTTTTGCTGTTTTGAAAATAAACCCAAAGGTTTATTACTTTTGAATGCGCTAATATTGCTAATGAAGATTGTGTGAAGTTTTGTATGAAGGAAATTTCCAAGTATAGGGGAAGAATGATGTAATGAGATGAAGAATGGACAAAAGCTCAAGATTGGGGATGCGAACCCATGTCACCCCAAGAAATATTCAAGAGGTACAAGCGTTAAAGCTTGGGGATGCCTTGCCCAAGGCATCCCCTTCTTCATCAATAAAAATCTCAGGTCTCTTTCTAGACACTTCATTTTTATTGTTTCATGCATAGTTGTGTGGTTCTTGGAGCGTCTTTGTTTTCATTTTTGGTTTTCATTTTCTTAGTTTGCTTGAATAAATTAGTTGGACCCCCACTTTCGTTGTGTTGTTTCAAATAAGTTGATTGGTGTTGGAAAAGAGTAGAAAGTTTCATCCTTATAGTGATAAAAAAGGAAGCTTGCTTTAACTATGGCTTAGACTTTAACATGTCATGCTAGATGTTGTTTTGACCTTATACTTAGTTATTATTGTTGTATCATGACTTGTTCCAAACAATTGATATTGCTTAGTGTGCCTTGAAAGAATCATGCGTTGTTTTAGCATACAAAAGCATAATATTGTGGTATTCTCCTTTGATGATTTGTTTGGGTTGACTTGGCACATGCTCACACCATGTTATGACTATGAATAAGTCACCTTAGCCTCCATGAGATTTAGTTTTTTACTTGTGATACCACTTTATGCTTTGATTGATAATGTTTTGTCGCTCTGTATGATTATGGCCATTATTGCTCTCTTAGTTAGTCGCTCCCGGTCTTTTGGTAGCCTCCACTTGTATTGAGTAAGCTCTACTCATGCATCCAACTCCCAAGAAACCAATATATTCCAAAGTTTCCACTATAAATTCCTATGCATGTGATACATCATAAACGTATCTATAATTTTTTATGTTCCATGCTTGTTTAGTATCCACTTTTCTTTGCTTTGTTATACTTTGAGGTATTTTTATATGTTTTCTGGGACTAACTTATTAACAAGATCCCACAGTGCCAGTTGCATGTTTACTGTTGTTTTGGTTCTAGAAAAGCCAGAAAATGAATATTCTCGGAATTGGACGGGACAAAAGCCAAAGTAAAAATTTCACCAAGGGGAACACGGAGCCAGAAGACAAGACAGAGGAGGGCCACAAGGGGCCCACACCCCCTGGCCGTGCGGCCAGGCTTGGCCCGCGCCTGGGCGGTGCGGCCGCCTCGGGCACCCCCTCGGTCTCCCCCTTTGCCTATAAGAAGCCCCTGATACCTAAAACCTAAGTACCCGATCAGATCTCCACGAAAAAGTCTGTAGCGGCCGCCATCATCGTCCCTAGATCAGGGGGATCTGAAGCTCTTCCCGGCACCCTGTCGAAGGGGAGATATCATCCCGGAGGCCTTCTTCATCACCATGCCAGCCTCCGGTATGATGCATGAGTAGTTCCACCTTGGACTATGGGTCCATACAGTAGCTAGATGGTTGTTTCTCCTCCTTTGTGCTACCATGTTTAGATCTTGTGAGCTTCGTTCATGATCAAGATCATCTATTTGTAATCATGCATGTTGTGTTTGCGAGGATCCAATGGATATTCAGATTACTATGTTAGATTGGTTAATGGTTTTATCTTATTGATTTTATCATGTCTTTGTTGTTTGAGATCTTGCATGCTCTCCATTTCTAGTAGCTATCTTGGCCAAGTAGATGCTAGTGACTCCAAGAGGGAGTATTTATGCTCGATAGTGGGTTCATGCCTCTATTGAATCTGGGGAAGTGACAGAAATCTCTAAGGTTGTAGATGTGATGTTGCTACTAGGGAGAAAACAATGATCTTTTGTTCATGGAACAATTATATTGTTTACTTTACACACTTTGCTTAAAGCAGTTATCCGTTGCTTGCAACTTAATACTGGAGGGGGTTCGGATGATAACCTGAAGGTGGATTACTAGTCATAGATGCAGTTGGATGGCGATATATGTATATTGTTGTAGTGCCCAATCAAATCTCATAGGATCATGAATGTCTAGTATTGCATTGTTATGCCTTGCCCAGTCCTGTCAATTGCCCCGTTGTAATTTGTTTACCCAGCATGTTATGTTGTTTATCTTAAGGAGAACACCTCTAGCGAACTGTGGATCCTGGTCCAATCTTTACCATTGATACACCTTCTATTGTTACTGTTTACTTTATGCAAGCCACCATTACCTTCCACACCATACGTTTAATCCTTTGATTTTAGCAAACTGGTGAGATTGACAATCTCACTGTTCATTTGGGCAAAGTCTTGAGTTTGTGTTGTGCAGGTTTTCAAGTTGCTAGCAACACCTTTGAGTCATTTCCTTCCTCCAACTGGTTTGATAACCTTGGTTTCATACTGAGGGAAGACTTACTGTTGTGCTCATCACACCTTCCTCTTTGGGTTTCCCTATGAAGCTCTACAGTGATCTGATCCGCTATCAACGAGTTTTCTGGCGCCGTTGCCGGGGAGGCTAAGGACGACTTCACAAGGGGAGTCCTTCACAATCTTTATCTTTACTTTGTTTTTCTTTTGCTTAGTTTCTTTTGCCTTGTTTTGATTGGTTATTTTTATCAAAAAATTCCAAAAAAAAATTATTTTCGTTTGGTTTGCCGTTTCTTATCAAAAACACAAAAAATAGTTCCTTCTATAGTTGTTGGTCTGTTATTGTCATGCTTTCTATCAATGGTTGGTTTCTTTAAAACTAGTTCTTATTGGCAAGGTGGGTTTATGGAAGAACAAAAATATTGTTATAAGGAACACCGCTTGTCACAAAAAGGGAAACACTTATGGGAACAAATTGATAAATTGAATATCATTGCTAGAAACGTGTGCTCTACTTATTATGTTACTTATTGCTTTGATAAATCTTGTTGCTATAGGAGATATAAACACCTTCCTTTTAAATGTGAGTATAATGATAATGTTACCATATCTTCTTATGTTAAAGGAAATTATGACTTTTATGATGTGTAACAAATTGAAGAATTTATTGCTTGGAAGGGTGCATTTGAAATTGCTAGTTTACTTGAAAATACTGATGATGCACCTTATTAATATGAGGTTTATAATATACTTAAATTTTGCTTTGATAATTACAAGGATGAAAATGGCTATATTCTTAAATATTTTAATAGATGCTTTCCACAAACGGAAGAGACTAATGCCTTGCAGGAACCTATGGAAGAAGAAATTGCTGAAACTGGAAGCTTATCTCTACTATCTAAAAAGAATATCAGTGTTTCGTTTTCTGCCACTACATCGTTCCTTTCGTCCGTCTCTTCGTCGCACCCAGGAAAATCGGGACTTAATTCCCGCTACCCATTAATGCATTGAGGAAAATACGGGGACGTGATCACCGGCCCCTTTAATCGTTGGAATTACAGCCGAAGTCTCTGCATACGCTTGTTGTTGTTCTACCCAGTCCAGTGGTGGAGCTATGTATAGCTCAGGAGGGGGCCACCGCCCCCCAAACTTTGTATATTCATTGAAGAAAATATTTTTTTAGAACTTAGATCAAAGAAAATACTCTAATTTGTCCCCCAAATATTCATAGTTCACATTTTGCCCCTCCATAATTCTTGTGCTAGCTCCGCCACTGACCCAGTCTCTGCATCCGCCCGTCTACCTGGCGGCGCAGCGGGCGTGTGACCCAGAGCAATCGAAGAGATCCGATTTCCTGGGCGGCGCGGCAGGCGTATGACAGGAGCAGTGGAGGAGGTTTGATTTCTGGGTACACGGGGTGGCGGCTCTACCTCCTCTAGCACGCAGTGACGGCGAGACGCGATCCGTGTTTGTCGACGAGATCGCATGCCCTATGTCGATGGCGTCAAGTGCGCGCTCCACACCAGCCAAACCATAGGTATCATGTCCATCCACGGTCGCATGCCCACACCTTGTCGTCCAGTGACCCAGCAATCAACGATTGCATCACCCACGCAATCTAGAGAGGGCCTATTCACTGCATCTCGTACGTTTTTGATTCTCTTCAGCTCTCCTACTTTCTACTATCCACCATGATAAAAAAATTGAACTTTTACCGTGATAAATTTAGATGGAGCACAATAACTATTCATTGAAATCTTCATGATCACAAGAACTCTAAGATCGATTTTATTTCATCTCAGATGTTTGAGACTTGATTGGCCAGATCTTGCAGTGCTTATAAGTTCTTAATGTCCAAGTTGTCTTGGGACAGGACCCATATCTAGACATCTTTGCCGAGGCTAGCAAGCTTACGGCAAGATTCTAGGGGATTGAGCACAAGATAATCTGAAATAATCCAGTCCAATCTAGCTGCCTTCGGTTGACAAGTACCGATGCTATTTCCATGCTCAGCTCAACTAATCATATCAATGATGAGTGCATGAGTAAAAGGCAACGTGGCAGTCAAGGAGCTCGCCGTTCTTTGATTGGTATATGGTATTTACATGAGAGGCTAAGTTGGGCACACGACATGTATCATTGAAGCTGGTAATTGCCCTTGTTCTTCTGTGCCAGATTAAATTTTGTTTTTGTTTTCAGACTTCTCAATTTAAAGACTCATTATTATGCAGTTATCCATCTGTAAATTTTCATGTCTTTGTCAATGATTGTTTCACAAAGTATCAGCACACTAAGTTATATTATTCTATTTGTTTTTACGTCGCCCTGGAAAGTGGCAATGTATTGTCGGTTGTCGAGGTTAGAGCGAGAGTTGTTATAAGATGCCATGTAAATAGGTTTGTCCTCTTAAATACATAGAGCTGGCATTGATCAAGGGGTAATTTGTGACTCTTTTGATCAATGTCTCTTGATTGTCTATAATAGTATAATACATGGGTATTTAGCTAGATAATACAAAAGCATGTAACGCACATGTGTTGTATATTCAGCATAAGAGAAAATTTAGCATTCCGAGCTCAAATCAGATTTACAAACTTTGGTTTTTTGTGAGGATTTATGAACTTTGCTATCGGTAATCTTTCTCGAAATTATTGTCAAAGGTTGTTTTCTTGACATTTGTTGTCTCTGGATATGAGTTGGAAATGAGATTTTACTTTACTGGTCTGGCCGATTTAATTATTATTTTCTCCCATTGCAACGCATGGGCATGTTTCCTAGTTAGATGAAAAAGAGGAGGAGAGTGATGAACAAAGGGAGGAAGAATGAATTAGCTACCCATGCCTAGCTTCTAATGAGAGTAACTCTTTATCCCTTACATCATTTGATTGTCCCTCATGCTTACTAAAGGATGATGAATGTTATGTTCCTATGGATCCTTTTGAAATATCTAATTTGGGTAAAATTTATGATAATAGTTATGCTCCTGTTATCTATGATAATCCTATATTTGTGCCTAACTTCGAAATGCATGGTACTAAAGAGTTTTTCTTAGAAAATGTTTATGATAAAGCTCTAGATGATGGTCCTATATTGAATGATCAGTCACCTATTATAAAATTATTAAAAGTAGGTTTGAAGGTTTTAATCCCACTATTTTTGAGCTTGATAAAAATTATGTGTTTGTATATCATGAAAAGCATACTTTATGTGATAGTATTGTTGTTGAGTTTATTCATGAGGCTACTGAAAATTATTATGAGAGAGTAAAATATGGTTGTAGAAGTTTTCATGGTACTGAAACACCTCTCTATGTGCTGAAAGTTTTGAAGTTGATCTTTTTTATCTACCCATTCTTGTTACTATTTGCTTCTTTGATTTATTTGCATACAAGATTCATATGAATAGGAAAAGCGTTAGACTTAAATGTGTTTTGAATTTGCTCCTTGATGCTCTCCTTACTTCAATTCATATTTCTTATGTGAGCATCTTTCTATGCCTAACTTAAAGGCGTTAAAGAAAAGTACTTATTGGGAGATAATCTAATAGTTTTCTTGAGTCTTGGAAGTTATTACTTCTGTAATAACCTCTTATTATCCTTTTTATTTTATTTTTGTGCCAATAATAACCTCTAATGAGAGGGAAGTAAGATTTGAGGAGTTGCTGTCCTGAAACAGATTTTTGTGCTCCACTCTAAAAATTCTTGAAAATCTCTGTAAGTCAGTTTGAGCTATAATTTTTTGAATAAATCCCCTAGGTTGTTAGCTAACTTTTGTTAGTTCAACACTTTTTTATTTGAGCAACAAAAGGTTTTCGAAAAAATGGTTTTTCACCTGCTCTTCTGTTTTGACAGATTTCTGCCATTATTCGCATTTGCTTCTTATCGGGTTTTTTTGGGTTCTCTTTGGGAATTTGAACGTTTTGAGGGAATTGCTATAGTAGCTTGTGTCTTTAGTGAAAGTTTTGTTTTTTTGAAACTAAACCCAAAGGTCTATTATCTTTTGAATGCACTAATGTTGCTAATGAAGATTGTGTGAAGTTTTGTATGAAGGAAAATTTTCAGGTGTAAGGAAAGAATGATGTAATGAGATGAAGAATGGACAAAAGCTCAAGCTTGGGGATGACACCCCGTGTCACCCCAAGAAATATTCAAGAGGTACAAGCGTCAAAGCAGGGGGATGTCCAAGGCATCCCCTTCTTCATCAATAAAAATCTCAGGTCTTTCTAGACACTTCGTTTTTATTGTTTCCTGCATTGTTGTGTTGTTCTTGGGGCGTATTAGTTTTTTTTTGGGGGTTTGCTTGCTTAGTTTCCTTGAATAAAGTAGTTGGACCCCCTATTTTGATGTGTTGTTTCAAATAAGTTGATTGGTGTTGGAAATGAGTAGGAAGTTCTTGCTTTAGTAGTACAAGAGGAGCTTGTTTTGACTTTGACTTAGACTTTATCATGTCATGCTAGTTATTGTTTTGACCTTATGCTTAGTGATTATTGTTGTAGCATGACTTGTTCCAAACAATTAGGATTGCTTAATGTGCCTCGAAAGAATCATGCGTTGTTTTAGCATACAAAAGCATAGTATTGTGTTATTCTCCTTTGATGCTTTGTTTGGGTTGACTTGGCACATGCTCACACCATGTTATGACTATGAACCATTCATCTTAGCCTCCATGATCATTTAGTTTTTGACTTATGGTACCACTGTATGCTTTGATTAGTAATGTTTTGTCGCTCTACATGATTATGGCCATTATTTCTCTCTTAGTTGGTCGCTCTCAATCTTTTGCTAGCCTCCACTTGTATTGAGTAAGCTTTACTCATGCATCCAACTCCCAAGAAACCAAGTTATTCCAAAGTTTCCACTATAAATTCCTATGCATGGTGTGTTACACCATTCCAAGTATATTTTTGTTTTGTCTATCTTCCAAATTAAACTTGTTATGTGAAAGTTACTGATTAAAGCTCTCACAAACTTGATGGCACACATTATTTTTCTTGCCCCTAATAAAACTTGAACCATTGTGTGATCTATGTTGTATATGCTTGCACTTATATGTTGTGATTAGCAGAACTGTGCTGTCAGGGGAACACTTTCAACACCTGTAAATATCTACCCAGTTGATATCATGCTCTTTTGTTTATGGATGTCGTCGGTGTGAAATGAAAGGGGAGCTTGTAAGTCCATGGAGTTATGTATGTGTGTTAGAGAAACGCCTGGGCCGCTAGACTAAGCCATGCCTAATCATGGTGCAAACTTGCAGCATCACCATAGTGAGCAATCTATGAAGCATTCTTCTTATAGAGATAGAAAAAAGAGATTGACAAAAAGAAAAAATGAGAAAAAAGGAAAGAGAGAAAAAAGCACCATTTTCCCATGGTAAATAAGAAGATTTCTGAGATGCTCATTGTCTGCTTGCCTTGTCATTTTGTTATGGGATAGCTCCTGTATCATTGGGCAAGAGGTACCCCGTTGGCGGTTCTCTATGATACACATGTACTTACTATGAAAAGAACTTACCGGTGACTAAAGTTGAGTAGCATGAGGAGCGGCCCTCGTACTCAAGGGACATGAGATTGCCAACTTATACTTTGTCAAGCATATACTCCATTTTTGTTCACTTTAACCTTAATCACTTCAAGATTCTTATGATAGGGTCAATGAGAGCTGAAAGCTAACAAGTACCATAATTTTTGGAAGATTTTTATGAGACTTGAAATCCCTTCTTCCCTTTTGAAGAGCCTTTCTTCCACAATTATATTGAGTCTCCACCTTCTATCCTTAGTCACCAATTAAGAGAGCATAGTTGTCATTCTTAGTTATATGTGCATTGTCCCAAAACTTATTGATTGATTCATATTGTAGATATTGCTTTCTCTTGAACTATTTGTATCTAGTCACCCTTATTAACTTTGAAGGTGTCCTATGCATTTATGCTACTCCATGAGGGACAAGATGAATGTCCTTATGCTATGTTTTCTACATGTGGAACAAACAAACGTCTTTCAATGCATTGTTATTCATGAATCTTTGTTTGCATCATTTCATGTTGCAACATAGTTGCTTTGTCATATTGTTAGAACTTCATCTTTCATGCTCATGTTTAGAGTTCTTTGATCCCAGCTTTCAATGCTTGCAAATGGTTTGATCTTGATTGTAATGGTGCATGTCACCTCAAAAATTATTCTCTTTATCACTTACCTACTCGAGGACGAGAGGGAGTTTAGCATGGGGATGCTTGATATGTCATAAACGTATCTATAATTTTTTATGTTCCATGCTTGTTTAGTATCCACTTTGCTTTGCTTTGTCTACACTTTGAGGTATTTTTATACGTTTTTTGGGACTAACCTATTAACAAGATGTCACTGTGCCAGTTGCCCGTTTTCGGTTGCTTTTGGTTCTCGAAAAGCCAGAAAAAAAATATTCTCAGAATTGGACGGGACAAAATCCAAAGTCAATATTTCACCGAGGGGAACACAGAGCTGAAGACGACATGGAGGAGGGACACGAGGGGCCCACACCCCCTGGCCGCACGGCCAGGCCTGGCCCACGCCTGCGGGGGTGTGGCCACCTCGGGGACCCCCTCGGTATCCCCCTTTGCCTATAAGAAGCCTCCGATACCTAAATCCTAAGTACCCGATCAGATCTCCATGAAAAAGTCCATAGCCACCGCCACCATCGTCCCTAGATCGGGAGGGATCTGAAGCTCTTCCTGGCACCCTACCGGAGGGGAGAGATAGTCTCGGAGGCCTTCTTCATCACCATGCCAGCCTTCGGTATGATGCGTGAGTAGTTCCACCTTGGATTATGGGTCCATACAGTAACTAGATGGTTGCTTCTCCTCCTTTGTGCTACCATGTTTAGATCTTGTGAGCTCCGTTCATGATCAAGATCATCTATTTGTAATCATGCATGTTGTGTTTGCGGGGATCCGATGGATATTCAGATTACTATGTCAGATTGGTTAATGGTTTTATCTTATTGATTTTATCATGTCTGTGTTGTTTCTAGTAGCTATCTAGGACAAGTAGATGCTAGTGACTCCAAGAGGGAGTATTTATGCTCAATAGTGGGTTCATGCCTCTATTGAATCTAGGGAAGTGACAGAAATCTCTAAGGTTGTAGATGTGCTGTTGCTACTAGCGAGAAAACAACGATCTTTTGTTCATGGAACAATTGTAATGTTTACTTTACACACTTTGCTTAAAGCAGTTATTCGTTGCTTGCAACTTAATACTAGAGGGGGTTAGGATGATAACCTAAAGGTGGATTACTAGTCATAGATGCAGTTGGATGGCGCTCTATGTATATTTTTGTAATACCCAATCGAATCTCATAGGATCATGAATGTCTAGTATTGCATTGTTATGCCTTGCTCGGTCCTGTCAATTGCCCCGCTGTAATTTGTTTACCCAGCATGTTATGTTGTTTATCTTAAGGAAAACACCTCTAGTGAACTGTGGACCCCGGTCCAATCTTTACAATTGATACATCTTTCACTGTTACTGTTTACTTTCTGCAAGCCACCATTACCTTCCACACCATACGTTTAATCCTTTGTTTTCAGCAAACCGGTGAGATTGACAACCTCACTTTTCATTGGGGAAAGTCTTGAGTTTGTGTTGTGCAGGTTTCCAAGTTGCTAGCAACACCTTTGAGTCGTTTCCTTCCTCCTACTGGTTCGATAACCTTGGTTTTATACTGAGGGAAGACTTACTGGTGTGCTCATCATACCTTCCTCTTGGGGTTTCCCAACAAATCTCTATAGTGATCTGAGCCGCCATCAGCATGGTGTGTAACACCATTCCAAGTATATTCTTGTTTTATCTATCTTCCAAATTAAACTTGTTATGTGAAAATTAGTGATTAAAGCTCTCATAAACTTGATGGCACACTTTATTTTTCTTGCCCCTAATAAACTTGAACCATTGTGTCATCTATGTTGTATATGCTTGCACTTATAAGTTGGGAATTAGCAGAACCGTGCTGTCACGGGGAACGTTTCAACACCTGTAAATATCTACCCAGTTGATATCATGTTCTTTTGTTTATGGATGTCGGCGGTGTGACATAAAAGGGGATCTTGTAAGTCCATGGTTTTATGTATATGTGTTAGAGAAACGCCTAGGCCGCTAGCCTAAGCCATGCCTAATCATGGTGGAAACTTGCAGCATCACCATAGTGAGCAATCTATGAAGCATTCTTCTCATGAAAAAAAGAGAGAGATAGAAAAAAAGAGAAGAGAAAAAGAAAAAAAGAGGAAAGAAGAGAAAAAAGCACCATTTTCCCATGGTAAATAAGAAGATTGTTGAGATGCTCATTGTCTGCTTGCCTTGTGATTTTGATTATGGGATAGCTCTTGTATCATGTGCAAGGGGTACCCCGTTGGCGGTTTTCTATGATACACATGTACTTACTATGACAAGAACTTGCAAGTAACTAAACTTGAGTAGCATGAGGAGCGGACCTCGTACTCAACGGACATGAGATTGCCAACTTATACTTTGTCAAGCATATACTCCATACTTTGTTCACTTTAACCTTAATCACTTCAAGATGCTTATGATAGGGGCAATGAGAGCTGAAAGCTAACAAGTACCATAATTTTTGTAAGTTATTTACGAAACTTGAAATCCTTGCTTCCCTTTGAAGGGCCTTTCTTCCACTTTTATATTGAGTGTCCACCTTCTATCCTTAGGCACCAATGGAGAGAGCATAGTTTTCATTCTTAGTTCAATGTGCATTGTCCCAAAACTTATTGATTGATTCATAATGTGAATATTGCTTGTTCTTGAACTATTTGTATCTAGTCACCCTTGTGAACTTTGAAGGTGTCCTATGCATTTATGTTTTTCCACTCCATGAGGGACAAGTTGAATGCCACTATGTTATGTTTTATATATGTGAAGCAAACAAACGTCTTTCAATGCATTGTTATTCATGATCTTTGTTTGTAGCCTTTCATCTTGCAACATAGTTACTTTGTCTTATTGCTAGAACTTCATATTTCATGCTCATGTTTAGAGTACTTTGATCCTAGCTTTCAATGCTTGCAAATAGTTTGATCAAGATTGTGATGGTGCATGTCACCTCAAAAATTATTCTTTTTATCACTTACCTACTCGAGGACGAGTAGGAGTTAAGCTTGGGGATGCTTGATACATCGTAAACGTATCTATAATTTTTTATGTTCCATGCTTGTTTAGTATCCACTTTGCTATGCTTTGTCTACACTTTGAGGTATTTTTATACATTTTCTGGAACTAACCTATTAACAAGATGTCGCAGTGTCAGTTGCCTGTTTTATGCTATTTTTGGTTTCAGAAAAGCTAGTAAGGAAATATTCTCGTAATTGGACGGGACAAAAGCCAAAGTCAATATTTCACCAAGGAGAACATGGAGTCCAGAGAAGAGACGGAGGGGCGCCACAGGGCTGCCACACCCTAGGGCCGTGCGGGCCCACCCTAGGGCGCGCCACCCTATTGTGTGGGCGCCCTGGCTGCCCTCCTGCCTCGCCTCTTCGCCTATATAAGCCCCCCGATGCCAAAACCCTAAACACCCGATCAGATATCCACGAAATAGTCCGTAGCCGCCGCCACCATCGTCCCTAGATTGGGGGATCTGAAGATCTTCCTGGCACCCTGCCAGAGGGGAGAGATCATCTCGGAGGCCTTCTTCATCACCATGCCAGCCTCCGGTATGATGCGTGAGTAGTTGACTCTTGGACTACAGGTCCATATAGTAGTTAGATGGTTGTTTCTCCTCCTTTGTGCTATCATGTTTAGATCTTGTGATCTCCGTTCATGATCAAGATCATCTATTTCTAATCATATATGTTGTGTTTACGGGGATCCGATGGATATTGAGATTACTATGTCAGATTGATTATTGATTCTATCATGTCTTATGATTATTGATTCTATCATGTCTTATGATTATTGATTCTATCATGTCTGTGTTGTTTGTAATCTTGCATGCTCTCTGTTTCTAGTAGCTATCTTGGCCAAGTAGATGTGGTGACTCCAAGAGGGAGTATTT
Source organism: Avena sativa (assembly GCA_916181665.1). Classification (NCBI taxonomy): domain Eukaryota; kingdom Viridiplantae; phylum Streptophyta; class Magnoliopsida; order Poales; family Poaceae; genus Avena; species Avena sativa. The sequence continues at coordinate 135,053,880 of OV702295.1, forward strand.
ATGCTCGATAGTGGGTTCATGCCTCTATTGAATCTAGGGAAATGACAGAAATCTCTAAGGTTATAGATGTGTTGTTTCTACTAGGGAGAAAATAATAATCTTTTGTTCATGAAACAATTGTATTATTTACTTTACACACATTGCTTAATGCAGTTATCCGTTGCTTGTAACTTAATACTGGAGACGGTTCGGATGATATCCTGAAGGTGGATTACTAGTCATAGATGCAGTTGGATGACGGTCTATATATATTGTTGTAATGTCCATCAAATCTCATAGGAATCATGAATGTCTAGTATTGCATTGTTATGCCGTGCTCAGTCATGTCAATTGCCCCGCTGTAATTTGTTTACCCAGCATATTATGTTACTTATCTTAAAGAGAACACATCTAGTGAACTGTGGACCCCGGTCCAATCTTTATCATTGATACATCATCTACTATTACCGTTTACTTTCTGCAAGTAATCATTACCTTCCACACTATACGTTTAATCCTTTGTTTTTAGCAAATCAGTGAGATTGACAAACTCACTGTAAGTTGGGGCAAAGTCTTGAGTTTCTGTTGTGCAGGATTCCAAGTTGCTAGCAACACCTTGGAGTTGTTTATTTGCTCCTACTGGTTTGATAACTGAGGAAAAATTTACCGTTGTGCTCATCATAACTTCCTCTTTGGGTCTCCCAACGCGGCTCTACTATTGAGTCGTGTCAGGCAGCCACGAACAAAGGTGAGATGCAATGGCACTGGATCAAAACAGTAACGACCATGAAAATCATCAAAACAAATTAACCTGGCAGAGTTGAAATGGCATCTAGCGGCGCGGAAGCGGCGTCGTCGGCCGAACTGGAGTAAAATGCTCACATAAAAGGAACACGAGGAGAAGCAGGATCCCTACCTACATTATTGACACATGGTCAGGCAGATGTTGATGCAGCGCTGCATCTCCTGACACGGGAACTGAGTGGAGCAAAGGGCTGTGTCGAAGGGTCAAGTGGCACAAGGACCAAGGAAGATGACAGGCAGGAACGGTAAGGCTGGTCATAGTGGGGAGTAACTTAGAGTAGTAACATGTGTATGTTACTAGTCTAAGTTACTATCTCCATAGTGGAAAATAACATATGTGTGGTGTCATGCAAAAGCTTATTTATTGCAATGTAGACTCATTTTGTCTTCAAATGTGTAGTGTTATGGTAACATAGCTAGTTACCACAAGCCTCTTTTTCATCATTTAATTGCATGTCACGTCATCTAAATGCTTAGTTGGTGATATATGTAAGACTATGTTACTACTTAAGTTACTCTCACTATGACTGGCCTAAGGCTGATCGATGTGACCGATACAAGTAGGGAGGCAGGAGCCTTTGTCCATCGATGGGGAATAGAGCCTGGCTTGCTCATAGAAAGGAAACTCGATGATATCTGGTTGCTTCTTGGAAGGAGCAAAGGGACAAGCACCATGGGTGCATGGCGTTGAGGGCCTAGGAAGATAACATGATTGCCTAGCTTGGGGAAGCCGTTCACCTCTCTCCTCTCTCCTCTCTCCTCGCTCCCTCTCCTTGAGAGTTGAGAGTCTCCCGAGTGCCCACGGCTCTTCTCCCCCTCGTCTCTGGTGGCGTCGCCGGCCGGAGAGGATGGAGGAGCGGATGCCGACCTCTTGTAGATAGCAGTAGTACTTCTTGTAGATTTAGGCGTGTTTCCCACGTGGAGTATGGCGTTATGCCGAAGGGGACCGTGCTGCTGGAACATTCGAGCTGTTCCCGACGGCTGGCGGCGGTGGTCTTCCTACTCATGGTGCTCTGGAGGTCGGGGCTGAAGATGAGCGGTGGGGATCCTGCAATCTACCCTCTAAATAAGCTCGCGGTCCGTGGTGCTGCTCGGAGTCGATTTGGAGGCAAGGCTCGTGAGTGTTTCCTTGGTCGCCATGGTGGAGGAAAGGAGAAGGCACGAGCTGTTGTTGAAGATGGATCCGGGTGGTGCTGGGAGTTCAAGGTACTGCAAGATGCTGATGAACAATCTCGGTGGTCCAAGATTGACTGCCGACTCAGATGGCCGATGGGCGGCTCCTCGTCGCCAGCTTCTTGTGCTGGCGCAAGTTTAACCTCCATCAGGAGGCCCTGTGTAGGCTGCGAGGCGGTGTTGTTCTTCTCCTCCGGATCAAGTGGTACTGTCCCCGGCGCCAGAAGCGAAGGCCGTCTCCACGATCCTATGTTCACTGGCAGTGGAAGAGGACTCGATTGCGTTCTCCAAAATTGTTGTAGGGTCCTTTTTGCATTTTCTCGGGTCCATGTTGTACTTGTGCTCTTCTCCAGGGACCTGTATGTAATCTGCACCGACACTGCTTTCAATGAATGACAGTACCTAGGCCCTTCGAGGCCTTTCTCGGTTCAAAAAAAAGATTGCCTAGATTGGCTACCATCGAGGAATCAAATACAAGACAAGGCCAGTTCAATAGTGCATACGGCGGAGAGCACGCGCACGGATTGGAACAGGCGAAGAGATTAAAATTGACAGAACATGGTAGTTTCTCGGCGGCAGAGGGGAATTTTCCAGATCCAGGCGTAGATGTGAAGGGTAGCGTTTGAGAGAAAGAAGGGAATAGGAATATTTATCTAGTCGAAAGTAGACTAGATGAAACTACTTTTGGCCAAATTTTAAAAGAGTCTTTAGCCTAATTTTATTTTTAGTCAAATAAAAACCTTTTGTGGTCTTATAACGAATCAAAAATATTGTTTTATTTTAATTTAAAAATAAGAAAAGAATGACGAGTTTAATAAAACCACGGAGATATTTTAGAAAAACAAAATTAGATTTTTAGCCAAAATAATTTGAGGTTAAAATATACATACAAAATATGCATGATGATGTCATGATGAAGCATAAAATAAAATAACAATCAATTTCTAATTTTTAATATTCCGTGTGTTATACCAGACATGTTTATGAGATCATGCATGAGATGGAAAAGATGCGATGCAACTAGGCAATATTAAGAGGAACCGGGATCCCGACAATTAATTAAAAGATTCATGTTATTTAGATACCCGCAATTTAAATATTATATTAATAAGGCAAAACATGGCATCGGTTCGCTACACAAATTCAAATGGAGGCGATAATAGACAAAAATAGCCCGTACATGCGCTCCATATTTAAGCCGTATATGCGCTCCATATTTAATTATTAGATGAGTCAACAAAATACCCCCAACCCACAAAATATATATGCCACATGAATGATTTAATATGTAACAAGTAGATGTCATTTATAAAAAATAGGTCTAGGATAGGGGTCACACGTTTCGGGTCGAAGATCTTGATTGGGAGGGGTTCGGGTTCGACGGGATCGGTCTTCGAATCCGAGAGGAAGAAGAGTGTCAAGTGCGTAATCCGTGATGGAGAACTTGTAGTTCCATGTAGAAGACCTTAGCGTTCTATGTCGATGACCTCAGGGTTCTGTATTTGTTCTCTGTGGCGAACTAGAATCGATGTCGATGGTCTTCGAGCAGCCTCACATGAGGTGGCTATGTAAAGCTTTGGTTCCTCGGTATATTGTCTTGCGGTAACTAGGACAACCGGTAGAAGAACTTGTACAGATCCAGGACTTAAGTGGCAAGATTGGACATGGTCAAGAACAGCTGGTGAGTAAGAGCCAAACCAAAAACTTGAGTAAAAGACCACCCAGGTGCATTCACCGAGACCTGGAGCCGGTGCTGGCGGCAAGATCATGCGGACGCGCGGATTCTCGGGAGCTTGTCCACACGCTGGACCAGAGACACATAGTCGCCTGCCGTAGAGGAGGTAATAGACGGGAGTGTTGGCTTGATGGTGCAACAGCCCAGTGGCGTGGTGTTTCCTCTGACGTTGATGTGATGTCGATGGAGTCGATAGAGCTGCATCAGCAGCTCGGTCAGGACCTCCAGGTATATCTAGTCCCCGAGGATCTATTCGCTAAATTTTAGTGGCTAGAGACTCTAAATTGTAGTATTCCCATGCCTAGAGGGTCGAGTCGCTAGGTAGTGACGATTCGACTCTTATGAACTTGATTCCCCCAATCCCCGAGGGTCGGGTCGCTAGGTAGTGGCGAGTCGAGTCTTAAGAACTTGGTTCTCCCATTCCCCGAGGGTCGGGTCGCTAAGTAGTGGTGAGTCGAGTATTTGTCGCTAATTTCTTTGTTTGTACTAGGTAGGAACACGCGGCTTGCCGCGCGCTTGCCCGCCTCGGTGGGCAAGCAATTTTGAAGAGCCGACCAAATGATACATTTGGATTTAAGATAAATTCATGTGTTAAGTCCCCATATGTGTAATATGCATTTAGGAAATGCTATTGTACTCATATTAGTCCACATCGTATTAAGAGAGATCTTAAAAGCAAGTTACGGTAATAGAGTTGCACATCATATTTTTACTTTAGTAGTCTACATCATTTGGAGATAAATACATACATGTTAGTATTGATAGGTAGGCAAGTTACTAAATCTCAATTGGCAGTTTTATGTAGTAAGAGATCACATAACTACACCGTAAATGGACAGAGCTTTAACCATCAAATTAACACTCAATGAATAATCCAAGTACATGCAAATGCAAAAAAAATGGACTTTGTATCAAAGGTAGGCCAGCATGGAATGATTGATGGTCAAATCATGCTTATATGTGAAGGATATAGTAAGAAATGAAGATGACATGTGTCATGGTAATCAAATTACCAGGCAACAATGGCACCTAAGGCTAAACAATATAAAACCACTAATCTAACTGACTACAACAAAATTTAGAGAAAATTACCAAGCAAACAAATTGGTAATCCCCTATCTAAGCACAGGTTGTTGACAAGCACATGTTGTTGACAAGCAAACAGATGAGTAATCACCTATCTAAACTGGTGCCTGGAAGCATGATTATCATATCAGCTTCAAGACTTGGAGAGGAAGGCTCCCTAGAACATGGTCGAGTAGCAAGATTTCCATCCTGGAACAAAGGAAAGTGTAGCTCACCTCAATCAGTTGGACTACACTAACATAATGTATTTAAATACTAATGCACTGGTTTCTCTTTAAGCTTATTGAAATGCTATTGTACTCTTTTTACTTTACTCTTGACATATAAAATTATGGACTTCCTAAGTGCTTTTGATAACTACACTAACATAATGTATTTAACACTTCTTTCTAGATATCTCGCAGGAAGATAATAATAAAATTCTATAATACAAAGCAAAAAAGTACCAAGTAATGGGTAGTTCATGCTCAGGTCATTCTCTCACAAGCATACATCACCATGGTCATTGCTTCAGACGGGGGACGCGGCAGCCCAAATTTGAACCGGCCGCGTGTTCTCCTGAAAGTGCTTGTCTTGGTAGCTTTGCCACTAATTGTTCAGGGTTAAAACTTGACACACTGGAAATAGACTCAAATTATTCAAGTATGTAGAAATTAAAACCATACATCAAACTAACACATGAGGCAAGAGTGGAACAACCCTACAAAATAAGAGATTCAAGTACTGCTTGTAGATCCTTAAGTTCAACTCTAAATAACTGAGAATTCATCAACAATGATTTATAAGTCCAAATTCTTGCACTCTAATAAGTAAAGCATCATTACTATAACATGTGAATTAACTGGAACCCAAAAATCCTAGCTGAATCACACAGAGCAAACACATGAATGCATCTAGGAGGGACACACACCCTACAGATCCCAAAGAGGAGTATCCCAGTTATCTTATTAGAATAATTAGTCTCCACCAGAAAGTAGGTAGGTAGACCTTCTGCTTAACTAAAAAAATTAGGAAGTAGCCAGACATTCTCATCAATCCGAAGGTTCCAGTGAAGAGGTCGATTAAGAAGCCAAACATATTTACATTGTGCCTTACATTGTATAAAAGAAAAAGAGAAAGAACTCTAGTATATGATAGAATAATCAACGAATAAAAAACATGAATTATAAGCTGATAAAAAACTGTTAGCATCACTCGAACAAAGACAATCAGAACCAGAGGGTTTACCTCAATGCGGAAGTGATGCAACAACAAAAATTAGGATGAGATGGTTCCTAGCCTAGAGATAACAAAATTGGGCAACCAGTCATTCAACTAACCTATCAAACCCGAGCTATAAATAAGCACATACAAAATATTGTATAGACAAATCAAGGAACATAATTTAAGAATGTGTGTTGCTATACATACTTTAAAAGTGTTATACTCCCTCATCTCAAAATAAGTGACGTTTAGGGAGTAATTTTTTAGCTTTGTGACGAAGCTAGAAACAAAATCCACCTTCCCAAGGCTTACGAAAGATCAGTAAGCTTCTACAAAAATGGAATTCCACAAACCTTGTGCTATATGCAATACTATATCCTTATGAATAGAAGAAAAGATGCACATATAAAGTACATGGTTATACAAAAATACGGATAGTGCAACCAGTATCCTTTTCAGAATGAGATTGCAAGAATACCTTACATAGATACTAAAAGTGACAACCTACCAAAGATATTCTTTTTAGAATTAATCATACTGAAATGAGGACCATGACCTGAAATACCAATAAGTTTCATTAGGAAAAGACAAATAAGCGAATGTATTAGTCTTAAGACCTTTCTATGTTAGGTTGAAAAGGCAAGAGATTCCGGCAGCAAACAGATAAATTAGTATTGTTGTTTCATATAAGCTACAACAACAATTTTTCGGTCGCAATTTTTCGGTCGCAATTTTAATCCTAACTGAAGTGAGATTCAAATTTTTAGGCAGGGATTGAAGAGGGAAATCTACATCCTGCATATAACATGACATGGAATATATATAACTACGTGATTAGCTGCCTAATATACTGCAAAACTTTATACTAGTGGAGAATCCTTTCACTGAGTTACCAGACTGAAATGTTAACGGCATCCACACCATCTTTCTGCACCGATACTCTACGTGGCAGGAAGTGTGCCTGGATGCGGAGATTTCCACTTGGCGTGAGTGCTAATGGGCACAAAGCTAACATGCATGATCCATTTCTTCTCTTATTTATATTTTTCTATGCAAATAGGAAAATTATTCTATCTGCGCGCACCCATCTAAATAAAATATTGGTAAAACATTCTATCTGCATATGTATCCATCTAAATAAAAATATTGGTACTGCAGTACGATGAAGTCTTCCATGTATCTAAACCCTTTTAGTCCAGGTGCTGACACCACAAAAAAGACCATGTGCAAGTGAAAAATCTCCACACATGCATGTAATAGAGTTCTGTGGAGGGAATTACCTTTATCTGCAATTCTGCATAGAATGCGCATAATAAAAATAGATAGGTGAATCTCCATGAAAATTTTAACCCTCAACTTTTAGATAGGGTTTAACATAGTACCAAACTGCAGATATGATGTACATGACGTATGAGCAGGTATACACCTCAAAAGACATGTCATGAAGAAAAGTCAGCAAACTTATAGACAAACCACGGTATAAGAAACTGATACCTAAAAAAGTCAAGTTGGAAATAAGCAGACCAAGAGACACAAATAACTAATTTAGAACTTTTTTAAATAGATTCATTCATTATATCTTATTGCAATGAACTAATAATCAAGAAAGGAACCTATAACTATGATCAGTACCACATTTTATTGCAGACATGACATGGAATCTCAAGTGACACGGTTCATAGCAATTTGTGCAGAAAAACTAAAATAACATGAAGTTACACATGGCCATGAGAAAATAATAAAGGAATATACCTATAAACAGATCGATCAGCAAGCCTCTATCTAATTTTCAAATACACCAATGGAAGGTAGTGTGCGAACAGAAATTATGAGATCACAAAGGAAAACCTATCTGATTTCTTAGTTATTGATTCATCTGATGAACAACTAAAAGTTTTGGCAGAGAGAGTTGAGTGTGTACTCTGTAGGAGTGAACAACGGATATGCTTCATTTCACAAATAAAATCAATTGTAGTTAAGTATTAGATCTGCAGTTGCAATCTTTCAAACAGGTAAATACATGGGAAAACATTCACAAAATGCATACACTGCCTTCATAATCTCAATAAGGTGCATCTTAACAACTAATGGAACTACCGCAAGCTCCTTGGTAAGTTCCCGGCTGATTTCGGTTGAGGACGGAGTCCCCGAGCGAGTTTGCGATCTGAAGTCGTTGTACTGACGCCTTGCAGTTGTTATAGGCCAGGGGAATCCGGTGGTGCAAGGGTTCAACACCGAGAAATGCGTCAGGACGGTGCTGAATGCGGCCACACCGTCTGCAATGTGCGTGCGCGCCGTCCTCTAGGGCATCACCCCCACTAAAGTGGTGCCTAGGGGGGTTAACGAAGGTGTGGAAGTACCTCGAAGAGGCGCCCATAGTTGTGGAGTGGACGATGCGCTCCTCGTTCCCCCGCGGGGCAACTGTAGCGCAGATCCTTGGGCTCGCGCACTTCCCCGAGGATTTTGAGCTCGACGACATCATCAGTGGGTATCCTTCGGCGAGGCAAGGTGGATATGCTGATGTCCTTGCACTTAACGTGAAGGCCGCTCCCTACACGAAGTGCGTGTTGGCGATGGGCGATCTCCTACCGTACCAGGAGACGCAGGAGGCCCCTGGTGATGCCAAGCCGATGCACCACGACCTTCCATCAGAGCGGCCATTCTAGTCGGCGATCGCGAAGTCGTTGCCGACCTATCTGATCAACCCGCGCGGAAGCCCTTTATGAGGGTCAGGGGCACGAATGAGGCTTCTTCCTCAAAGCCTGTAGAATGAGAGATTCTCATGTAATGTAGGGTTAGTGTCGAGTGGCCTTCTGCAAAGAAACTTGGTGCTAGTTGAATGAATGAGATGTTTTGGAATTTGCGAGTTAATTCTGAATAGTTTTTCGCAGTTAATTAGTTTGAGTTACGTAGTTGCATCGGGGGTAGCTAGTGCCCGAGCATTTTTTTTCTCGTAGTCGCACGCGCGTGGTTAGTGGGATGATGTGTTTGGAAGCTGTTGAGTAGCATAGATCAACTTTCCATGGCTCGTGGAGCCATTCGTGCAGCGACTCCAAAGGGAAAGTTGTACTTGGTGTTTTCTCAAAATGTGTGGGGGTTCGTGTTGATGAGTCCCCGAGCATGTCTCTTAACCGTTAGAGTCATTGGTGCTAAGGTAGGGAAGGATGTATTGTGCTGTAAATGTGTAGCGTGTCTTTCCTCTTGGATTGGGCAGCCAGTTGCTTGGTGACTTGATATGTCGGAAACGTATCTATAACTTTTTATGCTCCATGCTTGTTTAGTATCTACTTTGTTTTTCTTGTCTACACTTTCAGGTGCTTTTTACATGTTTTCTAGTACTAACATATTAACAAGTTGCCACAGTGCCAGTTGCCTGTTTTCTGCTGTTTTTTGGTTTCAGAAAAGTTAGTAAATAAATATTCTCGGAATTGGACGAGACAAACGTCAAAGTCAATAACTTTCTGTGGGGAACAAGAATCTAGAAGACGAGACGGAGACGCAAGCCACGGCAGCCAGACCCCCTAGGCGCGGGTGGGCCCTGCCCCGTGTCTGGGAGGGGTGTGGCCCCTCTGGCTGCCTCCTCGGCATCCCCCTTCGCCTATAATAAGCCCCTGATGCAGAAACACTAAGCACCCGATCAAATCTCCACAAAACCGTCTGTAGCCGCCGCCACCATCGTCCCTAAATCGGGGGGATCTGAAGTTCTTACCGGCACCCTGCCGGAGGGAGATCATCCCGGAGGCCTTCTCTTCGGTATGATGCGTGAGTAGTTCCACCTTGGACTATGGGTCCATGTAGTAGCTAGATGGTTGTATCTTCTCCTTTGTGCTTTCATGTATAGATCTTGTGAGCTCTGTTCATGATCAAGATCTAATCTATTTGTAATCATGCATGTTGTGTTTGCGGGGATCCGATGGATATTGAGATTATTGTGTTGGTTTGATTAATGGTTTTGTCTTTATAATTCTATCATGTCAATGTTGTTTGTGATCTTGTATGCTCTCCATTATTAGTAGCTATCTTGGCCAAGTAGTTGCTAGTGACTCCAAGAGGGAGTATTTATGCTCGATAGTGGGTTCATGCCTCTAGTTTCCAAGGGAAGTGACAATAATCTCTTCGATTGTAGATGTGTTGTTGCTATAGGGAGAAAACAACGGTCTCTTGTTCATGGAACATGTGGACTGTTTACCTTACACACTTTGCTTAAAGCAGTTGTCTGTTGCTTGCAACTTAATACTAGAGGGGGTTCGGATGATAACCTGAAGGTGGACTTCTAGTCATAGATGCAGTTGGATGGCGGTCTATGTATCTTGTTGTATTGCCCAATCGAATCTCATAGGATCTTTCTGACTAGTAATTGCATTGTTATTCCTTGCTCAGTTCCTGTCAATTGCCCTGCTGTAATTTGTTTACCCTTCATGCCATGTTGTTTATCTAAGGAGAGCACCTCTAGTGAACTATGGACCCCGGTCCAATCTTTACCATTGATATATCTTCAAGTGTTACTTGTTTACTTGCTACAAACCATTACCTTCCACACCATACGTTTAATCCTTTGTTATAGCAAACCGGTGAGCTTGACAACCTCACTGATTCGTTGGGGCAAAGTCTTGAGTTTGTGTTGTGCAGGTCTCCGCATTGCTTGCAACACCTAGGTGACGTTTCCTTCCTCCTACTGGTTCGATAACCACGGTTTCTTACTGATAGAAACTTGATGTTGTGCTGCTTCATACCTTGCTCTTGGGTTTCCAACGAACCGTCCCACGACAAGTGGTGGGCACCATCAAGCTATATTCTGGTGCCATTGCCGGGGAGGCTAAGGACGTCTTCACTAGGGGAGTCCTTCACTTCCTTTATCTTTACTTTGTATTTAGTTTGCTTTGTTTCTTTTGCTTGGTTTTGTTTGCCTCTTTCCAAAAAACCCAACAAAATTAGTCTAGTTTGGTTTGCTTTCTTTAATCAAAAACACACAAAAAATAGTTCCTACTCTAGTTTCCACCTTGCTCTAGCTCACCATGTTGCTCCCCAAGTTCACCCTGAAAGATCTTGCGATAGGTAGTGGCTCCATAATTGGGAAAGATAATATTGAAGAATTATTTAATCATGTTAGAAAGCATGAGGATATTGAGGATAAATCTATAGCAGAGCTTGCTCCTAATTATGAGATTACTACAGCTTCTATAGTTCATATGTTGGAATTAACCCCTTCATGCAATTCTTGTTCCTAAAACTAAAAGAACAAAGAATGTTGAAAAGAGAGAATTCATCCTTGAAACTTTATTAAAAAAATTCCATGATGTTGCTATGGAAGCCAAAAAGGTCTTTGTGTGTTTCAATATGCTAGGCTCAAGTGTAGATGTTGTGGGTACTTCTGATAAGACTAAGCCCAGAGAGTAATCTAAAATACCCATACCCAAATCTCCACGAAACCGTCTGTAGCCGCCGCCACCATCGTCCCTAGATCAGGGGATCTGAAGTTCTTCCTGGCACCCTGCCAGAGGGGAGATCATCCCGGAGGCCTTTTCTTCGGTATGAAGCGTGAGTAGTTCCACCTTGGACTATGGGTCCATGTAGTAGCTAGATGGTTGTATCTCCTCCTTTGTGCTTTCATGTATAGATCTTGTGAGCTCTGTTCATGATCAAGATCTAATCTATTTGTAATCATGCGTGTTGTGTTTGCGGGGATCCGATGGATATTGAGATTATTGTGTTGGTTTGATTAATGGTTTTGTCTTTATGGTTCTATCATGTCTATGTTGTTTGTGATCTTGCATGCTCTCCGTTATTAGTAGCTATCTTGGCCAAGTAGTTGCTAGTGACTCCAAGAGGGAGTATTTATGCTCGATAGTGGGTTCATGCCTCTAATTTCCAAGGGAAGTGACAATAATCTCTTCGGTTGTAGATGTGTTGTTGCTATAGGGAGAAAACAACGGTCTCTTGTTCATGGAACATGTGGACTGTTTACCTTACACACTTTGCTTAAAGCAGTTGTCTGTTGCTTGCAACTTAATACTAGAGGGGGTTCGGATGATAACCTGAAGGTGGACTTCTAGTCATAGATGCAGTTGGATGGCGGTCTATGTATCTTGTTGTATTGCCCAATCGAATCTCATAGGATCTTTCTGACTAGTAATTGCATTGTTATGCCTTGCTCAGTTCCTGTCAATTGCCCTGCTGTAATTTGTTTACCCTTCATGCCATGTTGTTTATCTAAGGAGAGCACCTCTAGTGAACTATGGACCCCGGTCCAATCTTTACCATTGATATATCTTCAAGTGTTACTTGTTTACTTGCTACAAACCATTACCTTCCACACCATACGTTTAATCCTTTGTTATAGCAAACCGGTGAGCTTGACAACCTCACTGATTCGTTGGGGCAAAGTCTTGAGTTTGTGTTGTGCAGGTCTCCGCGTTGCTTGCAACACATGTGTGACGTTTCCTTCCTCCTACTGGTTCGATAACCTCGGTTTATTACTGAGAGAAACTTGATGATGTGCTGCTTCATACCTTGCTCTTGGGGTTTCCAACGAAGCGTCCCACGACAAGTGGTGGGCACCATCAAGCTATATTCTGGTGCCATTGCCGGGGAGGCTAAGGACGTCTTCACTAGGGGAGTCCTTCACTTCCTTTCTCTTTACTTTGTATTTAGTTTGCTTTGTTTCTTTTGCTTGGTTTTGTTTGCCTCTTTCCAAAAAACCCAACAAAATTAGTCTAGTTTGGTTTGCTTTCTTTAATCAAAAACACACAAAAAATAGTTCCTACTCTAGTTTCCACCTTGCTCTAGCTCACCATGTTGCTCCCCAAGTTCACCCTGAAAGATCTTGCGATAGGTAGTGGCTCCATAATTGGGAAAGATAATATTGAAGAATTATTTAATCATGTTAGAAAGCATGAGGATATTGAGGATAAATCTATAGCAGAGCTTGCTCCTAATTATGAGATTGCTACAGCTTCTATAGTTCATATGTTGGAATTAACCCCTTCATGCAATTCTTGTTCCTAAAACTAAAAGAAAAAAAGAATGCTGAAAAGAGAGAATTCATCCTTGAAACTTTATTAAAAGAATTCCATGATGTTGCTAGGGAAGCCAAAAAGGTCTTTGAGTGTTTCAATATGCTAGGCTCAAGTGTAGATGTTGTGGGTATTTCTGATAAGACTAAGCCCAGAGAGTAATGTAAAATACCCATACCCAAATCTCCACGAAACCGTCTGTAGCCGCCGCCACCATCGTCCCTAGATCGGGGGGATCTGAAGTTCTTCCCGGCACCCTGCCGGAGGGGAGATCATCCCGGAGGCCTTCTCTTCGGTATGATGCGTGAGTAGTTCCACCTTGGACTATGGGTCTATGTAGTAGCTAGATGTTTGTATCTCCTCCTTTATGCTTTCATGTATAGATCTTGTGAGCTCTATTCATGATCAAAATCTAATCTATTTGTAATCATGCATGTTGTGTTTGCGGGGATCCGATGGATATTGAGATTATTGTGTTGGTTTGATTAATGGTTTTGTCTTTATGATTCTATCATGTTAATGTTGTTTGTGATCTTGCATGCTCTCCGTTATTAGTAGCTATCTTGGCCAAGTAGTTGCTAGTGACTCCAAGAGGGAGTATTTATGCTCGATAGTGGGTTCATGCCTCTAGTTTCCAAGGGAGGTGACAATAATCTCTTCGGTTGTAGATGTGTTGTTGCTATAGGGATAAAACAGCGGTCTCTTGTTCATGGAACATGTGGACTGTTTACCTTACACACTTTGCTTAAAGCAGTTGTCTGTTGCTTGCAACTTAATACTGGAGGGGGTTCAGATGATAACCTGAAGGTGGACTTCTAGTCATAGATGCAGTTGGATAGCGGTCTATGTATCTTGTTGTATTGCTCAATCGAATCTCATAGGATCTTTCTGACTAGTAATTGCATTGTTATGCCTTGCTCAGTTCCTGTCAATTGCCCTGCTGTAATTTGTTTACCCTTCATGCCATGTTGTTTATCTAAGGAGAGCACCTCTAGTGAACTATGGACCCCGGTCCAATCTTTACCATTGATATACCTTCAAGTGTTACTTGTTTACTTGCTGCAAACCATTACCTTCCACACCATACGTTTAATCCTTTGTTATAGCAAACCGGTGAGCTTGACAACCTCACTGATTCGTTGGGGCAAAGTCTTGAGTTTGTGTTGTGCAGGTCTCCGTGTTGCTTGCAACACCTGTGTGATGTTTCCTTCCTCCTACTGGTTCGATAACCTCAGTTTCTTACTGAGAGAAACTTGATGATGTGCTGCTTCATACCTTTCTCTTGGGGTTTCCAACGAAGCGTCCCACGACAAGTGGTGGGCGCCATCAAGCTATATTCTGGCGCCATTGCCGGGGAGGCTAAGGACGTCTTCACCAGAGGAGTCCTTCACTTCCTTTCTCTTTACTTTGTTTTTAGTTTGCTTTGTTTCTTTTGCTTGGTTTTGTTTGCCTCTTTCCAAAAAACCCAAAAAAAATTAGTCTAGTTTGGTTTGCTTTGTTTAATCAAAAACACAAAAAAATAGTTTCTACTCTAGTTGCCACCTTTCTCTAGCTCACCATGTTGCTCCCCAAGTTCACCCTGAAAGATCTTGCGATAGGTAGTGGCTCCATAATTGGGAAAGATAATATTGAAGAATTATTTAATCATGTTAGCAAGCATGAGGATATTGTGGATAAATCTATAGCAGAGGTTTCTCCTAATTATGAGATTGCTACAGCTTCTATAGTTCATATGTTGGAATTAACCCCTTCATGCAATTCTTGTTCCTAAAACTAAAAGAAAAAAAGAATGCTGAAAAGAGAGAATTCATCCTTGAAACTTTATTAAAAGAATTCCATGATGTTGCTAGGGAAGCCAAAAAGGTCTTTGAGCGTTTCAATATGCTAGGCTCAAGTGTAGATGTGTGGGTACTTCTGATAAGACTAAGCCCAGAGAGGAATGTAAAATACCCATACCCTTTAAGCTTGTTGGAATGCATGAAGCCTTTGAAAAGAATTTTGATTGGATTGCTCCTGAAAATCATTTTGATGAAATTAGTAGACCAAAGAGAGATGAGAAGGGTGTCGTGGTATTTCCGACGAGTATGCCATGGAGGGGTCCTCACAGTGCGTGTCTAGAGACGTGGGGGAAGGCGGATGGTTGACGGGTACGAGGTAACACAGCTTACCCAGGTTCAGATCCCACAACGGTGGCGGAATCCTACTCCTGCTATAAATAACTATAATGGCAATACGCTGAGTTACAGGGATTGGTTCACTGTGCGAGGCGACTAGAGAGTCTAAGTTATCGTGCCCTAAAGGGTCCCATAGGCCTGACTTATATAGTCGCCAGGTCCTAGGGTTACAAGGAAAAGTCCTAGCCGGACAGGTTACAGAGTCCTACACCGTCTATTACTAGTCTAGCGTGTCTTGTACTCCAAGGTTCTGGGTACGTTGGTGACTCCACCATAGCCTTCCTTTATCCGGCATGGGCCTCCCTTCTGGATCCATCTAACTAGGAAGCCCAGCAGGCCATGGGCCATACTAACAACTGTGGGCCACCCGTGTTATCCGGATAAGAGACATGCTATGAGGATACCCAAATAGCATATCCCCAACAGTAGCCCCCGGAGAACTCCGAGATCTTGCGCCGTCTTGCCTCTTCACGTTGAATGCTCTGTCTAGATGAATGTCGGCAAATCGTCAAGCAACATCTTGTAGTCCTCCCAAAGAACCCTGCAAGGTTTTCTCCGTCTTTAATTTGTAAGTCAGAGAATTGCTAAATCTTCCATCGTACTCTTCTGTAGCCGGACTGGATCTGTCCATGCCGAAATCTTCTGATGTGATGGTTCATCTGCCTATGTCAGCTAGGGCGACATAGACATAGGTCAACAACGCCTCGTAACTCACACATGCAGAGAACGCAATCATGTCCACTTTTCCCACGCGAGCGATACGAACCGTTGGCGGCGATGGTTGGTACGTGGCGAAATTTCCACGCACGTCTCCGCACACGTCGTCTACGTGGCAACCACTCGATCAAGCTGCACAAATCTTGATGCCGGAGACCATAAATAGTAACCGCGGTGGAAAATTTACTTTTTCACCTCATTCTCCCCTACATCGTCTCCTTCCTCCAGTGAGCGCCTCCTCGAGCTCTCCGCGCAACGTGCGTAAAACCCTAGCTTTCCAATCTTTCACAGTCACCGTCGAACACACCCAATGGCCAGCAGCAGCTCCTCCCCTTCGATGGCGGCGTCGGGCGAAGCCGCGGCAAAGACGACGAGCTCTGTCGTCGTGCCCTCAGAGGGCCTGGTCATCCCCAGTTCTGCGGTGGTCGAGGCTACCAACGGCGACCATAATCCAGCGGCGCTGGAGCTGCTGGAGGAGGAGTATGACTCGCACAAGGGTGATTGGTGCGGTTCGGATATCACGGACCGCTACATCAAAGAGCTGATCAACGAGGGCTACCTCCCCGGGACGGAGGGGCTCGCCTGGCGGGCGGCGCCGGCCGGCGAGGTCACACCTTCTCCCCAAGTCGGAGAGAAGGTGTACCTCAAAGCACATATGGTATGCGGCGTCTCCCTACCCATCTCCAAGTTTTTCCTTGCTGTCCTGAATCATTACCGAGTACAGCCACAGAACCTCTCCCCCAATAGCATCTTAGCGCTCAGCAATTACGCGGCGCTCTGCGAGGGTTATTTAGGAATCAAGCCTAGGCTAGATCTCTTCATATACTTCTTTACCGTCAAGCGCGAAGCGGGAGCCGGCAAGGACGAGCTTAGGAATTGTGGAACCATTAGTTTTAAGATCCGGCCTAGCCGGCACTTCCCCGACATCGTCGGCCACGAATCCTGCAAGAATTGGCAGCGGACGTACTTCTACGGCCCAGATATGCCTCTGGCTGGCCGAGAAGTCACGTACCCGGACTTTGTCGATGGAGCAGCCGCCGAAGCCTCGACATGGAGATCCCAGGCCTCCCTTCCCTCCGACATCGATGCTTCCCGCGCTATAAGGCGGATAGAGTGGTTCATAGAGACGGGTTTGACCGGACTGGACCTAGCCATGTGCTGGTTCGTCGGGCGGATCCAACCTTTGCAGCACCGCTTGAAGCTGATGCACGAGTATGCCAACGATAGAAGGGATAGCCTCCGCATCTCCGAGGACAACTTCTCGAGCGACTCCGTCAAGCTCCGCCTCAAGGACATCGTCAAGGTGAAGGACAAGAAGCGTGTCTTCGCCATCACCTACGACATGTTCGTAGAGAGCAAGTGCCCAAAGGTAACTGTTTATTTTCCGTGTATGACATGTACTCCAGTTCTTCTGTCTAGCCATTACCATCTCATCTAACACGGTGGTTCTTCACTTTAACAGCTTAGCGACATAGATGAGGACAGCATGGCTCCTCAAATCTATGATCCAAAGATGAAGGAAGTCATCGACGTGTCCGACGATGATGCTCCATTGGCGCGAAATCGGAAGAGATCCACCTCTGACGCTGCTGACGGAGGCAAGAAGAAGAAGACGGAGGGTGGAGCCTCCAAGAAGACTACCGCCATCCTGGAGAAGGAGAAAAGAAAGGTTACTGGGATCCCCTTTGCTAAAGCACCCCCTATTGTGTAAGCTTCTTTCTCTCCGACCTTGTCCATTTGTCTGTCTTATTCCTGTACTTATGCATTTTGCACGTTTCAGAAAGAAAGCCACGACCAGCTTGAAGAAGACCTCCAAAACTTTGGGGGCTTCTAGAACCATCAAGGATATGCTGCATCGCGATGTATCTCCCGCCATCGCCCCTATCACTCCCATCGTCCAGCCTTCGTCTACTCCGACAAGCTCACAAGCTAAAGAAGCATCTGTCCCTTCCGCCATGGAAGTGGACTCAGGCGCCTCTACAGAGCTCGCTGTTGTCGGCGAACAGGCGACGTAGGAAAGTGCTGCACACCAAATGGCTGAAGCTCGGACTAAGGATGCCATGGGTAGCGGTAAGGCGGTGGTGGAAGGTGGTACATCTGCCGAAGGCGGCGCCCCCGCACCCAAGAAAACCATAGAGTTTCCGAAGATAGTCTATCCGGTAGTTACGCCGGGTAGCACTTCTCTGGTTCCTGGTGCGGCACCGACATCTCCAACGTGCGGTCTCGAGGAGCTTCTCCGGCAAGCAGAAATCTTGCAAGGAAACAGTGTATCCTTCGGCAAGTTGCTAGCTCAGAGTGCTACCAACATCAAGATCATTGCACTTGTAAGTTATTTTTGCCTTTTTGCATTTCATATGAGTATCCCACTGTAGCCCCCGAGGATTTAGATGGAAAAGGATAGGTCTTTGCGTCTAAATGCTCTAAGAGTGACTAAGCTAGAAAACTTCACACTGTAGCCCCCAAGCATATAGGTGGAATGAATTATTCCGACTAGATGCTTTAAGAGTAGCATACGCAGTGTTTATAAATTTCGATACTGTAGCCCCCAAGCTTCTAGTTATAACTGAATTAGTTCCGACTAGATGCTTAAAGAGAAGCTAA
The DNA here is from genome assembly GCA_916181665.1 of Avena sativa. Classification (NCBI taxonomy): domain Eukaryota; kingdom Viridiplantae; phylum Streptophyta; class Magnoliopsida; order Poales; family Poaceae; genus Avena; species Avena sativa. Next base: position 135,072,365 of record OV702295.1, read on the forward strand.
GCATACATCCGAGTTAAAAACTTTATACTGTAGCCCCCAAGCTTCTAATCGAAAACTGAATTAGTTCCGACTAGATGCTTAAAGAAAGACTAAGCATACTGCTAAGTTAAAAAAACTCTCGCAGTAGCCCCCGAGCGTCTAGGTGGAAATTTTCCGGCTAGATGCTCCAATTAGACCAAACAACGTTTAACTTTCTTTTTTCCATGGAATGAGAATGCTCGGAGGGCATGGCTAACGACAAGTACCAGAAGATGCGCGCGGACTTGGAAGCCGAAAAGGGTAAAACCGCCTTCTTGAAGGAACAGATCATCAAGAGCAAGCGTCTATTTTTCCTTTCTTTTTCCGTACTCCGGCTTGATCTTGTGTATTCTCCGAGTACTCACTACGTACTTTTCTTTCTCCGACTTGCAGAAACCATTGCCAACGCTAAGGATATTGTCGAGCAATCCAAGCATATTCAGCAGCTGGATAGCGAGAACAAGATCCTTAAGAAGGAGAGGGAGGAGATGCTGAAAATGCATGAAGAATCGATGAAAGCCTTGCAGGACTCCGCCACCGAGTAAATGAACCGCTTGAAGGAGGAAATCGCGATCTTAAAAGATCAGAAGAAAGCTGCCGATGAGCAAAATCAATGCCATCATGAAGCGTATAAGATCCTCCAACAAGAACGGGACTCCATGGCGGATACCCTCTGGAAAGCTAAGACCAGCATCTTCAGTAAGTTATTCTCCGTCTTGGATTTCTGTAGTCTAGACACTCTGAATTTTTGAACTCATCTGCTCCTTTGTCGGGATTTCGCAGCTCCTATGGGTTTAACCCGGTCGCCTCCTCCGCCAAAGGAATGCATGGTTCTTGCCGGCAACTTCATCAACACCGCCATCGCGTAGACCAAAGCGATTGCCAAATCCCTCCAGATTAACATCAAGGCATTGGACTCAATAGCGAAGTTCTCGGAGATCCTGCACCAAGCCTCCGAGCGTATTTCAAGCTGGAAAGCTTCATGTGCACGGGCCGGTGCCAGGATGGCATTGTCAATGGTGAAGGCACACTACGAGAATGCCGACATCAACACGGTAACCTTCGGTATCCCCGACGTAGATGAAAAAGGCCAAAAGATAAACCACGAATCTATCTTGGCGTCACTCGCAGGTTATGACACCAGAGTCGCCGAGTTGGTCGACGTTAACCTCTTTGTGCCCATGAAAACCGTTGAAGACAAAGACCAAAGCTCCTCCGAGTCCCTCAATAATGCCGACTTCGAGGGTTACTCTCCTGTTGCCGATGATGTTGCTTCAAAGTCACCTGCACCAGAGGAATAAAAACAACTTGTAATATTTGTTTGCTCTGTAGCATGTTATGCGGAAAAATTATGTGTTAACTTAAGGCGGAAAACAATGGTGTATGTCCTGCTACTTAAGAACTATTTCTAGCATGTATATATTTTTTAAGCAAGTGCTGGCTTATCCATTACTTTGGTTTTTATGCTTGACTTTTCGTGAGTCAGAAGACTCGTTGTCGGAACCATGCGCTCAGGTGATGATGCCCAATGGCACCGTCAATAATCTAAGCACAAAATCGCTGACAATAAGTGCCAAATGTCACTACTCCAAAATCCACATAAAAACGACAAAGAACGTGTAGACCAGAAAACATAAGCTAACGCCCATAGGCAGAATTTTCACAAGTGAAATTGCAAAGCTTGTGCATAAAGGTTTTATATGATCCAAAAATGAACACTAAAGGAGGTAAAAGACTCAGAAATATGAGTGAACCAAAGAGCTTTATTTCATTGATCATATAAGAGGTACACAATTAGATAAAACATGCTAAGTGTAGAAAGGACGTAGTTGTGCTATGTTCCATGGCCGATCAAGCTCCGGGTAGTCATCATCCGGGTCACGTCGCTTACGCTTATGATCCTCATTGGGTCTATCCTTTAGTTCACGATTGTCAACGAGGTAGTAAGACCCATTGAGTAGCGCCTTGCTTATGATGAATGGTCCTTCCCATGGCGGGGATGATTTGTGTGACTTCTTCTGCTTAAGTCGGAGCACCAAATCCCCCTCTTTAAATGAGCGATGTCGAACGCGGCGACTATGGTAGATGCGTAGCTTCCGCTGGTAGATGGCGGATCTTTGGCATGCCAAAACGCGCTCCTCCTCGAGAAGGTCCACATCTAGGCGTCTGGATTCTTCAGCATCATCTTCGTCGTAGGCGGCAACCCTTGGTGCATCGCGAAGTATGTCGGAAGGTAGGATGGCTTCTGCTCCATATACCATGAAGTAAGGGGTGTAGCCGGTGGATCTGTTGGGTGTAGTTCGTAAACTCCACAGCACAGATGGCAATTCTTCCGCCCAGGCTCTAGCTGCTATATGTAGCGGTGCCTCAAGACGTGGCTTTATTCCCTGTAGAATTAATCCATTGGCTCGCTCAACCTGACCATTGGATTATGGATGTGCTATAGATGCAAGGTCAAGTCAGATGCCCTTCTCCCAACAATATGCCTCCACTTCTCTGAGTGACAAGTTGTTGCCGTTGTCGGCGATAATGTTATGTGGGAGACCAAATCTCACCACTAGATCCCGGACAAACCTGAGGGTAGTTTCTGCATCAAGATTTCTAATGGGTTTAGCTTTTATCCATTTAGTGAATTTATCAACTGCTACTAGCATATGCGTAAACCCACATGGTGTCGTCTATAACGGTCCCACCATGTCTAGCCCCCAGACTGCGAACGGCCAAGTTATTGGTATTGTTCGCAATTCTTCAGCAGGAACATGTGGTTGTCGGGCATAATACTGGCATCCCATGCATGCCTCAACCAGCTTGTCTGCGTCCGCCTTCGCGGTCAGCCAGTAGAATCCTTGCCGGAAGGCTTTCGCGACCAACGATCGTGGAGCGGCGTGATGCCCGCAATTTCCAAGATGGATTTCGCGTAGGATTTCAATACCTTCTAACTGGGAAACACACTTAAGGTATACACCAGTAGTGCTCCTTTTGTAGAGTTGCCCATTGATTATGGTATAACCCTTTGCTCGTCGTACTATTTGTCGTCTTTCGACTTCGTTGTCGGGAAAAGTTCCGTGATCGAGATATTCCATGAACGGTTTTTTCCAAGCCGGAGGGACCTTAGTCACCATGTTGACAAAATAGTCAGCTCTATCCGGGTTGTCGATGTCGGCTCCCTTCACGGATGGTGTGCGTAGGTGCTCTAGGAAAACTCCTAGCAAAATTCGCTTGCGCCCTGATCCAAGCTTAGACAGCAGATCAGCCGCCTCGTTTTGTTCCCTAGGCACATACTTAACTTCGTAGCCTAAGAAGCTCTTGGCTATCTCATCCACTTCGTCTCGATATGCCACCATCATAGGGTTCCGCGCATTCCAAGTGTCAGCCACCTGCTGGGCAAGCAAGTCGGAATCTCCACAGCAAACTATGCGCTTGATGCCAATATCCTTGGCTACGCATAGTCCGTGAATGAGTGCTTCATACTCCGCCATGTTGTTTGTAGCCTCGAAGTGGATCTGTAGAATGTATTGTAGCTTGTCCCTAGTTGGTGACTGTAGCAGTACACCAGCCCCCGAGCCGTTGAGCAGCTTTGATCCATCAAAGTGCATCACCCAGTATTCTAGTTCCGGCAATGGGGTAGCATCTGGCATCTCCGTCCAATCTGCAATAAAATCCGCCAAGGCTTGTGACTTGATAGCGTCGCGTCTCTTATAGGTGATCTCGAAGGCGGCAAGTTCAATGCCCCACTTCGCGACCCTTCCAGTAGTGTCGCTGTTGTTGATAATGTCGGACAGTGGAGTCTTGCTCACCACTGTGATTGGGTGCTCCTGAAAGTAATGCCTCAGCTTCCGAGAAGCACGGAATACTCCAAAAGCTATCTTCTGGTAGTGCAGGTAACGCTGTTTGGACTCCGTCAAGACCTCGCTTACATAGTAAACTGGTCATTGAACTCCGTTCTTGTAGCCTGGTTCCTTCTGCTCTACCACGACGACGATGCTGATTACCCGGTTGGTGGCCGCCATGTACATGGCAATGGACTCTCCAGGCTCGGGTGCTGCAAGGATGGGCGCTGAGGAAAGAATCTCCTTGAGCTGCTTCAATGTTGCACCTGCTTCGTCCGTCCATGTGAATTTGTCCGCCTTCTTTAGCAACTTGTATAGCGGCAGAGCCTTCTCTCCAGGTCGGCTGACGAACCGACTAACTGCTGCAACATAACCTATTAGTCGTTGAATGTCCTTTAGGCATGTCGGACGGTTTATGTTTAAGATGGCCTTGATTTTCTCCGGGTTGACCTCGATTCCACGATGGGAAACGATGAAGCCCAACAATTTGCTGACTGGAACCCCGAAGACGAGGTTGGGCCTTTTCTCCATGGTCGGAGGATATGGGGATAACATCCTTCATGTTGCGCGCATCCCTCCGTCTTCGTTCTGATGAACCCGTCTGGGACCCGACATCAAGAGGAGATCTGTCCCTTGGCGGCTTATACTGGCTAGACTGGCAAAACGCTGGGTCAGACTCAAGCCTCTGAGAGGTGGCATTTTCCTACTGCTTCACCGCCTTGGCCACTAGGTCACAGACCTGGTCCACTGCCTCGGGCAATCTATCCTGCTCCAGAAGGGTCTTGGCGACGGCGAGGTTGAGGAGAGGAGTGGGCATCACTTGCCTGCCTTCACTGTCAATGTATGGCTTGGCCTGTGCTGGCTTCAGGGGAGCCCATCCTAGGTTTCGCCGTACGCCAGGATCGTTGATGACGCGAGCTGGAGCTTTCTTGGCCTTCTGTTGCTTTAGCAGAGTCTTGTACTCGGCCTCTGTTGCTCTAGCTTTCTCTATGGATTTCTGCGCGTTGACCAGATCTCGATCTAGCTTAACGCCTTGCTCTGCGATGGCTTGCGCTTCCTCTAGCAGCTGCTGGCGCTTCTCGTCAAGCCAGGTCACGTTCCGGATATGAGCTACGGTCAGTGGCTCGATGAGGAGATTGCCGTACATCACTCTATCAGCTGGAGTAACTTGGGCAGCAGCAGATGTAGATGCCGGAGGTGGCAAGTTTGCGGTGTTGTTGTTGCTCGGACCAGTATTGAGTTCCTGCGACTGTTGCACTGGGTTAGGCGGAGGGGGCATGACCTTTGCGCGATCATTGTCGGCAGCAACATGTGGTCCCTTCCCTTTGTCCAGGGCTGTAGGCGGAGCTCGTCCGGGTTGATCTTCATCCATCGCCATCCCAATGGTGACGAACACCTCTCGAGACGTGACGGTGTTATTGGCTTGCTCGTCGCGCGTGTACTCCTCCTCCATCTCCTGCATGGCGGAGTCTAGCTCTTCTGGACTGAAGTCTATATCCTCTGAATCTGCACTGAAGTCGGCGTATAGCGCGTCCATCACAGAGTCGGAGGGTTCCAGGACTTCCTCAATGACGGGGGGTGGAGGTGCAATAGCAGCGACAATGACTGGAGGTGGTGGTGCAACTGCGGCGATGATGACTGGAGGTGGTGGTGCAACTGCGCTGATGGCGGCCGGAGGCGGAGGAGGTGGTTGCTGAGGCGGCGGCGCTCCTCCAACAAGTGCAAGATCCGCCTGAGCTGCCCCCTTGGCCTCCGCGTAGCTGTTGACGGTGTTCACCATGCTTTCGAAGGTGAGGCGTCCTGAAGCTTGCTTCCGCCTTAGAGAATGTCGGAGAAGCGCGCCATGGTCTAGTCCTTCCACAAAGTGATACATGGCATCATCATTGGGGTAGTGGGCCAGATCGGCTCATATACGGAGCCACCTAGCAAGGTAATCGCGGGGGTTTTCGCCCTCTCTCTGAACACAACGCGCCAAATCGAAGATGGTAACCACGCCGACGAACTTGGATCTCTGCTGTCCAAACGCACGGACAAAGCCGGCGGACTTGCAGTGATCTTCCACCGATATATCCTGCACACAGGCGGTTTGGGTGGGCCTTGAATTTTTCCGATCTTTGCCGGCAAACTCTGAAGAGAGATCCGACATCGATCCTTCCGCGAACGTATCATGCCCGTAGGCGGTCCGTGCGTGTCTTGATGCTCCTCCGACTCCCAGGGAACTAGTGCCCAAGTCGGTTTCGCCGATGAAGAGATGGATGTCTCCGATAGGAACGATCGAACACCGCATAGGGTTCGTCTTTCCTGGGATCCAGAACTCATTGGGAGGGACGATCGGAATGTTGCCAGAGAAGAGAACGCGATCGATGGCTACGGTTTCGCCGATTCCCGCGAAGATCTTGGTCCTCGCCTGCTGAAGAGCCTGAAGCGCCTCTTGCCCCATGGTGGGCGCCAACTGTCGTGGTATTGCCGACGAGTACACCATGGAGGGGTCCTCACAGTGCGTGTTTAGAGACGTGGGGGAAGGCGGATGGTTGACGGGTACGTGGTAACACAGCTTACCCAGGTTCATATCCCACAACGGTGGCGGAATCCTACTCCTGCTGTAAATCACTATAATGGCAATACGCCGAGTTACAGGGATTGGTTTGCTATGCGAGGTGACTAGAGATTCTAAGTTATCGTGCCCTAAAGGGTCCCATAGGCCCGACTTATATAGTCGCCAGGTCGTAGGGTTACAGGGAAAAGTCCTAGCCGGACAGGTTAGAGAGTCCTACACCGTCTATTACTAGTCTAGCGTGTCTTGTACTCCAAGGCTCCGGGTACGTTGGTGAATCCACCATAGCCTTCCTTTATCCGGCATGGGCCTCCCTTATGGATCCATCTAACTAGGCCACCCAGCATGCCATGGGCCATGCTACCAACTATGGGCCACCCGGGTTATCCGGATAAGAGACATGCTATGAGGATACCCATATAGCATATCCCCAACAAAGGGATCCTCCAAAACCCATTTGGATGAGATACCTTTCATAGTTGAAGACTTTGCAAGTATTGATGTTAATGCTTCTTCATTTGAAAATACTTGATTCTTCTTGCTTCTTGTGCCTAACTTAAAGGCGTTAAAGAAAAGTACTTGTTGGGAGATAACCCAAGAGTTTCCTTGAGTCTTGGAAGTTATTACTTCAGTAATAACCTCTCCTTATCCTTTTTGTTTGCTTTTTGTGCCAAGAATGACCTCTAATGACAGGGAAGTAATATTTGGGGAGTTGCTGTCCCGAAACAGATTTCTGTCCTCTACCAAAAAAATCGTGAGGAGTCTCTGTAACTCGGATTGAGCTGAAAATTTACTAATAAATCCCCCAGTATGTTAGATAAATTTCGTTAGTTCAATACTTTTTTATATGAGCAACATAAGATGTTAGAAAAAATCGATTCTACCTGCTGGTCTGTTTTGTCAGATCTCTGCCATTATTTGCATTTGCTTCTTATTGATTCCTTTTTTAGTTCTCTTTAGGTGAATTGAGCTATTTGAAGGAGTTACTACAGTAGCTTGTGTTTTTAGTGAAAAGCCTTGCTGTTTCAAAGCTTTGCCAGAGGTCTAATATCTTTTGAACAAACTAATGTTGCTAATGAAGATTGTGTGAAGTTTTGTGTGAAGGAAAAATTTCAGGTGTAGAGAGAGAATGATGCAATGAGATGAAGAATGGACAAAAGCTCAAGCTTAGGGATGCCACCATGGTGTCACCCCAAAAAATATCCAAGAGGTACAAGCGTCAAAGCTTGGGGATGCCCAAGGAACCCCCTTCTTCATCAATAAAAAGCTCAGGTCTATCTAGACACTTCGTTTTTATTGTTTCATGCACAATTGTGTTGTTCTTGGAGCGTCTTAGTTTTTGTTTGATTTTCTTAGTTTGTTTAGTTAGCTAAAGTAGTTTGGAACCCCGTTCTCGCTGTGTTTTTTTGCAAATAAGCTGCTTTGTGTTGGAAAGGAGTAGTAAGTTCTTGCTTGAAGTGCAAGAGGAGCTTGCATTGACTGTGACTTAGACTTTAGCATGACATGTTAGGTGTTATTTTGACCTTATGCTTAGTGATTATTGATATAGCATGTCTTATTCTAAACAATTGGGATTGCTTAGTGTTCCTTGAAGAAATTATGCGTTGTTTTAGCATGCAAAAGCATAGTATTGTGGTATTCTCCTTTGATGCTTTGCTTGGGTTGACTTGTCACATGCTCACACCATGTTATGAATATGACAAGTCACCATTAACCTCTATGATCATTTAGTCCTTGACTTGTAGTACCACTCTTTCCTTTGATTAGTAATGCTTTGTTGCACTGCATGATTATGGCCATTATTGCTCTCTTAGTTGGTTGCTCCTAGTCTTTTGCTAGCCTCCACTTGTATGATTAAGCTCTACTCATGCTTCCAACTCCCAAGAAACCAAGTTTTTCCAAAGTGTTCACTATAAATTCCTATGCATGGTGTGTTACACCATTCCAAGTATATTCTTGTTTTCAGCTATCTTCCAATTAAAAACTATTTTGTTATGTGAAAACTTAGTGATTAAAGCCCTCACAAACTTGATGGCACACTTTATATTCTTTGCCCCTAATAAACTTGAACCACTCTGTCATCTATGTTGTATATGCTTGCACTTATACGTTGGAATTAGCAGAACCGTGCTGTCACGAGGAACATTTTCAACATTGCACTTGTACTTTGTACTCGGTTGATATCATGCTCTTTTATCTATGGATGTCACCGGTGTGAAATAAAGAGGGAACTTGTAAGTCCATGGAGTTTGTATCCTGTGTTATATAAATGCCTAGGCCGCTAGCCTAAGCCATGCCTAATCATGGTGGAAACTTGCAGCATCACCATAGTGACATCTATGAAGCATTCTTCTTATAAAAAAAGAGACACGTTGAGAAAAGAGGAAAGAGAGAAAAAACACCATATTCCCATGGTACATAAGAAGATTGCTGAGATGCTCATTGTCTGCTTGCTTTGTCATTTTGGTTATGGGATAGCTCCTGTACCATGTGCAAGGGGTACCCCGTTGGTGGTTCTAAATGATATGCAAATACTTACAGTGACAAGAACTTACAGGTGACTAAAATTGAGTAGCATGAGGTGTGGCCCTTGTATTCAAGGGACTTGAGATTGCCAACTTATACTTCGTCAAGCATATACTCCATCTTTGTTCACTTTTACCTTAACCACTTCAAGATGCTTATGATAGGGGCAATGAGGGCTGAAAGCTAACAAGTACCATAATTTTTGGAAGCTCCTTTTGAAACATGAAATCCTTGTTTCCTTTACAAAAAGTCCTTTCTTCCACCACTATTGAGTCTACACCTTCTACCTTTAGGCACCATTAAGAGAGCATAGTTGTCATTCTGTGTGCAGTGTTCCAAAGCTTATTGATTGATGCATATTGTGATATTACTTGTTCTTGTCCTATTTGTTTCTAGTCACCCTTGTGAACTTTGAAGGTGTCCTATGCATCTATTTGCTACTCTATGAGGGACAAGCTGATTGCCACTATGCTATGTTTTTTGTATGTGAAACAAACAAACGTTTTTCAATGCATGTGATTCATGATCTTTGTTTGTAGCTTGTCATGTTGCATGCATAGTTACTATGTCCTATTGTTAGAACTCCATCTTTCATGCACATGTTTAGAGTTCTTTGATCCCAGCTTTCAATGCTTGCAAATGGTTGGATCTTTATTGTGAGGGTGCATGTCACCTCAAAAAATATTCTTTTATCACTTACCTACTTGAGGATGAACAGGAGTTAAGCTTGGGGATGTTGATACGTCGGAAACATATCTATAATTTTTGATGTTCCATGCCTGTTTAGTATCTTCTTTGCTTTTCTTGTCTACACTTTGAGGTGCTTTTTACATGTTTTCTGGTACTAACCTATTAACAAGTTGCCACAGTGCCAGTTGCCTGTTTTCTGTTGTTTTTGGTTTCAAAAAAGTTAGTAAAGAAATATTCTCGGAATTGAACAAGACAAACGTCAAAGCCAATAACTTTCCGTGGGGAACAAGAATCCATAAGACGAGACGGAGACGCAAGCCACGACAGCCAGACTGGGAGGGGTGTGGCCCCTCTGGCCGCCTCCTCGGCCTCCCCCTTTGCCTATAAGAATCCCCCAATACAGAAACCCTCAGCACCCGATCAAATCTCCACGAAACCGTCTGTAGCCTCCGCCACCATCGTTCCTAGATCGGGGGGATCTGAAGTTCTTCTCGGCACCGTGCCGGAGGGGAGACCATCTCGGAGGCCTTCTCTCCGGTATGATGCGTGAGTAGTTCCACCTTGGACTATGGGTCCATGTAGTAGCTAGATGGTTGTATCTCCTCCTTTGTGCTTTCATGTATAGATCTTGTGAGCTCCATTCATGATCAAGATCTAATCTATTTGTAATCATGCATGTTGTGTTTGCGGGTATCCGGTTGATATTGAGATTATTATGGTTGTTTGATTAATGGTTTTGTCTTTATGATTCTATCATGTATGTGTTCTTTGTGATCTTGCATGCTCTCCGTTGTTAGTAGCTATCTTGGCCAAGTAGTTGCTAGTGACTCCAAGAGGGAGTATTTATGCTCGATAGTGGGTTCATGCCTCTAGTTTCCAAGGAAAGTGACAATAATATCTTCGGTTGTAGATGTGTTGTTGCTACTAGGGAGAACACAACGGTCTCTTGTTTATGGAACATGTGGACTGTTTACCTTACACACTTTGCTTAAAGCAGTTGTCTGTTGCTTGCAACTTAATACTGGAGGGGTTTCGGATGATAACATGAAGGTGGACTTCTAGTCATAGATGCAGTTGGATGGCGGTCTATGTATCTTGTTGTATTGCCCAATCGAAACTCATAGAATCTGTCTGACTAGTATTGCATTGTTATGCCTTGCTCAGTTCCTTTCAATTGCCCTGCTGTAATTTGTTTACCCTTCATGCCATGTTGTTTACCTAAGGAGAACACCTCTAGTAAACTATGGACCCCGGTCCAATCTTTACCATTGATATATCTTCCACTGTTACTTGTTTACTTGCTGCAAACCATTACCTTCCACACCATACGTTTAATCCTTTGTTACAGCAAACCGGTGAGCTTGACAACCTCACCGATTCATTGGGGCAAAGTCTTGAGTTTGTGTTGTGCAGGTCTCCGCATTGCTTGCAACACCTGTGTGACGTTGCCTTCCTCCTACCGGTTCGATAACCTCAGTTTCTTACTGAGGGAAACTTGCTGTTGTGCTGCTTCATACCTTGCTCTTGGGGTTCCCAACGAAGCGTCCCATGACAAGTGGTGGGCGCCATCATGATTCCGAGGCGTGCTTTCATACTTTGTGTTTTCCCAAGGCACGCACGGGTTCATGTTTGACACGTCCCCGATCATGGTACTTAACCGTTCGAGTCGCCGCGTCTAGGGATGAGGAGACAGGATGTTGTGGGAAGCATGGTCAAGCGTCTTGGCTAAGAAAGCTAGTCGAGCGAGGTGAATCCGGTGGTGGCTCTTGGGTCGGTGTTTTCGTGAACAACGCAAGTCACGAGTTATATCTAGGCCATTGGACTGCAATACTTAGCCGCGGTCAGTCATGCTCCCAAGGGTTGACGTTGGTGTTAGCATATATGCTAATTTTGTTACGAGTGCGAGTGGCACAAGGCATGACGAGTAAACAAAACTTGTGAGCAGAGTAATTTTTATTCATTGATGGTACAAAGGTGTACAAGTTGGTGTGCTGAGTGTAGAACTTGCGGAGGAGGTTGACGTTCCACGATGGCTCAAACGTCTAGTTTCCGTCTCTGCGCACGTCGATGAGGTAGTAGGCGTCATTTCCTAGGACTCTCCCTATGGAGAATGGCCCCTCCCATGTGGGAGATAGTTTGTGCGTTCCCTTATTGTCCTAGATGAGTCGCAGGATGAGGTCGCCCTCCCGGAAGGTGCGGGTCCAGACTCAGTGGCTATGATAGCGGTGGATACCTTGCTGGTAGATGGCGGTGTGGGAGCGAGCGAGGTCGCGCGCCTCGTCGAGCAGGTCGATCCTGTTTTGATGGGAGACTTCGTTGCTTTCCTCCGTGTACTTGACAACTCGAGGTGAGTCATGTTCAAGGTCGGTGGGCATGAACGCTTAGGCATCGTACACCATGAAGAAGGTGATGAACCATGTCTCATCGATTGATGGAGGTGCAAATTCCCTAGAGAACTGATGGGAGTTCTTCGACCAAGAAGCCTAGAGTATGCTCATGGGGGAATTTCTGTCGTGGCTTGAGGCCATGGAGGACGCTCTGGTTAGCTCGCTCTGCTTGGCCGTTAAATTCGGGATGGGCGACTGATGCGAGGTCGAGTCGGATCCCATGCTCTTGGCATAATTCGGCCATGGCTCCCTTGGCAAAGTTCGTGCCGTTGTCGGTGATGCTGTTGTGAGGGTAGCAGTACCGTTAGATGAGCTCACAAAGGAACTTGGTGGCGGTCTTGCCATCACACTTCTTTATGGGCTTCGCCTCGACCCACTTCATGAATTTGTCGACTGCGACTAGAAGGTGGGTGAAGCTAGATGTTGTCGACTTGAAGCAGCCCAAATTCCAATGCCCCACATGGCGAATGGCCATGTTATGGGTATGGTCTTCAGGGCCGAGCCAGGTATGTGCGTCTGGTTGGCGTACTTCTGGCACCCAACGCAGCGCTGGACGATGTCGATGGCATCGGCGCCGGTCATGAGCTAATAGAAGTCGTGGTGCATGGCCTTGGCGACCAACGATCAGGCGCCGACGTGGTGGCCACAGTCCCTAGCATGGTGAGACACAACACTAGAAAATGCCAGTCAAGCTGCGCTTATGGAGTTCGTCGTTGATGAGGATAAAGGATTTGTAGCATCGCACGATCATCTGTGCCTCAGTTTCGTCCTTGGTAAGGATCTTGTGCTAGAGGTAGGCGACGTAGGGCTCGGCCCAGTCGCTTGATGCGGTCGCCATGGTGACTAAGGTGGAGTCGGGTTCCAGGGGAACTCCAAGTTTGATCCCCTTCAAGGAAGAGACTGAGGACGTCTTGATGATGTCGAGGAAGACACCGGGTGGCGACGTTTGGCGACCCGACCTGATGCGTGAGAGTGCGTCAGCCTCCTCGTTCTTTCTCTGATCGATCCACTTGACAGAGTAACCCGCAAAGTATCCCCTGAGTTTGTCCACCGCTTGGCGGTATGCCACCATGTTTGGGGCGACGGTGTCGCAGGTTCCAGCGACTTGGCCAACGACAAGGTCGGAATCGCTATAACACTTGAGGCGATTAATTCTGATCTCTTTGGCAGCTCGCATGCCATGTAGTAGGGACTCGTACTCAGCCATGTTGTTGGTGCATGGGATGAAGTCGAGCTACAGCACGTAGCAAAGCTTGTCGCCTTTGGGGGATATGAGGACGATCCTAGCTCCCGCGCCATCCGCGTTCTTGGACCCGTCGAAGTATAGGTTCCAGTAGTGGTTGTGAGGCAGCGACTCAGGTTGCTGTGCCTCCTCCCAATCAACGAGGAAGTCGATGTGGGCCTGCGACTTGATAGCCCTGTGCGGCTCGTATTTGATGTTGTGGACGCCGATTTCAACGTCCCACTTGGCGACTCGTATGTCGGACTATTCGCACCGGAGGTACCCGTCCTGCCAAGTTGTCGGGCCGACCGGACATGCCCTCTGAAGGACTCGCGAGGAGCACGACCCTCAGGAGGTAAGAAGGAGCCTCAAGAATTCAGCAGGCACCAAGACCAACCTCGCCACAAGCTGAGAGCCTCTCGTCGAGGCCTCATGAGGGGGAGCGTCCTAAGAAATGGGAGCTCCCCATAAGACGACGCGCCAACGGTCAGTCCAAGTGACGACCGACCCGCCTTGGGAAAGGGAGATGCTGCCTATCCCTCGCCGACAAAGGTGTGTGTGTGGGGGGGTGACGCAGGGAAGCGACAGTGCCTGGCATTGCCACTTTGGTGCAAGGAGACCGGGGTGACGCAGCGGAGCAGAAGGGCGACCGTCCACAGCCCAGCACTATAGCTGGCCGACGACAACATGAAGACAGGGCGAATCACGCAAATGGGAGGAGACACACATCGCCAGGCCGGTCGTCGAAACCAGCAAAACATAGAGCATGGTTTGTGAGGAGCGGGCTGGCAAGGTATGAATATGAGCCGGAGCATGCTGACGAGGTACGAATGAGGCGTAGCTCGCCACCTACCACTGCTAGGGATGTGACGGCATGCATCGAACTGGCAAGGAACAAGTCATCGGCGGAGGGGGCCGAGCAGGGACGGTTGGGCCAAAACGCGTTGATGTACACTGACCAGCAAAGCACGCTTTTGAATCGAGTTCGAACGGACCACGAAAGTCTATCGAGAACGTCAAAGATAGATTTTCTGAAAACCCCACTCCTAAGGTAAACATGTACTCTAACAATGGACCCAGAACCGGGGGGAAATATCTCCCGAACATGAGGAAATTGCACAAACCACCACCTTTTGCTTCGCGTGGTGTATAAAACACTCACTTTACCTATTGTTTGCACAAAACAATAGCTATACATGTAGTTCTTTGCAGAGAGGTCTAAATCTGATATTAGTTTACTTAACAATAAACATGACCGCTAGGGCCCACATGTCAAAGATGATGTGGCATCCACATGTCATCGTTACACTTTTTTCAAACATTTTAGAAAAATATGTAAAATTTTCAATAACTAATATAATATAAACTAGCAAATTTCGGAAAGTCTGGAACTATTTAGATCTCTGGGTTAAAATATTTATCACTTTTTGTGAGATTTTCCCAAATTTAATTAATTTTTTGAATTTTTCGAGAAAACCGAAGAAAATCTAGTACTAATAAAAACGATATGATTTTAGTAGACTGGGAAAGTTTGGGCTTGTTCGGGGCAGATATAAGAGACGAGAAATGGGACAGAGACGAGCTAGCTGGTTGCCTGTTTCGATTCAACCAAAAAAATAGCTAAAGAAAAAAAGGCACTGCTACCTAGCAACCGGTCTGAGAAAGTTAAAATCTGGTTGGCGTCTCAGCCCAGCAATTGCATGCATCCACGGTGGCTTGCTAAGCATTAAAGGACAAGATTTTTAATTAGCTAGCTCAATTCAAATATAAAAATTTAAAAAGTTTTCTACGTTAAACCGTTTGTCTGAATTAAGATCCGTTTTCACTGTTAGGCTAGTCGTGACGAGATGGTATATTCTGACAACTTTTTTTGGATCAAAAGTTATCCACCCGTAACAGGCAATTTATCCAGACTTCAGCATATAAGTTATCCACCCAATAACATGTAAGTTATCAACCACTACAAAATTTACCCATGGATCACATATTCAGAATGGGTAACTTTTTTTTGTTTACCTACAAGTTACCCATCAGTAACACGAGAGTTATCCATGCTTTAGCACGTAAGTTATCGACCAAATAACATGTAAGTTATCCATCACTACAAAAAATTACCCACGAATAGAATATAAAAAGTTATTCTAACAGCTCGGCCTCGTCGCCCATTGCCGCTCTCACAGCGTACGAAGTACTCAACATGAAAAGTCTATCGCATCAAACATTAAACATATTTTTAAAGGAACTAAATCTAACCTTCTTTTGCATATGATATAAATAAATGGGGTCTTATGCTCACCCATCACGCAACCAGTAATCTAGCGGATCGACTTCGTCGTCCGTAACCGCTACCATGGAGTATGAGTGACGAAGCCTCGAATGGTGTTAGGGTACGGAGCCTTAATCGCTCGTCGACGCTAACGCATTAAATGACAATGAAGTGTCGGTACTCTAACAACTAGTTACGGCATTTTAATTAAACTTGCTCACTACGTATGCGACAACACCTCTATCCAACATGTCTATATGGTGGATAACTTATGTGTTAGCGGGTTGATAACTTATATATTATGACATGGATAATTCATGTGTTTATGGTGGAAAACTTTTTGGTTCGAACAAAATTTCCTCAAAACTTATCAACATGTGATCTAGTTTTGAAGATCTCGTCGCGACTAGTTCAACGATGAAAACAGATCTTAAATCGGACAAACAATTTGATCTATAATATATTTTAAAAGTTAGTCTAACAACTTGCTTCGTTGTCCGTCGCTGCTCTCGTGGCGTACGGGTTACTCAACCTCGAAAAGTGAAAGGGTGATTGCCCCTATGTGTGGTTTTGGTGATTAATGACAATCCCTATGGTCTAATATTTTCACTGAGTTTTATATGAAGGAATATTCCATAGGTCATGCTTGTAGTCCCTGTGTTGGATTCAAGTATGGATGCCATGAATATAAAAGTATACCTTGAGTATTGGCATCAAAATCATCGAGTTGAATAGAACAATATGATATGATCAAGATCTTGAGAGTGTGATCTCAATATAAGAATTCAAGATATGGCTCTAAGTCGCTGTCATGATAGCCTCATTAGTTGAGCTATGGTTGACTAAGATTTAGAGCATGTAATCAAATGAAGAGTTCTTTATGTACCTCAAGATATTAAGATGGAGCACGAGAAGATACTTGGTTGACCAGTACAAAGAGTGAAGAGTGATTTCAAGTTGGTCAACACATGAAGCATAAAGAATGTACCACATGGATCTTGTGGTATGGTAAGCCTTGTCAATTATGCATCATAAACTAACCCATTATATATGTGCCTTTGCATTTTCTATATGGGATAGGTATCTTTCCATGGTCATGCTTCAAAAGTGAAGATCTTATACCGCCCATGAGAGGATGACATCAAGTGGTGATCGTCATCAAGGTTGAGAAGGGCAAGTTCAAGATAAGCATCTCAAGAAGATCATTTGCTTGAATCTTGCCGTCCATATTGGTTATAATGGACATGTGAAGACATGTATTAATGAAGCTATCCCATAGTGGTGTATGGGGGAGCAAATTATGAGTCTTCACGAAGCAACAATGATCAAGTGTTGCATTTTGGCTTGGGTGGAGCTTGAAGCATTGTCATCAAGATCAAGCGGGATTCGCAAGGCAAAGGTATGGCCTTGATAGGTTTTCCTTTTACCGGTCTCAAGGTGGTTGTTGGGAGACCGGGTTATAGGATAGATAGCCGCACTATCAAGAGGGGCTTTCGATTGGGTAACTTGATCACATTGCCATAGGGAGCTCGATCCTTTGCATACTTTGCATCTTCCTATTTTGTTGATTCTTGGTGTTTCTCCATGTGAGGTTCTTGATCTTGTTGATAGCTCTTCAACAAGCCCAAGTTCATCGAAAACGGAATTCGTATGCATCTTCTATGGCATTTTCGAGTTTGAAGGTTTTATCGGTTCTTCTTTATGGAGGCTTCTTAACTTTCTTCATTTGGTTCTATCCTAATTCGTTGGGATATGATGTTTCTCTGCACAATCTTGTAGAGCTTTTTTTCCTCGTCAAAACAAGCCCAAGATCATCAAAATCAGAGTCCGGATGCAAAAGTTATAGCATTTTTCATGAAGTCAGTTTCATCCTGATTGTGGATCCGGTTCAACCGGCTCCTAGACCGGGTGGTCCGGTGCCAGCACCGGAAAACTGAGATTCAACCGGGATTGTCGATTTTCTTATACCGGGGCTGGGGTCAGTAATCAAACTCGGATGGAGTCTGGTTTTCCAGGCTGAGAACCGGACCATCCGGTGTGAGGGCCGGTCCAACCGAAGTTTCAACCGAGTTCGCACAGTTTTCTCCCAACGGCCATATTTGCTTTGCCCTATAAAAGGGGGTTCTTACCCAACATGTTTTGAGTGTTCTTGACCATGAAATTGACCTCCATTGTTGAACCTCTTGAGCTTTCTTCCTCCCCCTTCACTCCTATGATTCTTGCATCTTTTGGGGGGCTTTGGAAGAGGAGATCTAGATCTACAATCCCCACCAATCAATTCCTCCTCTAAGTGAGGGGAACCCATTGGATCTAGATCTTGGAGTCATTTTTTGACTTCCACCATTGTTATTCCTCTCTAATTCCTCCCTAGCACTTGTTGCTTTGGTGGTATTTGAGAGTGAAGGATTTAAGCATCCTTGGTGTTCTTGCTTTGCATTCTTGCATACTTGTTGATCTCTCCATTACGATTTGTTTGAGTGAGAGACCGTGAGCTTTTTACTCTTGGAGGGTGACCTCCTAGTTGGCTTGGTGGTTGTGTCGTGGTGTCCTCTTCGTGGAAGATTGTGAAGAGACCCGGGCATTATTCTTCGTGGATCTTGTGAAGTGGTTGTGGAGCTTGCCATCTCCAGAGTGGAGGAAAAGCTATTCATAAGGAAAGGGCCTATTCCTTCGTGGGATAGACTCGGAGAAGAAGGTGAGCCTTTGTGGCGTTGGGAAATCCTTCATGGAATCCCACACCTCTCCAACGTGACGTACCTTACTAGTAAGGGAACACAGGAATACATCCTCGTCTCCGTGTGCCTCGGTTATCTCTATACCCGAGCTTTCTTTCTTTGTGATAGCCATTGAGCTTGAAGTAACTATATCTTGCTTATCACTTGTGGTATATTTATATTATGCTATCTTGCTTAGATTAACTTTTGGTGCACTTAGTTGAGCCTCGAGTATTTAGGTTTTGTGCTTGTAAAATAAACGTTAGTTTAATTCCGCATTCTATCAAGCCAAAACCGTAATAGTTTTGAAATTGCCTATTCACCCCCCTCTAGGCGACATCTCTATGCTTTCAATTGGTATCAGAGCAAGGTCTCTCCTTGTTTAGGCTTCACCTCCTAGAGTGTAAAGATGTCGGCTAGTAGTATAGTGCACAATGACACAATTATCTTTGATGGCACAAATTATGCTATGTGGAGAATTTGCTTACTTTGTAATGTTCGGACCTTGTGTCCAAATATTGAGCAATTTCTAGATGTAGGTTTTTCTCCTCCGATGGATCCTCAAAATCTATCTCTAGACGATGAGAAAAATTTACATCTCAAAGATCAAGTATCTAATGAGATTATTTTCTCTTTGATCCTCACAGTTAATTTGTTCTTGAAAATTGTAAAGCGCAAGTCGTCTCATGAGATGTGGACCAAGCTTAAAGAAATATTTGGTGGGTCCATTTCTCATAGGGTTGGTGGTATCTCCAAGGAGCTCTCTTCTTCCACACATCATGAAGATCTCCAAGTTGCTTCCACCTCCGGCCGCGATGAGATTTCAATTCTTTCCACTTCACTTACATGTGACAAGTCACAAGGTAATGGCATGGTGAGTGGAAAAATCATATGTGATGATGGTAGTGTTTCTCTTTACACCAATGGTTCTTGTTCTATAACTGATAATGGTGTAGATAGTTTGGACTTAAGAACTTCTTGCAACAATTATGATATATCCCCTTGTGTTGCTAGTCCTTGCATATCTTCTAGAAATTATTTGAGTACTAGTGTAGATGATATGCTTGATTTGCCTTGTTCCGATGAACAAAATGCTTCCATTTCCTCTAGTTGTTTATCTAACAATGTAGAGGAAATCAAACATTCTATGGAGTAAGACATGATCATGAATGAAGATTCAATAATATCCTCATATTTATCCTCCTGTGCTCACATGTGCCTTATGGAAAGAGGATCAAAGGTATCTCCTACTTTGGATCCCAATATGTCTTCTAAATATAATAGAAATGATAATGATGATAGTGATGATGACATTGATGAGGATACTAGTGCTCTCTTGCTTGAGTTGACTTTGTGTACCTCTCTTCGTGGTAATAATAAGGTCGTTACTTGTATCAAACACGTTATGGACACCATACTAAACAAACGGGAACCATAGAGGAGTTGGATTTCCAACTTGATGATGGGAGTCGGAGATTCAATATCCTTAAGCAAGAGCTTGCCGAGGAGAAGCACATTAATAGTCTCCTCACACAAAAAATGAATCTTATGAGCTTGAAAAGGAAAATTCTATTAATTATGCTTGTGCTACTAACTATACTTCTTGTGAAGCATATACCCTAAAGGAGAATGTTGAGCTAAGGGCTCAACTTGAGTTGCTAACTAGCAAGTATAGGAAATTGGAAGGAAGTCATGAAAATCTCTCGGGCTCTCATAATGATCTTATAGTTTCCCATGATGGGCTAAAGTTAGCTTGTGAGGAAATTATTACTAAGGTAACATCTTGTGAGCCTGTTTTGAACATTAGCACAACTTCTACTCAAAATGCTATTTTGCCATGTGCTAGTCCTAGTAATCCATCTAGCCATACTATTGATAAACCTTGTGTTGGATTAATTGCTTTTCCTTGTTGCTCTAACAATGAAGCTTCTACTTCCTATAGTATACTTGTATTTCCACTAACCATGTAAAGGAAATCAAAGAGCTCAAGGCCCAAGTCACTTCCTTGAGGAATGACTTGGAAAAGAGTCATGAAGGGAAATCCACACTCGTTAATATTTTGAGTGTGCAAAAGTCCTCAAATGATAAAAGTGGACTTGGATTCAACTCCAATAAAAAGAACAAGTCCAAGAGCAACAATAATACGGACCAAGACCAAGTCAAGAATTTGGCCAAGATTATTTGCTTCAGGTGCAAGGTTGAAGGACATCATGTAATATCTTGTCCATTGAAGAAAAAACACTGGAGTGAGAAGCAACAAAGGAAGCGGCCACAAGTTCATGTTCAAGCCCTAATTGAAGTTAGGCCACTTCCGAAGAAGAATCTGAAGGGTTTCGCAGCATAGTAAATCAAAAAAATTCTACGGATGCGAACGGGAAAGCCAAGATCTAATCTAGGAGATGCAAACAATGAGGGGGATTAGATGAGATCTTCATACCCTTGAAGATTCGCACAACGGAACGTTCGTTGGAACGTGGGTGATGTAGTCGTACTCGCTTCTCCTCCTCGCGATCCGATCCGATCTAAAACCGCAAGTGGCGATGCCTCCGAGAGATGCACACGTGCAGCACCTCGACGTCTCCTCCTTCCTCGGTCCAGCAAGTATGGTGGAGAGATGGATTGGATCTACAACGCGACGGCGCGGTGCAAGTGGTGGAGAGTTTCTGCAGCAGGGCTTCGCCTACGTGCAGTCGGGAGGGAGAGAGAGAGAGGAGGGCAGCAGTGCGGCTAGGGCTTGAGGAGGAGGTGTAGGGGGTGGTGCGCCCCCAGCCCTCTTTATATAGAGGAGTGGGCGCCAACCCTAGCCCCTCCCCCAAGCCTAGGCCGGCGGCCAAGGAGGGAAGAGTGGGGGGCAAGTTTCCCCCCTCCTTCTAGAAGCTCCCCTAGGGTTTCCCCTAGGTTTGGCCGTCTGGGCCCTATGAGGCCTTGTGCCCCTGGCCCAATGCGGCCAGGGCACTCCCTCATAGGCCCATGCCCCCTCCCGGCAGGTGGGGCCACGTTGGTCCCCCTCCGGAAGGTTCTAGAAGCTTCCGGTACAATACCGATTAACCCGAAACAATTCCGAACTCCAAAAACTGCATTGCCTTATATGAATCTTATTCTTCGGACCATTCCAAAACCTCTCGTGATGTCCCGGATCCCATCCAAGACTCCAAACAAAAACTCATAAACCAATTGTCCAATCTATCCTAGCGTCGCGACACGTTAAGTGTGTGACCCTTCGGGTTCGAGAATATGCAGACATGATCTTCTATCAATAATCAACAGTGGGGTCTGGAAACCCATATTGACTCCCACACATTCATCGATGATCATATCGGATGAACCATGATGCCAGGATTCATTCAATCCCATATATATATTCCCTTCGTCTCGTGATATTTTACTTGCCCGAGATTTGATCGTCGGTACCGTCATACCTAGTTCAATCTCGTTCACAGCAAGTACTTTACTCGTTCCGTAATTCGATATCACTTTGTGATTAACTCCTTAACCACATGCTTGCAAGCGGTGTTGATATCGATTACCGAGTGGGCCCGAAGTATATCTCTCCGACTTGGGAGGGACAAATCCCATCTCGATACATACAACCCAACAGGTACTTTCGGATCACCTGAGAGACACCTTTATGATCACCCTCTCATAGGATGACGTTTGATGACTTCAAGCTTTCTTCCAATACCAGGGAGTTGTATTATCTCATGGTCTAAGGAATACAATATTTGACATAAGAAAAGCTTCGCAAAGATGAACACGATGACACGATCTAATTGCTTCGCTTAGTTTGGGTCTGTCCATCATATCATTCTCCCAATGATATGATCTCATTATTAATCGACAACTCATGTCTATGGTTAGGAAACCTTAACCATCATTAATCAATGAGCTAGTCCATAGAGGCACACTAGGGACACGGTGTTGTTCACAAACCACACAAGTATTAAAGTTTCCGCTTAATACAATTCTAGCATGGAATATAAACTTTATCATGAACAAGAATTATAATAATAACATCTTTATTATTGCCTCTAGGGCATAATTCCAACAATCTCCCACTTGCACTAGAGTCAATAATCTAGTTTACATTTGGCAACAATCTCACACCCATGGCACTAAGGTGCTGATCATGTTTTACACGTGGAAGAGGTTTAGTCAATAGATCTGCGACATTCAGATCTATATGTACTTTGCTAATCTTCAGATCTCCATCTGCTATATAATCTTGGATTATATGAAACTTGCGGTTGATATGCTTGGTCTTTGGATGATATCTTGGTTCCTTAGCGAGTGCTATGGCGCCAGTGTTGTCACACAATATCTCCAGTGGGTCCAATGCATTTGGAACCACGCCAAGTTCAGCGATGAAGTTCCTGATCCAAACTCCTTCACTTGACGCTTCTACAGCAGCCATGTATTCCGCTTCTACTGTAGATCCCGCAATCACGCTTTGCTTGCAGCTTCTCCAGCTCACAGCTCCTCCATTCAAAATATACACGTATCCTGTCTGAGACTTAGAATCATCCTTGTCGGTGTCGAAACTAGCATCGACGTAACCCTTTACGACGAGCTGTTCATCACCTCCATAGACTAAGAACATTTCTTTAGTCCTATTTAGGTACTTTAGGATGTTCTTCACGGCTGTCCAGTGTTCCACTCCTGGATCACTTTGATATCTGCTCGTCAAACTAAGAGCATTGGACACATCCGGTCTAGTACACAACATGGCATACATGATAGAACCTATGGCCGAGGCATAAGGCACTTTGCTCATAGCTTCTCTATCATTTACCGTAGCTGGACACTGAGCCTTTCTCAATATCTTACCTGACAACATAGGCACTGAACCTTTCTTTGCCTTATCCATTCTGAACCTTTTCAGAACTTTGTCTAGGTTGTACTTTGGCTTAAAGCTATCAGGCGTCTTTGTCTATCTCTATAGATTTTGATGCCCAATATATAAGCAGCTTCACCTAGGTCTTTCATTGAAAAACACTTGTTCAAATAACTCTTCACATCGTTAAGCATGTTAATGTCATTTCCAATAATCAATATGTCATCCACATATAGTACCAGAAATGTCACCGAGCTCCCACTCACTTTCTTGTAGATACAAGCTTCGTAGCAATTTGGAACAAATCCAAAGCTCTTGATCACTTGATCAAAACGAAGGTTCCAACTCCGAGATGCTTGCTTCGGTCCATAAATGGAACGCTGAAGTTTGCACACTTTATCAGCATCCTTAGGATCGACAAAACCTTCGGGTTGCATCATATACAACTCTTCATCAATGTTTCCATTGAGGAATGCAGTCTTGACATCCATCTGCCATATTTCATAATCATGAAACGCAGCAATTGCTAACAAAATCTGAATGGACTTAAACATTGCTACGGGAGAGAAAGTCTCATCGTAGTCAAGACCTAGAACTTGTCAAAAACCTTTCGCGACAAGCCGTGCTTTATAGACGGTAACATTACCATCCGCGTCCGTTTTCTTCTTGAAAATCCATTTGAACTCAACGGCCTTTCGGTCGCTAGGAGGGTCCACCAGAGTCCATACTTGGTTTTCGCTCATGGATCCCAATTCGGATTTCATGGCCTCTAGCCATTTCTCATAGTCTGGGCTCATCATCGCTTCCTCGTAGTTTGTAGGTTCACTGTCTTCTACCAACAAGACAGTCAAGACAGGGTTGGCGTACCACTCAGGAGGGGCACGCGACCTTGTCGACCTGCGACGTTCAGTAGTAGCATTGTCCGAAGCTTCATGATCCTTGTCATTAGCTTCCTCTATTGTTGGTGCAGGCGGCACTGGAACAATTTCAGGTGCTGCGCTACTTTCCAATTCAAGAGAAGGTTCAACAACCTCGTCTAGCTCTACTTTCCTCCCACTCACTTCTTTCGAGAGAAACTCCTTCTCAAGAAAGGAACCGTTCTTTGCGACAAACACTTTGCCTTCGGTTCTGTGATAGAAGGTATACCCAATAGTTTCCTTAGGGTATCCTATGAAGACGCATTTCTCCGCTTTGGGTTCGATCTTGTCTGGCATCAACTTCTTGACGTAAGCTTCGCATCCCAAACTTTAAGAAACGACAAATTAGTTTAGCACCAAACCACAGTTCATACGGTGTCGTCTCAACGGATTTAGATGGTGCCCTATTTAAAGTGAATGCAGCGGTTTCTAATGCATAACCCCAAAATGATAACGGCAAATCAGTAAGAGACATCATCGATCGGACCATATCTAATAGGGTTCGATTCCGGCGTTCAGACACACCATTGCGCTGTGGTGTTCCGGGTGGCGTGAGTTGCGAAACGATTTCGCTTGCTTTAAGATGCGTGAGAAAATCATAACTCAAATATTCACCTCCACGATCGGATCGTAGAAACTTAATTTTTCTGTTACGATGGTTCTCCACTTCATTCTGAAATTCCTTGAACTTTTCAAATGTTTCAGATTTATGTTTCATTAAATAGATATACCCATATCTACTTAAGTCATCGGTAAAAGTGAGAAAATAGCGATATCCACCGCGCGTCGAAACACTCATCGGTCTGCATACATCGGTATGTATGATTTCCAACAAGTCCGTTGCTCGCTCCATCATTCCGGAGAACGGAGTTTTGATCATCTTGCCCATGAGGCATGGTTCGCATGTGTCAAATGATTCAAAATCAAGAGACTCCAAAAGTCCATCAGAATGGAGTTTCTTCATGTGCTTTACACCAATATGACCTAGACGACAGTGCCACAAATAAGTAGTATTATCACTATCTACTTTGCATCTCTTAGCCTCAATGTTATGGATGTGTGTTTCATCCCTTTCGAGATTCAGAAGAAATAAACCATTCACAACAGGTGCATGACCATAAAATATGTTACTCATATAAATAGAACAACCATTATTCTCCGATTTAAATGAATAACCGTCTTGCAATAAACACGATCCAGAAATAATGTTCATGCTCAACGCAGGCACATAATAACACTTATTTAGGTTTAAAACTAATCCCGAAGGTAAAACTAAGGAGAGCGTGCCGACGGCCATCACATCAACTCTTGATCTGTTGCCAACGCGCATCGTCACCTTATCCCTCGCAAGCCGCCGTCTATTCCGTAGCTCCTGTTTCGAGTTACAAATATTAGCAACTGAACCAGTATCAAATACCCAGGCACTACAATGAGGGCTAGTAAGGAAAACATCAATAACATGTATATCAAATATACCTTTGATGGTTCCAGCCTTCTTGTCCGCTAAGTACTTTGGACAGTTGCACTTCTAGTGACCCTTGTCCTTGCAATAGAAGCACTCAGTGTCCGGCTTGGGTCCAGACTTGAGCTTCTTCTCAGCAGGGGCAACGCGCTTGCCGCCGCCTTTCTTGAAGGGCTTCTTTGCACCCTTACCTTTCTTGAAGGTGGGGGGCTTGTTGACCATCAACACATGATTATCCTTTTTGATGTCCACCTCCGCAGCCTTCAGCTTTGCGAAGAGCTCGGTGATCGTATCAGTGGAACCAATCTGATTATGAGTCACTACAAAACTTTTGTAGCTGGGAGGGAGTGATTGCAGAACCCTGTCAATCTTGAGCTCCTCTGGAATCTTGCAGTCCAGTTGCTCAAGGCGTTGAGTGTAGCCCGACATCTTAATGGTGTGCTCACTAACGGAACTCCCTTCCTCCATCTTGCAGTTAAAGAACTTCTCAGAGATCTCATATCTCTCAGATCGGGCCTGAGTCTGAAACATAGTTTTCAGCTCCTCGAGAATCTCAAAGGGCCCGGGATAGTCTTCAAAACGATTTTGAAGGTCCGATTCCATAGCAAACAACATGGTGCTCTTAATCACACCATAATCATCTTTGCGTGACTGATAGACAGCTTTCTCATTAGCCGGCGCAGTTGCAGCAGGGGCGTCACCTAACGCTTTCTCAAGGACATAGTCCTTTTGACCGCCAGAGAGAATGATTCTCAGATTGCGGAACCAGTTGGTGAAGTTAGACCCATTGTTTCTAAGCTTTTCCTTCTCAGCAAAAACGTTGAAGTTGAAGTTGGACTTAGCCATTTGATCTACAATGTTTGCAAGTACAAATTAGACTATGTTCATGATAACTAGTTCAACTTTTAATCAAATTACTAGATGAACTCCCACTAAATTCAACATCCCTCAAGTTGTTTAGTGAACATGATCCAAATTCACCACACCTAATCCGATCTTCATGAGAAGAGATGTGGTTTCAATGGTGGACAACGAAGTGTCGATCATATCATTCATATGACTCATGCTTAACCTTTCGGTTCATGTGTTCCGAGGCCATGTCTGTACATGCTAGGCTCGTCAAGTTAGACCCAAGTATTTCCGTGTGTGCAAAACTGGCTTGCACCCGTTGTATGTGAACGTAGAGTCTATAGCACCCGATCATCACGTGATGCTTGGACACGCTGAACTTTCGCAACGGTGCATACTTGGGGAGAACACAGTATTATCTTGATCTTTAAGTGAGGAATCATTTTATAATGCTACCGTCGCGATCTAAGCATAATAAGATACATAAAAGGATAAACATCACATGCATATAACTTTATGTGACATGGTATAGCCAATCTTCGCGCAATGATCTCCATCTTGTGCGTGCCCGCATGATCTCCATCACTCCACCATGATTGCCTCCACCACTAATAGCAACTACAACTATTGCTAACTACTTAGCGATAAAGTAAAGCTATTACATGGCGTATAAGAAGTTGACTCACAGGTCATACACAATTATAAAGACAACCATATGGCTCCTGCCGGTTGTGTACTCATCGACATACAAGTCGTGAAACATTACAAAACATGATCATCGCATACAATACACACATCACATCTTGGGCCATACCATATCACAGAAAACACTCCCTACAAAAACAAGTTAGACGCCTCTACTTTGTTGTTGCATGTTTTACGTGGCTTATGGGAGTAGCAAGCTAAGAACGATTCTTACCTACGGAAAGCCACAACGGTGATATTATGGTTGCCAAACTCCGGTGTAAATCCCATGACAACTATAGTGAGAGAAACTGGCATCCACCAGCCGCATGTGTGGAACAAGCCACACGTCAAGTGCGGAGCCGGTCTCGCGAACGACATCGCGTAAGGTTGGCCTGGACCGCTTCAATCTCACTATCCCACGTCATAAGAAGAACACAAACAAGAGGCTTGCAACAGAAAACATCAACGCCCGCAACAACCATGTTGCGTTCTACTCGTGAAACACATCTACGCATAGATCTAGCTCTGATACCACTGAAGGGTTTCGCAGCATAATAAATCAAAAAAATTCTATGGATGCGAACGGGAAAGCCAAGATCTAATCTAGGAGATGCAAACAACGAGGGGGATTAGATGAGATCTTCATACCCTTGAAGATTCGCACAGCGGAACGTTCGTCGGAACGTGGGTGATGTAGTCGTACTCGCTTTTCCTCCTCGCGATCCGATCCGATCTAGCACCGCAAGTGGCGATGCCTCCGAGAGATGCACACATGCAGCACCTCGATGTCTCCTCCTTCCTCGGTCCAGCAAGTATGGTGGAGAGACGTATTGGATCTACAACGCGACGGCGCGGTGCAAGTGGTGTAGAGTTTCTGCAGCAGGGCTTCGCCTACGTGCAGTCGGGAGGGAGAGAGAGGAGGGCAGCAGGGCGACTAGGGCTTCAGGAGGAGGTGTAGGGGTGGTGCTCCCCCAGCCCTCTTTATATAGAGGGGTGGGTGCCAACCCTAGCCCCTCCCCCAAGCCTAGGCCGGCGGCCAAGGAGGGAAGAGTGGGGGGCAAGTTTCCCCCCTCCTTCTAGAAGCTCCCCTAGGGTTTCCCCTAGGTTTGGCCGGCTGGGCCCTATGAGGCCTTGTGCCCCTGGCCCAATGCGGCCAGGGCACTCCCTCATAGGCCCATGCCCCCTCCCGGCAGGTGGAGCCACGTTGGTCCCCCTCCGGAAGGTTCTAGAAGCTTCCGGTACAATACCGATTAACCCGAAACAATTCCGAACTCCAAAAACTGCATTGCCTTATATGAATCTTATTCTCCGGACCATTCCGGAACCTCTCGTGATGTCCCGGATCCCATCCGAGATTCCGAACAAAAACTCATAAACCAATTATCCAATCTATCCTAGCGTCGAGACACGTTAAGTGTGTGACCCTTCGGGTTCAAGAATATGCAGACATGATCTTCTATCAATAATCAACAGCGAGGTCTGGAAACCCATATTGACTCCCACACATTCATCGATGATCATATCGGATGAACCATGATGCCAGGATTCATTCAATCCCATATATATATTCCCTTCGTCTCGCGATATTTTACTTGCCCGAGATTTGATCGTCGGTACCGTCATACCTAGTTCAATCTCGTTCACAGCAAGTACTTTACTCGTTCCATAATCCGATATCACTTTGTGATTAACTCCTTAACCACATGCTTGCAAGCGGTGTTGATATTGATTACCGAGTGGGCCCGAAGTATATCTCTCCGACTTGGGAGGGACAAATCCCATCTCGATACATACAACCCAACAGGTACTTTCGGATCACCTGAGAGACACCTTTATGATCACCCTCTCATAGGATGACGTTTGATGACCTCAAAGCTTTCTTCCAATACCAGGGAGTTGTATTATCTCATGGTCTAAGGAATACAATATTTGACATAAGAAAAGTTTCGCAAAGATGAACACGATGACACGATCTAATTGCTTCGCTTAGTTTGGGTCTATCCATCATATCATTCTCCCAATGATATGATCTCATTATTAATCGACAACTCATGTCTATGGTTAGGAAACCTTAACCATCATTAATCAATGAGCTAGTCCATAGAGGCACACTAGGGACACGGTGTTGTTCACAAACCACACAAGTATTAAAGTTTCCGCTTAATACAATTCTAGCATGGAATATAAACTTTATCATGAACAAGAATTATAATAATAACATCTTTATTATTGCCTCTAGGGCATAATTCCAACAGAATCAAGATAATGATCCCCAAGCCAAGAAATCAATGAAGAAGAGAAAGGGGAGCACTTATTGCTACATATGTCGTGTGAAGGGGCACTTTGCCTCTTCATGTTCAAACGGTACCTTATCTAACCCTATCATTGTTGATGATGATTATTATCTTAGGAAGGATAAGAATGGCAATGTGTTTGCCAAGTTTGTTGGAACTCAAAGTGGTGTCAAGAAAAGAACCATTTGGGTTGCCAAGCCTATTGTGACTAACCTCTTAGGACCCAACTTGGTTGGGTACCAACTAGCTCAAACTTAATCAATAGGTGTTTGTGGAGGGCATTGGAGACTTGGCTAACTCATCAATAATTAAGGGATCTTCATATATTATATTTAATCAAGCCAAGTCATTAGGATTATCATATCCCTATCTTATATCTAATGTGCCTCTTCACGGTAACTTGTACTAAACTCATTTATATTGTAAGTTACTTGCCCCTTTACATGTTTTGGTTTTGTACCAAGTATGTGTTTGTATTTGGTGTGCCTCATGCTTGATTATTTTGTGTATTCAAGTATGTCTAGGTGTTTGGCACATCATTTACTCGTGTTTCTTTTGATCCTCTAATGCATCTTGATGATATCTTATTTGGCTCTTTTCGAGTGGTTAATGGAACATCCCATTTTGGGGGAGTGATATGCCTCGCGCATCTCTCAAGCCTTAAAATGTGTGTTCATGAGTACTACCACTTAGTATTGATATTGCAAGGTTATCTAGTCACTATGTGGTGTGTCATACTGATGAGAAATTCAAATTCTAAATGTCCATTAATTATCTCTAGTTGAGATTGTTTTGCCTCTTATTAAGAAATATTGAATATCACATTATGGGGGAGTAATATGCTTATTTTGCATATCACAATCCTAGGAAATGTGAACATATGAGGTAGTTCCACTTAGAGTTGATATTATTGATTCTCTTATTTCTAGGTCGCATGTTGACTCAAACAAGGTCCTATTTTTGTTAGAAGCTTTTATTGCTTGTTTTTTTGGTCTTTGTTTGAGTAAGAAATTCTTGGTGCGGTCTCCCTGAAATACATATCTCCTTATCTTATTTGGGAGACCATTTGCTTCAAGTTATTCTAATCATTTCTTTGCATGATTGTGTGACTAGTTGAAGCTATCAAGAATATCTATCTTTGCATAGTGCTTAATATTTTTATTTATATGCTTTTTATTGTGAAGATTTATCTTTAATATCTGTGCAATATACCACCAGAAATATATTCCAATACACTCATTGTCTTCGACAATTGATATACTTGTGTGTGGTAGCATGTGTGGATCATCTTCACTTTGGAGTTCACCTCTTATTGCCTTGTTTTCTTTCCAAAATTTTGGTGTGGCTCCCATTGTCTTCCTTGGATTTTGAACATCTCTTTGATGATGTTTTTGATTAGTATCAAATGTGTTTTAGTGGAAGACAAACCTTTTATTCTTGGAACCTTGTGCCATTGTGAATAGTGTTAAGGGTTTGGTTTATTTGTTTAAACCTTGCTCTTTTGGGAGTTTGTTATCTCATTCTTTCTTCTCTATTTTATTTGCTTGAATGAGATAAATCTTTGAGAATTTTTGTTTTTATTCCATATTTTATGCTCAATAGGTTTTGTTTGGTTCATTTGTGGAACTTTGTTGAACAAATCTTGTGTTGATTTGATTCTTTGATACAGTTTGGACAACAAATCTGTTTTGTCACACCTTGTATGCCTTCTTGAATATTTTGGTGATTTTTTTCCAAATTATATGTTCATTGGATCTTGAAATTCTCGCGCATGCATGTTTACTAAATGTATATCTTATACCATGTTTTGCTTTCTTTGATCCAATATATAGGGTATACTCCATCAAATCCTTAAATGGCTAAGATGTGCATGAAATTCAAATTTCATCTCTAAATATGCACATATTTTTATGGAGTGTATCCTATATGTTGTGGTTATTCTAACCACTTTGGAACCAATAAGTTTGGGGACCAAGATGTACTTGAATGTTGTTTTAGGTACATTGGAGATGCAATGGATGCTTGTCTCGTCTATAAGGAAAGTGTTGTCATCACATGATAACTGGATCCAAGCTAGGATGATCTAAAAATTCTTATCTAATACATCATACCATTTATATCTCGGTAACAAGTATCTTATTCATGCATACTATTCTTCCATCCAATCTCTTGTAGGTTGCATCTTGGCATGAATTTATTTGTTTGTAAATGTTCGATTCTTGCAATTATTTTTGAAATACTTCTCTATCCTTATTGCTTATGTGAGTAATTTGAGATGATCCATATAATGGGGAGTATATAAAATCATGTTCATGATTCACCAATTCCAAATATGCCTTCTAGCAATTTATTGCATATGAAATCCTCAAGGTACTCTCATGTGCAATATTATTGAAATTGCATTGAATCATTCCTTTTGATACGTGTTGCCTTTCTCAAAATACCCCAACTAGCATTATTTCCCTTAGTGTTAGTTGTGATGGTTTTGAGATTTTTGTTTTTCTTTGGTGAAGTTCATTGATATACCATAAGATAAAATAGAGCCATGGGCTATATATGCACTTAAGAAAAATATCATTTTTGGTATATCTTATGACTTCCGCTTGGATATCATGTATTCTTTTTATTAACGTCTTATGTGTGGATGTTTCTTTGTGGATTATTCTCATGTTTTTTACTTAGAAACTTATATACACGAGAGTGTTAATCTCTTGCCTTGATATGCTTGCTCTTTTCCTACCATCACTCTTACCCTCTTGATTTTTAATGGTTTTGGTAAGGTCTTGATTTATCAGTGCTTGGTTTATTTTTATTGCATCTTCATGCACTCATATCTCATATTTGGTTTCTTTTGGACTTAAGCTTGTCTTGACAAGTGTATTGGTTTATATCTAATCCTTGTATCTTGGTTGTGTTCTAAATAATATAGAGGGAGTGAGGATTCCATGTTTATGCATACTGTATTCAAATAAAACAACTAATTTATGCATGAACCTTGGGGAGCTTTCTTATTTCACTTAGAGCACTATTTGTCCATTTGATTATTTGGATCTTTCGATTGCTTTCTTCATCTGTTGAAGTTCCTTAACCTTGTTATCCTTTTAGCAATCCTTGATCCTCAATATAGTTTTGATTTCCTCCAAGTGTTCGTCATTGGATATGTGCATTTGATTTCACTCATATTACGAGTAATGCACACCTTGTGTAGGAACTCCTACTATATTATCCTTCTAACCTTGTTATCCATTTTGGCACTTGTTGTCAATGGGGGAGAAGTTTAGAGGGTTTTAAGGGAAATGGTTTTCTACTTAAGATTGGTTTGTTCTTAAGTGTTTTCCTTTCATGCATTTCATATTTATTATGTTTTGCATGGTTGTATATATAGTGGAAACTCTCCCAAAGGTTATGCTTGACAATGTATGCAATGAAATTCAAGATCATCACACATGCATATATTGTGGGGGAGTTTGCTCTATATATGTTGGTTCTACTCACATCTCCTGCATTAGTTGTAGTTTATGTGAGTAGAATCGGTTTTGATATGGGCTAGTATCTTTGTGTTACTTAACCATATCAAATACAACCTCTTGTATACAACTTATACTCGGATAAGCTGCGTACTTGTTTCTAATATTCATTATATAAACCCTCTTGTAGTGATTGTCATCAATTACCAAAATGGGAGAGATTGAAAGGGTAATTGCCCCTATGTTTGGTTTTGGTGATTAATGACAATCCCTATGGTCTAATGTTTTCACTGAGTTTTATATGAAGGAATATTCCATAGGTCATGATTCTAGTCCCTGTGTTGGATTTAAGTATGGATGCCATGAATATAAAAGTATACCTTGAGTATTGGCATCAAAATCATCGAGTTGAAGAGAAGAATATGATATGATCAAGATCTTGAGTGTGATCTCAATAGAAGAATTCAAGATATGGCTCTAAGTCAGTGACATGATAGCCTCATTAGTTGAGCTATGGTTGACTAAGATTTAGCGCATGTAATCAAATGAAGAGTTCTTTATGTACCTCAAGATATTAAGAAGGAGCACGATAAGATACTTGGTTGACCGATACAAAGAGTTAAGAGTGATTTCAAGTTGGTAAACACATGAAGCATAAATAATGTACCATATGGATCTTGTGGTATGGTAAGCCTTGCCAATTATGCATCATGAACTAACCCATTATATATGTGCCTTTGCGTTTTCTATATGGGATAGGTATATTTCCATGGGCATGCTTCAAAAGTGAAGATCTTATATAGCCCATGAGAGGATGCCATCAAGGTTGAGAAGGGAAAGTTCAAGATAATCATCTCGAGAAGATCATTTGCTTGAAGCTTGTCGTCCATATTGGTGATAATGGACATGTGAATACATGTATTAATGAAGCCATCCCATAGTGGTGTATGGGGAAGCAAATTATGAGTCTTCACGAAGCAACAATGATCAAGTGTTGCATTCCGGCTTGGGTGGAGCTTGAAGCGTTGTCATCAAG
Source organism: Avena sativa (assembly GCA_916181665.1). NCBI lineage: Eukaryota > Viridiplantae > Streptophyta > Magnoliopsida > Poales > Poaceae > Avena > Avena sativa. The sequence continues at coordinate 135,106,115 of OV702295.1, forward strand.
ATCAAGCGGGATGCGCAAGGCAAAGGTATGAACCTGATAGGTTTTCCTTTTACCGGTCTCAAGGTGGTTGTTGGGAGACCGGGTTATAGGATAGATAGCCGCACTATCAAGAGGGGCTTTCGATTGGGTAACTTGATCACATTGTCATAGGGAGCTCAATCCTTTGCATACTTTGCATCTTCCTATTTTGTTGATTCTTGGTGTTTCTCCATGTGAGGTTCTTGATCTTGTTTCTAGCTCTTCAACAAGCCCAAGTTCATCAAAAACGGAATTTGTATGCATCTTCTATGGCGTTTTTGAGTTTGAAGGTTTTATCGATTCTTCTTTATGGACGCTTCTTACCTTTCTTCATTTTGTTCTATCCTCCTTTGTTGGTCTATGATGTTTCTCTGCACAATCTTGTAGAGCTTGTTGTCCTTGTCAAAACAATCCCAAGATCATCAAAATCAGAGTCCGGATAGTTATTGCGTTTTTCGTGAAGTCAGTTTCATCCCGGTTGTGGATCCAGTTCAACCGGGTCCCAGATCGGGTGGTCCGGTGCCAGCACCGGAAAACCGATATTCAACCGGGTTTCAACCGAGATTCAATCGGGATTGTCGGTTTTCTTATACCGAGTCTAACCAAGGCTGGGGTCAGTAACCAAACCCGGTTGGAGTCCGGTTTTCCGGGCTGAGAACCGGACCATCCGGTGTGAGGGCCGGTCCAACTGAACTTTCAACCGAGTTGGCACAGTTTTCTCCAAACGGTCATATTTTCTTTGCCCTATAAAAGGGGGTTCTTCCCAAAAGTGTTTTCAGTGTTCTTGACCATGAAATTGACCTTCATTGTTGAACCTCTTGAGCTTGCTTCCTCCCCCTTCCCTCCTATGATTCTTGCATCTTTTTGAGGGCTTTGGAAGAGGAGATCTAGATCTACAATCCCCACCAATCAATTCCTCCTCTAAGTAAGGGGAATCCATTGGATCTAAATCTTGGAGTCATTTTTTGACTTCCACCATTGTTATTCCTCTCTAATTCCTCCCTAGCACTTGTTGCTTTGGTGGTATTTGAGAGTGAAGGATTTGAGCACCCTTGGTGTTCTTGCTTTGCATTCTTGCATAAGTGTTGAGCTCTCCATTACGATTTGTTTGAGTGAGAGACCGTGAGCTTGTTAATCTTGGAGGTTAACCAACGGCTTGGCGGTTGGTGTCGTGGTGTCCTCTTCATGGAAGATTGTGAAGAGACCCGGGCTTCTCCTTCGTGGAGTGTAACATCCTCAGATCGTCCCTATGCAAGTTTTAGCGATTCCCGCCAAACCCGCATAGAAACGATTCAAAGGTGCCCACAAGGCACTTGCGTGCGGGTGGGAAACAAAGTAATATCATTACACAATAGTCCACGATGGAACCCACAGAACATATATATACAACAACGACTCCATGAGTCAAGAATACAGATATACAGTACAAAGATCCAAATCAAGTTGAAAAAGATATAGCGTCCGAGTACGGACAAGATGCAAATCGGGCTAAGAGCCCTGAAGAATAACCAATGGCGTCCATAACCTTTCCCAGGCCAAGCCGGAAGGGTAACCCTGCTAACGACGTCGATCTCAAAACCTGCTTAAACAAAAGGGGTGCCGATGAAGGGCAAAAGAAAAAGGAGAGCGGTCAATACTGAGGCCAGTACACAGCGCGTCTTAGAATTCGGCGGTCCTCACCTACCTAGGTATGGTGGACTGAAGCGGCAGCGCATCATGCACTAAACAACCTATAGAGACCCAATACAACTGTCGGCTATCCGAGATGGATAGAAAGACCTATTCGGATCTAACCTGATACTAACACCAATCATACCCATCCTAATATTTCCCCTTGGAGACCAAACGAAGAAGTCATACCGAGGAACTCACACAGTTGGCAGCTTTATTCATTGTTTCCGTGGTGGTTATCCAACTTACTAGTCATATCAGATACAAGTCAAATTATAGCAGTAAACTTTAGTTATAGTTGTCTATGATCGAGAACTGTGCTCCAAGTCATCCATAACCGCGGACACGGATTTTTGAAAAGATTAAACCCTACAAGGGTGCACCAAAGTTTCCACACGCACCTACACCCTTGTTGTCAGATCAGGTAGGTACAAGATCATAAAACATACACCCAACGGTATGTCGACGGGGTTTCAGACACGACATTTCTCAGACCCAAAGCAAGCACATGGGGGGCCACCCCACTAAGCTACCTGCAACAGAGTCGGCCGGTCTCCAAGACAGACCCAGGGTGCGGCGACCCAGCATACCACTACATGATGTAGTATACTATAGTCGTTGACATAACACCAATGAAACACCGTTCACTAGTATTACATCCCTTAGAATGGCACAACAGAAACACAGCGGTTCCAATACATGGCTTAAAGGTTACAACTCACTCCTTACATAAGATATAGAGAACACTCTAGATTAAAGAGAGAGAAAGAACTTCTTACGAAGAAGAATCAAAGATAAATAACGCAAAACTATTATACTATTAAAACTAGTATTTAACTAAGGAATTGGCATTGCTGCTATTGCAACACACTACAGAGATAGGTTCTTTGGTTAGAGATTGTATTTCTATCTAGTCAGTAACTTCGTCTTCACTTGAGTTGAGGTATATGTTGACCTCCTTGTCTTCATTGAAGAGCTTTAGCTAGTCTTGATAAGTCCTGGAGCATATCTTGATGTAGACATCGTTTTAATGGCTTCAGAATCTAGCAAGGGTTAAGAAGATACTTTGAGTACGGCGTACTCAGTAAATTCACTAGAAAAGGAGTGTTTGATGCACTATAACTACAGCCACAGACCGTAGGTCGTAGGCAATGCAAGTTTTCAAAATCATTTCTTCAAAGGTTGCTTTTATTCTGAAAAGCTATGTCCATCAGCCTTCACGGGTTTACCAGAACTTTCATGGAGTTCCTTTCCCGCCGCGTTCGCAGCTCCTTCTCGGAAAAGGGAGTAACAAGTTACAGTTCTTACACTCTGCAGAGGTGCGTTACTTTACCCATGAGAGATCAACTCTTTGTTGCACAACCGGGAAGCTTATTCCCGTCCACAATTCCATGATGTGGGGCCCAGAAGATGATCCAAGCCAATCACTGCCCCTTCGCGACCTCGCATGCCTCCTTGGTGTACACCATGCCCACATAATGAATTACGGCAGTGGTTTGTACAAACCGTTAGATGTCAGAACTATCGTGAGACGTTGAGGGTTCCCACCCATATGCCGCATATCCTCTACGAATTACCAATCAATATGCACGCTACGAGGATAACAGCCATGACCTGCACATCCGGCTTCATGCGAGAGGAAGAAGATACAGCTAACTTATCCGTCCCATTCCAAATCTCATGGTCAACGCGTAATATACGGCGCAAGAATCACTGGCGACATTGGTTGTTAAGTCCTAGGTGATATAGTTCTGAACAGTGGTATCCCAACTGTCAGATTTAATAGATTAGCTGATCATCAGTAATGAATAGTCCTCATTATTATTGAAAATAGTGTTTTCTGACCTTTTTCAAATGCAGGTGTAGACAACACTGGATTTGTAAAATACTTTATAGAAAATAAACAAAGGACATGAGCAAGTGTGAACTTGCCTTTTGTGATTGCAAGATTATGCACTCGCGGTCTTCGAGTTAATGTATAAGATCCAAAATATGAAATCAGCATCATTGGTCCGGTAAGGACTAATGTTTAACGAAGCAATATGCTTTTATGCATAAGTAATGTGATGCGTGTTCTATACGCAAATCCCGGGAATAACGTGGTTCTAGGGTTTGGATTCCGAAAATGGTTACTTTGGAATGTGTGGTCCTTTTAGATAAGTTTCATAGTTGTACTTTTATTAGAGTTTAGGAGTGGTTGTAGATAACGCATATGTAGGAGTAAAGTATACATACTTATGACATACTAGCTAGGAGTAATTATACAAGTGTTTTTATTTAAAGTGGCAAAAAGGATAACCTTCAAAGAAAAGGTTTCTCTTCTAAGGTCTAAACAACTTTGTGGTTAGTTAGTGGTGGTTGATGTCATTTGTTTGCTCAAATGGTTTGGCTTGAGTTGCTTTATAATTTAACTACTTCAGACCAAAGTTAACTATAAAACATACAATAATGCTTATAGTGTTATATTAAGATTTTGTAGATTAAAGTTAACTTTAAAGTATAGATAGTTTTGAAAGTATTGTACTTATACCTTGGTATCTTGTATATCTGAAATGTGTTCTTTAAGTTACTTAAGAATGTTTATTCTATTACTTGAGTACTGGTTTCTTGATGTTAGTATGGAGTAATATCATTATTTTATCAGTAAGTGGGTATAGTTTATGAACCCAACATAATGTTACTTAACTACTTATGGATTTATATAGTGTTGTAGTAGTTTTTGTAATTTGGTGATTAATATGGTTTAGAAAAGATTTGATTGTTCACAAGTTGTTCCTTAAAGACTTTATTATTAGTGTAATTCTTTGAGATAATCTTTACTTATGGTTGTGGATTCTTCTAAAATAAGAACATTTATAATGTTTTAAATTATGGCATTAGATTATTAATATTTAAGACTAATACTATTTATTAGACTTATTTAACTCATTTTAGGAATATTAGTAAATTTTATTTATTTTTATATGAATTAATAATGAAGTAAATAAGTTTAAATTTGGGTTATTAAAATATTTAATCTTCTTATTTACCTCAAAAGGATATTATTAGATTTTTAGCATGTAAATAATATTTTTGTGATCATTTTGGTATATCAGATTTATTTTTGTGATTTATAAACAATAAGATATGATTTTTATAATTCTTATTACTTTTATAATTATTTAATAAGTAATAAATATTTAATTAAGTGAAATAATAATACATGATTATAGTTTTAAATTAGAATTATTATTTTTCTAAGATTTTTGGTATTTTATTACTATTATTAATATTTATTATTATAAAAATATGAATTATCAAAGTCTTAATACTTATAAAAAAATTATTAAATAATATTTATTTAAATAATCATCATAATAATATTTGATAATAAGTTTAAGTTGTAGATTTTATTTTTCTACAATTTTTCATATATTATACATTTTTTCTGAATTATAAATCAAAAGTTATTAATAAAACAAGATTTAGTCATTTATTAAATTTCTGGAATAATATTAATTGGATTATAACATTTTATTTATTTCTAAACAGAAAAATACTTACACCACGTCTAGAGCTAGCCCCAGTCACTGATCTGTGGGCCATTGTCCACCTCATCACTTAGATAAAAGAAATGCACTAGTTACAGATCTCCTCTCTACTCACAGTCGATGACATGTGGGCCCTGGGCCATGTCATCCACCACGTGAGGCAAAGACTAGTCAAACAGCTGACGTGGCTCGATCATGAGGTAAGCATGGCGTCAGCATCACCACCGCCGTCGGTGAGTGGTCACCGGCGACGATCTACTGCACCCCAGCAAGCAAAATAAGTCTAGTACGAACAAGTGTAACCTACTGAACCTAATAGTGGCAGAGCCGCTTGTAAATGGTCATCGAAGGGTCATCGGCAACGAGCTACTGCAGCCAGTGGCGATGCTCAACAAAACTAGACCTACGGTGCGAATCCGCAAACGAAACTAGGGTCCAGAGATGCGTATGCTTACCCTGATGACGATAGAGTGGTCGATGAGGACAGGCGCGGTCAGAATCGAGCTCCCCGACGAGGATTCCGACGAACTGCTGTGAAGAGGAAAGACCAAATTCACCCGCTCTAGTGCTCCCCTTTATGCAAGCTTCTACCTAGAGGATCTACGGAGGACGGCGCTTCTCCATGACGGCTCAGAAGGGTGTGGGGGAACGTGGTTCGACGGTGAGAGGTGGCTCCGGCGAGCTAGGGTTTCGGTCTCGTTCGTATCTGAGAGGATAAGTAGGGATTGGGGATAGGGATGGAAGCAATGCGTCGCGGTGGCCTTCTTATCCCCTTCTGGCATTGGCGGCGAGTATCTTGGCGCAATGACGGCGATGACGGCATCGGGCGGCGGCGAGCTCTGCCAGCGAGCTGTCTGTGTGCGTGACGATGACGATGATGGCCGTTTTGTGGATAACCCCCTGGCGATTTCTTTAGCTCAACCCGCAGTCCTCTCTTGACCCCACCTGTCAGTCTCAGATAGAAAAGAACCTGGGCTGGTTACTGGACTGTTGTGGGATGCACAGGGCGTCAGGTAAGTATAAGTGTGTTGGGCTGCGACCAGGTTTGATTTTTATTTGTTTTATTGTTTTTCTATTTTTTGTTTTCTTATTCAGATTTGAATTTGATTTATATTTTGAATCTTTCTTTGTATAAGTTGTTTCCTGGACATTTACAACAATACAAAATATATACCTAGTCTCATTTGTAATTTCTTATTGCATCCTCTTTTTGTATTTCTTGCATTTACTTAATGTGATCCCCCTTGTTAATAAACTTTTCTTATTATTTTTCTCTTCTTATTTGTGTTAGGGATTTCTTGGTAATATATTCTTATTTGTTTATAGCTCAACTTTTAGTGAGCTCATTGTTTGAATAGAAATTTTATATATAAGTATAATGATTTTACACCATCCTTTGATACATGAAATATAAAGACATTGATATGATGATTATTACTCCCATTAAGTTGGAAAATAACAATATATGTTATAAACAAAGAAGTTTAGGGTTTTGAATTATGAGTACTACCCTTGGCTTTAGGGTTTTGTATAAGCTTGGATTCTTTTTAAGAGTTAAGATTTAATAACTAAGCATATTGCCTTATGTATATAGTATTGGATGAAATCTCCCTTTTTAATAGAAGTTATATTTAGAGTGTTTTATAGAAGTAAACTTATAAAAATATACTTAGGCACATATAATGATGATGGTTGAAATTAACAGAGATATGTTAATGTAATTTGTTATAGGAAAATGTTTCTATAAAGGGTTATAGACATCAGATGATGGATCAATGGTATAAGGTGTATATTATGTTTGATTTAAGATTTAGAGTTGATTGCTTACCAAGATTAAATAGGAAAATGATCTATAACATAATTATATTTCAAAATCTTGGATCTCTAATTAAGGAATTCCTTTCCTAGATATAATACTTCTTCCTATCCATCATCATGATTAATTTGAAGGTCTTACTTATTAAAATTCTTCTTATTCAATATATCATTCTTCTAAACTTATGGATGAATCCAATGAGTTTGATACAAAGACACGTCATAGCTTTATCATATCCTTGCTTGATTGCACCTATTATACTACTATTGTTAAACTTCCATCCAACCAGTAGTTCCTTCAACTTCATTCACATTCTTCCTTAGTATTCCATCACTGATCTTTCTCTAAGGTTGATTATCTTTTAAGATGAATAACACCACTTCTATGACTCTATGCTACACTAGCTTTAGTTGAATAACACCCTTTTATAATCACTTAACCCTCATGACCTACACTTCAATTCCTGGATTATATTTATGTGGTTTGCAAAGTCTTCTTGAGGATCAGTTATCCTTACTAGGGTTCCAATCATGTTCTACCCACCAGCATTACCTATACTAAATATAAGCATTCCATGTTGGTGGCCAAAACATTACCATTATAATACCTTAATCATTTATTACTGAAGTTCTTAGTTGGCTAAGCAGGGTTTTATCAATCCTACCTTTTATTGTCTAGAAATTATCTTCTTAGTATCTTATATTGGATTAAGGTTATTAATGGACTATGCCCTTATTAGAAGATTTGAGTAGATGTTCTGATAAGATCAAATAATAGATCAAGGACTGATAATTAAAGAAGTTGTGAATCAATGGGGAATTATCCAACATTGATGAACAACAGATATTGAGATAAGTTCCATGAAGATTGTCTAGAAAGAAATATATATATATTTATATAGTGGATGATCTTGACTTAATCTCTTTCCAACTCCAACTCATCAAAAGAGTTTTTAAGATTAGGTGTTACTATGATACTCAGAATGTATGCAGATGGGATTTAAGATATAGTGGTTACATTCTTATTATCTATTTTATATCCTTAATTTGATACTTATGAATGATTATAATGAATACTATAATATGATCACCTAATGATCAATATAATTCACATTATATTAAGGTTTAACTTATGGTACATTTTGATATACCCTTAAATCAAATTTCTCTTACCCAAAAATGAGATTTTAACAAAGGTCTTACTGAAACTTATCGCAGTTAACTTGATGATCTACGTCAATTCCATCAAGCTAAGAGAAGCTTCAATCACTTTGACACGTTTTGTTTAAAAGCGCGAAAATTATTTGGATTTTCTATGCATGAATGCAATGCAAATGTCTGGGTTCAACTTATTTCTAGGCTCTAATGCTGGGATGTTACACAGGGTTTGTGTCGACGGCTGTAAACGACCGGGAACTCGAAAGTGTGACTGGGCTTGTCGATACAGCGAAAACGTATTACGCGGTTCCTAAATAGTACAGGTGCTCCACGTGCAATCGTAAATAAAGAAGTAAAGCATGGCATAAGTATAGGATAATAATAAAGCCCAAAACTAGTTTGTGGCCCGCAGTACTTTGCAATCAGGTACTAATCGATGGGGGTGCCCACACACCCCACCTGTGGTTAGCGCTCTTGATCTCGGAACAGGTGTCAAGAACTCGGGGTCCTACGGGACACCAGCGAGCGGTTAAAAACCAAATATTGTCTATTACCCACCGGTGCATCTGCATGATTTATCTACTTTCAATTTTAGTTATTAAATGGTAATTAAATCCATGATCACCTCCACCATTAAGCATGTGCCAACCACCCAACAACGATGGAACATTGACGACGCGAAACAGCACCTAAGCAAGCGACTACGACTCGCAAGGCCGACTATCTACCAAACAACAGGTAATAGGAGGTGTCAATGGAAATATAGAGGTTGCATGGAAGTATAAAGGGGTACGGAATCTATAGTATCGCAACACAGATAACAATAGATCAACGGGAGGAAATAAAGACTAGAAATATAAAATAGATAGAAAGGGGCAGAATGCTGGTCTGAAAACATTGCCGAAGATTTATCCGAAGATCAGGTCGACACTCGCATCCACTCATCGTCCTAATCCGTGAAGAAGCAAAGCACTAGAAGAAACGTCGGAGGCACTATTTAATACTATGGCAAAAGATCGAGCATGATGCATGTATAATGTATGACATGCCAAATGTGCGATGCAATTAGGCAATATTAAGCTGAACCAAAATCCCGTCAATTAATTAGAAGGTTCAAATTGTTTTCTAACACCAAAATAAAATGTCGTTTAGCATACGAAAGCAGGGCATGGATGGATTACACAATTTTAAATAAAGAAGGGAAATTATTATAAGCATTTCCCAATTACTCCGCATATTACTTAATAGATGATATTTAAAACTACCACTAAATGACGTGATACATGATGCAAACATAAGCATGTATGGCATATTAACGTTCAATGCATTTCTCTAATAGGAAAAGATATATAATTTATGTTTATTAGATTTATAGATTGAGAGCTTTGAAATAAGCAAAATCTGTGATACAACTAAAATGGATAAAACATTTAGGCAGAGATTGAGACAGACTTAGTGCTACTGGCGACAGAAAAGCTATAGGCCACGAATTGGACCAAGGCAGAGCAACGGTGCTGGATTAGATAAAGCTTCAGAGGAACAAAATCTTTATAGAGGCCAAAGAGATTTGAACTTGGGTCTCCTGATAAACTGCATATGACAGTTCGACTAGGCTGTAGAGTTGATTGTGCCAAATCCATGGAGTGAATGTACTTGAACAAATTTCTAGACAAAGTATGTCTAAAAATAATAATGGTAAAAGGAGTGGAATAATGTTTTAGCTTTGGTGATTTGATATCAGCATCAAACGAGTGAAGGCACAGTGCTGTAGCAAGTACTAAGCTGCAGTTATGTTTGTGTCCAACGTGAGAGCACAGATAACCTAGACAAATAACATGCAGTTTGTAGAGATAAAAAAAATACCAAAGACGTGGGATTAAATCCCGTGGAGTATGAATTCAAACTTTTAATCTGCAGAGAGTAGACGCAAGGAGCAAGCCACTTAACTCCTTCGAATGATGAAGAAAGGGGCTTAGTTATTTATTTGTTTAACTAAACCGCGACGAAGGCCTGGCTGTAACAGAAAAGACACTAACGATCAGAACTTGCACGCTCCAAACCTGTGCGTGTATGCGGACAACAAGAGCATCTAGAGGCACATATGTGCGTTCAATGCGTGCGTGAGACATGGGCGTGGTCATGGAAGCACATAGGCACCATGCTGAACCAAAGATGTATGCAAAACAAGCTAGCTCGTTTGAATAAATGTTCATGCAGTGCGGTGCAGCGCGTGCGCGGCAAGCGACTCTGGTGAAAGGAGGCCCAGGAGACCATGAGGAGGGGTTCCTCGACTAGGCCAATCACGAGGAACATGTATATATGGTCGGCGACGACAGAATCTACGAGAACATGCAAAAGACGACGACGGGCGGCAGCGCAGCCAGTTTGCTCGATAAAAGGACCGTTGATGGTGAAGTAGTGTCAACACCCGGATTTTTAATCCCAGATGCCTGTTATGCCATACATTGCAATCTCAGGATTACCATTTTTGTGAGACCTAACAAAATTGGATACCACAGTACATCATCCATTACAAACCATACATAAGGTCTTACACAAATAAAGATCTCATGATCCAGTTCTTAATACAACTCAAGCAGCGGAAATACATAATAATAAAGGTAGCGTAGGCGAAGCTCCATCCTCGGGGTCACAGGCAATGCTGACGATGGGAGATGATCCTAGTTGTCGTAACCTTCCTGGGGTCCTTCGTCTTGGTACTCCTCTTCATAGTCTAGCCACGGGAATAGCCAGGGACAAAGCCATAAATACTCTTTAAGTACTCGCAAACTAATACTAACAAGTGAAGGGGGGTTTTGTAATAGGACACTAAGCTCTAGAGTTGTTTTGCAAAAATCCAGATTTACCTCTACTAATTCAGAAACAAGAAAAGTTAGTTAAAATTTTATAACACCTAAGTGGGAACTTGTATTTCATATCACAACTCTGTTGTGGTCAAGTCAAAATCTCAATTCATTTCACAAGTCATTTTGAAAACATCTGACGGGGGAACAGTATGGCCACTCCAACTGTCCATAACCGCGGACGCGGCTATTCGAATAGTTTGACACTCTGCAGAGATTGTACACTTTCATCACAACATTCGATACATCCGTCAGGAACAAATCCTGAATTCACCATACTCAGTATGCGGATAATCAATCCTAACCTTTCAATTATACGCCCTAGTATAGGCACCTCTCCTGTGAGTTTGGCCTCATAACCATGACCAACTGTCATCTTGGGTACTGCACAGGAGGACAATCTTCACAAGGTAGCCTCAGCTCAGACCTTGGCCGTGAGGGAACCCATACTAAGGTATATAAGTTTCCAGTCAAGCCCTACCCAAATTTTCGGGTATTGTGGTTGTACGGTAAAATTGTAATGGTATCGCATCCAGACAACCATCAGTTTTATAAAGGGCTAAGGCTCATGCCTTAACATTTTCGTCATCCAAATCATCTGGTGTTCGGAAACACGTTTCAAAACATCTCAGTAGAATGATTCATCATTCTAAGGTTTTCATAACCATTTTGCACCAAGTATTCCCATCTAAAGTTGATCAAGTTTTATGCTTAGCACTAGCATCGACAAGTGGGGGTGAGTACTAATGAGGGGTGGTAAACAAGTGGAGTTTAACTAGGTTCAATCTCATGCCTTAGGATGACATCAAAATTATCTAGCTTAGGCCAAATTTAATGCTCTTTATGCAACCTTCAATTATCTTCCTAGAATCTACAAGTCACTTAAGTAGCCTCTAAGTAATAGCTTTGATAAAGAATAAAGTAGAAAGCTTGCAAGTAAAACTAGGAGTGGGGTTATCAAGTGGGAATGATAACATATGCTTAAGGCATATAGTTGGCATGGTAACAAGCAGGTATTAGCTTGCATAGGTCAACTTGATTAGTAAGGCTTGCATTAGTATCAGTATAAGCTTGCCTTGTGTAGAGCAGTGGTTGAAGTTCTCCTCGGCTTCTTCTTCGTAGTATCCTCCTTCCTCCTCGTATCCTTGGTCGGTACTAGCGTCTATGAATAAATACGAGGTACACAATCACCAAACAATACTTAACTACTTTCAATCATCACACAAAGGGGTTCTATAGATGATCTAGCATCATCACTAACATTACCAGATTAAAGCATTTGTCTTATTATTTTATTTTTAGAAAAGTAATTTCTACTCATTGAAAAACTACTTAAGATTTAATATTCTCCAACTCAAACATGGGATCATGTTGACACATGTCCTCACCACATATTTCAGTACATGAGAATGTGATTTAAAGTGGTGTCATAATTTAATAAGTTTAACCTTTTTATTTTAAATCATTAAAGTGGCTACAAATGCCTATGTGGTATTCTTTTATTACATGAACATTATTTCTGTAAGTAAACCCATAGATTTTTATATATTCTAAAAGGTATGATCAATTATGATTTTTGAGAGTTGGAATCAACTCAAAAGCTATTATGGTTTAAATTTGAAAAATGTTTGAATGCAGAAAAGCTCCTGACTTGTTATTTTTACCAGGGTTGATCTACAGATCCAAATGATTTGAATCCAACAGGCTTGGATTAAGAATTTCAATATCTTTCTAACAAAATTGGTTTCATGAAATTTGGTTCACTGAATCGAGCTGGGTTGATTTTTGAAACTAGGTACAGAACTGAGTTTGAATATAAATAGAAAAGGCTAAATTCAAACGAGTGGGCTATGCGGGAAGGGTTATTGGGCCGGCCCAGTGTCAAAACTCCGCAGCGTGGGGCGCAGATGACAAGGGGGTCTACTGGTCAGTGGCTCATTAAACGCGAAGACGTACGGGGCGATGTGGTGCGTTGGATTAGAATGAAGATCGACGGCTGAGGGTCGTCGTCGACGATAAGCAGGTCACCGGCGAGCTCGAACCCTAGCGGCTCATTGGGGGATGCATAGGGGGCATACCGGGGCTCTAATGACGACGGCGAGGCAGGCAAACGACAAAGTCGACGACGGCGAACTCAGGGGTGGTCGCGGCAGCTCCGGGGGTGGACGAAATCAACGGCTCCCTTCTTCTCCAGAAGCGGCCTGCTCCGGCGCAATTCCGGCGAGCTGTTGCTCCTCGTGCTCCGGCTAAGGGGTGGAAGGATCAGTGAGGTGAGGGGAGTGAGATGGTGTGAAGAAATCGAGCGGGGGTCGTCTCCTTTTATAGGCTCGATGGCGAGACCGAGAGGGATGGGCAGACGACGGTGGCGACACGGATACGGGCGGCTTGAGGCATGGCCGAGGTTGGCGATCGACGGGCGGTCTCCTGGCGATGCTCTAAGGTTTAAATGCACGTGTAGGGGCGGTGGCAAACGGTCGGGAACGTGCGATGCTCTGCGAGGCAGAGGCAGCGAACTCCGTGGCAAGCGGTGGCTACGGGGTACGGGCGGTGAAACGAGCATGTCTGGTGGTCTCCTGGGATGGTGGGGTGCATGCTGGCGGGCGGCGAGGGCTCGAGGTGGTCGGGTTGCATGGGAACGGCGCGTGCTCTGCGGTGCACATCAGCATGGTCGACAGCGGCACGGGCCCGGCGTTCTTGGCGGTTCTGGTCGCTGTCTCCGAGCTAGGGCTGGTCGAGAGGGGGCGGTGAGGCATGGGCTACCTCCCAGACAAGGTTGGCATGGCTAGTTCTTCTCCTAGCTTGTTGTCCACACTGGGGTGACATGGGTGCTCTCGGCCTGCTCACCATTGATGGCATTGGCAAGCTCACAGTGGTGCTAGAGGTTAGTTAAGGTTGCGAGATGATCTACTAAGGCTAGTTGTAACCAGAGAGGGGACAAGGTTGGCCAAAACACTGCTCAACATAGTGTTTTTGATTTTGTTGATTTGAATCTACAACCTGTTTGATGAAATGGCCGCATGAACTTAAGTTTTGAATTTTGAAAAGATTTTTGGTGGGTGTGCTAGGCATGTGTTGGTGATACTGTGGATGCTTGGGTTTTGAAAATTGAGCTTGTTTGAGTGGTTTTTGAAATAGTGGGATCTTCCCATATGAAATAGATTCAATTTTAAACTATCATTTAAACTAAGCATTTAAATGTTTTTTGGATGATCACAAGGTAGGACTTGGTACCTTATTATGAGTACTATCAAGGGGTGCAAAGATCCATACATGTTTCTGTTAAGTTCTGAAAGTTAGAGATAGCCAAAGTAGGCATGGGAGTTAATTTGGCCAAACTGACCATTCACTTAATTTGTTTGTTTTGACTTGTTTGTCTTTGGGAAAAGTTTGGGGATTGTTTAGATGATGTTTATTTCACCTAAGAATCATTTTACAAGCAAAGAAACACAGAACCATGGCAATTCAAAAGAATCCAAATTTTAATGCACACACATATGAATGCTTTCATCTTTTTAATTGAAAAAGTTTTTGTTAACCCTAATTTTGATGATTAGAATTTGATGATCCAAGTTTAGTATTTTGGGATGTTACAAACCTGCCCCCCTTAAACAAAATCTCGTCCTAAGATTTGAAAAAGGATGAAAAAGATTACCTAGGATTTGAAAAGATCGGGAAACTCTGTCCTGATGTGATCTTCGCGCTCCCAGGTAGCTTCCTCTTCTGTGTGGTAGCTCCACTAAATCTTGAGAAACTTGATGCTCCGGGTTCTGGTAGTTCTGAAAGGTTCTTCCAAAATACGGATGGGTACTTCGGGATAGGTCAGGTCATCGTTGATTTTTATGGTCCGGTGATCAATATTCTTGAACACTTCCGTCTTCTCCGGAACTTCGAGGCACTTGCAAAGTAATGAGATATGGAACACATTGTGCACGGCTGACATCTCTTCGGGTAGTTCCAATTGATACGACACTTCTCCTCGACGGTTCAGAATCTTGAAGGGGCCGATATATCTCGGGGCTAACTTTCCTTTCAGCTGGAAACGCTGCATTCCCTTCAATGGCGACACTTTCAGATACACAAAATCTCCTATGTTAAAGGCGAGGTCTCGACGTCTCTTGTCAGCGTAACTCTTCTGCCTTGACTGGGCTTTCTTGAGGTGCTCACGAATCTTGTGAACCTTCTCTTCTGCTTCTCGTAGGATATCGGGTCTGAAAATCTGACTCTCTCCTACTTCCGACCAATTTAAAGGGGTGCGACACTTCCTTCCATACATAAATTCAAATGGGGCCATTTGTAAACTGGCTTGATAACTATTGTTGTACGAAAATTCTGCAAATGGTAGACAGTCTTCCCACTTAGATCCATACTCTAACACACATGCTCTCAACATATCTTCGAGTATTTGATTTACTCGCTCCGTTTGTCCGTCGGTCTGAGGGTGATAAGCTGTGCTGAAATCTAGTCGGGTTCCTAAACCTTCTTGGACTTTCTTCCAGAATCTCGATGTAAACTGAGTTCCTCGATCTGATACTATGTTCTTGGGAACTCCGTGCAAACTGACGATTCTAGCGATGTATAACTCCGCTAGCTTCGAACTCTGATATGTGGTCTTGACGGTAAGAGATGGGCGACTTTGGATAATCTGTCCACTATGACCCAGATAGAGTCATTTCCCCTACTAGAAGTAGGCAATCCAGTGATAAAGTCCATTCCAACGAAATCCCATTTCCATTCCGGAATCTGCAATGGTTGCAACAATCCCGCGGGTCTTTGATGACCCGCCTTGACTCTCTGACATATATCACACTTGGCGATATAGCTTCCGATTTCTCTCTTCATCTTATGCCACCAAAATTGCTCTTTCAAATCTTGATACATCTTCGTTCCTCCGGGGTGGATAGAATAAAGAGTATCATGAGCTTCCTTCAGAATAACTTCTTTCAACTCAGAATCTGCTGGTACACAAAGGCATCCTTTGTACCACAGAACTCCTTCTTCGTCTTCGGTGAATCCGGGTACTTTGCCTGTACCGATATGACGCTTGATCCCGTCGATACTAGCATTTCCTTTCTGTGCCTCTTTGATCTGGCTGATCAAAGTGGGTTGAAGTTCTATGCTAGCCAAAAATCCTTCACTCACTAATTCCATTCGAAAATCTTCCATCTCCTTGTGCAAACTTGGTTGCTCCTTCAAAATCACGGAGTTCAAGTGGCACGGCAATCTGCTAAGGGCATCTTCTACCACGTTGGCTTTACCGGGGTGATAGTGAATGTCCAGATCGTAATCCTTGATTAGCTCAATCCATCTTCTCTGTCTCATATTCATCTCCTTCTGAGTGAATATATACTTCAGACTCTTGTGATCTGAATAGATCTCACAACGGTTTCCCATCAGGTAATGCCTCCATGTCTTCAGGGCTAGAACTACAATTGCGAGTTCGAGGTCATGGGTTGGGTAATTTTGCTCATGTTGTTTTAGTTGTCGAGATAGATAAGATATAACTTTGCCTTCTTGCATTATCACACATCCGAGACCGATCTTGGATGCGTCACAATACACATCAAAGGGCTTTGTGATATCTGGCATGATTAAGATTGGGGCTAAAATCAATCTCCTCTTCAGTTCTTGAAAACTCGCTTCACATTTGTCCGTCCATTCAAACTTCTTGTCCTTCTTCAGCAATTGGGTCATGGGTCTGGCGATACTCGAGAATCCTTCTACGAACTTGCGGTAGTATCCTGCCAATCCGAGAAATGCACGAACTTGGGTTTGAGTGGTTGGGGCTTGCCAATCTTCGACATCTTTCACTTTTGCAGGGTCAACAGCAATTCCTCCGGCTGATACAATGTGACCAAGGAATCCTACTTCCTGTAACCAGAATTCACATTTGCTAAACTTAGCATACAACTGATGCTCTCTAAGGGTTCCAAGAATGGTCCTTAGGTGTAGCTCATGTTCTTCTTCTGATTTGGAATAAATTAGAATGTCATCGATGAAAACAACGACAAACTTATCCAGGAAGTCCATAAAAATTTTATTCATGAGATTCATGAAATAAGCGGGGGCATTGGTTAATCGAAAAGACATGACGGTATACTCGTATAATCCATATCTGGTGGTAAAGGCAGTCTTTGGAATATCCTCTGCACGAATCTTGAGTTGATGATAGCCTATTCTAAGATCAATCTTAGAAAACACTTTGGCACCGGTCAACTGATCAAACAAATCTTCTATCTTGGGCAATGGGTATTTGTTCTTGATAGTGACGTCATTCAACTTCCGATAATCCGTACACAAACGGTTACCTCCATCCTTCTTATCCACGAACAAAACAGGCGATCTCCAAGGTGACGCACTTGGTTGAATTAATCCAATTTCCAACATGGCATCTAGTTGCTTATTCAGTTCTGCTAGTTCAGACGGGTTCATACTATATGGTCTCTGGGCTATGGGTTCGGTTCCTGGGATTAGTTCAACGATAAACTCGATATCCCGATCTGGGGGCATACCGGGCAAAACATCTGGAAATACATCAGGGTATTCACAGACTATCTGGACTTGGTCAATGGTAGGTTGGGCTATACTCTTATTGCACTTGAATTGATGAGGTAAGGTTTTAGATATATGCTCGACTGATATTCCAGCGGTACTGGTCATGGTTATGGCTTTCTTGGCACAGTCAATTAATCCTTTATGTTTGGACATCCAATCCATTCCTAGTACTATTTCCAAACCTTTAGTTCCGAGTACTATCATATTAGCATAAAAATATATGCCATGGATTCAGATAGGGACGGCTTTGCAAATTTGCCTAGCTTTGGTGGTTGAACCGGGGATTTGAACAATCATAACATGCTTCAGTTTGGTTGGTTGAATCTTACTAGTGCATGCAAATTCTTCGATGACAAATGAGTGCGATGCACCAGAATCAAACAACACTCTAGCGAGTACTGAATTAACAGAAAACATACCCAGCACGACGTTTGGCGCTTCCTGGGCTTCTTCAGCATGCATGAGAAAAAGACGGCCGTTGCGGTTGAGTGAATTCCCTGGGGCAAACCTTCTTCCTAGCTGAACACGACGCTGTTGCTGAGCTGGGGCATTTGCATTGGGGGTTGCGGCATTCTTATTGGGGCATTCATTGGAGTAGTGACCCTTATTTCCGCAATCATAACAAGTCACTTGCGACTTGTCCTTTGCTGCAATAGGAACAATATTGCTTCCAGTCCTCGGGGCAGTGTTGGTGTTGGCGGCAACATTGTTGTTGTTGAACTTGGGTGGGGAACGGTTGAAATTGTTAGAGTTGCCGAGGTTGTTGTGATTTCCTCCGGGCCTCGGGTTTCCACGGTTGGGATAGGTCGGACGGTTCATCGGGGGTCTATTGGTTCTCGGGGCAAATCCTGGAGATGGGTTAGGGAGATACTTTGGGGTCTGATGGGTTCCTGGCTGATGCATCATGCGACGCTTGCGGTTCTCATTGGCTTGGTTGATCTTTCCTTCCATCTGGATGGCAGAGTCGACAAGAGCTTCAATATCAGCAAAGGGGATATTGACCAACACAGTCTGCATCTCATCGTGCAGACCATTCAAGAATCTCTCCTTCTTCTTGGCTTCGGTGTCGATCTCATCTGGGGCATACCTAGCTAATGACAAGAATTTGTCACGGTATTCCACTACGGTCATCCGTCCTTGCTTCAGTTCTCTGAACTCATCTCTCATTCTCTTGATCAAACCCGGTGGCACATGGGTTCTGCTGAACTTGACCTTGAATTCCTCCCAGGTCATCATCTGTCCTCCGGTCGTTGCACAAACGTTGTTCCACCATGATCTTGCATCTCCGGCTAGATAGTGAGTGGCGAACAGAACTTTCTCGTTGGCTTCCACTCCGCCAACTTCTAGGTTGTTTTCCATGGTTTGCAGCCAATCATCGGCGTCTAGAGGCTCTTTCGATTTAGTGAAAACAGGTGGGTTGGTGTTCTGGAAATTCTTGAGCTTAGATCCATGGTTGTCCTGATTTCCTTGGCCTTGGTTGTTATGGGCCAGCTGAGCTATCTGCTGAAGGGTGGCTAGGTTGGCTTGACGTTCAGCTCTTTCAGCTTCGTGGTCAGAAACCAACATTTGCAGGATCTGCAACATCGGGTCCGGGGATGAACTACTTCCTCCGCGTGGCATCTGAAGATTTGAGATAGATCATGAGAAAAGAGGGAAATTTCTAAGGTTCAGGGACTTTGAAAAGTTTTTAAAGTTTGACTAAGATTTTCTAGCAACTTGCTTTTCATTCATTCATTCATAGCACACGATACAAACACACACCACAAAACAAGAAAAATAGATGGTTTTAAGAACCATTCTGGAAACTACAATACAGTGGGACCGAATACAACTCACTACGCTAGTGCTCAAGTGCTACTACTCCTCGGAATCGGTGTAGTCGTCATCCTCATCATCCTCATCATCATCGATGAAGGCGAAATCATCCTCATCGGTGAAGAAGTCCATAGCCTGATCCTCTAGAAAATCATCATCATCGCTGAGATAGGAGTAGGGGTCTCCACGAAAATCTTCTCCGGCATTCTCCCTTTCTTCCAACTTCATGTCTCTCTCGTGGATGGTCTCCTCCAAATCCGAGATATAGTGGCGAAGACGGGCAATGATGCGCTCCTTCTTGTCGAGCTGGCGGCGGCGAGACTTGCGATCCTTCGCTAGCATGGCGATGGTTTGATCCTTCGTCTTGATGATGGCGGACTTGTGGTTGGAGTAGTCACGACAATTGTCCAATTCCTGCTGACGATCATACATCATGAAGTTGAGGTGGTCCAACTGAGTCTTCAGCTTGTGGTGGTTTGGGGCTTCCAGTGGCTGTCCCATAGCATCACGCCTTGGATAAAACTCAAAGCGGGTACCCTTGATCTGGTTGATACTCTGCCCACACAGACGGGCAAGAGCTTCCTGCATGGCCCTTGCAAGTCCATCGAGCCAGTTGTTTTCTCTTAAGGTGAACTGAATTCCCTCGACAGTGGGAGGTTCAATCTTTCCTCGGAGACTTGCAACAATTATCCACTGCAGATCTTCTCCTCCTTGATCATTGAGCTGAGCTCCGAAGAACTCGGGGTGCGGACGCTCCAGAAGTTCCGAAAGCTGGTCCAAATCCCGCTCAAAGATAAGGTCTCCTCCATTCCCCAACTGATAAAACTTGCTGTACTTCACGTCCATCTATAAGAATATAGGATGAGTAAGTTAGTAGAGTGATCAAGTGTGTCAAATTTTATGTATTTTGCAAGAGTTTTTGAGGAACATGAATTTTTATGAAAGAATCAAGGTGATAAGAATGGGAATAAGTTTTTGTAAATATTTGCTTCCTTTGGTTTTGAAACTAAGTTTTTGATTCAAACGTCCAGTCTAACTAGGGTCTCCTATGGTCAGGATGGCTCTGATACCAACTTGTCAACACCCGGATTTTTAATCCCAGATGCCTGTTATGCCATACATAGCAATCCCAGGATTACCATTTTTGCGAGACCTAACAGCATTGGATACCACAGTACATCATCCATTACAAACCATACATAAGGTCTTACACAAATAAGGATCTCATGATCCAGTTCTTAATACAACTCAAGCAGCGGAAATACGTAATAATAAAGGTAGCATAGGCGAAGCTCCATCTTCGGGGTCACAGGCAATGATTGAAGGGAATATGCCCTGAGAGGCAATAATAAAGTGTTTATTATGTGTATTCCAAGTATATGATAGATGTTTATTTTGCATGCTATAATTGTATTAATACGGAAACGTTAATACATGTGTGTTTAATAAACAAACAGAAAGTTCCTAGTTATGCCTCTCTCATAAACTAGCTCGTTGATTAACAAGATGATCAAGGTTTCCTGATCATGGACATTGGATGTTGTTAATAACGGGATCACAACATTAGTGTAATGATGTGATGAACATTCATCCGAAGTATAGCATTACGATCAAAGTCATTGAGCTTATATTGCTATAACAACTTACGAAGTGATCCTAATCCTTAGACCATGAGATCATGTCAATCACTAACACCGGAAGAGTTTCTTGATAACATCAAACGTCACACCATAACAGGGTGATTATAAAGATGGATTCAGAACTAATAAAGTGTTACGTTGAGGCTCATGGATCGAGAGTGGAATTTGTTCATCCCGATGACAGATAGATATACTCTGGGCCCTCTCGGTGATATCACATTGATTAGCTTGCAAGCAAGTGATTTGATCACTAGAATGTTATATCACGGGAACGAGAAAAGAGTGCATGTCGGTAACGAGATCAAACTAGGTATGGAGATACCGATGATCGAATCTCGGACATGTAATATATCGTGAAACAAAGGGATTAAGATACTAGCGTAAAAGGTTCCGACGATCACAAGAAAGTCATCGTTGAATGTGTGGGAGTCAGTATGGGTCTCGAGATCCCGCTTCTGATTATTGATCCGAGAGGGGTCTCGATCATGTTCGCATTATTCACGAACCGTAGGGTGACACACTTAAGAGACACCGACATCCAATTGGAGCAAATGTTTCATGCCGAAAGAATAAACAAGCGCAGGAATTTATTTCACTAGATACCGAAACAGGTTTTCGGGTGAAATTGCATAAAGCGGTTATGCATGTGAAATGGAATTCTAGCAAGGGGTTATTTGTGAATGTTTGTCATTAAAGTAATTGACAAAATTCTGAATAAAATAAAAGAGTTTTATTTAATGAGAGTTTGCATTAAATTTGGTGGAAATTTAATGGGAATTTGAGTGGACTTTTGAGTGGAGAAAATTGAAGGGCCATTTTGTGAGTGGAGTGTCCACCCACATGAATGAAGGAGGGGAGGGGGCATCCCCCATGGCCGACGGCCACCCCCTTGGGTGCCCCCCCCCTCCTCCTATAAAAGGAGCCCCCTCCTCACTTGTCTCTCACACCTCCTCGTGAAGGATCTCTCTCCCCCTCTAGAATTTATCCCCCATGGTCTCGGACTAGCGAGATACATGTTCCCGGTGGCTATTCGGCAAGAAAGAGTTGTGCTTCCGCTGCATCGCTGGAGCGAGGAGGCGGAGGTTGCTCGGTGCCTCGAACGTGTGTGCGAGCACGGATGCGCTGCTGATTTGCGGCGCTAGGACTTCCTCTCGATCTTGAGATTGGCAAGAGATCGTCTACATCAACCACGAGTTGAACTCGTTAAGCTTTGTCGGTCTTCAAGGGTATGTTCTCTACGGATATACATCCGCCCGTTGTTTGTATCTAGTAGACAGATCTTGGTACATAGTTCCCATCGTAGGAAATTTTTTGTTTTCTATGCTGTGAACCCTATAATGATGACGATGGGAGATGATCCTAGTTGTCGTAACCTTCCTGGGGTCCTTCGTCCTGGTACTCCTCTTCATAGTCTGGCCACGGGAATAGCCAGGGACAAAGCCATGAGTACTCTTTAAGTACTCGCAAACTAATACTAACAAGTGAAGGGGTTTTTTGTAATAGGACACTAAGCTCTAGGGTTGTTTTGCAAAAATCCAGATTTACCTCTACTAAGTTCAGAAGCAAGAAAAGCTAGTTGAAATTTTATAACACCTAAGTGGGAACTTGTATTTCATATCACAACTCTGTTGTGGTCAAGTCAAAATCTCAATTTATTTCACAAGTCATTTTGAAAACATCTGACGGGGGAACAGTATGGCCACTCTAACTGTCCATAACCGCGGACGCGGCTATTCGAATAGTTTGACACTCTGCAGAGATTGTACACTTTCACCACAACATTCAATACATCCGTCAGGAACAAATCCTGAATTCACCATACTCAGTATACGGATAATCAATCCTAACCTTTCAATTACACGCCCTAGTATAGGCACCTCTCCTGTGAGTTTGGCATCCCAACCATGACCAACTGTCACCTTGGGTACTGCATAGGTGGACAATATTCACAAGGTAGCCTCAGCTCAGACCTTGGCCGTGAGGGAACCCATACTAAGGTATATAAGTTTCCAGTCAAGCCCTACCCAAATTTTCGGGTATTGTTGTTGTACGGTAAAATTGGAATGGTATCGTATCCAGACAACCATCAGTTTTATAAAGAGCTAAGGCTCATGCCTTAACATTTTCTTCATCCAAATCATCTGGTGTTCGGAAACACGTGTCAAAACATCTCAGTAGAATGACTCATCATTCTAAGGTTTTCGTAACCATTTTCCACCAAGTATTCCCATTTAAAGTTGATCAAGTTTTATGCTTAGCACTAGCATCTACAAGTGGGGGTGAGTACTAATGAGGGGTGGTAAACAAGTGGAGTTTAACTAGGTTCAATCTCATGCCTTAGGATGACATCAAGATTATCTAGCTTAGGCCAAATTTAATGCTCTTTATGCAACCTTCAATTATCTTCCTAGAATCGACAAGTCACTTAAGTAGCCTCTAAGTAATAGCTTTGATAAAGAATAAAGTAGTAAGCTTGCAAGTAAAACTAGGAGTGGGGTTATCAAGTGGGAATGATAACATATGCTTAAGGCATATAGTTGGCATGGTAACAAGCAGGTATTAGCTTGCATAGGTCAACTTGATTAGTAAGGCTTGCATCAGTATCAGTTTAAGCTTGCCTTGTGCAGAGCAGTGGTTGAAGTTCTCCTCGGCTTCTTCTTCGTAGTATCCTCCTTCCTCCTCGTATCCTTGGTCGGTACTAGCGTCTATGAATAAATACGAGGTACACAATCACCAAACAATACTTAACTACTTTCAATCATCACACAAAGGGGTTCTATAGATGATCTAGCATCATCACTAACATTACCAGATTAAAGCATTTGTCTTATTATTTTATTTTTAGAAAAGAAATTTCTACTCATTGAAAAACTACTTAAGATTTAATATTCTCCAACTCAAACATGGGATCATGTTGACACATGTCCTCACCACTTATTTCAGTACATGAGAATGTGATTTAAAGTGGTGTCACAATTTAATAAGGTTTAACCTTTTTATTTTAAATCATTAAAGTGGCTAGAAATGCCTATGTGGCATTATTTTATTACATGAACATTATTTCTATAAGTAAACCCATAGATTTTTATATATTCTAAAAGGTATGATCAATTATGATTTTTGAGAGTTCGAATCAACTCAAAAGCTATTATGGTTTAAATTTGAAAAATGTTTGAATGCAGAAAAGCTCCTGACTTCTTATTTTTTACCAGGGTTGATCTACAGATCCAAATGATTTGAATCCAACGGGCTTGGATTAAGCATTTCAATATCTTTCTAACAAAATTGGTTTCATGAAATTTGGTTCACTGAATCGAGCTGGGTTGATTTTTGAAACTAGGTACAGAACTGAGTTTGAATATAAATAGAAAAGGCTAAATTCAAACGACTGGGCTGTGCGGGAAGGGTTATTGGGCCGGCCCAGTGTCAAAACTCCGCAGCGTGGGGCGCAGCTGACTGGGGGGGTCTACTGGTCAGTGGCTCATTAAACGCGAAGAGGTACGGGGCGATGTGGTGCGTTGGATTAGAATGAAGATCGACAGCTGAGGGTCGTCGTCGACGATGAACAGGTGACCGGCGAGCTCGAACCCTAGCGGCTCATTAGGGGTGCATAGGGGGCATACCGGGGCTCCAGTGACGACGGCGAGGCGGGCAAACGACGAAGTCGACGACGGCGAACTCAGGGGTGGTCGCGGCAGCTCCGGGGGTGGACGAAATCAACGACTCCCTTCTTCTCCAAAGGCGTCCTGCTCCGGCGCAATTCCAGCGAGCTATTGCTCCTCGAGCTCCGGCTAAGGGGTGGAAGGATCAGTGAGGTGAGGGGAGTGAGATGGTGTGAAGAAATCGAGTGGGGGTCGTCTCCTTTTATAGGCTCGACGGCGGGACCGAGAGGGATGGGAAGACGACGGTGGCGACACGGCTACGGGCGGCTAGAGGCATGGCCGAGGTTGGCGATCGACGGGCGGTCTCCTGGCGATGCTCTAAGGTTTAAATGCGCGTGTAGGGGTGGTGGCAAACAGTCGGGAACGTGCGATGCTCTGCGAGGCAGAGACGGCGAACTCCGCGGTGAGCGGTGGCTACGGGGTACGTGCGGTGAAACGAGCATGTCTGGTGGTCTCCTGGGACGGTGGGGTGCATGCTGGCGGGCGGCAAGGGCTCGAGCTGGTCGGGTTGCGTGGGAACGGCGCGTGCTCTGTGGTGCGCGTCGGCATCGTCGACAGCGGGACGGGCGCGACGTTCCTGGAGGTTCTGGTCGCTGTCTCCGAGCTAGGGCTGGTCGAGAGGGGGCGGTGAGGCATGGGCTACCTCCCAGACAAGGTTGGCACGGCTAGTTCTTCTCCTAGCTTGCTGTCCACATTTAGGTGACATGGGTGCTCTCAGCCTGCTCACCATTGATGGCATTGGCAAGCTCACAGTGGTGCTAGAGGTTAGTTAAGGTTGCTAGATGATCTACTAAGGCTAGTTGTAACCAGAGAGGGGACAAGGTTGGCCAAAACACTGCTTAATATAGTGTTTTTGATTTTGTTGATTTGAATCTACAACCTGTTTGATGAAATGGCCGCATGAACTTAAGTTTTGAATTTTGAAAAGATTTTTGGTGGGTGTGCTAGGCATGTGCTCGTGATACTGTGGATGCTTGGGTTTTGAAAATTGAGCTTGTTTGAGTGGTTTTTGAAATAGTGGGATCTTTCCATATGAAATAGATTCAATTTTAAACTATCATTTAAACTAAGCATTTAAATGCTTTTGGATGATCACAAGGTGGGCCTTGGTACCTTATTATGAGTACTATCAAGGGGCGCAAAGATCCATACATGTTTCTGTTAAGTTTTGAAAGTTAGAGATAGCCAAAGTAGGCATGGGAGTTAATTTGGCTAAAGTGACCATTCACTTAATTTGTTTGTTTTGACTTGTTTGTCTTTGGGAAAAGTTTGGGGATTGTTTAGATGATGTTTATTTCGCCTAAGAATCATTTTACAAGCAAAGAAACACAGAACCATGGCAATTCAAAAGAATCCAAATTTTAATGCACACACATATGAATGCTTTCATCTTTTTAATTGAAAAAGTTTTTGTTAACCCTAATTTTGATGATTAGAATTTGATGATCCAAGTTTAGTATTTTTGGGATGTTACAAGTAGTAGAGAGGGCACGGGGATGTCTGGGAGGAAGGAGAGTTGCTTACCATGCACCATGTGCTAGCCGAGCTAGTTTGGGTGTAGGAGATCTTGTGACCGGCTTGTGCTCTGGAAGCGTCGGTTGTCCATGGGCATGGCGGCGGTAGAGCTGCACCGGCGAACTCCCGGCACGATCCCTGGTGCGAGGGGATGCAAAGGAGGATGGGGAAGCCCTAGGTGTTCTCGGCTCCGCTTGACGCGTAGTAGCTCATCGGCCAACAAGGTATGGCTGTGGGGAAGGTTTAGATATCCATGGGGGTTCCTTGGGGGAGGGAGAAGGGAGGCCCCTTGATCTGGATGAGATCCAGATCGAGATGGGGTGGTGGTATGGTAAGTGTTGCTGCTTGCTTTATGGCCAGGGAGAGAGAGAGGGAACAGGTAGGGAGGGAGGAGAAGGCACACGACAAAGGCATGAGCCTATTCATGCTAGCCTAGAGAAAGAGAGATGGGACCAACGGCCAAAGGCAGCTTGCTGATTGCCAAGAATAGAATGGAGGGAGAGATATTCACGTGCACACACATACACATATATATGTACATGAGTACATGGCCATAATTAGGATTATATAGGGTGTTAGGTTTAGATGGCATGGTCCAAGGTTGGTATGGATCAAGAGGGGGGTTAGATAGATGGTTTGGATTAAATTCAAAACACAAAACATAGATCAAATGGATTTAAAACAAGAAGAAAAGTCACAAGAATGATTTGTGATTTTATGAGTCTAGAAGTGTATTTGCACTATAAAGAAAATAAACGAAAGATAGTGACAAGCACTAGGATTTAAATATGGCAATTTAAAAAGATGGACCCATACAAATACACATGGGCATGAATTAAATCCAAACCAAAAAATAGAAGAAGCCCGTATGGTAGCATGTATGGTGGTATTGTAACCATATCAAATGAGAAGATATAGTAGCATGTTAGTAGATGGAAAGATTTAAAAAGATATGCCCCCAACTCAATTCGGGCAATTGTCAAATGTATAAATAGCAAGACTCAAGATGCAAATAGACATTATGGTTCCAACATATATGTGGCCAACTAGAAGTAGGATAGAGATATGGCAAAATAGACAGAGAAGCAAATACAAATAACAAGACCCAAATACAAGTGAAACAATTTAATTATAGGTTACATGCAATATTGTCGTGGTGGTGGCACGGCAGATGCCATGGGTAGGCTAAAGTATGGGGCCAATGGATGCTAGTGGGATCTGGGGAGGGAAGATGCAGTTGATTCTACACACAGGAAGCTAAGGCAAAGATCTTTATTTCTCCTTCTTTGGGCTACAAGTGCTCCTTGAGCTGTATTCAAGAAGGAAGAACTTTACCAGCCTAACGGTACTATGAATGAGCCGATCCCCTCCTCAGGGTCCAAGCCTCTCCTTATAAAGGAGAGCCTTGGGTTCCTCTAGGGCTGATGTGGCAAGCATATTCGAGGAATATGCTTGTCCCAATATAGTAGTTCGGCGCCCCCCTTTCCCTGTCGCTCCCCTAATGACGGCAAGGTTTCAGAGGGCCCCTCCTGTGCGCCTCGGGCTTCTGGACTGTCACCTCCATGACCTCCTTCTGCCTCTCTGTCGCTCTGCGCCTTTGTCCCTAGCGCTTGGCACCGCTCAGATTCTCCCTAGCTTGCGGCTAGAGTTTGACTTTAGGCTTCTCCTTCTCCTGCAAGCTTCGTATCATTCGGCCCTTCCTCGCGTAACTCGGCTTGTCCTTCACCTGCATCAAGATTACTCGGGCTAACCCGGCCAACTTATGCAGTATCTCGGCCGGGTAATGCCTCGCCATCATTATAAGGGTCTCGCCCTTTCATATCTCAGCCGACTCCTACAGGATTCGGCCGACCCAGACTATAACTCGGAAACTAGACGGGGGACATCCTTTTGTCTTTCCCCGTCTTTACCCTATCCGGGGTTACCTCCCCAACATTAGTCCCCAAAGCTGGTGTGGCCCCGCCGATAACCTCGGCCGGGCCGTATCAGTTTCATGACATTCTTTCCGCATTGTTTCCGAGTTATTTATTTCTCGTTCGAGGTATCATCGTATCTTCTCGCGTACGCCTTTTTCTACGTGTCATCCCCATCATTGTTCCTCTAGTTTTTTGTTCCTCTACAGTATTTACTGACAGGCTACAGTTAATACTGTGCCTGTCGCGCCGGCGCTGCGACGCCTCGTGTGCCGCTTCCCTTGGGGATCGCGACCTTCTTTGCTACCGTGTGGCCCTCGATGCGGTTCCGCTCAATGACGTGCGGTCGTGCCGCACACACGATCTACACGGTCAATTGCCACACCCACGATCCCACTACCTCGCTTGTGGCTCGATTATAAAGAGGGGCGCGGCGCTGGGGAATTCACTTTCCCCTTTTCACTCGCCCGCGCCCTTCTTCTTCCTCTCGCTTCTGTGTCCGTTCGCAGCTCCGCCGCCGCGCGTTCATCTGAACCTCCGACGGTGAGGACTCCACCGCGTCGCTCCGTCGGCCACGTCCTTGTTCGCTAGCTCCGGCGTCGTCGCCGGTGAGTTCTTTCCGGTCCTGTCGCCTAGGCTTTCCTCTAGATCCCTCTCTTTCCCTTTCGTTTTCGCGCGGTGGTTCCTTTGCTGCTCCGCCGCCGTTTCTGTGTAGAATCACGACGGGGCCCCGTAGTTCTAAACTTTCCTCCGCCGCTAGTTCTTCCTCCGCTGCTTTCTCCGGCGAGCCCATGTCTAGCTCCTTCAGCGGCGCCCTGGTAGAGGATGACGATGCTGGCTCTGGGCCCGAGCGAGGTTCGTGGCAGGGCTCCTCCGTTACTCGCCGCGAGATTGAGTGGCTTATTCGGACTCGGAGGATTCCCGCCGAGGTCTCCTGTCGTTTACCCGGCAGCGAGTCCTCTCCGGATCTTAGGGAGGGCGAGTATGTAGTTTTCATGTCGCATTTCTCACGCGGCTTTGGTCTCCCTCTTAGCGACTTCGCTAGGGAATTTCTCGACTACTTCGGCCTTCAGCCGCATCACCTTCCTTCAAATGCCATCGCCTCTCTCTCTGCTTTTATCTCTGCCTCGGAGGGATACTTCGGCATATGGCCGTCCGTGCATGTTTGGTCGAAGTTCTTCCAGATTCGTTCTAACGTTGTCCCTGACAAGTCTCTGCACCCTTCCGAGAAACTGCTTACTCAATGTGGTGCCGTGTCCATTACACCTCGGAGGAAATCCGTCTTTCCTCGTGTTACCGGGCTAGAGTCCTGCAAGAAGTGGCACAAGTCCTTCTTCTATGTCAAGAACACGGGCACGGATGACAAGATTCGGCTCCCTGCATTCTCCATTGGTACTCCCTCCAAGGTGAATTGGACTTATAATCCGAGGAAGAGTCACGCCTTGGCCGAGGCTTTTGAGATTCGGCTTAAAGAGCTGATCCGCGCCGGGTTACGCGGCGAAGATCTGATGGCTACCTTTATCAGTAGCCGAATCTGCCCATTCCAGAAACGGACACACAAACTCTGCTACATGAGCGGTCCTCTCGACCCCAATCGAGTCTCGATCGTGGAGCTGGACAACTATCTCATCTATAAGCGTGTCCGAGCTATCTTCAAGACGGAGATGCCTGAGGATTGGGCTTGGGGATTGAGGCCGTTCACCCGCGAGCGTCCCCCTCCCGAAGTAAGCTTAACTACTAACGCTTTGTTTTCCAACCGTTTCCGTAACTGTTTTCGCTAATTTTCCTCTTTCTTGTCTTACAGAGGTTCACAGAATAGAAGGGCGAAGATGCCGAGGTTCTGTCACTTCCGTGGCCTGCGTACCGGAATACCCCGGACGTTGGGGAGCCGGACTCGGAAGAGTTCGTCCCCAAGTCGGATCTCGCCCCGGCTCGTGCTCGTGGCAAGACCTCGGCCCACGAGGAGGAAGGTGATTCGGACGAGGTCCAAGTTCTTGAGGTAGTTGCCGCAATGCCCATTTCTTATGCATTTTTGGCTTCTACTTTCCCAGCTAATCCGGCCGGTCAGGTTCACTACGCCGAGCCTATTGCTTCCCGGCCCCCTGTTACCTCGGGGAAACGTGGGGCTCCTGCTAGTGCCTCAGAGGCGACCCCAAAGAAACGAATGAAGAAATCCGCTCTGAATCCTCCCAGGCGCAAGACCATGCCTGGAGTCGCAGGGTAAGTTCCTTTTGCTCGTATTTCTTGTTTCTCTCTTTCTGCTTTTCATCCTGACGCCCTTCTTTCTTTCTTATTTTTGCAGTGCTCCACTTTCTGTTAAGCCCGGCGGTCCTAGCATGACTAGCCGCGTGACTCGGCAGCCGTCTCCTCCGCCCGCTGAAGATACCAGGATTCCCAGTCCTGCTCGTGCTGCATCTCCTTCAGCTTCGAATCAGTCGCCCCCTCGTCACGACGTGCCTGCGACTCCTTTCGTTGACATCGATTCCACTCGGCCCTCCGAGATTTCCACCGAACCAGTTGCCCCCTCTGTGGATCCGAGCGTCTCTACCGAGCCTCTTTCTACCCCCGCAGTTTCTATAGTAACTCCAGCCCCGGCCGAGGACGTCATTATCTCGGTGCCCTCTGCGACCGTGACCCCTCCGGCTCCTAAAGGCACCGTTCCCATTGCCGAGGTATCGGCTCCCGCTGATGCCTCCTCTAAAGCAAGAAAAGCTGTTGCCACCAAGGCTTCCACTTCCCAGAAAGGTCTTGTCGGCTCTTCTCAGCCGAGTATTGTCGATGTGCTGCGCAAAGGAACTGCGCCCACCAAAGCCTCCGTTACTCCGGCCACCGGTACCCAGCTTTCTCTTCATAAAAGCCCTGCGGTCATGGTGGTTACACAGCACGTCCGGGGTAAAGTCCTAACTCGGACGGCTAGTGGGAACAGCCTCGGCTCGCTGGTGGAATATGCCAATAATTGGAATGCTGCCGATCAGTTTGAGGGTAATCCAATCAGTCAGCCATTTTAGCTTTCCGACATTAGCGGCCGCTTGGATCAAGCTGCCAAGATCATCCTTGATACTAACAAGATGAATGAGGTAATTGCTGTTTTGCGGAGTTTTGATTAATTCTCCAGATGCTACTATATACTCTAGTCCCCGAAACTTGCAAGGAAATAACTTGTTATTCGCTTGGAAGTTTAATAATGCTCTACTTAATTTAATTTTAACTTTAGGGTTCGAATCTATATCCGACTAGATCTGCCTTAAACCTTGCTTGACTTTCGTTTAGTTGATCTTAGAATATCCAACCACCTAGATCCGGGTTTAGTCTGGCTTGACTCGGATCTGTTTTAGCTTTGAATATCCAGTCACCTAGATCCGGGTTAAGTTTCGCTTGACTCAGATCTGTTTTAGCTTCGAATATCCAGCCACCTAGATCCGGGTTAAGTTTCGCTTGACTCGGATCTGTTTTAGCTTCGAATATCCAGTCACCTAGATCCGGGTTAAGTTTCGCTTAACTCGGATCTGTTTTAGCTTCGAATATCCAGCCACCTAGATCCGGGTTAAGTTTCGCTTAACTCGGATCTGTTTTGGCTTCGAATATCCAGCCACCTAGATCCGGGTTAAGTTTTGCTTGACTCGGATCTGTTTTAGCTTCGAATATCCAGCCACCTAGATCCGGGTTAAGTTTTGCTTAACTCGGATCCGTTTTAGCTTCGAATATCCATTCATCGTTTGCTCCATTGTTTAGGTTGCACATGATCGGCGGACTGCCGAATTTCAAAGATTGCTTTTTCGCACCGAAAATTGGAAGAAAAATATGAGAAAGTCATTCCTGTGGTGAAAAAGGCTGGTAAGTCGATAATCCTTTTCATCATTTTCGACATTCTTATTGTTTTGTACGCGAGATGTCGGCTCACTTTTTTGGTGAACAGGTAATATCAATAATCTCAACATCCGTCTTGAGAAGAAAGTCAAGAGCTTGGAAGGTTAGTTTCCCTTTTACCTTACACCTTTCCCTCTTTAAAATGTGCGCTAAGCTTCTTTTATTTCATTTGGCTTTGGTAAAGCCGAGTTACAAACCTTTGCAGCATCTCACCAAGATTGCACGCCTATGCCTGACGTGATGCTGCATTTTTTAGAACAAAGCGCTACTCATTCGGCGCAGCTAAAAGAAAAGGATGATGAAATAGCTCGTCTGGGCGCCGAGGTGGAGGCCCTTAAGCTCTCTCAGAAATCCGAACTAGAAAAAGTCGATCAGGAATTCTCCGAGGAGAAAAATCGGCTAGCTCTGCAACTGCAGAAGAATAAAGAGCTCCTCGAGGCTGCCGAACTGAAAACTCGGGGAATGAGCGAGGAGATCGCTCGCTTTGAGAAGAGCAAGATTGACTGGGCTAAAGACCTTCAGATAATGATGAGTTATATTCATCATAAGCTTCTTAGCACGACCGGATTATCTTTTTCTTTTTGTTCCTGCTGCCTCCTGACGCATTCGTGTTTTTGCGCAAATCATTTTCCAGAAGCTAAGCCCGTGAGTTCTAAAGAGGTTCTTGCTGCTCGTGTGCGCCGAGGTGTCCCTGTTGACGCGGACTCGGAGTACTCGATGGAAGATTTCCTGGTTGTTGTCGGCGCTGCAGTTGGTCCGATGAAGATTATGGGCAGGGATTTGGTGCAGGCAGCTATCCGAGCCTACCATGTTCTCTGGCCTAATACTCCTGGGACTCCTGATATCAATGAGGTCGAATTGCTGGTGAAAATATTGATGGCATCTGAGAAGCAACTAAGTCTTTGGAGGGAATCAGCCGGACGAGCTGGCGCTGATATGGCTCTTACTGTTATCATGTCATGGTATGAAGACATTTCTCTTGATATCCTGAGAAATTTGCGCACTGGTTCCCATTGGGTTGAGGACCCCACCTTCGTCGCTCTTCGGCAAGCTCGCGCCTTCCAGCTTGTTGAGTATGCCGACGTGCACACCTGGAATGAAGGTCCGAGTTTCCTTCCACACCCGGACGACGAGGTCGTAGTCGAGGATGCATCGGATAACGATTCAGCTGAGCAAGGGGAAGATGAGGATGACTCGGCTACTTCTGGTGACTCCAGTTCAAGCTCGGATGGCAACGGCAACGCGCGATCCTCCTCCAAAGGTACTGGGCATTCAACTGCGCAAACTGATGCTCCTCAGCAGCCTCGGGCTTCCGCCGAAGTCGCACCTGGGTATATGGAGGGCAAGGCAACCTCAGCCGAAGCTCCTCCTACCTCGGAGTGCCCAGCCCCTGACCAAGTTGCTGCCTCTCCAGCTAAAAACGTTTAAGTCATTTCTTATCCCTGGTATGCCAGGCGTATGATGTACGTGAAACATTTGTCCGTATTCTGTATGGCATGAATTTCTTTTGCCGTGTGCTGCTGAGACACACATGTTTGTAATTGTTATCACTTTGTCTAAGTGGTCTTGTTTGTCTGAATCCTTGTCGTGTTGGCCTGCGATTTCTTAATTTTGGGCTGTATCTTTACCTTTGTACTCCCGTGGTTTAGCCAGTTAATCTAGGTGTGAGCTCCGAATATCATACGAGTTTGAGCTGTTCTTACTTTGAATGTCGAAGTTTGATACCTTCTTTGTATTAAAGGCTAACCACAACTTCGGAACAATATATGGCAGTCCCCGAGTTACTGCCTATGGCGCCGAAGTCTAGTGTGTAAACCAAACTTCGGAAATAATATAAAACGATCATGGCAGTAACCCAAAATTGAAATAGATCATGGCAGTCCCCGAGTCACTGCTCTGGACGCCGAGGTTTAATACATAACCCAAAATTGAAATAGATCATGGCAGTCCCCGAGTCACTGCTCTGGATGCCAAGGTTTAATATATAACCCAGAGTTGAAATAGCACATGGCAGTCCCCGAGTCACTGCTCTGGATGCCGAGGTTTAATACATAAGATGAAATTAAAATAACGTATGGCAGTCCTCGAGTTACTGCTCTGGATGCCGAGGTTTAATACATAACCCAAAATTGGAATAACACATGGCAGTCCCCGAGTCACTGCTCTGGATGCCGAGGTTTAATACATAAGATGAAATTGAAATAACATATGGCAGTCCCGAGTCACTGCTCTGGATGCCAAGGTTTAATACATAACCCAAAATTGGAATAACACATGGCAGTCCCCGAGTCACTGCTCTGGATGCCGAGGTTTAATACATAATATGAAATTGAAATAACATATGGCAGTCCCCGAGTCACTGCTCTGGATGCCGAGGTTTAGTACATAATTGATGCTTGATCTTTAGATAGCACAC
Source organism: Avena sativa (assembly GCA_916181665.1). Classification (NCBI taxonomy): domain Eukaryota; kingdom Viridiplantae; phylum Streptophyta; class Magnoliopsida; order Poales; family Poaceae; genus Avena; species Avena sativa. Next base: position 135,140,551 of record OV702295.1, read on the forward strand.
TACGAGTAAAATGGACGAAGTAAAGCTACATTCCATGGTCTTTTCGTTTCTTCGCCAGCTTTGTCTGCTCTGTTCTTTCCAGGGGACTGAGCATCGATTAGGTAATAGGCATCATTGTGCAATGCTTTGCTCACGACGAATGGTCCTTCCCATGGAGGTGATAGCTTGTGCATGCCGGTCATACGTTGCACCAGTTGGAGAACTAAATCCCCTTCTTTGAACACTCTTGGATTCACCTTCTTGCTGTGATATCGTCGCAAGTTCTGCTGATAAATAGCTGATCGTGATAGCGACAGCTCTCTGGCTTCTTCTAGCAAGTCAACAATATCTTGCCGAGCTACTTCATTTACCTCTGAAGTTGTATATTGAGTAACTCTTGGCGAGTCATGTATTATGTCGGCTGGAAGCACGGCCTCTGCCCCATATACCAGAAAGAATGGTGTATAACCCGTTGATCTATTCGGAGTAGTCCTGAGGCTCCATAATACTGCTGGTAATTCCTCAATCCAACATCCTGCCGACCTTTGCAATGGTTCGACTAGTCGTGGTTTTATTCCTGACAATACTAGTCCATTAGACCTTTCCACTTGCCCATTAGATGCTGGGTGAGCCACAGAGGCAACATCTAATCTTATGTGTTTCTCTTGGCAGAACCTAGCGAAAGCTCCTTCTGCAAAGTTTGTGCCGTTATCTGTAATAACACTGTGTGGGTACCCATATCTTAAAATAATATCTTTGAGGAATTTCACTGCCGTGGGCCCATCGCATTTTTTTATTGGTTTCACGTCAATCCATTTTGTGAACTTGTCCACCATAACCAATATGTGGGTCATCCCCCCTCGGGCCGGCTTAAATGGTCCCACCATATCTAAGCACCACACCGAAAATGGCCAAGTAATGGGTATCGTTTTTAACTCGGACGACGGCGTGTGTATTTTGGTTGCATATCTCTGACAACCATTGCATTTTTCAACCAACTCTTTGGCTTCTTTCAACGCCGTTGGCCAATAAAACCCATGCCTGAATGCTTTGTCTACCAAGGCACGAGATGAGGCATGGTGTTCACATTCTCCTTGATGTATATCTAGGAGGATCTCCTGGCCTTCTGCCGAACTCACACACCTTTGCAATACACTTGTGACGCTTCTTTTATATAGCTCATTGTTTATGCTTGTATAAGCTTTTGCTCTCCTTACAGTCTGTCTTGCTAACACTTCATTATTCGGCAACATCGCATCTTTAAGGAAAGAGAATATGGGTTGCGCCCACACCGGTGTGATTTTTTCTGGTGTGGTCTCACTGTCTATTTCCATGTTTTCCGCCGACATAACTACCTCGGCCTTCTGCATAATTATGCTTACCTCTGCTGTCCTTCTCTTGGGGAGTTCCGAGTTATATTGCTGGTCTACTTCCATCGGCACATTATCTTCTGCTGAATTTGCCAAAATAAAGATAGATTCGGATTCTGGTGATGGGGTTATTGATGGTTTTCTGAGGTGTTCCAGGGCAATACCCGAGGGAATTGACTGCCTGGTTGATCCTAGTTTTGACAACGTGTCTGCGGCATCATTTTCTGCCCGAGGTATGTGGTGAAATTCACACCCTTCAAAGTATCCACTGATCTTTTGCACATGAAATCTATACAAAGCCATATTATCATCTAATGCATCCCAATTGCCTGAGACTTGCTGTACTACTAAATCCGAGTCCCCATAGCATAAGATTCGGCGTATGCCAATCTCTTTTGCTACTTTCAATCCATGGACCAGTGCTTCGTATTCGGCTACGTTGTTTGATGCGGCAAAATGTATTTGTAGCACATACTTCAGCTGATCTCTTTTGGGCGAGGTTAACACTATTCCTGCCCCCAAACCATTTCTTAGTTTGGAACCATCGAAATGCATCGTCCAATAATTTGGGTCTGGTAATGGTGGCTCATACTGCACCTCGGCCCAATCTACGAAGAAGTCGGCGACCGCCTGAGATTTGATTGCATCTCTCCTATCGAATTGTGGAGCGTACAGTGACAACTCGATTGCCCATTTTGCTATTCGGCCACTTGCATATTTGTTGCTCAATATGTCGGCTATGGGCGCTTCACATATCACTTTGATGGGATGCTCTTCGAAGTAATGTTTAAGCTTCTTTGCCGACATGTACACTCCATAAGCCATCTTCTGATAATGTGGGTAATTCTGCTTTGAAGCGGATAACACCTCGCTCAAATAATACACCGGCCTCTGTACCGACTTATCATCTTCGAGTCGTTCTACGACGACTACAGCACTCACTACTCTGTTGGTAGCCGCTATATAGAGTAACATAGGCTCTTTTGATAATGGAGAAGCCAAAATGGGTGCTGTGACCAACATCTTTTTCAACTCATGAAATGCACTATCTGCTTGTGGAGTCCAAATGAACTTATCTGATTTCTTCATTAGTTGATAGAGTGGTAGTGCCTTCTCTCCTAGCCGACATACAAACCGGCTGAGCGAGGCTAGACATCCCGTGAACTTTTATACATCACTTAGACACCTTGGCAACTCCATTCTTTCTACTGCCTTTATCTTTGTTGGGTTGGCCTCTATACCTCGGCTAGATACAAGAAAGCCGAGTAATTTTCCTGCCGGCACGCCAAATGTGCATTTTTCCGGATTAAGATTCATTCGGAACCTTCTCAAGTTCGCGAAAGTCTGCCGTATATCATCCAGTAGCGTTTTGCTTTCCTTGGTTTTGATGACCACGTCATCTACATATACTTGTACATTTTTTCCTATCTGGTCGTGTAGGCATTTTTGCATGCATCTCTGATACGTTGCTCCTGCGTTTCGCAGGCCGAATGGCATTGTGCGATAGAAATAAGCCCCATACGGGGTAATAAACGCAGTCTTTATTTGATCGGCCGGATTCAACGGTATCTGGTGAAAACCAGAATACGCGTCTACAAATGACAATAACTCACAACCAGCGGTCGAATCAATGACTTGGTCTATTCTAGGTAATGGAAAAGGATCTTTTGGACACGCCTTGTTCAGGTTCGTGTAATCGATACACATTCTCCATACAATGGCTACATTCGGATCATCTTTCTTCTTTTCTACTAGCCCCGGGTTTGACAACCAATCCGGATACAGCACCTCCATGATGAACCCGGCTGTGAGGAGCCGAGCTATTTCATCCCCTATTGTTTTTCTCCTGTCTTCGGCGAAGCAGCGGAGAGGTTGCTTCACCGGCCTTGCTCCTGGCCTTACATTTAGAGAGTGCTCAGCCAACTCCCTCGGAACACCTTGCAGATCCTGAGTTGACCATGCAAAGATGTCCCGATTCTCACGGAGGAAGTTGGTGAGCTCGCTTTCCTATTTAGCATCTAGGCCTGCACCAATAGTAACGGTGCGTTCTGGGAATTGCTCGTCTATCTGAAACTTCTTCGTTTCTTTAGTCGGCTGAAAGGAGACACTTCCATGTGGATTGGCCAGTGCCGGCATATTCAGCTGTGCCGACTGAGCGAGGGCTGCTACCTCCTGAATCCTTCTTTTTTCTCTTGCTATAACCAATGATTCGGCCAAATTTGACCCGGCTGAAGCACATTCCATTGACTTCTTGTAATCCCCTGCTACTGTTATCACTCCTTGTGGTCCGGGTAGCTTCATTTTCAGATAACTTATCTGACAGCTGCCCATGAATTTGGCTAGCGCAGGCCGTCCGAGTAAAGCATGATAACAACTCTCTACATCTACCACTTCAAACTCTAAGTTTTCTGCTCTGCAGTTATCTCTTGTGCCGAATAACACATCCACTCGGACTTTACCAATGGGTTCGCATGAAAGTCCTGGCACTATCCCATGGAAAGTGGTCCTCGTGGACTGCAGCATGTTCTGCGATATTCCGAGTTTATGCATGGTATCTTTGTACATGATGTTGATACTGCTTCCATTGTCAATGAGTACTTTTGAAAATTTCACATTGATGCTTGGTCCAACAAATGTCGGATCCAACATGAGTGCATACGACCCCGGATTCGGCATTATCTTGGGGTGATCCTTTATTCTCCAAGTTACCTCCTGATCTGACCAAGGCACATATCTTGGCACTGCCGGCATAACTGCATTTACTTCCATATGCCGGCGCTGCACACTCTGCTTGTCTTGCTGTTCCGTTGTGAACACGCAATAAGACTGATGATGTTCTCTGTAATCATTGTGTCCAGTATTCGCTGGATTTGTCCTTCCATCCTGGACTTGGTTCATCACTTGATGTACCGCATCTCTCCGGTCCGAGTTATCGTATCTCGGGGGAGGAGGCGGTAACATCAGTTGCTGTGCATTTGCTCCAGTCAACTGTGGTTGATGCTGTTGATGTACTTGATGGGGCGCTGCCTGAATGCCTGCGGGGTTTCCCATTGCATTTTTCATCCATGCACATTGGCGGGTCGTATGGTTGGCTGGCCCGGATGGGTTTGACGTGTGAAATTTACACGGCTGATCTAACATAGATTCGAACGTGTACTTCGGCCTCTCCTGCCACTGCTTCTTTTGTTCTGGGGTCCACTGTCTTTTTCCCTCATTCCTTGGTGTCCACTGCTGAGGACTATTCTTCTGCTGTTGAGTCGCTCCGTGACTCGGCTGATCCTGCGCTACCGCTGCCACTTGGGCCGAATTATATCTATAATCCGGCCTTTCTTCTCTTCTTCTTCCTCTGAAGTCACTGCGCCTGGATGACCCGGCCAAATCTCTTGCATATTGGTCTTGTTGCTCCCGATGATCTGCCGACATTAATTCTGGTTGCGTTGGATCTCCTAATGCATAGGAGTCCGCTATTCTGATAGTTTCTGCCAATGTGGTCGGCATATCTCTTTGCAGACGTTGCCACAATACATTGGCATAACAACATCCTTGAGCGAACCAAGCTATTGCTTGCGACTCTATAACTCCTTCACACGAGTTTCTCAGGTTACACCATCGAGTTAAAAACTCTCTACCTGTTTCATTCGGCCTCTGCTTGCACATGGCTAACTGTTGCGGCCTGTTTGGCCTCTTGTACGTGCTGGTAAAGTTGCTGACGAACATTTCTTCAAAATCTAACCAACAGTTGATACTGCCTGCTGGTAGATTATTCAGCCATACCCTAGCTGGTCCTTCCAACATTTGTGGGACATACCGTACTGCCCATCGTAAGTTCCCTCCTGCTATTTTCACAGCAGTGGCATAATCAATCAACCAGTCTTGTGGTTTGGTACTCCAATTGTATGTTTTCGTGCCTCTCGCTAGCTGGACCTGGCGGTTCGCACATGATCCGTGGTCCAAAGCACGTTGGACCTGGCGGACCCTATTCTTCCAGCAACTCGGACCGGTATAACCGGTCTAGCTTTACTCTCGCATCATTTGATGGCAAATATCTGTACAAAACTCTGTCTTGCATTCCATAGTGGTTATTTCCACCGTGGATCGCATATTCCATCTCGGAATAACCATCATTGTATCTTTCATTCACTTGATTGTGGCGAGCTGGTCTTGCTTCTCTTTCCTGCCGAGGTTCATGTCTTGGCTGTGGGTTGAGCGGCGGTTCTCTCCTTACTTCAACCGGGGTATTGTTTTCGTGATTGCCTCTTCCGAGTTCTCTTCTGCCAAGGTCTCCATTGCCTCGGCTTCCGCCATCTTTCTCAATACGACCGGGATTCCTCTCGCCACTGTTACCTTGGCTTCCATTGCCTCTGTTCTCGTTTGCTTTTCCAGCTATTGCCGGATCATATGGAACAATTTGCTTGTTTCTCTTTCCTGAAGTTACTGCTTTGTCCTTTCGTGCATTATTTCCGGGCGAGGAGGATGCTGCCACGGACAAGGCTGGTGCTGCTCCAGCCGAGTGAACCATTCGCGAGGCCCCTGGCCTCGCCGGGTCTGCCCTGAGCATTTCTTCATTTTGCTGGTTCGCTATGCGCACCAGCTCATTTACTCTTTCTTGCTGTTTCTGCCGGGCTTCGCCGGTCAAACCCTCTAACTCTAATGCTGCGGCATTCGCCGCTCTTAGGTTCTTTGCCGGGGTACTGTACCTCGGCAAGCCCAAATCAACTGATTCTGCCTTGTGGGCATCATGCTCCTTGTTGATATCATCTATGAGGTTTTTCCCTCTCATTCTCAACTCGTCCACCCGTTCGGGAGCGACGTCAAGCTTATTAGCTTTGGCATATTCTCGCAGGGTTCTGTTTAGAGACTTCCGCAGTGCCGACACCTTTTTGGCCTCTACCAGCACCTTTTGCCTCGTTTCTTCTAACTCTGCCTGAGCATTAGCCGGATCAAGTATTGGTGCTACAGGTGTAGTCAAGTTTTCTATGGTTGCCTGAAGAATGTTTTTTGGCCTTTCCAGAGGTGGCCCTCTTACTCTTGGTGCTTTTGGGGTAGTGTCCTGTACCTCAGCCTGGTTGGTCACTGGAGGGATTACCTCAGAGGGTGGTGCCGTCTGCTTGGGCGTGCTCTGAACGCCTGCGGCGGGGTCTCTGGTTGATCCGGCTCCCGCTACTCCCGCCTGCACCCCAGCTGCGACCATCACCTCGACGCTGCCCACAGGATGTGCTCCACACGGACGGCTTGCAGCGCTAAGGGGCGGCTCTCCTGCAATAACAACTTGGTGAGGATAAATGCCGGAGATGTCGACGCCGACGTAGACCTTGTGCTCGCCCAAACTGACGAAGACACCGTTCCGCAGGGGAGTTTTTCCCCTGAAGCTGCCCGCGTTGTCGCTGACATAGTCACAGAGATCGAATCTCCGGACCAGGCCAGAAACCACGCGCTCGCCAGTGTTGATGAAGTTTCCCGTCCGGATCATGACTCCAGCTAGCACCACTGCTTGCCCCATGGTGGGCGCCAACTGTCGTGGTGGTGGCACGGCAGATGCCATGGGTAGGCTAAAGTATGGGGCCAATGGATGCTAGTGGGATCTGGGGAGGGAAGATGCAGTTGATTCTACACACAGGAAGCTAAGGCAAAGATCTTTATTTCTCCTTCTTTGGGATACAAGTGCTCCTTGAGCTGTATTCAAGAAGGAAGAACTTTACCAGCCTAACGATACTATGAATGAGCCGATCCCCTCCTCAGGGTCCAAGCCTCTCCTTATAAAGGAGAGCCTTGGGTTCCTCTAGGGCTGATGTGGCAAGCATATTCGAGGAATATGCTTGTCCCAATACAGTAGTTCGGCGCCTCCCTTTCCCTGTCGCTCCCCTAATGACGGCAAGGTTTCAGAGGGCCCCTCATGTGCGTCTCGGGCTTCTGGACTGTCACCTCCATGACCTCCTTCTGCCTCTCTGTCGCTCTGCGCCTTTGTCCATAGCGCTTGGCACCGCTCAGATTCTCCCTAGCTTGGGTCTAGAGTTTGACTTTAGGCTTCTCCTTCTCCTGCAAGCTTCGTATCATTCGGCCCTTCCTCGCGTAACTCGGCTTGTCCTTCACCTGCATCAAGATTACTCGGGCTAACCCGGCCGACTTACACAGTATCTCGGCCGGGTAATGCCTCGCCATCATTATAAGGGTCTCACCCTTTCATATCTCAGCCGACTCCTACAGGATTCGGCCGACCCAGACTATAACTCGGAAACCAGACGGGGGACATCCTTTCGTCTTTCCCCGTCTTTACCCTATCCGGGGTTACCTCTCCAACAAATATGGCATGATGAACATGATGATGATGCATAATTATGTCATGATGATAAAAAAATAAAATAACAATCAATTTTCTAGTTAGGGATATACTGGGGTGCTACATGGAGCTTGTGAAGTGGTTGTAGAGCTTTCCATCTCGGGAGTGGAGGAAAAGCTAGCCATAAGGAAATGGCCTATTCCTTCGTGGGATAGACTCGGAGAAGAAGGTGAGCCTTCGTGGCGTTGGGAAATCCTTCGTGGAATCTCACACCTCTCCAACGTGACGTACCTTACTTATAAGGGAACACGGAAATACATTTTCGTCTTCATGTGCCTCGGTTATCTTTATACCCGAGCTTACTTTCCTTATGATAGCCATTGAGCTTAAAGTAATTATATCTTGCTTATCACTTGTGGTATATTTATCTTATGCTATCTTTCTTAGCTTAACTTGTTGGTGTACGTAGTTGAGCCTAGAGTATTTAGGTTTTGTGTTTGTAAAATAAACGTTAGTTTAATTCCGCATTCTATCAAGGCAAAACCGTAATAGTTTTAAAATTGCCTATTCACCCCCCTCTAGACGACATCTTTATCCTTTCAAAAAGCTACCGCATCAAATATTAAGAATAGTTTATTTAAAGCAACTAAATCTAAGTTTTTTTTATAAATATAATAAATGGAGGTCTTATACACCACCCGTCCACCCACTACCCTAAGTCGTAAACACGCAATCAATAGTCTAGCGTCTTGGTTTTATGGCCCGTTGTCGATACCGCGGCGTACATGTGATGAAGTATCGAAGTGTGTCAGGGTAACGAGACTTCATCATCGTCGATGCTAACACCTAGGCTATCGCGTCTCAACTAAACTAGCTTATAGCTCATATTTAATTAAGTAAACTAAAATACATGGGACAACCGAGATTTTATGAGGCAAAAAAAATACAAAAATTACACACGTGAGAAATGCGATAACGTCACCACCCAACTAATTTAAAAGATGGATAACTTATATGTATCAGGATGGATAACTTAACTCGTATTACATGGATAAGTCACATGTTAGAGGTGGGTAACATGACTATGCTTGCCCAAAAGTTATCCACCGGTAATACGAGAGTTATTTAAGCTTCATTTAAGTTACCTACCAAATAACATATAAATTATCTACCATTCCACAGATAGAATATAAAAAGTCATTCTATCGACTTAGCCCATCGCCGCTCTTGCGATGCACGCGCGACTCAATCTCGAAAGGCTACTGCGTCAAACATTAAGCATATTTTTTAAGAAATTAAAATCCAATCTTCTTTTACATATGATATAATAAAGGTGTCTTATGTCCTATCACCCATCACACTAATTCTTAGTGAGCAAACGTAACACATAATCATTAGTCTAGCGACTCAGCTTCATCGCTCGTCGCTGCTACCGCGGCGTACGAATGATGAAGACTCGAAGGGTGTTAAAGTACCAGTCATCCTCGCTCGTTTATGCTAATGTATCGCCGACAGTAAAGTCTCGGTACCAACACCCAGGCTACCTAATTCTAATTAAACTTGCTCAACATATCTGCGAGAACGATTCTATCCAACACGTTTATATGATAGGTAACTTATGTGTTATCAGGTGGATAATTTACATATTATGGTATTGATAACTCACTTGTTAGGGGTGGGTAACCGTTTGGTCGAATTTTTTTTTATCGAAATATATCAATATGGGATGTAGTTTTGAAGATATCGTCACGAGTAATCCAACGGTAAAACGGATCATAAATCAGACGGTTTGATCTACAAAATATTTTAAATTTTCATTTTAATTCAAAGCTTGCTGATAGCTCGTGTTCACACTTCCCGCCTTTGGCCATCTAGCGACCGTTTTAGGAATAGATTTCCCAAAGAAAAAAATAGCTTATAAGATGCCATGTCATTTTTGACATGATTTAGACCCTATGCAACAAGTTATATGTATAGCTAGTATTTTCCTTGTGCAATAGGGCAGCAAAAGGCGGTGGTATGTGCAATTTGCTCCCCGGACGCCCAGCAGTGTCCTTCCACCAACCCCTTCCCCCACCCACCAACCGTTGAGCTTTTGACACCCTTGTTCACACCGCACCCACCCTCGCCTTCCACTTGCGTACGAGGCCAATTCACACAACTCCCACCCTGTCGCGGCCATTGCTGATCGCCCGCATCTGCATCGCCAGCGTGAAGGGCACAAACAAAAACAGAGTAGTAGGAGGTCATGACGCTGCTGTGTGTGCCGCTAGTGGGGCGGACAGTCGAGGAGATGGAGATCGACGCGGCGGCGGCCGCGGCCGCGGGAGGCGACCTCGTCGAGATCCGGCTGGACTTCATCGAGGGGTTCAGCCCGCGGGAGGACCTCCCGCGCCTGCTCCGCAGCTGCCCGCTCCCCGCCCTTGTCACCTACCGGTTCGATCTTCTAGCCCTCTTCGCCTGCTTCCTTAGCCTTGGTTTAGTTGTTTCTTTTTTTTTTGACATAATTATACCTCTTTATTCATTTATCACAGTTGTTACATCCTTAATCAGTAGAGGTACAATAAAATATGGGGGCTTATCTAACCAGACATGTTGGTTAGATTGCCGGGCTAGCCTATCTAATTCATAGGCTACCATGTTTACTTCTCTAAAATTGTGCTCGAATTGGATCTGCAAAATATCACATGCCATGTGATAACAGTCGTCAAGGATCGCGTCTGATACTCCATTTGAGAAGCCTCCTTCATTCATAGCTTGAATTACATCTATATTATCAGAGCAACATACCACTCTATTGCATCCTACAGTTTGTGCAAGGAGGAGACCTTGCTTCAGAGCTTGTGCCTCAGCTGACAACATCTCCTCGACTGTCAAGCTTATCGGCCTGGAATGCCCCTTCGCTTTTTTGGGCCATTGCTGTTGTGCTGTTTTGGGTTTGGGTTCGATTTTGAGTCGGTGTCCTCCACTTTCTGCACCCCAAAATACATCTGATAAAAGACAGAGTCTATTATCTATCTATTTTTATATACTAAAATCAATATACGGAGCTCTAAGAGAGCTACCACATTTAGCCACATCATCTAAATTATTTAGAATGTTAGATGTATAATGGTTGGTAACGATTTAAATAGATACTTACCGTATAATAACGTAACACGTGTAACAAGCCAGCCTACATCATGTGCATGTAAAAAAATGAGACATGTGAGGACTATTTCTGGAAAAACAGAAGAACATGTGCAGTACACGGATGTGTTCATCGATATTGTTTGGGTCTATGTCTTCTCTATAACGTGGCAAATGGCAAGGTATAATACTACATGCTAAACATGGCAGATGAATATTTTCCTGACATCGACCGAGTCTTAAACATGTACATAGATAAAAAAAAGTTGTACAAGTTGTAGATAGAATAGGTAAAGTATATACTATACGTGGATAGTAAAATAAATACTAAACTGTCATGTCTTTGATCTGATCTCGGGGTACACGGTTTGAGGAAAAAATTCTCTCTTGGAGAACACATTGTCTGAACCATATCCGTCATTGGTTGAGAAAAAAAAACTTGGATGCAGGGTCATGTGACAATCGGTCTAACAGATTATGTATGTGTTGATTTGCCCAAAGAAAGAATCTGTATACGTTACAATAGTAAAGGTGTAAGCCTAGCCCCATTTGGCATCAAAGTATTTTTGAAGTAACGAGGGAATACTTCTGTTTCTAAAAATATTAAACAATTAAATACTTTGAGGTGTTTGGATCCAACAAAGAATATGGTTTTAAAATTGAAGTATTCTCCAAAACCGTGTTTTTTTAAGTATTTGCGAAAGAGGTCAGACTCTTTTTTTTCTAAAACTGAGAAAAGAGGAAAACTAAAATATTGCTTTGCCAGGCACTAAAATACTATGATATTGATATACTTTAGTTTTAGGAAAACTTTGTTGCCAAAGTAGGCCTTAATCACCTAACGAGTTAGGCTGTGGGTTTGGTAGCTCAGGGCCTGTTTGGGACCTGCCTTTTTTCTCAGTATTGGAGGTGAGTATCTAAGTTACGAGTTTAGCACACATATGAAAGAGTGTGAAATAGTTTTACAACTCACACCTACCGGAACCATGGTTTTTAAGGCGTCCATGCGACTTAAGGCACTGGGGTGGGGGTGGGGGGGGGGGGGGGGGGGGCTCAACGCCTAGGCGCTCAAAGCGCGAAGCAAGGCGACGCCTTAGTTCATTTTAAACAATTAAGGCAGAACAAATATGACACCCAGTTTTAGACATAAATACCTTGATTTGCCTTGTTGTTGAGCCTAGGTAGCATCCATATCTCCCATCCCTTTTCCCATTTCTTCCTTCCACAATAGAAATCTGCAAAACAGCAACATATATGGTTAGAAGCTGACTTAGTAGACCACAGTTGGTAAAAAAACATAAAATAAATTAGAGTATAAGTGCAAAACAAGATAACAAACATGAGTGCATTACATATTACATAAATACTCCATCCAATGCAATGCAAGTCTAGAACATAAATAGTTCTTGCTAGTACAATCACAACATAAATTAGGTTCACAAATCACACCAAACAACATAAACTAGGTTCCACACAACATGATCAAATCATAAGCAAGGCTGGGCCAGACTCAATCAAACAAAGCCATTATCGAACTCATCAATGGTAGCATTTGTGTTGTCTCCATCTTGATCACCACCAGTTGGATCATCATCATCATCGGTCACATCAACATCATCTTGAAGAAAATCTGAATCATTATCCTCTCCATTGGGGATAGTTGAGTGTTGTTCTTGGTCATCGTCTTCAATGTCTTCAATCTCTTCATCAACATCATGAACAAATGTAGGTGAAGGAGCAGGCCTTTTGCGCTGCCTGTTGTAGTGCACATTGACATTTGAGGGGCCCCTTTGCAGGCTAGCTCTAGGAAAATTGTGACCTTGCAGCGACGAAGTTGCACCAACAGCCTCATCAATCAACTCCCATGAAATGTCATCCGGACACCCTCGAGCACCTTGTGGTGGAGGCATTGTTGGGTCAACCCACTCATTGTCCCAATCAAAATCTTCAATGACAAGAGGGTCATAGCTTTTGTCACCCAACTTCTCACGCCTCTTTTGAAACCTATCCATGTTCTTCCGGTTGTATGAAACAAACACATTGTCATTCAATATTCGATGTTGTAAATGGTTCCTTTTCTTTGTGTGGATCTGCAAATAGCAAATAGAGTGAATAAATAACTTGCTGAAATTAACTTGCTCTTGCTAAAATAGAGATAAAAAAGTTACTCACAAATTCAAATGCGCTCCAATTTCTCTCACAACCAGATGATGAAGCACAAAGACTAACAATACGCTTTGCAAACCTTTGTAGCTCAATTGCCCGACCACCATATGAACGCCACCAATCAACTAAAATGGTAAAAACACACATGCATTAGGAGTTTGTACAGAAAATAACTTGCTGAAATTAACTTGATGCATGCTGAAATTAACTTGAGTTGACTTACGGGGGGTTCTTTTGTCCATGTTTTCGATTGCCATCACATTAGCAAAGGTTCCTCGCCGGTCCTCATAGAGAACAGATTGTGCATCAATCTTGTTGCGAGTTTCGGTGTCAAGTACCATTCTTGCAAGGACATCATTGAAGCAACTTCTTAGCTCACCAACTAGGGCATCATCACCACTATCAACAATTTTGAAGTATTTTCCGGGGTTCAAAAACAAAGCAGCCCCATACAATGGATGATCCATTTGATTCTCCCAATGTTTATCAACAATGTCCATGATCTTCTTGAGCAAACCTTGCTTGTTTTGTTGGGGGAAACCTTGACTTATCTTCTGTCTTGCAAACTTCATTACTGCTGTAATCTCAGGCATGGCAGGAACCTCATCACCATCCGCTAGCCGAAGCACTCGAAGTAGTGGACCAGAAGCTCTAAGGCAGTCCTCAACTGCATGCCACCACTCTGCGGAAAGCACAATGTCTTGCACATTCAAACCAGCTGCTGTTTTGGCCAATTTGTTTGCAACCCATGCTTGACTTGTAAATAGACTCCTCAAAGCTTGCTTGTGCTTGACCAAACTCTTAAGAGCAAGAAAGGATGTGGCAAAGCGAGTGGCTGCGGGTCTCACAAGATCTAGCCCACCCGTTGCCTTCCTCATTAGACTAAGAATTCTTCCATGCCTATAGATGAATGTAGTGACTCTTCTACCTCGTGCAATAGGCCTCTTAAATTCCTTTAGCCTCCCTATATCTTCCAACATTAGGTCCAAGCAATGGCATGCACATGGACTCCAATATAGTGTTGGAATCCTCTCCATTAGAATCTTTCCCGCTGCCTTGTAGTTAGCACCATTGTCAGTGACAACTTGGACTACATTCTCTTTACCAACATCCTCAATTCTCTTCTCTAACAAATCTGCTATCATCCGAGCATCTTGGCATTCACTTGATGCATCAACCGACTCCAAGAAGTAAGTGCCCTCCGGGCTGTTCACAAGGAAGTTGATCAAGTGACGTCCCCTTCTATCGGACCAACCATCTGACATTAGTGTGCAGCCATATTGCTTCCATGCTGCCTCGTGCTTCGCCCTCAATGTTTTTGTTTCCTTGACACAATCCCTAAGCAGTGGCTCCCGCAGCTCATGAGGAGAAGGAGGCTTATAACCCGGGCCATATTGGCAAGAGGCTTCTATTGCAATCTGAAATTGCCTAGAGCTTGCAACATTGAAAGGTATGCCACACTCGTAGAAGAATAATGCCCATTGCATACTCACATAGTGCCTCTCTTCCGGTGTTTTTGTGCTTGCCTCCATGGTTCTTTGAGAGCTCCCGGAGCGTCTTTCATCAACAACCTCCTCGGGTTTTTTCCTAAGCATTGAGACAATTGACTTGGTTGCAACTCCTTGACACTTTTTGCTGGAGATTTTTACAACAAAGGCTTTCTTGTTCTTCTTGGCTGCTGTCCCTGAACTTGGTCTTGTAGTGGAGGCCATGGAGGACTGAACTGTTGCTGCATCTACCTCCACAACATCATCATCATCATCTGGCTGTCCTATGTTCCTCTTGTTCTTTTCCAAATACTCCAACATTTCCCTCCTAAGTTGTGTGCTAGCCTTTGGACAGCCCGTTGCATCCCCACCGGTGCCAGCAAGGTGTTCCTTGTGTCTCTTGATCCCTCCAGAAGTAATCTTGCCACAAAGATTGCACGCCACCACATTGTTGTTGCCAATTTTCCATCAATACCCATAGTTCCATCCCGGATCATTTGACCTCCGTGGCCTACGTTCTGGATCTTTCATTGGATCATAAGCATCACCATCTCCATCCCCATTAGCTGCTGGATCTGACATTGTGGGGCTGCAAAGTGCAAACAATATATTAAACACCATCCACTAAGCTACTATTCTATTCTAATCAACCTAGTATAAACTATAAAGAAGATCCACTAAGCTACTTAGCTACTATATAATGTCTAATCATCTAACAAGGACAAGCAACAACTATTTTAATCAAACCATGCACAGCTAACAGTCAAATTCCAGCAGCTAAATAATTTAATATACCATCACCATGTACCAAGCAGCAAGCCAGCAACTACTATATTAGAGGCACTGAGGCAGTGAAGCAGGCAAGCAGCAAAGCAGTACAAGTGCCAAAACTGTACAACCACAAGAATAGAGACAGGACAGGACTCACAAAAGCATCCCTGGGCGGAGAGGAAAGAGACCGTGGGGAGAGAGAAGGTGCCATACCTTGTTGCCCTGCTGGGAGAGGGCTGCGCCAGGGGAGGAGACGCCCAGATGCTTGGCCAGAGAGGAGGAACCTGGTGGAGGAGGGAGGAAGCTGCTGGAGGAGGAGCAGATCTAGAGGACGACCTGCTGTTCGCCTGAGAGGAGAGAGCTCCTCTCTCTCTCTCTGAATCAAATTGGCGCCCTAGGTCTGTTTCCCTCTCCCTCCCCTCTCTTTTCCCTCTCTTTAGCCCCCAAGTTCCCTCCAATTTCGCCCCCAATTTCACTTTTGCCGCCCGCCAGTTCTTTTTCCCTCTGTTTCCCGCTCGCCCCTGCCCAAAGCATCTAGAACCAGGCAAAGCGACGCCTTTGGACGCCTTTGGACGCCTCAGGACGCCTTAGACAGATTTCTAAGGCGAGCTCGACGCTCTGCTCTCCTGGGGCGCTGCGACACCTTAAAAACCATGGCCGGAACACCACAGCGAAATGGTGTGTCGGAACGTCGTAATCGTACTTTACTAGATGTGGTTCGATCTATGATGTCTTTGACTGACTTGCCACTGTCATTTTGGGGTTATGCACTAGAAACTGCTGCATTTACTTTAAATCGGGCACCATCTAAATCTGTTGAAAAGACACCGTATGAATTGTGGTTTAGAAACAAACCTAAGTTGTCATTTCTTAAAGTTTGGGGATGCGATGTTTATGTGAAGAAACTTCAGCCTGATAAACTCGAACCCAAACCCAAAGCGGAAAAAATGCATCTTCATAGGATACCCTAAAGAAACTATTGGGTATTCCTTCTATCATAGATCCGAGGGCAAGGTTTTCATTGCCAAGAATGGATCCTTTCTAGAGAAAAAGTTTCTCGCGAAAAGGTGTGTGTAGTCGGAAGGTAGAACTCGAAGAGGTTATTGAACCTTCTCTTCATACTATGGCGAGTAGCGCAGCGCCGGAAGTTGTTCCGAAGTTGACTTCACCGAATGAAGAGGGAACTAATGATAATGATCATGAAACTTCGAAAGAGAATACTACCGAACCTCGCAGGTCAAGCAGGACACGTGCAACTCCCGGACTGTACGAAAATCCTGTTATGAATTTCATGGTTGATGAAATAGATGGCTCTCGGGAGGGAGGCGGGCGCAAGTGCGATCAAAGTCACGCTGCTCCGGCGAGTAGTGCCCAGAGCCATGTCCAGAGAGTAGACAACGGCGGCAGCGGACCTCATTGATGCATTCGCGCACAGGGTGCCCAGGCTCAAGGCAGCGGAAGCACAAACCTGCCTCCATCTCAGGTACGGGATGCGCCGTCCTTGTCGCTGCTGTCCACCGCGGGTCCAGAGGGGGCGGCGCCGCTGGTGATGTCCCTGCCGGGGCTGCTGCTAGCCCTCAGCGTCGGCCCGCGGGGTACCAGTTAACACGATGGACCTTCGAGGGGGGGCCGAGGCGGGCGGAGGTGGGCGCGGCCGCGGCTCTGGCCGTGGGCTGAGCAGGGGGTTGGGGGGCGCGGGCTGGCGGCGGCGGTGGCGGGGCGGTGCTCGCGACGTCGCTGTAGCTGCGCGAGCTCTGGCTAGGGCTGTCGTTCGAGGCTCTCCAGCGGTCCTGCAGCCGGTGGTGGGCGTCGCCGTGGGACACGTCGGAGGACATGGCGCTGGAGGGGAGAGGGGAGGGGAGGGGTGTGGGGCTTGAGCGGGAGCTCTCTGGTGGGCTACCGGCATGAGCACATCGGCGGTGAGGCTATTGGGAGGGTGGGGCTAGGGCAGCGGGAGGGAGGGAGCGGAGCAGAGCCATCGTAAGGTTCGTGAACTTTACAATCCACTTACATAAAGTTTGACAGACTGAAGATGATGAAGGCAGTCCGCTTACCCTAATAAACTATATTCAGTTCAAACTAATGGGAAAGGGCTGACTTTGTACTTTGACAAAAGTTTGAAACATGTAAATTTAAGGGGAATGGCTGTTCTAAAAGGACATTTAATAATCATATTGAATTTTACAAAACCTCCTAAATACAAACTACAGCAGAGGCCCTGCCAATCTTTTAAAAGAAGTCAACTAAAGCCATTTCATCATTTTGTAAGGCATCACCTCAAGCCTTTTACCGAGCCACCTATTTGATTGTATTGCCGCAGTGACTCGTTGTTGCGAAATACCAGATAGAAACACTTACCACCAACCCAATCTTTTATATTGGACTTAATCAAAGTATGGTTTTAAGAACACTTGTATGTATCGTCCATCAGTTGGTCATATCTATCTAATTTATGTTCAAGGAAAATATCTACCAAATTTCCATATCTATGTATACCAGTATACAACTAAGAACCATGATGCCCTTACGTAAATGATGTGCACATCTGTTTGTTTTTTGTAGGCCTAACTGGGAAGGAGGTCGCTATGATGGTGATGATGCTGCAAGGTTTGAAACACTACGTTTGGCGATGGAACTAGGTGTAGACTATGTTGACATCGAGTTAAAGGTTCGTTTATACATTGGAAATTTCCTGACGCTCACAATTTTCTTATTCTGTGGATATATGCATGTTAGGTTCACACAAGACATTTCATGATTAACTTGTCTGTAATGTAGAGTAAAAAAGAACAAGTATAAGCGAAAATCTGTGTTGTTCTCTTTGATACCAGGGTTTTGTTAGTAGAATTGTTAGTTGTGCTGTTAGTTAATCATATGAATACTCTCATGACGAGCATATTTTGTTATGCTGCAGATTGCTGACAAATTTATCAACTTTCTTTCTGGTAATAAGCCAGATAAGTGTAAACTTATTGTTTCTTCACATAATTATGAGAGTACCCCATCCTGCGAGGAGCTTGCAAACCTTGTAGCTAGAATACAAGCAGTTGGAGCGGACATAGTTAAAGTTGCAACCACTGCTACAGACATTGCTGATGTGTCAAGGATGTTCCAAGTGATGGTGCACTGCCAAGTAAGTGACAGTTTCTAGTTATCTGTTGTGTATATTCAGTCCTTATGTCAACTCCCGTCAAATCCTTTGTGGCCTTTTCTGTACGGAGGGTGTTCTCCATGGCATCTAAGAGTTAACTATGGCCAATTATTTTTCAGGACTTGAATTTTTCTAGTTGTGCTATAGTTAAGCTAGATGAACAGTGATAGAATGAGGAATTGGGAGAATAAACCACACAATCGTAGGGGTGACTGCCAGCATCGGACATGGCGGCGGCTGGAGGAGGAGGAGGCAATGCGGTGGAGGAGGAGGGGGTGTGGCGGCTGAAGGAGGGAACCCTAGCACGGCGGCGGTAATAGAGAGCAGAACGTGTATCTGATACCATGATAGAATGAGGAATTGGGAGAATAAACCACACAATCGTGGGTCTTCGGTATCTTGTATTTATAGGCTGATTATACAAGCATACACGGAAGCAATCCCTAATAATCCTAACCATAATGGCCTGAGTTATGTGCAAAGATACATGCGCTATATATGAAAGGATATAACCGAATAATAACTATTCGAAGACTTTGACCAGAGGGTACGCGCAAGATGCTGCACGATTCTAGAGGCAACATCCCCACGCCCCACCCACCCAGCAACCTAGCCTAGACGCCACCTCCCGTGCCGCCGCCGCTGCTTGCCGGCGGCTCACTGGAGCACCCTCCCCTCCCTAGATCCCACCCTCCCCGCCCGCCATGTTGTCGTCCAGCTCCTCTGCCAGGAATCCTCGCCACGCCGACCGTCGCTGGGCAAGGGCCGTTGGGGAGACCTCCGCCACGCGCACCTACCGCAAGGTGGCGAGCGCTTCCCCGCCACCGCGTCCGTCTGCGGCCGTCGCGACCTCCCCGGCGAGTGCTGCGCACCGCGCCGCCCCCGCGGGAAGAGTCCCGGCCAAGCAACGCGTTGGGCCTCGCTTGGAAATCCACCGGTTCAACCCTGCCGATGCCGTCGACGAGGAAGGATTCTGCCAACCCCGCCATAAGAACTAGCACCGGTACGAGCAGCACCAGGAACGCCGTGCCTCACTCGCTGCGCCTCGATGCCTCTCGCCGGAGGCTACCGTACGGCTGTGCTTCTGCTGCCTCGAGCCCGGCCACTTCTCGCGTGGGTGCACCAACAAGGTGCGATGCCACATGCTTGGAGGTCGGGCACGAGTCATGGCAGTGCGAGCAGCGGCGCAGCGAGCGTGGCGACCGCGAGCGGGCAACACTGTCGTGTATTGCGGCCGGAGCTGGTCAAGCACCGCCTGCCGTCGCCAGTGCGCCTGTGGCCGCTGCTGCGCCCAGGCCGGTTGACCTTGCTGCCGCTGAACGCACACCGGCGCCGCCAGCTGCCGGGGCCAACGAGCGCACCATGGTGCCGTTCCAGCGCCCAGCCCCGCCGCCGCCGCCCCGTGCACTCCCCGTGCTCAACCCCCGCCACCACTGCCATCACGCGTCATCATCGCGCACATGAGAGATGCAAGATGCCGAGGAAGTCCTGAAGCTGGCCCTAGTCGCATTGATCATGGGCACGAGGCCTACGGTCTCTGTTCATGCGGTCGAGCGGCTGCTGCTTGCATCCTTCCAGCTGCGCGACGGGGACTTCACCGTGCACCTTCACCATCCTGCAGATTTTCTCATCATGTTCCACTCCAAGAACGCCTTCGACAGGGTCACCGGCGACCACTTCCTGCAAGATCCTGCCTTTACTCTGTCGATCCGCCCATGATGCAAGCTGGCTCACGCCAACGTCGACCGCCTCGTGTACCACGTGATGAATAAGCCTCTGTACTGTTGGTCTTTGTGGGGTTGTGTCCTTTGTGGGTCCTTGTGGGGCTGTAGCAAGGACGGGCAGTTAGGAGCAGCAAGGATCAAGCATCCTTGACTGCTTTAGCAGCATCAGTTAGGAGCAGCAAAGGACCAAGCATCCTTGACTGCTTTTAGGCAGCATCTTAGACTAGCATCTTGGACTAGCATTTAGCATATTCTCGGCTGGCTAGCAGCCTATAAATATGTATCCCCAACCCCTGTGGTTGGCATGGCACTTGTGTGTGAGTTTGTGCGAGAAATAAAACCAGAAAATTGCCCCAACTCCTAGTGTCATCCCCTCTCTTCAATGAGAGTAAATCTAGAGATCCTTTCAAGTGGTATCAGAGCCAGGTTGTCTTGTAGGCTGAGTGTTTCCTGCTCACCCCCTTCACCGGGTGTGCAGCAGCTCAAGCTGTCCCTGGTGGCCTCTCCCCTTCCGCGCAGTCGAGCAGCAGCTCGTTAGCAGCAGCTCTCCCTCCACGCAACAGCCCCCCAGCGGCCAGCCATGTCCCAAGGTCGCTCTCAGCACTCGGCTACCTCGAGCGTGCGGCGTCGGCAGGAGGCCGAGCTCGCCGCGGCAGAGGAGCGTGAGCGGGCGGCAGCAGCAGCCGTTGTGGCGACAGCCAGGGCGTCAAGGCTGGCAGCGGCGGAACTGGCAGCAGCCAGAGCGGAGGCAGAAGCAGCAGCAGCGGTGGAGGCATCACGTACAGCAGCGGCAGAGGCCCAGGCTCTGTGCGGCAGCATCAGCGGCTCCATTTCAGGCGGAAGCAGCGTCGACACAGCCCACGAGCGGACGGCGCGGTGGGCAGCCGAGCATGCCCAAGCACACGGCGGTGTCGCTCCAGGAGGAGGTGAGCACTGTGGTGACGCTCCCGGAGGAGGCGCGCACGGCGGTGGCGCTCCAGGAGGAGGCGCGCACTGCGGTGGCGCTCCAGGAGGAGGCGCGCACGGACCAAGACCGTGGCCTCTACGAGGTCCGGGCTGTGGTCAGGGACGTTGGTCCCGGTGCTGGGTGGCCTACCCTCACCAAAACCAACTACGTCGAGTGGGCCGCGGTCATGAAGGTCCGGCTCCAGGTGCGACACATGTGGGAGGCAGTCCAGGATGCCAACGTCGACCACCATGACGATCGACGGGCGCTGGACGCCCTCCTCGCCGCTGTCCCGCCCGAGATGCAGTTCTCGCTTTCCAACAAGCGGACTGCCAAGGAGGCCTGGGAGGCCATCGCGGCGTCGCGCATCGGCAGCGACCGTGCTCGCAAGGCCGCTCTGCAGGCACTCCGCAAGGAGTGGGATGACCTGGCTTTCAAGCCAGGTGAGGACATCGACGACTTTGCTCTCTGTCTCAACACTTTGCTGCAGAAGGTGGAGCGGTTCGGCGACGCCACCTACAACGAGGAAAAAGCTGTCGAGAAGCTTTTTCGCTGCGTCCCCACGAAGTACAGGCAGATAGCTCGCTCGATCGAATCCCTGCTGGACCTCAGCACGATGTCGATCGAGGAGGCAATCGGTCGCCTCAAGGTCGTCGACTTCGACGAGCCAGAGCTTCCCTCGGGGTCCATCACCACTGCTGGGAAGCTGCTCCTCACTCGGGAGCGGTGGGACGCCGGCCACGGTGACAGGAAGAAGGGGGAGTCCTCTTCCGCATAGGTGGCCGCAGGCGCGGCAAACCGCGCAAGGGGGGCAAAGACGGCCAGGTCAGGGTGCAAGGTGGCGCCCGCGGAGGTGCCCGGGGAGGCGCCGCCGGCAGGCCCAAGTTGGCCCAAGATGACGCCTGCCACAACTGTGGCCGGCTTGGCCATTGGGCCAAGGAGTGTCGACAGCCACGACGCGGCCAGGCCCACGTCGCACAGGCAGGAGAGGAGGAGCCGGCTTTGTTCATGGCTCATGCGAGCATCGAGCTACGCCCTGCGGCACCGACTGCAGCGGCTCCCCTCCACCTCGACGAGCCAAAGGCACACGCCCTTCTCGGCGATGGCTCCGGCACCGACAAGACTGGCTGGTGGTGCCTTGACACCGGCGCCACCCACCACATGACTGGTCGACGGGAGTTCTTCGCCGAGCTCGACTCCGACGTGCGAGGCTCCGTCAAGTTTGGAGATGCCTCCGCCGTGGAAATTCAGGGTGTCGGCTCTGTCATCTTCGCCGCCAAGACTGGAGGGCACCGGATGCTCACCGGTGTCTACTACATCCCTGCGCTGAGGAACTCCATCATCAGCTTGGGACAGCTGGATGAGAACGGCTCGCGCGTGCTGATCGAGCACGGGATCCTGCGCATCTGGGATCGCCATCGTCGCCTTCTTGCCAAGGTAACTAGAGGCGCAAATCGGCTCTATGTCCTTGATGTGCAGGTGGCACAGCCCCTCTGCCTCGCCGCCCGTCGGGACGACGAGGCGTGGCAGTGGCACGAGCGCTTCGGGCACCTTCACTTCGAGGCTCTGAAGCGGCTCAGCAGCAAGGAGATGGTGCGAGGCATGCCGTGCCTCGAACACGTGGAGCAGTTCTGCGACGTCTGCGTGGTGACGAAGCAGAGGCGACTCCCCTTCCCCCAGCAGGCGAGCTTCAGAGCTAAGGAGAAGCTTGAGCTCGTGCACGGGGACTTGTGTGGACCGGTGACTCCCGCCACACCGGGAGGACGACGCTACTTCCTGTTGCTCGTCGATGACTTCTCCCGCTACATGCGGGTGGTGCTTCTCAGCAGCAAGGGAGAAGCAGCGGACGCCATCAGGCGTACGCAGGTTGCTGCAGAGGCGGAGTGCGGCTGCAAGCTGCGCGTGCTGCGCACCGACAACGGCAGCGAATTCACAGCAACTGAATTCGCGTCATACTGCGCTGATGAGGGCATTCAGCGCCACTACTCCGCCCCTTACAGCCCGCAGCAGAACGGCGTCGTTGAGCGGCGCAACCAGACGGTTGTGGGGATGGCCCGGGCCCTCCTCAAGCAGAGTGGGATGCCGGCTGTCTTCTGGGGGGAGGCGGTGCTGACAGCCGTCTACATCCTCAACCGCTCACCTACGAAGGCACTTGACGGCAAGACGCCGTACGAGGCTTGGCATGGGCGCAAGCCGGCGGTCTCCCACTTACGGGTCTTCGGCTGCCTCGCGTTCGCCAAGGAGCTCGGCCACATCGGCAAGCTCGACGACAGGAGCACTCCGGGAGTGTTCATCGGCTACGCGGAGGGCTCGAAGGCCTACCGCATCCTCGACCCGAAGACACAGCGTGTGCGCACGGCGCGAGATGTTGTGTTCAACGAAGGGCGAGGGTGGACGTGGGACAAGGCGGTGGACGACGGCTCGACTCCGACGTATGACGACTTCATTGTCGAGTATGTCCACTTCGAGGGAGCCGGGGGAGCAGGCAGCTCCTCGCCGAGCGCGTCTACCTCAGTTCCCAAGTCTCCATCTGTCCCGGTGGCTGTCACACCGACGGCACCACAGCTGCCGACGCCACCGACGCCACGTGCTCCAGCACCAGCAGTCACACCTCCGGGCACGTCTACTCCGGCACCAGCAGTCACACCTCCGGGCACGTCCACTCCGGCACCAGTAGTCACACCTTCGGGCACGTCTACACCAGCCCCAGCTCGCGTCGAGCGCAGCTCGGTGGAGTTCGCTTCCCCGCTCGCTCACGACGAGGAGCGCATCGACGTGTATTACGACGGCGAGCCGTTGCGGTACCGTACGATGGAGGGTCTTCTCGGCGACCAGCCGGTGCCGGGACCGGTGCCACGCAACCTGGAGGCGCAACTGCAACTTGCATGTGACGACGGTGAGCCTCGGTCTTTTGCAGAAGCGGAGCAAGACGCGGCATGGCGAGCCGCGATGCAGTTGGAGATGGATGCGGTCGAGAAGAACCGCACCTGGGAGCTCGCTGACCTCCCTCGAGGTCACCGGGCGATCACCCTTAAGTGGGTGTTCAAGCTGAAGAGGGATGAAGCCGGCGTCATCGTCAAGCACAAGGCTCGCTTGGTGGCCCGAGGTTTCTTGCAGCAGGAGGGGGTCGACTTCGACGACGCCTTCGCTCCTGTGGCACGGATGGAGTCCGTGCGACTCCTTGCGCTAGCCGCTCAGGAGGGCTGGCGTGTCCATCACATGGACGTCAAGTCTGCCTTCCTCAACGGCGACTTGAAGGAGGAGGTCTACGTGCAACAGCTGCCGGGATTTGCGATTCCTGGCCAGGAGGGCAAGGTACTTCGTCTACGCAAGGCTCTCTATGGTTTGCGGCAGGCACCAAGGGCATGGAACGCCAAGCTGGACTCCACGCTCAAGACGATGAGCTTCGGGCAAAGCCCGCACGAGGCGGCCGTCTACCGACGGGGCAATGGAGGAAATGCCCTGTTGGTAGGTGTCTACGTCGACGACTTGGTCATCACCGGCACCAAGGATGCAGAGGTGGCGGCGTTCAAGGAAGAAATGAAGGCCGCCTTCCAGATGAGTGATCTGGGGCTCCTCTCCTTCTACCTGGGGATCGAGGTGCACCAGGACCACTCTGGGATCACGCTTCGACAGACCGCCTACGCCAAGCGCGTCGTTGAGCTAGCCGGGCTCACCGAGTGCAACCCAGCTCTCACTCCGATGGAGGAGAGGCTGAAGCTGAGCCGCGACAGCACGGCGGAGGAGGTGGACGCTACACAGTACCGACGTCTTGTGGGGAGCC
Organism: Avena sativa; assembly: GCA_916181665.1. Lineage (NCBI taxonomy): Eukaryota > Viridiplantae > Streptophyta > Magnoliopsida > Poales > Poaceae > Avena > Avena sativa. The sequence continues at coordinate 135,165,335 of OV702295.1, forward strand.
TTCGCTACCTCGCCCACACACGGCCGGACTTGGCATTCTCCGTCGGCTACGTTAGTCGGTTCATGCAGCGACCGACGACGGAACACCAGCAGGCTGTGAAGAGGATCATCCGCTACGTTGCGGGGACTCTCGACCACGGTCTCTACTACCCTAGGTGCCCTGGGGCGGCACACTTCGTCGGGTACAGCGACAGCGACCACGCCGGCGACATCGACACCAGCAAGAGCACAAGCGGGATCCTCTTCTTCCTCGGCAAGTGCCTCGTGAGCTGGCAGTCAGTCAAGCAGCAGGTAGTGGCCATGTCCAGCTGCGAGGCCGAGTACATAGCGGCCTCCACTGCCTGCACTCAGGCCCTCTGGCTTGCTCGACTGCTTGGTGATCTCCTCGGTCGAGACACCAGCGCAGTGCAGCTCATGGTGGACAGCAAGTCCGCTCTGGCCCTGGCGAAGAACCCCGTATTCCACGAACGGAGCAAGCACATCCGAGTGAGGTACCACTTCATCCGACGCTGTTTGGATGAAGGGAGCATCACGGCGAGCTACATCAACACCAAGGATCAGCTTGCAGACCTACTCACCAAGCCTCTTGGGCGGATCACGTTCCTTGGACTCTGCTCCAGGATTGGGATGGTCCAGCCTTCCCACAAGACAACGCACAAGACTTAGGGGGAGAATGATGAATAAGCCTCTGTACTGTTGGTCTTTGTGGGGCTGTGTCCTTTGTGGGTCCTTGTGTGGGGCTGTAGCAAGGACGGGCAGTTAGGAGCAGCAAGGATCAAGCATCCTTGACTGCTTTAGCAGCATCAGTTAGGAGCAGCAAAGGACCAAGCATCCTTGACTGCTTTTAGGCAGCATCTTAGACTAGCATCTTGGACTAGCATTTAGCATATTCTCGGCTGGCTAGCAGCCCATAAATATGTATCCCCAACCCCTGTGGTTGGCATGGCACTTGTGTGTGAGTTTGTGCGAGAAATAAAACCAGAAAATTGCCCCAACTCCTAGTGTCATCCCCTCTCTTCAATGAGAGTAAATCTAGAGATCCTTTCACCACGTCGAGCTGGAGCTCTGGGGGATTCCGGCGCAGGCATGGCATCTTTCCATAGCTGAGTACATCCTCGGGGCCAGTTGTTGGATCGAGAAGCTGCACGAGGGCACGCCAACCCGCACCGACCTCGCCACGTTCCGGCTTAATGGTCGCGCGCATGATCCAAAGGAGATCAAGCCGACGACGATCTTGGAGATTGTGGAGCAAGTGCCCGTGTGCAACACCGCAACGCCACCGTCTACCCGCATCCGCACGTACCCCATCACGATCAAGCTCATCAGCGCTGTGATTGATGTGGACGCGCTGGACGACGAGCGCCACCAGCATGGGCAAGGTGGAGGCGATGGCGCCCAAGGAGATCGAGATGGAGGACATGCCGGCCGGCAGCGCTCCCGCCGCCGCGGCCGCAAGCGCCAACCCATGAGCTTGGGCATCCTGCAACCACTACACCCTCGCAAGGCAATACCAGCGATCTCCTTATATGCCGATGATGTGGTGCTGTTCAGCCACCCAACAGACACCGACATAGCGGCCATATGAGGTATCCTGCTGATCTTTGGAGACGCCTCAGGGCTGACGGTGAACTTCGCCAAAAGCTCGGCAACGCTACTGCGATGCAGCCCTGATGAGATTCAGCCAATTATTGCACAGCTGGGTTGCCCAGTCGTCGACATGCCATTCTCCTACCTGGGCATACCACTGACACTGCACCGACCCATGGCTGCCCAGCTCCAGCCACTTGTCGATGGGATTGCTGGAAGATTGCCAGCATGGAAATCTGGCCTGATGCAGAAAGCCGGCTGCCTCGCGCTGGTCAAATCCGTCCGCTGCGCCATACCGGTACACCAGCTACTCATCTATGCTCCACCTAAGAAAACCCTCAAACAGATAGGGAGGATCGAGCAAGGATTCCTTTGGGCTGGAAAAGAAGCAGCGAACGGAGGGCATTGCCATGTCAACTGGCAGCATGTGTGCCGCCCTACCTCCATGGGCGGCCTAGGCATCCCCGACCTGGAGCGGCAAAGTCTGGCGCTCAGGCTGCGCTGGCTATGGCTGTCGCGCACAGATGACAGCAGGGCATGGAGCACCCTCCACCTGCAATTCTCTGCTGAGGAGCGCGCCCTATTCCATGCCTCCACCATGATGAACATTGGCAATGGAGAGAAGGAGCTGTTTTGGGAGGACCGCTGGCTCCAGGGCCGCTCCATCAGCGAGATCGCGCCCGACCTATACAACTGCATACCCAAGCGGCAACACAAGGTCATGACAGTGGCAGATGGCCTTAATGAGAACAACTGGGCTAGAGACATACAAGGAACGGTGGGACTACATGAGATTGGCCAATACCTTCTGCTCTGGCTAATGCTACAAGGTGTGAATCTCACGGATGCCCAGGATCAGGTACAGTGGAAGTAGACACCTGACGGAGCCTACTCCGTGCGCTCTTGCTACCTCGCATCCTTCCAAGGATCAACCTCTTGTTTTTCCTGGAAGATCATTTGGAAAAGCTGGGCGCCGCCGCGAGTAAAGTTTTTCCACGGGCTTGCTAACCAGGATAGATGCTGGACTGCTGAGCCACTAGAGCGCCACGGCCTCCAACACCATCCTCGATGCCCTCTCTGCGACCAGAGTCCAGAGACCATCAGACATCTACTATTGGAGTGCCCTATCGCCAGACAGGCGTGGTACGAGATTCTGGCCTGGCTGCGAATCAGTGGCGGATCTAGGATTTCACCGATGGGTATGCCACATAGAAAATTGGATGAAAATTATTGAAAAATCATTTACTCCCTCCGACCCATATTAGTTGACTTGGATTTATTAAAATTTAGATGAATCTATATACTAAATTGTGTCTAGATTCATCCAAATCTAGACAAATTTGAGTCAACTAATATGGGTCGGAGGGAGTACTAATAAAGTAGAAAATATAATGATGAAATTTACTTGTAATGTGATGTACTCCCTCCGTCCTAAATTAAGTGACTTAGGTTTATCTAGATTTGTATGTATCGTTGCTTCCTATTACCTGATTGCCCGGAGTTTATTTTCTTTTCTATCGATCAAACCGACTCTATGTACGGCCGAACTGCAGGGTATGCCGTGGCCAACCCGGCATACCTTGTAGATCCGCCACTGCTGCGAATGACTGCTCACCCCCCAGATCAGGAAGCCTCGATCATGGACTGGTGGCAGATTGCCAAGAGAAACACGCCCAAGCCAATGCGCAAGGGTCTCGCCTCCGCCGCACTCCTCATCCCGTGGATGATCTGGAAGCACAGAAACGACTGCATCTTCGAAGGAGCGCGCCCATCAGCACAGATCTTGATCACCAAAATCAAAGATGAAGCCAGACTTTGGGCAAGGACTGGGGCACTTGGCCTTCGTGTAGTTCTGCCATCCACTTGGGATGTGCACTAAGCTCTGTACCTGTAATGAACCCTGTACCTCTCAGGAGGATGTAAACCAAACCCTATCTTTGCAATGAAATGAAACACAAAAGTCTTTTGCGTTTTCTTGAAAAAATATGCATGCAGCTGTTGACCAGCCAATTTCTAGCAAAAATAGAACTGCCATTAGAACACGAACAGAAGTCGATTAGCACTGCCGTTACACCTCAGGCTCAGCAATATTGATCAAGTTGCGAAGTCACAAGACAACATGCATGAATTTTGGGAGCTACAGCAGTGTCAAAACGAGTAGAAATAAAAATTGATCAGCGATGTATGGGCAGACAATGCTCTGGCTGCCGCCAACGCCGTTGCTCACGAGCGGCCGGCTTTGATGACGGATGGTCAGCAGCGGCAGCGCCGTTCCTGGGCAGACAGCACCGTGATTGATCTGCTGCCAGGAGCCACACCGGCAGAGGCACACGCGCTTATCCGGCGGGGTTTCTTATCTAGTTGACTGAACTTGGTCCAGCAAACGTTTTGTATCATCTCTGTTCCATTCCATTATTTATGAGGAATATTGTCTTTCGTTCTATTGCTACAATTAGAGGAGCCGACTGTCAAAACAATTTTACATTGAAGCCCCTATTGGATATTTTACCAATGAACAATCAACTTTGGGTACATGATCCAAGGCTAGTGAACTTTTGGCTAAATAACCAATTTTCCAATAATTTATTCATAGAGAATGAAATTTTGAAGAAAACTAACCTAGCTGTCTTGATTTGGAAAATTTAGTGTGTCCTTACTTTGTTAACTAGCTACCTTGTACCTCACTGATTGCTTCAATGGATTTTTGTTTGTATAGATCTGTTTCATCAAACTGGTGTATCTTTGCGAGCTTCTTTCTGAAATAGAAGCACTTATTTAAAATATTGCTATTTTTATCTTATTCATTTATCCTGCATTCATGAAAGCATGACATTGTTGATTAGGAGCCGCACAACAGTATAGCTACTTGGCATAGCTAATCTGATGTGTACTTACATGCTTAAGGAGTTAAGTTACATGGTTTCCTAATTCATGCCAGGTGTATACATTGCCATTTCACTGACCAGTAAAAATGACAGGTGCCTATAATTGGATTGGTGATGAGTGAAAGAGGTTTGATGTCAAGGGTGTTATCCCCAAAATTTGGTGGGTATCTTACCTTTGGAATACTCGATGCTACAAAGACATCAGCATCTGGGCAGCCAACACTTGAAGAGTTATTGGATATTTACAATATAAGGTGTATAGGACCTGATACAATGGTTCTTGGTCTTATAGCCAACCCAGTAAAGCAGAGCAAGAGCCCAATTTTGCACAATAAATGTCTCCAGTCTGTTGGATACAATGCTGTTTATCTTCCTCTTCTGGCAGACAATCTCGCTAGATTCCTTGACACATATTCAGCTCCAGATTTTTCAGGATTTAGGTACTAATTCTAATGCAGAAACTACATTACTAATCTGTCGTGCTCAGAATGAAATGATTATTTTGCTGTGGTCTTGAGAACCACATGGATGTACATATTGGAAACAATCCACCAAAGATGACCGTATATTAGAGGTTTCACGGAATCAAATCTATCCAACCTTTCACTGCTAGCTATGCAATATCCCACATTTTTCCCTTTTAATGTGGTTCTTTCTTTTTTTTCTTTTTTCAAGTTCAAACATTCTTAACATACGTAATAAGCATTGACCTGCATGGTCTAGGCGAAGTAGCTGACACAAGCATTTTTTTACTTAATAAGCATTTTTTTACTTAAGGGTGTGAATGAGATCAAATTGTAGAAAGACAGTTTAATCCTTTTACTGGTACATTTCATAAGAATAAGTTTTTTTCACGCTGTATGACTTACTGTAATGCAGTTGCTCTCTTCCTTTCAAAGTGGATGCAGTACATTGTTGCCATGAACATGACGCTGTTGCTAAGGTACCTGGATGCACTGTACTATTTTCATGTCTACTTCATAAATTACCTTCCACTTTGTGTTTGTTTGACCTGCTATTTCATGGTGTTAATATGCAGTCAATAGGAGCCATAAACACTATAATTAGGAAATCAGATGGCAAATTAGTGGGGTACAATACAGACTACATTGGAGCAATTTCTGCTATTGAGGATGGCATAGGAGGTTTAAACAATCTTAACCTTGTAACGTTTTTGGGAGTCATGGACAAATTTCAGATGCTTTATGTTCCACAGGTCCAGGGTCAAAGGATGCTGCTGTGTCACCCTTGGCTGGCAGGCTTATTGTTGTTGTAGGTGCTGGTGGTGCTGGTAAGGCAATTGCTTATGGGGCAAAGAAGAAGGGTGCAAGAGTTGTAGTAGCAAACCGTACCTATGGTAAGATTTTGTATTTATATTTGGACGGTGTTCTTTAGCATATGCACACTCATTATGTTTATCAATAGATCTATCTTCATGTCCATTTTGTACTGGTAAAGCATCATATATATTAGGCACACATTGCAGTACTAAAGCATTTGTAAATTATCTGATAGTGATAATTAGCATGAATTTCTTGAACCTACTTTACGCCGTATTGTTCAGTGAACCTACTTTGCATCAGATTCCATACCATATTTTAGATAGTACAACTTTCTTACATGATTGTTTTTTCTTTGATGTCTTGCTGGTCCATACTCGATGTAACCGAAATGGTCATTGAGATGAATGGTGGCTGCATCGTAAAACAGCATGTAATTTGACAATATTCTTCATTTTCCCCAGAAAAGGCAGTTACTCTTGCAAATGCACTTGGTGGTCAGGCCTTGAGGTTAGCCGATCTGGAAAATTTCGGTCCTGAAGAAGGGATGATCCTTGCTAATGCAACATCATTGGGGATGTACCCAAATGTTGATGGCACTCCTGTTCCAAAGGTCACACACAAATGCAAAGCTTGTTCCATTCTAGTGGCAATAAAATTTTGATTCCTTGTAATATGCTATTCTGTCTCCTTTTGGATCTGCAGAAAGCTTTAAGTTTGTATGATGTAGTGTTTGATGCGGTATATGCCCCCAAAGATACCCGTCTTCTACGAGAAGCAGAAGAATGTGGAGTGAAAGTTGTCAGCGGTGTAGAGATGTTTATTAGACAAGCCATGGGTCAATTTGAGCATTTCACTGGTGGTATAGAAGGTATCATCTTCTCTGAACTTTATGACAACCCTTGAAGTACCAAGTGATGCTAAGGTAGGGAAGGTTTTCTGGGGAAAAGGCAGTGGGAATAGATAGAGAGGCTAGTTGGGTAGGGATAGCAATTAGGAGGGAAATAGTTCATTTCTTGCTTGCTAGTTGCTTCCTTATAGCCATCCATTTTTGTGTATCTAATGGCCCATAACAGTTCATACTAGTGCCAAAAAGGTGACTAGTACAATTTATACAACTAAGCCAAGTCGGCACCACAACAAAAATTTGCGTAGACAGCCACAACCCAAAAGGCCTCCCGGTCCAATATGGTCCAGCAACACTGTGTTATCGTTCGCCAGTTTGTTTTCATTTTAGTCTCTCAATAATCAGTAAATCAACCCGCAGTCCACGTTGTACGTTGATATGACCTTTTCGTTTTAGTGCCTCAACAGTTTGAAAATCAACCCGAGATCAATCCACCCCCTTCCCAGCAACCTGTGTCGTCACCTTCAGCCACTGCATCCTCCTCGGCCGCCACCTCCGGCTGCTGGTCTGCCGTCGCTGACCCCTCCCTGCCACCTGCCATGCACATGTCATGCGCCTCGCCCATGTCACTGTCGACCTCTCCGAACCCGCACCGCTCACCCTCACCCTCAATGGCGTCTGTCTTCCATGCGGACCCCATGTCTGCTACCGCCGATTGGTCCTTCCCATCGCTCGTGATCCATGCCAATGAGGGACCTTCTTGGGCGGTTACTGTTCAGTGAACAGTAATTTCAGCTTGTGACAGCTAGACCCATATCCCTCACATAAACCCAATAAGATATCTTGACTCTCAAGACAAGGACTCATAAATGGATACAATGTTGGAACAGTACATGGGCTGAAGCTATCTTACAGCCAGTCTATCTATTCTGGCCCATATGACCCATTAACCCAAGTAACCTTGGATGGTACATAAGCTGAGGCTGGTCTGTTAGAAACCCTAAGAGAGAACACAACAGCCGCTGGAGGCTGCCTGAAGGTTAGCCACCCTTCCTCTTCTACATGGTATCAGAGCCACCAGCGGTGGTGGTGGTGGTGTCGGCGACAACCAGGGTGGCGATGATGGTGCTCCTGCAGTGGCTTATCTGGCGAGGGTAGGGTGGTGTGTGATCACCTGCAGGTGGCAGCAGATCCAAAAGAGGTTGAAGGCAGTGGTGTAGTTCTGTTGCTGTGATTGAAGATGGGGAGGATCTGGTCATGGCCAAGGTGCTTGTCAAGCTGGCCAACCTACTGACTGCAATGACAGCAGATGTGGCCTTCTACTATTTCTGAGAAAGGTACGCAGCCTGCCCCACATGGGGAGGTGCAGTATAAGCTTGAGCTCATGCCAAACAGATCAAGCTAGGGCCCCCTTCTTTTCAGCTTCTTGGCCAGCTTCTCCCAGAAGCTACCCTCGACCAGCTTTTCCCAGAATCTCATCTGCCAAAATCGTTTATACTTTTAAATTGACATTGAAACTACTAGTTAAGAAGTTTGAACGAATTTTGAAGATGAGATTCTGGGAGAAGCTGGTCGAGGGTAGCTTCTGGGAGAAGCTGGCCAAGAAGCTGAAAAGAAGGGGGGCTAGATTGGGTTGGAAATTATCTAAGTTGTTCCAAGAGGGGAAATGTACAAGTAGTAATGAAAATAATGGTGATGATACAGGCATCAGTTCTAGCAGCGGCTCTCCTCATAAACAAGAACAACAACAACAAAAAACTGCTCACACCTATGGAGCCAACCAAGAGGATCAACAGAGCCATCATATGTTGGGAATTCGAGCTTGTGGAACCAGGGTACGCCAGGACCTGAACCTGAGCCAAGGTGATGGTTTGACAGGGGCAGAAAGGAGTTATTGGTCGGGTAGATCCTTAGATGGGTCGTGGAGGGGAGCGCGGCCATACGGGTTTAAGAATTTGGTTGGCAGGTGGAGTTGTGAAGGCGGTGTGATCTAAGACTGTTAGAATATATAACTGTACTAGCAAAAAACCCATGCGTTGTGCAAAAAACCCGTGCGTTGCAACGGGACCATGATAAGCTGTCGCGGTGTAAATTTTACTTGTTTTAAATTTTAGAGAAAAAAGTTGTACTAAATAATTGCTGCGAATATATTTTGTACCGAGAACTATGTTAGGCCGCATTCTCTTTTTATTGTATATAAGCGTTGCAAATTTATGGAATATTTTTCATAACCCTAAAATTATTTTCGCAAACCATATTTTGGATTTTTGTAAATTTTTTCCTTTGGTTTGATATAAATCTCTCCCGTCCTTTTCTAGCTTTGTTTTAAAAAGAAAATAAACAACTCTGTTTGGGTCGCCAAAACTTGTTTAGGAGGACATTGGCACACACGCCAAAACTTAATATAAACCAGCCAACTGGCCACACACACGCCAAAAAAAAAAACTAGCCACGCAACGCACCCACCCCCAGGAACCGCTCGCCACCCACCAACACCACCACGTCCCCTTCTCTCCTTCCTCCCCGCTGCCGCCGCCTCCTTGTTTGGCCTCCCTGTGCTGCTGTGCCTCGTGTGCTGCTGCCGGCCCCGATCTCCGGCGCCCGACCAGGCCGCCCGACCGCCTCTTCCTCTCCAAATTCCACGGCCGCCCCCGGTCGTCGTCCTCCTCCGATTCCCCAACATCGGATTCGTAGAAAGCCAAGAAGAGCTCTCCTCGCAGGCGGAGCTCCGGCCTCAACACGTCGCCTCGCCTCCCGCTGCAACCCCCCTCCGAGACCGTGGCCCTCATGCTCTTCCCCAAGCTCTTCTTTGATCTCGTTTAATTTTATAGCTCACATCGAAAGGCAGCCATCACACCGTACTGGGATTCATTCTTTCAAGTTATTAGCTCACTGATATTCAATGGAGCTTGCAAACATTATAAACCGGTAGATTTAGATCCAAAGATTCGAGGTGGGACTAAACCTGAGTAGTATATGCCAGATCTTAATTAAAATTCGGATCTGAGACCGCGGCCGCGGGATCGGCCTGTCCTGTCTTGTATCGGCCCGTCTTGTATGGGCTTCGCTCAAGCGCCACGGGAAGGCTCACGCTCGTGTGTGTGACAGGAGCAACGCTGAGACGGACGAAAATGACTCGGTATAGGCTGGCATGAGTAAGTTATATGGGATTTGGTGGGAGGGTAAAAGTGTCCCAAAAAGTGTTGGACCGGAAGAAACACTTCGTCTTTTATTATTATCAATGTTGAGGATATCGTTTATCGTTAACTTCTCGGTCAGTCCAAAATTAGTAATTTTTGGGTGTATTGGCCGATTTGTCGGGCGATAAATCGATTTATCGGGCGATAAATTGATTAATCGGCTTATCGGTCACCTAGTGATAAGCAATAAATCGGCTGATAAATCGGCTTATCGGTCACCTAGTGCCAAGTGGTTGGTATTACTACCCTAAGCCCTTTTGCCCTTGCATGCATCCATGCTGACGCCTCCTCCTTGAACTTGCTCATCAGGTTCTGGACATATGGTTGGCCACGCCCGAATATGCAGTCGTTGCGCTGCTTCCAAATCAGCAATGGGACCAGCAGGGTTGTTGATGCTAGCCCCTTGCGCATGGGCTTGGGGGTGATCTGGTCCGCCGTGGTCCACCAATCGAAGAGGGTGGCTTCGTCGGATGGGGGCGGGCAGGTCATGCGCAGCCATGAGAGGGTCTCATGCCATATTTTCCTAGAGAAGCGGCAGCTGATCATCAAGTGGTGCATGGTCTCGGGGGCCTGATCACATAACACACACCGAGGATGGTGTTGTAGGTGAGCCTCTCAAGCCTGTCCGCGGTCCAGCAGCGGTCTAGATTGGCAAGCCAGTGGAAAAACTTCACACGGTTAGGTGCCCAGCTCTTCCAGATTAGCTTTCAAGCCACGCACCTCTTGGAGCCTTGGAATAAGGCTAAGTATGTGGATTTGATGGTGTATTGGCCATCACTTGTCCATTTCCAGATCAGTCTATCTGCCTCGTCGGATAGGGTCGTGGGCGTGATCAGCTGCCATAGCTGTAAGTATTGCCCGACCTCCTGTATGCTGATCACTCCTCGGATGTCCTAGGCCCATTGATTGGCATGCAACCCGTCTGCCACCGTTCTCGATGCTTGGGGATGTGGTCATAGAGCTGTGGGGCAATCTCGCGGATGGATCTTCCCTGCAGCCATCGGTCCTCCCAGAACTTGGCGGTTCGGCCGTCTGCCAGGCTCATGTAGGTAGAGGCAAAGAATAATTCGTGCTCCTCCTTACTGAACCATAGGTCCAGACCATTCCAGTCCCTGGTGCTGTCTGTCCGATCGAGCCATTGCCACCTGAGCCGAAGTGCCATGCTTGTGAGCTCCAGGTCTTGTATGCCGAGGCCTCCATGAGATTTTGGTCTACAGGCACTGCGCCAATTGACATGGCAACTACCACCATTGGCCAATGCCCTACCCTCCCACAGGAATCCTCGCTCGATCTTCTCCATGGCTTTGATCGTTTTCTTTGAGGGTGCCAGGACCAGGATCTGATGTATGGGGATTGCAGCCAGCACTGATTTGACGAGGGAAAGCATCAGCTGTGACTTCCAAGTGGACAACCGCCCTGCCATTTTGTCAACAAGGGGCTGCAGCTGCGCCGTAGTGGGCCTGCGCAGCGTTAGCGGTATCCCCATGTAGGTGACGGGGAACTCGACTATGGCATAGCCCAAGGGTTGTAATAGCGGCGTCGCGGTCTCGGCATCAACTCAGATAAGCGTGGTTGAGTTCTTCGCAAAGTTGACATTGAGCCCTGAGGCATGTCCAAACAATCGCAGGATTTCCTTTACCGCCTCGATATCGACCATGGTCAAGTGGCAAAAAAGGATCACATCATCTGCGTATAGTGAGATCGATGGGATCGCAAGTCTGGGGTGTAGTTGCTGAAGTATGCCTCTATCAATTGCGTGCCTTATTAGCCTGCCGAGAACATCGACCGCTAGCACGAACAGTTGCTGTGATAGCGGGTCTCCTTGATGCAAGCCGCGCCGATGCCAGATGGGGGGCCCAGGCCTGTGTCAGCTTCGGCGCAAGCTGTAGTGAGTGCAACTTGGTGAAGATCTTGGCGACAAGGTGTATCAGGCTGATCGGTCTGTAGTCGTTTAGCTAGCTCGCATCGGCATGCTTCGGCAGCAATGTCAAGAGTGCTTGATTGAGCTTGGAGAAGCCCCACCGACACAAAATCATGTTTGATCGTGTTCCACCAAGCTCGTAGGAACTCGGCAGTGAAACCATCGGGGCATGGCGCCTTGCGTGGAGGAAGCTGCTTCACCGTGTTCCAAATTTTATCGTCTCCAAAAGGTGTCTCCAGGTCGTCCAGATTGTGGGCTGGTTCAATGAGCTGCTCAAGGTGGAGCGTGAAGTCATGTTCAGAGTCGGTCCCAAGCAGCCAATCATAGTGGTGGAACGCAGCGCCGGCCAGGTCGTGTTGCTCGGTTACCACCCGGCCGTCGACCATCAGGCTCATGATCCTGTTCTTTTGGCGCCTATACGTGCATTGGCGATGGAAGGAGGTGTTGGCGTCTCCGTCCTTAAGCACCGCGATACAGGCTCGCTTCCGTGCTATGGTGCGCTCAAGGGAGGCAAGGCCTAGGTAGGAAACCTTAATCTGTTTGCGCAACCAGTCTTCTCTTGCTGTGAGTGGCACGTCTTCCTGCGCCTTGTCAAACTAGGATAGTAGTTCCCGGGATAGTGCCATCTTGTGCCTCACGTTTCCCACCGCCTTAGTTTGGGCTGCAGCTTTTGAAAAGCAGCCGTGGAAAAGCAGCTGTAGGAAGCAGCTGTTGGAAGCAGAGATTTGGTGTTTGGCAAGAGTGGTTTTAACGACTGCTGTTGCTGATTGTAGGATTGAAATGTCTGAAATGCCCTTGATGCAGAAGATGTTATATAAGTGTTGATTTAGTGTGAATTAGCTATTTCTGACCCCTTTTTCTTAAATACCACGTTCAATGACAATTAACTTATGAAGTTTCTCCATATTACACGTGAACTTGAAACGAAATATATCCAAAATATAATACGAGGTCATGGTGATAAATATATTACAAAGCTGTTCAAAAGAACCCAAAAGAAGTACAACCTGGTCATGACTACAAGACACCTCCTCTTGCAACGAACAAAGTGTCAGCTATGTCACCTCGGATGTTGTTCATGCTAACATGGTCCTCTCCCAAATCATTGCATGTATTGTTTCCTCATGTGGAAACAACATGGCCAGGAGGCATGTAGTTCTCGTCATTATCACATCGATAGAAGTGAAGATCAAACAACTGGCTATCCCTGATAAAGTTATGGAGAGCCATGCATGCAATGATAATCTCTGTCTGCTTCTCTAATGGGTAACTTGGCACACCATGCAAGATACGCCATTTTTGCTTCAATACCCCAAATGTTCTCTCAATAGCATTCCGCAGAGATGAATGGGCATGGCTGAATATTTCTTTCTTCCCAATAGGCGCTCCAGAAAGTCTGAACTCGGGTAGATGATACTTGGTGCCTGTATATGGCGAAAGGTAGCCATCCTGATTGGGATAACCCGAATCAACTAGATAGTATCTTCCTAATAAAGCACAAGTGAGTGATAGCATGTCTGACACAAATATGATCATAAACAAGAGTGCACAGGTTCAACATATACCTGGAGGAGGATGAGGGAAATTTAGCAATGTATCTTTGAATATCCTTGTGTCATGCATAGAACCTGGCCATCCTGCAACTATGGAGGTGAACCGCAAGTCAAAATCACACACAACCATAACATTCTGTGTGGAATATCCAAGGCGGCCAACATGGTTGACTATAGCAGCAGCTGGCACAATAACCGGTATGTGTGTCCCATTGATAGCACCAATTGCACCATTAAAATGAGGTGTGAATCTAGAGTCCCGTAGTCTCTTGTGCACAGTTGGGAAGAGTGGATCAATAGGTTTGATGATATCTCCCACTAACCGATTCACACAATATAGCACCTCGGCAAACTTTCTATTGATTGTCTCCTTGGATCTCTTGAATCGGTTGTGAACTTGACTCACTGATTGTGGACTACCAAGAGTCCACAAAAACATTCCTAGTGCCTCCTCGGAACACATTTTGGATGACCCCTCCAGACCATAGTTTTGAACCAAAGTGTCATGCAAAGAATCAAAACATGGCCTATGCATTCTAAACATGTCATAACAATCCTTGGAGTTGCCCAAGCAATCGAATACCCATTGTTGTCCAGTGTACCTTGGTTCCATCCTCGGTTTTTTCTCAAGATGCTTCTCGGAATGTGAAAGAACATGAAACATAATTTGTGTATTTCGTCGTCGACGGCGTCTTCTTGCCTCCATAAGTGCGGACTCAATGCCATCGTCGCTTTGACCTTCATCACTGCTATGGCTTGTGCCCATCTGAAAAAATAGCAATAGCACCAGCCATGATGGTACCAAACAGCAATATACTTGATAAAACAGCACTATATTTGATAGACAGCACAAACAGCACCATACTTGCACCAATCAGCACCAAACAGCAATATACTTGATAAAACAGCACTATATTTGATAAAGACAGCACAAACAACACCATACTTGCACCAATCAGCACCTTACTTGATGAAACAACACTATATTTGATAAAAACAGCACCATAATCGGACCAATCAGCACCAAACAGCAATATACTTGATAAAACAGCACTATATTTGATAAAGACAGCACAAACAGCACCATACTTGCACCAATCAGCACCAAACATCAATATACTTGATAAAACAGCACAAACAGCACCAAACAGCACCTTACTTGATAAAACTAGCACCAAAGTATGGTCCAAAATAGCACCAAAATAAAGGATACAAGCTCTAATTTCAAATACATTACAAGGTAGAGAACATGACAAGCTCTAATTTCTCTTTCTATCCTCATATTGCATCTTCAACCAACGGAACCGACCCTCCGCAGTTTTCATGGTATAGAAGAAAGCTCGGTTTTCAAGTTTGCCAAATATATTTGTTGCCATGTAATGCTCAACACTACCCTCTTGGGCTCCACATGCCACAACTTCTTCCATGATGGCTTCAATGTCTTGAACCACTTGGGTTGAAGAAGAGACAACACGGTCTTCATTAATGCAATGATCAATCCACCGCTTGAAGTCTTGTTGCATTGGACTCTTCTTTTTCTTCCCCGGGCTGGCTGCAATCCTTGCAGCCCCAGCTTTCTATTCGCACTAGGAGGTGTTGGCGTCAAGGCTTCATCATCTTCAATGTCAACAAAATCAACGGGCACTTCTTTTGGCACTCCCGGCATGACCGCCGATGTCCCATCAACATGGGCACCCTCAAACATTGCATCCATCAACTCCAAGTTTTTCGAAGGACCTTTT
Source organism: Avena sativa (assembly GCA_916181665.1). NCBI lineage: Eukaryota > Viridiplantae > Streptophyta > Magnoliopsida > Poales > Poaceae > Avena > Avena sativa. Next base: position 135,180,349 of record OV702295.1, read on the forward strand.
CGGAAGCCCGCAATAAGCTTGTTATCCTGCATATAAGATCTCACAAGTTAATAACCAGAATATGATCCATCTATTTCAAAATGAAAATATGTCATAAACATGGCATATGTCATACCTTGATCAATTCAGCCCATTGTGCCTCGTCGGCTGTAATCGTTTGTTTCACCATATGCCAACCAAGTCCGGTTGCTTTTGTAGTGTAATACACCCATGCTTGGTACAAAGATTTGGTTGAATCCCACTTGTTTTTGAACTGCCCTCTATTGTAGATTTTTCCGGTCCTCTTACTAAATTCTCTAGCTAGATTCTTGTACCCCTCATTACTAAGGAAAGCTGTAGGCCTATTTCCTGCCTCTTTTTGATCCTTGCAGATTTCACAAAAAATTGTGGTGGACGGAGGATCCCAATGTGCTTTCGGCCCTTAATTTCTTGATCCATCTAGCAAGATTACTAGCAACAATTCAATCAACAACATAGTAGACAGATTGTACTAGCAAAACAACAATACCAACAATTTAAAACAACAAACAATATCTATGTGTTCAACTAACAGATTACAAGCAAATCAAAAACTCACATAACAAGCAAACAATGTCCATGTCTATCAGCTCACATCGATTCAGCATGTTGACTAGCTAACAAAAACTCAAAAAAGAGGGGGAAAATCCTCACCTTGCCGCTGGATGAGCAATTTGGGTCGGAGAAAAGGCGTCGGGGTTGCAGCTGGCCTTGGTCTCGCCGGAATAGGTGAAGGGGACGCCACAACACGTAGTACGGCGAGCCGGCTGTCTCCGGCCGGCGACGGGGACGGGGACGAGGCCGAGTGGTCCTTGGTCCAACCCCCGTCGATTGGGGGGATGGATGGTCCAGACCGATGGCGGAGAGAACGAGCGGTGCTCCTGACCGGCGTATCTTCCCAGAACCTAGACGTTTTCCCATCACCGATCTTGAAAAGTCCCCTGCTAAAGAAAGCATCCTTTGCTTTCATAATCCCTTTCCAAAACAGTGAGTCTGTGGGTTTAATCATAACCTGAGTTAGCGTTTTCTGTGAGAGATATTTGTTGTGTAACAATTCTTGCCATACCCTTTCTTGTGTTCAACAATTTGAATAGCCATTTACTTAGTAAGCATTTATTTTTAAGTTCTAGCACTTATTAGCCAGACCCATATCCCTAACATACAAATAAATGAATACAAAATCAAGCATAGTTGGTTACACCTAATGCAAGGTTGGATATTGCTAATACTCCCTCCGACTTCAAATCTAGACAAATTCAAGCCACTTATTTTAGGACAGAGGGAGCATATGTCTACATAACCTTGCTTACCATAAGTTACTATTTCCGATGCAGCTCCGGAAAGCCTCATGCGGGAGATAGCAGCGAAGTACACCTAGCAGGTTCGTCTCTACATTGGCATTTTGTTTCTTCAGTGTTGAAGTTAGTGTGGATTAACATGTTCACCGTGCGTCCCTATTTACATGGGGCACACATATTTCAAGGTTCAACTTTGATTATCTACTTGACCAACAAAACGTAGGTTATGTGCTACAAACGTTATAGCATCGAATTTGTTTTGAAGAAATAAAAAATGTCTCCAATGGTATAATTTGTATGACACATTTCTCATGTATTATTGGCCAATTTGATAGTCAAAGTTAATTACCAGAAAACGGGGATTCCATGTAAATAGGAACAGAGGGAGTATAAGAAACAAATACGTGAACCTAATTAAAGTTAACCAGATTCGATTATCTCATTAATTCATATAATGATGAACTGTTGTGCCATATCAAAACCGTAAGAACCTGCGTACTCACCTAAGAAAGCTCAAACCCAAAGCCTTAAACTCCACTAAAATGGAAAACAATGCCAGAATATCTGAAATTATTGCCATGCTTCATTTAGCTTCATTACTTATGTTAATGCCCACATGTTTATCATGAATTTGTACAATAAATGGTGTACATATCTCAAATAACTTTGTGAATGAACACAAGTACTCTGTTTTAAAATATAAGATGTTTTAGTCTTTTTCTGAAACGCATGTATCTAGGCACCTTCTAGTGTGTAGGCTCGGAGCAAAATGAGTGAACCTATATACTAGAAGACGCCTAGTTACGTATGTTTTAGAAAAAAACTAAGACATCTTTTATTTTGAAATGAAGGGAGTAGTTTCTTTTATTTTCCTTGGCGTAAATAGTATTCCTTACTGCGTGATGAGACAAGTTCGGGCTGGTTGTTTTACAACGGAGCTGAACGTGTTCATGTTAGGCCTAACCAGATTGTTTGGTTGCCAGGGAAATTTTAGATGCAATTTTTCAGATTAGTATCGAAGATCTCCATTCTTTTTATTTTCACAGAAGAGTTGTGCTATTTCATACAGTTACTCCAAGAATTATGGAGTATAAGTTAGTCATCTACTCCGTTCGTTCCATATAAAATTTGTTAAAAGTCAAACCATGTGAAGTTTGACCAATCTGTCAGAAAAAATTATCAACCTCTACAATGTTAGCGATCTTGTTAGACACCCCTTCCGCAGCTTTGTCGAGATACGTATGAATCTAGACACGTTTTAAATACATGCGTATCTAGACAAAACTGCATCACTTATTGGACAGAGGGAGTACATCATTTGTGATGTTGCTGGGGTAGAAATGCTGCCACCTTTTCAGCTTCTGTTACGAAAGTTTTTGTAAGAATTTTTTTTGGCCATATGAAAATAACATGAGATGATTAGCAGAAAGTACTTTTGGTATATTTTGTGAAACTCAAACACATTATACTAATCAAAATTAGGTTCCGAAATTATTTCTTGAAAATTCTCAAAACTAAAGTTTAGAAACTTACCGAAGCTAGTGCGACAGCGGCATACATATTGATTGTTCAAGATATAAATGCTTGTTTTTTTTCTGCTTTCAGGATAATGGTGAAATAGCTGTCTAGCCCAAAGATTCTTCAAGTTGAGTGAATAAAACAGATTTTGATGCCTGCCAAATTCTGCACCGTGGGGGCTTTTTGTATTGTTAAATACACCGACTTGTCACAAGGGGTATCAACCAAAAGTATTGCATCCTTCTCTTTCTTGATGTACGATCAGTAAAGAAGTTTCATGAATGGAGATGTGGTTTAGGTTAAGATTATATTGACAAAAAAGAAGTTGCGTAGCTATGGATTGTGTAAGAACTGTTTGCTTTGTCAGTTTAAGTCATTTCAAGCTCATGCCCATATTTCTACTTCATCATCCACCTTCCAGCTCTGTTGGACATGCATTGTTGTAGTAAATAGATTAATAACAGTTCTAATTTTCACAAATTAATCTACTACTCCCAGGTTCATATTAATGCCTCAAACTTTATCTACGTACGAATGTTTCTTGTCTAAATACTTAATTAGATACATACGGATATAGATAAAGTTGAGTTCATTAATATAATATCGACTGGAGGGAGTATGGATTTTCATTTTCGTGCACTGTATGCTCTCAAATTCTCAATAGACTTTTTGGGATCGCTATGACGGCGAGGGGTCCCAAATGATCCCAAAAGGTCTAAGCATACATAGCATTTTAAGGCCTTGTTTTGTAGGCAGGTATTGGCAGGTTTCCAGAGTATTTATTGGGCCACCCCGAGATCTCCAAAAATTCCCACTATACTGTTTTGTTTTGTAGCCAGGCCCGCTATCATGTTTTGTTTTGCAGCCCAAGTATGGATGGGCTCGACCCCTTATCCCACGTAAACACTCGGGTACCCATGTAAATAGAAATACGACCCCTATCCTCATTTTTGAAAAGAAGAATTGAAAGGAGTTAAACAAGAAGAGATTTTAAGGGGATTGGGTGAGGGGAGTGGATTCACCCAATCCCTAGTTAATCTTTAAAAACCACAAGGTCTAAAGATAGGAAAACACTCATGCTCCCCTAGAGGATGGATCGTCCGGGTCGCCATCGTTCAGGAAACACCGTCGGATGTTACAACTAACTGATATTTTTCGTCGATCCAACGGCCAAGATCAGCTGCTTCTCGGGAAAGGGAACCGCGGGGGAGACTGGAGGCGTCGGTGTGGTGGAAATGCTGAGCTTCGCTGCTTGGTGAGGGGTTTCTCTGTCTGGACGGTGGGGCGACTCCACCTCTCAGGACCTTATTGTTTGCAGATGTAGCTGGTGTTGGGGTTCCCTTCCCCTCTAGATGGGCCAATCGCTTATCTCTTCTTTCCTGAATGATTCTCTCTTTGTCTCCTTTCTTGGGTTATATAGTTTCTGGTTACAAAGACTCCTGCGTTGTCTCCAGCGAAGTCGGATTTGCTATGATGACATAAATTTTTTTGCAACAACTTCCTCTTGATTGATATTCGAGGGTATGATCTATCGCCTCTCTCCTCTCATAATTGGTCTGGTTTATACACTAATTTTTTTTGCGTAGCATGTTTTCCGACACTCCACTTCTCCTCCCGTGTCACGTGCTCTTCACCACCATCAAAGTCTTCGAGCGGTGCAACTGCCAAGCTCTCCTCCTATCGACGGACGGAGCTATGGTGACTTGGTGTTTCCAAGTCTCACTATGACTTTGGTGCCAATATCCACCACCCACCAAGTCTCACTATGACTTTGGTGCCAATATCCACCACCCATCTTAGATCCAACGTACTAGGTTGTCTCAGATTTCGACCTAAAAAACTAAAACTATTTAGAAAATTTTGAAAAAAAATCCAGTAAAGTATAAATGCCTCATTTTGTAATATGTGAATGTTTCATCCCATTTGAATAACTAGTTTGTGATTAAATAGCTTTTTATGTTTTTGTCCACTAGTTTAAACTAAATACCTATTTAATCACAACTCCATGATCCAAATGAAATAATGAAACTTCACCGGTGTACAAATCGAAACATTCATGATTTACAAGAAATTTTTCAAATTTTTCTGAGTAGTTTTAATTATTTTGTTCAAAATTGTTCAATCTTGTACGTTGGATCAGAGATGAATGGTGGATGTTGACACCAAGTTACGGTGAGACTTGGAAGCATAAAGTCGTTGAAGCTCAGTCCCCTATCGACCCTCCTCTAGTTAGGATAGAAGAATAACGCCTCTCTAGTCTGCCTTGATCCAGAGGCTCTATTTTTCTTTGCATATAATCTTGAAATCGTGTTCAGTTCATGCTCATAGGTGGAGAAAGAAATAGGTTTCATATTTAGCACATGAGTATGGTAAGACTCGATGACAGAATATTAGATATCATATATATATATATATATTTACCGGACATTTATTTATGCTATCCACATTTTATATCAACTTCTAGGACTTATAGATTCTAAAATCCAGACAATTTGAACAAATTCTATACTTTTTTTGGATCCATATCCCGCTTCGAAGTTGCCTTGGTCCAAGCAATTTACTCGTGCCACCATCAACCATACGCTCTTTATCCACGTCTTTATCCACGAGACTAAGATGAGGGAACAATAATTTTTTATGATCCTAGCCCGCTACTTTCTTAATGTTTTTTTGCCTTTTCAGCCGTGAATCCATCCTTATCAACATTTTTTTCAGGATCATCATCATGTGAGCATAGCTCCCTCGACCTGGTGCTCGCGCTATATAATTGAGCACTGCACCTTGGCGCTAAGCTACATACCATAGCGCTACAGAGGCCGACGCTATGGTGCAAAGGGTAACTATCCAGCGATAGGCACTAAAGCGTCTCCTGTACTAGCGGCACTACATGGTTGGTAACCTCCCCTTAATTATCAGCAAAAAGCCAAGTCATATAGTACTCATTTTCTATTATTTACTACAATTGATAGTCTCTTACATGCTTCTCCAATAGAGGAGTGGTCACTCATCAACTCCTCCTATCGTGCTTAAGATGTTATTATCTTCCAAGCTAGTCACTACCCACAATATTGTGTGGCATTACCACTACGGTGACCTAGTATGTCACTGTATGGTATAGTCATTGACATAACACTCATGAAACGTTATTTTATAAATATGACATCCAACAGAGTAGTATAATAGTAACATTGTAGGTCCAAGGCATGGCTATAGAATTACAACATAGATCCATATAAAAGATCTTTGGAACCTCCTCGACACGTTGAGGTAATTCAAGTAGGTTCCTTACAAATGAAATCCAAAAAGAACAACTGGTAGACTAACAAACAACTAGATCTACCTCTATTACTACTTGGCTTGAAATTGATGTTAGAGCAATACCATAGGTTCTATTATCTAGGGATTGGTACCATTCTACTCTTCATTTTTTAAATCCACCATCATTGATGTACATCTGACTCCTTTGGCCCTGTTGAATAGCTTTGAGTCCTCATAAGAGTACTCCTTCACATCTTCTTAATTATGGATGACATCCTTCACGGCTCTAGAATCTCAGCAAGGGTTAAGAAGGTACGGGTGAGTCTGAGCCTAATCAAAAAGTTAAATAGGTGTTTGATGCACTAACTATATCCGGGGACCAGAGCTCCTATGCTTATGCAAATTTGCAAAAAAATATTGAAATGGTCAATTTTATTTTGAAGAACTACGGTCACCATCCTTCACAGATTGTAGAGTACTTCACGGAGTCCATTTTTTGGATCACACCATGGCGTGGAGAAAAACAAAACTTCTTGTTTCCTACTCGCAACAACAACATGAACACCACAAGATCTAGATCCAGCAGGTAGGCAACATGATCTTATTATTGGACGTGCAGGTGCGGAATCAATCACTATTAGGAAAAGGCTTATAGGTAGATGAAAGGATCGTATGTGCACCTAGAGGGGGGGGGGGTGAATAGGTGCTGCTTCAAATTTTACACTTTTCAAGTTAGGGTTTGACACAAAAGGTAAATTCTCTAGATTATGCAACTACGGTGAATTTACCTATATGTCAACCTAGCACAAACACTAAGCAAGAACATGATAAGTAAATTGCGGTAAAGGATAGAAGTAACCAAAGTGGAGCATGCGGAGATACAAGGATTTATTTCCCGCAGTTCCTTCCATTTGAGGGGAAGTACAACTGCATTTGGAGAGGGGGTGGTTTCAAACCACCAACAGCACGAGAGGCCTTCCTTGTTCTCCGGTGAACCTCACCCCAAGGGGACCGATTCACTTCTTCCACTATATTGGCAACCTTCGAGGTGGAAGCTGACACCTTTACAACAAGTTCGAGGCACACATCCACAACTGAATTGGAGGCTCTCGAATGCAAGCAAGTTGTCACAACAATTAAAGACAATCTTGTAATAACCAAATCAACAACTAGGGTTTCCAAGAAACACTAGATCAAGGGCCCCTCAAATGAATAAGGGGGAATGAAGATCTCTTTTGGTGAATATGTAGATCAAGGCCTCCTTCGATTCTCCAAAGATCAAGAGGTTTGGATGGTTGGAGGAGATCTCTTTGATTTGGTGGCTCAGCTTTAGGGTTCTTGAGGTTGGGGAACAAGCAGCTTCTGAAGGTAGAAGAAGGGGCCTTTATATAGGACCCCTAGAAATGTAGTCGTTGGAATTCACTTGATCCGGACAGTCCGGAAGAACTGGCCCGGACAGTCCGACCCAAGCGGACACTCTGGCCGCATCCCACCGGACACTCCGGCCTGGCAAAGTATCCGTCCAGTGTCCGGGTAGAGTTCGGGTAGTGTCCGATATGGGACACAGATTGTCTGCACGCATCGCCGAAAACTTGGTGAACTCCCAGGGCCAGACACTCCAAAAGATACCAGCTGGACATTCCGGCTGGGCCGGATACTCCGGCTCACATCTGCCGGATAGTCCGGCAAAACTTGAACAACTGCAACAATATAATCCTGGGAACCTCTTTTCCCTTAGAGACAAATAATAATAATATGCAGCTGATAGTGTAGATATATCCTGAAACATTTTAGCTGCTGATTAAACCTATCCAAGTGTTGTCAACAAACATCAAAACAATATTATGAAGAGCATAAATGCCCTTTCAATCTCCCCATTTTTGGTGTTTGATGACAACCCAAGGATTTGCATATAGGATAAGCAATAATCATCACAACAAGAGGTTTACAAAAATATAGGAAGGCTCCCCTAGATGTGTGGCCATTTTAATTTTGCATTTGAATACAAGATCACACACCCTAGGATCACATCCTCACTAGATTTTGTAAACAGCAAGATACAACATGACATCATAATAAAAACTAGACAGATAGGCTAGGCATAACATAGTATTCAACGAAACCGGGTACGCATGTCTTACCACTCAACACAACATAGTTCACAACTGAATGAAAATAAAGACACAAATCTTCAAAGAGGCAAATCGAAATAACGTGAAGTTTGTGCACCCATGCTAATCCCCGATAGCAACCTAATATGGGACTACTTCTCCCCCTTTGGCATCGAGATGCCAAAAAGGGAAAAGAGCACTACGAAAGCGTCCCAAACTACCTCTAGCCACTGTAGTCGTCATCTTGCTCCTCATCGTCATCCTCATCCTCATCGCCGTCCTCATTCTCATCATCATAATACTGAGCAGTCGACTGGCCATGAGGGCGAGAAGAGGAATACACGTCCTCAAACATGGACCAATCTATACGCCCCTGACTCTAGTGACCATAGGAGAGAGTCCCATCTGAAGCTAGTTGAGAGGGATCAACATCCATAGGCTGGTTGATTCTGTTGAGTTCCTTCATGACATTCCTGTTGGCCTTATATGCGTCATACTGTCCATGGTGAATGTCAATGTTCTGACACAGGAGAAGCTTCTTCCACCAAGAAGCCTTCTTCACCTTCTTGTGCACTTCCTCTTTAGAGGTGTCAAAACGATATGCGTTGCTAGCATGCTTCATTCGAGGGCCACAGGTCACAACTTCCTGAACCTCCCCTGAACCATCATTACTGCCATCATCATCTGGATCCACATCCTCATCCTCAAAAATATCATGAGATGGGGGATAGCCATGAGGTACCTTGGAGGAAGGCGCTCCCTTTCCCTGAACCTTGGCAGGAAGGTGTGGAACAAGCTCGTTGTATAGTAGGGGGGTCGCTGGAGTGTGGGAATGAGCTTCATCACATAAGGAGCATAAAGAGGTCACTTCTTGTCCACAATCTTGTACAAGTCATGATAGATGAATTCCATGACATCAATAGCCCCACCTGGATGGTTTGGGCCATGAGTATACACTAAGCGATCATGGGCCATAAGATTGATTTCTGCACCTCTCATCTCATCCGTGTTGCCCGCCTTAGGAGTGAGGGTGTGGCGAAACATGCGAAGCAGAATGTTGTAGACGAGCTTGATGTTGGTGGTTTGCCCCACTACCCCGTGCTGTGAGTAAATAGGAGCCAACCTTTTCTTGTCATAGGCTTGTCCATGAACATGCATCCTGACACCACTGGGAGCATTGGGATCAAAGGGTAAACCAAGAATCTGAGCAAACTGAACCATGTTGGAACGACACCTAGTAGTGCCAGACATCCACTCAAGAGGAATATCCATAGTGTCGCCAAAGACAATCGTGGCATATAATTTCTGGACCAACTCAATATTGTAGTCTTCTTTAGTTTGAAAGATGGTATGCAGTCCCATATTCTCAGTCACCCAAAGAGCATCCTGAAAGTAATTGTGAGCATGTACCTTCTCAATATCCAACCACTGCATGGGGAAAACTAGAGACCCGAACCCACAAAACACCTCAGTATAGCAAAGGAAATTTTCATTCCTCCAAAAACGATCATTAGCAGAGGTGCGAGGCTGAGAAAAGAACTGCTAGATTCTCATCTCCACAAACTCTTCGGTACCCAAATATGCTAAGGTAGTCAAGGCTTCAAACTTCATGCACTTGGCTTCATCCCTTTTTAGTTTTCTGATCTTTTCTTGCTTTACTGTAGCACGATCACGAGCAGACTACCTGACCACAAAAGGATTCACATGAACATCTCTCTCTTCATCATATCGGAACTTGCGAGGACAAGGTTTTTGACCAGCTCGAAACCGGCGAGGACGAGAACCCCCAGCATCCATGGTGGTATTCATCGAAGGCGAAAGGGTCCAAACGGCAAAGGGAAGGCGACGGCCGGTGGCAACGGCTGGATCTAGGGTGGAGAGGCCCTCCCGGTGGTGCTCCTGGTCGGGGGCAGCAGTTGGGAGGAAGAGGGAGTCGGGGAGGAGAAGGTGGACTGAATCGTTCCCTTCTCCTCGACCTCTTTTACGAGTTTGAGACTGCTTGGGTCGGAGTGTCCAGGCGATATGCCTCGGAATGTCCATCCCAGCCGGAATGTCCGGACTAAACCAAGCAGAGATTCCGAGCAAGCCGGCGACTCTGTTTTTTCAGGGCAGGCAGTCCGACCCCCTTGACCAGGAACCCTAGAAACAAGTTTTTGGATAAATGTGTGGCAAGATGAACAAGTTTTAAGGTGAGAATAGGCCTGGGATTAGAAGCTATACTATGAAGAATCAATAAAGTGTAGCTATCAAGAAGATGTCAAATAAAGCTCCAAATGAAACAAACAAAGAACCAACTCTTCAACAAGAAGAGGGTGGTGGCCGAGACCACCATGTAAGAGTTTGAGGGATGACACCGCGAAGAATTATCCATGGGTTCATAGCCACTAGTCATCAATGAAGCTCACATATCACAATATGATATTAAGAGAATTGATTTTCTTAATGTTGGCATTATGGGGGGAGGGATAGTCCAATGTATTAGGACCGCACTCCCTCTATCTCCATGCATGCACCTAAACCAAATAAGAGTCAAGACATAGGTGAGTATGCAAGGTAACCAAGTCAAGCTCCTTGAATCTATGATATTTAGTTAATTCCTCAAACAAAAAACTTGCTTCATCAAGTGGCTTCGTGAATATGTCGGCAAGTTGGTCTTTGGTTGAAACATAGGATAACTCAATATCTCCTCGAGCAACATGATCTCTAATGAAGTGATGTCGAATCTCATTATGCTTTGTCCTTGTATGATCCACCGGGTTGTAGGCAATCTTGATAGCATTTTCATTGGCACATAGAAGAGGCACTTTGCCACAATGGACACCGTATTCCTTTAAAGTTTACTCCATCCATAGCAATTGAGTGCAAGCACTAGCAGCTGCCACATATTCGGCTTTGGCGATGGAGAGAGATATATAATTTTGCTTTTTAGAAGACCAACACACCAAGGACCTATCAAGGAATTGGCAAGCCCCTGAGGTTGATTTCCTATCATCCTTGTCACCAACCCAATCTAAATCTGTGTACCCACATAGAGAGAATGTTGAGCCTCGAGGATACCATATACCATAGTTTGGGGTTTGAACCAAATATCTAAAGATTCTTTTGACCGTAATCAAGTGGCTTTCTTTAGGAGCCGCTTGATATCTTGCACACACTCCTACACTTAAACACAATATCAGGTCTAGATGCACAAAGGTAAAGCAAAGAACCAATCATAGACCGGTATACCTTTTGATCCATATCTTTACCATTTGGATTTAGTTCAAGATGAGTCTTGGTTCCCATGGGAGTAGGATCTCTATTTAGATCTTTCATGTCGAATATCTTGAGCATGTCTTGAGTATACTTGGCTTGGTTGAAGAAGGTTCCTCCTGTTAATTGCTTGATCTCAAAACCATGAAATATTCTCAATTCTCCCATCATGGACATCCTGAATCCAGTAGTCATAACCTTTGAGAATTCATCATTAAAAGCTTTGTTAGATGAGCCAAAGATAATATCATCAACATATATTTGGCATACAAAAAGCTCCCCATTAATCTTCTTAGTAAAAAGAGTGGGGTCAATTTTCCCAACCTCAAACCCACGGTCTAACAACAACTCTCTAAGGTGCTCATACCACGTGCGTGGGGCTTGTTTAATCCCATAGAGCGCCTTATCAAGCTTGTAGACATGGTTTGTGAAGTTGGGATCCTTGAACCCCGAGGATTGCTTTACATATACTAACTCATGCAATGGACCATTTAGAAATGCACTTTCTACATCCATTTGTTGCAATTTAAAGTTATGATATGCCGCATAAGCAAGAAGGATATGAATGGACTCAAGGCGAGCCACATGATCATAAGTCTCTCCATAATCAATGCCTTCAATAACCCTTGAGCTACCAATCTTGCCTTGTTCCTTACAACAATCACAGGTTCATCTTGCTTGTTATTGAATATCCACTTAGTGCCAATAACATTGCGGCAATCTTTAGGCTTTTCAACTAACTTCCACACTTTGTTTATCTCAAAGTTGTTGAGCTCTTTATGCATTGCTTCCAACCAATCTGAATCTTCAAGAGCTTCCCACACTTTCTTTGGCTCCACCATGGATATATGTGCTTGATGCTCACCAAAATGCTTCAGTTGAGATTGAGTGGACATTCCATTCCTTAGATCACCTAGCACATTCTCAAGTGCGTGGTCTCTTATTTCCAACATTCTTTCCACTCTAGCTTTGCTATGAGTTTCATCTCCTTGTTGTTTCTTGTGGGGATCTCTTCATCATTTTGGTCCTCTTCTTGACCATCATATTGACCAAGATCTTCACTGGGATCATTCTCTCCTCCTGAGGTACAGTCTTGATCAGGCAAAATCCTAGACAAGTATTGAGATGATCATGTGACTGATTGTATAAATCTGCCTTATGGAATAGCCTAAGCTGCGCTGGACAATCTGGCAAGTGGAGAATCTACTTCGTCCTGGCTGGAGGTTTCCGTCCTGATCAACTTGTTGAGGGTTCTCAGCTTGTCTTTGTCTTGGGTCATCATTATCCTCAATGGCAAGTGCTTCTCGATGTTGTGAAGATGAGGGCTCCACCTGAGTAGAGTATTGTTCTTCTCGATCCACCACAAGGGGTTCCTCAACGGGGCGGACGAATCCCGCACCCATTCTTCTTATGGCATCTTGAGGCATTTCATCATCTACATCACATACATCAACACGCCCCCCTTGGGGACCATCATATTCTTCGAAAACCACACTACAAGATTCTATGACAACTCAAGAGAGTTTATCATAGGTTCTGTAAGTGTGGGACTCGAGACCATAGCCAACAAAAATACACAAATCTTTGGAATCAAACTTGGACGAACGAACACCGTTTATGCGATAGAAACTTACAACCGAACACCCAGAAGTATGAAACTTTGGGCTTGTTACCGGTAAGAATTTCATATGGAGTCTTGATCAATTCTTTGTGGAGGTAGAGCCAGTTTGATGCATGGCATGCGGTGGAGATTGCTTCAGCCCAAAAGTTTTATGGAGACTTAAACTCTGCTAACATGGACCTTTCCATATCCATTAGAGTACGGTTCTTCCTCTCGGCTACACCATTTTTTTGAGGGGTATATGCAGCAGAATATTGGTGTTTTATCCCCTCATGACTAAAAAAATCCATTCAAAGTGTAGTTCTTGAACTCGGTGCCATTTTCACTCCTTATTACCAACACGGGAACATTGTATTGACGTTGTACCATGTTGATGAAGTCGATGAAGTTTTCTTGGGTCTCACTTTTCAACTTGAAGAAGTATACCCATGTGTATCTTGAGAAATCATCAACAATCACCAAGCAATATTTATTCCCCCCAAGACTAGCATGAGATGGAGGACCAAAGAGATCCACATGAAGGAGCTCCAAGATCCTCTTGTACTTGATGATGTTATTAGGCTTGTGGGGAGGATCATGCATCTTTACTTCAACACATGCCCTGCAAACACGATCTTTGGAAAAACAAACATTTTCTTTTAGTCCAACAATATGGCCACCCTTGTGAAGGCTTTGCAAAGTCCTCATGTTGACATGGTCTAGACGACGATTCCATAGCCAACCCACTTAGACCTTTCTGAATAAGCACATCACACTTGTAGTGGTTTCCCCAAAAATTCCACCACATACAAGTCATTTTGGACATACCCAACGAAAGCGACCTTTAGAGTCTTGATCCACAAGAGGACCACAATATCATTATCAATGAAGACGGAAAAACCAATCTTTCCTAGAGCATGGACAGAAAGTAAATTATAACCAAGGGTCTCAACAAGAATGACGTCCACGAGATTAGTATCATGTGCAACCACAACCTTGCTGTAACATCCCAAAAAAATAAAACAATGATCATCAAACTCTAATCACTAAAATTAGGGTTAACAAAAACTTTGATTAATTTAAATCATATGAATGCATGTGTGTATGTGGTGATTTGATAAATGCATGAATGGACTTGTGTGATTCAACTAAATAGTAGGGAATGGTTCTAAGATGAATATAACATCATCTAAAACATTTCCAAACAAAAACAAATAAAAAGAAAATAAAAAACAAATCAATTAAGGCAAATGGTCAGTTTTGCCAATATTGCTCACTAGGTCACTTTGAGTGTTTATAGTCCAAGATTTCAAACAGAAACTTTTCCAATTCTTTTCACCCCTTGCTAGACCAAGTAAAAGTGAATCAAAGCCCACCTTTCAAACTTGCAGAAACATTTGGCAACCTCATTCAAATCACAATTCAAAATTTAATCTTTATCATATGTGAAGATCACACATTTTCAAAACCGAACCAAACCAGTGCCCCTTGACCAATCCAACTAACTAGAGACACCTTGTTTGCAGCAAACAAAGAAACAACAAACACTATAGTGAGCAGTGAATTTGGCCAACCTTGTTCCCTCTCTAGCTCTCACTACACTCTCAGTAGATGATCTAGCCCAATTAACAAGCCTTAGCACCACTGTGAGCTTGGCATAGCCATTAATGGTGACCATGCCGAGCCTAACTTGCCACCCACATGTCGACAACAAGCTAGGGGAAGCACTAAGCCTAGCAAGCATGTCTGGGACACTCTCCACCGTCCACCTCCACCCCCTGTCCAAGCCTCGAGCACTGCCAGCCCCTGAACCACACTGCCCGAGCTTGCCAAGTCTCTCTGCGTGCGAGCCGAGATCGCGCTAGTGCACCACGCCCGACCAGCACCCACAGACCGCACGCCACCTTCGCCGCTTGCATGCATGATCACCAGCACTCCAGCACCTCGCCAGACAACCTCGTTCGCCGCCGCGCGACCAGGAGCACCCGTGCGCCATTAAATTTGTCGTCGGACCCTCTCAGAGCATCGACGAGTTCCGACCGATCAACACCGCCCCACGCCTCGCCACCATGCCGTTGAGCTTCGCCAGGAAGCACAACACCGCCCCCTATCATCGCCCATGCCATTAGCCCTCTGTGCCGTCGACCACGACGTGCTCAGCCCGCACCCGTCGGTCCCCTTCAGCCACTATAAATAGGGGCCTCCCCCGCTCGTTTTCTTCACACCAGTTCAATCCCCACCTCCAAATGATCACACCCACTCACTCCCGGAGCAAGGAGAGCACTAGGTGGCCAGAATTTCACCGGAGTTCGCCGCTGCAGAGGAGGAGAGGCGCCGTCAATTGGAGCCGCCCCAGGAGAAGCTGCCGGTACCAGGAGAACCGTCGTCATCGACTTCGTCGTTCGCCCCTGTCGCCGACCATCGCCTAAGCCCTGGTGAGCCTCCCATGAACCCCACCTGCCGCGCTAGGGTTCTGTCTCGCCGGTGCTGCCCGACGTGGACGATGAACCATAGCCGTTCGATTAGAGTTAGATCCTACGGTCCTAGATCATCCCGTACCGCTTCGCCCCTCATTGTCTCACTGACGCATGGGGACAACCACTTAACCAGCCCGTGCATGCGCAGTGCATAGTGGACCGGCCCATTTAAACCTCCCGCGCGACCCAACAATTCAAACTTAAGTTTATTCATTTAATTTCAAACACAGTTCTGTACCTATATTCAAAAATCAACCCAGCTCGATTCACTGAACCAAAATGCATGAAACCAATTTGGTTAGAAAGGTACTGGAATGCTTAATCCAAGCCCGTTGGTTCAAACCATTTAGATTTGTAGATCACCCATGGTAAAAATAACAAGGCAGAAGCTTTTCTGCATTCAAACATTTTTCAAAATTCAACCATAAGATCTTTTGAGATGATTCCAACTCTCAAAAATCACATTTGACCATACCTTTCAGAATATATAAAAATATATAGGTTTACTTACAGAAATAATGATCAAGTAATAAAAGAAGGCCACATAGGCATTTCTAGTCACTTTAATAAAATAAAATAAAAAGGTTAAACCTTATTAAATTGTGACACCACTTTAAATCACATTCCCATGAACTGAAATATGTGGTGATGACATGTGTTAACATGATCCCATGTTTGAGTTGGAGAATATTAAATCTTAAGTAGTTTTTCAATGAGTAGAAATTACTTTTCTCAAAATAAAATAAATGGGACAAGTGCTTTAATCTTGTAATGTTAGTGATAATGATAGATCACCTAGTGTGAACCTTTGTGTGATGATTAGCAATAGTTAAGTATTGTTTGGTGATTGTGTACCTCATATTTATTTATAGACGCTAGTACCGACCAAGGATACGAGGAGGAAGGAGGATACTACGAGGAAGAAGCGGAGGAGAACTTCAACCACTGCTCTGCATAAGGCAAGCCTAATACTACTAGTTGAATTAGCAAGCTATTAACAAGGCAAGCTAACACTTGCAAGATACCCTACTTATGCAAGCTACTACTTGCTTGTTACTATGCCAACTATATGCCTTAAGCATATGTGATTATACCCACTTGACACACCATCCTAGTTTTACTTGCAAGCTTAGTATTTTATTTTCTTTATTAAAAGATTTCTATCAAAAGTTTACTTAGTGACTTGGAGATTCTAGAAAGATAACTGAAGGTAGCATAAAGAGCATAAATTTTTGCCTAAGTTAGATAATCTTGATGTCATCCTAAGGCATGAGATTGAACTTAGTAAATCCCCACTGGTTTATTACCCACCATTAGTATTTACCCCCACTTGTAGATGCTAGTGCTAAGCATAAAACTTGATCAACTGTAGATGGGAATACTTGGTGAAAATGGTTATGAAAACCTTAGAATGATGAGTCATTCTACTGAAAGGTTTTGACATGTGTTCTTGAACACCAGATGATTTTGATGATGAAAATGTTGAGGCATGAGCCTTAGCCCTTTATAAAACTGATGGTTGTCTGGATGCAATACCATTCCAATTTTACCGTACAACCACAATACCCAAAATTTGGGTAGGGCTTGACTGGAAATTTATATACCTTAGTATGGGTTCCCTTCCGGCCGAGGTCTGAGCTGAGGCTACCTTGTGAAGATTGTCCACCTGTGCAGTTCCCAAGATGACAATTGGTCATGGTTGGGAGGCCGAACTCACAAGAGAGGTGCCTATTCTAGGGCGTGTAATTGAAAGGTTAGGATTGATTATCCGCATACTGAGTATGGTGAATTCAGGATTGATTCCTGACAGATGTATTGAATGTTGTGGTGAAAGTGTACAATCTCTGCAGAGTGTCAACTATTCGAATAGCCGCGTCCGCGGTTATGGACAGTTGGAGTGGCCATACTGTTCCCCCGTCAGATGTTTTCAAAATGACTTGTTAAATGATTTGAGACTTTGACTTGACCACAACAGAGTTGTGATATGAAACTCAAGTTCCCACTTAGGTGTTATAAAACTTTCAACTAGCTTTCTTTGCTTTTGAACTTAGTAGAGGTAAATCTGCCTTTTTGCAAAACAACCCTAGAGCTGAGTATATACTATTCAAAACCCTTCACTTGTTAGTATTAGTTTGCGAGTACTTAAAGAGTACTCATGGCTTTGTCCCTGGCTATTCCCGTGGCCAGACTATGAAGAGGAGTATTAGGATGACGGACCGCAGGAAGGTTACGACAACTAGGATCATCTCCCATCATCAGCATTGCCCGTGACCCCGAAGATGGAGCTTCGCCCACGCTATCGTTATCTTTACGTTATTCTGCTGCTTGAATTGTACTAAGAACTGGATCATGAGATCCTTATTTGTGTAAGACCTTATGTATGGGTTTTAATGGATGATGTACTGTGATATCCAAATCTGTTATGTCTCACAAAAATGGTAATCCTGGGATTGCGATGTATGGCATAACAGGCATCTGTGATTAAAAATCCGGGTGTTGACAAGTTGGTATCAGAGCCATCCTGACCATAGGAGACCCTAGTTAGAATGGACATTTGAATCAAAAACGTAGTTTGAAAACCAAAGGAAGTGAGTATTTACAAAAAAATTATTCCCATTCTTATCACTTGGATTCATTCATGAAATTCATGTTCCTCAAAAATTCTTGCAAAGTACATAAAATTTGACACACTTGATCACTCTACTAACTTAACTCAACTTAATCATCCTATATTCTTATAGATGGACGTGAATTACAACAAGTTTTATCAGTTGGGGAATGGAGGAGACCTCATCTTTGAGCATGACTTAGACCAGCTGTCGGAGATGCTGGAGCGTCCGCACCCCGAGTTCTTCGGAGCTCAGCTCAATGATCAGGAAGGAGAAGACCCGCAGTGGCTAGTTGTTGCAAGTCTCCGAGGAAAAATTGAACCTCCCACTATAGAGGGAATTCAGTTCACCTTAAGAGAGAACAACTGGCTCGATGGACTGGCCAGGGCAATGTAGGAAGCTCTTGCCCGTCTGTGTGGGCAGAGTATCAATCAAATCAAGGGTACCTGTTTTGAGTTCTACCCAAGGCGTGATGTTATGGGACAACCACTGGAGGCCCCATACCACCACGAGCTGAAGAGTCAATTGGACCATCTCAGCTTCATGATGTTTGACCGTCAGAAGGAGTTGGATAATGCCCGTTCCTACGCTAACCACAAGTACGCCATCGCTGCCAAGAAGGATCAGACCATCGCCATGCTAGTGAAGGATCGCAAGTATCATCGCCGTCAGCTCGACAAGAAGGAGCGCATCATTGCCCGTCTTCGCCACCGGATCACGGATTTGGAGGAGACCATCCACGAGAGAGACATGCAGTTGGAGGAGAGGGAGAATGAAGGGGAAGACTTTCATGGAGACCCCTACTCCTATCTCAGCGATGATGCTGACTTTCTGGAGGATCAGGCCATGGACTTCTTCACCGACGAGGATGACTTCGCCTTCATCGATGATGATGATGAGGATGATGAAGACACTGACTTCAAGGAGTAGTAACACTTGAGCACTAGCGTTAGTGAGTTGTATTCGGTCCCACTGTATCATAGTTTCCCAGAATGGTTCTTAAAACCATCTATTTTCCTATGTTGTGGTGTGTGTTTGTATCATGTGCTATGAATGAATGAAAAGCAAGTTGCTAGAAAAATCTAAGTCAAACTTTAAAAACTTTCCAAAACTGCCTGAACCTTAGAACTTTCCCTCTTTTCTCATGATCTACCTCAATCTTCAGATGCCTCGCGGAGGAAGCAACTCAGCCCCGGACCCGATGTTGCAACTCTTGCAAATGTTGGTTTCTGACCGCGAAGCCGAAAGAGTCGAACGTCAAGCCAACTTAGCCACCCTTCAACAGATAGCTCAGATGTCCAACAACAATCAAGGCCATGGAAATCAGGACAACCATGGATCTAAGCTCAAGAATTTCCAGAACACCAATCCACCTGTTTTCACTAAGTCAGAAGAGCCCCTAGATGCAGATGATTGGTTGCAAACCATGGAGAACAATCTGGAAGTTGCAGGAGTAGAAGCTAACGAGAAAGTGTTGTTTGCTACCCATTATCTGGCCGGTGATGCAAGAGCATGGTGGAACAGCGTTCGAGCAATGACAGGAGGTCAGCTGATGACTTGGGAAGAGTTCAAAGTCAAGTTTAGCAGAACCCATGTGCCACCGGGTTTGATCAAGAGGATGAGAGATGAATTCAGGGAACTGAAACAAGGAAGGATGACAGTAGTGGAATACCGTGACAAATTCTTATCATTGGCTAGGTATGCACCAGATGAGATCGACACTGAAACCAAGAAGAAAGAGAGATTCCTGAATGGTCTGCACGATGAGATGCAGAAAATGTTAGTCAATATCCCCTTTGCAGATATTGAAGCCTTAGTTGACTCTGCCATTCAGATGGAAGGAAAGATCAACCAAGCTAATGAGAACCGCAAGCATCGCATGATGCATCAACCAGGAACCCACCATACACCAAAGTATCGCCCCAACCCATCTCCAGGATTTGCCCCAAGAACCAACAGACCCCCGATGAACCGTCCGACCTATCCCAACCGTGTAAACCCAAGGCCCGGAGGAAACCACAACAACCCCGACAATCCCAGCAATTTCAACCGTGCACCACCTAAGTTCAACAACAATAATGCTGCCACCAACACCAACACTGCCCCAAGGACTAGAAGCAATGCTGTGCCTGTTGCAGCGAAGGACAAGTCGCAAGTGACTTGTTATGAATGTGGAACCAAAGGTCACTATTCCAATGAGTGCCCCAAGAATATTGCCGCAACCCCCAATGCAAATGCCCCAGCTCAGCAGCAGCATCGTGTTCATCCTAGAAGAAGGTTTGCCCCAGGGAATTCGCTCAACCGCAACGGCCGTCTCTTTCTCATGCATGCTGAAGAAGCCCAAGAAGCGCCAGATGTCGTGCTGGATATGTTTTCTGTTAACTCAGTACTTGCAAGAGTGTTGTTTGATTCTGGAGCATCGCACTCATTTGTTACTGAAGAATTTGCATGCACTAGTAAGATTCAACCCACCAAATTGAAGCATGTTATGATTGTTCAAATACCTGGTTCGACCACCAAAGCTAGGCAAATTTGCAAAGTCGTCCCTATCCGAATCCATGGCATAGATTTTTATGCTAATCTAATAGTACTCGGAACTAAAGGTTTGGAAGTAGTACTAGGAATGGATTGGATGTCCAAACACAAAGGATTAATTGACTATGCCAAGATAGCCATAACCATGACCAGTACAGCCGGAATATCAGTCGAGCATGTATCTGAAACCTTGCCCCGTCAATTCAAGTGCAACAAGAGTATAGCCCAGCCAAACATTGACCAAGTCCAGATAGTCTGTGAATACCCCGATGCATTTCCAGATGTTTTGCCCGGTATGCCCCAGATCGGGATATCGATTTTATCATTGAACTAATACCTGGAACCGGACCCATAGCCCAGAGACCATATAGTATGAACCCGTCTGAACTAGTGGAACTGAAGAAGCAACTGGATGCCATGCTAGAAATTGGACTGATTCAACCAAGTGCGTCACCATGGAGATCACCTGTTTTTTTGTAGACAAGAAAGATAGAGGTAACCGTTTATGTACGGATTATCGGAAGTTGAATGCCGTTACCATCAAGAACAAGTGCCCACTGCCGAAGATAGAAGATCTGTTTGTCCAGTTGACTGGTGCCAACGTGTTTTCTAAGGTTAATCTTAGAACCGGCTATCATCAACTCAAGATTCACGCAGAGGATATTCCAAAGACTGCCTTTACCACCCGATATGGATTATACGAGTATACTGTCATGTCTTTTGGATTAACCAATGCCCCTGCTTACTTCATGAACCTCATGAATAAGATTTTTATGGACTTCCTGGATAAGGTTGTCGTTGTTTTTATCGATGACATTCTGATTTATTCCAAATCAGAAGAAGAACATGAGCTACACCTAAGGACCATCCTTGGAACCCTTAGAGAGCATCAGCTGTATGCCAAGTTTAGAAAATGTGAATTCTGGTTACAGGAGGTAGGATTCCTCGGACATATTGTATCAGCCGGAGGAATTGCCGTTGACCCTGCGAAGGTGAAGTATGTTGAAGATTGGCAAGCCCCAACCACTCAAACCCAAGTTCGTGCATTTCTCGGATTAGCGGGATACTACCGCAAGTTCGTAGAAGGATTCTCGAGTATCTCTAGACCCATGACCCAATTGCTGAAGAAGGACACGAAGTTTGAATGGACTGAAAAATGTGAAGAAAGTTTTCAAGAACTCAAGAGAAGATTGATTTCAGCCCCAATCTTGATCATGCCGGATATCACGAAGCCCTTTGATGTGTATTGTGATGCATCCAAGATCAGTCTCGGATGTGTGCTAATGCAAGAAGGAAAAGTTATATCTTATCTATCATGGCAACTGAAACAACATGAACAAAATTATCCAACCCATGAGCTTGAACTAGCAGCCGTAGTTCTAGCCCTGAAGACATCGAGGCATTACCTGATGGGAAACCGTTGTGAGATTTATTCGGATCACAAGAGCCTGAAGTATATATTGACTCAGAAGGAGCTGAATATGAGGCAGAGAAGATGGATTGAGCTAATCAAGGACTATGATCTAGACATTCACTATCACCCCGGTAAAGCCAATGTGGTAGCAGATGCCCTTTGCAGATTGCCGTGCCGCTTGAACTCCATGATTTTGAAGGAGCAACCAAGTTTGCACAAAGAGATGGAAGATTTTTGAATGGAATTAGTGAGTGAAGGATTTTTGGCTAGCATCAAACTTCAACCCACTTTGATCAATCAGATCAAAGAGGCCCAAAAAGGAAATGCTAGTATCGACGGAATCAAACGTCGTATCGGTACATGAAAAGTACCCGGATTCACCAAACACGAAGAAGGAGTTCTGTGGTACAAAGGACGTCTCTGTGTACCAGCAGATTCGGAGTTGAAAGAAGTTATTTTGAAAGAGGCCCATGATACTCTTTATTATATCCACCCCGGAGGAACGAAGATGTATCAGGATTTGAAGGAACAATTTTGGTGGCATAAGATCAAGAGAGATATCGGAAGCTATATCGCCAAGTGTGATATATGTCAGAGAGTCAAGGCGGGACATCAAAGACCCGCATGACTATTGCAACCATTACAGATTCCGGAATGAAAATGGGATTCAGTTGGAATGGACTTTATCACCGGATTGCCTACTTCTATAGGGGAAATGACTCTATTTGGGTCATAGTTGACAGATTGTCCAAAGTCGCCCATTTCTTACCAGTCAAGACCACATACCAGAGTTCGAATCTAGCAGAGTTATACATCGCTAGAATCGTCAGTTTGCACGGAGTACCCAAGAACATCGTATCAGATCGAGGAACTCAGTTTACCTCGAGATTCTGGAAGAAAGTCCAAGAAGGTTTAGGAACCCGACTGGATTTCAGCATCGTGTATCACCCTCAGACCGATGGACAAACTAGGCGAGCAAATCAAATACTCGAAGATATGTTGAGAGCATGTGTGCTAGAGTATGGATCTAAATGGGACGACTGTCTGCCTTTCATAGAATTTTCATACAACAACAGTTATCAAGCTAGTCTGCAAATGGCCCCATTTGAGTTCATGTATGGAAGGAAGTGTCGCACCCCTTTGAATTGGTCGGAAGTAGGAGAGAGTCAGATTTACGGACCCGACATTCTACGAGAAGTAGAAGAGAAAGTTCACAAGATTCGTGAGCACCTCAAGACCTCCCAGTCAAGACAAAAGAGTTACGCCGACAAGAGACATCGAGACCTCGCTTTCAATATCGAAGATTTTGTGCATCTCAAAGTGTCGCCTTTGAAGGGAATGCAGCGTTTCTAGCTCAAAGGAAAGTTAGCCCCCAGATATATCGTACCCTTCAAGATTCTGAATCGTCGAGGAGAAGTATCATATCAATTGGAACTGCCCGAGGAAATGTCAGCAGTGCACAATGTGTTCCATATATCGTTACTAGGCAAATGCCTTGAAGTTCCAGAGAAGACTAAAGTTTTCAAGAACATTGATCATCGGACCATAGAGATCAACGATGACCTGAAGTATCCCAAAGTACCCATTCGTATTTTGGAGGAAGCTTTCAGAACCACCAGAACCCGAAGCATCAAGTTTCTCAAGATTCAGTGGAGCAACCACACCGAAGAAGAAGCTACCTGGGAGCGAGAAGATCACATCAGGACGGAGTTTCCCGATCTCTTTAAATCCTAGTTAATATTTTTTCTTCCTTTTTCAAATCTCGGGACGAGATTTTGTTTAAGGGGGGAAGGTTTGTAACATCCCAAAAAAAAACAATGATCGTCAAACTCTAATCACTAAAATTAGGGTTAACAAAAACTTTGATTAATTTAAATCATATGAATGCATGTATGTATGTGGTGATTTGATAAATACATGAATGGACTTGTGTGATTCAATTAAATAGTAGGAAATGGTTCTAAGATGAATATAACATCATCTAAAACATTTCCAAACAAAAACAAATAAAAAGAAAATAAAAAACAAATCAATTAAGGAAAATGGTCATTTTTGCCAATCTTGCTCACTAGGTCACTTTGAGTGTTTCTAGTCCAAGGTTTCAAACAGAAAGTTTTCCAATTCTTTTCACCCCTTTCTAGACCAAGTAAAAGTGAATCAAAGCCCACCTTTCAAACTTGCAGAAACATTTGGCAACCTCATTCAAATCACAATTCAAAATTGAATCTTTATCCTATGTGAAGATCACACATTTTCAAAACCCAACCAAACCAGTGCCCCTTGACCAATCCAACTAACCAGAGACTCCCTAGTATGTGCCTAGCAAACCCACCAAGCTTCAATCCAAAATTCAAATTTAATTTCTTTCGGCCATTTTATCAAACACCTTGTTTGCAGCAAACAAACAAACAACACTATAGTGAGCAGTGAATTTGGCCAACCTTGTTCCCTCTCTAGCTCTCACTACACTCTCAGTAGATGATCTAGCCCAATTAACAAGACTTAGCACCACTGTGTGCTTGGCATATCCATTAATGGTGACCATGCCGAGCCTAACTTGCCACCCACATGTCGACATCAAGCTAGGGGAAGCACTAAGCCTAGCAAGCATGTCTAGGACACTCTCCACCGTCCATCGCCACCCCCTGTCCAAGCCTCGAGCACTGCCAGCCCCTGGACCACACTGCCCAAGCTTGACAAGTCTCTCTGCATGAGAGCCGAGAGCGCGCCAGTGCGCCACGCCCGACCAGCACCCACAGACCGCGCGCCGCCCTTGCCGCTTGCGTGCGTGATCGCCATCACTCCAGCACCCCGCCCGACAACCTCGTTCGCCGCCCGCGACCAGGAGCACCCGTGCGCCATTAAATTTGCCGTCGGACCCGCCCAGAGCATCGACGCATTCCGAACAATCAACACCTCCCCACGCCTCACCACCACGCCGATGAGCTTTGCCAGGGAGCACAGCACTGCCCCCTATCGTCGTCCATGCCATTAGCCCTCTGTGCCGTCGACCACGACGAGCTCAGCCCACGCCCGTCGGTCCCCTTTTGCCACTATAAATAGAGGCCTCCCCCGCTCGTTTTCTTCACACCAGTTCACTCCCCACCTCTCACTGATCACACCAACTCACTCCCGGAGCAAGGAGAGCACTAGGTGGCCGGAATTCACCGGAGTTCGTCGCTGCAGAGGAGGAGAAGCGCCGTCGATCGGAGCCGCCCTAGGAGAAGCTGCCGGTACCAGGAGAACCGTCGTTGTCGACTTCGTCATTCGCCCCCATCGCCGACCATCACCTAAGCCCCTATGAGCCTCCCACGACCCCCACCTGCCGCGCTAGGGTTCTGTCTCGCCGGCGCTGCCCGACATGGACGATGAACCAGAGCCGTTCGATTAGAGTTAGATCCTACAGTCCTAGATCACCCCGTACCTCTTCGCCCCTCATTATCTCACTGACGCGTGGGGACAGCCACTTAACCAGCCCACGTGTGCGCTGTGCGTAGTGGGACGACCCAGTTAAACCTCCCGCGCGACTCAACAATTCGAACTTAAGTTTATTCATTCAATTTCAAACACAATTCTGTACCTATATTCAAAAATCAACCCATCTCGATTCACTAAACCAAAATGCATGAAACCAATTTGGATAGAAAGGTACCGGAATGCTTAATCCAAGCCCGTTGGATTCAAACCATTTATATTTGTAGATCACCCATGGTAAAAATAACAAGGCAGAAGCTTTTCTGCATTCAAACATTTTTCAAAATTCAACCATAAGAGATTTTGAGTTGATTCCAACTCTCAAAAATCACATTTAACCATACCTTTCAGAATATATAAAAATATATAGGTTTACTTATAAAAATAATGATCAAGTAATAAAAGAAGGCCACATAGGCATTTCTAGTCACTTTAATTAAATAAAATAAAAAGGTTAAACCTTATTAAATTGTGACACCACTTTAAATCACATTCCCATGTACTGAAATATATGGTGATGACATGTGTCAACATGATCCCATGTTTTAGTTGGAGAATATTAAATCTTAAGTAGTTTTTCAATGAGTAGAAATTACTTTTCTCAAAATAAAATAAATGGGACAAGTGCTTTAATCTTGTAATGTTAGTGATAATGATAGATCACCTAGTGTGAACCTTTGTGTGATGATTAGCAATAGTTAAGTATTGTTTGGTGATTGTGTACCTCATATTTATTTATAGACGCTAGTATCGACCAAGGATACGAGGAGGAAGGAGGATACTACGAGGAAGAAGCCGAGGAGAACTTCAACCACTGCTCTGCACAAGGCAAGCCTAATACTACTAGTTGAATTAGCAAGCTATTAACAAGGCACGCTAACACTTGCAAGATACCCTAATTATGCAAGCTACTACTTTCTTGTTACTATGACAACTATATGCCTTAAGCATATGTGATTATACCCACTTGACACACCATCCTAGTTTTACTTGCAAGCTTAGTATTTTATTTTCTTTATTAAAAGCTTTCTATCAAAAGTTTACTTAGTGACTTGTAGATTCTAGAAAGATAACTGAAGGTAGCATAAAGAGCATAAAATTTGGCCTAAGTTAGATAATCTTGATGTCATCCTAAGGCATGAGATTGAACTTAGTAAATCCCCACTGGTTTATTACCCACCATTAGTATTTACCCCCACTTGTAGATGCTAGTGCTAAGCATAAAACTTGATCAACTGTAGATGGGAATACTTGGTGAAAATGGTTATGAAAACCTTAGAATGATGAGTCATTCTACTGAAAGGTTTTGACATGTGTTCTTGAACACCAGATGATTTTGATGATGAAAATGTTGAGGCATGAGCCTTAGCCCTTTATAAAACTGATGGTTGTCTGGATGCAATACCATTCCAATTTTACCGTACAACCACAATACCGAAAATTTGGGTAGGGCTTGACTGGAAATTTATATACCTTAGTATGGGTTCCCTTCCGGCCGAGGTCTGAGTTGAGGCTACCTTGTGAAGATTGTCCACCTGTGCAGTTCCCAAGATGACAATTGGTCATGGTTGGGAGGCCGAACTCACAAGAGAGGTGCCTATTCTAGGGCGTGTAATTGAAAGGTTAGGATTGATTATCCGCATACTTAGTATGGTGAATTCATGATTGATTCCTGAAGGATGTATCGAATGTTGTGGTGAAAGTGTACAATCTCTGCAGAGTGTCAAACTATTCGAATAGCCGCGTCCGCGGTTATGGACAGTTGGAGTGGCCATACTGTTCCCCCGTCAGATGTTTTCAAAATGACTTGTGAAATGATTTGATACTTTGAATTGACCACAACAGAGTTGTGATATGAAATTCAAGTTCCCACTTAGGTGTTATAAAACTTTCAACTAGCTTTCTTTGCTTTTGAACTTAGTAGAGGTAAATATGCCTTTTTGCAAAACAACCCTAGAGCAGAGTATATCCTATTCAAAAACCCTTCACTTGTTAGTATTAGTTTGCGAGTACTTAAAGAGTACTCATGGATTTGTCCCTGGCTATTCCCGTGGCCAGACTATGAAGAGGAGTATTAGGATGACGGACCACAGGAAGGTTACGACAACTAGGATCATCTCCCATCGTCAGCATTGCCTGTGACCCCGAAGATGGAGCTTCGCCCATGCTATCGTTATCTTTACGTTATTCCGCTGCTTGAATTTTACTAAGAACTGGATCATGAGATCCTTATTTGTGTAAGACCTTATGTATGGTTTGTAATGGATGATGTACTGTGATATCCAAATCTGTTATGTCTCGCAAAAATGGTAATCCTTGGATTGCGATGTATGGCATAACAGGCATCTGTGATTAAAAATCCAGGTGTTGACACTTGCCAAGACCCATTACCTTAGACCTTGATTTATCTACATATGTGACGGTTATTTGATCATGATTTTGTCTTATCTCCGTCATAATCGCCTTGCTTATGGTCATATGACTTGTGCATCCACTATCAAGCACCCACTTTGACCCGCTGGAAGCATAGTTCTACAAGAGATCAAACTAGATTTTAGGTACCCATTTTCAAATGGGTCCTCTTTTGTTAGTGACAAGGGTCTTGGGAACCCAAATAGACCAAGAAATATAACCATCAAATGGGCCAACATATTGTGCATAAACATCACCATAATAATCACGCATTAAAACATAGTGAGGGTTAGCACTCCCGGCAAAGTCATATTGTGACATAGTTTTGCCACTTGTGGTCTTACTACCCACAGTGAACTTGTCCTTTTGTTGTGTGGTCTTGGCCTTCTTCTTCTTCTTATTGTTATTCTTCTTGGCCTTGGACACAAAGAAAATTCCTCCTTTCTCAATGTTTGACCTTTGCTTGCTCAAAAGATCATCAATTGACTAATTTCCTTCTCGGAAGGTAGCTTTGCAAGCTCCCCCTTCAACCTATCATTTTCTTTAAAGGTGTTTGTACTAATAGAGGGAGTGAAAATACTAGGTGAAGCAATATTAGTCAATTGAGTTTGAAGTTCTTCATGAGACTTTGTGAGGGACAAGAGTTCACTTTCCAAGGCCTTGTGAGCCTCGTCAAGCTTCCTAAACTCCTCAACAAGTTTTTTATGAACAACACCAAACTCAATCTTTTATTTTTAGCCTTTTTATACTTAGCCATGACATGATCATGTTCCTTAATGAGTTTGTTAATAATTTGATCATTTGTCTCATTGAGGCCTTCAAGATTTTCTTCAAGTGACATCCTATTCTCTTGCTCTTCTTCTAGGGCATTATTTAGGGCATCCATCTCAAGAAGATGCTCTCTCCCTAGTTTGCATCTCTCATCAAGAAGCTCTTGTGTGTGAGATAGTTGATTCAAGAGATTCATAAAATGCTTCTTGTGTTCACCTTGTAAGTTAGTCATAAACTCATCAAAAGCAACTAATTCCTTCTTCACCTGAAGAGTCATATCATCAATAAGTTCATCATCAACCAATGAGGTGGGGAGAGAGGAAGATGATACGTCTGAAGGGATACGGGTAGCTACACTAGAACAAATCAAAAAAATTCTACCGCGTAAACCAGGATTACTGTTATCATAAATCACGGGATTACCACTAGACGCGCAGTTGCGGAATCGATGAAGCGCGTCGAGGCAGTGCAGACGATCTACGACTCCTCCTCGTTCTGGTCCCACGAGCAGCTCCCCTTGCGCGGCTCGTCCAAATGCTACAGATGCAGCGCCTCCGAGGTATCCACACGTACAGGGTGGAAGCGTCAGACGCCGGACTGCTAGGTCCGCGCGTGCAACACAGGCGTGAGGAGTGGCGGCTGAGGAGAATGTTCTAAGGTCTAACCCTGGTCATCTCGCCCCACCCTCTCTTATATAGGCGTCCCTAGTGGGCTTCTACATTAGCAGCCCATTAGTAGCCTAAGCCTGGTCTAATTCGGATCCAATCCTCATTAGGCTTCCAGCCCCTTAAGTGTGTGACCCTATAGGTTCATATACATATAGACATGACACGAATACACTTACTCTGTCAATAGTTGGTAGCGGCCTCTAGCAAAACGTGCCAACTCCTAAACGTATACAAAGATCATATCGGACGAACCATCACAAGGTTTAGTACATGTCTTTCCCTTTGCCTCACGATATTTGGTCTAGCTCCAAGCTGACCTCTCTGTCTCGATACCGTAACTTGGAATCCCTTTACTAGGTTAACTATTAACCTTATGTAGCATGGCCATGCATTTCTGGATCTGATCACTCGAGGGGCCCAGAGATATCTCTCTCAAGTAGAGAGAGGAAAATCCCATCTTGATTGACCATGCCTTGCAGCATGCTTCAGGACAAACCCGAAAGCTACCTTTATAAATACCCAGTTACGGTGCAACGTTTGATAGCCCCAAAGTAGGTCGATCCACATCTCAAGTACATGCGACAATCTCAGGTCTAAGGACAAAACGTACATGATGTGTAGAGAGAGCTGCAACAAATTGCCAGTCTCAAGTTGGGTCAGTCCAACCCCATGTTCATAACATGTGCCCACATCATTGGTTTGACATCTCCATGTCTATGACTTGTGAAACATAGTCATCAACCAATCGATGTGCTAGTCTAATATTCACGTGTGTTCTCACATGAACTCCGACTAGGGACAACTCTTAAATAACCATACAAGTAAAGAGTTTCACAAAGCATTCACATAATTGCCAATCAATACAAGTTGCCTGATATGGATATTCAAGGAACATTACAATAACTCATGGATACATAAGAAATATAATCATCTCTATGATTGCCTCTAGGGCATATTTCCTTCAGTCTCCCACTTGCACTAGAGTCAATCTAGATTGTATCTAATACCTATTTCTCTTGCGTGCGCCTGATGCACAGGCTGCGGGAGTGGCTTTGTAAAAGGATCAACAACATTTGAGTTCGTATGTATTTTGCATATCATGACACTACCATCCTCAACGAACTCTCGAATCTGATGGTAATGGATGCGAATATGTTTGTTCTTCTGGTGCTGTCCAGGTTCCTTGGATTGTGCAATAGCACCATTGTTGTCACAATAAACGTCCATGGGATTGGACGCGCCCTGAACCACACCAAGAGCGATCATGAAATTCCTAATCCAAACAGCTTCCTTTGCAGCCTCCGAGGCGGCAATATATTCAGCTTCTGTTGAAGAGGAGGCCACCTTACCTTGCTTGGAACTTTTCGAACTCACAGCACCACCATTCATGACAAACACATAACCAGATTGCGATCTGGAATCATCTGAGTCGTTAAGGTAACTCGCATCTGTGTAACCCCTTACACTAAGTTCATCCTCACCTCCATAAACTAGGAACACATCCTTAGTCCTTCTCAAGTACTTAAGGATATTCTTTACCGCTGTCTAGTGACCTTCACCTGGATCAGCCTGGTATCTGCTCGTAACACTTAGAGCATAGGAAACATCTGGGCGAGTACATATCATTGCATACATGATGGATCCAATAGCCGAAGCATATGGAATCCTGCTCATGCGCTCACGCTCATCAGTAGTCGAAGGACAATGTCTTGCTGAGTTTTATGCAATGAGACATGGGCAAGAACCCTTTCTTAGCCTCTTCCATGCTGAACCGTTTCAACACTTTGTCAATGTATGTACTCTGGCTTAATCCAATTAGCCTTCTTGATCTATCTCTATAGATCTTGATGCCCAGAATATATGCCTCTTCTCCCATGTCCTTCATCGAAAAACTAGTTTTCAATGAGGTCTTAACAGACTCGAGCATAGGAATGTCATTTCCAATCAGCAATATGTCATCTACATATAAGATTAGAAATACCAGCGCTCTCCCACTTTCCTTCTTGTAAACATAAGGTTCTTGTTCGTTTTTGATGAAGCCAAACTCCTTTACAACTTCATCAAATCGAATGTTCCAACTCCGAGATGCTTGCTTCAGCCCATAAATGGACTTCAGAAGTTTGCATACCTTTCCAGCATTGTTTGGATCGACAAAACCTTCGGACTGCATCATATACACGTCCTCAGTTAGGATTCCATTTCGGAAAGCCGTCTTGACATCCATCTGCCATATTTCATAGTCGAAATGTGCATCAATGGCTAGAATTATCCGTATAGATTTAAGCATCGCTATGGGCGAGAAAGTCTCGTCGTAGTTAACTCCTTGAACTTGTCGAAAACCTTTTGCAACAAGTCGAGCTTTAAGGATGTGAACATTTCCATCCATATCAATCTTCTTCTTATAGATCCATTTGCACTCCATGGCTTTAAAACCATCAGGCAGGTCAACCAAGTTCCAAACTTGATTGTCTCCCATGGACTCTATCTCGTATCTCATGGCGATCAGCCATTTCTCAGAGTCTAGTTCCACCATCGCTTCTGCATAGGTCGCAGGCTCATCATTGTCTAACAATAATAATTCCCGCGCTTCGCGGAGCCGAGCCGACCTTCGTGGTTGTGCTGCTTCTGTTGCCACGGGTTCCTCAACTTGTTGTGCTACAATAGCATCACTTGTAGAAGCATCCCCAACTGGCTCATCTTGAACTTCTTCAAGTCGCACCGACCTTCCACTCATTCCCTTTGTGAGAAACTCTTTCTCTAGGAAAACACCACTACGAGCAACAAACACTTTGCCCTCTTCTCGGTTGTAGAATTAATACCCTAAGGTTTCCCTCGGATATCCCACGAAAATGCACTTATGCGATTTGGGTGTTATCTTGTCCGACTGAAGTCGCTTGACAAATGCATCACAACCCCAAATCTTTAGAAAAGACAAACTGGGATTCTTTCCAGTCCACATCTCATATGGTGTCTTAACTACGGATTTAGATGGTACCCTGTTAAGTGTGAAAGCTGTTGTTTCTAGAGCGTAACCCCAAAATGACAATGGCAAATCCGACTGGCTCATCATCGATCGAACCATGTCCAACAAAGATCGATTACGCCGTTTGGAGACCCCGTTCCTTTGAGGCGTTCCGGGCGGCGTAAGTTGTGGAACAATTCCGCAACTCTTAAGATGATCTCTAAACTCGTGACTCAAATATTCACCTCCACGATAAGATCGCAAGGCCTTTATTTTCTTGCCACATTGATTCTCTACTTCACTCTGAAACTCCTCGAACTTTTCAAAAGTTTCAGACTTATGCCTCATTAAGTAGACATAACCATATCTACTGAAATCATCAGTAAAAGTAATGAAGTAGTGATATCCTCCTCTGGCTGTCGTGCTCATTGGTCCACATACATCAGTATGTATGAGTTCCAACAAATCTGTCGCTCTCTCGGGTAAACCCGAAAAAGGCGACTTGGTCATCTTTCCAAGTAAACAAGCTTGACATGTCTCGTATGATTCAAAATCAAACGAAGTTAGAAGACCATCACCATGGAGCTTCTTCATGCGCTTTTCACTTATATGCCCCAAACGACAATGCCATAAATAGGTAGGACTCAAATCATTAGGCCGAAGCCTTTTAGCACTAACATTGTAAACAGATGCATCATCAAGATTTAAAATAAATAACCCATTCACAATGGGAGCATTAGCCATAAACATATCATTCTTAGAGATTACACAACCATTGTTTGCACTCACGAATGAATAACCATCCCTCATCAAACATGAAGGTGATAAAATGTTTCGACCCATACTAGGAATGTAATAACAATTATTCAACTCCATAATAAATCCTGATGAAAGGTGAAGTTGCATGACGCCGACGAACAATGCAGCAACCCTTGCGTTATTTTCGACGCAAAAATCCACTTCGCCTTTCTGCACTTCTCTAGTCCTTATTAGCCCCTGCATAGAATTGCAAATATGAGCAACCGATCCGGTATCAAATACCCAAGAGTTAACATAGGAATCAGCGAGAAGAATGTCCACAACATTTACAACAAGCATACCTGAGTCGGAAGTACTCTTACTTCCACTCTTCTTCAAAGAAGCCTGGTACTTGCTGCAGTTTCTCTTCCAGTGGCCATGTTCATGACAAAAGAAGCACTCAGTGTCATCTGCAGGTCCAGCCTTTTTCTTGGGTGCAGACTTAGGGATCGTATCCTTAGCCTTGCCCTTCTTCTTCTTCTTCCAAGAAGTACCCTTTTTCTTGAAGCTAGGCTTGTTCTGTAGAGCCATCACATGGCTATGCCCTGCACACTTCTTCATGTCACTTTTTGCCGTTTTAAGCATCCCACATAATTCATTAAGGCCCTTCTCCACCCCATGCATATGGTAGTTCGAAATGAACTGCCCATAGCTGGATGGAAGAGACGCCAAAATGAAGTAAGTGGCCAACTCTTGGCCTAGTGGAAAACCAAGCTTTTCCAAAGTCTGACTATAACCAACCATTTTGATCACATGGGGGCCTACAGTTGCTCCCTCTGCTAGCTTGCATTCGACAAAGGACTTGGCAACATTGTACCTCTCAGTCCTTGCCTGATCTTGGAACATGTCCTTCAGCGCGACGATCATATCGTACGCTTCCTGATCCTCAAACTTCTTTTGGAGTTCAGGTTCCATGCATGCAAGCATAAGACAGCTAACCTCAAGAGAATCATCACATGCTCTCTTGTAGGCATTCTTGAGGGCAGCAGATGCATTATCAGCAGGTTCATCTGGGATTGGGGTATCTAGAACCGTTTCCTTTTTATCAGACCTGAGAACAATTCTCAGGTTACGGACCCAGTCCAAATAGTTTGTTCCATTTAGTTTATCTTTGTCAAGAATCAAACGCAAAGAAAAAGGTGATGTAGTGTTTGGTGCCATTGATCTACAACAGAAAACATGCAAAATACTAAGCCATGTAACCATGAAAGAGTAAAACATATTAAACAATTTAATAGCATATACTCCCACTTAAATCAACATCCCTCAATTGATACTAAGTGATTCAAGATCCACAATTAACAAGTCAACTAGTGAGCTTTAGCATCACTGCTAGAAGACAAGGTAAATCGGTAAGCAACACTTGCTAATCATATCACATATGACTCTTGTTGTTGGGTGACATCTCTATGTCAAAACTAGGCGCCCAACCTTTATACCCCAAGGTCCTTAACTGTTAAGATGAACTTGTCAAGCTCACCAACCCTTATGCGTCTAGGTATCCGATACAAACCCATACAACCAAGGAAAACCGCGGCACCCTAATTTCATAGGGCCACCAACGATTGTACAAGGCATAGGATGGTGCAAGGTTTGGTTGGGAGGGCATGGTTTAACTTAAACTTTCTGAGGGATCGTTCTACTTCTATCATCTAAGCATGCATAGTAGTAAAACACATAAGAATAGCATTCACATATGATGTGACACAATATGGCCCATTTTCTCATGGTGATCTCCATCGCCATAGAACCTGTCCACCATGATGATCTCCATCTTCATGTTCCATGTGAGCCATCCTCCAAGTGATGAGTCCTCCAAGAACTAATACAAGCTATTACTCCTAACAGCTAGTAATCAAAATTACATAGTATTGGGATCATCACAAGTTGGCACGCAGGCCATTACAATAAATGACAACACATATGGCTCCAGCCGTGTTGCCCTACTCATGACACGCAGGTCATGATAAATTTCATACATGCATCACATACATATATGGGCCATACTGATCACATACATCCTGCAAAAACAAGTTATGCATAGAATCGCATTCTACCGGATCATGTGACCTCGCAGCACCTAGTTACCTTAACGAGATACAAAAGGGGCTACGATAAAAGGGGGGGTCTCCCCCTGCGGGGTTTGAAGGGGCAGCGCCCCTCGCGGTATCTACACAATTTTTTAAGGATTTTGATCGGCAAATCAAATTTACCATAAACCGTCTGTTGTTCCGTTCTGATCAAACTCCTTTGATCACGGTACAACGATTTTAGATCTAGGCTCCGATTCGATCAATCATATTGATCTTCGCGTGATTCAACTGGATTTATGTGTCACTGTCTACCCCGATGGCGGAAGCTGACCGGTAGGGGTAAGTCGTTCGACAACCTCAGAATTACGATCACGGAAAGCAAGATCATAGATCAATCCTGAACCACCGCCATATAAACGATCACATCATTCATATCAACCTGCAAATCACCATATGCAACCATCCCGAACCTATAACTGAACAACATCGGCTCTGATACCACTGAAGGAATACGGGTAGGCTACACTAGCGCAAATCAAAAAATTTCTACCGCGTAAACCAGGATTACTGTTGTCATAAATCATGGGATTACCACTAGACGCGCAGTTGCGGAATCGATGAAGCGCGTCGAGGCAGTGCAGACGATCTATGACCCTTCCTCGTTCTCGTCCCACGAGCAGCTCCCCTTGCGCGGCTCGTCCAAACGCTACAGATGCAGCGCCTCCAAGGTATCCACACGTACAGGGTGGAAGCGTCAGACGCCGGACTGCTAGGTCCGCGCGTGCAACACATGCGTGAGGAGTGGCGCCTGAGGAGAATGGTCTAAGGTCTAACCCTGGTCAGCTCGCCCCACCCTCTCTTATATAGGCGTCCCTAGTGGGCTTCTACATTAGCAGCCCATTAGTAGCCTAAGCCTGGTCTAATTCGGATCCAATCCTCATTAGGCTTACAACCCCTTAAGTGTGTGACCCTATAGGTTCATATACGTATAGACATGACACGAATACACTTATTCTGTCAATAGTTGGTAGCGGCCTCTAGCAAGACGTGACAACTCCTAAACGTATACAAAGATCATATCGGACGAACCATCACAAGGTTTAGTACATGTCTTTCCCTTTGCCTCACGATATTTGGTCTAGCTCTAAGCTGACCTCTCTTTCTCGATACCGTAACTCGGAATCCCTTTACTAGGTTAACTATTAACCTTATGTAGCATGGCCATGCATTTCTAGATCCGATCACTCGAGGGGCCCAGAGATATCTCTCTCAAGTAGAGAGGGGAAAATCCCATCTTGATTGACCATGCCTTGCAGCATGCTTCAGGACAAACCCGAAAGCTACCTTTATAACTACCCAGTTACGGTGCAGCGTTTGATAGCCCCAAAGTAGGTCGATCCACATCTCAAGTACATGCGCCAATCTCAGTTCTAAGGACAAAACGTACACGATGTGTAGAGCGAGAGCTGCAACAAATTGCCAGTCTCAAGTTGGGTCAGTCCAACCCCATGTTCATAACATGTGCCCACATCATTGGTTTGACATCTCCATGTCTATGACTTGCGAAACATAGTCATCAACCAATCGATGTGCTAGTCTAATATTAACGTGTGTCCTCACATGAACTCCGACTAGGGACAACTCTTAAATAACCATACAAGTAAAGAGTTTCACAAACAATTCACATAATTGCCAATCAATACAAGTTGCCTGATATGGATATTCAAGGAACATTACAATAACTCATGGATACATAAGAAATATAATCATCTCTATGATTGCCTCCAGGGCATATTTCCTTCAACCTCTGATCCTCTTGCCATAAGACAAGTGACGTTCTTGTTGGAGACATTCTCATTTGGAGAGTCAAAGAGTGAGAGTGTGGATGTAGAGGTGGTGGCGATTGCCGCCACACGATTTGAGGTTTCTTCTTCATCATCATCATCTTCATCATCGGAGGAGAATTATTTATGTACCATTAAGACAATATCACCAGACTTCTTATTGTTGGCATACTTCTTGATGAAAGGCTTCTTGAAGGGGGCTTCTGAATTTTTCTTCAAAATAAGTTAACCACCATTGTATTCTCTCTTCTCATAGGGACATCCGGCAACAAAATGGTATCAGTCACCACATTTAAAGCAAGTTCTAAGTTTTGAACTATCTTGCATCTCCATCTTGGCCTTAGAGGGTCTTTCCAAAAGTTCCTTGCATAGAAGGCCATGTATTCACCATGAGCAACCTTGACACCTTCGAGGTCACTCATGGTAGGAGCTTCATCACTTCCTTCTTCTTCCTCATACTCAACCACTTTAGCCTTCAAGGCAAGGTTGACACCATTTCTCATTCTGAGAGATCAAGCATGGGTATCTTTGGCATTCTTGGCAGCAACCTTAAAAGAATCTATCTCTTGCATAAATTCATTGGAGCTCATGAGATGATAGTTGTGTTTTCCTTGGAGGCTTTTCAGGTCGGTGGGCTCGAAGGGCATGAGTGCACTCACATATTTCCTTTTTATCCAAGCATCATCCACATGTGAGGCACCAACATTTCTAAAAGTGGTGGTAATGGATTTGAGCCTTGGATACATGTCTTCATGATCCTCACTATCCTTCATATAGAAGCCTTTGGCTTCATTGCTCAATGCATCATAACGGTTTCTTCTCATGCTCCCATTTCCATCAAATAGCTCTATGAGAGCATCCCAAGCATCTTTGGCGGTGTTGAGGTGTTCAATGTGAGGGAAATATTTTGTCCCCAACCCTTGTTGAATCATGTGCAACGCAGTGGCATTGAGTTGACTATTGACAAATTCTCTCCTTGTCAAGTTGGTTGGATCCACAATTCTGAGTCCTTCTTCAATAATATTCCACAATTCAATGCAAGAGACGCACACATGAGATTTCATTAATGATTGCCATTGAGCAAAGGTATGTGCATCTAGCTTAGGTGGGTCACCCCTATTGTTTATATGTGGGTGAGGGATTGGAGAGTCGGGAGAGTACCAACCGGGAACCTTAAGGTGATCTTCCTTCCCATCATACCTTTTGGTGGATGGATTATTATTGTCAGGATCATCCCCCACCATAATAACCGTGGGTGATGCCGAAGCGTTCACCTTTGGGTGTGGAGGGTTCCTCTAGAGGAGGAGGAGGAGGTGAGGCCACTTTCTCCTTAAAAAGTTGCTCAACTAAGTCATGCAACTATTTGATTTCGTTGCCTAGGGAGGAGCTCAAGCTTGATTCCAATTTCTTGAGATCCTCCATGGACACCGTGTTACTAGCCTCAGTCCCTCCTTATCCATATTGGCTACCCATATAATCTTAGGCGGTAAATCCTGAATAAAGAGATGAGGCTCTGATACCAATTGAAAGGATCGTATGGGTACCTAGAGGGGGGGTGAATAGGTGCTACTTCAAATTTTACTCTTTTTCAAGTTAGGGTTTGATGCAGAAGGTAAATTCTCTAGATTATGCAACTATGGTGAATTTACCTCTATGTCTACCTACCATAAACTGACATGGATATACCCTATGGCTGCACAATGTTGGCATACCCGGTCCAGCCAAGTAAGGCCCATGAAAGACGCACAGCCCATGAAGATTTCGGGTGGTTGTTGGGGATATGCTATATGGGTATCCTTATAGCATGTCTCTTATCCGACTAACCAGGGTGGCCCATAGTCGGTAGCGTGGCCTATGGCCTGCTGGGCGGCCCAGTTAGGTGGATCCAGAAGGGAGGACCATGCCGGATAAAGGAAGGCTATGGTGGAGTCACCAGCGTACCCGGAGCCTTGGAGTGCAAGATACACAAGACTAGTAATAGACGGTGTAGGACTCTGTAACCTGTCCGGCTAGGACTTTTCCCTATAACCCTAGGACCTAGCGACTATATAAGTCGGGCCTATGGGATCCTTTAGGGAAGACAATCTCAGATAACCTAGTATCGATTCATACTACCTCGCATATCGAACCTATCTCTGTAACTCGGCGTATTGCCCTTATAGTGATTTATAGCAGGAGTAGGATTCCGCCACCGTTGTGGGATCTGAACCTGGGTAAGATGTGTTACCTCGTATCCGTCAACCGTCCGCCTTACCCCACGTCTCTAAACACGCACTGTGAGAACCCCTCCGTGGCGTACTCGTCAGCAATACCACGACAGTTGGCGCCCACCGTGGGGCAAGAGGCGCGTCAGGCTCTTCAGCGGGCGAGGACCAAGATCTTTGCGGGAATTGGCGAAACCGTAGCCATCGGTCGCGTTCTCTTCTCCGGCAACGTTCCGATCGTCCCTCCCGACGAGTTCTGGATCCCGGCGAAGACGAACCCTACGCGGTGTTCGATTGTTCCTATCGGAGAAATCCACCTCTTCATCGGCGAAACCGACTCGGGCACTAGTTCCCTGGGAGTTGGAGGAGCATCAAGACCCGCACGGACCGCCTACGGGCAGGATACGTTCGCGGAAGGATCGATGTCGGATCTCTCTTCGGATTTTGCCGGCAAAGATCGGAAAGCATCAAGACCCGCACGGACCGCCTACGGGAAGGATACATTCGTGGAAGGATCGATGTCGGATCTCTCTTCGGAGTTTGCCGGCAAAGATCGGAAAGCATCAAGCCCCGCACGGACCGCCTACGGGAAGGATACGTTCACGAAAGGATTAATGTCGGATCTCTCTTTGGAGTTTGCCGACAAAGATCAGAAAAATTCAAGGCCCACCCAAACTGCCCCTGTGCAGGATATAAAGGTGGAAGATCACTGCAAATCCGCCGGCTTCGTCCGTGCGTCTGGACAACAGAGATCCAAGTTCGTCGGCGTGGTTACCATCTTCGATCTGGCGCGCTGCGTCCAGAGAGAGGGCGAAAACCCCCGCGACTACCTGGCCAGGTGGCTCCGTATACGAGCCGACCTAGCCCACTACCCCGATGATAACGCTCTGTATCACTTCGTGGAAGGACTGGACCGTGGCACGCTTCTCCGACATTCTTTAAGACGGCAGCAGGCAACAGGACGCCTTACCCTCGAAGAGATGGTGAGCACCGTCAACAGCTACGCGGCAGCCCAGATGGAGCTTGCGCTCAGAGACGGAAAACCTCCGATTCAGCATCCGCCACCACTGCCTCCCGCCGCCATCGTCGTAGCAGCACCACCACCTCCGGTCATCGTCAAGCCCGTTGCACCTCCACCGCCCGTCATCGAGGAAGTCGTGGCATCCTCCGACTCTGTCATTGACGCGCTTTATGCTGATTTCAGTGCAGATTCAGAGGAGATAGACTTCAGTCCAGAAGAGCTAGACTCCGCTATGCAGGAGATGGAGGAGTACTCGCGCGACGAGCAAGCCAACAACGCCGTCGCGTCCCGAGGGGTGTTCGTCACCATTGGGACGATGATGGATGAAGATCAACCCGGACAAGCTCTGCCTACGGCGCTGGAAAAGGGGAAGGGGCCACTTATTGCTGCTGACGATGATCGCGCAAAAGTCATGCCTCCTCCGCCTAACCCAGTGCAGCAGCCGCAGGAACTCGGCACCGGCCCGAGCAACAACAACACCGCAAACTTGCCGCCTCCAGCATCTACGTCTGCAGCAGCCCAAGTTACTCCAACTGATAGAGTGATGTACGACAATCTCCTTGTTGACCCAGCTTGATGAGAAGCGCCAGCAGCTGCTGGAGGAGGCGCAAGCCATCACGGAGCAAGGCGCTAAACTAGATCGAGATCTGGTCAACACGCAGAAGTCCATAGAAAAAGCTAGAGCAATGGAGGCCGAGTACAAGACTCTGCTACAGCAGCAGAAGGCTAAGAAAGCTTCGGCTCGCGTCATCAATGATCCTGGCGTACGCCGCAACCTAGGATGGGGTCCCCCTAAGCCGGCACAGGCCAAGCCATACATTGACAGTGAAGGCAAGCAGGTGATGCCCACCCCACTCCTTAACCTCACCGTCGCCAAGACCCTTCTGGAGTAGGATAGATCGCCTGAGGAAGTGGAACAGGTCTATGACCTAGTGGCCAAGGCGGTGAAGCAGCAGGAAAAGGCCACCTCTCAGAGGCTTGAGTCTAACCCAACGCTCTGCCAGTCTAGCTAGTACAAGCCGCCAAGGGACATATCTCCTCTTGATGTCGGGTCCCAGACGGGTTCATCAGAACAAAGACGGAGGGATGCACGCAACAGGAAGGATGCCATAGTCATATCCTCCGACCATGGAGAAAAGGCCCGACCTCGTCGCCCATCGCCACCGCCCCGATCTCCCCGACATCGCGAAGATTACAAAGCTCACCATCGTACGGATATGCCCCCACCAAATCAGTGTGGCATCGTCATCCGCGACAACGCAGAGCAGACCTGTCATGACGGAGAGCGCAACCAAGGACATAAGAGCAGGTCGCGCCATGACCCTCCGCGTCCGACAAGCAATCGTGACAGGCGTGAGGCGTCGCAGGAGGGTAACAACAAGAAGGCTAACCCACCGCCACCTCCGCCTCCGTCACCACCAAGGAGTCACCATGGCGGAGGAGGCCCGCGTCATTCACGCAGCCCATCCCCTGTTGACAAGAAGAAGAAGAACCCAGAGCCATACGATGCGCGTTCGCGGATCGATAAGATCCACGAGGCCCGGGATGGACCATACCTGGGACCACGTTGCTTTGGACCTGCAATACGGTCCGCAACTTACCCCAAAGGTTTCCGGATTGACAAGACCATCAAACCCTATGACGGCACCGCCAAGACAGCCACATGGTTGCAGGACTACGGCAACGCGGTGGATATTTCCGGAGGCAACCCCAACATCGCCGTCAAATACCTCCCATTAATGTTGGCGGGTACGGCCCGTCAATGGATCGACGACTTGCCGGAGAAATCTATCTACAACTGGCTGGACATGCAAGAAGCGTTCACCAAGAACTTTGAGGGTACATACAAGCGTCCCTGCACTGTGGGCGATCTACAGCGGTGCGTGCAAGAGAAAGACGAGACATCTCGCGCCTACCTCTCCCGCTGGCAGGATATGAAGAATTCCTGCGCAGGAGTGCACGCTCAGACCGCCATGGCCGCCTTCATCGATGGGTTGGAAAGTGGAATGTTGCTTCGACATAAGCTGAAGCGCTTGCAGGACAATCACCAGCTTGACTTGAACCAGATGATTTAGTTGGCTAGTGAGTTCGCAGCTGCCGACGTTGATGCTCGTGGCTCCTTGACGGCAACGGCCATTCCAACTCAAGCTCGGAGGAACAACAGTACAAAACGGAAGACCGCTCCAGAAGAAAAGCAATCTACCGACATGGTCGCTATGACTTTTGCAGGACAAGGAGAAGGCGGACAACGTGGCCGAGGAAGGGGAGCTGGTCGTGGGCAGCAACGAGGAAGTGAAACCACCTTGGCGCCGCTCCGCGTTCCCCAAACCTACGAGGAGTACCGCGATATGCCATGCCTGGTACACCTCGATGTCAATGGCAAAGCCACCCATACCAATCGACACTGCAAGTTCGTCAACGACCTCAAGGAAGACCCGGAGTCCGGCTACAAGCGAAGTCGGAAGAACAGACCATGAGGCAAGGGCAAGGGGAAGAAGAAGGAGGAGGAGTCCAAGGATTCAAGTGACATGGACGAGGACGTTGACCCCAAGCACGCCGCCAAGAGCGACGACAAGGGCAAGAACCCCTTCGCAAAGAAGGCCCCAGTCTACCACACTTTCCTTGGAACCCCCACCATCCGACAACAGAAGACCTCTCTGAGGATCCTGATGGCTACTCTCCCCCCAGTCCCCTAGTACCTACGCTGGTCAGAGGTTCCAATAACTTGGGACAGGACGGACCACCCAGACCTTATACCCACGGAGAACCAGTAGGCCATGGTCATCAACCCCTTGATTGACGGCGTGGAGTTCACCAAGTGTATGGTGGATAGTGGAAGCAGCATCAACATCATGTACCTGGATACACTGCAAAAGATGAACTTGACGGAGGCAAACCTAAGGCGGACCAACACCATCTTCCACAGCATAGTTCCTGGTCGGGAGGCTCGGTCCCTTGGGTGCATTACACTTCAGGTTGCCTTTGGCGATGTTAATAATTACCGTCAAGAGCGCATGACCTTCGAGGTGGTGCCCTTCAAGAGCGTGTACCACATCATATTCGGCCGCGACATATTCCACACGTTCATGGCCAAGCCATGCTTCGTCTACAACAATCTCAAGATACCCGGATCAAACGACATCATCACCGTATCCGGAAGCTTTACCAAGGCAAGGGACTGCGAGATCAACGAAGCAGCCGTTGCAGAAGCTGTCCTCTACAACGAAGAATTCAAGGAGATCCAGAGCAAGGTCGATGACTCAGAGATGCCCGCGTCGAAGAAGCAGATCTCCGACTCCGCTCCTGCGTTCAAGGCCGCCATCGAGACCAAGCCGGTGGAACTTGTGGTAGGCGATGCCTCCAAGGTCACCGCTATTGGGACGAACCTGGATCCCAAATAGGAAAGCGCGCTCGTCGAGTTCCTCTGTGAGAACAGGGACATCTTTGCCTGGCAACCTGCCGACATGAAAGGTGTACCTAGGGAACTTGCCGAGCACAGCTTAAACATTGATCCAAAATGCAAACCAGTGAAACAACCTCTACGACGCTTTGGAGATGAGAAGAGACGCGCCATTAGCAAAGAGATAGCTAGGTTACTTAAGGCTAGATTTATCCGAGAAGTCCTTCACACCCAATGGGTGGCCAATCCTGTACTTGTCCCCAAAAAGGGAACCAATGAATTAAGAATGTGGCGTTGATTACACCGGCTTGAACAAAGCATGTTCCAAAGATCCGTTTGCTTTGCCTCGCATTGACCAAGTCATTGACTCGACGGCTGGCTCGGAACTTTTGTGTTTTCTCGATGCATACTCAGGATACCACCAGATCAAGATGAGGAAGTCGGACCAATTGGCCACTTTGTTCACTACCCCATACGGCACGTTTTGCTATGTCACGATGCCCTTTGGGCTGAAAAACGCAGGTGCTACCTACCAGCGCACAATGCAACGTTGCCTTCATGCCCAAATTGGTTGGAACGTTCACGACTACGTGCACGATATTGCGGTGATGTCTAAAAAGTCAAACGACTTAATCTCCGACTGAAAAGAAACCTTCGATAATCTCCGGAAATACAACATGATGCTTAACCCTAAGAAGTGCGTCTTCGGGGTTCCAGCCGGCAAACTGTTGGGCTTCATCGTTTCCCAGCGTGGAATCGAGGTCAACCCGGAGAAAATCAAGGCCATCTTGAACATAAACCGTCCGACATGCCTAAAGGACATTCAACGACTAACAGGTTGTGTTGCAGCAGTTAGTTGGTTCGTCAGCCGACTTGGAGAGAAGGCTCTACCACTGTACAAGTTGCTGAAGAAGGCGGACAAATTCACATGGACGGACGAAGAAGATGCAGCATTGAAGCAGCTTAAGGAGATTCTTTCCTCAGCGCCCATCATTGCAGCACCCAAGCCTGGAGAGCCCTTGTTAATTTACATGGCGGCAACCAACCGGGTTATCAGCATCGTCGTCGTGGTAGAGCGGAAGGAACCAGGCTATGAGCACGGAGTTCAACGGCCAGTTTACTATGTGAGCGAGGTCTTGACGGAGTCCAAGCAACGTTACCTGCACTGCCAAAAAATAGCTTATGGAGTATTCCTTGCTTCTCGGAAGCTGCGACATTACTTTCAGGAGCACCCAATCACAATGATGAGCAAGACCCCACTATCCGAC
This sequence comes from Avena sativa, assembly GCA_916181665.1. Classification (NCBI taxonomy): domain Eukaryota; kingdom Viridiplantae; phylum Streptophyta; class Magnoliopsida; order Poales; family Poaceae; genus Avena; species Avena sativa. The sequence continues at coordinate 135,225,294 of OV702295.1, forward strand.
ATCATCAATAACAGCGCCGCTACAGGAAGGGTCGCGAAGTTGGGCATTGAACTTGCCGCCTTCGAGATCACCTACAAGAGATGCGACGCTATCAATTCACAAGCCTTGGCGGATTTTGTTGCAGATTGGACGGAGATGCCAGATGGTACTCCGCTGCCAGAACCATAATACTGGGTGATACACTTTGCTGGATCAAAGATGCTCAACGGCTCGGGGGCTGGTGTATTACTACAGTCACCAACAGGAGACAAGCTACACTATGTTCTGCAGATCCACTTTGAGGCTACAAACAACATGGCGGAGTATGAAGCACTCATTCACGGACTATGTGTAGCCAAGGATATTGGCATCAAGCGCATAGTTTGCTGTGGAGATTCCGACTTGCTTGCCTAGCAGGTGGCTGGCACCTGGAATGCGCGGAACCCTATGATGGCGGCATATCGAGACGAAGTGGACGAGATAGCCAAGAGCTTCTTGGGCTACAAAGTTAAGTATGTGCCTAGGGAAGAAAACGAGGCGGCTGATCTGCTGTCTAAGCTTGGATCAGGGCGCAAGCGAATTCCGCTAGGAGTTTTCCTAGAGCACCTGCGCACACCATCCATGAAGGGAGCCGACATCGACAACCCGGATAGAGCTGACTCTTTTCTCAACATGGTGACTAAGGTCCCTCCGGCTTGGAAAAAACCGTTCATGGAATATCTCGAACACGGAACTTTTCCCGACGACGAAGTCCAAAGATGACAAATAGTACGACGAGCAAAGGGTTATACCATAATCAATGTACAACTCTACAAAAGGAGCACTACTGGTGTATACTTAAAGTCTGTTTCCCAGCTAGAAGGTATGGAAATCCTACGCAAAATCCATCTCGGAGATTGCGGGCACCACGCCGCTCCTCGATCGTTGGTCGCGAAAGCCTTCCGGCAAGGATTCTACTGGCTGACCGCGAAGGCGGATGCCGACAAGCTGGTTGAGACATGCATGGGATGCCAGTATTATGCCCGACAACCACATGTTCCTGCTGAAGAACTGCGAACAATACCAATAACTTGGCCGTTTGCAGTCTGGGGGCTAGACATGGTGGGACCGTTACAGACGGCACCTTGTGGGTTTACGCATCTACTTGTAGCAGTTGACAAATTCACTAAATGGATAAAAGCTAAACCCATTAGAAAGCTTGATGGGGCAACTGCCCTCAGGTTTTTCCGAGATCTGGTGGTGAGATTTGGTCTCCCACATAGCATTATCACCGACAACGGCAGCAATTTATCACTCGGAGAAGTGGAGGCATATTGCTGGGAGAAAGGCATCCGACTTGACCTTGCATCTGTGGCACACCCACAATCCAATGGTCAGGTTGAGCGAGCCAATGGATTAATTCTGCAGGGAATCAAGCCACGTCTTGAGGCACCGCTATATAGAGCAGCTGGAGCCTGGGCGGAAGAATTTCCATCTGTGCTGTGGAGTTTACGAACTACACCCAACAGATCCACCGGCTACACCCCTTATTTCATGGTATATGGAGTAGAAGCCATCTTGCCTTCCGACATCCTTCACGATGTACCAAGAGTTGCCGCCTACGACGAGGATGACGCTGAAGAATCCAGACGCCTGGATGTGGACCTTCTCGAGGAGGAGCGCATTTTGGCATGCCAAAGATCCGCCATCTACCAGCAGAAGCTACGCAACTACCATAGTCGCCGCGTCGAGTTCCTCTGTGAGAACAGGGACGAACCTGGATCCCAAATAGGAAAGCGCACTCGTCGAGTTCCTCTGTGAGAACAGGGACATCTTTGCCTGGCAACCTGCTGACATGAAAGGTGTACCTAGGGAACTTGCCAAGCACAGCTTAAACATTGATCCAAAATGCAAACTAGTGAAACAACCTCTACGACGCTTTGGAGATGAGAAGAGACGCGCCATTGGCAAAGAGATAGCTAGGTTAGTTAAGGCTAGATTTATCCGAGAAGTCCTTCACACCCAATGGGTGGCCAATCCTGTACTTGTCCCCAAAAAGGGAACCAATGAATTAAGAATGTGCGTTGATTACACCGGCTTGAACAAAGCATGTTCGAAAGATCCGTTTGCTTTGCCTCGCATTGACCAAGTCATTGACTCGATGGCTGGCTCAGAACTTTTGTGTTTTCTTGATGCATACTCAGGATACCACCAGATCAAGATGAGGAAGTCGGACCAATTGGCCACTTCGTTCACTACCCCATACGGCACGTTTTGCTATGTCACGATGCCCTTTGGGCTGAAAAACGCAGGTGCTACCTACCAGCGGACAATGCAATGTTGCCTTCATGCCCAAATTGGTCGGAACGTTCACGACTACATGGACGATATTGCGGTGATGTCTAAAAAGTCAAACGACTTAATCTCCGACTTAAAAGAAACCTTCGATAATCTCCGGAAATACAACATGATGCTTAACCCTAAGAAGTGCGTCTTCGGGGTTCCAGCCGGCAAACTGTTGGGCTTCATCGTTTCCCAGCGTGGAATCAAGGTCAACCCGGAGAAAATCAAGGCCATCTTGAACATAAACCGTCTGACATGCCTAAAGGACATTCAACGACTAACAGGTTGTGTTGCAGAAGTTAGTTGGTTCGTCAGCCGACTTGGAGAGAAGGCTCTACCACTGTACAAGTTGCTGAAGAAGGCGGACAAATTCACATGGACGGACGAAGAAGATGCAGCATTGAAGCAGCTTAAGGAGATTCTTTCCTCAGCGCCCATCCTTGCAGCACCCAAGCCTGGAGAGCCCCTGTTAATTTACATGGCGGCAACCAACCGGGTTATCAGCATCGTCGCCGTGGTAGAGCGGAAGGAACCAGGCTATGAGCACGGATTTCAACGGCCAGTTTACTATGTGAGCGAGGTCTTGACGGAGTCCAAGCAACGTTACCCGCACTACCAAAAAATAGCTTATGGAGTATTCCTTTCTTCTCGGAAGCTGCGACATTACTTTCAGGAGCACCCAATCACAGTGATGAGCAAGACCCCACTGTCCGATATCATCAATAACAACGACCCTACAGGAAGTGTCGCGAAGTTGGGCATTGAACTTGCCGCCTTCGAGATCACCTACAAGAGACGCGACGCTATCAATTCACAAGCCTTGGCGGATTTTGTTGCAGATTGGACGGAGATGCCAGATGGTACTCCGCTGCCAGAACCAGAATACTGGGTGATACACTTTGCTGGATCAAAGATGCTCAACGGCTCGGGGGCTGGTGTATTGCTACAGTCACCAACAGGAGACAAGCTACACTATGTTCTGCAGATCCACTTTGAGGCTACAAACAACATGGCGGAGTATGAAGCACTCATTCACGGACTATGTGTAGCCAAGGATATTGGCATCAAGCGCATAGTTTGCTGTGGAGATTCCGAGTTGCTTGCCTAGCAGGTGGCTGGCACCTGGAATGCGCGGAACCCTATGATGGCGGCATATCGAGATGAAGTGGACGAGATAGACAAGAGCTTCTTGGGCTACAAAGTTAAGTATGTGCCTAGGGAAGAAAACGAGGCGGCTGATCTGCTGTCTAAGCTTGGATCAGGGCGCAAGCGAATTCCGCTAGGAGTTTTCCTAGAGCACCTGCGCACACCATCCATGAAGGGAGCCGACATCGACAACCCGGATAGAGCTGACTCTTTTGTCAACATGGTGACTAAGGTCCCTCCGTCTTGGAAAAAACCGTTCATGGAATATCTCGAACACGGAACTTTTCCCGACGACGAAGTCCAAAGACGACAAATAGTACGACGAGCAAAGGGTTATACCATAATCAATGGGCAACTCTACAAAAGGAGCACTACTGGTGTATACTTAAAGTGTGTTTCCCAGCTAGAAGGTATGGAAATCCTATGCAAAATCCATCTCGGAGATTGCGGGCACCACGCCGCTCCTCGATCGTTGGTCGCGAAAGCCTTCCGGCAAGGATTCTACTGGCTGACCGCGAAGGCGGATGCCGACAAGCTGGTTGAGACATGCATGGGATGCCAGTATTATGCCCGACAACCACATGTTCCTGCTGAAGAACTGCGAACAATACCAATAACTTGGCCGTTTGCAGTCTGGGGGCTAGACATGGTGGGACTGTTACAGACGGCACCTTGTGGGTTTACGCATCTACTTGTAGCAGTTGACAAATTCACTAAATGGATAGAAGCTAAACCCATTAGAAAGCTTGATGGGGCAACTGCCCTCAGGTTTGTCCGAGATCTGGTGGTGAGATTTGGTCTCCCACATAGCATTATCACCGACAACAGCAGCAATTTATCACTCGGAGAAGTGGAGGCATATTGGTGGGAGAAAGGCATCCGACTTGACCTTGCATCTGTGGCACACCCACAATCCAATGGTCAGGTTGAGCGAGCCAATGGATTAATTCTGCAGGGAATCAAGCCACGTCTTGAGGCACCGCTACATAGAGCAGCTGGAGACTGGGCAGAAGAATTGCCATCTGTGCTATGGAGTTTACGAACTACACCCAACAGATCCACCGGATACACCCCTTATTTCATGGTATATGGAGTAGAAGCCATCTTGCCTTCCAACATGCTTCACGATGTACCAAGAGTTGCCGCCTACGACGAGGATGACGCTGAAGAATCCAGACGCCTGGATGTGGACCTTCTCGAGGAGGAGCGCGTTTTGGCATGCCAAAGATCCGCCATCTACCAGCAGAAGCTACGCAGCTACCATAGTCGCCGCGTTCGGCATCTATCGTTTAAAGAGGGGGATTTGGTGCTCCGACTTAAGCAGAAGAAGTCACACAAATTATCCCCGCCATGGGAAGGACCGTTCATCATAAGCAAGGCGCTGCTCAATGGGTCTTACTACCTTGTTGACAATCGTGAACTACAGGATAGACCCAATGAAGATCATAAGCGTAAGCAACGTGACCCGGATGATGACTACCCGGAGCTTGATCGGCCATGGAACATAGCACAGCTACGTCCTTTTTACACTTAGCATTTTTTTATCTAATTGTATAACTCTTATATGATCAATGAAATAAAGCTCTTTGGTTCACTCATATTTTTGAGTCCTTTACCTCCTTTAGTGTTCATTTTTGGATCATGTAAAACCTTTATGCACAAGTATTGCGTTTGCACTTGTGAAAATTCCGCCTACGGGCGTTAGCTTTATTTTTCTGGTCTACACATTCTTTGTTGTTTTTATGTGGATTCTGGAGTAGTGACTTTTGGCACTTATTGTCGGCGATTTTGTGCTTAGGTTATTGACGGTGCCATTGGGCATCATCACCTAAGCGCATGGTTCCGACAACGAGTCTTCCGACTCACGAAAAGTCAAGCATAAGAACCAAAGAAATGGATAAGCCAACACTTGCTTAAAAAATATATACATGCTGGGAACTAAGTTCTTAAGTAGCAGGAAATAACAACCATTGTTTTCCGCCTTAAAGTTACATCATCAAGTTTTTCCCGCGCATATACCAAAGATGAAGCAAATATTACAAAGTGTTTTTCATTCCTTGGGCGCAGGAGACTTGGAAGAAGCATCGTCACCAGCCGGAGAATCACCCTCAGCATCGGCACTTGTGTGAGACTAGGAGGAATCTTGGTTGACGCTGTCGATAGTGTTCATGGGCACGAAGACATTGATATCCACCAACTCGGCAACTCTGGTGTCATAACCCGCAAGTGATGACAAGATAGCTTCATGATCAATTTCTTTGCCGTCATCGTCAACGTCGGGGATGCCAGAGGTCACCGGGTCGATGTCGGCATATTCGTAGTGTGCCTTCACCATAGACAACGCCATCCTTGCACCATCCCGTGCACATGAAGCTTTCCAGCTTGTGATACGCTCGGGGGCTCGGCGCAGAATCTCCGAGTACTTCGCCATGGAGTCCGAGGCCTTGATGTGTATCTGGAGGGGCTTGGCGATCTCTTTGGTTGGGTGATGGCGGTGTTGATAAAGTTGCCAGCAATAACCATGCATTCCTTGGCCGGAGGAGGCGATCTGGTTAAACCCATAGGAGCTTCAAATTCCGACAAGGATCACATGAGTTCAATAATTCCAAGCATCCAGACTGCAGAAATACAAGGCGGAGAAATCTTACTGAAGATGCACCTGCCAAAGGGTGTCCGCCTGGGATTCTTTCTCTTGCTGGAGGAGCTTATATGCCTCGCCGTGGCGATGGTTTTGCTCATCAGCAGCTTGCTCTGATCTTTTAAGATCACAAGCTCCTCCTTCAAGCGATTGATTTCCGCGGAGGCGGATTCCTGCAGGGACTTCATGGAATCCTCATGCATTTTCAGCATTTCTTCCCTCTCCTTTTTAAGGATCTTGTTCTCGCTGTCCAGCTGCTGAATGTGCTTGGACTGCTCGACAATGTCCTTGGCCTTGGCAACATGTTCTGCAAAGTCGGAGAAAACAAAGTACATAGTGAGTACTCGGAGAATGAAGGCATAAAACCAAGATGGAATGCGCAAAAAAGAAAACAGACTCTTGTTTTTGATGATCTGTTCCTTCAAGATGGCAGTTTTACCCTTTTCGGCTTCAAGATCTGCGTGCATCTTCTGGTACTTGTCGTTGGCCATGCCCCTCCGAGCATTCTCGTTCTGTGGAACAACGGAAAAAAGTTAAACCGTTGTTTAGTCTACTTGGAGCATCTAATCGGAATCTTTCCACTTAGACGCTCGGGGGCTACAGCGAGAGTTTTTAACTTAGCAATATGCTTAGCTTTTCTTTAAGCATCTAGTCGGAGCTAATTCAGTTCTCGATTAGAAGCTTGGGGGCTATAGTATAAAGTTTTAACTCAGAAAATGCTTAGCTTTTCTTTAAGCATCTAGTCGGAACTAATTCAGTTACAACTAGAGGCTTGGGGGCTATAGTATTGAAAATTATAAACACTGTGTATGCTACTCTTAAAGCATCTAGTCGGAATAGTTTCTTCCATCTAAATGCTTGGGGGCTACAGTGAGAGTTCTTTCTAACTTAGTCACTCTTAGAGCATATAGATGCAAAACCTATGGTTTTCCATCTACATCCTCGGGGGCTACAGTGGGATACTCATATGAAATGCAAAAGGCAAAGTAAAACTTACAAGTGCAATAATCTTGAGGTTTATAGCGCTCTCGGCTAGCATCTTGCCAAAGCAGATGCTATTTCCTCGCAAGATATCCGCTTGTTGGAGAAGCTCCTCAATACCGCACGTCGGAGACGACGACACTCCTCCAGGAACCAGAGTTGTGTTACTCGGCGTGAGCGCCGGGTAAACTATCTTCGGGAACTCAAAGGGCTTCTGGGGAGCGGGGGCGCCGCCTTCGGCAGAGGTACCATCTCCCATGACCGCCTTGCCGCTACCGATGGCATCCTTAGCCGGAGCTTCAGCCATTTGTTGAGCGGTGCTCTCTTGCGTCGCCTGCTCACCGACAATAGCAAGTTCGGTAGAGGCGCCAGAATCCACTTCCATGACGGAAGGGCCTGGTGCCTCCTTAGCCTGCGAGCTTGTCGGGGCAGACGAAGGCTTGACGGGAGGAGTAGCAGGGGCGATGGCGGGGGAGGCATCGCGATGCAGCATATCCTTGATATTTCTAGAAGCCCCCAAAGTTTTGGAGGTCTTCTTGAGGCTGGTCGTGGCTTTCTTGCTGAGACGTGCAAAATGCATAAGTACAGGAACAAAACAGACAGATAGACAATGTCGGAGAATGAGAAGCTTACACTAGGGGGGTGCTTTGGCAAAAATCTCGGTGGCTTTTCTATTTTCCGCCTCCAGGGCGGCGGTAGTCTTTTTGGAGGCTCCACCCTCCGTCTTCTTCTTCTTGCCTCCGTCGGCAGCGTCAGAGGTGGAGCTGTTCCGCTTTCGCGCCAACGGAACATCGTAGTCGGACACGACCGTGACTTCCTTCATCTTTGGATCGTAGATTTGGGCAGCCAGGTTGTCCTCATCTAGATCGCTAAGCTGTTAAGTAAGAAATCACCGTGTTAGATAAGATGATATTAACAAGACGGAGAAACTGGAGCATATGTCGTACACGGAAAATAAATATCTACCTTTGGGCACTTGCCGTCTACGAACATGTCGTAGGTGATGGTGAAGCCACGCTTCTTATCCTTCACTTTGACGATGTCCTTCAGACGGAGCTTGACGGAGTCGCTCGAGAAGTTATCCACGGAGAACCGGAGGGTATCCCTTCGATCACTGGTATACTCGTGCATGAATTCGCCTGATGAACCAGCACATGGCTAGGTCCAAGCCGGTCAAACCCGTCTCTACGAACCATTCGATCTGCCTTATTGCGCGAGAAGCATCGAGATCGGAGGGAAGGGAGGCATGGGACCTCCATGTGGAAACTTCAGCGGCGGCTCCATCGGCGAAGTCCGGGTACGTTACTTCTCGGCCCGCCAAAGGAATGTCGGGGCCGTAGAAGTACGTCCGCTGCCAGTTTTTGCAGGACTCGTGGCCGACGATGTCGAGGAACCGCCGGCCAGGTCGAATCTTGAAGCTTATGGTGCCGCAGTTCCTAAGATCCTCCTTACTATGTCCGGCTTCACGTTTGATAGTGAAGAAGTACACGAACAAGTCTAACCTAGGCCTAATCCCTAGGTAACCCTCACAAAGTGCCGTGAAGTTGCTAAGCACTAAGATGCTATTGGGGGAAAGGTTATGGGGTTGGACCTTGTAGTGGTTCAAGACGGAGAGGAAGAAGTGGGAGATGGGCAGGGAAACGCCGCGTACCAGCTGAGCCTTGAGGTACACCTTTTCTCAGGCTTGGGGATAAGGTGTCACCTCGCCGGCCGGTGTCGCCCACCAGGCGAGCCCCTCCGTCGTAGGGAGGTAGCCTTCGGCGACCATCTCTTGGATGTCACAGTCGGTGATGTCCAAGCCGCGCCAGTCGCCCTTATGCGAGTCTGGCTCTTCGTCCAGCGGTTCCAGCGCCGCCAAATTATGGACTCCGCCGATGGACTCGATCACCGCCTATGCGGGGATGACCAAGCCCTCTGGGGGCACGATGACGGAGCTCGCCGGCTTCGCTCGACGCCGCCATCGACAGGGAGGTGCTGCTACTGGCCATGGAGTGGAGGACGGGTGCGACTGACACAGATGGAAGCTAGGGTTTTCGAGGTTTCTCGCGGAGAGCTCGAGGAGACGTGCGGCTGGAGGAAGAAGACGATGACGTGAGAAGAATGAGGTAAAAAGTGGAAAATGCCCCACGGTTACTATTTATCATCCTCGGCATCAAGATTCGTGCAGCTAATCGGACGGTTGCCGCGTAGACGACGTGTTCGCGAACGTGTGCGGAAATTTCGCCACGTCTCCAACCGCCGCCGCCAACGGTTCGTATCGCTCGCGCGGGAAAATCGGATATGATTGCGTTCGCTGCATGTGTGAGTTATGAGGCATCACTGACCTAAGCCTACGTCGTCCTAGCTGACACTGGTAGATGAGCCGTCGCATCGAAGATTCCGGCATGGACGGATTTAATCCGACTACGGAAGAGTACGATGGAAGATTCAGCATTTCTCCGGCTTACCATTCGAAGATGGAGAAAACCTTGCATGGTTCTTTGGGAGGACTACAAGATGTTGCTTGACGATCTTCCGACATTCATCTGGACGGACCATTCCATGTGAAGAGGCAAGATGGTGCAAGATCTCGGAGTTCTCCGGGGGCTACTATTGGGGATATGCTATATGGGTATCCTTATAGCATGTCTCTTATCCGACTAACCCGGGTGGCCCATAGTCGGTAGCGTGGCCTATGGCCTGCTGGGCGGACCAGTTAGGTGGATCCAGAAGGGAGGCCCATGCCGGATAAAGGAAGGCTACGGTGGAGTCACCAGCGTACCCGGAGCCTTGGAGTGCAAGATACACAAGACTAGTAATAGACGGTGTAGGACTCTGAAACCTGTCCGGCTAGGACTTTTCCCTGTAACCCTAGGACCTGGCGACTATATAAGTCGGGCCTATGGGAGCCTTTAGGGCAGACAATCTCAGACAACCTAGTATCAATTCATACTACCTCGCACAGCGAACCTATCTCTGTAACTCGGCGTATTGCCCTTATAGTGATTTATAGCAGGAGTAGGATTCCGCCACCATTGTGGGATCTGAACCTGGGTAAGCTGTGTTACCTCGTACCCGTCAACCGTCCGCCTTACCCCACGTCTCTAAACACGCACTGTGAGGACCCCTCCATGGCGTACTCATCGGCAATACCACAACAGTGGCCCAAGCCCATGGCAATTTCGACTCCTTGGAGGACAAGTCTAGATTAGATAGAATTTCCACTACTAGGAAAAGGGCTATAGGTAATCCGCACATCCGTGGCTCACATGGTTGAAGTGCCCCACGGGTAAAATAAGCGTGGCTCACCTGTGGGTAGTGCCCTACTAGTAACTAGAACAACCGTGGCGCACATGGGGTATGTGCGCCACAGATATGTATGGGCCAGGGGCCTGCCAGCCGCGTGCCACGTACCCATAGCGCACATAGGGTAGGTGCGCTATAGTTGTGGCAAGTTCTGTGGCGCACTATGCCATATGCGCCACGGTTGTGGCAAGTTCTGTGGCGCACTATGCCATGTGCGCCACGGATGTATAAACATAGTAGTAGGGCACCTTGCCCAAGTGCCCTACGCCTAACTATCCTGCACCAACTCCACCCTCCCCCCCCCCCCCCCCCCCCGTGGATCGCCTTTTTAGGCTTTGCAAAAAATAAAAGAAAATGATAAACACTTCAAAAAATTAAATCCTTTCATATTTAGGAAGATAATGTGGTATAGTTTCTAGGAAAATTAACAAACATGAGTTTTGACTTTTTCTGCAAAAAAAAGTCATGCCACGGTAAAAAGGCCGTAACTTTTGCATACGATGTCAAAAAAAATCGTATAATATACCAAAATGACGAGAACGAGAATTCGCATCCGCTCGCAACGAACTTCGGTCGTTTAGCAATTTTTTAGATTTTCAAATTTAGAAAAGAGTAAAAAGTTACGGTCAAAAGACCGTTTTTCCTACAGAAAAGAAATAGAGGGCGACTTACCCGTAGCGCACCACCACCTAGTGCGCCACGGATAAGCTTGGGCGGGATTCAAATTTGAATCCCCACCCTACCCTCCTCCCTTTTCCTTTCCCCTTTTCCCTTCCCCTTTTCCCTCTTCCTCTCCCTTTTCCTTCTCCTTCTTCCTTCTTCCTTCTTCCTTCTTCCTTCTCCCTTCTTCCTTCTCCTCCTTCCCCTTCTCCTCTCCTTGCAGTGACGGCGCGACGTCGACCTCCTTCTCCTCCTCCTCGCAGTGACAACGGGCGACGGCGGCATCCTTCTCCTCACGGACCTCCCTTCCTCCCTCTCTTCCTCCATCTCTTCCTACCTTCCTCTCTTCCTCCATCTCTTCCTTCCTCCCTCTCTTCCTCCATCTCTTCCCTCCTCCCTCTCTTCCTACCTTCCTTTCTCCAACCACACCCTTTCTACCACCTCGACGCCGGCGAGGACTAGAGCGGCCATGACCCCTCCCGCACCTCCCTGCCACGGCCATGCTCCGGTGAGGTGACACGACTGCGGAGGCGATGCACGGACCCAATTGCTTTTGCAATTCAAAACGAGGGTGTTTTTTGCATTTTTTTTTGTTTTTTGAAAAACATATCCGTGGCGCACCTGAAAAGGCCTTCTGTGGCGCACTACCAGGTGTGCCACGCCTATCTTGACACAACCGTGGCGCACCATGCAGTGCGCCACGGCTACGAGATAGCCGTAGCGTGAGGCCCGTGGCGCACTGCTAGTGCGCCACAGAAGGCCTTTTCAGGTGCGCCACGAACAGACGTTTTTCTAGTAGTGTTTAAAGGGTATCAACCCTAATCTGGAACCAACTCTACCTACCCCGGGACCTGGACTATCTATATAAATCCCAGGAGGGCACGGCGAGAAGGACGATCACCACCCCATACACACACCTCACGCCAGATCGCATCTGCGCACCCCTGTGACCTTCGGTTCCACCGTAATCAAGAACAGACAAGCAGGAGTAGGATTTTCCCTCCGGGGCCTGAACCTGGGTAAATCTCGTGTCCCTGTGTTGCTTGTCTGTTAACCGTTCCGTGACTTCCAGCATCCCCATCTTCTCCAAAATCCAAGTCCATAACAATGGGCATTGATGAGATCTAACCTCGTCAATTGGCGTCGTCTGTGGGAAGCGGGGACGCTGATCGTGCGGTCGTGACGGTCCCATCCGGAGTGATCTACGATTCCTCGGCGACGGAGAGTCACCTCCTCTTTGGCGCCTTCAAATTCACCGCCCACTTGCCGGCCACCCTGAAAAAGATTTCGAGTCCCTAGGCGACGGGCTCGAGATGCTGTTCGGGAGCTTCTGCTTCCAGGTGGGGCAGACCGGCACCCTCCGCCTCCTAGAGCGGGTGCCACTACCCTCCATTAGGCCTGCTTCATGGGTCCCACCCATCGATGCCCAGGGTACATCGACGTTGACGAGCGATTCTGATGACAGCAACAACTGCAACTCCGATCTATGCGGCCGCCCTTCGGATGAAGGAACCTACGGATCCGGATCTGAGAGCTGCGGCAGCAGCGACCCACTCCGTGAGTGCTACCTGTGAGCCGCCATCCACGATGGCAACGCCAACAATGGAATAGATCCACCGCTAGGTTCGGGTGCCATACCGCCACCCAATCCCCCTCCCAACCCACAGATTGAGAATGGGGGAAACGGGGGAAACCCGGCTAACAGGGCCACCAAAGGCAGCAATCGTGGCTATGACCAGATCACCCTCATCGAGGAAGGATGGTGCCAAGCACACGAAGTCGTCCAAGGAAACAAAATCCTACCTATGGATGCCTCCCGTGACCTGCTGATGGACTATGACTGGTTCCTGATCGGTGAGCACAATCGGCAGGTGAAGCTGCAGGAGGAGCTCGAAAAGCGTAAGCAGGCAGCCATAGAATCAAGCGCATGGCGAGCTGCGCTCTCCACCGCTGGCGGCTCCACTTCACATGGCAACAATTCCAGCAAGTACCGCTCCCGCATGGAGCGCATGGACCCTGCCACGCGACACGAGGTCACCAGGGCCCTCGACACGTCCTTCATGACGATGGACTCACAAGGCAAAGTCATGCAAAAAACGCCGTAGGCTGCGATCATGGTGGCCACCACCTATCTCGTGTCCAATCCGCCTCCAGCGAGTGACCCGAAGAATGCAATGCACAAGTCCACGCTGGCAGGTCTCGGACTCGTTGGAGTTGCGCTCCACGACGAAACTCCTGCGGAGCCGAAGAAGAAGGCTGCGATCAAGTGCACTCAAAGCCGCACACCCTCATCTGAAGAGGAGGATCATGACCTGCCCCGACGCCATCGGAGCCCACGGCATTGCATTAGCAACTACGATGCTTGTAGTGAGCTCACCCAGCGCAAGATCGACAAATCACATACTAAACGCGCGTGTTCAACTGAGTTCGAAGAGGAGGACGACGGAGAGCTGTGCGGAGCCAGATGCTTCAGCAGATCCGTTCGGCAATCACGGATGCCGAAAAATTTCAAGCTACCTTCGGATAACCTGAAGTTCGACGGCACGCAGGAGCCAAAGGTTTGGCTTGACGACCACCTGTTGTTCGTCAAGCTCCACAGTGGGAACAATAACACCTCCTTATAGTGCGTTCAGCTATAGCTGACAGGCGCAACCAGGGTCTGGCTTAGCAGCCTATCCTCCGGCTCCATCCAAAGCTAGGAAGAGCTGGCATACAGCTTCATTCGCAACTTCAAGGGGACAAGCAAGAGGCCAACCTCAATCGAAGAGATGCGGGCGTGCACCCAGCGGACCAACGAGTCCATCCGCTCGTACGTACTACGCTGGTCCCACATCAAGAACTCCACCGCACACATCTCCAAAGAAAGATCAATCGATGCCTTCAAGGACTGTGCCAGACGCCCAGATTTCAAGGAGGAGCTTGGGCACGTCAAGACCAAAACCCTTGACCACCTCATGGACATCGCCAACTGCTAGGCAGACTGCAAGGATTCCGTCAACCGGACACATTCGGATGACAAAGACGACTTTGGCCGCTAGGGTTTAGGGTTTAGGGTTTAGGCGTGAGCACTGCAGCAAGAGAAGATCGTGCGTCTACTACGATCGCGATGGAGTCGACATGGTTACGACTGGATACGCTGATCCCCGCGACGATGGCAACCGCAATAGCGGATACCAGAACAACAATTACCGCGACGACGGACAACCCACACAAACGTGGCAACGTCGCAACCGCGATGACGAGCCTTCGACATATGACAAGCTATCTGGTACCTGCACCATCCACTTCTACATCAACAAACAAGATGGTAAGAAGAAGGCCAGCCACATGCTCAAGGACTGCCGGGAGTTCCAGAAGCTCAGCGAGGGCCTCACCCAAATGCGGCACCGGACGGTGAACCCTGGATTCGCACCTGCTCCAGGTGCCATCTCCCACGGAGCTCCTCCACCACCACGTGGCGGACCGTCGCAGCCGCCGGTCACGCCAGCACCAAACAAAGGTGCAGACGGGTACCCCCAACCAAAAGGAGCACTGATGATCCAGAAGGGCTGCCCAAGCAATAGGGTGCAGAAGAAGATCACCCGCCAGGTCAGCCTGGCCGTGACCTCCCCACCAGCCATACCTGAGTACCTCAGCGGCTCGGAGTCCTGCATCACGTTCGATTGTTCGGATGACCCACGCCAGATACCTCGCCGTCTTCATGGACGGCGGCAGCGACATCAACCTGATGGTCGCCATCACACTCGCAGTGATGTAGATCCTGCTGTGCAGCCTGGAGCAACCAGACACGACGTTCCACGACATAGTCCTAGGGAAGGGCATATACCCCCTGGGCAAGATATGGCTCGATGTCATCTTTGGCCAACCCGAAAACTTTAGGAGCGAGCGGATAGAGTTCGAAGTGGTGGACTGGCACGCCATCCTCGGGCGCGTGGCATTCGCAAGATTCTTGGCAGTACCGCACTATGTGTACCTGCTACTCAAGATACAGGACCTAGGGGCGTCATCATTGTCCAAGGAAGCTTCACCAGGTCAGACAGCTGCGACAAAGACTTCAATAGAATCTCTCAGTTGTTCGGCATGCAGGAGGAGCTCACGAGACTCAGAGAGGTGACAGACAACAGGGTACCCCCAGTCACCAGGCAAAATGCACCTGACATGTCGTTCGACTCCACAGTCAACACAAATAAAGTGGAGAGCAACCCGACGGATGGCTCCAAGACGGCGTTGATCGCCAAAGAACCGAGCCCCACATAGGAAAGCGCACTCGTCGAATTACTCCGTGAGCGTTGGGAAATTTTCGCCTGGTGTCCTGCGGACATGCTAGGAGTTCCCAGGGAATTCGCCGAGCATGCACTCAATGTGTTTCCATATGCGAAGCCAGTCAAGCAGTCGATGCGTCGACTGTCCGAGCCAAGAGCCGAAGCTGTTGGAATCGAAGTCAACAGACTGCTTGATGCCAACTTCATTAGGGAAATCAAAGAAAGCGAGTGGCTGGCCAACACCGTGCTGGCCCCCAAGAAGGACACGGACATCCTGCGGATGTGCATGGACTTCACATTGCTCAACAAGCACTATCCCAAGGACCACTTCCCGCTACCACAGATCGATCAAATCATCGACACCACTGCAGGATGCGAGAAAATCTCCTTCCTCGACGCCTACTCAGGCTACAACCAAATTAGACTGAAGGTCAAAGATCGGGATAAAATAGCGTTCATCACGCCGTTTAGGGTGTTCTGCTACAACACCATGCCCTTCGGGCTGAAGAACGCATGCGCCACATACCAGAGGTGCATGCAAGCATGTCTGAAGGACCAGATCGGCCGCAACATACAAGTCTATGTCGACGACATAGTAATCAAGACCAAGGAGGCCAGGATGCTCATCGACGATCTTCGCAAGACGTTCGATAACCTCGATCACTACAAGACCAAGCTAAACCCGGACAAGTGCGCCTTCGGCGTCCCGTCTGACCAATTACTCGGGTACTTCATCTCCCAATGGGGAATCGAGGCGAACCCGAAGAAGATTAGGGCCATACTGGCCATGGAGAAGCCGAAGAACCTCAAGGGAGTTCAGCAGCTAGCCGGACGAATCGTGGCGCTCAGCAGGTTCATCAGCCGAATGGGTGAGAAGGCCCTCCCCTTTTATCAGCTGCTGCGCAAGACGGACAAATTTGAGTGGACACCCGAAGCGGACAATGCGTTTGAGGACCTCAAGCGGATACTCTCCACCTCGCCTGTCCTAGTCACGCCGAAGGAGCGGGAGCCTTTAATGCTATACATCGCAGCCACACATCAGGTGGTCAGCACCGCACTCGTGGTCGAATGACCCAAAGATGGAAAGACCCACGGGGTCCAATGCCCAATCTACTACCTCAGCGAGGTACTGAACCCGGCAAAATAGAGGTACCCTCATTACCAGAAGCTCGCCTACGGCATATTCATTACTGCGCGTCGGCTGAGCCACTACTTCCAGGAGCACCAGATCATGGTCGTCAATGACGCCCCGCTGTCGAACATCCTGAACAACCCAAAATACACAGGACGCGTAGCCCTGTGGGGCATCGAGTTGTATCCTCGAGACAAAATCTACGAGTAGCGCACCGCCATCAAGTCCCAGGTCCTCCCTGACTTCCTCGTCCACTGGATGTAGCTCCAGCTGCCGGATACTCCAGACATTTCATAGTCCTGGACGATGCACTTCGACGGCTCCAAGTGCGAGGCTGGAGCAGGGGCCGGCATCATACTGATGTCCCCTCAAGGCGACAAGATGAAGTATGTCATTCGGATGAAATTCTGCGCCTCCAACAACGAGGCTAAATACGAAGCCCTCATCCACGGCATGAGGATGTCCAAGGTGAGCGGCGCAACACGCCTTGTCATCTACAGTGACTCGAACCTCGTCGTACAGCAGACGATGAACGAGTGTGACACCCATAGCACCAACATGATCGTGTATCGCGCGCTCTACAACTCACTCGAATGGGACTTTGACACCTGCGAGCTTTGGCACGTCAGAAGGAAAAGCAACGAAGAGGCCGACAAGCTCGCCAACATTGGTTCCACCTGCGCATGGATACCACCAGATGTGTTCCTCGAACAAATCTGCGTACCCTCCATCAAGAGGAAATTCCCAAAAGGCACAGCCGAAGAAGCAGAGCACTCGGTGTTGGAATTATGCCCTAGAGGCAATAATAAAGATGTTATTATTATAATTCTTGATCATGATAATGTTTATATTCCATGCTATAATTGTATTAAGCGGAAACTTTAATACTTGTGTGGTTTGTGAACAACATCGTGTCCCTAGTACGCCTCTATGGACGAGATCATTGATTAATGATGGTTAAGGTTTCCTAACCATGGACATGAGTTGTCAATTAATAATGAGATCATATCATTGGGAGAATGATATGATGGACATACCCAAACTAAGCGAAGCAATTAGATCGTGTCATCGTGTTCATCTTTGCGAAGCTTTTCTTATGTCAAATATTGTATTCCTTAGACCATGAGATAATACAACTCCCTGGTATCGGAAGAAAGCTTTGAGGTCATCAAACGTCATCCTATGAGAGGGTGATCATAAAGGTGTCTCTCAGGTGATCGGAAGGTACCTGTTGGGATTTGTCCCTCCCAAGTCAGAGAGATATACTTCGGGCCCACTCGGTAATCGATATTAACACCGCTTGCAAGCATGTGGTTAAGGAGTTAATCAGAAAGTGATATCGGATTACGGAACGAGTAAAGTACTTGCTGTGAACGAGATTGAACTAGGTATGATGGTACCGACGATCAAATCTCGGGCAAGTAAAATATCGCGAGACGAAGGGAATATATATGGGATTGATTGAATCCTGGCATCATGGTTCATCCGATATGATCATCGATGAATGTGTGGGAGTCAATATGGGTTTCCAGACCCCGCTATTGATTATTGATAGAAGATCATGTCTGCATGTTCTCGAACCCGAAGTGTCACACACTTAACGTGTCTCGACGCTAGGATAGATTGGATAATTGGTTTATGAGTTTTTGTTCGGAGTCTCAGATGGGATCCGGGACATCACGAGAGGATCCGGAATGGTCCGGAGAATAAGATTCATATAAGGCGGTGCAGTTTTTGGAGTTTGGAATTGTTTCGGGTTAATCGGTATTGTACCGGAAGCTTCTAGAACCTTCCAGAAGGGGACCAACGTGGCCCCACCTGCCGGGAGGGGGCATGGGCCTATGAGGGAGTGCCCTGGCCGCATTGGGCCAGGGGCACAAGGCCCCATAGGGCCCAGCCGGCCAAACAAGGGGAAACCCTAATTGGAGCTTCTAGAAGGAGGGGGGGGGGAACTTGCCCCCCACTCCTCCCTCTTTGGCCGCCGGCTAGGACTTGGGGGAGGGGTTAGGGCTGGCTCCCACCCCTCTATATATAGAGGGCTGGGGCGCACCACCCCCCCACACCTTCCCCTCAAGCCTAGTCGCCCTGCTGCCCTCCTCTCTCTCTCCCTCCCGACTGCGTGTAGGCGAAGCCCTGCTGCAGAAACTCTCCACCACTTGCACCGCACCGTCGCGTTGTAGATCCATTCCGTCTCTCCACCATACTTGATGGACCGAGGAAGGAGGAGACGTCGAGGTGCTGCACATGTGCATCTCCCGGAGGCATCGCCACTTGCGGTGCTAGATCGGATCGCGAGGAGGAGAAGCGAGTACGACTACATCACCCACGTTCCGAAGAACGTTCCGCTGTGCGAATCTTCAAGGGTATGAAGATCTCATCTAATCTCTCTCGTTGTTTGCATCTCCTAGATTAGATCTTGGCTTTCTCGTTCGCATCCGTAGAATTTTTTTGATTTACTATGCTGCGAAACCCTTAAGTGGTATCAGAGCTAGATCTATGCGTAGATGTGTTTCACGAGTAGAACGCAACATGGTTGTTGCGGGCGTTGATGTTTTCTGTTGCAAGCCTCTTGTTTGTGTTCTTCTTATGACGCGGGATAGTGATATTGAAGCGGTCCAGGCCAACCTTACGCGACGTCGTTCGCGAGACCGGCTCCGCACTTGACGTGTGGCTTGTTCCACACATGCGGCTGGTGGATACCTGTTTCTCTCACTATAGTTGTCATGGGATTTACACCGGAGTTTGGCAACCATAATATCACCGTTGTGGCTTTCCGTAGGTAAGAATCGTTCTTAGCTTGCTACTCCCATAAGCCACGTAAAACATGCAACAACAAAGTAGAGGCGTCTAACTTGTTTTTGCAGGGAGTGTTTTCTGTGATATGGTATGGCCCAAGATATGATGTGTGTATTGTATGCGATGATCATGTTTTGTAATGTTTCACGACTTGCATGTCGATGAGTACACAACCGGCAGGAGCCATATGGTTGTCTTTATAATTGTGTATGACCTGTGTGTCAACTTCTTATACGCCATGTAATAGTTTCACTTTATCGCTAAGTAGTTAGCAATAGTTGTAGTTGCTATTCGTGGTGGAGGAAATCATGGTGGAGTGATGGAGATCATGCCGGCACGCACAAGATGGAGATCATTGCGCGAAGATTGGCTATACCATGTCACATAAAGTTATATGCATGTGATGTTTATCCTTTTATGTATCTTATTATGCTTAGATCGCGACGGTAGCATTATAAGATGATTCCTCACTTAAAGATCAACATAAAACTGTGTTCTCCCCATGTATGCACCGTTGCGAAAGTTCGTCGTGTCCAAGCATCACGTGATGATCGGGTGCTATAGACTCTACGTTCACATACAACGGGTGCAAGCCAGTTTTGCACACGCGGAAATACTTGGGTCTAACTTGACGAGCCTAGCATGTACAGACATGGCCTCGGAACGAATGAACCGAAAGGTTAAGCATGAGTCATATGAATGATATGATCGACACTTTGTTGTCCACCATTGAAGCCACATCTCTTCTCGTGAAGATCGGATTAGGTGTGGTGAATTTGGATCGTGTTCACTAAACAACTTGAGGGATGTTGAATTTAGTGGGAGTTCATCTAGTAATTTGATTAAAAGTTGAACTTGTTATCATGAACATAGTATAATTTGTACTTGCAAATATTGTAGATCAAATGGCTAAGTCCAACTTCAACTTCAACGTTTTTGCTGAGAAGGAAAAGCTTAGAAACAATGGGTCTAACTTCACCAATTGGTTCCGCAATCTGAGAATCATTCTCTCTGACGGTCAAAAGGACTATGTCCTTGAAAATGCGCTAGGTGACGCCCCTGCTGTAGATGCGCCGGCTGATGAGAAAGCTGTCTATCAGCCGCGCAAAGATGATTATGGTGTGATTAAGAGCACCATGTTGTTTGCTATGGAATCGTACCTTCAAAATCGTTTTGAAGACTATCCCAGGCCCTTTGAGATTCTCGAGGAGCTGAAAACCATGTTTCAGACTCATGCCCGTTCTGAGAGATATGAGATCTCTGAGAAGTTCTTTAACTGCAAGATGGAGGAAGGGAGTTCCGTTAGTGAGCACGCCATTAAGATGTCGGGCTACACTCAACGCCTTGAGCAACTGGACTGCAAGATTCCAGAGGAGCTCAAGATTGACAGGGTTCTGCAATCACTCCCTCCCAGCTACAAAAGTTTTGTAGTGACTCACAATAAGATTGGTTCCACTGATACGATCACCGAGCTCTTCCCAAAGCTGAAGGTTGCGGAGGTGGACATCAAAAAGGATAATCATGTGTTGATGGTCAACAAGCCCCCCACCTTCAAGAAAGGTAAGGGTGCAAAGAAGCCCTTCAAGAAAGGCGGCGGCAAGCGCGTTGCCCCTGCTGAGAAGAAGCTCAAGTCTGGTCCTAAGCCGGACACTGAGTGCTTCTATTGCAAGGACAAGGGTCACTGGAAGCGCAACTGTCCGAAGTACTTAGCGGACAAGAAGGCTGGCACCATCAAAGGTATATTTGATATACATGTTATTGATGTTTTCCTTACTAGCCCTCGTTGTAGTGCCTGGGTATTTGATACTGGTTCAGTTGCTAATATTTGTAACTCGAAACAGGAGCTACGGAATAGACGGCGGCTAGCGAGGGATGAGGTGACGATGCGCGTTGGCAACGAATCAAGAGTTAATGTGATGGCCGTCGGCACGCTCTCCTTAGTTTTACCTTCGGGATTAGTTTTAAACCTCAATAAATGTTATTATGTGCCTGTGTTGAGCATGAACATTATTTCTGGATCTTGTTTATTGCAAGACGATTATTCATTTAAATCGGAGAATAATGGTTGTTCTATTTATATGAGTAACATCTTTTATGGTCATGCACCTGTTGTGAATGGTTTATTTCTTCTAAATCTCGAAAGGGATGAAACACACATCCATAACATTGAGGCTAAGAGATGCAAAGTAGATAGTGATAATACTACTTATTTGTGGCACTGTCGTCTAGGTCATATTGGTGTAAAGCGCATGAAGAAACTCCATTCTGATGGACTTTTGGAGTCTCTTGATTTTGAATCATTTGACACATGCGAACCATGCCTCATGGGCAAGATGATCAAAACCCCGTTCTCCGGTATGATGGAGCGAGCAACGGACTTGTTGGAAATCATACATACCGATGTATGCGGACCGATGAGTGTTTCGACGCGCGGTGGATATCGCTATTTTCTTACTTTTACCGATGACTTAAGTAGATATGGGTATATCTATTTAATGAAACATAAATCTGAAACATTTGAAAAGTTCAAGGAATTTTAGAATGAAGTGGAGAACCATCGTAACAGAAAAATTAAGTTTCTATGATCCGATCGTGGAGGTGAATATTTGAGTTATGATTTTCTCACGCATCTTAAAGCAAGTGGAATCGTTTCGCAACTCACGCCACCCGGAACACCATAGCGCAATGGTGTGTCTGAACGCCGGAATCAAACCCTATTAGATATGGTCCGATCAATGATGTCTCTTACTGATTTGCCGTTATCATTTTGGGGTTATGCATTAGAAACCGCTGCATTCACTTTAAATAGGGCACCATCTAAATCCGTTGAGACGACACCGTATGAACTGTGGTTTGGTGCTAAACCTAAGTTGTCGTTTCTCAAAGTTTGGGGATGCGAAGCTTACGTCAAGAAATTGATGCCAGACAAGCTCGAACCCAAAGCGGAGAAATGCGTCTTCATAGGATACCCTAAGGAAACTATTGGGTATACCTTCTATCACAGAACTGAAGGCAAAGTGTTTATCGCAAAGAACGGTTCCTTTCTTGAGAAGGAGTTTCTCTCGAAAGAAGTGAGTGGGAGGAAAGTAGAGCTAGACGAGGTTGTTGAACCTTCTCTTGAATTGGAGAGTAGCGGAGCACCTGAAATTGTTCCAGTGCCGCCTGCACCAACAATAGAGGAAGCTAATGACAAGGATCATGAAGCTTCAGACGATGCTGCTACTGAACGTCGCAGGTCGACAAGGTCGCGTGCCCCTCCTGAGTGGTACGGCAACCCTGTCTTGACTGTCTTGTTGGTAGAAGACAGTGAACCTACGAACTATGAGGAAGCGATGATGAGCCTAGACTCTGAGAAATGGCTAGAAGCCATGAAATCCGAATTGGGATCCATGAGCGAAAACCAAGTATGGACTTTGGTGGACCCTCCTAGCGACCGAAAGGCCGTTGAGTGCAAATGGATCTTCAAGAAGAAAACAGACGCAGATGGTAATGTTACCGTCTATAAAGCACGGCTTGTCACGAAAGGTTTTCGACAAGTTCAAGGTGTTGTCTACGATGAGACTTTCTCTCCCGTAGCGATGTTTAAGTCCATTCGGATTTTATTAGCAACAGCTGCGTTTCATGATTATGAAATATGGCAGATGGATGTCAAGACTGCGTTCCTCAATGGCAACATTGATGAAGAGTTGTATATGATGCAACCCGAAGGTTTTGTCGATCCTAAGGATGCTGATAAAGTATGCAAACTTCAGCGTTCCATTTATGGACTGAAGCAAGCATCTCGGAGTTGGAACCTTCGTTTTGATCAAGTGATCAAGAGCTTTGGATTTGTTCCAAATTGCTACGAAGCTTGTATCTACAAGAAAGTGAGTGGGAGCTCGGTGACATTTCTGGTACTATATGTGGATGACATATTGATTATTGGAAATAACATTAACATGCTTAACGATGTGAAGAGTTATTTGAACAAGTGTTTTTCAATGAAAGACCTAGGTGAAGCTGCTTATATATTGGGCATCAAAATCTATAGAGATAGACAAAGACGCCTGATAGCTTTAAGCCAGAGTACATACCTAGAAAAAGTTCTGAAAAGGTTCAGAATGGATAAGGCAAAGAAAGGTTCAGTGCCTATGTTGTCAGGTAAGATATTGAGCAAGGCTCAGTGTCCAGCTACGGTAAATGATAGAGAAGCTATGAGCAAAGTGCCTTATGCCTCGGCCATAGGTTCTATCATGTATGCCATGCTGTGTACTAGACCGGATGTGTCCAATGCTCTTAGTTTGATGAGCAGATATCAAAGTGATCCAGGAGTGGAACACTGGACAGCCGTGAAGAACATCCTAAAGTACCTAAATAGGACTAAAGAGATGTTCTTAGTCTATGGGGGTGATGAACAGCTCGTCGTAAAAGGTTACGTCGACGCTAGTTTCGACACCGACAAGGATGATTCTAAATCTCAGGCAGGATACGTTTATATTTTGAATGGAGGAGCTGTGAGCTGGAGAAGCTGCAAGCAAAGCGTGATCGCGGGATCTACAGTAGAAGCGGAATACATGGCTGCTGAAAAAGCGTCAAGTGAAGGAGTTTGGATCAAGAACTTCATCACTGAGCTTGGCATGGTTCCAAGTGCATTGGACCCACTGGAGATATTGTGTGACAACACTGGCGCCATAGCACTCGCTAAGGAACCAAGATATCATCCAAAGACCAAGCATATCAACCTCAAGTTTCATATAATCCGAGATTATATAGCAGATGGAGATCTGAAGATTTGCAAAGTACATACATATCTGAATGTCGCAGATCCATTGACTAAACCTCTTCCACGTGTAAAACATGATCAACACCTTAGTGCCATGGGTGTGAGATTGTTGCCAAATGTAAACTAGATTATTGACTCTAGTGCAAGTGGGAGACTGTTGGAATTATGCCCTAGAGGCAATAATAAAGATGTTATTATTATAATTCTTGTTCATGATAATGTTTCTATTCCATGCTAGAATTGTATTAAGCGGAAACTTTAATACTTGTGTGGTTTGTGAACAACATCGTGTCCCTAGTACGCCTCTATGGACGAGATCATTGATTAATGATGGTTAAGGTTTCCTAACCATGGACATGAGTTGTCAATTAATAATGAGATCATATCATTGGGAGAATGATATGATGGACAGACCCAAACTAAGCGAAGCAATTAGATCGTGTCATCGTGTTCATCTTTGCGAAGCTTTTCTTATGTCAAATATTGTATTCCTTAGACCATGAGATAATACAACTCCCTGGTATCGGAAGAAAGCTTTGAGGTCATCAAACGTCATCCTATGAGAGGGTGATCATAAAGGTGTCTCTCAGGTGATCGGAAGGTACCTGTTGGGTTGTATGTATCGAGATGGGATTTGTCCCTCCCAAGTCAGAGAGATATACTTCAGGCCCACTCGGTAATCGATATTAACACCGCTTGCAAGCATGTGGTTAAGGAGTTAATCACAAAGTGATATCGGATTACAGAACGAGTAAAGTACTTGCTGTGAACGAGATTGAACTAGGTATGACGGTACCGACGATCAAATCTCGGGCAAGTAAAATATCGCGAGACGAAGGGAATATATATATGGGATTGATTGAATCCTGGCATCATGGTTCATCCGATATGATCATCGATGAATGTGTGGGAGTCAATATGGGTTTCCAGACCCCGCTGTTGATTATTGATAGAAGATCATGTCTGCATGTTCTCGAACCCGAAGTGTCACACACTTAACGTGTCTCGACGCTAGGATAGATTGGATAATTGGTTTATGAGTTTTTGTTCGGAGTCTCGGATGGGATCCGGGACATCACGAGAGGATCCGGAATGGTCCGGAGAATAAGATTCATATAAGGCAGTGCAGTTTTTGGAGTTCGGAATTGTTTCGGGTTAATCGGTATTGTACCGGAAGCTTCTAGAACCTTCCGGAAGGGGACCAACGTGGCCCCACCTGCCGGGAGGGGGCATGGGCCTATGAGGGAGTGCCCTGGCCGCATTGGGCCAGGGGAACAAGGCCCCATAAAGCCCAGCCGGCCAAACAAGGGGAAACCCTAATTGGAGCTTCTAGAAGGAGGGGGGAAACTTGCCCCCCACTCCTTCCTCTTTGGCCGCCGGCCTAGGACTTGGGGGAGGGGTTAGGGCTGGCGCCCACCCCTCTATATATAGAGGGATGGGGCGCACCACCACTCAACACCTTCCCCTCAAGCCTAGTCGCCCTGCTGCCCTCCTCTCTTTCTCCCTCCCGACTGCGTGTAGGCGAAGCCCTGCTGCAGAAACTCTCCACCACTTGCACCACGCTGTCGCGTTGTAGATCCAATCCATCTCTCCACCATACTTACTGGACCGAGGAAGGAGGAGACGTCGAGGTGCTGCACGTGTGCATCTCCCGGAGGCTTCGCCACTTGCGGTGCTAGATCGGATCGGATCGCGAGGAGGAGAAGCAAGTACGACTACATCACCCACGTTCCGACGAACGTTCTGCTGTGCGAATCTTCAAGGGTATGAAGATCTCATCTAATCTCTCTCGTTGTTTGCATCTCCTAGATTAGATCTTGGCTTTCTCGTTCGCATCCGTAGAATTTTTTTGATTTACTATGCTGCGAAACCCTTCACTCGGGGGCTGCGCCACCCGAAGGACAAGAAGGACCCGAAAATCTCGACAGAGAGGTCAAGTTGGTCAGCCTGATGCAGGTCATGGCGATTGAAGAAACATGGACGCAACCGTACCTACGGTACCTAATAAATAATTAGCTGCCTGAGGACCCGACAGATGCCCGACGCATATCCCGCCGGTCAAAGGTCTTCACCATCATCAATGGAGAGTTATACAAGCTCAACATTTCGGGTGTGCTGGCAAACCGCAATGAACGATGCCAAGGACATAGTCCAGAGGTGCAACGCCTGTGAGAAGTACGCGGACAAGACACACGCGCCAGGATTCGAGCTGAGGCCTATACCAGTGGCCTGGCCCTTCACCCAGTGGGGCCTCGACATGATCGGCAAACTACCAAAGTCCTCACCAGGAGGCCACGTCTTCCTCCTGGTCGCAGTCGAAAAATTCTCCAAGTGGATCGAGGCCATGCCCGTCACCAACCAAAGCAGAAAAACTGCCGTCAAATTTTTTGAGTCCATCGTCTATAGATTCGGCGTGCCAAATAGCATCATAATAGACAACGGCTCGAACTTCATCTCGAAGGAATTTCGGGACTTCTGCGGGAACCTCGGAATCAACATATCATATGCCTCTATGGCGCACCCCCAAACCAACGGCCAAGTCGAAAAGGCTAACGGTCTCATAGGCAAGGACATCAAGAAGCGCCTGCTATGCCCACTCGAAAGCCTTGAGAGAGCCTAGGCAAACGAGATAGCCTCCGTCCTCTGGAGCCAGCGCACAACGCCGAACACCTCAACTGGCTATACGCCCTTCTTCATGGTGCACGGAGCCGAAGCCGTGCTACCCACTGAGGTACGCCACAAGGCCCCGCGGGTCGTTGCTTACAGCGAGGCCAAATCATCGTCCGCACTCGAAGACGCCAACGACACACTCGACGAGGCATGCAACATCGCCGCGGCCCGCTCAACGGTGTACCAGCAGAGCCTCCGCAACTACCACAGCCGTCGGCTGCACCCAAGGTCCTTCGTCGAAGGAGACCTTGTCATGCGACTCAAGCAAGAAGGGCACAAGAAGCTCGAGTCACCCTAGGAAGGACCCTACATTGTCCCTGAAGTCATTCGAGGTGGCGCCTACCGCATCATGGATGTCGCATTAGGAGTCGAGTACTCCAACCCTTGGAACGTCGCACGATTGCAACGCTTCTACCCCTAGTTACCCTTTACTTTCAATAAGACTATTCAGCCAGGCTACCTAGCTGAACAATGTACCTCCTCGTTTACAATGAATAAAAGCTAAGTTCCTTGGCCCAAATATCTTCTTATACTTACATTATTTATCGCTAAAAACGCTCGGGGGATGCACCTCACCTTACGACTTCGTCAACTGACAACAACGCATATAACCTGAGTAGCTGACCATGTCAGGATAACGAAAAGGATATGCACATTACATAATCACACAACACACCATGTGCCAACACATACAACTTTACAGAAGGGCATTACAAAGCCCACTACAATAAATATAGACTTTACATTATCTCGTTTGTTCTTTACAGGACTTAACCATGTTGCAGCAGAACATTCGCCCGCTCCTCAAATACATCTACAATTTCTTCGACGTACTGCGCCACAGCCGCATAATGGGGTCGCATATCCCACACCATGCCATCTCGAGGAGGAGGCGGCCTAGCCGCTATCTCCGCAATATCAACATCACGACGATACAGTCGAACAAGAGATATGGCCGCTTTCACGCCCGTAATCAGCTGATGGCGCATCAGCTCCTTTACATGACCTGCATCTCGAAACTTCCCAAGCAAGCCTATAAAGCTAGAAGGTGCAGCATCCAAAGGAAACATGGTGGCCCAGATAGTCGCAAGCGATGACCTCGCCCACTTCAGCACCCGAAGAACTTGGTGTACGCGATCTTGCACCATCGCAAGGACGATGGCTCGATCAGGTCCATCCAGAAGAAGCCTCCGGCCTCCAAGTCTTGTTGCATCAATCAGTTCATCCAAATTGCGACGTGTTCCTTCTCTTCCTTCAGAAGCAGATTTACAACTGCATAAAACATTGGGTGAGCAAACATAAAAATAAGGCGCACTCGAAGAACCAACATTTCACAAGGAATCACATTGGAGCTGCTCACCCATCTACCAAAATTCTTAGAGTAGGAACTCTTCCCTGGAAATGGCTAGCTCAGCCTTCAACTTCCATACATCCGCATGACCACGGATGCTAAGGATATCCTTCTCCAAACTTCTAACGTGGTCACACAGGAAAGGCAACTGCGAAGACTCGCTCAGCGATGGGCGAGGGCCAGGCGCAGGAGAAGGCGTGATCACGGGAGCCTCACCCGAAGGACCCTAAGGGTAAAAAGGCAAAACACGAACATCACAAAACTTTCGACAGAAGTTGAAAGAGGAAATCATACATATACATAAATAAAGCCATTTCATGGTGAAGTGAATATTGTTCATCCAAAAGGGGTTACATCAAAATAAAGAAATCTAGACTAAATACAAGGAAGAAGGGCCTAAGCGCCAGCACCCGGAGCAGCTTCGGAGCCAGAGTGCCTACTCTTGGCTGCTCGCTGCTGCTCTGCCGAATAGCTGGCCAGGAGGTCGATGATCTTAGGCCCAAAATGCTTGCAGCGGGAGGCAAAGGTGGAAAAAGCTACCTCGAATCCATCCGCCGCCGTCGGCATTCGGGACGTGACCTGCGTCAGATCCAGCTCCGCTCTAGACGCCATGGCCATGGCCAACCCCATGGCAGCACCAACCCCCTTCTGCTTGCGCTTGTACTCTACCAGAGCGTCGCCTGAGAGGGAATCCGCCAGCGAGCTGACGTCCTTGATAGCAGCGCCCTTGGGGTTGACTTATTTATAAAAGCGCGTCAACACCTTCTTGGCCTCGCCAAGAGAGCCCGCAGCAGAAGTGCAGTGATCCTCGATCGCCGCAACGACATCCGCTAGAAGGTCCCCGTGCTCCAGCACGCTGCGATCAAACGCGACGCCAGAAGCATCTGGCAAGAAAGGTATGAAAAATTCGAGTGAGGAGCAAGAAAAAGCATCATAATATATGGAAGACAAAAAAGAAGACAAGGGCAGCTTACCAAAGATCGCCCTGGCAGCAGCCATGGCACTCTCCCGAGTGGTTGCCATGGCCGCAAGCTGCTGCTCACAATCTTTGGCCTCCTTCTGCTGGAGCTCAAGGGCCTCCGCAGCATCCACTGCCTTCTTCTCCGCCTGACCAAGGCTCTTTTTGAGAGCGTTCAGCCTTCAGAGAGCGTGCACTCGAAAATAATCAAGAAGAAAGCTATGCACCTTGGAGCTGCTTGAGCTCACCCTCCAGCGATAGATGCTGATGGATGAGAAGATTGGCGCCGCAGACAAAAGGCTGCAAAAAGGCCAGCAGGTCTAATGAGTAAAAAAGACGTGACCTGCGTCAGATCCAGCTCCGCTCTAGACGCCATGGCCATGGCCAACCCCATGGCAGCACCAACCCCCTTCTGCTTGCGCTTGTACTCTACCGGAGCGTCACCTGAGAGGGAATCCGCCAGCGAGCTGACGTCCTTGATAGCAGCGCCCTTGGGGTTGACTTATTTATAAAAGCGCGTCAACACCTTCTGGGCCTCGCCAAGAGAGCCCGCAGCAGAAGTGCAGTGATCCTCGATCGCCGCAACGACATCCGCTAGAAGGTCCCCGTGCTCCAGCACGCTGCGATCAAACGCGACGCCAGAAGCATCTGGCAAGAAAGGTATGAAAAATTCGAGTGAGGAGCAAGAAAAAGCATCATAATATATGGAAGACAAAAAAGAAGACAAGGGCAGCTTACCAAAGATCGCCCTGGCAGCAGCCATGGCACTCTCCCGAGTGGTTGCCATGGCCGCAAGCTGCTGCTCACAATCTTTGGCCTCCTTCTGCTGGAGCTCAAGGGCCTCCGCAGCATCCACTGCCTTCTTCTCCGCCTGACCAAGGCTCTTTTTGAGAGCGTTCAGCCTTCAAAGAGCGTGCACTCGAAAATAATCAAGAAGAAAGCTATGCACCTTGGAGCTGCTTGAGCTCACCCTCCAGCGATAGATGCTGATGGATGAGAAGATTGGCGCCGCAGACAAAAGGCTGCAAAAAGGCCAGCAGGTCTAATGAGTAAAAAGGACTCGGGGGATCCCCCATATGCAAGAAAAAGAACTACACTTACATGGTCTAGCGTGGACTCCGAAGGTATGCATGTCGTCTTTCGAGTGACGAGTGCACGAGCCTCCCGCCTCGCGGATCTCGAATCCTCGTCCTCGGAGTTGGCCACCACCTTGGGAAATGAAGATGTTGGCTTCGATTCCGCGATCACCTCTTTGGTGTCCTCGTCATGGGACTCCTCTGAATGATTACTGCTAGCACTTATCAGATTAGTAACAAGCTAATACTTAGCATCTGAATAAGGTAACAAATGCTAAAACAGAATAACTTATGATGGTATGTATAATAAATCGAAGACAGGAGGCTCCTTCTCCTTCTTTTTCTTCTTGGCCGGCGGCTGCGGGGCCACTGCCTGAATGGGTACGGTAGGGAAAGGTGCAGACGACGCACGCTCATCCTCTCCATGCTGCTCGAGGAAGGAAAGACCATTTGGTGATGGTGGTGTCGCTCCATCCGAAGTTTCACTCCGGGAGCATTTTCGGATCTACCCTTCGCTCGGCTCGGGGGCTTCCATGGTAGGAGACTGTGCCTGGGGAAGGTCAGATTCAGACTCCGCCACTTCATTATCTGGCGCATCTGTGAACTTCTCAGGTAGAGGGGGCATCATCCTCGCTACCTTGAGGTCCTACAAATCAAAGACAAGAAGATGAACAATTGTCAGTACAAATAGCAAACAACTAGCATTTGAAATAGCGCCACACGCAACTACAAGTTTTTGCACCTGGGGAACTACTTTCTTGGCACTGAACGAGGAGGTCAAGGATTTCCCTGGAAGGTTCTCGTCGGCCTTGAACTT
Source organism: Avena sativa (assembly GCA_916181665.1). NCBI lineage: Eukaryota > Viridiplantae > Streptophyta > Magnoliopsida > Poales > Poaceae > Avena > Avena sativa. The sequence goes on from OV702295.1 coordinate 135,256,129, forward strand.
CAGCAAAGGCCGAAGAGCTCTATCAAGGTCACCTGAAGATAACTCCTCAGGCAAAACCCTTGTTAGATCACTACGGCTAACATACATAAACATCGGGTGCGCCCTCGCTTGGAGGGGCTACACCCGACGCTTGAGGAAGGTGCGGATGATGGTGACACCGTTGACCTCCTTGCTAGTCACCAGCTGGAGAGCCTCCACCCGCTTGTAGAGCTTCTCCACCTCTGCAGATTCACCCTTCAAGACGTCATTTCCCCACGACCTCTTTCGGATGATCTCTTGGTCAGAGTCGAAGGGAGCAAGACCATATTGCTGACCGTCCAGTTTGGCTTCGCGGATGTAAAACCACTTCCTGTGCCAGTACTGGACGGACCCGCAAATGGAGAAGGAGAAAAATTGAATGGTGGAGCGGGCAAAGAGAGACCCCGGACGATAAAAGCATAAAACATCACCCGAAACCCTTTGGGTGGGCGAGGAATTATCTCTTGGCCGGGGAGGACGACGTCATCCTTATCCTTGGAGATCAGGCAGGAATCACGCAACTTGCACAAATCCTCCTCGCGCATCTTTGTGCGCTTCCACCCGCCGTTGGTGGTGCGGCTCGGAGCGGCGACCTTCTTAACAGTGCTGGTGGCGCTTGACCCCGCTGCAGCAGCTGACGCCTTCTTTGGCTTGCCCATCTTGGAGCGGCGAGTGCGGCAATGCTACCAAAGGGAAAAGGAAGGAAAAGTGCGGGGAACATCCAGTGTGCAACGAAAAGAAAAGAGATCACGAAAATGGTGGCAATGGAGATGAGACAGGAGCAAATGGCGAAGAGTAAAATCACTGTTTTTCCCCGCGGTATAAAAGGACGAAGACAACGCACTGGAGCCATCGATCGATAAGCCCTAGCGTGCACCTCAGATCTCACCATACACGTGTCAGCATCAAACTGAACCATCGCCAGCATGCCGTCCACTACGCGCTGAAACCGAGGAAATGTCGTAACTTCCGCCATGCCTACGCGTGACTAGTCAACGTCAAGTCAGGCGGTGGGACATGATCATCCTGTCACATCATCTCTGCTGCCACAGACGGTTGAGATCACCAATCGTCAGCAATGATTTCATCAAGGCAAAGCCAGCAACGGCTCGAAGATTTTGACTGATGATACAAGTACTTACTCGAATCTACGACTCGAGAAACTACTCGGGGGGATACTCCTATCAGGAGCTCTAGACACGCACCTGAGAAATTGCAAATGTAACGTCACCTCGAAATTATCTTCGAGTCCTACGTCGAGTCTACAACTCCACAGTGGACTTGGGGGCTACTCCGATAGGGAGCACTGATCGTGCATGCGAAAATAATGTATCCTTCGGACTAATAAAGCACAAATAGCTGAATTAAAGTCTTTGCTCGAGTCTACGACTCGAACAGATACTCGGGGGCTACTCCCATAGGGAGTGCTGGTCGTGCACCCTATGAATTATTCGATTGAGATCCTTCGGATCAAATACGACAAACAACTTTCGGTAACTTTTCCCAAATTAACGCTAAGTGAGAAGCAGTCTCCTTGGCCACCCGAAACACCTCCGCAGTGATAAAACTTTGGATGCTATGTCTACGATGCAAAGATAAGCCCTACAGATATCATCTGATGGCCTGGTAATGCACCTGACTATGCTCTGCCAGTAAACTCCCGTGTCAACATGTAACACCCTCGCCTGATAAGGCTGAGTTCATGTGTATCATACAAAATGATACAAAATATAACTGTGCATCATAAATATAACGAATATGATCCAGAATTTACATTATTTATTTAAGTACACAGCAGAAAACGAATACAAGGTAGATCTCCATCCTTCAAATGTGCCACAGGCGAACAATTGTTGAGTGGAGTCTCGCGACCTATGAACGATCACTCAGATACGATATAACCTGCAACATGAAACGTTGCAGCCACAAATGGTCAATACATTGAATGTATGGCAAGTAGGCTAAAGTGGTTAACAACAGATCTATCAACTACATGCTTATTTGGCCAAGTGGAGTTCAGGCTCATTTGCATAAAGCAATAGTTTTATCCTAACATTTGTAACAAAGTAGTTTTCCAATACGATAAATAGGACACTCTGGTTCACTCCCAGGTGCTCCTACCCAATTATGTTCACCCAACAAGTTTTAAGTAATTAAGAAATAAGGATGAGTGAGAAATACCATAGCATCAGTATCAGGTCGCTCAAATTGTCCATAACCGGGGACACGGCTAAGTACTTAGTTTATACACCCTACAGGCGTTAGTACACTTTACCCACGTGACTTGGCCATCCCAGCTCGTACCACCACTCTCATATTGGGTGATGATAGGGATAAGTCCAAGAAGGAACCGTTCGGGAAGTAGCTCCCCAATCCCGACACGCACCGGTCCAACCTACACTATCTACATCTCTGGATACGCGGGTTCGAGTTACCACAACCTACTGAGTTCAGCCAACCGCCCATTTCATTATTGGCACATGGTTGCACATGAAAGCTTCCAAACAAAGAAACCAATCATTTCTCAGTGTCCTGGGTGCCTTTCCGCAATGATACCACCAAAAATTATCAATCCCATCACACCCAGGAGATTCATTGATTAAGTTGTTTTAGTTTTCGCAAACCAACACATTTAGAATCAACATCAGTGATATAACCCAGCCCTCGTTCATCATAACATGGCTAAGCACATCTACCAACGGTGGCTCATAAACAAGGAATGCTAGGGAATAATATGGGACATAGCATAGCATATACACATCAATTCCTACATATGCAATTCTACAAAAACATCTACAATGCATAGGAAAACAGTAGGACATTTATGACCAAGATAGCACCACTTGCCTTTGTTGTAGATGTAGTCGATTAGATAATCCTCACAATTCTCATAGATATAATGGTTGCTCTCATCATAACCACAATACTTGCAATCATAGTAGTTGCAATCACACACGTTGCACTCCTCGCAATCTATCGAGCAAACAATTGCATACAATCATAAACAATAGCACATTGAGATCAAACAAATGCAACAAATGCATGCATGACAATTTAATAAGTCACAATGGTTGTAACTTTAGTTCTCTAAACAATATTGAAGTATATGATGCATGCAAGAGGCCAATTAATGCAATGGAGTACTTGTTATTAATAATTACTTGCCAATATAGGATTTTTAATAGTTCTGTTGTAACGCCTGTTCTAACTGTCGAATTAAATTTGTTTCTTTGGTTTACTCTATAGAGAACATTAATACGAACCAGTAGGCGTTGGATTCACCCTAATCGGAGTTATAGATCTTTTTGTATGATTTAAATAGTGTTTAATGGGTTTTAAATGATTCATATAGTTTCTGTTGTCTAAAAATTAAACTAAAATTATATCTGTAATCTCCACGGAATTGTGATTTCAGGGTCATATTATTTGTAATTGTCTGAATAGTATTTATTTTCTTATTAATTTATTACTCTAAATAGGCCATTAAACCATTTAAGTCCTCATGGCAAAACCTTACAGTAAATGCTGAACTAATTGCATATTGATGATCTACATGGAACCAGCTTTCCATCGGTATATCATTTATATTTTTGTGACAAGCAATTAATTTACTATGAATTTAATGATTTATTGCTACGGTTTAAATAATCTTCAAAGGCTAGATCCAACGAGATATTATTAAAGTACATGACAATAGCTTCAATTTGATATATTATTCATATTTTTCGGAGTTACAGATAATTTCTTATGAATTTATTAACCTAAAAGACCATTAAAACTAATTAAATTACTGCAGTAACCACGTACAGTAAAATTTGGATCTATTCTGATAAGATGATTCTACGTAAAATTATCTTCAATTTGATATATTATACACAATTTTTGGACGTGGTATGAATTTCTAATGAATTTTACAAGTTAAATCTATAATATGCAATTTTAAATTCGAACGGAATATTCCGCTGACTGGACAGGTTGACTTTGCATGCTGACTGGGACTAGATGTAGACCTTACGTTGACGTGGCGTTGATGAGGAAGATGACCGGGATGACGACATGGCACGCACCGGTTTGATTGGATCTCGACCGTCTGGATAGGATCCGGCGGCTAGAAGAAGAGATTGACCCGATTTTGGCTCAGAATAGACAAGAAACAGATCTGTGTTAGAGAGAAAAATCCATAGGTCAAATTGAAAAACTTAGAACATGAAAGTTGTGGGGAATCATTATTCCTACCTTCTCACCAAAGGAATTTGGATTTGAAGAAACGAGCGCGAGTACATCTTGGATTTACACCGTAAGATCTGAAATATTGCGATACGAAATTCTCCGGCTGTGGTGGATGAAAAGAGGTGAGGTTTGTCGGGATTGAAACATTTCGACGATTCCTACAACTTTCGTTTTTTTGACCGAAGGCAAACGACGAAGTCTAGATGGGTTAAAAAGCAAAATAAGATTCGGGCATGTGTAGATTCGGGATTTCGAGAAGGGAAACTCGTACAGCTATGGCTCCACGAGTTTATATGGAGGTTTGAGACGGTGTATAAATAGGCCTTGGAGTAGGGAACAAGTAGAAACAAACGAAAGTCGATTTGGAATTGTAGATAAAAAGTTACGAGTGTTTGAATAGAGATAGGTCTAGAAAACGTGTTTTCGCACGACTTTTAAAGCACCTGGGACGGTCACGTACGCCCGCGTGCGGTTCGGTCCGGGTCGGTCCGGGTGGGCCGGCCCGTTTAGTTTTTTTCTTTTTCTATTTACTTGTTTCCCTCATATCTTTTGCATACGAACTCCAAATGACACGATTCTTGTTTCTAAATTTTTCTAAAATCGAATAGATCATTGTAAGATAAAATTTGTAATCTTTTTACTAGTTTGGAAGTAGTGGATTTATAAATCCTTGTATATTGCATTTTATTTATATCTTTATTTGTTTGTATTTATTCCATAACTTTTTCATACTAGCTCCAATTGAGCTCAATTTTGTTTCTAAAATTTTGTAATATCAATTGGATCTTTTTAGGCTGTAATTTAGCAATAATCTCTGCCTTAGCAACAGTGGGTTTTATAAAGTCAATTTAATTACCCTTAGGAACATTTGGGCGAATCAACTATAGGATTTAGATACCAGGATTTGGATTTAGTTTGTGAGAACTTTGCATGGATGTAATGAAATGCTTACGAATTCTTCATGATTTTCATTTTGAAATCTTGCACACCAATTCTACAATCCATAATCAATCTATGCCCTTTTGCCTATATGGCTACTTAGGTCATAACAAAAGAATATAAGATTTTGAATTCAAGGTTGACAGGATTTTCTATTCAAAAAGTTTCTTCTCTTTGAGAATTTTCAACATAGTCAAACAATCAATCAAACTTATTTATTTGTTTCACATTCCAAAATTAGGAGAATTTTGGGATGTGACACAACAGGCACGATGAAAATTCCGATGGACGCATTGGGTACATCACTTGAAAAATCATTGGTACTCGACTCCTATGAGACCTCAACGGCCTAAGTCGAATTACGCCAGCATTCGTTCCGGATTCGAGTTCAGGGAATCGAGTCTGATGAAGATCGTGTTTTTTTTCCTATGACAGTTAACTGGCCCTAATCTGTTAGGTGATCTAGGCACACGCATCAACAATTCATATGAACTAAAAGTTTCTTTCTGAAAAACAGGTTCAACTAGAAAGCACCCGAAAGATTGTAGAGTCTCCAGCCAAATCTATGATTCGACTGAACACTCGGGGGCTACTGACATGGATATACCCTATGGGTGCATAATGTTGGCATACCCGATCCAGCCCAAGGAAGGCCCATGAGAAGACGCGCAACCCATGAAGATTTCAGGTGGCCTAAGCCCATGGCGATTTTGACTCCTTGGAGGACAAGTCTAGATTAGATAGAATTTCAAAGGGTATCAACCCTAATCTGTAACCGACTTGACCTACCTCGGGACCTGTCCTATCTATATAAAGGCCAGGAGGGCACGGCGAGAAGGACGATCACCACCCCATACACACACCTCACGCCAGATCGCATCTGCGCACCCCTGTAACCTTTGGTTCCACCGTAATCAAGAGCAGACAAGAAGGAGTAGGGTTTTCCCTCCGGGGGCCTAAACCTGGATAAATCTCGTGTCCCTGTGTTGCTTGTCTGTTAACCGTTCCGCGACTTCAAGCATCCGCATCTTTTCCAAAACCCAAGTCCATAACAATGGGCATTGATGAGATCGAACCTCGTCATAAACACTAAGCAAGAACAAGATAAGTAAAGTGCGGTAAAGGATAGAAGTAACCAAAGTGGAGCACGCAAAGACACAAGGATGTACATATGCGTTTGGAGAGGGGGTGGTTTCAATCCACCAACATCACGAGAGGCCTCCCTTGATCTCAGGTGAACTTCACCCCAAGGGGATTGATTCACTTCTTAAAATATAACAGAAACCTTCGAGGTGGAAGCTGACACCTTTACAACAAGTTCGAGGAACACATCCACAACTGAATTGGAGGCTCCCGAATGCAATCAAGCTGTCACAACAATTAAAGACAAGCTTGTAATAACCAAATCAACAACTAGGGTTTCCAATAAAAACTAGAGCAAGGGGCCCTCAAATGAACAAGGGGGAAATGAAGATCTCTTTTGGTGAATATCTAGATTAAGGTCTCCTCCTTCGATTCTCCAAAGATCAAGAGGTTTGGATGGTTGGAGGAGGAGATCTCTTTGATTTGGTGGCTCAGCTTTAGGGTTCTTGAGGTTGTGGAACAAGAAGCTTCCAAAGGTAGAAGAATGGGCCTTTATATAGCCCCCCTAGAAATGTAGCCATTGGAATTCACTTGACCCGGATAGTCCGAGAGAACTGGCCTGGACAGTCCGGCCCGAGCGGACACTCCGGCCGTATCCCACTGGACACTCCGACCTAGCAAAGTATCCGTCCAGTGTTCAGGTAGAGTCCGAGTAGTGTCTGATATGGGACACAAATTGTCCGCATGCATCGCCAAAAACTTGATGAACTCCCAGGGCCGGACACTCCAGCAGATACCAGCCGGACATTCTGGCTGGCCGAATACTCTGGCTCACATCTGCCTGATAGTCCAACAAAACTTGAAAAACTGTAACAATATAATCCTGGGAACCTCTTTTCCCTTAGAGACAAATAACAATAATATATAGCTGATAGTGTAGATCTATCCTGAAACATTTTAGCAGCTGATTAAACCTATCCAAGTGTTGTCAACAAACATCAAAACAATATGAAGGGCATAAATGCCCTTTCAGTAGAATAGTACAATTGGTGCACCAAACTTTCTATACGCCATACCGCTAAACCTAGCGGCGTACTAATGTAAATATTCCCTAGAGGCAATAATAAGTTCTATTAATCTATATTTCTTGGTTCATGATTAAGTTTATTATTCCGTGCTATAATTGTATTATTTCTGAATAATGAGTATTTGGAGGAAAACCCTAATACATGTTGGAATTATAAACACCATTTAGATATCCCTAGTATCGCCTCTAAGACTAGTTCATGTATCTTAGATAGTCCCGATTTCCTGACTATGGGCAAATACAAACTGTTGTAGAGTTGCCGATGATATGAGGTCGGAGTTGTTGAAACACATCATTAATATTGTTATCGGTAGTTTCCCATTAAAAAATATTACCGTTACTAAGATATCGTTAGACCACAAGTCACATATGTACTTGGATACGATATGGACGTGGCGGGATTCTTCAAATGTTGCTCTAAGAATGATTAGTTATAAAGTTGGTCTTTGCTCTTACCATATAGTATGCTTATGTATTATATGGTGTAGTTGTTGGAATTTCTACTCCTGACCAAATGTACATGCAAGGGAGATCAAAGATCATGATAACATGCAAGACAAGATGAAGACCTGACATGACTAAAAAGGACTCTGCTACCATCGACGCCTATAAGTACCCAAAGACATTCAACCTAGAAGGACACACCATAATCGACTAAGCCTTTGCCATTATCCATAGTCATAGCTCTAGATTCATTTCTCTCGTCGGGTGTCACTATAAAACCCCGGTGATCATCCTTTAAACACATTGTACAATCTCTCGATCACGTTATGAATAAAGTCCAAGGGATTCCTCCCATTACACACACATCTTCGTCTTTGAGATCCAAACATGTTGGCCCGAGCCATCTGTCGAACAAATAAACTCTCTTTCATTCCTCGGAAGTGAGACAATGGAGGGATCGTGGAAACTATCCTTCGTTAGTTGGCACGGTAGGTAATGGGACCACGCGTCATGCATATCGGATCTATCACCCTAGCGGACAGACCCACGAAAGATTCCCAGGCAGAGGCCCGGGGGCTCTAGATCTGGACCATGGCCGCACAACCGCCTCGGAAACGGAGTAAGAGTACACCCTAGATACCCTGTCCACATCGCACATGATCTACTACAACAACATCAGCACTTTACGCACAAAACTACGTACCATCGCTATCTCGAGGCACTCTATGCACAGCCAGAGGCCGACTACTTCAACCCCGACACTCCGCTCCCGTCGGTCCTCCTGGAAAATATTTACTTGGGACCCACCTATGGGTACACTAGGGTCGCATACATCTGCGGCCCTATGTTGATCTACCCAAGCACCCCCGTCCACAGGGTCTACATAGGTTACCCCGGCCTCATACCTGCAGGTTATTATGTAACCAGACCTTCTCCTAGATCTTGCACAAGCTACTTAGAGAGAACGTCCTCCACCACTTCGACGAGCACATCAGGAATCTCGGGTACGTCATGGGAAAGTGCCACTCTATACAACCCACAAGTAGCATGGGGACCTCGTCCCTATGAGTGCTTTGTTGGTTCTAGAGGCCATACTACTGGCCCTGCTAGGGGAATCAAGTTGCCGGCCCTTATAAAATATCTACAAAGGCAGATCGCGCAGGCCCCTGAGGGGGAAAAGGCGGCCCCATAAGCAAAGTTAAAAACCACTCAGGACTTGGTGGCTAAGACTGCAACATACCTAGAAGAGAAGCTCTAGGAGTACAAAGCTCGCACTTGAGCCCCTAGAATCAGCAAACAGGGCCATCGGGGCGATCAATCACTCTCTAGTAGTAGTGCGAGCTTTGAGAGCCACGACAGCTGTCTTTGGTACAACCAAGCCGAGTCACGGGATTATGCCCTAGAGGCAATAATAAAGATGTTATTATTATAATTCTTGTTCATGATAATGTTTATATTCCATGCTAGAATTGTATTAAGCGGAAACTTTAATACTTGTGTGGTTTGTGAACAACACTGTGTCCCTAGTATGCCTCTATGGACTAGCTCATTGATTAATGATGGTTAAGGTTTCCTAGCCATGGACATGAGTTGTCGATTAATAATGAGATCATATCATTGGGAGAATGATATGATGGACAGACCCAAACTAAGCGAAGCAATTAGATCGTGTCATCGTGTTCATCTTTGCGAAGCTTTTCTTATGTCAAATATTGTATTCCTTAGACCATGAGATAATACAACTCCCTGGTATCGGAAGAAAGCTTTGAGGTCATCAAACATCATCCTATGAGAGGGTGATCATAAAGGTGTCTCTCAGGTGATCGGAAAGTATCTGTTGGGTTGTATGTATCGAGATGGGATTTGTCCCTCCCAAGTCGGAGAGATATACTTCGGGCCCACTCGGTAATCGATATCAACACCTCTTGCAAGCATGTGGTTAAGGAGTTAATCACAAAGTGATATCGGATTACGGAACGAGTAAAGTACTTGCTGTGAATGAGATTGAACTAGGTATGAAGGTACCGACGATCGAATCTCGGGCAAGTAAAATATCGCGAGACGAAGGGAATATATATATGGGATTGATTGAATCCTGGCATCGTGGTTCATCCGATATGATCATCGATGAATGTGTGGGAGTCAATATGGGTTTCCAGACCCCGCTGTTGATTATTGATAGAAGATCATGTCTGCATATTCTCGAACCCGCAGGGTCACACACTTAACGTGTCTCGACGCTAGGATAGATTGGATAATTGGTTTATGAGTTTTTGTTCGGAGTCTCGGATGGGATCCGGGACATCACGAGAGGTTCCGGAGTGGTCCGGAGAATAAGATTCATATAAGGCAGTGCAGTTTTTGGAGTTCGGAATTGTTCCGAGTTAATCGGTTTTGTACCGGAAGCTTCTAGAACCTTCCGGAAGGGGACCAACGTGGCCCCACCTTCCGGGAGGGGGCATGGGCCTATGAGGGAGTTCCCTGGCCGCATTGGGCCGGGGGCACAAGGCCCCATAGGGCCCAGCCGGCCAAAGAGGGTTTAAACCCTAGATAGAGCTTCTAGAAGGGGGGGTTTCCTTGCCCCCACTCCTCCTCCTTTGGGGCCGCTGGTTTGGCTTGGGGGAGGGGCTAGGGGTGAGCCCACCCCTCTATATATAGAGGGCTGGGGGCGCACCACCCCCCTACACCTTCCCCTCCAACCCTAGCTGCCCTGCTGCCCTCCTCTCTCCCTCCCGACTGTTTGTAGGCGAAGCCCTGCTGCAGAAATTCTCCACCATATACACCACGCCGTCGTGTTGTAGATCCAATCCGTCTCTCCACCATACTTGCTGGTCCGAGGAAGGAGGAGACGTCGAGGTGCTGCACGTGTGCATCTCACGGAGGCACCGCCACTTGTGGTGCTAGATCGAATCAGATCGCGAGGAGGAGAAGCGAGTACGACTACATCACCCACGTTCCGACGAACGTTCCGCTGTGCGAATCTTCAAGGGTATGAAGATCTAATCCAATCTCTCTCGTTGTTTGCATCTCCTAGATTATATCTTGGCTTTCCCTCTGTTCGCATCCGTAGAAAATTTTGATTTACTATGCCGCGAAACCCTTCAGTGGTATCAGAGCTAGATCTATGCGTAGATGTGTTTCACGAGTAGAACGCAACATGGTTGTTGCAGGCGTTGATGTTTTCTATTGCAAGCCTCTTGTTTGTGTTCTTCTTATGATGCGGGAAAGTGAGATTGAAGCGGTCCAGGCCAACCTTACGCGACGTCGTTCGCGAGACCGGCTCCGCACTTGACGTGTGGCTTGTTCCACACATGCGGCTGGTGGATGCCAGTTTCTCTCACTATAGTTGTCATGGGATTAACACCGGAGTTTGGCAACCATAATATCACCGTTGTGGCTTTCCGTAGGTAAGAATCGTTCTTAGCATCTACTCCCATAAGCCACGTAAAACATGCAACAACAAAGTAGAGGCGTCTAACTTGTTTTTGCAGGGAGTGTTTTCTGTGATATGGTATGGCCCAAGATGTGATGTGTATATTGTATGCGATGATCATGTTTTGTAATGTTTCACGACTTGCATGTCGATGAGTACACAACCGGCAGGAGCCATATGGTTGTCTTTATAATTGTGTATGGCCTGTGTGTCAACTTCTTATGCGCCATGTAATAGTTTCACTTTATCGCTAAGTAGTTAGCAATAGTTGTAGTTGCTATTCGTGGTGGAGGCAATCATGGTGGAGTGATGGAGATCATGCCGGAACGCACAAGATGGAGATCATTGCGCGAAGATTGGCTATACCATGTCACATAAAGTTATATGCATGTGATGTTTATCCTTTTATGTATCTTATTATGCTTAGATCACGACGGTAGCATTATAAGATGATTCCTCACTTAAAGATCAAGATAAAAACTGTGTTCTCCCTGAGTATGCACCGTTGTGAAAGTTCATCGTGTCCAAGCATCACGTGATGATCGGGTGCTATAGACTCTACGCTCACATACAACGGGTGCAAGCCAGTTTTGCACACGCGGAAATACTTGGGTCTAACTTGACGAGCCTAGCATGTACAGACATGGCCTCAGAACACATGAACCGAAAGGTTAAGCATGAGTCATATGAATGATATGATCGACACTTCGTTGTCCACCATTGAAACCACATCTCTTCTCGTGAAGATCGGATTAGGTGTGGTGAATTTGGATCATGTTCACTAAACAACTTGAGGGATGTTGAATTTAGTGGGAGTTCATCTAGTAATTTGATTAAAAGTTGAACTAGTTATCATGAACATAGTCTAATTTGTACTTGCAAATATTGTAGATCACATGGCTAAGTCCAACTTCAACTTCAACGTTTTTGCTGAGAAAGAAAAGCTTAAGAACAATGGGTCTAACCTCACCAATTGGTTCCGCAATCTAAGAATCATTCTCTCTGGCGGTCAAAAGGACTATGTCCTTGGGAAAGCGTTAGGTGACCCCCCTGCTGCAACTGCGCCGGCTGATGAGAAAGCTGTCTATCAGTCGCGCAAAGATGATTATGGTGTGATTAAGAGCACCATGTTGTTTGCTATGGAACCGGAACTTCAAAATCGTTTTGAAGACTATCCCAGGCCCTTTGAGATTCTCGAAGAGCTGAAAACCATGTTTCAGACTCAGGCCCATTCTGAGAGATATGAGATCTCTGAGAAGTTCTTTAACTGCAAGATGGAGGAAGGGAGTTCCGTTAGTGAGCACGCCATTAAGATGACGGGCTACACTCAACGCCTTGAGCAACTAGAATGCACGATTCCAGAGGAGCTCAAGATTGACAGGGTTCTGCAATCACTCCCTCCCAGCTACAAAAGTTTTGTAGTGACTCATAATCAGATTGGTTCCACTGATACGATCACCGAGCTCTTCGCAAAGCTGAAGGCTGCGGAGGTGGACATCAAGAAGGATAATCATGTGTTAATGGTCAACAAGCCCTCCTTTAAGAAAGGTAAGGGAGCAAAGAAGCCCTTCAAGAAGGGCGGCGGCAAGCGCACTGCCCCTGCTGAGAAGAAGCTCAAGTCTGGTCCTAAGCCGGACACTGAGTGCTTCTATTGCAAGGACAAGGGTCACTGGAAGCGCAACTGTTCGAAGTACTTAGCGGACAAGAAGGCTGGCACCATCAAAGGTATATTTGATATACATGTTATTGATGTTTTCCTTACTAGCCCTCGTTGTAGTGCCTAGGTATTTGATACTGGTTCAGTTGCTAATATTTGTAACTCGAAACAGGAGCTACGGAATAGACGGCGGCTTGCGAGGGATGAGGTGACGATGCGCGTTGGCAACGGATCAAGAGTTGATGTGATGGCCGTCGGCACGCTATCCTTAGTTTTACCTTCGGGATTAGTTTTAAACCTCAATAAATGTCATTATGTGCCTGCGTTGAGCATGAACATTATTTCTGGATCTTGTTTATTGCAAGACGGTTATTCATTTAAATCAGAGAATAATGGTTGTTCTATTTATATGAGTAACATCTTTTATGGTCATGCACCTGTTGTGAATGGTTTATTTCTTCTAAATCTTGAAAGGGATGAAACACACATCCATAACATTGAGGCTAAGAGATGCAAAGTAGATAGTGATAATACTACTTATTTGTGGCACTGTCGTCTAGGTCATATTGGTGTAAAGCGCATGAAGAAACTCCATTCTGATGGACTTTTGGAGTCTCTTGATTTTGAATCATTTGACACATGCGAACCATGCCTCATGGGCAAGATGATCAAAACCCCGTTCTCCGGTATGATGGAGCGAGCAACGGACTTGTTGGAAATCATACATACCGATGTATGCGGACCGATGAGTGTTTCGACGCGCGGTGGATATCGCTATTTTCTTACTTTTACCGATGACTTAAGTAGATATGGGTATATCTATTTAATGAAACATAAATCTAAAACATTTGAAAAGTTCAAGGAATTTCAGAATGAAGTGGAGAACCATCGTAACAGAAAAATTAAGTTTCTATGATCCGATCGTGGAGGTGACTATTTGAGTTATGATTTTCTCACGCATCTTAAAGCAAGTGGAATCGTTTCGCAACTCACGCCACCCGGAACACCACAACGCAATGGTGTGTCTGAACGCCGGAATCGAACCCTATTAGATATGGTCCGATAAATGATGTCTCTTACTGATTTGCCGTTATCATTTTGGGGTTATGCATTAGAAACCGCTGCATTCACTTTAAATAGGGCACCATCTAAATCCGTTGAGACGACACCGTATGAACTGTGGTTTGGTGCTAAACCTAAGTTGTCGTTTCTTAAAGTTTGGGGATGCGAAGCTTACGTCAAGAAGTTGATGCCGGACAAGCTCGAACCCAAAGCGGAGAAATGCGTCTTCATAGGATACCCTAAGGAAACTATTGGGTATACCTTCTATCACAGAACCGAAGGCAAAGTGTTTGTCGCAAAGAACGGTTCCTTTCTTGAGAAGGAGTTTCTCTCGAAAGAAGTGAGTGGGAGGAAAGTAGAGCTAGAAGAGGTTATTGAACCTTCTCTTGAATTGGAGAGTAGCGCAGCACCTGAAATTGTTCCAGTGCCGCCTGCACCAATAATGGAGGAAGCTAATGACAAGGATCATGAAGCTTCGGATGATGCTGCTACTGAACGTCGCAGGTCGACAAGGTCGCGTGCCCCTCCTGAGTGGTACGGCAACCCTGTCTTGACTGTCTTGTTGGTAGAAGACAGTGAACCTACGAACTATGAGGAAGCGATGATGAGCCCAGACTCTGAGAAATGGCTAGAAGCCATGAAATCCGAATTGGGATCCATGAGCAAAAACCAAGTATGGACTTTGGTGGACCCTCCTAGCGACCGAAAGGCCGTTGAGTGCAAATGGATCTTCAAGAAGAAAACGGACGCAGATGGTAATGTTACCGTCTATAAAGCACGGCTTGTCACGAAAGGTTTTCGACAAGTTCAAGGTGTTGACTACGATGAGACTTTCTCTCCCATAGCGATGTTTAAGTCCATTTGGATTTTATTAGCAACTGCTGCGTTTCATGATTATGAAATATGGCAGATGGATGTCAAGACTGCGTTCCTCAATGGCAACATTGATGAAGAGTTGTATATGATGCAACCCGAAGGTTTTGTCGATCCTAAGGATGCTGATAAAGTATGCAAACTTCAGCGTTCCATTTATGGACTGAAGCAAGCATCTCGGAGTTGGAACCTTCGTTTTGATCAAGTGATCAAGAGCTTTGGATTTGTTCCAAATTGCTATAAAGCTTGTATCTACAAGAAAGTGAGTGGGAGCTCGGTGACATTTCTGGTACTATATGTGGATGACATATTGATTATTGGAAATAACATTAACATGCTTAACGATGTGAAGAGTTATTTGAACAAGTGTTTTTCAATGAAAGACCTAGGTGAAGCTGCTTATATATTGGGCATCAAAATCTATAGAGATAGACAAAGACGCCTGATAGCTTTAAGCCAGAGTACATACCTAGACAAAGTTCTGAAAAGGTTCAGAATGGATAAGGCAAAGAAAGGTTCAGTGCCTATGTTGTCAGGTAAGATATTGAGCAAGGCTCAGTGTCCAGCTACGGTAAATGATAGAGAAGCTATGAGCAAAGTGCCTTATGCCTCGGCCATAGGTTCTATCATGTATGCCATGCTGTGTACTAGACCGGATGTGTCCAATGCTCTTAGTTTGACGAGCAGATATCAAAGTGATCCAGGAGTGGAACACTGGACAGCCGTGAAGAACACCCTAAAGTACCTAAATAGGACTAAAGAGATGTTCTTAGTCTATGGGGGTGATGAACAACTCGTCGTAAAAGGTTACGTCGACGCTAGTTTCGACACCGACAAGGATGATTCTAAATCTCAGACAGGATACGTTTATATTTTGAATGGAGGAGCTGTGAGCTAGAGAAGCTGCAAGCAAAGCGTGATCGCGGGATCTACAGTAGAAACGGAATACATGGCTGCTGCAGAAGCGTCAAGTGAAGGAGTTTGGATCAGGAACTTCATCACTGAGCTTGGCGTGGTTCCAAGTGCATTGGACCCACTGGAGATATTGTGTGACAACACTGGCGCCATAGCACTCGCTAAGGAACCAAGATATCATCCAAAGACCAAGCATATCAACCGCAAGTTTCATATAATCCGAGATTATATAGCATATGGAGATATGAAGATTAGCAAAGTACATACATATCTGAATATCGCAGATCCATTGACTAAACCTCTTCCACGTGTAAAACATGATCAGCACCTCAGTGCCATGGGTGTGAGATTGTTGCCTGATGTAAACTATATTATTGACTCTAGTGCAAGTGGGAGACTGTTGGAATTATGCCCTAGAGGCAATAATAAAGATGTTATTATTATAATTCTTGTTCATGATAATGTTTATATTCCATGCTAGAATTGTATTAAGCGGAAACTTTAATACTTGTGTGGTTTGTGAACAACACCGTGTCCCTAGTATGCCTCTATGGACTAGCTCATTGATTAATGATGGTTAAGGTTTCCTAGCCATGGACATAAGTTGTCGATTAATAATGAGATCATATCATTGGGAGAATGATATGATGGACATACCCAAACTAAGCGAATCAATTAGATCGTGTCATCGTGTTCGTCTTTGCGAAGCTTTTCTTATGTCAAATATTGTATTCCTTAGACCATGAGATAATATAACTCCCTGGTATCGGAAGAAAGCTTTGAGGTTATCAAACGTCATCCTATGAGAGGGTGATCATAGGTATCGGATGATCTCAGGTGATCGGAAAGTATCTGTTGGGTTGTATGTATCGAGATGGGATTTGTCCCTCCCAAGTCGGAGAGATATACTTCGGGCCCACTCGGTAATCGATATCAACACCGCTTGCAAGCATGTGGTTAAGGAGTTAATCACAAAGTGATATCGGATTACAGAACGAGTAAAGTACTTGCTGTGAACGAGATTGAACTAGGTATGAAGGTACCGACGATCGAATCTCGGGCAAGTAAAATATCGCGAGACGAAGGGAATATATATATGGGATTGATTGAATCCTGGCATCGTGGTTCATCCGATATGATCATCGATGAATGTGTGGGAGTCAATATGGGTTTCCAGACCCTGCTGTTGATTATTGATAGAAGATCATGTCTGCATATTCTCAAACCCGCAGGGTCACACACTTAACGTGTCTTGACGCTAGGATAGATTGGATAATTGGTTTATGAGTTTTTGTTCGGAGTCTCGGATGGGATCCGGGACATCACGAGTGGTTCCGGAGTGGTCCGGAGAATAAGATTCATATAAGGCAGTGCAGTTTTTGGAGTTCGGAATTGTTCCGGGTTAATCGGTATTGTACCGGAAGCTTCTAGAACCTTCCGGAAGGGGGACCAACGTGTCCCCACCTTCCGGGAGGGGGCATGGGCCTATGAGGGAGTGCCCTGGCCACATTGGGCCAGGGGCACAAGGCCCCATAGGGCCCAGCCGGCCAAAGAGGGTTTAAACCCTAGATAAAGCTTCTAGAAGGGGGGTTTCCTTGCCCCCCACTCCTCCTCCTTTGGGGCCGCTGGTTTGGCTTGGGGGAGGGGCTAGGGCTGCGCCCAGCCCTCTATATATAGAGGGCTGGGGGCGCACCACCCCCCTACACCTTCCCCTCCAACCCTAGCTGCCCTGCTGCCCTCCTCTCTCCCTCCCGACTGTTTGTAGGCGAAGCCCTGCTGCAGAAATTCTCCACCATATACACCACGCCGTCGTGTTGTAGATCCAATCCGTCTCTCCACCATACTTGCTGGTCCGAGGAAGGAGGAGACATCGAGGTGCTACACGTGTGCATCTCACGGAGGCACCGCCACTTGTGGTGCTACATCGGATCAGATCGCGAGGAGGAGAAGCGAGTACGACTACATCACCCACGTTCCGATGAACGTTCCGCTGTGTGAATCTTGAAGGGTATGAAGATCTAATCCAATCTCTCTCGTTGTTTGCATCTCCTAGATTAGATCTTGGCTTTCCCTCTGTTCGCATCCGTAGAAAATTTTGATCTACTATGCCGCGAAACCCTTCAGAACCTTCTCCCAAATTTCTTGAAAGGGAACTTCCTAAAGTGGCTTCGGAACAAGGTTTCCCAGTCAATCAGGACCTAGGATGTCTTCATACGGGGGATGATCCAGGGCTTCACTACAGAAGACGACACAAACACACTTCACGAAGAGTTCAAGAACATTAAAAAGTGCCCGGGAGAAAGACTGAAGGATTTTGTGAAACGGTTCAGGGTACTGGTAAACACCACACCTGACCTTTCCAACTAGGATATCATGTGGGAATTCACTAATGGGGTCCATAACCATTGACGAGGTTTAATCTCGTCAATGCCCATTGTTATGGACTTGGGTTTTGGAGAAGATGGGGATGCTGGAGATTGTGGCACGGTTAACAGACAAGCAACCAGGGGACACGAGATTTACCCAGGTTCAGGCCCCCGGAGGGAAAACCCTACTCCTGCTTGTCTGCTCTTGATTACGGCGGAACCGAAGGTTACAGGGTGCGCAGATTCGATCTGGCGTGGATGCGTATGCGAGAGTATGAGTTGATAGATCTAGGACGTGCCCTCCTGGCCTTTATATAGACTTAGGCAGGTCCCGGGCATAGTCCTAGTCGGTTACAAGTTCTAGGGTTTTACCCCTTTGAATTTCCTATCTCCGCTAGTCTTGCTCTCCAAGGATCCGAAGGCGTCATGGGCCTTGGCCACCCGAAAATCTTCATGGGCCAGTGTATATCTGCTGTGGGCCTTCCTTGGGCTGGACCAGGTATGCTGAAGTCACGTACCCGCAGGGTATAACCATGTCAGTAGCCCCCGAGTGATCAGTCGAATCGTAGATTCGGCTGAGGACTCTTCCATCCTTCGGGTGCAACTATACATTAATAGTATATGTGTGTAGGGATTGTTGATGCGTGTGCCTGACTCACCTGACGGATCCGGGTCAGTTAACTGTCTTAGGACGAAATGACACGATCTTCTTCAGGTTCGAGTCCCTCAACCCGAACCTGGAACATATGCTGGCGTAATTCAACTCAGGCCGCGGAGGACTTACAGGAGTGGAATTCCAGTGATTTTTAATTGGTGTACCCAACGCGTCCGTCGGGATTTTTCATCGTACCTGCTGGTACGGATTCATACTAGCAAAGCGCAGTCAGGTGCGTTGCCAGGCCACCAGATGATATCTGTAGGTCTTATCTTTGCGTCGCAGACGCAACATCCGAACATTTATCACCACGGAGGTGCTTCGGGTGGCCTAGGAGATTGTCGCTCACTCGGCCGTTTTGTTGGGGCAAAGTTGCCAAAAAGTTTTTGCGTGCTGATCCGGAAGATCGTAGTCGAAGATTTCATAGGGTGCGCGACCAGCGCTCCCTATGGGAGTAGCCCCCAAGTGTCTGTTCGAGTCGTAGACTCGAACGGAGACTTTAGTTCAAGCATTGTTTCAGTCGTTAAGTCCGCAGGACTCGAAAATTTTCGGATGCTTAAATCCATCCTCCCTATGGGAGTAGCCCCCGAGTCCGTAGTGGAGTCGTAGACTCGACGTAGGAGTCAAAGAAGAAATTTGTCCTCATTTGTTTGTCGGGTGCGCGGCCAGCGCTCCTGATAGGAGTAGCCCCCGAGTATTTAGTCGAATCGAAGATTCGAGTGAGTACTCTTAGCTGTGGAGCCGAAGTTGGTGCTAGTATAGCTTTTGATGACGTCATTGCTGACGATTGATGACCTCAAGCGTCTGCTACGCCAGAGATGACTTGACTGGACGAAGCGTGGGTCCCACTTGCTGACTTTGAATTGACCAGTCACGCGCGTCATGGAGATAATTACGGCGTCTCCTCGATTTCCGCGTGTAGTGGATGGCGTGGTAACGACGGTTCATTGTGATGCTGACACGTGTACGGCCAGATCTACCATTGGCGTTAGATCTTCCCGATGGACGGCTGTCGTGCGTCGTCTTCGCTGTTATAATCCTTGGGTGAAATCGTGGTTTGTTTTCACCGCACCAGTTCCTGTGTTCACTACCTCCTTGTTCTTGAGCGATTCTTGCTGCGCGCTGAGATTTCCTTCCACATTTCCTTCGTTCTTTCTGCGTTGCCATCGCCACCACCGCCGTAGCGCAATGGGGAAAGCAAAGAAGTCCTCATCTGCAGTTGGGACCAGCGCCGCCGGAGGCAAGAAGGGCACCACCGCTGCTCGCGTCACCGATGGTGGCTGGCGGCGGTCAGAGACGCGGGAGAGTGATCTCCGCAAGCTGCGCGTGCGGAGCCTCATCCCGCAGGATAGGGAGGCCGTCAAACTCCCCGGCAATGAGGTAATCCCCCGTCCCCCATCTGGGTACCGGGTTATGTTTCTTGCCTTCGTTGTGCACGGGTTTTCTTTTCCGGTCCACGACTTCCTCCGTGGACTGCTCTTCTTTTATGGGATTCAGCTTCATCATCTGTCTCCCAATTCTCTTCTCCACGTTGCGTGCTTTATCACATTTTGCGAGTGTTGGCTTGGCATTGAGCCACACTTTGGCCTCTTCCGGAAGCTTTATTCCGTGAAGAGGCAATCTGGTTCGGATGGTGTGTATCCCATTGGGGGTTTCATCATCTCACTCAGTCCCAATCTGCAATTCTTTTCCTTTTCCATGTCCGAGTCTGTCCAGTACTGGCGGAGGCGATGGTTTTATATCCGCGACTCCGTAGTGCCCGGGCAAGATTTTGGTCTTGTTCCTTTTGACCCCTCCCAGATGATTGAGCGAAAAAGGTCTTGGAAAAACCAAATCTTGGACGGTGAGGTGGAGGAGATAGAGGCCCTTTACCGTCAGGTGGAGGATCTCCAGCTGATTCCGGAGAAAGAGGTGAACGGCGTGGACATCATCCAGACTTTTCTTGAGCGTCGGGTGCAGCCTCTCCAAGCGAGGGCGCATCCGATGTTTCTTTATTCTGGGCTCCGAGATTCGACGAGGGTTTCGGCTGAGAAAATGTCCAAGGGGGATCTTGACAGGGCTCTTCGCGCGCTGCTGAAGTTCAAGGCCGGAGAAGAAATTCCGGGGAAGTCACTAACTCCTCCATTTTCTTCGGCATTGGCCGTACCGCAGGTGTAGATTTGTGCACGCAGTGCTTTTGTCGGCTGTGTCTTTAGTTCCTTTGTTTGCTAACAAAGTTCCTTTTGTTTTTGCAGAGCTTCAAAGTACCAGGCATGGTGCCACCATTGCCCGAAAAGCATCCGAATGCCCCGGATAATGAAGTGGTTGAGTCCGTGTCCGAGCTGCCGTCGGCGCGATCTCCGGCGGAGGATGCCGACGAGTCGAGTGAGGACCATACGTGCAAGCGATCACGGAGCTCCAGCGAGTCTTCGGATGCCTCGACTCCTCCGACTCCCAGAAATCCTCTGGGCCTTGAGCGTCATAGTGATGGTCATGGAGGTTCTTCCTCTCCCCTTCCTGCCATTCCTGTGCGGACTGTTGCGCCGCACCCGCCAGCAAAGCGAAAGAAGGAAGAAAAGAAGGAGGAGAAGAAGGAAGAGAAGAAAGAGGAGAAGAGGGCCCGAAGGACTTCTCCTATCTTCGACCTGAGCGCATTGGGCTCGTAAGTTTTCTTGTTGTACTATTGTCCTTTTTCCTTCATGATTTTTGCACCTGTGTTGATTGGTTCGTATGCAGGCAATCCTCCCACGACTCTAGTGATGGTGCGTGGGAGATGATGGGGGAGTCGAAAATTGCGTCGCCTCCTCCTCAGACGGTGGCGACTTCGGGTGGCGCCGCTCCAGATCCTCCTGTGCGGGAGGTGCTGGTGGTTGCGCCTCAAAATTTCGTAGGCGGAGCTTCGGGGTCGCCATCGGAGCATGTAAGTTTTCTGCTTCATGTCACGGGGAAAGCCCCCGAGTGTCTTCGTGTGCTGATGTTGTTTTTACTCCTTTGTTCTAGGCGTAGCCCCCAAGTCTTTTTCTTACTGCTATTTCCTTTTTCTCCAGCCTTTTGTACAGGAGGCCAAGCGGCTGGTGGGGGAGCGCCTGGCGCTGGAGGCGAAACTTCGGCAGCTTCAAGGTATCCGTCTGCCTTTTAATACCTCTCTTGTTTATCCTGGTCCTTTTCTTTGACACTTGCTTGTCTTAAATGCAGAGGAGCATAACGACTCTCTCCGTGAGGTCGACGCTCTTAAAAAGAGCCTTGGTCAATCGGAGCAGAAAGCCGAAGCCGCCGTCGGTGCGAAAGAGCGCCTTGAGCTAGAGCTGACGAAAGCAGCCGAAGCGAAGGAGCGTCTGCAGCAGGAGGCCACATATCGTGAGGAGCAGCTAGCCACCGTTGCGGCTGCTCGTGAAAGAGGGGTGGCGGCAAAGCTCATGGCTGCTGCCAAGGCTATTTCGGGTGAGTGCTAGTTTTTGTACTTGTTTCTTTTTCTACGGGTCTTCTTCTATGCTGCCTTTCCTCATGATTTTCTTCGTTTTTGTCTCAGATGCCACAGGCATCGAGTTCGACCGTGGTGCTCTGGAGCACAGGAGCGCTCTAGATGATGCCACTGTGGCGGTCGAAGACCGCTGCGGCACCGTCGTCAACTCCCTTGCCAAGGCGAAAGAGGTCCTTGGTCGCTTCTACCAGGAGCTTTTCCCGAAGGGCGCAGCCCTTGATGATGTGGATGCTCTGGCAGAGGCTCTGTCAGCCGAAGCGCCTGCGGCGTACAAGAGCAAGCAGAAGGGCATCGGCGCGTCCGTCGGGCTGGCGATGGCCTTGGCGGCTGGAGCAGAGCTGGACTTGCCCCAGATCACTTCTCGGATGCCGATGACTGCGGATGGTTCCGAGGTAGCCTTCGCTGCCTACTCCGCTCACTGCAGACGATATGGGCCCAAGCTCATTGACTTGCTGTCTGAGTACGCGCTGCGGCAGCAGGGCGGGGCCAAAGCTAGGCAGTCTGGCTCCGAGGCGACTCAGTGTCCTGCGTCTTAGGCATAGTAGACGTAGGGTAGTGTGTAGTCTACTTTTGTTGTAAATATCTTGAGGAGTACCGTCCTTGTGCCACGTAGTGGCCTTATATATTTAATGAATTCCTCCGAGTTGTGCTCTATCCTTGGCTGAATGTCTGTGTGCCTTCTTTTTTCTGCTGCTATAGGTTCCTTCGGGTGCTGACCCAGTTGACACTTCATCCGCAAAGCCCTTGCGACCATCGTTGGATGATTCTTCATAGCTCGCTTTCCTTCGAGATCGCGTGCGCATTTTGGAGAGGGAATTGCTCGGGTTACGTGGTCGCGCCGACGTTTGGAAGTCCAAGGCGGATCGTGGTGCAGCCAGAGAGGAGTACTTGATGGCGGAGCTGGGTCGGCTGTCCGAGCAGCTGCAATGTAAGTTGATCCTTCTTTCGGGCTGTAGCTCAGTTCTTCGGATGAGCCTGCTGGCCTTATTCTTGTTTTGTGCGATTGTCGCAGGTGCCAATCTTGCTCCGAGGGAAGAAAAAGAGCGTGTCGCTGTTCGGGTCAATTGCTTGACTCAACAGGACATGGAGGCCGGCGGCTTCTTCTGGATGGATCACGATCGCTCCATGGTTCTGGCGACGGTGCAGGATCATGTTTATCAAGTTTCGCGGGTGCTCCGCCAGGTGCAGACATCGCTTTCCTCGGTGCTGCACGTCATGTTTCCTTTGGATGCCGTGCCGACGACCCTTGCAGGTCTTCTGTCGAAGTTTCGGAGTGCCAGCGATGTCAAGGAGCTGGTGCGGCAGCAGCTCGTCGCAGGAGTGAAGGCTGCTTTGTCTCTTGTGAGGGTGCACCGCCCTGACGTAGATTTGGCTGCTGTGGCAGCTAGGCCACCTCTTCGACCGGATGGTGGCGAGTGGAACATGTGTCCGCATTACGCGGCTGTAAGGCAGTATGCCGAACAGATTGTAGATTTGTTTGAGCAGCGTGCTCAGGTTATTCTTCAGAATAGGTAGGACCTGAAAATAAACAGATAAATGTAAAATTTGTATATTTCGGCTGGGCGTTTTTGTGCCATTTGTTGTAAAGATTTGCTTGTTTGTGAGCACGCAGTGCTTTGATTGAGTACGTGTCCTTTTCGTTTGCCTGGCATGGTCAGCTACTCAGGTGTACACGTTTTGTCCTCAGTCGATGAAATCGTGAGGTGGGGGGAGCCCCCGAGTGCGTTTGTAGCATGTAATAAAGTTGCAGAAAAATAGTCATCCGAAGTTTGGGGGCGAGACACTTAGCTTTATTTATATCGTAATGGAGGAGGTACATTGTTCGGCTGAGTAGCCTTGGCTGAAAGCCTTATTGAAAGTAAAAGGGGGTAGGTTGCTACGGGTAGAATCGTCGCAAGTGCGAGATGTTCCATGGGTTGGAGTATGCGAATCCAGACTCCACGTGCTTGAGGCGATAGGCGCCACCTGGGATGACTTCGGTGATGACGTAGGGTCCTTCCCATGGTGACTCGAATTTGTTCGGTCGCTTTTGCTTGAGTCGTAAGACTAGGTCTCCTTCGACGAAGGACCTTGGGCGCAGCCGGCGGCTGTGGTAGTTGCGGAGACTTTGCTGATACACCGCTGATCGAGCTGCTGCTATATCCCGTGCTTCGTCGAGTGTGTCGACGGCATCTTCGAGTGCAGCCGTGGATTCGGCTTCGCTATAAGCGACAACTCGTGGGGCCTGGTGGCGTACTTCGGCTGGTAGCACGGCCTCAGCTCCGTGCACCATGAAGAACGGTGTGTAGCCGGTGGAGCTGTTTGGCGTAGTCCGTAAGCTTCACAGGACAGATGGTAGCTCTTTCGTCCAGTTTCCAACTTTTTGCTCGAGTGAGCTCATGAGGCGCTTCTTGATGCCGGCGCCGATTAGGCCGTTGGCCTTTTCCACTTGCCCGTTTGTTTGCGGGTGTGCCATTGAGGCATACATGATGTTGATCCCGAGGCCTTTGCAGAAGTCCTAGAATTCTTCAGAGATGAAGTTCGATCCGTTGTCGGTGATGATGCTGTGCGGTACGCCGAACCTATAGACAATGGATTCGAAGAATTTGACGGCGGTTTTGCCCTTCTGGTTGGTGACTGGCATGGACTCGATCCACTTGGTGAATTTGTCGACTGCGACTAGGAGGAAGACGTGTCCCCCTTTCGAGGACTTTGGCAGTTTGCCGATCATGTCGAGGCCCCATTGAGCAAAAGGCCAAGCTATGGGTATGGGTCTAAGTTCGGACCCAGGTGCGTGCGGTTTGTCGGCGAACCGTTGGCACCCGTTGCATCTTCGGACGATGTCCTTCGCGTCGGTCATGGCCGTTGGCCAGTAGAATCCTGCTCGTAGAGCTTTGGCGACAAGGGAGCGGCTGCCTGCGTGGTGGCCGCAGATGCCCTCATGGATGTCTTGGAGTATGGCTTTGCCGTCGTCGATGGTGACGCACCGTTGTAGTACACCCGTGATGCTGCGTTTGCACAGTTCGCCATTGATGATGGTGAAGGCTTTTGACCGACGAGATATGCGCCGGGCATCTGTCGGGCTGTCAGGTAGTTCTCCGTTTATCAGGAACTAGAGGTATGGGCGTGTCCAGGTTTCTTCGACTGCCATGACCTGCATTATGTTGACCATGGAAACTTCAGTATCCAACCTTTCGGGTCCTTCATGACCTTAGGGTAGCGTAGCCCCCGAGTGTTCTGCTTCTTCGGATGATCCCTTGGGGAATTTCTGCTTGATGGATGGCACGCAGATCTGTTCGAGGAACACACCTGGTGGCACCTTTGCGCAAGTGGAGCCGATGTTGGCGAGTCTGTCGGCTTCCTTGTTGCTTTCTCTTCCAACGTGTCGAAGCTCGCAGCCGTCGAATTCTCCTTCGAGTGCGTTGTAGAGCGCGCGGTACGCTATCATGTTTTCGGCGTGTGCATCGCACTCATTCATCGTCTGCTGGACGACGAGGTTGGAGTCACCATAGATGACCAGGCGCGTTGCACCGCATATCTTTGCCATCCTCATGCCATGGATGAGGGCTTCGTATTCGGCCTCGTTATTGGAGGCTCTGAATTTCATCCGGAGAACGTACTTCATCTTGTCTCCTTGCGGGGAGGTCAATATGACCCCTGCTCCTGCCCCAGCTTCTCTCTTGGAGCCGTCGAAGTGCATCGTCCATGATTGCGACATGTCCGGGGTATCTGGCAGCTGCAGCTCCGTCCAATGTACCAGGAAGTTCGGAAGGACTTGAGATTTAATTGCGTGTCGCTTCTCGTAGATGATGTCCGAGGGTGACAGTTCGATTCCCCACAGGGCCACGCGTCCTGTGGCCTCCGGGTTATTCAGGATGCTGTTCAGGGGTGCCTCGTTGACGACCATCACCTGATGCTCCTGGAAGTAGTGGCTCAGCCGTCGAGCCGTCATGAACATGCCGTAGGCTAGCTTCTGGTAGTGTGGGTACCGCTGTTTTGTTGGAGTGAGAACCTCGTTGAGGTAGTAAATTGGGCGCTGGACCCCGTGGGTCTTGCCTTCTTCGGGTCGTTCGACCACGAGTACGGTGCTGACCACCTGGTGTGTGGCTGCTATGTACAGCAGCAGGGGTTCGCGCTCCTTTGGTGTGACCAAAACTGGCGAGGTGGAGAGGAGCCGCTTGAGGCTTTCGAATGCGTCTTTTGGCTTCTGGTGTCCACTCGAACTTGTCTGCCTATCGCAGCAGCTGGTAGAATGGTAGGGCCTTCTCTCCCATGCGGCTGATGAACCTACTTAGTGCCGCTACTCGTCCTGCGAGCTGCTGAACGCCCTTGAGGTTTTTCGGCTTCTCCATTGTCATGATGGCTCTGATTTTCTTCGGGTTCGCCTCAATCCCTCATTGAGAGATGAAGTACCCGAGCAGCTGACCCGAGGGGACGCCGAAGGCGCACTTTTCTGGGTTGAGCTTGATCCTGTAGCGATCAAGGTTGTCGAACGTCTCGCGGAGATCGTCGATAAGTGTCCTTGCCTCCTTGGTTTTTATTACTATGTCATCGACATAGACTTGGACGTTGCGACTGATCTGGTCCTTAAGGCAGGCCTGCACGCATCGCTGGTACGTGGCACCCGCATTCTTTAGCCCGAAGGGCATTGTGTTGTAACAGAATACTCCGAACGGTGTGATAAACGCCGTTTTCTCTTGATCTTCGACCTTGAGTCGAATCTGGTTATAGCCTGAGTAGGCATCGAGGAAGGAGAGTTTCTCGCAACCTGCAGTCGAATCGATGATCTGGTTGATCCGTGGAAGAGGGAAGTGGTCCTTTGGGCAATGCTTATTTAGTGACGTGAAGTCCACGCACATCCGCAGGATGTCCGTGTCCTTTTTCGGGACCATCACCGTGTTTGCCAGCCACTCGCTTTCCTTGATTTCCCGGATGAAGTCTGCTGCGAGTAATCTGTTGATTTCCTTGCCGATAGCTTCGGCTCGTGGCTCCGACAGTCTTCGGATGGACTGCTTGACTGGCTTGGTGTCTGGAAAGACGTTGAGTGCGTGCTTGGCGAATTCCCTGGGAACTCCTGGCATGTCCGCAGGACACCAGGCGAAGATTTCCCAGCGCTCAAGGAGGAATTCGACGAGCGCGCCTTCCTATGCGGTGCTGAGGTCATTGGCGATCAAGGCCGTCTTGGAGGCATCCGTCGGATGGACCTGTACTTTCTTGGTGTTGACGGTGGAGTCGAAGGACATGTCAGGTGCGTTCTGCCTTGTGACTGGGGGTAGCCCATTGTCCGTCACCTCGCGGAGCCTTACAAGCTCCTCTTGCATGCCGAAAGACTGGGAGATTTTGTTGAAATCCCTGTCGCATTGGTCCGATCGGGTGAAGCTCCTGTGGACTGTGATGACGCCCCTTGGTCCTGGCATCTTGAGTAGTAGGTATGCGTAGTGTGGGACGGCCAGGAACCTTGCGAATGCTACACGCCCCAGGATGGCGTGGTATTGCGACGGCCAGTCCACCACTTCGAATTCTAGGCGCTCCCGCCGAAAGTTGTCCGGCTTCCCGAAGATGACGTCGAGCCCTATTTTGCCCAGGGGGAATATGCCCTTTCCTGGGACAATGCCATGGAACGTTGTGTCTGATTGTTCTAGGCTGCATTGCGGGATCCGCATAGCTGCTAGAGTGCTTGCGAACATTAGATTGATGCCGCTGCCGCCGTGCATGAAGACGCGACTCATCTCGAAGCCTCCGATCTGCGCCTCCAGCACCAGGGCAGCATGACCTGGGCGAGGGATTTGGCAAGGGTGATCCGCGCGAGTGAATGTGATGCAGGACTCCGATCCGCTGAGGTACTCAGGGATTGCAGGCGGAGTTGCCACGGCCAAGTTGATTTGTCGGGTGATTTTCTTCTGCACCCTGTTTGTGGGGCGTCCCTTCTGGATCATATTTAGTGCTCCCTTTGGTGGGGGGTATCCGACCCCGGCGTTGTTTTGCGCTGGTGCGACTGGTTGATTTGGGCCTCCAATAGGTGGCGGTGGAGGAGCTCCGTGTGCTATTTCACCTGGCGCAGGTGCGTTTCCAAACGCAGGGATTGGGGCTTGTTGCCTCATCCGCACCATGCCTTCGCTGAGTTTCTGGAACTCGCGGCAGTCCTTGAGCATGTGGCTGGCTTTCTTTTTGCCATCTTGTTTGTCGATGTAGAAGTGGATGGTGCATGGACCAGAAAGTTTGTCGAATGCTGAGGGTCCGTTGTCGCGGTCGTGGCATTGCCACGACTGCGTTGGTCGTCCGTTGTCGCGGAAGTTTCCGCCGCGGTATCCTCCGCTGTTGCGGCTGTTGTCGTTACGGCGGTCGGCGTAGCCGGCCGCGATCATGTCGGGTCCGTCGCGGTCCTCGTAGACGCGCGATCTCCTCTTGCTGCGGCGTTCACGTCTTCGGCCGTAGTCGTCCTCTTCATCTGATTGCGCTCGCTGGATGCAGTCTTCGCCGTCTGCCCAACTGTTGGCGATTTCCATGAGGTGGTCGAGTGTCTTGGGCTTTACACGCCCAAGTTCCTCCTTGAAGTCTTGGCGCTTGACGCCATCCCTGAAGGCGTCGATGGCCCTCTCTTCGGAGATGTGTGCTGCGGAGTTCTTGGTTGTAGACCAGCGTAGTATGTACGAGCGAATAGATTCACCCGTTCTTTGAGTGCAGGCTCGCAACTCTTCGATTGAGGCGGGCCTCTTGCTGGTGCCTTTGAAATTTCGGATGAAGCTGTAAGCGAGCTCCTCCCAGCTTCGTATGGATCCTGATGATAGGCTGCTGAGCCAGACTCGCGCCGCGCCTGTCAGCTGCAGCTGAAGGCATTGCATGGCGGTTTCTTTGTTGCCTCCGTGAAGTTTGACGGATGACTGATGGTCACTGAGCCAAGATTTTGGATCTTGCATGCCGTTGAACTTCGGAGTATCCGAAGGAAGCTTGAAGTTGCGTGGCATCTGTGTTCGCCGAACAGATCTGCTGAAGCATCGAGCCCCGCAGAGTTCTCCTTCGTCTTCATCCATCTCAGATTCAGACGAGCATGTGCGTTTGGCGCGTGCTTTGTCGATATTGCGCTGTGTAAGCTTGTCTCTGGCGTCGTAGTCGCGTTTATGGCGGTGTGAGCTCTTCTTCCTTCGAGGAAGATCGTGCTCTTCTTCTTCTTCGGATGAGGGGGTGGGACTCCGGTCGCGCCTGGCCGGAGATTTCTTCTTCGGCTCCGCAGGAGCATCTTCGTGGAGCGCAGCTCCGATTAGTCCTAGTCCGGTGAGTGCAGACCTATGCATGGCCCTCTTCGGGTCCCCCTTCGGAGGTGGGTGAGCCGCGAGATACGTAGTGGCTGCCATGATCGCAGCTTGCGGCGTTTTCGGGATGATGTTGCCGTCGGCATCCATATCCATGAACGATGTGTGGAGAGTTCAGGTCACGTCACGCCGCTCCTTGGGATCCATGTTTTCCACCCGAGAGCGGTGCTTGTTTCCCTGGTTTCCGTTTGTGCTAGAGCCGGGTGCCATGGCGGAGAGCGCAGCTCGTCGCGCACTGGACTCGGAGGCTGCTTGCTTGCGCTTGTCGAGCGTCTCCTGCATCTTGACTTGTTTCTTGTGCTCCTCGATGAGGAGATAGTGGTATGCCATTAGTAGTTCACGTGAGGCGTCTGCAGGTAAGACGATGTCGCCTGCGACGGCATGGCGCGCCTGGACCCATCCTTCTTTGCTTAGTTGAATGACGTGGCCGTTGTTTTCCCCGTTGGGTGGGGGGACTGGCTTCTTCTGTTTTCGCCGTTTCCGCCATTTCGGTTGGGCGGCGGGTTAGGTGTTTCCTCGTCGGTTTGGATGACTGCGGCGCATAGATAGCGCTCGCAGATTGGTCGGCTGCTGTCGTAGCTTTCGGATCCGGAATCGTAGGTCCCTTCATCCGAAGGTGGATCACATAGATCGGAGTTACAGCTGCTGCTGTCGTAAAACTCATCTGTTGATGGTGACGTGCGTAGCACAGGGTGTGGAGCCCATGAGGCGGGTCTGATTGACGGCACGGGCACCCGCTCAGGAAGGGAGGGTGCCAGTTTGCCCCACCTGGAAGCAGAAACTCCCGAACAAAATTTCGAGTCTGTCGCCTATGGGCTCGAAATCCTTCATGGTAGCCGGCGAGTGGGCGGTGAAGTCGAAAGCGCCGAAGAGGAGGTGATTCTCCGTCGCCGCGGAGTTGTAGATCGATCGGGTCGGGACCGTCACGATCGCACAATCAGCAGCCCCAGTTCCCATAGACGGCGCCAATTGACGAGGTTTAATCTCATCAATGCCCATTGTTATGGACTTGGGTTTTGGAGAAGATGGGGATGCTGGAGATCGTGGCACGGTTAATAGACAAGCAACCAGGGGACACGAGATTTACCCAGGTTCAGGCCCCCAGAGGGAAAACCCTACTCCTGCTTGTCTGCTCTTGATTGATTCGATCTGGCGTGGATGCGTATGCGAGAGTATGAGTCGATAGATCTAGGACGTGCCCTCCTGGCCTTTATATAGACTTAGGCAGGTCCCGGGCATAGTCCTAGTCGGTTACAAGTTCTAGGGTTTTACCCCTTTGAATTTCCTATCTCCGCTAGTCTTGCTCTCCAAGGATCCGAAGGCGTCATGGGCCTTGGCCACCCGAAAATCTTCATGGGCCAGTGTATATCTGCTGTGGGCCTTCCTTGGGCTGGACCAGGTATGCTGATGTCACGTACCCGCAGGATATAACCATGTCAACCATAACTATGGCACGCTTACCAGCGCCACAGAACCAAGGACCTTGGATCAGCTCATGGACGTCCTTAAGAAGGCGGGTGCCCACGACGACCAGATGATTTGAAAACAAGAGTCTGGCGAGGGAATTCATCTCTACAAATCAATGGATGAGTGTCCCTGGAGGTCTCACAAGGAGGGATCAGGCCAAGTATTCGCCGCATGAGGTCCTCTAGTGGCCAACGGCCTAGTATCAGTGATAACCTTGGGACACCAGTAGGAGGTTTCCGTGACCCAAAAGCCGCATCAGGTGCCCAGACCTGCACACAATCAACAACATACGCCTGACCCTGTCGCGACGCAGAACAGAGAAGCCTAGTGGCAACGGATCCTGGAAAACTAGTGCGAATTCCATTCCACGACCTCACACGGAAGAGCCAGCTGCCGATTCATCATCTCATAGCTTAAGGACATAGCCAAGGCTTTACAGGAAGGCAAGCCTTCACCACCTAAGCAATCATGGTGCATTAACCCAAACTAGCAGCAGCTGGGGAATCGCCCCAACGGACCTCCATGACCTCCCGCAGGACCTTGGCAACAAGCCTCGGGGCCTGTCGGGCCGAGACAGTACACCACCGAGGGGAGCTTTGACTTCCTTTATGGCGTTAATGAGCACAGGGCTAGTCCCGAGGTAGATCACCTATGGGGAGGATTGTACATATACTCCTCACACAGGGAGGTAAAGGAGATTTGCAACGCAATCCTCACGGCATAACATGGGAGCACCTCCAAGCAAGCATGGGCCATCATGCCTATTACATTCGGATTCAGTGATGAACAAGACAACCTAAACTACCTAGGCAGGTTACCCTTGGTGGTCTCTCTTGTTATCGCCAACACCACTATGCACGAGGTCTTAACTGACGGAGGAAGATCTTTTGGAATAATAACAGTGGACACCTTGGTGAATATGAAGGTCCCCAGCTCTTACGTCAGACCAGTCTCAAACCAATTCTTTGGGATAATACCCGGAGTAGCTCATGAGTCGGTCAGACAGATTACCCTGCCCGTCACATTTAGTAGTGGGGAGAACTTCCACACATAGTTGTTCTTACTTTACGTTGTCGACTTCCGCACAGAGAAGTTCATGGGCATCCCCAACTACCCCTAAATGATGTTTAAGATTCTGAGACCTAAGGGGGTGATCACACTTAGGGTATCCTTGAGACACGGAGTGGAGTACGATCGACGCATCTACGAAATGAGACAGGCTCCACCTAGTCTCCCGCACAAAACGGAAACACGAAAATCAAAGAGAAGGATAGGGGACACTTTCTTGGAAGAGTTAACCCTGACAAATCAAGTGGAAAAATAGGGGCACGCACTCACCTCCCAAAAACGCGGTACATCAACACGATGTCCATCATGTTCAAGGTGGCCAGCTCATGCATCAAGTAGGTCATGATTAGGATGTTTCGGGACATCGGTAGCAAAATCAGAAAGCAGCTCGTGCATTCTATCGAAAACCTCCTCGGCGATCATAGCACATAGACGACATCTAGAACTGACCTCCTGGCAGTAGGCACGACCCGGAATTTAGGACACGCCACGCCAATGCAGAGGCAAGACACCAAGGAGGAGAACCCTCATAGAGATCTAGGTCGCGGTTGGCATGAAGCCAGGCATGAGGTCGGAGCGCAAGGACTAGGACAGTCTACGTGAAGATCCCGCTTCCCCTCGGGAGATTCAGCTGGAAATGCCCCAAGTGGAAGAAAAACCCGTTGCATGGCAGTGATGGGCGACGAGGTTCGATCTCGTCAATTCCCATTGTTATGGACTTGGATTTTGGAGAAGATGGGGATGCTGGAAGTCGCGAAACGGTTAACGGACAAGCAACACATGCACACGAGATTTACCCAGCTTCAGGTCCTCGGAGGGAAAACCCTACTCCTTGTCTACTCTTGATTACGGCGGAACCGAAGGTTACAGGGTGCACAAATGCCATCTGGCGTGAGGTGTGTATGAGGTGAGTTGAGGATCCTTCTTTCCGTACCCTCCTAGCCTTTATATAGATAGTCCAAGTCTCGGGATAGGTCGAGCCGGTTCCAAATTAGGGTTGATACCCTTTGAAATTTTATCTAATCTAGACTTGTCCTCCAAGGAGTCGAAAAGCCATGGGCTTGGGTCACCTGAAATCTTCATGGGCTGCGTGTCATGACGTGGGCCTTCCTTGGGCTGGACAAGGTATACCAATGTCGTGTAGATGTAGCATATATCCATGTCAGTAGCCCCCGAGTGTTCAGTCGAATAATAGATTCGACTGGAGACTCTTCAATCTTTTGGGTGCTATGTAGTTGAGCCTGTTTCACAAGGAGAGATGTTTAGTTCATAGGGATTGTCGATGCGTGTGCCCACCTCACCCAACGGATCAGGGCCAGTTAAGTTTCATAGGACAAAACAACACGATCTTCATCAAACTCGAGTCCTTGGACTCGAATTCCGAACGATTGCTAGTGTGATTTGACTAAGGCCGTTGTGGTCTTACATGAGTTGAATCCCAGTGATTTTCAAGTAATGTACCCAATGCATCCGTCGGGATTTTCATCGTTCCTATTGACACGGGAGTTTACTGGCAGAGCGCAGTCAGGTGCGTTACCAGACCATCAGATGATATCTGTAGGGCTTATCTTTGTGTCGTAGACATAGCATTCGAAGTTTTATCACCGCGGAGGTATTTTGGGTGGCCAAGGGGATTGCTTCTAACTTAGCGTTGGTTTGGGCAAAGTTGCCAAAAAGATTTTTTCGTATTTGATCCGAATGATTGTAGTCCAATAATTCATAGTGTCTGCTCGAGTCGTAGACTCGAGCAGAGACTTTGGTTCAGTCGTTTTCATCATAAGTCCAAAGGACACAATTTTTCGGATGCGCAACTAGTGCTCCCTACGGAAGTAGCCCCCGAGTCCGTAGTGGAGTCGCAGACGCGACGTAGGACTCGAAGATAATTTCGAGGTGATGTTACCTTTGTAGTTTCTCAGAGGCGCGGCCAGCGCTCCTGATAGGAGTAGCCCCCGAGAAGTTTCCCGAATCGTAGATTCAAGTAATTACTTGTATAATCGATCGAAATCTTCGAGCCATTGCTGGCTTTGCCTTGATGACGTCAGTGCTGACGATTAGTGATCTCAACCGTCTGTGGTAGCAGAGATGATGCGACGAGACGATCGTGGGTCCCACCGTCTAACTTGACGTTGACTAGTCACGCTTAGGCGTGGTTAAAATTACGGCGTATCCTCGGTTTCGCGTAGTGGACAGCGTGCTGGTGACGGTTCATTTTGGTGCTGACACGACACATGTATGGTGAGATTTGAGTTGCACGCTAGGTATTCTCAATCGACAGCTCTAGTGTATCGTCTTCGTCCTTTAATACCGCGGAGAAACAGTGATTTTTTACCCTTCGTCATTTGCTCATCTCCATTGCCTTCATTTTTCATGAGCTTTTCTGCCCTTAGTTGCACACTAGACATTCTCCATACTTTTCCTTCCTCGTTCCTGCGCTCACACCGCCGCTTCAAGATGGGCTAGCCGAAGAATACGGCAGCTGCTGGAGCAGGATCGAGCGCCGCCAGCGCTGGCAAGAAGGACGCCGCTACGAGCCACACCACCTACGGCTGGTGGAAGCGCACGGAGATGCGCGAGGCGGATTTTTGCAAGCTATGATTTCGGCCTTGTCTCCAAGGAGAACGACGACGTCTTCCTCCCCGGCCAAGAGTTAATTCCTCGCCCACTCGAAGGATTTTGGGTGATGTTTTATGCCTTCGTTGTCTGAGGCCTCTCTCTTCCCGTCCACGAATTCCTTCGTGGACTCCTTTTTTTACAGGATTCAGTTGCATCATCTGTCTCTGAACTCTCTTCTTCATACTGCTTGTTTCATCACTTTGTGAGAGTGTTGGCTCGGTATCAAGCCGCACTTTGGCCTCTTACGGAAACTCTATTCCGTGAAGAGGCAGTCGGGCACCGGCGGTGTTTATCTGCTCGATGGCTGCATCATCTCCATTCGCTCCTCTGTCCAATTATTCTCCTTCTCCATTTGAGAGTACATCCAATACTGGCGGCGGAAGTGGTTCTATATCCGCAACGTCAAGTTGGACGGGCAGCATTTTGGTCTTGCCCCTTTCGACTCTGCCCAGAAGATCATCCCAAAGAGGTCGTGGAAGAACGACGTCTTAGAGGGTGAAATGGCGGAGGTGGAGAAGCTCTACCAGCGGGTGGAGGCACTCTAGCTGGTGGCTGGCAAGGAGGTCAATGGTGTCGACATCATCCGCACCTTCCTCAAGCGTCGGGTGCAGCCTCTCCAAGCGAGGGTGCACCCGATGTTCCTGTATGTTGGCCGCAGCGATCCGACAAGGGTTTCGCCTGAGGAGTTGTCTTAGGGTGACCTTGATAGAGCTCTTCGGCCCTTGCTGAAGTTGAAGGCCGATGAGGATCTCCCTGGGAAATCCTTGACCTCCCCGTTCAGTGCGAAGAAAGTAGTCTCGCAGGTGAAAAACTTTTTGTTACGCGTACTGCTATTTTGAGTGCTAGTTGTTTGTTATTTGTACTGACAATTTGTCATCTTCTTGTCTTTGATTTGCAGGACTTCAAGGTAGCGGGGATGATGCCCGCTCTACCTGAGAATTTCCCAGTTGTGCCGGATAATGAAGTTGCGGAGTCCAAATCCGAGCTTCCCCCGGCGCAATCTCCTACCACGGAAACCCCCGAGCTGAGAAAAGGGCAGACCCGAAAGTACTCCCGGAGTGAATCTTCGGATGGGGAGACACCACCAACGCCAAGGGGTCCGT
The DNA here is from genome assembly GCA_916181665.1 of Avena sativa. Taxonomy (NCBI): domain Eukaryota; kingdom Viridiplantae; phylum Streptophyta; class Magnoliopsida; order Poales; family Poaceae; genus Avena; species Avena sativa. Next base: position 135,291,891 of record OV702295.1, read on the forward strand.
CCTTCCTCGAGCAGCATGGCAAGGATGAGGGTGCGTCGTCTGCGCCTTTGCCTGTCGTGCCCATTCGGGAGGTTGCCCGCAGCCGCCAGCCAAGAAGAAGAAGGAGAAGGTGCCTCCTGTCTTCAACTTGCCAGACATCCAATCGTAAGTCGTTCTGCTTGATTCTTATTACCATATTCATGTGCTAATTATTAGCTTGTTATTGATCTGATGAGCGCTAGCAGTAATCCTTCGGAGGAGTACCGTGACGAGGGCACCGAAAAGGTGATCGCGGAATCGAAGCCGATAGCTTCATTTCCCAGGTGGTGGCCAACTCCGAGGACGAGGATTTGAGCTCTGCAAAGCGGGAGGCTTGTGCACTCGTCACTCGGAAGGCGATATGCAAAACTTCAGAGTCCACATCTGAGCACGTAAGTGTAGTTCTTTTACTGCGTGGGGGGAGCCCCTGAGTCCTTTATTTATCTGACATGTTGATCTTTCGCTTTGTGGGGGGAGCCCCCGAGTCCTTGTACTTATTAGACCTGCTTGGCCTTTTATTTGATAGCATTTTGTCCGCGGCACCAATCTTCTCATCCAGAAGCATATGTCGTTGGAGGGTGAGCTCAAGGAGCTCCAAGGTGCGTAGATTTCTTCTTGTTTATTTTTTGAGTGCAATTTTTCTATTTTACCCAATGTTTCTTCATGCTGCAGATGAGAACAATGCTGCTATCCGTAGGCTGAACACTCTTGAAAAGAGCCTCGGCTAGGCGGAGAAGAAGGCAGCGGATGCTGCGGAGGCCAAGGAGAGCCAACAGAAGGAGGCCGAAGACTGTGAGCAGCAGCTCGCGACCGTTGCAGCTGCTCGGGAGAAAGCCATGGCCAACAAGCTCATGGCTGCTGCCAAAGCTATTTCTGGTAAGCTGCTTCTTGTCTCGTTATTGTGTCTTCCGCATCTTGGGGTGTTTTGTATTTTTGCTCACTCGAATTTCTTCTCATGCTATTTATGCAAGATGCTTCTGGCATCGCCTTTGATCATGACATGTTGGAGCATGGATACTTCCTGGCGGATGCTGCCACAGTGACCGAAGATTGCTGCTCTTCTGCCGTGAGCTTCCTAGACAAGGCCAAGAAGGTGCTCGCGCACTTCTAAAAGGAGGTCAATCCCAAGGGCATTGCCCTCGAGGACATCGACTCGCTTGCGGATGCTCTGTCGGAGGATGCTCTGGCGGAGTACAAACGCAAGCATAAGGGTATTGGTGCCTCTATGGGGTTGGCCATGGAGATGGCGTCCGGAGCTGAGCTGGACCTGGCCCAGGTCACATCCAGGATGCTGAAAGCGGCGGATGGCTCCGAGGTAGCTTTTTCCCCTTTGCTTCCCGTTGTAAGCATTAGGGGCTAAGCTCATCGACCTCCTGGACGATTATGCGGCGAAGCAATAACGGGAGGCCAAGAGTAGGCAATCTGGCTCCGAGGCTGCTCCGGGTGCTGGCGCTTAGGCTCTTGCTGCGTAGCTAGTATAGTTTTTTCTTCTTTTGTTGTCTTTTGTAATATCCTTTGAATGAACAAGTCTCACTTTTCCATGAGGTGGCTTTATTTATGTATATGAGTCTATCTTTTAATTGTTGTCAAAAGTGTTCGTGATATTCATACTTGCCTGTTTATGCCTAGGGTCCTTCGGGTGAGGCTCCAGTGATCACTCTGCCTGCGCCTGATCCTCACCCATCATTGGATGAGGCGTCACAATTGACCTTTCTGCGTGATCATGTTTGTAGTATGGAAAACGACATCCTCAGCATCCGAGGTCATGCAGATGTGTGGAAGTCAAAGGGTGAGCGAGCCACTGCCAGGGAGGAGTTCTTGCTTGGGGAATTTTGGCAGATGGATGAGAAACTTCAGTTTGAGTCCCCGAGAACCGATGCTCTTTCGAGTGTGCCTTATTTTTATGCTGGCTCACCCCATGCTTATGCAGTTCTAAATATCATTCCGAGGGAAGAGAAGGAGCGCGTCGCAATTCAGATGAATTGCCTGACGCAACAAGAGCCGGAGGTCGGTGGCTTCTTTTGCATGGATCGTGATCGAGCAATGGTCCTTGCGATAGTGCAAGATCGTGTACACCAGGTTCTTCGGGTGCTGAAGAAGGCAAGGTCGTCGCTTGCGGCCATTTGCTTTGTCATGTTCCCTTTGGACGCTGCACCTTCTAGCTTTTTGGGTCTTCTTGGGAAGTTTCGGAATGTAGGCCACGTCAAGGAGTTGGTGCGCCATCAGCTGATTTCTAGGGTGAAGGCAACCCTGTCTCTCGTTCGACTGGATCGTCGTGATGTCAATCTTGCGGAGATAGTGGCTGGACCACCTCCTCCGCCAGGTGGCAATTTATGGGATATGCGCCCTCATTACGCAACTGTGGCGCAGTATGCCAAAGATATTGTAGATTTATTTGAGGAGCGGACGAATGTTATGATCCAGAACAATTAGGTCCTATAAAGAAAATCAGATAATGTAAAATTTGTATTTTATCGAGTGGGCTTGTAATGCCATTTGTAAAGTTTGTATGTATCGGGACGTGGTGCGATTGTAATGTGCATGTCCTTTTCGTTAGCCTACTCAAGTTGTATGCATTATTTTCAGTCGTCGAGGTCGTAAGGTGAGGCACAGCCCCCGAGCATGTTTAGTGATAAGTAATGTAAAGGAAAAAAAATTTGGGCCAAGGAACTTAGCTTTTATTCATTGCAAACGAGGAGGTACATTGTTCGACTGAGTAGCCTTGGCTGAATAGTCTTATTGAAAGTAAAGGGTAACTAGGGGTAGAAGCGTCGCAGTCGTGCGACGTTCTAGGGGTTGGAGTATTCGACTCCTGATGCGACGTCCATGAGGCAGTAGGCGCCACCTAGGATGACTTCGGTGATGATGTAGGGTCCTTCCCAGGGTGACTCGAGCTTCTTGTGCCCTTCGACGAAGGACCTTGGGCGCATACAATGTCTGTGGTAGTTGCAAAGGTTCTGCTGGTAGACCGCTGAGCCATCCATGAAGATGTCGCGTGCTTCGTCGAGTGTGTTGACGACATCTTTGAGTGCGGCTGATGATTCGGCCTCGCTGTAAGCAACGACCCGTGGGGCCTTGTGGCATACCTCAGCGGGTAGCATGGCTTCGGCTCCGTGCACCATGAAGAAGGGCGTGTAGACAGTTGAGCTGTTTGGAGTTGTGCGAAGGCTCCAAAGAACCGAAGGTAGCTCGTCTGCCTAGGCTCCCGCAAGCCTTTCGAGTGGGCATAGTAGGCGCTTCTTGATGCCGTTGCCTATGAGGCCATTGGCATTTTCGACCTGTCCGTTGGTCTGCGGGTGCACCACAAAGGTGTATGATATGTTGATTCCGAGGTTCCCGCAGAAGTCTCGGAATTCCTTCGAGATGAAGTTCGAGAAATTGTTCGTTATGATGCTATGGGGCACGCCGAACCGGTAGACAATGGACTCGAAGAATTTGACGGTAGTTTTGCCGCTTTGGTTGGTGACAGGCATGGCCTCAATCCACTTGGAGAACTTGTCGACTGCCACTAGGAGGAAGACGTGGCCTCCTGGCGAGGACTTTGGCAGCTTGTCGATCATGTCGAGGCACCACTAGGCGAAGGGCCAGGCTAGAGGTATAGGCCTCAGCTCGGATCCTGGCGCGTGTGGCTTGTCCGCGTACCTCAGACAGGCATTGAACCTCTGGACAATGTCCTTGGCGTCGTTCATTGCGGTTGTCCAGTACAACCCAGCTCGTAGAGCTTTGGCGACTAGGGCGCGGCTTCCTGCATGATGGCCGCAGATACCCTCATGGATATCTTGGAGGATGCTTTTGCCGTCACCAATGGTGACACATGGTTGGAGTACGCCCGAAATGTTGCGCTTGTACAACTCGCCATTGAAGATGGTGAAGGCTTTTGACCGGCGAGATATGCGCCGGGCATATGCGGGTCATCGAGCAGTTGATTGTTTACGAGGTACCGAAGGTACGATTGCGTCCATGTTTCTTCAACCGCCATGACCTGCATCAGGCTGACTAGCTCAACTTCTGTGTCAAGATTTCGGGTCCTTCTTGTCCTTCGGGTGAACCTTTTGGGAATTTCCTTTTGATGGAGGGTATGTAGATTTGTTCGAGGAACACTCCTGGTGGCACCCATGCGCGGGTGGAGCCAATGTTGGCGAGCCTGTCGGCCTCTTCGTTGCTTTCCCTGCCGACATGCCAAAGTTCGCAGCCATCAAAGTCCCCTTCGAGTGAGTTGTTGAGTGCGCGGTACGCGATCAAGTTGGCGCTATGGGCGTCACACTCGTTCATCTTCTGCTGCACGAAAAGGTTCGAGTCCCCGTAAATGACAAGGCTTGTTGTGCTGCACACCTTGGCCATCCTCATGCCCTTGATGAGGGCCTCGTATTCAGCCTCATTGTTGGAGGCGTGAAATTTTATCTGAAGGACATACTTCATCTTGTCGCCTTGAGGGGACCTCAGTATGATGCCAGCCCCTGCTCTAGCCTCGCGCTTGGAGCCATCGAAGTGCATCATCCAGGATTGCGACATGTCCGGAGTATCCGGCAATTGGAGCTCCATCTAGTGGATGAGGAAGTCAGGGAGGACCTGGGACTTGATGGAGGTGCACCGCTTGTAGATTATGTCTCGAGGTGACAAATCGATGCCCCACAGGGCTACACGCCCCATGGCTTCAGGATTGTTCAGGATGTTCGACAGCGGGGAGTCGTTGATGACCATGATCTAGTGCTCCTGGAAGTAGTGGCTCAGCCGACACGCCGTCATGAATACGTCGTAGGCGAGCTTCTGGTAGTGAGGGTACCTCTGATTTGTTTGGGTCAGTAGCTCGCTGAGGTAGTAGATTGGGCGTTAGACCCCGTGGGTCTTGCCATCTTCGGGTCGTTCGACCACGAGTATGGTGCTGACCACCTGATGTGTGGCCATCCCATAACCAAAACTCTTTTCTTTCTTCCAGTCACCCCATGACCAAAGTTCTTTCCTTCCTTTCTGACGAATTCCATGGTCAACCATTTACAAAAGCCTTTTCTTTCCAAAACTCTTTTAAAACCAAAACCACACCGCTAAGAAGGAACCTTTCCAACTTTTCATGACCGCGAACATGGCAGTTCAAATAGATTTACACTCTATAGAGGTTGTACACTTTACCCACAAGATTTGATACATCCACCGTGAGAAACCACGGATCGTCATACACCAGTATGCGAGGTTCGGATAATCAAACAAAACCCTCGGAAAGCCTACTCCAACATGGGCCCTACTCTATGAGTTATTCCTGTCAATGTTGGGACATCGGGTACCATAGACCAAGCAGAGCGCATTTTGCACTCCTCTTGAGTGTGCACTTTCAATGAGGGGCTCGTACTATCGTTCGACCGCCTACAAGGACGGTTCACATTGTGGCATCCCGGATTTACGGTCCGAGAATACCCATTATGCATACAATTCACGTTCCCATGATCAGTGAGCCGTGAGCATAACCGACTAGTATCATTACAACATCCATATAGTAACGAGTACAGAACTTACAAAGTGGCCATTATGGCGAATACAACACAAATAGAGGAAGTATTCAAGCGCAGAGCCCATGCCTTAACCTACAGGCAACTGACTGGGAAGACAGCCTAGCTCGCATAGACGTCAGCACCTTCGTTTCTTCTTAACATCTGCAATCTGGCCAAGTAAATAGCCAGGGACAATGCCGGTGAGTACTTTGAATGTACTCACAAACCACCAAGACAAGGTAACAAGAATCATGCATACTAGGCTGTGGAGAGATAGCTCTACTCTATGGTTGTTTTCTGAACAAATCTACAATAGCATCCCTATATCTTTGTTGAAAAAGGGTTTTTGGAAAATATGCCTCCTTTTTGAAAATCCAGACATCTCCACATCCTTGTTAAAAAGATTTAAAACAGTTTTGTTGTAAAACCCTTTTTAAACGTATTTGACCATCTCTGGTCAAAACCAAACTCGTTCTTATCTTTCCTCGTGACCAAGTCACATCCTTTATTTCATCACAACATAACCGAAGGGTCCTCCTAGCACTTGCCATTCCAACCGTCCTTGACCGTGGACACGGCTATTCGAATAGATTAGACTCTGCAAAGGTCTATACACTTTACCCAAAAGAATCAATACATCCGTCAGGATTTAACCACGGCCCGCTACACACTGCAGACGGGGGTTCGGATAATCAAACTTAAACCTTTCCTTTGTCCATCCCTAGTAACGGCGGCTTTTCCTTTTGGGTTTGTTCTCTCCGGTACGAGTATGGGGTACGATGACCCTGGTCCTTCCTCCCGTACTGACCCCTACCTCCAAACCGAAGTTTGACCGGTAGCAATTGTGACAATAACTACCTCCCGTACTAGCCAAAAATCACACTGTCCGCGAGATACCCAATTGTTGCACCGGTACCTTGCCCATGGCAGTCCGGATTTCAGGGGATTTCTCCCCTTTAGCGAGTACGAGCAGCCCCCGCTAAAGACCACAAACTACAAGATAAGCCCCAGCGTCTGGGGTAATGTGGTTGCACAGATAAAATTGTTTTGGGCATTGGCTTAGAACATCCCTTCTCTTTCTCTTGTTTTACATTCTCTTCATCCACCTCATATCTTCTTTTAGTAAAACCTCCACTTGGAAATGATGCCTCTTTCCAAGGGTTTTATTTTGAAAACTTTGTAGTAGAGTAAAACCCAAAATAGTTTTATTCTTGAAAATCCGTGGGTTTCCAAGAGGGAAGATGCTAATCATCTTAGCCTCGATCTAAAGGATAAAAATAGGTGTCAATAAGGTAGGTGTCCTCATGGACACTCATCCATAACTTGGAGGAGCCAAGTTACTCACGCACTTTTATTTGAAATAAAACATGCAATTTAATCATGCAGTTTATAAACGAGATATAAAACAATTGATAAACAGGAGTAGGTTAATATAGGAGTTCAGGGATGGTGGCTTGCCTGTGACCAACGAGATGTCCCTTGACGGTGTTCGATAATCAGAAATCCAATAATAACAATAATAAAGTTAACCCCGATGCTTCCTTCTTCTCGGCGTCACACAGTCGCAACTATCGCCGTTATCGAGCATACATGCAAACAAACAATACACCAATCAATACAAGGCATACAAGCATCAAACCATACAGCAAACAATTATAATTACAAGATGTACATCAGTAGGATTTTTGGAGATTTGATTGGATTGGGAGAAGATTTGGAGGCATTAGGGAAAAGGATCCTTTTGGACTTAAAGTCTAGGAACTACCCAAGGGATGGGTTTTTGACCAAGGACTTGATATGTATGATACCATTATATAAAAATGATACCATCAGATGGGTATTGATAAAATGAAGCCAACAAAAGTGGTTTCACTATTTTATCAATTTCCCTTGATTTATAATGGATTTTATAGTGGATAAAACTCTAGTTTTAGGAAATAATTCACCAGAACTGTTCTGGAGTTCCAAAAATTATTTACTTGGGTGATAAGGTATTATTTGGTGGACTGATTCAAGAGGAGTTGGAATCACCTCAGAAAAATTAACAGAATGGCCTTGAAAAATTCTCAAAGTCAATACTGAATGGGATTTGTCTTTTTCATCAGATTTACAGAAGCTTTTTAGTTGATTCCAAGGACACATGTTAGCTACTGAGAATACCTTTCTGTAGAAATTGGAATCAACATTTTTGGAGTACAGAGCAATTGTAATGATTTTAATAGTGAATAAACCATGCACATAAGAGTTTATTTCAGTAAAATTCAACAGAGACTCATAAAAATATGAGCTGCTGTATTACGAAAGATATGGTTAAGTGTGTCCAAGGGGATTTGGATTTAGGTCAAAACCTCACTTGGTTTGACCTAGGGAAATTCCTAAAGTAAGAAAGGCTCTATTTTTAAATTTTTTACCAGGGGCAAACTAGGAAGAAAAATAAGGTGGGGCCAGTGAGACCTGAAATGTATGGTCAGTACCCTTCATCACCATTTGGATTTAGGTCATTTGGATTTGTAAAATTTTCCGGAGAATTTGTTTAGTGTTCTGGACAGATCCCAGTATATGATTTATCATATTTAATTTAATCCGTGTTTTGGTCCAGCACCAAGTCTGCATGTTAGAGAAAAGGTGTAGACTTCTATGAAGAATTAGATTCGGCCAAAATATGGTGCTTTACAATTTTGTTTGGATTTAATCCAAACTGCTAGTTGCCCGATCTGAAATTCCAAAGAAAAAGGAGAAGGGCGGGGGGTCAATGGGCCTCTCTAAGGCTTGCCGGCCCAAGGCACGGGACACGCACGGGCGGCACGCAGCCAGCCGCGGACCGGCAGCCGGCCTGCCCGCCAGGGGCAAGGGCGAAGGGGTACGTGGCGCTCCCGGTCGTTCGATCAAGTTGGATCTGACGGGCGCGGGGCGTCGTCCTCGTGCGGGTTAGCTCGCCAGAGAAGAAACCCTAGAGGCGACGGGGAGGATCATTGGGGGGCTCACCGGGGCTCGGGGAAGGCCGGGGAGGCGACGAGGCAACGCGGTGCACGCCGTGAGTCCCGGGGATGGTTGGCTCGAGGGGTCCTGGCAACGGGGAGGTCCTCGCTTGATGGTGTCCGAAGTGGAGCTCGCAGGAGTTCGTCGGGGTGGCTCCAAAGCTACTGCATGTCCAAGAACAGGGCATGGTTAGCACCAGAATAGAAAGGGGAGTCCATTGGTGTGACATGTAGAGGGAGAGGAGGGCTGAGGGAGGAGCCTAGCTCGAGGAGAGTGAAGAGAACGAGTGGTGGCTCTGGGGAGGGCAGAGCAAGGGAGAGGGAGAGGGGCTCTAGGGAGGTAAGTGGAGTGTGCAGGGGCAAATGAGGGAGGAGTGAAGCCCCGGGGGTGGCCTCTAGACTTATAAACAAGAGCGGACATGGGCAAGGTCCATTGGGACAAGGGAAAGGTGTTGGCTGCTGGTTGGGCAAGAGAGGAGGTGCTGGGGGTGGTGTGGGGCCAGGCACGACCAGGGAGGGAGATGGGAGTGGTGGCTTTGGATTTTTAAGAGAGGGAGATCTTTTGCAAGAATGCCTCTCTCTCACACTCTCAAGCACTAGGGGACAAGCAGTAGGTGGTACTGTAGCACACGACTAGAGAGTGTAGTGGGTGTTGTGGTGTAGTGCTTGACATAGTTTGGTGGTCTTTGGAATTGGTTTGGAACAATATTGCTTTGATTTGGCCAAATTGATCAAATGGAGGCTTGTGAAGGAAGTTGATAAACTTGCATTGGGAAAAGTGTGGAAATGGTACTGGTAGGTGGAGTAGGTAAAATAATCCCTTCATGATTTAAATGGGATTTTTCTAAATATTATAATCCCATTTAAATGCACTTCTTCAAAAAGTGCAGAAATAGACTATGGAAGCTAATATGCTATTTTTATATTGGTAAAGCTTGGTTTTTTATGTGATATGGTCCTACATACCATATTAAACCTTGGAGAATTTATTTGGAATTTCTTGAGGTGGAAAAGTATTTTTGGGGAATTATTTCTTGTTTCTGCCATTTGAGAAAAAGGGCAAAAATAAATACCCCCTCCGATCCTAAATAAGTGTCGTGGTTTTGAACTAACTCTAGTTCAAAATCCTGACACTTATTTAGGATCAGAGGTAGTAATAAATAATCTCAAAAATATTTATTTTTGAGTTGGGAAGATGGGGTATGACAAGTAGGCATCAAATGAGCCTTGATTTGGCAATGTGATTTAGTGAAAAACAAACTTGCCTTTGATGACAAGGTTGTGGAGAAATTGGTAAGTAAAGGAAATAAAATAGTTTAATAATCCAAAAATTGTGGGAATTATTTTGGGATGCTTATATCCAAGGTAGATTATGTAGACTTGATGTAGGCATCATGATAAACCTTGGTTTTGAAGGAAACTGGTAAAAAGGATGGAAACTAGATTCTGGAGGATCTAGGGTTTGGTTAATTTGATGCCACCTAAACAGGGTTTGATTTGGGGGCTCAGAGTTCACCTTGGTACAAGGGGTATAGGGATGGATATACCTAGTCATATAGATGATCCTGGTTGCAAGAATTAGGCTTGGTTGGATTTGAGGTGGTTTTGGGGTGATGGCAAACTTTGTTGAAAATAAGGCTGCCATAACAGATACATCAGGTAGCCTCCTAAACCATGTGGGCTTAAGAAGCACACTACTTCAATGGAACCAAGTGAAGTGGGGGTTGATAGGATATGATTAGTAGATCATAACCAAGCAAAGAGTTGGTCAAGGGGAGGTGGCATATAGATGTGAGGTTCTGCCAAAGTAGACAAGATGATAAGATTTGCAGAAAAGATTATTATCTTGACTACAAAACCATCATGAATGAGTGGGAATTAGAATGGATTATCCAAAGGCAAGAGTAGGCTTTGGTATTACTACAATATGGTTCAAGTACCTTCTCAAGAATACACCTGAGTTGGAAAAGGTAGAGCTCGAGAGATTGGATCTAGATAAGAAATCCAGACTTAGCCATTTTGGCAATTTAGGGTTTTAGACTAGAGTGCAAGTGTATAAGAGTTTTGAGGTGATGCTAGGTTCCAAACTAATGATCAAGGAGATGATGTTGAGGTAACAACTAAGTGGATAGGATTCATGATTAGATTGGGTCTCCACTGAGTTGGAAACCATCCAGGGGGATTATCCTTGGATTGTTCTAATCATGAGAGGAGATGGTTGATAGCTCCAGATTTGGATGCTTGATAGGGGCTTGATGATCAGAAGCAAGGATTGGGTCCTAAGGGATGAGCTACTATATTATCTCAATCTATGTCCTAAGCAAACAAGGCAATCAGCAGATCAAGGCAATTCATCAGACAGCAGATCAAGGCAATTCATCAACCAGCAGATCAAGGAAATTCATCTTAACAGTTTTGTACTACTACTAGGGTTACCATCAAGACTAGCTTGAGGTAAGAAGGGGTATTTTGGAGAATGGTTTTGCTTTGAAATAGGATATGGATCATCTTGTATTACTACCTGGATTGGAATAAAAGGTTTTAATAAAGGTTTTTGGAAAACCTAGAGATAAGGGTAGTTGAAGGTTCTGTCTTGAAAACATAAGGAGATAATATATAGGTCTCCATAGTTTTGTTAATAGAAACTAGTAAAGTATTTGGTTGTGTCAAAGTCATCTTGGCTCTGGTTTTGGAAATGCCAGATCATTTGAGAATATGAAAGATAATCCAAGACATCTCTTTTGTAAACTAGTGTTGAGATCAGAAGTATATTACCTAGTACTCCAACAGTTGCATGAGCAAAAGCAACAATCAAGCAAGCATTGCAAGAAAAAGTTTTTGTTCCCCCTGATTTTTGCCTTTTGGACAAATAATCAGGGTTGCTGAATTGGGATGTTACAGACCTTTCCCCCTTAAAATAATCTCGTCCCGAGATTAGGGAGGAGTAGGGTTAGGGTGATAACATCTTCTTAACAATTTCAGCGGAGGAAGAAAATAGGCGATAACAAGTTTTATAAACACCCGACGTGGTTAGTTACAGATCGGAGCTGAGTGGCTTCGATCGGGCGGTTTGGCTTTAAGCGAGTGGAAAAGACGCAGTCTTTTCCCCTTAGGACAAGTCTAGGTAGGTTTAGCATCGATGGGGTACTTCCTTATTGATGCGAGATGGCGAGTTGAGTCTTCTATATCTCTTCGTCTTGTGGTCGACTTTTCTCTCTTCCAGGGCTTGATTCCCCGGGGTGTTAGCTAGACGGTCGAACTTGGAGTGGAGTACCTTCCGATTTCGGAGAAGTGCCGATTGTCGTCCTTCTTCCAGGGTCGACGGTTCAGATTTGGAGAGATGGTCATTGCTTAACGCTAACTAGGGGTCGACTCCAGGGGTGTATTTTGTTTTGGGCGGGAAAGACGCAGTCTTTCCCCCTTAGAGCAAAACTACAGATGTTTGGTGAAGTTGCCGACTTTCTTGGTTGGGGTCGCATTTTGATGTTGGGGGAATAGCGCTGGGCCTTTTCTCCAGAGGTGGTTATCTTCTGTTGTTGTCGTCGGGACTGCTTCATGAGGTGGAGGGTCTATCGGAAAGGGTGTCTACTAGCTTCCGGGTAGTTAGATCTGAGTTGGATAGGGGTCCGACGGGTTGGAGGATGCCATTGGTGTTTGGCGGTCTAGGAAACAAGGTCCCTTGGAATGGGGTCATTCCGTTTTGGTCTGATGCAACGTCGTGGGTAAAACATGCAAACAAGGATACCATCCATACCTTTAGCAAGTTCAAGCCGGTCGGTGGAGGAGATACTTAAGGGGTTACAAAACAGGTCGGTGCCGCAGGGCAACAAGGCACTTAGAGTTTTATAAAACAGGTTCTGGAGCGATACATGACTCTACCAATGTTGGGGGATAGGCGATCTTCCGGGTGCGAAACTACTTCGGAGGAACGTCCAGAGTCTTGTCACCTTTCTAGGGTGAAAGGTTTCTCCTCAGGTAGTGATTTCTCGGGGGAAGAGGAGGTTCTGGGGATAGCGGCCTCCTGATTCTTTTAGCCGAAGGCGCTCGTGGTTTCTTGCCATTTTCGGGTGCCGGAGTTGCTTGCTTCGGGTTAATCCAGTACTTGTCTGGACAACTACGGGTGAAGTGGTCCGGGTCTCCATAGGTGTAACAGACGCTTTTCTTAGCTCCAGATCCTCCTTGGGCTTTCTTTGGGATCTTTACGGGGATAGTCGATATCTTGGCCTTTGCCTTGGTAGGAGGGTTGTCAAGACCACGATGGGGGCACTCTCGGCTGAAATGACCCGATTGATTGCAGGAGAAGAAGGTGCCTTTCTTGGAACGTCCTTCTCATGATTTCTTCCCAATGTTGACGCAGGGAAGTTGACGAGCCTTGCCAATCAGGAGATAGAGGGGGCAGTTGGCGAGGACATGGTCTTGAACTTCATAGAGGAAACATGTGACTAGTTGAGTGGGATAATCCGCTGGAGGATGCAGAGCTCCACAATTTGGGAAGTTGCCTAAGCATTGGCAGGCTTGGTGTCCTTCTTTACCACAATGGCTGCATGCTCTCTTCGAGTCTCCGATCTCCAGGGCCATACTCAGGGTTTTCTGGTGGAGCGAAAGTCTCCGACTGAAGAAGGAAACGGGGCTACGGAGTTAGTCTTCCGAGATTGAGGGTAGAGGGGATTAGAAAGGTATAATATAGGGTGGAATTCTATGGTTGACGGTGATAGGTCAACTGGGGTTTATTGGAGTTGAGCGGAAATACACCGTATTTCCACCTTAGAGCTTTACCTTAGGTGGTCGAGGGTTTTCTTAGGTGGCCATCCTGCTGAGGAGAGGTTTTCGGCTAAGGGGTTGTGAGAGTTAGCATCAGGACATGTCAGCAAGGTGGTCAAAACTTTTAGGGTTGGAAGGTTCATGGCAGACAAACAAACACATTCCAAGCATCAATCATGCACATGACACGCAAGCAAGGCCTACCATAGGTACTAAGGGGGTGACTACACGCCATAAAGGGAATCCTATTTTTGGGATGATATTCCTAAGTACGGACATTACGGGGGTTTTAACTCCTGTCTTGCCGTCTTTTGTCGTTGGTGTCGTACTTGATTGATTTGGGGGCGGTGAAGGAATCCGCTGGTGGGGCGATTTTGTAGTGTCTTTCGTCGTTGGTAGCTCCTTTGCTGTGCTTGTCTTGGGGTCTCTTCGTTCCGGGATCTTTGGCTTCATAGTCTCCAATTTGGACTTGGTTTTTGAAAACTGATTAGTTGAAGTAGACGAGATATAGAGTAATCCATTTTCAAAGTTTTTAAGTCAGAGAAGGTGAGATAAGAAATCTTTTGAAAAGCTTTTGAGAAATAGTTTTCGAAAGCTGGTGTTTTCGGAAATAGGGGTTGTCCTGTCTAACGTCCATGCTAACTATGGTCTCCTACAGTCAGGATGGCTCTGATACCATGTCTGTGGCACCCCGGATTTACGGTCTGAGACTACCCATTATGCATACAATTCGCGTTCCCATGATCAGTGAGCCGTGAGCATAACGGACTAGTATCATTACAACATCCATATAGTAACGAGTACAGAACTTACAAAGTGGCCATTATGGCGAATACAACACAAATAGTGGAAGTCTTCAAGCGTAGAGCCCATGCCTTAACCTACAGGCAACTGACTGGGAAGATGGCCTAGCTCGCATAGACGTCAGTACCATCGTTCCTTCTTAACATCTGCAATTTGGCCAAGTAAATAGCCATGGACAATGCCGGTGAGTACTTTGAATGTACTCGCAAACCACCGAGACAAGGTAATAAGAATCATGCATACTAGGCTGTGGCGAGATAGCTCTACTCTATGGTTGTTTTCTGAACAAATCTAACAATGGCATCTCTATATCTTTGTTGAAAAAGGGTTTTTGGAAAATATGCCTCCTTTTTGAAAATACGGACATCTCCACATCCTTGTTAAAAAACATTAAAATAGTTTTTTGTAAAACCCTTTTTAAATGTCTTTGACCATCTCTGGTCGAAACCAAACTCCTTCTTATCTTTCCTCGTGACCAAGTCACATCCTTTATTTCATCACAACATAACCGAAGGGTCCTCCTAGCACTTTCCATTCCAACCGTCCTTGACCGTGGACACGACTATTCGAATAGATTAGACTCTGCAGAGTTTGTGCACTTTACCCACAAGAATCAATACATCCGCCGGGATTTAACCACGGCCCGCTACACACTGTAGACGGGGGTTCGGATAATCAAACTTAAACCTTTCATTTGTCCATCCCTAGCAACGGCAGCTTTTCCTTTTGGGTTTGTTCTCTCCGGTATGAGTATGGGGTATGACGACCCTGGTCCTTCCTCCCGTACTGACCCCTACCTCCAAACCGAAGTTTGACCAGTAGCAATTATGACAATAACTTCCTCCCGTACTAGACAAAAATCATACCGTCCACAAGAGACCCAATTGTTGTACCGGTACCTTGCCCATGGCAGTCCGGATTTCAGAGGATTTCTCCCCTTTAGCGAGTATGAGAAGCCCTGGCTAAGGACCACAAACAACAAGCTAAGCCCTAGCATCTGGGGTAATGTGGTTGCACGGATAAAATTGTTCCGGACATTGGCTTAGAACATCCCTTCTCTTTATCTTGTTTGACTTTCTCTTCATCCACCTCATATCTTATTTTAGTAAAACCTCCACTTGGAAATGATGCCTCCTTCCAAGGTTTTTATTTTGAAAACTTTGTAATAGGGTAAAACCCAAAATAGTTCTGGTCTTGAAAATCCATGGGTTTCCAAGAGGGAAGATGCTAATCATCTTAGCCTCGATCTAAAGGATAAAAATAGGTGTCAATAAGGTAGTTGTCCTCATGGACACTCATCCATAACTTGGAGGAGCCAAGTTACTCACGCACTTTTATTTTAAATAAAACATGCAATTTAATCGTGCAGTTTATAAAAGAGACATAAAACAATTGATAAACATGAGTAGGTTAATATAGGAGTTCAGGGATGGTGGCTTTCCTGTGACCAGCGAGATGTCCCTTGACGGTGTTAGATAACCAGAAATCCAATAATAAAAATAATAAAGATAACCCCGATGCTTCCTTTTTCTCGGCGTCACACAATCGCAACTATCGCCGTTATCGAGCATAGATGCAAACAAATAATACACCAATCAATACAAGGCATACAAGCATCAAACCATACAACAAACAAGTATAATTACAAGATGTACATAAGTAGGATGTTTGGAGATTAGATTTGATTGGATTGGGAGAAGATTTGGAGGCATTTGGGAAAAGGATCCTTTTGAACTTAAAGTCTAGGAACTACCCAAGGGAGGGTTTTTTGACCAAGGACTTGATATGTATGATACCATTATATAAAAATGATACGATCAGATGGGTATTGATAAAATGAAGCCAACAAAAGTGGTTTCACTATTTTATCAATTTCCCTTGATTTATAATGGATTTTATAGTGGATAAAACTCTAGTTTTAGGAAATAATTCACCAGAACTGTTCTGGAGTTCCAAAAATTATTTACTTGGGTGATTAGGTAGTATCTGGTGTACTGATTCAAGAGGAGTTGGAATCACCTCAGAACAATTACCATAATGTCCTTGAAAAATTCACAAAGACAATACTGACTGGGATTTGTATTTTTCAACAGGTTTATTTTACAGAAGATTTTTAGTTGATTCCAAGGAAACATTTTAGGTACTGAGAATACCTTTCTGTAGAAATTGGAATAAACATTTTTGGAGTTATAGAGCTACTATGATGATTTTAATAGTGAATAAACCATGCACATAAGAGTTTATTTCACTAAAATTCAACAGAGACTCATAAAAATATGACCTCCTCGATTATGAAAGATATGGTTAAGTTTGTCCAAGGGGATTTGGAATTAGATCAAAACCTCACATGGTTTGACCTAGGGAAATTCCTAAAGGCAGAAAGGCTCTGTTGTTTAAAAATTTACTAGGGGCAAACTAGGAAGAAAAATAAGGTGGGGCCAATGGGACCTGAAAGTTATGGTCAGTACCTTTCATCACCAATTGGATTTAGGTCATTTGGATTTGTATAATTTTCTGGATAATTTGTTTAGTGTTCTGGACAGATCCCAGTATATGATTTATCATATTTAATTTAATCCGTGTTTTGGTCCAGCACCAAGTCTGCATGTTAGAGAAAAGGTGCAGGCTTGTGTGAAGAATTAGATCTGGCCAAAATATGGTGCTTTACAATTTTGTTTGGATTTAATCCAAACTGCTAGTTGCCAGATCTGAAATTCCAAGGAAAAAGGAGAATGGCTGGTGGTCAATGGGCCAGATCTAGAGGGAAATTGGCCTCTCTAAGGCATGCTGGCCCAAGGCGTAGGACACGCACGGGCGGCATGCAGCCAGCCGCGGCCCGGCAGCCGGCCTGCCCGCCAGGGGCAAGGGCGAAGGGGTACGGGGCGCTCCCGGCCGTTGGATCAAGTTGGATCTGACGGGCACAGGGCGTCGTCCTCGCGTGTGTTAGCTCGCCGGAGCAGAAACCCTAGAGGCGACGGGGAGGAGCGGGGGGGATCACCGGGGGCTCGAGGAAGGTCAGGGAGGCGACGGGGCGACGCGGTGCATGCTGGGGGTCCCGGTGATGGTCGGCTCGAGGGGTCCTGGTGACGGGGAGGTCCTCGCGCGATGGTGGCCGAAGTGGAGCTCGCCGGAGTTTGTCGGGGTGGTTCCAGGAGCTGCTGCATGTCCAAGAAAAGGGCATGGTTAGTACCATAATAGCAAGGGGAGTCCATTGGTGTGACATGCAGAGGGAGAAGAGGGCTGAGGGAGGATCCTAGCTCGAGGAGAGTGAGGAGACCGAGAGCTCCTTTTCTTCTTTTCTCGGGCAGGGCAGAGCAAGGGAGAGGGAGAGGGGCTCTGGGGAGGTAAGTGGAGCGTGCAAGGGGAAAATGAGGGAGGAGTGAGGCCCCGGGGTGGCCTCTGGCCTTATAAACAAGAGAGGAGGTGGGCAAGGTCCATTGGGACAAGGGCAAGGTGTTGGCTACTGGTTGGGCAAGAGAGGATGTGCTAGGGGGTGGTGTGGGGCCAGGCACGACCAGGGAGGGAGAGGGGAGTGGTGGCTGTGGATTTTTAAGAGAGGGAGATCTTTTGCAAGATTGCCTCTCTCTCACACTCTCAAGCACTAGGGGACAAAGAGGAGGGGAGCTACAGTAGGTGGTACTGTAGTACACGACCAGAGAGTGTAGTGGTTGTTGTGGTGTAGTGCTTGACAAGGTTTGGTGGTGTTTGTAATTGGTTTGAAACAAGATTGCTTTGATTTGGCCAAATTGATCAAATGGAGGCTTGTGAAGGAAGTTGATAAACTTGCATTGGGAAAAGTGTGGAAATGGTACTGGTAGGTGGAGTAGGTCAAATAATCCCTTCATGATTCAAATGGGATTTTTCTAAAGATTATAATCCCATTTAAATGCACTTCTTCAAAAAGTGCAGAAATAGATTATGGAAGCTAAGATGCTATTTTTATATTGGGCAAGCTTGGTTTTTGATGTGATATGGTCCTACATACCATATTACACCTTGGAGAATTTATTTGGAATTTATTGAGGTGGAAAATTATTTTTGGGGAATTATTTCTTGTTTCTACCATTTGAGAAAAAAGGCAAAACAAAATAATAAAGAATCAAAAATATTTATTTTTTAAGTTGGGAATATGGAGTATGACAAGTAGGAATAAAATGAGCCTTGATTTGGCAAGGTGATTTAGAGAAAAACAAACTTGCCTTTGATGACAAGGTTGTGGTGAAATTGGTAAGTAAAGGAAATAAAATAGTTTAATAATCCAAAAATTGTGGGAATTATTTTGGGATGCTTATATCCAAGGTAGATGATGTAGACTTGATATAGGCATCAATATAAACCTTGGTTTTGAAGGAAAGTGGTAAAAAGGATGGAAACTAGATTCTGGAGGATCTAGGGTTTGGTTAATTTGATGCCACCTAAACATGGTTTGATTTGGGGGCTCAGAGTTCACCTTGGTACAGGGGTATAGGTATGGATATACCTAGTAATATATATGATCATGTAGGTGGTTTTGGGGTGATGGCAAACTTTGTTGAAAATAAGGCTGCCATAAGAGATACATCAGGTAGCCTCCTAAACCATGTGGGTTTAAGAAGCACACGACTTCAATGGAAACAAGTGAAGTGGGGGTTGATAGGCTATGATTAGTAGATCATAACCAAGCAAAGAGTTGGTCAAGGGGAGGTGGCATATAGATGTGAGCTTCTGCCAAAGTAGGCAAGATGATAAGATTTGCAGAAAAGATTAATATCTTGAGTACAAAACCATCATGGATTAGTGGGAATTACAATGGCTTAGAAAAGGTCAAGAGTAGGATTTGGTAGTACTAAAGATGTACTACAATATGGTTCAAGTACCTTCTCAAGAATACACCTGAGTTGGAAAAGGTAGAGCTCCAGAGATTGGATCTAGATAAGAAATCCAGACTTAGCCATTTTGGCAGATTTAGGGTTTTAGACTAGAGTGCAAGTGTAGAAGCTTTTTGAGGTGATGCTAGGTTCTAAACTCATGATCAAGGAGATGATGTTGAGGTAATAAATAAGTGTATAGGATTCATGCTTATATTGGGTCTCCACTGAGTTGGAAACCATCCAGGGGGATTATCCTTGGATTGTTCTGAGCATGAGAGGAGATGGTTACTTTAGTGGCTTAGGATAGCTCCAGATTTGGATGCTTGATAGGGGCTTGATGATCACAATCAAGGATTGGGTCCTAAGGGATGAGCTACTAGATTATCTCAATCTAGTTCCTAAGCAAACAAGGCAATCAGCAGATCAAGGCATTCATCAGACATCAGATCAAGGCAATTCATCAACCAACAGATCAAGGAAATTCATCTTAACACTTTTGTACTACTAGGGTTACCATCAAGCCTAGCTTTAGTTAAGGAGGGGTATTTTGGAGAAGGGTTTTGCTTTTAAATAGGATAAGGATCATCTTGGTATTACTACCTGGATTGGAATAAAAGGTTTTAATAAAGGTTTTTGGAAAACCTAGAGATAAGGGTAGTTGAAGGTTCTGTCTTGAAAACATAAGGAGATAATATATAGGTCTCCATAGTTTTGTTAATAGAAACTAGTAAAGTATTTGGTTGTGCCAAAGTCATCTTGGCTCAGGTTTTGGAAATGCCAGATCATTTGATAATATGAAAGATGAGCCAAGACATCTCTTTTGTAAAATAGGTTTTTGTAAACTGGTGTTGAGATGAGAAGTATATTACCTATTACTCCAACAGTTGCATGAGCACAAGCAACAATCAAGCAAGCATTGCAAGAAAAAGTTTTTGTTCCCCCTGATTTTTGCCTTTTGGAAAAATAATCAGGGTTGCTGAAATTGGGATGTTACACACATTTCTCCCAGATTAGGGTTCCCAGCCACTGACCCTTTAACTTGTAGAGACCCGACATTCGAGGGAGATTATCCCTTATAAATATTTGTGAGGTGTCCCATATCGAAGAAAACTAACTTCAAGCTAGTCCCCTTCCCATTCCGGGGTAATGTGTTTGCACGGTTTAGTTGTTTGGGCAAACTACATAGAGAACGATGTGTTTTTTAAACTGTTTTCATCCCCTTTTAGGTAGTACCCTTTTTCAAAACATGACTCCATTTATTTCCTCAGAGTTCTCTTGGTAAGCAATCCTTACCAAGGTTTTACCATAAAACCTTTTTGTAAAATTCTCCGTGTTTCCAACCTAAAGTTTTGTGAGGGATAAAAATGGTTTCCAAGGGATGTGTTCGGAACCACCATCTATAATACAAGGGAAAGATAGGTGTTTCAAATGGTAGTACCTAACACTACCATTTGTACGAGTTTGGAGGAGCCAAACCAATAAAAATATAATATAGTAAACGATATAGTAAAACAATGCATTTGCATAAATAAGTAAAATAAAACATGCACAATTAAATAGTAGAACAAGTGTAACACCCTCGGATCGGACCTATGCAAGTTTTAGCGATTCCTGCCAAACTAGCATAGAAACGATTCAAAGGAGACCACCAGGCACTTGCGTGCGGGTGGAAAACGAAGTAATATCATTACACAATAATCCACGATGGAACCCAAAGAACAGATATATACAACATGACTCCATGAGTCAAGAATACAGATATACAATACAAAAATCCAAGTCACCTTGAGACGATAGAACATCCAACTACGAACAAGATGTAAATGGGGCTAAGAGTCCTGGAGAATAACCAATGATATCCATAACCCTTCCCAGGCACCCTTGTTGTCAGATCAGGTAGGTACAAGTCCTAAAACATACACCTAACGGTATGTCGACGGGGTTCTAGACATGACATTTCCCGGATCCAAAGCAAGCACATCGGGGCCACCCCACTAAGCTACCCATAACAAAGTCGGCTAGTCTCAGAGACTGACCCAGGGTTTGCGAGAACGGCTGTAAACGACTAGGAACCCGAAAGTGTGACCGGGCTTGTCGATACCGCGAAATCATGCCACAATCCAAAACAGTACAGACACTCCACGTGCAATAGTAAATAAAGCAGTAAAGCATGGCATAAGTACATGATATTAATAACGCCACAAACTAGTTTGTAGCCCCCGGTACAGTACTTTGAAATCAGGTACTAAATCGATGGGGGTGCCCACACACCCCACCTGTGGTTAGTGCCCACACACCCCACCTGTGGGTAGTGCCCACACACCCCACCTGTGGTTAGGCAACCAGCGAGCGAGGAGGACGAGCATGCGCGCGCGTGGGCATGGGCGAGCAAAGAAGCGAGCAGGCTAAGCGTACTGCGCTGCAGAGGCCAGCGAGCTGACGGGCCGGCCTAGCAAGAGTAGCATGCGGGAATGCAAGCGAGCGTGGCAGCCGGGGATCGGCAACGGTGGCGACGCGCGCTGGAGATTCGACGAAGGGCCAACACAGGATCAGGAGAGAGGCGGATAGGGGATCGGGCAAGCGGGCGCACGCGCGTGAGTGGGCCACAACAAGAAATCGGAGCGGGAGCAGGCTGGGGAGAAGTTGGCCAAGCCAGGATGGTCCGGCCGGTAGTACCGGCCCACCCGGGCGGTACTACCGGGCCGGTCCGGTAGAGCCGGACCAAGATACCAGGGGAGACTGAAGGGAGAAGGCCGCTGCCAGGTGTGGTCGGTACCTACAAGCGGTAGTACCATCCCAACAGAAACTGCTTCCCTTTTTCCTTTTTCAATTAAATATGCAAACATTCAAACGGCTATAACTTTTGATTGGTAACTCTGATTGACCCGATTCCAATTGCAAGGAGGACGACATGAGCTACCTTATAAAAATATTGGTTATCACCAAGTGATAATGTATCAAGTAATATAGTGTGAGATACCTCACTTTGTGAGAAACCGGAAAACCGCGAAGATCAAAATCGCAACAAGATACAAACAGAAGATCTGATTTTGATGAACAAGAGCTTGTTATGGAGATTACCACAAGCTCTATATCCTCACATGGATAAGACCAAATAACAACCAAATACGATGATGCAAGTATGCAAAGGTTTGAGCTCTCTCCGAACGATATGATCAAGTTACTCATTCGAGAGCCCCTCTTGATAGTACGGCTATCTATCCTAAACCCAGTCTCCGACTAACAATATGAGACCGGCAAAAAGGGAAAACCTATAAGATTATAACTTTTCCTTGAGCATTCCACTTGAGCTCGATGTAGACAATCTTGCCCTTCTCAAGATGGAACGCCTTTCTTAATTCCTCATCATCGATCCATGATCACCGAGGATGGCAAGCATCAAACATGAGATCTTCTGTAGATGGTGCATACTGAGCTTGCAGAACATATATTCTTTGCATTTCATCGACCTTGAAGCCAACACATGCTCCAAGGGATGCCAATGGACAAATCCTACAAGTGCAACTTAATACACACATTAGTCCATAAAGATTGTCATTAATTACAATCCACACATGGGGGCCCACATGTTCTTTCACATGGCATCAGTTCGCTACAAAAATATAAATGGAGCCAATATAGGACTAGAAAAGCCCTCATATGGTCTCCACATTTAATTATGAGGTGAATCGGCATAATGCCCCCAAACCACACAAATATGTATGCAAGCATGAACAATTTATATGCACGAGTAGATATCATTTATAGAATTAGGGGGTTTCGGGAAAGGGGTCACACGTCGACATCGATGATCTTGGGGTTCACCGAGGGTTCATGTTCGATGGGGGGATCGGTCTTTGGATAAAGGATCGAGGCTCCGAATCCGCGAAAGAGGTCTCGGGGTCTTCGAGTTCCGTGAAGATCTTGGGTTGCGGAAATGTTTGATTCCATGTCGGCGCACTTGGAGATTCCGGCTTTCGATGGTCGGTGGCCCTTGGCTCTGCACCGTTGGTCTTCGGAAGATCGTGTCGATGACATTAATGCCCTTGTCCAACGTCTCATTCTCGTCCGCCAGAAGGTCTTGATTTGGGCAGCACATTAGCACCATGTCATCGACTTCGCAACCGCAGTGGTATTGGCCGAGATAAACATCACCACTTCATCATACCAATGCATCACCACAACACTGCATCCTCCTTGTGAACACCAAAACCCACGATACCACACTATCCCTTATTTATAGGGGAACACTACTAGGAAAACAAAACCACAGAGCGCATGAAGGCGACGGGTTGGGATGGCTCTAGCAGAAGACATACAACATATAGCTCCTCTTGGCCAGCACAACCAACATTGTTAGCAGAACCGACAAGCCAGTCTTCGGGAGAGGGCCTCACGACAATCTAGAGGTGCAGGAGACGACGTGCTCGAACCGAGGCGCGACAGAGGCCGACTCCAGGGTAGCGTCAGGGAAGACGAGATCGCAGGCAGAGACACAGGGGCGGCAACGACGCCCGTGCTGGCACAGCCTGGTGTGGTGGATGGGGACAGGTGGAGTCACGGGATGGGGCTCTGGCCCGGCGACGGATCAAACAGAGCGGCGCCATGGGAGGATCTGCTGGCGGCAGGACGCTAGGAGGTGAGCGGGTCCCCCGGTAGACGGCGGCATCGGGAAGAGCCGAGGGCGGCGCGAGCGATGACTGGTGATGGGGTGGCATCCGGAGGCGAGAGGGAGAGGCCGGGGAGGCATGGCCCACTCTAGGGAGGTCGAGGAGGTGATCCGGTGGCGAGAGTAGTTCGAGGGGAGAGGATCCCGTCAGGGTGAGGATGGCGGCGGGAGATTGAGGGGTGCGGCCTCATGCAGACGGGAACGACGTACGGGAGAGAGGCGACATGGGATTACGTGGTGGGGTCGGGGTGTGGGACGCAGGGTGGTTGTACATTCGGTGTGGCATGCGTGTGTGCTGGGTGCGTCACGTGCGTGCTGGGTGTTGTGTTTGGTTCAAGTGGATTCTAGTGAGTAGCTATAGGGTGTGGCGGCGGGATGGGTTGGTGGGGATAGGGTTAGGGGTGGTTCTAGGGTTTGGGGTAGGTTAGGTTTAGGGTTTAGTATATGTGGGGTGGTAGGTGGCATGCGGTTAGGTCTTTGGGCCTAGCCGTTTGGCTGCGTCCCCCAATAAAAATGTTTTGATTATTTTTATTTGTTTTTTATTATTTAAAATGATTTTGTAAATACCTTTTAGAGAAAAAAATATCTGGAAGCGACCGGGGTTTTGATTTGAATTAAAGACGAGGGATCTTTAGAAAACAAAAATAGGTTTTTTGAAAATAGTTTTTTTGACAAACACATGAATGATGGCAAGAGGATGCTTAAATGCAATGTGGCATGATTACATGAGCATGCAGTCATGATGACGCACCAAAGAAAGAACAACAAGTAATGTTTTGGTAGTGGTTTTATCCAGGATGCTACAATTCGACACCACTAATAATGAATTTCGCCCTCGAGATCTGCCTCATAGTACGGGGAAGATGGCCGACGGTCTGAATCTTCTTGCTTCGTGTAGATCATCGCAACACCACTAACAAATATTCTTGCTCGATCTTGAAATTTGCGACACCACCAAGGGAACATTGCTCACGTTCATTGAGGGAACACTCCGGATAAACAACGAATGAAGGTAAAGGCATCAAAAGATATGACCACCTCTAACTTCCGTGAGAGGAGAGAAAAGTGCCAGTAATCCACTTCAATGTACAAGAGAGAATAGAATGAGTAGTCGTCATAGGGGCCAATCCATCACGCACCCAATTTATTACTCCGCACGTGCAGTAGAAAATCATGCGAACATTCTCAAAATTAGACTGAAGATCTTCTCGAGCGATGTTGAGAAACAAAAGAGTGATGCAGGCTCTTCATCGGATCTGGCATAGATGATTTCATCATCCTGATAACACCGGGAGATACAAAGAATTTTTTTAGTAAATTTTTGGTCCACTGAAAGGTATAACAGAGGAAAATTCCTCAGATAGCATGAAGAACGGATGTCGAAGCACCGTTACAAGAGGAGGAAGCGAAACCCTGAAGGTATGACAGAAACCCAACCACGAGAAATCCTGGACTGGAAGGACGTAAGAGAACAGATTCAAACACGCCAAGGTAAGAGGAGAATAGCAGAGGGGTAAGGAGTAAAAGCAGAATTAATCAGATCTATCCAACCGATTTTACAAAATAGTTTTGACACTTTAATGGCCGTTAGCTAGGTTATCCTACAGGCTGGACCCGTGGGGTATCGTCACTGCTGAGCTCTGATACCACTTTGTAACACCCTCGGATCGGACCTATGCAAGTTTTAGCGATTCCCACCAAACTCGCATAGAAACGATTCAAAGGTGCCCACCAGGCACTTGCGTGTGGGTGGAAAACGAAGTAATATCATTACACAATAGTCCATGATGGAACCGACAGAACAGATATATACAACACGACTCCATGAGTCAGGAATACATATATACAGTACAAAGATCCAAATCACCTTGAAAATGATATAACATCCGAGTACGTACAAGATGCAAATCGGGCTAAGAGCCCCGAAGAATAACCAATGACGTCCATAACCCTGCCCAGGCCAAGCCGGAAGGGTAACCCTGCTAACAACCTCGATCTCAAAACCTGCTCAAACAAAAGGGGTGCCGACAAAGGGCAAAGGAAAAAGAGAGCTGTCAATACTGAGGCCAGTACACGACGAGTCTTAGAATTCAGCGGCTCTCACCTACATAGTTATGGTGGACTGAAGCGGCAGTGAAACATGCGCTAAACAACCTATAGAGACACGATACAACTGTCGGCTATCAGAGAGGGATAAGAAAGACCTATTCGGAACCAACCTGATACTACCACCAAACATAATCATCCTGGTATTTCCCCTTGAGACCAAATGAGGAAGTCATGCCAAGGAAACTCACACAGTTGGCAATTTTATCCATTCACTCCATGCTGGTTATACAACTTACTAGTCATATCGGATACAAGTCATATTATAATAGTAAACTTTAGTTATAGTTGTCTATGATCGAGAACTGTGCTCCAAGTCGTCCACAACCGCGGACATGGCTTTTCGAGATATTTAAACCTGCAAGGGTGCACCAAAGTTTTCACACGCACCTACACCCTTGTTGTCAGATCAAGTAGGTACAAGATCATAAAACATACACCTAATAGTATGTCGACGGGGTTTCATACACGATGTTTCCCAGACCCAAAGCAAGCACATAGAGGCCACCCCACTAATATACCAGTAACAAAGTCGGCTGGTCACCTAAACGGACCCAGGGTTTGCGAGAACGGTTGTAAACAACTTGGAACCCGAAAGTGTGACTAGGCTTGTCGATACCGCGAAATCATGCTGTGATCCAAAAAAGTACAGGCGCTCCACGCGCACTAGTAAATAAATCAGTAAAGCATGGCATACGCACATGATAGTAATAATGCTGCCAACTAGTTTCTGGCCCTCGGTATAGTACTTTGAAATCAGGTACTAAATCGATGGGGGTGCCCACACACCCCACCTGTGCTTAGCGCGCTCGATCTCCGAACAGGTGTCAAGAACTCGGGTCCTAGGTGGACACAAGTGGGAGGTTAAAAACCAAATATTGTCTATTACCCACAGGTGCCATTGCATTATTTTCCTGCTTTCAATATTATTTATTAAAGGGTCGATCTTCGGATAAAGGATCGAGGATCCGAATCTGCGAAGGAGGTCTCGTGGTTTTCGGGTTCTATGAAGATCTCGGGTTGCGAAAATCTTTGATTCCATGTCGGCGCATGATACGCCCAATTTGCATCACCATTCTATATCATAATTTACCTCTATTCATTGATAGTTGTCTTATTATGAGGTATTACTTATGGCTTTTCATCTGTT
This sequence comes from Avena sativa, assembly GCA_916181665.1. Lineage (NCBI taxonomy): Eukaryota > Viridiplantae > Streptophyta > Magnoliopsida > Poales > Poaceae > Avena > Avena sativa. The sequence goes on from OV702295.1 coordinate 135,318,710, forward strand.
TATGCATGTTGGATGATTCCTGGAGGATGGACTGTCGGAGTCTGGATTCTGATGGAAATGAAGGCGTTTCGGTGCACTTTCGCAAAGATAAGAAAAATACCAGAAAAATATGGAAACATATTATTTTACCAGAAGACGAAGGAAGCCAGAAGGAGGGACGAAGAGGGGCTTCAGGGGGCCCACACGCCCTAGGCACGGTCCCACCTAACCCCGCGCCTAGGGCAGGTCTGGCCCACCTGCCCATCCTCTGACTCCACCCCTTCGCCTATATCTTCCCTACGAAACCCTAAGTCTCAAGGGGGGACCACAGATATATTTCCACCGCCTCTGGGGGCGGAAAACACCGAGAGAGAAAGATCTCTCTGGCAGACAGATTTTTGTTGAGGGAATTCCTTCCCGGAGAGGGGAGACCATCGCCATCAACACTGTCATCAAACTAGGCTTCATTGGGATCATCATCATCATCCACACCATTATCTCCACCAGCACCATCACCACCACTCCGTTCCACTGCAACAATTGTGTTAGATATTGCTTTAGTTCTTAGGGGAAACTTTCCCAGTGTTAATTACTATTGTAGTTGATGCTTGTGGGTGGAACCATTGGATTATTGTCTATGTTCAGATTGTTATCCATTATCATATCTTCTTTGATCTTGATCCATATGATGTCTTGTGAGTAGTTCGTTTAGTTCTTGAGGACATGGGAGACGTCATGTTGTTAGTAGTGAATCTGTGATGAGTTATTATTCAATGGTTTAGTATTTAAGTTGTGGTGCTATTCTTCTAGTGGTGTCATGTGAACGTCGACTACATGATACTTCACCATTTATGGGCCTAGGGGAATGCATTGTGTATTTGGCTACTAATTGTGGGGTTGCCGGAGTGACAGAAACCTGAACCCCCGTTAGGACACCTTTGCACAAGGGAGCGTATGATCTCAGAGTTTAAGGTTATGGTTATATTTATATCTTAATTACTTTCCTGTAGTTAGAGATGTTTGCAAGGGGTTTAATCACAAGTATGTATTAGTCCTAGTAAGGGCGGTATGTTAGCATAGGTTCACCCACACAACACTTATAGCACTAGAGAAGAGTACTCGGCTATTTGAAGCGAAAGCACTTGACAGAATTCCCATGTGTCCTCGAGAACGTTTGGTCCTTATAAGTATTTCCACCGGCTTGTCCTTTGCTAAGAAAGGATTGGGCCACTTGCTCCATTTGTTCATTACCTTTGTTACTTGCTCCTTGATTTGTTGCCTTGTCAGAAAACCAATAAAAATCCGTTTGCTAAGTATTCACATGGATTTCCTGCTCCATACCACTGTTTAGCACATTCTGCTCCTCGTTGGGATCGACACTCCTATTTATTGAAAGTACTACGATACACCCCTATACTTGTGGGTCATCAAGACTATTTTCTGGCACCGTTGCCGGGGAGTGAAGCGCTATTGAAGAGTGGAACTGGTAAGGGAACCTTTTACTATGAGTATTGCTTTTGTTACTGCTTGTTGCCCTGTTTCCAATATGGATAACCCACTTGGTTTCCTGTTTGGGAAAACTACTACCACTTCTAGGGTAGTAGATGAACCACCTCCTATTGAGATAGATCCTTTTAAGATACCTACAAGTATTGTTAATCGTGTTATGGATAATTATTATTTTGGGGATGGAACTCTCCATCCTGGTGATCACTTGCTTTTTATCCATGAATTATGCGGGTTGTATAACTGTGCAGGTATCACAACTGAACAGGTGAAGAAGAAGTTACTCTCCATATCCTTGAAAGGGAGAGCTAAAGAATGGTATAAGCTGCTGAAGAATGGACAATCCATGGAATGGGAGGAGATGGCATCTCTCTTGTACTCTAAATTTTATCATCCCAGTGAGATTCATAAGGATAGAAATCTTATATACAACTTTTGGCCTCTTGATGTAGAAAGTACAGCTCAAGCTTGGGGGAGATTGAAGTTACTAATGCTTAAATGTCCTATTCATGAACTCCCTAACAATATTATTCTCAATAACTTTTATGCTAGGCTTTCTATTCATGATAAATATTTACTAGATGCTTCTTGTGCTGGATCATTCACACGTATGAAGGAAGAAGCTAAATGGGATTTTCTAGACCGTATGCTAGTCAGGTATAAACTATGATTATGAATGCATTAAATCTTTTATGGGAACTGATAACTTCCGTGATATTAGTAATGAGTTTGTTCTTGATTCCCAAAGTATTGTCAACTGTTTTAAGGCTTTTTCCTCTTACATAGAAATTCCCAAAAAGAAGTGGAATAAGTACCATGCTCCTTATAAAGATGTTGTTAATCATGTTCCAGTTAGAAGTACTCAAGTTTGTACTACTAATCATATTGTGCCTGAACCTCACGTTGAGAAAATACCTTTCCTAGCTAAGGTAAAGGAGTATTATATGATTATTAGTGCAAATAGCAAAGGTACAATGAAAACTGTGGAGCCTGGTAAGCATTTGAGTGATGAACCCGTGGTAGCTATTGTGAAAGACCCTGTCACTAGAAATATAGAGGATGAGCACATTGTCTTCTATGGAGATGCTTCTAATATTATCTGTCATCCTAGTAAGGCTAGAAAAGCTAGTGTTCCTGTGCTTTCTGTTAAAATTTGTGATCATTTCTACTATGGTTTATGTGATATTGGTGCTAGTTCTAGTGCTATTCCTTATGAGCTTTACAGGGAAATTATGCATGAGATTGGTCCTTGTGAGATTGAAGACATTGATGTGGTTATCCACCTTGATAATAAGGAAACCATTTGCCCCATTGGTATTGTAAGAGATGTGGAGGTTCTCTGTGGTAAGTTTAAGTATCCTGCTGATTTTCTAGTTCTTAATTCAGCAGCTAGCAAAACTTGTCCTATCATTTTTGGTAGACCTTTCTTGAACACTTGTGGAGCTATTATTGATTGTAAGAAGGAAAAAGTTTTAACTAAGTTTGATGGAGAGTCTTATGTGTTTAACTTCTCCAAATTTGCTAAAGCTCCTTGTGAAAATAGCTTGCCTAATAAAGATTTCAGGATGGAACAACTTGCTTCTATTGATCCAGTCTATGACCTTGGACCTCTTTTTGATGACTGTAAGTATGCTTACTCAGATAATAAAGTTGTTTCCAGTGACAGTTATATTTTCAACTTTGTTCAAAGTGCTACTGAAAGTTATTTTGAGAGAGGGAAACATGGTTTTATGCATCTCAATGATGTTAAGTTTCCCCGTTTTATGTTGAAAGCTTTAAAGTTGCATCTGTTTTGTCTTCCTATGATTATGACTTTTTGTTTCAAAAATCCGTTTTCTCATGATACCCCCATGCATAGGAAGTGGGTTAGACTCAAGTGTGTTGGTTATTTGCTTCTTGATGCTCTCTTTCACTTCAAATATATATAGCCTATGTGAGCATCTTTGGAAGTTCCAAGCCTAACTTAAAGGCATTAAAGAAAAGTACTTGTTGGGAGATAAATCAAGAGTTTTGTCGAGTCTTGGAAGTTATTACCTCAGTAATAACCGCTCCTTATCCTTCTTGTTTTGGTTTTTGTGTCAAGTTCAACTACTTTTGTGAAGTAGAGGAGTTGTGAAAAGTGGTTGTCCTGGGACAGATTTTTGTACTGTATTGTAAAAATTCGTGAGGAAGCTCAGTACTTCGTATGGAGCTTCATTTTTCTATGCTTGTTCTCTAAGTTGTTACCCAACTTTCTTCAGTTCTGCATGTTTCGATTTGAGCAACAGAAGGTCTTCGAAAAAATCAATCTTTACCTGCTGGTCTGTTTTGACAGATTTCTTCCATCATTTGCATTTTCCTCTTACAGAAGCTTTTGTTTTGATGGGTTTTCAGTTGAAGTTTTTACCAAAGGTTTATTGTTTTTTGCTTACACTAATGTTGTCATTGAGTTTGTGCAAGGATTTTGTAAGAAGGAAATTTTCAGGAGAAAGAGAAAAGGAATCTATAGAATTCGTCTTTGAATAGGTAAAAGTGGTGAAAATAGAAGGTTTGTGAATCCCCAATATTTTTATATTTTTGATGTTTTTAATACATAAGGGAAGTTATGAGACGAAACTGAAGAGGAAACGGAGTCCGGGGTGGACAGACCCACCCCAGGCGCGGGCCTAGCCTGGCTGCGCCTGAGGGGGGTGTTCCCCCACTCGAACTCTGTCTCCGCCTTGTTTCCTTGTCAAAACCTGCCTTATGCCTTGAAACTTCGTAATATATAACCCCTGGATCCCCCGATGTTCTTGCATCATGTTCTCGTCGTGTTTTCGTTTCAATCTGTTTCTGTCAGGAAATCTTCTCAAGTTTAGAACACCATGGCCTCCGCCAATGAAAAGGCAAGAAGCCCGAGGAAGAAGAACCTCAAGTCCCCAAGGCGGAGGAGATTCCAGTAGGGTATGAAGGTGACATGGAGGAGGACAAGCATCCGGACACCCGCGCTACCGTCGCAGGCATTGGTTTGGTGGCACGACCTACCAAGATTAAGAGGACAGCACTGATGTCTACATGAGGAAAATCTCGACGTCATACTCTCTCTCCACGATCATCTCCCCCATGCAACAAGAGACCCTTCCATACACTTATACATGAATATTAATATCAACATGTGCCCAAAGGGAGTTTGCCCTCGGTTTGGGATATGCCTCGTTCTAACAATGCAGAGAAGGATCATGCTAAGGATGAAGAGTGGGGAAAGAATAGCAAGAACTCGGATTCTATGACTGACATGATCATGAACCGTATAGAGCAAAACTCAGAGCTAATCCTTACTCTTACTTTTTAGATCGAGGAATTGAAGAAACTTATTGAGGAGCTTATCAAGAGAACACCACCACCACCGAAGGAGTAATTCGTCATCAGGTTTGGCATCCCCTTGGCTTGTTCCAAGCTTGGGGGAGTGCCGCGGTATCACCACCATTATCTTTTATATTTTACCTTTTTAGTGGATTCATATCTGTGGTAGCGAGGTTATCTTATATTTTGGTTTGCATGTGGAAGTATCTCTCCTTTAGTTGATTATCTATGTATCCCTTGGTGTGAGTGCCTTAATTGGAATATTAATGAGAAGTCTCATCTTTTACTTTTTGCACTTCTTATTTTAGTTCGCAAATTATATGATGGATCTTGTTGATCAGTATTGGCACCACTTTGGTATCATCAAGTGGATCTAAATTGGTTTTGGCAAATCGAGTTTTGGTCAGTAGAACACTTTTTGAGGTTCGAAAGAGAAAGAGAAAAAGCTTATAGGTAGGTTGTATCATTTGTTTTCTTTCTTGTTGGCTCATAAGCTTAGTATTATTTATTTAAGATTCTTTTGTGTCTTCAAGGAAGATTGCATGTTTGGCTTTATTACTTGTATGTTTTTTTTGTTTCTTTCAACTCTCTTGCTTGCTACCCATCCTTGCTAGCCAAAAACCTGTTTTGAGAAGGCATACTTCTCATGTTTCCAAAGTCCTTCGAACCAAAACTTTTGCCACTTGTGTCCACCATATCTACCTAGTAGCTTTTGCTATTCCAAGAAAATTTTCAAGCTTCATCTATCTTTTGAATTAAAAAGTATTTTGTTATGATAAACCTAGTTAGTAAAGCTCTCACGAACTTGATGGCACACTTTATTTCCTTGCCCGTAATAGACTTGAACCATTGTGAACATCGAAGTTATATATGCTTGCATCTATATGTTGGAATTGGCAGAACCGTGCTATCACGGGGAACGTTTTCAACATTGCACTTGTACTCTATACACAGTTGATATCATGCTCTTTTGTCTATGGATGTCAAGGGTGTGAAATAAAGAGGGAACTTGTAAGTCCATGGAGTTTGTATCCCGTGTTAGACAAACGCCTGGGCCGCTAGCCTAAGCCATGCTTAATCATGGTGGAAACTTGCAGCATCACCATAGTGAGTCATCTATGAAGCATCCTCAATAAAAATCTATACACATAGTAAATAAAAAGATTCCTGAGATGCTCATTGTCTGCTTGCCTTGTCATTTTGGTTATGGGAAAGCTCTTGTACCATGTGCAAGGGGTACCCCGTTGGCGGTTCTCAATGATATGCAAATACTTACAATGACAAGAACTTACCTGGGCCCAAAGTTGAGTATGCATGAGGAGTGGCCCTCATATTCAAGGGACAAGAGATTGCCAACTTATATTTCGTCAAGCATATACTCCATCTTTGTTCACTTTAACCTTAATCATCTCAAGTTGCTTATGATAGGGGCAATGAGGGCTCAAAGATAGTAAGTACCATAATCTTTTGGAAGATCTTTATGACTTGTAATCTCCGCTACCCTCTAAGAAGGGACCTTTCTCCCATTTCCAAGATGAGTCAGTAAACCTACTTCCTTTCTATCTCCAGCAAGCATTTGAGTTGTTGTGTTTCAAGCATTCATATGGTGATTTATTCAATCATGTTGTTCATCTTCCTTGTTTGCACAAAACTCTTATCTATTGAGTATTACTTTGAAAGCCTTCACTCGTGAAAAATCTTTTTGAGCAAAGAGTGCTCCTGTTTTGAAACTTCTACAAAAAGCTTTTGTGAAACTATTTGCCAGCTATTCTCTGACCAATAACAAGAGTTTGCCAATTCCAATTATGATTTATCTTTATGCATCTCTATTGTGACTGTTGTACTTCGTTGCAAGCTAAGTTATATAATGGTGAGTTGTTTTCTTCTATGAGTTGTGCAACAGTAAGTATGATGCTTCTTGTTCGTATTATTTTATCGACACTTCACTCCATAAACTTGTGTACATGTTTACTGAACTCAGTTTTCGCTTTGGGACAAGCGAAGTCTAATCTTGGGGGAGTTGATACGCCCAATTTGCATCACCATTCTATATCATAATTTACCTCTATTCATTGATGTTTGTCTTATTATGAGGTATTACTTATGTCTTTTCATCTGTTTATGCATGTTGGATGATTCCTGGAGGATGGACTGCCGGAGTCTGGATTCTGATGGAAAAGAAGGCATTTTGGTGCAATTTCGCAAAGATCATAAAAATACTAGAAAAATATGGAAACATATTATTTTACCAGAAGACAAAGGAAGCCTGAAGGAGGGAAGAAGAGGTGCTTCAGGGGGCCCACACCCCCTAGGCGCGGGCCCACCTGACCCCGCGCCTAGGGCAGGTGTGACCCACCTGCCCGGCCTCCGACTCCGCCCCTTCGCATATATCTTCCCTACGAAAACCTAAGGCTTGGGGGGCGACCACAGATAGATTTCCGCCGCTTCTGGGGGGCGAAAACACCAAGAGAGAAAGATCTCTCCGACAGACAGATTTCTGCGGGAGAAATTCCTTCCCGGAGAGGGGAGACCGTCGCCATCAACACCATCATCAAGCTAGGCTTCATCAGGATCATCATCATCCATTCCATCATCTCCACCAGCACCATCACCACCACTCCGTCCCGCTGTAACAATTGTGTTGGATATTGCTTTAGTTCTTAGGGGAAACTTTTCCAGTGTTAATTACTATTGTAGTTGATGCTTGTGGGTGGAACCATTGGATTATTGTCTATGTTTAGATTGTTATCCATTATCATATCATTTTTGATCTTGATCCATATGATGACTTGTGAGTAGTTCATTTAGTTCTTGAGGACATGGGAGAAGTCATGTTGTTAGTAGTGAATCTGTGATGAGTTATTATCCAATGATTTAGTATTTAAGTTGTGGTGCTATTCTTCTAGTGGTGTCATGTGAACGTCGACTACATGATACTTCACCATTTATGGGCCTAGGGGAATGCATTGTGTATTTGGCTACTAATTATGGGGTTGCCGGAGTGACAGAAACCTGAACCCCCGTTAGGACATCTTTGCACAAGGGAGCGTAGGATCTCAGAGTTTAATGTTGTGGTTAGATTTATATCTTAATTATTTTCCTGTAGTTACGGATGTTTGCAGGGGGGTTAATCACAAGTATGTATTAGTCCTAGGAAGGGCGGTATGTTAGCACAAGTTCACCCACACAACACTTACAACACTAGAGAAGAGTACTCAGCTATTTGAAGCGAAAGCACTTGGCATAATTCCCATGTGTCCTCAAGAACATTTGGTACTTATTAGTATTTTCACCGGCTTGTTCTTTGCTAAGAAATGATTGGGCCACTTGCTCCATTTGTTCGTTACCTTTATTACTTGCTCCTTGTTTTGTTGCCTTGTCAGAAACCACTAAAATCCGTTTGGTAAGTATTCACAAGAATTTCCTCTTTGGGATTGACACTCCTATTTATCAAAAGTAATACCATACACTCCCTATACTTGTGGGTCATCAGCGCACTTAGAGTATTCCAGATTTGATGGACGGTGGCCTTTGGCTTCGCACTGTTGGTCTTCGGAAGATCTTTTCGACAACATTATTGCCCTTGTACAACGTCTCGTTCTCGTCCGCCAGAAGGTCTTGATTTGGGCAGCACATTAGCACCATCTCATTGACTTCGCAACCGCGATGGTATTGCCCGAGATAAACATCACCACTTCATCATACCAATGCATCACCACAACACTGCATCCTCCTTGTGACCACAAAAACCCACGATACCACACTCTCCCTTCTTTACAGAGGCTCCTCGTGGCCAGCAGAAACAACACGGTCAGCAGAACCGACGAGCCAGTCTTTAAGATAGGACCTCACGGCAACCTAGAGGTGCAAAGGATGACGTGCTCAAACCGAGGCACGACGGAGGCCGGCTCCACGGCAGCGTCGGGGAAGACGAGCTCGCAGGCAGAGACACAGGTGCGGTGATGACGCGCGTGCTAGCTCGGCCAGGTGCGGTGGATGGGGACGTGCGGCGTCACGGGATGGGGCTCTGGCCCGGCGGCGGAGCAAACAGACCGCGGGAGGATCTGCGGGCGGCAGGACACTGGGAGGTGAGCAGGTCCCCCGGCAGGCAGCAGCACCGGGTAGAGCCGAGGGCGGTGCGAGCGGTGACTACCGACGGGGTGGCGGCCGGAGGATAGAGGGAGAGGTCGGGGAGGGCGCGGCTGGCTCTGGGGAGGTCGAGGAGGCGTGCCGATGGCGAGAGGAGTTCGAGGGGAGGAGATCCCGCGGTTGGGTGAGGATGGCGGCGGGAGATCGAGAGGGGCGGCCTCGTGCGGACGGGAATGAGGTACGTGAGAGAGGCGACAAGGGATTACGGGGTGGGGCCAGGATGTAGGACGCGAGGTGATTGGACGTTTGGTGTGGCGTGCGTGTGTGATGGGTGCGTTGCGTGCGTTATGGGTTTTCTGTTTGGTTCAAGTGGATGCTAGGGAGTAGCTATAGGGTGTGGCGGCGGGAGGAGTTGGTGGGGATAGGGTTAGGGTTGGTTCTAGGGTTTGGGGGGGGGGGTTTGGGGCATGTTAGGTTTAGGGTTCAGTATATGTGGGGTGGTAGGTGGCCTGTGGCTAGGCCTTTGGTTTGGCTGCGTCCTCCACTAAAAATGTTTTAATTATTTTTATTTGTTTGTTTTAAATATTTAAAACGGTTTTATAAATACCTTTTGGAGAAACAAAATATCTGGAAGCGGCCGGGGTTTTAATTTGAGTTAAAGATGAGGGATCTTTAGAAAACAAAAATAGGTTTTTCGAAAATAGTTTTTTTGACAAGCACATGCATGATGGCATGACGATGCTTAAATGCAATGTGGCATGATGACATGAGCACGCGGTCATGATGATGCAGCAAAGCAAGAACAACAAGCGATTTTTGGTAGTGGTTTTATCCGGGATGCTACAACAAGGCTTATGAGCAAGTAAGTGGCTGATGACTGCAAGTACACAAATTGATTATAGTTAGTTTAGAAATAAGAGTATCAAACCCACAAAGAGGTATTTGGTTAAGGTCTTTATGCCCCTCGTCACTATCTACCAAATAAAACTTGTAAGATGCATTTGATTTTGATTAAAGGGTGTCTAAAAGGTTTTTGGTTGAATGCAGAAAAGTAAATAAAACAATTAAGTAAAAGAAAGTAACTGTAACATCCCAAAAATATTAAACATGGATCATCAAACTCTAATCATCAAATATAGGGTTAACAAAAACTTTCCCATCTCAAAATATGAAAGCATTCATAAGTATGTGTATTTAAATTAGAAATTCTTTTGAATTTCCATGGTTCTGTGATTCATTGCTTGTAAAATGATTGTTAGGTGAAATAAACATCATCTAAATCATTTCCAAACTTTTCCCAAAGAAAAACAACTCAAAATGAATAAATGAAGTGAATGGTCATTTTTGCCAAATTAACTATCATGCCTACTTTGGCTATTCCTAGCACTCAAAACTTAATAGAAACCATTGTGGATCTTTGCACCCCTTGTTAGTACATATAATGAGGTACCAAGGCCCACTTTGTGATCTTCCAAAAACATTCAAATGCTAAGTTTAAATGACAGTTTAAAATTGAATCTATCTCATATGGGAAGATCCCACTATTTCAAAAACTACTCAAACAAGCTCAATTTTCAAAACCAAAGCAACCACAGAGTCTCAAGCTCATGACTAGCACACCCACCAATTTTTTTTTCAAAATTCAAAAATAAGTTTCTTGCGGCCATTTCATCAAACAGTTGGCAGGCAGAATTTAAACCAAATCAATTTCACTATTTTGAATAGTGTTCTGGCCAAACTTGTCTCCCATTTGACATTCAATTGATCACATTGTCCCCTCTGGATCAAACCAGGACCTAACTAACCCACCCCCTACCTCCTAGCAGCATGGCCATTACCAAGCCAAGTCCACCTCGCCGGCCACCTTGGTCGTCGCCGCAGCAGACCACCTCCCCCTCTCTCGCCATGTCTGGGAGCTAGCCAGCACCTCACTACTTCCCACTGTCCCCTCCCCGAGCCGAGCCCAGCCGTGGACCACAGAGGAAACCCCGCGCCCAGTGCCACAACGACATGCCGAGCACGCGCCAGAGCGTCGCACCCAGCACGCGTGCACACGCCGCCCCTCGACCGCAACCCATGCCCACCGCGTCGCCATGATCCAGGGAGCACGCCAGACACCCCCGTTCGCCGTCCAACGCCTCACATCCACCGCTCGCCGTCGAAGACGCTGCCTCTGCCGCTTAGAGCGCCAGCTTCGCCCGACCGCTTACCACCGCCCCTAAGCCCGCATTAACATCCTAGAGCACCTCCAGGAGACCGCGCGTCGATCGCCACCCTCAGCCATGCCGCTAGCAGCCCGTAGCCATGTCGCCACCGTCTCCTGCCCATCCCTCTCGGTCTCGCCTTCGAGCCTATAAAAGGAGGCCACCCCCAGCCGTTTGCAGCACACCATTCCACTCCCCTCACCTCACTGATCGTCCTACACCTCTAGTCGGAGCACGAGGAGCAGCAGCTCGCCTGAATTGTACCGGAGCAGGCCGCCTCTGGAGGAGAAGGGCGCCGCTGATTGCGACCACCCCCGGACAGGTCCGTCGTCGACAGGTCCGTCGTCGACAACGATCCCCAGGCGTTGATCTCCACTCTAATCCAACGTCCCACACAGCCCCGTACCGCTTCGCGCGTTATGAGCCGCTGAGTGGTGGATCCCCCTGTCAGCTGAGCCCCGCGCTGCGGAATGACACTGGGCCGGCCCATTAGCATCTCCCGCGCGACCCAGCAGTTTAAATTTAGATTTTTACATTTAATTTCAAACATAGTTCTATACATAGATTCAAAAATAAACCTAGCTCAATTCAATGAACCAAAATGCATGAAACCAATTTTGTTAGAAAGGTACTAAAATGCTTAATCCAAGCCCGTTGGATTCAAATCATTTGGATATGTAGATCAACCTTGGTAAAATTAACAAGGCAGAAGCTTTTGTGCATTAAAACATTTTTCAAAATTCAACCATAAGAGCTTTTGAGTTGATTCCAACTCTCAAAAATCACATTTGTTCATACCTTTCAGAATATATAAAAGCATATGGGTTTACTTACAGAAATAATGTTCAAGTAATAAAAGAATGCCACATAGGCATTTCTAGTCACTTGGTTTATTTAAAATAAAAGGTTTAACCTTATTAAGTTGTGACACCACTTTAAATCACATTCCCATGGACTGAAATATGTGGTGATGACATGTGTCAACATGATCCCATGTTTGAGTTGGAGAATATTAAATCTTAAGTAGTTTTTCAATGAGTAGAAATTACTTTTCTCAAATCAAAATAAATAAGACAAATGCTTTAATCTTGTAATGTTAAGTGATGATGCTAGATCATCTATAGTGCACCTTTGTGTGATGATTGAAAATAGTTAAGTATTCTTTGGTGATTGTGTACCTCGTATTTATTTATAGACGCTAGTACCGACCAAGGGTACGAGGAGGAAGGAGGATACTACGAGGAAGAAGCCGAGGAGAACTTCAACCACTGCTCTGCACAAGGCAAGCCTTACTACCCAAGTTGACCTATGCAAGCCAATACTTGAAACCTTGCAAGCTAACACTTGCATCTATGAAAGTTAGATGACCTAGGCAATGCATTAAGCATGCTTGGTTAGACACATTTGATGATACCCAATCCTAGTTTTACTTATAAGCTTTAGACTTTATTTCTTTATCAAAGCTTTCTGTTAGAGTTTACATAGTGAATTGTAAATACTAGAAAGATATTGGAAGGTAGCATAAAGAGCATTAAATTTGGCCTAAGTTAGATAATCTTGATGTCATCCTAAGGCATGAGATTGAACTTAACTAATCTCTACTTGTACCACCCCTCATTAGTACTTACCCCCACTTGTAGATGCTAGTGCTAAGCATAAAACTTGATCAACTTTAGATGGGAATACTTGGTGAAAATGGTTATGAAAACCTTAGAATGAGGAGTCATTCTACTGAAATGTTTTGACATGTGTTCTCGAACACCAGATGATTTGATGATGAAAATGTTGAGGCATGAGCCTTAGCCCTTGATAAAACTGATGGTTGTCTGGATGCGATACCATTCCAATTTTAACGTACAACCACAATACCCGAAAATTGGGTAGGGCTTGACTAGAAATTTATATACGTTAGTATGGGTTCCCTCGCGGCCAAGGTCTGAGCTGAGGCTACCTTGTGAAGATTGTCCACCTGTGCAGTACCCAAGATGATAGTTGGTCATGGTTGGGAGGCCAAACTCACAGGAGAGGTGCCTATACTAGGGCGTGTAATTGAAAGGTTATGATTGATTATCCGCATACTGAGTATGGTGAATTCAGGATTGTTCCTGATGGATGTATCGAATGTTATGGTGAAAGTGTATAATCTCTGCAGAGTGTCAAACTATTCGAATAGCCGCGTCCGCGGTTATGGACAGTTGGAGTGGCCATACTGTTCCCCCGTCAGATGTTTTCAAAATGACTTGTGAAATGAATTATGACTTTGACTTGACCACAACAAGGTTGTGATATGAAATTCAAGTTCCCACTTAGGTGTTATAAAATTTTCAACTAGTTTTCTTTGCTTGTGAACTTAGTAAAGGTAAATCTGGCTTTTTGCAAAACAACCCTAGAGCTTAGTATCCTACTACAAAAACCCTCAGTAGTTTGCGAGTACTTAAAGAGTACTCCTGGCTTTGTCCCTGGCTATTCCCGTGGCCAGACTATGAAGAGGAGTACCAGGATGATGGACCGCAGGAAGGTTACGACAACTAGGATCATCTCCCATCGTCAGCATTGCATGTGACCCTCAAGATGGAGACTCGCCTACGCTATCGTTATTATTACGTTATTCTGCTGTTTGAGTTGAATTAAGAACTAGATCATGAGATCCTTATTTGTGTAAGACCTTATGTTTGGTTTGTAATGGATGATGTACTGTGATATCCAAATCTGTTATGTCTCGCAAAAATGGTAATCCTGGGATTGCGATGTATGGCATAACAGGCATCTGGGATTAAAAAGCCGGGTGTTGACAAGTTGGTATCAGAGCCATCCTGACCATAGGAGACCCTACTTAGAATGGACGTTTGAATCAAAAACTTAGTTTCAAAACCCTGAGTATTTACAAAAACTTATTCTCATTCTTATCACTTGGATTCCTTCATGAAAATTCATGTTCCTCAAAAACTCTTGCAAAATACATAAAATTTGACACACTTGATCACTCTACTAACTTACTCATCCTATATTCTTATAGATGGACGTGAAGTACATCAAGTTTTATCAGTTGGGGAATGGAGGAGAACTCATCTTTGAGCATGACTTGGACCAGCTCTCGGAACTTCTGGAGCGTCTGCACCCCGAGTTCTTCGGAGCTCAGCTCAATGATCAGGAAGGAGAAGATATGCAGTGGCTAGTTGTTGCAAGTCTCCGAGGAAAGATTGAACCTCCCACTGTAGAGGGAATTCAGTTCACCTTAAGAGAGAACAACTGGCTTGATGGACTTGCCAGGGCCATGCAGGAAGCTCTTGCCCGTCTGTGTGGGCAGAGTATCAATCAGATCAAGGGTACCCGCTTTGAGTTCTATCAAAGGCATGATGTTATGGGACAACCACTAGAAGCCCCACATCACCCCGAGCTGAAGACTCAGTTGGACCACCTTAGCTTCATGATGTATGATCGTCATCAGGAGTTGGACAATTCCCGTGACAACTCCAACCACAAGTCCGCCATCGCCAAGAAGAAGGATCAGACCCTCGCCATGCTAGTGAAGGATCGCAAGTCTCGTCGCCGTCAGCTCGACAAGAAGTAGCACATCATTGCCCGTCTTCGCCACCATATCACGGATCTGGAGGAGACCATCCACGAGAGAGACATGCAATTGGAGGAAAGGGAGAATGCCAGAGAAGACCTTCGTGGAGATCCCTACTCCTATCTCAGTGATGATGATGACTTTCTGGAGGATCAGGCCATGGACTTCTTCACCGATGAGGAGGATTTCGCCTTCATCGATGACGATGATGATGATGAGGATGATGAGTACACCGACTCCAAAGAGTAGTAGCACTTGAGCACTAGCATAGTGAATTGTATTCGGTCCCACTGTATCATAGTTTCCAGAATGGTTCTTAAAACCATCTGTTTTCCTTTGTTGTGGTGTGTGTTTGTATCGGGTGCTATGAATGAATGAATGAAAAGAAAGTTGCAGAAAAATCTGAGTCAAACTTTAAAAACTTTCGAAAAACCCTGAACCTTAGAAATTTCCCTCTTTTCTCATGATATATCTCAATCTTCAGATGCCTCTCGGAGGAAGCAACTCATCCCTGGACCCGATGTTGCAGATCTTGCAAATGTTGGTTTCTGACCGCGAAGCTGAGAGAGCCGAACGTCAAGCCAACTTAGCCACCCTTCAGCACATAGCTCAGATGGCCAACAACAATCAAGGCCAAGGAAACCAGGACAACCATGGATCTAAGCTCAAGAATTTCCAGAACACCAACCCACCTGTTTTCACTAAGTCAAAGGAACCATTAGATGCAGATGATTGGCTGCAAACAATGGAGAACAATCTGGAAGTCGCCAGAGTGGAAGCTAACGAGAAAGTTCTGTTCGCCACCCACTATCTAGTTGGCGATGCAAGAGCATAGTGGAACAGCGTTCGTGCAATGACCGGAGGTCAGATGATGACTTGGGAGGAATTCAAGGTCAAGTTCAGCAGAACCCATGTGCCACCGGGTATGATCAAGAGGATGAGAGATGAATTCAGAGAACTGAAGCAAGGAAGAGTGGAATACCGTGACAAATTCTTGTCATTAGCTAGCTATGCCCTGGATGAGATTGACACTGAAGCCAAGAAGAAAGAAAGATTCTTGAATGGTTTGCATGATGAGATGCAGACAGTGTTGGTCAATATCCCCTTTGATGATATTGAAGCCCTTGTTGACTCTGCCATTTAGATGGAAGGAAAGATCAACCAAGCCAATGAGAACCGCAAGCGTCGCATGATGCATCAGCCAGGAACCCACCATACCCCAAAGTATTGCCCCAACCCATCTCCAGGATTTGCCCCGAGAACCAACAGACCCCCGATGAACCGTCCGACCTACCCCAACCGTGGAAACCCAAGGCCCGGAGGAAACCACAACAACCCCGGCAACTCTAGCAATTTCAACCGTGCACCACCCAAGTTCAACAATAACAATACCGCCACCAACACTAACACTGGCCCAAGGACTGGAAGCAATGTCGTGCCTGTTGCAGCAAAGGACAAGTCGCAAGTGACTTGTTATGACTGTGGAACCAAGGGTCACTACTCCAATGAGTGCCCCAAGAAGAATGCCGCAGCCCCAATGCAAATGCCCCAGCTTAGCAGCAGCGTCGTGTTCATCCCGGAAGAAGGTTTGCCCTAGGGAATTCGCTCAACCGCAACGGCCGTCTTTTTCTCATGCATGCTGAAGAAGCCCAGGAAGCGCCAAACGTCGTGCTGGGTATGTTTTCTGTGAACTCAGTACTTGCAAGAGTGTTGTTTGATTCTGGTGCATCGCACTCATTTGTCACTGAAGAATTTGCATGCACTAGTAAGATTCAACCAACCAAACTAAAGCATGTTAGGATTGTTCAAATCCCCGGTTCAACCACCAAAGCTAGGCAAATTTGCAAAGCCGTCCCTATCCAAATCCATGGCATAGATTTTTATGCTAATCTAATAGTACTCGGAACTAAAGGTTTGGAAGTAGTACTAGGAATGGATTGGATGTCCAAGCATGAAGGATTAATTGACTGTGCCAAGAAAGCCATAACCATGACCAGTATAGCTGGAGTATCAGTCGAGCATGTATCGGAAACCTTACCTCGTCAATTCAAGTGCAACAAGAGTATAGCCCAACCTACCATTGACCAAGTCCGTATTGTCCGTGAATACCCCGATGTGTTTCCAGATGTTTTGCCCGGTATGCCCCCAGATCAGGACATTGAGTTTATCATTGAACTAATCCCTAGAACCGGACCCATAGCCCAGAGACCATATAGTATGAACCCGTCTGAACTAGCAGAACTGAAGAAGCAACTAGATGCCATGCTGGAAATTGGATTGATTCAACCAAGTGCGTCACCATGGAGATCACCTATTTTGTTTGAGGACAAGAAAGATGGAGGTAACCATTTGTGTACGGATTATCGGAAGTTGAATGATGTCACTATCAAGAACAAGTACCCATTTCCCGAGATAGAAGATCTGTTTGACCAGTTGACTGGTGCCAAGGTGTTTTCTAAGATTGATCTTAGAACTAGCTATCATCAACTCAAGATTCGCGTAGAGGATATTCCAAAGACTGTCTTTACCACCAGATATGGATTATATGAGTATACTGTCATGTCTTTTGGATTAACCAATGCCCCCGCTTATTTCATGAATCTCATGAATAATATTTTTATGGACTTCCTGGATAAGTTTGTCATTGTTTTCATCGATGACATTCTGATTTATTCCAAATCAGAAGAAGAACATGAGCTACACCTAAGGACCATTCTTGGAACCCTTAGAGAGCATCAGTTGTATGCCAAGTTTAGCAAATGTGAATTCTGGTTATAGGAGGTAGGATTCCTCGGCCACCTTGTATCAGCCGGAGGAATTGCCGTTGACCCTGCAAAGGTGAAAGATGTCAAAGATTGGCAAGCCCCAACCACTCAAACCCAAGTTCGTGCATTTCTCGGATTGGCGGGATATTACCGTAAGTTCGTAGAAGGATTCTCGAGTATCGCCAGACCCATGACCCAATTATTGAAGAAGGACAAGAAGTTTGAATGGACGGACAAAAGTGAAGCGAGTTTTCAAGAACTCAAGAGAAGACTGATTTCAGCCCCAATCTTGATCATGCCGGATATCACGAAGCCCTTTGACGTGTATTGTGACGCATCCAAGTTCGGCCTCGGATGTGTGCTAATGCAAGAAGGAAAAGTTATATCCTATCTATCCCGACAACTAAAGCAGCATGAACAGAACTACCGAGCCCATGACCTCGAGCTCGCAACCGTAGTTCTAGCCCTGAAGACCTGGAGGCATTATCTCATGGGAAACCGTTGTGAGATTTATTCGGATCACAAGAGCCTGAAGTATATATTCACTCAGAAGGAGCTGAATATGAGACAGAGAAGATGGATTGAGCTAATCAAGGATTACGACCTGGACATTCACTATCACCCCAGTAAAGCCAATGTGGTAGCAGATGCCCTTAGCAGATTGCCGTGCCACTTAAACTCCATGATTTTGAAGGAGCAACCAAGTTTGCACAAAGAGATGGAAGATTTCCGAATGGAAATAGTGAGTGAAGGATTTTGGGCTAGCATATAACTTCAACCCACTTTGATCAGCCAGATCAAGGAGGCGCAGAAAGGAAATACTAGTATCGACGGAATCAAGCGTCGTATCGGTACAGGCAAAGTACCCGGGTTTACCGAAGACGAAGAAGGAGTTATGTGGTACAAAGGACGCCTTTGTGTACCAACAGATTTAGAGTTGAAAGAATTTATCCTGAAGGAAGCTCATGATACCCTTTATTCTATACACCCTGGAGGAACGAAGATGTATCAAGATTTGAAGGAACAATTTTGGTGGCATAAGATGAAGAGAGAAATCAGAAGCTATATCGCCAAGTGTGATATATGTCAGAGATTCAAGGCGGGACATCAAAGACCCGTGGGACTGTTGCAACCATTGTAGATTCCGGAATGGAAATGGGATTCAGTTGGAATGGACTTTATCACCGGATTGCCTACTTCTAGTAGAGGGAATGACTCTATCTGGGTCAAAGTTGACAGATTATCCAAAGTAGCCCATTTCTTACCAGTCAAGACCACATATCAGAGTTTGAAGCTAGCAGAGTTATACATTGCTAGAATCGTTATTTTGCACGGAGTCCCCAGGAACATCGTATCGGATCGAGGAACTCAGTTTACCTCGAGATTCTGGAAGAAAGTCCAAGAAGGTTTAGGAACCCGACTAGATTTCAGCACAGCTTATCACCCTCAGACCGACGGACAAACGGAGCGAGTAAATCAAATACTCGAAGATATGTTGAGAGCATGTGTGTTAGAGTATGGATCTAAATGGGAAGACTGTCTACCATTCGCAGAATTTTCATACAACAACAGTTATTAAGCTAGTTTGCAAATGGCCCCATTTGAATTCATGTATGGACAGAAGTGCCGCACCCCTTTGAATTGGTCGGAAGTAGGAGAGAGTCAGATTTTCGGACCCGACATCCTACGAGAAGGAGAAGAGAAAGTTCACAAGATTCGTGAGCATCTCAAGACCGCCCAGTCAAGATAGAAGAGTTACGCCGACAAGAGACGTTGAGACCTCGCTTTCAATATCGGAGAGTTCGTGTATCTGAAAGTGTCGCCATTGAAAGGAATGCAGCGTTTCCAGCTGAACGGAAAGTTAACCCCCAGACATATCGGACCCTTCAAGATTCTGAATCGTCGAGGAGAAGTATCATATCAATTGGAACTGCCAGAAGAAATGCCAGCCGTGCATAATGTGTTCCATATCTTGTTACTTCATAAATGCCTCGAAGTTCCGGAGAAGACTGAAGTTTTCAAGAATATTGATCACCAAACCATAGAAATCAATGATGACCTGACCTATCCCGAAGTACCCATCCGTATTTTGGAAGAAGCTTTCAGAACTACCAGAACCCGAAGCATCAAGTTTCTCAAGATTCAGTGGAGCAACCACACTGAAGAAGAAGCTACCTGGGAGCGAGAAGATCACATCAGGACGGAGTTCCTAGATCTCTTTAAATCCTAGGTAATATTTTTCGTCCTTTTTCAAATCTTGGGACAAGATTTTTTTTAAGGGGGGAAGGTTTGTAACATCCCAAAAATATTAAACATGGATCATCAAACTCTAATCATCAAATTTAGGGTTAACAAAAACTTTCCCATCTCAAAATATGAAAGCATTCATAAGTATGTGTATTTAAATTAGTAATTCTTTTGAATTGCCATGGTTCTGTGATTCATTGCTTGTAAAATGATTGTTAGGTGAAATAAACATCATCTAAAGCATTCCCAAACTTTTCCCAAAGAAAAACAACTCAAAATGAATAAATGAAGTGAATGGTCATTTTTGCCAAATTAACTATCATGCCTACTATTCCTAGCACTCAAAACTTAACAGAAACCATTGTGGATCTTTGCACCCCTTGTTAGTACACATAATGAGGTACCAAGGCCCACTTTGTGATCTGCCAAAAACATTCAAATGCTAAGTTTAAATGACAGTTTAAAATTGAAACTATCTCATATGGGAAGATCCCACTATTTCAAAAACTACTCAAACAAGCTCAATTTTCAAAACCCAAGCAACCACAGAGTCTCAAACTCATGCCTAGCACACCCACCAAAAATCTTTTCAAAATTCAAAAATAAGTTTCTTGCGGCCATTTCATCAAACAGTTGGCAGGCAGAATTTAAACCAAATCAATTTCACAATTTTGAATAGTGTTCTGGCCAAACTTGTCTCCCATTTGACACTCAATTGATAACATTGTCCCCTTTGGATCAAACTAGGACCTAACTAACCCACCCCCTACCTCCTAGCAGCATGGCTATTACCAAGCCGAGCCCACCTCGCCGGCCAACTTGGTCGCCGCCGCAGCAGACCACCTCCCCCTCTCTCGCCATGTCTGGGAGCTAGCCAGCACCTCACCGCTGCCCACTGTCCCCTCCCCGAGCCAAGAACAGCCGTGGACCACCGAGGAAACCCCGCGCCCAGTGCCCCAGCGACATGCCGAGCATGCGCCAGAGCGCCGCACCCGGCACGCGTGAACACGCCGCCCCTCGACCGCAGCCCGTGCCCACCGCGTCGCCACGACCTAGGGAGCACGCCAGACACCCCCGTTCACCGTCTAATGCCTCACAGCCACCGCTCGCCGTCGAAGACGCCGCCTCTGCCACTTAGAGCGCCAGCTTCGCCCGACCGCTTACCACCGCCCCTAAGCCCACAATAACATCCTAGAGCACCGCCAGAAGACCGCGCGTCTATCGCCACCCTCAGCCATGCCGCTAGCAGCCTGTAGCCATGTCGCCACCATCGCCTGCCCATCCCTCTCGGACTCGCCGTCAAGCCTATAAAAGGAGGCCACCCCCAGCCGTTTGCAGCACACCATTCCACTCCCCTCACCTCACTGATCGTCCCACACCTCTAGCCGGAGCACGAGGAGTAGCAGCTCGCCGGAATTGTATCGGAGCAGGCCGCCTCTAGAGGAGAAGGGCGCCGCTGATTGCGACCACCCCCGGAGCTGCCTCGACCGTCCCTGAGCTCGCCGTCGACCACCAGTTCGTTTGCATGCCTCGCCGTCGTTGCTGGAGCCCTGGTACGCCCCCTATGCATCCCCACCGAGCCACTAGGGTTAGAGCTCGCCGGCGACAGGTCCGTCGTCGATGACGATCCCCAGCCGTTAATCTCCACTCTAATCCAACGTCCCACACAGCCCCGTACCGCTTCGCGTGTTATGAGCCGCTGACTGGTGGATCTCCCTGTCAACTGAGCCCCGCACTGCGGAATGACACTGGGCCGGCCCATTAGAATCTCCTGCGGGACCCAGCAGTTTAAATTTAGATTTTTCCATTTAATTTCAAACACAGTTCTGTATATAGATTCAAAAATCAACCCAGCTCGATTCAATGAACCAAAATGCATGAAACCAATTATTTTAGAAAGGTACTGAAATGCTTAATCCAAGCCCGTTAGATTCAAATCATTTGGATCTGTAGATCAACCTTGGTAAAAATAACAAGGCAGAAGCTTTTCTGCATTCAAACATTTTTCAAAATTCAACCATAAGAGCTTTTGAGTTGATTCCAACTCTCAAAAATCACATTTGTTCATACCTTTCAGAATATATAAAAGCATATGGGTTTACTTATAGAAATAATGTTCAAGTAATAAAAGAATGCCACATATGCATTTCTAGTCACTTGATTTATTTAAAATAAAAGGTTAAACCTTATTAAATTGTGACACCACTTTAAATCACATTCCCATGGACTGAAATATGTGGTGATGACATGTGTCAACATGATCCCATGTTTGAGTTGGAGAATATTAAATCTTAAGTAGTTTTTCAATGAGTAGAAATTACTTTTCTCAAATCAAAATAAATAAGACAAATGCTTTAATCTTGTAACGTTAAGTGATGATGCTAGATCATCTATAGTGCACCTTTGTGTGATGATTGAAAATAGTTAAGTATTGTTTGGTGATTGTGTACCTCGTATTTATTTATAGACGCTAGTACCGACCAAGGGTATGAGGAGGAAGGAGGATACTACGAGGAAGAAGCCGAGGAGAACTTTAACCACTACTCTGCACAAGGCAAGCCTTACTACCCAAGTTGATCTATGCAAGCCAATACTTGAAACCTTGCAAGCTAACACTTGCAACTATGAAAGTTAGATGACCTAGGCAATGCATTAAGCATGTTTGGTTAGACACATTTGATGATACCCAATCCTAGTTTTACTTATAAGCTTTAGACTTTATTTCTTTATCAAAGCTTTCTGTTAGAGTTTACATAGTGAATTGTAAATACTAGAAAGATATTGGAAGGTAGCATAAAGATCATTAAATTTGGCCTAAGTTAGATAATCTTGATGTCATCCTAAGGCATGAGATTGAACTTAACTAATCTCTACTTGTACCACCCCTTATTAGTACTTACCCCCACTTGTAGATGCTAGTGCTAAGCATAAAACTTGATCAACTTTAGATGGGAATACTTGGTGAAAATGGTTATGAAAACCTTAGAATGAGGAGTCATACTACTGAAATGTTTTGACATGTGTTCTCGAACACCAAATGATTTGATGATGAAAATGTTGAGGCATGAGCCTTAGCCCTTGATAAAACTGATGGTTGTCTGGATGCGATACCATTCCAATTTTAACATACAACCACAATACCCGAATATTGGGTAGGGCTTGACTGGAAATTTATATACCTTAGTATGGGTTCCCTCGCGGCCAAGGTCTGAGCTGAGGCTACCTTGTGAAGATTGTCCACCTGTGCAGTACCCAAGATGATAGTTGGTCATGGTTGGGAGGCCAAACTCATAGGAGAGGTGCCTATACTAGGGCGTGTAATTGAAAGGTTATGATTGATTATCCGCATACTGAGTATGGTGAATTCAGGATTGTTCCTGACGGATGTATCGAATGTTGTGGTGAAAGTGTACAATCTCTGCAGAGTGTCAAACTATTCGAATAGCCGCGTCCGCGGTTATGGATAGTTGGAGTGGCCATACTGTTCCCCCGTCAGATGTTTTAAAAATGACTTGTGTAATGAATTATGACTTTGACTTGACCACAACAAGGTTGTGATATGAAATTCAAGTTCCCACTTAGGTGTTATAAAATTTTCAACTAGTTTTCTTTGCTTCTGAACTTAGTAAAGGTAAATCTGGCTTTTTGCAAAACAACCCTAGAGCTTAGTATCCTACTACACAAACCCTCTTAGCTGTTAGTATTAGTTTGCGACTACTTAAAGAGTACTCATGGCTTTGTCCCTGGCTATTACCGTGGCCAGACTATGAAGAGGAGTACCAGGATGATGGACTGTAGGAAGGTTACGACAACTAGGATCATCTCCCATCGTCAGCATTGCCTGTGATCCTGAAGATGGAGCTTCGCCTACGCTATCGTTATTATTATGTTATTCCGCTGTTTGAGTTGTATAAAGAACTGGATCATGAGATCCTTATTTGTGTAAGACCTTATGTATGGTTTGTAATGGATGATGTACTGTGATATCCAAATCTGTTATGTCTCGAAAAAATGGTAATCCTGGGATTGCGATGTATGGCATACCAGGCATTTGAGATTAAATGTCCGGGTGTTGACAGTAACGAAAGCGTCAGAAATGGTGTTGGAACTCAATAAGGCTAAAGCGTTCTCGGAGATGTAGGATACACCGCTATCATGTTGTAATTAATCATAATTAGGATAATCTATTTCTTGTGTCATGATATGTGTCGAGAGAGTTCCATAATAATATGTTCATTACAAGACTCATGGGCAATTGATTTCTTGAGTCAGGTAATGAGGTCATTTGTAAATAACCAATGCGATGCCTTGGAGAAATCACTCATATAGACCACCATAATTAAGGGTTTCCCCATGGATATCGTAATTAGCTTAGTGAATCTCTCTTTGTTTCCCCTTTGACCATGCAGGTTATAAGACAATGCTTGTAGTCACGAAAGTAACATTGTACATACTCTCATACACGTTCAAAGGGTATCACCCTCTCTTTAGTCGCAGATGCAAATGATATGTGGCCGAATACAGATACATCTAAAGAGAGAGATCAAACACAATATCATACATCAATGGGTCATGGACAAAAGTAATATATCATATTTATTTTATTTCATAATAATGCTAGGGTTTCTCCATCTCCCCAAGAATAAAGGAAACTACTCATACATGGAAGAAATCAGCAACATCATCATGTTCAAATTTATGGATAAAAGTACGGAGATAAATCTAGCGCAAACCACAAATGAATTTGGAATTACAAAAGGATCTAAAGTATGGAAGATGGGAATAGTAATGGTGATGGATATGGAGCGGTTGATGATGAAGGGGATGATGCAATGCCCTCCGATGATCCATGAAGGAACAAGGATTCCCTTCTCCTAGTTCCTCCCCTAGATCCCATGTCAGATCTCAGATCTGTCTTTGCGTGGCGAGATTAATTGACAAGGCAGATGCGCTGATAGGTGGTATGGGCGGACAGTACGGGTAAGCTCCGCCCGAACCACTTGTCGTTAAGCTCTCTATAGCCTTCCTCCACATTTTCCAATATCCTAGTTGCGAGGAAAAAATGAAATAACATTTATCACTTAGAAATATCATATTAGTGCATAATATGATAGTCCCAATTGATATGTTCACAAGATACTTAGTAATACGAGATTCTATCGAAACAAAGACAAAAAGGTGCATGGGAGCATAGTGAAATCACTAGTACAAACGCGTTACTTAGAGACAATTATGGCCCATAGGCCTCAACCAGTTTCTCGTTTCGGCTCAAGCGCATAGCCTCTAAGAGCACACCACCTGAGTCGGTTTTCCTTTGCGGCTCTAAGATACACGACCTTAGACGGTGCAAAAAAGATAAATGAATCTAAGATGTACGAGCTGGATACGGCTAATAGTCCTAACTGCTTGCAAAAACTCCTCACCCTTAGACGGCCCCTAGTAGGGACCGTCTCCAATAGTCACACTACTAGGAAAAAGCTAATCGGTGCCCCACTTTTTTTTTGAATTCTATGGCACATATGATGGGGGAATACCAATTGCGGTATTACCCACGAAGTGGATTCGCCAGCTGGTATCTAGGTGACTGAAGCATAGATGAAGGAGGATCGATTCGCCAAATACGGCGACTGACGCATACTAGACCAGACGACTCACCGAATGAAGGCCCAAGACAACGACTTCAATACAAAGCCCATTAGTGTACTTGTAAACCCTAACTTGCTGCATATATAAATCCACCAGGGGCACCCCTTTGGGGGACATCTCGCACATCAGATTAGATCTAGTCGCTCCCTTCGCCTACGACGACTTCATTGTAAACCAATCTATGAACATATACTGGATTGACAACATGATGTAGCGATCGTCCACCAAGGGGACGTGAACCTGGGTACATCATGTGCCAATCTTGCTACCGGATTCTCCTACATAGCCATGCCTCCTCTACGTAATCTACCCCCAGTAGCATCTGCCGTGCAAATACCACGATAGTTGTCGCCCACCGTGGGGCAAGCGATGCTTGGAGGTGATAATCCGGACGGGATCCCACACAATCTCTGGCGGCAAGATGGCATCTCGACGACGCCGGTACGTAGATTGAATCAAAGAGCCTATATACATCATGCGGTAGCCTCGCTGATGCAATATGCACGATGTCTGGTTTTCCACGGGCACATGGGCATGGTCCCATCAAGCGACAATTGCGATTAAGTCATATCAGACCTCGAGAGAGGCATGCCTGATCACATGCGATCGTGCTGGGTTTTCTTTCCTATTCAATCTAATCCTTCTCTTTGCATCGATTTCTATGAAAATTATTTATTATGTTATGAATCTAATCCTAACACGTTTATTTGGATTATATGCATCACACAAAGGTGAGCTGTGTCATGGAGATGAGATGGAACTTAGGCTCATGGATCGGCGAGTCTTTCCTTTTTTCACATAGAGAAAATTGTCCTGGACGCCAGGCTATCGACCAATACAGTGCTACATATACCGAGGAGATGGGTTTGATGTGCTAACGCTGAAGCAATAAGAAACTGCATGTACATTAGGATCAAGTACAGAGAAGACATCAGCAAGGCGGCATGGAAAAATCTATGCAATCATGCATGAGGGGAATTCTATTCCACCCCATCTCTTTCTCTCTCTCCTTAGTTGTTACTTAATTATTTAATTTCGATCTAATTCCTTTGCATGCATCATATTGACAATACTACTTCAATAAAGAAATGTATCAAAGCTATCTGATCGATGGTACTAGATGAAGAGACATGTATCCTACCTAAGAAGCTCAAGTGTAAAAGTTCACATCGAGCACAGCGGCCAAGACTGATGTGATAATCACATACATTTCTCTCTTACTGGTTATTTTTTTAAAACATTATTATTTGATCTAATCATCAACATGCATGTTGTTTATTTGTATATGCATGATATCACGTCTGAAATAATGGAGCCGTGAAGAAGCCAACTTAGTTGCTCGGCCTTCACGGGCTCCTCTTGCCCTCGTGGACTCGCCCGCCGTTTTCAGCGACTTGCCTGCCATGGACTTGTTATCGCGGATTCGCCTTCCCCACGAAATCGCCATGATTTGGGGACGCATCGTTGCGTAATCGCCGAGCTCGCGGACTCAGCCCCGCGAAATCACCATCACGGACTCGCCTAGCGCGGACTTGCCTGCCGCATGATCTCCATCGCGGCCTCGCCGTCATCGACTTCGCCAAAGCGTGACCATACGTCCGCCGCGTCGACCCTGTGTCCGCCGCATCGACTTCGCCAAAGCGCGACCATACATCTGCCGCGTTGACCCCATGTTCGCCGCGACGACTTCGCCAAAGTGCAACCATAGGTCCGTCGGGACGACCCTGTGTCCGCCGCGTCGACTTCGCCAAAGAGCGATCATACGTCCGCCGTGTCGACCCCGCGTCCGCCGCATCGAGTTTTCCAAAGAGTGACCATACGTTCGCCGTGTCGACCCCGTGTACGCCGCATCGACTTTACCAAAGCGCGACCATACGTCCGCCACGTCGACTCCGTGTCTGCCGCATCGACTTCGGCAAAGCGCGACCATACTTCCGCCACATAGAATCCTTGTCCGCCGCGTCAACTTTTTCTGGATAAATGCCGTGCGACCACTTTCGCTACATCAAATACGGACGCCGCTCCTACAAAGGGACCTTCATCATCCGAGTCTCCAGAGAGGGTCGAATGCCACGCTGCATGAACTCACCACTGGGTGTCTCTTCCCCTAGGAAAAATCAATTCACCTTTGTCGAACTTTGAAAGAGCGACCTTCAATGGCGAAGTAGTGCGGACGAGGACTCGCAAACCGAGCCTCGGATCATTCATGAAAAACATTAATCGACAGCCATCATTGGAGTCACCTTGTTCGACTGGCCTTCTGGGCCAAGACAAATGCTTGTGCTACACAAACAACATCATGTCCTCCTCAATATTATACAGCATGACTCGCACGACCAAGTACTACGGATGAGGACTCGCAAACCGAGTCTCGGATCGTCCAGGAAAAACGTCCAGCCGAGAGCCGTCTTTGGAGTCGCCATGCGACTGGCCCCTCGAGCAAGGATGGCAGACTCGCTAACAAAAACAACGCAATCAACATCATCGCAGACTCGCTATTATCTCAGACTCGTCACACTCGAGGACTCTCCCCTCGCAGACACGCAATCATCGCGGACTCGCACGCTCACGGACTCGCTATTATTACGGACTCGCTATCATCACAGACTCTCCACACTCGTGGACTCTCCCCTCAAGGACTCGCAACCATCGTGTCCTCAGCATGCTCGCGGACTCGCTATCATCACGAACTCGCCATACTCGGGGGACTCTCCCCCCGCGAACTCGCAATCACCACGAAATCTCCCCATGCAAACTCACTCAACGCGGACTCGCCATGCTTGGAAACAACCACTACTATTTTCAGAATATGCATCTCTAAAGAGCCTCAATTCGTCTCTACAAGCCAACTCGAGCCTCGAGGACTACTCCTAGGCATACTGCGTGTATGCATGTTTCCGCCACCGCGGACTCGCCCTCACGTACTCAACACGCTCGGGGACACACCACCGTGGACTCGCCCTCGCGTCCTCGACACACTCGGGGACTCGCCACCGCAGACTACCCCTCGCATAATCGACACACTCGGAGACTCACCACCGTGTATTCGCCCTCGCGTACTCGACACGCTCGGGGACTCGCCACAGCGGACTCGCCCTCGCGTACTCGACACGCTCGGGGACTCACCAACGCGAAGTCGCCCTCATGTACTCGACATGCTCGGGGACTCGCCACCACGGACTTGCCCTGCGTACTCGACATGATCTGGGACTCGCCACCATGGACTCTCCCACGCGTACTTGACACGCTCGAGGACTCGCCAGCACGGACTCACCCTCGCGTACTCAACACGCTCGGGGACTCTCCACCGCGGACTCGCCCTCGCGTACTCGACACGTTCTGGGACTCATCACCGTGGATTCGCCCTCACATACTTCACACGCTCGGGGACTCGCCATCGCGGACTCGCCCTCGCGTACTCTCCACGCTCGGGGACTCTCCATTGCGAGCTCGCCCTCGCATACTCGCCATTCTTGGGGACTCGCCATCGCGAGCTCGCCCTCCGTACTTGCCTACACCTACTTGGCGACTTCATCATCAACGACATGGCGGCCTCCATGTCTGCTATTCAGTTTGACGCTCGACTCTGCCCGACGCCAATTCGCCCGGCGCGTCGACTCGCCCTGGCGAATGAACTACTTCATGAGCTATTTCTCTGTTTCAGGAGCTCGCCAACGACTCACCATCGACTCCACCCTGGAATCGCCTGCGCCGATTCGATGTCTTGAAGTCATTGCCGAGTCCCTGACGCGCTCGGGGACTACTGATGGGGGAATACCAATTGGGGTATACCCACAAAGTGGACTCGCCAGCTGGTATTGAGCCGACTGAAGCATAGCCCAAGGTGGATCGACTCGCAAAATACAGCGACTGACGCATAGTAGACCAGACGACTCACTGACTGGAGGTGCAAGATGGTGACTTCAATACAAAGCCCATTAGTGCACTTGTAAACCCTAACTGGCTGCATATATAAAGCCACCAGGGGCAGCCCTTTAGGGGACATCTCGCACATGAGATTAGATCTAGTCTCTCCCTCCACCTACGGAGACTCCATTGTAAACCAATCTATAAAATATACTGGATTGAGAGCAGGACATAGCGATCCTCCACCGAGGGGACCTGAACCTAGGTACATCGTGTGCCAATCTCGCTCCCGGATTCTCCTATGTCGCCTTCCCTCCTCTACCTAAGCTACCCCCAGTAGCATCTGCCGTGCCAATACCACGACAACATATTAGATGCTCCACTGTTATCTCGCAACTAAATTTTCTTTATGTGGAGCACATTTATATGCCGCCACAGAAATCTCAAATTTCTATGGCGCATATTGCAATATGCGCCATAGAATTATTTTTTCGAATTAAAAAAACGAGTCCAGCTCTAGATCTAGATGTAGCGCCGCTGTAGCCATCAGAATTTTGTCGAAGCTCTTTGGAGGAGGTTGATGCGGCTCAGATCACTGTAGAGGTTCATTAGGATACTCCAAGAGGAAGGTGTGATGAGCACATCAGTAAGTCTTCCCTCAGTTATGGAACCAAGGTTATCGAATGAGTAGGAGGAAGGAAACAACTCCGAGGTGTTGCTAACAACTTGGAATCTGCACAATACAAACTCAAGACTTTGCCCAAACGTACAGTGAGGTTGTCAATATCACCAATTTACTGAAAACAAAGGATTAAACGTATAGTGTGGAAGATAATTGTTGCTTGTAGAAATTAAACGGTAACAGTAGATGATGTATTAATGATAAAGATTGGACCGAGTCCATAGTTCACTAGAGGTGTTCTCCTTAATATAGATAACATGATGGGTGAACAAATTACAGCAGGGCAATTGATAGATTGAGAAAGCATAACAATGCATATACTAGACATCATGACTCCTATGAGATTTCATTGGGCATTACAACAATATACATAGACCGTAATCCAACTGCATCTATAACTAATAATCCATCTTCAGGTTATCACACGAACCCCCTCCAGTATTAAGTTGCAAGCAATGGATAATTGCATTAAGCAATGTGTGTAAAGTAAACAATACAATTGTTCCATGAACAAAAGATTGTTGTTTTCTTCCTAGTAGCAAAAACACATCTGCAACCATAGAGATTTCTTTCACTTCCCCATATTACTAGAGGCATGAACCTACTATCGAGCATAAATACTCCCTCTTGGAGTCACAAGCATCTACTTGGCCAAGATAGCTACTAGCAATGGAGAGCATGCAAGATCACAAATAACACAGACATGATAAAATCAATAATCAATCTGACATGATAGAATCAATAATCAATCTAACATAGTATCTCAATATCCATCGGATCCCCGCAAACACAACATGTATGATTACAAATAGATGATCTTGATCATGAATGGAGCTTACAAGATCTAAACATGATAGCACAAAGGTGGAGAAACAACCATCTAGCTACTGTATGGACCCATAGTCCAAGGGTGAACTACTCACGCATCATACCGGAGGCTGGCATGGTGATGAAGAAGTCCTCCGGGATGATTTCTGTCCTCCGACAGGGTGCCGGGAAGACCTTCAGATCCCCCGATCTAGGGACGATGGTGGCGGCGGCTACAGACTGTTTCCTGGAGATCTGATCGGGTGCTTAGGGTTTCTGCATCAGGGTGACTTTATAGGCGAAGAGGTGAGGAAGGGGGCCGCCCGAGGGGCCCACACCTAGGGCTGGCGCCCCCAGGCCGCGCCGCCCTAGGGTGTGGCTGCCTCGTGGCTCCCCTTCGGCTGACCTTCGGTCTCTGTGTTCTCTCTGGTAAAATATTGACTTTGGCTTTTTTCCCGTCCAATTCCGAGAACATTTCCTTACTAGCTTTTCTGAAACCAAAAACAACAGAAAACATGCAACTGGAACTGTGGCATCTTGTTAATAGGTTAGTCCCAGAAAATGTATAAGAATACCTCAAAGTGTAGACAAAACATAAAAAATTGCTACTAAACAAGCATGGAACATCAAAAATTATAGATACGTGATACGTCGGAAACGTATCTATAATTTTTGATGTTCCATGCTTGTTTAGTATCTACTTTGCTTTGCTTTGTCTACACTTTGAGGTGTTTTTATATGTTTTCTATTAACAAGATGCCACAGTGCCAGTTGCCTGTTTTCTTCTGTTTTTGGTTCCAGAAAGGGAGAAAATCAATATTCTCGGAATTGGACAGGACAAAAGCCAAAGTTAATATTTTACCGTGAGGAACATGAAGCCTGAATACGAGACGGGCGAGAGTCACCAGGGGGCCACACCCCTGTCCGCGTGGGTGGGACCACCCCGCGCCTGGGGGGGTGCAGCCGCCCTGGCGGCCCCCCTGCCTCGCCTCTTCGCCTATAAAGACCCCCCGATGCCTAAACCCTAAGTACCCGATCAATATTTCACAAAACCATCTGTAGCCGCCACCACCATAGTCCCTAGATCGGGGGAGGGGGATCTGAAGCTCTTCCTAGCACCCTGCTAGAGGGGAGATCATCCCGGAGGCCTTCTTATTCATCATGCCAGCCTCCGGTATGAAGCGTGGGTAGTTCCACCTTGGACTACAGGTCCATGTAGTATATAGATGGTTATATCTCCTCCTTTGTGCTTTCATGTCTAGATCTTGTGAGCTCCGTTCATGATCAAGATCTCATCTATTTGTAATCATGCATGTTGTGTTTGCGGGGATCCGATGGATATTCATATTAATATGTTAGATTGATTAATGGTTTTGTCTTATTGATTCTATCATGTATGTGTTGTTTGTGATCTTGCATGCTCTCCGTTGTTAGTAGCTATCTTGGCCAAGTAGTTGCTAGTGACTCCAAGAGGGGGTATTTATGCTTGATAGTGGGTTCATGCCTCTATTTAATCTAAGGGAAGTGAAAGAAATCTCTAAGGTTGTAGATGTGCTATTGCCAATAGGGAGAAAAAAATAGTCTCTTGTTCATGGAACAAGTGGATTGTTTAACACACTTTGCTTAAAGCAGTTGTCTGTTGCTTGCAACTTAATACTGGAGGGGGTTCAGATGATAACAAAAGGTGGACTTCTATTCATAGATCCAGTTGGATGGCAGTGTATGTATCTTGTTGTATTGCCCAATCGAATCTCATAGTATGATGAATGTCTAGTATTGCATTGTTATGCCTTGCTCAGTCCTGTCAATTTCCCTGCTGTAATTTGTTTACCCAGCATGCCATGTTTGTTTATCTAAGGAGAACAACTCTAGTGAACTATGGACCCCGGTCCAATATTTACCATTGATACATCTTCCACTGTTACTGTTTACTTGTTGCAAACTACCATTACCTTCCACACCATACAGTTAATCCTTTGTTACAGCAAACCGGTGAGATTGACAACCTCATTGTTCGTTGGGGCAAAGTCTTGAGTTTGTGTTGTGCAGGTCTCCAAGTTGCTAGCAACACCTTTGAATCGTTTCCTTCCTCCTACTGGTTCGATAACCTCGGTTTCTTACTGAGGGAAAACTTGCTGTTGTGCTCATCATACCTTCCTCTTGGGGTCTCCCAACAAAGTGTTCACGCACTCATCAAGCCTTTCTCTGGCGCCGTTGCTGGGGAGGCTAAGGACGTCTTCGCAACGGGAATCCTCCACAACCTTTCTCTTTAAATTGTTTTTGTTTTGCTTAGTTTATTTTTCTTGGTTTTGTTTGCCTCTTTTTATCAAAAACTCCAATTTTTTTTGATTAGTTTGGTTTGCTTTCTCTTATCCAAAACACAAAAAAATTAGTTCCTCTTCTTGTTGCTGGTCTGTTATTGCCTTGCTTTGTCATGATTTCTATTAATGGATGGTTTCTTTGAAACTAGTTCTTACTGGCAAGGTGGGTTCATGGAAGAAGAAAAGTATTATTATAAGGAACACCATTTGTCACAAAAAGGGAAACACTTATGGGAACAAATTGATAAATTGAATACTATTGCTAGAGAGGTGTGCTCTACTTATAATGTTACTTATTGCTTTGATAAATCTTGTTGCTGTAGGAGGTATAAACACCTACCTTTTCAATGTGCGTATAATGATAATGTTACCATATCTTCTTATGTTCAACGAAATTATGACTTTTATTATGTGGAACAAATTGAAGAATTTATTTCCTTCAAGGGTGCATTTGAACTTGCCAGTTTGCTTGAAAATACTGATGATGCACCTTATGAATATGAGGTTTATGAGATACTTAAATTTTTCTTTGATAATTCCAAGGAAGAAAATGGTTATATTCTTGAATATTTTAATAGGTGATTTCCACAAATGGAAGAGACTAATGCCTTGCAGGAGCCAATGGAAGAAGAAATTGCTGAACCTGAAAGCTCATTAGATGAAAAATAGGAGGAGAGTGATGAACAAAAGGAGGAAGAATGCATTGGCTACCCAAGCCTACCTTCTAATGAGAGTAACTCTTCATCCATTACATTATTTGATTTTTCTCCATGCTTACCAAAGGAGGATGAATGTTATGTTCCTGTGGATTCTTTTGA
The DNA here is from genome assembly GCA_916181665.1 of Avena sativa. Taxonomy (NCBI): domain Eukaryota; kingdom Viridiplantae; phylum Streptophyta; class Magnoliopsida; order Poales; family Poaceae; genus Avena; species Avena sativa. The sequence continues at coordinate 135,352,533 of OV702295.1, forward strand.
AATATATGCTTTGATGTGATAATATTTATGCTCCTGTTATCTATGATAATCCTATATTTGTTCCTAACTTCGAAATGCATGGTACTAAAGAGTTTTGCTTAGAAAATATTTATGATAAAGATCTATATGATGGTCCTATATTGAATGATCAGTCACCTTATTATAAAATTGTTAAAAGTTGTTTTGAAGGTTTTTATCCCACTATTTTTGAGCTTGATAAAAATTATCTTTTTGCAGATCATGAAATGCATGCTTTATGTGATAGTTATATTGTTAATTTTATTCATGATGGTACTGAAAGTTTATGAGAGAGGGAAACACGGTCTTATGTATCTCAACATATTAAATTTCCACTCTTTATGTTGAAAATCTTGAAGTTGCACTTGTTTTGCTTTCCTATGCTTGTTGCTTTGTGCTTTCATGACTTGTTTCTTTACAAGATTCCTATGCATAGGAAGTGAGTTAGACTTAAATGTGTTTTGAATTTGCTTCTTGATGTTCTCTTTTACTTCAATTCATATTTCTTATGTGAGCATCTTTTCAAACTATCAAGCCTAACTTAAAGGCGTTAAAGAAAAGTACTTGTTGGGAGATAACCCAAGGGGTTTCTTGAGTCTTGGAAGTTATTACTTCATTAATGACCTATCCTTATCCTTTTTGTTTGCTTTTTGTGCCAAGAATTGTTGAATAGAAGAGCAATTTACCAAGCAAATTACCCATAATAAACACTACATAAAACATGATTAGAATAATAGACAAAAACTAATCATGTGAAATAGCGAAAACATATTAAGATAGGTAACCAAACAGACTGCAAGACAAAGATCTTGAGATGTGATCAGAACAAGATTGAGAAAGAAAACATACACGGTAGCAGCAGAAGAGAAACCGCCGGTTTCCCTGTTGGCACCATCGTTAGCCATGTCGTCGAGGAAGAGGGTGCTGATGTCGGGGAAGAAGTCCTCATTGGGGAAGACGTCAGCGCAATCACTATCCGAGAGGGAGTCCGTGATGAAGCCAATAGTCGCGCCGATTGCGCTCCCCAAAAACCTTATCGCCCTTCTTCCGTACAAGACTCGAAGCAGCGGGGTCTCGAAGGCCTACTGTCCCGGCTCGCGGTGCATGCCGCAAGACGGGATGGGAAAGATCTAGGTAGCATAGTGCTCTTGAACTGGAGACGCAAAGGATGTGTGGTTGTGTATCTGAGAGGATGCACGACCTCTCTCTTATATAGGAATAGAGGGGGAGGTAGACAGGCTGCACAAGAGATGAAACGATGGAAAGAAGTTGAAGCGAACATGCGGCAGCCCACCGGACAGCCTCCACTCAGTTCTCATTCATTTAGCTCATATTAAAAGTCCACTCGAGCAAAATGTTTCAGATTCTGTACAACTGTTCATATACCATTCATGCGTGTCAAAATAAAGCTCGGCTCGGCGAGATTCCCGCAACCCGCGGTGCGCGTGCGTCATGACGTGACGTGACGAGGCGAGGCGTGGCGTGGCGAGGCGAGTGAGGAGGAGGAGGAGCGTGCGTGTATATGTCTTCTCTTCTCAAGCTCATAAAAGTGGTGGAAGAGCTCACCTTATAAGGTGGTCCAACTTCCACTCAACTAGCAAAGTGGGACTAAACATTTGTCCTAGCTCTTGCCTTGCATGAATGGGCCAAATGTGCCTCTAGGATTTCAGGAATTTATTGGCATATAATAAATGGGCTGGGCCTATTTAGGCAAAAATTCCAACAATCCCCCACCAGATCCCAGAGGCACACATGAAGTTTGCCTTTGGTTCCAAAACATTGTTTATATACCAGTACCGTAGTGGAGACTGTTAAGTCAAACTTCCACCTAGAGCTTATGTCATACTAGGCTGCAACTTGTACAGTGGACTATGCCTTGAACTGCAAGTTTGCTGTGAACCTAGCTTCACAAAAAGTCTTGACCGATACTAGGCTACCGTGGGACTTCCCCGCTGGTGGAGCTTATACGTCATACTCCATGAACTTTCATGAGTTTATTAGAGAGCACCCTACTCTCATAGACTGCGACGTTTTAACAGTCAAACTCATATAGGTGTGTTCTTCAAAAGATGTTCTGCAAGACAACATCTTTGCTTTCGATAAGCCACTTAGAACACATTAAGATAATAAATCAACCTGCCGTGCAGAATAGGAAAGTATTGCATCTTTATGAAGTGGTGTTTATTAAAGTAGGGATACTTTCCTCTCAGCTAACCAACAACTTGTCTCCCAATTCTAATTCACGGGATCTCCGACCACATAGAGTGGTTTACCACTGTGGAAAGCTCAAATTGTGGGCTCATACCCATCTCCTTAGATGCATTTTCTATCACGTTGCGTGATAGACCCTTTGTGAAGGTATCTGCCAAGTTTTTAGATGTTTGGATATAATCCAATGCAATAACTCTAGAGTTTCTCATTTTCCTGACAGATTTCAGTATCCTCTTCACATGTCTTGATGACTTCATATTATCCTTAGAACTATTTACCTTGAAAATCACAGTTTGATTATCGTAGTTCATAAGGATTGCGGGTATTGGTTTTTCAACCACAGGCAAGTTCATCAAGAGTTCATGAAGCCACTCTGCTTCAACAGTGGCTGTGTCTAATGATGTGAGTTCTGCTTCCATAGTTGACCTTGTTAAGTCTGCTTGCAAGACTTCCAAGAAACAGCCCCACCAGCAAGTGTTAATACATATCCACTCGTGGCCTTTATCTCGTCAGCATCAGATATCCAATTTGAATCACTATAACCCTCTAGTACCCTCAGATACCCGGTATAGTGAATGCCATAGCTCGCAGTGCCTTTTAGATAGCGCATGACTCTCTCAAGAGCATGCCAATGATCATCTCCTGGATTTGAAACAAATCGACTGAGTTTGCTTACAACAAATGCGATGTCAGGCCTCGTGGCACTAGCTAAATACATAAGCGAGCCAATAATTTGAGAGTATCTCAGTTGGTCTCTAGCATTTCCTCGATTCTTTCGAAGCATCATACTAGGATCATATGGTGTAGGAGAAAACTTGACGTCGCTATACCCGAAACGACTCAAGACCTTTTCCACATAGTGGGACTGAAGCAATGTAATCCCACCGTCATCATTTGTCAATAGCTTGATGTTCAGGATGACATCATCTACTCCCAGATCCTTCATCTCAAAGGAACGAGATAAGAAATATTTGACCTCCTTAATTGCATTAAGGTTGGTTCCAAAAATCAGTATGTCATCAACATACAAACAAAGGATTACTCCCTCACCCCCACCATGGCGATAATACACACATTTATCAGCTTCATTTACAACAAAGCCTGCGGCAGTTAAAGTTCTTTCGAACTTCTCATGCCATTGCTTAGGGGCTTGTTTTATGCCATATAAAGACTTCAACAACATGCACACCTTTCCTTCTTGACCATTTACCACAAAGCCATCTGGCTGATCCATGTAAATTTCCTCATCCAACTCTCCATTAAGGAAAGTTGTCTTAACGTCCATTTGATGAACAAGAAGACCATGAGAGGCAGCCAATGAGAGTAATACTCGAATGGTGGTCAATCTGGGAACAGGTGAGTAAGTGTTAAAGAAGTCTTCACCTTCTTTTTGAGTATATCCCTTGGCCCCAAGCCGTGCCTTGTACTTCTCAATAGTACCATCACGTCTAAGCTTTTTCTTAAACACCCACTTGCATCCTACAGGTTTACACCCATAAGGGCGATCAGTGATCTCCCATGTTCCATTAGCTAAGATGGAATTCATCTCACTATGGACGGCTTCCTTCCAGTAGTCAGCATCAGGAGATGCATATGCTTCTGAAATGGAAGTGGGAGTGTCATCCACAAGGTACACAATGAAATCATCACCAAACGACTTTGCAGTCCTTTGTCTCTTGCTCCTTTTAGGAATTTCATTATCATCCTCCTTAGGACTTTCAGAGTGTTCAATTGGAATGGTAGGTTCAGAGAATGCAGCAAATTCCTGATTAGATGAACTAGGTATCTCCGGATTTGATGAGTTAGGTTTATCCTTCATTGGAAAGATATCCTCAAAGAAAGTCACATCAGTCGACTCCATGATTGTACCGACATAAATGTCAGGCACTTCAGTTTTTACTATCAAGAATCTATAACCAATGCTATGAAAAGCATAGCCCAAAAAACACAATCAATGGTTTTTGGTCCAAGCTTGCGCTTCTTGGGGATTGGTACATTAACCTTTGCTAAACAACCCCAAGTATGTAAGTAAGAGAGTTTTAATCTTTTCTTCTCCCATTCTTAGAATGGATTAATTTCTTTGTTCTTTGTGGGAACTCGGTTTAGTACATGGCACGCGGTCAATAGTGCCTCCCCCCACCATTCCTTAGAGAGACCCGATGTGTCTAACATGGCGTTAACCAAATCTGTTAGAGTACGATTCTTTCTTTCGGCTACTCCATTTGACTAGAGTGAGTAGGGAGGTGTCCTCTCATGAATTATGCCATGTTCCGCACAAAAGAAATCAAACTCGTTGGAAAAATACTCTCCACCACGATCAAACCTAAGCCTCTTAATCTTTCGATCAAGTTGATTTTCTGCCTTAGCTTTATAGATTTTGAAGAAACTCAAAGCCTCATCTTTTGATTTTAGAAGATACACATGACAATATCTCGTAGATTCATTGATCAAAGTCATGAAATATTTCTTTCCACCTTTTGTCAACACCCCATTCATCTCACAAAGATCAGAATGTATGAGCTCTAGTGGTGTTAAATTTCTCACTTCTCCAGTCGTATGTGACTTGCGAGGTTGTTTAGCTTGCACGCAGACTTGGCACTTAGATCCCTTAACAGCTGTGAAATCAGGGATTAAATTCATTTTGGCTAGCCGTGTCATACAACAAAATTAATATGAAAAAGACGAGAGTGCCAGACATTTGATTCAAAATTCGTGTAAATATGATTAACAACTTTATTACAAATGTCTGACAGACATAAGCGGAACAAGCCTCCGCACTCATATCCTTTACCAACAAAGGTTCCATACTTTGAAATTACTAATTTATTGGACTCGAATACAATCTTGTAACCATCTCGACACAGTAGAGATCCACTAACAAGATTTTTATTTATTGAGGGAACATGATGCACGTTCTTCAAGCGCACGGTCTTTCCCGAAGTGAACTTCAGATCAACCGTACCAACACCATGAACATAAGCATGCGAGTCGTTCCCCATCAGCATGGTTTGAGTCCCTCTGACCTGATATGAAGAAAACATGGAAATATTAGAACAGACATGTACATTAGCGCCCGTGTCAATCCACCAATCAGGAGAATGACATAATGAAAGAACAGTAGGTAATATACCATACCCAACATCTTTCATCTCAACGTCGCCCATGACAACATTAGTAGTCTTGCTGCCCTTCCCATGTTTGCGGTTGTCAAAGCGGTTGGGACAAGCAGGAGCCTAATGATCAGGATCACCGCACACATGAAAAGCACCTTTCCTCTTATCAGTATTCTTCTTGAAGCTAGTAGACTGTGAGGCCTTGTTCTTTCCATCGAACTTTCCTTTGTCATCAAACTTGCCTTTGTTCTTGAACTTATGAGGCTGGAAGTTCCTTTTCTATACCAGATTGGCATTAGAACCTCCCTCGGTACCTCGAGCACGTGTGTATTTTGCTCTCGCCTTCTCTTGTATCAAGAGTCCCAATGAGATCCATCACGGAGAACTCTTGTCTCTTGTGCTTCAGAGAAGTAGCAAAATTCCTCCATGACTGGGGAAGTTTGGCAATAATGCCTTCGGCAACAAACTTGTCCGGTAACGCACAAGTAGAGTGCTCAAGCTCCCTGGAAAGTGACTGTATCTCATGAGCCTGCTCCACAATGGGGCGGTCATCAACCATCTTATAGTCATAGAATTGTTCCATGACATACAGTTCACTGCCAGCAACGGAGACTCCAAATTTTCTCTCGAGCTCATCCCACATATCCTTTCCATTGCTAAATGACAGATATGAATCGACAATATTGTCGCCAAGAATGCTGATCAAAGCAGCCTTGAAAGTGGTATCAAGTTTTTGGAACGCCTCTTCCTAAGCGGGATTAAGTTCTCCCTCAGGTGCGCCATAGATGGCATTGTAGCAGCTCATGGTCTGAAACCAGAGCACTGCTCTCGCACGCCATCGTTTGTAATTGACACCTTCGAACACAGGTGGATTCATAGAAGCAACAAAGCCACTTGGGGAAAATTGCACGAAATAAGGTTTTTGGATTGCTGAATAAAAGAGCAATTTACCAAGTGAATTACCCATACTAAACGCTAGATAAAACATGATTAGAATAATAGACAAAAACTAATCATGTGAAATAGCGAAAATATATCAAGACAGGTAACCAAACAGACTGCAAGACGAAGATCTTGAGATGCGATCAGAACAAGATTGAGAAAGAAAACATACACGACAGCAGCAGAAGAGGAACCGTCGGTGTTCGCGTTGGCACCATCGTTATCCATGTCATCGAGGAAGAGGGTGCTGATGTCAGGGAAAAAGTCCTCATTGGGGAAGACGGCGGCGCAATCGCTATCCTAGAGGGAGTCCGTGATGAAGCCAGTAGTCGCACCGATAGCGCTCCCCAAAAACCTTATCGCCCTTCTCCCGTACAGGACTCGAAGCAGCGGGGTCTCGGAGGCCTATTGTCCCGGCTCGCGGTGCACGCCGCAATATGGGATGGGGAAGATCTGGGTAGCGCAGTGCTCTAGAACTGGAGACGCAAAGGATGTGTGGTTGTGTATCTGAGAGGAGGCGCGACCTCTCTCTTATATAGGCATAGAGGGGGAGGCAGACAGGCTACGCAGGAGATGAAATGAATGGACAGAAGTTGAAGCGAATAGACGGCAGCCCACCGGACAGCTATAGAGGTCCCAACCTGGTAAGTTAGAGATCCCTGTGTTTACAATGCTAGTCCCTGGATCAATAACTAGCATCCACAATTTAAGATGTAATATCAAGAAACAAAGGTCATAATACAACTTTATAATGAGGAATAAAATAATTTATTACATCTTACATAGCTCATTTGGCTATCACATTACATTGTAGCAGAATATCTATTTAGCATGGAGTCCTTCATCTTCAAAGTGCCACAGGCAATCATGTTGGTTGTAGATTTGTAATCCTATTCAACACACTTCACTAACATCAAACAAACCTGCAACATAATAAGTTACAGCCACAAGGGTCAATACATTTGAATTGTATTGGCAAGTGATACTATGGTAGAGTAATGGTATCTATCATCTATATGCATTTGGCTAAGTGGAGCTTAGGCTTGCTTTTCTCAAAATATATTTTCCTTATCATTTGAGAACACTAAGTTTTTGTTTGTCAAAATCACCCAAGGCATCTACCAATCAAAGATTGAAGATCCTTTAACCCTTGTTCAACCACAAGCTTGTAACTTAGAAATTGGGATGAGGAGATTCTTGATAGATTCCATGTCTTGCTGCTCAAATTGTCCATTGTCAGGGACACGGCTAAGTACTTAGATTTTTACTCTCGAGAGGTGGTGCACTTTACCCACAAGACTCGACATGCATCGAGAAAAGATCTTTTAGAAGCCTTCCTTAGACAAAATGGACACGTTCCCAAACCTATCACCCCCTACCACCAACTGTCCATTTGGCTAAGTTATTGCAACCTATATGATCCAGGCAGAGCCCATATTGCCATGTGGCTGCACTTGAAGCTTCTCAACATTTGACATCTCAAATCTCTTTGTTCCTGGGTGGCTTTCCACAAGTGAGATACACTAGGGTAGGCCATGAAAATGGGGCCCTGGTAACCACTCAACAAAAATCCATCCAAGCAATTACCATTCCACCCAGGTGATTCATTCACTTAGTAGTTTTATTAAGCAAAATCATAAGTCAAAAAGACTTAGCAAAATTTCCATAACATGTATATAAATCACCCTTGTTTGCTACTAGCTAGGCTAAGCATGATAGTAGTAGGAATATTAACTTAGGGAAAATTCTACTAAGGCATCATCTACTAGGATTTCCCATGGCATAGTTAACACATAGAAAAATTCCATGCAAGTCCTACTTAGAAATATCACTAATGCATAGTTAAAATAATAGGACAAAATGTATGAAGCACCACTTGCCTTTTTGGTAGAGAATATAAGTTCACTCATTGATCTTGCAATAGTCACACTCTTCAAATTTCACTACAATGCAATCAAGCAAGCAAATATTCAAACTAGCATTCAGACAATTCATCACATTAAATAATGAAAACAAAACAATGCATGCAAGCATGCAAAAAGAATGTTTTATTTGGAAAGGTGGTTTCTAATAGGTTATAAACATTTGAAAACACATATTGGTCATTTATAAAAGTGGCAAAACCATTTAAAATCAAGTTAGTGAAAATGGCCATTTAAATCATTTTTATTTTGCTAAAGATGATTTAAATCAAAGTAATATTTTCTAGTGTTAGCAAAAATGTTTTTAAACACAAATATTGATATTTAGGGTCATAGTGTTTTAAAACAAATCTATTTTCAAAAGGCTTCACCCAAAATCATTTTTAAATCAAAACAACATTTCATTTTGCTAGAAATGCCTTTAAACAAAGTAATAATTTTACTAGGGTTAATCAAATACATTTTTAAATCCAAAACTTATTGTTTAGGGTCAGAGAGTTTAATTCAACCCATTTGCCAAAGGTTTTACTCAAAAACTATTTTCAAAACATAATCAATAATTTTATTCTACTACTAAATGCTTTTATTTAAGGAATAATTCCTTAGTGTCACAAAATATACTTTTAAATCCATAAGTTGGTTTTTATGGTCAGTAGGTTCAAAAAAATCCATTTACAAAAGATTTTACCCTAATTTTTTTTAGAATAACTTTTATAATCAAAATAGGTCTACACATGTTTCTGCAAAAACAACCAATTTTACAGAAGCAAAGCACTAAACAAAGGGCATGGTTGGAAAGTATTCTTTTTCCTGATTCCAATGATATAAAAATTGTAAATTTTGGATGTGTAGATTTAAAGTTATGAATTTTCCAAATTCAATCATCTAATAGAACAAATTTGTTTCTAAATCAATAGGCAGGGCCACGTGTCTTATTCTTATTCGCTCGTACTAGTTCGCTCGGATCGACTAACATGGGCTATTAGATCTAAAGGGAATCATGGGACACAGATCAATGCATACCCATTCGTTAAGTCATTCTATCGTGTCCTCACGATCAACATCTAACGGCCCAGATCGAGAAGACCATAGATGGGCAGCGCGGCGATGGTGGATAGCGGCGGCGCGCTCGGGCGGTGATGTTGCTGGCGATACAGGAAGCGAGGGAGAGTATGGGGTGGCTCACCGAGTTCGCAGTGATGAGAGGATCCTCAACGTTGCTGTTGTTGTCGAAGGGGCGCACGAGGACGACATGAATTTCTCGCTGGAGTTGCTCACTGGCTCGGGCATGCACGGACGTGGTCGAAGACGAGTGCCTGGGATGCAAGAGAGCAAGGGAATGCGTCAGGAGGATGTGCACGGTCTCGAGGGTCGTAGGGATACTCACCAGAACACGAGGGGCGCTCGGGGTTGGCGTCAGTAGCTCGTCGGAGTTGAGCTAGCCATTGGTGGCGAGACGGTGTTTTCCTTGCCGACGTTTCAGAGCACGCGCGAGTGAGCTAGTGCTACTGGGAGATGCGCAAGGAGATGGGGATCACGCTTGTGGAGGCTAGGGGCAGTGGGGAGGGTCGACGTTGCCGGAATTCATTGGTCGAGCTCGTCGGTGCAGTGGTTGCGCAATTGAAATCAGGGGCAGCCTGGCGGCTCTCTGGCAACGAGGAGTGAGGGGAAAGATAGGAGAGAGGGAAAGGATTAAATGGGTGAGGTTACTGGGCGAATTACGCGCGCATTTAGCGAGAATTTACACCGCGAATCAAAGCAGAAACAACGATGGGGTTTGGGGAAGAACTAGTCTGCAGAGTGGAGACGATGAACTGGCAAGTGGGGCAACATCGTGAGCGAGAGAGAGGGGAAAACAGTGGGGTCAGGCGGTCATTGACTGCGTGGGTCATTCTACGGGTGAGAAAATGATTCGCCAAGGGAGAGAGAGGTGGGCTGCGAGTTGGGCCTGGGGCTTTGCTGGGCTGGGCTGGGCTGGCTCTATTTCATTTTTTTCTTTTCTGTTTCTTTTCCTTTTTCTTTTCTAATTTTTCTGTTTTAAATTTATTCATATGTTTCAAACACATATTTTATTTCAAACTTTTTCCAAACTTTCAATAAGCTTTAATACTATTTATTAATGTATTTTAAGGACCATTTTGGAATAATTATTTTATTCATTTATGGTTTATTATTTATTTATAAGAGGCACTTGCCTTTATTCAAATAAGATTTTTAATTATATTTTCAAACTCTTATTTGAATTCTAATTTTTACCAAACCTTTTTCAGTAGGTTTTATTTATTTATTGGTGCAAATAATTCACTTGCATTATTATTTAAAATATTTTAATATGATTTAATGTTCATTTAAATTAGGCAATTGTCTTTATTCAAATAAAATTGAATTTGGTTAAAGTCCATATAATTTTAATTGAATAATATTTAACCCTTTATTTTATTTCGATTTGGATTATCTTTATTCCATTTTCTGATGGATTTAATTTAAGATTTTAAATTGACTTCTAAATAATTTTATTGGGATTTATTATTTAGGCAAATTGTCTTTATTTAAATAAATTGAATATTGTTCTATCCTTATGATTTTATTTTGAATAATATTTTACTCCTTTTTATTATTCAATAACTTCCTTTTATTTATGAATTTGGACAAGATTTAGTTTATGTTTTAAATACTCCTTATTTATTTCTTTCTTTATCTTATAAAATCCATATCTTTTTATTTCTAGATTCAAAATTGGTGATTCCAATTTGTATAATTTTATTTAATATTTGTTTATCCTTTTAAATCTCTTTTAGGATTATTTTGCTCATAATTTGGTATGGATTTTAGTTAGGAGCTTTATTAGCTTTGGAAATTAATTCCTTTTATCTTATTAAATTCATAAGTTTTTATCCATGGCTCCAAAATAAGTGAAACCAATTTCTATGGTTTTATAATATTTTTATTTATCATTCTTGATCATTTAAAAATGTTTGTTGCTGAATGTTTTATATGGATCAAATCCATAGTCTTAGAGATATCTTGGAAATGATTTATTCCTTTAGGGTTTTAGGGTTTTGGTTTAACTTTTCCAAGTGTTTAGATTTCAAGATACATTATTGATGAATGCATTTCACTTGATTGAAATTTGTTGGATTCCCTTTTATTCAAAGTTTGTTCAAGAAGGGTTTTGATGTTTCCATTTTGAAACAAAAAGTTTATTTTCACTCTAAATAATTATTTCTTTTCTTTATTTATTTTTCACATTTCAAAATTTGGAAAATTTTGGGATGTGACAGGCTACCACCCTTAAAAGAAATCTCGTCCTGAGATTTGGGAAGGCGAGAGGTTACAAGTTGGCTTCAGGGCCACTAGAGTACTACCACCCTTAAAAAGGTTTACAACTAGATTACATCTTGGCTTACTTGGGATCTTGATGTAACTTCTCTAGACAGAGGTTTGCATAGTGTCCTTGATATTCACACTTGAAACATGTGACAAGACTGGGATCCTTCATAGGCCTGCTTGTCTTGTACTTTTTCTTTTCTGGACGATATGGTGCATAATGGCTTGGATTTGTGCACTTGTTGCACATCACTTGGCTAATATCCTTCTTTTCCTTTGGTATCATTGCCTCTTGTTTGTTTCCTTGGTTCTTCTTCTTTTCTGGACATTCACTGGCATAGTGTTCCATCTCTTTGCAATTGTAACATTGCACTTGGCTTTTGTCCTTCTTCTTCTTTTTGGGTCTCTCCAAAGCTAGGAGTTCTTCTAGTTCATGCTCTTCATATCTCACCACAAAGGTGGGAAATCTTTCTCTCTTCTTGGGGCAGTTACTAGAGATATGACATTCTTCTCCACAAGATTAGCAGCACTTTTTGGTTACCTTGGATGTGGCATTATGAGGCATGGTTCTGACTTTGCCTTCATCCTTCTTGGTAGAAGTTGTTCCCTTATGGAGGTTTCCAAACATTTGATGCATTCCATCTTGTTTAATTTTTAAACTATAGGATAGATGGGGCATTGGATTGGGACATGATCATTTCCTTCACATAGGAAACAACTCACTTGAGATGTGGGGCATTGTTTAGTTGGATGTTTATCTTCACAATTAGGGCATTGGTCCACATGCTCTTTAGAAGTGTGTTTTATGTCTCCACAAATATTGCAAGCTTGAGTTCCTTCTATAGTATCATCCTTGATATCATTGTTGTCACAATCTCCTTGGGAGGAGTTGTTTATCATGTTGATCATTTGATTGGTCATCCTTTGCAACAACTGGGATTGGATTTCCAAAAACTTTTGCATGGTTGGGTCTAACTCATTGTTGTTGGCCAAAACTGAGTTGTCACTTGATTCAACTGGGCTTGAGTTGCTAGAAGTTGTTCTCTCATGTGCATCTCTTGGCTGTTGTTGTTGTTGTTGTTGTTGTTGTTGTTGGTGTTGTTGTTGTTGGTGGTGGTGGTGGTGGTGTTGTCGTCGTCGTTGTTGTCGTCGTTGTTGTCGTTGTTGTTGTTGTTGTTGTTTTGTTGTTGTTGTCGTCGTTGTTGTTGTCGTTGTCATTGTCGTTGTTGTCGTTGTTGTCGTTGTTGTCGTTGTTGTCGTCGTTGTTGTTGTTGTCGTTGTTGTTGTTGTTATTGTTGTTGTTGTTGTTGTTGTCACCATTCTTGTTGTTGGAGTCTCTTGGAGAAGTCATCTGTTTGGGTTGGATTGGGATTAGAATAGGCAAAAGATTTCTAGGGAAAGAATTCTACTCACACACAACAATTCACACAAGCAATGTGCAAACAATCACAATCAAACATTCCACTCAAACAACAAGGTTCAAGCACATTTTAGGCAACAAAATATTTTTTCTACACCACATAAGTTGGTGTGTTTGATCTAAACTAAACACTAGTATGGTGGTCCAACTATAGTTAACACTTGGGATCATTCCATTCTTTTTAGTTGTTTCTTCATGAATAAGATCTTGGTATCCTTGGAAAAATTCTTGCATCTTGGTCACAAGGCTTCAAAGGTGATGATGGTTCCTTCTAAGTTGTGTTTCTTTAGTCTTCAAGTCTTGAGTATTATTCTTGTCTCACTTGTAGTCCTTAGTGATATCTAGGTTGAAGTCCTTGGTGAAAATCCGATGTTGAAGTCTTTTATGATGGTGAAGTCTTTGCTCAAGTTGAGGTTTTGTCCATCAAGTTTAAATAGAAGAGATGTAGATTCAAAACAAAAGGGTTGAGGAAAGAGTTTACAAGATTGTTTGTAAATAAGTTTTGAACAAATACAACTCCTATTTTTCTAAGGGGTTTTGTCCAATCCTAGAGTTACAATCCTATAGGCAACACAGTGCTCTGATACCATCTATAGAGGTCCCAACCTGATAAGGTAGAGATCCATGTGTTTACAATGCTAGTTCCTGTATCAATAGCTAGCATCCACAATTTAAGATGTAATATCAAGAAACAAAGGTCATAATACAACTTTATAACCAGGAATAAAATAATTCATTACATCTTACATAGCTCATTTGGCTATCACATTACATTGCAACAGAATATCTATTTAGCATGGAGTCCTTCATCTTCAAAGTGCCACAGGCAATCATGTTGGTGCTAGACTTGTAATCCTATTCAACACACTTCACTAACATCAAACAAACCTGCAACATAATAAGTTACAGCCACAAGGGTCAATACATTTGAATTGTATTGGCAAGTGATACTATGGTAGAGTAGTGGTATCTATCTTCTATATGCATTTGGCTAAGTGGAGCTTAGGCTTGCTTTGCTCAAAATAGATTTTCCTTATCATTTGAAAACACTAAGTTTTTGTTTATAAAAATCACCCAAGGCATCCACCAATCAAAGATTGAAGATACATTAACCCTTGTTCAAATACAAGCTTTTAACTTAGGGATGAGGAGATTCTTGATAGCTTCCATGTCTTGATGCTCAAATTGTCCATTGCCGGGGACACGACTAAGTACTTAGATTTTTACTCTCGAGAGGTGGTGCACTTTCCCCACAAGACTCAACATGCATCGAGACAACATCTTTTAGAAGCCTTCCCTTATACCAAAATGGACGCATTCCCAAACCTATCACCCCCTACCACCACATGTCCATTTGGCTAAGTTACTGCAACCTATATGATCCTGGCAGAGCCTGTATTGCCATGTGGCTGCACTTGAAGCTTCTCAACATTTGACATCTCAAATCTCTTTGTTCCTGGGTGGCTTTCCACAAGTGAGATACACTAGGGTAGGCCATGAAAATGGGGCCCTGGTAACCACTCAACAAAAATCCATCCAAGCAATTACCATTCCACCCAGGTGATTCATTCACTTAGTAGTTTTATTAAGCAAAATCATAAGTCAAAAAGACTAAGCAAAATTTCCATAACATGTATATATTCCACCCTTGTTTTCTACTTTCTAGGCTAAGCATGATAGTAGTAGGAATCTTAACTTAGGGAAAATTATACTAAGGCATCATCTACTAGGATTTCCCATGGCATAGTTAACACATAGAAAAATTCCATGCAAGTCCTACTTAGAAATATCACTAATGCATAGTTAAAATAATAGGACAAAATGTATGAAGCACCACTTGCCTTTTTGGTAGACAATATAAGTTCACTCATTGATCTTGCAATAGTCACACTCTTCAAATTTCACTATAATTCAATCAAGCAAGCAAATATTCAAACTAGCATTCAAACAATTCATCACATAAAATAATGAAAACAAAAAAATTCATGCAAGCATGCAAAAGATTGTTTTATTTAGAAAGGTGGATTCTAATAGGTTATAAACATTTTAAAACACCTATTGGTCCTTTATAAAAGTGGCAAAACCATTTAAAATCAAGTTAGTGAAAATGGCCTTTTAAATCATTTTTATTTTGCTAGAGATGATTTAAATCAAAGTAATATTTTCTAGTGTTAGCAAAAATGTTTTTAAACACAAATATTTATATTTAGGGTCAAAGTGTTTTAAAACAAATCTATTTTCAAAAGGTTTCACCCAAAATCATTTTTAAATCAAAACAACATTTCATTTTGCTAGAAATGCCTTTAAGCAAAGTAATAATTTTACTAGGGTTAGTCAAATACATTTTTAAATCCAAAACTTATTGTTTAGGGTCAAAGAGTTTAATTTAACCCATTTGCAAAAGGTTTTACTCAAAAACTATTTTCAAAACATAACAATAATTTTATTCTACTACTAAATGCTTTTATTCAAGGAATAATTCCTTAGTGTCACAAAATATACTTTTAAATCAATAAGTTGGTTTTTATGGTCAGTAGGTTCAAAACAATCCATTTACAAAAGAGTTTACCCTAAAAAAAATTTAGAATAACTTTTATAATCAAAATAGGTCTACACATGTTTCTGCAAAAACAACCAATTTTACAGAAGCAAAGCACTAAACAAAGGGAATGGTTGGAAAGTATTCTTTTTCCTGATTCCAATGATATAAAATTTGCAAATTTTGGACGTGTAGATTTAAAGTTATGAATTTTCTAAATTCAATCATCTAATAGAACAAATTTGTTTTTAAATCAATAGGCAGGGCCACGTGTCTTATTCTTATTCGCTGGTACCGGTTCGCTCGGATCAGTGCGGCACAAATCGATGCATAACCATTCGTTAAGTCATTCTATCGTGTCCTCACAATCAACATCTAACAGCCCAGATCGAGACGACCATAGATGGGCGGCGCGACGATGGTGGATAGCGGCAGCGCGCTCGGGCGGTGATACTGCCGGTGATACAGGAAGCGAGGGAGAGTATGGGGTGGCTCACCGAGTTCGCAGTGATGAGAGCATGCTCAACGTTGCTGTTGTTGTCGAAGGGGCGCACGAGGACGAAACGAATTTCTCGCCGAAGTTGCTCACTGGATCGAGCACGCACGGCCGTGGTCGAAGACGAGTGCCTGGGATGCAAGCAAGCAATGGAATGCGTCAGGAGGATGCGAACGGTCTCGAGGGTCGTAGGGATACTCACCAAAACAAGAGGGGAGCTCGGGGTTGGCGTCAGTAGCTCGCCGGAGTTGAGCTAGCCGTCGATGGCGAGACGGTGTTGTCCTTGCCGACGTTTTGGAGCGCACGCGAGTGAGCTAGTTCTACTGGGAGGTGCACAAGGAGATGGGGATCACGCTCGTGGAGGCTAGGGGTAGTGGGGAGGGTCGATGTTGCCGGAGTTCATCGGTCGAGCTCGTCGGTGTAGTGGTTGTGCAATTGAAATCAGGGGCAGCCTGGCGGCTCTCTGGCAATGGGCAGTGAAGGGAAAGATAGGAGAGAGGAAGGGCATTAAATGGGCGAGGTTACTGGGCGAGTTACGCGCGCATTTAGCAAGAATTTATACCCCGAATCAAAGCAGAAACGGCGATGGGGTTTGGGGAAGAACTAGTCTGCGGGGTGGAGACGATGAACTGGCAAGTGGGGCAACATCGTCAGTGAGAGAGAGGGGAAAACATTGGGGTCAGGCGGTCATTAACTGCGTGGGTCGTTCTGCGGGTGAGAAAACGATTCGCCAGGGGAGAGAGAGGTGGGCTGCGAGTTGGGCCTAGGGCTTTGCTGGGCTGGGCTGGGCTGGGCTGGGCTGGCTCTAATTCATTTTTTTCTTTTCTGTTTCTTTTCCTTTTTCTTTTCTGATTTTTCTGTTTTGAATTTCTTCAAATGTTTCAAACACATATTTTATTTCAAACTTTCAGTAAGTCTTAATACTATTTATTAATGTATTTTAAGGACCATTTTGGAATAATTCTTTTATTCATTTATGGTTTATTATTTATTTATAATAGGCACTTGCCTTTATTCAAATAAGATTTTTAATTATATTTTCAAACTCTTATTTAGTTCTAATTTTTACCAAACCTTTTTCAGTAATTTTTATTTATTTATTAGTGCAAATAATTCACCCGAATTATTATTAAAATATTTTAATATGATTTAATGTTCATTTAAATTAGACATTTGTCTTTATTCAAATAAAATTGAATTTAGTTAAAGTCCATATAATTTTATTTGGATTTGGATTATATTTATTCCATTTGCTTATGGATTTAATTCAAGATTTTAAATTGACTTCTAAATAATTTTATTGGGATTTATTATTTAGGCAAATTGTCTTTATTTAAATAAAATTGAATATTGTTTAATCTTTATGATTTTATTTAAATAATCTTTTACTCCTTTTTATTATTCAATAACTTCCTTTTATTTATGAATTTGGCCAAGATTTAATTTATCTTTTAAATACTCCTTATTTATTTATTTCTTTCTTTGTCTTATAAAATCCATATCTTTTTATTTATAGATCCAAAATTGGTGATTCCAATTTGTATAATTTTATTTAATATTTGTTTATCCTTTTAAATCTCGCTTAGGATTATTTTGCTCATAATTTGGTATGGATTTTAGTTAGGAGCTTTATTAGCTTTGGAAATTAATTCCTTTTATCTTATTAAATTCATAAGTTTTTATCCATGGCTCCAAAATAAGTGAAACCAATTTCTATGGTTTTATAATATTTTTATTTATCATTCTTGATCATTTAAAAATGTTTGTTGCTGAATTTTTATATGGATCAAATCCATAGTCTTATAGAGATCTTGGAAATGATTTATTCCTTTAGGGTTTTAGGGTTTTGGTTTAACTTTTCAAAGTGTTTAGATTTCAAGATACATCATTGATGAATGCATTTCACTTGATTAAAATCTGATGGATTCCCTTTTATTCAAAGTTTGTTCAAGAAGGGTTTTGATGTTTCCATTTTGAAAAAAAAAGTTTCTTTTCACTCTAAATTTCAACAATTATTTCTTTTATTTATTTATTTTTCACATTTCAAAATTTGGAAAATTTTGGGATGTGACAACAGCCTCCACTCAGTTCGCATTCATTTAGCTCGTATTAAAAGTCCACTCACTCGAGCAAAACATTTCAGCTTTTGTACAACTGTTCATATACCATTCATGCGTGGCAAAATAAAGCTCGGCTCGACGAGATTCCCGCAACCCGCGGCGCGCGTGCATCATGACGTGATGAGGCGAGGCGAGGCATGGCGTGGAGAGGCGAGCGGGCAGGAGAAGGAGCGCGCGTGTATATGTCTTCTCTTCTCAAGCTCGTACAAGTGGTGGAAGAGCTCACCTTATAAGCTGGTCCAACTTCCACTCAACTAGCAATGTGAGACTAAACATTTGTCCCGGCTATTGCCTTGCATGAATGGGACAAATGGGCCTCTAGGATTTCAGAAATTTATTGGAATATAATAAATGAGCTGGGCCTATTTAGGAAAAAATTCCAACAAGAATAACCTCTAATGAGAGGGAAGTAAGATTTGGGGAGTTGCTGTCCCGAAACAGATTTTTGTGCTCCACTGTAAACATTCGTGAGTAATCTCCGTAAGTCGGATTGAGCTGAAAAGTTATGAATAAATCCCCCAATATGTTATATAACTTTTGTTAGTTCAACACTTTTTGATTTGAGCAACAGAAGGTCTTCGAAAAAATCGGTTTTGACCTGCTGGTCTATTTTAACAGATTTCTGCCATTATTTGCATTTGCTTCTTATTGATTCCTTTTTGGGTTCTTTTTGGGAAATTGAGCTTTTTGAGGGAATTGCTACAGTAGCTTGTGTTTTTATTGAAAGTTTTGCTGTTCCAAAGCTAAACCCAAGGGTCTATTGTCAACACCCAGAATTTTAATCCCAGATGCCAGTTATGCCATACATCGCAATCCCAGGATTACCATTTTTGCGAGACATAACAGATTGGATATCACAGCACATCATCCATTACAAACCATACATAAGGTATTACAACAAATAAAGGATCTCATGATCCAGTCTTAGTACAATCATAGCAGCGGAATAACATAATGATAACCGTAGCATGGGCGAAGCTCCATCTTCATGGTCACAAGCAATGCTCACGATGGGAGATGATCCTAGTTGTTGTAACCTTCCTGCGGTCCATCCTCTTGATAGTCCCCTTCATAGTCTGGCCACGGGAATAGCCAGGGACAAATCCATGAGTACTCTTTAAGTACTCGCAAACTAATACTAACAAGTGAAGGGTTTTTGAATAGGATATACTCTGCTCTAGGGTTGTTTTGCAAAAAGGCATATTTACCTCTACTAAGTTCAAAAGCAAAGAAAACTAGTTGAAAGTTTTATAACACCTAAGTGGGAACTTGAGTTTCATAACACAACCCTTTTGTGGTAAGTCAAAGTCATGATTCATTTCACGAGTCATTTTTAAAACATCTGACGACGGAACAGTATGGCCACTCCAACTGTCCATAACCGCGGACGCGGCTATTCGAATAGTTTGACACTCTGCAGAGGTGGTACACTTTCACCACAATATTCGATACATCCGTCAGGAACAATCCTGAATTCACCATACTCAGTATGCGGATAATCAATCCTAACCTTTCAATTACACGCCCTAGTATAGACACCTCTCCTATGAGTTTGGCCTCCCAACCATGACCAACTGTCATCTTGGGAACTGCAAGGTGGACAATCTTCACGAGGTAGCCTCATCTCAAACCTCGGCCGCAAGGGAACCCATACTAAGGTATATAAACTTCCAGTCAAGCCCTACCCAAATTTCGGGTATTGTGGTTGTACGGTAAAATTGGAATGGTATCGCATCCAGACAACCATCTGTTTTATAAAGGGCTAAGGCTCATGCCTCAACATTTTCATCGTCAAAATCATCTGGTGTTCAAGAACACATGTCAAAACATTTCAATAGAATGACTCATCATCCTAAGGTTTTCATAACCATTTTCACCAAGTATTCCCATCTAAACTGATCAAGTTTTATGCTTAGCACTAGCATCTACAAGTGGGGGTAAACACTAACTATGGGTGGTAAACAAGTGGGGATGATCTAAGTTCAATCTCATGCCTCAGGATGACATCAAGATTATCTAACTTAGGTCATGTTTTATGCTCTTTATGCTACCTTTAAACATCTTTCTAAAATCTACAAGTCACTAGGTAAACTCAAAAAGAAAGCTTTGACAAAGAAATAAAATAACTAAGCTTGCAAATAAACCTAGGATTGGGTATCAAGTGATGTAAGCTTGCAAGTAAAACTTGCATGGTTTAGTTTAGCTGGCTAGGATAGTAGCTTGCTAAGTTAAATTGTATAGTGATGCTTGCATAATTGCAACTATAAGCTTGCTTATATAGCTTGCATGGTTAAGAAACTTGCAAGTGGTAGCTTGCCTTGTGAAGAGCAGTGGTTGAAGTTCTCCTCGGCTTCTTTCTCATAGTATTCTCCTTCCTCCTCGTATCCTTGTTCGGTACTAGCGTCTATAAATAAATACGAGATACACAATCACCAAACAATTCTTAACTACTTCTGTTTAGCACACAAAGGCTTACACTAGATGATCTAGAATCATCTCTATTAACACAAGGGTTAAAGCTCTTGGCTTATTTATTTTATTTTAGAAAAGTAATTTCTACTCATTGAAAAACTACTTAAGATTTAATATTCTCCAACTAAAATAGGGGATCATGTTGACACATGTCATCACCACATATTTCAGTACTTGGGAATGTGATTTAAAGTGGTGTCACAATTTAATAAGGTTTAACCTTTTTATTTTAATTAATTAAAGTGACTAGAAATAGCTATGGGGCATTCTTTTATTACTTGTCCATTATTTCTACAAGTAAACCTATATATTTTTATATATTCAGAAAGGTCTTGTCAAATGTGATTTTGAGAGTTGGAATCAACTCAAAAGCTTTTTGTGGTTGAATTTTGCAAAATGTTTGAATGTAGAAAAGCTTCTACCTTGTTATTTTTACTATAGGTGATCTACATATATAAATGGTTTGAATCCAATGGGCTTGGATTAAGAATTCCAGTACCTTTCTAGCAAAATTAGTTTCATGCAATTTGGTTCAGTGAATCTGTCTGAATTTATTTTCGAATCTAGGGACAGAACTAAGTTTGAAACTAAATTAATAAACCTAAATTTGAATTACTGGGTCGCGCGGGAGGTTAAATGGACCGGCCCGCTGTGCACATCACAAGCGGGTGGGTTTAAGTGGATGTCCCCACCAGTCAGCAAGACATGGGATGTGAAGGGGTACTGGGCAATCTAGACCATACGATCAACATCTAATCCAACGACTAGGGCTTATTGTCTCCGTTGGGCAACACCGGCGAGACTGAACCCTAGCTAGACCAGTGGAGGTATGCGGAGGCTCACCGGGGTTCAGGCGAGGGTTAGAGTTGGGGGCGAACGACGAAGTCGATGATGGCGAACCTCCTGGTACCGGTGGCTCCTCCTAGGGTGGCTCCAATCGCTGGCTCCTCTTCTCCTCCTCCGCGGCAGACTCCAGCGAAATTCCGGCGACCTGTTGCTCGCCTTGCTCCAGGGATGAGGTGGGGTGGTTCTAAGAGATAGGGGAGTGTGATGGTGTGCTAAAATTGAACGGGGGTGGCCTCTATTTATAGTGCAGCGAGGGGACCGAAGGCCGCGGGTGGAGCTTGCCATGGTCATCGTCACAGTGAGCTAATGGCATGGGCGACGGTAGGGGACGGTGCTCTGCCTCCTGGCGAAGCTCAATGACATGGGCACGAGGCGTGGGGCGGTGCGAATTGGTCAGAACGTTGCAGTGCTCTAGGCGGGTCCGACGGAGGTTTTAATGGCGCACGAGCTGTCCTAGTCGCACGACGACGAACGGGCATGAACTGGTGGTTCCTGGGGCGGTGGTGATCACACACGCGAGCGGCGAGGGCAGCGCGCTGTCTGTGCTCGCGTGTCGAGTGCGGCGCTCTGGCGTGCTCTCGGCATGCTTGTAGATAATTTGGGCATGCTCGGGCTGAGTGGTACAGGGGCTGGCAGTGCTTTGGCGTTGGACAGGGGGCGGCGGTGGACAATGGTCAGTGTCCCAGACAAGGTTGGCGAGGCTAGAGCTGCTTATAGCTTACTGTCGACAATGGGGTGGACATTTGAGGCTCAACATGCTCACCATTGATGACAATGGCAAGGTCACAGTGAGCTAGAGCTTGTTAAATAAACTAGATGATCTACTAAGAGTGTGCTGTGAGCTAGAGGGGAGACAAGTTAGGCACAAACATTGCTCACAGTAGTGTTTGATGTTTTGTTTGTTTTGTGTTTGCAAGGTGTTTGATGAAATGGCCGAAAGAGATTTGAATTTTAATTTTTGGATGAAAATTGGTGGGTGTACTAGTCACATACTATGTAGTCACTGGTTAGTTGGTTTTGTCAAGGTGCACTAGTTTGGTTGGTTTTTGAGAATTGGTGATCTTCTCATATGATATAGATTCAATTTTGAATTGTCATTTGAATCAAGTTGCCAAATGTTTCTGTGAGTTTGAAAGGTGGGCTTGGGTTAACTTTTACTTGGTCTAGCAAGGGGTGAAAAGAAATGGAATTGTTTCTGTTTAAAATCTTGGACTAGAAACACTCAAAGTGGTCTAGTGAGCAAGATTGGCAAAAATGACCATTTGCTTATTTTGTTTGTTTTTGAATTTCTCTTGATTTGTTTCTGCTTGGATTTGATTTAGATAATGTTTTTTTCATATTTAAACCATGCCTTGCTATTCACATCAATCACACAAGTCCATTCATGTATTCATACAATCATCACATACAAACATGCATTCATATTGATTTTAATTAACAAAAGTTTTTGTTAACCCTAATTTGGGTGATTGGAATTGATAACCTTGATTAATATTTTTGGGATGTTACAAACCTTCCCTCCTTAAACAAAATCTCGTCCCTATATTTGAGAAAGAAGAAAAAGATAACTAGGATTTAAAGATCGGGGAACTCTGTCTTGATGTACTATTCTCTTTCCCAGGTAGCTTCTTCTTCAGTGTGGTTACTCCACTGAATCTTGAGAAACTTGATGCTTCGGGTCCTGGTGGTTCTGAAAGTTTCCTCCAAAATACGAATGGGTACTTCAGGATACGTCAGGTCATCGTTGATCTCTATGGTTCGGTGATCAATGTTCTTGAAAACTTCAGTCTTCTCCGGGACTTCTAGGCATTTGTGAAGTAACGATATATGGAACACATTATGCACCGCGGACATCTCTTCTGGCAGTTCCATTTGATATGATACTTCTCCTCGATGATTAAAATCTTGAAGGGTTCAATATATCCGGGGGCTAACTTTCTTTTGAGCTAGAAACGTTGCATACCCTTCAAAGGCGACACTTTGAGATACACAAAATCTCTGATATTGAAGGCGAGGTCTCGACGTCTCTTGTCGGCATAACTCTTCTGTCTGGATTGGGCGGTCTTGAGGTGCTCATGGATCTTGTGAACTTTCTCTTCTGCTTCTCGTAGGATGTCGTGTCCGAAAATCTAACTCTCTCCTACTTCTGACCAATTCAAAGGGGTCCGACACTTCCTTCCATACATGAATTAAAATGGGGCCATTTGCAAACTGGCTTGATAACTATTGTTGTACGAAAATTTGCGAAAGGCAGACAATCTTCCCATTTAGATCCATACTCTATCACACAGGCTCTCAACATATCTTCGAGTATTTGATTTACTCGCTCCATTTTTCCATCGGTCCGAGGGTGATACGTTGTGCTGAAATGTAGTCGGGTTCCCAATCCTTCTTGGAATTTCTTCCAAAATCTCGAGGTAAACTGAGGTCCTTGATTTGATACAATGTTCTTGGGGATTCCGTGCAAACTGACGATTCTAGCAATATACAATTCTGCTATCTTCGAACTCTGGTAAGGGGTATTGACAGGTAAGAAATGGGCTACTTTGGATAGTCGATCAACTATGACCCAAATAGAGTCATTTCCTCAACTGGATGTAGGCAATCCGGTGATAAAGTCCATTCCAACTGAATCCCATTTCCATTCCAGAATCTGCAATGGTTGCAACAGTCATGCGAGTCTCTAATGTCCCGCCTTAACTCTCTGACAGATATCACACTTGGCTATGTAGCTTCCGATTTCCCTTTTCATCTTATGCCACCAAAATTGCTCCTTCGAATCTTGATACATCTCCGTTCCTCCGGGGTGGATAGAATAAAGAGTATCATGGGCCTCTTTCAAAATAGCTTGCTTCAACTCGGAATCTGCGGGCACACAGATACGTCCTTTGTACCAAAAAACTCCTTCTTCATCTTCGGTGAATCCGGGTACTTTGCCTGTACCAATGCGACGTTTGATTCCGTCGATACTAGGATTTACTTTCTGCGCCTCCTTGATCTGACTGATCAAAGTGGGTTGAAGTTCTTTGCTAGCCAAAAATCCTTCACTTACTAATTCCATTCTAAAATCTTCCATCTCATGGAGTTCAAGCAGCACAACAATCTACTAAGGGCATCTTCTACCACATTGGCTTTACTGGGGTGATAGTGAATGTCCAGATCATAGTCCTTGATTAGCTCTATCCATCTTATTTGGCTCATATTCAGCTCTTTTTGAGTGAAAATATACTTCAGGCTCTTGTGATCCGAAAAGATCTCACAGCGGTTACCCATGAGATAATGTCTCCATGTCTTCAAGGCTAGAACTACCGCTGCTAGTTCAAGGTCATGGGTAGGATAATTCTGCTCATGTTGCTTCAATTGTCGGGAGAGATATGATATTACTTTTCCTTCTTTCATAAGCACACATCCAAGACCGATCTTGGATGCGTCACAATACACATCAAAATGCTCCGTGATATCCCGCATGATCAAGATTGGGGCTGAGATCAATCTCTTCTTGAGTTCTTGAAAACTCTCTTCACATTTGTCCGTCCATTCGAACTTCTTATCCTTCTTCAACAATTGGGTCATGGGTCTTGCGATTCTCGAGAATCCTTCTACGAACTTGCGGTTTGAGTGGTTGGGGCTTGCCAATCTTCAACATCATTCACCTTTGTGGGGTCAACAGCAATTCCTCCGGTTGATACTATATGTCCGAGGAATCCTACTTCCTGCAACCAGAATTCACATTTGCTAAACTTGGCATACAACTGATGCTCTCTAATGGTTCCAAGGATGGTCCTCAAGTGTATCTCATGTTCTTCTTCTGATTTGGAATAGAGCAGAATGTCATCGATGAAAACAACGACAAACTTATACAGGAAGTCCATAAAAATCTTATTCATGAGGTTCATGAAATAAGCAGGGGCATTAGTTAATCCAAAAGACATGACAGTTTACTCATACAGTCCATATCTGGTGGTAAAGGCAGTCTTTGGAATATCCTCTGCGTGAATCTTGAGTTGATGATAGCCAGTTCTAAGATCAATCTTAGAAAACACTTTGGCACTGGTCAACTGGTCAAACAGGTCTTCTATCTTTGGAGGACAAGTACTTGTTCTTGATGGTGACATCATTCAACTTCCGATAATCCGTACAAAAACGATTACCTCCATCCTTCTTATCCACAAACAAGACAGGTGATCTCCATGGAGATGCACTTGGTTGGATCAATCCTATCTCCAGCATAACATCCAGTTGCTTCTTCAGCCCCACCAGTTCAGATGGGTTCATACTATATGGTCTCTGGGCTATGGGTCCGGTTCCAGGGATTAGTTCAATTATAAACTCGATATCCCGACCTGGGGGCATACTGGGCAGAACATCTAGGAATACGTCGGGGTATTCACAAACTACTCTCACTTAGTCAATGGTTGGTTGGTCTATACTCTTGTTGCACTTGAATTGAAGGGGCAAGGTTTCAGATACATGCTCTACTGATATTCCGGCTGTACTAGTCATGGTTATGGCTTTCTTGGCATAGTCGATTAATCCTTTATGTTTTGACATCCAATCCATTCCTAGTACTACTTCCAAACCTTTAGTTCCAAGTACTATTAGATTAGCATAAAAATATATGCCATGGATTCAGATAGGTATGGCCTTGCAAATTTGTCTAGCTTTGGTGGTTGAACCAGGTATTTGAACTATCATAACATGCTTCAATTTTGTTGGTTGAATCTTACTAGTGCATGCAAATTCTTCTGTAACAAACGAGTACGATGCTCTAGAATCAAACAACAGTCTTGCAAGTACTGAGTTAACAGAAAACATACCCAGCACGACATCTGGCGCTTCTTGGGCTTCTTTAGAATGCATGAAATAGACGACCGTTTGTAGAGGTCCCAACCTTTAATAAGGTAGAGATCCCTATGTTTACAATGCTAGTCCCTGGATCAATAGCTAGCATCCACAGTTAAGATTTAATATCAAGAAACAAAGGTCATAGTACAACTTTATAACCAGGAATAAAATAATTCATTACATCTTACATAGCTCATTTGGCTATCTCATTACAATGCAGCAGAAATAACTATATAGCATGGGGTCCTTCATCTTCAAAGTGCCACACACAATCATGTTGGTTGTAGACTTGTAATCCTAATCAACACACTTCACTAACATCAAACAAACCTGCAACATAATAAGTTACAGCGACAAGGGTCAATACATTTGAATTGTATTGGCAAGTGATACTATGGTAGTATAGTGGAGTCTATCATCTATATGCATTTGGCTAAGTGGAGCTTAGGCTTGCTTTGCTCAAAATAGAATTTTCTTATCAGTTGAAAACATTAAGTTTTTGTTTGTCAAATCACCCAAGGCATATACCAATAGAAATTGGTGATCCTTTAACCCTTGTTCAACCACAAGTTTTTAACTTAGAAATTTGGATGAGGAGATTCTTGATAGCTTCCATGTCTTGATGCTCAAATTGTCCATTGCCAGGGACACGACTAAGTACTTAGATTTCTACTCTCGAGAGGTGGGGCACTTTCCCCACAACACTCGACATGCATCGAGACAAGATCTTTCAGAAGCCTTCCCTTAGACCAAAATGGACGCGCTCCAAACCTATCATCCCCTACCACCAACTGTCCATCTGGCTAAGTTATTGCAACCTATATGATCCAGGCAGAGCCCATATTGCCAAGTGGCTGCACTTGAAGCTTCTCAACATTTGACATCTCAAATCTCTTTGTTCCTGGGTGGCTTTCCACAAGTGGGATTCACAGGGTAGGCCATGAAAATGGGTCCCTGGTAACCACTCAACAAAAATCCATCCAAGCAATACCATTCCACCCAGGTGATTCATTCACATAGTTGTTTTATTAAACAAAACACAATTCATAGACTTAGAAATATCTCATAGCATGCATATAATCCACCCTTGTTTTCTACTAGCTAAGCTAAGCATGATAGCAGTAGGGATGTTAACTTAGGGAAAATTCTACTAAGGCATCATCTACTAGGATTTCCCATGGCCTAGCTTATACTTAGAAAATTCCATGCAAGTCCTACTTAGAAATATCACTAATGCATAGTGAAAATAATGGGACAAAAGTATGAAGAACCACTTTCCTTTTTGGTAGAGATTATAAGTTCACTCCTTGATCTTGCAATAGTCACACTCTTCAAAGTTCACTACAATTCAACCAAGCAAGGCACAAATTCAAAATTAGCATTCAAACAATTCATCACATAATAATAAAAACAAAGCAATGCATGCAAGCATGCCAAAGATTATTTTATTTGGAAAAAGTGGTTTCTAATAGGTTATAAAATTTTTAAAACACCTATTGGTCATTTATAAAAGTGGCAAGGTCATTTTAAATTTGAGTTAGTGGAAATGGCCATTTAAATCATTTTTGTTTTGCTAGAAATGGTTTAAATCAAGTAATAATTTCTAGCATTTGACAAATATATTTTTAAACATAAATGTTAGTGTTTATGGTCAAAGTGTTTAAAAAAATCATTTGCAAAAGGTTTCATCCAAAATCCATTTTTAAATCAAAGCAACATTTATTTTGTTGGGAATTCCTTTAAACAATGTAATAATTTTCTAGGGTTCACCAAATATATTTTTAAATCCTAAAACTTGGTGTTTAGGGTCAGAGAGTTTAATTCAAACCATTTTCAAAAGGTTTTACTCAAAAAGCATTTTTAAAACATATTCAACATTTTTATTTAACTAGAAATTCTTCAGTTTAAAGGAATAATTACTAAGTGTCACAAAATATATTTTTAAATCCGAAAGTTGGTTTCTATGGTCAGTAGGTTCAAAACAATCCATTTACAAAAGATTTTACCCTAAAAACATTTTTAGAATAAATTTTATACAGAAAATATGCCTACACATGTTTCTGTAAAAACAACTAATTTTGCAGAAGCAAAACACTAAAGAAAGTGCATGTTGGAAAGTATTCTTTTTGCTGATTCCAATGATATAAAGTTCGCAAAATTTGGACGTGTGGATTTAAAGTTATGAATTTTATAAAATCAAACATCTAATAGGACATTTCTGTTTTTTAAACAAGTCACTGGCCACATGTCTTGATCTAATTGGTGCGTACCGGTTCGGCAGGATCGGGCGATGTGGAGCGTTAGATCTAAAGTAAATCGTGCGGCTCAGAGTGCTACGTACCCCTTCGATAAGTGATTCTATCCTAGCCAATAGATCAAGATCCAACGGTTCAACCTCTAATGGCCAAGGATGGGCGACGCGGCGACGGTGGCTGGCGGTGGTGGCGTTCTGCTTGCGGCATTTCTGGCGGAACAGGAAGCAAGGAAGAGGAACAAGGGGCACACCGGGTTCGCGGGGTTGCTGCGGTGCTCACGGTGGCCGCAGGATGGACAGGGGCGCACAGAGTCATTGACAATCACTCGCTGGAGTTCGCGACGGCGTCGGGTGTGCTCAGTCGTTGATGGGGGCGAGCCTACAAGCCATGAGAAAGTGAACGACAAGGGTCAGAAGAGTCACAAGACACAGGCGAGCACGATAGCATGAGTTAGAGGGAACGGGGTGCATTGAGTATACCGAAATCGTTCGACGGAGTCGTGGCCATCGTCGGTGGTTCTCAGCTGGAGACGGAGGCGGGTCTTTGGCGTGCGCGCGAGCTAACATAGCACGTCAGTAGGTGCGCAAGGTGTTGGTAAGCAAGATCGTGGGAGCTAGGGGGTAGGGGGAGGGTTGATATCACCGGAATTGGAGCTGCCGTTCGTCGGTGACAGCGGCGGGGCAAGCAAAAATTAGCGCAGCCTGGTGGCTCTCTCGCAGTGGTGTCTGAGTGGAAAGAGAGGAGAGAGGGAGGTGGTTAAACGAGCATGATCGTTATTCGCAGAATAACTCGTATTGATTCGAATTGAATCGCAAAGGAAACAGTCAGAGGGGGGTGAGTTCATCGTGGGTGGAAACGACGAGGTGACATGGCAGTGGGGTCGCTTCGTCAGTGGGGTGTGGGTCGAGGCCGCGGTGAGAAAAGAACGAGAAGGGAGAGGGGGAGTGCCGGGTGGGCTTATGCTGGGCTAGTTGGGCTAGCTGGGCCAGATGCTTTGTTGGGCTAGTTCTTTAACTTTTTTTATTCTGTTTCCTTTTTCTTTTTCTATTTTCATTTTCTGTTTTGAATTCATTCAAATGATTTCAAACCCTCTTTCATTTCAAATCTTTCCAAACTTTTCAGTAAGTTTCTATACTGTTTTAAACATGTATTTAAAGTCCATTTTAGAGTAATTATTTTATTCATTTATGGTTTATTATTTATTTAAATTAGGCACTTGTCTTTATTTAAATACGATTTTAAATATGTTTTTAATCCAAATTATTTTATTCAAAAACTTCTGTTTTTAATTCAAATGTTTATCAAACTTTTTTAGTAGGTTTTATTTATTCAATAGGGTGTTAAATAATTCACTCTGAATTATTTGACATATTTTTAATATGTTTTATTAATCATTTAAACTGGGCATTTGTCTTTATTCAAATAATATCAAATATGGTTTTAATCCCATATAAATTTTATTCAAATAATTCTTCTAAGTTAATTAGATAACTTTTTAATCCACTTTGGAAAATTCCCATTTATTATTTTCCCATGATTTAATGAATCATTTTCATTAGGGATTTTATCTTTATTCAAATATAATTAAAATATGGTTTAATCCCATATACTTTTATTTGATTATTCTTTATCCCTTTATTTTATTTGTATTATGTTTATTTCATTTTCTTATGGATTTAATTCAAGATTTAAATTGTCTTCTAAATAACTTCTTTGGGATTTATTATTTAGTTTAGGCAATTTATCTCTATTTAAATAAAATTGGATATTGTTCAATCCTTATAATTTTATTTAAATAATCTTTTATTCCTTTTATTATTCCATAATAGTTCATTTCATTTGTTTGGACAAGATTTAATTTGTCTTTTAAATATTCTTTATTTATTTATTTCTTTATTTGCCTTATAAAATCCATATCTTTTTATTTAAAGATCCAAAATTGATGATTCCAATTTGTTTAGTCTTATTTAATATTTGTTTATCCTTTTAAATCTCTTTAGGATTATTTTTCTCACAATTTGGTATGGATTTTAGATAGGTGCTTTATTATCTTTGGAAATAAATTCCTTTTATCATATTAAATTCATAAGTTTTTATCCATGGCCCCAAATTGATTGAAATCAATTTCTATGGTTTTATAATATTTTTATTTGTCATTTTGATCACTTGAAATGTTTGTTGACAAATTTTTATATGGATCAAATCCATAGTATTAGAGAGATCTTGCAAATGATTTTCTTCCATTAGGGTTTTAGAGTTTTGGTTTATTTTCCCAAGTTTAAATTTCAAGATACATTCATTGATGAATGCACTTCACTTGATTGAAATTTGTTGGATTCCTTTTTATTGAAATTTTATACAGGAAGTGTTTTGATGTTTTCATTTAAAAGAAAAAAGTTTCTTTTCACCCTAAATTTCAAAAATTATTTATTTTGTTTATTTATTTTTCACATTTCAAAATTTGGTGACACCGTTGGAGTTGAGTGAATTTCCTGGGGGCAAATATTCTTCCAGGCTAAACACGACGCTGCCGCTGAGCTAGGGCATTTGCATTGGGGGCTATGGCAATCTTCTTGGGGCACTCATTGGAATAGTGACCTTTGGTTCCGCATTCATAACAAGTCACCTGAGACTTGTCCTTGGCTGCAACAGGCACAACATTGCTTCTAGTTCATGGGGCAGTGTTGGTGTTGGTGGCGATATTGTTGTTGAACTTGGGTGGTGCACGATTGAAATTTCTGGGGTTATCGGGGTTGTTGTTGTTTCCTCCGGGCCTTGGGTTTCCTCCTCCATGGTTGGGATAGGTTGGACGGTTCATCAGGAGTCTATTGGTTCTTGGGGCAAATCCTGTGGACGGGTTGGGGCGATACTTTGGGGTATGGTGGGTTCCTAGTTGATGCATCATTCTACACTTGCGGTTCTCATTGGCTTGGTTGATCTTGCCTTCCATCTGAATGGCAGAATCCACTAAGGCTTCAATGTCAGCAAATGGAATATTGACTAACACTGTTTGCATCTCATCATGCAGAACATTGAAGAATCTCTCCTTCTTATCTTCAGTGACAATCTCATCCGGTGCATACCTAGACAATGACAAAATTTTGTCACGGTACTCAACTACTATCATCCTCCCTTGCTTCAGTTCTCTAAATTCATCTCTCATCCTCTTTATCAAACCCGGTGGAACATGGGTTCTGCTAAACTTGATTTTGAATTCTTCCCAAGTCATCAGTTGACCTCCAGTCATGGCGCGAACGCTGTTCCACCAAGCTCTTGCATATCCGGACAGATAGTGGGTGGCAAACAGTACTTTCTCGTTGGCTTCCACTCCTGCAACTTCTAAGTTGTTTTCCATGGTTTGCAGCCAATCATCTACATCTAGGGGCTCTTTAGACTTAGTAAAGATAGGTGGATTGGTGTTCTGAAAGTTCTTGAGCTTTGATCCATAGTTGTCCTGATTTCCATGGCCTTGGTTGTTGTTGGCCATCTGAGCAATCAGTTGAAGGGTGGCTAAGTTAGCTTGACGTTCGGCTCTTTCAGCTTCGCGGTTAGAAACCAACATTTGCAAGATTTGCAACATCGGGTCCGGGGACGAAGTGCTTCCTTCGTGAGGCATCTGACGATTGAGATAGATCATGAGAAAAGAGGGAAATTTATAAGGATCAGGGTTTTTGTTTTTGAAAAGTTCTCAAAGTTTGACTGAGATTTTTCTAGCAACTTGCTTTTTCATTCATTCATAGCACACAGTAAAAACACACACCACAACAAGGAAAAAAGATGTTTTTAAGAACCATGCTGTGAAACTACGATACAGTGGGACCGGATACAACTCACCAACGTTAGTGCTCAAGTGCTACTACTCCTCGAAATAGGTATCCTCTCCATCATCATCATCATCATAAATGAAGGCGAAGTCAACCTCATCTGTGAAGAAGTCCATGGCTTGATCCTCCAGAAAGTCATCATCATCACTGAGGTAAGAGTAGGGGTCTCCATGGATGTCCTCCCCTGCATTCTCCCTCTCCTCAAGTTGCATGTCCCTCTCGTGGATGGTCTCCTCCAACTCTGTGATCGTGTGATGAAGTCGTGCAATGATACGCTCCTTCTTGTCAAGCTGACGGCAGCGAGACTGGAGATCCTTCACCAACATGGCGATGGTCTGATCCTTCTAGACGGTGACGACATAGTTGTGGTTGGCGTAGGAGCGGGCATTGTCTAACTCGTTTTGCCGGTCATACATCATGACGCTGAGGTGGTCCACTTGGTTCTTCAGCTCGGGTAATATGGTGCCTCCAGTGGTTGTCCCATAACATCACGCCTTGGGCAGAACTCAAAGCGGGTACCCTTGATCTGATTAATATTCTGCCCACACAGACGGGCAAGCGCTTCCTACATGGCCCTGGCAAGTCCATCGAGCCAATTGTTCTCTCTAATGGTGAACTAGATTCCCTCTGAGGTGGGGGCATCAATCTTTCCTCCGAGACTTGCAACAATCAGCCATTGCAGTTCATCTCCTTCCCGATCGTTGAGCTGAGCTCCGAAGAACTCAGGGTGCAAGCGCTCTAGAAGTTCTGAAAGTTGGTCCAAGTCACGCTAAAAGATGAGGTCTCCTCCATTCACCAAATGATAGAACTTGCTAGACTTCACGTCCATCTATAAGAATATAGGACGAGTAAGTTAGTAGAGTGATCAAGTGTGTCAAATTTTATGTAAGTTTGCAAGAATTTTTTGAGGAACATGAATTTTCATGAAAGAATCTAAGTGATAAGAAAGAGAATAAGTTTTTATAAATACTCACTTCCTTGGTTTTGAAACTAAGTTTTTGATTCAAACGTCCATTCTAAACTAGGGTCTCATATGGTCAGGATGGCTCTGATACCAACTTGTCAACACCCGGATTTTTAATCCCAGATGCATGTTATGCCATACATCGCAATCCCAGGATTACCATTGTACGAGACATAACAAATTGGATATCATAGTACATCATCCATTACAAACCATACATAAGGTCTTACAACAAATAAAGGATCTCATGATCCATTCTTACTACAATCATAGCAGCGGAATAACGTAATGATAACGGTAGCATGGGCGAAGCTCCATCTTCATGGTCACAGGCAATGCTGACGATGAGAGATGATCCTAGTTGTCGTAACCTTCCTGCGGTCCGTCCTCCTGATAGTCCTGTTCATAGTCTGGCCACGGGAATAGCCAGGGACAAAGCCATGAGTACTCTTTAAGTACTCGCAAACTAATACTAACAAGTCAAGGGGTTTTGAGTAGGAAGTACTAGGCTCTAGGTTGTTTTGCAAAAGCCATATTTACCTTTACTGAGTTCAGAAGCAAAGAAAACTAGTTGAAAGTTTTATAACACCTAAGTGGCAACTTGAGTTTCATAACACAACCCTTTTGTGGTCAAGTCAAAGTCATGATTCATTTCACCAGTCATTTTCAAAACATCTGACGATGGAACAGTATGGCCACTCCAACTGTCCATAACCATGGATGCGGCTATTCAAATAGTTTGACACTCTGCAGAGGTGGTATACTTTCACCACAATATTCGATACATCCGTCAGGAACAATCCTGAATTCACCATACTCAGTATGCGGATAATCAATCCTAACCTTTCAATTACACGCCCTAGTATAGACACCTCTCCTATGAGTTTGGCCTCCCAACCATGACCAACTGTCATCTTGGGAACTGCACAGGTGGACAATCTTCACGAGGTAGCCTCAGCTCAAACCTCGGCCGCAAGGGAACCCATACTAAGGTATATAAACTTCCAGTCAAGCCCTACCCAAATTTCGGGTATTGTGGTTGTACGGTAAAATTGGAATGGCATCGCATCCAGACAACCATCTGTTTTATAAAGGGCTAAGGCTCATGCCTCAACATTTTCATCGTCAAAATCATCTGGGGTTCAAGAACACATGTCAAAACATTTCAATAGAATGACTCATCATCCTAAGGTTTTCATAACCATTTTCACCAAGTATTCCCATCTATAGTGATCAAGTTTTATGCTTAGCACTAGCATCTACAAGTGGGGGTAAACACTAACGATGGGTGGTAAACAAGTGGGGATGATCTAAGTTCAATCTCATGCCTCAGGATGACATCAAGATTATCTAACTTAGGTCACGTTTTATGCTCTTTATGCTACCTTTAAACATCTTTCTAAAATCTACAAGTCACTAGGTAAACTCAAAAAGAAAGCTTTGATAAAGAAATAAAATAACTAATCTTGCAAATAAAACTAGGATTGGGTATCAAGTGATGTAAGCTTGCAAGTAAAACTTGCATGGTTTAGTTTAGCTGGCTAGGATAGTAGCTTGCTAATTTAACTTGTATAGTGATGCTTGCATAATTGCAAGTATAATCTTGCTTAGATAGCTTGCATGGTTAAGAAACTTGCAAGTGATAGCTTGCCTTGTGCAGAGCAGTGGTTGAAGTTCTCCTCGGCTTCTTCCTCGTAGTATTCTCCTTCCTCCTCGTATCCTTGTTTGGTACTAGCGTCTATAAATAAATACGAGATACACAATCACCAAACAATTCTTAACTACTTCTATTTAGCACACAAAGGCTTACCCTAGATGATCTAGCATCATCTCTATTAACACAAGTATTAAAGCACTTGTCTTTTTTATTTTAGAAAAGTAATTTCTACTCATTGAAAAACTACTAAAGATTTAATATTCTCCATCTAAAATAGGGGATCATGTTGACACATGTCATCACCACATATTTCAGTACTTGGGAATGTGATTTAAAGTGGTGTCACAATTTAATAAGGTTTAACCTTTTATTTTAATTAATTAAAGTGACTAGAAATGCCTATGGGGCATTCTTTTATTACTTGTCCATTATTTCTGCAAGTAAACCTAGATATTTTTATATATAAAGAAAGGACTTGTAAAATGTGATTTTTGAGAGTTGGAATGAACTCAAAACCTTTTTTGGTTGAATTTTGAAAAATGTTTGAATTCAGAAAAGCTTCTTCCTTATTATTTTTACTATAGGTGATCTACGAATCTAAATGGTTTGAATCCAATAGGCTTGGATTAAGAATTGCAGTACCTTTCTAGCAAAATTAGTTTCATGCAATTTGGTTTAGTGAATCTCTCTGAATTTATTTTTGAATCTAGGGACAGAACTAAGTTTGAAACTAAATTAATCAACCAAAATTTGAATTACTGGGTTGCGCGGGAGGTTAACTGGGTCGGCCTACTACGCACAGCGCGCGCGGGTGGGTTTAAGTGGCTGTCCCCACTAGTCAGCGAGACACGGGGTGCGAAGGGGTATGGGGCAATCTAGAACGTACGATCAACATCTAATCCAACGGCTGAGGCTTGTCGTCTCCGTCAGGCAACACCGGCGAGACTGAACCCTAGTGCGGCCAGTGGGGGTCTGCGGGGGCTCACTAGGGTTCAGGCGAGGGTTGACGATGGGGGCGAACGACAAAGTCGACGACGGCAAACCTCCTGGTACCAGTGGCTCATCCTGGGGCGGCTCCAATCGCTGGCTCCTCTTCTCCTCCTCTGCGGTAGACTTCGGCGAAATTCCGGTGACCTGCTGCTCTCCTTGCTCCGAGGATGAGGTGGGGTGGTTCTGAGAGAGAGGGGAGTGTGATGGTGTGCTAAAATCGAACAGGGTGGCCTCTATTCATAGTGCAGCGAGGGGACCGAAGGGCGCGGGTGGAGCTCATCGTGGTCGTCGTCACAGTGAGCTAATGTCATGGGCGGCGGTAGGGGACGGTGCTCTGCCTCCTGGTGAATCTCAATGGCATGATCGCGAGGCATGGGCGGTGCGAATTAGTCAGAACATTTCGGTGCTCTGGGGGTCAGACGGAGGTTTTAATGGCGCACGGGCTGTCCTGGTCGCGCAGCAACAAACAGGAATGTCCTGGCGGTTCCTGGGGCGGTGGTGATCACGCACGCGAGCGACGAGAGCGGTGCGTGGTATGTGCTCGCGTGTCGAGTGCGGCGCTCTGGCGCGCTCCTAGCATGCTTGTAGAGAAGATGGGCACACTCGGGCTAAGTGGTCCAGGGGCTGGCATTGCTTTGGCGTTGGACATGGGGTGGCGATGGATGGTGGTCAGTGTCCCAGACAAGGTTGGCGAGTCTAGAGCTGCTCATAGCTTGCTGTCGACAATGGGGTGGCCATTTGGGGCTTGGCATGCTCACCATTGATGACAATGGCAAGCTCACAGTGATCTAGAGCTTGTTAAATGAACTAGATGATCTACTAAAAGTGTGCTATGAGCTAGAGGGGAGACAAGTTAGGCACAAACACTACTCACAATAGTGTTTGATGTTTTGTTTGTTTTGTGTTTGCAAGGTGTTTGATGAAATGGCCAAAAGAGATTTGAATTTTTGGATGAAAATTGGTCGGTGTACTAGTCACATACTAGGTAGTCTCTGGTTAGTTGGTTTTTTCAAGGTGCACTGGTTTGGTTGGTTTTTGAGAATTGGTGATCTTCTCATATGATATAGATTTAATTTTGAATTGTCATTTGAATCAAGTTGACAAATGTTTCTGTGAGTTTGAAAGGTGGGCTTGGGTTCACTTTTACTTGGTCTAGAAAGGGGTGAAAAGAAATGGAATTGTTTCTATTTGAAATCTTAGACTAGAAACACTCAAAGTGGTCTAGTGAGCAAGATTGGCAAAAATGACCATTTGCTTATTTTGTTTGTTTTTCAATTTCTCTTGATTTGTTTCTTCTTGGATTTGATTTAGATGATGTCGTTTTCATCTTTAAACCATTAATTTATATTCACATCAATCACACAAGTACAATCATGTATTCATACAATCATCACATACACACATGCATTCATATTGATTTTAATTAACAAAAGTTTTTATTAACCCTAATTTTGGGTGATTGGAATTGATAACCTTGATTAATGTTTTTGGGATGTTACATCTATTATCTTTTGAATACACTAATGTTGCTAATGAAGATTGTGTGAAGTTTTGTATGAAGGAAAGTTTTCAGGTGTAGAGAGAGAATGATGTAATGAGATGAAGAATGGACAAAATCTCAAGCTTGGGGATGCCACCCCAAGAAATATTCAAGAGGTACAAGAGTAAAAGCTTGGGGATGCCTAAGGTATCCCCTTCTTCATCAATAAAAAGCTCAGGTCTTTCTAGACACTTCGTTTTTATTGTTTCATGCACGGTTGTGTTGTTCTTGGAGTGTCTTAGTTTTCGTTTGCTTTGCTTAGTTTGCTTGAATAAAGTAGTTTGGACCCCCGTTATCGCTGTGTTGTTTCAAATAAGTTGATTGTTGTTGGAAAGGAGTAGAAAGTTCTTGCTTGAGTAGTACAAGAGGAGCTTGCTTTGACTGTGACTTAGACTTTATCATGTCATGCTAGGTGTTGTTTTTACCTTATGCTTAGTGATTATTGCTGTAGAATGACTTGTTCCAAACAATTGGGATTGCTTAGTGTGTCTTGAAAGAATCATGCATTGTTTTAGCATACAAAAGCATAGTATTGTGGTATTCTCCTTTGATGCTTTGTTTGGGTTGACTTGGCACATGCTCACACCATGTTATGACTATGAACAAGTCACCATAGCCTCTATGATCATTTATTCCTTGACTTGTAGTACCACTTTATGCTTTGATTAGTAATGTTTTGTCGCTCTACATGATTATGGCCATTATTGATCTCTTAGTTGGTCGCTCCCAGCCTTTTGTTAGCCTCCACTTGTATGAGTAAGCTCTACTCATGCATCCAACTCCCAAGAAACCAAGTTATTCCAAAGTGTCCACTATAAATTCCTATGCATGGTGTGTTACACCATTCCAAGTATATTCTTGTTTTCATCTATCTTCTAATTAAAAAGTATTTTGTTATGTGAAAACTTAGTGATTAAAGCTCTCACAAAATTGATGGCACACTTTATTTTTCTTGCCCCTAATAAACTTGAACCATTGTGTCATCTATGTTGTATATGCTTGCACTTATACATTGGAATTAGCAGAACCGTTCTGTCACGGGGAACGCTTTCAACATTGCACTTGTACTTTGTACACAGTTGATATCATGCTCTTTTGTCTATGGATGTCGTCGGTGTGAAATAAAAGGGGAGCTTGTAAGTCCATGGAGTTATGTATGTGTGTTAGAGAAATGCCTGGGACGCTAGCCTAAGCCATGCCTAATCATGGTGGAAACTTGCAGCATCACCATAATGACATATACGAAGCTTTCTTCTTATAAAAAAGAGACATATTGAGAAAATAGGAAAGAGAGAAAAAAGCACCATATTACCATGGTAAATAAGAAGTTTGTTGAGATGCTCATTATCTGCTTGCCTTGTCATTTTGGTTATGGGATAGCTATGTCCCATGTGCAAGGGGTACCCTGTTGGCGGTTGTCTATGATACACATGCACTTACTATGACAAGAACTTACAGGTGACTAAAGTTGAGTAGCATGAGGAGCGGCCCTCGTATTCAAGGGACATGATATTGCCAACTTATACTTTGTGAAGCATATACTCCATAGTTTGTTCACTTTAACCTTAATCACTTGAAGATGCTTATGATAGGGGCAATGAGAGTTGAAAGCTAATAAGTACCATAATTTTTGGACGCTCTTTTTGAGACTTGAAATCCCTGCTTCCCTTTATGAAGGGCCTTTCTTCCACTATTATATTGAGTCTCCACCTTCTATCCTTAGGCACCAGGTAAGAGAGCATAGTTGCCATTCTTAGTTCTACGTGAATTGTCCCAAAACTTATTGATTGATGCATATTGTTGATATTGCTTGTTCTTGTGCTATTTGTATCTAGTCACTCTTATGAACTTTGAAGGTGTCCTATGCATCTATTTGCTACTCCATGAGGGACAAGCTGAATGAAACTATGCCATGTTTTCTATATTTGAAACAAACAAACGTTTTTCAATTCATGTTAGTCATGATTTTTGTTTGTAACCTTTCATGTTGCATGCTACTTTGTCTTTCTGTTAGAACGCCATCTTTCATGCTCATGTTTAGATTTTTTTGATCCCATCTTTCAATGCTTGCAAATGGTTTGATCTTGATCTTAATGGTGCATGTCACCTAAAAAATTATTCCTTTTATCACTTACCTACTCGAGGATGAGTAGGAGTTAATCTTGGGGATGCTTGATACATATGTATCTGTAATTTTTGATGTTCCATGCTTGTTTAGTATGTACTTTGCTTTGCTTTGTCTAAACTTTGAGGTGTTTTTATATGTTTTTTGGTACTAACCTATTAACAAGATGCCACAGTGCAGTTGCCTGTTTTCTTCTGTTTTTAGTTCCAGAAAGGAAGAAAATCAAAGTTAATATTTTACCACAGTGCACTTTATTCTCGGAATTGGACGGCACAAAAGCCAAAGTTAATATTTTACCGTGATGAACACGAAGCCTGAATATGAGACGGAGGAGAGTCACCACGGGGCCACACCACCTGGCCGCGCGGGTGGGCACACCCCGCGCCTGGGGGGGTGCAGCCGCCCTGGCGTCCCCCCTGCCTCGCCTCTTCGCCTATAAAGACCCCCGATGCCTAAACCCTAAGTACCCGATCAATATTCCATGAAACCGTCTGTAGCCACCGCCACCATCTTCCCTAGATCGGGGGGGGGGGGGTTCTGAAGCTCTTCCCGGCACCCTGCCGGAGGGGAGATCATCCCAGAGGCCTTCTTCTTCATCATGCCAGCCTCTGTTATAAAGCGTGAGTAGTTCCACCTTGGAATACAGGACCATGTAGTATCTAGATGGTTGTATCTCCTCCTTTGTGCTTTCATGTCTAGATCTTGTGTGGTCCGTTCATGATCAAGGTCTCATCTATTTGTAATCATGCATGTTGTGTTTGCGGGGATACGATGGATATTGAGATTACTATGTAAGATTGATTCATGGTTTTGTCTTATTGATTCTATCATGTCTATGTTGTTTGTGATCTTGCAAGCTCTCCGTTGTTAGTAGCTATCTTGGCCAAGTAGTTGCCAGTGACTCCAAGAGGGGGTATTTATGCTCGATAGTGGGTTCATGCCTCTATTTAATCTAAGGTAAGTGACAGAAATCTATAAGGTTGTAGATGTGTTGTTGCTACTAGGGAGAAAACAATGGTCTCTTGTTCATGGAACAAGTGGATTGTTTACCTTACACACTTTGCTTAAAGCAGTTGTCTGTTGCTTGCAAATTTATACTGGAGGGGTTTCGGATGATAACCCAAAGGTGGACTTCTAGTCATAGATGCAGTTGGATGGCGGTATATGTATCTTGTTGTATTGCCCAATCAAATCGCATAGGATCATGAATGTCTAGTATTGCATTGTTATGCCTTGATCAGTCCTGTCAATTGCCCTACAATAATTTTTTTACCCAACATGCCATGTTTGTTTATCTAAGGAGAACACCTCTAGTGAACTATGGACCCTGATCCAATCTTTACCATTGATACATCTTCCATTGTTACTGTTTACTTGTTGCAAACTACCATTACCTTCCACACCATACAATTAATCCTTTGTTACAGCAAACTAGTGAGATTCACAACCTAACTTTTCGTTGGGGAAAAGTCTTGATTTTGTGTTGTGCAGGTATCCAAGTTGCTAGCAACACCTTTGAGTCGTTTCCTTCCTCCTACTGGTTCGATAACCTCGGTTTATTACTGAGGGAAAACTTGCTATTGTGCTCATCATACCTTCCTCTTGGGGTCTCCCAACGAAGTGTTCACGCACTCATCAATATGTTTATGATGTATCAAGCATCCCCAAGCTTAACTCCTGCTCGTCCTCGAGTAGGTAAGTGATAAAAATTATAATTTTTGAGGTGACATGCACCATCACAATCTCGATCAAACCATTTGCAAAGCATTGAAAGTGGGATCAAAGTACTGTAAACACAATCATGAAAGATGTAGCTCTAACAATGATACATAGAAACTATGTTGTAACATGAAAAGGTACAAACAAAGATCATGAATAATAATGCATTGAGAGACGTTTGTTTGTTTCACATATAGAAAACATAGCATGGTGGTATTCAACTTGTCTCTCATGGAGTACCAAAACATAAATGCATGGGACACCTTCAAAGTTCATAAGGGTGACTAGATACAAATAGTTCAAGAACAAGCAATATCAACATTATGAATCAATAAATAAGTTTTGGGACAATGCACATAAAACTAAGAATGACAACTATGCTCTGTTAATTGGTGCATAAAGATAGTAGGTGGAGACTCAATATAAAAGTAGGAAGAAAATCCCTTCATAAAGGGAAGCAGGGATTTCAATTTCATAAAGAGCTTCCAAAACTTATGGTAATTATTAGCTTTTAGCTCTCATTTGCCCTATCATAAGCATCTTGAAGTGATTAAGGTTAAAGTGAAACAAATATGGAGTATATGCTTGAAAAATCATAAGTTGGCAATCTCATGTCCCTTGAGTATGAGGGCCGTTCCTCGTGCTACTCAACTTTAGTCACAAACAAGTTATTGTCATTGTAAGTATATGTGTATCATAGAGAACCGCCAATGGGGTACCCCTTGCCCCATGATACATGAGCTATCCCATATAAAAATGACAAGTCAACAAACACTGAGCATCTCAGCGATCCTTTTATTTACCATGAGCATGGTGCATATTTTTTCTTCTCTTTTTTTCTATATTTTTTCTAAGGATGATTCATAGATTGCTCACTATGGTGATGCTGCAAGTTTCCACCATGATTAGGCTTGGCATAGGCTAGCCGCCCAGGAGTTTATTTAACACATGTATAATAGTCCATGAACTTACAGACTCCCCTTTTATTTCACAGCGCCAACATCCATAAACAAAAGATCATGATATCAACTGGGTAATATGTACAGGTGTTGAAAGCGTTCCCCAGGACAGCATGGTTCTGATAATTACCAACTTATAAGTGCAACCATATACAACATAGATGACAAAATGGTTCAAGTTTATTAGGGGCAATAAAGTAAAGTGTGCCATCAAGTTTGTGAGAGCTTTAATCACTAATTTTCACATAACAAGTTTAATTTGGAACATAGATAAAACAAGAATATACTTGGAATGGTGTAACACACCATGCATACGAATTTATAGTAGACTCTTTCGAATAACTTGGTTTCTTGGAAGTTGGATGCATGAGTAGAGCTTACTCAATACAAGTGGAGGCTAGCAAAAGACTGGGAGCGACCAACTAAGAGAGACATAATGGCCATAATCATGCAGAGCGACAAAACATTATCAACTAAATCATAAAGTGATATCACAAGTCAAAAACTAAATGATCATAGAGGCTAAGGTGACTGGTTCATAGTCATAACATGGTGTGATCATGTGCCAAGTCAACACAAACAAAACATAAAAGGAGAATACCACAATATTATGCTTTTATATGCTAAAACCACACATGATTCTTTCAAGGCACATTAAGCAATATCAATTGTTTGAAACAAGTAATGCTACAAAAATAATCACTAAGCATAAGGTCAAAGCAACATCTAGCATGACATGATAAAGTCTAGGCCACAGTCAAAACAAGCTCCCTTTTGTACCACTATAAGCATGAAACTCTCTACTCTTTTCCAACACCAATCAACTTATTTGGAACAAAAGAGCGAATGCGGGGGTCAAACTACTTTATTCACGCAAACTAAACAAATGAAAACTA
The DNA here is from genome assembly GCA_916181665.1 of Avena sativa. NCBI lineage: Eukaryota > Viridiplantae > Streptophyta > Magnoliopsida > Poales > Poaceae > Avena > Avena sativa. The sequence goes on from OV702295.1 coordinate 135,395,733, forward strand.
AGACGCTCCAAGAACAACACAATAGTGCATGAAACAATAAAAACGAAGTGTCTAGAAAGAGACCTGTGATTTTTATTGATGAAGAAGGGGATGCCTTGGGCATCCCCAAGCTTTGAAGCTTGTACCTCTTGAATATTTCTTGGGGATACACGGGGTGCCATCCCCAAGCTTGAGATTTTGTCCATTATTCATCTCATCACATCATTCTTCCCCTACACTTGAAAATTTCCTTCATACAAAACTTCACACAATCTTCATTAGCAACATTAGTGCTTTCAAAATAATAGGGCTTTGGGTTTAGTTTCAAAACAAGTAAAACTTTCATTAGAACACAAGCTACTGTAGCAATTCCTTTAAAAAGCTCAAGTGATCAAGAAGAACTCAAAAAGAAACTAATTAAGAGGAAAATGCAAATAATGGCAGAAATCCGTCAAAACATACCAGTAGATAAAAACCTATTTTTTCAAAGACCTTCTGTTGATCAAATCGAGAAGTGTTGAAATAACGAAAGTTATATAACAACCTAGGTCATATACTCAGAAAATTAAAGCTCAATCCGACATACAAGAAATTTTCACGAATTTTTACAGTGAAGCACAAAAATCTGTTTCAGAACAGCAACTTCCCCAAATCTTACTCTCATTAGAGGTTATTATTGGCACAAAAACCACACAAAAATGATAAGGAGAGGTTATTACAGAAGTAATGACTTCCAAGACTGAATAAAACTATTGGGTTATCTTCCAAGAAGTACTTTTATTTAACGCCTATAAGTTAGGCATAAGAAGCAAGATTCAAGTATTTTCTAACGAAGAAGCATTAACATCAAATTTTGCTTTAATAGGAGGAGCAAAAGGTAACTTCTCTCTCCTTATAGGGAAGTGTTCAATAACTTTATTGAATGGTAATTGATATTTAATGGTGCCTTCTTTCATATCAATAATGGCACCAACAGTTCTAAGAAAAGGTCTTCCCAAAGTAATAGGACAAGAAGCATTGCATTCAACATCCAAAACATAGAAATCAACAGGTACATAGGCATTGTTAACCATAATAAGAACATTATTAATACTCCCATAAGTTTATTTTTAGCATTATCATCAAGTTGTACATCTAAATAACAATCTTTAAAAGGTGGCAAATCAAGCATTTCATAAATCTTTCTAGGAATAATAGAGACACTAGAACCAAGGTCACATAAAGCTTTGAGATCAAAGTCATTCACATGCATATTAATGATGGGTTCCAAACCATCTTCTAACTTCCTAGGAATAGATGCTTTATGTTTCAATTTTTCTTCCTTAATTTTAATGAGAGCATCTGTAATGTGTTTTGTGAAATCCATATTCATAGCACTAGCATTAGGACTTCTAGAAAGCTTTTGTAGGAACATAATCACTTTAGAAATATTGCAAACATCAAGATCAAAATCAAACTTAGAATCATAGGTAGTAGACTTATTGTTTCCCATAGTTCAAAAAAATTCAGCATTCTTATTGGGTTTAGGCATTGTTCTAGAAGAAATGTGGACTTCTTGTGGTTGGCTAGCATCAACATTAGTGGTAGTAATAGTACAAATACTATTGTTTCTAGATATTTCATCCTCTCTTTCCCACTTAGCATGAAATTTAGCTAACAGTCTAACATTTTCATCAATTGTAACTTGTATGTCATGAGTAGCAGCAAAGGTATTTTCCATGGTTTCAGGTTTAGCAGCCATTTTATTAATCAAAGAGGACTGTGCTTCAGACAAATATGAAATATTTTTCTCAACTTTCAAAAGATTTCCCTCCACGGTCTTATTGAAAGTAGTTTGTTTTCTAATAAAGTCTTTAAGCATGACTTCAAGTTCAGAGGGATCACTCCTATTGCTGTTGTAGGAATTTCCATAAGCATTACCATTATTGGGAGGATAAGGCCTATAATTATTATTACCAAAATTATTCCTATAGGCATTGTTGCTAAAATTGTTATTTCTAATGAAGTTCACATCAACTTTCTCTTCTTGAGCAACCAAAGAGACTAAAGGAACATTATTTGGATCAATATGAGCTTTTCCATTAACAAGCATAGACATAATAACATCAATTTTATCACTCAAGGAGAAGGTTTATTCAACAGAATTTACCTTCTTACCTTGTGGAGCTCTCTTAGTGTGTCATTCAGAATAGTTAACCATCATATTAACAAGGAGATTTGTTGTAGCACCCAAAGTAATGGTCATAAAGGTACCTCCAGTAGCAAAATCCAATAGATTTCTTGAATAAAAATTTAGTCCTGCATAAAGAGTTTGAATAATCATCCAAGCTGTCAGTCCATGAGTGGGACAATTATTTACCAAAGATTTCATTATTTACCAAGCTTGAGCAACATGTTCATTATCAAGTTGTTTAAATTTCATTATTTCACGTCTCATAGGTATAATCTTAGCATGAGGATAGTATTTTCCAATAAAATCATCTTTGCATTTAATCCAAGAATCAACACTATTTCTAGGCAAGGATAACAACCATTCTTTAGCTTTTCCTCTCAAATAGAAAGGAAACAATTTGAGATTAATAATATCTCCATCTACATCCTTATATTTTTGCAGCTCACAAAGTTCAACAAAATTATTAAGCTGAGCAGCAGCATCATCAGAACTAGCACCAGAAAATTGCTCTTTCATAACAAGATTCAGCAAAGCAGGTTTAATTTCATGTAAGGTAGCATCAGGAGCAGTTGGAGCAATGGGTGTGCAAAGGATATCATTGTTGTTTGTGCTATTAAAGTCACACAACTTGGTGTTCTCAGCAGTGTTCATTTTTTGCAAAAGTGAAGCAAGCCAACCGTAGTAGCAACTAAAGTAGGAGCTATTTTTTGTGTTTTTGATAAGAAAAAGAAAACCAAACGTAACTAATTTTTTGTATTTTTGAAATAAAGAAACAAGTAAAACTAAGAAAAAGAAACTAAGAAAAACAAAAACAAAGTAAAGAGAATGCTTGTAAGAGACTCCCCTTGCAAAGCTGTCCTTAACTCCCTGGCAACCGCACCACAAAACCTCTTGATGTGGCTCGGATCACTGTAGAGCTTCGTTGGGATACCCAAGAGGAAGGTGTGATAAGCACAGCAGTAAGTCTTCCCTCAGTTATGAAACCAAGGTTATCGAACCAGTAGGAGGAAGGAAACAACTCCAAGGTGTTGCTAACAACTTGGAACCTGCACAACACAAACTGAAGACTTTGCCCCAACGTATAGTGAGGTTGTCAATCTCACATGTTTGCTGAAAACAAAGGATTAAACGTATAGTGTGGAAGATAATTGTTTCTTGTAGAAAGTAAACAGTAACAGTAGATGATGTATCAATGATAAATATTGGACTGGGGTCCACAATTCACTAGAGGTGTTCTTAAGATAGATAACATGCTAGGTGAACAAATTACATCGGGGAAATTGACAGATTGAGAAAGCATAACAATGCATATACTAGACATCATGACTCCTATGAGATTTGATTGGGCATTACAATAATACACATAGACCGTAATCCAACTGCATCTATGACTAATAATACACCTTCAGGTTATCATCCGAACCCCCTCCAGTATTAAGTCGCAAGCAACAGATAATTACATTAAGCAATGTGTGTAAAGTAAACAATACAATTGTTCCATGAACAAAAGATTGTTGTTTTCTCCCTAGTAGAATCATCACATCTACAACCATAGATATTTCTGTCACTTCCCCAGATTACTAGAGGCATGAACTACTATCGAGCACAAATACTCCCTCTTGGAGTCACAAGCATCTACTTGGCCAAGATAGCTACTAGTAACGGAGAGCATGCAAGATCACAAATAACACAGACATGATAGAATCAATAATCAATCTGACATGATAGAATCGATATTCAATCTGACATAGTATCTCAATATCCATCGGATACCCGCAAACACAACATGTATGATTATAATAGATGATATTGATCATGAACGGAGCTCACAAGATCTAAAATTTAGCACAAAGGAGGAGAAACAACCATCTATCTACTGTATGGACCCATAGTGCAAGGGTGAACTACTCACGCATCATATCTGAGGCTGATATGGTGATGAAGAAGGCCTTTGGGATGATCTCTCCCCTCCGGCAGGGTGCCGGGAAGAGCTTCAGATCCCCCCGATCTAGGGACGATGGTGGCAGCGGCTACAGACTGTTTCCTGGAGATCTGATCGGGTGCTTAGGGTTTCTGCATCGGGGTGACTTTATAGGAGAAGAGGTGAGGTAGGGGGCCGCCTGAGGGGCCCACAGCTAGGGATGGCGTGCCCCTAGGCTGCGCCGCCCTAGGGTGTGGCCGCCTCGTGGCTCCCCTTCGGTTTCCCTTCGGTCTCTGTGTCCTCTCCGATAAAATATTGACTTTGGATTTTATCCCGTCCAATTCCAAGAATGTTTCCTTACTAGCTTTTCTGAAACCAAAAATAGCAGAAAACAGGAAACTGGCACTGTGGCATCTTGTTAAAAGGTTAGTCCCCAAAAATGTATTAGAATACCTCAAAGTGTAGAAAAAACATAACAAAGTTTCTACTAAACAAGCATGGAACATAAAAAATTATAGATACATTTATGACATATCAGAGGCCGTGTCTATCGCTGGAAGTGGTGGTCACTAGAGGAGGGGGGTCGCTAGAGATGGGTGGAGGAGGAGACTGCCAGAGTAGGTGGTCGCCAGAGGTGGTGGTGGAGGAGGAGGAGGTCGCCGGAGGTGGTTGCCGGAAGAGGAGGAGGTCACCGAGGTGGTGGTGGAGGAGGAGGAGAAGGAGGAGGGGGTCTCCGGAGGAGGTTGCCAGGGTGGTGGAGGAGTAGGATGTGGAGGAGGATGTAACACCCTCAGAATCGGCCCTATGCAAGTTTTAGCGATTACCGTCAAACCCGCATAGAAATGATTCAAAGGTGCCCACCAGCCACTTTCGTGCGGTTGGAAAACGAAGTAATACCATTACACATTAGTACATGATGGAACCCACAGAACAGATATATACAACAGCGAATCCATGAGTCAAGAATACAGATATACAATACAAAGATCCAAATCACCTTGAAAACTATACAACGTCCAACTACGGACAAGATGCAAATGGGGCTAAGAGCCCTGAAGAATAACCAATGGCGTCCATAACCCTGCCCAGGCCAAGCCGAAAGGGTAACCCTGCTAACGACGTCGATCTCAAAACCTGCTTAAACAAAAAGGGTGCCAACAAAGGGCAAAGGAAAAAGAGAGCGGTCAGTACTGAGGCCAGTATACGGCGAGACTAGAATTTGGCGGTCCTCGCCTACATAGGTATGGTGGACTGAAGCGACATCGCAGCATGCACTAAACAACCTATAGAGACTCAATACAACTGGCGGCTATCAGATAGGGATAAGAAAGACCTATTCGGATCCAACCTGAAATTATCACCAAGCATACCCATCCTGGTATTTCCCCCTCGAGACCAAATGAGGAAGTCGACCGAGGAACTCACACAGTTGGCAGTTTTATTTATTCAGTTGTCGTTGCAGCAATTACTAGTCAGATATAGATGGCATGAGTCATCCTGAGATAATAAGCAGTGGGCAGTTTTAGTTAACCATTCCGTTGTAGTTGTAGTACTAACTAGTCAGATCCATATAGCATGAGGCATCCCAAAACCCAGCAGTTATTGGTACTTTTATTTACCCATTCCGTTATAGTTGCAATACTTACTAGTCAGATACAATGGTAACATGTGACAACCCAAACCAGCAGTTGTTGGCACTTTTATTTAGCCATTCCATTATAGTGAAGCTGATTACTAGTCATTATAAGGTCAAATTTATAGCACTACTTTAGTTATAGTTGTCTATGATCGAGATACTGTGCTCCAAGTCGTCCATAACCGCGGACACGGCTTTCAGAAAGTTTTACCCTGCAGGGGGCACAAATAGCAACACACGCACGATCAACCTTGAGAAAAACCAAATGAAACCCAACGAGGCATCACGACAGAGCAATTGCAAGATTCATATAAATTTCAGGGGGCCACCCCACCAAGCTACCCGCGACGAAGTTGGCCGGCTCCGAGACGGACCCAGAGGTTTGTGCCAATGGCTGTAAACGACTGGGAACCCGAATTGTGAATGGGCTTGTCAATACCGCGAAAACATTCCACATTTGTTTCTAAACAGTACAGATGCTCCACGCGCAATCGTAAATAAAGCAGTAAAGCATGGCATAAGTACATGATAGTAATAAAGCCCCAAACTAGTTTGTGGCCCCAATAAATAATATATGACTCAAGCTCTGGCTAGGGGGATTCATGGTCCCACATGCGGATAGTGCGAATATTCAAAGAACATGTATCAAGTACTCGGGGTCCTACGGGACACAAGTGGACGGTTAAAAACCAAATAACATCTATTACCCACCTGTGCCTCTGCATTATTTACCTACTTCAATTTTAGTTATTAAACGATAATTAAAGTCATCATCATCTCCAACATAAAGCATATGGCAGTCTTCCAACAACTGTGGTACTTGACGACACGCAATAGCACTTGAGCAAGCGACTACGACACGCAAGTCCAACTATCTACCAAATAACAGGTAATAGGATGTGTCCAAGGCAATATAAGGCTGCAAGGGATATCACGGGTACGAAAACTAGAGTATCACAACACATATAGCATTAGATCAACAGGAGGAAATAAAGACTATAAAGTAAAATAGGTAGAAAGAGGAAGAATGCTCGTCTGAAAAACATTGCCGAAGTTTCATAACCGAAGAACTTGTCGAAGCTCACAACATCTCATCGTCCTATCCGGAAAGAAGCAAAACACTAAAAAGAACAAGCGATGCAATAACTACAACTAATACGGAAGAATCGGCATGATCATGATATGATGCGTGACATGGAGATTTAATGATGCAAACTATGTTCAAAAGGTATTAGGGCATCCCATATTGATGATATAACATTCGTGAGGCATTATTACTAAGAAACAATTAGTTCCCAATTTTATTTATCATGTTTTCCTTTTATAAACAATACTGATTATAAAACTGCTCTTAATGCATGATGCAAATGATAACATGGCTATCAAAGGTCTCGTCGCGCTGATCGATTTAGACATATTATTTACCGAATTCGGATTTACGGTTTTAAAGTTATGAATTTATTAAGAAAAGGCATTTATTAACAATTAAATTATTTCGAAATTTTAAATTGTTCAAATGATTTTATAAATATTATAAACATATTCCTCACATTTTTCTGATTCGAAAACATATATTAAACATCATTTTTGAATTTACAAATTTTAAGTTGTTATTTATTTATTGGTGAAGATCAAAAGGGAAAAAAATGTCATTTGTTTGCTGGTTTAGGAATATTCAAAAAGAAAAATAATTTCATATTCGAAAAGTTTCAACAAAACCAAAAACTTCTCACCGCGAATATATTTAAATTTGGATTATGGTTTTAAAGTAATTATCATTTGAATATTGAGTGGGTTTTTCTACAAAAGGGTTCAGCGTATAGGTATATGTTCTTGTAATTTTGGGTACAAGTATAAGAGTCTCCATGCTGAAGTGTTTATCTTAATTTTCATACTGGTTAAGTTTGGAGAATAAAACTTCAGTTTTCGGGCTAAATAAATTTAGACAAAACTAACTTTGTTATTCGCCGGACTGGATTCGAGCTGAGGCAGCAGGACAACATGACCCAGAGAAAACCAAAGGCTAGTTGTTCTATGATGTTAAAAAGGAGGTGCAGACGTTCTGATTTGATCTGGGGCGAGAAAAATCGTCTACTGAACCAAATAATGCACAATGCTTCAGACTCCAGTGTCGACATCGTAGCAGGACATGGGCTTGCGGGGATTTCTAAGCACACTAGCACGCTGTTGAAACAAAGTTTGTTGCAAAACGAGCTAGCTCAACGGAATTTTCAGAGGAAGATTGCGAGTGTGCTGGTGCACCGATTTGCAAGAGGTTTGCGTTGATGTGCAGAGGGGACATAGGAGTGCAAAATATGTTAAAGGAGCTTCGCCGGAGAGGAACCACATCGACGGAAAAAATAGGAGGAACAGAAGTACTGCGAGGCGCACGACACTGACGGTGCCGTTGAACTGAAACTTTAAACACAGAGAACTTTGATCAAGATTGGTGGAGCCGTGGACCTCCGTTTTGGGCATGGTAGGGCTTGATGGAAAGAGGGAGATACCCTCTTTACAGAGGTGTGCAGGGAGGCGCCGGATCTGAACAGAGGAAGCGGGAGAACTGGCGGGAACAGATACGCGTGCTGCTGCTGATGCGTGGCGGTGACTATGATGAATACACGAGTGCGCGGGACAAACGACGATGAGTCTCGGCGTGGTACAGGAAGTGAGCGAGAAGTGGAAGGGTGCTGGGAAGAGAAGGAGCTCACCAGAGATCACGGCAGACGTGGTTGCCGTCAGGAAGAAGGCGTGCCCAGCAAACAGGACGTAGACGACGGAACAGACGACCTTGGCGACTTCTCTGGTTGCTCCGGCTCTTGCGGCTCTGTTGGAGGTCGATATGGATACAGCGAACCCATTACCGCCGTCTCCTCGGCGAGCTGGGCCTTGTGACGCCGGCGGCGGAAGGAATACCTGCGACGGTCCTCTGACGGAGTATTTTTCATGGAGAATAAAAGATGGCAGAGGGTGAGGAAGAATAGCGGCGGTGAGGAGGGGAAGAGGGGTCGCTAGGGCTGCTGGGGATTGGATCGAAGGGGATAAGAAGGAGGCGCTCACGCTCATGTCGTGCAGCAGGATGACAAGGATGACGGCGGCGGACGCCTACCCGCTCCTCCGTCAGAACAAAAGAGAGAGGGAGGTCGCTAGCTGAAGACGGTGAACAGGACGGCGTCGAAGGGGTACGGTCCATGATGTGTTGGGCTGGGCTAGGTATGAACCTCTCTCTCTTTTATTTTCTGATACGATTTTTTATTTGTTTGTTTGTTTTGTTTCAAAATTAAGCAAAGTTTATTATCTCAACCATTTGAAGCTTTAGCAGGAATTGAACACAGATTTTTGGACAGCAAAAAGGGGCAAGGGGGGACAAGAACAAAGGAGGAGAGATGATGCCCACATGTATACATGTCCATTTGGGCATTTACAAGAATATAAAGATTGTGAGTTTTGCAAATTGGATAAAATCATTTGTGGAATTAGTGGACCTTCACATGGATCCAAAGCTTGTATAAAAAAATAGAGGAATATAAAAAGACGAAAAGGGAGGTGATAGCAATAACACACAAGCAAGATACAAAATTCAAATGCAGTGCAAGGCAACATATCACATGCAACATTGTAAAATATGATCCATACAATGTGGCATGATGACCATGAGGATGATGTCATGATGATGCAACAAATAACAAGCATAAGGTAGTGTTGATCGGTATTTCTTATGTAGCATTTTAATGTTAGACAATTGGGATGCTACAGAGGAGGTCACCAGAGAGTGGAGAAGAAGGATGGAGGGGAAGGAGAGGATCAACAGAGGAGAGGAGAAGTGTGGAGGAGAGGAGGAGGATGAGGAGTAAAGGATAAAAGATAGGAAGAAGGGACAGCGCGGGGTTCAAAATTCGAATCCCCGCCAACAATTTTGTGGCGCATATAAACAAAATGCGCCACAAAATTGTCTTTCCCTTTTTTATTCTTTTTGCAGGAGAAAATATTATTTTTGAAATAACTTTGTACTCTTTTTAAATTTGGGGATTTCATAAAATCTAGAACAACCTTTGGTTGTTGAATTTGGATGCGAAATTTTGAGACGATCGTTTGATAGGTTGAATATATTTTTCGAGATCGTATGCAAAAGTTATGGCCGATTTATCATGCCATGACCATTTTTGCAAAATACATAGAAACTCATGTTTTTCAATTTCTCCTACAACTATACCCCAAAATATAACTACATCTCAAAGAATTCTTTTTTTTTTGAAGTTTTTATCATTTTCATTTATGTTTTACAAAACTTAAGAGGCAGTCCACTTGGGGGATCTGTTTTCAACTTTTTGTGGCGCATATGTGTATATGCGCCAAACAATCATCACTTTCTGTAGCGCATATAACATATGCGCCACAGAATTGTCTCCCCTCTTAGTTGGTTGTGGGTCTCATCAAATTTCTGTGGCTCACAGGAAAATATGCGTCATAGAAAAACACATTTCTGCTGTGCGTATGGGTTGCGTGCGCCATAGAATTTCCATACTTCTGTAGCACATTTTTCTATATGCACCATATAATTAATTCTGTGGAGCATGCACTTTTATATGCGCCACGGAAAGCCTTTCTATCTATAGCTAGTTTCCTAGTAGTGTCAGGCGCCTAGAGTTGGATTCAATTAAAAGACTATCTCCGGGACTAGGATGCCTCGAAGTGACTTCTTTAAGTGACCGCCTCTAGTGTGTATATACCCTTTTCAATAGTACACAACATACTAATTTGAACTCAATCATAGCTGACATGACACATACTCATGATTTAACAGCCATATAGACAGATTATCTCAAGTACTTAGCAGCTAGTCAAAAGAATATTAAAGATTAAAATTAGCTAGACAGTTGTGGAAATCCATACAAATTTAGCCATTACACGTTATGGCAGTACATATGAAGTGGAGTCCATAAATCAAATAGCTAGCATAATTAATACTCTATAACAAACTAGCATTACATTTATAATGAATCGCCTGGTAGAAGTTACTGAACCAGAATATGTATCTCTCCATTATCTTTTTCATCAAAGCAAAAAAGGACAATGTTATCCTACTTTAAGTTGAAGATTCTCACAAACTTCTCCCATCCAGTCGTCAAAATTGCATTTGGCATAGCTCCCATCTTTATCTGAACCATCTTCATTTGCCAAACATAGATATCAATAGGTTCATCAAGGATATTCTTTAGGTATCTTCTTGTGAACTCAGCTTGAAATGTCTAAGTAAGTACAAAGAATTAAAGAAGATTACTGGAAGTATTTAAATATCACAAGGAAGCTTGTTGATCACATGTTCAAGAATATATCATCTTACCGGCTTGCGGTTCTTTTTCATGATAGATGAATAGGGCATCCTGTAGACATAGTACTTGATTTTGGCGGACATTTTGGTTCACAACAGTCTAAGAGGAAGTATACATGAACTTCTTTCAGATACATCTTGTTTCCATAAAGGCTCTGCTTATCAAAATCAGTGTCCCCTTGTGTTGAGGCCCTGATGCAACAATACATAAATATTTCAATTCGATGGAATACTAATTTCAATTCGGTGGAATATTAATGCATACAAAATAGATGATTGCATTTTTTATGTTCTTTGATACCTCTAAACTCAACCTCTCAATGGGCTCTTCATCTGATGACTGGAATTCAAAATTACCAAGGATAATGCGAAAATTTTCATCGCTAGAGAGCATTATTGCATCAGCACTAAAGGGTTTCCATTTATTAAATAGATATGGACAAAGAGCATCTTAATACAATCAAGATGCAAGAAGACTAATAAAGTGAAAATTAAAATAGATACAGACCAATGATGTGACAATTAAATATCTATTGCTAGAAGGGCAAAAAACAATGAGGATTCAATAAAGAATTAAATATTTTGAGATTTATACATGGGGAAAAATATGGGACAGATGGAGGCTGGCCCGGGGAGGCTCTCCCAACAGTGTCGTCAAGTATTTGCAGCTCGGTAACCCTGAACCTTAAAATCGAGAAGAAAAATAACAAATTCCATGGAAAAATTCCTAAATAGAAGCTCTACATTAGGGTTTTGGGGGTTTGGTTTTTCATGCATACCTACCTGGATGAAGAAGGGTTCCTCGGAGGTGAGAGAGAGCGTTTGTACCGCAAGGGACCAGAGGCGGCGTGGAGGTGAGGCAGGGGACCGGAGGCGGCGGCGGTGAGGGGCGACAGCAGCGACGATGGTGGATAGTGCTCTAGGTGGGTGGGAAAAAATGTGGCACATATCTGAAATATTTGTCCAACTATTTTTAGATCTTTGCCACTAAGTACTAGCATTAGACAACTGCAAGTGGATAATGTTTCTAAGAACATCGTTCTCCGAATATTTCATATTTTTTTCCAAGTACTTCCCTAGCTAAGACGACTAAAAATTTGGAAAAAACTAATATTCAGAACTCCGAATATATTTGGAACTCTGGAGTTTGATTATCCTAAAATTTGAGAACTATTCATAATTTAAAGGAAAAGGAAGGTGTGTATACATGCTTGCTAGTATAAAATTGAGTCCCCTAAGACGACGAACCTTGGATCTTATCCTAAAAGGCATGACGACTCTTAGTGTTCGTGCGCTTGCTAAAGAGCAATAAGGTGCAAGTGTTTTGAATTTGACTAATTAAAATATTTAATAACAAAGTGAGATCATTTGGTTAATTAAGTATGAATTTTTTCACCAGTATAACCTTTTTTCATGTATTCTTTGAACGAAGTATCGTTGAGTGAATATTCAAACTCTGGCTTTTGTTAATCCTAAATTTTGAGAATTATTCATAACTTAAAGGCAAAGAAAGGTGCTTACACATGCTTTCTAGAGCGAAATTGAGTCCTAAAAGTAAATAAGGTTCATACATTGAAGAAAATATATGGCGTAGTACAAACCTTGGATCGTAAGACAAGTAGTACCACCAGTATCTCTAATATATATACACTTTTAGTCTTGATTTTATCACTACTATTATATTCTAATAATTCTCTAGATTTTTGATTGTAGAATTTTTGCCATTTGTATTTCGGTCGCATGACCTCTGCGAATCATGTGCTAGTCATTCTGAAGCTCCCAATAGCTTATATTGTCATGTGCATATTAGGCTAAATTTTGTGTCTTGGGTAACCTGAAAGGTGTGACCAACTCGTTTCATGCTCTTGTTGCAGAGCAATAAGGTGCAAGTGTTTTGAATTTGACTAATGCAAATGTTTAATGCCGTTGTGAGATCATTTGGTTACTTAAATACGAATTTTCCAGCAATTTAAAGTCTTTTTTCATGTATTACTTGACAACTATAATATAATCGAGCACTAGAAATTTTTGGTAGTGTGCATGAGCATAATCATTAATATAATTGAGCACTAGAAAATTAAAGGAAACTCCATATAATGGAGTAGATTAATAAACAAGGTACTTATAGTAGTTCAACTACCATAGACTGCGGATATATAGATATTATATTACATGCAACACTAGAGGTATTTATTAACTTAAACGAAATAAGTAGAAGCAACATGAGGAGGGGCACATAGCCGCCATAGTAGGGGCAGCAGCAGGAGCATCATCCTAATCGAGGGGAAACAGGTCAGTCCTAACATATTTCTGGATAAATTTGTCCTAGGCTGCGTGCTGCGCCATTGTATTCAACTGGTGCTTACGGCCGTGGCCACGGCCGATGCTTACCGAGTGCTGAATCATGCTTTCGAGTTCCTTGTCGATGGCTCTTTCACAGAATAGGCAAAACAATTCCCCTTACGGTGGAAAGGAATTTTCCCACACCGTAACCGCCTCAGCACGTAGTGGCTCTTGCAGTACCCGGAGTACTTGTCAGAGCTGACATCATCAGAATGCTCCTATTGATTTTAAAGTATATAATAAGAAATCATACATATGATTTAATTGTATTACAACTCAAGAATGGACAACATATGTAAGACAATATTAAATTGAAATCAAAGAGACTGTATATCATCAATAGTTTGACCAGTTCATATATCATTTCATGTATCCAAACAAAATGAGAAGTAATTGGATTAGTATCAGTTACATGTAGAACAAGTCTAGGACCTTATAAGTTTCTTCAAAGATGGCGTAAGCGAACCAAGTACCAATTGCACAACCTATTGTTCTTGTTGCGCCAAGTTCAGTAACCCCATTCCTGAAAAAATCTAACACCAATGTGTCTGCCTTGCACTCTTTTGTGACAAATTTGAATCATTGGCCACAATAATAAATTGAAATATAATCCTTCTTATTTACTATGAATATATGTATTTCCTAAATACTGTAATTATAATAATAAAAAACCAAACAATATTTAGGTACATGTAGAAACAACTTATGATCAAACCTTGCATATACATATGCATCAAATGAATCATTTGTTTGCTGGATATATAGTGCAATCACATAATCAAAAGAATGAAACAAATAGATTCAGATACATGTAATAAATTCAATGTATGATCACAATTGGTTGTGTACTAGCAGAAACAATTCAAAGATTATATAGTTCCCTATGAATATAGAATAAATTAGGGGCCTCATATGTTTTTTCAAAGATGAAGTTGGCGAACGAAAGTACCAAAAGCACAACCTATATTGTTTGTGTACATTGCCTCATGTTCACTAACCCATCCCAAAAAAAGACACCATCAAATGTGTCACCCTGCACTCTTTTGGGAAAAAATTGAATCATTGGCCTCAGTGCGAAATAGAAATGTAATGTACACTATGTAACTTATATGAATGTTGTGTATTGAAATAAACACTCTAGTAAAAACAATCCCTAAAACCCCTAAAATCAAATATGTTATAGATCTATTAAATGTACATCACAAGAATAACCGTATGAACAATAACAAGCTAAGAAAATGTAAATTTATTAGATGGCAAATGAGCAGATATAATCAAATCTCCAAAATATTCGACCATTCGAACCATATATATTCTAATATGCCTACATAAAGAAGGCGTGAGGTAGAGCAAAAGAATCTCTAGAAGATTAAGCAAATCCTACGTATGAATAGTGAAGTCTAAAGCAACAAATAGAGAAGCTAGCAAAGCAGTACCTCAGATGCCTCATCGGAGACCCCCTTCTCGAACTCGTCCTTCTCCTCGATTATTTTTAGGATTTGTTCGTCAAGGATGGGGTCGTTGATTATGAGCATCGGGTTGCCTCTGCCTACTGCATGCCCCTCATCCAGATCTGCTGCAGGTACCATGACATTGTTGTGCACCTGCTGCTCGATGGCAAAGGATATTAGATGGAAGGAGCCCGAAGCATCAACGACACGGTGACGAGTGGCATGTGTGCCCGGAGAAGCCGCCTCCACCTTATCGGTGAAGACCGAGCCATCTGCTGCTGCGCCTCCAACTGCCTTAACCTCCGGCTTGTCTTCATGGGTACGCTTCATGGCACATCTAAGGGGAGGGCGGTGGTGCTACGGAAGGAGTTTCTTCTTGCACGAAAGGTGCATATTAGGGTTTTATGACTAGAAAAATTGGGGGGGAGGACACGAGCTCCTAGAAGACGAAGGCCGAGCGGGTTTATATCCGCGGGGACGGTTGGTTGTCCTGGAGTAGACACGTGGGTGGTGGACTAATGCATGATCTCCACTTTCCAATTGCATTAACGATAAACGCATGCTACCTCAGAAACATGTACGAAGCCAGTTTTCAAGACAACGACATAATGGTCCGCCTCAGTAGACCCCTATAGGCGATTAGTATTTTTGACCGGTTGTAGTTTAGTGATCTAGGGAGATGGTCACTATTATTGTTCGTCTTTGATAAACATTAGAGGAATTTATTTTTAAAGACCTACTGAGGTGGAAGTAGTACTAGAGATGGTGCTAATTTCCAACCATCCTAGGATATAGTTAGATACTGTCACAAAATTATGACCGCCTGAGGTTGATGAACATAGATGGTTATTTGTATTTTAGAGGTAAACCTCCTCTAGCCACCATATCTAAGTAACGAGTTTGTACTAGTGAATACCAAAAATCCTACTCTAATTGTGCAAAAACATAAGGTAAATATGCTACAATTTTGGACTCATCAACTTACCCAAGATAGATTCTTGCTCGTCCCCGAGCAATATGGTGGCTTATGAACAAGGTAATCATGTTCATGAGGAACGAGTCTTTAAAATAAATGAGGCAAAAATTGAAACTGAATTGCAATATCAGATATAGAACTGCATCTTGAGTTATATCACACCTTCACACATCACATGACTTAGAGGCTTCCACATCTTTTGTATCAATATGTTATAAGAAGTTTTTAGAGTTAGGCATATTATAGAATCATCAAGTTCAATTAGTTGAGCACTCAATTTAAGTAATGAATAATTCATGATCATTGCTCGAGGAACTTTTTTTTCAATCTTGTACTTGTTCTTGTTTTGGAATTCTTTGATAGAAAAGTCCCTTTATTTTTGTTCAACAATAGCATTGGATCATGTTAATACTCTTTATGGCTCTTGTTGGTTCAAACTCATGACTATAACATGTTATAAATATTTCCTTCTCATAATTTATCAATACTCTGTTGGTGTGGAAGGCCCTAAAAACATAACAGGTGTACAAGTATCATAGCACCCAACCTAATTCACCAAAGGAGGTTGAAGATGATGCAACTAATGCAAGTTCTAGGATTAAGAACCTAACATGCATGCAGGAAAGTAAAATGCTAAAAACTGGAAGATAGATTGCAAGGTGTTATACATCTCCCCAATCTTGGAATCATGCTGGTGGGATCAAATAATCCCTCACGATTATTCAATACACGTCATTCTTCAAGGTGAAGGTAGGGTGTTGGAGACAGCTGCAAGAATCTTCTTGTTTGTCTCCTCTAGGGTTGATATGCAGCGAAGGCACTTTTGTAGATCAGAACGCATGGAGTACATTGCATCAGCAACCTTAACCAACACTTCATTGAGTTCCTTCTTGTCCTCAAGATCTAGCAGGCATTTGCGAATGACTTCATGATGGAGGAGTTCTTCCTTCTGGTTCTTCTCTATCTTGTAAACACGTTGCTCGGTTTTTGGGACTTGAACGGCAACAAGAACGTCCAATAGGTTGAAATCCCAGTCATCATGTGGCTTCACACTCATGGGTGCATTCATGGTGATCTTCTTTGTCGTAGAAGTGTGTGTTATGTAGTCTCCTGATAAGTTCCTGCATCAACTCGGTTAGCCTTCTTACGCTAGGGTGAAGAGTAGTTGGTGGAGATGAACTTGAGCGACTTCTTGCACCCCTTCCCATGGGGCTTTCTAGCTTCCTTTTTATCTCGAGGCTTCACCATAGCAAGATAATCTGGTTTCCTCCATCCTCTCATTGTCTGCTCCATGACTGTGTTGAACTCCTCCTCCTCAACATTGGAGTCATAGGCGTACCTCTTGTTCTTCGGGCTTAGGCCTTGCGCTTCACGTCATCGCCTTCAATGGAGAAGGTATGATAACTATCCCATGAAGGATCCATGTGGCCTAAAGGTTTGACTTTTCCTGGAACTGGGTAGCGCATCAAGGAGATTGGACCTATTGATATACGAGTGAAGAGGACCTTTGGGAAGGCTTATGAATGGTTAGAAATAGGGAAAAATCGTATTAGAAATAGAAGGGTCGGCCAAGAAAAGAATCCCAACAATTTAGGAAATAATCAATAGAAAAAGGAAGATTTTAAGGTGGTACCGACCATTTGTACGGGCGGCGCCCTTATGGCATGCCCGTACCGATACTCTTTCAAAAACCCACCGATCGAAGTCAATACGAGACTTACCGACTGAGCTGGTTTTTCTTTGTGGCTCTAAGATACACGACCTCAGACGGTGCAAAAAGGAAAAGTCCTCTAACATGTATGAGCTGGAGACGACCAATATTTTTG
Source organism: Avena sativa (assembly GCA_916181665.1). Taxonomy (NCBI): domain Eukaryota; kingdom Viridiplantae; phylum Streptophyta; class Magnoliopsida; order Poales; family Poaceae; genus Avena; species Avena sativa. The sequence goes on from OV702295.1 coordinate 135,413,370, forward strand.
ACCGCTTGCAAGAACTCTTCAACCTCAGATGGCCTATACTAGGGACTGTTTCCAATAGTCAGGAGACCCGAGGCGGATTCTAACAAAGACCGTCTCCAGAACTAGTGTGCCTCGAAGCAGATTTTTAAAGTGACCGTCTCAAGTGTGTGTAGACCATTTTAAATAATAGCATGCTAATTCGAACTCAATCATAGCTGACATGACACGTAATCATGATTCAGGGGCCATATAGATAGATTAACTCAAGAATATATATCAGCCATTCAAAAGAAGACTATTATATTAACAGTTAACATTAACCCAATAGTTGGGGAAATCCATACATATTTAGCCATTACATTATGGTAGTGCATAAAATGTGGATTCCATACATCAAAGAAGCATAATTAGTTCTCGAGTAGTAATGGGCCGCCCGATGGAAGTTTTTGAACCAAAATATATACCTCTCCATTATATATTTCATCAAAGCTAAAGAGGACAATGCTATCCTACTTTAAGTTGTAGCTTCTCACAACCTTGTCCCATCCAGTCATCAAGATTGCATTTGACCTGCCAGCTCGCATCTTCCTCGTAACCAACTTTAGCTTCTTTCTCTTCATTTGCCAAACATGGACATCAATTGGTTCATCAAGGCAATTCTTTAGATATTTTCTTGTGAACTCAGCTCAAAATGTGTGTGCAAATACAAATAGTTAAAGAATTAGCATGATTTCATTACTGGAAGTATTTAAATATCACAAGGTAGCTTGCTGATCAAGTGTTCAAGAATTTATCATCTTACCATCTTGCACTTCTTTTACATGATAGATGAATAGGGCAACCTGTAGACGTAGTACTTGATTTTTGGTAGAAATTTGGATTCACACCAGTCTAAAAGGAAGTCTACATGATCTTCTTTCAGATACATGTCGTTTCCAAAAGTCTCTGCTCTTCAAAATCAGTATTCCCCTTGTGTTGGCGCCCTGATGCAATAACACATAAAAATTTCAATGCGGTGGAATATCCCTATGTCTACATTCTAAACACATATAAATTTAAAACAGATGACTGGAATTTTGATGTTCTTTGATACCTCTAAGCTCAAGCCTCTTAGTGAGTTCTTTTGATGACTGGAATTCAAAACTACCAGAGCTAAATGCAAAACTGTCATCGCTATAAAGCACTATTGCAAGATCACTGCAGGTTCCTGTCTGTTAAATAGATACGATCATTGAGCATTTTAATACAATCAATATAACAATGAATTAGACTGAAAACAGAAACACAGTTCTTGTTATCGTACATTAATAAAAAGCATACACAACCAAAAAAATTTAAATTCAATAGATAAACAAGATGTAAGCAGACTAATGAAGTGACAATTAAATCCATATTTCTAGAAGGTAAACGAACAATGAGGAATCAATAAAAATTTGCAAATTTTGAGATGTATACGAGGGGGAAAGAGGTGGGACAGATAGAGGTAGGTTGGGGGAGTCTCTCCCGATGCCTTTGTCGTGTATCTGTAGCTCGGAAACCCTTAACCCTAAATTTGACAAGCAAAATGGCAAATTCCATGCCAAAATTCCTAAATCGAAGCTCGACATTAGGGTTTTGGGGGTTTGGTTTTAACGCATACCTACCTAGACGACGAAGGGGTCCTCGGAGGCGAGGGAGAGTGTCCGCACCACAGAGGAGTATAGGTTGCAGGGAGGAGAGGCAGGGGAGTAGAGGTGGTGGTTGTGGAGGGCGCCGATAGTGGCAGTGGATAGTAGGGGTCAAGTACTAACCTCAGCGGGCGGGGAACGAAAAATGTGGCATGGATCTGAAATATTTGTCTAAATAGTTTTAGATATTTGCTGCCAAGTACTAACCTTAGATTGCTGCGACCAGAAAACGTCTCTAACAACATGCGAATTTCATATTTCTCCGCCAAGTACTTCCCTTAGGCGGCTAAAAATTACAACCATCTCGAATTTTCAAAGGACTAATTCAAATTTTCATTTCCTATGGGAAACTTTGTTTGTTTGTATAGGTTATATTTACACAAAGGAAGTAATTAAGGAAGAGAAGAGGCCCATTAATATCGAGAGATTTGGAATATGATATCGGCGGCCTAGAGAACTTATTATACAATGTTAAATGGCTAATTAATATGAATTTTGTCCAAAACATAGAGATGAAGCTAGCTAGCTATAGCCAAAGTTGGTTCAGTCAATAATCTAGCAAACAATATTATTAAGGTCGCATGACATACTCTTACGAGTACGAGTCTGGCAGGGATGCCAAATCATTGATAATGTCGATGATGAACATCATATGCAGGTCCCTGCGCATGGTGGTCAACCTCGCGGTGATGAGTATGGATTGCACAACCTGGAGATGCTCGGTTTGGAAGAAGTTAGTCCAACCATTAGTGGTGAAGGAGATGCGGCCATCAAAATTCGTCTTATACTCGACAATGCCGATCCCACCTCGTGCTCCAACACGTACTCCAATCAAGCCATCTTTAGAGATATGAAGATGATAAACCATGTTCTTAGGTAATTTCTATGATGCAAAGGTAAGATGGCTCGATGTTACACGCAACCATTATCACAAGTAATATAGTAGATCGATATGTATATCTTCGCTGATAGGATATACTTACCATAAGGAGCCTCTCGACATTCGTCTTCATCAAGCGGGTGACAAATGGCACCCAATGATGGAATTACTTGGAGGGATGATTCATTCAAGGTGATCTTTCTCACCTCGGTAAGTTTGCATTTGTGGGAGATAATTGGAGATAACTGGTCTATAGGCAGTTCCTCATCTTCTTCCTCTTCTTCGTCATCTTCTTCCTCTTTCCCAACATTATTTAGATAGATGACAGTTATCCTTGGTCTTTCTCCTTGCAAGGAAAATCACACCAACTGACCATCTCCGGTGAGATGTTTATCAGGAATCAACTGATGCCACCCTTCACCTCCCAATCGAGTCCTGGATGGCCCTTTCTGCAATTCAACCATGTATGTTTGCCCAAAAGGTCGAAATTGCACCGTATCTCCTTTGAGTTCATTAAAATGTGCCCATGCGTTGCATGGGATAGTTTGTGCACCAAAAGAACACAATAGATTAACGATTTTTAATATGATGACAAGTATGAGATGAATTTAAATTGTACGAATGTCAGAGAATATACCACTGATTTCTCCAAATAACCAGGTACGAGATGAACACTGAACAGTGAGCCAGTTGACAAGATTCTTTCCTTGTAGTGAGTCTTGCAAATATGGCACATTTCCATATATCTTGTCACGGGGGAGGGGGTCGATGTCGTTGATGCATGGAGGCGGCCTCGTTATAGACTTAGAGGCGGCGGGAGGGGGAGTGCTGGATCTAGAAGAGAGGAAGACGGCCTATGGGGGATTTCTCGATATTAAATGGAAGGGGGGATACTGTAGGAGGGGGACCATAGAAATAACCGTCTCTACCTTAACAATATATTCAGGTACTCCGCATATATTTGGGCCCTCCGGATTTTGGTGATCCTAATATTTGAGAATTATTGAAAATGAAAAGTCAAACGAAGGTGGTTATACATACATACTAGTGTTAAATTAAGTCCTAAGACTGAATTAAGTTCATACATTGAAGAAAATATATGGTGTAGTACAAACCTTGAATCGTATCCTGGAAGGTATGACAACTCCTAGTATTCATGAGCTTGCTGCATAGCAATAAGGTGCAAGTGTCTAGAAATCAACTAATTCCAATGTTTAATCATGTTGTGAGATCAATTGGTTACTCAAATATGAATTTATGATCAATTTAAACTTTTTTTCACTAATTTAAACTTTTTTGCATGAATTCCATATAGTATGAACTTCGGATATATTCGGACACTCTAGATTTTGATAATCCTAAAACTTGCGAATTATATTTAGGACCAAAAGGCAAGGGACGTGAATATATTACAAACATAGTTGTTTACAACATTGAATACTTCAAACATAGTTGTTCACAACATCTAATACTTCAAACATAATTCCCACGTTAGATCTAGATAAACAAAATAACGATGTAGGGTCTTCCTTGGACGGTTCAACGAATTTTTGTCAGGAACAAGACAATGCAGTGTTCCCCCATTTCCACCCTCATAGAAACTAGTGAACCACCTTAAAGTTGGTTCATGTTACAAAAGAGGTTCCAACCATTGGAGAACACGATCTGCTTCAATCTGCCACACAAGATAGTGTACTGGCCAGTAACTACGTCATCCATGCCATAACCATGAAACAGAGCCGTGCCATTCTTTGGGATGTTGTAACAAAGTGCAAAGCTTGATGGCATGACCTAAAATGATGAAATAATTAGAACACATTAGTAATTATAAACACACAAGTAAAATTGAAACCATGTCCTTATTAGGTACAATAACTCACAAAGGTGTTGTTAGCTGGATTAAGTGCACCAAGACTTGTAATATAGTATTGCATGTCAGAGAGATGGAAAAAATCATCCTCATCATGCATCCGACATATTCTTCTTACATCCTTCAACATCACAAAAGTAATGGCATACATGTCTTCCACAATAATGGCATACATATGTGTGAATACACTCCTTTAGAAAACACCTCTAATGATGGGATCCACAAATTGCACCCGAAATCCTGTAAAATTCAATTACAATTAAAAGGAAAAATAAGTAAGGGATTCACAAATGGCAATATTAATATACATACATTTGATGGAGAAAAGACACATACCATAAATAGTCTAGTATCCCTTGATGTCACCATTAGAGGCATGTGCTTCTATACTAAACATAGACTGATCATCTCCTTCCTCTTCTTCATCATCATCTTCTGTGATTAATCTAAAAGTCACCACATCATGGATAGCAACATTGTGTATCCTCAAGAAAGATAACCAGAATGGCACTCTTATGGATGTAGCATCTTCCCTTTTCTATAGGAAAAGATGAAACCTACACCCTCCAGCCAAAGCTGGTAATCACATATCGGCATAGTAGTTGAGTTTTTCCTTTAAGTGACAAGGAACATCCTAAGAAAACACCAAATAAATATGTGATGTTGATCATAAATATAACAGTAGGAATAATTTACTACTAACTAAGAAAGTAGTACTCCTAAAATAATCATAAAAGTACTAATCAAATATGTATAAAGTAGGAAAAACAAAAATCATCCGTGGCTTATCACAGAGATGCATATATGGTAGAAACAAACCGTACCATTGATTTACGTTTCTAATTGTTCAAACCAAAATATTTCCACTACTCCTAAACTATTTAAATTGTTTTTGTAACATACACATGGTACAATTTTCTAGTAGGAAAATTTAATACTAACCAAATAAATATGATGATGTTGGATTATATATATAGCAGTAGGAAGATTCACTACAACCTATATAAAAAACATAAATACAAGTACTCAGTGTGGCTTATCAGATCCAAACAGAGATGCGTATATGGCAGAAATAGAAAACAATTGGTTGCCGTTTCTCTAACAATTTCCGAAGGAAAAAGAGATGCATATATGGCTTATCACTCCTAAAATCTGAAGGAAACTTTTCAAGATATGCCCATTGATGTTTCCAATTCCTTAAACAACAAAAACTCAAATTCCTAGCTACCATGCACCAGAACAATAATTTTAGTACACATGTAGGCATGCTAATTAACTGATAGTGCAAGAATTTGTAGATAGATTGAGGATAAAATTACTGACCACATCTTCTCGAAAGGTAAGCTAGTTTAGGACAATGGTGAAGGACTCTGAAGTCCTATTGGAACGACCATAGTTATACCTTAGTTGGCTGCATACATGACAAATTTCCATCACCGATGGTTGGTTTTGCACACTGAAAAAAGAAAAGATCAAAGAAAAGATTCAGAACGAACTGAAAACCCTATTTGCATAGTACAGAGTGGAGAAAAATAGAGCAAGAAAGTCTCATTTGTATAGATCTGGAGAACCGTCTAAACAATCTACGCAACTCGAGATTTATGTATGAACAAGCGCCTGTGTGTTGTTAGACTAAATCCAGTGAAAGAAATCAAATAGAAACAAGAGTAGAGAGGAAGGAAAACCTACAAGCTGGAGTTCCTCTGTACTCTGCCTCTAGAACTGACTGTTCAGTACATGTGCAAATTCAGTTTGCCCCAAGTGTAGATCTAGGAGGCATCACAAAACCCTAACCGCTTCCCCCGACTACTCTTAGAGGCGGATCTCATTACCATCCGTCTGAGGTGCACTCATGGGGGATGCATGTGACCGGGTGCTGTAACTGCACCTGTTAGGCAACCAAATAGAGGTGGCTTATAATAATAACCTGCTCACCGCTCTGAGTATTAGAGAAGATTAATTTTTCCAACCGCCTAAGGTCATGTATTGAGGCGTTTGTGTTTATTATTCGGCTCCCAGGGGTCCATTTTTTGAGACTTCTACTGTAAACAACCGCTTCAAAGACTAGTAGAGGCGGTCGTATTGTAACAACCGGCTGACGATGACAAATAGAGGCGGGTTTTTTTCATACTTGGGAAAACCGTCTGAGAGCACTGTCTCTAAGTAACAAGTTTGTACTAGTGATACTTAGTCCTTATGTCTTACTTTCTAAGAATGTTTTAGACTTATTTAGTTCAGATAATTCGTAGTTTCCTATTTCTCTATATAGGTCTTTTTTGGTCCTCTTTATCTAAACTGAAGAATAATTTGAGTTTTTAGTTACCTACTAGCTAGGTTTTCCAAGGTTAAACTATTTTACCTCTTTCAAACTTTAACCTTACTAAACTTTCCATAGGTTTCTTGATAACTCCCTCATCTCTTCTCCAACTTAATATTATTACTTAATGAAAGATCTATCTCTTATTTTCTTGAAGTATAAACTTTCATTTCCATGTTATCATAGTTCCAAGAATCCCATTATGAGATTATTACAATTAACCTTATGAAAATAAGGTATATCTGAATCATAGTTTACGATTTCTCCTTAACTTTACTCTAGGTATCGAGCTTCGATACTTGTACTTCATTGTTCACTCCCCCTTAGGTTTTTTATACTCTCTAATTCCATGTAAACCACATTTGGTTTTCATGGTTAGGACATTTTTCTATAAATACCTTACATCTACACCTCTACATAATCTCACAGGGAAAATCCGTGGTGTATCAACACAATTGTGGATTTCTAGGGTGAATTTTATAAACCATTACTCGTCTATAAAAGCTCTTTGTCTCTTCTAAATGTAAGTATCTTACCTAAGGAATCTTAAATAATTGGCACAAAGGCTCTTCCATCATGATCTGCCCTTTTCTTCAACTTTCAGGACACTAACACTTTGGAAAATTTGTCTTCACAATGTGTCATGAAAGATCGTTACTCAAACTTACTACCTATTTATATCTAAGTTTTATACTCTTTATATCATACAAAGATGACTTGGGTCAATTAAAACAATAAATTATTAGCTACGGATCGTCCTAGCGTGTCATGACTCTAAAAGATCCTAAACATCTTCAACTCCCCTACTCCTGGTATTCTCTCTGATATTTCATAGCTTGAGTACCAACTAGGGTTCCAACATATCTTCTTCCTATCAATTCATGATACTTCCATGATCTTAAACATCCCTCACTTCATCAATTTCACTATAAGCAACACCTTCTACAATGAACCTTAGTTCCACCTTTCATATACTCCATACCTTTTCTTCACTAAACATCCTTCTTATTGCTGGCTAAATAATGATATAGGATTGATCCTTCCTTCAAAATAGCATTAATACTCCTTATACTTTTCTTCGGTATTCATACAAGTCTTCATCTTTGCCTTTGGAGCTCATCTCTCCCTTACACGAATTCTATCTTATCTAGGCCTATAACATCATGTAATAATTTGATGATGCAACATGCATTTGCACACCAAGTCAAACTTCAGATACAAATCTAGTAAATCAAGAAGATCCAAGAAAAACTAAGAAAATACAACTTTGGTGTATATCACATACTATCCTAAGCTCGAATTATAATAGTTGAGTAAAACATCTCTAGAATTCAAGCTTAGATGTGTAGTATATAACACCGCCTAGAATTGTTTTGTATGGTGATCCATAACACGTGTACGTCAAACTATTCTTTGTCTCCATACTTACCCAAGCTGCTAAATTGCAACTAGATAATTTTGAGAAAAGTGGTCTCAAAATGGTTACACCCAACTTATTACCTCTCCTTTGGGACTACTAACTATAACTTACCATCCGATTTTGGGTAAGACGACCACACATGATCTCTATAAGATCAACCAACTTATACTAGGTACCTTGAGGCTAAAGATTATCGAACATATGTGACCTCTATGATTTATGTCATGATCCTACAATGTTATTTTAGACTCCATCTACAAAATTATTTTCTAGATAGTTACCCTAATTACATATTTATCATGATTTAAGAGCTAGACTCACCATGATCTTGTTATGATTTTCTTATTTATAATGGTTTCATAGCTAGTCTCACCATGATGACTCTTATTCTTATCTTTCTATCTTTGATTCTTAATAAATTTTTATTGCATCACACATAATTCTCAGTTAAATCCCACATGATTTACTTCCCATTATATCCATACGTGCTATAATGATCTTTTTTATGTTGTCTATCGCCGTCAACTAATGATAAGATTTTGCTACCTTACATGGTTTCCTTTTATAGGACTACATCATGAACACTACTTCATATGATACTTAACCTAATCCTAATCTACTTTGGTAAATAAGCTCATTTAAAATACCTAAATGGCGTGATACGTACTTAGGAAGACACTAAAATAGAGCTTTACTTAGAAAAGATAGATAAATATTCCTAAGTGTGACAAGGTTATCCTCAAATGGATATCCATCACAAGTTATAAGATCATATGGCTTCCTATAGTCACTATCTAACCTACAGATATCCTAAAAATGTTTTAATCCTAATGTCAAAGCATATGCTCTGATACCAGCATACTACTACATGATGTAGTATATTATAGTCATTGACATAACACCAATAAAACACCGTTCCACTAGTATTACATTTCTTAGAGTGGTACAACAGAAACATCGCGGTTCCAAAACACGACTATAGATTACAACTCAACTATTTACAAAATATCCAAAAAACATTCCTCAAAACAGCGAGGAAAACATTACATAGAACAAAACCATAAATAGCAACTCGAACACTATTCTAGAAATAAAACTACTATTAATATATATCTAAGGCTTGCAATTGCTGCTATAGAAATAAGCTACAGAAGTAGGTTCTATTGGTAGATATTAAACTCCTATCTAATTAGGAACTCTGCCTTCACTTTAGTTGAGGTATATCTTGACTCTTTTGACTTGATTAAGGAACTTGAGCTTTCATTGTTTATTCCTTGAGCATAAGTTGGTGTTGACGATGTCTTCATTGGCTTTAGAATTCAGCAAGGGTTAAGAAGGTACAGTTGAGTTGAGTACGAGCGTACTCAGTAATTTCACTAAAAAGGAGTCTTTGATGCACTATCTACAACCACAGACCAAAGGTCGTAGGTTATGCAGGTTTTCGTAAACATTTCTTCAAAAGTTGCTTTTATTCAGAAAATGTATGTTTGTCATTCTTCACAAGTTGATTAGAACATCATGGAGTTCCTTTCCTACAACGTTCGCAACTCCTTCCTGAAATAGGGAGTAACATGTCACACTTTTTTACACTATGTAGAGGTGCGTTGCTTTACACATGAGAGACCCTTATCCATGTTGCACAACCAAGTCGCAAGCTTGTCCACACTCCCTTGGTATGGGGCCTGATATAAGGACCCAAGACAATCACTGCTCTTCTTTGCGACCCCGCATATCCACCCTTTTGCACATGCAGTCCAACAGACTCTTTCGAAGTTGATTGACCCTCCCAAGTTTTAAGGTCTGAACATGTACAATCCATTGTAGACACTAGGAGCACACCCATCCGGGCATGTGAAGATGAAAATATCCAAGTTGTAGAACAACCCGGCTCAATCAAGTGTCTGTTGATATGCCAAAGGAAGAAGATCCAGCTAACTTCCCTAGAGCCATATAGATATCATGGTTAACACGTATGATACGGCGCACGAATCACTAGCGATATTTGTTATAAATTTCTAGGTGATACTTTCCCATGCAAATGGAACTTCCACCAATTCACTAATCATACCATGGTTCCATTTGCCCACCATACTAGGGTACCACCAAACAGGCCGATAACCAATAAGTCAGATTATTATGAATATAGTATTTTATGTCCTCCTTTTTGAAATGTAGGTGATAACAATGGTTGTTTTCAAATACTTGATATAAAATAATCAAAGGATATGAGCAAGTGTGAACTTGCCTTAGTGATTCCATGATTATGTGATCATAGTTTTCGAGATGGTATAAAATCCAATATCTAAAAATAACATCATTAGTCTAGTGAGGACTAATGTCTAAAGAGGCAAGGTGATGTGATGCATAAGTAATACCATGCACTTGTAAAAACTCCGAAGTAATACCCAATATTGTGAATGATCTGTACTTAGGTGATTTTTACAAGATTTGGTTTATCTTCAAGTTTACATCACAAGAAAATATATCTACAAAGAACTTAAGTCTAACATACAAGATACATAAAAGTAAAGCACAATAACAAGACAAGATTGATGTTGATTGGTGCCATGTAACTGTTTTGAAAGCTCATGTTTACGTTATTAAGACTTAAAATAAATAACATAATGTGTTTGTTTGAAGTGGCAAAAATAATATCTTTTGAGGAAAATACTTATTATAGTAAGTTAAGCACTTCTCATTGTTTTTCGAATGCAGTCGATATGTATCTGAATTGCCCTAACGATTTTGAGTTAGTATACTTTTAGCTTATTGAGTAAATGACCAGAGTTAACTATAAAACCCAATTAGAATGAGGAAATATTGTTTTGATAACACAATTAGGTCCTAGGATTCTCTTCAGCATGATTAAGGATGTAAAATCATCAACTCTTGATGTTTGGTTATGGTTTGACTTTAAGTGATTACTTTTAAAATAGAGTTATGTTTCGATTTGTTTCGCATTCAAAGTACTCCTAGGAGTTTTAGTTAACTCCTAACCTCTTCAATAGCTAAGAGAATAATATGTTAGAATAATTTATAGTTGCTTCCATATATCTCACTAATAATTTCTTATAAAGGAGTAGTTATTAGATTTTATGATATAACAATAATGGTTCCATATTATATTTTAGGATATAACATTAATGGTTCCGTATTTTATCTTGTACTTATAAATAATGATAAGATAGTAACATGCAATCAATTATTTATGACAAATCATGCAATACTTGAGAACAAATTATTTACATATTTAATAATTTTCCTTGATTTTGTACATTTAAAATAATGGATAAAGTTTTTCTAGGATTAAGGATTAATATTCGTTTATACTTCAGAAGTATTCTTTTCAGAATAAAGTGAAATTTACATTATTTGTTTCTTGAATGTGTAGGCATTTGTATAATAGTCATTTAATAGGTGAAAATTAGACACATGTTACTGGTATAGAGATGTATAAATAAACTTATTCCATTATTTGGTTATAGGTATTTATCATACACCCTGATGTATTAATTAATTTGGATTAAAGTTAATTAGCCAATCAAATGGATTGGGCCAAGCCCAGAGTACACAAACGACACGACACACCACACACACACACTATTGGCTAGATCAAACAAGCACACACGCACACACGTATATCGATAACTATCTCGGGGAGATTCACATATTTTCCATTTGGTGTGTCATGGGGATAATATAAAAATTTCAGAGAAAAATTGTGGCTTGTATGAAAAATCCCTCTCTCTCATTCCCCTCTCGCTCGTCCTTCTGTCTTGTTCCCTTTTTGCACGCGACCTGGCCGCCGCCTACCCCTCCAGCCCTCGCCGACCATATCTAGCCCAGTCGCTCACCATATAGGCTCCGCCTCAGTCTTATCCTTCTATTCCCCGACGCCTCGACGCATCCCTACCCTCCCGCACAAGCTTCCGTGAAACCCTAGCCATGTGGTTTGGGTCCACCGGCGTGGCACCAACGCCCCTGGCTACTCTACTCCGACGTCCACGATCTCCTCTACTTAGACCACGCCACATCGTCGACCTCTTCGTTCTCTTATTCAAGACCGTAGTTCCCGGCCATCTCCTGACCTCCCTAGAGTGGTGCTGCAGATGCCTCACTGAGTTAGCCGTGGCCTCCCTCACCTTGGTGAGGTGGTAGGCTATAGCTGGCCCAGATTCTCTCCATCGATGATGACTCGACTACTTTGGTTATGTATGACTTCTGCGGCCGGCCTTCGAGCCAAGGAATTTTTCTAGGATGGTTTGGTACTAGCTATATGGTTGGGATGTTGTTAGTCAACTACTAGTGATTATCTATGTGTTTTGGCAGTGCTGATTTAGTACTTGGTTAGGCTTTAGCTGCTGTTATTTTTTTGAATAGAGGCTATATTTGTTACAGAGAAATATCTCTGGTAAGTGAATATAGGATTGGTTGGTTTTTTCTTAGCGCTAGTGTGATTAGGACATGATTATGTGATTTTGTTCTTTGTAATTAACATATACCCATGTAGGTGTTCTTTTGTGATTATCAAATTTGGCTTTATGCATCCACATTTCATATCTCAAAATAATGTGTAGGTGTGGTGTATAGTGTAAATACAAGGATTGCTATGTGTACTTGAGGTGCGGAATATGATGGGGTTTATTATAACTGTCTCATACATACATCTGCATGCTACAAATAGCTTCTACACCTAATATTTGATATGATTTGCTTGCTATAATTAAATGTGTGGACTATGTTTTTGGTTTCTTGGTTAAGGTACCATTATTTAGTAAATCATGCTTATAGTTCTGAGGTTTCTTATTGTGTTGGTCCAAGTTATAGTATTTGAATTAACAAGATAACACTGTATTTATTCTTTTGGCTTGTTTAAGTTTCTATACTATGTAGGAAATCTCTCCTCACAACCGAAGGTTGTGGAGGATATGGTTACTTGTTTTATGATTCTAGGACATGGTTTTTTTGTTGTCTTCTACTATTGTGGATCTACTATTGTGGCTCCTCACTAGAGTGTGCACAATAGTGTAGTTCATAGTTGTATGATCTGGAGCTGTTTTTGCTAGTCTGAAAGATCATGGATCATTACTTCTTGGTGATTTGTGAGTACACATGTCTCAACCTATGATGCAAAGGCTGAGGCCCATCTAATTTGACAAAAACAGATGCTACATGTGTGGCTTAAAACTTAATGATTGGATAGCGTAGCATCTCTATGCTAACTAAAAGTTCCTTTTGCCTATTCCATTTCCTAGTTGATTTGATACTATGCATGCTACTGCTAGAACTGAGAAAAACATATATGATGGTGTGCTCAACCCGAGATTGTGATATTTCTTATTTTCCTATTGGTGATCTTGATCAGCTCTAGTGCTTTCTTCCATATGCTTGTGATGCTTCTTGATCAGTTGCTACCCGTACTTCTGGTTCTACTGCTAATCTTGATTAGTTGCAGATATTAGCTTGATTCTCCTTGCCTTCTCCTCAAGATGTTATCTTGAATTGTTTCCTAGCTTCTTTAAGTGATGATGGTAGTGATATATACCTTTATTGGTGAAATATGCTGCAGTTCCTAATGATGTGGAAATAGTGTGTGCTCGTGATAAAGTAGTGCTGGTGCTATGAAGTTTGATGGAAGTGGTAATTGTGATGTGCTTGACGGGTTTGTAGCCGGGAAAACAAAAAAAATTCCTACGCATGAATCACTATCTAGCCAAGATCGTATACGAGATGGTAGCAATGAGTAACTCACCCCCGAAGAACGTATGCGGGATTACGTTCCCGCTCAAACATTTTTTGGTGAACATGAAGGTGTACATGCGATGATCTCAAGATCGGGTACTCAAGGCGCCACAACCGGCGGAACCTCCATACTTGGTCACTCGTGTGGCTCGTTGACGTCCTTGACGCCCTCGGTCCAGCAGGGCAACATAAGAAGTGATCCGCCATAAACTCCTAATCCACTTCTCTAAGTGTAGACTTCGAACAATTTTGTGGTATATCTTCGCTAAGCAATGACAATGGTGGAGAAACAAGGGAGGGAGAAGAAGGAGGATCAAGTGTCTAAATGAAGAGAGAAGGAGTTTCCACCTTTTATAGGGGAGGAGGGGGCAGCCCCTAGTATCGTGGTATTGTCGATGAGTACGCCATGGAGGGGTCCTCACAGAGCGTGTTTAGAGATGTGGGGTAAGGCGGGAGGTTGGCGGGTACGAGTTAACACACTTACCCAGGTTCAGATCCCATGACGGTGGCAGAATCCTATTCCTGCTATAAATCACTATAATGGCAATACGCCGAGTTAGAGGGATTTATTCGCTGTGCGCGATATGAGTCGAGTTTTCTGATTGTTCTCCCTAAAGGCTCCCACAGTTCCCACTTATATAGTCGCCAGATCCTAGGGTTACAGGTAAATTCCTAGCCGGACAGGTTACAGAGTCATGCACAGTACACAACTAGTCTAACATGTCTTGCACTCCAAGGCTCCGGGTACGCTGGTGACTCCTCCGTAGCCTTCCTTTATCTGTCATGGCCTGCCTTCTGGATCCATCTAACTGGGCCGCCCAGCAGGCCATAGGCCTTGCTACCAACTGCGGGCCACCCAGTTTATCTGAATTAGAGACATGCTATGGTGATAACCATTTAGCATATCCCCAACAGTAGCCCTCGAAGAACTCTGAGATCTTGCGCCGTCTTGCCTCTTCAGGTTGGATGCCCCGTCTAGATGAATGTCGGAAAATCGTCAAGCAATATCTTGTAGTCCTCCCAAGAACCCTGCAATGTTCTCTGTCTTCAACACGTAAGTCGGAGAACCGCTAAATCTTCCATCGTACTCTTCTCGTAGCCGGACTGAATCCGTCAATGCCGGAATCTTCAGATGGGATGGCTCACCTGCCTGTGTCAGTAGAGCAACATAGACCATAGGTTAGCGACGCCTCGTAGATCACACATTCATAGATTGCAATCATATCCATTTTTCCCGTGTGAAGGATGCAAAACGTTGGCGGCGGCGGTGGGAACGTGGCAAAATTTCTGCGCCTGCGCACGCACGCGCTGTCCATGCAGCAACCATTCGATCAACTTGCACGAATCTTGATGCTGAGTACTATAAATTATAACCATGGTAATTCTTATGCTTTCACCGCATTCTTCCTCGCATCGTCTTCTTCCTCCAGCAAACGCCTCCTCGAGCTCTCTGCGCACACGAAGGAAAAACCCTAGCTTTTCCCATCTCTCTGCTAGTCTCCCTCCACACCAATGGCCAGCAGCAGCACCACACCATCCATGGCGGCGACGAGCGAAGCAACGACCAAGCCGGCGGGCTCCATCCACGTGCCTCTAGAGGGCATGGTGGTGCCACGCACCACAGTGGTGGAAACCACCGGCGGTGACCATATTCCAGCGGGGCTGCAATTGCTGGAAGAGGAGGGCGATTCCCACAAGGGAGAGTGGCGCGGCTCCGATATCACCGAGAGAAATCTCAAGGAGATGCTCGCCGAGGGGTACCTCCCCATGACGGAGGGGCAGGTCTGGCGGGCGGCGCCCGTCGGCGAGGTCATAACTTCTCCCCAAGACGTAGAAAAGGTGTACCTCAAAGCCCAACTGGTACGCGGCGTCTCCCTCCCAATCTCTGACTTCTTTATAGAGGTCCTTAGCCACTACCGGGTTCAACCTCAGAACCTGTCTCCAAATAGCATCCTCGTGCTTAGCAACTACGCAGTGCTTTGTGAGGGCTACCTAGGAATCAGGCCTAGGTTAGATCTGTTTATATACTTCTTCACCGTCAAGAGGGAAGCCAGAGTGAGAAAGGATGAGCTCAAAAATTGTGGAACCATGAACTTCAAGATCCGGCCTGGCCGGCGGTTCCCAGACATTGTAGGCCACGAGTCCTGCAAGAACTGGAAGAGGACGTACTTCTATGGCCCAGATATCCCTTTGGATGACCGAGAAGGAACATACCCGGACTTTGTTGATGGAGCTGCTGCTAAAGCCCCGACATGGAGAGCCCTCCTTCCCTCCGACGATGAAGCATCCCGCGTTGTAAGGCGGATCGAGTGGCTCGTAGACACGGCTCTGACCGGGTTGGAACTAGCCATGTGCTGGTTCATCAGGAGGATCCAGCCTCTGCAGCACCGCGTGAAGCTCATGCACCAGTATACCAAGGATAGGAAGGATAGCTTCCGCATCTCCGACGACAACTTCTCGAGTGACCCCATTAAGCTTCGCCTCAAAGACATCGTCAAGGTGAAGGACAGGAAGTGTGGCTTCACCATCACCTACGACATGTTCGAGGGCGACACGTGCCTAGAGGTACTTGTTTATTTTTCGTGTATCATATACTCCAGTTCTTCCGTCTAGCCATTACCATTGCATCTAACACTTCAGGATTCAATTAACAGCTAAATGAACTAGACGAAGGTAGCATGGCTGCCCAAGTCTATGACCCCAAGATGAAGGAAGTCACCGTCGTGTCCAACCACGAAGTCCCGCTGTCGTGTAAGCAGAAGAGCTCCACCTCTGATGCTGCCGACAGAGGCAAGAAGAAGAAGACAGAGGATGGAGCTTCCAAGAAGTCCACTGCCTCCCTGGAGGCGGAGAAAAGAAGAATTATTGGTATTCTGTTGACCAAATCACCAACTGTTGTGTAAGCTTCTTAACATCCGACATTGTCCCTTGCTCGTCTTGTTCCTGTATTTATACTTTCACACGTTTCAGGAAGAAGGCTAGTATGAGTTTGAAGAAGACCTCCAAAACATTGGGGGCTTCTAAAAACATCAAGGAAATGTTTCACCAAGAATCTCCCGCCATCGCCCCTGCAACTTCGAGCGTCCATCCTGCTACCGCACCGACAACCTCTCCAGCGAAGGTAACGTCTAAAACTTCCGCCATGGAAGTGGATCCAGGCGTTGCCACGGAACTTGCTGTTGTCGGCGAGCAGGCGACACAAGAAAGCACCGCATCCAAAGTGGCTGAAGCTCCGGCTAAGGATGCCACTGGTAGCGGTAAGACGATGGTGGAAGGCGGAACTTCTGCCGAAGGCGGCGCCACTACACCCAAGACACCAATAGAGTTTCCGAAGATTGTCTACCTGGTGCTTACACCGAGTAGCTCAGCTCTGGTTCCTGGCGCAGCGCCGACTTCTCCGACATGTGGTCTTGAGGAGCTTCTCAAGCAAGCGGATATCCTGCGCGGAAATAGCCTTTCCTTCAGCCAGATATTTGTCGAGAGCGCCACCAACCTTAATACCATTGCACTTGTAAGTTTTATATGCCTTCTGCATTTCATATGTAGTATCCCACTGTAGCCCCTGAGGATTTACACGAAAAACCATAGGTCTTTGTGTCTGAATACTCTAAGAGTGACTAAGCTAGAAAACTTCACATTGTAGCCCCCAAGTATTTAGTTTGAATGAATTATTCCGACTAGATACTTTTAGTGTAGCATATACAGTGTTTTTAAATTTCAATACTGTAGCCCCCAAGCCTCTAGTTGAAAAAAATTAGTTCTGACTAGATGCTTAAAGAAAGATTAAGCATATTGCCGAGTTGAAAACTCTCACTGTAGCCCCCAAGCCTCTAGGTGGATATTTATCTGGCTAGATGCTCAGAGTAGACTAAGTAACTTTTGATCTTTTTCGTAGAATGAGAATGCTCGAAGAGGTGTCGCCAACGAGAAGTTCCACAAGATGCATGCTGACCTTGAAGCTGAAAAGGGTAAAACTACCTTCTTGAAAGATCAAATCACCAAGAGAAAGAGTCTGTTTTTATTTTTCAATTTCGCACTCAATCTTGGTCTTACGCCATTAAACTCCGACTACTCATCGTGCGATGTTATTTCTCCGACATGAAGAAGCTATTGCCAAGGCGAAGGACATTGTCGAGCAATCCAAGCACATAGAACTGCTGGATAGTGGGAACAAGATCCTCAAGCAGGAGAGGGCTGACACTCTGAAGATGCATGAAGCGTCTATGAAGGCCGTGCAGGAGTCTGCCAACATGGAGATCAACCAGCTGAAGGAGGAGATTGCGATCCTCAAGGAGCATAATAAGGCTGTCGAAGAGTAGAATAAACGCAACCTTGAGGCTTACAAGTTCCTCCGACAAGAATGGGACTCCATGGCGGAGACGCTTCAACAAGACGAGGCGAGCATCTTTGGTAAGCAATCTCCGTCTTATACTTCTGTAAGCTAGGTAATCTGAAATTTGTTATTGTTGAACTAACGTATTCCATTGCTTGGCCAGAAATGTAGCTCCTATTGGTTTAACCAATACTCCTCCTCTGCCAAAAGAATGCATGGTCCTTTTCAGCAACTTCATCAGCACCACCATCAAGCAAGTAAAGGAAATTGCCAAGACCCTGAATATCCAGATCAAGGCGGTGGATTCCATCATGAAGTACTTGGAGATTTTGCACCAAGCCCCCGAGCATATCGTAAGTTGGAAAGCTTCATGTACCTGGGCTGGTGCAAGAATGTTGCTGGCGATGGTCAAGGCCCACTACGAGAATGCCGACATTGACAAGGTGACCTCAGGTCTGCCCGACATAGACGATGGCGGCCAGAAGATTGATCACAAAGCCATCTGGTCATCGCTCGCCGGCTACGGCACCAGGGTCGTCGAGTTGGTTGATCCAAACTCCTTTGTGCCTCTCGAGATCATTGATGGCGACCAGCATAGCTCCTCCGAGTCCCTCAAGACCACCGATGTCGAAGATGATCAAGATGACTCTCCTACCGCCGAGAACGTTACCTCAAAGTCTCCTGCACTAGAGGAATAAAAAACACTTATGTAATATTTGTTTCCTCTTGATGTATGTATGCAGAAAAAACTACAGTTTTAATCTTAAGGCGGAAAACAATAGCTATATGTTTCCTGCTAATTAAGTACTAGTTCCAGCATGTATATATTTTTTAAGCAAGTGCTAGCTTATCCATTATTTTGGTTTTTATGCTTGAATTTTCATGAGTCGGAAGACTCGTAGTTGGAACTATGCGCTCATGCAATGATGCCCAATGCCATCGTCAAAAACCTAAGCATAAAACCGCCGACTTTGAGTGCCAAAAGTCACTACTCCAGAATCCACATAAAAAAACTGTAGACCAAAAAACTTAAGCTTACGCCCGTAGGCGGAATTTTCGCAAGTGCAAATGCAAAACTTGCGCATAAAGGTTTTATACGATCCAAAAATAAACACTAAAGGAGATAAAAGACTCAAGCATATGACTGAACCAAAGAGCTTTATTTAATTGATAATATAAGAGGTACACAGTAGATAAAAAGTATGCTAATTGTAAAAAGGACGTAGTTGTGCTATGTTCGATGGCCGGTCAATCTCCGGGTAGTCATCATCCAGGTCATGTCGCTTACGCTTATGATCATCACTTGGTCTATCCTCTAGTTCACGATTGTCAACGAGGTAATAAGAACCATTGAGTAGCGCCTTGCTTATGATGAACGGTCCTTCCCATGGCGGGGATAATTTGTGTGACTTCTTCTGCTTGAGTTGGAGCACCAGATCCCCCTCTTTAATCGAGCGATGCTGAACGCGACAACTATGGTAGTTGCGTAGCTTCTGTTGGTAGATGGCGGATCTTTGGCAAGACAATACGCGCTCTTCCTCGAGAAGGTCCACATCTAGCCATCTGGATTCTTCAGCGTCATCTTTGTCGTAGGCGGCAACTCTTGGTGAATCATGAAGGATGTCGAAAGGCAGGATGGCTTCTGCTCCATATACCATGAAATAAGGGGTGTAGCCGGTAGATCTGTTGGGTGTAGTTCATAAACTCCACAAAACAGATGGTAACTCCTGCGCCCAGGCTCCAGCTGCTCTATGTAGCGGTGCCTCAAGACGTGGCTTGATTCCCTGTAGAATTAATCCGTTGGCTCGCTCAACTTGCCCATTGTACTGTGGATGTGCCACAGACGCTAAGTCAAGTCAGATGCCCTTCTCCCAAAAATAAGCTTCCACTTCTCCGAGTGACAAGTTGCTTCCGTTGTTGGTGATAATGCTATGTGGGAGACCAAATCTCACCACTAGATCTCGGACAAACCTAAGGGCAGTTTCCCCATCAAGCTTTCTAATGGGTTTAGATTCTATCCATTTGGTGAATTTATCAACTGCTACTAGAAGATGCGTAAACCCACATGGTGCCGCCTATAATGGACGGACCATGTCTAGCCCCCATACTACAAACGACCAAGTTATTGGTATTTTTCGCAATTCTTGAGCTGGAACATGTGGTTGTCAGGCATAGTACTGGCATCCCATACATGTATCAACCAGCTTGTCGGCGTCCGCCTTGGCGGTCATCAAGTAGAATCCTTGCCGGAAGGCTTTTGAGACCAACGATCGAGGAGCGGCGTGATGCCCGCAATCTCTGAAATGTATCTCACGAAGGATTTCAATACCATCTTGCTGGGAAACGTACTTGAGGTATACACCAGTGGTTCTTATTTTATAGAGATGTCCATTGATTATGGTATATAATTCTTCTCGACGTACTATTTGCCGACTTTCGACCTCATCGATGGGCAAAGTTCCGTGTACGAGATACTCCATGAACGTTTTTGTCCAAGCCGTAGGGACCTTTTGCACTGTTTGAACAAAAGAGTTAACTCTATCTAGTTTCTCGAGGTCTGCTCCCTTCACGGATGGTGTCCGTAGATGCTCCGGAAAAATGCCAAGAGGAATTTTTTTGCGCCCTGATCCAAGCTTTGACAAAAGATCAACCGCCTCATTTTCCTCCCTCTTGACATACTTGACTTCGTAGCCCAAGTAGCTCTTGGCTATCTCGTTCACTTCATCTCGATATGCCGCCATCATAGGGTTCCGCGCGTTCTAGGTGCCAGCCACCTGCTGGGCAACCAAGTCGGAATCTCCACAGCAAATTATGCGCTTGATGCCAATATCCTTGGCTACGCGAAGTCCGTGAATGAGTGCTTCATATTCCTCCATGTTATTTATACCCTCAAAGTGGATCTGCAGAATGTAGTGGAGCTTTTACCCTGTTGGTGACTGTAGCGGTACACTAGCCCCCGAGCTGTTGAGTAGATTTGATCCGTCAAAGTGCATCTCCCAATATTCTGGCTCTGCTACAGGGGTAGCATCTGGCATTTCCGTCCAATCTGCAATGAAATCTGCCAAGACCGGTGATTTGATAGCGTCGCGTCTCTTGTAGGTGATCTCGAAGGCGGCAAGCTCAATGTCCCACTTTGCGACCCTTCCTGTAGCGTCGTTGTTGTTGATAATGTCAGATAGTGGAGCTTTGCTCACAACTGTGATAGGGTTCTCCTGGAAATAGTGCCTTAGCTTCCGAGAAGCAAGGAACACTCCATAAGCTAGCTTCTGGTAGTGCGAGTAACGCTTCTTGGACTCCGTCAAGACCTCTCTTACATAGTAAACTGGTCGTTGCACTCCGTACTCATGCGTTGGTTATTTCCGCTCTACCACGACGACGATTCTAATTACCCGGTTGGTGGCCGCCGTGTAGATCAACATAGGCTCCATAGCTATCTGCTTTAGGTGCCGAGGAAAGTATCTCCTTTAGCTTCTTAAGTGCAGCATCTACTTCGTCTGTCCATGTAAATTTGTCCGCCTTCTTCAGCAACTTGTACAGAATTAGAGCCTTCTCTCCAAGTCGGCTGACGAACCGGCTTACTGCTGCAACGCATCCTATAAGCCGTTGGATGTCCTTCAGGCATGTCGGATGGTTTATGTTTAGGATGGCCTTGTTCTGTTGGGTTTCGTAGCATGGAAAACAAAAAATTTCTACCGCATACAAACAAACAAGCCAAGATCTATCTACTAGATTGTAGCAACGAGTCGATGGAATAACTCACCCTCGAAGTTTCCAAAGTGTTTAACGAGAGCGGATTCTCGTGGGTGATGTAGTCGTACTCTTCCCGATCTCAAGATCGCGTAGACGATCCTTCCGGCGCTGCGTTCCGGCAGCTCTTCCGCAGTCGGTCACACGTTCGGTACTCGACGAAGACCTTCCTCTCCCTTGTTCTAGCAGGCAGCGGAGGTTGTAGCACTCTCCTCGCGATTCCGGCAGCACAACGGCGTGGTACAGGAAGTAGAGGGGAGATCTCGCAGGGCTTCGCCTTAAGCCGGAGCGAGTATGGTGGACTATGAGAGAGCCTCGGTGATCTAGGGTTTAGACACACCAATGAGGAGGTGCTAGGGCCGGCGGCTAGGGCTTGGGGCTGCCCAAGTCAGCGGCTAGGGGAGAAACCCTAGGTGGCGGCTATGGTGGGCGGCGGCGGCGGCTAGGGTTTAGGTTTAGAGGTGGAGGTGTTGTGTACTAGGAGGGGCAGCCCTGCCCCTCCTTATATAGGTGGAGGGGGCGCGCCAGGGGAGGGGAGTCCCTCCCCAACTCGGTCTCCAAGTGGGCCGGCGGTGGAGGGAGGGAACTCCTCCCCAAGTAGGTTTCCTACTTCCCCTCCACTTCCCAAAATAGCCGTTTGACTTTTCAAATTGGCGTTTGACTTTTCAAACTAGGATTTGATTAAACCCTTTATTTTGTTCAGCGATGACACCTAGTACATGATGCAATCATTCCAACTTGTTATGACACATTCATGTACCCTTCCCCTCCAGAGTGCCGGACATTCCGGAACCTTCTAGAACATTCCCGATGAAAACACCAGAACCATTCTCCAACCCCGAAACAAGACTTTCCTTATATGAATCTTATTCTCCGAACCATTCCGGATCTCCTCGTGATATCCCGGATCCCATCCGAGACTCCGAACAACATTCGGTCTCTTACTCATCATTCCATAACTACTCAAACAACGTCGAATCCTTAAGTGTGTCTCCCTACGGTTCGTGAATTATGCGGACATGATCGAGACACTTCTCCGAACAATAACCAATAGAGGAATCTGGAAATTCATATGGCTCCCACATATTTATACGATTACTTTGCGATCGAATGAACCACTTACATACGATACCAATTTCCCTTTGTATCACGATAGTTTACTTATCCGAGGTTATGATTGTCGGTATCTCTGCATACCTAGTTCAACCTCGTTACCGATAAGTACTCTTTTCTCATTCCCGTGATATGTGATCCTCTTGTGAGCTAGTCACATGCTTGCAAGCTAATTGGGTGACATTCCACCGAGAGGGCCCAGAGTATATCTATCCGTCATATGAATGGACAAAATCCCACTCTAGATCCATGTGTCTCAACCAATACTTTCCGAACACTCAATGCCACCTTTATAGCCACCCAGTTACGGTGTGGTGTTTGATGTCATCAAAGCATCCTTCCGGTGAAGGTGATATGCATGATCTCATGGTCGAAGGAATTAGGTTACTATGTATCAGAAAGCATATAGCAATTGAACTATTAAAATGACTTGATCTTTATGCTACGCTTATCTATAGGAGTATGTCCACCATATCATTCTCCTAACGATATGATCTTGTTTTTAATAACATCTCAATGTTCATGATAGGGAAACCACAATCATTTATTAACCAACAAGCTAGTATTATAAAGAGGCTTTACTAGGGACTCTATATTAGTTTACAAATCACACAAGTATTAATGTTTCCTTATTAATACTATTATAGCATGAATGTAAACATTTATCATAAACACAAAGATATAATAATAACTATATTTATTATTGCCTCTAGGGCATATATCCAACAGTCTCCCACTTGCACTAGAGTCATCTAATCTAGATTACATGGTAATATACCGAACACCCATGGCAGTTTGGTGCTGGTCATGTTTTGCCCTCGGGAGAGGTTTAGTCAACGGATCCGCCACATTCAGATTTGTGTGTACTTTGCAAATATTTATGTCCCCATGTTGGACATGTTCTCGAATAGCATGAAAACGTAGCTTGATGTGCTTCAGCTTCTTGTGTGACCTTGGTTCTTGCGCATTGGCTATGGCGCCCATGTTATCACAGTAGATTGACATTGGGTCTAGCACACTAGGAAGCACACCGAGCTCTGTAATGAACTCTTTCATCCATATTGCTTCTTGTGAAGCCTCCGTAGCAGCCATGTATTCCGATTCAGTTGAAGATCTCGCCACAATGCTTTGCTTTGCACTCCTCCAGCTAACTGCTGCACCATTCAGAGTAAATACGTATCCAGATTGTGATTTAGAATCATCCGGATCGGTGTTCCAACTAGCATCGGTGTAACCATTAACAACGAGTTGTTCATCACCTCCATAAGAAAGAACCATATCCTTAGTTCTTCTCAAGTACTTAAGGATGTTTTTGACCGCTGTCCAATGATCCACTCCTGGATCACTTTGATATCTGCTAGTTAAACTAACAGCATATGCAATGCCGGGTCTAGTACATAGCATGGCATACATCAGAGATCCTATGGCTGAGGCATAGGGAGTCTTACTCATCCTTTCTCTATCTTCTGCCGTTGTCGGACTTTGAGTTTTACTCAAGGTCGTATTGGGCAACATGGGCAAGAACCCTTTCTTGCTATCTTCCATTCCAAACCTCTTTAGAACTTTGTCCAAATATGTACTTTGTGACAATGATATTAGGCGTCTCGATCTATCTCTATAAATCTTTATGCCTAATATGTAAGCTGCTGCGCCAAGGTCCTTCATTGAAAAACTATTATTCAAATATTCCTTGACACTATTAAGAAGGTCTGCATCATTCCCAATCAACAATATGTCATCTACATATAGTATTAAGAATGCTACAGAGCTCCCACTCACTTTCTTGTAAATACAAGCTTCTCCATAAGTTTGTATAAAACCAAAACTTTTGATTACCTTATCAAAATGTTGATTCCAACTTCGGGATGCTTGCTTCAATCCATAGATGGACCGTTGAAGTTTGCATACCTTGTTAGCATCTTTAGGATCGACAAAACCTTTGGGTTGCATCATATACAACTCTTCATCAATGTCTCCATTGAGGAATGCTGTTTTGACATCCATCTGCCATATCTCATAATCATAATATGCAGCGATTGCTAACATAATCCTCACAGACTTTAGCTTCGCTACCGGTGAGAAAGTCTCATCGTAGTCAACTCCTTGAATTTGTCGAAACCCTTTTGCGACAAGTCGAGCTTTGTAGACAGTAACATTACCATCAGCATCTGTTTTCTTCTTGAAAATCCATTTGTTCTCGACAGCCTTCCGGCCGTCCGGTAAGTCCACCAAAGTCCATACTTGGTTTTCGTACATGGATCCAATCTCGGATTTCATGGCTTCTTGCCATTTATTGGAATCTGGGCTCATCATCGCTTCCTCATATGTCGTAGGGTCATCAGTGTTGTCCACCAACATGACACTCATAACGGGATCATACCAATCAGGAGTGGTACGAGTTCTGGTTGACCTGCGAGGCTCTGTAGCAACTACAACCGAAGTTTCATGATCATCATCATTAGCTTCCTCTCTTATTGGTGTAGGCACCACAGGAACTTCTTCCGGTGCTGCGCTACTCGCAATTTCGAGAGAAGGTTCGACATCCACGTCGAGTTCTACTTTCCTTCCAGTCACTTCTTTCGAGAGAAATTCCTTCTCTAGAAAGGATCCATTCTTGGCAACGAAGATTTTGCCTTTGGATCTATGATAGAAGGTATACCCAATAGTTTCCTTCGGGTATCCTATGAAGACGCATTTTTTCGCTTTGGGTTCAAGCTTGTCCTGCTGTAACTTCTTTACATAGGCTTCGCAACCCCAAACTTTAAGGAACGACAATTTAGGTTTCTTCCCAAACCATAATTCATACGGTGTCGTTTCAACGGATTTAGATGGTGCCCTATTTAAAGTGAATGCGGCTGTTTCTAATGCATAACCCCAAAATGATAGCGGTAAATCTGTAAGTGACATCATAGAACGAACCATATCTAAGAGAGTTCGATTACGATGTTCGGACACACCATTACGCTGTGGTGTTCCCGGCGGTGTCAATTGTGAAAGTATTCCGCATTTCTTCAAATGCTCGCCAAACTCGTAACTTAGATATTCACCTCCACGATCAGAACGTAGAAATTTAATCTTCTTGTTACGTTGATTCTCTACCTCACTTTGAAATTCCTTAAACTTCTCGAAAGTTTCGGACTTATGTTTCATGAAATAGATATACCCATATCTACTCAAGTCATCCGTGAAGGTAAGAACATAACGATAACCACCGCGCGATGATACACTCATTGGACCACACACATCGGTATGTATGATTTCCAATAAGTCCGTAGCTCGCTCCATCATACCAGAAAATGGATTCTTAGTCATTTTACCCATCTGACATGCTTCGCATCTTTCAAGTGATTCGAAATCAAGTGATTCAAGAAGTCCATCGGAATGGAGTTTCTTCATACGCTTCACTCCAATATGACCAAGACGACAGTGCCACATATAGGTCGAGTTATTGCTCGATTTCAAAAGTTTAGCCTCAATGTTATTAATATGTGTATTTCCACTATCGAGATTCAATAAGAATAGAACATCTATCAAAGGTGCATGTGCATAAAACATATTACTCATATAAATCAAACAACCATTATTCTCGGACTTAAACAAGTAACCGTCTCGCAATAAACAAGATCCCGTTATAATGTTCATGCTTAACGCAGGCACCAAATAACAATTATTTAAGTATAAAACTAATCCCGATGGTAGATGAAGGGGTAGCGTGCCGACCGCGATCACATCAACCTTTGATCCGTTTCCCACGTGCATTGTCACCTCGTTCTTCGCTAGCTTCCGTTTATTCTGCAACACCTGTTTCGAGTTACAAATATGAGCAACCGAACCAGTATCAAATACCCAGGCACTACTACGAGTACTAGTGAGATACACATCAATAACATGTATATCGGATATACCTTTCTTCTTGATGTTGCCGTTCTTCAAATCCGCCAAGTACTTTGGGCAATTCCGCTTCCAGTGACCTTCTCCCTTGCAGTAAAAGCACTCAGTATCAGGCTTAGGTCCAGCCTTGGTCTTCTTCGTCGGCGTGGTAACTTTCTTACCACCCTTCTTGAAGTGTCCCTTTTGCTTAGACTTGCCTTTCTTGAATTTGGTGGTCTTATTGACCATCAACACTTAGTGCTCTTTCTTGATCTCCTCTTCTGCAGACTTTAACATGGCGAAGAGTTCTGGCAACTGCTTGTTCATGTTTTGCATATTGTAGTTCATCACAAAGTTCTTGTAACTTGGTGGTAGTGATTGGAGGACACGATAAATCCCCAAAGCATTAGGAATCACTATACCCAAGCTTTGAAGTTTGTTTGCGTGCCCAGACATCTTAAGCACATGCTCACTGACGGAGCTGCCCTCTTCCATCTTGCAGTTAAAGAAATTTTTAGAAGCCTCATAGCTCTCAATTGCCGCGTGAGTCTCAAAGATCAATTTGAGATCACGGACAATATCATGTGGGTCTGAATTCTCAAACCTTTTCTGAAGCTCCGATTATAAACCATACAAGATAGCACACTGAACTGTGGAGTACTGAGTCTTCCGAGCGAGGTAAACATTCTTTACTTCATCGGTAGCAGTAGCTGCAGGTGGGTCACCCAGCGGTGCATCCAGCACATAGGTCAAATTACCAGCTGTGAGGACAATCCTCAAATTGTGGAACCAATCCGCGAAGTTGCTTCCATTGTTTTTCAACTTTTCTTTCTCTAGGAACGCATTAAAATTGATGGTAGGGACCGCCATTGATCTACAACATATTTGCAATAGTTTAGACTAAGTTTATGACAAATTGAGTTCTAATTAATAGTTAATTTAATCTAGGTGAACTCCCACTCAAAACAATATCCCTCACATTGTTTTAGTGATCACACGAACCAAATCCACCACATCAAAACCGATCATCACGAGAGTTGATGTAGCTTCAATGGCGAACAATCGACATGTTCATCATATCTACTATATGATTCATGCTTTACCTTTCGGTGATCCGTGTTCCGAGACCATGTCTGTACATGCTAGGCTCGTCAAGATCAAACCTTAGCTTCCGCATGAGCAAATCTGGCTTTCTCATGTTGTATACACTTGCAGAATCTAACACACCCGATCATCACGTGGTGCTTCGAAACAACAAGCTTTAGCAACGGTGCTAACTAAGGATGAACACTTTAGAACTTGAAATTCATGTGCATGAGGGATCATATTATAATGCTACCATCGTTAACTAAGCAATACAAGATGCATAAAGGATTAACATCACATGCAATTCATAATATGTGATATGATATGGCCTTTCTTCTTTGTGCTTCCGATCTCCATCTTCAAGCACGAACATGATCTCCATCATCACCGGCATTGCATCAAGGTCAATGACGCTGCTCCATGGTTGTCGTCCACCGGCTTCAACTATTACAACTACTTTGAATAGACACGCGGGTCTTAACTAAATTAAAGAAAACCATATGGCTCCTGCCGGTTGCCAACTTACAATAAGAATCATTGCATACATCAAATATAATCAGAATCATGGCCACATCACATCACAACACACCCCTGCAAAACAAAGTTAGAGGCCTCTACTTTCTTTGCATGTTTTACGTGGTTTGGGGCTTTCAATAAGTGTCGTTCTAACTTACGAACAAGAACCACAACATTGATACTAGTATTGTCAATCACCCGTTGTAAATTGAATCTTAACTATGTTGGGAGAAACAGGCACCCGCAAAGCCACTTATGCAATACAAGTTGCATGTCAAGCGTGGAGCAAGTCTCATGAACGATGTCATGTAAGGTTAGCCCGGGCCGCTTCATCCCACCATCCCGCAAGATGCAAAGTACACAAGAAGCAATCGACAACAAAAGCATCAACGCCCACAATGACCATTGTGTTGTACTCGTGCAACAGATCTACATATAGACACGGCTCTGATACCACTGTTGGGTTTCGTAGCATGGAAAACAAAAATTTTCTACCGCATACAAACAAACAAGCCAAGATCTATCTACTAGATTGTAGCAACGAGTCGATGGAATAACTCACCCTCGAAGATTCCAAAGTGTTTAACGAGAGCGGATTCTCGTGGGGGATGTAGTCGTACTCTTCCCGATCTCAAGATCGCGTAGACGATCCTTCCGGCGCTGCGTTCCGGCAGCGCTTCCGCAATCGGTCACACGTTCGGTACTCGACGAAGACCTTCCTCTCCCTTGTTCTAGCAGGCAGCGGAGGTTGTAGCACTCTCCTCGCGATTCTGGCAGCACAACGGCGTGGTACCGGAAGTAGAGGGGAGATCTCGCAGGGCTTCGCCTTAAGCCGGAGCGAGTATGGGACTATGAGAGAGCCTCGGTGATCTAGGGTTTAGACACACCAAGGAGGAGGTGCTAGGGCCGGCGGCTAGGGCTTGGGGCTGCCCAAGTCGGCGGCTAGGGGAGAAACCCTAGGCGGCGGCTATGGTGGGCGGCGGCTAGGGTTTAGGTTTAGAGGTGGAGGTGTTGTGTACTAGGAGGGGCAGCCCTGCCCCTCCTTATATAGGTGGAGGGGGCGCGCCAGGGGAGGGGAGTCCCTCCCCAACTCGGTCTCCAAGTGGGCCGGCGGTGGAGGGAGGGAACTCCTCCCCAAGTAGGTTTCCTACTTCCCCTCCACTTCCCAAAATAGCCGTTTGACTTTTCAAATTGGCGTTTGACTTTTCAAACTAGGATTTGATTAAACCCTTTATTTTGTTCAGCGATGACACCTAGTACATGATACAATCATTCCAACTTGTTATGACACATTCATGTACCCTTCCCCTCCAGAGTGCCGGACATTCCGGAACCTTCTAGAACATTCCCGATGAAAACACCGGAACCATTCTCCAACCCCGAAACAGGACTTTCCTTATATGAATCTTATTCTCCGAACCATTCCGGATCTGCTCATGATATCCCGGATCCCATCCGAGACTCCAAACAACATTCGGACTCTTACTCATCATTCCATAACTACTCAAACAACGTTGAATCCTTAAGTGTGTCTCCCTACGGTTCGTGAATTATGCGGACATGATCGAGACACTTCTCCGAACAATAACCAATAGAGGAATCTGGAAATTCATATGGCTCCCACATATTTCTACGATTACTTTGCGATCGAATGAACCACTTACATACGATACCAATTTCCCTTTGTATCACGATAGTTTACTTATCCGAGGTTATGATTGTCGGTATCTCTGCATACCTAGTTCAACCTCGTTACCGATAAGTACTCTTTTCTCGTTCCCGTGATATGTGATCCTCTTGTGAGCTAGTCACATGCTTGCAAGCTAATTGGATGACATTCCACCGAGAGGGCCCAGAGTATATCTATCCGTCATATGGATGGACAAAATCCCACTCTTGATCCATGTGTCTCAACCAATACTTTCCGAACACTCAATGCCACCTTTATAGCCACCCAGTTACGGTGTGGTGTTTGATGTCATCAAAGCATCCTTCTGGTGAAGGTGATATGCATGATCTCATGGTCCAAGGAATTAGGTTACTATGTATCAGAAAGCATATAGCAATTAAACTATTAAAATGACTTGATCTTTATGCTACGCTTATCTATAGGAGTATGTCCACCATATCATTCTCCTAACGATATGATCTTGTTGTTAATAACATCTCAATGTTCATGATAGGGAAACCACAATCATTTATTAACCAACAAGCTAGTATTATAAAGAGGATTTACTAGGGACTCTATATTAGTTTACAAATCACACAAGTATTAATGTTTCCTTGTTAATACTATTATAGCATGAATGTAAACATTTATCATAAACACAAAGATATAATAATAACTATATTTATTATTGCCTCTAGGGCATATCTCCAACATGTTCTTCTCCGGGTTGACCTTGATTCTGCGCTGGGAAACGATGAAGCCCAATAATTTGTTGACTGGAACCCCGAACACACACTTCTTAGGGTTAAGCATCATGTTGTATTTCCGGAGATTATCAAAGGTTTCTTTTAAGTCGGAGATTAAGTCGTTTGTCTTTTTATACATCACCGCTATATTGTCCACATAGGCGTTAATGTTCCGACCAATTTGATTGTGTAGGCAACACTGCATAGTCCGCTGGTAGGTAGCACCTGCGTTTTTCATCCCAAAGGGCATCGTGACATAGCAAAACGTGCCGTAATGTGTGGTGAATGAAGTGGCCAATTGGTCTGACTTCCTCATCTTTATCTGGTGGTATCCTGAGTATGCATCAAGAAAACAAAGAAGTTCCGAGCCAGCCGTCGAGTCAATGACTTGGTCAATGCGAGGCAAAGAAAACGGATCTTTCGGGCACACTTTGTTCAAGTCGGTGTAATCAACGCACATTCTTAATTATTTGGTTCCCTTTTTGGGGACAAGTACAGGATTGGCCACCCATCGGGTGTGAAGGACTTCTTGGATAAAACTAGCCTTAAGTAACCTAGCTATCTCTTTGCCTATGGCGCGTCTCTTCTCGTCTCCGAAGCGTCGTAGAGGTTGTTTCACCGGTTTGAATTTTGGATCAATATTCAAGTTGTGCTTAGCAAGTTCCCTAGGTACACCTTTCATGTTGGCAGGTTGCCAGGCAAAGATGTCCCTATTCTCATGGACGAACTCGACGAGCGCGCTTTCCTATTTAGGGTCCAGGTTCGTCCCAATGGCGGTGGTCTTGGAGGCATCGCCTACCACAAGTTCCACCGGCTTGATCTCAATGATGACCTTGAAGGAGGGATCAGAGTCAGAAATCTGCTTCTTCGATGTTGGGATCTCCGTGGCATCAACCTTGCTCTGGATCTCCTTGAATTCTTCGCTGTAGAGGACAGCTTCTACAAAGGCTGCTTCTCCAATATTGCAGTCACTTTCCTTTTTAAAGCTTCCGGATACGGTTATGACGTTGTTTGGTCTGGGTATCTTCAACTTATGTCGGAGCAACGTTCCTTTTTGCAACCCATCAACGAAGGCAGCCATGGCGGTCTGATCGTGCACTCCTGCGCAGGAATTCTTCGTATCTAGCCAGCAGGAGAGGTAGGCGTGAGATGACTCCTCTTTCAATTGCACGCACCGCTGTAGATCGCCAACATTGCAGGGACGCTTATACGTACCCTCGAAGTTTTTGGTGAATGCTTCTTGCATGTCCAACCAGTTGCAGCTGAACTTCTCCAACAAGTCATCAATCTATTAGCGGGTCATGCCCGTCAACATTAGTGGGAGGTACTTGAAGGCAACATTGGGGTTACCCCCGGCGATCTCCACCACGTTGTGGTAATCCTGCAACCATGTAGCTGGTTTGGCGGTGCCGTCATAGGGCTTGATCGTCTTGTCAATCCAGAATCCTTTGGGTAAGTTGCGGTTTGTATTACAGGTCCAAAGTAACATGCTCCCATGTATGGTCCTTCCCGGGCCTCGTGAATCTTGTCCAGGCGTGAACGTGTGTCTTATGGCTCCGGGCTTTCTCTTTTCTTCTTGCCGCCAGGGGATGGGCTGCGTGAACGACATGGGCCTCCTCCGCCATGGTGGCTGTTAGGTGGCGACGGAGGCGGAGGTGGCGGCGGGTTAGCCTTCTTGCTGTTACCCTCTTGAGACATCTCGCTCTTGTTACGGTTGCTTGTCGGACACAGAGGTTCTTGCCGCGACCTGCTCTTATGTCCTTGGTTGCGCTCTCCATCGTGACGGGGCTGCTCCGTGTTGTCGCGAATGACGATGCCGCCTTGCCTTGGCGGAGGCATGCTCGTGCGATGGTGAGCCCTTGGTTCTTCATGATGTCGGGGATATCAGGGCGGTGGAGGTGACGAGGATGAGCATTGCCTCCGTAGTCAGAGGATATGGGGATAGTGTCCTTCTTGTTACGTGCATCCTTCCGTCTCCGCTCTGATGAACCCGCCTGGGACCCCACATCCTGAGGAGATCGGTCCCTTGGCGGCTTAGGATTGCTAGACTGGCAATATGCTAGGTCAGACTCAAGACTCTGAGAGGTGGCCTTTTCCTGCTGTTTGACCGCCTCTGCTACAAGGTCATAGACATGTTCCATAGCTGCGGGTGATCTATCCTGCTCCAGAAGGGTCTTGGCGACGGCTAGGTTGAGAATAGGAGTGGGCATGACCTGCCTGCCCTCCCTGTTAATGTATGGCTTGGATTGTGGCGGCTTCGGTGGAGCCCATCCTAGGTTTCGCCATACACCAAGATCGTTGATGATGCGAGCCGGAGCTTTCTTAGCCTTCTGCTGCTTGAGCAGAGTCATCTACTCGGCCTCCATGGCTCTAGCTTTCTCTATTGATTTCTGCGCCTTGGCCAGATTGTGATCTAGTTTTGTGCCTTGCTCCATGATGGCCTGCGCTTCCTCTAGCAGCTGATGCCGCTTCTTGTCAAGCTGGACTATGTTCCTTATGTGAGCCACAATCATGGGCTCGACGAGAAAATTGTCGTACATCACTCTATTAGCTGGAGTGATTTGGGCAGCCGCAGACATGGATGCCGGAGGCGGTGGGTTTGCGATGTTGTTGTTACTCGGACCAACGTTGAGTTCCCGCAGCTGTTGCACTGGGTTAGGCGGAGGGGGCATGGCCTTTGCGCGATCATTGTTGGCAGTAATAGGTAGTCCCTTCCCCTTGTCCAGCGCTTCAGGCGGAGCTTGTCCGGGTTGATCTTCCTCCATCACACTCCCAATGGAGACGAACACCTCTCGGGATGTGATGGCCTTGTCAGCCTGCTCGTCGCGTCCGATGTCCTCCTCCATCTCCTGCATAGCAGAGTCGAGTTCCTCTGGGCTAAGGTCTATATCCTCCGAGTCCATGCTGATGTCGGCGTAGAGCGTGTCCAAGACAGAGTCAAAGGGTGTCGCGGCCTCCTCGATGATGGGTGGTGGTTGTGCGGCTACAGGGACGTTGATTGGAGGCGGCGGAGGTGGCGGCTGATGCGGAGGGGTGCCGGGTACGACTGCGAGCATTGCCTGAGCTTCTACATCAGCGGCCGCGAAGTTGTTTACGGTGTGCACCATGCCTTCAAAAGTGAGGCATCCTGAGGCTTGCATCCTCCTTAGAATATGCAGGAGAAGTGTACCGCGGTCCAGCCCTTCCACAAAGTGATAAATAGCATCATCATTGGGGTAATGTCCCAGGTTGGCCCATATACGGAGCCACCTGGCTAGGTAATCACGGGGGTTTTCACTGTCTCTCTGAACGCAATGCGCCAGATCGAAGATAGGCACCATGCCGACGAATTTGGATCTCTGCTTTCCAGACGCACGGGCGAAGCCAGCGGACTTGTGATCTTCCACCATTATATCCTGCACAAGGGCGATTTGGGTGGGCCTTGAATTTTTCCGATCTAAGCCGGCAAACTCCAAAGTGAGATCTGACTTGGATCCTTCCGCGAATGTATCCTGCCCATAGGCGATCCGCGCGGGCCTTGACAATCCTCGGACTTCCAGGGAACTAGTGCCTGAGTCGGTTTCGCTGATGAAGAGGTGGATGTCCCCGATTGGGATGATCGAACAGTGGGTGGGGTTTTTCTTTGCCGGGATCCAGAACACGTCGGGAGGGACGATATGAACATTACCGGAGAAGAGAACACGGCCGCTGGCTATGGTTTTTCCAATTCCCGCGAAGAGCTTGCACCTTGCCCATTGTAGAGCCTGAAGCGCCTCTTGCCACATGGTGGGTGCCAACTATCGTGGTATTGGAGACAAGTACGCCATGGAGGAGTCCTCACAGAGCGTGTTTAGATACATGGGGTAAGGCGGGAGGTTGGCGGGTACGAGGTAACACAGCTTACCCAGGTTCAGATCCCACGACGGTAGTGGAATCCTATTCCTGCTATAAATCACTATAATGGCAATACTCTGAGTTACAGGGATTGATTCGCTGTGCGCGATATGAGTTGAGTTGTCTGATTGTTCTGCGCTAAAGGCTCCCGCAAGTCCGGCTTATATAGTCGCCAGATCCTAGAGTTACAAGTAAAGTCCTAGCCGGACAGGTTAAAGAGTCCTGCACGGTACACAACTAGTCTAACGTGTCTTGCACTCCAAGTCTCCGGGTACGCTGGTGACTCCTTCGTAGCCTTCCTTTATCCGGCATGGGCCTCCCTTCTAGATCCATCTAACTGGGCCACCCAGCAGGCCATGGTCCTTGTTACCAACTGTGGCCCACCCGGGTTATCCGGATTAGAGACATGCTATGGTGATACCCATTTATCATATCCCTAACACCTAGGGGGTGCACCAGCCCCTAGAGGGGACACCTCTCCCTTTTCATGGTGGTAACCCCTCTCTTATTTTCCTTTTTAATTTCATGACATACATAACAATTAAACCACACTTACGGAATTAATAAAAAAATTATTTATTTATTTTGTGTTAATTCATTTAATTAACAAACAGTAACGATTACCCCTTGTGTGATTTCTATATTCCAAAATAATTTCGGCGCTTTTCTGAAACAACCCATATGCTGTCAAATAATTTAGTCGGAGTTCCAAATCCACTCAAAACGCGTCAGCGAACCTTAAGTGTATCACCCGACGGTTCTTAAATAACATGGGCATGATCGAGACACCTCTCCAATCAGTAATCATCAGTGGGATGTGGAAATCCGTGATGACTCCAACTTACACAATGATGAATCTAGTGATCATGTGAACTATTAACGTTGTACTACATTCCTTTTGTCTTGTGATATATTAATTGTCCGAGATCCGATCATTTGGTATCATCCATGTGATGGGGATATGCCTACCGGGGTATACCTAGCAGGACGTTCTGACTGGCCCAGGAACTGGCGAGTGGGCCTGCAAGACGGCGACTGGATCAAGGCCCGGTGTGGATTCGAGCGACTGGAAGCTGAAGGCCCAGGCGAGTAGATAGGCCCAGTCGGATTAGGTTAAACGAGTACCGAAGCCTTAACTGATTCGGTTGAGATATGTAAACCCTAGGGGAAGGTGAGTCTATATAAACCTCCCTACGGAGCGTGTAGAGATACGTTCCATCATACACCCAAGCGACTCGCCGCCTAGCTGCCGAGCTCCCCCCATTGTAACACCATCATAATACAATCTAGCAGGAGTAGGTCTTTACCCTTCGGGGGGCCGAACCTGTGTCTCCGCCCTCATCTCGCACCGCAGATGGCTGGCCGCCCTTGCCCCTCGTTCTACTACTCGCTGCCGATTGCAGCATCTGCCGTGACCATTCCCACGATAGTGGCGCCCACCGTGGGGCCTGGCCGGTCTGGCCGGTGTTCTGCGGCGAGATCCAATCTGCCCATCAACAAGATGGTCGCCACCGGCCGCATGATAGCGATCGGCGAGATGTTCCAAATCTTGCCGAGCAGCTACGTCCCGGCGGCGCGACCCGTCACGCACAGCATGATCTTGCCAGTATGCACGATCAGCCTCTTCGTCGGCCTCACCGACGTCATCATCTTGGAGGACTCGGCTCGCATCCGCGAGTCGCCGCCACGCGACCGGCTCTCCGAGAGCCAGGTCTGCATGATCCATCGCCTCGCCTCCGAGTACAACTCGGCCCACAGCAACGTGGCCGAAAACTCCGCGGCTGCAGAAGACGCGGCCCTCAACGACGACGCCGATTCGGCGATCCCGGCATCACTC
Organism: Avena sativa; assembly: GCA_916181665.1. Lineage (NCBI taxonomy): Eukaryota > Viridiplantae > Streptophyta > Magnoliopsida > Poales > Poaceae > Avena > Avena sativa. Next base: position 135,450,035 of record OV702295.1, read on the forward strand.
GCCGGATCCATCACCGCGGCTTCACCCGCGGGCTCCATCACCCGGTCTCCAACATGGGAGACTTCGAGGACCCCTCTATCCTCGGGATCTTCGACTTCGATTCTGGGTCGGAAAACTCCGCCGATCTTCGCGACGGGACAGGTCGCCACGCCGCGACCTACATGACGACTGGCACCGATCCGCCGGAGGATCCCTTTTCCACCCCGATCCCTCCCAACGCCACGGCAACGGAGGTCGAGGAACTCTGCCTAAAGCTGGCGGAGGCAGTCCGCAAAGAGCAAGCCGAGCGCGAAAAAATTCGCCTCGAGCAGGTGACGGCGCAGGAGCTGTCACGCTACCACCAGCAGGGAATCAGGTCGCGTCTGAACCCCACCGTCCAGGGGCGCGCCCTGAACTTTGACGACAAGAATGACCCGGCCTGCGTGGCCAAGCGCGCGATCTGCGAGAACGCGCCACCAGGAGGAAGCGCCCGGCCCCCACCAGGGTCGATGGCGATGGGCGCCCCACCTCCACCCAACCTCACACCCCCCAGGGATCAGCCGCGGATAGTGGTCTCCTCACGGGAGCGAGACGCGAATGGCCTACCACTGTTCTCCACCCCGATGGACAACCTCGTGGCGGGCCGAGCAGCGGCCGACAACATCACGGCCACTGGTGACGGCGCCCTACAGATCCAGTACGTCAGGGCCCTGCTCGCAAAGGCGGTCGAGCAGCAAAACGCAGGCGCCGACTCACAGGGTCGGGTGTACTCGCGTTCTTCGGGCAGCAGAGCGGCCTCAAGCGGCCGCCCATTGGCGGCAAACACCCTCAACTGCCCGCCACCAGAGCCACTACAGCTCCAACATCGACCCGCGAATGCGGCACTCTCCACCAACAACCCCAGGCCAACGACCAACTTTGTCGCCGCCAACGGTCAGCCCATCGACGCCCGCACCCACATCATCAACAACCAAAGCTGGCGCGCACGCCAGCCCGACGACCTGTGACACACCCTAACCAATCGCCGCGACGGCGAGCCGATGGGGTCGCTAAGCCGACTCGGGCCCAGGTGCTTCGGACCGATGATCCGAGGCGAAAAGTACCCGACGAAGTTCAAGGCGCCGAAGGAAATAGAGAAGTACGACCCTTCGTACGACCCTTTCGTGTGGCTAGATACATACCTCATGGCGATGGGGATCGCTGGCCACACCGACCTGCTAGCCGCCTGTTACCTCCCCTTGATGATGGAGGGGACGTGCAGGGAGTGGATCAACACCCTCCCCCAGGACAGTATCGACTCCTGGGAGGAGATGCACGACGCCTTCGTCAGGCACTTCGAGTGCTCCTACACCCGCAGCACCACCATTGAGGACCTGGAGCGATGCGTCCAGGGACCCCGCGAGTCGACCCGCAACTGGGTCCAGCGGTGGCAAGAACTATGGTACAACGCGGTCGGCATCCACCCGGACACCGTGATCCATTGCTTCAAGACCTCGTGCCGCTACGAGCCCTTGGTCGCCAAGCTCAAGCGACATTCTCGCACGCTCGACAACATACCGGACCTCCTCGAGATCGCCAAACGGTACGCGGAGGAAGATCCAAACCAGGAAACCGACGACGAGTCGGGAGGCCAACGCCGCACGAGCGGCAACGACAACGGACGATGTTCCGACCTATGCTACAGCAACACTCGCCTCACTGGCAAGCGCCGCAGTGACGGGCGAGTTGACATCGTCGCCAACGTCGGGCACGCGCAGCGTGATCCCAAGAGCTTCCGCCGCGACGGAGGGCAATGCCGCGATGGCGGCAACTACAAGGCGAAACCAAGGTTCGACCCCGCGGCCCTCCTTAACCAACCTTGTGCGTTTCATAGCAGGGAAGGGAAGCCCGCCACGCACACGACCGCCGACTGCCACACTCTTAGGGAGATTGAGAAGGCGCGGCGAGCGCGGGAGGACCCCGACAACAACCCGCTGAACGGCGGAAAATTCGGCAATGTGGCCGGCTCGCTGCACACCTTCACAGGCTTCAACACGAAGAGCGAGAAGAAGGTCATCGCCCGCGCCGTCGCCGTCAACGCGGTGGCCCAGGTGGACGTTCCCCAGTTCCTCAACTGGTCGGAGTAGCCCATCACCTGGAGCCGCCAGGACCACTCGCCACGCATCGAGTACCTAGGCCGAGTCGCCCTGGTGGTCAAGCCTAAGGTAGGCGACTACTGGCTCCCCAAGACACTGATGGACGGCGGCAGCTCCATCAACATCCTGTACCTGGACACCTTCAGGCGATTGCGGCTCCCGCAGTCGATGGTCGAGACGACCTACACCACGTTCCACGGCATCGTCCCCGGTCGGAAGGCGTACCCGATCAGCAAGGTCACGCTGCCAGTCACCTTCGGCACACCAGCAAACTTCCGCACCGAGCGGATCGTCTTCGAGCTGGTACCCTTCGACAGCCCCTACCACTGCGTCCTGGGGCGCTAGGCATTCGCCAAGTTCATGGTAGCGCCCCACTACGCGTACAACGCGATGAAGCTCCCCGGGCCGTGCGGCGTCATCACCATCAACGGCAATCCCGACATGGCCGCCGAGTGCGAGGCCAAAGGAGCCGAACTCGCCGACGCCGTCATCACGGCAGAGACCAACCACGCCGACGAGCTGGCCAAGTACGCGAGCGGGGTCAACAACGACGATCCCACCATACTCAAGAAGCCCAATTCGGAGGGCGCAAACACCTCAGCCTTCGAGGCAACGACGCACACCCGCACCGTCGAGCTAGTCCCAGGCGACTCCAGCCAGACGGTGACGATCGGGACGGGCATGAGCCCACACTAGGAAGGCGCGCTCATCGAGTTCCTCCGTGAGAACTGGGACATCTTCGCATGGAAGCCCTCTGACATGCCTGGTGTCCCTAGGGAACTCGCTGAGCACAAACTAAATGCCGACCCCAAAGTGCGACCTGTTAAGCAGTCGCTACGGCCCTTCAATGAAGAGCGCCGCCGAGCTATCATCGAGGAGGTGCAACGTCTACTCGCTGCAGGCTTCATCCGGCCAATCAAGTACTCCAAGTGGCTGGAAAACCCAGTCCTGGTCGAGAAGAAGAATGGGACCTGGAGGATGTGTATCGACTACACAAACTTAAATAGCGCCTGCCCGAAGGAGCAGTTCGTCCTCCCGCGGATCGACCAAATAATCGACTCCACCGTGGGCTCGGACTCGCTGTGTTTCCTCGACGCCTACTCTGGGTACAACCAGATCAATGGCTGTTGAGGACGAGGAGAAGACGTCGTTCATCACGCCATTCAGAGCCTTCTGCTACACCGCCATGACCTTCGGCCTCAAGAACGCCGGGGCAACCTACCAGCGGTGCATGCAGAAGTGCCTCGCGAGCCAAATTGGCTGCAATATCCACGTCTACATCGACGACGTGGTCGTGAAGTCCGTTCGCCAGGGCGATCTACTCGCCGACCTGGCGGAAACATTCGCCAACCTGCGGAAATACAAGATAAAGCTCAACCCAGGCAAATGCACCTTCGGTGTACCAGCAGGGCAACTACTGGGGTACGTCGTCTCCAAGCGCGGGATCGAGGCGAACCCCATGAATATCGACACGATCGCTCGACTCGGCAAACCCGAGTGCCTGCGTGACGTCCAGAAGCTGGCCGGGCGAGTAGCGGCTCTTAGTCGCTTCATCCCCCGCCTGGGCGAAAAGGCGATGCCCCTATACCGCCTGATGCGCAAGAACCCCACCTTCCAGTGGGACAAGGAGGTGGACGACGCACTACGCGACCTTAAGAAGGTGCTACTCGCAGCACAATTACTCGCCGCCCCCGTCGACAAAGAACCCATGCTGGTCTACGTCGCGGCTTCCGAGCGCGTCATCAGCGCCGTCATGGTCGTCGAGCGACCGGAGGAAGGAAAGGAGCGCCCGGTACAGCGACCGGTGTACTACATCAGCGAGGTCCTCACCGAGTCGCGCCAGCGATACCCGCAGTACCAGAAACTGGTGTACGCGGTTTTCAGAGCACAGCGCGGCGCCTGCCGCACTACTTCCAGGAGCACCCGATCACGGTCGTTTCCTCAGCACCGTTGCAGGACATCATCCGCAACCGCGAGGCGACTGGGCGAGTCGCCAAGTGGGCCGTCGAAATCGGCGTCCACAACATCAAGTACGAGCCACGAAAAGCGATCAAGTCGCAGGCTCTAGCGGACTTCATCGCCGACTGGGAAGAGGCCTAGCAGCCAGAAAAGCTGCCATACCTCCATTACTGGAGCCTGCACTTCGACGGCTCCAAGAACATGGACGGCGCAGGAGAAGGTATCGTACTGACTTCACCAAAGGGCGACAAGCTCCGCTACATCCTCTGCCTTGACTTCACCCCCTGCACCAACAACATGGCCGAGTACGAGGCACTACTCCACGACATGCGAGCCGCTAAGGAGATGAACGTCAATCGCCTACGCTGCTACGGAGACTCCGACCTCGTCGCTGGGCAAGTCACTGGCACTTGCGACACCGTCTCCCCCACCATGGCGGCATACCGCCAAGCAGTAGACAAGCTAGGGGACACTTCGCAGGCTACTCCGTCGAGTGGATCGACAGGCGGAAGAACGAGGAGGCCGACGCACTCTCTCGCATCGGGTCGGCTCAACTCGCACCACCCGCCGTCGTCTTCCTCGACACAATCACCAAGCCATTAGTCTGTCTCCCAAGGGAGATCGACATCGGAGTCCCGCTGCAGCCAGAAGCCGCCCTGGTCGCACTCATCGCCGAGCCAGACGACTGGACCAAGCCGTACATCGCCTACCTGGAGGCCGGCAGCTTGCCGGCAGACGAGACAGGCGCCCGGATGATCGTACGTCGATGCAAATACTTCACCATCATCGACGGCGAGCTCCACAAACGCAGCGTGACCGGCGTGTTCCAACGCTGCGTCCAACCCGCCGAAGGGCGCAAGATCCTCCACGACATCCACTCCGGCGACTGCGGCCACCACGCCGGCGCCCGCTCCCTGGTCGCCAAGGCTATGCGGCACGGCTTCTACTGGCCCACCGCACACGCCGACGCCATCGATATCGTCCAGCGATGCGCCGGGTGCCAGAAGTACGCCAACCAGACACACGTGCTAAGCTCAGCGCTCAAGACAATCCCCATCACCTGGCCATTCGCCATGTGGGGTATGGACATGGTAGGCCCCTTCAAAAAGGCCCCCTCCGGCTTCACCCACCTCCTAGTCGCGGTCGACAAATTCACAAAGTGGGTGGAGGCCAAGCCAGTCCGGAAATGTGACGGGAAGACCGCCACCAAATTCCTACGCGAGCTCATATATCGCTACGGGTTCCCAAACAGCATCATCACGGACAACGACACCAACTTTGCCAAAGGAGCCATGGCCGAGTTCTGCGAGGAACACCACATCCGGCTCGACCTCGCGTCAGTCGCCCACCCAGAGTCCAACGGCCAGGCGGAACGGGCCAACCAGAGCATCCTCCACGGCCTGAAGCCGTGGCTCCAAGTACCACTCGAGCGCACCGCTGGGTGCTGGGTCGAGGAGCTACCCTCCGTCATCTGGGGCATCCGCACCTCAGTCAACAGGTCGACAGGATTCACCCCCTTCTTCATGGTGTACGGCGCCGAGGCAGTCATGCCCACCGACCTCGAGCACGACTCGCCAAGGGTCGTCCACTACACGGAGGCGGCGAACGAACTCGCATGGCAGGACGGAGTCGATCAACTCGACAAAGCACGCGACCTAGCTCGCTCTCGCACTGCCATCTACCAGCAAGGACTCCGCCGCTACCATAGCCGGCGGGTGAAAACTGGCACCTTCCAGGAAGGCGACCTGGTGCTACGACTCATCCAGGACAAGAAGGGCATGCACAAGCTATCCCCCTCGTGGGAGGGACCATTCGCCATAGGGCGAGTACTCGGCAACGACGCCTACTACCTCATCGACGTCCGCGGGGACGGCAAACTCGACGTCAAGCGACCATGGAATGTAAACCTCCTACGGAAGTTCTACTCCTAGAACTCCACATATGTATCCTCCAGTCGCTATGAAATAAAAAATATTGGTTACCGCAAATTGCGTCTACTCTCCGTGTCCTGTGCCACTCGCACTCGTAATAACAGCGTCAAGCTAACTGCAGAAGTCAACCTCTGGTACAGCGATCGGCACGGCCAAGTAGTGCGCTACAAGGGCACTGGGGTACCCCCAGGCCTTGTAACGTCCATGAAAAACGCCTACCCGGAGCCCCATTGGAGTCGCCTAGCTCGACTGGCTCAACGAGCCAAGACAACTGCCTTCGCTTCTCACAGCGACCAAGATCCTCCGCATCCTCGACATAGCGACTCGAACGGCCAAGTACCACGCTCGGGGACTGACGACCAGTTCAGCGCGAGCGGCTAGGGAAAACGCCAAGTATGAGAGCATGCCTAGGACTCGCCATGCGACTGACCCAACGGGCCAGGCAGGAGTGATGCGCTCAAATTAACGCGCCAAGTCCTCACCCACCCTCGAGTCGCGCCTAGAACAACCAAGTACCACGCCCGAGACTCGGCCACCCGACCTCGTTTGCGCAAGGGAAAACGGTGAAGTACAGAGCACTCATGGGAGTCGCCTTGCGACTGGCTCTCCGAGTTCGGGCGAGTCGACCTCAATAACAAAACATTCAAAATCGCAAACACATAACAAACGAGGTAAACCCCATAAAAAGGGCAGACGCGCTCGGGGACTCGTTCAACCTTCAATCAAAAACACACGACAATTCACAAAACAACACGATATCTCACTAATAGCATGTCGCAATTATCACAAAATACAAAGTATGCCCAACGGCAGAACTGCCACTAACGCCCCAGGGAAAAATATTTTACTCCGCAGGCTTCAACGATGACTCGCCACCACCCTTGCGATTGCGAATGAAGGGAGTGTACGGGTTTGACGGGTACGTCGTCAGCTCACCCGCCATCGCCGCACAGAAGGGTTGCTCAATCTTGAAGTCTCGGTGCTGCGGCTCGGGGTCATTGGGTGCAACGACCATCTCCTGATAAGGAAGGAGGTCGTCCATCTCCCAGACGCGCTCGGAGTACGCCACGGCGCGGTCCGTCAACTTCAGCACCTCAGAAATCTCCACTGAGCCAGTCGACGACGGGTAGCCATTCGTCACGTCGTCCAGGTCGAAGTCCTCCGGGAAGTGAGCGAGCCCAAGGCTAAGTGTCGTCGTCTCTCCTCGTCGGAATGCCGATCGCGTCATGAACTCGACGACCGACGGCGCCTTCTCCAAGTATCGCCACACCTCGACGAGGTCGCTGGGAATCACTTCTGTGGGCAACATCTCCTGAAGATACGCCCGTATGCATGTCGCCCGAACCTTAAGTGTATCACCCGACGGTTCTTAAATAACATGGGCATGATCGAGACACCTCTCCAATCAGTAATCATCAGTGGGATGTGGAAATCCGTGATGACTCCCACTTACACAATGATGAATCTAGTGATCATGTGAACTATTAATGTTGTACTACATTCCTTTTGTCTCGTGATATATTAATTGTCCGAGATCCGATCATTTGGTATCATCCATGCCTAAATCGATCTTGTTCCAGACAAGAACTCTTTACTCATTCCATGATATGACATTCCCATGACCTAGTCACATTCTTGCAAGCGGTGTCAATGCCATATCACCATGAGGTCCCAGAGTATATCTTTCCATTATCAGGTCAAACAAATCTGACTCTTGATCCATGAGCCTCAACTAATACTTTCAGAATACCCAAATCAACCTTTATAATGACCCTGTTATAGAGTGACATTTGATATCATCAAAGTACCCTTCTAGCATCAGTGATTGACATGATCTCATGGTCTAAGGATTAGTTCTACTTTGTATGAGTTTGATATAGCAATGAAAATTGATGACTTGACCGTATTTCTATTCTTACTATGGGTGTAAGTGTTCATCACATCATTCTTCTAATGATATGACCTCATTATTAACAACCTCCAATGTTCATGATCAGGAAACCTTGATCATCGATTAATCAACGAGATAATTAAAAGAGAGGATTTACTAGGAACCTTTTGGTTGTTTATTAAACACACAAGTATTAACGTTTCCGATTAATACAATTATAGCATGATAAATAAACATCTATTATGAACATGGAATAATATAATAATCACTTTATTATTGCCTCTCGGCATATTCCTTTCAGTATCCCACTTGTAGTACAGTCAATAATCTATATTACATAGTGATGAATCTAACACCCATTGAGTTCTGGTGTTGATCATGTTTTTCCTTGGGAGAGATTTAGTCAATGGGTCTACCATATTTAGATCTATGTCTAATTTTCAAATCTTTATACCACCATCCTTGACATGTTCACAGATGGAGTGAAATCGATGCTTTATATGCGTGGAATTCTTGTGAGACCTTGGCTCTTTGGAATTGGCTATGGCACCATTCTTGTCACAATACATAACCATTGGATCTAACGTACTCGGAACCACACTTAGTTTAGATATGAACTCCTTCATTCAAACCGCTTCCTGCGTCGCTTCTAAAGCAGAAATATATTCCGCCTCTATAGATGATCCCACTACCACACTTTGCTTGGAAATCCTCTAGCTCACTGCTCCTCAATTTATTACAAATACATTCCCGGATTGAGACTTAGAGTCATCCGGATCAGTGTTGAAGCTAGCATCAATGTAACACTTTTCAAAGATATCTTCTTCACCGCCATACACGAGAAACATATCTTTAGTCCTTCGTTAGTACTTAAAGATATTCTTGACCACCGTCCAGTGTTCCAAACCTGGATCAGATTGGTACCTACTAGTCAAACTAATAGCATGTGCCACAGCTAGTCCTGTACATAACATAGCATACATGATAGAGCCTATGGCAAAGGCATAGGGAATCTTATCCATTACCTCTCTATATTCTGCTCTAGCCGCACTTTCAGTCTTTCTCAATGTCTTTCCCTGCAACATTGGTAAGAACCCTTTCTTACTTTCGTCCATTCTAAACTTCTTTGGAATCTTTTCAAGGTATGTACTTTGCGATACCCCAATTAAGTGTCTCCATCTATCTCTATAGATTTTTATGCCTAAGATATACGCAACTTCACCAAGGTCCTTCATTGAAAATTTACTATTTAGGTAATCTTTCACACTCTTCAAAAGTTCTGTATCATTTCCAATCAGCAATATTTCATCCACATATAATAATAGAAATGATATAGAGTTCCCACTAACTTTCTTATAAATACAAGCTTCTCCATAAGTTTGGAAAAATCCAAACCCTTTGATTACTTCATCAAAACAAAGATTCCAACTTCAAGACGCTTGATTTAGTCCATAAATGGATCGCTAAAGTTTGCATACCTTCTCAACATCCTTAGGATCAACAAAACCTTTGGGTTGCACCATGTACCACTCTTCCTCAATATTACCATTAAGGAATGTGGTTTTCACATCCATCTTCAAAATTTTATAATTGTAAAATGCAGAAACTGATAACATAATCCTAAAATACTTAGCATCGCTAGGGTGAGAAGTCTCATCATAGTCAACTCCTTGAATTTGTCGAAAAACTTTTGCGACAAGTCGTGATTTATAGATAGTCACATTACCATCAACATATGTTTTCTTCTTGAAAACCCACTTATTCTCAATGGCCTTACGATCATTGGGAAGTTCAACCAAAGTCCACACTTGGTTTTCGTACATGCATTCCTTTTTGGATTTCAGGGCTTCAAGCCATTTGTCAGAATCTTGGATCATCATCGCTTCGTCATACGTCGCAGGATCATCGTTCTCAACCATGACATTTAAAACAAGATCACCGTACCGATCAGGAGGGGCACATGGTCTTGTTAACCTACGAGGTTTGTTAGTATCCCTTTTTGGAGTTTCATGATTTTCATCATCATGTCCTAGTTAATTTGGTGAATTCACCACTGAAATAGTTTCTGGCACTGCGCTACTCGCCAATTCATGAATGTAGAGGTCCCAACCCTTAATAAGGTAGAGGTCCCTGTGTTTACAATGCTAGTCCCTGGCAATCAATAGCTAGCATCCACAGTTAAGATGTAATATCAAGAAACAAAGGTCATAATACAACTTCATAACCAATAATAAAATAATTCATTACATCTTAAATAGCTCATTTGGCTATCTCATTACAATGCAGCAGAAATAACTATATAGCATGGAGTCCTTCATCTTCAAAGTGCCACAGGCAATCATGTTGGTTGTAGACTTGTAATCCTATTCAACACACTTCACTAACATCAAACAAACCTGCAACATAATAAGTTATAGCCACAAGGGTCAATACGTTTTGAATTGTATTGGCAAGTGATACTATGGTAGAATAGTGGTATCTATCCTCTATATGCATTTGGCTAAGTGGAGCTTAGGCATGCTTTGCTCAAAATAGATTTTCCTTATCATTTGAAAACACTAAGTTTTTGTTTGTCAAAATCACCCAAGGCATCTACCAATCATTGATTGAAGATCGTTTAACCCTTGTTCAACCACAAGTTTTTAACTTAGAAATTGGGATGAGGAGATCCTTGATAGCTTCCATGTCTTGATGCTCAAATTGTCCATTGCCGGGGACATGGCTAAGTACTTAGATTTTACTCTCTCGAGAGGTGGTGGACTTTCCCCACAAGACTCGACATGCATCGAGACAAGATCTTTCAGAAGCCTTCCCTTAGACCAGAATGGACGCGCTCCAAACCTATCACCCCCTACCACCAACTATCCATTTGGCTAAGTTATTGAAACCTATATGATCCAGGCAGAGCCCATAATGCCAAGTGGCTGCACTTAAAGCTTCTCAACATTTGACATCTCAAATCTCTTTTTTCCTGGGTGGCTTTCCACAAGTGAGATACACTAGAGTAGTTCATAAATATGATACCCGTGTAACCACTCAACATAACCCATTCACACCATTCCACCCAGGTGATTCATTCACATAGTTGTTTTATTAAACAAACACATGTCATAGACTTAGAAATATTTCATAGCATGAATATAATCCACCCTTGTTTTCTACTAGCTAAGCTAAGAATGATAGTAGTAGGGATCTTAACTTAGGAAAATTCTACTAAGGCATCATCTACTAGGATTTCCCATGGCATAACATACTTAGTAAAAATTCCATGCAAGTCCTACTTAGAAATATCAGTAATGCATAGTGAAAATAATGGGACAAAAGTACGAAGCACCACTTGCCTTTTTTATAGAGAATATAGATTCACTCCTTGATCTTTAAATGGTCACACTCTTCAAAGTTCACTACAATTCAATCAAGCAAGAAAATATTCAAACTAGCATTCAAGCAATTCACCACATAAAATAAAGAAAACAAAACACTGCATGAAAGCATGTAAAAGATTGTTTTATTTGAAAAGGTGGTTTCTAATAGGCTATAAACATTTTAAAACACCTATTGGTCATTTATAAAAGTGGCAAAACCATCTTAAATCAAGTTAGTGAAAATGGCCATTTTAATCATCTTTGTTTTGCTAGAAATGATTTAAATCAAAGTAATAATTTCTAGTGTTTGACAAATATATTTTTAAACACAAATGTTAGTGTTTTAGGGTCAAGTGTTTAATATTAAACCATTGGCAAAAGGTTTCACCTAAAAACCATCTTTAAATCAAAGCAATATTTTATTTTGTTAGAAATGCCTTTGAACAAAGTAATAATTTTACTAGGGTTAATCAAATACATTTTTAAATCCAAAACATGGTGTTTAGGGTCAGAGAGTTTAATTCAAATCATTTTCAAAAGGTTTTACTCAAAAAGCAATTTTTAAATCATATTCAACATTTTTATCTAACTAGAAATGCTTTAATTCAAAGGGATAATTCCTAAGTGTCAAAAATATATTTTTAAACCAAAAAGTTGGTTTCTATGGTCAATAGGTTCAAAACAATCCATTTACAAAAGTTTTTACCCTAAAAACATTTTTAGAATAAATTTTATACACAAAATATGCCTACACATGTTTCTGCAAAAACAACCAATTTTACAGAAGCAAATCACTAAACAAAGGGCATGGTTGCAACTTATTCTTTTTGCTGATTCGATTGAGACAAAGTTTGCAAAATTTGGACATGTGGATTTAAAGTTATGAATTTTACAAAATCTAACATCTAATAGATCAAATCTGTTTTTAAATCGCAGCCTGAGCCACGTGTCTATTTCCTATTCGCCGGTACCGGTTCGCGTGGATCAAGCGATGCGGTGGATTGGATATAATTAAATTGTGCAACATAGAATGCTACGTACTCCTTCGGTTAAGTCATATATCGCATCCGTCAGATCTAAATCAAATGGCTCTAATCGAATCAACCACAAACTAGCGACGCTGCGATGGTGGCTGGCGACGGAGCGCTCTGGCAGTGGCGTCACCGGTGATACTGGAAGCGAGAGAAGGAGGGGAAGGACTCACCGAGTTTGCTGAAGCGTGTAGATGCTCAAGGTGGTCGTTGCGGGTGAAGTGGCGCTCGGAGCCACTGGCAATTCCTCGCCGTAGTTGTTGTCGGTGTCGGCATGCTCTAGTCTAGAAAGAGGCGAGGCTGCAGGTCACGGGAACACGAGTGGAGAGGGGCATTAAGCGCGGGCGAGTGTGGCGAACACGTGTGCGTCATCGAGAGATAGAGAGAGGGGAGGACGGGACTTACGAGAAATGGTCGCCGGAGTTGGATAAGTTCTCGGTGGCGCTCGGGTGATGACGAAGCCGATCTTCTAGCACGCGCGAGCGAGCTGGGGCTATCGGCAGATGCATAGGGAGGTGGGGATCACGCTCGTGTGGTCGAGGGGGCAAAGCGGTGGCTTGGCTCGCCGGAATTGGACGGTGGTTCGTCGGAGACAGTGGAGTTCAAGGTTGAAATTGAGGCAGCCTGGAGGCGAGCTGGTGCGAGCGAGCGAGGGGAAATGGAGAGGAGAGACATGCGATTAAATGGGCGTGATCGCAGTGAGTAATAGCCGCGGCGTTAAGGCGAATTACTCTGCAGAAATCAGGCCAGAAACGGCAACGATGGGGGGGGGGAAGAAGCAGTCGCGGGCAGGTGAGAACGATGACTGGCAGGTGGGGCAATGTCATCATCGAGTGAGGAGAGATTCGGTGGGGTCCAATCGTCAGCGGCTGCGCAGGTCATTTCGTGAGTAGAAGAAAATGGTTCTGGGGAGAGGGAGTGGGCTGCGAGTTGGGCCAGATGGGCTAGCTGGGCTGGGCTGACTTGTTTCCATTTTTTCAGAAACCTTTTTATTTTTATGTTTCTTTTTCTGTTTTGAGTTTTGTTCAAATAATTCAAACACTATTTGAATTCAGATCTTTACCAAACTTTCAATAGGTTTTTAATCTGTTCATTTATGTAATTAAACAATCCATTTTAGAATATTTATTTTATTCTCTTTATTTAAAATAGACATTTTGTCTCTATTCAAATAAGATTTTAAATATATTTTCAAACTTCTATTTGAATTCCAATTTTTACCAAACCTTTTTCGGTAGGTTTTATTTAGTGCAAATAATTCACTTTGAATTATTTAAAATATTTAATATGATTTATTAATCATTTAAATTGGGCAATTGTCTTTATTCAAATAAAATCCAATATGGTTTTAAATCCATATAAATTTTATTCAAATGATTCTTTTATTCCATTTAAGTTAATTAAATTACTTTTATTCCACTTGGGAAAATTCCAATTTATTATTTTCTCATGATTTAATTAATCTTTTTCATTAGGGTTTTTCTCTTTATTAAATATACTTAGAATAGGGTTTAATCCCATATAGTTTTATTTGATTATTCTTTGTCCCTTTTATTTTATTTGAATTATTTTTATTTCATTTGCTTATGGATTTAATCCAAGGTCTAAATTGTCTTCTAAATAATTTTCTTATTATTTAGGTTAGGCAAGGTGTCTTTATTTAAATAAAATTGGGTATATTCAATCCTTATGATTTTATTTAAATAAATGTTTACCCTTATATATTATTCAATAATCTTTCATTTTATTTGCTTATGGATTTGGCCAAGATTTAATTTGGCTTTTAAATATTCCTTATTTATTTATTCTTTCTTTATCTTATAAAATACATATCTTTTTATTTATAGATCCAAAATTGGTGATTCCAATTTGTAAAATTTTATTTAATATTTGTTTATCTTTTTAAATCCCTTTAGGATTAATTGCTCTCAATTTGGTATGGATTTTAGTTAGGAGATTTATTATCTTTGGAAATTATTTCCTTTTATCTTATTAAATTCATAAGATTTTATCCATGGTTCCAAATTGAATGAAACCAATTTCTATGTTTTTATAATATATTTTTTTATCTTTTTTAATCATTTTTAAATGTTTGTTGACCAAATTTTTATATGGAACAAATCCATAGTCTTAGAGACATCTTGGAAATGATTTTCTTCCACTAGGGTTTTGGTTTACTTTTCCAAATGTTTAAATTTCAAGATACATTCATTGGTAAATGTATTTCACTTGATTGAAATTTGTTGGATTCCATTTTATTCAAATTTGTTCAAGATGAGTTTTGATGTTTCTATTTGAAATCAAAAAGTTTCTTTTCACCCTAAATTTCAACAATTAATTATTTTGTTTATTTATTTTTCACATTTAAAAATTTGGAAAATTTTGGGATGTGACAGGCTACCACCCTTAAAAGAAATCTCGTCCCGAGATTTGGGAAGGCTAGAGGTTACAAGTTGGCTTCAAAACAACTAGGGTACTACCACCATTAAAAAGGTTTTCAACTAGATTACATCTTGGCTTACTTGGGATCTTGATGTATCTTCTCTGGGCACTTGTAGGCATAATGGCCTAGCTCTTTGCATTTGAAACACATCTGTTGGCTAATATCTTTCTTCTTTTCTGGACAATGTGATGCATAGTGTCCCATCTCTTTTCAATTGTAACATTGCACTTGGCTATTGTCCTTCTTGTTGGAATTAGGGCATTTCTTATTATTCTTCTTGGGTCTCTCCAAGGCTAGGAGTTCTTCTAGTTCATCCTCTTCATATCTCACCTCAAAGGTGGGAAATCTTTCTCTCTTCTTGGGGCAGTTACTAGAGATATGACCTTCTTCTTCACAAGAGTAGCAACATTTTGTGGTCATTTTGGATGTGGTCTTATGAGGCATGGTTTTGACTTTGCCTTCATCCTTCTTGGTAGAAGTTGTTCCCTTATGGAGGTTTCTGTAACATCCTAGATTTTATTATAGGATGTTACTAGAAGCATGCGTCATCCTTGCATCATTGCATCCTACAAATTAAGTTGCATTAAAACCCTACCATCAAAACCTATGGGCAAAAATGATGTAATCATGCTTGACCTTTCTAAAAGCTATGTAAAGATAATAATCTATGGTTCTATGATGACCACCTCCTTTTTACAAAAATTTAGAAATTGGTTTCATTGATTTTGGACTTGATATGCAAAAGATATCAAAGATTTGGTGAAATAGAAATGGAAAAGATAAAAGTATAAAAAAACCTACTGCCTAACCTACTGGGTCGGCTGCGCCAGCCCACTAACGCGCGCGTGTCGCCTAAGCGCTAGCGCCCAAGCCGCCAGCCCGCCAGCATAGTCCGCGAGCCCAAGCCGCCAGCCCGCAGCCGCCTGCTTCCGCTGACAGCCCGGGCCCACACGTCATCCCCTTCCTCCCCGCAGAAACCGCATCGCCGCCGTGTGCTGAGCGGACTCTGGCCGAATCAGGGGATAATCCATGACCCCCTCGCCAAGTTTCGTCGACTATATAAACCCCATGACCCCGCTGCCTCGAAACCCTAAAAATTCGTCGAACTCTCGCCGCCAGTCCTGCGAACGTGTTTTCGATCTCACCGGAGTAAGGCTCGGTCGAGCTCGGGGCAGAGGATTCCGAGCCTCTCCTCCGCTTCTTTTCCTCTCCATGTGACCCTCTCGTTTGACACTCTCTTCTCACATTATTTTCGCCTTGTCTCTCGCAGTACCGCGCCCGCGATTGCTCGCCGGAGCAACGCCGGTGACGGAGAGGGTCGGCGAAGCGCTTTTGACGTTCGAGGAAGCGAGGAGCGTCGCCGAGGACGCGAGCGTGACCGTGAGAACATGCTGGACGCCGTCGACCGCCTCGCCGCCTCGAGAACCCGCTAGTTCGTCGCCGAGCACCACCACCGACCGCACCGCCGTCGTCTGCCTCCCCTCGCCACCGTCGCCACCGTGGTAAGTCGCCGCTCCTCCTCCCGTCCATTAGATCGAAGATATGCGGCTTAGGTTAGAATGCTCCAACGAAGGGGTATGGGCGAGTGACGTTTCGCCACGTGGCAAGGCGGCGTCAGCGCCGCGTCGTCTAGCTGGGGCCAATCAGAAGCTGCCACTTGTCGCGTTTTCGTTAGGGTTAGATTTAAATTGGCAGATTGTAGTTAAATCTAGCAAAATTCATAGAAAATCAAATTTGCGTATAATATATCATTGGATTCACAAAATTGTGTAGAACACTTATCTGTAATAATATTACGATTTTGCGGTAGGTTTTTCTATGTAGAATTTAATCTCTAGATTAGAGTGTTTAATCCATAGAAAAATAATTAAAACCCCGTTTTAGTTGATTCTTGTTGTGTTGACTTTGTTCTTACAATACCTACTGAACAAAATAATAAAACCTTGATTAAGAACATTAGATCTGATTCGGGGCTAATTAGATGGTTGGATCTCCTTGTGAGCCTATGAATTAGAATAATGACCCAAATTAAATTAAACCTATGGGAAATCAATACTAATAACATCCCTAATACAATTGCAATCCAATTATACTACCTTGGTCAATTTAGAAAACAAATCTTGCATTATTACCATGTTGCATGCATGCATATTATCTCTGTGGCATATTTTGTGCATGTTGTGATTAGATCTATGCTTGTGTTTTGTTAGATTGTTCGGAGTGCGCTGAGGAGTACTGTTGTGTAGAGTGCTGCTCGGATCAAGGCAAGTTACACCACTTGTTCATAACTTGTGTCCCAGTTTTGATTCTAAGCATGTGATCTTCAAAATTCTGTAGTATGCATGTGTAGGCTGTTCTAGTAGATTTTTTTCTTAGTATTATTTCCAAGTGCGATGATTTTTTAGTACGCCATGAGTAGCTCTATACTTAGGATTCCCCTCCTAATAGGTATCCCTGTTTTGCTAAGTATTGCTTGCTATGCTATATATATGTAAAGTACCGTTGGGGGGTTCGAAAGACAATGACTTTCTTCTAAGTATAAAGGCTCTTTTGAGCAAACTTTCTTCTCAAATCCACTTCAAAATAAAACTAAGTTTTCTTCTGGGCGGAATGGTTGTCGGGACAACAAGTGAGATTTTGGTGGAGGACGGCTGCCCAGGAATCAAAGAAGTCTTCGATGTTTCAGAATTCAGAAGCTTCTAGTGCAACCACAATATATATGGGCTCTGTCTTGGCCTAGTACTTAGTGGGAAACCTCACCTGGGTACCAACATTTTGGAGGTTCTTGGCACGGTTGGATCCAGAAGGTAGAGGGGCTACTAAGGGAAAGCCTCGCCATGGTCTTGTTTGTATAAAGGACTTGATCATGGATTGTGGGTAAAGTGCACAAACTCTCGAGAGTATTGCAATCTGATCGATCAGTCGAGTTCACGGAAAAGAACACTTGAGCATCTGAAGGATGGAGCCTCTGAAGTATCTTCCTCTCTCTCTTTCAAATCCTAAAGTTTTCTAAAAACCCAAGGCGTGAGTCATATCGCTATTGGGAGGGTTTTGGGAACTTGGTGAGTAATATCCGACTGTTAGGTTGTTTGGATACTTAGTGAGTAATATCCTCGTGTGCCATTTGACCATATATTACTTAAACAAATGTTTACAAAGTAGGGATATATTCTCTTATTCTAAATACTTAAGAAAACTAGCTTTGAGCAAATAAACTCTATAGCCTAAACTAGCCTTGCATGTAGAGTTAGTCTTTTCTTTCCTTGGTGTAATTTGCCAATACATTCAAAGTATTGACCCAACTTGTTGGCTGCACGTCTTATGTGCAGAATCCAAAGATTGAAAGGTGCGCAGGGGTCGCGAGTCTACACTCGACAAGCCTGGGGCGTTGATGGACTCAAGCTACTTTATGTTTCCGCTGTTATTTGAGCTAGCTTAATACTAAGCAAATTTGTAATAAATTCATATTCTGGATTCTCCGTGTAATAAAGACTTTGTGTTTTACATGATATTCATCAACTATGCGTGCTAGCTATTGATCCAGGGACTAGCATGTAAATCACAGGGACTTGGGATCTTTATTGATCCAAGGTCACTACAGATGGTATCAGAGCACATCGTTGCCTATAGGACGTGACCCTAGGATTGGAACCACCTTTAACTTATGTGCCTTGCTTTTCTACTAAGTTATTTTTCCGCACTTCTAGTACCTGCTTTCCTCTACTTGTTTAAGTATCTAATCTTCACTCTTCTAACTTAAGGATGACAAGATTCCTTTACGACACCGTCGCGGACATCGAGCCCCTTCTCTTTGGTGGATGCCTCATGGACCTCCTCACGCATTTGGACCTTCCCCTGCCAACAATCCAGGGAAGCACAATGAAGAAACTCCACAAGGACGGCTGCTGGGGAGTCAAAGTCATCCAGCCAGGACAAGAGCGAGGCAAGAACCCGGAGGAAGACATAGCAATCCACATTGTTAGCGACTCCAAGGAGAAGGCCCTTTGCATCAGCTTGCAGCATCTCATTGGTCGCCTATGTGGACGCCATCATGAGGCTCTCCAAGGACACTGCGACGGCCTTTTTGGAAGACAAGATGAGGAAGGAATTCCCATGGAGTTAACCTTTGAGGAAAGGACTTCTACCAAGCGCCGAAGGACCCAATATCAAGACTTGGAGTGCCACATCCATGACCTTGAAAAAGGTAGCTTCCTCGAGATGTTAAGGAACGATGAGCTATGCGCTCTCATCAAGGAGAAGGAGGAAATGATCAAGTAGCAGGAGGAGGCAATGAAGCTCCAAGAGATAAAGTTCCATGACCAAGAGAAGAAATTCGCTAACCAAGAGAAGAGGGTGATAAATAAAAACAAGAGGATTAGGGAACTCAAGCAGGAGATCGAGGGAACTGAAGTGCAAACCGAAGGCCTTTTCAAGATAATCAATGATGTGCGTGGTTCCATGAGGGACTTGGCAAAGCAACTTGAAGCTGCAAAGAAGTCAAGTCTAGTGGAGGAACTACAAGGTGAGAAGGAGGGACTTCAGGAGCAGCTAGAAGCCACTACCAAGAAGCTGCAGGATGAGATAAAGAACCTCTAAGAGAAGCTTGAAGCCACCACAAAGGAGATGGAGCTGTACAAGTCAACCCTAGAGCAGGAAGGCTACTCATTTGAGGACGAGGAAGAGGAAGGCGTGGAAGATGTGTAGTAGTTGGACCACCTTTAAATTCTATAGCAGAACGTTATTCACAATTGTAATAAATACCAAGACATATTTGGTTTAGTTAAACTTGGAGGATTTCTGTGTTAAGTTTGTGCTATTATGTCTTGTGTGCCTTGTGTGTTTTCATAAGGGTAGGAGTTTACTACTTAGTCTTTCTGTCTATTTCTTAACTTGTCTCTCAAACCCCACAGATGCCGCCAAGACGTGCGAACACCAAAATTCCTCCAGAAATTGCACAACTTCTGGCCACTCAAAACCAGTTGATCCAACTGCTCGCTCAGAACATGCAAAACAACAACAACGTGCCACCTCTGCCACCGCCACCTCCACCACCACATCAACATGATCGCTTGACTCGGTTTTTGAGGTTGAACCCACCTACCTTCACTAGCAGCGCTGAACCAATCATCGCAGATGACTGGCTCTGTACAATTAACAAGAAGTTAGATACTGTGCAAGCTGTCGGAGCCGAAAGGGTACGTTATGCCGCGCACCAGCTTAAAGGACCTGCTGCAGAATGGTGGGATAACTACCAAGTCACCCACCCGAATATTGATGCTATCACTTGGGATTAGTTCGAGTTAGCTTTCCGCACTCATCATGTGGCTGCTGGTGTCATGACTCTGAAAAGGCGCGAGTTTCGCGAGCTACACCAGCTGCACCGTTCTGTCACCGAGTATGGTGAGCTTTTCAACAAGCTAGCCCGTTATGCACCTGATGATGTCTCCGCCGATGCCAAGAGGCAGGAGGAATTCTTAAGAGGACTCAATGATGAGATATCTATTCAGCTTGTGGCTCAGAAATTTGACAACTTTCAGGAACTCTTGGACAGAGCCATTGTGGTTGAATCCAAAAGAAAGAGCATAGAAAACCGCAAGAGGAAGTCTAACCCTCACAAGCACCCCGTTCCGTACCAGAAGCACTGCACTTCCTCACCACCACCTTATAACAATAATGGCCACAACCATAACGGTCATCACCATGGCGGCCACGAACACAATGGGCAGAAAAACCGCAATGGAAATGGCAGCAATGGAAAGGATCTCAGTGAGGTGACATGCTTTAAGTGCAACAAGACAGGGCACTATGCAACCACTTGCCCCGAGAAGAAGAATGGCAATGGCAATGGAAATGGAAATGGACACAACAATGGCAATGGAAACGGGAAGAAGCCAAATCCATTTGTCAAAGCCACAGTGAATCATGTCTCTATGGAGGATGCTTGTGACGCACCGGACTCCATGATTGGTAAGTTCAAGCTTAATTCTATTCCCGCAGTTGTTCTTTTTGATACTGGTGCATCGCATTCATTCATATCAAGGGTATTTGTGGATAGAGGCAAGATACCTACAGAGACTATAAACTCTCCTCTAAGGGTAAGTTCTCCTGGAGGAGAAATAGTGGCAAACTCTGGTTGCCGGGGATTAGAACTAAGGATTGGGACACACATCTTTCCCACAAGTCTAGTAGTTCTGGAGTCACAAGGATTAGACATAATCTTGGGCATGAATTGGATGATCGAATATGAAGGATTCATAGATTGTGCCAAAAGGACTGTCACGCTCACAACACCGGAGGGGAAGAGGATTCGTATCAAGTCAAATTTCGCACTTAAGGAAGTCATGGTAAACTCTCTTAAGGGGGTTAGCTTGGAGGATGTACCTATTGTGAAAGAATACCCAGATGTCTTTCGGGAAGAGTTACCCGGGATGCCTCCCGACCGTGATATCGAGTTCCTCATTGACTTGATGCCAGGCACAGGGCCGATAGCTAAGAGACCATACAAGATGGATGTGGAGGAGTTGAAGGAACTCAAGAAATAGCTTAGTGATCAATTGGAAAAGAAGGATAAAACCAAGAGGCTGGTTGTGGACTACCGCTCGTTGAATGAAGTGACGATCAAGAATAAGTACCCTCTACCCAACATCAATGACATGTTTGACCAGTTAAAGGGAGCCAGTGTGTTCTCAAAGATCGATCTGCGATCAGGCTACTTTCAGCTAAAGATTCGAGAGCAGGATGTGCCCAAAACAGCCTTCACCACAAGATACGGATTGTATGATTACACCGTAATGTCGTTTGGTCTAACCAATGCCCCGACATACTTCATGACCATGATGAACAAGGTGTTCATGGAATATTTGGACAAGTTTATCGTGGTATTCATAGATGATATACTCATATACTCCAAGGATGATAAGGAACATGAGAAGCATCTGCGCCTAATTATGGAGAAACTAAGAGAACACAAGTTGTATGCCAAATGCAGCAAATGCGAATTCTGGTTAAAGGAAGTGGGATTCCTTGGTCATGTTGTGTCGGCAAAAGGAGTTGCCGTAGATCCTAGTAAGGTAGCTTCCATAACTGAATGGGAATCACCCAAGAATGTGGGAGATATTAGGAGTTTCTTGGGCCTCGCAGGATACTACCGGAGGTTCATAGAAAAATTTTCCAAAATAGCAAAGCCCATGACAGAACTGTTAAAGAAGGAAAAGAAATTCCTATGGACCGAGGCATGTGAAGCAAGCTTTCAGGAGTTGAAGAAATGCCTTGTAACGGCACCAGTACTGTGTCTGCCTGATAACCAAAAGGATTTTCAAGTCTAGTGTGACGCTTCTCGACAAGGACTCAGAAGTGTATTGATGCAAGATGGGAAAGTGGTATCCTATGCCTCTCGACAACTTAAGAACCACGAGCACAACTACCCCACACATGATTTGGAACTTGCGTCTGTGGTACATGCACTCAAGGTATGGATACACTACCTCATGGGCAAGCATTTTGATGTGTTCACAGATCATAAGAGTTTGAAGTACATCTTCACCCAAAAGGAGTGGAATATGAGGCAAAGAAGATGGCTTGAACTATTAAGGATTATGACTTGGATTTACAGTACCACCCCGGAAAGGCAAATGTGGTGGCCGATGCCTTAAGTCATAAGGTTTATGTGAATGAACTTACTGCAGGGGAACTTCCAGAGGATTTATGCAAGCAATTCAAGGATCTCAGGCTAGAAATAGTTCCGAAAGGACACGTAGCGACTATGGAAATAGTGTCTACTTTTCAATAGAAAATCAAGGAAGCACAAAAGGGACATAAAGAGTTGGAAGAAATAAGAGTCAAAATAAGTGAAGGAAAGACAAAAGATTTTCGTCTGGACGAACAAGGAACCCTTTGGTATGGAAAGCGTTTGTGCGTTCCCAATGACACCGATATCTGGAAGTTGATTTTACAAGAAGCTCACGATTCACCTTACTCAATTCATCCAGGTAACATGAAGATGTACATGGATGTGAAGGATAGATTTTGGTGGAATAATTTAAAAAGAGAAATTGCCGAGTATATTTCCATGTGTGACGTATGCAATAGAGTTAAAGCCGAGCATCAGAAACCGGCCAGATTGCTGCAACCACTACCTATACCCGATTGGAAGTGGGACAAGGTAGGCATGGATTTTATCACGGGATTGCCCCAGACTCGTTTAGGATTTGATTCCATCTAGGTAGTGGTGGACCACTTTACCAAGGTGGCTCACTTCATCCCCGTAAAGACCACATATACAAGTGCTAAGCTTGCCAAGATATATATGTCAAGGATTGTAAGTCTGCATGGTGTTCCTAAGGGAATTGTATCAGATAGAGGCACCCAGTTCACTTCAAAGTTTTGGCGACAGCTACATGAGTCTCTTGGAACCCGACTAGAATTCAGTACTGCCTTCCACCCTCAGACAGATGGCCAAACGGAAAGGGTGAACCAGATTCTGGAAGATATGTTGAGAGCTTGCGCACTAGACTATGGGTCTAGTTGGGATGATAACTTGCCGTATGCTGAGTTCTCATACAACAACAGCTACCAGACAAGCATCAAGATGGCTCCATTTGAAGTCCTATATGGCAGAAAGTGTAGGACACCGCTGTTATGGAGTGGAGTTGGAGAACGTAGTCTGTTTGGACCTGAATTGATCAAGGATGCCGAGGAAAAGGTACGGCAGATTTAGGATAGGCTAAAGATAGCCCAATCCCGACAAAAGAGTTATGCTGATTCCAAGCGCAGAGATGTGGCTTAAAAAATAGGGGACCGTGCGTATCTCTGAGTTTCACCACTACGAGGAGTTAAGAGGTTCGGAATCAAGGGTAAGTTAGCCCCACGATTCATAGGACCATATAAGGTTCTGGCCCATAGAGCTAAAGTAGCTTATCAGTTGGAATTACCAGAAGGACTGACTGTTCATGATGTGTTTCATGTATCACAACTAAAGAAGTGCCACCCAGAAATGGCCGAAACTCCGCTAAGGGATACTGTTCCCCTGGAGGAGGTTCAATGGGAGAATGACCTTACTTACGAGGAGAAGCCCATCAAAATTTTGGAAATGGCTGAAAGGATTACCCATACCAAGACTATCAGATTCTGCAAAGTACAATGGAACCACCACTCCGAGGAAGAAGCCACGTGGGAGCATGAAGAAGATTTGAAGGCGGAGCATCCACACCTATTTGCTAGCCAACCCGAATATCAGGGACGAGATTCTTCTTAAGAGGGGTAGGTTTGTAACATCCCAGATTTTATTATAGGATGTTACCAGAAGCATGCATCATCCTTGCATCATTGCATCCTACAAATTAAGTTGCATCAAAACCCTACCATCAAAACCTATGGGAAAAAATGATGTAATCATGCTTGACCTTTCTAAAAGCTATGTAAAGATAATAATATATGGTTCTATGATGACCACCTCCTTTTTACAAAAATTTAGAAATTGGTTTCATTGCTTTTGGACTTGATATGCAAAAGATATCAAAGATTTGGTGAAACCGAAATGGAAAAGATAAAAGTATAAAAAAACCTACTGCCTAACCTACTGGGCCGGCTGCGCCAGCCCACTAACACGCGCGTGTCGACTAAGCACTAGCGCCCAAGCCGCCAGCCTGCCAGCGCAGTCCGCGAGCCCAAGCCTCCAGCCCGTAGCCGCCTGCTTCCGCTGACAGCCCGGGCCCACACGTCATCCCCTTCCTCCCTGCAGAAACCGTATCGCCGCCGTGTGCTGAGCGGACTCCGGCCGAATCGGGGGAGAATCCGTGACCCCCTCGCCAAGTTTCGTTGACTATAAAAACCCCACGACCCCGCTGCCTCAAAACCCTAAAAATTCCTCGAACTCTCACCGCCAGGCCGCCGTTTGCGAACGCGTTTTTGATCTCGCCGGAGTAAGGCTCGGTCGAGCTCGGGGCAGAGGATTCCGAGCCTCTCCTCCGCTTCTTTTACTCTCCACGTGACCCTCTCGTTCGACTCTCTCTTCTCACATTATTTTCGCCTTGTCTCTCGCAGTACCGCGCCCGCGATTGCTCGTCGGAGCAACGCCGGGGACGGAGAGGGTCGGCGAAGCGCTGCCGACGTTCGAGGAAGCGAGGAGCGTCGCCGAGGATGCGAGCGTGACCGTGAGAACCTGCTGGATGTCGTCAACCGCCTCACCGTCTCGGGAACCCGCTAGTTCGTCGCCGAGCACCACCACTGACCGCACCGCCGCCGTCCGCCTCCCCTCGCCACCGTCTCCACCATGGTAAGTCGCCGCTCCTCCTCCCGTCCGTTAGATCGAAGATCTGTGGCTCAGATTAGAACGCTCCAATGAAGGGGTATCGGCGAGTGGCATTTTGCTTCGTGGCAAGGCCGCGTCAGCACCGCGTCGTCTAGCTGGGGCCAATCAGAAGCTGCCACTTGTCGCGTTTTCGTTAGGGTTAGATTTAAATTGGCAGATTGTAGTTAAATCTTGCAAAATTCATAGAAAATCAAATACTTGGCCAAATTTTGCGTATAATATATCGTTGGATTCACAAAATTGTGTAGAACACTTATCTGTAATAATATTACGAGTTCGCAGTAGGTTTTTCTGTGTAGAATTTAATCTCTATATTAGAGTGTTTAATCCATAGAAAAATAATTAAAACCATGTTTTAGTTGATTCTTGTTGTGTTGACTTTGCTTTTACAATACCTATTGAAAAAAATTATAAAACCTTGCTTAAGAACATCAGATCTGATTCGGGGCTAATTAGATGGTTGGATCTCCTTGTTAGCCTATGAATTAGAATAATGACCCAAATTAATTTAAACCTGTGGGAAATCAATACTAATAACATCCCTAATACAATTGCAATCCAATTAGACTACCTTGGTCAATTTAGAAAACAAATCTTGCCTTATTACCATGTTGCATGCATGCATATTATCTCTGTGGCATATTTTGTGCAAGTTGTGATTAGATCTATGCTTGTGTTTCGTTAGATTGTTCGGAGTGCGCTGAGGAGTACTGTTGTGTAGAGTGCTGCTCGGATCAAGGCAAGTTACACCACTTGTTCATAAATTTTGTCCCAGTTTTGATTCTAAGCATGTGATCTTCAAAATTCTGTAGTATGCATGTGTAGGCTGTTCTAGTAGAATATTTTTCTTAGTATTATTTTGCAAGTGCGATGATTTTGTAGTATGCCATGAGTTGCTCTATACTTAGGATTTCCCCTCCTAATAGGTACCACTGTTTTGCTAAGTATTGCTTGCTATGCTATATATATGTAAAGTACCGTTGGGGGGTTCGAAAGACATTGACTTTCTTCTAAGTATAAAGGCTCTCTTGAGCAAACTTTCTTCTCAAATCCACTTCAAAATAAAACTAAGTTTTCTTCTGGGCGGAATGGTTGTCGGGACAACAAGTGAGATTTTGGTGGAGGACGGATGCCCAGGAATCAAAGAAGTCTGCCATGTTTCAGAATTCAGAAGCTTCCAGTGCAACCACAATACATATGGGCTCTGTCTTGGCCTAGTACTTAGTGGGAAACCTCACCTGGGTACCAACATTTTGGAGGTTCTTGGCACAGTTGGATCCAGAAGGTAGAGGGGCTACTAAGGGAAAGCCTCGCCATGGTCTTATTTGTATAAAGGACTTGATCATGGATTGTGGGTAAAGTGCACAAACTCTCGTGAGTATTGCAATCTGATCAATCAGCCGAGTTCACGGAAAAGAACACTTGAGCATCTGAAGGATGGAGCTTCTGAAGGATCTTTCTCTCTCTCTTTCAAATCCTAAAGTTTTCTAAAAACCCAAGGCGTGAGTCATATCGCTATTGGGAGGGTTTTGGGAACTTGGTGAGTAATATCCGACTGTTAGGTTGTTTGGACACTTAGTGAGTAATATCCTCATGTGCCATTTGACCATATATTACTTAAACAAATGTTTACAAAGTAGGGAAATCTTCTCTTATTCTAAATACTTAAGAAAACTAGCTTTGAGCAAATAAACTCTATAGCCTAAACTAGCCTTGCATGCAGAGTTAGTCTTTTCTTTCCTTGGTGTAATTTGCCAATACATTCAAAGTATTGACCCAACTTGTTGGCTGCACGTCTTATGTGCAGAATCCAAAGATTGAAAGGTGTGTAGGGGTCGCGAGTCTACACTCGACAAGCCTGGGGCGTTGATGGACTGAAGCTGCTTTATGTTTCCGCTGTTATTTGAGCTAGCTTAATACTAAGCATATTTGTAATAAATTCATATTCTGGATTCTCCGTGTAATAAAGACTTTGTGTTTTACATGATATTCATCAACTATGAGTGCTAGCTATTGATCCAGGGACTAGCATGTAAATCACAGGGACTTGGGATCTTTATTGATCCAAGGTCACTACAGATGGTATCAGAGCACATCGTTGCCTGTAGGACGAAACCCTAGGATTGGAACCACCTTTAACTTATGTGCCTTGCTTTTCTACTAAGTTATTTTTCCGCACTTCTAGTACCTGCTTTCCTCTACTTGTTTAAGTATCTAATCTTCACTCTTCTAACTTAAGGATGACAAGCTTCTTTTACGACACCGTCGCGGACATCGAGCCCCTTCGCTTTGGTGGATGCCTCATGGACCTCCTCACGCATTTGGACCTTCCCCTGCCAACAATCCAGGGAAGCACAATGAAGAAACTCCACAAGGATGGCTGCTGGGGAGTCAAAGTCATCCAGCCAGGACAAGAGCGAGGCAAGAACCCAGAGGAAGACATAGCAATCCACATTGTTAGCGACTCCAAGGAGAAGGCCCTTAGCATCAGCTTGCAGCAGCTCATTGGTCGCCTATGTGGACGCCATCATGAGGCTCTCCAAGGACACTGCGACGGCCTTTTTAGAAGACGAGATGAGGAAGGAATTCCCATGGAGTTAACATTTGAGGAAAGGACTTCTACCAAGCGCCGAAGGACCCAATATCAAGACTTGGAGTGCCACATCCATGACCTTGAAAAAGGTAGCTTCCTCGAGATGTTAAGGAACGATGAGCTATGCGCTCTCGTCAAGTAGAAGGAGGAAATGATCAAGTAGCAGGAGGAGGCAATGAAGCTCCAAGAGATAAAGTTCAAGGACCAAGAGAAGAATTCGCTAACCAAGAGAAGAGGGTGATAAATAAAAAAAAGAGGATTAGGGAACTCAAGCAGGAGATCGAGGGAACTGAAGTGCAAACCGAAGGCCTTTTCAAGATAATCAATGATGTGCGTGGTTCCAAGAGGGACTTGGCAAAGCAACTTGAAGCTGCAAAGAAGTCAAGTCTAGTGGAGGAACTATAAGGTGAGAAGGAGGGACTTCAGGAGCATCTAGAAGACACTACCAAGAAGCTGTAGGATGAGATAAAGAACCTCTAAGAGAAGCTTGAAGCCACCACAAAGGATATGGAGCTGTACAAGTCAACCCTAGAGCAGGAAGGCTACTCGTTTGAGGACGAGGAAGAGGAAGGCATGGAAGATGTGTAGTAGTTGGACCACCTTTAAATTCTATAGTAGAACGGTATTCACAATTGTAATAAATACCAAGACATATTTGGTTTAGTTAAACTTGGAGGATTTCTGTGTTAAGTTTGTGCTATTATGTCTTGTGTGCCTTGTGTGTTTTCATAAGGGTAGGAGTTTACTACTTAATCTTTCTGTCTATTTCTTAACTTGTCTCTCAAACCCCACAGATGCCGCCAAGACGTGCGAACACCAAAATTCCTCCAGAAATTGCACAACTTCTGGCCACTCAAAACCAGTTGATCCAACTGCTCACTCAGAACATGCAAAACAACAACAACGCGCCACCTCCGCCACCGCCACCTCCACCACCACATCAACATGATCGCTTGACTCGGTTTTTGAGGTTGAACCTACCTACCTTCACTAGCAGCGCTGAACCAATCATCGCAGATGACTGGCTCCGTACAATTAACAAGAAGTTAGATACTGTTCAAGCTGTCGGAGCCAAAAGGGTACGTTATACCGCGCACCAGCTTGAAGGACCTGCTGCAGAATGGTGGGATAACTACCAAGTCACCCACTCGAATATTGATCCTATCACTTGGGATTAGTTCGAGTTAGCTTTCCGCACTCATCATGTGGCTGCTGGTGTCATGACTCTGAAAAGGCGCGAGTTTCGCGACCTACACCAGCTGCACCATTCTGACACCGAGTATGGTGAGCTTTTCAACAAGCTAGCCCGTTATGCACCCGATGATGTCTCCACCGATGCCAAGAGGCAGGAGGAATTCTTAAGAGGACTCAATGATGAGATATCTATCTTGGCCTAGTTTTCTTCTAGGCGGAATGGTTTTTGGGACAATGAGTGAGATTTTGGTGGAGGACGGCTGCCCAGGAATCAAAGAAGTCTGCCATGTTTCAGAATTTAGAAGCTTCCAGTGTAACCACAATACATATGGGCTCTGTCTTGGCCTAGTACTTAGTGGGAAACCTCACCTGGGTACCAACATTTTGGAGGTTCTTGGCACAGTTGGATCCAGAAGGTAGAGGGGATACTAAGGGAAAGCCTCTCCATGGTCTTGTCTGTATAAAGGACTTGATCATGGATTGTGGGTAAAGTTCACAAACTCTTGAGAGTATTGCAATCTGATCGATCAGCCGAGTTCACGGAAAAGAACACTTGAGCATCTGAAGGATGGAGCCTCTGAAGGATCTTCCTCTCTCTCTTTCAAATCCTAAAGTTTCCTAAAAACCCAAGGCGTGAGTCATATCGCTATTGGGAGGGTTTTGGGAACTTGGTGAGTAATATCCGACTGTTAGGTTGTTTGGACACTTAGTGAGTAATATCCTCGTGTGCCATTTGACCATATATTACTTAAACAAATGTTTACAAAGTAGGGAAATCTTCTCTTATTCTAAATACTTAAGAAAACTAGCTTTGAGAAAATAAACTCTATAGCCTAAACTAGCCTTGCATGTAGAGTTAGTCTTTTCTTTCCTTGGTGTAATTTGCCAATACATTCAAACTATTGACCCAACTTTTTGGCTTCACGTCTTATGTGTAGAATCCAAAGATTGAAAGGTGCGTAGGGGTCGCGAGTCTACACTCGACAAGCCTAGGGCGTTGATGGACTCAAGCTGCTTTATGTTTCCGCTGTTATTTGAGCTAGCTTAATACTAAGCAAATTTGTAATAAATTCATATTCTGGATTCTCCGTGTAATAAAGACTTTGTGTTTTACATGATATTCATCGAATGTGAGTGCTAGCTATTGATCCAGGGACTAGCATGTAAATCACAGGGACTTGGGATCTTTATTGATCCAAGGTCACTACAGTTTCAAAACATTTGATGCATTCCATCTTGTTTCATTTGTTGAACTATAGGATAGATGGGGCAGTGGATAGGGACATGATCATTTCCTTCACATAGGAAACACGTCACTTGAGATGTGGGGCATTATTTAGTTGGATGTTTCTCTTCACAATTAGGGCATTGGTCCACATGCTCCTTAGAAGTGTGTTCCATGTCTCCACAAATATTACAATCTTGAGTTCGTCCTATAATATCATCCTTGATATCATTGTTGTCACAATCTCTTTGGGAAGAGTTGTTTATCATGTTGATCATTTGATTGGTCATCCTTTGCAACAATTGGGATTGGATTTCCAAAAACTTTTGCATGGTTGGGTCTAACTCATTGTTGTTGGATAAAAACCGAGTTGTCACATGATTCAACTGGGCTTGGGTTACTAGAAGCATCTCTTGGTTGTTGTTGTTGTCACCATTCTTGATGTTGGAGTCTTTTGGAGAAGTCATATGTTTGGGTTGGATTGGGATTAGAATAGGCAAAATATTTCTAAGAAAGAAGTCTAATCACACACATCACAATTCACACAATCAATGTGCAAGCAATCACAATCAAACATTCCACTCAAACAACAAGGTTCAAGCACATTTTTAGGCAACAAAATATTTTTCCTACACCACATAAGTTGGAGTGTTTGATCTAACCTAAATACTAGTATGGTGGTCCAACTATGGGATTTTCTTGAGATCATTCCATTCTTCATAGTTGTTTCTTCATGGATAAGTTCATTGTATCCTTGGAAAAATTTCTTGCATCTTGGTCCCAAAACTTGAAAGGTGATGATGGTTCCTTCTAAGTTGTGTTTCCTTAATCTTCAAGTCTTGAGTATTGTTCTTGTCTCACTTGTAGTCCTTAGTGATGTCTAAGTTGAAGTCCTTGATGAAACTCGAGTTGAATTCATTGCTCATGTTGAGTCTTTGTCCATCAAGTTTGAAAGGGGAGAGATGTAGAATCAAAACAAAAATAGTTGAGGAAAGAATTTACAAGATTGTTTGTAAATAAGTTTTGGAACACATACAACTCCTATTTTTCTAAGGGGTTTTGTCCAATCCTAGGGTTACAATCCTACAGGCAACACAGTGCTCTGATACCATCTATAGAGGTCCCAACCCTTAATAAGGTAGAGATACCTGTGTTTACAATGCTAGTCCCTAGATCAATAGCTAGCATCCATAGTTAAGATGTAATATCAAGAAACAAAGGTCATAATACAACTTTATAACTAGGAATAAAATAATTCATTACATCTTACATAGCTCATTTGGCTATCTCATTACAATGCAGCAGAAATAACTATATAGCATGGAGTCCTTCATCTTCAAAGTGCCACATGCAATCATGTTGGTTGTAGACTAGTAATCCTATTCAACACACTTCAAACATCAAACAAACCTGCAACATAATAAGTTACAGCCACAAGGGTCAATACATTTTGAATTGTATTGGCAAGTGATACTATGGTTGAATAGTGGTATCTATCATCTATATGCATTTGGCTAAGTGGAGCTTAGGCTTGCTTTGCTCAAAATAGATTTTCCTTATCATTTGAAAACACTAAGTTTTTGTTTGTCAAAATCACCCAAGGCATCTACCAATCATTGATTGAAGATCGTTTAACCCTTGTTCAACCACGAGTTTTTAATTTAGAAATTGGGATGAGGAGATCCTTGATAGCTTCCATGTCTTGATGCTCTAATTGTCCATTGCCGGGGACACGGCTAAGTACTTAGATTTTACTCTCTCGAGAGGTGGTGAACTTTCCCCACAAGACTCGACATGCATCGAGACAAGATCTTTCAGAAGCCTTCCCTTAGACCAGAATGGACGCGCTCCAAACCTATCACCCCTACCACCAACTGTCCATTTGGCTAAGTTATTGCAACCTATATGATCCAGGCAGAGCCCATAATGCCAAGTGGATGCACTTGAAGCTTCTCAACATTTGACATCTCAAATCTCTTTTTTCCTGGGTGGCTTTCCACAAGTGAGATACACTAGGGTAGTCCATAAATATGGGACCTATGTAACCACTCAACATAACCCATTCACACCATTCCACCCAGGTGATTCATTCACATAGTTGTTTTATTAAACAAACACATGTCATAGACTTAGAAATATTTCTTAGCATGAATATAATCGACCCTTGTTTTCTACTAGCTAAGCTAAGCATGATAGTAGTAGGGATGTTAACTTAGGAAAATTCTACTAAGGCATCATCTACTAAGATTTCCTATGGCATAGCATACTTAGTAAAAATTGGCAAGTGTTTAATATTAAACCATTGGCAAAAGGTTTCACCTAAAAAACCATCTTTAAATCAAAGCAATGTTTTATTTTGTTAGAAATGCCTTTGAACAAAGTAATAATTTTACTAGGATTAATCAAATACATTTTTAAATCCAAAACATGGTGTTTAGGGTCAAAGAATTCAATTCAAATCATTTTAGAAAGATTTTACTCAAAAAGCATTTTTAAATCATATTCAACATTTTTATTTAACTAGAAATTCTTTAATTCAAAGGGATAATTCCTAAGTGTCACAAAATATATTTTTAAACCCAAAAGTTGGTTTCTATGGTCAGTAGGTTCAAAACAATCCATTTACAAAAGTTTTTACCCTAAAAACATTTTTAGAATAAATTTTATACACAAAATATGCCTACACATGTTTCTGCAAAAACAACAAATTTTACAGAAGCAAATCACTAAACAAAGGGCATGGTTGCAAATTATTCTTTTTGCTGATTCTATTGATATGAAGTTTGCAAAATTTGGACATGTGGATTTAAAGTTATGATTTTACAAAATCTAACATCTAATAGGTCAAATATGTTTTTAAATCACAACTCGAGCCACGTGTCTATTTCCTATTCGCTGGTACCGGTTCGCATGGATCAGGCGATGCGGTGTGTTGGATCTAATGAAATCGTGCGGCACATAATGCTACGTACCCCTTCGGTTAAGTCATATATCGCATCCGTCAGATCTAAATTGAATGGCTATAATCGAATCAACCACAAAGTAGCGGCACTGCCACGGTGGCTGGCGGCGGAGCACTCTGGCAGTGGTGTCGCCGATGATATAGAAAGCGAGAGAAGGAGGCGAAGGGCTCACCGAGTTCGCCAAAGCGTATAGATGCTCAAGGTGGTTATTGCAGGTGAAGGGGCGCTCGAAGATGCTGGTAATTCCTTGTCGTAGTTGCTGTCGGCGTCAGGCACGCTTTGGTCTGGACGGAGGCGAGGCTGCAGGTCATGGGAAGACGAGTGGGGAGGGGCGTTAGGCGCGGGCGAGTGTGGCGAACACGTGTGCGCCATCGAGATAGAGAGGAGAGGGCAAGACTTATGGGAAATGGTCGCCGGAGTTGGAGAAGTTCTCGGTGGCGCTCGGGTGATGACGAAGCCGAGCTTCTAGCACGCGCGCGGGCGAGCTGGGGTTATGGGCAGATGCGTAGGGATGTGGGGATCATGCTCATGTGGTCGAGGGGGCAAAGCGGTGGCTGGGCTCTCCGGAATTGGCACGGTGGTTCGTCGGAGACAGTGGGGTTCGAGGTTGAAATTGAGGCAGCCTGGAAGCGAGCTGGTGCGAGCGAGCGTGGGGAAATGGAGAGGAGAGACAAGCGATTAAATGGGAGTGATTGCAGTGAGTAATAGACGCGGCGTTAAGGCGAATTACCCTGCGGAAATCAAGCCAGAAACAGCGATGAGGGGGGGAAGAAGCAGTCGCGGGCGGGTGAGAACGATGACTGGTAGGTGGGGCAACGTTGTCAGCGAGTGAGCAGAGATTCGGTGGGGTCCAATTGTCAGCGGCTGCGCGGATCATTTCACGAGTAGAAGAAAACGGTTCGGGGGAGAGGGAGTGGGCTGCGAGTTGGGCTAGATGGGCTAGCTGGGCTGGGCTGGCTTGTTTCCATTTTTTTCTTCCAGTTTTTCTTTTTCTATTTCCTTTTTCTATTTTGAATTCTGTTCAAATAATTCAAACACTATTTGAATTCAGATCTTTACCAAACTTTCAGTAGGTTTCTAATCTGTTCATTTATGTAATTAAACAATCCATTTTAGAATATTTATTTTACTCTCTTTATGGTTTGTTATTTATTTAAAATAGACATTTTGTCTCTATTCAAATAAGATTTTAAATACATTTTCAAACTTCTATTTGAATTCCAATTTTTACCAAACCTTTTTCACTAGGTTTTATTTAGTGCAAATGATTCACTTTGAATTATTTAAAATATTTAATATGATTTATTAATCATTTAAATTGGGCAATTGTCTTTATTCAAATAAAATCCAATATGGTTTTAAATCCATATAAATTTTATTCAAATGATTCTTTTATTCCATTTAAGTTAATTGAATAACTTTTATTCCACTTGGGAAAATTCCAATTTATTATTTTCTCATGATTTAATTAATCTTTTTCATTAGGCGTTTTGTCTTTATTAAATATAATTAGAATAGGGTTTAATCCCATATAGTTTTATTTGATTATTCTTTGTCCTTTTATTTTATTTGAATTATTTTTATTTCATTTGCTTATGGATTTAATCCATGGTCTAAATTTTCTTCTAAATAATTTACTTATTATTTAGGTTAGGCAAGGTGTCTTTATTTAAATAAAATTGGGTATATTCAATCCTTATGATTTTATTTAAATAAATGTTTACCCTTATATATTATTCAATAATCTTTCCTTTTATTTGTTTATGGATTTCGCCAAGATTTAATTTGGCTTTTAAATATTCCTTATTTATTTATTTATTTATCGTATAAAATCCATATCTTTTTATTTATAGATCCAAAATTGGTGATGCCAATTTGTAAAATTTTATTTAATATTTGTTTATATTTTTAAATCCTTTTGGATTAATTACTCTCAATTTAGTATGGATTTTAGTTACGAGATTTATTATCTTTGGAAATTATTTCCTTTTATCTTATTAAATTCATAAGATTTTATCCATGGTTCCAAATTGAATGAAACTAATTTCTATGATTTTATAATATTTTTGTTTATCATTTTTGATCATTTATAAATGTTTGTTGACAAAAAATTTATATGGAACAAATCCATAGTCTTAGATAGATCTTGGAAATGATTTTCTTCCACTAGGGTTTTGGTTTACTTTTCCAAATGTTTAAATTCGAAGATACATTCATTGTTAAATGTATTTGACTTGATTGAAATTTGTTGGATTCCATTTTATTCAAATTTGTTCAAGATGAGTTTTGATGTTTCTATTTGAAATCAAAAAGTTTCTTTTCACCCTAAATTTCAACAATTAAGTCTTTTGTTTATTTATTTTTCACTTTTCAAAATTTGGAAAATTTTGGGATATGACAATGAAGAGGAGGTTCAACAACCTCATCGAGTTCTACCTTCCTACTGTTCACACCTTCCGAGAGAAACTCCTTCTCCAAAAAGGATCCATTATTAACAAAAAATTTGCCTTCAGATTTGTGATAGAAGGTGTACCCAATTGTTTCCTTAGGGCATCCTATGAAGACACATTTTTTCTCTTTAGGTTCGAGTTTATCAGTTTAAAGTTTCTTCACACAAACATCACATCCCCAAACTTTTAGAAATGACAGCTTAGGTTTGTTTCCAAAGCATAATTCATACGGTGTCGTTTCAACAGATTTAGATGGAGCCCTATTTATAGTGGATGCGGTAGTTTCTAACGCATAACCCTAAAAAGATAGCAGAAGATTGGTAAAATTCATCATAGACAGAAAAATATCCAATAGAGTATGGTTATGATGCTGGGATACACCATTGTGTTGTGGTGTTCCAGCGGGAGAGAGTTGTGAAACAATTCCACATTCTCTCATATGTGTGCCAAACTCATATCTTAAATATTCTCCTCCATGATCAGATCATAGAAAATTAATATTTTTGTTATGATGATTTTCTATTTCACTCTAAAATTCTTAGAACTTTTCAAAAGTTTCAGACTTGTGTTTCATTAAGTAAATATACCCATATCTACTTAAGTCATCAGTGAAAGTAAGGAAATAATGATATCCACCATGTGTCGGCACACTCATTTGTCCACACACATCGGTATGTTTGATTTCTAATACGTCGGTCGCTCGTTCCATTGAACCAGAAAACGACGTTCTAGTCATCTTTCCCATAAGGCATGACACACATATATCAAATGATTCATAGTCAAGTGATTCTATAAGTCCATCTGAATGAAGCTTCTTCATGCATTTAACACCAATATGACCTAAATGGAAGGGACACATATATGCGGCAATATCATCATTTAACTTAATTCTTTTGGCATTCACATTATGAATATGTGTTTCATTACTACCAAGATACAAAAGAAATAAACCATTCTTCTTAGGTGCACGACCATAAAACTTATTATTCATATATATTGAAAAACCTTCTTAGACTAGAATGAATAATCGTCTGACATGAAACAAGATCCGGAAATAATGTTCGTGCTTAACATATGCACCAAATAACACTTATTCAGGTTTAAAGCTAATCTAGATGGTAATTTAAGAGACAACATCACTAGTAGGAAAACCCTTATAGAAGTCGTTTTACTAGTGGCGTCCAAAATATAATGCACGCCACCACCTAAAGACGAATTAATAGTGGCGTTCATAAATTATGGAATGCCAGCAGTATATGCTATTAGTGGCGTCTTGTTATACTCATACGCCATTAGTGACGGGGTCCCACGGACGAAGCTGGGACAAACCTACTGGTGGCATTGTGAACAAGTGAATGCAATGGCTACGCTCTATGGTAGTGGCGTTCAACATGAATTGAACTCCACAACTAATAAGAAATCTGCGACCTTTTATAACACCTCATCCTTTAGATTGGATCAATCCCTACCTCACACTCTATCCCGACCGCCGTCTCCCTCAACCCCACTGCCGCACACATTGAATTCCCTCACCCCATTCGTTCCTGAGCCGCCGATCGCCGCACCTCTCACCTCCTCTCTGAGCCACTGGCTTACGCAACCACCGTGGCCAGCCCCGACCGTTGCCGCCATAGCTCTGTCCGTTCCCGTGCCACCGGTCGCCGCACCTCTCACCTCCTCTTCGAGCCGCTGGATGTTGCAACCACTGCGGCCATCGGCGGTCGCCACTGCCCCATCCATTCCCGAGCCACCGGTCGCCGCACCTCTCCTCCTCTCTGAGCTGCTGGCCGCCGTGACCACCATCGTCGTCCCCGTTTGTCACTGAGCCGCTTGCAGCAGCTTCCCCGTCCACAACCTCGGTGAGCCACCAGCCACGCCTCTGATCCCCATTTCTTATGCGTTTTAGAAAAATTATAGATGCACATGTGTGTTAGATATTTATATTAGAAATTCTAGAGACAAGTATGATAGATAGTGTGTTTTAGATATTAAGTTTTAGCTCAAATTGTACATATAGAGATATGCGTTTGTTAATTAGATGGTGATAGTTTAGGCTGAGAAAATTTTATATGCAAATATCTCATCTCGTTACCACAAAGTATAAATGAAGTATTTCCATATGCTTGTTTAGACTTTGGCATTATCGATTAGGTATTTCTAGATGCAAAGATTCTCACTTTGTTAGACTTTTGTGGTTGTGAAGTTGACAGATAATTTTATGGTTCCTGTAACATGGTTGGGATAAAATGTGGTGCACAATATTGTTCACAACCATGTTATACAAACCGTGGAAATGTCTCCCTTCTTCAGACAATGTTGGAGATAATTGTAGATTATTTTTGTTGTTTTGTTTCCAACGGTCAACAATTACACTATGACACAATCTAATGTCAAAAGGTTTAAATAAGACCTTGTCGTATGTCCATGAATATCTTGTACATTTGATTTGGTCTTATAGGCACTCTTTTTGTCTTGTGTGTGTTTATATGAGACCTTAAGTTCATCTATGACACCTTATATTTGTAAGATTACATGACTACCTTTATGTTTGAGTTTCTAAAATTAGGATTGCTTACTCCATTCCTGAAATTATTTTGCATATGGCTTTATGAACATGCAGCAAAT
This sequence comes from Avena sativa, assembly GCA_916181665.1. Classification (NCBI taxonomy): domain Eukaryota; kingdom Viridiplantae; phylum Streptophyta; class Magnoliopsida; order Poales; family Poaceae; genus Avena; species Avena sativa. The sequence continues at coordinate 135,488,128 of OV702295.1, forward strand.
GCAGCCCTGCATCAACTACGGCCATGAAAGTTGTCAGGATAAGAAGATTATCATAGTGCTTCCCGAAGACTTTGAGACTGGTGGTATGTTTTGCTTAATTATGATTTCCAGCCTTGCATGCATTTTGATCGAAACTAATTAACTATTGTTTTCATATATATTTTTCTCAGACCATCCCTTGCCATGCAAGAAAGGACTTTCTTCACCATGTGAACAAACGTGTCAATCACCAGGGACAATTTGAGGTTACCTTGGTGGAAGAGGCAATACCTGACAAGAGCTACAAGATTCTAGTCATCAACAAGGTGAATCAGACTTACTTTACATGACCACTTTGGACAGATTTGGTAGAAAGGTTTGGGATGGATGCTAGGACGAGGTTGAGAATCTACCTCGATAAAACTTGTGGAGACATCTTTTTCTCGTACGATATCCATGACGCAGAGGTTTCTGACTTTGAAGATTATTCCCTTAGGTAGAACTAGTCTTGTAACTTTGAAGACATGCCTAGTTAGAACAAGCTAGATAGTCATCTAAGTTAGTTAGTTGTTTGTATCGTTGTATTCTGAATGCTATCCACTAAACTTTTGTTGTATCCTGTTGTTGTATTCTGAATGCTATCTAGTGAAATATGTTGTATCATGTTGTTGTATTCTATTATTATGCTGATATAATCAAGATTTTTATTTTTTTAATTGTCGATTTATGATTAATGGTGTTCCGTAGGGATCGAATGCCACTAAAGCTTATTGTACTGGTGGTGTTCGTCGAAACGCCAATAATATCTAACTTATAACTAGCGTTCCCAGCAGACCCCACCACTATCTTCTACCAGTTGAATGAGATTAGTGGAGTGCGCGTTCAATGCCACTAACCTCCTTTTCCGAATGCCGCCACTAGGCCTTTTCCTACTAGTGCATCCCTACGGAGATCACATCAACCTTTGATCCACTATCGACGCACATCATGACCTCATCCCTCGCAAGTTGCCACTTATTCCTTAGCCCCTATTTGGAGTTAAATATGTGAGCAACCGAACCAGTATCAAATACCCAGGCACTATTGCGACTACTAGAAAGGTACAAATCAATAACATGTATATCATATATAACTTTCTTAAACTTACCATTCTTCTTATCCTCTAGATACATTGGGAAATTATGCTTCCTGTAACATCCCAACTTTTCTATCTTCCGGTCTTAATAGGAACCTATAAAATTTAGGGGGGAATAAAACATTTTAAGTTGATCTAGCCATTGTCTGTTTAACTACTTAGTTGCTTGATCCTCAGTATTGCCTGGTTTAAATTATGTGCTTGCCATACTAGTGTGTCCTAGTGGCTCTTGTGCTTAGGATTACATTTGACTAATCACTAGCACCACCCTAGTTTGTGTTTTGGGAGGAATCAGAGAAGACCGCCATGTCTGATCCAAGCCCCAAACCCTTGAGGCCATAAAAACCCCATGCCTCTCTACCTTGCCATGAGAACAATCAACCCCACAAGGCACCTGGTTAACCCCCCCAACCTTGTTCTCATTGTCTGTTGGTGTTTTGAATACAATTGGCAAGTATAGCAAATGGTCACCTTATTTCCTACCCACTTTAGATGATCCTTGCAAGATATTGGAGTTGATCCAGGAGGCAACCAGGTCCTGGACTCACTCATCTCACCTCCCTCTACACCCCCATATCCCTACCCTTGACATTCGTGGGTTGTGCTCGACGTGAGCATCAGACAAAGTCGTCCCCGAGCGTGTGCTGCCCTAGATCCTCCCACACCCCTCCCCACTCTCTAAACCTCGCTGCAACGCACGCAGGCGCATGGCACATCTCCAGCACTGCAAGACCCCTCTCTCCACCACCTTGCCCACCCCATTGATCACCCTAGACGGGAGAGAGAGAGTGGCAGGGCGGCAGATCGGCAAGATCTTGCATGGACACCCCCTGCCCCACTAGCCACGGTGCTGTCGTGTCCTTGGGCCCGTGCAGCTCGCGTCTTTCCCAGGCACCTCCCACCCCCTCTCCCTCACTCACCAGGCACCTTCCCTACCCCTAACCCTCGCCGGCCACGTCACCGTGGCCACGTCGCACGCGCTTGCATCCCTCAGTTCCCCAATGCAGAACTACCGCTAGAACGCGTAGGGGACGCATCCCACTGCCCTCTCCACCACCCCCAAGTCTAGACCTAGCACTCCCTAGCCCTCCCCTAGGCCGACCACGACGCGACCCAGCGTCGAGCACCTGACGGGCAAAGGCGACGTTGGGACAGCCCGCACCATCCCGAGGCTGTGCGCCGGTCCACACGCCTCTTAACCCTCCCCATGGCTCGCAGCGACACACACCCTCCCTCTCCTGGTCCACCCACACTCTCCTCCCTCGCCATGGATGACCCCTACACTCGGTGCACCGTGAGCCGCTCCGCATCGGCATAAAAACCCCAAGCCACCTACCGCTCTCGCCACCCACCCCATTCTCACCCCAACGCACTCCCACTCCACCCCAAGGAGGAACCGAGCTCGCTCAGATCCTACCTCCCACTCTGCTCATCACACCGCCGCTATGCCGACTAGGAGAAGGTGAAGGTTGACGTCGCCACCTCTCCTCCCTTCTCTCCCAATCTTCCATGCATGCATGCAGGACCAGCACCGCTCCTCTGACCTTGTTCCTCCCCTTCCCCTAGAACTCTGGGAGCATCACCGGAAGGAGGCCGAGAACGACGACGCTGCGAGCCTGTTCCCCGATCGTCCCAGGAGCCCAAGCCGCTGTTGCCGCCCCTCGTCTGGATCCGCATTGTCGACCGCGTTGAACCACGCCCTCCCCGACGCTGCCCCGCCCCTAGGTGAGCCTCCCCGAACCTCCCTAGTAGCCACTAGGGTTCGTCGCTGGCGATACCACCCTTGAGAGGAAGAAAAGCCCTCGGCCGTTGGATCCTTTCAGATCTAACGACCCATGGCGCTGCTTACCGCTTCGCCAGCCCGCAGATGCTGACGCACGAGGCCCCCGCTGGGGATTCGAAATCCCCAGCTCCCGTGCATGCTGACGAGCGAGTGGGCCGGCCCAGCTCCTGTGCGGGCCTTGGCCAGGCCTCAGATCCACTTAGCCACTTTTTCCTTTTTCATTTATTTAATCCCAGAAAGTTGCGCTAAAGATTTAAATCTGCCAAAAATCACCAAAACCTCTGTTTGACCTAATTCACACTTTGAGGATTAGCCTTTGTAAATCTTCACCACCTCCCACAGGTATCTTGCCAAAATAATATCTGTAGTTTCCTTGAGAATTTCTGGAGTAAGATAAGGTAGTTTTCACTTTTTATTTTTAGTAATTTTTCTGCAAGTCAAAAAAATATGAAACCACCTCCTAGGCCTTCCCTTTCAACCTACCCATCCAAAAAAATTGGAATCACACCTTTAGGAGTTGTAACACCTGTAGTAAATTTTGCAAGTTTGGGGCAGAAGCTTCTTGCAGGAATTCTAGAAGCTTATGTGAAGCCCCTTTTTAAGTTATCCCAACTCCAGGAGTTGAGAACAATCCATACCTACTTACCCCCAGTAGGTCATATGTTTAGTAATATTATTTCTGTGTTGGGGATTATTTGAGTGATTCTAGTCTTTTCTGCAGTGTTAAAATTGCTATAAATCAACCATATTAGCTAAAATCATGAATCCAATTGGGTTGGTTTAGTATTTCAGTTACCTACCCAGAAGTATTATTTCTGATCCCCGTTCTCTTGCAGAACAGATTTGAAACCCTTCTTTTCTTATTAGACTAGGGTTCACTATTAAATTCACCATTATTGTTAGGAATGCCAAAATTAGTTGATTCCAATGGCCTTGGCTTGCTCATTTCCGTAGCTACAAATGTGTGTTTTGGTTTGCCCAGTTGAGTACTTATTCTGTACTGTTTGCCTTGTTTGCTCCGTGTTTGATGTGTGGTGTGTTGCTTGTTCGTTTATTTTCTTTTGCGATGATAGATACGAACGAGGAAGGGTACGAGGAAGGTGATTGGGAGTATCTTGAAGAAGGAGATCAGGGACAAGTTGCCAACGAAGGCAAGCCTCCTTCTTGCTCATACACCTTGTCCTATTACATTACCTATGCATGTTTTATCTACTCCTTTATGCAAAAATGCACTTGTTTTACTATATTATACTCTATATGGGGAATGTTTGGCTCCTCCAAATAATTACCCCCTCCCTTAGTACCATTAGGTACAACCTATTTGTATAATACCTACCTTCCCTTAGTATGGTAGATGGTCTTTAACACCATAACCCCTTGGAGACCCTGTTTCAGCCTAAACAAAAGTGTAGGATGGGAAGATTCCAGGAAAAGACTTACAAAAATGCTTTATGTGAAAACCTTGGTGAGGCTTGGCCTACCAAGTGAATTTGAAAATGTGAAAGGTTTTGTTTTACAAAAAGATAGGCAAAGGAAGGAGGAAAATTTTTGACGGAAACAACCGGGATGGCCAGTTGTGAAGCTAGCGCAATTAATCCGTGCAACCACATTACTCTAGAATGGGACGGGGCTGGGCTAGAAGTTTGACTAATCTGGTACAGGTGTCTCACACTACGACAGGGGTAAACAATCCCCAGAGGGTGGGCCTTCTCTGTCCAACGGTCCATGCATAGCATTGACCGGGAGAAGGAACACAGGGTCTACGGGCCTCCGCGCGAGAAGGAACAAAGGTGCAAAACATGCTCCGGTTGGCTGGTTACTATATAGGGTGTCCCGGTGTTGAGGGGGTTAACCTCATAGGGTAGGCACTTGTACCAGAGAGGGCATTCAGAAGGTCTTTACTGGTTATTCGACCCACGATCGGTGTGGATCAGGGAGGGGTAATCGGATGGTGTGGGTACAGTGTACAACCTCTGCAGAGTGTAAATCTATTCGAATAGCCAAGTCCTCGGTCATGGACGGTTGTGATGGAAGCTGTGCAACGGTAATGGTTTTGATGTCAAAAAGGATTTTTGGGAAGCTAATGGCTTGAAAATGATTTGACATGGGATGGTCGGAAAAAGGAGGAAGGAGTTTGGTCATGAGATGACCGGAAGGAAAAAGAATGGGTGACCCAATCCTAGAATTTTCTTAAATTTTCCAAAAAGGTTTCCAAATTTTTTTACCAAAAATGTTACAATAAAGATATAGAGACATGCTATATCTACAAGAGAAACTAGTTTATAAAAGAACTTCTCTTGGAGCTATCCTACCATAGCCATATTGCATACCTGTTATTATTGTTATTTTAAAGTGGTTTGCGAGTACATTCAAAGTACTCACCAATATTGTCCCTGGCTATTTACTTGGCCAGATTATAAGCTGGAAGATGGGAATAACAAAGGTTACAACAACGACTTAGAGAACTAGGGCGTTGCTCCGAGTCAGGCACCCTTTGGGCTATGGCATGACTCGGGCCTTTTGCGTTTAGCGTTTCCGCTGCTACAGTATATTTGTGCCCAAGTGGCCCTTTTGTAAGAATATCTATGTAAGACTTATTATTTCAGTACTGAAATGGATGTGTACTTTAATACTATGTCGATTATGCTCCACGAGTCATTGATCATGGGATCGTGGTGGTTTGCATAATGGGTTATCCCGGACCGTAAATATGGGGTGCCACAGACTTGGTATTAGAGCCATCCTGACTATAGGAGCCCCTAGATAGCTTGGACGTTAGTCGAGGACCTAAAACTATTTTCATCAACAAAACGAAGAACATGAGTATTTATAAAAATAATGCTTATGTCTTCTCTCCTATATTTTCAAAAGGCTACCTACATTAGACTTCCGTTGTAATTACTAAAATTTTGCACACATTGCACTAACCCCAACTCCTCTAAAAAATTTGTAGATGGATGTTGTGTTCACCAAGTTCCGTCAGGTGGGACTGGAGCTGCCACTCCAGTTGTTTGAGGCTGAGTTGGGAGAGTTGACTCGCTTGGTGGGACGCCCTACATCAGAGATCAAGGGCGCCCACATCCCCACTCTAATTGACGGGGAGCTCTCTTGGATCATGGTATGCACGGTGCGAGGAGGAGTAGTACCCCGATCTCCGAGGACTTTGAAGTCAATGTGATTGAGAAAGAGTGGGGAGATGGCATACTCAGGGTAGCCTAGGAAGCCCTGGCGCGTCTGGCCTATCACCATCGCCAGCAGCTAGAGGAGACGCGATTGCGCTTCTTTGGGAGGCATCATGAGGAGGGTTATGTGCTCCAGGCACCACCCCACCCTGACTTTGGGGCGTATATCCAAAACATGGAGTACACCCTAAATAAGACTCAGACGCACCTGGACAGTGTCCGAATGGATCTAGATCTCAAGGCTACCCAGTTACTCGCCACAGAGGAGAGCCTAGAGGAGGAGAAGGCGGGGCGTGCACTAGCCCTATTTGAAAAGAAAGCCACAGTTGCTAGGAACAAGCGTCTCATGAAGAAGATGAAGGATCAGAAGGAGCTTCTTGTGACCATGGAAGCCAAGATAGAAGAACTGGAGGAGGAGTGCGCCGACCTCCGCAAGGACAACAATTACTTGCTAGAGGAGACCGACAACGATGCTGCCCACAAGGAGGACTTCGACATGGAGCCATAGAGTGACCCCGAGGATGATGACCAGATGGAGGAGGAGGACCCAGAGGAGCTTGTCTTCGAGCCCGAGGAGGACGATGAGTTGATCATCGAGGAGGATACCACCGCACATCACAACGAGGAGTAGGTCATTAGTTGGATGACGAGAGCACGTGAGACTACCGCCGTGCCACCTTTTGAGTGGCGAGTTGATTGTCTCTGTTTGATCTGTAATGTTGGATATCCAATACATCTATTTAGTGTCGAGATGTGACACATGAACTGGTAGTTATGTTGTTGGAACTTGTGTTTGTTCTTATTTCCGTTAAAGTGTTGGTTGTCCTTATGTATGCATGCTGTCTTGATGCTCGTTTCTTGTTATTTGATTCTTGTTTGAGAACCACCATGTTCCCAACCTTACCTAACCTCCGACCTTCAGGATGGTGCGTCCCCGTGGTCCGCCATCCCCTCCACCTGCGCCAACAATGGATCAACTCCTGCGCATGTTCATGGAGGATCGCCAAGCTTCCAACACCGAACGCCAAGCCAACCTCGCCGCACTCCAGCAGCTTGTCCAAGCCGCAGCAGGAAATTCCCATGACAATGAGGGCGAAGGAGGGAACGGTATTCACCAAGTGCACTAACCCCTTGGACGCCGATGATTGGCTCCGCACCATCGAGAACAATCTGGAGGTAGCCCGAGTGGGAAATGAAGAGAAAGTACTCCTGGCTACCCATTTTCTCGCAGGACAGGCCATGGAATGGTGGATAAGCATTAAGGAGATTCTGTCGGCCGGTCAATAGATCACTTGGGAAAACTTCAAGGAAAGGTTCCGTAAGCGCCACATTCCCCCAGGTCTGGTCAAGATGATGAGAGATTAGTTCCTAGCTCTGAAGCAAGGAGGAATGTCTGTTGTCCAATATCTGGAGAAATACACGGACCTACCTAGGTATGCCCCAGAAGACACCAACACTAAAGAGAAGAAGGTGGATACCTTTCTGAATGGGCTACAGGATGAGCTGTAGTGTCACCTAGTATCCTAGAGATTCTAGGAACTTGATGCCCTAGTCGATGTGGCTATCATGGTTGAGAGCAAGCATAAGGGGATGATTGAAAACCGCAAGCGTCGGATGATGCATCAAGGAGGATCCAGTGGAAATAGGTTGCAAAGCATGCCTCCGTCCAACCCTGCACCCCCACCTCAGAGGATTCCGACTTATGCTCCGCGCCCTAACAACCCCAATCGCAACTACAACAATCCCCGCCCCGGAGGTGGAAACCCAAGAGCCGCCCCCTAAGGTCCTGTGAACCCCAATGCTCGCCCCAATTCGTCCGGATGCTACACCTGTGGAGAAGCGGGACACTTTTCCCACGAGTGTCCAATGAAGAAAGGGGGAAATGGACCTCGTCCCAATGCGACCCACATGAATGTCAAGGGCGCATTCCCCAAGAAACCAGCGAATGAAGCCAGAGGGCATCTGAATCATATCACTGCTGAGGAAGCCCAGGAATCTCCTGACATTGTTCTGGGTACGTTTATCGTCAACTCAGTCCCCACTACCATACTTTTCGACTCCGGAGCGTCCCATTATTTTGTTACTTCACCTTTTGTGAAGAAAAGTGGGATGGGGCCTAGTCGTTTGGGTAGGCTTATGCTAGTACAAATACCTGGCTGAACAGCCAAAACCCAATCCGTCTGTCGAGATATTCTTATAGTTATTCATGGTATAAACTTTAAGGCCGACCTGATCGTTTTAGGAGCCCAAGGTCTGGACGTAATACTAGGAATGGATTGGTTGTCCCGTTATCAGGGAGTAATAGATTGCGCCAGAAAGATCATCTCCCTGAGGAGTGCTGAAGGAGAGCCTGTCGAGTACCGAACGACAACCCCCTCGTCCCGATACTATTGCCAAAAAGGTGTTGCTGGACCCCACCCTGGAACAAGTGTCGGTAGTCTGTGAATACCCGGATGTGTTCCCCGATGAATTGCCCGGTATGCCCCCTGACAGGGATATCGAGTTCATCATCGAATTGATTCCCAGAACGGACCCGATAGCCCAGAGGCCTTACCGGATGAACCCTAAAGAATTGGTAGAACTAAAGAAGCAGCTGGACGACATGGAATGCAAAGGCCATATCCAGCCAAGGGCCTCTCCATGGGGGTCGCCGGTTCTATTTGTGGACAAACGGGATGGGACCACCCGGTTGGTCACCGATTACCGCAAGCTTAACGATGTCACCATCAAAAATAAATATCCCCTTCCCAAGATCAACGACCTGTTCGATCAGTTAAATGGACCCCAAGTGTTCTCCAAGATAGACCTCCGCACCGGATACACCCAGCTCAAATTTCGAGAATTAGATATCCCTAAAATAGCCTTTACCACCAGATATGGCTTGTATGAATATACCATCATGTCCTTTGGACTAACCAACGCACCCGCATACTTCATGAATCTCATGAACAAGGTATTCATGCCATATCTGGACAAGTTTGTGGTGGTATTCATCGATGATATCTTGGTCTATTCCAAATCAAAAGACGATCATGAGGAGCATCTGAGACTAGTACTTGGAACCCTTAGGGAACACCAGCTTTATGCCAAGTTCAGTAAATGTGAATTTTGGTTGAAGGAAGTAGGATTCCTTGGCCATATGCTGTCAGCCGGAGGAGTCTCAGTAGATCCCGCCAAGATACAATCAGTACTAGAATGGAAGGCCCCCACCAACCCTTCGGAGATCCGAAGTTTCCTGGGTCTAGCAGGATATTACCGCAAATTTGTTGAGGGATTCTCAAGCATTGCCAAGCCAATGACCCAATTGCTTAAAAAGAACAAGAAATTCGAATGGACAGACAAGTGCGAAGAGAGTTTCCAGGAACTCAAAAAGAGATTAGTCTCGGCCCCTATCCTGACCATGCCAGATATATCCAAAAGCTTTGAAGTCTAGTGTGACGCCTCCAAGTTAGGACTTGGAAGCATATTGATGCACGAAGGCAAGGTCATTGATTACCTATCTCGTCAGCTGAAGCCGCATGAGATGAATTATCACACCCATGATCTAGAATTGGCCGCTGTTGTGCACGCCCTCAAAACATGGCGCCACTACCTGATGGGAAACCGCTGTGAGATTTATATGGATCATAACAGTCTGAAATATATCTTCACCCAGAAGGAACTAAACATGAGGCAACGAAGATGGATCAAACTGATCAAGGATTATGATTTAGGTATCCACTACCACCCAGGAAAGGACAATGTGGTAGCCGATGCCCTCAGTCGGGAGCCCTGTTCCCTGAATGCCGTTATTAAACAAGAGCAAACCGAATTAGTGCAAGAATTCGAAAGGTTTGGGCTAGAACTAGTCAGCCCCGGATTCCTGGCTCACCTTGAGTTAAAACCAACTCTGCTGGACCAGATAAAGGATGCACAGAAAGGTCACCCCAGCATAGAAGGAATCAAGCGACGGATGGAGAGAGAAAATGTTCCCGGATTCAAGGTTGATGATAAGGACGTCCTGTGGTATAAAGGACGCATCTGTGTGCCCAGTCAGCATGAGTTAAAGCAAACCATCATGAAGGAAGCTCATGAAACCCTCTACTCCATCCATCCGGGGAGTACCAAGATGTATCAAGATCGGAAGGAACAATACTGGTGCATGGAATGAAAAGAGAGATCGCCCTATTTGTAGCCAAGTGTGATATCTACCAGAGAGTTAAGGCCGAACATCAACGCCCCGCGGGATTACTGCAACCAATGAAGATTCCGGAGTGGAAATGGGAAAAGGTAGGAATGGACTTCATCACCGGACTACCCACGTCCAGCAGAGGACACGACTCGATCTAGGTAATTGTCGACTATTTATCCAAGGTAGCTCATTTCCTTCCGGTAAAGACCAGCTACAACGGGAAACAATTGGCTGAGCTATATATCTCTAGAATTGTTAGTCTCCATAGAGTACCCAAGGAAATCGTAAGGGACCGAGGACCGCAATTCACCTCCCATTTCTAGAAAAGCCTGCACAAATCTTTAGGAACCCAGCTATCGTTTAGCACAACCTACCACCCTTCTACCGGAGGGCAGACCGAAAGGGTCAACCAAGTTCTGGAGGATATGCTCCGCTCATGTGTTCTGGCCTACGGAGCCAAATGGGAGGATTGCCTGCCTTTCGCCGAATTCTCCTATAACAACAGCTATCAAACCAGTTTGAAAATGGCACCCTTCTAGTTTCTATATGGGAGAAAATGTTGAACTCCTCTAAACTGGACCGAGACCGGGGAAAGTCAAATCTTTGGCCCGGATGTAATCAAGGCAGCTGAAGAACAAGTCCATCTAGCACGTGATCGTTTGAAGGCTGCCCAATCCCGCCAAAACAGCTAAGCTAACACCAAACGTCGGGAGGTAATTTTTTTCAAAGGATACTTCACGTACCTTCATGTCTCTCCCCTCAAAGGGATGCAACGTTTCCATGAGAAGGGAAAACTCGCTCCCCGCTATATTGGGCCCTTCAAAATCCTCGCCCAATGGGGCCGAGTCTCATACCAGCTAGAGCTACCCTCCGAACTGTCCGAATTCCACGACGTCTTTCACGTGTCTCAACTTTGAAAGTGCCTTCAAGTACCCGAAAATCCCGAAGTCTTCAAGAAGGTCGATTTCCAAGCTATTGACCTTAACCAGGATCTCACCTATACAGAAGTACCTATCAAAATTCTAGAGAAGGCCAACCGTTTGACCCAATGCCGTAACATAGCTTTGTACAAGGTTCAATGGAGCAACCACTCTGAAGACGAAGCCACCTGGGAACAAGAATATTACCTTCAGAAGGAATACCCCCACCTCTTCACTCCTCAACTCGTGAATCTCGGGATGAGATTTCTTTAAGGGGGAAGGTCTGTAACATCCCAACTTTTCTATCTTTCGGTCTTAATAGGAACCAATAAAATTTAGGGGGGAATAAAACTTTTTAAGTTGATCTAGCCATTGTTTGTTTAACTACTTAGTGGCTTGATCCTCAGTATTGCCTGGTTTAAATTATGTGCTTGCCATACTAGTGTGTCCTCGTGGCTCTTGTGCATAGGATTAGATTTGACTAATCACTAGTACCACCCTAGTTTGTGTTTTGGGAGGAATCAGAGAAGACCCCCATGTCTGATCCAAGCCCTAAACCGGTGAGGCCATAAAACCCCATGCCTCTCTACCTTTCCATGAGAACAATCAAACCCACAAGGAACCTGGTTAACCCCCCCCCCCCCCCCAACCTTGTTCTCATTGTCTGTTGGTGTTTTGAATACAATTGGCAAGTATAGCAAATGGTCACCTTATTTCCTAACCACTTTAGATGATCCTTGCAAGCTATTGGAGTTGATCCAGGAGGCAACCAGGTCCTGGACTCACTCATCTCACCTCCCTATACACCCCCATATCCCTACCCTTGCCATTCGTGGCTTGCGCTCGACGTGAGCATCGGACAAAGTCGTCCCCGAGCGTGTGCCGCCCTAGATCCTCCCACACCCCTCCCCACTCTCTAAACCTCGTTGCAACGCAAGCAGGCACATGGCACATCTCCAGCACTGCAAGACCCCTTTCTCCACCACCATGCCCACCCCATTGATCACCCTATACGGGAGAGAGAGAGTGGCAGGGCGGAAGATCGGAAAGATCTTACATGGCCACCCCCTACCCCACTAGCCATGGTGCTGTCGTGTCCTTGGGCCCCCGCGGCTCGCGTCTTCTCCAGGCACTGCCCACCCCCTCTCCCTCGCTCACCAGGCACCTTCCCTACCCCCAACCCTCGTCGGCCACATCACCGTGGCCACGTCGCACGCTCCCGTGTTACTCAGTTCCCCGATGCAGGACTACCGCTCGCACGCGTAGGGGACGCAGCCCACTGCCCTCTCCACCACCCCCAAGTCTAGACCTATCACTCCCTAGCCCGCCCCTAGGCCGACCACGAGGTGACCTGGCGTAGACCACTTGACGGGCAAAGGCGATGTTGGGACAGCCCACGCCGTCCCGAGGCCGTGCGCCCGTCCACACTCCTCTTAACCCTCCCCCTGGCTCGCAGTGACACACACACTCCCTCTCCTGATCTACCCGCACTCTCCTTCCTCGCCATGGACGACCCCTGCACTCGCTGCACCGTGAGCCGCTCCGCATCGACATAAAAACCCTGAGCCACCTACCGCTCTCGCCACCCACCCCATTCTCTCCAAAACGGACTCCCACTCCACCCCAGGGAGGAACCGAGCTCGCTCGGCTCCTAACTCCCACTCTGCTCATCACACCGCCGCGGTGCCGACCGGGAGAAGGTGAAGGTTGATGTCGCCACCTCTCCTCCCTTCTCTCCCAATCTTCCATGCATGCATGCAGGACCAGCACCGCCCCTCTGACCTCGTTCCTCCTCTTCCCCAGGAACTTCGGGAGAGTCGTCGGAAGGAGGCCGAGAACGATGACGCTGCGAGCCTGTTCCACGACCATCCTAGGAGCCCAAGCCGCTGCTGCCGCCCCTTGTCTGGATCCGCATTGTCGACCGCGTCGAACCATGCCCTCCCCAACGCTGTTCCGCCCCTAGGTGAGCCTCCCCGAACCTCCCAAGTAGCCACTAGGGTTCATCGCTGGTGACACCACCCTCGCAAGGAAGACAGGCCCCGGGCTGTTGGATCCTTTCAGATCTGACGACCCACGGTGCCGCTTACCCCTTCGCTAGCCAGCAGACGCTGATGCGTGGGGCCCCCACCGGGGATTTGAAATCCCTAGCTCCCATGCATGCTGCGCGCAAGTGGGCCGGCCCAGCTCCTGCGCGGGCCTTGGCCAGGCCTCAGATCCACTTAGCCACCTTTTCCTTTTTCATTTATTTAAACCTAGAAAGTTGCGCTATAGATTTAAATCTGGCAAAAATCACCAAAACCTCTGTTTGACCTGATTCAAACTTTGAGGGTTAGCCTTTGTAAATCTTCACCACCTCCAACAGGTAGCTTGCCAGAATAATATATGTAGTTTCCTTGAGAATTTCTGGAGTACGATAAGGCAGTTTTCACTGTTTTATTTTTTGTAATTTTTCTGCAAGTCAGAAAAACATGAAACCACCTCATAGGCCTTTATTTTCAACCTACCCATCCAACAAAATTAGAACCACACCTTTACAAGTTGTTTAACACTTGTAGTAAATTTTGCAAATTTGGGGCAGAAGCTTCTTGTAGGAATTCTAGAAGCGTATGTGAAGCCCCTTTTTAAGTTCTCCCAACTCCAGGAGTTGAGCACCATCCATACCTACTTACCCCCAGTAGGTCATATTTTTAGTAATATTATTTCTATGTTGGGGATTATTTGAGTGATTCTAGTCTTTTCTGCAGTGTTAAAATTTCTATAAATCAACCATATTAGCTAAAATCATGAATCCAATTGGGTTTGTTTAGTATTTCAGTTACCTACCCAGCAATATTATTTTTGATCCCTGTTCTCTTGCAGAACATATTTGAAACCCTTGTTTTCTTATTAGACTAGGGTTCACTATTAAATTCACCATTATTGTTAGGAATGCCCAAATTAGTTTATTCCAATGGCCTTGGCTTGCTCATTTCCGTAGCTGCAAATGTGTGTTTTGGTTTGCCCAGTTGAGTAAGTATTCTGTATTGTTTGCCTTGTTTGCTCCGTGTTTGATGTGTGGTGTGTTGCTTGTTCCTTTATTTTCTTTTGTGACGATAGATACGAACGAGGAAGGGTACGAGGAAGGTGATTGGGAGTATCTTGAAGAAGGAGATCAGGGAAAAGATGCCAAACAAGGCAAGCCACCTTCTTGCTCATACACCTTGTCCTATTACATTACCTAAGCATGTTTTATCTACTCCTTTATGCAAAAATGCACTTGTTTTACTATATTATACTCTATATGGGGATGTTTGGATCCTCCAAATAATTACCCCCCTCCCTTAGTACCATTAAGTACAACCTATTTGTATAATACCTACCTTCCCTTAGTATGGTAGATGGAGTTTAACACCATAACCCCTTGGAGACCCCGTTTCAGCCTAAACAAAAGTGTAGGATGGGAAGACCCCGGGAAAAAGACTTACAAATTTTTTTATGTGAAAACCTTGGTGAGTATTGGCCTACCAAGTGAATTTGAAAATGAGAAAGGTTTTGTTTTACACAAATATAGGCAAAGGAAAGAGGAAAAATGTTTATGAAAACAACCGGGCTGGCCAGTTGTGAAGCTAGCGCAATTAACCCGTGCAACCACATTACTCTGGAATGGGACGGGGCTAGGCTGGAAGTTTGACTAATCTGGTATAGGTGCCTCACACTACTACAGGGGTAAACAATCCTCGGAGGGTGGGCATTCTCTGTCCAATGGTCCATGCGTAGCATCGACCGGGAGAAGGAATAAAGGGTCTACGGGCCTCCGCGCGATACTATGAGCCCCTCATTGAAAGCGCACACCCGTCGAGGTGCAAAACGTGCTCCGGTTGGCTGGTTACTATATAGGGTGTCCCAGTGTTGAGGGGGTTAACCTCATATGGTAGGCACTTGTACCGGAGAGGGCATTCGGAAGGCCTTGACCGGTTATTCGACCCACGATCGGTGTGGACCAGGGACGGGTAATCGGATGGTGTGGGTATAGTGTACAACCTCTGTAGAGTGTAAATCTATTCGAATAGCCGAGTCCTCGGTCATGGACGGTTGTGCTGGCAGCTGTACATCAGTAATGGTTTTGATTTCAAAAAGGATTTTTGGAAAGCTAATGGCTTGAAAATGATTTGACCATAGGATGGTCGAAAAAAGGAGGAAGGAGTTTGGTCATGAGATGACCGGAAGGAAAAAGAATGGGTGACCCAATCCTAGTATTTTCATAAACTTTCCAAAAAGGTTTCCAAAATGTTTTACCAAAAGTCTTACAACAAAGATATATCTACAAGAGAAACTAGTTTATAAAAGAACTTCTCTTGGAGCTATCCTACCACAGCCATATTGCATACCCGTTATTATTGTTATCTTAAGGTGGTTTACGAGTACATTCAAAGTACTCACTGGCATTGTCGCTGGTTATTTACTTGGCCAGATTATGAGCAGGGAGATGGGAATAACGAAGGTTACGATGGCGTTGCTCCGAGTCAGGCATCCTTTGGGCTATGGCATGACTCGGTCCTTCTGTGTTTAGTGTTTCCGCTGCTACTATCTATTTGTGCCCAAGTGGCCCTTTTGTAAGACTATCTATGTAAGACTTATTGTTTCAGTACTGTAATGCATGTGTACTTTGATACTATGTCGATTATGCTCCATGAGTCATTGATCATGGGATCGTGGTGGTTTGCATAATGGGTTATCTTGGACCGTAAATATGGGGTGCCACACTTCCAATGCCCCGCGCCCTTGTAGTAAAAGAACTCAGTATCATATTTAGGACCAACTTTGGGTTTCTTCTCAAAACAGGCAACAGATTTTCCATCCTTATTGTTTTTACCCTTGGACTTATCCTTCCTTCCTTTCTTGAAATTCGTGCTATTATTGACCATCAATACTTGATGTTCCTTTTTAATCTTCCACTTCAGCAATCTTGAGCATTGAGAGAAGCTCCAGGAGAGACTTCCTCATGCCCTGCATGTTGTAATTCATCACAAAGCTCTTTTAGATTGGAGGGGGAGATTGGAGAACCTGATGAATTCCTAGCTCATTGTGAATAGTTATTCCTAGAGATATGAGCTTATCGGCATACCTAGACATTTTTAGTACATACTCGCTAACGGAGCTGTTTTCTTCCATCATGCAGCTAAAGAACTTTTCTGAAGCGTCATAATTTTCTACGGCGGCATGGGAGTCGAAAAATAAGTTTCAACTCTCCCATTTTATCATAAGAGTTGTTGTTATAGCAACGTTTTTGCAGCTTTGGGTCAAGTCCATACAGTATGTTGCAATGAAGTAATCTATGGGTCCTCCTGATGAGTCAGAAAACATTTTTCTCTTCACAGGAAGCATCTTCTACAGGCGGGTTACCTAGAAGTGCTTCAAGCACATAGCCATTTTGAGAGGCATTGAGGAGGATCCTCAAGTTAAGTGCCCGGTTGGTGATGTTGCTACCATTGGTGGCTATTTTCTGTTTTTTCACGAACATATTAAAATTGAGAGAAGGTGGTGCCATGATCTATAGTATAGTTGCAAAGTTTACTTAGACTAAGTTAATAATAGATTGAGTTCAAGTTAATCAAAAATATACGTGAACTCCCACTTAAAAACAACATCCCTCCTAGTTTTCTTAAGTGATTACACGAAGAGAATTCACTACACCGCAACCGATCATCACATGAAACAGTGTAGTTTTAAAGGCGAACATCACCATGTTCATCATATAAACCATATGAATCATGCTTAACCTTTCAGTTCGTGTTCCGAGGCCATGCATATACATGCTAGGCTCGCCAAGTAGAACCATATCACTCGCGTGTGTAAAACTGGATTACACCCATTGTATGTGAATGTAGGGTCTATCACACCCGATCATCACGAGGTGTCTCGAAATGACAAACTTTATTGATGGTGCATACTACGGAAGAACACATTTTATCTTGATATTATGCGAGAGGGATCATCTTATAATGCTACCGCGTGAAGAAAAATAAGATGCATAAAAGGATAAGCATCACATGCATATATAATGTGATATGATATGATCCTTCATGCAATCGACATCCAACTTGTGCATCATGGCATGATCTCCATCATTCCACCAGCGTAGTACCAAGGTCCATGGCGCCTCCACCTTGATTGTCTTCCTCCATTACAATATATCACTTGGATATATATATTTAGCACACATGCCATAAAATGAAATGACAACCATACGGCTCATGTCATTATAACTTACAAAAAGATCATTGCATACAATTTATAGCATTTGAACATATACATTACATGCCATGCAAAAACAAGTTAGATGCTTATAATTTGTCTTGCATATTTTATGTGGTTTAGGTCTTTCTAGGGAAGAACCGTTCTTACGTATGAACATGTAATCACAACAGTAATAAAAATATTATTAGCATTCCTTTGTAACTTAGATCATAACTATAGTGGGAGAGATAGGAACCCGTTGAGCCACTTATGCAAAACAAGTTACATGTCAAGCGTGGGTCATGTCTCATGTGAGAGGACATGTAAGGTTAGTCTTGGACTGCTTCATCCCACTATGCCACTATGATCCAAAATACAGGAAGAAAGCAATAACATGATCATCAACACCCACATCTCCATGTGTTCTACTCGTGCGTAACATCTATTGATAGACATGGCTCTGATACCATTGACGGGTTCATTGCATGGAAAACAAAAAAATATTCATGTGCGCGAACCACTATCTAGACAAGATCATCTACGAACGAGTAACTCACCCTCGAAGACCATGAGTGGGATTACGTTCTTGCTCAAACATTGACGGTGAAGATGAAGGTGTACACACTGCCACAACCGACTACACCTCCGCACTCGGTCACATGTGCGTCTCATTAACGTCCTCGACGCCCTCGGTCTAACATGGCAGCGAAAGGATGGATCCACCGGAAACTCCTACTCCACTTCTCTAAGTGTATACTTTGAACTATTTTGTGGCAGAGCTTCGCTAAGCAATGGCAATGGTGGAGCAACAAGGGAGGAACAATATGGAGGCTCAAGTGTAAAAAGGAAGAGGAGTTGCTACCTTTTACAAGAGAGGGGGAAACCCCTAGGGGGTGCGCCGGCCCCTAGAGGTGCCACCTCTCCCTCTTCATGGTGGTAACCCCCTCCATCAAGTATGTACGCCCTCTCTTATTTTCCCTATTAATTACATGACAAACATAACAATTAAACCACACTTATGGAATTAATAAAACATTTTTATTTATCTAATATTTGTTAATTAATTCAACTAACAAACATTAACAATTACCCCTTTTGTTATTTCGATATTCTGAAATAGTTTCGGCGCTATTCCGAAACAACCCCTGTGTTGTCCAATAATTTATTCGGAGTTAGAAATCCACTAAAAACACGTCAGTGAAACTTAAGTGTGTCACCTTACGGTTCATGAATAACATGGATATGATGAAGACACCTCTCCGATTAATAATCATCAGCGGGATCTAGAAATCTGTGATGACTCCCACTTATTGAATGATGAATCTAGTGATCATTTGAACCATTAACATTGTAGTAAATTCCTTTTGTCTTGCGATATATTACTTGTCCGTGATCCATTCATTTGGTATCATCCATACCTAGTTCAATCTGTTTCCCCATAAGCACTCTTTAATCGTTCTGTGATATGACATTCCCGTGACCTAGACACATTCTGACAAGGGTGTCAATGCAATATCACCGAGAGGGACTAGAGTATTTCTTTCTGTCATTAGGTCAGACAAATTACACTCTTGATCCATGAGCCTCAACTAATACTTCAGAGTACCCAAATCAACCTTTATAATCACCCTGTTAACGAGTGACGTTTGATATCATCAAAGTACCCTTCTGGCATCAGTGCTTGACATGATCTCATGGTCTAATGATTAGGAATGCTTCTTATGAGTTTGATATAGAAATGAAACTTGATTAGTTGATCGTATTAATATTCTTACTATGGGTGTAAGTGTTCATCACATCATTCTTCTAATGATGTGACCTCATTATTCACAACATCCAATGTTCATGATCATGAAACCTTAATCATCGGTTAATCAACGAGCTAGTTAAAAGAGAGGCTTTACTAGGAACTGTTTGGTTTTTTATTAAACACACAAGTATTAGCGTTTCCAATTAATACAATTCTAGCATGAGAAATAAACATCTGTTATAAACAAGGAATAATATAATAACCACTTTATTATTGCCTCTCGGACATATCCTTTTCAGAGCTACGACTGGTTCACATCACTTTTATGCTCTTATCCATTCTCTTGCTATGTTGTCAATACCACATTGCCGCATGATGTGACCAAGCTGCTTACAGCTGGGCCCCACATTGTTCAAGTTTCCACCCGTGGACCTTGTGCATGTGGATGAGATCAGCTGATTAGATATTTTTCGTATCTTCTATATTATCAATAATTGCCAAGTGAATTTAATTTGCCTCTATGGTTTATGATGCAAAGTCTGAAACCCAATACTGGATAAGAAAAATTACTGATTTGCCCATAATTACCCCATGCTCAATGATGAGACAAAAAAGTGCATTACATTGACAACCTAAGAACAAACACCTAGAACTAACCCATGTCCTTCTATTATTTGCTTGTAGTCTTTATCCTTCTATTTTTCACAAATCAAGAACAAGAGGAAGAAAATATTAGAAGATCATGAAAATAGATAGGATTTTAGTTTAGGCTTTCTTTTGTATTTCTTTAAAACTTTCTTTTATTCTTAAACATTATAAATAATATTGTATGCCTATATTGATGTAATAAATTCATTTTTCTTTTTGTTAATTGAAACCTGTAAAGATTTATATCCTACTTAATAAAGTTAGGATTTATTTATTTTTTTTAATTTCAATTTCTCTTGTAATATATCTCATTGATTGAGATTTATAAAACAATAAGACTATTTTTGTAATAAAAACATTTATTATTCTTAATTATATTGTCTTCATTATTGAATTGTTTAAGTATTGAATTTCCAATTCAAATACTCTCGAAATGTAACATCCCAATTTTAGCAACCCTGATTAGTTGTCTAGAATTCAAAAATTAGGGGGAACAAAAACTTTTTCTTGTTAAGTGGTGCAATGTTTGCTTGCTTGTTAGTTTGTGATTATGAATCTGAATCTGTAGTTGGTGATATGCTCCTTATCTCAACCTCAGTTGACAAAAGATATTTAAGAAAATAGATGTCTTAGCTTGTTTTACATATTCTAAAATGTTCTAGAATCCAAAACCTGAAACGAGATGCCCTTGCAACAACAATTATTTCTTAGCTTCTATTTAAAAATTTACTATGGAGATCTATATTATATAATCTCCTTATGTTTTCAAGACAGAACTTCGAACTACTCTTACCCCTAGGTTTTCAAAACCTTTTTATAAAACCTTTTGGATTCCACTCTTAGTAGAAGTACCAAGAGATTCTTATCTTACTACTAAACATAACCTTTTGAAAATAGCAATCCCTACCTAAAGCTAAGCTTGATGGTACCCTTAGTAGTAGAATTAAGATGTTGGTAAGATGAGTTGCCTTGATCTGCTTCATAAGATAAGTTGCTTTCATCTGCTGTGTTAATGACTTGTTTGCTTAGGAACTAGAGTGATATACTCTAGGACCTCATCCTCTAGTAACCAACTAGATTAAGGAACACAATTCTTAACCAAGTGTACTAAGCTTGATCTATATTTAGTCATTAAGGTGACCCTCTAATCCCCTTAAGCAGATCAATTTAGAGCTAATCTTTTCTATTAGCATCCAAGCCAATGAATACCAATTACAAGCATGGATCCCTTATATTCAATGTAATCTCCAATATCATCCCCTTTAGAGTGATTTTGGAACCTTGCATCCTCTAAAAATCATATCCTATTGTAACATAGTCAAAAACCCTAGATCTGCCAAAAATGACCAAATCTAAAATGTAATCAACATCACATTTCTGAATCTCCACCCTTCTCAACCCTTCTGCATTTCTAGAAAGGAACTTGAACCATATTGTAAAACATTATAAGGACTTTAAAATCCCACTCTTGACCTTGGCTAGATCAACCTTTGACCCACTTGTTCTTGATGGTTTTAAAGACAAGAAAATTATATGTTTCTGCAAATCTTATCATCATGCCTACTTTGACAGAAGCTCACATCTCCATGATATCTTATTTTGACCAACTATTTGCATGGTTGTGATCTACTAAATATGTACTATCAACCCACACTTCCCTTGCTCCCATTGGAGTTGTGTGCTTCTTAAACCCACATGGTTTTGGAGGGTAAATGATAATCTGTTTTGCCATTAATATTTTCAACAAAGTTTGGCATCAATCCTAGAAGCTCTCAAACATGCTTAATCTAAACACTTTGTTCCATAATCATGTACATTAATTGTTATATATATATATCCATCTAGCCTATGACCCAAGGGGAGCTCGGAGCTCCTTAATCCAACAAGTTTGAGTATGGTATAAAAATATTAATGCCCAAGATCCTCCATTCCTTGTTTTCTTACAAAATCAAGTTTGATTTTAACAAACCAAGGTTGCAAATGATGGATACAATATGTTGACACCATATACCTTGAATATAAAATTTTAACAAATATTTTCCATAATTATTTCTGGCCCTAAAACTATTTAACTCCTGTCTTTTACAAATCGTCAAAAATCCCTCTATAAAAGAAAGTTTGTCTTTATCCTAAACACTTTGCCAACTTAAGGAACAATTGAGGCCTACATATTATACCCTATATTCCCATTTCAAAAGTAAATATTTTTGAAGTGTTTTAATAATTCTTATTCCCCTTTTCTTAAATTGCAGAAATGGAAAAATAATGGTTTTAAATACTTTCTTTCATCAATAAATTTTGGGAAAATTCTCCAAAGTATAAATTCATATTTAGGACCATGCCCTCACCATGGAAATTTCAAAAATCTCAAAACAAATCCTGAAAACCATTTCAACACTTTTTAAATATTTGATATAAAATAATCTACAAAATTTAGAAAATTCCCAAAAAAATCTTGGAGGTGTATTTTGACCTAAACCATCTACTAGAACCATTACCCCATATTTATAAGATAAAAAATTGAATCTTATCGTCATGACCATCGAACATGGCATTATGAGTTAACACAAAAACTTGATCCAAACCCACACCAACCACCATCAATTTATCACTAAAACTCACCACATCACCCTACATCAACCTCTAGTCATGCTACACTATAGCCTTCCACTGTAGCACTCCTATCTCTATTGTCTTGTGCATTTGTTTATAAGGAGACAAAGGTTGGGTCTTGTCTTGCCCTTTTAAAAACATTGCAGCAGCACCATCACTCCCCTTTGTCTCTCTATAGCACCCCAGGCTCCAGCACGACCACCCCACTACCCCTGTTGCCCAATAGTGGACCCAAACCTTAGATCCAAAGTGAACAAAGTCCCCCATGGACCTCATATATCTAAATAAAATGTCCAGGGGCTAGACATCCCCCTCTTGCGCCCCATTCTACTCCCTCACCTCAGCACTCTCCCCTCCCAGCCCCCTAAGATCCCTCCCCTCCCTCTGGTCAGGAAATGGAGAAAACCCTCTCGGCTTTACAAGCTTGCATGCAAGCTTGCCACGGATCTCTAGCACCCTAGCTCCTACTATTTGTATAAGATCTACTCCCCTCTCCCTGATACACCTCCTCCATCCTCCCTTTCCTTGCAGGAACGCCAGAGACACCCACACCATTACAGGGCCGAACGGAGCTCCTCCCATGAACCAAAAGCTCCTTATCCCTCGTATCCACTACATGCACCACCCCTGCACTCCCAGGGCCACCGCATCTATATGGACTTCGCCCATATTATAAGCACACACCCGATCAAGCGCCCAGGGGAGCACCAGAGCAAGCTCCGCTAGCAATGATGCTCGGGACGTCCTCCTACATCAAACTCCGTCTTGCCACCCATAGTTCAACTTGGCCTGAAGCATCGCATATTCCCGTTCCCTCCTCTGTAACATCCCAAAAATACTAAGCTTGGATCATCAAACACTAATCATCAAAATTTAGAGTTAATAAAAACTTTGCTAAATAAAATTATGAAGGCATGCATATGTGTATGCATGGATTTTGAAATTCTTTTGAATCACCTTGTTTGTTTGTTTCATTGCTTGTAAAATGTTTCTTAGGTGAAATAAACATCATCTAAAACATTTCCCACACTTTTCATAAAGACAAGTAAATCAAAACAAATATATTAAGGGAATGGTCATTTTGACCAATTTAACTCCCATGCCTACTTTGGTTGTCTCAAACTTTCAAAACCTAACAGAAACTTTTATGGATATTTGCACCCCTTGAATATACTCATAACAAAGTATCAAGGCCCACTTTGTGATCATCCAGAAACTTTCAAATGCATAGTTTAAATGGCAATTCAAAATTGAATCTATATCATATGGGAAGATCCCACTTTTTCAAAAACCACTCAAACAAGCTCAACTTTCAAAACCCAAGCATCTGCAGACTCACCAGCACCAACCTAGCACACCCACCAAAAATCTTTTCAAAATTCAAAACTTGAGTTCTTGCGGCCATTTCATCAAACAGGTTGCAGACACAAATCAAACAAAATCTAAACACTATAGTGAGCAGTGATTGGAGCCTAACTTGTTCCCTCTTTAGCTCACAACCATCTCAGTAGATCATCTAGCAAGCTAAACTAAGCACTAGCACCACTGTAAGCTTGGCATTGTCATCAATGGTGAACAGCCGAAGCTAACCCTGCCACCCCAGTGGAGACAACAAGCTAGGAGGAGAAACAAGCCTAGCCAGCATGTTTGGGAGCAAGCCAACACCCCACCGCCACTCCCTGTCCACCGCTCGAACGCTGCCAGCCACTGGACCACGCGCACGAACCATGCCAACCTCGCCAGCAACCATGCCGAGAGCACGCCCCGTGCGCCACGCTCGACCGACGCATACTTGATCACCACCGTCCCAGCAACCCCGCAGACACGCTCGTTCACCGCCGCGCAGACCACGCGTGCTGTGCGCCATTAAAATCTCCGTCGGGCACGCGCAGAGCACCGCCGTGTTCCGACCAAGCCGCACCGCCCCACGCCTCGAAACCATGTCGTTGAGCATCGCCAGAGAGCACCGCACCGTCCCCTACCTTCGCCCATGCCGATAGCCGTCTGTACCACCGCCCCTGACGTGCTCACCATGCGCCCCGTCGGTCCCCTCGCTCGACTATAAATAGAGGCCACCCCCAGTCGAATTCTTCACACCATTCTACTCCCCTCTCCTCACTGATCGTGCCACACCGTTCCCGGAGCAAGGCGAGCACCACCTCGTCGGAATTTCACCGGAGCCCGCCGCCTCTGGAGAAGAAGGGAGCCAGTGATTGGAGCCGCCCTAGGAGAAGCCACCGGTACCAGGAGATTCGCCGTCGTCAACTTCGTCGTTCGCCCGCCTCGCTGACCCTCGCCAGCACCCCGGTGAGCCCCCAGCGACCCCCACCTGCCGCGCTAGGTTTCTGTCTCACCGGCGTTGCTCAACGTCGACGATGACTCCCAGCCGTTGGATTAGAATCAGATCGAATGACCCACAGCGCCCCATACCGCTTCACACCCCCTGTGTCACTGACGAGTGGGGACACCCACTTAAACAGCCCGCGGAAGCGCTACGCTTAGCAGGCCGGCCCAGTAATTTTTCCCGCGCAGCCCAGTTATTCAAATTAAACCTTTTTCTTTTTAATTCAAACACACTTCTTTACCCATTTTCAAAAATCAACCCAGGTCGATTCAGTGCACCAATTTGAATGAAACCAATTTTGTTGGAAAGGTCTGTGAATGCTGAATCCAAGCCCGTTGGATTCAAGTCATTTGGATCGATAGATCATCCTTGGTAAAAATAACAAGGCAGAAGCTTTTCTGCATTCAAACATTTTTCAAAGTTAAACCATAATAGCTTTTGAGTTGATTCCAACTCTCAAAAATCACATTTAACCATACCTTGCAGAATATATAAAAATATATAGGGTTACTTATAGAAATATTGTTCAAGTAATAAAAGAATACTACATAGGCATTTCTAGCCATTCTAATTAATTAAAATAAAAGGGTAAAACCTTATTAAATTGTGACACCATTTTAAATCACATTCCCATGAACTAAAATATGTGGTGATGACATGTGTCAACCTGATCCCATGTTTGGTTTGGAGAATATTAAATCTTAAGTAGTTTCTCAATGAGTAGAAATTACTTTTCTAAAAATAAAAAGAATTAAACCAAACCCAAATCTTGTAATGTTAGTGATGATGCTAGATCATCTATAGGATCCTTGTGTGTGATGATTGCAAGTAGTTAAGTATTGCTTGGTGATTGTGTATATCGTATTTATTTATAGACGCTTGTACCGACCAAGGATACGAGGAGGAAGGAGGATTCTACGAAGAAGAAGCCGAGGAGAACTTCAACCACTGCTCTGCACAAGGCAAGCTAACACTTGCCAGATACTCTACTTTAGCAAGCTAGTAACCTTGCAAGCGGATACTATACCTAAGCAAGCTTATACTTGCATTTATGCAAGCAAATACTTGCTTGTTATCATGCCAACTATATGCCTTAAGCATATGTTATCATATCCACTTGATAAACCAATCCTAGTTTTACTTACAAGCTTCTTACTTTATTTATTTATCAAATCTCTTACATAGATTTTACCTAAGTGAATGGTAGATACTAGAAAGATATGTGAAGGTTGCATAAAGAGCATAAAATTTGGCCTAAACTAGATAATCTTGATGTCATCCCAAGCATGAGATTGAGCTTAGTTGAAACTCCACTAGTTTACCACCCCTCAGAAGTACTCACCCCCACTTGTAGATGCTAGTGCTAAGCATAAAACTTGATCAACTTTAGATGGGAATACTTGGTGGAAAATGGTTATGAAAACCTTGGAATGATGGATCATTCTATTGAAATGTTTTGGACATGTGTTTCCGAACACCGAATGATTTTGGTGATGAAAATGTTGAGGCATGAGCCTTAGCCCTTTATAAAACTGATGGTTGTCTGGATGCGATACCATTCCAATTTTATCGTACAACCACAATACCCGAAGATTGGGTAGGGCTTGACTGGAAACTTATATACCTTAGTACTAGTTCCCTCACGGCCAAGGTCTGAGCTGAGGCTACCTTGTGAAGATTGTCCACCTGTGCAGTACCCAAGATGACAGTTGGTCATGGTTGGGAGGCCAAACTCACAGGAGAGGTGCTTATACTAGGGCGTGTAATTGAAAGGTTAGGATTGATTATCCGCATACTGAGTATGGTGAATTCAGGATTTGTTCCTGACGGATGTATCGAATGTTGTGGTGAAAGTGTACAATCTCTGCAGAGTGTCAAACTATTCGAATAGCCGCGTCTGCGGTTATGGACAGTTGGAGTGGCCATACTGTTCCCCCATCAGACTTTTCAAAATGACTTGTGAAATGAAGTGAGACTTTGACTTGACCACAACAGGGTTGTGATATGAAATACAAGTTCCCCTTTAGGTGTTATAAAACTTCAACTAGCATTAGTGCTTTCATAAAAAGTAGTAGAGATAAATCTGGATTTTGCAAAACAACCCTAGAGCCTAGTGTCCTATTATCCAAAAAAAACCTTTACCTGCTAGTACTAGTTTGTGAGTACTTAAAGAGTACTCATGGCTTTGTCCCTGGCTATTCCCATGGCCAGACTATGAAGAGGAGTACCTGGAAGATGGACCCTAGGAAGGTTACGATAACTAGGATCATCTCCCATCGTCAGCATTGCCTGTGACCCCGAAGATGGAGCTTCGCCAATGCTACCGTTATTATTACGTATTCTGCTGCTTGATGTTGTATTAAGAACTGGATCATGAGATCCTTATTTGTGTAAAACCTTATGTATGGTTGTAATGGATGATGTACTGTGGTATCCAATTCTGTGATGTCTCGCAAAAATGGTAATCCTGGGATTGCGATGTATGGCAAAACAGGCATCTGGGATTAAAAACCCGGGTGTTGACAAGTTGGTATCAGAGCCATCCTGACCATAGGAGACCCTAGTTAGACTGGACGTTTGAACCAAAAACTTAGTTTCAAAACCAAAGAAAACAAATATTTACAAAAACTTATTCTCATTCTTATCTCTTTGATTCTTTCATGAAAATTCATGTTCCTCAAAAACTCTTGTAAAATACATAAAATTTGACACACTTGATCACTCTGCTAACCTACTCATCCTCTATTCTTATAGATGGACGTGAAGTACAGCAAGTTTTATCAGTTGGGGAATGGAGGAGACCTTATCTTTGAGAGGGATTTGGACCAGCTTTCGGAACTTCTGGAGCGCCCGCACCCCGAGTTCTTCGGAGCTCAGCTCAATGATCAAGGAGGATAAGATCTGCAGTGGCTAATTGTTGCAAGTCTCAGAGGAAAGATCGAACCTCCCACTATGGAAGGAATTCAGTTTACCTTAAGAGAGAACAACTGGCTCGATGGACTTGCCAGGGCCATGCAGGAAGCTCTTTCCCGTCTGTGTGGGCAGAGCATCAATCAGATCAAGGGTACTCGCTTTGAGTTTTTCCCAAGGCGTGATGCAAATGGACAACCACTGGATGCCCCATACCACCCCGAACTAAAGTATATTGGACCACCTTAGCTTCATGATGTACGATCATCAGCAGGAGTTGGACAACTGCCATGACTACTGCAACCACAAGTCTGCCATCATCAAGACGAAGGACCAGACCATCGCCATGCAAGCAAAGGATCGCAAGTATCGCCGCCGTCAGCTCGACAAGAAGGAGCGCATTATTGCCCGTCTCCGCCACCGCATCTCATCTTTGGAAGAGACCATCCACGAGAGATACATGCAGTTGGAGGAAAGGGAGAATGCCGGAGAAGATCTTCGTGGAGACCCCTACTCCTATCTCAGCGATGATGATGATTTTATGGAGGATCAGGCCATGGACTTCTTCACTGATGAAGATGATTTCGCCTTCATCGATGATGATGAAGATGATGAAGCCACAGATTCCGAGGAATAGTAGCACTTGAGCACTAGCATAGTGAGTAGTATTCGGTCCCACTGTATCGTAGATTCCAGAATGGTTCTTAAAACCATCTGTTTTTCCTTGCTATGGTGTGTGTTGTATCGTGTGAATGAATGAATGAAGAGCAAGTTGCTGGAAAAATCTGTGTCAAACTTTAAAAACTTTTCAAAGTCCCAAAACCTTAGAAATTTCCCTCTTATCTCATGATCTATCTCAATCTTCAGATGCCACGCGAAGGAAGTGGTTCATCCCAGGACCCGATGTTGCAGATCCTGCAAATGTTGACTTCTGACCGTGAAGATGAAAGAGCGGAACGTCAAGCCAACCTAGCCACTCTGCAACAGATAGCCCAAATGGCCCACAATAACCAAGGCCACGGAAATCAGGACAACCATGGATCTAAGCTCAAGAATTTCCAGAATACCAACCCACCTGTTTTTACTAAGTCAGAAGAGCCCATAGACGCCGATGATTGGCTGCAAACCATGGAACATAACCTAGAAGTCGCCGGAGTGGAAGCTAACGAGAAATCTCTGTTCGCCACCCACTATCTAGCCGGAGATGTCAGGGCATGGTGGAACAGTGTTCGTGCAATGACCGGAGGCCAGATGATGACCTGGGAGGAATTCAAGGTCAAGTTCAGTAGAACCCATGTGCTACCGGGTTTGATCAAGAGAATGAGAGACGAGTTCAGAGAGCTGAAGCAAGGAAGGATGACTGTAGTGGAATACCGTGACAAATTTTTGTCATTAGCTAGGTATGCCCCGGATGAGATCGACACCGAAGCCAAGAAGGAGGAGAGGTTCCTGAATGGTCTGCATGACGAGATGCAGACAATGTTAGTCAATATCCCCTTTGCGGATATTGAAGCCCTTGTCGCCTCTGCCATTCAGATGGAAGGAAAGATCAACCAAGCCAATGAGAACTGCAAGCATCGTATGATGCATCAGCCAGGAACCCATCAGACCCCAAAGTATCGCCCCAACCCATCTCCAGGATTTGCCTCAAGAACCAACAGACCCCCGATGACACGTCCCACCTATCCCAACCGTGGAAACCCTAGCCCCGGAGGAAATCACAACAACCCCGGCAACTCTAGCAATTTCACCCGTGCCCCACCAAAGTTCAACACCAACAATGTTGCCACCAACACCAACACTGCCCCGAGGACTGGAAGCAATGTTGTGCCTATCGCAGCTAAGGACAAGTCGCAAGTAACTTGTTATGACTGTGGAAATAAAGGCCACTATTCCAACGAGTGCCCCAACAAGAAGAATGCTACAGCACCCAATACCAATGTCCCAGCTCAGCAGCAGCGTCGTGTTCAGCCCGGAAGAAGGTTTACCCCAGGGAATTCACTCAACCGCAATGGCCGTCTTTTTCTCATGCATGCTGAAGAAGCTCAGGAAGCGCCAGACGTCGTGCTGGGTATGTTTTCTGTTAATTCAGTACTTGCAAGGGTGTTGTTTGATTCTGGTGCATCGCATTCATTTGTCACCGAAGAATTTGCATGCACTAGTAAAATTCAACCAACCAAACTAAAGCATGTTATGATTGTTCAAATTCCCGGATCAACCACCAAGGCTAGGCAAATTTGCAAAGCCGTCCCTATCCGAATCCATGGCATAGATTTTTATGCTAATCTGATAGTACTGGGAACTAAAGGTTTGGAAGTAGTACTAGGAATGGATTGGATGTCCAAACATAAAGGATTGATTGACTGTGCCAAGAAAGCCATCACCATGACCAGTACAGCCGGAATATCAGTCGAGCATATATCTGAAACCTTACCTCGTCAATTCATGTGCAATAAGAGTATAGCCCAACCTACCATTGACCAAGTTCGGATAGTCTATGAATACCCCGACGTATTCCCAGATGTTTTGCCCGGTATGCCCCCAGATAGGGATATCGAGTTTATCATCAAACTAATCCCCTGAACAGGACCCATAGCCTAGAGACCCTATAGTATGAACCCATCGGAGTTAGAAGAACTGAAGAAGCAACTGGATGCCATGCTGAAAATCGGATTGATTCAACCAAGTGCGTCACCTTGGAGATCGCCTGTCTTGTTTGTGGACAAGAAATATGGAGGTAACCGTTTGTGTACGGATTATCGGAAATTGAATGATGTCACCATCAAGAACAAGTACCCCTTGCCCAAGATAGAAGATTTGTTTGATCAGTTGACCGGTGCCAAAGTGTTTTCTAAGATTGATCTTAGAACTGGTTATCATCAACTCAAGATTCGTGCAGAGGATATTCCAAAGACTACCTTTACCACCAGATATGGATTATACGAGTATACAGTCATGTCTTTTGGATTAACCAATGCCCCCGCTTATTTCATGAACCTCATGAATAAGATTTTTATGGACTTCCTGGATAAGTTTGTCGTTGTTTTCATTGATGACATTCTGATTTATTCCAAATCAGAAGAAGAACATGAGCTACACCTAAGGAACATTCTTGGAACCCTTAGAGAGCATAAGTTGTATGCCAAGTTTAGCAAATGTGAATTCTGGTTACAGGAGGTAGGATTCCACAGTCACATTGTATCAGCCGGAGGAATTGCTGTTGACCCTACCAAAGTGAAAGATGTAGAAGATTGGCAAGCCCCGACCACTCAAACCCAAGTTTGTGCATTTCTCGGATTGGCGGGATATTACCGCAAGTTCGTAGAAGGATTCTCGAGTATCGCCAGACCCATGACCCAATTGCTGAAGAAGGACAAGAAGTTTGAATGGACCGACAAGTGTGAAGCGAGTTTTCATGAACTCAAGAGGAGATTGATTTCAGCCCCAATCTTGATCATGCCGGATATCTCGAAGCCCTTCGATGTGTATTGTGACGCATCCAAGATCGGTCTCGGATGTGTGCTAATGCAAGAAGGCAAAGTTATATCCTATCTATCTCGACAATTGAAACAACATGAGCAAAATTACCCAACCCATGACCTCTAACTCGCAGCCGTAGTTCTAGCCCTGAAAACATGGAGGCATTACCTAATGGGAAATCGTTGTGAGATTTATACGAATCACAAGAGTCTGAAGTATATATTCACTCAGAAGGAGCTGAATATGAGACAGAGGAGATGGATTGAGCTAATCAAGGATTACGATCTGGACATTCACTATCACCCTGGTAAAGCCAATGTGGTAGCCGATGCCCTTAGCAGATTGCCGTGTCGCTTGAACTCCATGATTTTGAAGGAGCAACCAAGTTTGCACAAAGAGATGGAAGATTTTCGAATGGAATTAGTAAGTGAAGGATTTTTAGCTAGTATAGAACTTCAGCCCACTTTGATTAGCCAGATCAAAGAGGCGCAGAAAGGAAATGCTAGTATCGACAGAATCAAGCGTCGTATCGGTACAGGCAAAGTACCCGGATTCACCGAAGACGAAGAAGGAGTTCTGTGGTACAAAGGACGCCTTTGTGTACCAGCAGATTCTGAGTTGAAAGAAGTTATTTTGAAGGAGGCTCATGATACTCTTTATTCTATCCATCCCGGAGGAACTAAGATGTATCAAGATTTGAAAGAGCAATTTTGGTGGCATAAGATGAAGCGAGAAATCGGAAGCTATATCGCCAAGTGTGATATATGTCAGCGATTCAAGGCAGGACATCAAAGACCCGCTGGATTGTTGCAACCATTGCAGATTCTGGAATGAAAATGGGATTCTGTAGGAATGGACTTTATCACTGGACTGCCTACTTCTAGTAGGGGAAATGACTCTATTTGGGTCAAAGTGGACAGATTGTCCAAAGTCGCTCATTTCTTGCCCGTCAAAACCACCTGTCAGAGTTTGAAGCTAGCGGAGTTGTACATCGCTAGAATCGTTAGTTTGCATGGAGTCCCCAAGAACATTGTATCGGATCAAGGAACTCAGTTTACCTCGAGATTCTAGAAGAAAGTTCAAGAAGGTTTAGGAACCCGCCTAGATTTCAGTACCACGTATCACCCTTAGACCGATGGACAAACGGAGCGAGTAAATCAAATACTTGAAGATATGCTGAGAGCATGTGTGTTAGAATATGGATCGAAGTGGGAAGACTGTCTGCCGTTTGCAGAATTTTTGTACAACAACAGTTATCAAGCCAGTTTGCAAATGGCCCCATTTGAATTTATGTACGGGATAAAGTGTGGCACCCCTTTGAACTGGTCGGAAGTAGGAGAGAATCAGATTTTCAGACCCGACATCCTGCGAGAAGCAGAAGAGAAGGTTCACAAGATTCGTGAGCACCTCAAGACCGCCCAATCCAGACAGAAGAGTTACGCCGACAAGAGACGTCGAGACCTTGCCTTCAACATAGGAGATTTTGTTTATCTGAAAGTGTCGCCATTGAAGGGAATGCAGCGTTTCCAACTCAAAGGAAAGTTAGCCCCCAGATATATCGGACCTTTCAAGATTCTGAACCGTCGAGGAGAAGTGTCGTATCAATTGGAACTACCCGAAGAAATGTCAGCCGTCCACAACTTGTTCCATATCTCGTTACTTCGCAAGTGTCTCGAAGTTCCGGAGAAGACGGAAGTGTTCAAAAATATCGGCCACCGGACTATAGAGATCAACGATGACCTGACCTACCCCGAAGTACCCACCACATTTTGGAAGAAGCTTTTCGAACTACCCGAACCCGAAGCATCAAGTTTCTCAAGATTCAGTGGAGCAACCACACAGAAGAGGAAGCTACCTGGGAGCGCGAAGATCACATCAGGACGGAGTTTCCCGATCTCTTCAAATCCTAGGTAATCTCTTCATCCTTTTTCAAATCTCGGGACGAGATTTTGTTTAAGGGGGGAAGGTTTGTAACATCCCAAAAATACTAAGCTTGGATCATCAAACACTAATCATCAAAATTTAGAGTTAAGAAAAACTTTGCTAAATAAAATTATAAAGGCATGCATATGTGTATGCATGGATTTTGAAATTCTTTTGAACCACCTTGTTTGTTTGTTTCATTGCTTGTAAAATGTTTCTTAGGTGAAATAAACATCATCTAAAACATTTCCCACGCTTTTCATAAAGACAAGTAAATCAAAACAAATATATTAAGGGAATGGTCATTTTGACCAATTTAACTCCCATGCCTACTTTGGTTGTCTCAAACTTTCAAAACCTAACAGAAACTTTTCTGGATCTTTGCACCCCTTGAATGTACTCATAACAAAGTATCAAGGCCCACTTTGTGATTATCCAGAAACTTTCAAATGCATAGTTTAAATGGCAATTCAAAATTGAATCTATATCATATGGGAAGATCCCACTTTTTCAAAAACCACTCAAACAAGCTCAACTTTCAAAACCCAAGCATCTGCAGACTCACCAGCACCAACCTAGCACACCCACCAAAAATCTTTTCAAAATTCAAAACTTGAGTTCTTGCGGCCATTTCATCAAACAGGTTGCAGACACAAATCAAACAAAATCTAAACACTATAGTGAGTAGTGATTTGAGCCTAACTTGTTCCCTCTTTAGATCACAACCATCTTAGTAGATCATCTAGCAAGCTAAACTAAACACTAGCACCACTGTAAGCTTGGCATTGTCATCAATGGTGAACAACTGAAACTAACCCTGCCACCCCAGTGGAGACAGCAAGCTAGGAGGAGAAACAAGCCTAGCCAGCATGTTTGGGAGCAAGCCAACACCCCATCGCCACTCCCTGTCCATCGCTCGAATGCTGCCAGCCACTGGACCACGCGCACGAACCATGCCAACCTCGCCAGCAACCATGCCGAGAGCACGCCATGTGCGCCACGCTCGACCGACGCCCACAGACCGCGCGTCGCCCTTGCCGCATGCATACTTGATCACCACCGTCCTAGCAACCCCGCAGACACGCTTGTTTTCCACCGCGCGGACCACGCGCACTGTGCGCCATTAAAATCTCCGTCGGGCACGCGCAGAGCACTGCCGCGTTCCGACCAAGCCGCACCGCCCCACGGCCAAGGTTGGGTAGGGCTTGACTGGAAACCTTGTGACTGGAAACTTATATACCTTAGTATTAGTTCCCTCACTGGCACCGCCCCACTCCTGATACCATTCCAATTTTATCGTACAAACACAATACCCGAAGATTGGGTAGGGCTTGACTGGAAACTTATATACCTTAGTATTAGTTCCCTCATGGCCAAGGTCTGAGCGGAGGCTACCTTGTGAAGATTGTCCACCTGTGCAGTACCCAAGATGACAGTTGGTCATGGTTGGGAGGCCAAACTCACAGGAGAGGTGCTTATACTAGGGCGTGTAATTGAAAGGTTAAGATTGATTATCCGCATACTGAGTATGGTGAATTCAGGATTTGTTCCTGACGGATGTATCGAATGTTGTGGTGAAAGTGTACAATCTCTGCAGAGTGTCAAACTATTCGAATAGCCGCGTCCGCGGTTATGGACAGTTGGAGTGGCCATACTGTTCCCCCTTCAGACTTTTCAAAATGACTTGTGAAATGAAGTGAGACTTTGACTTGACCACAACAGGGTTGTGATATGAAATACAAGTTCCCCTTTAGGTGTTATAAAACTTCAACTAGCATTAGTGCTTTCATAAAAAGTAGTAGAGATAAATCTGGATTTTGCAAAACAACCCTAGAGCCTAGTGTCCTATTATCCAAAAAAACCCTTTACCTGCTACTACTAGTTTGCGAGTACTTAAAGAGTACTCATGGCTTTGTCCCTGGCTATTCCCATGGCCAGACTATGAAGAGGAGTACCTAGAAGATGGACCCCAGGAAGGTTATGATAACTAGGATCATATCCCATCGTCAGCATTGCCTGTGACCCCGAAGATGGAGCTTCGCCGACGCTACCGTTATTATTACGTATTCCGCTGCTTGATGTTGTATTAAGAACTGGATCATGAGATCCTTATTTGTGTAAAACCTTATGTACGGTTGTAATGGATGATGTACTGTGGTATCCAACTCTGTTATGTCTCGCAAAAATGGTAATCTTGGGATTGCGATGTATGGCATAACAGGCATCTGGGATTAAAAACCCGGGTGTTGACATCCTCGTTGTTGGGGAAGGCCCAGGTAATCTCCCTCACTGCCTGAAACTCCGCTAGGGTTTCCTCTCTGTCTTATTGCCGTCAGAGGTAGAAGATGGCGGGATACATTTGATCAAGTGTTTTAATCGAACAACTATAGTTTCCCGATACCGCTTTGCGTGATGCACCCTCTAACATCCGGGCACGTCTCCGGGATTTTAAATCGTGATATCCTGCTCTCCACCCCACTCGGGTGGGCTGATTCCCCTGCGCTTCCCACCGCTACCCAGATCCGGCCCGTCCGCTTTCTTCCCCTTTTTCTTTTCGATTTTTATTTTCAGATCTGAACTTCCCTATTGGTTTAAGTTCAAATCAAAATTATAATAACATAAAAAACCCAGATACAATTTTTCATACAGCCCTAAATGTTTTGTCGAACATGCAGAACCAAAATGTAGGAAAATAGTAAACACATATTTTCTGAAAATTCACCTACTAAAATATGTCTACTTCAATCAATAAATCATATATAAATATCTATATCTCCATTTTTTGTGAAATCAATTTATCTGGAAAGGTATCTCTAATACCTTGCTTATATCCTTGGCCCCATACTAAAAAGACCTATTGATCTCCAGTAGTGAAAATAACAAAAGTACTTCTATTATGACTTCAACAATTTCCCTGGGCCAAACTGTAACATTTTTTGAGTTGATTACAACTCCCAGTGAAGTGGTAATACAAGACCTACAAAAACAAAGAAGAACAAGATTTATTGAGCTTTTGAGGATTTTTAGTGAATTAAAACCTTCTATATGTGTTGTTTTTACTAGATAAATCACTCCATAAGTTCTACAACTCGAAATATAGTGATTCAAATTTATACTAGAAGGTATTTGTAATACCTCTCCAATGTACTTGGTCTCATGTCATTTGGACCTGTAAAATAAATCTGGTTAAAAAGACAAATTGAATACAAAACTAACTTTGGGATATTCCCAAGGGCATTTTGTTATTTATATTGAAGAGAATCTAACTCTAAAACATCATAAACTTAAATATCTACAATAAACTTGGAGGAAAATTTTATTTGAGCTACAGATAATTTCTAGTAATTTATTCTCTAAAACTAGGGTTTATTTCGCTAGAAAAACCATAACTAATTAAAGAAAATTGATAAAAAAGTGAAACAACTTTTGTTGGCTTTGTTAATTCAATATATGTCTGATGATATAATTTTTTTATATTGGTATCATATAGAACTTGTCCTTTGTATTAAAACCCT
Organism: Avena sativa; assembly: GCA_916181665.1. NCBI lineage: Eukaryota > Viridiplantae > Streptophyta > Magnoliopsida > Poales > Poaceae > Avena > Avena sativa. The sequence goes on from OV702295.1 coordinate 135,524,697, forward strand.
TAGTTAGGTAGTATTTGGCATCTAAATCTTAAAGGCCACAAATGCAATTTAAGTATGTCCAATGTTTCCAAAACCCAATCCTCATAACCTACTCGTGTTTTTTTTCTTGTTTACTTGATTGCTGTAATGTAATGGTGTTTGTATGCATGGGGTCAATTGTGGTGTTTTGTTTGTTTACATGTATGCCTCGTGACGATGATAGTTGCGATTTCCTCGACGACGAGAAGAAGGGATCATCTTATTATATTGGGAACTATGTTTTTATAAGAAGAAGTACAAGGAAATATTGCCATATTGCTGAACACATGCAAGCCACCTTCTTGGTCATAAGCCCTGTCCTACTATTTTACTTATCCATGTTTTATCTACAGATTTATACAACCTGCATTGTTTTACTATACAATGTTTTATATTGGGTGAAGGCTTGGATTCTATATATCATTACCCATTAGTTCCACTAGGTACAACCCCCTTTATGACATCTACTTTTCCTTATCATTTTAAGTGGTGTATAGTACCACCCCCCTATGGAGACCCCATTTTAGCCAAAGCAAAACCTAAGATGGGAAGACCCCAAAAAGTTTACAAAATGATTTTTGGTAAAACCTTGGTGAGGTTCGCCCTCCCAAGAGAAGTTTGAGCAAAAAAAAGTTTTGTTTTTACAAATGATGCTAAAGTGGAGATGGAGGAAAATGCTTATGAAAACGCACCCGTTTCTTTACAGTTTGCTAGAACAATTAACCCGTGCAACCACATTACCCTGGAATGGGACGGGGATTGACTTGAAGTTTGTCTACTCTGGTATGGGATTCCTCACAACTACTTATAAGGGATCACCTCTCTCGAATGTCGGGTCTCCTTTAAAGAAATGGACATTTGTTGCACAGTAACCTAGAGGAGATGCGAACCGTCCTTGTAGGCGGCCGGACAATTGTATGAGCTCTCATTGAAAGTACAGCACTCCTGAAGTAGTGGGGGCGCTTCGGTTGGTCCGTGGTACCCGATGTCCTGGTGTTAAGAGGAATAACTCATAGGGTAGGTCCTATGCTAGAGTGGGCATCCTGACGGTTTTGACCAGTTACTCGACGCATGTTTTGTATGGGTTTAGGGCAGGGTACCCGAATGGTGTGGGTAAAGTGTACCACCTCTACAGAGTGTAAATCTATTGGAATATCCATGTCCACGGTCATGGATGGTTGGGAAGGTTGTTGTAGAGTGGTGTTGGTTTTGATTTCGAAAAAGGTTTTTTGGCAAAGGAGTTCTCTAGAAAGGGTGGTCTGTAGTACCATAGAGGAAGTGATGTGATCTTGAAGGATCAAGGAATATGAAAAACCGGATGGAGTAAGGAACGAGGAGTTAAAATAGAATGAACCAATCCTAATAGTTTCCAAACCTTTCAAAGGATTTAAAAATGTTTTACGAACATTTTTCAACAAAGTTATAGAGATACTATATCTACAAGAGAAACTATTTTAGAAAAGAACCCCTCACGGAGCCCTCCTACTACCACAAAAATATTGCATATCCTTTATCTTTATTATCTTAAGGTGGTTTGTGAGTACATTCAAACTACTCACTGGCTTTATCCCTGGATATTAACTTGGTCAAAATCGAGAAGTTCCGAAGAAGAAGTTGATGTCGATGACTATGTGAGCTCAAACGTTCTCCTAGTCAGTTGCCTGTAGGTTAAGGAATGACTCGAGCTCGACGCTGTGCTAAAGTTCTACTCATGATAATCAATGTAACCATAATGGCATTGAGGTATGACTTGTATCTTCTTAAGTAATGGATGTTTACTTTGATAGTTGTCGGTTATGTGCCACGACAGACTGATCATGGGATCGTGGTGATATGCATAATAGGGATTCTCGGAGGATAAATCCGAGGGTCCACATACTTGGTATTAGATCCATCCTGACTATAGAAGAACCTTAGCTAGCATGGTCTTTAGACAGTAAAAATATTTTAGAAACACCGGTTTTTGGAAACTACTTTCTCAAAACTTCTCGAAGAATTCTACTTCTTATCTCCTTCTAGTTTAAACTATTTCTAAAATGGTTTCGTCTATATTCGTGCACTATCAAACCCACTGATTCCAAACAATAAGGACTTATAAAACATGTGAGGATGATGATAACAAGATGAAGAGAAGCAACAATCAGCAAACACAAGGAAACTATAAGATCGCCCTACCAACGGAATCCTCGTGACAAGAAGAACCAAGTGCTACCCTACCGAGTAGCTTCCATCGACACGACGACAGCTCATCTTCAAGTGTGACGTAGACCCTACTAACTTAACATCTAGGATTAATAATCCTAGGATATGATTCCCCTATATCTCGAGTAGTTAACTCCTTGGTCTCTATAGTTGGTCATGTTTGCTTTCCTACATTCATAGTGTGTTGCTTGATGTGTGCTGATTGTGCCTCTCTGATTGGGAAAATGTTGCAACACAATCATTTTGTCCACTTTGTATGAATGTTCTAGCTTGAATGGCCCAAGTCAAATGTTCTTTGAGGATCGATACACCACCCAGTAACTTAGGCACCCCTATAGCTGCAGCCATCGCAAACCCCTACTAACTCGAGTTATAGAACACGATTTAGATATGAGTTGAGCACTAGTACAAAGTCATTAGTTAGAGAATGTGTCTAGAGCCGGTTTACCACAAAAATACAATCCACCGGCTGTGTTCATCACCCTCAGGCGGTCAAAATTGTTTGACCATCTCTAAATTTAACCTCAGACGGTTGTTAATCTGCACCGTCTATAGTATGACTATCCCCCTCAGCCGCTTGTTAAAACAAAACGCCTCTAAATGGAACCTGAGACAACGACAATTATTGTCCATCTACCTAGATCACTCAACCGCAGCCGGTCAGAAATATTAATCGCCTCTAGAGGTCTAATAAGGCGGCCGTTATGTCGCCCGCCTCGAAAACTTGTGTCGTGCATGTTCTCGAGGTAGCGTGTACGTGTTGTTAATGCAATTAGAAAGTGGAGATCATGAACTAGTCCCCACCCACATGCGTCCACACACACACGTGTCCACTCGTATATAAACCCCCTAGGCCTTCTTCTTCCACGAGCTCTTGTCATTTTCCCCCAATCTGTCTAGACACAAAACCCCAATTTGCACCTTCCGCACACGCCGAAGCTCCTTCACTTGCACCACCGCCCTCCTCTTAGTTGCACCATGAAGCGTACGCATGGAGATGAGTCGGATGTAAAGCCAGTTGGATACACATCAGTAGATGGTTCGGTCTTCGCCGAGCAGGCGGAGGCGGCTTCTCCAGGCACGCACGCCGCTCATCGCCGCACCATCGATGCTTCGGGTTGTCCAGCCAGTCGCCGTCGCCATCGAGCAGTAGGTGGCCGACAACGTTGTGGTGCCAGCGGTTGATCTAGTTAAGGGGCATGCGCCAGACGGAGGCAACCCGGTGCTCATCATTAACGACCCCATCCTCCCCGAACAAATTTTCGAACAAATTGAGGAGAGCTATGAGTTCGAGAAGGAGCTCTATGATGAGACATCCAAGGTACTACTTTGCTAGCTTCTCTAGTCATCACAGACATAGATTTCACTATTCATACGTAGGATTTTCTTAGTCCTCTATAGATTCTTTTGCTCTGCTGCACGCCTTCTTGATGTAGGGAATATATATGGTTCAAATGGTCGATTGGTTTGGAGATTTGATTAGATCTGCTCATCTGCCATCTAGTAAATTTACATTTCTTTAGAAAATATGTTACTGGAGTGTTGATTTCGATACACAATATGCATATATATGCTACATAGTGTACATTACATTTCTATTTCTTAATGAGGACTGATACGTTGGAAACGTATCTATAATTTTTGATGCTCCATGCTTGTTTTGTATCTACTTTTCTTTTCTTGTCTACACTTTGAGGTGTTTTTTACATGTTTTCTGGTACTAACCTATTAACAAGTTGGAACAGTGCCAGATGCCTGTTTTCTGCTGTTTTTGGTTTCATAATAGTTAGTAAAGAAATACTCTCAGAATTGGACAGGACAAATGCCAAAGTCAATTACTTTCCGTGGGGAACAAGAAGTCCAGAGGAGAGCCGGAGGGGCCGGCCAGGGGGGCCAGACCCACCCCAGGCGCGGGGGAAGGTGGGCCCGTGCCTAGCTAGGGTTTGGTGGCCCTGGCCGCCTCCCTGTCTCGCCCCTTCGCCTATAAGAAACCCCCGATGCATAAAACCTGAGTACCCGATCAAAAATCCACGAAACCGTCTGTAGACGCTGCCACCATCGTCCCTAGATCGGGGGATCTGAAGTTCTTCCCGGCACCCTGCCGGAGGGGAGATCATCCTGGAGGCCTTCTATTAGGTATGATGCGTGAGTAGTTCCACCTTGGACTATGGGAACATGTAGTAGCTAGATTGTTGTATCTCCTCCTTTGTGCTTTCATGTATAGATCTTGTGAGCTCCATTCATGATCAAGATCTAATCTATTTGTAATCATGCATGTTGTGTTTGCGCGGATCCGATGGATATTGAGATTATTATGTTGGTTTGATTAATGGTTTTGTCTTTATGATTCTATCATGTCTGTGTTGTTTGTGATCTTGCAAGCTCTCCATTGCTAGTGGTTATCTTGGCCAAGTAGTTGCTAGTGACTCCAAGAGGGGGTATTTTTGCTCGATAGTGTGTTCATGCCTCTAGTTTCCAAGGGAAGTGACAAAAATATCTTCGGTTGTAGATGTGTTGTTGCTACTAGGGAGAAAACAACGGTCTCTTGTTCATGGAACATGTGGACTGTTTACCTTACACACTTTGCTTAAAGTAGTTGTCTGTTGGTTGCAACTTAATACTGGAGGGGGTTCGGATGATAACCTGAAGGTGGACTTCTAGTCATAGATGCAGCTGGATGGCGGTCTATGTATATTGTTGTATTGCCCAATCAACCTCATAGGATCTATCTGGCTAGTAATTTCATTGTTATGCCTTGCTCAGTTCCTGTCAATTGCCCCGCTGTAATTTGGTTACCATTCATGCCATGTTGTTTATCTAAGGAGAGCACCTCTAGTGAACTATGGACCCTGGTCCAACCTTTATCATTGATACATCTTCCACTTTTACTTGTTTACTTGATGCAAACCATTACCTTCCACACCATATGTTTAATCCTTTGTTACAGCAAACTGGTGAGCTTGACAACCTCACTGATTCGTTTGGGCGCAAAGTCTTGAGTTTGTGTTGTGCAGGTCTCCGCGTTCCTTGCAACTCTTGTGTGACGTGTCCTTCCTCCTACTGGTTTGATAACCTCGGTCTCAACTGAGGGAAGACTTGTTGTTGTGCTCTTCACACCTTGCTCTTGGGGTTCCCAACAAGACCCCACATCAAAGCACCAAGTTCTCTAGCACCACCTAGGAGTCATCAAGGCCAAGGATTCATTTTTACCCCAAAGGAGTGCAAGGGCAGACACATATGATCGATGGTGTCATATTTGTTTAGGGATGTGTTAGTGAAACCGAGGCAATAATGTACAACAACAATATAAGTTGTGCAATTGGTACTTGGTTCGCTAACTCCATCTCTAAAAAACTTATTAGGCCCTAGATTTATTATACATTCATATGAACTATTATATTTCGATTCTGCAGTGATGCCGATGATTGAAATTTTCCAAAAAAGAGTTCACATGCATTCATAGTGTATAAGAAAGATTAAATTTCAATTTATTATTATGTCCAATGATTCAAATTTTCCCCAAAAGAGGCAGACATATTAATTGGTGTCATATTTTTTCAGGAATTAGTTAGCGGACCGGGGAAATGTACAAGAATAATATATAGGTTATGAAATTGGTACTTGGTTCGCTCACGCCAGCCCTGAAGAAACTTATGAGGCCCCAGACTTTGTTCTATATATAACTCTCATCCAATTAATTGTCATTTTTTGGATACATGAATGATATATGAACTGATCAAACTATTGCTGAGATACATTCTCTTTGATATAAATTTAATATTATCTTACATATATGTTGTCAATTCTTGAGTTGTAATATAATTCAATCATATCTATGAGTTCTAAGTTATGTTCTTCAAAATCAACAAGACGATTCTCATGAAATGAACTCTAGCAAGCACTCTAGGGATAATAACAGCCGTGATGTGCTGAGGAGCTTACGGTGGGGGATAATTCCTTTCCACCGTAAGGGGGATTTGTTTTGCCCATTCTGTTGCAGAGCCATCAACATGGACATCCACAGCATGATCCAACACGCGGTGGAGATTGCTAAAGGCCAAGGCCGAACGCACCAGCCGAAGACCTTGGCGTAGCACGCAGCCTACAACAAATTCCTCTGGTAATATATCATGACTAGATAGTTTCCCATCGAGTAGTCTGATGCTCCTGCTAAGGCGGCTCCATGTCCTTTCTCCTGCTGCTGCCCCTACTTATATTTTGTTTAAGTTAAATATTATTTTTGGTTGCATGTAAGACAATATCAACATCCGTAGTCTCTAGTGGTTGAACAATTATAAGTACCTCATTTATTAATTAATCTACTCATTTATATGGAGTTACTTCAATTTTCTTGTGTTCAATTATATTACTAATTATGCTGCCGCACTAATCTATATCCATAGTCTCTAGTGGTTGAATTAATAAGGATGGAAGCGTAACCTTTATATGGAGTTCCTGCAATTTTATCGTGTTGAATTATATTACTGATCATGATGCCACACTAATCTATATTCGTAGTCTCTGGTGGTTGAGTTAATAAGGATGGAAGCATAACCTTTATATGGAGTTCCATCAATTTGCTCATGTTCAAATCCAAAACACTTGTATCTTATTGCTCTTCAGCAAGCGCATGAACACACTATACGAGTCGGTCATATACCTTTTAGGTTACCCAAGGCACAATATTTAGGTTAGTATGGAACAACAATATAACCTACCTTAGTAATCAATTTTTCAGGTTAACCAAGGTACAACACCATATACTTTATTCAAAGTATGAACCTCATTTACTCGTAGGACTCAATTTCACTCTAGCAAGCATGTGTAAACACCTTCGTTTGCCTTTAAATTATAAATTATTCTCTAAATTTAGGATGAGCAAAATAGAGAGTTCTAAAATATTCAGATTTCTAAATATTCACTCAACTAGACTTCCTTCAAATAATACATGAAAAATGGTTATATTGGTGAAAAATTCATAATTAAGAAACCAAATGATCGCACTTCGTGATTAGACATTTGAATTAGTCAAATTCAAAACACTTGCACCTTATTGCTCTGGCCCCAAGCGCATGAACACTAGGATTCATCGTGCTTTCAGGATATAAGATCCAAGGTTTGTACTACGCCAATTGTTTTCTTTAATTTATGAACCTCATTTAGTCTCAGGGGACTTAATTTCAATCTAGCAAGCATGCATACACACATTTCTTTGCTTTTAAATTATGAATAATTCACAAATTTTAAAATAATCAAATGCTGGAGTTCCGAATATATCCGGTGTTCCAAATATGTTTGTTTCAAACTACTAGTCATCTTAGCTAGGGAAGTTTCTTGGCAGCAAAATATGACATATTCGGAGAATGGATCTACTTAGAGATGTTTTCCACTTGCATCTATCTAAGGCTAGTACTTGGCGGCAAATATCTGAAAATATTTGGACAAATATTTTAGATATGTGCCACATTTTTTCTTCCCTACCGGCCCAAAACATTGTCCACCACCGCCGCCGGTCCCCTTCCTCTCCACCACCGCCCCTGCCGGTCCCCTGCCTCTCCACCACTACTGCCTCCAGTCCCCTGCCTGGCCACCACCACCTCCTTTGGTCCCTTGCCTCTCCACCACCGTCGCCTCCGGTCCCCTGCCTCTCCACCACCGCCGCCTTCGGGCGCTTGCGGTGCAGACGCTCTCCCTTGTCTCCGAGGACCCCTTCGTCGTCCAGGTAGGTATGCGTGAAAACCAAACCCCCAAAACCCTAAATCAACAACTTCGACTTAGGAATTTTTCCATGGATTATTCCAATTTTCTTATCGATTTTAAGGTTACCGAGCTACAAATACCTAACGGCGCCCTCGAAGAGCCTCCCCTAGGTGGCCTGCATCTGTCCCAACTCTTTTCCCCTTGTATAAATCTCAAAATCTACAATTATCACTTCTAACAATAGAGATTTAATTGTCACTTCATTGGTCTCTATATCTATTTTAATTGTCACTTCATTAGTCTACTTGGATATTGATTGTATTAAGATGCTCTCTGTATGTATCTATTTAACAGATGGGAACCTGCAGTAGTTTTGTCCTACTAGTTGAAAATACTAAGTTTTCTTTACAAAACACTAAGGATCCACCAATAGACATTGGTGTACCTCTACCCTTGTTCACCCACAAAGTTTAACTTAGATAAATTGGGATGAAGAGATTCTTGATCATTTCAATGTCTTTGATGCTCAAAATTGTCCATTGCCAGGGACACAACTAAGTACTTAGGTTTTACCCTCTCGAGAGGTGGTGCACTTTCCCCACAAGACTCGACAAGCATAGAGACGAGATCTTTTAGAAGCAATCCCTCAGACCACCATGGACGCGTTCCATCATGTCAACCCTACTACCAACTTTCCATCCGGCTGAGTTCTTGCAACCTAGTTGGTCAAGGCAGAGCCCATATTCCATGTGGTTGCACTAGAAGCTTCTCAACACTAAACATCTAAAATCTCTTTATTCCTGGGTGGCCATCCACAAGTGTGATACACAGGGTAAACCATATACATGGGCCCTGTGTAACCACTCAACACAAACCATACTAGTCACATTCCACCCAGGTGTTTCATTAACAAGTTGTTTTCTTAGTCAAAAACATATAGGCATAATCTTTCCATAATATCATAACATGAATTTTCCACCCGTGAATTCTAATAGCTAGGCTAAGGATACTAGCATATCATGTCTACTAACATAGAGAAAATATAACCAATATATCAACTATAGAATCTACCATAGCATAGCATATACTTTGAAAAATTACCATGCAAATCCTACTCAAAATAATACTAATGCAATAGGAAAAATATTAGAACAAAAGATGAAGTATCACTTGCCTTGGTAGCTAGGGGAATAGGTACAATCCTCACAATGACACTCTCCACAATCCACAAAATCTACACCACAATTCATACAACAAAATAATCAAAAATCAATATACACACCAAAAATAGTATGAATGCATGCAAAATGCAAAGGGATGATTTTCCACACTTTTAAAATCAAACTCTACTGTACTTAAGACAAAGCATATAATCTAAAGTCTAAATCACACAAAAACCACCTAAAAATAATATTCTAAATAATTTATATAGTCAAAATAGGCCTACAAATGTATTTGAATAAAATCCTAATTTTACAGAAGCAAATGAGCAAAGCAATGCCATAGATGCAAATGTCTCATTTTTGTAAATCCATCAACATCTTATTTGTAATTTTTTGGATTTACAAAAAAAAAAGTTATGAATTTTACAAGTTAATTCATCTAATAGACAAAATATGGATTTAAATATAAACACTGGACACACGACAAATTCTAATTGGCGCGTACCGGTTCACGCAGATCACGCTCTCATACCGTCAGATCTAAACTAAATCCTACGGCTCAGATCTAAGCATACCCCTCCGCGTTTAGTTCTAATCTAGATCCAGCGGATCCTAATGCTCTGACCAAACGCGAGCGGCGCAAATGGCCACCGCGGCAGCGGCGGGACAGACGGCGATGCTCCGGTGAGGCTAGAGGACAAGGAAGGGGGACTGGGGCTTACCGGGGTCGCAACGTCGAGGTGGTGCTCAAGGTGGTCGCGTACGGGGCTGGGCGCATGAACACGGGTAGAATCGCTTGTCGGAGTTTGGCCGCGCGTCAGGTGCTCACGGTCGTCGACGGGGGCGACGCTCTGGGGCACAATAGGACAAACGGCATGCATTAGAAGGTGCGCAAGGAAAACGAGTACACGATTGTTTGAACCAGAGGTAGGGGGATGGTCGGGGCTTACCGCGATAGATCGTCAGAGCTTGTCGGTACTGCGGTGGTGCGAAGCAAAATTAATGTAGCCTGGCGGCGCTCTGGTGGTGCTGGGTGGGGGGAAATGGAGCGTAGGGGGAGGGGGTTAAGTAGCCAGAGCGGGGGAGAGAATTACTCGGCAAATCAATGGCAATCAAGCGCGCTTGATTCGGATTTGAATGGGGAGAAACGGCAGCAGCGCGGGTCTCCAGCACGTGATTGAAGCCGATGGGGTGACGTGGAGCGCGGGGCCACCTGTCAGTGAGTGGGTGCGACGCACGGGCGTGAGAAACAGAGGAAAGAGGGGGTTTTCCCGGGTGGGCTTGCTGGGCTACTAATGGGCTGCGTCTGTTGGCAGGTTTGTTTCTATTTTTTTCTCTCCAAAGCTTTTTCTTTTTTCGTTTTGATTTTGCAAATGAGATTTGAATAAGCAAATCAATTCCAAATCACTTCAAATTTTCACCACATTTTTGTGGGGTGGTCCTAAAGGGTTTTGATAGGTTTTTAACTTTGAATTTTTTTATGCAAAGTAAACATGCCATGATAATATGAAAGCAATCATGATGTTTTGGATTTGATGAAATTTGGGATTTTACAAATCTAACCCCCTTAAGATGAATATCACCCTCGAGATTCGGATTGGCTAGCAAATAGGTGAGGGTGATCTTTCCGAAGCTCATCTTCTTTTTCCCAAGTTGCTTCTTCCTCGGTATGATGATTCCACTGTACTTTGTAGAACTTAATGGTCTTAGTACGAGTAACTCTTTCTGTTATCTCAAGAATCTTGATAGGTTTCTATTCATAGGTGAGATCAATCTCTAGATGAACTTATTCTAGTGGTATAGTGTCCTTGAACGAACTTTCTTCCATATTTTTCAACTGGCTTACATGAAACACATTGTGAACTGCTGACAGAGATTCTGGTAGTTCTAACTCATAGGCCACTTCTCCTTTACGGCTAAAAATCTTGAATGGTCCTACATGACGGGTTGCCAATTTCCCTTTGACTCCAAATCTCTTCACACCACGAAGTGGTGAGACTTTAAGATAAGCTCTATCACCTACCTCATAGGTGACCTCTCTACGTTTTGGATCTGCATAACTCTTTTGTCGGGATTGGGCTATCTTCAACCTGTCCTTTACCATTCTGACCTTCTCTTCGGCTTCCTTGATCAGATCAAGTCCAAATAAGTTTCTTTCTCCTACTCCATTCCATAATAACGGTGTAGTACACTTCCTTCCATAAAGGAATTCAAACGAATCCATCTCTATGCTCGATTGATAGCTGTTATTTTAAGAAAATTTTGCGTATGGCAGACTTTCATCCCAACTAGATCCATAGTCTAGCGCACAAGCTCTCAACATATCTTCTAAAATCTGATTGGTCCTTTATGTCTGTCCATCAGTCTGAGGATGTAATGTTGTGCTGAATTCTAGTCTAGTTCCCAATGTCTCATGCAGTTGTTTCCAAAAATGCGAAGTGAACTGAGTTCCTCTATCTGACACAATACTCTTAGGTACTCCATTTAGACACAGAATCCTTTTCATATAGATCTTGGACAATTTAGCACTTGTATAGGTGGTCTTAATGGGTATGAAATGAGCCACTTTTGTTAAGAGATCCACAACAACCCCTATAGAATCGTATCCGGACCTAGTCCTTGGCAATCCTGTGATAAAATCCATACCAATCTTATCCCAATTCCAATCAGGTATTGGTAGTGGTTGCAATAACCCTGCCGGTTTATGATGTTCCGCCTTCACTCGACTACACACATCGCACAAGGAAATATGTTCCGTGATATCTTTCTTGAGATTGTTCCACCAAAATCTTTCTTTCACATCCATGTACATTTTGGTGTTACCCGTATGAATAGAATATGGTGAATTGTGTGCTTCTTGCAAAATCAATTTCCGAAGCTCCGGATCTTGTGGAATGCAAATACGCTTTCCATATCATAAGGTTCCTTGTTCATCTTCATGGAATCCTTTCGCCTTTCCTTTACCAATTTTACTCTTAATCTCCTCTAGTTCCTTGTCCAACTTTTGGGCTTCTTTGATCTTATCCAACAATGTTGGTTGAACTTCCAAAGACATGAGATATCCTTTAGGGACTATCTCCAATCTTAACTCTTTAAATTGAGCACACAAATCTTCTAGCAATTCTCCTTTGGTGAGGCCATTCACATAAATCTTTCGGCTTAATGCATCAGCTATGACATTCGCCTTACCGGGATGGTATTGCAAAATTAAGTCATAATCCTTAATAAGTTCTAGCCACCTTTTTTGTCTCATATTGAGCTCTTTCTGGATGAAAATATATTTCAAGCTCTTGTGATCTGTGAACACTTGACACCGCTTTCCCAAAAGATAGTGTCACCATGTTTTGAGTGCATGGACAACATAGGCCAACTCTAAGTCATGTGTATGATAGTTTACTTAATGTGTCTTGAGTTGTCTCGAGGCATAAGCCACAACTTTCCCTTCTTGCATCAATACTCCACCCAATCCTTGGTGAGATGCATCACAATAGACTTGGAAGTCTTTCTCTAGATCTGGTAGACATAAAACTGGTGCGGACACTAGTCTTTTCTTCTACTCTTGAAAACTGTTCTCACACCCTTCAGTCCGATCAAACTTATTCTCTTCCATAAGCAACTCCGTCATCGGCTTAGCAACTTTCGATAAATTCTCGATGAACCTTCTATAGTATCCTGCCAAGCCTAGGAAACTACAAACTTCTTTAACTGATTTGGGAGATTCCCACTCAGTTACAGCTGACACCTTTGCGGGATCAACAGCTATACCATCTCCATACACAATATGTCCAAGAAATCCAACTTCATTCAACAAAAACTCACATTTACTGAACTTGGCATACAACTTGTGCTCCCTGAGTTTTTCAAGAATCAAACGCAAATGTTCTTCATGCTCTTCATTGCTCTTGGAATAAATCAATATGTCATCGATGAATACCACAAAAAACTTGTCAAGAAACTCCATGAACACCTTGTTCATCATGTTCATGAAATAAGCTGGTAATTTGTTAGTCCAAATGGCATTACTGTATACTCATACAATCCATACCTAGTGGTAAAAGCAGTCTTAGGTATATCTTGTTCTATAATCTTTAGCTGAAAGTAACCTGATCGGAGATCAATTTTTGAGAACACACCAGCTCCTTCTAGATGATCAAAAAGATCATTGATTCTGGGTAAGGGATACTTGTTCTTTATGATCACTTCGTTTAGTGATCGATAATCTATGCATAGCCTCTGACTTATGTATTTCTTCTCAACAAACAGAACTAGTGCACCCCATGACGAAGAACTCGATTGGATAAATCCTTTCTGCAACTATTCTCCAAGATGTTTGTTGAGCTCTTTTAACTCATCAACTGACATCTTGTAGGGTCTCTTTGCTATGGGTCCAGATCCTGGCAATAAATCAATCAAAATCTCCACATCCCTATCTGGTGGCATTCCTGGTAATTCCTCCAGAAACACATCAGGGTACTCTTTCACTACTGGTACACTGTCTATGCTAACCCCCTTAAGATAATTTAGCTTACTCCCTTTGGGTTCAAAGTTAGACTTGAAGATAATCCATTTCTTTTCCGGGGTTGTGAGTGTAATAGTTCTTTTGGCACAATCTATTACTCCCTCATAACGGGTCATCCAATCCATGCCTAATATTACATCCAATCCTTGGGATTCTAGGATTGTCAGACTAACTGGAAACTTGTATTTTCCAAACTCTATTACTAGATCATGACATCCAAAATTTACTATCATCTCTCCACCTGGGGAGCTTACTTTAATAGGACATCCAATTGTTTTAGTTGGGAGTCTATTTTTGTCTACAAATGCTCTTGAAATGAATGAATCTGATGCGCCGGTATCAAAAAGGATAAGTGCTGGAAAGGAGTTAATCTTGAACTTACCAGCCACATCATCAGACTCCTCTGGATTTCCTCCACATTGATGTGGTTCACATGACCCTTCTGAAAAGGGTTTGGTTTGTTGGCTCCATCAGTCTTCTTTTTTGGGTATTCATTTGCATAGTGCCTAGTTTTCTTGCACTTGAAGCATTCAACCTGACTAATGTCTCTCTTAGCTGGCTGATTCCCATTGCCATTTCCACTATGGTGATTGTAACATCCCAGCATTAGAGCTTAGAAATAAGCTGAACACAGATGTGTGCATTGCATTCATGCATAGAAAATCCGAATAATTTTCGCGCTTTTGAACAAAACATGTCAAAGTGATAGAAGCTTCTCTTAACTTGATGGAATTGAAGTAGATCATCAAGTTGACTGCGATAAGTTTCAATGTGACCTTTGCTAAAACCTTATTTTGGGTAAACATGATTTGATCTAAGGGTAGATCAAATATAATAAAATTAAAACCTAATACATTAGTTAATGATTTATGTTTGATCCTTAGGTGATCATATCATAGTATGCATTAAATAACCCATGAATACCAAATTATAAATATAACTTAAGTAATAAGAATGTAACAACTAATTCTTGATCTATCTTAATCTCATTTACTTATGCCATGAGTATCATGGTAATACCTAACTTTAACCCTTTAGTGAGATTGAGTAGGAAATAAATCAAGTCAAGATCATTCACCATGTATCTTTTTATCCATGTCAATCTTTACCATTCCTATTGGAATCATATTCCATTATCTGGTGTTCATCAATGTTGAGTAATCAACTATTGATTCACCAATTCTTAATCTATCAATTCTTGACCTATCAACTCTTGTCATTATTATAGCATTCACTTAAGGCCTATAAAGAAAGAAGTAAGAAGAGATAAATAGTAATGCTAGATTTGAATATCATGGATAATTAAATCAATATGATAATTGATGGAGTTAACTCATTCCTACATGGATAGAAGAGTTATTTTAAATAAAGATATATGTGGTAACAAAGAGGATTACAAGGATGAATATTGAAGATAGTTATCAAGGAGTAATCCTATTGGATTAAGTAGGCATAGTCCATGAATAATATCCTTTAATCCAATAGAGATAAACAGAAGATAATTATAATACAATTGTAATGTTGTATTGGTGAAGACTTTGATTAGCCAACTAGAAACCTAAGCCATAAATGATCAAAGGATTCTAATGATCATGCTTTTGTCACCAAGATTGAATGCTTATATCATGTATAAGTGCCACTGGTGGATAGAACATGATTAAACCCTAGTATAGATATATTATCCTAGATTAGTCATCATAGGTCACATTAATATAATGTGAGGTTGGAATGTTAGATACTGGAGTTAAATTGAGACAAGATAGTATGATTAAGATGATGCTAGAGCAACATTGGATTATAGAATTAGTAGTTTCCTCTTAGGAAATACTAACACTTAAGGTGAAGTAAAGTTTATGTATACATCTATTAAAATGATATTAGTGAAGTATGATAAGGGAAGAGCATGAATTGAAGTAACTGTAAAAATTTGTTAGGTTGGAGGTTATCAGTAGTAGAGTAGTTGTTATAACCAAGTATGGATATAAGAAGATTATAAAAACTTTAGTGTCAAGCTCATTGGATTTCTAAATGGGTTTAAAAGAATAAAAGGTGGATAAGAATATTTCTGTAAAGCAAAGCTCATCATGTTAGCACATGATGATGGATATAAAGAAGTAATATATCTAGGAAAGTAATTATTTAAGTAGAAGTCAAGAATTGTGAATTATGGAAGATAGGAATTCTTGGTAAACTCTAAACCCTAAACCTAGAACCAAACATAATATCCATTTCCTATGATTGATCTATCATCTTATTTCTACAATGGCTTATAGGAATATTTTCCTATAGAAAATCAATTAAGCACATCTTTTTCAATTCTAATTATCATGATCACATGTGCTTAGGAACTACCTTAATTAATTCTTCCTCATAAGTCATTCTGGAGAATAATCTTATTATTTTTAAAAGGTGATATCCATAATGACCACAAACATAAAGACTATATGTTTAGCCATTCATCTTTAGTCACATCAACAAAAGAATATAAGTAAATTAAGAACCCTAAACCCTAGGGTAAGCAATTACAATTCAGAACCCTAAACTTATTAATGAGTTTCTTATCAACATCTCATAAATATTCTATCTATATTCATTAAACAAAGTCTTTGATCCATTTATCTAACCACTCATTCCATATGAGCATGGAATAAGTGGGGATACAATAATTATAAACCACCCTATACTTTGCTATGTGATTAAATACATAAAAATAAACCCTATGACTATCACTAAACATTTTAAAACTTCATTACTCCAAATAAAATTAAAAATAATGTTAGATTTAATTTTAAGATCTTAAACAAATCCTAAAAACCCTAAATCCTACTTATTCTATATAATAAAAGAATATCTCTATAACTATAAAGTTAGAAAATAATAAAAAAAAGTATGCAATCAAAATACTAAATTCATCCCAGAATTTGAAATACATTTTTATATACTACAACTATTTAACAAATAAATTATCTAAAAGAAATTTGAAACAAATGTGTAATATAAAAGTCTGAAAAACAAAGCAGGAAATACAAAAGGAAACAGTGAGGAAAAAACTGCAACCAGGCCACAACCCATCTTACTTTTCACTATCTATCGCCCACATGCAGCTCAAGACCAGCCCAGCCTGACTTCCTCTCTAACTGACTGGTGGACCTCCAAAGGACTACGTGTTGAGTTTGGATTTTTGTCAGGGGGTTTTCCGCAAGATATTCGTCGTCGTCTTCCTCATGCGTCACAAGCACCTCGCTGGAGGGGTTCGCCGCCGCCCGATGTGAAGGAAATATGCCCTAGAGGCAATCATAAAGATTATTATATTTTATCTGTATCCATGAGTTATTGTAATGTTCCTTGAATATCCATATCAGGCAACTTGTATTGATTGGCAATTATGTGAATTATTTGTGAAACTCATTACTTGTATGGTTATTTAATAGTTGTCCCTGGTCGGAGTTCATGTGAGGACACACGTGAATATTAGACTAGCACATTGATTGGTTGATGACTATGTTTCGCAAGTCATAGACATGGAGATGTCAAACCAATGATGTGGACACATGTTATGAACATGGGGTTGGACTGACCCAACCTGAGACTGGCAATTAGTTGCAGCTCTCTCTCTCTACACATCATGTACGTTTTGTCCTTAGACCTGAGATTGTCGCATGTACTTGAGATGTGGATCGACCTACTTTGGGGCTATCAAACGCTGCACCGTAACAGGGTAGTTATAAAGGTAGATTTCGGGTTTGTCCTGAAGCATGCTGCAAGGCATGGTCAATCAAGATGGGATTTGCCCCTCTCTACTTGAGAGAGATATCTCTGGGCCCCTCGAGTGATTGGATCCAGAAATGCATGGCCATGCTACATATGGTTAAGAGTTAACCTAGTAAAGGGATTCCGAATCACAGTATCGAGAAAGAGAGGTCAGCTTGGAGCTAGACCAAATACGTGAGGCAAAGGGAAAGACATGTACTAAACCTTGTGATGGTTCGTCCGATATGATCTTTGTATGCGTTTAGGAGTTGGCACGTCTTGCTAGAGGCCGCTACCAACTATTGACAGAATAAGTGTATTCATGTCATGTCTATACGCATATGAACCTATAGGGTCACACACTTAAGGGGCTGGAAGCCTAATGAGGATTGGATCCGAATTAGACTAGGCTTAGGCTACTAATGGGCTGCTAATGTAGAAGCCCACTAGGGACGCCTCTATAAGAGAGGGTGGGGAGAGTTGACCAGGGTTAGACTTTAGACCATTCCACCCAGCCGCCACACCTCACGCCTATGTTGCACGTGCGGACCTAGCAGTCCGGTGTCTGACGCTTCCACCCCGCACGTGTGGATACCTCGAAGGTGCTGCATCTATGGCACTTGGACGAGTCGCGCAAGGGGAGCTTCTCGTGGGACGAGGACAAGGAGGAGACATGGAACGTCTGCACTACCTCGATGCGCTTCATCGATTCCGCAACTACGCATCTAGTGGTAATCCCGTGATCTATGACAACACTAATCCTGGTTTACGCGGTAGAAAATTTTGATTTGCACTAGTGTAGCCTACCCGTATTCCTTCAGTGGTATCAGAGCCGATGCTGTTCAGTTATAGGTTCGGGATGTTTGCATATGGTGATATGCAGATTGATATGAATGATGTGATCGTTTATATGGCGGTGGTTCAGGATTGATCTATGATCTTGCTTACCGTGATCGTGATTCTGAGGTTGTCGAACGACTTACCCCTACCGGTCGGCTTTCGCCATCGGGGTAGATAGTGACACATAAATCCTATTGAATCACGCGAAGATCAATATGATTGATCGAATCGGAACCTAGATCTAAAATCGATGTATCGTGATCAAAGGAGTGATTGAATCGGGACAGGAGTCGGTTTATGGTAAATTTGATTTGCCGATCAAAATCCTTAAAGAAAATTGTGAAGATACCACGAGGGGCGCTGCCCCTTCGAACCCTGCAGGGGGAGACCCCCTAGACCCCCCTTAATCGTAGCCCCTTTTGTATATCGTTAAGATAACTAGGTGCTGCGATGTCACATGATCCGGTAGAATGCGATTCTATGCATAACTTGTTTTTGCAGGATGTATGTGATCAGTATGGCCCATATATGCATGTGATGCATGTATGAAATTTTGCATGACCTGCGTGTCGTGAGTAGGGCAACACGGCTGGAGCCATATGTGTTGTCATTTATTGTAATGCCTGCATGCCAACTTGTGATGATCCCAATACTATGTAATTATTACTAGCTGTTAGGGGTAATATCTTATATTAGTTCTTGGAGGACTCATCACTTGCAGGATGGCACACATGGAACATGAAGATGGAGATCATCATGGTGGACAGGTTCTATGGCGATAGAGATCACCATGAGAAAATGGGTCATACTGTGTCACAACTATGTGAATGCTATTCTTATGTGTTTTACTCTATGCATGCTTAGATGATAGAAGTAGAACGATCCCTCACAAAGTTTAAGTTAAACCATGCCCTCCCAACCAAACCTTGCACCATCCTATGCCCTGTACAATTGTTGGTGGGCCTATGAAATTAGGGTGCCGCGGTTTTCCTTGGCTGGATGGGTTTGTATCGGATACCTACACGCATAAGGGTTGGTGAGCTTGACAAGGTCATCTTAACAGTTAAGGACCTTGGGGCATAAAGGTTGGGCGCCTAGTTTTGACATAGAGATGTCACCCAACAACAAGAGTCATATGTGATATGATTAGCAAGTGTTGCTTACCGATTTACCTTGTCTTCTAGAAGTGATGCTAAAGCTCACTAGTCGACTTGTTAATTGTGGATCTTGAATTACTTAGTATCAATAGAGGGATATTGATTTAAGTGGGAGTATATGCTATTAAATTGTTTAATATGTTTTACTCTTTCATGGTTACATGGCTTAGTATTTTGCATGTTTTCTGTTATAGATCAATGGCACCGAACACTAAATCACCTTTCTCTTTGCGTTCGATTCTTGACAAAGATAAACTAAATGGAACAAACTATTCGGACTGGGTCCGTAACATGAGAATTGTTCTTAGGTCTGATAAAAAGGAAACGATTCTGGATACCCCAATCCCCGATGAACCTACTGATAATGCATCTGCTGCCCTCAAGAATGACTACAAGAGAGCATGTGATGATTCTCTTGAGGTTAGTTGTCTTATCCTTGCATGCATGGAACCTGAACTCCAAAAGAAGTTTGAGGATCAGGAAGCGTACGATATGATCGTCGCGCTTAAGGACATGTTCCAAGATCAGGCAAGGACTGAGAGGTACAATGTTGCCAAGTCCTTTGTCGAGTGCAAGCTGGCAGAGGGAGCAGCTGTAGGCCCCCATGTGATCAAAATGGTTGGTTACAGTCAGACTTTGGAAAAACTTGGTTTTCCACTAGGCCAAGAGTTGGCCACTGACTTCATTTTGGCGTCTCTTCCATCCAGCTATGGGAAGTTCATTTCGAACTACCATATGCATGGGGTGGAGAAGGTCCTTAATGAATTATGTGGGATGCTTAAAACAGCAGAAAGTGACATGAAGAAGTGTGCAGGGCATAGCCATGTGATGGCTGTGCAGAACAAGCCTAGATTCAAGAAAAAGGGTACTTTTTGAAAGAAGAAGGGCAAGGCTAAGGATACGATCCCTAAGTCTGCACCAGAGCAAAAGGCTAGACCTGCAGATGAAACTGAGTGCTTCTTTTGTCATGAACATGGCTACTGGAAGAGAAACTGCAGCAAGTACCAGGCTTCTTTGAAGAAGAGTGGAAGTAAGAGTACTTCCCACTTAGGTACGCTTGTTGTAAATGTTGTGTACATTCTTATCGCTGATTCCTATGCTAACTCTTGGGTATTTGATACCGGATCGGTTGCTCATATTTGCAATTCGATGCAGGGGCTAATAAGGACTAGAGAAGTGCAAAAAGGCGAAGTGGATTTTCGCGTCGGAAATAAAGCAAGGGTTGCTGCATTGTTCGTCGGCGTCATGCAACTTCACCTTCCGTCAGGATTTATTATGGAGTTAAATAATTGTTATTACATTCCTAGTATGGGTCGAAACATTTTATCACCTTCATGTTTGATGAGGGATGGTTATTCATTCGTGAGTGCAAACAATGGTTGTGTAATCTCTAAGAATGATATGTTTATGGCTAATGCTCCCATTGTGAATGGGTTATTTATTTTAAATCTTGATGATGCATCTGTTTAAAATGTTAGTGCTAAAAGGCTTCGGCCTAATGATTTGAGTCCTATCTACTTATGGCACTGTCGTTTGGGGCATATAAGTGAAAAGCGCATGAAGAAGCTCCATGGTGATGGTCTTCTAACTTCGTTTGATTTTGAATCATACGAGACATGTCAGGCTTGTTTACTTGGAAAGATGACCAAATCTCCTTTTTCGGGTTTACCTGAGAGAGCGAACAGACTTGTTAGAACTCATACATACTAATGTATGTGGACCATTGGGCACGACAGCCAGAGGAGGATATCACTACTTTATTACTTTTACTGATGATTTCAGTAGATATGGTTATGTCTACTTGATGAGGCATAAGTCTGAAACTTTTGAAAAGTTCAAGGAGTTTCAGAGTGAAGTAGAGAATCAACGTGGCAAGAAAATAAAGGCCTTGCGATCTGATCGTGGAGGTGAATATTTGAGTCACGAGTTTAGCGATCATCTTAAGAGTTGCGGAATTGTTCCACAACTTACGCTGCCCGGAACGCCTCAAAGAAACGGGGTCTCCGAACGGCGTAATTGGACTTTGTTGGACATGGTTCGATCGATGATGAGCCGGTCGGATTTACCATTATCATTTTGGGGTTACGCTCTAGAAACGGTAGCTTTCACACTTAATAGGGTACCATCTAAATCCATAGTGAAGACACCATATGAGATGTGGACTGGAAAGAATCCCAGTTTGTCTTTTCTAAAGATTTGGGGATGTGATGCTTTTGTCAAGCGACTTCAGTCGGACAAGTTAACACCCAAATCGGATAAGTGCATTTTCGTGGGATGTCCGAGGGAAACCTTAGGGTATTACTTCTACAACCGAGAAGAGGGCAAAGTGTTTGTCGCTCATAGCGGTGTTTTCCTAGAGAAAGAGTTTCTCACAAAGGGAACAAGTGGAAGGTCGGTGCGACTTGAAGAAGTTCAAGATGAGCCAGTTGGGGATGCTTCTACGAGTGATGCTATTGTAGCAGAACAAGTTGAGAACCCGTGGCAACAGAAGCACCACAACCACGAAGGTCGGTGAGGCTCCATGAAGTGCGGGAAATATTATTGTTAGACAATGATGAGCATGCGACCTATGCAGAAGTGATGGTGGACCCAGACTCTGAGAAATGGTTGATCGCAATGAGATCCGAGATAGAGTCCATGGGAGACAATCAAGTTTGGAACTTGGTTGACCTGCCTGATGGTTTTAAAGCCATCGAGTGCAAATGGATCTATAAGAAGAAGATTGATATGGATGGAAATGTTCACATCCATAAAGCTCGACTTGTTGCAAAAGGTTTTTGACAAGTTTAAGGAGTTGACTACGACGAGACTTTCTCGCCCGTAGCAATGCTTAAATCTATACGGATAATTCTAGCCATTGCTGCACATTTCGACTATGAAATATGGCAGATGGATGTCAAGACGGCTTTCCTAAATGGAATCCTAACCGAGGACGTGTATATGATGCAGCCCGAAGGTTTTGTCGATCCAAACAATGCTGGAAAGGTATGCAAACTTCTGAAGTCCATTTATGGGCTGAAGCAAGCTTCTCGGAGTTGGAACATTCGATTTGATGAAGTTGTAAAGGAGTTTGGCTTCATCAAAAACGAACAAGAACCTTGTGTTTACAAGAAGGAAAGTGGGAGAGCGCTAATATTTCTAATCTTATATGTAGATGACATATTGCCGATTGGAAATGACATTCCTATGCTCGAGTCTGTTAAGACCTCATTGAAAAATAGTTTTTCGTTGAAGGACTTGGGAGAAGCAGCATATATTCTGGGCATCAAGACTATAGAGATAGATCAAGGAGGCTAATTGGATTAAGCCAGAGTACATACATTGACAAAGTGTTGAAACGGTTTAGCATGGAAGAGGCTAAGAAGGGGTTCTTACCTATGTCGTATGGCATAAAACTCAGCAAGATTCAGTGTCCTTCGACTACTGATGAGCGTGAGCGCATGAGTAGGGTTCTATATGCTTCAGCTATTGGATCCATCATGTATGCAATGATATGTACTCACTCAGATGTTTCCTATGCTCTAATTGTTACGAGCAGATACCAGGCTAATCCAGGTGAAGGTCACTGGACAGCGGTAAAGAACATCCTTAAGTACTTGAAAAGGACTAAGGATGTGTTCCTAGTTTATGGAGGTGAGGATGAACTCAGTGTAAAGGGTTACACAGATGCGAGTTACCTTAACGACTCAGATGATTCGAAATCACAATCAGTTTATGTGTTTGTCATGAATGGTGGTGATGTGAGCTGGAAAAGTTCCAAGCAAGATACAGTGACCTCCTCTTCAACAGAAACTGAATATATTGCTGCCTCGGAGGCTGTAAATGAAGGTGTTTGGATTAGGAATTTCCTGATCGCTCTTGGTGTGGTTCAGGGCACGTCCAATCCCTTGGACGTTTATTGTGACAACAATGGTGTTATTGCACAAGTCAAGGAACCTAGACAGCACCAGAAGAACAAACATATTCGCATGCGTTACCATCATATTCGAGAGTTCATTGAGGATGGTAGTGTCATGATATGCAAAATACATACAGACTCAGATGTTGCTGATCCCTTGACTAAGCCTCTCCCGCAGCCCGCGCATGAAGCGCACACAAGAGCAATTGGTATTAGATACATTTTTAGATTGACTCTAGTGCAAGTGGGAGACTGAAGGAAATATGCCCTAGAGGCAATCATAGAGATGATTACATTTCATATGTATCCATGAGTTACAGTAATGTTCCTTGAATATCCATATCAGGCAACTTGTATTGATTGGCAATTATGTGAATTGTTTGTGAAACTCTTTACTTGTATGGATATTTAATAGTTTTCCCTGGTCGGAGTTCATGTGAGGACACATGTGAATATTATACTAGCACATTGATTGGTTGATGACTATGTTTCGTCAAGTCATAGACATGGAGATGTCAAACCAATGATGTGGACACATGTTATGAACATGGGGTTGGACTGACCCAACCTGAGACTGGCAATTAGTTGCAGCTCTCTCTACACATCGTGTACGTTTTGTCCTTAGACCTGAGATAGTCGCATGTACTTGAGATGTGGATCGACCTACTTTGGGGCTATCAAACGCTGCACATAACAGGGTAGTTATAAAGGTAGCTTTCGGGTTTGTCCTGAAGCAAGCTGCAAGGCGTGGTCAATCAACATGGGATTTGCCCCTCTCTACTTGAGAGAGATATCTTTGGGCCCCTCGAGTGATTGGATCCAGAAATGCATGGCCATGCTACATATGGTTAAGAGTTAACCTAGTAAAGGGATTCCGAATCACAGTATCGAGAAAGAGAGGTCAGCTTGGAGCTAGACCAAATATCGTGAGGCAAAGGGAAAGACATGTACTAAACCTTGTGATGGTTCGTCCGATATGATCTTTGTATGCGTTTAGGAGTTGGCACGTCTTGCTAGAGTCTGCTACTAACTATTGACAGAATAAGTGTATTCGTGTCATGTCTATACGCATATGAACCTATAGGGTCACACACTTAAGGGGCTGGAAGCCTAATGAGGATTGGATCCGAATTAGACCAGGCTTAGGCTACTAATGGGCTGCTAATGTAGAAGCCCACTAGGGACGCCTATATAAGAGAGGGTGGGGCGAGATGACCAGGGTTAGACTTTAGACCATTCCACCCAGCCACCACACCTCACGCCTATGTTGCACGTGCGGACCTAGCAGTCCGGCGTCTGACGCTTCCACCCCGCACGTGTGGATACCTCGCAGGTGCTGCATCTGTGGCACTTGGACGAGCCGCGCAAGGGGAGCTTCTCGTGGGACGAGGACAAGGAGGAGACGTGGAACGTCTGCACTACCTCGACGCGCTTCATCGATTCCGCAACTATGCGTCTAGTGGTAGTCCCGTGATCTATGACAACAATAATCCTGGTTTACGCGGTAGAAAATTTTGATTTGCGCTAGTGTAGCCTACCCGTATCCCTTCACGATGCTGCCGCCATCGTTAGCCGTGCGTCGCGATGCCCGCGATCGTCCCAGAAGAGGATAAGAAGACAACCAGGGCGTCCCTGCTTATCCTTAGCTCCTCACAATCTCTCTCTCGTTTTCCGCTTCCCAAAACCAAAACCCTAGCCATGACCGTCGACGCACGCCGTCGTCCAGAGACCACCGCGGAGCCGTCCGAGGATGTTGTGAGCTCTGTATCGTCGCCCTCGTCATCCTGGAGGAAGGAATCAAGCCGGGATGTACAGGATCGACCAAATCGAGACAATCTTCTCCAACTCCGACAGAGTTCATCGTCGACGATTACATCGCTCCCGACCACCTCTAGCCTCGACGATCCCTTCATCCTGCTCCTGGTGAGCCTCTTAACCTCGTGGTCCTGTCCGATTCGTTGCTCGCGTGCCGTAGATATCGAACCACGGGGATTCTGAATGTGCCGCCGCAGTACCTCGTCGCCGGCCATCCTCCGGTGACCCTATTCAAGCGGCGCCGCTGCTAATAGGTTCCTCGACATGGGATCTTTCGAAACTTAACAATCGTGCATTCCAAACTCCACTAGATCGCCGCCGCTGCCAGCCACCTTATCATGACCGGCGAGATGCCGTCACAACGACGTCATACTAGCATCATGTATACAGGGTTGACCAGTCTTCGTTGAGGTGTAGGGTGACGTGGCCTAGGGCCCAATAGTCAGTGACTGGGGCTAGGTGGGTTACGGTATAAAAAGTCAGTGCATGTTTAATAAATTGATAAAACAATATTAATTCAAATATAAACATTCTAGAAATTTAAATAAAGTAATTAAATCTTGTAAATTTAATAACTTTTGTTTTGTAATTCATAAAAATGTGTATAATATATGAAAATGTTGATAAAAATAAATTCTACAACTTAAAACTATTACCAAATATTATTATGTTAACAATGCCGTGGTATTGCCAACGAGTACGCCATGGAGGGGTCCTCACAGTGCGTGTTTAGAGACGTGGGGGAAGGCGGACAGTTGACGGGTACGAGGTAACATAGCTTACCCAGGTTCAGATCGCACAACGGTGGCCGAATCCTACTCCTGCTATAAATCACTATAAGGGCGATACGCCGAGTTACAGAGATAGGTTCGCTGTGCGAGGTTATCTCAGATTGTATGAAGTTGTTCCCTAAAGTCTCCCATAGGCCCGACTTATATAGTCGTCAGGTCCTAGGGTTACAGGGAAAAGTCCTAGCCGGACAGGTTACAGAGTACTACACCGTCTATTACTAGTCTTGCGCGTCGTGTACTCCAAGGCTCCTGGTACATCGGTGACTCCACCATAGCCTTCCTTTATCCGGCATGGGCCTCCCTTCTGGATCCATCTAACTGGGCTGCCTAGCAGGCCATGGTCCATGCTACCAACTGTGGGCCACCCGGGTTATCCGGATAGGAGACATGCTATCAGGATACCCATATAGCATATCCCCAACAGTAGCCCTCGGAGAACTCCGAGATGTTGCGCCGACTTGCCTCTTCATGTGGAATGCTCCGTCTAGATGGATGTCAGCAAATCGTCAAGCAATATCTTGTAGTCCTCCCAAAGAACCCTGCAAGGTTTTCTCCGTCTTCAACTTGTAAGACGGATAATTGTTGAATCTTCCATCGCACTCTTCCATAGCCGGACCGGATCCATCCATGCCGGAATCTTCTGATGTGACGGTTCATCTGCCTATGTCAGCTAGGGCGACGTAGACGTAGTTCAGCAATGTCTTGTAACTCACACATGCAGAGAATGCAATCATGTCCACTTTTTCGGCGTGAGCGATACGAACCGTTGGCGGCGACGATTGAGACGTGGAGAAATTTCCGTGCACGTCTGCACACACGTTGTCTACGTGGCAACCATCCGATCAGGCTGCACGAATATCAATGCTGGAGATCATAAATTGTAACCGCGTTGGAATTTTTACTTTTCACCTCATTCTCTCCTCGCATCATCTTCTTCCTCCAACAAGCGCCCTCTCGAGCTCTCCGTGCAACTTGCGAAAAACCCTAACTCCAATCTCGCCAGTCACCTCCAAACACTCGCAATGGCCAGCAGCAGTTCTACTCCCTCAATGGCGGCGTCGGGCGAAGCCACGGCGAAGCCGGCGAGCTCCGTCGTCCGTGTCCCTTGAGGGCCTGGTCATCCCTGTCTCTGCGGTGGTCGAGACCACCGGCGGCGACCACAATCCAGCGGCGCTGGAGCTGCTGGAGGAGGACAACGACTCCCACAAAGGCGATTGGCGTGGTTCGGACATCACGGACCGCGACATCAAGGAGCTGATCATCAAGGGCTACCTCCCCGCGACGGAGGGGCTCGCCTGGCGGGCGACGCCGGCTGGCGAGGTCACACCTTCTCCCCAAGCCGGAGAAAAGGTGTACCTCAAAGCACAATTGGTACGTGGCGTCTCCCTGCCCATAACTAACTTCTTCCTTGCCGTCTTGAACCACTACCGAGTACATCCTCAAAACCTTTCTCCCAACAGCATCCTAGCGCTTAGCAATTACGCGGCGCTTTGCGAGGGTTACCTAGGGATTAGGCCTAGGCTAGATCTCTTTGTGTATTTCTTCATCGTCAAGCGTGAAGCCGGGGCCAGCAAGGATGAACTTAGAAATTGTGGCACCATTAGCTCCAAGATCCGTCCTGGCCGGCGGTTCCCTGACATCGTCGGCCACGAGTCCTGCAAGAACTGGCATCATACTTACTTCTATGGCCCAGATATCCCTCTGGCCGGCCGAGAAGTAATGTACCTAGACTTCGTCGATGGAGCCGCCGCCGAAACTTCGACATGGAGATCCCAGGCCTCCCTTCCCTTCAACATCGATTCTTCCCGCGCCATAAGGCGGATAGAGTGGTTCGTAGAGATGGGTTTGACCGGCTTGGACCTAGCCATGTGCTGGTTCATCGGGTGAATCCAGCCTCTGCAGCACCGCTCGAAGCTGATGCACGAGTATACCAACGATAGAAGGGATAGCCTCCGCATCTCCGTGGACAATTTCTCGAGCGACTCCGTCAAGCTCCGTCTCAAGGACATCATCAAGGTGAAGGACAAGAAGCGTGGCTTCACCATCACCTGCGACATGTTCGTAGAGAGCAAGTGCCCAAAGGTAATTGTTTATTTTCCCTAATGACATATACTCTAGTTCTTCCGTCTAGCAATTGCCATCTCATCTAACACGGTGGTTCTTCACCTTACAGCTTAGCGACATAGATGAGGACAACATGGCTCCTCAAATCTATGATCCAAAGATGAAGAAAGTCACTGTCGTGTCTGACGACGATGCTCAGTTGGCGCGAAAGCGGAAGAGCTCCACCTCTGACGCTGCTAACGGAGGCAAGAAGAAGAAGAAGACGGAGGGTGGAGCCTCCAAAAAGACTACCGCCGCCCTGGAGGCGGAGAAAAGAAAGATTACCGGGATCTCCTTTGCCAAAGCACCCCCTCTTGTGTAAGCTTCTTTCTGTCCGACATTGTCTATTTGTCTGTCTTATTCCCATACTTATGCATTTTGCACGTTTCAGGAAGAAAGCCACGACCAGCTTGAAGAATACCTCCAAAACATCGGGGGCTTCTAGAACCATCAAGGACATGCTGCATCACGACGCATCTCCCGCCATCGCCCCTATCACTCCTACCGTCACGCCTTCCTCCGCTCCGACAAGCTCACAAGCTAAGGAAGCATCTGGCCCTTCCGCCAAGGAAGTGGACTCAGGTGCCTCTACCGAGCTCGCTGTTGTCGGCGAGCAGGCGACGCAGGAGAGTGCCGCACACCAAATGGTTGAAGCTCCAGCTAAGGATGCCATCGGTAGCAGTAAGGCGGTGGTGGAAGCTGGTACTTCTGCCGTAGGCGGCGCCCCCTCACCCAAGAAAACTATAGAATCCAAAGATAGTCTATCTGGTACTTACACCGGGTAGCACTGCTCTGGTTCCTGGTGCGGCGCCGACATCTCCGACGTGCGGTCTAGAGGAGCTTCTCCGGCAAGCAGAGATCTTGCAAGGAAACAGTGCATCCTTCGGCAAGCTGCTGGCTGAGAGTGCTACCAACCTCAAGATCATTTCACTTGTAAGTTTTATTTGCCTTTTGTATTTCATATGAGTATCCCACTATAGCCCCCGAGGATTTAGACAGAAAACCATAGGTCTTTGCATCTGAATGCTCTAAGAGTGACTAAAGTAGAAAACTTCTCACTATAGCCCCCAAGCATGTAGTTTGAATGAATTATTCCGACTAGATGCTTTAAGAGTAGCATATGCAGTGGTTATAAATTTCAATAATGTAGCCCCCAAGCCTCTAGTTGTAACTGAATTAGTTCCGACTAGATGCTTAAAGAGAAGCTAAGCATATATCCGAGTTAAAAAAATTATACTATAGCCCCCAAGCTTCTAATCGAAAACTGAATTAGTTCCGACTAGATGCTTAAAGAAATACTAAGCATATTGCTAAGTTAAAAACTCTTGCTGTAGCCCCTGAGCGTCTAGGTGGAAATTTTCCGGCTAGATGCTCCAAGTAGACCAAACAACGTTTAATTTTTCTTTTTTCCATAGAACAAGAATGCTCAGAGGGGCATGGCCAACAACAAGTACCAGAAGATGCGCGCGGACTTGGAAGCCGAAAAGGGTAAAACTGCCTTCTTGAAGGAACAGATCATCAAGAGCAACCATCTATTTTTCCTCTCTTTTTCATATTCCGACTTAAACTTGTGTATTCTCCGAGTACTCACTGTGTACTTTTCTTTCTCCGACTTGCAGAAACCATTGCCAAGGCTAAGGACATTGTCGAGCAATCCAAGCATATTAAAGAGCTGGATAGCGAGAACAAGATCCTTAAGCAGGAGAGGAAGGACATGATGAAGATGCATGAAGAATCAATGAAAGCCCTGCAGGACTCCGCCACCGAGGAGATGAACCGCTTGAAGGAGGAGATCTCGATCTTAAGAGATTAGAAGAAAGATGCCGATGAGCAGAATCAACGCCATCATGAAGCGTACAAGCTCCTCCAACAAGAAAGGGACTCCTTGGCAGATATCCTCTAGCAAGCTGAGGCTAGCATCTTCAGTAAGTGATTCTCCGTCTTGGATTTCTATAGTCTAGATACTCTGAATTTTTGAACTCATGTGCTCCTTGTCGGAATTTGCATCTCCTATGGGTTTAACCCGGTCGCCTCCTTCGGCAAAGGAATGCATGGTTCTTGCCGGCAACTTCATCAACACCACGATCGCGCAAGCCAAAGAGATTGCCAAGCCCCTCCAGATCAACATCAAGGCATCGGACTCTGTGGAGAAGTTCTCGGAGATCCTGCGCCGAGCCCCCCGCATATCATAAGCTGGAAAGATTCATGTGCACGGGCCCGTGCAAGGATGGCGCTGTCCATGGTTAAGGCACATTACGAGGATGCCGACATCGACACGGTAACCTCTGGCATTCCCGACGTAGATGACGAAGGCAAGGAGATAAACCATGAGTCTATCTTGTCGTCACTCGCGGGTTATGACACCAGAGTTTCCGAGTTAGTCGACGTCAACGTCTTCGTGCCGATGAATACCATTGATGGTGGCAACCAAAGCTCCTCCGAGTCTCTTCACACTGCCGACTTCGAGGGTGATTCTCCTGCTGTCGATGACGCTGCTTCCAAGTCGCCTGCACCAAAGGAATGAAAAAAACTTGTAATATTTGTTTCATCTTTGATGCGTTTGCGGAAAAAACTATGTATTAACTTAAGGTGGAAAACAATGATGTATGTCTTGCTACTTAAGAACTAGTTTCCAGCATGTATATATTTTTTAAGCAAGTGTTGGCTTATCCATTACTTTCGTTCTTATGCTTGACTTTTCGTGAGTCAAAAGACTCGTTGTCGGAACCATGCGCTCAGGTGATGATGCCCAATGGCAACGTCAATAACCTAAGCACAAAATCGCCGATAATAAGTGCCAAAAGTCACTACTCCAGAATCCACATAAAAACGACAAAGAACGTGAAGACCAGAAAACTTAAGCTAATGCCCGTAGGCGGAATTTTCACAAGTGCAAACACAAAGCTTGTGCATAAAGGTTTTATATGATCCAAAAATGAACACTAAAGGAGGTAAAAGACTCAGAAATATGAGTGAACCAGAGAGCTTTATTTCATTGATCATATAAAAGGTACACAATTAGATAAAAAATGCTAAGTGTAAAAAGGACGTAGGTGTGCTATGTTCCATGGCCGATTAAGCTTCGGGTAGTCATCATCCGGGTCACGTCGCTTACTCTTATGATCCTCGTTGGGTCTATCCTTCAGTTCACGATTGTCAATGAGGTAATAAGACCCATTGAGTAGTGCCTTGCTTATGATGAACGGTCCTTCCCATGGTGGGGATAATTTGTGTGACTTCTTCTGCTTAAGTCGGAGCACCAAACCCCCCTCTTTAAACGAGCGATGTCGAACGCGGTGACTATGATAGCTGCGTAGCTTCTGCTGGTAGATGGCGGATCTTTGGCATGCCAAAACGCGCTCCTCCTCGAGAAGGTCCACATCTAGGCGTCTGGATTCTTCAACGTCATCTTCGTCGTAGGCGGTGACTCTTGGTGCATCGTGAAGTATGTTGGAAGGTAGGATGGCTTCTGCTCCATATACCATGAAATAAGGGGTGTAGCCGGTGGATATATTGGGTGTAGTTCGTAAACTCCACAACACAGATGGCAATTCTTCGGCCCAGGCTCCAGCTGCTCTATGTAGCGGTGCCTCAAGACATGGCTTGATTCCCTGCAGAATTAATCCATTGGCTCACTCAACCTGACCATTGGATTGTGGATGTGCCACAGATGCAAGGTCAAGTCGGATGCCCTGTTCCCAACAATAAGCCTCGACTTCTTTGAGTGACAAGTTTCTGCCGTTGTCGGTGATAATGCTATGTGGGAGACCAAATCTCACCACTAGATCCTGGACAAACCTGAGGGCAGTTGCCCCATCAGGCTTTCTACTGGGTTTAGATTCTATCCATTTAGTGAATTTATTAACTGCTACTAGCAGATGCATAAACCCACATGGTGCCGTCTGTAACAGTCCCAGCATGTCTAGCCCCCAGACTGCGAATGACCAAGTTATTGGTATTGTTCGCAATTCTTCAGCAGGAACATGTGGTTGTCGGGCATAATACTGGCACCCCATGCATGTCTCAACCAGCTTGTCGGCGTCTGCCTTCATGGTCAGCCAGTAGAATCCTTGCCGGAAGGCTTTCGCGACCAACGATCAAGGAGCGGCGTGATGCCCGCAATCTCCGAGATGGATTTCGCGTAGAATTTCAATACCTTCTAGCTGGGAAACACACTTAAGGTATATACCAGTAGTGCTCCTTTTGTAGAGTTGTCCATTGATTATGGTATAACCCTTTGCTCGTCGTACTATTTGTCATCTTTCGACCTTGTCGTTGGGCAAAGTTCCGTGTTTGCGATATTCCATGAACGGTTTTGTCCAAGCCGGAGGGACCTTTGCCACCATGTGGACGAAAGAGTCAACTCTATCCGGGTTGTCGATGTCGGCTCCCTTCACGGATGGTGTTCGCAGATGCTCTAGGAAAACTCCTGGCGGAATTCGTTTGCGCCCTGATCCAAGCTTAGATAGCAGATCAGCCGCCTCGTTTTGCTCCCTAGGTACATACTTGACTTCGTAGCCCAAGAAGCTCTTGGCTATCTCATCCACTTCGTCTCGATATGCCGCCATCATAGGGTTCCACGCATTCCAGGTGCCAGCCACCTGCTTGGCAACCAAGTCGGAATCTCCACAGCAAACTATGCGCTTGATGCCAATATCCTTGGCTACGCGTAATTCGTGAATGAGTGCTTCATACTCCGCCATGTTGTTCGTAGCCTCGAAGTGGATCTGCAGAACATAGTGTAGCTTGTCTCCTGTTGGTGACTGTAGCAATACACCAGCCCTCGAGCTGTTGAGCATCTTTGATCCGTCAAAGTGCATCACCCAATACTCTGGTTCTGGCAACGGAGTAGCATCCAGCATCTCCGTCCAATCTGTGATAAAATCCGCCAAGGCTTGTGACTTGATAGTGTCGCGTCTCTTGTAGGTGATCTCGAAGGCGGCAAGTTCAATGCCCCACTTCGCGACCCTTCTGGTAGCGTCGCTGTTGTTGATAATGTCGGACAATGGAGTCTTGCTCACCACTGTGATTGGGTGCTCCTGAAAGTAATGCCTCAGCTTCCGAGAAGCAAGGAATACTCCATAAGCTATCTTCTGGTAGTGTGGGTAACGCTGCTTGGACTCCGTCAAGACCTCGCTCACATAGTAAACTGGTCATTGAACTCCGTGATCATAGCCTGGTTCCTTTCGCTCTACCACGACGACGATGCTGATTACCCGATTGGTTGCTGCCATGTATAGTAACATGGGTTCTCCAGGCTCGGGTGCTGCAAGGATGGGTGCTGAGGAAAGAGTCTCCTTGAGCTGCTTCAATGCTGCATCTGCTTCGTCCGTCCATGTGAATTTGTCCGCCTTGTTCAGCAACTTGTATAGCGTCAGAGCCTTCTCTCCAAGTCGACTGACAAACCGACTAATTGCTGCAACACAACCTGTTAGCCGTTGAATGTCCTTTAGGCATGTCGGACGGTTTGACCTTGATTCCATGCTGGAAAACGATGAATCCCAACAATTTGCCAGCTGGAACCCCGAAGACGCACTTCTTAGGGTTAAGCATCATGTTCTATTTCCGGAGATTATCAAAGGTTTCTTTTAAGTTGAAAATTAAGTCATTTGACTTTTTAGACATCACCTCTATATCGTCCACATAGGCATGAACGTTCCGACCAATTTGGTCATGAAGGCAACGTTGCATTGTCCGCTGGTACGTAGCACCTGCGTTTTTTCAGCCCAAAGGGCATCGTAACATAGCAAAACATGCCGTATGGGGTAGTGAACGAAGTGGCCAATTGGTCCGACTTCCTCATCTTGATCTGGTGGTATCCTGAGTATGCATCGAGGAAACACAAAAGTTCCGAGCCAGCCGTCGAGTCAATGACTTGGTCAATGCGAGGCAAAGCAAACGGATCTTTGGGGCATGCTTTGTTCAAGTCGGTGTAATCAACGCACATTCTTAATTCTTTGGTTCCCTTTTTGGGGACAAGTACAGGATTGGCCACCCATCGGGTGTGAAGGACTTCTCAGATAAATCTAGCCTTAAGTAACCTAGCTATCTCTTTGCCAATGGCGCGTCTCTTCTCGTCTCCTAAGCGTCATAGAGCTTGTTTCACTGGTTTGCATTTTGGATCAATGTTTAAGTTGTGCTCAGAAAGTTCCCTAGGTACACCTTTCATGTTGGCAGGTTGCCAGGCAAAGATGTCCCTGTTCTCACGGAGGAACTCGACGAGCGCGCTTTCCTATTTGGGATCTAGGTTCGTCCCAATGGCGGTGGTCTTGGAGGCATCGCCTACCACAAGTTCCATCGTCTTGGTCTCAATGACGGGCTTGAATGCAGGAGCGGAGTCGGAGATCTGCTTGTTCGACGCGGGCATCTCTGAGTCATCGACCTTGCTCTGGATCTCTTTGAATTCTTCGCTGTAGAGGACAGCTTCCGCGAAGGCTGCTTCATTAATCTCGCAGTCCCTTGCCTTGGTAAAGCTTCCGGATACGGTGATGACACCGTTTGGTCCGAATATCTTTAGTTTGTTGTAGACGAAGCATGGCTTGGCCATGACGGTGTGGAATATGTTGCGGCCGAATATGACGTGGTACACGCTCTTGAAGGGGACCACCTCAAAGGTCATGCACTCTTGGCAGTAATTATTAACTTCGCCAAAGGCAACCTGAACTGTGATGCACCCAAGGGACCGAGCCTCCCGACCAGGAACTACGCCGTGGAAGATGGTGTCGGTCCTTCTTAGGATTTTCCTCTGTCAAGTTCATCTTCTACAGTGTATCCAGGTACATGATGTTGATGCTACTTCCACTATCCACCATAAATTTGGTGAACTCCACGCCATCAATCAAGGGGTTGATGACCATGGCGTATTGGTTCTCCGTAGGGATGAGGTCTGGGTGATCCTTCCTGTCCTAAGTAATTGGAATTTCCGACCAGTGCAGGTATTGGGGAACTGGGGGTAGAGTGGCCATCAGTATCCTCAAAGAGGTCTTCTGTTGTCGGACGGTGGGGGTGCCAAGGAAAGTGTGGTAGACTGGCGCCTTCTTCACGAAGGGGTTCTTTCCCTTGTCGTCGCTCTTGGCGGCATGCTTGGGGTCAACATCCTTGTCCATGTCACTTGAATCCTTGGACTTCTCCTCCTTCTTCCCCTTGCCCTTGCCTCGCGGTCTGTTCTTCCGACTTTGCTTGTAGCCGGATTCCGGGTCTTCCTTGAGGTCGTTGACGAACTTGTAGTGTCGATTGGTATGGGTGGCCTTGCCGTTGACATCGAGGTGTACGAGGCATGGCATATCGCGGTACTCTTCGAAGGTTTGGGGAACACGGAGCGGTGCCGAGGTAGTTTCACTTCCTCGATTCTGCCCACGACCAGCTCCCCGTCCTCGGCCACGTTGTCCACCATCGCCTCGTCCTGCAAAGGTCATGGCGACCATGTCGGGAGTTTGCTTTTCTTTTGGAGCATTTTTCCGCTTTGTGCTGCTGTTCCTCCGTGCTTGAGTTGGAACGGTCGTTGCCGGCAAGGAGCCGCGAGCATCATCGTCGGCTGCTGCGAACTCACTGGCCAACTGAATCATCTAGTTCAAGTCAAGCTGGTGATTGTCCTGCAAGTGTTTCAGCTTATGTCAGAGCAACGTGCCCCTTTCCAATCCATCGATGAAGGCGGCCATGGCGGCCTGAGCATGCACTCCTGCACAGGAATTCTTCATATCCAGACAGCAGGAGAGGTAGGTGCGAGATGTCTCGTATTTCTCTTGCATGCACCGCTGCAGATCGCCAATAGTGCAGGCACGCTTGTACGTACCCTCGAAGTTCTTGGTGAACGCTTCTTGCATATGGATTTCTCCGGCAAGTCATCAATCCATTGACGGGTTGTGCCTGCTAATATCAATGGGAGGTACTTGACGGCGATGTTGGGGTTACCCCCGGCGATCTCCACCGCGTTGTCGTAATCGTGCAACCATGTAGCTGGCTTGGCGGTGCCGTCAAAGGGCTTGACGGTCTTGTCAATCTGGAAACCTTTGGGGTAAGTTGCGGACCGTATCACAGGTCCAAAGCAACGTGGTCCTAGGTATGGTCCTTCCCAGGCCTCGTGGATCTTATCAATCTATGAACGAGCGTCGTATGGCTCCGGGTTTCTTTTCTTCTTGTCAACAGGGGATGGGCTGCGTGAACAACGCGGGCCTCCTCCACCATGGTGACTGCTAGGTGGCGACGGAGGCGGAGGTGGCGGTGGGTTAACCTTCTTGCTATTACCCTCATGCGACGCCTCACGCTTGTCGCGATTGCTTGCCGGAAGCGGAGGGTCATGGCACGACATGCTCTTATGTCCCTTGTTGCGCTCTCCGTCATGATGGGTCTACTCCGTGTTGTCGCGGATGACGATGCCACACTTCCTTGGCGGGGGCATATCCGTACGACGGTGAGCCTTGGGGTCTTCGCGATGTCGGGGGGATCGGGGCGGTGGCGATGGGCGGCGAGGTCGGGCCTTTTCTCCTTGGTCGGAGGATATGGGGATAGCATCCTTCCTGTTGCGCGCATGCCTCCGTCTTTGTTCTGATGAACCCATCTGGGACCCGAAATCAAGAGGAGATCTGTCCCTTGGCGGCTTATGCTGGCTAGACTGGCAAAACGCTGGGTCAGACTCAAGCCTCTGAGAGGTGGCCTTTTCCTGCTGTTTTACCGCCTTGGAAACTAGGTCATAGACCTGTTCCACTGCCTCGGGCGATCTATCTTGCTCTAGAAGGGTCTTGGCGACGGAGAGGTTGAGGAGTGGAGTTGGCATCACCTGTTTGCCTTCACTATCAATGTATGGCTTGGCCCGTGCCGGCTTCGGGGGAGCCCATCCTAGATTTCGCCATACACCAGGATTGTTGATGACGCGAGCCGGAGCTTTCTTGGCCTTCTGCTGCTGCTGCAGAGTCTTGTACTCAGCCTCCATTGCTCTAGCTTTTTCTATGGATTTCTGCGTGTTGACCAGATCTCGATCTACCTTAGCGCCTTGCTCCGCGATGGCCTGCTCTTCCTCCAGCAGCTGCTGGCGCTTCTCGTCAAGCTGAGTCATGTTCCAGATATGAGCTACGGTCAGTGGCTCAATGAGGAGATTGCCGTACATCACTCTATCAGCTGGAGTAACTTGGGCAGCAGACGTAGATGCCGGAGGTGGCAAGTTTTCGGTGTTGTTGTTGCTCGGGCCGGTGCCGAGTTCCTGCGGCTGCTGCACTGGATTATGCGGAGGGGCATGACCTTTGTGCGATCAATGTCGTCAGTAACAGGTGGTCCCTTCCCCTTGTCCAGCGCTGTAGGCGGAGCTCGTCTGGGTTGATCTTCATCCATCGTCGGCACAATGGTGACGAACAGCCCTCAAGACGTGACGGCATTGTTGGCTTGCTCGTCGCGCGTGTACTCCTCCTCCATCTCCTGCATGGCGGAGTCTAGTTCCTCTGGACTGAAATCTATCTCCTCTGAGTATACACTGAAGTCGGCATAGAGCGCGTCAATCACAGAGTCAGAGGGTGCCAGGACTTCCTCGATGACGAGGGGGTGGAGGTGCAATAGGGCGACGATGACTGGAGGTGGTGGTGCAGCTGTGGCGATGGCGGCTGGAGGTGGTGGAGGCGGCTGCTGAGGCGGCGGTGCTCCGCCAATGAGCGCGTGATCCACCTGAGCTGCCCCTTCGGCCTCCACGTAGCTGTTGACGGTGTTCACCATGCTTTCGAAGGTGAGACGCCCTGAAGCCTGCTGCCGCCTTAGATAATGCCAGAGGAGCGTTCCCTGGTCCAGTCCTTCCACAAAGTGATACATAGCATCATCATTGGGGTAGTGGGCCAGATCGGCTCGTATACGGAGCCACCTAGCCAGGTAATCGCGGGGGGTTTTGCCCTCTCTCTGAAAGGAACGTGCCAGATCGAAGATGGTAACCACGCCGACGAACTTGGATCTCTGTTGTCTAGACGCACAAGCAAAGCCGGCGGACTTGTAGTGATCTTCCACCATTATATCCTGCACAGGGGCGGTTTGGGGGGCCTTGAATTTTTTGGATCTTTGTCGGCAAACTCCGAAGGGAGATCCGACATCGATCCTTCCACGAACGTATCCTGCCAGTAGGCGGTCCGTGCGGGCCTTGATGCTCCTCCGATTCCCAGGGAACTAGTGCACAAGTTGGTTTCGCCATTGAAGAGGTGGATGTCTCTGATAGGAACGATCGAATATCGAGTAGGGTTTGTCTTTGCCGGGATCGAGAACTCGTCAGGAGGGGCAATCGGAACATTGCCATAGAAGAGAACGCGACAGATGGCTACATTTTCGCTGATTCCTGTGAAGATCTTGGTCCTCGCCCGCCGAAGAGCCTGAAGCGCCTCTTGCCCCACAGTGGGCGCCAACTGTCGTGGTATTGCCGACGAGTACGCCATGGAGGGGTCCTCAAAGTGCGTGTTTAGAGACGTGGGGGAAGGCGGACGGTTGACGGGTACGAGGTAACACAGCTTACCCGGGTTCAGGTCCCACAACGGTGGCAGAATCCTACTCCTGCGATAAATCACTATAAGGGCGATACGCCGAGTTACAGAGATAGCTTCGCTGTGCGAGGTTGTTTCAGATTGTCTGAAGTTGTTCCCTAAAGGCTCCCATAGGCCCGACTTATATAGTCGCCAGGTCCTAGGGTTACAGGGAAAAGTCCTAGCCGGACAGGTTGCAGAGTCATACACCGTCTATTACTAGTCTTGTGTGTCGTGTACTCCAAGGCTCCGGGTACGTCGGTGACTCCACCATAGCCTTCCTTTATCCGGCATGGGCCTCCCTTCTGGATCCATCTAACTGGGCTGCCCAGCAGGCCATGGGCCATGCTACCAACTGTGGGCCAACCGGGTTATCCGGATAGGAGACATGCTATGAGGATACCCATGTAGCATATCCCCAACAAACAATTTAAATAATTATTATTTAATAAAGAATTTATAAGTAATAAAACTTAGATAATTCATATTTTAATATTGGTAAATACTAAAAATATAAGTAAAATACCAAAAATCTTAGAAAAATAAAAATAATACTTTAAAACTATAATCATACATTATTATTTCACTTAAATAAATATCTATTATTTATTAAGTGTTTATAAAGTAATAAATCATATAAAAATCATATCTTATTATTTACAAATCACAAAAATAAATGTAATATACCAAAATGATCACAAAAATAATACCTACATGTGAAAAATTTAATATTCCACTTTTAAGTTAAATAAAAATATAAATACTTTAATAACTTGAATTTAAACTTATTCCTTTATTTAATAATTCATATAAGGGTAAATAAATTTTGTTAATATTTTAAAATTTATCAATTGAGTCTAATAAATAATATTAGTCTTGAACATTGATATTAGGAAGTCAAAATGGTTTAACACATTTTAAATACAAGTTGATTGAATTATCATTCATCCATAAGTGTAGATTATTCCTTAAAAAGATTCTTATCGAATATAAAATCTCCAAGAATAATTTTGTAGTGAAATAAAACCTACTCCAATACTTCAACTACAAGTCATAAACAAACCAAAACACTATATTGAATCCATACAGTTAAGTAATATTACTTTCTTGTTTCCAAACCATAACCACTCATTTATAAAAGCATAAATGCTTCTATTCCAATATAATGTTAGGAAACCACTACTCAAATAGAAGTAATGCCATTCTTAAATAACTTTAAGGTAATATTATAAGATGAGCAAATATAATATCATAAGCATTACACTTTCAAACCATCTATATCTTTAAAGTTAACTTTAGTCCACAAGACTATAAATATAATGCTAAAGACTTTGTTATATACTTTATAGTTAACTTTGGTCTATTATAATTAAGTTACAAAGCATCTCAAGTCCAGACTATTCAAGCAAGCATAAACAATATCAATCACATTCTATCAACCGTATTCTAAAAGGTATCAGGATTGTTCAAACCTTAATAAGCAAATCTTTTCTTCAAAAGTTATTCGTTTTGCCATTTAAGTCAACAGATGACAATTAATCATAATCACATTATTTATATTCTACTTATATACTTAGGATCAATAACACTTAAGTTCTTTATAAGTGACATTACTTATAAAGTAAAACTTGAAGATAAACAATTAAGGTGTAAGCAACCTTGAGTAGCATTCCATATGTGTGTATTTTATTGTTGTATAGATACATATTGTTTCACACACACTCACAAGCCTTAATAAGAAGCACAAGTGTGAAATTTATCTAAATGGACAACACATTCTAAGGAAACCATTTCCACTATCCAAACCCTAGAACAACGTTAACCCCAGGATTCGAGTTTAAGAAATTGCATTACATTACATATGCATAATAGCATCTTTCTTCTTTAAACATTAGTCCTTACCGGACCAATGATGCTGATTTCAGATATTGGATCTTATATTGTCTTGAAGACCGTGAGTGCATAATCTTGCAATCACAAAAGGCAAGTTCATACTTGCTCTTGTACTTTGATTATTTTCTGTAAAGTATTTTGCAAATCCAGTGTTTTCATCACCTGCATTTCAAAAAGGATAGAAAACACTATTTTCATAATAATGTGATTATAGGTTATTTACCATGAGGTAATAACCTACTATAAGAGTTCTGGTGGTAAAGGAACATATTATCTAGGACTTAACAACCAATGTCGCCAGTGATTCTTGCGCCGTATATTACGCGTTGACCATGAGATTTGGAATGGGACTGAGAAGTCAGCTGTATCTTTTCCCTCTCGCATGGAGCCGGATGTGCGGTCGTGGCTGTTATCACTCATAGCGTGCATATTAATTGGTAATTCGTGTATATGCAGCATATGGGTGGGAGCCCTCAACGTCCCACGATAGTTCCGACATCTGAATGGTCTGTACTGCCAATAGCCGTAATTCAATAGGTGGGCTAGCGTACACCAAGGAGACATGCGGGGTCGCGGAGAAGGCAGTGATTGGCTTGGGTCTTAGGTTGGGCCTCAAACCAAGGAAGTTTGAACGGGGACATACTCCCGGTCGTGCAACAAAACCTAATCTCTCTCATGGGTAAAGTGACGCACCTCTGCAGAGTGTAAGAACTATAACTTGTTACCCCCTATTCCAGGAAGGAGCTGCGAACGTGGCGGGAAAGGAACTCCATCAAAGTTCTGCTAAACCTGTGAAGGCTGACGAACATAGCTTTTCACAATAAAGCAACCTTTGAAGAAATGTTTACGAAAACTTGCATTGCCTACGACCTATGGTCTGTGGCTATAGAGATAGTGCATCAAACACTCCTTTTCTAGTGAACTTGCTAAGTACGCTCGTACTCAACGTATCTTCTTAACCCTTGCTAGGTTCTAAAGCTAGTGCAGACGATGTCTACATCAAGTTATGCTCCAGAAATCATCATCAAAAGCTAAAGCTCTTCAATGAAGTCAAGAAAGTCAACATATACATCAACTCAAGTGAAGACGAAGTTACTGATTAGATAGGAATATAATCTCTAGCCATAGAACCTATTTCTATAGTGGATTGCAATAGCAGCAATGCCAAACCATTAGTTCAGATACTAGTCTTATTAGTATGATAGTTTTTGAATTGTTTATTTCTGATTCTTCTTTGTAAGAAGTTTCTTTCTCTCTCTTTAACCTAGAGTGTTCTTTGGATATTATGTAAAGAGTTGAGTTGTAACCTATAGTCATGTCTTGGACCTGCTGTGTTTCTGTTGTACCACTCTGAGAGATGTAATATTAGTGAATGGTGTTTCATTGGTGTTATGTCAACGACTATAGTGTACTACATCATGCAGTGGTATGCTGGGTCACCGCAGTGACTCTTGTGCCCATTCTTGTTGCTGCGGTAATCACCATTGTTGTGTCCATGATGTTTAATGCTATCATGGTGATGGTTATTGTTGTGGTGGTTTTTATGCTTCCCGTGTTTGTGGGATCCAAAACCTCCACTTCCTTCACCAAAAGAACGTTTGTGAGATGATCCAGATCCATGCTTATGAAAATGGTGCTTCCTCTTCCTAGTGTCCACTTGCTTCATCTTGCTTTCCAAGATGGTAGCTTTGTCACATATAGATTGATAAGTTGGAACATATGAAACAGATAGTTGCATGCACATCTCATCATTCAGTCCTTCAAGGAACTTCGCCTTCCTCTTTGCATTAGTGTCAACATCATCCAGTGCATAGCGTGCCAGATTTATGAACTCTTCAATATATTCTGCAACACTACGATGGCGTTTCTTAAGGTTGTGAAATTCCTTCTTCTTCAACCCCATCATTCCTGAAGAGATATGAGAAGTTCGGAATCCATCCTCAAATATTTCCCAAGTCACTTCTTCAATAGGAGTAGTGATTTGGAAGTTATCCCACCAAGTAGCTGCTGGTCCATCTAGAAGGTGTGCTGCAGATTTGACTTTCTCTTCATTAGTGCAACCAATTGTGACCAAGTCCTTGTTCACAGAACATAGCCAATCATTTTCTACCATAGGATCAGTTGTGCCAGAAAACTTAGCAGGCCTCAACCTTAGAAACCTTGTGAGCATATCAAAATCTGGTGGGTTGTTCTGATTGTTATTGTTGTTGTTATTATTATTATTGTTGTTGTTGTTTTGATTCTTATTCTGATTGGCCTAAACTAAGTCATCATCTGCATCAACTGAGCCTGTGCAGTCATTAGCTGCTACATCTCATTGCCATTGTTGTTATTTTTGGGATTGGCACGATGGGGAAGCATCTGTGGTTTCAATAAGGATAAGTAATGAGATATAACCCATAGATCCTAACATGGACAATACAATATATAGCAAAAATCACAAACATACAAGCACATGATAATATTTAGGGTTCAAAACGAACAACAAGTTTTGTAAAGTAAACACACTAGCATAGTCATCCACATGTTGCATGATCATTGAGACTCGATGAATAAAAAGACGATAAATGGATAGATAGCCAAGTAGTCAGCACTACTCCTCGATCTCGAGTTCCTCCTCCACTAGAGCAAGTCCTATTGCGTTGAAGCCTTCCTTGTACTCCTCCATGCTAGTGGTCAAAGCATCGACCTTCGCCTGAAGCTCTCTCTTCTACGAACGCAGCCTCTCAATCACCTCCTGTTGTGTCTC
Source organism: Avena sativa (assembly GCA_916181665.1). Taxonomy (NCBI): domain Eukaryota; kingdom Viridiplantae; phylum Streptophyta; class Magnoliopsida; order Poales; family Poaceae; genus Avena; species Avena sativa. The sequence goes on from OV702295.1 coordinate 135,567,779, forward strand.
TAGCTCAAGATCCTTGAGCTCCATCTCGACCTTCATCTCATTGATCTTCTTGTTCCTATATTGCACTCTCTTTTCTTGGTTCTTGAACCTCTTTTCTTTCTTCTCTAACCTAGTCTCCATCTCCTTGATGCTCTCCTCCTGCTCCTCGAAGGCCTTGTCCTTCTCCCTGAGATGGACGTGTAGCTCGTCATTGCTAAGCATGACGTTGGTCCTATCAGTATTGAGGTGCCTAAGTAGGCTCTCTAGGTCCTGAAGATAGAGGCGCACTGGTTCAATAGTCTCCCTAGTGGCCTCGTCCAACACTATAGCCTCTCCCTCCTCGTCACATCTACCAAAGCGATGGAAGTAGAGTCCCTTGAGCTCGGCGGAGTGACTGATGTCTACACACTTCTAGTCTTGTAGACAGTTGTTGGGCCTCCAAGTGCAGAGGTTTGTAGAACAGCAGCAAGTTTCCCTTAAGTGGATTACCCAAGGTTTATCGAACTCAGGGAGGAAGTGGTCAAAGGTATCCCTCTCAAGAAACCCTGCAATCAAGATACAAGAAGTCTCTTATGTCCCCAACACACCCAATACACTTGTCAGGTGTACAGGTGCACTAGTTCGGCGAAGAGATAGTGAAATACAAGTGGTAATAGTGCCAGAAAAGAGCTTTTGACTTGTTGTTAACATGCGAGAAACTAAAGGCAAACTGAAATAAAGAAGGAAGCGAGCAAACATGCAACAGATCTAGATGCAAACGGTGTTTCAATGCTTAGAAACAAGGCCTGGGGATCATACTTTCACTAGTGAACTCTCTCATATAAATATCCTCTATTCATGATACTAATCTTAACTACTCTCCGGTTGGACACTCTAATCCACGATAGGCCAACAAAAGCACACCTCAAAGTCCGCCTTCCCCAATCTAGATAACCCCACACTGTCACCTTGAGTGCTAGATGGTTACAACAAGCACCACAATTTCATAGAGACATCCAACTCCAAATATAACTCATGATAAATATATATGTAATCTAGCTTAAGTGCCATACACTGCGCGCACGCTGTCACTGTCACACACGTGGGGAAAAGCATAGATCTATTAAAGCACGATGAGTATTTATGTAACCTCTACCCTAAGTGCCACCACGGTATGCACGATGTCACTTACAGACACGTGGGGAGAGAAGAGATCTATTAAAGCACTTGAGTAGCAAGCTATATCTACTTGATTACAAAGCTCATGACGACAACAAGATCATGTGTAGAGAGAGAGATGAACACATAGCTACCGGTAGATCCCTTAGCCTCGAGAGAGAACTACTCCCTCCTCATCATGGGAATCAGCAACGGTGATGAAGATGGTGGTGGAGATCGATGGATATGGCTCCGAGGGCACTTCCTCGTCCCGTCATGGTGCTGGAATAGAGACTTTCTATCCCCCGAATCTCCCCTTTAGTGGCGGCGGCACTGCAGAACTTTTCTTGGCTTTCTGGTCGACTCTTTAGGATTTTTGGGTCGGAGGCTTCTTATAGGCGAAGGAGGCAAGGTCGGTGGAGGGGTGCGGCCACCCTGGTGTCCACACCCCCTATGGGCACTACCAGGGCTGGCCCATGCCTAGGGGGGTGCAGCTACCCTGGTGTCCTCCTCCACCTCTGCTTCGTGGTTCCGTGTTGCACCAGGAAAAATAATGACTTTGGCTTTTCTCCCATCCAATTCCGGGAATATTAATTTTCTGCCTTTTCTGGAACCAAAAATAGAAGAAAACAGACAATTGGCACTGTGGCATCTTGTTAATAGGTTAGTCCAAAAATCATATGAAAAGCACCTCAAAGTGTGGACAAAGCATAAGACAAATGATACAAAACAACCATGGAGCATCAAAAATTATAGATACGTTTCCGACGTATCAAGCATCCCCAAGCTTAACTCCTGCTCGTCCTCGGGTAGGTAAGTGATAAATAGAATAATTTTTGAGGTTACATGCACCATCACAATCAAGATCAATCCACTTGCAAGCATTGAAAGCTAGGATCAAAGTACTCTAAACATGACCACGAAAGATGGAGTTGTAACAATAAGACAAAGTAACTATGCATGCAACATGAAAGGTTACAAACATAGATCATGAACAACAATGCATTGAAAGACGTTTGTTTGTTTCATATATATATAACATGGCATAGTGGCATTCAACTTGTCCCTCATGGAGTAGCAAATAGATGCATAGGTCACCTTCAAGGTTCATAAGAGTGACTAGATACAAATAGCACAAGAACAAGTAATATCAATAATATGCATCAATCAATAAGTTTTGGGACAATGCACATAGAACTAAGAATGGCAAATATGCTATCTTAATTGGTGCCTAAGGATAGAAGGTGGACACTCAATATAATGGTGGAAAAAAGGCCCTTCAAAGGGAAGCAGGGATTTCAAGTTTCAAAAAGTGCTTCCAAAAATTATGGTAGTTGTTAGCTTTCATCCCTCATTGCCCCTATCATAAGCATCTTGAAGTGATTAAGGTTAAAGTGCACAAAGAATGGAGTATATGCTTGAAAAAGTATAAGTTGGCAATCTCATGTCCCTTGAATACGAGGGTCGCTCCTCATGCTACTCAACTTTAGTCACCTGTATGTTCTTGTCATAGTAAGTACATGTGTATCATAGAGAACCACCAACGGGGTACCCCTTGCACATGGTACAGGAGCTATCCCATAATCAAAATGACAAGGCAAGTAGACAATGAGCATCTCAACAATCTTCTTATTTACCATGGGAATATGGTTCTTTTTTATCTCTTTTCCTCTTTTCTCATATGTCTCTTTTTCTCAATCTCTTTTTTTATAAGAAGAATGCTTCATAGATTTCACTATGGTGATGCTTCAAGTTTTCACTATGATTAGGCATGGCTTAGGCTAGCGGCCCAGACGTTTCTCTAACACACATACATAACTCCATGGACTTACAAGCTCTCCTTTCATTTCATACCAATGACATCCATAGACAAAAGAGCATGATATCAACTGTGTACAAAGTATAAGTGCAATGTTGAAAGCGTTCCCCATGACAACATGGTTCTGCTAATTCCAACGTATAAGTTCAAGCATATACAACATAGATGACACAATGGTTCAAGTTTATTAGGGGCAAGAAATATGAAGTGTGCCATCAAGTTCGTGAGAGATGATGGGGATATTCCTACCAGGGTATACCCAGCAGGACGTTTCCTACTGGCCCAAGCGTCAGCGAGTGGGCCTGCAGGATGATGACTGGATCAAGACTTGGCGTGGACTCGAGCGACTGGAAGCTGAAGGCCCATAAGCGTAGCTAGGCCCACTCGGACTAGGTCATAGAATATCCGAATCCTTAACTAATTCGGTTGAGATCTGTAAACCCTAGGGAGGTGAGTCTATATAAACCTCCCTGGAGGACGCATAGAGGACATGTTCCATCTTACACCCTAGCGACTCGCCGCCTAGCCGTCGAGCTCGTCCCATTGTACTCTCACCATAATACAATCTAGCAGGAGTAGGTCTTTACCCTCCGGGGGGCCGAACCTGGGTAAACCCTTGTGTCTCAGCCCTCATCTCGCACCGCAGATGGCTGGCCGCCCTTGCCCCATGTTCTACTACTCGCTGCCGATTGCAGCATCTGCCGTGGTTATTCCCACGACAGTGGCGCCTACCGTGGGGCCTGGCCGGTCAGGCCGGTGTTCTGCGGCGAGATCCAATCTGCCCATCAACGAGTCAATCGCCACCGGCCGCATGATCGCGATCGGCGAGATGCTCCAGATCTTGCCGAGCAGCTAGGTCCCGGCGGCACGACCCGTCACGCATAGCATGATCCTGCCGGTCGGCACGATCAGCCTCTTCGTCGGCCTCACCGACGTCATCATCTCGGAGGACTCGGCTCGCATCCGCGAGTCGCCGCCATGCGACCGGCTCTCTGAGAGAGAGGTCCGCACGAGTACGACTCGGACCACAGCAACGCGTCCGAAACCACCGCGGCCACGGACGACGCGGCCCTCAACGACGACGCCGACTCGGCGACCCCGGCGTCACTCGCCGGATCCATTGTCGTTGCGTCACCCATGGGCTCCATCACCCAGGTCTCCAATGTCGGAGACTTCGAGGATCCCTCCATCCTCGGGATCTTCGACTTCGATTCCGGGTCGGAGAACTCCGCCGACCTCCGCGACAGAACCGGCCGCCACGCCGCGACCTATATGGAAACAAGCGCCGACCCACCGGCAGACCCATTCTCCACGCCGATCCCTCCAAACGCGACGGCGACGGAGGTCGAGGAACTCCGCCTGAAGCTGGCGGAGCCAGTCCTCAAGGAACAAGCCTAGCGCGAAAAATTTCGCCTCGAGCAGGTGACAGCGCAGGAGCTGTCGCGCTACCACCAACTCCGAATCAGGTCGCGCCTGAACCCCACCGTCCAGGGGCGCGCCCTGAATTTCAACGACGAGAACGACCCGGCCCGCGCGGCCGAGCGCGCGATCTGCGAGAACGCGCCGCCAGGAGGAAGCACTCGGCCCCCACCAGGAGCAATGGCCAATGGCGCCCGCCACCACCCAACCGCGCACCCCCCAGGGACAAGCCAAGGATCATGGTCTCCTCACGGGAGAGAGACGCGAACGGCCTCCCGTTGTTCTCCACCCCAATGGACAACCTCGTCGCGGGCCGAGCAGCAGTTGACAACATTGCAGCCACTGGGGAAGGCGCCCTGCAGATCCAATACGCCAAGGATCTTCTTGCCAAAGCGGTCGAGCAACAAAACGCAGGCATCGATTCACGGGGTCAGATGTACTCGCGTTCATCGGGCAGCAGAGCGGCCTCAAGCGGCCGCCCCATGGCGGCAAACACTCTCAACTGCCCGCCACCCGAACCCCTATAGCTCCGACACCGACCCGCGAACGCGGCACACTCCACCAACAACCCTAGGCCGGCGACCAACTTCGTCGCCGCCAACGGACAACCCGTGGACGCCCGCACCCACATCATCAACATCCAGAGCTGGTGCGCACGCCAGCCTAACGACCTGCGGCACACCCTCACCAACCGCCGCGACGGTGAGCCGAGGGGGTCGCTGAGCCGCATCGGGCCCTAGTGCTTCGGACCGATGATCCGAGGCGAAAGATACCCGGCAAACTTCAAAGCGCCATAGGAAATAGAGAAGTACGACCCCTCGTACAATCCCTCCTTGTGGCTGGATACCTACCTCATGGCGATGGGGATCGCAGGCCACACCGACCTACTAGCCGCCCGCTACCTCCCCCTGATGATGGAGGGGGCGTGCAGGCAGTGGATTAACACCCTCCCCACGGATAGCATCGAATCCTGGGAGGAGATGCGCGAGGCCTTCGTCAGGCACTTCGAGGGTTCATACACTCGCGCCACCACCATCGAGGACCTAGAACAGTGCATCCAGGGAACCCGCGAGTCGACCCGCAGCTGGGTCCAATGGTGGCAAGATCTGTGGTACAACGCGGTCGGAATCCACCCAGACACCGCAATCCACTACTTCAAGACCTCGTGCCGCTACGAGCCCTTGGTCGCCAAGCTCAAACGATCATACCGCACACTCGACAACATACCGGACCTCCTGGAGATCGCAAAAAGGTATGCGGAGGAGGACCCCAACCAAGAAACCGACGATGAGTCGGGAGGACACCACCGCACGAGCGGCCACGACAATGGGAGACGACCCGACTTACGCTACAGTAACACTCGCCTCACCGGCAAGCGCCGCAGTGACGGGCGAGTCGACTTCATCGCCAACGCTGGGTACGCGCAGCGCGATCCCAAGAGCTTCCGCCGTGACGGGGGACAACGCCACGACGATGGCAACTACAAGGCGAAGCCAAGGTTCGACCCCGCGGCCCTTCTTAACCAACCTTGTGTATTTCACAGCAGGGAAGGAAAGCCCGCCATGCACACGACCGCCGACTGCCACTCTCTCAAGGAGATCGAGAAGGCACGCCGTGCGCAGGAAGACCCCGACAACAACTCGCCAAACGGCGGAAAATTCGGCAGCGTCGCCGGCTCGCGGTGGCCCAGATAGATATCCCCCAGTTCCTCAACTGGTCTGAGCAACCAATCACTTGGAGCCGTGCGGACCACTCGCCACGGATCGAGTATCCGGGCCTAGTCGCCCTGGTGGTCAAGCCCAAGGTGGGAGACTACTGGCTCCCCAAAACATTGATGGACGACGGCAGCTCCATCAACATCTTTTACCTGGACACCTTAAGGCGACTGCGGCTCCCGCAGTCGATGATCGAGACGACCTACACCACGTTCCACGACATCGTCCCCGGTCGGAAGGCGTACCCAATCGGTAAGGTGACGCTGCCAGTCACCTTCGGCACACCGGCAAACTTCCGCATCGAGCGGATCGTCTTCGAGCTGGTGCCCTTCGACAGCCCCTACCACTATGTCCTGGGGCGCCAGGCGTTCGCCAAGTTCATGGCAGCACCCCACTATGCGTACAACGCGATGAAGCTACCCGCGCCGTGCGGCGTCATCACCATCCACGGCGACCCCGATATGGCCGCCGAGTGCGAGGCCAAAGGAGCCGAACTCGCCGACGCCGTCATCGCGGCAGAGGCCAACCACGTCGAGGAGCTCGCCAAGTACACGAGCGGGGTCAACAACGACGACCCCACCATACTCAAGAAGCCCAACTCGAGGGCGGCAACTCCACCGCATTCAAGGCAACGACGCATACCCACATTGTCGAGCTGGTCCCAGGCGACTCTAGCCAGACGGTAACGATCGGGACGGCATGAGCCTAGCATAGGAAGGCGCGCTCATCGAGTTCCTCCGTGAGAACAGGGACATCTTCGCGTGGAAGCCCTCTGACATGCCTAGTGTCCCGAGGGAACTCGCTGAGCATAAACTCAACGCCGACCCCAAAGTGCGACCTATTAAGCAGTCGTTGCGGCCCTTCAATGAAGAGCGCCGCCGAGCCATCGCCGAGGAGGTGAAGCGTCTACTCACTGCAGGCTTCATCCGGCCAATCAAGTACTCCAAGTGGCTGGCAAACCCAGTCCTGGTCGACAAGAAAAACGGGACCTGGAGGATGTGTATCGATTACACAAACTTAAACAGCGCCTGCCCGAAGGAGCAATTCGTCCTCCCACGGATCGACCAAATCATCGATTCCACCGCGGGCTCGGAGTCGCTGTGCTTCCTCGACGCCTACTCTGGGTACAACCAGATCAAAATGGCCGTCAAGGACGAAGAAAATACGGCGTTCATCACGCCATTCGGAGCCTTCTGCTACACTGCCATGACCTTCGGCCTCAAGAACGCCGGGGCGACCTACCAGCGGTGCATGCAGGAGTGCCTTGCGAGCCAAATTGGCCGCAATATCCACGTCTACATCGACGACGTGGTGGTAAAGTCCGCTCGCCAGAACGACCTACTCGCCGACCTGGCGGAAACATTCCAACCTGCAGAAATACAAGATAAAGCTAAACCCAGGGAAGTGCACCTTCGGTCTGCCAACTGGACAGCTACTGGGATACGTCGTATCCAAGCGCGGGATCGAAGCGAACCCCGCCAAGATCAACACGATCGCCCGCCTCGGCAGACCCGAGTGCCTGCACGACGTCCAGAAGCTGGTCGGGCGAGTCGCGGCTCTTAGTCGCTTCATCCCCTGGCTAGGCGAAAAGGCGATGCCCCTCTACCGCCTAATGCGATCTCAAGGAGGTGCTACTCGCAGCACCGCTACTCGCCGCCCCCGTCAACAAGGAACCCATGCTGGTCTATGTCGCGGCCTCTGAGCGCGTCGTCAGCGCCGTCATGGTTGTCGAACGGCCAGAGGAAGGAAACGAGCGCCCGGTGTAGCGACCAGTGTACTACATCAGCGAAGTCCTCAATGAGTCGCGCCAGCACTACCCGCAATACCAGAAATTGGTGTACGCGATCTTCAGAGCACAGCGGCGACTACCGCACTACTTCCAGGAGCACCCAATAACGGTCGTCTCCTCGGCACCGTTATAGGATATCATCCGCAACCGCGAGGCGACCGGGCGAGTCGCCAAGTGGGCCGTCGAAATCGGCGTCCACAACATCAAGTACGAGCCGCGCAAGGCGATCAAGTCGCAGGCTCTCGCAGACTTCCTCGCCGACTGGGAGGAGGCCCAGCAGCCAGAGAAGCTACCATACCTCCATTACTGGAACCTACACTTCGACGGCTCCAAGAACGCAGACGGCACAGGTGCAGGGATCGTGCTAACATCTCCGAAGGGCGACAAGCTTCGCTACGTTCTCCACCTCGACTTCACCCCCTGCACCAACAACATGGCCGAGTATGAGGCGCTGCTCCACGGCATGCGAGCTGCCAAGGAGATGAACGTCCACCGACTGCGCTGCTACAGAGACTCCGACCTAGTCGCTGGGCAAGTCGCCGACACCTGCGACACCGTCTCCCCCACCATGGCAGCATACCGCCAAGCAGTGGACCAGCTGGGTGGCCACTTCGCAGGCTACTCCGTCGAATGGATCGAAAGGCGGAAGAACGAGGAAGCTAACGCACTCTCTCGCATCGGCTCGGCTCGCCTCGCGCCACCCGCCGGCGTATTCCTCGACACCATCACCAAGCACTCCGTCTCCCCCCCAAGGGAGATCGACATCGGGATCCTGTTGCAACCAGAAGCATCCCTGGTCGCACTAATCGCCGAGCCAAACGACTGGACAGCGCCATACGTCGCCTACCTGGAGGGAGGCACCCTGCCCGCGAACGAAGCGGACTCCCGGATGATAGCACGCCGTTGCAAGTCCTTCGTCATCATCAACGGCGAGTTCCACAAGCGCAGCGTGACCGGTGTGTTCCAACGCTGAGTTCAACCCGCCGAAGGACGCAAAATCCTCCAAGACATTCACTCCAGCGACTGCGGCCACCACGCCGGCGCCCGTTCTCTGGTCGCAAAGGCTATGCGACACGGCTTCTACTGGCTCACCGCACACGCAGACGCGGTTGACATCGTCCAGAGGTGCGCCGGATGCCAGAAATACGCCAACCAGACCCATGTGCCGAGTTCGGCGCTCAAGACAATCCCATCACCTGGCCATTCGCCGTATGGGGCATGGACATGGTAGGCCCCTTCAAGAAGGCCCCCTCCGGCTTCACCCACCTCCTAGTCGCAGTCGACAAATTCACAAAATGGGTGGAGGCCAAGCCAGTCCGCAAATGCGACGGGAAGACCGCCACCAAGTTCCTCCATGAGCTCATCTACCGCTACGGCTTCCCCAACAGCATCATCACGGACAATGGCACCAACTTCGCCAAAGGAGCCATGGCCGAGTTCTACGAGGAACACCACATCTGACTCGACCTCGCCTCAGTCGCGCACCCGTAGTCCAATGGCCAGGCGGAACGTGCCAATCAGAGCATCCTCCACGGCCTGAAGCCACGGCTCCAAGTCCCACTGGAGCGCACCGCCGGGTGCTGGGTCAAGGAGCTACCCTCCGTCATTTGGGGCATCCGCACCTCCGTCAACAGGTCGACAGGATTCACCCCCTTCTTCATGGTGTACGGTGCCGAGGCAGTCATGCCCACCGACCTCGAGCACGATTCACCAAGGGTGGTCAACTACACGGAGGCTGCAAACGAACATGCACGCCAAGACGGAGTCGACCAGCTCGACGAGGCACGCGACCTAGCTCGCTCCCGCACTGCCATCTACCAGCAAGGGCTCTGCCGCTACCATAGCCGGCGAGTAAAGACTCGCACTTTCCAGGAAGGCGACCTGGTACTGTGCCTAATCCAGGACAAGAAGGGCATGCACAAGATCTCCCCCCCTTGGGAGAGACCATTCGCCATTGGGCGAGTCCTAGGCAACGACGCCTACTACCTCACCGACGTCTGATGGGAAGGGAACCTTGACGTCAAGCGGCCATGGAATGTGAACCTCCTATGGAAGTTCTACTCCTAGAACTCCAAACATGTACTCTCCACCCGCTATGAAATAAAGCTGATCGGTCACCGAAAATTGTGTTTACTCTCCGTGTCTTGTGCCACTCGCACTCGTAATAAACAACGCTATGCTACTCGCAGAAGTCAACCTCTAGTAAAGCGACCGGCGCGGCCAAGTACTGCGGTACGAGGGCACTAGGAAACCCTAGGCCTCGTAACGTCCACGAAAAATGCCAACCCGGAGCCCCATTGGAGTCGCCTAGCTCGACTGTCTTACCGAGCCAAGACAACTGCCCTCGCTCCTCACAGCGACCAAGGTCCTCCGCATCCTTGGCACAGCGACTCGAACGGTCAAGTACCACGCTCGGGGACTGACGTCCAGTCAAATACGAGTGACTAGGGAAAACGCCTAGTATGAGAGCGTGCCCAGGACTCGCCATGCGACTGATCCTTTGGGTCAGGCAGGAGCGACGCGCTTACTTTACCGCGCTTAGTCCTCACCTACCTTGGGGCTGCGACTAGAACCACCAAGTACCACGCTCGGGGACTCGGCTACCCGACCTCGTTCGCGCACGGGAAAACAGTCAAGTAAAGAGCACCCATGGGAGTCGCCCTGCGACTGGCTCTCCGAGCTCTGGCGAGTCGACCTTAATCCATTAAAAAATTCGCAAATACATAACAAACGAGGTAAACCCCATAAAAAGGGCGGACGCGCTCGGGGACTCGTTCAATCAAAATCCAAAATCGCAGAACAAATGACAAAACAACACGAATTTCCTTCATAGCAGCACAAGTTGTTCCAAAATACAAGGAAAGTTCAATAGTTCTCTTGTACTAACGCCCAAGGGCACAATGCTTCTACTCCGCAGGTTTTGACGCAGACTCGCCGCCACCCCTGCGGTTACGAATGAAGGGCACGTACGGGTTCGATGGGTACGTCGTTATCTCACCCGCCATTGCCGCACGGAATGGCTGCTCAACCTTGAAGTCCCGATGCTTCGGCTCAGGATCGTTGGGGGTGACAACCATCTCCTGATAGGGGAGGAGGTCGCCCATCGCCCAAACACGGTCGGAGTACACCGCGGCCCGCTCCGCCAGCTTCAGCACCTCGGCAATCTCCACCGAGCCCGTTGATGAGGGGTAGCCGCTCGTGACATCGTCGAGGTCGAAGTCCTCCGGGAAATGGGCAAGCCCAAGGCTGAGCGTCGTCGCTGCCCCACGCCGGAAGGCCGACCGCGTCATGAACTTGACCACCGACGGAGCCTTCTCCAGATAGCGCCATACCTCGACAAGGTCACTGGGGATCACCTCTGTAGGCAATATCTCCTAAAGATATGCTCGAAGGCAAGTCACAGACAACGCGGCCGAGTCGACCAGAGTGGCCACGCACTGTCGCGCGTCATACGACTGCGCTTCCTCCACGTTGTCAGTAATCCAGCCTGCAGCACATCAATAAACAGTAAGCGACTCGTCGACTTTGCAATAAAATTAGTGCCACCGAGAATTGGGCGAAGGAGAATTTACCAATCAGCGGGCGGCAAAGGTCCGTGATAAAACGTTGAAGAGAAGAAAGGTCATCCTGTAGCCCAGCAAAGAGCGCGTAAGATAATTTCCGCTCTTCAGCGGCAGGAGTGACATCCGCTTTCGCACGCCCCTCCTCTGAACTCGCCTCCGCCCTCGCTTCCTTGAGCTCACGCTCCAGGTCAGGGACCCGCTTTTTGGCCACGCTCAAAGCAGACTGAGTCGCTGTCAAGTCACCCACCGGAACAAGGCCCTGATGGACCTCCTCCGCCTCGGCTGCAATTGCTTGAATCCCCTTGTTCGTCTCCTGGACGGCAACGAGTTCCTTCTCCAAGCGACACTTTGCAGCAAGCCGATCGGCCTATTCGCGTTGTAGGCCCTGCGCACAAACTGCAACGTCAACAACAACGAAATTCTTCAGTGCCCACTCGCTGAGATTCAGCGACTAGGCAATCGGGGGACTGGACATTGAAAATCCTAAGTGCCCACCCGCTGAAATTCAGCGACTAGGCACTCGGGGACTGGACATTGAAAATCCTAAGTGCCTACCCACTGAAATTCAGCGACTAGACACTCGGGGACTGGATGATATAAAAACATTAAGAATCCGACCACTGAAATTTAGTGGCCCGATCCTCGGGGACTGGACATACCTGGATGGCAGGGCCTAGAATGCCGTGAAGCTCCATCGCGTCGACAGATGCAAGCACGACCAGAGTGTGGCCGCGACGCTGTTCGGCCTCCACCTCACCGACCCCAGGCATCCGGCTCGATGGCGCTGAGCCACTCGCTGCGGCCGCCTTCGCCATGAAGCGAGGGAAGGTCGTTGCAGATGCCGCGGCGCCATTCGGAGCCGGCTCGGCCACGTCGAGTGAGGCAACAGCCTCCTTGGTCTTCGAGGCCACTTCCGCCGCAGTCGGAGGTTCGCTCGGAGCAACCGCCGGGTCATCATAGACCGTGACAATGTCGTCGCTTTTTGCCCTCTTGACACCTTCGGCGGGAGCAGCGACTTCGTCGGTTTTCCTCTTCCGCGAGGAGTCCACCTCGGTGACGACTGGCGAAACCTTGGCCACAGAAGGATGGCCAATCTTTTTAACACCAGTCCTGTGAAAACAACGATATGAATAAGACTGTCCGACTACAATGAAAAACAAGTAGACGAACAACACTCACTTGGCAACTGGTATGAACCGCAGACCGATGCGAATGCTAGCCGGCTTTTCCAACTCGGGCCCCAACCTCCGAGTGAGGCCTGTTTCGAACACATCGTGTGCCCAAGACACTGATGGCTTCTTCGAAGACGAAGCCGCGGCAGGAGCCTCCGCGATAATTGCCGCGGGAGCCTCCCTTGGAGGCGAGGCCCCTATGGCTGGAGCATCGCCCAAACCAGCGATTGGGGCAAATGGAGGTGGTAACGACGCCAGTGGCGCCTCGTCCCTAGGGGCGGTAGCGTCCGGCGCCACGGTCATGTGTGCCGCCGCGTCCCTAGCCGAGCTGGTGGCATCAGAACTGGTCGCAGATCGGGGCGGAGATATCCGCTTTGCCGGCTTCGCCTTCTTCTTCGGTGGAGCTGTCTTCTTCTTTTTCTTCGACGGTGTGGCCTCATGATGTGAGGTGTGCTCAGGAAGCTCGTCGTCGTCATCATCGTGAGGCTCGAGGCTTTAACTCGCCTCGAGCTCGCGCTGGTGTTGCCCGCGGGTCTTGCGAACTGTGGGGGCAGCGACTTCCACGGGTTCGTCTTCGTCGTCGTCGTCGTCATCACCCTCGTCGCTCTCGGCATCGCCTTTGACGGGTGACGACTCGCTCCCGTCTTGGACGGACGAGCTCGAGTTCTTGTTGTCTGCGGGTGGAAGCCACCCTTCTACCACTTGGAACAACTGCAATAAAAACAAGACAACGTCAGCACAACCGTGAATGCATCATCTGCGACTGAGAGTGGTGACGAAATGACGGCTTACCGTCGGAGCCGGGCGCCTTGCAGTATAGGGGGCGACCCCGGCCTTCGCGTCAAGATACACCGCCTGGGTGATCTTCTTCAGGGCCAGGGTGTAGTCTTCGAGTCTCCACTCAGCGAGGAAGGACTTCGTCGGATCGTCCTTACCCATATACTCGTAAATGTAGTGGTCGCGGCGGGCCAAGGGCACGAGCCGCCGCCCGAACTAGCAGTTGTAGAGGTTGATGGTCTGGAGGCCCTTCTTCTTCAGGCCGCGGATGGTCTGCAGCATTTTGTCGACAACCATCCGTTGATCCAGTGGGAGCTTGACGATCTGGAGCCAACGCGGTTCGGGTCGATCGGTGGAGTACCTTGGAAGCGCCACTTCGCCGTCTGGATCGACTCGGTGACATAGAACCAGGACTTATTCCATTCGTTCGCCGCCTTGGCGGGCAGCATCAGGTCGAAGAACGACGCCTTTGACTTCAGTTGGAATGTCAGGCCGCCCGCAGCTAGCATCGGGCCGCCTGACTCTTCGCGGCTGATTCTCCCATGGAACAGATCCTGCCACAGGGGGAAGTAGGGCCTGCAGCCCAGATAGCACTCGCAGAACACCACGAAGATGGCGAGCTGCTCGATACTGTGCGGACCTAGATCCGATGGCTCGATCCCGTAATAGGCGCAGAAACGCCGGAAGAAGAGGGAAGTTGGGAAGCCCAGCCCCCGCTCTAGGTGGCTGGTGAAGCAGATGAACTCTCCCTCGTGCGGGTCCGAAGTCACTTCTCGGGCCGCGGTGATGCGCCATCTGCCGGCGCGAAGGATCCCGGCCTCCTCGAAGGATGCCAGTAGCGCCTTGGTGCATTTGGATCTGCCCCATGGCTCGGTGGAGGGGGCCATCGGTTGGAGATTAGTGGGGGCCGGAGCCCTTTGGATTGTTCAGATCACTATGCGGAATGGGGAAACGGAGACGAGCGATATCAGAGGAAGAAAGAAGAACCGTTTCCCTACCCGCCTATCATTCTCCTTATATAGCGGTTGCTACCCGCCAGTTTCGGGAGCCGTTACTACGCGGTAATTACGCCGAAGTTACCGTTGGATTACCCAATGGCTAGTTTGACCCCAATTGACGGTCCAACTTCATCCATTCGACTCGTCGCTCCCAGCAACTCGACGACTCGCCGACCAGATCACTATGACAGTGACTAAGTATTCGCCGACCCGCTCGCCGAGCTGCAACACGATTGGTCATCGTTATTGCGACTGAAATGACTAGTTCTTCCCTTTGTTCAGGTGTCCGCCGCCGATTCAACTGGACGTTCGCATTGGACCCGCATACTCCAACTGTCAGCAAACGCCTGCGACAAATCAACGACGGCCTCGGGGACTATTGATGGGGATATGCCTACCGGGGTATACCCAGCAGGACGTTTCCTACTGGACCAAGCGTCAGCGAGTGGGCCAGCAGGACGGCGAGTGGATCAAGACATGGCGTGGACTCAAGCGACTGGAAGCTGAAGGCCCAGAAGCGTAGCTAGGCCCAGTCGGACTAGGTCATAGAATCTCCGAATCCTTAACTAATTCGGTTGAGATCTGTAAACCCTAGGGAGGTGAGTCTATATAAACCTCCCTGGAGGACGCATAGAGGACACGTTCCATCTTACACCCTAGAGACTCGCCGCCTAGCCGTCAAGCTCATCCCATTGTACTCTCACCATAATACAATCTAGCAGGAGTAGGTCTTTACCCTCCGGGGGGCCGAACCTGGGTAAACCCTTGTGTCTCAGCCCTCATCTCGCACCGCAGATGGCTGGCCGCCCTTGCCCTATGTTCTACTACTCGCTGCCGATTGCAGCATCTTCCGTGGTCATTCCCACGACAAGAGCTTTAATCACTAAGTTTTCACATAACAAAATAATTTTTAATTGGAAGATAGATGAAAACAAGAATATACTTGGAATGGTGTAACACACCATGCATAGGAATTT
Organism: Avena sativa; assembly: GCA_916181665.1. Taxonomy (NCBI): domain Eukaryota; kingdom Viridiplantae; phylum Streptophyta; class Magnoliopsida; order Poales; family Poaceae; genus Avena; species Avena sativa. The sequence continues at coordinate 135,583,124 of OV702295.1, forward strand.
ATATTGGACACTTTGGAATAACTTGGTTTCTTGGGAGTTGGATGCATGAGTAGAGCTTACTCATACAAGTGGAGGCTAGCAAAAGACTGGGAGCAACCAACTAAGAGAGCAATAATGGCCATAATCATACAGAGCGACAAAACATTACTAATCAAAGCATAAAGTGGTAATAAAAGTCAAGGACTAAATGATCATAGAGGCTCTGGTGACTTGTTCATAGTCATAACATGGTGTGAGCATGTGCCAAGTCAACCGAAATAAAGCATCAAAGGAGAATACAACAATACTATGCTTTTGCATGCTAAAACAACACATGATTCTTTCAAGGAACATTAAGAAATCTCAATTGTTTCGAACAAGTCATGATACAACAATAATCACTAAGCATAAGGTCAAAACAAAACCTAGCATGGCATGCTAAAGTCTAAGTCATAGTCAAAACAAGCTCCCTTTTGCACTATTTCAAGCAAGAACTTTCTACTCCTTTCCAACACCAATCAACTTATTTGAAACAACTCACAAAGATAATACTCAACAAAGATGTAACATCCCAAAGATACTAAGCTTGGATCATCAAACACTAATCATCAAAATTTAGAGTTAACAAAAACTTTGCTAAATAAAATTATGAAGGCATGCATATGTGTATGCATGGATTTTGAAATTCTTTTGAATCACCTTGTTTGTTTGTTTCATTGCTTGTAAAATGTTTCTTAGGTGAAATAAATATCATCTAAAACATTTCCCACACTTTTCATAAAGACAAGTAAATCAAAACAAATATATTAAGGGAATGGTCATTTTGACCAATTTAACTCCCATGCCTACTTTGGTTGTCTCAAACTTTCAAAACCTAACAGAAACTTTTATGGATATTTGCACCCCTTGAATATACTCATAACAAAGTATCAAGTCCCACTTTGTGATCATCCAGAAACTTTCAAATGCATAGTTTAAATGGCAATTCAAAATTGAATCCATATCATATGGGAAGATCCCACTTTTTCAAAAACCACTCAAACAAGCTCAACTTTCAAAACCCAAGCATCTGCAGACTCACCAGCACCAACCTAGCACACCCACCAAAAATCTTTTCAAAATTCAAAACTTGAGTTCTTGCGGCCATTTCATCAAACAGGTTGCAGACACAAATCAAACAAAATCTAAACACTATAGTGAGCAGTGATTTGAGCCTAACTTGTTCCCTCTTTAGATCACAACCATCTTAGTAGATCATCTAGCAAGCTAAACTAAACACTAGCACCACTGTAAGCTTGGCATTGTCATCAATGGTGAACAGCTGAAGCTAACCCTGCCACCCCAGTGGAGACAGCAAGCTAGGAGGAGAAACAAGCCTAGCCAGCATGTTTGGGAGCAAGACAACACCCCACCGCCACTCCCTGTCCACCGCTCGAACGCTGCCAGCCACTGGACCACGCGCACGAACCATGCCAACCTCGCCAGCAACCATGCCGAGAGCACGCCCCGTGCGCCACGCTCGACCGACGCCCACAGACCGCGCGCCGCCCTCGCCGCGTGCATACTTGATTCAGTGCACCAATTTGAATGAAACCAATTTTATTGGAAAGGTCTGTGAATGCTGAATCCAAGCCCGTTGGATTCAAGTCATTTGGATCTGTAGATCATCCTTGGTAAAAATAACAAGGTAGAAGCTTTTCTGTATTCAAACGTTTTTCAAAGTTAAACCATAATAGCTTTTGAGTTGATTCCAACTCTCAAAAATCACATTTAACCATACCTTTCAGAATATATAAAAATATATAGGGTTACTTACAGAAATTTTGTTCAAGTAATAAAAGAATACTACATAGGCATTTCTAGCCATTCTAATTAATTAAAATAAAAGGTTAAAACCTTATTAAATTGTGACACCATTTTAAATCACATTCCCATGAACTAAAATATGTGGTGATGACATGTGTCACCCTGATCCCATGTTTGGTTTGGAGAATATTAAATCTTAAGTAGTTTTTCAGTGAGTAGAAATTACCTTTCTAAAAATAAAAAGAATTAAACCAAACCCAAATCTTGTAATGTTAGTGATGATGCTAGATCATCTATAGGACCCTTGTGTGTGATGATTGCAAGTAGTTAAGTATTGCTTGGTGATTGTGCACATCGTATTTATTTATAGACGCTAGTACCGACCAAGGATACGAGGAGGAAGGAGGATTCTACGAAGAAGAAGCCGAGGAGAACTTCAACCACTGCTCTACACAAGGCAAGCTAACACTTGCCAGATACTCTACTTTAGCAAGCCAGTAACCTTGCAAGCTGATACTATACCTAAGCAAGCCTATACTTGCATTTATGCAAGCAAATACTTGCGTGTTATCATGCCAACTATATGCCTTAAGCATATGTTATGATACCCACTTGATAAACCAATCCTAGTTTTACTTACAAGCTTCTTACTTTATTTCTTTATCAAATCTCTTACATAGATTTTACCTAAGTGAATGGTAGATACTAGAAAGATATGTGAAGGTTGCATAAAGAGCATAAAATTTGGCCTAAACTAGATAATCTTGATGTCATCCCAAGGCATGAGATTGAGCTTAGTTGAAACTCCCCTAGTTTACCACCCCTCATTAGTACTCACCCCCACTTGTAGATGCTAGTGCTAAGCATACAACTTGATCAACTTTAGATGGGAATACTTGGTGGAAAAATGGTTATGAAAACCTTGGAATGATGGATCATTCTATTGAAATGTTTTGGACATGTGTTTCCGAACACCGGATGATTTTGGTGATGAAAATGTTGAGGCATGAGCCTTAGCCCTTTATAAAACTGATGGTTGTCTGGATGCGATACCATTCCAAAAAATTTCGTACAACCACAATACCCGAAGATTGGGTAGGGCTTGACTGGAAACTTATATACCTTAGTATTAGTTCCCTCACGACCAAGGTCTGACATGAGGCTACCTTGTGAAGATTGTCCACCTGTGCAGTACCCAAGATGACAGTTGGTCATGGTTGGGAGGCCAAACTCATAGGAGAGGTGCTTATACTAGGGCATGTAATTGAAAGGTTAGGATTGATTATCCGCATACTGAGTATGGTGAATTCAGGATTTGTTCCTGACAGATGTATCGAATGTTGTGGTGAAAGTGTACAATCTCTACAGAGTGTCAAACTATTCGAATAGCCGCGTCCGCGGTTATGGACAGTTGGAGTGGCCATACTGTTCCCCCGTCAGACTTTTCAAAATGACTTGTGAAATGAAGTGAGACTTTGACTTGACCACAACAGTGTTGTGATATGAAATACAAGTTCCCCTTTAGGTGTTATAAAACTTCAACTAGCATTAGTGCTTTCATAAAAAGCAGTAGAGATAAATCTGGCCTTTGCAAAACAACCCTAGAGCCTAGTGTCCTATTATCCAAAAAACCCTTTACCTGCTAGTACCAGTTTGCGAGTACTTAAAGAGTACTCATGGCTTTGTCCCTGGCTATTACCATGGCCAGACTATGAAGAGGAGTACCTGGAAGATGGACCCCAGGAAGGTTATGACAACTAGGATCATCTCCCATCGTCAGCATTGCCTGTGACCCCGAAGATGGAGCTTCGCTGATGCTACCGTTATTATTACGTATTCCGCTGCTTGATGTTGTATTAAGAGCTGGATCATGAGATCCTTATTTGTGTAAAACCTTATGTACGATTGTAATGGATGATGTACTGCGGTATCCAATTCTGTTATGTCTCGCAAAAATGGTAATCCTGGGATTGCGATGTATGGCATAACAGGCATCTGGGATTAAAAACCCGGGTGTTGACAGGTTGGTATCAGAGCCATCCTGACCATAGGAGACCCTAGTTAGACTGGACGTTTGAACCAAAAACTTAGTTTCAAAACCAAAGAAAACAAATATTTACAAAAACTTATTCTCATTCTTATCTCTTTGATTCTTTCATGAAAATTCATGTTCCTCAAAAACTCTTGCAAAATACCTAAAATTTGGACACACTTGATCACTCTGCTAACCTACTCATCCTCTATTCTTATAGATCGACGTGAAGTACAGCAAGTTTTATCAGTTGGGGAATGGAGGAGACCTTATCTTTGAGAGGGATTTGGACCAGCTTTCGGAACTTCTGGAGCGTCCGCATCCCGAGTTCTTCGGAGCTCAGCTCAATGATCAAGGAGGAGAAGATCTGCAGTGTCTAATTGTTGCAAGTATCAGAGGAAAGATTGAACCTCCCACTACGGAAGGAATTCAGTTTACCTTAAGAGAGAACAACTGGCTCGATGGACTTGCCAGGGCCATGCAGGAAGCTCTTTCCCGTCTATGTGGGCAGAGCATCAATCAGATCAAGGGTACTCGCTTTGAGTTTTTCCCAAGGCGTGATGCAAATGGACAACCACTGGAAGCCCCATACCACCCCGAACTAAAGACTCAATTGGACCACCTTAGCTTCATGATGTACGATCGTCAGCAGGAGTTGGACAACTGCCGTGACTACTGGAACCACAAGTCTGCCATCATCAAGACGAAGGATCAAACCATCGCCATGCTAGCAAAGGATCGCAAGTCTCGCCGCCGTCAGCTCGACAAGAAGGAGTGCATTACTGCCCGTCTTCACCACCGCATCTCATCTTTGGAGGAGATCATCCACGAGAGAGACATGCAGTTGGAGGAAAGGGAGAATGACGGAGAGGATCTTCGTGGAGACCCCTACTCCTATATCAGCGATGATGATGATTTTCTGGAGGATCAGGCCATGGACTTCTTCACTGATGAAGATGATTTCGCCTTCATCGATGACGATGAAGATGATGAAGCCATAGATTCCGAGGAGTAGTAGCACTTGAGCACTAGCGTACTGAGTAGTATTCGGTCCCACTGTATCGTAGATTCTAGAATGGTTCTTAAAACCATCTGTTTTTCCTTGCTGTGGTGTGTGTTGTATCGTGTGAATGAATGAATGAAGAGCAAGTTGCTAGAAAAAATCTGTGTCAAACTTTAAAAACTTTTCAAAGTCCCAGAACCTTAGAATTTCCCTCTTATCTCATGATCTATCTCAATCTTCCGATGCCACGCGGAGGAAGTGGTTCATCCCCGGACCCGATGTTGCAGATCCTGCAAATGTTGACTTCTGACCGCGAAGCTGCAAGAGCAGAACGTCAAGCCAACCTAGCCACTCTGCAACAGATAGCCCAGATGGCCCACAACAACCAAGGCCACGGAAATCAGGACAACCATGGATCTAAGCTCAAGAATTTCCAGAATACCAACCCACCTGTTTTCACTAAGTCAGAAGAGCCCCTAGACGCCTATGATTGGCTGCAAACCATGGAAAATAACCTAGAAGTCGCCGGAGTGGAAGCTAACGAGAAAGTTCTGTTCGCCACCCACTATCTAGCCGGAGATGCCAGGGCATGGTGGAACAGTGTTCGTGCAATGACCGGAGGCCAGATGATGACCTGGGAGGAATTCAAGGTCAAGTTCAGTAGAACCCATATGCCACCGGGTTTGATCAAGAGAATGAGAGACGAGTTCAGAGAGCTGAAGCAAGGAAGGATGACTGTAGTGGAATACGGTGACAAATTTTTGTCATTAGCTAGGTATGCCCCGGATGAGATCGACACCGAAGCCAAGAAGAAGGAGAGGTTCCTGAATGGTCTGCATGACGAGATGCAGACAGTGTTAGTCAATATCCCCTTTGAGGATATTGAAGCCCTTGTCGACTCTGCCATTCAGATGGAAGGAAAGATCAACCAAGCCAATGAGAACCGCAAGCGTCGTATGATGCATCAGCCAGGAACCCATCAGACCCCAAAGTATCGCCCCAACCCATCTCCAAGATTTGCCTCAAGAACCAACAGACCCCCGATGACCCGTCTCACCTATCCCAACCATGGAAACCCTAGACCCGGAGGAAATCACAACAACCCCTGCAACTCTAGCAATTTCACCCGTGCCCCACCCAAGTTCAACACCAACAATGCTGCCACCAACACCAACACTGCCCTGAGGACTGGAAGCAATGTTGTGCCTATCGCAGCTAAGGACAAGTCGCAAGTGACTTGTTATGACTGTGGAAATAAAGGCCACTATTCCAACGAGTGCCCCAACAAGAAGAATGCTACAGCACCCAATACCAATGTCCCAGATCAGCAGCAGCGTCGTGTTCAGCCCGGAAGAAGGTTTGCCCCAGGGATTCACTCAACCGCAATGGCCGTCTTTTTCTCATGCATGCTGAAGAAGCTCAGGAAGCGCCAGACGTCGTGCTGGGTATGTTTTCTGTTAATTCAGTACTTGCAAGGGTGTTGTTTGATTCTGGTGCATCGCATTCATTTTTCACCGAAGAATTTGCATGCACTAGTAAAATTCAACCAACCAAACTGAAGCATGTTATGATTGTTCAAATTCCCGGATCAACCACCAAGGCTAGGCAAATTTGCAAAGCCGTACCTATCCGAATCCATGGCATAGATTTTTATGCTAATCTGATAGTACTCGGAACTAAAGGTTTGGAAGTAGTACTAGGAATGGATTGGATGTCCAAACATAAAGGATTGATTGACTGTGCCAAGAAAGCCATCACCATGACCAGTATAGCCGGAATATCAGTCGAGCATACATTTGAAACCTTACCTCGTCAATTCAAGTGCAATAAGAGTATAGCCCAACCTACCATTGACCAAGTCCGGATAGTCTGTGAATACCCTGACGTATTCCCAGATGTTTTGCCCGGTATGCCCCCAGATAGGGATATCGAGTTTATCATCGAACTAATCCCTGGAATAGGACCCATAGCCCAGAGACCCTATAGTATGAACCCATCGGAGTTAGAAGCAACTGGATGCCATGCTGGAAATCGTATTGATTCAACCAAGTGCGTCACCTTGGAGATCGCCTGCCTTGTTTGTGGACAAGAAAGATGGAGGTAACCGTTTGTGTATGGATTCTCGGAAATTGAATGATGTCACCATCAAGAACAAGTACCCCTTGCCCAAGATAGAAGATTTGTTTGATCAGTTGACCGGTGCCAAAGTGTTTTCTAAGATTGATCTTAGAACTGGTTATCATCAACTCAAGATTCGTGTAGAGGATATTCCAAAGACTGCCTTTACCACCAGATATGGATTATACGAGTATACAGTCATGTCTTTTGGATTAACCAATGCCCCCGCTTATTTCATGAACCTCATGAATAAGATTTTTATGGACTTCCTGGATAAGTTTGTCGTTGTTTTCATCGATGACATTCTGATTTATTCCAAATCAGAAGAAGAACATGAGCTACACCTAAGGACCATTTTTGGAACCCTTAGAGAGCATAAGTTGTATGCCAAGTTTAGCAAATGTGAATTCTGGTTACAGGAGGTAGGATTCCTCGGTCACATTTTATCAGCCGGAGGAATTGCCGTTGACCCTGCCAAAGTGAAAGATGTAGAAGATTGGCAAGCCCCGACCACTCAAACCCAAGTTCGTGCATTTCTCGGATTGGCGGGATATTACCGCAAGTTCGTAGAAGGATTCTCGAGTATCGCCAGACCCATGACCCAATTGCTGAAGAAGGACAAGAAGTTTGAATGGACCGACAAGTGTGAAGCGAGTTCTCAAGAACTCAAGAGGAGAAATTTCAGCCCCAATCTTGATCATGCCGGATATCTCGAAGCCCTTCGATGTGTATTGTGACGCATCCAAGATCGGTCTCGGATGTGTGCTAATGCAAGAAGGCAAAGTTATATCCTATCTATCTCGACAATTGAAACAACATGAGCAAAATTACCCAACCCATGACCTCGAACTCGCAGCCGTAGTTCTAGCCCTGAAAACATGGAGACATTACCTAATGGGAAATCGTTGTGAGATTTATATAGATCACAAGAGTCTGAAGTATATATTCACTCAGAAGGAGCTGAATATGAGACAGAGGAGATGGATTGAGCTAATCAAGGATTACGATCTGGACATTCACTATCACCCGGGTAAAGCCAATGTGGTAGCCGATGCCCTTAGCAGATTGCCGTGACGCTTGAACTCCATGATTTTGAAGGAGCAACCAAGTTTGCACAAAGAGATGGAAGATTTTCGAATGGAATTAGTAAGTGAAGGATTTTTGGCTAGTATAGAACTTTAGCCCACTTTGATTAGCCAGATCAAAGAGGCGCAGAAAGGAAATGCTAGTATCGACGGAATCAAGCGTCGTATCGGTACAGGCAAAGTACCCGGATTCACCGAAGACGAAGAAGGAGTTCTGTGGTACAAAGGACGCCTTTGTGTACCAGCAGATTCTGAGTTGAAAGAAGTTATTTTGAAGGAGGCTCATGATACTCTTTATTCTATCCATCCCGGAGGAACTAAGATGTATCAAGATTTGAAAGAGCAATTTTGGTGGCATAAGATGAAGCGAGAAATCGGAAGTTATATCACCAAGTGTGATATATGTCAGCGAGTCAAGGCAGGACATCAAAGACCCGCTGGATTGTTGCAACCATTGCAGATTCCGGAATGGAAATGGGATTCTGTAGGAATGGACTTTATCAATGGACTGCCTACTTCTAGTAGGGGAAATGACTATATTTGGGTCATAGTGTACATATTGTCCAAAGTCGCTCATTTATTGCCCGTCAAAACCACCTATCAGAGTTCAAAGCTAGCGGAGTTGTACATCGCTAGAATCGTTAGTTTGCATGGAGTCCCCAAGAACATTGTATCGGATCGAGGAACTCAGTTTACCTCGAGATTCTGGAAGAAAATTCAAGAAGGTTTAGGAACCCGCCTAGATTTCAGTACCACGTATCACCCTCAGACCGATGGACAAACGAAGCGAGTAAATCAAATACTCGAAGATATGCTGAGAGCATGTGTGTTAGAATATGGATCCAAGTGGGAAGACTGTCTGCCTTTTGCAGCATTTTCATACAACAATAGTTACCAAGCCATTTTGCAAATGGCCCCATTTGAGTTCATGTACGGGAGAAAGTGTCGCACCCATTTGAACTGGTCGGAAGTAGGAGAGAGTCAGATTTTTGGACCTGACATCCTGCGAGAAGCAGAAGAGAAGGTTCACAAGATTCGTGAGCACCTCAAGACCGTCCAATCTAGAGAGAAGAGTTACGCCGACGAGAGACGTCGATACCTCACCTTCAACATAGGAGATTTTGTTTATCTGAAAGTGTCGCCATTGAAGGGAATGCAGCGTTTCCAACTCAAAGGAAAGTTAACCCCTAGATATATCGGACCTTTCAAGATTCTGAACCGTCGAGGAGAAGTGTCGTATCAATTGGAACTACCTGAAGAAATGTCAGCCGTCCACAACGTGTTCCATATCTCGTTACTTCGCAAGTGTCTCGAAGTTCCAGAGAAGACGGAAGAGTTAAAAATATCGACCACCGGACTATAGAGATCAACGATGACCTGACCTACCCTGAAGTACCCATCTGCATTTTGGAAGAAGCTTTTCGAACTACCTGAACCCGAAGCATCAAGTTTCTTAAGATTCAGTGGAGCAACCACACAGAAGAGGAAGCTACCTGGGAGCGCGAAGATCACATCAGGACGGAGTTTCCCGATCTCTTCAAATCCTAGGTAATCTCTTCGTCCTTTTTCAAATCTCGGGACGAGATTTTGTTTAAGGGGGGAAGGTTTGTAACATCCCAAAAATACTAAGCTTGGATCATCAAACACTAATCATCAAAATTTAGAGTTAACAAAAACTTTGCTAAATAAAATTATGAAGGCATGCATATGTGTATGCATGGATTTTGAAATTCTTTTGAACCACCTTGTTTGTTTATTTAATTGCTTGTAAAATGTTTCTTAGGTGAAATAAACATCATCTAAAACATTTCCCACACTTTTCATAAAGACAAGTAAATCAAAACAAATATATTAAGGGAATGGTCATTTTGACCAATTTAACTCCCATGCCTACTTTGGTTGTCTCAAACTTTCAAAACCTAACAGAAACTTTTATGGATATTTGCACCCCTTGAATATACTCATAACAAAGTATCAAGGCCCACTTTGTGATCATCCAGAAACTTTCAAATGCATAGTTTAAATGGCAATTCAAAATTGAATCCATATCATATGGGAAGATCCCACTTTTTCAAAAACCACTCAAACAAGCTCAACTATCAAAACCCAAGCATCTGCAGACTCACCAGCACCAACCTAGCACACCCACCAAAAATCTTTTCAAAATTCAAAACTTGAGTTCTTGCGGCCATTTCATCAAACAGGTTGCAGACACAGATCAAACAAAATCTAAACACTATAGTGAGCAGTGATTTGAGCCTAACTTGTTCCCTCTTTAGATCACAACCATCTTAGTAGATCATCTAGCAAGCTAAACTAAACACTAGCACCACTGTAAGCTTGGCATTGTCATCAATGGTGAACAGCTGAAGCTAACCCTGCCACCCCAGTGGAGACAGCAAGCTAGGAGGAGAAACAAGCCTAGCCAGCATGTCTGGGAGCAAGCCAACACCCCACCACCACTCCCTGTCCACCGCTCGAACGCTGCCAGCCACTGGACCACGCGCACAAACCATGCCAACCTCGCCAGCAACCATGCCGAGAGCACGCCACGTGCGCCACGATCGACCGACGCCCACAGACCGCGTGCCGCCCTTGCCGCGTGCATACTTGATCACCACCATCCCAGCAACCCAGCAGACACGCTCGTTCGCCGTCGCGCAGACCACGCGTGTTGTGCGCCATTAAATTCTCTGTCGGGCACGCTCAGAGCACCGCCGTGTTCCGACCAAGCCGCACCGCCCCATGCCTCGAAACCATGTCGTTTAGCATCGCCTGGGAGCACCGGATCGTCCCCTACCTTCGCCCATGCCGATAGCCGTTTGTACCACCGCCCCCGACGAGCTCACCATGCGCCCCATCGGTCCCCTCGCTCGACTATAAATAGAGGCCACCCCCAGTCGAATTCTTCACACCATTCTACTCCCCTCTGCTCACTGATCGTGCCACACCGTTCCCAGAGCAAGGCGAGCACCACCTCGTCGGAATTTCACCGGAGCCCGCCGCCTCTGGAGAAGAAGGGAGCCAGCGATTGGAGCCGCCCCAGGAGAAGCCACTGGTACCAGGAGATTCCCCGTTGTCAACTTCATCGTTCGCCCGCCTCGCCGACCCTCGCCAGCACCCCGGTGGGCCCCCAGCGACCCCCACCTGCCGCGCTAGGTTTCTGTCTCGTCGGCGTTGCTCAAAGTGGACGATGACTCCCAGCCGTTGGATTAGAATCAGATCGAACGACCCACAGCGCCCCATACCGCTTCGCACCCCCCGGTGTCACTGACGAGTGGGGACACCCACTTAAACAGCTCGCGGAAGCGCTGCGCTTAGCAGGTCGGCCCAGTAATTTTTCCCGCGCAGCCCAGTTTTTCAAATTAAACCTTTTTCTTTTTAATTCAAACACACTTCTGTACCCATTTTCAAAAATCAACCCAGGTCGATTTAGTGCACCAATTTGAATGAAACCAATTTTGTTGGAAAGGTCTGTGAATGCTGAATCCAAGCCTGTTGGATTCAAGTCATTTGGATCTGTAGATCATCCTTGGTAAAAATAACAAGGCAGAAGCTTTTCCGCACTCAAACATTTTTCAAAGTTAAACCATAATAGCTTTTGAGTTGATTCCAACTCTCAAAAATCACATTTAACCATACCTTTCAGAATATATAAAAATATATAGGGTTACTTACAGAAATTTTGTTCAAGTAATAAAAGAATACTACATAGGCATTTCTAGCCATTCTAATTAATTAAAATAAAAGGGTAAAACCTTATTAAATTGTGACACCATTTTAAATCACATTCCCATGAACTAAAATATGTGGTGATGACATGTGTCAACCTGATCCCATGTTTGGTTTGGAGAATATTAAATCTTAAGTAGTTTTTCAATGAGTAGAAATTACTTTTCTAAAAATAAAAAGAAGTAAACCAAACCCAAATCTTGTAATGTTAGTGATGATGCTAGATCATCTATAGGACCCTTGTGTGTGATTATTGCAAGTAGTTAAGTATTGCTTGGTGATTGTGTACATCGTATTTATTTATAGACGCTAGTACCGACCAAGGATACGAGGAGGAAGGAGGATTCTACGAAGAAGAAGCCGAGGAGAACTTCAACCACTGCTCTGCACAAGGCAAGCTAACACTTGCCAGATACTCTACTTTAGCAAGCCAGTAACCTTGCAAGCTGATACTATACCTAAGCAAGCCTATACTTGCATTTATGCAAGCAAATACTTGCTTGTTATCATGCTAACTATATGCCTTAAGCATATGTTATCATACCCACTTGATAAACCAATCCTAGTTTTACTTACAAGCTTCTTACTTTATTTCTTTATCAAAGCTCTTACATAGATTTTACCTAAGTGAATGGTAGATACTAGAAAGATATGTGAAGGTTGCATAAAGAGCATAAAATTTGGCCTAAACTAGATAATCTTGATGTCATCCCAAGGCATGAAATTGAGCTTAGTTGAAACTCCACTAGTTTACCACCCCTCATTAGTACTCTGTCAACACCCGGATTTTTCAATCCTAGATGCCTGTTATGCCATACATCGCAATCCCAGGATTACCATTTTTGCGAGACATAACAGAATTGGATACCATAGTACTTCATCCATTACAACGATACATAAGTTCTTACACAAATAGGGATCTCATGATCCAGTTCTTAATACAACATCAAGCAGCGGAATACGTAATAATAACGGTAGCGTAGGTGAAGCTCCATCTTCGGGGTCACAGGCAATGCTGACGATGGGAGATGATCCTAGTTGTCGTAACCTTCCTGGGGTCCATCCTCCAGGTACTCCTCTTCATAGTCTGGCCATGGGAATAGCCAGGGACAAAGCCATGAGTACTCTTTAAGTACTCGCAAACTAATACTAATAGGTAAGGGGTTTTTGGATAATAGGACACTAGGCTCTAGGGTTGTTTTGCAAAAAGACAGGTTTATATTTAATAAGTTCCGAAGCTAGTCACAGTTTTATAACTCCTAAGTGGGATCTTGTAATCCATGTCACAACTCTGTTGTGGTCAAGTCAAAGTCGCAATTCATTTCACAAGTCATTTTAAAAGTCTGACGGGGGAACAGTATGGCCACTCCAACTGTCCATAACCGCGGACGTGGCTATTCGAATAGTTTGACACTCTGCAGAGATTGTACACTTTCACCACAACATTCGATACATCCGTCAGGAACAAATCCTGAATTCACCATACTCAGTATGCGGATAATCAATCCTAACCTTTCAATTACACTCCCTAGTATCAGCACCTCTCCTGTGAGTTTGGCCTCCCAACCATGACCACTGTCATCTTGGGTACTGCACAGGTGGACAATCTTCACAAGGTAGCCTCATCTCAGACCTTGGCCGTGAGGGAACTAATACTAAGGTATATAAGTTTCCAGTCAAGCCCTACCCAATATTCGGGTATTGTGGTTGTACGATAAAATTGGAATGGTATCGCATCCAGACAACCATCAGTTTTATAAAGGGCTAAGGCTCATGCCTCAACATTTTCATCACCAAATTCATCAAGGGTTTGGAAACACATGTCCAACACATTTCAATAGAATGATCCATCATTCCAAGGTTTTCATAACCATTTTTCCACCAAGTATTCCCATCTAAAGTTGATCAAGTTTTATGCTTAGCACTAGCATCTACAGGTGGGGGTGGTACTAATGAGGGGTGGTAACTAGTGGAGTTTCACTAAGTATAAACTTATATCTTAGGCTGATATCAAGGTTTCTAGTTTAGGCCAAATTTTATGCTCTTTAAGCAACCTTCAGCACAACTGTCTAGTATCTACCAAACTCTTAGGTAGACTCTAAGTAAGCTTTGATAAAGAAATAAAGTAAGAAGCTTGCCATAAAACTAGGATTGGTTTAACAAGTAGGTATGATCACATATGCTTAAGGCATATAGTATTCATATCACAAGTATGGGTTTGTCATCAGTAGGGTATCTTGCAAGTGTTAGCTTGCATTGGTATAGTATCAGCTTGCATCAGTGTCAATATAAGCTTGCATAGTTACTAGCTTGCCTTGTGCAGAGCAGTGGTTGAAGTTCTCCTCGGCTTCCTCTTCGTAGTATCCTCCGTCCTCCTCGTAGTATCCTTGGTCGGTACTAGCGTCTATGAATAAATACGAGGTACACAATCACCAAACAATACTTAACTACTTGCAATCATCACACACAAGGGTCCTATAGATGATCTAGCATCATCTCTAACATTACAAGGTTAAAGCTTGGTTTAAAACTTCTTATTTTTAGAAAAGTAATTTCTACTCATTGAAAAACTACTTAAGATTTAATATTCTCCAAACTAAACATGGGATCATTTTGACACATGTCATCACCACATATTGTAGTCCATGGGAATGTGATTTAAAGTAGTGTCACAATTTAATAAGGTTTTACCCTTTTATTTCAATTAATTAAAGTGGCTAGAAATGCTTATGAAGCATTCTTTTATTCCTTGAACATTATTTCTGCAAGTAAACCTATATATTTTTATATATTCTGAAAGGTATGGTTAAATGTGATTTTTGAGAGTTGGAATCAAATCAAAAGCTTTTATGGTTTAAATTTGAAAAATGTTTGAATGCAGAAAAGCTTCTGCCTTGTTATTTTTGCTATGGGTGATCTACAGATCCAAATGACTTGAATCCAACGGGCTTGGATTAAGCATTCACAGACCTTTCCAACAAAATTGGTTTCATCCAATTTGGTGCACTGAATCGATCTGGGTTGATTTTTGAAGTTGGGTACAGAAGTATGTTTGAATTTAAAAAGAAAAGGTTTAATTTGAATTGCTGGGCTGCGCGGGAAATTCTAACGGGCCGGCCTGCTAAGCGCAGTGCTCCCGCGGGCTGCGTAAGTGGGTGTCCCCACTCGTCAGTGACACGGGGCTGGGCGAAGCGGTATGGGGCAATGTGGATCGTTCGATCTAGTTCTAATCCAACGGTTGGGGGTCATCGTCGACGCGAGACAGCTCCGGCGAGAACGAAACCTAGCGCGGCCAGTGGGGGGTGCTGGGGGCTCACCGGGGTACGGGCGAGGGTCGGCGAGGCGGGCGAACGACGAAGTCGACAACGGCGAACCTCCTGGTACCAGTGGCTTCTCCTGGGGTGGCTCCAATCGCTGGCTCCCTTCTTCTCCGGCAGCGGCAGGCTCCAGTGAAATTCCGGCGATGTGGTGCTCGGCTTGCTCTGAGGATGGTGTGGCACGGTCAGTGGGGAGAGGGGAGTGAGATGGTGTGAAGAAATCGTGCGGGGGTGGCCTCTATTTATAGTCGAGCGAGGGGACCGTCGGGGCGCAAGGTGAGCTCGTCGGGGGCGACGTTACAGGCGGCTAATGGCATGGGCAAGAGTAGGGGACGGTGCTGTGTCTCCTGGCGATGCTCAACGACATGATAGCGAGGCATGGGCGGTGCGATTTGGTCTGGAACGGGCGGCGCTCTGCGCGGCAGAGGCGGCGTCTTCGACGGCGGGCGGTGGCTGTATGGCACGGGGCGGAAAACGGGGGTGTCTGGCGGTCTCCTGGGTCGGTGGTGATCGTGTATGCACGCGGTGAGGGCGGCGCGCGGTCTGTGGGTGATGGTCGAGGGTGGTGCTCTGGCGCACGCTCGGCATGGTCTGGGTGTGTCTCGTGCGCGTGGTCCAGGGCTTGGCAACGCTCGCGGCTGGGACAGGCAGTGGCGGTGGACGGTGGGCTGCCTCCCAGACAAGGTTGGCACGGCTAGTTCTTCCTCTAGCCTGCTGTCCACAATGGGGTGACATGGGGTTGCTCGGCTGTTCACCATTAATGGCAATGGCAAGCTCACAGGGGTGCTAGTGTTGGGCTAATCTTTCTAGATGATCTACTGGGTTGTGTGTGAGCTAACTAGGGAACACGTTAGGCTCAAAACACTGCACACTATAGTGTTTGATGTTTTGTTTGATTTGTGTCTGCAACCTGTTTGATAAAATGGCCGCATGAAATCAAGTTTTGAATTTTGAAATGAATTTTGGTGAGTTTGCTAGATTGGTTCTGGTGAGTCTGCAGATGCTTCGGTTTTGCAAGTTGAGCTTGTTTGAGTGGGTTTTGAAAAAGTGGGATCTTCACATATGAAGAAGATTCAATTTTGAATTGTCATTTAAACTATGCATTTGAAAGTTTCTGGATGATCACAAAGTGGGCCTTGATACTCTGTTATGAGTACATTCAAGGGGTGCAAAGGTCCAGAAAAGTTTCTGTTAGGTTTTGAAAGTTTGAGACAGCCAAAGTTGGCATAGGAGTTAAATTGGTCAAAATGACCATTCACTTAATATATTTGTTTTGATTTACTTGTCTTAAGGAAAAGTGTGGGAAATGTTTTAGATGATGTTTATTTCACCTAAGAAACATTTTACAAGCAATGGATCACACAAACAAAGTGGTTTTAAAGAAATTCAAAAACTATGCATACACATATGCATGCCTTCATGGGTTTACTTAGAAAAGTTTTTGTTAACCCTAATCTTGGTGATTAGAAATTTGATGATCTAAGTTTAGTATTTTTGGGATGTTACATACTCACCCCCACTTGTAGATGCTAGTGCTAAGCATAAAACTTGATCAACTTTAGATGGGAATACTTGGTGGAAAAATGGTTATGAAAACCTTGGAATGATGGATCATTCTATTGAAATGTTTTGGACATGTGTTTCCAAACACCGGATGATTTTGGTGATGAAAATGTTGAGGCATGAGCCTTAGCCCTTTATAAAACTGATGGTTGTCTGGATGCGATACCATTCCAATTTTTTTCGTACAACCACAATACCCTAAGATTGGGTAGGGCTTGACTGGAAACTTATATACCTTAGTATTAGTTCCCTCACGACCAAGGTCTGAGCTGAGGCTACCTTGTGAAGATTTTCCACCTGTGCAGTACCCAAGATGACAGTTGGTCATGGTTGGGAGGCCAAACTCACAGGAGAGGTGCTTATACTAGGGCGTGTAATTGAAAGGTTAGGACTTATTATCCGCATACTGAGTATGGTGAATTCAGGATTTGTTCCTAACGGATGTATCGAATGTTGTGGTGAAAGTGTACAATCTCTGCAGAGTGTCAAACTATTCGAATAGCCGCGTCCCTGGTTATGGACAGTTGGAGTGGCCATACTGTTCCCCCGTCAGACTTTTCAAAATGACTTGTGAAATGAAGTGAGACTTTGACTTGACCACAACAGGGTTGTGATATGAAATACAAGTTCCCCTTTAGGTGTTATAAAACTTCAACTAGCATTAGTGCTTTCATAAAAAGTAGTAGAGATAAATCTGGCCTTTGCAAAACAACCCTAGAGTCTAGTGTCCTTTTATCCAAAAACCCCTTTACCTGCTAGTACCAGTTTGCGAGTACTTAAAGAGTACTCATGACTTTGCCCCTGGCTATTCCCATGGCCAGACTATGAAGAGGAGTACCTGGAAGATGGACCCCAGGAAGGTTACGACAACTAGGATCATCTCCCATAGTCAGCATTGCCTGTGACCCCGAAGATGGAGCTTCGCCGACGCTACCGTTATTATTACGTATTCCGCTGCTTGATGTTGTATTAAGAACTGGATCATGAGATCCTTATTTGTGTAAAACCTTATGTACGGTTGTAATGGATGATGTACTGTGGTATCCAATTCTGTTATGTCTCGCAAAAATGGTAATCCTGGGATTGCGATGTATGGCATAACAGGCATCTGGGATTAAAAACCCGGGTGTTGACAAAAGATCAGTGAGCTTCTCTCACAAATCCACAAACAAGAACTAAAAAGTTCTAAGATGAAAGCACAAGAAAACTAAGGATAAACACAATGCTAGCAAAAGAGAACACTCAGAAGACAATAAGAATGAAAACTAGAGTGTTCTAGGCAATGAAAATAGAGTGTGTCTATCTCCAGAAGAAGTGTGCTGTAATCAAACCAACTTATTCAAGCAAACTAAGCAAAATAAAACCAAAAATGAAAACTAAGACGCTCCAAGAACAACACAATAGTGCATGAAATAATAAAAACAAAGTGTCTAGAAAGACCTGAGATTTTTATTGCTGAAGAAGGGGATGCCTTGGGCATCCCCAAGCTTTGACGCTTGTACCTCTTGAATATTTCTTGGTGTGACACGGGGTGGCATCCGCAAGCTTGAGCTTTTTTCCATTCTTCATCTCATTACATCATTCTCTCTCTACACCTGAAATTTTCCTTCATAAAAAACTTGACACAATCTTCATTAGCAATATTAGTGTATTCAAAAGATAATAGACCCTTGGGTTTAGCTTAAGAATAGCAAAACTTTTCACTAAAAACACAAGCTACTGTAGCAATTCCCTCAAAAAGCTCAATTTCCCAAAAAGAACCCAAAAAGGAATCAATAAGAAGCAAAGAAAAATAATGGCAGAAATCTGTCAAAACAGACCAGCAGGTAGAAACCGATTTTTTTCGAAGACCTTATGTTGCTCAAATCAAAAAAGTGTTGAACTAAATAAAGTTATATAAAATACTGGTGGATTTACTCGTAAATTTTCAACTCAATCAGACTTATAGAGACTCATCACGAATTTTTATGGTGGAGCACAAAAATCTGTTTTGGGAGAGCAACTCCCCAAAACTTACTTCCCTCTCATTAGAGATTATTCTTGGCACAAAAAGAAAATAAAAAGGATAAGGAGAGGTCATTACTGAAGTAATAACTTCCAAGACTCAAGAAAACTCTTGGGTTATCTACCAACAAGTACTTTTCTTTAACGCCTTTAAGTTAGGCTTGATAGTTTGAGAAGATGCTCACATAAGAAATATGAATTGAAGTAAAAGAGAGCATCAAGAAGAAAATTCAAACAACATTTAAGTCTAACCCACTTCCTATGCATAGGAATCTTGTAAATAAACAAGTCATGAAAGCACAAAGCAACAAGCATAGGAAAGCAAAACAAGTGCAACTTCAAGAATTTCAACATAAAGAGAGGAAACTTAATATTATTGAGATGCATAAAACCATGTTTCCCTCTCTCATAATAACTTTCAGTAACAACATGAAAAAAATTAACAATATAACTATCATATAAAACATTTTTATCATGAGCGACATGCATAAAATGATTATTACTCTCCACATAAGCATAGTCATTCTTATTAATTGTAGTGGGAGCAAATTCAACCAAATAGCTAGCATTATTATTCTCATCACCATAATCATCAAATATAGGAGGTAGATTGTAATCACAATTAATTTTCTCCTCAATAGTAGGTGGACGGAAAATATCATATTCATCATTGTAATCATCATATATAGGAGGTTTGGTATCATCATAACCAATAGAATAGCTATCTTCCAAAGCTTGGGAACTAAAAGATCATTTTCAGACAAACTAGCTTCCCCAACCTTACAGGTTTCCATAGCATTAGCAATAATGGTGTTAAAATAATTCATACTAATAACATTGATATTAGCATGCAAAGAAAGTTCCGTAGTTTTTTTAATTTTCTCTTCAAACACTTCATGTCCTAACTCAAGATAAATGCTATAAAGCTCACTAATTTTTTTGTTGTTTTCCATTCAGCCTAACTAGTGAAAACAAGAAACAAAAAGACAAAATTGCAGAATCTAAAGGAAATAACTTCGACCACTCACACCGGAGGATGTGAGTACCTTTTACCTTACCTCCCCGACAACGGCGCCATAAAATAGCTTGATGTCTACGCACTTCTATTCTTGTAGACAGTTGTTGGGCCTCCAAGTGCAGAGCTTTGTAGAACAACAGCAAGTTTCCCTTAAGTGGATTACCTAAGGTTTATCGAACTCAGGGAGGAAGTGCTCAAAGGTATCCCTCTTAAGCAACCCTGAAATCAAGATACAAGAAGTCTCTTGTGTCCCCAACACACCCAATACACTTTTCAGGTGTATAGGTGCACTAGTTCGGCGAATAGATAGTGAAATACAAGTGCTAAAGGTGCCAGAAAAGAACTTCTGACTTGTTGTTGACGTGGGAGAAACTAAAGGCAAACTGAAATAAAGAAGGAAGCAAGCAAACATGCAACAGATCTAGATGCAAACGGTGTTTCAATGCTTAGAAAAAAGGCCTGGGGATCATACTTTCTCTAGTGAACAATATCTCATATAAATATCCTCTCTTCATGATACTCTTAACTACTCTCCGATTGGACACTCTAATCCATAGTAGGCCTACAAAAGCACACCTCAAAGTCAGCCTTCCCCAATCTAGATAACCCCACACTGTCACCTTGAGCGCTAGATGGTTCCAACAAACACCACAATTTCATAGAGACATCCATGTCCAAATATAACTCATGATAAATATATATGTAATCTAGCTTAAGTGCCACACGCAGTGCGCACGCTGTCACTGTCACACACGTGGGGAAAAGCATAGATCTATTAAAGCACGACGAGTATTTATGTTACCTCTAGCCTAAGTGCCACCACAATATGCACGTTGTCACTTACACACACGTGCGGAGAGTAGAGATCTATTAAAGCACTTGAGTAGCAAGGTATATCTACTTGATTACAAAGATCATGATGACAACAAGATCATGCATAGAGAGAGAGCTGAACACATAGCTACCGGTAGAGCCCTTAGCCTCAGGAGAGAACTACTCCCTCCTCATCATGGGAATCAGCAACGGTGATGAAGATGGTGGTGGAGATCGATGGAGATGGCTCCGGGGGCACTTCCCTGTCCCGGCAGGGTGCTGGAACAGAGACTTTCTGTCCCCCGAATCTCCCCTTCGGTGGCGGCGACACTACGGAACTTTTCTTGTTTTTCTGGTTGATTCTTTAGGGTTTTTGGGTCGGATGCTTCTTATAGGCGAAGGAGGCAAGGTTGATGGAGGTACAGGGGGTCCACAGCCCCTATGGGTGCTACCAGGGCTGGCCCGCGCCTAGGGGGTGCCGAAACCCTAGTGTACTCCTCCACCTTTGCTTCGTGCTTCCGTGTTGCTCCAAGAAAAATAATGACTTTGGATTTTGTCCCGTCCAATTCCGATAATATTGATTTTCTGCCTTTTCTGGAACAAAAACTAAAGAAAACATACAACTTGCACGGTGGCATCTTGTTAATAGGTTAGTCCAAAAAAACATATGAAAAGCACCTCAAAGTGTGGACAAAGCATAAGACAAATGACACAAAACAAGCATGGAGCATCAGAAATTATAGATACGTTTCCGACGTATCAGTGACGTCCATAGAGGCGTCCAAGCAGCTCCTGCATGGCGACGTCGAGGCTGTTCTCCTTGTCATCATGGAGTATCTTGAAGGCGATGACCTCGGTGGGAGGCTCTGACTAGCGTCCTGGTTGAGAGACTCTAAATCCCCATGAGTCATTCCTCTCAAACTTCCTGATATGAAGCCACTTAATGTTAGGGATGGGAAGACCGAGCACACTGACGAGCTCCACGATACGTGATCCAAAACGAGTTCCCTTGAAATCCGCGGCGGTGCTGAGAACAAATCTAGGCATCTATTGCATAGGATAGAGAAAATTAGAAACAACACAAGTAAAGAGTAGAACATAAGGTAGTAAAACAAAAGCCAATAACATACACATAATTTATCAAAACACACAAGTCATGGCATACAATATTCAACCACAAGCACCAAGGTTCAAACATAACTTAGACAAATTTTTGCCATACCACATAGGTTGGTATGATCAAAATTATTAACGCAAGAAAACGACAAGTGTGGTGGTCCAACTATTGGAGTACGTAACAACTCTCACTCACTAGTCAAGGTAGCTATTTGAGCATCCTTGGTTTCAATATGCTTGTCTTGATCACAATACTCCCATTCTAAGTCTATGACATCCTCCCTTAGACATTTTATGGTGGTCTCCAAGTCTTGGGTATGCTTCTTCCCCTCTCTAAGGTCATTCTGAGTGTTGAACATTCTACACTTGAGTCTTTCTCTAAGATCCTTGATGGAATTCAATGTTGCATTCCTTGCAGAGTCAAAGAATGACATATGCATTTCAGAATTGGTGACCATGCAGAATCCCGACTCATTGTGGTTGTCATCCTTGTTTTTATACAAGTGGAGTTGTACCCACCAATATTCTTCTCCTTCATCCATCACCAGAATCCCTTATACACGGCTTCACCATTTACCCCCAAGCTAACCATGCGGTTCTTGAGTGCCTTGGGAAACTCCCTCCCACATTCTAGGGTCATGGTCATCAGTGGTCCCTTCTTGACGGCTTCGTTGATGGCGGCCATCTACAAATAGAGATGAGAAAGAAGATTAGGAGAGGTTTACGAGATGAAAAGGAGAAGTGTGAAATTCACAAATGGGTTGCATTTTCCTAGTGGTTTCATTTTTGTAATCTATCTTAGGGTCACAAACCTACAGGCAACACAGTGCTATGATACCATCTGTAAGACCTCACCCTTTAAGGTAAAGGTCCCTGGATCGAAATGCTAGCACCCACAGTTTAAGATGAAGTACACAAATACAAACATCATTATTACATCATAATTCTAGGAGTACAATAGTTCTTACAACTCATTAGCCCAAGGCTACCACATAGAGTTCTCATTACAAGGTATATAAATAAAGTCTTCATCTTCATGTGCCACTGGCAAACATGTTGAGTGTAGACTCATAACCCTACTCACCATCAGAGTAACCTGCAACATAATATGTTACATCCATAAGGGGTCAATACATTTGTAATTGTATTGGCAAATGATATCATAGTTATATAGTAGATACTATCAACTACATGAATTTGGCTAAGTGTGGTTTCAGGCTGGCTTTGCACAAAGTAGTTTTGTCCTACTAGTTGAAAACACTAAGTTTTTCTTTAAAAAAACACTAAGGATCCACCAATAGACATTGGTGTACCTCTACCCTTGTTCACCCACAAATTTTAACTTAGAGAATTTGGGATGAGGAGATTCTTGATCATTTCAATGTATTTCATGCTCAAAATTGTCCATTACCGAGGACACGGCTAAGTATTTAGGTTTTACCCTCTCGAGAGGTGGTGCACTTTCCCCCACAAGACTCGACATGCATCGAGATGAGACTTTTTAGAAGCAATCCCTCAGACCACCATGGACGCGTTCCATCCTATCAACCCTACTACCATCTGTCCAGCTGGCTGAGTTCTTGCAACCTAGTTGGTCAAGGTAGAGCTCATATGCCATGTGGTTGCACTAGATGCTTCTCAACACTAAACATCTCAAATCTCTTTGTTCCTGGGTGGCCATCCACAAGTGTGATACACAGGGTAAACCATAGACATGGGCCATGTGTAACCACTCAACACAAACCATACTAGTCCCATTCCACCCAGGTGTTTCATTAACAAGTTGTTTTCTTAGTCAAAAACATATATGCATAATCTTTCCATAATATCATCACATGAATTTTCCACCCTTGAATTCTAATATCTAGGCTAAGCATACTAGCATATCATGTCTCCTAACATAGAGAAAATACTACCAATATATCAACTATAGGATCAACCATAGCATAGCATATACTTTGAAAAATTACCATGCAAATCCTACTCAAAATAATACTAATGCAATAGGAAAAATATTAGGACAAAAGATCAAGTATCACTTGCCTTGGTAGCTAGGGGAATAGGTACAATCCTCACAATCACACTCTCCACTATCAACAAAATCTACACAACAATTCATACAACAAAATAATCACAAATCAATATACACACCAAAAAAGTATGAATGCATGCAAAATGAAAAGGGATGATTTGCCACACTTTTAAAATCAAACTCTACTGTACTGAAGACAAAGCATATAATCTAAAGTCTAAATCACACAAGAACCACCTAAAACTAATTTTCTAAATAATTTATATTGTCAAAATAGGCCTACAAATGTATCTACATTAAATTTCTAATTTTACAGAAGCAAATGACCAAAGAAAGGCCATAGATGCAAAGGTCTCATTTTTCTGAATCCATAGACATCTTATTTGTAATTTTTGGGATTTACGGAACAAAAGTTATGAATTTACAAGTTAATTCATCTAATAGGAAAAATCTGGATTTAAATCTAAACCCTGGATACGCGGCAGCTTCTGATTGGCGCGTACCGGTTCGCGCGGATCACGCTCGTGTACCGTCAGATCTAAACTAAATCCTACGGCTCGGATCTAAGCATACCCCTATGCGTCTAATTCTAATCTTGACCGCTGGATCTAGATCTGTCACATCCCAAGGTTTTCCAAATCTTGTAATGTGAAAAATAAAATAAACAAAATAAAAAATTTATTGAAAATCAGGGAGAAAAGAAACTTTTCTTTCTAAAAGGAAACTTAAAATCCCATCTTGAACAAACTTTGGTAAAAGTTTGAATCCAACAAAAATCCAAATCAAGGGAATTGCATTCCTCAATGAATGTATCTGGAAATTTGAACACTTGGAAAAATAAATCCAAATCCTAAAACCCTAATGGAATAAAAATCATTTCCAAAGTATCTCCAAGTCTATGGATTTGATCCATATAAAAATTGATCAACAAACATTCACAAAGGATAAAGAAATATCAAACAAGATTTCACAAATTGGAATCACCAAGTTTGGATCTCTAAATAAAAAGATAAGGATTTTATAAGTTAAAGAAAGAAATATTAATTAAAGAATATTTAAAGACCAAACCAAACCTTGGCCAAATCCTTAAACAAGTGGAATGAATTTAACCCAAATCCAAATAAAATAAAAGGATAAAGAATTTCCAAAATAAAATCAAATGGCTTAAACCAAATTCCCAAAACCGTAGCCAGACACGCCGCCGCCACCTGCCGCCGCCAGCACCGCCCGTCTCTGGCAAGTGTGTTGTGCGCCGTGCGATTAGGATCCAGCGGCTAGGATAGAAAGAGAGCGAAGGGGTAAGTAGAGTCTCTGCACCGTGCGATATGACTTAAATCTAACGGCTGCCATTGCTTGATCCGCGCGAAACGTTTTCGACCAATAGAAATAATACGCGTGGCCAGACTCTGGTTTTAAAAACAGATTTGAATCTATTAGATATGTGATTTTGTAAATTCCATAACTTTAAATCTACACGTCCAAATTTTGCAAACTTTATATCAATGGATTCAGAAAAGCAAGCCCTAGCCAACCATGTCATTTTTTTAGTAAAAAGCTTCTGTTAAAATGTTTGTTTTTGCAGAAACTTATGTATGCTTGTTTAGGATATAAAAATTATTCCAAAATGATTTTTAGGATAAAATCTTTGGCAAATGGTTTGTTTTGAACCTACTGACCATAGGAAAAAAATTGTGGTTTCAAAAATATATTTGGTGAAACAAAAGAATGAACTGTTGATTTAAACCATTTCTAGTCAAATAAAAATATGGTTTGATTAATAAAAATGATTTTGGAAGGAAACCTTTGAGAAATGTTTTGGAAATAAACTCTCTGACCCTAAACACAAAGTTTTATGGTTTGAAAACATATTTTGTGAATCATATAGATTAATGCCTTACTAAAACATTTTTACACCACATAAAATGATACCTTGTTTTAAAAAGGGTTTATAAAGTGAAACCTATTGCAAATGACTTTGCCACTTTATAAAATGACCAATAGGTGTTTCCAAATGTTTAAAACCTACTAGAAACCACTTTTACAAATAGAACAACCTATTGCATGCTTACATGCATTATTTTGTTGCTATCATTTTATGTGATGAATTACTTGAATGATAGATTGAAATATTATTTGCTTGATTGAATTGTAGTGACTTGAAGTGTGTGAACATTGCAAAGATCAAGAAGTGAACCTATACTCTACCAAAAAGGCAAGTGATGCTTCATACTTTTGTCCCATTATTTTTCACTATGCATTAGTGTTATTTCTAAGTAGGACTTGCATGGAATTTTGCTAAGTATAAACTATGCTATGGGAAATCCTAGTAGATGAAACCATAGTAGAATTTCCTAAGTTAAGATTCCTACTACTATCATGCTTAGCTTAACTAATAGAAAACAAGGGTGGAATATATATTCATGCTATGGAAAAAATTCTAAGTCTGAGGACTTGAGTTTTGTTTAATAAAACAACTAAGTAAATGAATCACCTGGGTGGAATGGAAGGAATGGTTTGTGTTGAGTGGTTCACAAGGCCCATTTCTATGGTTTACCTTGTGTATATCACTTGTGGATGGCCACCCAGGAACAAAGAGATTTGAGATGTCAAATGTTGAGAAGCTTCAAGTGCAGCCACATGGCATTATGGGCTCTGCCTGGATCATATAGGTTGCAAGAACTTAGCCAAATGGACAGTTGGTGGTAGGGGTTTGATAGGTTGGAGCGCGTCCATGTTGGTCTAAGGGAAGGCTTCTGAAAGATCTTGTCTTGGTGAAACTAAGTCTTGTGGGGAAAGTGCACCACCTCTGCAGAGTGTAAAATCTAAGTACTTAGCCATGTCCCTGGTAAAGGACAATTTGAGCATCAAGACATGGAAGCTATCAAGAATCTCATCATCCAAATTTCTAAGTTAAAAACTTGTGGGTGGACAAGGGTTGAAAGGATCACCAATTTCTATTGGGAGATGCCTTGGGAATATTTTGTCAAAGCAAAAACTTAGTGTTTTCAAATGATAAGGAAAATCTATTTTGAGCAAAGCAAGCCTAAGCTCCACTTAGCCAAATGCATATAGATGATAGTTACCACTATACTACCATAGTATCACTTGCCAATACAATTCAAATGTATTGACCCTGGTGGCTGTAACTTGTTATGTTGCAGGATTGTTTGATATTAGTGAAGTTATTGATTAGGATTACAAGTCTACAACCAGCAGGTCTGCCTGTGGCACTTTGAAGATGAAGGACCCCATGCTATTGTTATATTCTGCTGCATTGTAATAAGATAGCCAAATGAGCTATGTAAGATGTAATAAATTATTTTATTCCTGGTTCTAAAGTTATATTATGATCTTTGTTTCTTGATATTACATCTTAACTGTGGATGCTAGCTATTGATCCAGGGACTAGCATTGTAAACACAGGGATCTCTACCTTATTAAAGGTTGGGAACCTAACAGATGGTATCAGAGCATTGTGTTGCCTGTAGGATTTGTAAACCTAGGAATGGACAAAACCCCTTAGAAAAATAGGAGTTGTATTTGTTCCAAAACTTATTTCCCAACAATCTTGTAAACTCTTTCCTCAACCATTTTGGTTTGATTCCCCATCTCATCTATTCAAACCTGATGGAAAAACCTACCCATGGCCAAAGACTTCATCATGTGCAAAGGACTTCATAAACTCTAATGACTTCAACATCTTCAACTCTAATGACTTCAACATCTTCTTCATTTTCACCAAGGACTCCAATCTTGGATATCACTAAGGACAACAAGTGTGACAAGAAATGTTGCTCAAGACTTGAAGACTAAGGAAACACAACTCAGAAGGAACCATCATTTCTTTGAAGTTTGAGACCAAGATGCAAGAAATTCTTTAAGGATACAAAGACCTTGTTCATGAAGAATCAACTAGGAAAGATGGAAAGATCACAAGTGAACCATATAGATGGACCACCATATTTTGTTTAAGTCAAACCCACCAACTTATGTGGTGCAACAAAAATATTTTTGGTTGCCTAAAAATATTCTTGAAACTTGTTGTTGAGTGGAATGTTTGTTTGTGAATGCTTGCACATTGCTTGTGAAAATTGTGATGTGTGTGATTAGAATTATTTCCTTAGAAATCTTTCCCTATTCTAATCCCAATCCAACCCAAACAGATGACTTCTCTAAGAAACTCCAACATCAAGATGGTGACAACAACAACAACCAAGAGATGCACATGAGAGAACAACTACTAACAAACCAAACCCAGTTGAGCCAAGTGACAACTCAGCTTTTAGCCAACAACAATGGATTAGACCCAACCATACAAAGGATTTTGAAACTTCAATCCCAATTTTTGCAAGGGATGGCCACTCAAATGATCAACATGGGAGAAAAGTCTTCCCAAGGAGCTAATGACAACAAGGATGACAAAGATGTTATTCTAGAAGGAACCCAAGCTTGCAATATTTGTGGAGACAAGGATCACACTTCCAAGGAGCATGGAGATCAATGCCCCAATTGTGAAGAGAAACATCCAATTGACCAATGCCCCACATCCCAAGCTACTTGTTACCTATGTGAAGGAAACAATCATGTCCCTATCCAATGCCCCATCTATTCCATAGTTGAACAAAGGAAACAAGGTGGAGTGCAACAACTGATTGCAGACTACCATGAGAGAGCCAAGTCTACCAAGAAGGATGAAGACAAAGGAAAATCTCAGCTTGTACTCCATGCAATATGACTCAATTTAAAGGACCAAAGAGGAGACATATGAATTATCCAAGGAGTAATAGAAAGTCAAAGAAACAAGTAAACATTCCTACCTATGAGATAACATATGAAGAGCAAGAACTAGAAGCACTCCTAGCTTTGGAGAAACCCAAGAAAAAGAAGGACAAAAGCCATGTGCAATGTTACACTTGCAAAGAGATGGGACACTATGCCAATGAATGCCCAGAAAAGAAGAAGAACCAAGGAAACAAATGAGAGGAAATGATACCAAAGGAAAAGAAAGATATTAGCCAAGTGTGGTGCAACAACTGCAAAGAGCTAGGCCATTATGTAGCAACTTGCCCACAGAAGATACGTGATGAACTCAATCTTATCACATGTTACAATTGTGGTAACCAAGGACATTATGCAAGCAACTGTCCAGAAAATATGAAGCACAAGATAAACAAGCCTGTGAAGGATCTCAGCCCTGTCACATGTTTCAAGTGTGGAAACAAAGGACACTATGCAGATGTTTGTCTAGAGAGATTTCAACAAGATCCCAAGAAGGCCAATATGTAATATAGATGGAATATTTTTAAGGGTGGTAGTACCCTAGATGCTTTGAGCCAATTTGTAACCCCTAGCCTCCCCAAATCTCGGGACGAGATTTATTTTAAGGGTGGTAGCCTGTCACATCCCAAGATTTTCCAAATCTTGTAATGTGAAAAATAAAATAAACAAAATAAAAATTTTGTTGAAAATTAGGGAGAAAAGAAACTTTTGTTTCTAAAAGGAAACTTAAAATCCCATCTTGAACAAACTTTGGTAAAAGTTTGAATCCAACAAAAATCCAAATCAAGGGAATTGCATTCCTCAATGAATGTATCTGGAAATTTGAACACTTGGAAAAATAAATCCAAATCCTAAAACCCTAATGGAATAAAAATCATTTCCAAAGTATCTCCAAGTCTATGGATTTGATCCATATAAAAATTGATCAACAAACATTCACAAAGGATAAATAAATATCAAACAAGATTTCACAAATTGGAATCACCAAGTTTGGATCTCTAAATAAAAAGATAAGGATTCTATAAGTTAAAGAAAGAAATATTAATTAAAGAATATTTAAAGACCAAACCAAACCTTGGCCAAATCCTTAAACAAGTGTAATGAATTTAACCCAAATCCAAATAAAATAAAAGGATAAAGAATTTCCAAAATAAAATCAAATGGCTTAAACCAAATTCCCAAAACCAATTTTAAATGATTAATAAATCTTATTAAAAGCTTTTCCAAATAATTCAAGAATTATTTGACACCCTTTTAAGTAAACAAAACCTACTGAAAAGTTTTGGAAGGTTTAAAAATATTTTAAATGGTGTTTAGAAATATTATTAAAACCTATTTTGATTTAAAACAAGGGCCCTTTTTATTAATTAAAAGACCCCAAAAGGAAGGAATAAATTATCCTAAAAATGACTTCAGAAAGTTTTATTAATCAGTACTTAAACCTACACAAACTTTGACAAAGGTTTGAAATCAAAATGAGTTTTGAATTGATTAGACAAAATCAAAACAGAAAAATCAAAAGAGAACAAGAAAAACAAACAGAACAGAAAAAAATAAGAAAAGAACCCAGCCCAACTAGCCTGGCCCATTAAGCCCAGCCAGCCCACCTCTCCATCTCTCCCGCAGGAAAACGGTTGGCACCAAAGACAGAACCCGCAAAGCCACTGACAGAACGACCCCACCTCCCCTCTCTCTCACTCACTGACGCCACGACCCCACGCCCACGTCACCTTCTTCCCCACCCGCGGACTACGCACCTCACCTCGCCGGCCGTTGCAGGCGATTAACACCCAGCTTAATTCGCATTACTGGCGCAATGAATCCTTCCCTTGATGACGCCCTCTTAACCGCCTGCGTTTCCCCCCGTTTCCCCTCTGTCGCCCCACCTTAGCGTGCCCCCAGGCCGCCCAATTCTTCTCCGCACCACCCTCTGTCCGACGACGCTCCGACGACGATTCCGGCAGCCCCTCACCGCCCCTCGCCTCCTCGACCACCCTCACCTGATCCCCACATCCTGGCGAACCTCCCAGAGGCATTAGCTCGCTCGCGCGCGCCCCTGAACCTCGGCAAAGACAACCACTGACCGCCACCACCGTCTACCATTGCTCTGTCGAGCTTCCCAGGTGAACTCCGTTCTCCCCTCTCCTTCTTGATGATACTCCTGCACTCGCCACACTCTCCCGCGTCTAACCGTGTCCCTGTTTTTCCTCGGGGTGAACCGCAGCGTCGCCCTCGACGACCTCCAGAGCCGCCCGACGCCGTCACTGACTCCGGCGAGGAATCCCGACTGATCCCGTGCGCCCCTTGACAAACTGCAAGCAAGTTGAGCTTCAGCATCACTCCACGAACACGGTGAGCATCTCCCCTTCCTTCCTCGCTTCCTGTAGCGTCGACTCCGCCGTAGCCAGACACGCCGCCGCCACCTGTCGCCGCCAGCGCCGCTCGTCTCTGGCAAGTGTGTTGTGCGCCGTGCGATTAGGATCCAGCGGCTAGGATAGAAAGAGAGCGAAGGGGTAAGTAGCGTCTCTGCACCGTGCGATATGACTTAAATCTAACGGCTGCCATCGCTTGATCCGCGCGAAACGTTTTCGACCAATAGAAATAGGACGTGTGGCCAGACTCTGGTTTTAAAAACAGATTTGAATCTATTAGATATGTGATTTTGTAAATTCCATAACTTTAAATCTACACGTCCAAATTTTGCAAACTTTATATCAATGGATTCAGAAAAGCAAGACCTAGCCAACCATGTCATTTGTTTAGTAAAAAGCTTCTGTTAAAATGTTTGTTTTTGCAGAAACTTATGTATGCTTGTTAGGATATAAAAATTATTCCAAAATTATTTTTAGGATAAAATCTTTGGCAAATGGTTTGTTTTGAACCTACTGACCATAGGAAACAAATTGTGGTTTCAAAAATATATTTGGTGAAACAAAAGAATGAACCGTTGATTTAAACCATTTCTAGTCAAATAAAAATATGGTTTGATTAATAAAAATGATTTTGGAAGGAAACCTTTGAGAAATGTTTTGGAAATAAACTCTTTGACCCTAAACACAAAGTTTTATGGTTTGAAAACATATTTTGTGAATCCTATAGATTAATGCCTTACTAAAACATTTTTACACCACATAAAATGATACCTTGTTTTAAAAAGGGTTTATAAAGTGAAACCTATTGCAAATGACTTTGCCACTTTATAAAATGACCAATAGGTGTTTCCAAATGTTTAAAACCTACTAGAAACCACTTTTACAAATAGAACAACCTATTGCATGCTTACATGCATTATTTTGTTGCTATCATTTTATGTGATGAATTACTTGAATGATAGATTGAAATATTATTTGCTTGATTGAATTGTAGTGACTTGAAGTGTGTGAACATTGCAAAGATCAAGAAGTGAACCTATACTCTACCAAAAAGGCAAGTGATGCTTCATACTTTTGTCCCATTATTTTTCACTATGCATTAGTGTTATTTCTAAGTAGGACTTGCATGGAATTTTGCTAAGTATAAACTATGCTATGGGAAATCCTAGTAGATGAAACCATAGTAGAATTTCCTAAGTTAAGATTCCTACTACTATCATGCTTAGCTTAACTAATAGAAAACAAGGGTGGAATATATATTCATGCTATGGAAAAATTTCTAAGTCTGAGGACTTGAGTTTTGTTTAATAAAACAACTAAGTAAATGAATCACCTGGGTGGAATGGAAGGAATGGTTTGTGTTGAGTGGTTCACAAGGCCCATTTCTATGGTTTACCTTGTGTATCTCACTTGTGGATGGCCACCCAGGAACAAAGAGATTTGAGATGTCAAATGTTGAGAAGCTTCAAGTGCAGCCACATGGCATTATGGGCTCTGCCTAGATCATATAGGTTGCAAGAACTTAGCCAAATGGACAGTTGGTGGTAGGGGTTTGATAGGTTGGAGCGCGTCCATATTGGTCTAAGGGAAGGCTTCTGAAAGATCTTGTCTTGGTGAAACCAAGTCTTGTGGGGAAAGTGCACCACCTCTGCAGAGTGTAAAATCTAAGTACTTAGCCATGTCCCTGGTAAAGGACAATTTGAGTATCAAGAATCTCATCATCCAAATTTCTAAGTTAAAAACTTGTGGGTGAACAAGGGTTGAATGGATCACCAATTTCTATTGGGAGATGCCTTGGGAATATTTTTTCAAAGCAAAAACTTAGTGTTTTCAAATGATAAGGAAAATCTATTTTGAGCAAAGCAAGCCTAAGCTCCACTTAGCCAAATGCATATAGATGATAGTTACCACTATACTACCATAGTATCACTTGCCAATACAATTCAAATGTATTGACCCTTGTGGCTGTAACTTGTTATGTTGCAGGATTGTTTGATATTAGTGAAGTTATTGATTAGGATTACAAGTCTACAACCAGCAGGTCTGCCTGTGGCACTTTGAAGATGAAGGACCCCATGCTATTGTTATATTCTGCTGCATTGTAATAAGATAGCCAAATGAGCTATGTAAGATGTAATAAATTATTTTATTCCTGGTTATAAAGTTATATTATGATCTTTGTTTCTTGATATTACATCTTAACTGTGGATGCTAGCTATTGATCCAGGGACTAGCATTGTAAACACAGGGATCTCTACCTTATTAAAGGTTGGGAACCTAACAAGATCCAGCGGATCCTAATGCTCTGACCAAAGTCGAGCAGCGCAAATGGCCACGTGGTGGCGGCGCGACAGACGGCGATGCTCCGGTGATGCCAGAGGGCAAGGAAGGGGGAACTGGGGCTTACCAGGTTCGCAGCGTCGAGGTTTGAATGGGGAGAAATGACAGCAGCGCGGGTCTCCAGGGCGTGATTGAAGACGACGGGGTGACGTGGAGCGCGGGGATACCTGTCAGCGAGTGAGTGCGACGCGCGTGCGTGAGAAACAGAGGGAAGAGGGGGTTTTCCCAGGTGGGTTTGCTGGGCTACTAATGGGCTGCGTCTGTTGGGAGGTTCGTTTCTATTTTTTCTCTCCAAAGCTTTTTATTTTCTGTTTTGATATTTCAAATGAGATTTGAATAAGCAAATCAATTCCAAATCACTTCAAATTTTTACCACTGAAAAACGCTTAGGGTAATAAAAATAAAAATAAAAACATGCCCCATACATGTAATATAAAAGGGGTATAAAATAGGGTTTTTCTAGGGTTTTAACTTTGAACTTTTTTATGCAAAGTAAACATGCCATGATAATATGAATGCAATCATGATGTTTTTGATTTGATGAAATTTGAGATGTTACACGAAGTGTCGCTAACCTCTAACCTGCCTAGAGTAAACCCCCTTAAAGCTTCTCTAGGAAATCACCACAACGAAGTAGTCGCAATAAGGCGTCACTCGAAGACCTCAACACAAGATCCAATGAAATATTGCCTCTAAGAATCATGCCAGCACTCCAAGATGAAAGATCTACACTAGCCTCGACAACCTCTAGTAAAGCTCTAAGGTGGAAAGACTGTTTATTTCCAACTCAATTCAAGAAAACCGCCTATCAGAAGATACTCCGGAAAGGTTTCCCGATACGACGTCATTCTCCAAGCATCAACTTGCAAATCATCAGCTGAGAGAATCACTAAAGATCGCCCCCAGCAACAACGTCAGATGTCTACTAAAATCTTCCAGCACCAAAGAAGCTAAAAACCGAGATGACATGAATGCGTGAAGCAAATATGACCAACTCTCAACGAGTATGAAGAAACCTAAGGGAGACAACATTTACTGAAGATTTTACGAAGCCCTACTCTGCTACCTCTGCCGAAGACCACGTGAAGGACCTCCGATGCTCTAATGGGCTAAGTATGAATAAACGTAGTATATAAGCCTTGTAGAACATAGTTAACGAACGTACCATGAAGATTCTAACTCTAGAAAGAAGGTTGGCGATAGCCTTGAAAACACCATCCTACTACTTCAAGAAGGAAGAACTAATGTATCTCCGAGCTACCTTATTAGTTTAATCCTAAGGGGGAAAGACACAGTCTTTCCTACAAAAATAGAGTAACCTTTCACCAAAAGCAACCTATGGAGTTTTGATGCTAAGTCGTTGAATAAGTTACGATAACCCTCGAAGGAAAAGCCACGGATCCTTATAGAGAAGACATCCATATGTAGATCCTGACCTTAGAACGGTACTTCATGAAGTTACAATTAGATGTAACCATCCAGTCCAAGCCTTCAAGTTAGCGAGTATAGAGGGAAAAGAAGATCATCCAGCTCAACCAGGTCTGAAGCTCACTCAACTCTCTGTGCATCCAAGAAGAAGAATGAAGTTCAACTCTACCAACCAAGTAACCAATTTCAAAGATGAAGTCCGTAAGTTAGTATGCTTGAGACACATAGTATTATCCCAACTAAAAAATCCCCTAACCCTATCTCTTCCGAATCTCGTGACGAGATTCTTTTAACACTACAAGAAATGTGGTAATTTTTTACCCTCTATATTGGTCACTAGATGGTCATTGTTCTTCATTTGTAACCATCTTGTGACCAAAATCAGATGGTCAAAAGCTGAGTCACCAACGGACAATAAAGACCTCTGTGCATTGGTCATAGACTACTACGACCAATATAGTTGGTTTAGTCACCGGCAATCTAGCATGTCCATGTAAGCCAATCCTACCTGGTAATGCTTGTAGATCGAATTCAACCCAATCCAACGAGGTGCTCTCGGTGGGCCAAGCCCAAAAATTCCAGCCTTTTTATTTTACAAATTTGGCATTTACCGTGTAGTTAGTTATTTAGTAGTCCAAGCCCAAAAATTCTGCCCATATTTTTTCGATTATGGCATTTTTTGGCCCAACATTTTTATCCATTTTTTATTTTTTTTAAAACTGGTCCCACCAGTGAGATGTTCCAGGCAGTAAATAATCAATAATTTATAAAATTAGCCCAAATCACATTCGAATTCACATTGGAAACCAAGATTAGAACATCTCCTACAATCAGGACATTGTTTACAACACCCAGTAATATAAACAACTATAAAAGTATAACCTACAATATTCTTGGTTTATGAATCAGGACATGGTTCACAATACAATCAGGACATAGTTCACAACTCGTCCGGAGAACACTAAACATCCAGCAACATTCAGGTGGCTAACTTGTAACATCCAGGCATGAACTATTAAAAAAAGAAAAATCATCTTCCGAGGAGACATTCCCTGTAGCATTAACACATTAATTTACATATTTACTGAACATTCCATACACCATCTTTTCAATTCAGGTGTGATCACAACTATGTAAAACAACATTAGATCCCTCAGTATGATCTTGTTAAAAGATGAAGTGTAAAGTTTAATTACAGCAAGAAGCCGCATATCCAAATAACACAGTAATTTACTTCAAGATACTAAAAAAACCAAGATTCATCTCACACATGAACAATAATAACAATGATAATGTATCCACCAAACAGAAGGACATGCCGTTCTAGTAATATACATAAGTTTTTCCTCTGAGGAAGCCATTATCGGATGAAAATCTAAATAACCAAGCAAATAATACTAGCAGGAACCAAAGCACTCACATACAACAAGTGTTGAGAGAAGATGCACAAGAGAACTGTTTCATCAGCAGTTGATCCATATGTCAACGATAACTACAAATGGGAGGAACCAAACCTCACATCCCACGGTATGTTCATCTTTTTGGCTGATCCATCCACCTGAGATTTTGCTGCCTGCCTACAATTTTTTATGGAATATTGGAATCAGCATAGTCCACGAAATCGTGTTGCATAGACATACTGTATCAAAGATTCTTCATCATGAAGAACAACAGTAGCAGCAAGAAATTTTTGCAAAATCGAATAACCATAAGATCATTAAACCAAAATGCATACAGATTCATGACAAATTTAAGAGTGGCTATACATAGTTGTTGCTATATAAAGAATAGGATGAATAGCTTACAGATTTTTTTTGAGGATTAAGAAGGCTATAGGTCAGGATTAAAAAGGGCATATCTTTTAGTAATTTATATAGTGCAAGAAGAGGAATATGCTGATAAATAAATGTCCACAAGATTAGTTAGGTGTGATCATGAACATTGCCAACCTGCTACCACAACCAGGCATAACAAACATTACTGATAGGGGACCCTTACTGGTATGATGAAGCTTGCATACTAGCGTTGATTGATAGGTACAAAAACATAGATGCCCTAGTGATCGATCACCGCTAAGTAAAATATCACAACTCCACAAAGGGGATCTCAATCTCATCTAATAAACATGGAATGTTGAGTTATGACTATTTCAATGTACATGTAACTAATGTTCCCCAAGTGTACCCTGATATAGATAAGGAGTTGCTTGTTGAGCTTGATCTTATCCAAGTCCTCCCTCGTCTTTTCCTTGATGTTATCCAGCTCCAGGTTGTTCCACTATCACTCGTCCTGCAACACGCACACACAATACAAGGCACAAAATGACTGAACCAGTCTAGCTCATCCAAGAATCCATCAACCTATAGCAAATTCATGGAGAACCAATCAGCTGATTGCTATATGCTGACCAACCTACTAGAAACCTGAACCAATCTATATGCTGGCCAATACCTAACAGGTCCTTGATCACTACAAGTCTACAAGTACAATAGTACTTACAACACTCAATTATTTTTGCAGGAACAACAGGACGCATTTCTATAGAAAACAAACAAAAAAAGGGCATACATGCACAGGAATAATAAGTTGGGGTGAAGGGTGTATCCGTCAAGTAGGGGTTGTACGAGCTCCTCGACGAGCTCCATGTCGAACATGTCCAAATCATCCACCTCATCCCCTTATGCAAGGATGTGCAGCTCCCCGATTTCACCTTCTTGCTTCCCATTGCTATACTTCTGAAACTCCAAAAACAAACTGATAGGGTGTAGTAAGGATATAATGTATACTCAAGAAGCTAATAACCCTGTTCTAGCTTGACTATTCCTTAATATTAGCTTAATCCAATTGTTAAGAATTCACAATACAGAATATGCCATACAAATAGCAATGCAATGGTTGAGTTCCATACATACAAACATAAATACAATTGGCAGAAGCACATCGGCACAAGCACATATTCATTAGATTGGACACCTTTCTTAGCCTAAACCAACAACTAAGTATTTTGTAATCTTTGGAAGATGCAGCAGATGCAATGCAGTTGCAGAAAATCCAACATAGTATCACTTGGCACAAAAACAATCTGAACAGCGTACTACTAGCATACAAATACCATGAACTCCCTTTGTGTCAAATTAATTGACTTTATTTTGTTTAAATATGCCCGCCATTTAATATTGTAACCAAAGAATTTATACCAAACCACCAGATAGGGCTACCGGTCTACAATCATGAATAAAAGAGATATAAGTACATGTTAAATATACTAACATGGAGCCTGCATCGATCTAAACCATACAGTTAATAATTTTAATAATATTAATCTTACACATGTATGTAGAGAAGTGGCCCTGTGCTATACATCTTGATTAAATTAGTAGCAACCCAACCTACACCATTATGGACCATGCATATATTCACTATTGCCACCTATTTGCAGCTTGAAGTTCAGTTCTACTGAGTAAAAATTGAGGTCCATTTGTGATACATAACACCGTGTAGTAATGATGCAAAAAAAACCATTTCAGTACTCTCCTACTGAAGCCAGGCATCTCGACTAAAACATAGGCATCAGTCTTACAGAACATGAATTCCTAAAATTTGTCCTTAAAAGATAGATAAGTTGCAAGACTACACACTGACAAATCATGATCTGATCAATCACATGGCATTGGAATCAAGACTAGTGACAAAGACTACAGAGCGGAAATTGGACTCACCATGTTCTGTACATGGAGGCGAAATTGTAGTGGTCATCGTCATGGTTTGGGAAGGCCAGGCAAATTCGGAGGTGACATCAGCGTATTTGCGGAGCTCACAGATGTAGGTGGCGGCGCCCACATAGAGTACACCATCTTCTCTTCTGAACACTCCTGATGCCCTTGTGCTGCACATACCGCCGGCGAGATTTGCGGTTGACCCGACTGGACACTCGCGAAGAGCTCACTGCTGGCACCTCGGTCCGGCTCCGTCGTCCTCGATCTGGTGCCCCACCTGCCTTCGCCGCCCTCGATTGGCTCCCCACCTGTCGTCGCCGCCCTGATCTGGCACTGGGTTGCGCCCCACCCGCCGTCGCTGCCGAGTCCGCACGCCTCCGTACCTGAAAAAACATCAAGAAAAATGTGAGATCAGCGCGCATCGAATCACACCAGTGTTGTTGAGGGATGCGTTCACAGGTGACGATGGAAGAGGGGGAGGGGTGTCGTGGCCCGCGACTCCGTGGCCAAATCTTGCGAGCCGTCGTGGTGGGTGACGGGGCCGGGAAGTAAGAAGTGGCGGAGGGATCTGGGAAGATGACGAAGGGGCACGAGGGCCTGAGGGGATTAGGGCTTGGGGAGAGGATTTCACTAAAATACCCCTGATCACTTCTCAGCTGCAAGACTATGGGAACTGCAGGGTCATTCGGACATTTTACATGGGGTGACGAGGGGGAACGGGAGACGGGGGAAAATTCTGAGCGGGAGATGAAATATCGCGACGTTGGATGGACACAATGTGGACGGTTCAGATATACTTCAGTAAGGTGATCCACGGGTAGTCTGATACTTTATTTTAATTGGCTAGCTTTATAACGCATCTTGAAGCCAACCTTTGCCTTGCATCGTTTTATAGCCAGAATCGCGACATAGATTGTAATAATATACTTATATTAGGCACACATGTGTATGATGGGATGGTGAACAATTTTGCAGGAGGAAGTTTTCCTTTTCGTCTGATGGAAAAACCATTTTCCATTTTCCGAGCGAAAAAACGGGTCGTTTTGTGAAGCAGTCATCAAATGGCTAATTCAAAATATTACTACCCATTTTTAAAAAATACTAGACTACCTTACATGGAAAATGTCCAAACCAGGATATCTCAAATATTTCCGTCCACCCCTGGTGAAAAAAACAAATGACTGCCGAATCGGTAGGAAGTGGATCCGATTTGAACTACGTGTACATTATCTAATGTTGGTGATTTTTTGCAAAATCATTTTTAGACTCATAGTACGCTATTTTATCAGAGATTCAATGCAAGTTTAGCAAGGCTCATCCCCTAGCTATGAACATCCATGCTCGCTGTTTTGACCATAGTTTGAAACAGGCATAAGAAATTCAAAAATAGTCCAAGCAAGGTAAATCCTTTGCGTATTATCATATTATGTGACATAGTTGCAAGGAAAAATACCAAACATGGTATATTAATTGCATCTCGAAAAAACATTCACAAAAATGACCTATCTTGTTCGAGGTTTCATATCTTTCGGGTCAAACAACCAATGTTATGGACAGAATCACGGCATAGTTTGTGATAATGTGCTTATATTGTGCACACATGTATATCATGGGATGGCGAACAATGTTGCAGGAGGAAGTTTTCCTTTTCATCTGACGGAAAAATCATTTTCCATTTTTTGAGCAGAAACGGGGCGTTTTGTGAAGCTGCCACCAAATGGCTAATCCAAAATGTTACTACCCCATTTTACAAAAATATTAGACCACCTTACATGGAAAATGTCCCAACCGGGATATCTCAAATATTTCCATCCACCCATGATGAAAAAGACAAATGAATTCCGAATTGGTAGGAAGTGGATCCGATTTGAACTACGGGTACATTATCTA
This sequence comes from Avena sativa, assembly GCA_916181665.1. Classification (NCBI taxonomy): domain Eukaryota; kingdom Viridiplantae; phylum Streptophyta; class Magnoliopsida; order Poales; family Poaceae; genus Avena; species Avena sativa. Next base: position 135,623,267 of record OV702295.1, read on the forward strand.
ATGATGGTGATTTTTTGAAAAAATCATTTTTAGACTCACAGTATGATATTTTAGCAGATATTCAATGCAATTTTAGTGAGGCTCATCCCCAAGATATGAACATTCATTCTCATCGTTTTGAGCATAGTTTGAAACAGGCATAACAAATTCAAAAATGGTCCAAGCAAGGTAAATCTTTCGCGTGATATCATATTATGTGACATAGTTGCAAGGAAAAATACTAAACTCGCTATATTGATTGCATCTCAAAAAACCTTCACAAAATTGACCTATCGTGTTCGAGGTTTCATGGCTTTCGAGTCAAACGACCAATGTTATGGCTAGAATCGCGACATAGTTTGTGATAATATGCTCATATTGTGCAAGAATGTGTATCATGGGATGGCGAACAATGTTTCAGGAGGAAGTTTCCCTTTATGGCTGACGGAAAAACCATTTTCCATTTTCCGAGCAGAAAAAACGAGGTGTTTTGTGAAGCAACCACCAAATGGCTAATTCAAAATTTTACTATCCCATTGTCCAAAAATACTAGACCAGCATACATGGACAATGTCTCAACTAGGGTATCTAAAACCCCTCGTGAAAAAGACAAATGACTACCGAATCAACAGGAAGTGGATCTGATTTGAACTATGGGTACATTATCTAATGCTGGTAATTTTTTGAAAAAAATCAATTTTAGACTTAGAGTATGCTATTTTATCAGAGATTGAATGCAATTTTAGCGAGGTTCATCCCCTAGCTATGAACATTCATGCCCGCCGCTTTGACCATAGTTTGAAACAGGCATAAGAAATTAAAAAATGGTCCAAACAAGGTAAATCCTTCGCGTGTTGTCATATTATGTGACATAGTTGCATGGAAAAAATACCAAACTTGGTATATTGATTGCATCTCGATTTTTTTTTACAAAAATGACCTATTTTGTTCGAGGTTTCATGGCTTTCGGGTCAAACGATCAATGTTATGTCCAGAATCGCGACATAGTTTGTGATAATGTTCTCATATTGTGTATGCATGTGTATCATAGGATGGCGAATAATGTTTCAGGAGGAATTTTCCTTTTAGTCTGACGGAAAAAACCATTTTCCATTTTTTGAGCGGAAAAAACAGGACGTTTTGTGAAGCATCCACCAAATGGCTAATTCAAAATGTTAGTACCCCATTTTCCAAAAATAATAGACGACCTTACATGGAAAATGTCCCAACCGGGATATCTCAAATATTTCCATCCACCCATGATGAAAAAGACAAATGACTGCCGAATCGATAGGAAGTGGATCCGATTTAAACTACGGGTATATTATCTAATGCTGGTGATTTTTTGAAAATATCATTTTTAGACTCACAGTATGCTATTTTATCCGAGATTCAATGCAAGTTTAGCGAGGCTCATCCCCTAGCTATGAACATTCGTGCCCGTCATTTTGACCATAGTTTGAAACATGCATAATAAATTAAAAAATGGTCGAAGCAAGGTAAATCTTTCGCGTGATGTCATATTATATAACATAGTTGCAAGGAAAAATACTAAACTTGGTATATTGATTGCATCTCGAAAAAACATTCACAAAAATGACCTATCTTGTTCGAGGTTTCATGGCTTTCGGGTCAAACGGCCAATGTTATGGCCAGAATCGCGGCATAGTTTGAGATAATGTGTTCATATTGTGCACGCATGTGTATCATGGGACGGAAAACAATGTTGCAGGAAGAAGTTTTCCGTAAAAACCATTTTCCATTTTCCGAGCGGAAAAAACGAGGTGTTTTGTGAAGCACCCACCAAATGGCTAATTCAAAATGTTACTACCCCATTTTCTAAAAATACTAGATCACCTTACATGGACAATGTCTCAACTGGGGTATCTCAAAACCCTGGTGAAAAAGACATATGACTGCCAAATCGGCAGGAAGTGGATCTGATTTGAACTACGCGTACATTATCTAATGCTGGTAATTTTTTTAAAAAAATCATTTTTAGACTCACAGTATGCTATTTTATCAGAGATTGAATGCAATATTAGCGAGGTTCATCCCCTAGCTATGAACATTCATGCCCGCCGCTTTGACCATAGTTTTAAACAGGCATAAGAAATTCAAAAATGGTCCAAACAAGGTAAATCTTTCGCGTGTTATCATATTATGTGACATAGTTGCAAGGAAAAAATACCAAACTTGGTATATTGATTGCATCTCAAATTTGTTTTTACAGAAATGACCTATTTTGTTCGAGGTTTCATGGTTTTCGGGTTAACCAATCAATGTTATGGCCAGAATCGTGACATAGTTTGTGATAATATGCTCATATTATGCATGCATGTGTATCATGGGATGGCGAATAATGTTTCAGGAGGAATTTTCCATTTAGTCTGACGGAGAAAACCATTTTCCATTTTTCAGGCGGAAGAAACGGGCCGTTTTGTGAAGCAGCCACCAAATGGCTAATTCAAAATCTTACTACCCAATTTTCCAAAAATACTAGACGATCTTACATGGAAAATGTCCCAACCGGGATATCTCAAATATTTCCATCCACCCATGATGAAAAAGACAAATGACTACCGAATCGATAGGAAGTTGATCCGATTTAAACTACCGGTACATTATCTAATGCTGGTGATTTTTTGAAAAAATCATTTTTAGACTCACAGTATGCTATTTTATCCGAGATTCAATGCAAGTTTAGCGAGGCTCATCCCCTAGCTATGAACATTCGTGCCCGTCGTTTTGACCATAGTTTGAAACATGCATAATAAATTCAAAAATGGTCCAAGCAAGGTAAATCTTTCGCGTGATGTCATATTATGTGACATAGTTGCAAGGAAAAATACAAAACTTGGTATATTGATTGCATCTCGAAAAAAATTCACAAAAATGACCTATCTTGTTCGAGGTTTCATGCCTTTCGGGTCAAACGGCGAATGTTATGGCCAGAATCGCGGCATAGTTTGAGATAATGTGCTCATATTGTGCATGCATGTGTATCATGGGATGGAGAACAACGTTGCAGGAGGAAGTTTTCCTTTACGCCTGACGGAAAAACCATTTTCCATTTTCCGAGCGGAAAAAACGAGGTGTTTTGTGAAGCACCCACCAAATGTATAATTCAAAATGTTACTACCCCATTTTCCAAAATACTAGACCACCTTACATGGACAATGTCTCAACTGGGGTATCTCAAACCCCTGGTGAAAAACACATATGACTGTCGAATCGGCAGGAAGTGGATCTGGTTTGAACTACGGGTACATTATCTGATGCTAGTAATTTTTTGAAAAAGAATCATTTTTAGGCTCACAGTAGGAAATTTTATCAAAGATTGAATGCAATTTTAGCGAGGTTCATCCCCTAGCTATGAACATTCATGCCCGCCATTTTGACCATAGTTTGAAACATGCATCAGAAATTCAAAAATGGTCCATACAAGGTAAATCCTTCGCGTGTTGTCATATTATGTGACATAGTTGCAATAAAAAATACCAAACTTGGTATATTGATTGCATCTCGAAAAAAATTTCACAGAAATGATCTATTTTGTTCGAGGTTTCATGGCTTTCAGGTCAAACAATCAATGTTATGGCCAGAATCACGACATAGTTTTTGATAATGTGCTCATATTGTGCATACATCTGTATCATGGGATGTCGAATAATGTTTCCCGAGGAATTTTCCTTTTAGTCTGACGGAAAAACCATTTTTCATTTTTTGAGTGGAAAAAACAGGCAGTTTTGTGAAACATCCACCAAATGGCTAATTCAAAATGTTACTACCCCATTTTCCAAAAATACTAGACCACCTTACATGGACAATATCCGAACCGGGGTATCTCAAACATTTCTATCCACCCCTGGTGAAAAAGACTAATGACTTCCGAATCGGGAGGAAGTGGATCCGATTTGAACTATGGGTACATTATCTAATGCTGGTGATTTTTTGAAAAAAAACATTTTTACACTCACAGTATTCTATTTTATCAAAGATTCGATGCAAGTTTAGCGAGGCTTGTAACATCCCAAAAATATCAAACTTAGATCATCAAAACACTAATCATCAAGTTTAGGGTTAACAAAAAACTTTTCTAAATGAATTCATGAATGCATGTATATGTGTATGCATGGATTTTGAATTTCTTTAAAAACCACCTTGTTTGTGTGAACCATTGCTTGTAAAATGTTTCTTAGGTGAAAATAACATCATCTAAAACATTTCCCACACCTTTCCTAAAGACAAGTAAATCAAAACAAATATATTAAGTGAATGGTCATTTTGACCAATTTAACTCCCATGCCTACTTTGGCTGTCTCAAACTTTCAAAACCTAACAGAAACCTTTCTGGATCTTTGCACCCCTTGAATGTACTCATAACAGAGTATCAAGGCCCACTTTGTGATCATCCATAAACTTTCAAATGCATAGTTTAAATGACAATTCAAAATTGAATCTTCTTCATATGGGAAGATTCCACTTTTCCAAAACCCACCCAAACAAGCTCAACTTTCAAAACCCAAGCATCTGCAGACTCACCAGAACCAATCTAGCAAACCCACCAAAAATCTTTTCAAAATTCAAAACTTGATTTCATGCGGCCATTTCATCAAACAGGTTGCAGACACAAATCAAATAAAACATCAAACACTATAGTGTGCAGTGTTTTGAGCCTAACCTGTTCCCTAGTTAGCTCACACACAACCTAGTAGATCATCTAGAAAGATTAGCCCAACACTAACACCCCTGTGAGCTTGCCATTGTCATTAATGGTGAACAGCCGAGCACCCCCATGTCACCCCATTGTGGACAGCAGGCTAGAGGAAGAACTAGTCGTGCCAACCTTGTCTGGGAGGCAGCCCACCGTCCACCGCCACTGCCTGTCCCAGCCGCGAGCGTTGCCAAGCCCTGGACCACGCGCACGAGACACGCCCAGACCATGCCGAGCGTGCGCCAGAGCGCACCCTCGACCATCACCCACAGACCGCGCGCCGCCCTCACCGCGTGCATACACGATCACCACCGACCCAGGAGACCGCCAGACATCCCCGTTTGCCGCCCCGTGCCATACAGCCACCGCCCGCCGTCGAAGACGCCGCCTCTGCCGCGCAGAGCGCCGCCCGTTCTAGACCAAACCGCACCGCCCCATGCCTCGCGATCATGTCGTTGAGCATCGCCAAGAGACACAGCACCGTCCCCTACCCTTGCCCATGCCATTAGCCGCCTGTAACGTCGCCCCCGACGAACTCACCTTGCGCCCCGACGGTCCCCTCGCTCGACTATAAATAGAGGCCACCCCCGCACGATTTCTTCACACCATCTCACTCCCCTCTCCCCACTGACCGTGCCACACCATCCTCAGAGCAAGCCGAGCACCACCTCGTCGGAATTTCACTGGAGCCTGCCGCTGCCGGAGAAGAAGGGAGCCAGCGATTGGAGCCGCCCCAGGAGAAGCCACCGGTACCAGGAGGTTCGCCGTCGTCGACTTCGTCGTTCGCCCGCCTCGCCGACCCTCGCCCATACCCCGGTGAGCCCTCAGCACCCCCCACTGGCCGCGCTAGGTTTCGTTCTCGCCGGAGTTGTCTCGCGTCGACGATGACCCTCAGCCGTTGGATTAGAACTAGATCAAACGATCCACGTTGCCACATATCGTTTCGCCCAACCCCGTGTCACTGACGAGTGGGGACACCCACTTACGCAGCCCGCGGGAGCCCTGTGCTTAGCAGGCCGGCCCGTTAGAATTTCCCACGCAGCCCAGCAATTCAAATTCAACATTTTCTTTTTAATTTCAAACACACTTCTGTACCCAACTTCAAAAATCAACCCAAATCGATTTAGTGCACCAAATTGAATGAAACCAATTTTGTTGGAAAGGTCTGTGAATTCTTAATACAAGCCCGTTGGATTCAAGTCATTTGGATCTGTAGATCACCCATAGCAAAAATAACAAGGCAGAAGCTTTTCTGCATTCAAACATTTTTCAAATTTAAACCATAAAAGCTTTTGAGTTGATTCCAACTCTCAAAAATCACATTTAACCATACCTTTCAGAATATATAAAAATATATAGGTTTACTTGCAGAAATAATGTTCAAGTAATAAAAGAATGCTTCATAAGCATTTCTAGCCACTTTAATTAATTGAAATAAAAGGGTAAAACCTTATTAAATTGTGACACTACTTTAAATCACATTCCCATGGACTACAATATGTGGTGATGACATGTGTCAAAATGATCCCATGTTTAGTTTGGAGAATATTAAATCTTAAGTAGTTTTTCAATGAGTAGAAATTACTTTTCTAAAAATAAGAAGTTTTAAACCAAGCTTTAACCTTGTAATGTTAGAGATGATGCTAGATCATCTATAGGACCCTTGTGTGTGATGATTGCAAGTAGTTAAGTATTGTTTGGTGATTGTGTACCTCGTATTTATTCATAGACGCTAGTACCGACCAAGGATACTACGAGGAGGAAGGAGGATACTACGAAGAGGAAGCCGAGGAGAACTTCAACCACTGCTCTGCACAAGGCAAGCTTATACTGATATTGATGCAAGCTGATACTATACCAATGCAAGCTAACACTTGCAAGATACCCTACTGATGCCACAAACCCATAATTGTGGTATGAATACTATATGCCTTAAGCATATGTGATCATACCTACTTGCTAAACCAATCCTAGTTTTATGGCAAGCTTCTTACTTTATTTCTTTATCAAAGCTTACTTAGAGTCTACCTAAGAGTTTGGTAGATACTAGACAGTTGTGCTGAAGGTTGCTCAAAGAGCATAAAATTTGGCCTAAGCTAGAAACCTTGATATCCGCCTAAGATATAATGTTGGACTTAGTGAAACTCCACTAGTTACCACCCCTCATTAGTACCACCCCCACCTGTAGATGCTAGTGCTAAGCATAAAACTTGATCAACTGTAGATGGGAATACTTGGTGGAAAAATGGTTATGAAAACCTTGGAATGATCGATCATTCTATTGAAATGTTTTGGACATGTGTTTCCAAACACTTGATGATTTTGGTGATGAAAATGTTGAGGCATGAGCCTTAGACCTTTATAAAACTGATGGTTGTCTGGATGCGATACCATTCCAATTTTTGCGTACAACCACAATACCCGAATATTGGGTAGGGCTTGACTGGAAACTTATATACCTTAGTATTAGTTCCCTCCTGGCCAAAGTCTGAGCTGAGGCTACCTTGTGAAGATTGTCCACCTGTGCAGTACCCAAGATGACAGTGGTCATGGTTGGGAGGCCAAACTCACAGGAGAGGTGCTTATACTAGGGCGTGTAATCGAAAGGTTAGGATTGATTATCCGCATACTGAGTATGGTGAATTCAGGATTTGTTCCTGACTGATGTATCGAATGTTGTGGTGAAAGTGTACAATCTCTGCAGAGTGTCAAACTATTCGAATAGCCGCGTCCGCGGTTATGGACAGTTGGAGTGGCCATACTGTTCCCCTGTCAGACTTTTCAAAATGACTTGTGAAATGAATTGAGACTTTGACTTGACCACAACAGAGTTGTGACCTGAATTACAAGATCCTATTTAGGAACTATAAAATTGTGACTAGCTTTGGAACTTAGTAGAGATAAACCTGGCTTTTTGCAAAACAACCCTAGAGCCTAGTGTCCTATTATCCAAAAAAACCCTTCTCTTGTTAGTATTAGTTTGCGAGTACTTAAAGAGTACTCATGGCTTTGTCCCTGGCTATTCCCATGGCCAGACTATGAAGAGGAGTACCTGGAGGATGGACCCCAGGAAGGTTACGACAACTAGGATCATCTCCCATCGTCAGCATTGCCTGTGACCCCGAAGATGGAGCTTCGCCTACGCTACCGTTATTATTACGTATTCCACTACTTGATGTTGTACTAAGAACTGGATCATGAGATCCCCATTTGTGTAAGAACTTATGTATCGTTTGTAATGGATGAAGTACTATGGTATCCAATTCTGTTATGTCTCGCAAAAATGGTAATCCTGGGATTGCGATGTATGGCATAACAGGCATCTAGGATTGAAAAATCCGGGTGTTGACAAGGCTCATCCCCTAGCTATGAACAGTCTTGCCCACCGTTTTGACCATAGTTTTACACAGGCATAAGAAATTCAAAAATGGTCCAAACAAGGTACAACCTTCGCATGTTGTCATATTATGTGACATAGTTGCAAGGAAAAATACCAAACTTGGTATATTGTAAATATCTCAAAAAAACTTTTCAGAAATCACCTATCATTTTCGAGGTTTCATGGCTTTCAAGTCAAACGACCAATATTATGGCAAGAATCATGGCATAGTTTGTCATAATGTTTCCATATTGTGCACTCATGAGCATATTGGGATGGCGAACAGTGTTGTAGGAGGAAGTTTTTTCTTCTCGTCGCTCAAAAATGTATTTTCCATTTTCCGAGTACGAAAAATGTGGCGTTTCGTGAAGCAACCACCAAATGGATAAGTCAAAATGTAACCACAATATTTTTCAAAAATACTAGAGCATGTTACATGGAAAATGTCTAAATAGGGGTATCTCAAACCTTTCCGCCCACCCCTCGTGAAAAAGAAAAATGTCTACCGAATCGGTAGGAAGCATGTCCGATTTAAACTACATGTACATGATATAATGCTCATGATTTTTTCCAAAAATCATTTCTACGTTCAAAATGTGATATTTCATCACAGATCCACCAAAAGTTTAGAAAGTTTCAACCCCTAACAAAGAATGTTCATGTCACTGTTTTGATTGCATTTTGAGTGCACGAGAACAAAAAAGATAAACCATACACTCAGGATGACATAAAATGAGAAAGTCGCCAACATGAAGGTTACACATATCTTTGAGATAAACCAAAATGATATTTATATCATCTTAATCTGATGTCATAGCAAAATTAAAGTTGAATTTATATTTCTAGAGTTCTTAATTTTTTTCAAGCCCCTCTGTTTATGTAGGCCCAAAACTTATAAGAAGCCCACAATTCCCACCCAAAACTGACCTTCTAATGGTCTATCGGCTGGTGTCCTAGCTGTGGGAATAGCTCCTGACTTTTACATTCGCTAGTGGCCTAGCTACGGGAATAGCTCCTGACTTCTACATTCGTCGGTGGCCCAGTCGGCCCTCTTTTTCCTGCCCAAGCCCAACCCGACTTTTACATGTTTAAATAGGTCCTGCAGGTTTAGTATGACATGTAGTATGTGATGTTGTGGTGGTTAGGTCGGTGTGGTTAGAGGAGGAGATCATGGGTTTGAGCCATGTGTTCTCCTTTTTGCCATATTATTCCTGCAGCCAAAATGAGAAACAATTTAAAGGAGGTCGATCTTGCTATTATAACACGAAGTTAACGGTGGTGTGTTAGTTAGGTCACTTTTATTAAAGAAGGAGGTTGTTGGTTCGATCGCTGGGTGCTCCTTTTTGCATGTTATTCCCACTAGTTCTCTTTTTGTGGAATAATTTCCACACTCTATCACACAATGGTGGTTAAAGTTGGTCGAGCTTCCTATCTGGCACCAATGAGTCGATTGGTGTAGTTGTTAGGCTCGCGTTGGGAGTTCTTGAGGTGGGCAGTTCGATCCCCATGGAGTCTTCTTTTTTATTTGAATAATTTCCATATGCTAGCACCTCGGTGGTCCCATATGCCATGTAGATAAGACAAGTAAGCAAAAACTAACACATGGACATGACATGAAGGTGATATTGCTGAGTTAGCAATTCTGTAAAAAAAATATCTCAGAATTTAACCATAACGACCATTTAAATTGGTCATAGTGTACCAAATAAAAGTCTCCAAACCAGTCCTATCTATCTATGACCTTTTTGTGTGAGGACATCATGAACTTCTTGTCTAAATTGGTCGTCATTTTTCAAGGTTTGGACCCTCCAAAATTTCCTACGACCAATTGATTCAGAATGGTCATAGATCTATGACCAAAAATCCCTTGGTCATTAAAAAAAGTCACCAGTGAGCAGATTTCTTGTAGTGTAAGGGGAAAGGTCTGTAACATCCCAATTTTATCAAACATGATTAGTTGTGGCTTGTTTTAAATATTCTCAAATGTTCTGGCACTTCAAAAACTGATCCAATATTACCTTGCAACAACAATTATTTCTTAGCTTCTATTTAACAAAACTATGGAGATCTATATGATATAATCTCCTTAGGTTTTCAAGACAGAACTTCCAACTACACTTACCCCTAGGTTTTCAAAACCATTTGGATTCCATTGTTGGTAGAAGTACCAAGAGATTCTTATCTTACTTCTAAGCACAACGTTTTAAAAATAACAATCCCTACCTCAAGCTAAGCTTTATGGTACCCTTAGTAGTAGTGTTAATATGTTGGTAAGAAGATTGCCTTGGTTTGCTTGCTAAGTTAGGTTCCTTTGATCTTCTGTGTGTTGATGACTTGTTTGCTTAGGAACTAGAGTGAGATACTATAGGAGGTCATCCTCTAGGAACCAGCTAGATTAAGGAACACAATTCTTAACCAAGTGTACAAAGCTTGATCTATCTTTAGTCACTAAGGTGACCCTCTAATCCCCTTAACCATATCAATTTAGAGATAATCTTTTCTATTAGCATACAAGCCAATGAATACCAATTACAAGCATGTATCCCTTATACTCAATGTAATCTCCAATATCATCCCCTTTAGATTGATTTTGGAACCTTCCATCCTCTCAAAATCATCTCCTCTTGTAACATGGTCAAAACCCTAAATCTGCCAAAAATGACTTAGTCTGAAATGTTATCAACATCACATCTCTGAATCTCCACCATTCTCAATCCTTGTGCATTTATGGAAAGGCACTTTAAACATCTTGCAAACCATCATAAGGACTTCAAAATACCACTCTTTACCTTGGCTAGATCATCTTTGACCCACTTGTTCTTGATGGTTTTGCTAACAAGAGAATGATCTGTTTCTGCAAATCTTATCATCATGCCTACTTTGATAGAAGCTCATATATCCATGATATCTTCCTTGGACCAACTCTTTGCATGGTTGTGATCTACTAAATATCTACTATCAACCCAAACTTCCCTTGTTCCCATTGGAGCTCTGTGCTTCTTAAAACCACATGGTTTTGGAGGCTAAATGATAATCTTTTTTGGCATTCCTATTTTCAACAAAGTGTGGCATCAATCCTATAATCTCGCAAACATGCTCATTATCAAATGTTTGTACCATACTCATCTACCAAACTTGTTATATATATCCATCTATACTATGACCCAAGGGGAGCTCTGAGCTCCTTAATCCAACAAGGTTTAGATGGTATAAAAATATTACTACCCAAGACCCTCTATCCCTTGTTTTGTTTCAAAATAAAGTTTGATTTTCGAAAACCAAGGTTGCAAATGATGGTACAAAATGTTGACATCATCTACCTTGAATATAAGGTTTTAACAATTATTTTCCATGATTATTTCTAGCCCTAAAACTATTTAACTCTTGTCTTTTACAAATCTTCAAAACTCCCTCTATAAAAGAAAGTTTGTTTTTCTCCAAAACACTTTGCCAAATTAAGGCACCATTGAGGCCTACATATTATACCCTATCTTCCCATTTCAAAAATAAATATTTTTGAAATGTTATTATGGGACCCCGGATTTACAGTCTAAGAATTCCTGTTATGCCTGCAATTCATGTTCGGATGACCAGTGAGTCATGAGCATAACCGACTAGTATCATTACAACGTACAGAAAATACCAAGTACAAAACTTACAGTATTTCCATTATGGCGATTAAAAACATCAATAGCGGAAGTCTTCAAGTGCAGAGCCCATGTCAAGCCTTAACCTATAGCAACTGACTAGGAAGACGGCCTAGCTCGCATAGACGTTAAAATCTCCTTCCTTAGTATCTAGAAATCTGGCCAAGTAAATAGCCAGGGACAAAGCCAGGAGTACTTTTGAATGTACTCGCAAGACTACTGAGATAAGGTAAACAAAGATAATGCACATTTGGATGTGGCGAGGTAGCTCTACACTACATTTGTTTTTGAAAAGCCTAAAATGTGGCATATCTATATCTTTGTTGAAAAAGAGTTTTGAAAACATGTCTCCTTTTGGAAAAGTCTGGTCATCTTCATAACATTGTTAAAAACCTTTTTGAAAATAGTTTTAGTGAAAAACCATTTTAAAACATTTTCGTCTATTCTGATCAAAACAAAAATTTCTCGCATTTCCTCTTCGTGACCAAATCACATCCTTTTCTTTTCCTCAAATCCAACCTAATGGTAATCCTAGCAATCACCTTTCCAACCGTCCTTGACCATGGACACAGCTATTCGAATAGATTATACTCTGCAGAGTTGGTGCACTTTACCCACAACAATCAATACATCCACTGGGATACGACCATGGCCTGCTACACAAGTGTATGGGGGTCTGGATAATCAAACCTAAACTATCATTTGTCGTCCCTAGTATAGGCACTTTCCCTATGTTGCTTAGTTCTCCCCGGAACGAGTACTTGACTTAACTAGTCTGAGTCTACATCCCTTTAGGGTCACAAGCCCCTTGTATGCGTTATGGCACTTGTAGGGTTCGTAGCATAGAAAACAAAAATTTTCCTACGATGGGAACTATGTACCAAGATCTATCTAATAGATACAAACAACGGGCGGATGTATATCCGTAGAGAACATACCCTTGAAGACCGACAAAGCTTAATGAGTTCAACTCGTGGTTGATGTAGACGATCTCTTGCCGATCTCAAGATCGAGAGGAAGTCCTAGCGCCGCAAATCAGCAGCGCATCCGTGCTCGCACACATGTTCGAGGCATCGAGAAACCTCCACCTCCTCGCTCCAGCGATGCAGTGGAAGCACAACTCTTTCATACCGAATAGCCACCGGGAACATGTATCTCGCTAGTCCGAGACCATGGGGGATAAATTCTAGAGGGGGAGAGAGATCCTTCACGAGGAGGTGTGAGAGACAAGTGAGGAGGGGGGCTCCTTTTATAGGAGGAGGGGGGAACCCCAAGGGGGTGGCCGGAGCATGGGGGCTTCCCCCTTGCCCTCCCCTCTTCATGTGGGTGGACACCCCACTCACAAAATTCCTTTAAATTCCCTCCACTCAAAAGTCCACTCAAATTCCCATTAAATTTCCACCAAATTTAATGCAAACTCTCATTAAATAAAACTCTTTTATTTTATTCAGAATTTTGTCAATTACTTTAATGACAAACATTCACAAATAACCCCTTGCTAGAATTCCATTTCACATGCATAACCACTTTATGCAATTTCACACGAAAACCTGTTTCGGTATCTAGTGAAATAAATTCCTGCGCTTGTTTATTCTTTCGGCATGAAACATTTGCTCCAATTGGATGTCGGTGTCTCTTAAGTGTGTCACCCTACGGTTCGTGAATAATGTGGACATGATCGAGACCCCTCTCGGATCAATAATCAGAAGCGGGATCTGGAGACCCATACTAACTCCCACACATTCAACGATGACTTTCTTGTGATCGTCGGAACCTTTTACGCTAGTATCTTAATCCCTTTGTTTCACGATATATTACATGTCTGAGATTCGATCATCGGTATCTCCATACCTAGTTTGATCTCGTTACCGACATGCACTCTTTTCTCGTTCCCGTGATATAACATTCTAGTGATCAAATCACTTGCTTGCAAGCTAATCAATGTGATATCACCGAGAGGGCCCAGAGTATATCTATTCGTCATCGGGATGAACAAATTCCACTCTCGATCCATGAGCCTCAACATAACACTTTATTATTTCTGAATCCATCTTTATAATCACCCTGTTACGGTGTGACGTTTGATGTTATCAAGAAACTCTTCATGTGTTAGTGATTGACATGATCTCATGGTCTAAGGATTAGGATCACTTCGTAAGTTGTTATAGCAATATAAACTCAATGACTTTGATCGTAATGCTATACTTCGGATGAATGTTCATCACATCATTGCACTAATGTTGTGATCCCGTTATTAACAACATCCAATGTCCATGATCAGGAAACCTTGATCATCTTGTTAATCAACGAGCTAGTTTATGAGAGAGGCATAACTAGGAACTTTCTGTTTGTTTATGAAACACACATGTATTAACGTTTCCGTATTAATACAATTATAGCATGCAAAATAAACATCTATCATATACTTGGAATACACATAATAAACACTTTATTATTGCCTCTCAGGGCATATTCCCTTCAGTCTCCCACTTGCACTAGAGACAATAATCTAGTTACATAGTGATAAATCTAACACCCATTGAGTTTTGGTGTTGATCATGTTTTTCTCTAGGGAGAGTTTTAGTCAACGGATCTGCTACATTGAGATCCGTATGTACTTTACAAATCTTTATATCTCCATCCTTGACATGCTCGCGGATGGAGTGAAACCGGCGCTTAATATGCTTGGAATGCTTGTGAGACCTTGGTTCTTTGGCATTGGCAATGGCACCATTGTTGTCACAATAGATCACCATTGGGTCCAACGCGTTTGCAACCACTCCTAGTTCGGATATGAACTCCTTCATCCAAACTGCTTCCCGAGCCGCTTCTGAAGCAGCAACATATTCGGCCTCCGTTGTTGATCCTGCTACCACAGGTTGTTTGGAGCTCCTCCAACTAACCGCTCCGCCATTTATGAGAAAAACGTATCCGGATTGAGACTTAGAGTCATCCAGATCGGTGTCAAAGCTAGCGTCAACATAACACTTAGCGACGAGCTCTTCTTCACCTCCGTATACAAGAAACATATCCTTAGTTCTTCGTAAGTACTTAAGGATATTCTTGACCGCTATCCAGTGTTCCGAACCTGGATCCGATTGGTACCTACTAGTCAAACTAATAGCATGTGCCACATCCGGTCTTGTACATAGCATGGCGTACATTATAGAGCCTATGGCTGAAGCATAGGGGACTTTGTCCATTATCTCTCTTTCTTCTGCCGAAGCCGGACTTTGAGTCTTACTCAATGTCTTTCCTTGCAACATAGGTAAGAACCCCTTCTTACTTCCGTCCATTTTAAACTTCTTTAAAATCTTATCAAGGTATGTACTTTGCGATAGCCCTATTAGGCGCCTAGATCTATCTCTATAGATCTTTATGCCTAATATGTATGACGCTTCACCTAGGTCTTTCATTGAAAATTTGCTGTTTAGATAACTTTTAACACTGTTTAAAAGATCTATATCATTTCCGATCAATAATATGTCATCCACATATAATATCAGAAATGCCACATTGCTCCCACTCACTTTCTTGTAAATACAAGCTTGTCCATAAGTTTGGACAAATCCAAACTCTTTGATCACCTCATCAAAGCGGAGATTCCAACTTCGTGATGCTTGCTTCAATCCATAGATGGATCGTTGAAGCTTGCACACCTTGTTAGCATCCTTAGGATCGACAAAACCCTTTGGTTGTATCATATACAACTCTTCTTCAATATTACCATTGAGAAACGCGGTTTTGACATCCATCTGCCATATCTCATAATCGAAATATGCAGCAATTGCTAACATAATCCTAACTGACTTTAGCATCGCTACGGGAGAGAATGTCTCATCATAGTCAACTCCTTGAATTTGTCGAAACCCCTTTGCGACAAGTCGAGCTTTATAGACGGTCACATTACCATCAGCATCAGTTTTCCTTTTGAAAATCCATTTGTTCTCCACGGCCTTTCGGTCGTGAGGTAATTCCACCAAGTTCCAAACTTGATTTTCATACATGGATTCCATCTCGGATTTCATGGCTTCTAACCATTTGTTGGAATCATGGCTCATCATCGCTTCTTCATACGTCGCAGGGTCATTATTTTCATCAACCATGAAATTCATGACAGGATTTCCGTACAGCTCGGGAGCTGCACGCGTCCTGCTTGACCTGCGAGGTTCGGTAGTACTCTCTTTCGGAGTTTCATGATCATTATCATTAGTTCCCTCTTCAACAGGTGGAGCCAACTCCGGAACAACTTCCGGCGCTGCGCTACTCGCCATACTTTGAAGAGAAGGTTCAATAACCTCTTCGAGTTCTATTTTCTGACTACTCACACCTTTCGCAAGAAACTCTTTCTCTAGAAAGGATCCATTCTTGGCAACAAAAACCTTGCCCTCAGATCTGTGATAGAAGGAATACCCAATAGTTTCCTTAGGGTATCCTATGAAGACGCATTTTTCCGCTTTGGGTTCGAGTTTATCCGGTTGAAGTTTCTTCACATAAACATCGCATCCCCAAACTTTAAGAAAAGACAGCTTAGGTTTGTTTCCAAACCACAATTCATACGGTGTCTTTTCAACGGATTTAGATGGTGCCCGATTAAAGTGAATGCAGCAGTTTCTAGTGCATAACCCCAAAATGACAACGGCAAGTCCGTCAGAGACATCATAGATCGAACCATATCTAATAAAGTACGATTATGATGTTTCGACACGCCATTTCTCCGTGGTGTTCCGGCAGGTGTGAGTTGTGAAACAATTCCACACTCTTTCATGTGAGTGCTAAACTCGTAACTTAGATACTCACCTCCACGGTCGGACCGTAGAAATTTGATCTTTCTATTACGATGATTTTCCACTTCATTCTGAAATTCCTTGAACTTTTCAAAGGTTTCAGACTTGTGTTTCATCAAGTAGATATAACCGTATCTACTCAAATCATCCGTGAAAGTAACAAAATAACGATATCCACCTCGCGCCGACACACTCATTGGACCACATACATCAGAATGTATGATTTCCAACAAATCTGTCGCCCGTTCCATTGAACCGGAAAACGGCGTTCTAGTCATCTTGCCCATAAGGCATGGCTCACATGTATCAAATGATTCATAATCAAGTGATTCCAAAAGTCCATCCGAATGGAGCTTCTTCATGCGTTTAACGCCAATATGACCTAGACGGCAGTGCCACATATATGCGGATATATCATCATTAAGTTTAATCTTCTTAGCATCAACATTATGAATATGTGTAACATTATCATCGAGATCTAAAAGAAATAAACCATTCATCATCGGTGCATGACCATAAAAGATTTCATTCATATAAATGGAACAACCATTGTTCTCGGATTTAAATGAATAACCACTTCGCATCAAACACGATCCAGATACAATGTTCATGCTTAGTGCAGGCACCAGATAACAATTATTCAAGTTTATAACTAATCCCGACGGCAAGTGGAGAGGTAGCGTTCCGACAGCGATCACATCAACGCTTGATCCATTGCCGACACGCATCTTGACCTCACCCCTTGCTAGCGTTCGCTTGTTTCGCATCCCCTGATTCGAGTTACAAATATTAGCAACTGAACCGGTATCAAATACCCAGGTGCTACTGCGAGCACTAGTCAAGTACACATCAATAACATGTATATCATATATACCTTTGTTTGCCTTGCCGGCCTTCTTGTCTGCCAGATACTTGGGGCAGTTGCGCTTCCAGTGGCCAGTCCCCTTACAATAGTAACACTCGGTATCAGACTTAGGTCCAACTCGGGGTTTCTTTTCAGGCACGGCAACAGACTTGCCGCCCTTACTTCCCTTCCGTTTTCCCTTCTTGTCTTTCTTGAAACCAGTGTTCCTATTGATCATCAACACTTGATGTTCCTTTTTGATCTCCACTTCTGTAGTTTTAAGCATTGACAGAAGCTCGGGGAGAGACTTCTTCATGCCTTGCATATTATAGTTCATCACGAAGCTCTTATAGCTAGGTGGCAGAGACTGCAGAACACGATGGATGCCTAAGTCAATGGGAATCGATATTCCCAAGGACACAAGCTTATCGGCGTAACCCGACATCTTGAGTACATGCTCACTAACGGAGTTGTGCTCTTCCATCATGCAGCTAAAGAACTTTTCTGAAGCGTTGTAGCTCTCTACAGCAGCATGTGTGTTGAAAATCATTTTCAACTGACCCATTATATCAAATGCATTGCCATTTTCGAAACGCTTTCGAAGTTCTGGCTCTAGCCCATACAATATGCCGCAATGAACTAAGTTGTGGTCCTCCTGACGAGTCTAATAGACATTCTTCTCCTCGTCAGGGGCATCATCAAAAGGTGGGGGGCCTAACGGCGCTTCTAGCACATATTGCTTTTGTGCAGCAGAGAGGAGAATCCTCAAATTCATGGCCCATTCGGTAAAGTTGCTACCGTTCGTTGCTAGTTTCTCTTTCTCCATGAACACATTGAAATTAAAAGCAGGTGGTGCCATCTACAACAGAATTTGTAAAGTTTAGACTAAGTGTATGATAGATTGAGTTCAACTAATCCATATTACGAATGAACTCCCACTCAAAAATGACATCCCTCGTGCCTTTTTGGTGATTACATGGACCAAATCCATTATACCAAGTCCGATCATCACGTGAGTCGGTATAGCTTCAAAGGCGAGCATCAAATGGGCATCATATCAACTATATGACTCATGCTTAACCTTTCGGTCCGTGTTCCGAGGCCATGTCTGTACATGCTAGGCTCGCCAAGTTAGAACCTTAGTATTCGCGTGTGTAACTGTTTTACACCCGAAATATGGTCGTGGATCCAAGAACACCCGATCATCACGTGATGTCTTGGAGCGACAAAACATAATCGGTGCATACTAAAGGAAGAACACATTCTTATCTTGATATTTAAATGAGGGATCATCTTATTATGCTAACAAAGCGCTAAACAAGCAATATAAGATGCTATCAAACATCACATGTTTATTAGTGAAATGTTATGGTTCCCGCATATGATCTCTATCATGTGCATCGTGGTATGATCACTATCATACCTATATGTGTAAATCCAAGGTCTATGGAGTTTACACGCTATGTGTGTTGTAAGAGTATCATCTCATACTTCTACTTACAACACTACCATATCATAACACTAGCCCAGCAACAATCTAAACTAGACGCCTCTAATTTATCCATTGCAAGTTTTACGTGGCTTAGGGCTTTCGAGATAGAACCATTCTTACCTACGAACATGAACCACAACAAGGATAATCAAATTGTTGACAACTCGCTTGCAAAATAGATATTGACTATAGTAGGAGAGACATACACCCGCTAGCCACTTATGCAAACTAGTTGCATGTCAAGCGTGGAACAGGTCTCATGTGCGAGGACATGTAAAGTTTGTCCGGGCCGCTTCATCCCACTATGCCACCAATATCCAAAATTACAACAAAGGATCAACAACATGATCATCATCGCCCACATACTCATATGTGTACTACCCGTGTAAAGCATCTACGCATAGATCCGGCTCTGATACCACTGTAGGGTTCGCAGCATAGAAAACAAAAAATTTCCTACGATGCGAACTATGTACCAAGATCTATCTACTAGATACAAACAACGGGCGGATGTATATCCGTAGAGAACATACCCTTGAAGACCGACAAAGCTTAACGAGTTCAACTCGTGGTTGATGTAGACGATCTCTTGCCGATCTCAAGATCGAGAGGAAGTCCTAGCGCCGCAAATCAGCAGCGCATCCGTGCTCGCACACACGTTCGAGGCACCGAGCAACCTCCACCTCCTCGCTCCAGCGATGCAGCGGAAGCACAACTCTTTCTTGCCGAATAGCCACCGGGAACATGTATCTCGCTAGTCCGAGACCATGGGGGATAAATTCTAGAGGGGGAGAGAGATCCTTCACGAGGAGGTGTGAGAGACAAGTGAGGAGGGGGGCTCCTTTTATAGGAGGAGGGGGGGACCCCAAGGGGGTGGCTGGTGCATGGGGGCTGTCCCCTTGCCCTCCCCTCTTCATGTGGGTGGACACTCCACTCACAAAATTCCTTTAAATTCCCTCCACTCAAAAGTCCACTCAAATTCCCATTAAATTTCCACCAAATTTAATGCAAACTCTCATTAAATAAAACTCTTTTATTTTATTCAGAATTTTGTCAATTACTTTAATGACAAACATTCACAAATAACCCCTTGCTAGAATTCCATTTCACATGCATAACCACTTTATGCAATTTCACCCAAAAACCTGTTTCGGTATCTAGTGAAATAAATTCCTGCGCTTGTTTATTCTTTCGGCATGAAACATTTGCTCCAATTGGATGTCGGTGTCTCTTAAGTGTGTCACCCTACGGTTCGTGAATAATGCGGACATGATCGAGACCCCTCTCGGATCAATAATCAGAAGCGGGATCTGGAGACCCATACTGACTCCCACACATTCAACGATGACTTTCTTGTGATCGTCGGAACCTTTTACGCTAGTATCTTAATCCCTTTGTTTCACGATATATTACATGTCCGAGATTCGATCATCGGTATCTCCATACCTAGTTTGATCTCGTTACCGACATGCACTCTTTTCTCGTTCCCGTGTAACATTCTAGTGATAAAATCACTTGCTTGCAAGCTAATCAATGTGATATCACCGAGAGGGCCCAGAGTATATCTATCCGTCATCGGGATGAACAAATTCCACTCTCGATCCATGAGCCTCCACATAACACTTTATTAGTTCTGAATCCATCTTTATAATCACCCTGTTACGGTGTGACGTTTGATGTTATCAAGAAACTCTTCCGGTGTTAGTGATTGACATGATCTCATGGTCTAAGGATTAGGATCACTTCGTAAGTTGTTATAGCAATATAAACTCAATGACTTTGATCGTAATGCTATACTTCAGATGAATGTTCATCACATCATTACACTAATGTTGTGATCCCGTTATTAACAACATCCAATGTCCATGATCAGGAAACCTTGATCATCTTGTTAATCAACGAGCTAGTTTATGAGAGAGGCATAACTAGGAACTTTCTGTTTGTTTATTAAACACACATGTATTAACGTTTCCGTATTAATACAATTATAGCATGAAAAATAAACATCTATCATATACTTGGAATACACATAATAAACACTTTATTATTGCCTCTCAGGGCATATTCCCTTCAGCACTGCCCTTGCTAAGGAAGACAAACTACAAGCTAGCCCCGAGTCACACCTAGGGTAATGTGGTTGCTCGAATAAACTGTATTGGTAAAGGCGTAGAACATCCCTTCTCTTTCTCTTGCTCGACTTTCTCCTTCTTTTCTTCATTCTTTTCTTTGATAAAATATCCACTCGGAAATGATTCCTCTTTCGAAGGGTTTTATTTTGAAAACTTTGTGGTATGGTAAAAAACAATATAGTGTTTATCATCGAAAACCGTAGTTTCCAAGGAGGAAGGATGCTAAGCATCCTAACCTCAATCTAAAGGGGTAAAGATGGGTGTCAACAAGGGTAGGAGTCCTAATGGACACTAATTCATAACTTGGAAGATCCAAGTTATGCACGCAGTATTTGTAAAGCGGAAAAATGCAAGCAATAATGAAGTTTATAAACCCAATATAAAACGAGTACAAAAAGGCATAAGGCAAGTATCTGGATTCAGGAATGGTGGCTTGCCTATGACCAGTGAGAGGTCCCTGAGCTTCTTAAATATAATACCAGAATACCAAAATACCACGATAATAATAATGATTCGATGCTTCCTTGACACCGTTGTCAAGCAATCGCAACTATCATTGTTATTGCACAAAATTTGCATACAAACAATGCATCAATAAGTACAAGGAATACATGCATAAATACATACAACAAGCAAAGGATAACCACATGCTATAAAATAGTAGGGTGCTGGATGATTGGTTTGATGATATTGGTAAAAGACTTGGAGGAATTGGAAGATGATCCTTTAGGGTTTATAGTCTAGAAACTACCTAAGAGAGGAGTTTTGGATCAAGGACATATTCTTAATAACAACATTGGAAAAAAATGATATCATCAGAACGGTATTGATAAAATTAAACCAACAAAAGTGGTTTCACTAGTTTATCAATTACCGTTGATTGATAATGAATTTTCTAGTGGATAAAACTCTAGTTTTAGGAAATAAATCACCAGTACAGTTATGGAGCTCCAAAAATTATTTAAATGGATGGTTAGGTAAGGTTTGATGGAATGATTTAATGGGAGCTGGAATCGCTTAAAAATATTTACCAAAATGCCCTCATGAAATTCCCAAAGGCAGTTTTGCAAGGTATTTGTCTTTTTGACCAGATTTATTCTACAGGAGCTTTTGATGTGATTCCATGGAAACATGGTATTTAGTTATAATACCTTTATGAATAATGTGAAATCACCCTTTTTGGTTTTACATAAATAATGTAGTGATTTTATTGGTGAATTAACTATACATATAATAGTTTAATTCTCAATAAATCAACAATGGCTTAGAAAATTATAGGCTCCTACGGTGTGATAGATATTGGTATGAAAGTGTACTGGGAGTTGGAATTAGGTCAATACCCATTTTGGTTTGACCTGTAGAAATTACTAAAGTCATAAATGTGTTGTTTCTGTTATTTTTACCAATGGCAGATTGGGAAGCAAAATATTATGGGGCCAATGGTACATGCAAGATATACAACATACCTTCCAATACAAAAAGGAGTAAGATCATTTGGAGTTTTAAATCTCATAGAAAGAATTTAATAGTGTAAAGGATACTTCTGATTATTGGATTTACTATAAATTCTCTATACGGTAATTGGGCCAACCAAGGGCACTGTAAGTTAGATAATTTGTTCTTGTGTCTTGGAAAATTTAGATCTGGATATGTGAAGTTACTTTCCAATTTCAAATTGATTTAAACCAACAGGTAGACAAACAGATCTAGGAATTTGCTTAAAGAAAAAGAAATAGAAGGAGTGTGGGCCGGATCTGAGGGGACCGGGCCACACAGGGGAGGAATTGACCCACTACGGGGCCGTGGGAGTGCGTGCGGCTCCGCTTGAACTGACAGGTGGGACCCCGCCGTCAGCGGCAGAGTGCGGCGAAGGGGTACACGGCGCTGTGGGCCGTTCGATCTAGTGGGCATCGACAACCCCTGTGTCATTGTCTCTGCGTTAAAGGCACTGCTCGCCAGAACCCTACGTAAGTCGTGGAAGGGCGGGGGAGCTCACCAGAGGGTGCCGGAGGAGTCGGGGAGGTGACGAGGCAACGCAGTCGACAACAAGGAGCTGGGGGATGGGCGTCATAGCGCTGATCGCTTTTGGGAAGAAGTTCCCACGAGGACGGTCGAAGGGAATCTTTAGGAGCTCTCCGACGCTGCTCCAGGGGCTGCTGCATGTTGAAAATAAGGGCATAGTTAGAACCAGGAGAGCAAGGGGCGTTCATGAGAGTGACATGCAGAGTGGGGAGCAATAGGGTGAAGAACCTTGCTCGATTTCTTGAGTCGGCCGAAGCCCTTCTTTCTCTCTCTCCGGCAAGGTAGAGCAAGGGAGAGGGAGGTGGAGCTCTGGGTGTAAGTGAGGAGAAGGGGGAGATCTGGGGTGGCTCCTTGCCTTATAAACAAAAGAGGGAGTGGTGTATGGTGGACATGTCCTATGGAGAGCAATTGAGAGGGAAAAACTAGGGATGATTTCTTGTGGGCGTGTGGAGAGAGGTGAGGTGTGGTGTGGTTTCTTGTCTGGTTTATGACATGGAGGGAGTGGTAGCAGCTACAAGGGAGTATTAAACACCAAACATTTGTTTCTCTTCTCTTCCAAGCACTAAGGACAAGGGGAGGACGTGCTACAGTGGCATGCCACAGTGCTAGCTCGACCAGAGGGGTGAGAGGTGTGTTGTGCAAGGTTGCTTGACAAAGTTTATGTGGGTTGATGATTTTTGATTAGTGGGTTTGCTTACTTTGCAATTATGATCAAAACGATGGTTATGAAGGAAGTCTAGAAACTTTCATTGGACATGGTGGGGAAATGGTATTGGTCGATAGATGAGGTTAAGGTACCTTCCTAGGAATTGTTTCAGATTTTTCCATGATGTAAGTGTCCACTTAAAATCATTTATTAAAAAAGTGCAGAAATGGTTTATAGAATCTAGTATGATATTTTTACATTAGGCAAGGTGGGTTTCTGGTGTGATATGGTTCTATATACCATAACACATATCATAGAATTTTCTTGGAATTTATTTAGAAAGAAAGGTATTTTCAAAGAATTATTTCTTGTTTTTGCCATTTAAGAGAAAGGGCCAAAGGAATAATAAAGGATCTCACAAATATTTATTTTTGAGGTGGGAAGATAGGGTATGATGTATAGGCCTCAAATGTTCCTTGAGTTAGCATAGTAGTTTGGAGAAAAACAAACTTTCCTTTATAGGAAAGGTTTTGAAGATTTTGCAAAGGATGGAATTCAAATAGTTTTAGGTTCCAAATAATGATGGAATTATTTGGTAAATGTTTATATCCAAGGTGGATGATGCCAACTTTAAGTATCTATCATGAGACAACTTGTGTTTTCAAGTTCTACCTTAAAAGTAAAGAAACTAGATGTTGAAGGATCTAGGATTTTGATATTTTATGCCACCTAAACATGGTTTGATTACTGAGTTCGGAGCTCAACTTGGTACAAGGATATATGGATAGTTAGACCAATTTATATAGATGATTATGTCAGCAAGTGTTTTACTTGGTTGCATTTGAGGTGGTTTAGGAGTGATGGCAAACTTTGTTGAAAATAAGGCTGCCATAGCAGATGAGTCATGATGCCTCATAAACCAGGTGGGTTTAAGAAGAACAAAGCTCCATTGGAAACAAGTGAAGGGTTTATTGATAGACCATGGTTAGTAGGTCATAACCATGCAAATAGTTTGTCAAGGTGAGGTGGAATATGGATGAGAGCTTGTGTCGAAGTAGGCAAGATGATAAGATTTGCAGAAAAGATTATTATCTTGACTAAAAAACCATGAAGGATGAGTGACTAACATAATGGTTTAGACCAGGGCAAGAGTGGGATTTGGTAATACACATTATGTACTACAAGATGGTTAAAGTACACTCTCAAGAATGCACATAGGTTGGAGTAGGTGGATTTGCAAAGATTGAATCTAGTTAAGCATTTCAAACTTAGCCAAATTTGGCAGATTTGTGGATTCGGACTATTATGAAAGAGTGAATGAGTTGGAGAGGATGCAAGGGTTTAATATTGTCATCAAGTGGATGATATTGCAATATAACCTGAATGGGGTGACTTCATACTTATTCTTGGTCTTTGATAAGTTGAAGGCTAATGCAAAGGATTAGCTCAGGATTGATCTGTGTTAGTAGATTAGAGAGTCACTTGGGTGGCTAAGGATAGATCCAGTTTGGGATGATTGGTTTGAGAGTGCTGATCTCAAGCATAGATTGGGTCCTAAGGGATGAGCTACTAGATTATCTCACTCTAGTTCCTAAGCACACAAGACAATAAGTAGATCAAGGCAATTCATCAGACAGTAGATCAATGCAACTCATCTTATCAAACTTATCCACTACTAATACTAAGGTTACCATCAAGCCTAGCTTGAGGTAAGCATGGGTGTTTTGAAGAGGTTGGATTTTTAAGTAAGATAATAACCTCTTGGTATTTCTACCAAGATTCGAATGAAAAGGTTTTAGAAAAGGTTTTGGAAAACCTAGATATAAGAGTAGTTGAATGCTCTGTCTTGAAAACATAAGGAGATTATATGTAGGTCTCCATAGATTTGTTAAATAGAAGCTAGTAAAATATTTTGTTGTGTCAAAGTGATCTTGGCTCAAGTTTGAAATGCCAAAACATTTGAGAATATGAAAGGTGAGCCAAGACATCTCTTTTGTAAAATAGTTTTTGCCAACTAATGTTGAGGTAAGGAGTATAACTTCTAGTACACAATCAGATATATGAACATAGGCAAACAAGTAAGAAAACATTGCAACACTTAACAAGAAAAAGTTTTTGTTCCCCTTGATTTTTCCTTTTGGACAACAAATCAGGGTTGCTGAAATTGGGATGTTACAGACCTTTCCCCCTTAAAAGAATCTCGTCCCAATATTCGAGAGAGGTAGGGTTGGGTGAGAACATCGGATTAAAAATTTTCAGCAGTGGAAGTTTTGATAAAAGGATTTTACAACAAACGGGATTGGTTAGCTATGGGTCTGAGTCGAGTGGCTTCGGTTTAAGTGTTTAGGTTAAACAAGTGGAAAAGGCGCAGTCTTTTTCCCTTAGGACAATTCTAGGTAGGTTTCACATCGACTCTATTTGTTCTTCTGGAGGCGAGACAACGATTTGAGCCTTCTTCGATCCTTTATTGCTGAAATCAGCTTTTCTCCATTCTTGGTATTGAGATGTCGGAAGGGTTGGCTGGAAGGTCTACCTTTGGGTGGGGGACTTTCCCGGACTATCTTCTGATTCTGGAGAAGTGCCAATTGTTGACCATCTTTGTCGGGTCCATGATTCCACTTTAGGGGAGGGTCATCTCCTAACGACAACTAGGGGTCGATTCTCGGCGTTATTCTGGTTTTGTGGAAAATAGGCAGTCTTTCCCCCTTAGAGCGAGACTACATGGCTTGGTGAAGTCGCAGACCTTCTTTATTGGAGTTGCAGGTCCAAGTTGGGGAGCGCTGCACCTTTCATCCGGAAATGGGTATCTTCTGTAGACCTTGTAGATACGGCTTCTTGAGAGGCGTCTGACCTGTCTAGAGAGGCATCTAGATGGGAGGATGCCAGTTTTTAGGTGGAGGTCTCGGAAGGAGGTCCTATGGGATGAGGGCATTCCGGGTTTAGTCTGATGAAATGTCTGGGTAAAACACGAAAAAGGGAACCTCAGACTAGCGTAATAGCAAGCAGATTTTATGCATAGATTAGTAGGTCTATGCCGACCAGCAGCGATGGTACTTAAGGTATTACAAAACAGGTCTGTGCTACTGAGCTTCGGAGCACTTAGAATTTTACAAAATGGATTTGGGGATGATACATAGATCTACCCTGAGCTAGTCGGGTGAGCTGCAGGGGACGAGGGACTACTCCAGGGGAACTTCTTGAGTCTTGGCGCCATTCTGGGGTTGGAGGTTTCTCCTCAGGAAGTGTGTTCTTAGAGGAGGAGGAGGTTCTGGGGATAGCGGCTTCCTGATTCTTCTGGCTCGAGGGTCTCGTTTTTTCTTGTCCTTCTTAGGTACCAGATCTTTTTGCATCGGGGCCATCTAGGTTTGGGTGGGACATGCCCGAGCAAAGTGGCTCAGTTCTCCGCATGTGTAAAAAACGATTTGCTTGATTTCAGATCCTCCTTGGGCTTGCTTTGGAATCTTTAAGGTAGTAGCGGATATTTTGGGATTTGCCTTTGTGGGAGTGTTGTCTAGGCCATGTTGGGGAAACTCTCGGCTTTAGTGACCCAGTTTATCACATGATAAGTAGGTACATTTCTTGGAACGTGCCTCTCTTGATGACTTCCCAATGTTCATGCATGGGAGTTGACGGGCCTTGCCAATCAGGAGGTATAAGGGACAGTTGACTGGAAAATGGTCTTGACCTTCATAGAGGAAACATGTGACTAGCTGGGTTGGCCAGTCCGCTGGAGGATGGGGGCCCCATTGTCAACAACCGGATTTTTAATCCCAGATGCCTGTTATGCCATACATCGCAATCCTAGGATTACCATTTTTGTGAGACATAACAGAATTGGATACCACAGTACATCATCCATTACAAACCATACATAAGGTCTTACACAAATAAGGATCTCATGATCCAGTTCTTAATACAATTCTAGCAGCGGAATAACGTAATAATAATGATAGCGTAGGCGAAGCTCCATCTTCGGGGTCACAGGCAATGCTGACGATGGGAGATGATCCTAGTTGTCGTAACCTTCCTGGGGTCCATCCTCCAGGTACTCCTCTTCATAGTCTGGCCACAGGAATAGCCAGGGACAAAGCCATGAGTACTCTTTAAGTACTCGCAAACTAATACTAACAAGTGAAGGGTTTTTTTGTAGTAGGACACTAAGCTCTAGGGTTGTTTTGCAAAAAGCCAGATTTACATCTACTAAGTTTAGAAGCAACGAATGCTAGTTGAAGTTTTATAACACCTACGTGGAAACTTGTATTTCATATCACAACTCTATTGTGTTCAAGTCAAGTCTCAACTCATTTCACAAGTCATTTTGAAAACATCTGACGGGGGAACAGTATGGCCACTCCAACTGTCCATAACCGCGGACGCGACTATTCGAATAGTTTGACACTCTGCAGAGATTGTACACTTTCACCACAACATTCGATACATCTGTCAGGAAGAAATCCTGAATTCACCATACTCAGTATGCGGATAATCAATCCTAACCTTTCAATTACATGCCCTAGTATAAGCACCTCTCCTGTGAGTTTGGCCTCCCAACCATGACCAACTGTCATCTTGGGTACTGCACAGGTGGACAATCTTCACAAGGTAGCCTCAGCTCAGACCTTGGCCGTGAGGGAACCAATACTAAGGTATATAAGTTTCCAGTCAAGCCCTACCCAATTCTCGGGTATTGTGGTTGTATGGTAAAATTGGAATGGTATCGCATCCAGACAACCATCAGTTTTATAAAGGGCTAAGGCTCGTGCCTCAACATTTTCATCACCATAAATCATCTGGTGTTCGGAAACACATGTCCAAAACATTTCAATAGAATGATCCATCATTACAAGGTTTTCATAACCATTTTTCCATGAAGTATTCCCATCTAAGTTGATCAGGTTTTATGCTTAGCACTAGCATCTACAAGTGGGGGTAAGTACTAATGAGGGGTGGTAACTAGTGGAGTTTAACTAAGTTCAATCTCATGCCTTAGGATGACATAAAGATTATCTAGCTTAGGCCAAGTTTCATGCTCTTTATGCAACCTTCAATTATCATTCTAGTATCTACAATTCACTTAAGTAAACTCTAAGTACTAGCTTTGATAAAGAAATAAAGTAAAGCTTGTAAGTAAAACTAGGGTTGGTTTATCAAGTGGTTATGATCATATATGCTTAAGGCATATAGTTGGCATGGTAACAAGCAAGTATTTGATTGCATAGGTATAGTATCTTGCAAGTGTTAGCTTGCACAAGTATCAGTATAAGCTTGCTAACTTAATAGCTTGCAAGTATTGGCTTGCCTTGTGCAGAGCAGTGGTTGAACTTCTCCTTGGCTTCTTCTTCGTAGTATCCTCCTTCTTCCTCGTATCCTTGGTCGGTACTAGCGTCTATAAATAAATACGAGGTACACAATCATCAAACAATACTTAACTATTTTCAATCATCACACAAAAGGGTCCTATAGATGATCTAGCATCATCACTAACATTACAAGATTAAAGCTTGGTTTAATTCCTTTTATTTTTAGAAAAGTAATTTCTACTCATTGGAAAACTACTTAAGATTTAATATTCTCCAAACCAAACATGGGATCATGTTGACACATGTCATCACCACATATTTTAGTCCATGGGAATGTGATTTAAAGTGGTGTCACAATTTAATAAGGTTTAACCTTTTATTTTACTTAAATAAAGTGACTAGAAATGCCTATGTGGCATTCTTTTATTACTTGAACATTATTTCTGTAAGTAAACCCAAATGTTTTTATATATTCTTAAAGGTATGATCAAATGTGATTTTTGAGAGTTGGAATCAACTCAAAAGCTATTATGGTTTAAATTTGAAAAATGTTTGAATGCAGAAAATGTTTTGCCTTGTTATTTTTACCAAGGTTGATCTATAGATTCAAATGATTTGAATACAACGGGCTTGGATTCAGCATTTCCAGACCTTTCTAACAAAATTGGTTTCATCTAATTTGGTTCACTGAATCGAGCTGGGTTGATTTTTGAAAATGGGTACAGAACTAGGTTTGAACTTGAATGGAAAAAGTTAAATTCAAACAACTAGGATGCGCGGGAAACGATACTGGGCCGGCCTACTAAGCACAGCGCTTACGCGGGCTGGTTAAGTTGCTGTCCCCACGCGTCAGTGAGACAAGGGGGTGCGAAGCGGTACAGGGCAATGTGAGCCGCAGGATCTGGTTCTAATCTAACGGCCCTGGTTCATCGTCCACGTCGGGCAACGCCGGCGAGACAGAACCCTAACGCGGCAGGTGGGGGTCGTCGGGGGCTCACCGGGGCTCAGGCAAGGGTCGGCGAGGCGGGCGAACAATGAAGTCGACGACGGCGAACCTCCTAGTACCGGTAGCTTCTCCTGGGGTGGCTCCAATCGCTGGCTCCCTTCTTCTCCAGCAGCGGCGGGCTCCGGTGAAATTCCGGCGATGCGCTGCTCGCCTTGCTCCGAGAATGGGGTGGAACGATCAGTGAGGAGAGGGGAGTGAGATGGTGTGCTCAATTCGGCTGAGGTGGCCTCTATTTATAGTGGCGCGAGGGGACCGACGGGCGCAAGGTGAGCTCGTCGTGGTCGACGGCACAGAGGGCTATCGGCGTGGGCGACGGTAGGGGGCGGTGCTGTGCTCCCTGGCGAAGCTCAACAACACGGTGGTGAGGCATGGGGCGGTGCGGATTGGTCGGAACGCGGCGGTGCTCTGCGCGTGCCTGACGGAAGTTTTTATGGCGCACAGCACGCGTGGTCCGTGCGGCGGCGAACGAGCGTGTCTGCGGGGTTGCTGGGACGGTGGTGATCACGTATGCACGCGGCGAGGGCGGCGCGCGGTCTGTGGGCATCTGCCGAGCGTGGCGCACGGGGCGCGCTCTCGGCATGGTTGCTGGCGAGCTTGGCATGGTCTGTGCGTGTGGTCCAGGGGCCGGCAAGGTTCGAGCGCTGGACAGGGAGTGGCGGTGGGGTGTTAGCTTGCTCCCAGACATGTTGGCTAGGCTTGGTGCTTCTCCTAGCTCGCTGTCGACATGTGGGTGGCAAGGGTGCACTTGGCCTGCTCACCATTGATGGCAATGGCTAGCTTACAGTAGTGCTAGAGATTAGTTTAGGCTGTTAGATGATCTACTAAGGCTAGTGCTGTCCAGAGAGGGAACAAGTTAGGCTCAAATCACTGCTCCAAATAGTGTTTAGATTTTGTTTGATTTGTATCTGCAAGGTGTTTGATGAAATGGCCGCATGAACTCAAGTTTTGAATTATGAAAAGATTTTTGGTGTGTGTGCTAGGTTGGTGCTGATGAGTCTGCAGATGCTTGGGTTTTGAAAGTTGAGCTTGTTTGAGTGTTTTTTTGAAAAAGTGGGATCTTCCCATATGATAAAGATTCAATTTTAAACTGTCATTTAAACTATGCATTTGAATGTTTCTGGATGATCACAAAGTGGGCCTTGATACTTTGTTATGAGTACTATCAAGGGGTGCAAAGATCCAAACAAGTTTCTGTTAAGTTCTGAAAGTTTGAGACAGCCAAAGTAGGCATGGGAGTTAAATTGGTCAAAATGACCATTCACTCATTTTGTTTGTTTTGATTTATTTGTCTTTGGGAAAAGTGTGTGGATTGTTTAGATGATGTTTATTTCACCTAAGAATCATTTTCCAAGCAAAGAAACACACAAACAAGGCAATTCAAAATAATCCAAATTGGAATGCATACACACATGCATGCTTTCATATTTTTATTTAGAAAAGTTTTTGTTAACCCTAATTTTTAAGATTAAAGTTTGATTGATCCAAGTTTAGTATTTTTGGGATGTTACACCCATAGTTTGGGAAGTTGCCTAAACATTGGCTGGCTTGATGTCCTTCTCCGCAACGGCTGCATGCCTTCTTCGGGTCTCCGATCTTCATGGCCATATTTAGGGATTTCCTGTTGGTGGTAAGCTTGCTAACTATGGAAGTAACAGGTGTTAAGAGGTTATCCTTCAGGGTTCAAAACAGTGGAACTAGAAGAGTACAGAACCAGAGGGTACTATGGTTGTCAATGAGCAGGTCTAGCAAGGATTTAGGCCTCACGGTGAGGGGGTAATGACAGGTTAGGCGAGGTGAATTTGACGTGGTACTCTTTGGTTGCCATCCTACTGAGGAGAGGCTTCATTTTACAGGAGTATGGGTGTTGGTGTCGGGATCTACAAACAAGGTGGTCTAAGTGATAGGGTCAAATGATCAGAGGTAGACAAGCCACACATTTCAAGCATCGTATAAGCACATGACAAGAAAACAAAGCGTACCATAGATACTAAGCTGGGACTACGCGCCATAAGGGAATCCTATATTGATGGTATTTCTCTAAGTACGGACGTTGCTAAAGGTCTTGACTTCTGTCTTGCCATCTGGGTCGTCCGTGCCGTACTTGATCCATCTGGGGGTGATGAAGGACTCCATGGGTGGGGAGATCTTGTAGTGTCTGTCTTCGGGGGTAGCTCCTTTTGTTTTCTTGTCTTTGTTTCTTGTCATCTCGGGATCTCCGTCTTCATAGTCTCCAAGCAGGACTTGTTTTTGAAACGGAATTTTTGAAGGAAGATGAGATATAGAGTAATCCATTTTCGAATAGTTTAAATCAGAGAAGATAAACTAGGAAATCTTTCGAAAATATTTTGAGAAAGTAATTTTTGAAAGTTGGTTTTTTTCAAAAATAGTGGTTGTCATGTCTAACGTCCATGCTAACTAAGGTCTCCTACAGTTAGGATGGCTCTAATACCATTATCTGTGGGACCTTAGTTTTAAAGTCCTAGAATCCCCATTATGCATGCAATTCACATTCCCATGATCAGTGAGTCATGAGCATAACCGACTAGTATCATTACAACATCTAGAAAATACCGAGTACAAAACTTACAGTATTGACATTATGGTGATTACAAACATCAATAGCGGAAGTCTTCAAGCGCAGAGCCCATGTCAAGCCTTAACCTACAAGCAACTGATAGGGAAGACGGCCTAGCTCGCATAGACTTCAACATCTCCTTCCTTAGCACATGGAAATTTGGCCAATTCAATAGCCAGGGACAAAGCCATGAGTACTTTTGAATGTAATCCCAAGACCACTGAGATAAGGTAAACAAAGATAATGCACGTTTGGCTATGGCAAGGTAGATCTACACTACTTTTTTTTGAAAAGCCTAAAATGTGGCACATCTATATCTTTGTTGAAAATGATTTTTGAAAACATGTCTCCTTTTGGAAAAGTCTAGAAATCTCCATAACCTTGTTAAAAACCTTTTTGAAAACAGTTTTAGTGAAAAATCCTTTTTAATTTTTTTTGACCATCTCTGGTCAAAACAAACTTGCTCGCATTTCCTCTTCGTGACCAAGTCATATCCATTTGTTTTCCTCAAATCCAACCCAAGGGTACTCCTTGCAATCACCTTTCCAATCGTCCTTGACCGTCGACACGTCTATTCGAATAGATTACACTCTTCAGAGTTGGTGCAATTTACCCACAAGAATCAATACATCCACCGGATACGACCATGGCCAGCTGCAAAAGTGTACCGGGGTCCGGATCATCAAACCTAACCTTTAATTTGTCGTCCCTAGTATAGGCACTTTCCCTATGGTTCTTAGTTCTTCCCGATGATTCCTTGACTTCACTAGTACAAATCGCCCTATGTTTACTGCCTTGTCCATGCCACCCTTTACTCCCTTAAATGTGTACCATCTGGCGGAGCCCCATAGTTTCAACAGACCTCGAGGGAGTCAATAGAACCCTTCCGGGTACGTTGACCGCCTAAGTGGAATAGTAACCGCCTTCTAGGGTCACGGGCCCCTTGTATGCGTCATGGCGCTGCCCGTACTAAGGAATACAAACTACAAGCTGGCTCCGAGTCACGCCCAGGGTAATGTGGTTGCACTGATAAATTGTTCCGGTAAAGGCGTAGAACATCCCTTCTCTTTCTCTTGCTCGACTTTATACTTATCTTTGTAGAGGTCCCAACCTGATAAGGTAGAGATCTATGTGTTTACAATGCTAGTTCCTGGATCAATAGCTAGCATCCACAGTTTAAGATGTAATATCAAAAAACAAAGGTCATAGTACAACTTTATAACCAGGAATAAAATAATTCATTACATCTTACATAGCTCATTTGGCTATCTCATTACAATGCAGCAGATATAACTATAGCATGGAGTCCTTCATCTTCAAAGCGCCACAGGCAATCATGTTGGTTGTAGACTTGTAATCCTAATCAACACACTTCACTAACATCAAACAAACCTTCAACATAATAAGTTACAGCCCCAAGGGTCAATACATTTGAATTGTATTGGCAAGTGATACTATGGTAGAATAGTGGAGTCTATCATCTATATGCATTTGGATAAGTGGAGCTTAGGCTTGCTTTGCTCAAAATAGATTTTCCTTATAAGTTGAAAACACTAAGTTTTTGTTTGGCAAAAAATCCCAAGGAACCACCAATGGACATTGGTGAACCTTTACCCTTGTTCAACCACAAGTTTTTAACTTAGAAATTGGGATGAGGAGATCCTTGATAGCTTCCATGTCTTGATGCTCAAATTGTCCATTGCTGGGGACATGGCTAAGTACTTAGATTTTACTCTCTCGAGAGGTGGTGCACTTTCCCCACAAGACTCGACATGCATCGAGACAAGATCTTTCAGAAGCCTTCCCTTAGACCAAAATGGACGCGCTCCAATCCTATCACCCCCTACCACCAACTGTCCATTTGGATAAGTTATTGCAACCTATATGATCCAAGCAGAGCCCATATTGCCATGTGGCTGCACTTGAAGCTTCTCAACATTTGACATCTCAAATCTCTTTGTTCCTGGGTGGCTTTCCACAAGTGAGATACACTAGGGTAGTCCATAAATATGGGGCCCTGTGTAACCACTCAACATAATCCATTCACACCATTCCACCCAGGTGATTCATTTGCATAGTTGTTTTATTAAACAAAACATAAGTCATTGACTTAGAAATATTTCATACCATGAATATAATCCACCCTTGTTTCTACTAGCTAAGCTAAGCATGATAGTAGTAGGGATCTTAACTTAGGAAAATTCTACTAAGGCATCATCTACTAGGATTTCCCAAGTCATAGCATACTTAGTAAAATTCCATGCAAGTCCTACTCAAAACATCACTAATGCATAGTGAAAATAATAGGACATAGTATGAAGCACCACTTTCCTTTTTGGGAGAGAATATTAGTTCACTCCTTGATCTTGCAATAGTCACACTCTTCAAATTTCACTACAATTCAATCAAGGCACAAATTTAGTCTAGCATTCAAACAATTCACCACATAAAATAAATAAAACAAAACAATGCATGCAAGCATGCAAAAGATTGTTTTATTTGGAAAGGTGGTTTTTAATAGGCTATAAACATTTTAAAACACCTATTGGTCATTTATAAAAGTGGCAAGGTCATTTGAAAAAAAGTTAGTGAAAATGGCCATTTAAATCATTTTTGTTTTGCTAGCAATGATTTTATTCAAAGAATAATTTCTAGTGTTAGCCAAATATATTTTTAAACACAAATGTTAGTGTTTTTGGTCAAGTTGTTTAAATCCAATCCATTTTCAAAAGGTTTCACCCAAAATCCATTTTTAAATCAAAGCAACATTTTTATTTTGCTAGAAATGCCTTTAAGCAATGCAATATTTTTTCTAGGGTTCATCAAATATATTTTTAAATCCAAAACCTAGTGTTTAGGGTCCGAGAGTTTAAATAAAACCAATTTCAAAAGGTTTTACTCAAAAATTATTTTTAAAACATAATCAACAATTTTTGCTTTACTCAAAATGCTTTTATTCAAGGAATAATTCCCTAGTGTCACAAAATATACTTTTAAATCCAAAAGTTGGTTTTTATGGTCAGTGGGTTCAAAACAAACCATTTAAAAAAGATTTTACCCTAAAAACATTTTTAGAATAAATTTTATACACAAAATATGCCTAAACATGTTTCTGCAAAAACAACTAATTTTCCTGAAGCAAAACACTAAACAAAGGGCATTGTTGGAAATTATTCTTTTTTCTGATTCCAATGATATAAAATTTGCAAAATTTGGACGTGTGGATCTAAAGTTATGAATTTTGCAAAATCTAGCATCTAATAGTAATGTTTCTGTTTTACAAAAACACTGGCCACGTGCAGCGTTTCTACTGGCTAATACCGATTCGCACGGATCGATTTGTGGGCCATCAGATCTAAATGACCACGCACTCCACAGATGCAATCATACCGTTTCGATTAGTGATTCTATCGCGGCTCTACGATCTGCATCTAACGGCTATCAGTATCTCAACCAAGAATTGGCGGTGCTGCGACGGTGGATGGCGGCGGGGTGCTCGGGCAGAGGTATTCCGACAAAACTAGGAAGCGTGGGAGAGGGGGAAAATGCTCACTGGGTTTGCCGCGATGTGCTAAAGCTCGAGGTGGTCGTCGCAGATGAAGGGGCGCTCAGAGCTGCTGGCGATTCCTCTCCGGAGTCGTTGTTGGCGTCGGGCACGCTCTGGTGTTATCGATGGCAAGGTTACGGTGCACGCCAAAGCAAACAAAGGGTGCTGTTAGATGCGCAATACAATGGCGGTTGAACGAGTGTCATCCAGCGAGATAGGGGGACAAAACCTACCGGGAATGGCAGTCGGAGTTGAAGCCGACAGCGGTGACGTTCAGACAAAGACGGAGCCGAGCTTCGGGGACGCGCGCATGCGAGCTAGGGTTGCTGGAAGATGCACCTGGTGCTGGTGAGCATGCTCGTGCGATTTAGGGGACGGGAGAGGGTATGGTTTGGCCGGAATTCGCCGATGAGCTCGTCGGAGCAGAGGAGGTGTTCGCGAGAAATTTGGGCAGCCCTGGGGCTAAGAGGGAGCGGAGAGTGAGGGGAAAGATAGAGGGGACATGCCGACTAAATAGGGCATGATTGCTGGCGGTTTAATCGCGGCATTAAGAAGAATTGAAGGGGAGAAATCAGCGGCAGAAACTGGCAAGTGAAGGGGGAAGAATGGGTCGCGCGGAGACGATGAGCTGAGTTGGCAGGTCGGGTCACTTCGTCAGCGATTGAGAGGGGAAAACAGTGGGGTCTTGTTGTCTGAGAGCGAAGGGGTATAGATTCTGGTGAGAAAATAACTGCTCGGGGGAGAGAGAGAGAGGTGGGCTGCTGTTGGGCCTGTTGGGCTAGCTGGTCTGGGCTGCTTCTTTTCCCTTTTTTTATTCTTTTTCTTTTCTGATTTTCTGTTTTTGTTTTATTCTAATGATTTCAAACCCACTTTTTAATTCAAAACTTTTCCAACTTTCAATATATTTTAATACTGTTTATTAATATATTCTAAAGTCCATTTTAGAATAATTTCTTTTATTCCCTTAGGGTTTATTATTTATTTTAAATAGACATTTTTTCTTTATTTTAAATAAGATCCAAATATGGTTCCAATCCATAATTATTTTATTCTTTTTAAGTCAATTAGATAACTTTTTAATCCACTTGGGCAAATTCCAATTTATTATTTTCTCATGATTTAATTAATCATTTTCATTAGGGATTTGTCTCCATTTAAATAGAATTGAATTTAGTTTAATCCCATATAATTTTATTTGGATATTCTTTATCTCTTTATTTTCTTTGGATTATCTTTATTCCATTTGCTTATGGATTTAATTCAATTTTTAAATTGTCTTCTAAATAATTTCTTTGGAGTTTATTATTTAGTTTTGGGCAATTTGTCTTTATTTAAATAAAATTGGACATTGTTCAATTCTTATGATTTTATTTAAATAATATTTTACCCTTATTTATTATTCAATAATCTTTCATTTTATTTGTTTATGGATTTGGCCAAGATTTAATTTGTTTTTAAATATTCCTTATTTATTTATTTATTTTCTTCCTTTGCCTTATAAAATCCATATCTTTTCATTTATAGATCCAAATTTGGTGATTCCAATTTGTATAATCCTATTTAATATTTGTTTATCTTTTTAAATCCTTTTAGGATTATTTTGATCACTATTTGATATGAATTTTAGATAGGATCTTTATTAGCTTTGGAAATTATTTCCTTTTATCTTATTAAATTCATAATTTTTATCTATGGCTCCAAATTAAATGAAACCAATTTCTATGATCTTATAATATTTTTTTATCTTTTTTGATCATCTATAAATGTTTATTGCTAAATTTTATAAGGATCAAATCCATAGTCTTAGAGTGACCTTGGAAATTATTTCTTCCATTAGGGTTTTAGGGTTTTGGTTTAACTTTTCCAAGTGTTTAAATTTCAAGATACATTCATTGATGAATGCATTTCACTTGATTGAAACTGTGTTGGATTCAAATTTTATTCAAATTTGTTCCAGAAGGGTATTGAAGTTTCCATTTAGAAGCAAAAAGTTTCTTTTCACCCTAAATTTCAACAATTATTTCTTTTGTTTATTTATTTTTCACATTTCAAAATTTGGAAATTTTTGGGATGTGACCCTCTTCTTCATTATTTTCTTCGATAAAACATCCACATAGAAACAATGCCTCTTTCCAAGGGTTTTATTTTGAAAACTTTGTGGTAGGGTAAAACCCAAAATAGTGTTTATCATCGAATACCGTAGTTTCCAAGGAGGGAGGATGCTAAGAATCTTAACATCAATCTAAAGGGGTTATTGCGTGCACCCAAATTTGTCGTGGGATGCTTCGTTGGAAACCCCAAGAGCAAGGTGTGAAGAGCACATCAGCAAGTTTCCCTCAGTAGATACTGAGGTTATCGAACCAGAAGGAGGAAGGAAACGTCACACAGGTGTTGCAAGCAACGCGGAGACCTACACAACACAAACTCAAGACTTTGCCCCAACGAATCAGTGAGGTTGTCAAGCTCACCGGTTTGCTGTAACAAAGGATTAAATGTATGGTGCGAAAGGTAATGGTGGTTTGTAGCAAATAAACAGTAATAGTGGAAGATGTATCAATGATAAAGATTGCACTAGGGTCCATAGTTCACTAGAGGTGCTCTCCTTAGATAAACAACATGGCATGAAGGGTAAACAAATTACAGCAGGGTAATTGACAGGAACTGAGCAAGGCATAACAATGCAATACTAGTCAGAAAGATCCTATGAGATTCGATTGGGCAATACAACAATATACATAGACCTCCATCCAACTGCATCTATTACTAGAATTCCACCTTCAGGTTATCATCCAAACTCCCTCTAGTATTAAGTTGCAAGCAATAGACAACTGCTTCAAGCAAAGTGTGTAAGGTAAACAATCCACTTGTTCCATGAACAAGAGACCGTTGTTTTCTCCCTAGTGGCAACAACAAATCTACAACCGAAGAGATTTTTCTCACTTCCCTTGGAAACTAGAGGCATGAACCCACTATCGAGCATAAATACCCCCTCTTGGAGTCACTAGCAACTACTTGGCCAAGATAGCTACTAACAACTGAGAGCATGCAAGATCACAAACAACATAGACAATAACCATTAACCAAACTGACATAATAATCTCAATATCCATCGGATCCCCGCAAACACAACATGCATGATTACAAATAGATTAGATCTTGATCATGAACGGAGCTCACAAGATCTATACATGAAAGAATAAGGAGAAGATACAACCATCTAGCTACTACATGGACCCATAGTCCAAGGTGGAACTACTCACGCATCTGTCAACACCCGGATTTTTTAATCCCACATGCCTGTTATGCCATACATCGCAATCCCAGGATTACCATTTTTGCGAGACATGAAATTTTTGGATATCACAGTACATCATCAATTACAAACCATACATAAGTTCTTACAAAAATAAGGATCTCATGATCCAGTTCTTAATACAACTCAAACAGCGGAATAACGTAATAGTAGCGATAGCGTAAGCGAAGCTCCATCTTCAGGGTCACAGGCAATGCTGACGATGGGAGATGATCCTAGTTGTCGTAACCTTCCTGCGGTCCATCATCCTGATACTCCACTTCATAGTCTGGCCACGGGAATTGCCAGGGACAAAGCCATGAGTACTCTTTAAGTACTCGCAAACTAATACTAACAAATTAAAGGGGTTTTTGTAGTAGGGTACTAAGCTCTAAGGTTGTTTTGCAAAAATCCAGATTTACCTCTACTAAGTTCAGAAGCAAAGAAAACTAGTTGAGTGTTTTATAACACCTAAGTGGGAATTTGAATTTCATATCACAACCCTGTTGTGGTCAACTCAAAGTCATAATTCATTTCACAAGTCATTTTGAAAACATCTGCCGGGGGAACAGTATGGCCATTCCAACTGTCCATAATCGCGGACGCGGCTATTCGAATAGTTTGACACTCTACAGAGATTGTACACTTTCACCAAAACATTCGATACATCCGTCAGGAACAATCCTGAATTCACCATACTCAGTATGCAGATAATCAATCCTAACCTTTCAATTACACGCCCTAGTATAGGCACCTCTCCTGTGAGTTTGTCCTCCCAACCATAACCAACTGTCATCTTGGGTACTGCACAGGTGGACAATCTTCACAAGGTAGCCTCAGCTTAGACCTTGGTCGCGAGGGAACCCATACTAAGGTATATAAATTTACAGTCAAGCCCTACCCAAATTTTAGGTATTGTGGTTGTTCGATAAAATTGGAATGGTATCGCATCCAGACAACCATCAGTTTTATAAAGGGCTAAGGCTCATGCCTCAACATTTTCATCATCAAAATCATCTGGTGTTCGGAAAACACATGTCAAAACATTTTAGTAGAATGACTCATCATTCTAAGGTTTTCATAACCATTTTCACCAAGTATTCCCATCTAAAGTTGATCAAGTTTTATACTTAGCACTAGCATCTACAAGTGGTGGTAAATACTAATGAGGGGTCGTAAACAAGTGGAGATTTGCTAAGTTCAATCTCATGCCTTAGGATGACATCAAGATTATCTAACTTAGGCCCAATTTTATGCTCTTTATGCTACCTTTAGTCATATTTCTAGAATCTACAAGTCACCATGTAAACTCTAAGAGAAAGCTTTGATAAAGAAAATAAAGTATTAAGCTTGCAAGTAAAACTAGGATTGGGTTATCAAGTGGGTATGATCAAATATGCTTAAGGCATATAGTTGGCATAGTAACAAGCAAGTATTGGCTTGCATAATTTGCAAGGGTTAGCTTGCTAAGGTAATAGCTTCCTAATCCAACTAGTAGTATTAGGCTTGGTAAGTCGCAAGTGTTAGCTTGCCTTGTGTAGAGCAGTGGTTGAAGTTCTCCTCGGCTTCTTCCTCGTAGTATCCTCTTTCCTCCTCGTATCCTTGGTCGGTACTAGCGTCTATAAATAAATACGAGGTACACAATCACCAAAGAATACTTAATTATTTTAATCATCACACAAAAAGTCATACTAGGTGATCTAGCATCATCACTATTATCACAAGGATTAAAGCACTTGTATTGTTTATTTTATTTGAGAAAACTAATTTCTACTCATTAAAAAATTACTAAAGATTTAATATTCTCCAACTCAAACATGGGATCATGTTGACACATGTCATCACCACATATTTCAGTACATGGGAATGTGATTTAAAGTGGTGTCACAATTTCATAAGGTTTAACCTTTTTATTTTAATTAAATAAAGTGACTAGAAATGCCTATGTAGCATTCTTTTATTACTTGAACATTATTTCTGCAAGTAAACCCATATGTTTTTATATATTCTGAAAGGTATGATCAAATGTGATTTTTCATAGTTGGAATCAACTCAAAAGCCTTTATGATTGAATTTTGAAAATTTTTGAATGCAGAAAAGCTTCTTCCTTGTTATTTTTACCATGGTTGATCTATAACTACAAATGGTTTGAATCCAACGGGCATGGATTAAGCATTTTAGTACCTTTCTAACAAAATTGGTTTTATACATTTTGGTTCAGTGAATCGAGCTGGGTGGATTTTTGAATCTAGGTACAGAACTATGTTTGAAATTAAATGAATAAAGCTTAATTTGAATTGTTGGGTCGCGCGGGATGTTTTACTGGGCCGGCCCACTACACACATCGCGTACGCGGGATGGTTAAGTGGTTGTCCCCACGTGTCAGTGAGACGGGGAGGGGAGAAGCGGTACGGGGCAAGGTGAACCGCACGATCTAACTCTAATCGAACGACTACGGTTCATCGTCCACGTCGGGCAGCGCCGGCGAGACAGAACCCTAACGCGGTAGGTGGGGGTCGTGGGAGGCTCACCGGGGCTCAAGCGAGGGTCGGCGACAGGGGCGAACGACGAAGTCGACGACGGCGGTTCTCCTGGTACCGGAAGCTTCTCCTGGGGCGGCTCCAATCGACGGCTCCCTTCTTCTCCAGCAGCTGCGGGCTCCGGCCAAATTCCGGCGATGCGCTGCTCTCCTTGCTCCGGGAGTGCGGTGGGGTGGTTCTGGGTGAGAGGGGAGTGAACTGGTGTGGCGAAAACGAGTGGTGGATGCCTCTATTTATAGTGGTGGAAGGGGACCGACGGGCGCGGGCTCAGCTCGTCGTGGTCGATGGCACAGAGGGCTACTGGCATGGGCGACAGTAGGGGTGGTGCTGTGCTGCCTGGCGAAGCTCAACGGCACGATGGCGAGGCGTGGGGCGGTGTTGATCGGTCGGAACACGCCGATGCTCTGGGCGGGTCTGACAACGGTTTTAACGTCGCACAACGCGCGTGGTCCTGGGGTGCTGGTGATCATCCCTACAAGCGACGAGGGCGGCGCGCGGTCTGTGGGTGCTGGTTGAGCATGGCGCACTGGCGCTCTCTCGGTATGGTCGCAGAGAGGTTTGGCATGGGCATGTCGTGTCATCCAGGGGCTGGCATTGCTCGGGGCTGGGACAGTGGGTGGCGGTGGACGGTGTTGCATGTCCCAAACAAGGTTGGCGAGGCTAGTGCGGCCTCTAGCTCGCTGGCGACAATGGGGTGGCAATGGTGCTCTCGGCATGGTTGACATTAATGGCTAGGCTTGCCACAGTGGTGCTAAATCTAGCTATATTACTTTGATCATCTACTGAGAGTGTAGAGTGAACTATAGAGGGAACAAGTTAGGCCAATTTTACTGCATACTATATTGTTTCATGTTTGTTTGATTTGTATCTGCAAGGTGTTTAATGAAATGGCCGCAAGAACTTTAAATTTGAATTTTGGATTCAAACTTGGTGGGTTTGCTAGGCACATACTAGAGAGTGTCTGGTTAGTTGGATTAGTCAAGGGGCACTGGTTTGGTTGGGTTTTGAAAATGGGTGATCTTCACATATGATAAAGATTCAATTTTGAACTGTGATTTGAATGAGGTTGCCAAATTTTTCTGCAAGTTTGAAAGGTGGGATTTGATTTACTTTTACTTGTTCTAGCAAGGGGTGAAAAGAGTTGGAATAGTTTTTGTTTGAAATCTTGAACTAGAAACACTCAAAGTGACCTAGTGAGCAAGATTGGCAAAAATGACCATTTGCTTTATTTTATTTGTTTTTGATTTTCTCTTGTTTTGTTTCTGCATGGAAATGTTTTATATGATGTTATTTTCATCTTTAAACCATTTATTTCAATTTAGGTTAATCACACAAGTTCATTCATGCATTTATCAAATCATCTCATTCACACATGCATTCATATGATTTCGAATTAATTAAAGTTTTTGGTAACCCTCATTTTAGTGATTTGAGTTTGATGATCCTTGTGTTATATTTTTGGGATGTTACAAACCTTCCCCCCTTAAACAAAATCTCGTCCCGAGATTTGAAAAAGGAAGAAAAAACATTACCTAGGATTTAAAGAGATCGGGAAACTTCGTCCTGATATGATCTTCGTGCTCCCAGGTAGCTTCTTCTTCAGTGTGGTTGCTCCACTGAATCTTGAGAAACTTGATGCTTCGGGTCCTGATGGTTCTGAAAGCTTCTTCCAAAATATGGATGGGTACTTCGAGATAGGTTAGGTCATCATTGATCTCTATGGTCCGGTGATCAATGTTCTTGAAAACTTCAGTCTTCTCCGGAACTTCAAGGAATTTGCGAAGTAACGATATATGGAACACATTGTGCACTGCTGACATTTCTTCGGGCAGTTCCAATTGATATGATACTTCTTCTCGACGATTCAGAATCTTGAAGGGTCCGATATATCTAGGTGCTAACTTACCTTTGAGCTGGAAACATTGCATTCCTTTCAAAGGCAACACTTTGAGATACACGAAATCTCCGATATTAAAAGCGAGGTCTCGAAGTCTCTTGTCGGCGTAACTCTACTGTCTTGACTGGGCAGTCTTGAGGTGCTCACGAGTCTTGTGAACCTTCTCTTCTGCTTCTCGTAGGATATCGGGTTCGAAAATCTGACTCTCTCCTACTTCTGACCAATTCAAAGGGGTTCGAAAACTAGCTTGGTAACTGTTGTTGTAAGAAAATTCTGCGAAAGGTAGACAGTCTTCCCATTTAGATCCATACTCTAGCACACATGCTCTCAACATATATTCGAGTATTTGATTTACTCGCTCTGTTTGTCCAGAAGCTGTGCTGAAATCTAGTCGGGTTCCTAAACCTTCTTGGACTTTCTTCCAGAATCTCGAGGTAAACTGAGTTCCTCGATCCAATACGATGTTCTTGGGGACTCCGTGAAAACTGACGAGTCTAGCGATGTATAACTCCGCTAGCTTCGAACTTTGGTAGGTGGTCTTAACTGGTAAGAAGTGGGCGACTTTCGACAATCGGTCCACTATGACCCAGATAGAGTCATTTCCCCTACTAGAAGTAGGCAATCCGGTGATAAAGTCCATTCCAACTGAATCCCATTCCCATTCCGGAATCTGTAGAGGTTGCAATAGTCCAGCGGGTCTTTGATGTCCCACCTTGACTCTCTGACATATATCACACTTGGC
Organism: Avena sativa; assembly: GCA_916181665.1. Taxonomy (NCBI): domain Eukaryota; kingdom Viridiplantae; phylum Streptophyta; class Magnoliopsida; order Poales; family Poaceae; genus Avena; species Avena sativa. The sequence goes on from OV702295.1 coordinate 135,667,808, forward strand.
GATATAGCTTCCGATTTCTCTCTTCATCTTATGCCACCAAAATTGTTCCTTCAAATCCTAATACATCTTTGTTCCTCCGGGGTGGATAGAATAAAGAGTATCATGGGCCTCTTTCAAAATCACTTCTTTCGATTCCGAATCTGCTGGTACACAAAGGTGTCCTTTGTACCATAGAACTCCTTCATCTTCCGTAAATCCGGGTACTTTGCCTGTACCGATACGATGCTTGATTCCGTCGATACTAGCATTTCCTTTCTGCGCCTCTTTGATCTGACTGATCAAAGTGGGTTGAAGTTCTATGCTAGCCAAAAATCCTTCACTCACTAATTCCATTTGGAAATCTTCCATCTCTATGTGCAAACTTGGTTGCTCCTTCAAAATCATGGAGTTCAAGCGGCACGGCAATCTGCTAAGGGCATCTGCTACCACATTGGCTTTACCGGGGTGATAGTGAATGTCCAGATCATAATCCTTGATTAGGTCAATCCATCTTCTCTGCCTCATATTCATCTCCTTCTGAGTGAATATATACTTCAGGATCTTGTGATCCGAATAAATCTCACAACGGTTTCCCATCAGGTAATGCATCCATGTCTTGAGGGCTAGAACTACGGCTGCGAGTTCGAGGTCATGGGTTGGGTAGTTCTGTTCATGCTGCTTCAGTTGTCGGGAGAGATAAAATATAACTTTGCCTTCTTGCATTAGCACACATCTGAGGCCGATCTTGGATGCGTCACAATACACATCAAAGGGCTTCGTGATATCCGGCATGATCAAGATTGGGGCTGAAATCAATCTTCTGTTGAGTTCTTGAAAAATCGCTTCACATTTGTCCGTCCATTCAAACTTCTTGTCCTTCTTCAGCAATTGGGTCATGGGTCTGGCAATACTCGAGAATCCTTCTACGAACTTGCGGTAGTATCCCGCTAATCCGAGAAATGCACGAACTTGGGTTCGAGTGGTTGGGGCTTGCCAATCTTCAACATCTTTCACCTTCGCAGGGTCAACGGCAATTCCTCCAGCTGATACAATGTGTCCGAGGAATCCTACCTCCTATAACCAGAATTCACATTTGCTAAACTTGGCATACAACTGATGCTATCTAAGGGTTCCAAGAATGGTCCTTAGGTGTAGCTCATGTTCTTCTTCTGATTTGGAATAAATCAGAATGTCATCGATGAAAACAACGACAAACTTATCCAGGAAGTCCATAAAAATCTTATTCATGAGATTCATGAAATAAGCGGGGGCATTGGTCAATCCAAAAGACTTGATGGTATACTCGTATAATCCATATCTGGTGGTAAAGGCAGTCTTTGGAATATCCTCTGTGCGAATCTTGAGTTGATGATAGCCAGTTCTAAGATCAATCTTAGAAAACACTTTGGCACCAGTCAACTGGTCAAATAGGTCTTCTATCTTCAGCAACGGGTACTTGTTTTTGATAGTGACATCATTCAACTTCCAATAATCCGTACACAGATGGTTACCTCCATCCTTCTTGTTCACGAACACAACAGGTGATCTCCATGGTGACGCACTTGGTTGAATCAGTCCTATTTCCAGCATGGCGTCCAATTGCTTCTTTAGTTCTGCTAGTTCTGACGGGTTCATACTATATGGTCTCTGAGCTATGGGTCCGGTTCCAGGGATTAGTTCAATGATAAACTCTATATCTCGATCTAGGGGCATACCGGGAAAAACATCTGGAAATACATCGGGGTATTCACAGACTATCCGGACTTGGTCAATTGTGGGCTGGGCTATACTCCTGTTGCACTTGAACTGACGAGGTAAGGTTTCAGATACATGCTCGACTGATATTCCGGTTGTACTGGTCATGGTTATGGCTTTCTTGGCATAGTCAATTAATCCTTTGTGTTTGGACATCCAATCCATTCCTAGTACTACTTACAAACCTTTAATTCCGAGTACTATTAGATTAGCATAAAAATCTATTCCATGGATTTGGTTAGGGACGGCTTTGCAAATTTGCCTAGCTTTGGTGGTTGAACCAGGTATTTGAACGATCATAACATGCTTCAATTTGGTTGGGTGAATCTTACTAGTGCATGCAAATTCTTTAGTGACAAATGAGTGCGATGCTCCAGAATCAAACAACACTCTTGCAAGTACTGAGTTAACAAAAAACATACCCAGCACGACATCTGGCGCCTCCTGGTCTTCTTCAGCATGCATGAGAAAAGACGGCCGTTGCGGTTGAGCGAGTTCCCTGGGGCAAACCTTCTTCCGGGCTGAACACGACGCTGTTGTTGAGCTGGGGCATTTGCATTGGGGGCTGTGGCATTCTTCTTGGGGCACTCATTGTAGTAGTGACCCTTGGTTCCACATTCATAACAAGTCACTTGCGACTTGTCCTTCGCTGCAACAGGCACAACATTGCTTCCGGTCCTTGGGGCAGTGTTGGTGTTGGTGGCGACATTGTTGTTGTTGAACTTGAAATTGCTAGAGTTGTCGGGTTTGCTGTGGTTTCCTCCGGGCCTTTGGGTTTCCACGGTTGGGATAGGTCGGACGGTTCATAGGGGGTCTGTTGTTTCTTGGCGCAAATCCTGGAGATGGGTTGGTGCGATACTTTGGTGTCTAGTGGGTTCCTGGTTGATGCATCATGCGGCGCTTGCGGTTCTCATTTGCTTGGTTGATATTTCCTTCCATCTGGATGGCAAAGTCGACTAGGGCTTCAATATCAGCAAAGGGGATATTGAATAACACCGTCTGCATCTCATCGTGCAGACCATTCAGGAATCTCTCTTTCTTCTTGGCTTCAGTGTCGATCTCATCCGGGGCATACCTAGCTAATGACAAGAATTTGTCACGATATTCCACTACTGTCATCTTTTGTAGAGGTCCCAACCTTTAATAAGGTAGAGATCCCTGTGTTTACAATGCTAGTCCCTGGATCAATAGCTAGCATCCACAGTTAAGATATAATATCAAGAAACAAAGGTCATAATACAACTTTATAACCAGGATTAAAATAATTGATTACATCTTACATAGCTCATTTGGCTAACTCAATACATTGCAGCAGAATATACTATAGCATGGAGTCCTTCATCTTCAAAGTGCCACAGGCAATCATGTTGGTTGTAGACTTGTAATCCTAATCAACACACTTCACTAACATCAAACAAACCTGCAACATAATATGTTACAGCCACAAGGGTCAATACATTTGAATTGTATTGGCAAGTGATACTAGGGTAGTATAGTGGAGTCTATCATCTATATGCATTTGGCTAGGTGGAGCTTAAGCTTGCTTTGCTCAAAATAGATTTTTCCTTGTCATTTGAAAACACTAAGTTTTTGTTTGGCAAAAAATCACCCAAGGAAGCACCAATAGAAATCAGTGAACCTTCATCCTTGTTTAACCACAAGTTTTTAACTTAGAAATTGGGATGAGGAGATTCTTGATAGCTTCCATGTCTTGATGCTCAAATTGTCCTTTAACAGGGACATGGCTAAGTACTTAGATTTTTCACTCTGCAGAGGTGGTGCACTTTCCCCACAAGACTTGGTTTCACCAAGACAAGATCTTTCAGAAGCCTTCCCTTAGACCAGAATGAACGCGTTCCAACAATCATCCCCTACCACCAACTGTCCATTTGGCTAAGTTATTACAACCTATATGATCCAGGCAGAGCCCATAATTCCAAGTGGTTGCCCTTGAAGCTTCTCAACATTTGACATCTCAAGTCTCTTTGTTCGTGGGTGGCAGTCCACAAGAGAGATACCAAGTTTTCCCCAGCCTATTGGACTTGGTGATGCCCAAGTTTTCCCCAGCATACTGGACTTGCGTAACCACTCAACACAAACCATTCTTTCCATTCCACCTAGGTGATTCATTCAGATAGTTGTTTTATTAAACAAAACACAAGTCCTTGACTTAGAAATATTCCATTGCATGAATATAATCCACCCTTGTTTTCTACTAGCTAATCTAAGCATGATAGTAGTAGGAATCTTAACTCAGAAAATTTCTGCTAAGGTTTCATCTACTAGGATTTCCCATGGCATAGTTTATACTTAGCAAAATTCCATGCAAGTCCTACTTAGAAATATCACTAATGCATAGTGAAAATAATGGGACAAAAGTATGAAGCATCACTTGCCTTTTTGGTAGAGAATTATAAGTTCACTCCTTGATCTTGCAATAGTCACACTCTTCAAATTCCACTGCAATTCAATAAAGCAAGCAATATTCAATATACCATTCAAGCAATCATCACATAAAATAATAAAAACAAAGCAATGCATGCAAGAATGACAAAGATTGTTTTATTTTGGAAAAGTGGTTTATATAGGTTATAAACATCATAAAATATCTTTTGGTCATTTATAAAAGTGGCAAGGTCATTTATAAATGTGGCAAAACCATTTGATATCAAGTTAGTGAAAATGGCCATTTTAAGTTATTTTTGTTTTGCTAGATATGGTTCAAACCAAAGTAATATTTTCTAGTGTTTGACAAATACATTTTTTAAACACAAATGTTAGTTTTGTATGGTCAAGTGTTTAATATTGAAACCATTTGCAAAAGGTTTTACCTATAAACCATTTTTATACCAAATCAATATTTTATGTTGTTGGAAATGCTTTTTAGCAAAGTAATAATTTATAGGGTTCATCAAATATATTTTTAAATCCTAAAACTTGGTGTTTAGGGTCAGAGAGTTTAAATCAAATCATTTTCCATAGGTTTTACTCAAAAAGTATTTTTAACACATAAACCATATTTTTATTTGACTAGAAAATGTTCTAATTCAAATATTTATTCTTTGGCTTCACCAAATATATTTTTCAATCTAAAAGTTGGTTTATATGGTCAGTAGGTTAAAAACAATCCATTTCCCAAAGATTTTATCCTTAAAACATTTCTTGAATAAATTTTATGTTCTAAATATGCCTACACAAGTTTCTGCAAAAACAACTATTTTACCATAAGCAATTCATTAAACAAAGTGCATGGTTGTAAATTACTTGCTCTGTTGATTCCATTGATATAAAATTTGCAAAATTTGGACGTGTGTATCAAAAGTTATAGATTTTACAAATTCTAGCCTCTAATAGATCAAATCTGTTTTTAAAACAACAGGCAGTGCCACGTGGCGTGATCCTACTAGGCGATACCGGTTCGCGCAGATCAACAGATACGGGTCGTTAGATCTAAGTTACATCGCACGACACAGATGCTCTCGTACCCCTTCACTTAATAAATCTATCGCAACGCTACGATCTAGATCCGACGGTTCTCAGCGCTTTGACCGGAAACCGGAGGCGCTGGCGGCGGCTGCGCGGCGGCGGCGCTCTGGCGGTGAGGTTGCCGGGGATACAGGGGGATAGAAGAGGAGTGGGATGGCTCACCAGAATCGCGTGATCTTGCTGATGCTCTTCATGTCCTTGGTTGGCGAAGGGGCGCTCGAGGATGACGGTGATTGCTCGCCGGAGAAGCTTCTGGCGGCGGTGCGCTCGGGCTGTCATCGTTGGCGATGTTTCGGACCACGCGGGGAAGGTGAACAGAGAGGAGGCAGATGGCGGCGATGCTCAAACGTGGTGGTTGCCGAGCATATGGGGCTCGTGCGGATGATCTGGATCTACTGGCAGATGCGCCAGAGGGTGGGGATCATGCTCGTGGGGGTTAGAGGCAGAGGGGAGGTGCGGCTTGGCCGGAATCGGAAAAAGGAGCTCGTCGGGGCAGCGAGGTTGCAAACGAAATTAGGGACAGCCTGGTGGCTCTGGTCGTGTGATGTTTGAGGGGAAAGAAGGAGGGGAGGGAGGCAGTTAAAGGGGAGTAATCGCGGGGAGGAATTGCTGGCGGAATTGTGCGAATTAACCCGAGGTTTAAACGAGCAGTAACGGCCGGAGTTGAGGGCGAGGTCAGCGTGGGTGAGGAAGACGGTGACGTGGCCATGGGTCCTGGTGGTCAGCGAGAGAGAGAGAGGTTTCGTGTGGGGTCGCAGAGTCAGCGACTGAGTGGGTTTGTTCTGCGGTGAGAAGAAAAACGTTTCGAGGGGAGAGAGGGAGTGGCTAGTTGGGCCAGTGGGCTGGGTTAGCTGGGCTGGCTTGTTCCATTTTTTTGTTTTGAATCCTTTTCTTTTTTTGTTTTCATTTTTCTATTTTGATTTTTATTCAAATAATTCAATGTCCATTTAAATTCAAACCTCTACCAAACTTTGTGTATATTCAAATACTGTTTATTAATACATTCTAAAGTCAAATTTAGAATATCTCTTTTATTCTTTTTAGGGTATATTAATTATTTAAAATAGGCCTTTGTATTAATTCAAATAAGATTTATAAATGTTTTCAAACTCCATTTGAAATCTAAATTTTACCAAATCTTTTCAGTAGGTTTTATTTAAAAAAATAAAACACTTTGAATTATTATTTAAAATACTTTATTTTGTTTTTAATGTTCATTTAAAATGAGAAATGTCTTTACTTAAATGAAATTGGATAATAATAAATTCTCATGATTTTATTTAAATAATCATTTACTCTTTTTATTAAACAAAAATATTTTATTTTATTTGCTTGGCCAAGATTTAACTTGGCTTTTTAAAATAATCCTTATTTACTATTTCTTTCTTTATCTTATAAAATCCATATCTTTTTATTTAAAGGTCCAAACTTGGTGATTCCAACTTTCAAAATTTTATTTAATATTTGTTTACCCTTTTAAATCTATTTAGGATTATTTTTTCACCATTTGGTATGGATTTTTAGATAGGTTCTTTATTAGCTTTGGAAATTCAGTTTCCTTATCTTATAAAATTCATAAGATTTTATCTATGGTTCCAAATTAAGTGAAACCAATTTCTATGGTTTTACAATATTTCAATTTGTCATTCTTGATCATTTATAAATGTTTGTTGACAAATTTTATATGGATCAAATCCATAGTCTTAGAGATATCTTGGGAATCTCCCATTAGGGTTTTGGTTTATTTTCCAAGTGTTTAAATTTCAAGATGCATTTATGAAGAATGCATTACACTTGATTTGAATTTAGTTGGATTCAAGTTTTATTCAAAGTTTGTTCAAGATGGGTTTTGATGAATTCATTTCAAAACAAAAAGTTTCTTTTCACCCTAAATTTCAAAAATTATTTATTTTGTTTATTTATTTTTCACATTACAAAATTTGGAAAATTTTGGGATGTGACATCCTTCCTTGCTTTAGTTCTCTAAATTCATCTCTCATCCTCTTGATCAAACCAGGTGGCACATGGGTTCTGCTAAACTTGACCTTGAATTCCTCCCAAGTCATCATCTGACCTCCGGTCATTGCACGAACGTTGTTCCACCATGCTCTTGCATCTCCGGCTAGATAGTGGGTGGCGAACAGAACTTTCTCGTTAGCTTCCACTCCTGCGACTTCCAGATTGTTCTCCATTGTTTGCAGCCAATCATCTGCATCTAAGGGTTCTTCTGACTTAGTGAAAACAGGTGGATTGGTGTTCTGGAAATTCTTGAGCTTAGATCCATGGTTGTCCTGATTTCCATGGCCTTGGTTGTTGTTGGCCATCCGAGCTATCTGTTGAAGGGTGGCTAGGTTAGCTTGACGTTCGACTCTTTCGGCTTCGCGGTCCGAAACCATCATTTGCAAGAGTTGCAATATAGGGCCCGGGGCTGAGTTGCTTCCTCCGCGAGGCATCTGAAGATTGAGATAGATCATGAGAAAAGAGGGAAATTTCTAAGGTTCAGGGTTGTTTTGTAACATTGTTAAAGTGTGATTCAGATTTTGCTAGCAACTTGCTTTTCATTCATTCATAGCACACAATACAACACACACCACAACAAAGAAAAACAGATGGTTTTCAGAACCATTATGTGAAGCTACGATATAGTGGGACCGAATACAATTCACTAACGCTAGTGCTCAGGTGCTACTACTCCTCGGAGTTAGTGTACTCATCGTCCTCATCATCATCGATGAAGGCAAAATCATCCTCATCGGTGAAGAAGTCCATGGCTTGATCCTCTAGAAAGTCATCATCATCGCTGAGATAGGAGTAGGGGTCTCCACGAAGGTCTTCTCCGGCATTCTCCCTTTCCTCCAACTGCATGTCTCTCTCGTGGATGGTCTCCTCCAAATCCGTGATCCGGTGGCGAATACGGGCAATGATGCGCTCCTTCTTGTCGAGCTGACGGCGACGAGACTTGCGATCCTTCACTAGCATGGCGAGGGTCTGATCCTTCTTCTTGGCGATGGCATACTTGTGGTTGGCATAGGAACGAGCATTGTCCAACTCCTTCTGATGGTTGTACAGCATGAAGCTGAGGTGGTCCAATTGACTCTTCAGCTCGGGGTGATATGGGGATTCCACTAGCTGTCCCATAACATCACGCGTTGGATAGAACTCAAAAGGGGTACCCTTGATCTGATTGATACTCTACCCACACAGACGGGCAAGATCTTCCTGCATGGCCCTGGCCAGTCCATCGAGCCAATTGTTTTCTCTTAAGGTGAACTGAATTCCCTCTGCAGTGGGAGGTTCAATCTTTCGTCGGAGACTTGCAACAACTAGCCACTACAGATCTTCTCCTTCCTGATCATTGAGCTGAGCTCCAAAGAACTCGGGGTGCGGACGCTCCAGAAGTTCCAAAAGCTGGTCCAAGTCACGCTCAAAGATGAGGTCTCCTCCATTCCCCAACTGATAAAACTTGTTGTACTTCACGTCCATCTATAAGAATATAGGATGAGTAAGTTAGTAGAGTGATCAAGTGTGTCAAATTTTATGTATTTTGCAAGAATTTTTGAGGAACATGAAATTTTGATGAAAGAATCCAAGTGATAAGAATGGGAATAAGTTTTTGTAAATACTCACTTCCTTTTGTTTTGAAACTAACTTCTTGATTCAAACGTCCATTCTAACTAGGGTCTCCTATGGTCAGGATGGCTCTGATACCAACTTGTCAACACCCGGATTTTCAATCCCAGATGCCTGTTATGCCATACATCGCAATCCCAGGATTACCATTTTTGCGAGACATAACATATTTGGACATCACAGTACATCATCCATTACAAACCATACATAAGTTCTTACACAAATAAGGATCTCATGATCCAGTTCTTAATACAACTCAAACAGCGGAATTACGTAATAGTAACGATAGTGTAAGCAAAGCTCCATCTTCAGGATCACAGGCAATGCTGACGATGGGAGATGATCCTAGTTGTCGTAACCTTCTTGCGGTCCATCATCCTGATACTCCTCTTCATAGTCTGGCCACGGGAATAGCCAGGGAAAAAGCCATGAGTACTCTTTAAGTACTCGCAAACTAATACTAACAAATTAAAGGTGTTTTTGTAGTAGGATACTAAGCTCTAAGGCTGTTTTGCAAAAAGCTAGATTTACCTCTACTAAGTTCAGAAGCAAAGAAAACTAGTTGAGAGTTTTATAACACCTAAGTGGGAATTTGAATTTCATATCACAGCCTTGTTGTGGTCAAGTCAAAGTCATAATTCATTTCACAAGTCATTTTGAAAACATCTGACGGGGGAACAGTATGGCCACTCCAACTGTCCATAACCGCGGACGCGGCTATTCGAATAGTTTGACACTTTGCAGAGATTGTACACTTTCACCACAACATTCGATACATCCGTCAGGAACAATCCTAAATTCACCATACTCAGTATGCGGATAATCAATCCTAACCTTTCAATTACACGCCCTAGTATAGGCACCTCTCCCGTGAGTTTGGCCTCCCAACCATGACCAACTGTCATCTTGGGTACTGCACAGGTGGACAATCTTCACAAGGTAGCCCCAGCTCAGACCTTGGCCGTGAGGGAACCCATACTAAGGTATATAAATTTCCAGTCAAGCCCTACCCAAATTTCTGGTATTGTGGTTATACGATAAAATTGGAACGATATCGCATCCAGACAACCATCAGTTTTATAAAGGGCTAAGGCTCATGCCTCAACATTTTCATCATCAAAATCATCTGGTGTTCAGAAAACACATGTCAAAACATTTCAATAGAATGACTCATCATTCTATGGTTTTCATAACCATTTTCACCAAGTATTCCCATCTAAAGTTGATCAAGTTTTATACTTAGCACTAGCATCTACAAGTGGTGGTAAATACTAATGAGGGGTGGTAAACAAGTGGAGATTTGCTAAGTTCAATAGGATGCCTTAGGATGACATCAAGATTATCTAACTTATGCCAAATTTTATGCTCTTTATGCTACCTTTAGTTATCTTTCTAGAATATACAAGTCACCATGTAAACTCTGAGAGAAAGCTTTGATACAGAAAATAAAGTATTAAGCTTGCAAGTAAAACTAGGATTGGGTTATCAAGTGGGTATGATCAAATATGCTTAAGGCATATAGTTGGCATAGTAACAAGCAAGTATTGGCTTGCATAATTTGCAAGGGTTAGCTTGCTAAGTTAATAGCTTCCTAATCCAACTAGTAGTATTAGGCTTGCTAAGTTGCAAGTGTTAGCTTGCCTTGTGCAGAGCAGTGGTTGAAGTTCTCCTTGGCTTCTTCCTCATAGTATCCTCCTTCCTCCTCATATCCTTGGTCGGTACTAGCGTCTACAAATAAATACGAGGTACATAATCACCAAACAATACTTAATTATTTCTAATCATCACACAAAAAGTCATACTAGGTGATCTAGCATCATCACTATTATCACAAGGATTAAAGCACTTGTATTGTTTATTTTATTTGAGAAAATTAATTTCTACTCATTGAAAAACTACTTAAGATTTAATATTCTCCCACTCAAACATGGGATCATGTTGACACATGTCATCACCACATATTTCAGTACATGGGAATGTGATTTGAAGTGCTGTCACAATTTAATAAGGTTTAACCTTTTTATTTTAATTAAATAAAGTGATTAGAAATGCCTATGTAGCATTCTTTTATTACTTGAACATTATTTATGCAAGTAAACCCATATGTTTTTATATATTCTGAATGGTATGATCAAATGTGATTTTTGAGAGTTGGAATCAACTCAAAAGCCTTTATGGTTGAATTTTAAAAAAGGTTTGAATGTAGAAAAGCTTCTGCCTTCTTATTTTTACCATGGTTGATCTATAACTCCAAATGGTTTGAATCCAACGGTCTTGGATTAAGCATTTCAGTACCTTCCTAACAAAATTGGTTTCATGCATTTTTGTTTGGTGAATCGAGCTGGGTGGATTTTTGAATCTAGGTACAGAACTATGTTTGAAATTAAATGAATAAAGCTTAATTTGAATTCTTGGGTCACGCGGGATGTTTTACTGGGCTGTCCCACTACACACATCGCGTACACAGGATGGTTAAGTGGCTGTCTGCAGGGAATATGCCCGAGAGGCAATAATAAAGTGGTTATTATCGTATTCCTTATTTATGATAAATGTTTATTTTGCATGCTATAATTGTATTAATACGGAAACGTTAATACATGTGTGTTTAATAAACAAAAAGGAAGTTCCTAGTTATGCCTCTCTTATAAACGAGCTCATTGATTAACAAGATGATCAAAGTTTCCTGATCATGGACATTGGATGTTGTTAATAATGAGGTCACAACATTAGTGCAATGATGTGATGAACATTCATCCAAAGTATAGCATTACGATCAAAGTAATTGAGTTTATATTGCTATATCAACTTACGAAGTGATCCTAATCCTTAGACCATGAGATCATGACAATCACTAACACCGGAAGAGTTTCTCGAGGACATCAAACGTCACACCGTAACTGGGTGATTATAAAGATGGCTTCAGAACTACTAAAGTGTTATGTTGATACCCATAGATCGAGAGTGGAATTTGTTCATCCCGATGATGGATAGATATGCTCTAGGCCCTCTCGGTGATATCACATTGATTAGCTTGCAAGCAAGTGATTTGATCACTAGAATGTTATATCACGGGAACAAGAAAAGAGTGCATGTCGGTAAAGAGATCAAACTAGGTATGGAGATACCGATGATCGAATCTCGGACATGTAATATATCGTGAAACAAAGGGATTAAGATACTAGCGTAAAAGGTTCACATGATCACAGAAGTGATCGTTGAATGTGTGGGAGTCAGTACGGATCTCCAGGTCCCGCTGCTGATTATTGATCGGAGAGGGGTCTCGATCATGTCTGCATTATTCGTGAACCGTAGGGTGACACTCTTAAGGGATACCGACACCATTCAGAGCTAATGATATATCATAAAAAGAAAAGGAAAGCGCAGGAATTTATTTCACTAGACACTGGAACTGTTTCGGTTGAAATTGCTGAAACTGGTTATGCATGTGAAATTGAATACTAGCAAGGGGTTTTATGTGAATATTTGTTAATTGAAGTAATTAAAAAATTCTGAATAAATAAATAAAAGAGTTTTATTTAAATGAGAGCTTGCATTAAATTTGGTGGAAATTTAATGCATGTGAGTGTATTTTTGAGTGGAGGCTCTTTTATGGGAGTGGAGTCTTTTCATTTTGAGTGGGAGCTCCACCCACATGAATGTGGGAGAGGTGGGGTCAGCCCCATGGCTGGGCTCCATGCCCCTTGGGTGCCCCCCTCTCTCCTATAAAAGGCCCCCTCTCATCCTCTCAAAACACACCTCCTTGCGAAGGATCTCTCTCCCCCCTTTAGAATTTCCCCATGGTCTCGGATCAGCGAGATACATGTTCCTGGTGGCTTTTTCTGGAAGGATTTGTTTCTTCCGCTGCTTCGCTGGAGCGAGGGCGCGGAGGCTGTCGGGGTACCCGTACGTGTGTGCGATCACGGATGCACCACTGCTTTGCGGTGCTGGACTTGATGGTGCTGGACCGGCTAGACCAGATGGATTTCATCACGATCTTGAGATCGGCAAGCGTTCGTCTACATCATCCACGAGTACAACCTTGTTAATGCTATTCGGTCTTCGAGGGTATGTATTCTATGGATGTATATCCACCCGTTGCTTGTATCTAGTAGATAGATCTTGGTACATAGTTGTTCCCATCGTAGGAGAATTTTTGTTTCTATGCTGCGAACCCAACAGTGGTATCAGAGCCGGATCTATGCGTAGATGCTTTGCACGGGTAGTACACATATGAGTATGTGGGCGATGATGATCATTTTATTGCTTCTTAGTTGTAATTTGGATATTAGTGGCATAGTGGGATGAAGTGGCCCGGACAAACTTTATATGTCCTCGCACATGAGACCTGTTCCACGCTTGACATGCAACTAGTTTTGCATAAGTGGCTAGCAGGTGTCTGTCTCTCCTACTATAGTCAATATTTAATTTGCAACGAGTTATCAACAATTTGGTTATCCTCGTTGTGGTTCATGTTCGTAGGTAAGAACGGTTCTATCTTCGAAAGCCCTAATCCACGTAAAACTTGCAATGGATAAATTAGAGGCATCTAGTTTAGATTGTTGCTGGGATAGTGTTATGATATGGTGATGTTGTAAGTATATGTATGAGATGATACTCTTACAACATACATAATGTGTAAGTTCCATAGACCTTGGCCTTACACATAAAGGTATGATAGTGACATACCGTGATGCACATGATAGAGATCATATGCGGGAACCATATCATTTCACTAATAAACATGTGATGTTTGATAGCATATTATATTGCTTGTTTGGCGTTTTATTAGCATAATAAGATGATCCCTCATTTAGATGTCAAGATAAAAATGTGCTCTTCCTTAAGTAAGCACCGACAATGTTTCGTCGCTTCAAGACATCACGTGATGATCGGGTGTACTTGAATCCACGAGCATATCTCGGGTGTAAGACAGTTACACATGCGAATACTAAGGTTCTTACTTGGCGAGCCTAGCATGTATAGACATGGCCTCAGAACACGAACTGAAAGGTTAAGCATGAGTCATATGTTTTGATATTATGACCATATGAATGCTCGCCTTTGAGGCTACACCGACTCACATGATGATCGGACTTGGTGTAGTGGATTTGGCTCATGTAATCACCAAAAAGGCACGAGGGATGTCGTTTTTGAGTGGGAGTTCATTTCTAATTTGGATTAGTAGAACTCAATTTATCATAAATTAAATCAGAGTGAATTTGCATAATTTGTTGTAGTCATTGGCATCCGTTCACCACCTTATGCATAGTTGTAATTGAGATAATAGAACTATAGAACTCTGGATATATACTTTACGAACTGGTATCGTATTGTGTTGAGTGTCAATCTAAAGTTTAAAGTCCTATTGCAAACTTTCAGCAAACTTTGTTTACTCCATGAGATTTAATAATTGGTATTAAATCGAGAGTAACAATTCCAGTGTTAGTATCTTAAGTATCATGTTTGCCTCCATGATTCTTGATTGTTTTAATATCAAGTTTATCTAGGAGCTGAAAGAATTGTTTCAGAAACCATAATGTGTGGCAGATATAACGATATCTGAAACAATGTTTTGGTAGCAATATGATCGAGTATAATGTATGTTCTCATATTGGATAAGAATTTACAAAGGTTGGAGATTCTAGACATCCTAATCATCCAAAAGGGTTTTGGAAAGTAACGTTATACTCACGATTCGTCTTTATAAGTTACATTAGCTTGATCATGAAAGTCGTCATGATAAGGATGAATAAAAGATGTATGTAAAGTGTTTACTACACTAAAAGATTACTAAAGAATAGATTTTGAAAGAATGCCGATCATTTTGATGATGGTGATCTACTTCAAAGTGCAAGTCCAAAGGTATTATTATTTGAATGTACATGCTTTGGACTATGTGTCATGTATATGGCGCCACTTTTGATGTTGATAGATTCTTTTAAAACATAAAAGGAAATGCTGAAAGAGAATCTATAAAATATATTTGGCAGAAAAGAAAAGATTGGAAATATCCAATTTAGGTATATGGATGATATACATGTTATGGTTGTATTCTTTGCTTGTTAAATAATGTGGTTCTTGGGTATTGGATACCGAATTGGTTGGTATAAAATTTCATACGGAACGATGCAATTCATGAACCACAATGGCCTAAGTAACTAGCAAGAGAATATGTGATGATGTTCATCGAAAACAAACAAACCATTGTTTGTATTTCTCGTTGACATCAAAGCTTGACTTCAAGATTTGTTTTAATAATTGTTATTTAAATCAGGTATTATGAGAACAAAGGTTGTTCAAATAATTACCGTATTCCATATAAGATGGATGATTTACAAATCTAGTTGAAGAAATCACATCCATAAAAACTAATGCTAAAATGTCGCAAGACAAATGATTAAAAGATCACTTACGAAGTGATATCGCCGTTTAAATTATATTGGAAATAAAACATGAAGAAACTCCATTTTCATGGATTTTTGGAGACTTTGATTTGATCAAGTGATGCTTGTGAGACTTTCCTAGGGATAACTAAAACTTAGTTCAAAGGCCAAAGAAGAATGAACGACTAAAATATTGGAATTTATACATATCGATGTATGTAGTCCATTATGTGTAGTCGTAAGCGATGGGTTTCAACTTCATATACTTTCTCCGGAAATTTGAGTGAAAATTCACTTAATGAGAAAGAAGTATGAAATATTTGAAAATGTTTCAAAGACTTTCAAGATGAAGTAAAAAATCATTGTAACAAGAAAATAAAATGGTTTATGATTTTATCATAAGGGATTTATTTGAGTTACAAGTGTAACAAGAAAATGAATTATGATTTATCATAAAGGGATTTATTTGAGTTACAAGTTTAGCAAAACACCTAGATTTACATCTCCCGAAACACCATAGGAGTATGGAGTGTTTGAGATTTTTAATGAAACCTTGTTTGACATGGTTGGATCAAAGGTGTTATTTATAAAACTGCCATTATGTTTTAAAAGATTAAAGCTTTAGAGATTACCGCTTTTACACTGAAAAGAGCTCCATCTTGATCCATTGAAATGACACTATATGAGTTATGGTTTGGGGTAAAACCCAAGTTGTCATTTCTTAAATTTTGGTATGCTATACATAAGTAAGATGTTTACAACCGAAGTCGAATGAGCATATCTTTGTAGGTTATTTCGAATAACAATTGGTTATTCCTCCATAACACTAAGGACAAAAGGGTTTGTCGCTTGAAATGTGAAGTTTCTTGAAAAAGGAATTTTTCGCAAAATTTAAGTGGGAGGACAATAGAACTTTGATAAGGTTAACGAACCTTAGCTAAATGCGCTAAGTTGCGCAGCGCCGGAAATCGTTCCGAAGGCTGCCATAATGCTCATAGCTTATGTGCCTCAAAGGTTGTGGTCACGGAGATCTAAGTTCTTATTGAACCAAGTCAGTCGGATAAACAATCAAATACTGAGATTTGAGAGTAAAGCATTATTATTTGACAATGATGAACCGACTACATACAAATAAGCGATGATGGGCCCTGACTCCTTCAAATGGCTTGAAGCCATACAATCCGTGATAGTTCCATACACGAGAAATCAAGTTTTGAACTTGGAAGACCCTTCGGAAAGGTGTAAAAACCTATCGGTCGTATTTGGATCTATAAAGAAATAGACATGGATGTTTCACATCTATGAAATAATCGACATGTCATAAAGTATTTTATGACAATGTTCAAGGAGTTGAATGTGACAAGATATGATCTTTCATAGCGATATTTAGTCTGGACAGATTAAAGTAGCAACCACTTCATATAATTTGGTATATGGTAGATGAATAAACAAAACAAAGTTCTTCTAATAGAATGGTTACCTAGGACGTGTACATGACATGATACAAAGGGTTTTGTTAATTCAAAGGATTCTAAAAAGGGCATGCAAACTTCAATGGTTGAAGTAAGCATCGCGGAGTTAGAATCTTCACCGTGATGAAAAGGAGTTTTCATTAGGAGACGATGAAGATGCTTGCATTTGCAAGAAATTAAGTGGGGGCGCTGAGACATATTTCTAATACATTATGTGGAGGACATCTTGTTGATTAGAAATGATGTAATTTTTATTGACAAAGGTTAAGAATTTCATTTTGATGAAAGACTTAGGCAAAACCTGAATATTTAGCATGAATGTCTATAGTGGATAGACTGTGACGCTAATATGGTTGTGCCAAACGTACATATATGAGATATTGAAGGAGTTCAATATAGAAACGACAAGAAACGTTTCTTGTCGCATGAAAATGAATTGAATCAAGATTCAAGTGTATCGACACTTGATAAGTGAAACAAGATTCAAGTGCTTTGACACATGATGAGTGAAATCACAAGGATGTTTTGATCAATCATACCATGATATGTACACATCTAGATATGTCCTATGCTCTAAATGTTATGAGCATATACCAGAATGAATCATAAAATGATCATTGGACAATAGTAAGGAAATTCTTATGATCTTTTGGAAGAACTAAGAATATATTTGTGTAGAGGTGACAAACAATTACAAATAGTTCATTGTAAAGCGTTACATTGATACTAGTTTTGTCACAAGATACAAATTAAGTTTATCTCAATTTAAACTATGGGTGGCACAATGTAATGGAAAGGAGATTACATGATGGATTTGGATGAAATCCATAGTTAAGACATTGTGACGAATACTACAACAAAAAGGCTAAGTATATGACTGCTATAGTAGCAGCAAAAGAGGGAATTTGTGTCAAGTAGTTTGTTATCAAACTAAGGTGTGGTTCGCAACGGGCTAACACTAAAAGATATATTGCATGACAATAGTATCGACGTGATTTAACCCCAAGAAACTAAAGGTCTCACCAAATGACCAAATTTATACAATGCCATCCCATTGGAGAATGAGTGATGCGTGGAGACGCAAAGACATGTAAATACACACGGACCTAAAGCGTCAGATCCGTAGATTATGTTAACTACTTGCAATTGCATATATGGAACACCATAAAGCCATAGGTGTTCAAATACGCAAAGTTTTCAAACTAGATTATTGTCTCTAGTGCAAGTGGGAGACTGAAGGGAATATGCCCGAGAGGCAATAATAAAGTGGTCATTATCGTATTCCTTATTTATAATAATTTTTTATTTTGCATGCTATAATTGTATTAATACGGAAACGTTAATACATGTGTGTTTAATAAACAAAAAGGAAGTTCCTAATTATGCCTCTCTTATAAACCAGCTCGTTGATTAACAAGATGATCAAAGTTTCCTGATCATGGACATTGGATGTTGTTAATAACGAGGTCACAACATTAGTGTAATGATGTGATGAACATTCATCCAAAGTATAGCATTACGATCAAAGTCATTGAGTTTATATTGCTATAACAACTTACGAAGTGATCCTAATCCTTAGACCATGAGATCATGACAATCACTAACACCGGAAGAGTTTCTCGAGGACATCAAACGTCACACCGTAACTGGGTGATTATAAAGATGGCTTCAGAACTACTAAAGTGTTATGTTGAGACCCATAGATCGAGAGTGGAATTTGTTCATCCCGATGACATATAGATATGCTCTGGTCCCTCTCGATGATATCACATTGATTAGCTTGCAAGCAAGTGATTTGATCACTAGAATGTTATATCACGGGAACAAGAAAAGAGTGCATGTCGGTAACAAGATCAAACTAGGTATGGAGATACCGATGATCGAATCTCGGACATGTAATATATCTTGAAACAAAGGGATTAAGATACTAGCGTAAAAGATTCACATGATCACATAAGTCATCGTTGAATGTGTGGAAGTCAGTACGGATCTCTAGGTCCCGCTGTTGATTATTGATCGGAGAGGGGTCTCGATCATGTCTGCATTATTCGCGAACCATAGGGTGACACACTTAAGGGATACCGACACCATTCGGAGCAAATGATATGTCAGAAAAAGAAAAGGAAAGCGCAGGAATTTATTTCACTAGACACCGGAACTGTTTCGGTTGAAATTGCTGAAACTGGTTCTGCATGTGAAATTGAATACTAGCAAGGGGTTTTATGTGAATGTTTGTTAATTGAAGTAATTAACAAAATTCTAAATAAATAAATAAAAGAGTTTTATTTAAGTGAGAGCTTGCATTAAATTTGGTGGAAATTTAATGCATGTGAGTGGATTTTTGAGTGGAGGCTCTTTTATGGGAGTGGAGGATTTTCATTTTGAGTGGGAGCTCCACCCACACGAATGTGGGAAAGGTGGGGGCAGCCCCATGGCTGGGAGCCATGCCCCTTGGGTGCCCCCCTCTCCCCTATAAAAGGCCCCCCTCTCATCCTCTCAAAACACACCTCCTCGCGAAGGATCTCTCTCCCCCCTTTAGAATTTCCCCATGGTCTCGGATCAGCGAGATACATGTTCCCAGTGGATTTTTCTGGAAGGATTTGTTGCTTCCGCTGCTTCATTGGAGCGAGGGCGCGCAGGTTGTCGGGGTACCCGTACGTGTGTGTGATCACAGATGCACCACTGCTTTGCGGTGCTGGACTTGATGGTGCTGGACCGGCTGGACCAGATGGATTTCATCACGATCTTGAGATTGGCAAGAGTTCGTCTACATCATCCACGAGTACAACCTCGTTACCACTATTCGGTCTTCGAGGGTATGTATTCTATGGATGTATATCCACCTGTTGCTTGTATCTAGTAGATGGATCTTGGTACATAGTTGTTCCCATCGTAGGAAATTTTTTGTTTCTATGCTGCGAACCCAATACTGTCCCCACGCGTCAGTGAGACGGGGAGGGCCAAAGCGGTACGGGGCAAGGTGAACCGCATGATCTAACTCTAATCGAACGGCTACGGTTCATCGTCCACGTCGGGCAGCGCCGGCGAGACAGAACCCTAACGCGGCAGGTGGGGGTCGTGGGAGGCTCACCGGGGCTCAAGCGAGGGTCGGCGACGGGGGCGAACGACGAAGTCGACGATGGTGGTTCTCCTGGTACCGACAGCTTCTCCTGGGGTGGCTCCAATCGACGGCTCCCTTCTTCTCCAGCAGCGGTGGGCTCCGGCCAAATTCCGGTGATGCGCTGCTCGTCTTGCTTCGGGAGTGCGGTGGGGTGGTTCTGGGTGAGAGGGGAGTGAACTGGGATGGCGAAAACAAGCGGTGGAGGCCTATATTTATAGTGGAGGAAGGGGACCGACAGGCGCGGGCTGAGCTCATCGTGGTCGACGGCACAGAGGGCTACTGGCATGGGCGACGGTAGGGGCGGTGTTGTGCTCTATGGCGAAGCTCAACATCACGGTGGCGAGGAGTGGAGTGGTGTTGATCGGTCAGAACACGCTGATGCTCTGGGCGGGTCCGACGGCGGTTTTAATGTCGCACAGCGCGCATGGTCCGTGCGGCGGCGAACGGGCATGTCTGGCGGGGTGCTGGGGTGCTGGTGATCATCCCTTCCAGCGGCGAGGGCGGCGCGCGGTCTGTGGGTGCTGGTCGAGCGTGGCGCACTAGTGCGCTCTCGACATGGTCGCAGACAGGTTTGGCATGGGCGTGTCGTGTGGTCTAGGGGCTGGCATTGCTCGGGGATGGGATAGTGGGTGGCGGTGGACGGTGCTGCATGTCCCAGACAAGGTTGGCAATGCTAGTACGGCCTCTATCTCGCTGGCGACAATGGGGTGGCAATGGTGCTCTCGGCATGGTTGACATTAATGGCTAGGCTTTCTCACAGTGGTGCTAAATCTAGTTATATTACTTTGATCATCTAATGAGAGTGTAGCTTGATCTATAGAGGGAACAAGTTAGGCCAATTTTACTGCACACTATATTGTTTGATGTTTGTTTGATTTGTATCTGCAAGGTGTTTGATGAAATGGCCGCAAGAACTTTAAATGGGTTTACTAGGCACATACTAGGGAGTGTCTGGTTAGTTGAATTAGTCAAGGGGCACTGGTTTGGTTGGGTTTTGAAAATGGGTGATCTTCACATATGATAAAGATTCAATTTTGAATTGTGATTTGAATGAGGTTGCCAAATGTTTCTGCAAGTTTGAAAGGTGGGATTTGATTTTACTTGTTCTAGCAAGGGGTGAAAAGGGTTGGAAAAGTTTCTGTTTGGAATCTTGAAGAAACACTCAAAGTGACCTAGTGAGCAAGATTGGCAAAAATGACGATTTGCTTTATTTTTATTTTATTTTTTCTCTTGTTTTGTTTCTGCATGGAAATGTTTTATATGATGTTATTTTCATCTTTAAACCATTTCTTGCTATTTAGGTTAATCACACAAGTTCATTCATGCATTTATCAAATCATCTCATTCACACATACATCCATATGATTTTAAATTAATTAAAGTTTTTGTTAACCCTAATTTCAGTGATTTGAGTTTGATGATCCTTGTGTTATATTTTTGGGATGTTACAAACCTTCCCCCTTAAACAAAATCTCGTCCTGATATTTGAAAAAGGAAGAAAAAAGATTACCTAGGATTTAAAGAGATCGGGAAACTCCGTCCTGATGTGATCTTCGCGCTCCCAGGTAGCTTCTTCTTCAGTGTGGTTGCTCCACTGAATCTTGATAAACTTGACGCTTCGGGTCCTGGTGGTTCTGAAAGCTTCTTCCAAAATACGGATGGGTACTTTGGGATAGGTCAGGTCATCGTTGATCTCTATGGTCTGGTGATCAATGTTCTTGAAAACTTCAGTCTTCTCCGGAACTTCAAGGCATTTGCGAAGTAACGATATATGGAACACATTCTGCACTGCTGACATTTCTTCGGGCAGTTCCAATTGATATGATACTTCTCCTCGACGATTCAGAATCTTGAAGGGTCCAATATATCTGGGGTAACTTTCCTTTGAGCTGGAAACGTTGCATTCGTTTCAAAGGCGACACTTTGAGATACATGAAATCTCCGATATTAAAAGCGAGGTCTCGACGTCTCTTCTCGGTGTAACTCTCATGTCTTGACTGGGCGGTCTTGAGGTGCTCACGAGTCTTGTGAACCTTCTATTCTGCTTCTCGTAGGATATCGGGTCCGAAAATCTGACTCTCTCCTACATCTGACCAATTCAAAGGGGTGCGACACTTCCTTCCATACATGAATTCAAATGGGGCCATTTGCAAACTAGCTTGGTAACTGTTGTTATAAGAAAATTCTGCGTAAGGCAGATAGTCTTCCCATTTAGATCCATACTCTAGCACACATGCTCTCAACATATCTTCGAGTATTTGATTTACTCGCTCCGTTTGTCCATCGGTCTGAGGGTGATAAGCTATGCTGAAATCTAGTCGGGTTCCAAAACCTTCTTGGACTTTCTTCTAGAATCTCGAGGTAAACTGAGTTCCTCGATCCGATACGATGTTCTTGGGGACTCTGTGCAAACTGACGATTCTAGCGATGTATAACTCCGCTAGCTTCGAACTCTGGTAGGTGGTCTTAACTGGTATGAAATGGGCAACTTTGGACAATCGGTCCACCATGACCCAAATAGAGTCATTTCCCCTACTAGAAGTAGGGAATCCGGTGATAAAGTCCATTCCAACTGAATCACATTTCCATTCCGGAATCTGTAGAGGTTGCAACAGTCCAGCGGGTCTTTGATGTCCCGCCTTGACTCTCTGAAATATATCACACTTGGCGATATAGCTTCCAATTTCTCTCTTCATCTTATGCCACCAAAATTGTTCCTTCAAATCCTGATACATCTTTGTTCCTCCGGGGTGGATAGAATAAAGAGTATCATGGACCTCTTTCAAAATCACTTCTTTCAATTCTGAGTCTGCTGGTACACAAAGGCGTCCTTTGTACCACATAACTCCTTCTTCATCTTCCGTGAATCCGGGTACTTTGCATGTACCGATACGATGCTTGATTCCGTCGATACTAGCATTTCCTTTCTGCGCCTCTTTGATCTGACTGATCAAAGTGGGTTGAAGTTCTATGCTAGCCAAAAATCCTTCACTCACTAATTCCATTCGGAAATCTTCCATCTCTTTGTGCAAACTTGGTTGCTCCTTCAAAATCATGGAGTTCAGGCGGCATGGCAATCTGCTAAGGGCATCTGCTACCACATTGGCTTTCCCGGGGTGATAGTGAATGTCTAGATCATAATCCTTGATTAGCTCAATCCATCTTCTCTGCCTCATATTCATCTCCTTCTGAGTGAATATATACTTCAGGCTCTTGTGATCCGAATAAATCTCACAACGGTTTCCCATCAGGTAATGCCTCCATGTCTTCAGGGCTAGAACTACGGCTGCGAGTTCGAGGTCATGGGTTGGGTAGTTCTGTTCATGCTGCTTCAGTTGTCAGGATAGATAAGATATAACTTTTCCTTCTTGCATTAGCACACATCCGAGGCCGATCTTGGATGACGTCACAATACACATCAAAGGGCTTCGTGATATCCGGCATGATCAAGATTGGGGCTGAAATCAATCTTCTCTTGAGTTTTTGAAAACTCGCTTCACATTTGTCCGTCCATTCAAACTTCTTATCCTTCTTTGGAAATTGGGTCATGGGTCTGGCGATACTCGAGAATCCTTCTACGAACTTGCGGTAGTATCTCGCTAATCCGAGAAATGCACGAACTTGGGTTTGAGTGGTTGGGGCTTGCCAATCTTCGACATCTTCCACCTTCGCAAGGTCAACGGCAATTCCTCTGGCTGATACAATGTGTCCGAGGAATCCTACCTCCTGTAACCAGAATTCACATTCGCTAAACTTTCCATACAACTAATGCTCTTTAAGGGTTCCAAGAATGGTCCTTAGGTGTAGCTCATGTTCTTCTTCTAATTTGTAATAAATCAGAATGTCATCAATGAAAACAACGACAAACTTATCCAGGAAGTCCATAAAAATCTTATTCATGAGATTCATGAAATAAGCGGGGGCATTGGTCAATTCAAAAGACATGACGGTATACTCGTATAGTCCATATCTGGTGGTAAAGGCAGTCTTTGGAATATCCTCTGCGCGAATCTTGAGTTGATGATAGCCAGTTCTAAGATCAATCTTAGAAAACACTTTGGCACCAGTCAACTGGTCAAACAGGTCTTCTATCTTCAGCAACGGGTACTTGGTTTTGATAGTGACATCATTCAATTTCCGATAATCCGTACATAGACGGTTACCTCCATCCTTCTTGTCCACGAACAAAATAGGTGATCTCCATGGTGACGCACTTCGTCGAATCAATCCTATTTCCAGCATGGCGTCTAGTTGCTTCTTTAGTTCTGCTAGTTCTGACGGGTTCATACTATATGGTCTCTGGGCTATGGGTACGGTTCCACGGATTAGTTCAATGATAAACTCTATATCTCGATCTGGGGGCATACCGGGCAAAACATCTGGAATACGTCGATGTATTCACAGACTATCCGGACTTGGTCAATTGTGGGTTGGGCTATACTCTTGTTGCACTTGAACTGACGAGGCAAGGTTTCAGATACATGCTCGACTGATATTCCGGCTGTACTGGTCATGGTTATGGCTTTCTTGGCACGGTCAATTAATCCTTTGTGTTTGGACATCCAATCCATTCCTAGTACTACTTCCAAACCTTTAGTTCCGAGTACTATTATATTAGCATAAAAATCTATGCCATGGATTCGGATAGGGACGGCTTTGCAAATTTGCCTAGCTTTGGTGGCTGAACCAGGTATTTGAACAATCATAACATGCTTCAATTTGGTTGGTTGAATCTTACTAGTGCATGCAAATTCTTTAGTGACAAATGAGTGTGATGCTCCAGAATCAAACAACACTCTTGCAAGTACTGAGTTAACATAAAACATACCCAACACGACATCTGGCGCTTCCTGGGCTTCTTCAGCATGCATGAGAAAAAGACGACCATTGCGGTTGAGCGAGTTCCCTGGGGCAAACCTTCTTCCGGGCTGAACACGACGCTGTTGCTGAGCTGGGGCATTTTCATTGGGGGTTGTGGCATTCTTCTTGGGGCACTCATTGGAGTAGTGACCCTTGGTTCCACATTCATAACAAGTCACTTGCGACTTGTCCTTCGCTGCAACAGGCACAACATTGCTTCCGGTCCTTGGGGCAGTGTTGGTGTTGGTGGCAGCATTGTTGTTGTTGAACTTGGGTGGGGCACGGTTGAAATTGCTAGAGTTGTCGGGGTTGCTATGGTTTCCCCCAGGCCTTGGGTTTGCACGGTTGGGATAGGTCGGACGGTTCATAGGGGGTCTGTTGTTTCTTGGGGCAAATCCTGGAGATGCGTTGGGGCGATACTTTGGTGTCTAGTGGGTTCCTGGTTGATGCATCATGCGGCGCTTGCGGTTCTCATTAGCTTGGTTGATCTTTCCTTCCATCTGGATGGCAGAGTCGACTAGGGCATCAATATCAGCAAAGGGGATATTGACTAACACCGTCTGCATCTCATCGTGCAGACCAGTCAGGAATCTCTCTTTCTTCTTGGCTTCAGTGTCGATCTCATCTGGGGCATACCTAGCTAATGACAAGAATTTTTCACGGTATTCCACTACTGTCATCCTTCCTTGCTTCAGTTCTCTAAATTCATCTCTCATCCTCTTGATCAAACCAGGTGGCACATGGGTTCTGCTGAACTTGACCTTGAATTCCTCCCAAGTCATCATCTAACTTCCGGTCATTGCACGAACGCTGTTCCACCATGCTCTTGCATCTCCGGCTAGATAGTGGGTGGCGAACAGAACTTTCTCGTTAGCTTCCACTCCTGCGACTTCCAGATTGTTCTCCATTGTTTGCAGCCAATCATCTACATCTAAGGGTTCTTCTGACTTAGTGAAAACAGGTGGATTGGTGTTCTAGAAATTCTTGAGCTTAGATCCATGGTTCTCCTGATTTCCATGGCCTTTGTTGTTGTTGGCCATCTGAGCTATCTGTTGAAGGGTGACTAGGTTGGATTGACGTTCGACTCTTTCGTCTTCGCGGTCCGAAACCATCACTTGCAAGAGTTGCAATATCGGGTCCGGGGCTGAGTTGCTTCCTCTGAGAGGCATCTAAAGATTGAGATAAATCATGAGAAAAGAGGGAAATTTCTAAGGTTCATGGTTGTTTTTTAACGTTGTTAAAGTGTGACTCGGATTTGGCTAGCAACTTGCTTTTCATTCATTCATAGCACACAATACAACACACACCATAACAAAGAAAAACAGATGGTTTTAAGAACCATTCTGTGAAGCTACGATACAGTGGGACCGAATACAATTCACTAACGCTAGTGCTCAGGTGCTACTACTCCTTGGAGTCTGTGTACTCATCGTCCTCATCATCATCATCATCGATGAAGGCGAAATCATCCTCATCGGTGAAGAAGTCCATGGCCTGATCCTCCAGAAAGTCATCATCATCGCTGAGATAGGAGTAGGGGTCTCCACGAAGGTCTTCTCCGGCATTCTCCCTTTCCTCCAACTGCATGTCTCTCTCGTGGATGGTCTCCTCCAAATCCGTGATCCGGTAGCAAAGACGGGAAATGATGCGCTCCTTCTTGTCGAGCTGACGGCGACGAGACTGGCGATCCTTCACTAGCATGGCGAGCGTCTGATCCTTCTTCTTGGTGATGGCGTACTTGTGGTTGGCGTAAGAACGGGTATTGTCCAACTCCTTCTAACGGTCTTACCTCATGAAGCTGAGGTGGTCCAATTGACTCTTCAGCTCGGGGTGATATGGGGCTTCCAGTGGCTGTCCCATAACATCACGCCTTGGATAGAACTCAAAACGGGTACCTTTGATCTGATTGATACTCTGCCCACACAGACGGGCAAGAGCTTCCTGCATGGCCCTGGCCAGTCCATCGAGCCAGTTGTTTTCTCTTAAGGTTAACTGAATTCCCTCTGCAGTGGGAGGTTCAATCTTTCCTCGGAGACTCGCAACAACTAGCCACTGCAGATCTTCTCCTTCCTGATCATTAAGCTGAGCTGCAAAGAACTCGGGGTGCGGACGCTCCAGAAGTTCAGAAAGCTGGTCCAAGTCACACTCAAAGATGAGGTCTCCTCCATTCCCCAACTGATAAAACTTGCTGTACTTCACGTCCATCTATAAGAATATAGGATGAGTAAGTTAGTAGAGTGATCAAGTGTGTCAAATTTTATGTATTTTGCAAGAATTTTTGAGGAACATGAAATTTTGATGAAAGAATCCAAGTGATAGAATGGGAATAAGTTTTTGTAAATACTCACTTCCTTTTGTTTTGAAACTAACTTCTTGATTCAAACCTCCATTCTAACTAGGGTCTCCTGTGGTCAGGATGGCTCTGATACCTACTTGTCAACACCCGTATTTTTAATCCTAGATGCCTGTTATGCCATACATCGCAAACCAGGATTACCATTTTTGCGAGACATAACATATTTGGATATCACAGTACATCATCCATTACAAACCATACATAAGTTCTTACACAAATAAGGATCTCATGATCCAGTTCTTAATACAACTCAAACAGCGGAATAACGTAATAGTAACGATAGCATAAGCGAAGCTCCATCTTCAGGGTCACAGTCAAGGCTAACGATGGGAGATGATCCTAGTTGTCGTAACCTTCCTGCGGTCCATCATCCTGATACTCCTCTTCATAGTATGGCCACGGGAATAGCCAGGGACAAAGCCATGAGTACTCTTTAAGTACTCGCAAACTAATACTAACAAATTAAAGGGGTTTAAGTACTCTAAGATTTTTTTGCAAAAAGCCAGATTTACCTCTACTAAGTTCAGAAGCAAAGAAAACTAGTTGAGATTTTTATAACACCTAAGTGGGAATTTGAATTTCATATCACAACCCTGTTGTGGTCAAGTCAAAGTCATAATTCATTTCATAAGTCATTTTGAAAACATCTGACGGGGGAACAGTATTGCCACTCCAACTGTCCATAACCGCGGATGCGGCTATTCGAATAGTTTGACACTGTATAGAGATTGTACACTTTCACCACAACATTCAATACATCCGCCAGGAACAATCCTAAATTCACCATACTCAGTATGCGGATAATCAATCATAACCTTTCAATTACACGCGCTAGTATAGGCACCTCTCCTGTGAGTTTGGCCTCCCAACCATGACCAACTGTCATCTTGGGTACTGCACAGGTGGACAATCTTCACAAGTTAGCCTCAGCTCAGACCTTGGCCATGAGGGAACCCATACTAAGGTATATAAATTTCCAGTCAAGCCCTACCCAAATTTCGGGTATTGTGGTTGTACGATAAAATTGGAATGGTATCGCATCCAGACAACCATCAGTTTTATAAAGGGCTAAGGCTCATGCCTCAACTTTTTCATCATCAAAATCATCTGGTGTTCAGAAAATACATGTCAAAACATTTCAGTAGAATGACTCGTCATTCTATGGTTTTCATAACCATTTTCACCAAGTATTCCCATCTAAAGTTGATCAAGTTTTATACTTAGTACTAGCATCTACAAGTGGTGTTAAATACTAATGATGGGTGGTAAACAAGTGGAGATTTGCTAAGTTCAATCTCATGCCTTAGGATGACATCAAGATTATCTAACTTAGGCCAAATTTTATGCTATTTATGCTACCTTAGTTATCTTTCTAGAATCTATAAGTCACCATGTAAACTCTAAGAGAAAGCTATGATAAAGAAAATAAAGTATTAAGCTTGCAAGTAAAACTAGGATTGGGTTATCAAGTGGTTATGATCACATATGCCTAAGGCATATAGTTGGCATAGTAACAAGCAAGTATTGGCTTGCATAATTTGCAAGGGTTATCTTGATAAGTTAATAGCTTGCTAATCCAACTAGTATTATTAGGCTTGCTAAGTTGCAAGTGTTAGCTTGCCTTGTGCAAAGCAGTGGTTGAAGTTCTCCTCGGCTTCTTCCTCGTAGTATCCTCCTTCCTCCTCGTATCCTTGGTCGGTACTAGCATCTATAAATAAATACGAGGTACACAATTACCAAACAATACTTAATTATTTTTAATCATCACACAAAAAGTCATACTAAGTGATCTAGCATAATCACTATTATCACAAGGATTAAAGCACTTGTATTGTCTATTTTATTTGAGAAAAGTAATTTCTACTCATTGAAAAACTACTTAAGATTTAATATTCTCCAACTCAAACATGGGATCATGTTGACACATGTCATGACCACATATTTCAGTACATGGGAATGTGATTTAAAGTGGTGTCACAATTTAATAAGGTTTAACCTTTTTATTTTAATTAAATAAAGTGACTAGAAATGCCTATGTAGCATTCTTTTATTACTTGAACATTATTTATGCAAGTAAACCCATATGTTTTTATATATTCTGAAAGGTATGATCAACTGTGATTTTTGAGAGTTGGGATCAACTCAAAAGCCTTTATGGTTGAATTTTGAAAAATGTTTGAATGCAGAAAAGCTTCTGACTTGTTATTTTTACCATGGTTGATCTATTACTCCAAATAATTTGAATCCAACGGTCTTGGATTAAGCATTTCAGTACCTTTATAACAAAATTGGTTTCATGTATTTTGGTTTAGTGAATCGAGCTGGGTGGATTTTTGAATCTAGGTACATAACTATGTTTGAAATTAAATGAATAAAGCTTAATTTGAGTTGTTGGGTCGCGCGGGATGTTTTACTGGGCCGTCCCACTACACACATCGCGTACGCAGGCTGATTAAGTGGTTGTCCCCACGCGTCAGTGAGACGGGGAGGGCCGAAGCGGTATGGGGCAAGGTGAACCGCACGATCTAACTCTAATCGAACGGCTACGGTTCATCGTCCACGTCGGGCAGCGCCGGCGAGACAGAACCCTAACGCGATAGGTGGGGGTCGTGGGAGGCTCATCGGGGCTCAGGCGAGGGTCGGCGACAGGGGCGAACGACGAAGTCGACGATGGCGGTTCTCCTGGTACCGGCAGCTTCTCCTGGTACCGACAGCTTCTCCTAGGGCGGCTCCAATCAACGGCTCCCTTCTTCTCCAGGAGCGGCGGGCTCCGGCCAAATTCCGGCGATGCTCTGCTCGCCTTGCTCTGGGAGTGCGGTGGGGCTGTTCTGGGTGAGAGGGGAGTGAACTGGTGTGGCGAAAACGAGCGGTGGAGGCCTCTATTTATAGTGGCGGAAGGGAACCGACGGGCGCAGGCTGAGCTCGTTTTGGTCGACGGCACAGAGGGCTACTGGCATGGGCGACGGTACGGGGCAGTGCTGTGCTCCCTGGGGAAGCTCAACAACACGGTGGCGTGGCGTGGGGCGGAGTTGATCGGTCGGAACACGCTGATGCTCTGGGCAGGTCCGACGGCGATTTTAATGTCGCACAGCGCGCGTGGTCCGCGCGGCGGCGAACGGGCATGTCTAGCGGGGTGCTGGGGTGCTGGTGATCATCCCTGCAAGCGGCGAGGCGCGGTATGTGGGTGTTGGTCGAGCGTGGCGCACTGGCATGCTCTGGGCATGGTCGCATAGAGCTTTGGCATGGGCTTGTCGTGTGGTCCAGGGGCTGGCTTTGCTCGGGGCTGGGACAGTGGGTGGCGGTGGACGGTGCTGCATATCCCAGACAAGGTTGGCAATGCTAGTGCGGTCTCTAGCTCGCTGGCGACAATGGGGTGGCAATGGTGCTCTCGGCATGGTTAACATTAATGGCTAGGCTTGCTCACAGTGGTGCTAAAGCTAGTTATATTACTTTGACCATCTACTGAGAGTGTAGAGTGAGCTATAGAGGGAACAAGTTAGGCCAATTTTACTGCACACTATAGTGTTTGATGTTTGTTTGATTTGTATCTGCAAGGTGTTTGATGAAATGGCCGCAAGAACTTTAAATTTGAATTTTGGATTCAAACTTGGTGGGTTTGCTAGGCACATACTAGGGAGCGTCTGGTTAGTTGGATTAGTCAAGGGGCACTAGTTTGGTTGGGTTTTTAAAATGGGTGATCTTCACATATGATAAAGATTCAATTTTGAATTATGATTTGAATGAGGTTGCCAAATGTTTCTGCAAGTTTGAAAGGTGGGCTTTGATTTACTTTTACTTGTTATAGCAAGGGGTGAAAAGAGTTGGAAAGTTTCTGTTTGAAATCTTGAACTAGAAACACTCAAAGTGACCTAGTGAGCAAGATTGGCAAAAATGACCATTTGCTTTATTTTATTTGTTTTTGATTTTCTCTTGTTTTGTTTCTGCATGGAAATGTTTTATATGATGTTATTTTCATCTTTAAACCATTTCTTGCTATTTAGGTTAATCACACAAGTTCATTCATGCATTTATCAAATCATCTCATTCACACATGCATTCATATGATTTTAAATTAATTAAAGATTTTGTTAACCCTAATTTTAGTGATTTGAGTTTGATGATCCTTGTGTTATATTTTTGGGATGTTATAGCATCATGGTGCCGGGAAGAACTTCAGATCCCCCCGATCTAGGGACGATGGTGGCGGTGGCTATAGAAGGTTTCATGGAGTTTTGATCGGGTGCTTAGGGTTTCTGCATTGGGGGCTTCTTATAGGTGAAGAGGCAAGGCCAGGAGGCGACCAGGGGGGCACACCCTGCCCAAGAGCGAGCCCACTGATGTCTACGCACTTCTATTCTTGTAGACAGTTGTTGGGCCTCCAAGTGCAGAGGTTTGTAGAACAGCAGCAAGTCTCCCTTTAGTGGATTACCCAAGGTTTATCGAACTCAGAGAGGAAGTGTTCAAAGGTATTCCCGCTCAAGCAATCCTGCAATCAAGATACAAGAAGTCTCTTGTGTCCCCAACACACCCAATACACTTTTCAGGTGTATAGGTGCACTATTTCGGCGAAGAGATTGTGAAATACAAGTGGTAACGGTGCCATAAAATAGCTTCTGACTTGTTGTTGATGGTGAGGTAAAGACTGGAAGCAAGCAAACATGCAACAGATGTAGATGCAAACGATGTTTCAATGTTTAGAAACAAGGCCTAGGGATCATACTTTCACTAGTGAGCACTCTCTCATATAAATATCCTCTCTTAATGATACTACTCTTAACTACTCTCCGGTTTGACACTCTAATCCATGGTAGGTCTATAACAGCACACCTCAAAGTCCGCCTTCCCCAATCTAGATAACCCCACATAGTCACCTTGAGCGCTAGATGGTTCCAACAAACACCACAATTTCATAGAGACATCCAACTCCAAATATAACTCATAACAAATATTCAATCTAGACAAAGTGCCACACACGGTATGCACGCTGTCACTTCCACACACGTGGGGAAAAGCATAGATCTATTAAAGCACAAAGAGTATTTATGTAGACTCAAACCTAAGTGCCACCATGGCGTGCACGCTGTCACTTTCACACACAAGGGGAGAGCAGAGATCTAATGAAGCACTTGAGTAGCAAGGTAGATCTACTTGATTACAAAGCTCATGACCACAACAAGATCATGCATAGAGAGAGAGAGATGAACACATAACTACCGGTAAGGCCCTTAGCCTCGAGGAAGAACTACTCCCTCCTCATCATGGGAATAAGCAATGGTGATGAATATAGCGATGGAGATCGATGGAGATGGCTGCGGGGGCACTTCCCCGTCCCAGCAGGGTGCCAGAATAGAGACTTTCTGTCCCCCGAATCTCCCTTTCGGTGGCGGTGGCGCTACGGAGGTTTTTCTGGAAGTATGATAGATTATTTAGGTTTTTCTACCCCGGGGGCTTCTTATAGGCGTAGGAGGCGAGGCTGGGAGGCGGCCGGAGGGCCCACACCCTACCTAGGCGCAAGGTAGGGCCCACCCGTGCCTAGGGGTGTGGTGGCCCCGGCTCTCCTCTCCGTCTCCCCTCTGGACTTCGTAACGCCCACAGTAAACTATTGACTTTGGCTTTTGTCCCGTCCAATTCTGAGAATATTGATTTTCTGCCTTTCTGGAACCAAACACATTAGAAAACGGGAAACTGGCACTGTGGCAACTTGTTAATAGGTTAGTTCCAAAAAGTGTATAAAAACACCTCAATGTGTAGACAAAGCAAAGCAAAGTAGATACTAAACAAGCATGGAGAATCAAAAATTATAGATACGTATCAAGCATCCCCAAGCTTAACTCCTTCTCGTCCTCGAGTAGGTAAGTGATAAAAAGAATAATTTTTGAGGTGACATGCACCATCAAAACCAAGATCAAACCATTTTCAAGCATTGAAAGTTGGGATCAAAGAACTCTAAACATGATCATGAAAGATGGAGTTCTAACAATAGGACATAGTAACTATGCATGCAACATGAAAGGCTACAAACAAAGATCATGAATAACATGCATTGAAAAACGTTTGTTTGTTTCACATACAGAAAACATGGCATAGTGGCATTCAGCTTGTCCCTCATGGAGTAGCAAATAGATGCATAGGACACCTTCAAAGTTCACAAGGGTGACTAGAAACAAGTAGCACAAGAACAAGTAATATCACAATATGCATCAATCAATAAGTTTTGTAACACTGCACACCAAATGACAACTATTCTCTCTTAATGGTGCCTAAAGGTAGAAGGTGGAGACTCAAATAATAGTGGAAAACAGGCCCTTCACAAAGGGAAGTAGGTACTTCAAGTTTCAAAAATATCTTCCAAAAATGATGGTACTTGTTAGCTTTTAGCCCTCATTGCCCCTATCATAAGCATCTTGAAGTGGTTAAGGTTAAAGTAAACAAACTATGGAGTATATGCTTGACAAAGTATAAGTTTCTAATCTCAAGTCCCTTGAATACGAGGGCCACACCTCATGCTACTCAATTTCAGTCCCCTGTAAGTT
Organism: Avena sativa; assembly: GCA_916181665.1. NCBI lineage: Eukaryota > Viridiplantae > Streptophyta > Magnoliopsida > Poales > Poaceae > Avena > Avena sativa. The sequence continues at coordinate 135,701,383 of OV702295.1, forward strand.
CTTGTCATTGTATATACATGCGTATCATGGAGAACCGCCAACGGGGTACCCCTTGCACATGTTACACGAGCTATCCCATAACCAAAATGACAAGTCAAGCAGACAATTAGCATCTCAGCGATCTTTTTATTTACTATTTGCATGGCTTTTTATTGAGGATGCGCCATAGATAGCTCACTATGGTGATGCTACAAGTTTCCACCATGATTAGGCATGGCTTAGGCTTGCGGCCCAGGTGTTTCCCTAACACAAAATACATACTCCATGGACTTACAAGTTCCCTCTTTATTTCACACCGGCGACATCCATAGACAAAAGAGCATGATATCAACTGAGTACAAAGTATAAGTGCAAGGTTGAAAACGTTCCCCATGACAACACAGTTCTGCTAATTCGAACATATAAGTGCAAGCAGATACAACATAGATGACACAATGGTTCAAGTTTATTAGGGTCAAAGAATATAAAGTGTGCCATCAAGTTTGTGAGGGCTTTAATCACTAAGTTTTCACATAACAAAATACTTTTTAATTGGAAGATAGCTGAAAACAAAAATATACTTGGAATGGTGTAACACACCATGCATAGGAATTTATAGTGGACACTTTGGAATAACTTGGTTTCTTGGGAGTTGTAAGCATGAGTAGAGCTTACTCATACAAGTGGATGCTAGCAAAAGACTAGGAGCATCCAACTAAGAGAACAATAATGGCCATAATCATGCAGAGCAACAAAACATTACCAATCAAAGCATAGAGTGGTACTACAAGTCAAGGACCAAATGATAATAGAGGCTATGGTGACTTATTAATAGTCATAACATGGTGTGAGCATGTGCCAAGTCAACCCAAACAAAGCATCAAAGGAGAATACCACAATACTATGCTTTTTAATGCTAAAACAACACATGATTCCTTCAAGGAACATTAAGCAATCCTGCTTGTTTGGAACAAGTCATGCTAAAGAAATAATCACTAAGCATAAGGTCAAAACAACTTCTAGCATGACATGATAAAGCCTAAGTCATAGTCAAAGCAAGCTCCCTTTTGTACCACTATAAGCATGAAACTTTCTACACTTTTCCAACACCAATCAACTTATTTGAAACGAATCACAAAGATAATAATCAATAAAGGTCAGTGAGCATGTCTCACAAATCCACAAAGAAGAATTAAAAAAGTTCTAAGCAGAAAGCACAAGAAAATTAAGGCTAAACATAATGCTAGCAAAAGTGAACACTCACAGAACAATAAGGGTGAAAACTAGAGTGTTCTAGGCAATGAAAACAGATTGTGTCTCTCTCCAAAAGAAGTGTGGTGTAACCAACCAACTTACTCAAGCAAACTAAACAAACGAAAACTGAAAACAAAAACTAAGATGCTCCAAGAACAACACAACAATGCATGAAACAATAAAAATGAAGTGTCTAGAAAGACTTGAGATTTTTATTGATGAAGAAGGGGATGCCTTGGGCATCCCCAAGCTTTGACGCTTGTACCTCTTGAATATTTCTTGGGGTGACACAGGGTGGCATCCCTAAGCCTGAGCTTTTGTCCATTCTTCATCTCATTACATCATTCTTTCTCTATACCTGCAAATTTTCCTTTATACAAAACCTCACACAATCTTCATTAGCAACATTAGTGTATTCAAAAGATATTAGACCTTAGGAAAAGCTTTGGAACAGAAAAAAATTCACTAAAAACACAAGCTACTGTAGCAACTCCTTCAAAAATCTCAATTCCCCAAAAGAGAACTCAAAAAGGAATCAATAAGAAGCAAATGCAAATAATGGCAGAAATCTATCAAAACAGACCAGCAAGTAGAAACCGATTTTTTCAAAAATCTTATGTTACTCAAATAAAAAAGTGTTGAACTAATGAAAGTTAGCTAACATATTGGGGGATTTATTCGTAAATTTTTAACTCAATCCGACTTACAGAGGCTCCCCATGAATTTTTATGGTGGAGGAAAAAAATCTGTTTCGGGACAGCAACTCCCCAAATCTTACTTCCCTCTCATTAGAGTTCATTCTTGACACAAAAAGAAAATAAAAAGGATAAGAAGAGGTCATTACAGAAGTAATAACTTCAAAGACTCAAGAAAACTCTTGGGTTATCTCCCAACAAGTACTTTCCTTTAACGCCTTTAAGTTAGGCTTGATAGTTTGAGAAGATGCTCACATAAGAAATATGAATTGAAGCAAAAGAGAGCATCAAGAAGCAAATTCAAAACACATTTAACTCTAACCCACTTCTTATGCATAGTAATCTTGTAAAGAAACAAGTCATGAAAGCACAAAGCAACAAGCATAGGAAAGCGAAACAAGTGCAACCTCAAGATTTTCAACATAAAGCTGGGAAACTTAATATTGTTGAGATACATAAGACCATGTTTCCCTCTCTCATAATAACTTTCAGTAGCATCATGAATAAAATTAACAATATAACTATCACATATAACATTCTTATCATCAGCCACATGCATAAAATGATCATTACTCTTCACATAAGCAAAGGCATTCTTATTAATTGTAGTGGGAGCAAATTCAACAAAATAGCTATCATTATTATTCTCATCACCATAATCATCAAATATAGGAGGCATGTTGTAATCACAATAAATTTTATCCTCAATAGTAGGTGGACTGAAAATATCATAATCATCATTGTAATCATCATATATTGGAGGTTTGGTATCATCATAAGCAATACAATAGCTATCTTCCGAAGCTGGGGGACTAAAAAGATCATTTTAATGAAAACTAGCTTCCCCAAGCTTAGACTTTTCCATAGCATTAGCAATAATGGTGTCCAAAGAATTCATACTAATAACACTGCTATTAGCATGCAAATAAAGTTCCATAGGTTTTTAAATTTTCTCTTCAAACACTTCATGTCCTAACTCAAGATAAACACTATAAAGCTCTATAATTTTTTTGTTGTTTTCCATTAAGCCTAACTAGTAAAATCAAGAAACAAAAAGACAAAACTGTAAAATCTAAAGGAAATGACTTCGAGCACTCACACCGGAGGATGTGAGTACCTTTTACCTTACCTCCCCGGCAACGGCGCCAGAAAATAGCTTTCTGGCTTGCTGTTGTCGTGGGGTAACGTGTGTGAGTGCCTTTTACCTTTCCTCCCTGGCAACGGCGCCAGAAAAGAGCTTGATGTCTATGCACTTCTATTCTTGTAGACAGTTGTTGGGCCTCCAAGTGCATAGGTTTGTAGAACAGCAACAAGTTTCCCTTAAGTGGATTACCCAAGGTTTATCGAACTCATGGAGGAAGTGGTCAAAGGTATTCCCTCTCAAGCAATCCTGCAATCAAGATACAAGAAGTCTCTTGTGTCCCCAACACACCCAATACACTTGTTAGGTGTATAGGTGCACTAGTTTGGCGAACAGACGGTGAAATACAAGTGGTAACGGTGCCAAAAAATAGCTTCTGACTTGTTGACGGTGAGGTAGAGAATGGAAGCAAGCAAACATGCAATAGATCTAGATGCAAACGGTGTTTCAATGTTTAGAAACAAGGCCTAGGGATCATACTTTCACTAGTGAACACTCTCTCATATAAATATCCTCTCTTCATGATACTACTCTTAACTACTCTCTGTTTGGACACTTTAATCCATGGTAGGGCTATAACAGCACACCTCAAAGTCCGCCTTCCCTAATCTAGATAACCCCACACTATCACCTTGAGCGCTAGATGGTTCCAAGAAACACCACAATTTCATAGAGACATCCAACTCCAAATATAACTCATAACAAATATTCAATCTAGCCAATGTGCCACACATGGTATGCATGCTGTCACTTTCACACACATGGGGAAAAGCATAGATCTATTAAAGCACAAAGAGTATTTATGTAGACTCAAACCTAAGTGCCACCATGGCGTGCACGCTGTCACTTTCACACACATGGGGAGATCAGAGATCTAATGAAGAACTTGAGTAGCAAGGTAGATCTACTTGATTACAAGGCTCATGACCACAACAAGATCATGCATAGAGAGAGAGATGAACACATAGCTACCGGTAGGGACCTTAGTGTCGAGGAAGAACTACTCCCTCCTCATCATGGGAATCAGCAACGGTGATGAAGATGGCGATGGAGATCGACGGAGATGGCTCCGGGGGCACTTCCCTATACGGCATGGTGCTGGAACAGAGACTTTCTGTCCCCCGAATCTCCCTTTCGATGGAGGAGGCGCTACAGAGGTTTTTCTGGAAGTATGATGGATTATTTAGGGTTTTCCCTGGGGCTTCTTATAGGCGCAGGAGGCGAGGCTGGGAGGCGGCCGGAGGGCCCACACCCTACCCAGGAGTGGGGTAGGGCCCACCCGCGCCTAGGGGGTGTGGTGGCCCTGGCTCGCCTCTCCGTCTCCCCTCTAGAATTCGTGATGCCCACAGTAAAATATTGACTTTGGCTTTTGTCCCGTCCAATTCCGAGAATATTGATTTTCTGCCTTTCTGGAACCAAAAACAGCAGAAAATAGGCAATTGGCACTATGGCAAATGGTTAATAGGTTAGTTCCAGAAAGTGTATAAAAACACCTCAAAGTGTAGACAAAGAAAAGAAAAGTAGATACTAAACAAGCATGGAGCATCAAAAATTATAGATACGTTTCCGACGTATCACCCACCCCTAGCCGCGCCTAGGGGGGTTTGGCTGCCAGGTTCACGTGTCCATCTCGTCTTCTGGATTCATGTCCCCCATGGTAAAATATTAACTTTGGCTTTTATCCCGTCCAATTCCGAGAATATTGATTTTCTGCCTTTCTGGAACCAAAAACAAAAGAAAACCGGCAACTAGCACTGTGGCAACTTGTTAATAGATTAGTTCCAGAAAAGATATAAAAACCCTCAAAGTGTAGACAAAGCAAAGCAAAGTATATACTAAACAAGCATGGATCATCAAAAAGTATAGATACATTTCTGACAAATCAAGCATCCCCAAGCTTAACTCCTGCTCATCCTCGAGTAGGTAAGTGATAAAAAGAATAATTTTTGAGGTGACATGCACCATCAAAACCAAGATCAAACCATTTGCAAGCATTGAAAGATGGGATCAAAGAACTCTAAACATGTGCATGAAAGATGGAGTTCTAACAATAGGACATAGTAACTATGCATGCAACATGAAAGGCTACAAAACAAAGATCATTAATAACATGCATTAAAAAGGTTTCTTTGTTTCACATACAGAAAACATGGCATAGTGGCGTTCATCTTGTCCCTCATAGAGTAGCAAATAGATGCATAGGACACCTTCAAAGTTAACAAGGGTGACTAGAAACAATTAGCACACGAACAAGTAATATCACAATATGCATCAATCAATAAGTTTTGGGACACTGCACACAGAATGACAACTATGCTCTCTTAATGGTGCCTAAAGGTAGAAGGTGGAGACTCAAATAATGGTGGAAGAAAGGCCCTTCACAAAGGGAAGCAGGGATTTCAAGTTTCAGAAAGAGCTTCCAAAAATTATGGTACTAGTTAGCTTTCAGCCCTCATTGACCCTATCATAAGCATCTTGAAGTGATTAAGGTTAAAGTGAACAAACTATGGAGTATATGCTTGACGAAGTATAAGCTGGCAATCTCAAGTCCCTTGAATACAAGGGCCACACCTCATGCTACTCAACTTTAGTCACCTGTAAGTTCTTGTCATTGTAACTACATGCATATCATAGAGAACCGCCAACGGGGTACCCCTTGCGCATGGTACAGGAGCTATCCCATAACCAAAATGACAAGGCAAGCAGACAATGAGCATCTCAGCGATCTTTTTTATTTACTATGTGCATAGCTTTTTATTGAAGATGCTTCATAGATATCTCACTATGGTGATGCTGCAAGTTTCCACCATGATTAGGCATGTCTTAGGCTAGCGGCCCAGACGTTTCTCTAACACAAAATACAAACTCCATGGACTTACAAGTTCCCTCTTTATTTCACACCGGTGACATCCATAGACAAAAGAGCATGATATCAACTGAGTACAAAGTACAAGTGCAATGTTGAAAATGTTCCCCGTGATAGCACGGTTCTGCTAATTCCAACGTATAAGTGAAAGAATATACAACATAGACGACACAATGGTTCAATTTTATTAGGGGCAAATAATATAAAGTGTGCCATCAAGTTTGTGAGAGCTTTAATCACTAAGTTTTCACATAACAAAGAGTCTTTTTAACTGGCAGATAGCTTAAAACAAGAATATGCTTGGAGTGGTGTAACACACCATGCATAGGAATTTATAGTGGACACTTTGGAATAACTTGGTTTCTTGGGAGTTGGAATCATGAGTAGAGCTTACTCATACAAGTGGAGGCTAGCAAAAGACTAGGAGCAACCAACTAAGAGAGCAATAATGGCCATAATCATGTAGAGCAACAAAACATTACTAATCAAAGCATAGAGTGGTATTACAAGTAAAGGACTAAATGATCATAGAGGCTATGGTGACTTTTCATAGTCATAACATGGTGTGAGCTTGTTCCAAGTCAACCCAAACAAAGCATCAAAGGAGAATACCACAATACTATGCTTTTGCATGCTAAAACAACGCATAATTTCTTCAAGGCACACTAAGAAATCCCAATTGTTTGGAACAAGTCATGCTACAGAAATAATCACTAAGCATAAGGTGAAAACAACACCTAGCATGTCATGCTAAAGTCTAAGTCACAGTTAATGCAAGCTCCTCTTGCACTTTCAAGCAAGAACTTACTACTCCTTTCCAACACCAAGCAACTTATTTGCAAAACAACACAGCGAGAACGGGGTCCAAACTACTTTATTCAATCAAACTAAACAACCTAAGCAAATCAAACAAAAACTAAGGCGCTCCAAGAACAACACAACAGTGCATGAAACAATAAAAACGAAGTGTCTAGACAGACTTGAGATTTTTATTGATGAAGAAGGGGATGCCTTGGGCATCCCCAAGCTTTGACGCTTGTACCTCTTGGATATTTCTTGGGGTGACACCATGGTGGAATCCCCAAGATTGAGATTTTGTCCATTCTTCATCTCATTACATCATTCTCTCTCTACACCTGAAATTTTTCCTTCATACAAAACTTCACACAATCTTCATTAGCAACATTATTGTATTCAAAAGATATTAGACCTCTGGAAAAGCTTTGGAACAGCAAAAAATTTCACTAAAAACACAAGTTACTATAGTAACTCCATAAAAAAGCTCAATTCCCCAAAAGAGAACTCAAAAAGGAATCGATAATAAGCAAATGCAAATAATGGCAGAAATCTGTCAAAATAGACCAGCAGGTAGAAACCGATTGTTTTGAACATCTTCTGTTGCCCAAAGCAAAAAGTGTTGAACTAACGAAAGTTAGCTAACATACTGGGGGGATGTATTCGTAAATTTTCAGCTCAATCCGAGTTACAGAGACTCTTCACGATTTTTTTTGGTGGAGGACAGAAATCTGTTTCGGAACAGCAACTCCCCAAATCTTACTTCCCTCTCATTAGAGGTCATTCTTGGCAAAAAAAAAGCAAACAAAAAGGATAAGGAGAGGTCATTACTGAAGTAATAACTTCCAAGACTCAAGGAAACTCTTAGGTTATCTCCCAACAAGTACTTTTCTTTAACGCCTTTAAGTTAGGCACAAGAAGTAAGAAGAACAAAGTGTTTTCAAATGATGAAGCATTAACATCAAACCTTGCTTTCAAAGGAGGATCGAAAAGTAAATTCTCTCTCCTCATAAATAAGTTTTCAATACCTTTATTGAATGGAAAATGATATTTAATGGTGCCTTCTTTCATATCAATGATGGCACCAACTGCTCTAAGAAAAGGTCTTCCCAAAGTAATATTACAAGAAGCGTTGTATTCAACATCCAAAACATAGAAATCCACAGGGACATAAGCATTGTTAACCATAATGAGAACATCATTAATACTCCCCATGAGTTTCTTCTTAGAATTATCATTAAGTGGGACATACAAATAACAATCTTCCAACGGTGGCAAATCAAGCATTTCATAAATCTTCCTAGGCATAATAGAGACACTAGAACCAAGATCACATGAAGCTTTGGGATCAAAGTCATTCACTTGCATATTAATAATGGGTTCCGAACTATCTTATACTTTTCTAGGAATAGAGGCTTTGTGTTTTAGCTTCTCTTCCTTAATCTTAACAAGAGCATCTGTAATGTGTTTGGTGAAAGCAACATGCATATCACTAGCATCAGGACTTCTAGCAAGCTTTTGTAGAAACATAATCACTTCGGAAATATTGCAACCATCAATATCAAAATCAAACTTAGCATCACTAGTAGTAGGATCAATACGCTTAGGCGTATTAGGAGGAGGAATAAGGACTACTTGTGGTTTAGTGGTGATGGTGCACACACTATTGTTTCTATCAATTTCATCTTCCCTTTCCCACCTAGCATGAAGTTGAGCTAACAACCTAACATTTTCATCAATAGTAACTTGTATAGCATGAGATGTAGCAAAGGTTCTTTCCATAGTTTCAGGTTTAGAAGCCATTTTATTAATCAAGGAGGTCTAAGCTTCAGACGAAGAGGATATATTTTTCTCAACATTTAAGAGCTTTTCCTCTATAGCCTTATTGAAAGTGGTTTGTTTACTAATAAAGTCTTTGAGCATGACTTCAAGTTCAGAGGGGGAACTTCTAGCATTGTTGTAAGAGTTTCCATAGGAATTGCCATTATTAGGAGGATAAGGCCTATAATTGTTGTTACCACCAAAATTATTTCTATAGGCATTGTTGTTGAAATTGTTGTTTCTAATGAAGTTCACATCAACTTGCTCTTCTTGAGCAACCAGAGAGGCTAAGGGAACACTATTAGGATATAAAGGAACTTTCCCATTAACAAGCATAGCCATAATAACATCAATCTTATCACTCAAAGAGGAAGTTTCCTCTACATAATTTACCTTCTTACCATGTGAGCTCTCTCAGTGTGCCATTCAGAGTAGTTAACCATCATATTATCAAGGAGTCTAGTTGCAGCACCCAAAGTGATGCTCATAAAGGTACCTCCAGTAGCTGAATCCAACATGTTTCTTGAGGAGAAGTTCAAACCTGCATAAAAAGTCTGGATAATCATCCAAGCAGTGAGTCCATGAGTGGGACAATTCTTAACCGAAAATTTCATTATTTCCCAATCTTGAGCAACATGTTCATTATCAAGTTGTTTAAATTTCATAATGTCACTTCTCATAGATATAATCTTAGCAGGAGGGCAGTACTTTCCAATAAAAGCATCTTTGCACTTAGTCCAAGAATCAATACTATTTTTAGGCAAAGATAGCAACCATTCTTTAGCTTTTTCTCTCAAGGAGAAAGGAAAAAGCTTGAGCTTAATAATATCTCCATCTACATCCTTATACTTTTGCATCTCACAAAGTTCAACAAAGTTATTGAGATGGGCAGCAACATCATCAGAACTAGCACTAGAAAATTGGTCTCTCATCACAAGATTCAACAAAGCAGGCTTAATTTCATAAAAGGTAGCATCAGGAGCAGGTGGAGCAATAGGAGTGCTAAGGAAATAATTTTTGTTGGTGCTAGTGAAGTCACACAACTTGGTGTTCTCAGCAGAGTTCATTTTGGCAAAGGTGGGCAAGCCAAAAATAGCAGCAGCAGCTAGAGCAGGAACTAATTTTTTTTGTGTTTTTGAATAAAGCAAGCAAACCAAACTAGACTAATTTTTTTGGGTTTTTTGAAAAGAGGCAAAAAAAACCAAGCAAAAGAAACTAATCAAACTAAAAACAAACTAAAGATAAAGGAAGTGAAGGACTCCCCTTGTGAAGACGTCCTTAGCCTCCCCGGCAACGGCGCCAGAAAATCCTTGTTGCGTGCACCCAATGTTGTCGTGGGACACTTTGTTGGAAACCCCAAGAGCAAGGTGTGAAGAGCACAACAACAAGATTCCCTCAGTAGAGACAGAGGTTATCAAACCAGAAGGAGGAAGGAAACTTCACATAGGTGTTGCAAGCAACGCGGAAAACTGCACAACACAAACTCAAGAGTTTTCCCCAATGAATCAGTGAGGTTGTCAAGCTCACCAGTTGTTGTAACAAAGGATTAAATGTATTGTGTGGAAGGTAATGGTGGTTTGCAGCAAATAAACAGTAACAGTGGAAGATGTATCAATGGTAAAGATTGGACTGGGGTCCATAGTTCACTAGAGGTGCTCTCCTTAGATAAACAACATGGCATGAAGGGTAAACAAATTATAGCAGGGCAATTGACAGGAACTGAGCAAGGCATAACAATGCAATACTAGTCAGAAAGATCCTATGAGATTCGATAGGGCAATACAACAATATACATAGACCGCCATCCAACTACATCTATGACTAGAAGTCCACCTTCAGGTTATCATCCGGACCCCCTCCAGTATTAAGTTGCAAGCAACCGACCGTTGTTTTCTCCCTAGTGGAAACAACACATCTAGTGGAAATCCACTTGTTTAAGCAAAGTGTTTAAGGTAAACAATCCACTTGTTCCATGAATAAGAGACGGTTGTTTTCTCCCTAGTGGCAACATCGCATCTACAACCAAAGAGATTTTTGTCACTTCCCTTGGAAACTAGAGGCATGAACCCACTGTCGAGCATAAATACCCCCTCTTGGAGCCACTAGCAACTACTTGGCCAAGATATCTACTAACAATGGAGAGCATGCAAGATCACAAACAACACAGACATGATAGAATCATAAAGACAAAACCATTAACCAAACTGACATAATAATCTCAATATCCATCGGATCCCTGCAAACACAACATGCATGATTACAAATAGATTAGATCTTGATCATGAATGGAGCTCACAAGATCTATACATGAAAGCACAAGGAGGATATACAACCATGTAGCTACTACATGGACCCATAGTCCAAGGTGGAACTACTCACGCATCATACCGGAGAGAAGTCCTCTAGGTTGATCTCCCCTTCGGAAGGGTGCTGGGAAGAACTTCAGACCCCCCCGATCTAGGGACGATGGTGGCGGTGGCTACAGACGGTTTTGTGGAGTTTTGATCGGTGCTTAGGGTTTCTGCATCGAGGGCTTCTTATAGGCGAAGAGGCAAGGCCAGGAGGAGACCAAGGGGGCCACACCCTGCCCAGGCGCGGGCCCACCCCTGGCCGCGCCTAGGGGGGTTTGGACGCTCTGGTTCGCGTCTCTGTCTCGTCTTTTGGATTCGTGTCCCCCACGGTAAAATATTAACTTTGGCTTTTTTCCCGTCCAATTCCGAGAATATTGATTTTCTGCCTTTCTGGAACCAAAAACAGAAGAAAACATGCAACTGGAACTATGGCAACTTGAGAATAGGTTAGTTCCAGAAAAGATATAAAAACACCTCAAAGTGTAGACAAAGCAAAGAAAAGTAGATACTAAACAAGCATGAAGCATAAAAAATTATAGATACGTTTCCGACGTATCAGGGGTAAATATGGGTGTCAACAATGGCAGGAGTCCTAATGGACACTCATTCATAACTTGGAAGATCCAAGTTATGACGCGATATTTGTATAGCGAAACAATGCAAGTAATAATGCAGTTTATAAACACGATATAAAACGAGTACAAAAAGGAATAGGGCAAGTATCAGGATCCAAGAATGGTGGCTTTCCTATGACTATCGAGAGGTCCCTGAGCTTCTTCAATATAATACCAGAATACCAAAATACCACGATAATAATAATAATGATCTGGTGCTTCCTTCTTCTCGGTGTCAAGAAATCACAATTATCGTTGTTATTACGCAAACATGCATACAAACAATGCATCACTCAATACAAGGAATACATGCATCAATACATATATGAAGAAAAGGATAACAACATGCTATAAAACACTAGGGTGATGGATTATTGGTTTGATGAGATTGGTAAAATACTTGGAGGCATTGGAAGATGATCCTTTAGGATTTATAGTCTAGAAACTACCTAAGAGAGGTGTTATGGACGAAGGATATATTCTGTATGGTACCATTGGACAATAATAATATCATCATAAAGGTATTGAGAAAATGAAACCAACAAAAGTGGTTTCACTAGTTTATCAATTACCATTGATTTATAATGAATTTTCTAGTGGATAAAACTCTAGTTTTAGGAAATAAATCACCAGAATAGTTCTGGAGCTCCAAAAATTGTTTCCTTGGATGGTTAGGTAAGGTTTGAAAGAATGATTTACTGGGATTTGGAATCACTTAAAAATATTCAACATAATGCCCTCAGGAAATTCTCAATGGTAGTTCTGCAAGGTATTTTTCTTTTTCACCAGATATATTCTATAGGAGCTTTTGATGTGATTCCAAGGACACATGCATGGTATGTATTTAGAATACCTTTCTTTAGAAAGTGGAATTACCCTTTTTGGTTTTACATAAATAATGTAGTGGTTTATTGGTGAATTAACGATGCACAGAACCTAGAAATAGAAACGAACTAATATATAGATAACTGAAATTGAAAAGAACTATCTTTTCTGTATACTTTCCCTGTTCTATTGCTACCGTGGGTCCTATACAATCGATCGGATCATATAGATATCCCTTCAACACAACATAGGTCATTGAAAATATCTTGGGCGACTCACCAAAGCACGAAAATTATAGGCTCCTGAGGTTTGATAGATATTGGTATGCAAGTGTACTAGGAGTTGGAATTAGGTCAATACCCATTTTGGTTTGACCTAGATAAATTTCTAAAGTCTTAATGTGTTGTTTTTTGTTATTTTAACCAAGGGCAGATTATGAAGCAAAATAGTATGGGGCCAATGGGACATGCAAGGTATACCATATACCTTCCAGTAAAAAAGGTTTCACATTATTTGGAGTTGTAAATCTCACAGAAAGAATTTAATAGTGTAAAGGATACTTTTGGGTAGTGGATTTACTATAAATTCTCTATATAGTAATTGGGCCAACCAAGGGCACTGTAAGTTAGATAATTTGTGTATGTATCTAGGAAAATTTAGATCTGGGCATGTGAAGTTATTTTCCAATTTCAAATTGATTTAAACCAATAGGTAGACAAACAGATCTGGGAATTTTCTTAAAGAAAAAATAAAAAGGAGTAGTGCGGACCGGATCTGAGGGGACTAGGCACACAGGGGAGGAATCGGCCCACGACACGGCCGTGGGAGTGCGTGCGGCTCTGCTCGAACTGACAGACGGGACCAGTTGTCAGCATCATAGCGCGTCAAAGGTGTATGCGACGCTGTGGGTTATTCGATCTAGTGGGGATCTACGTCCCCGTGTCGTCATCTCCACATCAAAGGTGATGTTTGCCAAAACCCTAGGTAGGATGGGGAAGTTCAGGGGATCTCACTAGAGGGCGCGGGAGGAGTCGGGGAGGTGACAAGGCGATGCGGTCGATGACGGGGAGCTCGGGGATGGGCGGCACGACGCTTTTCACTTGCAGGAAGGAGCTCGCGCAAGGATGGACGAAGGAAAGCTTCAGGAGCTCACCGGCACTACTCCTGGGGCTACTACGTGTTGAAAAGAATCTCATAGTTAGAACTAGGGGAGCAAGGGGAGTTCGGGAGAGTGAAACGCAGATAAGGAGAGCAAGAGGGTGAAGAACCTTGCTCGATTTCTTAAGGAGTCCGAAGCCCTTCTCTCTATCTGGAAGGGTAGAGCAAGGGGGAGGGAGCTAAAGCTCTGGGGGTAAGTGAGGTGGCGAGGGAGCAAATGAGGCGAAGGGGGAGAGCTAGGGTGGCTCCTTTCCTTATTAAAAAATAGGGAGTGGTGTATGGTGTACATGTCCTATGGAAAGCAATTGAGAGGGGAAAACCATGGCTGCTTTCCTGTGGGCGTGTGGAGAGAGGTGAGGTGTGGTTTCTGGTCTGGTTTATGATAGGAAGGGAGTGGTAGCAGCTGCAAGGGACTATTAAACACCAAACATTTGTTTCTCTCCTCTTCCAAGCACTAAAGACAAGGTGAGGAGGTGATACAATGGCATGCTATAGTGCTAGCACGACCAGAGGGGTGAGAGGTGTGTTGTGCAAGGTTGCTTGACCAAGTTGATGTGGGTTTGATGATTTTGGATTAGTTGATTTGCTTACTTTGCAATTATGATCAAAGGGATGGTTATGAAGGAAGTCTATAAACTTGCATTGGACTTGGTGGAGAAATGGTACTGGTGGATAGATGAGGTTAAGGTACCTTTCTTGGAATTGTTTTGGATTTTTCCATGATGTAATTGTCCACTTAAAATCATTTATTCAAAAAGTGCAGAAATGGTTTATAGAAGCTAATGTAATATTTTTACATTATGAAAGGTGGGTTTCTGATGTGAGATGGTTCTAAATACCATATCACATATTGTAGAATTTTCTTGGAATTTATTTAGAAAGAAAGGTATTTTTAAACAATTATTTCTTGTTTCTGCCATTTAAGAGAATGTGCAAAAAGAATAATAAAGGATCTCAAAAATATTTACTTTTGAGGTGGGAAGGTAGGGTATTATGTATAGGCCTCAAATTTTCCTTGAGTTGGCATACTAGTTTGGATAAAAACAAACTTGCCTTTATAGGAAAGGTTTTGAAGGTTTTGCAACGAATGGAATTTAAATAGTTTTAGGTTCCAAATAATTATGGGAATTATTTGGTAAATGTTTATATCCAAGGTGGATGATTCCAACTTGAAGTATCTATCATGAGCCATCTTGGGTTTTGAAGTTCTACCTTAAAAAGGAAAGAAACTAGATGTTGAAGGATCTAGGATTTTGATATTTTTATGCCACCTAAACATGGTTGGAATAGTGAGCTCAGAGCTCACCTTTGTACAAGGATATATGGATAGTTAGACCAAGTTATATATATGATAATGGTAGAAAGAGTTTAACTTGGTTGCATTTGAGGTGGTTTAGGAGTGATGGCAAACTTTGTTGAAAATAAGGTTGCCATAGCAGATGAGTCATGATGCCTCATAAACCAGGTGGGTTTAAGAAGCACAAAGCTCCATTGGAAACAAGTTCAGGGTGTATTGATAGACCATGTTTAGTAGGTCATAACCATGCAAAGATTTGGTCAAGGGGAGGTAGCATATGGATGATAGCTTTTGCCAAAGTAGGCATGATGATAAGATTTGTAGAAAATATTATTATCTTGACTACAAAACCATCAAGGATGAGTGACTACCAGAATGGTTTAGCCTAGGGAAAGAATGTTCTTTTGTAGTACACATGATATACTACAATATGGTTCAAGTACATTATCAAGAATGCACACAGGTTGGAGTAGGTGGATTTTCAAAGATTGAATCTAGTTAAGGATTTCAGACAGCCAAATTTGGCAGGTTTGTGGATTTGGACTATTATGAAAGAGTGAAAGAGTTGGAGACAATGCAAGGGTTTAATATTGTCATAAAGTGGATTATATTGCAATATAACCTGAATGGAGTGACTTCATGCTTATGTTTGGACTTTGATGAGTTGAAGGCTAATGCAATGGATTAGCTCAAGATTGATCTGTGTAAGTAGATTAGAGAGTCACTTGGGTGGCTAAGGATAGATATAGTTTGGGATGCTTGGTTTGAGAGTGATGATCTCAATCATAGATTGGGTCCTAAGGTCTGAGATACTAGATTAGCTCACTCTAGTTTGTAAGCACACAAGACAATCAGCAGATCAAGGAAATTCATCAGACAACAGGTCAATGCAACTCATCATATCAAACTTATACACTACTGCTAAGGCTAAAATCAAGCATATCTTGAGGTAAGCATGGGTGTTTTGAAGATGTTGGTATTTGAAGTAAGAGGAGAAACTCTTGGTATTTCTACTAAGATTGGAATGAAAAGGTTTTGGAAAACCTAGAGATAAGAGTAGTTGAATGCTCTATCTTGAAAATAATAGGAGATTATATTTAGGTCTCCATAGATTTGTTGAATAGATGCTAGTAAAATATTTTGTTGTGTCAAAGTCATCTTGGCTCAAGTTTGAAATGCCAGAACATTTGAGAACATGAAAGGTGAGGCAAGACATCTCTTTTGTAAAATAGTTTTTGCCAAATAGTGTTGAGGTAAGGAGTATATCTTCTAATACACAATCAGATGTATGAACACAGGCAAACAAGTAAGCAAACATTGCAACACTTAACAATACAAAGTTTTTGTTCCCCCTGATTTTTGCCTTTTGGAAAACAAATCAGGGTTTCTGAAATTGGGATGTTACAGTTATAATAATTCTTTTTGCCCTTTTTCTTAAATGGTAGAAAAGGAAAAATAATGTTTTTAAATACTTTCTTTCAACAATAAATTTTGGGAAAATTTTACAAAGTATAAATTCATATTGAGGACTATCCCACATTAAAAAATAACAATTTCCATTTCAAAAATATCAAAACAAATCCTGAAAACCATTTTAGCACTTTTTAAATATTTGATATAAAAAGGATCTAAAATATTAAGAAAATTCCCAAATAAATATTGGCGATGTATTTTGACCTAAACCATCTACCAGCACCATTACCCCATCTTTCCAAGATAAAAAATTGAAACTTTCCATATTGACCATCGAACATGGCGTTTTGAATTAATACAAAAAGTTGAGCCAAAACCACACAAACCACCATCAATTCTCACCAAACTCACCACATCGCCCTACATCACCCTCCGGTCAAGCTACACTATAGCCTTACACTGTAGCACTCCTCTCTCACTTGTTTGGTGCATTTGGTTTAGAAGAAGATAATGGTTCACTAGTAGGAAAAGGCTTATAGCAGTCATTTTTCTAGTGGCATCTAAAACAAAATGGGCGCCACTACTGCAAGACAAAATATTCGCAGCGTTCAGAAAAAGTAGAACACCGCCAATATAACTTAGTCCTGGCGTTCGGGAGATAGTGAATGTCGGCACTACATGGGAACCACGATACGAGCCGGGACCAATGTAGCCTAGGCATTCTTCAAATTTGATGTGCACAACTATGTTGTAGTGGTTGTGTACAAAGTGTTGTAGACGCCACCACTATTACATACAAAAATTTGCTAGAAACTTAACAGGCGTCGCCTGGACCCTTCCCTCTCTCTCATTCCAACTTCCCACTCCCTCGTTCCCTCATCCCCAAATTGTCGTGCCACCCCACCCTGACCCTCCCCTGCCCCGCCCTGACCCGACCCCGCTGACCCACGCTGCCCCGCCCTGACATCGCGCAGACCTTGTGCTGCCCCGACCTGGCCGCGCCCCACCTTACCTCTCTAACCCGCATCTCCCCCGATGATCCTTGCCAACACGTCTCTCTCCTCCTCTTTGAGTCACAGGCCGCCGCGACCACCGCTGCCATCCCCCAATGGTCGCTGCAACTTTCTCCGTCCACAACCCGCTCGCCACAACTTCCCCGTCCACGACCTCGGTGAGCCACCCGACACACCTCCGATCCCCGTTTTAATGTGTTTTAGACATTGTAGATGCATATGTTAATTAGATAGTGATAGTGTTAGATATTACAAATTCTAGAGATAAACATGTTAGATAGTGTTTTAGATATTAAGTTTTTGCTCAAATTGTAGATATATAAATATGGTTTTGTTAATTAGATAGTGATAGTTTAAGCCGAGACAACTTTATGCCAATGATTTTAGACCGATGATTACAATTTGAGGATGCAATGTCAGGGGTGGTGTGAGTGAGACTTGTGATATGCACATATAAATAAGTTATGCATCCTACTTGGCTCACTTACCCCATCCATGTAATTATTTTGTGTCCAATACAAATATGAGGCCCAAGTTTTAGGTTGATTATGGTTTTGTACTTCCATATGGCCAATGATTAATTACAATGTGAGGATGCAATGTAGAGGGTGGTGTGAGTGAACCTTGTGATATGCATAAATAAATAAATTGTGCATCCTACTTGGCTCACTCACTCTATCCCTAAAATTATTTTGCGTCCATTGCAAATATGAGGCTGATTTTGATCTTAGCGATCCTTGTGATTAATTAACGAGTGCTTTACATTTTTCTTATGGGTCATGGCACCATGTCAAGTTTTTTCTTGGACTATAGTGGTGAAACACAATCAGGCTCGCTAGTCAATGTCCGTCTCATACGGGGTCAATTTTATCGTTCATTGGTATGTATAATTTTTCCTATTTAAATTCATTGAATTTTCTTTCCATACTATTATCATTTATTTACTTATTTTTTCATGTTTAGAATATCCCATGCAATTTAAGGAGGGATTTTAATAGAATAAAATGACAAAGAGTGGAGTTTCAAGCTCTTGGGAAAACATATGTTGTTGACGTGCGCCAAGAGCGAGCAATGACTCACCTTGCAGGTTCTTAATGGAGAAGGTTTATTTCTGAAAACCAAATCGCCTCTGGTGTGTACCTAGGTTTTTCAATGGGAGATCCTGGTCCAAGTATCACCTTATGTATATGAACGAGGAGGATGAGGACGAGGAGTATTAGGGTGAGGAGGATGAGGGTGATGAGGATGAGGGAGATGACGAGGATGAGGGCGATTAGGAGAAAAAGGATGAGGAGCAAGAAGGACTATTAGATTATAAAATTGTGGCCCAAACATGCAAGCTTACCCAGAGTGAAGAGTGATATCTCATGCACAACATTCCTTCAAAAAATTGCTACATCGTCCTAGCACTTGTCACTTCCTGGACCGGGATGCATATTCACCTACATGATATGGTATGTTTTCACTTATCATTCTTTTTTAGTTCCTATTGTATTTGTGTTATTGCATGATAGTTATAAGAGCTGTAACTTCTGTAGCTTAATTAGAAGCTACCATCGATAATCGTTTTCTCTCTTAAAATTTATGAAGAAGGTGTGGCTGGAATATGGCTTGGAGAAACAGGTGCCGTAAGCATCAATTTGTACAAGACAGTGAGTAATGACCGCATCATTTTAGAACCCCGGGTAAAACAACAACTAGAAAATCTCTCAAGTTTGTGCATCATCATGAAGGCATGATCATGTCATCATGCCACACTGCATTTGAGAATCCTCATGACTGCATGCATCTGTTCGACAACAACTATTTTCTAAAGACCTATTTTTGTTTTCTACAAATACCCCTTTCTATTTCAAATGTCAAACCCCGGACTTCCTGGATATTTTGTTTATATAAAACTATTTACAAAAGGTTTGCAAAATCATAATAATATAAATATAAAAACTTTTAGAAAACCTGGGGAGGAAACCTCCGGCCATGCCCAAAAGGCCCAGCCATTACCTACCTACAGCCCAGCAACCCTAACCCTAAATTCCCTAGCTATCCCTAACCCTAAGCCACCTAGCTCACCCCACATTCCCTCCCTACCGCCGCCACTTCCCCGCCTGGTCCACGCACGCGCCCATACACCCCTTGCCGCTTCCGCTTCTCCCATCCTGACGCCATCCTTCCCTCACACGTGACGCGCACGTGACCCATGCACTAGCGCAACCTATCGCATGCATGTTACTGCCTACCCCCGCCCGCGTGAACCCCCACGAAACCTCCAATCCACCCCGTGCACCCTCTCTGCTGGCACTCCGCCTCGCTTGACCCTGCCTCTCTACCCGCGTCTGCAGCTGATGCTTCCATCTCCTCTCGGCACTGGTCCACCCGCTGGCGCTCCCCTCGTGTTCCGCCTCCCCGACCTGCAGAGCCCGCCGCCGTGGCCCTCTCCCCACAGAGCTCAGGTTCCCCCACGCGACCCCTTCCTCTAATGCCAGGGGCTCCGCGCCTTCCCATGGCCGCTGCAAGACCGTGTCGCACGCGGCCCCTTCCTCCGCCGCCAAGCTCTGCCGCCCCTATGCCTCACCAACTGTCGCCACCCTCACTTCCCTTTGTCGTCGCTCTCCGTCATCGAGCACGCCGGCCCACATACTCGAGCAGCGCGGAAGCATCGGCCTGCCTCTGTCCATCCTTCGCCTCGGCCCCGAGTTCGACTCCACCTATGCTGTTTAAGTCATTGTCTATGTTTCCTCCAGCACTCGTCCTTCGGCCGCTCGTCACTGGTGTTCTACTCCTGATATGGTGCTGCCATGTGAAGATGCTATGTTCAGAAGATTCAAGGTGGTGTGGTGGTTATGAAGTGGTGAAGTATGATTATGTGGGGTGGTGATGTTCTAGACGACGAGATTTTGTAATGTGTGTTGATGTGTAGAACGGGTTAAGATACTTGTCGAAGGATACGAGATAACCTAAGGAGGAACCGCACGCAATGTCAAGTGAAAGCCACCGGAATCAATCCAAAGTCGGATCCAAGATTGTCACCGTCAATCGAAGCCGGAACGCCGATTCCTCCTTCATGGAACCCGAAGACCGATCTGGTCGAAGACCGAACCCTCCGAACTCCAAGTTCAACGAGTTCTAATGTTCTACTCTATCCAAGACCCCCCTATTTTTTATAATATATCATGTATACCTTGTTGCATTAATTATACAGGCTTGCACTCATATCATGTGGTTTGGGGGCTTTTGTTGATTCAGCTTATAATTAAATATGGAGACCATATGCGGGAAAATATAGTCTTATATTGTCTCCATTTAAATTTGTGTAGCGAATCGGTGACATATTTTGCATTGTTAAGTAAACATTTAAATTACGGGGTATCTAAACAACATGAACCTAATAAATAATTCTCGGGACCCTGGTTCCGCTTAATATTGCCTAAATGCATCGCACCATTGCCATGTCATGCATCATTCCCGATCTTTTGCTGTAGTATTAAATGGTGCATCTAGTGTTTCGTTTAGTGTTTTGCTTCTTCACAGATTAGGATGATGAGTTTGATGCGAGTGCCGACCCAATCTCTGGATGAGCCTTCGACCATGTTTCTCAGACGAGCATTCTCCCCATTTCTACCTATTTTACATTTATAGTCTTTACTTCCTCATGTTGATCTATTGCTATCTGTGTTGTGATGGTATAGTCTTTTCGTACACGTTATACCCATTGCAGCCTATATTACCTTGGCCACCTCCTATTACCTGTTGTTTGATTGATAGTCGGCCTTGTGAGTCATAGTTGCTTGCGTGGGTGCTGCTTCGCGTCGTCGTTGTTCCACCGACGTTGGGGGTTGGCATATTCTTAATGGTGGAGATGATATTGGCTTTAACTACAGATTAATAATTAAATTAAAATTAGATAAATAATGCGGAGGCATATAGGGGTAATAATTGAGATCTGGTTATTATCCTGCCACCTGTGTCCACCTAGGACTCGAGTTCTTGACACATGTTTCTAGACTGAGCACGCTAACCACATGTGGGGTCTATACCCCTATCATCTTAGTACCTGATTTCAAAGTACTGTTTTGGGGGCCACAAACTAGTTCAGGTTTTATATGTTACTATTGTACTTATTCCATGTATCATATGTTTATTACATGTTGCTCGATGAGCGTTAATTACTGTTGCATAGATGCGGCACTCTGTCAAGGGAATATTTTTTCTATGACCTCTACTCGCGTGACAAGTCCATGCAACCTCAATTTCCGTACGATAAGGATTAGCTATACCTCGTATGGGTAGCTCTTTTTGGTGCCCCCCATGTAATTGTTTTGGGTCTAGGAAAGCATCGTGTCCTAGGCCCCGCCAAAATACCGATGGGTGTGTGTTAATTGATCTGGCAATAAGGGTCGAAGTGCGTGTAGAAATTTTGGTGCACCCCTGCAGGCTTAAATATTTTCTAAAAGCTATATCCATGGTTATGGACGACTTGGAGCATAGTATGTCGATCATATACAACTATAACTAAAGTTTACTGCTATAATTTTACTTGTATCTTATATGACTAGTAAGTTGGATAATCACCATGGAGATAATGAATAAAAATGCCAACCATGTGAGTTTCCTCGGCTTCAATCCACCATACCTATGTAAGCGAGGACCGCTGAATTCTAGTCCAGCAGTGTACTGGCCTTTGTACTGATCGCTTTCTTTTTTCCTTTGCCCTTTACCGGCACCTGTAACATCCCAAATTTTGTATTAAGATGTTACTTGAAGCATGCATCATGGCATCACACAATAAAATTTTGCATCAAAACCCTTGTCCCTAAAACCTTATTTTGTTTTCCTCATATGGTCATATAAAGACAAAAGAGGTTATTTAAACCTAATCTTCAAACGGTTATGCAAAGGTTTATTTTTATAAGCCTAAGTTGATCTCCTCCTTTTTCCAAATTTTTAAGGACTGGTTTCATTAAATTTGAGGTTGTTATGGAAAAGTTAGTAAAGATAATGTAAAATAAAAAATATTAAAAGAACAAAAAAAAACTAGCTAACCTAACCTAATTTGGCCAGCCCGCGCAGGCCCCACCCCTCTGCCCCGCACGCGCTGTCACTTAGCCTAGCTGGGCCGCACCGCGCAGCCCACCAGCACCCGCAGCCGCTGACCGCCCAGCCCCACCATCATCATCCTCCCTGTTGTGTCTGCAACGACCACGAACAACATCTCCCGATACCGACGCATGGATAAACTCCGATTCGAACTGTTTTCGGCTGCCCCCTCCCCCACGATTTTGGCAGATAAAGCCGCAGCACCCCTCCTAGTTTCCGCACAAAAACCCTAGCCAAACCACACCGAATCGCTGCCTAATTTTTGACCCCATTGCCGCCGCCGAAGCTTGGGAGCTTAAGGTAGGGTATGATTCTTGTCGCCCTTGCCCCCTTTTTCCTCTCATCCTTCTCCCCATGAATCGCCGCCTCACCCTATCCCTTCTTTTCCCTCCCTCGTGCAGTTCATCATCGGCAATCTCTTGTCGACGTCTTGCCGGAATTCGCAAAGAACCGTGGAGCATTGTCGCAAGCCGAGGAAGCAAGGGTCGCCGCCACCCGTGCTAAAAGGGCCACGAAGAGGATCTGCACCCCGTCGTGTACACCTCCGCCTTGGGAACACACCCGAACGCCGCCGAGCTTCGTCGTCCGACCGTTCCGCCGCCGTCGTCATCAAGCCAACGCTGCCGCTAGGTAAGCAGACACGATCTTGCCTATTAGATCTAGAATAAACGACATAGATTAGATCTATTCACGAAGGGATATCACCCAATAGAATCACGCCGTCTCACCCCCGCGTCAGCATTGCGTCGGCCCCGCATCGTCTGGCCGAACCAATCAGAGGCCACCACTTGTCATTAGCTGGTTTGTGTTTGTTTAAATAGGCAGAATATGTGTTAATCTTGCAAATTAATAGTAAATAACAACTTGGCCAAAAATTAGAAATAATATACCGTTGGATTTCTAAAATTGAGTAGAACACAGATCTTGAGTAAAATTGCTAGTTTACTGTAGTATTATTTATGCAGAATTTAAACACTAGATTGGAGTATTTAATTCACAGGAAAATAACCATAACTCTGTTTAGTTGATTCTTACTGTGTTGGTTTTGTTATTACGATATTTACTGTTTAAAATTATAAAACTTTGCTTAGAAGTTTTAGATATGATTTGTGGTAGATTTGAAGACTGGATCTCCTTTTGGGCATATAAAATAAAGTAATAATCCAAATTACCTAAAATCTGTGGGAAATCAATACTAACACAATAGCACCCCTGAAAATACCTTGGCCTAATTGGAACTTATTCTTGCATATTACCATGTTGCATGCATGCATATTATTTCTATGGTTTTGTTTTTGTGCAAGTAGCGATTAGATCTATGTTTGTGCTTTGTTAGATTGTTCGGAGTGCACCGAGGAATATTGTTGTGTATATTGCTGCTCGGATCAAGGCAAGTTACACCACCTTTTCATACCTATGTCCTAGATTTGTCTATGCATGTGATCTTCAAATTCTATAGTATGCATGTGTATGTTCTGGTAGATTTTTCCCTAGTGTTATTTCGCAAGTGGAATGTTTTTTTAGCATGCCATGAGTAGCTCCATACTTAGGAATTTTCCTCTCCTAATAGGTTATCCCTATTTTTTTGCTAAGTACTTGCTATGCTATATATATATAAAAAGTACCGTTGGGGGGCTCGAAAGACAAGAATTTTTTCTAAGTATAAAGGCTCTCCTGAGCTATCTTTTCTTCTCAAAGCCACTTCAAAATAAAAACTAAGTTTTCTTCTAGGCGGAATGGTTGTCGTGTCAACGAGTGGAATTTGGGTGAGGATGGCCGCCACGAATCAAAGAAGTCTGCCATATTTCAGAATTCAGAAGCTTCCAGTGCAACCACAATACATATGGGCTCTATCTTGGCCTAGTACTTAGTGGGAAACCTCACCTGGGTATCAACATTTGGAGGTTCTAGGAACGGTTGGATCCAGAAGGTAGAGGGGCTACTAAGGGAAATTCTCTCCATGGTCTTGTCTGTAAAAGGACTTGATCGTGGATTGTGGGTAAAGTGCACAAATTTTTGAGAGTATTGCAATCTGATCGAATGGCTGTGTTCACGGAAACAGAACAACATTGAGCATCTGAAGGATAGAGCCTCTGAAGGATCTTACTCTCTCCCTTTCAAAACTTGAAGTTTTTTTCTAAAACCCCATGGCGTGAGTCATATCACAAAGGGTGGGATTTTTGGGGACTTGGTGAGTAATATCCAAGTGCTAGGTTGTTTGGACACTTGGTGAGTAATATCCCCGTGTGCCATTCGACCCTAATATCATCATGAGTATGAAATGTTTACAAAGTAGGGTAAAACTCTCTCTCTCTTTTCTCCACACTTAGAGAAAAACTAGCTTTGTGCAAATGAACCCCACAGCCTAAACTAGCCTTGCATGTAGAGTTAGTCTTGTTCCTTTCTTGGTGTAATTTGCCAATACATTCAAAGTATTGACCCAACTTGTTGGCTCCACGTTTTATGTGCAGAATCCGAAGATTAAAAGGTGCGTAGGGATCACGTGTCTACACTCAACAAGCCTGGAGAGTTGATGGACTCAAGTTATTTATGTTTCTGCTGTAATTTGAGCTAGATATATGCTAAGAAATTTTGTAATAATTTTGTAAGAGGTCCCAACCTTCAATAAGGTAGAGATCCCTGTGTTTACAATGCTAGTCCCTGGATCAATAGCTAGCATCCACATTTAAGATGTAATATCAAGAAACAAAGGTCATAATACAACTTATAACCAGGAAAAAAATAATTCATTACATCTTACATAGCTCATTTGGCTATCACATTATAATGCAGCAGAATATCTATATAGCATGGAGTCCTTCATCTTCAAAGTGCCACAGGCAATCATGTTGGTTGTAGACTTGTAATCCTATTCAACACACTTCACTAACATCAAACAAACCTGCAACATAATAAGTTGCAGCCACAAGGGTCAATACATTTGAATTGTATTGGCGAGTTTCACTATTATGTAGAAGTAAGTGGATCCTATCATTACATGCATATTTGGCTAAGTAGGGTTTAGGATCTTTTCAAAATAGTTTTGATCTTTTGTCAAATCTTTCTGAACTCCTTGGAAAACTCCAAGTGCTTCTAATCCCTTGTTGTCATCATCAAGTTTTACTTTGAGAAATTGGAATGTCGAGATCTTCCATAGCTTCAGGACTTAGTTGCTCAGAATTGTCCATAACTAGGGACACGGCTAAGTACTTAGAATTTGATCTTCTACAGAAGTTGTACACTTTACCCACATGACACAATCTCGTCTTGACGCCACCAGTGGCCGCTGGATAAGTACTCACCAAAATGGAGTACCGGTAGATCGAGAATGTGACAAAGTCTTTCCATATAAGTCCTCCCAATACACAATGCTAGCTTGTCTACCAGGCACCAATGTAGGGATATATTTCCCTACACAATTTTAGTTAACCTGAAGATGCCAATGCATGGGTCTTCCACTACGTAGTTGACTAAGCCAGAGCTCATTTAGCATGTGGCTGTACACGGAAGCCACTGTACGAGAAACATGTTCAATATCTAAGTCCCTGGATGGTTTTCTTCTAGTGCACATACAAAAAGATAGCCATATAAACATGGTTCCCTTTGTTGCCACTTTGTCCAAACTTGAGTATCCTCTTTCCACCCAGGTGGTTCATTGAGTACTTGTTTTATTATATAAAACATATATCTTTCCAACACTTCATTTAATCATATCATGTATCCCATCCCAAATATATATCAGGGCTAAGCATACTACAACCACACTGTTTTCACTAAGGAAGATATAAGGATATCCTAATAGGATATAGCATAGCATAGAAATATAGTAGTCCTTATCATGCATGTTACAAATCCACTAAGTGTAATGAAAATAGTAGGACATGGATGATAGTGTCACTTGCCTTAGTAGTTGGTGGTGTTGGTACACTCTTCGCAATAACACACTTGACAATCAACACAATCTATCAAGCAAAACAACCAAGACAAAACATACACAAGATCAACACTAATGGCAACACAAAAATCATGCAAAGTATGCAAACATGCAAGATGGCAATTTTTATGGTACAAATTTTTATAACAAGGTTCTGAACATTACTAAGTGATTTCTGAACATTTTATATTTTCAAGATTACAAATGCAACCATTTGTGCAATTGTAGCAATTAGCAATATTTTCTAACACTTGGAAATGCCATTATCACTAAATAATTGCCACGGTCTCTAAAATTATATTTTGGTCTTACTGTACAGAGGGTTCAATTTACAACCATTTGCAAAAAAATTCACTTAAAAATAATTTACACAACAATTTTTATACTCCACAAATGGTTCTGTATAAAACGTGATTTTAACAGACTCAAAAATACCGAATTATGGCTCCACTGTGTTCTACTCGTTTTTGTGAATCCGTAGACATATTATTTGCTAAATTTGAGTATACAGAACTAAACATATGATTTTTACAAGTTTTTATGTTCTTATGTCTAAAAATCCGAAAATAGGGATAGATATGACACTTGGCAGATTCTAATTGGAGGATACCCCTTCGTTTAAGTGATCTATGATGACCTTCAGATGAAGATCTAATGGTTCAGGATGGCTCACTGGAAAAGCTCGCCGGAGAAGTTTGCCGGATTTGCGGGCACGGGCTTGGCGTTGTCGTTCCCGTCGCTAGGGACGTATCCCAAGTAGAAGAAGATGTGGACGGCGTAGAGAACGTCGAGGCGGTGCTACTGGACGTGATTTTTGAGGTCGTTCGTCCCCAACAGTGCGACAAGCCACGAATGGAGCGACGCGTGACGTCGGCCGGCGCGGCCAACTACAACAAGAAGATGCACAATCATGTCCTGGAGATAGGCAACATCAAGACTAGTCTTATGGTAGAAGGAATCGACGAGGGACTCACCGCGGACAACAAGATCTGACGATGAACTCAAATTTGGGATTGAAGTTGGCATCGATCGTGTGTGTTCTATAGAGCTCCTCTCAAGAAAGTTTAGAAATGAAAATAATGGAGGAGGAGGAGAGGAATATGATGCTCTCTTCGGTTTTTGCTAAGGTGGCATGTGGAGAGAAATTGATGGGGGAGGAGAGGAAGAGGTCAGTGGTCATGGCTGTGTGCGTTTCATCTTCTGTACGTTCGAGGAGGAAGAAAACCGGTCGATGGCCTTGATAGGCCAGCAAGTGCGGCCCAAAATAATAAAGAGGACAAAAAAGAATAGAGGGGAGAGGGAGGTTATGGTGGGCTGGATTGCTGTGGGCTTTTTTTTTCTTTAACCGATTTTTTTTCTGTTTTGTTTAAATCAATTGATTCAACTTCCAAATTGACTTAAATTTGTATTAAAAAATTTCAAAAAAATTTATATAAAATATAAGTTAATAGTTTACTCTAATTGTATATTTTTTTAAATATTTTTTAATACAATATAATTCATTTAGAAATTGAGTATGGTACGTAGGCCTATACAGTATATTTTCTTAATTCTTGTTTATTTCATATCTTTTGATTTAGAGTTCAAAAAAGGTTCAAACCAATTTCTACAGTTTTACTTAATAATAATAACGTATCATTATATATTATTTAAATGTAATTTTATTTTATATAAATATGGATTTTATCTATGGGCTTAAATTGACTTTGCAGTATTTCTTATTTCTTTATCTATCTTAGGTAAATCATAGGTTTTGATTTATAGTTTCAAAAAGGGCTATTCCAATTTGTATAGTTTTATTTAATAATTATTTATCTTTATATATCCTTTAGAATTAATTTGTTCGCAATTAATTATTAATTTTAGCTATGAGCTTTATTGACCTTGGAATACTTTCTTTTATCTTATATAAATCATAAGTTTTTATCCATGGCTCCAAATAGAGTGAAAACAATTCCCATGGTTTTGTAATATTGTTGTTTACCATTATAGATTATATAGAAATGATTTTGCTAAATTTTTATATGGAACATATCCATAGTCCTGTATTGAACTTGATGGTGATTTCTCTTATTAGTGTTTAGGTTTTAGATTTATCAATTTTTTTCAATAGGTAAAATGCAAGTGCTTAAAGATGATGATGCATGACATGCATTTGAATTTTTGAAATCTTGTTTGTCACTTTCTCATTCAAAATTGTTTTAAGTAAGGTTTTGATGTTTCCAATTAGAAGCAAAAAGTTTCTTTTTCCCCTAATTTTCATCATTTATTTCTTTTGTTTGTTTATTTTTCACATTTCAAAATTTGGAAAATTTTGGGATGTGACAAATTTCATACTCTGGATTATTCGTGTAATAATGACATTGTGTTTTACATGATATTGATCGACCGTTAGTGCTATCTATTGATCTAAGGATGACCATGTAAATCACATGGACCAAGGATATTTATTGATCTGAGATCTTAATAGATGGTATGAGAGCACAAAGTTTCCTGTAGGACGCGACCCCTAGGAATGGAAACCACCGTTAACTTTGTGTGCCTTACTCGCTTTATTCTTCTAAGTTATTTATGTATTCTAGTACCTGCTTTTCCCCACTTATTTAAGTATCTAATCTTCGTTCTTCTAACTTAAAGATGACGAGCTTCTTCTACGACACCATCACGGACATCGAGCCCCTTCACTTTGGAGGATGCCTTATAGACGTTATCACACATTTGGGACTTCCCCTGCCAACAATCCAGGGAAGCTCAATGAAGAAACTTCACAAGGACGGCTGCTGAGGAGTCAAGGTCATCCAGCCAGGATGAGATGAACGCGAGCGCCTGATGGAGGACATAGCAATCCATACCATCAACGACTCCAAGGAGAAGGCACTTAGCATTAGATTACAATAGCTCACTGGTCGCCTATGTGGGCGCCATCAGGAAGATCTTCAAAGTCACTGCAGCAAACTTTTTCGAAGGATTGATGAGGAAGGAGTTTCCATGGAGTTGAGCTTTGAAGAAAGGACTACGACCAAGCACCAAAGGACGCAATATCAAGACTTGGAGTGCCATATCCATGACCTTGAAAAGTGTAGCTCCCTCGAGATGCTAAGGAATGATGAGCTATGCGCTCTCATCAAGGAGAAGGAAGAAATAATCAAGCAGCAGGAGGAGGCGATGGTGGTTCAAGAAGTAAAGTTCAAGGACCAAGAGAATAAGTTCACTAACCAAGAGAAGAGGGTGATAGAAAAGAACAAGAAGATTAGGGATCTCAGGAAGGAAATCAAGAGAATTGATGTGCATACCGAGGGGCTTTGCAAGATAATCAATGACGTGCGTGCTTCCAAGAGGGGCTTGGAAAAGCAACTTGAAACCGCTAAGGAGTCAAGCCTAGCCGTGGAGCTACAGGGTGAGAAGGAGGGACTTCAGGAGCAGCTAGAAGCCACTACCAAGAAACTGCAAGAAGAGATAAAGGAGCTCCATGAGAAGCTTGAAGCCGCCAGAAAGGGGATGGAGCTCTACAAGTCAACTATGGAGAAGGAAGGTTACTCGTTCGAGGACGAGGAAGTGAAATGCGTAGAGGAGTAGAGTAGTTAGTTGGACCACCCTTAATTTTTATAAGTCGAATGTTATTCGTGATTGTAATAAATACCAAGAAATGTTTGGTTTAGTTAAACTTGGATGTTTCATGTGTTATACCTTGTACTATGTGTTCCTTTTGTGTTCTTGTGTGTTTACATAACGGTAGGAGTTTATTACTATAGTCTATCTATATATCTCTTACGTTGTTGCCCAAACCCACAGATGCCGCCAAGACGTACGAACAATCTCCCCACAGAGATTGCACTAATTTTGGCCTCTTAGAACCAGCTGATCCAACTGCTCACTCAGAATATGCAAAACAACAACAACAACAACAACAACAACAACAACAACAAAAACAACAACAACAACAACAACGACAACAACAACAACAACGACAACAACGACAACAACGACAACGTCAACAACAACAACAACAACACACCACCTCCGCCACCCCCACCATCAACTCAACAGGGTCGCTTGACTCGGTTTTTGAGGTTGAACTCTCCTACCTTCACTAGCAGCGCTGAACCAATTGTTGCGGATGACTGGCTCCTGATACGTCCAACACGTATCTACTTTCCCGATCACTTTTGCTATTGTTTCTCCTCTAAACTTGTGTGATTTGGATACAACTAACACTGACTGACACAATTTTCAGTAGAATTACCTTGGTGTCTAGTTTTTGTGCAAAAAATCAACTATAAGGAAAAATCCAGGAAAATATGCCAAAAATTATATTTCACCAGAAGATCCACGGAGCCAGAAGACGAAACAGAGTGGAGGACTGGGGGGCCCACACCCCTGCCAGGCGCGGGTGGGCCCTGCCCCGCGCCTACGGGGTGCGGCCACCCTAGGCACCCCCTCGGGCTCCCTCTTCACCTATAAGTTCCCCCTTGACCTAAAAACAAAGGGGGGTTCGACGTTTTTCTAGAAAGAGTTCCGCTCCGCCGCCACCATAAAAAACCAAGATTCGGATCCAGAAACTCCATTCTAGCACCCTGCCAGGATGGGGAATTTGGAGAGGATCATCACCATCATCATCACCAACGCCTCTCCATCAACCATCGATGTTTCCCTCATCCATGAGTGAGTAATCCCCCGCTGTAGGCTTGGGGATGGTAGGGATTCGATGAGTTCTATCTTGTAATCGAATAAGATTGTTAGGGCATAGTGCCTAGTATCTCTATTAGTGCTATTTGACTTTGTTACAATTTTTGTGCTTAATGCTTGTCCCTAGGGCCCGAGTGCCATGATCTCAGATCTGAACTTATTATTGAATCATTATGATAGTATTGTTTGTGATCTTATCTACAAGTTGTGTACACATATCATTGTTCGGATCCAAAGGCCCCGAAGTGACAGAAATTGGGACAACCGGAGGGGATGGCTGTGGTGTGAGGATCACATGTGCTCTATTAAAAGGAGCACCTTAATTGCCAGTAGTTCCCTAGAGGCCCCGCTGCCACGGGCTGGCTGGACAAAAGATGTTGTGCAAGTTCTCATTGCGAGCACGTATGACTATATATGGAGCACATGCCTAGGATTGTTTAGTACTTGGATGCTTTTTCTTATTTATCTGCAATGCTCTAGATCTTGAAGTTACATGTTTAGACTCGTCCATGCAACGCCCGTCCATCCATCCCTATGCCTACCGCACTCGAATCCCACTGTTTACTGTTACTGTTACTATTGCTCCTGTTTTACTGCTACTGCTGCTTTGCTGTTGCTACTACCAAACTGTTGCTACTGATAAACTCCTGTGAGCAAGAACTATTTCCAGGTGCAGCTGAATTGACAACTCAGTTGTTAAGGCTTGCGAGTATTCTTTGGCTCCCCTTGTATCGAATCAATAAATTGGGTAATACTACCCGCTAAGACTGTTGTGATCCCCTACACTTGTGGGTCATCAAGACTATTTTCTGGCGTCGTTGCCGGGGAGCATAGCTTTATTTGTAAGTTCACTTGGATCTACTATTGTTCACTGCTACTCCTTTCATCATGGGTAAGTCTCGTGATGGAAAGTTTCCTATTTTACCATCCACTACAAGAAGAGGTATAGTCCTAAACACCTCTGTTGCTCTTGATTCACCGTCTATTATAAGTAAGCTTGTCACACCACCACCAAATACCCATGCTACACACACTGCTACTACTGCTGAGCCTGAAACTGCTTTTGATGCTCATGATGTTACTTCTACTATGCTTGATGTGAGTGGTTCATTAGGTACTTTCCTAGATGCTACTATGGCTAAGCTAGGAAATACTGAATCTCCTAATGAAGTCACTGTTACACCTGTTAGCTCACCTGAGTCTATAGAGAGTTATGATATTAATGATGGTTACATTGAGTTCACTGATGAATTTGTTGAAGAGTGCCGAAACACACATGGTACTAGTGCTATTAAGAGTCTCCTTGCTAGACGTACTATTATGCCTAAACTTTCCTCTGATCCTAAGTTTGCCACCTCTCCCATAGATATTAAGGATAAAGATTATGATTTCTCTCTTGATTTATCTTATTTAGACATTGTTGAGAAAGAACCTTTCTATGGGACTAAAAATGAGAGTGTTGTGGCTCATATGAATGAGCTTTCTACTATGAGTGCTTTATTATCTGATGATTTTAAGATGCGCAAGTACTTTGTTACTAAGATATTCCCTTTTTAATAAAAGGAGAAGCTAGGGCTTGGTTTAATAGATTACCTCCTGGTTCCATTGCTATCCCAGATTGCTTGATTGCTTCTTTCTTCCAGAAATATTTTCCTCCCAGTGCTAGACATGCTGCTTTGTAGAGACTTTTTTATTTTAAACAGGGAGAAGAAGAGAAATTGCCTGAGTCATGGACAAGGTTCTGTACCTTGATTCATGCATATCCTGGATGTCCATTACCTAAGAATGAGCTTCTTGATATTTATTATAGTGGACTAACTGTTGATTCTAGGACATACCTAGATAGCTTTGCTGATTGTGTTTTTAGGAAAAGAACTCCTATAGATGCTGAAGAATTAATGGCTAAAATAAGCAATAATTATGATGATTGGACTTCAACTGAGCTAAATACACCTGAGCCTATTAATCCTGCACCGGTTGTGCATGAACTAGATCCAATACCAACACCAAAGAAGAGGGGAGTTATTGCATTAAATGATGAAGTGATGAAGGAAGCTAAGAAATGTCTAAAGGAGAAAGGTATTAGAGTTGAAGATGTGAAGAATCTACCTCCTATAGAAGAATTATGTAAGCCAATTCCCCACTCATCTACTATTGAGGTACACTCTCTCCACTTTAATGAAGGTGATATTCCCTATGGTAAGCCTCCTGATCAATGCGTACAGGAACTTGACACATTTATTGTTAAACAAGGTAATTTTAATAAACAAGTTCAGAATCATTTATTCGAAAACTCTAGAGCTATCAATGAGTTGAAAGATATTGTGGAAATAACTTCTAATGATATTAAAATGCTTTGTAAACACTTCCAAATGGTTCAAACCCAACTTGATCACCTTGCTAAGGTACAAAAGGATATGCTAGTTAATGCCTCAGGAGATAAACATGCTTATGGAATTAGAACTAGGAGTGGTATAGCTACTCAAGATCCTTTATATCCTGAAGTACACCCTAAAAGAATTGAGAAGGACTCTCAGCAAGGTGAAGATAGTGTTAATCCTCGTAAGAGGAAGAAAAAGAAACATAGAATAGTTGAGGAACCACTTCAACCTGCTGTAGATCCTAATAGTATATCTGTCTGTGATGATGAAACTGAGACTGGTAATGATAAAAATGATGCTCCTGATAAGGAGGAAGGTGAGGAAGAACTTGAGAAGCACACTAAGAACACTTGGTACATAAAGGAAGATTTTATTGCTAAGGAACATGGTAGTGAGAGAGAACCTTGGGTGCAGAAACCTATGCCTTTTCGGGTAAGAAACACAAGTCAAAGGAGGAAGAACACTACAACAAGTTTTGTGAGTGCATGAAACCTTTATTTTTGCAAATTCCTTTGACTAATGCTATTAAATTGCCTCCTTATTCAAAGTATATGAAGGATATTGTCTCTAATAAAAGAAGATTCCTAATGAGGAGATTTCTACTTTGCTTGCTAATTATTCCTTTAATGGTAAGGTTCCAAAGAAACTTGGTGTTCCAGGTATACAAACTATTCCTTGCTCTATTAAGAATAATTATGTTAGAACTGCTTTATGTGATTTGGGAGATGGAGTTAGTGTTATGCCTTTTTCTCTATACAAGAGACTCCAACTAGAAAAGTTGATACCAACTGATATATCTTTGCAAATGGCTGATAAGTCAACTACTATTCCTGTTGGTATATGTGAGTATGTTCCTGTTCAAGTAGCTCATAATTTCTTGGTTTTAACTGATTTTGTTGTGCTTGAAATTCCGCAAGATGATAATATGTCCATTATTATTGGGAGACCTTTTCTTAATACTGCAGGTGCTGTCATCAATTGTAATCAAGGAAAAGTAACTTTTAATATTAATGACAAATAGAATGCTATCTATTTCCCCAAGGAGATTGATAAGAGCTATTGCCTTAATTCTATTGAAAATATTGAGAGCATCAAAGTTGGAGAAATATATTTTCCCATTCCACAAGAAAGTTTTGAAACTATTATGATTGGGACCATTGCTATCAAGTTTGAGGTAACATAATCACTTTGTGGAATGCAAAGTTTTGTTTCATATAATATCGTTTTGGAAACAAGACTTGATCAACCTTGTTAACAAAGGGATTTTAATGAACAAAACAATGTTTTCACAGTGGTTATACTTGCTCACTTTTACTTTTTCTCCTTCCTAGTCTTCGCTCTTTCTCTTGTTATCTTTAGTTTTGCTAGTTGTTTGCTTGTTAGAGTGTCTTAGAACTTCTGTAGTTTTGGTTCTTGTTTTCTTTTGATTCTTCTAAAAAAATCTTTTCTGCGATAAAATCAATTTTCATACCCTGAAAATTGGCCAAAAATAAAGTTTCCCGAAAAATTCCAGAAAATTCATATTAAATTTTTCCTCGAAAAAAGGGGTAGCAGGACACCTGGATTGGCCCAGGAGGACCCACCAGGACAGCACACCCCCTGGTGGCGCGGCCAGCCCCCAGGGCGCGCCTGGCCTGGGTGAGACCCACCTATGGCCCTCCAAGTTGCCTCCTCCAAGTACAAAACGTATCTACTTTCCCGAACACTTTTGCTATTGTTTCTCCTCTAAACTTGTGTGATTTGGATACAACTAACACGGACTGATTCTGTTTTCAGCAGAATTACCTTGGTGTCTACTTTTTTTCCAGAAAATCAACTATCAGGAAAAATCCCGAAAAATATGCCAAAAATTATATTTCACCAAAAGATCCACGGAGCCAGAAAACGAAACGGAGTGGAGGCTTGGGGGCCCACACCCCTGCCAGGCACGGGTGGGCCCTGCCCCGCGCCTAGGGGGTGCGGCCACCCCAAGCACCCCCTCGGGCTCCCTCTTCGCCTATAAGTTCCCCCTTGACCTAAAACAGAGGGGGGTTCGACGTTTTTCTAGAAAGAGTTCTGCTCCGCCACCACCATCAGAAACCAAGATTCGGATCCAGAAACTTTGTTCTGGCACCCTGCCGGGACAGGGAATTTTGAGAGGATCATCGCCATCGTCATCACCAACGCCTCTCCATCAAGCATCAATGTTTCCCTCATCCATGAGTGAGTAATCCCCCGCTATAGGCTTAGGGATGGTAGGGATTGGATGACTTCTATCTTGTAATCGAATAAGATTGTTAGGGCATAGTGCCTATTATCTCTATTTGTGCTATTTGACTTTGTTGCAACTTGTTGTGCTTAATGCTTGTCACTAGGGCCCGAGTGCCATGATCTCAGATCTGAACTTATTATTCAATCATTATGATACTATTGTTTGTGACCTTATCTGCAAGTTGTGTACACATATCATTGTCCGGATCCAAAGGCCCTGAAGTGACAAAAATTGGGACAACCGGAGGGGATGGCTGTGGTGTGAGGATCACATGTGTTCACAAAGTGTTAATTCTTTGCTCTGGTGCTCTATTAAAAGGAGCACCTTAATTGCCTGTAGTTCCCTAGAGGCCCTCATGCCACGGGCTGGCTGGACAAAAGATGTTGTGCAAGTTATCATTGCGAGCACGTATGACTATATATGGAGCACATGACTAGGATTGTTTAGTACTTGGATGCTTATTCTTATTTATCTACAATGCCCTAGATCTTGAAGTTGCATATTTAGACTCGTTCATGCAACGTCTGTCCATCCATCCCTATGCCTACCACACTCGAATCCCACTGTTTACTGTTACTATTACTATTGCTCATGTTTTACTGCTACTGTTGCTTTGCTGTTGCTACTACCAAACTATTGCTACTGATAAACTTCTGTGAGCAAGAACTATTTCCAGGTGCAGCTGAACTGACAACTCAGTTGTTAAGGCTTGGAAGTATTCTTTGGCTCCCCTTGTGTCGAATCAATAAATTGGGTAATACTACCCGCGAAGACTGTTGCGATCCCCTACACTTGTGTGGACGAGTTGAAGGAACTCAAGAAACAGCTTAGGGAGAAATTGGACAATCTACTGGAGCTTAGGGAGCAATTGGACAATCTACGAGTTGAAGGACGATTTGATCCGCACAATCAATAAGAAGTTAGATACCGTCCAAGCTACTGGAGCTAACAGTGTGCATTATGCCGCACACCAACTTGAAGGACCTGCTACAGAATGGTGGGATAACTACCAAGTCACCCACCCGGATATTGACACGATTACTTGGAATCAGTTCGAGATAACTTTTCGCACTCACCATCTGGCTGCCGGTGTCATGACTCTGAAAAGGTGCGAGTTTTGCTACTTACACCAGCTGCACCGTTCTGTCACAGAGTATGGGGAGCTTTTCAACAAGCTCGCCCGTTATGCACCAGATGATGTTTCCACTGATGCCAAGAGGCAGCAGGAGTTCTTGAGAGGGAACAATGATGAGATATCTATTCAGCTTGTGGCTCAAAAATTTGACAATTTTCAGGAACTCCTAGACATGGCTATTGTGGTTGAATCCAAGCGGAAGAGCATAGAAAAACATAAGAGGAAGTCTAATTCGCACAAGCACTATGTTCTGTAACAGAGGCAGCACACTTCATCACCACCACCTCATAAAAGTAATGGCCACAACCATAACGGTCATCACCATGGCAGTCACAAACACAATGGTCATAAGCACCGCAATGGAAATGGCAGCAATGGGAAGGATCTCAGTGAGGTGACATGCTTGAAGTGCAACAAGACAGAGCACTATGCAACTACTTGCCCCGAGAAAATGAAGAATGGAAATGTCAATGGACACAACCATGGTAATGGAAATGGGAAGAAGCCGAATCCGTTTGTCAAAGCCATAGTGAATCATGTCTCCATGGAGGATGCTTGTGACGCACCGGACTTCGTGATTGGTAAGTTCAAGCTTAATTCCATTCTCGCAGTTGTTCTTTTCGATACTGGTGCATCGCATTCATTCATATCAAGGGTATTTGTGGATAGAGGCAAGATACCTACGGAGACTATAAGCTCTCCTCTAAGGGTAAGTTCTCCTGGAGGAGAAATAGTGGCAAATTCTAGTTGCCGAGGGTTAGAGCTAAGGATTGGGACACACATCTTTCCCACAATTCTAGTAGTTCTGTAGTCACAAGGATTAGACATAATTTTGGGCATGAATTGGATGACCGAATATGAGGGAGTCATAGATTGTGCCAAAAGGACTATCACGCTCACAACACCGGAAGGGAAAAGGATTCGTATCAAGTCAACGTTTGCACTTAAGGAAATTATGATGAATTCTCTTAA
Organism: Avena sativa; assembly: GCA_916181665.1. Taxonomy (NCBI): domain Eukaryota; kingdom Viridiplantae; phylum Streptophyta; class Magnoliopsida; order Poales; family Poaceae; genus Avena; species Avena sativa. Next base: position 135,739,058 of record OV702295.1, read on the forward strand.
GGGGGTTAGCTTGGAGGATGTACCCGTTGTGAAGGAGTATCCAGATGTCTTTCTGGAAGAATTACCAGGGATGCCTCCTGACCGGGATATTGAGTTTCTTATTGACTTGATGCCGGGAATAGGGCCAATAGCCAAGAGACCATAAAAGATGGATGTGGACGAGTTGAAGGAACTCAAGAAACAGCTTAGGGAGCAATTGGACAATTCATTCAACCAAGCGCGTCATCTTGGGGAGCACCCGTATTATTCGTGGGAAAGAAGGATAAAACAAAGAGGCTAGTTGTGGATTACTGCTCGTTGAATGAAGTGACAATCAAGAACAAGTATCCTCTATGGAACATCAACGATATATTTGATTAGTTAAAGGGAGCTAGTGTGTTCTCTAAGATCGATCTGCGATCGGCTTACTTTCAGCTGAAGATATGAGAACAGGATGTGCCCAAAATATATTTCACCACAAGATATGGTTTGTATGAGTACACTGTAATGTCGTTTGGTCTGACGACTAATGCCCCGGCGTATTTAATGACTATGATGAACAAGGTGTTTATGGAGTATTTGGAGAAGTTTATCATGGTATTTATTGATGATATACTTATATACTCCAAGGATGAGAAGGAACACGATAGGCATCTGCGCCTAATTATGGAAAAGCTAAGAGAACACAAATTGTATGCCAAGTTCAACAAATGTGAGTTATGGTTAAATGAAGTGGGTTTCCTTGGTCATGTTGTGTCGGCAAAAGGAGTTGTCGTATACCCTAGTAAGGTAACTTCCATGTCTGAATGGGAGTTGCCTCAGAATGTGGGAGATATTAGGAGTTTCTTGGGCCTCGTAAGATATTACCAAAGGTTCATTGAAAACTTTTCCAAGATATCAAAACATATGATAGAATTGTGGAAGAAGGAAAACAAGTTCCTATGGATTGAGGAATGTGAAGCAAGTTTTCAGGAGTTGAAGAAACACCTTGTAACGGAACCAGTTCTATGTCTGCCTGATATCCAAAAGGATTTCCAAGTCTATTCTGACGCTTCTCTGCAAGGACTTGGTAGTGTACTGATGCAAGATGGGAAGGTAGTATCTTATGCCTCTCGCCAACTTAAGAACCATGAACACAACTACCCCACACATGATTTGGAACTTGCGTCCGTGGTGCACACACTCAAGGTATGGAGACAATACCTCATGGGAAAACATTGCGATGTGTTCACAAATCGTAGGAGTTTGAAATACATCTTCACCTAGAAAGATTTAAATATGAGGCAAAGGAGATGGCTATAACTGATTAAGGACTATGACCTAGATCTATAGTACCACCCCGGAAAGGCTAATGTAGTAGCTGATGCCTTAAGTCGTAAGGTTTATGTGAATGGACTAACCGCGGGGGAACTTCCAAAGGATTTATGTAAGCAATTTAAAGATCGCAGGCTGGAAATAGTTCCGGATGGACACCTAGCAGCTATGGAAAGAGTGCATATGCTTCAAGATAGAATCAAAGCAGCACATAAGGGAGACAAAGAGTTGGAGGAGATAAAAGCCAAGATAAGCGAAGGGAAAGCAAAAGGGTTTCATCTGGATGAAAACGGAACTCTCTAGTATGAGAAGCATTTGTGCATTCCCAATGATTCCGATATCAGGACGCTGATTTTTCAAGAGGCTCACGATTCAACATACTCGATTCATCCGCGTAACACAAAAATGTACATGGATGTGAAGGATAGATTCTGGTGGAACAATTTGAAAAGAGAAATTGCCGAGTATATTTCTCTATGTGACATATGTAATAGAGTTAAGACCGAGCATCAGAAACCGGCAGGGTTGCTACAACCATTACCTATACCTTACTGGAAGTGGGACAAGGTAGGCATGGACTTTATCATGGGTTTGCCCCGGACTCGTTTAGGATATAATTCTATCTAGGTAGTGGTGGACCACTTTACAAAAGTTGCTCACATTCTCCCTGTAAATACCACATACACAAGTGCTAAGCTCGCCAAGATCTAAATGTCAAGGATTATAAGCATGCATGGTGTTCCCAAGGGAATTGTGTCTGATAGAGGTACCCACTTCACCTCGAAGTTTTGGCGGCAACTACATGAGTCCCTCGGGATCAGATTAGAGTTCAGTACGACTTTCCACCCATAAACATATGGCCAAACAGAGAGGATAATTAAAATTCTGGAGGATATGTTGAGAGCCTATGCATAGAATATGGGTCTAGTTGGGATGACAACTTACCATATGCGGAGTTCTCGTATAACAATAGTTACCAAACAAGCATCAAGATGGCTCCATTTGAAGTTCTATATGGCAGGAAATGTAGGACTCCGCTGTTATGGAGTGGAGTTGGAGAACGTAGTCTTGTTGGACCTGAGTTGATCAAGGATGCCGAGGAAAGGTACGAAAAATTCAAGACATGCTAAAAGTAGTGCAATCCCGACAAAAGAGCTATGCTGATTCCAAGCGTAGAGATGTGACTTATGAAATAGGGGACCGTGCATACCTCCGGATTTCACCACTACGAGGACTTAAGAGGTTTGGCCTCAAGGGTAAGTTGGCTCCATGATTTATAGGTCTGTATAAGGTTCTGGCTTGTAGAGGAGAAGTTGCTTATCAGTTGGAGTTGTTGGAAGGACTAACAGTTCATGATGTGTTTCATGTGTCACAATTAAAGAAGTGTCACCCGGAAATGGCCAAAACTCCGTTGAGAGATATACTTCCCCTGGATGAGGTTCTGTTGGAAAATGATCTTACTTATGAGAAAATACCCATCAAAATATTGGAAGTAGCCAATAGGATTACCCGTACCAAGACTATCTGATTTTGCAAAGTCCAATGGAATCACCATTCCGAGGAAGAAGCCATGTGGGAGCATGAAGAAGATTTGAGGATGGAACACCCACACCTATTTGCTAGCCAACCTGAATCTCGAGGACGAGATTCATCTTAAGGGGGGTAGGTTTGTAACATCCCAAATTTTGTATTAAGATGTTACTAGAAGCATGCATCATATCATTCGCATCATGGCATCACACAATAAAATTTTGCATCAAAACCCTTCTCCCTAAAACCTTATTTTGTTTTCCGCATATGGTCCTATAAAGACAAAAGAGGCTATTTAAACCTAATGTTAAAAAGGTTATGCAAAGGTTTATTTTTATAATCCTAAGTTGATCTCCTCCTTTTTATAAATTTTTAGGGACTAGTTTCATTAAATTTGAGGTTGTTATGCAAAAGTTATTAAAGCAAATGTAAAACAGAAAATATTAAAAAAAAAAAACTAGCTAACCTAACCTAATTGGGCTGGCCCGCCGCACCCCTCCGCCCCGCGCACGCTTCACTTAGCCTAGATGGGTCGCACCACGCCGCAGCACGTAGCCCACCAGCGCCCCAGCGCGTAGCCCGCCAACGCCCACAACGCTGACCGCCCGGTCCCACCATCGTCGTCCTCCCAGTTGAGTTTGCAACGAACTGTTTTCGGCTGTCCCCTCCCCCCACGATTCTGGCAGATAAAACCCTACCCAAACCACACTGAATCACTGCCCAATTTTTGAACCCATTGTCGCCGTTGCCGAAGCTCGGGAGCTCGAGGTAGGGTACGATTCTCGTCGCTTCTTGCCCCCTTTTTACTCTAATCCTTCTCCCCATGAAACACCGCCTCACCATGTCCCTTCTTTTCCCACCTTGTGCAGTTTATCATCGGCAATCTCTCGTTGACATCTTGCCAGAATTCACGAAGAACAATGGAGCTTTGCCGCAAAACGAGGAAGCAAGGGTCTCCGCCACCCGTGGTAAAAGGAACGCGAAGAGGAGCTGCACCCCGTCATGTACACCGCCACCTTAGGAACGCACCAGGATGCTGCCGAGAATCGTCTTCTGGCCGTTTCGCCGCTACTCGCCGTCGTCATCAAGCCAACGCCGCCGCCAGGTAAGCAGATTGATCTCGTCTAGATCTATTGATGAAGGGGTATCACCCAATATAATCGCGCAGCATTACCCCTGCGTCAGCATCGCGTCGGCCCCGCATCGTCTGGCCAAACCAATCTGAGGCGAGAATAGGCAGAATATGTGTTAATCTTGCTAAAATAGGCAGAATATGTGTTAATATTGCAAAATTAATAGTAAATAAAATACTTGTCCAAAAAATAAAAATAATATACCATTGGATTGCTAAAATTGAGCATAACATAGATCTGGAGTAAAATTGCTAGTTTAGTGTAATATTATTTCTGTAGAATTTAAACACTAGATCGGATTATTTAATTCATAGGAAAAAAATTGTAACTCCGTTTTAGATGATTCTTGTTGAGTTGGTTTTGCTATTATGATGTTTACTTTTTAAAATTATAAAACTTTGCTTAAAAGGTTTATATCTGATTCGTGGTAGATTTGAAGATTGGATCTCCTTTTGGGCATATAAAATAAAGTAATAATCCAAATTACCTAAAATCTGTGGGAAATCAATAATACCAACATCCCCAACACAATAGCACCCCCTGAAAAATACCTTGGTCGAATTGGAACTCATTCTTTCATATTACCATAGTGCATGCATGCATACATATTATTTCTATGGCTTTGTTTTTGTGCAAGTAGTGATGATATATATGTTTGTGCTTTGTTAGCTTGTTCGGAGTGCGCCGAGGAGTATTTTTGTGTATTGTTGCTCGGATCAAGGCAAGTTAAACCACCTATTCATACTTATGTCCCAGATTTGTCTATGCATGTCATCTTCAAATTCTGTAGTATGCATGTGTAGGATGTTCTGGTAGATTTTTCTTTAGTATTATTTTGCAAGGGCGGTGTTATTGTAGCATGCCATGAGTTGCTCCATACTTAGAAATTTCCCCTCCTAATAGGTTGCCTCTGTTTTTTCTAAGTACTTGTTATGCTATATATATAAAGTACCATTGGGGGGCTCGAAAGACAAGAAACTTTTTCTAAGTATAAAGGCTCTCCTGAGCGATCTTTTCTTCTCAAAGCCACTTCAAAATAAGAACTAAGTTTTCTTCTGGGCGGAATGGTTGTCAGGTCAATGAGTGGAATTTGGTGGAGGATGGCCGCCCAGGAATCAAAGAAGTGTGCCATGTTTCAAAATTCAGAAGCTTCCAATGCAAACACAATACATATGGGCTCTGTCTTGGCCTAGTACTTAGTGGGAAACCTCACCTGGGTACCAACTTTTGGAGGTTCTTTCCACGGCTGGATCCAGAAGGTAGAGGGGCTACTAAGGGAAATCCTCGCCATGGTCTTGTCTATAGAAGGACTTGATCATGGATTATGCGTAAAGTGCACAAACTCTCGAGAGTATTGCAATATGATCGATCAGCCATGTTCACGGAAACATAACAACATTGAGCATATGAAGGATGGAGCCTCTGAAGGATCTTCCTCTCTCTCTTTCAAAATTTAAAGTTTGTTTTCTAAAACCCCATGGCGTGAGTCATATCGCCAAAGGGTGGGATTTTCGGGGACTTGGTGAGGAATATCCAAGTGCTAGGTAGTTCGGAAACTTGGTGAGTAATATTCTCGTATGCCATTCAACCCTATATTACTTAAGCAAATGTTTACAAAGTAGCGTAAAACTCTCTCTCTTTTCTCCACACTTAGAGAAAAACTAGCTTTGTGCAAATGAACCCCACATCCTAAACTAGCCTTGTATGTAGAGTTAGTATTATTCCTTCCTTGGTGTAATTTTCCAATACATTCAAAGTATTGACCCAACTTATTGTATGCATGTTTTATGTGCAGAATCCGAAGATTGAAAGGTGCGTAGGGATCGCGAGTCTACACTCAACAAGCCTATGGAGTTGATGGACTCAAGTTATTTATGTTTCCGTTGTAATTTGAGCTAGCTATATTCTAAGAAAATTTGTAATAATTTCATCCTCTTAATAATTCGTGTAATAATGACATTGTGTTTTACATGATATTCATCTACTGTGAGTGCTAGCTATTGATCCAGGGACTGACATGTAAATCACAGGGACCAAGGATCTTTATTGATCCGAGGTCTCAATACCACCCCTTTTGGTTGAACAGGTTTGAGATCGACATCATTAGTTGGTTTACCCTTCCGGCTTGGCCTGGGCAGGGTTATCGACACCATTGGTTATATTTTAGGGCTCTTAGCTCAATTTGCATCTTGTCTGTACTCCGATGTTGTATCGTTTTCAAGGTGATTTGGATCTTTGTATGGTATATCTGTATTCTTGACTCATCGATTCGTTGTTCTATATATATGTTTTGTGGGTTCCATCATGGACTAGTCTGTAATGGTATTACTTCGTATTCCACCTGCATGAAAGTGCCCGGTGGGCACCTTTGAATCGTTTCTATGCGGGTTTGGCGGGAATCGCTAAAACTTGCATAGGGCCGACCCAAGGGTGTTACAATCATCTTCAACATCCCGGAGTAGAAGACCTTTGTTGAAGATCGTCATGATTATCTACAAGTTGTTCAAGCCATTCTCCTCCCTGGCAGGAACACTTCACGCCATAACATTGAGATAATGTTCGTCACTGACATGATCTTTCGTGATGACTGGCTAGTTCCTTGTGATGGTTTGTTTGTGTAGATGCAAGTTGTGTTGAACTTATTGATGTTATGAACCGCTTGTTATTATTTTATGTTGAACTTATTGTAATGTGTTGAACCGCTTGTTATGTGATAATGCATTTCATGATGTTATATTGCGCCATTTCGATGAATATATTATGTTGTTATGTGAATATTCAATTGGATGCACCGGATTATTTTCTAATTTTTGAAAAATGACTTGTGGCGCTAAAGATAACTAGAACATCACTATTATCATATGTAATGGTGGCGTTTAATGAAAGTGTCACCACTAGATACACTACTAGTGGCATTCACTATAGACGCCACCACTATTTCCTACTAGTGGCGTGAGATTAGTGGCATGCGGGTTCAACGCCACGAACCTCCTTTTTCGAACGCTGCCACTAGGCCTTTTCCTACTAGTAGATGTGTCTTGTATTGCACTTTTAAAAACATTACAACAACACCATCACTCCCTTTTCCCACTGCCCATGTTGCCCAATCGTGTCCCTCGAAGAAAAACCTAGCTCCCAAGTGAACCAAGTCCACCATGGACCTCCTATCTCTAAATAAAATGGCTAGCAGCTAGCCAGCCCCTCCTGTGCCCCCATTCTACTCCCTCACCTCACCAGTCTCCCCTCCCAGCCGCCCCTGAGCTACCTCCCCTCCCTCTGCTCAGGAGATGGAGAAGAACCTCCTAGTTTTGAAAGCTTGCATACAAGATTACCATAGATCTCTAGCACCCCAGCTCCCTCTATTTCTCTCAAGTCTACTTCCTCTCTCTCTCTCTCTACCTAATACACCTCCTCCATCCTCCCTTTCCTTGCAAGAATTCCGGAGACGCCCGCACCATTACAGGGCTGTACAGAGCTCCTCCCACGAACTAGAAGCTCCTGATCCCCCATATCCACTGCATGCACCACCCCTGCACTCCCTAGAGCCACCGCATCTGAACGGACTTCCCCGCTTTGACATGCACGCACCCCATCAAGTGCCTAGGAGAGCACCAGATCAAGATCCGCCAGCAATGATGCTCGGGACGCCCTCCTACATCAAATCATGTCTTGCCGCCCACGGTTCGACTCGGCGTGAAGCGCCACGTCTCCATGTTCCCTCCTCGTTGTTGGGGAAGGCTCTAGGTAAGATCCCATGCTTCCTAAAACCCTGATAGGGTTTCCCCTCTGGCTTCTTGCCGTCGGAGGTAGAAGACGATGGGATACCGTCGATCCTATTTTAATCGAACGGTTGTAGTCGACCGATACAGATTCGCGTGTTGCACCCGCTGATAGCCGGGACCCTCTCCATGATTTCAAACCATGGCGGGGCTCACCATAGCCCATATATGACACATCCGCCTTCTGCCCCTTTTTATTTTCGATTTTTATTTTGATATGAACTTGACCTATTGGTATAAATTAAAATTAAAATGATAATAATGACAAAACACTCAGATACAATTTTTCATGCATCCCTAAATGTTTCTCGAACATGCATGACTAAAATGTAGGAAAAACAATAAACACATATTTTTTGGAAATTCACCTACTAAAATATGTCTACTTCAATCAATAAATCATATATAAATATATTGATCTCCAATTCTTGTGAAATAAATTTAACAAGGAAGTTATCCCTGATACCTTTCTTATATCCTTGGCCCCATACCAAAAAATCCTATGGATCTCAAGTAGTGAAAATAACAAAAGTACTTCTATTATGATTTCAACAATTTTCCTAGGCCAAACTACAACCTTTTTTAAGTTGAATCCAACTCCCAGTGAAGTGGTACTACAAGACCTAAAAAAAAGGAAGATCAACATTTATTGAGCTCCAGGATTTTGAGTGAATTATAACCTTCTACATGTTTTCACTAGATAAATCACTCCAGAAGTTCTACAACTCCAAATATAGTGATTTTGGTTTCTACTAGAAGGTATTTGTAATACATCTCCAATGTCCTTGGTCTAATGTCATATGTACCTATAAAATAAATATGGTTAAAAAGTAAAATTGACTACAGAACTTGAAGTGAATCTAACTCTCAAAAATCTTAAAATTAAATATCTAGAATAAACTCTAAGGACAAATTTATTTGAGATACAAATAATTTCTAGTGATTTATTCTCTAAAACTAGGGTTTATTCCACTAGAAAATCCATAACTAATTAAATAAAATTAATAAAATAGTGAAGCCACTTTTTTGGATGTGTTAATTCAATACCTATCTAATGATATCATTTTTGTATATTGATAAATTTATTTGATCTACAGATAATTTCTAGTGATTGCCTTGACGACGAGAAGAAGAGATCATATTATTATATTAGGTATTATAATTTTCTAAGAATAAGTCCAGGGACATATTACCATATTGCTGAACATAGGAAAGCCACCTTCTTGCTCATAATCCTTGTCCTACTATTTTACGTATGCATGTTTTATCTATTGATTTGTACAACCTGCATTGTTTTACTATATAATGTTTTATATAGGGTGAAGGCTTGGATCCTCTAGGTCATTACCCATTAGTACCACTAGGTACAACACCCTTGATGAAACCTACTTTTCCTTATCATTTTAAGTGGTGTATAATACCACCCTCCTTGGGAGATCCCGTTTTAGCCAAAGAAAAATGTAGGATGGGAAGACCCCGGAAAAGTTTACAAAATGATTTTTGGTAAAACTTTGGTGAGGTTCGCCATCCCAAGAGAAGTTTGAGAAAGAAAAAGGTTTTGGTTTTACAAATGATGCTAAAGTGGAGGAAGAGGAAAATGCTTAGGAAAACTCATTCGTTTCTTTGTAGTTTGCTAGAACAATTAACCCATGAAACCACATTACCCTGGAATGGGATGGGGCTTGACTTGAAGTTTGTCTACTCTAGTATGGGATTCCTGGCAACTACTTATAAGGGACACCTCTCTTGAATGTTGGGTCTTATTTAAAGAAAGGGTCATCTGTTAGATAGTCACCTGGAGGAGATGGGAACTGTCCTTGTATGCGGTCGGATGATATGATGAGCCTCTCATTGAAAATGCACCATTCCTGAAGTAGTGGGGGCGCTTCGGTTGTTCCATGGTACCCGACGTCTCGATGTTGAGAGGAACAACTCATAGGGTAGGGCCTATGCCAGAGTGGGCATCCTAACGGTTTTGACCGGTTACTCGACCCACGATCTGTATGGCATCAAGGTAGGGTACCCAGATGGTGTGGGTAAAGTGTACCACCTCTACAAAGTGTAAATCTATTCGAATAGCCATGCCCGCGGTCATGGAAGGTTGGGAAGGTTACTGTAGAGAGGTGCTGATTTTAATTTCTAAAAAGGTTTTTCAGAAAATAAGGAGTTCTCTCAAAAGGGTGGTCTGAAGTACCACAGAGGAAGTGATGTGATCTTGAAGGATCATGGAAGATGAAAAACCCGATCGAGTAAGGACAGAGGAGTTGAAATTGGGTGACCCAATCCTAATAGTTTCCAAACCTTTCAAAGGTTTTAAAAATGTTTTAGAAATGTTTTTCAACAAAGATATAGAGATACTATATCTATAAGAGAAACTATTTTAGAAAAGAACCCCTCACACATCTCTCCTACTACCATAGCCATATTGCATATCCTTTATCTTTATTCTCTTAAGGTGGTTTACGAGTACATTCAAAGTACTCACTAGCTTTCTCCTTGTCTATTAACTTGGTCAAAATCGAGAAGTTCAGAAGAAGAAGGTGATGTCGATGACTATGCAAGCTAGGACGTTCTCCTAGTTAGTTGCCTATATGATAAGGCATGGCTTGGGCTCGATGTTGTACTAAATTTCCTCTGATGATTATCGATGTAGCCATAATGGCATTAAGGTATGAATTGTATCTGCTTAAGTAATGAATGTTTACTTTGATACTTATCGATTATGTGCAACAACAGACAGATATGGGATCGTGTTGGTATGCATAAAAGGGATTCTCGGAGGATAAATCTAGTGGCCCACAGGAATTATATCAATTATTAATTGAATTCCTCTTAAATCAAAGAAATCAAGAGAAGTCATGTCAAAATTCATTGCACTCACTCTCATGTGCTAGACTAATCTATCAGAACAAGAGGAACTCTGATCCCTTCGTGTTTTAAACAAGAACATGAAAATTCGTTGGATTTTCTGATGCATGAATGCAATGCACACACCTGTGTTCTCTCTTTTTTTGACCTAAAACCTTTGGATGTTACAAATATGGTGAGAATAGTAAAAAAGTTTTCATCAGAATAAAATGGAACACCCTGTTTTAAAAGGTTAGTTAATGGTCTAGCAGTATTAGAGAAGTTCTTAATAAACCTTCTACAAAATCTAGAATGACATAAGAAACTCCTTATACCTTTTACATCATGAGGAGGGAGAAGGCTTACAACTACTATTTTCTCCTTATCAACTTCTATGTCCTTGATGAAATTTTATGACCAAGTACTATACCTTCTTGAACCATGAGTGACACTTACTAAGTATCTTTGCATGTCTACAAACTTTACGAAGATTATGGAGACAATGATTAAATTAAGTTCCATAGAATGGTAAATCGTCCATGAATACTTCCATGATATTTTAAACATAATAAGAAAATATGCCAGTCATACCCATTTGGAAGGTGGCAGGAGCATTACAAACACCAAAAGGCATACATCGATAAGAATGTAATCCAAAAGGACAAGTGAAAGTTGTATTTAATTGGTCATGAGGATGAACATCTATTTGAGAGAAACCGAAATAACCATCTAAGTAACAACAATGAGAGTGCATAGCAAGTATCTTTAAAGTTTGATCTATAAACATAAAGGGAAATGATCCTTTCTAGTTTCCTTAATAAGTTCTATCTAATAAATACACATCCTATGACCAATGACAATTCGAGTTGGGACTATCTCATTATGATCATTCTGAATAATAGTGAACCCACCTTTCTTAGGAACACAATGCATAAGACTTACCCAATCACTTTCCTCGACATGAAAGACTGTACATGCATCTAATAAGTGTATTACCTCTTTGCTTGCCTCTTCTCATATGAGGTTTAAGTTGCCTTTGAGATTCTGTGTAAGAGGTCCCAACCTTTAATAAGGTAGAGATCCCTGTGTTTACAATGCTAGTCCCTGGATCAATAGCTAGAATCCACAGTTAAGATGTAATATCAAGAAACAAAGGTCATAATACAACTTTATAACCAGGAATAAAATAATTCATTACATCTTACATAGCTCAATTGCCTATCTCATTACAATGCAGCAGAAATAACTATAGCATGGAGTCCTTCATCTTCAAAGTGCCACAGGCAATCATGTTGGTTGTAGTCTTGTAATCCTAATCCACATACTTCACTAACATCAAACAAACCTGCAACATAATAAGTTACATCTACAAGGGTCAATACATTTGAATTGTATTGGCAAGTGATACTATGGTAGTATAGTGGAGTATATCATCTATATGCATTTGGCTAAGTGGAGCTTAGGCTAGCTTTGTTCAAAATAGATTTTTTCCTTATCATTTGAAAATACTAAGTTTTTTTTGCTTGACAAAATCACCCAAGGCATCTCCCAATAGAAATTGGTGATCCTTCAACCCTTGTTCAACCACAAAATTTTAACTTAGAAATTGGGATGAGGAGATTCTTGATAGCTTCCATGTCTTGATGCTCAAATTGTCCTTTGCCAGGGACATGGCTAAGTACTTAGATTTTACACTCTGCAGAGGTGGTGCCCCACAAGACTTGGTTTCACCAAGACAAGATCTTTCAGAAGCCTTCCCTTAGACCAGAATGGACGCGTTCCAACCTATCATCCCCTCCCACCAACTGTCCATTTGGCTAAGTTATTGCAACCTATATGATCCAGGCAGAGCCCATAATGCCAAGTGGCTGCACTTGAAGCTTCTCAACATTTGACATCTCAAATCTCTTTGTTCCTGGGTGGCCATACACAAGTGAGATATGCAAGGTAAACCATATAAATGGGCCTTGTGTAACCACTCAACACAAACCATTCCTTCCATTCCACCCAGGTGATTCATTCACTTAGTTGTTTTATTAAACAAAACACAAGTCCTTGACTTAGAAATATTCCATAGTATGAATATATTCCACCCTTGTTTTCTACTAGCTAAGCTAAGCATGATAGTAGTAGGAATCTTAACTTAGGAAAATTCTACTAAGGTTTCATCTACTAGGATTTCCCATGGCATAGCACACTTAGTAAAATTCCATGCAAGTCCTACTTTGAAGTATCACTAATGCATAGTGAAAATAATGGGACAAAAGTATGAAGCATCACTTGCCTTTTTGGTAGAGAATTATAAGTTCACTCCTTGTTCTTGAAATATTCACACTCTTTAAATTCCACTACAAATCAATCAAGCAAGCAAATATTCAATCTACCATTCAAGCAAACATCACATAAAATAATAGAAACCAAGCAATGCATGCAAGCATGCCAAAGATTGATTTATTTGGAAAAGTGGTTTCTAATGGGTTATAAACATTTGAAAACTCCTATTGGTCATTTTATAAAAGTGGCAAAACCATTTGCAAAAGATTTTACCTATAAACCCTTTTTAAACCAAAACATTATTTGATGTGGTTGAAAATGCTTTTTAGCAAAGTAATACACTATAGGGTTCATCAAATATATTTTAATCATAAAACCTTGTGTTTAGGGTCAGAGAGTTTAAATCAAAACATTTCCAAAGGGTTTCTTCCAAAAGCAATTTTAACATATAAACATTATTTTTATTTGACTAGAAATGTTCTAAATCAAAGATTTATTATTTTGCCTCACAAAATATGTTTTTGAATCCAAAAGTTGGTTTATATGGTCAGTAGGTTCAAAACAATTCATTTGCCAAAGATTTTATCACAAAAATAATTTTAGAATGAATTTTATATTCAAATTATGTCTACATAAGTTTCTGCAAAAACAACTATTTTACGAGAAGCAATTCATTAAACAAAGTGCATGGTTGGATAGTACTTGTTCTGCTGATTCCATTGATATAAAATTTGCAAAATGTGTACGTGTGGATCAAAAGTTATGAATTTTACAAACTTGAACATCTAATAGATCATTTCTGGTTTTTATTAAAACAGACTGGCCACGTGGCGTGATTCTACTGGGCCATACTGTTTCGTGTGGATCGACAGATGCTAGCCGTTAGATCTAATGCGCATCGCACGGCTCTGATCAAAACATACCTCTTCGTTTATTGAATCTATCGTAGCCGCGCGATCGTGATCTAACGGTGTACAGGGGCCTGACCAAATCTGAGCGGCGCTAGCGGCGGCGAATGGCGGCGCGCGCTCTGGCGGTGTCATTGCCGACGATGCAGGATGCGAGGAAGAGAGAGGGGCGCTCACCGAGTTCGCAGCATGCTGCTGATGCTCAACGTGGTCGTCACTTGTCGAGGGGGGCTCTGAATTACTGGTGATTCCTCGCCGGAGTTCAATACAGCGTCGGTAACGCACTGTCGCGGTCGGAGACGAGGTTGTAGATTGCGCGCGGTTGATTGGCGAGCACGTAGAGATGCATAAGACACATGCAAACAAAACGGCATATTCACTAGTCGAGGCGCGCACGGAGTCGAGTTCTAGGGCTCACCGGAGTTGCGGGGTCGTCGGTGGCGCACTGGTGAAGACGTTGCCGATGTTCTGGACCGTGCGCGAGTGATCTAGTGTCACAGGGAGGTGCATAGGGAGATGGGGAGCAAGCTCGTGTGGTTGAGGGGGGGAGGGCGATGGTGGCTGGCCGAAATCGTCGCTGAAGTGCGTCGGAGGCCGCGGAGGTGCAAGGTAAAATTGACGCAGCCTGGTGGCTCTCTGGCAGCAAGGTTTGAGAGGAAAGAGAGAGAAGAGAGAGGGGATTTATCGAGCGTGATCGCAAGGAGAAATTACTGCGCCATCAACGCGTATTGACGCTGAGAAATTTTTGCCAGAAACGGTCGGGGAGGAGGCGCGGTCACCGCGGGTGGAAGGGATGATGACGGGGCAATCGACGTGGCGTGGGGTTCGCGGGTCAGTGAGAGAGTAGGGTAGGTTGGGCTAGGGTGGGGTTCGCGGGTCAGTGAGAGAGTAGGGTAGGTTGGGCTAGAGTGAGAAAAAGTCCAGGGAGAGAGGGGAGCCGGGTGGGCTGCTGGGCTTATTGGGCTAGGGTTTGACGGGCTGGGACTTTTCTTATTTTTTTCCTTTCACAAACTTTTTCTCTTTTCTGATTTCATTTTCTGTTTTGATTTTATTCAAATAATTTCAAACTCTTTTTCTTTTCAAATCTTTTCAAACTTTTCAGTATGCTTTAATACTGTTTTAAACCTGTATTTTAAATACCATTTTGGTATAATTCTTTTATTCTTTTATGGTTTATATTTTATTTAAAAAGGGCACTTGCCTTTATTCAAATAAGATTTTAAATAAAATTCCAACTCTTATTTGAATTCAAATTTTTACCAAATCTTTTTCAGTAGGTTTTATTTATTTATTAGGGTGTCAAATAATTCACTTTGAATTATTTGGAATATTTTTAATATGATTTATTAATCATTTAAATTGGGTATTTGTCTTTATTCCAATGGACTTAAATATGGGTTTAATTCCATAAAACTTTATTTAAATGATTCTTTTATTTCATTTAAGTCAATTAAATAACTTTTATTCCAATTGGGTAAATTAAAATTATTTTTCCCTCATTTAATTAATCTTTTCCATTAGGGATTTTGTCTTTATTCAAATAGAAATAGAATTTGGTTAATGCCATTTTATTTTATTTGGAAAATTCTTTATCCATTTATTTTATTTGGATTTGTATTATATTCATTCCATTTGCTTATGGATTAGGCCAAGATTTAATTTGGTATTTAAATATTCCTCATTTAATATTTATTTATCTATCTTATAAAATCCATATCTTTTTATTTATAGATCCAAACTTGGTGATTCCAATTTGTATAATTTTATTTAGTATTTATTTATCCTTTTAAATCCCTTTAGGACTATTTGCTCACCATTTGGTATGGATTTTTAGATAGGTGCTTTATTAGCTTTGGAAATTCAATTTCCTTATCTTATTAAATTCATAAGATTTTATCTATGGCTCCAAATTAGGTGAAACTAATTCATATGGTTTTATGATATTTTTATTTGTCATTCTTAATCATTTATAAATATTTGTTGACAAATTTTATATGGATCCAATCCATGATCTTGGAGATAACTTGGAAATGTTTTTCTTCCAATAGGGTTTTAGGGTTTTGGTTTATTTTCCAAATGTTTAAATTTCAAGATGCATTTATGAAGAATGCATTTCACTTGTTTTGAATTTAGTTGGATTCAAATTCTATTCAAAGTTTGTTCAAGATGAGTTTTTAATGTTTCCACTTTGAAACAAAAGTTTCTTTTCACCCAAAATTTCAACAATTATTTATTTTGTTTATTTATTTTTCACATTACAAAATTTGGAAAATTTTGGGATGTGACATTCTGCAACCTGCTGAGCCCCTTCTTCAATAAATATTCTATGGGTGTCTATCAAGGTTCTAATCCCTTTTAGGTCACCCATCGAATATCTAAGATCCTTTTGCTGCATTCGTAGGACCATCATTAAATTCTCCTCCTCCTCCATTTTTGCAAGATTAGAACTGGCAATAATAGGGTATTTATTAGTTTTGTCAAGAAACATGTATTTTAATTCTTTGGGAAGGGATTTGATTTTAGGAGGCAGAAGTTCCTCATCCCCTTTTCTTAGATGTACCTCATAAATTTGATTCATTTCGGGATCTATCTCATGGGTTGAATTAAGATAATCATCAATCTCCATCTTATCTATGTCTTCAGGAAGATTATTATTTTCAACTAGTCTTCTTTCTAAATTATCATTGGTAGTTTTGATGAATAAAACAGTAAGACTAATGATGTTACCTTCTTATTCTTTACCATTCTCATACTCATAAAAGTCTTCAATTGTCGGCCTATGATAAAATTTGGAGAAATGGAAATTATTTTATCTTCACCAAACTTGAGAGATACAGTGTCTTTCTTGCAATAAATGTTTGCCCCTACGGTGTTCAAAAAAGTTCTTCCAAAAATAGTTGGACAATAAACATCAGTAGGCATATCAACAAGTACAAAATCAATAGGGTACTTGTAAGGTCCAATATATATTGTAACATCTCTAATTATTCCCCATAGGAACTCTAAGTGTCTTATATGCTAACTTTACTATAATGTCAGTGTCTTCTAGTTCTGCTGGGATGAGTTTTTTTTTGGATTTTGAGGTAAAAATTGTAAGGGGTTACATTAAGAGTTGTTCCAATATCATAGAGGCCATAATAAGAAGGCCCACCAAAAGTGCAAGGGAGGATAGGTTTACCAACATCTTTAGCTTTTACCTTTCCTTCAATGAATTGCGAAGCTTAGGTATTTAACTCTATCATGTTGCAATGTGCAAACATGGTTAAAATATCTTCTTTAGTTGGTTCATATATCTCTTGCATACTTACTTGATTAATTTATTCTACTTTTGCCTCTTCCTCTAACTTTTTGAGGAACATTCTCTCCTCTTATAGTTGTTCTTTGAGTGGTCGAGCCATCATATTTTTTCTCGCCGTCCTTGGAAAAGGAAGGGGTTCAACATAAGTGGCTACCTCCTTCAACGGATCCACATGAGCCATGCTTTATGCAACATCTTCCACTTGATCGGGTGTGGAATGTATTCAAGCCAATCTTTTTTTGGAGCTTCAATATGTTCTGTAAAAGAATGAAGGATTTGCAAAATAATATCATCATCAAGTTGAAGTCCATTTCAATTTTTGTTAACCTTATCAGACTCCTTATAAGCATGGAGACAATCATATTCAATTTATATCCATCCTTCACCTCCTAAATAAAATCCCCATGTTTATCTATTGTGAAGAATTTGTTCTAAGAGTTCCCAAGCTTTAGTTAAATTTAAGTCCATAAACTAACCTCTGGAATATGTCAATATCATGCTTAATTTCTTGATTAAGTCCCCCATAGAAAATGTGTAAAACATACCATTCAGGTAAATCATGATGAGTACATCTATTAAGGATGGATATATACCTTTTGAAGGCTCTTACCAATCCTTACCCTGGGCGGTTTTTGAAGTTCATGATCGCCCTCCTTACTTCAGCGGCCTTTACTTTGAGAAAGAATCAAAATACAAATTCTCCTTTGAGCTTTTCCCGAGTATCGATTTTCTCTATAGGGCATATTCTATACCAAGATAAAGGAGTGTTGTTTAGATATTATCTAAACAATTTAAGTTTCAATTCATCATCAGAATAGCCTCTTGTAATCAGATGGTATGCATTAAATGAGTGTAAGGATCCACATCTGGATCATCTCCTACAAAAGCTTTCTCTTTAATAATAGCAATAAAATGAAGCTTAACCTTGTATTCTGGTTTGCTCCTGCTCGGGAATTCCTTAACAAGTCGTCTATTGAACTTCCCGAGGTAATTAGTTGCATCGAGCTAATTCATTAGACCGAGTGCAGTCATGGTTGAAAGAACATTACATGATCCCTAGTGTTTTGTGTGTTAGATAACAATACCAAGGATTATTAATGTGTGTTGAAGTGCTTCAAAGTGGTTTTTTGGGGGCGGATAATCCGCCCCTGCCAGGGGCTAGATAATCCGCCCCTCCCCCAATCTCAAAGGGCGCTAGGGTGCGACCCACTGTATGGGGGCGGAATATCTCCCGGATTTTTCGGCCAGGGCTGGAGGTTTTGCCCATGACGGCTAATCCGCCCATCAAGGGGGATGGATAGTCCACCACCATGATTTTTGAAAAGGTCACAATGGCACGTCACTCAGAGAGGGGGGAGGATTTCCCCCAGACCTTCCGCCTCTGGGGTGGATTTTTTCCTAGGGGCAGATAGTCCGCCCCATGACGGGGTGGAAAATCCACATCCTCGAGGTTTTTCACCAAGTCAAGCACAGCGCGACCCAAAGTGTGGGTGGCGGATTTTCCACTAGAATTTCCGTCCAGGGGGCATTTTCCCCTAGGGCGGATAGTCCGCCCCTAATAGGGGGCGGATAATCCGTCCCCAAGCTTCTCCAACGGCCAGTTCTGGGCAGGGGGTATTTAAACACATCATCTCCCTCCTGCCAGAACTCTTGGTTCATTCGAAAAAGACAAGATCTGCTCCTCAAGTTCCATCCGAGAGATCTCCACCTTCATCCACCCAAAGGCCGCATTCATTTGGAAAATCTTCGATCTAGTATTTCTTGCAAATATCTAGATCCCTATGTTTTATTATATTTATAATCCTTGTTCTTGTGACAGCTTGTTGTCGTTACGGGAGCCTCCAATTCAGTTGTGGATGTGTGCCCCGCTAGAGTTGTAAAGGCATCATTTCCCGCGTCGAAGGGTAACAATAGTGGAGAAGGTGGATCAGGCCTTTTGTGGCAAGATCCATCGGAGAATAGGGTGAGGCCTATTGTGGCGTGGTGGTCTTAGAACCGCCCACCCCTCCAACGCAGATGTACTTACCTTAACAAGGAAGTAACATCGTTCAAACAAATCCCCGTGTCTCCGCATGCTCCACTACGGTTTCCTCGCTCCTCGCTTACGTGTTTAGTAGATAGGTTTGCATATAGGCAAATTCTCATAGTTGCATATCTAGAGAATTTACTTTTTGTCAAGCCTAAAATTGAAAAAGAACTAAAAATTGAGTAGCACCTATTCATCCCCCCTCTAGGTGCCCATACGATCCATTTCAATTGGTATCAGAGCCCCGACTCTTTATTCGGGCTTAACCGCCTAAGAGAAGTATGGGTTCCAAGGGAGATGGGAGTATTGCTCTGGAAGTAGTCACCATGAACGATCTCAAGACGTTGGAAACAACCTTGATTAGGTCTATGGAGGATAAGATGGAAGAGATGCATCAAATGATAATGCGTATCTCCCCATCCACAGCATCACCTCCATCTGCCTCTAAGGCTACCACTCCGCAATCCAAGGAAAAGGGTAACACCGATTCCAAAGAGAACGAGGTTGTCGGCGATGACACTAGTAAGAGCTCCTCCTCGAAAAAGGATAGTGGTAACGAAGGATACAATGAGGTTTCCCATGTCTATTCACCTGATCCACCTATCCCACACCCTCATATACCTAATAGGGGTGATCCAACCAAATTTTCAGCAACAACTTTTAATCAATGGCAATTTTTGATGAAGTCTCATGTGTGTAGCTCCACCATTGAGTTGTGGAAAATCATAGATAATGGTCTTCATGTTGGAGATTCAAACAACCTAACAAGAAGAGTGGTTTTAGACAGTCAACTCAATGCAACAACTCTACACATGATTCAACTTGGTGTGGGTACCAAAGACATGCCACACATAGAGCATATCAACACAGCAAAGGAAGCTTGGGATGCCCTCACCAAGCTATTCATTGGAAATGAAAGCATGATACGAAATAGGTATGATGCTTTAATTAATCAAGCTGAAGGGTTCTATATGTTGGATGGATAAGATCACGAGGACATTTATAGTCGGCTCAGGTCAATAGCCACAACTTTTAGAAATCGTGGTGCTTCTCATGTTGATGATGCTTGGATCAAGCGAAAGTATGTTAGTGCTCTCATGACTTTTGAGCCCACAGATTTGAAGAGTCTCCAAGGAAGGCATAACTACCACCTAATGGCATCCAGTGAGGTTATGCAAGAAATGACATCTTTCAAAGTGGCTGCCAAGAATGTCGAAGATGCATGTGCACGAGCCATTGGGATGCAAAAGGGGGTCAACATGGCGTTGAAGGCAAATGTGGCTGATCAAGATGAAGATGGAATAGAAGATATGGACTATCCCGAGGATGTTAAGAGAGCTCATGGACAATACATGGCCTTCTATGCTAGAAATTTTTGGAAGGATCCAGCCAAAGCCAAATCTGAAATAGAACGTAAGAGTGGAGCAAATGAAAGAAGGGAGAACGGTCCCAAGCTAAGAACATGTTTCAATTGTGGAGACTGGCTGCACTTTGTAGCTGAGTGTCCTTATCAAAGTACAGAAGATAATGGAGGAAGACTCATTCTCAAAGACAAGTCAAAGGCTCCACGAAAGAAGCAATTTGTGAAAAAGTGTGCTCCATTCAACAAACAACCAAAGATAGTCTTAGTAGCTCAAGAGGAGTATACATCAGGAAGTGAAGATGAAGATGAGGATGATAGCTCTCGAGAGGTGGCTGCTATAATTACCACATCTACACCAATATCTCTCTTCGACTCTCCGAACGAAAATGTCATCAACAGGAACACCACTTGCCTCATGGCAAGAGGTTCCGAGGTATCATCTTCTAACACTTCTATTCCTAAGGCTATGATTGACATGGATGATCCTACTAGTCTTAAGGTTAAATATGAAATTATTGCTTTGGACTATTTTATCACTAACTTGAAGGTGAGCACAAAACACATTTTGAGGATTGATATGTCGGAAACGTATCTATAATTTTTGATGTTCCATGCTTGTTTAGTATCTACTCTGCTTTGCTTTGTCTACACTTTGAGGTGTTTTTATATGTTTTCTGGAACTAACCTATTAACAAGTTGCCACAGTGCCAATTGCCTGTTTTCTTCTGTTTTTGGTTCCAGAAAGGCAGAAAATCAATATTCTCGGAATTGGACGAGACAAAAGCCAAAGTCAATATTTTACCGTGGGCAACACGAAGCCAGAATACGAGACGGAGAAGGCTGACCAGGGGGTACACTCCCTGGCCGCGCGGGTGGGCCCACCCCGCGCCTGGCGGGTGCATCCACACTGGTGGCCCCCTGCCTCGCCTCTTCGCCTATAAGGAGCCCCCGATGCAGAAACCCTAGGAACCCGATCAAAACTCCGCGAAACCGTCTGTAGCCGCCACCATCATCATCCCTGGATCGGGGGGATCTGAAGCTCTTCCCGACACCCTGCCAGAGGGGAGATCATCCCGGAGGCCTTCTTCTTCATCATGCCAGCCTCCGGTATGAAGCGTGAGTAGTTCCACCTTGGACTACGGGTCCATATAGTAGCTAGATGGTTGTATCTCCCCCTTTGTGCTTTTGTGTATAGTGAAGGGTTTCGCGGCATAGTAAATCAAAATTTTCTACGGATGCGAACAAAGGGAAGACAAGATCTAATCTAGGAGATGCAAACAACGAGAGAGATTGGATTAGATCTTCATACCCTTGAAGATTCGCACAGCGGAACGTTCGTCGGAACGTGGGTGATGTAGTCGCACTCGCTTCTCCTCCTCGCGATCCGATCCGATCTAGCACCGCAAGTGGCGATGCCTCCGTGAGATGCACACGTGCAGCACCTCGATGTCTCCTCCTTCCTCGGTCCAGCAAGTATGGTGGAGAGATGGATTGGATCTACAACGCGATGGCGCGGTGCAATTGGTGGAGAGTTTCTGCAGCAGGGCTTCGCCTACACGCAGTCGGGAGGGAGAGAGAGAGGAGGGCAGCAGGGCGGCTAGGGTTGAGGAGGAGGTGTGGGGGGGTTGTGCGCCCCAGCCCTCTATATATAGAGGGGTGGGAGCCTGCCCTAACCCCTCCCACAAGCCCTAGGCCGGCGGCCAAAGGAGGGAGGAGTGGGGGACAAGGAACCCCCCCCCCCTTCTAGAAGGTCCAATTAGGGTTTATCCCTTGCTTGGCCGGCTGGGCCCTATGGGGCCTTGTGCCCCTGGCCCAATGCAGCCAGGGCACTCCCTCATAGGCCCATGCCCCCTCCCGACATGTGGGACCACGTTGTCCCCCTTCCGGAAGGTTCTAGAAGCTTCCGGTACAATACCGATTAACCCGGAACAATTCCGAACTCCAAAAACTGCACTGCCTTATACGAATCTTATTCTCCGGACCATTCCGGAACCTCTCGTGATGTCCCGGATCCCATCCGAGACTCCGAACAAAAACTCATAAACCAATTATCCAATCTATCCTAGCGCCAAGACACGTTAAGTGTGTGACCCTTCGGGTTCGAGAATATGCGGACATGATCTTCTATCAATAATCAACAGCGGGGTCTGGAAACCCATATTGACTCCCACACATTTATCGATGATCATATCAGATGAACCACGATGCCAGGATTCAATCAATCCCATATATATATTCCCTTCGTCTCGCGATATTTTACTTGCCCGAGATTTGATCGTCGGTACCGTCATACCTAGTTCAATCTCGTTCACAGCAAGTACTTTACTCGTTCCGTAATCCGATAACACTTTGTGATTAACTCCTTAACCACATGCTTGCAAGCGGTGTTGATATCGATTACCGAGTGGGCCCGAAGTATATCTCTCCGACTTGGGAGGGACAAATCCCATCTCGATACATACAACCCAACAGATACTTTCCGATCACCTGAGAGACACCTTTATGATCACCCTCTCATAGGATGACGTTTGATGACCTCAAAGCTTTCTTCCGATACCAGGGAGTTGTATTATCTCATGGTCTAAGGAATACAATATTTGACATAAGAAAATCTTCGCAAAGATGAACACGATGACACGATCTAATTGCTTCGCTTAGTTTGGGTCTGTCCATCATATCATTCTCCCAATGATATGATCTCATTATTAATTGACAACTCATGTCTATGGTTAGGAAACCTTAACCATCATTAATCAATTAGCTAGTACATAGAGGCATACTAGGGACACGGTGTTGTTCACAAACCACACAAGTATTAAAGTTTCCGCTTAATACAATTCTAGCATGGAATATAAAAATTATCATGAACAAGAATTATAATAATAACATCTTTATTATTGCCTCTAGGGCATAATTCCAATAGTCTCCCACTTGCACTAGAGTCAATAATATAGTTTACATTTGGCAACAATCTCACACCCATGGCACTGAGGTGCTGATCATGTTTTACACGTGGAAGAGGTTTAGTCAATGGATCTGCGACATTCAGATCTGTATGTACTTTTCTAATCTTCAGATCTCCATCTGCTATATAATCTCGGATTATATGAAACTTGCGGTTGATATGCTTGGTCTTTGGATGATATCTTGGTTCCTTAGCGAGTGCTATGGCGCCAGTGTTGTCACACAATATATCCAGTGGGTCCAATGCACTTGGAACCACGCCAAGCTCAGTGATGAAGTTCCTGATCCAAACTCCTTCACTTGACGCTTCTGCAGCAGCCATGTATTCCGCTTCTACTGTAGATCCCGCGATCACGCTTTGCTTGCAGCTTCTCCAGCTCACAGCTCCTCCATTCAAAATATAAACGTATCCTGTCTGAGATTTAGAATCATCCTTGTCGGTGTCGAAACTAGCATCGACGTAACGTTTTACGACGAGCTGTTCATCACCCCCATAGACTAAGAACATTTCTTTAGTCCTATTTAGGTACTTTAGGATGTTCTTCACGGTTGTCCAGTGTTCCACTCCTGGATCACTTTGATATCTGCTCGTCAAACTAAGAGCATTGGACACATCCGATCTAGTACACAACATGGCATACATGATAGAACGTATGGCCGAGGCATAAGGCACTTTGCTCATAGCTTCCCTATCATTTACCGTAGCTGGACACTGAGCCTTGCTCAATATCTTACCTGACAACATAGGCACTGAACCTTTCTTTGCCTTATCCATTCTGAACCTTTTCAGAACTTTGTCTAGGTATGTACTCTGGCTAAAAGCTATCAGGCGTCTTTGTCTATCTCTATAGATTTTGATGCCCAATATATAAGCAGCGTCACCTAGGTCTTTCATTGAAAAACACTTGTTCAAATAACTCTTCACATCGTTAAGCATGTTAATGTCATTTCCAATAATCAATATGTCATCCACATATAGTACCAGAAATGTCACCGAGCTCCCACTCACTTTCTTATAGATACAAGCTTCGTAGCAATTTGGAACAAATCCAAAGCTCTTGATCACTTGATCAAAACGAAGGTTCCAACTCCGAGATGCTTGCTTCAGTCCATAAATGGAACGCTGAAGTTTGCATACTTTATCAGCATCCTTAGGATCGACAAAACCTTCGGGTTGCATCATATACAACTCTTCATCAATGTTGCCATTGAGGAACGCAGTCTTGACATCCATCTGCCATATTTCATAATCATGAAACGCAGCAATTGCTAATAAAATCCGAATGGACTTAAACATCGCTACGGGAGAGAAAGTCTCATCGTAGTCAATACCTTGAACTTGTCGAAAACCTTTTGCGACAAGTCGTGCCTTATAGATGGTAACATTACCATCCGCGTCCGTTTTCTTCTTGAAGATCCATTTGCACTCAACGGCCTTTCGGTCGCTAGGAGGGTCCACCAAAGTCCATACTTGGTTTTCGCTCATGGATCCCAATTCGGATTTCATGGCTTCTAGCCATTTCTCAGAGTCTGGGCTCATCATCGCTTACTCATAGTTCGTAGGTTCACTGTCTTCTACCAACAAGACAGTCAAGACAGGGTTGCCGTACCACTCAGGAGGGGCACGCGACCTTGTCGATCTGCGACATTCAGTAGCAGCATCGTCCGAAGCTTCATGATCCTTGTCATTAGCTTCCTCTATTGTTGGTGCAGGCGGCACTGGAACAATTTCAGGTGATGCGCTACTCTCCAACTCAAGAGAAGGTTCAATAACCTCGTCTAGCTCTACTTTCCTCCCACTCACTTCTTTTGAGAGAAACTCCTTCTCAAGAAAGGAACCGTTCTTTGCAACAAACACTTTGCCTTCGGTTCTGTGATAGAAGGTATACCCAATAGTTTCCTTAGGGTATCCTATGAAGACGCATTTCTCCGCTTTGGATTCGAGCTTGTCCGGCATCAACTTCTTGACATAAGCTTCGCATCCCCAAACTTTAAGAAACGACAACTTAGGTTTAGCACCAAACCATAGTTCATACGGTGTCGTCTCAACGGATTTAGATGGTGCCCTATTTAAAGTGAATGCAGCGGTTTCTAATGCATAGCCCCAAAATGATAACGGCAAATCAGTAAGAGACATCATTGATCGTACCATATCTAATAAGGTTCGATTCCGGCGTTCAGACACACCATTGCACTGTGGTGTTCCGGGTGGCGTGAGTTGCGAAACGATTCTGCTTGCTTTAAGATGCGTGAGAAAATCATAACTCAAATATTCACCTCCACGATCGGATCGTAGAAACTTAATCTTTCTGTTACGATGGTTCTCCACTTCATTCTGAAATTCTTTGAACTTCTCAAATGTTTCAGATTTATGTTTCATTAAATAGATATACCCATATCTACTTAAGTCATCGGTAAAAGTGAGAAAATAGCGATATCCACCGCGCGTCGAAACACTCATCGGTCCGCATACATCGGTATGTATGATTTCCAACAAGTCCGTTTCTCGCTCCATCATACCGGAGAACGGTGTTTTGATCATCTTGCCCATGAGGCATGGTTCGCATGTGTCAAATGATTCAAAATCAAGAGACTCCAAAAGTCCATCAGAATGGAGTTTCTTCATGCGCTTTACACCAATATGACCTAGACGACAGTGCCACAAATAAGTAGTATTATCACTATCTACTTTACATCTCTTAGCCTCAATGTTATGGATGTGTGTTTCATCCTTTTCGAGATTTAGAAGAAATAAACCATTCACAATAGGTGCATGACCATAAAAGATGTTACTCATATAAATAGAACAACCATTATTCTCCGATTTAAATGAATAACCGTCTTGCAATAAACAAGATCCAGAAATAATGTTCATGCTCAACGCAGGCACATAATAACATTTATTGAGGTTTAAAACTAATCCCGAAGGTAAAACTAAGGAGAGCGTGCCGACGGCCATCACATCAACTCTTGATCCGTTGCCAACGCGCATCGTCACCTCATCCTCGCAAGCCGCTGTCTATTCCGTAGCTCCTGTTTCGAGTTACAAATATTAGCAACTGAACCAGTATCAAATACCCAGGCACTACAACGAGGGCTAGTAAGGAAAACATCAATAACATGTATATCAAATATACCTTTGATGGTGCCAGCCTTCTTGTCCGCTAAGTACTTCGGACAGTTGCGCTTCTAGTGACCCTTGTCCTTGCAATAGAAGCACTCAGTGTCTGGCTTAGGACCAGACCTGAGCTTCTTCTCAGCAGCGGAAACGCGCTTGCCGCCGCCTTTCTTGAAGGACTTCTTTGCACCCTTACCTTTCTTGAAGGTGGGGGGCTTGTTGACCATCAACACATGATTATCCTTTTGATGTCCACCTCCGCAGCCTTCAGCTTTGCGAAGAGCTCGGTGATCGTATCAGTGGAACCAATCTGATTGTGAGTCACTACAAAACTTTTGTAGCTGGGAGGGAGTGATTGCAGAACCCTGTCAATCTTGAGCTCCTCTAGAATCTTGCAGTCCATTTGCTCAAGGCGTTGAGTGTAGCCCGACATCTTAATGGCGTGCTCACTAACGGAACTCCCTTCCTCCATCTTGCAGTTAAAGAACTTCTCAGAGATCTCATATCTCTCAGAACGGGCCTGAGTCTGAAACATGGTTTTCAGCTCCTTGAGAATCTCAAAGGGCGCGGGATAGTCTTCAAAATGATTTTGAAGGTCCGATTCCATAGCAAACAACATGGTGCTCTTAATCACACCATAATCATCTTTGCGCGACTGATAGACAGATTTCTCATCAGCCGGCGCAGTTGCAGTAGGGGCGTCACCTAACGCTTTCTCCAGGACATAGTCCTTTTGACCGCCAGAGAGAATGATTCTCAGATTGCGGAACCAGTTGGTGAAGTTAGACCCATTGTTTTTAAGCTTTTCCTTCTCAGCAAAAACGTTGAAGTTGAAGTTGGACTTAGCCATTTGATCTACAATATTTGCAAGTACAAATTAGACTATGTTCATGATAACTAGTTCAACTTTTAATCAAATTACTAGATGAACTCCCACTAAATTCAACATCCCTCAAGTTGTTTAGTGAACACGATCCAAATTCACCACACCTAATCTGATCTTCACGAGAAGAGATGTGGTTTCAATGGTGGACAACAAAGTGTCGATCATATCATTCATATGACTCATGCTTAACCTTTTGGTTCATGTGTTCCGTGGCCATGTCTGTACATGCTAGGCTCGTCAAGTTAGACCCAAGTATTTCCGCGTGTGCAAAACTGGCTTGCACCCGTTGTATGTGAACGTAGAGTCTATAGCACCCGATCATCACGTGATGCTTGGACACGACGAACTTTCACAACGGTGCATACTTGGGGAGAACACAGTTTTTGTCTTGATCTTTAAGTGAGGAATCATCTTATAATGCTACCGTCGCGATCTAAGCATAATAAGATACATAAAAGGATAAACATCACATGCATATAACTTTATGTGACATGGTATAGCCAATCTTCGCGCAATGATCTCCATCTTGTGCGTGCCGGCAAGATCTCCATCACTCCACCGTGATTGCCTCCACCACGAATAGCAACTACAACTATTGCTAACTACTTAGTGATAAAGTGAAACTATTACATGGCGTATAAGAAGTTGACACACAGGTCATACACAATTATAAAGACAACCATATGGCTCCTGCCGGTTGTGTACTCATCGACATGCAAGTCGTGAAACATTACAAAACATGATCATCGCATACATTATACACATCACATCTTGGGCCATACCATATCACAGAAAACAATCCCTGCAAAAACAAGTTAGACGCCTCTACTTTGTTGTTGCATGTTTTATGTGGCTTATGGGAGTAGCATGCTAAGAACAATTCTTACCTACGGAAAGCCACAACGGTGATATTATGGTTGCCAAACTCCGGTGTAAATCCCATGACAACTATAGTGAGAGAAACTGACATCCACCAGCCGCATGTGTGGAACAAGCCACACGTCAAGTGCGGAGCCGGTCTCGCGAACGACGGCGCGTAAGGTTGGCCTGGACCGCTTCAATCTCACTATCCCGCTTCATAAGAAGAACACAAACAAGAGGCTTGCAACAGAAAACATCAACGCCCGCAACAACCATGTTGCATTCTACTCGTGAAACACATCTACACATAGATCTAGCTCTGATACCACTGAAGGGTTTCGCGGCATAGTAAATCAAAATTTTCTACGGATGCGAACAGAGGGAAGCGAAGATCTAATCTAGGAGATGCAAACAACGAGAGAGATTGGATTAGATCTTCATACCCTTGAAGATTCGCACGGCGGAACGTCCGTCGGAACGTGGGTGATGTAGTCGTACTCGCTTTTCCTCCTCGCGATCCGATCCGATCTAGCACCGCAAGTGGCGATGCCTCTATGAGATGCACACGTGCAGCACCTCGACGTCTCCTCCTTCCTCGGTCCAGCAAGTATGGTGGAGAGATGGATTGGATCTACAACGCGACGGCGTGGTGCAATTGGTGGAGAGTTTCTGCAGCAGGGCTTCGCCTACACGCAGTCGGGAGGGAGAGAGACAGGAGGGCAGCAGGGCGGCTAGGGTTGAGGAGGAGGTGTGGGGGGGGTGCGCCCCAGCCCTCTATATATAGAGGGGTGGGATCCTACCCTAACCCCTCCCCCAAGCCCTAGGCCGGCGGCCAAAGGAGGGAGGAGTGGGGGGCAAGGAAACCCCCCCCCCTTCTAGAAGGTCCAATTAGGGTTTATCCCTTGCTTGGCCGGCTAGGCCCTATGGGGCCTTGTGCCCCTGGCCCAATGCGGCCAGGGCACTCCCTCATAGGCCCATACCCCCTCCCGACATGTGGGACCACGTTGGCCCCCTTCCGGAAGGTTCTAGAAGCTTCTGGTACAATACCGATTAACCCGGAACAATTCCGAACTCCAAAAACTGCACTGCCTTATACGAATCCTATTCTCCAGACCATTCTGGAACCTCTCGTGATGTCCCGAATCCCATCCGAGACTCTGAACAAAAACTCATAAACCAATTATCCAATCTATCCTAGCGCTGAGACACGTTAAGTGTGTGACCCTTTGGGTTCGAGAATATGCGGACATGATCTTCTATCAATAATCAACAGCGGGGTCTAGAAACCCATATTGACTCCCACACATTTATCGATGATCATATCGGATGAACCATGATGCCAGGATTCAATCAATACCATATATATATATTCCCTTCGTCTCGCGATATTTTACTTGCCCGAGATTTGATCGTCGGTACCGTCATACCTAGTTCAATCTCGTTCACAGCAAGTACTTTACTCGTTCCGTAATCCGATAACACTTTGTGATTAACTCCTTAACCACATGCTTGCAAGCGGTGTTGATATCGATTACCGAGTGGGCCCGAAGTATATCTCTCCGACTTGGGAGGGACAAATCCCATCTCGATACATACAACCCAACAGATACTTTCCGATCACCTGAGAGACACCTTCATGATCACCCTCTCATAGGATGACGTTTGATGACCTCAAAGCTTTCTTCCGATGCCAGGGAGTTGTATTATCTCATGGTCTAAGGAATACAATACTTGACATAAGAAAAGCTTCGCAAAGATGAACACGATGACACGATCTAATTGTTTCGCTTAGTTTGGGTCTGTCCATCATATCATTCTCCCAATGATATGATCTCATTATTAATCGACAACTCATGTCTATGGTTAGGAAACCTTAACCATCATTAATCAATGAGCTAGTCCATAGAGGCATACTAGGGACACGGTGTTGTTCACAAACCACACAAGTATTAAAGTTTCCGCTTAATACAATTCTAGCATGGAATATAAACTTTATCATGAACAAGAATTATAATAATAACATCTTTATTATTGCCTCTAGGGCATAATTCCAACATAAGCACCACTTGACTTGGTAGTTGGGAGAGTAGCAACAACAATCTTCACAACCACAATCACTATTAGCACCAAAATCTACCCATAAAATAATAGCACCACATTCACATATCAAAATATACAAACAAAAATATATGAATGCATGCAAATGCCATGTGATGATTTTTCTAAATCAAACAAGACAAGTATACAGTATTGAATCACACACAAAGAAATTATACACCAAATAAATTTTATTTAGTCCTTAAATCAATTTTCAAATAATTTCTATACTCATATTAAGCCTATAGATGTTTCTGCAAAAATAATCAATTTTACAGAAGTAAAACATTAAACACATTGCATGAATGGATAGAATTCTTTCTCCTGATTCCAATGATATAAAATTTACAAAATTTGAACGTGTGGATCAAAAGTTATGAGTTTTGCAAGTTTGATTCATTAATAGATCAAATTCAGATTTTTAAATCGAATAACAGGCCACGCGGCAGCGTCTGATTGGACGATACCGCTTCGCACGGATCGGTCGATGCGGTGCGTTGGATCTAACTTAAAACCAGCGGCTCTGATCTGCCCGTACCTCTTCGGTCTGCATCTAATCTACACCACTGGATCTAGATCCAGTAGATCAAAATGCTCTAACCTAAAACCGACGGCGCAGCTGGTTGCTGGCGACGGTGGCGTTGCTGCCGACGATGCTCCGGTGGTTCTAGTAAGCAAGGGAGAAAACAGAGGGGCTTACCGAGCTCGTGGGGTCGTCGCGGTGCTCGAGGTGGTCAAGGGAGGGACAGGGGCGCACGGACTCGGCCGCTATTGCTCGTCGGAGAACCTACAGCTGTCGGTTATGGTCGCTTGTCGTCGTTGGCGAAGATACAGGTCGGGCCTAGCAAAAAGGATGGTGTCATTAGACGCGTGCAAGTCTGGCGAACACGTGAGCATCAAAGAGAGGGAAGGGGAGGTCAGGGCTTACGGGGAGAACTCGCCGGAGTGGACGCGGTCATCGGTGGCACTCTGGTATTGACGTTGGCGAGGCTCTGGATGGTCCTAGCATGCACCAGTGGGGTTAAACGATGCGCAAGGTTGCAGAGATCACACTGGCAAGACCAATAGGCAAGGGGCAGAGTGTGCTCACCGGAATTCTCCGCCGGAGTTCGTTTGTGCAGCGGCGGAGCAAGCTCAAATACGCGCAGCCTGGGGGCGACTGGGTGTGGGTGTTTGGGGGAAAGGACCGCGGCGAGGTGGTGGTTAAATAGCCATATCACGGGTGAAGATTACGCGTTGCATCAATGCAATTGAACACAGCGGTGAAGAGGAGGAAACGGTCGGCGATGACGTGTTCTCGCGCGGGATTTGGGGAAGATGACAATGACGTGGAGAGGGCCCATCGATCAGTGACTGCGGGGGTAGGTTCTGCACGGGTGAGAGAAGGAGCGGAGGGAAATGGCCCCGGGTGGGCTTAGTGGGCTGGGTTCTGTGCTGGGCCAAATTGGCAGCGCCGGCCTTTTCTGCTTTCCTTATTCTTTTTCTATTTCTATTTCGATTTTCAGGAAACATTTTCAAATGAGTTTCAAATAAGTTTGAATTCAAACCACTTCTGGATTTTTGTAAAGTGAAAGTTGTACACATTTGGTTGCAGATCAATGTTGTACACTTTAAAATAATTTGGCACTTTGGAATTTTAAAATAAACAATGTTTTTACCCATTGCTTAATAAAGACAAAGAAATGGTTTTAAATTTGTTTCTTTGTTTTGAAATCTTTGTCCAAGCTTTGGAATTTATCAAACAAACCCCATGAACAAACATCTTTGGTTTAAAACAATAATCTCTCATTAGAGAGTAGCATTGGATCAATGCCTTGCTTAAATAAAATAATAGGCATACAAATGCTTTTGTTTTTGTAATGACTTTGAAAATGATCTTAAAATGATTATGAATGCATGGATGATTTACAAACTTTGAAAACATGATTTTAGGGATGTTACAGCAACCTCCGGCTAGGATTTCGAGCAGAGGGGAGGAACACAAGGGGGAGGTCACGGGGAAGAGCGGGAATGGATGAGGTCAAGAAGGGCGTCGACATGCAGATCTTATCCCTCCCCGGGACACGATGGACGGTGGAAGGCGTGCGGTGTGGATCAATGGCGCCGACGACGATAGCCAGCTGCTTCCTCACTGAGGAAGACGACGAACAGGTGGAACGAAGCGGTACGCGGGCTGGGTGGGATGCTGCTGGGCCATTTGCGGGAGCGCGGGCGGCAGGAAGAGAAGGGAGAGGAACTGGACTGCGGCCTGTTAGCTTGGCTGACTATTTTTTTAGCAGAAACGGTTTACCATTTCTGTTTTCTATTTTCTATTTGTAATTTCAAATTCAAATATGTTTTGAGTGATTTGAAAATACCAGAGGGGTTTTGGCAAACATTTAAAATACTATGGGGCCCTTTAGTCCAATTGGGCTCCAAACATTTTGGATTTTTAAATATTTTCAAAACCACTTGAATTGTTTTCAAATAGAGAGAGGGAGAAATTAGGGTTTAGGGTTTGCATTTTATCTCTTAATGCATGCAAATTTTGATATGATGCTCATGAATGCGCAAACAAAACCCTAATTAGAGTTTAACTAAAACTGGGGTGTTACAAACTTTTGTTGTGCTGCATCATACCTTGCTCTTGGGGTTTCCCAATAGGGCGTTCAACAGGCATCAAGGCTCTCATGGACCAGCTAGCCAAAAATGAAGTGATTCTTGAAAAAATGGCAGAATTGAAAGGGAGGATGCAATGGAGATTGCATCCTTAGAACATGCTCTAGAAGAAGAGGAAGAGGCTCGTGTTTCTCTTGAAGAGAGACTTGAGTCTATTGAGGAGTCACATGAAGAAGTGGTGACAAAGCTTGTTAAGGAATGTCACAATGCAGTAGCCAAAGCAAAGAAACTAATGAAAGAAAAGGTTGACTTTGGGGCTGATCATGCTAGACTCTCCAAGGAATTGGAGAAACTTGACATTGCTCACAAGGCTTTTAAAAGTGAATTCTCTATTCTCAATGAGTCACATGATTAGCTCCAAATTCGATTGACCAAATATGATGTTCCTAGCACATCTAAATCAACATATATTCACAAGGAAAATTCTATGGTGGAAGATGAGCTTGTCAAAGACTCCACTCCCAAAGGTAAGGGTGTTCTTAATGATATTCTTGGCAAGCAAAGATCAAATCTTGGAAAAGAGGGACCTGACTATGTTTACAGTCCAAGAAGAAGAACAACAAGAAGAAGACCAAGAGTGAATAAGCAAAGACAAGGTCCATTGAGAAGAACATCACAAAAGACAAAACTGACCATATTCGTTTTGTAGGGTCTAACAATCCTAATTATGAACTATTTTGTGATTACTATGGTGATGTCTATGCTAATTATGTTGGTCCTTTTGAAGAATATTTTGCTTGGTCTATTGGGGTTCCAAAGACCCTTGTTACTAACATGAGAGGACCGATTGAAGAATGGGTGATACATCGGAAATGTATCTATAATTTTTTATGTTCCATGCTTGTTTAGTATCTACTTTGCTTTGCTTTGTCCACACTTTGAGGTGTTTTTATATCTTTTCTGGTACTAACCTATTAACAAGTTGCCACAGTGCCAGTTGCCTGTTTTCTGCTGTTTTTGGTCCCAGAAAAGCTAGTAAGGAAATATTCTCGGAATTGGATGGGACAAAAGCCAAAGTCAATATTTCACCGAGGAGAACACAGAGTCCAGAGGAGAGACAGAGGGGAGACAAAGGGCTGCCGCACCCCTCCTAGGCGCGGGCCCGCCCTAGGTCGCGTCTGGGCAGGGTGTGGGCCCCCTGGCCGCCTCCCTGCCTCGCCTCTTTGCCTATAAGAAGCCCCCGATGCCTAAACCCTAAGTACCCGATCAAATTCCATGAAACCGTCTGTAGCCACTGCCACCATCGTCCCTATATTGGGGGGATCTAAATCTCTTCCCACACCCCTGCCAGAGGGGAGATCATCCCGGAGGCCTTCTTCGTCATCATGCCAGCCTCCGGTATGAAGCGTGAGTAGTTCGACCTTGGACTACGGGTCTATGGAGTGCTAGACGGTTGTATCTCCTCCTTTGTGCTTTCATGTCTAGATCTTGTGAGCTCCGTTCATGATCAAGATATCATCTGTTTGTAATCATACATGTTGTTTTTGTGGGGATCCGATGGATATTGAGATTACTATGCCAGATTGATTAATGGTTTTGTCTTATTAATTCTATCATGTCTGTGTTGTTTGTGATCTTGCATGCTCTCCATTGTTAGTAGCTATCTTGGCCAAGTAGTTGCTAGTGACTCCAAGAGGGGGTATTTATGCTCGATAGTGGGTTCATGCCTCTATTTAATCTAAGGGAAGTGATAGATATCTCTAAGGTTGTAGATGTGTTTTTGCTACTAGGGAGAAAACAACGGTCTCTTGTTCAAGGAACAAGTGGATTGTTTACCTTACACACTTTGCTTAAAGCAGTTATCTGTTGCTTGTAACTTAATACTGGAGGGGATTCGGATGATAACCCAAAGGTGGACTTCTAGTCATAGATGCAGTTGGATGGCGGTCTATGTATCTTGTTGTATTGCTCAATCGAATCTCATAGGATCTTGATGTCTAGTATTGCATTGTTATGCCTTGCTCAGTCCTGTCAATTTCCCTACTGTAATTTGTTTACCCAGTATTCCTTGTTTGTTTATCTAAGGAAAACACCTCTAGTTAACTATGGACCCTGGTCCAATCTTTACCATTGATACATCTTCCACTGTTATTGTTTACTTGAAACCACGATTACCTTCCACACCATACAGTTAATCCTTTGTTACAACAGACCAGTGAGATTGACAACCTCACTATTTGTTGGGGCAAAGTCTTGAGTTTGTGTTGTGCAGGTCTCCAAGTTGCTAGCAACACCGTTGAGTCGTGTTCTTCCTCCTACTGGTTCGATAACCTCAGTTTCTTACTGAGGGAAAACTTGATGTTGTGCTCATCATACCTTGCTCTTGGGGTCTCCCAATGAGGCGTTGAACATGCCATCAAGCTCTTTTCTGGCGTTGTTGCTGGGGAGGCTAAGGACGTCTTCACAAGGGGAGTCCTTCACAACCTTTCTCTTTACTTTGTTTTTGGTTTGCATAGTTTCTTTTTCTTGGTTTTGTTTTCCTTTTTTTATCAAAAACTCCAAAAAAATTACTTTATTTTGGTTTGCTTTCTCTTACCAAAAACAAAAAAAATGGTTCCTGCTCTAGTTGTTGTTGGCTTGCTCCACTTTTTCCAAAATGAACTCTGCTGAGAACACCATGTTGTGTGACTTCACTAGCACAAACAACAATGATTTCCTAAGCACTCCTATTGCTCCATCTGCTCCTGATGCTACCTTTAATGAAATTAAGCCTGCTTTGTTGAATCTTGTGATGAGAGAGCAATTTTCTGGTGCTAGTTCTGATGATGTTGCTACCCATCTCAATAACTTTGTTGAACTTTGTGAGATGCAAAAGTATAAGGATGTAGATGGAGATATTATTAAGCTCAAGTTGTTTCCTTTCTCCTTGAGAGGAAAAGCTAAAGAATGGTTACTATCCTTGCCTAGAAATAGTTTTGATTCTTGGATTAAGTGCAAAGATGCTTTTATTGGAAAGTACTACCCTCCTGCTAAGATTATATCTATGAGAAGTGATAATATGAAATTTAAAAAACTTGATAATGAACGTGTTGCTCAAGCTTGGGAAAGAATGAAATCTTTGGTTAAAAATTGTCCCACTCATGGACTTACTGCTTGGATGATTATCCAGACTTTTTATGCAGGTTTGAACTTCTCTTCAAGAAACCTGTTGGATTCAGCTGCTGGAGGTACCTTTATGACCATCACCTTGGGTGCTGTAACAAAACTTCTTGGTAATATGATGGTTAATTATTCTGAATGGAACACTGAGAGAGCTCCACATGGTAAGAAGGTAAATT
Organism: Avena sativa; assembly: GCA_916181665.1. Taxonomy (NCBI): domain Eukaryota; kingdom Viridiplantae; phylum Streptophyta; class Magnoliopsida; order Poales; family Poaceae; genus Avena; species Avena sativa. The sequence continues at coordinate 135,775,371 of OV702295.1, forward strand.
TTGTTAAAGAAAGCTCCTCTTTGAGTGATAAGATTGATGTTATCATGGCTATGATTGCTAATGGGAAAGCTCCTTTAGATCCAAATAATGTTCCCTTAGACTCTTTGGTTGCTCAAGAAGAGCAAGTTGATGTGAACCTCATTAGAAACAACAATTTCAACAATAATGCCCATAGGAATAATTTTGGTAGTAACAACAATTATAGGCCTTATCCTCCTAATAATGGCAATACCTATGGAAACTCCTACGACAATGCTAGAAATGCCCCCTCTGAACTTGAAGTCATGCTCAAAGACTTTATTAGTAAACAAACCACTTTCAACAAGACTATGGAGGAAAAGCTTTTGCATGTAGAACAAAATATTTCCTCATTGTCTGAAGCACAATCGTCTTTGATTAATAAAATGGCTGCTAGACCTGAAACCATGGAAAGTACCTTTGCTGCCACTCATGCCATAAAAGTTACTATTGATGAAAATGTTAGACTATTATCCCAACTTCATGCTAAGTGGGAAAGGGAAGCTGAAATTGCTAGAAACAATAGTGTGTGCACCATCACCACCACCAATATGGATGCCACTAAACCACAAGAAGTCCATATTCCTTCTCCTACAATGCATAGATCTACTACTAATGAGTTGACTACTAGTGATGCTAAGTTTGATTTTGATCTCGATGGTTGCAATATTTCTGAAGTGATTATGTTCCTGCAAAAGCTTGCTAGAAGTCTTGATGCTAGTGATATGCATGTTGCTTTCACCAAATAGATTACAGATGCTCTTGTTAAAATTAAGGAAGAGAAGTTAAAATACAAAGCTTCTATTCCTAGGAAAGTAGAAGATAGTTGGGAACCCATTATTAATATGCAAGTGAATGACTTTGATCTCAAAGCTTCATGTGATCTTGGTTCTAGTGTCTCTATTATGCCTAGAAAGATTTATGAAATGCTTGATTTGCCACCTTTGGAAGATTGTTATTTGGATGTCCCACTTAGTCATAATGCTAAGAAGAAATCATGGGGAGTATTAATGATGTTATAATTATGGTTAACAATGCTTATGTCCCTGTTGATTTCTATGTTTTGGATGTTGAATACAATGCTTCTTGTCCTATTACTTTGGAGACCTTTTTTAGAATTGTTGGTGCCATCATTGATATGAAAGAAGGCACCATTAAATATCAATTTCCATTTAAGAAAGGTATTGAAAACTTCCCTATGAGGAGAGATAAGTTGATTTTTGCTCCTCCTTTGAAAGCAAGGTTTGATGTTAATGCTTCTTCATTTGAAAATACTTGATTTCTTGCTTCTTGTGCCTAACTTAAAGGCGTTAAAGAAAAGTACTTGTTGGGAGATAACCCAAGAGTTTTCTTGAGTCTTGGAAGTTATTAATTCAGTAATGACCTCTCCTTATCCTTTTTGTTTGCTTTTTGTGCCAAGAATGACCTCTAATGAGAGGGAAGTAAGATTTGGGGAATTGCTGTCCCGAAACAGATTTTTGTGCTTCACCATAAAAATTTGTGAGGAGTCTTTGTAAGTCGGATTGAGCTGAAAATTTACGCATAAATCCCCCAGTATGTTAGCTGACTTTCATTAGTTCAACACTTTTTTATTTAAGCAACTGAAGGTCTTCGAAAAAATCAATTTCTACCTCCTGGTCTGTTTTGATAGATTTCTGCCATTATTTGCATTTGATTCTTATCGATTCCTTTTTGGGTTATTTTTGGGAAATTGAGATTTTTGAAGGAGTTGCTACAGTAGCTTGTGTTTTTAGTGAAATTTTTGCTGTTCTAAAGCTAAACCAAAGGGTCTATTATCTTTTGAATACACTAATGTTGCTAATGAAGATTGTGTGAAGTTTTGTATGAAGGAAAAATTTCTGGTGTAGAGAGAGAATGATGTAATGAGATGAAGAATGGACAAAAGCTAAAGCTTGGGGATGCCACCCCAGTTTCACCCCAACAAATATCCAAGAGGTACATGCATCAAAGCTTGGGGATGCCCAAGGCATCCCCTTCTTCATCAATAAAAAGCTCAAGTCTTTCTAGATACTTCGTTTTTATTGTTTCATGCACTGTTGTGTTGTTCTTGGAGCATCTTAGTTTTCGTTTGCTTTTCTTAGTTTGTTTAGTTTGCTTGAATAAAGTAGTTTGGACCCCCGTTCTCGCTGTGTTGTTTCAAATAAGTTTATTGGTGTTGGAAAGGAGTAGAAAGTTCTTGCTTGAATTGTGCAAGAGGAGCTTGCTTTGACTGTGACTTAGACTTTAGAATGTCATGCTAGTTGTTGTTTTGACCTTATGCTTAGTGATTATTGTTGTAGCATGACTTGTTCCAAACAATTGGGATTTCTTAGTGTGCCTTGAAAGAATCATGCGTTGTTTTAGCATGCAAAATCATAGTTTTGTGGTATTCTCCTTTGATGCTTTGTTTGGGTTGACTTGGCACATGCTCACACCATGTTATTACTATGAAGAAGTCACCATATCCTCTATGATCATTTAGTCCTTGACTTGTAGTACCACTCTATGCTTTGATTAGTAATGTTTTGTCGCTCTACGTGATTATGTCCATTATTGCTATCTTAGTTGGTCGCTCCCAGTATTTTGACAGCCTCCACTTGTATGAGTAATTTATACTCATGCTTCCAACTCCCAAGAAACCAAGTTATTCCAAAGTGTACACTATAAATTCCTATGCATGTTGTGTTACACCATTTCAAGTATATTCTTGTTTTCATCTATCTTCCAATTAAAAAGTATTTTGTTATGTGAAAAATTAGTGATTAAAGCTCTCACGAACTTGATGTCACACTTTATATTTCTTTCCCCTAATAAACTTGAACCATTTTTTGAGGGTGAAAAAGTAGGGAAATCCCCCACTGCAATTTTTATATAATCATAAAGAGTCACATATGTACAAATTTACAAGTCCAAGACCACCTCAGAGAGGGATAACATTACAATGCGAGCTATTTCCTATCCATATGGGTGTTGATCTAGGCTTTCAAGTCCTGGTAATATTTTTTATTAATTCTAAATAGAACCCATCTTAATTCTTGTGATACTATAGCCTTCCATTCTCCAAGAGAAGCATGCCTGTTATTCAAGATTTCATTATTTCTGCAAATCCAGATGCCCCAGGCTTCCAAGATAATTATTTCCATTTTAAAGGGAACATTCAACCTGAACTTTATGTCTGCCAAGGCCTCATTTAGGGTTAAGTCAATATTTCTGGAAGGGCAGATTTCATCCCAGCATGCTTTTGCAAAAGGACAATCCCAGAATAAATGAATCAAAGTTTCCTTAGCAGGGCAACCAAAAGTCACACAATTATAGGAGGGGAGTGAAAACTTTTTTCTCTTCAACAAGTTCCTAGTATTCAGTCTATGAATGAGAAGCAGCTAGAAGAAAAACTTGTGCTTTTGCTGACAAGAAGACTTCCATAACCAAGAGAAATGAGGCGGGACTGCATATGCCCAGAGAGGATAGAATAGGCCTTTTTGACTGAGAGGGAGTCACTTCCCCAAATGTAACTCCATTTATCTGGTTCTCTCCGCAGCCCAAGACTGCTAATGTCTTGACAAATCTGCTCAAGGCAAAGATAATCAGAGTATGCTTGCTGAGACAGGGGTAGAAATAAATGGTCTTGCATGTTGGGCATCTGGATGAACTCTTTGACAGATATATTTGAATTTTTTGCAAAGGATAGCAAGTGAGGAAACTTATGTTGTAGACATTCTTCTCTCCACATATCAGACCAAAAAAGAGTGGTATTGCCATCCCCCACCGAGCATTTTGCAATTCCTTTCAAAATGTCAATTTACTTCAGGTGTGCTTTCCACCAAAAAGACCCCTCCAAACATCTTCCCGGTAGCTTTCCATTGTTATAATAGGTGTTCCAGACAAGGTGTACCCAATGGATGTCATTAAGATTGTAGATTTTATCCAGATTTTTCAAAAGAAGAGCATAATTTTGAATATTGAGATCAAGGACGGCCAAACCACCTTGAGTCTTTGGTCTACAAACTTTGTTCCAGGCCACTAAAGCTTGTCCTCTATCTTGGACATCAGTATTCTTTTTCGTCCACAGACAGTGCCTCATTTATTTGATCAACTGATCCTTAATAGTAAAATGAAGCTCAAAATAGGTCATATAATAAATGGGGAGGGAGGATAAGACAGATTTCACCAATTGCCATAATTTAGGAAACCAGCAATACCACAGAGCCTTCTCTCAACTCGCTGCACAATAGGCAAAAAATGCTCCACCGTAGGCTTGTTAATACTTAAAGGCAAGCCAAGATAAGTGAAGGGAAGTGATCCTGTCAAACAGGACATTGTATTGGCAAAATTGCTAAGCCTGTCAGAATCCAAATTGATTGGCATCATGCTAGATTTAGAGTAGTTTACTTTGAGACTAGTGGATAAAGCAAAAGTATGAAGCAGGACTTTAAGGCAGATCAGTTGTCTTTAATCAGCTTTGAGAACCAACAAAGTGTCATCAGCATATTGGATGACAGGGAAGTCAGGACAGAAATTACCTTCCAAAGGTGGAGACAGTAGCCCTTGGTACATTGCTTTGTTGAGAATGGACTGAAGAAGATCAGCAGCAAGAACAAACAAAAGGGGGGATAAGGGATCTCCTTGTCTTACCCCCCCCCCCTTCTACAGTAGAATTTTTTCCCAGGCACTCCATTTAGCATGACAATAGATGATGCAGATCCAAAGATCAATTGAATCCAGTTAATCCATTTCTCACCCAAAACCTTTGGCTCTGAGAATATTGATGATAGTGGAATGCTCAATCTTGTCAAAAGCCCTTTCAAAGTCTAGTTCCAGGATTATAATTTCTTCCTTGGACTTATGACACTGGTAGAGAAACTCAAAGGCCCATCCTAAATAGTCCTGAATAGATCTTTTCTTTAGGAAGCCATATTAATTCTTGTGAACAAGCTTAAGGATAATTTTCTAGAGTCTGTTGGCAAGAATTTTGGTGATAGTCTTGAAAACACTGTTAAGCAGAGAAATAGGCCTGAAGTCTGCAGGTGTCAGAGGATTCTCATTTTTGGAATAAGAGTGATAAAATAAGCATTAATGCTTTCCAAAGAAATCATGCCTTCATAGAATTCCACCATAAGATGCTTAACATCCTCCTTAATAATAGGCCAACAAAGTTTAATGAATTCATTATTAAAACCATCAGGACCAGGAGATTGGTCATTTGGTAGATCCTTGATCACATCTTGAATCTCATCATTAGTGAAAGGTTGTTCTACAACATCTCTATCACCAGACGTCAAACTTTAACCAAAAAGTTCATTGAGATTAAAGCGCATTTCAGGTTTATCAGATGTTCCCATTCTATCTTTAAAGGCATGCCAAAGAAGGTCAGCTTTGTCAGAGTTCTCTTGAATCTCCTCATTGTTTCCATTTTTAAGCATGGAGATATAATTATGCCTAAATCTGATGATGGCTTTTAAGTGAAAGAACTTGGTATTTTCATCACCAAGTTTGACCCACTTAACTTTTCCTCTTTGCTTCCAATAAGAATTCTGATCTTGGAGTAGTGAAATTACATGAGTTTTCAACAAGTCCCTGAGGTTCCACTCCAGAACAGTAAGAGTTCTCATTTCTTCCAAGACATCCAAAAGTTCAATAGTTGCATTAACATTACTAATTTGTGATTTCAAACAGGGCAAAAAATTTGCCCAAAGCTTCAACCCTATTCTGACATTTTTTAGTTTAGCATTAATTCTCTTAGCAGAGTCATGGAATCCAAATGGAATGTTCCAAGCATTTTGAACAATTTCTTTAAAATCACTATGTTGCATCCAGTAGTTCTCAAATCTGAAGACCTGAGCTTTTGGGATCTTTGTGCCAATAGAGATGACACAGGGCAAATGATCAGAGGTGGGCTTGGAGAGAGGGAAAACAAAAGATGAAGTATAATTCTGAGTCCAAGAGGCAGGAGTAAAAAACCAATCCAATCTCTCTAGAAGAGGATCCTTTTGCATGTTGCTCCAGGTAAATTTCCTTCCTTTAAGGGGTAACTCAATGAGCCCCAAATTGCAGATGGCCTTATTAAAGAGAAGCATGTCATTAACATCCCCCCTTCTTATTTCTATCTGAGGGCTTTCTTTTGAGGTTAAAATCCCCCACAATAAGACAATCCATATCATCGGGCATATCAATATTGGCAAACCATTCCAAAAAATCTGCTTTTTTCTCAGGCAGACAGGGACCATAATCATTGGTGAGAATCCAGACTTCCTTTGACATAAGAGATGTCAGGGAAATGGAAATGGAAAACTCATTTTGAAAAGATAGTTGTCCATAGAAGAGTGAACTATTCCAGATGATAATCAGGCGTCCAGAATCCACAATGGAAGGCATAAATTTAAATTTGTCAAATTTTGAAGGACAAAATTTTCTGAGGTAAGTAATATCAAACTCCTCCCTTTTAGTTTCCTGAAGACAAATAATGTCACATTCAGACTCATCAATCTTATTTCTGAGAGATACCCATTTTTTTAGAGTTTATGCCCCTAATATTCTAATTCAAGATCTTCCATTTTCTTTTGTTATCCATAAAAAACCATAGTGTGGGATTGATTTTGGGGTGGTACAACCAATGCAACCACCTAGCAAGAATGACCAGAAACACATAAGCAGATGACATTCCATAATTCAATCACACAGACAAGGTCAACATCAAAAGTCACAGCTTGCGGGAAACTAGGCAAGGAAATTCTATTACATGGCCCAATATAAGGAACCAACAAGGTTCCAACAAAAGAGGTTTTGTGACACATTGGACACCTATTTAGGGGACTTCTTCTTGGCTTGTTGTCCATAGGTACCAGCAGCCCCAGGATTCTTCTTGCCTCCCAGACTTAGACTTGAGGTGCCATTTCCTTTATTGGTGCCCTTGGCAGGATCCTTGATGGCAATCTCTATGGCTTTTCCTCTCTTGAGCATACTTTTGTCCAGTTCTCCTTCTTTGACCTTGCAGAAAGAAGCACCAAGGTTTTTAACCACCTTAGGATTTAAGCATCGAGGAGCAGCATTACAAGTAAGACAGTCTAAAATTGTGCAATTAATACGACTTCTGAAACCCCCATCCAATTCCACAATTCTAGGACTCCTTCTCACCTCAGTTTCAACCAGAGGTTCCTTGCCCTTCCTCTTCTTGGAGGGTGTAGAAGGAGTACCAACAGACTTCTTGGAATCAATGCCCAGGCAGGAAGGAGCCATCTGAGAAAAGCTTTCATTAGGGATGATGAAATAGATGGTATTCTCCTCAGAAATAGGCTCTTTTATAATTTCCCGGAGAGGGGAAATAAGGAAATTTTTGGCCCAATTGAACTTTTCAGGTGTAGCAAGCATGAGGGTAATGAAATTAAACCAACTTACAGGAATGTCACACTTAAGGGAGCCCTTTGATGGTGAAGTCTTGTGAAGGTGAGGAGCAAAATAGCTTTCCCATAAATCTAACCCTTGCTATGAGAAAACCTGCTTTGCAGCATGAACATCTGGGATGGTAATGAAAGTTCTTGCCATGCCAACCTGGGATGAGCTTCATTGGGAGATAAAAGATGCTGATCTTCCAACATCCAGTCAGTATTCTCTCCAGCATCAGCACCAGTATCCATGGGACTCACAACATTAGTGTTTTGCTCTTCCAAGTAATTCTGAAAGATGTTCTGTAGCCCTTCACCAATGACACCCCCCTGAATATCATCATTAACTGCCTGCTCCCCAATAGGTAAAGGATCATCATTGACAGAGATATCATCATCAGAGTCCCAGTCCTGAACAATCACAACACCAGTGACAGCACTATTAGCATCCTAAGGAGGTAAGTTGAGATTGTCCACAGGCATGTCATCACCAGGGGCAACCACAGGGCCCTGCATAGGGGCATCAGCAGCTTCCCACAGATCCCACCCCACATTGTTTCCACTAGGAGGAGGAGGTGGTGGTGGAGCCAGCCACTGTCCCCATCCACCAGCCTCACCAGCAGGTGCTGGGGGAGGGGGAGGAGGGGGGATGTGGGGTCCAAGCTCAGGGAGTGGGTGTGGGTCCTCATTGTCAGCAGGTAGTGGGTCCTCATCTGGTGGGCCCCCACCAAGCAAGTTACTTTGCAAAACCTCCACTAAAAATGTCCAGGATTCAGTCTCAACCAAGTCTCCAATGGTAAACCTTACACTTTTGGGGATTTCCACCAAATCAGTAACTCTCACTTTTGCCAGTATTCTCCCTTTGTGATCAGGGTCTCTCTCCCAAAGGAGCACCTTTCCAATATCAGCAAGGATAGCATTCAGGTCTTCAATGTGCTAGTGATCTAAAGGCGGCCCGACCAACATGACCCAGCACTCATTATTGAATTGAGTCCTTCTCTAGTTATCTCCCTCATTATTCTTTACAAAAGAAACATCCACATCTTGAAAAGGGATGGGGATGGACGCAATGAGATGGTCTCTATCACTGACATGGTGAAACTAAACATAGGCGGCCCCAAAGGAAACGGCAGCCGTTGGATTAGAAGTCCATCAACGGTTGTTGTTCTTCTTCCTTGCAGGGAAGCAGCTAGCGACGGGTGAAACCCTAGCATACGGGCGGGGCATCTGGGGAGCTCACCTTGGTGTCAAGGAGTTGTCGAGGAGGTCCTGGGGCGAAGCATGTAGCGAGGCGGTCCCAGGGATGTGCTGCAGGGCCGGTTCTCTCGCCAGAGGAAGTCCTTCATGCCACGCTCGCGTTGGCCACCGCAGGAGCTCACTAGGGAAGGGCCGGGGAGGCATGCACATCACTGGGGAGGGGTCCCTTCGCTCCCTTCCATCCTGGGGAGGATAGGGACGAAGCATGCAGCGGGGGAAGGGGCTCAGGTGCTTCTGTCTCGCGGGAGGAGCTCCGCTCGGGCATGTGCAACGGCGGCGGTTCCAGGGTACCTGCAGGGGAGGGAAGGATAGGGGGTATGGATCATGGGTGTTAGAGCAAGGAGGAGTCGCATGCAAGGAGAAACGAGCTGGGTAGGGGGCACCTCGGGCTCGAGCTCACCCATGGCCGAGAGGGCCATCTTCTCCTCTCCTCGAGCAGTGTAGAGCAAGGGAGAAAGAGAGGGGAGCTCGGGGTGTTGTGTAGGAAGTAAGGGGCCAAATGAGCCAGGGTAGGGGCGCTGCTCGGGCCTGTGACCTTATAAAGAGAGAGGAGGGTGTATGATGGACATAGTTCATGGGGAAAGCTTGGAGGGAGGGAGGTGCTCATCCATTGGCTGGCTTGGGTGGTGGAGTGGGTCCTGGGGGGTGCCCTGGTCGTGCAGGAGGGTGGGGTGAGGCAGGGAGGCTGCTGCAAGGATTTTTAATATGATGGGACAAGACAAGGATGCCTTGTCTCCCTCCTAACAAGTGCAAAAGGACAAGAGCTAGGGCTTGGTCGGTGTAGACCTTTTAGTGCTGCGACCAGGAGAGAGTGGGTGCTCCTAAGGTGGAGTACTTGACAAGCTTGGGATTGCTTTGGTGTTAGTTTAGATCAAGGTTTGATGGTTTTGGCAAACTTGATTAATTGGAGTCTTGTGAAGTAAGTTGACAAACTTGCATTGGACAAGGTATGGAAATGGTACTGGTAGATAGATGGTGTCAAATAATATCTCCATGGTTTAAATGGGATTTTTCTGATGATTATAATCCCATTTAAATGCATTTCTTCAAAAAGTGCTGAAGTAAATTATGGAAGCAAAAATGATATTGTTATATTGGGCAAGCTTGGTTTTTGATGTGATATGGTCCTAATTACCATAACACACATTGGAGGATTTTATTGGGATTTATTGAAGTGGAAAAGTATTTTTGGAGGATTATTTCTTGTTTGTGCCATTTAAGAAAAAGGGCAAAAAGAAATAATAAAGAATCTCGAAAATATTTATTTTTGAGTTGGGAAGATGGGGTATGATGAATAGGCATAAAATGTGCCTTAAGTTGGCAAGGTGATTTGGAGAAAAGCAAACTTGCCTTTATAGACAAGGATTTTAGGAATTTGGTAAGTAAATGAAATAAAATAGTTTAATAATCCAAATAATTGTGTGAATTATTTGGGGATGCTTATATACAAGTTATATGATGTAAAATTGATGTAGGTATCAAGGTTCACCTTGGTTTTGAAGAAAAGTGGTGAAAAGGATGGAAACTAGATTCAGGGAGGATCTAGGGTTTTGTTATTCTGATGCCATCTAAACAAGGTTGGATTAGGGAGCTCAGAGCTCACCTTGGTACAAGGGGGTGATGGATGGATATACCATGTAATATAGATGATCATGGGAGGAAGAGTTGGGCTTGGTTGCATGTGAGGTGATCTTGATGAGATGGCAAACTTTGTTGAAAATAAGGCTGCCATAACAGATACATCAGATAGCCTCCTAAACCATGTGGGTTTAGGAAGCGCAAGGCTCCAATGGAAACAAGTAAATTAGGGATTGATAGGCCATGCTTAGTAGATCACAACCATGCAAATATTTAGTCAAGGGGAGGTGGCATATAGATGTGAGCTTTTGCCAAAGTAGGCAAGATGATAAGATTTGCCGAAAAGATTATTATCTTGACTACAAAACCATCATGGATGGGTGGGAGATAGAATGGCTTAGCCAAGGGAAAGAGTGGGCCTTGGTAGTACTACAGGTGTACTACAAGATGGTTCAAGTACATTCTCAAGAATGCACATAGGTTGGAAAAGGTAGAGCTCCAAAAAAGATATCCAGATAAGAAATCCAGACTTAGCCATTTTGGTCGACTTGGAGATTTTGACTAGAGTGCAAGTGTAGGAGCTTGTGAGAGGATGCTAGGCGCCAAACTCATGATCAAGGAGATGATGTTGAGGTGGTAACTGATTAGATATGATTCATGCTTAGATGGGGTCTCCACTGAGTTGGAGAACATCCAGAGGGATTATCCTTGGATTGATCTGAGCATGAGGGAAGGTGGTTACCTTAGTGGCTTAGGATAGATCTATACTTGGATGCTTTCTTTGAGATTGATGGTCACATGCATAGATTGGATCCTAAAGGATGAGCTACTAGATTAGCTCATTCTAGTTCCTAAGCAAACAAGGCAATCAGCAGACCAAGGCAATTCATCTTATTACTTATCCAACCAGTACTAGGGTTACCATCAAGCCTATTTTGAGGTAAGGATGGGTAGGTTGAAAGGGGTTTTGTTTGAAGTAAGATAAGTACCATCTTGGTATCTCTACCAAGATTGAGATGAAAAGGTTTTGGAAAAACCTAGAGATAAGAGTAGTTGAAGGTTCTGTCTTGAAAAGATAAGGAGAGTATATATATGTCTCCATAGTTTTGGCAACAGAAGCTAGTAAAGTATTGTGTTGGGTTAAAGTCATCTTAGCTCAGGTTTTGAAATGCCAGAACATTTGAGAATATGCAAGATGAGCCAAGACATCTCTTTTGAAAAATAGTTTTTGTAAGCTAGTGTTGAGATGAGGAGTACACAACTAATACACAAACAGTTGCTTGAGCACAAGCAAACAAGTAAGCACACATTGTAAGAAAAAGTTTTTGTTCCCCCTGATTTTTGCCTTTTGGACATTAAATCAGGGTTGCTGAAATTGGGATGTTACAGGCCTGACAGGCGTTACCACTAGTTTAATTCCATCATCAGCGAGAGCCTCAGCATAAGACCTATCATGATTGCGCAAGTTAATGTCACACTTATATTTCTCAACAATGCCAGGCGAAGAATCCGCTACCGCAACCGGAAATTCAAGTCTCTGGAAGACCGACTGCACTTTTTTGACATATTTGGTCAAAGGAGATTTTTTGGGGCTTTTCTTTTTGTACGTGACAACCTTTCAATCTCCATCAGATTCCTTATAAAATTCCTTTTCTTCAAAAATCCAATTTGGGCCACCGTTACCCCACAGATTAATATGCATCACAAATGAATCACAAGAAAATTTTGAAATATTGTAAATTTCAAAACCCACAGCCCTCGAAGCAACCGAAAATCGAAAAGTTCTGTCTTGAAGAAATCTCACTTGGAATTTTGAAGCCAAACCTCCAAAACAAGCTTGGAGCGCAATACCAATAGTATGAATTTCAAGTTTAAAATTTGCCCTTCCAAACGAGCAAACCAACAAGAAAGGTTTCCTTCTGAAGCCTCCAAGAAAGTTAACTTGATGCCTGAATTTCTTATAAAGAGTTTTCTCAAATACCTGCCCTAAAGGGCGCTTCACAGACTGATCATCATGAGCAACATCCTTAGATTTTACATTGGAGAAGTCTAGGATCTTTGGCATGATCACGTTAGATTTGGACAAATTATCCAAGACAGAAGAGCTAGGCAAAATCTGAGCACCCACAACAACCCTTTTAGCATGAAGATCAATAGTTACACCAGACGCCACCATTCATCTTGGATCAATTATCGAGCATAAATAAACACCTCTTTGTGATTGAGAAGAACCAACCTTTTGGCACTAGGAAAAAGCATCAAGAATCCTTTAGTCTGCCCTAGATCATCAGCCGGCAAAGAGGAGCAAAGAGCATGCCATTTAAACCCAGTGTCTTCATCTGACCCAGAAATGGTAGGAGATCTACCAAGAAATCCAGATGAGGGAGCCAAAAGATCATTGACATGAGAGAGGTGAGAGGGGAACCTCAAAACAGATCCAATAGAAATCGTCTCCCCATTTTCCAAACATCTGCCCTCAAGAGGAGAGCCTTTGGCATTGAGAAGTACCAGCCAAGAATCAGCCGAGCAAACGAGTGATCCCTCGAGAAACTTACCACCCGTGGTCACACCAGAGTAGGTGACCTTCCAGCAACCACCAGAGGAATCCATGATGATCTCACGCTAGAGAGGGCCGGCGACGGCCGGGGGCCGACCAACGGTCACCTGAGAGGAGCCTCATGCCTCAGAAATCGTGCGTATGCCCAGTCCCTTTTATGTCATCTATGTTGTATATGCTTGCACTTATACGTTGGAATTAGCAGAACCATGTTGTCATGGGGAACGCTTTCAACATTGCACTTGTACTTTGTACACAGTTGATATCATGCTCTTTTGTCTATGGATGTCGTCAGTGTGAAATGAAAGGGGAGATTGTAAGTCCATGGAGTTATGTATGTGTGTTAGAGAAACGCCTGGGCCGCTAGCCTAAGCCATGCCTAATCATGGTGTAAACTTGCAGCATCACCATAGTGACATCTATGAAGCGTTCTTCTTATAAAAAAAATAGATTGAGAAAAAAGAGACATATTGAGAAAAGAGGAAAAGAGAGAAAAAAGCACCATATTCCCATGGTAAATAAGAAGAATGCTGAGATGCTAATTGTCTGCTTGCCTTGTCATTTTGGTTATGGGAAAGCTCCTGTACCATGTGCAAGGGGTACCCTGTTGGCGGTTCTCTATGATACACATGTACTTACTATGACAAGAACTTGCAAGTAACTAAACTTGAGTAGCATGAGGAGCGGCCCTCGTATTCAAGGTACATGAGATTGCCAACTTATACTTTGTCAAGCATATACTCCATAGTTTGTTCATTTTAACCTTTATCACATCAAGATGCTTATGATAGGGGCAATGAGTGCTAAAAGCTAACAAGTACCATAATTTTTGAAAGCTCTTTTTGAAACTTGAAATCCCTGCTTCCCTTTATGAAGGGCCTTTCTTCCACTATTATATTGAGTTTCCACCTTCCACCCTTAGGCACCAGTTAAGAGAGCATAGTTGCCATTCTTAGTTCTATGTCCATTATCCCAAAACTTATTGATTGATGCATATTGTTGATATTACTTGTTCTTGTGCTATTTGTATCTAGTCACTCTAATGAACTTTGAAGGTGTCCTATGCATCTATTTTCTACTCCATGAGGGACAAGCTGAATGCCACTATGTTATGTTTTATATATGTGAAACAAACAAACGTTTTTCAATGCATGTTATTCATGATCTTTGTTTGTATCCTTTCATGTTGCATGCATAGTTACTTTGTCTTACTGTTAGAACTCCATCTTTCATGCTCATGTTTAGAGTTCTTTGATCCCAGCTTTCATTGCTTGCAAATGGTTTGATCTTGGTTTTGATGGTGCATGTCACCTCAAAAATTATTCTTTTATCACTTATGTACTCGAGGACGAGCAGGAGTTAAGCTTGGGGATGTTTGATACGTCGGAAACATATCTATAATTTTTGATGTTCCATGCTTCTTTAGTATCTACTTTGCTTTGCTTTGTCCAAACTTTGAGATGTTTCTATATGTTTTGTAGTACTAACCTATTAACAAGTTTCCATAGTGTCGGTTGCCTGTTTTCTACTGTTTTTGGTTCCAAAAAATCTAGTAAGGAAATATTCTCAGAATTGGATGGGACAAAAGCCAAAGCCAATATTTCACCGAGGAGAACATGGAGTCCAGAGGAGAGACGGAGGGGAGCCACAGGGAGGCCGCACCCCCCAGGCGTGGGTCCACCCTAGGCCGCCCCTGGGCAGGGTGTGGGCCCCCTGGCCGCCTCCCTGCCTAGCCTCTTCGCCAATAAGAAGCCCCCGATGCCTAAACCCGAAGTACCCGATCAATATTCCACGAAACTGTCTGTAGCCGTCGCTACCATCATCCCTAGATCAGGGGGATCTTAAGCTCTTACCGGCACCCTGCCGAAGGGGAGATCATCTTGGAGGCCTTCTTCTTCATCATGCCAGCCTCCGGTATAAAGCGTGAGTAGTTTGACCTTGGACTACGGGTCCATGTAGTAACTAGATGGTTGTATCTCCTCCTTTGTGCTTTCATGTCTACATCTTGTGAGCTCTGTTCATGATCAAGATCTCATCTATTTGTAATCATGCATGTTGTGTTTGTGGGGATCTGATGGATATTGAGATTACTATGTCAGATTCATTAATGGTTTTGTCTTATTGATTCCATCATGTCTGTGTTGTTTGTGATCTTGCATGCTCTCTGTTGTTAGTAGCTATCTTGGACAAGTAGTTGCTAGTGACTCCAAGAGGGGGTATTTATGCTCGATAGTGGGTTCATGCCTCTATTTAATCTAAGGGAAGTGAAAAAAATATCTAAGGTTGTAGATGTGTTGTTGCTACTAGGGACAAAATAACGGTCTCTTGTTCATGGAACAAGTGGATTGTTTACCTTACACACTTTGCTTAAAGCAGTTGTTTGTTGCTTGCAACTTAATACTGGAGGGGGTTCGGATGATAACCCAAAGGTGGACTTCTAGTCATAGATGCAATTGGATGGCATTCTATGTATCTTGTTGTATTGCCCAATCGAACATAGGATCTTGATGTCTAGTATTGCATTGTTATGCCTTGATCAGTCCTGTAAATTCCCCTACTGTAATTCGTTTACCCAGCATGCCTTGTTTGTTTATATAAGGAGAACACCTCTAGTGAACTATGGACCCCGGTCCAATCTTTACCATTGATACATCTTCCACTGTTACTGTTTACTTGCTGCAAACCACTATTACCTTCCACACCATACAGTTAATCCTTTGTTACAGCAAACCAGTGAGATTGACAACCTCTCTGTTATTGGGGCAAAGTCTTGAGTTTGTGTTGTGCAGGTATCCATGTTGCTAGCAACACATTTGAGTCATTTTCTCCTCCTACTGGTTCGATAACCTCGGTTTCTTACTGAGGGAAAACTTGTTGCTGTGCTTATCATACCTTTCTCTTGGGGTCTCCCAACGAGGCGTTGAACACGCCATCAATGGGTACCTAAAACCAAGAAGTAATTCTCTTGCAGGGATATGCTTTCGGTGGTTCTAAATGGGTGTTGGATAGTGGGTGCACTAGTCATATGACCGGAAGCAAAGTGATCATCACGGAGATGAGACCCAATCATGATCATATTACAGTCTCCTATGGTGATAAGTCTAAATCTGAGGTATTGGGTCTTGGCAAGGTAGTGGTTTCCCATGATATCTTTCTCGTGGATGTCATGCTTGTTGAGACCCTCGATTACAATTTACTTTCTGTTCGTGCCCTTGGTAAGATGGTCTTTGTTGTTTTCATTGATGGTGATTTAGTGGTACTCTTGTGGAGAAAGTCTCTAAAGGTCGCTTTTGTTGGGTACGTCAAAAATGACCTGTATGTGGTGGACTTTTCGGGGAAAACCACCACGAGTTCGATGTTCTTATTCGGAAAGGCCGACGTGGGCTGGTTATGGCATCGCCGTCTAGCCCATGTCAGCATGAGAACTTTGCAAGGTCTTCACAAGGGTGGTCACAACCTTGGAGTAAAAGACAATTTTTCCTTTGCCAAAGATCGTTTTTGCAGGGCATGTATTAAAGGCAAGATGCACGACTCTCCCCACAAGAGGAAAACTATTGTTTCCTCAAAGAGGATCTTGGAATTACTTCATGTGGACTTATTTGGTCCTCCATCTCATGCTAGCCTCGGTGGGAAGAAATATTTCTTGGTGATAGTCGATGATTACTCAAGATACACTTGGGTCTAATTCTTCAAGCTAAAGAGTGAGACTCAACAAACTATCATTGACTTCTCCAATGAGGTCCAGCATCAATACAATGTCCCCATTTTGGAAATAATAAATGACAACAGCTCCAAGTTCAAGAACTACACATTAAATGAATTTCTAAGTGAAGAGGGGATAAGACATCAATATTCCGCTGCGTACACCGCTCAACAAAATGGTGTAGTTGAGAGGGAGAACCGTACTTTGATGGATATGGCTAGATCAATGTTGGCTGAATTCAAGTCACCATACAACTTTTAGGCTGAAGCCATATATACCGCTTGTCACTCATCAAATTGGCTCTACCTCCGCAAGATTTTGGACAAAACGCCATATGAAATACTTACCGGTAACAAGCCCAACATATCATATTTCCGGGTTTGTAAGTGTTTCTTTCTCATCAAAGGAGTTCGTTTGTCTAAATGGTAGTCCCAGGCAGGACTATATGCCCCCTCCAAGGGGCGGACTATCCACCCTTGGCACTCCAACACGCTCTACGGGAAATCAAGACGAGCAGGAAAGTTTTGAAAATCTCAGGCCGATTCTCGAGCCCCAAGGGGAGGATTATCGGCCCTGGAACTCCAAGTCATGTCAGGGGCAATCAGGAAGAAGAAACTAAAGCCGAAACTCTCAAGCCAAATTGTCCGGCCCCACCTAGGGTTGGATTATCCGGCCCTAAACATTTAGAACAGCAATAGCCTCCTGTTATGAGTACTGATCAGGATCAAGGACAAGGTTTTCCAGGACAAGGATCCAAATTTTGAAGCAACTCCTCCAAAAACAATAAGGAAATTGAAGCTTGTCACAAAGCTCATGCTGATCGAAAACTTGAGTTAAGGGGCCACACACTTGACAAGGTTGTAGGTGATCTAAGAAGAAGAGTGTCTACTAGAAGAGAACTTGCTAGCTTTTGTGATCATCAAGCACATATATCAATGGTAGAACCAAAGAAGGTCTTTGATGCTCTTGAAGATCTAGATTGGATGGTTGCAATGCACGAAGAACTGAATAACTTCGAGCGTAACAAAGTTTCGAAGCTCGTAGAAAAACCCAAAGAGTGCCACAATGTTATCGGCACAAAGTGGGTTTTCAAGAACAAGCAAGATGAAAATGGCATTGTTGTAAGGAGTAAGGCAAGGCTGGTGGCTCAAGGATTCTCTCAAGTGGAAGGCATTGATTTCGGTGAAACCTATGCTCCTGTGGCTCTCCTTGAGTCCATCTGTATCCTTCTTGCTTATGCTTCTCATCATAATTTTAAATTATAGCAAATGGATGTTAAGAGTGATTTTCTTAATGGTCCTCTACATGAGTTGGTATATGTCAAGCAACCCTCGGTATTTGAGGATCCCAAATTTCCGAACCATGTCTACAAACTTGATAAGGCGCTTTATGGCCTTAAATAAGCCCCACGTGCGTGGTATGAGCACCTTAAAGAGATTTTGTTAGACCGTGGATTCGAAGTTGGGAAAATCGATCCCACTCGTTTTACTAAGAAGGTTAACGGGGAGCTTTTTGTATCCCAACTATATGTAGGCGATATTATTTTTGGCTCTACTAACCAAGCTTTTAATGATGAATTTTGAAATCTTATGCTTGACAGGTTTGAGATGTCTATGATGGGAGAATTAAGGTTCTTTCTTGGATTCGAGATCAAGAAACTTAGAGAGGGAACCTTCATTAATCAAGATAAATACATCCAATACATGCTCAAGAGGTTCAATATGATGGATCTCAATGGCGTTGCTACTCCAATGCAAACTAAATGCCATCTTGAGCTTAATCCAAAGGGTAAAGATGTGGACCAAAATGTATACCGGTCCATGATCGACTCTCTCCTTTACCTTTGCGCATCTAGACCCGATATTGTGTTGAGTGTAGGAGTGTGTGCAAGATACCAAGCCGCTCCTAAAAAAATCCACTTAGTGGTGGTCAAGAGAATTATAACATCCAATTTTAGCAACCCTAGTTAAATGTCCAAAAGGCAAAAATCAGGGGGAACAAAAACTTTTTCTTGCATTGTGTGCTTACCTGTTTGCTTATGCTCAAGCAACTATTTGTATATCAGTTGTGTACTCCTCATCTCAACACTAGTTTACAAAAACTATTTTACAAAAGGGATGTCTTGGCTCATCTTTCATATTCTCAAATGTTCTGGCATTGCAAAAACCTGAGCCAAGATGACTTTGACACAACAAAATACTTTACTAGTTTCTATTGCCAAAACTATGAAGACATATATATATATACTATCCTTATGTTTTCAAGACAGAACCTTCAACTACCCTTATCTCTAGGTTTTCCAAAAACCTTTATTATAACCTTCTCATCTAAATCTTGGTAGAGATAATAAGATGGTACTTATCTTACTTCAAAGAAAAACCCCTTTTCAAAATACCCCTCCTTACCTCAAGCTAGGCTTGATGGTAACCCTAGTAGTAGTTAGATAAGTGTTAAGATGAATTGCCTTGATCTGTTGTTTGCCATGTTTTCTTAGGAACTAGAGTGAGCTAACCTAGTATCTCCCCCCCTTAGGACCCCA
This sequence comes from Avena sativa, assembly GCA_916181665.1. Classification (NCBI taxonomy): domain Eukaryota; kingdom Viridiplantae; phylum Streptophyta; class Magnoliopsida; order Poales; family Poaceae; genus Avena; species Avena sativa. The sequence goes on from OV702295.1 coordinate 135,794,402, forward strand.
ATCCTTGCTTGGGATCATCAAGCCCTATCAAGCATCCAAGTCTGGATCTATCCTAAGCCACTATGGCGATCATCTCATCTCCTAATCAGATCAATCAGGGATAATCCCTTTTGATAGTTTACAACTTAGTAGAGACCCCATCTAAGCATGGATCATGTATACTTAGTTAACACTTCAACATCATCTCCTTGATCATGAGTCTGGAAATTAGCATCCTCTCAAAATCATCTACACTTGCACTCTAATCTAAAACCCTAAATCTGCCAAAATGGCTGTCTGGATTTCTATTCTAGAATCAATCTTTGGAGCTCTACCTTTTCCAACCCATGTGTATTCTTGAGAATGTATGTGAACCATCTTGTAGTAAATCATTAGTACTACCAAGGCCCACTCTTTCCCTTGGTAAGCCATTTTAATTCCCACTCATCCCTGATGGTTTTGTGGTCAAGATAATAATCTTTTCTGCAAATCTTATCATCTTGCCTACTTTGGCAGAATCTCACATCTATATGCCACCTCCCCTTGACCAAATATTTGCATGGTGGTGATATACTAACCATGGCCTATCAGACCCTACCTTGATTGTTTTCATTGGGGACTTGTGCTTCCTAAACCCACATGGTTTAGGAGTCTACCTGATGTATCTATTATGGCAGTCTTATTTTCAACAATGTTTGCCACCTCCTCTACATCACCACAAATCCAACTAAGCCCAACTCTTGCTTACATGATCATCTATATGACATGGTCTATCCATACATATACCCCTTGTACCTAGGTGAGCTCTGAGCTCCCTAATCCAACCCTATTTAGGTGGCATCAGAATAACCAAACCCTAGATCCTCCAAGAATCTAGATTCCACCCTTTTTCACCACTTTTATTCAAAACCAAGGTTGACCTTGATTCCTACATCAAGTGTACATCATCTACCTTAGATATGAGCATCCCAAAATAATTCCCACCATTATTTGGATTATTAAACTATTTCTTTTCTGTTACTTACCAATTTCTCAAAATCCTTGTCTATAAAGGCAAGTTTGTTTTTCTCCAAATCACCTTGCCAACTCAAGGCACTTTTGATGCCTATATATCATATCCCATCTTTCCAACTCAAAAATAAATATTTTTGAGATTCTTCATTATTTCTTTCTGCCCTTTTTCTTAAATGGCATAAACAAGAAATAATTCCTTATAAATACTTTTTCACCTTAATAAATCCCAATAAAAATATCCAATGTGTGCAATGGTATTTAGGACCATATCACATCAAAAACCTAGCTTGTACAATGTAAAAATATCATTTTTCTTCCATAATCTACTTTAGCACTTTTTGAAGAAGTGCATTTAAATGGGATTATAATCATCGAAAAATCCCATTTAAAGCTTGGAGAGATTATTTTACCTACTCCACCTACCAGTACCATTTCCACACTTTGTCCAATACAAATTTATCAACTTCCTTCACAAGCCTTCATTTGATCAATTTTGCCAAACCAAAGCAATCTTGATTCAAACCAACTCCAAACACCACCAAACCTTGTCAAGTACTACTACACAGCATCATCACCCTCTCCTGGTCGTGCATAGTACCCTAAGCAACTGCAGCACCTCCTCCCCCTTGTCCCATGTGCTTGAGAGAGAGAAGCATCCTATCTCGCAAATATCTTTGTATTAAAGAGGCAGCAGCTACACCACTCCCCCTCTCCCTCTCTGGTCGAGATAGAGGACCCACACCACCCCAGCACCACCCCCTCCTGCCCAATGAGCAGCCAACATCTTTCCCATGTCCTAATGGATCTTGCCCACCCCCTCTCTTCGTTTATAAGGCCCAAGGCTAGTACCACTCTCCCCCTCGCCCTCATTTGCCTCAGCAGCCTCCACTCACCTCCCTAGAGCTCCCCCTCCCTCTCCTCTCCTCTGCTATGGCCAAGAAAATATCAAACAAGCCCCTCGACCATTAATGGAAACTTTAGCTCTACCCCTTCTCCCTTGCTCCACTCCCCGTGCATGTAGCATCCCTACACTCCCCCTCCCCTGATCTACTCTCCCCTAGCTCCAGAGCTCATACCAGCCACTGCCCTGCCCGTGGGAAGAAGAATAAGAAGATTCGGCCTCCCCCTCTTCTTGCAAGCCTTACTCCCCCTCCTGTGCTCCCCTCTCCATGCATGTAGCCCTACTGACATCCCCAGGAATATACTGAGTCTAATCTACCCCTCCTTATCTCACAGGACCCTCCCTTCTAACAGCGACGTGGATCTCCGGTGAGCTCCTCTCGGATGACATCGCGCGGGCACTCTCCAGTCGAGGAAACCCGGCGTGTCGCCCATCCCCGAGGTCGCCCCAGACCGCCGCTCCTTCTCTTCCACATATCCGACGCTGGCAGGCCCCCAGGTGAGCACCCCTGAGCTTCGCCGAGCCCGGTAGGGTTTCCACCCAAGCTCCCCTACCGCGGGGAAGACGACGTGCGGGCGCCGTCAGATCCAAGCCAATCCGGCGGCTCAGGTCTCCCCATACCCCTTCGAGGATGAGGGCCACTAGCAGACCAGCCCACGTAGGCCGGTTGGCCTCTACCTCCCGCTGGCGCAGAAATGCCAGTCGGGCCGATTCCCCTCTCCCCGACCCATTCCCCTTAAGACCCCATCCCAGCTCTCCTTTTTATTTAAATTTTTCCCACCAGATCTGTTTCTGCCAGTTTAGTTTAAATACAAACTAAAATGGAAATTACCCAAATAATTCTAGACACTATTTTTCCCTAGTACCCAAGCCTCTGTTCTAACATGCAAGCTTGGTGTTGTACCAAAAAATGTTTAGAATGAAAATGATAAATCTTGTACTAGGATCTGTCCAAATAACTAAACAAAATCTCCTGAAAGTTTGGTATCTCAAATTGGAGTAAATCCAATTGGTGGCGAAAGGTACACTCAATACCTTTCCTGTCCCACTGGCACCATCCCCACTTGCTTCCTAGTTTGCTAGTAGAAAAAATATCAAAATTAGGTCCTTTTTGAGTTTAGGAAATTACCGAGGTCAAACCGCATGAGGTTTTAACCCAAATCCAACTCCCAGTAAACACACATAACCATATCTTTCAAAATCCAGCATCCCATATTTTTATGAGCCGCTGTTGAATTTTGGTGAATTAAAATATTTTGAGCATGGTTTCTTCACTAATAAAATATTATAGTAGCCCTGTAAATCCAAAAAGGTTGATTCCAATTTCTACAGAAAGGTATTTCAAGTACCTAACAAGTTTCCTTGGAATCACCTAAAAATCTTCTGTAAATTAAATCTGAGGAAAAAGACAAATCTCATCCAGTATTGTCTATGGGAATATCTCAAGGGCATTCTGGTAATTTATTTGAGGTGATTCCAACTCCTCTTAATTCAATCCATCAAATACTACCGAATAACACAAGGAAATAATTTTTGGAACTCCACAAAATTTCTGGTGAATTATTTCCTAAAGCTAGAGTTTTATCCACTATAAAATCCATTAAAAATCAAGGGAAATTGCTAAAATAGTGAAACCGCTTTCGTTGGCTTCATTTATATATACCTATCTGATGGTATCATTTTTATACAATGGTATCATACAGATCAGGTCCTTAATCAACAACCTCTATCTTAGGTAGTTCCTAGACTTCAAATCCAAAATGACCCTTTTTCTCTGATGCCTCCAAATCTTCTCCCAATCCAATCAAATCAAATCTCCAAACATCCTGCTGATGTTTATCTGGTATTTATCCTATGCTTGTTGTATGGTTTGAGGTTTGTATGCCTTGTAATGATTGTGGTGTTGATTGTTTGCATGTATGCTCGATAACAGTCATAGTTGCGAGTGTGTGACGCCGAGAAGAAGGAAGCATCGGGTTATTCTTATTGTTATATTTGATATTCTGGTATTCTAAAGAAGTCGCGAACATCTCGCTAGTCACAGGCAAGCCACCTTCTTGCTCATACACCTTGTCCTATTACTTTACATATGCATGTTGTATCTACTCCTTTATGCAAAAATGCACTTGTTTTACTATATTATACTCTATATGGGGAATGTTTGGCTCCTCCAAATAATTACCCCCCTAGTACCATTGGATACAACCTATTTGTATAATATCTACCTTCCCTTAGTATGATAGATGGTGTTTAACACCATAACCCCTTGGAGACCCCGTTTCAGCCTAAAAAAGTGTAGGATGGGAAGACCCCAGGAAAAAGACATACAAAAATGTTTTATGTGAAAACCTTGGTGAGGTGTGGCCTACCAAGTGAATTTGAAAATGAGAAAGGTGTTGGTTTTACAAAAAAACATAGGCAAAGTAAGGAGGAAAAATGTTTATGAAAACAACCGGGCTGGCCAGTTGTGAAGCTAGCGCAATCAACCCGTGCAACCACATTACCCTGGAATGGGACGGGGCTAGGCTGGAAGTTTGAGTAATCTGGTATAGGTGCCTCACACTACTACAGGGGTAAACAATCCCCGGAGGGTGGGCCTTCTCTGTCCAATGGTCCATGTGTAGCATCGACCGGGAGAAGGAACAAAGGGTCTACGGGCCTCCGTGCAATACTATGAGCCCCTCATTGAAAGCACACACCCGTCAAGGTGCAAAACGCGGCCCGGTTGGTTGGTTACTATATAGGGCATCCTGGTGTTGAGGGGGTTAACCTCATAGGGTAGGCACTTGTACCGGAGAGGGCATTCGGAAGGTCTTGACCGGTTATTCGACCCACGATCGGTGTGGACCAGGGACGGGTAATTGGATGGTGTGGGTACAGTGTACAACCTCTGCAGAGTGTAAATCTATTCAGATAGCCGAGTCCTCGATCATGGATGGTTGTGTTGGCAGCTGTACAGTGGTAATGGTTTTGATTTCAAAAAGGATTTCAGAAAAAGCAATGTCTTGAAGATGTTTCGACCATGGGGTGGTCAGGAAAAAGGAGGAAGGAGTTTGGTCATGAGAAGAGCGGAAGGAAAAACAAATGGGTGACCCAATCCTGGTGTATTCTTAAAACTTTTCAAAAAGGTTTCAAAAATGCTTTACAAAAGTTTTTAAACAAAGATAAAGAGACATGCTATATCTACAAGAGAAATTAGTTTATAAAAGAACCTCTCTTGGAGCCATCCTACCACGACCATATTGCATATTTGTTATTATTGTTATCTTAAGGAGGTTTGCGAGTACATTCAAAGTACTCACCGGCATTGTCCCTGGCTATTTACTTGGCCAGACTTTCAGATGATCGAGAGAAACGATGGAGATGTTGGCGTCTATTCGAGCTAGGCCGTCTTCCCAGTCAATCGCCTGTAGGTTAAGGCATGACATGGGCTCTGCGCTTGAAGACTTCCGCTATTGTTGTTGTATCGCCATAATGGCAATTAATGTAAGTAATTGTATTCGTTAATTATGGCTGTTGTAATGATACTTGTCGGTTATGCTCACGGCTCACTGATCATGGGAACGTGAATTGCATGCATAATGGGTATCCTCGGACCGTAAATCCGGGGGTGCCACAGACATGGAATCAGAGCCATCCTGACTGTAGGAGACCTTAGTTAGCATGGACGTTATACAGGACAACTCCTATTTATGAAAACACCGACTTTCTAAAACAATATCCAAAAGCTTCTTGAAATATTTCCTATCTCACCTTCTCTGACTTAAACTATCTGAAAATGAATTACTCTATATCTCGTCTACTTTAAATGTCCCGTTTTCAAAAACAAGGTCCGATTTGGAGACTATGAAGACGGAGATCCCGAAATGAAGAGACACCAAGGAAAGCAAATCAAAGGAGCTAACAATGACAAAAGACACTACAAGATCACCCTACCAACGGAGTCCTTCACCGCCCCCAAATCGATCAAGTACGGCACCGACAACGACAGAAGGCAAGACAGAAATCAAGACCCCTATAACGTTTGTACTTAGAGTTAGCATCCCTAATGTAGGAGTCCCCTTATGGCGTGTAGTCATCCCTTAGTATCTATGTTACGCCTTGTTTGTTTGTCATGTGCCTGTGTGGTGCTTGAAATGTGTTGCTTGTCTGCCTCGGATCACTTGATCCTATTGTATGACCACCTTGTTGGCATATCCCGACGCTTACCCTCGCAACCCCCTAGCCGGAACCTCTCCTCGGCAGGATGGCCACATAAAGAAATCCCTGACAACCTCTGCTCCTGCCTTAGTTCTAATCGCCCCAAAGTAGCAACGACCTAGTCAACTCTCCGCCAAATCCATGGGAAGTCCTCATCATAACACAAACGCCCCAAGAAGGCGGATGATAAGGATGCCAAGGACAACGAGTCTACTCCGTCATCAACCCAAAGCAACCCAAGGAGCTCGAGATATGACCACCACTCTAAAGCTAACATGCCTCCACCCCGACGAAGGACCAAGGAGAACCGTCGCTAACCACTAAAACAAACCCGATTTAATCCTTATGGCTTCGTTAGGTAACCACCATAGGAAGGTAGTCACAATAATGCATCACTCGAGGACCTCAATTCAAGTGTCAATCCAATGCCTCAAGACTAAGGACCTACCCCAACCTCGATGACCCCAAGTAAAGCTCTAAAGTGGAAAGACTGCGTCTCTCCACACAAAGTCGGAAGACCGCTTACGAGGAGATAATCTAGGAAGATCTAGAATCCAAGAACCTGCTCCAAACCCCACCCCAAGAGTCGTCAGAGGAACAGAACACATACATCATCAACAATCTCCATAAGTATGCTCGATCCTGCCCAATAACCGAGACGTTCAGATTTAAGACGACCAGATTACCCGACGCTGTCAATACTACTCCCCAAGGAGTAGAAAGAAACCCAAGACATCAAGTTTCCTGGAGGACGTCGCAAAGTCCCTTCTCTGCTTCTGCTACTAATGACCCACCGAAAAGGATCTTCGAATCTGCAAACCATGAGACGAAAAATGAAGAACTGTCCCCTTCACGAGTATCAACCCCTTCAAGTCCCCACCCCTGGAAGATCCACTCATCAAAGCAAGACATCAGAGCAGGCACGACCCTCACCGCTGAAGAGCTGAATGCCCCTCATACCCCCGAGTAAATACAGTAACCGAGTTGGTACCCAACCCAAGGATGGCTGCAAGATTCAAGGAGCACTCTCGACTTAGTCCTTCGTACCCTACCAACTTACTCCACTAACCTCTAGCAAGTGATGGATCGTCTCAAAACCTGCCTAGTAAGGCATCAAGTACCTTCACCAGTGGTCGGTGCAAATCTGCCGAATTCGGGATGAACCCTGTTGGATAGTACCCAAGAATAATGCCCTTCTTTGTGTGTTTTACCCATGATGTTGCCTCAAACCGAACCCGAAAAGACCCTTATTCTAAAGGACTGCATTCCAAGATTGCCAACAGCCAACGGCAATCATCAACCTATTGGACCCCTAACTAGCTCAGAACTAACTACCCGTAAGCTAGTATACGCCTTCTCCAGTAGACCTCCTACCCTAAGAAGTTGCATCGACATCTCTCCCAAAGCGACTTTTATAGGGTCGACAGAAGATAACCACCTCTGGACGAAAGGTGCAATGCCACCCCCCAGCATCGGCATACGACTCCAATCAAGAAGGTCGGCGAATCCACCAAAAACCCTTAGTGTCACCCCAAGGGGTAAAGACAACATTAGAGGTCACTTTTGGCCATTGGTACATGCTTTCTGTTAATATGCCTGCCAAAAGGTTTGAGATTCTTGACTCGCTCCTGGTGAAGCTAATGTAGAAATGATTGAACATGCGACCAAACTAATGGAAGCAATAAAGAAAATGTATATCGTCAATTATTCTGATTCTAGAAGACAGATTGAAGATTTTGAGTTGATGCATGTCCCTGTTCCGAGTCAGGATGACAGGTTAGTTGGCCGGTTAGATTTGTACGCATGTAATTTTATTTTGTTTTTGTATAATCATTGATACTATGTTTGTTTATTCACTGTTTATTTTCTGTTTTTCAGCACTGATTGTGGGTTCTTCATGCTTAAGAACCTTGAATTGTGGAATGGAAGCATTGTGCCTTGTATTTCTCAAGATATGATGCCGGGAATTAAGAAAAAGATGACTTCTTTTTGGTTGAACCATCCTCGTAATGTTCTTCTGAATTGGAGGTCACTTTTGGAAGAAAAAAAGTTCTCAGGTATATTTTCCCAAGTTTATCCATACTTTTACATGTTTGTTATCCACACTCTTAAATTTTTGTTATCATGTCATATTTCTGTTAGTTATCCACACTGTGTTAAATAAATTACCCACCTTATACGAGGTTTTTGTATATATGAGTGTTTTTTATGCTTTCTTTCTAGTGTCAATTATGTTTGATAATATTATTAATTTGTTTGTGGTATAATTTCAACACATAGTTATGGATAAATATACTTTTTATTTACCTGATAACTTCTATTAGTATGCATGGATAACTGTTGTGTTTGTTGGTTGATAACTTGTAGTCATATGTCTGGATAACTTCTGTTTTTAAATAGTATATTAATGTTTAGTGTTTGGTAACTTTTTATATATACGCATTGATAACTGTAGATTTAACTAGTGGGTAACCTTTTATTTTTGTCTGCATTGATAAGTGGTGTGTTATGTGATGGATAACTTGTACTCATATGCATGGATAACTTCTGTGTTATCTTGTGGATATTTTGTACTCATATGCATGGATAACTTGAAAACCACAGTACAGCATGAACTATCATATATAGAAACAAAAAATATATCGTTTTCATTTTGTGTTACATAAATATTCTAGATTTGATATCCTAGGAGCTTCAACCTTTCCTGGCATTTGTGGATGGTGTGACTGTCAACACCCGGATTTTTAATCCCAGATGCCTGTTATGCCATACATCGCAATCCCAGGATTACCATTTTTGCAAGACATAACAGAATTGGATACCACAGTACATCATCCATTACAAACCATATATAAGGTCTTACACAAATAGGGATCTCATGATCCAGTTCTTAATACAACTTCAAGCAACGGAATACGTAATAATAATGGTAGCATAGGCGAAGCTCCATCTTCGGGGTCACAGGCAATGCTGACGATGGGAGATGATCCTAGTTGTCGTAACCTTCCTGGGGTCCATCCTCCAGGTACTCCTCTTCATAGTCTGGCCATGGGAATAGCCAGGGACAAAGCCATGAGTACTCTTTAAGTACTCGCAAACTAATACTAACAAGTGAAAGGGGTTTTTGATAATAGGACACTAGGCTCTAGGGTTGTTTTGCAAAAGCCAGATTTATCTCTACTAAGTTTAGAAGCATCGAATGCTAGTTGAATTTTTATAACACCTAAGTGGGAACTTGTATTTCATATCACAACCCTGTTGTGGTCAAGTCAAAGTCTCAATTCATTTCACAAGTCTTTTGAAAACATCTGACAGGGGAACAGTATGGCCACTCCGACTGTCCATAACCACGGACGCGGCTATTCGAATAGTTTGACACTCTACAGAGATTGTACACTTTCACCACAACATTCGATACATCCATCAGGAACAAATCCTGAATTCACCATACTCAGTATGCGGATAATCAATCCTAACCTTTCAATTACACGCCCTAGTATAAGCACCTCTCCTGTGAGTTTGGCCTTCCAACCATGACCAACTGTCATCTTGGGTACTACACAGGTGGAATATCTTCACAAGGTAGCCTCAACTCAAACCTTAGTCGTGAGGGAACTAATACTAAGGTATATAAGTTTCCAGTCAAGCCCTACCCAATCTTCGGGTATTGTGGTGGTACAATAAAATTGGAATGGTATCGCATCCAGACAACCATCAGTTTTAAAAAAGGGCTAAGGCTCATGCCTCAACATTTTCATCACCAAAATCATCAGGTGTTCGGAACACATGTCCAAAACATTTCAATAGAATGATCCATCATTCCAAGGTTTTCATAACCATTTTCACCAAGTATTCCCATCTAATGTTGATCAAGTTTTATGCTTAGCACTAGCATCTACAAGTGGGGGTAAGCACTAATGAGGGGTGGTAACTAAGTGGAGTTTGAACTAAGTGCAATCTCATGCCTTAGGATGACATAAAGATTATCTAGCTTAGGCCAAATTTTATGCTCTTTATGCAACCTTCAATTATCTTTCTAATATCTACAATTCACTTAAGTAAGCTCTAAGTACTAGATTTGATAAAGAAATAAAGTGTAAAGCTTGTAAGTAAAACTAGGATTGGTTTATCAAGTGGGTAGGATCATCTATGCTTAAGGCATATAGTTGGCATGGTGACAAACAAGTATTGGCTTGCATTAGTATTAGTCTAAGCTTGCTAAATTGCAAGTGTTAACTTGCAAGGTTAATAGCTTGCCTTGTGCAGAGCAGTGGTTGAAGTTCTCCTCGGCTTCTTCTTCGTAGTATCCTCCTTTCTCCTCGTATCCTTGGTCGGTACTAGTGTGTATGAATAAATACGAGGTACACAATCACCAAACAATACTTAACTACTTGCATTCATCACACACAAGGGTCCTATAGATGATCTAGCATCATCACTAACATTACAAGATTAAATCTTGGTTTAATTCCTTTTATTTTTAGAAAAGTAATTTCTACTCATTGAAAAACTACTTAAGATTTAATATTCTCCAAACCAAACATGGGATCATGTTGACACATGTCATCACCACATATTTCAGTACATGGGAATGTGATTTCAAGTGGTGTCACAATTTAATAAGGTTTTTCTCTTTTATTTTAATTAATTAAAGTGGCTAGAAATGCCTATGTGGCATTCTTTTATTACTTGAACATTATTTCGGTAAGTAAACCTATATATTTTTATATATTCTGAAAGGTATGGTTAAATGTGATTTTTGAGAGTTGTAATCAACTCAAAAGCTATTATGGTTTAAATTTGAAAAATGTTTGAATGCAGAAAAGCTTCTGCCTTGTTATTTTTACCATGGATGATCTATAGATCCAAATGACTTGAATCCAACGAGCTTGGATTCAGCATTCCCAGACCTTTCTAACAAAATTGGTTTCATTCAATTTGGTTTACTAAATCGACCTGGGTTGATTTTAGAAACTAGGTATAGAAGTGTGTTTGAAATAAAATGGAAAAGGTTTAATTCAAATGACTGGGCTGCGCGGGAAGCGATACTGGGCCGGCCTGCTAAGCACAGCGCTTACGCGGGCAGGTTAAGTCGTTGTCCCCACGCGTCAGTGAGACAGGGGGTACGAAGCGGTATGGGGCGATGTGGTGCGTTCGATCTGGTTCTAATCCAATGGCTGAGGGTCATCTTCGACGTTGGGCAATGTCGGCAAGACAGAAACCTAGCGCGGCAGGTGAGGGTCGTTGGGGGCTCACCGGGGCTTAGGCGAGGGTCGGCGAGGCGGGCGAACGATGAAGTCGACGACGGCGAACCTCCTGGTACCGGCAGCTTTTCCTGGGGCGGCTCCAATCGCTGGCCCCCTTCTTCTCCAGCAGCGGCAGGCTCCGGTGAAATTCCGGCGAAGTGCTGCTCGCCTTGCTCCGAGAACGGGGTGGCACGATCAGTGAGGAGAGGGGAGTGAGATGGTGTGCTCAATTCGGCTGGGGGTGGCCTCTATTTATAGTCGCGGCAACGAGACCGAACGGGATGGGCAGGCGACGGTGGCGACACGGCTACGGGCGGCTAGAGGCATGGCCGGCGGTGGCGATCGCTTGGTGGTCTCCTGGCGATGCTCTACGACTTTAATGCGCGCGTAGGGGCGGTGCGGGTTGGTTTGGAATGCGCGATGCTCTGCGCGGCAGAGGCGGCGTCTTCGACGGCGAGCGGTGGCTGTGCGGCATGGGGCGGCGAACGGGGATGTCTGGCGGTCTCCTGGGTTGGTGGCGATCATGTATGCACGCGGCGAGGGCGACGCGCGGTCTGTGGGCGTCGGTCGAGCGTGGCGCTCTGGCGCATGCTCGGCATGGTTGCTAGCGAGCTGGGCGCGGTCCGTGCGTGTGGTACAGGGTTTGGCAATGCTCACGGCTGGGACAGGGAGTGGCGGTGGACGGTGGGCTGCCTCCCAGACAAGGTTGGCACGACTAAATCTCCTTCTAGCTTGCTGTCTCCACTTGGGTGGCATGGTGAGCTTCGGCTGTTCACCATTGATGTCATTGCCCAGCTTACAGTGAGGCTAGTGCTTGGTTTATCTTGCTAGATGATCTACTGAGATGGTTGTGAGATAGAGAGGGGACAAGTTAGGCTTCAATCACTACTCACAATAGTGTTTAAGATTTTGATGATTTGTGTCTGCAAAGTGTTTGATGAAATGGCCGCAGGAATTCAAGTTTTGAATTTGGAAAAGATTTTTGGTGGGTGTGCTAGGTTGGTGCTGGTGAGTCTGCAGATGCTTGGGTTTTGAAAGTTGAGCTTGTTTGAGTGGTTTTTGAAAAAGTGGAATCTTCTCATATGATAAAGATTCAATTTTGAACTGTCATTTAAACTATGCATTTGAAAGTTTCTGGATGATCACAAAGTGGGCCTTGATACCTTGTTATGAGTACAATCAAGGGGTGCAAAGATCCAGAAAAGTTTCTGTTAAGTTCTGAAAGTTTGGGACAGCCAAAGTAGGCATGGGAGTTAAATTGGTCAAAATGACCCATCCCTTATTTTATTTGTTTTGATTTATTTGTCTTTGAGAAAAGTTTGGGAATTGTTTAGATGATGTTTATTTCACCTAAGAATCCATTTACAAGCAAAGGAACACACAAACAAGGTGGTTCAAAAGAATTCCAAATGAAATGCATACACCATGCATGCTTTCATATTTTGATTTTAGAAAAGTTTTTGTTAACCCTAATTTTGATGATTCGAGTTTGATGATCTAAGTTTAGTATTTTGGGGATGTTACAAACCTTCCCCCTTAAACAAAATCTCGTCCCGAGATTTGAAAAAGGACGAAAAGATTACCTAGGATTTGAAGAGATCGGGAAACTCCGTCCTGATGTGATGTTCACGCTCCCAGGTAGCTTCCTCTTCTGTGTGGTTGCTCCAGTGAATATTGAGAAACTTGATGCTTCGGGTTCGGGTAGTTCTGAAAGCTTCTTCCAAAATACGGATGGGTACTTCGCGATAGGTCAGGTCATCGTTGATCTCTATGGTCTGGTGATCGATGTTTTTGAACACTTCGGTCTTCTCTGGGACTTCGAGACACTTGCGAAGTAATGATATATGGAACACATTGTGCACGGCTGACATCTCTTCGGGTAGTTCCAATTGGTACGACACTTCTCCTCAACGGTTCAGAATCTTGAAAGGTCCGATATATCTGGGGGCTAACTTTCCTTTGAGTTGGAAACTTTGCATTCCCTTCAATGGTGACACTTTCAGATACACAAAATCTTCTATGTTGAAGGCGAGGTCTCTACGTCTCTTGTCGGCGTAACTCTTCTGTATGGACTGGGCTGTCTTGAGGTGCTCACGAATCTTGTGAACCTTCTCTTCTGCTTCTCATAGGATGTCGGGTCCAAAAATCTGACTATCTCCTACTTCCGACCAGTTTAAAGGGGTGCGACACTTTCTTCCGTACATAAATTCAAATGGGGCCATTTGCAAACTAGCCTGATAACTGTTGTTGTATGAAAATTCTGCAAACGGCAGACAATATTCCCACTTAGATCCATATTCTAACACACATGCTCTCAGCATATCTTCGAGTATTTGATTTACTCGCTCCGTTTGTCCATCGGTCTGAGGGTGATATCTGGTGCTGAAATCTAGGCGGGTTCCTAAACCTTCTTGAACTTTCTTCCAGAATCTCGAGGTAAACTGAGTTCCTCGATCCGATATGATGTTCTTGGGGACTCCATGCAAACTAACTATTCTAGCGATGTACAACTCCGCTAGCTTTGAACTCTGATAGGTGGTCTTGACGGGTAAGAAATGGGCGACTTTGGACAATCGGTCCACTATGACCCAGATAGAGTCATTTCCCCTACTAGAAGTAGGCAGTCCAGTGATAAATTCCATTCCAACGGAATCCCATTTCCATTCTGGTCTGCAATGGTTGCAACAATCCAGCGGGTCTATGATGTCCTGCCTTGACTCGCTGACATATATCACACTTGGCGATATACCTTCCGATTTCTCTCTTCATCTTATGCCACCAAAATTGCTCTTTAAAATCTTGATACATCTTAGTTCCTCCGGGATGGATAGAATAAAGAGTATCATGAGCCTCCTTCAGAATAACTTCTTTCAACTCAGAATCTGATGATACACAAAGGCATCCTTTGTACCACAAAATTCCTTCTTCGTCTTCGGTGAATCCGGGTACTTTGCATGTACCGATACGACGCTTGATTCCGTCGATACTAGCATTTCCCTTCTACGCCACTTTAATCTGACTGATCAAAGTGGGCTGGAGTTCTATGCTAGCCAAAAATCCTTCACTCACTAATTCCATTCTAAAATCTTCCATCTCTTTGTGCAAGCTTGGTTGCTCCTTCAAGATCATGGAGTTCAAGCGGCACGGCAATCTGCTAAGGGCATCTGCTACCACATTGGCTTTACCAGGGTGATAGTGAATGTCCAGATCGTAATCCTTGATTAGCTCAATCCATCTTCTCTGTCTCATATTCAGCTCCTTCTGAGTGAATGTATACTTCAAACTCTTGTGATCCGTATAGATCTCACAATGATTTCCCATCAGGTAATGTCTCCATGTCTTCAGGGCTAGAACTATGGCTGCGAGTTCGAGGTCATGGGTTGGGTAATTTTTCTCATGTTGTTTCAGTTGTCGAGATAGATAAGATATAACTTTGCCTTCCTGCATTAGCACACATCCGAGACCGATCTTGGATGCATCACAATACACATCGAAGGGCTTCGTGATATCCGGCATGATTAAGATTAGGGCTGAAATCAATCTCCTCTTGAGTTCTTGAAAACTCGCTTCACATTTGTCGGTCCATTCAAACTTCTTGTCCTTCTTCAGCAATTGGGTCATGGGTCTGGCGATACTCGAGAATCCTTCTACGAACTTGTGGTAATATCCCGCCAATCCGAGAAATGCACGAACTTGGGTTTGAGTGGTTGGGGCTTGCCAATCTTTGACATCTTTCACCTTTGCAGGGTCAACGGCAATTCCTCCGGCTGATACAATGTGACCGAGGAATCCTACCTCCTGTAACCAGAATTCACATTTGCTAAACTTGGCATACAACTGATGCTCTCTAAGGGTTCCAAGAATGGTCCTTAGGTATAGCTCATGTTCTTCTTCTGATTTGGAATAAATCAGAATGTCATCAATGAAAACAACAACAAACTTATCTAGGAAGTCCACAAAAATCTTATTCATGAGATTCATGAAATAAGCGGGGGCATTGGTTAATCCAAAAGACATAATGGTATACTCGTATAATCCATATCTAGTGGTAAAGGCAGTCTTGGAAATATCCTCTACATGAATCTTGAGTTGATGATAGCCAGTTCTAAGATCAATCTTAGAAAACACTTTGGCACCGGTCAACTGATCAAACAAATCTTCTATCTTCGGCAAGAGGTATTTGTTATTGATGGTGACATCATTCAACTTCCGATAATCCGTACACAAACGGTTACCTCCATCTTTGTTGTCCATAAACAAGACAGGTGACCTCCAAGATGACGCACTTGGTTGAATCAGTCCAATTTCCAACATGGAATCCAGTTGCTTCTTCAGTTCCTCTAGTTCTGACGGGTTCATACTATATGGTCTCTGGGCTATGGGTCCAGTTCCAAGGATTAGTTCAATGATAAACTCGATATCCTGATCTGGGGGCATACCGGGCAAAACATCTGGAAATACATCGGGGTATTCACAGACTATTCGGACTTGGTCAATGGTAGGTTGGGCTATACTCTTGTTGCACTTGAATTGACGAGGTAAGGTTTCAGATATATGCTCGACTGATATTCCGGCTGTACTGGTCATGGTTATGGCTTTCTTGGCACAGTCAATCAATCCTTTATGTTTGGACATCCAATACATTCCTAGTACTACTTCCAAACCTTCAGTTCCGAGTACTATCAGATTAGCATAAAAATCTATGCCATGGATTCGGATAGGGACGGCTTTGCAAATTTGCCTAGCCTTGGTGGTTGATCTGGGAATTTGAACAATCATGACATGCTTCAGTTTGGTTGGTTGAATTTTACTAGTGCATGCAAATTCTTCGGTGACAAATTAGTGCGATGCACTAGAATCAAACAACACTCTTGCAAGTAATGAATTAACAGAAAACATACCCAGCACGACGTCTGGCGCTTCCTGAGCTTCTTCAGCATGCATGAGAAAAAGACGGCCATTGCGGTTGAGCGAATTCCCTGGGCAAACCTTCTTCCGGGCTGAACACGACGCTGCTGCTGAGCTGGGGCATTGGCATTGGGGGCTGCGGCATTCTTCTTGTTTGGGCACTCATTGGAGTAGTGACCCTTATTTCCACAGTCATAACAAGTCACTTGCGACTTGTCCTTTGTTGCTACAGGCACAGCATTGCTTCCAGTCCTCGGGGCAGTGTTGGTGTTGGTGGCAGCATTGTTGGTGTTGAACTTGGGTGGGGCACGATTGAAATTGCTAGAGTTGCCGGGGTTGTTGTGATTTCCTCCGGGCCTAGGGTTTCCACGGTTGGGATAGGTCGGACGGTTCATCGGGGGTCTGTTGGTTCTCGAGGCAAATCCTGGAGATGGGTTAGGGCGATACTTTGGGGTCTGATGGGTTCCTGGCTGGTGCATCATGCGACGCTTGCGGTTCTCGTTGGCTTGGTTGATCTTTCCTTCCATCTGGATAGCAGAGTCGACAAGGGCTTCAATATCAGCAAAGGGGATATTGACTAACACTGTCTGCATCTCATCATGCAGACAATTCAGGAATCTTTCTTTCTTCTTGGCTTTGGTGTCGATCTCATCCGGGGCATACCTAGCTAATGACAAGAATTTGTCACGGTATTCCACTACGGTCATCCTTCCTTGCTTCAGTTCTCTGAACTCGTCTCTCATTCTCTTGATCAAACCCGGTTTCACATGGGTTCTGCTGAACTTGACTTTGAATTCCTCCCAGGTAATCATCTGGCCTCCGGTCATTGCGCGAACACTGTTCCACCATGCCCTGGCATCTCCGGCTAGATAGTGGGTGGCGAACAGAACTTTCTCGTTGGCTTCCACTCCGGCGACTTCTAGGTTATTTTCCATGGTTTGCGGCCAATCATCGGCATCGAGGGGCTCTTCAGACTTAGTGAAAAAAGGTGGGTTGGTATTCTGGAAATTCTTGAGCTTAGATCCATGGTTGTCCTGGTTTCCGTGGCCTTGGTTGTTGTGGGCTAGCTGAACTATCTGTTGCAGAGTGGCTAGGTTGGCTTGACGTTCCGCTCTTTCAGCTTCGCGGTCAGAAGTCAACATTTGCAGAATCTGCAACATCAGGTCCGGGGATGAACCACTTCCTCCGCGTGGCATCTGAAGGTTGAGATAGATCATGAGAAAAGAGGGAAATTTCTAAGGTTCAGGGTTTTTGAAAAGTTTTTAAAGTTTGACTCAGATTTTCTAGCAACTTGATTTTCATTCATTCATTCATTCATAGCACACGATACAAACACACACCACAAAACAAGAAAAACAGATGGTTTTAAGAACCATTCTGGAAACTACGATACAGTGGGACCGAATACTACTCACTATGCTAGTGCTCAAGTGCTACTACTCCTCGGAATCGGTGGCTTCGTCATCTTCATCTTCATCTATGAAGGCGAAATCATCCTCATCGGTGAAGAAGTCCATAGCCTGATCCTCCAGAAAATCATCATCATCGCCGAGATAGGAGTAGGGGTCTCCACGAAGATCCTCTCCGGCATTCTCCCTTTCCTCCAACTGCATGTCTCTCTCGTGGATGGTCTCCTCCAAAGATGAGATACGGTGGCGAAGACGGGCAATGATGCGCTCCTTCTTGTCGAGCTGACGGCGGTGAGACTTGCGATCCTTTGCTAGCATGGCGATGGTTTGATCCTTCGTCTTGATGATGGCGGACTTGTGGTTGGAGTAGTCACGGCAGTTATCCAACTCCTGTTGTTGATCGTACATCATGAAGCTAAGGTGGTCCAATTGAGTCTTCAGTTCAGGGTGGTATGGGGCTTCCAGGGGCTGTCCATGAGCATCACGCCTTGGGCAAAACTCAAAGCGAGTACCCTTGATCTGGTTGATACTCTGCCCACACAGACGGGAAAGAGCTTCCTGCATGACCCTGGCAAGTCCATCGAGCCAGTTGTTCTCTCTTAAGGTAAACTGAATTCCCTCAGCAGTGGGAGGTTCAATCTTTCCTCGGAGACTTGCAACAATTAGACACTACATATCTTCTCCTCCTTGATCATTGAGCTGAGCTCCGAAGAACTCGGGGTGCGGACGCTCCAGAAGTTCCGAAAGCTGGTCCAAATCCCTCTCAAAGATAAGGTCTCCTCCATTCCCCAACTGATAAAACTTGCTGTACTTCGCGTGGGGGTAAGCACTAATGAGCGGTGGTAACTAAGTGGAGTTTGAACTAAGTGCAATCTCATGCCTTAGGATGACATAAAGATTATCAAGCTTAGGCCAAATTTTATGCTCTTTATGCAACCTTCAATTATCTTTCTAATATCTACAATTCACTTAAGTAAGCTCTAAGTACTAGCTTTGATAAAGAAATAAAGTATAAAGCTTGTAAGTAAAACTAGGATTGGTTTATCAAGTGGGTAGGATCATCTATGCTTAAGGCATATAGTTGCATGGTGACAAACCAGTATTGGCTTGCATTAGTATTAGTCTAAGCTTGCTAAATTGCAAGTGTTAGCTTGCAAGGTTAATAGCTTTCCTTGTGCAGAGCAGTGGTTGAAGTTCTCCTCGGCTTCTTCTTCGTAGTATCCTCCTTCCTCCTCGTATCCTTGGTCGGTACTAGTGTGTATGAATAAATACGAGGTACACAATCACCAAACAATACTTAACTACTTGCATTCATCACACACAAGGGTCCTATAGATGATCTAGCATCATCACTAACATTACAAGATTAAAGCTTGGTTTAATTCCTTTTTATTTTAGAAAATTAATTTCTACTCATTGAAAAACTACTTAAGATTTAATATTCTCCAAACCAAACATGGGATCATGTTGACACATGTCATCACCACATATTTCAGTACATGGGAATGTGATTTCAAGTGGTGTCACAATTTAATAAGGTTTTTCTCTTTTATTTTAATTAATTAAAGTGGCTAGAAATGCCTATGTGGCATTCTTTTATTACTTAAACATTATTTCTGTAAGTAAACCTATATATTTTTATATATTCTGAAAGGTATGGTTAAATGTGATTTTTGAGAGTTGGAATCAACTCAAAAGCTATTATGGTTTAAATTTGAAAAATGTTTGAATGCAGAAAAGCTTCTGCCTTGTTATTTTTACCATGGATGATCTATAGATCCAAATGACTTGAATCCAACGGGATTGGATTCAGCATTTCCAGACCTTTCTAACAAAATTGGTTTCATTCAATTTGGTTCACTGAATCGACCTGGGTTGATTTTTGAAACTGGGTACAAAAGTGTGTTTGAAATAAAATAGAAAAAGTTTAATTCAAATGACTGGGCTACGCGGGAAGCGATACTGGGCCGGCCTTCTAAGCACAACGCTTACGCAGGCTGGTTAAGTCGCTGTCCCCACGCGTCAGTGAGACAGGGGGGTGCGAAGTGGTATGGGGCAATGTGGTGCGTTCGATCTGGTTCTAATCCAATGGCTGAGGGTCATCGTCGATGTTGGGCAACACCGGCGAGACAGAAACCTAGCACGGCAGCTGAGGGTCGTTGGGGGCTCACTGGGGCTCAGATGAGGATCGGCGAGGCGAGCGAACGATGAAGTCGACGACGGCGAACCTCCTGGTACCGGCAGCTTCTCCCGGGGCGGCTCCAATTGCTGGCCCCCTTCTTATCCAACAGCGGCAGGCTCCGGTGAAATTCCGGAGTGCTGCTCGCCTTGCTCCGGGAATGGGGTGACACGATCAGTGAGGAGAGGGGAGTGAGATGGTGTGCTCAATTCGGCTGGGGGTGGCCTCTATTTATAGTCGCGACGACGAGACTGAACGGGATGGGCAGGCGACGGTGGCGAAACGGCTACGGGCGGCTAGAGGCATTGCCGGCGGTGGCGATCACTTGGTGGTCTCCTGGCGATGCTCTACGGCTTTAATGCGCGCGTAGGGGCGGTGCGGTTTGGTCTGGAACGCGCGATGCTCTGCGCGGCAGAGGCGGCGTCTTCGACGACGAGCGATGGCTATGCGGCATGGGGCGGCGAACGGGGATGTCTGGCGGTCTCCTGGGTTGGTGGCAATCATGTATGCACGTGGCGAGGGCGGCGCGTGGTCTGTGGGCATCGGTCGAGCGTGGCGCTCTGGCGCATGCTCGGCATGGTTGCTGGCGAGCTGGGCGCGGTCCGTGCGTGTGGTCCAGGGTTTGGCAATGCTCGCGGCTGGGACAGGAAGTGGTGGTGGACGGTGGGCTGCCTCCCAGACAAGGTTGGCACGGCTAAATCTCCTTCTAGCTTGCTGTCTCCACTAGGGTGGCATGGTGAGCTTCAGCTGTTCACCATTGATGTGATTGCCCAGCTTACAGTGAGGCTAGTGCTTGGTTTAACTTGCTAGATGATCTACTGAGATGGTTGTGAGCTAGAGAGGGGACAAGTTAGGCTTCAATCACTACTCACAATAGTGTTTAAGATTTTAATGATTTATGTCTGCAAAGTGTTTGATAAAATGGACGCAAGAATTCAAGTTTTGAATTTGGAAAAGATTTTTGGTGGGTGTGCTAGGTTGGTGCTGGTGAGTCTGCAGATGCTTGGGTTTTGAAAGTTGAGCTTGTTTGAGTGGTTTTTGAAAAAGTGGGATCTTCTCATATGATAAAGATTCAATTTTGAACTGTCATTTAAACTATGCATTTAAAAGTTTCTGGATGATCACAAAGTGGGCCTTGATACCTTATTATGAGTACAATCAAGGGGTGCAAAGATCCAGAAAAGTTTCTGTTAAGTTCTGAAAGTTTGGGACACTCAAAGTAGGCATGGGAGTTAAATTGGTCAAAATGACCATTCCCTTATTTTATTTGTTTTGATTTATTTGTCTTTGAGAAAAGTTTGGAAATTGTTTAGATGATGTTTATTTCACCTAAGAATCCATTTACAAGCAAAGGAACACACAAACAAGGTGGTTCAAAAGAATTCCAAATGAAATGCATACACCATGCATGCTTTCATATTTTTATTTTAGAAAAGTTTTTGTTAACCCTAATTTTGATGATTAGAGTTTGATGACCTAAGTTTAGTATTTTTGGGATGTTACAGTGACCTTCTGCACCGTAGTGGCTGCATTTCTTTGATTTCTTTGTAGCAAGGTCTAGTGGATTTTTGTTTGCTATTTGTCATGGTCGCCCTTTGGTTACTGACTTCTCTAGGTTCTGTATGTGCTTTGTTGATGACATGTGAGATCCTGGTGTGCTTGTTGTTTGAAGTGCTACATAGTTGCTTGTTGACTGTGCCCTGTTTGGTGGGGAAGTTGTCGAAGGTGTCACGCTTGCTTCATTTGGAGCACTAGACGATGGCATAGTAATCGCTTCATTTTTGGCCTCTCTTTTCTTCTTCTCTTCTCTTATTGCTATCACATCTAGCTCTTGTTTCATTTCCTTCAAGTGTTTCCTGATGATTTTTCTTCCATCATCTGTCTTTACTCCTATCTTTGCAGCTCTGGAAAACTCTTGTCTAAATGATGCAAACACCATCATATTTCTTGAGTCTTCAGGCATCTCTTTCTTCCCTTGTTTATGTTTGTCATGTGGTTCAGCTAGGATAGTTTTCGCGTCCAATGTCCACCTTTTCAGTATGTGCATTTCTGGGATTTGATGGACTTTTATATGCGTCGTCACTTTTATAATGTGGCAGCATAACATACCATCACGATCGAATTTGCAGCAGTTGCATTCATATGTTCCTTGTTCCCAGTTTTCGAATACCCTATAACTTCTGTAACCATAGTGTGGAACCGGTATCCCTGTTATGCTCAGTTCAAATTGGTATTCGTTGAGGTGGTCGCATTGGTATGACATGCTCTTTCGCATTTCGCTCTGAAACCTGAAGAAGATTTTCCTTGTGTATGCTTTTGCCATTTGTCTCTCCATGATGCTTCCACACCACCACTCCGGGTCTGTCAAAGCTGTATCACACTCTGCCTTTAGCTCAGCATTGTAAATCTTTTCTTGTACTGACATGTATTGTTGTACAAACTCATAAATGGAGTTGCTTGGTTTGACGTAACGCTTGAGCACTGCGTTGAACCCTTCGCTTCTTGCTGTGGTCTGAAGGAATGGGGAAAAGGCGTGCATAAAGTACGCTGGTACCCAAACCTTTCTTTGTTCCCACAGTGAGAACAAATCCACATTGTCACGGACATTATGAGTATTTATCATATGCATCCAAGCCTCCTCAAATTCCTCGGGTGACAAGCTGTTGTTCACACATGCATTGAAAGCGTCGAGCAACTCTGGGTGGTTGGCCATGAATGTCCCTATTTTCTCAGTTGCATTCTGGATGACGTGCCATCTGTAATTCATGTGAGTTGCATCCGGGAAAACAATGCTTATAGCACTAGCCATGGCAGCGTCTTGATATGTTATTATATTTTTTGGTGCTAAGCCGTCCATTGCCAGTTTGAACATTTGAAACAGCCACACAAAGTTGTCCTTGAGCTCTCAACGCACGAACCCGCATCCAAACTGAACCGATAGTCCATGGTTGTTTATCCTAATAAATGGAGCGCATGGTAGTTTATACCGGTTCGTTAGGTAGGTAGTGTCGAACGATATGCAATCGTTGTATCCAGACTTGTATGCTCTTCGTGATGCCCCGTCAACCCAAAACAGGTTCTCAACCCTGTCGTCTTCATCAAGTGTAAATTTGTAGAAGAAATCTGGATCTTCTGCCTTTATCTTTTCAAAGTATGCCAAGGTGTCTTGCATGTCGTGGTGATTGTTTTCACTGCAAAAAGAAGCCCTTAGGTTCGCCACGTCTTTTTCTATGTATGGCACATCATTCAGACTGCCGTAGAAACTTGCCATCAGCTGCATCTGTCGGCATGTTTCGATGTTGCATGCATGAAGCATCCGCAAGAACACCTTTTCTTCTGCTGGTATGTTTCGGTGTGAATGCAAGAACCTTGTTAATGAAGGTTTTATTATCAGGGGATGGTTATGCTCATCCGATGAATGTTGAACATACCACCATGCATCCTTTCTCTTTACATACAAGTGTGTTGTGCACCCAGTCCTTGGATGTGTATTTTTCCTCTTCTTACACATGATTTTGGGTTCTGGGTGTCTTCCTTTTCTTTGTGAGGTTTACCAGCTTTTGTGCACACAAGATATGCCTTATTTAGCTCGTTTCTCGCGTCTTTTCTTGACCAATCTATCCTTATTCCGAAACCTTTCCGCTGTGAATACGCCCTGTAGTGTTTCCTAGCTGATTCAAAACTGTCAAAGCGCATTCCATTTGTTGGTGGTTGCGGTGTGGAATATACTTCATCTCTTGCATCATTATTGTGTGCATTATTCTCCCCATCCTCATTTGAATCTGCTGTGTGTACTGTTGTTTCTTCGATTGTCCCACCCGTTGTTGTTTCTTGTGCAGCTTGTTCAACTATAGTATACATGCAGTCATTGTCAGTATGTTCTTCAATTTGGACATCACCTATTATGCAAATAAACACAAGTTATCATTTCTGTTTTTTTGCAGGAATGGGTATATATAATGAGAAGTCATGGATAACACCAATTATAATAGGTTGGTAACTTTTTATACTAGCAAGTATTCTGTAAACATGTCATCTGTTTTTTGCAATGGTCTAGATTGATAAGTTATACTCATAGTTATGGATAACTTCTGCATATAGGCATGGATAACTGTAGCTTTAACTAGTGGATAACTTGTACTTATGTTCTTGGATAACTATATTTTTAGCTAGTGATAACTTCTACTCATGTTGCTGGATAACTATTCTAGTATGTAAGCATGTTTAACTGTAGTATTATATAGTGGATAACTTCTGTATATAAGCATGGATAAGTTCTGTTTTAGCTAGTTGATAATTTCTGCATATAAGCATGTACTGCTGATATGTATGTATAACTGTAAGCATGGATAACTTCTGCTCATATGCATGTATAACTCTAGTTTTCGATAGTGGATAACATATGTTCTATATGGTGGATAACTTATGCATGTAAGCATGGATAACTTATGTTCTATCTTGTTGATAACCTATGCATGCAAGCATGGATAACTTTTTTTTAAATACTGCTGGATAAGTTGATTGCATATAATCATCATACCTTCGTTTACAACTTGCACAATAGCATTTGTGTGTGAACCATCAGCATGGCCTTCTTCTATTTCTTGATATGGTTCTACATTTAGGTTGATAGGCATGGTTTAGCTAGTCGATAACATATGGATGTAAGCATGGATAACTTCTGTTCTAGCTAGTTGATAACATATGGATGTAAGCATGGATAACTTCTATTTTAGCTAGTTGATAACATATGGATGTAAGCATGGATAACTTCTGTTCTAGTTAGTTGATAACATATGGATGCTAGCATGGATAACTTATTTTCTAGCTTGTTGATAACCTCTGCATGCAAGCATGGATAACTTATGCTAAAATACTGCTGGATTGCATATAATCATCATACCTTTATTTACAGCATGTATAACTTCTGTTTTAGCTAGTTGATAACATATAGATGTAAGCATGGATAACTTCTGTTCTAGCTAGTTGATAACATATGGATGTAAGCATGGATAACTTCTGCATGCAAACATTGATAACTTATGTTCTAACTTGTTGATAACCTCTGCATACAAGCATGGATAACTTATGTTAAAATATTGCTGGATTGCATATAATCATCATACCTTCATTTACAACTTGCACGATAGCATTTATGTGTGAACCATTAGCATTGTCTTTTTCTATTTCTTGATCTGGTTCTGCATTTAGGTCGATATCCATGGTTTCGGATCTGTTCAACCAAAATATTCATGATGTTAGAAGATTTAGTTGTTAGGATGAAGCAATTAATAGAAAATCATGTCTATTTAGTTGTTAGTTGTCGTAAATTAGATGTTTTTAATGCATAGATCAACATATACTGTCAATGAAGCTTATGATGATTGATTTCTTATAGTTTGAACAAGATTAGACATATGTCAGATACAAAACTGAGAAGTAGTTATAGATGACTTGTTTTTTTTTTAGATCCATGTTG
The DNA here is from genome assembly GCA_916181665.1 of Avena sativa. NCBI lineage: Eukaryota > Viridiplantae > Streptophyta > Magnoliopsida > Poales > Poaceae > Avena > Avena sativa. The sequence goes on from OV702295.1 coordinate 135,819,717, forward strand.
TGCAGCAGTATATTGTCATGAGAACAATATAGAAACTTTGCTACCAAAATTATGGTGATTTGAAGAGATGATTTTAAGAAGTACCTGCTGTTTTTGCCTGTGTGTTCTTTTTTTTTTTGCTTTTGAGTAGCAGGGCGCTGAGCAATGACGTCAAGGCGGAGCTGCAATAACGTTTAGCTAGAGGATGAAGACGAGATGGGCAGGTGAGTAATCGTGAAAGGGTAAAACGCTAGATCTGGGAGGGATTTTATTTCCTTTCTGGTTTTGCTTGGAGAGGAAGATGGTCCAGTCAGGTTTCCGTTTTTAGACCTGGTCACGCCACCAGGGTGAGAGGGGACGTCCGCGGGACGACGCGGGGTCGTTGTCAGAACGCGGGATCGCTGTCAAAAGCGCCTGCCAGATTCGTTAATTTTCAGGACGTTCGCCGGATAGACGCGTCCAAATAAAAAGCTAAACTTATTGTGCCGGACCGACGCGTGCTCCAGGCATGGCCCCGTCTGGGCCACGGACCAGCACGGGCCTGTTTGCCAACTATCATGTCGGGCTGCCGGCGGGCTGGGCCTGCGTGCCACGGGTCGGCACGCCCAGGCTCGCCTGAGTGAAACCAACAGAGCCGAGAACAGCACGGCGGAACTCGTTTACTGTTGGCCATGGCCCCGGGTGCTTCGCCTGTCCTGTTGCTGCTGCGCGCCGCCCTCCTCCTCTCCCCTGTGGCGGTGAGCTGCGGGGCGGCGCTAGATGACCCTGTAGGGCTCCTTCGCCTGGCCAAGGAGCCTGAGTTCATGGACTGGATGGTGGGGGTGCGGCGGCGGATCCACGAGAACCCGGAGCTCGGCTACGAGGAGTTCGCCACAAGTGAGCTCGTGCGGCGGGAGCTCGATGCCATGGGGATCTCCTACAGGCACCCCTTCGCCGTGACCGGCATCGTCGCCACCGTCGGTACAGGCGGCCCGCCCTTCCTTGCGCTCCGGGCCGACATGGACGCTCTCCCCATGCAGGTTGCTAACTTGTGCTTTGCTTCCACCTGTCCTTTCTTGTTGCTGTTTTATTGTTCGGATTGTACCTGAATTTTGATGTTTGTATGAGTCATCGCGTTTCTGCTTTGCTCCGGCGGGTAGAGGAAAATATTCTTGGTTTGGCTACCGATCCATTCCTATAATCATTTGCGAGCGCAAAATTTCAGGATTTCTAGCTCCGCTGGTTAATTTTAGTTAGGCACCTATTTCAGTCTATTAGCTCAGAAAGATTGCAAACTTTTTTCAGAAAAACCTAAATAAAATCTGATGTCTTGAACATATGGCCTTGAGCACTAGAGATGGAACTTTGGAACCTTTAGGGTACCCTCTAGTTTAGCCTAGTTCAAACAAATGAACTAGTTTTATCAAAAAGTGGTGTTTTGCCAAAACTTAGTTCATCTTTTTGTACTAAGTAGGGTAAAGGGCACCCTAATGGTACCCACTGCCATCCTTAATGAATACACCTCTCTGTACTAGTGTGTGAGAGGTCATATTTATAATTTCACACATACCTTGAAGCCAGGAGGATGCAAATGTCTGTAAGTGACAGCATGGAAATGTAAAGTAATGGTTATCAGGTCTGGATACAAAAATGGTTCCAGGCCGAACAGTTCTGTTGTATTAAAAAAGAGGACGGTATAGAAGAATTCTGGCTGCCAGGAGATGCTTTGAAGTTACGTTTCCAGTTCTGTTGTATTAAAAAAGAGGACGGTACAGAAGAATTCTGGCTGCCAGGAGATGCTTTGAAGCTACGTTTCCGGCTGTCTTTGCCATCACAACAAGAAAACACAGGACGGTACAGAAGGATCTGCATGATAGAAATTGGATTCGCTCCCGTGTTGATCTTTCCACCAGCGAGCAGTTACAACAATTTTTCCAGTTGTGGTTGATCATCAGAGTAGTGATTCTTCAGGACAGACCTGACTCCATTTCCTGGTGCTAGACGCCGGCATCTGGAGTCTACTCTACGGCCTCCGCCTACCGATGCCAATTCGCTGGCTCATGTGCTCCGTTTAAGATGGATAAGTTATGGAAGGCCAGTGCAGAGCCAAAAGTTTGTTTGCTTGCATGGTTGGCTCCCACGGGAAACTTCTCACTGCCGACAACCTAGCTCTTCGTGGATGGCTGCACCACCCTATATGTAAGCCGTGTCTAATTCAACATTTAATGGTGCAGCACCTTCTCCTCGAGTGCAGCTTAGCTCGGGAGGTTAAGGAGAAGATCTTCTCTTGGAATGGCACCATCGGCACCCCGCCTTCGGATACCGGTCAGGGCCTTGACGCTTGGTGGAACAAGTCTATCCGTGGCATGCCAAAGGATAAGTGGACAGATGCCAGCGGCGCCATCCTTTACTCCATGTGGGGAACATGGAAGGAGAGAAACAGACGGATTTTTCAAAATGTAGCTTTACTCCCGGAGCAGGTGGCTATGCTAGTAAGAGAAGAGATCGTTCAGCAGGCGTATGCCCATACCCAAGACCCAGGAGATGTCCCGGTAGTCTAAAATTTTCTGGTTCTGTAATTTGCCTTGGCTTATGGCATGAACCTCTTGTACATAAACTTGTTTCTTCTATCTAATCGGACGGCAGAACGACTGCCTTTAACCTCAATTTTTTTTTTAAAAGAGGGACATACACTAACCTAATCGTGTCTAGTTTCCGAGCCTTTTGACTAGGATCATAAGAGTAGGTTCATGCTTATTATGGGAATGAATCACATGAGTAGTCTATGTGCACGTATAACAGTAAAGCCAGTTTTCAAGCTTGTCCCAAATTGTGTTGAGACAATTATTTGCCGTATTTTTATGTAGGCTCCCAGTCCCGTGATTTAGTACCTGATTACATCTGACCTTAGTCGCTGTAATTTCATTATGTACATGCCATCTTGTCACGGTTGGTATGGAAACGCATAATTAGTTTGCTGGAACTGCAGGAATTTCTGTCAACCCGCTTTTAGTTCTTACCATACACATTATCTTAAAGTAGATATCATAATTACTATTCTCAGTTATTTGGACATTAGTTATATTTGTTTGAATACTTGCTGGTGTCAAAAGTGTTGTAAGCGTCCTGTGCCCACATTGAAATAAGGCTGTATATGGCTACCGCTTTATCTATTTCAAGGGTCATGTTACTTAAGTTACCCTTATGTGTATTCAGGAAGGCATGGAATGGGAACATAAGAGCAAAGTGCCTGGGAAGATGCACGGATGTGGCCATGATGCACATGTTGCTATGCTATTGGGTTCTGCCAAGATTCTTCAGGAGCACCGTGATGAGTTGCAGGTTGGTTAAGAATTAAGATTGTGATTTTCTCATTTAAGTTGCAAGACAATTTGAATTTTGTATTTTAATACTGAAAGAATGTTTGGAGATTTACAGTTAATGTAGGTTCATCATTTTGTTGTTGCTTCTGAATTATTGGCGATAAAAGATAGTCAACCAGCAAAAAGTTATATGAAAATTTAGTCATAAAATTATTCTATCTTATAAACTTTGATGGAACCAAATTGCAACAATTTGATGTTCATTTCAAAGAATGTGGTGATGTGCTACTTTTGGTGTATAGATGAACTTTCATTGTTCAGATACTACCTGTTTCTGTATTTTTTTGTGAACTTACCTCTTTCTGTAACCTGGCTATGTTAAATGATTTTTTTTGTTTGATAAGAATTTTGGTATTTGCTTTTTTCACTCCACCAGCGAGGTTTCCTCAACTGGTTTGGAGATTTGGGCAAATGACAAGTGCAATAATTCTGGTTCCGTTTTTCCTCAACACTTATTTTCAAACGATTTGCAATTTTGGTTCACTGTTTCGTATTTCAAATCAGCTTTCATATTAGCAGTCTATGAATATGAATTTCTTATGACACAATGTGGAAAATGTCCATGTGCATTTGGATGTTTGATAATTGGCATGTAGCTTTGGTCAGACAACATATAGCTAGTCTAAGATTTGTTTGGTCCCCCTCCCCAGTTAGGTCTCAGTTTAGTGATTTACAAACTGAACGATGTGGCTGCCTATGTATTAATTATGCCATCTTGCAATCCTTGGTAAAAAAAATCTTGTATACGTGTAGTTTTAGTTACCTGCACTTTTGTTCCATTACATGTGTCTTTTTGTTTACCGTAGGGCACTGTAGTCCTTCTTTTCCAACCAGCTGAGGAAGGTGGTGGTGGGGCAAAGAAAATGTTAGAAGCTGGAGCTGTGGAGAACATAGAGGTCATGTTTGGCGTTCATGTAGCTGACATTGTGCCTATTGGTGTGGTGGCATCGAGGCCCGGACCTATAATGGCAGGGAGTGGATTCTTTGAGGCAGTAATAAGTGGAAAGGGAGGGCATGCTGCACTTCCTCATCACACTATCGATCCAATACTGGCTGCTTCCAGTGTTATTGTAAGCCTTCAACAACTTGTTTCCCGAGAAGCTGACCCCTTGGATTCACAGGTGCTATTCAATCGTCAAGCTACTTAATTTATTTAATGATGTATACAGTTTTATGGTTTACATAGTTCTTTGACCATGTTTTTGTGATTTACATTTTGTGGAGTTTGTATAGATGATAGATCATTTATATAGTTTTTTATGGTTCCAACTAGAGAAAGAGAATATGCAATGTGCTTGGAATTTTGCCAGGAAAATTAATGGTGGTCTGGTAGACCCATTTTTGATAATCAAAATTTGTCAGGATTCTTAGGATTAACAAGCCCATATTGTTGGAGACTCACGTCTCGTGAAGGAACAAGGGGTCCGACGAATCCCTGAGTTCGAGATTGGGCTGAACACGCGTTCGGATTTTCTTGGCAACGAAGGCAGCGGCGGATCTCGCACACGATAGCGACTAACACGGTGGTTTTTACCCAGTTTCAGGACCCTCGTGAGGAGGTAAAATCCCTACTCCTGCTTGGTTGTATTGCTCGCGGTGCATCGCGAGGGTACAATGGTGAATGAATGTCTAGGGTTTCAGATTGTAGGGATCGACCTCCACCTAAGGTAGGAGTACCCCTCCTTTTATACCGGCGACGGGCCTCTTCCCTCAATCTTTTGTGCGGGAAGGGCTGCCACAAGGCCGTATAAAGGGATGCTGGTCTACCAGACTACTTTTGGTGGACTCGGTCTAGGGCTCTGCGGGGATGGCTCGTCTTCCATAAAGCTGAAGCTGTCGGTGATGTCCCCCGCTCCGCGATGCATCCCATGGCCTCCCTTACACCAAAGTGGCAAAGAGAGGGCTCTGCTGGCCCTGAAGCCACCTGCCTGGCTTTAACACCGAAAGGGCTAGACTGCCTCCTTTTTACCGAGGCGGCCTGACTGGTCCACAAGGTCGCATGACAGTTGGTTGAATTTTGTCGACTTCCTACCCTGGTGGCGAGGTTACGGATGTGCCCCTGGTGCATGTTTTGAAGGCATCCAAGGCATGTGGAGGGGGAATCCCCCCTCGCGAGGTCACCCTCCTGAAGGTAACCTGGGCGAGGTCTAGGCCTAGTGGAGAGGGCCTCTTGGAAGTGCAACGGACGTCGCCTAAACGGGGAGTGAATAGGCTTTTAAAATTATTACGGTTTAGACTCTAATAAATACGGAATAAAACTAAAGTTTAATTTATTGAGCACAAAACCTAAAACCACTAGGTTCAACTGCGCCAACAACCTATGCTAAGCAAGACAAGCAACAAAGTGATAGCAAGAAATAATACTTCAAGCATGATGGCTATCACAATGTAAATTGCATAAGTAAAGGGCTCGGTTGAGAGATAACAGACGGACGCGGAGACGATGATTTTTATCTGAAGTTCACGACTAAAGAAGCTACCTCTCCGTTGGAGAGGTACGATGGCGCAATGCTCTCCAAACGCCACAAGTGTCTCACCTTGAGGTGTGGTGGCTCGATGCTCACCCAACGCCACACAAGGCCTCACCCCAAGATGCGAAGACACGCAACTCACCGACGCTACAACAGGCTCATCCTATTCTCCCGTGAGCTCACCACAAAGCCTTACTCACGATCCACTATGAGACACTTGAGGGCGGTCACCGAACCCGTACAAGGTTGGGGCTAGCTCCACAACTTAATTGGAGGCTCCCAACAACAAAGTCACAACCACACAACCGTCTAGGGTTCAAAGAACCCAAGAGTATCAAGCCCACAATTTTGAACTTGCCGAATCTCCAAGGAGAACTCAAACCTATGCACCAAATGCAAGGGCACTCCTAAATTCCACCAAAGTAAAAGCTATTGGGAGAATAAGAGAGGAAGAACACAATAGAAGAACACCAAATTCCTCCTAGATCTAGATTCCCTTCTCTAATAAGAGATATGATTTGGTGGAGTTAAAGATCTAGATCTCCTCTCACTTTTCTCTCAAAAAGATGCAAGAATCATGGGAGGGAGAGGGAGTAAGAAAGCTCAAATAGGTCAACAATGGTGGGCAAAAACAAGCTTCAAAGATGGTGAACCATTTCAGGACAGGAATTTTAGTCAAATTGCTGAAGCTACATCCAGTGACATGGGCAAAAGATATCCCGTGCGAGTCTTTTTTCAACCAACATGAGAAAGCTATTATAACTTCAGTCATGTACTCGATCTGGTCATCGAGAAATAATCTGACTTATGGTGAGAGTGTTTTTAGTCCTGCTAAAACTATGGAGATGGTGAAGGAAACCTTGCAGACTCTTGAGTTACCAAGGGACAAGGGTGTTCCTAAATCTGCTAGGCCGGAATGTAAGTGGCAGAGACCACCTGATGGAGTGGTTAAAATTAATTCCAATGGTGCTGTTAATGTCAATGACAATCTGGCAGCTACTGGTGCTGTTGCACGTGAGGGGGTGGTCTTCCGTGGTGCTACAGGTAAGACTTACCGAGGTGTGTCTGATCCTTTAACGGTGGAGTACCTTGCTTTTAGAGATGCTGTTGTGTATGCAAGAAGTAGGGGTTTCACTAATGTTGTTTTTGAAGTTGACTCTGAAGATTTGGTCCGACTTTGGCAAAATAGAGCTAATGATCTTTCAGTAGTCAAGCAGGTCTTAGATGAGATTAGTGAGCTGAGTTTGTTGTTTACAAATTTTAGCTTAGTTCATGCTCGTCGCGAGGCTAACCAGGCGGCTCATTCTTGTGCAAAATATATAAGCCTACATGATGGGGCGTTTTCCGGGGATGCTGAGCCACCTGCTTTTCTAGTTCACAGCCTTGGGGCTGATTGTAACTTGGTGTGACTTGTGGGCTGCAAGTTTCTAACGCACTCTTTTCCTTACCAGGGTAGGGGGCTGGAAGGTTTTTAATGAGGCGGCTTGCTAGCTTTTAATATATATTATCTTTCAAAAAAAAGATGGTGAACCATTGGGGAAGAAGCCCCCTTAAATAGGACAAGGAAAAACTGACCGTTTGGGCCAGATCCGCGCGCCACCGGAACTTTCAGTGCTCCACCGGTACTACCGGTAAATAAAGACACAAGTTAATGAACAAAAACCAGTTTTCACCGGAAGTTTGGGCGGAATTAGGGTCGGTACTACCGCCCAAGCAAAAATGTTAGACAACATTGCACAAAAACTTTAATAACTTTTAACTCCGGACTCTGATTTCGATGATCTTGGGCTCGTTTTGAAGAGAACAACAAGCTCTACAAGATTATGCAAAGAAACATCACAGTCCAACAAGGGAGGATAAAAAATAAAAACCTCTCTAGAAACGACGAACCGGTAAAACCTCCAAAACCCAAAACGCAAGAAGTTGAGCTTGGAAACTCCAACTGGGATGAAACCAATTTTGTTGGAAAGATAATAAAGAGTAGAATCCAACAAAAGGTGAAATATTGGATACCACTAAGGGAGAAAATATCAAGTATATATATGTGATATATTTCCCAAGGTGTAGAGCCGGAAAATCCGAAGATCAAAAACGCAATAATATATTCAAGGGACAATGTTTTTGATGAACTAGAGCTTGTTATGAAGATAACCACAAGCTCTAGATCCTCTCACGCACAAGATCCAAACAACCAAGAAAGATGATGCTATGTAATGCAAAGGTCTTCTCTCCGAAAGATGCAATTGAGTTACTCACTCAAGAGCCCCTCTTGATAGTATGGCTATCTATTCTAAATCCGGTCTTCCAACTAACAACATGAGACCGGCAAAAGAGAAACCCTGTCAAGATCACACCTTTGCCTTGAGCATTCCATTTAAGCTTGATGTAGACCGTCTTGTCCTTCTCAAGATGGAACACCTTTCTTGATTACTCTTGCTCGCTCTTGCTTGATGAAGACTTACAAATTGCTCCCCCAAACACCATAGGGAGACCTCTTCCTTGAACTTGTCTTCATCAATCCATGATCACCAAGGATGTCAAGCTTCAAACATGAGATCTACTAGAGATGGCTGTGAGACCCTAGCGCATGGCTTAATAGGATTGATAGTATACCTATACCAACAAGTTGCAACTTCTTTTCCGGAAGCTCATCTAAAAAAGAGCTCTGAGGTTAAGTGTGCTTGGCCTAGAGCAATTTGAGGATGGGTGACCGAACAAGAAGTGGGTACCAGGTGCGCATGAGTGAGGACAAAGTGCGCAGAAAAGACTAGTATTGGTCTGTGGGGTTAGTCTAGAGATCCTATTGAGCTGCCAGGAGTGACAACCGCCGGTCCGGAGAGGCCGGGGTGTTACAAGTGGTATCAGAGCCAGGTTCTCGCGGTTACACGGGCGTGCGCGGGTCAGTGGAGGACATGTGGAGCATGGCGCGTGTGGCCCGGAGTGGACACGGCATGGCACATGTGCCGGCACTGGACACACAAACGTATGCCAAGAGGGGACGTTCCTGGCTTGTGGCTGATTGACGAGGGCGTCGATCTTCTAAGGGTGGGTGTATGTGAGACCCTGGCGCATGGCTTAATAGGATTGATAGTATACCCATACCAATAAGTTGCAACTTCTTTTCCGGAAGCTCATCTAAAAAGGAACTCTGAGGTTAAGCGTGCTTGGCCTAGAGCAATTTGAGCATGGGTGACCGACTAGGAAGTGGTTACTGGGTGCGCACGAGTGAGGAAAAAGTGCGCAGAAAAGACTAGTGTTGGTCTGTGGGGTTAGTCTAGAGATCCTATTGAGCTGCCAGGAGTGACAGTCGCCGGTCCGGAGAGGCCAGGGTGCTACAATGGCGCATCTTGAGCTTGCCCTTCTTCATTCCTTCTTGAGGTTGATCCATCTTGATTCAACTCTTTGCACTTGTCTTGATCAACCTTCAGTCTTCTTCATCTTTCACCTTTGAGACCAACACATGGCCCAAGCGATTCCAATGGATAAAACCAAATCACATATTAGTCCATAGAGATTGTCATTAATTACCAAAACACACATGGGGGCATACATGCCTGGGGCTGCCGATTTCCTCCTGGTCCCCCGAGGCTCTGTGTTGGGGCGCGGCTACCTCCCGAGGCCACTGTGTCTCAGTGGCGGGCTTGTCGACCGGCAGGTCATGGTACCCTAGTTGCCAAGGACCCGACACATCTCCTGAAAGATTTTGGTTTCGATTTACTGCATGCTAACTAATAGCATCCTCACATGGAAGTGGTCGACTTCTTATATACCGCGTGGCCGGCCATACCTTGGGAATCGTTCTCCCACAATTTGACGGCGCGCGGGGCGGACCGACAGTTATGCCGGGCAACCGAGGCGGCGGCGCGACCTCCTGTCTTGTTAAATAGGGGCATATGTGTAGTGTCCTTCCCTTGGCGCCGTTTCTTGCCCCTTCTCTCCTCTTCCTTGCTTCTTGAGTTGGGGCTTTGTTTCTCTCCATAGGGCCAAAGAAAATCTCCGTCGCTGATAACGGCAAAGCTGCGATGGTGGAAGAGGATGAGGCTCCACCGGTGAAGCGCGTCCGGGGACGGCCATGCTGGCGCGGTCAGAGCGCCGGCTGCGGCGGCGCTCCCGCTCCCACGGTCTTGGCCGTGGTGGAGAAGGAGCGTCGGTGAAGCGCGATCGCAGTCTCCCTCACGGCAATGGCTGGGGGCGCTGCGGGGGTCGCGGCGGGGGCCGAGGTGGTGGTCAGGCAGCTGCACCACCTCGGCCCATGACATTGCCAGTGAAGATTGAGGTAGAACTGAAGACAGTGATTGACTTCGTCCTCATCCTCCACGAGTCGGACTGGGCTTAGAGGGTGAGGCTCCCCGAGCGCTTTGTGCTTGGGATCACGAGCACCATCCGGGGGGGTGCCTGGCTTAGGCACTCTGGCGGTGCCGAGGGCTGGAATGTGAACATTGAGGCTTCGGCTCCGGAAGTCTTGTTCCTTCCGTCGGTTGGGGGCGTTTTGTCCTTGATCACGGCATATGACGCGTATTCGTGCTGCGGTTTTGCTATCGCGGTTGGGGAGACTTCTCGGTCGCTACATTCGACACGTTCTGGTGCCGTGTTGACTATTCTCGGTACCTTGAAGGTAGTTAGGCGGTCTTCCTGCTACCCTCGCCTGCCGCCGCTCCCTGTCTCGGCCGTAGCCTAGTGACCGATCCCCTTTTGCTTCGGGGCGCTGCTGCCCCATTGAGCGTGACTGGTATGTAGTAATGTTTTAGACTTTGCTTAGTGGGCGTGTTTGTAATGGATGTGTCTCAGTGGATCTCTCCGTTGCTCTGTTTCTCGTTTTGATTCTTCGTAGAGCTTGCTTTCTCCCGCATACTTTGTCGTGACGTGCTGCTAGGGACCAGTCCGCAGGCAAGGTGACACTAGATGCTGATCCGAACAACGCCGGTGAGTGCCATAGTCCTGGCCAGGGTAGTTGTTGCGGCTCACTAGGTTATTTCCCGTGGCCTCCCTCACAGTGTGTTAACAGTATTGTAGGAAAAGAGACCCTTCCCGAGAGGGAAGAAAAAGGGGACGAAGGCATGCAGGGGGTGAAGCGCCGGAGGTACTGAGGGTTTTCCTTGCGAGGGATGCCCTCTTGTGGCCTCGCGCGGTGGCGGTCTTTCGAGGAGGGTCGAAATTGTCTTCCTAGCTCGTGTACGCGCTATCTGAAGGGACCAAGCGATGGAGCCCTTGGCAAGATCCTTTGAGCTCGAGGCCCGCTAAGGGTCACATCACAAGCTCCCTCATGGGAGTGTCCTGAGGGGTTGATGTGCCTTCAGCCAGGTCCTTGCAGAGGGACCATAGGACCCTTATGCGTTTAGGTTCTGAGCGAGAGTTTCTGTGAGGGCATTTTCACCGTGAATGTCCCTCATGGGGCGCGTTCCCCCTCCTAGTTGTTGGGGTGGAGGTCGTCGGTTTTTGCAGAAACTCTAGCCACTGAGGGGGAGTGCCCTCGTGAGCCACCCCGTAAGTCCCTCGAGGAGGAAACCGTAAGGCAAATGCATATCCGGTTGGCTCCTTGAAGAGGAGACCGTAGGTCTTGCATGAAATTTTGGTCGCTAGAGGGGAAGTGCCCTCGTGAGCCGCCCTCTAAGTCCCTCAAGGAGGAAACCGTAAGGCAAATGCATATCCCGTTGGCTCCTCGAGGAGGAGATCGTAGGTCTTGCATGAAATTTTGGCCACTAGAGGGGAAGTGCCCTCGTGAGCCGCCTCGTAAGTCCCTCAAGGAGGAAAACGTAAGTCAAATGCATATCCTGTTGGCTCCTCGAGGAGACCGTAGGTTTTTCATGAAATTTTGGCCACTAGAGGGCTGCCCGTAAGTCCCTCGAGGAGGAAACCGTAAGGCAAATGCATATCCTATTGGCTCCTCGAGGAGGAGACTGTAGGTCTTGCATGAAATTTACTGTAGGTCTTGCATGAAATTTTGCGTGCTCCGCTCAATTTCCGTGTATATGTCGCGTGAGGATTTCGAGCACCAAGAACTGTGGGTGAGTTGACTTTATAGCTAGAGCCAGTCCGCAAGTCAGAGCTCGACACTTTAGACCTTGGCTTTGATGGGAAGTGGCTTGGTGATGGGCACCGTGTCTAGCCCCTGCTCGCTTGGCATATAGGAGAACTTCCTGGATGCACGGCAAGAAAATTTCTAGAAAAACTGGACAACAAAGTTGGCGTGTGGCGCAAGATCCAAAAACAACTAGAGAGGTCCAAGCTTATTACAATCCCGCCGTGATCCGCACGGGGTCTTATATGGGATAAGGCAAAAGAGGATGAGAGTCGGGTGTCACCTTCAAAAAGCAGGATGGGTAGCCGCGCCACTTGGAGAGGGGTGTCCACCTTTCTAGCGCCTGGCTCCGAGGGCCGTCAGATGTCTCTGGGGAGGCGTTCGTTGTTGCTCGCGCGCTGGGTGCAGTCCAGAGGGAAGTCGGGAGCCCCTGAGCCCCCGTCACCCTCACGGGCCTCTCCAGCGCGGCCGAGGGTAAAGGTGTGCAGTCTTGGCAAGGCGTGATCCTCAGTGAAGGGATACGTGGCGGTGGTCGCTCGCTTTGCCGTGGCGTTCTCCTGAGCCATCATCTGCTTCTTCCTTGATGTTTCCCTGACGTAGTCAAGGGCGTCCACATCCTCTGGGTAGGTGGCTGATGCGGCCTTGTAGGCATGCTCGAGGGAGCGTAGAGCCTCTTTTTCATCGCAGCGGACAGTGATGATCTCTCCATTACCCTTGGCATCTTGACGACATCGTAGGCGTGATGAGTGGCTGCCATGAACTTGGCCAGCATGGGGTAGCCCCGGATGACGTTGTAGGGGAGGCCGATATGGGCAACGTCGAAGTCGATGAGCACGGTCCGGTAGTTGTTGCGGGACCCGAACGTGATGGTGAGGCGAACCTGCCCGATGGGTATGATTGTCTCGTCGGTGACTCCGGAGAACAGCATGGTGGGCATCAGCCTATTGTATGACACCTGCAGCTTGGCGAACGTTTCAGTGGAGATCACGTTCAGGCCGGCATCGCCGTCGATCAGGGTCTTCACGACTGCGATGTTGTTGATGGTAGGTGTGCAGACCATGGGAAGTGTCCCCACATCCCTGGTGGAAGCAGGGTGGTCGCTGGCGTTGAAGGTGATGGCGTACTGGGACCACTTGACCTTCGGAGAGGGTTTTCCGGGTCGGGCAGAGGTGACCTCGCGGTGCACTGCTTGAAGTGGCGGTTAGATGCCGATGCCTGAGAGCCGCCAAGGATGCAAGCGATGGCTCCCCTATGCTTTTGATAGCCCCTAGTGTTTTCTTCAACGTGGCCCTTCTCGGCTGTGTGATGATGCTGCTGCACGGCGTTAGCCTGATGGCCCTGCTGATGGCCACCACTTCCGCCATTGTTGTTGTTGTTCCATCGTCCTCCACCTTGATGGCCACCACGGCCGCTGTTTTGCCCGCCGCCTTGCCTCCCCTTCCTCTGGCTGCTACGCTGGTCGCGCAACGTTTTGAGCTCATAGCAATCGTTGACGCCATGCCCATGCTTCTTATGGAAGATGTAGTATGGGCGATCATCCTGCTCTCCTTCGCCGTCATCCTCACGAGGGCTCTTTCGCTTAGGTTCCTCCGCGAGGACGGTGGGACTTTCGTTTGACGTCCTTGCTCTTGCTCTTAGAGGCGCTCGAGGACTTAGGTGTGGTCTCTTCTTTGATGAGCCCGAACATGCGCCTGGCCTCTGCCCTGACGAAGAGCTCTGCCGCCGTGGTGAGGTTTCACCCGCGAATGCCAATTTTCTCTCGCATCCTGACGTCCTTGACACCTTCTGAGAAAGTGATGATGACGTTGGAGTCGGAGATCTTGGGTATCTTGTTGCGAACCTGGCTGAATCGCTGCAGGAACTTGAAGAGGGTCTCGTCGGGTTGCTAGCGGATTTGCCGGAGGTTTTAGTAGGCGAGGGGACGCTCGTATGTCCCTTTGAAATTGGGGATGAAGAGGGCGCATAGGTTAGGCCATGAGCCGATGGATTCCTCAGGGAGGTTCATCAGCTAGGTGCGGGCCGCGTCCTTTAGGCCCATGGGAAACCAGTTAGCCATGACTCGGTCGTCGCCTCCCGCGACCTTGATACCTATAGTGTAGAGCTGTAGGAACTCTCTAGGGTTGGTTGTTCCATCCTAGCATGGTGGTATCTCTGGCTAGAACTTGTGCGGCCAGACCACGCGGTGCAGATCCTTGGTGAACGTGAGGCAACCGTTGCTTTGGACCTCCTTGCCATTGGCGAGGGCGGCATGGTTTTGCTGGCCGGCCGTGGCGATCTCTTCGACGATGTGGTCCTCGCGGCCTTGGCAGGCGCCATGACCGTGCGAGTGACCTCCGGAGTAGGGATGATTTGCCAGCTGTTGTAGGGCGGCGGTGTGTCGTCCCCGGGCTTGAGCGCGCCGTCAGAGCCTGGGTTTTTGCTCGGAGGTGGAGGTGGCGGCGCGGCTCCCTCGGCGGCTTTCTCAGCCTGAGTCCCTTGTGCCGCTTGGTTTAGAGTAGCGATGTCGACGAGATCGCACAGGCGCTCGCGCCACTTCTCTTGCCTGTCCTCGGCGGGTGGGTGCTGAAGGAGCTTGTGCACTATGCGCCTGGCGGCCTCCAGCGTAGGCGGGTCAGCCTTGTCGCGTGAGGACGCGGTGCGGGAGAGCTATGTGTTGCCGCGTGAGGTGAGCTAGTGCTTCCGCGACAGGCGGAAAGAGGAGCCCTGCTCGTCCTCTGTCCATGGGGTTTGCTTCGTAGCGATGTGCTAGGGAGCGGGCTCTGTCTGAGCCTTGCTTGCCGCACGGCAGAGGGCGGGTTCGGCCCGAGTCTTGTTGCGAGCCGACATGCCGATGGGGTTGGTGAACATCTTGGAAACATGCCTCAGCCCCCTACCTTGCGCGCCAAATATCGGAAACTCATGTCCCGTGAAGGAACAAGGGGTCCGACAAATCCCTAAGTTCGATAGGAGGCTGGACACGGGTTCGGATCTTCTTGGCAACGAAGACAGCGACAAATCTCACACACGACAGAGAGTACATGGTGGTTTTTACCCAGGTTCACTTGAGAAGGTAAAATCCCTACTCTTGCTTGGTTGTATTGCTCGTGGGGATACAATGGTGGATGAATGTCTATGGTTTCAGATCGCAGGGATCGACCTCCACCTAAGGTAGGAGTACCCCTCCTTTTATAGCGGCGACGGGCCTCTTCCCCCAATCTTTTGGACGGGAAGGGCTACCATAGGGCCGTCTAAAGGGATGCTGGTGAAATGGATCGTATGGGCACCGAGAGGGGGGGGGGTGAATAGGTGCTAACCAATTTTTAGTGCCTTTTCAATTTTAGGCTTGACACAAAGTAAATTCTCTAGATATGTAACTACGAGAATTTCCCTATATGTAACCCTAGCTACTAAGCACGTAAAGAGAGGAGCGAAGGAACCGTAGTGGAGCACGCGGAGACACAGGGATTTGTTTTACAGCAGTTCCTTCCTTGTAAAGGGAAGTACATCTGCGTTGGAGGGGTGGGCGGTTCTAAGACCACCACGCCACAATAGGCCTCACTCTATTCTCCGATGGATCTCGCCACGAGAGGCCCGATCCACCTTCTCCACTATTGGAACCCTTCGAGGCGGGAACCGGTGCCTTTTACAACGCTACCGGGGCACACACACCCACAACTGAATTGGGGGCTCCCGAGATGACAACAAGCTGTCACAAGAACAAGGTTTATCAATATAAACAAAACAAGGATCTAGGTATTTGCAAGAAATACCAGATCGGTGATTCTCCAAATGAATGGAGAGGAGATGAAGCGCTTGATTGCTGATGATGAAGATCGAGTTCTCCTTTGATTCCCCAATGGACGGGGCCTTTGGGTGGATCTAGGTGGAGCTCTCTTGGATGAAGGTTGCAGATCAACTCTTGACTTTTTCGAATGAACCAAGTGATCTGGCAGGAGGGGGAAGGCTGGCTTAAATATCCCCTGCCCAGATCTGGCCGTTGAACAACTTTGGGGGCGGATTATCCGCCCCCCACTTGGGGCGGATTATCCGCCCTCCCTGGAAAAACTCCGCCCCAAGGGCGGATAATTCTGGAGAAAGTCCGCCCCCTCTCTAGGGCTGGCGCCTGCGCACTTGATGAAGATCTTTTGGGGGGGGGGGGGAGGGCGGATAATCCGGCCCCTCCTGGGGCGGATTATCCGGCCACGCCGGAAAGTCCGGCTGACATGGTTATACCCTGCGGGTACACGACCTCAGCATACCTAGTCTAGCCTAAGGTAGGCCCACGACGAATATACGCCGGCCCATGAAGATTTTCAGGTGGCCAAAGACCCATGACGCCTTCGGATCCTTGGAGAGCAAGACTAGAGTAGATAGGAAATTCAAAGGGGTAAACCCTAAAACCTGTAACCGACTCGATCTATGCCTGGGACCTGCCTATCTCTATATAAGGGCCAGGAGGGCACGACGAGGAGACTCTTACAATCTCTCGCACACCATCGCATACACACCTCCACGCCAGATTGCATCTGCGCACTCCTGTAACCTTCGGTTCCGCCGTAATCAAGAGCAGACAAGCAGGAGTAGGGTTTTCCCTCCGGGGGCCTGAACTTGGGTAAATCTCGTGCCCCCTGGTTGCTTGTCTATTAACCGTTCCGCGATCTCCAGCATCCCCATCTTCTCCAAAACCCAAGTCCATAACAATGGGCATTGACGAGATTAAACCTCGTCAATTGGCGCCGTCTGTGGGAACTGGGGACGCTGATTGTGCGATCGTGACGGTCCCAACCCGAGCGATCTACAACTCCGCGGCGACGGAGAGTCATCTCCTCTTCGGCGCCTTCGACTTCACCGCCCACTCACCGGCCACCATGAAGGACTTCGAGCCCGTTGGCGACGGACTCGAGATCCTATTCGGGAGCTTCTGCTTCCAGGTGGGGCAGACCGACACTCTCCGCCTTCCAGAGCGGGTGCCCCTACCATCGATCAGGCCCGCTTCGTGGGCTCCATACCCTGTGCTACGCACATCATCATCAACAGACGAGTCCTATGACAGCAGCAACTGCAACTCCGATCTGTGCGATCCGCCATCGGACGAAGGGACCTACGGTTCCGGATCCGAAAGCTGCGGCAGCAGCAGACCGATCTACGAGCGCTACCAGTGCGCCGCGGTCATCCAGGATCAGGAACACAATCCGCCACCCAACCCACAGGGTAGAAACAGTGGAAACAGAAGAAGCCAATCCCCCCACCCAACGGGGAAAACAACAATCGGGTAATCCACCTCAACGAGGAGGGATGTGCTCAAGCACGCGAGGCCGTGGCAGGCAACAAGATCCTGCCCGCTGATGCCTCACGAGATCTACTGATGGCATACCACATGCTCCTCATCGAGGAGCACAAGAAGCAGATCAAGATGCAGGAAGTGCTTGACAAGCGCAAGCAAGCAGCTTCGGAGTCCAGTGCGCGACGAGCTGCGCTCTCCGCCATGGGCATTGGCTCCAGCTCGCACGGCAACAACGGCAACAAGCACCGTTCTCGGATAGAGAACATGGACCCCAAAGAGCGTCGCGAGGTGACCCGAGCCCTCACGCGTCCTTCATGGAGATGGACGCGGACGACAACGTCATCCCAAAAACGCCGCAAGCTGCGATCATGGCAGCCACCGCGTACCTCGCGTCCCACCCACCTCCGGAGGGGGACCCGAAGAGGGCCATGCACAAGTCAGCGCTTACCGGACTCGGACTCGTTGGAGCTGCGCTCCACGGAGAAGCTCCTGCGGAGCCGAAAAAGAAGGCTGCGGTCAGATTCAACCGCAGCCCCACACCCTCATCCGAGGATGAAGAGCATGACCTTCCTCGAAGGCATAAGAGCTCACGCCGTCGCAACCGCGACTACGACGCTCGAAACGAGCTAATGCAGCGCAAGATCGACAAAGCGCGCGCCAAGCGCGTATGCTCGTCTGAATCCGAGATGGATGAAGACGAAGGAGAACTCTGCGGAGCTCGATGCTTCAGCAGATCTGTCCGACGGACAAGGATGCCGCGAAACTTCAAGCTCCCTTCGGACACTCCGAAGTTCGACGGCACACAGGACCCCAAAGCGTGGCTCAGCAACCACTTGTTGTCCGTCAAGCTGCACGGTGGAAGCAGGAAACCGCCATGCAATGCCTTCAGCTGCAGCTGACAGGCGTAGCTCGGATCTGGCTAAGCAACCTATCCTTAGGATCCATCCGAAGTTGGGAGGAGCTGGCGTACAGTTTCGTCCGAAACTTCAAAGGCACCAGCAAGAGGCCTGCCTCGATCGAGGAGTTGCGAGCCTGCACTCAACGAACGGGCGAATCCATTCGCTCGTACATACTGCGCTGGTCCAACACCAAGAACTCCGCGGCGCACATCTTCGAAGAAAGGGCTATCGACGCCTTCAAGGACGGCGTCAAGCGCCAGGACTTCAAAGAAGAACTTGGACGCGTCAAGCCCAAGACACTCGACCACCTCATGGACATCGCCAATAGGTGGGCCGACGGCGAGGACTCCGTCCACCGAGCGCACTCGGAGGAAGAGGACGACTACGGCCGACGGCGAGAACGCCGTAGCAAGAGGAGATCACGCGTCTACGACGATCGCGATGGACCCGACATGGTCGCGGCTGGCTACGCCGACCGCCGCAGCGATGGCAACCGCAACAGCGGCGGATACCGCGGAGGCAATTTCCGCGATGGAGGACGCCCATCACAGTCGTGGCAGCGCCGCGGTCGCGACGACGGACCCTCAGCATACGAAAAACTGTCGGGTCCATGCACCATCCACTTCTACATCGACAAGCAGGATGGTAAGAAGAAGGCAAGCCACATGCTCAAGGACTGCCGCGAGTTTCAGAAACTCAGCGAAAGCATGGCTCAGATGAGGCAGCAAGCCCCAAACCCTGGATTCGGGAACACACCAGCACCAGGCGAGATAGCGCATGGAGCTCCTCCACCGCCACCTATAGGAGGCCCGAACCACCCAGTCGCACCCGCACAGAATAACGGTGGGCACGGGTATCCCTGGCGAAAGGAGCGCCGATGATCCAAAAAGGGCGCCCAACGAATAGGGTGCAGAAGAAAATCACCCGTCAGATCAATCTGGTCGTGACAGCTCCACCCGCCATCCCTGAGTACCTCAGCGGATCGGAGTCCTGCATCACGTTCAGCCGTTCGGATCACCCTTGCCAGGTCCCTCGCCCAGGTCATGCTGCCCTGGTGCTTGAGGTGTGAGCAGGAGGGGCGGATTATCCGGCCCCCCCTGAGGGGCGGATTATCTAGCGGGGCCGGAAAATCCGGCTGAAACTCCGCCCCCTTCTGGGGCTTGCGCCTATTTGGGAAGAGGGAGGGGCGGATAATCCGCCCCTGGTGGGGGCGGATTATCCGCCCCCCAACTGCAGAATCCTTTTCCTTTGATCCCTAGGGAGAGCTGCAACACTTCAACACACATTAAATAATCCTTGATATTGTTATCTAACACACAAAACACTAGGGGTTATAAAATGTTCTTTCAATCTCCCCCTTTTTGGTGTTAGATGACAATACTAGGATTTGCAATAAAACCGGCTAACGCCACCTTAAAAATGAAAGACGCTCCCCCTAGATGTGTGCATATTTACAATTTGCATTTGAATACAAATACACACACTAGAGAGAACACAACTTTCATAGCAAAGATAATTGAAACAAGGTGGGTTGGGAAACAAGGTCATACCACCGGGATGTGATTACAACCAAAGGAAATAATGAGATTGATAGCCTCCAAGCACATCCCAACAATATTGATGCATACATTAGATAATCCCATGATTCCATATGCCATCAAATAGGCTCCATAGATAAATCCAGAATTCCATGAGATCCACAATATAAATCCGGAATTCCACAATACCAAACACGCAGAGTGAAGCATGACGTAGTCTTACATAACCAAGTACAAATAACAAATAAGTTCACGCTAAAGAGGCACACGCAAGCAAATAAAACGACTGAAAGACAGGTGCTTGCGCCCGACCCTTGCAAATCCACGAAGCCTAATAGAACTACTTCTCCCCCTTTGGCATCGAAACGCCAAAAAGGAAGAAGAGCGATGCTAACGCCCTTGAAGATCACTCCTCCTCATCCTCGTCGTAGTCATTCCCGTCCCCTTCCTCTTCATCATACTCATCATCATTGTCATCAGCTGAAGGAGTGAGTGCCCTCGGAGGTGGAGGAAACAGGCAACTCTCGAGCTCGCCGTAGTTGATCCTTGAAGTGTTCCAATGAGCATACGGTTCCGGAGCAGTGGGAGGAGGTGGATGGCCAGTGGCACCTGAGACATGGTGAAGAATAAGCTGCTGAGTGTGATCCCTCTCATGATCCCTGCGGTACGCCTCATATTGGCCCTTGTGCGTGTCAATGCCCATGCAAAGGATGTGCCTCTGGAACCAAGTGAGCTGCCTAACCTCGCGTGCCATTGGGGACACCGCGGAACGACGACCACTAGCCCGTGCATCACGCATGAAGGACTCAGGGGCAGTGGAAGGGTGATGGGTCTTCTGAGCCTTGTTGTAGATTTTCTTGGGCTTGTGAACTCCATCCAAAGCAGTGCCAAAGTCCTCATGGGGCAACATATGCTTGATGAGCATCATAATGAAAGGAGCATAAGGTATAGAGAGCCTGTTGATCATTGCATCCGTCATCTCATGATATATGTAGTCCATGACATCCAGTTTGTAACCTGTAGCTGAACCAGAGTTGGTGGCACACTCATGAGCAAAAGCAAAGAGAGGAACCAGATGGCCACGGATCTTGTCATTGTTGCCACCACTCGGAGAAATGCAATCCCTAAATATGCCAACAAGGGAGGCATACAAGGGAGAGAGACCCGTGAAAGTACCAGCAACACCATCAGGAGTAAGGCAAGGAGCAAGCACAATATCCTTGGATGGCTTCAGTGGAGAAATGATACGGTGGCCAGAAGGGGTGTCACGGCCATGGAAGGCATAACCAAGAACCTGCCCAAAAATGCGGAAGTCCGACTGAATCATTGTGGTCCCGGTCATCCACTTCATAGTACGGCGCTCATCACCACAAATCACAAGTGTCGAGAAAAACTGTCTCACCACGGAGGAATCATAGTTGCATTGGATGGTCATAAGGTGGTGAAGTCCCATCTTGTCGGTCACATCTAATGCCTCAAGGAGCCTTGCCTTGGATTGAGCCTCGGTCAAATTGATACGATGCATAGGGCGAAGATTGAGGGTAGCATAAACATCATCATGAATAGCCCGAAAGTGGGCATTCCAAAACATAGTCCTCGGGGGGACCATCAATGTCAGCCTCATCATAGTAATCAGTCTGGCGAATGGAGGCATACTGAATACTGTTCATAGACTTGTAATTGGGCCGAGACTGTTTGCCCTTGCGAGATGCGGTCCTCTTAGTTTTCTTTCCTGCCTCTACCATCCGTTCAGCCTCTCTTGCTGCTCTGCTGACCTCGGTTTCGTCAATGAATTTCCCTTCTGCAGTGGGCTTGAGATAACAGGCACGGGAACGACGAGAGAAGGTCTTGGTCGGCTTGGAACCACCTGTCAAAAGCATGAGAGGGATAGCATGGAGATAAGCACACACACAAGTCCAGGAGAAACAATAGAAAGAGTAGAAAAACAATCCATGAGTGAATGATGTGCATTGTATGAGTCAGGACCAAACCAGACCGGAGTTGAATCTCAGGGGCGGATAATCCGCCCCCTGCAGAAATTTTCTGGAATGGCCCAGATCTACCATGGCAAAACAGATCGGTCACTACGAATTGCAATACTACTGATTCTAGCAAGTAAGGAAGAACACCAAGAATCTTCTACAACGAGATCTCCACCAAACAAAATGCATCCTATACAAAAGGAGAGAGATGAGGGAGTTACCCTCACTCATTGGAGGAAAATCGCGGAGAAGATACCCGGAGGCGAGATGAAGAAGATCCGGGGAGGGCCCGGAGAATCCGGTGGTCAAATCGACTCCGGGAGGGGCGGATGCTCTGGCGGCGGCTGGGGGCTGAGGTAGGGTTGGGGGAGGGCTGGCTGCTCTGTTTGAGCCTGGCCTCCCTGACCCAGCCTTTAAAGGGCAGATTTCGCCCGGAATCCGCCCCCCCCCTCTGAAATTTCTGTTAAGTACAAAATCAGGCCGGTGTAACCTTGCAAAACCCCTCGCTGGTGTATAGAGGACTTGTGTGCAAGAAGAGATGGTTCAAGGAGGGAAAGAAGGCTTGGGTTTAGAGCAACAAACTGAGATGGTACTACACACTCAAATTTTCAAGAATCAAATCAAACAAAAACCAAAGTTGAGTGTGTTTTCCATAAGAACAAGAAATATGCAAGAAAATCCAAAGAGAGCCATTCGAAACCAACTCTTCTCAAAGAAGAGGGCGGTGGCCGAAGCCACCATGTTGGAGCGCATGGCATGACACCGCGAAGATGTATCTTGAGTTCAAAACCAATGCTCATCGATGACCCACATATCACAAAAATGATATTAAGGGAAATGATTTTTCTTGCTTTCGGCATGATGGGGGGAGGGTTAGCCCAATCAATTAGGACCACACTCCCCCTATGTCTATGCCCGCATCTAAACCAAATACATGAATAAGAGCAAGTGAGTGTGCAAGTGTAGTCAAGCCAAGCTCTTGGAATCTATGATATTTAGCTCATTCCTCAAATAACAAAATCTTGCTTCATCAAGGGGCTTAGTGAAAATATCTGCAAGTTGATTCTTCGTGCTCACAAAGGATAGGGCAATATCGCCACGAACAACATGATCCCGAATGAAGTGGTTGCGAATCTCAATATGTTTTGTTCTTGTATGCTGCACGGGATTATAAGCAATTTTGATAGCACATTCATTGTCACATAATAGAGGCACTTTGTCACAATTGACACCGTATTCCTTTAAAGTTTGCCTCATCCATAATAACTGTGTACAAGCACTTGCAGCAGCAACATATTCAGCTTCGGCGATTGAGAGTGAAATACAATTCTGTTTCTTTGAAGACCAACACACTAGAGACCTGCCCAAGAATTGACATGCACCAGAAGTTGATTTCCTATCATCTTTGTCACCGGCCCAATCTGAATCAGTGTAACCACATAGAGAGAAACTTGAACCTTTGGGATACCATAACCCAAAATTCGGGGAATGAACCAAATATCTGAAGATTCGTTTGACCGCCACTAAGTGGCTTTCTTTAGGAGAGGCTTGGTACCTTGCACACACTCCTACACTTAACACGATATCGGGCCTAGATGCGCAAAGGTAAAGAAGAGAACCGATCATGGATCGGTATACCTTTTGATCCACGTTTTTACCCTTGGGATTGAGCTCAAGATGACACTTTGTTTGCATTGGAGTAGCAACGCCATTGAGATCCGTCATCTTGAACCTTTTGAGCATGTCTTGGATGTACTTAGCTTGATTAATAAAGGTTCCCTCTCTAAGTTGTTTGATCTCAAATCCAAGAAAGAACCTCAACTCACCCATCATTGACATCTCAAACCTGTCAGTCATAAGCTTTGAAAATTCATCGTTAAAAGCTTGGTTAGTAGAGCCAAAAATAATGTCATCTACATAAAGTTGGCATACAAAAAGCTTCCCATTAACCTTCTTAGTAAAAAGAGTGGGATCGATTTCCCAACTTCGAATCCACGGTCTAACAAAAACACTTTAAGGTGCTCATACCACGCACGTGGGGCTTGTTTAAGGCCATTGAGCGCCTTATCGAGTTTGTAGACATGGTTCGGAAATTTGGGGTCCTCAAAACCCGGGGGCTGCTTGACGTATACTAACTCATGTAGAGGACCATTAAGAAACGCACTCTTAACATCCATTTGCTGTAATTTAAAGTTATGATGGGCTGCATAGGCAAGAAGGATACAAATGGACTCAAGACGAGCCACAGGAGCATAAGTCTCGCCAAAATCAATTCCTTCCACTTGAGAGAATACTTGAGCCACGAGTCTTGCTTTATTCCTCACAACAATGCCATTTTCATCTTGTTTGTTCTTGAAGATCCACTTGGTGCCAATAACATTGTGGCAATCCTTGGGTTTCTCTACAAGCTTCCAAACTTTGTTGCGTTCGAAGTTATTTAATTTTTCATGCATTGCAACAACCCAATCGGGATCTTCAAGAGCATCAAAGACCTTCTTTGGTTCAACCATGGAAATGTGAGCTTGATGATCACAGAAGCTTGCAAGTTCTCTTCTAGTAGACACCCTTCTCCGTAGATCACCAACAACCTTGTCAAGAGTGTGACCCCTTAGTTCAAGATTCCGATCAGCACGAGCCTTGCGACGAGCCTCAATGTCCTTATTGTTTCTAGAAGGAGTTGATTCAGTATTTGTATCCTTGTCTTGACCACTGCCTTGCCCTTGATCTTGATTTGAGTTAACAACAGGAGCTTGCTGAAGATTTTGTTCTTGAGGGCCAGATAATCCGCCCCTTGGTGGGGCCGGACTATCCGTCCTGGGAGATGAGGCACCAGTTTCTTCTTCCTGAGGATGCCTGACTGAACTGGGAGATCCAGAGCCGGATAATCTGCCCTCGGGGACCGGAGAATCCGGCCTGGGAACTTCTTGGCTGTTATCTTCTCCTTCGGATCCCCTGGAACAAGTTGAAGTGCCAGGGGCGGATTGTCTGCCCCTTGGAGGGGGCGGATAGTCCGGCCTGGGACAACCATCTTGTCCAGGAGACTGATGATCTTCAACAGGTTGCGGTGTCGGTGCAGAGTTTTCTCCAACAGTAGGAGCTTGTTGATCTTGTGTAGATGAGGGCTCCACTTGAGTGGAGGATTGTCCTTCCCGATCCGCCACAAGGGGTTCCTCAATGGGGCGGAAAAATCCCACGCCCATTCTTCTTATGGCATCTTGGGGTATTTCAACATCTGCATCACAAACATCAACTTGCCCTACAAAGGAGCCGTTATTTTCATCGAACTCCACACTACAAGATTCTACAACAATCCCAGTGAGCTTGTTGTAGACTCTATAAGTGTGGGATTCGGCAACGTAACCAACAAAAATACCTTCTAAAGCCTTGGACTCAAATTTAGACAAACGGACACCTTTAATAAGAAAGAAACACTTACACTCGAATACCCTGAAGTATGAGATGTTGGGCTTGTTACCGGTAAATATTTCATATGGAGTCTTGTCCAAAATATTTCGGAGGTAGAGCCGGTTTGATGAGTGACAAGCAGTGGATATGGCTTCGGCCCAAAAATTGTAAGGAGGCTTGAATTCAGCCAACATTGATCTTGCCATATCCATCAAAGTCCGGTTCTTCCTCTCGGCTACACCATTTTGTTGAGGGGTGTACGCAGCGGAATATTGATGTCTAATCCCCTCTTCGCTTAGAAACTCATTCAAAGTGTAGTTCTTGAATTCGGAGCCGTTGTCACTTCTTATTACCAAGATAGGAACATTGTGTTGATGTTGAACTTCATTGGCAAAGTCAATGACTGTTTGTTGAGTCTCACTCTTTAGCTTAAAGAAATAGACCCATGTATATCTTGAGTAATCATCGACAATGACCAAACAATATTTCTTCCCACCAATACTTGCATGAGAAGGAGGACCAAATAAATCCACATGAAGTAATTCCAAGATCCTCTTTGAAGACATAATAGTCTTTCTCTTGTGGGGAGAGTCATGCATTTTGCCTTCAACACAAGCCCTGCAAATACGATCTTTGGCAAAGGAGACATTGTCTTTTAGTCCAAGGATGTGGCCACCCTTGTGGAGACTTTGCAAAGTTCTCATGTTGACATGGGCTAAACGGTGATGCCATAACCAGCCCACGTCGGCCTTTCCGAATAGACACATCGGATCCGAAGTGGTTTTCCCCGAAAAGTCCACCACATACAGGTCATTTTCGACGTGCCCAACGAAAGCGACCTTTAGAGACTTGCTCCACAAGAGTACCACCAAATCATCATCGATAAAAACAGCAAAACCCATCTTGCCAAGGGCACGAACAGAAAGAAGGTTGTAACCGAGGGTCTCAACAAGCATGACGTCCACGAGAGAGATATCGTGGGCAACCACAACCTTGCCAAGACCCAATACCTGAGATTTAGACTTATCACCGTAGGAGACTGTAATATTATCATGATTTGGTCGCATCTCTGTGATGATCTCCTTGCTTCCGGTCATATGACTAGTGCATCCACTATCCAGCACCCATTTCGACCCACCGGAAGCATATCCCTCGGAGCTTCTTGCCATGAGACAAGTAGCATGCTTGTTGAAGGTGTTTTCGTTCGGAGAGTTGAAGAGAGATGTTGATGTAGATGTTTCTTGTTGAGCTATCGTCCTCGTCCTCATCTTCACTTTCCGAAGAATATTCTTCTTGAGCCACTAGAACAATCTTTGGTTGCTTCTTGAAGGGAGCATTCTTCTTTACAAACTATTTCTTGCGTGGAGCCTTTGACTTGCCTTTGAAAATAAGTCTTCCTCCATTATCTTCCCTACTTTGATATGGACACTCAGCTACAAAGTGCAGCCGGTCACCACAGTTGAAACATGTTCTCAGCTTGGGACCATTTTCCTTTCTTCCATAGGCTCCACTCTTGCGTTCTAGTTCAGCTTTAGCCTTGGCTGGATCTTTCCAAAAGTTTCTAGCATAAAGAGCCAAGTATTGTCCGTGGATTCTTTTTATATCCTCGGGACAGTCCAGACCTTCTATGGCATATTCATCATGATCAATCACACTAGTCTTCAAGGCCATGTTGACCCCCTTTTGCATCCCCATAGCTCGAGCACGAGCATCTTCGGCATTCTTGGCAGCCACTTTGAAAGCGGCCATTTCTTGCATTACCTCATTGGATGTCATGAGGTGATAGTTATGCCTACCTTGGAGACTTTTCAAATCTGTGGGCTCAAATGGCATAAGAGCACTGACATACTTGCGCTTGATCCATGCATCATCAACATGAGCGGCACCATGGTTTCTGAAAGTTGTGGCTATTGCCTTGAGCCTCCTATACATGTCCTCGTGGTCTTCTCCATCTAACATATAGAATCCTTCAGCTTCGTTGCTCAAAGCATCATATCTATTCCTTCTCATACTTTCATTTCCAATGAAGAGCTCGGTGAGAGCATCCCAAGCTTCCTTAGCAGTACTAAGATGCTGAATATGTGGCATATCTTTGTCACCCACACCAAGCTGTATCATGTGTAGAGCTGTAGCGTTGAGTTGGCTATCGACAACTTCTCTTCTTGTGAGATTGTTGGGGTTTCCAACATGAAGACCATTTTCGATGATTTTCCACAACTCAATGGAGGAACTGCACACATGAGACTTCATTAAAAATTGCCATTGAGTAAAAGTTGATGCTGAAAGCTTGGGTGGATCACCCCTATTATGTATATGTGGGTGAGGGATAGGTGGATCAGGAGAATACACATGAGAAACCTCATTGTATCCATCCTTACCACTATCCTTTTTCGAGCAGGAGCTCTTGCTAGTGTCATCACCAACCACTTCGTTCTCTTTGGAATCGGTTTTACCCGTTTTCTTGGATTGCGGAGTGGTAGCCTCAGAGTTAGATGGAGGTGATGTTGTGGATATGGAGAGACGCATTATCAATTGACGAATCTCTTCCATCTTAGCCTCCATTGAACTCACCAAGGTTGTTTCTAACGTCTTGAGATCGTTCATGGTGACTACATCCGGAGCATCACTCCCATCTACCTTGGAACCCATACTTCTCTTAGGCGGTTAAGCCCGAAATAAGAGTCGGGGCTCTGATACCAATTGAAATGGATCGTATGGGCACTTAGAGGGGGGGGGGTGAATATGTGCTAACCAATTTTTAGTGCTTTTTCAATTTTAGGCTTGACACGAAGTAAATTCTCTAGATATGTAACTACGAGAATTTTCCTATATGCAACCCTAGCTACTAAGCACGTAAAGAGAGGAGCGAAGGAACCGTAGTGGAGCACGCGGAGACACAGGGATTTGTTTTACCGCAGTTTCTTCCTTGTTAAGGGAAGTACATCTGCGTTGGAGGGGTGGGCGGTTCTAAGACCACCACGCCACAATAGGTCTCACCCTATTCTCCGATGGATCTCGCCACGAGAGGCCTGATCCACCTTCTCCACTATTGGAACCCTTCGAGGCGGGAACCGGTGCCTTTTACAACGCTACCGGGGCACACACCCACAACTGAATTGGGGGCTCCCGAGATGACAACAAGCTGTCACAAGAACAAGGTTTATCAATATAAACAAAACAAGGATCTAGGTATTTGCAATAAATACTAGATCGGTGATTCTCCAAATGAATGGAGAGGAGATGAAGCGCTTGATTGCTGATGATGAAGATCGAGTTCTCCTCCTTTGATTCCCCAATGGACGGGGCCTTTGGGTGGATCTAGGTGGAGCTCTCTTGGATGAAGGTTGCAGATCAGATCTTGACTTTTTCGAATGAACCAAGTGATCTGGCAGGAGGGGAAAGGCTGGCTTAAATACCCCCTGCCCAGATCTGGCCGTTGAACAACTTTGGGGGCGGATTATACGCCCCCCACTTGGGGCAGATTATCCGCCCCCCTGGGAAAACTCCGCCCCAAGGGCGGATAATCCGGGAGAAAGTCCGCCCCCTCTCTGGGGCTGGCGCCTGCGCACTTGATGAAGATCTTGGGGGAGGGGGGGGCGGATAATCCGGCCCCCTCCTGGGGCGGATTATCCGGCCACGCCGGAAAGTCTGGCCAAAACTCCGTCCCCTCTCTGGGGCTTGCGCCTTGGGCGTGAGCAGGAGGGGCGGATTATCCGGGCCCCCTGAGGAGCGGATTATCCGGCGGGGCCGGAAAATCCGGCCGAAACTCCGCCCCCCTTCTGGGGCTTGCGCCTATTTGGGAAGAGGGAGGGGCGGATTATCCGCCCCCCAACTGCAGAATCCTTTTCCTTTGATCCCTAGGGAGAGCTGCCACACTTCAACACACATTAAATAATCCTTGATATTGTTATCTAACACACAAAACACTAGGGGTTATAAAATGTTCTTTCAGCTGGTCTACCAGACTACTTTCGGTGGACTCGGTCCAAGGCTCTGCGGGGATGGCTAGTCTTCCGTAAAGTTGAAGCTATCGGTGGCGTCCCCCGCTCCACAACTCATCCCACGTCCTTCCTTACACCAAAGTGGCAAAGAGAGGGCTTTGCTGGCCCTGAAGTCACCTGCCTGGCTTTAACACTGAAGGGGCCAGACCGCCTCCTCTTTACCGAGGCGGCCTAGCTGGTCCACAAGGTCGCATGATAGTTGGTTGAGTTTTGTCAACTTCCTACCCTGGTGGCAAGGTTACGGATGTGCCCCTGGCGCACGTTTTGAAGACATCCGAGGCATGTGGAGGGGGAATCCCCCCTCGCGAGGTCACCTTCAGGGCCAGAGGAGAGGGTGACCTAGGCGAGGTCTAGGCCCAGAGGAGAGGGCCTCCCGAGGGGCTACCAGTTTCCTCCTCCCCTCCCTCCTGCCCCGAAGAGGCTCCGTGTTGGGGTGCGGCTACCTTTCGAGGCCGCTGTGTCTCAGTGGCGGGTCATGGTACTCCAGTTGCTAGGGACCCTGCAGATATCTCTTGAAAGATTTTGGTTTCGATTTACCGTAGGCTAACTAATTGCATCCTAACATGGAAGCTGTCCACTTCTAATATACCCGATAACTTCCATAAAATGCTTGGCTGTGTTTATCTAAATTCATAAGTTCTTTTTTACTTCCATTTTGATTTCATAGATGAAACGATTTTCTACACAATACAATCCTATAAATATGGACTATCTGTTTAAAATGTTCCCTTGTCATGTTTCATAAGTTTTTCAACTGGCACCTATAGTTATTTACTACTACCTCTGTAGCCTTCCAAAACATCTTATATTTAGGAATGGAGGTAGTATTTCGTAATTGGTAAGAGCATCCCCACTCGTTGGGCGTTCCCAGACCGAAATCCGGACCAAAATATGGCCGGACGAAACTCGTTTTCGGCCTGGGAACGCCGAGTTTCCCAGGCCGAGTTCCCGGGACGCCCTTTTCCTCCCAAATTCGGCTCAAATTCGTCCAATTTTCGGCACAGTTCGGCATAATATGATTACAGATCATAGTTCGGCCTAGTTCGGCATAATATGATTACAGATCACAGTTCGGCCTAGTTCGGCATAAAATAGACCATAGTTTGACGTAAATTTAAAAATAGTTCGGCGTAAATTGACTACGAGGATCCGAGTAGTGTCTTCAGCAGTGGGTGTTCTCAAGTACTGTTTCCCAAATAGTGCAATTACTGCCCTGCAGAACCTGTACAAGCAATCGATGGCGGTGGACTTGGCCATGCAGAGATAGTCATCGACATTGTCACCCGACACTCCATATGCAAGCAACCTCATCGCCATTGTGCACTTCTGCAGTGATGAGAACCCAACCATGCCGGTGCAGTCCTTGCAAACGAAATAGGGGTCGAACTTCCGGATGGCATGCACGATCTTGAGGAAGAGCTTCCGGCCCATCCTGAAACGGCGCCAAAACACGGCCTCTCCGTGGAGCGGCTCGTCGGCGAAGTAGTCAACGTACAACAAGCAGTAGCCCTCTATCCTTTGCCTCGCCTTGCACTTTCGGCGACCCTTCGCCTAACCTCCGCGCTTCCGCTTCGCCGTCTGCAGGTACAGCTGGGCGAGGGAGGCGAGGATCCGCACGTGCTCTGCATCTTCGGCGACCTCGGTGTTCTCCTCCTCCAGCAATACGGCGAGTATTGCCTCGTCGTCGGAGTCCATGGCCGAACCGGCCAAATGCCGAACGCTTGGCGGGCGTGGTGGTGGGAGCTCGTAGCGAAGCCGAGCTACGGCGAAGTTCGGACGGCGAAAGCGGTGGCGATGGCGAGCCTATCTAGAGGCGTGGGCATGTCTCGGTGTGGAGGAGCTCCGCTGGCGAAGTCATGACGACAGAGGCGCTGGGAGCTCTTCGTCGCAGTCTGGACGAGTGGATTGGGGGGGGGGGGGGGGATGGGACTGTCTCGCCGACAGAGCTGGCCCACTTCCGTTTTTGCTTCGTCCGGGATCCTGGGAATGGAGTTTGCCGAATCCGGACGAAAAGAGTTTCCTGAGAACGTGACTGGGCCGATTTTCGGCGTCCGGACCAAAAAAAACGCCCTGGGATCGGCGTACTGGAACGTGAGTGGAGATGCTCTAATAGTCCTAGTCATTCCTTTAGTATAACCATACTGTTTTTGGGGTCCCAGTCTCCTTAGTCATTAACGTGTACTTTTTTTTGTTTGGAGCAAGATTGATGTGTACTCCAATATCTCATTTCTCCTTTTGTTGGCTTTGTTCTGCAGGTAGTAACGGTTGGAAAGTTTCGAGGTGGTGGAGCCTTCAATGTCATCCCTGATTCTGTCACAATAGGTGGCACCTTCCGAGCTTTTTTGAAGGAGAGTTTTAATCAATTGAAGCAGCGAATCGAAGAGGTAACAGCGCTGTGACTTTGGGATTTTTTTGTCGTTTTTCTGGTCATTAAGTATTATTGGCTCTTGAAAAGATAAAGAAACAATCAAACAAAATTTACTTACATAAATACTGCTGACGCTTGAATTCTTGAGTTAAATGCTTTATAGTTAAGCTAACTATCAAAATTTTAATTTAATGATTGAACAGTACAATTTGTACACAGCTTTACAACAGCTCGGCCTCTGGCTACCTATATCAAGTTCCCGCTACACCAATGATAATGAATCATAAAACAACGAGTTTGTGGTCAACCTGTTCATCAATTACTATTTTTTAATTTAGAGTACTGCACCATTTGGGTTTTGTAGAAAGTGTCTTTTGGTGTTTGTTTTATCACGGATCGTTAAGCCAAGACCATTGAAAAAATGATACGCACCGAGACCACTGAAAAAATGATACGCAGTAACTAATAACCTTACTTCACTATTTAGAGAAGATTCTCATTGGTGGGCCATGACTGTTGAGTGTGTGTATGGGTAATATCTCTGAGAAGTCAGAGACTTTGCATTTTGAATTCGTTGTAAATCATAATGCATGGTATGTTTCCTGTCTCAGGTCATAGTGTCACAGGCATCCGTCCAGCGTTGCAGCGCTGTGGTGGACTTCATGAACAAAGATAAGCCTTTCTTCCCCCCAACGATCAACAACCCGGAGCTCCATGATTTCTTTGTGAAAGTAGCTGGCGAGATGATTAGCACCAGCAACGTGAGAGACAGGCAGCCACTTATGGGTGCCGAGGACTTTGCGTTCTACGCTGAGGCCGTTCCCAGAACATACTACTACTTTGTGGGAATGCTCAACGAGACCCGCGGCCCGCAGGCGCCACATCACTCGCCCTACTTCACCATCAACGAGGATGTTCTGCCGTACGGTGCGGCCATGCAAGCGTCATTGGTTGGTCGCTATCTGCTCGAGCACCAGCATGTTACCGCTGCTAAGGAAGCACCTCACGAGGAGCTGTAGATGATGCCCTTCTTGAGTGAAACTGGTTAAACGTTAACTGCAATCGATAAAGAAAAGAGGTTCTGCGCCTAGTCAAATCCTGGCTTGCTTGAAGAACATCTCTGTACCTCCAGGTGATTATGCAACATTTTGTACTACTCCGTTCGAAAATAAGTGACTTGGGTTTGGCTAGATTCACTTGTATCTACACACTAAAATGTAATACTCCTTCTGTTCATAAAAAGATGTCACAGCCCTCCCTCCCACCACTTCATTTGATTTTTTGCAAAAACCTCCCTAATAAAGACAGAGCAATTGAAATTTGGGCTTTAAATTCAAAATTCAAACACAAATCTTGTCGATCGAGGTCTCTCCGGCTGCCGGCCTCCCGTCGGAGCTCACGGACGCGCAGGAGGTCCTGCTCGCGGCCGCCCTCGCGGACGCGCAGGAGGTTGCGGCGCCGTCGTATAGGGAGGCGCGCAGGAGCTCGTGACCGCCGACAGGGAGGAGGTCGCGGGCGCACAGGAGGTCACGGCCGCTCGCATCGCCGACGCACAGGAGGTCGTGGACACCCGCGGCCGCTGTGCACAGCTTCCTCTAGCCTCCGTCGTCGTTCCCTCGCCTCCGCAGCTCGTCACTGTTCGCCGCCCCTCCGCCAAGGAAGGAGGTCGTCCACGAGGAGGTCATCGCCTTCTTCTGATGACGGGGACAAGGTGACTGAAACTGCCACGTTTCATGTAATCTTGCTAGCTTCTGACTCAAACTGGCTAAGGAAATCGGTGCTGTGTTAATTCCTGAATACCAATGCACCACAAAATTAAGAGTTTTTCAGCACTAACTGGAGGTTCATGTCCCTGCAAACATCGTGTTAATTTTGATTGTTCAGAATGATGATAATACAGTATTGTTAATTGATCAGAGTCAGCATAGAATTTCTTTTGGTTGGAAGGAGAATCTGTGTAGCATTCAGATAGTTGTGGTTAAGGTGGTGACGTGCAGCAGAAATTAGTTATCCTGAGAGCTTCCTTGCAAGGTAGAGGAACGGCTTCTCGAAGTTGTAGTTGCTCTTGGCAGAGATCTCGTAGTATTGGAGGCTCTTCTTCCTATGGAAGGTCACTGCCTTGGACTTCACCTGATGGTTCTTCACGTCCACCTTGTTGCCGCACAGGACCATGGGGATGTTCTCGCACACCCTGATTGCAACAAATTAATTAGTAAATTGCAAGAGATGCCTCAGATCACATCAAATAAGTGCTAGGTGGAGACTCAAGATATTCTGAGAGAGCAGAAATATTTACCTGCAGATGTCCCTGTGCCAGGTGGGAACGTTCTTGTAGGTGAGTCGGGAGGTAACGTCGAACATGATGATCGCACACTGACCATGGATGCTGAAAACCAGCAGGACATTCAGCAGGAAAATGTAAGAACATACTGTCGCAGCAGGAACAAAGGTAAGAGTGCACTATGGCAAGCACAAATACAAGAAAGTAACAGAACAAGACATGAACCATTGTGTCTGTTGATCATGGCATTATATTTGCTTTGCTGGAAATCACAATCCCAAAACTACAGAACATGTAATCCCATAGGTGCTAAATATAAATCTAGTGCAAATGTCTGAGTACTCAAGATGTTTGGGGTGTTTGGCAGTCCCAAGTAGCAAGCAGACAAATTGCAAATGTCTTCTGAATACCAATGCACATGGCTCATAGTTCAAAAAGAGAGGATATGCATATTAGTAGTGTGATGCTAGTTTTCAGAGTTTTTCTTGTTATGGATGCACCTGAACTTGACCCGAGCTTTTTTGTCTACCTGGGTTGCCCTTTGCCTCGCCCGTTTGTTTGTCGCTCAAGGCTATTGTTGGAGTTCTGTATTGCTCCTGGATCTATCGCCTTAGTGTTGCACTTAACTGAACATTGCTCTTGCAGTCTGTATACTTGATAGAAAATGCTGAACCAATAAAGTTTTTACTAAAATTACTGATATGCATTTACTGGAATTTCAGTATTTACTTTGAAATTTAGACAAGCTACTCATATATATTATTCATGTTGCAGAGAAGAAGATACCATCCATTCACGACAATGCTGAAACTTGATAAGAAAATAGTGCTCTCCAATGTGTAAGTTTCAATTGTCCCTGACCTATAAGAACGAATTAATAATGTTAATAATTTTTAATCTTCTCTTTGCACAACTATATGATAAAACAAATTAAGGATGAAACATAACTATGTAAACTAGTTTCCAAGAGGAAGGAGGTACCACATAGTGCATTGGATGTGTGGAAATATAACAGGATGCGTCAAAAAGACAACTTCTCTGAACCTTTGGTACATGGTAAGTTACTATGCTCGATTCACCTAGTGTATTCTTGTTTTCAAAACAAACAATGTCATTCTCTCAATATCGTTCTTTTTACAGGAATGTGTACTGCCCTGCATAATACCTACAAGATTCCTCTACAAGCTGCTGCTCTCGGTTTGAACAAGATTCCTCAAAATTTTGCTGCCCAAGAAGTTGTTGCTCCTGATTTGGATGTCTAAGAAGTTGTCGCTCTCGACTTGAACGAGATCCCTTAAGGTTTTGTTCCCTGTTAAACAAAAGACACATGATATTTTGGGAGGAACTGGCTCAACGCTCTGGGGCATGGCCTATCTCATTATATAGAAGTATCAAAGGATACGTACAGGTACAATATACAGTCTAACACCCTTCCTCAATCTTAACTGTGGCCTGAAATATTCAGCAAGTTAAGATTGCGTGTACATCCTGTGAACAGCGAAAGCGACAACGGTTTGGTGAAGATATCAGCAAGTTGATCTTTGGAGGAGATAAACTTGATCTGCAGGAGCTTCTGTGCAACTCGTTCTCTCATAAAATGATAGTCAACATCGATGTGTTTCGCGGGCATGGAATACCGAGTTTGAGGACAAGTATGTAGCACCGATGTTGTCACACCAAAGGACAGGAGGCTGGTCTTGTGGCAATCTTCAACTCTCGAAGCAAAGACCGAACCCATATGAGCTCGGCGGTGGCATTGGCAACAGCCTTGTATTCAGCTTCAGTACTACTTCAAGATACTGTAGCTTGTTTACGGGCATTCCAGGCGATCAAATTAGGACCAAAGAACACAGCATGGCCCCCCGTTGATCGCCAGTCATCTGGGTTACCAGCCCAATCCGCATCACTGAAGGCCGCGAGCACGCCAGAGGGTGCCGACCGAATATGAAGTCCAAAAGTGAGAGTAGAACGAACATAGAGCAAGATGCGCTTAATAGTAGACCGATGACCGATGAGTATCCCGTGGAGCATGAAGGTACTGACATACACGGTTAACTGAATAGGAAACATCAGGCCGAGTGTTGGTGAGGTACTGAAGACCCCAACAACACTCCGGTACTCAGTAGCATCATCAGCAGACAGCAGACTACCATCAGTAGCAGACAAAGTCTCAGTGTAGGACATGGGCGTAGTAGCAGCTTTGCACTCAAGCATACCAGCACACCGTAACAGATCCTGAGAGTACTTCTGCTATGAAAGAGCAAGGCCATCACCAGGATACGTGACCTCCAGCCCAAGAAAATAGTGTAGCTTGCCCAGATTCTTGATAGCAAAATCAGAACCTAGAGCCACAATGAGACGATCCGTAGCTACAACAGAGGAGCTAACTAGAATAATATCATCAACATAAACCAGAAGATACATAGTAACCTCTGGGCGCTGAAGAAGGAACAGTGAAGATTCAGCTGTAGAGGGCACAAATCCATGAGTGCGGAGTGCAACGCCGAGTCGTGCATGCCAGTCACGAGGAGCCTGTTTCACGCCATAGAGCGCCTTCACCAGACGACAGAGATGCTGAGGACGAGCAGGGTCAACAAAACCAGGAGGCTGGCGCATGTAGACCTCTTCCTCCAAAACACCATGGAGAAAAGCATTCTGAACATCCATCTGACGAAGATCCTAGCCCCGAGTAACAGCAATAGAAAGAAGCAGCCGAATTGTGGTGGGCTTGACCACGGGACTGAAAGTATCCTCATAGTCGAGCCCATACCTTTGCTTGAAGCCTTTAGCAACCAGCTGAGCCTTGTACCGCTCAATAGAACCATCAGCGTGCTTCTTCACTTTAAAGATCCACTTGGAGTCAATGATATTGACACCAGGACGGGAGGAACCAACTGCCAAGTACCGTTCTGACGGAGGGCCTGAAACTCAAGGTCCATGGCAGCGCGCCAGTGCGGGCTGCTCATCGCAGCCTACTAATGACGAGGCTCGGCAGTGGGATCAGACTATGCTTGAGCTAAGCAGGCAACGATCCAGGCAACCGTGCCATCGGTGCGTTCCTTTGGCCGGTGAACACCGCTGTGACTACGCTTGTGAGGCGCATCGCAACAGTAGCAGGAGGAGGCGGTGCAGAAGCATCGCTTGATGCAGATGGCGATGAAGGTGCAACCGGGGACGGCGGCCCGGAGTCGGGCGACGCGTACATCGGCCCAGGCGAAGGCGGCCCAGCGGGGGCGGAGTGCGTGGGCGACGCGCAAGGCAGCTCCGACCCAGCTGGAGGCGGCGACGGGGCAGGCGGCCCACCCGCAGGCGGGGCGATGGTGACCGCGCGGGAGGCCCAGCAGGCAAGGGCGAGGCTGGACTGGTGACCGGCGGGGTCGAGGGCGCCTCGGGGCATGTCGCATGTGCATGCGACATGCACCGATCGACGTCGGTGTCGACAGGAGTGTCCAGGACCTCCAGACGAGCTCCACGACCAGTACCTGCACCGTGGTTAGGCAATAACACAGACGAATATGCAACCTCGTCAAATTGGCCAGGACTAATAGGAGTTGAATTTGTGGGTGGCACAGAAGAAGACAATGGCATATTCGAAAAAGGAAACAGATTCTCATCAAAGACAACATCGCGAGAGATATAAACACAATTACTAGGAACGTGTAAGCACTTGTAGCTTTTGTGGAGAGCACTATAACCAAGGAAGACACACTTTTTGGATCGAAACTCAAGTTTACGTTTATTGTAGGGCCTTAGATGAGGCCAGCAAGCACAACCAAAATTTTGAAGAATGTGTAGTCGGGAAGTTCTTTAAACAAAATTTCAAGGGGTGTCTTCATGTTTAGTACTCTAGCGGGGGTTCTATTAATCAGAAAATAGACAATGGAAAAAGCATCACTCCAAAAATGGAAAGGCACAAAAAATGGAAAGGCACAGTGGCATGTGCAAGTAAAGTGAGACCAGTTTCAATGATGTGACAGTGTTTGCGCTCAACCGTACCGTTTTGCTTATGTGTATGAGGACAGGGGACACGATGCGATATCCTAAGTTTATTAAAGAAGGTATTGAGATTGCGATATTCGCCCCCCCCCCCCCAATCCGACTGAACATGAATAATCTTATGCTTGAGAAGACGCTCAACATGCAATTAAAATTGCAGAAAAACATTAAACACATCAGCTTTGCTCTTAAGTAAATAGAGCCATGTAAAGCGACTATAAGCATCGATGAAACTAACATAATAATTATAACTAATTATAACCACTGACAGAGGTTTGGGCAGGACCCCATACATCCGAAAACACAAGTTCAAAAGGATTATTGACTACACGAGTGGAAGAAACAAAAGGTTGCTGGTGACTTTTTCCCTGCTGACAAGCATCACATACTGCTAATACTTTTATTACTAGACGATGTAGGGAGCTCATGGCGACGAAGCACATGGCTCACTATAGAAGACGCAGAATGGCCAAGGCGCGCATGCCAATAAGCATATGACACGCGCACACCATTGAAGACCTCCGGACTCGATGGCGCCTCCAGCGCATACATGCCCTGGTGGACCCGACCTCTAAGCAGAACCTCCCGCGTAACTCGGTCCTTAATGAGAAGATAAGACGGATGAAACTCACAAAAAACATCATTGTCATAAGTAAGCTTATGAACAGAGTAAATTGCGAGTGACGGAGGGGACACAAAGGACATTACGAAGATGTAGTCTACAGGAGGAGCTAGAGAGGAGAGATGTCTGGCCAACATGAGTGATGGGCATACCTGAACCATCAGCGGTGCGGACCTTGTCATGGCCACGATAGGGCTCCGGCGAGTTGAGCTTGTTCATCTCGCTGGTCGTGTGATCTGTCGTACCAGTGTCGAAGTACCAGATGGGATCAACGAGTATGATGGTGTCTGGCCATAATAGCTGTCGGCGATGGCGGCTTGCTTCTCATTGCCACGCCCGTCGTTTTCGATGCCAAGGAAGTCACGTTTGAAGCGACGGTGGCACTTGGACGCGAGGTGGCCAAGGATGCCGCACAACTGGCAGGTGGGACGCTGACGGCCACCGGTGTTCGGCGATGGTGGCTGACGCGGTTGCCACTGACCGCTGCCTCCAGTAGGCGGCCCAGGGGGCAGACAAGGCACGGGGGCACGGCTGCCGACAGGGGCACCACGGTGGGCCGTGTTGGCAGTGAGATCGACGTGGTGGGTCGCGCAGCGCTCCTCGACGCGGGCCTCGGTGTACATGAGGCGGGAGTAGAGGTCACGCGGCGTGATCAGTGTCTCACGACCGTTCACGTGCTCCACCATGTTGTTGTAGTTGCTGTCGAGGCCGTGGAGGACGTACTCCGTGAACTCCGCATCACAGAGTGGCTGCCCGATGGACGTCAGTGTGTCCGAGAGCGTCTTGACCTTGTGGAAAAAATCATGTGCCGAGGAGTTGAGCTTCTTGCAGTCGCCAAGTTGACGACGAAGGGCCGTACCGCGAGCTTCAGACTGCTGCGAGTAACTGTGCTCGAACGTGCTCCAGATGTCATAGGAGGACGCGGCGAACAACACCAGGCCGGCAACACTCTCCGTTAGAGAGGACTGCAGCGCAGAGACGATGGCCTAGTCCTGGGCGACCCAACGCGGTACAGGGGGTTTGGCGCAGCCACCCTCATACCATCAGCAGTGTACGCCGCAACCGAGCGCGGCGGGCAGGGGAAGCTCCCATCCACGAAGCCATCGAGGTGACGGCTGCGGAGGAGCGGCAAGATCTGCGCGCGCCAATACAAGTAGTTGTACTGTGTGAGACGCACGGTGATGAGGTTGGCCAGCTGATATGGGGCTGGGACAGCACCCTCGGGAATCATGGGTGCCGGGGCGTCGGAGACGGCATGGGAGAAGGGCAGCACTGGGGCCTCGTAGGGCGCTGCAGTGAACCCTGCCATCGATGGAGCCGGCGGTGTAGACGATGCGGCCGGTGAGACGGCGGCGAACGACACGAGGGGCGCCGATGGCGCGATCGTGGGCTGCGGCGACGGGAAAAACCCGCCGGAGAACGCCGCTATACCGAGGTGAAGGGGGCGCGAGGACGAGGACGGAGCCATGTGGCTCATCGTGCTCATGGAGGACGAGGCGAGCAGCGCCGCAAGGGACGGCGGGATGAAGGGGGCCGTCGAGGCACCGGAGACCAGTGCGGCGACCGTGGTGGTGGACAGGGCAGCGGAGGAGGCCGAGGCAGCACCCGACTCAGTCATGGCGGCGGCCGAAGGGAGCAGCAGCCAGAGAGAAGTGCTGCGGCGGCTAGGGTTGGGGTGGGCGGCCGCTAGGGTAGGAAGTTTTGACCTAGTCTGATACCATGTTACACAAAAGACACAGGATATTTTGGAAGGAACTGGCTCAACGCTCTGGGGCGTGGCATATCTCATTAAATAGAAGTACCAAAGGGTACGTACATGTTGCAGGTACAATATACAGTCTAACACTCCTCAAAAAGCTGTTGCTATTGATTTGGATGCCCAATAAGCTGTCGCTCTCGACTTGAACGAGATCCCTCAAAAAGCTGTTGCTATTGATTTGGATGCCCAATAAGTTCTACCAGATGCCCAATAAGCTGTCGCTCTCGACTTGAACGAGCAAGCAAACTAGCGCTGCTGAAACTAGTGATATCAGTACTGATGTTCTCTGTTTCATCTTAATATTGTAAAATTTCGAAAGAACTTGGTGAACAGACCATTGACCATGGCATTCGGATACTTCAAAGAAATAAGCAAAGTTGCATCAATTCATTGATTTTCAGTGGACTACTCCACATGTTGATTTCTGAAAACATAGACACCTATACTTAAAATGAAAGTTTTATGTATTTTACACACAATTATATACTCCTGAACTGAATAAATTTGAACTAAATGAATTCAATAACATAAATTGAGTACTCCTGAACCGAATAACTTTAATTTAATTGGCACTGAATTTGCACTAACACAGTTACTCCTTAAGACACTGGATAACAGGTTATTCCGCAAGAACCTTCTGCTACTCTTTAAGGCACTGAATTGCAGGTTACTGCACAAGCTTACAACTTATTTGTGACTGAATTACAGGAGTATATGAGATCTCTACAGCCTATTGGAGCTCTGGACAGTTTCTTGGTGAAGAAGAGCCTACCTCAAATCAGTTTCTCTACTCCTCATGCACCTTGGCGGATCTTTCCTCTCAATATTTTTGAACTGAATAACATAATCGCACTCAGCAGCAGGCAACAGGGACTAAGAATATCTACGCGTACCTCAGTCTATTAGCTCCGGCCGGCCAAACCATGTGCCAATCTAGCAGCGCCGCAGCATATCCGGCCGCTGGAGGGGGAGAAAATCCCATCTTGACGCGACAAGGAAGAAGACGACGCGCGGGAGGATGAGGGAGGCGGCGGCGACGAGCGAGAGGAAAGAGGGAGACAGCAGCGCGACGCGGGGAAGAAAGACGGTAGCGTTGTGGGGCGGGAGGGGAGGTGGTGGAGCAAGCCAAAGGGCGGCGTCCGGTGACAGGCGGCACCGAGAGAGAGGAAGAAATGACAACGATAAGACAGAGGACTGCAAGCTTTGTCGGAGATTTGTTATGGATGTTTTTGTAAAGTAGCCCTCCCGAAATCCTTTTATGGACCGAGGGAGTATATGTTTTTGAATCATAAAAACATGATGACTCTGTTTATGCTATTTATATTATTATTTAAGTAATTTAAAATTTTAAAATACTTCCATTGTTAATAAATTCCATTTCTTAAATATTGTATAAGTTAATATTCGTAACTTCGTTTTTGACAAATGATATGTCTAAATCGATTAGCTCGACGAGCCTGTTCTAACTATGCATTCCATTTTATGAACTAAATCATGCATCATAAATTATTAAGTATACAACAATATTTATGAAAGCTGAAAGAGCATGTGGGCCCCATGTGTGGTTTTGGTAATTAATGACAATCTTTGTGGACTAATGTGTGTATTAAGTTGTATTTGTCGGATTTGTCTATTGACATCGCTTGGAGCATGGGTTGGCTTCAAGGTCGATAAAATGTGAAGAAGATATGTTTTGCAAGCTCAATATGCGCCACCTATAGAAGATCTCATGTTTGATGCTTGCCATCCTCGGTGATCATTAATCGATGATGAGGAATTAAGAAAGGCGTTCCATCTTGAGAAGGGCAAGATCGTCTACATCGAGCTTAGGTGGAATGATCAAGGCAAAGGTATAACCTTGATAGGTTTTCCCTTTTGCCGGTCTCATATTGTTAGTGGGAGACCGGGTTTAGGATAGATAGCCGTACTATCAAGAGGGGCTCTCGAATG
This sequence comes from Avena sativa, assembly GCA_916181665.1. Taxonomy (NCBI): domain Eukaryota; kingdom Viridiplantae; phylum Streptophyta; class Magnoliopsida; order Poales; family Poaceae; genus Avena; species Avena sativa. Next base: position 135,861,612 of record OV702295.1, read on the forward strand.
AGTAATTCGATCATATCGTTCGGAGAGAGCTTAAATCTTTGCATACTTTTATCATCGTATTTGGTTGTTATTTGGTATTATCCATGTGAGGATATAGAGCTTGTGGTAATCTCCATAACAAGCTCTTGTTCATCAAAATCGGATCTTCCGTTTGTATCTTGTTGCGATTTTGATCTTGGCGGTTTTCCGGTTTCTCATCAAGTGAGGTATCTCACACTATATTACTTGATACATTCTCACTTGGTGATAACCAATATTTTCAACGCAATTGAAATCGGGTCGATCGGAGTTACTAATCAAAAGTTATAGCCGTTTGAATGTTTGCCTATTTAATTGGAAAAGGAAAAAAGGGGAGCAGTTTCTATTGGGCCGGTACTACCGCCTGTTGGTAACTGACCGCACCTGGCAGCGGCCTCCTCCCTTCAGTCTCCCCGGTAGCTTGGTCCGGCTCTACCGGACCGGCCCGGTAATACCGCCCGGGTGGGCCGGTACTACAGGCTGGCCCATCCCGGCTTGCCTAGCTTCTCCCAAGCCTGCTCCTGCTCCATTTTCTCGCGGTGGCCCACTCACGCGCACCGCCGATCCCGCGTACGCTCGCGCTCGCTCGCGCGCTGCCCGCCGCTGCTGCGCGCGCTAGCGTCACTGGCCCTTGGCCCACTCGCGTGCGCCGCGCTCTGCCGCTGCCTCGCGTTGACCCAGCTCCAGATCCGCTCGCACGTCGCGCGTCACTGGCCCCGCTCGCCCCGCATCTCTTGCGTTGCACGCGCGCTCTGCTGCTGCCTCGATGGGTCCCGCCCACATCGCTCGCTGCCTCGATCCCCTCTCGCCCGCATGCGTTGACCACCAGCTAGCTCACTCCGCCCTTTGTTTTGCTGCTGCTGGGCTGCCGGGCGATAGTACCGGCCCATTCCGGTACTACTGGCCCTGACCGAAAAAGTGCCCCAACGGCCAGATTTTCTTCGGCCACTATTTAAGCCTTTTCCCTTTTTCAGTTTGGGTGGCTTCTTCCTCTCTATCTTGTCAAGATTTGTCTATTATTTGCCCTACTCTTTGAGCTTGATTTATACACACCACTCCATTGATTCTTGCCTATATTTGAGGGGTAGTTATAGGTGATCTTGATCCATATTTTGACCTAACCGATTCATCTCTTTGTGAGTGAATCCTTTGGGATCTAGATCTTGGGGGATTTTGTGTTTCTCTTTGATTCCTCCTCTCTTGTTCCCCCAATAGATTTAGTAGCTTTGTTGGAACTTGAGAGTGAGGGATTGGAGCACCTTTGTGGTGTTCTTACCATTTGCATTCGATGCATCGGTTTGAGTTCTCTTCGGAGGATTTGGTTCGTGATATTCGTTGAAGCTTGTCCCTCTTGGGTTCTTGGAACCCTAGAAGGTTTTGTGGCCTTGGTGGCGTTTGTTGGGAGCCTCCAATTAAGTTGTGGAGAAGTGCCCCAACCTTGTGAGAGGTTCCGGTTTGCCACCAACAAGTGCACTGGTAGTGGAAGTGTGGATCGATCCCGTTGGGGTGAGATTCACCGGAGAATAAGGGAGGCCTTTTGTGGCATAGGTGGTTTGATACCACCCCCTCTCCATATGAGATGTACTCCATGTTGGGAGGAACTCGGTAAAATATCGTCGTCCCCGTGTGCCTCGGTTATCTCTATACCCGAGCTCTTATGCACTTTACTTTGTGATAGCATTCGTGCTTGAAGTATATATCTTGCTATCACATAGGTGTTTATCTTGCTTAGCATAAGTTGTTGGTGCACATAGGTGAACCCTAGATTGTTCTAGATTTTGTGCTTAACAAAGTAAACGTTAGTTTTATTCCGCCTTTGTTGAGCCACTGTCGAAAAAGTTTTTAATCGCCTATTCACCCCCTCTAGGGGACATCTGTATCCTTTCAGAAGCAAAACATGACTAAAAACTTAATCAAATGCTTTATTCTTGTACCCCACACCTCACTCATTCCATGATATGTATGCCATGTAAATTGTGCATCATTCCATCATGGAACTCTTGTTTATTGTCTCATATGATATATATGTTTGTGCTATTTATTTATTTCTGCCCCTTGTGTGTTTGGTTTTATCCAGATAGACGCTGAGCAAGGAGAATATTAGGAGCCACAGGAGTATTACCCAAATCCATCTTATTCTGCAACTGAACTGCCAGGCAAGCATTTTCCCATGCTTGCACTACATATATCACCTACTATATCTATCTTACTCTTTCACCATATCTCGCGATCCGAATTAAATTGAATCCCAAGTATTGCATAGCCTTTATTTTTAAACCCCACCGAAGCTTGTTCCCTAAATCCTATGAGCCATTACTATAGGAGTTGTTTGAGCCATGCGAGCCATAGAATTGCATGTGTAGTGTTTGTGAGTGTCTGAAAAATGAGGTACCTAAACAAATGAATTGAGTAGTAATGAGATAACTAATGAAAGAGGAACCGGTGGACATTATCTGTTATTTGGTTCTTTAAGCCCACTTGTGTCCTGTAGGACCCTAAGTACTCGATTCTTGTTGCTTGACTATCACACTATCTGCATGTGGGACCATGAATCCCCTTAGTCCTAGATTGAGTCATATGTAATTTCTTGGGGCCACAAGTAGTTTGGAGCATTATTATTATCCTGTACTTATGCCATGCTTTACTGCTTTATTTACTATTGTTGCTCATGGAGTGTTTACTACGTCTAGTTTTGGAGCAAATGCAGAATGTTTACGCGGTATCGAAAAGCCCAGTCACACTTTCGGGTTCCCAGTTGTTTACAGACATTATCGCAAACCCCTCGGTCCGTCATGAAGCCGGCCAACTTCGTAGAAGGTAGCTTAGTGGGGTGATCCCCTAAAATCATTTATGAATCTTGCGAATGCTTTGTCGTGATGCCTCTTCGGGTTTTCATTTGTTTTTTATGATTTTCGTGCGTGTGTTGCTATTTGTGCACCCCTCCAAGGTAAATCTTTCTAAAAGTCGTGCCCGCGGTTATGGACGAATTGGAGCACAGTTTCTCGATCATAGACAAGCATAACTAAAGTATCGCTTTTAAATTGACTAAAACTTGACTAGCAATAGTGCAATATTCGTGGAATGAGCAATGAAGCTGCAAACGGATGGGATGTTCTTCCGCCTTCTCATTCGGGAATGGGGAGGAGGGCGAGTGATGCTTATTTATGTTGATATATATCTATTGGGTAATTAACTATTATTTAATTAACGAGTGTTCGTCTATCATTAGTTAGGCGGATGTTGTAGCGTCTCTCTATAGAACTGCTAGGCTTTATTTTTCACTGGAATTGCATCACCCTTAGGTTGTTCCCTTTAGATGCATAAATACTTGCTGAGCCCCTTAGGGTCTCACATGATAAAACATTGGTTCAGATGGATAGATATATCCGCAGGAAGGTTAATGGGTCGAGGAGACCAATGATGGTGGCAATGACCGTCTAGTGTAGAGATGTCACATCCCAAGATTTTCCAAATCTTGTAATGTGAAAAATAAAATAAACAAAATAAATTTTTGTTGAAAATCAGGGTGAAAAGAAACTTTTAGTTTCTAAAAGGAAACTTAAAATCCCATCTTGAACAAACTTTGGTAAAAATTTGAATCCAACAAAAAATCCAAATCAAGAGAAATGCATTCCTGAATGAATGTATCTGGAAATTTAAACACTTGGAAATAAATCCAAACCCTAAACCTAAATGGAATAAAATCATTTCCAAGTATCTCCAAGCCTATGGATTTGATCCATATAAAAACTTGTCAACAAACATTCACAAATGATCAAGAAAGACAAATAGAAATAATATAAGGCCATATAAATTGGTTTCACTCAATCTGGAACCATAAATAAAATCTTATGAATTTAATAAGATAAGAAATTGAATTCCCAAAGCTAATAAAGAACCTATCTAGAAACTCATACCAATTGGTGAGCAAATAATCCTAAAGATCTTTAAAAGGATAAATAAATATCAAACAAGATTTCACAAATTGGAATCACCAAGTTTGGATCTCTAAATAAAAAGATATGGATTTTATAGGAAAAGAAAGAAATATTAAATATTTAAAGACCAAACCAAATCTTGGCCAAATCCATAAACAAATGGAATGATTATAATCCCAATCCAAATAAATAAAAGGATAAAGAATTTTCCAAATAAAATAAAATGGCAATAACCATTCTTTCCCTATCTTAATAAAGACAAAACTCTAAATAGGAATACATGAGAAAATGATATTTGGAATTTACCCAAGTGGAATAAAAGTTGTTTAATCAACTTAAATAAAATAAAACCTCCAAATAAAAATTAGGGAATTAAAACTTTATTAAATTCCATTGGAATTAAAATAAATATCCAATCTTAAATGATTAATAAATCATATTAAATACTTTCCAAATAATTCAAGATGAATTATTTGACACCCTTTTAAGTAAACAAAACCTACTGAAAAGATTTGGAAGGTTTAAAAGAATTTAAATGGTGTTTGAAACATTATTAAAGCCTATTTGATTTAATACAAGGACCTACTTGAATAATTAAAAAGACCCAAAAAGGAATTAAATAAATTCCAAAAATTGACATCAGATTGGGCTACCAACCAGTATTTAAACCTACCCAAAATTTGGCAAGATTTTGAGTTCAAATGAATGCTTGAATTGACCAAACAAAATCAAAACAGAATAAAAGAAAGAGAAAAAGAAAAACAAACAGAACAAAAAAATGTTAAAGGACTCGACCCAGTCAACTAGCCCAACTAGGCCCAGTCCAGCCCACCTCTCCCTCACACACGAACGAATCGTTTTTCACCCGCAGACAGACCCACAGAGACGCCGACCGATGGACCCCGTCCCCTCTCTTTCTCTCTCGCTGCCAGATGACCCCACCGCCAGCTCTCTTCTTCCTCACCCGCGCGCAAACCTCGCCGGCGGTTTTCTGCCATTAAACGCTCGCGTGAATACGCGTTATTTCCCGCGTTACTCCACCCCGCAACCACGCTATCTTAAACGCCCACGCCTCCTCTCTGATTCCCCTTAGTCCCCGCTTCCTCGGAGCCACCAGGCTGCGGCAATTTCACTTTGCTTTGCCGCTGCTCCGACGAGCTTCACGAGCAAATTCCGGCAGCCCTGCATTGCCCCTTGCCTCCTCGACCAAGCTCACGTACTCCCCACCTCCTGGAGCACCTCCCAGTGTCGCCCGCTTGGCCGCGCGTGCCCTGTAGCATCGACGAACAGAGCTCCTATGCCGTCTGCCTCCACTCCGGCGACACCCCCTGGTAACCTCCGACCGCCCCAACCCCTCTGACCGATGCTCACGTTTTTGCCTATCCCGTACGCATCTAACAACACGGTTTGTTTGGTCTGGCGTGACCCATACCTTCGCCTCCGATGACGAACAGAGGAGCCCGACGCCAAGAGCATCTCCAGCGAGCAATCGCTAGCACATGCGAGCGCCCCTTCGTCAACCACGAGCACGTTGAGCATCGGCGAAGCACAGAGAATCTGGTGAGCTACCCCTCTCTTCCTCTAGCCCCCTGTATCGCCGGCAACGCCACCGCCAGTCGCTCCGCCGCCAGTCGTCACCGCTAGCGCCGCTGCTTAGTGTCAAACGCGTAGCGACCGTAGGATCTTGATCTGACGAACGCGATAGAACGAGAGCGAAGGGGTAAGTAGCACCTGCGCACCGTGCGTTGTAACTTAAATCCAACGGCTGCCATCGCACGATCCAACCGAAGCGGTACCGACGAATAGAAACGCGCCGCGTGGCACTAGTTTGGTTTAAAACAGAATTTTGAATCTGATTAGTATGCAAACTTGTAAAATCTATAACTTTTGATCTACACGTGCAAATTTTGCAAACTTTATACCAATGGATTCAGAAAAACAAGCCCTAGCCAACCATGCACTTTGTTTAGTAAAAATCTTCTGGTAAAATGTTTTTTTGTAGAAACTTGTGTATGCTTGTTTAGGATATAAAATTCATTCCAAAATGATTTTGAGGATAAAATCTTTGGCTAATAGTGTGTTTTGAACCTACTGACCATAGGAAACAAATTGTGGTTTCAAAAATGTATTTGGTGAAGCAAAAGAATGAATCTTTGATTTAAACCATTTCTAGTCAAATAAAAATATAGTTTGATTATTAAAAAAATGGTTTTGGAAGAAAACCTTTGAGAATGTTTTTACATTGAACTCACTGACCCTAGACACAATGTTATATGGTTTGAAAACATATTTTGTAAAACCTATAGAAATTTTGCCTTATTAAAAGCATTTCTTCACCACATAAAATAATGACTTGGTTTAAAAATGGTTTATGAAGTGATTTTTTTTGCAAATGACTTGCCACCTTACAAAATGACCATTAGGTGTTTCCAAATGTTTATGACCCATTATAAACCACTTTTACAAATAAAACAATCTTTTGCATGCTTGCATGCATTACTTAGATTTTATCAATTTATGTGATGAATTGTTTGAATGGTAGATTGAATTATTGTTTGCTTGATTGTATTGTAGTGATTTGAAGTGAGTAAACATTGCAAAGATCAAGAAGTGAACCTATACTCTACCAAAAAGGCAAGTGATGCTTCATACTTTTGTCCCATTATTTTCACTATGCATTAGTGATATTTCTAAGTAGGACTTGCATGGAATTTTTGCTAAGTATAAACTATGCCATGGGAAATCCTAATAGATGAAACCTTAGTAGAAATTTCCTAAGTTAAGATTCCTACTACTATCCTGCTTAGCTTAGCTAATAGAAAACAAGGGTGGAATATATATTCATGCTATGGAAAAATTTCTAAGTCTGAGGACTTATGTTTTGTTTAATAAAACAACTAAGTAAATGAATCACCTGGGTGGAATGGAAAGAATGGTTTGTGTTGAGTGGTCATGCAAGTCCAGTATGCTGGGGGAAACTTGGGCTTCACCAAGTCCAGCATGCTGGGGAAAACTTGGTGTCTCACTTGTGGACGGCCACCCAGGAACAAAGAGATTTGAGATGTCAAATGTTGAGAAGCTTCAAGTGCAACCACATGGCATTATGGGCTCTGCCTGGATCATATAGGTTGCAAGAACTTAGCCAAATGGACAGTTGGTGGTAGGGGTTGATAGGTTGGAACGCGTCCATTCTGGTCTAAGGGAAGGCTTCTGAAAGATCTTGTCTTGGTGAAACCAAGTCTTGTGGGGAAAGTGCACCACCTCTGCAGAGTGTAAAATCTAAGTACTTAGCCATGTCCCTGGCAAGGACAATTTGAGCATCAAGAAATGGAAGCTATCAAAATCTCATCATCCCAATTTCTAAGTTAAAAACTTGTGGGTGAACAAGGGTTGAAAGGATCACCAATTTCTATTGGGGAATGCCTTGGGAAAGATTTTTGTTAAACAAAAACTTAGTGTTTTCAAATGATAAGGAAAAATCTATTTTGAGCAAAGCAAGACTAAGCTCCACTTAGCCAAATGCATATAGATCATAGACTCCACTATACTCCCATAGTATCACTTGCCAATACAATTCAAATGTATTGACCCTTGTGGCTGTAACTTGTTATGTTGCAGATTTGTTTGATATTAGTGAAGTTTAATGATTAGGATTACAAGTCTACAACCAACATGTCTGCCTATGGCACTTTGAAGATGAAGGACCCCATGTTTATAGATATTCTGCTGCAATGTAATGTAATAGCCAAATGAGCTATGTAAGATGTAATAACTTATTTTATTCCTGGTTATAAAGTTGTATTATGACCTTTGTTTCTTGATATTACATCTTAACTGTGGATGCTAGCTATTGATCCAGGGACTAGCATTGTAAACACAGGGATCTCTACCTTATTAAAGGTTGGGAACCTTACAGATGGTATCAGAGCATTGTGTTGCCTGTAGGATTTGTAAACCTAGGATTGGACAAAAACCCTTAGAAAAATAGGAGTTGTATTTGTTCCAAAAACTTATTTACAAACTATCTTGTAAACTCTTTCCTCAACCACTTTGGTTTTGATTCTACATCTCTTCTATTTCAAACTTGATGGACAAGCCTACCCCATGGCCAAAGACTTCACCATGTGCTAAGGACTTCATCAACTCTAATGACTTCAACATCTTCAACTCTAATGACTTCAACATCTTCAACTCTAATGACTTCAACATCTTCAGCATTTTCACCAAGGACTTCAATCTTGGATATCACTAAGGACTACAAGTGTGACAAGAAATGTTGCTCATGACTTGAAGACTAAGGAAACACAACCCAGAAGGAACCATCATCTCTTTGAAGTTTTGAGACCAAGATGCAAGAAATTCTTTAAGGATACAAAGATCTTTGTTTGTGATTGCGTGCACATTGCTTGTGTAAATTGTGATGTGTGTGATTAGAATTATTCCCTTAGAAATATTTTGCCTATTCTAATCCCAATCCAACCCAAACAGATGACTTCTCCAAGGAACTCCAACATCAAGGATGGTGACAACAACAACAACCAAGAGGTCAACATGAGAGACCAACGGCTTGCAAGACAAACCCAGTTGAACCAAGCGACAACTCAGTTTTTATCCAACAACAATGAGTTAGACCCAACCATGCAAAAAGTTTTGGAAACTCAATCCAATTTGTTGCAAGGGATGGCTACTCAAATGATCAACATGGGAGACAACTCTTCCCAAGGAGTTTATGACAACAAGGATGACAAAGATGTTATTCTAGAAGGAACCCAAGCTTGCAATATTTGTGGAGACAAGGATCACACTTCCAAGGAGCATGGAGATCAATGCCCCAATAGTGAAGAGAAACATCCAATTGACCAATGCCCCACATCTCAAGCTACTTGTTACCTATGTGAAGGAAATAATCATGTCCCTATCCAATGCCCCATCTATTCCATAGTTGAACAAAGGAAACAAGGTGGAGTGCAATAATTGATTGCAGACTATCATGAGAGAGCCAAGTCTACCAAGAAGGATGAAGACAAAGAAAAATCTCCACTTGTACCTCCATGCAATATGACTCAATTTAAAGGACCAAAGAGGAGACATATGAATTATCCAAGGAGCAATAGAAGGTCAAAAAAACCAGTAAACATTCCTACCTATGAGATAACATATGAAGAGCATGAACTAGAATCACTCCTAGCTTTGGAGAAACCCAAGAAAAAGAAGGACAAAAGCCATGTGCAATGTAATCATTGTAAAGAAATGGGACACTATGCCAGTGAATGTCTAGAGAAGAATAAGTATAAGGAGATTGGCCAAGTGTGGTGCAACAATTGCAAAGAGCTAGGCCATTATATAGCAACTTGCCCACAGAAGATACGTGATTGTAACACCGCGGTTCTGAAAAGACCGTGGCTTCTATGTGACATGCCAATCCCTGGATCGGTTCATTGGCCCACAATAGAATAAGATGAATAACATAGCAAAATATCCGTGTATCATAAATAACAAAGATCCAGAGTACCATTATTACAATAAAAGCTTAGCTCAAGGCTAGCTCAAATTATTCAGGTAGCAACATAAATAAAGTAAATCCTCCATTCTTCAAATTGCCCACAAGTGAACAAGTGCCGAGTGGAGTACCGTGGCCTATATCGATTACTCAGAATCGGAATATCCTGCAACATGAAACGTAGCAGCCCCGAAGGGTCAATACATGGAATGTATGGCAAGTAGAGCTAGTAAAGGAGACAATAGTGCTAACATCTACATGCATATTTGGCAAGTGGAGCTGTGGCTAGCTTGCATTTGCAAATACCTTTGTCCTACTTTCATAAACAGTTTTTGATTTTCTTTGAAAAGATCACAATTAAGTTAACCCAACAATAATAAAGAAATTATGAAATTAGAATGAGCGAGAAACATGTCATGGAATCAATATCAAGCAACTCAGTTGTCCATAACCGGGGACACGGCTAATCGATTAGATTATACACCCTGCAGGGGCTAGTACACTTTACCCATGTGACTTGGCCAGCCCAACTCGTACCATCACTCTCATTTTGGGTGATGATAGGGATAAGTCCAATAAGAGACCGTTCGGGAAGTAGCTCCCCAATCCCGACGCGCACCGGTCCAACCTACCAAAATTCTACATCTCTGGATACGCGGGTTCGAGTTACCACAACCTACTAGGTCCAACCAACCGCCCATTTCATTATTGGCACATGGTTGTACATGTAAGCTACAAAATAAAGAAGCCAATCATTTTCTCTCGATACCTGGGTGCCTTTCCGCAATGATACCACCAAAATTTATCAATCCCATCACACCTAGGAGATTCATTGATTAAGTTGTTTTAGTTTTCGCAAACCAACACTTTTAGAAACAACTTTCAGTGATGTAACCCAGCCCTCGTACATCATAGCATGGCTAAGCACATATACCAACGGTGGTTCATCTACAAGGAAAGCCCTACCACATAATAGGACATAGCATAGCGATAGTATCATCCTACACATGCATCTACAAAAAAACACGACAATGCATTGAAAATAGTAGGACAATATCATGAATAAAGTAGCATCTACTTGCCTTGGTTGTAGCGGTCGGAAGAACAATCCACACACGAGCAAGCGTTGCACTCGTCACAATCTACACGATATAGTTGCATTCATAAACAAACCATCCACAAGCATATGCAAACAAAGATGATGCATAAATGCATGCATGACAGGTGGATTGATGCTACAGCAACACCACATAATCCTATTCAGCAAAGCTACTGAATGCATGCATGGAAAATAATTTTAGCGCAAGGAAAACCATTATGCAAAATATAATGCTCGAAACTAGAGCTAGAAACCAAATAATTCACTACCAAAAACATACTGTTTGTAAAATCTTGGGAAAATTCTACTGTATAGGCATTGCTATTTAGGAACAGTACCAATTGGAATTACTCAAAAAGGAATTATAAAACTCCCTGAGTAATTAAAATACTACAGAAGGCCACTAAATAGTTTCTGAAAAAGTTTTTACTGTAGGCCTATCTTTTTAATTCACTTTGAGATTCCCCTTGTTCTACTGAATCCAGGGACATATTATTTGCAATTTTTGGAGTTACAGATCTTTTTCTATGAATTAATTACTCCAAAAAGGGCATTAACTCATTTAGTTAATCTGGACAAAATCTTGCTGCAAAAGTGTAAAACAATGGTACAACAAGATTCTACACGACTTACTGAATCTACACATATTTTATTTGCAATTTTTGGCCTAGTAGATTAATTTCTACGCAATTTACAAGTTTAAACAAGTTTCTGCCAATTAAATCTATTTATGAAATCGCCCAGTCAAATCTTGACTTTGACCGGCTGAGGTGGCGCTAACGTGGCGGTGGACTGGCTGTTGACCAGTCAACCACCCAGGCTGACTAGTCCACGCCCAATCTGGGCCGTTGGATCGAAGATCGACGGCAGGGGGAGGTGGCGGCGACAGCGAGCTCACCTGAGCGACGGTGGCGAGGCGCGGGCGGCGGCAGCGAGGTCCTCCGGCGACGGCGGGCGGTGCGGCGAGGCATCGGGTCGGCGGGGTCGGGTGTCGGCGCGGAGAGGAGGCGGCGGGCGCGAGCGCGGTCGCCGGCGGCGGGGTCGGCGTCGGGCGGTGGCGGCGGCTCGGGCGGGCGTCGGGGCGGCGGCCTGCGGGGGAGAAGAAGGCGGCGGTCAGGCGGGCGGTGCGGCGAGGTGGCGGCGTGCGCGGGCGAGGCGAGGGCGGCACGGCGAGGTGAGGGCGGCGCGCTCACCTGAGCTAATGGCGGCGGCGGCGGGCTCGAACTCCGGCGAGAAATCGCCGGAGATTTAGGGCGTCGCGATTGCAATTAGATGGGGGTTTTGGAAGAGGGGCTCGAGGAGATCGTTATAGGCAAGAAAAATCGTTGAAATCGGTTCGGAAACGACACGGGAATCCCGCGAGAATCGTGCTAGTAGTTGGAGCTCGAGACGAACTCGGCTGACAGGCGGGCCCCGCGTGGAGGTGACTGGAGGCGGCCGACGGGCGGGCCCCGCTCGTCAGCGGGTCGACAGCTGGCGGCGGCAGTTACTACGCGTCGCGTGGGCGGCGGCGGCTGCGCGCGCTGCTGGCTGCTGCGTGGGCCGGCTCGGCCCAGCGGCTGCGCCCCTTTTTTTTGCAACTTCCTATTTAGTATTTCCTCCGTAACTTTTTCATACGGACTCCGAATTGGGCGAAACTTGTTCCTAAATTTTTCGAAAATCTAGGAGATCAAACTAGGGTCATGTGGTGAGTGAACCCACTAGTTTACAAGGGTGGAAAACACAAGTCCTAGTATACCCTCCCGCAGAAGCATTTTAGTAAAGTAAAATAGGGTTTTGAAAACAGCGTTTTACCGAATCATTTCAATCGGATGTTTTGCATGGAAGAACATGATGCAATGATATGAATGATATGCAGAACCAAATCTAAAATTTGGGATGCGACAAGACTAACCCCCTTAAGATGAATCTCGTCCCCGAGATTCGGCGCGGCTAGCAAATAGGTGCGGGTAGTCCTCTCGGATGTCATCCTCACGCTCCCAAGTGGCTTCCTCTTCGGTGTGGTGGCTCCACTGCACCTTGCAAAACCTGATCGTCTTGGTACGGGTAATCCTCTCCGCTGTCTCCAGAATCTTGACCGGCTTCTCCTCATAGGTCAAGTCGTTCTCAAGCTGAACCTCCTCTAGTGGCACAGTGTCTCTTAATGGTGTATCCACCATCTCCGGATGGCACTTCTTCAGCTGGGACACGTGGAACACATTGTGAACAGCGGGCAGAGCCTCTGGCAACTCAAATTGATAAGCAACTTCTCCTTTGCATGCTAAGACCCGATACGGTCCAATAAACCGAGGTGCCAGCTTACCCTTGATTCCAAATCTCTTGATTCCACGAAGTGGCGACACTCTGAGGTATGCTCTATCACCTATCTCATACACCACTTCCTTGCGCTTGGCGTCAGCGTAGCTCTTCTGCCTTCATTGTGCTACCTTCAGCCTGTCCCTAATCAAGGCGACCTTCTCCTCAGCGTCCTTGATCAAATCAGGTCCAAACAACTAACGTTCTCCTACTCCATCCCATAGCAGTGGTGTCCGGCACCGTTTCCCATACAGTACATCAAACGGTGACGTCTTGATGCTGGTTTGATAGCTGTTGTTGTAGGAAAACTTAGCATACGGCAAATTCTCATCCCAACTAGAGCCATGAGCCAAAGCGCAAGCTCTCAGCATGTCTTCCAAAATCTGATTCACCCTCTCGGTCTGTCCATCAGTCTGTGGGTGGAATGCTGTGCTAAACTCCAACCTAGTACCAAGTGACTCGTGCAGCTGGCGCCAGAAGTGTGAGGTAAATTGGGTCCCCCTATCAGATACAATACTCTTGGGAACTCCATGTAGGCACACAATTCTGTCCATATAAATTTTGGCCAACTTTGCACTCGTATAGGTCGTCTTCACCGGTATAAAGTGGGCTACCTTGGTCAAATGGTCGACTACTACCCAAATGGAGTCATATCCTGACCTGGTCCTGGGCAATCCTGTGATAAAATCCATTCCCACTTTATCCCACTTCCAATCCGGCACGGGCAATGGCTGTAGCAATCCTGCTGGTTTCTGGTGTTCCGCCTTCACTCGGCTACACACATCACATAGGGCAATATGCTCCGCGATGTCTCCCTTCATGTTGTTCCACCAGAATCTGTCCTTTAGGTCCATATACATCTTCGTATTGCCCGGATGTATGGAGTACGACGAGTCATGAGCTTCCTGCAGAATCAACTTCCTTATCTCCGGATCGTTGGGGACGCACAAACGATTTCCATACCAAAAGGTTCCTTGCTCATCCTCGCAGAATTCCCTTGCTCGATCCTCCTTCATCTTTTCCTTTACTTCATCAATCTCCTTGTCTCCCACTTGAGCCTTCCTGATTCTGTCCTGTAGCGTTGGTTGGACTTCCATTGCCGCCAAATATCCTTCTGACACTACCTCCAGTCTAAGGTCCTTGAATTGCTTACACAAATCCTCGGGCAATTCCCCAATTGTCAATCCATTGGCATAAACCTTCCGGCTCAGAGCATCTGCTACTACATTGGCCTTTCCTGGGTGGTATTGTAGATTCATATCATAGTCCTTGATAAGTTCCAACCATCTCCTTTGCCTCATATTCAGTTCCTTCTGTGTAAATATGTACTTCAGGATCTTGTGGTCAGTGTACACATCACAGTGTTTTCCCATTAAGTAGTGCCTCCATACCTTGAGCGCATGAACCACTGACTCTAACTCCAAGTCATGTGTGGGATAATTCCATTCATGGTGTTTAAGTTGTCGCGAGGCGTATGACACCACTCTTCCATCTTGCATCAGCACACTGCCAAGTCCCTGTCGAGAAGCATCACCAGTACACTTGGAAATCCTTCTGAAGATCAGGTAAACACAGAACATGCGCGGTCACTAGTCGATGCTTTAGTTCCTGAAAGCTGGCCTCACACACATCCGTCCATTCAAACTTCCTCTCCTTCTTCAAAAGTTCAGTCATCGGCTTAGCAATCTTGGAGAAGTTTTCAATGAACCTCCTGTAATATCCAGCAAGTCCCAAAAAGCTTCGTATCTCTCCCGCATTCTTGGGTGCTTCCCACTCAGTTACTGCAGTCACTTTGCTTGGATCAACAGCGACTCCTTCTCCTGACACCACGTGTCCAAGAAATCCAACAGTGTTAAGCCAGAACTCACACTTGCTGAATTTGGCATACAACTTGTGTTCCCTCAGCTTCTCCATAATCAGTCGCAGATGTTTCTCATGCTCAGCATCATCCTTGGAATATATCAGTATGTCATCAATAAACACCACCACGAACTTGTCCAAGTACTCCATGAATACCTTGTTCATCATGGTCATGAAATATGCCGGGGCATTTGTTAGTCCAAAAGACATAACTGTATACTCATATAAGCCATACCTAGTGGTGAAAGCGGTTTTTGGTATGTCCTCCTCCCGGATCTTCAAGTGGAAGTAGCCCGATCGCAGATCAATCTTGCTGAACACCTTCGCTCCTTCCAGTTGATCAAACAAATCATTTATGTTCGGTAGAGGGTACTTGTTCTTGATGGTTACTTCATTCAGCGAGCGATAGTCCACCACTAATCTCTTGCTGCTGTCTTTCTTCTCCACAAACAGAACAAGTGCACCCCATGACGACGAACTAGGCTGAATGAATCCTTTGTCCAACTGCTCTTTCAGCTGCTTCTTCAATTCTTTCAGCTCATCCACATCCATCTTGTATGGTCTCTTTGCTATAGGTCCTGTCCCCGACATCAGATCGATGAGAAACTCCACTTCCCTGTCAGGTGGCATACCTGGCAGCTCTTCCGGAAACACGTCGGGGTAATCCCTAATCACAGGCACAGTATCCATGCTAACCCCCTTAAGAGAATTCAGCTTACACCTTCCCGGTCGCACTGCCGACTTGAACCTAATTCTCTTACCATCCAGGGTTTTGAGTGAAACAGCTCGCTATGCACAATCTATGTGTCCCCCATGCATAGACATCCAATCCATACTCAGAATAACATCTAACCCTTGTGACTCCAACACTACCAGATGTGCAATGAAGTTGTGTGTTCCAATCCTCACAGTTAAGCCGCGGCATCCCGCGCTAGCTATCATATCTCCTCCAGGTGAGCTTACTCTAATAGACTCTTTCATAGACTCAGTAGGTAGCTTATACTTATCCACAAATGCCCTTGATATGAATGAATGCGATGCACCAGTATCGAAAGGTATAAGTGCAGGGTGAGTGTTGATTGGGAACTTACCAATCACAAGGTCAAGCTCATCTGGGATCTCCTCCACATTCATGTGGTTCACTGTGGCCTTCTGGTTGTTGGTTGGCTTCAGTCCCTTCCTCTCCTGACAGTTGTCAGCATAATGTACCTTCTGGCCACACTTGAAGCATGTCACCTCACTCAGATCCTTCTTCACAAAGCTGCGATCACGGTTGCGGTCATGTCCACCGTGTCCTCCAGAATGGTGAGAGTGTCCTCCCTTGTGGCTGTGGTGGCTGCTCTTGTGGTTGTCATGGCGATGTCCATCGCCTCCATGGTGGTGGCGGTCATGGATCCCATGGTGCCCATGGTCACTCCCTCCATGCTTGGAGTATCCATCATAAGAAGTGCGAGACTTGTGGTGGGAACCAGAGTGGTGATTGCTGCTCTTTCTCTTGCGGTTCTCCACCTGCTTGTGCTTCCCTTCCAAGATCCTGGCCTTGTCCATAAGCTCCTGGAAAGTGGGGCAATAAACAACCAGTAGCTGCACTGAAAGCTCGTCACTGAGGCCATCCAGGAATCTCTCCCTCCTTTTTGCATCAGTGTCAACATCCTCACGTGCATAACGGGACAGGTTGTTGAACTCCTCAATGTACTCAGCCACGGTGCGGTTGGATTGGCGCAAGTTGCGAAACTCCTTCCTCTTCAGGCTCAGAACTCCTGAAGACACGTGGTTGGTCCTGAAACCTTCCTCAAACATTGCCCAAGTCACAGTGTCCAGCGGGTGGGTGATCTGAAAAGTGTCCCACTAAGAAGCGGCTGGTCCCTCCAGTAGGTGAGCGGCAAACCTCACCTTCTCAGCATCAGTGCATCCAACAGTTACCAGATCCTTGTTGACTGAACGCAACCAGTCGAGAGCAACCATTGGTTCCGTTGCAGTAGAGAACTTAGCTGGCCTTAGCCTCAGAAATCTGGTGAGAGCATCTCCCTGAGGCTGGTTGTTCCCATTGTTGTTGTTGTTGTTCTGAGCTTCCATGAACTGGGTCATAACTTGGGTCAGCTGTGCCTGAGCTGCCATGAGCTGCTCCAACTCAGTGGGTTGACAGCGGGAAGGCATCTGCGGTTCAGCACAGGTAAGCTTAGAAAGAATCAACTACGATAATAGGATTCTACCCATGCATTATGATCAAACAACAACAAACAATAGCAGACAATCCCAAGCAAGCAACACATCACCAAACAAGTGATCCAGCAACATCCCAGGGGTTATCCTAGCTGTATATACCTACTCAAATAGTTTTACAAGAGTTGGCAATGGTTAACTAAACAGTTGATCAACAAAGCAGCAAAAACAGCAATCTGCCAGAACAGTCCAGCAGTGTTCACGAATTTTTCTACCTGACTTAGACTCTTCAGGAATTTTAGCTGATTTTTGCACATACAGTACAGAGAGTTTCGCACCAGCCCTATTTTTTTCAGATTTTTCCCAGATACCAGAAAAATATGAAAAATCGTACAGTACTGCTGTATCAGCAGAAAACTGCAGCGAAAATAACATAGGTATTAACCAAACTTGCCATAACTCTTTCATAAAATTCGCACAAATAATTCCTGGGATATTGAAGTACACAAATAAGCAACTAAACACTCTTAAGCTAACTGTAACTAAGTTTTACATCGATCGAGACTAATCCTAACGATTTTTCCTAACGAGGACTAATTGGTGGACTTCTATCTACTTCTTGAAGAGGTTGCGGTAGGTCCTTGCACTCTTGCATTGGCGCTTATGTCCACGGTTCAACCATGGCAGTGGAGTGTACACCTCTCCTGAGTCATCACTTGAAATCTCAAACTCCACCTCTTCTGGATCCTCCTCTTCTTCTTCACTTTCAGCTGCAACAACAACAGCTTCATCTCCTCCACCATCATCGTCTCCATCATCATCATCCTCGTCCTCATCATCATCATCATCATTCCCACTGTCATCATCATCATCATTGTTGCCACCATCTCCATTGTCATCATCAGAGGGTGGATTCAGCTGTGCTTGGAGAACGGCAATCTAGGCTGCCATAGCTTCAATAGTTTGATCCCTTTCCTGGACGGTCCCTTGCAGCTGTTGTATGTTCTGGGTGTTTTCCTGCACAGTTCCATGAAGATGAGCTATGGTTGCATCTCTGCCTATCAGGGCATTCTCCAGAACTCCCACAGCTTCATGCAAGGTGTCAATCTCCTGTCCTTGGACCAGCATACCATTGCTGGCAAAATCTGCAATCTCCTTTATCATCATCACTTTCTCAGCTAGAGCTCCATTCTCCCTTTCCATGTCCTCTATGTGCCTCCGACGGGGAGGCATGTTGTTCCTGTCGCCCGGGGTAATCACAATGTGTCCATCTTCATCACGCCTCCCATAGTCACGGTAGGGTGAATCTGCCGGCAGTAGGTGTCTGACATGATGGCACTGGCGAGACAGGGCTTCATGTATGGCCAAGTTAATTCCAAGTCCACAGTTGCAGTATGTCTTGGTGTAGATCAGATGCACAGGGTTTGGCAAGGCGGCATCCCTGAAGATGAAGGTGGTGATCTCCCATGCATCCTCACCATATCCATAGGTGTACAACCTTCTCCCCTTGAACATGGGCAGTGCAATCCCAATGACTGCGAGAGCTGTGCTAACTGTCTTACAAAGGGCCTTGGTGACTCCATGGTTGCATACTCAGTCCTGACTTCTCCCATCTATCAATTAAAAGAGGAAAGTGTGAGAATAGCATATGGTAAGAATTTACGAGAGTGAAAGGCATAAGATGAAAGACAGAGTTAATATAAGCTTTAATAATTCTATGGTTTCCTAATCCAATCCTAGGTCACGATCCTATAGTCGACACACGGGCTCTGATACCATCTTGTAACACCGCGGTTCTGAAAAGACCGTGGCTTCTATGTGACATGCCAATCCCTAGATCGGTTCATTGGCCCACAATATAATAAGATGAATAACATAACAAAATATCCGTGTATCATAAATAACGAAGATCCAGAGTACCATTATTATAATAAAAGCTTAGCTCAAGGCTAGCTCAAATTATTCAGGTAGCAACATAAATAAAGTAAATCCTCCATTCTTCAAATTGCCCACAAGTGAACAAGTGCCGAGTGGAGTACCGTGGCCTATATCGATTACTCAGAATCGGAATATCCTGCAACATGAAACGTAGCAGCCCCGAAGGGTCAATACATGGAATGTATGGCAAGTAGAGCTAGTAAAGGAGACAATAGTGCTAACATCTACATGCATATTTGGCAAGTGGAGCTGTGGCTAGCTTGCATTTTCAAATACCTTTGTCCTACTTTCATAAACAGTTTTTGATTTTCTTTGAAAAGATCACAATTAAGTTAACCCAACAATAATAAAGAAATTATGAAATTAGAATGAGCGAGAAACATGTCATGGAATCAATATCAAGCAACTCAGTTGTCCATAACCGGTGACACGGCTAATCGATTAGATTATACACCCTGCAGGGGCTAGTACACTTTACCCATGTGACTTGGCCAGCCCAACTCGTACCATCACTCTCATTTTGGGTGATGATAGGGATAAGTCCAAGAAGAGACCGTTCGGGAAGTAGCTCCCCAATCCCGACGCGCACCGGTCCAACCTACCAAAATTCTACATCTCTGGATACGCGGGTTCGAGTTACCACAACCTACTAGGTCCAACCAACCGCCCATTTCATTATTGGCACATGGTTGTACACGTAAGCTACAAAATAAAGAAGCCAATCATTTTCTCTCGATACCTGGGTGCCTTTCCGCAATGATACCACCAAAATTTATTAATCCCATCACACCTAGGAGATTCATTGTTTAAGTTGTTTTAGTTTTCGCAAACCAAAACTTTTAGAAACAACTTTCAGTGATGTAACCCAGCCCTCGTACATCATAGCATGGCTAAGCACATCTACCAACGGTGGTTCATCTACAAGGAAAGCCCTACCACATAATAGGACATAGCATAGCGATAGTATCATCCTACACATGCATCTACAAAAATACACGACAATGCATTGAAAATAGTAGGACAATATCATAAACAAAGTAGCATCTACTTGCCTTGGTTGTAGCGGTCGGAAGAACAATTCACACACGAGCAAGCGTTGCACTCGTCACAATCTACATGATACAGTTGCATTCATAAACAAACCATCCACAAGCATATGCAAACAAAGATGATGCATGAATGCATGCATGACAGGTGGATTGATGCTACAGCAGCACCACATAATCCTATTCAGCAAAGCTACTAAATGCATGCATGGAAAATAATTTTAGCGCAAGGAAAACCATTATGCAAAATATAATGCTCGAAACTAGAGCTAGAAACCAAATAATTCACTACCAAAAACATACTATTTGTAAAATCTTGGGAAAATTCTACTGTATAGGCATTGCTATTTAGGAACAGTACCAATTGGAATTACTCAAAAAGGAATTATAAAACTCCCTGAGTAATTAAAATACTGCAGAAGGCCACTAAATAGTTTCTACAAAAGTTTTTACTGTAGGCCTATCTTTTTAATTCACTTTGAGATTTCCCTTGTTCTACTGAATCCAGGGACATATTATTTGCAATTTTTGGAGTTACAGATCTTTTTCTACGAATTAATTACTCCAAAAAGGGCATTAACTCATTTAGTTAATCTGGACAAAATCTTGCTACAAAAGTGTAAAACAATGGTACAGCAAGATTCTACATGACTTACTGAATCTACACATATTTTGTTTGCAATTTTTGGCCCAGTAGATTAATTTCTATGCAATTTACAAGTTTAAACAAGTTTTTGCCAATTAAATCTATTTATGAAATCGCCCAGTCAAATCTTGACTTTGACCGGCTGAGGTGGCGCTGACGTGGCGGTGGACTGGCTGTTGACCAGTCAACCGCCCAGGCAGACTAGTCCACGCCCAATCTGGGCCGTTGGATCGAAGATCGACGGCAGGGGGGAGGTGGCGGCGACGGTGAGCTCACCTGAGCGACGGCGGCGAGGCGCGGGCGGCGGCAGCGAGGTCCTCCGGCGGCGGCGGGCGGTACGGCGAGGCGTCGGGTCGGCGGGGTCGGGTGTCGGCGCGGAGAGGAGGCGGCGGGCGCGCGCGCGGTCGCCGACGGCGGGGTCGGCGTCGGGCGGCGGCGGCTCGGGCGGGCGCCAGGGCGGGCGGCGGCGGCTGCGCGCGCTGCTGGCTGTTGCGTGGGCCGGCTCGGCCGGCGGCTGCACCCCTTTTTTTCTAATTTCCTATTTAGTATTTCCTCCGTAACTTTTTCATACGGACTCCGAATTGGGAGAAACTTGTTCCTAAATTTTTCTAAAATCTAGGAGATCAAACTAGGGTCATGTGGTGAGTGAACCCACTAGTTTACAAGGGTGGAAAACACAAGTCCTAGTATACCCTCCCGTAGAAGCATTTTAGTAAAGTAAAATAGGGTTTTGAAAACAGCGTTTTACCGAATCATTTCAATCGGATGTTTTGCATGGAAGAACATGATGCAATGATATGAATGATATGCAGAACCAAATCTAAAATTTGGGATGCGACAGTGATGAACTCAATCTTATCACCTGCTACAATTGTGATAACCAAGGACATTATGCAAGCAACTGTCCAGAAAAGATGAAGCACAAGATAAACAAGCCTATGAAGGATCTCAGCCTTGTCACATGTTTCAAATATGGAAACAAAGGACACTATGCAGATGTTTGTCCAGAGAGATTTCAATAAGATCCCAAGCAAGCCAAAATGTAATTTAGTTGGAAATTTTTTAAGGGTGGTAGTACCCTAGATGCTTTGAGCCAATTTGTAACCCCTAGCCTCCCCAAATCTCGGGACGAGATTTATTTTAAGGGTGGTAGCCTATCACATCCCAAGATTTTCCAAATCTTGTAATGTGAAAAATAAAATAAACAAAATAAATTTTTGTTGAAAATCAGGGTGAAAAGAAACTTTTAGTTTCTAAAAGGAAACTTAAAATCCCATCTTGAACAAACTTTGGTAAAAATTTGAATCCAAGAAAAAATCCAAATCAAGAGAAATGCATTCCTCAAAGAATGTATCTGGAAATTTAAACACTTGGAAAATATATCCAAACCCTAAACCTAAATGGAATAAAATCATTTCCAAGTATCTCCAAGCCTATGGATTTGATCCATATAAAAACTTGTCAACAAACATTCACAAATGATCAAGAAAGACAAATAGGAATAATATAAGGCCATATAAATTGGTTTCACTCAATCTGGAAGCATAAATAAAATCTTATGAATTTAATAAGATAAGAAATTGAATTCCCAAAGCTAATAAAGAACCTATCTAGAAACTCATACCAATTGGTGAGCAAATAATCCTAAATATATTTAAAAGGATAAATAAATATCAAACAAGATTTCACAAATTGGAATCACCAAGTTTGGATCTCTAAATAAAAAGATATGGATTTTATAGGAAAAGAAAGAAATATTAAATATTTAAAGACCAAACCAAATCTTGGCCAAATCCATAAACAAATGGAATGATTATAATCTCAATCCAAATAAAATAAAAGGATAAAGAATTTTCCAAATAAAATAAAATGGCAATAACCATTCTTTCCCTATCTTAATAAAGACAAAACTCTAAATAGGAATACATGAGAAAATGATATTTGGAATTTACCCAAGTGGAATAAAAGTTGTTTAATCAACTTAAATAAAATAAAACCTCCAAATAAAAATTAGGGAATTAAAACTTTATGAAATTCCATTGGAATTAAAATAAATATCCAATCTTAAATGATTAATAAATCATATTAAATACTTTCCAAATAATTCAAGATGAATTATTTGACACCCTTTTAAGTAAACAAAACCTACTGAAAAGATTTGGAAGGTTTAAAAGAATTTAAATAGTGTTTGAAACATTATTAAAGCCTATTTGATTTAATACAAGGACCTACTTGAATAATTAAAAAGACCTAAAAAGGAATTAAATAAATTCCAAAAATTGACATCAGATTGGGCTACCAACCAGTATTTAAACCTACCCAAAATTTGGCAAGATTTTGAATTCAAATGAATGCTTGAATTGACCAAACAAAATCAAAACAGAATAAAAGAAAGAGAAAAAGAAAAACAAACAGAACAAAAAAAATGTTAAAGGACTCGACCCAGTCAACTAGCCCAACTAGGCCCAGTCCAGCCCACCTCTCCCTCACACACGAAAGAATCATTTTTCACCCGCAGACAGACCCGCAGAGACGCCGACCGGTGGACCCCGTCCCCTCTCTTTCTCTCTCGCTGCCAGACGACCCCACCGCCAGCTCTCTTCTTCCTCACCCGCGCGCAAACCTCGCCGGCGGTTTTCTGCTGTTAAACGCTCGCGTGAATACGCGTTATTTCCCGCGTTACTCCACCCCGCGACCACGCTATCTTAAACGCCCTCGCCTCCTCTCTGATTCCCCTCAGTCCCCGCTTCCTCGGAACCACCAGGCTGCGGCAATTTCACTTTGCTTTGCCGCTGCTCCGACGAGATTCACGAGCAAATTCCGGCAGCCCTGCATCGCCCCTTGCCTCCTCGACCAAGCTCACGTACTCCCCACCTCCTGGCGCACCTCCCAGTGTCGCCCGCTTGGCCGCGCGTGCCCTGTAGCATCGACAACCTCGACGAACAGAGCTCCTCCACCGTCTGCCTCCACTCCGGCGGCACCCCCTGGTAACCTCCGACCTCCCCAACCCCTCTGACCGATGATCACGTCTTTGCCTATCCCGTACGCATCTAACAGCACAATTTGTTTGGTCTGGCGTGACCCATACCTTCGCCTCCGATGACGAACAGAGGAGCCCGACGCCAAGAGCAATCGCCAGCACATGCGAGCGCCCCTTCGTCAACCACGAGCACGTTGAGCATCGGCGAAGCACAGCAAATCTGGTGAGCTACCCCTCTCTTCCTCTAGCCCCCTGTATCGTCGGCAACGCTACCGCCAGTCGCTCCGCTGCCAGTCGTCACCGCCAGCGCCGCTGCTTAGTGGTCAAACACGTAGCGGCCGTAGGATCTTGATCTGACGAACGCGATAAAATGAGAGCGAAGGGGTAAGTAGCACCTGCGCGCCATGCGATGTAACTTAAATCTAACGGCTGCCATCGCACGATCCAACCGAAGCGGTACCGACGAATAGAAACGCGCCGCGTGGCACTAGTTTGGTTTAAAACAGAATTTTGAATCTGATTAGTATGCAAACTTGTAAAATATATAACTTTTGATCTACACGTCCAAATTTTGCAAACTTTATACCAATGGATTCAGAAAAACAAGCCCTAGCCAACCATGCACTTTTTTTAGTAAAAAGCTTCTGGTAAAATGTTTGTTTTTGCAGAAACTTGTGTATGCTTGTTTAGGATATAAAATTCATTCCAAAATGATTTTGAGGATAAAATCTTTGGATAATAGTGTGTTTTGAACCTACTGACCATAGGAAACAAATTGTGGTTTCAAAAATGTATTTGGTGAAGCAAAAGAATGAATCTTTGATTTAAACCATTTCTAGTCAAATAAAAATATAGTTTGATTATTAAAAAAATGGTTTTGGAAGAAAACCTTTGAGAAATGTTTTGGAAATAAACTGACTGACCCTAGACACAATGTTATATGGTTTGAAAACATATTTTGTAAAACCTATAGAATTTTTGCCTTATTAAAAGCATTTCTTCACCACATAAAATAATGACTTGGTTTAAAAATGGTTTATGAAGTGAAATCTTTTGCAAATGACTTGCCACCTTACAAAATGACCATTAGGTGTTTCCAAATGTTTATGACCCATTAGAAACCACTTTTACAAATAAAACAATCTTTTGCATGCTTGTATGCATTACTTTGATTTTATCAATTTATGTGATGAATTGCTTGAATGGTAGATTGAATTATTGTTTGCTTGATTGTATTGTAGTGATTTGAAGTGAGTAAACATTGCAAAGATCAAGAAGTGAACCTATACTCTACCAAAAAGGCAAGTGATGCTTCATACTTTTGTCCCATTATTTTCACTATGCATTAGTGATATTTCTAAGTAGGACTTGCATGGAATTTTTGCTAAGTATAAACTATGCCATGGGAAATCCTAATATATGAAACCTTAGTAGAAATTTCCTAAGTTAAGATTCCTACTACTATCCTGCTTAGCTTAGCTAATAGAAAACAAGGGTGGAATATATATTCATGCTATGGAAAACTTTCTAAGTCTGAGGACTTATGTTTTGTTTAATAAAACAACTAAGTAAATGAATCACCTGGGTGGAATGGAAAGAATGGTTTGTGTTGAGTGGTCATGCAAGTCCAGTATGCTGGGGGAAACTTGGGCTTCACCAAGTCCAGCATGCTGGGGAAAACTTGGTGTCTCACTTGTGGACGGCCACCCAGGAACAAAGAGATTTGAGATGTCAAATGTTGAGAAGCTTCAAGTGCAACCACATGGCATTATGGGCTCTGCCTGGATCATATAGGTTGCAAGAACTTAGCCAAATGGACAGTTGGTGGTAGGGGTTGATAGGTTGGAACGCGTCCATTCTGGTCTAAGGGAAGGCTTCTGAAAGATCTTGTCTTGGTGAAACCAAGTTTTGTGGGGAAAGTGCACCACCTCTGCAGAGTGTAAAATCTAAGTACTTAGCCATGTCCCTGGCAAAGGACAATTTGAGAATCAAGACATGGAAGCTATCAAGAATCTCATCATCCCAATTTCTAAGTTAAAAACTTGTGGGTGAACAAGGGTTGAAAGGATCACCAATTTCTATTGGGGAATGCCTTGGGAAAGATTTTTGTCAAACAAAAACTTAGTGTTTTCAAATGATAAGAAAAAATCTATTTTGAGCAAAGCAAGCCTAAGCTCCACTTAGCCAAATGCATATAGATCATAGACTCCACTATACTACCATAGTATCACTTGCCAATACAATTCAAATGTATTGACCCTTGTGGCTGTAACTTGTTATGTTGCAGGTTTGTTTGATATTAGTGAAGTTTAATGATTAGGATTACAAGTCTACAACCAACATGTCTGCCTGTGGCACTTTGAAGATGAAGGACCCCATGTTTATAGATATTCTGCTGGAATGTAATATAATAGCCAAATGAGCTATGTAAGATGTAATAACTTATTTTATTCCTGGTTATAAAGTTGTATTATGACCTTTGTTTCTTGATATTACATCTTAACTGTGGATGCTAGCTATTGATCTAGGGACTAGCATTGTAAACACAGGGATCTCTACCTTATTAAAGGTTGGGAACCTTACAAGAGATTCCTAGGTTGGAGATCTGTGAGGTCTGGGGGCGGGATGTGCTTATTTTCATGGTATCTTATGCCAATTTTCTTCTTATCCATACTCGGATCTTGTCTTCCGCTTCCGCTTGATACTCTGATATGTGATGTATGAGGATGTATCCTAAACTATTAGAACTATCTAGGATATTTGGATCTTGCCGTATGGTGTTGAATATTTTTGTTTGTTTTAGATGGTTTGGCTCTGATGTACTCTTGTATGTCATTGGCATACATACTCATTTGTGTAAGCTTGACTGGAAGTCTAGCCGGTTACGCCTCTCGCACTTGAAGCTATAACCATGAGAACTGTGTAGGGTCGTTGGCCTATACCGTGCCCTGCTCCGCTTAGACGGGCCTGCACGTGGGTGGCCTTTGGGCCTCCGCGGTAGCACCACCTTATGCACTTTTGGGTTATACCGGCTTGTGATTTAGAGCGTAGGGTCTAGGGGATTACATCCATTTTTCTTCTGATCCCAAAACGAGACCTGAAAGCCGATAGCAAGTCTGCCGACGACACGGCGGGATGCATGCCTAGCACGGTGGCCATGAGAGCATTGTCATCAAACTCCTCTACCAGGGCTACCATGCCTAGGGTGCACGACAACACGCAACCGCCGAAGGCCGATCGCCAGTCTGGATTTCCCGACGGGACGCACTCCGCCATGCGAGAAGGTCTAGGCAGAGGCGAGAGGCTAGGATGGGGACGCGAAGCTCCGACATGACAACTAGGAAAAACGAGGCGACAACCGCGAGCTTCGATTAAGGGCATGGGAGGTTGACTGGTCATGGAGGGGACACAAGGAGAGCAACGACGATCTCCGATCTAGAGACCAACAACCAAAGCTAAGCAAGGTAATGAAGAGGGGAATAATAGGGGAGAAGAGAAGTGTAGAGAAGAAGATATAGTCCTCACAGGGTTAAACCATTCCATGACCGCAAAGGATAACGGGGAATATTGATAGGGCGAGGAAAGAAGAGTTGACCTAATGGTGGGATTTGAGTTCAACCATTTTTTGACTGGTTCAAATGATCGTTTGGCCATTAGATTTGTATTCACCTTCATTTGGGCCCTCTCGACACTTGGCGAAGCTACTACAACCCCTCCGCGATATTACAAGCAACTTAGACCCCGCTATGTTTTTGTGTTTTGTTGAGGGGCCAGCACCCACGCAGGATTGCGTTCTGGGAAGACCAGTGGGGGCTGCCTCGCAAGGCCCCTTCGTACCAGCTTTCCACGGGTTGTGTTTTTAGCAATACCCAGGGGGATTTATTCGCTGGGCGAGAAAACGGGGTGCCTCGCTGGGAAGCAGAGATGACTCTAAACTTCGTTGTCCTGAGGCAGCCACGTCCATCGTGGCGGCGTCGTGCCTGAGCCGCCATAGGAGGTGTGATTGCTCGCATGCTATCTAATAACCTTCTTCCTCGGTGCTTGCATCTTTCCTATAGTTCTCTAGAGAGATGCTTATAGGCCTTGCGTGTTTCCTATAGTCCTCCGAGTATAGGATTGTAGGCCCAGCGCAAATCCTTCCTTGCTGGCAGAAAATGATAGTGCGGGTCGCCTTTCGAGGAAAGGAACATGAGGCAGATGTTTGCTGCATAAGCTCCGCACCGAGGGTGAGATGCAAACATAGCCGGGGTTTAGGCTACTGGAGGTGGCTTTTGTTGCGAGCCACCACGTAAACCTCTTAAGGAGAAGGCTGTAGGGCAAAATGTGTGAGGGTCTCAAGCACCATGAACCATGGGTGAGGTGACTTATTGCTAGAGCTAGTCCATAAGTTTAGAGCTCGACACCAAAAATATGGGATTCTAGAGGGGGTGCCCGCATGAGATGCCCCGTAAGCCTCTCGGGGAGAAGGCCATAGGGAAAATGCTTCTCCTGTTAGTCCCCCGAGGAGGAGACCGTAGGTCTAGCAAGAAAGGTGGGACACTGGAGGGGGTTTCTCTCACGAGCCGCCCGTAAGCTCTCGAGTAGAAGGCCGTAGGGAAAATGCTTCTCTTGTGAGTCCCCCGAGGAGGAGACCATAGGTCTAGCTAGAAAGGTGGGCCGCTGGAGGGGGTTTGCCTCACGAGCCGCCCCGTACGCCTCTCGGGAAGAAGGCCATAGGGAAATACTTCTCCTGTTAGTCCCTCGAGGAGGAGTCGTAGGTCTAGAAAGAAAGGTGGGCCGCTGGAGGGGGTTTCCCTCATGAGTCGCGCCATAAGCATCTCGAGGAGAAGGCCATAGGGGAAAATGTGCATCTCTTAGGTCCCGTATATATGTAGCACGAGGGTATCAAGCACCAGGAACTAGGGATGAGGTGACTTATTATCGGAGATAGTCCGTAAGTTCAAAGCTCGACACTTTAGGGCCTGATGTTCACGGGGAGTGACCCAGCGATGGACACCGTGCCTAGCCCCTCGCTCACATGGCATATGTAGGGAACTTCCGCCATGCACGGCTTAAACCATTTTCCAAATGGAAAGGCAAATGGCAGAATAGGCGCAAGGTGCAAGATCCAAAAAATCTGACAAGGAGCTTCAAGCTTATTGCAATGCCGTCGTGATGCGCACGGGGTATTACTAGAGATAAATCCGCATGGTATGAGAGTTTGAGGGTCACCTTCGTAAAGTTGTGCAACCAAACACGTCGCTCGAAGATGTTTTTCCATCTTCCTCGTGCCTGGCTCTACTCTGAGGCCGATGGATCTTAGGCGTGGTCAGGGAAGCAATTGACGTTGTACGCGCGCTAGTGCAGTCGAAGGGGAAGTCGGGAGAACCCAAGTTGTTGCCATCCTTGTGAGATTCTCTAGCACTCATGATGGTGAGCTGGGGTGGTGCCGAGGCCCTTCCGCGGTCGCGCATGACAAACGCGACCTAGTCCTCCTTAGACGGAAATAGGGCGATGACTTCCCTATTTTCCATGGTGTTCTCTTGGAACATCATTTGCTTCCTCCTTGCGGTACCCTAATGTAGTCCAGGGAATCCATGTTCTCAGGGTAGGCAGTGGCTACGGTCTTGTAGGTATGGTCGAGGGAGTGAAGAGCCTTTCTTTCATCACAGTGGATGGTGATGACCTCTCTATTTCCCCTGGCATCTTGACAATGTTGTAAGCGTGTCGGGTGGCCGCCATGAACTTGTCAAGAGAGGAATAGCCGAGGATGATGTTCCAGGGGAGACTGATGTGTTCCATGTCGAAGTCGATGAGCTCGGTTCAGAAGTTGTCATGAGAACCATATGTGATGGATAGGCGCACCTTCCTGATGGGGATGGTGGTTCGTTCATCACTCCGGAGAATGGCATGGTTTTCATCAACCGGTCATACCGCACCTACAGCTTGGTGAACGTCTCTATGGAACTCACATTCAAGCCGGAACCTCCATCGATGTGAGTCTTTGCGACTGTGATGTTGTTGATGGTGGGGGTGTAGATCATCGGTAGAGTACCCACAACCCTGGTGGAAGCGGGTGGTTGCCAACGTCGAAGGTGGAAGAGAACTGCGACCACTTGAGATTTCGGGATGGAGTCCCGAGCTGGGCAGCGGTGACTTTGTAGGTGAGCTGCTTGAAGTGCCTGTTGGATGCTGGGTCCT
This sequence comes from Avena sativa, assembly GCA_916181665.1. Classification (NCBI taxonomy): domain Eukaryota; kingdom Viridiplantae; phylum Streptophyta; class Magnoliopsida; order Poales; family Poaceae; genus Avena; species Avena sativa. The sequence goes on from OV702295.1 coordinate 135,891,275, forward strand.
AGGAGCCTCTGAGGTTGCAAATATGGCACCCTGCGACTCCTGATATCCCCAGTGTTCTCCTCGGCATGACCTTTCTCCGGTGTGTGGTGATGCTCCTACATGGCATTGGCTTGGTGGACTATCTGGTGGGTTCCTTGGACACCGTGGTTTTTGTTCCAGTGGCTCCCTTCTTGGTTCCTGCCACGCCTGTTGCTCCGCTCTCGTCCCTGCCTTATTCCCTTCCTCTGGCTGCTGCGCTAGGCGCCGAGCCTCTTGAGCTTGTAGCAATCATCGGAGGGATTCCCATGCTTCTTGTGGAAGACGCAGTACGAGCGTTCTTCACGATCCCCCTCTGTGTCACCCTCACGAGGGCTCTTCTGCTTGTGTTCTGCAGCGAGGACGATGGTGAGATTTCACTTGGGATCCTTTCTCTTGCTTTTGGAGGAACTGGAGGACTTGGGAGTGGTCTCCGCCTCGACGAGGCCGAACATGCGACCCGCTTCAGCCTTGGCACACTTTTTTCCATGAAGAAAAACTCGGTGCCCGTGGTGAGGCTTTCGCCCCGCATGCCAATATTTTCCCTAATGCGGATGTCCGTTACTCCCTTAGAGAAGGCGGTGATAAAATTGGAGTCCGATATCTTTGGGATCTTGTTACAGACCTGGCCGAACCTCTAGAGGAACTTGAAGAGAGTCTCCCCAGGCTACTGGTGCACCTGGCGGAGGTCATAGTAGGCGAGTGGGCGCTTGTAGGTCCCCTTGAAGTTGGCAATGAAGATGGAATAGAGGGCAGACGACGAGCCAATGGATTCTTTAGGGAGGTTCATCAGCCAGGTACATGTCATGTCCTTTGGGCTCAGGGGGAACCAGTTCACCATGACGCGGTCGTTGCCACCTGCAGCCTAGATACTCGTGGTGTAGAGCTGCATGAACTCGAATGGGTGGGTGGTTCCATTGTGGCTCCACTTTATCTCCGGGCGGAAATTGTGAGGCCATATCACGTGGTGCAGCTCCCTGGTGAAGGCAAAGCAGCCGTTTCCATTCACCTCCTTGCTATTATCAAGGGCCTCGCGGTTCTGCTGACTCGTCGTGGTAATATCCTCGACAGTGCGGTCTTCCTGCCCGCAAAGGGGCATGATGGCTCTAGAGCAAGACGATTTGGCAGCTATTCCCCTGTGGTGTGACGATGTCGCCGAGCTTGGGAGAGCCATCCGGGTGTCGGGCCAGTAGTGAGCCCCCAGCTCCCCGTGCCTTGTCCTTGGCCTGAGCCCCTTGTCCTGCCAAGGAGAGGGTGGCGATGTCGAGGATCTCGTCAAGTCGGTCGCACCAATTCCCCTAGCCAGGCTTGGCCGGCAGGTGATCCAACAACTCGTGCTCCATGTGCTTGGCGGCCTTCGACGCGAGATGCTCGGTTTGTCCGCGAGAATACACAGTGCGGGATAGCGATGTGGCACCACGCGAGGAGTGCTGGAGCTCCTGCGACAGGCGGAAGGTGGAGCCCTCCTCGTCCTCTGTCCATAGGGGTCTGCTCCATGGTGGTGCATCGGGGCACGGGATCCGTCTGAGCCTAGCTTTCTCTACAGCAGAGAGCGCACTCGGCCCGAGTCTTGTTGTGATCCGACATGCGGATGAGGTTGATGAAGGTCTTGGAAGCATGCCTCAGCCCCCTACCTAGCACGCCAAATTTCATAGAATTTTCCCCAAGAAGAAACAAGGGTCCAACGAGCCCTGAGTTTGTGAGGAGGCTGAACATGCATTCCGAGGTTCCCTACAACGGTGGCGATAGTGATGTAGCGGCACGATAGAGAGTGGACATGAGAGGTTTTTCCCCAAGGTTTGGGAACCACGTGAGGAGGTAAATCCCCTACTCCTGCTTTGTTGTATTTCTCGCGTGCTTCGTCACGGTACAGTGCTGGATGAATTTCTAGGGTTTTATATCTCTAGGATCGACCTTCTGTAAGGTAGGAGATGGCATCCTTATATAGCAATGCCGGACCTTTTCCCCCAATTCTTTGGCGGGAAGGGTCATCACATTGCTGCTCCTCGAAGTCCCGCTCTACAAGGCTACGTTGCGTGGACTTGGTCCTACTCATCAAGGGCTTCTCCACCATTCCATAAAGTAGGTCCCATCGGCGCCGCTTGTCTCTGTCAGGCACCACCGACTCCCCCTATTGCACCAAAACGGCAAAGGGGAAGTCTGCTAGTGCTGAGGTCGTCTGTCCTGCTTTAGCACAGAAGCTCCTCAGAGCAGCAGCACCCCTTGTCGGGTTGCGCTACCCCGATGCTTTTGCGGTGAGATTATGTATGTGCCCCTCGGTTACGTCCGAAGGTATCCAAATCCGGGGCACGGAAAAGTGCCAGATGGGAGATCCTATTCACAAGATGCCTTCTCGGAGCTGCGCCCTGTCGAGGCTAGGGCCTCATGAGGGGTTATCTCCTAGTGCTGCTTCTAGAGTTCCCGTAGCCTCTTGAGGATGCTACTGCACAGATGATGCGGCTTAGATCACTGTAGAGCTTCGTTGGGAAACCCCAAGAGGAAGGTATGATGAGCATAGCAGTAAGTCTTCACTCGATAAGAAACCAAGGTTATTAAACTAGTAGGAAGAAGGAAATGACACCAAGGTATTGCTAACAACTTGGAACCTGTACAACACAAACTCAAGACTTTGCCCCAACGAACAGTGAGGTTATCAATCTCACCGGTTTGCTGAAAACAAAGGATTAAACGTATGGTGTGGAAGGTAATGGTAGCTTGCAGAAAGTAAAAAATAACAGTGGAATATGTATCAATGGTAAAGATTGGACCAGGGTCCACAGTTCACTAGAGGTGTTATCCTTAAGATAAATAACATAACATGCTGGGTAAACAAATTACAACGTGGCAATTGACAGGACAGAGCAAGGCATAACAATGCAATACTAGACATTCATGATCCTATGAGATTTGATTGGGCATTACAACAATATACATAGACCGCCATCCAACTATATCTATGACTATTTATCCACCTTCAGGTTATCATCCGAACACAGATAACTGCTTTAAGCAATGTGTGTAAAGTAAACAATACAATTGTTCCATGAACAAGAGATTGTTGTTTTCTACCTAGTAGCAACAACACATCTACAACCTTAGAGATTTCTGTCACTTCCCCAGATTCAATAGAGGCATGAACCCACTATCGAGCATAAATAGTCCCTCTTGGAGTCACTAGCATATACTTCGCCAAGATAGCTACTAGAAATGGAGGGCATGCAAGATCTCAAACAACACAGACATGATAAAATCAATAAGATAGAATCATTAATAAATCTGACATAGTAATCTCAATATCCATCGAAACCCCCGCAAACACAACATGCATGATTACAAATAGATGATCTTGATCATGAACGGAGCTCACAAGATCTAGACATGGTAGCACAAAGGAGGAGAAACAACCATCTAGCTACAGTACGGAACCATAGTGCAACATGGAACTACTCACGTATCATACTGGAGACTGGCATGGTGATGAAGAAGGCCTCCGGGATGATCTCTCCCCTCCGGCAGGGTGCCAGGAAGAGTTTCAGATCCCCCGATCTAGGGACGATGGTGGTAGTGGCTACAGACTATTTTGTGGAGGTCTGATCGGGTACTTAGGGTTTTGGCATCGGGAGGATTATATAGGCGAAGAGGCGAGACAGGAGGGCGGCCAGGGGGCCCACACCTTGCCCAAGCACGACCAAGGGTGGGCCCGCGCGTGTGTGTGTGTGTGGGGGGGGGGGGGGGGGGGTGGCCACCCTGTGGCACCCCTCCGGTCGTCCTTCGGTCTCTGTGTTCTTCTTGGTGAAATATTGACTTTGGCTTTTGTCCCGTCCAATTCCGAGAATATTTCCTTATAGCATTTCTGAAATCAAAAATAGCAGAAAACAGGCAATTGGCACTGTGGCATCTTGTTAATAGGTTAGTCCCTGAAAATGTATAAAATACCTCAAAGTGTAGACAAAGCATAGCAAAGTGCATACTAAACAAGCATGGAACATAAAAAATTATAGATACGTTTATGATGTATCAAGCATCCCCAAGCTTAACTCCAAATCGTCCTCGAGTAGGTAAGTGATAAAAAGAATCATTTTTGAGGTGACATGCACCATCACAATCAAAATCAAACCATTTGCAAGCATTGAAAGTTGGGATCAAAGTACTCTAAACATAAGCATGAAAGATGAAGTTCTAACAATAAGACAGAGTAACTATGCTGCAACATGAAAGGATACAAACAAAGATTCATGAATAACAATGCATTGAAAGACATTTGTTTGTTTCACATATAGAAAACATAGCATAGTAGCATTCAGCTTTTCACTCATGGAGTAGCAAAACTGAAATGCATAGGACACCTTCAAAGTTCATAAGGGTGACTAGATACAAATAGTTAAAGAACAAGCAATATTAACAAGATGAATCAATCAATAAGTTCTAGGACAATTCACATAGAACTAAGAATGACAACTATGCTCTCTTAATTGGTGCCTAAGGATAGAAGGTGGAGACTCAATATAAAAGTGGAAGAAAGGCCCTTCATAAAGGGAAGCAGGGATTTCAAGTTCCATAAAGAGCTTCCAAAAATTATGGCACTTTTTAGCTTTCAGCTCTCATTGCCCCTATCATAAGCATCTTGAAGTGATTAAGGTTAAAGTGAACAAAATATGGAGAATATGCTTGACAAATGTCAACACCCAGATTTTTAATCCCGGATGCCTGTTATGCCATACATCGCAATCCCAGGATTACCATTTTTGTGAGACATAACAGATTGGATATCATAGTACATCATCCATTACAAACCGTACATAAGGTCTTACACAAATAAAGGATCTCATGATCCAGTATTAATACAATTCAAGCATCGGAATAACGTAATAATAACGATAGCATATGCGAGGCTCCATCTTCATGGTTACAGGCAATGCTGATGATGGGAGATGATCCTAGTTGTCGTAACCTTCCTGTTGTCCGTCTTCCTGATAGCCCTCTTCATAGTCTGGCCACGGGAATTGCCAGGGACAAAGCCATGAGTACTCTTTAAGTACTCGCAAACTAATACTAACAAATGAAGTGGTTTTGAGTAGGAAGTACTAAGCTCTAGGTTGTTTTGAAAAAAGCCAGATTTACCTTAACTAAGTTCAGAAGCAAAGAAAGCTAGTTGAAAGTTTTATAACACCTAAGTGGGAACTTGAATTTCATATCACAACCCTGTTGTGGTAAAGTCAAGATCATGAAACATTTCACAAGTCATTTTGAAAATATCTGACGATGGAACAGTATGGCCACTCCAACTCTCCATGACCGTGGACGCGGCTATTCGAATAGTTTGACACTCTGCAGAGGTGGTACACTTTCACCACAACATTCGATACATCCGTCAGGAACAATCCTGAATTCACCATACTCAGTATGCGGATAATCAATCCTAACCTTTCAATTACACGCCCTAGTATAGGCACCTCTCCTGTGAGTTTGGCCTCCCAACCATGACCAACTGTCGTCTTGGGAACTGCACAGGTGGACAATCTTCACAAGGTAGCCTCAGCTCAAACCTTGGCCGCAAGGGAACCCATACTAAGGTATATAAATTTCCAGTCAAATCCTACCCAAATTTCGAGTATTGTGGTTGTACGATAAAATTGGAATGGTATCGCATCCAGACAACCATCCGTTTTATAAAGGGATAAGGCTCATGCCTTAACATTTTCATCATCAAAATTATCTGGTGTTCAAGAACACATGGCAAAACATTTCAGTAGAATGACTCATCATTCTAAGGTTTTCATAACCATTTTCACCAAGTATTCCCATCTAAAGTGATCAAGTTTTTATGCTTAGCACTAGCATCTACAGGTGGGGGTGAATACTAATGAGGGGTGGTAAACAAGTGTATCTTATCTAAGTTCAATCTCATGCCTCAGGATGACATCAAGATTATCTAACTTAGGCCAAGTTTTATGCTCTTTATGATACTTTCATATATATTTCTAATATCTACAAGTCACTAAGTAAACCAAACTAAGAAGCTTTGATAAAGAACTAAAATACTATTCTTGCAAATAAAACTAGGATTCGGTATCCGCAAGTGGGTATAAGATTGCAAGTAGAACTTGCATGGTTTAGCTTGTTAAGATAGTAGTATAAGCTTGCTGAGTTGCAAGTGTTAGCTTGCCTTGTGCAGAGGAGTGGTTGAAGTTCTCCTCGGCTACTTCCTCGTAGTATGCTCCTTCCTCCTCGTATCCTTGGTCGGTACTAGTGTCTATAAATAAATACGAGGTACACAATCACCAAACAATACTTAATTACTTCTATTTATCACACCAAGGTTTTCACTAGATGATCTAGGATCATCACAAACATCACAAAGATTAAGGCAATAGTTTTATTTTATTTTATTTTAGAAAAGTAATTTCTACTCATTTAAAAACTACTTAAGGTTTAATATTCTCCAACTAAAACATGGGATCATGTTGACACATGTCATCACCACATATTTCAGTAAAGTGGTGTCACAATTTAATAAGGTTTAATCTTTTTATTTTAATTAATTAAAGTGACTAGAGTGTCCTATGAGGCATTGTTTTATTACTTGATCATTATTTCTGCAAGTAAACCTATATATTTTTATATATTCTGAAAGGTCTTGTTAAATGTGATTTTTGAGAGTTGGAATCAACTCAAAAGCTTTTGTGGTTGAATTTTGAAAAATGTTTGAATGCAGAAAAGCTTCTGCCTTGTTATTTTTAATATAGATGATCTACAAATCCAATTGGTCTGAATCCAATGGGCTTGGATTAAGAATTCTAGTACCTTTCTAAAAAATTGGTTTCATGCAATTGGTCTAGTGAGTCGATCTGGGTTGATTTTTGAATCTAGGTACAGAACTAAGTTTGAAACTAAAAGAATAAACCTAAATTTGAATTACTGGGTCGCGTGGGATGTTAAGTGGGACGGCCCACGGTGCACAACGCATGCGCGGGTGGTTTTAAGTGAACGACCCAACCAGTCAGCGAGACAGGGGGTGCGAAGCGGTATGGGGCGATCTAGGCCGTGCGATCAAACTCTAATCCTATGGCTGTGGTTCATCGTCAATGTCGGGCATCGCCAGCGAGACAAAATCCTAGCATGGCCAGTGGGGGTCTACGGGAGCTCACCGGGGCTCAGCGATGGGGGTGAACGACAAAGTCGACAACGGCGAACTTCCTGGTACCGGTGGCTTCTCCAGGGGCGGCTCCAATCGCTGGCTCCTTTCTTCCTCCTCCGCGGCAGACTCCGGCCAAATTCCGGCGATGTGCTGCTCGCCTTGCTCCGGGAGTGAGGTGGGGTGCTTCTGAGAGAGAGGGGAGTGAGATGGTGTGAAGAAATCGAGCGGGGGTGGGCTCTATTTATAGTGCCAGAAGGGGAGCGAAGGGCGTGGGTGGAGCTCGTCGGTGTCGTCGTTACAACGAGCTGCGAGCATGGGCAAAGGTAGGGGACGGTGCTGTGTTCCCTGGCGAAGCTCAATGGCATGGCTATGCAGCGTGGGGTGGTGCGAGATGGTCGGAACACGTCGACGCTCTGGCGGTTCCGATGTAAGTTTTAATGGCGCACAGGTGATACGGGTCGCATGGCAGCGAACGGGCGTGTCTGGGGTGTTCTGGGGATGGTGGCGATCCTGCTTGCACGCGGCGAGGGCGGCGCACGGTCTGTGGGCGTGTGTCGCAGGTGGTGCTCTGGCGCGCTCTCGGCACGCTCAGGCTGTGTGGTCCAGGGGCTGGCAGTGCTCAAGGCTTGGACAGGGGGTGGCGGTGGACGGTGGTGTGCCTGCTAGACAATGTTGGCGAGGCTAGAGAAGCTTATAGCTTGCTGTCGACAGTGGGGTGGCAAGGTGAGCTCGGCATGGTCACCATTGATGGCTATGGCAAGCTCACAATGATGCTAAAGCTTGTTAAATGGGCTAGATGATATACTAATAGCTTGCTGTGAACCAGAGAGGGAACAAGTTAGGCCAAAATCACTGCTCCTAATAGTGTTTGATGTTTGTTGGTTTGGTGTTTGTAAGGTGTTTGATAAAATGGCCTAAAGATATTCAAATTTGAATTTTTGAATCAAACTTCGTGTGTGTGCTAGTTACATACTAGGGAGTCTATGGTTAGTTGGAAAGGTCAAGTGGAATTGGTTTGGTTGGTTTTTGAGAATTGGGTGATCTCCCCATATTAACTAGATTAAATTTTGAATTGTCATTTGAATCAAGTTGCCAAATGTTTCTGTAAGTTTGAAAGGTGGGCTTTGATTCGCTTTTACTTGGTCTAGCAAGGTGTGAAAAGAAATGGAAATGTTTCTGCTTGAAATCTTGGACTAGAAACAAAGTGACCTAGTGGGCAAGATTGGCAAAAATGACCATTTGCTTTATTTGTTTTGTTTTTGATTTTCTCTTGATTTGTTTCTGCTTGGAAATGATTCAGATGATGTTGTTTTCATCTTTAAACCATTCCTTGCTATTTAGAACAATCACACAAGTCCATTCATGCATTCATACAATCATCACAAACACACATGCATTCATATTGATTTATTTAACAAAAGTTTTTTTGTTAACCCTAATTTTGGTGATTCGAATTTGATAATCATTGTTCCATATTTTTGGGGTGTTACAACAAAGTATAAGTTGTCAATCTCATGTCCCTTGAGTACGAGGGCCGCTCCTCATGCTACTCAACTTTCGTTACTGGTAAGTTCTTGTCATAGTAAGTACATGTGTATCATAGAGAACCGCCAACGGGGTACCCCTTACCCCTGACACAGGATCTATCCCATATCAAAATGACAAGGCAGGCAGACAATGAGCATCTCAGCAATCTTCTTATTTACCATGGGAAAATGGTGCTTTTTTTCTCTCTTTCCTCTTTTCTCATCTCTTTTTTTCTTTTTCTCAATCTCTTTTTTCTATAAGAAGAATGCTTCATAGATTTCTCACTATGGTGATGCTGCAAGTTTCCACCATGATTAGGCATGGCTTAGGCTAGCGGCCTAGGCGTTTATCTAACACACATACATAAATCCATGGACTAACAAGCTCCCCTTTTATTTCACCCCGACGACATCCATAAACAAAAGAGCATGATATCAACTGGGTAGATATTTACAGGTGTTGAAAGCGTTCCTCGTGACAACACGGTTCTGCTAATTCGCAATGTATAAGTGCAAGCATATACAACATAGATGACACAATGGTTCAAGTTTATTAGGGGCAAGAAAAATAAAGTGTGCCATCAAGTTTGTGAGAGCTTTAATCACTAATTTTCTCATAACAAGTTTAATTTGGAAGATAGATAAAACAAGAATATACTTGGAATGGTGTAACACACCATGCATAGGAATTTATAGTGGGGAATAACTTGGTTTCTTGGGAGTTGGATGCATGAGTAGAGCTTACTCAATACAAGTGGAGGCTAGCAAAAGACTAGGAGCGACCAACTAAGAGAGCAATAATGGCTATAATCATGCAGAGCGATAAAACATTAGTAATCAAAGCATAAAGTGGTACCACAAGTCAAAAACTAAATGATCATAGAGCCTAAGGTGACTAGTTCATAGTCATAACATGGTGTGAGCATGTGCCAAGTCAACCCAAACAAAGCATCAAAGGAGAATACCCCAATACTATGCTTTTGTATGCTAAAACAACACATGATTATATCAAGGAACATTAAGCAATCTCAATTGTTTGGAACAAGTCATGCTACAACAATAATCACTAAGCATAAGGTCAAAACAACATCTAGCATGACATGATAAAGTCTAAGTCACAGTCAAAGCAAGCTCCCTTTTTGTACTACTAAAGCAAGAACTTCCTACTCCTTTCCAACACCAATCAACTTATTTGAAACTACACAGCGAAAACAGGGGGTCCAACTACTTTATTCAAGCAAACTAAGCAAACAAAAACCAAAAAAATAAAACTAAGACGCTCCAAGAACAATACAACTGTGCATGAAACAATAAAAACGAAGTGTCTAGAAAGACCTGAGATTTTTATTGATGAAGAAGGGGATGCCTTGGGCATCCCCAAGCTTTGACGCTTGTACCGCTTGAATATTTCTTGGGGTGGCACGGGGTGGAATTCCTTTTAAACCTTTGGGGTTTAGATTTAAAACAACAAAACTTTCATTAAAGACACAAGCTACTGTAGCAATTCCTTTTAAAAAGCTCAATTTCCTAAAGAGAACCCAAAAATAAATCAATAAGGAGGCAAATGCAAATAATGGCAGAAATCTGTCAAAACGGACCAGGAGGTGAAAACCGATTTTTTTGAAGACCTTCTGTTGCTCAAATCAAAAAGTGTTGAACTAACAAAAGTTAGCTAACAACCTGGGGGATTTATTCAGAAAATGACAGCTCAATCCGACATACAGAGATTTTTCAAGAATGTTTACAGTGGAGCACAAAAATCTGTTTCGGGATAGCAACTCCCGAAATCTTACTTCCCTCTCATTAGAGGTTATTCCTGGCACAAAAATCAAACAAAAAGGATAAGGAGAGGTTACTACAGAATTAATAACTTCCAAGACTCAAGAAAACTATTGGGTTATCTCCCAAGAAGTACTTTTCTTTAACGCCTTTAAGTTAGGCACAAGAAGCAAGAATCAAGTATTTTCAAATGAAGAAGCATTGACATCAAACTTTGCTTTAAAAGGAGTAGCAAAGGGTAACTTCTCCCTCCTCATAGGAAAGTGTTCAATACCTTTCTTGAATGGAAATTGATATTTAATGGTGCCTTCTGTCATATCAATGATGGCACCAATAGTTCTAAGAAAAGGTCTTCCCAAAGTAATAGGAAAAGAAGCATTGCATTCAACATCCAAAACATAGAAATCAACATGGACATAGGCATTGTTAACCATAATGAGAACATCATTAACACTCCCCATGAGTTTCTTTTTAGCATTATCATCAAGTGGGACATCCAAATAGCAATCTTCCAAAGATGGAAAATCAAGCATTTCATAAATCTTTCTAGGCATAATAGTGACACTAGAGCCAAGGTCACATGAAGCTTTGAGATCAAAGTCATTCAATTTCATATTAATGATGGGTTCCCAACTATCTTCTACTTTCCTAGGAATAGAAGCTTTGTGTTTCAATTTTTCCTCCTTAATTTTAATGAGAGCATCTGTAATGTGTTTTGTAAAAGCCATATTCATAGCACTAGCATTAGGACTTCTAGCAAGCTTTTGTAGGAACATAATTAATTCAGAGATATTGCAACCATCAAGATCAAAATCAAACTTAGCATCACAAGTAGTAGATTTATTGGGTTTAGGCATTGTTGTAGGAGGAATGGGGACTTCTTCTGGTTTGGTAGCATCCATATTGGTGGTGGTAATAGTACACATACTATTGTTTCTAGCAATTTCAGCTTCTCTTTCCTACTTAGCATGTAGTTTAGCTAACAGTCTAACATTTTCATCAATAGTAACTTGTATGGCATGAGTAGCAGCAAAGGTAATTTCCAAGGTTTCAGGTTTAGTAGCCATTTTATTAATCAAAGAGGATTGTGCTTCAGACAAAGATGAAATATTTTTCTCAGCACTCAAAATTTTGGACTATAAACTAGGAATTTCCCTATTAAAATTCTCAAGTTGATGACTAATATTTTTCAAAATAGCAGATTGTTCTTCCATAGTTTTAGTGAATATTTTGTTCTGCTCATATTGCATTTGCATAAAGTTCTTAGTGGATATTTCAACTTCTAGAATCCTATATTCACTTGACATTCCATATCTACCATGATAAGTATTGCCAGTATTAGGAGGATAAGGCCTATAGTTATTACCATAAGCATTGTTGCCAAAATTATTATTCCTAATGAATTTCACATCAACTTGCTCTTGTTGAGCAACTAAAGAGGCTAAGGGAACATTATTTGGACAAATATGAGCTTTTCCATTAACAAGCATAGCCATGATAACATCAATTTTATCACTCAAAGGGGAGATTTCTTTAACAGAATTTACCTTCTTACCATGTGGAGCTCTCTCAGTGTGCCATTCAGAATAGTTGAGCATCATATTATCAAGGAGTTCTGTTGTAGCACCCAAGGTAATGGTCATAAAGGTACCTCCAGCAGCAGAATCCAACAGATTTCTTGAAGAGAAGTTTAGTCCTGCATAAAAGGTTTGGATAATCATCCAAGAAGTCAGTCCATGAGTGGGACAATTCTTTACCAAAGATTTCATTCTTTCCCAAGCTTGATCAACATGTTCATTATCAAGTTGTTTAAATTTCATTATTTCACTTCTCATAGATATAATCTTAGCAGGGAGGATAGTATTTTCCAATAAAAGCATCTTTGCACTTAATCCAAGAATCAATACTATTTCTAGGCAAGGATAGCAACCATTATTTAGCTTTTCCTCTCAAGGATAAAGGAAACAATTTGAGCATAATAATATATCCATATACATCCTTATATTTTTGCATCTCACAAAGTTCAACAAAGTTATTAAGGTGGGCAGCAGCATGATCAGAACTAGCACCAGAAAACTGCTCTTTCATCACAAGATTCAACGAAGTAGGCTTAATTTCATAGAAGGTAGCATCAGGAGCAGGTGGAGCAATAGGTGTACTTAGGAAATCATTTTTGTTTGTGCTAGTGAAGTCACACACTTGGTGTTCTCAGCAGAGTTCATTTTTTCAAAGGTGGAGCAAGCCAACAGCAGCAACAACTAGAATAGGAACTAATTTTTTGTGTTTTTGATAAGAAAAAGCAAACCAAATGATTTTTTTGGAATTTTTGATAAAAAGAAGCAAGCAAAACAAAGAAAATGAAACTAAGAAAAACAAAAACAAAGTAAAGAGAAAGGTTGTGAAGGACTCCCCTTGTGAAGCCGTCCTTAACTCCCCGGCAACGGCGCCAGAAAACGTCTTGATGCGGCTCAGATCATTGTAGAGCTTCGTTGGGAAACCCCAAGAGGAAGGTATGATGAGCACATCATTAAGTCTTCCCTCAATAAGAAACCAAGGTTATCGAACCAGTAGGAGGAAGGAAACGACCCCAAGGTGTTGCTAACAACTTGGAACCTGCATAACACAAACTCAAGACTTTGCCCCAATGAACAGTGAGGTTGTCAATCTCACCGGTTTGTTGAAAACAAAGGATTAAACGTATGGTGTGGAAGGTAATGGTAGCTTGCATAAAGTAAACAGTAACAATGGAAGATGTATCAATGGTAAAGATTGGACCGGGGTCCACAGTTCACTAGAGGTGTTCTCCTTAAGATAAATAACATAACATGCTAGATAAACTAATTACAGCGGGGCAATTGACAGGACAGAGAAAGGCATAACAATGCAATACTAGACATTCATGATCCTATGAGATTTGATTGGGCATTACAACAATATACATAGACCGCCATACAACTGCATCTATGACTAGTAATCCACCTTCAGGTTATCATCCCAACCCCCTCTAGTATTAAGTTCCAAGCAATGGATAACTGCTTTAAGCAATGTGTGTAAAGTAAACAATACAATTGTTCCATGGACAAGAGATTGTTGTTTTCTCCCTAGTAGCAACAACACATCTACAACTTTAGATATTTCTGTACTTCCCCAGATTCAATAGAGGCATGAACCCACTATCGAGCATAAATATTCCCTCTTGGAGTCACTAGCATATACTTGGCCAAGATAGCTACTAGAAACGGAGAGCATGCAAGATCTCAAACAACATAAACATGATAGAATCAATAAGATAGAATCATTAATCAATCTGACATAGTAATCTCAATATCCATCGGATCCCCGCAAACACAACATGCATAATTACGAATAGATGATCTTAATCATGAACATAGCCCACAAGATCTAGACATGGTAGCACAAAGGAGGAGAAACAACCATCTAGCTACTGTATGGTCCCATAGTCCAAGGTGGAACTACTCACGCATCATACCAGAGGCTTTCATGGCGATGAAGAAGGCCTCTAGGATGATCTCTCCCCTCCGGCAGGGTGCCAGGAAGAGCTTCACCCCTGATCTAGGGACGATGGTAGCGGTGGCCATGGACTGTTTCGTGGAGATCTGACCAGGTACTTATAGTTTTGGCATCGGGGGGATTATATAGGCGAAGAGGCGAGGGAGGAGGGCGGCCAATAAGATAGAATCACTAGCATATACTTGGCCAAGATAGCTACTAGAAACGGAGAGCATGCAAGATCTCAAACAACATAAACATGATAGAATCAATAAGATAGAATCATTAATCAATCTGACATAGTAATCTCAATATCCATCGGATCCCTGCAAACACAACATGCATAATTACAAATGGATGATCTTAATCATGAACAAAGCTCACAAGATCTAGACATGGTAGCACAAAGGAGGAGAAACAACCATCTAGCTACTGTATGGACCCATAGTCCAAGGTGGAACTACTCACGCATCATACCGGAGGCTGTCATGGCGATGAAGAAGGCCTCTAGGATGATCTCTCCCCTCCGGCAGGGTGCCGGGAAGAGCTTCACCCCTGATCTAGGGACGATGGTTCATGGAGATCTGACCAGGTACTTATAGTTTTGGCATCAGGGGATTATATAGGCGAAGAGGCGAGGCAGGAGGGCGGCCAATAAGATAGAATCACTAGCATATACTTGGCCAAGATAGCTACTAGAAACAGAGAGCATGCAAGATCTCAAACAACATAAACATGATAGAATCAATAAGATAGAATCATTAATCAATCTGACATAGTAATCTCAATATCCATCGGATCCCCGCAAACACAACATGCATAATTACAAATAGATGATCTTAATCATGAATAGAGCTCACAAGATCTAGACATGGTAGCACAAAGGAGGAGAAACAACCATCTAGCTACTGTATGGACCCATAGTCCAAGGTGGAACTACTCACACATCATACCGGAGGCTGTCATGGCGATGAAGAAGGCCTCTAGGATGATCTCTCCCCTCCGGCAGGGTGCCGGGAAGAGCTTCACCCCTGATCTAGGGACGATGGTAGCGGTGGCCATGGACTGTTTCGTGGAGATCTGACCAGGTACTTATAATTTTGGCATCAGGGGATTATATAGGCGAAGAGGCGAGGCAGGAGGGCGTCCAGGGGGCCCACACCCTGCCTAGGCGTGGCCTAGGCAGGGCCCACGCGTGGGTGTCTGTGGCCACCCTCTGGCACCCCTCCGGTCGCCCTTCAGTTTCTGTGTTTGTCTTAGTGAAATATTGACTTTGGCTTTTGTCCGGTCCAATTCCGAGAATATTTCCTTCCTAGCTTTTCTGAAACCAAAAACAGCAGAAAATAGGCAACTAGCACTGTGGCATCTTGTTAATAGGTTAGTCCTAGAAAATGTATAAAAATACCTCAAAGTGTAGACAAAGCATAACAAAGTGGATACTAAATAAGCATGGAACATCAAAAATTATAGAAACGTTTACGCCGTATCAACATACAAGGGATATGTTGACTGTTGGGACGTGGCAACCTGGTTGCCAAGACTCAGACAATATCTCGTTTGCAAATAGAAGATGAGCAACAGATCTGTGCACTTGCCTTGGTCGTGCTTTGTCTCTTTTATTAAATCTTGAAACTATGTTTTTTATGGGAGACTATGTGTATCTTTCTATTTTTTCTTCTTTCTCCTTTTTTTTTTAATTTTCTTGCTCTCCCCTTATGCTACCAAGTCACTTTGTTTTTTCTCTCACACTCTTACTATCCAATGAAAAGTGCACAATGCTCAAGCAAACACAAGATGAGACACTCTCGATGGGGTGGATACACACATGGTTAACAAGGTGACGCAAGGTATACCTTAGTTGGTGATGATGATATTTCATCGGTGGTAAAGGATCAACATGGATTCCGTGCTGTCGAAGAGCACGGAGGATGTTACAGAATCTTTCTTTTGGTTTTATACATTCACATGAAAATCAAATAACAAAGGGAAGTTAGTCGAATGGATAGATGTAATACTAGGTGTGGACGGGCCGAAGACTCCTAGGTTTGGGGGGCGGAGAATCCGGTGCTATGTGCCAGAGACTCCGGTGTTGGGGCCAGCTGCACGCCTGTTCGTTTTCTTGAGCAGAAATCCGCGCGTCCAAACCTCAAATCCAACATATTTTGACTAAATTCGTCTAAGAAAATTGAGAGAAAGCAGGTTCAATACCCAAGGCAAAGATTCTTTGGATTGAAACCACTTAAAACGCACCAAATCTATAGATCGATCCAAAAGGGGATCTTGGATCTTTTTCGAAGAAATTTCAAATTTATGGTGGATAAAAGAAAAATTGGGGCAAAATTCATGATGAATGAGGCTCTTGATGCCAAGATGTTAGGGGGTGACCCTTGGATTTGGCCCCATCTTTCATGAATTGGTATTTTGCGGTGGAATCTAAGTGGGAAATGGAGAAGATGAACTTAATGAATGCAACCCACGAAGAACACATGGGGAAACTCACGCAAGACGTAAAACACGATAACAAGCCTTTTGCTCACGCTAGTGGCTACCGGTCCGACTCAATCCGCTTGTATCGGGGTTGGGAAAAGAACTCTCTCGAATTGACACATGAAGATGACGATGACATTGATGAGACATTGATAAATTCATAAGAGCAAACTAAATATGAAGATCTTGTACAACTCAAACGCTATGAAGCGAGATCCTAAGAGGTTTGTGATACTAGATTCTCCTCATGAAGGAGCATGCGACTAACTAGATGGAGGTCCTCAAGGTGGTATCTTCTTCTAGTTCTAATATCAAGTCTAGGGTTTACAATGAAGGGTCAGGCTATATATAGGCCAACCATTTAAATAAGGGTAGGTTGGGGATAAAAGGTAAAGTCTGGAAGTAATATGGGTGTTACATGGGCCTAACCCAGTAGTTGACTCGCAGTTCTATTCACTTGGACCGGAGACGCCTAGGAGTCAGGTCCGGAGACTATGGTGTGGCCGAAGACTTTGAGGTTGTCTCCGGGTTAGACTCCGGGGAAGCTGTTGGAGCTTCTATTAATCTGGTCATAGTATTGGGGTCACAAACTCCTAGTGCGCAGGCTGAAGACTCCAGGGTGCTAAGCCAGAGACTTTGTGTGTGCATAGGCAGGAGACTCTGGGGTCTCAGCTTCAGCTACAACATCTTCACATCTAGGTCCGAGTTCATCTTCTGAGGTGGCTTCGTACCTAATTATGGACAGTTTGTAAAATGAAGTAGCAATCCATTCAAGGGTGTATTGAAGTCACATGATGAAAGGAGCAATTTAACATTATGATGGAGTAGTTTCGCTTGGGCACCAGTCATCGGTCCACTCGGATGGCTTGGTGGTGACGATGTAGGGACGCCCGTAGGACGGGCTGCATCACTACAACAGTAACAAACCTTCTCACAAAAGGGTCGTTAATGGATGGCCCTCAATGGGCAAGCCTGAACAGTAAAAGGCCGAAACAGTAACATACCTTCTCACAAAAGGGCAATTAATGGGCGGCCCATGACGGGCTTTAAGAACATTGATAGGCCTACTAGAGGTCTTAACAGTATCAGATCTATGTGTTGTAGGATGCTAATGGGCCACACAGTATTGGACTAAGCTAGGTCTTATATAGGCCGAAACAATAACAGACCGGAAAGTGAACAGGCCGCAGCTAGGCTGCAAAGTGATAGCCCCCCTTTAAAGGGCCATCTTCTTCTTGGGATTCTCTCATGGGCCGACCCACATAATAATTAGTGGTCCTTGGCTAGTACTATCTTCTATCATGGTTTTGTGACCGTTAATGGAGGTAACTGCCGTTAATGGTGTTTGCCAGATGGTAGTTTGCATGCCGTCAACAGTCAACAAGGCTGACAAAACAGATCTACGACGACACAAATTTCCATGGTTAAAGGGTGCAATCCGCCATGGTCGCGAAAAAATAGTGGTAGAATCTTTGGTGATGGGGCTTTTACCACGGGTACCCACCCATTGTAGAAGAATGTTTAACCATGAAAAACGGACCTTCAACCATGAAAACCACCCGTTGTAAAAGTAAACTTTTCTTGTAGTGTAACACCAATTTTCTGTTTTATTACTTGGACTATAGACACATTCAAAATCATAGTCGAGCGGCAAAAGCTCCCGTCTACTCCTATAATTTACAAATCAGAGATCATTGTATCCAGCTTTCTACCCCTTCCTCCATGAATAAAAGGCTAATTTTAGCAAGGTCTTCGATGATCAGTTAATGTTACTTGGCCTTGGATCCATGAACATAGGGAAGTACAGTCTACGACGAGATATTACTTGAACTATCAACAAATTCAAATTCCGTGTCGAGCCGCAAAAGCTCCGACCTACATTGAAATATTCGGGCCCCAAGTTTTAACTTTTGTATAATGCAAAATTCCCTTTTGACCCACCATACTGATTCCAATGGCTGTGAAGTCGGTTGGTTGGGTGGTGGGGCTTGCTCATAATTTTTATTATTAGGACAATGGCCAAATTCAAAATCTTAATCGAGCGGCAAAACCTACAACCCAAACCAAAAATAATTGTAATCGGGGGTCAACATTTTTTTGTTTGCGAATATGGTCGTTATTGATGATCAGTTGATGTGACTCACGTCATTCAATTCGTGAATAGAGGGAGTACCATGTTTTCAATTATTACATGTACGCTGGAAAAATTCAAAATCTCAGTGGAACAACAAAATTTATAGTGTGTGTACCGTATTTGAATAGGAGGTAGTATCCAGTTTTTCTGTGCAATTATGTCATGGATGATCTGTTGATGTGACTCTCGTCCTTGAATTCCTGACCAGATAGCATACAGTTCCCTACCTTTTTTCCATTATTATTTGGCCTCTAGCCAAATTCAAAATGGTAATCAAGCGGTGAAATTCACCAACTCAGATACATTTTGCGCCTCTCCATTTCAAACATTTTGAGGAAAAATCTCCCACTGAGGGAGTACCATTTTTGTAGTATTACTTGGATGGTAGCCAAATTCAAAATTTAAATCAAGCGAAAAAATTTATCGCCTATCCCATTTGAATCGGAGGTATCCAATTTCTGGTGCAAATATATGGTTATGGATGATGAGTTTATGTGACTCTCGGCCTTAAATTCCTGAACTAATGTACTTGTACGCTCTATAGTACTACCTTTTTCTATTTTTACTTAGCCGGTAGGCAAATTCAAAATATCAACCAAGCGGTAAAATCTGCTACCGACCCTGAAACATTTCGAAACCTTTCCTTTTAAATATCAATTGACTATGAAGTCCACATTCTACCCATTGTTCAAATGACAAATGGGCATGGTAATGATGGTAGCTTGGGGGTGCGCCCGTAATTATTTTTCTGTTCACCTTTATAGTCCAAGTTCGTGTAGTTTCTCCCGCTGGACGTCCCCAAAAACCCAAGATCCATGACCACCACATGCACCAGCTGGTAGCACTTCCCCGGACGGCCGGTGTTCCCTCCCCATATGATGCAGACCGTCCTATCGACTTCACTCCATCTACCTCACCAAGTACCCCAAGTGGACCAATGACACGTGCTCGAGCCAAGCTCCTACATGATAAGGTGAACTCGCTCCTCTCTATCTATGACTTTGACTCTCCTTTGAATGGCCTGCTACTTCATGCCAATACTCTGTGTTGTCGAGGCCATGGCAACCGGTGTGCCACGTCCCCACAGTTGACGGGTCCAGCACCAGGAATAATGCTCCCCTCATGAGGCAGTAGCGCCTATAGAAGTGGCTTGGCCATGCACACCTTGCGAGGCCCCTGCTTCATTAGAGGATAAACCTCCAGAGGGCATGCCTCCCGAGGAGAGCCTGCTCCTGCACCTCGCTGCATCCCGAAGCCTCAGATGCTTTGGAGCGCGTCCCGGGGCTATTCGGTAAATCCACCGAGAAAGGCATGAACCAGATCCCGACAAGAGGAGAAGCACTCCAACGGTTCTGGCCTGCCTCGGTAAAGCAAGACTCTGTCCGCCCCACTTTTGGTAGGGAGTGGAAAAATGAACTCGTGGTGGAAGGCTCCTCCATTGCCATTTCTGTGTAAGAAGGAAAAGCAGAGAGCATCAGATGAAGACAAGCGATGCTAAGGGAGGCCACTTTCTAGAAGGACGGAGTGGAGCACGACGTGCTAGAATTAGTCCACCAAAAGTAGTCTCGTAGAACAGGATCTCGATGAGCAGAACTGTTGACACCCTTCCCGCCCAAAGACAGGGGGAAGAGGCCCGACACTGCCCTATACACTACTAGGAAACAACACATTGGCGGCGCACCTGAAAACCACATCCGTGGAGCACTTGGGGTGCGCCACCATGCCTGTGCTACGACTAAAACATACCCGTAGCGCACTGCCTGGTGCGCTATGGGTAACTGGAATATCTGTTGTGCACCTGCTAGTGCGCCACAGCTACGAGGCAAAGTGCGCTTCTGGTATTTTCCCTATGGCGCACATGGCAGTGCGCCACTGAAGGCAGGCATGTGCGCTTTAGGGCAAGTGCGCCACTAAAGCCTAGCCATGTGCGCCACATGAAACTTTTTTGGTATTTTAATTCTGAGCCAGATGATATACCGTACAGATCATACAATATACAATATGGATATACACACAGATATAAGATATACATGTATATATATGAATACACAATTTGCAAAACAAGATTGAAATAAATACATATAGATAATTCACATACATGAATACATAGTATAAGTTACATTATTTCGATCAAGGTACAAAGTAGTTGATGACATGAATAGATGTGTCTCGAACAAGTTAGAGCTCGAAAGCTCGACTAGACATCTAAACTAGAAACACGTGCATGATAAACAACCAAGGACGATAAACATCACCGCGATGAAGGTGTAGGTCTTCATCCGGTTCCTCGTCCTAACTCCCGCTAGATAGCACGTGTATCTAGCTTCCACCTCCGCCATAGTGTTGTACCCTTTGTAGCTATTGTCGCTGAAACGGTTCACCTGTCTCCGGTAGTGTTTCCAATCACCGTAGACTCCGGGAAACCATCCCTTGTACACGATGTACCACATCATCTACAAGTTGGCAATAATAATTATGCGGTGATTGAAAAAACATGTATAATTAAAGTTGGATATGAAGATACACTTATAGAAAGTAGTTCGAATTCAAAAAGACCAAAGTAACTCAAAAAGCATGCCTCATATATAACTAGGTCATTGGACACAGAAATATGCTACGACGGAACTGTATGCCAAGTAGGATGCACAACACCTGGACTTGTGCATAGCACAAGGCGTACAATCCCATCGCAGCACATTCATATATATAGTGTGCAACGATATTTCAATCATCGGCATTCTCGAAAAATACCAAAGTAACTCAAAAAGCATGCCTCATATAAAACTAGGTTGTTGGACACAAAAATATGCTATATGGAACTGTTAGACTAGTAGGATGCACAAGACCCGGACTTGTGCATGGCACAAGGCTAACAATCCCATCACAGCACATTCACATATATATAGTGTGCCACGACATTTCAATCATCAGCATTATAAAAAAAGACCAAAGTAACTCAAAAATAATGCCTCATATATACATAGGTCATTGGACACAGGAATATGCTACGACAGAACAATAAGCCAAGTAGGATGCACAACACCTGGACTTGTGTATATCACAAGGCTCACTATTCCTTCATAGCACATTCACATATTGATAGTGTGCCACGACATTTCAATCATCGACATTCTCTAAAAAAGACCAAAGTAAGCAAAGGACCCAAAGAGTAAGCAAAAAAAACAAGCATTGATTCATATATAATAATAATAAGCAAAAGAAGTATGCGATGATTCATAACCCTAATAAGCTAAGTAGTAGCATGTACTTGTCCACACACACAAGGTCATTTATAGTTTGGAACTACAACTAGGCCAACATCATGACTTATGGCTCGGCTCAGGGAACGGGAGGACGCCTTGTCTCATTATGAACTTCCTATAGTCACCCTGCATCTCTAGGCGAGCTTATATGTCACGGTTATTCGGGACATTATTGCCTTCATAGAAGATCCCCCCCGAAGTCATGATATCACGAAAGATGATTGCCCTAAACTGCTGCTGGATACGATACATCTCTTGTCTACTATCTGAATCAATGATCTTGGCCTTGGCTTCGGCCCACTGTTTGAGATGATCTGGGAGCATAGAATTATGTTGCTCTAGTAGCAACGCCCTCATGTGATGGAGTGTGTAGTAGGCTTCCTTCTGACTGCCTTCCGACTGCTTCACGTTGGGGAACTCCGTTACGTGGGTGAAGACGTGCCTGCCGAACTTGACCTTCTTACGCACGAAGGTGGTGCCTTCCGCTGAGGCATAGCCAGTGAGAGCATCATCCATAACTTCCTTGATCTTGTCATAGTTTTTCTTCTTTTCTAGAATCCCCGAGTCGAAATACGTGGCTTGCAAATGCTTCGACGATAAGGAGATGAGTGTGTAGTGTTGATCTCTGCGCAAAAAAAATCAAATGGAATGTGTTGGAAAAAGAATGATGATAATCTAATAAAGCCAATCGATGATGGCGAGTGAATAATAACTTACTCGGGAAAGTAAGGCACGAGAATGTATTCCTTTGTCTTGTTTGCCACCAAGATTCGTTTTAGGTACGAGGCCACAAATATTTGTTCAATGGCGCTTCCCAGGCAGCTGTCACACGTGTAGTAGGGGTCCACTACCGCGATGCCCGAGGTGTTCTCTCTAATGATCTGCATGGCCAGGTTGAGAGAAAATAGGCAGACCGTGGGATAGTGCATGAACATACTGAAGATGTCGTCAAACCGCAGGAAGAAAAAATCCACGTGGACATTGTCGATGAAGCCCAAGCCTGGTGGCACCTTAACCACGAATACCGGGTGCGAGGGATCTTTCTCCTCGAGAAGGCGTCTCTCTACCGTCAGCACACCGTCATGCACACTCTTCATTTACGAACTGGGAAGCCTCCACAATTTCTTAGTTAGCATGGGCTCACCCGCCACATGCATCCTCCACATAATACCCTCGGGTCTTGGTGGCCCGTCCTGAAACCTGATCGGATTCGCAGTTGATGCCACCGGCTAGATTTTCTTTTCCTAGCCTTTTTGCCTTTTGGAGAGTGGGCAGGCACTACAATCTGAGCACCGTCTGCACTATGTAGTGTGTCAGGGCTTATAATAAACGGCTAGTTGGTTGTATCAGCTGGCTCGGTGAAGGCGCAAGCTGGAGGCGTCTCTTGAGAACCAAGCAGACGCTTGGTGATAGTGGGTTTTTCTGTGGGGCTACCAGCTGGGTCTTTGTATGGGCCGTCGTTGCAAAACTGAGTGTTGAAGAACTGATCGAAGTCTTTGTCGTCCTTGTTCGGATCCTGCGCCATGGGCATATTATCAACATGATCATCTGACCCACCACGTGGAGGTGATGGTGGGGCAGTAAGGAGGCCTTACCATGGCTTGTCGCTGGCACGACATGCAGGGCTGTTGTCTGTGGGGTGATGGCCCTGACTGTCCCCAAACAAATCATGCTCTTTGGCCATTGCATGAATAAGCCAAAGCAACTTCTAAGGACAACCGACTCTTCTTCATCCGCTCCTGGGGTTGAATGGGAGGTTCCAGGTCGTCGTAGCCCCTTAGCACCTGAATAATTTTAACCCTGTGCACGCTATCTGGCATCATCCTTGAGTGGAATGTGCGCTGCAAGGGTTGAACGATGGTTCCCTTGGCAACATCCCTCAGCTCGTTGTTCACGTATCTTAAGAGAGTGCAAGGAACATCCGTGTAACACCCTCAGATCGACCCTATGCAAGTTTCAGCGATTACCGCCAAACACGTATAGAAACGATTCAATGGTGCCCACCAGGCACTTTCGTGCGGGTGGAAAATGGAATAATACCATTATACATTAGTCCACGATGGAACCCACAAAACAGATATATACAACAACGACTCCATGAGCTAAGAATACAGATATACAATACAAAGATCCAAATCACCTTGAAAACGATACAACGTCCGAGTACGGACAAGAAGCAAATTGAGCTAAGAGCCCTGAAGAATAACCAATGGCGTCCATAACCCTGCCCAGGTCGAGCCGGAAGGGTAACCCTGCTAACAACGTCGATCCCAAAACCTGCTTAAACAAAAGGGGTGCCAACAAAGGGCAAAGGAAAAAAGAGAGCGGTCAGTACTGAGGCCAGTACACGGCGAGACTAGAATTCGGCGGTCCTCGCCTACATAGGTATGGTAGACTGAAGCGGCAGCGCAGCATGCACTAAACAACCTATAGAGACTCGATAGAACTGTTGGCTATTAGAGAGGGGTAAGAAAGACCTATTCGGAACCAACCTAATACTACCACCAAACATACCCATCCTGGTATTTCCCCCTCGAGACCAAACGAGAAAGTCAATCCGAGAAAACTCACACAGTTGGCAGTTTTATTCATTCATTCCATGATGGTTGTCCAACTTACTAGTCATATCAGGTACAAGTCATATTATAACAGTAAATATTAGTTATTGTTGTCTATGATTGAGAACTGTGCTCCAAGTCGTCCATAACCGCGGACACGGATTTTCGAAAAGATTAAACCCTGCAGGGGTGCACCAAAGTTTCCACACACACTTCGACCCTTGTTGCCAGATTAGTTAACATACTTCCATAGGTATGTCGGTGGGGCCTAGGACACGACGCTTCCCAGACCCAAAGCAAGTACATGGGGGCCACCCCAATAAGCTACCCGTAACAAAGTCGGCCGAGCTCCGAAGACGTACCCAGAGGTTGTGAGATCGGCCAAGAGATTAGAGGCCATAGGTATAATCCTCAACATAACGACCCACATCCTAAACAGTACAGTAGTAAACGCTCATCGAGCAACAAATAATAAACATGGCATAACATGGCATACATGGCATAACATGGCATGAAAACGTCAAACTAGTTTGTGGCCTCTAGTACATTACTTTGAAATCACGTAGTAAGCCGATAGGGGTGCCCACACACCCCACATGTGGTTAGCGCGCTCAGTCTCAGAACAAGACCGTGTCGACTCTCGCATCAACTCATCGTTCTAATCCGGGAAGAAGCAAACACTAAAAGGAACAAGCGATGCAACAATTACAACTAATAAGGAATAATCGGCATGATCATGATATGATGAATGACATGGCAAAGATGCGATGTAATTAGGAAAAATTAAGCAGAACCGGAGTCCCGACAATTATTTAGGTGGTTCATGTTATTTAGGTACCCGCAATTTTAAATGTTGTCTTAACATGACAAAACATAGTATCGGTTCGCTACACAAATTTAAATGGGGCCAATATAAGAATAGAAAAACCTGCATTTGATCTGCATATTTAATTATTAGGTGAGTCGACAACATCCCCCAAACCACAATACACAAACCACAATATGTATGCAAGCATGACAATTTAGTTATGCAACAAGATATATCATATATTATAAAAACTTGAGGGGTCTTGAAATAGGGGTCACACATGGTTCCGACGATCTTGGCTCCGGGGGTTCAGTTCGGTCTCGACGTCGGGATCGGGCTTCGGGAAGGAGAACTTGACACGACGCCGGGTTTGGGATCAGGCTTTGGTTACGAGTTCGGGGCTCCGGGATCCATGATGAAGAACTTGGGGCTCCGGCTTCGATTGTGTGTGAAGATCTTGTTGATAGATACCGAACAGAGTACCACATCGTCAACACATGAACGAAGGAATCTTTAGTATGGGTGCAGTGTAGATATAGCAACACAATGTATTATTGTACCTTCAGCACAGGCATCACATGAAGGCCGGACCATACTAGATGAAAATAGACAGGTGAATCAGCCGGTGGTTGAAACAGCCAAACATGGCCAGGTGCACGCAGGCCTGGGCGTCGCTGGGCAAGAACATGGCGCAAAGGAAGCAGCAGAGGACGGGAGGGGCCGACGAGATCGACATGGAGGTTGGCCTGGAGTCGGAGCTGCGGCCAGAGGAGGCGTGGTGGCCGGCGATGTCGGGGAAGCACGCGACGGTGGCTGAACAATGGCAGGGCACGCTGGAGAGCTTGTACCGGGGTGGTCGCGGCCAGAACAAGACGGCAAGGGCACGACGGAGGCTCGGGATCGCAGGGGCGGGCGGTCATGACAGACGACAGCGTCCATATGATCGCGGGGAGGTCGCCGGGGAGGGAGAGGGCGACCGCGCGGCGGTGAAGCTTGGGGAGGCGACCAAAATAGAGGAGGTCTAGGGCGGGGCGGAGGAGCTCACCAAGGAAGGCAACAGCCGGCAGCGTGAGAGGCAAACAGAGAGGCAGGCCGGAGTCGGTGCAGCATAGGATGGCGACCAGATGAGGGAGAGCCGAGGCGGGAAGGCAGCAAGGGGCTCCACGGCGCGCGGCCGCATGCCTGCTACCGGAGACAGGGAAGGAGGGACGAGCGGCGGAGGGGTTCGCTGTGATGGAGAGGTGATCGGGGAGGCGTGGCGGCTTGCGAGCGCGACCAGAGGCGGCGGCGACGCCTGTGGGAGGGAGACAGAACACGTGAGGGAGGGAGATGCGAGCGGGGTCGAGGGGGTGCATGGCGTTCGCGAGGTGGTGGGCTAGAGGTGGTTTGCGGGGCCAGGGGGTCGGTCGCGTCAGTCGTACACGGGTCAGGGCCGGGTGTGTGGTGGCGTGCGTGAGTGTAGGTGTGGCCGATCTGGGTGGGTCGCTGCGAGTGGTTGGCGGCTGCGCGCGCGTCTGAGTGGCGGCAAGGAGTGTGGGGGGTTTGGGGATTGGGTACCTAGGGATTAGGGTTAGGGTTTGGTTGGAAGAGGCCGGCTGGGCTTTTGGGCCTGGCTGGCTGCCTCCCAAAAATTAATATAAACTTTTTATTTAATATTTAAAAAATGTTTGTAATTAGTTTTTAGACAAATAAAATATTCAGATAAATCCGGTGTTTGTATTTTGAAATAAAGAAGGGGAGTATTATAAAACCAAAATAGGCTTTTGTATTCTACTTTTATGACACGGCATGCATGATGATGCATAAGTACAAACAACAACGATTTTCTACTAGAGGTTTTTCCAGGGTGCTACAAATCTACACCACTAACAATGGATCTCGCCCTCGAGATCCGCCTCCTGGTACGAGAAGAAGGACGACGATCAGGATCTTCTTGCTTCGTATAGATCTTCACAACACAACTAACAAAGATTCTTTCTCTGTCTTGAAATTGGTGACTCCACTAACAAAGGGTGTGGCTCACGTTCGTTGAGAGAACACTTCGAAAAACAAAGGACGAAGGTAGAGGTCTCAGAAGATAAGGCCACCTCTAACTTTCGTGGAAGGAGTATAATTGCATCGATCCACCATTCAATGTATAAGAACGAATGATAAGAGTAGTCGGGTGGTGATCAGTCCATCGCGCACCCAAAGCATTACTCTGCACATGAATAGGTGAATTATGCAACCAACTCTCAGAATTAGACTAAATATCTCGACAATCGAGTTTCAGAAACAAAAGAATGATGTAAAATCTTCATCAGATATGACGTAGATGAGGTTTTCACGTTGAAGAACACCGGAAGATAGAAAGAAAAAAACTAGTGAATTTTGGTCCACTAATAAGGTAAAATAGAGGGAAATTCCTCGGATAGCATGAAGGCCGAATGTAGCAACACCGTTACAAGAGGAAGGAAGCGAGACCCTGAAGAACGACGGAAACCCAACCACGAGAAATCTTGGACTCGAAGAAAAGATAAGAATGTAGATTCAAAACACGTCGAGATACGAGGAGAATAGCAGAGGGGTAAGAACTAAAAGCAGACCTAATCATATCTATCCAACCGATTTTTCAAAATAGTTTTGACACTCTACATGTCCGTTAGCTAGGTTATCCTACATGCTGGACTAGTGGGGTATCGCAACTGCTGAGCTCTGGTACCACTCTGTAACACCCTCAGATCGACCCTATGCAAGTTTCAGCGATTCCCGCCAAACACGCATAGAAACGATTCAAAGGTGCCCACCAGGCACTTTCGTGCGGGTGGAAAACGAAGTAATACCATTACACATTAGTCCACGATGGAACCCACAAAACAGATATATGCAACAACGACTCCATGAGTCAAGAATACAGATATACAATACAAAGATCCAAATCACCTTGAAAACGATACAACGTCCGAGTACGGACAAGAAGCAAATTAAGCTAAGAGCCCTGAAGAATAACCAATGGCGTCCATAACCCTTCCCAGGCCGAGCCGGAAGGGTAACCCTGCTAACGGCGTCGATCCCAAAACTTGCTTAAACAAAAGGGGTGCCGACAAAGGGCAAAGGAAAAAGAGACTAGATTTCGGCGGTCCTCGCCTACATAGGTATGGTGGACTGAAGCGGCAGCGCAGCATGCACTAAACAACCTATAGAGACTCGATACAACTATCGGCTATCAGAGAGGGGTAAGAAAGACCTATTCGGAACCAACCTAATACTACCACCAAACATACCCATCCTGGTATTTCCCCCTCGAGACCAAACGAGAAAGTCAATCCGAGAAAACTCACACATTTGGCAGTTTTATTTATTCATTCCATGGTGGTTGTCCAACTTACTAGTCATATCAGGTACAAGTCATATTATAACAGTAAACTTTAGTTATAGTTATCTATGATCGAGAATTGTGCTCCAAGTCGTCCATAACCACGGACACGGCTTTTCGAAAAGATTAAACCCTGCAGGGGTGCACCAAAGTTTCCACACGCACTTCGAACCTTGTTGCCAGATCAGTTAACATACTTCCATAGGTATGTCGGCGGGGCCTAGGAAACGACGCTTCCCAGACCCAAAGCAAGTACATGGGGGCCACCCCAATAATCTACCCGTAACAAAGTCGACCGAGCTCCGAAGACGGACCCAGAGGTTGCGAGATCGTCCAAGAGATCAGAGGCCATAGGTATAATCTTCAACATAACGACCCACATCCTAAACAGTACAGTAGTAAACGCTCATCGAGCAACAAATAATAATCATGTCATACATGGCATAACATGGCATGAAAACGTCAAACTAGTTTGTGGCCCCCAGTACATTACTTTGAAATCAGGTAGTAAGCCGATAGGGGTGCCCACACACCCCACATGTGGTTAGCGCGCTCGGTCTCGGAACAGGTGTTAAGAAATCGGGTCCTAGGTGGACACAAGTGGGCGGTTAACAACCAAATATCAACTATTACCCACCGGTGCCTCTTCATTAGTTATCTCAATTTTAGTATTAAATTAATCAGCTGTAATTAAAACCACGATCATCTTCACCTTTATGAATATGACAACCCCCAACATTAGTGGAACATCGACGATGCGAAGCAGCACCTAAGCAAGCGACTATGACTCGCAAGGCCAACCGTTTATCCAAACAACAGGCAATAGGAGGTGTCCAAGGCAATATAAAGGTTGCAGGGATATATAAAGGGGTACGAAATCTATAGCATCGCAACACAGATAGCAATAGATCAACAGGAGAAATAAAGACTAGAAATAAAAAAATAGGTAGAAAGAGGGAGAATGCTCGCCTGAAAACATTGCCGAAGGTTCATCCAAAGACCGGGTCGACTCTCGCATCAACTCATCGGTCTAATTCGGGAAGAAGCAAACACTAAAAGGAACAAGCGATGCAACAATGACAACTAATGAGGAAGAATCGGCATGATCATGATATGATGAATGACATGGCAAAGATGCGATGCAATTAGGCAAAATTAAGCAGAAACGGGGCCCCGACAATTATTTAGGTGGTTCATGTTATTTAGGTACCCGCAATTTTAAATGTTGTCTTAACATGGCAAAACATAGTATCGGTTCGCTATACAAATTTAAATGGGGCCAATATAAGAAAAGAAAAGTCCGCATTTGATCTTCATATTTAATTATTAAGTGAGTCGACAACATCCCCCAAACCACAATACACAAACCACAATATGTATGCAAGTATGAAAATTTAGTTATGCAACAAGATATATCATATATTATAAAAACATGAGGGGTCTTGAAATAGGGGTCACAGATGGTTCCGACGATCTTGGCTCCAGGCATTCGGTTCCGTCTTGACGTCGGGATCGGGATCGGGCTTCGGGAAGGAGAACTTGACGCGACGCCGGGTTCGGGATCGGGCTTCGGTTACGGGTTCGGGGCTCCGGGATCCATGACGAAGAACTTGGGGCTCTGGCTTCGATTATGTGTGAAGATCTTGTCGATAGATACCGAACAGAGTACCACATCGTCAACACATGAACAAAGGAATCTTTAGTATGGATGCAGTTCAGATATAGCAACACAATGTATTATTGTACCTTCAGCACAGGCATCACATGAAGTCCGGACCATACTAGATGAAAATAGACAGGTGAATCAGCTGGTGCTTGAAACAGCCAAACATGGCCAGGTGCACGTAGGCCTGGGCGTCGGTGGGCAAGAACATGGCGCAGCGGAAGCAGCAGAGGACGGGAGGGGTCGACGAGCTCGACATGGAGGAGGGCCTGGAGTCGGAGCTGCGGCCAGAGGAGGCAAGGTGGCCGGTGATGTCGGGGAAGCACGCGACGGTGGCCAAACAACGGCAGGGCACACTGGAGAGCTTGTATCGGGGTGGTTGCGGCCAGAACAGGATGGCAAGGGCACGACGGAGGCTCGGGATCGCAGGGGCGGGCGGCCACGACAGACGACAGCATCCACAGGATCGCGGGGAGGTCGTCGGGGAGGGAGAGGGCGACCGCGCGGTGGTGAAGCTTGGGGAGGCGACCACAACGGAGGAGGTCTAGGGCGGGGCGGAGGATCTCGCCAAGGAAGGCGATAGCCGGCAGCGCGGGAGGCCAACTGGGAGGCAGGCCGGAGGCGGTGCAGCGTAGGATGGCGGCCAGATGAGGGAGAGCCGAGGCGGGAAGGTGGCAAGGGGCTCCACGACGCGCGGCCGCAGGCCTGCTGCCGGAGACAGGGGAAGGAGGGACGAGCGGCGGAGGGGTTCGCTATGACGGAGAGGTGATCGGGGTGGCGTGGCAGCTCGCGAGCGCGACCAGAGGCGGCGGCGGCGCCTGTGGGAGGGAGACAGAACGCGTGAGGGAGGAAGATGCGAGCGGGGTCGAGGGGGTGCGTGGCGTTCGCGAGGTGGTGGGCCATAGGTGGTTTGCGGGGCCAGGGGGTCGGTCGCGTCAGTCGTACACGGGTCAGGGCCGGGTGTGTGGTGGCGTGTGTGAGTGTAGGTGTGGCCGATCTGGGTGGGTCGCTGCGAGTGGTTGGCGGCTGCGCGCGTGTCTTAGTGGCGGCGAGGAGTGTGGGGGGTTTGGGGATTGGGTAGCTAGGGATTAGGGTTAGGGTTTGGTTGGAGGTGGCCGGCTAGGCTTTTGGGCCTGGCTGGCTGCCTCCCAAAAATTAATATAAACTTTTTATTTAATATTTTAAAAATGTTTGTAATTAGTTTTTAGACAAATAAAATATTCAGATAGATCCGGGGTTTGTATTTTGAAATAAAGAAGGGGAGTATTATAAAAACAAAATAGCCTTTTGTATTATACTTTTATGACATGGCATGCATGATGATGCATAAGTACAAACAACAACGATTTTCTACTATAGGTTTTCCCAGGGTGCTACAATCCGTCTGCAGAAAACACGTACGACGTCAGAGAGATGCCATAAGAGTAATAGATGGCAAGGCGGTAAAGTAATTTTTTTACCGTGATGGAGTCAAGCTCGACTAATGTCGAGGCACCTCATATGACAACGGGCGTGCAAGAGATGGAGAGGCGGCTTGATGGCGTGGTGCCGACCGCCGGTGTATTCTCCCTATCAGGTGCATGGAGCTCCGGTGCTGCCGCGATGATGGCAGGGTGATTCACCAACAAGTTCGGCACCGCGGTGATGGTAGGGGGAGTCACCAACACTTTCAGCACGTGGTGCTAGCGGGCGGAGTCACGAGCACATAATTTTCCTGATTCATCCGTGCTGCGTTGTTCGAGTGGTTGCTGACCATGCTTGGAATCGGGCATGGCCCTTGTTGACCACCCGCACTCAAGTTCTCTATTGACTCCACCAAGGTAGGCAGGATGGACATGAGGGTGATTGCTAGGTTGTCTTGGACGATCTGCTAGATCCGCGCCACTTGTTCCTTAAGTTCTTGAACCTCGCGGTTTTCCTCCTCGCTCCTTCCCGCCACACGTGTCCTCGATGGTGGACCAAAATGATCCACCCAATTCTTACCCCCGAAGCCAGCCAAACGGCCAGCCGACAACGACTTTTTCGTAACCGGCGTGGTTTTCTTGTCCCGGTTTATCGCCCTGTTAAAAGGGTTATCCCACCGGGTGGCCGCTGTCGACCCCTGGGATGAGGAACCTTGGGAACCCTGGGATCCACGTGCAATTTCCTCCTCCTACAGAAGAACTAACAGTGAACCGTTTAGAAATTCGACTTCATCGATTAGAATGCAATCGAGTTGATCCGCGGTAATTAAATTACTTACCACAATAACCTCGAAGTCCTTCACCGCAGGATCCGCGGTGAGTTGTTTGGTTTTTGGGTCCACATGGTAACGGGCCCTGGTAAAGTTTTGAAGCTGCCTGTTTTTGAATTTCGCAAAGGGGTTAGCTATCCCCTTAGCTCTATACTCCTCGTCCTCCTTATCCCATTTGTGCTCCGCGGTTCTGTATCCACCTGATCCAAGATGGTGGTGACCTATATTCATCTCCTGCAGCACCTTTCCCTGCCTACTCGAGGCCAGGGCTCTTTCTGATTCGCACCTCTCCTTGAACTCCCGATACTAATCTTCGGTGATCTGTGAGTCAATCTTCTGGATCTCCTCGAGACTTTTGCCTTCTTTATAGATCTTCTTTATCCGGGTTTTCCAGCTGGCCAGGGAGGTGCTCATCCTTGTGAGGGCGGATTTGTTTACTTTATTCCCATGATAATTTGTGTTCCGATACTTAGTGGGGAACTTGTATCTTGCGTGCATCTTCTCGAAGAGGAGTGTGCGCAAATGGCCATTATCTTTATGCCGGAGATTCTCGGTGTTGATCGAGATGGTGGTCCGGGTGATAGCCGCCATTTGCCCACCGTACCCTTTGACAACAAGGTCGGGCACCAAAGGAACCCCTGTTGGGCTCACTTCGGTAATTTTCTCTATGGCGATGCCGACCATGTTCGGGCGCCGTTCCTTCGTCTTGTTCTTCTTCTTCTTCTTCTTCTTCTTCTTCTTCTTAGGAGGATTGCTACCACTCGCTGTGCCCTCACCGCCATCATTGGTTTCATCATCCATCGTTCCTTCGGCTTCTTCTTCCTCCATGTATTCCATCTCATCGTCGTCGCTCTCCGAAGGATGGTATTCTTCATCTTCTTCTAGCCGCTGGGCCTCCTCCCAGAATGACAATTGTTTATTCTGAGGTCTGACTTCTCCTTCAGCGTTGATGCGCTTAGAACAGCCAGCCTCGTCGTTGTCACACATGTTTTCACTAATAAAAATAAAATAATGGTTAGTAATAAAGTGCCCAGAAAAATCTGGCATGACCTTTGCTAATTTTCTTAAACTAGGAGTGCCCGATTTCTGCCAAAACGGAAGTTAATCAACATTCCAGCAAAAATCGGGACTCATTTTATACAAGAACCTGCATACACGACATATGGAAGTGTTTCATACAAGCATAAGCACAACCAGCATATTACCAGCATAGCAAGCACAAGAACATTAATAGGTATATAAAAATAAATGGCCAGCATAGCCATCATCACATATAGTAGTAGTAGCACAATAGTTTTTTTCTACTGAATTAGATCTACATCAGTCTGACTGTAACTAGACAGATGCCTAGCATTACCAACATATAGTAGTAGCAGCACAACCAGCAACACATATAAAATTGAAAGCAGCATGTATTGAATCACATATAAAGGTTGAAAGAAGCATACAAGAAACAGAATGACTAATGGTTGTAACCAACGTGGTTGGAATTAGAGATGAACTGCTTCCCTAATACTAGTAGCCTGTGTGTTTATAACAGCTGTTTGTCCATAAAAATATTCAGTTTTGCAAATTTTCAACAACAGATGAACAATTGGTGCTATGTTAGTAAAAATGAGGACAAAAGATAAAATGCATCCCAACAAAGACTAGTACTATCATCTCAGAATCACTCTAAAAATAACCAACGTCCCTCAGAAAATAAACTAGCACCAATGACAACTCAATAGCAACAGGCACGCAGGGGAGCAGGCTGTATTTGCCCGGCAGTAGGGCAGCCAAATTTTCCTATCTAAAATGTCTTATAATCAACCCAAAAAAAGTCTTATAATCTGGAACAGGGGTAGTAGTTTTCAGAGTCTAATGTGATTTCAGAGGTTTTTCTAGAGTTGCTCTAAAGTGACGTGTAGGCTAGTACCACATGCGAGACCAATCGGTGCCTGAGCTACACACACTCAGGAGAACTGAAGAGGTAATACATGAAAATCACAGGAAGAACAAAATCATAATCACCAGATGACCAAAGGACCCCACAATGCAAATTGTAGACCTACACACACTAGGCTTGATCGAGGCAGCCAGCCACACGGCCAGTGTAGATGATGGTGGTTAGTGGCCACCATGTCCATGATGAAAGCATCACACCGGCATAAGCACAAAACCTGAGATTCAGAATAATTTAAAATCTTACTCTGAATCAAGACCGCCCAGCTGTGCTGAAACTTTTGGCCCGCGCAACACACAGGTTGATTAAAGTACATCTAATCTGATAAATCAACTAGATATGCCAGGCCAGCCACATCTATATGTGGAGAAAAATCGAAGATGAGCATCATAGGGAACTGAATTTATAGAGGTGGAAGGCAGAGCAGAGCTCAACTAGGTCCTTGTGATAACTCAATAACAAACAAAAAAAATGCACTGCCAAGTTTTTCTTGGAAAATAAAAGAGAATTTACCCTGACTTAATAACTAACACAACCATGGTTCAATACAAGAACTAGAGAAAGCTAAAGCAGTAAGATGTCACATCATGCCATCTCAACTGAACCGAATGATAGACATGAGGTCATGCCATCCGACAACTACGAAACACAGGCAGTTTTTGCAGACGATCAAAATTTATTCTGGACTAAAGTAAGTTAGCTGCCTTTGGTGTTGCTTCAGGCAGGAGTTAAACCCAGATCTGGCGGCGCACGAGCTTGTGCCTAGCTACTAAATGCCTCTAGTTTATTTCTTGGAGATCCTCCTTTGCCTCTTCTTTCTACAAGCCTGCTGGAAGATCAACCCCTACAAGACTACGGTCTACAACATCACCAACATAGCCTCCTTTTCTTTCTACACCCTAACTTGATCCTAGCGTTGTGTAGGTGTAGGTGTGGTACGTGACGCACAGAGAGAGGGAGAGAGGGAGAGAGGGGAGGGGCGATGCTCACCTCTGAGACGAGGACGACGATACAACGACGGGGCGGACGACGGCGGGCTCCTCCGACTCGGACGTGCGCAGGCCTCCTCCTCCTCGGATCGAGCGGCACGCATGGGCCTCCTCCTCCGCGTCCTCCTCCTCGACCGGTGGCGGCTGGTGGGGCTGGAGAGGCGGCGGATCGAGAGCGGCGGCGAGGTTCGGCCTCGATCGATTGGGGCGGGGCTGGCGAGGAGGCGTGTGTGATATGAGGATGAGAGGAACGTGCGCGTGCATGTGGATATGGCACAGATAGGCGTAGCGCACTCTGGCATAGTGCTCTACGGATAGCTGTAGCGCACTTCGGCTAGTGCGCTACGCCTATCTCGTCTAGCATCTATATAAGAAAACAACATCCCCACTCTGTAAAAGATACACTAACCTATCATACTGGTTCCACCCACTGCTATGTTTCAACCTGTGAGCATCTAAGTTTGAATCTTGGTGCCCACCTTTTTGTTTTTATTTTAAAAATACTTTTAAATGTTCCAAAAATGCCCAGAAGTGGTGATATATGCCATAAAAGTTTTGTTTTTATTTTAAAAATACTTTTAAATATTTTAAAAATGCCTAAAAGCGATAATATATGTCATAAAAGTGGTACAAATATGATTCAAAGTAGAATAAATTAAATAATAATTTGTCCATAAATATTACAATCTTTTTTGACCATGTTTTTTACAATATTTTTTGAGCTAGTGTTTTACAATCTTTTTCCCTTCTTTGTCGCGGTTGAATAATTTAGCACCAGCACTTTAATGTTTCTTCTTTCGAACGGGCTACCTTTTTTGGATAGGGTTGTCCTTTTTCTTCTTGTGATGTATGTTGCTGCATCGTAGTCGTCATCATCTTCAATCTTTGGATTGGCGTACTAGTCAAAGTCTTACTCATTGGCAACTCCATCCATTCCGATGATGTATCTTTTTCCTCTCCTCACGAAAACACGGCTAGGCTTTGTCGGGTCGGTAATAAAAAAACATTAGTCCACTTTGCTAGCCAATACCCACGGTTCATTTTTTGCGGCCACGTTCGCACCGGCGGCCTTGGATTTGGCTGCTTCGGGTATAACCATGGTTGTGAAATACCGGTCTTCTCTTTCGACGCTCTTGGCCCATCTGACACGGAACATCGGCAACTTTTGTCCATAGTAGTCGAGCTCCCAGATCTCCTCGATCCTTCCACAAAATCTTTCCTTCATGTTGTCCTCGGTGCAGAATTTCAACGTTACGCCTGAGTTCTGATAGTCACACTTGTTGTCCTTTTCCTCCGTGTACAATGTGTAGTCGTTGATATCACACGCCTGATAGGTCACCAGGTTTTGCATGGGTCCATGTGACAAGGTGAATATGATATTTTCCATGTCAGAAGAATACGATTGCAGGGGATTATCTAGGAGTGTTTGCCTAAACCAACGCGTAAAATCTGAGTTGTGCTCTTTTTTTATTTCTCCCTGCGTCCTCTGTATGCCCCGGTCACTATACTTCTTCTCGATTAACCTTTTGTGCTTATGTACCCAAGGATCGACCAGTTCTAAATGTTGTAGCGCGACGAGGTTTGCTCAATCGAAGTCTGGGCATCGACAATCGAAGTCTGCATGCAGTACGCGATGACCCTCTCTGGGACCAGATCCGTCGAGCTTGCCAAGGTGCCTATTAACGGGAAGAACGACAGGGTTCTCGATGTCTAGATAATTCGTGCATAAAGAGATGCACTCTTCGTCCACAAAGCCCTTGGCTATGCTTCCATCTGGACAGGACCTGTTGCGAACGTATCCTTTGATGTGTTCGTTCATCCTTTCAAACGCCATCATGCTGCGGAGGAACATCGGCCCAAGTTGGATGATGTACTCCACAACATGGACCAGCAGATGCACCATAATGTCAAAGAATGCGAACAGGAAGTAGACCTCGAGCTCGCAAAGTATCACCATGATCTCCTCCTGTAGCCTCTCGAGCTGATTCATGGCAATCGACTTTCAAGAGATGACGTCGAAAAACTTGTAGAGCCCAAACAACGTTTCACGGACGTGCTCGTCCATTATCCCTCTTAGGGCAACCGGAAGTATCCGTGTCATTAGCACGTCACAGTTGTGAGACTTCATGCCACTGAACCTCTGCTTCGCCTCGTCTAGGTATCTGCTTATCTTGCCTGCGTAGCCTTAAGGAAATTTGACTCCTAGAAGGCACTTGAAAAACTGTTTGATCTCATCCTGGCTTAGAGTGAAGCAAGAAGGAGGGCAGTAATATTCGTTTTTCTTGACCTTTTTACCCTTCCGACGACCTTGTGTCGCCTCCGACTCATGATCATCATCATCTTCCTGATCATCAGAAGTAGTGCGTCCTCCGTGAAGCTCCTTCCGGATGCCCATGAATATCACGTCGTGCCTTTCTTTCGGACCATCTTTCGTCCTATCTGGCATGTTGATTATGGTGGCGACCAGACTCTCGCACACGTTCTTCGTGATATACATGATGTCAAGGCTATGATACATGCGGAGAAACTTCCAGTATGGCAACTCCAAGAAAACAAACCTTGTTTTCCATACCTTTAGCAGCGGCTTGTCTTGTTGCCTCTTTCGATTCTTTCCAGGATTAGGACAATCTTTCCAGTTTTCAGCAATTCTTCCACTTCTTCGCTGCTCCTCCGCTCTGGGATTCCTCGCGTCTCGGATTTGCCATCGAACAGATCTCCATGTTTTCTCCATGGATTATTCTTTCTGAGCCACCTCCGGTGCGCCATGAACACAGTTTTTGAAGACCCTGGATCTTTCTCTAGTTGGAGATATCTCGTGTTATCCATGCACCTAACACATGCAGAGAATCCTTGGATAACCTGCCCCGAGATATACCTGCAACCTGGATAGTCTTGCACTGTAGTGACCAACGTGGCTCTCATACTGAAATAATCTTGTGCGACAGCGTCGTACATATTGGCTCCAGATTCCCATAACGTGGCTAGCTCCTCTTTCAACAGCCTGAGATACAGATTGATGTCGGTACTAGGTTGTTTCGGACCTTGAATTAGCATACTCATCTGTATGTACTTCTTCTTCATGCACAACCATGGAGGGAGGTTGTACATCCATACAAACACATGTCAAGTTCTTCATGCACACAGATTGCCGAGGAGTGATAGGAAAGTACCATACCACTTTTGGAGGAGCTTTCTTCCCTTTCTTGTATCGACTCACGCTGCACACCGGACATGTGGTTTTCCCCGCGTCCTCGCCCCGATAAATGATGCAATCATTGATGCATACGTGGTATCTAACATGCGGTAGATCGAGAGGACAGACGATTTTCTTGGCTTCCTCGATACTAGTTGGACACGTGTTCCCCTTCGGGAGACGATCGTGCCAGAATGGCATCATATCGTCGAAGCTTGCGTCGGACAATTTGTGTTTTGCCTTCATCTCCATAGCCTTGAGCGTTACATTCAACGGGAATCATCGGGCCTGCATTCTTCATACAAGAAGTAACCATGTCTTTCTCAAGTTGCGCAAGCTTGGCTTTCTCTCTAGCGGCAACCCTGATGTTACTTGTCTGCTTGAGAAGCAGTTCTTGCACATAAGGGTCTTGCACCCAGCCTGACGTAGTTCCATCATCGTCTGCTCCTCCAGCATCTAGATCATCATCATCCCGGTCTGCTTCCAAACCTTGACCGTCTCCAGGAGACTCTTCTTCATCTCGCCCGTCCTCGCCGTGATCATCATCATGTTGCCCGCCTTCCAAATTTCCCGCCGCCCCATTTACGTCCCCATCATCTTCGTCATTGCTTATCCAACGAGTGTATCTATTCATGAAACCATGGCGGAGTAGGTGCCCCTGCAGATGCCCGGAATCTGGTTCGATCAACCAGTTGAGTTTGCATCTTCTGCACGGACATCTTATCTCCGTCATGTTATTTCGTACCATGTCAGCCGTCGCCCATTTCAAAAACTCTAGCCACAATGCCTTCGCTCATTATGCGGATCATGGTTGCCTGTGCAGTGTACACGGTAGAATTAGAAGTTTATTAGAACCACATAATCAATGCATGTATGCAATGTTCGATAGAAAATTTCAGCATGTCCTATCCTAAAATTAGGACCTTTGCGAAATGCTGAAGTCTTGCCAAAATGGAAATGAATCAACATTTCGGCAAAACAATGGCAACTCATTCACACACAAACACAAGAGAGAGAGACCGATCCATACACATGAACACATCATCCTCTCCATACACACATGAGCATCGATCCTCTCCATACACACACGAGCATCGATCCTCTCCATACACACATGAGCATCGATCCTCTCCATAGATATGAGCATATCATCCATATACACATGAAGACATCCTTACATGGACAACTTACCGAGATGAGAGACCGATCAAGAAGATGGAAGGAGAGGTGCGAGACCGAGAGGATGGCGTGCCCGAAAGGAGAGCTTCCTATATTATGTATGTAGCATCCAAGGTAAGTTCTACATGCTAAAAATGGTGAAAGAGTGGAGAAATTGAGGTGGGAAGGAGGAGGATCACGACTAGATCTAAGGAGAAAGAAGGAGGGGAAAGTGAAGTGGGGGTGTGGTAGTGGATAGTCATATGTGCAAAAAGGGAGCTGCCAAAAAGTGGACGGCACATCCGTGGCGCACAGAACTTAACCACAACCGTGGCGCACATGAAGGTGGTGCGCCACGGATGTGTTTGGCCAGTTAGACAACAGATTTGCCTGCATTTAGGCATAGCGCACGGGCCGCACGTGTGCCACGGGTACCCCTCACAACCGTAGCGCACTTCCCCCATGTGCGTTACGGGTATGTGGCCTGCGGCCGAAAGGCCCCTGGCCCACACGTATCCGTGGCGCACTGCTCCCATGTGTGCCACGGTTGCTCTAGTTACCAGTAGGGCACTGCCCCCATGTGCGCCACGCCTATTTTACCCGTGGGGGTACTCCAACCACGTGAGCCACATATGTGCCAATTACCTATAGCCCTTTTCCAAGTAGTGATATAAGGGACCCTTCTCCTACCTTAGAACAGGTCGATCCCAAGCGATCTAAACCCTAGACTTGCATCCACCATTGTACCCTTGTGAAGTAGGCGAGCAATACAAAAAAGCAGAAGTAGGGGCTTTACCTCCTCACAAGGGTCCCGAACCTTGGTGAAAACCCCGTATCGCCTCTCTGTCTTGTGCTTGCTCCGACGTCGCCACCATCGTCGAGGCTCCTTGGAACTAAGTGTTCAGCCCCCTCTCGAACTAAGGGATCGTTGGACCCTAGTTTCCTTTGCGGGAAAAATATCTAACATCTGGCGCGCCAGGTAGGGGGCTGAGGCGCGCTTTCAAGACCTTCAACAACCATGGCGACATGTCGGCTCGCACCAAGACCCGAGTCGAGCATGCCCTCTATCGCATGGAGAGCAAGACCCAGATTGAGCCGGCTTCGCGACGCACCCTCTCTAAGCAGGACCCATGGACAGAGGACGACAGAGTCTCCACCTACCGCCTGTCTTGAGAGCCTTCATCCTCCTCGCATGATGCCTCCTTGGTCACCCACACCGCATCCTTGCGCGGCCACGCCGAGCACCTCATGCCAGAAGCTGACAAGCACATGGTTCACGAGCTCCTGGATCACCTGTCGGCCAAGCCAGAAAAAGGTAGGTGGTGTGACTGAATCGCCGAGCTTCTCGACATCGACACCATATCGCCGGAGGGGCTGGAGGCTCGGGGCGAGGACCGGGGGGCGAGGACCAGGCGCCGGGGGATGAGGTCTCGCTCCCGGCCCAGCGCCATGATGGGGCTACCAAGACCGGCCAGGTCACCCCACTGGCGGCCAACAACTGCCAGATCGTCTCGCCCCCGTGATCGCAACACAACTATGCATGCATGAAGACCGTCTCGCCGAATAAATTGCCGCTATAGTCGAGCGGAACCATGCAGCCCTCTCCAATGGCAAGGCGGTGTAGGAGAACGGCTGCCTCGCCCTTACCAAGGGGCTTCGCTGTGTGGTCTAGCCGCACATGTTCCGCCCAGAGACGCCTGTGCGCTACAACAGAACGACCAACCCGTGCGAATTATTGCAACTCTAAACCACGGGCATTGAGGCCGCAGAAGGCAATGACCGCGTCATGGCGAATTGGTTCCCCCTGTGCTTGAAGGACATGGCCAGCACCTGGCTGATGAATCTTCTTGAGGAATCCATCAACTCATGGGCTGACCTCAGCTCCCCCTTCATCGCAAACTTCAAGGGGACCTAAAATTTTAGGGAGAAGATAGGTATCCATTGTGAGAGTCTCACCATTGCTACGAAACTCTTCATCATGGCTGGAAAGTATGCCAAGGCGGAGGCGGGGCGGATGTTTGGCCTCGCTGAGGCAGAAACCAACCCCAAGGCCTCGAGCTCGTCCAAGAGCAAGGACAAGGATCCCAAGCACAAGACCTCCATCGTCCTGGCTGTGGAGCCATACCGGAAGATTCCTCACGATGAGCATGGTGAAGGGAAACGAGACAGCAGGTCGTACTGCCACCTCCACAAGAAGCATGTGCATCCCACCGATGACTGCTAAAAGCTCAAGAAGCTCCACAACATGCGAAACAATCAGAGGAGGGGTAGATCGGGCGGAGAGCGCGGTGGCACAAGGGGTGGCAACCACGGGGTGAGCGTTGGAACAAAAATCCGGCGACCGTGACACCCCGCAGGCGAGCCATCAGGCCAATGCCATGCAACAGCACCCTCATCCACGGGAGAAAGGGCGCATCGAGGATCCTGGGGGCTACCAGGTGCCGTAGGGTGCCATAGCCTGCATCCTCGGTGGTTCCCAGGCTTCGGTGTCCAACCGACACTTCAATATGGTCACTCATGAGGTCGCCGCCGCCAGTCCAGGTGTCCCATCCCCAAAGCTCAAGTGGTCCCAGTGCGCTATCACCTTCGTTGCCCGTGACCACCCCGTCTTTACTAGGCCCGTGGGCACTCTCCCCATGATTTGCACTCCCACCATCAACAACATTGCAGTCGCGAATACTCTCATCGATGGAGGCGCAGGCCTGAACATGATCCCCACCGAGATGTTCGCCCGACTGTAGGTGCCCCACGACAGGCTGATGCCGACCATGCCGTTCCAGAGTGAGTGACAGGACCACCACACCCATCAGGCAGGTGCACCTCTCTGTCACGTTCGGGATGCGAGACAACTACTGCACCGAGCTCATCGACTTTGACGTGGCTCACATCGAGGTCCCATACAACGTTATCTTTGGATACCCCGCACTGGCCAAATTCATGGCGACCAACTACCATGCTTACAACATCCTCAAGATGCCCGGAGGCAATGGAGGAACCATCACGATCCGGCACGATGAGGTAGAAGCCTTGCGTTACTTCGAGCACGCCTGCAAGGTGGCATCCACCGCCTACCCCGAGGACGTGGAGGCATTGGACTGCATCGAGGGCTCGGTAAAGCGGAAGCTTCCTCGTGCGGAGCGGGCCACGTCCCGTGCCCTTCCCCGTGCAAGGGATGCTGGGCCACCGCCGCCTACCCTCGTGAGTGCCAAAGTGGCTCCCGAGAACTACGTCGACTCGAGGGCTCTTGACATCACGATGGACTACACTCAGCATGTATCCAATACCAACAACCCCTCGATGGCGCCTGAGATACCATAAGAGTAGCGGGATCGAACCATTGGAAGGTGGACAAATCTCTCTGCACGACGCACTCGACTCCCCTACCTTTTGAAGGTGACCATCAAATAACTCTCATCCCTTGCAGTCTCATCTCCTGTGAGACCCCGTGTGAGCCACGACAAAGCTATAATAAATTTGGATTCCCTGTGTTTTTTGGATCTTGTGCTTCGTGCACGTCTTGACATTTGTCTTTTCCCTCGAAAATGACTTCTTTCAAACCGTACCGGATTGAGTTCCCTCACATACACCATGAGAGCGGGGGCTAGGCATGGTATCTATCACCGAGTCACTCCCCGGCTTCATTAGAGCCTAAAGTTTTGAGCTTTGAACTTACAGACTCATTCATGTCATAAGTTACCTCACCTATGGTCTATGGTACTTGTGTCCCTCGGGAAGCGCATGTATCAAGCCCTAGCGGCAGTGCATTTTTCCTATGGCCCTCTCTTGGTAAGGTCTATGGGGTGGCTAGTGAGGAAACAATCCCCTCCGTTGGCCAAAAAGCTTCCAGGACCTAAAGTCTAGAGCTCTGCACTCATGGTCTGGGTCCGGCGACGAGTCACCTCACCCACGCCCCTAGATCTCAAAAAATATTTAACATCTTCATGATGGCTCATGAGTTTCTGCTCCTCCATGACCAAAGCTCTTAGGACCAAAAGTGTCGAGCTATGAACTCACGGACCGGGTCCGGCGACGAGTCACCTCACCCATGGTTCCTAATACTTAAAAAAACCCTAAGGCGACGACTCATGAGGCTCTGCTCCTCCGTGGCCCAATATCTTAGGACCTAAAGTGTTGAGCTCTGAACTCACGGACCTGGTCCGGCGACGAGTCACCTCACCCATGGTTCCTGATATTTAAGAAACACTCGTGACAAACCCACAAAACCCTTGACGCGGGGGCTGACAAGAGAA
The DNA here is from genome assembly GCA_916181665.1 of Avena sativa. NCBI lineage: Eukaryota > Viridiplantae > Streptophyta > Magnoliopsida > Poales > Poaceae > Avena > Avena sativa. Next base: position 135,935,279 of record OV702295.1, read on the forward strand.
GCATTAGTCCTACGGCTCTCTCCTCAAGAGGCTTATGTGGCGACCCTGGAGACATACCCTCTCTAGCATCCACAACTTTGCATGGCCTAGAGAATCGAGGTCTGAACTTATGGGCCATCTCGGCAGTAAGTTACCTCGCCTACGGTTCCTAGCACTCAAAAATACTTCACATATGTGCATTTTAGGACTTTAGCGACACGCATTTTTACACTACAACTGTTCCCTTGGGAGGCCCTAGGAAAGGTGCGTGAGGCAGAGTCCCCTCGCATCACAGTCATTACTTATGGCTAGAAAAGATCCACCATTGGATCGCCTCGTCTACCCTCAAGCGCTAGCCCTACATCACTCCACCAGGAGATCTACAGAGCAGCTTGCGAGGCAACCCTGGCCACGGGCCTATACATCGGCACCTATGCTAGGGCTCGCTCCCCTTTCCTTGAAAGGTGGACAACACCCTCACCCTCGTGGCCAAGTAACAGCAGTGCGGGTGAACTTCGCGAGGCGGGGCTGCCGCTTGAGATGCAAACCCAGAGGCCAGCACCGTATTCCTCCACGAGGGTACGCGATGGAGCCTCTACTCGAGAGGACTCGCCAATCCATTGCATCGGCGAGCCATGGCAAAGCGCCAGAGCAACCTGAGGTCAAAGGGCCTAAAAGTCCTCCACAGGGATAGGGGATACACACCTAGAGGCACGCGAAAGATCCTTGTGAGCCTATTGATCGAAGCCTACTACACAACGGTCCAGCCCACCGGCTGAAAGAACTCCTCGTAAGCGACATCCCCCGGGCGCCGTCTTCAAGAATTGCCTCACCAAGTGCTATCCTCACAAACCTCACCTCGCAAGGGCGTCATCCCGGGACACTCAACCCCTCAAAATGCACGTTTGAAGGCTCATGAGGTCCGTCCCTAGGAAAGAAAGGCACAAGCAGCTGCCGCCGGCTTCGTCAAGCAGGCGCCATGCCATGGATATACAACAAAAGCTCTAGGCATCACAATAATAACATGCTGAAGGAGGAACAACAAGAGCAAAGATTCACTTATAGACATACACAACGGTGTTCCTTACAAACTTAGTCCCCAATACGAGAAGATATGGGATATTATGGCCCCACGACTACACTAGCAAAAGAGGCACGGCAGCTCCCGTGGAAAGGATCCTGCTCCAGAGCCCTTAGAGGACTGGAGAATAAGCAACCCGACATAGCAAAGCGCCGAACACCGAGATGGAGAAGTTCCCTCGCTGGTATATAAAAACCGCAACACAGAGTAGCACCAGATGCAGTGGGCGATGAGGAAGCGGTCCCAGCCATCGTAGAGGTACATCTCATTGGGTGGAAGTGTCTCGACACTCACCCTCCACTTCTCGCGCCGCCGGAGTGCCATGGCTCTACCTCTTGAGGAATATCCTGCATGACCCCAAGGGGCAAGCACGAAGGGAGCCTCACCCGGGCGAACCAGTCACAATTTCCGAGGATGACGATGAAAGCGATCACCCGGGAAGGCTCAGGGTCATCTTCTATTTTGATCACCATGGGAGGGGGAAGAGCGACGATAGGATAGGAGGGCCTGGATTTTGTTCCGGACCTATCGCCCTCCCCTGCGGTGACCTCGGCCACTCCCGCGAGGACGGTCGCACCTACGTGTGACGGGAGTTTCTCTCGTACCACTTCCGCCTCCACGGGCACAACCGCAACAAGGGCAGCACCATGGCCACCAAACCTTCCTCAACCACTCCCATGTGGGCGACCATGGACACGCTTCACCAGGGGGAGCCTCCACCATCCAGATCGGAGCTGGGATGCCTCTGCCATGACTGCCGCGTCCTCGCCGGCCTTGACAAGGGGAAGGAACATGGACTCCATCGCAAAGGGCAAAGCTTCGACTCGAAGGCGCAATTAGAAAAAGGGGAAATGGTGGCATGGAAATGGGAAGATCCCCTTCCCACACCTCGATTTAATCTGGCTAGTTTAAAAGACGCATCACTGTGCCGTGCACACGGTATTAAATGCTAGGCCCCACGCATCATCACGTCGTGGAAAAAACTCTCAGGGTGGGAACAGCGTGATCAAGATCTACAAGAGATGACACGTGGCCGGTTGGGCTTCATGGCCAGGATGTAAGGGTGGTAGGCTCTTATTAACCAAGCGGGCGTCGAGACCCATCAGCTATCCATGGCCGCTTTCCCCTTCGAGCCCACCAGGGGACACATGTGAGTCTAGCGTCCAGGGGCTACTATCAGGGCCTTGGCAACCGGGTGCCATGTCCCCATGGTAGACGGGTCCAGCGCCAGGAATAACACCCCCCTCGTGAGGCAGTAGCGCCTCTAGAACTGGCCCGATAGTGCGCACCACGCGAGGCCCCCGCTTGGCAAGGGGATAAAGCTCCAAAGAGCATGCCTCCCGAGGAGACCCTGCTATTGCACATCACTGCGTCCTAAAGCCTCAGATGCTTTGGAGCGCGTCCTGGGGCTATTCGGTAACTCCACTGAGCAAGGTACGAACCGGATCCCGACAAGAGGAGAAGCGCTCCTGTGGTTCCGGTCTGCCTCGGTAAAGCAACATTCAGTCCGCCCAACTTTTGGCAGGGAGTGGATAGATAACCTTGTGGTGGAAGGCTCCTCCCATTGCCGTTTCAATGTAAGAATAAAAAGCAGAGAGCGCCAGATGAAGACAAGCGATGCTAAAGGAGGCCACTTTATAAGAAGGATGGAGTGGAGCACGGTGTGCTAGATTTAGTCCATCAAAACTAGTCTCCTAGACCGGGATCTCGAGCAGCGGCACTATGGACGCCCTTCCCACCCAGAGACTAGGGAAGATGCCCGATGCCGCCCTATATAAGGGACCCTTCTCCTACATTAGAACAGGTCGATCCCCAGCGATCTAAACCATAGACATGCATCCACCATTGCACCCTCGTGAAGCAAGCGAGCAACACAACAAAGCATGATTAGGGGCTTTACCTCCTCACGAGGGTCCCAGACCTAGGTAAAAAACGCCCATGTCACCTCTCTGTCATGTGATTGCTCCGCCATCACCACCGTCGCTAAGGCTCCTTGGAACTACGTGTAACATCCCAATTTCAGCAACTTTGATTTATTTTCAAAGGGAAAAAATCAAGGGTAACAAAAAAATTCTTACTACAAGTTGCAATGTGAGTTTACTTGTCTGCTTGTGCTCATTGCAACCGATTGTGAGTTAGGTGATATACTTCTTATCTCAACTCTATTAGACAAAAGCTACTTTACAAATGAGATGTTTGGGCTCATCCTTCATATTCTCAAATGTTCTGGCATTCCAAAACTGAGCCAAGATGACTTTGATAAAACAAAATACTTTATTAGTTTCTCTTTAAATAAACTATGGAGACCTATATATAATGTCCTTATGTTTTGAAGACAGAACTCCAACTACTCTTACCTCTAGGTTTTTCCAAAACCTTACCTAAAACCTTTTTCATTTTAATCTTCGTAGAAATACCAAGAGGTCCTTACCTTACTTCAACACACAACCAATTCAAAATACCCATCCTTACCTCAAGCTAGGCTTGATGGTAACCTTAGTAGTAGTTGGATAAGTTAGATTAGATGAATTGCCTTGATCCGCTGTCTGATGAATTGCCTTGATCTGCTGATTGCCCTATTTTCTTAGGAAGTAGCATGATCCAACCTAGGAGATCATCCTTAAGGATCAAACAATATTTGATATCATCAATCTCAAACTAAGCATCCCAAACTTAATCTACCTTGAGTCACTCAAGTGATTCTCAAATCTACTTACCCAGATCAATCTTGAGATAATCCTTTGTATTAGCATCCAACTCATCCAAAACCAAATATAAGCATGGATCCCCTATACCCAATTTATACCTCAGTACCAACCCCTTGATGACTGGGATGGACCCTTGCATCCTCCCCAAAATGATCCCTCTTGTATACTAGTCCAAAACCACATGCCTGCCAAATTTCGCTAAGTCTGGAATCTTTAACTAGATTCAATCTTTGGAACTATAATCCAATCAGTGTGCATTCTTGAAAATGTACTTGAACCATGTTGTAGTACATCATTAGTACTAGCAAAGCCCACTCTTGACCTTGGATAAACTACTCTGGTTCCCACTCATCCATGATGGTTTTATAGTCAAGATAAACATCTTTTTTGCAAATCTTATCATCTTGCCTACTTTGACAGAAGCTCACATCCATATGCTACCTCCCCTTTTCCATCTCAATGCACCTTTGAGTTCTATACATCATACCCCACCTTCCCATCTCAAAAATAAATGTTTTTGAGATTCTTTATTATTTGTTTTTGCCCTTTTCATAAATGGCAGAAGGAAGAAATAATACCTTAATAATACTTTACTCACCAAATAAATTCCAATAAAATTCCCCAATTTGTGTTATGGTATTTACGGCCATATCTCATCAAAAACAAACCTGGTCCAATGTAAAAATACCACCTTAGCTTCTAATAATCATTTCTGCACTTTTTGAATAAATGTTTTTAAGTGGACTAAAACTCCTTTGAAAAATCTCAAATAAATCCAGGAGTGTTCCCTTGACCCTATATCCTAACCAGTATCCTTGGTTCATCCTGCCTAGTTAAAATTCAAGAGTTGCTTTACAAACCCAGATTTGGAAATTATTTGAAATCCTTCAAACCCACACCCTCAAAGCATACTGAACCCTTGCCAATCTGGTCAAGTTAACTTATCCAGCAACCACACCCCTCCTGGTCGAGCTACACTGTAGCAGGGCACTGTTCACCTTGTCCCATGTGCTTGAATGAGAATATAAATTATGTGGCCCTCTTTGATTTGCAAAATATCTTCCCCACCAGCTCAAAAACCCTCCCATCTCTCTCTGGTCGTGGCCTTGGCCCCACATCCTCCTCAGCACCGCCCCTCAGGCCCAATCCCTGGCCATCCACCTCCACAAGCTTGGCCATGGACAATTTCCACCATAGACCACACCCCCTCAAGATAAATAAGGCAGAGGCCTCCTACCCCTCTTCAACCCTCATTTGCTTCCTTCCCCTCCACACACCTCCCCTAGAGCTCCTCTCCCCTTTTACTGCTCTGCCAAGCCTGAAGGAAGAGCTTCGGCCTCTTCCAAAGAAATTGGGCAAAGGCCTCTCCCTCCCGCTATTCTTTCACTACATGTGACCCTGCAGAACCCCCCTTGTACCCCTGCATCTGAACCACCTCCTCTTTGGTACAGGAACGCCGACAGGTGGTTCTCCATCAAGGTCCGACGAGGTCGTCTTGGGAGCCGTCGCGCGAGGTCTTTCCCGATGCCAAAACCACCCATGCCGCCTATCACCTAGCTTGTCGGCGTGCACCGCATCGCCCTACGCCTTTTCCGACTCCTCTCGAGCCTTCTCGTCAGCACCCCAAGCCTCCCCCGTCCCTCCTAGGGTTTCCTCGCCACCGGCGCGTCCGTCAGAGACGACGACTGTCGACTATTTGATCTCCTTAGATCAAGCGGCCAGCCGCCCTCGATACCCCTTCTACCCCCTCTCCCTCTTCCATGTGGGCTCTGCCCGAGGGCTCCCTAGTTTTTCGCCGAGCGATGGTGGCCTGTCTCCCCTCTGGATCTGACCCGACCCAGCCCTCTCCCTTTTCATTTTCTTAAATCTTTACAGACCTACAGAAATGTATGATGGTTTAAATACCAAATAAAATGAAAAATGACCTGTTATGGCCAGATCCAAATTTATACAAGTTCCTTAGGGTTTTTCCCAACATGCACCACCAAGAGTTGACCCACATATTTCTCAGATTAATTTCAATAAATATAATACCTAAGGGTACTCTTTTTGACAAATAAATTCTTTCTGTGAGTTTGAGAACTCCAAATGGCATGAACCCAAGCGGTACTGAAAGGTAACTCAGATACCTTACTTGCCACATTGACCCCATTATAACTTGCTTTCTAAAATGCCCTTGCCAAAAATAACAAATTTAGAACATTTCGGACTTTAATAATTTCTCTAGGTCAAACCATAAACGATATTGACCTAATTCCAACTCCTAGTAAACTTGAATACCTATATACTTCAAACCGTAGGAGCCCAATATTTATTGAGCTATGTCTAAATTTTGGTGAATTAAACCTTTCTATGCATGGTTTATTCACCAATAAATTCACCCCAGTAGTTATGCAAATCCAAAAAGAATGATTCCAATTTCTACAGAAAGGTATTAAAAATACCCAACATGTGTATTTAGAATCACATCAAAATACCTTGTAGATTTAGTCTGGTGAAAAAGACAAATAACATCCATAACTGCCTTTGGGAATTTCTTGAGGGCATTCTGGTAAATATTTTTAGATGATTCCAACTCATCTTGAATCAGTACATCAAATACTATATAATCACCCAAGGAAATAATTTTTGGAACTCCAGAAATATTCTGGTGAATTATTTCCTAAAACAAGAGTTTATTCACTAGAAAACTCGTTTAAAATCAATGGTAATTGATAAAAGGGTGAAACCACTTTTGTTGGTTTCATTTTATCAATAACTTTCTCTAAATATCATGTTTGTATATTGGTATCATACAGAAATATACCATGGTCTAAAATCCCTATTATACCTACTTCCTAGAGTTCTAAACCCATAAAGATTTCCCCCAAATACTCCAAGACATTTCCCAACCCCTCTAAATCCACTCTAATCAAGACCATACTTGTTTGTAACATGTACATCTTATTTGTTTTCTGTTTGCAATGATGCTTGTATGCCTTGTTTGATTGTGGCCTTGCTCTTTTGCATATATGATCCCTGGCGACGATAGTAGCGATTGTGTGACGTCGAGAAGAAGGACGCATCGGATTATTCTATTATTATTGGTTTCCTTGGGTATTTCGGAAATCTCTTAAATAAGTCCAGGGACATCACGCTGGTCACAGGCAATCCACCTTCTTGCTCATAAGCCGTTGTCCTACTTTTATACTCATGCATGTTTTATCTACTATTTATATAAATTTCATGGTTCTAATAGTATGTTTTATATGTGGGAATGTTTGGCTCCTCCAAACCATTAACCCTTTCATACTGCTAACTACAACCCCCTTGCCGACACCTATTTGTCCCTAGTATGGTAGATGGTGTTTTAACACCATAACCCCTTGGAGACCCCGTTATAGCCAAAGTAAAAGTATGGGATGGTAAGACCCCGGAAAGATGTTTATAAAATGTTTTATGAGAAAACCTTGGCGAGGTTTGGCCTTCCAAGTGAGTTTCAAAACGAAAAAGGTTTTTTACAAATGATGTTGAAGTGGAGAAGGAGGAAAAATGTTTGCAAAAACGCACCCGGTTCTTTGCAGCTTTAGCTATAACAAATTAACCCGTGCAACCACATTACTCTGGAATGGGACAGGGATGGGCTGGAAATTTGTCTACTCTGGTATGAGTTGCCTGCAACTACTACGAGGAATCCCCAAATCCCGAAGGGTGAGCCTTATCCAAAAAATGGTCCATGCATAACATCGACCGGGGGAAGGAACTAAGGGTATACAGACCTCCACGCGATACTATGAACCCCTCATTGAAAGTGCACACCCGTCGAGGTGCTAAACGCTCTCCGGTTGGCTTGGGAACTATATAGGGCATCCCGGTGTTTAGGGGAATAACACTCATAGGGTAAGCACTTGTATCAGAGCGGGCATCTCGAAGGTCTTGATCGGTTACTTGACACACGATCGGTGTAGATCATGGCAGTGTAATCAGATGATATGGGTAAAATGTACAACCTCTGCAGAGTGTAAAATCTATTCGAATAGCCATGTCCGTGGTTATGGATGGGTTGGATAAACTACTATAGAGCGGTGCTGGATTTGTTTTCAAAAATTACTTCGGAGAATGCTATGGCTTGGAAATTGTCGTGGTGGTGTCATGGCAGATGCCATGGCTAGGCTTAAGTTGGGGGCCGAATGGATGCTTGTGGTAACCGGGGAGGGAGTGCACGGTCTAGCCGCGCATGAAGAACAAGATGAACTCTCCACACTTAGGAATTTTATTGATCCTAGAAGTTTACAAGTGCTCATTGAGCTATTTGAACAGAGCCTCCGGGCACTAGTTTCCTACTTGGTCCAACCTCCTCAAACCCTAGCTATGCCCCTCCTTATATAGGCGAAGGCTAGCTAGGTTTCACCCCTTTGGGTCCTAGGTTTACTATTTGGATCTTGGTCCTCACTGTACGGGCCGGGTCATGGGCCAGCCCTATGCCCTTGACCCAGTCCACAAAGCTAGACAGCTAACGGTCTTCTCGTACGGAGCCTCCAGTTCTTTTGGCGTCATGCAATGTCTTTGTACGTCAGCCCTTGATTTTCGCATCACCCGGCTCCTTTTGTGTACATCGGCGTCGCCCTTCTCTTTTGACCGTGCTTTACCATGGTTCCTCCCGAACCTCTCTCGGAAATATGCCACACGTCCTATCTGACTCGGCCTTCCCTCGTGAGACTTGGCTCGTTGCTTCCAGCGAGGTTAGCAAACTTGTCTTATACGGGCCGAAATAGTTCTTACGTCGGCCGTACATGATCTTCTTACCCAGCCGTTGTTACCCGGCCAGGTTTATTCTTTACTCGGCATAAGCCAAGGTGGGCAATGTTTTACTCCTTATGACCCTAACAGGGGTTATTCCCCAGACATTAGTCCCTGAAGCTGGTGAGGCCTAGCAGTTCTAGCTGTTAGGTGTCTCCAGGTTCCTTTAATGTGCTTGGAACTTCTCTTTCTGTCAGCATTTACTGCTTAGGGCGCACTGTTTGGCGTAACCTCGGTCTATGACGAGTCTATTTTGCTCTTTCCGAGTCTCATATTTGACTTTCTGGCCCATTTTTGCCTCGTGCCGAGTCATTTTGGACGCTTTCGAGTCATTTTTGGTTTGCCTTAGTCACTGACAGCTTGTAATCATGATGACTTGCCTCAAACTTTGTCCCAAATCCTGACCGGACAGTGAGGGCGGCGCAGTAACTCCCTGTCACTGTGGCAGTCCCATCGCTCAGCGCCTTGTGTCTTGCGCAACGTGACATGGTAGTGGGTTTTTTGTGTATCACCTACACGTGGCATTTGCTGACTGACTCACTCGGCCGAATACATGGCCACACGCTGGCCGCACGGCGTAGGAGGATCCCACGGTTGAGGTTTTTACTCCCCTTAAGTAGGGGTGAGGGGAACTTAACTTCCCTCGCCGTTCAGTTTCCCTTTGCCATCTTCTTCCTCCTTGCGCCTCCAAATCCTAACTTTTCCCTTGCGGTTCTAATTTTCCGCATCTTGTTCCCTGCGATTGCTCTTTTCCCCTTTCTATTCCATTACGGGTCCTCGCTCCTCCAAGCCTCTTCCAGCGGCAGAAGAGCCAAAAGCCAGAGAGATCCTAGATGCTCGCGACGCCGCCGAGGGAGCAGAGGAACAGGAGGTCGCCGCCAGCGAGCGCGGCGGCTGGGAGGGCTCGAAAGTTTCTGCGGAGGAGGTTGAGTGGCTGCGCTCCACCAGGCGCATCCCACTCGAGGTTGATTGCCGTCTCCCGCTCGGTGAGATTTCTCCCAAGCCCGAGGCTAACGAGAGGGTAGTTTTCCTCTCCCATTTCGAGCGCGGTTTTGCTTTGATAGTTAGAAACTTCTTTGTTTCTTTCCTTTCCACCTTCCATCTTCAAATTCACCATCTTCCTGCAAATGCGATTGGCTCTTTGTCTTGCTTTATTTTCGCCTGCGAGTGCTATCTTGTCATATGGCCCACTGTTCTTGTTTGGGCCAAGTACTTTAACGTTAGGATCCAAGTAGTACCAGATCCCAGCGTCCCCCGTGCCGAGAAAAGGCCCACTAGGTGCGGTGCCGCTAGCATCACGCCTAGGAGAGAGTCAATCTTTCCTTGAGTCAACGGCATAGACTCTTGCAATAAATGGCATAGAACTTTCTTCTATGTCAAAAATAGCGGGTCCAATGACTACATCCGGCTCCCCCTTTCTCGGACGAAGTTCCCAGCAAGGAGTTCTGGAAGCTTGACCCGTGCGACAAGTATGCCGCGGTGAACGAGGCCCATGGGATTCTGGAGAGGCTGCTTTCGCCGGATGAGAACTTCCACTTAACTGAGGAGGATCTCATGTGCGCATTTATTGCATGCTAGGTCAGCCCTATCCAAGCTAGGATCCACAAGATGTGCTTCATGAGTGGCACACAGGATCCTACCCGACACTCCATGATGGAGCTCACCCACGACTCTGTGGCCCGCCGAGTCAGCTCGATCTTCAAGCTAACTTTGGCGGAGAACTGGGCTTGGAGCTTCCCCCCATTCAGCCGGGATAGGCCTGTCCCCTGGGTAAGAATCCGAGTCAACTTCAAGCCGACATAACTCTTCTTTTGTTCACTTGCTATTCCGTTCGTTCATTGTTTTTATTCTGTTTGTCTTTCTCAGAATCTTGTTCACTAGGTTGATGACAATACTGTCCCTCCTGGTGGCTATTATGAGGATCGCTCCGACTCTGACGAAGTCGAGTTTGACCTGGAGTGCTTCATGCCCATCTCGCATGCTGCTGCCGCTTCAACTCTGGGTAAGACCCACACTCGAAACCCCTTACAAGATTGGTCTGACGAAGATGATGATGACTGTGAGATTCTAGAGGTACTTGTCTTTTAACCTTAACCTTCCGACTTATCCGAGTGATCTCGTCATTTACTTATGTAGCTGGCCAGGTACATGACGTTCCCCTCTTGCCGTGGGTGGAGTCGGCAAGATCCTTGCTGCCAAGCTGGGTAAACGACGTGGGGACTCCTCCAACACTCAGCCCGCCAAGCAGCGCCGAGTCGATCCTGCCGCTCCTCCTGTTTTCCCTTTATCCCAGACTCGCAAAGCCGCAGGCCGCAAGGTCACTCGTCGCATCCCGCGCGACCCGACCGAATCCGGGTAAGTCTTTGTGCTTGTTAGTTTTCATTTTTCTTTTCCTATTCTGTGATTGTTTTCTTATAGGCCCTTTTTCTTATTTTCAGCGCAGCTCCTCTGTCTGCCAGCCAAGCTGCACCAAGCATGGCCTCTTCGTCACTGAGGCTCATTTCTCCCCCTCGCGCTGACACTGCAATGCAGAGCCCCGTCCGGGTCACTGCCCCCACTGCTGAGACTCACGCGTCTCAGAGTGAGGCCGACCCGACGGTGCATCCGTCGGAGGAGACTCGGCCCAGTTCACCCTCTGTTTTGCAAGAATAGACCATTGATCCTGGTGCTAGCAATATCGGCACCGAGGAGACCCCTGACCTTAGCTCTCCAGTTCCTAGTGTATCAGTTGACCCCATTGTTGCTCCCCATAACATTGTTGAGCCTGCTCATTCGGCTCCTGTATTTTCGAGCCCCAGACCTGCTCACTCTCCTCCTCTGTCAAAAGATCAGAACCGGCCTGCTGCTCTAGGCCAGGCTCGCTCCACATCAGGCAAGCCCTCCATGACAAAGAAATTGACCATGGTCAATGCCCCCGGCACCTCTCCACAGATTTGGCCCACACCAACAACAAAGGCACCTGCTTCGGCAAGTCCGTTGGGTGAATCTACAGCTGCCGGATCTTGTAGCGCTTCAAGGGCTGGTGCCTTGCACACCAGCACTGCTGCTACTCGCGCCAAGGTGGGATCTACCCTGAAAAGAGGGCAAGTCCTGACTCGGATGCTTAGCGGAAACGGTTTGGGTCTGCAGAGCGCTATGCTGTGGCCTGGAACGCAGCTGGCGTGCAAGAGGTCAGCTCTTGTGCTGGCAAAAAGATGAAGCTGGGCCCCAAGGGCGTCTCGGATATGATGAAGCAGGCCATCGCCTTGATGGCCAAGGCAGATGAAGTGAATGAGGTACACAACTTTCTTACTCTTTAGCGTACTGAGTATCTTTTTTATTATGTATGATCCCTAGTCCCCGAGGTTACTGCCGAGTGAGGAACTTACTCAGCTGTAATCTCTTAGTTAGAACCCAACTCTTATTCAGCTGTAAGCTTGATTGCACACTTTCTCACTACATCTTTTTTGTGTATCTTATGCACAATGAGCGCACCAAGGTGCATCAGGCTCTCCTCTTAGAGTATCACATGCTCGAGCTTGCTCACTAGAATCCGCAAGCTGAGGCTAAGGGCAAAGGTACCTTTTTATTCGATACACCTTGTTTGTTTCATTTCCTTCATTTTTTCACGTTGTTTTTCCACAGCTTCTGTCCAATCCACCATCGATGCCTTGCACTTACAGATCAACGAAGCTGAAAGTAAGTTCCTAGCAATTTTGTGACCGCTCTATACTTATGCTTATTCCTTCCCCATTTTTATCTCGACGGATCCAGAATAGCTTTCTTGTCGCTGATGAGTCACCTGCTCCGAATAAGCAGAGAAGCACCAGATCGAGCTCCAAAAGGAGCGATATGAGGTGACTCGGCTGAAGAAGCAACTGGCGGATATGGAGCAGAAGCACCAGTCCGAGGTGAAGGGGCTGCGGGAGGAGCTTGCCGAGAAAGATGGCCAACACGCTGCCAGTGCCGATAAAGCTAACTAGCTGCTCAAAGAGGCCGAGTTGGCGGTTGAGTAGGCTCATCAGGACTTGGAAGTTCTTCAGGCCAAGGCTAAAATTTTGCAAAGCAAGCTTGGTGCCATCAACTCTTTCCTCGGCAGTAAGTTCTTACCCTTTTCATTGTACTCCTAATCTTGTTCTTTTGTCTCCTCTTTCCTTGTTTTGTTAATGTTCTTTCACGTTGCAGAAAACTTCCTCGAGACCGATATGTTCGCGATAAGGGCCATGAAGAGGATCCAAGCCGAGTCTGGAGCTCCTGCTGATGGCGAGGTCACCATCGATGAGCACCTTGCAGCGCTGTCAGAACGCGCAACGACCCTCAAATCATGCGGCATTGACTTTCTTAAGTCGGCGATCCACGCGTTCAGGATGCTCTGGCCGGATGAAGACGCTCCCACACTCATCGAGCCTTTGGCTGCCAAGCTGCTTCAGACTAAAGACAGGTTGGTCAGTGGCGTGAGTCGGCCGACCGAGCTGCAGCGGACAAGGCTCTTGCCTCTGTGCTCTCCTGGTACGAGGATATCAATCTTGATGTTCTCGAGTGCATGGGGGATGAAGGTAAGTGGATTCACAATCCTGAGATCATCAAGAAGCGCCAGGAGCGAGCTTACGCCATGGTCGAGTATGCTCTGGTGCATGCTTGGTGCGATGGGCCCAGCTTCCTTGACCTTGGTGAGCCTCTTTCCGAGACTGTCGACGACGAAGGTGTGGATAGTGAGGCCACCGAGTTAGACGGTCCTGCAGAGTCGGCCGCCGATGCACCTAATTCGGCAGATGCTCCAGATGATGCTCCTAGCTCCAGCCCCAAGAACACTCCTCCGAGCCTAGCTGCTTCTTAGCCTGGTTACAAAAAACACTTGAATTTCATGAGATCCCTGGTATGCCGGGAGAAAATGTAACATACAATGCAGTTATTTTGGGTGTGTGCCTTTTGATCAGGCTTAAACTTTTATTTAGCTCTGAATGTGAATCATCCAGGGGCAAGTCCCGGAGTTTCATTTTTTTGTTGCCCTTTTCCTTGAATTTGGCTCTTGTCTACCTTCTTTGGCATTCGACATTAGAGTCTCAAAGTTCTAAGGATTGAGTTAGAGGATATGAAACTAGACCACTTGACCTAGGATCATTCGACATACAAAGCAATATAACCTGCAGTGAGTTAGTTAAAAACATACATAGAGTCAACTCGCGCTTTTCCCATTACTTATCCGGTGTTCATGTTTACTCATCACTGATCTTTTCCTCTTGCTTGACATGAAGCCGTGTTTTCAGACAACAACATAGTCGAAGAGTTGATTGTATCCAGGTAAAAATTACTTGTTCTGAGATAAGTCGTAAGTGTCAACGCCAGCCGACATAGAAAAATCAAAGGATAAACATAAGGGGTAGTCCCCGAGTCAGTTTTTCGAGTCATACCATTCTATTATCAGCACATAGCCGACATAAGTGTCCAACATATGAGAGTTCGAGAGATACATACACCGCTTCTCCTAAGTGTAGAAAGGATGTAGCAGTGCCACATTCCATGGCCTTTTGGTTTCATCACCTGATCTGTCCGCTTTGTTCTTTTGTGCTTTGCGAGCATCTATTAGGTAATATGAATCATTGTGCAATGCTTTTCTTACAATGAATGGTCCTTCCCATGGGGGTGATAGTATATGCATTCCAGCTGTGCGTTGCACTAGTCTGAGTACCATATCCCCTTCTCAGAAAACACGAGGTTGAAATTTCCGGCTATGATAGCGTTAGAGACTTTGTTGGTATATGGCGGATCTGGAAAATGCCAATTCCCTTGCTTCTTCGAGTAAATCAACTCCATCTTCTCGGGTATCTTTTACCTCATCTTCCGAGTATTGTCTTACTCTTGGCGAGTCATACTCTATGTCGGCAGGCAAAACTGCTTCTGCCCCATACACAAGGAAGAATGGCCTATAGCCTGTTGATCGATTCTGAGTTGTCCTTAAACTCCACAGCACTGAGGGTAATTCCTCTATCCAACAACTAGGTGACCTCTGGAGTGGTTCCATTAGGCGGGGTTTTATCCCAGATAGAACTAAGCCGTTAGCTCGTTCAACTTGTCCATTTGATTCTGGATGAGCGACTGACGCTACGTCAAGTCTTATTCGGTTTTTCCCACAGAAGCGAGCGAAAGCTTCTTCGACAAAGTTTGTGTCATTATCTGTGATCACACTGTGCGGGTAACCGTATCTCAAGATTACATCTTTTAGGAATGTGACAGCTATTTTTCCATCCAATTTTTTGATGGGCTTCACTTCTATCCATTTGGTGAACTTGTCAACCATTACGAGTATGTGAGTCATGCCACCCCTTACTGGTTTGAATGGTCCTACCATATCCAGACACCATACTGCAAATGGCCAAGTGATTGGTATAGTTTTTAACTCGGACGCTAGTAAATGTGACTTTGACGCGTAACGCTGGAAACCATTGCATTTTCTCACAAGTTCCCGTGCCTCTGCCAGTGCACTTGGCCAATAAAATCCATGTCGGAATGCCTTGGCTACCAACGCTCTTGATGATGCATGGTGTCCACACTCCCCTTGGTGAATATCCAATAGTATTTCTTGACCTTTCTCTGGACTTATGCAACGCTGCAATACACTTGTCACACTTCTTTTGTACAACTCCTTGTTGATTATTGTGTATGCTTTTGCTCTTCTTTCTGTTTGCCTTGCCAATATCTCATCATCTGGCAAAGTTCCATCATTAAAGTAGTTGAATATTGGTTGTGCCCATGCTGGTATCACGATTGCCAGATCTGTTTCTTCCTCGATTTCCATTGGCTCAGCCGACATATGATCTGCCGACATAACCTGAGGAGTCCCTGAGTGTGATTCATCAATCCCTGAGGTGAGCGGGATAGTCCCCGAGTTATTCGAACCTACCCTAGAGTCAATGTCCATTGGCACATCGTCTGACTCCTGATTCGCCGGGATGAGTCTAATTGGCTCGGTTTCTGGTGACGGCTTGATCGATGGTTTTCTGAGATGTTCCAGTGCTTGCTTGTCGAGATGAGCCTAATTTGGATAGTACATCTGCTGCCTTATTCTCTGCTCTAGGTATGTGATGAAATTCACACCCGTCAAAGTATCCCGAAATTTGTTGCACATGAAAACGGTATAGTGCCATGTTTGCATCCAACGCGTCCCAATGCCGAAGCACTTGCTGGATAACCAAATCCAAGTCATCGAAACACATGATTATTTTGATGCCAATTTCCTTGGTCACTTTTATGCCATGGACAAGTGCTTCATACTCGGCTACATTATTGGATGCCGCGAAGTGGATCTGCAACACATACTTGAGAAGATCCCTCTTTGGTGATGTGAGCACTATCCCGGCACCCAGACCCTATCTTTGTCTTGGATCCATCAAAGTGCATCTTCCAGTAATACGGGTCTGGAAGTGGTGGCTCGTATTGCATTTCCATCCAATCCACGAAAAAATCAGCTACGGCTTGAGATTTAATTGCATCTCGCCTATCATATTGTTGAGTGTATGGTGCTAGCTCTATGGTCCATTTTTCCACTCGGCCACTGGCATCTTTGCTGCCCAATATATCCGAGATAGGTTCCTCGCATATTACCCGGATTGGGTGTTCCTGGAAATAATGCTTCAACTTTTTTGCTGCCATATACACCCCATACATCATTTTCTGGTAATGGGGGTAATTTTGATTTGATATAAAGAGCACTCCGCTCAAGTAATAAACTGTCCTTTGGAATAATTTGCCCTCTTCTTCGCATTCTACCACTATTACTGCACTTACAATCCTGTTGGTTGCGGCGACATAGAGCAGCATTGGCTCTTTGGATAATGGTGACACTAATACTGGTGTTGTTGCCAGCATCTTTTTGAGTTCATGGAAAGCGCTATCATCTTGCTGTGTCCATGTGAATTTGTCTGATTTTTTCTTCAGTTGATATAGTGGTAAGGCTTTTTCGCCTAGCCGACTGATAAATCTACTCAACGAGGCCAGGAATCCTGTGAACTTCTGGACATCGTTGAGGGTTTTTGGCAATTCCATTCTTTCGATGGCCCTGATCTTTGTCTGGTTAGCCTTAATTCCTCGGCTGGATACCAGAAATCCGAGTAGCTTTCCAGCCAGGACACCAAATGTACATTTTTCTGGGTTAAGTTTCATCCGGAATCTTCTTAAGTTTGCAAATGTTTGACGCAAGTCCTCGATTAGAGTATGACTTTGCTTGGTTTTTATCATCACGTCATTGATGTATACTTGAACATTTTTGTCCAATTGATCTTGGAAGCATTTTTTGCATACATCTTTGGTATGTTGCACCTGCATTTATTAATCCAAACGGCATGGTACAATAGCAATAAGCCCCATACAGGGTGATAAAAGCTGTCTTTATTTGATCATTCAGATTCAGTGGTATCTGGTGGAAACCAGAATACGCGTCCACAAATGACAACAACTCACACCCGGTAGTAGAGTCAATGACTTGATCGATCCGTGGCAGGGGGAATGGATATTTTGGACACGCCTTATTGTGGTTCTTGTAGTCAATACACATGCTCCACACCACTGCCACGTTCTGGTCATTTTTTTCTTCTCGACCAAGACTGGATTTGACAAACAATCTGGGCGCAGTACTTCCATGATAAACACGGCAGCCAAAAGCCTGGCTATCTTGGCGGCTATCACTTTCCTCCTTTCTTCGGCGAAGCTGTGGTGGGTTTGCTTCACTGGCTTGGCATCTAGCCTTACATGAAGAGAGTTCTCAGCCAGCTCCCTCAGAACTCCTTGCAAGTCCTGTGTAGACCATGCAAAGATATCCTGATTCTCACAGAGGAAGCTGGTGAGCTCGCTTTCCTATTTGTCACTTAGCCCAGCACCAATGATAACTGTGTGCTCTGGGAAAGTCTCATCGACTTGTATCTTCTTTGTTTACTTGGTAGCTTGGAATGAGACACTACCATGCGGGTTAGTGAGTGCCGGCATGGACATTTTTGCTGCCTTGGCTAATGCTTCTACTTCCATCATTTGACGCTTTTCCTGTGCTATGACCAGTGACTCGGCCAGCGAAGATCCGGCTAAGGCACAAGAAATTGACCTCTTGTAATGTCCTTTGACTGTGATAACTCCACATGGACCTGGCAGTTTCATCTTTAAGTAGACAATGTGAGGAGTAGCCATAAACTTTGCCATGGCCGGCCTACCAAGTAAGGCATGGTATGAGCTGACCAGGTCAACCACCTCGAACTCTATGGCTTCAGTGCGACAATTTTCTCTGTTGTCGAATAAGACATCAACCCAGATCTTTCCAATTGGCTCACAGGACAATCCCTGCACAATTCCATGGAAAGTTGTCTTAGTCGGCTCCAACATGTTCATAGTGATGCCTAACTTAAGCATGGTATCCTTGTACATGATGTTGATGCTATTGCCATCATCGATCAGTACCTTGGAAAATTTCACATTGATATCAGGGCCCATGAATGTTGGATCCAAGACAAGAGCATAACCTCCTGGTGTTGGCATGATTTTGGGGTGATCCTTTATGATCCACGTTATCTCCTGTTCAGACCAATGCATGTACTTTGGAATTGCCGACATTGTGGTATTTACTTCCATCATCCGTCTCTGCTGACTCTTTTTGTCATTCGGCTTTGTGACAAATACGACATAGCTCTGGTGATGCTCTCTGTACTCATTTCTGGTTCCATGGCCGACATGAGCGTCGTCACCTCTTGGGTTATGCACTTGATGCACAACCTCTCTTCTTTCTTGGTTATGATATCTCGGCTGTCTTTTCTCATATCTATGCTCAGCTCCGACAACTTGAGCATTTCCTCCTCTAAGCGGTGGAGGGGGAGGTGGTGGCAATTGCTTAGTCAGCGAATCCACTCTGTCTTCCTTATAAAACCACATGCATTGTCTGGTTGTGTCATTTGCTGGCTTACTCGGACTTGGCGTGTGGAACTTACATGGTTGGTCCAACATCATTTCGTAAGTATATTTCTGCCTGTCCTGATATGGCTTTCTTTGTTCATATGGATTTTTGCCATCCACTGTTGTTGCCCATTTGTCCTTTGACGTTGGCTACTTCTAGCATCTGGATGATCCTGACTCACAGCCGCAACTTGAGTCAAACCATACCTGTAGTCTGGTCTTTCATCTCTTCTCTTGCTTCTATACTCGGCTCTTTCCTGGCGCCTTTGCGACCCGACAACTTCATAGATCTGAGTCTCAGTCATCCCGTCTGTCGACATGAGCAGAGTCTGAGTCGGATCTCCTAACGCATACGAGTCTGCGATTCTTATTGTTTCTGCCAAGCTTGCCGGCATATCTCTCTATAGCCTTTGCCATGGTACACTTCCATGTCTGCACCCCTGTGCAAACCATGCAATGGCTTGAGACTCAATTACCCCTTCACAAGAGTTGCGCATCGTGCACCACCTTGTGAGGAATTCCCTGTCTGTTTCATTCGGTCTTTGCTTGCACATAGCTAGCCCTTGTGGGTGATTTGGCCTCTGGTAGGTGCTTGTGAAATTGCTCATAAAAGCATCCTGAAAATCAATCCAACTGTTGATGCTTCCGGGTGGCAAGTTATTCAGCCACACCCTTGCTAGTCCCTCTAGCATCTGCGGCACATATTGCACTGCCCATCTCAAATTTCCCATCACGATTTTTATAGCAGTTCCATAATCTATGAGCTAGTCTTCTGGCTTTGTGCTTCCATCATAGGTCTTTGTTCCTCAGGCCAGCTGAAAGTTTGGCACTGGTGGATCCTTCAGGATCCTTGGGCCAAAACATGGTGGACCCTGTGGACCTTGCGATTTGATCGGTTCTGCCATGTTTATCCGATCGAGCTTTATCCTTGCATCATCTGGCTGAAGATTTCTCCCTCCGAGTCTGGCTCCCATAGCTTGGTATGCATGATCCAGCAATTCATACCCGTCATTTACCATCACCTAGTAACCATCATTGTATCTGTTCGCGTTTGGGTCTGCAGGTTGCTGCACTGCTTTTCCCGCGCTTTGGTGTCTCTTTTCGGGTTGAGCTGGTGCAGTATTTAGAGCTGGGTTTCCTCCTTCTGCCGAGTGAGTTCCGCGCGTAGGTGCAATATTTTGTCCCCCATTGTCATTTCTTTGTCCTGCTTGCCTTTCTCGGCCTGCATTTTCCTGGTTCTCATTTCCCTGAACGATATTCCCATGGTGGGCGCCAATTGTCGTGGTGGTGTCACGGCAGATGCTATGGGTAGGCTTAAGTTGGGGGCCGAATGGATGCTTGTGGTAACAGGGGTGGGAGTGCACGGTCTATCCGCACATGAAGAACAAGATGAACTCTCCACACTAAGGAATTTTATTGATCCTACAAGTTTACAAGTGCTCCTTGAGCTGTTTGAACAGATCCTCCGGGCAACTAGTTTCCTACTTGGTCCAACCTCCTCAAACCCTAGCTATGCCCCTCCTTATATAGGCGAAGGCTAGCTAGGTTTCACCCCTTTGGGTCCTAGGGTTACTGTTTGGATCTTGGTCCTCACTATACGGGCTGGGTCATGGGCCATCCCTAAGCCCTTGACCCAGTCCACTAATCTAGACAACTAACGGTCTTCTCGTACGTAGCCTCCTGTTCTTTTGGCGTCATGCAGTGACTTTGTACGTCAGCCCTTGCTTTTGGCGTCACCCGGCTCCTTTTGTGTCACCCGTCGTCGCCCTTCTCTTTTGACCGTGCTTTACCATGGTCCCTCCCGAACCTCACTCGGAAAGCTGCCACGCGTCCTATCTGACTCGGCCTTCCCTCGTGAGACTTGGCTTGTTGCTTCCTGCGAGGTTAGCAAACTTGTCTTATACAGGCCGACATAGTTCTTATGTCGGACGTACATGATCTTCTTACCCAGCCGTTGTTACCCGGCAGGTTCATTCTTTACTCGGCATAAGCCAATCTGGGCAACGTTTTACCCCTTCTGACCCTACCGGGGGTTATTCCCCTGACATAAATGTTTTGACCATGAGATAGTCGGGAACTGGAGGAAAGGAGTTTGTTCATGTGATGACCAAAAGAAAAGCAAATGGGTTACCCAAATCCTAGTGTTTTCCAAAACTTTTCAAAAGGTTTCCAAAAAGGTTTATAAAAGTTTTTCAAACAAAACCTTGTAGATCCTATATCTACAAGAGAAACTAGTTTATAAAAGAACCTCTTATGGAGCCATCCTAACACCACTGCCATATTGCATATCCTTTATTGTTATTATCCTAAGGTGGTAAGGACCTTATGGTGAGAGTACATTCAAAGTACTCACCACCGGCATTCAAAGTACTCACCGGCATTGTACCTGGCTATTTACTTGGCCAGATTTTTAGAAAAATTGAGAAACGATGAAGGAGCTTACGTCTATGCGAGCTAGGCCATCTCCCAGTCAGTTGCCTGTAGGTTAAGGCATGACATGGGCTCTGCGCTTGAAGACTTCCACTATTTGATGTTTTAATTGCCATAATGGAATCCTTGTAAGTTTTGTAATCATTACTTTATGAGTGTTGTAATGATACTTGTCGGTTATGATCACGGCTCACTGATCATGGGACCGTGAATTGCAAGCATAAAGGGGATTCTAGGACTATAAATCCGGGGTCCCACAAACTTGGTATCAGAGCCATCCTCACTGTAGGAGACCTTAGTTAGCATGGACATTAGACAGAACAACCCATGTTTCTGAAAACACCGACTTTCGAAAACTACTTTCTCAAAAGCTTTTTGAAAGATTTCTTATCTTACCTTCTCTGACTTAAACTATTTGAAAATGGATTACTCTATATATCGTATACTTCAAATGCTCCCATTTCAAAAACAAAGTCCAACTTGGAGACTATGAAGGCGGAGATCCCAAAATGAAGAGACACCGAGACAAGCACACCAAAGGAGGTACCAACGAAGAAAGACACTACAAGATCGCCTTACCAACGGAGTCCTTCATTGCCTCAAAGGATCAAGTACGGCACCGACGACACTAGATGGTAAGACATAAGCCAAGACAACCGCATCATCCGTACTTAGGATAAATAACCCCAAGATAGGGATTCCCCTTATGGCGCGTAGTCATTCCTTGGTATTTATGGTATGCCTTGTTTGTTTATCACGTGCTTGTATGATGCTTGGATGTGTTTCTTGTCTTCCTCGGATCATCCGAATCTAAAACATAGACCACCTTAATGGTGTATCCCGACACCAACAACCCCTCATCCCATAAACCAAAACCTCTCCTTAGCAGGATGGCCACATAAAGAAATCTACAACTACTCTATTCGTGCTTTAGTTCTAACCACCCCCAAAGGAACGACGACCCCAAATCAACCCTTGGTCGAATCAGCAAGAATTCCTCACCATAAATCAAATACCTCCAAAAGTCTCGAAGATCAGGATGCCCGAAGACAACGAGTATACTCCATCAGCGAACCCAAGCAACACAGATAATCCAAGATATGACCTACTCGCTAGAGATAAAGTGCCTCCACCTCGACTAAGGAATCATAAGAAGCCTCGTTAACCGCTAAAACTACCTCGAGATAACCCTGACGGCTTCGTTAGGCAGCCGCCACATCAGGGTAGTCGCAATAAGGCGTCACTCGAAGACCTCAACTCAAGAGTCATGCCTTGCTCCAAGACGAAGGATCTACCCCATCCTCGACGTCCCTAAGTAAAGCTCTAAGGTGGGTATTTCCACTCAATTATAGAAAACCTCCAATCCAAGAACCATACCTACGCCTAATGCTAACGGTATACCTTGATAAAACCTCATCTATATGCTTAACCTCACCCCTAAACCAGAAAACCCTCCTTGATGCAAATGCAGCCCATTGACAAAGCCTGGTTACACAGAGCATTTCCCTCGCTCCTGTGGGACTCATTGCAGCTCTGTGGATACACCCGACCTCCAACTTATACTCTCCACAAAGGACTAGAAACCGGGATATATCTGGGACAAGTTACCATTCCTCCAAAGTATGAAGTACCAGGAGAACCCATCTATGCTACTGGACTTCGAATGCCGACCCCCGTGCTGGGCCTTCAGATGGCCGCCAGAGAGGCACCCTACCGCATCTGGCGTGTTCTTCCAGAAATGAGATAGCCTACAACCTTCTACCTACCCCTCAAAGGAAGCGTTGACTCATCAGGACAATCCCAAAACCCTCGCAGGACCTTCCCTGCCCTATAGCTCCAAGACCGGTATAGCTATGCTAGAAATGAGTTGCTGGATGCTGTTGCTGATGAGTACAACCAAACCTAGATGGAACTTCACCGTGTCCAAACCATCCTGACTCACAAGGAAGCCCTGGAAGTTCAGCAAATGAATCATGCCCTCCTCAAAAAACATGAAGAAGTATTAGTAAGAAGTCTCCCAGAGGTAGAAAGAAGTGCGTCACCGCTCGTCAATACCTCAGGAGGTTCAAGCCACCATCGGAAGCCCAATAATCCTCCACCCGTCTCCCTGAAGGCGAGGAGGAAGACAAAGAAGATCTCTCCGAGTAATCTGCGAGCGACTCAGAATAAACCTCCCTACCTGTCTAGGGAAGATCTTTGTATTGTCCCTGAACCTGTCTGTAAAACTCTAAGTGCTTCGGCGCTCCGCAGCACCAACCCGTTTTGTAATACCCTAAGTACCCCACCGCTATCTGGCACCGATCTTCTAAGTTATGTATGAACCCTGTTTGATGATATGCAAGTAGGATCCCCTTCTTTGAGTGTTTTACCCATGACATTGCATCAGAATCAACCCGGAATGACCTCATCCTATATGACCGCCTCTCTAGCCTGTCAACCGCAAATAGCATCCTCCAACCTTTCAAACCCCTAACTAGCCCAGAACTAACTACTAGGAAGTTCAAAACGCCCTTCCCACTATGACTACTATCCAAGAAGTGATATCAGTGCCTCTCCTGAAGCAACTTATACAAGGAAGAAGGAAGATTCCCTCTCTGGACGACAGGTGCAGCGTCATTCCCCAGCATCATCCTACGACTCCAATAAATAAAGTCTGCGATTCCACCAAGCACCCCTAGTGTCACTCTAAGGGGGAAAGACTGCGTCTTTCCGCCCAAAACATGATAAAACGCTGGAGTCAAATTCTATCCACCATTAGGAGATGAACCCACTAAATATCCCGAATCAAAGACAATGCATGAAGGACAACAACCGGTACTCCCCCAAAATCAGAAGATATTTCGGGAAAGTTCTCCACCTCAAGGTCGACCGTCCCACCAACACTCCCGGCGATTCAAGACCATGAAGACAGATAGGCCAACTTCAGCAACAAAGGATTGAAGAAGGCTCAACTCGTTGTCTCGCTTCCTGAAGAAGAATGGACTCTATGCTAAACCTACTTAGAATCATCCTAAGGGGAAAATATTGCATCTTTTCCATTTGTTTCATCTAAACTACCCACTCCGAAGTCACTTAGCTATGACCGTAACTACCACACCTGTTTGTTGTAAAATTTCTTAGCATCTAATAACTCCATCGCTGAAATTGTTAAGCGGATGTTAGCACCCAACACTACTCCTCCCTAATCTCGGGACGAGATTATTTTAAGGGGGAAAGGTCTGTAACATCCCAATTTCAGCAACTCTGATTTATTGTCAAAAGGGAAAAAATCAAGGGGACCAAAAAGTTTTTCTTGCTACAAGTTGCAATGTGAGTTTACTTGTCTGGTTGTGCTCATTGCAACTGATTGTGAGTTAGGTGATATACTTCTTATCTCAACTCTATTTGACAAAAGCTACTTTACAAAAGAGATGTCTGGGCTCATCCTTCATATTCTCAAATGTTCTAGAATTCCAAAACTGAGCCAAGATGACTTTGATAAAGAAAAATACATTATTAGTTTCTCTTTAACAAAACTATAGAGACCTATATATAATCTCCTTATGTTTTCAAGACAGAACTCCAACTACTCTTACCTCTAGGTTTTTCCAAAACCTTACCTAAAACCTTTTTCATTCTAATCTTGATAGAAATACCAAGAGGTCCTTACCTTACTTCAACTCAAAACCAATTCAAAATACCCATCCTTACCTAAATCTAGGCTTGATGGTAACCTTAGTAGTAGTTGGATAAGTTTGATTAGATGAATTTCCTAGATCTGCTCTCTGATGAATTGCCTTGATCTGATGTCTGATGAATTGCCTTGATCTGCTGATTGCCCTATTTGCTTAGGAAGTAGCATGATCCAACCTAGGATCTCATCCTTAAGGATCAAACCAATAGCAGAGATCATCAATCTCAAACTAAGCATCCCAAACTTAATCTATCTTGAGTCACTCAAGTGAGTCTCAAATCTACTTACCAAGATCAATCCTGAGCTAATCCTTTGTATTAGCATCCAACTCATCAAAGACCAAATATAAGCATGGATCCCCTCTACCCAATTTATACCTCAATACCAAGCCCTTGATGAGGGGGATGGACCCTTTCATCCTCCCCAAAATGATCCCTCTTGTATACAAGTCCAAAACCACAAGCCTGCCAAATTTGGCTAAGTCTAGAATCTTTAACTAGATTCAATCTTCGGAACTTCCTATAATCCAATCAGTGTGCATTATTGAAAATGTACTTGAACCATCTTGTAGTACATAATTAGTACTAGAAAATCTCACTCTTGATCTTGGATAAACCACTCTCGTTCCCACTCATGCATGATGGTTTTATAGTCAAGATAAAAATCTTTTTTGCAAATCTTATCATCTTGCCTACTTTGGCAGAAGCTCACATCCATATTATACCTCCCCTTTTCCAACTCAATGAACCTTTGAGGTATATACATCATACCCCACCTTCCCATCTGAAAAATAAATGTTTTTGAGATTCTCTATTATTTCTTTGCCCTTTTTCATAAATGGCAGAAGGAAGAAGTAATACTTTAATAATACTTTCCTCACCAAATAAATTCCAATAAAATTCCCCAATGTGTGTTATGGTATTTAGGACCATATCACATAAAAAACCAACCTGGTCCAATGTAAAAATACCACCTTATCTTCTAAAATCATTTCTGCACTTTTTGAATAGATGTTTTTAAGTGGACTAAAACTCCTTTGAAAATTCTCAAATAAATCCAGGAGTGTTCCCTTGACCCTATCTCCTAACTAGTATCCTAGGTTACTTCCCCTCCACACACATCCCCCAGAGCTCCTCTAACATTTTACTGCTCTGCCTACCCCGAAGGAAGCAGAAGGAAGAGCTTTGTCCTCTTACAAAGAAATCGAGAAAAGGCCTCTCCCTCCTGCTATTCTTTCACTACATGTGACCCTGCAGAACCCCCTTATTCCCCTACATCTAACCCAACCCCTCTCTAGTATAGGAATACATGCAAGTGTCTTCTCCATCAAGGTCCGGCGAGGTCGTCTCAGGGGCCGTCGCGCGAGGTCTTTCCCGACTCTAAAACCACCCGTGCCGCCCCTCCCCGAGCTTGTCGGCGTGCACTACGTCGCCCTGCGCCATCGCTAACCCCTCCCGAGCCCTCTCATGAGCACCCCAAGCCTCCCCCGTCCAACCTAGGGTTTCCTCGCTGCCGGCGGTGTCCGTCGGAGACGACGACTATCGACCGTCGGATCTCCTTAGATCCAGTGGCCAGCCGCCCTCGATACCCCTTCGACCCCCTTCTCCCTCTACCATGTGGGCTCCGCCCCGGGGGCTCCCTAGCTATCCACCGTGCACGCGGGTGCTATGATGGGCCGACCTAGCGATGGTGGTCTGTGTCCCCTCTGTATCTGGCCCGCGTCAGCCCTTTCCCTTTTCTTTTTCTTAAATCTTCTACAGAACTATAGAAATGCATGATGGTTTAAATACCAAATAAAATAAAAAATGACATTTTATGGCCTGATCCAAATTTATGCAAGTTCCCTAGGGTTTTTCCTAACATGTAGGACCAAGAGTTGACCCACATATTTCTAAGATTAATTCAATAAATATAATACCTAAGGGTACTCTTTTCACAAATAAATTGTTTCTGTGAGTTTTACAACTCTAAATGGCATGAACCCAAGTGTTAATTAAAGGTACCCCAGATACCTTGCTTTCCACATTGACCCTATTATAAATTGCTTCCTAAAATACCCTTGCCAAAAATAACAAATTCAGAACGTTTTGCACTTTAATAATTTCTCTAGATAAAACCATAAATGGTATTGACCTAATTCCAACTCACAGTACACTTGAATATCTATATCCTTCAAACCCCAGGAGCCCAATATTTATTGAGATCTGTCTGAATTTTGGTGAATTAAACCTTTTTGTGCATTGTTTATTCACCAATAAATTCACCCCAGTACTTATGTATACCAAAAAATAATGATTCAAATTTCTGTGGAAAGATATTCAAAATACCCAACATGTGTCTTTGGAATCACATCAAAATTCCTTATAGATTTAATCCGGTGAAAAAGACAAATAATATCTAGAACTATCTTTGGGAACTTCCTGAGGGCATTATGGTAAATGTTTTGAGATGATTACAACTCCTCTTGAATCAGTACATAAAATCCCACCTAATTACCCAAGGAAATAATTTTTTGAACTCCAGAACTATTCTGGTGAATTATTTCCTAAAACTAGAGTTTATTCACTAGAAAACTCTTTTAAAATCAATGGTAATTGATAAAAGGGTGAAACCACTTTTTTTGGTTTCATTTTATCAATAACTTTCTGTAAATATCATTTTTGTATATTGGTATCATACAGAAATATACCATGGTTAAAATCCCTATTCTACCTAGTTCCTAGAGTTTTAAACCCATACGAATTTCCCTCAAATGCTCCAAGACATTTCTTGAAAAGGAAAAAGGTTCTGTTTTACAAATGAGGTTGAAGTGGAGAAGGAGGAAAAATGTTTGCGAAGATTCACTAGATTGTTTGTAGCTTTAGATATAACAACTTAACTCGTGCAACCACATTACTCTGGAATGGGACAGGGCTGGGATGGAAGTTTGTCTACTCTGGTATGAGTTGCCTACAACTACTATGGGGAATACCAAAATCCCGGAGGGTGGGCCTTTTCCGGAAAAACGGTCCATGCATAGCATTGACCGGGGGATAGAACTAAGGGTCTACGGACCTCCACCCGATACTATGAGCCCCTCATTGAAAGTGCACACCCGTCGAGTTGCAAAATGCGCTCCGATTATCTTGGGAACTATATAGGGCGTCCCTGTGTTGTGGGGAATAACACTCATAGGGTAGGCACTTGTATCGGAGCAGGCATCCCGAAGGTCTTGATCGGTTACCCGACCCACGATCGGTGTAGATCAGGGCAGTGTAATCGGATGATGTGGGTAAAGTGTACAACCTCTGCAGAGTGTAAATCTATTCGAATAGCCTTGTCCGTGGTTATGGACGGGTTGGATAAACTAATGTAGAGCGGTGCTGGATTTGTTTCCAGAAAGGACTTCGGGGAATGCTATGGCTTGGAAATGTTTTGACCATGAGATGGTCGGGAACTGGAGGAAAGGAGTTTGGTCATGTGATGACCGGAAGGAAAAGCAAATGGGTGACCCAAATCCTAGTATTTTCCAAACTTTTCAAAAGGTTTCCAAAGAGGTTTATAAAAGTTTTTCAAACAAAACCTTGTAGATGATATATCTACAAGAGAAACTAGTTTATAAAAGAACCTCTTATGGAGCCATCCTAACACCACTGCCATATTGCATATCCCGTTTTGTTATTATCCTAAGGTGGTTTACGAGTACATTAAAAATACTCACCGACATTGTCCCTGGCTATTTACTTGGCCAGATTTTCAGAAAAATCGAGAAACGATGAAGGAGCTGACGTCAATGCGAGCTAGGCCATCTCCCAGTTAGTTGACTATAGGTTAAGGCATGACATGAGCTCTGCGCTTGAAGACTTTCGCTATT
Organism: Avena sativa; assembly: GCA_916181665.1. NCBI lineage: Eukaryota > Viridiplantae > Streptophyta > Magnoliopsida > Poales > Poaceae > Avena > Avena sativa. Next base: position 135,963,691 of record OV702295.1, read on the forward strand.
TGATGTTGTAATCGCCATAATGGCAACCTTGTAATTTTTGTAATTGTTGCTTTATGGGTGTTGTAATGATACTTGTCGGTTATGCTCATGGCTCACTGATCATGGGACCGTGAATTGCAAGCATAATGGGGATTCTCAGACTATAAATCCAGGGTCCTACACCGCGTGTTCAGCCCCCTCTCGAACCAGGGGATCGTTGGACCCTAGTTTCCTTCACGGACAAATATCCAACACGTGTATCCTCAGATATGAACCACAAGAAGGATCCCCAAGAAGTAACCCAAAGAGAATCAACAAAATACATTCAAGAGAGAGCAACAGACCAAGGCACTATAACTAGTGCCGCTGGACCACCCGTCCAACAAGTCAGCACTAGGCCCGATAGAAGCAGCCTCAAGTCGGCGCCCACTGAACTGCAACTCACTACACCTGCTCGGCATCCTCCGAGCAGAATAGCCGCCATGCCGAACGAATCGGCACCAGTCCTGGCTCGTCAAACTCGCCGCCGAAGAAACCAGCTCATAGCCCGGTGTCGCTGAACTAGTCGCCGGATTGCACTGTCTACGTACAACTTTGGGTTTGATGCCTTGAAATATTCCCTTTACCTATCATTTCTCCCCTAGCACTAAGGCTAACCCCTTTGACTTAGACTAGATATTAGAACTAGAAGAAGACACCCCTTAAGGATCTCTATCTAGTTTGGTCTCATGCTCCTTGATAAGGAACACCTAGTATTGCAAAACTCTTCGGATCTTGCTTCATAGTGTTCAAGTTGTGCAAGATCTCCATATTGAGTTAGCTCTTGTGAAGTTATCGAGATCTCATAAAAGTGTAACATCCTCAAAATCATATTTCAAACTCATGCATATCATCCATGCATCCTTAATCATTTAGGGTTTCATTTTTCAGAAAACCATTTCAAAACAGGAGCATATGAGCTCATTATTTTATGTGATCAGCATTTGAAACAAATGCTACTCTCTAATGAGAGATTGTTGTTCATGAAACCAAACTTTGTGTTCTTATTTCTCTCAGGTTGTTTTGCTAGATTGCTAAGGTTTAAACTAAAATTTCAAAGCAAATACAATTTTAAAACCAATTTCAAAACCAATATAAAACAAGTGCTATGTCATTGTTTATTCTATTTTATTTCAAATGACCAAGCCAATTCAAAGTGACCACTTGGTTTTATGCCCAGTTTTGTGACTATTGCACACTGCAAAAATCCTGAAAAGATTTGAATTCAAATAGAGTTTGAAATCATTTGAAATTCATTCCAGAAATTCAAAACAGAAAAAGAAAAAGAGAAAGGAAATAGAAAAGGGCCAGCGCCAGGATTTGAGCCCAGCAACAGACCCAGCCCATTTAGCCCACCCGTGTTCTCCCTCTCTCTCTTCCACTCGCAGACGCACCCGCAGAGTCGCTGACGCCAGGACCCCACCCCCTCTCTGTTTTATTCGCAGACAAGTGGACCCGTGACCACGTCGTCGTCTTTGTCAATCACGCGCGCCTGCGACACTCACGCCGCCGTTACTCGCCGCAGTCACTGCCGCGTTGATTCCCATTGATTCCGCGAGTAACTCCACACCCAGCTTCGGCTACATAAACCTCTCCCCCTCGCGGTCATTTCCCCCCACACTGCACACTCTTCTCGCTACCAGGCTGCCTCTAATTCGTATTACACCGCCGCAGTCAGAGGCAACTCCAGCGAGGTATTCCGGTAAGACCCCGTCGCCCCTTGCTGTCTAAGTTTGCCAGAATGGTCACGACAACCATGCGCATCTTCTCACCCTATTGGTGCATGCTAGGACCGTCTGGAGACTCGCCAACGACAACGACCGCAAGTGCCTGACTCTTTCTTCTTCTCTGGCGATCAATTGCGGTAAGCACTGAGCGCCCCATGACCTCTCTCGCATACGACTAGGCTCGCCACTGTCTTGTGCATCATCTGATGCCATTGGTTTGTGCTAGGGAGACCAGGAACGTCGCCAACGTCGCCGTCCACTCCAACCCGACGCCGCCCGCAACTCCGACGAGCTCCCTCGGCCACTCTAGAGCGCCCCTTGCCGAACCACCGCCACCTTGAGCATCAGCAGCTCTCTGCGATTCCGGTAAACCCCTTCTCCCTCTCCCGTGCGACCTAGAACGCCGGTAGCACCTCTAACAGAGGCGCCGCCGCCAGTCGCCGCCGCTAGCGCCGCTCGACTTTGGTCAAAGCAACAACCGCCGTTAGATCTGCATCGTAGGGATTAGATTAGAACGGGGACGAACCGTTTTCTTTAGATCTGGCGCGTTGGATCTAAGTTGATCCTATGGCGCGAAAGCATGATCCGACGCGAAGCGGTATCGGCCAATATGAAAGCGCCGCGTGGCAGCTGTTAGAGTTTAAAAACAGAATTTGAATCAGATTATTGTTTGAATTTGATTTAGCTATAACTTTTGATCCCCACGTTAGAATTTGACAAATTTTATACCGTTGGAATCAGGAGAGCAAGATCTTTCTGATTATGCAATGTGTTTAAAGTTTTGCTTCTGTTAAAAAGTATTTATTTGCAGAAACATGTGTAGGGCTTATTTGAGTATATGAATTGTTTAGGAATTGTTTTAAGGGTTAAATAAATGTTGTTTGGCAAGTTTTTGACTTGTTTAGGAATCAGTACTATGCACTTGCTTGGTTGGGTTTTGAAAATCATCACTTAGCATTTTGCATTGCATGCATATATTTTTGGTTGTATATGTTTTGTGTGTAATTTGTGGCTACCATTCCTTGTGTAGATTTTGGTGCTAGTGATTGTGATTGTGAGGACTGCTACTCTCCCAACTACCAAGGCAAGTGGTACTTCATGAATAATTTTACCCTATGTTTTCTACTAAGCATTAGAAATATTTTGTTAGACTTGCATGCTATATTTTGCTTATATGCCATGATGGGAAATCCTAGTAGTTGTAGAATTGCTAAGGAATTTCTAAGTTAAGTTACTATCTATGCCATGCTTAGCCTAGCTAGTAGCAAACAAGGGTTGGTGAAAATATACATGCTATGATGAAAATATTTCTAAGTCTTTGGACTTGTGTTTTACCTAATAAAACAACTAAGTTAATGAAACACCTGGGTGGAATGGAAGGTTTGGTTTATGTTGAGTGGTTACACAAGGCCCATTTTTATGGTTTACCTTGTGTATCTCACTTGTGGTAAGCCACCCAGGAACAAAGAGATTTTAGAGGCCAAGTGTTAAGAAGCTTCTAGTGCAGCCACTTGGCAATATGGGCTCTGCCTGGATCACATAAGTTGCTAGAACTTAGCCATTTGGACAGATGGTGGTAGTGGGATGATAGGTTGGTACGCGTCCATTTGGTCTAAGGAAAGGCTTCTAAAAGGTCCTGTCTTGGTGAAACCAAGTCTGGTGGGGAAATTGCACAACCTCTGCAGATGGAAAATCTAAGTACTTAGCCAAGTCCATGGAAATGGACAACTTGAGCATCAAGACATGGAAGCTATCAAGAATATCCTCATCCCAATTTCTAAGTAAAAACTTGTGGGTGAACAAGGGTGAAGGACCTCAATGTCTATTGGTGGTTCCTTGGGAAAGTTTGACAAAGAAAAACTTAGTGTTTTCAACTAATAGGCAAAACCTATTTTGAGCAAAGCAAGCCAAGCTACACTTAGCCAAAATTGCATATAGTATCTAGTCCACTTAAAATTTTACTAAGGTATCACTTGCCAATACTATTCCAAAGTATTGACCCACTGTGGCTGTAACTTGTGATGTTGCAGGTTACTCTGATGAGGATTAGGTGTCATGAGTCTACACTCAACATGTTTGCCTGTGGCACATGAAGATGAAGACTTTTATTTATTTGCTTATTGAAACTCTTGTATTAGGCCTGTGGCCTTGGAGTTGTAAAAACTATGTTTATCTCTGGAATGGATGTAATAAATGACCTTTGTATCTGTGTACTTCATCTTAAACTGTGGATGCTAGCAATGATCCAGGGACTAGCATTGCAATCACAGGGATCCTTTTTCCTTTATAAAGGAGGGATCTTACAGATGGTATCAGAGCACTGTGTTGCCTGTAGGATTATGACCCTAGGATTGGAAACCACTAAGGAAATTTTTTTAGCAACTTCTACACTTGTCTATTCTTCTCGTAAACTTTTCTAATCTTCTTTCTCATCTCTATTTGTAGATGAACTCCATCAACGAAGACGTAAGGAAAGGACCACTCCTGACAATGACTTTGGAGTGTGAGACAGAATTCCCCAAGGCTCTCAAGGACCTCATGGTTTCATTATAAATACAAGGTGCAGCTGTGTACAAGGGTTTTCCCGTGATGGATGAAGGAGTGGAATACTGGTGGGTGCAACTTCACTTGTATAAAAACAAGGAAGACAACCATCAGGAAAAAGGATTCTGCATGTTCACCAATTCAGTGGTGCACACTACATTCTTTGAATCAGCAAGGGATGCAGCTTGGAAGGCCATCAAAGAACTTGGTGATAGAGTCAAGTGCAGAATGCTCAACCTCCAAAATGATCTCAAGAAAGAGAAGGAACATACCCAAGAGTTGTAAGCTACCAACCAAACCTTAAGAGGAGACATAATAGACTTGGTGATGGAGTCATGTGAGCAAGATAGGCTGATTGCTTCTAGAAACATTGTGTTAGCCAACAAATCCAGTGAGATAGGATTGTAAACGTACTTCGTTAGTTGGACCACCACCTATCACCTTATTTTCCAAATGTTGCTTTAAAATAAGATTGAACCTTGGATGTTGTAATGGATACATGTATGCCATGACTTGTGTGTTTTGATTTCCAAGGATATGTATGTGATGTTTTGTCTTTTGTTTTATCTTGAATTGTGTTGTTCTAACCTTTCTATCTTATAAATAGATGCCTACTGTTACCATCAGCACTGTTGAGGAGTTCCAGGTTACCCGCTTTGGTCCTCGTATCGTTGAGCTTACTACTTTGCTCAATCTCCCTCTTCCTACCATCATGGTGCTTCCCCTCACCAAGTTTGAGAGGAAAGACCTTTGGGGCTTCAAGGTCAACCAGCCTGGACGCTAGACAGAGCCTACCACCGAGGCCATCGTCTTCAAGCTCATGCATGATGACAAGGAGAGAGGCCTTGAGGTAGTTATGCAGGATCTAATAGGACGTCTACTGGGGAGACACTCCCGACAGGTTAGAGGTACTCACTTCCATGTCTTCGGTAGACGTGATGAGGATGGAGAGTCCATCGACTTCGAGGACGATTCGAGGGACACAGTAGAGCCGATTCGTCTATACCTCTAGGACTTAGAGTCTCTCATTAGGCACGTGGACACTGACAGGACCAACGTCATGCTCAACAATGACGAGCTCCAGGTGCAGCTTCGTGAGAAGGACAAGCTCTTCGCGGAGCAAGATGAGATAGTCAAGGAGATGGAGGCGAAGTTCGAGAGCCAGGACAGGAAGTTCAAGAGTCAGGAGAAGCGAGTCCAGGATAGGAACAAGAAGATTCGGGACATGACTGAAGAACTGCAGACCAAGGACTTCGAGCTCGAGCAGCTGCAGACGGTGATTGAGAGGCTTCGTTCCCAGAAGAGGGCTCTCAAAGCCAAGATAGAGACCTTCACCAATAGTGTCGAGGAATACAAGACCGCGATGGAGAACGCAGGTATTACCTTTGTCGAGGAGGAGGTCGATGCCGAGGAGTAGATTTGACTACTCAATTATCATTTATTATCATACTTGTTGTTTGAGGACTTGTTATTTGACCATCCGACATGTGGATGGCTTGCTACTTGTGTGTTTTACTTTGCGAACTTGTTATCTTGTTGTTGAACCTTTATATTTTTGTTGCATGCTTGTGTTTACTTATGTGATGTAATGTGCATGAAAGCATATATGGGTATCTCATTCTTATCTCTATTGAAAAAACCACAGATGCCTCCCCGTCGTGCAAACCCCAACCCCAACAACAACAACAACATCACTCCAGAAATGTAGCAAATGATGACCGCTCAAACACAGCTGATGTAGATGATGACGACGTTCATCCAGAACCAAAACAACAACAATAACAACAACAACAACAACAACCCACTGGGTTTTGATATGCTTACCAGGTTCTTGAGATTGAGGCCAGCAAAGTTCTCAGGAACGACTGATCCCATGGTGGACAATGATTGGCTACGCTCCGTGAACAAGGACTTGGTAACTGTGGGCTGCACTGATGCAGAAAAAGTCAGATTTGCAGCACACTTGTTGGAAGGACCAGCCGCCACTTGGTGGGATAGCTTCCAGATCACCATTCCCATAGAAGATGTGACATGGGCTATCTTTGAGGATGGCTTTCGTACTTCTCATATCTCATCTGGAGTGATGAGTCTGAAAAAGAAGGAGTTCCATAACCTGAAGCAGCGCCACCGCAGCGTGGCTGAATATATTGAGGAGTTCAACAATCTGGCACGATATGCACCGGATGAAGTTGACACAGATGCTAAGAGGAAAGAAAAGTTCCTCGAAGGGTTAAATGATGAACTGAACCTGCAGTTGGCTGTGTCCTATGTTCCCACTTATCAGTCTCTCTGTGACAAGGCTGCTATTTTGGAGAACAAAATAAAACAGGTTGAAAGCAGAAAGAGAAAGCACTCAGACAAGCACAGCTCGGGATTGTCACACAAACGTTCCCATTATGATGACAGTGGAAGCTCAGGATCCCACAAGCATGGGAAATTCAACAAGCACCACAACCACAACCGTCATGACAACAAGCATCACCGTAGTCATGACAATGACAAGTACAAGAACCACAAGGGTGGATACAAGAGCCACCATAGTGGTAATGGAAGTGGAAGTGGAAGCCAGCCTGTCAAGAAAGACATAAGTCAGGTTGAATGCTTCAAGTGCAAGAAGATGGGGCATTATGCAAATGAATGCCTGGAAAAGGAAGTTGAAGGACCCAACAAGCCCAACCCTTTTCAGAAGGGACAGGTGAACCACATCAATGTGGAGGAAATCTATGAGGAGCCTGATGCTGTTGCTGGTAAGTTCAAACTCAATTCTGTTCCAGCATTTGTTCTCTTTGATACTGGTGCATCTCATTCATTCATATCAAGAGCATTTGTTGAAAGAAATGAACTGCCGGTAGAAACTATTGGGTGTCCTATAAAAGTAAGTTCTCCAGGTGGAGAAATGATAGTGAATTCAGGATGTCATGATCTAGTCATAGAGTTTGGGAAGTATAAGTTTCCCATTAACTTGATAATTCTAAACTCCCAAGGATTGGATGTCATTTTGGGAATGGACTGGATGACTAAGCACAAGGGAGTGATAGATTGTGCCAACCATACTGTCTCACTCACAACTCCAGAAAATAAAAGGATCAGATTCAAGACCAACTTTGATGCAAGAAGGTGTATGCTAAATTCTCTTAAGGGGGTTAGCATAGACAGTGTGCCAATTGTGAGTGAATATCCGGATGTGTTTCCGGAAGAATTGCCAGGAATGCCACCAGATAGAGATGTGGAGTTTCTTATAGATTTGGTACCAGGATCTGGACCAATAGCAAAGAGACCTTATAAAATGTCAGTTGATGAACTGAAAGAACTCAAGAAACAACTTGGAGGACAGTTGCAGAAAGGATTTATTCAACCAAGTTCTTCATCTTGGGGAGCCCCAGTTTTGTTCGTGGAGAAGAAAGATAGAAGTCAAAGGTTATGCATAGATTACCGTTCACTCAACGAGGTAACTATCAAGAATAAATACCCTTTGCCTAGAATCAATGACTTGTTTGATCAGCTAGAAGGAGCATGTGTGTTCTCAAAGATTGATCTCCGGTCAGGTTATTTTCAACTCAAGATAAGGGAACAAGACATACCTAAAATAGCTTTCACTACAAGGTATGGATTGTATGAGTATACCGTATTGACTTTTGGTTTGACCAATGCTCCAGCATACTTCATGAATATGATGAACAAGGTGTTCATGGAATTCCTTGACAAGTTTGTTGTCGTCTTCATCGATGACATTTTAGTCTACTCCAAGATCAAAGAAGAGCATGAAGGACATTTGCGTTTGATACTTGAGAAGTTAAGAGAACATAAACTTTATGCCAAATTTAGAAAGTGTGAATTCTGGTTGAATGAAGTTGGATTTCTTGGTCATGTTATGACAAAGGATGGTGTAGAAGTTGATCCTGCTAAGGTTTCAGCTGTAACGGAATGGGAATCTCCCAAGTCAGTAAAGGAAGTTCGTAGTTTCCTTGGATTAGCAGGTTACTACAGAAGGTTCATTGAAAATTTCTCCAAAGTAGCTAAGCCTATGACTGAATTGCTAAAGAAAGACAAGAAGTTTTCTTGGTCTGAAGGTTGTGAACTCAGCTTTCAGGAATTGAAGAAGAGACTTGTGACAGCACCAGTCTTGTGTCTGCCAGATTTGGAAAAAGATTTCCAAGTATATTGTGATGCATCTCATCAGGGTTTGGGTGCAGTACTTATGCAAGAAGGAAATGTTGTGGCGTATGCCTCGAGACAACTCAAAACTCATGAAGTGAACTATCCTACTCATGATTTAGAGTTAGCCTCTGTTGTCCATGCACTCAAAACATGGAGACACTATCTTTTGGGAAAGCGTTGTGAAGTGTTCACAGATCACAAGAGTTTGAAGTATATCTTCACCCAGAAGGAAATTAATATGAGACAAAGAAGATGGCTAGAACTTATTAAAGATTACGACTTAAGTTTGCAATACCACCCCGGTAAAGCAAATGTTGTAGCAGATGCTCTAAGTCGTAAGGTTTTTGTGAATGGCCTTACCAAAGGAGAATTGCCAGATGATCTGTGTACCCAATTTAGAAAACTCAGATTGGAGATTGTGCCTGAAGGACATCTCATGTCTTTGGATGTTCAACCCACTTTGTTGGACAAGATTAAAGAAGCCCAGAAGATTGATAAGGAAATCGAAGATATTAAAGAAAAGATTGGCAAAGGAAAAGCCAAAGGATTCCATGAAGACGAACAGGGTACTTTATGGCATGGGAAACGTATATGTGTTCCACAAGATCCGGAGCTTCGGAAACTGATTTTGCAAGAAGCACACAACTCACCGTATTCCATTCATCCGGGTAACACACAAAATGTACATGGACATGAAGGAAAGATTTTGGTGGAATAATCTCAAGAAGGACATCGCCGAGCATATTGCTTTGTGTGATGTGTGTAGTAGAGTGAAGGCGGAACATCAGAAACCAGCAGGTTTACTTCAACCACTACCCATTCCTGATTGGAAGTGGGACAAGATTGGTATGGATTTCATTACCGGATTACCAAGGACCCGGTCAGGATACGATTCTATTTGGGTAGTAGTGGATCGCCTAACTAAAGTGGCTCATTTCATACCCGTAAAGACAACCTATACAAGTGCTAAGTTAGCCAGAATTTACATGAGTAGAATTGTATGTCTACATGGAGTGCCCAAGAGTATTGTGTCTGATAGGGGAACTCAATTCACCTCCCATTTTTGGAGACAGTTACATGAGTCATTGGGAACGAGGTTGGAATTCAGTACTGCTTTTCATCCTCAAACCGATGGACAAACAGAAAGGACTAATCAGATTCTTGAAGACATGTTAAGGGCATGTGCCCTAGACTATGGAGCCAGTTGGGATGAAAGTCTTCCTTACACAGAATTTTCTTATAACAACAGCTATCAAGCCAGCATTGAGATGGCACCATTTGAATTTCTCTATGGAAGAAAGTGTACCACCCCTTTGTTATGGAATGGTGTGGGAGAAAGAAGTTTATTCGGGCCAGATCTTATCAAAGAAGCCGAAGAGAAGGTCAAGTTGGTTAAGGACAGGTTGAAGATAGCACAGTCCCGACAGAAAAGCTACGCAGATCCTAAGCATAGAGAAGTCACCTACGAAGTTGGTGATAGAGCCTATCTTAGAGTGTCATCACTTCGTGGAGTGAAGAGATTCGGAGTCAAAGGGAAATTGGCACAAAGATATGTTGGGCCATTCAAGATTCTGAGTCATAAAGGAGAAGTTGCTTATGAAATAGAACTGCCAAAATCTCTGTCAGCTGTTCATAATGTGTTTCATGTGAGTCAGCTTAAGAAATGTCATCCAGAAATGGAAGAAACTTCTTTGAAGGATACTATACCTTTGGAGGAGGTTCAACTAGAAAGTGATCTCACTTATGAAGAGAAACCTATCAAGATTCGTGAGACTGCAGAAAGAGTCACACGGACTAAGACTATCAAGTTTTGCAAAGTTCAGTGGAACCATCGTTCCGAAGAGGAAGCAACATGGGAAAGAGAAGATGATCTTCGGAAAGACCACCCTCACCTATTTGCTAGCCAATCCGAATCTCGAGGGCGAGATTCACCTTAAGGGGGTTAGATTTGTAACATCCTCAAAATCATATTTCAAACTCATGCATATCATCCATGCATCCTTAATCATTTAGGGTTTCATTTTTCAGAAAACCATTTCAAAACAGGAGCATATGAGCTCATTATTTTATGTGATCAGCATTTGAAACAAATGCTACTCTCTAATGAGAGATTGTTATTCATGAAACCAAACTTTGTTGTCTTATTGCTCTCAGGTTGTTTTGCTAGATTGCTAAGGTTTAAACTAAAATTTCAAAGAAAATACAATTTGAAAACCAATTTCAAAACCAATATAAAACAAGTGCTATGTCACTGTTTATTCTATTTTATTTCAAATGACCAAGCCAATTCAAAGTGACCACTTGGTTTTATGCCCAGTTTTGTGACTATTGCACACTGCAAAAATCCTGAAAAGGTTTGAATTCAAATAGAGTTTGAAATCATTTGAAATTCATTCCAGAAATTCAAAACAGAAAAAGAAAAAGAGAAAGGAAATAGAAAAGGGCCAGCGCCAGGATTTGAACCCAGCAACAGACGCAGCCCATTTAGCCCACCCGGGTTCCCCCTCTCTCTCTTTCACTCGCAGATGCACCCGCAGAGTCGCTGACGCCAGGACCCCACCCCCTCTCTGTTTTATTCGCTGACAAGTGGACCCATGACCACGTCGTCGTCTTCGTCAATCACGCGCGCCTGCGACGCTCACGCTGCCGTTACTCGCCGCAGTCACTGCCACGTTAATTCCCATTGATTCCGCGAGTAACTCCACGCCCAGATCCGGCTACATAAACCTCTCCCCCTCGCGGTCATTTCCCCCCACACTGCACACTCTTCTCGCCACCAGGATGCCTCTAATTCGTATTGCACCGCCGCAGTCAGAGCCAACTCCGGCGAGGTATTCCGGTAAGACCCCGTCGCCCCTTGCTGTCTAAGTTTGCTAGAATGGTCACGACAACCATGCGCATCTTCTCACCCTATTGGTTCATGCTAGGACCGTCTGGAGACTCGCCAACGACGACGACCGCAAGTGCCTGACGCTTTCTTCTTCTCCGACGATCAATTGCGGTAATCACTGAGCGCCCCATGACCTCTCTCGCATACGACTAGGCTCGCCACTATCTTGTGCATCATCTGATGCCATTGGTTTGTGCTAGGGAGACCAGGAACGTCGCCAACGTCGCCGTCCACTCCAATCCGACGCCTCCCGCAACTCCGACGAGCTCCCTCGGCCACTCTAGAGCGCCCCTTGCCGAACCACCGCCACCTTGAGCAACAGCCGGTAAACCCCTTCTCCCTCTCCCGCGCGACCTAGAACGCCGGTAGCACCTCTGACAGAGGCGCCGCCGCCAGTCGCCGCCGCTAGCGCCGCTCGACTTTGGTCAAAGCAACAGTCGCCGTTAGATCTGCATCGTAGGGATTAGATTAGAACGGGGACGAACCGTTTTCTTTAGATCTGGCGCGTTGGATCTAAGTTGATCCTACGGTGCGGAAGCACGATCCGACGCGAAGCGGTATCGGCCAATATGAAAGCGCCGCGTGGCAGCTGTTAGAGTTTAAAAACAGAATTTGAATCAGATTATTGTTTGAATTTGATTTAGCTATAACTTTTGATCCCCACGTTAGAATTTGACAAATTTTATACCGTTGGAATCAGGAGAGCAAGCTCTTTCTGATTATGCAATGTGTTTAAAGTTTTGCTTCTGTTAAAAAGGATTTATTTGCAGAAACATGTGTAGGGATTATTTGAGTATATGAATTGTTTAGGAATTGTTTTAAGGGTTAAATAAATGTTGTTTGGCAAGTTTTTGACTTGTTTAGGAATCAGTACTATGCACTTGCTTGGTTGAGTTTTGAAAATCATCACTTAGCATTTTGCATTGCATGCATATAATTTTGGTTGTATATGTTTTGTGTGTAATTTGTGGCTACCATTCCTTGTGTAGATTTTGGTGCTAGTGATTGTGATTGTGAGGAGTGATACTCTCCCAACTACCAAGGCAAGTGGTACTTCATGAATAATTTTACCTATGTTTTCTACTAAGCATTAGAAATATTTTGTTAGACTTGCATGCTATATTTTGCTTATATGCCATGATGGGAAATCCTAGTAGTTGTAGAATTGCTAAGGAATTTCTAAGTTAAGTTACTATATATGCCATGCTTAGCCTAGCTAGTAACAAACAAGGGTTGGTGAAAATATACATGCTATGATGAAAATATTTCTAAGTCTTTGGACTTGTGTTTTACCTAATAAAACAACTAAGTTAATGAAACACCTGGGTGGAATGGAAGGTTTGGTTTATGTTGAGTGGTTACACAAGGCCCATTTTTATGGTTTACCTTGTGTATCTCACTTGTGGTAAGCCACCCAGGAACAAAGAGATTTTAGAGGCCAAGTGTTAAGAAGCTTCTAGTGCAGCCACTTGGCAATATGGGCTCTGCCTGGATCACATAAGTTGCTAGAACTTAGCCATTTGGACAGATGGTGGTAGTGGGATGATAGGTTGGTACGCGTCCATTTGGTCTAAGGAAAGGCTTCTAAAAGGTCCTGTCTTGGTGAAACCAAGTCTGGTGGGGAAAGTGCACAACCTCTACAGATGGAAAAATCTAAGTACTTAGCCAAGTCCATGGAAATGGACAACTTGAGCATCAAGACATGGAAGCTATCAAGAATCTCATCATTCCAATTTCTAAGTAAAAATTGTGGGTGAACAAGGGTGAAGGACCTCAATGTCTATTGGTGGTTCCTTGGGAAAAGTTTTGACAAAGAAAAACTTAGTGTTTTCAACTAATAGGCAAAACCTATTTTGAGCAAAGCAAGCCAAGCTACACTTAGCCAAAATTGCATATAGTATCTAGTCCACTTAAAATTTTACTAAGGTATCACTTGCCAATACTATTCCAAAGTATTGACCCACTGTGGCTGTAACTTGTGATGTTGCAGGTTACTCTGATGAGGATTAGGTGTCATGAGTCTACACTCAACTTGTTTGCCTGTGGCACATGAAGATGAAGACTTTTATTTATTTGCTTATTCAAACTCTTGTATTAGGCCTGTGGCCTTGGAGTTGTAAAAACTATGTTTATCTCTGAAATGGATGTAATAAATGACCTTTGTATCTGTGTACTTCATCTTAAACTGTGGATGCTAGCAATGATCCAGGGACTAGCATTGCAATCACAGGGATCCTTTTTCCTTTATAAAGGAGGGATCTTACAAAAAGTTCCTTTCCTCATCGTGTTGGTTCGAGAGAGTTATTTTCCCAACCCAGATTCAAGCGGGTTGAGTTGGACCGTAGCCACCGGTGTGAGCCAACGGCATGTATCGTGTTTGTGTCTTATGTGTTTTTCCCAGTGTGTTCTTCACATGTTGAGTTTGTCATGTTCATCTCCTCTCTCTCCCTCCCTCGATTTCGGCTTGAAACCCTCGAATTCTTGAAAGATCGGACCAACCCCAGGGTTACCTCCTAACATATTTGTATAAAGAGCCTCGTTCATCACAAATTTTGCCCCAAATTTTCTTCTATCCATCATAAATTTTCGAAAATATCCCCCAAAAAATATCCCTAGTACCTTCATATTTGGTGAGTTTTTAGTTGTTTTGGTCCATAGATCTGTTGCATTTGGTGGCAATCTACCTTACTTGACACTTCCCCAGCCTAATTTTGACCAATTTTTGAATAAATTTCAGAGTTTACGTTTTGGTGTTCTTCATGAACATGGCTTGGTGTGCAATCCGTCGAACCGAAAATGCCGACGAATAGTTCAGCGTGACATCCGGCAACACCGGAAAGATTGGAGCTAGGTCCGGCACCACCAGTTTGGGCGCTGAAAGCTACAGTTGCCCCATTTTTGTCAATATTGCTTGTTTGTTTTTGTCTCGTGTGCATGTCGCCCAAACTAACATCAATCTTATACAACATCACTTCATCCTGCGCTCTCGACACCGCGACACCCGAACATCTTCCCCCAACACCGGTTGCAAGTATGTCATCAACTATACCAAAGGTATAACTTGGTCCACCTTGTTAACCCCATGTTTTCCTTTGTGTGTACCTATCCTAAGAGAGTAGATCATTATTTGTTTGCCTAAGCATTTTTCATTTGTCCTTGGATACACATCGTGTCTATGAAAATATAGAAGTTAAATTGATAGCATAGACGGGAGAAAAATATTTTTAAAAAGGAAATAGCTCTCCCATATCAAAGAGAGTCTCAAGCTTATAAGCAAAGAGAGAAAGTGCGACCAAGGAAAGTGCACAAATCCGATACTTTATCTTCTTTTTGCAAATGAGTTACCGTCTCTCTTGGGTTGGCACGAAAATAGAGCTTAGGTTCATAGGTTTTTTTAGCGCATTTTCTATATTCATTTAAACCCCGTCCATCTTCACGTGTGTGTCTTGTGTCTTTGTAGATCGTAACCTTTTTGAGAAGGATCACGCCAATGATCCAATTGAGTTTTTTCTAATCTCTCATAGAGAGTCAACAAGGTAGGCAATTTTCTAATCACGCGAACAACACAACCTGAAGAAGAGGAACGAATCTAGAAAGAATCATATTGAAAAACAACACGCCTCAAACCACAGCTCGATAATCCTTGGCACACAATAACCTTTGCAACAATCACTCAATACCATAAATAATGGGCAACACCATCCTGTGGAGGGATGATACACAACCCGTGTGATATACTGTCTAAATCTAAGTTCTGAACTCCCCTAAACCCTGGTCGCCTAGATCCTTTATATAGGAGACTTGCAACTAGTCGGTTGGACAAGAAGAAACCAAGGACACAAACCAACTCGACCCTAACCTGGACTCGTACTCAATAACATAGAATCAATGTTTGTCACGACCTTATAATTATCATTACATATCATAGGATGTCCTGGTGTGCCAATCTTCGACCGAATGCTTGCATCACTTTTGCTTTGGATTTTTGGATCTTACCCACTTTTGAAAGCATCGTCCTTTTATTTTTATTGTCTCGTTTGGTTTTTCCACCTTCCTAACCTACCACCATAAGCCTTTTTGAGAGTCTTAGTTGTGTTCTTAGTGTGAGGTCAGTTTTCGCATTCACTTTGCAAGTCGTGGTTTTTTGATTGTGGCTACTTGTCCAATTATTTCCGTAAGGTGAGGTGAAAGGCTAACCCCATCCACATATTACACTTCCATATACAATCCTTGCTTTGGTTCATCATGGATAGGACCGATGAGTCAAGTCAACCACATCCACAAGATAAATAAGGGCCATACATGACGAGAGCTAACCACTTCATCATTCGAGAAGAACTTCATTGTCATTGTGATTCCTTCGATACTCGTCAAGATGAACAATTTGGAGAAACTTGTGCCGAGTTTAAGAGGATGTACGCTCGCTTCGACGGCCTCGAGACTTGAATGCTATGCATCACAACTTATATCAAAAAATGAAGATCTCCAACAATATATGGTAGATATCGTGGGCAACACAAGGCCACGTTCTCGAGCATCAAGTTCTTCAAGATAGCACTCGAGTGGATCAAGCTCGTCACAACATCGATCGCCACATCCATAAGATCCTAATGCAAGTGCTCCAAGACACAATGAAGATCCCGTCATGGAACATGAGAGTCATTCACAACATGTACCATCGCCTCGTCGAGCCTCTACGTCAAGCAATGATGCTGATTCTTCTTCAAGTCCTCCATCAAGGCGTGAAGGACATCGTCATATAAGAAGGGCACTCATGATCCAAGAGGAAGCACCACAAGATGAACCTGAATTGCAACCTCAATCTCAACCTCAACAAAACAAGCAATCGCATGACCTTTACTCGATAACAAGTGATGATTACAACATGCAAGAACAAGCTCGCCGTCGACATGAATCTCTTGAAGATCCCCCAAGACGTCATTGTCGAGATGACCGTCCACACTAACAACATTAGCGTCAACATGCAAATGGCGAGCAACAACAACCTCGTTAACAACCTTAGCATGAACCTCAAGTTCTACTACCCCGCCAAGATGCTCGAAATCATCGCCATCGAGGCGAGTAATAAGTTCCACCACCACTACATGTAGCACAACCAGCGCAACAACAATATTAAGCTCCTTAACCGCGGAAAAATCAACAAGTTCCTCATCACCAACTACAGCAGGAACAAAATCATAACTAACCATGGAAAGATAGATCGGATGATGAGGATGATCACCACCACTGCCATCATGACAAACATCATCACCGTGATCGCCGGGATGAAGAAACCTTTGGAAAGATCAAGTTCACCATGCCAAAGTTCACCGGTCTTGTGTTCCCGAGGAATACCTTCCATCGGTAGTAAAGGTCGATAAACTCTTTCGCATGCATAACTATAGCAATGCAAAGATGTGGCTATGGAATCCCTCGAGTTTGATGATTATGCCAACCTTTGATAGGAACAAGTTCAAGTTGGCCGTCAATCAATAGAAGACTCCAAGATGCGGGCCGTCCTATGGATGTCCCCACATCCTCACCACCAAGTCCTCAGACTGTACTGTTGACCGTTTCCCCAGCTAAACTACTTTTCATAAAGTTAATTTGATCCTCTCGTCATGTGACATCGATACATCCTTGATTGGCTTGCTACATCATGCTATGACACTATGCATACTCAGGTATGAAGCACCGATGCACCGACACACCACTTCAGAAGGTGAATTTGGAGCTAGAAGCGAAGATGCTGCATCTGGAGCTGAGAACCATTTAATGCCCGGAATTTTTACCGCAACAAAAATTGCTTGCTAATTTCTTTTTTGTATCATCATGACATCACCATGCATAATTTTTCCTAAAAATGTTTTTGCCAAAAGCCTATTTTGTTTTCTAATTGTCTCCCTCCTTTAGTTAAAATTTAAAACCTCGATATTCCAGAATATTTTCTATGCCTACAAAACTATTTACCAAAAGTATTTTAAAATTAAAATGAATAAAAAATGTTTCAGGGAGGTATCCATCCCACTAGGCCCAAGTGGCCCAACCGGAGGCCACATACCACCCAAACCATAGACCTAGCCTAATCCTACCCTACCCCACACACCACACATCCCGCCGCTGCCGCACTCAAGCGGCCACACTCCGCCACACACGCACACACCTGGTCACATAACACACGCACACCATAAACATTCATGCACCCAACCTGGCCACCCCAGCACACCACACCACACACACACTCACGCACAGAAACGCACACACCAGTATCGCATACACACACCACGCACTCACACCGCAAGCCGCACATGGTACACCGTCCCCAAACCGAGCCTCTCATTGACCCATCGCCACCTACCCCTCTTCTTTCCTCTATGTACTTCTGAGCACCGCTGCCGCCGGTTGCCATCGGGCGTGCCCCCGCTCGTCCCTGGTCCTCCACCGCCATGACATCACCTCCCCATGCCAAGGACCAGGCCGTTCTCTCCCTTGACATCGTTGGCTCCGACCCTGCCACCCCGTCACTCCTCCTCGAGCCCGAGGCCACGGCACCACATCATCCTACCCCTGTCCTCCGGCAAGCCGCCTTTGTGCCTCACGCACCGCCACTCGTGCGTCCAACCTCGACCCCCTGAGCTCGTCAAGGCCATGTGTCCTGCAGCTAGCGGACGCTGTCTAGGGCTCATCCGCGCCACCGTTTGTCTCTACCCCATGTTCGCGCACCGCCAGGAGCCCTAGTTCGAGGCCAAGATCCTCCATCCATCATCGTCCTGTCCCAGATCGTCGCTACATCCACAGGACCCTAATGTAAGTGCTACAAGACACAATGAAGATCCCGTCATGGAACATGAGAGTCGTTCGCAACATGTACCATCGCCTCGTCGAGCCTCTACGTCAATCTATGATGCTGATTCTTCTTCAAGTCCTCCATCAAGGCATGAAGGACATCGTCATCTAAGAAGAGCACTCATGATCCAAGAGGAAGCACCACAAGATGAACCTCAATTGCAACCTCAATCTCAACCAGAACAAAATGAGCAACCGCATGACCTTCACTTGATAACAAGTGATGACTCCAACTTGGAAGAACAAGCTCGTCGTCGATGTGAATCTCTTGAAGATACCCAAGACATCATCGCCTACATGACCATCCACACCAACATCATGAGCGTCAACATGCAAATGGCGAGCAACAACAACCTCATTAACAACCTCAGCATGAGCCTCAAATTCCACTACCCCTCCAAGATGCTCGAAATAATCGCCATTGCCGCGAGGACTAAGTTCCGCCACCACCACTACATACATCACAACCAGCGCAACAACAACAACAACAACATTAAAATCCTTAACCGCGAAAATATTAACAAGTTCAAGGTCAAGGAAACCATCATCACCATGATTGCCAATATGAAGAAACCTTTGGCAAGCTCAAGGTCACCATGGAAAATTTCGCCGGTTCCAATGATCCCGAAGAATACCTTACATGGGCACTCAAGGTCGATAAAGTGTTTCACATGCATAACTATAGCAATGCAGAGATGGTGGCTATGGAATCCCTCGAGTTTGATGATTATGCCAACCTTTGGTGGGAACAAGTTCAAGTTTCCCGTCAAGCAAGAGAAGAGCCTCCAAGATGCAGGCCATCCTACATACCTCCCTACATCCTCACCACTATGTCCTTAGACTGGAATGATGACCCTTTCCTGAGCTAAACTACTTTGCCATAAAATTAATTCGCTCCTCTCATCATGTGACTTCGGTACACCCTTGAATGGATCGCTACATCATTCTAATACACTATGCATACTTAGGTAGGAAGCCCCGATACACCGACACACCTCTTCGAAAGATGAACCAGTATCTAGAAGCGAAGATGCTGCAGCTGGAGCTGAGAACCCTGTAATGCCCGGAATTTTTACCAAAATAAAAATTGCTTGCTAATTTATTTTTCGCATGATCATGACATCACCATGCATAATTTTTCCAAAAAATGTTTTCGCTAAAAGCCTATTTTGTTTTCTAATTGTCACCCTCCTTTTTTTAAAATTAAAAACCCTGGTCTTCCTGGATATTTTTTTGTCTACAAAACTATTTATGAAAACTATTTTAAAATTAAAATGAATAAAAAATATTTTAGGGAGGTATCCAACCCGCTAGGCCCAAGTGTCCCAACCGGAGGCCACCTACCACCCAAACCATATACCTAACCTAATCCTACCCTAGCCCCGCACACCACACATCCCGCCGCTACCGCACTCGAGCGCCCACAACTCCACCACGCACCCACACACCCGGTCACATAACACATGCACACCATGAACACTCACGCACCCAACCTAGCCACCCCAGCACACCACACCACACACACACTCACACACACAAACGCAGACACCGGTCACGCATACACACACAACGCACTCACACCACAAGCCGCACATGGGACACTGTCCCCAAACCGAGCCTCTCCTCGACCCATCGCCATCTACCCCTCATCTCTCCTCTATGCCCTCTTGAGCGCCGCCACCGCCGGTTGACATCGGGCGTGCCTCCGCTCACCCCTGATCCTCCATCGCCATGGCGCCACCTTGCCATGCCAAGTCCTAGTCCGTTCTCGCCCTCGACATCATCGGGCTCTGCCCCTGCCATCCCGTCACTCCTCAATCCCGAGGCCATGGCACCGCGTCGTCCTCCCTCTGTCCTCCGGCAGGCCGCCTGTGCGCCCCCACGCACCGCCGCTCATGCGCCCATTATCGACACCCTGATCTCGTCAAGGCCGCGCAGCCTGCAGCTAGCCGACGCCGGCTGGGGCTCATCTCCACTGTCGTTTCCCTCTACCCTGTCTTCACGTAGTGCCAGGAGCCCAGTTCGATGCCAAGATGCTCCTTCCATCGTTGTCCTATCCTAGATTGTCGCCACAACCACAAGACCCTAATGCAAGTTCTACAAGACTCAATGAAGATCCCGTCATGGAACATGAGAGTCGTTCACAACATGTACCATCGCCTTGTCGAGCCTCTACGTCAAGATATGATGCTGATTCTACTTCAAGTCCTCCATCAAGGCGTGAAGGACATCTTCATCCAAGAAGAGCACTCATGATCCAAGAGGAAGCACCACAAGATGAACCTCAATTGCAACCTCAAGCTCAACCTCAACAAAATGAGCACCCACATGACCTTCACTCGATAACAAGTGATGACTCCAACTTGGAAGAACAAGCTCGCCGTCGACGTGAATCTCTTGAATATCCCCAAAAGACATAATCGCCGACATGACCGTCCACACGGACAACATGAGCGTCCACATGCAAATGGCGAGCAACAACAACCTCGTTAACAACCTAAGCATGAGCCAGAAGTTCAACTACCCCACCAAGATGCTCGAAATCATCGCCATCGCCGCGAGGACTAAGTTCCACCACCACCACTACGTGTAGCACAACCAGCGCAACAACAATATTAAGATCCTTAACACTGGAAAGATCAACAAGTTCCTCGTCACCAACTGTGGAAAGACCAAAATCATGACCAAGCATGGCAAGATTGCTCGGATGATGAGGATGATCAGCACCACTGCCATCATGACAACCATCATCACCAGGATATCCAAGATAAAGAAACCTTTGGCAAGCTCAAGTTCACCATGCAAAAGTTCGCCGATTCTAGTGATCCCGAGGAATACCTTCCATGGGCACTCAAGGTTGATCAAGTCTTTCACATGCATAACTATAGCAATGGAAAGATGGTGGCTATTAAATCCCTCGAGTTTGATTATTATGCCAACCTTTGGTGGGAACAAGTTCAAGTTGCCTGTCAAGCAAGAGAAGAGCCTCCAAGATGCAGGTTGTCCTACGGATGTCACCACCAAGCCCTCAGACTAGACTGATGACCCTTTCCCAAGATAAACTACTTTTTCATCAAGTTAATTCACACCTCTCATCATGTGACTTCGATACATCCTTGAATGGCTTGCTACATCATGCTATGACAATACGCATACATAGGTACGAAGCCCCGATGCACCGACACAGCTCTTCGGAAGATGAACCAGGACTAGATGCGAACATGATGCAGCTGGAGCTAAGAACCCTAGAATGCCCGAAATTTTTACCGAAATAAATATTGCTTGCTAATTTATTTTTCGCATCATCATGAAATCACCATGCATAATTTGTCCTAAAAATGTTTTCGCTAAAAGCCTATTGTGTTTTCTAATTGTCCCCCTCCTTTATTTAAACTTAAAATGCCGACCTTCTAGGATATTTTGTTTGTCTACAAAACAATTTACAAAAAGTATTTTAAAATTAAAATGAATAAAAAATGTTTCAGGGAGGTAGTCAACCTGCTAGGCCCAAGTGGCCCAACCGGAGGCCACCTACCACCCAAACCATAGACCTAACCTAATCCTACCCTAGCCCCGCACACCACACGTCTAGCCGCTACCGCACTCAAGCGGCCACACACCACCACGCATGCACACACCCAGTAACATAACACACGGACATAATAAACACTCAATCACGCAACCTGGCCACCCTAGGACACCACACCACGCACACACTCACGCACACAAACGCATACACCGGTCACGCATACACACACCATGAACTCACACCACAAGCCGCACATGGGACACCGTCCCCAAACCGAGCCTCTCCTCGACCCATCGCCACCTACCCCACATCTCTCCTCTATGCCCTCCCGAGCGCCGCTGCCGCTGGTTGCCATCGGGCCTGCCCCCACTTGTCCCTGGTCCTCCACCGCCATGGCACCACCTCCCCGCACCACGGCCCATGCCATTCTCTCCCTCAACATTGTCGGCATCTGCCCCTTCCACCCTATCGCTCCTCTTCGAGCCTAAGGACATGGCACCGCGTCTTCCTCCCTCTTTCCTTTGGCAGGCCGCCTCTACGCCCCCACACACCGCCACTCGTGCGCCCATCCTCGACCCGCAGAGCTCGTCAAGGCCGCTCGTCCTGCAGCTAGCTGACGCCGGCTGGGGCTCATCTCCACCGATGTTTCCCTCTACCCCATCTTCGTACACCTCCAAGAGCCCTAGTTCGATGCCAAGATGCTCCTTCCATCATCGTCATGTCCCAGATCGCTGCCACAACCACAAGACCCTAATGCAAGTGCTACAAGATGCAATGAAGATCCCTTCATGGAACATGAGAGTCGTTCGCAACATGTACCATCGCCTCGTCGAGTCTCTACGTCAAGCTATGATGTTGATTCTTATTCAAGTCCTCCATCAAGGCGTGAAGGACATCACCATCCAAGAAGAGCACTCATGATCCAAGAGGAAGAACCAAAAGATGAACCTCAATTGCAACCTCAAGATCAACCACAACAAAATGAGAAACTGCATGACCTTCACTCGATATTAAGTGATGACTCCAACTTGGAAGAACAAGATCGCCGTCGACGTGAATCTCTTGAAGATCCCCCAAGACATCATCGCCGACATGACCGTCCATACTGACAACATGAGAGTCAACATGCAAATGGGGAGAAACAAAAACCTTGTTAACAACCTCAGCATGAGCCTCAAGTTCCACTACCCTGCCAAGATGCTCGAAATCATTGCCATCGCTGCAAGAACTAAGTACCTCCACCACCACTACATGCAGTACAACCATCGCAACAACAACAACAATGTTAAGATTCTTAACCACAGAAAGATCAACAAGTTTCTCGTCACCAACGGCGGCAAGACCAAAATCATCACCAAGCATGATGAGGATGATCACCACCACTGCCATCATGGTAACTGTCATCACCATGATCACCAAGATGAAGAAACCGTTGGCAAGCACAACTTCACCATGCAAAAGTTCGTTGGTTCCAGTGATCCCGAGGAATACCTTATATGGGCACTCAAGGTTGATAAAGTGTTTCACATGCATAACTATAGCAATGCAAAGATGGTGGCTATGGGATCCCTCAAGTTTGATGATTATGCCAACCTTTGGTGGGAACAAGTTCAAGTTGCCCGTCAAGCAAGAGAAGAGCCTCCAAGATGAAGGCCATCCTACGGACGTCCCTACATCCTCACCACCAAGTCCTTAGACTGGAATGATGACCCTTTCCCGAGCTAAAGTACTTTGCCATAAAGTTAATTCGCTCCTCTCATCATGTGACTTCGATACACCCTTGAATGGCTCGCTACATCATGATACAACACTATGCATACTTAGGTACAAAGCCCCGATGCATCGACACACCTCTTCGGAAGATGAACCAGGAGCTAGAAGCAAAGATGCTGCAACTGGAGCTGAGAACCCTGTAATGCTTAGAATTTATTTTTCGCATCATCATGACATGACCATGCATAATTTTTCCTAAAAATGTTTTCGCTAAAAGCCTATTTTGTTTTCTACTTGTCCCCTCCTTTATTTAAAGTTAAAAACCCCGGTCTTCCCGGATATTTTGTTTGTCTACAAAAATATTTATAAAAAGTATTTTAAAATTAAAATGAATAAAAAATGTTTTAAGGAGGTAGCCAACCCGCTAGGCTTGTTACTTTGCATCCCGAAAGTTTGCATGCGAAGGCATCGCGGGTCTGAGTTGCGTGTAATCACTGCGACTTCCAAAGTTGGTGGGGTAATTACCGAGAGGGGCATTTCGAGTGAATGGTGGCCAAACCAAATATTTTAAAATCTTAGCTGTTATGTCAGGATATTCTGTTACATTAGTACCTATCGTGCCCCTTCCAAGTCACCTTGCACATGTCGCACGGGCAAATCCATTTCTGAACTTTCCTAACCCCCAACACTGAATCCGTACGATAGCAGCGACGGTCGTTTTTCTCCCCGCCCTCCCCCTACCACACACCCCCACCCCCTCCACACCCACACACACACTGAATTCGGTGGCGGCATGTCAAGTGAGGCCAAGGTGGTAGCTACGTCGGCGACTGATTCGGCGTCATTGGAGCTAGTGTCTCGGGCAGAATGCCAGACAAGCGAAGCAGCGGCGGGGTATGCAGCCCAGGTTGGTGAGGAGGTCATCCAGAAGTCTGCTAACATGGTACCTACAAGCAGCGGGTCGAAGAGAAAAGCTAGGCCGGTGGTGGAGTGTTCGGCTACAGTGCAGAGTTGTGCAACCCAGATCTCGAAGAAAACCACCCGAGAGAAGAGCGAGAGGTGAATTTTTCTTTTCTATGCCTTGTCTTGCAAGTAGATTAGTTACTACAAAGTAGTGTCGAATAAACTTAAAGGTCCCCTTTTTAATCAAATTAGGAACAACTTCGATGCAGCGAACCTATATGAGTTCATGGTTCATGTCCGCCAGTACACTTCAAAACTATATTTTGGTTGCAAGAGGGTTGTGTTCGGGTAGGATGTGCGTCTCCTTGTCAACTACGAAGAGGTTGTGTCTATTTTGCAGCTGATAGATATGCTTCATTCTAGAATTACTTGGGGATCCAGACAGAGGGAAAAATAGGTGTAGCATAACATGAGTGATACCTATGTGCAAATTGAGCACTCCCATGAGCTTCAGATGCTTTGGGAGTGTGGTGAAGATTATCATCAGGTGAAAGTTGAAGTGATGATTGATGATATGTATGCAGATACTGGAGATCTTGCTACCAGAGCTTCTGCTGCTCGAGTTTACAAACCACCAGATGCTGATCAAGCTAAGTTCAACATACACCTAGAGGTAGATTCGTACACAGCAAAACTTGATGGCAGAGTTAATAAGCCAATTTTGTCATGTACTGTGGAGATAGCCTCCGATTCCAAAAACATAACTCTTGTTGAACTAAGAGAGTTGATTGGTAAGGAAATAATTACTGGCCCTAAGAAGATGGCACGACTCCGGTGGTGGCATCATATGAAGCGGGAATTCATAGAGGTTTTGGATACCGATGATCTGATGCAGATTATGCAATGAAAGAAGCAAACCAGGAAGGTGTTCTTCCTGGCTACCATTTCTGATGTTGTTGGACAGGTTGTAGTGGATCCAGAGGCACCTTTTGTGGCTGAACAGAACGAGGTGATAGACGTTGATCAGATCTAATGAGAGCTGCTGCCTAGGACTTGTTAGATAGACCATAGGGTTCCCCTGGCTGTATTTGTAACAAAGATTGTTGTTGCTTCAAAACTCTGTTGATGTGGTCGTGTTTGTTCAGAGATTTCAATCCGATGTTCTATGAGCTGTTGAGATTTTCAGAAATATTACTCGATGAAATCATCGTTGTTGTAATAAGACAAAAGTACATTGTAGTTGACATGAATATGTTTGCTAAGATGATGTGATATATTTGTTTCTAAGATTATTATTGTTGCAAGATTTTAATATAATGTGTTGTGAGCTGTTGGGATTTTCAAACATATCATTCATTGAAACCATCACTGAACAAGGCGATATTAAGTACCTTGTAGTTGACATGATTATGATGTAATATAATGCTCTGTGAGATCAGTAATTTGACTAATCACTGGATAACTACCTGTTACTTAGAAGGAAGTACTATGATGGATGAACGAGAATAGGGTTTAGGAAAAAAGTTACTAAGTAGGAGATAGTGATCTATTGGACGAACAGGTCTAGGATTTAGGAATAACGGTTAACGGGTTAGTGCAATAAACAGTTCATAAGACCCTAAACCATAAACCCTAATCCTATATTGTTCGGTACATAAGACTTTGTATGTTTCTATAAGTCAAACAAATTCGGAAGGAGGAAGTACATGACTAATATTACAAATTAAAATGAAGGAAGAGAAAAACTATTAGATATGAGATAGTAATCCATCCACCAGACAGTGTATCAATTAAACCATTGTAGCATGCCAATTTAGTCAATGCTGCAACGTTAACGCACTTCACTTTCCCCAGTCTTGCTCTCTCCACTCACTACCCTCCGCTCTCTCCTCACCGTTTCCGATGTGTTGCCGCGGCCGCATTCGCCATTCTGTCCTAGAATGACGAGGATGAACAGTCGAGCAGCGACGGCTTTCTCTCCGACATCGAGTCTTCCCTCCCCGATTTGAGTTCCTCTATTTTCTTAGCAATGGTTAGGCATTGGTAAATACCTCGACCCAATACTGAAATGTGCATGCAATCATGCTTATTTCTAGCTTTTCATTCCCTTACAGGTACCACTCATGATCTATGACCCCGATTGGGAGGGCCTAGATCTCGATTGGGAAGTACCATGCGACCATGGGATAAAACTAAGAAAATATGTTGCATTTGAAGGAAGTAACACTGGAAGAAGGTTTTTGGGCTGTACAAATCAGGTTTTCTTTCGTTATGTACAATGGCGACATGAAGAAAATTGTGTAGTGTTATGTTGATAATTAGGTCATGTGTTTTTTTAGGTTCGCCAGGTGTGTCAAGCAGTAGAGTGGGTGGATCTTGAGTGGCCAGAGGCACTTAAGAAATGTTTGGCCCAGTTGAGGGATATGTATGAGCTCGAAAGTTCTAGGATATTTACAGATTCTAGTGATGCGGCTGCAAAAAATTACAAGCTCTTGGTAGGAAATAAGGAGCCAGAACAGGAAATCAAGCATTTGCGGTCAGAACAAAATGACACAATCAATGGGAGCTTGGTGGTGGGAACTGCACGAAAGCTTTAGAAGGCAGAAAATAAGAGAGATTATCTCATGGAAGAGAATAAAAGCTAGAGTACTGCATTTGCGGATCTGTTGAAGGATCTGAAGAAGGAGCGCGAGGTGAACAAGGACAAGCTATAAAGGATCAAGGAAATTTTAGATGAATAATTTGTGCCGTGGCAATATCTAAAACTAGTTAACTGTAACACTTGTAATTGTGATATCTTAAATAATCCAAACTCAATCCTTGAGCAAAATAAACTTTCAGAAGAAAGCATGGTTTGCATAGAAAGAGTTCCACGTTTACAAAATCACTACTACATGGATAAAACACGATTTGGTTCGTCAGAACACATAGTTTGCAAACTAATTTTAGCAGAACTTATAGTTTGCACTGAGCCTGGCGCGGAGATGCTCGTTTTCCTTCTTGAGAAGCTCCAGTTTGAGGGTTCGTTCAATCTGGTCCGCTTTGGTTTTAACCTGCTCCCTTAGTACTTGTACATGCACCGCCCGCTGGTTCAAGCGCTCCGTCTAGGAAGCGACAAGCTTATCAGTAAGCTTAATATTATCCCCCATGATCTTCTTGATGATCTCCTCCTTCGCACGTGCCGAGGCGATACCTTTGTTGTGAAGTTCCTTCCAGCCGGCGATGTCCACCTTCAGATTGTGGCACTTGTCATAAAGGATCATGACTTCTTCTCTCAGGCGGTCATGGGCCACTTTTTGAAAATTATGATTCTCCATTTGGATGGCCATCTTGTCCTTTAGCCAGGTCGGTAGTTCTAGGTTGAGCTTTCGCCTCTTCTGCTGCAACAAAAATATGTGGTTAGTTTCCATAATTTAAACAATTAACTAGTGTCAAAGTCATAATTTGAAGGACATAGCGATCTAGGATTTTTCAAAATTTAACAGAATCAACTAGTGGCATAGTCCCAATTCCAATGTCAGAGCAATAGAGGCATTTTCTCAATTCAAAACGATAAACTAGTGGCACATTCCTAATTTTAATGTCAGAGAAATATAGCCTTTTTCCCAATTCAACCGGATAAAGTAGTGGCACCGTCCTAATTTGAATTTCAAAGCAACCTAGGACTATATCCAACTAAGGGTGCTGTGGGTTTTTCCAATGTAACCAAATAGTAGTGGCATTGTCATAATCTAATTCCAAGCTCATATACATAATGGAAAGAAAGGATGATGTCCATTCATGAGAACACAAACCCATAATTCAGTTGACATGCTAGTAAGATAAATAGAGAAATTAGGAGTTGCTCCAAGATTCCTTAATTGTGCGTATATAAATTACAAAAGCAGTGGAGCATGAACTGAGATTCCTGCCCCCTCTACTCGGAATATGACTTGGGCATTGCCGTTAGCTCTTCGATCTACTTGTTTGGACTCTTGAGCACGATGAGACCTCGGCCCATGTCCTCCTTCATCTGTCTCACTGCATCCAAGAAACGGTCCCTGTCATTGTGGGCTTCGATGATGCGTTCTCTGCGTGTCTCGGTGGCTTCGTTTAGCACGAGGATGCATATATTCTAGAGATTATTCTTGTTACACATGAGCTTCGTAATTAACTTGATGGCAAGGTCTTGTTTCGACAAGCTGTCTGTGATCAACTTCTGCAGCTCGTCGATCACCCTCTGAAGATCGTCGCGCTCTGCTTTGATCCTCTTGATATTAAGTGAAAAATCAAGCGTGATATCTTTCTATAGAGAAAAATGCCTTCGAAGGCGCTTATTAGC
The DNA here is from genome assembly GCA_916181665.1 of Avena sativa. Classification (NCBI taxonomy): domain Eukaryota; kingdom Viridiplantae; phylum Streptophyta; class Magnoliopsida; order Poales; family Poaceae; genus Avena; species Avena sativa. The sequence continues at coordinate 135,992,340 of OV702295.1, forward strand.
CTGGGTTAGGGAGTGTGCACCCTGCAGTTGGTTGTCTATCTTGGCATTGATCATGGCCACCTTGTTAAAGCAATTGGCCTTGGATTGGTACATCGTTCATGTTATTTAAAATAGGTAATCTATGATTATACTGCATGTTCCAGGGAAGAACAATATTCAAATCATAAAAACCCCAATGTGTCTACAAAGATTGAGTGTGGTCCCTACTTGGAGGCTACTTGCGGGCAGACATGATCTAATATTTCCACATTTAGAATCTCAAAAATAAAACCAAATGCATGTGAGTGGCATTATGAGTGGTAAAAAGTGTGGGAATTTCCTACCTCGCTGAGTCGGGGAACATGGCCGAATGGGTCCTGCGAAACCGCCGCCATCGTGCTGGTTTCAGGGTCCATGACTGCCTTGGAATATGTAGCATAGTAAGAAGAATAAGAATAAGAAGTAGACATAGAAGAAGAAGAAGACTATACCGGGAGGAGCCCTGTCCTGCTACCCCAGGTTTTTTTGGGGACATTGAACCCAAGATTTAGAAGCTTTCCCAAACAAACCGTTTGACTAGGAAAAGGCATACCAAAGATTTTTGGGAAGACACATTAAAATGGAAGCTCTCGAACCTATTCTGAAGTAAGTTTAGGATGAGGTTTCCGATATGGTTGGTGAACTCTCAATGTCGCCACCGCCATCATGCTGGTTTTAGCATCCACGGCCACCCTGGAATATGTAGCAGAGTAAGAAGAAGAGGAATAATAAGTAGACATAGAATAAGAAGAAAAAATGAATAAGAAGAAGAAGACTGTACTGGGAGGAGCCCTGGCCTGCTGGAACATTCAGCGCCGCCGCTGCCATTGTGCTTGTTTCAGGCTCCACGGCCACCCTGGAATATGTAGCATAGTAATAAGAAGAACAATAATAAGTAGACATAGAAGAAGAAGAAAACATACAAGAATACTTTACCAGGAGGAGCCCTCGTCTGCTGGAACATCCAACGCCATTGCTAAGAGAGATTGGGCCTCTATGCCAGGGGGATTGAGAAGCTGGTTGAGCAAGAAGTTTCTGGCGGCGAGCTCTCTCGTTTCTCTCCACGTGCATGGTCGATCCGCCTCTCTTACAGGGAGCCATGGCTAATGTAGATGGAGGAAGGTGGAGGCAGGAGGAAGCAGAAAGTGATGGGTGGGGGAGAATGGTCAAAGAGTCTAGTCCGTGGTACAGTCTTATACAAGACTACCATTTACTCCGGTGCTATCTCAACCTACATACACCGTTCATTTGTTAATCGTTGGCCTGTGTTGCTTCCTTCTCAAATAAGTGTGACTGGCAGAACTAGGGAATAAAACCCCACAGTCCACGTGATGGGACTCAATTGGACTGTCTTTAATGAGATGGATGGTTCAGTGGTTGCTTCGGCGCGTGCCGCCTAATATCCCGTGGATAAAGGGGCCAGGGTGGGACTATGAGGGAGGAAGTAATCGCGGGCTACACGTCCAGCGTGTGTGTGTGCTTATAGACTACGAGATCCTCCTCACGTGTTCAATGGGTTTTCATGACGCGCGCAACTGCTACACGGACACAACATGCTGAAATGTTGAACTCCACGTCGACATGCATGCACTAAACACTTCCGGATGCTGCCATAAGGCGAATTTTGTGATTTGTTACGTGATAACACTCCCAGTACGTAGATATTTTCGGATGGAACCATGCCGTGGCAGTGGCAGATCCTTGCCGATGGCTGACCGTACTGCGTCACTTGCTTGTCGTGGCATCGTTGGTGCCTTCTGGCAGCCATCTGAGGCACCACGACATGTCCCACCGCGCCTGGATCCATCGACATCGGCGCTTGAGGACACCGCGATGTCGAAGCTTGTCGTACCCGCCGCACCCGAGAAGCGCGTTGCACCGGTAGAGATGGAGGAGCGTCGGAGGAAGGCCTGCGAGACCACCATGAAGAATTCTAGGAGGAGCGCCGGAGCTCTAGGAGCTAGCGACAAGGATGACTCTGACTTGGGCAATGAGTAGGCGTTCATGGATAAGTTGGAGTCAGGAGCGGAGGAGAGTGACTACGAGGAGGAGGAAGACTTCGACAAGGAGAGGGCACGTATATAGGAGGAGGGAGTTGCCGACGAGTCACCAGAGGACACCACCGATGACGACGAGTAATGTTCTACTGATAGTATTGTTATTATATATTTAACTACCACGTCCTGCATTGTGATTGTTGTAACTACCATGTCATGCTATAATATTGTGATGTTGCTATTATAACAATTTCATGTGGCTGTTAGATCAAAGAGGATCAACGGTTGGCGGGCACGATCCACGTGACAACTGTCTGACCAATCAGGGCGTGCTGGTTTTTGGGTGAGCTATAGTAAGGGCTTTTTCTGAGTATTCGTGACTAGCATAGAGGGAAAAACTGAGTTAACATGGCTTCCAACCCTAGATTCCCCCTAGTTACACATAACTTGGAACTACTCTATGGATTGAGCCCAAACCTGGCACCTAGATCCCTCTCGTCATTGCAAGTGAATTATCCAACTAGAGATTTCGTGGTCATTTGGAGAAATCTTGACTTCCTATTTTCCGAACCCGAAAAACAAGTGTTTTCCCAAAGGAGGTGGAAGATTAGAGCGCGCCCAGGGGCCCGAGGCAATTTCCACGCATGCTACACCAGAGTGCATGGACATTCCCGGGAGGTGGGTATTTATTTCATGGTGCAAGCATATACTGTATTTTTTTGAGTTACGGCCCGATAAATGCGGTTTCTAACTATATGTACCCTACAAGACACTCTCAATTTTAGGGAAAATGGTTTGGGGTGCCCCAAGGGTTACCTAGGATGGGTGCATGCCTGGGTCCAAGATTTCACCGACCGTTGGGTTGCCGCGGCCATCGACGGGTTTCGCCGTTTTTTTGGCCAGCACCAAAAAAATCTAAAAAAATAAAAAAATGTCAAAACAGCTCCTGGAGCCCTTGCATGTGACCCACTGCCCTCATAAAATCATAAGCAAGGAATACCAGGTCCTTTTGCACCCAAGGCACCACCAGGATGTCTATCGAGTGTGAGTTAACATTGCTTCCAACCCTAGATTCCCCCCTCGCTGCACATAACATGGAACCAATCCATGGATTGAGCCCAAACCCGGCACCTAGCTCCCTCTCAGCATCACAAGCGACTTCTCCAATGTAACTACCTCGGTGAATTACGCTCCTAGTACAAGCCTGGATGTTCAGAAATGGTTGAAATAGTACGGTGGGGCCCAAATGCCACTCACAGGTAGACCTTTCGGCCGTCCCAACCATTTCCAAACATCGGGACAAGAACGGGCGGCGTAATCGGCAGGCGAAGGGATCAACTACATACACAAATGAGTATGTATGCAAGCCACCATACAACAGTACATCAGAGCCATTCCATCTAAAAAGAAAGGAAAATATAGCAACACCATACGACAAGATCCAAATATCCTAGATAGATATAATAGTTTAGGATATCTCCTCATACATCAATCAACAGAGTATCAAGCGGAAGCGGAAGACAAAATCCGAGTACGGATAAGAAGCAAATCGGCATAAGATGCCCCATAATAAGCACATCCCGCCCACAGATCTCACGGATCCCCGTTCCCGGAATCTCTACACCGAATGATCATTGCCCACATCGTCCGTCTCTTCCACCCAGTATCCATCTTGTGAGTGTACCTATTCATCTGAACCAATAATTTATCGTGTGAGACCCTAGGGGTACTCAGCAAGTCTTTATGCCTCTAAAGGGGACACAACCTGGGGTGACGCAATTGCAGCAAAAGATAAACCCTAGCAATTCTATAGAAACTCGCTAACCATCCGCCTAACCAGAGATAGACGGATGTCCGTGAATTAATAACAACAGTTATAACAGTTATAACGGTAATATTCACGGATCCATCCTCCTCCTCGCTTACCGACGAGGAAGCGGACGAACAACCCCCCATCCGTTGGCAGTTTTATTATCCATTCCGTGAGTATTGCACTATTTACTAGTCAGGTACCTAGTCTAGTCAGATTAAAAGCGGTACTTTAGTTATGCTTGTCTATGATCGAGAAACTGTGCTCCAAGTCGTCCATAACCGCGGACACGGCTTTCAGAAAGTTTTACCCTGCAGGGGTGCACAAATAGCAACACACACTCGATATGCCTCGGAAAAACCAAATCAAAACCCAACGAGGCAGTCACGACAAAGCAATCACAGGATTCAGAAATATTTCAGGGGGCCACCCCATTAAGCTACCCGCGACGAAGTTGGCCGACTCCGAGACGGACTCAAGGTTTGCGCCAATGGCTGTGAACGACTGGGAACCCGAAAATGTGACTGGGCTTGTCGACACCGCGAAAACACTCCGCTTCCCTAAACAGTACAGTGTGCAGTACCTCGCACAATTTAAATAAAGCAGTAAAGCATGGCATAAGTACAGGATAGTAAATAAAACCTCAAACTAGTTTGTGGCCCCAAGAAATAAGAATGAATCAAGCTCTTGCTCAGGGGGGTTCATAAGCCTCCCGGATGTGGATAGCGCGAATATTCAAGGAACAGGAATCAAGTACTCGGGGTCCTACGGGACACAAGTGAGCCTGAAAAACCAAATAGCGAATATGGCTCACCGATGCCACTTTCGTTAGTTATCCCATTACTACTCAGGTTAAGTGGTTTAGGTACCTCGTTATCCATCAGACACTCACATACCTTACACATGCTGTTCTACGACTCGCATGGCTCAAACAACTCCTGTAGTAATGGTTCATGGGATGGAGGAACAAGCTTCGGTGGGGTTTAAAAGTAAAGGCTATGCAGTACTTGGGATTCAGTTTAATGCAATCGCGACTCAATGATGCAAGAATAAGATAGAGACAATAGGTACTATATGTATGCAAGCATGTGGTAGTGCTTGCCTGGCAGCTCAGTTGAAGCAAAGGATGGATCTGGGTAGTGCTCCTGGTTCTCTTGATATATCTCCTGCTCAGCGTCTATTCGAGAAGAACCAAACAAACAAGGGCCAACATAAATAAGGTGCGCAAGCATATGAATAAATGCGACAAGCAAACAATCATGCCATGATGAATGATGCACAATTTGCATGGCAAAAAGGTAGCATGGCATGGGTGAGGTGTGGAGTACAAGATTAAAGCATTTTATTAAGTTTTGACCCCATTTTATTCTCATAATAGTTGCGGTATACATTATATTTATATGATGCATGCTTCAAAACAAACCATGGAATGCATAAACAGAAAGGTCTCGTCGAGCTAATCATTTTAGACATATCATTTGTTAAATTTGGTGTTATAAAACAAAAGTTATTAATTAATTAAGGGAAAAGGGCATTTTATTGTAATTTTAAACAACTTGAAATTTAAAGTGTGCAAAACATATTTTGGATGGAAGATTTGAATTCCTCACATTTTTCTGACTTCAAAACATATATTATTTGTATTATTTGGATTTATAAATTTGAATCAAAATCAAAGTCAAAAATAGTCAAAGGGGGTCAAAGTCAAAGGTTTGACTATTTAAATCAATTCTGAAAATATTTGATTAAAGATTTGAATTGACATTCAAAAACAAAACATATTTCATATAGAGTTTGAATTCAAATTCTTGTTTATTCAAAAGTTATGAATTAGTTTATATTTAAACAGAATATAAACAAATTGAATTTGAATTCAGAAAAGGTTCTCTGGACTTTTGTTACTCGCAGGATTCTACCCGTAGAGAGTGACAGGTGGGCCGCAGTGCTGACTAGGCATAGGACTGGTGGGGTTGAGGACCGCGGGTTGGGAAAGAGAAAACCACAGGGGCCTTTCTATAAAAAGTTCTGGGAGGTGTTTTGGAACTGTCGAAACTGAATTTTGCGAAAAAGGCTAGCTGATCCAATGTTTGAATGACGATGGCGAGCAAACCGTCGGGAATTTTGCGACGCTGCAAAAACGAAAGATGTAGAGCCAACGTCGGACTACAACTTTGGTGTTTGGAGCTTCGCCAACGGAGGTCTGCAGCGGACGGGGCAAGGAGGTGAACAGAGGAGATCTCGCGGTTTAAAAACCGACGGCAAAAATTGCAGAAACGGGCTGAGATCGGGCTGGTTTGCGACGACGATTGCGACCGAACGGAGACGAATTTCGCCCTGCCGTAAAAAGGAAAACCGAAGAGGGTGGTGCGGGCTACAAAATTGGTCAAGGAGTCTGGCCAAGATCTGGGCTGCATCTCTCGGAAACTTGACGACAACAGAGAGGGTAGAGGGCTGGTTCGCGGCATCTGCAGAGGTGTCCTGCCGCTGCCAGGCGCGACGCGTGCATGGCGCGGCAGAGCTCGGCGAGGCTGTCGGGCGTGGCACAGGTGAAGGGGAAGGAGGGCACCTTGTCTAGGAGGAAGCTAGGGGCTCACCGAGGGTGTTGATGGCGGCCGAGGTAGCGGGACGACGCGGATCAGCGGCGACGCTCGGCGGCTGCAGCGTCCAGCGGTCCCGGGCACGGCGGCGGCAAGGAGAAAACCGGCGAGGTAGCGGCTTCTCCGGCAGGTGTATGACGGCGGCGACTGCTACTCCGTCTTCCACGACGCCCTGGCTCCTGGTTCCTGTCTCCTCGTCGCTGATGGAAGGGTAGCCTGAAGCTAGGTTGAGGTGGAGGCAGAAACGGCCATGGGGGGTTTTGCTTGTGAAAGAAGAAGAAGAGGAGGGAAGGCTGTTTCATATGATCTCGATCCGGATGAGAGGGGAGTGGTGGAGGTGAGCTAGGTGGTGGTGGAGCTGGGGTTTGCTTTATGGGCAAGGACAAGGAGGAGGTAAAGAGAGCACGGCAAAAACATGTGCTCGGTTGGTTTGGTTCAGAGTGGTTGGATGTTTGGGTTCTCCTCTTCCCTCTCTTGATTGCTGTCCAACGTGTAGAAAGGGGAAAGGACCAGAGAGGAGAGGCACATGGGGTGGTGGTGGCTTTGCATAAAGGTGAGGAGGGTAGCTCGGGTTAGGTCTTCTCTTTCCCTCTCTTTTCTGTCTTGTAGCCGAGAGAGGGCTGGGGAGGGACCAAGGGAGGTGGCGTGGTGGAGCTGCCTGGTGGGGAGAGAGGGAGGGACTCGGGTGCAACTAGGGTTAGAGCTAGAGGGAGCTCGGGTGGGGTCTGGTTGGCAGGGCAGGTAGGGCTCGGCTAGGTGGTTTGGGGCTCGGGTTAGGTTTAGATGGGGTGTGGGTTTTGATTAGGTAAAGATGAGAGAGAGGAAAGATGTGGTGGCTTAGGGTTACTTTTGTCAAGATCAAGCCGAGCTTATTCCAAGCTCCAACAAGATCAAGACAAAAAGAAGAGAGGAAGAGAGATGGGTGATGAGGGTATAACATGATCCAAACTCAAGATCAAGATGAGGGTGTGATGGGGTGGTGGACTTTTAGCTAGCTCACACAAGATCAAGCAACAAAGGTGGTAGAAGAGAAAGAGAGGGAGATGGTGATGATGGTTTAAGCATGACCAACTTAGATCAAGCTAAAGGAGGAAGAGAGAGATGATCCACTAAAAATCAAATAAAAACCAAATGACAAGTAAAAGGTGGTACTTGCATGGCCCATGCAAAATATTTATTGCCATGTTGATTCTTGTGAAAACAATATTATCACATGGCATTATTATTATGCATTCCCAAAATTGGAATAAAGCCAAGCAAAAAGGATTAAAAGGATGCCCCATGTGGAGTAGATGGAGATGATCATGTTTGTATAGAAATGGGACTTGCTAGTGTGTATGTGCCACTAGATGCTTAATAGTTCCCAAATTATCCCAACATGAGCATAAACCCATAATAATCCATATGGAAGCTAGGGGAAAGGGTCCCACTCACAAGGCATGCAAAGGTGGCCATGTGGCTCTCATATATCAATAATGTGAAAACAACATGATGCTAAGATGAGAGCATGTGGAAAAAGAATTGGATCCATCCCAACCCACATGAGCTAGAGGTAAAACCAAATAAAATGCATATCTCATATTTAGTTGGATGGTGGAATTATAAGGTGGTGAAAGAAAGGTGGTGGAGTGGACTAAAAGATATGCCCCCAACTCAACTTGGGCATTAAACAATATATCAATAACCAAATACAATATCAAGAGGCAAATACAATTCACAATGCATATGAGAGAAGAACCAAATCAAAAGGGTTTTATATGATGCTCAAATGCAACGAGGCATGATGACATGAGCATGAAATAATGATGATGCAACAATTATATATTGGAAGTAGCCATTATATTACTAGATCAAGTAGCATTACAACTGTTAGACAATTGGGATGCTACAACTCTCCCCCACTAAACAGGAATCTCGCCCCGAGATTCTAGGATGAAGAAGAAGACACAAAGAGGGTAGGATACTTGGCACGGAGATCATCTTCACATTCCCAAGTGGCTTCATCAACGGAATGGTGCGACCACTGCACCTTGCAGAACTTGATGGACTTGTTGCGAGTCCTTCTTTCTGCGACTTCAAGGATTTTTGTGGGGTGTTCTTGATAAGACAGGTCTTCTTGGAGATTGATAAGCTCATGGTCCACGGTCCTGCCGGGATCCTTGAAACACTTCTTGAGCTGAGAGATGTGGAAAACATCATGGACCTTGAGTTTTTCCGGAAGCTCAAGAGCATAAGCAACTTCTCCTCTTCTTCCACGAATTTTGAAGGGACCGATGTATCTAGGAGCCAGCTTTCCTTTGATACCAAAACGGTGCGTGCCTCTCATGGGAGTGACACGAAGGTAAACGAGATCACCAGGGACATACTCCATGTCTGTGTGCTTTCTGTCATAATTGCTCTTCTGGCGACTTTGAGCAATCCTCAGATTTTCAAGAATGATATGCACCTTCTCCTCCGCTTGAGTCACAATGTCAGGGCCAAACAGAATCCTTTCACCTGCACCCGACCAACCAATCGGAGTCCTGCATTTGCGACCATAGAGAGCCTCAAATGGTGCCATCTTTAGACTTTTCTGGAAGCTGTTGTTATAAGAGAACTCAGCATAAGGAAGACATTCTTCCCACTTCATGCCAAAAGAGATGACGCAAGCACGAAGCATATCCTCCAGAATCTGATTGATCCTTTCCACTTGTCCTTGCGACTGAGGGTGGTAAGCTGTGCTGAAGTTCAACTTTGTTCCCAAAGCATTTTGGAAACTTTCCCAGAACTTGGAAGTGAAGATACTTCCACGGTCTGAACTGATCTCGAGAGGAACCCCATACAGAGAGACAATTCTGTTGATATAGAGTTCCGCCAACTGAATTGCAGAAATGGTTTCCTTGACGGGGAAGAAGTGAGCCACTTTAGAAAGCCTGTCAATGACAACAAAGATTGCATTATTGCCCTTCTGCGACCTAGGAAAACCAGTGATGAAGTCCATCTCTACTTTCTCCCATTTCCATTCCGGAGGTTTCAATGGCTGTAGAAGACCGGAAGGTTTCTGATGAACAGCTTTCACTCTGCGGCAGACATCACACTCCGAGACATACTTGGCACAATATCGTTTCAAACCAGGCCACCAATATTGTGTTTTCAAGTCCATGTACATCTTTGTGCTGCCAGGGTGGATAGAAAGAACAGAATCATGCGCCTCCTTAAGAACTTGCTCTCTCAAACCCGGGTAGTTCGGAACAAACATCCGGTGTTCAAAGAAAAGCGTGCCTTGATCATCGACGTGAAAGGACTCATACTTCGGAAGCTGAATTCTGGAGATGATCTTTCTTGTGTGCGGATCACCAAGTTGAGAAGAGCGAACCTTTTCTTCCAAGAGAGGTGTTGCTAGAAGGTTCAGGAGATACCCTTGTTCCACAATTTCCAGGTTGAGCTGACGGAATTCCTCACACAAGAGAGGCTGTTGTTCTTCCATCATGAGGTTGTTGACATAAGCTTTGCGGCTGAGCGCATCGGCCATGACATTAGCTTTGCCCGGAGTGTAGTTGATGGTCAAATCGAAGTCATTGATTGCTTCAATCCATCTCCTTTGCCGAAGGTTGAGATCAGGCTGAGTGAAGATATACTTCAGACTCTCGTGATCAGAAAAGATTTCACAACGGTTGCCAAGCAAGTAGTGCCTCCATACTTTCAAAGCAAAGACAACTGCTGCGAGCTCGAGGTCATGTGTAGGATAGTTGATCTCATGCGTCTTCAACTGTCGAGAGGCATAAGAAACAACTTGTTTTTCTTGCATAAGGACCGCACCCAATCCATGCAAAGAGGCGTCACAGAAGATCTGGAACGGCTTGGATGTATCCGGAGGAACCAAGACTGGTGTGGAAGTGAGCTTCTCTTTGAGTGTCTCAAAGCTTGCTTGACATGCAGGAGTCCAAAGGTATTTCTTGCCTTTCTTAAGGAGATCGGTAAGAGGCTTCGCTATCTTCGAGAAGTTCTGAACGAAGCGACGGCAATAATTAGCCAAACCAAGGAAACTTCGCACTTCTTTGACATTTACAGGAGGAAGCCATTCAACAATTGTCTTCACAGTTTCCGGATTGACTGCAATGCCCTTGGCAGAGATGACGTGACCAAGATAGGTTACTTGAGGCAGCCAAAACTCACACTTGGAGAACTTTGCATACAGGCGGTTCTCACGAAGCTTGTTTAGGACACACCGAAGGTGTTCTTCATGCTCTTCTTGTGACTTAGAATAGACTAGGATGTCATCCAGATAGACCACAACGAACTTATCAAGATACTCCATGAAAACCGAGTTCATGAGCCTCGAGAAGGTGGCAGGTGCGTTGGTGAGACCGAAATACATGACCGTGTACTCATACAGGCCATAGCGGGTGGTGAAAGCTGTCTTAGGAACATCCTCCTTGCGAATCTTGATTTGGTGGTAACCACTTCTCAAGTCAAGTTTAGAGAATACCACAGCTCCAGCTAGCTGATCAAAGAGATCATTAATCCGCGGAAGGGGATATTTATTCTTGATGGTTTTAGCATTGAGAGCCCGATAGTCAACACAAAGTCGATCATTCTGATCTCGCTTCTTCACAAAGAGAGTTGGGCTACCCCAAGAAGAAGTACTGTGCTGAATAAAACCCAACTTCTCTTGTTCATCAAGCTGTCGTTTGAGTTCAGCCAACTCAGCAGGACCCATCTTATAAGGCCGCTTGGGGATAGGAGCGGTACCAGGTTCAAGCTCAATAACAAACTCAACCTCACGATTCGGAGGCATACCTGGCAACTCTTCAGGAAAGACATCTGGGAACTCACAGACCACCGGAACACTCTGAATAGCTTCCATAGCATCAACATTCAGAGCCGCCAAAGAGAAAAGCTGGATAGCAGGAGTCAGACTTGGAGAATAGACTATATGGCCTTCAGGAATCTTCAGAGAAACCGAGCGTTCAGCACAATCAATCACAACTGCATTTGCTGTCAACCAATCCATGCCCAAGATGACATCAATGTCCGAATTGCCCAGAATGATTAAGGAAGCCGAGAACAAAGAGCCACCAATCTCAATTTGATTGCCATGGCTGATTTTAGAAGCTGCCATTGTTGCTCCAGGAGAAAGGACCATTAACCGCTTAAGGAGAGGATCCATAGCTAACCCATTCTCATCTGCAAACTTGGTTGACACAAAAGAATGCGATGCACCAGAATCAAACAAAACTCGTGCAGGGACTGAGTTAACGGATAGCATACCCATCACAACTCCAGGTGCATGCTCAGCTTGAGCGGCGTTGATGCAGTTGGCACGAGCAACAGTAGACCCGGGCTTGGTGTTGATGTTGAGAGCCCGAGGTGGTGGTGCACGAACCAAAGGAGAGCTTGCCGCAGATCTTGGAGGTGGTGGAGGAAGAGCCTTGTTCTTCATCGGACAGTTCCAGTACTGATGCCCAGTGTCTCCACAAGTGAAACAAGCACCAGGTGGACGTGGAGCAACGTAGCCAGGGACTCCGCCAGGCGCTCCAGGGTAGTGGTGGTTGTAGCCCCTGGGAGCAGCAGTGAGGAAGTTTGGTGGCCTTGCCGCGTAGCTTGAAGGTCTTGGTGGAGCCGGGAGCGACGGTGGGGTGTTAGGAACCCAGACACGACGCTTAGAAGGAGCTGACATAGTTGAAGAGCTTGCTGCATCACGGCTGTGTTTCTTTGACTCCTCAAACACTTGCCTACTTGCCTCTTCCTGCAGAGCTGTATGCTGAAGTTCCAGAAAAGACGCTGGCCTTGCATGTGTGATTGCATACTTAATCGATGCATTGAGCCCTTGCCTGAACCTCTTTTGCTTCTTCTTGTCATCAGAGATCTCATCGCCACCATAACGAGACAGGTTCATAAAGTTCCTGATGTAGATGCTGACATTATCATTGCCCTGCTTGAGGTTGAGAAACACTTCCTTCATCCTCTCCATGACAATTTCTGACAGATACTGCTCTTTGAAAGCTCCAGTGAACTGTCCCCAAGTAGGCTGAAAACCAGTGCAGTTTGCCTTCAGGTAATTCTCCCACCAGAGAGCTGCATCTCCCTTCAGAAGGTGAGTAGCACACTTTACCCATTCTTGCTCGGGAACATCAGTAGTTGCCAGTAACCTTGACATCTCACGCAACCAATCATCAGCATCAAGTGGTTGATCAGAAACATCAAACTGGCGAGGGTTGAACTTCAGGAAGCTTTTGATGTCTCCTCGCTTGGGAGGTGGAGGTAGCGGAGCAAACTCATTCCTCCTGACACTTTCCTCAAAGCGCTGCTGGTTCTGCTGCATTGCTGCCAAGGCATTGGTGATGCTTGACAACGCTGCCCCCAGTTCAGGTTGTATGTCCTCCTCAGAACGGCGTGGTGGTGCCATCCTGTGATTGATATAAAACACAAGTCAGTACTATGATGGAGAATAATAATAATCCAAAATAGTACCAAGATGGAATTAATCAAGATTAAAGGATACAATTTACTAAGATGATATTAAAATATCAACGAAGTTCAAAGCACCTAGAAGATATTAAGCATATCGCACACGACTGAAAAGGAGTGTGGTACACAAATATATCAAAGAAATTTTTTCCACAAATTTCGGCATTAAAATACCAATAGATGCGCAAAATCACTTAACGAACCAAGATTAGTGACTCTGCCAATTCAATATACAAGAGCGAATGATAAGAGTAGTGGTATGGTCGCGACTCCATCCCGCACTCGAATCATTACTCCACACATGAATAAGTAAAACACATATCTCAACACCTTCTTCTCACGATAACCTAAAGATTAGCGACTACGGAAACGAACACCCTAAAGAAGATAACGTCGGATAACAAAGAGTAAGACAGGTCGCGTCGGTATACAACGAATCAGATAGATCGCGTCGGTTTGCAAAAGCCTGTCGATATGGAATGTACCAACAGTTGATAACCAAAAGGCCGTTAAGATAACAACTTGGATGCAACAGATAGACAAGGAATTACACACACACACACACTCACACACACAGATACACAACCTATGGTACTACGGAAACCCAGAACACGTGAATCCTAGTTTGAATTTTAAGAAGAGGATTGAAAACGTTACACTTCCTTACCAGAAAAGGTGGTGGTTGGGTAAGAAGAATAGTGGAAGCAGTCCTACTCTCGCGTTTTGTTTTTCCCTAGTATACATAGCTATTAAAATATTTGCTAGACTGACAACGACCATTTGGCTGAGACCCTGAAGGGCGGGATGGCTCTGATACCAATTGTAACTACCTCGGTGAATTACGCTCCTAGTACAAGCCTGGATGTTCAGAAATGGTTGAAATAGTACGGTGGGGCCCAAATGCCACTCACAGGTAGACCTTTCGGCCGTCCCAACCATTTCCAAACATCGGGACAAGAACGGGCGGCGTAATCGGCATGCGAAGGGATCAACTACATACACAAATGAGTATGTATGCAAGCCACCATACAACAGTACATCAGAGCCATTCCATCTAAAAAGAAAGGAAAATATAGCAACGCCATACGGCAAGATCCAAATATCCTAGATAGATATAATAGTTTAGGATATCTCCTCATACATCAATCAACAGAGTATCAAGCGGAAGCAGAAGATAAAATCCGAGTACGGATAAGAAGCAAATCGGCATAAGATGCCCCATAATAAGCACATCCCGCCCACAGATCTCACGGATCCCCGTTCCCGGAATCTCTACACCGAATGATCGTTGCCCACATCGTCCGTCTCTTCCACCCAGTATCCATCTTGCGAGTGTACCTGTTCATCTGAACCAATAATTTATCGTGTGAGACCCTAGGGGTACTCAGCAAGTCTTTATGCCTCTAAAGGGGACACAACCTGGGGTGACGCAATTGCAGCAAAAGATAAACCCTAGCAATTCTATAGAAACTCGCTAACCATCCGCCTAACCAGAGATAGACGGATGTCCGTGAATTAATAACAACAGTTATAACAGTTATAACGGTAATATTCACGGATCCATCCTCCTCCTCGCTTACCGACGAGGAAGCGGACGAACAACCCTCCATCCGTTGGCAGTTTTATTATCCATTCCATGAGTATTGCACTATTTACTAGTCAGGTACCTAGTCTAGTCAGATTAAAAGCGGTACTTTAGTTATGCTTGTCTATGATCGAGAAACTGTGCTCCAAGTCATCCATAACCGCGGACACGGCTTTCAGAAAGTTTTACCCTGCAGGGGTGCACAAATAGCAACACACACTCGATATGCCTCGGAAAAACCAAATCAAAACCCAACGAGGCAGTCACGACAAAGCAATCACAGGATTCAGAAATATTTCAGGGGGCCACCCCATTAAGCTACCCGCGACGAAGTTGGCTGACTCCGAGACGGACTCAAGGTTTGCGCCAATGGCTGTGAACGACTGGGAACCTGAAAATGTGACTGGGCTTGTCGACACCGCGAAAACACTCCGCTTCCCTAAACAGTACAGTGTGCAGTACCTCGCACAATTTAAATAAAGCAGTAAAGCATGGCATAAGTACAAGATAGTAAATAAAACCTCAAACTAGTTTGTGGCCCCAAGAAATAAGAATGAATCAAGCTCTGGCTCAGGGGGGTTCATAAGCCTCCCGGATGTGGATAGCGCGAATATTCAAGGAACAGGAATCAAGTACTCGGGGTCCTACGGGACACAAGTGAGCCTGAAAAACCAAATAGCGAATATGGCTCACCGATGCCACTTTCGTTAGTTATCCCATTACTACTCAGGTTAAGTGGTTTAGGTACCTCGTTATCCATCAGACACTCACATACCCTACACATGCTGTTCTACGACTCGCATGGCTCAAACAACTCCTGTAGTAATGGTTCATGGATGGAGGAACAAGCTTCGGTGGGGTTTAAAAGAAAAGGCTATGCAGTACTTGGGATTCAGTTTAATGCAATCGCGACTCAATGATGCAAGAATAAGATAGAGACAATAGGTACTATATGTATGCAAGCATGTGGTAGTGCTTGCCTGGCAGCTCAGTTGAAGCAAAGGATGGATCTGGGTAGTGCTCCTGGTTCTCTTGATATATCTCCTGCTCAGCGTCTATTCGAGAAGAACCAAACAAACAAGGGCCAACATAAATAAAGTGCGCAAGCATATGAATAAATGCGATAAGAAAACAATCATGCCATGATGAATGATGCACAATTTGCATGGCAAAAAGGTAGCATGGCATGGGTGAGGTGTGGAGTACAAGATTAAAGCATTTTATTAAGTTTTGACCCCATTTTATTCTCATAATAGTTGCTGTATACATTATATTTATATGATGCATGCTTCAAAACAAACCATGGAATGCATAAACAGAAAGGTCTCGTCGAGCTAATCATTTTAGACATATCATTTGTTAAATTTGGTG
The DNA here is from genome assembly GCA_916181665.1 of Avena sativa. Taxonomy (NCBI): domain Eukaryota; kingdom Viridiplantae; phylum Streptophyta; class Magnoliopsida; order Poales; family Poaceae; genus Avena; species Avena sativa. The sequence continues at coordinate 136,008,168 of OV702295.1, forward strand.
TTATAAAACAAAAGTTATTAATTAATTAAGGGAAAAGGGCATTTTATTGTAATTTTAAACAACTTGAAATTTAAAGTGTGCAAAACATATTTTGGATGGAAGATTTGAATTCCTCACATTTTTCTGACTTCAAAACATATATTATTTGTATTATTTGGATTTATAAATTTGAATCAAAATCAAAGTCCAAAATAGTCAAAGGGGGTCAAAGTCAAAGGTTTGACTATTTAAATCAATTCTGAAAATATTTGATTAAAGATTTGAATTGACATTCAAAAACAAAACATATTTCATATAGAGTTTGAATTCAAATTCTTGTTTATTCAAAAGTTATGAATTAGTTTATATTTAAACAGAATATAAACAAATTGAATTTGAATTCAGAAAAGGTTCTCTGGACTTTTGTTACTCGCAGGATTCTACCCGTAGAGAGTGACAGGTGGGCCGCAGTGCTGACTAGGCATAGGACTGGTGGGGTTGAGGACCGCGGGTTGGGAAAGAGAAAACCACAGGGGCCTTTCTATAAAAAGTTCTGGGAGGTGTTTTGGAACTGTCGAAACTGAATTTTGCGAAAAAGGCTAGCTGATCCAATGTTTGAATGACGATGGCGAGCAAACCGTCGGGAATTTTGCGACGCTGCAAAAACGAAAGATGTAGAGCCAACGTCGGACTACAACTTTGGTGTTTGGAGCTTCGCCAACGGAGGTCTGCAGCGGACGGGGCAAGGAGGTGAACAGAGGAGATCTCGCGGTTTAAAAACCAACGGCAAAAATTGCAGAAACGGGCTGAGATCGGGCTGGTTTGCGACGACGATTGCGACCGAACGGAGACGAATTTCGCCCTGCCGTAAAAAGGAAAACCGAAGAGGGTGGTGCGGGCTACAAAATCGGTCAAGGAGTCTGGCCAAGATCTGGGCTGCATCTCTCGGAAACTTGACGACAACAGAGAGGGTAGAGGGCTGGTTCGCGGCATCTGCAGAGGTGTCCTGCCGCTGCCAGGCGCGACGCGTGCATGGCGCGGCAGAGCTCGGCGAGGCTGTCGGGCGTGGCATAGGTGAAGGGGGAGGAGGGCACCTTGTCTAGGAGGAAGCTAGGGGCTCACCGAGGGTGTTGATGGCGGCCGAGGTAGCGGGACGACGCGGATCAGCGGCGACGCTCGGCGGCTGCAGCGTCCAGCGGTCCCGGGCACGGCGGCGAGAAGGAGAAAACCGGCGAGGTAGCGGCTTCTCCGGCAGGTGTATGACGGCGGCGACTGCTACTCCGTCTTCCACGACGCCCTGGCTCCTGGTTCCTGTCTCCTCGTCGCTGATGGAAGGGTAGCCTGAAGCTAGGTTGAGGTGGAGGCAGAAACGGCCATGGGGGGTTTTGCTTGTGAAAGAAGAAGAAGAGGAGGGAAGGCTGTTTCATATGATCTCGATCCGGATGAGAGGGGAGTGGTGGAGGTGAGCTGGGTGGTGGTGGAGCTGGGGTTTGCTTTATGGGCAAGGACAAGGAGGAGGTAAAGAGAGCACGGCAAAAACATGTGCTCGGTTGGTTTGGTTCAGAGTGGTTGGATGTTTGGGTTCTCCTCTTCCCTCTCTTGATTGCTGTCCAACGTGTAGAAAGGGGAAAGGACCAGAGAGGAGAGGCACATGGGGTGGTGGTGGCTTTGCATAAAGGTGAGGAGGGTAGCTCGGGTTAGGTCTTCTCTTTCCCTCTCTTTTCTGTCTTGTAGCCGAGATAGGGCTGGGGAGGGACCAAGGGAGGTGGCGTGGTGGAGCTGCCTGGTGGGGAGAGAGGGAGGGACTCGGGTGCAACTAGGGTTAGAGCTAGAGGGGGCTCGGGTGGGGTCTGGTTGGCAGGGCAGGTAGGGCTCGGCTAGGTGGTTTGGGGCTCGGGTTAGGTTTAGATGGGGTGTGGGTTTTGATTAGGTAAAGATGAGAGAGAGGAAAGATGTGCTGGCTTAGGGTTACTTTTGTCAAGATCAAGCCGAGCTTATTCCAAGCTCCAACAAGATCAAGACAAAAAGAAGAGAGGAAGAGAGATGGGTGATGAGGGTATAACATGATCCAAACTCAAGATCAAGATGAGGGTGTGATGGGGTGGTGGCCTTTTAGCTAGCTCACACAAGATCAAGCAAGAAAGGTGGTAGAAGAGAAAGAGAGGGAGATGGTGATGATGGTTTAAGCATGACCAACTTAGATCAAGCTAAAGCAGGAAGAGAGAGATGATCCACTAAAAATCAAATAAAAACCAAATGACAAGCAAAAGGTGGTACTTGCATGGCCCATGCAAAATATTTATTGCCATGTTGATTCTTGTGAAAACAATATTATCACATGGCATTATTATTATGCATTCCCAAAATTGGAATAAAGCCAAGCAAAAAGGATTAAAAGGATGCCCCATGTGGAGTAGATGGAGATGATCATGTTTGTATAGAAATGGGACTTGCTAGTGTGTATGTGCCACTAGATGCTTAATAGTTCCCAAATTATCCCAACATGAGCATAAACCCATAATAATCCATATGGAAGCTAGGGGAAAGGGTCCCACTCACAAGGCATGCAAAGGTGGCCATGTGGCTCTCATATATCAATAATGTGAAAACAACATGATGCTAAGATGAGAGCATGTGGAAAAAGAATTGGATCCATCCCAACCCACATGAGCTAGAGGTAAAACCAAATAAAATGCATAGCTCATATTTAGTTGGATGGTGGAATTATAAGGTGGTGAAAGAAAGGTGGTGGAGTGGACTAAAAGATATGCCCCCAACTCAACTTGGGCATTAAACAATATATCAATAACCAAATACAATATCAAGAGGCAAATACAATTCACAATGCATATGAGAGAAGAACCAAATCAAAAGGGTTTTATATGATGCTCAAATGCAAGGAGGCATGATGACATGAGCATGAAATAATGATGATGCAACAATTATATATTGGAAGTAGCCATTATATTACTAGATCAAGTAGCATTACAACTGTTTGACAATTGGGATGCTACATCCAACTAGAGATTTCGTGGTCATTTGGAGAAATCTTGACTTTCCATTTTTTGAACCTGAAAAACCGGTGTTTTCCTAAAGGACGCAAGATTAGGGCGCGCCTAGGGGCCCGAGGCAATTTACACGCATGCTACACCATGGTGCATGGACATTCCCTGGAGGTGGGTATTTATGTCGTGGTGCAAGCATATACTGTATTTTTTTGAGTTACGGCCCGATAAATGCGGTTTCTAACTATATGTACCCTATAAGATACTCTTAATTTTCATGGAAAAATGGTTTGGGGTGCCCCATGGGGTACCTAGGGTGGGTGCATGCCTGGGTAAAAGATTGCACCGACAGTTGCGTTGCCGCGGCTGACGGCGGGTTTCGTCATTTTTTTGGAAAGCACCAACCACAATATAAAAACAATAAAAAAATGTGAAAACAACTCCTGGAACCGTTTCTCGTGATCCACTGCCCTCATAAAATCATAAGCAAGGCATACTAGGTCCTTTGGCACCTAAGGCACCACCAGGATGTCTATCGAGTGTGAGTTCACATAGCTTCCATCCCTAGATTCCCCCCTCGCTACCCAGAACATGGAACCACTCAATGGAATGAGCCCAAACCCGGCACCTAGCGCCCTCTCGGCATCGCAAGCGACTTCTCCAACTAGAGATTTCGTGGTCATTTGGGGAAATCTTGATTCCTACATTCTGAACCCGAAAAACAGGTGTTTTCCCAAAGGAGGTGGAAGATTAGGGCGCGCCCAGGGGACCGAGGCAATTGCCACACATGCTACACCATGGTGCAAGTCCATTCCGGGGAGGTCGGTAGATATCTCGTGGCGCAAGCATATACTGTATTTTTTTGAGTCACAACCCGATAAATGCGGTTTCTAAATGTATGTACCCTATAAGGCACTCTAAATTTTTAGGGAAAAATGGTTTGGGGTGCCCCATGGGGTACCTAGACTGGATGCATGCCTGGGTCCAAGATTCCAGCGACCGTTGTGTTGCCACGGCCTACGGCAGGTTTTGCCTTTTTCGGGAAGCACCAAACAAAATATAAAAAAATAAAATGTGAAAACAGCTCCTGGTGCCCTTCCATGTGGCCCACTACCCTCATAAAATCGTAAGCAAGGCATATGCGGTCCTTTGGTACCCAAGGCACCACCAGGATGTCTATCGAGTATGAGTTAACATGGGTTCCAACCCTGGATTCCCCCCTTCGCTGCCCAGAACATGGAACCACTCCATGGGTTGAGCCCAAACCCAGGACCTAGCTCCCTCTCCGCATCGCAAGCGACTTCTCCAACTAGAGATTTCATGGTCATTTGGAGAAATCTTGACTTCCTATTTTCTGAACCTGAAAACTAAGTGTTTTTCCCAAAGGAGGTGGAAGATTAGGGCGAGCCCAGGGGCCCGAGGCAATTGCCACGCATGCTACACCATGGGGCATGGCCATTCCTGGGAGGTCGGTAGTTATCTCGTGGTGCAAGCATATACTATATTTTTTGAGTCACAACCCGGTAAATGTGGTTTCTAAATGTATGCATCCCTAGGTCCAAGATTGCACCGACCATTGAGTTGCCACGACCACCAGCGGGTTTCGCCGTTTTATTGGGCAACACCAAAAAAAAATCTAAAAAAATAAAAAATGTGAAAATAGCTCCTATAGCCCTTGCATGTATCCCACTGCCTTCATAAAATCATAAGCAAGGCATACCAGGTCCTTTGGCACCCAAGGAACCACCAGGATGTCTATCGAGTGTGAGCTAATATGCATTCCAACCCTAGATTCCCCCCTCGCTGCCCATAACATGGAACCACTCCAGGGATTGAGCCCAAACACGGCACCTAGGTCCCTCTCAGCATTGCAAGCGACTTCTCCAACTAGAGATTTTGTGGTCATTTGGATAAATCTTGACTTTCCATTTTCTGAACCCGAAAAACCGGTGTTTTCCCAAAGGAGGTGCAGGATAAGGGAGTGCCTAGGGGCCTGAGGCAATTTCCATGCATTCTACTCTATGGTGCATGACCATTCCAGGGAGGTGGCTATTTATCTCGTGGTGCAAGCATATACTTTATTTTTTTGAGTTATGGCCCGGTAAATGCTGTTTCTAACTGTATGTACCCAATAAGACACTCTCAATTTTTAGGGAAAAATGGTTTGGGGTGCCCCATATGGTACATAGGCTGGATGCATTCCTGGGTCCAAGATTTCACCCACCGTTGCGTTTTCGCGGCCGACGACGGGTTTCGCCGTTTTTTGGGAAGCACCAAACAAAATCTAAAAAAATAAAAAAAATGTGAAAACAGCTCCTGGAGCCCTTCCATGTGGCCCACTGCCCTCACAAAATCGTAAGCAAGGCATACACGGTCCTTTGGTACCCAAGGCACCACCAGGATGTCTATCGAGTATGAGTTAACATGGCTGACATGGTTATACCCTGCGGGTACATGACCTCAGCATACCTAGTCTAGCCCAAGGAAGGCCCACGGCAAGTATACACCGGCCCATGAAGATTTTTGGGTGGCCAGGGCCCATGAAGCCTTCAGATCCTTGGAGAGCAAGACTAGAGTAGATAGAAAATTCAAAGGGGTAAACCCTAAAACCTGTAACCGACTCGATCTGTGCCTGGGACCTTCCTAACTCTATATAAAGGCTAGGAGGGCACAGCGAGGAGGGCACCTCATGCCACCGCATACACACCTCCACGCCAGATTGCACCTGCGCACCCCTGTAACCTTCGGTTCCGCCATAATCAAGAGCAGACAAGCAGGAGTAGGGTTTTCCCTCCAGGGGCCTGAACCTGGGTAAACCTCGTGTCCTCGTGTTGCTTATTTGTTAACCGTTCCGCGATCTCCAGCATCCCCATCTTCTCCAAAACCCAAGTCCATAACAATGGCCATTGACGAGATTAAACCTCGTCAATAGGCGCCGTCTTTGGGAACTGGGGACGCTGATTGTGCGATCGTGACGGTCCCAACCCGAGCGATCTACAACTCCACGGCGACGGAGAGTCATCTCCTCTTCAGCGCCTTCGACTTCACCGCCCACTCACCGGCCACCATGAAGGACTTCGAGCCTGTTGGTGATGGACTCGAGATCCTGTTCGGGAGCTTCTGCTTCCAGGTGGGGCAGACCGGCACTCTCCGCCTTCCAGAGCGGATGCCCCTGCCATCGATCAGGCTCGCTTCATGGGCTCCACACCCCGTGCTACGCACATCACCATCGACAGACGAGTCCTATGACAGCAGCAGCTGCAACTCCGATCTGTGCGATCCACCATCAGACGAAGGGACCTACGGTTCCAGATCCGAAAGCTGCGGCAGCAGCAAAGTGATCTACGAGCGCTACCAATGCGCCGCGGTCATCCAGGATCAGGAACACAACCCGCCACCCAACCCACAGGGTAGAAACGGTGGAAACAGAAGAAGCCAATCCCCCCACCCAATGGGGACAACAATGATCAGGTCATCCACCTCAGCGAGGAGGGATGGGCCCAAGCACGCGAGGCCGTAGCAGGCAACAAGATCCTGCCCGCCGATGCCTCACGGGACCTGCTGATGGCATACCACATGCTCCTCATCGAGGAGCACAAGAAGCAGATCAAGATGCATGAAGTGCTTGACAAATGCAAGCAAGTAGCCTCGGAGTCCAACGCGCGACGAGCTGCGCTCTCCGCCATGGGCATTGGCTCCAGCTCGCATGTCAACAATGGCAACAAGAACCGTTCTCGGATGGAGAACATGGACCCTAAGGAGCGTCGCGACGTGACTCGGGCCCTCAACGTGTCCTTCATGGAGATGGACGCCGACAGCAACGCCATCCCGAAAACGCCGCAAGCTGCGATCATGGCAGCCACTGCGTACCTCGCATCTCACCCACCTCCGGAGGGGGACCCAAAAAGGGCCATGCAGAAGTCCATGCTTACTGGACTCGGACTCGTTGGAGCTGCGCTCCACGGAGAAGCTCCTGCGGAGCCAAAGAAGAAGGCTGCGGTCAGATTCAACCGCAGTCCCACACACTCATCCGAAGATGAAGAGCACGACCTTCCTCGAAGGCACAAGAGCTCGCGCCGTCGCAGCCACGACTACGACGCTCGAAGCGAGCTAACTCAGCGCAAGATCGACAAGGCGCGCGCCAAGCGCGTATGCTCGTCTGAATCCAAGGAGGATGATGACGAAGGAGAACTCTGCGGAGCCCGGTGCTTCAGCAGATCTGTCCGACGGACACGGATGCCATGAAACTTCAAGCTTCCTTCGGACACTCAGAAGTTTGACGGCACACAGGACCCCATGGCATGGCTCAGCGACCACTTGTCGTCCGTCAAGCTGCACGACGGAAACAAAGAAACAACCATGCAATGCCTTCAGCTGCAGCTGATAGGCGCAACTCCGATCTGGCTTAGCAGCCTATCCTCAGGATCCATCCGAATCTAGGAGGAGCTGGCATACAGTTTCATCCGAAACTTCAAGGGAGCCAGCAAGAGGCCCGCCTCGATCGAGGAGCTGCGGGCCTGCACCCAGCAAACAGGCGAATCCATTCGCTCATACATACTGCGCTGGTCCAATACCAAGAACTCCACGGCACACATCTCTGAGGAGAGAGCCATCGACGCCTTCAAGGATGGCGTCAAACGCCAGGACTTCAAAGAAGAACTCGGGCGCGTCAAGCCCAAGACACTCGACCACCTCATGGACATCGCCAACAGGTGGGCCGACGGTGAGGACTCCGTCCACCGAGCGCACTCGGAGGAGGAAGATGACTACGGCCGACGACGTGAACGACGTAGCAAGAGAAGATCGCGCTTCTACGATGATCGCGATGGACCCAACATGGTCGCGGCTGGCTACGCCGACCGCCGCAGCGACGGCAAAAGCAACAGCGGCGGATACCGCGGAAGCAACTTCCGCGATGGAGGCGCCCAGCGCAGTCATGGCAGCGCCGCGGCCGCGACGACGGACCCTCAGCATACGAAAAACTATTGGGTCCATTCACCATCCACTTCTACATCGACAAACAGGATGGTAAGAAGAAAGCAAGCCACATGCTCAAGGACTGCCGTGAGTTCCAGAAACTCAGTGAGATCATGGCCCAGATGAGGCAGCAAGCCCCGAACCCTGGATACAGGAACGCACCCGCACTAGGCGAGATCGCACATGGAGCTCCTCCACCACCACCTGCGGGAGGCCCGAACCACCCAGTTGCACCTGCGCAGAATAGCGGTGGCCGCGGGTAAGGAGCGCTGATGATCCAAAAAGGGCACCCAACGAATAGGGTGCAGAAGAAAATCACCCGTCAGATCAACCTGGCTGTGACAGCACCACCCGCCATCCCTGAGTACCTCAGCGGATCGGAGTCCTGCATCACGTTCAGCCGTTCGGATCACTCTTGCTAGGTCCCTCGCCCAGGTCATGCTGGCCTGGTACTCGAGGCGCAGATCAGCGGGTTCGACATGAGCCGCGTCTTCATGGACGGCGGCAGCGGTATCAATATGATCTTCGCCAGCACCTTGGCAGCAATGCGGATCCCGTTGTGTAGCCTGGAACAATCTGACACAATGTTCCACGGCATCGTCCCAGGGAAGGGTGTATTCCCCTTGGGAAAGATATGGCTCGACGTCATCTTCGGCAAGCCGGATAACTTCCGATGCGAGCGACTCGAGTTCGAAGTAGTGGACTGGACATCACAATACCACGCCATCCTCGGGCGCGTGGCATTCTCACGATTCCTGGCAGTACCGCACTACGCGTACCTACTACTCAAGATGCCAGGACCCAAGGGCGTCATCACGGTCCACGGGAGCTTCACCCGATCGGACCACTGCGATAGGGACTTCAACAGAATATCCTAGTCATTCGGCATGCAGGAGGAGCTCATAAGGCTCCGCGAGGTGACGGACAACGGGGCACCCCCAGTCACAAAGCAGAACTCACCAGACATGTCCTTCGACTCCACCGTCAACACAAAGAAGGTGCAAGTCCACCCGAAGGACGCCTCCAAGATGGCGCTGATCGCCAACGATCTCAGCCCTGCATAGGAAAGCGCACTCATCGAATTCCTCCGTGAGCGCTAGGAAATCTTCGCCTGGTGTCCTGCGGACATGCCAGGAGTTCCCAGGGAATTCGCCGAGCACGCACTCAACGTCTTTCCAGATGCCAGGCCCGTTAAGCAGTCTATCCGACGACTGTCCGAACCTCGGTCCGAAGCCATAGGAGTCGAAGTCAACAGACTACTCACTGCAAACTTCATCAGGGAGATCAATGAGAGCGAGTGGCTCGCCAATACCGTGATGGTCCCCAAAAAGGACACGGACATCCTGCGGATGTGCGTGGACTTCACATCGCTGAACAAGCACTGCCTGAAGGACCACTTCCCTCTCCCTCGGATCGATCAGATAATCGATTCGACTACAGGATTGGAGAAACTCTCCTTCCTCGATGCCGACTCAGGCTATAACCAGATTCGAGTGAAAGTCGAAGATCAGGAGAAGACGGCGTTCATCACGCCGTTCGGAGTATACTGCTACAACACAATGCCCTTCGGGCTGAAGAACACGGGCGCCACGTACCAACGGTGCATGCAGGCATGCCTGAAGGACCAGATCAGCCGCAATATCCAAGTCTATGTCGACGACATAGTCATCAAAACTAGGGAGGCGAGAACGCTCATCAACGATCTCCGTGAGACGTTCGATAATGTCGACCACTACAAGATCAAGCTCAACCTTGAAAAGTGCGCCTTCAGCGTCCCATTTGGCCAGCTGCTCGGCTACTTCATCTCCCAGTGAGGGATCGAGGCGAACCCGGAGAAAATCCGGGCCATAATGGCCATGGAAAAACCAAAGAATCTAAAGGGCGTCCAGCAGCTTGCCGGGCGAATCGCGGCATTGAGCAGGTTCATCAGCCGCATGGGCAAAAAGGCTCTGCCGTTCTACCAGCTGCTACGCAAAGCAGAAAAATTCGAGTGGACGCCTGAAGCGGACGACACATTCGAAGATTTGAAGCGGCTGGTCTCTACCTCGCCGGTCCTGGTCACGCCAAAGGAACGCGAGCCTTTACTGCTGTACATAGCAGCCACACACCAGGTGGTAAGCACCGTACTGGTGGTCGAGTAACCCAAATAGGGCAAAACCCATGGGGTCCAACACCCAATCTACTACCTCAGCGAGGTATTGACGCCGCCAAAGCAGAGGTACCCTCACTACCAGAAACTCGCCTACGGCGTGTCATGACGGCTCGTCGGCTGAGCCACTACTTCCAGGAGCACCAGGTGATGGTCGTCAACGAGGCACCCCTGAACAGCATCCTGAACAATCCGGAGGCCACAGGACGCGTGGCCCTATGGGGCATCGAGCTGTCACCTCTAGACATCATCTACGAGAAGCGCCACACGATCAAGTCTCAAGTCCTTCCGGACTTCCTCATACACTGGATGGAGCTGCAGCTGCCAGACACCCCAGACATGACACAATCATGGACGATGCACTTCGACGGCTCCAAGCGCGAAGCCGGAGCAGGAGCCGGAGTCATACTGACCTCCCCGCAGGGCGATAAGATGAAGTACATCCTCCGGATGAAGTTTCGAGCCTCCAACAACGAGGCCGAATACGAGGCCCTCATCCACGGCATGCGGATGGCCAAGATCTGCGGCGCAACACGCCTCGTCATCTATGGTGACTCCAACCTCGTTGTCCAGCAGACGATGAACGAGTGTGACGTGCACGCCGCCAACATGATCGCGTGCCGCGCACTCTACAACGCACTCGAAGGAGGCTTCGACAGCTGCGAGCTTCGGCACGTTGGTATAGAAAGCAACGAAGAGGCCAACAGACTCACCAACATCGGATCCACCTGCGCACGGGTGCCACCAGGTGTGTTCCTCGAACAGATCTGCGTGCCATCCATCAAATGGAAATTCCCAAAGGGATCACCCGAAGAAGCAGAACACTCGGGGGCTGCGCTACCCAAAGGACAGGAAGGACCCGAAAAGCTAGACAGAGAGGTCGTTGTGTTCAACCTGATGCAGGTCATGGCAGTCGAAGAAACTTGGACGCGGCCATACCTCAGGTACTTGATAGACGGAGAACTGCCTGATAGCCCGACAGATGCCCGGCGCATATCTCGCCAGTCCAAGGCCTTCACCATCATCAATGGCGAGTTGTACAAGCGCAGCATTTTGGGTGTACTACAAAGGTGCGTCACCATCAGCAACGGAAAAACCATCCTCCAAGACATCCACGAGGGTATCTGCGGCCATCATGCAGGCAGCCGCTCCCTTGTTGCCAAGGCTCTATGAGCTGGATTCTACTGGCCAACGGCCATGAACGACGCCAAGGACATCATCCGAAGATGCAACGGGTGCCAAAGGTTCGCCGATAAACCACACGCACCCGGATCAGAACTCAGGCCCATACCTTTGACCTGGCCCTTCGCCCAATGGGGCCTCGACATGATCGGCAAGCTGCCAAGGTCCTCGAAAGGAGGTCACGTCTACCTCCTGGTCGCAGTCGACAAATTCACCAAGTGGATTGAGGCCATGCCGGTCACTAACCAAAAGGGAAAAACTGCTGTCAAGTTCGTTGAATCCATTGTATACAGGTTCGGCGTGTCGCACAACATCATCACCGACAATGGGTCGAACTTCATCTCCAAAGAACTCCAGGACTTCTGCGAAGACCTCAGAATCAACATCACATACGCCTCCGTGGCGCACCCGCAAACAAACGGGCAGGTCGAGAAGGCCAACGGCCTCGTCGGTGCTGGCATCAAGAAGCGCCTAATGAGCCCACTCAAGCGACTTGCGGGTGCCTAGACACAAGAGCTACCTTCGGTCCTGTTTGAGCCTGCGCACAACGCCAAACAGCTCAACTGACTACACGCCTTTATTCATGGTGCATAGAGCCGAAGCCATGCTACCAGCAGAAGTACGCCACAAGGCCCCATGGGTCGTTGCTTACAGCGCAGCCGAATTGACGGTTGCACTCGAAGACGCCATCGATACACTCGACGAGGCGCGCGACATAGCAGCAGCTCGATCAGCAGTGTACCAAGAGAGTCTCCGCAACTACCACAGCCGATGGCTGCGCCCAAGGTCCTTCGTCGAAGGAGACCTGGTATTACGACTCAAGCAAGAGCGACCGAAGAAATTCTAGTCACCATGGGAAGGACCCTACATCGTCACTGAAGTCATCCCAGGTGGCGCCTATCACCTCAAGCACATGGAATCTAGAGTCGCATACTCCAACCCATGGAACTTCGCACAGCTGTGATGATTCTACCCCTAGCTACCTCCCTCTTTCACTTTCAATAAGGCTATTCAGCCAAGGCTACTCAGCCGAACAATGTACCTCCTCCATTACGATATGAATAAAACTAAGTGTCTCGCCCCAAAATTTTGTTTACTGTTCGCATTTTACTCCATGCTACAACACACTCGGGGGCTCCCCCCACCTCACGACTTCGTCGACTGAGGATAACGCATGTATACCTGAGTAGCTGACCATGTCAGGCTAACGAAAAGGACACGTATACAAACAAAGCACTACGTGGTAAACAACAACACAACCTTTACAAAGAAGGGCAGAACACGCCTAGTCAAATAAATACAAATTTTACATCTATATTTTTTATAGGTCCTACCTATTCTGAAGAATAACCCGAGCACGCTGCTCAAACAGATCTACGATTTTTTCGGCATACTGCCTTACAGCCGCATAATGCGGACGCATATCCCACTCGCCACCATCTGGCCGAAGAGGCAGCCCAGCCGCTACAATAGATAGATCTACATCAGGACGATGTAACCGCACAAGGGAAAGCGCGGCCTTCACCCCCGCGACGTGCTGATGCCGCACCAGTTCCCTGACACGATGCACATTCCGAAACTTCGATAGCAGGCCAGAGAGAGTCGACGGCGCATCATCCAGCGGAAACATTACATGTAGAACCGACGCCAGCGAAGACTTCACTTGACGCAGCACCCGCGATACCTGGTGGACATGATCCTGCACTGTTGCAAGGACCATGGCACGGTCACGGTCCATCCAGAAGAACCTGCCGGACTCCATGTCCTGCTGAGTCAAGTAGTTGATGCGAATAGCAACACGCTCCTTTTCCTCCCTAGGAGCAAGGTTAGCACCTGCAATACTTGCAAAGAGTAAGGTGAAAGGCCAACAGGCACACCCGAAGTAATGGGAAACAGCTCGAAAAACTCACACTCAAGCTGTTCGGACAAACGAAGCAACTCCACCATCAAGTACTCCTCTCTGGCAGCACCCTGATCCGCCTTGGATTTCCAAACATCAGCATGGCCACGCACCCCAAGCAACTATTTCTCAAGGCTACGTATGCGGTCTCGAAGAAACACAAGTTGCGACGCACCATCCAGGGATGGCCGCAGCTGCGCCGGAGACGAAGTGTCAACGGGATCTTCACCCGAAGGCCCCTAGAGTAAAAGAAGACAAAGATATGAACAAGCAGACAAAGGAGCACAGAACATGGAAATTCATTATGTGCAGCAAAAGCCACTACGTGGCACAAGGATCGTTCATAGAAATAATTACAACAAAAGTAACGAAAACTATCCTACAACTACAAAGCCTACGAAGCTGCATCCTGAGTAGCCTCGGAGCCGGACTGCCTCGCCTTGGCCTCTCACTGCTGCCTCAGCGCGTACTCGGCCAGCAGGTCAATCAACTTCGGACCATAACGCTTACAGCGAGCAACATAGATGGCGAAGGCTACCTCGGATCCGTCAGCAGCCGTCGGCATCCAGGAGGTGACCTGATGAAGATCCAGCTTCACTCCAGACGCCAAGGCCATTCCCAGCCCGACGGACGCGCCAAGGCCTTTCTGCTTGCGCTTGTATGCCGCAGGAGCTTCGGCTAACAATGCATCCGCCAAGGCATCAACATCTTCGAGGGCGACGCCCTTGGGGATGAGCTCCTTGTAGAAGCGCCTGAGAACCTCCTTAGCCTTGGCAAGCGAGCCGACCACGGTACTGCAGCGGTCTTTGACCGCCACAACAGCATCATCCACAGCACTTCCGTGCTCCAGAGCACCGCGATCAAACTCGATGCCCGCGGCATCTAAATAAACAAAGGAAGCAGCATAAATAAAAGCACTACAAGGAAAGACTAGGAAGCCGAAAGGGGAAGATGGAGAAACTCACCCGAAACAGCCTTGGTAGCCGCCATCAGCTTGCCGGCTACCTCTCTCTCGGTCGAAGCCGTGGCGGGGGCGAGATGCTCCTCGCGGTTCGTAGCCTCCTGTTGCAGGCGCTCCTTGGCCGTAGCCGCGTCGGCTAGCTCCAGCTCGAGGCGCTCCTTCGCACCAACGACGACCTCGGCCTTCTTCTCCACTTGCCCAAGGCTCTTTTTGAGAGCATCAAGCTCACAAAGAGAGGTATTGTGATCCTCTGTGGTCAGCAAAGCACCTATCAGATCGAAGGACGAAGAAATACAAGAAGAAGCAAAAAGACCAAGTCGTAAACATACCTTGAAGCTGTTTGAAACTGGCCTCCAATGCCAGGTGCTGCTGCACCAACTGGTTGGCGCCATGCACAAAAGGCTGCAAAAGATACTACCTGTCAAATAAAGGCTCGGGGGCAACGCCCAAAGAACGAGCAAAAACAAGTTACACATACGAAAAATGCTGGGGGGCTCCCCCTGAGACTCAAAGAAAAAGGATCAGCAGATCATCCGAAAAGGCTCGGGGGCTCCCCCTGCGGCAGAAAACAAAAAATTACTTACGTGGTTAGACGGTGACTCCGAAGGTCCGCTTGCAGTCTTTTGAGGGACAACCACCCGATCCTCCTGCGGAGAAGGGATCGGAGCAGCGCCCTCAGAGGTGGCCACCATCTGAGGAGGAGGAGGAACAACCTTCGACTCCCCCACCATCTCCCGAGTGCCATCACTAAAGGAGCCGTCAGAGGAGTGGCTACAAAAGGAAAAATCAGCAAAGCTCAAAAGCAAACAGACAAGAGAAAGCAAAAAAGGACTGAGGAAACTTACGAGTCATGCTCGCTTAAGTCAAAGACAGGAGGGGTCTTCCTGCCCTTCTTCTCCTCTTTCTTCTCTTCCTTCTTTTCTTCCTTCTTCCGCTTCTCCGGCGGGTGTGGTGTCATAGCCCGCACGGGAACGGTAGGAATTGGAGAAGAAGAGCCCCCATGGTCCCCGCTGTGACTTTCGAGGCCTAGCGGATTCCTAGGCATTGGAGGAGTCGAAGCATCCGACAATTCACTGGAGCTCCTCGTCCGCTTGCGGGTGTGGTCCTCGCTTGACTCGTTGGCCTCTTCGGTCGGAGATCGCGCCGACGGCAGCTCGGACATGGAATCCACCACCTCATTGTCCGGAGCATCCGGGAATACTTCGGGTAATGGAGGCGACATGCCCGGCACCTTGAATTCCTGCGCAAAAAGATAGCAAAAATTTCAGCACAACAGGTGGAAAGACAAAGGGCAGTCGAAAAAATAGCGCTACGCGCACATCCCAGCTCTACACCTGCGGAACCGGACGAGAAGCGGAGAACGGAGAAGTCAGCGACTTCCCCGGAAGATCCTCTCCAGCCTTGTACTTCAGTAGCAGGCGAAGGATCCCGTCGAGATCCCCCTTGGAGAATTCCTCAGCCGAAACCCTAGTCCGATCACGGCGACCCGAATAAAGGAACATCGGGTGCGCCTCGGCCTGGAGCGACTGCACCCGACGTTTGAGAAAGGTGCGGATGATGTCAACACCATACACCTCCTTATCCGGAGTCAGTTGAAGATCCTCCACCCGGCGATAGAGCCCTTCAATCTCCGTCACCTCGCCATCCAAGATCTGGTTTTTCCAGGACCTTTTTGGCTCGATTTTCTGGGAGGGGTCGAAAGGAGCAAGACCAAAATCCTGCCCAGTTACCGTGGAGTCGCAGATGTAAAACCATTGCCTCCGCCAGTACTGGACAAACTCGGACATAGAAAAAGAGAAGAAAAGAAAATTGGATCTGAGGGAGATGATGCAACCCCCAATGGGATAAACACCATTAGAGCCATATTGCCTCTTCACGGAATAGAGTTTCCGGAAGAGGCCAAAGTGCGGCTCGATATCGAGCCAGCACTCGCAAAAAGTGATGAAACAAGCAATATGAAGAACAGAGTTGGGAGAAAGATGATGCAACTGGATACCGTAAAGAAAAAGCAATCCACGAAGGAAATCGTGGACTGGGAAGGAAAAGCCCCGAAGGACAAAGGCAACGAACATAACCCGAAACCCAGCGGGGGACGGGGAATTACCTCGTTGCCAGGGAGTTTGACGGCCTCCCTATCTTGCGGGATCAAGCCCCGCTCACGGAGCTTGCAGAGATCACTCTCACGCGTCTCCGATCACCGCCAGCCACCGTCGGTGACATGGACAGCGGCAGAACCCTTCTTGCCAGCAGCAGCGCTGGTACCAACTGCAGAGGAGGACTTCTTCGGCTTCCCCATTACGGTGCGACGGTACCGGCGGAGAGCACGCAGGATCAAGGAAGGAAATGCTCGAGGAAATTCTAGCACGCAGCAAGAAAGCTCAGAGAAGATTGGAGCAGTGAAACAAGAATGGCTGCGGTGAAAACAAAATAACTTTTCCCCAATGATTATAAGGACGAAGACGATGCACGATGACCGTCCATCGGGAAGACCTAGAGCCAACTGCAAGATCCGACCGTCCACGTGTCAGCACAGCAGCGAACCGTCGCTCACACGCCGTCCACTACGCGCGGAAATCGAGGCAACACCGTAATTATCTCCACGCCGCACGTGACCGGTCAACTCAAGGTCAGAAGGTGGGACCCATGTTCGTCCAGTCACGTCATCTCTGGTGCCGCAGACGCTTAAGATCACCGATCGTCAGCACTGACGTCATCAAAAGCTATGCGAGCAACGATAACAATTCTTCGGCTATACAATTAAGAGTACTCACTCGAATCTACGATTCGAATAACTACTCGGGGGCTACTCCTATCAGGAGCGCTGGCCGCGCACCCGAAAAGTGAATAAAACACTACATCACTGAATTATTTCTTCGAGTCCTACGTCGAGTCTACGACTCCACTACGGACTCGGGGGATACTCCCATAGGGAGGATGGATTCAAGCATCCGAAATATTTGTGTCCTACGGACCTGAAGCCGAACAACGGCTGAATTAAAGTCTCTGCTTGAGTCTACGACTCGAACAGACACTCGGGGGCTACTCCCATAGGGAGCGCTGGTCGCGCACCCTATGAATTCTTCGACTGTGATCCTACAGATCAGCATGCAAAACATTTTCAGCAACTATGCGCCAATTAACGCTAAGTGAGCAACATTCTCCTTGGCCACCCGAAACATCTCCGCGGTGATAAACATTCGGATGTTGTGTCTGCGACGCAAAGATAAGATCTACAGATATCATCTGATGGCCTAGCAACGCACACGACTGCGCTCTGCTAGTAAGAATCCGTGGCGCGATGAAATATCCCGACGGACGCGTTGGGTACATCATTTAAATTCACTGGAATTCCACTCCTGTAAGTCCTCCGCGACCTGAGTCAAATTACGCCAGCATATGTTCTGGGTTCGAGTCGAGGGACTCGAATCTGAAGAAGATCGTGTTGTTTTGTCCTAAGATAGTTAACTGACCCTGATCCGTCGGGAGAGTCAGGCACACGCATCAACAATCCCTACACATTTCTCTTGAAAGACAGAGATAGTTGTACCCGAAGGATTGAAGAGTCCTCAGCCGAATCTACGATTCGACTGAACACTCGGGGGATACTGACATGGTTATACCCTACGGGTACATGACCTCAGCAATACCTTGTAACATCCCAAAAATATTAAACTAGAATCATCAAACTCTAATCACCAAAATTAGGGTTAACAGAAACTTTTCCAATTAAAAATATGAAAGCATGGAGATGTGTAAGCATGACAATTTGGATTCTTTTGAATTGCCATGATTTTGTGTTTCTTTGCTTGAAAAAGGATTCTTAGGTGAAATAAACATCATCTAAACAATCCCCACACTTTTCCCAAAGACAAATAAATCAAAACAAACAAAATAAGGGAATGGTCACTTTGGCCAAATTAACTCCCATGCCTACTTTGGCTATCTCTAACTTTCAGAACTTAACAGAAACTTGTTTGGATCTTTGCACCCCTTGATAGTACTCATTACAAAGTACCAAGGCCCACTTTGTGATCATCCAAAATCATTCAAATGCATAGTTTAAAGGACAATTTAAAATTGAATCTTTATCATATGGGAAGATCCCACTTTTTCAAAAACCACTCAAACAAGCTCAACTCTCAAAACCCAAGCAGCCAAAGACTCACCAGCACATTCCTAGCACACCCACCAAAAATCTTTTCAAAATTCAAAACTTGAATTCATGCGGCCATTTCATCAAACACCTTGCTGATTCAAATCAAACAAAATCAAAACACTATAGTGTGCAGTGTTTTGGGCCTAACTTGTTCCCTCTCTGGACACACTAGCCTTAGTAGATCATCGAACAACCCTAACTAATCCCTAGAACCACTGTAAACTCGCCAATGTCATCAATGGTGAACAGGCCGAGAGCACCCATGTCACCCAGTGTGGACAGCAGGCTAGAGAAAGAACTAGCCGTGCCAACCTTGTCTGGGAGGTAGCCCATGCCTCACCGCCCCCTCTCGACCAGCCCTGCCTCGCAGACAGCAACCAGAACTGCTAGGAACGCCGCGCCCGTGCCGCTATCGACCATGCCGACCCATGCCACAGAGCACGCACCGTTCCCACTCAACCAGACCACCTCGAGCCCTCGCCGCCCGCCAGCAAGCTCCCCACCGTCCCAGGAGACTGCCAGACATGCCCATTTCACCGCCCGTACCCCATAGCCACCGCTCGCTATCGAAGACGCCTCCTCTGCCTCGCAGAGCATCGAGCGTTCCCGACCATTTGCCACCACCCCTACACTCGCATTAGAGCCATAGAGCGTCGCCAGGAGACCACCGATCGATCGCCACCCTCGGCCATGCCCCTAGCTGCCCGTAGCCATGTCGCCACCGTCGCCTGCCCATCCCGTTCGGTCTCGCCATCGAGCCTATAAAAGGAGGACTCCCCCGCTCGAATACATCACACCATTCCACTCCTCTCTCACCCGGAACCACCCCACCTCAGTCCCGATGCAACGCGAGCAGCGCATCGCCAGAATTGCGTCGGAGCAGGCCGCCTCTGGAGAAGAAGGGCGCCATCGATTTCGTCCACCCTAGGAGGAGCTGCCGGTACCAGGAGGTTCGCCGTCGTCGACTTCGTCGTTCGCCCGCATCGCCGACCTTCGCCTGAGCCCCGGTGAGCCCCCGACGACCCCTACTACGCCGCTAGGGTTCGAGCTCGCCCGTGACTAGTTCATCATCGACGACGACCCTCAGCCGTTGATCTTATTTATAATCCAACGCACCATGTTGCCCCATTCCACTTTGCACCCCCCGTCTCACTGACGCGTGGGGACAGCCACTTAACCAGCCCGCGTAAGCGCTGTGCATAGCAGGCTGTCCCATTATCGTCTCCCGCGCAGCCCACTCGTTTGAATTTGGATTTTTCCATTTTCATTCAAACACAGTTCTATACCTAGTTTCAAAAATCAACCCAGCTCGATTCAGTGAACCAAATAGAATGAAACCAATTTTGCTTAATCCAAGCCCGTTGGATTCAAATCATTTGGATCTGTAGATCAACCTTGGTAAAAATAACAAGGCAGAAGCTTTTTTGCATTCAAACTGTTTTCAAATTTAAACCATAATAGCTTTTGAGTTGATGCCAACTCTCAAAAATCACATTTGATCATACCTTTCAGAATATATAAAAATATATGGGTTTACCTACAGAAATAATGTTCAAGTAATAAAATAATGCCACATAGGCATTTCTAGCCACTTTAATGATTTAAAATAAAAAGGTTAAACCTTATTAAATTGTGACACCACTTTAAATCACATTCCCATGTACTGAAATATGTGGTGATGACATGTGTCAACATGATCCCATGTTTGGTTTGGAGAATATTAAATCTTAAGTAGTTTTTCAATGAGTAGAAATTACTTTTCTAAAAATAAAATCAATAAGCCAAATGTTTTAGTCTTGTAATGTTAGTGATGATGCTAGATCATCTATAGAACCCCTTTGTGTGATGATTGAAAGTAGTAAAGTATTGTTTGGTGATTGTGTACCTCGTATTTATTTATAGACGCTAGTACCGACCAAGGATACGAGGAGGAAGGAGGATACTACGAAGAAGAAGCCGAGGAGAACTTCAACCACTGCTCTGCAAAAGGCAAGCTAACACTTGCAATTTAGCAAGCTTATACTGATACTGATGCAAGCCTGATACTACTAGTTTATTTAGCAAGCTAACACTTGCAAGATGTTCCACTTTAGCAAGCCTTACTATGCCAACTATATGCCTTAAGCATATGTGGTTATACCCACTTGATACCCAATCCTAGTTCTACTTGCAAGCTTTCTACTTTATTCCTTTATCAAAGCTTTTACTTAGAGTTTACTGAAGTAACTTGTAGATTCCAGGACGATAGCTGAAGGTTGCATAAAGAGCATAAAATTTGGCCTAAGCTAGATAATCTTGATGTCATCCTAAGACATGAGATTGAACTTAGTTAGAACCCCACTAGTTTATCACCCTCATTAGTAGATGCTAGTGCTAAGCATAAGACTTGATCAACTTTAGATGGGAATACCTGGTGAAAATGGTGATGAAAACCTTAGAATGATGGATCATTCTACTGAGATGTTTTGACATATGTTTCTGAACACCAGATGATTTGGTGATGAAAATGTTAAGGCATGAGCCTTAGCCCTTCTATAAAACTGATGGTTGTCTGGATGCGATACCATTCCAATTTTACCGTACAACCACAATACCCGAAAATTGGGTAGGGCTTGACTGGAAACTTATATACCTTAGTATTGGTTCCCTCACGGTCAAGGTCTGAGCTGAGGCTACCTTGTGAAGATTGTCCACCTATGCAGTACCCAAGATGACAGTTGGTCATGGTTGGGAGGCCACACTCACAGGAGAGGTTCCTATACTAGGGCGTGTAATTGAAAGGTTAGGATTGATTATCCGCATACTGAGTATGGTGAATTCAGGATTTGTTCTGACGGATGTATCGAATGTTGTGGTGAAAGTGTACACTCTCTGCAGAGTGTCAAACTATTCAAATAGCCGCGTCCGCGGTTATGGACAGTTGGAGTGGCCATACTGTTCCCCCGTCAGATGTTTTCAAAATGACTTGTGAAATGAATTGAGAATTTGTCTTGACCACAACAGAGTTGTGGCATGAGATACAAGTTCCCACTTAGGTGTTATAAAATTTAACTATCTTTTCTTGCTTCTAAACTTAGTAGAGGTAAATCTGTCTTTTTGCAAAACAACCCTAGAGCTTAGTGTCCTATTACAAAACCCCCTTCACTTGTTAGTATTAGTTTGCGAGTACTTAAAGATTACTCATGGCTTTGTCCCTGGATATTCCCGTGGCCAGACTATGAAGAGGAGTACCAGGATGATGGACCCTAGGAAGGTTACGACAACTAGGATCATCTCCCATCGTCAGCATTGCTTGTGACCCCGGAGATGGAGCTCCGCCTACGCTACCTTTATTATTACGTATTTCCGCTGCTTGAGTTGTATTAAGAACTGGATCATGAGATCCTTATTTGTGTAAGACCTTATGTATGGTTTGTAATGGATGATGTACTATGGTATCCAATTCTGTTATGTCTCACAAAAATGGTAATCCTGGGATTGCGATGTATGGCATAACAGGCATCTGGGATTAAAAATCTGGGTGTTGATATACCTAGTCTAGACCAAGGAAGCCCCACGACAAATATACGCCAGCCCATGAAGATTTTCGGGTGGCCAGGGCCCATGACGCCTTCAGATCCTTGGAGAGCAAGACTAGAGTAGATAGAACATTCAAAGGGGTAAACCCTAAATCCTGTAACCGACTCGATTTGTCCCTGGGACCTGCCTAACTCTATATAAAGGCTAGGAGGGCACAGCGAGGAGGGCACCTCATACCACCGCATACACACCTCCATGCCAGATTGCATCTGCACACCCCTGTAACCTTCGGTTCCGCCGTAATCAAGAGTAGACAAACAAGAGTAGGGTTTTCCCTCCGGGGGCCTGAACCTGGGTAAACCTCGTGTCCCCGTGTTGCTTCTTTGCTAACCGTTCCATGATCTCCATCATCCCCATCTTCTCCAAAACCCAAGTCCATAACAATAGGCATTGACGAGATTAAACCTCGTCAATGGCTTCCAACCCGGGATTCCCCCATCCTTCGCTGCCCAGAACATGGAACCACTCCGTGGATTGAGACCAAACCCGGCACCTAGCTCCCTCTCCACATCGCAAGCGACTTCTCCAACTAGAGATTTTGTGGTCATTTGGATAAATCTTGACTTCCTATTTTCTAAACCGAAAAAACAAGTGTTTTCCCCAAAGGAGGTGGAAGATTAGGGCGCGCCTAGGGGCCGGAGGCAATTTCCACGCATGATACACCAGAGTGCATGGCCTTTCCCGGGAGGTGGGTATTTATCTCGTGGTGCAAGCATATACTGTATTTTTTTGAGTTAAGGCCCGGTAAAGGCGGTTTCTAACTGTATGTACCATATAAGACACTCTCAATTTTTAGGGAAAAATGGTTTGGGGTGCCCCATGGGGTACCTAGGATGGGTGCATGCCTGGGTCCAAGATTGCACCGACTGTAGCCTTGCCGCGGCCACCGGCGGGTTTCGCTATTTTTTTGGGCAGCACCAAACAAAATTTAAATAAAATAACAATGTGAAAACTGCTCCTGGATCGCTTGCATGTTATCCACTGCCCTCATAAAATCACAAGCAAGGCATACCAGGTCCTTTGGCACCCAAGAAACCACCAGGATATCTATCGAGTGTGATTTAACATTTATTCCAACGATAGATCCCCCCTCGCTGCCCAGAACATGGAACCACTCCATGGATTAAGCCCAAACCTGGCACCTAGCTCCCTCTCGGCATCACAAGCGACTTCTCCAACTAGAAATTTCATGGTCATTTGGATAAATCTTGACATTCCATTTTCTAAACCCGAAAAATGGTGTTTTCCCAAAGGAGGTGCAAGATTAGGGCGCGCCAAGGGCCCGAGGAAATTTCCATGCATGCTACACCATTGTGCATGGCCATTCCCTAGAGGTGGGTACTTCTCTCGTGGTGCAAACATATACTTCATTTTTTGAGTTATGCCACGGTAAATGCGGTTTCTAACTGGATGTACCCTATTAGACACTCTCAATTTTCCTAGAAAAATGGTTTGGGGTGCCCCATGGGGTACCTAGGCTGGATACATGTCTGGGTCCAAGATTGCACCAACCGTTGAGTTGCCGCGGCCGCTGGCGAGTCTCGCCGTTTTTGGGCAGCACTAAACAAATATAAAAAATATAAAAAAAATGTGAAAAAAGCTCCTAGAGCCCTTTCATGTGACCCACTTCCCTCATAAAATCAGAAGCAAGGCATACCAGGTCCTTTGGCACCCAAGCCACCACCAGGATGTCTATCGAGTGTGAGTTAACATGGCTTCCAACCCTAGATTACCCCCCCCCCCTCGCTGCCCAGAACATGGAACCACTCCATGGATTAATCCTAAACCCGGCACGTAGCTCCCTCTCGGCATCGCAAGCGACTTCTCCAACTAGATATTTCATGGTCATTTGGAGAAATCTTGACTTTCCATTTTCTGAACCCGAAAAACTGGTGTTTTCCCAAAGGAGGTGCAAGATTAGGTGTGCCCATGGGCCCGAGGAAATTTCCATGCATGCTACACCATGGTGCATGGACATTCCTCGGAGGTAGGTATTTGTATTGTGGTGCAATAATATACTATATTTTTTGAGTTATGGCCCGGTTAATGCGGTTTCTAACTGTATGTACCCTATAAGACACTCAATTTTCAAGGAAAATGGTTTGGGGTGCTACGTGATGTACCTAGCCTGGATGCATGCCTGGGTCCAAGGTTGCACCGACCTTTGCGTTGTCGCGGCCGTCGGCGGGTTTTGCCTTTTTTGGGCAGCACCAAACAAAATAAAAAAATGTGAAAACAGCTCCTGAATCCCTTGCATGTGACTCACTTCCCTCATAAAATCATAAGTAAGGCATACCAGGTCCTTTGGAACCCAAGGAACCACAAGGATGTCTATCGAGTGTGAGTTAACATGGCTTCCAACCTAGATCCCCCCCCCCCCTCGCTGCCCAGAATATGGAACCACTCCATGGATTGAGCCCAAACCCGGCACCTAGCTCCCTCTCGGCATCGCAAGCGACTTCTCCAACTAGAGATTTCATGGTCACTTGGATAAATTTTAACTTTCCATTTTCTTAACCTGAAAAATAGTATTTTCCCAAAGGAGGTGCAAGAATAGGGCGTGCCCAGGGGCCCGAGACAATTTCCACGCATGCTACACCATGGTGCTTGTCCATTCCCGGGAGGTGGGTATTTAACTCGTCGTGCAAGCATATACTGTGTTTTTTTGAGTTACGGACCGGTAAATGTTGTTTCTAACTGTATGTACCCTATAAGACACTCTCAATTTTCAGGGAAAAATGGTTTGGGGTTCCCCATGGGGTACCTAGGCTGGATGCATGGATGGGTCCAAAATTGCACTGGCCGTTGCGTTGCCGTGGCCGCTAGCGGGTTTAGCCGTTTTTTTGGGAAGCACCAAACAAAATCTAAAAAGCTAAAAAAATATGTGAAAACAGCTCCTGGAGCCCTTGCATGTGGCCCACTACACTCATAAAATCATAAGCAAGGCATACCAGGTCCTTTGGCACCCAAGGCACCACAAGGATGTCTATCGAGTGTGAGTTAACATGGCTTCCAACCATAGATTCCCGCTCACTGCCAGAACATGGAACCACTCCATGGATTGATCCCAAAACCGGCACCTAGCTCCCTCTCGGCATCGTAAGCGACTTCTCCATCTAGAGATTTCGTGGTCATTTGGAGAAATCTTGACCTTCCATTTTCTGAACCCTAAAAACCGGTGTTTTCCCAAAGAAGGTGCAAGATTAGGGCGCGCCCAAGGGCCCGAAGAAATTTACAGTCATGCTTGTGAAAGACTTATGTTTTTTTGAAATATAGTTAAACCCAGGATAAACCACGTTAACTAGCTCGTTAACCTTGCAGAAACTATGCCTATTGTTAGGGTCTTCTAGAAGCCCCCCATGGGGCTAGGTTGATTCTGCATCCCAATTGTTAGGCACTGTTGGATTTGGGAGAATGGACGATAAGTATCTTCCTTTGGAAGAGAAACCGCGAGTAGGCATTTCTGCGTCCATATTGGCCCTCGCACCCACCAGTGGGCCTACCTCCTTGACTTTATAACCGCAATAGTGTGGCCAAAGCTCAAACCCGTTCGTTCATAGCAACTTGCGTCAGCACAAGCGTCGAATCCTACCTGAAGAAACGGCGCCTCACCATGGAGAGGCCTCGTCTCAGCTTGCACGAGGCTGAGTTGTTCGCCCACTAAGACATACTCGCTCTGCCGCTAGCAAGGCTACCGGTCGGCTACGAGCTCAGCTACGCCGGGGTGCCTGTGGTGCCGCTTTTGCGCGGCATCACGCTGTCGAGGCAGATCGATGAATGCTGCCGCCGGCTGAAGGAGCGAAAGAGGGCAATGGACCGATACGCGCATACCAACTCTTACTGGCCAAGTCTCTTCAAGGAGCGGGGGGCGTTGCTTTGGATTTGCAGAGCTCACCATCCGGAGATCCACCCAGATCTGCACAACCCCGAAGGGAGGTAGCGCTTCTAGGCATTTCTTGGGTGTATGCCCTCCACCGTTATCTATGCTACGCACCATGCAGAACTCGTGAAGAGGAACGCTGCCTGGCTCGTCCTCATCGATTCACACTCGAAAGAGGCGGACGGCGACACGGAGGACGTCATGCACGATGAAGACAACGGGAGCGGCATAGTCGATTAGGGTCACTTGAGCCTAAATTTAATCTATGTACGGTAGCTTAATGACCTCTTCAGATAGAATGGTCAAGTTTAAGTGTGTTAGCCACCAGCACCAAAGCCACCGTCGGCTGCTCGGCCACGGCCACCTCCGAATAATCCAGCGGCACTACCGTAGCCATCGTGGCAACTCTAGTAGGACCATGTGGATGAAGTTCCCATTGGTGGAGATGAAACGTGGCAGATGAGTGGTACCGAGGAGAGCATCAATGCCCCTGACGTAGCCGATGCGAGCATCAGACGTCGCTGACAAAGACGAGGCGAGGCTGATGGGATGGTACACTGCCTCTGATCCAGCACTTCATGGCACAGTCATAATTTTGGAGTGCGCCAGAGGAGAAGGAGACGTGCGTGTCCTGTTGTTTGAGATGGGAATACAAGGGAGGTGAGCCTCACCAACTCCATGGCATGGCCATAATTTTGGTCGTTGAATGGTTAAAAATCCATGATTATTGTTTATGGATAATCAGTTTAAATATTAATGTACTATTTAACGACCTAGAATCTGGTTGACACCACACATCACATACCCGTTACAAGCAATAGATATAAATAAATTTCTATAAAAATTCAAGAAACAACGTTACTATGCTACCTTCTCTCTGCTCCTCTTATTACTGTTTAATCCCGCGCTGCACTAAACAATAGTTGATGAGGACTAAAACAAAAATGATAAAAAAATCCAAGTAAAACTAGTTTCAAGCTTACCTTTCGTCTGGAGAATCGTAGAAAGACGAAATTGACATGGATTTATTGTTTCTCCTGAAGTTAGCCGAAATATTCTAAAGAACATCCTTAATCATCCCAGCAACTTCTTCATATTCAAACTTAACTCTATTATTATCGTTTCCCTTCCGCTCCCGCTTAACATTTTGTTTCTTTTCACCCCCTATCCCCACCGGCAGGTCCACTTCCTCAACCAATTTCTGCTTACCGGCGTTTCCCTCCACGTGCACATCACCGTTTTCCATCACATGCAGCACTTCCTCTACGTCATCTAGCTATGCTTCCTCCAGTTCTTCCTGAGAAGTGTCATCTTGTGCCTTCGTGATGTGAATGGGGACAAGTTCAGCATCTTCGAAATCACGAGGAACTGGGTTTTGAAGGAAATATGCCCTAGAGGCAATCATAGAGATGATTATATTTCATGTGTATCCATGAGTTATTGTAATGTTCCTTGAATATCCATATCGGGCAACTTGTATTGATTGGAAATTATGTGAATTGTTTGTGAAACTCTTTACTTGTATGGTTATTTAATAGTTATCCCTAGTCAGAGTTCATGTGAGGACAGCCGTGAATATTAGACTAGCACATCGATTGGTTGATGACAATGTTTCGCAACTCATAGACATGGAGATGTCAAACCAATGATGTGGAGACATGTTAGGAACATGGGGTTGGACTGACCCAACTTGAGACTGACAATTAGACTTGTAGCTCTCTCTACACATCGTGTACGTTTTGTCCTTAGACCTGAGATTGTCGCATGTATTTGAGATGTGGATCGACCTACTTTGGGGATATCAACCACTAATCCATAACTGGGTAGTCATAAAGGTAGCTTTCGGGTTTGTCCTGAAGCATGCTGCAAGGCATTGGTCAATCAAGATGGGATTTGCCCCTCTCTACTTGAGAGAGATATCTCTGGCCCCCTCGAGTGATCGGATCCAGAAATGCATGGCCGTGCTACATAAGGATAAGAGTTAACCTAGTAAAGGGATTCCTAATCGCAGTATTGAGAAAGAGAGTTCAACTTGGAGCTAGAACAAATATCGTGAGGCAAAGGGAAAGACATGTACTAAACCTTGTGATGGTTCGCCCGAATGATCTTTATATGCGTTTAGGAGTTGGCACGTCTTTCTAGAGGCCGCTACCAACTATTGACGGAGTAAGCGTACTCGTGTCATGTCTATACATATATGAACCTATAGGGTCACACACTTAAGGAGCTGGAAGCCTAATGAGGATTGGATCCAAATTACACCAGGCTTAGGCTACTAATGGGCTTCTAATGTAGAAGCCCACTAGGGATGCCTATATAAGAGAGGGTAGGGCGAGATGACCAAGGTTGAGCATTCCACCCAGCCGCCACTCCTCAAGACTATGTTGCTCGCGCGGACCTAGCAGTCCGGCGTCCGACGCTTCCACCCTGTATGTGTGGATTCCCCGGAGGTGCTACAGTTGTAGCACTTGGACGAGCCGCGCAAAGGGGAGCTGCTCGTGGGACGAGGATAAGGAGGATACGTAGAACGTCTACACTGCCTCGACGCGCTTCATCAAGTTCCGCAACTGTGCGTCTAGTGGTAATCCCGAGATCTAAGACAATAGTAATCCTGGTTTACGCGGTAGATTTTTTTTTGATTTGCACTAGTGTAGCCTACATGTATCCCTATAGTGGTATCAGAGCCGATGATGTTCAGTTATAGGTTCGGGAAGTTTTCATATGGTGATATGTAGATCGATATGAATGATGTGATCATTTATATGGCAGTGGTTCAGGATTGATCTGTGATCTTGCTTTCTATGATCGTGATTCTGAGGTCGTCGAATGACTTACCCCTACCGTCCGGTTTCCGCCATCAGGGTAGACAGTGATACATAAATCCTGTTGAATTATGCGAAGATCAATATGATTGATCGAATCGGAACCTAGATCTAAAATCTATGTACCGTGATCAAAGGATTTTGGTCGAATCGGAACAATAGTCAGTTGATGTTAAATTTGATTTGCCGATCAAAATCCTTAAAGAAAATTGTGTAGATACTGCGAGGTGCGCTGCCCCTTCTAACCCCACAGGGGGAGAACCCCTAGACCCCCTTAGTCGTAGCCCCTTTTCGTATCTCGTTAAAGTACTAGGTGCTGCAAGTTCACATGATCTGGTAGAATGCGATTTTATGCATGACTTGTTTTTTCAGGATGTATGTGATCAGTATGGCCCATATATGTATGTGATGCATGTATGAAAATTTTCATGACTTGCGTATCGTGAGTACGGAAACATGGCTGGAGCCAAATGTGTTGTCATTTATTGTAATGGCCCGCGTGCCAACTTGTGATGATCCCATACTATGTAATTTTGATTACTAGCTGTTAGGAGTAATAGCTTGTATTAGTTCTTGGAGGACTCATCACTTGGAGGGTGGCTCACATGGAACATGAAGATGGAGATCATCATGGTGGACATGTTCTATGGCGATGGAGACCACCATGATAAAATGGGCCATACTGTGTCACATCTATGTGATTGCTATTCTTATGCGTTTTACTACTATGCATGCTTAGATGATAGAAGTAGAACGATCTCTCACAAAGTTTAAGTTAAATCATGCCCTCCCAACCAAACCTTGCACCATCCTATGCCCTATACAATCGTTGGTGGGCCTATGAAATTAGGGTGCCGCGATTTTCCTTGGCTGGATGGGTTTGTATCGAATACCTACACGCATAAGGGTTAGTCAGCTTGACAATGTCATCTTAATAGTTAAGGACCTTGGGGCATAAACGTTGGGCGCCTAGTTTAGACATAGAGATGTCACCCAACAGCAAGACTAATATGTGATATGATTAGCAAAGAGTTGCTTACCGATTTACCTTGTCTTCTAGCAGTGATGCTAAAGCTCACTAGTCGACTTGTTAATTGTGGATCTTGAATCACTTAGTATCAATAGAGGGATGTTGATTTAAGTGGGAGTATATGCTTTTAAATTGTTTAATATGTTTTACTCTTTCATGGTTAGATGGCTTAGTATTTTTCATGTTTTCTGTTGTAGATCAATGGCACCGAAAACTGCATCACCTTTTTCATTGCGTTCGATTCTTGACAAAGATAAACTAAATGGAACAAACTATTTGTACTGGGTCCATAACATGAGAATTGTTCTCAGGTCTGATAAAAAGGAAATTGTTCTGGATACCACAATCCCCGATGAACCTGCTGATAATTCAACTGCTGCCATTAAGAATGCCTACAAGAGAGCATGTGATGATTCTATTGAGGTTAGTTGTCTTATGCTTGCATGCATGGAACCTGAACTCCAAAAGAAGTTTGAGGATCAGGAAGCTTATTATATGATCGTCGCGCTTAGGGACATGTTCTAGACTCAGGCAAGGACTGAGAGGTACAATGCCGCAAAGTCCTTTGTGGAATGCAAGCTGGCAGAGGGAGCAGGTGTAGGCCCCCATGTGATCAAAATGGTTGGTTACAGTCAGACTTTGGAAATGTAGGGGTTCGTAGCATGGAAGACAAAAAATTTCTACCGCATACAAACAAACAAGCCAAGATCTATCTACTAGATTGTAGCAACGAGTCGATGGAATAACTCACCCTCGAAGATTCCAAAGTGTTTAACGAGAGCGGATTCTCGTGGGTGATGTAGTCGTACTATTGCCGATCTCAAGATCGTGTAGACGATCCTTCCGGCGGTGCGTTCCGGCAGCGCTTCCGCAGTCGGTCACACGTTCGGTACTCGATGAATACCTTCCTCTCCCTTGTTCCAGCAGGCAGCAGAGGTTGTAGCACTCTCCTCGCGATTCCGGCAGCACGACGGCGTGGTACCGGAAGTAGAGGGGAGATCTCGCAGGGCTTGGCCTTAAGCCAGAGCGAGTATGGTGGACTATGAGAGAGGCCTCGGTGATCTAGGGTTTAGACACACTAAGGAGAGAGGGCTAGGACGGCGGCTAGGTCTTGGGGAAAGCCCCAAGTCGGCGGCTAGGGTTTGCCCTAGGGCGGCGGCGGCTGCAGGAGGGCCCGCGGCTAGGGCTAGGGTTTTGGGTGGTGGAGTTGTGTGTTTGGAGGGGCAGCCCTTCCCCTCCTTTTATAGGTGGGAGGGCGCGGCCAAGGGGAAGGGAGTCCTCCCCCAACTCGGCCTCCAAGGCCGTCGGTGGAGGGAGAGTAACTCCTCCCCAAGTAGGTTTCCTACTCTCCCTCCACCAAGCAAACTTGCCGTTTGACTTTTCAAATTGGCGTTTGACTTTTCAAACTAGGCTTTGATTTATCCCTTTATTTTGCTCAGCGATGACACCTAGTACATGATGCAACCATTCCAACTTGTTATGACACATTCATGTACCCTTCCCCTCCGGAGTGCCGGACATTCCAGAACCTTCTAGAACATTCCCGATGAAAACACCGGAACCATTCTCCAACCCCGAAACAGGACTTTCCTTATATGAATCTTATTCTCCGGACCATTCCGGATCTCCTCGTGATATCCCGGATCCCATCCGAGACTCCGAACAACATTCGGTCTCTTACTCATCATTCCATAACTACTCAACAACATCGAATCCTTAAGTGTGTCTCCCTACGGTTCATGAATTATGCGGACATGATCGAGACACTTCTCCGATCAATAACCAATAGAGGAATCTGGAAATTCATATGGTTCCCACATATTTCTACGATTACTTTGCGATCGAATGAACCACTTACATATGATACCAATTTCCCTTTGTCTCACGATAGTTTACTTATCCGAGGTTTTGATCGTCGGTATCTCTGCATACCTAGTTCAACCTCGTTACTGATAAGTACTCTTTTCTCGTTTCTGTGATATGTGATCCCTTGTGAGCTAGTCACATGCTTGCAAGCCAATTGGATGACATTCCACCGAGAGGGCCCAGAGTATATCTATCCGTCATATGGATGGACAAATCCCACTCTTGATCCATGTGTCTCAACCAATACTTTCCGAACACTCAATGCCACCATTATAACCACCCAGTTACGGTGTGGTGTTTGATGTCATCAAAGCATCCTTCCCGTGATGGTGATATGCATGATCTCATGGTCGAAGGAATTAGGTTACTATGTATCAGAAAGCATATAGCAATTGAACTATTAAAATGACTTGATCTTTATGCTACGCTTATCTATAGGAGTATGTCCATCATATCATTCTCCTAACGATATGATCTTGTTGTTAATAACATCTCAATGTTCATGATAGGGAAACCACAATCATTTATTAACCAACAAGCTAGTATTATAAAGAGGCTTTACTAGGGACTCTAATTTAGTTTACAAATCACACAAGTATTAATGTTTCCTTGTTAATACTATTATAGCATGAATGTAAACATTTATCATAAACACAAAGATATAATAATAACTACATTTATTATTGCATCTAGGGCATATCTCTAATAGTCTCCCACTTGCACTAGAGTCAACTAATCTAGATTTCATGGTAATATACCGAACACCCATGGCAGTTTGGTGTTGGTCATGTTTTGCCCTCGGGAGAGGTTTAGTCAACGGATCCGCCACATTCAGATCTGTGTGTACTTTGCAAATCTTTATGTCACCATCTTGGAAATGTTCTCGAATAGCGTGAAAACGTAGCTTGATGTGCTTTAGCTTCTTGTGTGACCTTGGTTCTTGCGCATTGGCTATGGCACCCATGTTATCACAGTAGATAGACATTGGGTCCAGCGCACTTGGAACCACACCGAGCTCTGTAATGAACTCCTTCATCCATATCGCTTCTTGTGAAGCCTCCGAAGCAGCTATGTATTCCGATTCAGTTGAAGATCTCGCCACAACGCTTTGCTTTGCACTCCTCTAGCTAACAGCTTCACCATTCAAAGTAAATACGTATCCAGATTGAGATTTAGAATCATCCGGATCGGTGTTCCAACTAGCATCGGTGTAACCATTAACAATGAGCTGTTCATCACCTCCATAAGAAAGAACCATATCCTTAGTTCTTCTCAAGTACTTAAGGATGTTTTTGACCGCTGTCCAATGATCCACTCCTGGATCACTTTGATATCTGCTAGTCAAACTAACATCATATGCAAAGTCGGGTCTAGTACATAGCATGGCATACATTAGAGATCCTATGGCTGAGGCATAGGGAGTCTTACTCATCCTTTCTCTATCTTCTACCGTTGCTGGACTTTGAGTTTTACTCAAGGTCGTATTGGGCAACATGGGCAAGAACCCTTTTTTGCTATCTTCCATTCCAAACCTCTTTAGAACTTTGTCCAAATATGTACTTTGTGACAATGATATTAGGCGTCTCGATCTATCTCTATAAATCTTTATGCCTAATATGTAAGATGCTTCGCCAAGTTCTTTCATTGAAAAACTATTATTCAAATATTCCTTGACACTATTAAGAAGGTCTACATAATTCCCAATCAACAATATGTCATCTACATACAGTATTAAGAATGCTACAGAGCTCCCACTCACTTTCTTGTAAATACAAGCTTCTCCATAAGTTTGTATAAAACCAAAACTTTTGATTACCTTATCAAAACATTGATTCCAACTTCGGGATGCTTGCTTCAATCCATATATGGACCGTTGAAGTTTCCATACCTTGTTAGCATCTTTAGGATCGACAAAACCTTTGGGTTGCATCATACACAACTCTTCATCAATGTCTCCATTGAGGAACGCTGTTTTGACATCCATCTGCCATATCTCATAATCATAATATGCAGCGATTGCTAACAAAATCCTTACAGACTTTAGCTTCGCTACTGGTGAGAAAGTCTCATCGTAGTCAACTCCTTGAATTTGTCGAAACCCTTTTGCGACAAGTCGAGCTTTATAGACAGTAACATTACCATCAGCATATGTTTTCTTCTTGAAAATCCATTTGTTCTCGACAGCCTTCCGGCCATCCGGTAAGTCCACCAAAGTCCATACTTGGTTTTCGTACATGGATCCAATCTCGGATTTCATGGCTTCTTGCCATTTATTGGAATCTGGGCTCATCATCGCTTCCTCATATGTCGCAGGGTCATCGGTGTTGTCCACCAACATGACACTCATGACGGGATCATACCAATCAGGAGTGGTACGAGTTCTCGTTGATCTGTGAGGTTCTGTAGCAACTACAACCGAAGTTTCATGATCATCATCATTAGCTTCCTCTATTATTGGTGCAGGCACCACGGGAACTTCTTCTAGTTCTGCGCTACTCGCAAGTTCGAGAGAAGGTTCAACAACCTCGTCGAGTTCTACTTTCCTTCCAGTCACTTCTTTTGAGAGAAATTCCTTCTCTAGAAAGGATCCATTCTTGGCAACAAAGATTTTGCCTTCGGATCTATGACAGAAGGTATACCCAATAGTTTCCTTTGGGTATACTATGAAGACGCATTTTTCCGCTTTGGGTTCAAGCTTGTCCGGCTATAACTTCTTTACATAGTCTTCGTAACCCCAAACTTTAAGGAACGACAATTTAGGTTTCTTCCCAAACCATAATTCATACGGTGTCGTTTTAACGGATTTAGATGGTGCCCTATTTAAAGTGAATACAGCTATTTCTAATGCATAACCCCAAAATGATAGCGGTAAATCTGTAAGTGACATCATAGAACAAACCATATCTAAGAGAGTTCGATTACGATGTTCGGACACACCATTTCGCTGTGGTGTTCCCGGCGGTGTCAATTGTGAAAGTATTCCGCATTTCTTCAAATGCTCGCCAAACTCGTAACTTAGATATTCACCTCCACGATCAGAACGTAGAAATTTAATCTTCTTGTTACGTTGATTCTCCACCTCACTTTGAAATTCCTTAAACTTCTCGAAAGTTTCGGACTTATGTTTCATGAAATAGATATACCCATATCTACTCATGTCACATCCCAAGATTTTCCAAATCTTGTAATGTGAAAAATAAAATAAACAAAATAATTTTTTGTTGAAAATCAGGGTGAAAAGAAACTTTTGTTTCTAAATGGAAACTTAAAATCCCATCTTGAACAAACTTTGGTTAAAATTTGAATTCAACAAAATCCAAATCCTAAAAACCCTAATGGAAGAAAATCATTTCCATGTTATCTCCAAGCCTATGGATTTGATCCATATAAAAATTTGCCAACAAACTTTTACAAATGATCAAGAAAGACAAATAGAAATATTATAAGACCATATAAATTGGTTTCACTTAATTTGGAGCCATAGATAAAATCTTATGAATAAAATAAGATAAGGAAATTAAATTTCCAAAGCTAATAAAACCCTTATCCAAAAGTCCATACCAAATGGTGAGCAAATAATCCTAAAGATATATAAAAGGATAAATAAATCTCAAATAAGATTTTACCAAATTGGAATCACCAAGTTTGGATCTATAAATAAAAAGATATGGATTTTATAAGATGAAGAAAGAATTATTATTTAAAGAAAACTTAAAGACCAAATCAAATCTTGGCCAAATCCTTAAGCAAATGGAATGAATGTAATCCCAATCCAAATAAAATAAAAGGATAAAGAATTTCCTAAATAAAATAAATTGGCATAAACCAAATCCTATTGGAATAAAGACAAACCCAAATTTTAAATGATTAATAAATCTTATTAAAAACTTTTCCAAATAATTCAAGATGAATTATTTGACACCCTTTTAAGTAAACAAAACTTACTAAAAGGTTTTGGAAGAATTTAGAAGTCAAATGGAAATTAAAAACATTATTAAATCCTATTTTGATTTAAAACAAGGGCCCTTTTTATTAATTAAAAAGACCCCAAAAAGAATAAAATAAATTCCCAAAATTGACATCAGAATGTGCTACTAATCAATATTTAAATCTACACAAAATTTGGTAAAGGTTTGAATCCAAATGAGTGTTTGCTTGGTGGTTCAAAATCAAAACAGAATTAAAGAAATGGAAAAAGAAAAACAAACAGAACAAAAAAAAGGAGAAAACAAGCCAGCCCAGCCGGCCAGCCCAACTAGGCCCAACCAGCCCACCTATCCCCCTCCCCCGAAACGTTTTTCCTCACTCGCAAAAGAACCCGCGGATACACTGACGCGTAGACCCCACTCCCCCTCTCTCTCTCACGCGGACAGACACGCCCCACCTGTCAGCTTTCTCCCCTACCCACGACGACCCCTTCTTTCCCCAAACCTCGTCGTTTCTGCTGTTAAACGCCGACGTCAATACACCTTAATGCCGCGTTAATCCCTCGCCGTGACCATGCAGTGATAAATGCCAAGCTCCCCTCTTCCTTCTTCCCCAAACCACACCCCACAGGAGCCACCGGGCTGCACAAATTTCCCCTCCGAACCTCACTGTCTCCGACGGCTTTCCTTTCCGATTCCGGACAGTATCCTCCGCCCCTTGCCTCCTCGAGCACACAGACATGATCCCCATCTCCTGGCGAACGTCCCCGTAGTGTCGGCTCGTTCCCGAGCGCCCCAGAACATCGGCAACGATGACGACCCGTAGTGCCACCGCCTACCTTTCCCTCCGGCGAGATTTCCTGGTAAGCTCGGACCGCCCCGAAGCTATTCAATGATGCACGCCTGTTCCCTGATACCGTGCGCATCTAACGCATCCTTTATTTTGCTTTGGCACGCCTTGTAGCCTCGCCCCGTCGACGTCTGACCGCACCCGAGGCACAGCCCAACTCCGACGAGGAATTCCTGCAACCCCAGTGCGCCCCTTGACCAACCACGAGTACCTTGAGCTTCCCCATGCCACGGCGATCACGGTGAGCCACCTCTCCACCTTCCTTGCTTCCTCTATCGCCAGCTCCGCTGCTAGCCGAGCGTCTCCGCCGCGCGCTGCCGCTGAGCGCCGCCAGAGTTTGGTCAAATCATCGCTAGCCGTTGGATGCAAATCGTAAGGATGCAATAGAATCACTTAACGCCGAAAGGGTATGCAAACTGTGCCGCTCGATCTAACTTAGATCTGACGCCTCACAGCGACCGATCAGCGCGAAACAGTACGCGCGAATAGGAAAGCGCCACGTGGCTCTGCTCGTTTGAATTAAAACAAATTTGATCTATTAGAAGTTAGATTTTGTAAAATCTGTAACTTTTAATCTACATGTCCAAATTATGCAAACTTTATATCAATGGATTCAGAAAAACAAGCCCTAGCCAACCATGCACTTTGTTTAGTAAAAAGCTTCTGGTAAAATGTTTGTTTTTGCAGAAACTTATGTATGCTTGTTTAGGTTATAAAAATTATTCTAAAATGATTTTGGGGATAAAATATTTGGAAAATGGTTTGTTTTGAACCTACTGACCATAGGAAACAAATTGTAGTTACAAAAATGTATTTGGTGAAACAAAATAATGAATCTTTGATTTAAACCATTTCTAGTCAAATAAAAATATAGTTTAATTGTTAAAAATGATTTTGGAAGAAAATCTTTGGGAAATGTTTTGGAAATAGACTCTCTGACCCTAAACACAAGATTTTATGGTTTTAAAACATATTTTGTTAAACCTATAGATTGTTGCCTTATTAAAAGCATTTCTTCACCACATAAAATAATGACATGGTTTAAAAATGGTTTATGAAGTAAAATCTTATACAAATGATTTTTCCACTTTATAAAATGACCATTAGGTGTTCTCAAATGTTTATGAACCATTAGAAACCACTTTTAAAAATAAAACAATCTTTAGCATGCTTGCATGCATTGTTTTGTTACTACGATTTTATGTGATGAATTGCTTGAATGGTAGATTGAAATATTGTTGCTTGATTGAATTGTAGTGATTTGAAGTGAGTGAACATTGCAAAGATCAAGGAGTGAACTCATACTCTCTACCAAAAAGGCAAGTGATTCTTCATACTTTGTCCCATTATTTTCACTATGCATTAGTGATATTTCTAAGTAAGACTTGCATGAAATTTTTGCTAAGTATAAACCATGCCATGGGAAATCCTAGTAGATGAAACCTTAGTAGAAAATTTCTAAGTTAAGATTCCTACTACTATCATGCTTAGCTTAGCTAATAGAAGACAAGGGTGGAATATATAACTATGTTATGGAAAATTTCTAAGTCTGAGGACTTGTGTTTATTTAATAAAACAACTAAGTTAATGAATCACCTGGGTGGAATGGAAGGAATGGTTTGTGTTGAGTGCTCATGCAAGTCCAGTATGCTGGGGGAAACTTAGGCTTCACCAAGTCCAGTATGTTGGGGAATACTTGGTGTCTCACTTGTGGATGGCCACCCAGGAACAAAGAGATTTGAGAAGTCAAATGTTGAGAAGCTTCAAGTGCAACCACTTGTCGTTATGGGCTCTGCCTGGATCATATAGGTTACAATAACTTAGCCAAATGGACAGTTGGTGGTAGGGGTTTGATAGGTTGGAGCGCGTCCATTCTGGTCTAAGGGAAGGCTTCTGAAAGATCTTGTCTTGGTGAAACCAAGTCTTGTGGGGAAAGTGCACCACCTATGCAGAGTGAAAAATCTAAGTACTTAGCCATGTCCCTGGTAAAGGACAATTTTAGCATCAAGACATGGAAGCTATAAAGAATCTCATCATCCAAATTTCTAAGTTAAAAACTTGTGGTTGAACAAGGGTTTAAGGTTCACCAATTTCTATTGGTGGTTCCTTGGGTGATTTTTGTCAAACAAAAACTTAGTGTTTCCAAATGATAAGGAAAATCTATTTTGAGCAATGCAAGCCTAAGCTCCACTTAGCCAAATGCATATAGATGATAGACTCCACTATACTACCATAGTATCACTTGCCAATACAATTCAAATGTATTGACCCTTGTGGCTGTAACTTGTAATGTTGCAGGTTTGTTTGATGTTAGTGGAGTTTTATTGATTAGGATTACAAGCCTACAACCAACATGTCTGCCTGTGGCACTTTGAAGATGAAGGACCCCATGCTATTGTTATATTCTGCTGCATTGTAATGAGATAGCCAAATGAGCTATGTAAGATGTAATAAATTATTTTATTCCTGGTTATAAAGTTGTATTATGACCTTTGTTTCTTGATATTACATCTTAACTGTGGATGCTAGCTATTGATCTAGGGACTAGCATTGTAAACACAGGGATCTCTACCTTATTAAAGGTTGGGAACCTTACAGATGGTATCAGAGCATTGTGTTGCCTGTAGGATTTGTAAACCTAGGATTGGACAAAACCCCTTAGAAAAATAGGAATTGTATTTGTTCCAAAACTTATTTACAAACAATCTTGTAAACTCTTTCCTCAACCATTTTGGTTTTGATTTTACACCTCTTCTATTTCAATCTTGATGGACAAAGCCTTTCCCATGACCAAAGACTTCACCATGTGCTAAGGACTTCTTCAACTCTAATGACTTCAACATCTTCAACTCTAATGACTTCAACATCTTCAACATTTTCACCAAGGACATCAACTTGGATATTACTAAGGACTACAAGTGGGACAAGAAATATTACTCAAGACTTGAAGACTAAGGAAATACAACTTAGAAGGAACCATGATCACCTTTGAAGTTTTTGAGACCAATAAATTTTCTCCAAGGATACAAAGATCTTGTTCATGAAGAATCAACTAAGAAGGATGGAAAGATTTCAAGTGAACCATATAGATGGACCACCATATTTAGTTTAAGTCAAACCCACCAACTTATGTGGTGTAACAAAAATATTTTTGGTTGCCTAAAAATATGCTTGAAAACTTGTTGTTTGAAAAGAGTGTTTATTTGTGATTACTTGCACATTGCTTGAGTGAATTGTGATGTGTGTGATTAGAATTATTTCCTTAGAAATATCCTGCCTATTCTAATCTCAATCCAATCCAAACAGATGACTTCTCCAAGAGACTCCAACATCAAGGATGGTGACAACAACAACAACAACCAAGAGGTCAACATGAGAGAACTCGTAGCAACCCAAACCCAGTTGAACCAAGTGACAGTTTAATTCATAGCCAACACCAGTGAGGTAGATCCAACCATGCAAAGGTTCTTGGAAGCCAAAACCCAATTGTTGCATAAGGTGACAGATCAAATGATCAACATGGAAGGCAACTCTTCCAAAGGAGTTTGTGACAACAAGGATGACAAAAATGTTATTCTAGAAGGAACCCAAGCTTGCAATATTTGTGGAGACAAGGATCACAATTCCAAGGAGCATGAAGATCAATGCCCCAATTGTGAAGAGAAACATCCAATTGACCAATGCCCCACATCCCAAGCTACTTGTTACCTATGTGAAGGAAACAATCATGTCCCTATCCAATGCCCCATCTATTCCATAGTTGAACAAAGGAAACAAGGTGGAGTGCAACAACTGATTGCAGACTACCATGAGAGAGCCAAGTCTACCAAGAAGGATGAAGACAAAGGAAAATCTCATCTTGTACCTCATAGCAACATGCCTCAATTTAAAGGACCAAAGAGGAGACATATGTATTATCCAAGGAGCATTAGAAGGTCAAGGAAACCAGTAAACATTCCTACCTATGAGATAACATATGAAGAACATGAACTAGAAGCACTCCTAGCTTTGGAGAAACCCAAGAAAAAGAAGGACAAAATCCATGTGCAATGTGGTCATTGCAAAGAAATGGGACACTATGCCAGTGAATGTCCAGAGAAGCAGAAGTATAAGGAGATTAGCCAAGTGTGGTGCAACAACTGCAAAGAGCTAGGCCATTATGTAGCAACTTGCCCACAGAAGATACGTGATGAACTCAATCTTATCACATGTTACAATTGTGGTAACCAAGGACATTATGCAAGCAACTGTCCAGAAAAGATGAAGCACAAGATAAACAAGCCTGTGAAGGATCTCAGCCTTGTCACATGTTTCAAGTGTGGAAACAAAGGACGCTATGCAGATGTTTGTCCAGAGAGATTTCAACAAGATCCCAAGAAGGCCAATATGTAATCTAGATGGAATATTTTAAAGGGTGGTAGTACCCTAGATGCTTTGAGCCAATTTGTAACCCCTAGCCTCCCCAAATCTCGGGACGAGATTTATTTTAAGGGTGGTAGCCTGTCACATCCCAAGATTTTCCAAATCTTGTAATGTGAAAAATAAAATAAACAAAATAATTTTTTGTTGAAAATCAGGGTGAAAAGAAACTTTTGTTTCTAAATGGAAACTTAAAATCCCATCTTGAACAAACTTTGTTTAAAATTTGAATTCAACAAAATCCAAATCCTAAAAACCCTAATGGAAGAAAATCATTTCCAAGTTATCTCCAAGCCTATGGATTTGATCCTTATAAAAATTTGCCAACAAACTTCAAGAAAGACAAATAGAAATATTATAAGACCATATAAATTGGTTTCACTTAATTTGGAGCCATAGATAAAATCTTATGAATATAATAAGATAAGGAAATTAAATTTCCAAAGCTAATAAAACCCTTATCCAAAAGTCCATACCAAATGGTGAGCAAATAATCCTAAAGATATATAAAAGGATAAATAAATCTCAAATAAGATTTTACCAAATTGGAATCACCAAGTTTGGATCTATAAATAAAAAGATATGGATTTTATAAGACGAAGAAAGAATTATTATTTAAAGAAAACTTAAAGACCAAATCAAATCTTGGCCAAATCCTTAAGCAAATGGAATGAATGTAATCCCAATCCAAATAAAATAAAAGGATAAAGAATTTCCTAAATAAAATAAAATGGCATAAACCAAATCCTATTGGAATAAAGACAAACCCAAATTTTAAATGATTAATAAATCTTATTAAAAACTTTTCCAAATAATTCAAGATGAATTATTTGACACCCTTTTAAGTAAACAAAACTTACTGAAAGGTTTTGGAAGAATTTAGAAGTCAAATGGAAATTAAAAACATTATTAAATCCTATTTTGATTTAAAACAAGGGCCCTTTTTATTAATTAAAAATACCCCAAAAAGAATAAAATAAATTCCCAAAATTGACATCAGAATGTGCTACTAATCAATATTTAAATCTACACAAAATTTGGTAAAGGTTTGAATCCAAATGAGTGTTTGCTTGGTGGTTCAAAATCAAAACAGAATTAAAGAAATGGAAAACGAAAAACAAACAGAACAAAAAAAAAAGGAGAGAACAAGCCAGCCCAACTAGGCCCAACCAGCCCACCTATCCCCCTCCCCCGAAACATTTTTCCTCACTCACAAAAGAACCCGCGGAGACACTGACGCATACACCCTACTCCCCCTCTCTCTCACGCGGATAGACACGTCCCACCTGTTAGCTTTCTCCCCTACCCACGACGACCCCTTCTTCCCCCAAACCTCGTTGTTTCTGCTGTTAAACGCCGATATCAATACGCCTTAATGCCGCGTTAATCCCTCGCCATGACCACGCAGTGATAAATGCCAAGCTCCCCTCTTCCTTCTTCCCCAGACCACACCCCACAGGAGCCACCGGGCTGCACAAATTTCACCTCCGAACCTCACTGTCTCCGACGGCTTTCCTTGCCGATTTCGGCCAGTATCCTCTGCCCCTTGCCTCCTCGAGCACACAGACGTGATCCCCATCTCCTGGAGAACGTCCCCGTAGTGCCGGATCATTCCCGAGTGCCCCAGAACATCGGTAATGACGACGACCCGTAGTGCCACCACCTGCCATTCCCTCCGGCGAGATTTCCTGGTAAGCTCGGACCGCCCCAAAGCTATTCGATGATGCACGCTTGTTCCCTGATACCGTGCGCATCTAAAGCATCCTTTATTTTGCTTTGGCACGCCTTGTAGCCTCGCCCGGTCGACGTCTGACCGCACCCGAGGCACAGCCCAACTCCGACGAGGAATTCCTGTAACCCCAGTGCGCCCCTTGACCAACCGCGAGTACCTTGAGCTTCCCCGTGCCACGGCGATCACGGTGAGCCACCTCTCCACCTTCCTTGCTTCCTCTATCGCCAGCTCCGCCGCTAGCCGAGCGTCACCGCTGCGCGCTGCCGCTGAGCGCCGCCAGAGTTTGGTCAAATCATCGCTAGCCGTTGGATGCAAATCGTAAGGATGCAATAGAATCACTTAACGCCGAAAGGGTATGTAATCTATGCCACTCGATCTAACTTAGATCTCACGCCTCACAGCGACCGATCCGCGCGAAACGGTACGCGCGAATAGGAAAGCGCCACGTGGCTCTGCTCGTTTGAATTAAAACAAATTTGATCTATTAGAAGTTAGATTTTGTAAAATCTGTAACTTTTAATCTACACGTCCAAATTTTGCAAACTTTATATCAATGGATTCAGAAAAATAAGCCCTAGCCAACCATGCACTTTGTTTAGTAAAAAGCTTCTGGTAAAATGTTTGTTTTTGCAGAAACTTATGTATGCTTGTTTAGGTTATAAAAATTATTCTAAAATGATTTCGGGTATAAAATATTTGGCAAATGGTTTGTTTTGAACCTACTGACCATAGGAAACAAATTGTAGTTTCAAAAATTTATTTGGTGAAACAAAAGAATGAATCTTTGATTTAAACCATTTCTAGTCAAATAAAAATATAGTTTAATTGTTAAAAATGATTTTGGAAGAAAACCTTTGGGAAATGTTTTGGAAATAGACTCTCTGACCCTGAACACAAGATTTTATGGTTTGAAAACATATTTTGTTAAACCTATAGATTGTTACCTTATTAAAAGCATTTCTTCACCACATAAAATAATGACATGGTTTAAAAATGGTTTATGAAGTAAAATCTTATACAAATGATTTTGCCACTTTATAAAATGACCATTAGGTGTTCTCAAATGTTTATGAACCATTAGAAACCACTTTTACAAATAAAACAATCTTTAGCATGCTTGCATGCATTGCTTTGTTACTACGATTTTATGTGATGAATTGCTTGAATGGTAGATTGAAATATTGTTGCTTGATTGAATTGTAGTGATTTGAAGTGAGTGAACATTGCAAAGATCAAGGAGTGAACTCATACTCTCTATCAAAAAGGCAAGTGATGCTTCATACTTTGTCCCATTATTTTCACTATGCATTAGTGATATTTCTAAGTAAGACTTGCATGAAATTTTTGCTAAGTATAAACCATGCCATGGGAAATCCTAGTAGATGAAACCTTAGTAGAAAATTTCTAAGTTAAGATTCCTACTACTATCATGCTTAGCTTAGCTAATAGAAGACAAGGGTGGAATATATAACTATGTTATGGAAAATTTCTAAGTCTGAAGACTTCTGTTTATTTAATAAAACAACTAAGTTAATGAATCACCTGGGTGGAATGGAAGGAATGGTTTGTGTTGAGTGGTCATGCAAGTCCAGTATGATGGGGGAAACTTGGGCTTCACCAAGTCTAGTATGCTGGGGAATACTTGGTGTCTCACTTGTGGATGGCCACCCAGGAACAAAGAGATTTGAGATGTAAAATGTTGAGAAGCTTCAAGTGCAACCACTTGGCATTATGGGCTCTGCCTGGATCATATAGGTTGCAATTACTTAGCCAAATGGACAGTTGGTGGTAGGGGATTGATAGGTTGGAGCGCGTCCATTCTGGTCTAAGGGAAGGCTTCTGAAAGATCTTGTCTTGGTGAAACCAAGTCTTGTGGGGAAAGTGCACCACCTCTGCAGAGTGAAAAATCTAAGTACTTAGCCATGTCCCTGGTAAAGGACAATTTGAGCATCAAGACATGGAAGCTATCAAGAATC
Organism: Avena sativa; assembly: GCA_916181665.1. Taxonomy (NCBI): domain Eukaryota; kingdom Viridiplantae; phylum Streptophyta; class Magnoliopsida; order Poales; family Poaceae; genus Avena; species Avena sativa. The sequence continues at coordinate 136,052,557 of OV702295.1, forward strand.
TCATCATCCAAATTTCTAAGTTAAAAACTTGTGGTTGAACAAGGGTTTAAGGTTCACCAATTTCTATTGGTGGTTCCTTGGGTGATTTTTGTCAAACAAAAACTTAGTGTTTCCAAATGATAAGGAAAATCTATTTTGAGCAATGCAAGCCTAAGCTCCACTTAGCCAAATGCATATAGATGATAGACTCCACTATACTACCATAGTATCACTTGCCAATACAATTCAAATGTATTGACCCTTGTGGCCGTAACTTGTAATGTTGCAGGTTTGTTTGATGTTAGTGGCGTTTTATTGATTAGGATTACAAGCCTACAACCAACATGTCTGCCTGTGGCACTTTGAAGATGAAGGACCCCATGCTATTGTTATATTCTGCTGCATTGTAATGAGATAGCCAAATGAGCTATGTAAGATGTAATAAATTATTTTATTCCTGGTTATAAAGTTGTATTGTGACCTTTGTTTCTTGATATTACATCTTAACTGTGGATGCTAGCTATTGATCCTGGGACTAGCATTGTAAACACAGGGATCTCTACCTTATTAAAGGTTGGGAACCTTACAACTCAAGTCATCCGTGAAGGTAAGAACATAACGATAACCATCGCGCGATGCTACACTCATTGGACCACACACATCGGTATGTATGATTTCCAATAAGTCCGTAGCTCGCTCCATCATTCCAGAAAATGGAGTCTTAGTCATTTTACCCATCAGACATGCTTCACATCTTTCAAGTGATTCGAAATCAAGTGATTCAAGAAGTCCATCGGAATGGAGTTTCTTCATACGCTTCACTCCAATGTGACCAAGACGACAGTGCCACATATAGGTCGAGTTATCGCTTGATTTCAAACGTTTAGCTTCAATGTTATTAATATGTGTATTTCCACTATCGAGATTTAATAAGAATAGACCATCTATCAAAGGTGCATGTGCATAAAACATATTACTCATATAAATCGAACAACCATTATTCTCGGACTTAAACAAGTAACCGTCTCGCAATAAACAAGATCCCGATATAATGTTCATGCTTAACGCAGGCACCAAATAACAATTATTTAAGTATAAAACTAATCCCGATGGTAGATGAAGAGGTAGCGTGCCGACCGCGATCACATCAACCTTTGATCCATTTCCTACGCGCATCGTCACCTTGTTCTTCGCTAGCTTCCGTTTATTCTGCAGTACCTGTTTCGAGTTACAAATATGAGCAACCGAACCAGTATCAAATACCCAGGCACTACTATGAGTACTAGTGAGATACACATCAATAACATGTATATCGGATATACCTTTCTTCTTGATGTTGCCGTTCTTCAAATCCGCCAAGTACTTTGGGCAATTCCCCTTCCAGTGACCTTCTCCCTTGCAGTAAAAGCACTCAGTATCAGGCTTAGGTCCAGCCTTGGTCTTCTTCGTCGGTGCGGTAACTTTATTACCACCCTTCTTGAAGTGTCCCTTTTGCTTAGACTTGCCTTTCTTGAATTTGGTGGTCTTATTTACCATCAACACTTGGTGCTCTTTCTTGATCTCCACTTCTGCAGATTTTAACATGGAGAAGAGTTCTGGCAACTGCTTGTTCATGCTTTGCATATTGTAGTTCATCACAAAGTTCTTGTAACTTGGTGGTAGTGATTGGAGGACACGGTAAATCCCCAAAGCATTAGGAATCACTATACCCAAGCTTTGGAGTTTGTTTGCGTGCCCAGACATCTTAAGCACATGCTCACTGACGGAGCTGCCCTCTTCCATCTTGCAGTTAAAGAACTTTTCAGAAGCCTCATAGCTCTCAACTGCCGCGTGAGTCTCAAATATCAGTTTGAGTTCACGGACAATATCATGTGGGTCTGAATTCTCAAACCTTTTCTGAAGCTCCGATTCCAAACCATACAATATAGCACACTGAACTGTGGAGTACTGAGTCTTCCGAGGGAGGTAAACATTCTTTACTTCATCGGTAGCAATAGCTGCCGGCGGGTCACCCAGCGGTGCATCTAGCACATAGGTCAAATTACCAGCATTGAGGACAATCCTCAAATTGCGGAACCAATCCGCAAAGTTGCTTCCACTGTTTTTCAACTTTTCTTTCTCTAGGAACGCATTAAAATTGATGGGATGGGCCGCCATTGATCTACAACATATTTGCAATAGTTTAGGCTAAGTTTATGAAAAATTGAGTTCTAATTAATAGTTAAATTAATCTAGGTGAACTCCCACTCAAAACAATATCCCTCACATTGTTTTAGTGATCACACAAACCAAATCCACCACATCAAAACCGATCATCATGAGAGTTGATGTAGCTTCAATGGCGAACAATCAACATGTTCATCATATCTACTATATGATTCATGCTTTACCTTTCGGTGATCCGTGTTCCGAGACCATGTCTGTACATGCTAGGCTCGACAAGATCAAACCTTAGCTTCCGCATGAGCAAATCTGGCTTGCTCACGTTGTATACACTTGCAGAATCTAACACACCCGATCATCACGTGGTGCTTCGAAACAACAAGCTTTAGCAACGGTGCTTACTAAGGATGAACACTTCAGAACTTGAAATTTATGTGCATGAGGGATCATCTTATAATGATACCGTCGTTAACTAAGCAATACAAGATGCATAAAGGATTAACATCACATGCAATTCATAATATGTGATATGATATGGCCTTTCTTCTTTGTGCTTCCGATCTCCATCTTCAAGCACGAACATGATCTCCATCATCACCGGCATTGTATCAAGGTCAATGACGCTGCTCCATGGTTGTCGTCCACCAGCTTCAACTATTACAACTACTTTGAATAGACACGCGGGTCTTAACAGAAATTAAAGACAACCATATGGCTCCTGCCGGTTGCCAACTTACAATAAGGAACATTGCATACATCAAATATAATCACAATCATGGCCATATCACATCACAGCACACCCCTGCAAAACAAAGTTAGACGCCTCTAATTTCTTTGCATATTTTACGTGGTTTGGGGCTTTCAATAAGTGTCGATCTAACTTACGAACAAGAACCACAACGTTGATGTTTGAACTATCAAGTGCCCGTTGTAAATTGGATCTATACTATAATGGGAGAGACAGACACCCGCAAAGCCACTTATGCAATACAAGTTGCATGTTGAGCGTGGAGCAAGTCTCATGAACGATGTCATGTAAGGTTAGCCCGGGCTTCATCCCATCATACCGCAAGATGCAAAGTACACAAGGACCAATTGATAATAAAAGCACCACCGCCCATAATGACCATTGTGTTCTACTCGTGCAACAGATCTACATATAAACCTGGCTCTGATACCACTATAGGGGTTCGTAGCATGGAAAATAAAAAAATTCTACCGCATACAAACAAACAAGCCAAGATCTATCTACTAGATTGTAGCAACGAGTCGATGGAATAACTCACCCTCGAAGATTCCAAAGTGTTTAACAAGAGCGGATTCTCGTGGGTGATGTAGTCGTAGTCTTGCCGATCTCAAGATCGTGTAGACGATCCTTCCGGCGGTGCGTTCCGGCAGCGCTTCCGCAGTCGGTCACACGTTCGGTACTCGATGAAGAACTTCCTCTCCCTTGTTCCAGCAGGCAGCGGAGGTTGTAGCACTCTCCTCGTGATTCCGGCAGCACGACGGCGTGGTACCGGAAGTAGAGGGGAGATCTCGCAGGGCTTCGCCTTAAGACGGAGCGAGTATGGTGGACTATGAGAGAGGCCTCGGTGATCTAGGGTTTAGACACACCAAGGAGAGAGGGCTAGGCCGGTGGCTAGGGCTTGGGGAAAGCCCCAAGTTGGCGGCTAGGGTTTTCCCTAGGGCGGCGGCGGCTGCAGGAGGGCCGGCGGCTAGGACTAGGGTTTTGGGTGGTGGAGTTGTGTGTTTGGAGGGGCAGCCCTGCCCCTCCTTTTATAGGTGGGAGGGCGCGGCCAAGGGGAGGGGAGTCCTCCCCCAACTCGGCCTACAAGGCCGGCGGTGGAGGGAGAGGAACTCCTCCCCAAGTAGGTTTCCTACTCTCCCTCCACCAAGCAAACTTGTCGTTTGACTTTTCAAATTGGCGTTTGACTTTTCAAACTAGGCTTTGATTTATCCCTTTATTTTGCTCGGCGATGACACCTAGTACATGATGCAACCATTCCAACTTGTTATGACACATTCATGTATCCTTCCCCTCCGGAGTGCCGGACATTCCGGAACCTTCTAGAACATTCCCGATGAAAACACCGGAACCATTCTCCAACCCCGAAACAGGACTTTCCTTATATGAATCTTATTCTCCGGACCATTCCGGATCTCCTCGTGATATCCCGGATCCCATCCGAGACTCCAAACAACATTCGGTCTCTTACTCATCATTCCATAACTACTCAACAACATCGAATCCTTAAGTGTGTCTCCCTACGGTTCGTGAATTATGCGGACATGATCGAGACACTTCTCCGATCAATAACCAATAGAGGAATCTGGAAATTCATATGGTTCCCACATATTTCTACGATTACTTTGCGATCGAATGTACCACTTACATATGATACCAATTTCCCTTTGTCTCATGATAGTTTACTTATCCGAGGTTTTGATCGTCGGTATCTCTGCATACCTAGTTCAACCTCGTTACTGATAAGTACTCTTTTCTCGTTTCCGTGATATGTGATCCCTTGTGAGCTAGTCACATGCTTGCAAGCCAATTGGATGACATTCCACCGAGAGGGCCTAGAGTATATCTATCCGTCATATGGATGGACAAATCCCACTCTTGATCCATGTGTCTCAACCAATACTTTCCGAACACTCAATGCCACCTTTATAACCACCCAGTTACGGTGTGGTGTTTGATGTCCTCAAAGCATCCTTCCGGTGATGGTGATATGCATGATCTCATGGTCGAAGGAATTAGGTTACTATGTATCAGAAAGCATATAGCAATTGAACTATTAAAATGACTTGATCTTTATGCTACGCTTATCTATAGGAGTATGTCCATCATATCATTCTCCTAACGATATGATCTTGTTGTTAATAACATCTCAATGTTCATGATAGGGAAACCACAATCATTTATTAACCAACAAGCTAGTATTATAAAGAGGCTTTACTAGGGACTCTAATTTAGTTTACAAATCACACAAGTATTAATGTTTCCTTGTTAATACTATTATAGCATGAATGTAAACATTTATCATAAAGACAAAGATATAATAATAACTACATTTATTATTGCCTCGAGGGCATATCTCCAACAGGAAAAGCTTGGTTTTCCACTAGGCCAAGAGATGGCTACCGATTTCATTTTGGCATCTCTCTCATCTATATATGGGCAGTTCATTTCGAAGTACCATACGCATGGGGTGGAGAAGGTCCTTAATGAGTTACGTGGGATGCTAAAAACAGCAGAAAGTGACACGAAGAACTGTGCAGGGCATAGCCATGTGATGGCTGTGAAGAACAAGCCTAGCTTAAGAAAAAAGGTACTTCTTGGCATAATAGGAAGGGCAAGGCTAAGGATACGATCCCTAAGCCTGCACCCAAGAAAAAAGCTGGACCTGCAGATGACACTGAGTGTATCTTCTGTCATGAACATGGCCACTGGAAGAGAAACTGCAACAAGTACCAGGCTTCTTTGAAGAAGAGTGGAAGTAAGAGTACTTCCCACTTAGGTACGCTTGTTGTAAATGTTGTGGACATTCTTCTCGCTGATTGATGATTTCAGTAGATATGGTTATGTCTACTTGGTGAAGCATAAGTCTGAAACTTTTGAAAAGTTCAAGGAGTTTCAGAGTGAGGTAGAGAATCAACATGGCAAGAAAATAAAGGCCTTGCGATCTTATCGTGGAGGTGAATACTTGAGTCATGAATTTAACAATCATCTTAAGAGTTGCGGAATTGTTCCACAGCTCACACCGCACGGAACACCTCAAAGAAACAGGGTCTCCGAATGGTGCAATCGAACTCTGTTGGACATGGATCGAGAGCCAGTCAGATTTACCATTATCATTTTGGGGTTACGCTCTAGAAACGGCATCATTCACAATTAACAGGGTACCATCCAAGTCCGTAGTTAAGACACCATATGAGATGTGGACTGGAAAGAATCCCGGTTTGTCTTTTCTAAAGATTTGAGGTTGTGATGCATTTGGCAAGCAACTTCAGTCGGACAAGCTAACACCCGAATCAGATAAGTGCATTTTTGTGGGAAATCCGAGGGAAACCTTAGGGTATTACTTCTACAACCAAGAAGATGGCAAAGTGTTTGTCGCTCGTAGCGGTGTTTTCCTAGAGAAAGAGTTTCTCACAAAGGGAACAAGTGGAAGGTCGGTGCGACTTGAAGAAGTTCAAGATGAGCCAGTTGGGGATACTTCTACGAGTGATGCTATTGTAGCAGAACAAGTTGAGGAACCCGTGGCAATTGAAGCACCACAACCACGAAGGTCGGCGAGGCTCAGCGAAACGCGGGAATTATTATTGTTATACAATGATGAGCCTGCGACCTATGCAGAAGCGATGGTGCACCCAGACTCTAAGATTTGGCTGATAGCCATGAGATACGAGATAGAGTCCATGGGAGACAATCAAGTTTGGAACTTGGTTGACCTGCCTGATGGTTTTAAAGCCATCGAGTGCAAATTGATCTATAAGAAGAAGATTGATATGGATGGAAATGTTCACATCCATAAAGTTTGACTTGTTGCAAAAGGTGTTCGACAAGTTCAAGGAGTTGACTATGACGAGACTTTCTCGCCCATAGCGATGCTTAAATCTATACAGATCATTCTATCCATTGCTGCGCATTTTGACTATGAGATATGTGTAACACCCCAGTTTTAGTTAATCTATATTAGGGTTTGTTTTGTGCATCATCTTCCAAAATGCATTGAATAAAATAAAGACAAAACCCTATTTCCCCTCCCTCTCTAAAAGCAATTCAAAATGTTTTGAATTTTGAAAACTACCAAAAAAATGGAGCCCAAATGGAATAAAAGGGCCCCACAATGTTTTATATATTTCACAAAAGTTTCTTGTATTTTTGTAATGCCCAAAACATATTTGAATTTGAAATATAAACAGAAAACAGAAAAAGAATTGGAAAAATGTTTCAGGAAATAAAAACTAGAGCCTGCAACCCTACCAGGACGGCCCATATCTCCTCTCTCATCTCCCTGCCGCACGCGTGCAGCCCGCAGCCGGCACAACACGGGCCACCTAGGCCCGGTACCACTTCACCCACCATTTCGTCGTCTTCCTCACGCACGACAAGAAGCTTGTTGTCGCCGCCGTCGCCGTCGATTCATGCCGCTCTCCTGCCCTTGTCCATCGCGCTCTAGGGTGGGGATAAGAATACCACACTTCCCTGGCCTCAGACTTATCTCCTCCCCCTCTCTCTCCTGACCTCTCTCATTCCCTTCCTGCGAGGTGACCGAAACCCTAGCCGATGATGGTCGTGTTGTTGCGCCTCCACGAGCCACGCCGAGCTTGCTATCGGGTTCGCCTCATCCTCCTCGACCTTCCTATGAAGCCACGCGAGCTGGGAGGATCTGTATCACCGAAATCGAGCTCAACTTCTCCAAGCCCGACGGCCACCACCGTCGCCGTTGCCATCTCTATGTACCTCACCTAGCCTCACCGACCCCTCTGTTAGCTTCATGGCGAGCATCTGGAGCAACGGCTCCCCTCCGATTGCTCCCTCTCGCTCTGTATCCATCATTCATAGTCGACCCGCGAGCGTCACCGCCGCGTGGAGCCGTGTAGCTCGCTCCGATGACCTTACCGTAACGGCGCCGCCCCTATTAGGTAGTCTGGGACGAGCTGATTCAAACACACGCATCCTCGCTAGCCCGTTCACCCCTAGCGCCGTCCCCGCTGTCGTCTGGGAGGATCACCGTTGTTGTGACGTCACGCTGATGTCACCATGATGCCAGCACGCGCACAGTCAGCGCTGGTCAAACCCAGCTGGGTCCTACCTTGCTCGCGTGGCACCTGAGGTGGCCCTGGACCCCACTGTCAGCCACTGCGGCTAGCTGTGTTTGCGGTATAAAAAGTTTAACCAATGGTTTAAATAATTCCAGAAATTGAATAAATATTGTAAATTCAATAAGTAATTCATATTAACTCGGAAAAATGTGAATAATATATCAAAATGTTCAGAAAAATTAGAACTGCCTATCTAAGATATAATCATGCATTGTTCAACAACTTTCATAGCAAGTTTAATCAGAACAACCTAGTAACACCTCACAGGTGATTCTGGAGTTTACTCGAGTTAGGGTTTTCACCCCTCGGAACCCCGATTAAATTGTTGAGCATGCTCTAGGGTTACATTTCAGTACTAATCAACTTGTCATATCAACATTCCTATTTGAGCACTGCATCAATGCCATGTGTCGATTGTTTCCCCTTTATTTCCGGTGTTTTGTTCTTCCCGATAGAATACGATGTCGAGATCGAGATCGAAGACCGAGACCAAGACCATCGAAGATCGACAAACATTAATTGACCAACTGTAACCAAGTCAAGTACAAGATTCCCGAAGATCTGCTTATTGGTTATCAACGGGCAAAGGCAATCATAGCCCCACCATGATATAATCCTATGGTTTAAAAAACATTTCAATTCTTTCCATGATGCATACGATTCTACTGTGGTCTTTTATCGATAGATGGAGTATCCTATCTGTTGCATTACTCCCTTTGAGCTTACATTACTTGATCCACTGTTCCTAGCATAACTAGGTTTGGCTTGTGTGCACTGCTAGAGCTTATACCTGAGTCCTGCTTAGCCATGCATAGATGTTAGTGCTGGTTCATCCAGATGACGTATCAGATGCAGATAATCTATTATGACAGGAGAACATGATGAGATGATATCAGAGGTGATATGAGTTAAAAATACTAAGGATTATATGGGAGGCCACAGTGGGATGTTGTTTTTCTAGTCCCATGCTCGCCACCACTAGGACCCGAGTTCTTACCTCTCGAATCAAGATGAGCGTACAACCACACAGGCCTGGAAAACCTCACGAGTGACTAACTTGCCTAGTAGATTCCATGAGTCAAATAGTTCGGGCGTTCCATTCGACATGCATTCTGAATCTTCTCATAGGTGGTGAAGGAGGTGCATTCATAACAGGTAGGGAAGCATGGACCGGGTTGCTTGGGGTAGATAGCGCCCCTGGTAAACCAACCTCTCCTCACATCTCTAGGGACTGGCTTTGGGATTTGACCCATTACGACGGAACCATCCTTAGGGCGTGACTCATGGTCTCGGCAAAAGCAAGGTAAAGGTCATGTCTAACCACCCTTTGCCGGCCTTCCAAGGAAGAGGGCTAATCTTAAGTGGCATTAAGAGAAGCTTAGTATGCATGGGTAAAGTTGTACACCCCTGTAGGGTAATAATCTTTTCGAAAAGCCGTGTTCACAGTTATGAACAACATGGGAACAAACGTGATGATCATAGAGAACTTTAACCTAATCGTAAAACTTGGAAGATCAATGTGTTCTTAAGGATGCTTCCTCATGGGTACGAGGGGGTGATCATAGTTAGGGTTCAGATGATGATGATTTGGTGGATATCAAAATATGATGATCAACACTTTGGAGATGTCGCTCTCTTATCCCCTTTTAAAAATACTCTGATTAGACGAGTTTCTTATCTCCCTCTTGTTGTATAAACAAAGATGGATTTATGCAAAACGAATCCACTAGCCATAAGTCTTGTGGAGTACACCCTGTACTCACCCTTGCTTTGTTGATATTTTTTGCACAGTAAGTGTTCCCCTAAAGACGAGTTCCGTATGACATCGACATCGACGTGTAGCTTGGGGTTCCCGGCCGGCAGCCTGGAATCTATGTGTTGGGACGTCATCGTTATGCTTTAGGACTCTTAGGACATTTGTTAAGTTTGCTATACTTAATAGCATAATTTTCCTTCCATTGTTTGATGTTTGTGGTCAGTTACCTCTGCTTGTAATAATTTGGCTCTTCGCTCAGTTATGACCTTGCTGTAATAAATTTGTGTCGTAGGGTCACTGTTGTGTTACCGATTTTCCTCTGGATATCCTCGAGCTCAAGGTTAAGCTTATGTCATATGGAGGTCTCGAATTTGTTTAGCCCTGATCCCGAGGGTGTCACAGGTTTTGGTATCAGAGCAATACCGACCATAGGAAAACCTTGATATTGGTCGATGTTGAGTCTAGTGTTTGTGAAAACTATTTTATAGCTGAAAAGTATTTGCGAAAACTCTAGTATGCTTCTTTTACTCCTTATCTAGTTTCGCTCTAACTCTAGGTCATCTTATCTTGTGTTTATTTGGAAAAGTTTTGATATCTCTTATTGTTTTTCAAAGCTTAGGTGCCTTTTGGGCATGTCGTTTCTAAGCCAGTTGACCTAGTGTTGAGTTGTCTAGAGTTGTGTGTGTGTTTTGAATTCCTTGTTCCCCTTTTTTTCCTGTTCATCTGAGAGATTCCTTTCTATCATGATCTCTCTATCTTTTGGATCCACAATATTATATTGTTGGATCTGCAGTGTTCTGTTCTAGGCTTCGAGGTTTCTTTTTCCCTTATGTGCCTCCTTTTTATTTGTTTGGGTACTTCAGAAGTAGTTTTTCTCTTGGAAGCTACCTCGTGAACATTACCTTGCAGTGTATGCTATGTCACTCAAGTAGTAGTAACTTCTTTTCTTCGGTTTTAACCCTTGGACTTGAACCTAAGATCCCGAATTGTGGTGGATTTTAGTGTTGTGAATCTTGTACGTGAAGCTGATCTTTAACCCAAGATCCAACCCTTTGACCCCTGTTGTTAATGTTCACACATTACCTCGGGATGGCTGGTATTACAATTCTGGCCTTCAAGCTTGTGGTCTTTGCCGCGATTGAATTGTGACAACCAAGGACTTTCTATACCAATAACAATGGCAGATGTTCTGTAATGGAACCAAATAGATCACGACAAGAGTACTTCTCAAGAGTCTCACATATATATATTCGTGACTCTGCCACACCTTACCTCTTCTATGCATTGGTTCTTGGGAGATTGATAATCTATGCATCCACATCTCGGGATTCTATCCTGAGCATGTTCCTCTTCCCCTTGTTGTTTTCCGACCTTTGTCTACCAGTTGGTAGCCAAGTAGCAAATGTGCATTAGTGTTCTCTGATGCAAGATAGTCTTGTGGTCCCTCAAGACAAACCATTTCGGGATGTCAGGAGAAACAAACTTCGATACCTCGTCATATCGAGGACCAGGTCAAAGTGTTGTAATCTGCAGATTAAGAGGCCTTGATTAGCTTCTACCCATTCCACCTTAAAGTATCACACTCTTTAATACTAAGATGTCGTGCTGAGTTTCATGACCCCTTAATGAAGTGATGCTCTTACACATATTTACCTAACCCTCCTCGAGCTTTCGCGCTCGTGAGTGATGTGTGTGTGTAATAATGTGGCAATCAGAGATTCTTAGCAATTTTCATAGTTTAGAACTCAAAGGACATTTGTGTCATTCTTAACGTGATTAGTTAATCCTATCAATAAGCAAAGTTTGATCATGCTACCAAGTACGCTATTCTGGTGCACTCTCTCTAGTCGAAGAGTTAACCTCGTGCCAAAGCTCTGAGACTGCGTATTATTGCCTTAAAAAGCAAGTTTCCTCTCGAACTAAGTGACTTATCGGTGGTTCGTGATATTCCAGATGTCTACTAGAAGTATCGCTGTGTTGCCACATGACCGTGATGTCAAGTTCTTGAGCAAGTCAGTTCTTTGAACTACTCTTTTCTCCAAGGATCTGTACTGGATACCCTAAACTAGTTGGTTGAGCTTAAACAACAACTTGGAGAGTTGTAAGACAAAAGTTCTAGCTAACCCAGTTCCTTTGTAAATGGATGTGTAGTTTCGTTTGTGCTAAAGAAAGATAGTATTTCCTTTGTGGATATGTTATCTTCCCCCACCTTTGATTTCATTTGGGTTATCGTCAAATCAAACTCAGTTCCAAAGATTATCTTGATGATGTTTCTTCATGTGATCTTTCACTAGAGTATATCTTCATGTCTTTGGTCTGACCAAAAGTTTTCCTTGTTCATACAACATACGAGTTCATCTTCTTGGAGTACCTCGATAAGATTGTTGTTGAGCCCACCAATGACCTCCTTATTTTCTCCATGTTAGATTAGATTCATATGGAACAATTGACATTAATGTTGGAAACTTTCGAGAACCGTCTTCGAGTCATCTAGAAGCATGTGTTCTGTATGTTAGAAGTGACCTTCTCTAGTTCACGTGCAAATGTTGAAAGATGTCGCCGTGGATTCGAGAAGAGTTCTCTCTCTCCTTTAAGGATACATGTGTATTCTATTGCAAGTACCCCAATGTAGGCGCAGTTGTCTCTCGACAAGTTGTTAATACATGGACCTCCCAATCTAGCTCAGTCTTTTGGAGATTTACACTGTAGTCCATATCTTGAGAATATAGTGACCTTACCTTCGCGGTAAATGTTTCAAACTTTCTATTCGGACATGCTCAGTCTGAATTATCATCTCACTTAACCAAATCTGAATCTCAAGCAGATATGATGGTTGGTGTTCCCCAAGGTTTTGACATAGGTCTCTTCACAATTATGGCAAGATTGATATAATGGTTGACACACTTAGCTGGAAAGATCTTTTGTCATATTCCCTTGATTCAGCAGTAACAACCACTCTTCATGAGGCTTCTTCTATGATTTATTATAGGAGTTGTGCTTATGATATCCTTTGTATCCAAAGTCCGACCTTTACTTGATGTTTGCTTTCTCAAACATCAAGGAGAACATTGCAAGTAGTGATGCTAAATGTCTCTCGGTCGATCCTCCAGACTCCTATATGTTGGAAATCATATTGTTGTGCCAAGTACTTGAAGTTTGAGAATGAAGTTTCTTTCTTCTTGTGTCATCAGGAAACTTCTTAACTATTCATCTGGTGGTGTAAAGTGATATCATGATCTTTGGCTAAGATTTTTATAAATCTGGATAAATAAAGAGTTTCCTTCGTTTTCTCAACCATGTTTAAGAGTGACTATGATTTTGATAATCAGAAGTTTCTCTTGTTACATGTTCCTTGTGACTCTTATGAGTCCTCTCCATAAAACACATTTCTGTCTTGACCTTCTATTGGATGAAAGAGTGACCCTTCTGTGTCAAAAGTAGTTCAACATCTTGGTTTTGTTGATCCATATCTCTACAACCAAAATCTCTACTTAAGCCGTTTAGTACAGGTTGCTTCCTGAAGTCTGTGTTCATGTTCTTTCTGTTGGATGCTTTCTTCTTCAGGTCGGCCCATCTATCCTCTCTCATCTCCCTGCAGCCCGCGTGCAGCCCGCAGCCGTCCCAGCATGGCCCACCTAGGCCCGGTACCGCTTCGCCCACCGTTTCGTCGTCTCCCTCGCGCACGGCAAGCAGCTAGCTGTCACCGCCGTCGCCATCGATTCATGTCGCTCGCCTGCCGCCGTCCGTCATGCTCTAGGGTGGGGATAAGAACACCACACTGCCCTGGACTCGGCCTTATCTCCTCCCCCTCTCTCTCCTAACCTCTCTCATCCCCTTCCCACGAGGTGACGGAAACCTTATCCGACGATCATCGTCGTCTTGCGCCTCCCCAAGCCTCACCAAGCTTGCTATCGGGTTCGCCTCGTCCTCCTCGACCTTCATATGAAGCCACGCGAGCTGGGAGGATCTGTATCACCGGAATCGAGCTCGTCTTCTCCGAGCCCGACGGCCACCACTGTCGCCGTTGCCATTGCTATGGACCTCGCCTAGCCTCACTGAACCCTTCGTTAGCCTCATGTACAGTTGGATGGACATACTGTTCCATTGTTAGATGTTATCAAAATGACTTGTGACTTGAAGTATGACTTTGATTTGACTCCCCAAGAATGTGCATATGAAACTAGGTTCCCACTTAAGTAATCTAGACAACTAAAGTTAGGTCTCTACTACTAAGTACTTGTGAAATAAAACTGGCTTGTTGCTAACAAACTTAGAGCTTAGGATTCCTACTAGATTGGTCTTAGTGCTCTAGTGATAGTTTGCGAGTACTTAAAAGTACTCATGGATTTGTCCCTGGCTATACCCATGGCCAGACTACAAAGGAGACTATGAGGAGGGTGGATAACAGGATGCCTACGATAACTAGGATCATGTCCCATCGTCAGTATTGCCTGTGACCCTAAAGATGGAGCCTCTACTACGCTAGTATTATTCCACTGCTTGAGTTGTAATCATACATGATCATGAGATCAACTATTTGTAAGTCTATTACGGTTTGTAATGGATGATGTATGGTGCTACCAATTCTTTTATGTCTCGCAAAAATGGTAATCATGGGATTTCGATGTACGGCATAACAGGCATCTGGGATTAAAAATCTGGGTGTTGACAGGGATATAAGGTCTAGGTCATGTGGTTGTGGTCGAGGTAAAGCGGATAGGGAGAGAAATAGAGAGGGGAGGTATCGAACCTGGTTAGCAAGCTTGGCGGCACCGCCCTCTAGCGAGATCGAAATTTGGCAGCCTGATGGAAATTCATAAAATAATTTTAGGGTTCCGGCAGAGCGCGACACGGGGGCTTATGTAGTCTGCTTGGCTTGGCGTGGGGGCATGGGAGTAGTCCTGATTAGGACGCAATTTGTTTCCTTGTAGCTACGCTGATGGGTCCATCCTGGACTCTTCGGGGGAGACGATGGTGTGGGATCGGTCGGTCCGTGGATGCTGGGTCCGGCGGGCTACGTTGTGCGGTGCTATGGTTTGCTTCTGGGCCAGCCCAACTGGCGGCTGGTGCGCGCATGGTAGAATAGACGCGGGCTGGCTCGGTGATACATCCAAGTTGCATCACCTTTATATATCATAATTTGCCTCTATTCATTGATATATTTCATATTAAGAGGTGTTACTTATGTCTTTTCATCTGTTTTTGCATGTTGGATGATTCTTGGAGGATGAACTGCCGAAGTCAGGATTCTGATGGAAAAAGAGGTGTTTTGATGCAATTTTGCAAAGATAATAAAAATACCAGAAAAGCTACAGAAAATTATATTTTCCCAGAAGATGAAGGATGCCAGAAGGGGAGGCGGAGTTGGGCCACAGGGGGCCCACACCCCTAGGCGTGGGCCACCCTGGGTCGCGCCTATAGGGGGTGTGGCTACCCTGGCCCACCTCTGGCTCTACCCTCTTGCCTATATCTTCTCCTCGAAACCATAAAGTCTGGTGAGCAACCATAGAAATATTCCACCGCCTCTACGGGGCTGAAAACACCAAGAGAGAGAAAGAGCTCTTTGGCAGACAGATTTCTGCAAGGGAAATTCCTTCCCGGAGAGGGGAGATCGTCGCCATCAACACCATCATCAAGCTAGACTTAATTGGGATCATCATCATTATCATCATCATCATCATCATCTACACCATCATCTCCATCAGCACCATCATCACCACTCCATCCCGCTGTAACAATTGTGTTGAATCTTGCATAGTTCTTAGGGGAAACTTTCCCGGTATTGATTACTATTGTAGTTGATGCTTATGAGTGGAACCATTGGATTATTGTTTATGTTTAGATTGTTATCCATCACCATATCATCTCTGATCTTGATCCATATGATGTCTCATGAGTAGTTCGTTTAGTTCTTGAGGACATGGGAGAAGTCATGTTGTTACTAGTGGATTTGTGTTGAGGTATTATTCAAATGGTTTAATATTTAAGTTGTGGTGTTATTCTTCTAGTGGTGTCATGTGAACGTAGACTATTATACTTCACCATTTATGGGCCTAGGGGAATGCATTGTGTATTTGGCTACTAATCGTGGGGTTGCCAGAGTGACAGAAACCCGAACCCCCGTTAGGAAACCATTGCACAAGGGAGTGTAGGATCTCAGAGTTTAAGACTGGGTTAGGTTTATATCTTAATTGCTTTCTTGTAGTTGCGGATGCTTGCAAGGGGTTTAATAACATAGTCCAAGTAAGGTTGGTACATTATCACAGGTTCACCCACACAACACTGATAAAACCAAAGAAGATTAATCAGCTATATGAAACGAAAGCACTTGGCAATATTCCCATGTGTCCTCGAGAACGTTTGGTCCTCATTAGTATTTCCACCGGCTTGTCCTTTGCTAAGAAAGGATTGGGCCACTTGTTGTAGTTATTTTTTGTCTTTATTTACTTGCACTTTATTTCCTTGCATTATCAGAAAACCCCTAAAAATCCGCTTGCTATGTATTTATAGAGATTTCCTACTCCATACCACTAGTCAACACCTTCTTCTCCTCGTTGGGATCGACACTCCTATTTATCGAAAGTACTACGATACACCCCCTATACTTGTCGGTCATCACTCGGCTGGCCCGCTTAGGTTAGGCTAGTTAGGTTTTTTATACAATTTATTGTTTTTCTTTTTCACATTTTCTTAGATATCTTTTGCATGTTATATACAAATTCAATGAAATTAGTCTTTAAATTTTGGTAAAAATAAGGTGATCAACATATGATCAAATAGCAATCCTTTTGCATAGTTTTAGAAGGTTAGGTTTATAAAACCCCTTCTTGTCCTTACATGACTATTTAGGAAAACAAATTAGGGTTTTTAGGTGAAAGTTTTTTATGCAATTTTTATTGAGTGATGCCATGATGCAAGATATGAATGCATGGTTCTAGAAAATTCTGGGATGTTACAAACCTACCCCCCTTAAGAAGAATCTGATCCTCGAGATTCAGTTTGGCTAGCAAATAGGTGCGAGTGTTCCGTCTTCAAATCATCTCCATGTTCCCATGGGGATTCTTCCTCGGAATGGTGATTCATTGCACTTTGCAAAATTTGATAGTCTGGGTACAAGTAATCCTCTCAGCTGTTTCCAAAATATAGATGGGTCTTTCCTCATAGGTGAGATCGTTTTCCAATTGAATCTCATCCAGGGGAACTATATCCCTTAACGGTGTTTTAGCCATCTCCGGATGACACTTCTTGATTTGTGACACATGGAATACATCATGAACAGTTAATACTTCTGGTACCTCCAAGTGATGAGCAACTTCTCCTTTATGAGACAGAATCTTATAGGGCCCTATGAATCGACGTGCCAACTTACCCTTGATTCCAAACTCTTAAATCCTTGTAGTGGTGAAACTCGGAGATATGCAAGGTCTGCTATTTCATAAGTCACATCCTAGTGCTTGGAATCAGCATAGCTCTTTTTCCTGGATTGAGCTACCTTTAGCCTGTCTTGAATCTGTCTTACTTTTTCTTCAGCATCCTTGATCAACTCAGTGTTGGGTTCGCAGCATAGAAAACAAAAAAATTCCTACCATGGGATCTACTAAGCAACAAGATCCATCTACCTAGATACAATCAACGGGTGGATATACATCCATAGAATATATAGCCTTGAAGAGAGACAAAGCATTATAAGGTATGACTTGTGGCTGATGTAGTCGTTCTCTTGCTGTTCTCAAGACCGAGTAGAATTCCAACACCGCAACATAGTGGAGCATCCGTGATCGCACACACATCCGGTCCTCTGACAACCTCCACATCCTTGCTCTCACTATGTAGTGGAAGAAGCAAATCCTTGCTCCAGGAAAAGCCACCAGGAACATGTATCTCTCTAAGCCGAGACCATAGGAAGTAGTACTAGAGGGGGAGAGAGATCCCTCACGAGGAGGTGTGAGATGAGGGAGGGGAGTGAGGCCTTTTATAGGGAGGGGTAGTCCCCTACCATGGCCAGCTGTCAACACCCGGATTTTTAATCCCAGATGCCTGTTATGCCATACATCGCAATCCCAGGATTACCATTTTTGCGAGACATAACAGAATTGGATACCATAGTACATCATCCATTACAACCGTACATAAGTTCTTACACAAATAGGGATCTCATGATCCAGTTCTTAATACAACATCAAGTAGCGGAATACGTAATAATAACGGTAGCGTAGGCGAAGCTCCATCTTCGGGGACACAGGCAATGCTGACGATGGGAGATGATCCTAGTTGTCGTAACCTTCCTGGGGTCCATCCTGCAGGTACTCCTCTTCGTAGTCTGGCCATGGGAATAGCCAGGTACAAAGCCATGAGTACTCTTTAAGTACTCGCAAACTAATACTAACAAAGGAAAGGGGTTTTTGATAATAGGACACTAGGCTCTAGGGTTGTTTTGCAAAAGCCAGATTTATCTCTACTAAGTTTAGAAGCAACGAATGCTAGTTGAAGTTTTATAACACCTAAATGGGAACTTGTATTTCATATCACAACCCTGTTGTGGTCAAGCCAAAGTCTCACTTTGTTTCACAAGTCATTTTGAAAAGTCTGACGGGGGAACAGTATGGCCACTCCAACTGTCCATAACCGCGGACGCGGCTATTCGAATAGTTTGACACTCTGTAGAGATTGTACACTTTCACCACAACATCCGATACATCCGTCAGGAACAAATCCTGAATTCACCATACTCAGTATGCGGATAATCAATCCTAACCTTTCAATTACACGCCCTAGTATAAGCAACTCTCCTGTGAGTTTGGCCTCCCAACCATGACCAACTGTCATCTTGGGTACTGCGCAGGTGGACAATCTTCACAAGGTAGCCTCAGCTCAGACCTTGGCCGTGAGGGAGCTAATACTAAGGTATATAAGTTTCCAGTCAAGCCCTACCCAATCTTCGGGTATTGTGGTTGTACGATAAAATTGGAATGGTATCGCATCCAGACAACCATCAGTTTTATAAAGGGCTAAGGCTCATGCCTCAACATTTTCATCACCAAAATTATCAAGTGTTCGGAAACACATGTCCAAAACATTTCAATAGAATGATCCATCATTCCAAGGTTTTCACAACCATTTTTCCACCAAGTATTCCCATCTAAAGTTGATCAATTTTTATGCTTAGCACTAGCATCTACAGGTGGGGGTAAGCACTAATGAGGCGTGGTAAACTAGTCGAGTTTTAACTAAGTTCAATCTCATGCCTTAGGATGACATCAAGATTATCTAGCTTAGGCCAAATTTTATGCTCTCTATGCAACCTTCACATGTATCTTTCTAGAATCTACAAGTCACTTAAGTAAACTCCAAGTAATAGCTTTGATAAAGAAATAAAATAGAAAGCTTGTAAATAAAACTAGGGTTGGGTGTCATCAAATATGTCTAACCAAGCATGCTTAGTGCATTGCATAGGTTATCTAACTTTCATAATTGAAAGTGTTAGCTTGCATTGGTATAGTATCAGCTTGCTAAATTGCAAGTGTTAGCTTGCCTTGTGCAGAGCAGTGGTTGAAGTTCTCCTCGGCTTCTTCTTCGTAGAATCCTCCTTCCTCCTCGTATCCTTGGTCGGTACTAGCGTCTATGAATAAATACGAGGTACACAATCACCAAACAATACTTAACTACTTGCAATCATAACACACAAGGGTCCTATAGGTGATCTAACATCATCTCTAACATTACAAGATTAAGGCTTGGTTTAATTCCTTTTATCTTTAGAAAAGTAATTTCTACTCATTGAAAAACTACTTAAGATTTAATATTCTCCAAACCAAACATGGGATCATGTTGACACATGTCATCACCACATATTTTAGTCCATGAGAATATGATTTAAAGTGGTGTCACAATTTAATAAGGTTTTACCCTTTTATTTTAATTAAATAAAGTGACTAGAAATGCCTATGTAGCATTCTTTTATTACTTGAACATCATTTCTGTAAATAAACCTATATATTTTTATATATTCTTAAAGGTATGGTTAAATGTGATTTTTGAGAGTCATCGTCGACGTTGAGCAACATCGGCGAGACAGAAACCTAGCGCGGCCAGTGGGGGTTGCTGGGGGCTCATCGGGGTGTAGGCGAGGGTCGGCGAGGCGGGCGAACGACAAAGTCGACGACGGCGAACTCAGGGGTGGTAGCGGCAGCTCCTGGGGTGGACAAAATCGACGGCGCCCTTCTCTTCTCCAGAGGCGGCCTGCTCCGGCGCAATTTCGGCGATGCGCTGATCGCCTTGCTCCGGGACTGAGGTGGGATGGTTCTGGGTGAGAGAGGATTGGAATGGTGTGAAGAATTCGAGCGGGGGAGTCCTCTATTTATAGTCTCGACAGTGAGATCGAACGGCATGGGCGGGCGACGGTGGCGACATGGCTACAGGCTGCTAGAGGCATGGCCGGCGGTGGCGATCGCTTGGTGGTCTCCTGGCGATGCTCTATGGCTTTAATGCGCGTGTAGGGGCGGTGTCGTTTGGTCTGGAACACGCGACGCTCTGCGTGGCAGAGGCGGCGTCTTCGACGGCGAGCGGTGGCTGTGCGGCATGGGGCCGCAAACGGGGATGTCTAGCGGTCTCCTGGGTTAGTGGCGATCGTGTATGCACGCGGCGAGGGCGGCGCATGGTCTGTGGGCTTCGGTCGAGGGTGGCGCTCTGGCGCATGCTCGGCATGGTTGCTGGCAAGCTGAGCGCGGTCCGTGCATGTGGTCCAGTGGTTGGCAAGGTTCGAGCGTTGGACAGGGAGTGGCGGTGGACAGTGGGCTGTCTCCCAGACATGCTGGCTAGGCTTGGTTCTCCTCCTAGCTTGCTGTCAACATGGGGGTGACATGGGTGGCTTCGGCTGTTCACCATTGATGACATTGGCAAGCTCACAGTGGTGCTAGTGCTTGGTTTAGTTAGCTAGATGATCTACTGAGGTTGTTGTGAGCTAGAGAGGTAACAAGTTAGGCAAGAATCACTGCTCACAATAGTGTTTTGATTTTATTTGATTTGTGTCTGCCAAGTGTTTGATGAAATGGCCGCATGAATTCAAGTTTTGAATTTTGAAAATATTTTTGGTGGGTGTGCTAGATTGGTGCTGGTGAGTCTGCAGATGCTTGGGTTTTGAAAGTTGAGCTTGTTTGAGTGGTTTTTGAAAAAGTGGGATCTTCCCATATGATAAAGATTCAATTTTGAATTGCCATTTAAACTATGAATTTGAAAGTTTCTGGATGATCACAAAGTGGTCCTTGATACTTTGTTATGAGTAAAATCAAGGGGTGCAAAGATCCAGAAAAGTTTCTGTTAGGTTCTGAAAGTTTGAGACAGCCAAAGTAGGCATGGGAGTTAAATTGGTCAAAATGACCATTCCTTTATTTTATTTGTTTTGATTTACTTGTCTTTGGGAAAAGTGTGGGAAATGTTTTAGATGATGTTTATTTCACCAAAGAAACATTTTACAAGAAAGGAAACACACAAACAAGGTGGTTCAAAAGAATTTCAAATTCAATGCATACTCATATGCATGCATTCATAACTTTATTTAGAAAAGTTTTTGTTAACCCTAATTTTGATGCTTAGAGTTTGATGATCCAAGTTCAATATTTTTGGGATGTTATAATCCTTCCCCCCTTAAACAAAATCTCGTCCCGAGATTTGAAAAAG
Organism: Avena sativa; assembly: GCA_916181665.1. NCBI lineage: Eukaryota > Viridiplantae > Streptophyta > Magnoliopsida > Poales > Poaceae > Avena > Avena sativa. The sequence goes on from OV702295.1 coordinate 136,073,966, forward strand.
GACGAAAAGATTACCTAGGATTTGAAGAGATCGGGAAACTCTATCCTGATGTGATCTTCGTGCTCCCAGGTAGCTTCCTCTTCTGTGTGGTTGCTCCACTGAATCTTGAGAAACTTGATGCTTAGGGTTCGGGTAGTTCGAAAAGCTTCTTCCAAAATACGGATGGGTACTTCGGGATAGGTCAGGTCATCATTGATCTCTATGGTTCGATGGTCGATATTTTTGAACACTTCGGTCTTCTCGGGGACTTCGAGACACTTGCGAAGTAATGAGATATGGAATACATTGTGCACGGCTGACATCTCTTCGGGTAGTTCCAATTGATACGATACTTCTCCTCGACGGTTCAGAATCTTGAAAGGTCCGATATATCTGGGGGCTAACTTTCCTTTGAGTTGGAAACGTTGCATTCCCTTCAATGGCGACACTTTCAGATAAACAAAATCTCCTATGTTGAAGGCGAGGTCTCTACGTCTCTTGTCGGCGTAACTCCTCTGTCTGGACTGGGCGGTCTTGAGGTGCTCACGAATCGTGTGAACCTTTTCTTCTATTTCTCGTAGGATATCGGGTCCAAAAATCTGACTCTCTCCTACTTCCGACCAGTTCAAAGGGGTGCGACACTTCCTTCCGTACATGAATTCAAATGGGTCCATTTGCAAACTGGCTTGATAACTATTATTGTAGGAAAATTTGCAAACGGCAGACAGTCTTCCCACTTGGATCCATATTCTAACACACATGCTCTTAGCATATCTTCGAGTATTTGATTTACTCGCTCCGTTTGTCCATCGGTCTGAGGGTGATATGCGGTGCTGAAATCTAGACGGGTTCCTAAACCTTCTTGGACTTTCTTCAAGAATCTCGAGGTAAACTGAGTTCCTCGATCCGATACGATGTTCTTGGGGACTCCATGCAAACTAACTATTCTAGCGATGTACAACACCGCTAGCTTCGAACTCTGATATGTGGTTTTAACGGGTAAGAAATGGGCGACTTTGGACAACATGTCCACTATGACCCAGATAGAGTCATTTCCCCTACTAGAAGTAGGCAGTCCAGTGATAAAGTCCATTCCTACAGAATCCCATTTCCATTCCGGAATCTGCAAGGGTTGCAACAATCCAGCGGGTCTTTGATGTCCTGCCTTGACTCGCTGACATATATCACACTTGGCGATATAGCTTCCGATTTCTCTCTTCATCTTATGCCACCAAAATTGCTCTTTCAAATCTTGATACATCTTAGTTCCTCCGGGATGGATAGAATAAAGAGTATCATGAGCCTCCTTAAAAATAACTTCTTTCAACTCAGAATCTGCTGGTACACAAAGGCGTCCTTTGTACCACAAAACTCCTTCTTCATCCTCGGTGCATCCGGGTACTTTGCCTGTACCGATACGACGCTTGATTCTGTCAATACTAGCATTTCCCTTCTGCGCCTCTTTAACCTGACTGATCAAAGTGGGCTGGAGTTCTATGCTAGCCAAAAATCCTTCACTTACTAATTCTATCCGAAAATCTTCCATCTCTTTGTGCAAACTTGGTTGCTCCCTCAAAATCATGGAGTTCAAGCGGCACGACAATCTGCTAAGGGCATCTGCTACCACATTGGCTTAACAGGGTGATAGTGAATCTCTAGGTCGTAATCCTTGATTAGCTCAATCCATATTCTCTGCCTCATATTCATCTCCTTCTGAGTGAATATATACTTTAGGCTCTTGTGATCCGTATAGATCTCACAACGGTTTCCCATCAGGTAATGTCTCCATGTTTTCAGGGCTAGAACTACGGCTGCGAGTTCGAGGTCATGGGTTGGGTAATTTTGCTCATGTTGCTTTAGTTGTCAATATAGATAAGATATAACTTTGCCTTCTTGCATTAGCACACATCCGAGACCGATCTTGGATGCGTCACAATACACATCGAAGGGCTTCGTGATATCTGGCATGATCAAGATTGGGGCTGAAATCAATCTCCTCTTGAGTTCTTGAAAACTCGCTTCACATTTGTCGGTCCATTCAAACTTCTTGTCCTTCTTCAGCAATTGCGTCATGGGTCTGGCGATACTCGAGAATCCTTCTATGAATTTGCAGTAATATCCTACCAATCCGAGAAATGCACGAACTTGGGTTTGAGTGGTTGGGGCTTGCCAATCTTCTACATCTTTCACTTTGGCAGGGTCAACGGCAATTCCTCCGGCTGATACAATGTGACCGAGGAATCCTACCTCCTGTAACCAGAATTCACATTTGCTAAACTTTGCATACAGCTGATGCTCTCTAAGGGTTCCAAGAATGGTCCTTAGGTGTAGCTCATGTTCTTCTTCTGATTTGGAATAGATCAGAATGTCATCGATGAAAACAACGACAAACTTATCCAGGAAGTCCATAAAAATCTTATTCATGAGATTCATGAAATAAGCGGGGGCATTGGTTAGTCTGAAAGACATGACTGTATACTCATACAATCCATATCTGGTGGTAAAGGCAGTCTTTGGAATATCCTCCGCACGAATTTTGAGTTGATGATAGCCAGTTCTAAGATCAATCTTAGAGAACACTTTGGCACCAGTCAACTGATCAAACAAATCTTCTATCTTGGGCAAGGGGTACTTGTTCTTGATGGTGACATCATTCAGCTTCTGATAATCCGTACACAAACAGTTACCTCCATCCTTCTTGTCCACAAACAAGATAGGTGATCCCCATGGTGACGCACTTGGTTGAATCAATCCAATTTCTAGCATGGAATCCAGTTGCTTCTTCAATTTTGCTAGCTCTGACGGGTTCATACTATATGGTCTCTGGGCTATGGGTCCTGTTCTGGGGATTAGTTCGATGATAAACTCGATATCCCGATCTGGGGGCATACCGGGCAAAACATCTGGAAATACATCTGGGTATTCATAGACTATGCGGACTTGGTCAATAGTAGGTTGGGATATACTCTTGTTGCATTTGAATTGGCGAGGTAAGGTTTCAGATATATGCTCGACTGATATTCCGGCAGTACTGGTCATGGTTATGGCTTTCTTGGCACAGTCAATCAATCCTTTATGTTTGGACATCCAATCCATTCCTAGTACTACTTCCAAACCTTTAGTTCCGAGTACTATCAGATTTGCATAAAAATCTATGCCATGGATTCGGATAGGGACGACTTTGCAAATTTGCCTAGCCTTAGTGGTTGATCCGGGAATTTGAACAATCATAACATGCTTCAGTTTGGTTGGTTGAATTTTACTAGTGCATGCAAATTCTTCGGTGACAAATGAATGCGATGCACCAGAATCAAACAACACTCTTGCAAGTACTGAATTAACAGAAAACATACCCAGCACGACGTCTGGCGCTTCCTGAGCTTCTTCAGCATGCATGAGAAAAAGACGGCCGTTGTGGTTGAGTGAATTCCCTGGGGCAAATCTTCTTCCTGGCTGCACACGACGCTGCTGCTGAGCTGGGGCATTGGCATTGGGGGTTGTAGCATTCTTCTTGTTGGGGCACTCGTTGGAATAGTGGCCTTTATTTCCACAGTCATAACAAGTCACTTGCGACTTGTCCTTGGCTGCTACAGGCACAGCATTGCTTCCAGTCCTAGGGGCAGTGTTGGTGTTGGTGGTAGCATTGTTGTTTTTGAATTTGGGTGGGGCACGATTGAAATTGCTAGCGTTGCCGGGGTTGTTGTGATTTCCTCCGGGCCTAGGGTTTCCACGGTTGGGGTAGGTCGGACGGTTCATCAGGGGTCTGTTGGTTCTTGGGGCAAATCCTGGAGATGGGTCGGGGCGATACTTTGGGGTCTGATGGGTTCCTGGTTGATGCATCATGCGACGCTTGCGGTTCTCATTGGCTTGGTTGATCTTTCCTTCCATATGGATAGCAGAGTCCACAAGGGCTTCAATATCAGCAAAGGGGATATTGACTAACATAGTCTGCATCTCGTCATGCAGACCATTCAGGAATCTTTCTTTCTTCTTGGCCTCGGTGTCGATCTCATCCGGGGCATACTTAGCTAATGACAAAATTTTGTCACGGTATTCCACTACAGTGATCCTTCCTTGCTTCAGCTCTCTGAACTCGTCTCTCATTCTCTTGATCAAACCTGGTGGCACATGGGTTCTGCTAAACTTGACCTTGAATTCTTCCCAGGTCATCATCTGGCCTCCGTTCATTGCGCGAACACTGTTCCACCATGCCCTGGCATCTTCGGCTAGGTAGTGAGTGGCGAACAGAACTTTCTCGTTGGCTTCCACTCCGGCGACTTCTAGGTTATTTTCCATGGTTTGCAGCCAATCATCGGCGTCTAGGGGTTCTTCTGACTTAGTGAAAACAGGTGGGTTGGTATTCTGGAAATTCTTGAGCTTAGATCCATGGTTGTCCTGATTTCCGTGGCCTTGGTTGTTGTGGTCTAGCTGGGCTATCTGCTGAAGGGTGGCTAGGTTGGCTTGACGTTCCGCTCTTTCAGCTTCACGGTCAGAAGTCAACATTTGCAGAATATGCAACATCGGGTCCGGGGATGAACCACTTCCTCCACGTGGCATCTGAAGATTGAGATAGATCATGAGAAAAGAGGGAAATTTCTAAATTTTTTGGGTCTTTGAAAAAAATTTAAAGTTTGACTCAGATTTTCTAGCAACTTGCTTATTCATTCATTCATTCATAGCACACGATACAACACACACCACAACAAAAAAAACAGATGGTTTTAAGAACCATTCTGAGAACTACGATACAGTGGGACCGAATACTACTCACTATGCTAGTGCTCAAGTGCTACTACTCCTCGGAATCTGTGGCCTTATCATCCTCATCATCATCGATGAAGGCGAAATCGTCTTCATCGGTGAAGAAATCCATAGCCTGATCCTCCAGAAAATCATCATCATCGCTGAGATAGGAGTAGGGGTCTCCACGAAGATCCTCTCCGGCATTCTCCCTTTCCTCCAACTGCATGTCTCTCTCGTGGATGGTCTCCTCCGAAGATGAGATGCGGTGGCGAAGGCGGGAAATGATGTGCTCCTTCTTGTCGAGATGACAGCGGCGAGACTTGCGATCCTTTGCTAGCATGGCGATGGTTTGGTCCTTCGTCTTGATGATGGCAGACTTGTGGTTGGAGTAGTCACGGCAGTTATCCAACTCCTGCTGACGATCGTACATCATGAAGCTAAGGTGGTCCAATTGAGTCTTCAGCTCAGGGTGGTATGGGGCTTCTAGTGGTTGTCCATTTGCATCACGCCTTGGGCAAAACTCAAAGCGAGTACCCTTGATCTAATTGATGCTCTGCCCACACAGACGGGAAAGAGCTTCCTGCATGGCCCTGGAAAGTCCATCGAGCCAGTTGTTCTCTCTTAAGGTAAACTGAATTCCTTCCGCAGTGGGAGGTTCAATCTTTCCTCTGAGACTTGCAACAATTAGCCACTGCAGATCTTCTCCTCCTTGATCATTGAGCTGAGCTCCGAAGAACTCGGGGTGCGGACGCTCCAGAAGTTCCGAAAGCTGGTCCAAATCCCTCTCAAAGATAAGGTCTCCTCCATTCCCCAACTGATAAAACTTGCTGTACTTCACGTCCATCTATAAGAATATAGGATGAGTAAGTTAGTAGAGTGATCAAGTGTGTCAAAATTTTATGTATTTTGCAAGAGTTTTTGAGGAACATGAATTTTCGTGAAAGAATCAAAGGGGTAAGAATGAGAATAAGTTTTTGTAAATATTTGTTTTCTTTGGTTTTGAAACTAAGTTTTTGATTCAAACGTCCGGTCTAACTAGGGTCTCCTATGGTCAGGATGGCTCTGATACCAACTTGTCAACACCCGGATTTTTAATCCCAGATGCCTGTTATGCCATACATCGCAATCCCAGGATTACCATTTTTGCGAGACATAACAGAATTGGATACCATAGTACATCATCCATTAAAACCGTACATAAGTTCTTACACAAATAGGGATCTCATGATCCAGTTCTTAATACAACATCAAGCAGCGGAATACATAATAATAATGGTAGCGTAGGCGAAGCTCCATCTTCGGGGTCGCAGGCAATGCTGACGATGGGAGATGATCCTAGTTGTCGTAACCTTCCCGGGGTCAATCCTCCAGGTACTCCTCTTCATAGTCTGGCCATGGGAATAGCCAGGGACAAATCCATGAGTACTCTTTAAGTACTCGCAAACTAATACTAACAAAGGAAAGGGGTTTTTGATAATAGGACACTAGGCTCTAGGGTTGTTTTGCAAAATCCAGATTTATCTCTACTAAGTTTAGAAGCAACGAATGCTAGTTGAAGTTTTATAACACCTAAATGGGAACTTGTATTTCATATCACAACCCTGTTGTGGTCAAGTCAAAGTCTCACTTTGTTTCACAAGTCATTTTGAAAAGTCTGACGGGGGAACAGTATGGCCACTCCAACTGTCCATAACCGCGGACGCGGCTATTCGAATAGTTTGACACTCTGCAGAGATTGTACACTTTCACCACAACATTCGATACATCCATCAGGCACAAATCCTGAATTCACCATACTTAGTATGCGGATAATCAATCCTAATCTTTCAATTACATGCCCTAGTATAAGCACCTCTCCTGTGAGTTTGGCCTCCCAACCATGACCAACTGTCATCTTGGGTACTGCGCAGGTGGACAATCTTCACAAGGTAGCCTCAGCTCAGACCTTGGCCGTGAGGGAGCTCATACTAAGGTATATAAGTTTCCAGTCAAGCCCTACCCAATCTTCGGTAATTGTGGTTGTACGATAAAATTGGAATGGTATCACATCCAGACAACCATCAGTTTTATAAAGGGCTAAGGCTCATGCCTCAACATTTTCATCACGAAAATCATCAAGTGTTCGGAAACACATGTCCAAAACATTTCAATAGAATGATCCATCATTCCAAGGTTTTCACAACCATTTTTCCACCAAGTATTCCCATCTAAAGTTGATCAAGTTTTATGCTTAGCACTAGCATCTACAGGTGGGGGTAAGCACTAATGAGGGGTGGTAAACTAGTGGAGTTTTAACTAAGTTCAATCTCATGCCTTAGGATGACATCAAGATTATCTAGCTTAGGCCAAATTTTATGCTCTTTATGCAACCTTCACATATATCTTTCTAGAATCTACAAGTCACTTAAGTAAACTCCAAGTAATAGCTTTGATAAAGAAATAAAATAGAAAGCTTGTAAATAAAACTAGGATTGGGTGTCATCAAATATGTCTAACCAAGCATGCTTAGTGCATTGCATAGGTTATCTAACTTTCATAATTGCAAGTGTTAGCTTGCATTGGTATAGTATCATCTTGCTAAATTGCAAGTGTTAGCTTGCCTTGTGCAGAGCAGTGGTTGAAGTTCTCCTCGGCTTCTTCTTCGTAGAATCCTTCTTCCTCCTCGTATCCTTGGTCGGTACTAGCGTCTATGAATAAATACGAGGTACACAATCACCAAACAATACTTAACTACTTGAAATCATCACACACAAGGGTCCTATATATGATCTAACATCATCTCTAACATTACAAGATTAAGGCTTGGTTTAATTCCTTTTATTTTTAGAAAAGTAATTTCTACTCATTGAAAAACTACTTAAGATTTAATATTCTCCAAACCAAACATGGGATCAAGTTGACACATGTCATCACCACATATTTTAGTCCATGAGAATATGATTTAAAGTGGTGTCACAATTTAATAAGGTTTTACCCTTTTATTTTAATTAAATAAAGTGACTAGAAATGCCTATGTAGCATTCTTTTATTACTTGAACATCATTTCTGTAAGTAAACCCTATATATTTTTATATATTCTTAAAGGTATGGTTAAATGTGATTTTTGAGAGTTGGAATCAACTCAAAAGCTATTATGGTTTAGATTTGAAAAATGTTTGAATGCAGAAAAGCTTCTGCCTTGTTATTTTTACCATGGGTGATCTATAGATCCAAATGACTTGAATCAAACGGGCTTGGATTCAGAATTCCCAGACCTTTCTTACAAAATTAGTTTCATTCAATTTGGTTCACTTAATCGACCTGGGTTGATTTTTGAAACTGGGTACAAAATTGAGTTTGAATCTAAATAGAAAAATCTAAATTCAAACGAGTGGGCTGTGCGGGAACTATTAACGGGCTGGCCCAGTGATACTCCGCGGCGCGGGGCTCAGCTGACAGGGGGGTTCCACCGGTCAGTGGCTCTTTAAACGCGAAGCGGTACGGGGCAATATGGGACGTTCGATCTGGTTCTAATCCAACGGCTGAGAGTCATCATCGACGTTGAGCAACGCCGGCGAGACAGAAACCTAGCGCGGCCAGTGGGGGTTGCTGGGGGCTCACCGGGGTGTAGGCGAGGGTCGGCGAGGCGGGCGAACGACGGCGAACTCAGGGGTGCTCGCGGCAGCTCCTGGGGTGGACGAAATCGACGGCGCCCTTCTTCTCCAGAGGCGGCCTGCTCCGGCGCAATTCCGGTGATGCGCTGATCTCCTTGCTTCGGGACTGAGGTGGGATGGTTCTAGGTGAGAGAGGAGTGGAATGGTGTGACGAATTCGAGCGGGGGAGTCCTCTATTTATAGTCTCGACGGTGAGACCGAACGGCATGGGCGGGCGACGGTGGCGACATGGCTACGGGCTGCTAGAGGCATGGCCGGCGGTGGCGATCGCTTGGTGGTCTCTTGGCGATGCTCTGTGGCTTTAATGCGCGTGTAGGGGCGGTGCGGTTTGGTCTGGAACACGCGACGCTCTGCGCGGCAGAGGCGGCGTCTTCGACGGCGAGTGGTGGCTGTGCGGCATGGGGCGGCAAACGGGGATGTCTGGCGGTCTCCTGGGTCGGTGGCGATCGTGTATGCACGCGGCGAGGGCGGCGCGCGGTCTGTGGGCTTCGGTCGAGGGTGGTGCTCTGGCGCATGCTCGGCGTGGTTGCTGGCAAGCTGGGCGCGGTCCGTGCGTGTGGTCTAGTGGTTGGCAAGGTTCGAGCGTTGGACAGGGAGTGGCGATGGACAGTGGGCTGTCTCCCAGACATGCTGGCTAGGCTTGGTTCTCCTCCTATCTTGCTGTCGACATGGGGTGACATGGGTGGCTTCGGCTATTCACCATTGATGACATTGGCAAGCTCACAGTGATGCTAGTGCTTGGTTTATTTAGCTAGATGATCTACTGAGGTTGTTGTGAGCTAGAGAGGGAACAAGTTAGGCAAGAATCACTGCTCACAATAGTGTTTTGATTTTATTTGATTTGTGTCTGCCAAGTGTTTGATGAAATGGCCGCATGAATTCAAGTTTTGAATTTTGAAAAGATTTTTGGTGGGTGTGCTAGATTGGTGCTGGTGAGTCTGCAGATGCTTGGGTTTTGAAAGTTGAGCTTGTTTGAGTGGTTTTTGAAAAATTGGGATCTTCCCATATGATAAAGATTCAATTTTGAATTGCCATTTAAACTATGCATTTGAAAGTTTCTGGATGATCAAAAAGTGGGCCTTGATACTTTGTTATGAGTACAATCAAGGGGTGCAAAGATCCAGAAAAGTTTCTGTTAGGTTCTGAAAGTTTAAGATAGCCAAAGTAGGCATGGGAGTTAAATTGGTCAAAATGACCATTCCTTTATTTTATTTGTTTTGACTTACTTGTCTTTGGGAAAAGTGTGGCAAATGTTTTAGATGATGTTTATTTCACCTAAGAAACATTTTACAAGCAAGGAAACACACAAACAAGGTGGTTCAAAAGAATTTCAAATTCAATGCATACTCATATGCATGCATTCATAACTTTATTTAGAAAAGTTTTTGTTAGCTCTAATTTTGATGCTTAGAGTTTGATGATCCAAGTTCAATATTTTTGGGATGTTACACCAGCGTCCATGGAGGTTCCCCCACCTCTTCCATCATTCATTTAGGTGGAGCTCCCACTCACATAAACATGCCTCCACTCACCTAAAAACTCCTCCACTCAAAATTCCACTCACATCCATTAAAATTTCACCAAATTTAATGCAATATCTCATTTAATAAAACTCTTTTATTTATTTTATTCAGAATTTTATTAATTACGTTAATTAAAAACATTCACATAAAACACCCCACTACATTTAAATCTCACATGCATAACCAATTTCAAAAATTTCACCCGAAACAATTCCGGTGTCCATTGAAATAATTCCAGTGCTTTGATATTCTTTGTATGACATTTCATTTTGTCCAAATGGTGTCGTTATCCCTTAAGGGTGTCACCCTACGGTTCGCGAATAATGCATACATGACCGAGACCCCTCTCCGATCAATAATCAGCAGCGGGGCCTGGAGATCCATACTGACTCCCACACATTCAACGATGACTTCTTGTGATCATGTGAACCTTTTAACGGTGTAACTAAATCCCTTTGTTTCGCGATATTTTACATGTCCAAGGTTCGATCATCAGTATCCTCATTCCTATTTTGATCTCATTACTAAAATGTACTCTTTTCTCGTTCCTGTGATATAACATTCTAGTAATCCCCATCACTTGCTTGCAAACTATGTCAATGTGATATCACCAAGAGGGCCAAGAGTATATATCTCCGTCATCGGGATGGAAAAATCCCACTCCTGATCCATGAGCCTCTACATAACACTATTGGGGTATCTGAACCCACATTTATAGTCACCCTGTTACGGTGTGATGTTTCATGTTATCAAGCTACTCTTCCTGTGTCAGTGATTGACATGATCTCATGGTCTAAGGACTAAAGTTACTTTCTAACGATGTTATGCTAATTTAAACATAATGACTTTGATCGTATTACTATACTTCATATGAATAATGTTCATCACATCATTCCACCAATGTTGTGACCTTGTTATTAACACCATCCAATGTCCATGATCAGGAAACCTTGATCATCTTGTTAATCAACGAGCTAGTTTATATGAAAGGCATAACTAGGAACACTTTATTTGTTTATTAAACACACATGTATTAACGTTTCCTTTTAATACAATCATAGCATGCAAAATAAACATCAATCATATACTTCACGGTGACCCAGCATACCACTGCATGATGTAGCACACTATAGTCGTTGACATAACACCAATGGAACACCGTTCCATCCGCATTATATCCCTCAGAGTGGTACAACAGAAACATCGCGGGTCCAAGATAACACTTTAGATCACATATAACATATTACAAAGGATCCAGAGAACTTCCTTGAACAGTGAGGAATATTATACAGAAAGAACCATAAAGATCCACTCGGAGTTACTTTAGAAGTACTACTATTAAGATATGTATAAGGCTTGAAAGTACTACTATAGTATTGTTCTACAGAAGTAGGTTCTAGATTCTAGGAGTTTTATTTATATTCTACGCTTCAGCTTCTCTTTGATAGATTTCGGTAAGGTCTTCGACTCCGTTGATCTCCCTCAGATATCTTCAACTTTTCAAGTAACTTATTTCCTGGGAACGCCATTGGTTTCTCCGAGATCTAGCAAGGGTTAAGAAGATACGTTGAGTACGAGCATACTCATCAAGTTCACTAAAGAGTGTTTGATGCACTATCTACAGCCACAGACCATAGGTCATAGGCCATTCAAGTTTTTGTAAACATTACTTCAAAGATTGCTTTTATTCTGAAAAGCTATGTCCATCAGCCTTCACGGGTTTACCAGACCTTTCATGGAGTTCCTTTCCCATCGCGTTCGCAGCTCCTTCCCGGAACAGGGAGTAACAAGTTATAGTTCTTACACTCTGCAGAGGTGCGTCACTTTACCCATGAGAGATCTTAGCTTTATTGCACATCCGAGTTGTAGGCTCGTTCACACTTCCTTGGTGTGAGGCCCAGACTAAGATCCAAGCCAATCATTGTCCTTCTCCGTGACCCTGCATACCCGACGGATTGCACATCAGACCTAGGATAAAACTTGTTTCCATTATCAGTCTAAGGTGTACAACCCTCATAGATACCAGAAGTCGTGGGATGTTGAGGCATCCCACCCATAACCTGCTAACCCTCTACAAGAGGAGTTGCAACAACGGCCCGGTCATCCGTTGGCATGCGAGAGAGACCCAATCCAGCTGACTTTTCTATCCCATTCCAAATCTCATGGTTAACGCGTAATATACGGCACAATAATAACTGGCAACATTGGTTGTTAAGTCCTAGATGATATGTTCCTTTACCACCGGAACTTCCATAGAAGGTTATTTCCTCATGGTAAATAACCTATAATCATATTATTATGAAAATAGTGTTTTATGACCTTTTTGAAATGCAGGTGATGACAACACTGGATTTGCAAAATACTTTACAGAAAATAATCAAAGGACATGAGCAAGTGTGAACTTGCCTTTTGTGATTGCAAGATTATACACTCACGGTCTTCGAGATAATAGAAGATCCAATATCTGAAATCATCATCATTGGTCCGGTAAGGACTAATGTTTAAAGAAGCAAGATGCCATTATGCATAAATAATGCTATGCAATTTTAGAATTCCCAAAGTGAAACCCTTAGTATTTTAAATAAGTTGATTTTTAAGTATCTTCTTTAAGATTGGGTTTATATTTAAGTTTAGTTCATAAGCAATGGCATTGATAAGGAACTTAGGTGTTAACAATCTAAAATATACAAGTATGGATATAGTAATGTGATTATGATTAATTGTTATCTGGTGACTAGGATAAAAAGTCCTTGGGTTTAAGAACTTAAAGAACTATTATAGACTTGTTTGTGTGAAGTGGAAAAAAGAATAACATTTGAAGAAACAAGTATTTAGTTAAGGTTACTTTGTCTAAAGGGTTATTAAGTTTTACATTAGGGTTTGTGAGGGTTACAAATGATGTTAAGTTATCATATTTTAATTGATGGTACAAGTGACCAAAGTTAACTTTAAAAACATGAATAAACTTCAAATGAAATGTTTATAATTGTTTAGACCAAATTTAACTATTAAAATAGAAGTGAATTTTAAGATATAATGATTTTTAGAATATCATCTAGCTTTAGGGTTTTGACAAATATGATTATGAATGATCCTCTTTAATGTAAGTGAAAGATGGGTTCAATAACATGCAATTTATTAATGGAAGCATAATTAGATGATCTTATAAATTTATTACAGTTTAGAGTTATTTTTAAGAGTGGTTAAGAGATGGAGATTATTCACCATGTTATACATAAGTGATATGTAATATTTATTTAAAAGGAGTTTAATTTGAATTTAAGATTTTAAAACATTAATACATTTAAAGGCTAAAAGTTATATTTAAGTTTTATTTTTATTATGGATTTAGACTTAATTAAACTTTAAAGGTTTTAGTATCTTATAAGAAAATGTGATTATTTCTTACTTAAGAAATAATTTTAAGAATTAACAAAGTGGTTATTTTATTTGAGTAAAATAAGTAATGAATTTTATTTATCTTAAATTTTTTTGAATAATATACATAGTATTTTTCTGGTGAAATATACTTATTAAATATCTTAAAAATGAATTTTATTTATTTTTAGCTACTACCTTTATTTTTATAAAATTCTTTAAAGAATTAAGTGTCTTTAAGTATTTGATTTATATTTTATTTGTAAAAATCTAAGTTAGTATTTTTATAAAATAGTAGAGTTATTTTTATACACAAAAATGATTTTTATTTATTTTTAGGGGTTTTTCTTATTTTTTGAAATTTTACTCAGGATTTAATGATGTTAATATTTATGTGCTCTATATTTATTTTAAATAAATAAAGTTATATTTTTATTAGATAGATCTTATTTTTATGATAATTTTAACATATTAAATGTATTTTTTTGATTTTTTTATAATTTTCTATAGCTAAAAATGTCTAAAGGTTAATTTGGTAATTTATTTGTGTTACTTTTATTTTATTTCTTATTCTAATTAATTCGGGCGGTTTGTGTGGGGTATATGGGCTGGCCTGGCCCATCTAAGTTGGCCCAGTTTGGGATTGGGTCCAACTATCTCACCCCTATCTCCTTCCTCCTCGCACCCAGGCACTCACGCACGCCCCTGACTTTGACTCCCCTCACGCGACGCAGCGAGGTGCCCTCCGGCTCGATAGCGGTGAGGCAGGCTGCTGCGGCCGCCTCCGTTAGCTGCCAGAGCTCCGCCTCCCCTAGGCTGACCTTGCCCTCCAACTCGATTTGAGAATCTTGCCTCTACCAGGTCGTATGTAACCCTCTCTGGTGCTAGGGTTCTGATGCCCGTGGCGCCGCCGTTCACCGGTGATGTGCTGGATGTTGTGGTATGTATCGACGTGGGTCGAGCGCTGCTGTGGTCCCCGTGTTACCCCGCCACGACGTTGCTGTCCACTCCTCCTATGGGTGTTGTCCCTGTTACCTCCTTGGCAAGCCACGGCTCACCACAGGTGAGTGCTGTGGTATGGTTTCTTCTGTGGCACCGACAGGACGGCAGGCTTCTGCAACCCTGGCATCAGCCTTCTTGCCTGCTGCAGCAACCATGTCTCCAGACAGGTAATGCTTTATGACCGGCCTTCAAGCCGATGCCCTAATTCAGGTGTCGAATGCAATTTTAGATTCTCGAAATCCTGGAGATGAGCTTTAGTGCAGATTAGGTTTGGATTTTAGTTTGCGAATTGTGAACCTGTGAATTTAGGTGTGTTCTATACTGGCCAACTGGTGTGTTCTACTCTGAAATATGTGCTCTATTCAACATCACTTGTTAGCCTCTCAGGGGTAAATGTTCTACAGTTGATTAAGTTAACTATTGTTAACTTCTTGGTTTACTTGTGATGGTCTCAAAGCTATGTTTTTAATTCTTTACCCTATGATTAAATGGTGAGATACTATGGCAAGAGTAGGTTTATACTACTCTTAATCTGGATAGAAATTGATCTAAAAAACCCTTCTGGATTATTATAGTAGACATGAAAATTCAAACCATTGGTTTGGATTTTATCTGGTTGGGATACTTGTTGATCTGAACATTTTCTAGTTCATGTTGACAGTTAATAACTATTGACACTGATTCCTAGTTGATGTGACTAGGATAAATGACTTGGAAATCATATTTGTTTGAAATTGATGTTGGATGCAAGTAACTAGTGGCTTCAGACATTATATGGCCATGGAAAATACACTAAAATGATTCCTAGAAATATTTCCTAGGAAAATGATTTGTTCTATGTCAAATTTGACAGTGTAAAAAAATATACAACCTTGATTCCTAGAGATCCTGCTAAGAAAATGATAGATCTACTATGGCTAAACAACTAGATGGTTAGTTGATGTGACAATTTCCCTTAGTAGTTTCTGTGACTGGGACCGCCACTGTGGTGCCTCCATGTTGGAGTGTGCATAGTGGTAGATCTTGCTTGCATGATCTGCTACTATGGGTGTTACTGATGGTTAGATCTGTCGCTCGCAAGTGATGTAAAGATTGAGGCTGTGAACACATGTTAGCTTATGTATGTGCTTCATGTATTGCAGGACAATAACAGTAATGATCTTGTGGCAAATGATTTGGACAATTGGGTTAACTATAGAGCCTCTAAATGAATAATTTGTTGCTGTATAGTTCTCTCCTTTTGTTCTAGTGCTATTCATAAAATCTTGATTATTTGTACCAAGAAAAATATGATGCGAAGACCCCTCTTGCCAATGATGCACACATGTTGAGGCCCTGATGTAAAGTAGAACATATACTATCATTGGGATTTTTATTACTTTATGATGAACATACATAGCATCCCTATGTAGATCTGAGAGAACCTCTTCCTCCAATCCTCCTAGATGATTATCTAGTTGAAGGGTAGAGGAGTGGATTTGATGTGGATTATTCCCTTGTTTTACCAAGATGCTTATGCCAAAAGATAATACAAGATGCTTAAATGATGGTAGAATTTTACCTGCTATAAAGATATGATTGTTGTCCTTGTTTTGCTACTGATGTAAACTTTTATGCATCCTGTCATAGAAATCCTTCTCCTCCTTATTCCTGGCTGGATCTACTTTTAATCCTATCCTGTCGTTGATGTTCACGCATTACCTCAGGATGGCTAGTACTACAATTCTAGTCTTCAAGCTTGTCACTAGTAGAGAAAACCTTACCACCGGCGCACCAAATATAGCTACCGCCGGCAAATTCGTGCTCGCCGGCGCGTAGCCTATTCGCTGGAGGTATTTGAAGTTACCCTTGGCGCACCAGACTGTTCGCCGGCGGTATTTTAAGTTACTCCCGGCGAACGAACAAGTCGAAAGCGCTGGCGGTAACTCAACTGACCCCCGGCGCATGACCAGTTCGCCAACACTATGTATGTATAGGATTAAATAAAAACCAGCTGCACACACAACTCAATCCATCTATTTTATTCAACTAGGCACCGACGGTAAAACATATGCACAGTAGGCATACTAGTTTAAAGAGCGCAATAATAAAATGCAGTATCAATAACAGTAGTAGCCGTATGACAGTAATCTCGACTAAATACTAAACTAAGATGCATGATCTCAACCATATTGCGCAGCCAGGAACCTGATCCTTTGCCCTCAACTCCTCCATCTGCATGGTGCCTCCATCATCTCATCACCCATGTCGATGCCGCCGTCATCGTCACTTCCAGATCTATTGTCGCCTGCAGCCACGTGTTGACGTTGTCGTCGTCCTAGCCCTGTGTTGTTGTTGTTGCCACCATAGCCACGTGTCGATGACGCCACTACCACAAGCCCATTTTGCTCCCAAGAAAGAAACTAAAATAAATAAGGATCTGGTGTGCATGTACATAACAAGATGAAATCTTTTTGTTCTTTCTTAATCAAAATGTTCATATACAAACATAAGTCAACTATATTTTCATCAATCTCGTCGCTATACATAGCAAGTAATCTCTTAATAATATTATAGTTTGTTCTACCAAAAATAAAGAACTGCCAAATGATTAAGCAGGCAAAATAAAATATGGGCATCTCACATAAACAATCAATAGGATAAATAGACCTAAACTTGGCCTATGATATGCTAGCTCAGGTTAACGTGTTAAGATGCTTAGCAAGCACAGCCAAGGTGGAATGGCCAGCATCTTATAAATTGCACAAGACTATCTTTTTGTCATTGCATACACGATTTAGGCAGCATAAGAATTTAGGGCAAGCTCAAGTCAAAGAATGTATTATCAAGAAAATGACTTACATTCTCGGATTGAGGTAAAATATACTCCCTCCATCCCAAGGCTTAAGGCCTATAATTTTTTTGAAAAGTCAAACCAACTAAACTTTGACCAAACTTTTATAAAAAATATCAATAAACATGATATTTTATAGACATCATATGAAAATATATTTCATTATCTATCTAATGATATTGATTATGTATTTTGCATCTTAACAGTTTTTGATAAAAACTTGGTCAAACTTGACATAGTTTGACTTTTAAAAAAAAATATAGGCCTTAAGCCTTGAAAAGGAGGTAGTATTGCATTGTCTTGAAGAATAAGGGAATTATGCAAATCATAATATATTATAACAATTTATGCAAAAACAAGAGCAATCATACGTTCCTGCATCTGCAAAGTAGCACAAAAATAAACCATTGCATTTGAGGCTAGTGGCTTAAGCCTTCTAAGAAAAAAATAACTGAATTGCAATGATCTAATTGGCAAAGGCCATTTATACTGGATTTAGCTATATATCAAAAATAGGAAAATGTCATGCATTATGTTGGGAACTTGTGAAAAGAAAAAAGATCACATATACAAAGTGGAGGTATCCAAACCTGAAGGTTTACTTGTTGCTCTTGGCAACACAAAGAAAAGATAGAACACCTTTCTGCAGATTAACAACAGAGTAAAATTTAACATTAGAGGGTGTACATATGAACATGCAAACTATGCTTCGCCCGAGGCTGAATCATTAAGCAGGAAATTGGGGAATTATATAGACTGTTTCAAGGAAAATACTGTTCTCCCAAGTATATCTTACAGTTGATATGATCTCCATTGCAGGTGGCATCTCAGTAATTTCATTGTTTTTCTGAAACTTGTAGTCGAATAGGTGCATATGTACCTGGTCATGCAATTGTGCTGCCACTCCCGGTCATTATTATGAGTAAATGGCATGCATATGTGTATATATACCTAGATACTGCTAAGCTGTCAAGTTGAGAAAAGAGACAGAGGCAAAAAATCTAATTTGTGTTAGCGTCAACTCAAGTAATATCAAGTAATATATGATGTGTCTAGTTTTTCCATATACGCATAGTAGAAACTTGCATCTGAATTGCCCAAATTGGGGTTGATGCAAGCAAACGTAGCTATAAAAAAAACTACAGGATGAACCTACTTAATTACCTAGATTGTGATTTCCTGCAACATGGTGAGGGAATTATGCAGATACAAGGATATCAGTCAGTGCAAAAGTCAATAGGAATATCATTCAAGATGACACACATGATTCATAATCAAAAATTTGTGGGATGGAGCCCTCATATATTAATTAGTATTCCTCCCTATAAAACATAATCAGGAGGGTATGCAAATTTCTGCATCAATATCTACCATAGCTCTGTGATGTGTACAACTATAAATACAAAAGTGAATTAGTAAAAAACAATTCTACACTACGCTGACATTTCATTGATTGGATGCGATTCAGAAAGACAGGGATATAATTTGCAGCTGACATATGCATTAACATAGGACCATTGAATCCCATGTTCAAGCATCAGATCTGTTTTTTTCTAGAGTTCTTCAGAGTTAGAACTATGCCGAACATATTCAGACATAAAGTTTCAGACATCACAAATCAAAATCGTAAGCGATGGACATAGAATCACCAGTGCAAATTTGAAGGCATGAAGGCTCCACAACTAGCACATTCGACATGATAACGTGATCTAATTTTGCAGGAATACACATGGAGGAGAGGGCCTCACCGGCAGCAGGTAGTCGTGTTGGCGGTCGGCATCAGAGGGGTGGAATAGTGGCCAGCATCAAGGGCTTGGAGACATGATCTAGAGGTCGCAGGAGCTGGAGGTCGTAGATCTTGAGGTCAAGCCCGTGATGGTGATGTGGTCCTGCCCGAAATCGACGGGCACCATGACCACATCCCTGGCGAGCGTTCTGGCGATCCTAGCACGAGCAGCGTGGCGAGGATCTTGCTGACCTACATGTGATGGTGATGTGGTCCTGCCCGAAATTGACGGGCACCATGGCCACGTCCCTGGCGAGCGTGCCACTGCCTCGAGCACGGAGAGGGACGAGGAGGAGATGAGATGGAGATGGGCGGAGATGGCAGCGGCGGACGCCATGGATTACGGTGGCGGTAGAGGAGGAGCGGATGGGGATGGGGAGAGGGAAGGGTTGGTGTGTGTGATTGTGCGTGTGGGCTGTGTGTGTGGGGTGATGGGCAGGGTTGGTCACGGTTCAGCGTCGGCGGGCTGGATATTGTGTTCGCCGGGGCTATCCTATGTAGGCCCGGCGAAGCCCATCTTCGTTCGCCGGCAGTAGCACGGGGCGGGCCTGGAAGGGCTTACCGCTGGCGACTTTGGACAAGTTCGCCGGGGGTAAGTTGATTATCACCGGCGCGCTAATATTTCGTTCGCCAGCGGTAACGCGAGGAAGGCCTGGGAAGGTCTTACCACCGGCGATCCCAGGCCCACTTCACCGGCGGTAAGGAATGCGACTATAAGCTTTTCTCTACTAGTGTGTGGTTATTGTCGCAATTGAATTGGACAACTAAGGACTTCCCTACCACTAGCTATGGAAGATGTTCTTTAATGGAAACAAATAGATCACGACGAGAATACTCCTCGTGAGTCTCACATCCATACTCGTGAATCTGCCACACCTTACCTTTTCTGTGCATTGGTTTTTGGAAGTTTGATAATCTATGCATTCACATCTTGGGATTCCATCCTGAGAATGTTCTTCCTCCCTTGTTGTTTTCTGACCTTCGTCTACCAGTCGGTAGCCAAGTAGTAAATATGCATTGGTGTCTTCCGATGCAAGATACTCTTGTGGTCCATCATGACAAACCATTTCGGATGTCAGGAGCCCAGTACCTCGTCATATCTAGGACCAGGTCAAAGTGTTGTAATCCGCAGATCAAGAGGCATTTACTAGCTTCTGTATTCTACCTTAAAGTGTCACACTCTTTTATACTAAGAGGTCATGCCGAGTTTCATGGCCCCTTAATGAAGTGATGCTTTCACACATCTTTACCCACCCTTCCTCGAGCTTTCGTGCTCGTGAGTAATGCACGTGCGTAATAATGTGGCCATCTAAGATTCTTAGAAATTATTATTGTTTTGAACTCTAAGGACATTTGTGCCATCCTTACAGTGATGGTTAACCCTATCACTAAGCAAAGTTTGACTGTGCTACCAAGTCCGTTATTCTGGTGCACTCTCTTCAGTCAAAGAGTTAGTCTCATGCCGAAGCTCTAAGACTATGTCTTCTTGCCTTACTAAGCAAGTTTCCTCTCGAACTAAGTGATATATCGGTGGTTCGTGATATTCTAAATGTCTTCCTAGAAGTATCTCCATGTTTCCACATGACCGTGTTATCAAGTTCTTGAGCAAGTAAGTTCTCTGAATTGCTCTTTTCTCCAAGGATTCGTACTGTATACCCCTGAACTAGTTGGTTGAGCTTAAACAAAAACTTGGAGAGTTGTAAGACAAAAGTTCTAATCGAATTTGTTCCTTCTTATAGGGATTTATAGTTTCGTTTGTGCTGAAGAAAGATAGTATTTCCTTTGCAGATGTATTATTTTCCCCCACCATTGATTTGATTTGGGTTATCGTCAAATCAAACTTAGTTCCAAGGACTATCTTGATGATGTTTCTACTCTTGATGTTTCACTTTAGTACATCCTCATGTCTTCCGTCTGACCAACAGTTATGTTTTGTTCATACGACATTAGAGTCCATCTTCTCGGAGTGTTTTGATAAGTTTGTTGTTGATCCCATCGACAACATCCTTATCCTTTCCATGTTAGACTAGATTCATATGGAACAGTTGAATTACTGTTGAAAACTTTCGAGAACCGTCTTTGAGTCATCTCTAAGCATGTGTTCTGGATGTCAAAAGTAACCCTCTCTGATTCACGTGCAATTGTTGAAAGATGTCGTCGTGGATTCGAGTAGAGTTATCTCCATTTCTTAAGGACACATGTGTGTTTTATTGTTAGTACTTTGTGTGTGTAGTTGTATTTCGACAAGATGCTAATACATGTGTATAGAAATCTAGATCATCTTTTGGAGCTTTACATTGTAGTCCATATCTTGAGAATCTAGTAAGTTTACCTTTGCGGTAAATGTTGCACCCTTTCTATTCAGACATACTGAGTCTGAAGTATCATTCCACCTAACCAAAGGTGAATCTCAAGCAGCAACGATGGTTGGTGTTCCTCAAGATTTTGACATAGGTCTCTTTGTAATCTGGCAAGATTGATGTAATGGTCTACACACTTAGCCGGAAAGACCCTTTGTCATATTCTCTTGATTCAGCAATAACAACCACTCTTCATGAGGCTTCTTCTATGATTTATTATAGGAGTTGTGCTTATGGTTTCCTTTGTATCCGAAGTCTGACCTTTACTTGATGTCTGATTTTTCTAACACCAAGGAGAACATTTAAAATAGAGTTGCTAAATGTCTCTCGGTCGATCCTCCATACCCTTCATATCGGCAAGTACTTTGTTGTGCCAAGTAAACAAAGTCTAAGAATAAAGTTTCTTTCTTCTCGTGTCACCAAGAATTTTCTTAACCATTCATCTAAGTGGTGTAAAGTGATATCACAATATTTGGCAAGGTTTTTGATATACCTGGATGAATAAAGAGTTTCCCTCGTTTTCTCAACCATGTTTTAAGAGTGACTATGATTTTGGTAATCAGGAGTTCCTCTTGCTACATGTCCATTGTGACTCTTATGAGTCCTCGCCATAAAACACCTTTCTGTCTTGGCCTTCTGTTGAATAAAAGAGTGACCCTTCTATTTCAAAAGTAGTTCAACAACTTGGTTTTGTTGATCCATATCTCTGCAACCTGAAATCTCTACTTAAGCCATTTAGTAGAGGTTTCCTATCGAAGTCGTTGGTCATGTTCTTTCTGTTATAAGCTCTCCTCTTCAGAAGCTTAAACTCTTTTGTAAGCTCCATGGTCTCAATCCTTATGAAGACCACTATCTAACAACTTGAAACCTTCTCCACATGTTTCCTCTATTACCTTGACGTGTTTCATGTTCATCATCTCAGAGTTGTTTCTGAACACTCCATCCATGAGTTGACCCTGAAATACTCTGTGTGTTGTTTACTGTGTTTCCCTCTTATCCTTAGAGTGATCCTGTTTCTTTCTCTCTCTGTCTCTTTTCCTACCTTTGGAATCTCGTGCCGAGATTCTCATGAGAGGGATAGAGCTGTAACACCCCAGTTTTAGTTAAATAGTATTTAGGGTTAAATTATGCATTCATGATCATCATCTTGTAAAATGCATGCAAATAAAATAAAATGCAAACCCTAATCTCCTTCCCTCTCTCTTTGAAATGCATTCAAAAAGGTTTTGTATTTTGAAAACCCAAAAATATTTGGAGCCCAAATTGAATAAAAGGGGCCCCATAGTATTTTGTATATTTTATAAAAGCCTCTGGTATGTTTGAAATATACAAAAACAAATTTTGAAATGAGATACAAAAGGGAAAAATCAAAACAGAAAATAAAAGGTTTTGAATAAAAAACATAGCAGTAGGGCCCAACCAGGTCGTAGCCCAGCTTCTTTTCTCTCCTCTCTGCCGCGCGGTGTGACCCACAGCAGCCCGTCTCACTTTCTTTGCCACGGCCCAGTCTAGCCCATCTACAGCCCGCTCTGGCCTGATACCGGTTCGGCCTTCTGTTCGAGCATGTCGTCTTCATTGGTGACACAGAGCTGCTCGTTGTTGCCGCCGCAACCGCCCAATGCCGCCCGTCGCCGCGAAGCACGCCGCCGCTCTAGAGCAAGGATAAGAGCATTGTGACGTGCCCGTATTATCCTCCACTGTCCTTATCCCCTGCTCTCTCGCTCTGTCCCTCTCCCATGTGAGCTTGCCATAACCCTAGCCCGATGGTCACCGTCGAGCCCTCCGTCCCCGACCACGCCGTGCCTCGCCGTGAAGCTCTGGAGAACCACCGTGTTGGACTACGTCTTCCCCGCCAGAGTAATCGCCTGCACGTGCTTGGAATCGAGCCATCCGAGCTTGAATTTACCGTCGGTCACCGCTGTTATCGCCGTTCGGCCTCCCCTCGCCTCCCTAACACAACCACCGTGCTCCTGGTGAGCTCCTGCTCCTCGTGGGCCCTCTCCCTTGCCCCCTCTCGCTCTATTTACCCTCCTCCACGGTCACCTGCAAGCGCCGCCTCTTGTCGTCGCTATGAAGCTAGCTCCGGTGGCCACCCTGCAGCGGCGCTGTCCCTTTGTGGTCCTCCTTGACGCGCTGAATCGAAGGGGCTAAGCCACGCAGCCCCGCACGCCCCTTAGCACCATTCCGCGCCGTCGTCTGATGCTTTCTTCGACGAGATGACGTGGCCCCCGCGTGTAGTCCACGTGGGTCCTATGTGGCCCTAAGGCCCACCCATCAGCCACAGTAGCTAGCCCCCTCGGTAAGAAAAGGATTAGGGTTAGGTTGTGCTGACATCAGCATGATGCAGTAATCAATTTTAATTGGTTTAATATTTTCAGAAAATGACATAAACTTGTAAATTCAATAACTAATTAATTAAAAGTCAGAAAAATATGTATAATATATCAAAATGTTCAGAAAAATGAGATCTATCTATTAAGGATATAATCATGCATTGATAATCATCTTACATGAAAATTGTAATTAGAAAAACATAGTAACCCCTCATAGGTAACTCTCAGGTTTTCCTGAATTAGGGTTTGCAACTCTCGGAACCTCAATTAAATGGTCAAGCATGCCTTAGGGTAACATTTCAATACAATTTAACTTGCCATACCATCATCCTTGTTTGAGCATTGCATCGATCCATGTGTTGATTGTTTCCCTCTCTTTTCGGTGTTTGTTTCTTCTTCGGTAGAATGTGATATCGAGATCGAGATTGAAGACCGAGGTCAATACCAACGAAGATGGAAGAACAATACTTGACCAACTATAACCAAGTCAAGTACCGGATGTCCAAAGCTCTGCTTTCTGGTTATCAACAGGCAAAGGCAAGCATAGCCCCACCATGATATAATCCTATGATTTCGAAACACTTCTATTCTTGCCATGATGCATACGATTCTACTGTGGTCTTCTATCGATAATAGAATATCCTATCGGTTGCATTACTCCCTTTGAGCTTATATTACCTGATCCACTGCTCCTAGCATAACTAGGTTTGACTTGTGTGCAGCACTAGAGCTTATATTTGTGTCCTGCTTAGCCATGCATAGCTATCAGTGCTGGTTCATCCAGATGATGTATCTGATGCAAAGAATCTAGTATGACAGGAGATCAAGATAGACAGATGAAATTATATCAGTGGTAAAGGTTAATCATGCTAAGGATTGTATGGAAGGCCACGGTGGGATGTGGTTTTTGTAGTCCCATGCTCGCCACCACTAGGAACCGAGTTCTTGCCTTTGGAACCGAGACGAGCGTACAATCACACGGGGCTTGGGAACCCCATGCCTGATTAACTTGCCTAGTAGATTCCATGAGTCACAAAGTCCGGACGTCCCATTCTACATACGCATTGAAAATGTTTTGAAAAATTTGGCGGGTGAAGGTGCATCATAACAGGTAGGTAAGCGTGGCCGGGTTTTCTTGGGGTCGATGGAGCCCCTGGTAAACAAACCTTGCCTCACATCTCTAGGGACCAGATTCGGGATTTGACCCGTTACGACGGAACCAACCTTAGGGAGTGACTCATGGTCTCGGTGAAAGCAAGGTAAAGCTCGTGGCCAACCACCCTCTGCCATTTTTCCAAGGAAGAGGGCAAATATATTGGCATTAAGAGTCGGTTGGTATGTGTGGGTATAGTTGTACACCCCTATAGGGTTAAATCTTTCCGAAAAGCCATGTCCATGGTTATGAATGCTTGGTGACCAAATTCTAAGATCATAGAGAACTATAACCTAATCGTAAAACTGGGCAGATCAACATGTGCTTAAGGATGCTTCCTCATGGGTATGAGGGGGTGATCCTAGCTAAGGTTAGATGATGATGATTTGGTGGATATCAAAAGATGATGATCAATTCTTTGGAGATGTCGCTCTATTATCCCCTTTTAAAATACTCTGACTAGACGAGATTCTTCTCTCTCTTGTTTTCCAAACAAAAATAGATTTATGCAAAACAGCTCCAACAGCCATAAGTCTTGCTGAGTACACCATGTACTCACCATTGCTTTGTTGATACTTTTGTAGCAGAGTAAGTGTTCCCTGAAGATGAGTTCTGTACCACATAGACACCGATGAGTAGCTTGGGATTCCTAGCCAACAGCCTGGAATCTATGGGCTGGGACGTCATCGTTATGCTTCAGGCCTTTTAGGCCATTTGTTAAGTTCGGTATACTTAATAGCATAATTTTCCTTCCGTTGTTTGATGTTTGTGGTTAGTGACCTCTGCGTGTAATAATTTGGTTCTTTGCTCAGTTATGAGCTTGTTGTAATAAATTTCGTGTTGTAGGGTCACTGCTGTGTTACCGATTTCTCCACTGGATATCCTCAAGCTCAAGGTTAAGCTTATGTCATACGAATGTCTGGGATTTGTTTAGCCTTGATCCCGGGGGTGTCACATACACCACGGTCCTTCATCAAAAGTTTGCTATTTAGATAACTTTTAACATCATTTAGAAGATCTACTTCATTTCCAATTAATAATATGTCATCCACATATAATATTAGAAATGCCATAGAGCTCCCACTCACTTTCTTGTAAATAAAAGCTTCTCCGTAAGTTTTGATGAATCCAAACCCTTTGATCACCTCATCAAAGTGGAGATGCCAACTCCGGGATGCTTGCTTCAGTCTATAGATGGATCACTAAATCTTGCATACCTTGTTAGAGGCAAAAACCTTTGGTTATACCATATACAACTCTTCTTCAATATTACCATTGAGGAACATGGTTTTGACATCCATCTTCCAAATTTCATAATCAAAAAATGCAGCAATTGCTAACATAATCCTAACCGACTTTAGCATCGCTACGGGAGAGAATGTCTGATCGTAGTCAACTCCTTGAATTTTTTGAAAACCCTTTGTGACGAGTAGAGCTTTATAGATGGTCACGTTACCATCAACATCAGTTTCTTCTTGAAAATCCGTTTATTCTCAATGACCTTTCAGTCATGAGGTAAGTCCACCAAGGTCCAAACCAAGTTTTCGTACATGGATTCCATCTCGAATTGCATGGCTTCTATCCATTTGTTGGAATCCAGGCTCGTCACTGAATCTTCATACGTTGCAGGGTCATCATTTCCATCAAACATGAAATTCATGACGGGATTTTTATACAGTTTAGGAGCTGCACATGTCCTGCTAGACCGACGAGGTTTGATAGTGTCCTCTTTCAGAGTGTCATGATATCTTTATCATTAGTTCCCTCTTCATTTGGTAAAGACAACTCTGGAACAATTTCCCGTGCTACGCTGCTCACCGCTTCATGAAGAGAAGGTTCAATAACCTCTTTGAGTTCTACCTTCCGACTAGTCACACCTTTCGCGAGCAACTCCTTCTCTAGAAAGTATCCATTATTGGCAACAAAAACCTTGCCATCGGATCTATGATAGAAGGAATACCCAATTGTTTCTTTAGGGTATCGTATGAAGATGCATTTTTCTGCTTTGGGTTCGAGTTTATCCAGCTGAAGTTTCTTCACATAAACATCGCATCCCCAAACTTCAATAAATGACAACTTAGGTTTGTTTCCGAACCACAATTCATATAGCATCATTTCAACGGATTTAGATTGTGCCCTATTTAAGGTGAATGCATCGGAAAGTGGCAAGTCAGTCAGAGACATCATAGATTGGACCATATCTAATAAGGTACTATTACGATGCTCCGATACACCATTACATTGTAGTGTTCCGTTAGGCGTGAGTTGTGAAACTATTCCACAATCTATCATGTATGTGTCAAACTCGTAACTTAGATATTCACCCCTATGATCCGATTGCAGAAATTTAATCTTTCTATTATGATGATTTTACACTTCACTCTGAAATTCCTTGAACTTTTAAAAGGTTTCATACTTGTGTTTCATCAAATAGATATACCCATATCTACTCAAAACATCTGTGAAAATAAAAAATAACGATATCCACCTCGTGCAGACACACTCATTAGACCACATACATCAGTAAGTATCATTTTGAATAAATCTGTCGCCCGCTCCATTGTACCAGAAAACGGGGTTCTAGTCATTTTTCCCATAAGGCATGGCTCACATGTATCAAGTAATTCAAAATCAAGTGATTCCAAAAGTCCATGAGAATAGAGTGTCTTCATGCGTTTTATGCTAATATGACCTAGATGACAGTGCCACATATATTTGGATATATCATCATCAAGTTTAATCCTTTTTTCATCTACATTATGAATATGTGTATTACTATTATAGAGCTTCATAAGAAATAAACCATTCATCACAGGAGCATGACCATGGAAGATATTATTCTTATTAATCGAATAACCATTGTCTTCTGATTTAAAGGAATAACCGTCTTGCAATAAAAACGATCTGGATACAATGTTCATGCTTAGAGCATGAACCAAATAAAAATTATTTTGGTTTAAAACTAATCTCGATGGTAGATGGAGAGGAAGCATTCTGACGGCAATCACATCAATTCTTGATCCATTGCCGACACGCATTGTGACCTCATCTCTTGCTAGCGGTTGCCTATTCCATAGCCCCTGATTAAATTTAAATATATTAGCAACCGATTCGGTATCAAATACCCAGGTGCTACTGTAAGTACTATTCAAGTACACATCAATAACATTTATATCATATATACCTTTGTTCATCTTGCCAGCCTTCTTGTCAGCCAAATACTTGGAGAAATTTCGCTTCTAGTGACCATAGTAAAAGAATTTAGTATCAGGCTTAGGGCCTCCCTGTGTCTTCTTCTCAGGCGCGACAACATATTTGATGTCCTTCTTGAAGTTACCCTTGGGCTTGCCCTTTTCTTCAGAGGTGGCGATCTTCTCATCCATCAACTCTTGGTTCCTTTTCTTTATGTCTACTTCGGCAACCATCAGCATGGCAACGAGTTCAGTGAGCATTCTAATCGCACCACTTATCTTGTAATTCAGCACAAACTCTTTGTAACTAGGTTTGAGCGACTGCAAAACTCTATCTATCATAAGATCAGCTGGGATATCACATCCTAGTGCTTTAAGACATTGAACATAGCCCGTCATCATCATGATGTGATCGTTCACAGATATGTGTTCCTTCATCTTTGCACTAAAGAACTTGCCAGAGATCATATATCTCTCAGCACAGATTTGGCTCTCAAACATGGTTTTGAGTTCCTTCACCATACCATCAGCATTTCTAAGTTCAAAATGTTTTTGGAGTTCAGGATCCAGTGATTGAAGGATTGGACACTTCACAAGAATGTAGTCATCATGCTTTGTGTCACACACACATTTCTTGTAGGGTTCGCAGCATAGAAAACAAAAAAAAATCCTACGATGGGAACAACTATGTACCAAGATCTATCTACTAGATACAAACAACGGGCGGATGTATATCCGTAGAGAACATACCCTTGAAGACCGACAAAGATTAACGAGTCCAAACTCGTGGTTGATGTAGACGATCTCTTGCCGATCTCAAGATCGAGAGGAAGTCCTAGCGCCGCAAAACAGCAGCGCATCCATGCTCGCACACACGTTCGAGGCACCGAGCAACCTCCGCCTCCTCGCTCCAGCGATGCAGCGGAAGCACAACTCTTTCTTGCCGAATAGCCACCGGGAAGATGTATCTCGCTAGTTCGAGACCATGGGGAATAAATTCTAGAGGAGGAGAGAGATCCTTCACGAGGAGGTGTGAGTGAGAGAGAGGGAGGGGGATCCTTTTATAGGGAGAGGGGGGCACCCAAGGGGCCATGCGCCCAGCCATGGGGCTGCCCCCACCTCTTCCACATTCATGTGGGTGGACACTCCACTCACTCAAATGCCTTTCAATTCCCTCCACTCAAAAACCCACTCAAATTCCCATTAAATTTCCACCAAATTTAATGCAAACTCTCATTAAATAAAACTCCTTTTATTTATTCAGAATTTTGTCAATTACTTTAATGACAAACATTCACATATAACCCCTTGCTAGTATTTCATTTCACATGCAGAAACACTTTCTGCAATTTCACCCGAAAACCCGTTTCGGTATCTAGTGAAATAAATTCATGCGCTTGTTATTCTTTTCGGCATGAAACTTTTGCTCCAAATGGATGTTGGTGTCTCTTAAGTGTGTCACCCTACGGTTCGCGAATAATGCGGACATGATCGAGACCCCTCTCGGATCAATAATCAGAAGCCGGATCTGGAGACCCATACTGACTCCCACACATTCAACGATGACTTTCTTGTGATCATCAGAACCTTTTTACGCTAGTATCTTAATCCCTTTGTTTCACGATATATTACATGTCTGAGATTAGATCATCGGTATCTCCATACCTAGTTTGATCTCGTTACTGACATGCACTCTTTTCTCGTTCCCGTGATATAACATTCTAGTGATCAAATCACTTGCTTGCAAGCTAACCCAATGTGATATCACCGAGAGGGCCCAGAGCATATCTATCCGTCATCGGGATGAACAAATTCCACTATCGATCCATGGGCCTCAACATAACACTTTATTAGTTCTGAATCCATCTTTATAATCACCCTGTTATGGTGTGATGTTTGATGTTATCAAGAAACTCTTCCAGTGTTAGTGATTGACATGATCTCATGGTCTAAGGATTAGGATCACTTCGTAAGTTGTTATAGCAATATAAACTCAATGACTTTGATCGTAATGCTATACTTCGGATGAATGTTGATCACATCATTATACTAATGTTGTGACCTCGTTATTAACAACATCCAATGTCTATGATCACGAAACCTTAATCATCTTGTTAATCAACGAGCTAGTTTATGAGAGAGGCATAACTAGGAACTTCCTTTTTGTTTATTAAATACACATGTATTAACGTTTCTGTATTAATACAATTATAGCATGTAAAATAAACATTTATCATAAATAAGGAATACGATAATAACCACTTTATTATTGCCTGTCGGGCATATTCCCTTCAGTCTCCCACTTGCACTAGAGACAATAATCTAGTTTGAAATCTTTGCGTATTGAACACTTATGGCTTTCTGGTGTTCCATATACGCAATTACAAGTGGTTAACATAATCTACGGATCTGACGCTTCAGGTCCATGTGTATTTACATGTCTTTACGTCTCCATGCATCACTCATTCTCTAATGAGATGGCATTGTATAAATTTGGTCTCTTGGTGAGACCTTTAGTTTCTTGGGGTTAAATCACGTCGATACTATTGTCATGCAATATATCTTTTAGTGTTAGCCCATTGCGAACCACACCTTAGTTTGATAACAAACTACTTGACACAAATTCCCTCTTTTGCTGCTACTATAGCAGTCATATACTTAGCCTTTTTGTTGTAGTATTCGTCACAATGTCTTAACTATGGATTTCATCCAAATCCATCATGTAATCTCCTTTCCATTACATTGTGCCACCCATAGTTTAAATTGAGATAAACTTAATTTGTATCTTGTGACAAAACTAGTATCAATGTAACGCTTTACAATGAACTATTTGTAATTGTTTGTCACCTCTACACAAATATATTCTTAGTTCTTCCAAAAGATCATAAGAATTTCCTTACTATTGTCCAATGATTATTTTATGATTCATTCTGGTATATGCTCATAACATTTAGAGCATAGGACATATCTGGATGTGTACATATCATGGTATGATTGATCAAAACATCCTTGTGATTTTACTCATCAAGTGTCAAAGCACTTGAATCTTGTTTCACTTATCAAGTGTCGATACACTTGAATCTTGATTCAATTCCTTTCCATGCGACAAGAACTGTTTCTTGTTGTTTCTATATTGAACTCCTTCAATATCTCATATATGTACGTTTGGCACAACCATATTGGCGTCACAGTCTATCCACTATAGACATTCATGCTAAATATTCGGGTTTTGCCTAAGTATTTTATCAAAATGAAATTCTTAACCTTTGTCAATAAAAGATACATCATTTCTAATCAACAAGATGTCCTCCACATAATGTATTAGAAATATGTCTTAGCGCTCCCACTTAATTTCTTACAAATGCAAGCATCTTCATCGTCTCCTGATGAAAACTCCTTTTTCATCATGGTGAAGATTCCAACTCCATGATGCTTACTTCAACAATTGAAGTTTGCATGCCTTTTTAGCATCCTTTGAATTTAACAAAACCCTTTGGACCGTGTCATGTACACGTCCTAGGTAACCATTCTATTAGAAGAACTTTGTTTTGTTTATTCATCTACCATATACCAAATTATATGTAGTGATTGCTACTTTAATCCGTCTAGACTAAATATCGCTATGAAAGATCAAATCTTGTCATAGTCAACTCCTTGAACATTGTCATAAAATACTTTACGACATGTCGACTATTTCATAGATGTGAAACATCCATGTCTGTTTCTTTATAGATCCAAATACGACCGACAGGTTTTTACACCTTTCCGGACGGTCTTCCAAGTTCAAAACTTGATTTCTCGTGTATGAAACTATCACGGATTTTATGGCTTCAGGCCATTTTATGGAGTCAGGGCCCATCATCGCTTCTTTGTATGTAGTCGGTTCATCATTGTCAAACAATAATGATTTACTCTCAAATCTCAGCATTTGATTTGTTTATTTGACCGACTTGGTTCAATAAGAACTTAGATATCCGTGACCACAACCTTTGAGGCACATAAGCTATGAGCATTATGGCAGCCTCTGAAACCATTTCCGGTGCTGCGCAACTCAGCACATTTAGCTAAGGTTCGCTAACCTTATCAAAGTTCTATTGTCCTCCCACTTAACTTTTATGAAAATTTTCTTCTTCAAGAAACTTCGCATTTCAAGCGACAAACCCTTTTGTCCTCGGTGTTATGGAGGAATAACCAATTGTTATTCGAAATAACCTACAAAGACATGCTCATCCGACTTCGGTTGTAAACATCTTACTTATGTTTAGCATACCAAAATTTAAGAAATGACAACATGGGTTTTACCCCAAACCATAACTTCCATGGTGTCATTTCAACAAATCAAGATGGGGCTCTTTTTAGTGTAAAAGCGGAAGTCTCTAAAGCTTTAATCTTTTAAAACATAATGGCAGTTTTATAAATAATACCTTTGATCCCACCATGTCAAACAAGGTTTCATTACAAATCTCAAACACTCCATATTCCTATGGTGTTTCGGGAGATGTAAATCTAGGTGTTTTGCTAAACTTGTAACTAAAATAAATCCCTTTTATGATAAAATCATAATTCATTTTTTTCTTGTTATGCTTGTAACTCAAATAAATACCTTTATGATCAAATCATAAATCATTTATTTTCTTGTTACAATGTTTTGCACTTCATCTTGAAAGTCATTGAAACGTTTTCAAATATTTCATACTTCTTTCTCATTAAGTGAACATTCACTCAAATTTCTAGAGAAAGCATATGAAGTTGAAATCCATCGCTTACGACTATACATAATGGACTACATACATCGATATGTATAAATTCCAATAATTTAGTCGTTCGTTCTTCTTTGGCCTTTGAACGAAGTTTTAATTATCACGTGGAAAGTCACACAAGCGTCACTTGATCAAATCAAAGACTCCAAAAATCCATGAATATGGAGATTCTTCATGTTTTCTTTCCAATATAATTTAAACAGCGATGTCACTTCGTAAGTGATCTTTCAATCATTTGTCTTGCGACATTTTAGCATTAGGTTTTATGGATGTGATTTCTCCAACTAGATTTGTAAATCATCCATCTTATATGGAATACGGTAATTATTTGAACAACCTTTGTTCTCATAATACCTGATTTAAATAACAATTATTAAAACAAATCTTGAAGTCAAGCTTTGATGTCAACAAGAAATACAAACAACGGTTTTTTTGTTTTCGATGAACATCATCACATATTCTCTTGCTAGTTACTTAGGCCATTGTGGTTGATGAATTGCGTCGTTCCGTATGAAATTTCATACCAACCAATTCGGTATCCAATACCCAAGAACCACATTGTTTAACAAGCAAAGAATATAACCATAACATGTATATGATCCATATACCTAAATTGGATATTTCCAATCTTTTCTTTTCTGCCAAGTATATTTTATAGATCCTCTTCCAGCATTTCCTTTTCCTTTTAAAAGAATCTATCAACATCAACAGTGGCGCCATATACATGACACATAGTCCAAAGCATGTATATTCAAATAATAATACCTTTGGACTTGCACTTTGAAGTAGATCACCATCATCAAAATGATCGGTATTCTTTCAAAATCCATTCTTTAGTAAACTTTTAGTGTAGTAAACACTTTACATACATCTTCTATTCATCCTTATCATGACGACTTTCATGATCAAGCTACTGTAGCTTATAAAGGTGAATCGTGAGTATAACATTACTTTCCAAAACCCTTTTGGATGATTAGGATGTCTAGCATCTCCAACCTTTGCAAATTCTCATCCAATATGAGAACATATATTATACTCTATCATATTGCAACCAAAACATTGTTTCAGATATCGTTATATCTGCCACACATGATGGTTTCTGAAACAATTCTTTCAGCTCCTAGATAAACTTGATATTAAAACAATCAAGAATCATGGAGGCAAACATGATACTTAAGATACTAACATTGGAATTGTTACTCTCGATTAATACCACTATTAAATTTCACGGAGTGAATAGATTTTGCTAAAAGTTTGCAATAGGACTTTAAACTTTAGATTGACACTCAACACAATATGATACCAGTTTGTAAAGTATATATCCAGAATTCTATAGTTCTATTATCTCAATTACAACTATGCATACGGTGGTGAATGAATGCCAATGACTACAACAAATTATGCAAATTCACTTTGATTTAATTTATGATAAATTTAGTTCTACTAATCCAAATTAGAAATGAACTCCCACTCAAAAACGACATCCCTCGTGTCTTTTTGGTGATTACATGAACCAAATCCACTACACCAAGTCCGATCATCACGTGAGTCGGTGTAGCTTCAAAGGCGATCATCCATATGGTCATCATATCAAAACATATGACTCATGCTTAACCTTTCGGTCCGTGTTCTGAGGCCATGTCTGTACATGCTAGGCTTGCCAAGTAAGAGCCTTAGTATTCGTGTGTGTAACTGTCTTACACCCGAGATATGCTCGTGGATTCAAGTACACCCGATCATCACGTGATGTCTTGAAGTGACGAAACATTGTCGGTGCATACTTAAGGAAGAACACATTCTTATCTTGATATCTAAATGAGGGATCATCATATTATGCTAATAAAACGCCAAACAAGCAATATAAGATGCAATCAAACATCACATGTTTGTAAGTGAAATGATATGGTTCCCGCATATGATCTCCATCATGTGCATCATAGTATGATCTCTATCATACCTCTATGTGTAAGGCCAAGGTCTATGGAACTTACACGCTATGTGTGTTGTAAGAGTGTCATCTCATACTTCTACTTACAACATCACCATATCATAACACTAGCCCAGCAACAATCTAAACTAGACGCCTCTAATTTATCCATTGCAAGTTTTATGTGGCTTAGGGCTTTCGAAGATAGAACCGTTCTTACCTACGAACATGAACCACAACGAGGATAACCAAATTGTTGACAACTCGTTGCAAATTAGATATTGACTATAGTAGGAGAGACAGACACCCGCTAGCCACTTATGCCAAACTAGTTGCATGTCAAGCGTGGAACAGGTCTCATGTGCGAGGACATGTAAAGTTTGTCCAGGCCGCTTCATCCCACTATGCCACCAATATCCAAAGTACAACTAAGAAGCAATAAAATGATCATCATCACCCACATACTCATATGTGTACTACCCGTGCAAAGTATCTACGCATAGATCCGGCTCTGATACCACTGTAGGGTTCGCAGCATAGAAAACAAAAAAGTTCCTACGATGGGAACAACTATGTACCAAGATCTATCTACTAGATACAAACAACGGGCGGTTGTATATCCATAGAGAACATACCCTTGAAGACCGACAAAGATTAACGAGTCCAAACTCGTGGTTGATGTAGACAATCTCTTGCCGATCTCAAGATCGAGAGGAAGTCCTAGCGCCGCAAAACAGCAGCGCATTCGTGCTCGCACACACGTTCGAGGCACCGAGCAACCTCCGCCTGCTCGCTCCAGCGATGCAGCGGAAGCACAACTCTTTCTTTCCGAATAGCCACCGGGAACATGTATCTCGCTAGTCCGAGACCATGGGGAATAAATTCTAGAGGAGGAGACAGATCCTTCACGAGGAGGTGTGAGTGAGAGAGAGGGAGGGGGCTCCTTTTATAGGGAGAGGGGGGAACCCAAGGGGCCATGCGCCCAGCCATGGGGCTGCCCCCACCTCTTCCACATTCATGTGGGTGGACACTCCACTCACTCAAATGCCTTTCAATTCCCTCCACTCAAAAACCCACTCAAATTCCCATTAAATTTCCACCAAATTTAATGCAAACTCTCATTAAATAAAACTCCTTTTATTCATTCAGAATTTTGTAAATTACTTTAATGACAAACATTCACATATAACCCCTTGCTAGTATTTCATTTCACATGCAGAAACACTTTCTGCAATTTCACCCAAAACCCCGTTTCGATATCTAGTGAAATAAATTCCTGCGCTTGTTATTCTTTTCGGCATGAAACTTTTGCTCCAAATGGATGTCGGTGTCTCTTAAGTGTGTCACCCTACGGTTCGTGAATAATGCGGACATGATCGATACCCCTCTCGGATCAATAATCAGAAACGGGATCTGGAGACCCATACTGACTCCCACACATTCAACGATGACTTTCTTGTGATCATCGGAACCTTTTTACGCTAGTATCTTAATCCCTTTGTTTCACGATATATTACATGTCCGAGATTCGATCATCGGTATATCCATATCTAGTTTGATCTCGTTACTGACATGCACTCTTTTCTCGTTCCCGTGATATAACATTCTAGTGATCAAATCACTTGCTTGCAAGCTAACCCAATGTGATATCATCGAGAGGGCCCAGAGCATATCTATCAGTCATCGGGATGAACAAATTCCACTCTCGATCCATGGGCCTCAACATAACACTTTATTAGTTCTGAATCCATCTTTATAATCACCCTGTTACGGTGTGATGTTTGATGTTATCAAGAAACTCTTCCAGTGTTAGTGATTGACATGATCTCATGGTCTAAGGATTAGGATCACTTCGTAATTTGTTATAGCAATATAAACTCAATGACTTTGATCGTAATGCTATACTTGGGATGAATGTTCATCACATCATTAAACTAATGTTGTGACCTCGTTATTAACAACATCCAATGTCTATGATCAGGAAACCTTAATCATCTTGTTAATCAACGAGCTAGTTTATGAGAGAGGTATAACTAGGAACTTCCTTTTTGTTTATTAAACACACATGTATTAAGTTTCCGTATTAATACAATTATAGCATGTAAAATAAACATTTATCATAAATAAGGAATACGATAATAACCACTTTATTATTGCCTCTCGGGCATATTCCCTTCATTTCTCTCATCCCGAGATGCATTCTTTGCAGGAGTGTCACCTAGCCACCATCCAGCACATATTGCTTTTGTGCAGAAGTGAGGAAAATCCTCAAATTCATGACCCAGTTGGTAAAGTTGCTACCATTCAATGGAAGTTTCTCTTTCTCCATGAACACATTGAAACTAAAAGTAGGGGGTGCCATCTACAACAGCATTTGCAAAGTTTATTTAGACTAAGTTTATGATAGATTGAGTTCAACTAATACAAATTACAAATGAAGTCCCACTAAAAAACAATATCCTTCGTGTCTTTTTGGTGATTACATGAACCAGGTCCACTACAACAAGACCGATCATCAAGTGAATTGTTGTAGCTTCAAAGGCGAGCATCTAGATGGTCATCATATCAACCATATGACTCATGCTTTACCTATTGGTTCGTGTTCCGAGGCCATGTTTGTACATGCTAGGCTTTCCAAGTAAGAACCTTAGTATCTGCGTGTGTAAAACTGTCT
The DNA here is from genome assembly GCA_916181665.1 of Avena sativa. Lineage (NCBI taxonomy): Eukaryota > Viridiplantae > Streptophyta > Magnoliopsida > Poales > Poaceae > Avena > Avena sativa. The sequence goes on from OV702295.1 coordinate 136,111,261, forward strand.
TACACCCGTTGTATGCGAACGTTGAGTCTATCACACCCGACTATCACATGGTGTCTCGAAACGATGAACTTTATTAACGGTGCATACTAAAGGAAAAACACATTTTATCTTGATATTTAAATGAGGGATCATCTTATAATGCTACTAAAGCGCCAAACAAGCAATATAATATGCATACAAACATCATATGCTAAAAGTGATATGATATGGTTCTCGCACTTGATCACTATCCTGATCTTTATCGTTCCAATATGTGTAAAGTCAAGGTCTATGGAACTTATACTTTGGAATATTATAATTTCCAATAGTATCAATCCATACTACAAATTATAATACTAACATATCATAGTAGTTGCCCGACAAAACCAAAAACTAGACACTTCTAGTTTATCTTTTGCATGTTTTTACGTGGCTGAGGGATTTCGGAGATAGAACTGTTCTTACCTACGAACATGGAACCACAAAGATGATAAGCAAATATTGGAAAATCTTTGTAAATCAGATATTTACTATAGTAGGAGAGACAAACACCTGCAAGCCACTTATGCAAAACTAGTTGCATGTGACACCCCAGGGATCAGGGCTAAACAAATCCCACACCACCGTCAGACATAAGCTTAACCTTGACCTCGAGAATATCCAGTGAAGAATCGGTAACACAATAGTGACCCTACGACACAAAACTATTACAGCAATCTCATAACTGAGCAAAGAACCAAATTATTACAAGCAGAGGTCACTGACCACAAACATCAAACAACGGAAGACAAATTATGCTATTAATTATAGCAAACTGAACAAATGGCCTAAGAGGCCTGAAGCATAACGATGATGTCCCATCCCATAGAATCTAGGCTGCCGGCCGGGAACCCCAAGCTACTCGTAGGTGTCTATGTGGTATGAAACTCATCTTCAGGGAACACTTACTCTACTACAAAAGTATCAACAAAGCAATGGTGAGTACATGGTGTACTCAGCAAGACTTATGGCTGGTGGAGCTATTTTGCATAAATCTATTTTTGTTTGTGAAACAAGAGAGAGAAGAAGCTTGTCTAGTCAGCGTATTTTAAAAGGGGATAAGAGAGCAACATCTCCGAATAATTGATCATCATCTTTTGATATCTACCAAATAATCGTCATCTAACCTTAGCTAGGATCACCCCCTCATACCCATGAGGAAGCATCCTTAAGCACACGTTGATCTGTCCAGTTTTATGATTAGGTTATAGTTCTCAATGATCTTAGAATTTGGTCACCAAGCATTCATAACCGTGAACATGGCTTTGCGAAAAGATTTAACCCTACAGGGGTGTACAACTTTACCCACACGTACTAACCTTCTCTTATACGCCTCAAGGTTTTGAGCATTTTGCTCGTCGGCAGATTTCTTCTGCTCCTTAAGGATCACAATATCCTCCTTAAGGCGGTTGATTTCCGTGTTTGCAGATTCTTGCACGACAGCTAATGCATCTTCGTGCTTCTTTAGCGAATCAGCCCTTTCCTACTTCAAGATTTTGTTTTTGCTATCCAGCTTCTGGATGTGCTTGGATTTATCAACAATATCTTTGGCTTTGGCAATATCTTCTACAAATCGGAGAAATGACAGAGCACAATGAGTAGCCAGAAGATAACAACATAAGATCAAGTTGAGCATGAAACTGAAAGATAATAGACTCTTTCCCTTGGCGATCTGTTCCTTCAAGAAGGCGGTTTTAACCTTTTCAGATTCAAGATCCTTCCGCATTTTGTGGAACTTGTTGTTGGCGGAAACTCTCCGAGCATTCTCATTATGCAAATAACAAAAAGGCTACTTTCTACTTGGAGCATCTAGCCGGATAAATTTCCGCCTAGAGGCTCGGGGGCTACAGTGTGAGTTTTTAACTCAAAGCTATGCTTTGTCTTTCTTTAAGAATCTAGTTGGAACTAATTCTGTTTCAACTAGAGGCTTGGGGCTACAGTATCAAAATTTACAAACACTGCGGATGCTACTCTAAAAGTATCTAGTCATAATAATTCATTCAAACTATATACTTGGGGGCTACAGTACAAAGTTTCTTGCTTAGTCACTCTTAGAGCATTCAGACCAAAATACTTATGGCTTTCTGTCTAAATCCTTGGGGGCTATAGTGGGATATTATGTATGAAATGCAAAAGGCATATAAAACTTACAAGTGCAATGATCTTGAGGTTGCTGGCGCTCTTAGCAAACAGTTTGCCAAAGGCAACTGTGTTAACCCAGACAATTTCCGCCTGCTTGAGAAGCTCCTCAAGGCCGCATAAAGGAGAAGTCGGTGCAACACCAGGAGCCAGAGCATAGATGCTCGAAGTAAGCACCAGGAAGACAATCTTTGGAAGCTCGGTCCGGATCATGGGAGCAGCAGTTCTGCCCTCCACAGAAGTCTGGGCCATAGAAGTACGTCTGTTGCCAGTTCTTGCAGGACTTGTGTCATACGATGTTCGGGAATCACCGGCCATGCCGGATCCTGAAGCTAACTGTTCCGCAATTTCTGAGATCCTTTTTGCTCACTCCAGCTTCCCTCTTCATGGTGAAGAAATAAATAAACAGATCTAACCTCCCTAGGTATCCCTCGCATAACACCGTGTAATTCCTAAGCGTGAGGATGTTGTTCGGAGACAGGTTCTGAGGTTGAAACCGGAACTGCTTAAGGACTTGGAAGCAGAAGTCGGATATTGGAAGTGAGACACCGCGCACAAATTGGGCCTTCAGGTATACCTTTTCTCCGACTTGGGGAGAAGGAGTGACCTCGCCGGACGGCGCCACCTTCCAGACCAGGCACTCCGTCGTAGGGAGGTACACCTCAGAGATCATCTCCTTGATGTTGCTCTTGGAGATATCCGAGCCTCGCCACTCTCCCTTGTGAGAGTCTGCTTCCTCCTCCAACGGCTCCAGCACCGCTGGGATATGGTCACTGCCGGTGGACTCAACATCGCAGAACAGAACGTGGCACCACCATGCCCTCTGTTGGGACGTGGACAGTGTAGATGGCTTGACCAAGGCCTCGCTAGACACCGCCATCGATGGTGTGCTATTGCTGCTGTTTGCCATTGGAGCAGAGGGAGGGTTGGAGATTGGGAGGATTTAGGGTTTTCTTCTGTGCACGCTATGAGCTCGAAGATGGGTTTGGGCTGGAGGAAGACAATGACGCAAGGGAAAATGAGGTGAAAAGATAAAATGCCACCATAGGTAAAATATATAGCCCTAGGCGTCAAGATCCGTGCAAGTTGATCCAATGGTTGGTGCATGGACAGTGCGTGCGTGAACGTGTGTGAAAATTTCGCCACATTCCCACCGCGGACGCCAATGTTTCAGATCCTTCACGCGGGAAAACTGCTATTATTACGTTCTTTGTATGTGTGAGTTACGAGGCGCCGCTAACCTATGGTCTACGACATATCACTGATGCGTGTAGGCGAACAGTCCCATCTAAAGATTCACGCATGGAAGGATCTTGTCTGGCTACGAGAAGAGTATGATCGAAAGCTTAGTGATTCTCCGACTTACGTAGAATTTTGCAGGGTTCTTGGGAGGACTAAAAGATATTGCTTGAAGATTTGCCGACATTCATCTATACAGATCATTCAATCTAAAGAGGCAAGATGGCGCAAGATCTCGGAGTTCTCTGGGGCTACTGTTGGGGATATGCTAAATGGGTGTCACCATTACATGTCTCTAATCCGGATAACCCAGGATGCCCACAGTTGGTATCAAGGCCCATGGACTGCTGGGCGCCCTAGTTAGAAGGATCCAGAAAGGAGGCCCATGCCGGATAAAGGAAGGCTACGATGGAGTCACCGACATAACCGGATCCTTGGAGTGCAAGAGACGTTAGACTAGTTAGTACTCGTGTAGGACTTTGTGACCTATCCGTCTAGGACTTTCCCTGTAACCCTAGGATCTGGCGACTATATAAGCCGGACCTAGAGGAGCATTTAGGGAACAACATAAATCATATCGCGCATAGTGAATCGATCCCTGTAACTAGGCGTATTTTCCATTATAGTGATTTATAGCAGGAGTAGGATTCCACCACCATCGTGGGATCTGAACCTGGGTAAGCTATGTTACCTCGTACCCCCTAACTTGCCGCCTTCCCCCACCTCTCTAAACATGCTTTGTGTGGACTCCTCCATGGCGTACTAGTCGGCAATACCACGACATCGACATACCAATGGGTGTATGTTAACTGATCTGGCAACAATGGTCGAAGTGCGTGTGGAAACTTTGGTGCATCCCTAAAGGGTTAAATCATTTTGAAAATCCATGTCCGTGGTTATGGAGGACTTGGAGCATAGTATCTCAATCATATAAACTATAACTAAAGTTTACTGTTATAATTTGACTTGTATCTGATATGACTAGTATCTGATATGACTAGTAAGTTGGATAACCACCATGGAAATAATGAATAAAACTGTCAACCGTGTGAGTTTCCTCGGAATGACTTCCTCGTTTGGTCTCAAGGGGGAAATACCATGATGGGTATGTTTGGTGTTATTACTGGTTGGATACGAATAGGTCTTACTTATCCCTCTCTGATAGTTGACAGTTGTGTCGAGTCTCTATAGGTTGTTTAGTGCTTGCTGTGATGCCGCTTCAATCCACCATACCTATCTATGCGAGAGCCGCTGAATTCTAAGACTCACTGTGTACTAACCTCAATACTGACCGCTCTCTTTTTTCCCTTTTCCCTTTGTCGTCACCCCTTATCATTTGCTCTTGTATATTGAAACGATGGGTCAACAAATTTACTCCTTCCACAAAAGTTGGAGGTGGCCTTACCTTTTGATACCTCTACCTTCGCATGTGTTTCGCCAGAGTGTTCTTTCGATGGACGTGAGCAACAATCCTTGTTCGTGGTGTTGCCATTTTCCCAGATGAAGAAAGAACCCTTGTTAGTGGTGTCGCGAGGATCTACACAAAGTGAGAAGATTCAGACCGCCATCCTTCTTCCCCGTACCATGAGGCAGATCTCGAGGGCGAGATCTATTGTTAGTGGTGTCAAATTGTAGCACTGTAGAGGACCCAACCTGATAAGGTAGAGATCCCTGTGTTTACAGTGCTAGTACCTGGATCGATTAGCTAGCACCCACAGTTTAAGATGTAATATCAAGAAAGAAAGGTCATATTGCAACTTATAACTAGGAATTAAATAATTCATTACAACTTACATAGCTCATAAGGCTATCTTATTACAAAGCAGCAGATATATCTAAAAGCATGGAGTCCTTCATCTTCATGTGCCACAGGAAATCATGTTTGTTGTAGACTTGTAATCCTACTCAACAAACTTCGCTAACATCAAACAAACCTGCAACATAATAAGTTACAGCCACAAGGGTCAATACATTTGAATTGTACTAGCAAGTGATATCATATAGATATGGAGAATCTAACATCTACATGAATATATGTCTAAGTGTAGTTTTGGCTAGCCTTTGCATAAAACAACTTTTCCCTATCCTTTGAAAATAATTTTTATCTTTTTCAAAACACATTAACAAACAATGGCACACTTGTTACACACCAGGTGCTTCCCTTGTTCACCCAACAAGTTTTAACTTAGATAAATTGGGATGAGGAGATCCTTTATCATTTCAATGTCTTTGATGCTCAAAATGTCCATTACCGGGGACACGTCGAAGTACTTTGGTTTTACCCTCTCGAGAGGTGGTGCACTTTTCCCACAAGACTCGACATGCATCGAGACGAGACTTTTTAACCCTCAGATAAGCACAGACGCGTTCCATCCTATCATCACTACCACCAACTGTCTGTCCATCTGAGTTCTTGCAACCTAGTTGGTCAAGGCAGAGCCCATATGCCATGTGGTTGCACTAGAAGCTTCTCAACACAAAACATCTCAAATATCTTTGTTCCTGGGTGGCCATCCACAAGTGAGATACACCAGGGTAAGCCATATAAATGGGCCCTGGGTAACCACTCAACACAAACCATTCTTCCCATTCCACCCAGGTGATTCATTCACATAGTTGTTTTATTAATCAAAAACATAGTCATAGACTTTGTATAATATCATAGCATGAATATTCCACCCTTGAATTCTAATAGCTAGGCTAAGCATACTAGCATAACTTGTCTTTTGACTCAGAAAGATTCCTACCAAGATATATTCTATAGGATCTACTCTAGCATAGCAATATAAAAAAATAGTCCTATCATGCATACTACAAAAATATCACTAATGCAATATTGATAAGATAGGACTTTTGATGACCAAAGTATCACTTGCCTTTTTTTTGTAGATAATCTAGGTACTATCCTTGATATTGCAATTGTCACACTCCTCAAATTTCACTACAATTCAATCAAGCAAGGCACACATTCAAAACTAACACTCAAACAAATAACAAACCAAAACAATAAATCAAAGAAATGCATGCAAGCATGCAAAAGGTTGTTTTATTGAAAAAGTGTTTTCTAACAAGGTTATAAACATTTCAAAGCACCTACTGGTCTTTTTAGAAAATGTGGAATTTCATTTAAAATCAAGTTAGTGAAAACAAGCCTTTTAAATCATTTTTGTTTTACTAGAAATGCTTTTATTCAAAGGAATAATTCCTAGTGTCAACAAAATATATTTTTAAATTCAAATGTTAGTGTTTATGTTCAGAGGGTTCAAAACAAATCCATCTGCAAAAGGTTTCACTCAAAAATAATTTTTAGAACAATTTTTATACTGAAAATAGTCCTAAACATGTCTCTGCATAAAAACCTAATTTTTCAGAAGAAAATTACCAAAATAAGGACATAGGTGCAAAGTACACATTTTTATGAATCCATAGACACCAAATTTGCATTTTTTGGACAAACAGATCAAAAGTTATGATTTTTACAAGTTGAAACACTTAATAGATCAAATTCTAGATTTTAAAACAAACTCATAGACACGTGGCCTGTTCTGGTTGGTCGGTACAATTTCGTGTGGATCGAACAACACGAGCCGTAGGATCTAACTAACATCGCACGTATCAGATCATTGCGTACCGCTTCGTTTAAGTGACCTATGATAGCCTCTAAATCTACATCCAACGGTTCAGGGTGCACTGACCACTGATGGGCGGCGCTGGCGACGGTGCGCGGCAGCGGCGCGTCGGGTGGTGACGCTTCGGTGATTCTAGGGTGCAAGGGGAAGGTGCGTGGATACTACCGTGGTCGCAGGGACGTGGCGATGCTCAAGGTAGTCGTGGGCGAGGCTAGGGCGCACGGGCTTGGCCGAAATCGCTCGCCGGAGTTGCTCCTATCGTCGGTTGCTTGCAGTTGGAGACGAAGTCGAGCACCTGGTCCACGAGCAAGCAAACGACAACCTTCAGCAGGTGCGTGAGAGGATGGCGATCAAGCTAGTCTGAGTCTGAGGGCAGGGGAGGCCAGGCTCACTGGAAAATTTTCTCGCCGGAGTTGTGGCCATCGTCAGGCACGCACGGACATCGTCGAAAGCGGCGCTACGGAGCATGCTAAGGCAAATGAAAGGTGGCGTTAGATGCACGAGAGAAAAGTGAGTATGAGAGCATCAACAAGAGGAAGAAGGGCGGCCAGACTTCGCCGGAATCGTCGTCGGAGTCCATTGGAGCTCCGGTGGCGCGAGGTCAAATGCGGGCAGCCTGGGGGCTCTCTAGGCATGGGACTTGAGGGGAAATGGAGTGGGGGCAGAGGGTAATAAGTGAGCCTGGTCGCGGGGGGAATTAACTCCAGTAATCAAGCGAATTTACGAAGAGAAATTTTCGGTAGGAAACGGTCAGGGAGGGGGAATAACTGGTCTGTGCGCAGGGACGAAGATGCTGATCTGGCGGTTGGGTCGTTTAGTCAGCGAGGGGGTGGGGTGAGCGCGCGATGAGAAAGGGATCTGCGGGGAGAGAGGGGTGGCCGGGTGGGCTTAGTTGTGCTGCCAGTTGGGCCTGGGTTGGGTAGGTTTGCTGGGTTGGGTTTGTTTCTATTTTTTCCTTCTTATTCTTTTTCCTTTTTCTATTTCTATTTTCTGTTTTTATTCAAAACATGATTCAAGTTTCAATTTGAATCCAAATTATTTCCAAAACTTTTCAGTAGGTTTAAACCATTTATTAGTATGTTATTTAATCCAACTCAAATATTTTTCTTGTGATTTAATATCCATTTAAAATAAGTGAGGCATTTTGTCTTTATTTAAATAAAACTGAATATGGTTCGTAAACCCATATAATTTTATTTAAATAATATTTTATTCTTTTATTTTATTTGAATTACTTTTACTCCATTTGCTTAGGGATTTGGCCAAGGTTTAAATTGTCTTTGCAATTTATTCTTATTTATTTACTTCCTTCTCTATCTTATAAAATCCATATGTTTTTATTTATAGTTCCAAAGTTGGTGATTCCACTTTGTATAATTTTATTTAATATTTATTTATATTTTCAAATGCTTTTAGGATTACTTTGCTCACAATTTAGTGTTGATTTTAGTAAGGAGCTTTATTAGCCTTGGAATTTACTTTCTTTTATCTTATTAAAATCATAAGTTTTTATCCATGGCTCCAAATTGAGTGAAACCAATTTCCAAGGTTTTGTAATATTTTTGTTTACCATTTTTTTCATTTAGAAATGTTTGTTGCTAAATTTTTATATGGGACAAATCCATAGTCTTAGAGTGATCTTGGATATGATTTCTTTATTTAGGGTTTAGGGTTTTGGTTTAACTTTTGCAAGTGTTTTAAATTCAAGATATTTTCCTTGCAGGGATGCATTTGATTTGTTTGTAAATTTTTTTTTGCCCTTTTCATTCAAATTTTTGTTTAAGTAGAGTTTTGATGTTTCCATTTAGAAGCAAAAAGTTTCTTTTCACCCTAAATTTCAACATTAGTTTCTTTTGTTTGTTTATTTTTTCACATTTCCAAATTTGGAAAATTTTGGGATGTGATAGACTACCACCCTTAAAAGGAATCTCGTCCTGAGATTCGGGAAGGCTAGAGGTTACAAGTTGGCTTCAAGACAACTAGGGTACTACCACCCTTAAAAGGTTTCTAAATATAATGCATCTTGGCTTACTTGGTATCTTGGTGTAACTTCTCTGGACAATTGTTTGCATAGTGTCCCTGATTTCCACATTTGAAGCATGTGAGAAGGTTAAGGAATTTCCCTACCAAACACTCTTCACATTGGTAGTCAAGACTTTTCTCCAGCAGACACTCATTGGCATAGTGTCCAAGATTGTGACAATTGAAACAGTGAACTAGTCTGTCACCCTTAGCTTGATGTTTCATCTGTTGAACTATAGGATATATGGGGCATTGGATAGGGACATGATCATTTCCTTCACATAGGAAACAAGAAACTTGGGATGTGGGGCATTATCTAGCTGGATATTTCTCTTCACAATTAGGGAATTTGTCCACATGTTCTTTGTAAGTGTGTCCTATGTCTCCATAGATTTTGCAGGCTTGAGTTCCTTCTATAATATCATCCTTGAAATCATTGTTGACACAATCACTATGGGAAGGTTTGTTTCTCATGTGGATCATCTGATTGGTCATCCTTTGCAACAATTAGGATTGGGATTCCAAGAACTTTAGCATGGCTGGGTCTAACTCAATGTTGTTGGCTAAAAACTGAGTTGTCACTTGATTCAACTGGGCTTGGGTTACTAGTAGTTGTTCTGTCATGTGCATATCTTGGTTGTTGTTGTCACCATCCTTGATGTTGGAGTCTCTTGGAGAAGTCATCTGTTTGGGTTGGATTGGGATTAGATTAGGCAAAAGATCTCTAGAGAATAATTCTATTCACACACAACAATTCACACAAGGCAATGTGCAAGCAATCATAGTCATGCAGTCCACTCAAACAACAAGGTTCAAGCATATTTTAGTCAACAAGATATTTCTTCTACACCACATAAGTTGGTGTGATCAATAATTCTATTTAAACTAAACACTAGTGTGGTGGTCCAACTATGGCACTACAAGGAATCTGGCTATATATGACCCTCAATTTTCGTCACAGAATCGTCATAGTAGTCTGTCTATGACGATTCTATGACGATTTTGAGATCGTCGAAAGCTGGGCGTCGCAAATGAACTATAACGACGTTTTTGGTAAAATCGTCATAACCGTCTATGACGATATTGAATCGTCATAACGTCTATGACGATCCAATATCGTCATGGACCATTTAGCCAGGCCAGCTCAGATCCTACGTGGCCAATCCTACGTGGCAGAATTGTGACGAAATGAAATCGTCTTAAATCAAAATCAGCCCAATCCATTTTAGTGATTTAAATGGGCTATCCCAATAATTATAGCCTTTTATTTGCTAGGCCTTGGCCTGTTTAGGTTTGTCTCTTTTGGGCCTTTCCTTCTTACCGTCCACTTATTTATTTTCATATTTGTTACAATATATTTTGGGCCACAGCCTTTTTAGAGCCCAAATACATTTCATCCAGTCCAGATTTCTGCTATTTTTTAACTAGAATTTGCATTTTCATTTCTGGAATTGCTTCAGCCATGCAATAAATCAAGAAAATACATGAGAGTTTGCAAATACATCAAGAAAATACACCATTTTCAGTAAATACACAACATGCAGATAATTTATCACCAAATTACAGGCTCACAAATGCACATCCAAGATTACAATTCAGTATTTACATTAACTTATTAGCAAATAGCACCAACTGCAACATCGGCTAGGCAACAATAAGTTAACCAAGGAATACACCACGTCTAAGCTCCAGGATTATTTCCTACCAAAATCCCTCCCAGAATCAATCACCATCAGCTCACCTGTAGGCTGTACCACGTCCTGCTCCCTGTGCCTTCCTCGCTGCACCACCTAGCACCAGATCACCAACGATCTCCGGCTGCTGGCCGCTACCGGCCCCTACCCAGTAGCTCGTCGGCCGCTGGCCCTCACCCAGCAGGAGTAGACTGTCGGCCAGTCAGCTCCCCGACAGCACTGTCTCCTCTCCTCGGCACTGTCCCCTTCCCACCTCGTTCTCTTGACCACCAGCGCCTAGATTCATCCTCACGTAGCTCCCAGGTTCTTCCTCACCAGCGCCTCGACGCCCGGGTGTTCCTTGCACAGAGAGCAGCAGCAGACCATACCTAAACAGAGACCAGCAGTCACAACAGCAGCATCCTCATGTCTAAATAAGGAGAAGCAGCAGATCACATCAGCAGTAGACCCATACATGAACAAAGAGCAGCAAAAAGATGTCAGAACCAAGTAGAAACAGTGAAATTGTTGTACAAGCAGAACCAACACTGGAGTAGCATAAATAAAACAGTCAATTTCTACTAAAACAGTTTGTACTACTCCTACTATGAAACAAGTTTGTACTACTACTGTGGAACAGGTTTAAAATGCAAGTTCAAGTTCAATTTCAGTGAGCAAGTACAGTAATCCATGAATGATTAAGCAAGTACAGACTGATAATCTTTTTGCAATACAAGCAGGCCATACTCCAACATTAAATTGAGGAATCTTTGAAGAAATATAATCTAAGCAGCATTAAAGAATATGTGCACAATGTAAGAAACTACTGTATGTGCATAGATCAAGTACTGTATCACTAATGGAGTATTAACTCAAGATTAGCATGGTAGTCTACAAAGAAAGTATTGTATCACTGAGGTTTGTACCATACTTCATGAACCATAGGAATGCAACACATGGATAAGTATTCCACTAGAGGGTACACCTAGATAAATCATAGATGCTTCCCGAACCCCTCCCTAATGCTGTCACTTCCACACATACAAGCATGCATAGATGTTTAACTAATAGCAAAGACAAGGAGGAAATTAGCTTTATAGCACACGTGAATGAAATCAAGTAGGAGACTTCAGAGAAACGAGCTTAGAGGGGCAACACGGGAAGATGGAGCGCCACTGGACCTCGGTTTAGGTGTTGCATAGCTTGTGGTTCTTTGTCCAGGGAAGGGTATGTTGATGGCGACAGGAGCAGTTGTGACTTGGTGACACCACCGCAATGATCGACGACGGCATGCAGCAAAGACAAATCATGCCAACTACAGACCACAGTTACAGCAGGAGAAGCTTTCTCCATGGGATCTGTCCAAGAGAATAGAAATCAAATTGATAAATTCATGAACAAAGAAACCAAGAGAATAGAATAGAAATCAAAGCAGGATAATAATCAGTGATTTGTAGCAGTGCCTCATCAAGCATGAGTTGTACATAAAATGGTAATCAACATACATATGAAGCAAATTTTCATGCCATGCATAGATAAATATAGGTAGTACACAAGCCAAGAAATCAAGCTTAGCCATATGACTCATATGTGGTCATGCACTTTGTGTTTGTTTGACATGAAGTTTCAAGTGATCACTACACTAAACTTCACTAGAAATGAAGCATCAGCACAATAAACTCGACAAGAAATAAAGCTCAGGTGAACACCGCATGATGATAAGTGATAAGAGCATATTAAAAAGCTAGCATTGTAGAGAAAGAGTTTGAGTGACACATTTAAATGATATAGAGCTATGCAGTGTACGATTCAGTTAAAAGAGAATCTACTGTAAGCATGAAAGGTTCTCAGTGCTTATGTGAAGCTACTGGTGTGTGCATCGCTCGATAAGGCCAACTATAATCGTAAATGCAGCACAACACAGCAGGAGTAGGAGCACAGGTCTCAGTTCGCAGCGTGCATGCACCAAAAATCCACGGGCACTGATAGCTTCAATATGTTAGCAGATTGAAACAGAAACTACTAGAAGTATGAACAAGTCAATAAAAAGAAAAAAAGATTTAACCTACATAATGAAGCAGCGCAACAGAAACCTAAGTTGGACACAACTTCGACTGTCTCAGGCACCATATGAACAACCAGATAAAACATGAGAGAGTGCATAGCTACAACCATTGCCAAACAGAGCAGCACCAGAGCCTCTATTTCTCATCCAACCTTTCCACGATTTAACCTAGCCTCTAGCAAGGCAATGAATCAACATACTAAATAGCACAACTCAACCAGGGTATACTACAACAAAACATGGTGACTAACTTGTTTTATGCACAAATCAAGATATTATGCTAGTATGGAGATTCTCCCAGGTCAAGTTAATGGGTGCCAAATACAACCATACATGGATAACCGAGATCAGAGATCAAACACACCTGGGAGGAGAAGTGGAGGCGGTGCAGATTATGGCGTTGTGGAGTCTCCTCCGTGATGAACTAGCCGTCGTGCTCTTCCTCGACTGGAGACGGCGCTTCGCTCGCGAAGGAGGTGGACGTGGCGCCGGTGGATGTGGGAGGAGCCATGGACCGCGGAGAGCATGACCTGCAGTGACGGTCGTCAGGTCGAGGTAGAGCCTGTCCACGTCTGCAAGGCCTGGCACATCGTGGATGACTCCAGCAACAACTAGATCTCGAGATCAATAGATGACAGCATCGTGGATGACTCCAGATGCGTTGGTTCCTGATTCAATAGAGGAGTAGCATTAGGAGGTTGGGAAAGAGAGGTGGCAAAGGTGGAGCAACTCCAGCAACAACTAGATCCCGAGATCGAGAAGGACGAGAACAGGCGGGTTGGTGAGGCCCGGCGAGATCCTCTCTCCTCTTTGTGCCGGCCTGGGATGACCATGAGATTACCTTGGACGCGGCTAGCTGGGCAGGTGCCGGGGGAGAGGAGAGAGCCGCGCGCGAGGTGGGAGGAGGGGCGGCTGGCTGGGCAGGTGCCGGAGGAGAGGAGAGAGCCGCGCGCGAGGTGGGAGGAGCGGCGGCTAGCTGGGCAGGTGCCGGGGGAGAGGAGAGATCCGCGCGCGAGGTCTCTGGAGCGGCGGCTGGCCAGGCAGGAGGTGGTGGAGGCGGCGCACACGGAAGATGCTAGGGTTTGGAGGCAGGGTGTCGCGTGCATGGGGAGTTGCCGAGGGCTGAGGCCGCGGCGAGTGTGCTTCTTCTGGTGAGCCACGACACGTTGGATGCCCTTTGAACGTTCCAGATCAGGGCGAGATAGAGATCCGTGGGAGGCTGTTTCATGCGATTTGATTGGTCGCATATAAAAGCCTTTTGTATTTTTCGAGCGCTAAAATGGGGCGGTTTATGAAGCAACCACAAAATAAAAGGCTCAAAATGATATCACCTCATTTTTTAAAATATAAGACAATCTTACATAAACAAATGTCTCAACTGGGGTATCTCAAACCTTTCCATCCACCCCTCGCAAAAAAGACAAATTCTCGCTAAATCGGTAGGAAGTCGGTCCGAATTGAACTACAAGCACATGATCTAATGCTCATTATTTTTTTCAATAGTCATTCTTAGGTTCACAATATGCTATTTTATTATTGCGAATATCTCGAAAAACCCTTCTCAGAAATGACCTATCATGTATGAGGTTTCATGGCTTTCGGGCCAAACCACCAGTGTTATGGCAAGGATCATGGCATAGTTTGTGATAATGTGCTTGTATTATGCATGCATGTGCATATTGTGATGGAGAACAATGTTGCAGGAGGAAGTTTTCCTTTTCGACGCACGTAGAATCCATTTTCCATTTTCCGAGCGCAAAAAACGGGGCGTTTTGTGAAGCAACCACCAAATGACGGTTTTAGAATGGTATCTCCACATTTTATAAAAATATTAGACCACCTTACATGGACAAATGTCATAACCGGGGCATCTCAAACCTTTCCTTACACCCCTGGCAAAAAAGACAAATTCCTGCCGAATCGGTAGGAAGTGGGTCCGGTTTGAACTACAGGTGCATGATCCGATGCTCATGATTTTTGGAAAAAATCATTTTTAGACTCACAATATGATGTTTCATCAGAGATCCACTGCAAGTTTTGCGAGGATCGGCCTCGAGCTAACAACCTTCATGCCCACCGTTTTGACCATAGTTTGAAACGGGCATAAAAAAATAAAAAACGGTCCGATCAACGCAAATCCTTCGTGTGGCATCTTATTATGTGACATATTTGCAAGGAAAAATACCAAACTTGGTAAATTGAGTATGTCTCGAAAAACCCTTCACAAAATGACCTATCATGTTCGAGGTTTCATGGCTTTCGGGTCAAATGACCAATGGTATGGCTAGAATCAGGGCATAGTTTGTGATAATGTGCCCGTATTATGCACACATATGTATCATGGGATGGCGAACAATGTTGCAGGAGAAAGTTTTCCTTTTCGACGCATGGAAAATCCATTTTCCATTTTCCGAGCGCAAAAAACGGGGCGTTTTGTGAAGCAACCACCAAATGACAGTTTTAGAATGGTACCCCCACATTTTGTAAAAATATTAGACCACCTTACATGGACAATGTACTAACCGGGGTATCTCAAACCTTTCCGTTCATCCCTGGCGAAAAAGACAAATTCCTGCCGAATCGGTAGGAAGTGGGTCCGGTTTGAACTACAGGTGCATGATCCGATGCTCATGATTTTTGGAAAATATCATTTTTAGACTCACAATATGATGTTTCATCAGAGATCCAATGCAAGTTTTGCGAGGATCGGCCTCGAGCTAACAACCTTCATGCCCACCGTTTTGACCATAGTTTGAAACGGGCATAAAAAAATAAAAAACGGTCCGATCAACGCAAATCCTTCGCGTGGCATCTTATTATGTGAAATATTTGCAAGGAAAAATACCAAACTTGGTAAATTGAGTATGTCTCGAAAAACCCTTCACAAAATGACCTATCATGTTCGAGGTTTCATGGCTTTCAGGTCAAATGACCAATGGTATGGCTAGAATCAGGGCATAGTTTGTGATAATGTGCCCGTATTATGCACACATATGTATCATGGGATGGCGAACAATGTTGCAGGAGAAAGTTTTCCTTTTCGACGCATGGAAAATCCATTTTCCATTTTCCGAGCGCAAAAAACGGGGCGTTTTGTGAAGCAACCACCAAATGACAGTTTTAGAATGGTACCCCCACATTTTGTAAAAATATTAGACCACCTTACATGGACAATATACTAACCGGGGTATCTCAAACCTTTCCGTTCATCCTTGGCGAAAAAGACAAATTCCTGCCGAATCGGTAGGAAGTGGGTCCGGTTTGAACTACAGGTGCATGATCCGATGCTCATGATTTTTGGAAAATATCATTTTTAGACTCACAATATGATGTTTCATCAGAGATCCAATGCAAGTTTTGCGAGGATCGGCCTCGAGCTAACAACCTTCATGCCCACCGTTTTGACCATAGTTTGAAACGGGCATAAAAAAATAAAAAACAGTCCGATCAACGCAAATCCTTCGCGTGGTGTCTTATTATGTGACATATTTGAAAGGAAAAATACCAAACTTGGTAAATTGAGTATGTTTCAAAAAACCCTTCACAAAATGACCTATCATGTTCGAGGTTTCATGGCTTTCGGGTCAAATGACCAATGTTATGGCTAGAATCAGGGCATAATTTGTGATAATGTGCCCGTATTATGCACACATATGTATCATGGCATGGGGAACAATGTTGCAGGAGAAAGTTTTCCTTTTCGACGCACGAAAAATCCGTTTTCCGAGCGCAAAAAACGGGGCGTTTTGTGAAGCAACCACCAAATGACGGTTTTAGAATGGTATCGCCACATTTTATAAAAATATTAGACCACCTTACATGGACAAATGTCATAACCGGGGCATCTCAAACCTTTCCTTACACCCCTGGCAAAAAAGACAAATTCCTGCCGAATCGGTAGGAAGTGGGTCCGGTTTGAACTACAGGTGCATGATCCGATGCTCATGATTTTTGGAAAAAATCATTTTTAGACTCACAATATGATGTTTCATCAGAGATCCAATGCAAGTTTTGCAAGGATCGGCCTCGAGCTAACAACCTTCATGCCCACCGTTTTGACCATAGTTTGAAACGGGCATAAAAAAATAAAAAACGGTCCGGTCAACGCAAATCCTTCGTGTGGCATCTTATTATGTGACATATTTGCAAGGAAAAATACCAAACTTGGTAAATTGAGTATGTCTCGAAAAACCCTTCACAAAATGACCTATCATGTTCGAGGTTTCATGGCTTTCGGGTCAAATGACCAATGGTATGGCTAGAATCAGGGCATAGTTTGTGATAATGTGCCCGTATTATGCACACATATGTATCATGGGATGGCGAACAATGTTGCAGGAGAAAGTTTTCCTTTTCGACGCATGGAAAATCCATTTTCCATTTTCCGAGCGCAAAAAACGGGGCGTTTTGTGAAGCAACCACCAAATGACAGTTTTAGAATGGTACCCCCACATTTTGTAAAAATATTAGACCACCTTACATGGACAATGTACTAACCGGGGTATCTCAAACCTTTCCGTTCATCCCTGGCGAAAAAGACAAATTCCTGCCGAATCGGTAGGAAGTGGGTCCGGTTTGAACTACAGGTGCATGATCCGATGCTCATGATTTTTGGAAAATATCATTTTTAGACTCACAATATGATGTTTCATCAGAGATCCAATGCAAGTTTTGCGAGGATCGGCCTCGAGCTAACAACCTTCATGCCCACCGTTTTGACCATAGTTTGAAACGGGCATAAAAAAATAAAAAACGGTCCGATCAACGCAAATCCTTCGCGTGGCATCTTATTATGTGAAATATTTGCAAGGAAAAATACCAAACTTGGTAAATTGAGTATGTCTCGAAAAACCCTTCACAAAATGACCTATCATGTTCGAGGTTTCATGGCTTTCAGGTCAAATGACCAATGGTATGGCTAGAATCAGGGCATAGTTTGTGATAATGTGCCCGTATTATGCACACATATGTATCATGGGATGGCGAACAATGTTGCAGGAGAAAGTTTTCCTTTTCGACGCATGGAAAATCCATTTTCCATTTTCCGAGCGCAAAAAACGGGGCGTTTTGTGAAGCAACCACCAAATGACAGTTTTAGAATGGTACCCCCACATTTTGTAAAAATATTAGACCACCTTACATGGACAATATACTAACCGGGGTATCTCAAACCTTTCCGTTCATCCTTGGCGAAAAAGACAAATTCCTGCCGAATCGGTAGGAAGTGGGTCCGGTTTGAACTACAGGTGCATGATCCGATGCTCATGATTTTTGGAAAATATCATTTTTAGACTCACAATATGATGTTTCATCAGAGATCCAATGCAAGTTTTGCGAGGATCGGCCTCGAGCTAACAACCTTCATGCCCACCGTTTTGACCATAGTTTGAAACGGGCATAAAAAAATAAAAAACAGTCCGATCAACACAAATCCTTCGCGTGGTGTCTTATTATGTGACATATTTGAAAGGAAAAATACCAAACTTGGTAAATTGAGTATGTTTCAAAAAACCCTTCACAAAATGACCTATCATGTTCGAGGTTTCATGGCTTTCGGGTCAAATGACCAATGTTATGGCTAGAATCAGGGCATAATTTGTGATAATGTGCCCGTATTATGCACACATATGTATCATGGCATGGGGAACAATGTTGCAGGAGAAAGTTTTCCTTTTCGACGCACGAAAAATCCGTTTTCCGACCGCAAAAAACGGGGCGTTTTGTGAAGCAACCACCAAATGACGGTTTTAGAATGGTATCGCCACATTTTATAAAAATATTAGACCACCTTACATGGACAAATGTCATAACCGGGGCATCTCAAACCTTTCCTTACACCCCTGGCAAAAAAGACAAATTCCTGCCGAATCGGTAGGAAGTGGGTCCGGTTTGAACTACAGGTGCATGATCCGATGCTCATGATTTTTGGAAAAAATCATTTTTAGACTCACAATATGATGTTTCATCAGAGATCCAATGCAAGTTTTGCAAGGATCGGCCTCGAGCTAACAACCTTCATGCCCACCGTTTTGACCATAGTTTGAAACGGGCATAAAAAAATAAAAAACGGTCCGGTCAACGCAAATCCTTCGTGTGGCATCTTATTATGTGACATATTTGCAAGGAAAAATACCAAACTTGGTAAATTGAGTATGTCTCGAAAAACCCTTCACAAAATGACCTATCATGTTCGAGGTTTCATGGCTTTCGGGTCAAATGACCAATGGTATGGCTAGAATCAGGGCATAGTTTGTGATAATGTGCCCGTATTATGCACACATATGTATCATGGGATGGCGAACAATGTTGCAGGAGAAAGTTTTCCTTTTCGACGCATGGAAAATCCATTTTCCATTTTCCGAGCGCAAAAAACGGGGCGTTTTGTGAAGCAACCACCAAATGACAGTTTTAGAATGGTACCCCCACATTTTGTAAAAATATTAGACCACCTTACATGGACAATGTACTAACCGGGGTATCTCAAACCTTTCCGTTCATCCCTGGCGAAAAAGACAAATTCCTGCCGAATCGGTAGGAAGTGGGTCCGGTTTGAACTACAGGTGCATGATCCGATGCTCATGATTTTTGGAAAATATCATTTTTAGACTCACAATATGATGTTTCATCAGAGATCCAATGCAAGTTTTGCGAGGATCGGCCTCGAGCTAACAACCTTCATGCCCACTGTTTTGACCATAGTTTGAAACGGGCATAAAAAAATAAAAAACGGTCCGATCAACGCAAATCCTTCGCGTGGCATCTTATTATGTGAAATATTTGCAAGGAAAAATACCAAACTTGGTAAATTGAGTATGTCTCGAAAAACCCTTCACAAAATGACCTATCATGTTCGAGGTTTCATGGCTTTCAGGTCAAATGACCAATGGTATGGCTAGAATCAGGGCATAGTTTGTGATAATGTGCCCGTATTATGCACACATATGTATCATGGGATGGCGAACAATGTTGCAGGAGAAAGTTTTCCTTTTCGACGCATGGAAAATCCATTTTCCATTTTCCGAGCGCAAAAAACGGGGCGTTTTGTGAAGCAACCACCAAATGACAGTTTTAGAATGGTACCCCCACATTTTGTAAAAATATTAGACCACCTTACATGGACAATATACTAACCGGGGTATCTCAAACCTTTCCGTTCATCCTTGGCGAAAAAGACAAATTCCTGCCGAATCGGTAGGAAGTGGGTCCGGTTTGAACTACAGGTGCATGATCCGATGCTCATGATTTTTGGAAAATATCATTTTTAGACTCACAATATGATGTTTCATCAGAGATCCAATGCAAGTTTTGCGAGGATCGGCCTCGAGCTAACAACCTTCATGCCCACCGTTTTGACCATAGTTTGAAACGGGCATAAAAAAATAAAAAACAGTCCGATCAACACAAATCCTTCGCGTGGTGTCTTATTATGTGACATATTTGAAAGGAAAAATACCAAACTTGGTAAATTGAGTATGTTTCAAAAAACCCTTCACAAAATGACCTATCATGTTCGAGGTTTCATGGCTTTCGGGTCAAATGACCAATGTTATGGCTAGAATCAGGGCATAATTTGTGATAATGTGCCCGTATTATGCACACATATGTATCATGGCATGGGGAACAATGTTGCAGGAGAAAGTTTTCCTTTTCGACGCACGAAAAATCCGTTTTCCGAGCGCAAAAAACGGGGCGTTTTGTGAAGCAACCACCAAATGACGGTTTTAGAATGGTATCGCCACATTTTATAAAAATATTAGACCACCTTACATGGACAAATGTCATAACCGGGGCATCTCAAACCTTTCCTTACACCCCTGGCAAAAAAGACAAATTCCTGCCGAATCGGTAGGAAGTGGGTCCGGTTTGAACTACAGGTGCATGATCCGATGCTCATGATTTTTGGAAAAAATCATTTTTAGACTCACAATATGATGTTTCATCAGAGATCCAATGCAAGTTTTGCAAGGATCGGCCTCGAGCTAACAACCTTCATGCCCACCGTTTTGACCATAGTTTGAAACGGGCATAAAAAAATAAAAAACGGTCCGATCAACGCAAATCCTTCGTGTGGCATCTTATTATGTGACATATTTGCAAGGAAAAATACCAAACTTGGTAAATTGAGTATGTCTCGAAAAACCCTTCACAAAATGACCTATCATGTTCGAGGTTTCATGGCTTTCGGGTCAAATGACCAATGGTATGGCTAGAATCAGGGCATAGTTTGTGATAATGTGCCCGTATTATGCACACATATGTATCATGGGATGGCGAACAATGTTGCAGGGGAAAGTTTTCCTTTTCGACGCATGGAAAATCCAGTTTCCATTTTCCGAGCGCAAAAAACGGGGCGTTTTGTGAAGCAACCACCAAATGACAGTTTTAGAATGGTACCCCCACATTTTGTAAAAATATTAGACCACCTTACATGGACAATGTACTAACCGGGGTATCTCAAACCTTTCCGTTCATCCCTGGCGAAAAAGACAAATGCCTGCCGAATCGATAGGAAGTGGGTCCGGTTTGAACTACAGGTGCATGATCCGATGCTCATGATTTTTGGAAAATATCATTTTTAGACTCAAAATATGATGTTTCATCAGAGATCCAATGCAAGTTTTGCGAGGATCGGCCTCGAGCTAACAACCTTCATGCCCACCGTTTTGACCATAGTTTGAAACGGGCATAAAAAAATAAAAAACGGTCCGATTAACGCAAATCCTTCGTGTGGTGTCTTATTATGTGACATATTTGCAAGGAAAAATACCAAACTTGGTAAATTGAGTATGTCTCGAAAAACCCTTCACAAAATGACCTATCATGTTCGAGGTTTCATGGCTTTCGGGTCAAATGACCAATGTTATGGCTAGAATCAGGGCATAATTTGTGATAATGTGCCCGTATTATGCACACATATGTATCATGGCATGGGGAACAATGTTGCAGGAGAAAGTTTTCCTTTTTGACGCACGAAAAATCCGTTTTCCGAGCGCAAAAAACGGGGCGTTTTGTGAAGCAACCACCAAATGACAGTTTTAGAATGGTACCGTCACATTTTGTAGAAATATTAGACCACCTTACATGGACAATGTTCCAACCGGGGTATCTCAAACCTTTCCGTTCACCCCTGGCGAAAAAGACAAATTTCTGGCGAATCGGTAGGAAGTGGGTCCGATTTGAACTACAGGTACATGATCCGATGCTCATGATTTTTGGTAAAAATCATTTTTAGACTCACAATATGCTGTTTCATCATAGATCCAATGCAATTTAGCGAGGCTTAGCCCCTAGCTAAGAACCTTCATGCCCGCCGTTTTAACCATAGTTTGAAACGGGCATAAAAAAATAAAAAACGGTTCGATCAATGCAAATCCTTCACGCGGTGTCTTATTATGTGACATAATTGCAAGGAAAAATACCAAACTTGGTAAATTGAGTATGTCTCAAAAAACCCTTCACAAAATGACCTATCATGTTCGAGGTTTCGTGACTTTCGGGGCAAATGACGAATGTTATGGCTAGAATCAGGGCATAGTTTGTGATAATGTGCCCATATTGTGCACACATATGTATCATGGCATGGGGAACAATGTTGCAGGAGGAAGTTTTTCTTTTCGTCGCACGGAAAATCTATTTTCTATTTTCCAAGCGGCGTTTTGTGAAGCAACCACCAAATAACAGTTTTATAATTCTACAAACACATTTTTCAAAAATAGTAGACCACCTTACATGGACAAATGTCCCAACCTGGGTGTCTTAAACCTTTCCGTCCACCCCTGGCAAAAAAGACAAATTCCTGTCAAATCGGTAGGAAGTGGGTCCGATTTGAACTATAGGTACATTATCTGATGCCCATGATTTTTTGAAAAAACCATTTTTAGACTAGCAATATGCTATTTCTTTAGAGATCTAATGCAATTTTAGTGAGGCTCGGCCCCAATTTAAGAACCTTCATGCCCGCCGTTTTGACCATAGTTTGAAACGGGTATAAAAATTCAAAAACGGTCCGAATAATATAAATCCTTTTCCGTGATCCAAACAATAAAACATGCATAAAAATTCAAGGAAAATCATGCTCGCCATTTCTGCAAGTTCTCCAATTTTTATTTGACTCCATTTGGAGTTATAAATAAAAATATACAACAAAATTCAGAAAAGAATAAAAGAAATAAAAATACTAGAGCCACCCGGCCGAGCAAACATGCCAGCCCAATGGCCCAAACGAGCTAGCCTTGCACTTCGCCGTCAGCCCAAGGCCTGCCCTTGGAGTAGCCCAAGAAGCCACGACGCCAGTTGAAACCACTCTAATAGAATCAAAGTGGGAAGTATACACAAAATGTAAGGTGGTGTGGTGGTTAGGTCCGCGGTACGGCGTAGTCGTTCTGTAGGATGGGTCGCGGGTTCGACCCCCAGCGCCCCCTCTTTTTGTTGGGATTTCTGAGATTTAATCTCAGACATGTGGAGGGTCCCATCTGCAGGTCTTGTGGATCCAAGCCAAATTCAATACCCGAAAAATATTTAAATTCTCATGAGTGGGGCCTACGTGGGTCTATCTGTTAGCCTAGCTGTTCTATCCTAGCCAACATGGAAAGTGGGTCTCACATGTCAGTGGTATGTGGCTAACCGACTACTGACACGTGGACTAACACATAAACATTACAAATATGCGTAATTTGCTGATGTGGCTGATGAGTCATATCATTATATTCTAGATTAGATGCCATGACGATCTAAATTGGTCATAATTGACTACAAATTGTCTCCTAAGTTGCATCACATAGGTTATGACGATTTTATTTGATAAAATTACGACGTTTTTGAGCGAAATCGTCATATTTCAATAAGGTTTTCACCCTCGAGAATGGCTTACGACCATCTCATGTAGAATCGTCATAAGTATATGACGATTTTGTCTAGTGTCACTATTAGAAGGTCATAGAATAACAGATTTCTTGTAGTGTGTGTATCACTTGATATCATTCCATTCTTCTTAGTTGATACATCAGGAACAAGATCTTGGTATCCTTGAAAGAAATTCTTGCATCTTGGTCACAAAGTTCAAAGGTAATGATGGTTCATCCTAAGTTGTGTTTCCTTAGTCTCCAAGTCTTGAGTATTATTCTTATCTCACTTGAAGTCCTTAGTGAAGTCCAAGTTGAAGTCTTTGGTGAAATTGAAGTTGAAGTCATTGGTGATGGTGAAGTCCTTGCTCATGTTGAAGTTTTTTCCATCGAGTTGAAAAAAGGGAAAGATGTAGAATCAAAACAAAATGATGAGGAAAAAGTTTACAAGATTGTTTGTAAATAATTTTGAACAAATACAACTCTTATTTTTCTAAGGGGTTTTTCCAATCCTAGGGTTAAAATCCTATAGGCAACACAATGCTCTGATACCATCTGTAGAGGTCCCAACCTGATAAGGTAGAGATCCCTGTGTTTTATAGTGCTAGTCCCTGGATCGATTAGCTAGCACCCATAGTTTAAGATGTAATATCAAGAAACAAAGGTCATATTGCAACTTATAACCAAGAATAAAATAATTCATTACAACTTACATAGCTCATAAGGCTATCTTATTACAAAGTAGCAGATATATCTAAAAGCATGGAGTCCTTCATCTTCATGTGCCACAAGCAAACATGTTGGTTGTAGACTTGTAATCCTACTCAACAAACTTCACTAACATCAAACAAACCTAAAACATAATAAGTTACAACCACAAGGGTCAATACATTTGAATTGTATTGGCAAGTGATATCATATGGATATGGAGAATCTAACATCTACATGAATATATGGCTAAGTGGAGTTTTGGCTAGACTTGCATAAGTTTTCCCTAATCTTTGAAAATAATTTTTATCTTTTTCAAAACACGTTAACAAACAATGGCAAAATGGTTACACACCAGGTGCTTCCCTTGTCCACCCAACAAGTTTTAACTTAGAGAAATTGGGATGAGGAGATCCTTGATCATTTCAATGTCTTTGATGCTCAAAATGTCCATTACCGGGGACACGGCTAAGTACTTTGGTTTTACCCTCTCGAGAGGTGGTGCACTTTTCCCACAAGACTCGACATGCATCGAGACGAGACTTTTCAGAAACAATCCCTCAGATCAGGACATACGCGTTCCATCCTATCATCACTACCACCAACTGTTTGTCCATCTGAGTTCTTGCAACCAAGTTGGTTAAGTAGAGCCCATATGCCATGTGGTTGCACTAGAATCTTCTCAACACAAAAAATCTCAAATCTCTTTGTTCCTGGGTGGTCATCCACAAGTGAGATACACCAGGGTAAGCCATAGAAATGGGCCCTGGGTAACCACTCAACACAAACCATTCTCCCCATTCCACCCAGGTGATTCATTCACATAGTTGTTTTATTAATCAAAAACATAGTCATAGACTTTGTATAATACCATAGCATGAATATTCCACCCTTGAATTCTAATAGCTAGGCTAAGAATACTAGAATAACTTGTCTTTTGACTTAGGAAGAATCCTACCAAGATATATTCTATAGGATCTACTATAGCATAGCAATATATAAAAAAATAGTCCTATCATGCATACTACAAAAATATCACTAATGCAATATTGATAAGATAGGACTTTTGATGACCAAAGTATCACTTGCCTTTTTTGTAGAGAATCTAGGTACTCTCCTTGATCTTGAAATTGTCACACTCCTCAAAGTTCACTACAATTCAATCAAGCAATATAACAAAGAAATGCATGCAAGCATTCAAAAGGTTGGTTTATTGAAAAAGTGTTTTCTAACAAGGTTCTAAACATTTCAAAACACCTACTAGTCTTTTTATAAAATGTGGAATTTCATTTAAAATCAAGTTAGTGAAAACAATCCTTTTAAATCATTTTTGTTTTACTAGAAATGCTTTTATTCAAAGGAATAATTCCTAGTGTCAACAAAATATATTTTTAAATTCAAATATTAGTGTTTATGGTGAGAGGGTTCAAAACAAATCCACATGCAAAACGTTTCACTCAAAAATAATTTTTAGAACAATTTTTATACTCAAAATAGTCCTAAACATGTCTCTGCATAGAAACCTAATTTTTCAGAATCAAATGACCAAACTAAGGCCATAGGTGCAAAGTACATTTTTTTCTGAATCCACAGACACCAAATTTGCAATTTTTGTACAAATAGATCAAAATTTATGATTTTTACAAGTTGAAACACTTAATAGATCAAATTCTAGATTTCAAAACAAACTCACAGACACATGGCCTGTTCTGGTTGGTCGGTACCATTTCGTGTGGATCGAACAACACGAGACGTAGGATCTAACTAACATCGCATGGATCATATCAACGTGTATCGCTTCGTTTAAGTGACCTATCACAGCCTCTAGATCTACATCCAACAGTTCAGGGTGCAGTGACCACAGATGGGCGGCGCTGGCGATGGTGCACGGTGGCGGCACGTTGGGTGGTGATGATCCCGTGATTCTAGGGGGCAAGGGGAGGGTGCGAGGATGCTACCGTGGTCGCGGGGACGTGACGATGCTCAAGGTAGTCGTGGGCGAGGCTGGGGCGCACGAGCTTGGCCCGAATCGCTCGCCAGAGTTGCTCCTGTCGTCGGTTGCTTGCAGTTGGAGATGAAACCGAGCACCTGGTCCACGAGCAAGAAAACAGCGGCCATCAGCAGGTGCGTGAGAGGATGGCAAGCAAGCTAGTGTGAGTCAGAGGGCAGGGGGAGGTCAGGCTCACCAGAAATTTTCTCGCCGGAGTTGTGGCCGTCGTTTGGCACGCACGGACGTCGTCGTAGGAGGCGCTATGGAGCACGCTAAGGCAAACAAAAGGTGGCATCAGATGCACGAGAGAAAAGTGACTATGAGATCATCAACGAGAGGAAGAGGGCCGGCCAGACTTCGCCGGAAACGTTGTCGGAGTCTGTTGGAGCTGCGGTGGCGCGAGGTCAAATGCGGACAGCCTGGGGGCTCTCTGGGCGTGGGAATTGAGGGGAATGGAGTAGGGGCAGAGGGGAATAAGTGAGTATGGTCGTGGGCAGGATTAACTCCAGCAATCAAGCGAATTTACACAGAGAAATTTTCGGCAGGAAACGGTAAGGGAGGGGGAAGAACTGGTCTATGCGCAGGGACGAAGATGCTGACCTGGCGGTGGGGTCGGTTAGTCAGCGAGGGGGTGGGGTGAGCACGTGATGAGAAAGGGATCTGCGGGGAGAGAGGGGTGGCCAGGTGGGCTTAGCTGGGCTGGCAGTTGGGCCTGGGTTGGGTAGGTTTGCTGGGTTGGGTTTGTTTCTAATTTTTCCTTCTTATTCTTTTTCTATTTTCTGTTTTTATTCAAAAAAATTGATTCAAGCTTCAATTTGAATTCAAATAATTTCCAAAACTTTTTAGTAGGTTTCAACCCTTTTTAGTGTATTATTTAATGCAATTCAAATATTTTTCTTGTGATTTAATATCCATTTAAAATAAGTGAGGCATTTTGTCTTTATTTAAATAAAATTGAATATGGTTCATAAACCCATATAATTTTATTTAAATAATATTTTATTCTTTTATTTTATTTGAATTACTTTTACTCCATTTTCTTAGGGATTTGGCCAAGGTTTAAATTTTCTTTGCAATTTATTCTTATTTATTTACTTCTTTCTTTATCTTATAAAATCCATATCTTTTTATTTATAGTTCCAAAATTGGTGATTCCACTTTGTATAATTTTATTTAATATTTATTTATCTTTTCAATCCTTTTAGGATTACTTTTCTCACAATTTAGTGTTTATTTTAGTTAGGAGATTTATTAGCCTTCGAATTTACTTTCTTTTATCTTATTAAAATCATAAGTTTTTATCCATGGCTCCAATTTGACTGAAACCAATTTCCATGGTTTTGTAATATTTTTGTTTACCATTTTTGGTCATTTAGAAATGTTTGGTTCTATATTTTTATATGGGACAAAGCCATAGTCTTAGAGTGATCTTGGAGATGATTTTTTCTTTAGGGTTTAGGGTTTTGGTTTAACTTTTGCAAGTGTTTTAAATTCAAGATATTTTCCTTGCAGGGATGCATTTGATTTGTTTGTAAATTTGTTTTTTCCCTTTTAATTAAACTTTTTGTTTAAGTAGAGTTTTGATGTTTCCATTTAGAAGCAAAAAGTTTCTTTTCACCCTAAATTTCAACATTTGTTTCTTTTGTTTGTTTATTTTTTTCACATTTCCAAATATGGAAAATTTTGGGATGTGACAGACTACCACCCTTAAAAGGAATCTCGTCCCGAGATTTGGGAAGAAGGCTAGAGGTTACAAGTTGGCTTTAAGACAACTAGGGTACTACCACCCTTAAAAGGTTTCTAACTATAATGCATCTTGGCTTACTTGGTATCTTGGTGCAACTTCTCTGGACAGTTGTTTGCATAGTGTCCATGATTTACACATTTGAAGCATGTGACAAGGTTGAGGCATTTCCCTACCAAACACTCTTCATATTGGTAGTCAAGACTTTTCTCCAGCAGACACTCATTGGCATAGTGTCCAAGATTGTGACAGTTGAAATAGTGAACTGGTCTGTCACCGTTAGCTTGATGTTTCATCTATTGAACTATAGGATATATGGGGCATTGGATAGGGACATTATCATTTCCTTCACATAGGAAACAAGAAACTAGAGATGTGGGGCATTGTCTAGCTAGATATTTCTCTTCATAATTAGGGCATTGGTCCACATGTTCTTTGTAAGTGTGTCCTATGTCTCCATAGATTTTGCAGGCTTGAGTTCCTTCTATAATATCATCCTTGAAATCATTGTTGAGACAATCTCTTTGCGATGCATTTGATTTGTTTGTAAATTTGTTTGTTGCCCTTTTCATTCAAATTTTTGTTTAAGTAGGGTTTTGACGTTTCTATTTACAAGCAAAAAGTTTCTTTTCACTCTAAATTTTAAAATTTGTTTCTTTTGTTTGTTTATTTTTTCACATTTCAAAATTTAGAAAATTTTGGGATGTGACAAGCACCCCGGGTAAAACCACTACCAGAAAATTGCATTGCATTTGAGCATCGTCATGTCATCATGCATATTAATTGCCAAAAATCTACTTTCTAAATGACCCTCTTTGTTTTCAAAATAACCCCCTTTATTAAAAGTACGAAACCCCGGATCCTTTCATATATTTTATTGTCTAAAAATATTTTATAAAACCGTTTATTTAAATTAAAACAAAATATAAACAACTATTTTATTACCGGGGAGGCCGCCAGCCTGTCAGGTCAAAAACCCAACAATCCTGCAGCCTACTACCCTGGCCCAAACTAGACAAACCCTAATTCCCTAATCCCCTTGCCTCTGTCTCGCGCATCCCTGTACCCGGCCGTCCCATGAGCCGTCTCCGTCGAGCTCCGTCTACAGCCCATGATGCACACCTCACGTACACCAAACGATTTGTATCTGGCAAGTGTGTTGTTGTGTCATCGGTGCTAGTTGCGTCTATGAGACGATCTAGTGTGGTGAAGTGGTGGTGAATTGGTGATGTGGCGATGGTGTTGTGATGATGTGAGTCAAATGGATCCCGATGATCTATCGATGGCGTGGATGTGATGACCCCATAAGACCAAACCAATGAAGATGCTACAGGAATTTTCCCCACGCAAGATCTTTCAAAAACCCGATGCCGAACCAAGTTCTCCATGGAAAACTAAGATCTCCTACCCAGACCCGGACCCGATGACGTTGGAACCTCAAGATCTTCATCTCGGATCCGAAGGCCGATTCTTGAAGACCGATCTAAAGACCCAAAAGCCCGACCCCGCCAAGACCACCGAACCCAAATCCTTGGAGACCAAGATCACCAATACCAATGTGTGACCCCTTCTTCTGAGCCCAATTTAATATATTGATATCTATATAAATTGTTGCATATCAAATTGTACATGCTTGCATACATATTTCGTGGGTCTGGGTTGTATAGTCGATTCACCTCATAATTAAATATGTATACCATATGTGGGTAGTCTTATATTGGTCCCATTTAAATTAGTGTAGTGAACCAATGCAATATTTTGCCTTATTAAGTCAACATTTAAATTGCGGGGTATTAAAAAACATGAACCATCTAATTAAATGTCGGAACCCCGATTCCTCTTAATATTGCCTAATTGCATTGCACCTTTGCCATGTCATGCATCATACATGCATCATGCCCGATCTTCTATCGTTGTATTAAATAGTTCATCTGGTGTTTATTTTAGTGTATTGCTTCTTTACAAATTAGGCCGATGATTTGATGCGAGTGTCGACCCAATCTTCGGATGAACCTTTGGTAGTGTTTTAAGGCGAGCATTCTCCCCCTTTCTACCTATCTTACTTTTATAGTCTTTATTTCCTCATGTTGATCTATTGCTATATGTGTTTTGATGCTCTAGTTTTTGTACCCATGATATCCCTTGAAACCACTATATTTCCTTGGACACTTCCTATTACCTGTAGTTTGGTAGATAGTCGGCCATGCCAGTCGTAGTTGCTTGCTCTGGTGCTGCCTCGCATCATCGATGTTCCATCGTTGTTGGGTGGTTGGCACATGCTTAATGGTGGAGATGATCATGGCTTTAATTACTATTTAATAACTAATATTGAAAGTAGGTAAATAATGTAGAGGCACTGGTGGGTAATAGACAATATTTGGTTTTTAACAGCCCACTTGTGTCCACCTAGGACCCGAGTTCTTGACACCTATTCCAAGATCGAGCGTGCTAACCACATGTGGGGTGTGTGGGTACCCCCATCGATTTAGTACCTGATTTTAAAGTACTATACCGGGGTCCACAAACTAGTTTGCGGCGTTATTACTATCCTGTACTTATGCCATGCTTTACTGCTTTATTTACTATTGTGTGTGGAACACCTGTAATGTTTTGTATCGCGGCACGATTTTGCGGTATCGACAAGCCTAGTCACACTTTCGGGTTCCCAGTCGTTTACAGCCGTTCTCGCAAACCCTGGGTCCATCTCGAAGACCGACCGACTACGTTACGGGTAGCTTAGTGGGGTGGCCCCCATGTACTTTCTTTGGGTCTAGGAAATGTCGTGTCTGAAAACCCGTCGACATACTGTTGGGTGTATGTTCTATGATCTTGTACCTACCTGATCTGACAACAAGGGTGTAGGTGCGTGTGGAAACTCTGGTGCACCCCTGCAGGGTTTAAT
The DNA here is from genome assembly GCA_916181665.1 of Avena sativa. Classification (NCBI taxonomy): domain Eukaryota; kingdom Viridiplantae; phylum Streptophyta; class Magnoliopsida; order Poales; family Poaceae; genus Avena; species Avena sativa. The sequence goes on from OV702295.1 coordinate 136,142,231, forward strand.
CTTTTCGAAAATCCGTGTCCGCGGTTATGGACGACTTGGAGCACAGTTCTCGATTATAGACGACTATAAATAAAGTTTACTGTTATAATTTGACTTGTATCTGATATGACTAGTAAGTTGGATAAACACCACGGAAAGAATGAATAAAACTGCCAACTGTGTGAGTTTACTTGGTAGGACTTCCTCGTTTGGTCTCGAGGGGGAAATACCAGGATGGGTATGTTTGGTGGTAGTATCAATTTGGTTCCGAATAGGTATTTCTCATCTTTTTCTGATAGCCGACAGTTGTATCGTGTCTCTATAGGTTTTTTAGTGCACGCCTCGTTGCCGCTTCAATACACCATACCTATGTAGGCGAGGACTGCCTTATTCTAAGACTCGCCATGTACTGGCCTTAGTACTGACCGCTCTATTTTTTCATTTGCCCTTTGTTGGTACCCCTTTTGTTGAAGCAGGTTTTGAGATTGATGTCTTTATCAGGGTTACCCTTCCGGCTTGGCCTGGGCAGGGTTATGGACGCCATTGGTTATTCTTTAGGGATCTTAGCCCAATTTGCTTCTTATCCGTACTCGGATGTTGTAGAGTTTTGAAGGTGATTGGATCTTTGTACTATATATCTGTATTCTTGACTCTTTGAGTCGTCATTGTATATAACTGTTCTGTGGGTTCTATCATGGACTATCGTGGAATGATATTACTTCGTTTTCCACCCGCACGAAAGTGCCTGGTGGGTACCATTGAATCTTTCCTATGCGGGTTTGGCAAGAATCCCTAAAACTTTCATAGGGCTGATGCGAGCGTGTTACAGAGTGGTAGCAGAGCTCAGCAGTTATGATACCCCACTGGTCCAGCCTATAGGATAACCTATCTAACAGACGTTGTAGAGTGTCAAAACTATTTTGCAAAATCGGTTGGATAGATCTGATTAGGTCTTCTTTTACTCCTTAGCCCTCTGCTATTCTCCTATTACCTCTGCGTGTTTTGAATCTTCTCTCTTATCTTTGCTTTGAGTCCAGGAATACTCGTGCTTGGGTTTCCATCGTGCCTTCAGGGTTTCTTCCTTTCTTTTGTAACGGTGTAGCTACATCCGATCTTCATGTTATCTGACGAATCTTTCACCTGTTGTACCTTTCAGTGGACCAAAATTCACTAAATATTTCTTTGTTTCTTCTGGTGTTTTCGATGCAAAAACCTCTTCTACGTCAGATCTGATGAAGAGCCTGCATCACTCCCTTTGTCTTCCGAACATCGCTTTTGAAAATCTTCAGTCTGAATTACGAGAGTTGGTTGCATTATTCTCCGATTCATGTGCAGATTAATGCTTTGGGTGCTCGATGGACTGATCACCATCCAACTACTCTTATCATTCGCTCTTGTATATCGAAACGGTGGGTCAAGAAAGTTTACTCCTTCCACATAAGTTAGAGGTGGCCTTACCTTTTGATACCTCTACTTTCGTCTGTGTTTCGCCGGAGTGTTATTTTGATGGACGTGAGCAAAAATCCTTGTTGGTGGTGTCGCCATTTTCCCAGATGAAGAAATAACCCTTGTTAGTGGTGTCGCGAGGATCTACACAAAGTGAGAAGATTCAGACCGTCGGCCTTCTTCCCCATACCATGATGCGGATCTCGAGGGCGAGATCCATTGTTAGTGGTGTCAAATTGTAGCACCCCGGGTAAAACCACTACCAGAAAATCACATTGCATTTGAGCATCGTCATGTCATAATGCATATTAATTGCCAAAAAATATTTTCAAAAAGCCCCTCTTTGTTTTCCAGATAACCCCCTTTATTCAAATTACAAAACCCAGATCCTTCCGTATATTTTGTTGTCTAAAACTATTTTATACAACATTTTATTTAATTTAAAACAAAATATAAACAACTAATTTATTACCGGGGGAGGCCGCCAGCCTTCCAGGCCAAAAACCGAACAGGCTTGCAGCCTACTACACTGGCCCAAACTAGAAAAACCATAATTCCCTAATCCCCTTGCCTCTGTCTCGCGCGTCCCTATGCCCGGCCGTCCCGCGAGCCGTCTCCATCGAGCTCCGCCTGCAGCCCATGATGCACACCTCACGGACACGAAATGATTTGTATCTGGCAAGTGTGTTTTTGTGTCATCGGTGCTAGTGGTGTCTATGAGACGATCTAGTGTGGTGAAGTGGTGGCGAATTGGTGATGTGGAGATGGTGTTGTGATGATGTGAGTCGAATGGCTCCCGATGATCTACCGATGGCGTGGATGTGATGACCCGTGATGGCGTGTTGTCATGGAAGCTTCTTCTTCTTTAAGTTCCCTGGCAACGACACCAGAAAACTTGTTAATGACTCATTGGTGACGCCATAGAACTTGGTGCTTGACGTGGAGTATGTTGGGAACCCCAAGAGCAAGGTGTGAAGCAGCACAGCAACAAGTTTTCCCTCAGTAGAGATCGAGGTTATCAAACCAAAAGGAGGAAGGAAACGTCACACAGGTGTTGCAGGCAACGCGGAGACCTGCACAACACAAACTCAAGACTTTCCCCAACGAATCAGTGAGGTTGTCAAGATCACCGGTTTGCTATAACAAAGGATAAAACGTATGGTGTGGAAGGTAATGGTGGTTTAAAGCAAGTAAACAAGTAACAGGGGAAGATGTATGAATAGTAAAGATTGGACCGGGGTCCATAGTTCACTAGAGGTGCTCTCCTTAGATAAACAACATGGCATGAAGGGTAAAAAAATTACAGTAGTGCAATTGACAAGAACTGAGCAAGGCATAACAATGCAATTACTAGTCAGAAAGATCCTATGAGATTCGATTGGGCAATACAACAAGATACATAGACTGCCATCCAACTGCATCTATGACTAGAAGTCCACCTTCAGATTATCATCCGAACCCCTCCAGTATTAAGTTGCAAGCAATAGACAACTGCTTTAAGCAAAGTGTGTAAGATAAACAGTCCATATGTTCCATGAACAAGAGACCGTTGTTTTCTCCCTAGTAGAAACAGCACATCTACAACCGAAGAGATTATTGTCACTTCCCTTGGAAACTAGATGCATGAACCCACTATCGAGCATAAATACCCCCTCTTGGAGTCACTAGCAACTACTTGGCCAAGATAGCTACTAATAACGGAGAGCATGCAAGATCACAAACAACACATACATGACAGAATCATAAAGACAAAACCATTAATCAAACCAACATAATAATCTCAATATCCATCGGATCCCCGCAAACACAACATGCATAATTACAAATAGATTAGATCTTGATCATGAACAGAGCTCACAAGATCTATACATGAAAGCACAAGGAGGAGATACAACCATCTAGCTACTACATGGACCCATAGTCCAAGGTGGAACTACTCACGCATCAGATCGGAGAGAAGGCCTCCGGGATGATCTCCCCTCCGATAGGGTGCCAGATAGAACTTCAAATCTGCCCCGGTCTAGCGATGACGGTGGCGGCGGCTACAGAAGGTTTCGTGGAATATTGATTGGATACTTAGGGTTTATGCATCGGGGGCTTCTTATAGGATAAGGGGGAGACCAAGGCGGTGGCCAGGGGCCCCACACCCTTCCTAGGCGTGGGGCAGGGCCCACCCGCGCCTAGGGGTGGTCTGGGCACCCTGGCCCGCCTCTCCGGCTCCCCTCTGGACTTCTTGTTCCCCACGGAATGTTATCGACTTTGACGTTTGTCCCGTCCAATTCCGAGAATATTTCCTTACTAGCTTTTCTGGAACCAAAAACAGCAGAAAACAGGCAATTGGCACTGTGGCAACTTGTTAATAGGTTAGTACCAGAAAACATGTAAAAAGCACCTCAAAGTGTAGACAAAGCAAAGTAGATACTAAACAAGCATGGAGCATCAAAAATTATAGATACGTTTCCGATGTATCAAGCATCCCCAAGCTTAACTCTTGCTCGTCCTCAAGTAGGTAAGTGATAAAAGGAATAATTTTTTAGGTGACATGCACCCTCACAATAAAGATCCAACCATTTGCAAGCATTGAAAGCTGGGATCAAAGAACTCTATGTTGGGCCACACAGAGATAAAAACTAAACTTTTTCCTCTAACGTGGTGATCCCAATATCTAGCCGAGGTAGAAGGCCACGAGGTTTACCACTAGACGCGCAGTTGCGGATTACTAATGAAGCGCTTTAGTTGATGCAGTGCAGTCCTTTGTGATCCGATCGTCCTGGTGCTGATCGTACAACACCTCTGCTGGTATCCACACGTACAAGGAGGAGCACCAGCGGCGAACTGCTAGGTTCGTATCGACGACAGGACTGTTATGGAGCTAGGGTTTCCAACACATGGAATGACCTAACCAATCAACGATTAACCCTTCTGGGTTACTATGCTCCACTATATATAGGGAGTGAACATGGGCTCCACTCTCGTGGCCCATTCACTAAAGCCCATATAACACTAGTCACCGCGAGTCCGACTCACTGACTTAGTCCTAATCCGGCTCGGGTCCAACCCGACCAGATTTCCGGTTCAGATCCAATCCAAACTTGCTCCCGCTCTTAAGTGTGTGACCCGGCAGGATCATGGCTACTCGGACACGATTGGAGTCCGACTCACAATCGATCAGTCGACAGCGGCTCCTAGAAGAACGTGCCGACTCTCAAGTACCAAAGAGTCATGATAACTCGCCTTTTCGATGTGACTTACGTCCGAGTCCCTTTTGCCTCACGATATACCTTGTCAGACTATAGGCTAATATTCGTCATCCCTTAAATAGTTGGACTCTCTTCTCGATCAGAGATAAGTGATTCACCCGACTAAATCTTAGTCGACCGCCTCGGTTAACACTTAACCGAGTCATGCATGGCCATGCTTTCCGAATCATATCTTCCGAGAGGGCCTAGAGAATATCTCTCCGAGTGGAGGGGAAAATCCCATCTTGGTTATTCACATCACGCAGCTTGATTCTCAGTCGAGCCAAACTCTTCCTTTATAACTGCCCAGTTACGGATCAGCGTTTGACAGAACCTAAGTCGGTGATCCTTAACTCGGACTATGCAACAACCTCAAGTCTAAGGATTACATTGATTGAGATATACAAATGACAACTTGTTTGTTGTATCTCAATATGGGTCAATCCGACTCACTAAACTCTTTAGCCGAATCTGTGTAAGTCGGAATGGCATCTCCATGCCCATGACAAGTGGAACGGAGTCATCCAGCCGACTTTCACATTGGTCTAAGTTGTGTGTCCAACACAACCTCAATGACCAAGGACATTTAGTACAAACAACATGAATGCATAGTTCCACAACTGAATCACATATTTAATGATATACATCAGATGTTTATACAAGGACAACTTTATATTTTTATGAATACAATGGGAAATATCATCATACATGATTGCCTCTAGGGCATATTCCCAACAGTCTCCCACTTGCACTAGAGTCAATCTTCCAACATCACATGTCTAAGCATCTAATGCCCATCGCTCTCAGGTGCGCCTCAAGCTTCGGCTGTGGTAACGGCTTTGTCAACGGATCCGCAGTATTTGCATCCATGTGTACCTTGCATAACTTCATATCACCTTGAGACACGAACTGGCTGTAACACCCTCGGAATCGGCCCTATACAAGTTTCAGCGATTCCCGCCAAACCCGCATAGAAACGATTCAAAGGTGCCCACCAGACACTTTCGTGCGGGTGGAAAACAAAGTAATACCATTACACAATAGTCCATGATGGAACCCACAGAACATATATATACAACAACGACTCAATGAGTCAAGAATACAGATATACAATACAAAGATCCAAATCACCTTTAAAATGATACAGCGTCCGAGTACGGACAAGATGCAAATCGGGCTAAGAGCCCTGAAGAATAACCAATAACGTCCATAACCCTGCCCAGGCCAAGCCGGAAGGGTAACCTTGCTAACGACGTCGATCTTAAACCTGCTTCAATAAAAGGGGTGCCGACAAAGGGCAAAAGAAAAAAAGAGCGGTCAATACTGAGGCCAGTACACAGCGAGACTAGAATTCGGCGGTCCTCGCCTACATAGGTATGGTGGACTGAAGCGGCAGCAAAGCATGCACTAAACAACCTATAGATACTCGATACATCTGGCGGCTATCAGAGAGGGATAAGAAATACCTATTCGAAACCAACATAATACTAACACCAAACATACCCAACCTGGCGTTTCCCCCTCGAGACCAAACGAGAAAGTCAGACCGAGGAACTCACACAGTTGGCAATTTTATTCATTCCATTATAGTTGCAGCAATTACTAGTCAGATATAGATAACATGAGTCATCCTGATAACATAAGAAGTGGGCAGTTTTCGTTAACCATTCCGTTGTAGTTGCAATACTTACTAGTCAGATACATATATCATGAGACATTCAAAAACTCAGCAGTTGTTGGTACTTTTATTTATCCATTCCATTATAGTGAAGCTGATTACTAGTCATTATAAAGTTAAATTTGTAGCACTACTTTAGTTATAGTTGTCTATGATCGAGATACTATGCTCCAAGTCGTCCATAACCGCGGACACGGCTTTCAGAAAGGTTTACCCTGCAGGGGGCACAAATATCAACACACGCACGATTAACCTCGGAAAAAACAAATGAAATACCTACGAGGCATCACGACAGAACATTCGCAAGATTCATATTTGATTTTAGGGGGCCACCCCACTAAGCAACCCGCGACGAAGTTGGCCGGCTCCGAGACGGACCCAGAGGTTTGTGTCAATAGGTGTAAACGACTGGGAACCCGAAAGTGTGACTAGGCTTGTCAATACCGCGGAAACATTCCACATTTATTCCTAAACAGTATAGGTGCTCCACGCACAATCGTAAATAAAGCAGTAAAGCATGTCATAAGTACAAGATAGTAATAAAGCCCCAAACTACTTTGTGGCCTCAAGAAATTAAATATGACTCAAGCTAGGGTTAGGGGGATTCATGGTCCCACATGCGGATAGTGCGAATATTCAAAGAACAGGTATCAAGTACTCGGAGTCCTACGGGACACAAGTGGACGGTTAAAAACAAAATAACATCTATTGCCCACATGTGTCTCTGCATTATTTACCTACTCCAATTTTAGTTACTAAACAGTAATTAAATCCGTGATCATCTCCAACATTAAACATGCGGCATTACTCCAACAACTGTGAAAGATCGACGGCGCGACGCATCACCTGCGCAAGCAACTACGACTCGCAAGACCGACTATCTACCCAACAACAGGTAATAGGATGTGTCTATGGCAATATAAGGGCTGCAGGGAAGTATAACGGGGTACGGAATCTATAGCATCGCAACACAAATAGCAATAGATCAACAGAAGGAAGTAAAGTCTAGAAATGTAAAATAGGTTGAAAGGGGGAGAGTGCTCGCCTGAAAACATTGTCGAAGGTTCATCTGAAGATCGGGTCGACACTCGCATCAACTCAACGGCCTATCTGGAAAGAAGCAAAGCACTAGGAGGAACAAACGATACAACAATTACAACTAATGCCAAAGATCCAGAATGATCATGATATGATGCATGACAAGTCTAATAGATGCAATTCGATGAAGAGTTGTAGTGGTCAATTTAAGTGCTCTTGTATTAAACATCCACGTGCTTATTAAAAGACACATTTTTTTGTCAGGTTAACTTACATAAACATTTAAACAGGGATAAACCATTTGTTATGCATGCATGCATGCAGATGAACGATTCATGTTCTTTGGGTTTATCTAATAAAAAAAGGATATATTATTTATATCATTCGAGTTTGTAGAAGTAAAGTTATTAGTGTTGCAAGGTTACATAACAAGTAACGTGTTAAAATAAGTTGTCCAAATTTTATTCACCAAAACTCAAAATAAAAAGATGCAGATAGACAGATCTTTTTATCCTGACGCATGTTGATATCACATTCACCCAAAATAGATCTTGATTTGACACAGTTATGGTTTTCTTTAAACATGGACAGGTTTGTATTGAATTTCAAAGTTTGATTCAGTCCCTGGACGTTTTTGCACCTGAGCAGAGACGCCAGGTTCCATTTAGTGGAAGTTGTCACTTTTCGTGTTACTATATAGGAACAGGATGCAAAGAATTTAAACAAGATTAGTGTCGTGCATGGCTAGCTAAGCAAGCTGCCTAGTAGCTGAATCAAAACGCATACGAAACCAGCTAGCTGATCTTGAATATGGCCGTGCAAGGTAGCACGTACACGGTGAATGGAACTGAAACAGAGACGAGTAGAACATGCACAAACTGGGAGCTTACCAGGCAGAATGGAGTATGGCGTCGGAGATGAAGACGGAGAGAAGGACGCCGGCGTTCTTTGCCGGGATGGCGTAGAAGATGGTGTGCTTGCTGATGTCAAACACGTAGAGGCGCGGGGCTTCTACAAGGTCTCCGGCCGGAATCTGGGGAACTCGTTGCCATGATAGTGTCTAGGACCATGACAGACCTGGCTGACACTGAGGAAGCATATGGACGATGACGAGGTTGCCGTCGAGCATGCCCGAGGAAAAGGCGAGCTGGGACGTCGCTGCAGCGGCATGGGAGGCGGTCAACACTGCGTTGAGGTGGAGGGAGAAGCTCCTGCGCGGTGGAGACGGGATCGAGGATGTCGGGGACGGCGCTGATGAGGAGCATGAGCATGGCACGGTGGCGGACGCTGGCCTGGGCCGCGATGGGAAGCATGCGCAAGGGCCCGGCCAGGAGGGGCCTGCTGCTATCGGTCGTCGTACGGGCGCTCGCACGGGAGTCCAGGAAGCAGAGCAGCGGCTTGCATCGGTGGCGTGAAATCTGGCTAAACTGCACACACACTTGTGGAGATCCATTAGGGCAAGTTGATCTGATTGATTGGCTCAAGGATCAAGACAAATGGCAGCAAAGAAATCATGGGATCTAATGTGTGTGTGCATCGATGGCTATACTGATTTATTTTTGGGATGGATCAAAGGTAGCAGCTCGTGCGGTCGTACTTGGATTGGAAATTTGGTGGGGAACAAGCAGATGGTGGTGTCCATCGATTTAGCTTAGCTGCACGGATGTGGAAGGATTGATGTGGAGCTGCCCAGAAGGGAAAACGAGAAAAGAAACTGTGGAAAATTTTAGATGGATCTGAATCTCAGATTTGGGAATTTGGGGGTAGGGTTAGGGCTTGGGAAGCAAGAAGGGAAAATGAGTATTTATATAGTCTAAAGTAGACTAGACGAGGCTAGTTTTGGACCAAAACTTAAGGTGGGCTTTTAGCCTGTTTTTTTATAATTAGTAAATAAGAAAAACTCTTTTGCTGCCTTATAAGACAAAAATATTATTTTGTTTTATTTTAAATTTAGAAAAAGGAGAACGACTTTATATATATTACAAATCATATAAATAATTTAGCAGACAAAATACGGTGCTTAATAAAATAACTTTTTTTTCAGAAAAATATGCATGATGCCATGAAGATGCACAAGATAGTAAACAACAAGCGATTTTCTAGTAGTGGTTTTATCCGGGGTGCTACACTGGCGAATCAGATGGTACCGCATGAGTATGTGCTTGTTCTTCTGGTGTTGTCTAGGTTCCTTGGCTTGTGCAATAGCACCATTGTTGTCACAATACACGTTTAATGGATTGGACGAGCCCTGAACCATACCAAGATCCATGAGGAAATTCCTTATCCAAACAGCTTCCTTTCCTGCCTCCGAGGCGGCAATATACTCAGCCTCTGTTGTAGATGCAGACACAGTCTTTTGCTTGGAACTCTTCCAGCTCACAGCACCTCCGTTTATAATAAACACGTATCCAGATTGCGAACGAGAATTATCAGAGTCGGTAAGATAACTCGCATCCGTGTAACCCTTTACACTGAGTTCATCTTCACCGCCATAAACCAAGAACATATCCTTAGTCCTTCTCAAGTACTTTAGGATATTTTTAGCCGCTGTCTAGTGGATTTCTCCAGGATCAGCCTGGTATCTGCTCACAACACTTAGAGCATAGGAAACATCCGGCCTAGTACAAATCATGAAGTACATGATGGATTCGACTGCAGAAGCATAAGGAATCGTAACCCCTTCGCGACAAGACATGCTTTATAGACGGAAACATTTCCATCCATATCAGTTTTCTTCTTAAAGACCCACTTGCACTCGACGGGTCTTGCACCGTCTGGCAGATCAACAAAGTTCCAAACTTAATTTCCATCCATGGACTTTAACTCGGATCTCATGGATCCAAGCCATGACTCAGATTCAGATCCCACCATCGCTTCCGAATAATTTGCCGGCTCATCACTGTCTAACAGTAACACATCACGAACACTTCATAATCTCGTCGTTTTTCATAGTACAGGTGCTCCTGCCGGCTCAGCTACCACGACCGGCTCAACCTCCAAGGTTTTTGCCGACTCGCTACTAGCCGGTTCCTCTCAAATTTCTTCGAGCTGCACCGTGCTCCCACTTACTCCCCGGCTGAGAAACTCTTTCTCAAGGAAGACACCGTTCTGAGCGACAAACACTTTGCCCTCTTCTCGGTTGTAGAAGTAGTAACCCAAAGTTTCCCTCGGATACCCCACGAAAATACACTTATCCGACTTGGCCGTAAGCTTGTCCGACTGAAGTCGCTTGACAAATGCTTCACAACCCCAAATCTTAAGAAAAGACAAACTTGGCTTTTTGCCTGTCCTTATCTCATGTGGTGTCTTCTCTACCGACTTTGATGGTACTATGTTTAGTGTGAACGCTGATGTTTCTAGACAATAACCCCAAAATGATAAAGGTAGATCTGTCCGACTCATCATTGATCGGACCATGTCCAACAAGGTCCGATTCCGCCTTTCCGAAACACCGTTCCTTTGCGGCGTTCCTGGCGGAGTAAGTTGAGGAACTATTCCACAACTCTTCAGATGGTCATCAAACTCATGGCTCATGTACTCGCCTCCTCAGTCCGATCGAAGAAACTTTATTTTCTTGCCGAGTTGATTTTGTGCTTCATTCTGGAATTCTTTGAACTTTTCAAAGGCTTCCGATTTATGTTTCATCAAGTAGATATATCCATACCTACTCAAATCATCAGTGAAGGTAATGAAGTACTCATAACCACCTCTAGCTGTCGTGCTCATTGGTCCACATACATCACTATGTACTAGTCCCAATAAGTCGGACGCCCTTTCGCAACTCTTTGCAAAAGGTGTCTTGGTCATTTTGCCGAGTAGGCAAGATTCGCATGTCTCAAACGACTCCAAGTCGAGCGAAGTTAGGAGTCCATCATCATGGAGCTTCTTCATGTGTTTGCAACTTATATGACCAAGCCGATAGTGCCAAAAGGAAGTCATATTCAGATCATTTGGTTTCAACCTTTTAACATTTATGTTATAAACCGACTCACCATCAAGATTCAAAATAAATAACCCATCCTGGACGGGTGCAAAACCGTGAAACATATCATTCAAATACAAAGAACAACCATTATTCTTGACATTCGACTCATAACATTGCCTCATCAAACATGAAGCATAAATAATGTTTCGACTGAGCACTGGAACATAATAACAATTATTCAGTTCCATAATGAGTCCGAAGGTAAATGAAGCTGCATCGTGCCGACTTCCGACGCAGCAACTCTTGCTTTGTTGCCGACTCGAATATCAACCTCGCCTCTTGCTACGCTCCTAGTTCTTACCAGTCCCTGCAACGAGTTGCAGATGTGAATAACTGATCCGGCAGCATATACCCAAGAACTATTAGGTGCATCAGCAAGATATATGTCTATAACATTGCAAACAAGTGTACCTAAGTTGGAATTCATACCTCCACTCTTGGCTTTATCAGCCAAATAGTTGCTGCAGTTCCTCTTCAATGGCCATCCGCCTTGCAATAGAAGCAAGTGGATCCGGCTGAAGGAGATGGATTAGTCCCTGGGGAAGCGCTTGGGACCGGGTCCTGAGCCTGCTTTCCTCCTGACTTAGCCTTCTTCTTAGTCCAAGAACTCTTCTTGAACTTAGCCATATTCCGCACCATCAACACTTGACTGGCGCCTTTCTTGAGATCCACCTCTGCCTGCTTGAGCATCCCATGCAATTCAGTGAGATTATTATCCATACCATGCATGTGGTAGTTCGAAATGAACTGCCCATATGCACTAGGAAGAGAGTTCGGAATTATATCCGTAGCGAACTCTTCGCTAATGGGGTAGCGAAGCCTCTCCAAAGACTGCACATAACCAACCATTTTGATCACATGCGGACTCAGTGGATCACCATCCTTAAGCTTGCAACTAAGCAAAGCCTGAGAGACTTGATACCTCTCAGTCTTCGCTTGAGCCTGGAACATACTTTTGAGGCTTTCGATCATATCATACGCCTCAACATTCTCGAACTGCTTTTGCAAGTCCGGTTCCATGTGAGCAAGCATAAGACATATAATATCCGTGGACTCATCCTTAGCCCGATGGTAGGCATTGGTGGCAGCGACGGTCGCATTCTCATTCATCTCATCTGGAAGTGGGTTGTCTAGGACATGGTCCTTTTTTTCTTGTTTGAGAACGATTCTCAGATTTTGATACCAGTTGGTAAAATTGGTGTCGTTCAGTTTATCTTTCTCAAGAATGGTTCTCAACGCAAAACCGGATATCTGAGAGTGACTGGTACTTGGTGCCAAGATCTACAATAGAAAATATGCAAATCACTTAAGACATGTATTCATAAAAGAGCAAGCATATTAAACACTTTAATATCTTATGCTCCCACTAGAACCAACACCCCTCCGATGGTTACTTAGTGATTCAGGATCCCAAATAAGCAAGTCGGCTAGTGAGCTTTAGCATCACCGCTAGCCGCCAAGTGATCTAGGTAGACAACTCCTTGTCAATCGCATCCTATACGACTCATGTTGGACGGGTGGCATCACATGCCCGGGCTCCCATCTGACCTTTCCCCGAGCCCCACAACCGTTGTGATAGACCTGTCTAGCTTACCGAGTGTTTCCGCAGTAAGAGTCTGACTCGAACCCACCTAGTCGGAAAGAATTGGCAGCACCTCAATTTTATGAGCCCACTACCAAAAATGTCCGACTTGTGATGGTGTAAATACTGGTGGGAAAACCGACTAGACCTTCTTTGAGGGATTAAATTTTTACCGACTATCTAATAGAGGTAAAACAGAGACATAACAATAACACAAAATAAAGCAATTATAATGTGAAATGGTATGGCTCCCTTCATGGCGATCTCCATCTCCACAAAGCCTGTAATCCGACTCGTGCGAACTCTTGTCACTTGTTGTCTTACTCCATGTCGCCGACATGTACATCGCCTTGCATGTCATCCGGATTCTCCAAAAAGCTACACTAGCTTAGTAAAGTAAATTACATAGAGAATCCAACACGCAGGTCGTTATACAATAAAATGATAGCACCTAGGCTCCAGCCGGCTGACAAAAACCGTCATTCACAGATCACGTATGGACTTCACACATACATCACATGCATATGAACCATACCATTCACAACTTCCTGCAAAACAAGTTATGCATAGATACGATATCTATCGACGTTGTGAAACTCGCAACAACATCTAAGGCGCTATGACAGGGTGAAGCCGGTGGTCCCGCTATCCGGATAGCGGTCGGGGATCGAAGGGGCAGCGCCCCTCGCGGGTGCGGGCAGCGTCTGACGATTTTTCTGAAAACATAGATCTCATCTACGATCCGGACATGGATTCCGACCATTGTTCCTATTTGATCAAACTTTTTGATCTTCGATCACCGCCTCTGGATTTACGTGTCACAGTCTAACCCGATGGCGGAAGCCGACCGGTAGGGGTATGTCATTCCACGACCTCAGCAGTAAGATCACGGAAATCAGATCTACCATTCCCCGAGTACAGTTGATCCAATCAACATTGTACAAAACCGATCTATCTCATAGATCGACCACCAAAACAACATATAGATCTCATCTACAGCCTACCGCATATCACATATGTGAGATATCGAGCCTAAAACCAGAAGCTATCGCTCTGATACCACTGTTGGGCCACACAGAGATAAAACAAAACTTTTTCCTCTAACATGGTGATCCCAAGATCTATCCGAGGTAGAAGGCCACGACGTTTACCACTAGACTCGCAGTTGCAGATTAGTGATGAAGCGCGTCAGTTGATGCAGTGTGGTCCTTTGCGATCCGATCGTCCTGGTGCTGATCGTACAACACCTCTGCTGGTATCCACACGTACAAGGAGGAGCACCGACGGCGAACTGCTAGGTTCGTATCGACGGCAGGACTACTGTGGAGATAGGGTTTCCAACACATGAAATGACCTAACCAATCAACGATTAACCCTTCTGGGTTACTGTGCTCCACTATATATAGGGAGTGAACGTGGGCGCCACTCTCGTGGCCCATTCACTAAAGCCCATATAACACTAGTCACCGCGAGTCCGACTCACTGACTCAGTCCTAATCCGGCTCGGGTCCAACCCGACCAGATTTCCGGTTCAGATCCAATCCGAACTTGCTTCCGCTCTTAAGTGTCTGACCCGGCAGGCTCATGGCTACTCGGACACGATTGGAGTCCGACTCACAATCGATCAGCCGGTAGCGGCTCCTAGCAGAACGTGCCGACTCCCAAGTACCAAAGAGTCATGACGACTCACCTTTCCAATGTGACTTACGTCCGAGTCCCTTTTGCCTCACGATATACCTTGTCAGACTATAGGCGAATATTCGTCATCCCTTAAATAGTCCGACTCTCTTCGCGATCCGAGATAAGTGATTCACCCAACTAAATCTTAGTCGACCGCCTCGGTTAACACTTAACCGAGTTGTGCATGGCCATGCTTTCCGAATCATATCTTCCGAGAGGGCCCAGAGAATATCTCTCTGAGTGGAGGGGCAAAATCCCATCTTGGTTATTCACATCACGCAGCTTGATTCTTAGTCGAACCGAACTCTGCCTTTATAACTGCCTAGTTACGGATCAGCGTTTGACAGAACCTAAGTCGGAGATCCTCAACTCGGACTATGCAACAACCTCAGGTCTAAGGATTACATTTATTGATATATACAAATGACAACTTGTTCGTTGTACCTCAATATGGGTCAATCCGACTCGCTAAACTCTTTAGCCGAATCTGTGTAAGTTGGAATGGCATCTCCATGCCCATGACAAGTGGAACCGAGTCATCGAGCCGACTTTCACATTGGTCTAAGTTGTGTGTCCAACACAACCTCAATGACCGAGGACATTTAGTACAAACAACATGAATGCATAGTTCCACAACCGAATCACATATTCAATGATACACATCAGATGTTTATACAAGGACAACTTAATATTTTTATGTATACAATGGGAAATATCATCATACATGATTGCCTCTAGGGCATATTCCCAACACTCTAAACATGTGCATGAAATATGGAGTTCTAACAATAGGACATAATAACTATGCATGCAACATGAAAGGCTAAAAACAAAGATCATGAATAACATGCATTGAAAAACGTTTGTTTGTTTCACATACATAAATCATAGCATAGTGGTAACCAGCTTGTCCCTCATAGAGTAGCAAGTAGATGCATAGGACACCTTCAAAGTTCACAACGGCGACTCGAAATAATAGCACAAGAACAAGTAATATCACAATATGCATCAATCAATAAGCTTTGGAACACTGCACACAGAATGACAACTATGCTCTCTTAATGGTTCGTAAAAGTAGAAGGTGGATACTCAATAGTGGTGGAAGAAAGACCTTTTATAAAGGAACCAGGGATTTCATGTTTCAAAACGAGCTTCCAAAAATTATGGTACTTGTTAGCTTTTATCCCTCATTGCCCCTATCATAAGCATCTTGAAGTGATTAAGGTTAAAGTGAACAAAGATGGAGTATATGCTTGACAAAGTATAAGTTGGTAATCTCAAGTCCCTTGAATACGAGGGCCACACCTCATGCTACTCAACTTTGGTCACCTGTAACTTCTTGTGACTGTAAGTATTTGCATATCATTGAGAACCGCCAACGGCGTACCCCTTGCACATGGTACAGGAGCTTTCCCATAACCAAAATGACAAGGCAAGCAGACAATGAGCATCTCAACAATATTTTTATTTACCATATGCATAGATTTTTATTGAGGATGCTTCATAGATAGCTCACTACGGTGATGCTGCAAGTTTCCACCATGATTAGGCATGGCTTAGGCTAACGGCCTAGCCGTTTCTCTAACATAGGATACAAACTCCATGGACTTTCAAGTTCCCTCTTTATTTCACACCGGTGACATCCATAGACAAAAGAGGATGATATCAACTGAGTACAAAGTACAAGTGCAATGTTAAAAACGTTCCCCGTGACAACACTGTTCTGCTAATTCCAACGTATAACTGCAAGCATATACAACATAGATGACACAATGGTTCAAGTTTATTAGGGGAAAATAATATAAAGTGTGCCATCAAGTTCATGTGGGATTTAATCACTAAGTTTTCACATAACAAAGTAGTTTTTAATTGGAAGATAGCTGAAAAAAGATTATACTTGGAATGGTGTGACACACCATGCATAGGAGTTTATAGTGGACACTTTGGAAAAAACCCTGACGCACTCAGGGACTACTGATGGGGATATGCCAGTCGGGGTATCCCCAGAGGCTCGAAACGATTAGCGCAGGACAATGTCGACTGGGCCTTCTCTAACTGTGACTGGAAGAAAGGCTTCAATGAAAACCGACGACTAGATGCGAAGGCGCAAGACCATAGCTAGGCCCGATCAGATTAGGTAAAATTTACTGAATCAGTTGTAATCTTGTAAACCCTAGCAAGTAACCCCTATATAAACCTCCTTAGGGTCCCATTGTACTCACAAGCTATTACCTACCCCATCCTTGTGACTCGCTGCCCATACACCGAGTTCGCCCACCTTGTAATCCCACTCGCCATTAATACAATCAAGCACGAAGTAGGTCTTTAACCTACGGGGGGCCAAACTTGGGTAAACCCTTGTCTTGCACTCAATCTCGATCCAAGGATGGCTACTCGCTCTTGCCCCCTTTCAACTCAATCGCTACCCCTGGTAGAAACTGCCGTGGCCATTCCCATGACAAGGTAAAAACAGCGAACGCGGCCAGAAAAAAGGTCCAACATCCACTTGTTTCATTTACAGAGAGACTGACATGTGGGACCCACCTGTGAGACCTTATATAGGTGCTGCATCGAGCAACATTGCCTAGTTTGAAATAGGAAGGCGCGAGCGAGAAAAAATTCCAACATGCACACATTTCTTCTAATGATAGGCTGGCATACAAGACCAAGCAGCGTGACCAAACAGCAGATTCGTCAAGGATTGCTATGAAGTTCAGAACTAGGTAGCGCTAGAGAAGAAAAAAATTACATCATACACACGATTCTTCTAACGTGAGGCTGACATATGGGACCCACCAGCCTGATCAAACGGCTGATGCACCGAGCAACGTTATCAAGTTAACGTGGAGGTGTGACCAAGGGAAATTCCATCATACACACGTTTCTTCTAACTTCCCCTGGTGGGTGCTCCTACAGAGGGCCCCGAGGAACCCCGCCGAGCGAGATGGTCCACTTCCAACAGCTCATAGAGGAGCGCGTGGATGACTTCATTCTTCTCTTCGAGCAAACGAAAGAGGGCAAGGCTATCAATGCCGTCGAGGTCCAAGGTGGTGAAGACAGCGCCTTCCCAGATCAGTTTGTCCAACATAGGGGAGAGCGACGGACGATCTTCTGAAGTCAGCACTTTAGAGTCGACGGCCTAAAAGTCCCTTTTAATTGTAATCCGTTTAGTGGACCTTGGCATGATGGCCGTGTATGGACCTGATGCACTTTGTGTATCCTTTCTGCATGTTTTCGCCTGTGATTCATCTGAGGATCTTCCTTTCCCTTAGGCCTCTCGAGGAGAGGGTCGTAGGCTATTCAACGGGTTTTACGGATCTTAGGAACTGTGGGTGAGGTAACTTATGGCCAAAAAAAGACGGCAAGTTCAGATCTTGACACTTTAGGTCCTGAACTTTGGGCCACTAGAGGGGAAGTGCCTCTCGAGCCTCGCCATGAGCCTCTCGAGGAGAGTGCCATGGGGAAAATGCTTACTCCTTTGGTCCCTCGAAGAGGACGCAGAAGGTCTACCACAAAAGTTTTTTTTAAATGCCAGGAACCATATGTGAGGTGACTAACAACCAAAAAATGGATCATAAGTTTAGGGATCGACACTTTAGGTCCTGAAGATTTGGGCTGCTGGAGGGAAGTGCCTCACAAGCTGCCAGGAATAGTAGGTGAGGTGACTTATAGCCGAGGAACGGACCGTAAGTTCAAAGCTCGACACTTTAGGTCCTAGAGATTTGGGCCGCCGGATGGATGTGCCTCAGGAGCCGCTAGGAACCGTAGGTGAGGAGACTTACAGCTGAGTAACGGACCGTAAGTTCAAAGCTCGACACTTTAGGTCCTAGGGATTTGCGACACCAGAGGGAAGGGCCTCACGAGCTGCCAGGAACCATAGGTAAGGTGACATATAGCCGTGGAATGGATCGTAAGTTCAGAGCTCGACACATTAGGTCCTTGATATTTGGGCCGCCAGAGGGAAGTTCCTCACGAGCCGCCAGGAACCATAGGTGAGGTGACTTACAGCAGAGGAACATATCGTAAGTTCAAATATCGACTCTTTAGGTCATGGAGAATTGGGCTGCCGGAGGGAAGTGCCTCATGAGCCACCCCATAAGCCTCTTGAAGAGAGTACCATGTGGCTTGTGAGCCTCTCAAGGAGAGGGTCGTAGGCATCACATGTTCTGGTGTCTCTTCTCAGGGATGACTATACCCCAAATAGGACGCGTCTCTAGTGCTGACTCGTTTCATTTATACATTATGCGAGGCTCCCGAGCACCGGGAACTATAGGTGAGGTGACTTATTGATGGAACTAGTCTGCAAGTTCAGAGCTCGACACTTCTGGCCCCAGCATTGACGGGAGTGGTCAGGCGATGGGCACCGTCCCAGCCCCTGTCGTGGTATTGCCGATGAGTACGCCATGGAGGGGTCCTCACAGTGCGTGTTTAGAGATGTGGGGGAAGGCGGACGGTTGACGAGTACGAGGTAACACAGCTTACCCAGGTTCAGATCCCACAATGGTGGCGGAATCCTACTCCTGCTATAAATCACTATAATGGCAATACAGTGAGTTGCAGAGATAGGTTCGCTGTGCGAGGTTATGTGAAGTTGTCTGAGATCGTCTTGTGTTGTGCCATAAAGGCTCCCATAGGCCCGACTTATATAGTCGCTAGGTCCTAGGGTTATAGGGAAAAGTCCTAGCCAGACAGGTTACAGAGTCCTACACCGTCTATTACTAGTCTAGCGTGTCTTGTACTCCAAGGCTCCCGGTACGCTGGTGACTCCACCGTAGCCTTCCTTTATCCGGCATGGGCCTCCCCTTCTCGATCCATCTAACTGGGCCGCCCAGCAGGCCATGGGCCATGCTACCAACTGTGGGCCACCCGGGTTATCCGGATAGGAGACATGCTATGAGGATACCCATATAGCATATCCCCAACAGTAGCCCCTAGAGAACTCCGAGATCTTGCGCCGTCTTGCCTCTTCACGTGGAATCCTCCGTCTAGATGGATGTCGGCAAATCTTCAAGCAACATCTTGTAGTCCTCCCAAAGAACCCTGCAAGGTTTTCTCCGTCTTCAATTCGTAAGTCGTAGAGTTGCTGAATCTTCCATCGTACTCTTCCGTAGCCAGATTGGATCCGTCCATGCCGGAATCTTCTGATGTGATGGTTCGTCTGCCTATGATAGCTTGGGCAACGTAGACATAGGTCAGCAACGCCTCGTAACTTAAACATGTAGAGAATGCAATCATGTCCACTTTTCCCGCGCGAGCGATATGAACCGTTGGCAGCGACGGTTGGTACGTGGCAAAATTTCCACGCACGTCTCCGCACACGTCGTCTACGCGGCAACCATTCGATCAAGCTGCACGAATCTTGATGCCGGAGACCATAAATAGTAACTGCGATGGAAAATTTACTTTTTCACCTCATTCTCCCCTGCATCATCTTCTTCCTCTAGCAAGCGCCTCCTCGAGCTCTCCGCACAACGTGCGAAAAATCCTAGCCCTCCAATCTTTCCCAGTCACTGTCGAACACACCCAATGACCAACAGCAGCTCCTCCCCTTCGGTGGCGGCATCGGGCGAAGCCGCGGCGAAGCCGGCGAGCTCCGTCGCCGTGCCCCCATAGGTCCTTGTCATCCCCAAGTCTGCGGTGGTCGAAACCACCGGCGGCGACCATAATCCAGCGGCGCTGGAGCTGCTGGAGGAGGAGTACGACTCGCACAAGGGCGATTGGCGCGGTTCGGAAATCGCGGACCGCGATATCAAAGAGCTGGTCAACGAGGGCTACCTCCCCGCGATGGAGGGGCTCGCCTGGCGGGCGGCGCCGGCCGGCGAGGTCACACCTTCTCCCCAAGATGGAGAAAAGGTGTACCTCAAAGCACAGATGGTACACAGCGTCTCCCTGTCAATCTCCAACTTTTTCCTTGCTATCCTGAATCATTACAGAGTACAACCACAGAACCTCTCCACCAATAGCATTTTTGCGCTCAGCAATTACGCGGCGCTCTGCGAGGGTTATTTAGGAATCAAGCCTAGGCTAGATCTCTTCATATACTTCTTTACCGTCAAGCGCGAAGCCGGAGCCGGAGCCGGCAAGGACGAGCTTAAGAATTGTGGAACCATTAGTTTTAAGATCTGGCCTGGCCGGCGCTTCCCCGACATCGTTGGCCACGAATCATACAAGAATTGGCAGCGAACGTACTTCTACGGCCCAGATATCCCTCTGGCTGGCCGAGAAGTCACGTACCCGGACTTTGTCGATGGAGCAGGCACCGAAGCCTTGACATGGTGATCCCAGGCCTCCCTTCCCTCTGACATCGACTCTTCCCGCGCTATAAGGCGGATAGAGTGGTTCGTAGAGACGGGTTTGACCGGACTGGACCTAGCCATGTGCTGGTTCATCAGGCGGATCCAGCCTCTGTAGCACCGCTTGAAGCTAATGCATGAGTATTCCAACGATAGAAGGGATAGCCTCCGCATCTCCAAGGACAACTTCTCGAGCGACTCCGTAAAGCTCCGCCTCAAGGACATCGGCAAGGTGAAGGACAGGAAGCATGGCTTCACCTTTTGCTAAAGCACCCCCTCTTGTGTAATCTTCTTTCTCTCCGACATTGTCCCTTTGTCTATCTTGTTCCCATACTTATGCATTTTGCACGTTTCAGGAAGAAAGCCACGACCAGCTTGAAGAAGACCTCCAAAACTTCGGGGGCTTCTAGAACCATCAAGGATATGCTGCATCACGACGTATCTCCCTCCATCGCCTCTGTCACTCCCATCGTCCAGCGTTCGTCCGCTCCGACAAGCTCACAAGCTAAAGAAACATCTGGCCCTTACGCCATGGAAGTGGACTCAGGCGCCTCTACAGATCTCGCTGTTGTCGGTGAACAGGCGACATAGGAGAGTGCTGCACACCAAATGGATGAAGCTCCGGCTAAGGATGCCATGGATAGTGGTAAGGCGGTGGTGGAAGGTGGTACATCTGCCGAAGGCGGCGCCCCCGCACCCAAGAAAACCATAGAGTTTCCGAAGATAGTCTATCCGGTACTTATGCCGGGTAGCACTTCTCTGGTTCTTGGTGCGGCGCCGACATCTCCAACGTGCGGTCTCGAGAAGCTTCTCCGGCAAGCAGAAATCTTGCAAGGAAACACTGTATCCTTCGGAAAGTTGCTAGCTGAGAGTGCTACCAACCTCAAGATCATTGCACTTGTAAGTTATATTTGCCTTTTTGCATTTCATATGAATATCCCACTGTAGCCCCCTAGGATTTAGACGGAAACCATAGGTCTTTGTGTCTAAATGCTCTAAGAGTGACTAATCTAGAAAACTTCTCACTATAGCCCCCAAGCATATAGGTGGAATGAATTATTCCGACTAGATGCTTTAAGAGTAGCATACGCAGTGTTTATAAATTTCGATATTGTAGCCCCCAAGCCTCTAGTTGTAACTAAATTAGTTCCGACTAGATGCTTAAAGAGATTCTAAGCATACGTCTGAGTTAAAAACTTTATACTGAAGCCACCAAGCTTCTAATCGAAAACTGAATTAGTTCTGACTAGATGCTTAAAGAAAGACTAAGCATATTGCTAAGTTAAAAAACTCTCGCTATAGCCCCCGAGTGTCTAGGTGGAAATTTTCTAGTTAGATGCTCCAAGTAGACCAAACAACGTTTAACTCTCTTATTTCCATAGAATGAGAATGCTCGGAGGGGCATGGACAACGACAAGTACCAAAAGATGCGCGCGGATTTGGAAGCTGAAAAGGGTAAAACTGCCTTCTTGAAGGAACAAATCATCAAGAGCAAGTGTCTGTTTTTCCTTTCTTTTTCCGCACTCCGGCTTGGTCTTGTGACAATATTCTCCGAGTACTCACTATGTACTTTTCTTTCTCCGACTTGCAGAAACCATTTCCAAGGCTAAGGATATAGTCGAGCAATCCAAGCACATTCAGCAGCTGGATAGCGAGAACAAGATCCTTAAGAAGGAGAGGGAGGAGATGCTGAAAATGCATGAAGAATCGATGAAAGCCCTGCAGGACTCTGCCACCAAGGAGATGAACCGCTTGAAGGTGGAAATCACGATCTTAAAAGATCAGAAGAAAGCTGCCGATGAGCAAAATCAACGCCATCATGAAGCGTATAAGATCCTCCAACAAGAACGGGACTCCATGGCGGATACTCTCTGGCAAGATGAGGCTAGCATCTTCAGTAAGTGATTCTCCGTTTTGGATTTCTGTAGTCTAGATACTCTGAATTTTTGAACTCATGTGCTCCTTTGTCGGGAATTCGTAGCTCCTATGGGTTTAACCCGGTCACCTCCCCCGCCAAAGGAATGCATGGTCCTTACCAGCAACTTCATCAACACCGCCATCGCGCAGACCAAAGAGATTGCCAAATCCCTCTAGATTAACATCAAGGCATTAGACTCAGTAGCGAAGTTCTCGGAGATCCTGCGCCGAGCCCCTGAGTGTATTTCAAGCTGGAAAGCTTCATGTGCACGGGCCAGCGCCAGGATGGCATTGTCAATGGTGAAGGCACACTACAAGAATGCCGACATCGACACAGTAACCTCCGGTATCCCCGACATAGACGACGAAGGCGAAAAGATAAACCACGTATCTATCTTGGCGTCGCTTGCAGGTTATGACACCAGAGTCGCCGAGTTGGTCGGCGTTAACGTCTTTGTGCCCATGAAAACCAATGAAGACAAAGGCCAAGGCTCCTCTGAGTCCCTCAATACTGCCGACTTCGAGGGAGGTGAGTCTCCTGCTGCTAGTGATGTTGCTTCCAAGTCGCCTGCACCAGAGGAATAAAAACAACTTGTAATATTTGTTTCCTCTGTAACGTGTTATGCGGAAAAAACCATGTGTTAACTTAAGGCGGAAAACAATGGTATATGTCCTGCTACTTAAGAACTATTTCCAGCATGTATATATTTTTAAGCAAGTGCTGGATTATCCATTACTTCGGCTTTTATGCTTGACTTTTCGTGATTCAGAAGACTCGTTGTCGGAACCATGCGCTCAGGTGATGATGCCCAATGGCACCGTCAATAACCTAAGCACAAAATCGCCGACAATAAGTGCCAAAAGACACTACTCCAGAATCCACATAAAAACGACAAAGAACGTGTAGACCAGAAAACTTAAGTTAACGCCCGTAGGCAGAATTTTCACAAGTGCAATTGCAAAGTTTGTGCATAAAGGTTTTATACGATCAAAAAATGAACACTAAAGGAGGTAAAAGACTCAGAAATATGAGTGAACCAAAGAGCTTTATTTCATTGATCATATAAGAGGTACACAATTAGATAAAAAATTCTAAGTGTAGAAAGGACGTAGTTGTGCTATGTTCCATGGCCGATCAAGCTCCGGGTAGTCATCATCAAGGTCACGTTGCTTACGCTTATGATCCTCGTTGGGTCTATCCTTCAGTTCACGATTGTCAACGAGGTAGTAAGACCCATTGAGTAGCGCCTTGCTTATGATGAACGGTCCTTCCCATGGTGGGGATAATTTGTGTGACTTCTTCTGCTTAAGTCGGAGCACCAGATCCCCCTCTTTAAATGAGTGATGCCAAACGCGGCGACTATGGTAGCTGCGTAGCTTCTGCTGGTAGATGGCAGATCTTTGGCATTCCAAAACACGCTCCTCCTCGAGAAGGTCCACATCTAGGCGTCTGGATTCTTCATCGTCATCTTCGTCGTAGGCGGCGACGCTTGGTGCATCGTGAAGTATGTCGGAAGGTGGATGGCTTCTTCTCCATATACCATGAAGTAAGGGGTGTAGCCGGTGGATTTGTTGGGTGTAGTTCGTAAACTCGACAACACAGATGGCAATTCTTCCGCCCAGGCTCTAGCTACTCTATGTAGCGGTGCCTCAAGACGTGGCTTTATTCCATGCAGAATTAATCCATTGGCCCGCTCAACCTGACCATTGGATTATGGATGTGCCACAGATGCAAGGTCAAGTCGGATGCCCTTCTCCCAACAATATGCCTCCACTTCTCCGAGTGACAAGTTGCTACCATTGTAGGTGATAATGCTATGTGGGAGACCAAATCTCACCACTAGATCCCGGACAAACCTGAGGGAAGTAGCCCCATCAAGCTTTCTCATGAGTTTAGCTTCTATAAATTGAGTGAATTTATCAACTGCTACTAGCATATGCGTAAACCCACATGGTGCCGTCTGTAACAGACCAACAATGTCCAGCCCCAGACTGCGAACGACCAAGTTATTGGTATTGTTCGCAATTCTTCAGCAGGAACATGTGGTTGTCGGGCATAATACTGGCATCCCATGCATGTCTCAACTAGCTTGTCGGCATCTGCCTTGGCGGTCAGCCAGTAGAATCCTTGCCGGAAGGCTTTCGCGACCAAAGATCGAGGAGCAGCGTGATGCCCGCAATCTCCGAGATGGATTTTGCGTAGGATTTCAATACCTTCTTGATGTGAAACACACTTAAGGTATACACCAATAGTGCTCCTTTTGTAGAGATGTCCATTGATTATGGTATAGCCCTTAGCTGGACGTACTATTTGCCGTCTTTCGACTTCGTCGTCGGCAAAGTTCCGTGTTCGAGATATTCCATGA
This sequence comes from Avena sativa, assembly GCA_916181665.1. NCBI lineage: Eukaryota > Viridiplantae > Streptophyta > Magnoliopsida > Poales > Poaceae > Avena > Avena sativa. The sequence continues at coordinate 136,167,434 of OV702295.1, forward strand.
ACGGTTTTGTCCAAGACGGAGGGACCTTTGCCACCATGTGGATGAAAGAGTCAACTCTATCCGGGTTGTTGATGTCTGATCCCTTCCTGGATGGTGTCCGTAGATGATCTAGGAAAACTCCTAGCAGAATTCGTTTGCGCCCTGATCCAAGCTTATACAGCAGATCAGCCGCCTTGTTTTGCTCCATAGGTACATACTTGACCTCGTAGCCCAAGAAGCTCTTGGCTATCTCGTCCACTTCGTCTCGATATGCTGCCATCATAGGGTTCCGCGCATTCCAGGTGCCAGCCACCTGCTGGGCAACCAAGTCGGAATCTCCTCAGCAAACTATACGCTTGATGCCAATATCCTTGGCTACACGTAATCCGTGAATGAGTGCTTCATATTCCACCATGTTGTTCGTAGCCTCAAAGTGGATCTGCAGAACGTAGTGTAGCTTGTCCCCAGCTGGTGATTGTAGCAGTACACCAGCCCCCGAGCCATTGAGCAGCTTTGATCCGTCAAAGTGCATCACCCAGTATTCTGGTTCCAGCAATGGGGTAGCATCTTGCATCTCCGTCCAATCCATAATAAAATCCGCCAAGGCTTGTGACTTGATAGCGTCGTGTCTCTTGTAGGTGATCTCGAAGGCGGCAAGTTCAATGCCCCACTTTGCGACCCTTCCCGTAGCGTCGCTGTTGTTGATAATGTCGAACAGTGGAGTCTTGCTCACCACTGTGATTGGGTGCTCCTGAAAGTAATGCCTCAGCTTCCGAGAAGCAAGGAATACTCCATAAGCTATCTTCTGGTAGTGCGGGTAATGCTGCTTGGACTCCATCAAGACCTCGCTTACATAGTAAACTGGTCGTTGAACTCCGTGCTCATAGCCTGGTTCCTTCCGCTCTACCACGACGACGATGCTGATTACCCGGTTGGTGGCCGCCATGTAAATTAACATGGGCTCTCCAGGCTCGGGTGCTGCAAGGATGGGCGCTGGGGAAAGAATCTCCTTGAGCTGCTTCAATGCTGCATCTGCTTTGTCCGTCCATGTGAATTTGTCCACCTTCTTTAGCAGCTTGTACAGCGACAAAACCTTCTCTCCAAGTCGGCTGACGAACCGACTAACTGCTACAACACAACCTGTTAGTCGTTGAATGTCCTTTAGGCATGTCGGATGGTTTTTATTTAAGATGGCCTTGATTTTCTCCGGGTTGACCTCTATTCCATGCTGGGAAACGATGAAGCCCAACAATTTGCCGGCTGGAACCCTGAAGAAGCACTTCTTAGGGTTAAGCATCATGTTATACTCTGGAGATTATCAAAGGTTTCTTTTAAATCGGAGATTAAGTCATTTTACTTTTTAGACATCACCGCTATATCCTCCACATAGGCGTGAACGTTCCGACCAATTTTATCGTGTAGGCAACGTTGCATTGTCCGCTGGTACGTAGCACCTGCGTTTTTCAGCCCAAAGGGCATCGTAACATAGCAAAATGTGTCGTATGGAGTAGTGAATGAAGTGGCCAATTGGTCCGACTTACTCATCTTGATCTGGTGGTATCCTGAGTATGCATTGAGAAAACACAAAAGTGCCGAGCCAGCCGTCAAGTCAATGACTTGGTCAATGCGAGGCAAAACAAACGGATCATTGGGGGCATGCTTTGTTCAAGCCGGTGTAATCAACGCACATTCTTAATTCTTTGGTTCCCTTTTTGGGGACAAGTACAAGATTGGCCACCTATTGGGTGTGAAGGACTTCTCGGATAAAACTAGACTTAAGTAATCTAGCCATCTCTTTGCCTATGGCGCGTCTCTTCTTATCTCCAAAGCGTCATAGAGGTTTCTTCACTGGTTTGCATTTTGGATCAATGTTTAAGCTGTGCTCGGCAAGTTCCCTAGGTACACCTTTCATGTCAGTAGGTTGCCAGACAAAGATGTCCCAGTTCTCACGGAGGAACTCGACGAGCGTGCTTTCCTATTTGGGATCCAGGTTCGTCCCAATGCGGTGGTTTTGGAGGCATCGCCTACCACAAGTTCCACCAGCTTGGTCTCGATGGCGGCCTTGAATGCTGGAGCAGAGTCGGAAATCTGTTTCTTCGACGCGGGCATCTATGAGGCATCGACCTTGCTCTGGATCTCATTGAATTCTTCGCTGTAGAGGACAGCTTCCATGTAGGCTACTTCACTAATCTCCCAGTCCCTAGCTTTGGCAAAGCTTTCGGATAAGGTGATGACACGTTTGGTCCGGGTATCTTGAGTTTGTTGTAGACGAAGCATGGCTTGGCCATGAAGGTGTGGAATATGTCGTGGCCGAATATGACGTGGTACACGCTCTTGAAGGGGACCACCTCAAAGGTCATGCGCTCTTGGCGGTAATTATTAACATCGCCAAAGGCAACCTGAAGTGTGATGCACCCAAGGGACCGAGCCTCTTGACTAGGAACTACGCCGTGCAAGATGGTGTTGGTCCGCCTTAGGTTTGCCTCCGTCAAGTTCATCTTCTGCAGTGTATCCAGGTACATGATGTTGATGCTGCTTCCACTATCCACCATACATTTGGTGAACTCATTGTCGTCAGTCAAAGGGTTGATGACCATGGCGTATTGGTTCTCCTTAGGGATAAGGTCTGGGTGATCCTTCCTGTCCCAAATAATTGGAATCTCTGAGCAGCGCAGGAACTAGGGAACTGGGGGTAGAGTAGCCATCACTATCTTCATAGAGGTCTTCTGTTGTCGGACGGTGGGGGTGCGAAGGAAAGTGTGGAAAACTGCCGCCTTCTTCTCGAAGGGGTTCTTGCCTTTGCCGTCGCTCTTGGCGGCGTGCTTGGGGTCAACATCCTCGTCCATGTCACTTGAATCCTTGGACTCCTCATCCTTCTTCTTCCCCTTGCCCTTGCCTCGCGGTCTGTTCTTCCGACTTTGCTTGTAGCCGGACTCCGGGTCCTCCTTGAGGTTGTTGATGAACTTGCAGTGTCGATTGGTATGGGTGGCGTTGCTGTTGACATCGAGGTGTACGAGGCACGACATATCGCGGTACTCTTCGTAGGTTTGGGGAACGCGGAGCGCTGCCGAGGTAGTTTCACTTCCTCGCTGCTGCCCATGACCAGCTCCCCGTCCTCGGCCATGTTGTCCGCCATCACCTCGTCCTGCGAAGGTCATAACGACCATGTCGGGAGTTTGCTTTTCTTCTCGAGCAGTTTTCCGCTTTGTGCTACTGTTCCTCCGAGCTTGAGTTGGAACGGCCGTTGCCGGCAGAGAGCCGCGAGCATCATCGTCGGCAGCTGCGAACTCACTAGCCAACTGAATCATCTGGTTCAAGTCAACCTGGTGATTGTCCTCCAAGCGGTTCAGCTTATGTAGGAGCAACGTGCCCCTTTCCAACCCATGGATGAAGGCGGCCATGGCAGTCTGAGCATGCACTCCAGCGCAGGAATTTTTCATATCCAACCAGCGAGAGAGGTAGGCGCGAGATGTCTTGTCTTTCTCTTGCATGCACCGCTGTAGATCGCCAACAGTGCAGGGACGTTTGTACGTACCCTCGAAGTTCTTGGTGAATGCTTCTTGCATGTCCAACCAATTGCAGATGGATTTCTCCAGCAAGTCATCAATCCATTTACGGGATGTGCCCGCCAACATCAATGGGAGGTACTTGACGGCAACATTGGGGTTACCCCCGGCAATCTCTACCGCGTTTCCATAATCCTACAACCATGTAGCTGGCTTAGCGGTGCCGTCATAGGGCTTGATTGTCTTGTTAATCCGGAAAACTTTGGGGTAAGTTGCGGAACGTATCGCAGGTCCAAAGAAACGTGGTCCCAGGTATGGTCCTTCCCGGGCCTCGTGGATCTTATCGATCCGCGAACGTGCATCGTATAGCTCCGAGTTTCTTTTCTTGTCAACAGGGTATGGGCTGCATTAATGATGCGGGCCCCCTCCGCCATGGTGACTGCTAGGTGGCGACATAGGCGGAGGTGGCGGTGGGTTAGCCTTCTTGCTACCCTCCTGCGACGCCTCACGCCTGTCACAATTGCTTGTCGGACGCGAGGGTCATGGCGCGACCTGCTCTTGTGTCCCTGGTTGCGCTCTCCGTCATGACGGGTCTGCTCCATGTTGTCGCGGATGACGATGCCGCTCTGCCTTGGCGGGGGCATCTCCATACGACGGTGAGCCTTGGGGTCTTCGCGATGTCAGGGGGAGCGGGGCGGTGGCGATGGGTGACGAGGTTGGGCCTTTTCTCCATGGTCGGAGGATATGGGGATAGCATCCTTCCTGTTGCGCGCATCCCTCCGTCTTCATTCTGATGAACCCGTCTGGGACCCGACATCAAGAGGAGATCTGTTCCTTGGCGGCTTATACTGGCTAGACTGGCAAAGCACTGGGTTAGACTCAAGCCTCTGAGAGGTGGCCTTTCCTGCTGCTTTACCGCCTTGGCCACTAGGTCATAGACCTAGTCCACCGCCTTGGGTGATCTATCCTGCTCCAGAAGGGTCTTGGCGACGGCGAGGTTGAGGAGAGGAGTGGGCATCACCTGCCTGCCTTCATTGTCAATGTATGGCTTGGCTTGTGCCAGCTTCGGGGGAGCACATCCTAGGTTTCGCCATACACCAGGATCATTGATGACACGGGACGGAGCTTTCTTGGCCGTCTGCTGCTGTAGCAAAGTCTTGTACTCGGCCTCCATTGCTCTAGCTTTCTCTATGGATTTCTGCGTGTTGACCAAATCTCAATCTAGCTTAGCGCCTTGCTCCGCAATGGCCTACGCTTTCTCTAGCAGCTACAGTCAGTGGCTCGACGACGAGATTCCGTACATCACTCTATCATCTGGAGTAACTTGGGCAGCAGCAGACGTAGATGCCGGAGGTGGCAAGTTTGCGGTGCTGTTATTGCTCGGACCGGTGCCAAGTTCCTGCGGCTATTGCACTAGGTTAGGCGGAAGGGGCATGACCTTTGCGCGATCATTGTCGGCAGCAACAGGTGGTCCCTTCCCTTTGTCCAGAGCTGTAGGCGGAGCTTGTCGGCAGCAACACCTCTCGAGACGTGACGACGTTGTTGGCTTGCTCGTCACGCGTGTACTCTTCCTCCATCTCCTGCATGGCGGAGTCTAGTTCCTCTGGACTGAAATCTATATCCTCTAAATCTGCACTGAAGTTGGTGTATAGCACGTCAATCACAGAGTCAGAGGGTTCCAGGACTTCCTCAATGACAGGGGTCGAGGTGCGATAGCAGCGACGATGACTAGAGGTGGTGGTGCAACTACGGCGATGGTGGCCGGAGGTGGTGGAGGCAGTTGCTGAGGCGGCGGCGCTCCACCAACGAGCGTAAGATCCGCCTGAGCTGCCCCCTCGGCCTCCGCGTAGCTATTGACGGTGTTCACCATGCTTTCGAAGGTGAGGCGTCCTGAAGCTTGCTGCCGCCTTAGAGAATGCCAGAGAAGTGTTCCCTGGTCCAGTCTCTCCACAAAGTGATACATAGCATCATCATTGGGGTAGTGGGCTAGATCGGCTCGTATACGGAGCCACCTGGCAAGGTAATCATAGGGGTTTTCGCCCTCTCTCTGAACGCAACGCACCAGATCGAAGATGGTAACCACGCCGACGAACTTGGATCTCTGCTGTCCAGACGCACAGATGAAGCCGGCGGACTTGCAGTGATCTTCCACCGTTATATCCTGCACAGGGGCGGTTTGGGTGGGCCTTGAATTTTTCCGATCTTTGCTGGCAAACTCCAAGGAGAGATCCGACATCGATCCTTCCGTTAATGTATCCTTCCTGTAGGCGGTCCGTGCAGGTCTTGATGCTCCTCCGACTCCTAGGGAACTAGTTCCCGAGTCGGTTTTGCAGATGAAGAGGTGGATGTCTCTGAGAGGAACGATCGAACACCGCATAGGGTTCTTCTTCAACGGTATCCAGAACTCGTCGGGAGGAATGATCGGAACGTTGCCGGAGAAGAGAACGCGACCGATGGCTATGGTTTCGCCGATTCCTGCGAAGATCTTGGTCCTCGCCCGCTGAAGATCCTGAAGCGCCTCTTGCCTGTAACACCCCGTCCACTCCTGGGCCCGGGGGGTGTCACTCCTGGCAGCTTAATAGGATATCTAGACTAACCCCACAGACCAACACTAGTCTTTTCTGCCCACTTTGTCCTCACTCGTGCGCACCCGGTTACCCACTTCCCGGTCGGTCACCCATCCTAGAATTGCTCTAGGCCAAGCACGCTTAACCTTAGAGTTTTTTTCGAATGAGCTTCCGGAAAAGAAGTTGCAACTTGTTGATATGGGTATCCTATCAATCCTATTAAGCCATGTGCCTGGATCTCACATGCACCCACCCTTTAGAAGATCGATGCCCTCATCGATCAAGCATACCCCAGGAACGTTCCCTCTTGGCACACGTCTGTGCGTCTAGTGCCGGCACATGTGCCATGCCGTGTCCACTCCGGGCCACACGCGCCATGCTCCACATGTCCCGCCACTAACCCGCACACACCCGTGTAATCGCAAGGGTCGGCTCTGATACCACTTGTAACACCCCGTCCACTCCTGGGCCCGGGGGGTGTCACTCCTGGCAGCTTAATAGGATATCTAGACTAACCCCACAGACCAACACTAGTCTTTTCTGCGCACTTTGTCCTCACTCGTGCGCACCCGGTTACCCACTTCCCGGTCGGTCACCCATCCTAGAATTGCTCTAGGCCAAGCACGCTTAACCTTAGAGTTCTTTTCGAATGAGCTTCCGGAAAAGAAGTTGCAACTTGTTGATATGGGTATCCTATCAATCCTATTAAGCCATGTGCCTGGATCTCACATTGCCCCACGGTGGGTGCCAACTGTCGTGGTATTGCCGACGAGTACGCCATGGAGGGGTCCTCACAATGCATGTTTAGAGACCTGGGGGAAGGCGGACGGTTGATGGGTACGAGGTAACACAGCTTACCCAGGTTCAGATCCCACAACGGTGGCGGAATCCTACTCCTGCTATAAATCACTATAATGGCAATACGCCGATTTACAGAGATAGGTTCGTTGTGCGAGGTTATGTGAAGTTGTATGAGATCGTCTTGTGTTGTGCCATAAAGGATCCCATAGGCCCGACTTATATAGTCGCCAGGTCCTAGGGTTACAGGGAAAAGTCCTAGACGGACAGGTTACAGAGTCCTACACCGTCTATTACTAGTCTAGCGTGTCTTGTACTCCAAGGCTCCGGGCACGCTGGTGACTCCACCGTAGCCTTCCTTTATCCGGCATGGGCCTCCCTTCTCGATCCATCTAACTGGGCTGCCCAGCAGACCATGGGCCATGCTACCAACTGTGGGCCACCTGGGTTATCCGGATAGGAGACATGCTATGAGGATACCCATATAGCATATCCCCAACAGCCCCCGCTCGTATGATAGATACATGAGAACACGGTGAGCACATGGGAAGAAAGGAACATTTAGCGAACCAGATCAACTTCTAAAGAGGCAGAAAGAAATCAACAATGGTTGTGATAGTTCCCTTTCTCGAGTGTGCTACCCCTACAGGGGGAAAAATGTCGCCAGGCGAAGGGAAGTGGGGGATGAGAGTCACCTTATAAGGGCTGAGACGGGGCTAGCCTACTCGTCTTGAGCATGCCTGGCCGTGTCTCCCTTGAATGTCCAGATTGCTACCTCCCGGGTTGTGGCCTTCCCCAGCCCCTAGGGCCTTTGCTTTGGCTACATGTTCGGGGTCCGGGGGCGTCGAGGCCTGCTGCTCTTGTTTTCCTGCTCATGCCTCTCCTTAATGTCGTACTCCTACCTTATTTCCCTAGTATTGACGCGCTCGTCGGTGTCATGGTCTCGCCTCTGGTGAAAGGTGCGGTACAGGTGTTGGCTGGCTCTTCCCTTCCTCGGGGGACTCTTCTTAGCACCCTTCATCCTCCGGCCGGAGCTTCCCTCCGGCTTCTCAAACGGGTTTCTCGACCTAGCTTTGCCACGGGCGAACAGGTTCCCATCCTTCGCCTTGGAGAAGCGATCGGCTATCACAAAGAGCTCGTCTACTGTGGACAGGTTCTCTTTGTTGTGGACAATCTTGTCACGCACCCAGGCATCAGTGACCTTGGCATCGGTGGCCCCGTCAACCCTGACGAGACTTTGGTCAAAGCTTTGAAGGTACTTGCACAGGGTCTCACCGGGCTCCTGGAGCACCCTCTCATGGTTTTTGCATGTGTATGGGGGTTTGTCTCTATCCCTGAACTTGGTGATGAATAGACTGCATAGCTCAGACCAGGGCTGATGGACCCCTTCGGGAGGTTTAGCAGCCATGTGCACGCGTCCGCTCCGAGGCTCATGGTAAACCAGTTGGCGAAGACGCGGTCGTGTCCTCCCACTGCCTTGAAGCCTGAGGTGTAGAGCTATAGGAAATTCGTGGGGTTGGTGCCTCCGTCATACCGTAGGGCCATTTCCGGCTTGAACTTAGGAGGTCACACCACCTTCCGGAGGTGCTCGGCGAGCACAGGGCAGCTGGAGCTACGGGTCTCTATGTCGACAATGAGGACCTCTCAGTTATGAAGGCCTGCAGTCGAGATGGCAAGGACAATTCGGGCCTCCCGACCTCGAAATGGCACCAAGGTTACCCGGGCATCTTCTGTCTAGTAGGTGACCTCTGCTAGACTTGGGATCTTCCTGGGGTATGCTGCTCTTGGCATCTCTTCGCTCCCTGAGCCCCCGAGGCTGATGTAGAGAGGGGGAGTTCGAGGCGCCCCATGGGCTATATCGCCTGCCTGTGGCTCAAACATTACAGGGATTGATGGGGATATGCTAAGTGGGGTATGCCCAGCAGGACGTTCCCTACTAGATCCAACTCCCAGTTAGTGGGCCTAAAGGATGGCGACTGGATCATGACCCAAGAAGGAGCCAGGCGACTGGAAGCTGAAGGCCCAGAAGCGTAGCAAGGCCATCGGATTATGTCAAAACCCTCCAAGTCCTTATCCAACTCGGTTGTAGATCTGTAAAACCTAGCGAGGTACCCCTATATAAGCCTCTCTAGGGTGCTCTAGTACTCACGTTGCATGATACACCCCATCGACTTGCTGCCTAGCCGCCGAGCTTGCCACCACTTTAATCTCTCAATAATACAATCTAGCAGGAGTAGGTCTTTACCCTCCGTGGGGGGGGGGGACGAACCTGGGTAAAACCTTGTGTCTCCTCCCTCATCTCGCACCGCAGATGGCTGGCCTCCCTTGCCCCTCGTTCTACTACTCGCTGCCACTCACAACATCTACCGTGGCCATTCCCACAACAGTGGCGCCCACCGTGGGGCCTGGCCGGTCAGGCCCGAGTTCTGCGGCAACAACCTACTTGCCAATCAACTGGTTGATTGCCATCAGCCACATGATCGCGTGCGGCGAGATCCTTCCGATCTTGCACAACAGCTACGTCCCGGCGTCGCTCCCGGTCATGCACAATGTCATCATTCTAGTCGGCACCATCAACCTCTTCGTCGGCTTCATGGACGTCATCGTCTCTGAATATTCAGCGCTCATCGGTGAGTCGCTGCCATGCTATCGACTCTATGATAGCTAGGTCCGCACCATCCACTACCTCGCCTCCGAGTACAACTCGGCCAACAACGATGTAGTCAAGACCGACTCGGCCGTGGACGAGGCGACCCTACACGACAATGCTGATTCGGCGACCCCAGCCCCGGTCACTGGATCCATCATCGCCGCGTCACTAGAAGGCTCCATCACGCGAGTCTCCAATGCTAGAGATTTTGAGGATCCGTCCATCCTCGGGATCTTCGACTCCAACTACGAGTCAGAGAATTCCGGCGACCTCCACGCCGGATCTGGTCGTTTCATCACGACCTACATGGCGAGCAGCACGAGCGCCCTGCCAGACCCCTTCTCCACTTTGATCCCGCCAACCATGACAACAACGGAGGTCGAGGAAGCTCACCAGCACCCGGAGGAGGTGCCCCAAGATCAAGACGAGGGCGAAAAATTCGCCTCGAGCAGGCAACGACGCAGGAGCTATTGCTCTAAAACCATCGCCACATCAAGACATGCCTGAACCCTACCGTTTAGGGCCGCGCCCTAAACTTCGACAAAGACAATGATCCTGCTCGTGTGGCCGAGCATGTGATCTGCGAGAATGCACCGCCAGGCTTCAGTGGCCGCCCACTACGAGGAGCGCAAGCAAGCGGAGCTCCACCACCGCCACCCGGCCGCACGCCCCCTTCCAACCAGACGAGAGTCCTCATCTCTCCGCAAGATTAGGACGCAAACGACCTCCCGTTGTACTCCACCCGATGGACAACGTCATCGCAGGGCAGGCAGCAGTCACCAACCTCAACGTCAAAGGGGAAGGCACGCTACAAATCAAGTACGCCCAGGCCCTACTCGCCAAGGCCGTCGAGCAGCAAGTCGCAGGAGCCGACTCGCGGGGACGAATGTACTCCCGCTCCTCCAGAAGCAGGGCGGCCTCGAGCGGCCACCCATCAATGGCGAACACCCTCAATGGCCCGCCACCCGAGCACCTGCAGCACCAACCACGGGTCGTGCAGCCAGCGCTCTCCACCAACGACCCGCGACCGCTAAACAACACGGTTGCCGCCAAAGGGTAGCCGATCAACGTGCGGACCCACATCATCAACAACCAAACCTAGCGCGTACGCCAGCCTAACGACTTGAGGCACACCTTCACCAACCGCAACAATGGCGAGCCAAGGGGATCCCTTGGTCGAGTCGGCCCTAGTGCTTCGGACCAATGATCCGAGGCGAGAAATACCCGACAAACTTCAAAGCGCTGAAGGAAATTGAGAAGTATGATCCCACATACGATCCAGCTGTGTGGTTGGAAACATACCTCACGACTATGGGAATCGCCAGCCACACCGACCTCCTCGCCGCTCGCTACCTCCCCCTGATGACGGAGGGAGTGACTCGGCAGTGGATCAACACCCTCCCCCCAGACAACGTCGACTCCTGGGAGGATATGCGTGAGGCCTTTGTCAAGAACTTCGAGGGTTCCTACACCTGTGCCACCACCATCGAGAACCTGGAGCGATGCGTCCAGGAACCACGCGAGTCCACTCTCAACTGGGTCCAACGGTGCAGGACCTGTGGATCAACACCGTCGGCATCCACCTGGACACGACAATCCACTACTTCAAGAACTCATGCCGATATGAGCCATTGGTCACCAAGATCAAGAGGGTGTACAACACACTCGACAACATCCCCGACCTCCTCGAGATCATCAAACGGTACACGGAGGATGATCCAAACCAGGAAACCGATGATGAGTCTGGTGGGAATCGCCATCCAAGCGGCCATGACAATGGTAGGCACTACGCTATAGCAACACTCGCCTCACTGGAAAGCGCCATGGTGACGGGCGAGTCAACTTCATGGCCAACGCCGGATATGCTCCATGCGACCCCAAGAGCTTCTACCGCGACAGAGGGCAGCACCACGACAGCGGAAACTACCGGGCAAGGGCGAAATTCGACCCCGCAGCTCTCCTCAACCAACCCTGTGTGTTCCACAATAGGGAGGGGAAACATGCGACACACATAACCGCCGACTGCCACTCTCTGAAGGAGATCGAGAAGGCACGGTGAGCAAGGTAGTACGCCAACAAAAAAATCCCGCCAAATGGCGGGGCATTTGGCAACAACATCGGCTCACTACACACCTTCACCAGGCTCGACACCAAGCACGAGAAGAAGGTCCTGAAGGGAATATGCCCTAAGAGGCAATAGTAAAGTGTTTATTATGTATATTCCAAGTATATGATAGATGTTTATTTTGCATGCTATAATTGTAATAATACGGGAACTTTAATACATGTGTGTTTAATAAACAAACAGAAAGTTCCTAGTTATGCCTCTCTCATAAACTAGCTCGTTGATTAACAAGATGATCAAGGTTTCCTGATCATGGACATTGGATGTTGTTAATAACGAGGTAACAACATTAGTGTAATGATGTGATGAACATTCATCCAAAGTATAGCATTATGATCAAAGTCATTGAGTTTATATTGCTATAACATCATACGAAGTGATCCTAATCCTTAGACCATGAGATCATGTTAATCACTAAAACCGGAAGAGTATCTTGATAACATCAAACGTCACACCATAACAGGGTGATTATAAATATGGGTTCAGTACTACTAAAGTGTTATGTTGAGGCCCATGGATCCAGAGTGGAATTTGTTCATCCCGATGACGGATAGATATGCTCTGGACCCTCTCGGTGATATCACATTGATTAGCTTGCAAGCAAGTGATTTGATCACTAGAATGTTATATCACGGGAATGAGAAAAGAGTACATGTCAGTAACGAGATCAAACTAGGTATGCCTATGATCGAATCTCGGACATGTAATATATCGTGAAACAAAAGGATTAAGTTGCTAGCGTAAAAGGTTCTGACGATCACAAGAAATTCATTGTTGAATGTGTGGGAGTCAGTATAAGTCTCCAGATCCCTCTTCAGATTATTGATCGGAGATGGGTCTCGATCATGTCCACATTATTCGTGAACCGTAGGGTGACACACTTAAGAGACACCGACATCCATTTGGAGCAAAAGTTTCATGCCGGAAATAATAACAAGCGTAGGAATGTATTTCACTGATACCGAAACAGGTTTTCGGGTGAAATTGTAGAAAGTGTTTTTGCATGTGAAATGAAATACCAGCAAGGGGTTAGATGTGAATGTTTGTCATTAAAGTAATTGAAAAAATTCTGAATAAATAAAAGGAGTTTTATTTAATGAAAGTTTGCATTAAATTTTGTGGAAATTTAGTGGGAATTTGAGTGGGTTTTTTAGTGGAGGGAATTGAAAGGGATTTTTGTGAGTGGAGTGTCCACCCACATGAATGAGGGGAGGGCAAGGGGCAGCCCCCATGCGCCGGCCACCCCTTTGGGGTTCCCCCTCTCCTATAAAAGGAGCCTCCCTCCTTACTTCTCACTCACACCTCCTCGTGAAGGATCTCTCTCCCCCTCTAGTATTTATCCCCCATGGTCTCGGACTAGCGAGATACATGTTCCTGGTGGTTATTCGACAAGAAAGAGTTGTATTGCTGGAGCGAGGAGGCGGAGGTTTCTCAGTACCTTTGACGTGTGTGCGAGCATGGATGCGCCGCTAAGTTGCGGTGCTAAGGACTTCCTTTCGATCTGGAGATCGCTAAGTTGCGGTGCTAAGATTTGTCGGTCTTCAAGGGTATGTTCCCTACGGATATACATCCACCCGTTGTTTGTATCTAGTAGATAGATCTTGGTCCATAGATGTTCCCATCATAGGAATATTTTTGTTTTCTATTCTACGAACCCTACAGTGGTATCAGAGCCGGATCTATGCGTAGATGCTTTACACGGGTAGTACACATATGAGTATGTGGGCGATGATGATAATGTTATTGCTCCTAGTTGTACTTTGGATATTGGTGGCATAGTGGGATGAAGCGGCCCGGACAAACTTTGCATGTCCTTGCACATGAGACCTATTCCACGCTTGACATGCAACTAGTTTGCATAAGTGGCTAGCGGGTGTCTGTCTCTCCTACTATAGTCAATATCTAATTTGCAACAAGTTGTTAACAATTTGGTTATCCTTGTTGTGGTTCATGTTCGTAGGTAAGAACGGTTCTATCCTCGAAAGCCTTAAGCCACATAAAACTTGTAATGGATAAATTAGAGGCATCTAGTTTAGTTTGTTGCTAGGCTAGTGTTATGATATGGTGATGTTGTAAGTAGAAGTATGAGATGATACTCTTACAACACACATAATGTGTAAGTTCCATAGACCTTGGCCTTAAACATAGAGGTATGATAGTGATCATACAACGATGCACATGATGGATATCAAGTGCGGGAACCATATCATTTCACTTATAAACATGTGATGTTTGATTTCATCTTATATTGCTTGTTTGGCGTTTTATTAGCAGAATAAGATGACCCCTCATTTAAATATCAAGATAAGAATGTGTTCTTCCTTAAGTATGCACCAATTATGTTTCGTCGCTCCAAGACATCACGTGATGATCGGGTGTTCTTGGATCCACTGCCATATTTCGGGTGTAAGAAAGTTACACACGCGAATACTAAGGTTCTTACTTGGCGAGCCTAGCATGTACAGACATGGCCTCGGAACACAGACCGAAAGGTTAAGCATGAGTCATATGATACCCATTTGATGCTCGCCTTTGAAGCTACACCGACTCACATGATGATCAGACTTGGTGTAATAGATTTAGTTCATGTAATCACCAAAAAGGCACGAAGGTTGTCGTTTTTGAGTGGGAGTTCATTCTTAATGTGGATTATTTGAACTCAATCTATCATAAACTTAGTCTAAACTTTTCAAATTCCGTTGTAGATGGCACCACCTGCTTTTAATTTCAATGTGTTCATGGATAAAGAGAAACATGCAATGAATGGTAGCAACTTTACCGAATGGGCCATGAATTTGAGGATTCTCCTCTCTGCTTCACAAAAGAAATATGTGCTAGAAGCGCCGCTAGGCCCCCCACCATTCAATGATGCCCCTGACAAGGAGAAGAATGTCTATCAGACTCGTCAGGAGGACCACAACTTAGTTCATTGTAGCATATTGTATGGGCTAGAGCGAGAACTTCAAAAGCGTTTCGAAAACAGCAATGCATTTGATACAATGGGTGAGTTGAAAATGATTTTTGACACACATGCTGCTGTAGAGAGCTACAATGCTTCAGAAAAGTTCTTTAGTTGCATGATGGAAGAGCACAACTCCATAAGTGAGCATGTACTCAATATGTCGGGTTGCGCCGATAAGCTTGTGTCCTTGGGAATATCGATTCCCATTAACTTAGGCATCCATCGCGTTCTGCAGTCTCTGCCACCTAGCTATAAGAGCTTCGTGATGAACTATAATATGCAAGGCATGAAGAAGTCTCTCCCCGAGCTGCTGTCAATGCTTAAAACTGCAGAAGTGGAGATCAAGAAAGAACATAAAGTCTTGATGATCAATAAGACCACTGGTTTCAGGAAAGACAAGAAGGGAAAACGGAAGGGAAGTAAGGGCGACAAGCCAGTTGCCGTGCCTGAAAAGAAACCTCGATTTGGACCTAAGTCTGATACCGAGTTCTATTATTGTAAGGGGACTAGCCACTGGAAGCGCAACTGCCCCTAGTATTTGGCAGACAAGAAGGCCGGCAAGGCAAACAAAGGTATATATGATAAACATGTTATTGATGTGTACTTGACTAGTACTCGCAGTAGCACTTGGGTATTTGATACCGTTTCAGTTGCTAATATTTGTAACTCAAATCAGGGGCTGTGGAACAAGCGACCGCTCGCAAGGGGTGAGGTCAAGATCCGTGTCGACAATGGATAAAGTGTTGATGTGATCGCCATCGGAACGCTACCTCTCCACTTACCGTCGGGATT
The DNA here is from genome assembly GCA_916181665.1 of Avena sativa. Lineage (NCBI taxonomy): Eukaryota > Viridiplantae > Streptophyta > Magnoliopsida > Poales > Poaceae > Avena > Avena sativa. The sequence continues at coordinate 136,182,813 of OV702295.1, forward strand.
AGTAATAAACTTGAATAATTTTTATCTGGTGCCAGCACTGAGCATGAACATTGTATCTGGATCGTGTTTGATGCAAAGTGGTTATTCATTTAAATCAGAGAACAATGGTTGTTCTATTTATATGAATGAAATCTTTTATGGTCATGCACCGATGATGAATGGTTTATTTCTGTTGGATCTCGATAATAGTGTTACAATATTCATAATGTTGATGCTAAAAGGATTAAACTTAATGATGATATATCCGCATATATGTGGCACTGCCGTCTAGGTCATATTGGCGTTAAACGCATGAAGAAGCTCTATTTAGATGGACTTTTCTAATCACTTGATTTTGAATCATTTCATACATGTGAGCCATGCCTTATGGGCAAGATGACTAGAACGCCGTTTTCCGGTTCAATGGAACGAGCGACATAATTATTGGAAATCATTCTGATGTATGTGGTCCAATGAGCGTGTCGGCGCGAGCTAGATATCATTATTTTGTTACTTTCATGGATGATTTGAGTAGATACAGTTATACCTACTTGATGAAACACAAGTATGAAACCTTTGAAAAGTTCAAGGAATTTCAGAGTGAAGTGGAAAATCATCATAATAGAAAGATCAAATTTCTACGGTCCGACCGTGGAGGTGAGTATCTAAGTTACGAGTTTAGCACTCATATGAAAGAGTGTGGAATTGTTTCACAACTCACACCTGCCGGAACACCACAGTGAAATGGTGTGTCAGAACGTCATAATCGTACTTTATTGGATATGGTTCGATCTATGATGTCTCTGACGGACTTGCCACTATCATTTTGGGGTTATGCACTAGAAACTGCTGCATTCACTTTAAATCGGGCACCATCTAAATCCATTGAAAAGACACCGTATGAATTGTGGTTTGGAAACAAACCTAATCTGTCATTTCTTAAAGTTTGGGGATGCGATGTTTATGTGAAGAAACTTCAATCAGATAAACTCGAACCCAAAGCAGAAAAATGCGTCTTCGTAGGATACCCTAAGGAAACGATTGGGTATTCCTTTAGATCCGACGACAAGGTTTTTGTTGCCAAGAATGGATCCTTTCTAGAGAAAGAGTTTCTTGCGAAAGGTGTGAGTAGTCGGAAGGTAGAACTTGAAGAGGTTGTTGAACCTTCTCTTCAAAGTATGGCGAGTAGCGCAGCGCCGGAAGTTGTTCCAGAGTTGGCTTCACCAATTGAAGAGGGAACTAATGATAATGATCATGAAACTCCAAAAGAGAGTACTGCCAGACATCACAGGTCTAGCAGGACGCGTGCAACTCTAGACCTGTATGGAAACCCTGTTATGAATTTCATGGTTGATGAAATTGATGACCCTGCGACGTATGAAGAAGCGATGATGAGCCCGGATTCCAACAAATGGTTAGAAGCCATGAAATCCGAGCTGGAATCCATGTACGAGAACCAAGTTTGGAACTTGGTGGACTTACCTCACGACCGAAAGGCCACGGAGAATAAATGGATTTTCAAAAGGAAAAATGATGCTGATGGTAATGTGACCATCTATAAAGCTCGAGTTGTCGCAAAGGGGTTTCGACAAATTCAAAGAGTTGACTACGATGAGCATTCTCTCCCGTAGTGATGCTAAAGTCAGTTAGGATTATGTTAGCAATTGCTGCATATTTCGATTATGAGATATGACAGATGGATGTCAAAACCGCGTTCCTCAATGGCAATATTGAAGAAGTGTTGTATATGATACAACCATCCTAAGGATGCTAACAAGGTGTGCAAGCTTCAGCGTTCCATCTATGGACTAAAGCAAGCATCACGAAGTTGGAATCTCCGCTTTGATGAGGTGATCAAAGAGTTTGGATTTTTCCAAACTTATGGAGAGGCTTGTATTTACAAGAAAGTCAGTGGGAGCAATGTGGCATTTCTGATATTATATGTGGATGACATATTGTTGATCGAAAATGATATAGATCTTTTAAACAGTGTTAAAAGTTATCTAAACAACAAATTTTCAATGAAGGACCTAGGTGAAGCGTCATAAATATTAGGAATAAAGATCTATAGAGATAGATCTAGGCGCCTAATAGGGCTATCACAAAGTACATACCTTGATAAGATTTTAAAGAAGTTTAAAATGGACGGAAGTAAGAAGGGGTTCTTACCTATGTTGCAAGGCAAGACATTGTGTAAGACTCAAAGTCTGGCTATGGCAGAAGAAAGAGAGATAATAGACAAGGTCCCCTATGATTCAGCCATAGGCTCTATAATGTACTCCATGCTATGTACAAGACCAGATGTGGCACATGCTATTAGATTGACTAGTAGGTACCAATCGGATCCAGGTTCGGAACACTGGATAGCGGTCAAGAATAACCTTAAGTACTTGCGAAGAACTAAGGATATGTTTCTTGTGTACAGAGGTGAAGAAGAGCTCGTTGCTAAGTGTTATGTCGATGCAAGCTTTAACACTGATCCGGATGACTCAAAGTCTCAATCCAGATACGTATTTCTCATGAATGGCGGAGAGGTTAGTTGGAGGAGTTCCAAACAACCTGTAGTGGCGGGATCAACAATGGAGGGCGAATATGTTGTTGCTTCAGAAGCGGCTCAGGAAGAGGTTTGGATGAAGGAGTTCATATCCTAACTAGGTGTGGTTGCGAGTGCGTTGCACTACTAGGAAAATGGCTATAGGTAATTAGCACATCCGTGGCTCACATGGTTGAAGTGCCCCACGGCTAAAACAGGCGTGCCTCACCTATGGGCAGTGGCCTACTAGTAACTAGAACAACCGTGGCGCACATGACCATAGTGCGCCATAGAAGATCCAATGCGTAGCGCACCTGCCCACATAGCCGTGGCGCACTAGCAGGTGCGCTACGCCTATCTCGACACAACCGTGGCGCACTAGGCAGTGCGCCACGACTAGGAGATAGCCGCAGCGCATGGCCATTCCATGTGCGCCACAAACATGCATTTTCCTAGTAGTGTTGGACCCAAGGGTGATCTATTGTGACAACAATGGTGCCATAGCCAATGCCAAAGAACCAAGGTCTCACAAGAATTCCAAGCATATTAAGCGCCGGTTTCACTCCATCCGCGAACATGTCAAGGATGGAGATATAAATATTTTTAAAGTACACATGGTTCTCAATGTAGTAGATCCGTTGACTGAAACTCTCCCTAGAGCAAAACATGATCAACACCAGAACTCCATGGGTGTTATATTCGTCACTATGTAACTAGATTATTGTCTCTAGTGCAAGTGAGAGACTGAAGGGAATATGTCCTGAGAGGCAATAATAAAGTGTTTATTATGTGTATTCCAAGTATATGAAAGATGTTTATTTTGCATGCTATAATTGTATTAATACTGAAATGTTAATACATGTGTGTTTAATAAACAAACAGAAAGTTCCTAGTTATGCCTCTCTCATAAACTAGCTCGTTGATTAACAAGATGATCAAGGTTTCCTGATGATGGACATTGGATGTTGTTAATAACGAGGTCGCATCATTAGTGTAATGGAGTGATAAACATTCATCCGAAGTATAGCATTACGATCAAAGTCATTGAGTTTATATTGCTATAACATCATACAAAGTGATCCTAATCCTTAGACCATGAGATCATGTTAATCACTAACACCGGAAGAGTATCTTGATAACATCAAACGTCACACCGTAACCGGGTGATTATAAAGATGGGTTTAGTACTACTAAAGTGTTATGTTGAGGCCCATGGATCAAGAGTGGAACTTGTTCATCCCGATGACAGATAGATATGCTCTGGGCCCTCTTGGTGATATCACATTGATTAGCTTGTAAGCAAGTGATTTGATCACTAGAATGTTATATCACGGGAACGACAAAAGAGTACATTTTAGTAACGAGATCAAACTAGGTATGGAGATACCGTTGATCGAATCTCGGACATTTAATATATCGTGAAACAAAAGGATTAAGATACTAGCATAAAAGGTTCTGACGATCACAAGAAAGTCATCGTTGAATGTGTGGGAGTCAGTATGGGTCTCCAGATCCCGCTTTTGATTATTGATCAGAGAGGGGTCTCGATCATGTCCACATTATTCGCGAACCGTAGGGTGACACACTTAAGAGACATCGACATCTTTTTGGAGCAAAAGTTTCATGCCAAAAAGAATAACAAGCGTAGGAATTTATTTCACTAGATACTAAAACAGGTTTTCGGGTGAAATTGCAGAAAGCATTTTTGCATGTGAAATGAAATCCTAGCAAGGGGTTATATGTGAATGTTTGTCATTAAAGTAATTGACAAAATTCTGAATAAATAAAAGGAGTTTTATTTAACGAGAGTTTGCATTAAATTTTGTGGAAATTTAATGGGAATTTGAGTGGATTTTTGAGTGGATGGAATTGAAAGGGATTTTTGTGAGTGGAGTGTCCACCCACATGAATGAGGGGAGGGCAAGGGGCAGCACCCATGCGCTGGCCGCCCCTTGGGGTTCCCCCTCTCCTATAAAAGGACCCCCCTCCTCACTTCTCACTCACACCTCCTCGTGAAGGATCTCTCTCCCCCTCTAGTATTTATCCCCATGGTCTCGGACTAGCTAGATACATGTTCCCGATGGCTATTCGGCAAGAAAGAGTTGTGCTTCCGCTGCATCGCTGGAGCGAGGAGGCGGAGGTTGCTCGGCGCCTCGGACGTGTGTGCGAGCACGGATGCGCTGCTAAGTTGTGGTTCTAAGGACTTCCTCTTGATCTTGAGATCGGTAAGAGATCGTCTACATCAACCACGAGTTTAACTCGTTAAGCTTTGTCGGTCTTCAAGGGTATGTTCTCTACGGATATGCATCCGCCCGTTGTTTGTATCTAGTAGATAGATCTTGGTACATAGTTGTTCCCATCGTAGGAAATTTTTTGTTTTCTATGTTGCAAACCCTACAGGTCCTCGCCCATGCCATTGCTGTCAATGCGGTGTCCCAGGTCGACGTCCCTTGCTTCCTCAACTAGTCTAAGCAGCGCATCACGTGGAGCCGCGAGGACCACTCGCCACGGATCGAGTACCCCGGGCAAGTCGCCCTGGTAGTCAAACCCAAAGTTGGTGACTACTGGCTCCCCAAGAAGCTGATGGACGACAGGAGCTCCGTCAATATCCTCTACCTGGACACATTCAGGCGACTGCAGCTACCGCAGTCGATGATCGAGTCGACCTTCGCCACCTTCCACCGCATCATCCCCGGTTGGAAGGCGTAACTGATCGGCAAGGTGATGCTGCCAGTCACCTTCGGAACACCAGCCAACTTCTGCACTGAGCGGATCGTCTTTGATTTGGTGAACTTCAACAGCCCCTACCACCGCGTCTTGGGGCGACAAGCATTCGCCAAGTTCATGGCGGCACCGCATTACGCGTACAACATGATGAAGCTCCCAGGACCATGCGACATCATCACCGTCCATGGCGACCCTGACATGGCCATCGAGTGCGAGTAAAAAGGCGCACAGCTCGCAGATGCCGTCATCGCCACGGAGACCAACCACGCAGAGTTGCTCACCAGATACGCGAGCAGGGTCGACAAAGACGACCCCACAATCCTGAAGAAGCCCAACGCGGAGAACGCTGGGTCGACCGCGTTCGAGCCCACCACACACACCCGCACCGTCGAGCTGGTCCCAGGCAACTCCAGCCAGACGGTCACCCTCGGAGAGGGCATGAGCCTCGCATAGGAAAGGATGCTCGTCGATTTACTCCGTGAGAATCGCGACATCTTCACATGGAATCCATGTGACATGCCAGGTGTCCCGAGGGAACTCGCCGAGCACAAACTCAACACCGACCCCAAAGCGCGACCTATCAAGCAGTCGTTGCGGCCCTTCAATCGGCGAAGAAGTGCAGCACCTACTCACTGCAGGCTTCATCCGGCCAATGAAGTACTCCAAGTGGCTGGCAAACCCAGTCCCGGTCATGAAGAAGAACAAGACATGGAGGATGTGTATCGACTACAGTAACCTCAGCAGCGCCTGCCCAAAGGAGCAGTTCGTTCTCCCGCACATCGATTAGATCATCGATTCGACTGCGGGTTCAGAGTCATTGTGCTTCCTTGACATGTACTCTGGGTATAACCAGATCAAGATGGTGGTCGAGGACGAGGAGAAGACAGTGTTCATCATGAAGGGTTTCGCAACATAGTAAATCAAAATTTTCTACGGATGCAAACAAGAAAGCCAAGATCTAATCTAGGAGATGCAATCAACGAGAGGGATAGATGATATATTCATACCCTTGAAGAAATCGCACAGAGGAAATGTTCAACAGAACGTGGTTGGTGTAGTCGTACTCGCGGTCTCCTCCTTGCGATCCGATCCTACGCCGCAAGTGGCGGCGCCTCCGAGAGATGCACACGTATGGTGTCGCGACGTCTCCTCCTTCCTCGGTCCAGCAAGTGGGGGGGGGGGGATAGATTGGATCTCCAGCACGACGGCGTGGTGCTATGGTGGAGCGTTTCTGCGGCAGGGCTTCGCCTACACGCAGTCGGGAGAGAGAGAGGAAGGGCAGCAGCTGACGGCTAGGGTTTTTGGGGTGAGGGGAGGGTGCGCCCCCTGCCCACCTTATATAGGGGGCTGGCCGGCCCCCTTGGCCCCTCCTCCAAGCACTAGGGCGGCGGCCCCAAGGGTGGAGTGGGGGCAAGTCTTGCCCCCCTTCTAGAAGGTTTCCCTAGGGTTTCCCCTAGGGTTTGGCCGGCTGGGCCTATGGGGCCTTGTGCCCCTGGCCCAAAGCGGCCAGGGCACTCCCTCGTAGGCCCACGCACCCCTCCGACAAGTGGGGCCACGTTGGTCCCACTACGGAAGCTTCTAGAACCTTCCGGTACAATATCGAATACTCCAAAACGATTCCGAAATCCAAAAAACTGCTTTCCTTTATATGAATCTTATTCTCCGGACCATTCCGGAAGCTCTCGTGATGTCCTGGATCTCATCCGAGACACCGAACAAAAACTCATAAACCAATTATCCATTCTATCCTAGCGTCGAGGCACGTTAAGTGTGTGACCCTACGGGTTCGAGAATATGTAGACATGATCTTCTATCAATAATCAACAACGGGATCTGGAAACCCATATTGACTCCCACATATTCATCGATGATCATATCGGATGAACCACGATGCCAGGATTCAATTAATCCCATATATATTCCCTTCTTCACGTGATATTTTACTTGCCCGAGATTCGATCGTTTGTATTGCCATACCTACTTCAATCTCGTTCACAACAAGTACTTTACTAGTTCCATAATCTGATATCACTTTGTGATTAACTCCTTAACCACGTGCTTACAAGCGGTGTTGATATCTATTACCGAGTGGGCCCGAAGTATATCTCTCCGACTCGGGAGGGAAAAATCCGATCTCAATACATACAACCCAACAAGTACTTTCCGATCATCAGAGAGACACCTTTATGATCACCCTCTCATAGGATGATGTTTGATGACCTCAAAGCTTTCTTCCGATACCAGGGAGTTGCATTATCTAATGATCTAAGGAATACAATATTTGACATAGGAAAAAGCTTCGCAAAGATGAACACGATGAAACGATCTAATTGCTCTGCTTGATTTGGTTCTGTCCGTCATATCATGCTCCTAATGACATGATCTCATTATTAATCGACAACTCATGTCTATGGTTAGGAAACCTTAACCATCATTAATCAATGAGCTAGTCCATAGAGGCGTACTAGGGACACTGTGTTGTTCATAAACCACACAAGTATCAAAGTTTCCACTTAATACAATTCTAGCATGGAATATAAACTTTATCATGAACAAGAATTATAACAATAACATATTTATTATTGCCTCTAGGGCATAATTCCAACAGTCTCCCACCTGCACTAGAGTCAATAATCTAGTTTACATCTGGCAACAATCTAACACCCATGGCATTAAGGTGCTGATCATGTTTTGCTCGTGGAAGAGGTTTAGTCAATGGATCTGCGACATTCAGATCCGTATGTACTTTGCTAATCTTCAGATCTCCATCTGTTATATAATCTCGAATTATATGAAAACGGCGGTTGATGTGCTTGGTCTTTGGATGATATCTTGGTTCCTTAGCCAGTGCTATGGCACCAGTGTTGTCGGACAATATCTCTAGTGGGTCCAAGGCACTTGGAACCACACCAAGCTCAGTGATGAAGTTCCTGATCCAAACTCCTTCACTTGACGCTTCTGAAGCAGCCATGTATTCCGATTCTACTGTAGATCCCACGATCACGCTTTGATTGCAGCTTCTCTAGATCGCAGCTCCTCCATTCAAAATATAAACGTATCCTGTCTGAGATTTAGAATCATCTAGGTTGGTGTCGAAACTAGCGTCGACGTAACCTTTTACAACGAGCTGCTCATCACCTCCATAGACCAAGAACATTTCTTTAGTCCTATTTAAATACTTTAGGATGTTCTTTACGGCTGTCCAGTGTTCCACTCCTGGATCACTTTGGTATCTGCTCGTCAAACTAAGAGCATTGGACACATCCGGTCTAGTACACAACATGGCATACATGATAGAAACTATGGCCGACAAATATGGCACTTTGCTCATAGTTTCTCTATCGTTTACCGTAGCCGGACACTGAGCCTTGCTCAATATCTTACCTAACAACATGGGCAATGAACCTTTCTTTGCTTTATCCATTCTGAACCTTTTCAGAACTTTGTCTAGGTATGTACTTTGGCTTAAAGCTATTAGGCGTCTTTGTCTATCTCTATAGATCTTGATTCCTAATATATAAGCAACTTCTCCTAGGTCTTTCATTGAAAAAATTTATTCAAATAACTCTTCACATCGTTAAGAATACCAATGTCATTTCCAATAATCAATATGTCATCCACATATAGTACTAAAAATGTCACTGAGCTCCCACTCACTTTCTTGTAGATACAAGCTTCATATCAATTTGGAACAAATCCAAAGCTCTTGATCACTTGATCAAAACGAAGTTTCCAACTCCGAGATGCTTGCTTCCGTCCATAAATGGAACGCTGAAGTTGGCACACCTTATCAGCATCTTTAGGATCGACAAAACCTTCGGGCTGCATCATATACAACTCTTCATCAATGTTGCCATTGAGGAACGCAGTCTTGACATCCATCTTCCATATTTCATAATCATGAAACGCAGCAATTGCTAATAAAATCCGAATGGACTTAAACATCGCTACGGGAGAGAAAGTCTCATCGTAGTCAACACCTTGAACTTATCGAAAACCTTTCGCGACAAGCCGAGCCTTATAGACAGTAACATTACCATCCGTGTCCGTTTTCTTCTTGAAAATCCATTTGCACTCAACGGCCTTACGGTCGCTAGGAGGGTCCACCAAAGTCCATACTTGGTTTTCGCTCATGGATCCCAATTCGGATTTCATGGCCTCTAGCCATTTCTCAGAGTCTGGGCTCATCATTGCTTCCTCATAGTTCGCAGGTTCACTGTTGTCTACCAACAATACAGTTAAGACAGGGTTTCGTACCATTCAGGAGTGGCATGTGACCTTGTAGACCTACGAAGTTCAGTGGCAGCATCATTCGAAGTTTCATGATCCTCGTCATTAGATTCCTCTCTTGTTGGTGCAGACGGCACTGGAACAATTTCAGGTGCTGCGCTACTCTCCAACTCGAGAGAAGGTTCAGTAACCTCGTCTAGCTCTACCTTCCTCCCACTCACTTCTTTTAAGAGAAACTCCTTCTCAAGAAAGGATCCATTCTTTGCAACAAACACTTTGCCTTCGGATCTATGGTAGAAGGTATACCCAATCGTTTCCTTAGGGTATCCTATGAAGACGCATTTCTCCACTTTGGGTTCGAGCTTGTCCGGTATCAATTTCTTGACGTAAGCTTCACATCCCCAAACTTTAAGAAACGACAAGTTAGGTTTAGCACCAAACCACAGTTCATACGGTGTCGTCTCAATGGATTTAGATGGTGACCTATTTAAAGTGAATGCAACGGTTCTAATGCATAACCCCAAAATGATAATGGCAAATCCGTAAGAGACATCATTGATCGCACCATATCTAATAGAGTTCGATTCCGGCGTTCAGACACACCATTGTGCTGTGGTGTTCCGGGTGGCGTGAGTTGCGAAAAGATTCCGCTTGCTTTAATATGCGTGAGAAAATCATAACTCAAATATTCACCTCCACGATCGGATCGTAGAAATTTAATTTTCCTGTTACGATGGGTTTCCACTTCGTTCTGAAATTCTTTGAACTTTTCAAACGTTTCAGATTTATGTTTCATTAAATAGATATACCCATATCTACTTAAGTCATCAGTAAAAGTGAGAAAATAGCGATATCCACCGCGCGTCGAAACACTCATTGGTCCGCATACATCGGTATGTATGATTTCCAACAAGTCCGTTGCTCGCTCCATTATTTCGGAGAACGGGGTTTTGATCATCTTGCCCATGAGGCACGGCTCGCACGTGTCAAATGATTCAAAATCAAGAGACTCCAAAAGTCCATCAGAATGGAGTTTCTTCATGCGTTTTACACCAATATGACCTAGATGGCAGTGCCACAAATAAGTTGAATTATCACTATCTACTTTGCATCTCTTAGCCTCAATGTTATGGATGTGTGTTTCATTACTTTCGAGATTCGGAAGAAATAAACCATTCACAGCAGGAGCATGACCATAAAAGATGTTATTCATATAAATAGAACAACCATTATTCTCTGATTTAAATGAATAACCGTCTTGCAATAAACACGATCCAGATATAATGTTCATTCTCAACGCATGCACATAATAACACTTATTAAGGTTTAAAACTAATCCCGAAGGTAAAACTAAGGAGAGCGTGCCGACGGCCATCACATCAACTCTTGATCCATTGCCAACGCGCATCGTCACCTCATCCCTTGCTAGCCGCCGTCTATTCCATAGCTCCTGTTTCGAGTTACAAATATTAGCAACTGAACGAGTATCAAATACCCAGGCACTACAACGAGCGCTAGTAAGGTAAACAACAATAACATGTATATTAAATATACCTTTAATGGTGCCAGCCTTCTTGTCCGCTAAGTACTTCGGACAGTTGAGCTTCCAGTGACCCTTGTCCTTGCAATAGAAGCACTCAGTGTCTGGCTTAGGTCTAGACTTGAGCTTCTTCTCAGCAGGGGCAACGCGCTTGCCGCTGCCTTTCTTGAAGGACTTCTTTGCACCCTTACCTTTCTTAAATCTAGGGGTCTTGTTGACCATCAACACGTGATTATCTTTCTTGATGTCCACCTTCGCATCTTTCAGCTTAGTGAAGAGCTCAGTGATCGTATCAGTGGAACCAATTTGATTGTGAGTAACTACAAAACCTTTGTAGCTAGGAGGGAGTGATTGCAGAACTCTGTCAATCTTGAGCTCTTATGGAATCTTGCAGTCCAGTTGCTCAAGACGTTGAGTGTAGCCCGACATCTTAATGGCGTGCTTACTAATGGAACTCCCTTCCTCCATCTTGCAGTTAAAGAACTTCTCAGAGATCTCATATCTCTCAGAACAGGCCTGAGTCTGAAACATGGTTTTCAGTTCCTCAAATATCTCAAAGGGCCCGGCGAACTCCTCAAAACATGGTACTCTTAATTACTCCATAATAATCTTTGTGCGACTGATAAACAACTTTTTCATCAGCCGGCGCATCAATAGCAGGGGCGTCACCTAGCGCTTTCTCAAGGACATAATCCTTTTGTCCGCCAGCGAGAATGATTCTCAGATTGCGGAACCAGTTGGTGAAGTTAGACCCATTATTCTTAAGCTTTTCTTTCTCAGCAAAAACGTTGAAGTTGGACTTAGCCATTTGATCTACAAAATTTGCAAGTACAATTTAGACTATGTTCATGATAACTAGTTCAACTTAATCAAATTACTAGATGAACTCCCACTAAATTCAACATCCCTCAAGTTGTTTAGTGAACACGATCCAAATTCACCACACCTAATCCGATCTTCACAAGAAGAGATGTGGTTTCAATGGTGGACAACAAAGTGTCGATCATATCATTCATATGACTCATGCTTAACCTTTCGGTTCGTGTGTTCCGAGTCCATGTCTGTACATGCTAGGCTCGTCAAGTCAAACCCAAGTATTTCCGCGTGTGCAAAACTGGCTTGCACCCGTTGTATGTGAACGTAGAGTTTATAGCACCCGATCATCACGAGGTGCTTGAACACGACGAACTTTCGCAACAGTGCATACATGGGGAGAACACAATTTTATCTTGATCTTTAAGTGAGGAATCATCTTATAATGCTACCGTCGCGATCTAAGCATAATAAGATACATAAAAGGATAAACATAACATGCATATAATTTTATGTGACATGCTATAGCCAATCTCCGCGCAATGATCTCCATCTTGTGCGCTCCAGCATGATCTCCATCACTCTACCATGATTGCCTCCACCACGAATAGCAACTACAACTATTGCTAACTACTTAGCGATAAAGTAAAGCTATTACATGGCGTATAAGAAGTTGACACACATGTCATACACAATTATAAAGACAACCATATGGCTCCTGCCGGTTGTGTACTCATCGACATGCAAGTCGTGAAATATTACAAAACATGATCATTGCATACAACATACACATCATATATTGGGCCATACCATATCACAAAACACTCCCTGCAAAAACAAGTTAGACGCCTCTACTTTGTTGTTGCATGTTTTACGTGGCTTATGGGAGTAACAAGCTAAGAACGATTATTACCTACGGAAATCCACAATGGTGATATTATGGTTGCTAACATCCGGTGTAAATCCCATGACTACTATAGTGAGAGAAACTGGCATCCACCAGCCGCATGTGTGGAACAAGCCACACATCAAGTGCGGAGCCGGTCTCGTGAACGAGGTCGCGTAAAGTTGGCCTGGACCGCTTCGATCTCACTATGACGCGCCATAAGAAGTACACAACAAGAGGCTTGCAACAGAAAACATCAACGCCCACAACAAGCATGTTGCGTTCTACTCGTGAAACACATCTACACATAGATCTAGCTCTGATACCACTAAAGGGTTTCGCAACATAGTAAATCAAAAATTTCTACGGATGCGAACAAGAAAACCAAGATCTAATCTAGGAGATGCAATCAACAAGAGGGATAGATGAGATCTTCATACCCTTGAAGAAATCGCACAGCGGAAACGTTCAACAGAACGTGGTTGGTGTAGTTGTACTCGCCGTCTCCTCCTCGCGATCCGATCCTACGCCCCAAGTGGCGGCGCCTCCGAGAGATGCACACGTACAGTGCCACGATGTCTCCTCCTTCCTTGATCCAGCAAGTGGAGGGGAGAGATAGATTGGATCTGCAACACGATGGCGTGGTGCTATGGTGGAGAGTTTCTGCGGTAGTCGGGAGAGAGAGAGAGAGAGAGAGAGAGAGGAAGGGCAGCAGCTGGCGGCTAGGGTTTTTGGGGTGAGGGGAGGGTGTGCCCCCTGCCCACCTTATATAGGGGGCTGGCCGGCCCTCTTGGCCCCTCCTCAAAGCCCTAGGGCGGCGGCCCCAAGGGTGGAGTGGGGGCAAGTCTTCCCCCTTCTAGAAGGTTTCCCCTAGGGTTTGGCCGGCTAGGCCTATGGGGCCTTGTGCCCCTGGCCCAAAGTGGCCAGGGCACTCCCTCGTAGGCCCACGCACCCCTCCGACAAGTGGGTCCATGTTGGTCCCACTCCAGAAGCTTCTAGAACCTTCCGGTACAATACCGAATACTCCGAAACGATTCCAAAATCCAAAAACTGCTTTCCTTTATTTGAATCTTATTCTCCGGACCACTCCGGAATCTCTCGTGATGTCCTGGATCTCATCCGAGACTCCGAACAAAAACTCATAAACCAATTATCCATTCTATCCTAGCGTCGAGGGACGTTAAGTGTGTGACCCTACGGGTTCGAGAATATGCAGACATGATCTTCTATCAATAATCAACAGCGGGATCTGGAAACCCATATTGACTCCCACATATTCATCGATGATCATATCGGATGAACCACGATGCCAGGATTCAATTAATCCCATATATATATTCCCTTCATCACACGATATTTTACTTGCCCGAGATTCGATCGTTGGTATCGGCATACCTAGTTCAATCTCGTTCACAGCAAGTACTTTACTCGTTCCGTAATCGGATATCATTTTGTGATTAACTCCTTAACCACGTGCTTGCAAGCGGTGTTGATATCGATTACCGAGTGGGCCCGAAGTATATCTCTCCGACTCGGGAGGGAAAAATCCCATCTCGATACATACAACCCAACAAGTACTTTCCGATCACCAGAGAGACACCTTTATGATCACCATCTCATAGGATGACTTTCGATGACCTCAAAGATTTCTTCCGATACTAGGGAGTTGCATTATCTCATGGTCTAAGGAATACAATATTTGACATAGGAAAAAGCTTCGCAAAGATGAACACGATGACACGATCTAATTGCTCTGCTTGATTTTGGTCTGTCCGTCATATCATTCTCCTAATGACATGATCTCATTTTTAATCGACAACTCATGTCTATGGTTAGGAAACCTTAACCATCATTAATTAATGAGCTAGTCCATAGAGGCGTACTAGGGACACGGTGTTGTTCATAAACCACACAAGTATCAAAGTTTCCGCTTAATACAATTCTAGCATGGAATATAAACTTTATCATGAACAAGAATTATAACAATAACATCTTTATTATTGCTTCTAGGGAATAATTCCAACACATCATGCCATTCGGCGCCTACTGCTACACTGCCATGATGTTTGGCCTAAAGAACGCCGGTTCAACCTACTAGCGGTGCATGTAGGAGTGCCTTGGGAGCCAAATTGGCTGCAACATCCACGCCTACATCGACGACATGGTGGTCAAGTCCAATTGCCAGAAGCGACCCACTCGCCGACCTAGCCGATACCTTTGCAAATCTGTGGAGGTACAAGATCAAGATCAACCCATGGAAGTGCACCTTCGGAGTACCCACAGGACAGCTCCTAGGGTACGTAGTCTACAAGCAAGGCATCGAGGCGAACCCCACCAAGATCGACACAATATCACGGCTCGGAAAACCCGAGTGCCTCCGCGACGTCCAAAAGCTGGCCAGGCGAGTTGTGGCTCTCAGTCGCTTCATCCCCTAGCTAGGCGAGAAGGCAATGCCTCTCTACTGCCTAATGTGCAAGAACCCCATGTTCCAATGGGACAAGGAGGCGGACGATGCGCTTAATGCAATCAAAGAAGTGCTACTCGTTGCACCGCTACTCGTCGCCCCTGTTGACAAGGAGTTGATGCTCGTCTACGTCGCGGCATACGAGCGAGTCGTCAGCACCATCATGGTTGTCGAGCAACCAGAGGAGGGCAAGGAGCGCTCCGTACAACGCCCGGTCTACTACATCATAGAAGTCCTCACGGACTCACGACAGCGCTACCCGCAATACCAGAAATTGGTGTACGCGGTCTTCCGAGCCCAGCGACGGCTACCGCACTACTTCTAGGAGCACCCAATCATGGTGGTCTACTCCACGCCACTGCAAGACATCATCCGCAACCGCGAGGCGACTCGGAGGGTCGCTAAGTGGGCTGTCAAAATCGATGTCCACAACATCAAGTACGAGCAGCGCAAGGCGATTAAGTCGTAGGCTCTAGCGGATTTCCTTGCCTACTGGGAAGAGGCACAGTAGTCAGAGAAGCTGCCATACCTCGACTTCACCCCTACACCAACAACATGGCCGAGTATGAGGCCCTCGTTCATGGCATGAGAGCCTCCAAGGAGATGAACGTCAATCGCCTATGGTGCTACAGCGACTCCGACCTATTCGCCGCGCAAGTCGCCGGTACCTACGATGTCGTCTCCCCCACCATGGTGGCATACCGCCAAGTAGTGGACCAGTTGGGAGCCATTTCGTAGGCTACTCCGTCGAGTGGATCGACAGACACCAGAACAAGGAGGCCGACGCCCTCTCCCGTATCGGGTCATCTCGGCAAACCACACCCGCGGGCGTCTTCCTTGACAGAATCCACAAGACCTTTGTCTCTCCTCCAAAGGAGATCGACCTCGGGATCCCGCTGCAACCAGAGCCCGCCCTGGTCGCCATGGTCGCAGAACCAAGCGACTAGAATGCGCCGTACCTCGAGAGCGGGACCCTACCAGCGGACGAGACAGAAGCCCGCATGATCGTGTGCCGATGCAAATCCTTCGTCATCATCATTGGCGAGCTCCACAAGCGCAGCATAATAGGCGTGATCCAATGCTGCGTGCAACCTGTGGAAGGACGCAAGATCCTCCAAGACATCCACGCCAGTGACTGCGGCCACCACGTCGGCACCCGGTCTTTGGTCTCCAAGGCCATGCGACACGGCTTCTATTGACTCACTGCGCATGCCGACGTAGTGGACATCGTCCAACACTGTGTCGGGTGTCAGAAGTACGCCAACCAGACGCACGTCCTAGTTTGGCGCTCAATACGATCCCCATCACCTGGCCATTCGCCATATGGGGCATGGACATGGTGGGACCCTTCAAGAAGGCCCCATCCGGCTACAGCCACCTCCTAGTCATAGTTGACAAATTCACCAAGTGGGTTGAAGCTAAGCCAGTCCAGAAGTGCGACGGGAAGACCGCGGCCAAATTTCTCCGCGAGCTCATCTACCGCTATGGATTCCCACCTAGCATCATCACGGACTACGACACCAACTTCGCCAAGGGTGCCATGGCTGAATTCTACGAGGAACACAACATACGGCTCGACCTCGCCTCAGTCGGCCTCCCGGAGTCCAATGGCCAGGCAGAACACGCCAATCAAAGAATCCTCCATGGCGTCAAGCCGTGACTACAAGTTCCCCTCAAGCAAACTCCGGGATGATGGGTCGAAGAGCTCCCCTCTATCATATGGGACATCCGCACCTCCATCAACCGGTTGACAGGGTTCACGCCCTTCTTCATGGTATATGGCACCAAAGTCGTCATGCCGACTGATCTGGAGTATGACTCGCCCCAGGTCGTCAACTACGTGGAGGCCGACAACAAGCACGCACGCCAAGACGGGGTCGACCAGCTCGACGAAGCACGCGACCTAGCTCACTCCCGCACGGCCATCTACCACTAGGGGCTCCACCGCTACCACAACCGCCGAATCCAGACTCACCCCTTCCAGCAGGGCAACCTAGTCCTGTGACTGATCCAGGAAAAGAAGGGCATGCACAAGCTTTCTTCCCCATGGGAGGGACCATTCTCTATAGGGCGAGTCCTCGTCAACGATTCCTACTACCTCATCGACGTTCGAGGTGACGGACAGCTTGACGTCAAGCGGTCGTGGAATGTAAATCTCCTAAGGAAGTTCTACACATAGAACTCCAACCATTCCCTCCCACCATGCAATAAAATAGATCCTACTCGCACAAATTGTGCTTACTCTCCAAGTCTTGTGCCAATCGCACTTGTAACTACAGCATAACGCTACTCACGGAAGTCAACCCATGGTTGCGCGACCGACATGGCTAAGTAGTGCGGCGCAAGGTCACCGAAGGAATTTGGGCCTTGCGTCATCCACAAAAACGCTAACCGGGAGCCCCCATCGAAGTCGCCCCGCTTGACTGGCCTGCCGGGCCAAGACGACCGCACACGCTTCATATAGCGACCGGTCCTCCACATTCTCGGCGCAGCAACTCGAACAGTTAAGCACCACGCACGGGGACTCGCCCATGTCTAAACCCACGTGGCTCGGGAACACACCAAGTACGAGAGCGCACCCCGAACTCGCCACGCGACTGGCTCTCCGAGACAGGTGGAGCAATGCACCACATACAACACGCTTCATCCTCACCTACCTTGGGCATGCGACTGGAAAGGCTAAGTACGACGCTCGGAGACTCGCCCAACCAACCCCGTTCGCGTCCGGGAGAACGGCTAAGTATAGAGCACCCCTTGGGGTCGCCAAGCGACTGGCTTTCCAAGCCACAGCGAGTCGACCCTAACTAACTAACAGTCTAAAACAAACAAACAAACATACAAAAACACGAGGTAAACCCCATCAAAGGGAGGACGTGCTCAGGGAATCGTACAACAAATAAACCAAAGTCAAATCAAACTGACTCAACATGTTTTCATTTCCTTAAAGAAGCAAAATATATTGTTCGCAGGCAAGGAGTCTTACATATCTACTCAAACTAATACAAAGCGCTAGTTGGCAACAGTTTATTCCGTAGGCTTCAAGGTTGACGCGCCACCACCACCGCGGACCCGGATGAAGGGTACCCACGGATTCGTCAGTTATGTCGTCAGGATCTTCGCCATTGCCGACCGGAATGGCTGCTCTAATTTGAGATCGCGGTGCGCCGGCTTGGGGTCGTTCGGCGCCACCCCCGACTCCTGGTACGACAGTTGATTACCCATCGCCATCCCCTACTCGGAGTACGTGCCGCCTTCGTGGGCAGCTTCATAACCTCGGAGATCTCCACCGAGCCAGTCATATATGGGTACCCGTTGGTGACATCGTCGAGGTCGAAGTCGTCGGGGAAATGCGTGAGCCTGAGACTCAGCGCAATCGCGGCTGCGCGACGGAATGCCGACCGCGACATGTACTCGACCACCGCCGGCGCCTTCTCAAGGTAACGCCATACCTCCGTCAGCTCGCTTGGGATCACCTCGGTGGGCGAGAACTCCTGGAGAATGGCACAAATGCACGTCGCCGAAAGGGCGGCCGATTCCACCAGCGTGGTCACGTATTGCTTGGCGTCATATGACTGGACCTCAGGGTCTTCGGCACCTATTTTCTCTGCAAACAACACCGAGTCAGAATCAAAGGAATACACAACTTCATCTTCACCCACTCGGGGACTCGCCGATGTAGCGACTCGCCCACTCGGAAAACCATCAACTGCTACAACAAAGAATCGACAAGACTCTCACCTAGGAGTGGACGGCAGAGCCCCATGGTTGTAGCACCCCCGGGGTTAGGGTTAAACTAACCTCAGATCATCATCTAAGATAAGTTCAACTCTAAACACGGAAGATCACAATATGATTGGTAACATTACAGAACACAGGGATTCAACAGCATAAGTTTAAACTCTTAGTAGAGTGAGATATTAGAGTTATTACAAACCAGAGGTCATAGACCCAACATTACATCACACAACGAAAGCAAATTATGTTGTTCTACACAATAACTTAGCAAAAGGCCTAAGAGGCCATAAACAAAAGCGACGTCCATCCCATAGTCCTCAGGCAGCTACCTGGGACCCCCAACTACTCGTCGATGTCAATGTAGAAGCCACCTTCAGTTGCAACCAGATCCTCTGTAGAAAAACAACAATGGCGCAAGGCTGAGTACGAGAATGTACTCCGCAATACTTAGATAACCTAGTATCTACATGCTCTGGCTAGAAAGGCTTTCTCTGGATTTTCTTTTGCGGAAAGCAATCTTTATTTGTAAACAAGAGAGAGAAGAGGCTCGTCTACTCAGAATATTTTAAAAGGGATAATATAGCGAGTTATTCATCTTGTTCATCACATCTCGATAACCACCAGCTTCATCAGAACCTCCTATCCAGGATCACCCCCTCGACCCGGAGGAAGCATCCTTAAGCACACGTGGATTAGCAAGTTTTATAGTGGTTAATGTTATCTATGATCTTAAGTCCGGTCGCCAAGTCGTTCATAACCGTGAACACGGCTTTTCGAAAAGATTTAACCCTGCAGGGGTGTACAACTTTACCCACACATACCAACCGACTCTTAATGCCAAATTATTGGCCCTCTTCCTTGGAAGGCCGGCAGAGGGTGGTTTACCACGACCTTTAGCTTGCTTTCGCCGAAACCATGAGTCACGCAATAAGTATGATTCCACCGTAATGGGTCAAATCCCGAAGCCGGTACTTAAAGATGTGAGGCGAGGTTGGTTTACCAGGGCGCTATCTACCCCAAGCATCCTCGGCCATGCTTACCTACTTGTTATGAATGCACCAACTTCACCCGGCAAATCTTTCAAAAGATTTTCTATGCATATGTCGAATGGAAAGCCCGAACTATGTGACTCATGGAATCTACTAGGAAAGTTAGTTAGTCATGAGGTTGTCCAGGCCCCGTGTGGTTGCACGCTCGTATTGTTCCAAAGGTAAGAACTCAGTTCCTAGTAGTGGCGAGCATGGGACTACAAAAACCACACCCAACGTGGCCTCCCATACAAGCCTTAGCATATTTAGTTAACTCCTTCAAGGATGTCATCAACTCCTACCTTTCTAGATTCTCCAGCATCTCTTATTGATTGTTCGGATAGATTAGACATTGATACTATGCATGGCTAAGCTGTCGATCTCAGAAGCTCTAGCAACGCTCAGATGCCAAACCTAGGTATGCTAGGAGTAGTGGATCAGGGGTATAAGGCTACAACAGGGAAACTATGCAGCAGATAGGTAACCCTAACTACTGACAAAATACCACATTGGAATCGTGTGCATCATAGCGAGAAAGTAATATTCTTTGTAAAAGTAGGTTCAGAATGAGAGGCTACGCTTGCCATGTCCGTTAGTAGACAAGTATTGATCTTCGATGTTGTTGACTTCAGCTTCGGGCTCGGATCCTATCGCGAAGAACCAACACCAGAAAGAAAGGCAACAATCAAGACATGGCATCGATGCAATGCTGAAACAAGGATGAAGATATGACGATTTAAATTGCATTGAAATGAAACCCTAAGGCATGCTTGATAGCTGAAACAGGGTTCTGAGGGGTGAAAACCCTAACTCGGGGAAACT
This sequence comes from Avena sativa, assembly GCA_916181665.1. Classification (NCBI taxonomy): domain Eukaryota; kingdom Viridiplantae; phylum Streptophyta; class Magnoliopsida; order Poales; family Poaceae; genus Avena; species Avena sativa. The sequence goes on from OV702295.1 coordinate 136,203,570, forward strand.
CCGGAATCACCTGTGAGGGGTTACTATGTTCTTCTAATTAAACTTGTCATGTAAGTTGCTTAACAATGCATGATTACAGCTCTATTAGATAGCTCTCATTTTTCTTGGCGTGGCTTGGCGAAGACCAGATGGTGACGCTACGCTTCTCCCAGGCCACTCCACGGTGCACGGGGCGGCCGGAGACGGCGGGACGCGGCGGAGCCCGAGAGCTAGGGTTTGGTATAGGAGGAAGAAGAAGCGCACGAGGGGGGAAATAAGGTTAGGGTTCTCCACGGCGGCAGGGGAGGGTTCTTGTAGGCCTCCAGGGGCGGCGGCGCGCATCTTGGAGCTCGCCAACGGCGGGCGAGCGGCCACTGAGGTGCTTCCGTCGATCCGGCGATGGAGACGATGACGAACATACGACGAAAGGGTATTGGGCCGGCTGCGGGCTGCAGTTGGGCCAAAGTGGGCCGCAGGAAGGGAGGCTGCTGGGCTGCTTGGCCTAGGACAGTCTGGCTCTATTTTTTTAAACAAATATTTTTCCTTTTTTGTTTTTTCTATTTCTGTTTGTAATTTCATTTCAAATCTGTTTTGAGTGGTTTGAAAATACCAGAGGGGTTTTGGCAAACATTCAAAATACTGTGGGGCCCTTTTATTCAGTTTGGGCTCCACTATTTTTGTAATTTTTCAAATTCAAATCCTTTTCAATTACTTTTCAAAGAAGAGGGGAAGTTAGGGTTTTTGATTTGCATTCTTATACCACACACTTGATCACATGCAATCATTTTATTGATTTAAATAGATGCATGCAATGCTTAAGTACTATTTACCTATATTACAAAGTTGGGCTGTTACAGCTCTACCCCCCTTACAAGAATCTCGACCCGAGATTCCTAAGTTTTAGAAAAGAAGGCAGTGTACTCAGATCTAAGACGATCTTCACGTTCCCAGGTTGCTTTGTCCTCAGAGTGATGATACCACTGAACTTTCAGGAACTTGATGTTTTTACGATGAGTCTTACGCTCGGTTTCATCAAGGATACGAACAGGATACTCACGATAAGTAAGATCCTTCTGGAGATCAAGAGTTTGGTGATCAACACCAAAGACATGATCTTTGAAGCAACGCTTGAATTGAGACACATGAAAGATGTCATGCACCTCAGGGAAGTTTGCAGGCAACTCCAATTTGTATGCGAGGTTACCTTGCTTGGACAGAACACGAAAAGGACCAACATAGCGAGGAGCTAGTTTGCCTTTGATGCCGAAACGATGGACACCCTTCAAAGGAGTGACACGAAGATAATCTTGATCACCAACTTCATATTCAACATGTTGATGATGACGAACATGATAGCTTTTCTGGCGAGACTGAGGAGTTTTCAAACGATCTCGAATGATACGGACTTGATCTTCTGCTTCCTGAATCATATCCGGACCAAAGAACTTTCTTTCCTCGGTTTCTGACCAGTTCAAAGGAGTACGACACGTTATTCCATATAAGAATTGGAAAGGTGCCATACCAATACTGGTCTGAAAACTGTTGTTGTATGAGAATACAGCAAAAGGAAGGCATTTCTCCCAGTTCTTGCCAAAAGATATGACACACGCTCTAAGCATGTCTTCAAGGATATGATTCACTCTTTCGGTTTGACCACTGGTGCTAGGATGATAGGCTGTGCTGAAGGAAAGGCGAGTTCCCATAGCAGCTTGGAAGGTTGTCCAGAACCTTGAGGTGAACAAACTTCCTCGGTCAGAGACGATTTTCTTTGGAATCCCATGAAGAACAACTATTCGAGAGAGATATATAGATCTGCTAACTAACTAGCGTTGATACTCTCGCGAACAGGTAGAAAGTGAGCAACCTTGGACATATAGTCAACGATTACCCAGATGGCATCATTTACTTTCTGAGTTTTAGGAAGACCAGTGATGAAATCCATACCCACTTCATCCCATTTCCACTCAGGTATCTTATGTGGTTGTAGGAGACCAGCGGGTCTTTGGTGCTCATCTTTGACGCGACGGCAAACGTCACATTCAGCAACAAAATGAGTGATATCCTTCTTCATACCAGACCACCAGAATCTTTGATGAAGATCCCGATACATCTTGGTACCTCCAGGGTGGATAGAAAGAGGTGATTCATGAGCCTCTTGGAGAATTAAATCCCTCAATTTTGTTCTCTTCGGCACTACCAGACGGTCTCCAAAATAAACAATACCTTGATTATCCATAGAGAAACACTTAGCAACTCCGCTAGCAATGTTCCCTTTGATCTCAGCAATTTTAGAATCATGTTTCTGAGCAAGCTTGATGTCATCCTCTATAGAAGAAGACACTTCAATAGTAGAAAGGAATCCACGAGGAACTACTTCATGATTCAATCGAGCAAATTCCTCATGAAGAGAAGGTTGAGCTTTTATGATCATTAGGGTGTTGCAATAAGATTTACGGCTCAGCGCATCACCAACGACATTGGCTTTGCCAGGTTGATAGTTGAGACCCAAATCATAGTCCTTGATGAGTTCCAACCATCTTCTTTGCCTGAGATTCAAATCAAGTTGTGTGAAAAGATACTTCAGACTCTGATGATCCGAGTATAGCTCGCAACGACTACCGAGAAGGTAATGTCGCCATTGCTTAAGAGCATGAACAACAGCTGCAAGCTCAAGATCATGAGTTGGGTAGTTGTTCTCATGTGGTTTTAGCTGACGGGAGGCATAAGCCACCACATGCCCATCTTGCATCAACACACATCCAAGACCTTGGTGGGAAGCATCGCAGAAGACAACAAAGTCTTTGCTAGTTTCTGGGAGAACTAACACAAGAGCAGTGGTTAACTTGGTTTTCAACATCCAGAAACTTTCTTCAGCCTTATCAGACCATTCAAACTTCTTATCCTTCTTAAGAAGATCAGTCATTGGCTTTGCAATCCTAGAGAAGTTCTCGATGAATCGACGGTAATAACCAGCCATCCCGAGAAAACTTCGGACATCCTTTACGGATTTAGGAGACTCCCAGTCGAGGATGGTTTGGACTTTATCTGGGATACCAGCAACCCCTTTGGCGGAAACAACATGACCAAGGAATACGAGCTCTTGTAACTAGAACTCACATTTGGAAAACTTGGCATAGAGACGATGTTCTCGGAGTTTGGTAAACACCAAACGAAGATGTTCGGCATGCTCTTTTTCAGTCTTGGAATAGACCAGAATATCATCGATGTAGACCACGACGAACTTGTCAAGATACTCCATGAAGACAAAGTTCATAAGCCGCATGAAAGTGGCTGGAGCATTGGTAAGACCAAAAGACATGACTGTATACTCGTAAAGACCATAACGAGTGGTGAAAGCAGTCTTTGGGATATCTTCCTGACGGATCTTTATCTGGTGATACCCTGACCTCAAATCCATTTTGGAAAAGATAGTGGCACCACTTAACTGATCAAAGAGATCATTGATCCTAGGGAGGGGATACTTGTTCTTGATAGTCACAACATTGAGTGGGCGATAATCCACAACCAGACGCGGTATATTAGTATCCCGCTTCTTGACAAAGATGGTAGTACATCCCCAAGAAGATGTGCTAGGCTGAATGTATTATTTTCCTTCTAACTCCTCTAATTTCTTCTTCAACTCCACAAGCTCATGTGGAGGCATACGATAGGGTCTTTTAGAAACAGGAGCAGTTCCAGGAACTAATTCTATGACAAACTCCACACTTCGATCAGGTGGCATGCTAGGCAACTCCTCAAGAAAGACATCCGGAAATTCACAGACCACGGAAACATCTTGGATCTCTAACGTAGGTAGAACTTCAAGAGCATACAACTCCGCTTCAGGAATAGAAACAGCTGAAGGAGATAGTGACCCTACAGTCCAATACTTGACGGTTATGCCAGCAGGACTAGTCAGAGTCACATACTTGATTCTACAATCAAGAATAGCTTGATAACGGGTCAACCAGTCCATGCCCAAAATGATGTCAATGTCAGTTGACTTGAGGGCGAGCAAAGATGTGGGGAAAAGTTGAAATGCAACTTCGATTAGATTCCCATGACTAACCATGGTGGAACGCCAACTAGAACCAGGAGACCGAACTAGAAGAGGAACAGATAACCCCTCAAAATTTATCCCATGCATTTGAGCAAAAGCTTGTGACAGGAAGGAATGCGATGCTCCAGAATCAAACAAAATTTCAGCTGGAATTTGATTGATATGAAGCATAGACGTGATGGCGCTTGGATCTTCCTGAGCATCCTTAGCAGAGATGTGGTTCAGGCGTCCTTTTCCAGCACCTAGATACTTATCATTCTTCTTTGGGGGTTGTGCCTTCTCAGCAGCACTCTTTTGAGGACAGTCTCGTGCATAGTGGCCAGGTTGGCGACAATTGAAACATATGAGGCCTGATCCAGTACCAGCAGCAGGATAATTTGATCCACCAGCATTGCTTGGAGTAGCATTCAAACGAGGAGCATATCCAGAAGTCCTTGGAGTATAAGGAGCACGTGGCACAACACTGTAAGACACGAAGACACGACGCTTCTTATTACCAAAACCAGCCTTGTTGTACCCCTCCTGAGGACGCTTACGAGTTTCTTCATACTCCACCTTTCCACTCTCGGCTTTCATAGCCTTATTAACAAGACCTTGGAAGTTAACAAAGTCCATTAGATGGAGATCACGATGAACCTCAGGATCCAGTCCCTTGCGGAACAGAGCTTGATTCTTAACATCAGTGGAGACCTCTTCAGTAGCATAGCAGGCAAGACGATTAAAGTTGCGCTGGTAATCACACACGGAACCAGTGCCCTGCTTAATCTTGAGGAACTCCTCTCTCTTCTGATCCATCAGACCCTTCGGAATATGATAAGCTCGAAAGGCTTCAGTAAACTCTTGCCATGTAACAACATGTTGAGCTTCTTGCATAGCCAAGAAATTTTCTCACGAGGAGTTAGCTGCTCCCTCCAGATGATAGGCAGCAAAAGTCACCCAATCATCTTGAGCAACATGACCAACCTGAAGTTTGCGCTCCATGGTGCGAAGCCAGTAGTCCGCATCAAGTGGCTCAGTGGAATAGCTGAAAACTGGCGGAGTGAGACGTGTGAAGTCCTTGATACCAACTTGATTGTTCTAGCATTGAGTAGTGTTGCGCTCAATCCTTTCAAGGAGCCTCATATTGTCAGCATGGTTGGTTTCGTACATGGCCATGAGTTGAACCATGGATGGCGGTGGAGGAAGGTTGGAAGATTCACCCTCATTTGCGGCACCCCGAGCATGAGCACGGGTACGGGCACGAGAGGTGTCACCCATCCTGCAAGAACAAAAAGAAGGTTAGACAGGGGATCCAAAGGAACAAGACGGAAAGATGAACAAAGAGTACTTGATATAAACATATCATCTTATCAAGCATGGTAGTATCAAAGCATACTAATGTATACACTAACCAGCTAACTTACAAACCATAACAATGGAATGCTAAGATGTTACACACCAAGCAAAACTGAGATATCTTAGAACTCTGAGAATAGCAACCAAGTACGGAGTACTTCAGAAAAACAACCCCAAAACCACGATCCTAAAAGTTTTGAGATATAAGGTAAGGAATGAAAACCTTTTCAAACCAAATAAGGTAAGAGAAACTCCAGCATAAGAAACAAACCAGAGAAGGAGTAAAAAGAATCCTAGTCGGAGTTGCTGCAAATAGTTTAAACTTTCAAATAGTTTTGTCAACTTCTAGACTGAACATCGACCAATAAAAGGGTTTCCTACAGGCAGTCCTGCTCTAATACCAAAACCTGTAGCACCCCCCGGGGTTAGGGTTAAACTAACCTCAAATCATCATCTAAGATAAGTTTAACTCCAAACACGGAATATCACAGTATGATTCGGTAACATTACAGAACACATGGATTCAACAACATAACTTTAAACTCTTAGCAGAGTGAGATATTAGAGTTATTACAAACAAGAGGTCATAGACCCAACATTACATCACACAGCGAAAGCAAATTATGTTGTTCTACACAACAACTTAGCAAAAGGCCTAAGAGGCCATAAACAAAAGCGGCGTCCATCCCATAGTCCTCAGGCTGCTACCTGGGACCCCCAACTACTCGTCGATGTCAACGTAGAAGCCACCTTCAGTTGCAACCAGATCCTCTGTAGAAAAACAACAATGGCGCAAGGTTGAGTACGAGAATGTACTACGCAATACTTAGATAACCTAGTATCTACATGCTCTAGCTAGAAAGGCTTTCTCTGGATTTTCTTTTGCGGAAAGAAATCTTTATTTGTAAACAAGAGAGAGAAGAGGCTCGTCTACTCAGAATCTTTTAAAAGGGATAAGATAGCGACTTCTTCATCTTGTTCATCACATCTCGATAACCACCTGCTTCATCAGAACCTCCTATCCAGGATCACCCCCTCGACCCGGAGGAAGCATCCTTAAGAACACGTGGATTAGCAAGTTTTATAGTGGTTAATGTTATCTCTGATCTTAAGTCCGGTCGCCAAGTCGTTCATAACCGTGAACACGGCTTTTCGAAAAGATTTAACCCTGCAGGGGTGTACAACTTTACCCACACGTACCAACCCACTCTTAATGCCAAATTATTAGCCCTCTTCCTTGGAAGGCCGACAGAGGGTGGTTGACCACGACCTTTACCTTGCTTTCGCCGAGACCATGAGTCACGCAATAAGTATGATTCCACCGTAACGGGCCAAATCCCGAAGCCGGTACTTAAAGATGTGAGGCGAGATTGGTTTACCAGTGGCGCTATCTACCCCAAGCAACCTCGGCCACGCTTACCTACCTATTATGAATGCACCAACTTCACCCAGCAAATCTTTCAAAAGATTTTCTATGCATATGTCGAATGGAACGCCCAAACTATGTGACTCATGGAATCTACTAGGCAAGTTAGTCAGTCATGAGGTTGTCCAGGCCCCGTGTGGTTGCACGCTCGTCTTGGTTCCAAAGGTAAGAACTCAGTTCCTAGTAGTGGAGATCATGGGACTACAAAAACCACACCCAATGTGGCCTCCCATACAAGCCTTAGCATATTTAGTTAACTTCTTCGAGGATGTCATCAACTCCTACCTTTCTAGATTCTATGGTATATCTGATTCATCGTTCGGATAGATCAGACATTGATACTATGCATGGCTAAGCTGTCGATCTCAGAAGCTCTAGCAACGCTCAGATGCCAAACCTAGGTATGCTAGGAGTAGTGGATCAGGGGTGTAAGGCTACAACAGGGAAACTATGCAGCAGATAGGTAACCCTAAGTACTGACAAAAGACCACATTGGAATCATGCGCATCATAGCGAGAAAGTAATATTCTTTGTAAAAGTACGTTCAAAATGAGAGGCTACACTTGCCTTATCCGTCAGTAGACAAGTATTGATCTTCGATGTTGTTGGATTTAGCTTCAGGCTCGGATCCTATCGCGAAGAACCAACAGCGGAAAGAAAGGAAACAATCAAGACATGGCATCGATGCAATGCTCAAACAAGGATGATGATATGACGAGTTAAATTGCATTGAAATCAAACCCTAAGGCATGCTTGATAGCTGAAACAGGGTGCCGAGGGGTGAAAACCCTAACTTGGGGAAACTCCGGAATCACCTGTGAGGGGTTACTATGTTCTTCTAATTAAACTTGTCATGTAAGTTCCTTAACAATGCATGATCATATCTCTATTAGATAGCTCTCATTTTTTCTGAAAATTTTGATATATTATTTGTATTTTTTGATTTAAAACGAATTAATTGTGAATTTATCCACTTTTAATTCATTTTAAATTATTTCTGGAATAATTAAATTATTTTCTAACTTGGGCTCACATGTCATACTTTTATTAATTTCAGAATTGATTTTCAAAAATGTTAAAACCCTGACAGACAGGGCCCACCTGTCAGCATTTTATCTATTACAGAAATGATTTACAGAAAATAACAAAACCAAAAGAAAAGAATTATGATGCCAGCATGACGCCTGGCTGACGTCATCAATGGGAATCCCCAGGTCGAGCACGGATCTCTCGATCCCGTGCGCGCCTAGATGCGTGCTTGGCTGCATTCGAAAGAGGAGGCCGAGGCGAACGTTATAGTGGCGGCACCGCCTTGGTATGGTCAACGGAGCTTCGCCGGCGACAAGAAACAGCGGCGGCGGTGGCGGGTGCTCGTCGAGCCAGCGACACAGCTCGAGAGGGGGGGAATGGGGAGGTCTAGTAGGACCGCTAGCTCACCACGGTCACGTCGGTGAGGTCGATGAAGCAAGGGGAGGCCGGAGGGGGAAGAATCAATGGCTTGACTGCGGTGGCCGGTGTTGAGGTCGAGCCCGATTCCGGCCAGACGACTTCGTTCCGGCTTGTGTGGCTTGGCGAAGACAACGATGGCGACGCTGCGCTTCTCCCAGGCCACTCCACGGTGCATGGGGCGGCCGGAGATGGCAGGACGCGGCGGAGCCCGAGAGCTAGGGTTTGGCCTAGGAGGAAGAAGAAGCGCGCGAGGGGGGAAAAGAAGGTTAGGGTTCTCCACGGCGGCAGGGGAGGGTTCTTGTAGGCCTCCAGGGGCGGCGGCGCGCATCTTGGCGCTCGTCGGCGGCGGGCGAGCGGCCACCGAGCTGCTTCCGTCGATCCTGCGATGGATACGATGACGAACATACGACGAATGGGTATCGGGCCGGCTGCAGGCTGTAGTTGGGCCAAAGTGGGTCGCGGGAAGGGAGGCTGCTGGGTTGCTCGGCCTGGGACGGTCTGGCTCTATTTTTTTAACAAATCCTTTTCTGTTTTTTCTATTTCTGTTTGTAATTTTCATTTCAAATCTGTTTTGAGTGGTTTGAAAATACCAGAGGGGTTTTGGCAAACATTCAAAATACTGTGGGGCCCTTTTATTCAGTTTGGGCTCCACTATTTTTGTAATTTTTCAAATTCAAATCCTTTTGAATTACTTTTCAAAGAAGAGGGGAAGTTAGGGTTTTGGATTTGCATTCTTATACCACACACTTGATCACATGCAATCATTTTATTGATTTAAACAGATGCATGCAATCCTTAAGTACTATTTACCTATATTACAAACTTGGGCTGTTACAATGGTGAAGTCCTGAATATCCGTCAGTTGATCCTGGAGACCCGCAACAAGCGCGTCAGAACGCTTCCGCTCGTCCACTGCTGCGGCAATTGCGGCCTTGGACCTCTCCTCCGACGACGTCACTTCCGCTTTCGCGGCCTTAAGATCCTTCTCCAGCTCGGCAACCCGCCTCTCCGCGGCGGTCAACGGATATTTGGCAGTCTCCAACTCGACGGCTGGGACAAGACCCTCATGGGCCTTGGAAACATCGGTGGAGTGCTCCTATACAAAGGAAACAAAAGGTGAGACTCCACGCAACGAAAGCAACGGAACCACTTAAGTACTCAAACACCCTCCTGGAGTCGCCCGAAGCTGCTGGTTCACCTACTGGACGGATAGGAGGTCGCACTCCAAGCGCTCCTTTGTGGCTAGTTGCTCCGCCGATTCACGCTAAAGACCCTGCGATGAGGAAACACAAGTAAGCGGAAAACAAAAGTTTCTAAGTGCCTAGCCGTTGAAATTCAGCGACTAGCCACTCGGGGACTAGATAGCAAAATTTCCTAAGTGCCTAGCCACTGAAATTCAGCGACTAGCCACTCGGGGACTAGACAACAAAATAAATAAGAATCTATCCGCTGAAATTCAGCATGTAGATCCTCGGGGAATGGAAATACCTGGATGGCTACGCCCAACATATTGTGCAGTTCAACAATGTCTACCGACGGAAGAACGTATGACGTCCGCCCACATCGCTGTCCTACGTCCGTGTCCAGGACCTCAGATACCTGAGGTGACTGCGCCCCCACTACCACACTGGAGGCCTTCGCCATAAAACAAGGGAAGGTCGCCGCCATAACCCCTGAAGCGCTAGTCGCTAGCGCCAATGCCCCAACCAGCGCGGCTGACTCACCTGGCTGCGACCCCGTGTCCACTTCATCCTTCACGACTGCCGCGACCTCAACCGACGCTTTGGTTCGTGCGGAGGCCAATTCCTCCACGACTATGACGGAGTCATCAGCCTTCTTCTTCTTCGCGCCCTCGGCGGGCGCCTCGGCTTCATCGCCCTTCCTCTTCTTGGAAGGGTCGGAGACTTCCCTAGCGGCGACTGGCGGTACCTTGGCCACATAAGGATGACCAATCTTCTTCACCTAGTCCTGCAAAAAGGCACGATTAGCGACTCAGTCAACAACTACAAAATGCTACTCCAAAACGACTCGGCAAGTGCTTACCCGACGACTGGAATGAAACGCAGACCGGTGCGGATGTGCGACAACTTATCCAACTCCAGGCCCAGCTTGCAACTGATGCCAGTCGCGAACACTTTCGGGGCCCAAGACACTGAAGCCTTCTTCGACGATGAGGCCGTGGCTGCGGGAAGTTCTGGCCCAGTCGATGCTCGCTGCAGGAAGTTCTGGCTCCATCGTTCCCGAGGCTTTCGTTGAAGCCGCAACTTTCGCGTCATTAGCATCACTGTACGGCTCGAAGTTGGCCATTTACAGGGGCGGCGACACCACTCTAGGCATCTTATTCTTCACGGATGACTTCTTCTTTGCTGGCATGGCCATGCACCGCGAGCTGTGCTCTTGCATGTCGTCTTCATCCCCTTCGTGCTCCTCGAGTGGCCTCGAGCTTCTGTTGCTTCTTCCCACGGGTCTTCCGAGCCGCAGGCGGAGGTGGGGCGATCTCCACCGCCTCATCTTCATCGTCGGAGGACTCATCAGAGTCCTCTCCTACCTCCTCGGAGCTCTCCTCATTAGCTTGAGGAAGCCAGCCCTCCAAGACCTAAAACATCTTAGAAAGACACAAAGCATCAGAAAACTGTGACTGCATTTCTATGACTACAAAATCAAGAAATAGTAAAGAACTCCCCGTAGGCGCCTGGTGCTTCCTGCTAGCGGTGTATGGGGCGAGCCCCACCTTCGGATCGATGTATTCCGTGTCGATGATCTTCTTGAGCCTGGCGATGTAGTCATCGGCGCTCCGGTTGGCCGTGCATGCCTTGGTCCCATCGTCCCTGCCGGTGTATTCATACATCCATTGGGAGTGACTGGCCAGCGGTACCAATCACCGTCCAAGCCAATAGTTATATAAATTGATGGTTTCAAGCCCATCCTTCTTGAGCTGACAGATCATCGTCAGCATTTCGTCCATGACCATCCTCTGGTCATGGGGGAGTTTGGCCACTTGCAGCCCGCATGGCTCACTCCTTCCAACGGTGAATGCTGGGAGCGGAACCACACCGCTCGGGGTTGACTAGCTGACTTAGAACCAATAATTCTTCCATTCACTAGCCGCCTACTTTGGCTGCATAAGGTCGAGGAAGGGCGCCTTGGCTTTCAACTGGAAGGTGAGGCTGCCTGATACCAGCATCAGGAAACTGGCTCCTTCGCGGCCAACATGCCCGTGGAACAGTTCCTACCACAGTGGGAAGTAGGGGCGGCATCCTAGGTAGCACTCACAGAACGCCACAAAAATGGCGAGATGCTCGATGCTGTGAGGCCCTAGATCTGAAGGCTTGATGGCGTAATAGGCGTAGAACCTCCGGAAGAAGATCTATGTGGGAAATCCCAGCCCCTGTCCATGTGGCTGGTGAAGCAGATGAACTCGCCGACATGAGGGTCCGGCTCCATCTCTTCGGCGGGGGAATTCGCCATTTCACCTTGCAGAGGATACCCATGTCCTGGAAATATTCCAACGACGCCATGGTGCACTTCGACTTGCACCACAGTTCTTTCGGAGGCACCATCGAAACGGAGATCTGGATCCACTCGCTCTGAAAATTCTGGATCGGGAGGGAATGGAAGATTGAAGGATTCGCGGGATCGGGGGAAATGTGAGGAAGACTTGCAACCCCCTGTCACTCTCCTTATATAGCGGTTGCTTTCCGCCGGTTTCGGAGGAGCCGTTACCGCACGGTGATTACGCCAATATTACCTTAGATTACCGAACGGCTAGTTTGACTAAGATGACGGTCCAACTTTGTCTACTCGAATCACTGACCCATTCGCCAGGGTTGCGATTCGATTGCTCGCCCAAATTGGCGATTCGACTGGTTGCTGATATTGCGATTGAAGATACACGCTGAGGATTCCTTCCTTCATTGAGGGAGTCCACCGCCGATTCGACTGTGTGTCCAAATTGGACCCATATACTCTGACTACCAAAGAACACCTGCGACGAATCAACGATGGCCTCATGGACTACTGATGGGGATATGCCTAGTGGGGTATGCCCAGCAGGACGTTCCCTACTGGATCCAACTCCCAGCGAGTGGGCCTGCAGGATAGCGACTAGATCACGACACAAGAAGGAGCCATGCGACTGGAAGCTGAAGGCCCAGAAGCATAGCTAGCCCAGTCGGATTAGGTCAAAACCCTCCGAGTCCTTATCTAACTCGGTTGTAGATCTGTAAACCCTAGCGAGGTACCCCTATATAATCCTCCCTAGGGTGCTCTAATACTCACGTTCCATGATACACCCTATCGACTTGCTGCCTAGCTGCCGAGCTTGCCACCACTGTAATCTCTCGATAATACAATCTAGAAGGAGTAGGTATTTACCCTCCTGGGCCGAATCTGGGTAAAACCTTGTGTCTCCGCCCTCATCTCACACCGCAGATGGTTGGACGCCCTTCCCTTGTTCTACTACTCGCTGCCACTCAAGGCATCTGCTCTGGCCATTCCCACTATAGGGCTGTCCCAGGCGACATCCATCAGGGCCATGAGGCACGCCTGCCACTCCTCTCTCGTCTCCTCGAAAGGTGAATAGCGGACGATCTCCTTTGCCATGAGGCGGGCCGTCTCTAGGGTGAGGGAGACATGGCACGCCCATGGCAGTGAAGTACTCGAAGAAGAGTTTTCCCCAGCGGCATCACATGAGGGTGCGAGGAGAAGTTACCGCAGGCTCCAGATCATGGTGAAGATACAGGGGTGGAATGATGCAAGCCCCCGAGCCTCCTCACATGTTCCATCTGGGACCGGCTATCACAGGGCTTGCTGCGGGTAACTATGCTGGTGCTGCCAGCTGAGGCCTTCAGAATCACGCCTCAGCCCCCTACCTGGTGCGCCATATGTCAAAGATTTGTCGTGCAAAGGAACTAGGGTCCAATGAGCCCTTGGTTCGAGAGGGGGATAAACACGCGGTTCTAAGGAGTCTCAGCGACGGTGGCAACAACAGAGCAAGCACCTCATAGAGAGTTGATACAGATGTTTTTTACCTAAGTTCGGGACCCTCGTGAGTAGGTAAATCCCCTACTCCTTCTTTGTTGTATTTCTCGCGTGCTTTGTGAGGGTATAATGGTGGTGAAAGTCTAGGGTTTTTAGATCTCAAGGATTGACCTATTCTAAGATACGAGAAGGAATCCTTATATAGAGGCGATGGGCCTCTTCCTTCAATCTTAGGCGGGAAGGGTCACTACATTCCTACCCAAGGGTTTTGACCGCGTTGTCTTCACGTGACCACCGACCAGCTGTAGTGGACGGCTTCTTTCTTGATTCAACGCGTCACCCAGGAATCCTTGCACCAAAGTGGCAATGTCAGGTCCTATGGCTTCCCTTTATCACCCCCACCTTTGCACAGCGGGAGGCAGGCATCATCTCTCTTTCTGAGGTGGAGCGACCGCTGCTTGGACAACCCATTGGTGAGTCCTCTTGTGGGGCGCAATTGGCACCACAGACGCACCCCTTCATGATGCCTCGGTAGGAGGCTCTCGGTCCATGGAGAGGCCAGTATAGATGTCTGCCTGAGCTCTGTGATCCTTATTTCCTCCTAAGGGTCGCGCTCCTCGCGAGGCCTCAAGATGGTGCATCCGATGGGCCCGTCTGTAACACCCCAGTTTTAGCTAAACCTACATTAGGGCTTGATTGTACATTCATGAGTATCATCTTCTAAAAATTCATGCAACAAGAAGTAATGAAAACCCTAAACCCTACTCTCTCCCTCTATTTGAAAACAATTCAAAAAGGTTTTATATTTTGAAAAGTATCAAAATGTGAGGACCCCAAATTGCCTAAAGGGGTTCCTACAGTATTTTATATATTTTTAAAACCTTCTGGTACTTTTGAAATTATTCAAAAGAGAAATTGAATCTGAAATAAAAAAGAGAACAGCAGAAAACAAAAATAAAAATGTTTTATAAAGAAAAACTAGAGCCAGACCATTCCAGGCCATGCAGCCCAATTTATTCCTTTTCCTCCCTCCCTTTTCCATGGCCCATCGCCGGCCCAGCCAGAGCCCACCCTGCCCGGTACCCCTTCGACGTCTTTTCTTTTTCTTCTTCCTCGCGTCTGACGGGAAGCATCTCGCTATTTTTGGCCTCGCCGTCGATCCCCGCCGCCTACTCACCGTCGTCCATTAAGCGTCAGGAGAAGGATAAGACAGAGCCACGACGTGTCCCTCTTCCCTTATGCCTCCCCATTCCCTTCCCCTTGCTCTCTGTTCCTCTTCTATCTAGAACTAGGAACCCTAGCCGTATGCCGCTGCGTCGCATCGCCGTTCCCCACCTCCCCTCGTTGTTCTGAGCTCACAGGCGTGACCGCCGTGGTTGAATTGGTCGATTTCCCCGACCAGATCTAGCAGAAGCCGCCTCCTTCACTCCAATTGCCACCTCGTTCCCGAGCTCCGGTCGTCGTCGCCATGGAAGATTCCACCCTCCTCCAGCCTCGCCGAGAAGCTTACGGTGTTCCTGGTGAGCACGCGGTGCTCCTCGACCCTCTCCCCCTCTCCCTATCGCACTGCCGCCGCAGCTCCCTATACTCCGCCGCCAGACACCGACGTAGACCTCGCTCTGGTGACCTATTTCCGGCGGCGCCGCCACTAGCTAGCTCGCCTTGAAGCCCTGGTACTAGCCACATACCTAGCTCGGGCGCGCGTGCTCGAAAACTCTGGCGTCCATGACCATCTGCCGGTGGCCGACGATGTGTCGTCATGCCCGCGTCAAGCTGGAGTGGCCCGTAGGCCCGCTGACCATTGACCGCCATGGTGGCAAGCCAGCGTGGCATGGCCCCCCTGTCGGTGAGTGTGGGTAGGATCAGGTGTGGTAACAAAAGTCCTGGGTCGTGTTATGACATCAGCCAGATGCAGTAAAAGCTTTTAATAATAGTTTTAATAATTCCACAAATTGGTTTAATCTTATAAAATCAATAACTAATTATCTGTTTATCAGAAAATTACAAATAATATATCAAAATGTTCAGAAAAATGAGCTCTAACTATCTAAGATATAATAATGCATTATTCAATAGTTTTCATAGCAAGTTTTATTAGAAAAACCTAGTAACCCCTCATAGGTGATTCTGGAGTTTCCCCGAGTTAGGGTTTTCACCTCTCGAAACCCCGATTAAATGGTCAAGCATGCCTTAGGGTTGCATTTCTGTACTAATCAACTTGTCATATCATCATACTTGCTTGAGCATTGCATCTATGCCATGTGTTGATTGTTTCCCTTTCTTTCCTGTTTTTGGTTATTCCTCGGTAGAATACGAGATCGAGATCAAAGCCCGAGGTCAACACTATCGAAGATCGAATATCGACGAACAATACTTGACCACCTATAACCAAGTCAAGTGCCAAATGTCCGAAGATCTGCTTATTGGTTATCAACTAGCAAAGGCAATCATAGCCCCACCATGAAATAAGCCTATAATTTCGAAAGCATTTCAATTCCTGCCATGATGCATACGATTCTACTGTGGTCCTTTATCGATAGATAGAGTATCCTATCTGTTGCATTAATCCCTTTGAGCTTATATTACCTGATCCACTACTCCTAGCATAACTAGGTTTGGCTTGTGTGCACTGCTAGAGCTATTATCTGTGTCCTGCTTAGCCATGCATAGCTGTTGAGTCTGATCCATCCAGATGATGTATCAGATGCAGATAATCTAGTATGGCAAGATAACTTGATGAGGTGAGATCAGAGGTGATATGAGATTAAACATGCTAAGGCTTGTATGGGAGGCCACGGTGGGATGTGGTTTTTCTAGTCCCATGCTCGCCACCACTAGGACATGAGTTCTTGCCTTCGGAACCGAGACGAGCGTATAGCCACACGGGGCTTGGGAACCCCTCGCCTGATTAAATTGCCTTGTAGATTCCATGAGTCACATAGTTCGGGCGTTCCATTCGACATATGCATAGAAAACATTTTGAAAGATTTGCCGGGTGAAGGTGCATTCATAACAGGTAGGGAAGCGTGGCCGCGGTTGCTTGGGGTTGATAGCGCCCCTGCTAAACCAACCTCGCCTCACATCTTTAAGGACAGGCTTCTGGACTTGACCAGTTACGGCGGAACCATCCTTATTGCGTGACTCATGGTCTCAATGAAAGCAAGGTAAAGGTCGTGGCCAACCACCATGTACCAGCCTTCCAAGGAAGAGGGCCAATAGCTTGGCATTAAGAGTCGGTTGGTACGTGTCCATAAAGTTGTACACCCCTGCAGGGTTAAATCTTTTCGAAAAGCCGTGCTCACGGTTATGAACACTTGGTGACCAGATTCTAAGATCATAGAGAACATGAACCTAATCGTAAAACTTGGAAGATCAACGTGTGTTTAAGGATGCTTCCTCGTGGGTACGAGGGGGTGATCCTAGTTTAGGTGACGATGTTTTGGTGGATATCAAAGATGATGATCAATACTTTGGAGACATCGCTCTCTTATCCCATTTTAAACTAATCTAACTAGACGAGCTTCTTCTCTCTCTTGTTTTATAAACAAAGATGGCTTTATGCAAAACAACTCCTCCAACCATAAGTCTTGCGGAGTACACCCTGTACTCACCCTTGCTTTGTTGATACTTTTGACAGAGTAAGTGTTTCCTAAAGATCAGTTTGTTACTACATCAACACCGACGAGTAGCTTGGGGTTCCCGGCCGGCAGCCCGGAATCTATGGGCTGGGACGTCATCGTTATGCTTCAGGCCTCTTAGGACATTTGTTAAGTTTGCTATACTTAATAGCATAATTTGCCTTCCATTGTTTGATGTTTGTGGTCAGTGACTGTTGGGAATATGCCCTAGAGGCAATCATGTATGATGACATTTCCCATTGTATTCATAAAGATATAAAGTTGTCATTGTATAAAAATCTGATGTGTATCATTGAATATGTGATTCGGTTGTGGAACTATGCATTCATGTTGTTTGTACTAAATGTCCTTGGTCATTGAGGTTGTGCCGGACACAAAACTTAGACCAATGTGAAAGTCGGCTTGATGACTCGGTTCCACTTTTCATGGGCATGGTGATGCCATTCCGACTTACACAGACTCGGCTAAAGAGTTTAGCGAGTCGGATTGACCCATATTGAGGTACAACGAACAAGTAGTCATTTGTATATCTCAATCAATGTAATCCTTAGACCTGAGGTTGTTGCATAGTTCGAGTTGAGGATCACCGACTTAGGTTCTGTCAAACGCTGATCCGTAACTAGGCAGCTATAAAGGCAGAGTTCAGGTCGACTGAGAATCAAGCTGCGTGATGTGAATAACCAAGATGGGATTTTGCCCCTCCACTCGGAGAGATATTCTCTAGGCCCTCTCAGAAGATATGATTTGGAAAGCATGGCCATGCACGACTCGGTTAAGTGTTAACCAAGGCGGTCGACTAAGAGTTAGTTGGGTGAATCACTTATCTCGGATCGAGAAGAGAGTCAGACTATTTAAGGGATGACTAATATTCACCTATAGTCTGACAAGGTATATCGTGAGGCAAAAGGGACTCGAACGTAAGTCACATTGGAAAGGCGAGTCATCATGACTCTTTGGTACTTGGGAGTCGGCATGTTCTGCTAGGAGCCGCTGCCGACTGATCGATTGTGAGTCGGACTCCAATCGTGTCCGAGTAACCAAGATCCTGCCGGGTCACACACTTAAGAGCGGGAGCAAGTTAGGATTGGATCTGAATCGGAAATCTGGTCGGGTTGGACCCGAGCCGGATTAGGACTGAGTCAGTGAGTCCAACTCATTGTGACTAGTGTTATATGGGCTTTAGTGAATGGGCCACGAGAGTGGAGCCCACATTCACTCCCTATATATAGTGGAGCACAGTAGCCAGAAGGGTCAATCGTTGTTCGGTTAGGTCATTCCATGTATTGGAAACCCTAGATCCACAGCAGTCCTGCCGTCGTATCGAACCTAGCAGTTTGCCGCCGGTGCTCCTCCTTGTACTTGTGGATACCAGCGGAGGTGTTGTACGATCAGCACCAGGACAATCGGATCGCAAAGGACTGCACTACATCAGCTGACGCGCTACATCGGTAATCCGCAACTACGCGTCTAGTGGTCAACATCGTGGCCTTCTACCTCAGCTAGATCTTGAGATCACTACGTTAGAGGGAAAGTTTTGTTTTATCTCTGCGTGGCCCAACAATGACCTCTGCTTGTAATAATTTGGATCTTCTCTTAGTTATGAGCTTGCTGTAATAAATTTTGTGTCGTAGGGTCACTTCTGTGTTATCGATTCTTCACTGGATATCCTCAAGATCAAGGTTAAGCTTATGTCAGATGAAGGTCTGGGATTGTTTAGACCTGATCCCGGGGGTGTCACACCGTCGGCTTGAAGGGATGGGTACCACCGGTGCCAATATTTTGACAGAGGGAGCGGAGGCCTCACGAGGAAGCTGCCTACCTTTCTCCTATACATGTGGCATTAATCTAGCACACAAAGCATGAATCTCGGCATGGAGAAAGATTTATAGGGGAATTTTTCTCCTCCCTAGATTCATTCCTTTGTTCTTCCTCGTACTCCTTCGAGATCCTCCTCTCCCCTTCCTCGACACCGCATACACACATCTAGCACTGCATCTTTTAGGTTTTCTCCGGTGAGATGGACGAAGTGGCATCAGGCTCGGGCGCGGCAGCGGCGTCCTTGGTGGTGGCGGCAGATGATAAGAGGCATAGGGGCCTTTGGGTCCCGTGTGTTATGAATGACCATAAGTTGCAGACGATGGAGGACGAGTGCTACCTCGCCGCTGTGTAGGGTTTGCAGCATAGAAAACAAAAAATTTCCTATGATGGGAACTATCTACCAAGATCTATCTACTAGATACAAACAATAGGCGGATGTATATCCGTAGAGAACATACCCTTGAAGACCGACAAAGCTTAACGAGTTGAACTCGCGGTTGATGTAGACGATCTCTTGCTGATCTCAAGATCGAGAGGAAGTCCTAGCACCACAAAGCAGCAGCGCATCCGTGCTCGCACACACGTACAAGACACCGAGCAACCTCCGCCTCCTTGCTCTAGCGATGTAACAGAAGCACAACCCTTTCTTGCTGAATAGCCACCAGGAACATGTATCTCACTAGTCTAAGACCATGGGGAATAAATTCTAGAGGGGGAGAGAGATCCTTCACGAGGAGGTGTGAGTGAGAAGTGAGGAGAGGGGTGCCTTTTATAGGAGAGGGGGAGGGAACCCCAATGGGGTGGCCGGCGCATGGGGCTGCCCCCTTGCCCTCCCCTCTTCATGTGGGTGGACACTCCACTCACAAAAACCCTTTCAATTTCCTCCACTGAAAATCCCACTCAAACTTGCTATTAAATATCCACCAAATTTAATGCAAACTCTCATTAAATAAAACTCTTTTATTTATTAAGAATTTTTTCAATTAATTTAATGAAAAACATTCACATATAACCCCTTGCTAGAATTCTATTTCACATGCAAAACCACTTTATGCAATTTCACCCAAAAACCTGTTTCGGTATCTAGTGAAATAAATTCCCGCGCTTGTTATTCTTTCCGGCATGAAACATTTGCTCCAACTGGATGTCAGTGTCCCTTAAGTGTGTCACCCTACGGTTCACGAATAATGCGGACATGATCGAGACCCTTCTCCGATCAATAATCAGTAGCGGGACCTGGAGATCCATACTGACTCCCACACATTCAACGATGACTTTCCTGTGATCGTTGGAACCTTTTACGCTCGTATCTTAATCCCTTTGTTTCACGATATATTACATGTACGAGATTCGATCATCGGTATCCCCATACATAGTTTGATCTCGTTACTGACATGTACTCTTTTCTCGTTCCTGTGATATAACATTCTAGTGATCAAATCACTTGCTTGCAAGCTAATCAATGTGATATCACCGAGAGGGCCCAGAGTATATCTATCCGTCATCGGGATGAAAACATTCCACTCTTGATCCATGATTCTCAACATAACACTTTAGTAGCTTTGAATCCATCTTTATAATCACCCAGTTACGGTGTGACATTTGATGTCAACAAGAAACTCTTCCGGTGTTAGTGATTGGCATGATCTCATGGTCTAAGGATTAGGATCACTTCGTAAGTTGTTTACAGTAATATAAACTCAATGACTTTGATCGTAATGCTATAGTTCGGATGAATGTTCATCACATCATTACACTAATGTTGTGATCTTGTTATTAACAACATCCAATGTCTATGATCAGGAAACTGTGACCATCTTGTTAATCAACGAACTAGTTTATGAGAGAGGCATAACTAGGACCTTTCTGTTTGTTTATTAAAAACACATGTATTAACGTTTCCGTATTAATACAATTATAGCATGAAAAATAAACATCTATCATATACTTGGAATACACATAATAAACACTTTATTATTACCTCTCAGGGCATATTCCCTTCAGTCTCCCACTTGCACTAGAGACAATAATATAGTTACATAGTGATGTATCTAACACCCATGGAGTTCTGGTGTAGATCATGTGTTGCTCTAGGGAGAGTTTTAGTCAACAAATCTGCTACATTGAGATTCGTATGTACTTTACAAATCTCTATATCTCCATTATTGACATGCTCGCGGATGGAGTGAAACCGGCGCTTGATATGCTTGGAATGCTTGTGAGACCTTGTCTCTTTGGCATTGGCAATGGCACCATTGTTGTCACAATAGATCACCATTGGGTCCAACGCGTTTGCAACCACACCTAGTTCGGATATGAACTCCTTCATCCAAACTGCTTCCTGAGCCGCTTCCGGAGCAGCAACATATTCGGCCTCCGTCGTTGATCCCGCCACCACAGGTTGTTTGGAGCTCCTCCAACTAACCTCTCCGCCATTCATGAGAAATACGTATCCGGATTGAGACTTAGAGTCATCCGGATCGGTGTCAAAGCTAGCGTCGACATAACACTTAGCGATGAGCTCTTCTTCACCTCCGTATACAATAAACATATCCTTATTTCTTCACAAGTACTTAAGGGTATTCTTGACCGCTTTCCAGTGTTCCGAACCTGGATCCAATTGGTACCTAGTAGTCAAACTAATAGCATGTGCCACATACAGTCTTGTACATAGCATGGCGTACATTATAGAGCCTATGGATGAAGCATAGGGGACTTTGTCCATTTTCTCTCTTTCTTCCGCCATAGCCGGACTTTGAGTCTTACTCAATGTCGTGCCTTGTGTCATAGGTAAGAACCCCTTCTTACTATCTTCCATTTTAAACTTCTTTAAAATCTTATCAAGGTATGTACTTTGCGATAGCCCTATCAGGTGCCTAGATCTATCTCTATAGATCTTTAGGCCTAATATGTATGACGCTTCACCTAGGTCCTTCATTGAAAATTTGCTGCTTAGATAACTTTTAACATTGTTTAAAAGATCTATATCATTTCCGATCAATAATATTTCATCCACATATAGTATCAGAAATGCCATATTGCTCCCACTCACTTTCTTGTAAATACAAGCTTGTCCATAAGTTTGGACAAATCCAAACTCTTTGATCACCTCATCAAAGTGGAGATTCCAACTTCGTGATGCTTGCTTCAATCCATAGATGGATCGCTGAAGCTTGCACACCTTGTTAGCATCCTTAGGATCGACAAAACCCTTTTGTTGTATCATATACAACTCTTCTTCAATATTACCATTGAGAAACACGGTTTTTACATCCATCTGCCATATCTCATAATCGAAATATGCAACAATTTCTAACATAATCCTAACTGATTTTAGCATCTCTACGGGAGAGAATGTCTCATCGTAGTGAACTCCTTGAATTTGTCGAAACCCCTTTGCGACAAGTGGAGCTTTATACACGGTTACATTACCATCAGCATCAGTTTTCCATTTGAAAATCCATTCGTTCTCCACGGCCTTTCGGTCGTGAGGTAAGTCCACCAAGTTCCAAACTTGATTTTCATACATGGATTCCATCTCGGATTTCATGGCTTCTAACCATTTGTTGGAATCCGGGCTCATCATCGCTTCTTCATACATCGCAGGGTCATCATTTTCATCAACCACGAAATTTATGACATGATTTCCGTATAGCTCGGGAGCTGCACGCGTCCTGCTAGACATGCGAGGTTTGGTAGTACTCTCTTTCGGAGTTTCATGATCATTATCATTAGTTCCTTCTTGAACTGGTGAAGCCAACTCCGGAACAACTTCTGGCGCTGCGCTACTCGCCATACTTTGAAGAGAAGGTTCAGTAACCTCTTCGAGTTCTACCTTCCGACTACTCACACCTTTCATGAGAAACTCTTTCTCTAGAAAGGATCCATTATTGGCAACAAAAACCTTGCCCTCGGATCTGTGATAGAAGGAATACCCAATAGTTTCCTTAGGGTATCCTATGAAGACACATTTTTTCGCTTTGGGTTCGAGTTTATCCGGTTGAAGTTTCTTCACATAAACATCGCATCCCCAAACTTTAAGAAATGACAGCTTAGGTTTGTTTCCAAAAAATAATTCATACGGTGTCTTTTCAACGGATTTCGATGGTGCCCGATTTAAAGTGAATGCAGCAGTGTCTAGTGCATAACCCAAAAATGACAACAACAAGTCCGTCAGAGACATCATAGACCGAACCATATCTAATAAAGTACGATTACGACGTTCCGACACACCATATCGCTGTGGTGTTCCGGCAGGTGTGAGTTGTGAAACAATTCCACACTCTTTCATGTGAGTGCTAAACTCGTAACTTAGATAATCACCTCCACGGTCGGACCGTAGAAATTTGATCTTTCTATTACGATCATTTTCCACTTCATTCTGAAATTCCTTGATCTTTTCAAATGTTTCAGACTTGTGTTTCATCAAGTAGATATAGCCGTATCTACTCAAATCGTCCGTGAAAGTAACAAAATAATGATATCCACCTCGCGCCGACACACTCATTGGACCACATACATCATAATGTATGATTTCCAATAAATCTGGCGCCTGTTCCATTGAACCGGAAAACGACGTTCTAGTCATCTTGCCCATAAGACATGGATCACATGTATCAAATGATTCAAAATCAAGTGATTCCAAAAGTCCATCCAAATGGAGCTTCTTCATGCGTTTAACGCCAATATGACCTAGACGGCAGTGCCACATATATGCAGATATATCATCATTTAGTTTAATTCTTTTAGCATCAACATTATGAATATGTGTAACATTATTATCGAGATCCAAAAGAAATAAACCATTCATCATCGATGCATGACCATAAAATATTTCATTCATATAAATAGAACAACCATTATTCTCTGATTTAAATGAATAACCACTTCGCATCAAACACGATCCAGATACAATGTTCATGCTTAGTGCTGGCACCATATAACAATTCTTCAAGTTTATTACTAATCCCGACGGCAAATGGAGAGGCAGCATTCCGACGGCGATCACATCAACGCTTGATCCATTACCGACACGCATCTTAACCTCACCCCTTGCTAGCGGTCGCTTGTTCCGCATCCCCTGATTCGAGTTACAAATATTAGCAACTGAACCGGTATCAAATACCCAGGTGCTACTGCGAGCACTAGTCAAGTTGTAACTACCTCGGTGAATTACGCTCCTAGTTACAAGCTTGGATGAGCAGAAATGGTTGAAATAGTACGGTGGGGCCCAAATGCCACTCACAGGTAGACCTTTCGGCCGTCCCAACCATTTCTAAACATCAGGACAAGAACGGGCGGCGTAATCGGCAGGCGAAGGGATTAACTACATACACAAATATAGCAACGCCATACGGCAAGATCCAAATATCCTAGATAGATATAATAGTTTAGGATATCTCCTCATACATCGAACATCAGAGTATCAAGCGGAAGCGGAAGACAAAATTCGAGTAAGGATAAGAAGCAAATCGGCATAAGATGCCCCATAAATAAGCACATCCTGCCCACAGATCTCACGGATCCCCGTTCCCGGAATCTCTACACCAAATGATCGTTGCCCACATCGTCTGTCTCTTCCACCCAGTATCCATCTTGGGAGGGTACCTGTTCATCTGAATCAAACAATTTATCGTGTGAGACCCTAGGGGTACTCAGCAAGTCTTTATGCCTCTAAACGGGACACAACCTGGGGTGACGCAATTGTAGCAAAAGATAAACCCTAACAATTCTATAGAGACTCGCTAACCATCCGCCTAACCAGAGATAGATGGATGTCCGTAAATTAATAACAACAGTTATAACGGTAATAATGGTAATATCCACAGATCCATCCTCCTCCTCGCTTACCGACGAGGAAGCGGACGAACAACCCCCATCCGTTGGCAGTTTTATTATCCATTCCATGAGTATTGCACTATTTACTAGTCAGATACCTAGTCTAGTCAAATTAAAAGCGGTACTTTAGTTATACTTGTCTATGATCAAGAAACTGTGCTCCAAGTCGTCCATAACCGCGGACACGGCTTTCAGAAAGTTTTACCCTGCAGGGGTGCACAAATAGCAACACACACTCGATATGCCTCGGAAAAACCAAATCAAAACCCAACGAGGCAGTCACGACAAAGCGATCACAGGATTCAGAAATATTTCAGGGGGCCACCCCATTGAGCTACCCGCAACGAAGTTAGCTGACTCCGAGACGGACTCAAGGTTTGCGTCAATGGCTGTGAACGACTGGGAACCCGAAAATGTGACTGGGCTTGTCGACACCGCGAAAACACTCCGCTTTCCTAAACAGTACAGTGTGCAGTACCTCGCACAATTTAAATAAAGCATTAAAGCATGGCATAAGTACAGGATAGTAAATAAAACCTCAAACTAGTTTGTGGCCCCAAGAAATAAGAATGAATCAAGCTCTGGCTCAGGGGGGTCCATAAGGCCTCCCGGATGTGGATAGCGCGAATATTCAAGGAACAGGAATCAAGTACTCGGGGTCCTACGGGACACAAGTGAGCCTGAAAAACCAAATAGCAAATATGGCTCACCGGTGCCACTTTCATTAGTTATCCCATTACTACTCAGGTTAAGTTGTTTAGGTACCTCGTCATCCATCAGACACTCACATACCCTACACATGCTGTTCTACGACTCGCATGGCTCAAACAACTCCTGTAGTAAGGGCTCATGGGATGGAGGAACAAGCTTCGGTGGGGTTTAAAAGTAAAGGCTATGCAGTACTTGGGATTCAATTTAATGCAATCGCGACTCGATGATGCAAGAATAAGATAGAGACAATAGGTACTATATGTATGCAAGCATGTGGTAGTGCTTGCCTGGCAGCTCAGTTGAAGCAAGAGAAGGATCTGGGTAGTGCTCCTGGTTCTCTTGGTATATCCCCTGCTCAGCGTCTATTCGAAGAAGAACCAAACAAACAAGGCCAACATAAATAAAGTGCACAAGCATATGAATAAAGTGCATCAAGCAAACAATCATGCCATGATGAATGATGCACAATTTGCATGGCATTAAAGTGGCATGGCATGGGTGAAGTGTGGCAAACAATAATAAAGCATTTTATTGAGTTTTAATCCCGTTTTATACTCAAATTAGTTGCTGTCCACAATATAATTATATGATGCATGCTTCAAATCAAACCATGGAATGCATAAACAGAAAGGTCTCGTCGAGCTAATCATTTTAGACATATCATTTGTTAAATTTGGAGTTATAAAACAAAAGTTATTACTTTATTAAGTCAAAAGGGCATTTTATTGTAATTTTAATCAACTTGGAAAATAAAGTGTTCAAAATATTATTTGAAGGCCATATTTGAATTCCTCATATTTTTCTGATCTCAAAACATATGTTATTTGTATTATTTGGGTTTGTATTTTAAAAGTTATTTAAAAACAGAAAATAAAATTTGAATTTGAATTAATTTGAAATAAAATTTGAATTAAAACAGAATACACAGAACTTTTGTCACTCGCTCTAACCTAGCCACAGCCTATGACCAGTGGGGCCATGCTGACTGGGCGTCCACGCGCGCAGAAACTCTTTTGCCACCGCGGCTGCTGCTAGCCCCAGAGGCCGACGGGTGGGGTCAGAGCACTCGCGGGCCCAGCTGCCAGCGGCGGGACAGCGCAGAGGCTGACAGGTGGCCAAATGGGAGCGCGGGTTGAGACCTGGAATGCTGGGAGGGGGGGGTTTCTGCAAGATCTACTGGGTGGCTGTCTGGTGGACCACGAGGGAGCGCGGGTTGCGAAGAAAAAGGAACAGGGGGTATGTGCAAAACGAGCTTAGCCGTACTGTTCCTCTTCTCCTCTACGCCGCGCGACAGATCGGTGTTCGGCAGAGTGGGCGCGCGCAGGGATCGAACGCGCGACGCGGCGCGCGCGCGGAGGCGGAGCCACTGCGGTAGGTTGGGGTTGGTGTCAGGGAAGCGGGCGAGGCCTAGATAGGGTTCTACGCAGAGCGCGAGCGTGCAGACACCGGTGCACTCCGACGCGCGGAGGCCGTTCGACGCAAAGTCCGGCGAGGCTAGGGGGTTACAGAGAGGCGGACCATGTCCAGGAGAGAGAAGAGCTCACCGGGAGGGCGTCGGTGTAGGTGGATCGGGCTGGGAGGCAGGGGATCGACGCCGAGGCAGAGGCCGGGCGATCTAGGGTTTGGCGTCGGCTCGTCGGCGTACTCCGGCGCTGGTGCTTCTCCTCCTCCGCGACAGGTACTGGTCGACGCAGAGAAGCCTCCTCGTACTCCTGGACCACCTCCACGTCGCGCGAACGGGCTGGATCGGAGAAGCGTCGGTGTAACCGACGGTGGCCGGTGATGATGAAGACGGTGGCGGGGAGGAAGGAGAGGAGAGCCAGGGCGCTGGGGCTGGATCTGGCGAGGCAGAGAGGAGAGCCGTGTGGGTGTGGATAAGCAGAGAGGGGGAGGTACCGTGGGCACAGGATAGATGGTTAAAGGTGGCCTCGGGTGCCACCTTTTCCTCCTCCTTGCTCACGTGCTAGGGTCGGCAGGGCAGGGCAGGTAGAGGAGGGGGCTTCCAGGTGGGGCATGGTGGTCTAGGAGGGTAGGCTCGGGCTGGGGTCCTCTTGGCAGAGAGGGGGAACTAGAGAAAGGAGAGGGGGTAGGCTCGGGCTAGGTTAGGGTTTGGAGCTAGGCTCGGGTAGAGGGTAGCTAGGGCAGGGGTAAGGTGGCCAGGGAGAGAGGGTGGCCGGTGGGGCCAGCTAGGTGAGAGAGAGAGACCGAGAGAGAGAGAGATGGTTTAGGCTTTGGTTTGTATTAGGTATAGATTAGGGTTTTAGGAGAGGGGGTATGGTGATGATGGGTAGGTGATTAGGGGGTAGGGTCTTGGCATGAGGTGACCAACACCATGCAAGGATAGGAGAGATGGAGAGGGGAGAGGAATTGTTCTAACACAAAGTGTTGACAAAAGAAAGAAAAGAAGAGATGGGGTATGGTTTAGATTAGAGGAGATGGAGAGGTTTGAAACTAGGGTTTAAGCAAGATCAAAATAGACCAAGCCAAAAGAAAAGATAGAGATAGAGATGATCCACTCCAAGAACAAATGGAAACCAAAAACTAGAAAAGGTGGCACTTGCATGGCCCATGCAAAATTAATTAATGCCATGCTTGTTTTTGTGAAAACAAGATTGTTGCATGGCATTACTAGTTTGCATTCCCAAAATTGGAATAAAGGCCAAGCAAAAAGAATTAAGAGAAAGCTCCAAGTGGAGTAGATGGAGATGATCACATTTGATTATGTTTGGGACTTGCTAGTGTGTATATTCCACTAGATGATTATTAGTCACAAAAATATTCCAACATGAGCATAATTCCATGATAATCCATATGGAAGCTAGGACAAAGGATTCCACTCACAAGGCATGCAAAGGTGGCCATGTGGCTCTCATATATCAATGATGTAAAAACAACATGATGCTAAGATGAGAGCATGTGGAAAAAGAATTGGATCCATCCCAACCCACATGAGCTAGAGGTAAACTTAAATAAAAGCCAAGCTCATATTTGGTTGGATGGTGGAATTATAAGGTGGTGAAAGAAAGGTGGAGGAGTTAATAAGAGATATGCCCCCAACTCAACTTGGGCATTTAAACAATATATCAAGAACAAAATACAATATCAAGAGGCAAATACAATTAATAATGCATATGAGATAAGAACCAAATCAAAAAGGGTTTTATATGATGCTCAAATGCAAGGTGGCATGATGACATGAGCATGATATAATGATGATGCAACAATTATATATTTGAAGTAGCCATTATATTACTAGACCAAGTAGCATTACAATTGTTAGACAATTGGGATGCTACAACTCTCCCCCACTAAACAGGAATCTCGCCCCGAGATTCTAGGAAGAAGAAGACACAAATAGGGTAGGATACTTGACACGGAGCTCATCTTCACGTTCCCAAGTGGCTTCATCAACGGAATGGTGCGACCACTGCACCTTGCAGAACTTGATGGACTTGTTGCGAGTCCTTCTTTCTGCGACTTCGAGGATTTTTGTGGGGTGTTCTTGATAAGACAGGTCTTCTTGGAGATTGATAAGCTCATGGTCCACGGTCCTGCCGGGATCCTTGAAGCACTTCTTGAGCTGAGAGATGTGGAAAACATCATGGACCTTGAGTTTTTCCGGGAGCTCAAGAGCATAAGCAACTTCCCCTCTTCTTCCACGAACTTTGAAGGGACCGATGTATCTAGGAGCCAGCTTTCCTTTGATACCAAAGCGGTGCGTGCCTCTCATGGGAGTGAAATGAAGGTAAACGAGATCACCAGGGACATACTCCATGTCCGTGTGCTTCCTGTCATAATTGCTCTTCTGGCGACTTTGAGCAATCCTCAGATTTTCAAGAATGATGTGAACCTTCTCCTCCGCTTGAGTCACAATGTCAGGGCCAAACAAAATTCTTTCACCTGCACCCGACCAACCAATCGGAGTTCTGCATTTGCGGCCATAGAGAGCCTCAAATGGTGCCATCTTTAGACTTTTCTGGAAGCTGTTGTTGTAAGAGAATTCAGCATAAGGAAGACATTCTTCCCACTTCATGCCAAAAGAGATGACGCAAGCACGAAGCATATCCTCCAGAATCTGATTGATCCTTTCAACTTGCCCTTGCGACTGAGGGTGGTAAGCTGTGCTGAAGTTCTACTTTGTTCCCAAAGCGTTCTGGAAACTCTCCCAGAACTTGGAAGTGAAGATGCTTCCACGGTCTGAACTGATCTCAAGAGGAACCCCATACAGAGAGACAATTCTGTTGATATAGAGCTCAGCCAACTGAATTGCAGAAATTGTTTCCTTGACGGGGAAGAAGTGAGCCACTTTAGAAAGCCTGTCAATGACAACAAAGATTGCATTGTTGCCCTTCTGCGACCTAGGAAAACCAGTGATGAAGTCCATCTCTACTTTCTCCCATTTCCATTCCGGGGGTTTCAATGGCTGTAGAAGACCGGAAGGTTTCTGATGGACAGCTTTCACTCTGCGGCAGACATCACACTCCGAGACATACTTGGCACAATATCTTTTCAAACCGGGCCACCAATATTGTGTTTTCAAGTCCATGTACATCTTTGTGCTGCCAGGGTGGATAGAAAGGACTGAATCGTGCGCCTCCTTGAGAACTTGCTCTCTCAAACCCGGGTAGTTCGGAACAAACATCCGGTGTTCAAAGAAAAGCGTGCCTTGATCATCGACGTGGAAGGACTCATACTTCGGAAGCTGAATCCTGGAGATGATCTTTCTTGTGTACGGATCACCAAGCTGACAAGAGCGAACCTTTTCTTCCAAGAGAGGGGTTGCTAGAAGGTTCAGGAGATACCCTTGTTCCACAATTTCAAGGTTGAGCTGACAAAATTCCTCGCACAAGAGAGGCTGTTGTTCTTCCATCATGAGGTTGTTGACATAAGCTTTGCGGCTGAGAGCATCGGCCATGACATTAGCTTTGCCCGGCGTGTAGTTGATGGTCAAATCAAAATCATTGATTGCTTCAATCCATCTCCTTTGCCGAAGGTTGAGATCAGGCTGAGTAAAGATATACTTCAGACTCTTGTGATCAGAAAAGATCTCACAACGGTTGCCAAGCAAGTAGTGCCTCCATACTTTCAAAGCAAAGACAACTGCTGCGAGCTCGAGGTCATGTGTAGGATAGTTGATCTCATGTGTCTTCAACTGTCGAGAGGCATAAGCAACAACTTGTTTTTCTTGCACAAGGACCGCACCCAATCCATGCAAAGAGGCGTCACAGAAGATCTGGAACGGCTTGGATGTATCCGGAGGAACCAAGACTGGTGTGGAAGTGAGCTTCTCTTTGAGTGTCTCAAAGCTTGCTTGACATGCAGGAGTCCAAAGGTATTTCTTGCCTTTCTTGAGGAGATCGGTAAGAGGCTTCGCTATCTTCGAAAAGTTCTGAACGAAGCGACGGCAATAACTAGCCAAACCAAGGAAACTCCGCACTTCTTTGACATTGACAGGAGGAAGCCATTCAACAATTGTCTTCACAGTTTCCGGATTGACTGCAATGCCCTTGGCAGAGATAACATGACCAGGATAGGTTACTTGAGGCAGCCAAAACTCACACTTGGAGAACTTTGCATACAAGCGGTTCTCACGAAGCTTGTTTAGGACACACCGAAGGTGTTCTTCATGCTCTTCCTGTGACTTAGAATAGACTAGGATGTCATCCAGATAGACCACAACGAACTTATCAAGATACTCCATGAAAACCGAGTTCATGAGCCTCGAGAAGGTGGCAGGTGCGTTGGTGAGACCGAAAGACATGACCGTGTACTCATACAGGCCATAGCGGGTGGTGAAAGCTGTCTTAGGAACATCTTCCTTGCGAATCTTGATTTGGTGATAACCACTTCTCAAGTCAAGCTTAGAGAATACCACAGCTCCAGCTAGCTGATCGAAGAGATCATTAATCCGCGGAAGGGGATATTTATTCTTGATGGTTTTAGCATTGAGAGCCCGATAGTCAACACAAAGTCTATCAGTCTGGTCTCGCTTCTTCACAAAGAGGGTTGGGCTACCCCAAGACGAAGTACTGTGCAGAATGAAACCCAACTTCTCTTGTTCATCAAGCTGTCGTTTGAGTTCAGCCAACTCAGCAGGACCCATCTTATAAGGCCGCTTGGAGATAGGAGCGGTACCAGGTTCAAGCTCAATAACAAACTCAACCTCACGATCCGGAGGCATACCTGGCAACTCTTCAGGAAAGACATCTGGGAACTCACAGACCACCGGAACACTCTGAATAGCTTCCATAGCATCAACATTGAGAGTCGCCAAAGAGAAAAGCTGGATAGCAGGAGTCAGACTTGGAGAATAGACTATATGGCCTTCAGGAATCTTCAGAGAAACCGAGCGTTCAGCACAATCAATCACAGCTGCATTTGCTGTCAACCAATCCATGCCCAAGATGACATCAATGTTAGAATTGCCCGGAACAATTAAGGAAGCCGAGAACGAAGAGCCACCAATCTCAATTTGATTGCCATGGCTGATTTTAGAAGCTGCCATTGTTGCTCCAGGAGAAAGGACCATTAACCGCTTAAGGAGAGGATCCATAGCTAACCCATTCTCATCAGCAAACTTGGTTGACACAAAAGAATGCGATGCACCAGAATCAAACAAAACTCGTGCAGGGACTGAGTTAACGGAAAGCATACCCATCACAACTCCAGGTGCATGCTCAGCTTGAGCGGCGTTGATGTAGTTGGCACGAGCAACAGTAGAACCGGGCTTGGTGTTGATGTTGAGAGCCCGAGGTGGTGGTGCACGAACCAAAGGAGAGCTTGCCGCAGATCTTGGAGGTGGTGGAGGAAGAGCCTTGTTCTTCATCGGACAGTTCCAGCTTTGATGCCCAGAGTCTCGACACGTGTAACAAGCACCAGGTGGACGTGGAGCAACGTAGCCAGGGACTCCGCCAGGCGCTCCAGGGTAGTGGTGGTTGTAGCCCCTGGGAGCAGCAGTGAGGAAGTTTGGTGGCCTTGCCGCGTAGCTTGAAGGTCTTGGTGGAGCCGGGAGCGACGGTGGGGTGTTAGGAACCCAGACACGCCGCTTAGAAGGAGCTGACATAGCTGAAGAGCTTGCTGCATCACGGCTGTGTTTCTTTGACTCCTCAAACACTTGCCTACTTGCCTCTTCCTGCAGAGCTGTATGCTGAAGTTCCAGAAAAGATGTCGGCCTTGCATGTGTGATTGCATACTTAATCGATGCGTTGAGCCCTTGCCTGAACCTCTTTTGCTTCTTCTTGTCATCAGAGATCTCATCGCCACCATAACGAGAAAGGTTCATGAAGTTCCTGATGTAGGTGTTGACATTATCATTGCCCTGCTTGAGGTTGAGAAACACTTCCTTCATCCTCTCCATGACAATTTCTGACAGATACTGCTCTTTGAAAGCTCCAGTGAACTGTCCCCAAGTAGGCTGGAAACCAGTGCAGTTTGCCTTCAGGTAATTCTCCCACCAGAGAGCTGCATCTCCCTTCAGAAGGTGAGTAGCACACTTTACCCATTCTTGCTCAGGAACATCAGCAGTTGCCAGTAACCTTGACATCTCACGCAACCAATCATCAGCATCAAGTGGTTGATCAGAAACATCAAATTGGCGTGGGTTGAACTTCAGGAAGCTCTTGATGTCTCCTCGCTTGGGAGGTGGAGGTAGCGGAACAAACTAATTCCTCCTGACACTTCCCTCGAAACGCTGCTGATTCTGCTGCATTGCTGCCAAGGCATTGGCGATGCTCGACAACGCTGCCCCCAGTTCAGGTTGTATGTCCTCCTCAGAACGGCGTGGTGGTGCCATCCTATGATTGATATAAAACACAAGTCAGTACTATGATGGAGAATAATAATAATCCAAAATAGTACCAAGATGGAATTACTCAAGATTAAAGGATACAATTTACTAAGATGATATTAAAATATCAACAAAGTTCAAAGCACCTAGAAGATATTAAGCATATCGCACACGACTGAAAAGGAGTGTGGTACACAGATATATCAAAGAAAAATTTTCCACAAATTTCGGCATTAAAATACCAATAGATGCGCAAAACCACTTAACGAATCAAGATTAGTGACTCTACCAATTCAATATACAAGAGCGAATGATAAGAGTAGTGGTATGGTCGCGACTCCATCCCGCACTCAAATCATTACTCCGCACCTGAATAAGTAAAACACATATATCAACACCTTCTTCTCACAATGAACCTAAAGATTAGCAACTACAGAAACGAACACCCAAAAGAAGATAGCGTCGGTTAACAAAGAGGAAGACAGATCGCGACGGTATACAACGAATCAGGTAGATCGCGTCGGTTTGCAAAAGCCTGTCGGTATGGAATGTACCAACAGTTGATAACCAAAAGGCCGATAAGATAACAACTTGGATGCAACAGATAGACAAGGAATTACACACACACACACACACTCACACGCACAGATACACAACCTATGGTACTACGGAAACCCAGAACACGTGAACCCTAGTTTGAATTTAAGAAGAGGATTGAAAACGTTACACTTCCTTACCAGAAAAGGGTGGGTGGGTGGGTAAGAAGAAAAGTGGAAGCAGTCCTACTCTCGCGTTTTGTTTTTCCCTAATATATATAACTACCAAAAATATTTGCTAGACAGACAACGACCATTTGGCTGAGACCCTGAAGGGCGGGATGGCTCTGATACCAATTGTAACTACCTCGGTGAATTACGCTCCTAGTTACAAGCCTGGATGAGCAGAAATGGTTGAAATAGTACGGTGGGGCCCAAATGCCACTCACAGGTAGACCTTTCGGCCGTCCCAACCATTTCAAAACATCGGGACAAGAACGGGCGGCGTAATCGGCAGGCGAAGGGATTAACTACATACACAAATGAGTATGTATGCAAGCCACCATACAACAGTACATCAGAGCCATTCCATCTAAAAAGAAAGGAAATATAGCAACGCCATACGGCAAGATCGAAATATCCTAGATAGATATAATAGTTTAGGATATCTCCTCATACATCGAACATCAGAGTATCAAGCGGAAGCGGAAGACAAAATCCGAGTACGGATAAGAAGCAAATCGGCATAAGATGCCCCATAAATAAGCACATCCCGCCCACAGATCTCACGGATCCCCGTTCCCGAAATCTCTACACCGAATGATCGTTGCCCACATCGTCTGTCTCTTCCACCCAGTATCCATCTTGGGAGGGTACCTGTTCATCTGAATCAAACAATTTATCCTGTGAGACCCTAGGGGTACTCAGCAAGTCTTTATGCCTCTAAATGGGACACAACCTGGGGTGACGCAATTGCAGCAAAAGATAAACCCTAACAATTCTATAGAGACTCGCTAACCATCCGCCTAACCAGTGATAGACGGATGTCCGTGAATTAATAACAACAGTTATAACGGTAATAATGGTAATATCCACAGATCCATCCTCCTCCTCGCTTACCGACGAGGAAGCGGACGAACAACCCCCATCCGTTGGCAGTTTTATTATCCATTCCATGAGTATGGCACTATTTACTAGTCAGATACCTAGTCTAGTCAAATTAAAAGCGGTACTTTAGTTATACTTGTCTATGATCGAGAAACTATGCTCCAAGTCGTCCATAACCGCGGACACGGCTTTCAGAAAGTTTTACCCTGCAGGGGTGAACAAATAGCAACACACACTCGATATGCCTCGGAAAAACCAAATCAAAACCCAACGAGGCAGTCACGACAAAGCGATCACAGGATTCAGAAATATTTCAGGGGGCCACCCCATTGAGCTACCCGCAACGAAGTTAGCTGACTCCGAGACGGACTCAAGGTTTGCGTCAATGGCTGTGAACGACTGGGAACCCGAAAATGTGACTGGGCTTGTCGACACCGCGAAAACACTCCGCTTTCCTAAACAGTACAGTGTGCAGTACCTCGCACAATTTAAATAAAGCATTAAAGCATGGCATAAGTACAGGATAGTAAATAAAACCTCAAACTAGTTTGTGGCCCCAAGAAATAAGAATGAATCAAGCTCTGGCTCAGGGGGGTCCATAAGGCCTCCCGGATGTGGATAGCGTGAATATTCAAGGAACAGGAATCAAGTACTCGGGGTCCTACGGGACACAAGTGAGCCTGAAAAACCAAATAGCAAATATGGCTCACCGGTGCCACTTTCATTAGTTATCCCATTACTACTCAGGTTAAGTTGTTTAGGTACCTCGTCATCCATCAGACACTCACATACCCTACACATGCTGTTCTACGACTCGCATGGCTCAAACAACTCCTGTAGTAAGGGCTCATGGGATGGAGGAACAAGCTTCGGTGGGGTTTAAAAGTAAAGGCTATGCAGTACTTGGGATTCAATTTAATGCAATCGCGACTCGATGATGCAAGAATAAGATAGAGACAATAGGTACTATATGTATGCAAGCATGTGGTAGTGCTTGTCTGGCAACTCAGTTGAAGCGAGAGAAGGATCTGGGTAGTGCTCCTGGTTCTCTTGGTATATCCCCTGCTCAGCGTCTATTCGAAGAAGAACCAAACAAACAAGGCCAACATAAATAAAGTGCACAAGCATATGAATAAAGTGCATCAAGCAAACAATCATGCCATGATGAATGATGCACAATTTGCATGGCATTAAAGTGGCATGGCATGGGTGAAGTGTGGCAAACAATAATAAAGCATTTTATTGAGTTTTAATCCCGTTTTATACTCAAATTAGTTGCTGTCCACAATATAATTATATGATGCATGCTTCAAATCAAACCATGGAATGCATAAACAGAAAGGTCTCGTCGAGCTAATCATTTTAGACATATCATTTGTTAAATTTGGAGTTATAAAACAAAAGTCATTACTTTATTAAGTCAAAAGGGCATTTTATTGTAATTTTAATTAACTTGGAAAATAAAGTGTTCAAAATATTATTTGAAGGCCATATTTGAATTCCTCATATTTTTCTGATCTCAAAACATATGTTATTTGTATTATTTGGGTTTGTATTTTAAAAGTTATTTAAAAACAGAAAATAAAATTTGAATTTGAATTAATTTGAAATAAAATTTGAATTAAAACAGAATACACAGAACTTTTGTCACTCGCTCTAACCTAGCCACAGCCTATGACCAGTGGGGCCATGCTGACTGGGCGTCCACGCGCGTAGAAACTCTTTTGCCACCGCGGCTGCTGGTAGCCCCAGAGGCCGACGGGTGGGGTCAAAGCACTCGCGGGCCCAGCTGCCAGCGGCGGGACAGCGCAGAGGCTGACAGGTGGCCAAACGGGAGCGCGGGTTGAGACCTGGAATGCTGGGGGGGGTTTCTGCAAGATCTACTGGGTGGATGTCTGGTGGACCATGAGGGAGCGCGGGTTGCGAAGAAAAAGGAACAGGGGGGTATGTGCAAAACGAGCTTAGCCGTACTGTTCCTCTTCTCCTCTACGCCGCGCGACAGATCGGTGTTCGGCAGAGTGGGCGCGCGCAGGGATCGAACGCGCGACGCGGCACGCGCGTGGAGGCGGAGCCACTGCGGTAGGTTGGGGTTGGTGTCAGGGAAGCGGGCGAGGCCTAGATAGGGTTCTACGCAGAGCGCGAGCGTGCAGACGCCGGTGCACTCCGACGCGCGGAGGCCGTTCGACGCAAAGTCCGGCGAGGCTAGGGGGTTACAGAGAGGCGGACCATGTCCAGGAGAGAGAAGAGCTCACCGGGAGGGCGTCGGTGTAGGTGGATCGGGCTGGGAGGCAGGGGATCGACGCCGAGGCAGAGGCCGGGCGATCTAGGGTTTGGCGTCGGCTCATCGGCGTACTCCGGCGCTGGTCCTTCTCCTCCTCCGCGACAGGTACTGGTCGACACAGAGAAGCCTCCTCGTACTCCTCGACCACCTCCACGTCGCGCGAACGGGCTGGATCGGAGAAGCGTCGGTGTAACCGACGGTGGCCGGCGATGATGAAGACGGTGGCGGGGAGGAAGGAGAGGAGAGCCAGGGCGCTGGGGCTGGATCTGGCGAGGCAGAGAGGAGAGCCGTGTGGGTGTGGATAAGCAGAGAGGGGGAGGTACCGTGGGCGCGGGATAGATGGTTAAAGGTGGCCTCGGGTGCCACCTTTTCCTCCTCCTTGCTCATGTGCTAGGGTCGGCAGGGCAGGGCAGGTAGAGAAGGGGGCTTCCAGGTGGGGCATGGTGGTCTGGGAGGGTAGGCTCGGGCTGGGGTCCTCTTGGCAGAGAGGGGGAACTAGAGAAAGGAGAGGGGGTAGGATCGGGCTAGGTTAGGGTTTGGAGCTAGGCTCGGGTAGAGGGTAGCTAGGGCAGGGGTGGGGTGGCCAGGGAGAGAGGGTGGCCGGTGGGGCCAGCTAGGTGAGAGAGAGAGACTGAGAGAGAGAGAGATGGTTTAGGGTTTGGTTCTGTATTAGGTATAGATTAGGGTTTTAGGAGAGGGGGTATGGTGATGATGGGTAGGTGATTAGGGGGTAGGGTCTTGGCATGAGGTGACCAACACCATGCAAGGATAGGAGAGATGGAGAGGGGAGAGGAATTGTTCTAACACAAAGTGTTGACAAAAGAAAGAAAAGAAGAGATGGGGTATGGTTTAGATTAGAGGAGATGGAGAGGTTTGAAACTAGGGTTTAAGCAAGATCAAAATAGACCAAGCCAAGAGAAAAGATAGAGATAGAGATGATCCACTCCAAGAAC
This sequence comes from Avena sativa, assembly GCA_916181665.1. Lineage (NCBI taxonomy): Eukaryota > Viridiplantae > Streptophyta > Magnoliopsida > Poales > Poaceae > Avena > Avena sativa. Next base: position 136,241,467 of record OV702295.1, read on the forward strand.
AAATGGAAACCAAAAACTAGAAAAGGTGGCACTTGCATGGCCCATGCAAAATTAATTAATGCCATGCTTGTTTTTGTGAAAACAAGATTGTTGCATGGCAATACTAGTTTGCATTCCCAAAATTGGAATAAAGGCCAAGCAAAAATAATTAAGAGAAAGCTCCAAGTGGAGTAGATGGAGATGATCACATTTGATTATGTTTGGGACTTGCTAGTGTGTATATTCCACTAGATGATTATTAGTCACAAAAATATTCCAACATGAGCATAATTCCATGATAATCCATATGGAAGCTAGGACAAAGGATTCCACTCACAAGGCATGCAAAGGTGGCCATGTGGCTCTCATATATCAATGATGTGAAAACAACATGATGCTAAGATGAGAGCATGTGGAAAAAGAATTGGATCCATCCCAACCCACATGAGCTAGAGGTAAACTTAAATAAAAGCCAAGCTCATATTTGGTTGGATGGTGGAATTATAAGGTGGTGAAAGAAAGGTGGAGGAGTTAATAAGAGATATGCCCCCAACTCAACTTGGGCATTTAAACAATATATCAAGAACCAAATACAATATCAAGAGGCAAATACAATTAATAATGCATATGAGATAAGAACCAAATCAAAAAGGGTTTTATATGATGCTCAAATGCAAGGTGGCATGATGACATGAGCATGATATAATGATGATGCAACAATTATATATTTGAAGTAGCCATTATATTACTAGACCAAGTAGCATTACAATTGTTAGACAATTGGGATGCTACACAAGTACACATCAATAACATGTATATCACATATACCTTTGTTTGCCTTGCCGGCCTTCTTGTCTGCCAAATACTTGGGGCAGTTGCGCTTCCAGTGGCCAGTCCCCTTACAATAGTAGTACTCAGTATCAGACTTAGGTCCAACTCGGGGTTTCTTTTTAGGCATAGAAACCGACTTGCCGCCCTTACTTCCCTTCTGTTTTCCCTTCTTGTCTTTCTTGAAACCAGTGTTCTTATTGATCATCAATACTTGATGTTCCTTTTTGATCTCCACTTCTGCAGTTTTAAGCATTGACAGAAGCTCGGGGAGAGACTTCTTCATGACTTGCATATTATAGTTCATCACGAAGCTCTTTTAGCTAGGTGGCAGAGACTGCAGAACACGATGGTTGCCTAAGTCAATGGGAATCTATATTCCCAAGGACACAAGCTTATCGGCGTAACCCGACATCTTGAGTACATGCTCACTAACGGAGTTGTGCTCTTCCATCATGCAGCTAAAGAACTTTTCTGAAGCATTGTAGCTCTCTACAGCAGCATGTGTGTCGAAAATCATTTTCAACTCACCCATTGCATCAAATGCATTGCCGTTTTCGAAACACTTTCGAAGTTTTGGCTCTAGCCCATACAATATGCCGTAATGAACTAAGTTGTGGTCCTCCTGACGAGTCTGATAGACATTCTTCTCCTCGTCAGGGGCATCCTCAAAAGGTGGGAGGGCCTAGCGGTGCTTCTAGCACATATTGCTTTTGTGCAGTAGAGAGGAGAAACCTCAAATTCATGGCCCATTCGGTAAAGTTGCTACTTTTTGATGCAAGTTTCTCTTTCTCCATGAACACATTGAAATTAAAAGCAGGTGGTGCCATCTACAACAAAATTTGTAAAGTTTATACTAAGTTTATGATAGATTGAGTTCAACTAATCCACATTACGAATGAACTCCCACTCAAAAACGTCATCCCTCGTGCCTTTTTGGTGATTACATGAACCAAATCCACTACACCAAGTCCGATGATCACGTGAGTCGGTGTAGCTTCAAAGGCGAGCATCAAATGGGAATCATATGATGCCCATTTGATGCCCCATCAAGCTTTCTAATGGGTTTAGCTTCTATCCATTTAGTGAATTTATCAACTTCTACTAGCAGATGTGTAAACCCACATGGTTCCATCTGTAATGTTCCCACCATGTCTAGCCCCCAGACTGCAAACAGCCAAGTTATTGGTATTGTTCGCAATTCTTCAGCCGGAACATGTGGTTATCGGGCATAATACTGGCATCCCATGCATGTCTCAACCAACTTGTCAGCGTCCGCCTTCGCGGTCAGCCAGTAGAATCCTTGCCGGAAGGCTTTCACGACCAACGATCGAGGAGCGGCGTGATGCCCGCAATCTTTGAGATGGATTTCGTGTAGGATTTCCATACCTTCTAGCTGGGAAACACAATTTAGGTATACGCCACTAGTGCTCCTTTTGTAGAGTTGTCCATTGATTATGGTATAACCCTTTGCTCATCGTACTATTTGTCGTCTTTGGACCTTGTCGTCGGGCAAAGTTCCGTGTTCGAGATATTCCATGAATGGTTTTGTCCAAGCCGGAGGAACCTTTGCCACCATGTGGACGAAAGAGTCATATCTATCCAGATTGTCGATGTCGGCTCCCTTCACGGATGGTTTACGTAGATGATCTAGGAAAACTCCTGGCGGAATTCTTTTGCGCCCTGATCCAAGCTTAGATAGCAGATCAGCCGTCTCGTTTTGCTCCCTAGGCACATACTTGACTTCGTAGCCCAAGAAGCTCTTGGCTATCTCGTCCACTTCGTCTCGATATGCCGCCATCATAGGGTTCCGCGCATTCCAGGTGCCAGCCACCTGCTGGGCAACCAAGTCGGAATCTCCACAGCAAACTATGCGCTTGATGCCAATATACTTGGCTACACGTAGTCCGTGAATGAGTGCTTCATACTCCGCCATGTTGTTCGTAGCCTCGAAGTGGATCTGCAGAACATAGTGTAGCTTGTCTCCTGTTGGTGACTGTAGCAATACACCAGCCCCCGAGCCGCTGAGCAGCTTTGATCCGTCAAAGTGCATCACCCAGTACTCTGGTTCCGGCAACGGAGTAGCATCTGGCATCTCCGTCCAATCTGCGATAAAATCCGCCAAGGCTTGTGACTTGATAGCGTCACGTCTCTTGTAGGTGATCTCGAAGGCGGCAAGTTCAATGCCCCACTTCGCGACCCTTCCTGTAGCGTCGATGTTGTTGATAATATCGGACAATGGAGTCTTGCTCACCACTATGATTGGGTGCTCCTGAAAGTAATGCTGCAGCTTCCGAGAAGCAAGGAATACTCCATAAGCTATCTTCTGGTAGTGCGGGTAACGCTGCTTGGACTACGTCAAGACCTCGCTCACATAGTAAACTAGTTGTTGAACTCCGTGCTCATAGCCTGGTTCCTTCCGCTCTACCACGACGACGATGCTGATTACCCGGTTGGTTGTCGCCCTGTAGATTAACAGGGGCTCTCCGGGCTCGTGTGCTGCAAGGATGGGCGTTGAGGAAAGAATCTCCTTGAGCTGCTTCAATGATGTATCTGCTTCGTCCGTCCATGTGAATTTGTCCACCTTCTTCAGCAACTTGTACAGCAGCAGAGCCTTCTCTCCAAGTTGGCTGACGAACCGACTAACTGCTGCAACACAACCTGTTAGTCGTTGAATGTCCTTTAGGCCTGTCGGACGGTTTATGTTTAGGCATCATGTTGTATTTCAAAGATAATCAAAGGATTCTTTTAAATCGACGATTAAGTCATTTGACTTTTTAGACATCACCGTGATATCCTCCACATAGGCGTGAATGTTCCGACCAATTTGGTAGTGAAGGAAACGTTGCATTGTCCGCTGGTACATAGCACCTGCGTTTTCAGCCCAAAGGGCATCGTAACATAGCAAAATGTGTCGTATGGGGTAGTGAACGAAGTGGCCAATTCGTCCGACATCCTCATCTTGATCTAGTGGTATCTTGAGTATGCATCGAGAAAACACAAAAGTTCCGAGCCAGCCGTCGAGTCAATGACTTGGTCAATGCAAGGAAAAGCAAACGGATCTTTGGGACATGCTTTGTTCAAGATGGTGTAATCAATGAACATTGTAAATTCTTTGGTTCCCTTTTTGGGGACAAGTACAGGATTGGCCACCCATCGGGTGTGAAGGACTTCTCTGATAAATCTAGCCTTAAGTAACCTAGCTATGTCTTTGCCAATGGCGCGTCTCTTCTCATCTCCGAAGCGTCGTAGAGGTTGTTTCACTGGTTTGCATTTTGGATCAATGTTTAAGATGTGCTCGACAAGTTCCCTAGGTACACCTTTCATGTCGGCAGGTTGCCAGGCAAAGATGTACTGATTCTCATGGAGGAACTCGACGAGCGCGCTTTCCTATTTGGGATCCAGGTTCGTCCCAATGGCGGTGACCTTGGAGGCATCGCCTACCACAAGTTCCACCGGCTTGGTCTCGATGGCGGCCTTGAATGCGGGAGCGGAGTCGGAGATCTGCTTCTTCGACGTGGGCATCTCTGAGTCATCGACCTTGCTCTGGATCTCTTTGAATTCTTCGCTGTAGAGGACAGCTTCCGCAAAGGCTGCCTCATTAATCTTGCAGTCCCTTTCCTTGGTAAAGCTTCCGAATACGGTGATGACATCATTTGGTCTGGGTATCTTGAGTTTGTTGTAGACGAAGCATGGCTTGGCCATGAACATGTGGAAAATGTCGCGGCCAAATATGACATGGTACACGCTCTTGAAGGGGACCACCTCATAGGTCATGCGCTCTTGGCGGTAATTATTAACATCGCCAAAGGCAACCTGAAGTGTGATGCACCCAAGAGACTGAGCCTCCCGACCAGGAACTACACGGTGGAAGATGGTGTTGGTCCGACTTAGGTTTTCCTCCGTCAAGTTCATCTTCTACAGTGTATCCAGGTACATGATGTTGATGCTACTTCCACTATCCACCATACACTTGGTGAACTCCACGCCGTCAATCAAGGGGTTAATGACCATGGCATATTGGTTCTCCGTAGGAATAAGGTCTGGGTGGTCTGTCCTGTCCCAGGTAATTGGAACCTCTGACCAGCGCAGGTACTGGGGGACTGGGGGTAGAGTAGCCATCAGGATCCTCATATAGGTCTTCTGTTGTCGGACGGTGGGGGTGCCAAGGAAAGTGTGGTAGACTGGCGCCTTCTTCACGAAGGGGTTCTTGCCCTTGTCGTCGCTCTTGGCGGCGTGCTTGGGGTCAACATCCTCGTCCATGTCACTTGAATCCTTGGACTCCTCCTTCTTCTTCCCCTTGCCCTTGCCTCGCGGTCTGTTCTTCTGACTTTGCTTGTAGCCGGACTTCGGGTCTTCCTTGAGTTCGTTGACGAACTTGTAGTCTCGATTGGTATGGGTGGCCTTGCCATTGACATCGAGGTGTACGAGGCAGGGCATATCGCGGTACACTTCGTAGGTTTGGGGAACGCGGAGCAGCGCCGAGGTAGTTTTACTTCCTCGTTGCTGCCCACGGCCAGCTCCCCGTCCTTGGCCATGCTGTCTGCCATCACCTCGTCCTGCAAAAGTCATGGCGACCATGTCGGGAGATTGCTTTTCTTCTGTAGCGGTTTTCCGCTTTGTGCTGCTGTTCCTCCGATCTTGAGTTGGAACGGCTGTTGACGGTAGAGAGCCGTGAGCATCGTCGTCGGCAGCTGCGAACTCACTAGCCAACTGAATCATCTGGTTCAAGTCAAGTTGGTGATTGTCCTGCAAGTGCTTCAGCTTATGTCGGAGCAACGTTCCCCTTTCCAACCCGTCGATGAAGGCGGCCATGGTGGTCTGAGCGTGCACTCCTGCGCAGGAATTCTTCATGTCCAGCCAGCGGGAGAGGTAGGCGTGAGATGTCTCGTCTTTTTCTTGCATGCACCGTTGTAGATCGCCAACAGTGCAGGGACGCTTGTACGTACCTCGAAGTTCTTGGTGAACGCCTTTTGCATGTCCAACCAATTGCAGATGGATTTATCCAGCAAGTCGTCGATCCATTGACGGGCCATGCCTGCCAACATCAAAGGGAGGTACTTGACGGCAACGTTGGGGTTACCTCCGACAATCTCCACCGCGTTGCCATAGTCCTGCAACCATGTGGCTGGCTTGGCGGTGCCATCATAGGGCTTGATGGTCTTGTCAATCCGGAAACCATTGGGGTAAGTTGCGGACCATATTGCAGGTCCAAAACAACATGGTCCCAGGAATGGTCCTTCCCGGGCCTCGTGGATCTTATCGATCCGTGAACGTGCATCATACGGCTCCGGGTTCTTCTTCTTCTTGTCAACAAGGGATGGGTTGCGTGAATGATGCGGGCCTCCTCCGCCATGGTGACTGCTAGGTGGAGACGGAGGCGGAGGTGGCGGTGGGTTAGCCTTTTTGCTATTACCCTCCTGCGACGCCTCACTCCTGTCACGTTTGCTTGTCGGACGCGGAGGGTCATGGCTTGACCTGCTCTTGTTTCCTTGGTTCCGCTCTCCGTCATGATGGGTCTGCTCCGTGTTGTCACGGATGACGATGCTGCACTGCCGTGGCGGGGGCATATCCGTACGATGGTGAGCCTTGGGATCTTCGCGGTGTCGGGGTGATCGGGGCGGTGGCGATGGGCGACGAGGTCGGGCCTTTTCTCCATGGTCGGAGGATATCGGGATAGCATCCTTCCTGTTGCGTGCATCCCTCCGTCTTTGTTCTGATGAACCCGTCTGGGACCCGACATCAAGAGGAGATCTGTCCCTTGGCGGCTTATGCTGGCTAGACTGGCAAAACGCTGGGTCAGACTCAAGCCTCTGAGAGGTGGCCTTTTCCTGCTGCTTCACCGCCTTGGCCACTAGGTCATAGACCTGTTCCACTGCCTCAGGCAATCTATCCTGCTCCAGAAGGGTCTTGGCGACGGCGAGGTTAAGGAGTGGGGTGGGCATCACCTGTTTGCCTTCACTGTCAATGTATGGCTTGGCCTGTGCCGGCTTCGAGGGAGCCCATCCTAGGTTTCACCGTACACCAGGATCGTTGATGACGCGAGCCAGAGCTTTCTTGGCCTTCTGTTGTTGCAGCAGAGTCTTGTACTCGGCCTCCATTGCTCTAGCTTTCTCTATGGACTTCTACATCTTGACCAGATCAAGATCCAGCTTAGCACCTTGCTCCGTGATGGCCTGCGCTTCCTCCAGCAGCTGCTGGCGCTTCTCGTCAAGTTGAGTCACATTCCGGATATGAGCTACGGTCAGTGGCTCAACGAGGAGATCGTCGTACATCACTCTATCAGATGGAGTAAATTGGGCAGAAGCAGACGTAGATGCTGGAGGCGGCAAGTTTGCGGTGTTGTTGTTTCTCGGGCCGGTGCCGAGTTTCTGCAGCTGCTGCACTGGGTTAGGCGGAGGAGGCATGACCTTTGCGCGATCATCGTCAGCAGCAATAAGTGGCCCCTTCCCCTTTTCCAGCGTTGTAGCGGAGCTCGTCCAGGTTGATCTTCATCCATCACCGTCCCAATGGTGACGAACACCTCTTGAGATATGATGGAATTGTTGGCTTGCTCGTCACGCGTGTACTCCTCCTCAATCTCCTGCATGGCAGAGTCTAGCTCTTCTGGACTAAAATCTATCTCCTCCGAGTCTGCGCTGAAGTCGGCGTATAGCGCGTCAATCACAGAGTCGGAGGGTGCCAGGACATCCTCAATTACGGGGGGGTGGAGGTGCAACAGCAGCGACGATGACTGGAGGTGGCGGCGCAGTTGCGACGATGGCGGCCGGAGGCGGCGGTGGCGGTGGCTGAATCAGAGGGGCTCCATCAATGAGAGCAAGCGCTGTCTGAGCTGCCGCTTCAGCCTCCGCGTAGTTGTTGAAGGTGTTCACCATGCCTTCGAATGTAAGGCGTCCCGACGCCTGCTGCTGTCTTAGAGAATGCAGGAGAAGCGTGCCATGGTTCAGTCCTTCCACAAAGTGATACATGGCATCATCATTGGGGCAGTGGGCCAGATCGGCTCGTATGCGGAGCCACCTGGCCAGGTAATCGCGGGGGTTTTCGCCCTCTCTCTGAACGCAACACGCCAAATCGAAGATGGTAACCTCGCCGACGAACATGGATCTCTGCTGTCCAGACGCACGGGCGAAGCCGACGGACTTGCAGCGATTTTCCACCGTTATATCCTGCACAGGGGCGGTTTGGGTGGGCCTTCAATTTTTCCAATCTTTGCCGGCAAACTCCAAAGAGTGATCCGACATTGATCCTTCCGTGAACGTATCCTTCCCGTAGGTGGTCCGTGCGGGTCTTGATGCTCCTCCGACTCCTAGGGAACTAGTGCCTGAGTCGGTTTCGCCAATGAAGAGGTGGATGTCTCCGATAGGAACGATCGAACACCGCACAGGGTTCGTCTTCGCCGGGATCCAGAACTCGTCGGGAGGGACGATCGGAACGTTGCCGGCAAAGAGAACGCGACTGGTGGCCACGGTTTTGTCGATTCCCACGAAGATCTTGGTCCTCGCCCGCTGAAGAGCCTGAAGCGCCTCTTGCCCCACGGTGGGCGCCAACTATCGTGGTATTGCCGATGAGTACGCCATGGAGGGTTCCTCATAGTGTGTGTTTAGAGACGTGGGGGAAGGTGGATGGTTGACGGGTACGAGGTAACACAACTTACATAGGTTCAGATCCCACGACAGTGGGGGAATCCTACTCCTACTATAAATCACTATAAGGGCAATACGCCGAGTTACAGGGATTGGTTCGCTGTGCCAGGTTATCTGAGATTGTGTCCTAAAGGCTCCCATAGGCCCGACTTATATAGTCGCCAGGTCCTAGGGTTACAGGAAAAGTCCTAGCCGGACAGGTTACAGAGTCCTCCACCGTCTATTACTAGTCTTGAGTGTCTTGTACTCCAAGGCTCCGGGTACGTTGGTGACTCCAACCGTAGCCTTCCTTTATCCGGCATGGGCCTCCCTTCTGGATCCATCTAACTCGGCCGCCTAGCAGGCCATGGGCCATGCTACCAACTGTGGGCCACCCGGGTTATCCGGATAGGAGACATGCTATGAGGATACCCATATAGCATATCCCCAACAGTCACCCTATGGTTCGCGAATAACACGGACATGATCAAGACCCTTCTCCAATCAATATTCAGTAGCGGGACCTGGAGATCCATACTGACTCCCACACATTCAACGATGACTTTCCTGTGATCGTCAGAACCTTTTACGCTAGTATCTTAATCCCTTTGTTTCACGATATATTACATGTTCGAGATTCGATCATCGGTATCTCCATACCTAGTTTGATCTCGTTACTGACATGCACTCTTTTCTCGTTCCCGTGATATAACATTCTAGTGATCAAATCACTTGCTTGCAAGCTAATCAATGTGATATCACTGAGAGGGCCCAGAGTATATCTATCTGTCATCGGGATGAACAAATTCCACTCTTGATCCATGATTCTCAATATAACACTTTAGTAGCTTTGAATCCATCTTTATAATCACCCAATTACGGTGTGACGTTTGATGTCAACAAGAAACTCTTCCGGTGTTAGTGGTTGGCATGATCTCATGGTCTAAGGATAAGGATCACTTCGTAAGTTGTTTATAGCAATGTAAACTCAATGACTTTGATCGTAATGCATACTTTGGATGAATGTTCATCACATCATTACACTAATGTTGTGATCTCGTTATTAACAACATCCAATGTCTATGATCAGGAAACTGTGATCATCTTGTGTAACATCCCAGATTTTGTATTTGGATGTTATTAGTGTCATGCATCATCCTTGCATCATTGCATCCTACAATTGGAAATTGATATAAAAATTCTAAACACCTAAACCTAGAAAGCCCTAATAGTGGTTGCCTTTTGTAAGCATTATTGTAGAGGTCAAGTAATGACCCTTCTAAAAACCTTGTAAAACATTAAACTATGGCCCTATGTTGACCACCTTAATTTTATAAAAAAATTTAGAAACAATTTTCATCAAGTTTGGGCTTGGTAGGCAAAAGTTATTTAGGTTTTATTAAAACAGAAAAAGGAAAATGATAAAAGGAAAAAAAAAGTGCAACCTACCTAACTTGGCCGCAGCGCCAGCCCACCAGCGCCCACGCGGCAGCCAGCCTACCCACACCAGCCGCCGCAGCCCAGCATCGGCCCGCTTCTCCCCTCCACCACTGATGCGGGGGTCCCACCCCGTCGTCTTCCTCCTGGAGACCACGGCAGACACAGCTCCTGCTGCGTCGGGACACCCCCGAATCCCAACGGATTTCGACCGCCCCCTTCCCCAAGTCTTGGACTATATAAAGCCGACCCGCCCCCGTCGTTTTCCCCTCGATTTTCTCAAACCCTAGCCCAATTCCGAACTCGCCAAAGCAGCCGCCGTCAGAGCCCGAGGTTGGCGACTCTCCAGGGCACCTCGAGGCTCGTTACGCCTTCCACCCTTCTCGCCCCGACCTACCCTAACCGCCCGTCTGACCCGTTGCTTCCGAAACGCAGGATATCACCGGCAATTGCTCGCCGGAGCCGTCGGACCCGAGGAGAGGAACGGCCGACGCCGGGAGAAGGAGGAGGAGAGGGATCGCGCTGAGACCGCTAGGGGATTCGCCATCGACGTGCGCATCGGGGGCCAGATTCGCCGCCTTCGCTAGGACCGCCAATACCTCCGACTACCGTCGACTCTGCCGCCGCCGCCGTCGTCTCCATCGCCGCCACCACCACAGGTCAGTGGAGCCGTTTAGGCCGTCCGATTCAAATCCTGCGGGCCAGATTAGAAGGGGGGGGGGGCGAAGGGGTATCGGCCAACCACGCAGAGCCGCGTGGAAAGCGCATCGCCGCCACACCGCGTCGCCCGCCTGGCCAGCTGGCCCAACCAGAAGCCGCCACTTGGCGCGATCTGAGCTAGGGTTTAGGCTCGATTGTTTTGATTTTTGCAGATTAAGTTTAATATTGCGAAAATCATAGAAAAATAACTACTTGGCCAATTTTATCTTATGATATACCGTTGGATTCCTAATTTTGAGTAGAATCTAAATCTGCACTAATATCCCAGGTTCACAGTAAGTTTTTAGGTGTAGATTTTAATCATTAGATTAGAGAGTTTAATCTATAGAAAAATAATTAAAATTCTATTTTAATTGATTCTTGTTGCAGTAATTTTGTTTCCACAATACCTACTGACCCAAATCGTTAAGCTTTGCTTAGGATCATTAGATCTAACTTGGGCTAATTAGATGGTTTGAGCTCCTTTAAACCTAGGAATTGTTTTAGTGATTCAATTGGATCTAAATCTTTGGGGAATCAATTCTAGTGACACCCTTACACTATCACAACCCAAAACTTGCTACCTTGATTAATTTAGAAGAACCAACCTTGCATAAAATATCATGTTGCATGCATGCATGATTTTCTTTGTGATATGCTTTGAGCAAGTTGTGATCAGATCTATGTTTGTGATTCGTTAGATTGCTCGGAGTGCGCTAAGGAGTGCTATTGTGTAGAGTGCTACTCGGATCAAGGCAAGTTACACCAATTGTTCATAACTTTTGTCCCAGTTTTGATTCTATGCATGTGATCTTCAAAATTCTGTAGTATGCATGTGTAGGATGTTCTAGTAGAATTTTTCCTTAGTATTATTTTGCAAGTGCGATGAGTTTGTAGTATGTCATGAGTAGCTCTATACTTAGGATTTCCCAACCTAATAGGTTACCCCTATTTTTGCTAAGTATTGATTGCTATGCTATCTATACAAAGTACCGTTGGGGGGTTCGAAAGACAAAGAATTTTTCTAAGTATAAAGGCTCTCTAGAGCAAACTTTTCTTCTCAAATCCACTTCAAAATAAAACTAAGTTTTCTTCTGGGCGGAATGGTTGTCGGGTCAACGAGTGAGATTTTGGTGGAGGATGGCCGCCTAGGAATCAAAGAAGTCTGCCATGTTTCAGAATTCAGAAGCTTCCAGTGCAACCACAATACATTATGGGCTCTGTCTTGGCCTAGTAGTTAGTGGGAAACCTCACCTGGGTACCAACATTTGGAGGTTCTTGGCACGGTTGGATCCGGAAGGTAGAGGGGCTACTAAGGGAAAGCCTCGCCATGGTCTTGTCTGTAAAAGGACTTGATCATGGATTGTGGGTAAAGTGCACAAACTCTCGAGAGTATTGCAATCTGATCGATCAGCCGTGTTCATGGTAACAGAACAACAATGAGCGTCTGAAGGATGGAGCCTCTGAAGGATCTTCCTCTCTCTTTTCTAAAAACAAAGTTTTGAAACCCCATGGCATGCGTAATATCGCTAATGGGTGGGAATTTGGGAACTTGGTGTGTAATATCCAAGTGACGCTTGGTGCGTAATATCCAAGTGTTTGGTTGTTTGGACACTTGGTGCGTAATATCCTCGTGTGCCACTCGACCTTATTTTATCTAAGCAAATGTTTACAAAGTAGGACAATTCTCTCTTCTTCTCTCTACTTAAGAAAACTAGCTTTGAGCAAATGAAGTCTATAGCCTATACCAGCCTTGCATGTAGAGATAGTCTTTTCTCTCCTTGGTGTAATTTGCCAATACATTCAAAGTATTGACCCAACTTGTTGGCTGCAAGTCTTATGTGCAGAATCCGAAGATTGAAAGGTGCGTAGGGATCGCGGGTCTACACTCAACAAGCCTGGGGCGTTGATGGACTCATGCTGCTTTTATGTTTCCGCTGTTATTTGAGCTAGCATAATGCTAAGCAATTTTTGTAATAAATTCATACTCTGGATTCTCCATGTAATACAGACTTTGTGTTTTACATGATATTTCATCGACTGTGAGTGCTAGATATTCATCTAGGGACTAGCATGTTAATCACAGGTACTTAGGATCCTTACCGATCCGAGGTCACTACAGATGGTATCAGAGCACATCGTTGCCTGTAGGACGTGACCCTAGGATTGGAACCACCTCTAACTTTTGTGCCTTACTTGTCCTTCTACTAAGTTATTTTCCGCACCTCTAGTATCTACTTTCCTCTACTTGTTTAAGTATCTAACCTTCATTCTTCTGACTCAAAGATGACAAGCTTCCTCTACGACACCGTCGCGGACATCGAGCCCCTTCGCTTTGGTGGATGCCTCATGGATCTACTCACACGCTTGGACTTTCCTCTCCCAACAATCCAGGGGAGCACAATGAAGAAACTCCACAAGGACGGCTGTTGGGGAGTCAAGGTCATCCAGCCAGGAAAAGAGCGAGGCAAGAACCCGAAGGAAGACATAGCAATCCACATTGTTAGAGATTCCAAGGAGAAGGCCCTTAGCATTAGCTTGCAGCAACTCATTGGTCGCCTATGTGGACGTCATCATGAAGCTCTCCAAGGACACTGCGGCGGCCTCTTTGGAATACGAGATGAGGAAGGAATTCCCATGGAGTTAACCTTTGAGGAAAGAACTTCTACCAAGCGCCGAAGAACACAATATCAAGACTTGGAGTGCCACATCCATGACCTTGAGAAGGGTACTTTCCTCGAGATGTTGAAGAACGACGAGCTATGCGCCCTCATCAAGGAGAAGGAAGAAATGATCAAGCAGCAGGAGGAGGCAATGAAGCTCCAAGAAATAAGATTCCAGGACCAAGAGAAGAAGTTCGCTAACCAAGAGAAGAGGGTGATAAATAAAAACAAGAGAATTAGGGAACTAAAACAGCAGATCGATGGAGATGAAGTGCAAACTGAAGGCCTTTGCAAGATAATCAATGATGTGCGTGCTTCCAAGAGGGACTTGGCAAAGCAACTTGAAGCCGCAAAGAAGACGAGTTTAGTGGAGGAACTACAAAGCGAGAAGGAGGGACTTTAGGAGCAGCTAGAAGCCACTACCAAAGAGCTACAGGATGAGATAAAGGACCTCCAAGAGAAGCTTGAAGCCACCACAAAGGAGATGGAGTTGTACAAGACAACTCTAGAGCAGGAAGGCTACTCGTTCGAGGACGAGGAAGAGGAAGGCGTGGAAGATGTGTAATAGTTGGACCACCTTTAATTCTATAGTAGAACATTATTCGCAAATGTAATAAATACCAAGACAAGTCTGGTTTAGTTAAACTTGGTTGTTTTCTGTGTTAAAGCTGTGTTATTATGTCTTGTGTGCCTTGTGTGCTTGGTATGTTTTCATAAGGGTAGGAGTTTACTACTTAGTCTTTCTGTCTATTTCTTAACTATTCTCTTAAACCCACAAATGCCGCCAAGACGTGCGAACTCCGAAATCCCGCCAGAAATAGCACAACTTTTGGCCACTCAGAACCAGCTGATCCAACTGCTCACTCAGAACATGCAAAACAACAACAACCCGCCGCCACCATCACCTCCGCCACCTCCTCAACAGGATCGCTTGACTCGGTTCTTAAGGCTGAACCCACCTACCTTCACTAGCAGCACTGAACCAATCATCGCTGATGACTGGCTGCGTACGATCAACAAGAAGCTAGACACCGTGCAAGCTATCGGAGCCGACAGGGTGCGTTATGCCGCACACCAGCTTGAAGGACCTGCTGCAGAATGGTGGGATAATTACCAAGTCACTCACCCGGATATTGATGCTATCACTTGGGAACAGTTTGAATTAGCTTTTCGCACTCATCATGTGGCTGCTGGTGTCATGACTCTGAAAAGGCACGAGTTTCGCGACCTACACCAGCTGCACCGTTCTATCACCGAGTATGGGGAGCTTTTCAATAAGCTAGCCCGTTATGCACCCGATGACGTTTCCACTGATGCCAAGAGACAGGAGGAGTTCTTAAGAGGGCTCAATGATGAGATATCCATTCAGCTTGTGGCTCAGAAATTTGACAACTTTCAGGAACTCCTGGACAGAGCCATTGTGGTTGAATCAAAGAGGAAGAGCATAGAAAACCACAAGAGGAAATCTAACCCTCACAAACACTCTGTTCCGTACCAGAAGCAGCGCAACTCCTCACCACCACCTTATAACAATAATGGCCACAACTATAACGGTCATAACCATGGTGGCCAAAAACACAATGGGCATAAGAACCGCAATGGGAATGGCAGCGATGGAAAGGATCTCAGTGAGGTGACATGCTTTAAGTGCAACAAGACAGGGCACTATGCAACCTCTTGCCCCGAGAGGAAGAATGGCAATGGCAATGGGAATGGAAATGGACACAACCATGGCAATGGAAACGGGAAGAAGCCAAATCCGTTTGTCAAAGCCACGGTGAATCATGTTTCTATGGAGGATGCTTGTGATGCGCCAGACTCTGTGATTGGTAAGTTCAAACTCAACTCTATTCCCGCAGTTGTTCTTTTTGATACCGGTGCATCGCATTCATTCATATCAAGGGTATTTGTGGATAGAGGCAAGATACCAACGGAGACTATAAACTTTCCTCTAAGGGTAAGTTCTCCTGGGGGAGAAATTGTGGCAAACTCCGGTTGACGGGAATGAGAACTATGGATTGGGACACACATTTTTCCCACCAGCCTAGTGGTTCTAGAATCACAAGGATTAGACATAATCTTGGGCATGAATTGGATGACCGAATTTGAAGGAGTCATAGATTGTTCCAAGAGAACTGTCATGCTCACAACTCTGGAAGGAAAGAGGATTCGTATCAAGTCGAATTTCGCACTTAAAGAAGTCATGGTGAACTCTCTTAAGGGGGTTAGCTTGGAGGAGGTACCTATTGTAAAGGAATACCCAGATGTCTTCCCGGAGGAACTACCAGGAATGCCACCTGACCGTGATATCGAGTTCCTCATTGACTTGATGCCAGGCACGGGGCCGATAGCTAAGAGACCATACAAGATGGATGTGGACGAGTTAAAGAAACTCAAGAAACAACTTAGGGAACAATTGGACAAGGGGTTCATTCAACCCAGCGCGTCATCTTGGGGAGCACCCGTCCTATTTGTGGAGAAGAAGGATAAAACCAAGAGGCTGGTTGTGGATTACCGCTCGTTAAACGAGGTGACGATCAAGAATAGGTATCCTCTACCCAACATCAACGACCTGTTTGACCAGTTAAAAGGAGCCAGTGTGTTCTCAAAGATCGATCTGCGATCAGGCTATTTTCAGCTGAATATTCGAGAACAGGATGTGCCCAAAACAATGTTCACCACAAGATACGGATTGTATGAGTACACCGTAATGTCGTTTGGTCTGACCAATGCCCCAGCATACTTCATGACCATGATGAACAAAGTGTTCATGGAATATTTGGACAAGTTTATCGTGGTATTCATAGATGATATACTCATATACTCTAAGGATGAGAGGGAACATGAGAAACATCTGCGCCTTATCATGGAGAATCTAAGAGAACACAAGTTGTATTCCAAATTCAGCAAGTGCGAGTTCTGGTTAAAGGAAGTGGGATTCCTTGGTCATGTTGTGTCAGCTAAAGGAGTTGCCTTAGATCCTAGTAAGGTAGCTTCCGTGACGGAATGGGAGTCACCCAAGAATGTGGGAGATATTAGAAGTTTCTTGGGCCTCGCAGGATATTACCGGAGGTTCATCGAAAACTTTTCCAAGATAGCGAAACCCATGACGGAACTATTAAAGAAGGAAAAGAAATTCCTACGGACCGAGGCATGTGAAGCAAGTTTTCAAGAGTTGAAGAAACGCCTTGTAACGGCACCAATTCTGTGTCTGCCTGATATCCAGAAGGATTTTCAAGTCTATTGTGACGCTTCTCGACAAGGACTTGGAAGTGTATTGATGCAGGATGGGAAAGTGGTATCCTATGCCTCCCGACAACTTAAGATCCACAAACACAATTATCCCACACATGATTTGGAACTTGCATCTGTGGTTCATGCACTCAAGGTATGGAGACACTACCTCATGGGCAAACATTGTGATGTGTTCACAGATCATAAAAGTTTGAAGTACACCTTCACCCAAAAGGAGTTGAATATGAGACAACGAAGATGGCTTGAGCTAATTAAGGATTATGACTTGGACTTACAGTACCACCCCGGAAAGGCAAACATGGTGGCTGATGCCTTAAGTCGTAAGGTGTATGTGAATGGACTTACCGTAGGGGAACTTCCAGAGGATTTATGCAAACAATTCAGGGATCTCAGGCTAGAGATAGTTCCGAAAGGGCACGTAGCGACTATGGAAATAGTGTCCACCTTCCTAGAGAGAATCAAGGAAGCACAGAAGGGAGATAAAGAGTTGGAAGAAATAAGAACCAGGGTAAGTGAAGGAAAGACTAAATAATTTCTACTGGATGAACAAGGGACCCTCTGGCATGGGAAGCGTTTGTGCGTTCCCAACGACCCCGATATCAGGAAGATGATTTTACAAGAAGCTCATGATTCTCCATACTCAATTCATCCAGGTAACACAAAGATGTACATGGATGTGAAGGATAGATTCTGGTGGAATAACCTAAGTAGAGATATTGCAGAGTATATTTCTCTGTGTGATGTGTGCAACAGAGTTAAAGCCGATCATCAGAAACCGGCAGGATTACTTCAACCACTACCTATACCCGACTGGAAGTGGGACAAGGTAGGCATGGATTTCATCACGGGGTTGCCCCGGACTCGTTCTGGATTTTATTCTATCTGGGTAGTGGTGGACCACTTTACCAAGGTGGCTCACTTCATCCCCGTAAAGACCACATATACAAGTGCTAAGCTTGCTAAGATATACATGTCAAGAATTGTAAGTCTGCATGGTGTTCCCAAGGGAATTGTGTCAGATAGAGGCACCCAGTTTACTTCAAAGTTTTGGCATCAACTACATGAGTCTCTTGGAACCCGACTAGAATTCAGTACTGCCTTCCACCCTCAGACAGATGGCCAAACAGAAAGGGTGAATCAAATTTTGGAGGATATGTTGAGAGCTTGCGCGCTGGACTATGGGTCTAGTTGGGACGATAATCTGCCGTATGCTGAGTTCTCATATAACAACAGTTACCAAACGAGTATCAAAATGGCTCCATTTGAAGTTCTATATGGCAGGAAGTGTAGGACTCCATTGCTATGGAATGGAGTTGGTGAACGCAGTCTTTTTGGACCTGACTTGATAAAGGATGCCGAAGAAAAGGTATGACAGATTCAGGATAGGCTAAAGGTAGCCCAATCCCGATAGAAGAGTTACGCTGACTCCAAGCACAGAGATGTGGCCTATGAAATAGGGGACCATGCGTATCTCCGAGTTTCACCCCTACGCGGAGTTAAGAGGTTCGGAATCAAGGGCAAGTTAGCCCCACGATTCATAGGACCATATAAGGTTCTGGCCCGTAGAGGAGAAGTTGCTTATCAGTTGGAGTTACCGGAAGGACTGACTGTTCATGATGTGTTTCACGTGTCGCAACTAAAGAAGTGTCACCCGGAGATGGCCGAAACACCGCTAAGAGACACCGTTCCCCTAGATGAGGTTCAATTGGAGAATGACCTTACCTATGAGGAAAAAACCCATCAAAATACTGGAAACAGCTGAAAGGATTACCCGCACCAAGACTATAAGATTCTGCAAGGTACAATGGAACCACCACTCCGTGGAAGAAGCTACGTGGGAGCGTGAGGAAGACTTGAAGGCAGAACACCCACACCTATTTGCTAGCCAAACCGAATCTCGAGGACAAGATTCTTCTTAAGGGGGGTAGGTTTGTAACATCCCAGATTTTGTATTTGGATGTTATTAGTGTCATGCATCATCCTTGCATCATTGCATCCTACAATTGGAAATTGATATAAAAATCCTAAACACCTAAACCTAGAAAACCCTAATAGTGGTTGCCTTTTGTAAGCATTATTGTAGAGGTCAAGTAATGACCCTTCTAAAAACCTTGTAAAACATTAAACTATGTGTAACTACCTCGGTGAATTACGCTCCTAGTTACAAGCCTGGATGAGCAGAAATGGTTGAAATAGTACGGTGGGGCCCAAATGCCACTCACAGGTAGACCTTTCGGCCGTCCCAACAATTTCTAAACATCGGGACAAGAACGGGCGGCGTAATCGGCAGGCGAAGGGATCAACTACATACACAAATTAGTATGTATGCAAGCCACCATACAACAGTACATCAGAGCCATTCCATCTAAAAAGAAAGGAAATATTGCAACGACATACGGCAAGATCCAAATATCCTAGATAGATATAATAGTTTAGGATATCTCCTCATACATCGAACATCAGAGTATCAGGCGGAAGCGGAAGACAAAATCCGAGTACGGATAAGAAGCAAATCGGCATAAGATGCCCCATAAACAAACACATCCCGCCCACAGATCTCACGGATCCCCGTTCCCGGAATCTCTACACCGAATGATCGTTGCCCATATCGTCCGTGTCTTCCACCCAGTATCCATCTTGCGAGTTTACCTGTTCATCTGAATCAAACAATTTATCGTGTGAGACCCTAGGGGTACTCAGCAAGTCTTTATGCCTCTAAAGGGGACACAACCTGGGGTGACGCAATTGCAGCAAAAGATAAACCCTAACAATTCTATAGATACTCGCTAACCATCCGCCTAACCAGTGATAGACGGATGTCCGTGAAATTAATAACAACAGTTATAATGGTAATATCCATAGATCCATGCTCCT
Organism: Avena sativa; assembly: GCA_916181665.1. Lineage (NCBI taxonomy): Eukaryota > Viridiplantae > Streptophyta > Magnoliopsida > Poales > Poaceae > Avena > Avena sativa. Next base: position 136,260,824 of record OV702295.1, read on the forward strand.
CCTCGCTTACCGACGAGGAAGCGCACGAACAACCCCCCATCCGTTGGCAGTTTTATTATCCATTCCATGAGTGTTGCACTATTTACTAGTCAGGTACTTAGTCAAATTAAAAGCGGTACTTTAGTTATGCTTGTCTATGATCGAGAAACTGTGCTCCAAGTCGTCCATAACCGCGGACACGGCTTTCAGAAAGTTTTACCCTGCAGGGGTGCACAAATAGCAACACACACTCGATCAACCTCGGAAAAACCAAATCAAAACCCAACGAGGCAGTCACGACAAAGCGATCACCGGATTCAGAAATATTTCAGGGGGGCACCCCATTAAGCTACCCGCGACGAAGTTGGCCGACTCCGAGACGGACTCAAGGTTTGCGCCAATGGCTGTAAACGACTGGGAACCCAAAAATGTGACTGGGCTTGTCGATACCGCGAAAACACTCCGCTTCCCTAAACAGTACAGTGTGCAGTACGTCGCACAATTTAAATAAAGCAGTAAAGCATGGCATAAGTACAGGATAGTAAATAAAACCTCAAACTAGTTTGTGGCCCCAAGAAATAAGAATGAATCAAGCTCTGGCTCAGGGGGGTCCATAGGCCTCCCGGATGTGGATAGCGCGAATATTCAAGGAACAGGAATCAAGTACTCGGGGTCCTACAGGACACAAGTGAGCCTGAAAAACCAAATAGCGAATATGGCTCACCGATGCCTCTTTCATTAGTTATCCCATTACTACTCAGATTAAGTTGTATAGGTACCTCGTTATCCATCCGACACTCACAAACCCTACACATGCTGTTCTATGACTCGCATGGCTCAAACAACTCCTGTAGTAATGGCTCATGGGATGGAGGAACAAGCTTCGGTGGGGTTTAAAAGTAAAGGCTATGCAATACTTGGGATTCAGTTTAATGCAATCGCGACTCAATGATGCAAGAATAAGAAGGAGGAAATAGGTACTATATGTATGCAAGCATGTGGTAGTGCTTGCCTGGCAGCTCAGTTGAAGCGAGAGAAGGATCTGGGTAGTGCTCCTGGGCCTCTTGATATATCCCCTGCTCAGCGTCTATTCGAAGAAGAACCAAACAAACAAGGGCCAACATAAATAAAGTGCACAAGCATATGAGTTGAATGCGACAAGCAAACAATCATGCCATGATGAATGATGCACAATTTGCATGGCAATAAAGTAGCATGGCATGGGTGAGGTGTGGAATACAATAATAAATCATTTTATTGAGTTTTGGCCCCATTTTATCCTCATATTAGTTGCTGTATACATTATATTTATATGATGCATTCTTCAAAACAGAACATGGAATGCATAAACAGAAAGGTCTCATCGAGCTAATCATTTTAGACATATTATTTGTTAAATTTGGAGTTATAAAACAAAAGTTATTAATTAATTAAGGCAAAAGGGCATTTTATTGTAATTTTAATCAACTTTCAAAATAAAGTGTTCAAAATATATTTTGAATGGCATATTTGAATTCCTCACATTTTTTTGGTTTGAAAACATATATTATTTGTATTATTTGGATTTAGAAATTAAAAGTTATTTAAAAACAGATTTAAATTTGAATTTGAAATCAATTTGAAAAGATTTAAATTCAAACAGACAGGCAGAATTACTTTTACTACTCAGGTTTAGCTAGCCACGGACAATGACAGGTGGGGCCTGGCTGACTAGATGCCACAGCGCTCAGAAAAGTTTCTGTCACCGCGAGCACGCCCAGCCCGTGACACTGACAGATGGGACCCGCTGGCTCGCAGGCCCACTTGACAGGGAAAGGTGGGGAACTGACCACGTGGCGCGGTGAGGGAGTGCGGGTTGTGAACGGGAAAAGCCAGGGGGTTTCCTGTAAAAGTGCTAGCGCGGCTGACTAGTGGGACCTCTGGGAGCGCGGGTTGAGGCGAGCAAAACAGCAGGGGGTTATCTGCAAAACGGGATGCCACGTACTGTTGTTCTTCTCTGCGCCGAGCGACAGTTCGGTGTGCGGCCGACGCAGGCGCGGCGCGCGGGATCGATCCTGGGACCTAGGGCTCGCGCCCGGAGGGCGGAGCCACTGCGGTGGCCTGGGGTTGGTTGATAGGAGGAGGCTGGGCGGCTAGGTAGGCTTTCTGCGCGACGCTGGAGCGAACAGACGCCACGCTCGTCGGTGCACCGAGGGTGCTCGACGGAAGGACCGGCGCATCTAGGGCGGTACGGCAAAGGGGACCATGTCAGGGAGGTACATGGGCTCACCGAGAGGGTGTTGGCGGCGTTGGTTCGGGCAGGGGCGCTGGCGATCATCGACGTCGCAGAGGCCGAGCGTAGCTAGGGTTCCGGCGAGACGCGTCGGCGTGTAGCGGGTTGGGGCTTCCTTCTCCTCGCTGTTGTGTACAGAGGCGACGCCGGGGTCCTCCTGTCCTTCCTCGACGACCACAACACCACGCCCGCCTCCTCGAACTGCTGGTGGACGCCGAAGCCGACGGTGGCCGGTGATGGGGTAGACGATGGCGAGGGAAGGCAGGGAGAGAGGGGGCGGCCTGGGGTAGATCTGGGGTAGCAGGGCGAGACAGAGAGGTGGGAGTGGTAAAGCAGAGAGGGAGAGGGGTGCCGTGGGGAGCAGGTAGATGGAAAAGGTGGCTCGGTGCCACCTTTCTCTCCTCCTCCTCCTCACGTGCTAGGGTCGGGAAGGAGCAGGGCGAGGTGGTGATGGGGAGCTGGCAGGTGGCCCAGGGTAGGGAGGAGAGGGTGGTGGGGCTAAGGTGGCAGAGATAGAGCTAGAGAGAGGGAGGAGTAGCCTCGGGTTAGAGCTAGGGTAGGAGGGGAGGCTCGGGTTAGGGTTTTGTGTGGGGGATAGCTAGGTGGGCCAGGGAGAGAGGGTGGCCAGGTGGGTGAGATAGAGAGGGAGGCCGAGAGAGAGGGGTGGCATGGAAGCTAGGGTTTGGGTTTTAGAGATAGGGGGTATGGTTAGATTAGAGAGGGACTAGGGTTTAGGAGAGAGGGGTATGGTGATGATGGGGTAGGTGATTAGTGTAGAAGGGTTTAGGGTTACTCTTGTCAAGATCAAGCCAAGCTCAAACAAAGCTAGCCCAAAGAGAGAAAAAGATCAGAGGTGGTGAAGGGGTTTAAGCAAGATCAACTAGATCAAGCCAAAAGAGAGGGAGGGATAGATTAGAGATGAACCACTCAAGAATAAAATAAAATCCAAATGACAAGCAAAAGATGGTACTTGCATGGCCCATGCAAACTAATTTAATGCCATGCTATTCTTGTGAGAACAATAATATTAACATGGCATTATTATTATGCATTCCCAAAATTGGAATAAAAGCCAAGCAAAAAGAATTAAAAGGATGCTCCATGTGGAGTAGTTGGTGATGACCATATTTGAATAAAAATGGGACATGCTAGTGTGTATGTGCCACTAGGTATTTAGTAAGCCCAAAATATCCAAACATGAAAATACCCCAAAACAACACATATGGAAGCTAGAAAGGGTTCCACTCACAAGGCATGCAAAGATGGCCATGTGGCTCTCATATACCAATAATGTGGAAACAACATGGTGCATATAGGGGAGCATGTGGAAATAGAATTGGATCCATCCCAACCCATATGAGCTAGAGGTAAAACCCAAATAAAGTGCAAAGCTCATATTTAGTTGGATGGTGGAATTATAAGGTGGTGACAAGGTTAAGGTGGTGGAGTTGAAAGAGATATGCCCCCAACTCAACTTGGGCATTTAAACAATATATCAAGAAGCAACTACAATATCAGGAGGCAAATACAATTAATAATGCATATGAGATAAGAACCAAAACAAAAAGGGTTTTATATGATGCTCAAATGCAAGGTGGCATGATGACATGAGCATGATATAATTATGATGCAACAATTATATATGAAGTAGCATCTATGTAGACTAGGCTAGTAGCATTGCAATTGTTAGACAATTGGGATGCTACAACTCTCCCCCACTAAACAAGAATCTCGCCCCGAGATTCCTAGGAAAAAGAAAACAACACAAGGAGAGGCAGGTGTTCGGAACGAAGGTGATCCTTGTGTTCCCAAGATGATGAAGAACGGAATGGTGCGACCACTACACCTTGCAAAACTTGCTAGACTTGTTGCGAGTCTTGCGTTTTGCTTGAGAAACAACGGTTAGAAGAGTTGAAGATTTGTCGTGAGACAAGAAGGATAGGATGGACATAGCTCCGGTTTTCTCAAGAAACAAGATAAAAGACTAGAACCATTTGTGAAAGAGAAAAGCAAGATGATGTATTATGGATAAAGAAAGACACACCGTTAAGATTAAAGGTTTACTGATACTAGAGAGGATGAACATTTATCCCGCCGGAAGAAAAGAAGCTAGATTGGAGAGGTTTGGACCACTATGACAATAGCATCGTATCTTCTCTCGGATTTGAGAAATGAAATACGGAAACAATATTGCCTTCAAACAATAGAGTCCCTTGATATCAACGGAAAGATTTAGTTAGACATTGTCGGATTAGATTCTTGTTGTGCCGGTAAGAACCAAAGGATCACGCAATTGAGGTGCGCGGATATAACTTCCAGAGACGGATGTGAAACCAGATCTTGGTGGAATCCCGAGAAGCAAGAATATGGAGGATCTGGAGTTTATTGTAGAGATACTTATTGCTTTCTTTAGCCTTGAGGCTAACGCAATAGATTTGCGGCTGATGGCATCAACCATAATTGGCTTTACCACAGAAAAGAATTGATGAAACAAAGAGAGAGATAGTTTCCTTTCATCTTGTTTGGGGATGTCAAGCACCGGTAGAAAGACGAGGGTCGAAAAGAGTTTACGTCTGTTTCCACCAGATAATTGATGATTTTGCTCCGTGTGGAAAGGGTGAGATCACCAACAAGAGATTATTGATTACTTTCTTCGAGAGAGCACTCCGGAAAAACAAAGACGGAAGTAAAAGTATCGAGGGATAAAGGCCACTTCTAACTTCCGTGGAATGAGTGAAATCACATTAATTCACCAATTCAATGTACAAGAGCGAATGATAAGAGTAATGGTATGGTAGCTACTCCATCCCGCACTCAAAGCATTACTCCGCACATGAATAAGAAAACCATGCAACCCAACTACCAAAACAGATTGAAGGTTTTGACAAGGATAACTCATGGAACTTCGTTAGAAAACAAGGATAGATGCAAATGATTCGCCGGGTTCATAGATAGATAAAGATGATGATGTTGTCGTCATGTCTGAAATACCAAGCCACCAGAAAGATATGAAGGAAGATCACGGAGACAACTGCAAGATTCCACAGATAGAGAAAAAGATAGCACCACTTGAACAGAAGGAATACAAGATCTGTAAGGTCTTCATGGCCTCTGGTGGATTGAGCATAGACGACAGAGCGAGAGGGTTTCAAGAGATTACTAAACGAGATAGAGGTGAAAAGAACTCCATGTTGTTCTTGAAAAGATAGAGAGAGATTTAGCAGTCTTGAGGACAATCTTTTGCGGAACGACGATGATAACTTGCCAACAAGGAAAACTCCGGGTATGATTGAAGATGGAAGATGGATTAACAATGAACTTGCTGATTCAGAGTTGAAGCGATCTTTTTAGCAGAAGGACATGGTCGAGATAGGTGACTTCAAAAAGTCAGGATTCACGCTTTGAGACTTTGCACACAGGCAGTGCTCACGAAGCTTGAGAGAAAGAGACACAGATGATCTTCCATGTCCTTCCATTGATATCGAATCGGCAAGCATATTATCAACATATACCACCATGGATTAACAGGATATTCCCAGAATATCAAGTTCAAGAGGCGGGAGAAACGAACAAATGCTCGAACACTTCCTGAGCTCAACGCTCTTAGAAAGATCAATATTAAGAGCACGGGTTCGTGTTGAAAGAAATGCACTGGAAGAATAGATTATCTGGTCCTTCGGAAGAGAACAGGAAATGCCACCTGGTTCACATTGTTGATCGGATCACCGGTTACAAAGATAAAGAGATCTTGGTTAAGAACCGATGATAGCTCATACCTTAAGCAAAGCTATCAGAAGCGAAAAGATGCAATTCCCTCGTCTCAAGGAGAATTTGCAAATATGGGGTTGAAAAGGTGTGCAGCATGATGGACAGATGATAGACCGCCGTAGTGCCTTGAGAAACTCCGGATTGCCAAAGATGCTTGAATATGCATAGATATGATCACGGTGTACTCAAAATCACAGGAGATAACCGTCACCATTTGGAGGATAGTGTTGATAGCAATTTCCCTATTCCAATCGTCACTTATCATGAGTGGAATATAGCTATGCCGAGAGCCAAATTACAATCACCAGCATCGGATCGACACACGTTATGTAATTGGCCCACGAGAAAAAGGAGATGAACTGAAACTCCAGGATTAAGCGCCGGTGACAAAAGAATGAGTTAGCATGGACATGCTGATAAAAGAGAGATAGATAACGTTTCACACACGACTGGAAAAGGAGAGTGGAAACACAGATGTATGAAAGAAAAAAATTTCCGCATTTTTGGCATTAAAATACCAATAGATGCGCAAAAACACTTATCAGATAGAGATTAGCAACTGATGATTACACAGAAAGTGGAGTTTCTAGAAGGAAGGACACCCTTAAGAAGATGGCACCGGTTAACAAGGAGTCAGATAGATCGCTCCGGTTTTCAAAAGCCTGTCAGTATGGAATGTACCAACAGTGGATAACCAAAAGCAGATTGTGATAACAAATTGGATGCAACAGATAGACAAGGAATTACACACACACACACACACACTTTCTATGGTACTACGGAAACCCAGAACACGTGAATCCTAGTTTGAATTTTAAGAAGAGGATTGAAAACGTTACACTTCCTTACCAGAAAAGGGTGGTGGGTGGGTAAGAAGAAAAGTGGAAGCAGTCCTACTCTCACGTTTTGTTTTTACCTAGTATACATAGCTATCAAAATATTTGCTAGACAGACAACGGCCATTTGGCTGAGACCCTGAAGGGCGGGATGGCTCTGATACCAATTGTAACTACCTCGGTGAATTACGCTCCTAGTTACAAGCCTGGATGAGCAGAAATGGTTGAAATAGTACGGTGGGGCCCAAATGCCACTCACAGGTAGACCTTTCGGCCGTCCCAACCATTTCTAAACATCGGGACAAGAACGGGCGGCGTAATCGGCAGGCGAAGGGATCAACTACATACGCAAATGAGTATGTATGCAAGCCACCATACAACAGTACATCAGAGCCATTCCATCTAAAAAGAAAGGAAATATTGCAACGCCATACGGCAAGATCCAAATATCCTAGATAGATATAATAGTTTAGGATATCTCCTCATACACCGAACATCAGAGTATCAGGCGAAAGCGAAAGACAAAATCCGAGTACGGATAAGAAGCAAATCGGCATAAGATGCCCCATAAACAAACACATCCCGCCCACAGATCTCACGGATCCCCGTTCCCGGAATCTCTACACCGAATGATCGTTGCCCATATCGTCCGTCTCTTCCACCCAGTATCCATCTTGCGAGTTTACCTGTTCATCTGAATCAAACAATTTATCGTGTGAGACCCTAGGGGTACTCAGCAAGTCTTTATGCCTCTAAAGGGGACACAACCTGGGGTGACGCAATTGTAGCAAAAGATAAACCCTAGCAATTCTATAGATACTCGCTAACCATCCGCCTAACCAGAGATAGACGGATGTCCGGGAATTAATAACAACAGTTATAACGGTAATATCCACAGATCCATCCTCCTCCTCGCTTACCGACGAGGAAGCGGACGAACAACCCCCCATCCGTTGGCAGTTTTATTATCCATTCCATGAGTGTTGCACTATTTACTAGTCAGGTACTTAGTCAAATTAAAAGCGGTACTTTAGTTATTCTTGTCTATGATCGAGAAACTGTGCTCCAAGTCGTCCATAACCGCGGACACGGCTTTCAGAAAGTTTTACCCTGCAGGGGTGCACAAATAGCAACACACACTCGATCAACCTCGGAAAAACCAAATCAAAACCCAACGAGGCATTCACGACAAAGCGATCACAGGATTCAGAAATATTTTAGGGGGCCACCCCATTGAGCTACCCGCGACGAAGTTGGCCGACTTCGAGACGGACTCAAGGTTTGCGCCAATGGCTGTAAACGACTGGGAACCCGAAAATGTGACTGGGCTTGTCGATACCGCGAAAACACTCCGCTTCCCTAAACAGTACAGTGTGCAGTACCTCGCACAATTTAAATAAAGCAGTAAAGCATGGCATAAGTACAGGATAGTAAATAAAACCTCAAACTAGTTTGTGGCCCCAAGAAATAAGAATCAATCAAGCTCTGGCTCAGGGGGGTCCATAGGCCTCCCGGATGTGGATAGCGCGAATATTCAAGGAACAGGAATCAAGTACTCGGGGTCCTACGGGACACAAGTGAGCCTGAAAAACCAAATAGCGAATATGGCTCACCGATGCCTCTTTCATTAGTTATCCCATTACTACTCAGATTAAGTTGTATAGGTACCTCGTTATCCATCCGACACTCACAAACCCTACACATGCTGTTCTACGACTCGCATGGCTCAAACAACTCCTGTAGTAATGGCTCATGGGATGGAGGAACAAGCTTCGGTGGGGTTTAAAAGTAAAGGCTATGCAATACTTGGGATTCAGTTTAATGCAATCGCGACTCAATGATGCAAGAATAAGAAGGAGGCAAAAGGTACTATATGTATGCAAGCATGTGGTAGTGCTTGCCTGGCAGCTCAGTTGAAGCGAGAGAAGGATCTGGGTAGTGCTCCTGGGTCTCTTGATATATCCCCTGCTTAGCGTCTATTCGAAGAAGAACCAAACAAACAAGGGCCAACATAAATAAAGTGCACAAGCATATGAGTTGAATGCGACAAGCAAACAATCATGCCATTATGAATGATGCACAATTTGCATGGCAATAAAGTAGCATGGCATGGGTGAGGTGTGGAATACAATAATAAATCATTTTATTGAGTTTTGGCCCCATTTTATCCTGATATTACTTGCTGTATACATTATATTTATATGATGCATGCTACAAAACAGAACATGGAATGCATAAACAGAAAGGTCTCGTCGAGCTAATCATTTTAGACATATTATTTGTTAAATTTGGAGTTATAAAACAAAAGTTATTAATTAATTAAGGCAAAAGGGCATTTTATTGTAATTTTAATCAACTTGCAAAATAAAGTGTTCAAAATATATTTTGAATGGCATATTTGAATTCCTCACATTTTTCTGGTTTGAAAACATATATTATTTGTATTATTTGGATTTAGAAATTAAAAGTTATTTAAAAACAGATTTAAATTTGAATTTGAAATCAATTTGAAAAGATTTAAATTCAAACAGACAGGCAGAATTACTTTTAGTACTCAGGTTTAGCTAGCCACAGACAATGACAGGTGGGGCCTGGCTGACTAGACGCCACAGCGCTCAGAAAAGTTTCTGTCACCGCGAGCACGCCCAGCCCGTGACACTGACAGATGGGACCCGCTGGCTCGCAGGCCCACTTGACAGGGAAAGGTGGGGAACTGACCACGTGGCGTGGTGAGGGAGTGCGGGTTGCGAACGGGAAAAGCCAGGGGGTTTCCTGTAAAAGTGCTAGCGCGGCTGACTAGTGGGACCTCTGGGAGCGCGGGTTGAGGCAAGCAAAACAGCAGGGGGTTATCTGCAAAACGGGATGCCACGTACTGTTGTTCTTCTCTGCGCCGAGCGACAGATCGGTGTGCGGCCGGCGCAGGCGCGGCGCGCTGGATCGATCCTGGGACCTAGGGCTCGCGCGCGGAGGGCGGAGCCACTGCGGTGGCCTGGGGTTGGTTGATAGGAGGAGGCTGGGCGGCTAGGTAGGCTTTCTGCGCGACGCTGGAGCGAACAGACGCCACGCTCGTCGGTGCACCGAGGGTGCTCGACGGAAGGACCGGCGGATCTAGGGCGGTACGGCAAAGGGGACCATGTCAGGGAGGTACAGGGGCTCACCGAGAGGGTGCTGGCGGCGTTGGTTCGGGCAGGGGCGCTGGCGATCGTCGACGTCGCAGAGGCCGAGCGTAGCTAGGGTTCCGGCGAGACGCGTCGGCGTGTAGCGGGTTGGGGCTTCCTTCTCCTCGCTGCTGTGTACAGAGGCGACGCCGGGGTCCTCCTGTCCTTCCTCGATGACCACAACACCACGCCCGCCTCCTCGAACTGCTGGTGGACGCCGAAGCCGACGGTGGCCGGTGATGGGGTAGACGATGGCGAGGGAAGGCAGGGAGAGAGGGGCGGCCTGGGGTAGATCTGGGGTAGCAGGGCGAGGCAGAGAGGTGGGAGTGGTAAAGCAGAGAGGGAGAGGGGTGCCGTGGGGAGCAGGTAGATGGAAAAGGTGGCTCGGTGCCACCTTTCTCTCCTCCTCCTCCTCACGTGCTAGGGTCGGGCAGGAGCAGGGCGAGGTGGTGATGGGGAGCTGGCAGGTGGCCCAGGGTAGGGAGGAGAGGGTGGTGGGGCTAAGGTGGCAGAGAGAGATCTAGAGAGAGGGAGGAGTAGCCTCGGGTTAGAGCTAGGGTAGGAGGGGAGGCTCGGGTTAGGGTTTTGTGTGGGGGATAGCTAGGTGGGCCAGGGAGAGAGGGTGGCCAGGTGGGTGAGAGAGAGAGGGAGGCCGAGAGAGAGGGGTGGCATGGAAGCTAGGGTTTGGGTTTTAGAGATAGGGGGTATGGTTAGATTAGAGAGGGACTAGGGTTTAGGAGAGAGGGGTATGGTGATGATGGGGTAGGTGATTAGGGTAGAAGGGTTTAGGGTTACTCTTGTCAAGATCAAGCCAAGCTCAAACAAAGCTAGCCCAAAGAGAGAAAAAGATCAGAGGTGGTGAAGGGGTTTAAGCAAGATCAACTAGATCAAGCCAAAAGAGAGGGAGGGATAGATTAGAGATGAACCACTCAAGAATCAAATAAAATCCAAATGACAAGCAAAAGATGGTACTTGCATGGCCCATGCAAACTAATTTAATGCCATGCTATTCTTGTGAGAACAATAATATTAACATGGCATTATTATTATGCATTCCCAAAATTGGAATAAAAGCCAAGAAAAAAGAATTAAAAGGATGCTCCATGTGGAGTAGTTGGTGATGACCATATTTGAATAAAAATGGGACATGCTAGTGTGTATGTGCCACTAGGTATTTAGTAAGCCCAAAATATCCAAACATGAAAATACCCCAAAACAACACATATGGAAGCTAGAAAGGGTTCCACTCACAAGGCATGCAAAGATGGCCATGTGGCTCTCATATACCAATAATGTGGAAACAACATGGTGCATATAGGGGAGCATGTGGAAATAGAATTGGATCCATCCCAACCCATATGAGCTAGAGGTAAAACCCAAATAAAGTGCAAAGCTCATATTTAGTTGGATGGTGGAATTATAAGGTGGTGACAAGGTTAAGGTGGTGGAGTTGAAAGAGATATTCCCCCAACTCAACTTGGGCATTTAAACAATATATCAAGAAGCAACTACAATATCAGGAGGCAAATACAATTAATAATGCATATGAGATAAGAACCAAAACAAAAAGGGTTTTATATGATGCTCAAATGCAAGGTGGCATGATGACATGAGCATGATATAATTATGATGCAACAATTATATATGAAGTAGCATCTATGTAGACTAGGCTAGTAGCATTGCAATTGTTAGACAATTGGGATGCTACACTATGGCCCTATGTTGACCACCTTAATTTTATAAAAAAAATTAGAAACAATTTTCATCAAGTTTGGGCTTGGTAGGAAAAAGTTATTTAGGTTTTATTAAAACAGAAAAAGGAAAATTATAAAAGGAAAAAAGTGCAACCTACCTAACTGGGCCGCAGCGCCAGCCCACCAGCGCCCACGCGGCAGCCAGCCTACCCACACCAGCCGCCGCAGCCCAGCATCGGCCCGCTTCTCCCCTCCACCACTGACGCGGGGGTCCCACCCCGTCGTCTTCCTCCTGGAGACCGCGGCGGACACAGCTCCTGCTGCGTCGGGACACCCCCGAATCCCAACGGATTTCGACCGCCCCCTTCCCCAAGTCTTGGACTATATAAAGCCGACCCGCCCCCGTCGTTTTCCCCTCGATTTTCTCAAACCCTAGCCCAATTCCGAACTCGCCAGAGCAGCCGCCGTCGGAGCCCGAGGTTGGCGACTCTGCAGGGCACCTCGAGCCTCGTTACGCCTTCCACCTTCTCGCCCCGACCTACCCTAACCGCCCGTCTAACCCGTTGCTTCCGAAACGCAGGATATCGCCGGCAATTGCTCTCCGGAGCCGTCGGACCCGAGGAGAGGAATGGCCGACGCCGGGAGAAGGAGGAGGAGAGGGACCGCGCTGAGACCGCTAGGGGATTCGCCATCGACGTGCGCATCGGGGGCCATCTTCGCCGCCTTCGCTAGGACCACCAGTACCTCCGACCACCATCGACTCCGCCGCTGCCGCCGTCGTCTCCATCGCCACCACCACCACAGGTCAGTGGAGCCGTTTAGGTCGTCCGATTGAAATCCTGCGGGCCAGATTAGAAGGGGCGGGGCGAAGGGGTATCGGACAACCACACAGCGCCGCGTGGCAAGCCGCGTGGCAAGCGCGTCGCCGCCGCGCCGCGTCGCCCGCCTGGCCAGCTGGCCCAACCAGAAGCCGCCACTTGGCGCGATCTGAGCTAGGGTTTAGGCTGGATTGTTTTGATTTTTGCAGATTAAGTGTAATATTGCGAAAATCATAGAAAAATAAATACTTGGCCAATTTTAGCTTATGATATACCGTTGGATTCCTAATTTTGAGTAGAATCCAAATCTGCAATAATATCCTAGGTTCACTGTAAGTTTTTAGGTGTAGATTTTAATCATTAGATTAGAGAGTTTAACCTATAGAAAAATAATTAAAATTCTATTTTAATTGATTCTTGTTGCAGTAATTTTGTTTCCACAATACCTACTGACCCAAATCATTAAGCTTTGCTTAGGATCATTAGATCTAACTTGGGCTAATTAGATGGTTTGAGCTCCTTTAAACCTAGGAATTGTTTTAGTGATTCAATTGGACCTAAATCTTTGGGGAATCAATTCTAGTGACACCCTTACACTATCACAACCCAAAACTTGCTACCTTGATCAATTTAGAAGAACCAACCTTGCATAAAATATCATGTTGCATGCATGCATGATTTTCTTTGTGATATGCTTTGAGCAAGTTGTGATCAGATCTATGTTTGTGATTCGTTAGATTGCTCGGAGTGCGCTAAGGAGTGCTATTGTGTAGAGTGCTGCTCGGATCAAGGCAAGTTACACCAATTGTTCATAACTTTTGTCCCAGTTTTGATTCTATGCATGTGATCTTCAAAATTCTGTAGTATGCATGTGTAGGATGTTCTAGTAGAATTTTTCCTTAGTATTATTTTGCAAGTGCGATGATTTTGTAGTATGCCATGAGTAGCTCTATACTTAGGATTTCCCAACCTAATAGGTTACCCCTGTTTTTGCTAAGTATTGATTGCTATGCTATCTATACAAAGTACCGTTGGGGGGTTCGAAAGACAAAGAATTTTTCTAAGTATAAAGGCTCTCTAGAGCAAACTTTTCTTCTCAAATCCACTTCAAAATAAAACTAAGTTTTCTTCTGGGCGGAATGGTTGTCGGGTCAACGAGTGAGATTTTGGTGGAGGACGGTCGCCCAGGAATCAAAGAAGTCTGCCATGTTTCATAATTCAGAAGCTTCCAGTGCAACCACAATACATTATGGGCTCTGTCTTGGCCTAGTACTTAGTGGGAAACCTCACCTAGGTACCAACATTTGGAGGTTCTTGGCATGGTTGGATTCGGAAGGTAGAGGGGATACTAAGGGAAAGCCTCGCCATGGTCTTGTCTGTAAAAGGACTTGATCGTGGATTGTGGGTAAAGTGCACAAACTCTCGAGAGTATTGCAATCTGATCGATCAGCCGTGTTCACGGTAACAGAACAACAATGAGCGTCTGAAGGATGGAGCCTCTGAAGGATCTTCCTCTCTCTTTTCTAAAAACAAAGTTTTGAAACCCCATGGCGTGCGTAATATCGCTAATGGGTGGGAATTTGGGAACTTGGTGTGTAATATCCAAGTGACGCTTGGTGCATAATATCCAAGTGTTTGGTTGTTTGGACACTTGGTGCGTAATATCCTCGTGTGCCACTCGACCTTAGTTTATCTAAGGAAATGTTTACAAAGTAGGACAATTCTCTCTTCTTCTCTCTACTTAAGAAAACTAGCTTTGAGCAAATGAAGTCTACAGCCTATACCAGCCTTGCATGTAGAGATAGTCTTTTCTCTCCTTGGTGTAATTTGCCAATACATTCAAAGTATTGACCCAACTTGTTGGCTGCACGTCTTATGTGCAGAATCCGAAGATTGAAAGGTGCGTAGCTCGACAAGCCTGGGGCGTTGATGGACTCATGCTGCTTTTATGTTTCCGCCGTTATTTGAGCTAGCATAATGCTAAGCAATTTTTGTAATAAATTCATACTCTGGATTCTCCGTGTAATAAATACTTTGTGTTTTACATGATATTTCATCGACTGTGAGTGCTAGCTATTGATCCAGGGACTAGCATGTTAATCACAGGGACTTAGGATCCTTACCGATCCGAGGTCACTACATCTTGTTAATCAACGAACTAGTTTATGAGAGAGGCATAACTAGGAACTTTTTGTTTGTTTATTAAACACACATGTATTAACGTTTCCGTATTAATACAATTATAGCATGCAAAATAAACATCTATCATATAATTGGAATACACATAATAAACACTTTATTATTGCCTCTCAGGGCATATTCCCTTCACGCTGGTGCATGGCGGAGTGGCTTCAACGACACCATCACCGCTCCGCGTGACGGCGAGCACGTCCTTTTTGCGCCACATGTCGATCGCGGACTCAGCCTCCCACCATTAAAGTTCCTCACCGAGATACTCCACCATTACAACATTCACCTGCACAATCTCCTCCCCCTCCCCAACTCTTTTCTTGAACTTAGCGCTCATGCAGCTCTTAGTGAGGGATTTCTCAGTATTAGACCGATTCTTACTCTTTTACGGTGCTACTATGGTACTTAGAAGAACTCGATTAGTGCCGGAAATTCCATACACAACTGGCACTCTTAGCTAGTTCTTAGGAGAGACCTACTCTATCCTATGATTTTAGCTAGTGAGTCGCTTAGAAGATGGGCCGCCATGTTCTTTTACAACAAGGACATGTCGACTACCAGAAAGACGGAAGGTCTTCCGGTTTTCGTCGACTATGTTACTCCCACAAGGATACATGGGACACAAAGGCGCCAAAACTATTTGAAGATTTTATCCGTGCCAAAAGGCGGGTCGAGTTTTTGATGAAGCATCGGGGCCTGAGCGGCTCTGACTTGATTCACTGCTGGCTGGATCGTCAGATTTACCCTCTGCCGCACCACGGAGACCGTTTGATGCATACAAATAGGAGATACAAGAAGGACAGCATGACGGTTTGTCTGACGTGGATTCCCCTGAAGGACTATAAATCTCGAATGCAATTATTGGTAAAGGAGCGAGTGAACAAGAAAGTTCCCGTGCTCTCTATGCTGATGTATCCAGCAGAGAGACCTCTGACTCCGGTTAGTTGTCCAACTTGTATTTCATTTTTGTTCATCACTTCATCATATGACTTTACTTTTGCTGATATCTTTTTTGTCTTTTCAGCTTAGCGATCTCCCCGAGTCAGAGTTAGCCCCTATTGAGGGTTATCCTCCAGAAGACTCGGAAGTGACGACGGACGACCAGGTGGAAGAAGTTTTAGGCCCATCTTCCAAGAAGCACAAGGCAGAGGATGTTGTCACCGCTGGCACACAAGTGCTACTAGTGGTTAAAAAGTAAGTACCTCTTATATTTTAGTACTTGCCTTGTAATTTCAGAGTCTTAGTTAACACTTGTGTTTTGTGTGACTCAGAGCTAAATCTGTTTTGAAGAGAAAGTCAAATCCATAAGGCAATCTGACCAAGTTACTGCACACAGCCGAAACTTTAGATATCACCAGCCGCACCTTCTCCAACTCCAACCACTACTAAGTCTTCAACGCCAGAGGTTCCTTCCTCTCCGCGCGCTGGTAGTGCTACCCCTAACGCTCCCAACACCTCACAAATCCTATTTACCTTTGGTAGCCTAACAACTTACAAGGGTGAACCAACTAAGGCTAATTATCCCATCGATGTGTCATCGGGGTAGGTGGTAAAATTTAATGGTTCTGCTGCTTCCGGTATGAAAAGGAAGAAGAAAGACGAGATTATCAAACTGGCTCAAACAAGTATGGAGAAGAAAGTTTTAACTACGGATGTAGCAAGCCAGGAGACGGAGGACATGAAACTTGAAGGCCTCGCGGAACAAATCCAAGCGAGGGATTAGAAGATCCAAGATGGAGAAATTCCAGTGAAAGATGTAACTCCTATCTCCCTTGACGAGAAGGTTTTCCACAACATGAAACTTGGATTTGAGAAGTTGCACCTAGAGCACGTGGTAAGTTTTCTGAATCTCATTTGTAGTATTTGTTATCAAATCCTCTAGCCCCCAAGCATAAAGTCAGATAAAGGTCATGACGTTGGATCCGAGTTTATTCTTATATGATGCAAAAGAATGATGTAGCCCCCGAGGCTCATGCTGAAATTTATCTTAGCTTGAATTGCAGCCCGAGTCTCAGTAGTGGTCTGACTGTATATCATTTTAACTTAGATAAAGTTGTATCTTACAACCAGGAATTGCTAAAGAATATATGCAAGAAGAGAAAAGAGATCAAACCTTTGCATCTTGAAAATTCCAAGCTTCAGATTAAGAGGGATGAGGTAGAAGGTAAACTTTTCTAACACTGAACCGTAATTGCTTTTTTTCTTAGTCAAAATTATATTCCGACTGATATTTTTTTCTTGTACCCTTTGCAGAACTGTTGAGCCAGTCAAGAAAGATGGTGCAGGAGGTCGAGAACTTCAAGGTCCTCCAAATTGACAATGATGAACTTCACCAGGAGCTGAACAAGCTAAAGGATGATCTTGAGAAATCTGTGAGCAACCTCCTGGAGTCGAACAATCATGAGATTGCGAGGCTCGAGAAATTACTGGTCGTCCGAGATAAAATAATTGATGAGCTAAAGAGGGAGTTTGATAGGAAACCGGATCTGGTGCAAGCCGACCAAGCAGAGTCGGACAACCTCACGGAGGAACATTCCCAATGGAATCACTCTATGCTTGGTAATTTTTCTGGCCTGTCTTCCCCATGTTATTTCTGACTTGTTAGATTTTTGACTTTGTACTTGTCCAGGTCCTCTTAACCTTTCATACTCTTCTAACTTTGAACCTCATTTTGAGCGTATTAAATTAGTCGAACGTATAGTCTACGACTTCCGCCAGATTCTCGAAGAACCTATCAAGGCGTTAGAACTTCTTGACTTGAGAAAAATACCAATACTCGAAATGAGTGACAGGGACAAGGAGATTCCAAAGCTCATCGAAGACTAGAAGATATCGTACACTCGGACTGCATCTCAGACTTCCCTGACCATGGTCACGAGTCATCATGATGAGAGGCAAATCTGACAAGTCACCAAGGGCATCAACACCGAGTATGATGAGGATAACCGGCAAGACATCAAGGATATCCAAGAATCTTGTGCCGGTTATGCTTGTCGCGTGGTAGAGATAACAAACTATGCCACGCCATTTTTCTAGTCTGTCGGCATGCCTCCGACTCCCAAGGATCCAAAAGAAGAAAGTCTTCTCGAAGATGAAAATGCTTCCGAGTTGACAAATAAAATCGGTGACAACGACGGCTCCAGCGTTCCAAGATCTCGACCACCAGCATCTGCAGCATAAATACTTATGCATTATTCTAAAAAAATAATATGGTCTATAATGATGGGAACAATATTTTGTGTGTCTACGTGCAGTACTTATGTAAAAAATATGCTTTTACTCTTAGCAGTTAGTATATTTTGGTATGCTTGAAAACTTCTTAAGCACTTTATGTTTATGCTTATAATTTTATCTGGCTTTATGCCTCGTCCCTTTCATGAGCCGGCAAACCTTTAGCACAAAAACTTTGTCAAGCAATGGAAGCTCACTTGCTAAACCAGTTTAAACTCAAAAATAAAGCCGGCTTCCAGTACCAAAAGTTCATTACTTGGAAAATACCTGTGTCTATGCAATCCGATCATAAACCAAAGTATAAACATAAAATGAGATTTACACCCGAAGGTAACATTTTTATATTTTTTCAAAAATCATAACTAGAACAAACATGGTTATAAAGTACTTTCAAGCATCCTGGGATTTTTGAAATTGACATGCTCTTTTGGAAATAAGATGGTTAAAAACTTCTCAGAAAATATTGAGGTAACCAATACTTTATTTCACTTTGAACATGTACATATGATTACAAGAAAAGATAATTAATAATAGAAGGTACATAGTTGTGCAATGTTCCATTGACGATCTAGCTCATCCGGGTCTATACTACCGCCAACTCTCTTTCTCTTATGAGTATTAGGTCTTTCCTTGATTGGTCTCAAATCGGTTAAATAATATGACCCATTATGAAGAACTCGGTTGGTCATAAAAGGTCCTTCCCAAATTGGGGAAATTTTGTGTTTTCTTTTTTTCACAAGTCGGAGAACTAAATCATCCTTTTTGAAAGAATGATTTTGCACGCTTTGACTATGATACTTGCGTAACTTTTGCTGATAGGCTGTAGATCTCTGTTCAGAAATGACGCAAACTTCTTCAATTATATCGAGATCATTTTGTCGAGAAACTTCTGCATCCTCTTCCATATATGCTTGACTCAGGGAGATTGTTGGATTAAATCACTCGGAAGTACTGCCTCTACACCATAGACAAAGAAGAAAGAAGTGTATTCGGTTGACCTATTAGGATTAGTTCGTAAGCTCCATATCACAGACGGTAATTCTTCCTCCCAAGCCCCCACAGCACGAAGAAGTGGTGCTTCGAGATGAGGTATGAGTCCTTGTAAAATAAGACCATTAGACCTTTCGACTTGTCCATTGTCTTGTGGATATGCGACTGATGTAATATCATGTTGAATCCCTTGTTCTTCGTAGAATTCGGCTAATTCTCCCATGAAAAAATTTCTCCTGTTGTCGGTAATAATAATGTTTGGATAACCGAATCGGATAATTACGTCCTCAATGAATTTTCTAGTTATGGCCCCATCGCAATTTGTTATGGGTTTGGACTCAATCCATTTTGTAAATTTATCCACCATCACTAAGAGATAGGTAAATCCACACTTTGACGTTTTGAACGGCCCTACCATATCATGCCTCTAGACTGCAAATGGCCATGTTATAGGGATTGTTCTTAGTTGATCATCCAGAACATACGCTTGACGGGCGTACTTTCGGCAGGCTTTGCATGTTTTGACTAGTTTATAGGCATCTGCCTTAGCTATGAGATAAAATAATCCGTGTCGAAAATCTTTTGCCACTAATGATTTCGCTGCAGCGTGATGACCCCATTCGCCTTCGTAGATTTCTCGTAAGATTTCCACTCCTTCTTACAAAGAAATACAGTGTTGAAATACCCTAGAAACACTCCACTTATATAACTCACCATTAACAATTGTGTAGGATTTTTCTCGTCGGACGATCTGCCGGCTCAGAACTTTATCTTTGGATAATTTTCCGTCTATGAGGAAATACAAGTAGGGTTTTTTCCAGTTGAGAATCACATCTTGAACTCCTAGTAAAGGTGACTTAGATTTCGTTGGATAGTCCTCATCTACTCCTGTTATGGAGGAAACTTTTAAGTGCTCTAAAAAGCACCATCTGGAACTGTTTTCCGCGTAGAGCCTATTCTTGATAGAGCATACGCTTCCTCATTTTCTACTCGAGGGATTTGTTGAACCTCAAACCCTTGGAACATTTTGGATCGTTCTTCCACAATAGCCTTATATGCTACCATTTGTTTATTTGCATTGTAGATATTAGATACTTGTTGTGCAACAAAATCTGAGTATCTGTAACACATGAGTCGGTTAACGCCAATGTCTTTGGCTATGCATATTCCATGTAAAAACACTTCATATTCGGCAAAATTATTGGTTGTCGTGAAGTGAATCTATAACACATAGAACAACTTATCTCCTTGCAGTGATTTGAGCACGACGCCAGCCCCCGAGCCTCCTCGTGCTTTTGATCGATCAAAGTGGAGAGTCCAAAATTCCAAGTATAGAGGATTTGTGTTTTCTGCCATCTCTATCCAATTAGCGACAAAATCAGCAAGTATCTAGAACTTTATTGTTGTTTGTGGTTTATACTCAATGTCGAAATCTACTAGCTCTATTACCCACTTAGCGACATATCAAGTGGCATCGTGATTTTTATTATATCTCGTAGGGGAGCCATACTCACCATTGTGATCTTGTGCTCTTGAAAATAGTGGCTTAGCTTTCTAGAAGCAAAGAACACACCATGGGCTAGCATTTGGTAATGTGGATACCTTTGTTTTGACTCTGTCGGGACCTCACTTAGATGATAAGTTGGACGTTGTACCAGATATTCATGATTTTCCTCCTTGTGCTCCACTAATGTTACAATGCTTAGAACTCTATTTGTCGCTGCAATATAGAGTAACATAGGCTCTTGTGGCTTAGGTGCGGCAAGGATTAGTGTAGTAGAAAGTAGTTCTTCCACACTTTGTAGAGCAGCATCGACTTCTTTGGTCTAGACAAATTTGTCAGTTTTCTTCAAGATATTCTATAAAGGTGTGGTTGTTTCTCCGAGCCGGCTAACAAATCGGCTTACTACTGCGATCCAGCCAGTGAGTCTCTAGAAGTCCTTCAGGCGGGTTGGCCTAGTAATGTTGAGTATATCCTTGATTTCGTCTTGGTTCACGTATATGCCTCTTTCAGACATGATGAAACCTAACAATTTTCTGGCTGGTATTTCGAAGAAACATTTCTTCAGATTAAGCATCATGTTAAATTTGTTAAGATTAGCGAATGCTTCCTCTAAGTTGGAAATTAGTGTTTCCTTCTTTTTGGACATAACCGCTATGTTATCCACGTATACATGGAGGTTGTGTCCGATTTGGTCATTGAGGCAACGCTGGATAGTGTGTTGATATGTTGCTCATGCATTCTTTAAGCCAAAAGGCATAGTTGTATAGCATAAGGTTTCGAAAGGAGTGACGAAATAAATCGTAATTTGATCCGATTTTTTCATCGATATTTGGTGATATTCAGAATATGCGTTAACAAAATAGAGTAGTTCCGACCCTACCATGGAATCAATAACTTGATCTATCCTTGGCAAAGGAAATGGATCTTTGGGACAAGCCTTGTTCATGGAAGTATAATAAACACACATCCTTAAATAAATAGTGTCCTTTTTAGGGACAATTATAGGATTTGCCACCCAATCTATGTGGATGACCTCTGTGATAAGTCTGGCTAAATCTAGTCAGGCTAATTCCTTTAGCTATAGCTTTGCTCTTTTCGTCGCCAAACTGTCTTAAGAACTGTTTAACGGGTCTAGCGTCAGGATACACATTAAGAGAGTGCTTGGCAGTTCCCTAGCTACTCCGGTCATGTTAGAAGGTTTCCATGCAAAGATATCTTTATTAGATTTGGGGAACTCGATGAGCACACTTTCCTATGTGCGGTCTAATCCTATGCCTACTTTGGTCACCATGGAAGCATCATCCTCCTTCAACAACGTGCTCTTCATCTCTTCTGCTGCCTTAAACTGCAAACTCAGCTTTAACACTTCATTGTTTGTAGCTGGCATCTTGGACGGGTCGGTGTTTTTCTTAATCTCCTAGTACTCCTAGGCGTGCAGCATGGCTTCAGCAAAGGTAGCAGATCCTTCTTTGTAGTTTCGCACTTTCTTCGTGTTTCCTCGGATGGTGATGACACCATTGGGGCCTGGAAGTTTCATCATGTTGTAGATGTAGCAAGGGCAAGTCATGAATGCCTAGTAAGCCAGATGCCCGAAGATGGCGTGATATGAAATTTTGAACAATACCACCTTGAAAGATAGTGGTTTGATCCGGTAGTTTTGTGGAGTACCGAATGTTACATCCAACATGATATCACCCAGCGAATTTGCTTGTCTCCCTGGTACAATGCCATGGAAAATCACATTGATGTGATTTAGCTGACTTCTGTTAATCTTCATGTTGTGCAATGTCTTGATGTAGAGGATATTGATGTTACTGCCACCGTCCATGAGAGTTTTAGAGAACCCATAGCCATCAATAAGAGGATTGACGACCAGAGGGTACATTCCCTAACGATGAGCTTTCTTCAGGCGATCTCTTAGGTCAAAGGTGATGGTTACTTCCAACCGATCAAAAAATTGGGGGATAGCTGAAACATGGCGTTAAGCTCATGGAGAACCGCTTTTTGGACCTTAGACGACTAAGTTCCAAGGAAGTAGGCGTAAGTGTCTTTCTTTATAGTATAATCCTTCTTTCCATCCGACTTGGGCTGTGCGGCTTCCGCTTCTTCCATGTTGGAATCATCCTTTGCCTCCTTGCCTTTCTTAGAATTTTTCTTTCATTTTCGTCGCTTGGCCCTATAGCCAGCGGATTCGTATCTTTTGATGTCGTCATTGAAATAACACTAAGCATTGGTATGGGAAGAAACCCAGTTCCTGTTCGGGTGATGTACACAGGGGTTGTTGGCAATGTCGGCCCAGGAATATGTTTTTTGGGCTGCTGGTGTCCTCTAACCTAGACTCAAGAAGTTCTGCGGCCTTGTCTCCGCGCCCTCCTCGTCCTCTAGATCCGAAAGTAGCATTGACTGTGGCATTTTCTTCTGAGGTATTCTTGCGCTTCTAGTTCTGTTGTTGCTTAGGCTTCTTAGCCGGCTGTGGCATGTCCAGAGCATTCAGAGGTTCCTCTGAATCATTGTCGGCATCTGTATACTTTCTTATCATTTCTATCATTTTTCCCAAGTCAGTAATATTTTCGCACTTTAGGCAATGACGTAATAATCTAATTGGGAGCCCTGCGATGAAAGCTTCGATCGTGGTTTGGAAATTTACTCCTTCATAGGAGTTCTTCATCTTGATCCATCATCCGAGGTAATCTCGACAAGTTTCTTCGGGTTTTTGGGTGCAACGCTGCAAGTCTCCGACTATGTAGGACCTCCTGTATGTACCTTCGAAATTCCGAATGAACGCACTTTGCATATCATACCAGTTGTTTATAGAGTTTTCTGGCAACTCACTGAGCCATGATCGAGTCATGTTTCTCAGCATAAGTGGGAGATACAGGACTACAACCAGATTGTTTCCTCCTTTGGCGATGCAGCAGGTTTGGAATAAATCCTAAAGCCAAGTATCTGGCCGAGCCACACCGTCGTAGAGTTGAATTTTCTTTGCTATACCAAATTCAGCCAGGAATTTTGTCTTGCGGATGCGTGGACCGAAGAATTTGGGTTCGACATACATATCTTCCTCCTCGTAGCGTCGCACTTTGATGTTAGATTCAATGTGGTGGCGAGATTTGTTTGGTGAGACTGATCTTCGACTTGGTTGCTCGCTATGCCTGCGGGGCGCTGGTGTCGAATTTTGACTTCTTCTCCCCCATTACCTTCTCTTCCCCGATGGCTACCATGGCTATGATGAGATCCATTGTGATCACTGCTAGGTGGGGACGATGGCTCTGGTGGGTTATTTCTGGCTGAGGGACGGCTGCCTTCATCATTTCTTTGTCTGGCATGATATTCATCATTTCTTTGTCCGGCGTTGTCATCATTGCGACGAGGTTCAACCAGGCGGCTGGATTGTCTGGGAGGCGACATTTTCTGCATGTCCCACCCTTGCTGGTTATGCACTTCTGCTTCATCCTCGTGGTCTCTATTTTTCGATGATGGGATTTATGTAGTACTAGTTCCTTCATAGCATCGCGAGACGCAACCACAAGAACCTCTTTCTAGCCTCGCGCATGATTGTGGTTATGGCCTAAAGAGCCAATTCTTGAATTATGATCACCCCTAGGCTCGGAGCGGTAATGTTGTTCTGGATTCCTTCGAGGTCTTTTATCAACATCATGGTTCACATTAATGCAGGATTGTTCGGATTTCAAGGCGAGCTTGCCGTAGAAAGATGTAGCTGTTTTTTGTTGCTCTAAGCCTTTGTCGAGTAATGTGATGCACTGCTAGACTTATTTAGGAGACAGATTGTTGGCAAGGATAGCACGAGTAGCCCCTGAGTTTTCCACTGGAGTATTGTAGACTTTGTTTCCCTTTCCATCTGGCCAGAGCTATCCCCTAGTGTTTCCGTCAAAGAGAGATTTGTGGACTTCCTGATTTCTGTTAGCCAGAACCGGGCCACCTCTAGTTTTGTTGTATGGTAGTCACTTGTAATCTAACCTGTACTGGTTAGGGTCACTGTCGATGCGTTTCTTGACTTCCACGATGCGAGCACTTATTCGAGCAATACCAAATGTTGCGCTTCCAGTTCTTCAGCCCTTTTCTCTAGCTCCTCATGGGTAAGATCTGATGCAGTTGGTATTGGTGTTATTAATGCTTCTCCGTAAAGCTGACGAGCACCTTTAGTAACTATGTGTCCGTCAAGCAGAGGATTGTTTGAGTTGGGATTAGCCGAAGATCCATTCGGTTTCTCCATCTATAGTTCTTTGTCGACTTCTTCATCAACGACTTCCTCTATGGTTCAACCGGTGTCAGTTTCTTGTTCTTCTTCTTCTTTGTCCGCCCAGTATATTTGATGCGCGTACCGGTGGCAAAGACGGCTTTGGGTCCTTTACCGAGAGATAAACTTCCACCAGTACTTTCAGCCAAAATTTCCTCGGACCTTCGGACTGAAGGAGATATGCCCTAGAGGAAAATAATAAAGTGTTTTTATTTTATGTATCTCTTGTATGTTCATAATATGTTTCTTACCATGCTATAACTGAATTAATACAAAACATTAATACACATGTGGTATGTAAACAAACTAGGTCTCTAGTTACCTCTAGCGAACTAGCTCATTGGGAAAGTGATGATCTTATGGTTAGTAGATCATGGGTGATAGTGCCAATTAACAATGAAGTCACATTATTGGTTGAATAATGTGATAGAAAAATACCCAAAGTTAACCACAATGATATCTAGTTACTTAACGTTCATCATTGATGATAACACAAAAACATCGTGGCCTAAATCCTTGATTATGAGATAATGCATAATTACCATTTTAGAAGGAGACTTTGATGATATCAAGTATCAAGCTATGAAAGGGTGATCATAAAGGTATCATTGGGTTTCTTGGAGAGACTGGTTGAGGAGTTTTTATCAACACCAGGATTTGCCAATCGAAGTAACGGATAGATACATGTGGCCAACTTGGTGACGTTGCATTAATGAAGCTTGCAAGCGTATGACTAGGTCATGGAATGCAATGGCACGGGAACGAGTAAACAAGCTCATCAGTAACGAGATCAAACACAAGTATGGAGATGCTTGAGATCAAATCTCAGATGACCTAGATATCGTATGGCAAAGGGAATAGGACTACATAGTTAAAGGTTCAAGCAATGAGATTCGTGAATGCACGGGTGGTCATTATGGGCATCCACGTTCCGCTGATGATCATTGATGCAAGAGGGTTCTTGGTCATGTCCAGAGCATCTCCGAACTGAAGGATGACACACTTATGTGTGGGAATGCTCTGGGATCAAACCGGCACCACTTGAGAAATGAGAGAGAGAAATCAGAAAGGTTCCGGGTAACATCCGATGATTATCGGAAGGTTACGGAAGTTGTTATGGAGTATGGGATATAATAGTATATGAGTTTTATATTAATTGGTTGAATGAAAATTAAAACATATTTTATTATTTATATTTTGGACATCCTATTTCTTTTTGGGTCATTTCCTAGGGAAGTGCCCATAGGGTTAGGCGCCATAGGAGAGAGGGAGGGGGCCCGTCTAGCCAAACCCTAGCCCCCCCCCCCCCCGCGCATGTGGATCCTAGGGCCAGCGGCGGCTTAGGGCGTCCCACCCACCTTTGCCCAAGGGTTTTCCCCTCCCCCCACCTCCTATAATTAGAGGGGTTCCCCCTCACCTTAATACACAACAATATCTCCTCTCTCCCTCTATTACCTAGATCTCTCTCCACCTAGATTGGATCTAGGTCTCTGGGATTAGATCTCCACCTCCACACTACCGTCGTGCGTAGGATTGTCCGGCTGGATCGGAGCCCAGGAGACGTCCCTACACCAGACATGTGTAGAGCTTTGAGGCACAACACTTTGGGTGCTCGTCTTCATCGCTATACGCCTTCCCACATAATACATGCCACGATATTCAAGGGTATGAACTCTGTCCTCCCTCTCTGTTACTTATTTATATATAGAATCGATCTTGGTTTTTGAGTTTGTGTAGCTAGAAATATTTTTGTTTCCTGTTTCAAACCCCAACATGGACTTCGGAAGAATTTCCGGTGTCCATATCATCTTGCAAGGTGTAGTTTTCATCCATGCTATCATACGGACTTAGAGTTGTCTCCTCTTTTTCACCTTGCAATGCTTTGGAGGTGTATTCTTCACCATATGCCTCCAACTCCTTCTTGAAGACTCAGAGTTCCTACAACGTCAGTGAACCCTAAGGGGAAGCAGATAAGTCAGTATTTTCTCTAATCGCATCGAGGGCTGATTCATTTTCGACTCCAGCATCGATAGAGTCGGATCCAAAGCCAAAGTAACCCATGAAGAAATACTTTTTATTCTTGATATACTTGAGGTAGGCATAGCTCTCAGCATCATCTTTCTGGAAACTCCGTTTTGTCTCAGAGATTCCCCGGAAATTATTGTAAGGGTGTGTCATCATATGGTTGATCATGTGCCTCGGAAGATATTTTCCTGCTCTAGCATCGGTAAAACTGGATCAAAAGCGGTAATACTCCTCATCCGTGTATCGGACCTTATTAGGGAGATCTGGTTCAGATTTTTCCTCCATGGTTACTTCCACTTTAGGAGTGAGTTGGGTGGGTTTAGGGTTTTTTGGGACTTAGAACTCTTCCCCGCAGACAGAGTAGATACAGATTGTTCTTTTGCCATGATCGTCACCTCAGGGGTGGGTTGGGCGGGTTCAGCAAAACCGAGATAGATATCGATATCGCCAATTGGCATGATGGTGTAGGTCATCATGGGCTCCTTAGCCAGAATCCAAGTCTTGTCGAAAAGAACGAGAGGGATGTTGCTGGCGTAGAGAACGCGACCGATGGCAATTGTTTCACTGATTCCTCATGGAACAACGGTCCAAAGGTAACCTTCCCCTTGGGAACACCATGCAGACTTACAATTCTTGACATGTAAATCTTAGCAAGCTTAGCACTTGTATACGTGGTCTTTACGGGGATGAAGTGAGCCACCTTGGTAAAGTGGTCCACCACTACCCAGATAGAATCAAATCCAGAACGAGTCCGGGGCAATCCCGTGATGAAATCCATGCCTACCTTGTCCCACTTCCAGTCGGGTATAGGTATTGGTTGAAGTAATCCGGCCGGTTTCTGATGCTCGGCTTTAACTCTGTTGCATACATCACATAGAGAAATATATTCGGCAATTTCGCTTTTTAGGTTATTCCACCATAATCTATCCTTCACATCCATGTATATCTTCGTGTTACCTGGATGAATTGAGTAAGGTGAGTCGTGAGCTTCTTGTAAAATCAACTTCCTGATGTTGGGGTCATTGGGAACGCACAAACGCTTCCCATGCCAAAGGGTTCCTTGTTCATCCAGACGGAATTCTTTTGTCTTTCCTTCACTTATCCTGACTCTTATTTCTTCCAACCCTTTATCTCCCTTTTGTGCTTCCTTGATTCTCTCTTGGAAGGTGGACACAATTTCCATAGTTGCTACGTGTCCTTTCGGAACTATCTCTAGCCTGAGATCCTTGAATTGTCTGCATAAATCTTCTGGAAGTTCCCCTACGGTAAGTCCATTCACATATACCTTACGACTTAGGGCATCAGCCACCACGTTTGCCTTTCCGGGATGGTATTGTAAATCCAAGTCATAATCCTTAATTAGTTCAAGCCATCTTCTTTGTCTCATATTCAACTCCTTTTGGGTGAAGATGTACTTCAAACTCTTATGATCCGTGAACACATCACAATGTTTACCCATGAGGTAGTGTCTCCATACCTTGAGTGCATGAACCACAGACGCAAGTTCCAAATCATGTGTGGGGTAATTGTGTTCGTGGTTCTTAAGTTGTCGGGAGGCATAGGATACCACTTTCCCGTATTGCATCAACACACTTCCAAGTCCTTGTCGAGATGCGTCACAATAGACTTGAAAATCCTTTTGGATATCGGGCAGACACAGAACTGGTGTTGTTACGAGACATTTCTTCAATTCTTGAAAGCTTGCTTCACATGCCTCGGTCCATAGGAATTTCTTTATCTTCTTCAATAGTTTCGTCATGGGTTTCACTATTTTGGAAAAGTTTTCAGTGAACCTCCGGTAATACCCTGCGAGGCCCAAGAAACTCTGAATATCTCCCACATTCTTAGGTGACTCCCATTCAGTCACGGAAGCTACCTTACTAGGATCTACGGAAACTCCTTTTGCCGACACAACATGACCAAGGAATCCCACTTCCTTCAACCAGAATTCGCATTTGCTGAATTTGGCATACAACTTGTGTTCTCTTAGTTTCTCCTTAATTAGGTGCAGGTGTTTCTCATGCTCCTTCTCATCCTTAGAGTATATGAGTATATCGTCTATGAATACCACGATAAACTTGTCCAAATATTCCATGAACACCTTGTTCATCATGGTCATGAAGTACGCTAGGGCATTGGTTAGACCAAAAAACATTACTGTGTACTCATACAATCCGTATCTTGTGGTGAATGCTGTTATCGGCACATCCTGTTCTCGAATCTTTAGCTGAAAGTAGCCTGATCGCAGATCGATCTTTGAGAACACACTTGCTCCCTTTAACTGGTCAAACAAGTCATTGATGTTGGGCAGAGGATACTTGTTCTTGATCGTCACTTCGTTCAACGAGCGGTAGTCCACAACCAGCCTCTTGGTTTTATCCTTCTTTTCCACAAATAGGACAGGTGCTCCCCAAGATGACGCGCTGGGTTGGATGAATCCCTTGTCCAATTGTTCCCTAAGCTGTTTCTTGAGTTCCTTTAACTCGTCCACATCCATCTTGTATGGTCTCTTAGCTATCGGCCCCATGCCTGGCATCAAGTCAATGAGGAACTCGATATCACGGTCGGGTGGCATTCCGGGTAACTCCTCTAGGAAGACATCTCGGTATTCCTTTACAATAGGTACCTCCTCCAAGCTAACCCCCTTAAGAGAGTTCACCATGGCTTCCTTTAGTGCAAAATTTGACTTGATACGAATTCTCTTCCCTTCCGGTGTTGTGAGCGTGACAGTTCTTTTGGCACAATCTATGACTCCTTCAAATTCGGTCATCCAATTCATGCCCAAGATGATGTCTAATCCTTGTGATTCTAGAACTACTAGACTTGTGGGAAAGATGTGTGTCCCAGTCCTTAGTTCTAATTCCCGGCAACCGGAGTTTTCCACTATTCTCCCCCAGGAGAACTTACCCTTAGAGGAAAGTTTATAGTCTCCGTAGGTATCTTGCCTCTATCCACAAACACCCTTGATATGAATGAATGCGATGCACCAGTATCAAAAAGAACAACTGCGGGAATAGAATTGAGTTTGAACTTACCAATCACAGAGTCTGGTGCATCACAAGCATCCTCCATAGAGACATGATTCACCGTGGCTTTGACAAACGGATTTGGCTTCTTCCTGTTTCCATTGCCATGGTTGTGTCCATTTCCATTCCCATTGCCACTGCCATTCTTCTTCTCGGGGCAAGAGGTTGCATAGTGCCCTGTCCTGTTGCACTTAAATCATGTCACCTCACTGAGATCCTTTCCATTACTGCCACTCCCATTGCGGTTTTTATGCCCATTGTGTTTGTGGCCGCCATGGTGATGACCGTTATGGTTGTGGCCATTATTATTATAAGGTGGTGGTGAGAAATTGCGCTGCTTCTGGTACGGAATAGAGTGCTTGTGAGGGTTAGACTTCCTCTTGCGGTTTTCTATGCTCTTCCTTTTGGATTCAACCACAATGGCTCTATCCAGGAGTTCCTGAAAGTTGTCAAATTTCTGAGCCACAAGCTGAATGGATATCTCATCATTGAGTCCTCTTAAGAACTCCTCCTGTCTCTTGGCATCAGTGGAAACATCATCGGGTGCATAACGGGCTAGCTTGTTGAAAATCTCACCATACTCGGTGACAGAACGGTGCAGCTGGTGTAGGTCGCAAAATTCGCGCCTTTTCAGAGTCATGATACGAGCAGCCACATGATGAGTGCGAAAAGCTATCTCAAACTGATCCCAAGTGATAGCATCAATATCTGGGTGGGTGACTTGGTAGTTATCCCACCATTCTGCATCAGGTCCTTCAAGCTGGTGTGCGGCATAACGTACCTTGTCGGCACCGACAGCTTGCACGGTGTCTAGCTTCTTGTTGATTGTACGTAGCCAGTCATCTGCGATGATTGGTTCAGTGCTGCTTGTGAAGGTAGGTGGGTTCAACCTCAAAAACCGAGTCAAGCGATCCTGTTGAGGTGGTGGCGGAGGTGGTGGTGGTGGCGGGTTGTTGTTGTTGTTTTGCATGTTTTGAGTGAGTAGTTGGATCAGCTGGTTCTGAGTGGCTAAGAGTTGTGCTATTTCCGGAGGAATTTCAGAGTTCGCATGTCTTGGCGACATATGTGGGGTTTGAGAGAAAAGTTAAGAATTTAGACAGAAAGACTAGGAAATAAACTCCTACCCTTATGAAAACACACCAAGCACACAAGACTAACAAGTCACATTAACACAACTCAACACAGAAAACATCCAAGTTTAACTAAACCAGAAATGTCTTGGTATTTATTACAATCGCGAATAACGTTCTACTATAGAGTTAAAGGTGTTCCAACTACTACACATCTTCCATGCCTTCCTCTTCCTCGTCCTCGAATGAGTAGCCTTCCTGCTCTAGGGTTGTCTTGTACAACTCCATCTCCTTCGTGGTGGCTTCAAGCTTCTCTTGGAGGTTCTTTATCTCATCCTTCAGCTTCTTGGTGGTGGCTTCTAGCTGCTCCTGAAGTCCCTCCTTCTCGCTTTGTAGCTCCTCCACTAAACTTGACTTCTTCACGGCTTCAAGTTGCTTTGCCAAGTCCCTCTTGGAAGCACGCACATCATTGATTATCTTGCAAAGGCCTTCAGTTTGCACTTCAGTTCCATCGATCTCCTGCTTGAGTTCCCTAATCCTCTTATTTTTATTTATCACCCTCTTCTCTTGGTTAGTGAACTTATTCTCTTGGTCCTGGAACTTTATCTCTTGGAGCTTCATTGTTTCCTCCTGCTGCTTGATCATTTCTTCCTTCTCCTTGATGAGGGCGCATAGCTCGTCGTTCTTCAATATCTCGAGGAAGGTACCCTTTTCAAGGTCATGGATGTGGCACTCCAAATCTTGATATTGGGTCCTTCGGCGCTTGGTAGAAGTCCTTTCCTCAAAGGTTAACTCCATGGGAATTCCTTCCTCATCTCGTCTTCCAAAGAGGCCGCCGCAGTGTCCCTGGAGAGCTTCATGATGACGTCCACATAGGCAACCAATGAGCTGTTGTAAGCTGATGCTAAGGTCCTTCTCCTTGGAATCGCTAACAATGTGGATTGTTATGTCTTCTTCCGGGTTCTTGCCTCGCTCCTTTCCTGGCGGGATGACTTTGACTCCCCAACAACCGTTCTTGTGGAGTTTCTTCATTGTGCTCCCCTGGATGGTTGGGAGGGGAAGATCCAAACGCGTGAGAAGATCCATGAGGCATCCACCAAAGCGAAGGGGCTCGATGTCCGCGACGGTGTCGTAGAGGAAGCTTGTCATCTTTAAGTTAGAAGAATGAAAGT
The DNA here is from genome assembly GCA_916181665.1 of Avena sativa. Classification (NCBI taxonomy): domain Eukaryota; kingdom Viridiplantae; phylum Streptophyta; class Magnoliopsida; order Poales; family Poaceae; genus Avena; species Avena sativa. Next base: position 136,292,815 of record OV702295.1, read on the forward strand.
TAGATACTTAATCAAGTAGAGGAGAACAGATACTAGAAGTAAGGAAAAATAACTTAGTAGAAAAGCAAGTAAGGCACAAAAGTTATAGGTGGTTCCAATCCTAGGGTCACGTCCTATAGGCAACGATGTGCTCTGATACCATCTGTAGTGACCTCGGATCGGTAAGGATCCTAAGTCCCTATGATTAACATGCTAGTCCCTGGATCAATAGCTAGCACTCACAGTCGATGAAATATCATGTAAAACACAAGGTCTTTATTACACGGAGAATCCAGAGTATGAATTTATTACAAACTTGCTTAGCATTAAGCTAGCTCAATAACAGCAGAAACATAAAAGCAGCTTGAGTCCATCAACGCCCCAGGCTTCTCGAGTGTAGACTCGCGCTCCCTACGCACCTTTCAATCTTTGGATTCTGCACATAAGACGTGCAACCAACAAGTTGGGTCAATACTTTGAATGTATTGGCAAATTACACCAAGGAGAGAAAAGACTATCTCTACATGCAAGGCTAGTTTAGGCTGTAGAGTTTATTTGCTCAAAGATAGTTTTCATAAGTAGAGAGAAGAAGAGAAGATTTTCCCACTTTGTAAACATTTGATTAGATAAAATAAGGTCGATTGGCACACGAGGATATTACGCACCAAGTGTCCAAACTACCAAACACTTGGATATTACGCACCAAGCGACACTTGGATATTACACACCAAGTTCCCAAATTCCCACCCATTGGCGATATTACTCACGCCATGGGGTTTTAAAAACTTTTGTTTTGAAAAGAGAGAGGAAGATCCTTCAGAGGCTCCATCCTTCAGATGCTCAATGTTGTTCTGTTTCTGTGAACACGGCTGATCGATCAGATTGCAATACTCTCGAGAGTTTGTGCACTTTACCCACAATCCACGATCAAATCCTTTTACATACAAGACCATTGCGAGGCTTTCCCTTAGTAGCCCCTCTACCTTCTGGATCCAACCGTGCCAAGAACCACCAAATGTTGGTACCCAGGTGAGGTTTCCCACTAAGTACTAGGCCAAGACAGAGCCCATAATGTATTGTGGTTGCACTGGAAGCTTCTGAATTCTGAAACATGGCAGACTTCTTTGATTCCTGGGCGGCCGTCCTCCACCAAAATCTCACTCGTTGTCCCGACAACCATTCCGCCCAGAAGAAAACTTAGTTTTATTTTGAAGTGGATTTGAGAAGAAAAGTTTGCTCTAGAGATCCTTTATACTTAGAAAAATTCTTTGTCTTTCGAACCCCCCATCGGCACTTTGTATATATACAGCATAGCAAGCACTACTTAGCAAAAACAGGGGAACCTATTAGGAGGGGAAATCCTAAGTATAGAGCTACTCATGGCATACTACAAAATCATCGCACTTGCAAAATAACACTAAGGAAAAATTCTACTAGAACATCCTACACATGCATACTACAGAATTTTGAAGATCACATGCATAGAATCAAAACTGGGACAAAAATTATGAACAAGTGGTGTAACTTGCCTTGATCCGAGCAGCACTCTACACAATAGCACTCCTTAGCGCACTCCGAACAATCTAACGAATCACAAACATAGATCTGATCACAACTTGCTCAAAACATGTCACAGAGATAATCATGCATGCATGCAACATGGTATTTTATGCAAGATTGGTTTTCTTAACTGACCAAGGTAGCATAATTGGGTTGCAATAGTGTTAAGGGTGTTACTAGGATTGATTCTCCATAGGTTTAAATCTATTTGAGTCCCTAATATAAATTCATAGGATTAATAGGAGATCCAACCATCTAATTAGCCCCAGATTAGATCCAATGATCTTAAGCAAAGTTTTATAATTTTTTTCAGTAGGTATTGCGGAAACAAAGTCAACGCAACAAAAATCAACTAAAACGGAGTTCTAAATATTTATCTATGAATTAAATACTCCAATCCAATGATTAAAATCTACACCAAAAACCATACCGTAAACTTGGAATATTAATGCAGATCTACGTTCTACATAAAATTATGAATCCAACGGTATATTATAAGCTAAATTTGGCCAAATATTTAATTTTATACGAATTTCGCATGTTTTAAACTAAATCTGCAAACAGATCTAACCCTAACTTAAAAATCTTGCCAAGTGGCAGCCTCCGATTGGTCCAGCTGGCAAGGTGGGGGGTGACGCGGCGCGGGCGCGGTGCCGACGCGCTTTGCCACGCGGCGCAGTGCGATTGGCGCGTACCGCTTCACTCGCCCTTCTAATCTGGGCCATAGATAGCAGATCCAACGGTGGAAGGAGGGTGGTGGCTTACCGCGGCGGCGTTGATGGCGAGGCGGCAGCGGCGCTGTCGGTGGTGAAGCTCGGCGGCGATCTGGTGGTTCCTAGAGGTAGCGGGGTGGTCGATGATGATCATCAACTCCTCATGGTCCGCCTGGCACGATCGACGGTGGCCGTTGCTTCCCCGAACAGCCCCTAAGGCTCGCTGTTCTCCGCGAGCTCCGGCGGAACGACGGCGAGGAATTGGGGCGGCTATGCTGCGTCAGACAAGGGGGAAAACAAAGGGGAGCGAGGGTCGAGCAAGGGGGTTTCGACAGGGAGAAAAACAGAGGGTGAGGAGCTCCCAAGGCTTCACCTACCGAAGCTCTGGCGGCGCTCTACTCCGGCGTGGTCGCGACGAAGCAGCCCGATGGCGATGGTTCGGGAAACTTAGGGTTTCGAATGGTGGGGGTCTCAGGGTTTACATAGGCGAGGAAACTTGGTGTTAGGGACACGGATACCTCTCCGATTCGGCCGGAGTCCGTCCAGCACACGGCGGCGCGCGATTTTTGCGGGGAGGAAGGGGATGACAGGTGGGATTCGGGTGTCAGCGGGAGTGGCAGAGCGGGCCGGCGCTGGGCTGCGCTGGCGACGCGGTGCGGGCTGTGGCGGCTGGCGCTGGCAAGCTAGCTGTCACGCGGGCGCGGGTGGGCTGGCGCAGCGGCCCAGTTAGGTTAGGTTGTTGCCCTTTTTTTCCTTAAACATTTTTCAATTTCTGTTTTAGTAAATCTTAAATAACTTTTGCATATAAAGTCAAAAGGTGATGAAACCAACTTCTAAATTTTTGTAAAAAGAAGGTGGTCATTTTAGGACCATTGTTTAATGTTTTACAAAGTTTTTAGAAGGATCAAGCTTGACTACAACAATAATGCTTACATAAAGAAATCTTCATTAGGGTTTTGATAGGTTTAGGTGTTAGGATTTTGTTGCAATTTTTTTATATGTAGGATGCAATGATGCAGGGATGATGCATGGCACTAATAACATCCTAATATAAAATCTGGGATGTTACACTCATGTATCCGCATGCCAGAACGCCACCAGAGGTGAACTTTGGTTCCTATGCGCCACCACTGATGTGGCACCCTCCCATTGGTTGGGACTAGCTAAGTTAGAGAACGTCAGGTCATCGTGGCTGGTCAAAAATTTGACCATGTGACCCACGGGTATTTATCTAGACCGTCCAATCCGCTTTCAATCGAACGACTCATATTCAACAAGTTATCAGAAGGGTAATATCTAATAATAAAGCACCCATGTGTCCTATTTATATATATTTTTGTTGAAAACGATTTTAAATGGCGAGAATCTTGTAAAATCCATAATTTTAAATTATGAGTTTTATGTCTGTGGAATCCTTGAAATAAGAAGAACAGACTTGCAGTATTCTAGGCATAACATTAATACTAAAAGTTATTTTAATGTGATTAGTTTTTCAAAATGCTCATATTTTAGTCCTCTGTCCAATAGGACCAAAGAGTAAAAGTATTTTGTAGGTTTAAAACAATGTTACTAAAATATGAAGCCTTACCTATTTCAAATGCTATTTTGGACATTGTTAAATTAAGGAAATGGTTTTAAATCAATACCTTTTTGTTCAAAATGTTCATAAATGATTTATTAGTCCAATAGGGATAAATGAAACTCTTTTCAAAACATATCTACAACTAAGTATGTACTTATGACCTAGTGCTACTATAAGCACTGTGTGGTCAAAAGCAACCATATGAAAAGTAAATATTTGAAATCTAAGAATAATAAAGTGTTTTATGAGACAATTATTGGCTTAATAAAACATATGAAACATACCTAATCCAAACCTTCCAGCATTCCTTTCTTACTTTCCTTGTATTGACATGATTGGTGTGTTTGTTTCGTTTGTTTATTCTTTGCAATGTTTGTGAACCATGTAGATTGACCGGATAGTAAACGTTGTCTTGCAAAGAGAGTGATTCCAACAACTTCAACAAGAGTCAAGTTCACTACATAAATGGCCTACTATTTTCTACTACGCACTTAGTTGTTTTCCAAATATTGTGTGACTAGGACTGCATAAAGTAGTTTGCTATGCTATGCTAACTAGATAGCATAGGAACATTTATCATGTCTGTTGTTTACAAAACAACATAGGTGTTGAATGCTTAGCCATGTTATAGATCTTGTGGGTGGATTCATATTAAGTTATGTGATGTTGAGGTGAAACTCCTTTTTGTATAATTAAAACAACATAACTTAATGAACCACCTGGGTGAATGGGGTTGATATTTTTTGGTTGAGTGCCTAGTTTAGGTGTCATACTCATGAGTCTCTATCAACGGTTGCACCTCCATATCAATGTGGGACATATTTATGGAGCCCTATCAACGGCTTTCCCATGACTTGTTTGCACCTGTGTAAAGCACCCATGCTTAAAGAGATTTGGCGGCGTTCTTGTCTACGAGCTTCCATATATGACCAGTTGTCAAATGGGCTCTATATTAACTATTAGGTTGTTAATTGATATCAATAAATGGTACCCCTCGGGCTCAATCATATCCATGGGTAGTACCCTTTTGTTTTAAAAGAAATATTTTTATTTCAAAATGATAGGACAAAACCAATGGTTTATGAAAATTCAGCCAAAACACCACCTAGGGAAATATGCATGTACTTATAGGTTGGGATTTATACTCTACCAAATAGGTGAACTTGCCAATGTATTAAAAATATTAAACATTTGTGGCTGCAACATTTTATGTTGTAGGTTACCCTGAACATGAGTGAGGTAAGATGTTAGGGTTGCGAGTCTATCTTTAGCATTCTTTCGCATGTGGCTCTTGATAGAGATCTTATAGTTAAAGTATTCTGTTGTTGATCTTTGTTTATGAGGATATAGCCCTTATACTATGCAATTTTTACGTGATTAAGTAAAGTTTTGGATCACTCGATGTAATAGAAATATGACCTGTGTTTCGTGATATTGCATCCTGAACTGTGTGCGCAAGCCAGTCAATATTGGGAGTAGCACTATAAAGCACAAAGACTTGGACCCCTACCAGATCAGGTCACTTCATATGGTAGCAGAGCATTGTGTTGACTGTAGGTTCATGACCATAGAGAATTGAAGCCATACAATGAACTATTTTATCAAGTAATTTCAAAAATAATATCATACCACTAAACTTTCTTAAGTTTCTAAAAATGATTTCCCATCTCTTGACTCTTCAAAATTAAGTAGTGGACATCACCCTTTCCAATCTTGAAGTCTAAGCCTATTTTTATCAAGGCTACCTATTTTGAAGGATAACTTATTTGTCAAAGATTCATGTACCTAGTTCTCAGCGATTCTTGTTCGATTTGATTTTAAGACTCTCCTCTATTAAAAATTCTTCAAGTGGTTGCAGCATGAAGGCAATGACCTGATCAGAAAGGACTGCATCACAAATCTTTGAAAGGGTGCAAGTAAAATAAAATTTGATGACCTTGAAGACAATGAAAATTTTCATGATGACCCAAGCAGAACCTGAAACCTAATACGCTTAGTGGTAAGTGCGATGTTTTTGTAAGTTGTTAACTGTTACTCTTCTGGTTTTGTTGACCGTTGCAAAAAAAATCTATTCTTATATAAAAGTTGTTTGTAAGGGTATATCTATAATCCTCCCTCCTTAGAGTCTATTCTCCTCATCATAAATCCTCGAGACGAAGAATATGGAGAAGAACTGAAGAATAGAAAATAAATTTAGGAAAGATATTATAACCAAGGTATCGAAGCTGTGCGAGCTAGACAAAGTGATTGCCGCCAAGGATGCTCTTATTGTGTCCATGAACCCCTAAATGCAAAGGATGATGAAACCCCTCTAGATGCACCCCCATAGATTGACCACCACCGTAGTAGTTTTTTTAGACCATATCTATCATGTTAGTGTATTGATCATACCCAATGTTGTGATATGGCATAACCTAGTTATTTGTTTCTTTGTTTGGGACGAACCTGTGTTTGAGAATTTATCTTGTAATATTTGAACTTATATGTTGATTGAACCTAGTAGGCTATTTTATTATGGCTATGTGTTTCCCTGTTGACCCGTTGAAAGACCATAGGACTAGAAAACTTATTTTATTTCATCATCATAATCATTAAATACATGCCTTTCTCATAAACCTTGATCCTTCTTTACTGATTCTCTTCTTGTTCAAACATATGGACTTCTAGCCTTCTCTGCTTGCAAGAAAGAAACTTCCCGATGTACCATGTCGACAAGAATTTCAAGGGAGAGGTCCCGACAAAACCTCAAGCTTGCAAAATCTGCGGAGAAGTAGGGCACACAACCAAGGGACATCATGATGAGTGCCCCTATTGTGATGTCATTCATCTGGGTGAAAAATGTCTCGCATATGAAGTTACTTTCTTCCTATGTGTAAGGATCAATGACACCCTAGTTGAATTCCACCTCTACCCCTTTGTAGAACAAGTGAATCACCAAGTCAAAGATGGGATGCAACAATCTCTCAAGAAGGAAAAACTAGAGAACAAAGGAAATGATAGCAATAAAAAGCCTAAGAAAAATCATAGCCCTAGGCACCATGATCAGAGTAGAAATGTGAATGATTAACATGTGAGAATGGACAACATTTCCATGGCAACAATAACCATGGTAAAATCAGCAAGAAGGAAATTAGCTAGTTGCAATGCTACAATTGCAAGGAACTAGGGCACTATGCGTCAAACTCTCCTAAAAACAAGAATAATAAGAATAAGAAGAATAAGAAGGCTAAAGCACCAAGGGAACTAAACCCAATCATATCTATGAGCGATATCTTGAGCAAAGGTGTTGAGATAAGAACCCAACATGACATTAGAGTACAAGAAGCTCCTCGCGCCTAGTGCTTAGGCTGGATCACCAACATGGAGCCATATCAATAGATCAAAGTTATCGTGTTAGCTCGTCGACCATATCATGTTGTGAGATATGGAATCACTAGATTGTTTGCTTTCACTCTTTGGAACCTTGAATATTTAGGCTTGCTTGTTTATGTTGAACCATTTGCTTTGATATCAATGTTGGATTGTTGTACTTGATGTGAATTGTTTGTGTTCTTGATTATTTCTGTGACCATACTAGTCACTTGAGTAGTAGCTCTTCCTCATACCCTTTTTTCTTGTACCTGCACATGCCTGAACCCTTCTAGAAAGTATATTACAAAGAGTGATGCTAAAATAAAAATCATAAATAGATAAAGTGGAACATTTTTAAAAATTCAACCTAGTTGGTTTTTCTTTTAAGGGTGGTAGCACCCCAATGTTTTTCCAAACCCTTTATTACTAGATTTTTTGAATCTTGGGATGAGATTCCTTTTGAGGGTGGTAGTATCTAACATCCAAAACTTTTCAAATTTGAGAAACTTAAAATTATTTAAATAGTTCGACTAAAATATGTTTTTCCTATTTTGATTTTTCAAAAGAAAATAAGTTTTTGAATGTTTATTAAAATAATATGAATTATTCTTCTAAAAATTAATTGGTTCAATTGAGTGGGAAAAAACTATGTTCCCAAACTAGTGGGGTTACTTTCTTGTAAGGAAAACAAAAGAATTTGAATTTGGTTTTACCAAAATACAAAATCATATTTGTCAAATACATTTCTCTACAAGACCCTTTTTCCATAAAACCAACATTAATAAAAATATCTTATTTATGAAAATTTCTTTAAAACATTCTTTGTTGAATATTTCTATTCTACCTTTTAGAATAATTTGTTTTGAGCCCAATATAAAACCATATTTTGTCTTTAGTGTTTTTCCTAAAGGCATAGCCACAAAAGCTTGTTTACGTTTTATTTTGTCAAGATTTTCCCAAAAAGATCTTGAAAATAATCCATATATATAATACCTCAAAAAAGTTCTTGGATTTGACATATTTTACATACTACCTACTTTTGACTTGATAGATTTCTCTATTTTTTGTTTCGTTTAAGTTTGTGAAAGAGTTAAACCCTAGAGGGCATTTACCATTTGTATTGAATTAGAATTAATTTCCTTTGAATGAGAAAAATATTTCTTTTATTGTTGTTATTCTATTATAAAATTTATATTCGGGTGATGTAAATGTATCCAATATGTGAGTTAAAAACTATTAAGTTTTTTAAAAAAATACTTGAATAGTTTGTATTTCTTTGAACAATTATTAGTACCAAGCAAATAAAATAAAAAGAACAAACAAAAGAAGGGAAGACATACCTAATGGGCTGGCATGGCTGAACCTCTCTATTCCTCTCTTCATCTCTCTCAGTTTTGGCCCAAGGCCCACCCGAAGAGCCCCCTCTCCCCTTCTTCAACCTCCCATCGCCCATGTTCCCAAGCACGAGCGTGCCCACAACCCCCTCTTCCCCATGATCCCGAGCGTATGCTGCCGAACTCGCCACCTCCTTTAAATCCATATCGAACCCATGCCATTTCCCCCAACCCAATCGCTCTCGTCCTGCTAGGCCGTCCAAAGTCCTCGCTAGAGTTTGTAATTTCCTCCACCGTTTTTCCATCGCTGCTGACGACCCGGTAAGTGAAGACCTCTGATTATAGGCCTCATAGACTCCCCTTGTTCTCCTGCGTCTCCTGTTTCCCTCCCTTCATTGTTCTCGCAGCCAGGCAAATCCCCACGATAAGTTCCCGACTTCCACCACTATGTCAACGAGCGCCATCCAGACACCACAGATGCCAAGAGACGCACTCTACATCTTTGACATCACCTGTGGATCCCCCTTGATGAGTCGTGCCCTATACATCCATTCCTAGAGATAGCTAGCCTCCGGTGCACCATCCATGCCCATGTCTGAGCCGCGCCGACCTCGTTGCCGACGACATCGTCCTAGGTGATACCCACGACCACCATCCACTTCTCCTACGCGTCATCCTTCATCCTAGCCATGCGAATCTTGTAGCCGCACGCCGAAACACCATCAGAGATGAACCTTGGTCCCTATGCACCGTCGTCGATGTGGCCCCCATTGGTAGGGCCTAGCCAAGGCAGTGCCATGTCAGGTCATCGTCACTAGTAAAATATTTGACCAAGTGACCCACGGGTATAAATCTAGACTGTCCAATCCGCTTTAAACCCGATGGCTCATATTCAATAGGTATTCGAAAGGGAACTGCCTAATAGGGAAGGGCCACATGTCATATTTAGATCTATTTTTGTTTAAAATAGGTTTAAATGGAGTGAATCTTGTAAAATCCATAACTTAAGTTATGTAAGTTCAAAAACTATGAATTGTATGTCTATGGAATCCTTGAAATAAGAAGAACAAACGAAAAACTAAAAAATATGAGTTTAGACCAAGTAGTTAATTTTAAATTAATGAGTTGGAGTATTCTAGGCATAACTTTAATACTCCCTCTGATCCATAATAAGTGTCGCTATTTTGAATTTTGTTTAATTCAAAACTGCGACACTTATGGATCAGAGGTAGTACTAAAATTATTTTAATGTGATTCTTTTTTCATAATGTTCATATTTTAGTCCTATCTACAATAGGACCAGAGATTAGAAGTATTTTTTAGGTTTACAACAATGCTATTTAAATATGAAGCCTTACCTCTTTCAAGTGTTACTTTGGACATTATTAAATTAAGGAAATGGTTCTCAAATGAAACCTTTTTGCTAAATGTTCAGAAATGATTTATTTGTCCAATAGGGCTAAATGAAACTCGTTTCAAAACATATCTATAACTAAGTAGGTTCTTATGACCTAGTTCTACTATAAGCACTATGTGGTCAAAAGCAACCATATGAAAAGTAAATATTTGAAATCTAAAACTAATAAAGTGTTTTGTGAACCAAGTCTTGGTTTAATAAAACATTTCCAACCTAATCTAAAACTTCAAGAATTCCTTGTTTACTTTCCTTGTATTGGCATGATTGGTGTGTTAGTTTGGTTTGTTTATTTGTTGCAATGTTTGTGTACTGTGTAGATTGACCAGAGAGTAACTGTTGTCTTGCGGAAATAGTGATTCCAACAAATTCAACAAGAGGCAAGTTCACTAAATAAATTCCCTACTATTTTAAACTATGCACTTAGTTATTTTCGAAAGATTGTGTGAGTAGGACTGCATAAAGTAGTATGCTATGCTATGCAACCTAGATAGGATAGCCATGTGTAACTATTGTGTAGTAAACAACATAGGTGTTGAATGCTTCGCCATGTTCTAGATCTCTTGAGTGGATTCCTATTAAGTTATGTGATGTTGAGGTAAAACTCCTTTTTGTGTAATGAAAACAATATAACTTAATGAACCACCTGGGTGAATGGGATTGCTATTTTTTGGTTGACTACCAAGTTCAGGTGTCATACTCATGAGGCCCTATCAATGGTCGCACCTCCATATCAGTGGGGGATATATTTATGGAGCCCTATCAACGGCTTGCCCCTCACTTTTTTGCACCCATGGAAAGCACCCAGGATTAAAGAGATTGTGGCTCTATCTTAACTATTAGATTCCATGTACGACCACTTCTCAAATGGGCTTTATCCTAACTATTAGTTTGTCGGACCCTAACCTATCGTGACTGATGACCCACAAGTATAGGGGGTGTATCGTAGTACTTTCGATAAATAGAAGTGTCGATCCCAGCGAGGAGCAGAAGGTGTTGACTTGTGGTATGGAGCAGGAAATCTCTGTAAATACTTAGGAAACATATTTTTAGGGGTTTTATGATAAAGCAAAGAAATAAAGTGCAAGTAATAAAGACAACAAACAATTGCAGCAAGTGACCCAATCCTTTCTGAGCAAAGGACAAGCCGGTGGAAATAGTAATGAGGACCAAAGGTTCTCGAGGACACATGGGAATTATGTCAAGTGCTTTCGCTTCATATAGCTGAGTAATCTTCTTTGGTTTTGTAAGTGTTGTGTGGGTGAACTTGTGCTAATGTACCGACCTTACTTGGACTAATGCATACTTGTGATTAAACCCCTTGCAAGCATCCGCAACTACAAGAAATCAATTAAGGTATAAACCTAACGACAACCTTAAACTCTGAGATCCTACGCTCCCTTGTGCAATGGTGTCCTAACGGGGGTTTAGGTTTCTGTCACTCCGGAAAGCCCACAATTAGTAGCCAAATACACAATGCATTCCCCTAGGCCCATAAATGGTGAAGTATCATGTAGTCGACATTCAAATGACACCACTAGAAGAATAGCACCACAACTTCAATACTAAGCCATTGAATAATATCTCAACACAAATCCACTACTAACAACATGACTTCTCCCATGTCCTCAAGAACTAAATGAACTAATCATGAGACATTATATGGATCAAGATCAAAGATTATGTGGTGATTAATAAAAATCTAAACATAAGCAATAATCCAATGGTTCCACTCAGAAGCATCAACTACAATAGTAATCAACACCGGGAAAGTTTCCCCTAAGAACTATGCAAGATTCAACACAACTGTTACAGCGGGATGGAGTGATGATGATGGTGCTGGTGGAGATGATGGTTTCGATGATGATGATGATCCCGATGAAGTCTAGCTTGATGATGGTGTTGATGGCGATGATCTCCCTCTATGGGAAGGAATTTCCTCGGCAGAAATCTGCCTGCCGGAGAGCTCTTCTCTCTCGGTGTTTTCCGCCCCGCAGAGGTGGCGGAATCTTCCTGTGGTCGCTCTCCGTGTATTAGGGTTTCGAGGAGAAGATATAGGAGAGAGGGCGGAGCCAGAGGTGGGCCACACCCCTTGTAGGCGTGCCGTAGGGGTGGCCCACGCCTAGGGGGGGTTGTGGCCCCCCTGTGGCCCATCTCCACCTCCCCTTCTGGCATTCTTCGTCTTCTGGGAAAATAGTATTTTCCATAGTTTTTATGGTATTTTTCTGATCTTCGCGAAATTGCATCAAAACACCGCTTTTTCCATCAGAATCCTGACTCCGGCAGTTCATCCTCCAAGAATCATCCAACATGCAAAATAGATGAAAATACATAAGTAACACCTATTAATATGAAATATATCAATGAATAGAGGCAAATTACGATATAGAATGGTGCTGCAAATTGGACGTATCAACTCCTCCAAGCTTAGACATTCGCTTGTCCCCAAGCGAAAACTGATCTCGGTAAACATGTCTACAGGTTTATGGAGTGAAGTGTCAATAAAAATAATATGGACAAGAAGCATCACACTTACCATTACACAACTCATAAAAGAAAGCAACTCACCATTATATAACTTAGCTTGCAACAAGTATAGGAGTCACAATAGAGATGCATAAAGAAAGATCATAATTGGGATTGGCAAACTTTATTATTGGTCACAGAACAGTTGGCAAACAGTTTTCAAGTAAAGCTTTTGTAAAGGACTTTTACAACAGGAGTACTCTTTTCTCAAACATAAAAGGTTTTTCACAATGATATCATTTCAAAGTAACTCTCATTAAATAAGAGTCTTGTGCAAACAAGGAAGATACAGAACATGATTGAATAAATCATCATATGAATGCTTCAAACACAACAACTCAAATGCTTGCTCGAGAAGAGAGGAATACGTTTAATGACTCAACTTAGAAGTACAAGAAAGGCCCTTCATAGAGGGAAGCAGGGATTTCAAGTTCATAAAGAGCTTCCAAAATATTATGGTACTTACTAGCTTTGAGCTCTCATTGCCCCTATCATAAGCATCTTGAGGTGATTAAGGTTAAAGTGAACAAAGATGGAGTATATGCTTGACGAAATATAAGTTGGCAATCTCATGTCCCTTGAGTACGAGGGCCACTCCTCATGCTACTCAACTTTAGTTACCGATAAGTTCTTGTCATCATAAGTACATGTGTATCATAAATAACCGCCAACGGGGTACCCCTTGCACATGATACAGGAGCTATCCCATAATCAAAATGACAAGGCAAGCAGACAGTGAGCATCTCAGCAATCTTTTTATTTTCTATTTGCATAGGTTTTTATTGAGGATGCCTCACAGATTGCTCACTATGGTTATGCTGCAAGTTTCCACCATGATTAGGCATGGCTTAGGCTAGCGGCCCAGGCGTTTCTCTAACACACATACATAACTCCGTGGACTTACAAGCTCCCCTTTTATTTCACACTGAAGACATCCGCAAAAAAAAGAGCATGATATCAACTGGATATGTATCCATCAGTGTTGAAAGCGTTCCTCGTGACATCACGGTTCTGCTAATCCCAACGTATAGATGCAAGCATATACAACATCGATGACACAATGGTTCAAGTTTATTAGGGGCAAGAAAATAATGTGTACCATCAAGTACGTGAGAGCTTTATTGACTAGTTTTCACATAACAAAATAATTTTTAATTCGAAAGATAGATGAAGCTTGAGAATTTTCTTGGAATAGAAATAATGCTAATAGGTAGATATGGTGGACACATATGGCACATGTTTTGGTTCAAAGGGATTGGAAGCATGAGAAGTATGCCTTCTCAAAACAGGTTTTTGGCTAGCAAGGCTGGGTAGCAAGCAAAAGAGTTGAAGGAAACAAGCAAACATACAAGTGATAAAGCTAAACATGCAATATTCCTTGAAGACACAAAAGATTTTAATAAAGAACACTGAGCTTATGAGCCAATCAAGTAAGAAAATGAATGATACAAAATACCTATAAGCGTTTTCTCTTTTCCTTTCAAACCTCAAAAGGTGTTGCTACTGACCAGAGCTCGGTTTTCCAAAACCAATTTAGGTCTACTTGATGCTCCCAAAGTGATGCCAATAATGATCAACAAGATCAATCATATAATAGAGATTGCAAACTAAAATAAGAAGTGCAAAAAGTAAAAGATTAGACTTCTCATTAATATTCCATAAATTCACTCACACCAAGGGATACATAGATAACCAACTAAAGGAGAGATACTTCCACAATGCAAACCAACCTATAAGATAACTTCTATACCAAAGATATGAATCTACTAAAAGGTAATGAGATAAAAGATAATGATGTGATACCACGACACTCCCCCAAGCTTGGAACAAGACAAGGGGATGCCAAACCTGATGATGAATTACTCCTTCGGTGGTGGTGGTCCCTTGTCATCATCAGACTTCCAAGGTAAAGGATCCCATCCACAAAGGATATCTTGGTTTCCAGAATCCTAAAACTAGCAGTAGAGCTTATGCGATTAAATCTAGCCTCATACTCACAGTTTTGATTTTGTATGTCGTCGAGTTGTGCTTTTAATTGGTTGGTGGTCTGATGGAGTGAGAGGATTTCGTCTCGGAGCTCTGCAATCTCTTGTGCTTGGCGATGAGTTCTTAACTTATCTTATGGATGATATCCACTTCGCGTTCTGCCATCTTCTTGTACCTGAAAACTTCCTGCTCCAATGCTTCCATCCTGTCTTCCAGATTGCCTTCTCCTTTAGGGCCTTGAACATCATTCATCTGCACCTTCCCATCCTTGAGAATCAACTCCTTAGGATGAATCTTCAACTCATACATATCCGGGTTGATGACATCCGCGGAGGAATCCTCTATGGGTGATCCAGAGGAAGACATTGTAGCTCCAAAACTGGGAATCTGCCTAACAGAAATAGATCGAAACAGAAACACGACGAGAACACGATACACGAACCTCGGGGGATCTGGGGGGGTTATATATTAAGAAGTTTCAGTGCATAAGGAAGGTACTGTGCGAAAACGAGGCAGAGACGGAGTTCAAGGGGCTCACACCCCCTCCAAGCGTGGCCAGCTCGGGGCCCGCGCCTAGTGTGGGTTTGGTCACCCAGGCCTACGTTTCCTCCTCTGTTTCGTCTCTTAACCTTCCGTATGCAATAAAAACATCAAAAATATAAAAAGATAGGGTTTTCACGAACCTTCAGTTAGCACCACTTTTTACTTATTCAAAGACGGACTGCAGATTCTGGTGTTTGGTTTCTCATAAATTCTTCCGGAGTTACCATTTGAATAATATCAACATCTTCATTATAAGAATCTCCAGAAATATAATGTTTGAGCCTTTGACCATTCACCACCTATGTAGGGTTATCCTTCAAAGAAGATATTTTGATAGCCCCTGAACGTACACTTCCTCAATAACAAAAGGTCCTTCCCATTTTGAGAGTAGTTTCCCTACAGAAAATCTAAGACGAGACCTATACAAAAGAACTTTCTCACCAACATGGAATTCCCTTTTGAGAATTCTCCTATCATGCCATCTTCACTTCTCCACTCATCTAAGGTACTCAAGTCAAGCAATCTCTTCTTACCATCAAGTTTAGAATCTCTATTCAGTTCTTTCACTGCCCAATAAGCTTTGTGTTCTAATTCTAGAGGCAAGTGACAAGCTTTCTCATAAACCATTTTGTAAGGAGACATCCCCATAGTATTTTTATAAGTAGTTTTATAAGACCATAAAGCGTCATTCAACTTTGTAGCCCAATTTTTCCTAGATTTATTAACAGTCTTCTGCAAGATAGATTTAATTTCCCTATTGGAAAGTTCTACTTGCCCACTGGTTTGGCGGTGATAAGCTGAAGTAATTCTATGGTTAGCATCATATTTGGCAAGAGTTTTCCTAAAACAACAATGAATAAAATGAGAGCCTCCATCAGTCATGAGATATATAGGCACACCAAACCTAGGAAAAATAACATCTTTAAGCATTTTAAAAGAGGTCTTACCATTAATGCTCTTTGTAGGTATGGCTTCTACCCACTTTGTAACATAGTCAATAGCAACAAGAATATGAGTATACCCTTTTGAAGGAGGAAAAGGACCCATAAAGTCAAATCCCCAACAATCAAATGGTTCAATAACAAGATAATAATTCATAGGCATTTCATTGCGTCTAGAAATTTTACCAACTCTTTGGCATTTGTCACAAGATAAAACAAACTTCCTTGCATCCTTGAAAAGGGTAGGCTAATAAAATCCATATTGTAAAACTTTTTGTGCAGTCCTATCCCCAGCATGATGTCCTCCATAAGCACTGCCATGAAATTTTCTCAATATATCTTGTTGTTCACAGTCTGGAACACATCTTCGTATAATACTATTTTCTTTATATAAATGTGGGTCATCCCAAAAGTAGTGCCTTAGATCATAAAAGATTTTTCTTCTTTGCTGGTTTGTAAAGGTTGGAGGCAAATACTTGGAAACAATAAAGTTAGCGTAATTAGCATACCAAGGACTCTCATGCGGGCATACCCTTATTACAACCAACTGTTCATTTGGAAAAATATCATTAACAGGCATAGGGTCAAAAGAAATGTTTTCCAAACGAGATAAATTATCAGCAACAGGATTTTCAGCACCTTTTCTATCTACAATATGCAGATCAAACTCCTGTAAAAGCAACACCCATCTAATAATTCTAGGCTTAGCATCTTTCTTCGTCATAAGGTACTTAATAGCAGCGTGATCAGTATGAATAGTAACCTTTGAATCAACAATATAGGGTCTAAACTTATAACATGCAAAGATTACAGCTAAGAACTCCTTTTCAGTAGTAGCATAATTCTTTTGAGTAGCATCTAGAGTCTTGCTAGCATAATGAATAACATTCAACTTCTTAACAACACGTTTCCCAAGAACAGCACCCACAGAAAAATCACTAGCATCACACATAATTTCAAAAGTTAAGCTCCAACCAGGTGGTTGAACGATAGGAGCAGTAGTCAAATCTTTCTTCAAAGTTTCAAAAGCTTCCTTACAATCATCATCAAAAACAAAAGGTACATATTTTGAAGAAGATTGGTAAGGGGCTTCGAAATTTTGGAGAAATCTTTAATAAACATCATATAGAAACCAGCATGACCAAGGATACTATGAATAAGCAAGGCATCTTCTCAATTGCTTAAATTTTGGCTCTGTCAACTTCAATACCTCTCTCAGAAATTTTGTGTCCAAGAACAATCCCTTCATTAACCATGAAATGGCATTTCTCCCAATTAAGAACAAGGTTAGTTTCTTCACATCTCTGTGAAACTTTATCAAGGTTGTGCAAAAAATTATCAAAAGAAGTTCCATAGATGGAGAAACCGTCCATGAAAACCTCCACAATTTCTTCACAAAAACCATGAAAGATAGCAGACATACATCTTTGAAAGGTAGCAGGAGCATTACATAAACCAAAAGGCATACGCCTATAAGCATAAGTTCCATAGGGACAAGTAAAGGTGGTTTTCTCTTGTGTAGGGGTTCGTAGCATGGAAAACAAAAAATTTCTACCGCATGCACACAAACAAGCCAAGATCTATATACTAGATTGTAGCAACGAGTTGATAGAAACACTCACCCTCGAAGATTCCAAAGCGGTTAACGAGAGCAGATTCTCGTGGGTGATGTAGTCGTACACTTGCCGATCTCAAGATCGCGTAGACGATCCTTCCGGCGCTGCGTTCCGGCAGCGCTTACGCAGTCGGTCACATGTTCGGTTCTAGATGAAGACCTTCCTCTCCATTGTTCCAGCAGGTAGTGGAGGTTGTAGTTCTCCCCTCGTGATTCCGGCAGCACGACGGCGTGGTGTCGGAAGTAGAGGGAAGATCTCGCAGGGCTTCGCCTAAGCCGGATGCGAGTTATGGTGGATTAGGGTTTCCCGGAGATCTTGGGTTAGGATGACGGGTGGAGGAGGAGGTGTCGGCGGCGGCTAGGGCGGCGGCGACGAACCGGCGGCAGGCGACGGCGGCGGCTTGGGCGCGGCGGTGGTGCGGGTGTGTGGGGAGGGCTTGGCTCTTGTGGTGTTGGGGCAGCCCTCCCCTTCTATTTATGAGAGGGAGGGGCAGCCTTGGGAGGGGTGGGTTTGAATCCAAACCCAAACCCAAGTTGGATTGAGAGAAGGACTTGTTTCTTCTCCCACTAGGAAACCATTGTTCCAGTTTGACTTTTCAAACTTCCCGTTTGACTTTTAATTTAGAGATTTATATCTCTCTTGCAAATGTCAACACCAAGTGACCTAGGATATGATCCAATCATTCCACATATCCATGACACATTCATGGACCATTCCCCTTCCAGACCGGTGAACCTTCTAGACCTTTCTAGAACCTCTCCGATGAAAACATCGGAAAATTTCCCGAACTCCGGAATCGGACTTTCCTTATATGAATCTTATTCTCCGGACCATTCCGGATCTCCTCGTGATATCCCGGATCCCATCCGAGACTCCGAACAACATTCGGTATCCCTATTAATTTTCCATATCTACTAAACAACATCGAATCCTTAAGCGTGTCTCCCTACGGTTCGTGAATTATGTGGTCATGATCGAGACACTTCTCCGATCAATAAACAATAGAGGAATCTGGAAATTCATATGGCTCCCACATATTTCTATGATTACTTTGCGATCGAATGAACCACTTACATACGATACCAATTTTCCTTTGTCTCATGATAGTTTACTTATTCGAGGTTTTGATCATCAGTATCTCTGCATACCTAGTTCAACCTCGTTACCGATAAGTACTCTTTTCTCGTTCCCGTGATATGTGATCCCTTGTGAGCCAGTCACATGCTTGCAAGCTAATTGGATGACATTCCACCGAGAGGGCCCAGAGTATATCTATCCGTCATATGGATGGACAAATCCCACTCTTGATCCATGTGCCTCAACCCATACTTTCCAAACACTCAATGCCACCTTTATAGTCACCCAGTTACAGTGTGGTGTTTGATGTCATCAAAGCATCCTTCTGGTGATGGTGATTAACATGATCTCATGGTCGAAGGAATTAGGTTATTATGCATAAAAAAGCTTATAGCAAACGAACTATTGAAATGACTTGATCTTAATGCTACGCTTATCTATAGGATTACGTCCATCATACCATTCTCCTAATGATATGATCTTGTTATTAATAACGTATCAATGTTCATGATCGAGAAACCACGATCATCTATTAATCAACAAGCTAGTATTATAAAGAGGCTTTACCAGGGACTCTAATTTAGTTTACAAATCACACAAGTATTAATGTTTCCGGTTAATACTATTATAGCATGAATGTAAACATTTATCATAAACACAAAGATATAATAATAACCACTTTTATTATTTCCTCTAGGGAATATCTCCAACAGTCTCCCACTTGCACTAGAGTCAACTAATCTAGATTAGATGGTAATATACCAAACACCCATGGCGGTTTGGTGCTGGTCATGTTTTGCCCTCGGGAGAGGTTTAGTCAACGGATCTGCCACATTAAGATCTGTGTGTACTTTGCAAATCTTTATGTCACCATGTTGGACATGCTCTCGAATAGCGTGAAAACATAGCTTGATGTGCTTCAGCTTCTTGTGTGACCTTGGTTCTTGCGCATTGGCTATGGCGCCCATGTTATCACAATAGATAGACATTGGGTCCAGCGCACTTGGAACCACACCGAGCTCTGTAATGAACTCCTTCATCCATATCGCCTCTTGTGAAGCCTCCGAAGCAGCTATGTATTCCGATTCAGTTGAAGATCTCGCCACAACGCTTTGCTTTGCACTCCTCCAGCTAACTATTGCACCATTCAAAGTAAATACGTATCCGGATTGAGATTTAGAATCATCCAGATCGGTGTAACCATTAACAACGAGTTGTTCATCACCTCCATAAGAAACAACCATATCCTTAGTTCTTCTCAAGTACTTAAGGATGTTTTTGACCGATGGCCAATGATCCACTCCTGGATCACTTTGATATCTACTAGTCAAACTAACATCATATGCAATGTCGGGTCTAGTACATAGCATGGCATACATAAGAGATCCTATGGCTGAGGCATAGGGAGTCTTACTCATCCTTTCTCTATCTTCTGCCGTTGCAGGACTTTGAGTTTTACTCAAGGTCGTATTGGGCAACATGGGTAAGAACCCTTTCTTGCTATCTTCCATTCCAAACCTCTTTAGAACTTTGTCCAAATATGTACTCTGTGACAATGATATTAGGCACCTTGATCTATCTCTATAAATCTTTATGCCTAATATATAAGCTGATTCGCCAAGATCTTTCATTGAAAAACTATTATTCAAATAATCCTTGACACTATTTAGAAGGTCTACATCATTCCCAATCAACAATATGTCATCTACATATAGTATTAAGAATGCTACAGAGCTCCCACTCACTTTCTTGTAAATACAAGCTTCTCCATAAGTTTGTATAAAACCAAAACTTTTGATTACCTTATCAAAACATTGATTCCAACTTAGGGATGCTTGCTTCAATCCATATATGGACCTTTGAAGTTTGCATACCTTGTTAGCATCTTTAGGATCGAAAAAACCTTTGGGTTGCATCATATACAACTCTTCATCAATGTCTCCGTTGAGGAATGCCGTTTTGACATCCATCTGCCATATCTCATAATCATAATATGCAGCGATTGCTAACATAATCCTCACGGACTTTAGCTTCGCTACTGGTGAGAAAGTCTCATCGTAGTCAACATCTTGAATTTGTCAAAATCCTTTTGCGACAAGTCGAGCTTTATAGATAGTAACATTACCATCAACATCTGTTTTCTTCTTGAAAATCCATTTGTTCTCGACAGCCTTCCGACCATCCGGTAAGTCCACCAAAGTCCATACATGGTTTTCGTACATGGATCCAATCTCGGATTTCATGGCTTCTTGCCATTTATTGGAATCTGGGCTCATCATCGCTTCCTCATATGTCGCCAATCAGGAGTGGTACGAGTTCTCGTTGACCTAAGAGGTTCCGTAGTAACTTCAACCGAAGTTTCATGATCAGCATCAATAGCTTCCTCTCTTATTGGTGTAGGCGCCACATGAACCACTTTTGGTGCTGCGCTACTCGCAAGTTCGAGGGAAGGTTCAACAACCTCGTCGAGTTCTACTTTCCTTTCAGTCACTTCTTTCGAGAGAAACTCCTTCTCTAGAAAGGATCCATTCTTGGCAACGAAGATTTTGCCCTCGGATCAAAGATAGAAGGTATACCCAATAGTTTCCTTCGGGTATCCTATGAAGACGCATTTTTCCGCTTTGGGTTCAAGATTGTCCGTCTGTAACTTCTTTACATAAGCTTCGCAACCCCAAACTTTAAGGAATGGCAAATTAGGTTTCTTCCCAAACCATAATTCATACGGTGTCGTTTAAACGGATTTAGATGGTGCCCTATTTAAAGTGAATGCGGCTGTTTCTAATGCATGACCCCAAAACGATTGTGGTAAATCTATAAGCGACATCATAGAACAAACCATATCTAAGAGAGTTCGATTACGACGTTCGGACACACCATTACGCTGTGGTGTTCCCGGCGGTGTCAATTGTGAAAGTATTCCGCATTTCTTCAAATGCTCGCCAAAATCGTAACTTAGATATTCACCTCCACGATCAGATCGTAGAAATTTAATCTTCTTGTTACGTTGATTCTCTACCTCACTTTGAAATTCCTTAAACATCTCGAAAGTTTTGGACTTATGTTTCATGAAATAGATATACCCATATCTACTCAAGTCATCCGTGAAGGTAAGAACATAACGATAACCACCGCGCGATGCTACACTCATTGGGCCACACACATCGGTATGTATGATTTCCAATAAGTCCATAGCTCGCTCCTGCATACTAGAAAATGGAGTCTTAGTCATTTTACCCATCAGACATGCTTCGCATTTTTCAAGTGATTCAAAATCAAGTGATTCAAGAAGTCCATCGGAATGGAGTTTCTTCATACGCTACACTCCAATATGACCAAGACGACAGTGCCACATATAGGTCGAGTTATCGCTCAATTTCAAACGTTTAGCTTCAATGTTATTAATGTGTGTATTTCCACAATCGAGATTCAATAAGAATAGACCATCTATCAAAGGTGCATGTGCATAAAACATATTACTCATATAAATCGAACAACCATTATTCTCGGACTTAAACAAGTAACCTTCTCGCAATAAACATGATCCAGATATAATGTTCATGCTCAACGCAGGCACCAAATAACAACTATTTAAGTATAAAACTAATCCCGATGGTAGATGAAGAGGTAGCGTGCCGACCGTGATCACATCAACCTTTGATCCATTTCCAACGCGCATCGTCACCTCGTTCTTCGCTAGCTTCCATTTATTCTGCAGTACCTGTTTCGAGTTACAAATATGAGCAACCGAACCAATATCAAATACCCAGGCACTACTACAAGTACTAGTGAGATACACATCAATAACATGTATATCGGATATACCTTTCTTCTTCATGTTGCCGTTCTTCAAATCCGCCAAGTACTTTGGGAAATTCCGCTTCTAGTGACCTTCTCCCTTGCAGTAAAAACACTCAGTATCAGGCTTAGGCCCAGCCTTGGTCTTCTTCGTCGGCGCACTAACTTTCTTACCGCCCTTCTTGAAGTTTCCCTTTTTCTTAGACTTTCCTTGCTTCTTGAATTTGGTGGTCTTATTGACCAAGAACACTTGATACTCTTTCTTGATCTCCACTTCTGCAGATTTCAACATGGAGAAGAGTTCTGGCAATGACTTGTCCATGTTTTGCATATCGTAGTTCATCACAAAGTTCTTGTAACTTGGTGGTAGTGATTGGAGGACACGGTGAATCCCCAAAGCATTAGGAATCACTATTCCCAAGCTTTGAAGCTTGCTTGCGTGCCCAGACATCTTAAGCATGTGCTCACTGACGGAGTTGCCCTCTTCCATCTTGCAGTTAAAGAACTTTTTAGAAGCCTCATAACTCTCAACTGCCACGTGAGCCTCAAATATCATTTTGAGTTCACGGACAATATCATGTGGGTCATGGTTCTCAAACCTTTTCTGAAGCTCCGATTCCAAACCTAACAAGATAGCACACTGAACTGTGGAGTACTGATTCTTTCGAGCGAGGAAAACATTCTTTACCTCATCGGTAGCAGTAGCTGCAGGCGGGTCACCCAGTTGTGCATCCAGCACATAGGTCAAATTACCAGCATTGAGGACAATCCTCAAATTGCGGAACCAATCCGCGAAGTTGCTTCCATTGTTTTTCAACTTTTCTTTCTCTAGGAACGCATTAAAATTGATGGTAGCGGCCGCCATTGATCTACAACATATTTGCAATAGTATAGACTAAGTTTATGACAAATTGAGTTCTAATTAATAGTTAAATTAATCTAGGTGAACTCCCACTCAAAACAATATCCCTCAAATTGTTTTAGTGATCACACGAACCAAATCCACCACATCAAAACCAATCATCACGAGAGTTGATGTAGCTTCAATGGCGAACAATCAACATGTTCATCATATCTACTATATGACTCATGCTTTACCTTTCGGTGATCCATGTTCCGAGACCATGTCTATACATGCTAGGATCGTCAAGATCAAACCTTAGCTTTCGCGTGAGCAAATCTGGCTTGCTCACGTTGTATACACTCGCAGAATCTAACACACCCGATCATGACGTGGTGCTTCGAAACAACGAGCTTTAGCAATGGTGCTTACTAAGGATGAAAACTTTAAAACTTGAAATTTGTGCTTGAGGGATCATCTTATAATGCTACCGTCGCAAACTAAGCAATACAAGATGCATAAAGGATTAACATCACATGCAATTCATAATGCTTACTTTGTGATCGAATGAACCACGTACATACGATACCAATTTCCCTTTGTCTCACGATAGTTTACTTATCCGAGGTTTTGATCGTCGGTATCTCTGCATACCTAGTTCAACCTCGTTACCGATAAGTACTCTTTTCTCGTTCCCGTGATATGTGATCCCTTGTGAGCCAGTCACATGCTTGCAAGCTAATTGGATGACATTCCACCGAGAGGGCCCAGAGTATATCTATCCGTCATATGGATGGACAAATCCCACTCTTGATCCATGTGCCTCAACCCATACTTTCCGAACACTCAATGCCACCTTTATAGCCACCCAGTTACGGTGTGGTGTTTGATGTCATGAAAGCATCCTTCTGGTTATGGTGATTAACATGATCTCAGGGTCGAAGGAATTAGGTTACTATGTATCATAAAGCTTATAGCAAACGAACTATTGAAATGACTTGATCTTAATGCTACGCTTATCTATAGGATTATGTCCATCATACCATTCTCCTAATGATATGATCTTGTTATTAATAACATCTCAATGTTCATGATCGAGAAACCATGATCATCTATTAATCAACAAGCTAGTATTATAAAGAGGCTTTACCAGGGACTCTAATTTAGTTTACAAATCACACAAGTATTAATGTTTCCGGTTAATACTATTATAGCATGAATGTAAACATTTATCATAAACACAAAGATATAATAATAATCACTTTTATTATTGCCTCTAGGGCATATCTCCAACATCTTGGTCTTGTACTTTCACCGCAATTTGAGAGAACCCAGAATAACCATCAAGAAAACAAAAGTGGGTCTTTTTAGACAACCTTTCTAGCATTTGATCAATAAAGGGCAAAGGACAATGATCTTTCTTAGTAACTTTTCTAAAATTAGTGCACATCCTATACCCAACCACTACTGTTTGGGGTATAAGATCATTATTTTCATTAGGCACAACAGTGGTTCTCCCTTTCTTTGGGACACAATGAACTGGGCTAACCCATTGACTATCAGCAATAGGGTAAATAATACCAGTATCAAGGAGTTTTAATATCTCACTTCTTACCACATCCTTCATCTTAGGATTTAGACGGCGTTGGTGCTCAACAACTGATTTTGCATCAGGTTCGATATTAATAGCATGCTGACATATAGTAGGAGAAATCCATTTTAAATCATCAAGAGTATACCCCATAGCTCCTTACTATTTCTTCAATATTTCCAATAACATTTCCTCTTCCTTTCCTGAAAGTTCAGAACTAATAATAACAGGATAAATTTTCTTATCATCTAGATAAGCATATTTAAGATCATCAGGTAGAGGTTTTAATTCGAAAACGGGGTCCCCTTTAGGTGGTAGTGTGGTACCCAAATCTTCCACAGGTAGATTATGCCTAAGTAACTCAGGTTGACGAAGGAAAACCTCGTCAATCTCATTTCTTTCCTTCATGAAAACCTCACTTTCATGATCTTCCATAAATTGGTGCAGGGCATTGTTAGGAGCAAGAGAAATAACAGAAAGTTGTTCAACGCTAAAATCCTCATTAGGCAATTCATTTTCATAAGGATTTTTAGAAAATTTGGAAAAATTAAACTCATAAGACTCTCCATCAAACTTAGTCAAAACTTTTTCCTTCCTACAATCTATGATAGCCCCACAAGTATTCAAGAAAGGTCTACCAAAGATAATAGGACAGGTTTTACTAGCTTCGGAACCAAGTACTAGAAAATCAGCAGGATATTTAACCTTACCACAAAGAACCCCCACATCTCTTAAAATGACATGGGACAAACTGTCTCTCTATTAGCAAGGTGAATAACCACATCAATATCCTCAAGCTCACAAGGACCAATTTCATGCATAATTTCCCTGTAAAGCTCATAAGGTATAGCACTAGAACTAGCACCAATATCACATAAACCATAATAGCAATGATCACCAATTCTAACAGAAAGCACGGGGACACTAGCTTTTCTAGGATGAGAGACAATATTAGAAGCGTCTTCACAGAATACAATGCGCTCATCCTCTATATTTTTAGTGACAAGATCTTTCACAATAGCTACCACAGGTTCAATATTTATTTGCTCATCAGGTTCCACAGTTTTCTTTACACTTTTGCTAACCACATTATCTATGATAGAATGTTCCTTTACCTTAGCAGGAAAAGGGATTTTCTCAACATAAGGTTCAGGAAAAATAGGATCAACAGTGCAAACCTCAATGCTAACAGGAACATGGGTAACAATGTCTTTATAAGGGGCATGGTACTTGTCCCACTCCTTTTTGGGAATTTCAATAAAGAGGCAAAGGCCTTAAAACATTTTGCAAGGACTTGAGAATCAAGACCATACTCAATACTAATATCACGGAAGTTATCAGTTCCCATAAAGGATTTAATGCACTCATAATCATAATTTATACCTGACTTTCTTCCTTTGTCATTCTCCCATGCTTTAGTGTTCTCTTGAATACGGTCTAGGAGATCCCATTTAGCTTCTTCCTTCATACGTTTTAATGATCCAGCATAGGAAGCATCTGGTAAATTTTTATCAAGAAGATAAATCCTAGCATAAAAGTTATTGATAATAATATTGTTAGGGAGTTCATGAATAGTACATTTAAGCATTAGTAACTTCAATCTCACCCAAGCTTGAGTTGTACTATCTCCATCACGAGGCCAAAAGTTATATATTAGATTTCTATCCTTATGAATCTCACTGGGAGGATAGAATTAAGAATAAAAGAGAGGTACTATTTCCTCCCATTCCATGGATTGTCCATTCTTCAGTAGCTTATACCATTTTCCATCTCTTCCTTTCAATTATATAGAGAGTAACTTCTTCTTCACCTGTTCATTTGTGATAGCTGCACACTTAAACAACCTGCATAATTCATGGATAAAAAGCAAGTGATCACTAGGATGGACAGTTCCATCCCCTAAATAATAATTATCCATAACACGATCAACAATACTTGTAGGTATCTTAAAAGGATCTATCTCAACAGGTGGTGGTTCATCTACTACCATAACAGCGGTAGTAGTTTTCCCAAACAGAAAACCAAGTGGGTTATCGATATTAGAAACAAAGTAACAAATAGAAATAAAAAGGAAAACTCACAGTAAAAGTTTCTTTTACCAGTTCCACTCTTCAATAGCGCTTCACTCCCCGGAAACGTCGCCAGAAAATAGTCTTCATGAACCGCAAGTATATGGGGTGTATCTTAGTACTTTCGATAAATAGGAGTGTCGATCCCAACAAGGAGAAAAGGTGTTGACTAGTGGTATGGAGCAAGAAATCTTTGTAAATATTTAGCAAACGGATTTTTAGGGGTTTTCTGATAAAGCAAAGAAATAAAGTGCAAGTAATAGAGACAACAAACAATTGCAGCAAGTGGCCCCATCCTTTCTTAGCAAAGGACAAGCCGGTGTAAATACTAATGAGGACCAAACGTTCTTGAGGACATATGGGAATTTTGTCAAGTGCTTTCGCTTCATATAGCTGAGTAGTCTTCTTTGGTTTTGTAAGTGTTGTGTGGGTGAACCTGTGCTAATATACCAACCTTACTTGGACTAATACATACTTGTTATTAAACCCCTTGCAAGCATCTGCAACTACAAGAAAGCAATTAAGGTATAAACCTAACTAAAGCCTTAAACTCTGAGATCCTACACTCCCTCGTGCAATGGTGTCCTAACGGGAGTTTAGGTTTCTGTAACTCCGGCAACCCCACAATTAGTAGCCAAATACACAATGCATTCCCCTAGGCCCATAAATGGTGAAGTATCATGTAGTCGACGTTCACATGACACGACTAGAAGAATAGCAACACAACTTAAATACTAAGCCATTGAATAATATCTCAACACAATACTACTAACAATATGACTTATCCCATGTCCTCAAGAACTAAACGAACTACTCACGAGACATCATATGGATCAAGATCAAAGATGATTTGGTGATGAATAACAATCTGAACATAAACAATAATCCAATGGTTCCACTCACAAGCATCAACTACAATAGTAATCAACACCGGGAAAGTTTCCCCAAAGAACAATGCAAGATTCAACACAATTGTTACAGCATGGTGGAGTGATGATGATGGTGCTGGTGGAGATGTTGGTGTGGATGAGGATGATGATCCCGATGAAGTCTAGCTTGATGATGGTGTTGATGGAGATGATCTCCCCTCTCCGGGAAGGAATTTCCGGTAGAAATCTGCCTGCCGGAGAGCTCTTCCTCTCTCGGTGTTTTCTGCCCCGCAGAGGCAGCAGAATCTTTCTGTGGTCGCTCTCCGTGTATTAGGGTTTTGAGGAGAACATATAGGCGAGAGGGCGGAGCCAGAGGTGGGCCAGGTGGGCCACACCCCTCTGGCGCAGCCTAGGGGTGGCCCGCGCCTGGAGGGGTGTGGGCCACCTGTGGCCCATCTCCACCTCCCCTTCTAGCATTCTTCGTCTTCTAGGAAAATAGGATTTTCCATAGTTTTTCTGGTATTTTTCTGTTCTTCACAAAATTGCATCAAAACACCGGTTTTTCCATCAGAATCCTGACTCCGGCAGTTCATCCTCCAAGAATCATCCAACATGCAAAAACAGATGAAAAGACATAAGTAACACCTCTTAATATGAAATATATCAATTAATAGAGGCAAATTAGATATAGAATGGTGATGCAAATTGGACATATCAGTGACCAGAAAGGTAGTGATTGTAGGTGGGTATGTTTTGTGGTGTGGCTTAGGGGACTACTTCTGAAAGGTCTCATCTCGGTCTGCTCCCGGTTGTGGCACAACTGGGTGGTATGTGTGTGGGAGTTAACTAGTTCTTGTGGGTAAAGTGTACAAACCTCTCGAGAGTGTAAAATCAAAGTACTTAGCCATGTCCCTGGTTGCGGACTATCTTGAGAGACTGGACTTGAAGAAGTTCAAGAAATCTCATCATTCCAATTTCAATAAATAAAACTTTGATGGGTAAACAATGGTAGAGTGTTCATTCATACCTATCGATGGTACCCAAGTTCATTGATACCATTTTGAAAGTAAAAGTTTTTGGTTCATTAAGATCAATCAATGGTACCCCCCGGGTTTGCTGATATCCATCGGTGGCACCCTTTTGTTTTAAAAGAAAGATTTGTATTTAAAAATGATATGATAAAACCATTGCTTTACAAGAATTTATCCAAAACACCACCCAACCAAATATGCATGTACTTATAGGTTGATATTTATATTCCACCAAGTAGGTGAACTTGCCAATTCATTCAAAGTATTGACCATTCGTGTTTGCAACCTTTTTTGTTGTAGGTTACCCTAAAGATGAGTGAGGTACAATGTTAGGGTTGCGAGTCTATACTCAACATGCTTTCTCATGTGGCTCTTGATGCAGCTCGTATAGTTATAGTCTTCTGATGTTGATCTTTATTTAGGAGGAGCTATCCCTTCTACTATGCAATTTGTATGTGACTATGTAAAGTTCAAGATCATTCGACGTAATAGAAAAATGATCTTTGTTTCGAGCTATTCCATCCTGAACAGTGTGTGCTAGTCAGTCTATCCAGCGACTAGCACTGTAAAGCACAAAGACTTGTACCCTACCGGGTCCGGACACTTCAGATGGTATTAGAGCATTATGTTGATTGTAGGTTCGTGAACCTTGAGAATTTAAGGAGTAGGATCAACTATTTTCTCAAGTAATTTAAAAAATAAGCGTGTACCGTTGAACTTTCTTAAGTTTCTATAATGATTGCCAATATCTTGTGTAGAGGTCCCAACCTGATAAGGTAGATATCCATGTGTTTACAATGCTAGTCCCTGGACTGAATAGCTACCATCCATAGTTTAAGATGTAATATCAAGAAACAAAGGTCATATTACAACTTATAACCAGGAATAAAATAATTCATTCCATCTTACATAGCTAATTTGGCTATCTCATTACAATGCAGCAGAATTAACTATATAGCATGGAGTCCTACATCTTCATATGCCACAGGCAATCATGTTGGTTTTATACTTGTAATCCCTACTCAACAAACTTCACTAACATCAAACAAACCCGCAACACAATAAGTTACACTCACAAGGGTCAATACATTTTGAATGCAAGTGATACTATGGTAGAATAGTGGTATCTAACATCTATATGAATTTGGCTAGGTGTATCTTAGGCTTGCTTTGCTCAAAATAAGGTTTTACTTATTAGTTTAAAACACTAAGTTTTAGTTTGTCAAAATCACCCAAGGAACCACCAATAGAAATTGGTGAACCTTTAACCCTTATTCAACCACAAGTTTTTAACTTAGAAATTGGGATGAGGAGATCCTTGATAGCTTTAATGTCTTGATGCTGAAATTGTCCATTACCGGGGAAACGGCTAAGTACTTAGGTTTTACCCTCTCGAGAGGTAGTTGTCACATCCCAAAATTTTCCAAATTTTGTAATGTGAAAAATAAATAAACAAAATAAATAATTGTTGAAATTTAGGGTGAAAAGAAACTTTTTGATTCCAAATGGAAACTTAAAATCCCATCTTGAACAAACTTTGATTAATGTTTGAATCCAACTAAATTCAAATCAAGTGAAATGCATTCTTCATAAAGGCATCTTGAAATTTAAACACTTGGGAAATAAACCCAAACCCTAAAACCCTAATGGAAGAAAAACATTTCCAAGTTATCTCTAACATTTTGTCAACAAACATTTATAAATGATCAAGGATGACAAATAGAAATATTATAAAACCATATGAATTGGTTTCACTTAATTTGGAGCCATAGACAAAATCTTAAGAATTTAATAATATAAGGGAATTGAATTTCCAAAGCTAATAAAGCACCTATCTAGAAATCCATACCAAATGGTGAGAAATTAATCCTAAAAATATTTAAAAGGATAAATAAATATTAAATAAGATTTTACAAATTGGAATCACCAAGTTTGGACCTTTAAATAAAAAGATATTGATTTTATAAGATAAAGAAAGAAATATTGAATGAGGAATATTTAAAGAGCCATGGCCATGACCATAAACAAATGGAATAATCATAATCCAAGTTCAAATGAAATAAATAAATAAATAATATGGAAATAAAATAATATGGCCTTAACCAAATTCTATTCCATTGAATTAAGAAAAATTCCCAAATAAGAATGATTAATTAAATCATGGGAAAATAGTATTTGGAATTTACCGAAGTGGAATAAAAGTTTTTAATTAACTTAAATAGGATCAAAGAAATCAACTAAATAAAATATATGGAATTAAAACCATATTTGAATTTCATTGTAATAAAAATTGCCCAAATTAAAATGATTAATAATCATATTAAAATACTATAAATAATTCAAAATGAATTATTTGACACCCTAATAAATAAGTAAAACCTACTGAAAGGATTTGGAAAGATTTAGATTTCAAATGGAATTTGAAAACATTATTAAATCTTATTTGAATTATTACAAGGGACAAATTTTTAAATAATTAAGACCCTAAAAAGAATAAAAGAATTATTCTAAATTTGACTTCAGAAAAAATTATTAATCAGTATTTGAATATACACAAAGTTTGGTTGAAGATTGATTTCAAATTGTTGTTTGAAATGATTAAACCAAATCAAAACAGAATAATATAAATGAAAAAGAAAAAAGTTTCTGTATAAAAAAATGAAACAAGGCCAGCCCAGCTAGTCCGGTCCATCTAGCCCAACTAACCCCCTCTCCCTGAAACGTTTTTCTCACCGCAGATCAGACCCACTCAATCGCTGACTGCTAGGTCCCACTCTTCCTCTCTCTCTCTCTCGCTGTCAAACAGACCCCACCCATCAGTCTTCTCTCCTACCCCGCGACGACCTCGCCCCTCACCTCGCTGGCGTTTCTGGTCGGAATTCAAATGCATTAATTCGCCTCAATTGCTGGATTAAACCCCGCCCCGACCACGCACATTTAAGCGCCTCACACTCCTCCTCCTTTCCCCCTAGACACCGCTCCCTCTTGGCCACCAGGTTGTACCAATTGGCCATTGCCAACCACCTGTTCCGACGAAGCTCTCCGGCCAATTCCGGCGCCGTCTGACCACCCCTCGCCTCCCCGTGCACGCGAGCCTGCACCCCATCCCCAGGCGCTTCTCTCTACACCCTCAGCTCACTCGCGCGTGCCTCAGACGCTTGGCAACTTCGAACTCCGAGTGCCACCGTGAGCCTTCCCAACTCCGGCGATCTCCCTAGGTATGTACTTACTGCCCCCTCCCCTCTAGTTGACACTCGAATGATCCCCAGCATCGTACGCATCTAAATGCACCTCGGTTTTTTCTTAGCACGCACTGTGGTGTCGTCTCCGACAAACGACTGACGCACCCGACGCCAGACACATCTCTGGCGAGGAATTCCGGATGACCTCGAGTGCCCCTTCACCAAGCAAGGTCACGTTGAGCATCAGCGAAGCACGGCGAACCTGGTAATGCCCTCCTCTACCTCCCTTGCTTCCTAAATCGTCAGCTCCGCCGCAGTCTGACCGCGCCACCGCTCACCGTCGCCGCGCGCCGCCAGTTGATGGTCATTTGATCGTCAGCCATAAGATTTAGATCCAATGCATGCGATAGAACTTAAGCGAAGAGGTATGTTGTGGTCTGGACAGTGCAATGCAACTTAAATCCAACTCTTCATAGCATCCGATCCACGCGAACCGTTTTCGGCTAATCAAATCATTCCGCGTGGCCAGTCTGTTTTATAAAAACCAGAATAGATTCTATTAGATGTTCAATCTTGTAAAATGCATAACTTTTGATCCATACGTCCAAATTTTGAAAATTTTATATCAATGGAATCATCAGAACAAGTAATTTTCAACCATGCACTTTGTTTAATAAATTTATTCTGGTAAAATGGTTGTTTTTGCACAAACTTGTGTAGGCATAATTTGAATATAAAATTCATTCTAAAATTATTTTTGTGATAAAACCTTTGGGAAAATAGATTGTTTGAACCTACTGACCATCTAAACCACCTTGTGGTTTCATAAACATATTTTGTGAAGCAAAAGAATAAATCTTTGATTTAGAGCATTTCTAGTCAAATAAAAATAATGTTTATTTATTAAAAATGCTTTTGGAGGAAACCCTTTGGGAAAATGTTTTGATTTAAACTCTCTGACCCTAAACACAAAGTTTTATGATTTAAAAATATATTTGTGAACCCTATAGATTATTACTTTGCTAAAAAGCATTTTCAACCACATAAAATATTGATTTGGTTTAAAAATGATTTATAGGTAAAATCTTTTGCAAATGATTTTGCCACTTATATAAAATGACCAATAGGTGTTTTAGAATGTTTATAACCTATTAGAAACCACTTTTTCAAATAAAACAACCTTTGGCATGTTTACATGCATTGCTTTGTTTTTATTAATTTATGTGATGTTGCTTGAATGGTAGATTGAATATTGCTTGCTTGGTTGAATTGTAGTGAAATTTGAAGAGTGTGAATATTGCAAGACCAAGGAGTGAACTTATAATTCTCTACCAAAAAAGGCAAGTGATGCTTCATACTTTTGTCCTATTATTTTCACTATGCATTAGTGATATTTATAAGTAGGACTTGCATGGAATTTTTGCTAAGTGTAAACTATGCCATGGGAAATCCTAGTAGATGAAACCTTAGTAGAAAATTCCTAAGTTAAGATTCCTACTACTATCATGCTTAGCTTAGCTAGTTGAAAACAAGGGTGGAATATATTCATACTATGGAATATTTCAAGTCAAGGACTTGTGTTTTGTTTAATAAAGCAACTAAGTGAATGAATCACCTGGGTGGAATGGAAGGAATGGTTTGTGTTGAGTGGTTACACAAGGCCCATTTCTATGGTTTACCTTGTGTATCTCACTTGTGGATGGCCACCCAGGAACAAAGAGATTTGAGATGTCAAATGTTGAGAAGGTTCAAGTCCAGCCACTTGGCATTATGGGCTCTGCCTGGATCATATAGGTTGCTATAACTTAGCCAAATGGACAGTTGGTGGTAGGGGATGATAGGTTGGAACGCGTCCATTCTGGTCTAAGGGAAGGCTTCTGTAAGATCTTGTCTTGGTGAAACCAATTCTTGTGGGGAAAGTGCACCACCTATGCAGAGTGTAAAATCTAAGTACTTAGCCATGTCCCTGGTAAAGAACAATTTGAGCATCAAGACATGGAAGCTATCAAGAATCTTCTCATCCCAATTTCTAAGTTAAAACTTGTGGTTGAACAAGGGTTGAAGGATCACGAATTTCTATTGGGAGATGCCTTGGGTGATTTTGACAAGCAAAAGCTTAGCTTTTTCAAATGATAAGGAAAAATCTATTTTGAGCAAAGCAAGCCTAAGCCCCACTTAGCCAAATGCATATAGATGATATACTCCACTATATTACCATAGTATCACTTGCCAATACAATTCAGATGTATTGACCCTTGTGGCTATAACTTATTATGTTGCAGGTTTGTATGATGTTAGTGAAATGTGTTGATTAGGATTACAATTCTACAACCAACATGTTTGCCTGTGGCATTTTGAAGATGAAGGACTCCATGCTATAGTTATTTCTTCTGCATTGTAATTAGATAGCCATATGAGCTATGTAAGATGTAATGAATTATTTTATTCCTAGTTATAAATTTGTATTATGACCTTTGTTTCTTGATATAACATCTTAACTTTGTATGCTAGCAATTGATCCAGGGACTAGCATTGTAAACACAGGGATCTCTACCTTATTAAAGGTTGGGACCTCTAAAGATGATATCAGAGTACTGTGTTGCCTGTAGGATTTGTAAACCTAGGATTGGACAAAACCCCTTAGAAAATAGGAGTTGTATTTGTTCAAAACTTATTTACAAACAATCTTGTAAACTCTTTCCTCAACCTTTTTGGTTTTAACTCTACATCTCTTCTATTTCAACTTGATGGACAAAGACCTCACCATGAGCAAAGGACTTCACCAACTCCAATGACTTCAACTTCAACATCATCAAAGACTTCCAACTTTATTTGCACCAAGGACTTCAACTTGGATATCACTAAGGACTACAAGTGAGACAAGAATGTTACTCAAGGTTTGAGGGCTAAGGAAATACAACTTAGAAGGAACCATCATCACCTTTGAAGTTTTGTGACCAAGATGCAAGAAATTCTCCAAGGATACAAAGATATTGATCAAGAAGAAAAAACTAAGAAGTATAGAATGCTCTCAAGTGAACCATATAGTTGGACCACCATATTAAGTTTACATCAAACCCACCAACTTATGTGGTGTAGAAAAAATATTTTATTGCCTAAAAATGTGCTTGAAACTTGTTGTTTGAGTGGACTGTTTGTTTGTTATTGCTTGCACACTGCTTGTGTGAATTGTAATGTGTGTGATTAGAATTAATTCCTTAGAAATCTTTTGCCTATTCTAATCCCAATCCAACCCAAACAGATGACTACTCCAAGAAACTCCAACATCAAGAATGGTAACAACAACAACAACCAAGCGATCAACATGAGAGAACTCACAGTAACACAAACCAAGTTGAACCAAGTGACCACTCAATTTTTGGCCAACAACAATGAGTTAGACCCAACCATGCAAAGGTTTTTGGAAACCCAAACTCAATTGATGCAAAAGGTGACAAACCAAATGATCAACATGGGAGACAACCTTTCCCAAAGAATTTGTGACAACAAGGATGTCAAGGATAATATTCTAGGAGGAACCCAAGCTTGCAATGTTTATGGAGACAAGGATCACACTTCCAAAGAGCATGAAGATCAATGCCCCAATTGTGAAGAGAAACATTCAACTAATTAATGCCCCACATCTCAAGCTACTTATTTTCTATGTGAAGGAAATAATCATGTCCCTATCCAATGCCCCATCTATTCCATAGTTCAACAAAAGAAACAAGATAGAGTGCATCAACAGTTTGTAAACCCTCATGAAGGAACAACTTCTGCCAAGGAAGATGAAGGCAAAGTGAAAACCATGCATCATAAGGCCAAATCCAAAGTGACCACAAAGTGTTGCTACTCTTGTGAAGAAGAAGGTCATATCTCTAGTAACTGCCCCAAGAAGAGAGAAAGATTTCCCACCTTTGTGGTGAAATATGAAGAGCATGAACTAGAAGAACTCCTAGCTTTGGAGAGACCCAAGAAGAAGAAGAAATGCCTCAGCCCTAGCAAGAAGGATATTACCCAAGAGCAATGTTACACTTGCAAAGAGATGGGACACTATGCTAATGAATGCCCATAAAAGAAGAAGAACCAAGGAAACAAACAAGAGGCAATGATACCAAAGGAAAAGAAATATATTAGCCAAGTGATGTGTTTAAAATGCAAAGAACTAGGCCATTATGCAAGCAATTGTCCAGAAAAGATGAAACATAAGATAAACAAGCCTTGTCACATGTTTCAAGTGTGGAAACAAAGGACACTATGCAGATGTTTGCCCAAAGAGGTTTCAACAAGATTCCAAGCAATCCAAGAAGTAATCTAGTTGGAAAATTTTTAAGGGTGGTAGTACCCAAGTTGCTTTGAGCCAACTTGTAACCCTAGCCTTCCCAAATCTCGGGACGAGATTTCTTTTAAGGGTGGTAGCCGGTCACATCCCAAAAATTTCCAAATTTTGTAATGTGAAAAATAAATAAACAAAATAAATAATTGTTGAAATTTAGGGTGAAAAGAAATTTTTGATTCCAAATGGAAACTTAAAATCCCATCTTGAACAAACTTTGATTAATGTTTGAATCCAACTAAATTCAAATCAAGTGAAATGCATTCTTCATAAAGGCATCTTGAAATTTAAACACTTGGGAAATAAACCCAAACCCTAAAACCCTAATGGAAGAAAAACATTTCCAAGTTATCTCTAAGCCTATGGATTTGATCCATATAAAATTTTGTCAAAAAACATTTATAAATGATCAAGGATGAAAAATAGAAATATTATAAAACCATATGAATTGGTTTCACTTAATTTGGAGCCATAGAAAAAATCTTAAGAATTTAATAAGATAAGGGCATTGAATTTCCAAAGCTAATAAAGCACCTATCTAGAAATCCATACCAAATGGTGAGCAATTAATCCTAAAAATATTTAAAAGGATAAATAAATATTAAAAAAGATTTTACAAATTGGAATCACCAAGTTTGGACCTTTAAATAAAAAGATATGGATTTTATAAGATAAAGAAAGAAATATTGAATGAGGAATATTTAAAGAGCCAAATAAATCTTGGCCAAGACCATAAACAAATGGAATAATCATAATCCAAGTTCAAATGAAATAAATAAATAAATAATATGGAAATAAAATAATATGGCCTTAACCAAATTCTATTCCATTGAATTAAGACAAATTCCCAAATAAGAATGATTAATTAAATCATGGGAAAATAGTATTTGGAATTTACCCAAGTGGAATAAAAGTTTTTAATTAACTTAAATAGGATCAAAGAAATCAACTAAATAAAATATATGGAATTAAAACCATATTTGAATTTCATTGTAATAAAAATTGCCCAAATTAAAATGATTAATAATCATATTAAAATACTATAAATAATCCAAAGTGAATTATTTGACACCCTAATAAATAAGTAAAACCTACTGAAAGGATTTGGCAAGATTTAGATTTCAAATGGAATTTGAAAACATTATTAAATCTTATTTGAATTAA
The DNA here is from genome assembly GCA_916181665.1 of Avena sativa. Classification (NCBI taxonomy): domain Eukaryota; kingdom Viridiplantae; phylum Streptophyta; class Magnoliopsida; order Poales; family Poaceae; genus Avena; species Avena sativa. The sequence continues at coordinate 136,330,315 of OV702295.1, forward strand.
TACAAGGGCCAATTTTTTAAATAATTAAGACCCTAAAAAGAATAAAAGAATTATTCTAAATCTGACTTCAGAATGAATTATTAATCAGTATTTGAATATACACAAAGTTTGGTTGAAGTTTGATTTAATTTTTTTTGAAATTATTAAACAAAATCAAAACAGAATAATAGAAATGAAAAAGAAAAAAGTTTCTGTATATAAAAAAATGAAACAAGGCCAGCCCAGCTAGTCCGACCCATCTAGCCCAACTAACCCCCTCTCCCTAAAACGTTTTTCTCACTGCAGATCAGACCCGCTCAGTCGCTGACTGCTAGGTCCCACTCTTCCTCTCTCTCTCTGTCAACCGGACCCCACCCGTCAGTCTTCACTCCTACCCCGCGACGACCTCTCCCCTCACCTCGCTTCCGTTTCTAGCCGGAATTCAAACTCATTAATTCACCTCAATTGCTAGATTAAATCCCGCCCCGACCACGCACAATTAAGCGCCTCACACTCCTCCTCCTATCCCCAGACACCACTCCCTCTCGGCCACCAGGCTGTACCAATTGGCCATTGCCAACCACCTGTTCCGACGAAGCTCTCCGGCCAATTCCGGCGCCGTCTGACCACCCCTTGACTCCCCGTCCATGCAAGCCTGCTCCCCATCCCCAGGCGCTTCTCTCTGCACCCTCAGCTCACTCGCGCGCGCCTCAGACGCTCGGCAACTTCGAAGTCCGAGCGCCACCGTGAGCCTTCCCAACTCCGGCGATCTCCCTCGGTATGTACTGACTGCCCCCTTCCCTCTAGTTGACACTCGAATGATCCCCAGCATCGTACGCATCTAACTGCACCTCTATTTTTTCTTAGCATGCACTGTGGCATCGTCTCTGACAAAGGACTGACGCACCCGACGCCAGACACATATTCGGCGAGGAATTCCGGCTAACCTCGAGCGCCCCTTCACCAAGCAAGGTCACATTGAGCATCAGCGAAGCACGGAGAACCTGGTAATGCCCTACTCTACCTCCCTTGCTTCCTAAATCGTCGGCTCCGCCGCAGTCTGACCGTGCCACCGCTCACCGTCGCCGCGCGCCGCCAGTCGATGGTCATTTGATCGTCAGCCGAAGGATTTAGATCCAATGCACGCGATAGAACTTAAGCGAAGAGGTATGTTATGGTCTGGACCGTGCGATGCAGCTTAAATCCAACGCTTCACATCAGCCGATCAACGCGAACCGTTTTCGGCCAATCAAATCATTCCATGTGGCCAGTCTGTTTTATAAAAACCAGAATAGATTCTATTAGATGTTCAATCTTGTAAAATGCATAACTTTTGATCCACACGTCCAAATTTTGAAAATTTTATATCAATAGAATCAGCAGAACAAGTACTTTGCAACCATGTACTTTGTTTAATAAATTGCTTCTGTTAAAATGGTTGTTTTTGCAGAAACTTGTGTAGGGATAATTTGAATATAAAATTCATTCTAAAATTATTTTTGTGATAAAACCTTTGGTCAAATAGATTGTTTGAACCTACTAACCATCTAAAATAACTTGTGGTTTCATAAACATATTTTGTGAAGCAAAAGAATAAATCTTTGATTTAGAGCATTTCTAGTCAAATAAAAATAATGTTTATTTATTAAAAATGCTTTTGGAGGAAATACTTTGGGAAAATGTTTTGATTTAAACTCTCCGACCCTAAACACAAAGTTTTATGATTTAAAAATATATGTGTGAAACTTATAGATTATTACTTTGCTAAAAAGCATTTTCAAACACATAAAATATTGATTTGGTTTAAAAATGATTTATATGTAAAATATTTTGCAAATGATTTTGCCACTTATATAAAATGACCAATAGGTGTTTTAGAATGTTTATAACCTATTAGAAACCACTTTTTCAAATAAAACAACCTTTGGCATGTTTACATGCATTGCTTTGTTTTTATTAATTTATGTGATGTTGCTTCAATGGTAGATTGAATATTGCTTGCTTGGTTGAATTGTAGTGAAATTTGAAGAGTGTGAATATTGCGAGACCAAGGAGTGAACTTATAATTCTCTACCAAAAAAGGCAAGTGATGCTTCATACTTTTTTCCTATTTTTTTCACTATGCATTAGTGATATTTCTAAGTAGGACTTGCATGAAATTTTTGCCAAGTGTAAACTATGCCATGGGAAATCCTAGTAGATGAAACCTTAGTAGAATTTCCCTAAGTCAAGATTCCTACTACTATCATGCTTAGCCTAGCTAATACAAAACAGGGGTGGATTATACTCATGCTATGGAATATTTCTAAGTCAAGGACTTGTGTTTTGTTTAATAAAACTACTAAGTGAATGAATCACCTGGGTGGATTGGTAATTGCTTGGTGGTTTTTGGTTGAGTAGTTACCAGGGCGCATTTTCTAATGGCCTACCCTGTGTATCTCACTTGTGGAATGCCACCCAGGAACAAGAAGATTTGAGATGTCAAATGTTGAGAAGCTTCAAGTGCAGCCACTTGGCATTATGGGCTCTGCCTGGATCATATAGGTTGCAATAACTAAGACAAATGGACAGTTGGTGGTTGGGGATGATAGGTTGGAGCGCGTCCATTCTGGTCTAAGGGAAGACTTCTGAAAGATCTTGTCTCGATGCATGTCGAGACTTGTGGGGAAAGTGCACCACCTCTGTAGAGTGTAAATTCTAAGTACTTAGCCGTGTCCCCGGCAATGGACAATTTGAGCATCAAGACATGGAAGCTATCAAGAATCTCCTCATCCTAATTTCTAAGTTAAAAACTTGTGGGAAACAAGGGTGGAGGTTCACCAATTTCTATTGGTGCTTCCTTGGGTGTTTTTGACAAGCAAAAACTTGGTGTTTTCAAATAATAAGAAAAAACTATTTTGAGCAAAGCAAGTCTAAGCTCCACTTAGCCAAATGCATATAGATGATAGAATCCACAATACTATCATAGTATCACTTGCCAATACAATTCAAATGTATTGACCCTTGTGGCTGTAACTTATTATGTTGCAGGTTTGTTTGATGTTAGTGAAGTGTGTGTTGATTAGGATTACAAGTCTACCACCAACATGACTGCCTGTGGCACTTTGAAGATGAAGGACTCCATGTTATAGTTATTCTATTGCATTGTAATAAGATAGCCAAATGAGCTATGTAAGATGTAATGAATTATTTTATCCTTGGTTATAAAGTTGTATTATGACCTTTGTTTCTTGATATTACATCTTAACTATGGATGCTAGCTATTGATCCAGGGACTAGCATTGTAAACATAGGGATCTCTACCTTATTATAGGTTGGGACCTCTTACAGATGGTATCAGAGCACTGTGTTGCCTGTAGGATTGTAACCCTAGGATTGGACAAAACCCCTTAGAAAAATAGGAGTTTTATTTGTTCCAAAACTTATTTACAAACAATCTTGTAAACTTTTTCCTCAACCTTTTTGGTTTTGATTCTACATCTCTTCCTTTTCAAACTTGATAGAAAAAGCCTCAACAAGAACAAAGACATCAACTTGAGCAAAGGACTTTACCAACTCAAATGACTTCAACTTCAACATCACCAATGACTTCAACTTTAGATTCACCAAGGACTTCAACTTGGACATCACTAAGGACTACAATAGAGACAAGAAATATTACTCAAGACTTGAAGACTAAGGAAACACAACTTAGAAGGAACCATCATCACCTTTGAGGTTTTGTGACCAAGACCCAAGAATTTTCCCAAGGAAACCATGATCTCATTCAAGAAGAATCAACTAAGAAGGATGGAAGGATCTCAAGTGAACCATATAGTTGGACCACCATATTTAGATTAAATCAAACACACCAACTTATGTGGTGTAGCAAAAATATTTTGTTGCCTAAAAATGTGCTTGAAACTGGTTGTTTGAGTGGAATGTTTGTTTGTGATTGCTTGCACATTGCTTGTGTGATTTGTAATGTGTGTGATTAGAACTATTTCCTTAGAAATATTTTGCCTATTCTAATACCAATCCAACCCAAACAGATGACTACTCCAAGAAACTCCAACATCAAGGATGGTGACAACAACAACCAATAGATGCACATGAGAGAACAACTACTAGCAAACCAAACCCAGTTGAATAAGTTGACAACTCAGTTTTTAGCCAACAACAATGAGTTAGACCCAACCATGCAAAAGTTTTTGGAAATTCAATCCCAATTGTTGCAAGGGATGACCAGTCAAATGATCGACATGAAAGACAGCCTTTCCCAAGGAGATGGTGACAACAATGATGTCAAGAATGATATTATAGAAGGAACTCAAGCTTGCAATATTTGTGGAGACAAGGATCACACTTCCAAAGAGAATGAAGATCAATGCCCAAATTTTGAAGAGAAACATCCAACTAATCAATGCCACACATCTCAAGCTACTTGTTTCCTACGTGAAGGAAATAATCATGTCCCTATCCAATGCCCCATCTATTCCATAGTTCAACAAAGGAAACAAGGTGGAGTGCATCAACAGTTTGGAAACCCTCAGGAGGGAACAACTTCTACCAAGAAGGATGAAGTCGAAGGAAAATCTCAGCTTGCACCTCCATGCAATATGACTCAACTTGATGGACAAAAGAGGAAACATATGTATTATCCAATGAAAAGATTAAGGAGATCACGAGACTTTCCCACCTTTGAGGTGAGATATGAAGAACATGAACTAGAAGAACTCCTAGCTTTGGAGAAACCCAAGTAGAAGAAGGACAAAAGCCAAGTGCAGTGTTGCCATTGCAAAGAGATGGGACACTATGCCAATGAATGTCTAGAGAAGAAGAAAAAGTATAAGGAAATTAGCCAAGTGTGGTGCAACAACTGCAAAGAGCTAGGCCATTATGTATCAACTTGTCCACAGAAGATACGTGAAGGGCTCAATCTTGTTGCATGTTACAATTGTGGTAACCAAGGACATTATGCAAGCAATTGTCCAGAAAAGATGAAGCACAAGCTAAAAAAGCCTATGAAGGATCTCAGACTTGTCACATGTTTAAAGTGTGGAAACAAAGGACACTATGCAGATGTTTGCCCAGAGAAGTTTCATCAAGACCCCAAGCAAGCAAAGATGTAATCTAGTTGGAAATCGTTTAAGGGTGGTAGTACTCTAGTTGCTTTGAGACAATTTGTAATCCCTATCTTTCCCAAATCTCGGGACGAGATTTCTTTTAAGGGTGGTAGCCTGTCACATCCCAAAATTTTCCAAATTTTGTAATGTTAAAAATAAATAAACAAATAAATAATTTTTAAAATTTAGGGTGAAAAGAAACTTTTTGTTTTGAAATGAATTCATCAAAACCCATCTTGAACAAACCTTGGATAAAATTTGAATCCAACTAAATTCAAATCAAGTGAAATGCATTCTTCATAAATGCATCTTGAAATTTAAACACTTGGAAAATAAACCAAAACTCTAAAACCCTAATGGAAGGAAAACATTTCCAAGTTATCTCAAAGACTAAAGATTTGATCCATATAAAATTATTGTCAACAAACATTTATAAATGATAAAGAATGACAAATTTAAATATTATAAAACCATAGAGATTGGTTTCACTTAATTTGGAGCCATAGATAAAATCTTATGAATTTAATAAGATAAGGAAATTGAATCTCCAAAGCTAATAAAGCACCTATCTAAAAATTCATACCAAATGGTGAGTAAATAATCCTAAATAGACTTAAAAGGATAAATAAATATCAAATAAGATTTTACAAATTGGAATCACCATTTTTGGATCCTTAAATAAAATGATATGGATTTTATAAAATAAAAGAATGAATAAATAAACAAAGACTATTTTATAGAACCAAATTAAAACTTGGCCAAGCAAATAAAATAAAATATTTTTGTTTAGTAAAAAGAGTACAAGATTATTTAATAAAATCATGAGGTTTTATTATTATCCAATTTCATTTAAGTAAAGACATTTCCCATTTTAAATGAACATTAAAACATAATAAAGTATTTTAAATTATATTTCAAAGTGTTTTATTTTAATAAAACCTACTGAAAAGGTTTGGTAAAAAAATTTAGATTTCAAATAGAGTTTTAAAACATATTAAATCCTATTTGAAATAAAGACAAATGTCTATTTTTTTAAAATAAATAAAAGACCCTAAAAATAATAAAAGAATTATTCTAAATTTGACTTTAGGATATGTTAAATAACAGTATTAAAATTTACCCAAAGTCTGGAAGAGGTTTGATTTTAAACGGTGTTTGAATTGATTGAATAAAAAACAAAACATCATAATAGAAATGGAAAAATAAAAAGGAAACAGAACGAAAAAAAATGAACAAAGCCAGCCCAGCTAACCTAGCCCACTGGCCCAACTAGCCACTACCTCTCTCCCCCCCCCGAAACATTTTCTTCTCACCGCAGAACAAACCCGCAGAGTCACTAACCGCTGGACCCCACCTCTCCTCTCTCTCTCACTGACCAGCTAGCCCCACGCTGTCAGCCTTCTTCCTCACCCCACTCCCCGCGGTGACCACGCCTCGCCGGCCGTTTCAGCCGATTTATAGCATGATTCAATTCGCGGCATTGATGCAGCCTTTACCCCCTGCGACCATGCTCCTTTAAGCACCCGTCCCCCCTCTATCTTTCCCCCCAGACCCCATTTCTCCTCTGCCTCTAGGCTGCGCCGAATTTTCATTTGCAGCCCACTGCCTCCGACGTCCTCCGGCAAAGATTCCGGCCGAGCCTTACCTTCCCTTGCTCCCTGACCGCCACGATGACATTCCCCATCTCCTGACGAACCTCCCCGTAGCGCCAGCTCACCCGCGCGCGCTCCGCATCATTGGCAACCTCAACGACAACACTCCGCCGCCGTCTGCCTCCGCTCCATCGACCTCCCCCGGTAAACCTGACCGCCCCTCTTACTCTAGGTGATGCGAAATTGATCCCCAGGACCATGCGCATCTAATCCCACTCTCTATTTGCCTTAGCGCACCCTCAAACCTCGCCTACGTCAACAACCAGACGAACCCGACGCTGACGCCTACTTCGGTGAGCAATCAGCAACGAGTCTGTGCGCCCCTTGGCCAACCGAGGCAATGTCGAGCATCAGAGCTTCACGGCGAGTCTGGTGAGAATCCTCACTCTTCCCCGCACGTCCTAGTTTGTCGGCAGCGTCACCGACAGAGCCACGCCACCGCATGCCACCGTTGAGCGCCGCCAGTTTCTGGTCCAGGCACTAGGAGCCGTCAGATCTAGATCGAAGCGATAGGATAGTTTCAATTAACGAAGGGGTATGCGATGATCTGAGCCGCACATGTCCCTTTTAATCCTGTGATCCACGTTGCTTGATCCGGACGAACCGGTACCAGCCAATCAGAACAGGACGTGTGGCCTGTGTTTTGTTTTAAAAACCAGAATTTGTTCTATTAGATGATCAAACTTGTAAATTGCATAACTTTTAATCCACACGTCCAAATTTTATAAATTTTATATCAATGGAATCAGCAGAACAAGTACTTCCCAACCATGTGCTTTGTTTAGTAAATTGCTTCTGTTATTTTGTTTATTTTAATAGAAACATGTGTAGGCATAATTTGGATATAAAATTTATTCTAGAAATAATTTTATGGTAAAATCTTTGGCAATTGGATTGTTTCGAACCTACTGACCATATAAAACAACTTGTGGAATTAAAAGTGTATTTTATGAAGCCAAAGAATAAATTTTTGAATTAGAACATTTCTACTCAAACAAAAATATTGTTTATGTGTTAAAATGCTTGATGAGTAAAAACCTTTGGGAAATGATTTGAATTAAACTCTCTGACCCTAAAACCAAGTTTTGAGATTTAAAAATATATTTTATGAACCCTATAAATTATTACTTTGCTAAAAGACAATTTCAACAACATAACATATTGTTTTGGTATAAAAATGGTTTATAAGTAATACCTTGTGCAAATAGTTTCAATATTGAACACTTGACCAAGACACTAACATTTGTGTTTAAAAATTTATTTGTCAAACACTAGAAGATATTACTTTGGTTTGAACCATTTCAAGTAAAACAAAAATGATTTAAAGTGGCCATTTTCACTAACTTAATATCAAAAGGTTTATCCACATTTATAAATAACCTTGCCACTTTTATAAATGACAAATAAGTGTTTCAAAATGTTTATAACCTATTAGAAACCACTTTTTCCAAATAAAAAAATCTTAGGCATGCTTGCATGCATTGCTTTGTTTTTATTATTTTATGTGATGATTGCTTGAATGCTAGATTGAATATTTTCTTGCTTGATTGAATTATAGTGCAATTTGAAGAGTGTGACTATTGCAAGATCAAGGAGTGAAATTATATTCTCTACCAAAAAGGCAAGTGATGCTTCATACTTTTGTCCCATTATTTTCACTATGCATTAGTGATATTTCTAAGTAGGACTTGCATGGAATTTTTACTAAGTATAAACTATGCCATGAGAAATCCTAGTAGATGAAACCTTAGTAGAATTTTCCTAAGTCAAGATTCCTACTACTATCATGCTTAGCCTAGCTAATATAAAACAAGGGTGGATTATACTCATGCTATGGAATATTTCTAAGTCAAGGACTTGTGTTTTGTTTAATAAAACAACTAAGTGAATGAATCACCTGGGTGGATTGGTAATTTCTTTGTGGTTTTTGGTTGAGTAGTTACTAGGGCCCATTTTCTAATGGTCTACCCTGTGTATCTCACTTGTGGAATGCCACCCAGGAACAAAGATGTCAACACCCGGATTTTTAATCCCAGATGCCTGTTATGCCATACATCGCAATCCCAGGATTACCATATTTGCGAGACATAACAGATTTGGATACCACAGTACATCATCCATTACAAACCATACATAAGGTCTTGCACAAATAAGGATCTCATGATCCAGTTCTTAATACAATTCAAGCAGTGGAAATACGTAATAATAACGGCAGCGTAGGCGAAGCTCCATCTTCGGGGTCATAGGCAATACTGACGATGGGAGATGATCCTAGTTGTCGTAACCTTCCTGGGTCCATCCTCCTGGTACTCCTCTTCATAGTCTGGCCACGGGAATAGCCAGGGACAAAGCCATGAGTACTCTTTAAGTACTCACGAACTAATACTAAAAAGTGATGGGGTTTTTGTAATAGGACACTAGGCTCTAGGGTTGTTTTGCAAAAGGCCAGATTTAACTCTACTAATTTTAGGAACTAAGGAAGCTAGTTGAAGTTTTATAACACCTAAGTGGAAACTTGTATTTCATATCACAACTCTGTTGTGGTCAAGTCAAAATCTCAATTCATTTCACAAGTCATTTTGAAAACATCTGACGGGGGAACAGTATGGCCACTCCAACAGTCCATAACAGCGGACGCGGCTATTCGAATAGTTTGACACTCTGCAGAGATTGTACACTTTCACCACAACATTCGATACATCCGTCAGGAACAAATCCTGAATTCACCATACTCAGTATGCGGATAATCAATCCTAACCTTTCAATTACACGCCCTAGTATAAGCACCTCTCCTGTGAGTTTGGCCTCCCAACCATGACCAACTGTCATCTTGGGTACTGCACAGGTGGACAATCTTCACAAGGTAGCCTTAGCTCAGACCTTGGCCATGAGGAAACCAATACTAAGGTATATAAGTTTCCAGTAAAGCCCTACCCAATTCTCGGGTATTGTGGTTGTACGGTAAAAATGGAATGGTATCGCATCCAGACAACCATCAGTTTTATAAAGGGCTAAGGCTCCTGCCTCAACATTTTGATCATCAAAATCATCTTATGTTCGGAAACACATGTTCAAAACATCTCAATAGAATGATCCATCATTCCAAGGTTTTCATAACCATTTTCACCAAGTATTCCCATCTAAGGTTGATCAAGTTTTATGCTTAGCACTAGCATCTACAAATGGGGGTAAGTACTGATGAGGGGTGGTAAACTAGTGGAGTTTAACTAAGTTCAGTCTCATGCCTTAGGATGACATAAAGATTATCTAGCTTAGGCCAAATTTTATGCTCTTTATGCAACCTTCAATTATCTTTCTAGTATCTACAATTCACTTAAGTAAACTCTAAGTAAGAGCTTTGATAAAGAAAAATAAAGTATAAAGCTTGCAAGTAAAACTAGGATTGGGTATCATCAAATGTGTATAACCAAGCATTCTTAGGGCATTGCATAGGTTATCTAGCTTTCATAATTGCAAGTGTTAGCTTGCACATTCAACTAGTGGTATTAGGCTTGCAAGTATTGGCTTCCATAAGTATCAGTATAAGCTTGCTAAATTGCAAGTGTTAGCTTGCCTTGTGCAGAGTAGTGGTTGAAGTTCTCCTTGGCTTCTTCTTCGTAGTATCCTCCTTCCTCCTCGTATTCTTGGTCGGTACAAGCGTCTATGAATAAATACGAGGTACACAATCACCAAACAATACTTAACTAATTTCAATCATCACAAAAAAGGGTCCTATAGATGATCTAGCATCATCACTAACATTACAAGATTAAAGCTTGGTTTAATTTCTTTTATTTTTTAGAATAGTAATTTCTACTCATTGAAAAACTACTTAAGATTTAATATTCTCCATACCAAACATGGGATCATGTTGACACATGCCATCACCACATATTTCAGTACATGGGAATGTGATTTAAAGTGGTGTCACAATTTAATAAGATTTAACCTTTTATTTCATTTAAATAAAGTGACTAGAAATGTCTATGTGGCCTTCTTTTATTACTTGAACATTATTTCTGTAAGTAAACCCATATGTTTTTATATATTATGAAAGGTATGATCAAATGTGATTTTTGAGAGTTGGAATAAACTCAAAAGCTATTATGGTTTAAATTTGACAAATGTTTGAATGCAAAAAAGCTTCTGCCTTGTTATTTTTACCAAGGTTGATCTACAGATCCAAATTATTTGAATCCAACGGGCTTGGATTAAGCATTTCCAGACCTTTCTAACAAAATTGGTTTCATCTAATTTGATTCACTGAATCGATCTTGGTAGATTTTTGAAAATGGGTATAGAACTAGGTTTGAACTTAAATGGAAAAAGTTAAATTCAAACAACTGGGCTACGCGGGAAACTATACTGGGCCGGCCTGCTAAGCACAGTGCTTACGCGGGCTGGTTAAGTTTCTGTCCCCACACGTCAGTGAGACGAGGGGGTGCGAAGAGGTACGGGGCAATATGAGCTATGGGATCTGGTTCTAATCTAACGGCCCTGGTTCATCGTCCACGTCGGGCAGCGCCGGCGAGACAGAAACCTAACGTGGCAGGTGAGGGTCGTCGGGGGCTCACCGGGGCTTAGGCGAGGGTCGGTGAGGTGGGATAACGACAAAGTCGACAACGGCGAACCTCCTGGTACCAGCAGCTTCTCTTGGGGCAGCTCCAATAGCTGGCTCCCTTCTTCTCCAGCAACGGCGGGCTCCGGTGAAATTCCGGCGATGCGCTGCTCGCCTTGCTCCGGGAACGGGGTGGAACAATCAGTGAGGAGAGGGGAGTGAAATGGCGTGTTCAATTCGGCTGGGGGTGGCCTCTATTTATATTGGCGCGAGGGGACCGACGGGCGCAAGGTGAGCTCGTCGAGGTCGACGGCACAGAGGGCTATAAGCGTGGGCGGCGGTAGGGGCAGTTCTGTGCTCCCTGGCAAAGCTCAACGACATGGTGGCGAGGCGTGGGGCGGTGCGGATTGGTCGGAACGCGGCGGTTCTCTGATCGTGCCCGACGAAAGTTTTTATGGCGCACAACATGCGTGGTCCGCGCGGCAGCGAACAAGCGTGTCTGCGGGGTTCTTGGGACGGTGGTGATCATGTATGCACGCGGCGAGGGCGGCGCGCGGTCTGTGGGCGTCTATCAAGCGTGGCGCACGGGGCGCGCTCTCGGCATGGTTGCTGGCGATCTTGGCATGGTATGTGCGTGTGGTCCAGGGGCTGGCAAGGTTCAAGCGCTGGACAGGGAGTGGCGGTGGGGTGTTATCTTGCTCCCAGACATGTTGGCTAGGCTTGGTGCTTCTCCTAGCTCGCTGTCGACATGTGGGTGGCAAGGGTGCACTCGGCCTCCTCACCATTGATGACAATGGCCAGCTTACAGTGGTGCTAGAGATTAGTTTAGTTTGTTAGATGATCTACTAAGGCTAGTGGTGTCCAGAGAGGGAACAAGTTAGGCTCAAATCACTACTCCAAATAGTGTTTAGATTTTGTTTGATTTGTATCTGCAAGGTGTTTGATGAAATGGCCGCATGAACTCACGTTTTGAATTTTGAAAAGATTTTTGGTGGGTGTCTTCCCATATGATAAAGATTCAATTTTGAACTGTCATTTAAACTATGCGTTCAAATGTTTCTGGATGATCACAAAGTGGGCCTTGATACTTTGTTATGAGTACTATCAAGGGGTGCAAAGATCCAAACAAGTTTCTGTTAAGTTTTGAAAGTTTGAGACAGCCAAAGTAGGCAAGGGAGTTAAATTGGTCAAAATGACCATTCACTCATTTTGTTGGTTTTGATTTATTTGTCTTTGGGAAAAGTTTGGGAATTGTTTAGATGATGTTTATTTCACCTAAGAATCATTTTACAAGCAAAGAAACACATAAACAAATTGGAATGCATACACACATGCATGCTTTCATATTTTTATTTAGAAATGTTTTTGTTAACCCTAATTTTGAAGATTAGAGTTTGATGATCCAAGTTTAGTATTTTTGGGATGTTACAAACCTTCCCCCCTTAAACAAAATCTCGTCCCGAGATTTGAAAAAGGGCAAAAAGATTACCTAGGATTTGAGGAGATCGGGAAACTCCATCTTGATGTGATCTTCGCGCTCCCAGGTAGCTTCCTCTTCCGTGTGGTTGCTCCACTGAATCTTGAGAAACTGGATGCTTCGGGTTCTAGTAGTTCTGAAAGCTTCTTCCAAAATACGGATGGGTACTTCGGGATAGGTCAGGTCATCGTTGATCTTTATGGTCCGGTGATCGATATTCTTGAACACTTCGGTCTTCTCCGGGACTTAGAGACACTTACGAAGTAATGAGATATTGAACACATTGTGCACGGTTGACATCTCTTCGGGTAGTTCCAGTTTATACGACACTTCTCCTCGATGGTTCAGAATTTTGAAAGGTCCGATATATCTGGGGGCTAACTTTCCTTTGAGTTGGAAACGCTTCATTCCCTTCAATGGCGACACTTTAAGATATACAAAATCTCCTATGTTGAAGGCGAGGTCTCGACGTCTCTTGTCGGCGTAACTCTTCTGTCTGGACTGGGCTGTCTTGAGGTGCTCACGAATCTTATGAACCTTCTCTTCTGCTTCTCGTAGGATGTCGGGTATGAACATCTGACTCTCTCCTACTTCCGACCAGTTCAAAGGGGTGCGACACTTCCTTCTGTACATGAATTCAAATGGGGCCATTTGCAAACTAGCTTGATAACTGTTGTTGTACGAAAATTCTGCAAACGGTAGATAGTCTTCCCACTTAGATCCATATTCTAACACACATGCTCACAGCATATCTTCGAGTATTTGTTTTACTCGCTCCGTTTGTCCATCGGTCTGAGGGTGATAAGAGGTACTGAAATCTAGGCGAGTTCCTAAACCTTGCTGGACTTTCGTCCAAAATCTCGAGGTAAATTGAGTTCCTCAATCTGATACAATGTTCTTGGGGACTCCATGCAAACTGACGATTCTAGAGATGTATAACTCTGCTAGCTTCGAACTCTGATATGTGGCCTTGACGGGTAAGAAATGGGCGACTTTGGACAATCTGTCCACTATGACCCAGATAGAGTCATTTCCCTACTAGAAGTAGGCAATCCGGTGATAAAGTCCATTCCAACGGAATCCTATTTCCATTCCGGAATCTGCAATGGTTGCAACAATCCAGTGGGTCTTTGATGTCCTGCCTTGACTCGCTGACATATATCACACTTGGCGATATAACTTCCGATTTCTCTCTTCATCTTATGCCACCAAAATTGCTCTTTCAAATCTTGATACATCTTAGTTCCTCCAGGATGGATAGAATAAAGAGTATCATGAGCTTCCTTGAGAATAACTTCTTTCAACTCCGAATCTGCTGGTACACAAAGGCGTCCTTTGTACCACAGAACTCCTTCTTCGTCTTCGGTGAATCCGGGTACTTTTCCTGTACCGATACGACACTTGATTCCGTCGATACTAGCATTTCCTTTTTGCGCCTCTTTGATCTGGCTGATCAAAGTGGGTTGAAGTTTAATGCTAGCCAAAAATCCTTCACTCACTAATTCCATTCGAAAATCTTCCATCTCTTTGTGCAAACTTGGTTGCTCCTTCAAAATCATGGAGTTCAAGCGGCACGGCAATCTGCTAAGGGCATCTACTACTATGTTGGCTTTACCAGGGTGATAGTGAATGTCCAGGTCGTAATCCTTGATTAACTCAATCCATCTTCTCTGCCTCATATTCAACTCCTTCTGAGTGAATACATACTTTACGATCTTGTGATCCGAATAAATCTCACAACGATTTCCCATCAGGTAATGCCTCCATGTCTTCAGGGCTAGAACTACGGCTGCGAGTTCGAGGTCATGGGTTGGGTAATTTTGCTCATGTTGTTTCATTTGTCGAGATAGATAAGATATAACTTTGCCTTCTTGTATTAGCACACATCCAAGACCGATCTTGGATGCATCACAATACACGTCGAAGGGCTTTGTGATATCCGGCATGATTAAGATTGGGGCTGAAATCAATCTCCTCTTGAGTTCTTGAAAACTCGCTTCACATTTGTTGGTCCATTCAAACTTCTTGTCCTTCTTCAGCGATTGAGTCATGGGTCTGGCAATACTCGAGAATTCCCTGGGGCAAACCTTCTTCCAGGCTGAACACGACGCTGCTGCTGAGCTGGGGCATTTCATTAGGGGTTGCGGCATTCTTCTTGTTGGGGCACTCGTTGGAGTAGTGTCCTTTATGTCCACAGTCATAACAAGTCACTTGCGACTTGTCCTTGGCTACAACAGGCACAACATTGCTTCCAGTCCTCAGGGAAGTGTTGGTGTTGGCGTCCGCATTGTTGTTGTTGAACTTGGGTGGGGCACGATTGAAATTGCCAGAGTTGCCGGGCTTGTTGTGATTTCCTCCGGGCCTTGGGTTTCCACGGTTAGGATAGGTTGGACAGTTCATCGGGGGTCTGTTGGTTCTCGGGGCAAATCCTGGAGATGGGTTAGGGCGATACTTTGGGGTCTGATGGGTTCCTGGCTGATGCATCATGCGACGCTTGCGGTTCTCATTGGCTTGGTTGATCTTTCCTTACATCTGGATGGCAGAGTCGACAAGGGCTTCGATATTAACAAAGGGGATATTGACCAACACAGTCTGCATCTCATCATGCAGACCATTCAAACTTCTTGGCTTCCACTATGGTCATCCTTCCTTGCTTAAGTTCTCATCTGGGGCATACCTAGCTAATGACAAGAATTTGTCACGGTATTCCACTATGGTCATCCTTCCTTGCTTAAGTTCTCTGAACTCATCTCTCATCCTCTTGATCAAACCCAGTGGCACATGGGTTCTGCTGAACTTGACCTTGAATTCCTCCCAGGTCATCATCTGTCCTCCGGTGATGGCACGAACACTGTTCCACCATGCTATGGCATCTCCGCCTAGATAGTGGGTGGCAAACAGAACTTTCTCGTTAGCTTCCACTCCGGCGACTTCTAGGTTATTTTCCATGGTTTGCAGCCAATCATCGACATCTAGGGGCTCTTCTGACTTAGTGAAAACAGGTGGGTTGGTGTTCTGGAAATTCTTGAGTTTGGATCCATGGTTGTCCTGGTTTCCGTGGCCTTGATTGTTGTGGGCTAGCTGAGCTATCTGTTGAAGGGTGGCTAAGTTGGTTTGACATTTCGCTCTTTCAGCTTCGCGGTCAGAAACCAACATTTGTAGGATCTGCAACATCGGGTCCGGGGATGAACCACTTCCTCCGCGTGGCATCTGAAGATTGAGATAGATCATGAGAAAAGAGGGAAACTTCTAAGGTTCAGGGACTTTGAAATTTTTTTAAAGTTTGACTCAGATTTTTCTAGCAACTTGCTTTTCATTCAATCATTCATTTATAGCACACATTACAAACACACACCACAACAAAGGTAAACAGATGGTTTTAAGAACCATTCTGGAAACTACGATACAGTGGGACCGAATACTACTCACTACGCTAGTGCTCAAGTGCTACTACTCCTCGGAGGCGGTGTAGTCGTCATCCTCATCATCATAGTCGTCATTGATGAAGGAGAAATCCTCCTCATCAGTGAAGAAATCCATAGCCTAATCCTCCAGAAAATCATCATCATCGCTGAGATAGGAGTAGGGGTCTCCACGAAGATCCTCTCTGGCATTCTCCCTTTCTTCCAACTTCATGTCTCTCTCGTGGATGGTCTCCTCCAATAACGAGATATGGTGGCGAAGACGGGCAATGATGCGCTCCTTCTTATCAAGCTGACGGCGGAGAGACTTGCGATCCTTTGCTAGCATGGGGATGGTCTGATCCTTCGTCTTGATGATGGCAGACTTGTGGTTGGAGTAGTCACGACAATTCTCCAATTCCTGATAACGATCGTACATCATGAAGCTAAGGTGGTCCAATTGGGTCTTCAGTTCGTGGTGGTATGGGGCTTCCAGTGGTTGTCCATTAGCATCACGCCTTGGGAAAAACTCAAACCGGGTACCCTTGATTTGGTTAATACTCTGCCCACACAGACGGGCAAGAGCTTCCTGTATGGCCCTGGCAAGTCCATCGATCCAGTTGGTCTCTCTTAAGGTGAATTGAATTCCCTCCGCAGTGGGAGGTACAATCTTTCGTCGGAGACTTGCAACAATTAGCCACTGCAGATCTTCTCCTCCTTGATCATTGAGCTAAGCTCCGAAGAACTCGGGGTGCGGACACTCCAGAAGTTCCGAAAGCTGGTCCAAATCCCTCTCAAAGATAAGGTCTCCGCCATTCCCCAACTGGTAAAACTTGCTATACTTCACGTCCATCTAAAAGAATATAAGATGAGTAAGTTAGTAGAGTGATCAAGTGTGTCAAATTTTATGTATTTTGCAAGAGTTTTTGTGGAACATGAATTTTTATGAAAGAATCAAAGTGATAAGAATGGGAATAAGTTTTGGTAAAAATTTGCTTCCTTTGGTTTTGAAACTAAGTTTTTGATTCAACGTCCAGTCTAACTAGGGTCTCCTATGGTCAGGATGGCTCTGATACCAACTTGTCAACACCCGAATTTTTAATCCCAGATGCCTGTTATGCCATACATCGCAATCCCAGGATTACCATTTTTGCGAGACATAACAGATTTGGATACCACAGTACATCATCCATTACAAACCATACATAAGGTCTTACACAAATAAGGATCTCATGATCCAGTTCTTAATACAATTCAAGCAGCAGAAATACGTAATAATAACGGTAGCGTAGGCGAAGCTCCATCTTCGGGGTCACAGGCAATGCTGACGATGGGAGATGATCCTAGTTGTCGTAACCTTCCTAGGGTCCATCCTCCTAGTACACCTCTTCATAGTCTGGCCACGGGAATAGCCAGGGACAAAGCCATGAGTACTCTTTAAGTACTCGCAAACTAATACTAACAAGTGAAGGGGTTTTTGTAATATGACACTAGGCTCTAGGGTTGTTTTGCAAAAAGCCAGATTTACCTCTACTAAGGAACTAAGGAAGCTAGTTGAAGTTTTATAACACCTAAGTGGGAACTTGTATTTCATATCACAACTCTGTTGTGGTCAAGTCAAAATCTCAATTCATTTCACAAGTCATTTTGAAAACGTGTGACGGGGGAAGAGTATGGCCACTCCAACTATCCATAACCGCGGACGCGGCTATTCGAATAGTTTGACACTCTGCAGAGATTGTACACTTTCACCACAACATTCGATATATCTGTCAGGAACAAATCCTGAATTCACTATACTCAGTATGCGGATAATCAATCCTAACCTTTCAATTACACGCCCTAGTATAAGCACCTCTCCTGTGAGGTTTGCCTCAGCTCAGACTTTGGCCGTGAGGGAACCAATACTAAGGTATATAAGTTTCTAGTCAATCCCAACCCAATTCTCAGGTATTGTGGTTGTACGGTAAAATTGGAATGGTATCGCATCCAGACAACCATCAGTTTTATAAAGGGCTAAGGCTCCTGCCTCAACATTTTCATCATCAAAATCATCTTATGTTTGGAAACACATGTTTAAAACATCTCAATAGAATGATCCATCATTCCAAGGTTTTCATAACCATTTTCACCAAGTATTCCCATCTAAGGTTGATCAAGTTTTATGCTTAGCACTAGCATCTACAAATGGGGGTAAGTACTGATGAGGGGTGGTAAACTAGTGGATTTTAACTAAGTTCAATCTCATGCCTTAGGATGACATAAAGATTATCTAGCTTAGGCCAAATTTTATGCTCTTTATGCAACCTTCAATTATCTTTCTAGTATCTACAATTCACTTAAGTAAACTCTAAGTAAGAGCTTTGATAAAGAAAAATAAAGTATAAAGCTTGCAAGTAAAACTAGGATTGGGTATCATCATATGTGTCTAACCAAGCATGCTTAGGGCATTGCATAGGTTATCTAGCTTTCATAATTGCAAGTGTTAGCTTGCACATTCAACTAGTGGTATTAGGCTTACAAGTATTGGCTTGCATAAGTATCAGTATAAGCTTGCTAAATTACAAGTGTTAGCTTGCCTTGTGCAGAGCAGTGGTTGAAGTTCTCCTCGGCTTCTTCTTTGTAGTATCCTCCTTCCTCCTCGTATTCTTAGTCGGTACAAGCGTCTATGAATAAATACGAGGTACACAATCACCAAACAATACTTAACTAATTTCAATCATCACACAAAAGGGTCCTATAGATGATCTAGCATCATCACTAACATTACAAGATTAAAGCTTGGTTTAATTTCTTTTATTTTTTAGAAAAGTAATTTCTACTCATTGAAAAACTACTTACGATTTAATATTCTCCAAACCAAACATGGGATCATGTTGACACATGTCATCACCACATATTTCAGTACATGGGAATGTGATTTAAAGTGGTGTCACAATTTAATAAGATTTAACCTTTTATTTCATTTAAATAAAGTGACTAGAAATGTCTATGTGGCCTTCTTTTATTACTTGAACATTATTTCTGTAAGTAAACCCATATCTTTTAATATATTATGAAAGTTATGATCAAATGTGATTTTTGAGAGTTGGAATCAACTCAAAAGCTATTATGGTTTAAATTTGAAAAATGTTTGAATGCAGAAAAGCTTCTGCCTTGTTATTTTTACCAAGGTTGATCTACAGATCCAAATGATTTGAATCCAATGGGATTGGATTAAGCATTTCCAGACCTTTCTAACAAAATTGGTTTCATCTAATTTGGTTCACTGAATCGAGCTGGGTGAATTTTTGAAAATGGGCACAGAACTAGGTTTGAACTTAAATGGAAAAAGTTAAATTCAAACAACTGGGCTGCGCGGGAAACGATACTGGGCCGACCTGCTAAGCAAAGAGCTTACGCGGGCTGGTTAAGTTGTTGTCCCCACGCGTCAGTGAGACGAGGCGGTGCGAAGCTGTACGGGGCAATGTGAGCCGTGGGATCTGGTTCTAATCTAACGACCCTGGTTCATCGTCCTCGTCGGGCAGCGCCGGCGAGACAGAAACCTAACGTGGCAGGTGAGGGTCGTCGAGGGCTCACCGGGGCTCAGGCGAGGGTCGGTGAGGTGGGAGAACGACGAAATCGATGACGGCGAACCTCCTGGTACCGGCAGCTTCTCGTGGGGCGGCTCCAATCGCTGGCTCCCTTCTTCTCCAGCTGCGACGGGCTCCGGTGAAATTCCGGCGATGCGCTGCTCGCCTTGCTCCGGGAACGGGGTGGAACGATCAGTGAGGAGAGAGGAGTGAGATGGTGTGCTCAATTCGGCTGGGGGTGGCCTCTATTTATAGTGGCGCGAGGGGACCGATGGGCGCAAGGTGAGATCGTCGTGGTCGACGACACAGAGGGCTATCGGCGTGGGCGATGGTAGGGGGTGGTTCTGTGCTCCCTGGCAAAGCTCAACGACGTGGTGGCGAGGCGTGGGGCGGTGCGGATTGGTTGGAACGCGGAGGTGCTCTGCGCGTGCCTGACGGAAGTTTTTATGGCGAACAACGCGCGTGGTCCGCGCGGCGGCGAACGAGCGTGTCTGCGGGGTTGCTGGGACAATGGTGATCACGTATGCACACGGTGAGGGCGGCACGTGGTCTGTGGGCATCTGTCGAGCGTGGCGCACGGGGCACGCTCTCGGCATGGTTGCTGGCGATCTTAGCATGGTCTGTGCACGTGGTCCAGGGGCTGGCAAGGTTCGAGTGCTGGACAGGGAGTGGCAGTGGGGTGTTAGCTTGCTCCCAGACATGTTGGCTAGGCTTGGTGCTTCTCCTAGCTTGTTGTCGACATGTGGGTGGCAAGGGTGCTCTCGGCCTGCTAACCATTGATGATAATGGCCAGCTTACACTGGTGCTAGAGATTAGTTTAGGTTGTTAGATGATCTACTCAGGCTAGTGGTGTCCAGAGAGGGAAGAAGTTAGGCTCAAATCACTGCTCCAAATAGTGTTTAGATTTTGTTTGATTTGTATCTACAAGGGGTTTGATGAAATGGCCGCATGAACTCAAGTTTTGAATTTTGAAAAGAGTTTTGGTGGGTGTGCTACGTTGGTGCTAGTGAGTCTGCAGATGCTTGGGTTTTGAAAGTTGAGCTTGTTTGAGTGGTTTTTGAAAAAGTGGGATCTTCCCAGATGATAAAGATTCAATTTTGAACTGTCATTTAAACTATGCATTCAAATTTTTCTGGATGATCACAAAGTGGGCCTTGATACTTTGTTATGAGTACTATCAAGGGGTTCAAAGATCCAAACAAGTTTCTGTTAAGTTCTAAAAGTTTGAGACAGCCAAAGTAGGCATGGGAGTTAAATTGGTCAAAATGACCATTCACTCATTTTGTTGGTTTTGATTTATTTGTCTTTGGGAATTGTTTAGATGATGTTTATTTCACCTAAGAATCATTTTACAAGCAAAGAAACACATAAACAAGGCAATTCAAAATAATCCAAATTGGAATACATACACACATGCATGCTTTCATATTTTTATTTAGAAATGTTTTTGTTAACCCTAATTTTGAAGATTAGAGTTTGATGATCCAATTTTAGTATTTTTGGGATGTTACAAAAGATATTTGAGATGTCAAATGTTGAGAAGCTTCAAGTGCAGCCACTTGGCATTATGGGCTCTGCCTAGATCATATAGGTTGCAATAACTTAGCCAAATGGATAGTTGGTGGTAGGGGATGATAGGTTGGAGCGCATCCATTCTGGTCTAAGGGAAGGCTTCTGAAAGATCTTGTCTCGATGCATGTCGAGTCTTGTGGGGAAAGTGCACCACCTCTGCAGAGTCTAAAATCTAAGTACTTAGCCGTGTCCCCGGCAATGGACAATTTGAGCATCAAGACATGGAAGCTATCAAGAATCTCCTCATCCCAATTTCTAAGTTAAAAACTTGTGGGAAACAAGGGATGAGGTTCACCAATTTCTATTGGTGATTCCTTGGGTGTTTTTGACAAGCAAAAACATGGTGTTTTCAAATGATAAGGAAAATCTATTTTGAGCAAAGCAAGCGTAAGCTCCACTTAGCCAAATGCATATAGATGATAGACTCCACAATACTATCATAGTATCACTTGCCAATGCAATTCAAATGTATTGACCCTTGTGGCTGTAACTTATTATGTTGCAGGTTTGTTTGATGTTAGTGAAGTGTGTGTTGATTAGGATTACAAGTCTACAACCAACATGATTGCCTATGGCATTTTGAAGATGAAGGACTCCATGCTATAGTTATTCTGCTGCATTGTAATAAGATAGCCAAATGAGCTATGTAAGATGTAATGAATTATTTTATTCCTGGTTATAAAGTTGTATTATGACCTTTGTTTCTTGATATTACATCTTAACTGTGGATGCTAGCTATTGATCCAGGGACTAGCATTGTAAACACAGGGATCTCTACCTTATTAAATGTTGGGACCTCTTACACACACTCTTCAAATATCACTACAATTCAATCAAGGCACAAATATTCAAACTAGCATTCAAACAATTCACCACATAAAATAAAGGAAACAAAACAATGCATGCAAGCATGCAAAAAGATTATTTTATTGGAAAAGTGGTTTCTACAAAGGCTATAAACATTTTTAACACATATTGGTCATTCATAAAAGTGGCAAAACCATTTTAAATCAAGTTAGTGAAAATGGCCATTTAAATAATTTTTGGTTTGCTAGAAATGATTTAAATAAAAGTAATAGTTTTCTAGTATTTGTCAAATATATTTTTAAACACAAATGTTAGTGTTGATGGTCAAAGTGTCTAAAAATCATTTACAAAAGGTTTCACTTAAAACCATTTTTAAATCAAAGAAATATTTTATTTTGTTGGAGATGTCTTTAATCAAAGTAATAATTTTATAGGATTCACCAAATATAATTTTAAATCCCAAATCTCGGTGTTTAGGATCAGAGATTTTAATTCAAGTAATTTTCAAAAGGTTTTACACAAAAAGCATTTTTAAACCATAATCAATATTTTTATTTAACTGGAAATGCTTTATTCAAAGGAATAATTCCTAAGTGTCCCAAAATATACTTTTAAATCTACAAGTTGGTTTCTATGGGCAGTAGGTTCAAAACAATCCATTTACATAAGATTTTACCTTCAGAACATTTATAGAATAACTTTTATAATAAAAATAGGCCTACACATGTTTCTGCAAAAACAATCAATTTAACAAAGGGAATGGCTGCAAAGTACTCTTTTTTCTGATTCCATTGATATAAAGTTCGTAAAATTTGGGCGTGTAGATTTAAATTTACAAAATTTTCAAATCTAACCATCTAAAGACAAGTTTCTGTTTTTAAATCAAAACCTGAGCCACGTGTCTAAATCTTATTCGCCGGTACCGTTTTGTGTGGATCTACTAACGTGGACTGTTGGATCTAATGCAAATGGCATGGCACAGAATGGTTCGTACCCCTTCGATAAGTGATTCTATCCTACCCGCTGGATCAAAATCTAACGCTTCAGAGCATCTTGACCAAAGATGGGTGACGCAGCGATGGTGGCGAGCGGTGGAGCACTCTGGCAGTGGAGTTGTCGGCGATACATGAAGGGAGAGAGAGGGAGATGGCTCACAGTGTTCGCATGATCTCGCTGATGCTCGACGTTGTCTCTGTTAGCCAAGGGGCGCACGTACGCATCATTGATTGCTTGCCGTACTTCACGACGGCGTCAGGCACGCTCTGGTGTCGTCGGTGGCGAAGCTACGATGCACGAAAATGCAAAATAACTAGTCAGGAAGATGTGTCAGTGGAAGACAAGTACACGAGTGTCAATTCTAGAGAAGGGGACGGTCTGACCTCACCAGGGAAAGTCGCCGGAGAAGTGGCAGACGTTGGCGACACACTGTCGTCGAGGGTGCCGATGATGTGGAGCGCGTGCGGGCGAGCTGGTGCTACGGAAAGATGCGCAAGGAGATGGGGACCAGTCTTGTTTTCTCTTGGGCAGTGGGGTGCTGCGTACTAGCCAGAATTGTGGCCGGAGTTTGTCCGGACAGTGGGGGCGCGAGCTCAAAATTATAGTAGCCTGGGGGCAGAGGAGAAGTGGCGTCTAGGGGAAACAGGAGAGGGGACGCGGGTGATTAAGAGTGCGTGGTTGCAGGGCGGAATCAACACGACATTAACTCGAATTTACGCGAGGGATTGATTGACAGAGAACGGCAGTAAGGGGGAGGGGAGAATGATCGCGGGGTTGAAGACGGTGACGTGTTCGGTGGGGTCTAGCGGTCAGCGAGAGACAGAGAGGGGGTGCGTGTGGGGTCGGGAAATCAGTGACTACGCGGGTAGGGTTTGTGGTGTGAAACGTTTTCTACAGGGAGAAAGAGAGAGGCCGCTGGTGGGCTTGCTGGGCCTGGTGGGCTGGTTAGGCTGGGATGGTTTGTTTATTTTTTCTTCCTGTTTCTTTTTCTTTTTCTTTTCTGAATTCTGTTTTGATTTTTGTTCAAATAATTCAAACACCATTTGAATTTCAGATCTTTATCAAACTTTCAGCAAGTTTTTAATACTATTTATTATTGTATTTAAAGACCATTTTGGAATAATTATTTTATTTTATTATGGTTTATTTTTATTTAAAATAGGCACTTGCCTTTATTCAAATAAGATTTTAATTATATTTTGAAACTCTTATTTAAATTCTAATTTTCACCAAACCTTTTTCAGTAGGTTTTATTTATTTAATAGGGTGTTAAATAATTCACTTTGAATTATTTGAAATATTTTTAATATGATTTATTAATTATTTAAATTGGGCATTTGTCTTTATTCAAATAAAATCAAATATGTTTTTAATTCCATATATATTTTTATTCAAATAATTATTTTATTCTTTTTAATTTAATTAAACAACTTTTATTCTACTTGGGCAATTCCAATTTATTATTTTCTCATGATTTAATTAATCATTTTAATTTGGGATTTGTCTTTATTCAAATGGAATAGAATTTTGTTAATGCCATATAATTTTACTTGAATATTCTTTATCCCTTTATTTTAATTCGAATATCTTTATTTCATTTGCTTATGGACTTGATTCAAGATTTAAATTGTCTTCCAAATAATTTTATTTAGGCAATTTATCTTTATTTAAATAAAATAGAATATGGTTCAAAGCCCATATGGATTTATTTAAATAATATTTTATTAATTGTTATTATTTAATAACTTCCATTTGTTCATGGTTTTGGCCAAGATTTAATTTGGCTTTTAAATATTCCTTATTTATTTATTTCTTTCTTTATCTTATAAAATCCATATCTTCTTATTTATAGATCCAAAATTGGTGACTCCAATTTTTATAACTTTATTTAATATTTGTTTATCTTTTCAAATCCTTTTAGGATTATTTTTGCTCACAATTTGGTATGGATTTTAGATAGGAGCTTCATTAGCCTTGGAAATTATTTCCTTTTAACTTATTAAATTCATAAGTTTTTATCCATGGCTCCAAATTAAATGAAACCAATTTCTATGGTTTTATAATATTTTTATTTATCATTCTTGATCATTTATAAATGTTTGTTGCTGAATTTTCATATGGGTCAAATCCATAGTCTTAGGTAGATTCTTTGAAATGATTTTCTTCCATTAGGGTTTTAGGGTTTTGGTTTAGCTTTTCCAAATGTTTAAATTTCAAGATACATTCATTGATGAATGCATTTCACTTGATTGAAATTTGTTGGTTTCCCTTTTATTCAAAGTTTGTTCAAGATGGGTTTTGATGTTTCCATGTGGAATCAAAAAGTTTTTAAATTTTTTTTCACCCTAAATTTCAACAATTATTTACTTTATTTATTTATTTTTCACATTTCAAAATTTCGAATATTTTGGGATGTGACAGGCTACCACCCTTAAAAGAAATCTCGTCCTGATATTTGGGAAGGCTAGAGGTTACAAGTTGGCTTCAAGTCAACTAGGGTACTACCACCCTTAAAAGGTGTTCAACTAGATTACATCTTGGCTTACTTGGGATCTTCATGTATCTTATCTGGGCACTTGTTGCATAATGGCCTAGCTCCTTGCATTTTAAACACATCACTTGGCTAATATCCTTCTTTTCCTGTGGTATCATTGCCTCTTGGTTCTTCTTCTTTTCTGGGCAATCACTGGCATAGTGTCCCATCTCTTTGCAATTGTAACATTGCACTTGGATTTTCTCCTTCTTCTTCTTTTTCTTGGGTCCCACCAAAGCTAGGAGTTATTCTAGTTCATGCTCTTCATATCTCACCTCAAAGGTGGGCAATCTTTCTCTCTTCTTGGGGCAGTTAATAGAGATATGACCTTCTTCTCCACAAGAGTATCAACACTTTGTGGTTACTTTGGATATGGCGTTATGAGGCATGGTTCTGACTTTGCCTTCATCCTTCTTGATAGAAGTTGTTCCCTTATGGAGGTTTCCAAACATTTTATGCATTCCATCTTTTTTTGTTTGTTGAGCTATGGGATAGATGGGGCATTGGATAGGGACATGATCATTTCCTTCACATAGGAAACAAGTCACTTGAGATGTGGGGCATTGTTTAGTTGGATGTTTCTCTTCACAATTAGGGCATTGATCCTTATGCTCTTTAGAAGTGTTCCATGTCTCCACAACTATTGCAAGCTTGAGTTCCTTCTATAATATCATCCTTGACATCATTGTTGTCACAATCTCCTTGGGAAGAGTTACTTATCATGTTGATCATTTGATTGGTCATCCTTTGCAACAATTGGGATTGGATTTCCAAAAACTTTTGCATGGTTGGGTCTAACTCATTGTTGTTGGTTAAAAACTGAGTTGTCACTTGAGTCATTTGGGCTTGGGTTGATAGAAGTTGTTCTCTCATGTGCATCTCTTGGTTGTTGTTGTCACCATTCTTGATGTTGGAGTTTCTTGGAGAAGTCATCTGTTTGGGTTGGATTGGGATTAGAATAGGCAAAATATTTCTAGAGGAAGAAGTCTAATCACAGACAACAATTCACAAACAATGTGCAAGCAATCACAATCAAACATTCCACTCAAACAACAAGGTTCAAGCACATTTTTTTTGGAAACAAAATATTTGTGCTACACCACATAAGTTGGTGTGTTTGATTTAAACATTAGTATGGTGGTCCAACTATATGGTTTTATTGAGATCATTACATTCTTCTTGGTTGTTTATTCATGGACAAGCTCATGGTATCCTTGGAAAATTTCTTGCATCTTGGTCACAAAGCTTCAAAGGTGATGATGGTTCCTTCTAAGTTGTGTTTTCTTAGTCTTCAAGTCTTGAGTAATATTTCTTGTCTCACTTGTAGTCCTTAGTGATGTCCAAGTTGAAGTCCTTGATGAAACTAAAGTTGAAGTTCATTGGTGATGTTGAAGTTGAAGTCATTTGAGTTGGTGAGGTCCTTTGCTCATGGTGATGTGTTTATCCATCAAGTTTGAAAAGGAAGAGATGTAGAATCAAAACCAAAAAGTTTACAAGATTGTTTGTAAATAAGTTTTGGAACAAATACAACTCCTATTTTTCTAAGGGGTTTTGTCCAAAAAGGTAGGGGCAGGGGGAGGTCGGGGATCGCCGGAATCATCGTTGGAGACTCGTCGGAGTAGCGGTGGCGTGGCTCGAATTTTGAAGGCAGGCTGGTGGCTTTCTAGCAGCGGCGACTGAGGGGAAATGGGGAGGGGAGGGAGAGGTTTAATCGTGCGTGGTCTCTGGAGATAAGTAAGCCCGCATTCAAATGAATTGAAGCCGCGAAATCATCACAGGAAACGGCCGGGGGAGAGGGGGAACGGGTGAGCGCGGGGCTGAAGATGACCACGTGGCTATGGGGCCTGGGTGTCAGCAAGGTCAGGGGGTATGGTGCGCGGTGAGAAAAGAAATCTCGCGGGGAGAGGGGGTGAGGGCCGAGTGGGCTGGGAGTTGGGCTTGCTGGGCCTGCTGGGCTGGGTTGGATCGGTGGGTTGGACCTGTTTCTATTTTTTTTCTCTGTTTCTTTTTCTATTTCGTTTTTCAATTGATTCAATTGGTTTAAGCTTTAATTTTAAATCAAAATTTTGCAGAACCTTTCTAGTAGGTTTATACTATCAATAGTGGGTTTAATTAGTCCACTTTGAATTATTTCAAATATTTTATTATGATTTATTATTTATATAAATTAGGCATTTGTCTTTATTTAAATAAAATTGAATATGGTTCAAACCCATATTATTTTATTCAAATAATTATTTTATTCTTTTTAAGTTAATTCGATATCTTTTAATCCATTTTGGCAATTTCAAATATTTTTCTCATGATTCAATTAATCATTTATATTAGGAATTTTGTCTTCATTCAAATAAAATTGAATATGGTTAAAAGCCCATATAATTTTATTTAAAAAATATTTATTCCTTTATTTTTATTTGGATTATATTTATTCCATTTGTTTATGGATTTGGCCTAGATTTAATTTGACTTTTAAATATTCCTTTTTTTCTTTGTCTTATAAAATCCATATTTTTTATTTATAGTTCCAAAATTGGTGATTCCAATTTGTATAATTTTATTTATTATTTATTTATCTTTTCAAATCCTTTTAGGATTAATTTGTTCACAATTTGGTATGGATTTTAGCTAGGAGATTTATTAGCTTTGGAAATTATATCCTTTTATCTTATTAAAATCATAAGTTTTTATCCATGGCTCCAAATTGAATGAAACCAATTTCTATGGCTCCAAATTTCTATGATTTCTTTCACTAATATTTAAGGTTTTGGTTTAAATTTTCCAAGTGTTCAAATTCAAGATTCTTTCCATGCAAGAATGCATTTGATCTTTGGAATATTTGTTTATTGCTTTCTTATTCAAATTTTGTTCAAGTAGGGTTTTGATGTTTCCATTTAGAAGCAAAAAGTTTCTTTTCACCCTAAATTTCAACAATTAATTCTTTTGTTTATTTATTTTACACATTTCAAAATTTGGAGAATTTTGGGATGTGACAGACTACCACCCTTAAAAGGAATCTCGTCCCGAGATTCAGGAAGGCTAGAGGTTACAAGTTGGCTTCAAGACAACTAGGGTACTACCACCCTTAAAAGATTCTTAACTAGATTAGATCTTGGGTAAATTGGTATCTTGTTGTAACTTCTCTGGCAATTGTTCGCATAGTGTCCTTTGTTACCACACTTGAAACATGTGACAAGTTTGATGTCCCTCGTAGGTTTGCTTGTCTTGACTTTCTCCTTTTCAGGACAATGTAATGCATAATGACCTAGCTATTTTCATTTGTTGCACATAACTTGGATAATATCCTTCTTCTTCTTGGGTCTCTCCAAAGCTAGGAGGGCTCTTAGGTCATGTTCCTCATACTTCACCACAAATGTGGGAAAACTTCCTCGGTTCTTTGAACGATTCCTAGGATAACGTCCATGTTTCCTCTTTTGTCCACCATAGTGGGTTACAATGTATGGAGGTGCAAACTGAGATTTGACTTTGTCTTCATCCTTCTTGGTAGAATATGTTCCTTCATGGAGGTTTCCAAACATTTGATGCATTCCATCTTGTTTCATTTGTTGAACTATAGGATAGATGGGGCATTGGATAGGGACATGATCATTTCCTTCACATAGGAAACAAGTAACTTGAGATGTGGGGAATTGTCTAATTGGATGTTTCTCTTCACAATTAGGGCATTGGTACATATGCTCTTTATAAGTGTGTCCTATGTCTCCATAGATTTTTCAAGCTTGAGTTCCTTCTATAATATCATCCTTGATATCATTGTTGTCACAATCTCCTTGGAAAAAGTTGTTTCTCATGTTGATCATTTGATTGGTCATGCTTTGCAACAATTGGTTTTGGGTTTCCGAGAATGTTTGCATTGCTGGGTCTAACTCAATGTTGTTCGCTAAAAACTGAGTTGTCACTTGATTCAACTAGGCTTGGGTTGCTAGTAGTTGTTCTCTCATGTGCATCTCTTGGTTGTTGTTACCAACCTTGATATTGTGGTCTCTTGAAGAAGTCATCTGTTTAGGTTGGATTGGGATTAGATTAGGAAAGGGATTTTCTAGAGGAAGAATTTTACTCACACACAACAATTCACACAAAGCAATGTGCAAGCAATCACAATCATGCATTCCACTAAAACAACAAGGTTCAAGCATATTTTTAGGCAACAAAATATTTTTGCTACACCACATAAGTTAGTGTGATCAATAATTTTTTTTAAACTAAACACTAGTATGGTGGTCCAACTATGGGGTTCTGTAACATCCCAAAAATGTTGAACAATGATTATCAAATTCCAATCACCAAAATTAGGGTTAACAAATACTTTTGTTAATCAAATCAATATGAATGCAGGTGTGAATGTGATGATTGTATGAATGCATGAATGGACTTGTGGGATTGATCTAAATAGCAAGGAATAGTTTAAAGATGAAAACAACATCATCTAAAACAATTCCAAGCAGAAACAACTCAAGAGAAAATAAAAAACAAAACTAATAAAGCAAATGGTCATTTTTGCAAATCTTGCTCACTAGGCCACTTTGAGTGTTTCTAGTCCAAGATTTCAAAAAGAAACATTTCCATTTCTTTTCACCCCTTGCTAGACCAAGAAAAACTGAATCAAATCCCACCTTTCAAACATAGAGAAACTTTTGGCAAATTGATTCAAATGACATTTCAAAATTGAATCTTTAACATATGTGAAGATCAGCTATTTTCAAAACCCAACCAAACCAGTACCCCTTGACCTTTCCAACTAACCATAGACTCACTAGTATGTAACCAACACACTCACCAAGTTTGATTCAAAAATTCAAATTTGAATCTCTTTCGGCCATTTCATCAAACACCTTGCAAACACCAAACCAACAAACATTCAACACTATAGTGAGCAGTAATTTTGTGTTAGGCCACGCAGAGATAAAACAAAACTTTTTCCTCTAACATGGTGATCCCAAGATCTAGCCGAGGTAGAAGGCCACGAGGTTTACCACTAGACGCGTAGTTGTGGATTACTGATGAAGCGCATCAGTTGATGCAGTGCAGTCCTTTGCGATTTGATCATCCTGGTGCTGATCATATAACACCTCTGCTGGTATCCACGCGTGCAAGGAGGAGCACCGGCGGCGAACTGCTAGGTTCGGTACGACGGCGGGACTGTTGTGGAGCTAGGGTTTCCAACACATGGAATGACCTAACCGATCAACGATTTTTCTTTCTAGGTTACGGTGCTCCACTATATATAGGGAGTGAACATGGGCTCTGCTGGCGCGGCCCATTCACTAAAGCCCATATAACACTAGTCACCGTGAGTCCGAATCACTGACTCAGTCCTGATCTGGCTTGGTCCGACACAACCAGATTTCCGGTTCAGATCCAATCCAAACTTGCTCCCTCTCTTAAGTGTGTGACCCCGCAGGCTCATGGCTACTTGGACACGATTGGAGTCCGACTCTCAATCGATCAGTCGGTAGCGGCTCCTAGCAGAACGTGCTGACTCCCAAGTACCAAAGAGTCATGACGACTTGCCTTTCCAATGTGACTTACGTTCGAGTCCATTTTGCCTCACGACATACTTTGTCAGACTATAGGCGAATAATTGTCATCCCTTAAATAGTCCGACTCTCTTCTCGATCCGAGATAAGTGATTCACCCGACTAACTCTTAGTCGATCACCTCGGTTAGCACTTAACCGAGTCGTGCCTGGCCGTGCTTTCCGAATCATATCATCCGAGAGGGCATAGAGAATATCTCTCCAAGTGGAGGGGCAAAATCCCATCTTGGTTATTCACATCACGCAGCTTGATTCTCAGTCGACCCAAACTCTGCCTTTATAACTGTCCAGTTACGGATCAGCGTTTGACAGAACCTAAGTCGGTGATCCTCAACTCAGACTATGCAATAACCTCTGGTCTAAGGATTACATTGATTGAGATATACAAATGACAACTTGTTTGTTGTACCTCAATATGGGTCAATCCGACTCGCTAAACTCTTTAGACGAATCTATGTAAGTCGTAATGGCATCTCCATGCCCATGACAAGTGGAACCGAGTCATCAAACCGACTTTCACATTGGTCTAAGTTGTGTGTCCAGCACAACCTCAATTACCAAGGACATTTAGTATAAACAACATGAATGTTTAGTTCCACAACTGAATCACATATTCAATGATACACATCAGATGTTTATACAAGGACAACTTAATAACTTTATGGATACAATGGGAAATATCATCATACATGATTGCCTCTAGGGCATATTCCCAACAGTCTCCCACTTGCACTAGAGTCAATCTTCCGACATCACATGTCTAAGCATCTAATACCCATGGCTCTCAGGTGCGCCTCATGCTTCGGCTGGGGTAACGGCTTTGTCAACGGATCCGCAATATTTTCATCCGTGTGTACCTTGTATAACTTGATATCACCTTGATCTACGAACTGGCGAATAAGATGGTACCGCATGAGTATGTGCCTGTTCTTCTGGTGTTGTCTAGGTTCCTTGGCTTGTGCAATAACACCATTGTTGTCACAATACACGTCTAACTGATTGGACGAGCCATGAACGACACCAAGATCCATGAGGAAATTCCTCATCCAAATAGCTTCCTTTGCTGCCTCCGAGGCGGCAATATACTCAGCCCCTATTGTAGATGCAGACACAGTCTCTTGCTTGGAACTCTTCCAGCTCACATCACCTCCGTTTATAATAAACACGTATCCGGATTGCGAACGAGAATCATCATAATCGGTAAGATAACTCACATATGTGTATCCCTTTACACTGAGTTCATCTTCACCACCATAAACCAAGAACATATCCTTAGTCCTTCTCAAGTACTTTAGGATATTTTTAGTCGCTGTCCAATGGATTTCTCCAGGATCAGCCTGGTATCTGCTCACAACACTTAGAGCATAGGAAACATACGGCCTAGTACAAATCATGGCATACATGATGGATCCGACTGCAGAAGCATACGGAATCGCACTCATCCGATTTTGCTCATCAGTTGTCGAAGGAGACTGAGTCTTGCTAAGTTTTGCACCATGGGACATCGGTAAGAACCCCTTCTTAGACGATTCCATGTTGAACTTCTTCAACACTTTGTCCAAATAAGTACT
Organism: Avena sativa; assembly: GCA_916181665.1. Classification (NCBI taxonomy): domain Eukaryota; kingdom Viridiplantae; phylum Streptophyta; class Magnoliopsida; order Poales; family Poaceae; genus Avena; species Avena sativa. The sequence goes on from OV702295.1 coordinate 136,363,092, forward strand.
CTGACTCAATCCAATGAGCCGTCTTGATCTATCTCTATAGATTCAGATTCCGAGAATATATGTTGCCTCACCCAAGTCTTTCACTGAGAAACTCCTTTCCAATGATTCCTTGGTTTCTTGCAACATCTGGACATCATTTCCAATCAATAATATGTCATCCACATATAAGATCAGAAAGTTTAATTTTCTCCCACTAAACTTCTTGTATAAACAAGAATCATGATAACTCCTGATGAAGCCAAACGATTTGACTACCTCATCAAAGCGAATATTCCAACTCCGAGATGCTTACTTTAACCCATAAATGGATTTCTGAAGTTTACATACTTTGTTAGGATTAGCCGGATCGACCAAATCCTCGGGATGTATCATATACATGTCCTCGGTTAAATTTACGTTAAGGATAGCCGTTTTGACATCCATCTACCATATCTCGTAGTCGAAATAGGCCGCTATATCTAACATGATCCGAACTAATTTAAGCATCGCTACGGGCGAGAAAGTCTTGTCGTAATCAACTCCTTGAACTTGTCGGAACCCCTTTGTGACAAGACGCGCTTTATAGACGGAAACATTTCCATCCATATCAGTTTTCTTCTTAAAGACCCATTTGCACTCGACGGGTCTTGCACCGTCTGGCAGATCAACCAAGTTCCAAACTTGATTTTCATCCATGGACTTTAACTCGGATCTCATGGCTCCAAGCCATGACTCGGAATCACATCCCACCATCGCTTCCAAATAATTTGCCGGCTCATCACTGTCTAACAGTAACACATCACGAACACTTCGTAATCTCGCCGATCTTCATAGTACAGGTGCTTCTGCCGGCTCAGCTACCACGACCGGCTTAACCTCCAAGGTTTTTGCTTACTCGCTACTAGCCGGTTCCTCTCGAATTTCTTCGAGCTGAACCATGCTCCCACTTACTCCCTGACTGAGAAACTCTTTCTCAAGGAAGACACCGTTCCGAGCGATAAACAATTTGCCCTCTTCTCGATTGTAGAAGTAGTAACCCAAGGTTTCCCTCGGATACCCCACGAAAATACACTTATCTGACTTGGCCGTAAGCTTGTCCGACTGAAGTCGCTTGACAAATGCTTCAAAACCCCAAATTTTAACAAAAGACAAACTCGGCTTTTTGCTTGTCCACATCTCATGCGGTGTCTTCTCTACTAACTTTGATGGTACTCTGTTTAGTGTGAACGCCGCTTTTTCTAGACAATAACCCCAAAACTCATCATTGATCGTACCATGTCCAACAAGGTCAGATTCCTCCTTTCCGAAACACCGTTCCTTTGTGGCGTTTCTGGCGGAGTAAGTTGAGGAACTATTCAACAACTTTTCAGATGGTCATCAAACTCATGGCTCATGTACTCGCCTCCTGGGTCCGACCGAAGAAACTTTATTTTCTTGCCGAGTTGATTATGTGCTTCATTCTGGAATTCTTTGAACTTTTCAAAGGCTTCCGATTTATGTTTCATCAAGTAGATATATCCATACCTACTCAAATTATCAGTGAAGGTAATGAAGTACTCATAACCACCTCTGGCTGTCGTGCTCATTGGTCCACATATATCACTATGTACTAGTCCCAACAAGTCGGACGCCCTTTCACAACTCTTTACAAAAGGTGTCTTGGTCATTTTGCCGAGTAGGCAAGATTCGCATGTCTCGAACGACTCCAAGTCGAACAAATTTAGGAGTCCATCATCATGGAGCTTCTTCATTCGTTTCCAACTTATATGACCAAGCCGACAGTGCCAAAAGTAAGTCATATTCAGATCATTTGGTTTCAAGCTTTTAACATTTATGTCATAAACCGACTCACCATCAAGATTCAAAATAAATAACCCGTCATGGACGGGTGCAAGGCCGTGAAACATATCATTCAAATACAAAGAACAATCATTATTCTTTATATTTGACTCATAGCCTTGCCTCATTAAACATGAAGAAGAAATAATGTTTCGACTAAGCACTGGAACATAATAACAATTATTGATTTCCATAATGAATACAGAAGGTAAATGAAGCTTTATCGTGCCAACTTCCAACGCAGCAACTCTTGATTTGTTGCCGACTCGAATATCAACCTCGCCTCTTGCTACGCTCCTAGTTCTTACCAGTCCCTGCAATGAGTTGCAGATGTGAATAACTGATCTGATATCATATACCCAAGAACTATTAGGTGCATCATCAAGATATATGTCTATAACATTGCAAACAAGTGTACCTGATTCGGAAGTCATACCTCCACTCTTGGCTTTGTCGGACAAATACTTGCTGCAGTTCCTCTTCCAGTGGCCATCCGCCTTGCAATAGAAGCAAGTGGATCCGGCTGAAGGAGATGGCTTAGTCCCTGAGGAAGTGCTTGGGACCCGGTCCTGAGCCTGCTTTCCTCCCGACTTAGCCTTCTTCTTAGTCCAAGAACTCTTCTTGAACTTCTCCTTATTCTGCACCATCAACACTTGACTGGCACCCTTCTTGAGATCCACCTCTGCCTGCTTGAGCATCCCATGCAATTCAGTGAGCTTCTTATCCATACCATGCGTGTGGTAGTTTGAAATGAACTGCCCATATGCACTAGGAAGAGAGTTCAGAATTATATCTGTAGCGAACTCTTCCCTAATGGGGTAGCCAAGCCTCTCGAGAGACTGCACGTAACCAACCATTTTGATCACATGCGGACTCAGTGGATCACCATCTTTAAGATTGCAACTCAGCAAAGTCTGAGAAACTTTATACCTCTCAGTCTTCGCCTAAGCCTGGAACATACTTTTGAGGGTTTCGATCATATCGTAGGCCTCAACATTCTCGAACTGCTTTTGCAAGTCTGGTTCCATGTGAGCAAGCATAAGACAGATAATATCCGTGGACTCATCCTTAGCCCGACGGTAGGCATTAGTCGCAGCGGCAGTCGCATTCTCATTCGGCTCATCTGGAAGTGGGTTGTCTAGGACATGGTCCTTCTTTTCTTGTTTGAGAACAATTCTCAGATTTCGATACCAGTTGGTAAAATTAGTGTCATTCAGTTTATCTTTCTCAAGAATGGTTCTCAATGCAAAACCGGATATCTGAGAGTGACTGCTCCTTGGTGCTATGATCTACAACAGAAAATATGCAAAACACTTAAGACATGTATTCATAAAAGAGCAAGCATATTACACACTTCAATATCCTATGCTCCCACTAGAACCAACACCCCTTCGATGGTTACTTAGTGATTCAGGATCCCAAATAAGCAAGTCGGCTAGTCAGATTTAGCATCACCGCTAGCCGCCAAGTGATCCAGGTAGACAACTCCTTGTCAATGGTATCTCATACGACTCCTGTTGGACGGGTGGCATCACATGCTCCGACTCTCATCCGACCTTTCCCCGAGCCCCACAACCGTTGTGATAGACCCGTCTAGCTTACCGAGTGTTTCCGCAGTAAGAGTCCGACTCGAACCGACCTAGTCAAAAAGAATTGGCAGAACCTCAATTTTATGAGCCCACTACTAAAAGTGTCCGACTTGTGATGATGCAAACACTAGCGGGGAAAACCGACTATACCTTCTTTGAGAGATTAAATTTTACCGACTATCTAACAGAGGTAAAACAGAGACATAACAATAACACAAAATAAAGCAATTATAATGTGAAATGGTATGGCTCTCTTCATGGCGATCTCCATCTCCACAAAGCCTGTAATCTGACTCGTGCCAACTCTTTGTCACTTGTCGTCTTACTCCATGTCGCTGACATGTACATCGCCTTGCATGCCATTCGGGTTCTCCAAACAGCTACACTAGCTTAGTAAAGTAAATTACAAGGAGAATCCGACACGCAGGTCAGTATACAATAATATGACAGCACCTAGGCTCCAGCCGGCTGACAAAAACCGTGATTCGCAGATCACGTATGGATTACACACATACATCACATGCTCATGAACCATACCATTCACAACTTCATGCAAAAACAAGTTATGCATAGATACAATATCTATCGGCGTTGCAAACTCGCAACGACATCTAAGGCGCTACGACAGGGCAAAGCCGGCGGATCGAAGGGGCAGCGCCGGACAATTTTTCCAGAAACGTAGATCTCATCTATGATCCGGACATGGATTCTGACCATTGTTCTGATTAGATCAAACTTTTTGATCATCGATCACCGTATCTGGATTTACGTGTCACAGTCTACCCCAATGGCGGAAGCCGACCGATAGGGGTATGTCGTTCCATGACCTCAGCAGTATGATCACGGAAATCAGATCTACCATTCCCCGAGTACAGTTGATCCAATCAACCTCGTACAAAACCGATCTATCTCATAGATCGACCACCAAAACAGCATATAGATCTCATCTACAGCCTACCGTATATCACATATGCGAGATCTCGAGCCTAAAACCAGAAGCTACCACTCTGATACCACAGTTGGGCCACATAGAGATAAAACAAAACTTTTTCCTCTAACATGGTGATCCCAAGATCTCGCCGAGGTAGAAGGCCACGAGGTTTACCACTAGACGCGCAGTTGCGGATTACTGATGAAGCGCGTCAGTTGATGCAGTGCAGTCCTTTGCGATCTGATCGTCCTGGTGCTGATCGTACAGTACCTCTGCTGGTATCCACACGTGCAAGGAGGAGCACCGGCGGCGAACTGCTAGGTTTGTTATGACGGCAGGACTGTTGTGGAGCTAGGGTTTCCAACATATGGAATGCCCTAACCGATCAACGATTTTTCTTTCTGGGTAATGGTGCTCCACTATATATAGGGAGTGAACGTGGGCTCTGCTCGCGTGGCCCATTCACTAAAGCCCATATAACACTAGTCACCGTGAGTCCGGCTCACTGACTTAGTCGTGATCTGGCTTGGGTCCGACCCAACCAGATTTCCGGTTCAGATCCAATCCGAACTTGCTCCCGCTCTTAAGTGTGTGACCCCGCAGGCTCATGGCTACTTGGACACGATTGGAGTCCGACTCTCAATCGATCAGTCGGTAGCGGCTCCAAGCAGAACGTGCCGACTCCCAAGTACCAAAGAGTCATGACGACTTGCCTTTCCAATGCGACTTACGTCCGAGTCCCTTTTGCCGCACGATATACCTTGTTGGACTATAGGCGAATAATTGTCATCCCTTAAATAGTCCGACTCTCTTCTCGATCCGAGATAAGTGATTCACCTGACTAACTCTTAGTCGATCGCCTCGGTTAACACTTAACCGAGTCGTGCATGGCCATGCTTTCCGAATCATATCATCCGAGAGGGCCCAGAGAATATCTCTCCAAGTGGAGGGGGAAAATACCATCTTGGTTATTCACATCACGCAGCTTGATTCTCAGTCGACCCGAACTCTGCCTTTATAACTCTCCAGTTACGGATCAGCGTTTGACAGAACCTAAGTCGGTGATCCTCAACTCGGACTATGCAATAACCTCAGGTCTAAGGATTACATTGATTGAGATATACAAATGACAACTTGTTCGTTGTACCTCAATATGGATCAATCCGACTCGCTAAACTCTTTAGACAAATCTGTGTAAGTCGGAATGGCATCTCCATGACCATGACAAGTGGAACCGAGTCATCAAACCGACTTTCACATTGGTCTAAGTTGTGTGTCCAGCACAACCTCAATGACCAAGGACATTTAGTACAAACAACATGAATGTATAGCTCCACAACTAAATCCTATATTCAATGATACACATCAGATGTTTATACAAGGACAACTTAATAACTTTATGGATACAATGGGAAATATCATCATACATGATTGCCTCTAGGGCATATTCCCAACATTTTGGCCTAACTTTTCCCCTATCTAGCTCACACTACACTCTCAGTAGATCATCTAACTTGTGTAACCCCTCTAGCTCACTGTAAAGCAGACCATGCCATCAATGGCAAGCATGCCGAGAGCACCCTTGCCACACCAATGTCGTCAGCCAGCTAGAAGCTTCTCTAGCCTCGCCAACCTTATCTGGGACACTCACCACCGTCCACCGCCACCCCCTGTCCAAGCCTCGAGCACTGCCAGCCCCTAGACCACACAACCCGAGCGTGCCCAGCTTCTCTACGAGCATGCCGAGAGTGCACCAGAGTGCCACCAGTGACACATGCCCACAGAACACGCACCGCCCTCGCCGTGTGCAAGCAGGATCGCCACCACCCCAGGAAAACCCCAGAAATGCCCGTTCGCCGCCGTGCGACCCGTATGACTTGTGCACCATTAAAACAACCGTCGGACCCGCCTAGATCTCTGCAATGTTCCAACTGTCTCGCACCGCCCCACGCCACGTGACCATGCCGTTGAGCTTCGCTAGGGATCACAACACCGTCCCCTACCTTTGCCCATGCCCGTAGCTCGCTGTAACAATGACACCGACGAGCTCCGCCCGCGCCATTCGGTCCCCTCGAAGCACTATAAATAGAGGCCTTCCCAGCACAAATTCTCCACACCATCTCACTCCCCACCTCTCACTAATCGTACCCACTCATCCCGGAGCAAGGCGAACACCAGGTGGCCGGAATTTCGCCGGAGCTTGCCGCTATTGGAGGAGAAGGTCGTCGTTGATTGGAGCCGCCCCAGGAGGAGTCACCGGTACCAGGAGGATCACCGTCGTTGAGTTCTTTGTTAGCACCCATCACCGACATCGCCGGAGCCCCGGTGAGCCCCATAGACCCCACTGGGCTCGCTAGGGTTCGACCTCGCCGCGTCCTGTTCAGGCGTGGATGATGAACCTCAGTCGTAGATCTAGCTTCTAATCCTATGGCTCTAATCGCCCAATATCGCTTCGCCACTCTCTATCTCACTAACGAGTGGGGACAACCACTTTACCATCTTGCGCGTGTTGTGCGCAGTGGGACGGCCCAGTTAGCATCCCGCGCAACCTGGTTAGTTTGAATTTGTATTTTCTAATTTAGTTCAAACCCAGTTCTGTACCTAGATTCAAAAATCAACCCAGCTCGATTCACTGAATCAAATTGCATGAAACCAATTTTGTTAGAAAGGTACATGAATGCTTAATCCAAGCCCGTTAGATTCAAACCAATTGGTTTTGTAAATCACCTATAGTAAAAATAACAAGCCTGAAGCTTTTCTGCACTCAAACATTTTTCAAACGTCAACCACAAAAGTTTTTGAGTTGATTCCAACTCTCAAAAATCACATTTAACCATACCTTTCATAATATATAAAAATATATAGGTTTACTTGTATAAATAATGGTCAAGTAATAAAAGAATGCCTCATAGGCATTTCTAGTCACTTTAATTAATTAAAATAAAAAGGTTAAACCTTATTAAATTGTGACACCACTTTAAATCACATTCCCAAGTACTGAAATATGTGGTGATGACATGTGTCAACATGATCCTATGTTTTAGTTGGAGAATATTAAATCTTAAGTAGTTTTTCAATGAGTAGAAATTACTTTTCTAAAATAAAGGAAGTAAAACTATTGCCTTAATATTTGTGATGTTTGTGATGATGCTAGATCATCTAGTGAAAACCTTGGTGTGATAAATAGAAGTAGTTAAGTATTGTTTGGTGATTGTGTACCTCGTATTTATTTATAGATGCTAGTAACGACCAAGGATACGAGGAGGAAGGAGATACTACGAGGAAGAAGCCGAAGAGAACTTCAACCACTGTTCTGCACAAGGCAAGTTTATACTAATACATTAGCAAGCCTATACTTTCAACCTTCCAAGCCTCACTATTCAAGTTGACTTAGCAAACTAATCCTTGCAAGCTTACACTACTTGATACACAATCCTAGTTTTACTTGCAAGCTTAGTATTTTATTTCTTTATCAAAGCTTTCTCTTAGAGTTTACTTAGTAATTTCTAGATTTTAGAAAGATATTTAAAGGTAGCATAAAGAGCATAAAACTTGGCCGAAGTTAGATAAATCTTGATGTCATCCTGAGGCAAGAGATTGAACTTAGATAAGTTACACTTGTTCACCACCCCTCATTAGTATTTATCTCCACTTGTAGATGCTAGTGCTAAGCATAAAACTTGATCAGCTTTAGATAGGAATACTTGGTGAAAATGGTTATGAAAACCTTAGAATGACGAGTCATTCTAATGAAATGTTTTCACATGTGTTCTTGAACACCATATGATTTTGATGATGAAAATGTTAAGGCATGAGCCTTAGCCCTTTATAAAATTGATGGTTCTCTCGATGCGATACCATTCCAATTTTACCGTACAACCACAATACCCAAAATTTGGGTAGGGTTTGACTGGAAATTTAGATACCTTAGTATGGGTTCCCTTGCGGCCAAGGTCTGAGCTGAGGCTACCTTGTGAAGATTGTCCACCTATGCAGTTCCCAAGATGACAGTTGGTCATGGTTGGGAGGCCAAACCCACATGAGAGGTGCCTATACTAGGGCGTGTAATTGAAAGGTTAGGATTGATTATCCGCATACTGAGTATGCTGAATTCAGGATTGTTCCTAACGGATGTGTTGAATGTTGTGGTGAAAGTGTACCACCTCTACAGAGTGTCAAAATATTTGAATAGCCGCGTCCGCGGTTATGGACAGTTGGAGTGGCCATACTATTCCGTCGTTAGATGTTTTTAAAATGACTTATGAAATGAGTTATGACTTTGACTTGATCACAACAGAGTTGTGATATGAAATTCAACTTCCCATTTAGGTGTTATATAACTTTCAACTAGCTTTCTTTGCTTCTGAACTCAGTAGGATAAATCTGGCTTTTTGAAAAACAACCTAGAGCTTAGTATTTCCTATTCCAAAAACCACTGCACTTGTTAGTATTAGTTTGCGAGTACTTAAAGAGTACTCATGGATTTTTCCCTGGCTATTCCCGTGGCCAGACTATGAAGAGGACTATTAGGAGGACGAACAATAGGAAGGTTACGACAACTAGGATCATCTCCCGTCGTCAGCATTGCCTGTGACCATGAAGATGGAGCCTCGCCTATGCTATCGTTATTATTACGTCATTACGCTGCTTGAATTTTATTAAGACTGGATCATGAGATCCTTTATTTGTGTAAGACCTTATGTATGGTTTGTAATGGTAATGTACTGTGATATCTAATCTGTTGTGTCTCGCAAAAATTATAATCCTGGGATTATGATGTATGGCATAACATGCATCTGGGATTAAAAATCCGGGTGTTGACAAGATGGTATCAGAGCCATCCTGACCGTAGGCGACCCTAGTTTAGAATGGACGTTTGAATCAAAAACATAGTTTCAAAACCAAGGAAGGGAGTATTTATGAAAACTTATGAGTTTTCTTGCAAACTTATGTAAAATTCTTTCATGAAAATTCATATTCCTCAAAAATTCTTGCAAACCTATGTAAACTTTGACACACTTGATCACTCTACTAACTTACTCATCCTAACTCACTCATCCTAAAACTTTAAACACATTGAGTTAATGGAAAGGATTTTCTCTCCTGATTCCACTGATATAAAATTTGTCAAATTTGGACGTGGAAATCAAAAGTTATGAATTAAACAAGTTTAAACATCTAATAGATCAAATTTCTGATTTTAAATCTAACTCACAGACACGTGGCGGCATCTGATTGGACGATACCGATTAGCACGGATCGGCTAACATGCACGCCAGATATAACTAAAACGCACGGTCAGATCTGATCCATACCTCTTCATTAAGTGATCTATCCTACACGTTAGATCTAGATCCAACGGTGGCCGATCAACCTACCAAAGTCTGATGGCGCACGACGACGGTGAGCGGTAGCGCGCTCTGTCTACGGCGGCGCGGGTGGTTACAGAGGGGGTTGGGGTCATCGGAGAGGCTTACCAGACTCGCGGAGGTGTGCTGGAGCTCAACTTGGCAGTGGCTTGTCAAGGGGCGCGCGGACACGGTGAGGATTCCTCGTCGGAGTAGAGGCAGACGTCGAGCAAGCTTTGGCGTCATCGGGGGCGAGGTTCTGGTGCGGCGAGGTTCTGGTGCGTGCTAAGACAAACCAGCGATGTTGTTAGATGTGCACAAGCCTGGTGAACAAGTGAGTATCGAAAAGGGAGGAAGGGGTGGTCGGGAACTACCAGGAGGCGTCGCCGGAGTTGCGCCGAGCTTCGGTTGCTTCCAGTGGTGGATGGTGACGACGTTCTAGGATGGTACAGAGGAAAAGGAAGGCATGAGAAGATGCGCAATGACATGTATAACATGCTCGCATGAAGCAGAGACAAAGGGTGGACGACGCTCACTGAAATTGGTCGCCGGAGGTTGTCGGTGCTGCGGCGGTGTGGGCAAGATTACGGGCAGCCTGGTGGCGTGGTGTCTGTGCTGAGTGAGGGGAAATGAGCAGCGAGGTAAGGGGGTCTTATAGCTGGAGCAGGGGCGAGAATATCGCGAGGAAACGCTGGCAATCAAGCCCGCATCAATCGCGGCAGTGATGAGGTAACGGCGGCGTCGACGGGGTCGTGGGGGGTGCGTGGCTGGAGACGATGCTTGCGTGGCGCTTGGGTCCACCAGTCAGCGAGCACGGGGTAAGTCTGCGCCGCGTGAGAGAGAGAGGGGAAAACCACGGGTGGGCTTAGTGGGCTAGGTCTGCTGTTGGGCTAGATTAGTGGCGCTGGGCCCAGTTGGTTTTCTTATTCCCTTTTCTTTTTCTATAATGAATTTCAGGAATCAAAATCAAATAAATTCAAAAGCTATTTGAATTCAAATCTTTTCTGGATTTTTGTAGAGTGTAACACTCATATTTTTGGGCATAAAAACATGTGGTCTCTCTGTACTAACTTGGTCCCTTTGCTTAAACAAAATAAACAGTGACATAGCACTTGTTTTGAATAAGTTTTGAAAATGGTTTTAAACCATATTTGTTTTGTAAATTTTTGGTTTAAGCACTAGCATTCAAGCAAAACAATCTGAGAGCAACAAGTCTTGGTTTTAAACCAATTATACTCTCATTTGAGAGTGACATTTGATTAGTGTTTGCTCACATAAAGTCATAGCTCTCAAGTTTTTGTTTCATCCAAATGAGTTTGAATTTGATCCCTAAATGATGTGCATGCATGCATGATATGAAATTTTTGAAAACATGATTTTAGGGATGTTACAAATCTAACCCCCTTAAGGTGAATCTCGCCCTCGATATTCGGGTTGGCTAGAAAATAGGTGAGGGTGGTCTTTCCGAAGATCATCTTCTCTTTCCCATGTTGCTTCTTCTTCGGAATGATGGTTCCATTGAACTTTGCAGAATTTGATAGTCTTAGTCCGAGTGACTCTTTCTGCAGTCTCAAAAATCTTGATCGGTTTCTCCTCATAAGTGAGATCACTTTCCAATTGGACCTCTTCCAAAGGTATGGTATCCTTCAAAGAAGTCTCTTCCATTTCTGGATGACATTTCTTAAGCTGACTCACATGAAACACATTATGAACAGCTGACAAAGAGTCTGGCAATTCAATCTCATAAGCTACTTCTCCTTTACGACTTAGAATCTTGAATGGTCCAACATATCTTGGGGCCAATTTACCTTTGACACCAAACCTCTTCACTCCACAAAGTGGTGACACTCTAAGATAAGCTCTGTCACCTACTTCATAGGTGACTTCTCTACGCTTAGGATCTGCGTAGCTCTTTTGTCGGGACTGTGCTATCTTCAATCTGTCCTTAACTACCTTGACTTTCTCTTCAGCCTCTTTGATGAGTTCTGGTCCGAACAAACTTCTTTCTCCCACACCATTCCATAGCAATGGGGTGGTACACTTTCTCCCATAGAGAAACTCAAATGGTGCCATCTCAATACTGGCTTGATAGCTGTTATTGTAAGAAAATTCTGCGTAAGACAGACTTTCATCCCAACTGGCTCCATAATCTAGAGCACATGCCCTCAACATATCTTCAAGAATCTGATTGATCCTTTCTGTCTGTCCATCAGTTTGAGGGTGAAAAGCAGTGCAGAATTCCAACCTCGTTCTCAATGACTCATGTAGTTGCCTCCAAAAATGAGAAGTGAATTGAGTTCCCCTATCAAACACAATACTCTTGGGTACTCCATGTAGACATAAAATTCTACTCATATAGATCTTGGCTAACTTAGCACTTGTATAGGTTGTCTTTACGGGTATAAAATGAGACACCTTAGTTAGGCGATCCACTACTACCCAAATAGAATCATATCCTGACCGGGTCCTTGGCAATCTAGTAATGAAATCCATACCAATCTTGTCCCACTTCCAATCAGGAATAGGTAGTGGTTGTAATAATCCTGCTGGTTTCTGGTGCTCCGCTTTCACTCTACTACATACATCACACAAAGCAATATGTTCGGCGATGTCCTTCTTGAGATTATTCCACCAAAATCTTTCTTTCATATCCATGTACATTTTGGTGTTACCCGGATGAATGGAATATGGTGAGCTATGTGCTTCTTGTAATATAAGTTTCCGAAGCTCCGGATCTTGTGGAACACAGATACCATTTCCATGCCATAAAGTACCCTGTTCATCTTCATGGAATCCTTTGGCTTTTCCCTTGCCAATCTTTTCCTTAATCTCTTCAATTTCCATATCTGTCTTTTGGGCTTCTTTGATCTTGTCCAACAAAGTGGTTGAACATCCAATGACATGAGATGTCCTTCAGGCACAATCTCCAACCTGAGATCTCTAAATTGGGCACATAGATCACCAGGCAATTCTCCCTTAGTAAGGCCATTCACAAATATCTTTCGGCTTAGAGCATCCGCTACAACATTTGCTTTACCGGGGTGGTATTGCAAACTCAAGTCATAGTCCTTGATGAGTTCTAGCCATCTTCTTTGTCTCATGTTAGTTTCTTTCTGGGTGAAGATATACTTCAAACTCTTGTGATCTGTGTACACTTCACATCGCTTTCCCAAAAGATAATGTCTCCATGTTTTGAGTGCATCGACAATAGAGGCTAACTCTAAATCATGAGTAGGGTAGTTTACCTCATGAGTTTTGAGTTGTCTCGAGGCATAAGCCACAACTTTCCCTTCTTGCATAAGTACTGCACCTAATCCATGATGAGATGCACCACAATACACCTGGAAATCTTTCTCCAAATCTGGCAGACATAAGACTGGTGCCGTCACTAGTCTCTTCTTCAATTCTTGAAAGCTGAGTTCACAACCTTCAGACCAAGCAAATTTCTTGTCTTTCTTTAGCAATTCTGTCATAGGCTTAGCTACCTTGGAGAAATTCTCAATAAATCTTCTGTAGTATCCTGCCAAGCCAAGGAAACTACGAACCTCTTTCACTGACTTGGGAGATTCCCATTCAGTTACAGCTGAAACTTTAGCAGGATCAACTGCTACACCATCTGCTGACACTACGTGGCCAAGAAAACCAACTTCATTTAACAAAAATTCACACTTGCTGAACTTGGCATACAGCTTATGCTCTCTAAGCTTCTCAAGTATCAAACGTAGATGTCCTTCATGCTCTTCCTTGCTCTTGGAGTAGATCAAAATGCCATCAATGAAAACGACAACAAATTTTTCAAGGAATTCCATGAACACCTTATTCATCATATTCATGAAGTATGCTGGTGCATTGGTCAAACCAAATGGCATCACGGTATACTCATACAATCCATACCTTGTGGTGAATGCTTTCTTAGGTATGTCTTGTTCTCATATCTTGAGCTGGAAATAAACTGACCGGAGATCAATCTTTGAGAACACACAAGCTCCTTCTAACTGATCAAACAAGTCATTGATTCTTGGCAAAGGGTATTTGTTCTTGATAGTCACCTCATTGAGTGAACGGTAATCTATGCATAACCTTTGACTTCTATCTTTCTTTTCCACACGCAAAACTAGTGCTCCCCAAGATGAAGAACTTGGTTGAATAAATCCTTTTTGCAACTGTTCTCCAAGTTGCTTCTTGAGGTCTTTCAACTCATCCACCGACATCTTGTATGGTCTCTTTGCTATTGGTCCAGATCCTGGTAGCAGATCAATAAGAAATTCCACATCTCTATCTGGTGGCATTCCCGGCAATTCTTCCGGAAACACATCAGGATATTCACTCACAATAGGCACACTGTCTATGCTCACCCCCTTAAGAGAATTTAGCTTACTCCCTTTTGATTCAAAGTTAGACTTGAATCAAATCCGTTTCTTTTCCGGGGTTGTGAGTGCAACAGTACGATTGGCACAATCTAGTACTCCTTCATACTTGGTCATCCAATCCATTCCCAAAATTACATCCAGTCCTTGGGAATCTAGGATTATCAGACTCACTGGAAACTTATGTTTTCCAAACTCTATCACTAGATCCCGGCATCCAAGACTTACTATCATATCTCCACCTGGAGAACTTACTTTTATTGGACACCCAATGTTTTTAGTTGAAAACCCATTTCTATCAACAAATGCTTTTGATATGAATGAATGCGATGCTCCAGTATCAAAAAGAACAAGTGGTAGAATATAATTGAGTTTGAACTTACCAGCCACAGCATCTGACTCTTCATAGATTTCCTCCACATTGATGTGGTTCACTTGCCCCTTCTGGAATGGGTTGAGCTTGTTGGGTCCTTCCACTTTCTTTTCTGGGCATTCATTTGCATAATGCCCCATCTTCTTGCACTTGAAGCATTCAACCTGACTAAGATCCTTCTTGACAGGCTGGCTTCCACTGCCACTTCCACTTCCATTGTGGTGGTTCTTATATCCACCCTTGTGATTCTTATATTTGTCATTGTCATGACTATGGTGGTGCTTGTTGTCATGATGACGGTTGTGGTTGTGGTTCTTGTTGAACTTCCCATGCTTGTGGGATCCAGAAATCCCACTATCATCATAATGGGAACGCTTGTGAGACGATCCCGAGCTGTGTTTGTCAGAGTGCTTTCTCTTCCTACTTTCCACTTGTTTCATCTTGCTCTCCAAAATAGCAGCCTTGTCACAAAGATACTGGTATGTGGGAACATAGGCCACAGCTAACTGCAGGTTCAATTCATCATTCAACCCTTCAAGGAACTTTTCCTTCCTCTTAGCATCAGTGTCAACTTCATCCGATGCATATCGCTCCAGATTGTTGAACTCCTCAATATATTCAGCCACGCTGCGGTGGCGCTGCTTCAAGTTATGGAACTCTTTCTTCTTCAAACTCATCACTATGGATGAGATGTGAGCAGTACGGAAACCATCTTCAAAGATAGCCCATGTCACATCCTCAATGGTAGTGGTGATCTGGAAGTTATCCCACCAAGTGGTTGCTGGTCCTTCCAACAAGTGTGCTGCAAATCTGACCTTCTCTTCATCAGTACAGCCAACAGTTACCAATTCCTTGTTTACAGAGCGTAGACAATCACTGGCCACCATAGGATCAGTGGTTCCTGAGAACTTTCCTGGCCTCAGTCTTAAGAACCTGGTAAGCATGTCAAAACCCGGTGGGTTGTTCTGATTGTTGTTGTTGTTATTATTATTATTATTGTTGTTGTTGTTGTTGTTGTTCTGATTCTGGATGAAAGTAGTCATCATTTGCATTAGCTGAGTCTGGGCTGTCATCATTTGCTGCATCTCAGGGGTGATGTTGTTGTTGTTGGGGTTCGGATTGGCCCGTCGGGGAGGCATCTGTGGTTTTCAATAAGGATAATAATGAGATACCCATAGATGCTAACATGCACAGTACATCACATAATAAACCACAATCATGCATCATAGTAGTAAAAGTTCAACAACATAGACAACAAGTTTTGAAAAGTAAACACACCAATAGCAAGCCATCCACATGTTGGATGGTCATTGCGACTCAATAATCAAAGGCATGATAAATAAAGGTAAATGAGTAGTCATCACTACTCCTCTGCATCAACCTCCTCATCAACAAGTGTAAGACCTGCATTCTCCATAGCGGTCTTGTATTCCTCGACATTGATGGTCAAGGTCTCTACTTTGGCTTTGAGAGCCCTCTTCGGTGCACGAAGCCTCTCAATCACACCTTGCTGATGCTCAAGCTCGAAGTCCTTGGCCTCTAGTTCTGCAATCATGTCTCGAATCCTCTTGTTCCTATCTTGAACTCGCTTCTCTTGACTCTTGAACTTTCTATCCTGACTCTCAAACTTGGCCTCCATCTCCTTGACTATCTCATCTTGCTCCACGAAGAGCTTGTCCTTCTCACGAAGCTGCACCTAGAGTTCGTCATTGCTAAGCATGACGTTGGTCCTATCAGTGTCTAGGTGCCTAAGAAGAACCTCTAAGTCCTGGAGGTAAGACGAATCGGCTCTGCCGTCTCTCTCGAAGTATCCTCAAAGTCAATGGCCTCACCATCCTCATCACGTCTACCGAAGGCGTGGAAGTTAGTACCTCTAATCTCTCGAGAGTGTCTCCCTAGTAAACGTCCAAGCAAATCCTGCATGACTACCTCTAGGCCTCTCTCCTTGTCATCATGCATGAGCTTGAATATGATTGCCTCCGTGGTAGGCTCAGTCTGGCGTCCTGGCTGATTAACCTTGAAGCCCCAAAGGTCTTTCCTCTAAACTTGGTGAGGGGAAGCATCATGATAGTAGGAAGAGGGAGATTGAGAAGACTAGTGAGCTCAATAATACGAGTGCCAAAACGAGTTCCCTTGAACTCTTCAGCCGTGCTGATAGTAACATTAGGCATCTATTTAATAAGATAGAAAAAGTTAGAATCAACACAATTTAAGACAAATCACAAGACAAGGCATCACATGCATAACTTTGGAAATCAAAACACACAAGTCATGGCATACATGGATTCATTACAAACAACCAAGGTTCAACTTATTTTAAGCAACATTTGGGAAATAAAATGATAAGTGTGGTGGTCCAACTAACGAAGTATGTTACAATCCCATCTCACTTGCCAAGTTGGCTAACAGGGCACCCCTAGAGGCAATCTGTTTATCTAGATCACATGACTCCATTGCTATGTCTATGATGTCCTTCCTTAAACTTTGGTTGGTAGCCTCTAACTCTTGGGTATGCTTCTTTTGTTCCTTAAGGTCATTCTGGGTGTTAAGCATTCTGCACTTGATCCTATCACCAAGTTCTTTGATGGCCTTCCAAGCTGCATCCCTTGCTGAATCAAAGAATGTGGTGTGCATCACTGAGTTGGTGACCATGCAGAATCATGAGTCCTTGTGGTTGTCTTCCTTGTTTATATACAAGTGAAGTTGCAGCCACCAGTACTCAACTCCTTCATCCATCACAGGAAAACCTTTGTACACAGCTGCACCATGTATTCCCATGGCAACCATGAGGTCCTTGAGAGCCTTGGGGAATTCTGTCTCACATTCCAAAGTCATAGTAATGAGTGGTCCCTTCTTCACGGCTTCGTTGATAGAGTTCATCTACAAATAGAGATGAGAAAGAAGATTAGAAAAGTTTACGAGAAGAAAAGACAAGTGTGGAAGTTGTTGAATTTTTTTTCCTTAGTGGATTCCAATCCTAGGGTCATAATCCTACAGGAAACACAGTGCTCTGATACCATCTGTAAGATCCCTCCTTTGTAAAGGAAAGGATCTCTGTGATTGCAATGCTAGTCCCTGGATCAATGCTAGCATCCACAGTTTAAGATGAAGTACACAGAAACAAAGGTCATTATTACAAGACATTCCAGAGACAAACATAGTCTTTTACAACTCGATGGCCACAGGCCTAGTACAAGAGTTTAAATATGTAATAAGATAAATAAGCCTTCATCTTCATGTGCCACAGGTAAACATGTTGAGTGTAGACTCATGACTCCTAATCATCATCAGAACAACCTACAACATCACAAGTTACATCCACAGTGGGTCAATACATTGGAATAGTATTGGCAAGTGATACCTTAGTAGAATTTTGGTAGACTAAATACTATATGCATTTTGGCTAAGTGTAGCTTAGGATTGTTTTGCTCAAAATAGGTTTACCTATTAGTTGAAATCACTAAGTTTTTCTTTGACAAAAACTTTCCCAAGGAACCACCAATAGACATTGGGGAACCTTCACCCTTGTTCAACCACAAGTTTTTACTTAGAAATTGGGATGAGGAGATTCTTGATAGCTTCCATGTCTTGATGCTCAAGTTGTCCAATACCAGGGACATGGCTAAGTACTTAGATTCTTCCATCTGCAGAGGTTGTGCACTTTCCCCACAAGACTTGATTTTCACCAAGACAGGACCTTTCAGAAGCCTTCCCTTAGACCAAATGGACGCGCTACAACCTATCATCCCACTACCACCAACTGTCCAAATGGCTAAGTTATTGCAACCTATATGATCCAGGGAGAGCCCATATTTCCAAGTGGCTGCACTAGAAGCTTCTTAACATTTGGCCTCTCAAATCCCTTTGTTCCTGGGTGGCTTTCCACAAGTGAGATACATAAGGTAAACCATAGAAATGGGCCTTGTGTAACCACTCAACATAAACCATTCCTTCCATTCCACCCAGGTGTTTCATTCACTTAGTTGTTTTATTAAACAAAATACAAGTCCAAAGACTTAGAACTATTTTCTCATAGCATGAATATATAACCACCCTTGGTTGCTACTAGCTAGGCTAAGCATGGCATTGATAAGAATCTTAACTTAGAAATTTCTAGCAATTCTACAACTACTAGGATTTCCCAAGCATAGCATATAGATCAAAAATATCCATGCAAGACTAGCAAAATATTTCTAATGCATAGTTGAAAAACATAGGTATAAAATCATGAAGCA
The DNA here is from genome assembly GCA_916181665.1 of Avena sativa. NCBI lineage: Eukaryota > Viridiplantae > Streptophyta > Magnoliopsida > Poales > Poaceae > Avena > Avena sativa. The sequence continues at coordinate 136,381,753 of OV702295.1, forward strand.
CCACTTGCCTTGGTAGTTTGTAGAGTAGCTACAATCCTCACAATCACAATCACTATTTGCACCAAAATCTACACATAAAATAATAGCACCAAAAGCACATACAAAATAAATACAAGTAAAAATATATGGATGCATGCATAATGCCATGTGATGATTCTCTACACCAGACAAGACAAGTGCACAATACTTAATCATAAACAAGTTCAAAACTTTCCAAATAAACTTTATTTGAACAATAATTTTTTTTTCAAATAATTATTATACCCAAATTATGCCTACAAATGTTTCTGCAAAACAACTATTTTAACGGAAGAAAAACTTTAAACACATTGCATTAATGGAAAGGATTTTCTCTCCTGATTCCATTGATATAAAATTTGTCAAATTTGGACGTGGAAATCAAAAGTTATGAATTAAACAAGTTTAAACATCTAATAGATCAAATTTCTGATTTTAAATCTAACTCACAGACACGCGGCGACATCTGATTGGACGATACCGATTCGCACGGATCGACTAACGTGGACCGCCAGATCTAACTAAAACGCACGATCAGATCTGATCCACACATCTTCGTTAAGTGATCTATCCTACACGTTAGATCTAGATCCAACAGTGGCCGATCAACCTACCAAAGTCTGGCGGCGCGCGGCGATGGTGAGTGGCGGCGCGCTCTGTCTACGGCGGCGCGGTGGTTACAGAGGGGGTTGGGATCGTCGGAGAGTCTTACCAGACTCGCGGAGGTGTGCTGGAGCTCAACGTGGCAGTGGCTTATCAAGGGGCACGGAGACACGGTGAGGATTCCTCGTCGATGTAGAGGAAGACGTCAGGCAAGCTTTGGCGTCATCGGGGGCGAGGTTCTGGTGCGCGCTAAGACAAACCAGCGATGCTGTTAGATGCGCACAAGCCCGGCGAACAAGTGAGTATTGAAAAGGGAGGAAGGGGTGGTCGGGAACTACCAGGAGGGGTCACCGGAGTTGCGCCGAGCTTTGGTTGCTTCCAGTGGTGGACAGTGACGACGTTCTAGGATGGTACAGAGGAAAAGGAAGGCATGAGAAGATGCGCAAGGACATGTAGAACATGCTCGCATGAATCAGAGACAAAGGGGTGGACGATGCTCATCGGAATTGGTCGCCGGAGGTCGTCGGTGCTGCGGTGGTGTGTGCAAGATTATGGGCAGCCTGGTGGGGTGGTGTCTGTGCTGAGTGAGGGGAAATGAGCAGCGAGGGGAGGGGGTCATATAGCTGGAGCAGGGGCGAGAATCTCGCGAGGAAACACCGGCAATCAAGCCCGCATCAATCGCGGCAGTGATGAGGTAACGGCGGCGTCGACGGGGTCGTGGGGGGTGCGTGGCTGGAGACGATGCTTGCGTGGCGCTTGGGTCCACCAGTCAGCGAGCGCGGGGTAAGTCTGCGCCGCGTGAGAGAGAGAGGGGAAAACCCCGTGTGGGCTTAGTGGGCTAGGTCTGCTGTTGGGCTAGATTAGTGGCGCCGGGCCCAGTTGGTTTTCTTATTCCCTTTTCTTTTTCTATAATGAATTTCATGAATCAAAATCAAATAAATTCAAAAGCTATTTGAATTCAAATCTTTTCTGGATTTTTGTAGAGTGTAACACTCATATTTTTGGGCATAAAAACATGTGGTCTCTCTGTACTAACTTGGTCCCTTTGCTTAAACAAAATAAACAGTGACATAGCACTTGTTTTGAATAAGTTTTGAAAATGGTTTTAAACGATATTTGTTTTGTAAATTTTTGGTTTAAGCACTAGCATTCAAGCAAAACAATCTGAGAGCAACAAGTCTTGGTTTTAAACCAATTATACTCTCATTTGAGAGTGACATTTGATTAGTGTTTGCTCACATAAAATCATAGCTCTCAAGTTTCCGTTTCATCCAAATGAGTTTGAATTTGATCCCTAAATGATGTGCATGCATGATATGAAATTTCTGATAACATGATTTTAGGGATGTTACAGTGAAGTATGTTGAAGATTGGAAAGCCCCAACCACTCAAACCCAAGTTCGTTCATTTCTCGGATTAGCGGGATATTATCACAAGTTCGTAGAAGGATTCTCGAGTATTGCCAGACCCATGACCCAATTGTTGAAGAAAGATAATAAGTTCGAATGGATGGAAAAATGTGAAGCGAGTTTTCAAGAACTCAAGAGGAGACTGATTTCATCCCCAATACTGATAATGCCGGATATTACGAAGCCGTTTGATGTGTATTGTGATGCATCCAAGATTGGTCTCGGATGTGTGTTGATGCAAGAAGGAAAAGTTATATCTTATCTATCCCGACAACTGAAGTAGCATGAATAGAATTATGCTACCCATGACCTTGAACTAGCAGCCGTAGTTCTAGCCCTGAAGACATGGAGGCATTACCTGATGGGAAACCGTTGTGAGATTATTCGGATCACAAGAGCATGAAGTATATATTCACGCAGAAGGAGCTGAATATGAGGTAGATAAGATGGATTTAACTAATCAAGGACTATGATATGGACATTCGCTATCACCCCGATAAAGCCAATGTGGTAGCAGATGCCCTTAGCAGATTGCCGTGCTGCTTGAACTCCATGATTCTGAAGGAGCAACCAAGTTTGCACAAAAGGATGGAAGATTTTAGAATGGAATTAGTAAGTGAAGGATTTTTATCTAGCTTAGAACTTCAACCCACTTTGATCAGTCAGATCAAGGAGGCGTATAAAGGAAATGCTAGTATCGACGGAATCAAACGTCATATCAGTATAGGCAAAGTACCCAGATTCACCAAAGATGAAGAAGGAGTGTTGTGGTACAAAGGACATCTCTGTGTACCAGCAGACTCAGAATTGAAGCATGATATTTTGAAAGAGTCCCATGATACTCTTTATTCTATCCACCCCGGAGGGATAAAGATGTATCAGGATTTAAAGGAGCAATTTTGGTGGCATAAGATGAATAGAGAAATCGGAAGCTATATAGCCAAGTGTGATATTTGTCAGAGAGTTAAGGCGGGACATCAGAGACCCGCAGGACTGTTGCAACCATTACAGATTCCGGAATGGAAATGGGATTTAGTTGGAATGGACTTTATCACCGGTTTGCCTACTTCGAGTAGGGGAAACGACTCTATTTGGGTCATAGTTGACAGATTGTCCAAAGTAGCCCATTTCTTACCAGTCAAGACCACCTACCAAAGCTCGAAGATAGCAGAGTTGTACATCACTAGAATCGTCAGTTTGCATGGAGTCCCCATGAACATCGTGTCGGATCGAGGAACTCAGTTTACCTTGAGATTTTGGAAGAAAGTACAAGAAGGATTGGGAACCCAACTAGATTTCAGCACAACTTATCACCCTCAGATAGATGGACAAATGGAGCGAGTAAATAAAATACTCGAAGATATGTTGAGAGCATGTGTGCTAGAATATGGCTCTAAATGTTAAGACTGTCTTCCTTTCACAGAATTTTCTTACAACAACAGTTATCAAGCAAGTCTGCAAATGGCTCCATTTGAGTTCATGTATGGAAGGAAGTGTCATACCCCTTTGAATTGGTCAGATGTAACATCCCTAAAATCATGATTTATAAAGTTTGCATAGCATTCATGCATTCATAAGCATTTGGCCTTTTCAAATGAATTTCCAAAATAAGAAACCATATTTTGCCTGTTAACTTTATGCAAGTAAGGCAAGGTTTTATTTTACTTTCAAAGTATGAAAATTCTTGTGTTTGATCAATAATGATTGGGAAGAGAATACAAAGCCCACACAAAAAATTTCAAAACAAATTCAAACATAAAACCATTTATATGGATATTAGCATTATATTAATAAAGGCATGGTTTTATTTTATTTTTAAACCCAAAATGGTTTTTGAGTGTAAGTAGATGTTTGACACATATTTGGACATTACAAACACAGTACAAAAGTCAAGAGAAAATTTAAATGCAAACAGATTTGAATTAGGCATTCAAATTCAAACTAGAAAAACGAAATAGAAAAAGAAAAGGAGAAAAGGAGAAAAAAATAATAAAACACAGCAACCTAATAGCACAACCCACCCGCGGCCCAGCTACCACCCACCTAGCCCACCCGGGAAACCCATCCCTCTCTCTGTTTCTCACCCGCGCACACACCCCCTCCCTCGCTGTCAAGTGGACCCAACGCCAGGTCAGCTCGTCGTCCCCAAACCCCACCCACGACCAAGCCTTCGCCCTTTCTTCCTCCCTTCACTGCCACGATTTAAATTTGAGTAAATGGTGATGAATGCGTGCGTAATCCCCGCCCCAGATCTGGCTACTTAATCCCCTCCCCCTCATGATCATTTCCCCTCACACAGCCAGCACAGAGCGCCGCCAGGCTCCCCAAATTTTCCCTCGCACCGCCGCAGTACCATAGAACTCTGGCGAGATATTCTGGTAAGCCTCATGCGCCCCTCTACCCGTCATTCACGCGAGCGTGTTTCCCTTGACCTTGCGCATCTACTAATGCCCGTGGCTTGTCCAATGGTTCCCAGGTCGTCGCCCCCGTCGTCGTTTGCAAACACCCGAGACGCAACTCAACTCCGGCAAGCAAATTTGGTAAACCCCACGCTCCCCTTGACCCCTGTTTCACGCGACTGTATTCTCCATGTACTTGTGTGCCTCCTGATGCCAGCCGCTTGATCTCTTGCACCATAGGTCATCGCCTTCGACTCCGATAGTGAGCACCCGACGCAAGGACGAACTCCGACGAGGAATAGCTGTTGTGTTCTTGCGCCCCCGCCCCAGCCGCATCCACGTTGAGCATCCCCATGCCCTCATGACCTCGGTAAGCGCCAGCACACCCTCCCTACCCTTCTGACCTCGCCGGCGTGTCACGTTCAGTGGCATTGTCGCTGCCTGACCCATTTGTGCCGCTGATTTCTGATCAGATCGATCTGATCCATCGGATCCAGATCCAAGGGCCACAATTAGATCTTAATCGAAGCGGTATGATTTGATCTGGGCCGTGCACAGTTAGTTAGATCCAACGGCCCGCAAGCGTGATCTGCCCAAACTGGTATGCGCCAATCATACGCTGACACGTGGCCTGTGTTTAGATTTAAAAAACAGAATTTAGATCTATTAGATGTTCAAACTTGTAAAATTCATAACTTTTGATCCACACGTTCAAATTTTGCAAATTTTATATCATTGGAATCAGGAGAAAGAATTCTATCAAACCATACAAATTGTTTAATGATTTGCTTCTGAAAAATTGGTTATTTTTGCAGAGACATTTATAGGCTTATTTTGAGTATAGAAATTATTTGAAAAATGATTTAAAGACTAAATAAAGTTTATTTAGGGTATATTTGTCTTGTTTGTGATTCAGTACTGTATACTTGTCTTGTTTGATCTAGAAAAATCATCTAATGTCATTTTCATGCATTCATATATTTTTGCTTGTATATTTTTGAAATGTGAATTTGGTGCTATCATTTTATGTGTAGATTTTGGTGCTAATAGTGATTGTGGTTGTGAAGATTGTTGCTACTCCCCCAACTACCAAGGCAAGTGGTGCTTCATATTTTGTCCCAATATTTTGACTATGCATTAGAGATATTTTGTATAGGGCTTGCATGAATATTTTGCTAAGTATCTATATGATATTCTTGGGAAATCCTAGTAGTTGTAGAATTGTTAGAATTTCCTCTAAGTTAAGATACTTGTTGTTGCCATGCTTAGCCTAGCTAATAGCAACCAAGGGTGGAATATATTCATGCTATGAAAAATATTGTTAAGTCTTTGACTTATGTTTTTGCTTAATAAAACAACTAAGTGAATGAAACACCTGGGTGGAATGGAAAGAATGGTTTGTGTTGAGTGGTTACACAAGGCCCATCTCTATGGTTTACCTTGTGTATCTCACTTGTGGAAATCCACCCAGGAACAAAGGGATTTGAGATGCCAAATGTTAAGAAGCTTCTTGTGTAGCCACATGGCATTATGGGCTCTGCCTGGATCATATAGGTTGCAATAACTTAGCTAAATGGACAGTTGGTGGTAGGGCATTGATAGGTTTGGAGCGCGTCCATTTTGGTCTAAGGGAAGGCTTCTGAAAGGTCCTGTCTTGGTGAAAATCAAGTCTTGTGAGGAAAGTGCACAACCTCTGCAGATGGAAGAATCTAAGTACTTAGCCATGTCCCTGGTATTGGACAACTTGAGCATCAATACATGTAAGCTATCAAGAATCTCCTCATCCCAATTTTCTAAGTTAAAACTTGTGGTTGAATAAGGGTGAAGGTTCACCAATTTCTATTGGTGGTTCCTTAGGAAAGTTTTTGCCAAACAAAAACTTAGTGTTTTCAACTGATAGGGAAAACCTATTTTGAGAAAAGCAAGCCTAAGCTACACTTAGCCAAAATCATGTAGTAACTAGATGTTAATATTCTACTAAGGTATCACTTGCCAATACTATTCCAATGTATTGACCCACTGTGGATGTAACTTGTGATGTTGCAGGTTACTCTGATGATGAATAGGGGCTATGAGTCTACACTCAACATGCTTGCCTATGGCACATGAAGATGAAGACTTCTATTTTATATTGTTAAGTTGAACTCTTGTACTAGCCTATGGCTATGGAGTTGTAAAAGACTATGTTATCTCTGGAATGATGTTGTAATAATGATCTTTGTTTCTGTGTACTTCATCTTAAACTGTGTATGCTAACAATTGATCCAGGGACTAGCATTGCAATCACATGCATCCTTACCTTTATAAGGGTGGGATCTTACATCGGAAGTAGGAGAGAGTTAGATTTTTGGACCCGACATCCTACGAGAAGCAGAAGAGAAAGTTAAGATTTTTTAGGGTGAGCACCTCAAGACCACCCAGTCAAGATAGAGGAGTTATGCCGATAAGAGACGTCGAGATCTCGCTTTCAATATTAGAGATTTTGTGTATCTCAAAGTGTCGCCTTTGAAGGGAACGCAATGTTTCCATCTCAAAGGAAAGCTAGCCCCTAGATATATCGGGCCTTTCAAGATTCTGAATCGTCGAGGAGAAGTATCATATCAAATGGAACTACCAGAGGAGATGTCAGCCGTGCATAATGTGTTCCATATATCGTTACTTCGCAAATGCCTAGAAGTCCCGAAGAAGACTGAAGTTTTCAAGAACATTGATCATCGGACCATAGAGATCAATGATGACCTGACATATCCCAAAGTACCCATTTGTATTTACGAGGAAGCTTTCAAAACCACCAGGACCCTAAGCATCAAGTTTCTCAAGATTCAGTGGAGTAACCACACTGAAGAAGAAGCTACCTAGGAGCGAGAAGATCACATCAAGATGGAGTTTCCCGGTCTTTTTAAATCCTAGTTTTCTTCTTTCTTCTTTCTCAAATCTCGAGACGAGATTTTGTTTAAGGAGGGAAGGTTTGTAACATCCCAAAAATGTTGAACAATGATTATCAAATTCCAATCACCAAAATTAGGGTTAACAAAAACTTTTGTTAATCAAATCAATATGAATGCATGTGTGAATGTGATGATTGTATGAATGCATGAATGGGCTTGTGGGACTGATCTAAATAGCAAGGAATGGTTTAAAGATGAAAACAACATCATCTAAAACAATACCAAGTAGAAACAACTCAATAGAAAATAAAAAACAAAACAAATAAAGCAAATGGTCATTTTTGCCAATCTTGCTCACTAGGCCACTTTGAGTGTTTCTAGTCCAAGATTTCAAACAGAAGCATTTCCATTTATTTTCACCCCTTGCTAGACTGAGAAAAAGTGAATCAAAGCCCACCTTTCAAACTTACAGAAACTTTTGGCAACTTGATTCAAATGACATTTCAAAATTGAATCTTTAACATATGTGAAGATCACCTATTTTCAAAACCCAACCAAACTAGTACCCCTTAACCTTTCCAACTAACCAGAGACTCACTAGTATGTAACCAACACACCCACCAAGTTTGAATCAAAAATTCAAATTTGAATCTCTTTTGGCCATTTCATCAAACACATTGCAAACACCAAACCAACAAACATTCAACACTATAGTGAGCAGCAATTTTGGCCTAACTGGTACCCTATCTAGATCACACTACACTCTCAATAGATCATATAACTTGTTTAACCCCTTTATCTCACTAAAAAGCAGACCATGCCATCAATGGCAAGCATGCCGAGAGCACCCTTGCCACCCCAATGTCGCCATCCAGCTAGAAGATTCTTGCCAACCTTGTCTAGGACACTCACCACCATCCATCGCCACCCCATGTCCAAGCCTCGAGCACTGCCAGCCCCTGGACCACACATCCCAAGCGCCCAGCTTCTCTGCGAGCATGCCGAGAGCACGCTAGAGCGCCACCCGCCACACACGCCCACAGACCGCGTGCTGCCCTCGCCGTGTGCAAGCAGGATCGCCACCACCCCAGGAACACCCCAGACACTCCTGTTTGCCACCGTGCGACCCGTATCACATGTGCTCCATTCAAACAACCGCTGGACCTGACCAAAGCGCCATGATGTTCCGGCCGTCTTGCACTGCCCCATGCCGTGTGACCATGCCGTTGAGCTTCTCCAGGGAGCACATCACCGTCCCCTACCTTTGCCCATGCCCATAGCTCGCTGTAATGACGACACCGACGAGCTCCACCTGTGCCATTCGGTTGCCTCGCTGCACTATAAATAGAGGTCTTCCTAGCACAAATTCTCCACACCATCTCACTCCCCACCTCTCACTGATAGTACCCACTCATCCCGGAGCAAGACGAACACCAGGTGGCCAGAATTTCTCTGGAGCTTGCCGCTACTGGAGGAGAAGGGCGCTGTTTATTGGAGCTGCCCCAGGAGGAGCCACCGGTACTAGGAGGATCGCCGTCATTGACTTCGTCGTTCGCCCCCATCACCGACCATCGCCGGAGCCCCGGTGAGCCCCCGTAGACCCCCACTGGCCGCGCTAGGGTTCGACCTCGCCGCGTCCTATTCAGCCGTAGATCTAGCTTCTAATCCTACGGCCCCAATCGCCCTGTACCACTTCGCCACTCTCTATCTCACTGATGAGTGGGGACAGCCACTTAACCAGCCCGCGCGCACGCTAAGCGCTGTGGGCAGGCCCCGTTAGCATCCCGCGCAACCCAGTTAGTTTGAATTTGTATTTTCCAATTTAGTTCAAACCCAGTTCTGTACCTAGATTCAAAAATCAACCCAGCTCAATTCACTGAACCAAATTGCATGAAACCATATTTGTTAGAAATGTAGTGGAATGCTTAATCCAAGCCCGTTGGATTCAAACCAATTGGATTTGTAGATCACCTATAGTAAGAATAACAAGGCAGAAGATTTTCTGCACTCAAACATTTTTCAAAATTCAACCACAAAAGCTTTTGAGTTGATTCCAACTCTCAAAAATCACATTTAACCATACATTTTAGAATATATATAAATATATAGGTTTACTTGCAGAAATAATGGTCAAGTAATAAAAGAATGCCTCAGAGGCATTTCTAGTCAATACTATTAATTAAAATAAAAAGTATAAACCTTATTAAATTGTGACACCACTTTAAATCACATTCCCAAGTACTGAAATATGTGGTGATGACATGTGTCAACATGATCCCATGTTTTACTTGGAGAATATTAAATCTTAAGTAATATTTCAATGAGTAGAAATTACTTTTCTAAAATAAAGGAAGTAAAACTATTGCCTTAACCTTTGTGATGTTTGTGATGATTCTAGATCATCTAGTGAAAACCTTGGTGTGATAAATAGAAGTAGTTTAGTATTGTTTGGTGATTGTGTACCTCGTATTTATTTATAGACGCTACGACCGACCAAGGATACGAGGAGGAAGGCGGATACTACGAGGAAGAAGCCAAGGAGAACTTCAACCACTGCTCTGCACAAGGCAAGCTTATACTAATACCTTAGCAAGCCTATACTTGCAACCTGCAAGCCTCACTATACAAGTTGACTTAGCAAGCTAATCCTTGCAAGCTTACACTACTTGATACACAATCCTAGTTTTACTTCCAACCTTAGTATTTTATTTCTTTATCAAAGCTTTCTCTTAGAGTTTACTTAGTAACTTGTAGATTTTAGAAATATATTTAAAGGTAGCATAAAACTTTGCCTAAGTTAGATAAATCTTGATGTCATCCTGAGGCACGAGATTGAACTTAGATAAGCTACACTTGTTCACCACCCCTCATTAGTATTTATCCCCACTTGTAGATGCTAGTGCTAAGCATAAAACTTGATCAGCTTTAGATGGGAATACTTGGTGAAAATGGTTATGAAAACCTTAGAATGATGAGTCATTCTAATGAAATTTTTTGACAAAGTGGGTTGAACATCCAAAAACATGATATGTCCTTCAGGCACAATCTCCAATCTGAGTTTTCTGAATTGGGCACATAAATCATCTGGAAATTCTCCTTTGGTAAGGCCATTCACAAATACCTTACGACTTAGAGCATCTGCTACAACATTTGCTTTACCGGGGTGGTATTGCAAACTTAAGTCATAGTCCTTGATAAGTTCCAACCATCTTCTTTGCCTCATATTAATTTCCTTCTGGGTGAAGATATACTTCAAACTCTTGTGATCTGTGAACACTTCACAATGCTTTCCCAAAAGATAGTGCCTCCATGTTTTGAGTGCATGGACAACAGAGGCTAACTCTAAATCATGAGTAGGATAGTTCACTTCATGAGTTTTGAGTTGTCTCGAGGCATACGCCACAACTTTTCCTTCTTGCATAAGTACTGCTCCCAAACCCTGATGAGATGCATCACAATATACTTGGAAATCTTTTTCCAAATCTGGCAGACACAAGACTGGTGCTGTCACAAGTCTCTTCTTCAATTCCTGAAAGCTGAGTTCACAACCTTCAGACCAAGCAAACTTCTTGTGTTTCTTTAGTAATTCCATCATGGGTTTAGCTACCTTGGAGAAATTCTCAATGAACCTTCTGTAGTAACCTGGTAAGCCAAGGAAACTACGCACTTCTTTCACGGACTTGGGAGATTCCCATTCAGTTACAGCTGAAACTTTAAAAGGATCAACTGCTACACCATCCTTTGTCATAACATGTCGAAGAAATCCAACTTCATTCAACCAGAATTCGCACTTGCTGAATTTGGCATAAAGTTTATGCTCTCTTAACTTCTCAAGTATCAAACGCAAATGTCCTTCATGCTCTTCTTTGCTCTTGGAGTAGACTAAAATGTCATCGATGAAAACGACAACAAATTTGTCAAGGAATTCCATGAACACCTTTTTCATCATATTCATGAAGTATGCTGGAGCATTGGTCAAACTAAAAGGCATTACGGTATACTCATACAATCCATACCTTGTAGTGAAAGCTGTTTTAGGTATGTCTTATTCCCTTATCTTGAGTTGAAAATAACCTGACCGAAGATCAATCTTTGAGAACACACATGATCCTTCCAGCTGATCAAACAAGTCATTGATTCTAGACAAAGGGTATTTGTTCTTGATAGTCACCTCGTTGAGTGAACGGTAATCTATGCATAACCTTTGACTTCTATCTTTCTTCTCCACGAACAAAACTGGGGCTCCCCAAGATGAATAACTTGGTTGAATAAATCCTTTCTGCAACTGTTCTCCAAGTTGTTTCTTGAGTTCTTTCAGTTCATACACTGACATTTTATAAGGTCTCTTTGCTATTGGTCCAGATCCTGGTACCAAATTTATAAGAAATTCCACATCTCTATCTGGTGGCATTCCTGGCAATTCTTCCGGAAACACATCCGGATATTCACTCACAATTGGCACACTGTCTATGCTAACCCCTTAAGAGAATTTAGCTTACTTCCTTTTGATTCAAAGTTGGACTTGAATTTAATCCGTTTTCTTTCTGGGGTTGTGAGTGCAACAGTACGATTAGCACAATCTAGTATTCCTTCATACCTAGCCATCCAATCCATTCCCAATATTACATCCAGTCCTTGGGAATCTAAGATTATCAGACTCACTGGAAATTTATGCTTTCCAAACTCTATTACTAGATCCCGGCATCCAAGACTTACTATCATATCTCCTCCCGGAGAACTAACTTTTATTGGATAACCAATGTTTTCAGTTGGAAACCCATTTCTATCAACAAATGCTTTTGATATGAATGAATGCGATGCTCCAGTATCAAAAAGAACAAATGCTGGAATAGAATTGAGTCTGAACTTACCAGCTACAGCATCAGGCTCCTCATAGACTTCCTCCACACTGATGTGGTTCACCTGTCCCTTGTGAAAAGGGTTGGGCTTGTTGGGTCCTTCAACTTTCTTTTCTGGGCATTCATTTGCATAATGCCCCATCTTCTTGCTCTTGAAGCATTCAACCTGACTTATGTCCTTCTTGATAGGCTGGCTTCCACTTCCACTTCCATTACCACTGTGGTGGCTCTTGTATCCACCTTTGTGGTTCTTGTACTTGTCATTGTCATGACTACGGTGATGCTTGTTGTCATGACGGTTGTGGTTGTGGTGCTTGTTGAATTTCCCATGCTTGTGGGATCCTGAGCTTCCACTGTCATCATAATGGGAACGTTTGTGTGACGATCCCGAGCTGTGCTTGTCTGAGTGCTTTCTCTTTCTGCTTTCAACTTGTTTTATTTTGTTCTCCAAAATAGCAGCCTTGTCACAGAGAGACTGATAAGTGGGAACATAGGCCACAGCCAACTGCAGGTTCAGTTCATCATTCAACCCTTAGAGGAACTTTTCTTTCCTCTAAGCATCTGTGTCAACTTCATCTGGTGCATATCGCGCCAGATTGTTGAACTCCTCAATATATTTGGCAACGCTGCGGTGGCGCTGCTTCAGGTTATGGAACTCCTTATTTTTCAGACTCATCACTCCAGATGATATATGAGCAGTACGAAAACAATCCTCAAAGATAGCCCATGTCACATCTTCGATGGGAGTGGTGATCAGGAAGTTGTCCCACCAAGTGGCGGCTGGTCCTTCCAACAAGTGTGCTGCAAATCTGACTTTTTCTGCATCAGTGCAGCCCACGGTTACCAAGTCCTTGTTCACCGAGCATAGCCAATCATTGGCCACCATGGGATCAGTTGTTCCTGAGAACTTTGCTGGCCTCAATCTCAAGAACCTGGTAAGCATGTCAAAACCCGGAGGGTTGTTGTTGTTGTTATTGTTGTTATTGTTGTTGTTTTGGTTCTGGATGAACGTCGTCATCATCTGCATCAGCTGTGTTTGAGCGGTCATCATTTGCTGCATTTCTGGAGTGATGTTGTTGTTGTTGTTGGGGTTGGGGTTTGCACGACGGGGAGGCATCTGTGGTTTGTTCAATAGAGATAAGAATGAGATACCCATAGATGCTTTCATGCACATTACATCACATAAACAAACACAAAGCATGCAACATAATGATAAAAGTTCAACAACAAGATAATAAGTTCGCAAAGTAAAACACACAAGTAGCAAGCCATCCACATGTCGGATGGTCAAATAACAAGTTCTCAAACAACAAGTATGATAATAAATGATAATTGAGTAGTCAAATCTACTCCTCGGCATCGAACTCCTCCTCGACAAAGGTAAGACCTGTGTTCTCCATCGCGGTCTTGTATTCCTTGACACTAGTGGTCAAGGTCTCTATCTTGGCTTTGAGAGCCCTCTTCTGGGAACGAAGCCTCTCAATCACCATCTGCTGCTGCTCGAGCTCGAAGTCCTTGGTCTGCAGTTCTTCAGTCATGTCCCGGATCTTCTTGTTCCTATCCTGGACTCGCTTCTCCTAACTCTTGAACTTCCTGTCCTGGCTCTCGAACTTTGCCTCCATCTCCTTGACTATCTCATCTTGCTCCGCGAAGAGCTTGTCCTTCTCGCGAAGCTACACCTGGAGTTCGTCATTGTTGAGCATGACGTTGGTCCTGTCGGTGTCCACGTGCCTAATGAGAGACTCTATGTCCTGGAGGTATAGACGAATTGGCTCTGCTGTGTCCCTCGAATCCTCCTCGAAGTCGATGGACTCTCCATCCTCATCACGTCTATCGAAGACGTGGAAGTGAGTACCTCTAACCTGTCGGGAGTGTCTCCCTAGCAGACGTCCTATCAGATCCTGCATAACTACCTCAAGGCCTCTCTCCTTGTCATCATGCATGAGCTTGAAGACGATGGCCTCCGTTGTAGGCTCTGTCTGGCGTCCAGGCTGGTTGACCTTGAAGCCCAGAGGTCCTTCCTCTCAAACTTGGTGAGGGGAAGCACCATGATGGTAGGAAGAGGGAGATTGAGCAAAGTAGTAAGCTCAACGATACGAGGACCAAAGCGGGTAACCTGGAACTCCTCAACAGTGCTAATGGTAACAGTAGGCATCTATTTATAAGATAGAAAAGTTAGAACAACACAATTCAAGTTACAACATAAGGCAAAACATCACATACATATCCTTGGGAAGCAGAACACACAAGTCATGCATACATGAAACCATTACAACAACCAAGGTTTAATCTTATTTTAAAGCAACATTTGGAAAATAAGGTGATAAGTGGTGGTCCAACTAATGAAGTATGCTTACAATCCTATCTCACTGGATCTGTTGGCTAACACAATGTTTCTAGAAGCAATCAGCCTATCTTGCTCACATGACTCCATCACTAAGTCTATAATGTCTCCTCTTAAGGTTTGGTTGGTAGCTTCCAACTCTTGGGTATGTTCCTTCTCTTTCTTTAGATCATTTTGGAGGTTGAGCATTCTGCACTTGACTCTATCACCTAGTTCTTTGATGGTCTTCCAAGCTGCATCCTTTGCTGATTCAAAGAATGTAGTGTGTACCACTGAATTGGTGAACATGTAGAACCCTTTTTCCTGGTGGTTGTCTTCCTTGTTTTTATACAAGTGAAGTTGCACCCACCAGTATTCCACTCCTTCATCCATCACGGGAAAACCTTTGTACACAGCTGCACCTTGTATTTCTAATGCAACCATGAGGTCCTTGAGAGCTTTGGGGAATTCTGTCTCACACTCCAAAGTCATTGTCATGAGTGGTCCTTTCCTTACGGCTTCGTTGATGGAGTTCATCTACAAATAGAGATGGGAAAGAAGATTAGAAAATTTTACTAGAAGAATAGACAAGTGTAGAAGTTGCTGAAATTTTTTCCTTAGTGGTTTCCAATCCTAGGGTCATAATCCTACAGGCAACACATTGCTCTGATACCATCTGTAAGATCCCTACTTTATAAAGGAAAAGGATCCCTGTGATTGCAATGCTAGTCCCTAGATCATTGCTAGCATCCACAGTTTAAGATGAAGTACACAGATACAAAGGTCTTTTATTACAGCCATTCCAGAGATAAACATAGTCTTTACAACTCCAAGGCCACAGGCCTAATACAAGAGTTTGAATAAGTAAATAAATAAAATTCTTCATCTTCATGTGCCACAAGCAAACATGTTGAGTGTAGACTCATTACACCTAATCCTCATCAGAGTAACCTGCAACATCACAAGTTACAGCCACAGTGGGTCAATACTTTGGAATAGTATTGGCAAGTGATACCTTAGTAAAATTTTAAGTGGACTAGATACTATATGCAATTTTGGCTAAGTGTAGCTTGGCTTGCTTTGCTCAAAATAGGTTTTGCCTATTAGTTGAAAACACTAAGTTTTCTTTGTTAAAACTTTTCCTAAGGAACCACCAATAGACATTGAGGTCCTTCACCCTTGTTCACCCACAAGTTTTTACTTAGAAATTGGGATGAGGAGATTCTTGATAGCTTCCATGTATTGATGCTCAAGTTGTCCATTGCCATGGACTTGGCTAAGTACTTAGATTTTTCCATCTGCAGAGGTTGTGCACTTTCCCCACCAGACATGGTTTCACCAATACAGGACCTTTAAGAAGCCTTCCCTTAGACCAAATGGACGCGCTCCAACCTATCATTCCCACTACCACCAACTGTCCAGATGGCTAAGTTCTAGCAACTTATGTGATCCAGGCAGAGCCCATATTGCCAAGTGGCTGCACTAGAAGCTTCTTAACACTTGGCCTCTAAAATCTCTTTGTTCCTGGGTGGCTTACCACAAGTGAGATACACAAGGTAAACCATAAAAATGGGCCTTGTGTAACCACTCAACATAAACCAAACCTTCCATTCCACCCAGGTGTTTCATTAACTTAGTTGTTTTATTAGGTAAAAAACAAGTCCAAAGACTTAGAAATATTTTCATCATAGCATGTATATTTTCACCAACCCTTGTTTGCTACTAGCTAGGCTAAGCATGGCATAGATAGTAACTTAACTTAGAAATTCCTTAGCAATTCTACAACTACTAGGATTTCCCATCATGGCATATAAGCAAAATATAGCATGCAAGTCTAACAACATATTTCTAATGCTTAGTAGAAAACATAGGGTAAAATTATTCATGAAGTACCACTTGCCTTGGTAGTTGGGAGAGTAGCACTCCTCAGAATCACAATCACTAGCACCAAAATCTACACCAGGAATGGTAGCCACAAATTACACACAAAACATATACAACCAAAAATATATGCATGCAATGCAAAATGCTAAGTGATGATTTTCAAAACTCAACCAAGCAAGTGCATAGTACTGATTCCTAAACAAGTCAAAAACGTGCCAAACAATATTTATTTAACCCTTAAAACAATTCCTAAACAATTCATATACTCAAATAAGCCCTACACATGTTTCTGCAAATAAATCCTTTTTTAACAGAAGCAAAACTTTAAACACATTGCATAATCAGAAAGAGCTTGCTCTCCTTATTCCAACGGTATAAAATTTGTCAAATTCTAACGTGGGGATCAAAAGTTATAGCTAAATCAAATTCAAACAATAATCTGATTCAAATTCTGTTTTTAAACTCTAACAGCTGCCACGTGGCACTTTCCTATTGGCCGATACCACTTTGCGTCGGATCGTGCTTCCGCGCCGTAGGATCAACTTAGATCCAACGCGCCAGATCTAAAGAAAACGGTTCGTCCCCGTTCTAATCTAATCCCTACGATTCAGTCTAACGGCGGCTGTTGCTTTGACCAAAGTCGAGCGGCGCTAGCGGCGGCGACTGGCGGCGGCGCCTCTGTCAGAGGTGCTACCGGCGTTCTAGGTCGCGCGGGAGAGGGAGAAGGGGTTTACCGGCTGTTGCTCAAGGTGGCGGTGGTTCGGCAAGGGGCGCTCTAGAGTGGCCAAGGGAGCTCGTCGGAGTTGCGGGCGGCGTCGGGTTGGAGTGGACGGCAACGTTGGCGACGTTCCTGGGCTCCCTAGCACAAACCAATGGCATCAGATGATGCACAAGACAGTGGCGAGCCTAGTCGTATGCGAGAGAGGTCAAGGGGCGCTCAGTGCTTACCGCAATTGATCGCCGGAGAAGAAGAAAGCGCCAGGCACTTGCGGTCGTCGTTGTTGGCGAGTCTCCAGACGGTCCTAGCATGCACCAATAGGGTGAGAAGATGCGCATGGTTGTCGTGATCATTCTGGAAAACTTAGATAGCAAGGGGCGACGGGGTCTTACCGGAATACCTCGCTGGAGTTGGCTCTGACTGTGGCGGTGCAATACGAATTAGAGGCAGCCTGGTGGCGAGAAGAGTGTGTAGTGTGGGGGGAAATGACCGCGAGGGGGAGGGGTTTAAGTAGGCAGGGACTCGACGAGAAACGCCTGCAGAATCAATGGCAATTACGCCGTGGAATCAACGCCAGCAACGGCCAGCGGCGCCGTGTTCTTCGCACGATTTGGGGAAGACGACGGTGACGTGGACAGGGCCCAGTTGTCTGCGAGAGAAACGGAGAGGGGGTGGGGTCCTGGCGTCAGCGACTCTGTGGGTGCGTCTACGAGTGAAAGAGAGAGAGGGGGAACCCGGGTGGGCTAAATGGGCTTCTTTCTTAGTTGGGCTAGAAGTCTGGCGACGGCCCTTTTCTATTTCCTTTCTCTTTTTCTTTTTCTGTTTTGATTTTCTGGAATGATTTTTCAAATGAATTCAAAAGCTATTTGAATTCAAATCTTTTCTGGAATGTTTTGTAACAATCACACTTCTGGGCATAAAATCAAGTGGTCACTTTGAATTGGCTTGGCCATTTGGAAATAAAATAAAATAAACAGTGACATAGCACTTGTTTAATATTGGTTTTGAAATTGGTTTTCAAATTGTATTTGCTTTGAAATTTTGGTTTAAACCTTAGCAATCTTAGCAAAACAACCTGAGAGCAATAAGACAACAAAGTTTGGTTTCATGAACAACAATCTCTCATTAGAGAGTAGCATTTGTTTCAAATGCTGATCACATAAAATAATGAGCTCATATGCTCCTGTTTTGAAATGGTTTTCTGAAAATGAAACCCTAAATGATTATGGATGCATGGATGATATGCATGAGTTTGAAACATGATTTTGAGGTTGTTACAGTGTAATTGAAAGGGTAGGGTTGATTATCCGCATACTGAGTATGGTAAATTTAGGATTGTTCCTGAAGGATGTATCGAATGTTGGGGTGAAACTGTACCACCTCTGCAGAATGTCAAAATATTCGAATATCCGTGTCCGCGGTTATGGATAGTTGGAGTGGCCATACTGTTCAGTCGACAAATGTTTTCAAAATGACTTATGAAATGAGTTATGACTTGGACTTGACCACAACAGAGTTGTGATATGAAATTCAACTTCCCATTTAGGTGTTATAAAACTTTCAACTATCTTTCTTTGTTATGAACTCCATAGAGATAAATCTGGCTTTTTGCAAAACAACCTAGAGCTTAGTATTTCCTATTCCAAAAACCACTTCACTTGTTAGTAGTAGTTTGCAAATACTTAAATAGTACTCATGGCTTTGTCCCTGGCTATTCCCATGGCCAGACTATGAAGAGGACTATCAGGAGGACATACAACAGGAAGCTTACGACAACTAGGATCATCTCCCGTCATCAGCATTGCCTGTGACCATGAAGATGGAGCCTCGCGTACGCTTTCGTTATTATTATGTTATTCTGCTCCTTGAATTGTATTGAGACTGGATCATGAGATACTTTATTTGTTGTAAGACCTTATGTATGGTTTGTAATGGATGATGTACTATGATATCCAATCTGTTATGTCTCGCAAAAATGATAATCCTGCTATTGCAATGTATGGCATAACAGGCATGTGGGATTAAAAATCCGAATGTTGACAGGTTCACTTGAGATCATTCTATCTTCTTAGTTGACACATCGTGATCAAGATCATGGTATCCTTGGAAGAAAATCTTGTATCTTGGTCACAAGCTCAAAGGTGAAGGTAGTTTCTCTAAGTTCTGTTTTCTTAGTCTCCAATTCTTGAGTATCATTCTTGTCTCACTTGTAGTCCTTAGTGATGTCCAAATTGAAGTCCTTGCTGATATTGTAGTTGAAGTCATTGGTGATGGTGAAGTCGTTCCTCATGTTGAAGTTTTTGTCCATCAAGTTGTAAAAGGAAGAGATGTAGAATCAAAACCAAAAGGTTGAGCAAAGAGTTTACAAGATTGTTTGTAACTAAGTTTGGAACAAATACAAATCCTATTTTTATAAGGTTTTTTTTTCCAATCCTAGGGTTACAATCCTATTTGGATTATATTTATTCCATTTATTTATGGATTTGGCCAAGATTTAATTTGATTTTTAAATATTCCTTATTTTTTTATTTTTTTCTTTGTCTTATAAAATCCATATCTTTTTATTTATAGTTCCAAAATCGGTGATTCCAATTTGTATAATTTTATTTATTATTTATTTATCTTTTAAAATCCTTTTAGGATTACTTTGTTCACAATTTTTTATGGATTTTAGCTAGGAGATTTATTAGCTTTGGAAATTATTTCCTTTTATCTTATTAAAATCATAAGTTTTTATCAATGGCTCCAAATTGAATGAAACCAATTTCTATCGTTTTATATTATTATTTTTTATTATTTTTGATCATTTATAAATGTTTGTTGCCAAATTTTTATATGGATCAAAACCATAGTCTTGGGAGATCTTGGAAATGATTTCTTTCACTAAGATTTAGGGTTTTGGTTTAACTTTTCCAAGTGTTCAAATTGAAGATTCTTTCCATGCAAGAATGCATTTGATCTTTGGAATATTTGTTTATTGCTTTCTTATTCAAATTTTGTTCAAGTAGGGTTTTGATGTTTCCATTTAGAAAAATAAAGTTTCTTTTCACCCTAAATTTCAACAATTAATTCTTTTGTTTATTTATTTTTCACATTTCAAAATTTGGACATCACCCTTTCCAAACGTAAGTAGTGGACATCACCCTTTCCAACCCTCAAGTCTAAGCCTCTTTTTATCAATTCTATATATTTTGAATGATAAATTATTTGTGGAACATTCATGTACTCCACTACTCAGCTATTCTTGTCCTATTTGATTTTAAGACTCTTGTCTATTCAAAATGATTCAAGTGGTTGCACCACGAAGACAATGAACTGCTTAGAAACGAATGGATCACAAATCTTTGAAAGGAGAAATGTGCAAGTACAACAAACTTTGATGACCTTGAAAACTATTAAGATTTTCATGATGACACATGCAGAACCTGAAACCTAATACGCTTAGCTATAAGTGTGATGTTTGTGCAAGTACTTAACTATGATTTTTTTGGTTTTCTTGATAGTTGCAAATAAAATGCATTCATATATAATTTTTTTTAAGGGTATATATGTAATTCTGCCTCCTTTAGAGTCTATTCTACAAATGATAAACCTTCTAGATCAAGAGCAAGGAGAAGAATTGAAGAATAACAAATAAATTTGTAAGGATATCATAACCACTGTATTGAAGATATGCGACCAAGACAAAGTGTTTGCTGCCAAGGATGCTCTTATTGTGTCAAGAAGCCCTTAATGTGAAGGATGTTAAAATACCTCTAGATGAACCTCATAAATTGACCACCACTGTAGTAGTTTTTTATACTATACCTACCGTGTTAGTGTATTGATCATACCCAATGTTGTGGTATGGCATACCCTAGTTGTTTGTTTCTTTGTTTGCAATGAACCTCGTTGTTTGAGAATTGATCTACTAATGTTTGAACTTATATGTTGATTGAAAGACCATAGGACTGGAAAACCCTGGTTGGCTATTTTCTTGTGGCTATATGTTTCCATGTTGACCCATTGAAACACAATAGGACTAGAAAACTTATTTTATTTTATCATCGTAATCACTAAATACATTAGTTTCTCGTAAACCACTACTAGAGAAAACCTTATGCGACCCGCACCTAAAAGCACATGCGAGGCGCATATCGTATGAGCCTCTAGCTTCGAGCCTCGCCTATTTTTTATGCGAGGCGCATATCGATATGCGCCTCCTATACTTCACATATGCGAGTGCATTGTGAAACATATGCATATGTGAAGTATAGGAGGCGCATATCGATATGCGCCTCGCATATGTTTCACAATGCGCCTCGTATATTTATTGTATATACGTCTCCTATAGTGTCCTATATGCGCCTCCTATAATATTTTCAAAATTCAAGTTTTACAGATCACTATAAATAACAGTATACAGATGTTCAAATATACAATATAGTAGAAATAGCACAGAATTTTCCAGAAACTTGCAATTGGCCAAACCATAATACAACCAACATGAATACAAGTACATTGCACATCAATTGCGACATAGGAGTTCATACATAAACTAAAATCAACAAGTGTCAAGTTTTCA
Source organism: Avena sativa (assembly GCA_916181665.1). Lineage (NCBI taxonomy): Eukaryota > Viridiplantae > Streptophyta > Magnoliopsida > Poales > Poaceae > Avena > Avena sativa. Next base: position 136,403,418 of record OV702295.1, read on the forward strand.
CACAACACCAAGTGTTTGTGCCACAAGTTCACACCTCCGAGTACAAGTTCACAGCAAGATAGGCAATAGAAATTCTTCTAAGACAAAAATTCTTCAAGATCCAACACACTAAGAACCTTTGCTCCAGCGCCATCGTCAGGAGACTAGCGAGAGTCACTTGCTGCAGCTGCTGCTCCCGCTCAATAATCTTATCATCATTGATCACAATCTGCTACAAAAATATAAAACATTATTTAGCAACGAAAAGAGGTTTTCTATTTCATAGCAAAGCAAAATTAACATTTAGTAAACCATAAACCTTGAAGATAGGTAGACACGAACAATGAAGATAAGAACCTGAAGGAAATTCAAAACTTGGATCTTCCTTGTGAAGGATGCTATAGAAAAAATACTTAACAAATTAAATAAACATTGTCCTATAATTTTTATATATCAGGCATTTCAAAGTCTAGTGAGCTTGGTGATCAAGTCCTATAACTAAGACATATTGAAAAATCAGGTTTAATCAAGTCCTATAAAAATTTAATTTAATTGCCTAAGATATGATATTTAATTGCAACATCGTGTAACAAACATTTATTTGTGGTAATCAAACCATGTATAGTTGTAAACAGTAGACTACTGCAAAAAGGGAAACATCAAACCAGGAGTGGTACTACAGTGCATGATACATTCTATACATGGGTAGAAATAATGGATTTTGTTCTGCTTGGATGTACTCTAAGATGCTGTTGACTCCAGTTACTATTGTGTGATTCCCCATATATTTCTATTCACATGACTTGAGCAAGCCATGCACTCTTTTCTTCCAATCTGAAAAATACAAGGAAGTGTGTGATTGAACAATAAGGACAGGCACCGACCGAAGAACAGTAACTACGAGAACAATGTCTCTTCTCTGAAGAAGGCAGCATTTCGCTGTGGGGAAAAGTGGACGGGCTGTTTGTTTGCAGAACCACAATTACTGCAAAACCAGTACATAAAAAATGGTCGGGGTGTTCCCTGTAAGAACTTATAGTGATTGATGCGAGATCGCTGTTGAACAGCATCCCATTGCTATCGTAGCTACGCGAATGCGCGTAGAAGCATATCTGACCGGACATTCAAACATATACCCCAGGAGCGATTTAGTTTCCTGCATTTTCATGGCTTCTATAGTTATGTCCAGCCAGTACCAGCAGTGTGCCAAGCTAACTGCATATATCAGCTAGTGCCAAGCTAACTACATAGCTAGCTAGGTAGATGGTAGCTTTGAGGCGTCTATGAAAAGCATTTGGATCATATGTGAAACCATTGGAGCTGGCATTACGAGCATAAAAGGTGAAGAAAAAGGGGTGTGCAAGAAAGCTGACCTTCACATGGTTCAGTGGAACGCATAGATCAGCAGCAGTAAGCAGACATGTCGATGATGATGAGTGTGTCCAGACTGGAGCATTCAGGATTCAAACGGGCTCGACCCATCTGGACGTAACACCACCAGAGAAAAAGGCTGGTAACGAGAGCGTGTCCTGGCGGTGCCGAAGAACATGAGGGGGGAGGCGCTGACGATGGTTTCGAGCCAGATCATGTGCCGTCCCAGACTCCGGGCAACCGTGCACTCTGGAAAAGAAAACTGCTCGCCCACCCGAGGTGTCGTCGCCCCAACCGGATGATGCTCGAAAGCTGATTTCCACGGGTGCTGCTGGGGTAGTGGATGGTGGATGGCTTAGTTAACTTGTTATAGGACTTGATCACCAAGGAAGACAATTTCTTCACCAGCCATCTTGATAACAACCCATGAAGGAGAGGGACGGAGTAGACAATTTCTTCACCAGCCATCAAGTGGTGCAGATGCATCGGTTTCGACGAGCAGCTGCGGTGAAACCAATCAGAGCGAGAAGGAGAGGGACGGAGTCTCACCTTCGGGGTTAGGCTTCCTCCTCCCGATCCGCTGGACGGATTGCCTCCGTGTCCGGCTACCGCCTCCTGATCCAAGGAGAAGGATCTCCGATCCCGATATTGGGTGAGGGAGGGAGGAAAAAAATGCGGCGGCGTGCCTTGGAGCCGGGGGAGAAGCTCGGGACGGGGGAGCTTTGCTGCGGGTGCGGCCACGAGGATGCGGCGAGGGTGGACAACGAGCGAGGGAAGGCGAGGGAGCCTGGCGGCAGCGAGGATTAGCGAGCAGGGGAGGGGTCGCAAACGCGGTTGGTGAGGGATGAGGTGGACACGCGGGGTGGGGTCGTGTGGCTGTGGTAGGAGATTGGGTGGGGCCGGCAGCGTATAGGAGGCGCATGTGACGATATGTGCCTCGCAAATTTTCAAGTATAGTAGGCGTATATGACTATATGCGCCTCGCATATTCGACCACCAATTTTCATCTGGGTCCACGTAGCTTATGCGAGGCGCATTTTTCCCATATGCGCCTCGCATATCTGATATATAGGAGGCGCATATGATTAGAATGCGCCTCGCATAATCTGGGGCTGCTTGATTTCATCCGTACATGGATTATAGGAGGCGCATTCTTATCATATGCGCCTCGCCTATTTTATACTAGAGGCGCATGGAGAAGGAGTGCGCCTCGTCTATTTTATAGGAGGCGCATATGGTCTAAATGTGCCTCCTGTAAGCATGTCTCCTATAGCATTTTCTCTAGTAGTGAACCTTGATCCCACTTTACTGATTCCCTTCTTGTTCAAAGATATGTAATTCTATCCTACTCTTCTTGCAAGAAAGGATCTTCTAGATGGACCATGTCGACAAGAATTTCAAGGGAGAGGTCCCGACAAAACCTTGAGTTTGCACAATCTGCGGAGAAGTAGGGCACACAAACAAGTGACATCATGATGAGTGCCCCTATTTTGATGTCTTTCATCTGGGTGAAATATGTCCCGCCTATCAAGTTACTTTCTTCCTATGTGGAGGGATCGACCATGCCTGATACGTCGGAAACGTATCTATAATTTTTGATGCTCCATGCTTGTTTAGTACCTACTTTCCTTTGCTTGTCTACACTTTGAGGTGTTTTTTACATGTTTTCTGGTACTAAGCTAATAGCAAGTTGCCACAGCTCCAGTCTGCTGTTTTTCGTTTCAGAAAAGTTAGTAAAGAAATATTCTCGAAATTGGACGGGACAAACATCAAAGTTTAGAACTTTATGTGGGGAAAAAGAATCCAGAAGATGAGACGCAGACGCAAGCCAGGGAGCCCAGACCACCCCTAGGCGCGGTTGGGCCCTGCCCCGTGACTGGGTAGGGTTTGGGGCCTCTTTCCGCCTCCTCGGCCTCCCCCTTCGCCTATAAGAATCCCCCGATGCAGAAACCCTAGGCACCCGATCAAATCTCCACGAAACCGTCTATAGCCGCCGCCACCATCGTCCCTAGATCGGGGTGATCTAAAGTTCTTCCCGGCACCCTGCCAGAGGGGAGATCATCCCAGAGGCCTTCTTTCCGGTATGATGCGTGAGTAGTTCCACCTTGGACTATGGGTCCATGTAGTAGCTAGATGGTTGTATCTCCTCCTTTGTGCTTTCATGTATAGATCTTGTGAGCTCCGTTCATGATCAAGATCTAATCTATTTTTAATCATGCATGTTGTGTTTGCGGGGATCTGATGGATATTGAGATTATTATGTTGGTTTGATTAATGGTTTTTTCTTTATGATTCTATCATGTTTGTGTTGTTTGTGATCTCGCATGCTCTCCGTTGTTAGTAGCTATATTGGCAAAGTAGTTGCTAGTGACTCCAAGGGGGAGTATTTATGCTCGATAGTGGGTTCATGCCTCTAGTTTCCAAGGGAAGTGAAAATAATCTCTTCGGTTGTAGATGTGCTGTTGCTACTAGGGAGAAAACAACGGTCTCTTGTTCATGGAACATGTGGACTATTTACCTTACACACTTTGCTTAAAGCAGTTGTCTGTTGCTTGCAACTTAATACTTGAGGGGGTTCAGATGATAACCTGAAGGTGGACTTCTAGTCATAGATGCAGTTGGATGGCGGTCTATGTATCTTTTTGGTGGGAATATGCCCTAGAGGCAATCATGTATGATGATATTTCCCATTGTATTCATAAAGTTATTAAGTTGTCCTTGTATAAACATCTGATGTGTATCATTGAATATGTGATTCGGTTGTGGAACTATACATTCATGTTGTTTGCACTAAATATCCTTGGTCATTGAGGTTGTGCTAGACACACAACTTAGACCAATGTGAAAGTCGGCTTGATGACTCAGTTGCACTTGTCATGGGCATGGTGATGCTATTCCGACTTACACAGATTCGGCTAAAGAGTTTAGCGAGTCGGATTGACCCATATTGACTTACAATGAACAAGTTTTCATTTGTATATCTCAATCAACTTAATCCTTAGACCTGAGGTTGTTGCATAGTCTGAGTTGAGGATCACCGACTTAGGTTCTGTCAAACGCTGATTCTTAACTAGGCAGTCATAAAGGCAGAGTTTGGGTCGACTGAGAATCAAGCTGTGTGATGTGAATAACTAAGATAGGATTTTGCTCCTCCACTTGGAGAGATAATCTCTAGGCCCTCTCTGATGATATGATTTGGAAAGCATGGCCATGCATGACTCGGTTAAGTGTTAACCGAGGCGATCGACTAAGAGTTAGTCAGGTGAATCACTTATCTCGGATCGAGAAGAGAGTCGGTCTATTTAAGGGATGACAAATATTCTCCTATTGTCTGACAAGGTATATCGTGAGGCAAAAGGGACTCGGACGCAAGTCACATTGGAAAGGCAAGTCGTCATGACTCTTTGGTACTTGGGAGTCGGAACGTTCTGCTAGGATCTGCTACCGACTAATCGATTGAGAGTCGGACTACAATCGTTTCCAAGTAGCCATGAGTCTACGGGGTCACACACTTAAGAGCGGGAGCATGTTCGGATTGGATCTAAACAGGAAATCTGGTTGGGTTGGACCCACGCTGGATTAGGACTGAGTCAGTAAGTCAGACTCGCGGTGACTAGTGTTATATGGGATTTAGTGAATGGGCCACGAGAATGGAGCCCACGTTCACTCCCTATATATAGTGGAGCATAGTAACCCAGAAGGGCTAATCGTTGATCGGTTAGGTCATTCCATGTGTTGGAAACCCTAGCTCCACAGTAGTCCTGCCGACGTACCGAACCTAGCAGTTCGCCGCCGGTGCTCCTCCTTGTACGTGTGGATACCAGCAGAGGTGTTGTACGATCAACACCAGGACGATTGGATTGCTAAGGACTGCACTGCATCAACTGAAGCTCTACATCAGTAATCCGTAACTGTGCGTCTAGTGGTAAACCTTGCGGCCTTCTACCTTAGCTGGATCTTGGGATCACCACGTTAGAGGGAAAAAGTTTTGTTTTATCTCTACGTGGCCCAACACTTGTTGTATTGCCCAATCGAATATCATAGGATCTTTCTGACTAGTAATTGCAATTCTATGCCTTGCTCAGTTCCAGTCAATTGCCCTGCTGTAATTTGTTTACCCTTCATGCCATGTTGTTTATCTAAGGGGAGCACCTCTAGTGAACTATGGACCCCGGTCCAATATTTACCATTGATACATCTTCCACTGTTACTTGTTTACTTGCTACAAACCATTACCTTCCACACCATACGTTTAATCCTTTGTTACAGCAAACCGGTGAGCTTGACAACCTCACTGATTCGTTGGGGCAAAGTCTTGAGTTTGTGTTGTGCAAGTCTCCGTGTTGCTTGCAACACATGTGTGACGTTTCCTTCCTCCTACTGGTTCGATAACCTCGGTTTCTTACTGAGGGAAACTTGCTGCTATGCTGCTTCATACCTTGCTATTGGGGTTTCCAACGAAGCGTCCCACGACAAGTGCTGGGCGCCATGAAGCTATTTTTTGGCGTCGTTGCTGGGGAGGCTAAGGACGTCTTCACTAGGGGAGTCCTTCACTTCCTTTCTATTTACTTTATTTTTAGTTTGCTTGGTTTTGTTTGCCTCTTTCCAAAAAAAACCCAAAAAAATTAGTCTAGTTTGCTTTGCTTTCTTTATTCAATAACACAAAAAAATTAGTTCCTTCTTTAGTTGCCACCATGTCTGGTTTTGGACCAATCTTTATTTCAGCTATGGAAGTGATCTCCACTTTTAAGCAAAAAAGTGAAGAGAGTTTTAAAGAAGCTTGGTCTAGAATTTCCGCTTTACAAAGGGAAAATGAGCCTAAGATGAGTCTTAGCTTGGTTATGGCTAGTTTCTACCGCGGTATTGTTCTTCGTTATAGATATGCTTTCGATGCTATGGATGAGAAAGATATTTTGCTATGTACTGAAGATGAAGCTTTTGATGCCATAAAAAAGTTGATTGCAATTTATAATAGACTTGGCAAGTCTAATTTATCTTTCACAAATATTTTTGCCAGGTTTAACACTCTTGAGACTAGTATTATTGCTATGTATAGTTGCTATCACACGCTTAGGGCTTACCATGATTATGTTCCCATAAATTCTGAGCCTTCAAAGTGGTTTCCCACAATCAAAGTCTCAATAAACACTACACTTTTGATGCTCGCTGTGATATCATGTCTGAATTTTGCCTCATGGCTAAAGATATTTATGATTCCTTGAGTCTGTGTGGGCTTACTGAAGGAGGAGACGAAATCTCTCTTACCAACAATGCCACTATATTGCCCATTGGAATAGTTGAAGGTGTGTTTACAAAAATCTTAGGGAAAATGGTGTCTACGAATTATCTTGTTATTGAATGTGTAGGCAAGGGACATATTACACTTTGAAGATCCTTACTGATACACTTTGGAGCGGTAATAGTGTGGGAAAAGGCATTATGCACTTTGATCCTCCGGTAAGCAATCATATCTTCTGTAAAGAAAAGAAGAATGGTAAGAAAGGAAAGAACAAGAGGGGCAATTCTTCATTTGAAAATACTTGATTCTTCTTGCTTCTTGTGCCTAACTTAAAAGAGTTAAAGAAAAGTACTTGTTGGGAGATAATCCAATAGTTTCCTTGAGTCTTGGAAGTTATTAATTCAGTAATGACCTCTCCTTATCCTTTTTGTTTGCTTTTTGTGCCAAGAATGACCTCTAATGAGAGGGAAGTATGATTTGGGGAGTTGCTGTCCCGAAATAGATTTTTGTCCTCCACCAAACAAATTCGTGAGGAGTCTCTGTAACTCGGACCGATCTCAAAATTTACGAATAATTCCCCCTGTATGTTAGCTAACTTTAGTTAGTTCAACACTTTTTTATTTGAGCAACGAAGATGTTCGAAAAAATCGATTTCTACCTGCTGGTCTGTTTTGACAGATTTCTGCCATTCTTTGCATTTGCTTCTTATTAATTCCTTTTTGAGTTCTCTTTAGGTGAATTGAGCTTTTTGAAGGATTTACTACAGTATCTTGTGTTTTTAGTGAAAATCCTTGCTGATTCAAAGCTTTGCTAGAGGTCTAATATCTTTTGAATAACTAATGTTGCTAATAAAGATTGTGTGAAGTTTTGTGTGAAGGAAAAATTTCAGGTGTAGAGTGAGAATGATAACATGAGATGAAGAATGGACAAAATCTCAAGATTGGGGATGCCACCATGGTGTGACCCCAAGAAATATCCAAGAGGTACAAGCGTCAAAGCTTGGGGATGCCCAAGGCATCCCCTTCTTCATCAATAAAAAGCTCAGGTCTGTCTAGACACTTCGTTTTTATTGTTTCATGCACAGTTGTGTTGTTCTTGGAGCGTCTTAGTTTTAGTTTGCTTTGCTTAGGTTGTTTAGTTTGCTTGAATATAGTAGTTTCGAACCCTGTTCTCGCTGTGTTGTTTTGCAAATAAGTTGCTTGGTGTTGGAAAAGGAGTAGTAAGTTCTTGCTTGTAAGTGCAAGAGGAGCTTGCATTGACTGTGACATAGACTTTAGCATGACATGCTAGGTGTTCTTTTGACCATATTCTTAGTGATTATTGTTGTATCATGTCTTTTTCCAAACAATTGGGATTTCTTACTGTGCCTTGAATAAATTTTGCGTTGTTTTAGCATGCAAAAGCATAGTATTGTGGTATTCTCCTTTGATGCTTTGTTTGGGTTGACTTGGCATGCTCACACCATGTTATGACTATGACAAGTCACCATAGCCTCTATGATCATTTAGTACCACTCTTTGCTTTGATTAGTAATGCTTTGTTGCACTGCATGATTGTGGCCATTATTGCTCTCTTGGTTGGTTGCTTCCAGTCTTTTGCTAGCCTCCACTTGTATGAGTAAGTTCTACTCATGATTCCGACTCCCAAGAAACCAAGTTATTCCAAAGTGTCCACTATAAACTCCTATGCATGGTGTGTTGCACCATTCGAAGTATATTCTTGTTTTCAGCTATCTTCCAATTAAATACAATTTTGTTATGTGAAAACTTAGTGATTAAAGCCCTCACAAACTAGATGGCACACTTTATATTCTTTTCCCCTAATAAACTTGAACCATTTTGTCATCTATCTTGTATATGCTTGCACTTATACGTTGGAATTAGCAGAACCGTGCTGTCACGGGGAACGTTTTCAACATTGCACTTGTACTTTGTACTCAGTTGATATCATGCTCTTTTGTCTATGGATGTCACCGGTGTGAAATAAAGAGGGAACTTGTAAGTCCATAGAGTTTCTATCCTGTGTTAGAGAAACGTGTGGGCCTCTAGCCTAAGCCATGCCTAATCATGGTGGAAACTTGCAGCATCACCATAGTGACATCTATGAAGCATTCTTCTTATAAAAAAGAGACACATTGAGAAACGAGGAAAGAGAGAAAAAAGCACCATATTCCCATGGTAAATAAGAAGATTGCTGAGATGCTCACTGTCTGCTTGCCTTGTCATTTTGTTTATGGGATAGCTCATGTACCATGTGCAAGGGGTATCCCGTTGACTGTTCTCAATGATATGCAAATGCTTAAAGTGGCAAGAACTTTTAGATGACTAAAGTTGAGTATCATGAGGTGTGGCCCTCGTATTCAAGGGACTTGAGATTGCCAACTTATACTTCGTCAAGCATATACTCCATCTTTGTTCACTTTAACCTTAACCACTCCAGGATTCTTATGATAGGGGCAATGAGGGCTGAAAGCTAACAAGTACCATAATTTTTGGAAGCTCTTTTTGAAACTTGAAATCCCTGTTTCCTTTATAAAAGGCCTTTCTTCCACCACTATTGAGTCTCCACCTTCTACTTTTAGGCACCATTAAGAGAGCATAGTTGTCATTCTGTGTGCAGTGTTCCAAAGCTTATTGATTGATGCAAATTGTGATATTACTTGTTCTTGTGCTATTTGTTTCTAGTCACCCTTGTGAACTTTGAAGGTTTCCTATGCATATATTTGCTACTCTGTGAGGGACAAGCTGATTGCCACTATGCTATGTTTTCTGTATGTGAAACAAACAAACATTTTTCAATGCATGTTATTCATTATCTTTGATTGTAGCTTGTCATGTTGCATGCATAGTTACTATGTCCTATGTTTAGAACTCCATATTTCATGCACATGTTTAGAGTTCTTTGATCCCAGCTTTCAATGCTTGCAAATGGTTGGATCTTTATTGTGAGGGTGCATGTCGCCTCAAAAATTATTCTTTTTATCACTTACCTACTCGAGGACGAGCATGAGTTAAGCTTGGGGATGCTTGATACGTTGGAAACGTATCTATATATTTTGATGCTCCATGATTGTTTATTATCTACTTTGCTTTGCTTGTCTACACTTTGAGGTGCTTTTTACATGTTTTATGGTACAAAACTAATAACAAGTTGCCATAGTGCTAGTTGCTTGTTTTCTGCTGTTTTTGGTTTCAGAAAAGTGAGTAAAGAAATATTCTTGGAATTGGATGGGACAAACGTCAAAGTAGATAACTTTCCGCTGGGAACAAGAATCCAGAAGACGAGATGGAGACGCAAGCTAGGGAGCCAAGACCCCCTCTAGGCGTGGGTGGGTCTTGCCTCGCGCCTTGGTAGGGTTTGGGGCCTCTGGCCACCTCCTCAGCCTCCCCCTTCTCCTATAAGAAGCCACCAATACAGAAACCCTAAGCTCCTGATCAAATCTCCACAAAACCGTCTGTAGCCGACACCACCATGTCCCTAGATCAAGTGGATCTGAAGTTCTTCCCGGCACCCTGCCGGAGGGGAGATCATCCCGGATGCCTTCTCTCCGGTATGATGCATGAGTAGTTCCACCTTGGACTATGGGTCCATGTAGTAGCTAGATGGTTGTATCTCCTCCTTTGTGCTTTCATGTATAGATCTTGTGAGCTCCGTTCATGATCAAGATCTAATCTATTTGTAATCATGCATGTTGTGTTTGTGGGGATCCAATGGATATTGAGATTATTATGTTGGTTTGATTAATGGTTTTGTCTTTATGATTCTATCATGTTTGTGTTGTTTGTGATCTTGTATGCTCTCCGTTGTTAGTAGTTATCTTGGCCAAGTAGTTGCTAGTGACTCCAAGAGGGAGTATTTATGGTCGATAGTGGGTTCATAGTTTCCAAGGGAAGTGACAATAATCTCTTCGGTTGTAGATGTGTTGTTTCTACTAGGGAGAAAACAACGGTCTCTTGTTCATGGAACATGTGGACTGTTTACCTTACACACTTTGATTAAAGCAGTTGTCTGTTGCTTGCAACTTAATACTAGAGGGGGTTCGGATGATAACCTGAAGGTGGACTTCTAGTCATAGATGCAGTTGGATGACGGTCTATGTATCTTGTTTAATTGCCCAATCGGATCTCGTAGGATCTTTCTGACTAGTAATTGCATTGTTATGCCTTTCTCAGTTCCTGTCAATTGCCCTACTGTAATTTGTTTACCCTTCATGCCATGGTGTTTATCTAAGGAGAGCACCTCTAGTGAACTACGGACCCCGTTCCAATTTTTACCATTGATACATCTTCCACTGTTACTTGTTTACTTGCTGAAAACCATTACCTTCCACACCATACGTTTAATCCTTTGTTACAGCAAACCGGTGAGCTTGACAACCTCATTGATTCGTTGGGGCAAAGTCTTGAGTTTGTGTTGTGCAGGTCTCCGTGTTGCTTGCAACACATGTGTGACGTTTCCTTCCTCCTACTGGTTCGATATCCTCGATTTCTTACTGAGGGAAACTTGTTGTTGTGCTTCTTCATACCTTGCTCTTGGGGTTTCCAACAAAGCATCCCACGACAAGTGTTAGGCACCATCAACACCCTAGTTAAATGCCACCTCTAGCCCTTTGTACAACAAGTGAATCAGCAAGTCAAAGATGGCATGCAACAATCTCTCAAGAAGGAAAAAACAAAAACGAAGGAAATGATAGCACTAAGAAGCCTAAGAAAAACCATAACCATGGTGACTTGGGTATGCCCTATGGGTACCCAATATTGGCATATCTGGTTCGGCCCAGCGGGAGCCTACGTGATGATCCGCACCTGATGACAAAGCCAAGGAAGTATTCAGGTGACCCATGCCTATGAAGGTCACGATTCCTTGGAGGATACGGCTAGCCTTAGGTAGAAAGTTTAAAAGAGAAAACCCTAACCTGTAACTGAGTCGGCCTTATCCCAAGACCTGGCCTACCTATATAAAGGCCAGGAGGACACGGTGAGAAGGACCTACATCAACCCTAGCATACACACCCGCCAGATCTCATCTGTGCACCCCCTATAACCTTCGATTCCATCAATAATCAAGAGAAGACAAGAAGGATTAGGGTTTCCCTCCTGGGGCCTGAACCTGGGTAAACCTCGTGTCCCATGTTGCTAGTCTAATATCTGAATACGATGTCAAGTGCACCCCTCTTCCTCAAACCCAAGTCCATAACAATGGGCATCGATGAGTTAAACCCTCGTCAATTGACACCGTCTGTGGGAAGTGGGAGCGCTGTTGTTGTGTGATGGAGACATCACCTATGATTTTTTACTCGTCTACATCAAAGAACCATCTCCTCTTTGGTGCCATCGATTTCACCAGCCACTCGCCGGCAACATGCCTGGCCTTCGATTCTGTAGGAGACAGAGTCGACATGATAATCGAGAGCCTATGTTTCCTGGTCGACAAGATCGGCACGCTTCGCCTGCCCGAGTGGGTGATGCCACCAGCGATCTCACCTGCCTCGTGGACACCATCGATTGGGACGCCGAGTGAGCTCAATGCACCCACACTAATCTACAACTCGGATAGCGACAACAGTTGTGACTCCGATCTCTATGATCTGCTGTCAGGAGAAGAAGCCTACGGCTCCGTGTCGCAGAGCTACGGGAGCAATGACCTCCCCCATCAATACATGTCTGCAGTTGTCGTCAACGGCGATTAAACCCACGATAACACCGGAAACGGAACCAACCCACCCAACCCCAACATCAGGAATGGGGGCAATCCTCCAAAGCCCAATGCCACCAACGGCGGCAAATCGAGTCGTCCGGAGATCTCTCTAAGCGAGGCCGGATGGGAAAGAGTTAGTGAGACCCTACAGGGTAACCCCTTACCAGAAGACAAAGCTCGCGAAATGTTGATGGCCTACCATTGGCTCCTTGTGAAGGAATACCACCTCCAATAGGCGGCAAATGCTGAACTAGAGCAGCGCAAACAAGAAGCTGACGAATCAAGTGCCAGGCGCACAACACTCTCCTCCATGGGCATCTCCTCCTGAAAAGACAACGGTGAAGGCGCTCACAAAAGGCACTCTCTCCTAGACAACATGGGCATGGAAACAAAGGACAGAAGCCACCAAATGCCTCGACCTATCATTCATGTGAGTGGAATCATAGGGAAATATGAGGCCCAAGATGCTGCAGGCCGCGTTTATAGCGGCTACCACGTACTTGCTAACCAACCAGCCACCAGTTAGGGATCCATGATCCGCCATCCACCGGTCCGCTATTGCAGGCCTCGGGCTTGTAGGATCCACACTGACCAGAGAGTCAACTCCAAAATGGAAAAAGGAAACATCGGTATTCACAAGGAACCGCTCGCCCTCATCCGATAAGGAAGTCCACGACCTGTCGTGGTGACACTGTAGCCCATGACGAAGAAGCTGCAATTATGACGCTCGCAACGAGCTCACACAGCACAAGGTCAAGATGATGTGTGCCAAACGCACCTGCTCCACTTAGTCATAAGACAAAGACACAGAATTCTGTGGTGCCAGATGCTTCAGTCGAGCCATAAGGCAATCACGGATGTACAGAGGCTTCAAGTTTCCTTCGGACAACCCGAAGATTGAAGGCCTCCAGGAGCTAATGATCTGACTGGATGACCACATTCAGTCATTCAATGTCATGTTAGGAGCAAAAACACAACCATGTAGTGCCTACAGCTACAGCTGAAAGGCGTGGCGCGAGCCTAGCTCAACAACCTCCCTCCCAGACTGATCTGCAGCTGGGAAGAGCTGGTGTATAGTTTTGTGCAAAACATTAAAGGCACCTACAAGTGTCAGTTTCAATCGAAGAACTATATGCCTATTGCTAGAAGCCTAGCGAACCACTTCGCTCCTATATCCAGTGATGGTCCATCATCAAAAAATCAGCGGAGGATATCTCTAAGGAGCGGGAAATCAATGAATTCAATGGTGGCATGTGACACCGCGAGCTTAGGGAGGAGCTAGGCCGCACCAAAACAAAGACCATCGACCATCTGATGGATATCGCAAATCACTGGGCAGATGGTGAAAACGCCATCCACAACAACCAAGTATGCTCAGACGACCTCGGCCGCAGACGCGACCACCCGAGGAAAAATGAGGACATGTGGCTACGAAGACCGCGGAGAAGTCTACATGGTCGCGGCTTGCTATGCTAACCGCCGCAACAACGGCAACCGCAGCAGCGCATACCACAGCAGCAGATACCATGATAGTAGGAAGATGATGCAGGTGTGGCAGTGCCGCGCTCGCGATGATGTACCCTCTGCCATGGAGAGGCTTTCAGGCCCTTGCAATGTCCACTTCTACATCGACAAACAGGACGGCAAGAAAAAATCAAGCCAACTCCTTAAAGACTATCGCGAGTTTCATAAGCTCCAGGACGCTTGCGCTCAGCTACAGCGTGAAGCAATGAGCCAGGGGTATGGTACTGCCACGCGTCCCATAGCATATGGTGCTCCACCACCACCCAGAGGACCCATGTAGTCTACGGCTGTGCCAACACAAAATAATGGAGCCAAGCAATACCCGTGCCCGCTGGGGAACATGATAATGATCCAGAAAGGTCGCCCCTCCAATAGGGTGCATAAGACCATCACTCGCTAGGTGAACTTAGCAATCACTACTCCAATGGAAGTACCTGAGTACCTCAGCGACTCCTAGTACTGCATCACCTTCGATAGATTGACCAACCATGTCAGATCCCTCGCCCAGGACATTTTTCCCTGGTGCTCGAGGCATAAATCAACAGCTTCGAGATGAACCACATCTTCATGGATGGTGGCAGTGGTATCAACCTCATGTTTGCCAGCACCCTGCGTGCCATGTGGATCCACATCAACAACCTAGAAACATCCGATACAACCTTCAATGTCATCGTCCCAGGAAAGGGTGTGTACCCCGTAGGCAAGATACAGCTTAACATCATCTTTAGTGAGCCCAACAATTTCAAGCATGAATGTCTCAAATTCGAGGTTGTCGATTGTTCGTCCCAGTACCATGCCATACTTTGTCGTGTTGCATTCGCACGGTTCATTCCGGTACCGCATTACACATACCTCATGCTGAAGATGCCAGGTCCAAATGGTGTCATCACCATCCAAGGAAGCTTTACCAGATCTGACAGCTTCGATAGGGAATTCAACAAAATCTCCTAGTCATTCGACATGCAAGAGGATCTTTCAAGGCTAAAGGACTCAACACACACTAGCCTTCCCCCGGTGAGCATGCCAAACGCGCCCAAGCAAACCATCAACTCTGCAGTCAACACTAAGGAGATTTAGGTCCATCCAATGAACCCCACGAAGATGGCCCTCCTTGCCAACAACCTGATTTCCACATAGGAAATCACGCTCGTCAAATTCCTCCATGAGCGTTGGGAAATATTTTCCTAGTCTCCCGCAAACATGGAAGGAGTTCCTAGGGATTTCTCCGAGCACAAACTTAATGTGTATCCTAATACACGGCAAGTCAAGCAGTTAATGCGTCGACTATCAGAAGAACAAGCCAAGGCAGTCGGTATGGCAGTCAATAGACTCCTTGATGCCGATTTCAACCGGGAGATCAAGGAAAGAACCTAGGTAGCTGACCCCATGCTAGTACCAAAGAAGGACATGGACATACTGTGGATGTTTATTGACTTCATGGCCCTCAAAAAGCACTGCCCGAAGTACCACTTCCTGTTACCACGGATTGATCAAATCATCGATTCCACTATGTGGTGCGAGCACCTCTCCTTCCTCGAAGCCTACTCAGGCTATCACCAAATTTGGATGAAGGTGCAGGACTAGGAGAAAACGTCCTTCATCACGCCATTCGTGGGTCTAGTGCTACAACACAATACCCTTTGGTCTAAAGAACGCAAGTGAAACCTATCAACGGTGCATGTAGGCCTGCCTAAAAAGTCATCTTGGTCGCAACATCCAAGTCTATGTCGACGACATAGTGGTCAAGACCAAAGAGAGCACGATGCTGATCGATGATCTCCGCAAGATGTTCGATAACCTCGATCACTACAAGCTCAAGCTGAAGCCGGAAATGTGCGCCTTCGGCATCCCTTTTGGTCAATTACTCATGGATATTATCTTAACAAGAGGAATCTAAGAAAACCCGAAGAATATAAAGGCCATATTGGCCATCGAGAAGCCGGAGAACATCAAGGGCGTCCAGTAGCTAGCTGGGAGAATCGTGGTGCTCAACCGATTCATCAGTCGAACGGGTGAAAAGGATCTCCCATTTTATCAACTCCTCCGCAAGACAGATCAGTTCGAGTGGACAACTAAAGCACAAGAGGTATTCGAAGACCTCAAGTGTCTACTATCAACTTCGCTAGTCCTAGTGACGCCTAAGGAGAAGGATCCCATGTTACTATACATATCTACGACACACCAGGTGGTAAGAAACGTGCTCGTCATCAAATGAGCTGAGGAGGGAAATATCCATGGGGTACAATGGTTGATGTACTACATTAGTGTAACATCCTTAAAATCATGTCTTCAAAGATTGCATATCATCCATGCATGCATAATCATTTAGGGATGTTTTTTCAACGTCATTTCAAAGAAACAGAAACTTTGGGTGCTATTATTTCATGTGGACAAGCTTTGATCCAATGTTACTCTCTAGTGAGAGAATAATTGTTTGAAAACCATTGTTGTGTGTTCATAGGATTGTTTGATGAGTTCCAAAGCTTGAACAAAATTTCCATGAACAAAATATGGTTTTAAACCATTTATATATCTTCATTAAATCTTGTGCTAAGGCACTGTTTTTTTGAAATTTCAAAAGGAACCAAACAAGTCCAGCAAGGCAGCTTGGTTTTATGCCCAAAAATATGAAGGTTTCACTTTACAAAAGTCCAGAAAGATTTGGAATTCAAATGCTTTTGAATTTAGTTGAAAAGGATTCCTAAAAATCGTTTTAGAAAAAGAAAAAGAATTGGGTAACATAACTGGGCCTGGCGCCACTTATTCAGCCCAACAGCCAAAGCAGCCCACCCGGGCCACTCCTCTCTCTGCCTTTCCCCACCCGCGCAGAACCTACCCCCCAGCCACTGAACGATGGGCCCCGTCCACATCATCGTCATCTTCCCCAAATCCCGCGCAAGAATACGTCGCCGCTGCCATTGCTGTCGTTGATAGGGCGGCGTAATTGCCATTGATTCAGCAAGTGTTTCCTGCCGAGCCTCTGCCTACTTAAACCTCTCTGCACCGCGAGTCTTTCCCCTCACTCGTCACACTCTCTCCGCCACCGAGCTTCCCAGAATTCAGTCTGCAAAGCGGCTGCCCGAGCAACTCTGGCGAGACATTGCGGTGAGCTCCGTCCACCCCACTCTGTCTCGTTCGCACTAGCATGATTCCCTTGCTCACGCGACTCATATCATGCCTTTGTTTTGTCTGCTCGTGACCTAGGTCGACGGATTCGATAACCACCGCAAGTGCCTGATGCCTTTCTCATCTCCGGTGAGAAATCATGGTAATCTCCGAGCGCCCCTTGCCTTCTCCTCGATACTATCATGCTCACCGTGACCTTGCGCACCTCCTGATGCATCTGGTTCGTGCTAGGGCGGTTCAAATCTTCGGCAACATCGACGTCTGCAAGCACCCGACCCTGCGCACAACTCCGACGAGCCCCAGCGACCTCCACGGTGCGCCCCTGTCCCTCCCTCGACCACCTCGAGCACCGCAGCAACCACGCGAACCCAGTAAGCATCCCCACTCCTCCCCGCGCGACCTAAATCGCCGGCAACTTCTCTGACAAAGCCGCGCCGCCGCACCGCCACCGATGGCGCCGCCCATCTTTGGTCGCATGCTTAGCAGCCGTAGGATCTAGATCCAGCGCTCTAGATTAGATCTCGAGCGAAGCGGTAAGTAACGATCGGATCCGTGTGTGTTAAGTTAGATCTAACGGTCCGCGAGTGTGATCCGATGTGAAACGGTATCAGCCAATCAGACGCTGTCGCATGGCTAGTTCTTTGTTTTAAAAACTGAATTTAGATCTATTTGTGTTTCAAACTTGTAAAATTCATAACTTTTGATTCCCACGTTCAAATTTTGCAAACTTTATATCATTGGAATCAGGAGAGAAAATCCTATCTGTTTATGCAGTGTTTTTAATGTTTTGCCTCTGTAAAAATGGTTGTTTTTGCAGAATCATTTATAGGCTGGTTTTGAATATAGAAATGATTTGAAAAATGATTTGAAGATCAAATAAAGTTTATTTGATGTGAATTGGACTTGGTTATGATTCAGTATTGTATACTTGTTTTGTTTTTTGTAGAAAATCATCACATGGCATTTGCATGCATTCATATATTTTTGTTTGTATATTTTGATATGTGATTTTGGTGCCATTATTTTAGGTGTAGATTTTGGTGCTTATAGTGATTGTGGTTGTGAATATTGTTACAACTCCCCAAACTACCAAGGCAAGTGGTTCTACATGTTTTTGTCCCAATATTTTATACCTATGCACTAGATATATTTTGTATAGGACTTGCATGAATATTTTGATAAAGTATCTATATGTTATGCTTGGGAAATCCTAGTAGTTGTAGAATTGTTAGAAATTTCTCTAAGTTAAGATGCTTACAATTGCCATGCTTAGCCTAGCTAGTAGCAACCAAGGGTTTTTATATATTCATACTATGTGAAATATTTCTAAGTCTTTGACTTGTGTTTTTTCTTAATAAAACAACTAAGTGAATGAAACACCTGGGTGGAATGGAAAGAATGGTTTGTGTTGAGTGGTTACACAAGGCCCATTTCTATGGTTTACCTTGTGTATCTCACTTGTGGAAAGCCACCCAGGAACAAAGGGATTTGAGATGCCAAATGTTAAGAAGTTTCTAGTGCAGCCACATGGCATTATGGGCTCTGCCTGGATCATATAGGTTGCAATAACTTATCCATTTGGACAGTTCGTGGTAGTGGGATGATAGGTTTGGAGCGCGTCCATTTGGTCCAAGGGAAGGCTTCTGAAAGGTCATGTCTTGGTGAAAATCAAGTCTTGTGGGGAATGTGCACAACCTCTGCAGATGGAAGAATCTAAGTACTTAGCCATGTCCCTGGTATTGGACAACTTGAGCATCAAGACATGAAAGCTATCAAGAATATCCTCATCCCAATTTTCTAAGTTAAAACTTTCGGTTGAACAAGGGTGAAGGTTCACCAATTTCCATTGGTGATTCCTTAGTAAAGTTTTGTCAAAGAAAAACTTAGTGTTTTCAACTAATAGGTAAAACCTATTTTGAGCAAAGCAAGCCTAAGCTACACTTAGCCAAATTCATATAGTATTTAGATGTTAATATTCTACTAAGGTATCACTTGCCAATACTATTCCAATGTATTGACCCACTGTGGCTGTAACTTGTGATGTTGCAGGTTATTCTGATGATGATTAGGGGTTATGAGTCTACACTCAACATGCTTGCCTATGGCACATGAAGATGAAGACTTATTTATCTTATTCTATGTTTGAACTCTTGTATTAGGCCTATGGCCATGGAGTTTGTAAAAGACTATGTTTGTCCCTGGAATGATATGTAATAATGACCTTTGTTTTTGTGTACTTCATCTTAAATTGTGGATGCTAGCATTGATCCAGGGACTAGCATTGCAATCACAGGGATCCTTACCTTTATAAAGGGAGGGATCTTACAATTAGTGTGGTAGTTACACAAACGAAGCAGCGGTACCCTCACTAACAGAAGCTGGCCTACGGTGTGTTCATGACCGCATGTCGACTGCGCCACTACTTTCAGGAGCACCAGATTGTCTTGGTCAATGACGCGTTGTTGCCCCATATCATCAACACCCCGTAAGCAACATGGCGAGTGGCTCTATGGGGCATAGAGCTGTCTCATCAGGACATCATCTATGAGCGGCGCATCGCCATCAAGTCGCAGGCGCTCCCTAACTTCCTCATCCACTGGATGGATCTCCAACGTCCGGATACGCTAGACATGTCAAGGGTCTATACGATGCACATCGATGGGTCCAAGCATCAAGAAGGAGATGGAGTGACCCTGACATCCCCGCAAGGTGACAATATGTGGTATGTACTGCGGATGAAATTCCGCGCGTCCAACAACGAAGCAGAGTATGGGCCCTTATCCATGGGATGCGGATGGCCAAAGCCTACGGCGCCACTAGACTGATCATCTACGGTGACTCCAACCTCATTGTGCAGCAGCCAATGCACCAATGTGATGACGTCAACGACCATATGATTGCCTACCATGGTGTGCGAGCTCCGGCATGTTGTCTGTGAGAGCAACGAGGAAGCTGACACACTCATCAGCATTGGATGTACCTGCGCTCCGGTTCCACCAGGCATGTTCCTGGAGTAGATATGCAAGCGTTCTATCAACCGCAAACCACCCAAGGACCCACCTGAAGTAGCTACACACTCGGGGGCTACGCCACCCAAAGACTCCAGAGCACCCGCAAAAGAGGGACTAGACCCCCCCCCACTCAAGGACCCCATGGAGGTCATGCTCATTGAGACCTCCTGGACTCAGCCGTACATCACATAACTGCTGAGTAAGAAACTGCTAGACGACCCAATGGACGTGCCACACATCGCTTGTAGTTCCGAGACCTTCACCATCATCAAGGGTGAACTCTACAAATGGAGCATCACAAGAGTCCTCCAGCGATGCGTCACCAACAGTGACAGAAGGACAATCCTCCTCGACATCCATAAAGGCATCTGCGGCCAACACCCCAACAGTCGCGCCCTAGTATCCAAAGCCCTCCGGGATAGATTATACTAGCCAACGACGATGCAGGACACCAAGATCATAGTCGATAAGTGCAATGCCTACGAAAAATTCTCCAGCAAGCCACATGCGCCAGGCTCCGAGATGCGGCCAATACCATTGGCCTAGACCTTTGCGCAATGGGGACTCGATATGATTGGCAAGCTGCAGAGGTCGTCACCTGGGGGTTATGTTTCCCTCCTTGTCTCCATCGACAAGTTCACCAAGTGGATCAAAGCTACACCAGTCACCAACCAAAATGGCACCACTGCCATCAAGTTCTTTGAGTCCATCGTCTTTAGGTTTAGGGTGCCGCACAACATCATCACTGACAATGGAACAAACTTCACCTTGAAGAATTTCCAAGACTTCTTCGATAACCTTGGCACCAACATCAGTTATGCCTTAGTGGTGCACCCCCAATCCAACGGCCAAGTCAAAACAGCCAACGGCCTCATCTGCAATGGCATCAAGAAGCGACTCATACGACCTCTCGAGTAGTAGGAGCCTGGGTAGAGAAGATACCCTCGATGCTTTGGAGCATACGCACAATGCCAAATAGCGCCACTTGATACATGCCTTTCTTCATGGTGCATGGTGCCGAGGCGGTACTACTAGCCGAAGTACGCTACAAGGCCCTCGGGTCGTTGCTTACAGCGAGTCCGAATCTACGGCAGCACTTGAAGACTCCGTCGACCTATTAGACGAAGAACGTGACATTGTCGCTGCTCGTTCAACGGTGTACCAACAAAGCCTCTGAAACTAGCACATCTAACGGCTGCGACCAAGGTCATTCTTAGAAGGCGACCTAGTCCTGCGACTTAAGAAGAAGGGGCATCTAAAGCTCGAGTCCCCCTGGGAAGTACCCTATGTGGTCACCGAAGTGATCCTAGGTAGCGCATACCACCTCAAGGGTGTAGAATCTGGAGTAACATACTCCAACCCCTAGAACATCACGCAACTACGACATTTCTACCCCTAGACATTTTTTACTTTCGAATAAGGCTACTTAGCCAAAACATGTATCTGCTATTCTGCAATAAATAAAGCTAAGTTCCTCTTCTAATGAGTCTCCTCTTTATATTTTTCGCACATATTACACTTGGGGGCTATGCCTCATCTGATGACCTTGTCGACTCAACACTATTGCATTCACCTAAGTACCTGACTATGCTCGCAATTGAACCCTTGAAAACTCCAACCCAGTTGGAACCCAACTGATGTGCGGGAAAGGAGCTGATATTCAAAAACATCAGGTTAACGAAAAGGAAAATGCTATTTAAAATAATAAAGTGCACAACATGCACCAGTTCTAGCATTTTTACAAGGGCAGCACCGCCTAGTCGAAGCTATATAAATTTTACATCCTATACATGTTTTTACATAGGGAAAACCGCTAACGCTGTTGTTGAAGGATGACATTGGTATGTTTGTTGAAGAGCTGCCCTATACTCTTGGAAGGCTGGGCAACAGCGTGGTAATACGTCCGCATGTTCATGCCAAACCATCCGAAGGACCCGGTGGGCCCACCATAATGGCCGCCAGGTCTACGTCGGTACTCCCTCACAATGCTCACGTTACGGAACTTCTGGAGCAGCCAAGAACGCTGGAAGGAGCCTCATCCAGAGAGAACATAGAGCTGAAGGTCGATGTGAGTGCTGATCGAGCGCTCTTCAGCACCTCAAGAACATTTTGAACATGGTCTTGCTCCATTGCTAGCATGACCGCTTGGTTCTTTTCCATCCAGAAGAACCCCCCAGCCTCTAGCTCCTGCTGGGTCAAGAAGTTCAATTGAATGTCGACATGCTCCTTCTCTTCCTGCAGAATGAGATTCACAACTACAAAATAGCAAAAATTTAGTTGATAACACGGCAATGACCCAAGGACTGCAATGTTGAACTCTGCTTACATTGCAGCTGCTCACCAATTTGCGTGAACTCTCCAAGGAGAGACTTCTCCCTCTCAAAATCTTTTTCTACCTTCGACTTCAACACATTAGCATGGATGCAAATGATACCACATCTTTTTCCAATCTCTTCGTGCGATCGCGAATCAAAGGGAGTTGAGATATATCATCTGACCTTGGCCGCAGAGGAGCCGAAGGAATGTCGAGGTCATCGGGTCTACACCCGATGAACATTATGCAAGAAAATTAATCGAAGATGAGAACAATACAAAGGTGAAAATAAGAAAAGCGTATATTCACACAAAAGCTACCACATAGCAGTTCAAAATATAGTCTGGTACAAGCATGACAAAGAGACCATCAAATCGACTATAAGATGTCAGAGAATGTGCCCCGTGAAGGAAAAAGGGTCCAACGAGCCCTGAGTTCACGAGAGGGCTGAACACGCGCTCCAAGAAGTCTCGGCAATGACAGGGCAAGAGCACGATAGAGAGTGGACACATGCAATTTTTTACCCAGGTTCAGGACCCTCGTGAGAAGGTAAATCCCCTACTCCTGCTTTGTTGTATTGCTCGTGTTCTTCACAAGGTTAGAATGGTGGATGAATGTCTAGGATTTATAGATCTCTGGGATCGACCTGTTCTAAGGTAGGATAAGGTCTCCTTATATATAGGTGTCAGGCCTCTTCCCCCAATTCTTAGGTGGGAAGGGTCACCACACTGTTGCACCTCGAGGTCCCAGTCTACACGGCTACTTTGCATGGACTAGTTATATGCCTCTAGGAAGTGTCGGTCTATGCCTCTGGGGCTTTGGTCAATGCCGACGTCCTGCACCAAGGAGCGCCTTGCTGTGGCTTATTGCATCGAAACAGGAGGACACGGCGCCGTCAGTCGGGGATTTGTCAGCCCTGCTTTTGACTAAAGCGCGAGCCTCAGGATCGTATCGGGGTGGCATCCAATTCCACCACTGATCTTATTGTCTTCCCATGAGTGACATGTGTGACACCCCTCTCTTACAGCCAAACTATCTCCAGCCAGCCCCCTCCCGAGGGAGGCATCAAAGGCGGACGCTCCCCCTCCGTAGGATGCCTGACATAACCTCGCTAGACACCCCTCAGAAGGGAACCTTCCGCGCCCCCGCGAGGCACACTGTTGACTCGGTGTGCAAGCCAGTCATGGAGGGACAGAGGTACACCATGTACCGTATGTCCAATAGTAGGCCCCCCGGGATCCTGGCATGCATGGTACGCTCGTCGGGACGAAGGGTCAAGCGTCCATATCGACAACTGCTGCCATGAAAGATGTGTGTTGCTCCGGGTTCCCGAGTCACCTTCTCGGAGGAGACGTGTCCGCCTAGATCCGATCTCTCTGCTTCTAATAAAGGGCTCGCCTTCATACGCGGAGATCCATTCTTCTCATCTTCGCCTCCCCAAGTCACCTCCTTACGCGCTTCACTCCACCCGTCAACTGCAAGCCCTCGTCATGTGCGATGTCTCGCTGGGGAGCTCTGGTCTTGGTAAAGGGGAAGCCATCGTCTGCCAGACACACCCAGGTTGAGTAAAAGAAAGAGGAGACCAGAGAGGTGTTGATCCCTTCCATGATCCAAACAGACTCCATACTCAGCAGATGCCGGTCCCAGCTCGCCTCGAGCTGGAACGAGTGGGGGGGACCCGGGTATGGCCTAGGTCTATGGATCCGTCAAGCCTCGCTGGCTCGATGCACCCTTTTTCTACCATACCATGATAGTGGGGCTGGTTCCACTGTTCTCTTCTTTCTTCATGGTAGTTCTAGAGTATTACCAGATCTCCTCCATGCACCTTCATCCCAACTCTATCACCACCCTCGCTATCTTTGCCTTGTAGAGCGAGATATTTGTCGGGGTGAAACCCTCCATGGCACTCTTCTACCAGATGTATGCCCTTTTCCTGACCTATACCTCCAGCAGCACCTATTGTGTCTCCTTCATGAAGGAGGGGTCGTTTGGGGGACCCATGGAATGGATGAAATGCGTGGAGGATTTTCAGAAGTGCTGGCTCCTTTTGGATGTTCTAGAGGATATCCCACGTCTTCAGCTTCCCTCCGCCCTGGCCGCGAAGGTTAGCAGTCTCTGGTATGCAGTGAGCCTGGAGGGGGACAAGGTTGACACCCTGAACGCGCGCATCAAGGTGGTCCACTCCTCCGGCCTGACCGGGCCCCTGGTGGCCATGGAGTTTCTCTACCGCCGCATAGCCCCGCTACAGAAACATAGCAAGGATATGTGGGACCGCTCAACCCTGGGTGATGGCATTATAGACGACCCTGTCATGGCAAAGTTCCTCCATGAACTCCTCCACCGCATCTGAGCTTCCCGTGGGGGTCTTGTCCCTCTACCTTGACCCACAGAAGGATGGGATCCGTGCATCCCTTCACTAGTTCGATGAGTGGGGGCTACTTCCTCCCGGTCACGCGGGGAGGCACCAGAATCCTATGGGCCCAGCTCCTCCACCATTGGCCTCTAACGAGGGCCCTCTAGAGGAAGCTATAGAGGAGGCCGTGGAGGCGAGGAGAGTCACCAACGAGGCCGACCCACGGGATATGTCCCGAAATAAGCTTGCCCATACGCCCACCTCCGCCAGCCTCGGTGGGGAGGTGAATTCTCCTCCTAAAGTGGCTGCTTTAGGGAGTGGAAAACCAAGCCTCACGAGGCCTTTTGTCCCTCTAGACGCAAGGCAGGGAAATAGGGGCGTTTAGCCCTTGTTTGCCAATGACTACAAGCAAGGCGTCACTACGCCCCATCCTTCCTTCCCATGAATTTATCTAGGGCTCATGTGTTAGGGCTTTGCAGTGAGGATCGCCCGATAAAGCAACGTTGGATAAAGCGAACCTTGTTAAACAAGGTTCGTCAAGTGATTCATCCCTCGATCTAGTCGATGATCCGTTGGTCGTGCAAGTTGCACCTGCAGTGGACGTGTCCATTGCGCACGGGGGCGCGACTTCCGCTCCAGCCTCTCCACCGCCAGCATACATGGAAGGGGATGAGAAGGGTGGAGATCCTAACCCGAGTACTCCTGAGGTTATCCCTCATGCGGAGGACAATGCCGGGATGTCTCACCCATGGAGGGCATGCCCAATTCCCTAGGGTCATCGGGGAGAGAGATTCCTTTCATCACGAGGCCGACCCCAGACTCGAGCGCTATCGACCCTAGGGAGGTCCTAGGCAGGGGACCTGAAGAGGGCGAGGTCCCTGAGCCAGCTCCTACGACCCTTGATCTCCTGACGGGAAATCCTGCGAAATCAACTTCTGGCGTAGAGCCTAGTGAGTCTCAGGCACTAGTATTGTCGATGCTGGAGCCCCCATATTCCCCTAGGCCGAGCTCCTGGGGAAACTTGTCTCCGGTGTCCATGCGGAATTGTACCGGTTCCTGGCGGACGCCGCCCAGGAGGATCACCAGCTGGTCTTGCATCGGGGATAGCTCAACAAGGATCGGAAGGTGGTGGCATTAGAGAAGGAGAAGGCCCGCCTCCAAGTGGAGGATGCGCTCCAGAGTGCCTCGACACAGGCAGCGAAGATCATCACTGACAGTAAGGTCCAGGCTTCCCAGCATGAGGCCGCCCTATCTGCTCGCGAGGCAACCATGGCCAAGCGCGAGGAAGAGCTCAATGCTCTATCTCGTGAGGTCAGTGCCAAACTGCACGGGTGGGAGATGGATGCATAACAGATCTTGGTGCTAGTGTCCTTGCAGTACGATTTGAACATCCCATTGGTGAATTGGCTGCCATTAATGGTGATGATGCAGTTAGGCACACCGAACCGGCACACCAAGCCCTGCACGAATTTTACCACCAACATCGTCGGGATGGTCCTGACTGGCTCCACATCTACCCACTTGGTGAATTTTTCGATGGCGACGTAGACGTACTGGTAGCCCCCGTGTGAGACCCGGGATTTACGGTCCGAGAATCCTTGTTATGCCTGCAATTCATGTTCCCATGATCAGTGAGCCGTGAGCATAACCGACCAGTATCATTACAACATCCAGTTTACAACTACAAATCTTACATAGTTGCCATTATGGTGATTACAACACAAGTAGGAGAAGTCTTCAATCGCAGAGCCCATGTCGTGCCATAACCTACAGGCAACTGACTGGGAGACAGCCTAGCTTCCATAGACGTCAGCTTCTTTATTGTTCCTCAATCTTCTGGAAATATGGCCAAGTAAATAGCGAGGGACAATGCTGGTGAGTAGTTTGAATGTACTCACAAACCACCTTAAGATAAACAATAATAAAAATTGGATATGCAATATGGATGTGGTAATAGGAGGGCTCCAAGAGTGGTTCTTTTCTAACATAGTTTCTCTCGTAGATATATCATCTACAAGGTTTTGTAGGGAACTGTTATAAAACATTTTGGAAAACTTTTTGAAAAGATTTGGAAAACACTAGGAGTGGGTCACCCTATTTTATCTCCATGGTCCTCAACTGACCGGGTTATCTTCTTCCTTCTCTAGTGTTCTTCGGGTCTTTGATATAATCGCAACTATCACCGTCAGGTACCATACATGTAAACAAGCAAGGCAACAATCAATATAAACATATTAGCATCAAACACTATAGGAAATAAACTGAAAATAGGCTACACTTTAGTAGGGTTTAGGAAGAAAGAAATTCGAAGGATGGGAATTGGCTTTGACGCTTTTGGAGGAATTCCAATATGATTTTTAGTTTAGAAACTAGGTAGAGGAGGGTTTTTAGAACAAGATCACATTCAGTATGGTAGGATTTTAGAAAAATGATATCAGTAGGTAGGTATTGACAAAATGAAACCAACAAAAGTGGTTTCACTATTTTATCCGTTATCATTCATTTATAATTGATTTTCTAGTGAATAAAACCCTAGTTTTTAGGAAATAATTCACCAGAATAGTTTTGGAGTTCCAAAAATTATTTCCTTGGCTGGTTCAGTAGAGTTCGGTGGACGGGTTCACTAGGAGTTGGAATCAACTTAAAATATTTAACAGGATGCCCTCGGGAAATTCCCAAAGATAGTACTCGATGATATTTGTCTTTTTAACCAGAAATAATCTATAAGGGATTTTGATGTTATTCCAAATACACATGGTAGGTATTTAGAACACCTTTATGTAGGAATTGGAATCACACTTTTTGGATCTATAGAACTACTATGGTGAATTTATTGGTGAATTAATCATGCACATAAAGGATTAATTTCCAATAGTTCAACAGGGGCTTATAAAAATATGGTCTCCTAGTGTTTGATACATATTGGTATACAGGTCCACTGGTAGTTGGAATTATGTCAATACCCATTTTGGTTTGAACCAGGGAAATTCCTAAAGTCCAATATGTGATGATTTTGTTATTTTTAGTACAGGCAAACTAGGAAGACAAATAGGTTGGGTCAAGGGTGACATGCAAGGTACCAAGGGAACCTTCCAGCACAGAATGGTTTCACCCTATTTGGAGTTACAAAATTCACAGAAGTTTGTATCTTGTCTAAAAGACATGTTTTGGTACATGAATTTAGATGAAAGATATAATCATTTTAATATATATATTTTTGTGTTGCAGGGAGAGGAAGGCATATAGGTACAAGGTAGAAATAATATCTGGCCAAAAACAGGAATATTCCATTTTTATTTCAATTTAAACCCTTGGCTTGTTTTTCTAGAATAAAAAAATCCATTTAAAAGGATAATAGGGGGAGCCTCCGTGGGCCAGATCTGGTGAGCAGGGGCCGCACAACGGCAGATACCGCTGGGGCAGCCTGGGCCGACCCATGCCTCTCCCTCGCTTAGGGTGAAGCCAGGACTCCACGGCCCGAAGCTTCACGTCCAGGGCGGGACAAAACGGTATGGGGCGTCCTGGCCGTTTGATCCGAGGAGGATCGATGGCGACCGGTCGTCGTCCTCGCAGCGACATGAGTAGCTGGGAGGAAACCCTAGAAGGGTGTTGGGAGGCGCGAGGTGGCTCACCGGGCAACGGAGGAAGGCCGAGGAAGGTACAAGGCGACGCAGAGCAGCAGCGCGACCACGGGGAAGGGAGGTAGATGGGTGTTACGCGACAAGGAAGAACTCACGCGATGACGCCCGTCTAGGTGGCCTTCAGAGTTCATCGACGACAGTGGTAGGGGTGTCCCTGGTCAAGAAAAATCACGGGATTAGGTAGATCTAGTCCAGAGGGAGGTAGGGACGCCGAGAGAAGGATTGGGGGAGGTAGGGTGACGTGCCAACTCGCATGCAAGGGCAAACCCAAGGGATTTTTCTTCTCCTCCTCCTTAGCAATAGAGTAAGGTAGAGGAGAGAGGGATAATCATAAGTAGGGAACTGATGACCCACAAGTATAGGGGATCGCAACAGTCTTCGAGGGTAGTATTACCGAATTTATTGATTTGACACAAGGGGAGCCAAAGAATACTTCTAAGCCTTAACAATTGAGTTGTCAATTCAGCTGCACCTGGAAATAGTCTTGCCCACAATAGTTTATCAGTAGCAACAGTTTTCTAGTAGCAATAGCAATGCAATAGCAGCAGTAAAACAAGAGCAATTGTAACAGTAGAAGCAAACAGTAGGATATGAGTGCGGTAGGCATAGGGATGGATGGAAGGGCGTTGCATGGACAAGTCTAAACATGTAACTTCAAGATCTAGGGCAATTGCAGATAAATAAGATAAAGAATCCAAGTACTAAACAATCATAGTCATGTGCTCAATATATAGTCATACGTGCTTGCAATGAGAACTTGCACAACATATTTTGTCCTGCCAGCCCATTGCAGCGGGGCCTCAAGGGAATCTACTGGCAATTAAGTTACTCCTTTTAATAGAGCACCGTAGCAAAGCATTAACACTCCGTGAACACATGTGATCCTCACATCAGAGCCATCCCCTCCGGTTGTCCCAATTTCTATCACTTCGGGGCCTTTGGATCCGGACAATGATATGTGTATAGAACTTGCAGATAAGATCACAGACAGTACTATCATCACGAATCAATAATAAGTTCACATCTGAGATCATGGAACTCGGGACCTAGTGACAAGCATTAAGAACAACAAGTTGCAACAAAGTTAAATAGCACTAATAGAGATACTAGGCACCATGCACTAACAATCTTATTCGATTACATGATAAAACTCATCCAATCCCTACCATCCCCATAGCCTACAAAAGTGGATTACTCACTCATGTATGGGGGAAACATGGATGGTTGACGGAGAGGTGTTGTTGATGATGACGATGATGATCCTCTCCAAATTCCCCGTCCCGGCAGGGTGCCAGAACGGAGTTTATGGTTCTGAATCGTGGTTTCTGGTGGAGGCGGAGCAGCGGAACTCTTCCTGGAAAAACGTCGCCCCCCTGAGTTTTTAGGTCAGAAGGCAACTTATAGGCAAAGAGGGAGGCCGAGGAGGTGCCTGAGGAGGCCACACCCCTCCAAGAGCGGCCAGGCCTAGCCCACACGGCAGGGGGGCGTGGGCCCCTCAGAGCCCCACTCCATCTCGTATTCTGGCTCCGTGAGTCTTCTGGGGAAATAGGATTTTTGGCATATTTTCCGGGATTTTTCCTGATAGTTGATTTTGTGCACAAACACTAGACACCAAGGTAATTCTGGTGAAAATAGCATCAGTCCTTGTTAGTTGTATCCAAATCACACAAGTTTAGAGGAGAAACAATAGCAAAAATGTTCGGGAAAGTAGATATGTTTTGGACGTATCAACTCCCTCCAAGCTTAGCTTATTGCTTGTCCTCAAGCAATTCAGTTGAAAACTGAGTGCGATAAAAGAACTTTCATGAACACATTTGCTTCATATGATGTATATATTCTCAGCACAAGAGTAGATACTTAGACAATTCATAATAAGGAGTATGCAACAACTCTACTCAATAGTCATTGCAAGCTATGAAGAGATTCCAACTAAATAATAATAAGTAGCATGAAACATAAACATAAGCAACATTGCAATGCTCATCAGAAGGTATGATAGAGTGGTATCTCGCTTGACTTTGTTTGTAGAGAACAACAAAAATGCCAAGGCACCTCTGAAGTTCAAGTGAAGACTAGAAGTAATGATATCAGAGATACAAGCATCAAAGTCATGAAATTATTAACAAAGTTTTGAGACAATCACATTACAATAAGAATGACAACTATGCTCTCAAGAAGGTGCTCATAGAATAAGTGGTGACTCAACAAAGAAGTGAAAAGGTTTTGAAAAGTTTGAAAGGCTTCCAAATGCTGAAAGTATGGTACTCATTAGCTTTGAGCTCTAATTTCCCCTAGCATAGGCATCTTTAGATGGTTAATGTGAAAGTGAGGTCCAATATGAGTTATATGCTTGACAGACCATAAACTGGAAATCTCATGTCCCTTGAGTACGAGGGCCGCTCCTCATTCTACTCAACTTTAGTTACCAGTAAGTTCTTGTCATTGTAAATACATGCGTATCATAGAGAACCGCCAATGGGGTAGCCCATAATACAGGAGCTAGCCCATAATCAAAATGACAAGGAAACCAGACAATGAGCATCTCAACGATCTTTTTATTTTCTATTTTCATAGGTTTTTATTGAGGATGCTTCACAGATTTCTCATTATGGTTATGCTGCAAGTTTCCACCATGATTAGGCATGGGTTAGGCTAGCGGCCCATGCGTTTCTCTAACACATATACATAACTCCATGAACTTACAAGCTCCCTTTTTATTTCACACCGACAACATCCGTCAACAAAAGATCATGATATCAACTTGGTACAAAGTACAGGTGCAACGTTGAAAGCATTCCCTATGACAGCACGGTTCTTCTAACTCCCAGCCTATAATTTGCAAGCATATAACTTTCATGGACAATCACAATGGTTCAGGTTTATTAAGTGCAAGAAATAAACTGTGCCATCAAGTTAGAGAGAGCTTTACTAACTAACTTTCTCAAAACAAGCAAACATTTTATTTGGAAGAAAACAAGGAATAATGAATATGCACGGAATAGCAAATGTTGCTAGTAGGTAGGTATGGTGGACACTTTTGGCAATGTCGGTTTTGGGGAGTTGGAAACACGAGTAGATCTCATACTCAGTGCAAGTGAAGGCTAGCAATAGAAAGGGAGCGACAAACGAGAGAGCCATAACTGTCATAATCATGCTTGCAAAAAAACATGACTAACTATGGCATGAAAGTGATACAAGAACTCTGAGGCAAAATAAATCATTGAATCTTACTGACTATTGTTTCAGTCATATGCATGCATGAGCATGTGCCAAGTTGATTCAAATGAAACATTCAGAGGAGGATACCACAATGTCATACCAAGATATGAAATAGAACAGTGCAAGAAAACATTCATATGACATGCTACAAATAGCAAGCTGGAGCTAATCATAAGAAAGCAAGAACTACTAACCATCCATAAATAGCATACACCTTACGTGAACAGACTAAGAATGCCCACAATGATGAGTATATGTACCAAAATGAAAACAAATAGAGTTTCTTAACAACCTCTTACCACACCTCAAGATGTCATAATCTTCATTATTGCCCTTCACTTGTGTGGCTTGAATAATAACATGAAACCAAAATCCATTGAGGCCTGCCGAACCCTGCAAAGAACTTCACAAAACCAAAGAAGAAGAACAAATATTTTTGGTGTTTTCGATTTTTTAAAGCAAGCATTCAAAGCAAAAGCAAACAAAACATAATATTTTTGGATTTTTTTAAGGCAAACCAAAGCTAAAAAGAAAAGAAACAAACCAAGAGAAACAACTAAAATATTTTTGGTCTTTTATGTTTTGGGAAAGTAGAAACAAAAACCAAAAAGAAAGCAAAACATGGATATACAAAGAACCGATGAAACATGATATATATATATATGAGTGTGATGTCGGTGTACCTCCCCCCAAGCTTAGGCTTTTGGCCTAAGTGGGGATCAATCCCATGGTGACCAAGAAGGTGCACCTCCGTAATGTGACGAAGAGCCCCCTTCATCCTGGTATGAGCTCGAGGACGCCCCTGTGTTGTGCACAGAGTGGTCATAAGAGGGCACGTCCCCCTGGTAGTGTCGGTGGAAACCACAAATGCGTAGATGCTCGTCCATCTCCTCCATGGAGCGTGACCAAGGTCCCTGAGAAATACTGAACAAAGTGGTTTGTGGGAAAGGAATTTCCCTTTCTTCTCCGTTAGTAAACATCATCCTGTAAACCAAACACTCAATGGTAGAGCTAGCAGTGACAAAGTGATGTGCTTTCATGGCAGCGAGATCAAGCCTCTAAGGAGCCAAAATTGTGTCATTTGGATCAACAAAAAGTTCTAAGGAAGCAACTACACGTGCAGCAATAATACCCCCATAAATGGGTCCTCTAGCAGCTAAGCGACAAGCAATGAGAGAACCAAGATTATACCTGGTTTCATTGCTAAGTGCAGCAGCTAGAAAGGCCAAATGCTAGTTGGAAATATTGCTAGTGTTCTCCCTACCAAGAATACTAGTGGCAAGATAATAAGAAAAATATCTGATAGCTGGAAGTTGAATATTTCTTATCTTTTCGCGCTGGGCTCTGCGATCATCATCATTAGTCACCCCGCGGTACAGCTCCAACAAATCAGCACGTTGAGCTGGAATTTTCTTCACTGCCCCAGCCATGCTAATACCCAAAATTTCTTCATTGTCATGGTGAAGGGCCTATTATAGATTTTGAATGACACCTCTGACCTGAAAGGATCGTTAGTAAAAGAGAAACTCTCCAGAAAAGTTTTGGTGAGCATAGCATACTCCTCACTGTCATCCTGCATATAACTAGTTAGACCAACCGTCCTGATAAGAGTTAGGAAATCATTGAGAATCCTTGCAGTCTACAAAAAGGTAAAACAAGGAAAGGTAGAAGGGTGCGCATCCCCCTCATCTTCCTCGTTGCCAAAACATGGGTAATAAGAGCCTCATTGTATGATGGCCTAGCTATAGAGGATGATCTCAAAGGCCTTGTCCTCCTTGGTGCATCACTCTCAAACACTTCTCCAATGGTGTGTTTGTCCATGACCCTTTTTTATAAAATTTTAGACAAACATCAAAATGAAATCTCTAAGCATAGAACAAGAATGCAAGCTCACACAACCTAATACCTATAGTAGAAAAATACTCAAGATACAATATACCAATCACAAATCTAATTGGACAAGCACAGGAGGCACATACCAAGGAGCAAACCCTCCAAAAATTAGCATCAAAGATGGGATGAGCATGGAGATCGAAAATCGGGAGCAAGAACAGCAGGAACTCGAGCTTGAGAATGTTTTCCTGTGTTTTTCGGGAGAGAGAAAGAAGTGGCTAGAAGGAGACACTTTGGAGGGCCACAGGTGGG
The DNA here is from genome assembly GCA_916181665.1 of Avena sativa. Taxonomy (NCBI): domain Eukaryota; kingdom Viridiplantae; phylum Streptophyta; class Magnoliopsida; order Poales; family Poaceae; genus Avena; species Avena sativa. The sequence goes on from OV702295.1 coordinate 136,437,037, forward strand.
CCACACCTAGGCCAGGCGCCACCAGGGGGTGTGCTAGCCTGGTGAGTCCCCCTAGGCCACTCCAGATGTCCCTCTGCCCCTTTTTCGAGGAAAAAATTAATATGAATTTTTTGGAATTTTTCGGGAAACTTTATTTTTGGCCAATTTTCTGGTCATGAAAATTGATTTTCTCACAGAAAAATATTTTTAGAAGAAGCAAAAATCCAACCAAAACTATAGAAGTTCTAAGACACTCTAACAAGAAAACAACTAGCAAAACTAGAGCTAACAAGAGGAAGAGCAAAGACTGGGAAGGAGAAAAATAAAAGTGAGCAAGTATAACCATTGTGAAAGCATTGTTTTGTTCATTAAAATCCTTTTGTTAACAAGGTTGATCAAGTATTGTTACCAAAACAATCTTATATGAAACAAAATTCTGCATTCCACAAAATGTTTATGTTACCTCAAACTTGATAGCAATAGTCCCAATCATAATAGTTTCAAAACTTTCTTGTGGAATGGGACAATATATTTCTCCAACTTTGATGATCTCAATATTTTCAATGGAATTCAGGCAATAGATATTATCAATCTTCTTGGGGAAATATATAGTATGCTCTTTGTCAGTAATATAAAAATTTACTTTTCCTTGATTACAATTGATGATAGCACCTGTAGTATTTAGAAAAGGTCTCCCAAGAATAATGGACATATTATCATCTTCAGGCATCTCAAGCACAACAAAATTAGTTAAAACCAAGAAATTATGAGCCACTTGAACAGGAACATCCTCGCATATACCAACAGGAATAGTAGTAGACCTATCAGCCATTTGCAAAGATATATCAGTTGGTATCAACTCTTCTAGCTGGAGTCTCTTGTAGAGAGAAAAAGGCATAACACTAACTCCAGCTCCCAAATCACATAAAGCAGTTCTAACATAATTATTTTTAATAGAGCAAGGAATAGTTGGAATACCTGGATCACTAATTTTCTTTGGAACCTTACCATTGAAGGAATAATTAGCAAGCAAAGTAGAAATTTCCTCATTAGGAATCTTCCTTTTATTAGAGACAATATCCTTCATATACTTTGAATAAAGAGGCAACTTAATAGCATCAGTCAAAGGAATTTGCAAAAATAAAGGTTCATCCACTCACAAAACTTGTTATAGTGTTCTTCCTCCTTTGACTTGTGTTTCTTATTGGGAAAAGGGAAAGGTTTCCGCACCCACGGTTCTCTTTCACTACCATGTTTATTAGCAATAAAATCTTCCCTTGTCTACCTAGTGTTCTTAGTGTGCTTCTCAGGTTCTTCCTCAACTTCCTCCTTATCAGGAGCATCATTTTTATCATTACCACTTTTAGTTTCAACATCAGAGACAGATATACTATTAGGATCTACAGCAGGTTTAGAGGGTTCCTCAACTATTTTATGTGTCTTTTTCTTTCTCTTACGAGGGCTACCACTACTTTCATCTTGTTGAGAATCCCGCTCAATTCTTTTAGGGTGTTCTTCAGGATATAAAGGATCTTGAGTGGCTGCACCACTCCTAGTTCTAATTCCATAATCATGTTTATCTCCTGAAGCATTAACTAGCATATCCATTTGTACCTTAGCAAGTTGATCAATTTGGGTTTGAACCATTTGGAAGTGTTTACAAAGAATTTTAACATCATTAGAAGTTCTTTCCACAATATCTTTCAACTCATTATAGCTCTAGAGTTTTCCAATAAATGATTCTGAACATGTTTATTAAAATTACTTTGTTTAACAATACAAATGCCAAGTTCCTCTAATCATTGATCAGGAGGTTTACCATAGGTAATATCACCTTCATTAGAGTGGAGAGAGTGTACCTCAATAGTGGATGGGTGGGGAATTGGCTTACATAATTCTTCTATAGGAGGTAGATTCTTCACATTTTCAGATCTAATACCTTTATCCTTAAGACATTTCTTAGCTTCTTTCATCACTTCATCATTTAATGCAATCACTCCCCTCTTCTTTGGTGTTGGTGTTGGAGTTGGTTCAGGCACAATTGGTTCAGGAGTAATGGCCTCAGGTGTATTTAGCTTAGTTGAAGTCCAATCATCATAATTGTTGCTTATTTTAGCCATTAATTCTTTAGCTTCAGCAGGAGTACTTTTACTGAAAACACAATCAGCAAAACTATCTAGGTATGTCCTAGAATCATCAGTTAGTCCATTATAATAAATATCAAGAAGCTCATTTTTAGGAAATGGACATCCAGGATGTGCATGAATCAAGGCACAGAACCTTGTCCATGATTCCAGAAATTTCTCTTCTTCTCCCTGTTTAAAATCAAAAAGTTTCTGCAAAGTAGCATGTCTAGCACTGGGAGGAAAATATTTCTGAAAGAAAGAAGCAATCAAGCAATCAGGGCTATCAATGGATCCAGGAGGTAATCTATTAAACCAAGCTTTAGATTATCCTTTTAGTGAAAAAGGGAAGATCTTTGTAACAAAGTACTTACACATCTTAAAATCATCAGAGAATAAGGCACTCATAGTGGAAAGCTCATTCATATGAGATACATCACTTCCATTTTCAGTCCCACAAAAAGGTTCTTTCTCAAAAATGTCTAAATAGGATAAATCAAGAGAGAAATCATAATCTTTATCTTTAATATCTATGGGAGAAGTAGCCTACTTAGCATCAGAAGACAGTTTAGGAATAATGGTACGTCTCTCAAGGAGACTCCTAATAGCACTAGCACCATGTGTGTTTTGGTACTCTTCAATAAATTCATCAGTCATTTCAATGTAACCATCACTAATATCATATCTCTCTCTAAGATCAGGTGAGCTAAGAGGTGTAATAGTGTCTTCACCAGGAGTTCCAGTGTTTCCCAAAATAGTTCTAGCAATAGTAGCAACTAGGAAAGGACCTAATGAACCACTTGCATCAAGTAGAGTAGAAGTAACATCATGAGTATCAGAAGCAATTTCAGGTTCAACAGTAGTAGCACTATGTGTAGCATGTGTATGTGGTGGTTTGACAAGCTTACTTATAACAGACGGTGAATCAAGAGCAACGAAGGTGTTTAGGACTGTACCTCTTCTTGTAGTGGATGGTAAAATACGAAACTTTCCATCATGAGACTTCCCCATGATGAAAGCAATAGCAGTGAACAATAATAGATCCAAGTGAACTTACAAATAAAGCTATGCTCCCTGGCAACGGTGCCAGAAAATAGTCTTGATGACCCACAAGTGTAGGGGATCGCAACAGTCTTCGAGGGTAGTATTACCCAATTTATTGATTCGACACAAGGGGGGCCATAGAATACTTATAAGCCTCAACAACTGAGTTGTCAATTCAGCTGCTCCTGGAAATAGTCTTGCTCACAGTAGTTTATCAGTAGCAAGACTTTTGTATTAGCAATAGCAAAGCAACAGCAGCAGTAAAACAAGAGCAATAGTAACAGTAGTAACAAACAGTAGGATATGAGTGTGGTAGGCATAGGGATGGATGGACGGGCGTTGTATGGACAAGTCTAAACATGTAACTTCAAGATCTAGGGCAATTGCAGATAAATAAGATAAAGCATCCAAGTACTAAACAATCATAGGCATGTGCTCCTTATATAGTCATACATGCTCGCAATGAGGACTTGCACAACATCTTTTGTCCTGCCAGCCCGTTGCAGTGGGGCCTCAAGGGAATCTACTGGCAATTAAGGTACTCCTTTTAATAGAGCACCGGAGCAAAGCATTAACACTCCATGAACACATGTGATCCTCACATCACAGCCACCCCCTCCGGCTGTCCTAGTTTCTGTCACTTCGGGGCCTTTGGCTACGGACAATGATATGTGTACACAACTTTCAGATAAGATCACAAAAAATAATATCATCATGAATTAATAAAATTTCCAGATCTGAGATCATGGCACTCGGGCCCTAGTGACAAGCATTAAGAACAACAAGTTGCAACAATGTCAAATAGCACTAATAGAGATACTAGGCACCATGCCCTAACAATCTTATTCGATTACATGATAGAACTCATCCAATCCCTACCATCCCCATAGCCTACAGCGGGGGATTACTCACTCAAGGATGGGGGAAACATGGATGGTTGAGTGTAGAGGCGTTGTTGATTATGATGGTGATGATCCTCTCCAAATTCCCCGTCCCTGCAGGGTGCCAGAACGGAGTTTCTGGTTCCGAATCGCGGTTTCTGGTGGTGGCGGCGTAGCAGAACTCTTCTTGGAAAAACGTTGAACCCCCTCTGAGTTTTTAGGTCATAAGGCAACTTATAGGAAAATAGGGAGGCCGGGGGGTGCCTGAGGCGGCCACACCCCCTCTAGGCGTGGCTAGGCCGAGCCCACGCGGCAGGGGGTGTGGGCCCCTTAGAGCCCCACTCCGTCTCGTATTTTGGCTCCATGAGTCTTCTAGTGAAATAGGAACAATGGACGAGGTAATTTTTGGCATATTTTCTGGGATTTGTCTAGTGGCCCCTCAAAGCCCCACTCCGTCTCGTATTTTTGGCATATTTTCCGGGATTTTTCCTGATAGTTGATTTTCTGCACAAAAACTAGACACCAAGGTAATTCTGCTGAAAAAATCATCACTCTGTGTTAGTTGTATCCAAATCACACAAGTTTAGAGGAGAAACAATAGCAAAAGTGTTCGGAAAAGTAGATACATTTTGGACGTATCAGGAACAATGGACGAGATGCCATTTTCTTCTTCTCTCGGCCACACCAGAGCAAGGGGGAAGGAGTGGAGCTAGAGGGTGGTGCCTTGAAGGGCGAGGGAGCAACTGAGTGCCAAGCGATGGGGCAGAGTGGCCTCTAGCCTATTTAACCCGAGTTGGGGAGGTCCATGGTGGACGTTGTCCATGAGAGATCAATGGGAGAGGGATGGAAACTAGGGGAGGGATGCTGTGGGCATGGAGACAGGGAAGGGTGGTTTCTAGTCGAGTGAATGGCAGGGAGGGACAGAGAGAGAGGAGAAACTGCAAGGTGGTATTAAGTGGCCATGTGGGGCCTTGTCTTTGTCTTCTTTTCCAACAAGCAAAAGATACAAGGGGCAAGTGATTCTACAGTACTATGCTATAGTGTAGCATGACCATGAGGGGGTGATGCTGTGTTGTGCAAGTTTGCACAAGTTGTGGTGGAGGTTTTGTTGGGTTTAGAGATATGAAATGATTTTTCACTCAATGTGGATCATAGGAAGTTTTATGAAGGAAGTAAAATAATTTGCATTTGGCAAGGTGGGAGATGGTGCTGGTAGATGGATATGATCAAATCATGATCACATGAATTGTTTGAGATTTTTCACATGATAGAAAGTCCACTTAATCTCATTTATTCAAAAAGTGCAGAAATCATTTATAGGAGCTAATGTGATATATTTACATTAGGCAAGATAGGTTCTTGGTGTGAAATGGTTCTAAATACCATATCACACATTGGGTAATTTTATTGGAATACATTTATAAGAGAAAGTATTTTTATGTTATTATTTCTTGTTTCTGCCATTTAAGAGAACTGGCAAAAAGGAAATAATAAAGGATTTCAAATATATTTATTTTTTTAGTTGGTAAGATGGGGAATGATATATAGGCCTCAAATGTGTCTTGAGTGGGTGAAGTGGTTTGAAGAAAAACAAACTTGTATTTATAAAGAAGGTTTTGAGGATTCTGCCAAAAAATGGGCTTTAAATATTTTTAGGTCCCAAATAATTATGGAAATTATTTGGCAAGGGGTTATATCCAAGGTGGATGATGTCAACTTGAAGTATCCATCAGTGGAAACCTTGGTATTTACAAAACAAGGTGGATTTTGAAAAAGAACAAGGATTAGAGGATCTAGGGTTTTGATATTTTTATACCTTATAAACATGGTTGGATTAGTGAGCTCAGAGGTCACGTTGGTACAAGGGATAGATGGATGGATAGAACAAGATATGTATATGATCATGTCAGCAAGGGTTGGGCTTGGTTTCACTTGAGATGGTTTAGGAGAGATGGCAAACTTTGTTGAAAATAAGGCTACCATAGCAGATGGGTCATGCTGCCTCATAAACCATGCAAGTTTAAGAAGCACGATGCTCCAATAGGAACAAGTGAAGGGTGGATTGATGGACCATGGTTAGTAGATCATAACCATGCAAAGAGTTGGTCCAGGGAGGATAGCATATGGATGTGATCTTTGGTCAAAATAGGCATCTTGACTAGATTTGCAGAAAGCTTATTTTCTTTCCTGGAAAACTATCAAGAACAAGTGGGTTAAAGGATGATCTATCCAAGGGAAAGATTGGACCTTGGTAGTGTTTATGATGGTCTTAAATATGGTTCATATGAATTTCCAAAGAGGTACAAGGGTTTAGGAATGTATGGTCTCAAAGATGTGATCTTGCTAACAGTTTTAGACTTGGTCATTTTGGCAGATTTAGGGTCTTAGACTAGATTACAAGAGTAGATGATTTTTAAAGAAGTATAGGTTCCAAACTCATGATCAAGTGAAGGGTGTTGATGTGTTGATTGAGTAGAAAGGATCCATACTTAAATTTGGTCTTTATTGAGTTGGAACTATCAGAAGGGATTAGCTCAGTATAGATCTGATTTAGGGGATGGGAGGGTCACTTGAGTGGCAGATGATAGATCCAGTTTGTGAGGCTTGGTTTGAGAGTGATGATCACAAACATATATTGGATCCTAAGGGATGAGCTACTAGATTAGCTCTCTCTAGTTCCTAAGCAAACAAGGCAATCAACATATCAAGGAAATTCATCAGACAGCAGATCCAGGCAATTCATTTTGCTAGATAATCAGATACTGTAGGGTTTGCATCATGGAAAACAAAAAATTCCTACGATGGGACAACTATTACCAAGATATATCTACTAGAAACAAGCAACGGGTGGATATACATCCATAGAGAATATACCCTTGTAGACCGACAAAGTTTAACGAGGTTATAATCGTGGATGATGTAGACGAACGCTTGCCAATATCAATATCGAGAAGAAGTCCAGCGCTGGAAATCAGCAGCGCATCCATGCTCGCACACACGTTAAAGCCACCGAACAACCTCCACCTCCTCGCTCCAGCGATGCAGCGGAAGAAGCAACTCTTTCCAAACAAAAATCCACCAGGAACATGTATCTCGCTAGTCCGATACCATGGGGGATAAACTAGAGAGGGAGAGATCCTTCATGAGGAGGTGTGAGTGTGAGAGGCAGAGAGGGAGGCTTTATATAGGAGGAGGGGGAACCCTAAGGGAGTGGGTGGCGCATGGGTCTGCCCCCACCTGTCCCTCCATTCATGTGAGTGGAGCTACCACTCAGAAATTGCCTCTTCAATTCTCCACTCAAAATCCCACTCAAAATTCCCATTAAATTTCAACAAAATTTAATGTAACCCCCCTTAAAATAAAACTCCTTTTATTTATTTATTTATTCACAATTTTGTAAATTAAATTAATTAACAAACATCTAGATAAAACCCCTCGCTAGTATTCAATTTGACATGCAGAAACAATTTCAGCAATTTCACCCAAAATAATTATGGTGTCTAGTGAAATAATTCCTGCGCTTTGTAATTCTTTCGTCTAGAACATATTTGTTCCAAATGGTGTCGGTGTCTCTTAAGTGTGTCACCCTACGGTTCGCGAATAATGCGGACATGATCGAGACCCCTCTTGGATCAATAATCAGAAGCGGGACCTTGAGATCCATACTGACTCCCACACATTCAATGATGACTTCTTGTGATCATGAGAAAATTTTATGCTAGTAACTTAATCCCTTTCTCTCGTGATATAATACATGTCTGAGATTCGATCATCGGTATCTCCATACCTAGTTTGATCTCATTACTGACATGTACTCTTTTCTCGTTCCCATGATATAACATTCTAGTGATCTCATCACTTGCTTGCAAGCTAATTAATGTAATATCACCGAGAGGGCCCAGACTATATCTCTCCGTCATCGAGATGGACAAATTCCACTCTTGATCCATGAGCCTCTACATAACACCTTCATAGCACTAATCCACCTTTATAGTCACCCTATTACAGTGTGATGTTTGATGTTATCTAGATACTCTTCTAGTGTTGGTGATTGACATGATCTCATGGTCTAAGGACTAGGATTACTTTGTATGATGTTATACCAATATAAACACAATGACTTTGATCGTAATGCTATACTTTGTATGAATGTTCATCACATCATTCCAATAATGTTGTGACCTTGTTATTAACAAGATCCAATGTCCATGATCAGGAAACCTTGATCATCTTGTTAATAAACGAGCTAGTTTATAAGAGAGGCATAACAAGGAATTTTCTGTTTGTTTATTAAACACACATGTATTAACATTTCCGTATTAATACAATTATAGCAAGCAAAATAAACATCTATCATATAGTTGGAATATACATACTAACAATTTTATTATTGCCTCTCAGGGCATATTCCCTTCAGTCTCCCACTTCCACTAGAGACAATAATCTAGTTACATAGTGATAAATCTAACACCCATGGAGATCTGGTGTTGATCATGTTTTTCCCTAGGGATAATTTTAGTCAACAGATTTGCAACATTGAGATTCGTGTGTACTTTACAAATCTTTATATCTCCATCCTTGACATGTTCGCGGATGGAGTGAAACCGGCGCTTAATATGCTTAGAATTCTTCTGAGACCTTGGTTCCTTGGCATTGGCTATGGCTCCATTGTTGTCACAATAGATCACCATTGGTTCCAGCACACTAGGAACCACACCTAGTTCGGTGATGAACTCCTTCATCCAAACTGCTTCATGAGCTTCTTCCGAAGCAACAACATATTCGACCTCAGTTGTTGATCCCGCCACCACGGGTTATTTGGAACTCCTCCAACTAACTGCTCCTCCGTTCATGAGAAATACGTATCCGGATTGAGACTTAGAGTCATCCGGATCGGTGTTTAAGCTAGCATCAACATAACATTTAGCGACGAGATGTTCTTCACATCCGTACACGAGAAACATTTCCTTAGTTCTTCTTAAGTACTTAAGGATATTCTTAACCGCTATCCAGTGTTCCGAACCTGAATCAGATTGGTATCTACTAGTCAAACAAATAGCATGTGCCACATCTGGTCTTGTACATAGAATGGAGTACATTATAGAGCCTATGGCTGAAGCATAGGGGATCTTGTCCATTATCTCTCTTTCTTCCACCATAGCCAGACTTTGAGTCTTACTCAATGTCTTGCCTTGCAACATAGGTAAGAACCCCTTCTTACTTTTGTCCATTTTAAACTTCTTTAAAATATTATCAAGCTATGTAATCTATGATAGACCTATTAGGCGTCTTGATATATATCTATATATCTTTATGCCTAATATGTATGATTCTTCACCTAGGTCCTTCATTGAAAATTTGTTGTTTAGATAACTTTTAACACTATGTAAAAGATCTATATCATTTCCAATTAGTAATATGTCATCCACATATAATATAAGAAATTCCACAATGCTCCCACTCACTTTGTTGTAAATACAATCCTCTCCATAAGTTTAGACAAATCCAAACTCTTTGATCACCTCATCAAAGCGGATATTCCAAGTCCGAGATGCTTGCTTTAGTCCATAGATGGATCGCTGAAGCTTGCATACCTTTTCTGCATCCTTAGGATCGGTAAAACCCTTTGGTTGTATCATATACAACTCTTCTTCAATGTTGCCATTGAGGAAATCAGTTTTGACATCCATCTGCGATATCTCATTGTCGAAATATGCAGCAATTGCTAACATAATCCTAATTGACTTTAGCATATTGATGCAGCTAAGATCACTGTAGATCTTCATTGGGATACCCCAAGAGGAAGGTGTGAAGAGCACAGTAGTAAGTTTTCCCTCAGTTATGAAACCAAGGTTATTGAACTAGTAGGAGGAAGGAAACAACTCCAAGGTGTTGCTAACAACTTGGAACCTGCACAACACAAACTCAAGACTTTTCCCCAATGTACAGTGAGGTTGTCAATCTTACTGGTTTGCTAAAAACAAAGGATTAAACGTATAGTGTGGAAGATAATGGTTTCTTGTAGAAAGTAAACGATAAAAATATATGATGTATCAATGGTAAAGATTGGACCGGGGTCCACAGTTCACTAGAGGTGTGATACGTTGGAAACGTATGTACAATTTTTGATGCTCCATGCTTGTTTAGTATCTACTTTGATATGTGTTGTCTACACTTTGAGGTAATTTTATACACTTTCTGGTACTAACCTATTAACAAGATGCCACAGTGCCACTTGCCTGTTTTCTTCTGTTTTTGGTTCCAGGACGATAGAAAATCAATATTCTCGGAATTGGATGGGAAAAATCCAAAGTCATTATTTTCTCGGAGTAACATGGAACCACGAAATAGAGGTGGAGGAGGACACCAGGGCCACCACACCCCCCTAGGCACGGGTGGGCCCTACCTCGCTCCTAGGTAGGGTCTGGGCCCCTGATCCTCCACTGACCTTGCCTCCTTCACCTATAAAAATCCTCTGACCCAAAAACCCTAAATCATTTGGCAGAAATCCACGAAAACCTCAACAATGCCGCTGCCACCGAAGGGGAGATTCGGGGGAAAGAAAGTCTTTGTTCTGGAACCCTGCCGAGACGGGGAAGTGCCCGCGGAGCCATCTCCATCGATCTCCATCACCATCTTCATCACCATTGCTGATTCCCATGATGAGGAGGGAGTAGTTCTTCCTCGAGGCTAATGGCTCTACCGGTAGCTATGTGTTCATCTTTCTCTCTATGCATGGTCATATTGTGATCAAGATCTTTGTAATCAAGTAGATCTACCTTGCTACTCAAGTGCTTTAATAGATCTCTGCTCTCCCCACGTGTGTGAAAGTGACAGCGTGCACGCCATGGTGGCACTTAGGTTTCAGTCTACATAAATACTCTTTATGCTTTAATAAATCTATGTTTTTCTCCACGTGTGTGAAATTGACAACATGCATACCGTGTGTGGCACTTTGGCTATATTGAATATTTGTTATGAGTTATATTTGGAGTTTGATGTCTCTATAAAATTTTGGTGTTTGTTGGAACCATCTAGCGCTCAAGGTGATAGTGTGGGGTTATCTAGATTGGGGAAGGCGGACTTTGATGAGTGTTGTTATAGCACTACTGATGATTAGAGTGTCCAACGGGAGAGGAGTTAAGAGTAGTATCATGAAGAGAGGATATTTATATGAGAGAGTGTTCACTAGTGAAACTATGATCCCTGGGCCTAGTTTCTAAGCATTGAAACATTGTTTTCTACTAGATCTATTGCATGTTTTCTTTCTTTAGTCTTTACCTCCACGTCAAGCTCCATAAAAGTATTTTTTGGCACTCACACACGTTACCCCATGTCAACAACAAGTAAGAAGCTATTTTCTAGCACCGCTACCACTTGTATTTCACTATCTTTGCCGAACTAGTGCACCTATACACCTGACAAGTGTATTGGGTGTGTTGGGGACACAAGAGACTTATTGTATCTTGATTGCAGGATTGCTTGAGAGGAATACCTTTGAGCACTTCCTCCCTGAGTTCGAAAAACCTTGGGTAATCCACTTAAGGGAAACTTGCTGCTGGTCTACAAACCTCTGCACCTGGAGGCCCAACAACTGTCTACAAGAATAGAAGTGCGTAGACATCAAGCTATTTTGTGGCGCCATTGCCGGGGAGGTAAGGTAAAAGGTACTCACATCTTCCGGTGTGAGTGCTCGAAGTTATTTCCTTTAGATTCTGCAATCTTGTCTTTTTTTTATTGTTTTCACTAGTTAGGATTAATGTAAAACAACAAAATTAGAGAGCTTTTTAGTATTTTTCCTAAGTTAGAATTTGAGTGGTTTGAAAAGAAAAATTAAAAAACGTATGGAACTTTCTTTGCATGCTAATAGCAATGTTATTAGTATGAATTTTTTGAACACCATTCTTACTAATGGGATGGAAACGTCTAAGCTTGGGGAAGATAGTTTTTATGAGAAAGATCTTTTTAGTTCCCCCGCTTTAGGGAAGAAAATTTGCTCTCATAATACTTTATCTCCCATATGTGGTAATTCTAATGATACTTGTGATATTTTATATCCACATACTAAAAGTGTCCCTTTTTAAATACCTATTGAAATTGATGAACGTGTTATGAATAACTGCTATTTTGGAGATGGAACTGTCCATCCTAGTGATCATTTACTCTTTATACATGAATTATGCGAGTTTTCAATTGTGCATGTATTTCAATGGACCAAGTTAAGAGGAAGCTATTCCCTTTCTCACTTAGGGACAAATCAAGGGAGTGGTATGAGCTACTAGATGATCCTCATCATTTGGAGTAGAAGGAACTTGAATCTCTCTTTTATTCTAAATTTTATACTCCTCATGAAATTCATAAAGATAGGAATTATATTTATAATTTTCATCCTCATGAGGGAGAAAGTATTGCCCAAGCTTGGGGGAGATTGAAGTCACTAATGCTCAAATGTCCAATTCATGAGCTCCCCAGTAATGTTGTTATAAATAATTTTTATGCAAGGCTTTCAGGACATTACAAGGACTATCTGGATACCTGTTTAGAGGGATCCTTCACAAGTAAGGAGGTCAAGGCTAAGTGGGATCTTCTTGAAACAATTCAAATCAATACCAAAGGTTGGGATAACGACAAAGGTAAAAAAACTAGGTATAAACTATGAGTATGATTGCATTAAGTCTTTCGCTGAAACTGCTAATTTTCAAGAGCTTAGTGCTAGATATGGTATTGATCCTCAAATTCTTGTTAAATATTATAGAGCCTTTTCTTCCCATATTAATGCTCCTAAAGAAAAGTGGGACATGTATCATGAACCTTCTAAAGACACTTGCATGGAAAATGAAAATGTTATTAATGATTGCAATAAACATGCTCAAACTTCTAAAAGTACTATTTCTTATAAGCATGTTAATTTCTGTGGTACGCATAGACCTTCTGAGAAGAATCAAATAGAAGAATAATATTGTATCACACACTAGAATGAAAAAACCAGAATGTGGTATAAGGCTCTAAATGATCTTGGTAAAAAAATTGTGCCCTCGATCCTTTTATTTGTGAACTCTGGTATGAAGTGGGTCATTTCAATTTTCAATGCTCAGGCCATACTAATGACCTTTCTAATCCAATGAGTACTGCAAGCTTGTATTGTGATAACGTGATCACTAATAATCAACATGATGAACTTACATTGTTTTTGGGATGTGAAGAGTTATTAAGAAAAACTTCTTTGGTAGAAATGAGTGCTTTTGGTATGAATTGCGTCCTGCATGGGTGTCATCTTTATTGTGTTCATAATTGCCATGCGAATACTTACATACAAAATCTTATAAAAATGATATTTTACCAAAATATGATAGGACTGATATGAGTTTTGTTCTTATTAATGAAAAGGAGGAATCCTCCAAAGTTTCTTCTATTGTCTCTACCAATAAACCAGGGTATGTGGAGAAGCTTACTTTCAAGCCTCTTCCTCCTAAAGAGGAGAAGAAGAAAAGAGGAGTAAAAGGAGAGAGGAAATGGTATCTTCCTCTAAGCATGTTTCTCCTATAATAGTTTTTGCTGATGAGTATGAACTAGATGATGTTCCTATGCCTGTTAGCTATAGTAGTGATCATGATTGGGAAAAGCACACCACTTTTGATATTGAAAATCTCTTTGGTACAAATTCTTAAAATGATGATATTAATAGTTGTTGTGCTATTAGTGCTATACATGTTCCTTCCAGTGATGATATGTTTACAAATAAACACACTTGGGAAGATATCTATTCTATAGCTTATGATGATTACAATGATGCCTATGATAGTTTCAGTCCACCTACTATTGAGGAGAAAATTAATTGTGATTACAATATGCCTCCTATATTTGATGATTATGGTGATGAGAATAACAATGATAGCTATTTTGTTGAATTTTCTCCCACTACAATTAATAAGAATGATTATGCTTATGTGGAGAGTAATTATCATTTTATGCATGTGGCTCATGATAAGAATGTTTTATGTGATAGTTATATTGTTAATTTTGTTCATGATGCTACTGAAATTTATTATCGAGAGAGGGAAACATGGTTTTATTCATCTCAATAATATTATGTTTCCCCTCTTTATGTTGAAAATCTTGAAGTTGCACTTGTTTTGCTTTCCTATGCTTGTTGCTTTGTGCTTTCATGACTTTTTTATTTACAAGATTCCTATGCATAGGAAGTGGGTTAGTCTTAAATGTTCTTTGAATTTGATTCTGGATGCTCTCTTTAAAATAAATTCATATTTCCTATGTAAGCATCTTTGAAACTATCAAGCCTAACTTAAAGCCGTTAAAGTAAAGTACTTTATGGGAGATAACCCAAGCGTTTTCTTGAGTCTTGGAAGTTATTACTTCTGTAATAACCTCTCCTTATCTTTTTTGTTTGCCTTTTGTGCCAATAATGACCTCTAATGAGAGGGAAGTAAGATTTGGGGAGTCGCTGTCCCGAAACAGATTTCTGTCCTCCACCATAAAAATTCGTGAGGAGTCTTTGTAAGTCGGATTGAGCTGAAAATTTACGAATAAATCCCCCAGTATGTTAGATAACGTCCATAGTTCAACACTTTTTGATTTGAGCAAAATAAGGTCTTAGAAAAAATCGGTTTCTACCTGCTGGTCTGTTTTGATAGATTTCTGGCATTATTTGCATTTGCTTCTTATTGATTCATTTTTGAGTTCTCTTTTGGGAAATTTATCTTTTTGAAAGAGTTACTATAGTAGCTTGTGTTTTTAGTGAAAAGTCTTGCTGTTCCAAATCTTTGCCTAAAGGTCTATTATCTTTTGAATACACTAATGTTGCTAATGAATATTGTGTGAAGTTTTGTATGAAGGAAAATTTGCAGGTGTAAGAAAGAATGATGTAATGAGATGAAGAATGGACAAAAGCTCAAGCTTGGGGATTCCACCCTGTGTCACCCCAAGAAATATTCAAGAGGTACAAGCATCAAAACTTGGGTATGCCCAAGGCATCCCCTTCTTCATCAATAAAAATCTCAGGTCTTTCTAGACACTTCGTTTTTATTGTTTCATGCATTGTTGTGTTGTTCTTAGAGCGTCTTAGTTTTCTATTTTGGTTTTCATTTTCTTAGTTTTCTTGAATAAGTTGGTTGGTTACACCACACTTATTTTGGAGAGATACACACTCTGTTTCCATTGCCTAGAACACTCTAGTTTTCACTCTTATTGTTTTGTGAGTGTTCACTTTTGCTAGCACTGCGTTCAGCCTTAGTTTTCTTGTGCTTTCAGCTTAAACTTTTTAGTTCTTATTAGTGGATTTGTGAGACAAGCTCACTGATATTTATTGATTATTATCTTTGTGAGTTGTTTCAAATAAGTTGTTTGGTGTTGGAAAAGAGTAGAAAGTTTCATACTTATAGTGGTACAAAAGGGAGCTTGTTTTGACTGTGGCTTAGACTTTATCATGTCATGCTAGATCTTGTTTTGACCTTATGCTTAGTGATTATTGCTGTAGCATGACTTGTTCCAAACAATTAGGATTCCTTAATGTTCCTTGAAGGAATCATGCGTTGTTTTAGCATACAAAAGCATAGTATTGCGGTATTCTCCTTTGATGCTTTGTTTGGGTTGACTTGGCACATGCTCACACCATGTTATGACTACGAACAAGTCACCATAGCCTCTATGATTATTTAGTCCTTGACTTGTTGTAACATCCCAAAAATACTAAACTTGGATCATCAATTTCTAATCATCAAAATTGGGGTTAACAAAAACTTTACTAAATAAAATTATGAATGCATGCATATGTGTATGCATTAAATTAAAATTCTTTTAAACCACCTTGTTTGATTGCTTCATTGCTTGTAAAATGTTTCTTAGGTGAAATAAACATCATCTAAAACATTTCCCACACTTTTCCTAAAGACAAGTAAATCAAAACACATATATTAAATGAATGGTCATTTTGACCAATTTAACTCCCATGCCTACTTTGGCTGTCTCAAACTTTCAAAACCTAACAGAAACTTTTCGGGATCTTTGCACCCCTTGAATGTACTCATAACAAAGTATCAAGGCCCACTTTGTGATCATCCAGAAACTTTCAAATGCATAGTTTAAATGACAATTCAAAATTGAATCTTTATCATATGGGAAGATCCCACTTTTTCAAAAACCACTCAAACAAGCTCAACTTTCAAAACACAAGCATTTGCAGACTCACCAGCACCAATCTAGCAAACCCACCAAAAATCATCTAGGAAAAACAAACATCAAACGCTATTGTGAGCAGTGATTCTTGCCTAACTTGTTCCCTAGTTAGCTCACACCCAGCTCAGCAGATCATCTAGGAAGATTAACTAAGAACTAGCACCACTGTGAGCTTGCCATTGCCATCAATGGTGAACAGCCGAGCACCCCCTTGTCACCCCAGTGTGGACAGCAGGCTAGAGGAAAAAACTAGCCGTGCCATCCTTGTCTGGGAGATCACCCATGCCTCACCGCCCCCTCTAGACCAGCCCTGCCTCGCAGACAATGCCCAGAACCGCCAGGAACGCCGCGCCCGTGCCACTGTCGACCATGCCGAGCGTGCGCCAGAGCACCACCCTCGACCGAAGCCCACAGACCGCGCGCCGCCCTCGCCGCGTGCATACGTGATCACCACCGACCCAGGAGAGCGCCAGGCATCCCCGTTTGCCGCCCCGTGCCGCACAGCCACCGCCCGCCGTTGAAGACGCCGCCTCTGCCGCGCAGAGCATCGCCCGTTCCAGACCAAACCTCACCGCCCCTACTCGTGCATTAAAGCCGTAGAGCATCGCCAGGAGACCACCAAGCGATCGCCACCGCCGGCCATGCCTCTAGCAACCCGTAGCCATGTCGCCACCGTCGCCTGCCCATCCCGTTCGGTCTCGCCGTCGAGCCTATAAAAGGAGGACTCCCCCGCTCGATTTCTTCAAACCGTTCCACTCCTCTCTCACCCAGAACCACCCCACCTCAGTCCCGGAGCAAGGTGAGCAGCGCATCGCCGGAATTTCACCGGAGCCCGCCGCCTCTGGAGAAGGGAGCCATCGATTTCGTCCACCCCAGGAGCTGCCGCGACCACCCCTGAGTTCGCCGTCGTCGACTTCTCCATTCGCCCGCCTCACTTGACCCTCGCCAGCACCCCGGTGAGCCCCCAACACCCCTCACTGGCCGCGCTAGGTTTCGTTCTCGCCGGAGTTGTCTCGCGTCGACGATGACTCCCAGCCGTTGGATTAGAACTAGATCGAACGATCCACGTTGCCCCATACCGCTTCGCCCAGCCCCGTGTCACTGACGAGTGGGGACACCCACTTAAGCAGCCCGCGGGAGCACTGCGCTTAGCAGGCCGGCCCATTAACTTTTCCCGCGCAAGCCCAGTTTTTCAAATTAAACTTTTTCTATTTCATTTCAAACATACTTCTGTACCCAACTTCAAAAATCAACCCAGATCGATTCAGTACACCAAATTGAATGAAACCAATTTTGTTGGAAAGGCCTGGGAATGCTGAATCCAAGCCCGTTGGATTCAAGTCATTTGGATCTATAGATCACCCATGGTAAAAATAACAAGGCAAAAGCTTTTCTGCATTCAAACATTTTTCAAATTTAAACCATAATAGCTTTTGAGTTGATTCCAACTCTCAAAAATCACATTTAACCATACCTTTCAGAATATATAAAAATATATAGGTTTACTTATAGAAATATATAGGTTTTTACACTACTTAAGATTTAATATTCTCCAAACAAAACATGGGATCATGTTGACACATGTCATCACCACATATTGTAGTCCATGGGAATGTGATTTAAAGTGGTGTCACAATTTAATAAGGTTTTACCCTTTTATTTTAATTAAATAAAGTGACTAGAAATGCCTATGTAGCATTCTTTTATTACTTGAACATTATTTCTGTAAGTAAACCTATATATTTTTATATATTATGAAAGGTATGGTTCAATGTGATTTTTGAGAGTTGGAATCAACTCAAAGCTATTATGGTTTAAATTTGAAAAATGTTTGAATGCAGAAAAGCTTCTGCCTTGTTATTTTTACTAAGGATGATCTACAGATCCAAATGACTTGAATCCAACGGGCTTGGATTCAGCATTCATAGACCTTTACAACAAAATTGGTTTCATTCAAAATGGTGTACTGAATCGATCTGGATTGATTTTTGAAAATGGGTACAGAAGTGTATTTGAATTAGAAACAAAAAGATCTAATTCAAATCACTGGGCTGCGCGGGAAAAGATAATGGGACGGCCTGCTAAGCGTAGTGCTCCCGCGGGCTGCTTATGTGGGTGTCCCCAGTCGTCAGTGACACGGGGCTGGGCGAAGCGGTATGGGGCAACGTGGGTCGTTTGATCTGATTCTAATCCAACGGCTGGGAGTCATCATCGACGCGAGACAACGCCGGTGAGAACGAAACCTAGCGCGGCTAGTGAGGGGTGCTGGGGGCTCACCGGGGTGCTGGCGAGGGTCGGCGAGGCGGGCGAACGACGAAGTCGATGATGGCGAATCTCCTGGTACCGGTGGCTTCTCCTGGGGCGACTCCAATCGCTGGCTCCCTTCTTCTCCAGAGGCGGCGGGCTCCGGTGAAATTCCGGCGAGGTGGTGCTCGCCCTACTCTGAGAACGGTGTGGCACGATCAGTGAGGAGAGGGGAGTGAGATGGTGTGAAGAAATCGAGCGGGGGTGGCCTCTATTTATAGTCGAGCGAGGGGACCGACGGGGCGCACGATGATCTCGTCGGGGGTGATGCTACAGGCGGCTATCGGCATGGGCGAAGGTAGGGGACGGTGCGGTGTCTCCTGGAGATGCTCAACGACATGGTTTTGAGGCGTGGGGCGGTGCGGTTTGCTCTAGAACATGCGACGCTCTACACGGCAGAGGCGGCGTCTTCGACGGCGAGCGGTGGCTGTTCGTCACAGGGCGGCGAACGGGGATGTCTGGCGGTCTCCTGGGTCGGTGGGGATTGTGTATGCACGCAGCGAGGGCAGCACGCGGTCTGTGGGCTTCGGTCGAGGGTGGTGCTCTGGCGCACGCTCGGCATGGTCTCTGGTGGTCTAGGCGCGGTCTGTGCGTGTGGTCCAGGGCTTGGCAACGCTCGCGGCTGGGACAGTGAGTGGCGGTGGACGGTGGGCTGCCTCCCAGACATGCTGGCTAGGCTTGCTGCTGCTCCTAGCTTGCTGTCGACTATGGGGTGGCAAGGGTGTGCTCAGCTGTTCACCATTGATGGCAATGGCAAGCTCACAGTGGTGCTAGTGCTTGGTTAATCTTGCTAGATGATCTACTGAGCTGGTTGTGAGCTAAATGGGGAACCAGTTAGGCAAGAATCACTGCTCACAATAGTGTTTCATGTTTGTTTGATTTGTGTCTGCAACCTGTTTGATGAAATGGCCGCATGAAATCAAGTTTTGAATTTTGAAATGATTTTTGGTGGGTTTGCTAGATTGGTGCTGGTGAGTCTGCAGATGCTTGGGTTTTGAAAGTTGAGCTTGTTTGAGTGGTTTTTGAAAAAGTGGGATCTTCCCATATGATAAAGATTCAATTTTCAATTTTCATTTAAACTATGCATTAAAAGTTTCTGGATGATCACAAAGTGGGCCTTGATACTTTGTTATGAGTACATTCAAGGGGTGCAAAGATCCAGAAAAGTTTCTGTTAGGTTTTGAAAGTTTGAGACAGGCAAAGTAGGCATGGGAGTTAAATTGGTCAAGATGACCATTCCTTTTGTATATTTGTTTTGATTTACTTGTCTTTAGGAGAAGGGTGGGAAATGTTTTAGATGATGTTTATTTCACCTAAGAAACATTTTACAAGCAATGAAACAATCAAACAAGGTGGTTTAAAAGAATTTCAAAATCAATGCATACACATATGCATGCATTCATAATTTTAATTAGAAAAGTTTTTGTTAACCCTAATTTTGAGTATTAGAGTTTCATGATCCAAGTTTAGTATTTTTGGGATGTTACAAACCTTCCCCCCTTAAACAAAATCTCATCCCGAGATTTGAAAAAGGACGAAATGATTACCTAGGATTTGAAGAGATCGGGAAACTCCGTCCTGATGTGATCTTCGCGCTCCCAGGTAGCTTCCTCTTCTCTGTGATTGCTCCACTGAATCTTGAGAAACTTGATGCTTCGGGTTTGGGTAGTTCGAAAAGCTTCTTCCAAAATGCGGATGGGTACTTCTGGATAGGTCAGGTCATCGTTGACCTCTATGGTCCGATGGTCGATATTTTTGAACACTTCAGTCTTCTCGGGGACTTCGAGACACTTGCGAAGTAATGAGATATGGAACACATTGTGCACGGCTGACATCTCTTCGGGTAGCTCCAATTGATACGATACTTCTCCTCGATGGTTCAGAATTGAAAGGTCCGATATATCTGGGGGCTAACTTTCCTTTGAGTTGGAAACGCTGCATTCCCTTCAATGGCGACACTTTCAGATAAACAAAATCTCATATGTTGAAGGCGAGGTCTTGATGTCTCTTGTCGGCGTAACTCTTCTGTCGGGATTGGGCGGTCTTGAGGTGCTCACGAATCTTGTGAACCTTCTCTTCTGCTTCTCATAGGATGTCGGGTCCAAAAATCTGACTCTCTCCTACTTCCGACCAGTTCAAAGGGGTGCGACACTTTCTTCCGTACATGAATTCAAATGGGGCCATTTGCAAACTGGCTTGGTAACTGTTGTTGTAGGAAAATTCTGCAAACGGCAGACAGTCTTCCCACTTGGATCCATATTCTAACACACAGGCTCTCAGCATATCTTCGAGTATTTGATTTACTCACTCCGTTTGTCCATTGGTATGAGGGTGATACGCGGTACTGAAATCTAGGCGAGTTCCTAAACCTTCTTGAACTTTCTTCCAGAATCTCGAGGTCAACTGAGTTCCAGAATCTCGAGGGACTCCGTGCAAACTGATGATTCTAGCGATGTACAACTCCGCTAGTTTCGAACTCTGATAGGTGGTCTTGACGGGCAAGAAATGGGCGACTTTGGACAATCTGTCCCCTATGACCCAGATAGAGTCATTTCCCCTACTAGAAGTAGGCAGTCCAGTGATAAAGTCCATTCCTACAGAATCCCATTTCCATTCCGGAATCTGCAATGGTTGCAACAATCCAGCGGGTCTTTGATGTCCTGCCTTGACTCGCTGACATATATCACACTTGGCGATATAGCTTCCGATTTCTCTCTTCATCTTATGCCACCAAAATTGCTCTTTTAAATCTTGATAGATCTTAGTTCCTCCGAGATGGATAGAATAAAGAGTATCATGAGCCTCCTTCAAGATAACTTCTTTCAACTCAGAATCTGATGGTACACAAAGGCGTCCTTTGTACCACAAAACTCCTTCTTCGTCTTCGGTGAATCCGGGTACTTTGCCTATACCGATACGACGCTTGATTCCGTATATACTAGCATTTTCCTTCTGCGCCTCTTTAATCTGACTGATCAAAGTGGGCTCGAGTTCTATGCTAGCCATAAATCCTTCACTTACTAATTCCATCCGAAAATCTTCCATCTATTTGTGCAGACTTGGTTGCTCCTTCAAAATCATGGAGTTCAAGCGGCACGGCAATCTGCTAAGGGCATCGGCTACCACATTGGCTTTACCAGGGTGATAGTGAATGTCCAGATCGTAATCCTTGATTAGCTCAATCCATCTTCTCTGCCTCATATTCAGCTCCTTCTGAGTGAATATATACTTTAGGCTCTTGTGATCCGAATAAATCTCACAACGGTTTCCCATCAGGTAATGTATCCATGTCTTCAGGGCTAGAACTACGGCTGTGAGTTCGAGGTCTTGGGTTGGGTAATTTTGCTCATGTTGCTTCAATTGTCGGGATAGATAAGATATAACTTTGCCTTCTTGCATTAGCACACATCCGAGACCAATCTTGGATGCGTCACAATACACATCGAAGGGCTTCGTGATATCCGGCATGATCAAGATTGGGGCTGAAATCAATCTCCTTTTGAGTTCTTGAAAACTCGCTTCACATTTGTCGGTCCAGTCAAACTTCTTGTCCTTCTTCAGCAATTGGGTCATGGGTCTGGCGATACTCGATAATCCTTCTACGAATTTGCGGAAATATCCCGCCAATCCGAGAAAAGCACGAACTTGGGTTTGAGTGGTTGGGGCTTGCCAATCTTCTACATCTTTTACTTTGGCAGGGTCAACGGCAATTCCTCCGGCTGATACAATGTGACCGAGGAATCCTACCTCCTGTAACTAGAATTCACATTTGCTAAACTTTGCATACAACTGATGCTCTCTAAGGGTTCCAAGAATGGTCCTTAGGTGTAGCTCATGTTCTTCTTCTGATTTGGAATAAATCAGAATGTCATCGATGAAAACAACGACAAACTTATCCAGGAAGTCCATAAAAATCTTATTCATGAGGTTCATGAAATAAGCGGGGGCATTGGTTAATCCAAAAGACATGACTGTATACTCATACAATCCATATCTGGTGGTAAAGGCAGTCTTTGGAATGTCCTCTGCAAGAATCTTTAGTTGATGATAGCTAGTTCTAAGATCAATCTTAGAAAACACTTTGGCACCGGTCAACTGATCAAACAAATCTTCTATCTTGGTCAAGGGGTACTTGTTCTTGATGGTGACATCATTCAACTTCCGATAATCCGTACACAAACGGTTACCTCCATCCTTCTTGTCCACAAACAAAACAGGTGATCTCCAAGGTGACACACTTGGTTGAATCAATCCAATTTCCAACATGTAATCCAGTTGCTTCTTCAGTTCTGCTAGTTCCGTCGGGTTCATACTATAGGGTCTCTAGGCTATGGGTCCAGTTCCGGGGATTAGTTCAATGATAAACTCGATATCCGGATCTGGGGGCATACCGGGCAAAACATCTGGAAATACATCGGAGTATTCACAAACTATCCGGACTTGGTCAATGGTAGGTTGGGCTATACTCATGTTGCACTTGAATTGGCGAGGTAAGGTTTCAGATATATGTTCGACTGATATTACGGCTGTACTGGTCATGGTTATGGCTTTCTTGCCACAGTCAATCAATCCTTTATGTTTGGACATCCAATCCATTCCTAGTACTACTTCCAAGCCTTTAGTTCCGAGTACTATCAGATTAGCATAAAAATCTATTCCATGGATTCAGATAGGGATGGCTTTGCAAATTTGCCTAGCCTTGGTGGTTGATCCGGGAATTTGAATAATCATAACATGCTTCAGTTTGGTTGGTTGAATTTTACTAGTGCATGCAAATTCTTCAGTGACAAATGAATGCGATGCACCAGAATCAAACAACACTCTTGCAAGTACTGAATTAACAGAAAACATACCCAGCACGACGTCTGGCGCTTCCTGAGCTTCTTCAGCATGCATGAGAAAAAGACGGCCATGGCGGTTGAGTGAATTCCCTGGGGCAAATCTTCTCCCTGGCTGAACACGACGTTGTTGCTGAGCTAGGGCATTGGCATTGGGGGTTGTAGCATTCTTCTTGTTGGGGCACTCGTTGGAATAGTGGCCTTTATTTCCACAGTCATAACAAGTCACTTGCGAGTTTTCCTTGGCTGCGACAGGCACAGCATTGCTTCCAGTCCTCGGGGCAGTGTTGGTGTTGGCGGTAGCATTGTTGGTGTTGAACTTGGGTGGGGCACGGGTGAAATTGCTAGAGTTGCCGGGGTTGTTGTGATTTCCTCCGGGTCTAGGGTTTCCACGATTGGGATAGGTCGGACGGTTCATCGGGGGTCTGTTGGTTCTTGGGGCAAACCCTGGAGATGGGTTGGGGCGATACTTTGGGGTCTGATGGGGTCCTGGCTGATGCATCATGCGACGCTTGCGGTTCTCATTGGCTTGGTTGATCTTTCCTTCCATCTGGATGGCAGAGTCGACAAGGGCTTCAATATCCACAAAGGGGATATTGACTAACACTGTCTGCATCTCATCATGCAGACCATTCAGGAAGCTCTCTTTCTTCTTGGCTTCCGTGTCTATCTCGTCCGGGGCATACCTAGCTAAAATTTGTCACGGTATTCCACTACAGTCATCCTTCCTTGCTTCAGCTCTCTGAACTCGTCTCTCATTCTCTTGATCAAACCCGGTGGCACATGGGTTCTGCTAAACTTGACCTTGAATTCCTCCCAGGTCATCATCTGTCCTCCGGTCATTGCGCGAACACTGTTCCACCATGCCCTGGCATCTCCGGCTAGATAATGGGTGGAAAACAGAACTTTCTCGTTGGCTTCCACTCCGGCTACTTCTAAGTTATTTTCCATGGTTTGCAGCCAATCATCGGCGTCTAGGGGTTCTTCGGACTTAGTGAAAACAAGTGGGTTGTTATTTTGGAAATTCTTGAGCTTAGATCCATGGTTGTCCTGATTTCCGTGGCCTTGGTTGTTGTGGGCTAGCTGGGCTATCTACTACAGAGTGGCTAGGTTGGCTTGACGTTCCGCTCTTTCTGCTTCGCGGTCAGAAGTCAACATTTGCAGTATCTGCAACATCGGGTCCGGGGCTGAACCACTTCCTCCACGTGGCATCTGAAGATTTATATAGATCATGAGAAAAGAGGGAAATTTCTAAGGTTTCGTGGAATTTGAAAAGTTTTAAAGGTTTGACTCAGATTTCCTAGCAACTTGCTTTTTCATTCATTCATTCATAGCACACATTACAACACACACCACAACAAAGAAAAATAGATGGTTTTAAGAACCATTCTGGAAACTATGATACAGTGGGACCGAATACTACTCACTACGCTAGTGCTCAAGTGCTACTACTCCTCGGAGTCTGTGGCTTCATCATCTTCATCATCATCGATGAAGGCGAAATCATCCTCATCGGTGAAGAAGTCCATGGCCTGATCCTCCAGAAAATCATCGTCATCACTGAGATAGGAGTAAGGGTCTCCACGAAGATCCTCTCTGGCATTCTCCCTTTCCTCCAACTGCATGTCTCTCTTGTGGATATTCTCTTCCAAAGATGAGATACGGTGGCGAAGACGGGCAATGATGCGCTCCTTCTTGTCGAGCTGACGGCAGCGAGACTTGCGATCCTTTGCTAGCATGGCGATGGTCTGATCCTTCGTCTTGATGATGGCAGACTTGTGGTTGGAGTAGTCATGGCAGTTGTCCAACTCCTCCTGACGATCGTACATCATGAAGCTAAGGTGGTCCAATTGAGTCTTCAGCTCTGGGTGGTATGGGGCTTCCAGGGGTTGTCCATTTGCATCACGCCTTGGGCAAAACTCAAAGCGAGTACCCTTGATCTGATTGATGCTCTGCCCACACAGACGGGAAAGAGCTTCCTGCATTGCTCTGGCAAGTCCATCGAGCCAGTTGTTTTCCCTCAAGGTAAACTAAATTCCCTCCGCAGTGGGAGGTTCAATCTTTCCTCAGAGACTTGCAACAATTAGCCACTGCAGATCTTCTCCTCCTTGATCATTGAGCTGAGCTCTGAAGAACTCGGGGTGCGGACGCTCCAGAAGTTCCGAAAGCTGGTCCAAATCCCTCTCAAAGATAAGGTCTCCATTCCCCAACTGATAAAACTTGCTGTACTTCACGTCCATCTATAAGAATAGAGGATGAGTAGATTAGCAGGGTGATCAAGTGTATCAAAATTTTATGTATTTTGCAAGAGTTTTTGAGGAACATGAAATTTTATGAAATAATAAAAGGGATAAGAATGAGAATAAGTTTTTGTAAATATTTGTTTTCTTTGGTTTTGAAACTAAGTTTTTGGTTCAAACGTCCAGTCTAACTAGGGTCTCCTATGGTCAGGATGGCTCTGATACCAACTTGTGAACACCTAGATTTTTAATCCCAGATGCCTGTTATGCCATACATCGCAATCCTAGGATTACCATTTTTGCGAGACATAACAGAATTGGATACCGTAGTACATCATCCATTACAACGGTACATAAGTTCTTACACAAATAGGGATCTCATGATCCAGTTCTTAATACAACTTCAAGCAGCGGAATACGTAATAATAAGGGTAGCGTAGGCGAAGCTCCATCTTCGGGGTCATAGGCAATGCTGACGATGGGAGATGATCCTAGTTGTCGTAACCTCCCTGGGGTCCATCCTCCAGGTACTCCTCTTCATAGTCTGGCCATGGGAATAGCCAGGGACAAAGCCATGACTACTCTTTAAGTACTCGCAAACTAATACTAACAGGTAAAGGTTTTTTTTTTGGATAATAGGACACTAGGCTCTAGGGTTGTTTTGCAAAAGCCAGATTTATCTCTACTAAGTTCCAAAGCTAGTCACAATTTTATAACTCTTAAGTGGGATCTTGTAACTCATGTCACAACTCTGTTGTGGTCAAGTCAAAGTCTCAATTCATTTCACAAGTCATTTTGAAAAGTCTGATGGGGGAACAGTATGGACACTCCAACTGTCCATAACCGCGGACGCGGCTATTCGAATAGTTTGACACTCTGCAGAGATTGTACACTTTCACCACAACATTTGATACATCCGCCAGGAACAAATCCTGAATTCACCATACTCAGTATGCGGATAATCAATCCTAACCTTTCAATTACACGCCCTAGTATAAGCACCTCTCCTGTGAGTTTGGCCTCCCAACCATGACCAACTGTCATCTTGGGTACTGCACAGGTGGACAATCTTCACAAGGTAGCCTCAGCTCAGACCTTGGCCGTGAGGGAACTACTACTAAGGTATATAAGTTTCCAGTCAAGCCCTACCCAATCTTCGGGTATTGTGGTTGTACGATAAAATTGGAATGGTATCGCATCCAGACAACCATCAGTTTTATAGAAGGCTAAAGCTCATGCCTCAACATTTTCATCACCCAAAATCATCAAGTGTTCGGAAACAGATGTCCAAAACATTTCAATAGAATTATCCATCATTCCAAGGTTTTCATAACCATTTTCACCAAGTATTCCCATCTAAAGTTGATCAAGTTTGATGCTTAGCACTAGAATCTACAAGGGGGGGTAGTACTAATGAGGGGTGGTAAACTAGTGGAGTTTCAACTAAGTACAACCTTATATCTTAGGATGATATCATGGTTTCTAACTTAGGACAAATTTTATGCTCTTTATGCAACCTTCAGATAACTTTCTAGTATCTACCAAACTCTTAAGCAAACTCTAAGTAAGAGCTTTGATAAAGAAATAAAGTAAGAAGCTTGCAAGTAAAACTAGGATTGGTTTATCAAGTGGATATGATCACATATGCTTAAGGCATATAGTGGGCATAGTAACAAGTAGTGGTTTGCATAGGTATAGTCTCAGCTTGCACATTCAACTAGTAGTATTAGGCTTGCATCAGTGTCAATATAAGCTTGCTAAATTGCAAGTGTTAGCTTGCAAGGTTACTAGCTTGCCTTGTGCAGAGCAGTGGTTGAAGTCCTCCTCGGCTTCTTCTTCGTAGTATCCTCCTTCCTCCTCATATCCTTGGTCGGTACTAGCGTCTATGAATAAATACGAGGTACACAATCACCAAACAATACTTAACTACTTGCAATCATCACACACAAGGGTCCTATAGATGATCTAGCATCATCTCTAACATTACAAGGTTAAGGCTTGGTTTAATTCCTTTTTTTTTAGAAAAGTAATTTCTACTCATTGAAAAACTACTTAAGATTTAATATTCTCCAAACCAAACATGGGATCATGTTGACACATGTCATCACCACATATTGTAGTCCATGGGAATGTGATTTAAAGTGTTGTCACAATTTAATAAGGTTTTACCCTTTTATTTTAATTAAATAAAGTGACTAGAAATGCCTATGTAGCATTCTTTTATTACTTGAACATTATTTCTGTAAGTAAACCTATATATTTTTATATATTCTGAAAGGTATGGTTCAATGTGATTTTTGAGAGTTGGAATCAACTCAAAGCTATTATGGTTTAAATTTGAAAAATGTTTGAATGCAGAAAAGCTTCTGCCTTGCTATTTTTACCAAGGATGATCTACAGATCCAAATGACTTGAATCCAACGGGCTTGGATTCAACATTCACAGACCTTTCCAAAAAAATTGGTTTCATTCAAAATGGTGCACTGAATCAATCTGGATTGATTTTTGAAAATGGGTACAGAAGTGTGTTTGAATTCAAAAGAAAAAGATCTAATTCAAATCACTGGGCTGCGCGGGAAAAGATAATGGGCCGGCCTGCTAAGCGTAGTGCTCCCGCGGGCTGCTTAAGTAGGTGTCCCCACTCGTTAGTGACACGGGGCTAGGCGAAGCGGTATGGGGCAACATGGGTCGTTTGATCTGATTCTAATCCAACGGCTGGGAGTCATCGTCGACGCGAGACAACGCCGGCGAGAACGAAACCTAGCGCGGCCATTGAGGGGTGCTGGGGGCTCACCGGGGTGCTCGCGAGGGTCGGCGAGGCAGGCGAACGACGATGTCGACGACGGCGAATCTCCTGGTACTGGTGGCTTCTCCTGGGGCGGCTCCAATCGCTGGCTCCCTTCTTCTCTAGAGGCAGCGGGCTTCGGTGAAATTCCGGCGAGGTGGTGCTCGCCTTGCTCTGAGAACGGTGTGGCATGATCAGTGAGGAGAGGAGAGTGAGATGGTGTGAAGAAATCGAGCGGGGGTGGCCTCTATTTATAGTCGAGCGAGGGGACCGACGGGGCGCACGGTGAGCTCGTCGAGGGCGATGGTACAAGCGGCTATCGACATGGGCAAAGGTAGGGGATGGTGCGGTGTCTCCTGGCGATGCTCAACGACATGGTTTTGAGGCGTGGGGTGGTGCGGTTTGGTATGAAACATGCGACGCTCTGCGCTGCAGAGGCAGCGTCTTCGACGGCGAGCGGTGGCTGTGCGTCATGGGGCGGCGAACGGGGATGTTTGGCGTTCTCCTGGGTCGGTGGGGATTGTGTATGCACGCGGCGAGGGAGGCGCACGGTCTGTGGGCTTCGATCGAGGGTGGTGCTCTGGCACACGCTCGGCATGGTCTCTGGCGGTCTGGGCGCGGTCTGTGCGTGTGGTCCAGGGCTTGGCAACGCTCGTGGCTGCGATAGTGAGTGGCGGTGGACGGTGGGCTGCCTCCCAGACATGCTGGCTAGGCTTGCTGCTCCTCCTAGCTTGCTGTCGACTATGGGGTGGCATGGGTGTGCTCGGCTATTCACCATTGATGGCAATGACAAGCTCACAATGGTGCTAGTGCTTGGTTAATCTTGCTAGATGATCTACTGAGCTGGTTGTGAGCTAAATGGGGAAGCAGTTCGGCAAGAATCACTGCTCACAATAGTGTTTGATGTTTGTTTGATTTGTGTCTGCAACCTGTTTGATGAAATGGCCGCATGAAATTAAGTTTTGAATTTTGAAAAGATTTTGGGTGGGTTTGCTAGATTGGTGCTGGTGAGTCTGCAGATGCTTGGGTTTTGAAAGTTGAGCTTGTTTGAGTGGTTTTTGAAAAAGTGGGATCTTTCCATATGATAAAGATTCAATTTTGAATTGTCATTTAAACTATGTATTTGAAAGTTTCTAGATGATCCCAAAGTGGGCCTTGATACTTTGTTATGAGTACATTCAAGGTGTGAAAAGATCCAGAAAAGTTTCTGTTAGGTTTTGAAAGTTTGAGACAGCCAAAGTAGGCATGAGAGTTAAATTGGTCAAAATGACCATTCCTTTTATATATTTGTTTTGATTTACTTGTCTTTAGGAAAAGGGTGGGAAATGTTTTAGATGATGTTTATTTCACCTAAGAAACATTTTAAACGCAATGAAACAATCAAACAAGGTGGTTTAAAAGAATTTCAAAATCAATGCATACACATATGCATTCATTCATAATTTTATTTAGAAAAGTTTTTGTTAACCCTAATTTTGAGGCTTAGAGTTTGAGGATCCAAGTTTAGTATTTTTGGGATGTTACACCTAGTCTTTTGCTAGCCTCCACCTGTATCTCCACCTGTATGTGTAAGCTCTACTCATGCTTCCAACTCCGAAGAAACCAAGTTATTCCAAAGTGTCCACTATAAATTTCTATGCATGGTGTGTTACACCATTCCAAGTATATTCTTGTTTTCAGCTATCGTACAATTAAAAAGTATTTTGTTATGTGAAAACTTAGTGATTAAAGCCCTCACAAACTTGATGGCACACTTTATATTCTTTGCCCCTAATAAACTTGAACCATTGTGTCATCTATGTTGTATATGCTTGCACTTATACGTTGGAATTAGTAGAATCGTACAGTCATGGGGAATGTTTTCAACATTGCACTTGGACTTTGTACTCAGTTGATATCATGATCTTTTGTCTATTGATGTCATCGATGTGAGATAAAGAGGGAACTTGTAAGTCCATGGAGTATGTATTTTGTGTTAGAGAAACGCCTGGGACGCTATCCTAAGCCATGCCTAATCATGGTGGAAACTTTCAGCATCACCATAGTGAGCTATCTATGAGGCATAATATTTGGAAGATAGATAAAACACGAATATACTTGGAATGGTCTAACACACCGTGCATAGGAATTTATAGTAGACTCTTTGTAATAACTTGGTTTCTTGCGAGTTGGATGCATGCGTAGAGCTTACTCAATACAAGTGGAGTCTAGCAAAAGACTAGGAGCGACCAACTAAGAGAGCAATAATGGCCATAATCATGCAGAGCGACAAAACATTATCAATCAAAGCATAAAGTGGTACCATAAGTCAAAAACTAAATGATCATAGAGGCTAAGCTGACTGGTTCATAGTCATAACATGGTGTGAGCATGTGCCAAGTCAACCTAAACAAAGAATCAAAGGATAATACCACAATATTATGCTTTGTATGCTAAAACAACTCATGATTCTTTGAAGGCACATTAAAAAATCTCAATTGTTTGGAACAACTCCTGCTACATCAATAATCACTAAGCATAAGGTCAAAACAACATCTAGCATGACATGATAAAGTCTAAGTCACAGTCAAAAGAAGCTCGCTTTTGTATCACTATAAGCATGAAACTCTCTACTGTTTTCCAACACCAATCAACTTATTTGAAATAAAAGAGAGAATGCGGGGGTCCAACTACTTTATTCAAGCAAACTAAACAAACAAAAACTAAGATGCTCCAAGTTCAACAAAAAAGTGCATGAAACAATAAAAACGAAGTGTCTTGAAAGAGACCTGAGATTTTTATTGATGAAGAAGGGGATGCCTTGGGCATCCCCAAGCTTTGACGCTTGTACCTCTTGAATATTTCTTGGGGTGACACGGGGTGGCATCCCCAAGCTTGAGCTTTTGTCCATTCTTCATATCATCACATTATTCTTCCCCTACACTTGAAAATTTCCTTCATACAAAACTTCACACAATCTTCATTAGCAACAATAGTGTATTCAAGCTAATAGACCTTTGGGTTTAGTTTCAACACAAGTAAAACTTCCATTAAAACACAAGGTACTGTAGCAATTCCTTTAAAAATCTCAACTGATCAAGAATAACTCAAAAAGAAACTGATTAAGAGGCAAATGAAAATAATGGCAGAAATCTGTCAAAACAAACCAGCAGGTAAAAACCAATTATTTCAAAAACCTTCTATTGCTCAAATAGAAAAGTGTTGAACTAAATAAAGTTAGATAACAACCTAGGGCATAGCTCCAAAAATTACAGCTCAATCCGACATACAGAGATTTTTCACGAATTTTTACAGTGAAGCACAAAAAATTGTTTTGGGACAACAACTTCCCCAAATCTTACTTCTCTCTCATTAGAGTTATTCTTGGCATAAAACCCACCCAAAAAGGATAAGGATAGGTTATTACAAAATTAATAACTTCCAAGACTCAATAAAACTATTTGGTTATCTCCCAAGAAGTACTTTTCTTTATTTCCTTTAAGTTAGGCACAAGAAGCAAGAATCAAGTATTTTCAAATGAAGAAGTATTAAGATCAGTACTCGAAATTTCTTCAACAAGGCAAGGTATCTCATCCAAATTAGTTCTAGAGGATCCTCTCTCAACACTCATGGGTTCATTGATTTCATCAAACGGATTTTCAGGAACAATCCAATCAAAATTCTTTTCTAAGGCTTCATGCATTCCTACGAGTTTAAAAGGTATGGGTATTTTAATTTCCTCTCCATTGGGTTGGGTTTTGTCCAACTTTTCTAATGTGCCCATAACATCTACACATGATCCTAGCATATTAAAATGATCAAAGACCTTTTTAGATTCTTTAGCAACATCATGGAACTCCTTTAACAAAGTTTCCAGAATAAAATCTCTCTTTTCGGTATCCTAAATATCTTTATGTTTAAGAAACATTATTTGCATCATGGGGTTAAGGTTAACAAACCTAGCCTCCAACATGTGAACAAAAAAAGTTGCAGCAATTTCACAATTTGGAGCAAGTTCTGCTAAGGATCTATCCTCAATATCCTCATGCTTGCTAATATGATTAAAGAATTCTTCAATATTTTCTTTCCCAGTTATAGAGCCACTACCTATTGAAAGGTCTTTCAGGGTGAACTTAGGGATCAACATGGTGAGCTAGAACAAGGTGAAAAATATAGGAAGAACTAATTTTTTTGTGTTTTTGATAAGAAAAAGCAAGCCAATTGAAACTATTTTTTATATTTTTGAAAGAAATAAACAATCAAAACAAAGAAAAAGAAACTAAGAAAAACAAAAACAAAGTAAAGAGAATGGTTGTGAGAGACTCCCCTTACAAAGCTGCCCTTAACTCCCCGGCAATGGCACTAGAAAACGTCTTGATGCAACTTAGATCACTGTAGAGCTTCGTTGGGATACCCCAAGAGGAAGGTGTGAAGAGCACAGCAGTAAGTTTTCCCTCAGTTATAAAACCAAGGTTATCGAACCAGTAGGAGGAAGGAAACAACTCCAAGGTGTTGCTAACAACTTGGAACTTGCACAACACAAACTCAAGACTTTGCCCCAACATAACGTGAGGTTGCAAGCAAAGGATAATTGCATTAAGCAATGTGTGTAAAGTAAACAATACAACTGTTCCATGAATAAAATATTGTTGTTTTCTCTCTAGTAGCAGCAGCACATCTACAACCTTAGAGATTTCTGTCACTTCCCTAGATTACTATAGGCATGAACCTACTATCGAGCATAAATACTCCCTCTTATAGTCACAAGCATATACTTGGCCAAGATAGCTAATATCAACGGAGAGCATGCAAGATGACAAATAATACATACATGATAGAATCAATAATCAATCTGACATAGTATCTCAATATCCATCAGAACCCCGCAAACACAACATGTATGATTACAAATAGATGATCTTGATCATGAACGGAGCTCACAAGATCTAAACATGATAGCACAAAGGAGGAGAAACAACTATCTAGCTACTATATTGAACCATAGTCTAAGGGTGAAATACTCACGCATCATACTAGAGGCTGGCATGGTGATGAAGAAGGCCTCCACGATTATCTCTCCCTGATATAGGGATGATTGTGGCGGCGGCTACGTACTGTTTCGTGGAGATCTGATCGGGTGCTTAGGGTTTCTGCATCGGGGAGACTTTATAGGCAAAGAGGCGAGGCAGGGGGCCACCCGAGGGGCCCACGCATAGGGATGCCCCCAGGCCGCGCCGCCCTAGGGTGTGGCCACCTTGTGGCCCAACTTCGTGTCCCCTCTAGACTTTGTGTTCTGTTCGGTAAAATATTGACTTTGGCTTTTGTCCCATCCAATTCCGAGAATATTTCCTTACTAGCTTTTCTGAAACCAAAAATAGCAGAAAACAGGAAACTGGCACTGCGGCATCTTGTTAATAGGCTAGTCCTAGAAAATGTATAAAATTACCTCAAACTATAGACAAAACATAGCAAAGCTCATACTAAACAAGCATGGAACATAAAAAATTATAGATACGTTCACAACGTATCACATATCTATGGGAGATAATGTCTCATCGTAGTCAACTCCTTGAATTTGTCGAAACCCCTTTGCCACAAGTCGAGCTTTATAGACAGTTATGTTACCATCACCATCAGTTTTTCTTTTGAAAATCCATTTGTTCTCCACGGCCTTTCGGTCGTGAGGTAAGTCCACCAAGGTATAAACCTAGTTTTCGTACATGGATTCCATCTCGGATTTCACGGATTCTAGCCATTTGTTGGAATTCAGGCTCATCATCGCTTCTTCATACATCGCAGGGTCATCTATTTCATCAACCATGAAATTCATAACAGGATTTCCGTACCATTCAGGAGCTACACGCGTCCTGCTTGACCTGCGAGTTTTAGTAGTATTATCTTTCGGTGTTTCATGATCATTATCATTTGTTCCCTCTTCATTCGGTGAATTCAACTTTGGAACAACTTCCAGCACTACGCTACTCGCCATATTATGAAGATAAGGTTCAATAACCTCTTCGAGTTCTACCTTTTGACTACACACACCTTTCGCGAGAAACTCTTTCTCCATAAAGGATCCATTCTTGGCAACGAAAACCTTGCCCTCGAATCTGTGATAGAAGGAATACCCAATAATTTCCTTAGGGTATTCTATGAAGACGTATTTTTCCGCTTTGGGTACGAGTTCATCAGGCTGAAATTTCTTCACATAAACATCACATCCCCAAACTTTAAGAAATGACAGCTTAGGTTCGTTTCCAAACCACAATTCATCCGGTGTCTTTTCAACGGATTTAGATGGTGCCCAATTTAAAATGAATGCATCAGTTTCTAGTGCATAACCCCAAAATGACATTGGCAAGTTAGTCAGAGACATCATAGATCGAACCATATCTAATAAAGTATGATTACGGCATTCCGACGCACCATTATGCTGCCGGCAGGTGTGAGTTGTGAAACTATTCCACACTCTTTCATATGTGTGCTAAACTCGTAACTTAGATACTCACATCCATGGCCATACTGTAGAAATTTGATATTTCTATTACGATGATTTTCCACGTCATTCTGAAATTCCTTGAACTTTTCAAAGGTTTCTGTGGCACCCCGGATTTATGGTCCGAGAATACCCATTATGCATACAATTCACGTTCCCATGATCAGTGATACATGAGCATAACCAACTAGTATCATTACAATATCCATAAAGTAACGAGTACAAACTGACAAAGTGGCCATTATGGGAATTACGACACATGTAGCGGAAGTCTTCAAGCGCAGAGCATGCCTTAACCTATAGACGACTGACTGGGAAGACGGCCTAGCTCGCATAGACATCAGAACCTTCATCACTTCTTAACATCTGCAATCTGGCCAAGTAAATATCCAGGGACAATGCCGGTGAGTACTTTGAATGTACTTGCAAACCACCTTAACATAGCAATAATAACAGGTATGCAATATGGATGTGGTAGGATGGCTCCATCAGAGGTTCTTTTTGTAAATTAATTTCTCTTGTAGATATAGCATGTCTCCATATCTTTGTTGAAAACTTTTGTAAAACCTTTTTGGAAACCTTTTTGAAAAGTTTTAAAAAATCACCAGGTTTGGGTCACCCATTTTTTCCTTCTTGTCATCTCATGACCAAACTCCTTCCTCCTTTTTCCGAACATCCCATGGTCTAAACATTTCCAAGCCATTGCTTTTTCGAAGTCCTTTTTGAAATCAAAACCATCACCCCCGTACAGCAGCCATCACAACCGTCCATGACCGAGGACTCGGATATTTGAATAGATTTACACTCGATAGAGGTTGTACATTGTACCCACACCATCCGATTACCCATCCTTGATCTACACCGATCGTGGGTCGAATAACCGGTCAAGACCTTCCGAATGCCCTCTCCGATACAAGTGCCTACACTATGAGGATAATCCCATCAAAACCTGGATGCCCTATATAGTCACCAGCCAACCGGAGCGCGTTTTGCATCCTGCCAGGTGTGCGCTTTCAATGAGGGGTTCATAGTATCGTCTGGCCGCCATTTAGACGGTATTTACCTTCCCCAGACCGATGTTTCACAAGGGCCTTTACAGGGAAAATCCTAGCCTCCGCGAATTTGTTCTTCCCCGTAGTAGTTTGAGACACCTACACCGGATTAGACAAACTTCCAGCCCAGCCCCGTCCCATTCCAGAGTAATGTGGTTGCACGGGTTAATTTCTCAAGCATTAGGAACTTTACAGTCGGGCGTGTTTTCGTAAATATTTTCCTCCATACGTTGCCGGGCCATTTTCTAAAACCAAAACCCTTCTCATTTTCCAAACTACTTGGTAGGCCAAGCCTCACCAAGGTTTTCTCATAAAACTTTTTTGTGAGTCTTTTCCCGGGGTCTTCCCACCCTACACTTTTGCTTAGGCTAAAACGGGGTTTCCAAGGGGTTATGGTGTTAAACACCATCTACCATACTAAGGGCAGTTAGGTATCATAAAGGTGGGTTGTACCTAATGGAACTAAGGGGTAATGGTTTGGAGGAGGCAAACATTCCCCACATAACATAATATAGTAAAACAATGCAATTTGCATAAACGGGTAGATAAAAACATGCACATGTAAAATAATAGGACAAGGTGTATGAGAAAGAAGGTGGCTTGCCTGTGACCAGCGAGATGTCCCTTGATGGCGTTAGATAACTAGAATACCAATAATAACAATGAATAGAATAAACCGATCCTTCCTTCTTCTCGGCGTCGCACAATCGCAACTATCGCCGTTATTGAGCATACATGCAAACAAACAACACCACAATCATTACAAGGCATACAAGCATCAAACCATACAACAAGCAAAGTATAAATACAAGAGAAACATTAGTAGGATGTTGTAGGTTTGATTTTATTGGATTGGGAAAAGATTTGGAGGCATTAGGGAGAGGCTCCCTGTGGATTTATAGTCTATGAACTACTTAAGAAAGGGTTTTTGGCCAATGGCTTGGTCTGTATGATACAATTGTATAAAAAAATGATACTATCGGAAAGGTATTGATCAAATGAAGCCAACAAAAGTGATTTCACTATTTATCAATTTCCCTTATTTATAATGATTTTTATAGTGGAATAAACTCTAGTTTTTGGAAATAATTCACTAGAACTTTTATGGAGTTTCAAAAATTATTTCCTTGGGTGATTAGGTGGTATTTGGTGGACTGATTCCAGAAAAGTTGGTTTCACCTCAAAACTATTACAAGAGTGCCCTTGAGAAATTCCCAAAGACAGTACTGGATGAGATTTGTATTTTTCATCATATTTAATCGCCAGAAGCTTTTGATGTGATTCCAAGGAAAAATGTTAGGTACGGAGAATACCTTTCTGTAGAAATTGTAATCAACATTTTTGGAGTTACATCGCTACTACAGTGATTTTATTAGTGAATAAACCATGCATAGAAGATTTTAAACAGAGACCCATAAAATTATGAGCTGCTGGATTATGAAATATATGGTTATGTGTGTTCAAGGGGAGTTGGAATTAGGTCAAAACCTCATTTGGTTTGACCTAGAGAATTTTATAAAGGCAGAAAAGGCTTGATTTTGATATTTTTGCTAACTGCAAACTAGGAAGCAAATGGGTGTGGGGCCAGCGGGACATGCAAGGTATGGTTTATACCCTCCAGTACAAAGTGGTTTCAGGTAAAATGGATTAGCTAAACTTTCTGGATATAAATAATAGTGAACTGGATAGATCAGGGTAGATGATTTATCATATTTATTCTAAACCTCCAATTAGTCCAGCACCAAGTCTACCTGTTTGTAAATACATACAGGGACCTAAGAAAAATAGGATCTGAATATTTTATGTGGCTTTGTATTTTTATTTGGATTTAAACTAAACTGTCAAAACCAGATCTAGAAATTAGTTTAAAGAAAAGAGAGAGGATAGGGGGAATACGGGCCAGTTCTTTACCCTAGTGGGTCGCAAGGAGCAGATGCGGCCCAGCCTGGCCGCCCGCGCGTGAAAGCCTATGTAGGGGCGACGACCGTTGGATCTGGGCAGATCTGACGGCCCAGAGGGCGTCGTCCTCCTCGCGCCTGGACGCCTGGGAGGAAACCCTAGCGGCTCGAGGAAGCACGATGGCGAGCCAGGGGACCTCGCCGGCGGTGGAGGGATGGCAGGAGAGAGGCAGTGGTCGACGATAAGTCCAGAGAGGGGCGACACAGGGCAGTTCATCGCCGATAGGGAGCTCGCGCGGTGGAGGCCGAAGGAGAGCTCGCCGGAGCTCACCGGGATTGGTACCTATGGTGCCTGCATGTCGAAAAGAAGGGCAGGGTTAGGTAGAGGAGGAAGCGTAGGTCATAGTGCAGTGACATGCAAAAGGAGAAGGGCTAGGGAGAAGAGCTTTTGCTCGATTTTGTGGAGGAGGCCAAAGCTTCTAGCTTTCTTTCTTCCGAGCAA
Source organism: Avena sativa (assembly GCA_916181665.1). NCBI lineage: Eukaryota > Viridiplantae > Streptophyta > Magnoliopsida > Poales > Poaceae > Avena > Avena sativa. Next base: position 136,475,350 of record OV702295.1, read on the forward strand.
GGAAGAGCAAGGGGAGAGGGAAGGGGTGCTATGGGAGGGTAGGTGAGTGGTGAGGGGGCAAATGAGAGCAGAGGGGTGAGCTGGGGGTGGTCTTGGAGTTATAAATCAAAGGGACAAGGGTCAATGGTGGTCATGGCCTAGGGAGGCGAAGGGAGGGGTGCTGCTTGTCATTGGTTGGTTGGGGTGGTGCTGGGGGTGTGGTGGGACCAGCAGCTTGGCCAGAGAAGGCAAGGGTGTAGATATTTTGGCTGGGCAAAGGATTGTGGCCAAACATCTTTATTTCCTCTCTGTAGAGCACAAGGGACAAAGAGGGGAGGGGAGCTACAGTAGCTAGGGCTACTGTAGGTGGTCGTCAAGGGGATGTATGCTTCTAAGGAGGGTTGCTTGACAAGTTTGGAGTTAGTGGGCTTTGGTTTGAATCAAGTTTTGCTTGGTTTAGCAAAATTGATCAAGTGTATGCTGGTTAAGGAGTTAGAATTATTTTTTGCATTTTGCCAAGTGTGGAAATGGTACTGGTGGATAGAGGAGATCAACTAATCTCTTCATGATTTAAATGAGATTTTTCTAAAGATTATAATCCCAATTAAATGCACTTATTCAAAAGGTGTAGAAGTTGATTATGGAAGCTAAGATGATATTTTACATTGGACAAGCTTGGATTTTGATGTGATATGGTCCTCAATATCATAACCCACATTGGAGAATTTTATTGGGATTTATTGAAATGGAAAAGTATTTTTAAGGAATTATTTCTTGTTTCTACCATTTAGGAAAAAGGGCAAAAAGAAATAATAAAGAATCTCAAAAATATTTATTTTTTAGTTGGAAAGATGGAATATGATATATAGGCATCAAATGTTCCTTGAGTTGGCAAGGTGATTTGGAGAAAAACAAACTTGCTTTTATAGACAAGGATTTTGAGAATTTGGTAAGTAAGAAAATTAAATAGTTTAATAATCCAAATAATTATGGGAATTTATTTGGGGATGCTTATATCCAAGGTAGATGATGTAAAATTGATGTAGGAATCAATATCAACCTTGAGTATTGACAATCAAGAGGTGTTCTAGGAGGAAGAGGTTGATTTGAGGATCTAGGGTTTTCTTTTTTATACCACGTAAACAGGGGTGGATTAGGGAGCTCAGAGCTCACCTTTGTACAAGTGGTATATGGATATATACACCAAATCCTATATATGATCATGGATACAAGGGTTAGGCTTGTTTGCATTTGAGGTGATCTAGAAGAGATGGCAAACTTTGCTGAGAATAAGGCTGCCATAGCCGATACATCACATAGCCTCTTAAACCATGTGGGTTTAAGAAGCACAAGGCTCCAATGGAAACAAGTGAAGTTAGGGTTGATAGGCCATGATTAGTTGATCATAATCAAGCAAAGAGTTTGTCAAGGGTATGTGGCATATAGATGTGAGCTTCTGCCAAGGTAGGCAAGATGATAAGATTTGCAGAAAAGATTATTATCTTGACTACAAAACCATCATGGATTAGTGGGAATTAGAATGGATTAGCCAAGGGCAATAGTAGGCTTTGTTATTACTAAATATGTACTACAAGATGGTTTAAGTACATTCTCAAGAATGCACACAGGTTGGGAAAGGTAGATCTCCAAAGATTGAATCTAGATAAGAAATCCAGACTTAGCCATTTTGGCAGATTTGGAGATTTTGACTATTATGCAAGATTGAAACATTTGAGAGGGTGGCAAGGGTTTATCCTTCCCATTAAGGGTTTGATGTTGTGGTATATATTGAATAGGGTGGTCCATTCTTGGATTGGTTCTTCCCTAAGTTGGGAACCATCAAGAGGGATTATCCCTGGATTGACCTGATTAGGAAATGAGATGATCACCTTAGTGTCTTTGGATAGATCCATATTTGGTGACTTGGTTTGAGATTGATGATCACAAACCTAGATTGGGGTCCTAAGGTATGACCTACTAGATTAGCTCACTCTAGTTCCTAGGCAAATAAGGTAATCAGCAGATCAAGGCAATTCATCACACACCAGATCAAGGCAATTCATCTTATCAAGCTTATCCAACTACTACTAGGGTTACCATCAAACCTAGCTTGGGTAAGGATGGGTATTTTGAATTGGTTAGTCTTTGAGGTAGGATAAGGTCCATCCTTGTATCTCTAACAAGATTGGAATGAAAAGGTTTTAATAAAGGTTTTGGAAAACCTAGGGGTAAGAGTAGTTGGGAGTTCTGTCTTGAAAACATAAGGAGATAATATATAGGTCTCCATAGTTTTGTTAATAGAAACTAGTAAAGTAATTTGCTGTGTCCAAGTCATCGTGGCTCGGGTTTTGAAATGCCAAAACATTTGAGAATATGAAAGATGAGCCAAGACATCTCTTTTGAAAAATACCTTTTGTCAACTGGTGTTGAGATAAGGAATCTACCACTTGATACACAAACAGTTGCATGAACCCAAGCAAACAAGTAAGCAAACATTGCAAGAAAAAGTTTTTGTTCCCCCTGATTTGTGCCTTTGGGATAGCTAATCAGGGTTGCTAAAATTATGATATTATAGTTTCAGACATGTGTTTAATCAAGTAGATATACCTGTATCTACTGAAATCATCCTGAAAGTAAAAAAAATAACGATATCCACCTCGGGCCGACAGACTCATTGGACCACATACATCAGAATATATGATTTCCAATAAATTTGTCGCCCGTTCCATTGAACCAGAAAACGGCGTTCTAGTCATATTGCCCATAAGGCATGTCTCACATGTATCAAATGATTCAAAATCAAGTGATTCCAAAAGTCCATATAAATGGAGTTTCTTCATGCGTTTAACGCCAATATGACCTAGATGGCAATGCCACATATATGCTTATATATCATCATCAAGTTTAATCCTTTTAGCATCAACATTATGAATATGTGTAACACTATTATAGATATCCAAAAGAAATAAACCATTCATCACATGTGCATGAACATAAAAGATATCATTCATATAAATCAAACAATCGTTGTTTTCATATTTAAACGAATAACCACATCACATCAAACACGATCCGGGTACAATGTTCATGCTGAGTACAGGCACCAGATAACAATTATTTAGGTTTATAACTAATCCCAACGGTAAGTGGAGAGGCAGTGTTCCGACGGCGATCACATCAACACTTTATCCATTATCGACACTCATCTTGACCTCATCCCTTGCTAGCGGTCGCTTGTTCCATATCCCCTGATTCGAGTTAATATATTATAAATCAATCCAGTATCAAATACCCAGGTGCTACTGAGAGTACTAGTCAAGTACACATCAATAACACCTATATCATATATACCTTTGTTTGCCTTGCTGGCCTTCCTGTCTGCCAAATACATGGGGCAATTGCACTTCCAATGGCCAGTCCCCTTATAATAATAGCACTCGGTATCAGACTTAGGGCCAGCTCATTATTTCTTTTTTAGGAGCGGCAACAGATTTTCCGCCCTTCTTTCCCTTCTATTTACCCTTCTTGTCTTTCTTGAAACCGGTGGCCTTATTGATCATCAACACTCGATGTTCATTCTTGATCTCCACCTTTGCACTCTTAAGCATTGACTTAAGCTCGGGGAGAGACTTCTTCATACCCTGCATGTTATAGTTCATCACGAAGCTCTTGTAGCTAGGTGGCAGAGATTGGAGAACGTGATGTAAGCCTAAGACAATGGGGATCGTTATTCCCAGGGACACAAGCTTATCGTGTACCTAGACATTTTGAGTACATGCTAAGTAACGGAGTTGTTCTCTTCCATCATGCAGCTAAAGAACTTTTCATAAGCATTATAACTCTCTACAGCAGCATGGGTGTCGAAAATCATTTGCAACTCACCCATTATATCAAAGGCATTGTTGTTTTCGAAATGCTTTCGAAGTTCTAGCTCTAGCCCATACAGTATGCCGCAATTAACTAAGTTGTGGTCCTCCTGACGAGTCAAATAGACGTTCTTTTCCTTCTCAGGGGCATCATAAAGCGGTGGGGGTCCTAGCGGTGATTCTATCACATATTGGTTTTGTGCAGCAGAGATGAGAATCCTCAAATTCATGTCCCAGTCAGTAAAGTTGCTACCATTCATCGCAAGTTCCTCTCTCCATGAACACATTGAAATTAAAAACAGGTGGTGCCATCTACAACAGAATTTGTAAAGTTTAGACTAAGTTTATGATAGATCGAGTTCAACTAATCCAAATTATGAATGAACTCCCACTTATTAATGACATCCACCATGTCTTTTTGGTGATTACATGAGCCAGATCCACTACACGAAGTCCGATCATCAGGTGAGTCAGTGTAGCTTCAAAGGCGAGCATTTATATGGGCATCATATCAAATATATGACTCATTCTTAACCTTTTGGTCCGTATTCCGAGGCCATGTCTGTACATGCTAGGCTCACCAAGTAAGAACCTTAGTATTTTGCGTGTGTAAAATTGTCTTACACCAGAAATATGATCGTGGATTCAAGTACACCCGATCATCACGTGATGTCTTGAAGCGGCGAAACATAATCAGTGCATACTTAAGGTAGAACACATTTTAATCTTGATATCTAAATGAGGTATCATCTTATAATGCTAATAAAATGCCAAACAAGCAATATAATATGCAACAATGTCATATGTGAAAAGTGAAATTATATGGCTCTTGCACTTGATCACTATCATGTGCATCATGGTATGATCTTTATCATTCCTTTGTGTGTAAGGCCAAGGTTTATGGAACTTACACATTAGGTGTGTTGTAAGAGTATCAAATATACATCAACTTACAACATTACCATATCATGACACTAGCCCAGCAACAATCAAAACTAGACGCTTCTAATTTATCCATTGCAAGTTTTATGTGGCTTAGGGCTTTTGAAGATAGAACCGTTCTTACCAACGAACATGGAACCACAACGATCATAACCAAATTATTAACAACTCATTGAAAATCAGATATTGACTATAGTAGGAGAGACAGACACCCGCTAGCCACTTATGCAAAACTAGGTGCATGTCAAGCGTGGAACAGGTCTCACGTGCAAGGACATGTAAAGTTTGTCCAGGACGCTTCATCCCACTATGCCACCAATATCCAAAGTACAAGCGAGAAGCAATAACATGATCATCGTTACCCACATACTCATATGTGTACTACCCGTGCAAAGCATCTACGCACAGATCCGGCTCTGATTCCACTCTAGGGTCCGCAACATAGAAAACAAAAAAATTCTACGATGGGAACAACTAAGTACCAAGATCTATCTACTAGATACAATAAACGGGTGGATATACATCCATAGAGATGATGTAGACCAACAAAGTTTAATGAGGTTGTACTCGTGGATGATGTAGACGAACGCTTGTCGATCTCAGGATCGAGAAGAAGTCCAAGGCCGCAAATCAGTAGTGCATCCATTCTCACACACACGTTCAAGACACCGAACAACCTCCGCCTCCTCGCTCCAGCGATGCAGTAGAAGCAACAACTCTTTCCAAACGAAAAGCCACCAGGAACATGTATCTCGCTAGTCTGAGACCATGGGGGATAAATTAGAGGGGGAGAGATATCCTTCAAGAGGAGGTGTGAGTGTGAGAGAGGGAGAGGGAGGCTTTATATTGGAGGAGGGGGAACCCCAAGCGGGTGTCTAGTGCATGGAGGCTTCCCCCACCGCTTCCTACATTCATGTGAGTGAAGCTCCCACTCACAAATTGCCTCTTCATTTCTCCACTCAAAATTCCCATTAAATTTCCACCAAATTTAATGTAATCTCTCTTTAAATAAAACTCCATTTAGTTATTTATTCAGATTTTTTTCAATTACATTAACAAACATTCACATAAAACCTCTTGCTAGTATTCAATTTCACATGTAGAAACAATTTTCTGCAATTTCACCTGAAACAATTTCGGTGTCTAGTGAAATAATTCTTGCGCTTTGTAATTCTTTCATCTATAACATATTTGTTCCAAATGGTGTCGGTGTCTATTAAGTGTGTCACCCTACGGTTCACGAATAATGCGGACATGATCAAGACCCCTCTTGGATCAATAATCAGAAGCGAGACTTGGAGATCCATACTGACTCCCACATATTCAACGATGACTTCTTGTGATCATGAGAAACTTTTACGCTAGTAACTTAATCCCTTTGTATCGCTATATATTACATGTACGATATTCGATCATCGGTATCTCCATACCTAGTTTGATCTCATTACCAACATGTACTTTTTTCTTGTTCCCATGATATAACATTCTAGTGACCTCATCATTTGCTTACAAGATAATTAATGTGATACCACCGAGAGGGCCGAGATTATATCTCTCCGTCATCAAGATGGAAAAATTCCACTCTTGATCCATGAGCCTCTACATAAAACCTTTATAGCACTGAGCCCACCTTTATAGTCACCCTGTTATGGTGTGAAGTTTGATGTTATCAAGATACTCTTCCAGTGTTAGTTATTGACATGATCTCATGGTCTAAGTACTAGTATTACTTCATATGATGTTATACCAATATAAACACAATGACTTTGATCGTAATTCTATACTTCAGATGAATGTTCATCACATCATTCCAATAATGTCGTGACCTTGTTATTAACAACATCCAATGTCCATGATCAGGAAACCTTGATCATCTTGTTAATCAACGAGCTAGTTTATAAGAGAGGTATCACTAGGAACGTTGTGTTTCTTTATTAAACACACATGTATTAACATTTCTGTATTAATACAATTATTGCATGCAAAATAAACATCTATCATATACTTGTAATATACATAATAACAACTTTATTATTGCCTCTCAGGGCATATTCCCTTCAGATACTACCGAGGTTGCCATCAAGCTTAGCTTGAGGTAAGCATGGGTATTTTGAATAGGTTGCCTTTTTAACTAATATAAGTACATATTGGTATTTCTACCTAGATTGGAGTAAAAACGGTTTTAGGAAAGGTTGTTGGAAAACTTAGGGATAAGAGTAGCTGAATGTTTTGTCTTGAAATCATAAGGACATTACTATAGGTCTCCTAGTTTTTTGTCAACTAGGGTTGAGGTAAGGAGAAGTTCATCTACCACACATTCAGTTACATGAAAACAAGCAAGCAAGTAAGTAGACATTGCAATACTTAACAAGAAAAAGTTTTTGTTTCCCCTTATTTTTTCCTTTTTGACAAAAGATCAGGGTTGATGAAATTGGAATGTTACAGACCTTTCCCCCTTAATATAATCTCGTCCCGAGATTTGGGAGGAGTAGGATTAGGTGAGAACATCGGCTTAACAATTTTCAGCAGCGGAATATTTAGATGATAAAAAGTGTTACAACAAACAGGCTTGGTTGGCTTGGAGTCGAGTTGATTCTGTTCAGTATTTTAGTTTAATCTAGTGGAAACGACATAGTCTTTTCCCCTTAGGAAAATTCTGGGTAGGGTAGGCGTCGGTTCCGTCCTTTCTTTTGGAAGCGAGACGATGGGTTGAACCTTCTTCGATCTTTGTATTTGGAGTTAACTTTTATGCCTTCTTAGTCTTGAAACACCGTGAGTGTTGGCTAGAGGGTCGACTTTTTGACGGAGGATCTTTCCCGGAGTATCTTCTGATTTTAGGGAAGTGCCGATTGTTGTACATCTTTGTCAGGTCCATGAGTCTATTTAGGGGAGGGTCATCTCCTATCGATGACTAGGGGTCGATTCTCGGGGTTATTAGGGTTCTACGGGAAAAGACGCAGTATTTCCCCCTTATAGCGGGACTACAGGGGTTTGGTGGAGCCGCGGGCCTTCATTATTCGAGTCACGGGTTGATGTTGGAGGGCACTGCATCTTTCGTCCGGAGATGGGTATCTTCTGCCGATCTTTTGTATACGGCATCTTGAGAGGGGTCATATCTAGTTAACGCGGTACTTGGCGGGAAGGGTGCTGATTTTCAGCTGAAGATCTTGGAATGTGATTATATGGAGTATGGTCGTTCCGGGTTGGGGTATGATGCAACGTCATGGGTAAAACACGAGAAAATAGAAGATTAGGCTAGTTTTACATTGAGCAATACATAACTTAGCAGGTCTATGCCGGCTAGCGGCGATGGTACCTAAGGCAATACAAACCAGGGCGACGCTGTCGAGCGCTTGAACACTTATAGTTTTACAAAACGGGTTCAAGGACGATATATAGCTCTACCTGTTGGGGATATGCTATATGGGTATCCTCATAGCATGTCTCTTATCCGACTAACCCGGGTGGCCCATAGTCGGTAGCATGGCCTACGGCCTGCTGGGCGGCCCAGTTAGGTGGATCCAGAAGGGAGGCCCATGCCGGATAAAGGAAGGCTACGGTGGAGTCACCAGCGTACCCGGAGCCTTGGAGTGCAAGATACACAAGACTAGTAATAGACGGTGTAGAACTCTGTAACCTGTCCGGCTAGGACTTTTCCCTGTAACCCTAGCACCTGACGACTATATAAGCCGGGCCTATGGGAGCCTTTAGGGCACGATAACTTAGACTTTCTAGTCACCTCGCACAGCGAATTTAATCTCTGTAACTCGGCGTATTGCCATTATAGTGATTTATAGCAGGAGTAGGATTCCGCCACCGTCGTGGGATCTGAACCTGGGTAAGCTGTGTTACCTCATACCCGTCAACCGTCCGCCTTACCCCACGTCTCTAAACAGGCACTGTGAGGACCCCTCCATGGCGTACTCGTCAACAATACCACGACAGTTGGCTCCCACCGAGGGGCAAGAGGCGCTTCAGGCTCTTCAACAGGCGAGGACCAAGATCTTCCCGGGAATCGGCAAAACCGTAGCCATCGGTCGCGTTCTCTTCTCCGGCAACGTTCCGATCGTCCCCCCCGACGAGTTCTGGATCCCGGCGAAGACGAACCCTATGCGGTGTTCGATCGTTCCTATCGGAGACATCCACCTCTTCATCGGCAAAACCGACTCGGGCACTGGTTCCCTTGGAGTCGGAGAAGCATCAAGACCCGCACAGACCGCCTACGGGCAGGATACGTTTGTGGAAGGATCGATGTGGATCTCTCCTTGGAGTTTGCCGGCAAAGATCGGAAAAATTCAAGACCCACCCAAACCGCCCCTGTGCAGGATATAAAGGTGGAAGATCACTGCAAATCTGCCGGCTTCGCCCGTGCGTATGGACAGCAGAGATCCAAGTTCGTCGACGTGGTTACCATCTTCGATCTGGCGCGCTGCATTCAGAGAGAGGGCGAACCCCCCGCGTCTACCTCGTCAGGTGGCTCCGTATACGGGCCGACCTGGCCAATTACCCCAATGATGATGCCATCTATCACTTTGGGGAAGGACTGGACCACGGCACGCTTCTCCGACATTCTCTAAGATGGAAACAGGCGTCAGGACGCCTCACCTTCGAAGACATGGTGAACACCATCAACAACTACGCGGAGGCTAAAGCGGCAGCTCAGATAGCACTCGTGCTCATTGACGGAGAACTTCCAATTCAGCCACCACCACCGCCTCCGGCCGCCATCATCACAGTAGCACCGCCACCTCCAGTCATCGTCGAGGCCGTTGCACCTCCACCGCCCGTCATCGAGGAAGTCCTGGCACCCTCCGACTCTGTCATTGACGCACTTTATGCTGATTTCAGTGTAGATTCCGAGGAAATAGACTTCAGTCCGGAAGAGCTGGACTCCGCCATGCAGGAGATGGAGGAGGAGTACTCGCGCGACGAACAAGCTAATAACACCGTCATGCCCCGAGGGGTGTTCGTCACCATTGGGACAGCGATGGATGAAGACCAACCCGGGCAAGCTCCGCCTACGGCGCTGGATAAGGGGAAGGGGCCACTTATTGCTGCTGACGATGATCACGCAAGAGTCATGCCTCCTCCGCCTAAACCAGTGCAGCAGCCGCAGGAACTCGGCACCGGTCCGAGCAACAACAACACCGCAAACTTGCCGCCTCCAGCATCTACGTCGGCAGCAACACATATTACCCCAACTGATAGGGTGATGTACGGCAACCTCCTCGTCGAGACACTAATTGTTGATCATATCCGGAACGTGACTCAGCTTGATGAGAAGCGCCAGCAACTACTGGAGGAAGCGCAAGCCATCGCGGAGCAAGGCGCTAAACTAGATCGAGATCTGGTCAACACGCAGAAGTCCATAGAGAAAGCAAGAGCAATGGAGGCCGAGTACAAGACTCTGCTGCAGCAACAGAAGGCTAAGAAAGCCTCGGCTTGCGTTATCAACGACCCTGGTGTACGGCGCAACCTAGGATGGGCTCCCTCGAAGCCGGCACAGGCCAAGCCATACATTGACAGTGAAGGCAAGCAGGTGATTCCCACCCCACTCCTCAACCTCGCCATCGCCAAGACCCTTCTGGAGCAGGATAGATCACCTGAGGAAGTGGAACAGGTCTATGACCTAGTGGCCAAGGCGGTAAAGCAGCAGGAAAAGGCCACCTCTCAGAGGCTTGAGTCTGACCGAGCGCTATGCCGATCTAGCCAGTACAAACCGCCAAGGGACATATCTCCTCAGGATGTTGGATCACGGACGGGTTCATCAGAACAAAAACGGAGGGATGCGCGCAACAGGAAGGACGCTATCCCCATATCCTCCAACCACGGAGAAAGAGCCCAACCTCGCCGCCCATCCCCACCGCCCCGATCCCCCCGACGTCACGAAGACTACAAGTCTCACCATCGTACGAATATGCCCCCACCAAAGCAGTGTGGCATCATCATCCGTGACAACGCGACGCAGACCCGTCATGAAGGAAAGCACAACGAAGGACACAAGAGCAGGTCGCGCCATGACCCTCCGCGTCCGACAAGCAACCGTGACAGGCGTGAGGCGTCGCAAGAGGGTAACAGCAAGAAGGCTAACCCACCGCCATCTCTGCCTCCGTCGCCACCAAGGAGTCACCATGGCGGAGGAGGCCCGCGTCATTCACGCAGCCCATCCCCTGTTGACAAAAAGAAGAAGAACCCGGAGCCATACGATGCACGTTCGCGTATCGATAAGATCCACGAGGCCCGGGAAGGACCATACCTGGGACCACGTTGCTTTGGACCTGCGATACGGACCGCAACTTACCCCAAAGGTTTCCGGATTGACAAGACCATCAAGCCCTTTGACGGCACCGCCAAGCCTACCACATGGTTGCAGGACTATGGCAACGCGGTGGAGATTGCAGGAGGCAACCCCAACGTCGCCGTCAAGTACCTCCCGTTAATGTTGGCGGGCACGGCCCGTCAATGGATCGATGACTTGCCGGAGAGATCCATCTACAACTGGTTGGACATGCAAGAAGCATTCACCAAGAACATTGAGGGTACATACAAGCATCCCTGCACTGTGGGCGATCTATAGCGGTGCGTGCAAGAGAAATACGAGACATCTCGCGCCTACCTCTCCGCTGGCTGGATATGAAGAATTCCTGCGCAGGAGTGCGCGCCCAGACCGCCATGGCCGCCTTCATCGATGGGTTGGAAAGAGGCACGTTACTCCGACATAAGCTAAAGCGCTTGCAGGACAACCACCAGCTGGACTTGAATCAGATGATTCAGTTAGCTAGTGAGTTCGCAGCTACCGACGATGATGCTCGTGGCTCTTTGCTGGAAATGGCCGTTCCTTAGAGCATATAGATGCAAAACCAATGGTTTTCCGTCTACATCCTCGGGGGATACAGTGGGATACTCATATGAAATGCAAAAGCTAAAGTAAAACTTACAAGTGCGATGATCTTGAGTTTCGTAGCAGTCTCGGCCAGCAGCTTGCCAAAACAAACGTTGTTGCTTCGCAAGATGTCTGCTTGTCGGAGTAGCTCCTCAAGACCGCATGTCGGATATGACGGCACTCCTCCAGGAACCATAGTTGTGCTACCCGGCGTAAGCACCGGGAAGATGATCTTTGGCAGTTCTAAGGGTTTCTGGGGAGCAGAGGCGCCGCCTTCGGCAGATGTACCAGCAACCACCACCGCCTTGCCTCTACCGATGGCATCCTTAGCCGGAGCTTCAGCCATTTGAAGAGCAGTGCTCTCCTGCGTCGCCTGCTCGCCGACAACTGCGAGTTCGGTAGAGGCTCCAGAATCCACTTCCATGGCGGAAGGGCCTGGTGCCTCCTGGGCTTGGGATCTTGTCGGAGCGGAGGAGGGCTTGACGGTAGGAGTAGCAGGGGCGATGGCGGGGGAAGAGTCATGATGCAACATATCTTTAATATTTCTAGAAGCCCCAAGAGTCTTGCAGGCCTTCTTGAGGCTGGTTGTGGCTTTCTTCCTAAAACGTGCAAAATTCGTAAGTATAGGAATAAGACAAATAAATAAGACAATGCCGGAGAATGAGAAGCTTACACTAGGGGGCGCTTTGGCAAACATCCCGATGGCTTTCTTCTTTTCCGCCTCCAGGGCGGCAGTACTCTTTTTGGAGGCTCCACCCTCCGTCTTATTTTTCTTGCCTCCGTCCGCAGCGTCAGAGGTGGAGCTCTTCCGCTTTCGCGCCAAGGGGGCGTCATCGTCGGACACGACCGTGACTTCCCTCATCTTGGGATCATAGATTTGGGCGGCCAGGTTTCCCTCCTCTAGATCGCTAAGCTGTTAAGAGAGAAATCACCGTGTTAGACAAGATGATATTAGCAAGACGGAAAAACTGGAGCAATGTCATACACGGAAAATAAATACCTACCTTTGGGCACTTTCCGTTTACGAACATGTCGTAGGTAAGGGTGAATCCACGCTTCTTGTCCTTCACCTTGACGATGTCCTTAAGACGGAACTTGACAGAGTCGCTTGAGAAGTTGTCCTTGGAGATCCGGAGGGTATCCCTTCGGTCGCCGGTGTACTCGTGCATGACCTTCGTACGGTGCTGTAGAGGTTGGATCCGCCTGATGAACCAGCACATGGCTAGGTCCAAGCCGGTCAGACCCGTATCTACAAACCATTCGATCCGCCTTATTGCGCGAGAAGCGTTGAGGTCGGAAGGAAGGGAGGCATGGGACCGCCATGTGGAGACTTCAGCGGCGGCTCCATCCACGAAGTCCGGGTACGTTGCTTCTCGGCCCGACAAAGGAATGTCGGGGCCGTAGAAGTACGTCCGCTGCCAGTTCTTACAGGACTCGTGGCCGACAATGTCGAGGAACCACCGGCCAGGTCGGATCTTGAAGCTTATGGTGCCGCAGTTTCTAAGCTCCTCCTTGCTGTGTCCGGCTTCACGTTTGACGGTGAAGAAGTAGACAAACAGATCTAACCTAAGCCTAATCCCTAGGTAACCCTCGCTAAGTGCCGTGAAGTTGCTAAGCACTAGGATGCTATCGGGGGAGAGGTTGTGGGGTTGGATCTGGAAGTGGTTCAAGACGGACAGGAAGAAGTGGGAGATGGGCAAAGAAACGCCGTGTACCAGTTGCGCCTTGAGGTATACCTTCTCTCCGACTTGGGGAGAAGGGGTCACCTCGCCGGCCGGCTCCGCCCGCCAGGCGAGCCCCTCCGTCGTAGGGAGGTACCCTCCGCGACCATCTCTTGGATGTCGTGGCCGGTGATGTCCGAGCCGCGCCAATCGCCTTTGTGTGAATCAGGCTCCTCTTCCAAGGGCTCCAGCGCCGCCAAGTTATGGTCGCCGCCGGTGGTTTCTATCACCGCCGATGCGGGGATGACTAGACCCTCTGGGGGCATGACGACGGAGCTCGCCGGCTTTGCCGCGGCTTCGCTCGACGCCGCCATTGAGGGAGATGAGCTGCTGCTGGCCATGGAGGAAGGAAAAGGACACGACTGGTGCAAGCATGAGGCTAGGGTTTTTGAGGTTTTCGCGGAGAGCTCGAGGAGGCGCGTGGCTAGAGGAAGAAGACGATGGCGCGAGAGAATGTGGTGAAAAAGTGGCAAGTGTCCCATGGCCGCTATTTATCTTACTCTGCGTCAAGATTCGTGCAGCTAATCGGACGGTTGCCGCGTAGATGACGTGTTCGTGAACGTGCGCAGTAATTTTGCCATGTCTCCAACCGTCGCCGCCAACGGTTGGTATCACTCGCGCGGGAAAATCGGATATGATTACGTTCTCTGCATGTGTGAGTTACGAGGCATCGCTGACCTACAGCCTACGTCATCATAACTGACATGGTAGATGAGCCGTCACATCGAAGATTCCAGCATGGACGGATTTAATCCGACAACGGGAGAGTACAATGGAAGATTCAGCATTTCTCCGACTTACTCATAGAAGACGGAGAAAACCTTGCAGGGTTCTTTGGTAGGACTACAAGATATTGCTTGACGATTTGCCGACATCCATCTAGACGGAGCATTCCACGAGAAGAGGCAAGATGGCGCAAGATCTCGGAGTTCTCCGGGGGCTACTGTTGGGGATATGCTATATGGGTATCCTCATAGCATGTCTCTTATCCGACTAACCTGGGTGGCCCATAGTCGGTAGCATGGCCTACGCCCTGCTGGGCGGCCCAGTTAGGTGGATCCAGAAGGGAGGCCCATGCCGGATAAAGGAAGGCTACGATGGAGTCACCAGCGTACCCGGAGCCTTGGAGTGCAAGATACACAAGAGTAGTAATAGACGGTGTAGAACTCTGTAACCTGTCCGGCTAGGACTTTTCCCTGTAACCCTAGGACCTAACGACTATATAAGCCGGGCTTATGGGAGCCTTTAGGTGTCACATCCCAAGATTTTCCAAATCTTGTAATGTGAAAAATAAAATAAATAAAATAAAATTTTGTTGAAAATCAGGGTGAAAAGAAACTTTTGTTTCTAAAAGGAAAACTTTAGCCAAAGTTTGTTAAAGATAGGATCCTAAAGTTTGAATTCAACAAAAACCCAAATCAAGGGAATTGCATTCCTCAATGAATGTATCTGGAATTTGAACACTTGGAAAGTAAATCCAAAATCCAAATCCTAAGCCCTAATGGAAGGAAATCAATTTCCAAAGTATCTCCAAATCTATGGATTTGATCCATACCAAAGTTGATCAACAAATATTCACAAAGGATCAAGAAAGACCATAGAAGTTGGTTTCACTCAAGTGGAACCATAAATAAAATCTTATGATAAGGAAATTGAATTTCCAAAGCCTTTGAAGCCTTACCAAAAGCCCACACCAATTGGTGATCAAGAAATCCTAAAGGGATTAAAAAGATAAAACATTTACCAAAGGAAAATAAATTGTTTTGGAAACACTAAGTTAGATATTTTAATAAAAGACTTTGGTTTCAAATGAAAAGGTGAGCCAAATTAATTTTGGCCAAGCTTTTGTAATAAAATATTTTGTTTTGATAAAATGAATAAAGGTTTATTTAAATAAAATAAAGGATTTAAATATCCAATTTTATTTAAGTAAAGGCTTTTCCCATTTTGAATGAACACCAAGTATTTTATTACTACTTTGAAATCTTTTATTAAAAGGTTTTGCTTTGATTAAAATGAGTAAAGGATTATTTAAATAAAATAATAAGGATTTAAATATCCAATTTTATTTAAGTAAAGGCTTTCCCATTTTAATTAAACACCAAAACTTATTTATTTATTGAAATAAGTTTCCAAGTATTCTTTTATCTTTCAAATTAAACCTTATGGTTTGGTTTTGGAAATAATTGGATTTCAAATGGAAATTTTATTTAAATAAATAAAACACTATTAAATAACTAAAGATCCATTTATTTAATTATTAAATGGATCCTAAAATAAATAAAAATATTATTTCATTTTGAGATTGGATTATGTTGCCAAAACAGAACCAAATTCAAATGAAAAGTTTGCTGCTTGAATTGATTGAGTGTTGTTTGAAATTGTTTGAAAAAAAATTGTTTGAAATTCAAAACAGAAAAAGAATTAGAAAAAGAAAAAGAGAGCAGACAGAAAAAAAAATAAGAAAAAGGTTGACCCAGCCCAGCAGCCCAATAGGCCCAGCCCGACCCCCACCTCTCCCTTTTTCCCCCCCGAGCGAACCGTTTTTCTGTACCGCGAAAGGAACCCGCTGAGCAGATGACAAGTGGACCCCCTCCTCTCTCCTTTTCCCACTGACCAGAGGACCCCACCGACAGCTGTTCATCGTCCTCCCCGCGACCCCGTCTCCCCCTCACAGCGCGGCCGTTTCTGCCCGTTGAAGAGCTCCATCAATCCGCGTTAATCCGTGCATTAAACCTCGCCGTGACCTTGCCCTTTTAATCGCCTCGCTCTCTCCTCCGTTTTCCCTCAGACCCCTTCCCCAAGCTCGCCCCCAGGCCGCCTCAATTCCTCCCCGAGCACCCTCTGCTCTGACAAGCTGTCGCAGCAATTCCGGCCAAGTCACACCGCCTCCTGCCTCCCCGAACACACGAGCATACTCCACGCATCCAGACGCATCTATCCATACCACCCATTCATCCGCGGGTACCCCAGAGCCTCGACAACGACGACCACATCACCACACCGCCGTCTGCCGTTTCTCCGGCGAGCTTTCCAGGTGAACACCGTCTGCCCCAGCACCTCTCGATCATGCTCACATGAACCCCATGGTCGCCCGCATCTTACCGTGCCTTTGAATTTCCTTAGGGCGAACTGTAGCGACGACTCCGACAAGCACAGAGCGCCGCCGTGTCTGCTTCTTCTCCGGCGACTTTTCTGGTAAGCACAAGACCACCCCGACCCCTCTCGTTCACGCTCACAGCTCCGCCATGATCTCCTGCATCTAACCCAGACCTCCATTTGTCTTCTCGTGGTCCACAGCAACGTCCTCGACAGCAACCAGAAACAACCGCCGCCGTTCCCAACTCCGACGAGGAATTACGCCTGACCCCGAACGCCCCTTGACCAACCACGAGTACGACGAGCACCACCGTGATCCCCTGAGCCCGGTGAGCATGCCCTTTTTCTCTCTCGCTTCCTATATCGCCGGCACCGTCGACGACCGATCGCTCCGCCGTCAACCACCGCCGCCAGCGCCGCCGATTAATAGTCAGAGTAGTTCGGACCGTTAGATCTGGATCGAACGCCTACGATAGATCACTTAAGCCGCGAATGGGTACGCGCCATGTACCGTGCGATCTAACTTAATCCAACGCTCCACAGCCACGATCCGGCCGAACCGGTATTGACCAGTAAGAACACGACGCGTGTCCCCTGTTCTGTTTAAAACAGATTTGAAAAACAGAATTTCTTGCAAACTTCAAACCTTTGTATCTTTTGATCCACACGTCCAAATTTTACAAATTTGGTGTCGTTGGATTCAGGAGAACAAGCTCTAACCAACCCTACCCTTAGTTTAGCATATAGTATCTGTTAACTTGTTTAACTTTGCAGATTCTTTTGTGTGCTTGCTAACATTAGAAAAATCATTTAAAAATAATTTTTAGGTTAAAACCTTTGCAAATTAGTTTGTTGTGACCTTGCTGACCATAGGAACCAACCCATAGTTTGGAAAGTGATTTTGGAAAAGAATAGGATGGATTAATTAGTTTAGTCCATTTCTAGCTAACTAAAACTATTTGTTTTGTTTATGAAAATGCTTTCATAAAGAAAACTTTGAGAAAATGTTTGGACCAAACCTACTGACCAAAATCACCAAGTTTTGCAATAGCAACTCGTTTGGTGAACCCTATAGACTAAAAGCCCTAGTAGACATATTTCTTCACCACATAAAATGACCAAATAGGTGTCTTGTTTTGAAATTGGTTTTTGAGGTGAAACCTTTTGCTAACAACTTTGCCACTTTGGTAAATGACCAATTTGGATCTTACAAAGTTTAGGAATCTAATAGAGACCCTCTTTGCAAATGACTTTGCCATTTTGGTAAATGACCAATTTGGAACTTACAAAGTTAGAAGCCTAGTGAAGACCATCCCTACATTAGAACCAACCCTTGCATGCTTATGCATGACTTTACCACTCTACAAAAATGACCATTAGGTGTACCCAAATGTCTATGAACCACTAGGAACCACTTTTGCAAACAAAGCAAAGCTTGGCATGCTTGCATGCATTTCTTTGACTTTGTTATTTTATGTGTGTTGATTTGCTTGATTGGTAGATTGAGTTTGTGCCTTGCTTGATTGATTGTAGTGACTAATAGAGTGTTGCAAGGACAAGGAGTGAACCTATACCCTCTACCAAAAAGGCAAGTGATGCTTCATAACTTATGTCCCATTATTTTCACTATGCATTAGTGTTTTTGCTAAGTAAAACTTGCATGTTTTTTTTTCATGCTAAGATCTTACTATAGGAAAACTAGTAGAAAGAATCCTTAGTAGGATTTTCCTAAGTTAAGAATCCCACTACTCTCAAGCTTAGCCTAGCTAATAGTAAACTTGGGTGGGATATATATATATTCACACTATGGAAAATATTCTAAGTCTGTGGACTTATGTTTTGTTTAATAAAACAACTAAAAGTTAATGAATCACCTGGGTGGAAATGGAAGGAATGGCTTATGTTGAGTGGTTCACAAGGCCATGGACTTGGCTTGTGTATCTCACTTGTGGATTGCCACCCAGGAAACAAAGAGATTTGAGATGTCAAATGTTGAGAAGCTTCAAGTGCAACCACTTGGCAA
Source organism: Avena sativa (assembly GCA_916181665.1). NCBI lineage: Eukaryota > Viridiplantae > Streptophyta > Magnoliopsida > Poales > Poaceae > Avena > Avena sativa. The sequence goes on from OV702295.1 coordinate 136,493,863, forward strand.
TATGGGCTCTGCCATGATCATATAGGTTGCAAGAACTTAGCCACATGGACAGTGGGTGGTAGTGATTGATAGGTTGGAGCGCGTCCATGTTGGTCTAAGGGAAAGCTTCTGAAAGATTTTGTCTTGGGAAACCAAGTCTTGTGGGTAAAGTGCACCACCTCTGCAGAGTGTAAAACCTAAGTACTTAGCCATGTCCCTGGTAAAGGACAATTTGAGCATCAAGACATGGAAGCAATCAAGAATCTCATCACTCCAATTTCTAAATTAAAACTTGTGGGTGAACAAGGGTTGTGTGAAATTCTTCAATCTTTGATTGAAAGATGCCTTGAAAGGATCTTCAAATCTTCAGTCTCTGATTGGTAGATGCCCTGAGTGGATCTTCAGTCTTTGATTGGTAGATGCCTTGATAGGATCTTCAATCTTTGGTTGAGAAAATTTGTTTTTGCCAAGTAAATCTTCAGTCTTTGATTGGTAGATGCCCTGAGTGGATCTTCAGTCTTTGATTGGTAGATGCCTTGGAATTTGTTTTGCCAAACAAAACTTATTTTCAAAATGTTAGGGAAAAATCTATTTTGAGCAATGCAAGCCTCAACTCCACTTAGCCAAATGCATATAGATGATAGACTCCACTATACTACCAAAGTATCACTTGCCAATACAATTCAAATGTATTGACCCTTGTGGCTGTAACTTATTATGTTGCAGGTTTGATTGTTTTAGTGAAGATTGATTGATTAGGATTACAAAGTCTACAACCAACATCTGCCTGTGGCACTTTGAAGATGAAGGACCCCATGCTTATAGTTATTCCGCTGCAATGTAATGTAATAGCCTAATGAGCTATGTTTTGATGTAATAAAACTATTTTATTCCTGGTTATAAAGTTGTATTATGACCTTTGTTTCTCGATATTACATCTGAACTGTGGATGCTAGCTATTGATCCAGGGACTAGCATTGTAAACACAGGGGACTCAATCTTATTAAAGGTTGGGGATCCTACAGAATGGTATCAGAGCATTGTGTTGCCTGTAGGATTTGTAACCCTAGGATTGGACAAAAACCCTTAGACAATAGGAGTTGTCTTATTCCAAAACTTATTTACAAAAACAATCTTGTAAACTCTTTCCTCAACCATTTTTGTTTTCAACTCTACTTCTCTTCTATTTCAAACTTGATGGAAAAGCCTACCCCATGACCAAAGACTACACCATGTGCAAAGGACTTCTTCAACTTCTTCAACTACAATGACTTCAACATCTTCATCATGTTCACCAAGGACTTCAATCTTGGATATCACTAAGGACTACAAGTAATACAGGAAGTTTTACCCAAGACTTGAAGACTAAGGAAACACAACTTAGAAGGAGCCATCATCACCTTTGAAAATTTGTGACCAAGAGTTTTTCCCAAAGGAACCATGATCTCAAGCAAGAAGAATCAATCAAGAAGGATGGAAAGATCACAAGTGAACCATATAGATGGACCACCATATTTTAGTTAAGTCAAATCCACCAACTTAAGTGGTGTAACCCTAAAATGTGCTTAGACTTTGTTGTTTGAGTGAAATGTTTGGTTTGTGATTGCTTGCGCTTTGCTTGTGTGAATTGTGATGTGTGTGAATAGAAATATCTCCCTAGAAATCTTTTGCCTATTCTAATCCCAATCCAACCCCAAACAGATGACTTCTCCAAGAAACTCCAACATCAAGGATGGTGACAACAACAACAACCAAGTTGACAACATGAGAGAACTCCTAGCAACCCAACACCAATTGAGCCAACTAACAGCTTAGTTCATAGCCAACAATAGTGATAAAGACCCTACCTTGCAAAAGTTTTTGGAAGAACAATCCCAACTGATGCTTAAGGTGACTAATCAAATGATCAGCATGGAAGAAAACTATCCTAAAATAGTGTATGACAACAAGGATGACAAGAATATTATTCTAGATGGAGCCCCAGCTTGCTATATTTGTGGAGACAAGGACCATACTTCCAAAGAGCATGAAGATCAATGCCCTAACTGTGAAGAGAAACATCCTATTGGACAATGTCCTACCTCTCAAGTTACTTGTGAAGAAGACGACCATGTTCCTATCCAATGCCCCATCTATGCCATTGTTGAACAAAGGAAACAAGAAGGATCCAAGTATGCCAAGAATGTTGATGACAAAGGAAAAGGACCACTTATACCTCCAAACAAGACAACCCAATTCAAAGGATCAAAGAAGCCCAAGAAACCAAAACAAGACATGAGCCTTGTGCAATGTCGTAAATGTAAGGAAATGGGACACAACCCCAGTGGATGCCCAGAGTCCATAAAGAATAAAAGGATGGACCAAGTAGTGTGCAATAACTGCAAAGAACCAGGCCATTATGTAGCAGTTTGTCCACAAGAGCAGCGTAAAGAACTCCAAGATATCCACTGTTTTAATTGTAAAGAACCAGGACACTATACAAGCAACTGCCCAGAAAAGATGAAGAACAAGATGAACAAGCCAATGGAGAAACCCAACCTTAGCCCTTGAGTCAAGAATGGAAACAAGGACACTATGCAGAAGTTTTCCAAGAAGAAGTTTTCCTCAAGATTCCAAGCAAGCCAAGATGTAGTTTAGTTGGAAAATTTTTAAGGGTGGTAGTACCCTAGTTGTTTTGAACCTGTTTGTAACCCTAGCCTCCCCAAATCTCGGGACGAGATTTCTTTTAAGGGTGGTAGCCTGTCACATCCCAAGATTTTCCAAATCTTGTAATGTGAAAAATAAAATAAATAAAATAAAATTTTGTTGAAAATCAGGGTGAAAAGAAACTTTTGTTTCTAAAAGGAAAACTTTAGCCAAAGTTTGTTAAAGATAGGATTCTAAAGTTTGAATTCAACAAAAACCCAAATCAAGGGAATTGCATTCCTCAATGAATGTATCTGGAATTTGAACACTTGGAAAGTAAATCCAAAATCCAAATCCTAAGCCCTAATGGAAGGAAATCAATTTCCAAAGTATCTCCAAATCTATGGATTTGATCCATACCAAAGTTGATCAACAAATATTCACAAAGGATCAAGAAAGACCATAGAAGTTGGTTTCACTCAAGTGGAACCATAAATAAAATCTTATGATAAGGAAATTGAATTTCCAAAGCCTTTGAAGCCTTACCAAAAGCCCACACCAATTGGTGATCAAGAAATCCTAAAGGGATTAAAAAGATAAAACATTTACCAAAGGAAAATAAATTGTTTTGGAAACACTAAGTTAGATATTTTAATAAAAGACTTTGGTTTCAAATGAAAAGGTGAGCCAAATTAATTTTGGCCAAGCTTTTGTAATAAAATATTTTGTTTTGATAAAATGAATAAAGGTTTATTTAAATAAAATAAAGGATTTAAATATCCAATTTTATTTAAGTAAAGGCTTTTCCCATTTTGAATGAACACCAAGTATTTTATTACTACTTTGAAATCTTTTATTAAAAGGTTTTGCTTTGATTAAAATGAGTAAAGGATTATTTAAATAAAATAATAAGGATTTAAATATCCAATTTTATTTAAGTAAAGGCTTTCCCATTTTAATTAAACACCAAAACTTATTTATTTATTGAAATAAGTTTCCAAGTATTCTTTTATCTTTCAAATTAAACCTTATGGTTTGGTTTTGGAAATAATTGGATTTCAAATGGAAATTTTATTTAAATAAATAAAACACTATTAAATAACTAAAGATCCATTTATTTAATTATTAAATGGATCCTAAAATAAATAAAAATATTATTTAATTTTGAGATTGGATTATGTTGCCAAAACAGAACCAAATTCAAATGAAAAGTTTGCTGCTTGAATTGATTGAGTGTTGTTTGAAATTGTTTGAAAAAAAATTGTTTGAAATTCAAAACAGAAAAAGAATTAGAAAAAGAAAAAGAGAGCAGACAGAAAAAAAAATAAGAAAAAGGTTGACCCAGCCCAGCAGCCCAATAGGCCCAGCCCGACCCCCACCTCTCCCTTTTTCCCCCCCGAGCGAACCGTTTTTCTGTACCGCGAAAGGAACCCGCTGAGCAGATGACAAGTGGACCCCCTCCTCTCTCCTTTTCCCACTGACCAGAGGACCCCACCGACAGCTGTTCATCGTCCTCCCCGCGACCCCGTCTCCCCCTCACAGCGCAGCCGTTTCTGCCCGTTGAAGAGCTCCATCAATCCGCGTTAATCCGTGCATTAAACCTCGCCGTGACCTTGCCCTTTTAATCGCCTCGCTCTCTCCTCCGTTTTCCCTCAGACCCCTTCCCCAAGCTCGCCCCCAGGCCGCCTCAATTCCTCCCCGAGCACCCTCTGCTCTGACAAGCTGTCGCAGCAATTCCGGCCAAGTCACACCGCCTCCTGCCTACCCGAACACACGAGCATACTCCACGCATCCAGACGCATCTATCCATACCACCCATTCATCCGCGGGTACCCCAGAGCCTCGACAACGACGACCACATCACCACACCGCCGTCTGCCGTTTCTCCGGCGAGCTTTCCAGGTGAACACCGTCCGCCCCAGCACCTCTCGATCATGCTCACATGAACCCCATGGTCGCCCGCATCTTACCGTGCCTTTGAATTTCCTTAGGGCGAACTGTAGCGACGACTCCGACAAGCACAGAGCGCCGCCGTGTCTGCTTCTTCTCCGGCGACTTTTCTGGTAAGCACAAGACCACCCGGACCCCTCTCGTTCACGCTCACAGCTCCGCCATGATCTCCTGCATCTAACCCAGACCTCCGTTTGTCTTCTCGTGGTCCACAGCAACGTCCTCGACAGCAACCAGAAACAACCGCCGCCGTTCCCAACTCCGACGAGGAATTACGCCTGACCCCGAACGCCCCTTGACCAACCACGAGTACGACGAGCACCACCGTGATCCCCTGAGCCCGGTGAGCATGCCCTTTTTCTCTCTCGCTTCCTGTATCGCCGGCACCGTCGACGACCGATCGCTCCGCCGTCAACCACCGCCGCCAGCGCCGCCGATTAATAGTCAGAGTAGTTCGGACCGTTAGATCTGGATCGAACGCCTACGATAGATCACTTAAGCCGCGAATGGGTACGCGCCATGTACCGTGCGATCTAACTTAATCCAACGCTCCACAGCCACGATCCGGCCGAACCGGTATCGACCAGTAAGAACACGACGCGTGTCCCCTGTTCTGTTTAAAACAGATTTGAAAAACAGAATTTCTTGCAAACTTCAAACCTTTGTATCTTTTGATCCACACGTCCAAATTTTACAAATTTGGTGTCGTTGGATTCAGGAGAACAAGCTCTAACCAACCCTACCCTTAGTTTAGCATATAGTATCTGTTAACTTGTTTAACTTTGCAGATTCTTTTGTGTGCTTGCTAACATTAGAAAAATCATTTAAAAATAATTTTTAGGTTAAAACCTTTGCAAATTAGTTTGTTGTGACCTTGCTGACCATAGGAACCAACCCATAGTTTGGAAAGTGATTTTGGAAAAGAATAGGATGGATTAATTAGTTTAGTCCATTTCTAGCTAACTAAAACTATTTGTTTTGTTTATGAAAATGCTTTCATAAAGAAAACTTTGAGAAAATGTTTGGACCAAACCTACTGACCAAAAGCACCAAGTTTTGCAATAGCAACTCGTTTGGTGAACCCTATAGACTAAAAGCCCTAGTAGACATATTTCTTCACCACATAAAATGACCAAATAGGTGTCTTGTTTTGAAATTGGTTTTTGAGGTGAAACCTTTTGCTAACAACTTTGCCACTTTGGTAAATGACCAATTTGGATCTTACAAAGTTTAGGAATCTAATAGAGACCCTCTTTGCAAATGACTTTGCCATTTTGGTAAATGACCAATTTGGAACTTACAAAGTTAGAAGCCTAGTGAAGACCATCCCTACATTAGAACCAACCCTTGCATGCTTATGCATGACTTTACCACTCTACAAAAATGACCATTAGGTGTACCCAAATGTCTATGAACCACTAGGAACCACTTTTGCAAACAAAGCAAAGCTTGGCATGCTTGCATGCATTTCTTTGACTTTGTTATTTTATGTGTGTTGATTTGCTTGATTGGTAGATTGAGTTTGTGCCTTGCTTGATTGATTGTAGTGACTAATAGAGTGTTGCAAGGACAAGGAGTGAACCTATACCCTCTACCAAAAAGGCAAGTGATGCTTCATAACTTATGTCCCATTATTTTCACTATGCATTAGTGTTTTTGCTAAGTAAAACTTGCATGTTTTTTTTCTTGCTAAGATCTTACTATAGGAAAACTAGTAGAAAGAATCCTTAGTAGGATTTTCCTAAGTTAAGAATCCCACTACTCTCAAGCTTAGCCTAGCTAATAGTAAACTTGGGTGGGATATATATATATTCACACTATGGAAAATATTCTAAGTCTGTGGACTTATGTTTTGTTTAATAAAACAACTAAAAGTTAATGAATCACCTGGGTGGAAATGGAAGGAATGGCTTATGTTGAGTGGTTCACAAGGCCATGGACTTGTCTTGTGTATCTCACTTGTGGATTGCCACCCAGGAAACAAAGAGATTTGAGATGTCAAATGTTGAGAAGCTTCAAGTGCAACCACTTGGCAATATGGGCTCTGCCATGATCATATAGGTTGCAAGAACTTAGCCACATGGACAGTGGGTGGTAGTGATTGATAGGTTGGAGAGCGTCCATGTTGGTCTAAGGGAAAGCTTCTGAAAGATTTTGTCTTGGGAAACCAAGTCTTGTGGGTAAAGTGCACCACCTCTGCAGAGTGTAAAACCTAAGTACTTAGCCATGCCCCTGGTAAAGGACAATTTGAGCATCAAGACATGGAAGCAATCAAGAATCTCATCACTCCAATTTCTAAATTAAAACTTGTGGGTGAACAAGGGTTGTGTGAAATTCTTCAATCTTTGATTGAAAGATGCCTTGAAAGGATCTTCAAATCTTCAGTCTCTGATTGGTAGATGCCCTGAGTGGATCTTCAGTCTTTGATTGGTAGATGCCTTGATAGGATCTTCAATCTTTGGTTGAGAAAATTTGTTTTTGCCAAGTAAATCTTCAGTCTTTGATTGGTAGATGCCCTGAGTGGATCTTCAGTCTTTGATTGGTAGATGCCTTGGAATTTGTTTTGCCAAACAAAACTTATTTTCAAAATGTTAGGGAAAAATCTATTTTGAGCAATGCAAGCCTCAACTCCACTTAGCCAAATGCATATAGATGATAGACTCCACTATACTACCAAAGTATCACTTGCCAATACAATTCAAATGTATTGACCCTTGTGGCTGTAACTTATTATGTTGCAGGTTTGATTGTTTTAGTGAAGATTGATTGATTAGGATTACAAAGTCTACAACCAACATCTGCCTGTGGCACTTTGAAGATGAAGGACCCCATGCTTATAGTTATTCCGCTGCAATGTAATGTAATAGCCTAATGAGCTATGTTTTGATGTAATAAAATTATTTTATTCCTGGTTATAAAGTTGTATTATGACCTTTGTTTCTCGATATTACATCTGAACTGTGGATGCTAGCTATTGATCCAGGGACTAGCATTGTAAACACAGGGGACTTAATCTTATTAAAGGTTGGGGATCCTACATTAGGGCACGATAACTTAGACTTTCTAGTGACCTCGCACAGCGAACCTAATCTCTGTAGCTCGGCGTATTGCCATTATAGTGATTTATAGGAGGAGTAGGATTCCGCCACCGTCGTGGGATCTGAACCTGGGTAAGCTGTGTTACCTCGTACCCGTCAACCATCCGCCTTACCCCACGTCTCTAAACACGCACTGTGAGGACCCCCTCCATGGCGTACTCGTCGGCAATACCACGACACTACCCTAGACTAGTCGGGGAGGTGCGGGGTACGATGGCTTCTCCAGGAGTGCTTAATGAATCTTGTCGTCGTACTGGGTTGGGTACCGAAGTGGGTTACTGAAAATCCTCGGGGGTCTGAGTGGCATTCCATTCTTCAGCGGTGAAGGTATGGTTCGTGCCTTCTCCAGGGGCTGCTTCGACGGGTGGATCTGTCGGGGGTATCTTCTAGTAGGTGATCTTCTAGATTTGAGTGGAAAGACGCGGTCTTTCTGATACGTCGTAAACATATCTATAATTTTTGATGCTCCAAGCTTGTTTTGTGCCAACTGTCTTATGTTTTGTCTATACTTTGAGGTATTTTTATACACTTTCTGGAACTAACCTATTAACAAGATGCCATAGTGCCAGTTGCCTGTTTTCTGCTGTTTTTGGTTTCAGAAAATCTAAAAAATGAATATTCTCAGAATTGGACGGGACAAAATCCAATCTTCATATTTTTCCTGGAACGATATGTAAAATCAAAGCAGAGACGGAGTAGGGCACCAGGGTGGGCACACCCTAGGGTGGAGTGGGCCCACCTAGGCTGTGCCACGAAGGGTGTGGCCCCCTTGGCCATGTAACGCCCCAAAAATATTAATCAAGGTTATCAATTCCAATCAACAGAATTAGGGTTAACAAAAACTTTTGTTAATTAAAATCAATATGAATGCATGTATGTATGTGATGAATGTATGAATGCATGAATGGACTTTTGTGATTATTGTGAATAGCATGGAATGGTTTAAAGATGAAAACAACATCATCTAAATCAATTCCAAGCAGAAAAAAATCAAGAGAAATTAAAATACAAACAAAACAAGCAAATGGTCATTTTTGCTAATCTTGCTCACTAGACCACTTTGAGTTTTTCTAGTCCAAGATTTTAGACAGAAACAAATTAATTTCTTTTCACCCCTTGCTAGACCAAGTGAAAGTGAACCCAAGACCACTTTGTACACCCACAAAAACATTTGGCCACTTGATTCAAATGAAAATTCAAAAATGAATCTATATCATATGTGAAGATCACCATTTCTCAAAACCCAACCAAACTAGTGCACCTTGACCATTCCAAGCAACCAGAGACTACCTAGTATGTGACTAGTACACCCACCAAGTTTCACTCAAAAATTAAAAAACAAATCTCTTTCGGCCATTTCATCAAACACCTTGTAAACACAAATCAAACAAAACATCAAACACTATAGTTAGCAGTGTTTGTGCCTAACTTGTTCCATCTCTAGCTCACAGCACACTCTTAGTAGATCATCTAGGTTAAACCATAAAAGCTTTTGAGTTGATTCCAACTCTCAAAAATCACATTTGATAAGACCTTTCTGAATATATAAAAATATCTAGGTTTACTTGCAGAAATAATGGACAAGCAATAAAAGAATGCCCCATAGGCATTTCTGGTCACTTTATTTAATTAAAATAAAAAGGTAAATCCTTATTAAATTGTGACACCACTTTAAATCACATTCCCAAGTACTGAAATATTTGGTGATGACATGTGTCAACATGATCCCCTATTTTAGTTGGAGAATATTAAATCTTAAGTAGTTTGTCAATGAGTAGAGATTTATTTTCTAAAATAAAATAAATAAAACAAGTGCTTTAGTCCTTGTGATAATAGTGATGATGCTAAATATAATACCTTAGTATGGGTTATTAGTTAAGTATTGTTTTGTAGTGTAAGCCTTTGTGTGCTAAATAGAATTAGTTAAGTATTGTTTTGTGATTGTGTACCTCGTATTTATTTATAGACGCTAGTACCGACCAAGGATACAAGGAGGAAGGACACTACTACTAGGAAGAAGCCGAGGAGAAATTCAACCACTGCTCTGCACAAGGCAAGCTCTTCTAGCAAGCTAGACCTTTGCTAGTTAACCCTTGCATTATAGTTATGCCAACTAAATGCATTAAACATGCATTAGTTACACCACTTGATTATACCAAACCCAGTTTTACTTGCAAGCTTAGTTCTTTTATTTCTTTATCAAAGTTCCTTAGTTTGTGTTTGTTTACTTAGTGATTGGTAGAGTTAAGAAAGACTTTTGAAGGTAGCATAAAGAGCATAAAACTTGGCCTAAGTTAGATAAATATTGATGTCATCCCGAGGCATGAGATTGAACTTAGATATGTCACACTTGATTATCACCCCTCATTAGTGTTTACCCCCACTTGTAGATGCTAGTGCTAAGCATACAACTTGATCACTTTAGATGGGATTACTTGGTGAAAATGGTTATGAAAACCTTAGAATGATGAGTCATTCTACTGAAATGTTTTGACATGTGTTCTTGAACACCAGATGATTTTTTATGATGAAAATGTTGAGGCATGAGCCTTAGCCCTTGATAAAACTAATGGTTGTCTGGATGCGATACCATTCCAATTTTACCGTACAACCACAATACCCGAAATTTTGGTAGGTCTTGACTGGAAGCTTGTATACCTTAGTATGGGTTCCCTTGCGGCCAACGTTTGAGCTGAGGCTACCTTGTGAAGATTGTCCACATGTGCAGTTCCCAAGATGACAGTTGGTCATGGTTGGGAGGCAAAACTCATAGGAGAGGTGCCTATACTAGGTCGTGTAATTGAAAGGTTAGGATTGATTATCCGCATACTAAGTATGGTGCATTCAGGATTGTTCCTGGCGGATGTATCGAATATTGTGGTGAAAGTGTACCACCTTTGCAGAGTGTCAAACTATTCGAATAGCCGCGTACGTGGTTATGGACAGTTGGAGTGTCCATACTATTCTGTCGTCAGATGTTTTCACAATGACGTGACTTTGACTTGACCACAACAAGGTTGTGATATGAAAACTCAAGTTCCCACTTAGGTGTTATAAAAATCTCAACTAGCTTTCTTTTTTTCTGAACTCAATTAGAGATAAATCTAGCTTTTTGCAAAATAAACTAGAGCTTAGTATTCCTACTGAAAACCACTTCACTTGTTAGTATTAGTTTGCGAGTACTTAAAGAGTACTCATGGCTTTGTCCCTGGCTATTCCCGTGGCCAGACTATGAAGAGGACTACCAGGATGATGGAAAGCAGGAAGTCTATGACAACTAGGATCATCTCCCATCGTCAGAATTGCCTGTGACCCTGAAGATGGAGCTTCGATCACGCTACCATTATTATTTATTTCCGTTGCGTTGATTGTATTAAGACTGGATCATGAGATCCTTTATTTGTAAGACCTTTATTATGGTTTGTAATAGATGATGAACTATGGTACCAATCTGTTATGTATCACAAAAATGGTAATCCTAGGATTGCAATGTATGACATAACAGGCATCTGGGATTAAAAATCCGGGTGTTGACAGGCCGTCTCCTTGCCTTTCCCCTTCGCCTATAAAAATCCCCTAGGGAGAAAAGCCTAGATCAACCAAAAATCCACGAACAGTTCCGCAGCGCCGCCGCCATCGCGTTAAAGAAAAGTACTTCTTAGGAGATAACCCAATAGTTTTATTGAGTCTTGGAAACTTCTGTAATAACCTCTCCTTATCCTTTTTATTTGATTTTTGTGCCAAGAATAACCTCTAATGAGAGAGAAGTAAGATTTGGGGAACTTGCTGTGCCGAAACAGATTTTTTTGCTTCACTGTAAAAATTCGTGAAAATTCTCTGTAAGTCGGATTGAGCTGTAATTGTCTGAGTAAATCCCCCAGGTTGTTATCTAAATTTTGTTAGTTCAACACTTTTTGATTTGAGCAAAAGAACGTCAACGAAAAATCGGTTTTTACATGCTGGTCTGTTTTGACAAATTTCTGCCATTGTTTGCATTTGCCTCTTTATTGATTTCCTTTTGAGTTCTCTTTGGTAAATTGTTCTTTTGAGGGAATTGCTACAGTAGCTTGTGTATTTAGTGAACGTTTTTCTGTTTTAAAACTAAACCAAAGGACTATTATCTTCTTAAGGCACAAATGTTGCTAATGAAGATTGTGTGCAGTTTTGTATGAAGGAAAATTTGCAGGTGTAGAGGAAGAATGATGTAATGAGATGAAGAATGGAAAAAATCTCAACCTTGGGGATGCCACCCCGTCTCACCCCAAGAAATATTCAAGAGGTGAAAGCATCAAAGCTTGGGGATGCCTAAGGCATCCCCTTCTTCATCAATAAAAATCTTAGGTCTTTCTAGACACTTTGGTTTTATTGTTTCATGCACTGTTGTGTTGTTCTTGGAGCGCCTTAGTTTTTATTTTTGGTTTTAGTTTTCTTGGTTTGCTGCAATAAGTTGGTTAGTTCCCAGCACACTTCTTTTGGAGAGAGGCACACTCTGTTTTCATTGCCTAGAACACTGTAGTTTTCACTCTTATTGTTCTATGTGTGTTCACTTTTGGTAGCACTTTGTTTAACCTTAGTTTTCTTCTGATCTTTTCTTAGACTTTTTAGTTCTTGTTTTTGGATTTGTGAGACAATCTAACTGATATTTATTGATTATTATCTTTGTGAGTTGTTTCAAATAAGTCGATTGGTGTTGAGAAAGAGTAGAAAGTTTCATGCTTATAGTGGTACAAAAGGGAGCTTATTTTGACTGTGGTTTAGAATCTATCATGTCATGCTATATGTTGTTTTGACCTTATGCTTAGTGATTATTGTTGTAGCATGACTTGTTCCAAACAATTGAGATTGCTTAATGTTCCTTGAAAGAATGATGCGTTGTTTTAGCATACAAAAGCATAGTATTGTGGTATTATCCTTTGATGCTTTGTTTGGGATGACCTGGCAAATGCTCACACCATGTTATGACTACGAACCAATCACCTTAGCCTCTATGATAATTTAGTTTTTGACTTGTGGTACAACTTTATGCTTTGATTAGTAATGTTTTGTCGCTCTGCATGATTATGGCCATTATTGCTCTCTTAGTTGGTCGCTCCCAGTCTTTGGCTAGCTTCCACTTGTATTGAGTGATGCAAGGACAAGGAGTGAACCTATACCCTCTACCAAAAAGGCAAGTGATGCTTCATAACTTATGTCCCATTATTTTCACTATGCATTAGTGTTTTTGCTAAGTAAAACTTGCATGTTTTTTTTCTTGCTAAGATCTTACTATAGGAAAACTAGTAGAAAGAATCCTTAGTAGGATTTTCCTAAGTTAAGAATCCCACTACTCTCAAGCTTAGCCTAGCTAATAGTAAACTTGGGTGGGATATATATATATTCACACTATGGAAAATATTCTAAGTCTGTGGACTTATGTTTTGTTTAATAAAACAACTAAAAGTTAATGAATCACCTGGGTGGAAATGGAAGGAATGGCTTATGTTGAGTGGTTCACAAGGCCATGGACTTGTCTTGTGTATCTCACTTGTGGATTGCCACCCAGGAAACAAAGAGATTTGAGATGTCAAATGTTGAGAAGCTTCAAGTGCAACCACTTGGCAATATGGGCTCTGCCATGATCATATAGGTTGCAAGAACTTAGCCACATGGACAGTGGGTGGTAGTGATTGATAGGTTGGAGAGCGTCCATGTTGGTCTAAGGGAAAGCTTCTGAAAGATTTTGTCTTGGGAAACCAAGTCTTGTGGGTAAAGTGCACCACCTCTGCAGAGTGTAAAACCTAAGTACTTAGCCATGCCCCTGGTAAAGGACAATTTGAGCATCAAGACATGGAAGCAATCAAGAATCTCATCACTCCAATTTCTAAATTAAAACTTGTGGGTGAACAAGGGTTGTGTGAAATTCTTCAATCTTTGATTGAAAGATGCCTTTAAAGGATCTTCAAATCTTCAGTCTCTGATTGGTAGATGCCCTGAGTGGATCTTCAGTCTTTGATTGGTAGATGCCTTGATAGGATCTTCAATCTTTGGTTGAGAAAATTTGTTTTTGCCAAGTAAATCTTCAGTCTTTGATTGGTAGATGCCCTGAGTGGATCTTCAGTCTTTGATTGGTAGATGCCTTGGAATTTGTTTTGCCAAACAAAACTTATTTTCAAAATGTTAGGGAAAAATCTATTTTGAGCAATGCAAGCCTCAACTCCACTTAGCCAAATGCATATAGATGATAGACTCCACTATACTACCAAAGTATCACTTGCCAATACAATTCAAATGTATTGACCCTTGTGGCTGTAACTTATTATGTTGCAGGTTTGATTGTTTTAGTGAAGATTGATTGATTAGGATTACAAAGTCTACAACCAACATCTGCCTGTGGCACTTTGAAGATGAAGGACCCCATGCTTATAGTTATTCCGCTGCAATGTAATGTAATAGCCTAATGAGCTATGTTTTGATGTAATAAAATTATTTTATTCCTGGTTATAAAGTTGTATTATGACCTTTGTTTCTCGATATTACATCTGAACTGTGGATGCTAGCTATTGATCCAGGGACTAGCATTGTAAACACAGGGGACTTAATCTTATTAAAGGTTGGGGATCCTACATTAGGGCACGATAACTTAGACTTTCTAGTGACCTCGCACAGCGAACCTAATCTCTGTAGCTCGGCGTATTGCCATTATAGTGATTTATAGGAGGAGTAGGATTCCGCCACCGTCGTGGGATCTGAACCTGGGTAAGCTGTGTTACCTCGTACCCGTCAACCATCCGCCTTACCCCACGTCTCTAAACACGCACTGTGAGGACCCCCTCCATGGCGTACTCGTCGGCAATACCACGACACTACCCTAGACTAGTCGGGGAGGTGCGGGGTACGATGGCTTCTCCAGGAGTGCTTAATGAATCTTGTCGTCGTACTGGGTTGGGTACCGAAGTGGGTTACTGAAAATCCTCGGGGGTCTGAGTGGCATTCCATTCTTCAGCGGTGAAGGTATGGTTCGTGCCTTCTCCAGGGGCTGCTTCGACGGGTGGATCTATCGGGGGTATCTTCTAGTAGGTGATCTTCTAGATTTGAGTGGAAAGACGCGGTCTTTCTGATACGTCGTAAACATATCTATAATTTTTGATGCTCCAAGCTTGTTTTGTGCCAACTGTCTTATGTTTTGTCTATACTTTGAGGTATTTTTATACACTTTCTGGAACTAACCTATTAACAAGATGCCATAGTGCCAGTTGCCTGTTTTCTGCTGTTTTTGGTTTCAGAAAATCTAAAAAATGAATATTCTCAGAATTGGACGGGACAAAATCCAATCTTCATATTTTTCCTGGAACGATATGTAAAATCAAAGCAGAGACGGAGTAGGGCACCAGGGTGGGCACACCCTAGGGTGGAGTGGGCCCACCTAGGCTGTGCCACGAAGGGTGTGGCCCCCTTGGCCATGTAACGCCCCAAAAATATTAATCAAGGTTATCAATTCCAATCAACAGAATTAGGGTTAACAAAAACTTTTGTTAATTAAAATCAATATGAATGCATGTATGTATGTGATGAATGTATGAATGCATGAATGGACTTTTGTGATTATTGTGAATAGCATGGAATGGTTTAAAGATGAAAACAACATCATCTAAATCAATTCCAAGCAGAAAAAAATCAAGAGAAATTAAAATACAAACAAAACAAGCAAATGGTCATTTTTGCTAATCTTGCTCACTAGACCACTTTGAGTTTTTCTAGTCCAAGATTTTAGACAGAAACAAATTAATTTCTTTTCACCCCTTGCTAGACCAAGTGAAAGTGAACCCAAGACCACTTTGTACACCCACAAAAACATTTGGCCACTTGATTCAAATGAAAATTCAAAAATGAATCTATATCATATGTGAAGATCACCATTTCTCAAAACCCAACCAAACTAGTGCACCTTGACCATTCCAAGCAACCAGAGACTACCTAGTATGTGACTAGTACACCCACCAAGTTTCACTCAAAAATTAAAAAACAAATCTCTTTCGGCCATTTCATCAAACACCTTGTAAACACAAATCAAACAAAACATCAAACACTATAGTTAGCAGTGTTTGTGCCTAACTTGTTCCATCTCTAGCTCACAGCACACTCTTAGTAGATCATCTAGGTTAAACCATAAAAGCTTTTGAGTTGATTCCAACTCTCAAAAATCACATTTGATAAGACCTTTCTGAATATATAAAAATATCTAGGTTTACTTGCAGAAATAATGGACAAGCAATAAAAGAATGCCCCATAGGCATTTCTGGTCACTTTATTTAATTAAAATAAAAAGGTAAATCCTTATTAAATTGTGACACCACTTTAAATCACATTCCCAAGTACTGAAATATTTGGTGATGACATGTGTCAACATGATCCCCTATTTTAGTTGGAGAATATTAAATCTTAAGTAGTTTGTCAATGAGTAGAGATTTATTTTCTAAAATAAAATAAATAAAACAAGTGCTTTAGTCCTTGTGATAATAGTGATGATGCTAAATATAATACCTTAGTATGGGTTATTAGTTAAGTATTGTTTTGTAGTGTAAGCCTTTGTGTGCTAAATAGAATTAGTTAAGTATTGTTTTGTGATTGTGTACCTCGTATTTATTTATAGACGCTAGTACCGACCAAGGATACAAGGAGGAAGGACACTACTACTAGGAAGAAGCCGAGGAGAAATTCAACCACTGCTCTGCACAAGGCAAGCTCTTCTAGCAAGCTAGACCTTTGCTAGTTAACCCTTGCATTATAGTTATGCCAACTAAATGCATTAAACATGCATTAGTTACACCACTTGATTATACCAAACCCAGTTTTACTTGCAAGCTTAGTTCTTTTATTTCTTTATCAAAGTTCCTTAGTTTGTGTTTGTTTACTTAGTGATTGGTAGAGTTAAGAAAGACTTTTGAAGGTAGCATAAAGAGCATAAAACTTGGCCTAAGTTAGATAAATATTGATGTCATCCCGAGGCATGAGATTGAACTTAGATATGTCACACTTGATTATCACCCCTCATTAGTGTTTACCCCCACTTGTAGATGCTAGTGCTAAGCATACAACTTGATCACTTTAGATGGGATTACTTGGTGAAAATGGTTATGAAAACCTTAGAATGATGAGTCATTCTACTGAAATGTTTTGACATGTGTTCTTGAACACCAGATGATTTTTTATGATGAAAATGTTGAGGCATGAGCCTTAGCCCTTGATAAAACTAATGGTTGTCTGGATGCGATACCATTCCAATTTTACCGTACAACCACAATACCCGAAATTTTGGTAGGTCTTGACTGGAAGCTTGTATACCTTAGTATGGGTTCCCTTGCGGCCAACGTTTGAGCTGAGGCTACCTTGTGAAGATTGTCCACATGTGCAGTTCCCAAGATGACAGTTGGTCATGGTTGGGAGGCAAAACTCATAGGAGAGGTGCCTATACTAGGTCGTGTAATTGAAAGGTTAGGATTGATTATCCGCATACTAAGTATGGTGCATTCAGGATTGTTCCTGGCGGATGTATCGAATATTGTGGTGAAAGTGTACCACCTTTGCAGAGTGTCAAACTATTCGAATAGCCGCGTACGTGGTTATGGACAGTTGGAGTGTCCATACTATTCTGTCGTCAGATGTTTTCACAATGACGTGACTTTGACTTGACCACAACAAGGTTGTGATATGAAAACTCAAGTTCCCACTTAGGTGTTATAAAAATCTCAACTAGCTTTCTTTTTTTCTGAACTCAATTAGAGATAAATCTAGCTTTTTGCAAAATAAACTAGAGCTTAGTATTCCTACTGAAAACCACTTCACTTGTTAGTATTAGTTTGCGAGTACTTAAAGAGTACTCATGGCTTTGTCCCTGGCTATTCCCGTGGCCAGACTATGAAGAGGACTACCAGGATGATGGAAAGCAGGAAGTCTATGACAACTAGGATCATCTCCCATCGTCAGAATTGCCTGTGACCCTGAAGATGGAGCTTCGATCACGCTACCATTATTATTTATTTCCGTTGCGTTGATTGTATTAAGACTGGATCATGAGATCCTTTATTTGTAAGACCTTTATTATGGTTTGTAATAGATGATGAACTATGGTACCAATCTGTTATGTATCACAAAAATGGTAATCCTAGGATTGCAATGTATGACATAACAGGCATCTGGGATTAAAAATTCGGGTGTTGACAGGCCGTCTCCTTGCCTTTCCCCTTCGCCTATAAAAATCCCCTAGGGAGAAAAGCCTAGATCAACCAAAAATCCACGAACAGTTCCGCAGCGCCGCCGCCATCGCGTTAAAGAAAAGTACTTCTTAGGAGATAACCCAATAGTTTTATTGAGTCTTGGAAACTTCTGTAATAACCTCTCCTTATCTTTTTTATTTGATTTTTGTGCCAAGAATAACCTCTAATGAGAGAGAAGTAAGATTTGGGGAACTTGCTGTGCCGAAACAGATTTTTTTGCTTCACTGTAAAAATTCGTGAAAATTCTCTGTAAGTCGGATTGAGCTGTAATTGTCTGAGTAAATCCCCCAGGTTGTTATCTAAATTTTGTTAGTTCAACACTTTTTGATTTGAGCAAAAGAACGTCAACGAAAAATCGGTTTTTACATGCTGGTCTGTTTTGACAAATTTCTGCCATTGTTTGCATTTGCCTCTTTATTGATTTCCTTTTGAGTTCTCTTTGGTAAATTGTTCTTTTGAGGGAATTTCTACAGTAGCTTGTGTATTTAGTGAACGTTTTTCTGTTTTAAAACTAAACCAAAGGACTATTATCTTCTTAAGGCACAAATGTTGCTAATGAAGATTGTGTGCAGTTTTGTATGAAGGAAAATTTGCAGGTGTAGAGGAAGAATGATGTAATGAGATGAAGAATGGAAAAAATCTCAACCTTGGGGATGCCACCCCGTCTCACCCCAAGAAATATTCAAGAGGTGAAAGCATCAAAGCTTGGGGATGCCTAAGGCATCCCCTTCTTCATCAATAAAAATCTTAGGTCTTTCTAGACACTTTGGTTTTATTGTTTCATGCACTGTTGTGTTGTTCTTGGAGCGCCTTAGTTTTTATTTTTGGTTTTAGTTTTCTTGGTTTGCTGCAATAAGTTGGTTAGTTCCCAGCACACTTCTTTTGGAGAGAGGCACACTCTGTTTTCATTGCCTAGAACACTGTAGTTTTCACTCTTATTGTTCTATGTGTGTTCACTTTTGGTAGCACTTTGTTTAACCTTAGTTTTCTTCTGATCTTTTCTTAGACTTTTTAGTTCTTGTTTTTGGATTTGTGAGACAATCTAACTGATATTTATTGATTATTATCTTTGTGAGTTGTTTCAAATAAGTCGATTGGTGTTGAGAAAGAGTAGAAAGTTTCATGCTTATAGTGGTACAAAAGGGAGCTTATTTTGACTGTGGTTTAGAATCTATCATGTCATGCTATATGTTGTTTTGACCTTATGCTTAGTGATTATTGTTGTAGCATGACTTGTTCCAAACAATTGAGATTGCTTAATGTTCCTTGAAAGAATGATGCGTTGTTTTAGCATACAAAAGCATAGTATTGTGGTATTATCCTTTGATGCTTTGTTTGGGATGACCTGGCAAATGCTCACACCATGTTATGACTACGAACCAATCACCTTAGCCTCTATGATAATTTAGTTTTTGACTTGTGGTACAACTTTATGCTTTGATTAGTAATGTTTTGTCGCTCTGCATGATTATGGCCATTATTGCTCTCTTAGTTGGTCGCTCCCAGTCTTTGGCTAGCTTCCACTTGTATTGAGTAAGCTCTACTCATGCATCCAACTCCCAAGAAACCAAGTTATTCCAAAGTGTCGACTATAAATTCCTATACATGGTGTGTTACACCATTCCAAGTATATTCTTGGTTTTTCTATCTTCCAAATTAAACTTGTTATGTGAAAATTAGTAATTAAAGCTCTCACAAACTTGATGGCACACTTTATTTTTCTTGCCCCTAATAAACTTGAACCATTGTGACATCTATGTTGTATATGCTTGCACTTATAAGTTGGGAATTAGCAGAACCGTGCTGTCACGGGGAATGCTTTCAACACCTATAAATATCTACCCAGTTGATATCATGATCTTTTGTTTATGGATGTCGTCAGTGTAAAATAAAAGGGGAGCTTGTATGTCCATGGAGTTACGTATATGTGTTAGAGAAGCTCCTGGGACGCTAGCCTAAGCCATGCCTAATCATGGTGGAAACTTGCAGCATCACCATAGTGAGCAATCTATGAAGCATTCTTCTTATAAAAAAAGAGAGATAGAAAAAAGAGATTGAGAAAAAGAAAAAAATAGATGAGAAAAGAGGAAAGAGTAAAAAAGCACTATTTTCCCATGGTAAATAAGAAGATTGCTGAGATGCTCATTGTCTTCTTGCCTTGTCATTTTGATATGAGATAGCCCCTGTATCATTGGGCAAGGGGTACCCTGTTGGTGGTTTTGTATGATACATATGTACTTACTATGACAAGAACTTACCGGTAACTAAACTTGAGTAGCATTAGGAGCGGCCCTCGTACTCAAGGGACATGAGATTGCCAACTTATACTTTGTCAAGCATATACTCCATACTTTGTTCACTTTAACCTTAATCACTTCAAGATGCTTATGATATGGGCAATGAGAGATGAAAACTAACAAGTACCATAATTTTTGGAAGCTCTTTATGAAACTTGAAATCCCTGCTTCCCGTTGAAGGGCCCTTCTTCCACTTTTATATTGAGTCTCCACCTTCTATCCTTAGCCACCAATGAAGAGAGCATAGTTGTCATTCTTAGTTCTATGTGCATTGTCCCAAAACTTATTGATTGATTCATAATGTTGATATTTCTTGTTCTTGAACAATTTGTATCTAGTCACCCTTATGAACTTTGAAGGTGTCCTATGCATTTATGTTTTGCTACTCCCCGAGGGACAATCTGAATGCCACTATGCTATGTTATTTATATGTGAAACAAACAAACGTCTTTCAATGCATTGTTATTCATGAATCTTTTTTTGTATCCTTTCATGTTGCAACACAGTTGCTATATCTTATTGTTAGAACTTCATCTTTCATGCTCATGTTTAGAGTACTTTGAGCCCAGCTTTCAATGCTTGCAAATGGTTTGATCAAAATTGTAAGGGTGAATGTCCCCTAAAAAATTATTATTTTTATCACTTATCTACTCGAGGACGAGCAAGTAAGCTTGGGAATGCTTGATACGTCTCAAACGTATCTATAATTTTTTATGCTCCAAGCTTGTTTTGTGCCAACTGTTTTATGTTTTGTCTATACTTTGAGGTATTTTTATACACTTTCGGGAACTAACCTATTGACAAGATGCCACAGTACCAATTTCCTGTTTTTTGCTATTTTTGGTTTCAGAAAAAGCTAAAAAATGAATATTCTTGGAATTGGACGGGACAAAAGCCAATCTTCATATTTTTCCCGGAACGATACGGAAAATCAAAGCAAAGAAGGAGTAGGGCACCAGGGTGGGCACGCCCTAGGGTGTCTCCGCCCTCATCTCGCACCGCAGATGGCTGGCCGCCCTTGCCCTTTGTTCTACCATTCGCTGCCGATTGCAGCATCTGTCGTGGTCATTCCCACGACAGTGGCACCCACCTTGGGGCCTGGCCGGTCAGGCCGGTGTTCTGCGGCGAGATCCAATCTGCCCATCAGCGAGACGATCGCCACCGGCCGCATGATTGCAATCGGCGAGATCCTCCAGATCTTGCCGAGCAGCTACGTCCCGGTGGCGCGCCCCGTCATGCACAACGTGATCATGCCAGTTGGCACGATCAGCCTCTTCATCGGTTTCACCGACGTTATCATCTCGGAGGACTCGGATCGCATCCGCGAGTCGCCACCACGCGACCGACTCTCTGATAGTTAGGTAGACACCATCCACCGCCTCGCCTTCGAGTACGACTCGGCCAACAGTAACGTGGCCGAACCACCATGGTCGCCGACGACGCGGCCCTCAATGACGATGCCGACTCGGCGACCCTGGCATCGGCCGCCGGATCCATCATAACCGTGTCACCCGTAGGCTCCATCACCCAGGTCTCCAACATGGGAGACTTCGACGATCCCTCCATACTTGGGATCTTCGACTTCGACTCCGGGTAGGAGAACTCTGGCGACCTCCACGTCGGACCCGGTCGCAATGTCGCTGCCTACATGGCAAATGGCGCGGATGCCCCGCCAGACCCCTTCTCCACGCCGATCCCGCCAACCGTGACGGCAACAGAGGTCGAGGAACTCCGCCTACGGTTGGAGGAGGCGGTTAGCAAGGAACAAGACGAGCGAGAAAAATTTCGCCTCGAGCAAGTGATGGCACAGGAGCTTTCACGCTACCAGCAACTCCGCATCAGGTCGCGCCTGAACCCCACCGTTCAGGGCCGCGCCCTAAACTTCGACGATGAAAACGACCCGGCCCGCATAGCCGAGCGTGCGATCTGCGAGAATGCACCGCCAGGAGGGAGCTCCCGGCCACCACCAGGCGCGACGGCGAACGGCGCCCCACCTCCACCACCCGGCCGCACGCCCCCCAGGATCAGCCAAGAATCCTGGCCTCCTCGCGGGAGCGAGACAAGAATGGCCTCCCGCAGTTCTCCACCCCGATGGACAACATCGTCGCGAGCCGAGCCGCGGTCGACAACATCACTATGACTAGTCAAGGAGCCCTGCAGATCCAGTATGCCAAGGCTCTACTCGCCAAAGCCGTCGAGCAACAAAACACGGGAGCCGACTCATAGGGTCACATGTACTCGCGTTCGTCAGGCAGCAGGGCGGCCTCGAGCGGCCGCCCAATGGTGGCAAACACGCTCAACTACCCACCACCCGAGCCCCTGCAACTCCAACACCGACACGCACACGCGGCACTCTCCACCAACGACCCGCAACCGGCGAACAACTTCATCGCCGCCAACGGGCAGCCAGTCGACGCGCGCACCCACATCATCAACAATCAGTGATGGCGTGTCAGCCCGACGACTTGAGGCATACCCTCACCAATCGCCACGACGGGGAACCAAGGGGATCACTGATCCGAGTCGGACCCTAGTTCTTCGGACCAATGATCCGAGGCGAAAGATATCCGGCGAAATTTAAGGCGCCGAAGGAGATCGAGAAGTATGACCCCTCATACGACCCATCCGTGTGGCTGGACACGTACCTCATGGCGATGGGAATCGCCGACCACACCGACATGCTCGCCACTCTCTACCTCCCCTGATGATGGAGGGAGCGTGCCAGCAATGGATCAACACCCTCCCCGCGGACAGCATCGACTCCTCGGAGGAAATTCGCGACGCCTTCGTCAGGCACTTCGAGGGCTCCTACACCCGCGCCACCACCATCAAGGACCTGGAGCGATGCGTCTAGGGACCCCGCGAGTCGACCCCAGTTAGGTCCAACGGTGGCAATACCTATGGTAAAACGCGGCCGGAATCCACCCGGACACCGCGATCCACTTCTTCAAGACCTCGTGCCGCTAAGAGCCCTTGGTCGCCAAATGTGACACCCCCGGAATCAGGGCTAAACAAATCCCAGACCTCCGTATGACATAAGCTTAACCTTGAGCTCGAGAATATCCGGTGAAGAATTGATAACTCAAAAGTGACCCTACGACACAAAAATTATTACAGCGAGCTCATAACTGAGCAGAGAACCAAATTATTACAAGCAGAGGTCACTGATCACAAACATCAAACAACGGAAGGCAAATTATGCTATTAAGTATAGCAAACTTAACAAATGGCCTAAGAGGCCTGGAGCATAACGATGACGTCCCATCCCATAGATTCCAGGCTGCCGGCCGGGAACCCCAAGCTACTCGTCAATGTCGATGTAGTACGGAACTCGTCTTCAAGGGAATACTTCCTCTGCCAAAAGTATCAACAAAGCAAGGGTGAGTAAAGGGTGTACTCTGCAAGACTTATGGCTGGTGGAGTTGTTTTGCATAAAGCCATCTTTTGTTTATAAAACAAGAGGGAGAAGAAGCTCGTCTAGTCAGAGTATTTTAAAAGGGGATAAGAGAGCGACATCTCCGAAATATTGATCATCATCTTTTGATATCCACCAAATCATCATCATCACCTGAACTAGGATCACCCCCCTCGTACCCATGAGGAAGCATCCTTAAGCACACGTTGATCTACCAAGTTTTATGATTAGGTTATAGTTCTCTATGATCTTGAGTCCGGTCGCCAAGTCGTTCATAACCGTGAACACGGCTTTTCGAAAAGATTATTACCCTGCAGGGGTGTACAACTTTACCCACACGTACTAACCTTCTATTAATGCCACATGATTAGCCCTCTTCCTTGGAAGGCCGACAGAGGGTGGTTAGACACGACCTTTACCTTGCTTTCGCCGAGACCATGATTCATGCAATATGTATGGTTCCGCCATAACGGGTCAAATCCCGAAGCCGGTACTTAAAGATGTGAGGCGAGGTTGGTTTACCAGGGGCGCCATTTACCCCAAGCAACATCGGCCACACTTACCAACCTGTTATGAATGCACCAACTTCACCCAGCAAATCTTTCAAAAGATTTTCTATGCATATGTTGAATGTACGCCCGAACTATGTGACTCATGGAATGTACTAGGCAAGTTAGTTGCTCGTGAGGTTGTGCAGGCCCCGTGTGGTTGCACGCTCGTCTTGGTTCCACCGTGGTGGCGAGCATGGGACTAGAAAAACCACATCCCACGGTGGCCTCCCATACAAGCCTTAGCATGTTTAATATCATATCACATATCTCATCTCATCATGTTCTCCTGTCATACTAGATTCTCTGCATCTGATACATCATTTGGATGGACCAGAACTGACAACTATGCATGGAAAAGCAGGACACAGATAAGCTTTAGCAGCGCACACAAGCCAAACCTAGTTATGCTAGGAGCAGTGGATCAGGTAATATAAGCTCAAAGGGAGTATGCAATAGATAGCATCTTCTATCTATCGATAAAAGACCATAGTAGAATCGTATGCATTATGGCATAATTGAAATGCTTTTGAAATCGTAGGATTATATCATGGTGGGGCTATGCTTGCCTTTGCCGGTTGATAGCAGATAAACAGATCTTCGGGAGCCTTGTACTTGACTTGGTTATAGTTGGTCAAGTATTGTTCGTTGATATTCGATCTTCGATGGTGTTGACCTTGGGCTTCGATCTCGATCTCGATATCGTATTCTACCGCGAAGAACCAAACACCGAAAAGAGAAGGAAACAATCAACACATGGCATCGATGCAATGCTCAACCAAGGATGATGATATGACAAGTTAATTTTCTTTGAAATGTAACCCTAAAGCATGTTCGGCAACTTAATCGGGGTTCCGAGGGGTGCAAACCCTAATTCGGGAAAACTCCGGAGGCATATGAGAGGGGTTGATTAGTGTTCTAATTAAACTTTTCATTTCAGTTTTTGAACAATGCATTATTATAGCTTACATAGCTAGGTTTTATTTTTTTGAACATTTTGATATATTATTCATATTTTTCTGATTTATAAATCATTAGATATTGAATTTACAAGTTTATAATAATTTCTAAAATTTAAACAAAAAGGGCAATTACTTTTTACACCGGGGAATGCAAACCCACAGTGGATGATAGAGGGGCCCGGAGCCACCTCAGCAACCACACACGCAAAAAGGGCTCAGGACATTTGTTACCGGGGCAGAGCCTAGCCCTAGAGGCTGACTAGTGGGACCATGTACATACTGGCAAGCCACGCAGGCGCCACGCGGGACTCGCCGGCGAGCGCCTCGGCCAGCGGCCAGGGACGACGGAGGAGGGCGATCTGGGAGGCACAATTGCATGCGTTCAAATCAGAGGAGCAGTGCGAACCAAATAGAGGCGCCGCCACTCGATTTGGGTCACCGGAACGACGGCACGGATGAGGTCTGGCGGCGGAGCTCGGTGACCGATGGCGGCAGCGTCTTATGATGCGACAAGAAGGGGAAAATGGGTCGAGGAGAACTGCATGCTCACCCTGAAGCTTAAGGACGCGACGGTGAGGCCGTAGGCGGACATGGTCGACGACATGAACGGCGGTGGTGCTCATCGGAGACGGAAGAGACGGTTGCGTTGGCGTTGACTGGAGGCTCCCCTATTTGATTCTGTTGGCGGGGAAGGTCAGCTCAATGAGGCAGAGCTCCAGGGACCGTCGGTTTGGCGAGGGAAGGCCGAAGACGACGGAGAAACGGCGAGGTCGTCGGCTAGGTTTTCGGGTGCTTACGGGAAGAAAGGGAGAGAGCACTGGGGGAAGAGATGAGAGGATACGGTGAGCGAGGGCGACGTGGGGGTCTTATCCTATCACCCAGGGGCGGCGGCGAGCACGAATCGCTGCGCCGTCGTCCGACGGCGGCGCTGGTGACACGCAGGTGTGTGCCTGCCTGGAGAATACGACGAGTTGGAAATGTGAAGGGGTATCGGGCCTGGGGTGGGCTGCACATGGGCCTGGAATTGTTTTTCTTTTTATGTTTTTCTTTTCTCTCTTTTTTAATTCATTTTGAAATGTGTTTTTTATATTTCAAAAATACCAGAAGGTTTTGTAAAATAGCTAAAACACTAAGGGGCCCTAAAACAATTTGGGCTCCAAGGTTTTGGTAGTTTTCAAATATAAATAAATTTTGAATGGATTTTCAAGTGAGGAAGGAACTTAGGGTTTTAGGGTTTTGCATTATTTCATTTAGTGCACAATTTAAAATATGATGCTCATGATGCACAAACAACCCTAAACAATGATTAATTAAAACTGGGGTGTTACAGCTCTATCCCCCTTACGAGAATCTCGACCTGAGATTCCAAAGGTAGGAAAAGAGATAGAGAGGGAAAGAAACAGGGTCAGTCTAAAGACAAGAGGGAAACACACTAAACAACACACCGAGTATCTCATGGTCAACTCATGGATGGAGTGTTCAGAAACAACTCTGATATGACGACATGAAACACATCAAAGTAACAGAGGAAACAAGAGGAGAAGGTTTCAAGTTGTTAGATAGCTGGTCTTCATAAGGATTGATACCATGGAGATTACAGAGGAGTTTAAGTTTCTACAGAAGAGAGCTTACAATAGGAAGAACATGACCAGAGACTTCGATAGGGAACCTCTACTAAATGGCTTAAGTAGAGATTTCAGGTTGCAGAGATATGGATCAACAAAACCAAGCTGTTGAACTACTTTTGACACAGAAGGTTCACTCTTTCATCCAACAGAAGGTCAAGACAGAAAGTTGTTTAGTGGAGAGGACTCGTAAGATCCACAAAGAACAAGTAACAAGAGGAACTTCTGATTACCAAAATCATAGTCACACTGAAAACATGGTTGAGAGAACAAAGGAAACTCTTTATTCATCTAGATTTATCAAAATCTTTGCCAAGATTATGATTCACTTTACACCAATAGATGAATATGTAAGAAGATTCCTCATGACACGAGAAGAAAGAAACTTCATTCTCAGACTTCAGTTACTTGGCACAATGAAATGCTTGCCAATGTAAAAGGGTCTGGAGGATCGACCGGGAGACATTTAGAAACACTACTTTAAATGTTCTCCTTGATGTTCGAGAAATCAGACACCAAGTAAAGGTCGGACTTCGGATACAAGGAAACCATAAGCACATCTCCTATAATTAATTATAGAAGAAGCCTCACGAAGATTGGTTGTTTTTTCTGATTCAAGAGAATATGACAAGAGGTCTTTTCGGCTAAGTTTGTGTCAACCATTACATCAATCTTGCCAGATTTACAACGAGACCTATGTCAAAACCTTGAGGAGCACCAAGTATCATTGCTTCTTGAGATTCAGCTTTGGTTAAGTGAAATGATACTTCGGACTCATCATGTCCGAATAGAAAGTTTGCAACATTTACCGCAAAGATAAAGTTACTAGATTCTCAAGACAGGGACTACAATGTCAAGCTCCAAAAGAGGGAGCTAAATTGTTATACCCATGTATTTACAACTTGTCGAGAGACAACTGCACACACATAAGGTGCTACAGACAAAACACTCATGTGTCCTTAGGGAACGGAGCTAACTGTACTCGAATCCATGGGGGCGTCTTTCAACGTTTGCACGTGAACTAGAGAAGGTCACTTCTAACATCCAGAACACATACTTCGAAATAACTCTATTATGGTTCTCGAAGGTTTCCAACATTAATATCAATTGTTCCATATGAATCTTGTCTAGCATAGAGAAGATAAGGATGTCATTGATGGGATCAACAACAAACTAATAAAAACAATCCGAGAAGATGTACTCATATGTTGCGTGAACAAGGCAAGAATATTGGTGAGACCAAAGAACATGAAGATGCACTCAAGTGAAACACCACGAGAAGGAACATCATCAAGATAGTCCTTGGAACTGAGTTTGATCTGACGATAACCCAAATCAAATCAAAGGTGGGGGAAGATAACATATCCACAAAGGAAATACTATCTTTCTTCAAAACGAACAGAACTAGAAAACCCCTTAAGAAGGAACAAAGTCGGATATAAATTTTGTCTTACAACTCTCCAAGTTAATGTTTAAGATAAACCAACTAGTTTGGGGTATCCAATTACAGATCCTTAGAGAAAATTTCAGTTCAGAGAACTTTCTTGCTCAAGAACTTGACAACATGGTCATGTGGCAACATGGAGATACTTCTAGTAGACATCTAGAATAGCACGAACCACAGATATGTCACTTAGTTCAAGAGGAAACTTGCTTTGTAAGCAAGAAGACATAGTCTCAGAGCTTCAGCACAAGCCTAACTCTTTGACCGAAGAGAGTGCACCGGAATGTCAGACTTGGTAGCACAGTCAAACTTCGCTTAGTGAGACTGTTAACCAATCACGCTAAGAATGACACAATGTCCTTGGAGATGAAAACAATAAAAATTGCTAAGAATCTCAGATGGTCACATTATTACGCACACGCATCACTCACGAGCGTGAAAGCTCGAGGGATGGTGGTTAAATATGTGTAAGAGTACCACTTCATTAAGGGGTCATAAAACTCAGCACGACCTCTTTGTATAAAAGAGTGTGATACTTTAAGGTAGAACAGATGGAAGACAATCAATGCCTCTTGATCTGCGGATTACAACACTTTGACTTGGTCCTAGATATGACGAGGTACCGGAGTTTGTTTCTCCTAGACATTCCGAAATGGTTTATCATGACAGCCCACAAGAGTATCTTGCATCGGAAGACACCAATGCACATTTATTACTTGGCTACCAACTGGTAAACAATGGTCGGAAAACAACAAGGGAGAAAGAACATGCTCAGGATAGAATCCCGAGATGTGGATGCATAAGTCAACAACCTTCCGAAAACCAATGCAAAGAAAGGTAAAGTGTGGCAGAGTCACGAATAGAGATACTATACTCTCGAGGAGTACTCTTGTCGTGATTTATTTGGTTCCATTAAAGAAAATCTGCCATAGCTAGTGGTAGGGGAAGTCCTTTAATGTCACAATTCAATCGTGACAAAGACCACAAGCTTGAAGGCTAGAATGATAATACCAGCCATCCTGAGGTATTGTGTGAACATTAACGACATGGTTCAAAGAAAGGATCTTGGTTTAAAGGTCAGCTTCATGTACAAGATTCACAACACCAGAATCCAGCACAATCGGGGATCTTAAGTTCAAGTCCAAGGGTTAAAACCCAAAGAAAGAAGTAACTACTACTTTAGTGACATAGCGTACACTACAAGTTAGTAACCACGAGGTAGCTTCCAAGAGAAGAAACAACTTCTGAAGTACCCAAACAAACAGAAAGGAGGCACACAAGGCGAAAGGAAACCTCGAAGCCTAGAACAGAACACTGCAGATCCAACAATGTAATATTGTGGGTCCAAAAGACAGGGAGATCATGATGGGAAGGAATCTCTCAACGAACATGAGAAAAGGGAACAAGGATTTCACAACACACACAACTCTAGAGAACTCAACACTAGGTCAACTGGCTTAGAAACGACATGCCAAGAAGGCACCTAAGCTTTGAAAGACTAGAAGAGATATCCAAACTTTTCCAAAATAAACACCAGATAAGACAACCCAGAGTTGGAGCGAAACTGGATAAGGAGAAAAAGAAGCATACTAGAGTTTTCGCAAATACTTTTCATCTTTGAAAATAGTTTTCACAAGCACTAGACTCAACATCGACCAATAGCAAGGTTTTCCTATGGTCGGTACTTCTCTGATACCAAGAACTGTGACACCCCCGGAATCAGGGCTAAACAAATCCCAGACCTCCATCTGACATAAGATTAAACTTGACCTCGAGAATATCCAGTGAAGAATTGATAACTCAGCAGTGACCCTACGACACAAAAATTCTTACAGCGAGCTCATAACTGAGCACAGAACCAAATTATTACAAGCAGAGGTCACTAACCACAAACATCAAACAACGGAAGGCAAATTCTGCTATTAAGTATAGCAAACTTAACAAATGGCCTAAGAGGCCTGGAGCATAACGATGACGTCCCATCCCATAGATTACAGGCTGCTGGTCGGGAACCCCAAGCTACTCGTCGATGTCGATGTAGTACAGAACTCGTCTTCAAGGGAACACTTACTCTGCCAAAAGTATCAACAAAGAAAGGGTGAGTACAGGGTGTACTCCGCAAGACTTATGGCTGGTGGAGTTATTTTGCATAAAGCCATCTTTTGTTTATAAAACAAGAGGGAGAAGAATCTCGCCTAGTCAGAGTATTTTAAAAGGATATAAGGGAGCGAGATCTCCACAATATTGATCATCATCTTTTGATATCCACCAAATCATCATCATCACCTGAACTAGGATCACCCCCTCGTACCCATGAGGAAGCATCCTTAAGCACACGTTGATCTACCAAGTTTTACGATTAGGTTATAGTTCTGTATGATCTTGAGTCAGGTCGCCAAGTTGTTCATAACCATGAACACGGCTTTTGGAAAAGATTATTACCCTGCAAGGGTGTACAACTTTACCCACACGTACTAACCTTCTCTTAATTCCACATGATTAGCCCTTTTCCTTGGAAGGCCGGCAGAGGGTGGTTAGACACGACCTTTACCTTGCTTTGGCCGAGACCGTGAGTCACGCAATAAGTATGGTTCCGCCGTAACGGGTCAAATCCCGAAGCCGGTACTTAAAGATGTGAGGCGAGGTTGGTTTACCAGGGGCGCCATCTACCCCAAGCAACCTCGGCCACGCTTATCTACCTGTTATGAATGCACCAACTTCACCCGGCAAATCTTTCAAAAGATTTTCTATGCATATGTCGAATGGAACGTCCGAACTATGTGACGCATGGAATCTAGTAGGCAAGTTAGTTGCTCGTGAGGTTATCCAGGCCCCGTGTGGTTGCACGCTCGTCTTGGTTCCAAAGGCAAGAACTCAGGTCCTAGTGGCGGCGAGCATGGGACTAGAAAAACCACATCCCACCGTGGCCTCTGATACAAGCCTTAGCATGTTTAATCTCATATCACGGATATCATCTCATCACGTTCTCCTATCATACTAGATTCTCTGCATCTGATACATCATCTGGATGGACCAGAACTGACAACTATGCATGGCTATGCAGGACACAGATAAGCTTTAGCAGCACACACAAGCCAAACCTAGTTATTCTAGGAGCAGTGGATCAGGTAATTTAAGATCAAAGGGAGTAAT
Source organism: Avena sativa (assembly GCA_916181665.1). Classification (NCBI taxonomy): domain Eukaryota; kingdom Viridiplantae; phylum Streptophyta; class Magnoliopsida; order Poales; family Poaceae; genus Avena; species Avena sativa. Next base: position 136,525,212 of record OV702295.1, read on the forward strand.
GCAATAGATAGGATATTCTATCTATCGATAAAAGACCATAGTAGAATCGTATGCATTATGGCATAATTGAAATGCTTTTGAAATCGTAGGATTATATCATGGTGGGGCTATGCTTGCCTTTGCCGGTTGATAGCAGATAAACAGATCTTCGGGAGCCTTGTACTTGACTTGGTTATAGTTGGTCAAGTATTGTTCATCGATCTTCGATCTTCGATGGTGTTGACCTCGGGCTTCGATCTCGATCTCGATATTGTATTCTACCACGAAGAACCAAACACTGGAAAGAGAAGGAAACAATCAACACATGGCATCGATGCAATGCTCAAGCAAGGATGATGATATGAAAAGTTAATTTGCTTTGAAATGTAACCCTAAAGTAAGCTCGACAACTTAATCGGGGTTCCGAGGGGTGCAAACCCTAATTCAGGAAAACTCCGGAGGCATATGAGAGGGGTTGATTAGTGTTCTAATTAAACTTGTCATTTAAGTTGTTGAACAATGCATGATTATATCTTAGATAGCTAGGTTTTATTTTTCTGAACATTTTGATATATTATTCATATTTTTCTGACTTATAAAATATTAGATATTGAATTTACAAGTTTATAATACTTTCTGAAATTAAAAAAAAAGTGCAATTACTTTTTATACCGGGGCAATGCAAACCCACAGTGGCTGACAGAGGGGCCCGGAGCCACCTCAGCAACCGCACACGCAAAAAGGGCTCAGGACATTTGTTTTCGGGGCAGAGCCTAGCCCTAGAGGCTGACTGGTGGGACCAGGTACACGCTGGCAAGCCATGCAGGCGCCACGTGGGACTCGCCGGCGAGCGCGTCGGCCAGCGGCCAAGGACGACAGAGGAGGGCGATTTGGGAAGCGCTATTGCATGCGTTCCAATCAGAGAAGCAACACGAACCAAATAGAAGTGGCGCCACTCGATTTGGGTCACCGGAACGACGACACGGGTGAGGTCTGGCGGCGGCACTCGGTGACTGATGGCGGCAGCGTCTTATGATGTGACAAGAAGGGGAAAATGGGTCAAGGGGAACCGCATGCTCGCCCTGAAGCTTAAGGACGCGACAGTGAGGCCGCAGGCGGAGAGGGTCGACAACATGAGCGGTGGTGGTGCTCGTCGGAGACAGAAGAGACGGCTGCGTTGGTGTTGACTGGAGGCTCCCCTCTTCGATTTCGTTGGCGGGGAAGGTAAGGTCGACGAGGCGGAGCTCCGGGGACCATCGGTTTGGCGAGGGAACGCCGAAGATGGCGGGGAAACGGCGAGATCGTCAGCTAGGTTTCGGGTGCTTACGGGAAGAAAGGGAGAGAGCTAGGGGAAGAGATGAGAGGATACGGCGGCGAGGACGAATCGCTGCGCCGTCGTTCGACAGCGGCGCCGGCGACACGCTGGTGTGTGCCTGCCTGGAGAAGACGACGAGCATGAAAGGTGAAGGGGTATCGTGCCTGGGATGGGCTGCACATGGGCTTGGTGGGCCGCAGAAGGCTGCTTGCAAGCGACAGGGAAGGAAGAAGAGGAGCTGGGCTACGGCCTAGCTTGCTGCTGCTCTATTTTTTATTTGCAGAATTGTTTTTCTTTTTCTGTTTTTGTTTTGTCTCTTTTGTAATTCATTTTGAAATATGTTTTTTATATTTCAAAAATACCATAAGGTTTTTTAAAATAGCTAACACACTAAGGGGCCCTAAAACAATTTGGGCTCCAAGGTTTTGGTAGTTTTCAAATACAAAACCATTTTGAATGGATTTTCAAGTGAGGAAGGAAATTAGGGTTATAGGGTTTTGTATTATATTCTTTAGTGCACAATTGAAAATATGATGCTCATGATGCACAAACAACCCTAAACAATGATTAATTAAAAGTGGGGTGTTACACCAAACTCAAGCGGGTGTACAAAACACTCGACAACATACCGGACCTCCGACGAACCAAACTCAAGCGAGATTGCCAAGCGGTACGCGGAGGAGGACCCAAACCAAGAAACCGACGACGAGTCGGGAGGGAATCGCCGCACGAGCGGCCACGATAATGGGAAACGACCTGAGCTATGCTACAGCAACACTCGCCTCAACGGCAAGCGTCACGGTGACGGGCGAGTCGACTTCGTCGCCAATGCCGGCTATGCCTCACGCGATCCCAAAAGCTTTCGCCGCAACGGAGGCCAACACCGCGATGGCGGAAACTGCAAGGCGAAGACAAGGTTCGATCCCGCGGCTCTCCTCAACCAGCCATGTGTGTTCCACAGCAGGGAGGGGAAACCCGCCACGCAAACGACCACCGACAACCACTCCCTGAGAGAGATCGAGAAGGCACTATGCGCAATGGAAGACCCTGACAACCACCCGCCAAATGGAGGAAAATTCGGCAACAACGCCAGCTTGCTTCACACCATCACCGGCTTCAACATGAAGCGCGAGAAGAAGGTCATCGCCCGCGCTATCGCCGTCAATGCAGTGTCCTAGGTCGACATCCCCCGGTTCCTCAACTGGTCCAAGCAAACAATCACCTGGAGCCGCGAGGACCACTCGCCACGGATCGTATATCCGGGCCAAGTCGCCCTGGTGGTCAAGCCCAAGGTGGGAGACTACTGGCTCCCCAAGACGCTGATGGACGGAGGAAGATCCATCAACATTCTATACCCAGACACATTCAGGCGACTGCAGCTCCCGCAGTCGATGATCGAGACGACCTACACCACCTTCCACGGCATCGTCCCCGGTCGGAAGGCGTACCTGGTCGGCAAGGTGACGCTGCCAGTCACCTTCAGCACACCAGCGAACTTCCGCACCGAGCGGATCGTCTTCGAGCTAGTGGCGTTCAACATCCCCTACCACTGTGTCCTGGGGCGTCAGGCGTTCGCTAAATTCATGGCAGCGCCCCACTACCCGTATGTAACACCCTCAAAATCGGCCCTATGCAAGTTTCAGCGCTTCCCGCCAAACCCGCATAGAAATGATTCAAAGGTGCCCACCAGGCACTTGCGTGCGGGTGGAAAATGAAGTAATATCATTACACAATAGTCCTCGATGGAACCCACAAAACATATATATACAACAGCGACTCAAAGAGTCAAGAATACAGATTTACAGTACAAAGATCCAAATCACCTTGAAAACAATACAGCGTCCGAGTACGGACAAGATGCAAATTGAGCTAAGAGCCCTGAAGAATAACCAATGGCGTCCATAACCCTGCCCAGGCCAAGCCGGAAGGTAACCCTTCTAACGACGTCGATCTCAAACCTGCTTGAACAAAAGGGGTGCCGACAAAGGGCAAAGGAAAAAGAGAGCGGTCAGTACTGAGGCCAGTACACGGCGAGACTAGAATTCGGCGGTCCTCGCCTACATAGGTATGGTGGACTGAAGCGGCAGCACAGCAAGCACTAAACAACCTATAGAGACTCGAGATAGCTGTCGACTATCAGAGAGGGATAAGAAAGACCTATTCGGAACCCACCTGATACTACCACCGAACATACCCATCCTGGTGTTTCCCCCTCGAGACCAAACGAGGAAGTCAACCGAGGAACTCACACAGTTGGCAATTTTTATTTATTCAGTTATCGTTGCATCAATTACTAGTCAGGTATAGATAGTTATCCTGATATAATAAGCAGTGGGCACTTTTAATTAACCATTCCGTTGTAGTTGTGACACTTACTAGTCAGATCCAATTAGCATGAGATATCCCAAACCCAGCAGTTGTTGGTACTTTTATTTAGCCATTCCGTTGTAGTGAATCTGATTACTAGTCATACCGGATACAAGTCAAATTATAACAGTAAATGTTAGTTGTAGTTGTCTATGATCGAGAACTGTGCTCCAAGTCGTCCATAACCGCGGACACGGCTTCTCGAAAAGATTTAACCCTGCAGGGGTGCACCAAAGTTTCCACACGCACCTACACCCTTGTTGTCAGATCAGGTAGGTACAAGATCACAAAACATACACCCAACGGTATGTCGACGGGGTTTCGGACACGATGTTTCCCAGACCCAAAGCAAGCACGGGGGGCCACCCCACTAAGCTACCCGTAACGAAGTCGGCCGGTCTCCGAGACGGACCCTGGGTTTGTGTCGACGGCTGTAAACGACTGGGAACCCGAAAGTGTGACTGGGCTTGTCGATACAGCGAAAACGTGTTACGGTCCTAAACAGTACAGGTGCTCCACGCACAATCTTAAATAAAGCAGTAAAGCATGGCATAAGTACAAGATAGTAATAAAGCCCCAAACTACTTTGTGGCCCCCGGTACAGTACTTTGAAATCAGGTACTAAATCGATGGGGGTGCCCACACACCCCACCTGTGGTTAGCGCGCTCGATCTCGGAACAGGTGTCAAGAACTCGGGGTCCTACGGGACACCAGTGAGCGGTTAAAAACCAAATATTGTCTATTACCCACCGGTGCCTCTGCATTTACCTACTTCCAATTTTAGTTATTAAACGGTAATTAAATCCATGATCAACTCCAACATTAAACATGCGGCATTACTCCAACAACTGTGGTACTTGACGACACGCAACAGCACTTGAGCAAACGACTACGACGCGCAAGTCCATCTATCTACCAATCAACAGGTAATAGGATGTGTCCAAGGCAATATAAGGCTGCAAGGGATTTCATGGGTATGAAAACTAGAGCATCGCAACACAGATAGCAATAGATCAAAAGGAAGAAACAAAGACTAAAAAGGTAAAATAGGTAGAAAGGGGGAGAATGCTCGCCTGAAAACATTGCCGAGGGTTCATATCCGGAGAACTTGTCGATACTCGCATCCACTCATCGTCCTAATCCGCGAAGAAGCAAAGCACTAGAAGAAACACCGGATGCAATATTTAATACTATGGCAAAAGATCCGGCATGATTATGATATCATGCAGATGCGGTGCAATTAGGCAATATTAAGCGGAACCGAGGTCCCGACAATTAATTAATGGTTCGAGTTATTTATCTACCCCGCAAATTAAGTGTTGGGTTAACAGGGCGAAACATGGCATCGGTTCGCTATACCAATTTAAATGGAGTCCGGAATAAGACAACGATATCCCGCAGATGGACTTCATATTTAATTTAGGTGAATCGCCTAAATACCCCCAACATCCACAATATGTATGCGAGTATGAACAATTTAATTTGCATCAGTTGATAATGTCATATTATAAAAATAATGGGGTCTCGGATAGGGAATCACATTAGGGTTCGGCGAACTTGGGCTCCGAGGGGTTCGGGGTTTGACAGGGTTCGACGGGGGAATGGTTCGACGGAATCGGTCTCGGACAACGGAAGTAGATCTTGTCGCATCCGGGAAGAAGGACTTGGTTTGGTGTCGGGGGCGCATTGGATTCGCCCGGGTCGGTGTCGATCTTGTCGTTGCGAAGATCTTGTCGTGTCCTCGAGGAAGTACTTGGCGTATCCATGTCGACGACCTTGGCCTCCAAGAAGAAGTACTTGTCGCATCTGTGGCCTTCGGGTCAAAGAACTTGGCACGCCAGGGTTCGGTCTTTCGACTCCGGGAGGATCGGTCTTCACATCCGAGAAGATGGTCATGGCGGTCCATGTAGAACCCACAGGGTGCGGCGTTGGATTGGTCTTGGCCTCCGGGATTAAAAGCTTGGCGGTCTTTAGGTCCACGAAGGCGTTCTCGGTGTTCTGCAGTCTCGGCCATCTGATCCGTCTAGTAGATCTTGGCACTCCGAGGGTTGGGGGTCTTCGGTCTCGACCTCCGGACTCCAGGGTGAACTTCCAGCAGGTTTTCTTGCACCTCTGGTCGTCACGGGTACAACAACATAGGGGGGGGGTCTTCTGCAAGCACACATATTGATACCACAATAGGAAGATCACACAGACATGTGCCACCATGGTTACAACACTACCTTCAGTTATTGAGAAGGCTTTCTCTGTCACGCAAAAACCAGTGGCCGGGGACAGGGCGGCAGGGGTAGCGGAAAGTGCGGCACGCACGCACGGGCCTGTGCGCGAGGAGGAGCTCGAGGCGCAGAAAAAGTCCCGCGACGAGGACAGCGGCGCTCTTGGCACGGGCGGAGGATGCGGGGCTCCCCTGCGGCAGAAGGAGTGGCCGGCGGCACAGAGCGTCGCCGGCGAGCGGCTTCGTGGCAGAGGATCTCTGGTGGCGGGGACGCGGCTCGGCGAGGGAGGAGGTGGGGCGGACCGGCGCAACGGCAAGGCGGTGATGAGGGGCCCGGGCCAGCACGGCTGCAGGGGCGGCCGGGGTTGGACGCATCGGCGGAGAAGGCCACGGCGTCAGGGGATCGGGGTTCGATGAGATCCGCCAGGGCGGCCGGAGGACGTCGCGTCCGCTCGCGGGTCCGGTGAGGTCGAGGCTGCGGAGCACCCTTGGCGGTGTGGAGGCGCACCGAGGTGGCGAGGTCGGGGCGGCGGGGTCGGCTCGGGCGACGTGGAACTGGGATCTGGCGGCGGCGAGGAGCTGGTGGGCGAGAGGGAGGAGAGAGTTGCGGGCGCCGGGGACGGGCGGAGGACGGCCGACGACACGCAGGAGGGGGAGGCCGGGAGGTCGCGGCGGCCACGACCAGAGGACGGGCGGGGGCGACCGGGGGCGGCCGGAGACGCAGGTCCCGGTGGCGTGGAGGAAGACGCGGGGGAGACGGGTGCGGTAGGTGGGAGGGGATGCTGTCGCGCGGGGATCGAAGTGGTGGACCAGGGCGCGGGGACCGGGGTGGTCGGTCGGGGCTGGCTGGGTGAGTGGGCCGGGCGGGGGAGTTGGGCGCGGGGAGTGCGTGGGGAGGTGGACCAGGTCGCGGGAGCGGGCGGGAAAAACGGCGGCTACGGGTGTGTGCGCGCCCAAGCGGAATTTTGTCCGCGCGTGGGGCCGGCCAGGGGGCCTGGGGAGAAAATCGGGCGGCTGGCGATTGGTGGAGATTTGGGGTCAGGCTGATGTGGCGAGCTGTGGTTGGCCGGGGTGATGTGGAGGGGGCTGGGTAGAATAGGATTGGGTAGTTTTAGGATTAGATATTTTTGACTAGGGTTTAGAGGTGGCCGGCCGGGCTTTCGGGTCTGGCGGGCTGCCTCCCCAAAAATAAAAAAAAATAAATTTTTTAATATTTAAAACGGGGCTTATGAAATCCGTTGGTAGACAAAATAAAAATAACCCGGAGACCCGAGTTTTAATTTGAATTAAAGACGGGGTATTTAGAAAACAAAATAGGTTTTTCCGAAAATAGTTTTATGCAAACAAATGCAAGATGACATGACGATGCACTAATGCAAGGTGGCATGATGACATGAGCATGCGGTCATGATGATGCGCAACACAAAAACACCGCGATTTCTAGTAGTGGTTTTTGCGGGGCGCCACACCGTACAACACGATGAAGCTCCCCGGGCCGTGCGGTATAATCACTGTCCACGGTGACCCCAACATGGCTGCAGAGTGCGAGGCCAAAGGCACCGAGCTCACCGACGCCGTCATAGCGGCAGAAGCCAACCACACAGAGGAGCTCGCCAAGTACGCGAGCGGGGTGAACAATGATGACCCCACCATACTCAAGAAGCCCAACTCGTAGGGTGGTGGATCCACCGCCTTCGAGGCAACGACGCACACTCGCACCATCAAGCTGGTCCCAGGCGACTCCAGCTAGACGGTGAAGATCGGGACGGGCATGAGCCGAGCGTAGGAAGGCGCGCTGATCGAGTTCCTACGTGAGAATCGCGACATCTTTGCATGGAAGCCATCCGACATGCATGTTGTCCCGAGGGAACTCGTTGAGCACAAACCAATGCCGACCCCAAAGCGCGACCCGTCAAGCAGTCGCTGCGGCCCTTTAATGAAGAGCGCCACCGAGCAATCGCCGAGGAGGTGCAACTTCTACTCGCTGCAGGCTTCATCCGGCCAATCAAATACTCCAAGTGGCTGGAAAACACAGTCTTGGTCGACAAGAAAAACATGACCTGGAGAATGTGTATTGCCTACACAAATAGGCGCATGCCCGAAGGAGCAATTCGTCCTCCCACGCATCAACCAAATCATCGACTCAACCGCGGGGTCGGACTCTCTATGCTTCCTCGATGCCTACTCTAGGTAAAACCAGATCAAAATGGCAGTCGAGGACGAGGAGAAGACGATATTCATCACGTCATTCGGAGCCTTGTTCTACACCGCCATGACCTTTAGCCTCAAGAACACCGGGGCGACCTACCAGACATGCATGCAGGAGTGCCTTGTGAGCCAAATTGGCCGCAACATCCACGTCTACATCGACGACGTGGTGGTAAAGTCCACTCGCCAGGGCGATCTACTCGCCGACCTGGCGGAAACCTTCGCCAACCTGTGGAGGTACAAGATAAAGCTAAACCCAGGAAAGTGCACCTTCGGTGTGCCTACTAGACATCTACTGGGGTATGTCGTCTCCAAGCACGGGATCGAGGCGAACCCCGCCAAGATCAACACGATCGCCTGGCTCGGCAGACCCGAGTGCCTGCGCGACGTCCAGAAGTTGGTCGTGTGAGTCGCGGCTCTCAGTCGCTTCATCCCCTGGCTAGGCGATAAGGCGATGCCCCTCTACCACCTAATGTGCAAGAACCCCACTTTTCAGTAGGACAAGGAGGCAGACGACGCGCTCCAAGCTCTCAAGGAGGTGCTACTCGCGGCACCGCTACTCGCCGCCCCCGTCAACAAGGAGCCCATGCTCGTCTATGTTGCCGCCTCTGAGCGAGTCGTCAGTGCCGTCATGGTCATCGAACGGTCAGAGGAAGGCAAGGAGCGGCCGATGGAGCGACCTGTATACTACATAAGCGAAGTCCTCACCGAGTCGCGCCAACGCTACCCGCAGTACCAAAAATTGGTATATGCGGTCTTCAGAGCCCAGCGGCGAATGCCGCACTACTTCCAGGAGCACCCAATAACAGTCGTCTCCTCAGCACCGTTGCAGGACATCATCCGCAACCGTGAGACGACCGGGCGAGTCGCCAAGTGGGCGTCGAGATCGGAGTACACAACATCAGGTACGAGCCGCACAAGGCGATCAAGTCGTAGGCTCTCGCAGATTTTCTCGCTGACTAGGAGGAGGCCCAACAGTCAGAGAAACTGCCATACCTCCATTACTGGAGTCTACACTTCGATGGCTCCAAGAATGCAGATGTTGCAGGGGCACGGATCATGCTCACATCTCCAAACATGGCCGAGTACGAGGCGCTACACCACGGCATGCAAGCAGCCAAGGAGATGAACATCAATCGTCTGCGCTGCTACGGCGACTCCGACCTCGTCGCCAGGCAAGTCGCCAGCACCTGCGATGTAGTCTCCCCACCATGGCGGCGTACCGCCAAGCTGCGGACCAGCTAGGAGGTCACTTCGCGGGCTACTCCGTCGAGTGGATTGACAGGCGGAAGAACGAGGAGGCCGACACACTCTCTCGCATCGGCTAGGCTCGAATCGCACCACCCGCCAGTGTATTCCTCGACACCATCACCAAACCTTCCGTTTCTCCCCCGAGGGAGATCGACATCGAAATTCCACTATAACCAGACGCAGCCCTGGTCGCGATGATCGCCGAGCCAACCGACTGGACCGCGCCATACGTCGCCTACCTAGAGGGAGACACCCTACCCGCTGATGAAACGGAGGCCCGGGTGATAGCAGGCCGCTGCAAATCCTTCATCATCATCAACGGCGATCTCCAAAAGCGCAGCGTGACTGGCATGTTCCGACGTTGCGTCCAACCCGCAGAAGGACGCAAGATCCTCCAGGACATCCACGCTGGCGACTACGGCCACCACGCTGGCGCTCGCTCCCTAGTCGCCAAGGCCATGCGACATGGCTTCTACTGGATCACCGCACATGTCGATGCGGTCGACATCGTCCAATGCTCGTCGGGTGCCAGAAGTACGCCAGTCAGTGTCAACACCCGGATTTTTCAATCCTAGATGCCTGTTATGCCATACATCGCAATCCCAGGATTACCATTTTTGCGAGACATAACAGAATTGGATACCATAGTACTTCATCCATTACAAACGATACATAAGTTCTTACACAAATAGGGATCTCATGGTCAGTTCTTAATACAACATCAAGCAGCGGAATACGTAATAATAACGGTAGCGTAGGCGAAGCTCCATCTTCGGGGTCACAGGCAATGCTGACAATGGGAGATGATCCTAGTTGTCGTAACCTTCCTGGGGTCCATCTTCCAGGTACTCCTCTTCATAGTCTGGCCATGGGAATATCCAGGGACAAAGCCATGAGTACTCTTTAAGTACTCGCAAACTAAAACTAACAAGTAAGGGGGTTTTTGGATAATAGGACACTAGGCTCTAGGGTTGTTTTGCAAAAAGCCAGGTTTATCTCTACTAAGTTCCAAAGCTAGTCACAATTTTATAACTCCTAAGTGGGATCCTGTAATTCAGGTCACAACTCTGTTGTGGTCAAGTCAAAGTCTCAATTCATTTCACAAGTCATTTTGGAAAAGTCTGACGGGGGAACAGTATGGCCACTCCAACTGTCCATAACCGCGGACGCGGCTATTCGAATAGTTTGACACTCTGCAGAGATTGTACACTTTCACCACAACATTCGACACATCTGTCAGGAACAAATCCTGAATTCACCATACTCAGTATGCGGATAATCAATCCTAACCTTTCAATTACACGCCCTAGTATAAGCACCTCTCCTGTGAGTTTGGCCTCCCAACCATGACCACTGTCATCTTGGGTACTGCACAGGTGGACAATCTTCACAAGGTAGCCTCAGCTCAGACCTTGGCCGTGAGGGAACTAATACTAAGGAATATAAGTTTCCAGTCAAGCCCTACCCAATATTCGGGTATTGTGGTTGTACGATAAAATTGGAATGGTATCGCATCCAGACAACCATCAGTTTTATATAGGGCTAAGGCTCATGCCTCAACATTTTTATCACCAGAATCATCAAGTGTTTGGAAACACATGTCGAAAACATTTAAATAGAATGATCCATCATTCCAAGGTTTTCATAACCATTTTTCCACCAAGTATTCCCATCTAAAAGTTGATCAAGTTTTATGCTTAGCACTAGCATCTACAGGTGAGGGTAGTACTAATGAGGGGTGGTAACTAGTGGAGTTTTACTAAGTCCAACATTATATCTTAGGCTGATATCAAGGTTTCTAGCTTAGGCCAAATTTTATGCTCTTTATGCAACCTTCAGCACAACTTTCTGGTATCTACCAAACTCTTAGGTAGACTCTAAGTAAGCTTTGATAAAGAAATAAAGTGAGAGGCTTGCTCATAAAACTAGGATTGGTTTATCAAATGGGTAATCTTGCAAGGGTTAGCTTGCATCAATGTCAATATAAGCTTGCTAAATTGCAAGTGTTAGCTTGCATAGGTCAACTTTTTTAGTAAGGCTTGCATTGGTATAGTATCTGCTTTCCTTGTGTAGAGCAGTGGTTGAAGTTCTCCTCGGCTTCCTCTTCGTAGTATCCTCCTTCCTCCTCGTATCCTTGGTCGGTACTAGCGTCTATGAATAAATACGAGGTACACAATCACCAAACAATACTTATCTACTTGCAATCATCACACACAAGGGTCCTATAGATGATCTAGCATCATCTCTAACATTACAAGGTTAAGACTTGGTTTAAATCTTTTATTTTTAGAAAAGTAATTTCTACTCATTGAAAAACTACTTAAGATTTAATATTCTCCAAACTAAACATGCGATCATGTTGACACATGTCATCACCACATATTGTAGTCCATGGGAATGTGATTTAAAGTGGTGTCACAATTTAATAATGTTTTACCCTTTTATTTTAATTAATTAAAGTGGCTAGAAATGCTTATGAAGCATTCTTTTATTACTTGAACATTATTTCTGCAAGTAAACCTATATATTTTTATATATTCTGAAAGGTATGGTTAAATGTGATTTTTGAGAGTTGGAATCAACTCAAAATATTTTGTGGTTTAACTTTGAAAAATGTTTGAATGCAGAAAAGCTTCTGCCTTGTTATTTTTACTATGGGTGATCTACAGATCCAATGACTTGAATCCAACGGGATTGGATTAAGCATTCACAGCCCTTTCCAACAAAATTGGTTTCATCCAATTTGGTGCACTGAATCGATCTGGGTTGATTTTTGAAGTTGGGTACAGAAGTGGGTTTGAATTTAAAAAGAAAAGGTTTAATTTGAATTGCTGGGCTGCGCGGGAAATTCTAACTGGCCGGCCTGCTAAGCGCAGGGCTCCCGTGGGCTACTTAAGTGGGTGTCCCCACTCGTCAGTGACACGGGGCTGGGCAAAGCGGTATGGGGCAACGTGGATCGTTCGATCTAGTTCTAATCCAATGGCTGAGGGTCATCGTCGACGCGAGACAGCTCCGGCGAGAACGAAACCTAGCGCGGCCAGTGAGGGGTGCTGGGGGCTCACCGGGGTACGGGCGAGGGTCGGCGAGGCGGGCGAACGACGAAGTCGACGACGGCGAACCTCCTGGTACTGGTGGCTTCTCCTAGGGCAGCTCCAATCGCTGGTTCCCTTCTTCTCCTGCAGCGGCAGGCTCCAGTGAAATTCCGGCAAGGTGGTGCTCGCCTTGCTCTGCGAACGGTGTGGCACGGTCAGTGAGGAGAGGGGAGTGAGATGGTGTGAAGAAATCGTGCGGGGGTGGCCTCTATTTATAGTCGAGCGAGGGGACCGTCGGGGCGCACGGTGAGCTCGTCGGGGGTGACGTTACAGGCGGCTAATGGCATGGGAAAGGGTGGGGGATGGTGCTGTGTCTCCTGGCGATGCTCAAAGACATGGTCGCGAGGCATGGGGCGATGTGGTTTGTTCTGGAACGGCCGGTGCTCTGCGCGGCAGAGGCGGCGTCTTCGACGGTGGGCGGTGGCTGTATGGCACGGGGCGGCAAACGGGGATGTCTGGCGGTCTCCTGGGTCGGTGGTGATCGTGTGTGCGCGCGGTGAGGGCGGCGCGCGGTCTGTGGACGCTGGTCGAGGGTGGCGCTCTGGAGCACGCTCGGCATGGTCTGGGCGCGGCTTGTGCGCGTGGTCCAGGGCTTGGCAACGCTCGCGGCTGGGACAGTGAGTGGCGGTGGATGGTGGGCTGCCTCCCACACAAGGTTGGCACGGCTAGTTCTTCCTCTAGCCTGCTGTCGACTATGGGGTGGCATTGAGGTGCTCGGCTGTTCACCATTAATGACAATGGCAAGCTCACAGGGGTTCTAGTGTTGGGCTAATATTTCTAGATGATCTACTGAGTTGTGTGTGAGCTAACTAGGGAACAAGTTAGGCAAGAATCACTGCACACTATAGTGTTTGTTGTTTTGTTTGATTTGTGTCTGCAACCTGTTTGATGAAATGGCCGCATGAAATCAAGTTTTGAATTTTGAAACGAATTTTGGTGGGTTTTCTAGATTGGTGCTGGTGAGTCTGCATATGCTTGGGCTTTGAAAGTTGAGGTTGTTTGAGTGGTTTTTGAAAAAAGTGGGATCTTCCCATATGAAGAAGATTCAATTTTCAATTGTCATTTAAACTATGCATTTGAAAGTTTCTGGATGATCACAAAGTGGGCCTTGATACTTTGTTATGAGTACATTCAAGGGGTGCAAATATCCAGAAAAGTTTCAGTTAGGTTTTGAAAGTTTGAGACAGCCAAAGTAGGCATGGGAGTTAAATTGGTCAAAATGACCATTCACTTAATATATTTGTTTTGATTTACTTGTCTTTAGGAAAAGTGTGGGAAATGTTTTAGATGATGTTCATTTCACCTAAGAAACATTTTACAAGCAAGGGATCACACAAACAAGGTGGTTTTTAAAGAAATTAAAAATCCATGCATACACATATACATGCATTCATGAGTTTATTTAGAAAAGTTTTTGTTAACCCTAATCTTGATGATTAGTGTTTGATGATCTAAGTTTGGTAATTTTTGGGATGTTACAGTCAGACTCACGTACCGAGCTCGGCGCTCAACACCATCCCCATGACATGTCCATTCACCGTATGGGGCATGGACATGGTAGGCCCCTTCAAGAAGACCCCCTCTGTCTTCACCCACCTCCTTGTCGCGGTCGACAAATTCACAAAGTGGGTGGAGGCCAAGCCGGTCCGCAAGTGCGACGAGAAGACAACAACAAAGCTCCTACGCGAGCTCATCTATCGCTACGGGTTCCCGAATAGCATCATCACGGACAACGGCACCAACTTCGCCAAAGGAGCCATGGCCGAATTTTGCGAGGAGCACAACATACGACTCGACCTCGCCTCAGTCGCCCACCAGGAGTCCAACGGCCAGGCGGAACGCGCCAACCAGAGCATACTCCACGGCCTGAAGCTGCGACTTCAAGCCGTACTCGAGTGAACTCCTGGGTGCTGGGTCAAAGAGCTCCCCTCCGTCATCTGGGGCATCCGCACCTCCGTCAATAGGTCGACGGGATTCACCCCCTTCTTCATGGTGTAAGGTGCCGAGGCCATCATGCCAACCGACCTCGAGCACGACTCGCCTTGAGTGGTCAACTACGCGGAGGCCGACAATGAGCTCCCACGCCAAGACGGAGTCGACCAGCTCGACAAAGCACGCGACCTAGCTCGCTCCCGCACTGCCATGTGCCAACAAGGGCTCCACCGCTACCACAGTCGGCGAGTACGAACCCGGACCTTCCACAAAGGCGACCTGGTACTGCGTCTGATCCAGGATAAGAAGGGCATGCACAAACTCTCCCCCCTTGGGAGGGACCATTCTCCATCGGGCGAGTCCTGGGCAACGACGCCTACTACCTCGTTGACATCCGAGGCAATGGAAAACTCGACATCAATCGGTCATGGAATGTAAAACTCCTACGGAAGTTCTACTCCTAGAACTCCAGACATGTACCTCCCACCCGCTATGAAATAAAGCATACCGATTCGCACAACGTGTGTCCACTCTCTGTATCTTGTGCCACTCGCACTCGTAATAACAGCACTATGCTACTCGCAGAAGTCAACCCTTGGTGCCGCGACCAGCACGGCCAAGTAATGCGACACGAGGGCATTGAAGAATTCAGGCCTCATATCGTCCATGAAAAAAGCCAACCCGGAGCCCCATCGGAGTCGCCTAGCTCGACTAGCTTTCCGAGCCAAGACAACTGCATTCGCTTCCATAGCGACCCAGTCCTCCACATCCTCGGTGCAGCGACTCGAATGGCAAAGTACCACACTCGGGGAGCGACGCCAGCCCAAACAGGAGCGGCCAGGAAAAAACGCCAAGGATGAGAGCGTGTCCTGGACTTTCCACGCGACTGATATCATGGATCAGGTGGGGTGACGCGCCTAGCACAACGCGCCCCGTCCTCACCTACCTCGGGCACGCGACTGGAACCGCCAAGTACCACGCTCGGGGACTCGGCCACCCGACCCTGTTCGCGCCCGGGAAAACAGCTAAGTACGGAGCACCCCTCAGAGTCGCCATGCGACTGGCTTTCCGAGCCATGGCAAGTCGACCTTAACTTACTAATATTTCAAACAACACATAAAAACGAGGTCAACCCCATTAAAGGGCGGACGCGCTCGGGGACTTGCACAACCAACAATCAAAACACAAAACATTGACAAAAGCACGCTTACTTTCCATCAAACTGCAACATTTGTTCGCTTGCAAGGGTAGTTACATACTTATCCTAACTAATGCCGATCGGCAAACTATTCTACTTCGCAGGCTTCGACGATGAGGCGGCATCGCCCTTGCGACTGTGGATGAAAGGAATCCACGGGTTCGACGGGTAGGTCGTGAGCTCACCCGCCATGGCCGCATGGAACGGCTGCTCCACCTTGAATTCACGGTGCGCCGGCTCGGGGTCGTTCGGGGCGACAACCGTTTCCTTGTAAGTAATGAGGTCGCCCATTGCCCACACCCGGTCGGAATACACCGCAGCCCGCTCGGTTAGCTTCAGCACCTCAGCGATTTCGACTGCGCCCGTCGACAAAGGATACCAACTCGTGACGTCGTCAAGGTCGAAGTTGTCTAGAAACTGCGCGAGCCCAAGGCTCAGCGCAGTCGCCGCACCACGACGGAAGGCCGACCGCGTCATGAATTCCACAACCACCGGCGCCTTCTCCAGATAGCGCCAAACCTCGACGAGGTCGCTGAGAATCACCTCCGTGGGAGAAATCTCCTGCAGATACACCCGAATGCAGCTCGCTGACAGCGCGGTAGAATAAACCATATTGGTGACGCATTGCCGCGCGTCATACGACTGCGTTTCTTCGGCATTATCAGTAATTAGGCCTCCAACAAAATAACGAGACCCACACGCTCGGTGACTCGCCAAAGTAAAACTCACCAATCAACGGGCGACAGCGCTCCATGATGAAATCTTGAAGACCGGAGAGGTCATTTTGCAGCCCGGCGACGAGCGCGTCTGACATCTTCTGTTCTTCAACAGTAGAGGCAACGACTGCCTTGGCCCTCCCATCTGCCGAGGTCACCTCCGCCTTTCCCTCCTTGAGCTCACGCTCCAGGTCGGCAATTCGCTTCTCCGTGATGCTCAAGGACGACCGTGCAGCCGTCAATTCACTCGCCGGAACGAGGCCCTGACGAGCCTTCTCCACCGCGGCTGCGCTGTCCTCTGCATCAACAACATCACGATTACGAGAAGAACAAGTTTATGACCAGGATCAAGCACGACGAACACTCACCCGTAGTCGCTCGAAGCTGCTCATTCGTTTCCCGAACAATGAGGAGCTCCCTCCCCACACGCTCCCTGGCGGCAAGCCGCTCCGCCGACTCGCGCTGCAGGCCCTGCGCACCCATGGAAGCGTCAGTAACGAAAATCCTAAGTGCCTAGCCGCCAAAATTCAGCGACCAGCCACTCGGGGACTGGATAGCAGAGAAATTTCTAAGTGCCTAGCCGCTGAAATTCAGCGACCAGCCACTCAGGGACTAGGCTCGAAAACAATAAGAATCCAACCACTAAAATTCAGTGGCCTGATCCTCGGGGACTGGACATACCTGGATGGAGGTGCCTAGCATGTCGTGAAGCTACATTGCATCCACCGATGGGAACACGAATGGAGTACACCCGCGATGCTGCTCGACCTCCGTGCCGGCGGCCTCGGGCAGTTGGCTCGATGGCACCGATGCACTCGCCGTGGATGCCCTTGCTACAACGCGAGGGAACATCGCCACCGCGGCTCCCGCACCACTCGAAGGCACCGCTGTGACTCCGTGTCCACCATAACCCTCGGGGCTGCGTCCACTGCAATTGGAGGCTCGCTCCGGGCGACCGCCGGTTCGTCCAAAATTGTGATGACCTCGTCGCCCTTTGCTTTATTTGCGCCTTCAGCAGGAACCTCGACCTCTTCGCCCTTCCTCTTCTTCGAAGGGTCAACTGGTGCCTCCGCGGCACCCGATGGAACCTAGGCCACCTAAGGGTGACCTATCTTCTTCACTCCAGTCCTGCGGAACAACTCCGTTAGTGAACTCGATAGTCGGACATAGGTCAAGCAGAAATGAAAAGAGTGAGAAACACTCACTTGGCGACTGGGATGAAATGCAGGCCAGTACGAATCCTTGCCGGCTTCTCCAACTCCGGCCCCAGTTTCCGACTGAGGCCCATCTCGAACACACTCTACGCCCAAGACACTGACGGCTTCTTCGAGGCTGAGGCCGCTGCAGGAGCTTCAGTGGCGATCGTCATGGGAACTCCCCTCGGTGGCGAGGTCCCCGTGGCTGGAGCTGCCACGAGCCCGGTGACTCGGACGAAGGGCGACGGCTTGATGCCCATGGCATCTCGCCTTCCGCAATGGCCGCTTCGGTCGCCGCGGTCGCATGTGCCGGTGCGCCGGCTTTAGCTTCCTCGGCTGCGCTGGTAGGATCGAAGCTACTCGCGAATCGAGGCGGTGATACCGGCTTAGCCGGCTTCTTCTTCTTCGATGGCGGTGGTTTCTTCTTCGACGGTGTAGCTTCGCACCGCGAGGTGTGTTCGGGGAGTTCGCTATGGTCTTCGTCGTGATCCTCGAGGATCTTGCTGGCCTCGAGCTCGCGCTGGTGCTGCCCGCATGTTTTTTCGAACCATGGGTGCAGCCACTTCCATAGCCTCGTCGCCACCGTCGTCATCGTCATCGTCATCATCGACCCCGTCACTTCTGACGTCGCCCTGGTCGGTTAAAGACTCTCTATAGTCTTCAGCGGACGAGGTCGAGTTCTCTTCGTCCGCGGGTGGGAGCCAACCTTCCACCACCTGGAACAACTGCAATGACAAAACAAATCAGCATAACCGCGAATCCAAATCTGCGACTGCGAATATACAAGAAAGGAAGTATTTACCGTTGGGGCCTCGCGCTTTGTGGTGTAAGGAGTGACCCGGCCTTTGCATCAAGATAAACCACCAAGGTGATCTTCTTTAGGGCCAGGGTGTAATCGTTGAGTCTCCACTCGTCGTGGCAGGACTTCGTCGGGTCATCCTTGCCCGTGTACTCATACATATAGTGGGCGCGGCTAGCCAGGGGCCCGAGCCGTCGCCCGAGCCAGCAATTGTAAAGGTTGATGGTTTGGAGGCCATTATTCGTCAGGTTTGCGAATGGTTTGCAGCATCTCATCGACGACCATCTACTGGTCCAGCGGAAGATTGGTGACTTGGGGCCGACGTGGCTCGGGCCGGTTGGCGGAGTACGTCAGAAGCGCCACCTCATCGCCCGACGGCGACTCGGTCACGTAAAACCAGTTCTTCTTCCACTCATTCGCTGCTTTAGCGGGCAGCATCAGATCAAAAAAGGATGCCTTCGACTTCAGCTGAAAGGTCAGGCCGCCCGCGGCCAGCATCGGGCGACATGCCTCTTCGCGTCTGATTCTCCCGTGGAACAAATCTTCCCATAGGGGGAAATATGGACGGCAACCCAGATAGCACTACCAGAATGCCACGAAAATGGCGATCTGCTCGATGCTATGTGGCCCTAGATCTGACGGTTGGATGTCGTAGTAGGCGCAGAAGCGACGGAAGAGGGAAGTGGGGAATCCGAGCCTCCGCTCTAGATGACTGGTGAAGCAGATGAATTCTCCCTCGCGTGGATTTTGGGCCACCTCTCCGGCCGTGGGGATGCGCGATCTCCCGGCGCGGAGGATCCCTGCCTCCTCGAACAACTTCAACATCGCTTTTGTGCACTTGGATCTGCCCCACGGTTCCGCTGGAGTGGCCATCGATTGAGGGATCTAGGGCTATGAGTCTCTCTAGGTCGCTCTGGTAGCTGCATGGAATGGAGAATTGGGAATGCACGAGATTGGAGGAAGTGAGGGAAGTGTTTTCCCCTCGCCGGTCACTCTCTTTATATAGCGGTGGTTACCCGCCATCTTCGGGGAGCCATTACCGCGCAGTAATTACTCCGATATTACCGTTGGATTACCCAACGACTACTTTGACCAGCGCTGATGGTCCAACTTCATCCATTCGACTCGCTATCTTTAGCGACTTGACGATTCACTGACCTGATCACTATAACAGTGACTTAACCACTCGCCGACCTAGTCGCCAAGTTGTTATCTGACTAGTCGTCGTTCTTGCGACTAAAATGACTAGTTCCTTATTTTATTCCGGGAGTCCACCACCGATTCAACTGGGCGTCCGAATTGGACCCGCATACTCCGACTGCACATGAACACCATCGACGAATCAACGATGGCCTCGGGGACTACTGATGGGGATATGCCAACCGGGGTGTACCCAGCTAGACGTTTCCTTCTGGCCCAAGCTGCCAACGAGTGGGCATGTAGGACGGCGACTGGATCGAGACCTGGCAAGGATCCAGGCGACTAGAAGCTAGAGGCCTAGAAGCGTAGCTAGGCCCAGTCGGATTAGGTCAAGAACCCTCTAAATCCTTAACTAATTCGGTTGTAGATCTGTAAACCCTATCAAGGTGAGCCTATATAAACCTCCCTAGGGTACGCATAGAGGACATGTTCCATCATACACCCTAGCGACTCGCCGCCTACTTGTCGAGCTCGCCCTTGTACTCTCTCCATAATACAATCTAGCAGGAGTAGGTCTTTACCCTCCGGGGGGGAAAACCTGGGTAAATCCTTGTGTCTCCGCCCTCATCTCGCATAGCAGATGACTGGCAGCCCTTGCCCTTTGTTCTACCATTTGTTGCCGATTGCAGGATCTACCGTGGCCATTCCCACGACAATTCATATAGTTGTTTTATTAATCAAAAAAAATCCATAACATGAATATTCCACCCTTGTTTGCTAATACCAGTCATAGACTTAGCAAAATTCCATAGCATGAATATTCCACCCTTGTTTGCTACTAGCTAGGCTAAGCATGATAACATAACAAGTTTCTTAACTTAGAGAAAATTCCACCAAGACTACAACTACTAGGATTTCCCAAGGCATAACATAGTATCACTAGTGCATAGTCAAAATATCACTAGTGCATAGTCAAAATATCACTAGTGCATAGTCAAAATAATAGGACAAAATACATGAAGCACCACTTGCCTTGATAGTTGGGGGAGTAGCAACAGTCCTCACAATCACAATCACCACTATCACCAAAATCTACACATAAAATTAAAGCACCAAATTCACATTCAAATAATCAAACAAAATATTCATGAATGCATGCAAATGCAATGGAATAATTTTTCTACACGAAACAAGTCAAACCAAACAGTACTGAACATAATGTAAACTTTCTAAGGTTCTAATAAAACAAGTTTCACTCTAAAACAATTTTTACAACATTTTATATAGCCAAAATAGGCCTATAATTGGTTCTGCAAGTAATTCTATTTTTTTCAGAAGAAAAAAACCAAAACAAGTCCACAGTAGTGTAGGTTTTATTTTTATGAATCCAATGATATATTATTTAATTTTTTTGGACAAACAGAACTAAAGATATGAATTTTACAAGTTTAATCAACTAATAGATTCAAAAACAGATTTTAAATCGAATTGTCAGACACGTGGACGCATCTGATTGGATGATACCGATTCGTGCAGGATCATGCTTCCACGTTGTTGGATTAAGTTAGATCCAATGTGCCAGATCTAAACGTACCCCTTCGCTAATGATCTAATCTAAACCGCCAGAACTAAATCCTACGGGCCAGATTTCATTGACCAAAGGCGAGCGGCGCTGATGGCGCTGGCGGCGGCGCTTCTGTCGGTGATGCTCCGGTGATTCTAGAGGGGGCTAGGGGTAGTGGCGAGGCTTACCAGTGGTGTCGTCTGCGCGCGGGTTTGGGGACGAAGGGATGATGTGGTGCAGGGTCTAGTGTCAGTGGCTGCGGGGTAGGTTTCGCGCGGGTGAGAGAGAGAGAGAGAGGGAGAGAGAACCCCGGGTGGGATTTTGGGCCAGGAGTGGTACTGAGCTTAAAAGGTAGCGTCTGCTTTTATTTTTTTCTTTCACCTTTTCTTTTTTCCAAGTTGATTTTTAGGAATGAATTTGAAACCGTAATTCAAAAAAGTTTGAATTCAAATATTTTCTAGGTTTTTGTACTATGAACCTTGCACTCAAAAGTGTGACAAAAACATCTGTTCACTCGAACACACCTTGGTCTTTTGAAAATAAAAATTAAAAACATGCCTCATAAGAATAATAAAATGGGAATAATTATTGGTTTTATTTGGTTTCAAAATTTAAATTTTTTTGTGTAAGATCTAGATTCTATGATGATATCAATGCAATGCATGCTTTTACAATTCATGAATTTTGGGATGTTACAAATCTAACCCCCTTAAGATGAATCTCGCCGTCGAGATTCGGATTGGCTAGCAAATAGGTGAGGGTGGTCTTTCCAAAGATCATCTTCTCTTTCCCAAGTTGCTTCTTCTTTGATATGGTGATTCCATTGTACTTTGCAGAATTTGATAGTCTTAGTATGAGTAACCCTTTCTACAGTCTCGAGAATCTTGATAGGCTTCTCTTCATAAGTGATATCACTCTCCAACTGAACCTCTTCCAAAGGTATAGTGTCCTTCAATGAAGTTTCTTCCATTTCTGGATGACACTTCTTCAACTGACTCACATGAAACACATTGTGAACTGCTGACAGTGATTCAGACAATTCAATCTCATAAGCCACTTCTCCTTTGCGGCTCAAAAATCTTGAATGGTCCAACATATCTTGGTGCCTATTTTACTTTGACTCCAAATATTTTCACACCACGAAGTGGTGAGACTCTAAGATAAGCTCTATCACCTACCTCATAGGTTACTTCTCTATGCTTTGGATCTGCGTAGCTCTTTCGTCGGGACTGGTCTATCTTCAATCTATCCTTTACCAATTTAACTTTCTCTTCAGCTTCCTTGATCTGTTCTGGTCCGAACAAATTTCTTTCTCCTACACCACTCCATAGCAATGGCATAGTACACTTCCTTCCATAAAGAAATTCAAATGGTGCCATCTCAATGCTTGCTTGATAGCTGTTATTGTAAGAGAATTCTACGTAAGGCAAACTTTCATCACAACTAGCACCATAGTCTAGATCACATGCCCTCAACATATCTTCCAAAATATGATTGGTCCTTTATGTCTGTCGAGGGTGAAAAGTTGTGTTGAACTCTAACCTTGTTCCCAATGATTCATGCAGTTGTCGCCAAAAATGCAAAGTGAACTGAGTTCCCCTATCATACACAATACGTTTAGGTACTCCGTGTAGACATATTATCCTGTTTATATAAATCTTATCTAACTTAGCACTTGTATAGGTAGTCTTCACGGGTATGAAATGAGCCACTTTAGTTAGGCGATCCACAACAACCCAAATGGAATCATATCCAGACCTGGTCCTTGGCAATCCGGTGATAAAGTCCATTCCAATCTTATCCCACTTCCAATCAGGAATAGGTAGTGGTTGCAATAATCCTGCCGGTTTCTGATGTTCCGCTTTCACTCGACTACACACATCACACAAGGCAATATGTTCCGTGATATCTTTCTTGAGATTGTTCCACCAAAATATTTCCTTCACATCCATGTACATTTTGGTGTTACCTAGATGAATGGAATATGGTGAGTTGTGTGCTTCTTGCAGAATCAATTTCCGAAGCTCCGGATCTTGTGGAATGCAGATACACTTTCCATACCATAAGGTACCTTGTTCATCTTCATGGAATCGTTTAGCCTTTCCTTTACTAATTCTATCTTTAATCTCTTCAATTTCCTTGTCCAAATTTTGGGCTTCTTTGATCTTGTCCAACAATGTGGGTTGAACATCCAATGACATGAGATATCCTTCAGACACTCTCTCCAATCTGAGATCTTTGAATTGGGCACACAGATCATCTGGAAATTCTCCCTTAGTAAGGCCATTCACATAAACCTTACAACTTAAAGCATCTGCTACAACATTTGCTTTATCGGTATGGTATTGCAAACTCAAGTCATAGTCCTTGATAAGATCTAGCCATCTTATTTGTCTCATATTGATTTCCTTCCGAGTGAAGATATATTTCAAACTCTTGTGATCCATGAACACTTCACAAAGTTTTCCCAAAAGATAATGTCTTCATGTTTTGAGTGCATGGAGAACAGAGGCTAACTCTAAATCATGAGTAGGATAATTCACTTCATGAGTTTTGAGTTGTCTTGAGGCATAAGCCACAACTTTCCCTTCTTGCATCCAAACTCCACCAAATCCTTGGTGAGATGCATCACAATAGACTTGGAAATCCTTCTCCAAATCTGGAAGACATAAGACTGGTGCTGACACTAGTCTCTTCTTCAATTCTTGCAAACTGATTTCACATCCTTCAGTCCAATCAAACTTCTTTTCCTTCTTAAGTAACTATGTCATTGGCTTAGCTACCTTTCAGAAATTCTCAATGAATCTTCTATAGTATCCTCCCAAGCCTAGGAAACTACAAACTTATTTAAATAACTTGGGAGTTTCCCACTCAGTTACAGCTGACACCTTTGCGGGATCGACAGCTATACCATCTCCCGACAGAATATGTCCAAGAAATCAAACTTCACTCAACCAAAATTCACACTTACTGAACTTGGCATACAACTTGTGCTCCCTGAGTTTCTCAAGTATCAAACACAAATGTTCTTCATGCTCTTCCTTGCTCTTGGAATAGATCAAAATGTCGTCGATGAATACGACAACAAACTTGTCAAGAAAATCTATGAACACCTTGTTCATCATGTTCATGAAATATGCTGGTGCATTTGTCAATCCAAACGGCATCAATGTATACTCATACAAACCATACCTAGTGGTAAAAACATTCTTAGGTATGTCTTGCTCTCTAATCTTTAGCTGAAAGTAGCCTGATCGAAGATCAATCTTTGAGAACACACGGGCTCCTTCTAAATGATCCAATAAATCATTGATTCTATGCAAAGGGTACTTGTTTTTTATAGTCACTTCGTTGAGTGAACGGTAATCTATGCATAACCTTTGACTTCTATCCTTCTTCTCAACAAACAGAACTGGTGCACCCCAAGACGAAGAACTTGGTTGAATAAATCCTTTCTATAACTATTCCCCAAGTTGTTTCTTGAGTTCTTTCAACTCATCAACTGACATCTTGTAGGGTCTCTTTGCTATTGGTCCCGATCCTAGCAGTAAGTCAGTTAGAAACTACACATCTCTATCTGGTGGCATTCCTGGTAATTCTTCTGGAAACACATCCGGATATTCCTTCACAACTGGTACACCTTCTATGCTAACCCCCTTAAGAGAATTTAGCTTACTCCCTTTAGATTCAAAGTTAGAGTTGAACCTAATCCATTTATTATCCGGGGTTGTGAGTGTAACAGTATGATTGGCACAATCTATTACTCCTTCATACTTATTCATCAAATCCATGCCCAAAATAACATCCAATCCTTGGGGATCTAGGATTATCAGACTAACTGATAACTTATATTTTCCAAATTCTATCACTAGATCATGACATCCAAAATTTACTATCATCGCTCCACCGGGAGAGCTTACTTTAATTGGACACCCAATAGTTTCAGTTGGAAGTCCATTTTTATCAGCAAATGCTCTTGATATGAATGAATGTGATGCGCTGGTATCAAAAAGAACAAGTGCTGGAAAAGAATTAAGCTTGAACTTACCAGCCACATCATCAGACTCTTCATAAATTTCCTCCACATTGATGTGGTTCACTTGTCCCTTATGAAAAGGGTTGCGCTTGTTGGCTCCCTCAGCCTTCTTTTCTGGGCATTCATCTGCATAGTGCCCAGTTTTCTTACACTTGAAGCACTCAACCTGACTGATGTCCCTTTTTATAGGCCGACTTCCATTGTCATTTCCACTGTGGTGGCTCTTGTGTCCACTCTTGTGGTTCTTATATCTATCATTGCCATGACTGCGGTGGTGCTTGTTGTCATGGTGACGGTTACTGTTGTGGTGGCTGTTATACTTCCCATGTTTGTGAGACACAGAACCTCCACTATCATCACCAAGGGAACGCTTGTGAGACTATCACGAGCTGTGCTTGTCAAAGTGATGCTTCCTCTTCATGTTCTCAACCTGCTTCATCTTGCTTTCCAAGATGGTGGCCTTGTCACATAGTGATTGATATGTTGGGACATAGGCAATAGAGAGCTGCAGGGTCATCTCATCATTTAGTCCCTCGAGGAATTTCTCCTTCCTCTTGGCATTAGTATCAACCGCATCTGGTGGATAGAGTGCCAGATTGTTGAACTCCTCAATGTATTCTTCCACACTACGGTGACGCTGCTTCAGATTGTGGAACTCCTTCTTCTTCAAGTTCATCAGTCCTGATGAGATATGGGCAGTGCAGAAACCATCTTCATATATGGCCCAAATCACATCTTCAAGGGGAGTAGTGATTTGGAAGTTGTCCCACCATGTGGTTGCTGGTCCTTCAAGTAGATGTGCTGCAAATCTGACCTTTTCTTCATGTGTGCAGCCTACAGTGACCAAGTCCTTATTCAAAGAGCGTAATCAGTCATTGGCTACCATTGGATCAGTGGTTCCCGAGAACTTGGTAGGCCTCAACTTCAAAAACCTTGTAAGCAAGTCAAAGGCTAGTGGGTTGTTTTGGTTGTTGTTGTTGTTGTTTTGATTCTGGTTTTCCATGAATTGGGTCATCATCTGCATCAACTGAGTTTGAGCTATCATCATCTGCTGCATCTCGGGATTGATGTTGTTGTTGTTTTTGTTGGGATTGGCACGATAGGGAGGCATCTGTGGTTTCAATAAGGATAAGTAATGAGATATAGCCCATAGATGCTAACATGCATAATACATCACATAGCAACAATCATAAAATAATCAAACACCAAATAAACTTAGAGTTTAAACAACATGAACAACAAGTTTTGGAAAAGTAAACACACTAGCAAGCCATCCACATGTTGGATGATCCTTGTGACTCGATAAATAAATGGATGATAAAAGAATAGATAGCTGAGTAGTCAACACTACTCCTCCATGTCGACCTCCTTGCCCACCAGAGTAAGTCCATCTGTCTCCCTGGTTGTCTTGTACTCTTCCACATTGGTGGTCAAGGCCTCAATCTTCGCACGAAGGGCTCTCTTCTGCGAGCGCATCCTCTCTATCACTCCATGCTGGGTCTCTAGCTCAAGGTCCTTGAGCTCTATCTCGGTCTTAATGTCCTTGATCTTCTTGTTTCTGTCCTACACTCTCTTATCATGATTCTTGAACTTCTTGTCCTGGCTCTCGAATCTGGCCTCCATCTTCTTGATGATCTCGTCCTGCTCCGCGAAGATCTTGTCCTTCTCCCTCAACTAAACCTGAAGCTCGTCATTGCTAAGCATGACGTTGGTCCTATCTGTGTTGAGGTGTCTAATGAGGCTCTCTAGGTCCTGAAGGTAGAGACGAATAGGCTCGATTGTCTATCTAGTAGCATCCTCATACACTACAACCTCACCCTGCTTGTCACGTCTCCCGAACGGGTGGAAGTAGAGGCCCCAGAGCTCGGTGGAGTGACGTCTGCAGAGGCGTCCAAGTAGCTCTTGCATGACTACGTCTAGACCCTTTTCCTTGTCATCATGCATTAGCTTGAAGGTAATCTCCTGCGTGAGTGGCTCCGTCTGGCGTCTAGGCTGCGAGACTCTAAAGCCCCAAAGATCCTTCCTCTCGAACATGGTCAGCTGAAGTGCCTTAATACTAGTAAGTGGGAGGTTGATCACACTAGTGAGCTCCATAAGACGAGAACCTAAACGAGTTTCCTTAAACTCCTCGGCAGTACTGACAACAAAGCTAGGCATCTATTGCATAATATAAAGAAAAATTAGAAAAAATACAATTAGAGAGAACTCACAAGATAACCAAAGCACAAATCATACTTTCTACAATAAAAACATGCAAGTCATGGCATACAATATTCTACCACAAGCACTAATGTTCAAACATAACTTAGACAAATTTTTGCGAAAAAAAGACAAGTGTGGTGGTCCAACTATCGGAGTACATCATAATTCTCACTCATATGTTAAGTCTATGATATCCTCCCTTATACGTTTTATGGAGGTCTCTAAGTCTTGGGTATAATTCTTCTCCTCACTAAGGTCATTTTGAGTGTTGAGCATTCTACACTTGAGTCTTTCACCAAGCTCCTTGATAGCATTCCAAGCTACATTTCTTGTAGAGTCAAAGAATGACATATACATTTCTAAGTTGGTGACCATGCAGAATCCTGACTCTTTGTGGTTTTCTCCCTTGTTTTTGTACAAGTGGAGTTGCACCCACCAATATTATTCTTCTTCATCCATCACTGGAAATCCCTTGTACATGGCTTCACCATGTATTCCCAAGCTAACCATGAGGTTTTTCAGTGCCTTGGGAAACTCCGTCTCACATTCTAACGTCATAGTCATGAGCGTTCCCTTCTTGACAGCTTCGTTGATGGTGGCCATCTAAAAATAGATATGAGAAACAAGATTAGGAAAGGTTTACGAGAAGAAAAAGACAATTGTGGAATTTTTAAAGAGTTGCATTTCTCCTCGTGGTTTCCTTAGTCTAATCCAACTTAGGGTCATAATCCTACAGGAAACACAGTGCTCTGATACCATCTGTAAGACCCCACCTTTTAAAGGTAAAGGCCCTGTGATTACAATGCTAGTCCCTAGATCAAATACTAGCATCCACAGTTTAAGATGAAGTACATGGATACAAAGTTCGTTATTACATCGTCATTCCAGATATAACATAGTATTTACAACTCAATAGCCCAAGGCTAGTACATAGAGTTCATAACATAAAGGAAATAACTATAAGTCTTCATATTCATGTGTCACAGGCAAGCATGTTGAGTGTAGAGTCACAACCATAATCTCCATCAGAGTAACCTGCAACATCATAACTTACAGCCATAGTGGGTCAATACATTTGGAATTGTATTGGCAAGTGATACCATAGTAAAATAGTAGTACCTAAAATCTATATGAACTTGGCTAAGTGTAGCTTAGGGTTGCTTTGCTAAAAATAAGGTTTTCCTTATTAGTTGAAAACACTAAGTTTTTGTTTGTCAAAAACCCCCAAGGAACCACCAATAGACATTGGTGAACCTTTACACTTGTTTAACCATAAGTTTTTAACTTAGAAATTGGGATGAGGAGATCCTTGATTGCTTCAATTTCTTTGATGATCAATTGTCCATTGCCGGGTACACGGCTAAGTACTTAGGTTTTACACTCTCGAGAGGTGCTGCACTTTACCCACAAGACTCGACATGCATCGAGACGAGACCTTTCAAAAGCATTCCCTTAGACCACCATGGACGCATTCCAACCTATCACCCTACCACCAACTGTCCATCTGGATAAGTTCTTGCAACCTATGTGGTCAAGGAAGTGCCCATATGCCATGTGGTTGCACTAGAAGCTTCTCAACACTAAACATCTCAAATCCCTTTGTTCCTGGGTGGCTTTCCACAAGTGTGATACACAAGGTAAACCATAGACATGGGCCTTGTGTAACCACTCAACATAAACCAACATACCATTCCACCCAGGTGATTCATTCATATAGTTGTTTTATTAATCAAAACTCAAGTCATAGACTTAGCAAAATTCCATAGCATGCATATTCCACCCTTGTTTGCTACTAGATAGGCTAAGAATGATAACATAACAAGTTTCTTAACTTAGAGAAAATTCCACCAAGACTACAACTACTAGGATTTACCAAGGAATAGCGTAGTATATATACTTAGAAAAATTCCATGCAAGCCCTACTCAAAATATCACTACTGCATAGTCAAAATAATAGGATAAAATACAGGAAGCACCACTTGCCTTGATAGTTGGGGGAGTAGCAACAGTCCTCACAATCACAATCACCACTATCACCAAAATCTACACATAAAATTATAGCACCAAATTCAAATTCAAATTCAAATAATCAAACAAAATATACATGAATGCATGCAAATGCAATGGAATGATTTTTATACACTAAACAAGTCAAACCAAACAGTACTGAACACATTTTAAACTTTCTAAGGTTCAAATAAAACAAGTTTCACTCTAAAACAATTTTTAAAACATTTTATATAGCCAAAATAAGCCTATAATTGGTTCTGAAAATAATTCTATTTTTCTAGAAGAAAAATACCAAACCAAGGCCACGGTAGTGTATGGTTTATTTTTTGAATCCAATGATATATTATTTGCAAATTTTGGACAAACAGAACTAAAGTTATGAATTTTACAAGTTTAATGAACTAATAGATTCAAAAATAGATTTTAAATCGAATTGTCAGACACGTGGACGCATCTGATTGGCTGATACCGATTCGCGCAGGATCACGCTTCCGCGCCGTTGGATCAAGTCAAATACAACACGTCAGATCTAAGCGTACCCCTTCGCTAACGATCTAATCTAAACAGCCAGATCTAAATCCTATGGGCCAGATCTAATTGACCAAAAGCGAGTGGCGCTGATGGCGCTGGCGGCGGTGGCGCTTCTGCCGGCGATGATCCGGCGATTCTAGAGGGGGCTAGGGGTAGTGGCAAGGCTTACCAGCATCGCATATATGCGAGGATTCTCAAGGTGGCCTTGGTTTGGACAGGGGCGAGCTGCTGTGGCCGTGGGAGCTCGTCGGAGTTGCTGCTGGCGTCGGATTGTTGTAAACGACGATGGAGGCGACGACCTAGGTCACCATAGCACCAAAAAAGGGGATCAGTGGCTCCGAAAACACACGGCGCACAACATGGTTTGAACTAGGAAGCAAGGGGTGTGCTGACCTGAACGGAATTACTCGCTGGAGTTGTGGACGGTGTCGGGTGTTCGCGGTACTCGACGGGCCGAAGTTCTGGGTCACAAGAAGATAAACAGAGGGCATGATAAGAAGTGAAAGAACAAGAGGATCACGACAGAGTGAATCATAAGGCATGGGGTGGACGATGCTCACCAGAATCACTCGCCGGAGGTGCTCGGGCAGCGGCGGTGCAAGCTCGAATACAGGCAGCCTGGGGGCGATTGGGCGTGGGAGTTTGGGTGGAAATGGCCGCGGTGCAGAGGGGATTAAGTAGCCGGTGAGGGGGGAGGGAATTGAGCACGCATTCATCGGCAATTAAGCCTGAATCAATCGTCAGTGACAGCAGAGGAAACGGGCGGCGACGACATTGTCTTCGTGCGGGTTTGGGGACGAAGGGATGACGTGGCGCAGGGCCCAGTATTAGTGGTTGTGGGGTAGGTTTGCGCGGGTTAGAGAGAGTGGGGAGAGAGAAACCCGGGTGGGATTTTGGGCCAGGAGTGGTACTGGGGTTAAAAGGCAGCGCCTCCTTTTATTTTTTTTCATCCACCTTTTCTTTTTCCAAGTTGATTTTCAGGAATGAATTTGAAACCCTAATTCAAACAAGTTTGAATTCAAACCTTTTCTAGGTTTCTGTACTATGAACCTTGCACTCAAAAGTGTGACAAAAACATCTGTTCACTCAAACACTCCTTGGTATTTTGAAAATAAAAATAAAACCATGCCTCATAAGAATAATAAAATGGGCATAATTATTGGTTTTATTTGGTTTCATACTTTGAAATTTTTTGTGTAAGCTCTATATGCTATGATGATATGAATTCAATGCATGCTTTTAAAATTCATGAATTTTGGGATGTTATAGTAGACATCAGTTTCCACCTTAGATCTTTACTCAGGGTTGCCGTCGATGGGGTAGATCCTTCTTCTTGGAGCATTGGCTTGACACTTGAGTTGAGATATTCGAGTAACTCCTTATTGCAACTACCTTGTGGCGGTGGTTACCTAACTAAGCTGTAAGAGTTAACTCTGGGTAGGTTTAGCGGTTAGCGACACTTATTTCTTTGTCCTCAGTCGAGGTAGAGGAGGTGAGCTTTAGGAAGGTTCTCTTAACTTGGAATCTTTGTGTTGTTTCGATTCGATGATGGAGTAGAATTGTTGTTTCAGGCCTCCTCATATTCGGGATTTTTGGGTATTTTTTTATGGCGAGGACTTCCTGTTGGTTCGGCAAAGGGTTGGATGGGATTGTTTTAGATTTCTTTCAGTGGCCATCCTGCTGACGAGAGGTTTCAAGTTCTTGTTTTACGAGGGTTAGCGGCCGGGATACACAAACAAGGGGTTCTAAGTGATGAAGGGTTCCTGCACCAATAACAAGGTTATTGCAGTACTTGTAGCAGCAAATATTTAAAGAGTTTGTCCTGATGGGAGGTCGGCGAACACGACCCCGCAGCCACGTTGTCAATGCGGCCATGTTCGCACCCAAATCGTGGTTTGGAAATAGCCTATTCTATAAGTTGCTAGGATTAATGAATTTAAGATGATTTGTAATAACTACTACTAGGACTGAAAGAAAACTAGAACAAAAGTAAAAATACAAAAGAGGTGAATGTAATGAGATGAAATATTAATGCTATGATTCCTCAAGTAATGTTGTGTATACCTGTGTGTATGATAAGTGCTTATGGAATAGCTATAAACTGTACTTGTGGCGGTCCCTCAAATACTGTTGTCTCCCACCGTTGGTAAGTGGCAACTAGACAACAGAATTGTCCACACCCTCTTCGAACATGGGTTATCTCGTAAGAGAATAGTGTATTAAGGTAATAAGACCAATCAAGGTAAACCAGATAAAAGGCATTAAGTTCTATGGACAACCGTACTCCTAAGAAAGTAGTGTGCTAGTCACAATATATCCCGTCTGTCACTTTGGGGTCAAGCAATTTGCAACACTATACCTATCTATATCATGAGTGATCTTGGGGAACTCTGGGCGGTGCATCCTAAGCTTCTATTGCCTCCGCAAACCACTTATAGAAAATAGCCTATTAGTTCTACCCATGGAAGATCATAGATTAATGATAAGTTTTGTGACACACCGTGAATCCCTAGTAAATTCCTCAACGATGGATTGGACGTCTCCAGTCACTAGAATAATATCATGAATAGAACAATATAAAGAGAAAACACAAACATATTAATACTCAAATCATCATGACATTAATAAAAGGGGGTTCAAGCCATATTACAACTCATTACGGAGACCATGATGCGGAAGGAAGAAAGAGTAGCAGCGATGGAGATGGTGATTTCAGCGCGGTGATGGTGGTGTCGGCGTGGTGATTGCGGCGTCCTCCTTCTCATCCTCTTGTTGCTTGGATGGCTTGATGGTGTTGATGAAGATCTTGATCTTCGTGGAGATGTAGAGGCTATGGAGGCGGCACAACTGCATGGCGCCACCGTGGAGGTGGTAGATGAGATCTAGATCTTCTATATGGTTGGTGGTGGCTTCCTCCTCTCTTCTTTGACTCCTTCCTCCTTTATATAGGCCTTGGGGGTGCCCTAGGGTTCCCCCAATACTATAATATGACTTAGGGAATGTTCTAGAGCTTCCAAGGGGCGAAATCCCGTCGTATGCAACCTTTTTGGCAACTATACCGTGGGAGCTATACGGCCGGAATTTTTGCTCCCGCCGTATAGTTGGTCGTTAAAACTTTGGGTGTCTTCCGTATTTTGGTAGCCATTTCTTCATACGAACTCTGTTTCGGGTGTTCCTGGGCTCGTTGGATTCATCTTGACGAGTGATACAACCTAGTGGTATTGGATATTTATTTTGAGAAGTTGGAAAAATTCACTTTTTCCAACACCTCAAATGGCTAAGGCTGGTCCTGCAGCTCCTCCATATTATGCTCTCTTCATTCCTTTTTCCTTTGTTTTATCCATAATCATCATCAACACCTACACACATGTCAAATACAAGGAAGAGGGATAAAATTATACCTAAACTACTAAATGTGCAAAGCTCATATTGAATTTAATGAAAACAAGTAATCATGCATATCAGGCATAGCAATAATTAGATGGAGCATGATCTGATAGGAAAATGACACAATTTATATAGCTAAAAAGTGTTGTATTATCACAACCATCAACTTCCCCAAGCTAGATCTGTCTTGTCTAGAGAAAAAGGGATCTATAATGTAATGGATGTGATCTTGATTATCATTGAAAATCAATGCATGGTTTTCTTGTTTTTCCTGCAAGCTCAAAGCAAGAGAGCACATAATCATACAAGGCAATATAAGCTCAGTTATTATTCCAAACCACTAGAGATTAATCAAAAAACTTCTATACCCCATGTCAAAGTTAAATCTAGCTTGAAAGTAGACTTTTGATCCTTCTATATGAACTTTATTGTATTTTTGTATTTTTATTTGTTTATGGCAAAGATGAACACGGTTAGTTGTCAATCATAAATAGAGATAGAGTTTTCCAATGCTGCCAACTCATGCCATCTATTAAAGCCTCTCAAGTGCAAACTTTGATTGTTGATCTCATATAAAATCTATTTCTTAGTAACGAGACCATGCCAAAAGAGTAGTATATGTTCAATCGAGACTGTGTAGGCTAGGAAGGACACTCGTGACCATTACCAAGGTTTCCCTTTTTGGTATAATGATTTCTCATAACGGTCAAAGGAGTATTCTGACTTTTCCTTTTAATGCAGGCCCATGAGAACACCAATGCATACCCAAATATAGCATTTTTGCTACATATGTTGGGAAAGTCATAGCCAAACTCCAAGAGTTTCCTCTTTTTGGATTGTCCAAAGGCTAGTGGAGTTTCTAGCATCCCATGTTGTGCGACAGTTTCACAAGACACGCATAAAGAAATATCTCACTTTGATTTCCAAGAAAAAATTGGCATATGTAATCTCAAAACTTTGAAACATCATTTCATATTTTCCAACTCACTCAGTAAGCATCTATTAATACCATCATTTACAACACTATGGGGTCGTGCTACTCCATAACTATTCACTTGAAGACAATTCTGAATAGTGACAACTAGCAAGTTTCAAAAAACTTATTTCTTATATTTTTTCTTTTCTTAAATGTAGAGAACATGGCAATATATATTTAGAGGATCACAATATTTTTCACAAGATAGGTAAAAGTTGGACAAGGTGCATCAAAGATATGGATTGTCTCCTATGGGGCCTAACATGATCAAATATATACCTTATATAAATATGAACAAAAACTCACCTAAGCAAGCATTCAAAAACAGAGGGATACATAATAGCATGAAATAAAATTAAGATAAAGAACATTTCACAAGACTCTATGCATGCGAAATAACCTCCTCAATCTAAGAAATCACCAACTTGAGAAGATCATGAAAACAAAAGAGAAACTGCAGTTATCAAAAGTGACTATATGAAGTGGTTACCTCCCCAAGCTTAAGTTAAAGCAAGGGTGACACACTTTACTGTTGAGGTGCTTTTAACCTCTACTTTGATGGACAAAGAACCTTTGCTTCAATGAATGCTTCACGATCCGGTGTATGCCTTCCTTAAGAACCTGGTAGGAACAAGACTAGAAAGAAAATAAAATATTTTTGTGTTTTTGAAGACACGGGTTTAGCTCACAAATGATAAAAATACAAGTCCCACTAAGTCAGTTCATCAACCTAAACACCACGCT
The DNA here is from genome assembly GCA_916181665.1 of Avena sativa. Classification (NCBI taxonomy): domain Eukaryota; kingdom Viridiplantae; phylum Streptophyta; class Magnoliopsida; order Poales; family Poaceae; genus Avena; species Avena sativa. Next base: position 136,560,071 of record OV702295.1, read on the forward strand.
TAAGTCAACAAATTAATTTTAGAAGTGCGCTTCTCCTAGATTGTGATGAAGTGTGAGTGAGACAAAATATGAAACACGAGTGTGCATCCCCTATGTGCTTATTTAAAAGAGGTTTGAGTTGGAAGTTTTTACCAGACATGAATAGGTACCCATGTTGAATTGAAGCAACCAAGTGGCTCATGCGAGTATTTGCACGGTTGGCACTACCGTACACGTCATCACACAAGGTTCAAGTCCCTGCGAAAATAACACACAAAATAAAATGCATCGGTTTGGTATATGAACATAATTCGTTTACCCTATCCATAAAAAGAAATTTAAAAAGAAAACATAAACTTCTATAGAGAATTACAGTCTAGGAAGTTTCCTAGGTAGAACTTTTATTGCTTGTAGATATTCGGCTCCCCCTCGGTCAAGGGAGAAGATCCCATGTGGAATTTCGAGGTTTTTAGTAGGGAGAAAGTATATCGAAATTTTGATACCGGGGTTACCTTCCCATAGAGATTTTGTGTTCATACCAACTACATGACCGGAACTATATGGCGGAAAATATTTTTCCAGCCGTATAGTTGGTCATCAGATGTGCAGTAATCTGAAATAAGAATTCGAAGCAGGTGTCGATATCTATACGGAAGCACCTATACGGCCAGACAAAAAAGGTCCCACCGTATAGTTGGTTGTTAAACCTTTTGTATCTTGGAAAATAAATTTGATGAAGGCATCGATAACTATACAATCGCAACTATACGACCGAAATATTTATTCCCGCCGTATAGTTGGTCGTTAAACCTTCTGGAGTGGCCAAAATTTACCTGTTTCTTCGATAATTCTTTCTTAACCTAAATCTAAGTGAAACACCATGTTTTGACAAAAAATAACAATTTTAATTTTCAGCCAACATTAGCATGTTTAAAACGGGATTTAAGTACAACCGAGTTATGCAACACATAGTAACAATAAATTCTACCTTTTGAAAAACTACCACAAGATTACACTAATAGCAATACATGCAAAGAATAAAAGTGCCAATGCAACTAGACTCAATACAAAAAACTAAGAAAAATGCCTAATGACTTCCAGGTTGCCTCCCGGGAAGCGCTCTCTTTAGAGCAACAAAGCCAGGCTAAGATGCTCCATACGTTACCAACCTGGATCCCAAGGGATATCAACTCGAGGTGTGGTTATACATACTTGTTTGGAGCATCTTGGAGTAGAGTTCGGTCGGAGTCGTACCCACTTACGGTGCATCGACATCATGTAGATGAACAAATTCTCGCTTTCAAGCGAGTTTTGATGCACCAAGCTTGGTGAAAATGCCACCGTGTATATCTACAATGAGGGGATTTGAGATTCATACAAAATTCTTAAATCTTTACCATGGTTACCTATGTAGGGGAACACTTCATAGTACTCTTCCTTAATAGAAGAGAGTTTAGGACCCTACATGTTAGTATAGCAAGGTTCTATCTATAGTTCATTATTATTTGTCCTCTTCATATGAGTGTCTATCCACAAGGCCTCCACAGAACAATTATTGTAACATCCCAAATTTCATCAAATGCAAAGTCATGTTATTGCATTCATATCATCATAGCATATTTACCTTGCATAAATTTTTTCAAATCAAAACCCTAAATAAAACCATATTTAAACCCCTCTTTTTATATTATATATGGGGCATGGTTTTATTTTTATTTCAAAGACCAAAGTATTTTTGAGTGGTTAGATGTGTTTTGCACACTTTTTGACACTAGGATCACACTACAAAAACATGGTGAAAGTTTTAATCCAAATAGATTTGAATTGGCCATTCAAATTCATTTCAGAAAATCAAAAGAGAAGAGAAAAAGGGCAAAAGGAAAAAAATTAAACAGCAGCAACCCATCTAGCCCAACCCACCATGCGGCCCAACTAACAACCCACCTAGCCCACCCGGGAAAACCCTCTCGCACCTTTTTTTCTTACCGCACGTGGCCGCACCCCCTCACTGACAGATGGCCCCCACTACCACCTCAGCCCTTCGTCCTCAATAAACACGCGACGACGAGCTCCGCCGCTGCCGTTTCCTCCGATTCAATTCGAATCATATCGATTGATTCCAAGCGTAATTCCCTCCCCCTCTACCTGCTACTTAACCTCCTCTATCCCCGCTCCATTTCCACCCACTCAACCACCTCTGAGTGCCGCCAGGCTTCGTGCATTTCTCCTTGCACCGCCACTGTCCCGACGAGCTCCGACGATCGATTATGGTGAGTTCTGACCTCCCCCTCGCCTCTGGTTTTCTTTGCCGCATCCACTGTCCCCGCGCGCACACGGTAATTCTTTTTGTTTATCCACTGGCGCTCTATAGGCTCACCTCCGTCGACAACTTCGAGCACCTGACGCCAGGAACATCTCCAACGAGGAATTCTAGCCAGACCCGTGCCCCCGAGCCCCGTCCACGACCACCTTGAGCACCACGATGTCTCCACGGCCTTAGTAAGCCCTAGAGCCCCTCCTCTACCCCTAGCTTCATCGGCACGCTTTCTACAGACGCGCCGCCTCTGCAGTGACCATTCGTGCCGCCCATCTGTGGGCAGTGCGTTTAGATCCGTTAGATTTAGATCAAGTGGCTACGATTAGAAGTTTAGGAGAAAGGGTACGGGCAGAACTGGACCGCAGGATCTCACTTAGATACAGCGGCTCCCGAGTGTGATCCCCGCGAAGCGGTACGGGCCTATAAGATGGTGCCGCTTGTCTGGATTTTTGTTTTAAAATCTAGATTTGAATCTATTAGATGAATTAACTTGAATAATTCATAACTTTTGATATGTTTGTCCAAAAATTACAAATAATATATCAATGGATTCATAAAATTGATCCCTACACATCTATGCCCTTAGTTTGGACATTTGCTTCTGTAAAATTAGGATTTTATGCATAACCATTTGTAGTATTATTTTGACTGTATAAAATGTTTGGAAAATTGTTTTAGAGTAAATTTGGTTTATTTAGATCTTTATAAAGTTTACTTTGTGTTCAGTACTGTTTAGTTTGAATTGTTTAGTGTACGAAATCATTCCATTGCATTTGCATGCATTCATATATATTTTGTTTGAATATTGAATGTGAATTTGGTGTTATGATTTTATGTGTAGATTTTGGTGATTGTGATTGCGAGGACTGTTGTTATTCTCCTAGCTACCAAGTCAAGTGATGTTTCATATTTTTGTCCTGTTATTTTATATATGCATTAGTGATATTTGAGTAGGATTTGCATGGATATTTTTCTAAGTATATGGTATACCATGGGAAATCCTATATATATTGTCTTAGTAGTTTTCCCTAAGTTAAGAAACTTGTTATACTAGTATGCTTATCCTAGCTAGTAGAAAACAAGGGTGTAATATTCATACTATGTTGTTATGCAAAATCTATGTCTTTTTTTGAATAATAAAACAACATGTGAATGAATTACCTGGGTGGAATGGAAATATTGGTTTGTGTTGAGTGGTTACACAAGGCCCATGTCTATGGTTTACCTTGTGTATCACACTTGTGGATGGCCACCCAGGAACAAAGGGAATTGAGCCATTTAGTGTTGATAAGCTTCTAGTGCAACCACATGGCATATGGGATCTGCCTTGACCAACTAGGTTGCGAGAATTTAGCCAGATGGATAGTTGGTGGTAGGGTTGATAGGATGGAACACGTCCATGGTGGTCTAAGGGAATGCTTCTGAAAAGTCTCGTCTCGATGCATGTCGAGTCTTGTGGGGAAAGTGCACCACCTCTCGAGAGGGTAAAACCTAAGTACTTAGCCATGTCCCCGGCAACGGACAATTTGAGCATCAAATACATTGAAGTGATCAAGAATCTCCTCATGCCAATTTCTCTAAGTTAATACTTGTGGTTGAACAAGGGTAAAGGTTCACCAATGTCTATTTGTGGTTCCTTGGGTGTTTTTGTCAAAAAAAAACTTAGTGTTTTTCAACTAATAAGAAAACCTTATTTTGAGCAAAGCCAGCCTGAACTACACTTACCCAAATTCATATAGATGTTAGATGCTACTATACTACTATGGTATCACTTGCCAATACAATTCCAAATGTATTGACCCTCTATGGCCGTAACTTATGATGTTGCAGGTTACTCTGATGGAGACTAGGGTTATGAGTCTACACTCAACATGTTGCATGTGGCACATGAAGATGAAGACTTCTATTTATTTACTTTATGTTATGAACTCTATGTATTAGCCTTGGGCTAATGAGTTGTAAAGACTTTGTTATCTCTAGAATGACGATGTAATAATGACCTTTTTATATGTGTACTTCATCTTAAACTGTGTATGCTAGCAATTCGATCCAGTGACTAGCATTGCAATCATATGGGCCTTTACCTTATATGGTGGGGTCTTACAATTATCAATAGTTTTAGCATCATAAAAATAACTACTAGAGTGAGAGGCATCACAAAGAAAAGTTGTAGTGTGACTCTCTTTGTCAACCTCGCCTTTTTGTTCCTCCTTTTCATCGACTAGTGTTTTAATAGCAATGATAGAATCAAAAGTAGGAGTTGAAAGTGTGAGCGGGTGATCAATCTGTTCTTCCTCCTCTTCCTTGTGCTCCTTTTCCTCTCCACTCTTTAGTGAGTCTTGCAAAAGGTTATCTTTCTCCATGGTGGTTTTAGACCGCTTCAAATAATATAATACCAATGCATTATTACTTAAATTATTTTTGCAAAAGAGGAATATGAGGTGTAATTAAAAACTCCATCAAGTGCTTCACTACCAACATCAATACTTCCTAGTCTAAATACCAATTCAGATGCACCTTTGAAAAGAACGTATTCTAATATCTCCAAACTACCATATGATTTATCTTTATTATAATTTGCTACAGTAGGATTGTTGGAACACTTACATTGAAAATTAAGGTGGTCATCTGTTATACAAATTGTGCAATAAGATTCATCAGTAGCATGCAACCATAATGAATTCCCTTCCAATATGTTAAAAATTTTCTCTATAAAATCATATCTAGCAACTAGGCTTGGTAAACTTGAAAATAATTCCACTGCGTTTGCATGCATTCATATGTATTTTTGTTTGAATATTGAATGCGAATTTGGTGTTATGATTTGATGTGTACATTTTGGTGATTGTGATTATGAAGACTTTTGCTATTCTCCTTGCTACCAAGGCAAGTGATTCTTCATATTTTTGTCCTATTATTTTATATATGCATTAGTGATATTTTGAGTAGGATTTGTATGGAGATTTTTCTAAGTATATGTTATGCCATGGGAAATCATGTATATGTTGTCTTAGTAGTTTTACCTAAGTTAAGAAACTTGCTATACTAGTATGCTTAGCCTAGCTAGGAGAAAACAAGGGTGGAATATTCACACTATGTTGTTATGCAAAATCTATGACTTTGTTTTGAGTAATTAAAACAACATGTGAATGAATCATCTGGGTGGAATAGAAAGATTGGTTTGTGTTGAGTGGTTACACAAGGCTCATGTCTATGGTTTAGCTTGTGTATCACACTTGTGGATGGCCACCCAGGAACAAATGGATTTTATACATTTACTGTTGAGAATCTTCTAGTGCAACCACATGGTATATGGGCTCTGCCTTGACCAACTAGGTTGCAAGAATTTAGCCAGATGGACAGTTGGTGATAGGGTTGATAGGATGGAACGCTTTCATGGTGGTCTAAGGGAATGCTTCTAAAAAGTCTCGCCTCGATGCATGTCGAGTCTTGTGAGGAAAGTGCACCACCTCTCGAGAGGGTAAAACCTAAGTACTTAGTCGTGTCCCCGACAATGGGCAATTTGAGCACAAAGACATTGAAGTGATCAAGAATCTCCTCATCCCAATTTCTCTAAGTTTAAACTTGTGGTTGAACAAGGGTAAAGGTTCACCAATGTCTATTGGTGGTTCCTTGGGTGTTTTTGTCAAACAAAAACTTAGTGTTTTTCAACTAATAAGAAAACCTTACTTTGAGCAAAGCCAGCCTGAACTACACTTACCCAAATTCATATAGATGTTAGATGCTACTATACTACTATGGTATCACTTGCCAATACAATTCCAAATGTGTTGACCCTATGTGGCTGTAACTTATGATGTCGCAGGTTACTCTGATGGAGACTAGGGTTATGAGTCTATACTCAACATGTTTGCATGTGGCACATGAAGATGAAGACTTCTATTTATTTACTTTATGTTATGAACACTATTTATTAGCCTTGGGCTAATGAGTTGTAAAGACTATGTTATCTTTGGAATTACGATGTAATAATGAACTTTGGATCTATGTACTTCATCTTAAACTATGGATGCTAGCAATTCGATCCAGGGACTGACATTGCAATCACAGGGGCATTTACCTTAAAATGTGGGGTCTTACAGATGGTATCAGAGCAGTGTGTTGCCTGTAGGATTATGACCCTAAGATGGATTATACTAAGGAAACCACTAGGAAATGAAAACTCCTTTACAAATTTCTACACTTGTCTCTTTTAATCTCGTAAAACTTCTCCTAACCTTCTTTCTCATCTCCATTTGTAGATGAAGTCCATTAACGAAGCCGTCAAGAAGGGACCACTCATGACCATGACTTTGGAGTGTGAGACGGAGTTTCCCAAAGAACTCAAGAACCTCATGGTTACCATAGGGATACATGGTGTAGAAGTGTACAAAGGATTCCCCGTGATGGATGAAGGAGAAGAGTATTGGTGGCTACAACTCCACTTGTATAAAAACAAGGAGGACAACCACAAAGAGTCGGGATTCTGCATGGTCACCAACTCAGAAATGCACAAGTCAATCTTTGACTCTACAAGGAATGCATCTTGGAATGACATCAAGGAGTGTGGAGATAGACTCAAGTGTAGAATGCTCAACACTCAAAATGACCTTAGAGAGGAAAAGAAGCATACCCAAGACTTAGAGGCTACCAACCAACGTGTAAGGGAAGATGTCATAGACTTAGCCTGGGACTCTTGTGACCAAGACAAACAGATTGCCTCCAAGGATTCCCTGATAGCTATTTTTACATGTGAGTGAGAGTTGTGACATACTCCAATAGTTGGACCACCACACTTATCGTTTTTCTCGCGTTAATAATTTTGATCATACCAACCTATGTGTTATGGCAAACAAAATCTAAGTCATTTGAACCTTTGTGTTTGTGATTGAATATTTTATGTCATGACTTGTGTGTTTTATGTATGCTGTTGGATTTTGTTTCACTACCTTATGTTTTTATCTTTACTTGTGTTGATTCTAATTTTTCTCTATCCTATGCAATAGATTCCTAGCTATGTTATCAGCACCGCCGAGGAGTTCAAGGGAACTTGTTTTGGTTCTCGTATCGTGGAGCTCACTCGTGTGCTCAATCTCCCCTCCCTAATATTAAGGGACTTCAGCTTACGAAGTTCGAGAGGAAGGATTTATGGGGATTTAGAGTCTCACAGCCAGGAAGCCAGTCGGAGCCACCCACCGAGGAGATTGCCTTCAAGTTGATGCATGATGACAAGGAGAAGGGACTCGACGTGGTCATGTAGGAGCTACTTGGACGCCTTTGTGGACGTCACTCCACCGAGCTTAGGGGCCTCTACTTCCACCCATCTGGGAGACGTGACGAGGAGGCAGAGACTGTAGTGTATGACGACGCCACTAGAGAGACTATTGAGCCAGTGCATCTGTATCTTCAGGACCTAGACAACATTGTTAGATACCTCGACACTGATAGGACCAATGTCATGCTTAGAAATGACGAGTTACAGGTTCAGTTGAGGGAGAAGGACAAGGATGTCAACACCCGGATTTTTAATCACACATGCCTGTTATGCCATATATCGCAATCCCAAGATTACCATTTTTGCAAGACATAACAGATTGGACATCATAGTACATCATCCATTACAAACCGTACATAAGGTCTTACACAAATAAGGATCTCATGATCCAGTCTTAATACAATTCAAGCAGCGGAAATAATGTAATAATAAAGATAGTGTGGGCGAGGCTCCATCTTCATGGTCACAGGCAATGCTGATGATGGGAGATGATCCTAGTTGCCATAACCTTCCTGATGTCCGTCTTCCTGATACTCCTCTTCATAGTCTGGCCACGGGAATAGCCAGGGACAAAGCCATGAGTACTCTTTAAGTACTCGCAAACTAAAACTAACAAGTGAAGAGGTTTTGGAGTAGGAGTACTAAGCTCTAGGTTGTTTTGCAAAAATTCATATTTACCTTAACTAAGTTCAGAAGCAAAGAAAGCTAGTTGAAAGTTTTATAACACCTAAGTGGGAACTTGAATTTCATGTCACAACTCTATTGTGGTCAAGTCAAAGTCATAAATCATTTCATAAGTTATTTTGCAAACATCTGACGATGGAACAGTATGTCCACTCCAACTGTCCATAACCGCGGACGCGGTTATTCAAATAGTTTGACACTTTGTAGAGGTGGTACACTTTCACCACAACATTTGATACATCCGTCAGGAAAAATCCTGAATTCACCATACTCAGTATGCGGATAATCAATCCTAACCTTTCAATTACACGCCCTAGTATAGGCACCTCTCCTATGAGTTTGGCCTCCCAACCATGACCAACCATCATCTTGGGTACTGCATAGGTGGACAATCTTCACAAGGTATCCTCATCTTAGACCTTGGCCGCAAGGGAACCCATACTAAGGTATATAAATTTCCAGTCAAGCCCTATCCAAATTTCGGGTATTGTGGTTGTACGGTAAAATTGGAATGGTATCGCATCCAGACAACCATTAGTTTTATAAAGGGCTAAGGCTCATGCCTTAACATTTTCATCATCAAAATCATCTGGTGTTCAAGAACACATGTCAAAAAAATTCAGCAGAATGACTCATCATTCTAAGGTTTTCATTACCATTTTCACCAAGTATTCCCATCTAAATTTGATCAAGTTTTATGTTTAGCACTAGCATCTACAGGAGGGGGGGTAAATACTAATGAGGGGTGATAAGCAATTGGATCTTATCTAAGTTCAATCTCATGCCTCAGGATGACATCAAGATTTATCTAACTTAGGCCAAGTTTTATGCTCTTTATGCTACCTTTAAATATCTTTCTGAATTCTACAAGTCACTAAGTAAAATCTAAGAGAAAGCCTTAATAAAGAAGTAAAGTACTAAGCTTGCAAGTAAAACTAGGAAGGGGTATCATCAAATGTATCTAACCAAGCATGCTCAATGAATGGCGTAGATTGTCTAACTTTTCATAGTTGCAAGGGTTAGCTTGCAAAGTCAATAGGTTGCTAAGATATCAGTATAAGCTTGCTAAGTTGCAAGTGTTAGCTTGCTTAGATAGTAGATTGTCTTGTGCAGAGCAGTGGTTGAAGTTCTCCTATAGAGGTTGTAATGCCCCGGAAAAAATCCGAAATAAAATTGCTTGTTATTTTCTATTTTTGCATCATCATGATATCATGCATACATTCGCCCTAAAATATTTTCACAAAAATCCTATTTTGTTTTATAATTAGTCCCCTTATCTAATTTCAAATTAAAACCATTGTCTTTTGGAATATTTTGTTTGCCTAAAAACTAATATATAAAAGTGTTTTAAAATGAAAATAAAATAAAAATGTTTTTTTTAGTGGGGGAGGCAGTCAAACGACCAGGCCCAAAGGCCCGGTCGACAGACCACCTACCACCCTAGAAAACCAAACCCTAATACTACCCTAATCCCCTCACCCCGCCGTTGCCAGGAACACACACACGACTGCACACCACGCACACAACTCACGCATGCCACAACCGCAGCGATCCCACCCCGCGCCCCCTGGTCCACCACTTGCCTCGCTCCTCCCTCGGTCCTCTGACTCTGCCGCCGCTTTCCGATTCCCCACCGTCGTCGCCCCAACGATCCCGGTGCCCTCCCGCGGCTCACCACCTCTCTCCCTAGCACCGCTAGAGGCCGCGGCCCTCCTCCCCGTCCGCAGCAGTCCCCGCAGCCGCGCTCCGTCGAGCTGGCTCCACACCTCGTCCATCTCGACGCCCCTGCAACCGTGCGTCCATAACCGCGGACCCCTTCCCTGCGTCCAGTGCTCCCTCGTCCCGGCCACCCTCCGTCGCTCGCGAGCCGCCCGCGCCATCCATGTCGACCTCCGACCGTTCCTCTGCAGCGCAGGCTTCGCCCGTCCTCAACCTGCCATGGACTTCGCCGCCCGTGCATGTCTGCGTCTGCCGGCCGACGCCCCCGCTCGACCACCTTCGGCGCCCCTGCCCTGCGCACTCCCACCTCTGCCGGCACCAGCCGCCACCTCCCCGGCTTGTGTGTCCTCAAACCGCGCTAGACGTCGCCGCCTTCTCCTTCTGCATGCAGGAGCTTCTGTCCCCGTCCCAGCGTGTACGGCTCGTTGTCTGTTGTTGGTGCTCAGTCATCGGTACATGTTGAAGTCCAGTGCTTCCTAGCTTCAGACAAGATGGATGTTTCGGTGGCGTTTGCTTTATTCTAGTAGTGATGGTGAGTTTTTGTTTTGGTGATGCTAGTGGAGTGGTGACGTGGATATGGTGTAGACGTTCGCCTTCCATTGAGACCGGCTCGCCAAGTTCGCCATCGACCGCGACGCTAAGGATCCCGTCGCGGAGCACCAAGCTCTCCTTCCTGGAATCGGTCAAGATGGAACACCAAGTTTTCTTCATGGATTCCGAAGCCCCGATCTCGAAGACCGATCTTGTTGGGACCGAACCCAAACCCCTCGGAACCATGATCGTCGAGCCCTGATGTGTGACTCCTTTCTTGAGACCATATTTTTTATAATATATAATATTTATATGTTGCATATAAATTTTCATGTTGCATACATATGCATGGTTTGGGGCATTATGCTGATTCACCTCATAATTAAATATGGAGCTCATATGCGGGCGAATCTAGTCTAATATTGACTCCATTTAATATTGCGTAGCGAACCGATGCCAAGTTTTATCTTGTTAAGTCAACATTTAAATTGCGGGTAGATAAATAACTTGAACCTAATAATAAATGTCGGGATCCCGATTCCGCTTAATATTGCTAAGTGGGACCGCATATTGCCATGCCACGCATCATATCATAAACATGCCGGACCTTCCGCCTAGTATTAAATATTGTACCGGTTGTTCCTTCTAGTGTTTGCTTCTTCACCGGATAGGATGATGAGTCGATGTGAGATACGACATGCCTCTGTTTTTTCCGACTTTGTCTCACAGGCGAGCATTCTCCCCCTTCTACCTATTTTGCATTTATAGTATTTACTTCCTCCAATTGATCTATTGCTATCCTTATTGTCGATGCTACAGTACCGTCCCTTTATTTACCTGCTCCATTATCTTGCCTTGGTTATCCTATTGCCTTGTTGGATTAGCTAGCTTTGTCCTTGCGAGTCGTAGGCATGCTTAGTACCGCTCTCATACAGGTGGAACATGATACTCGAATATGGTTGATGATAAGATAACTAACCTGATGTTGTTGGTTATGGTTTCACCTAATGATAAGGCCCCGGCAGGGACCACCTTTGGGAACTGCTTGAGCCGACCTAAGACCCGTTCGTTCTACGATACCAGTTCTGAGTTGATCGCGCTAACCAAACGTGGGGGCCTCTGGGATCCCCCCCCTCAACTACCGGCGCAATTCGTATATCCAGAGGGTTACAAAATTGGTTTTCTATTTGGTGCATACGCATAATATGTCCTCGGACATGGGTTGAGTTGTGATATGATTTTGGTGGACTGCCATGGCTTGCATTGCATAAAATCGGGATATCGGGATATCGTGTCGGAGGTGAGATGGAGCTCTACAAGTTATCTTCCAATCATCGCCCGGCCGTAGACTCAAATGCTGTGCCACCTAGAGAATCAGTTGTATCTCTTGTGTGGGTAAAACACAGTAGGTGATGCCTCTAGATATGCGCATAGTTAAGGGATAGTTCTTGTTGTGAGATTCGGATGGCACGTGTGATATGTTGCCTGATGGGTTGAGCATGCGTTTGGGTACAGTAGTGCACCCCTGCAGGTAAATCTTTTCGAGAAGCCGTGTGTCCACGGTTATGGACGCCTCAGGAGTACAGTGTCATGATCATAGACAACGCCACTAATGTTTTGCCCCTAATAATATGATTAGTAATTAGCCTTATCAACTAAACACCTGCTCAACTAAAATTGCCACCGTGTGTGTTCCGCAAGGGGACTTCCTTGACTGGTCTTCGAGGGGGAAATCTTCGGATGGGTTATGCTTGGTGTTATATATAGTTATCGTGTAGTGCTCTCTTATCTCGCTCTAATAGCCGAAGTTGTAGCATGTCTCTATAAGTTAGGTAGTGCAAGCTTTGCTGCCACTGAGCACACCATACCTATGTAGGCGAGGACCGCTGAATTCTAGTCTCGCCGTGTACTGGCCTCAGTACTGACCGCTCTCTTTCTGTTTTCCTTTGCCCTTTGTCAGCACCCTTTTGGCTTGACAGGTATGTGATTGACGATGTTAGCAAGGTTACCCTTCCGGCTTGGCCTGGGCAGGGTTGGAAATCGCTTGGTTATTCTTCAGGACTCTTAGTCCCATTTGGATCTTGTCCGTTCTCGGATACTATTTTGCTTTCTTCTTGAGTTGTATCTTCGTATTATACCTTTTGTATTCTTGACTCATTGAGTCGTTGTTGTATATATATAAGTTATTGTGGACTCTGTTGTAAACCACTGTGACATAACTACTTGTATTCAAATCCCACCCACACGGAAGTGTCTGGTGGGCGTCTTTGAATCGCTTCTATGCGGGTTTTGGCGAGAAATGCTGAGATCTGCATAGACCCGATTCGGGGGCGTTACAGAGGTCCCAACCTTTAATAAGGTAGAGATCCCTGTGTTTACAATGCTAGTCCCTGGATCAATAGCTAGCATCCACAGTTAAGATGCAATATCAAGAAACAAAGGTCATAATACAACTTTATAACCAGGAATAAAATAATCCATTACATCTTACATAGCTCATTTGGCTATCTCATTACAATGCAATAGAAATAACTATAGCATGGAGTCCTTCCTCTTCAAAGTTCCACAGGCAATCATGTTGGTTGTAGACTTGTAATCCTAATCAACACACTTCACTAACATCAAACAAACCTACAACATAATAAGTTACAGCCACAAGGGTCAATACATTTAAATTGTATTGGCAATTTATACTATGGTAGAATAGTGGTATCTATTATCTATATGCATTTGGATAAGTGGATCTTAGGCTTGCTTTGCTCAAAATAGATTTTCCTTATCATTTGAAAACACTAAGTTTTTGTTTGTCAAAATCACCCAAGTCATCTACCAATCATTGATTGAAGATCCTTTAACCCTTGTTCAACCACAAGTTTTTAACTTAGAAATTGGGATGAGGAGATCCTTGATAGCTTCCATGTCTTCATAAAGTACCTTGTTCATCTTCATGGAATCCTTTAGCTTTCACTTTGCTAATTTTACCCTTTATCTCTTCAATTTCCTTGTCCAACTTTTGGGCTTCTTTGATCTTGTCCAACAATGTGGATTGAACATCCAATGACATGAGATATCCTTCAGGTACTATCTCTAATCCAAGATCTTTGATTTGGACACACAGATTATCTGGAAATTCTCCCTTAGTAAGGCCATTCACATAAACCTTATGGCTTAAAGCATCTGCTACAACATTTGCTTTACCGGGGTGGTATTGCAAACCCAAGTCATAGTCCTTGATGAGATCAAGCCATCTTCTTTGTCTCATATTGATTTCCTTCTGAGTGAAGATGTATTTTATACTCTTGTGATCCGTGAACACTTCACGATGTTTTCCCAAAAGATAATGTCTCCATGTTTTGAGTGCATGGAAAACTGAGGCTAACTCCAAATCATGAGTAGGATAATTCACTTCATGAGTTTTGAGTTGTCTCGAGGCATAAGCCACAACTTTCCCTTCTTGCATCAAAACTCCACCCAATCCTTGGTGAGATGCATCATAATATACATGGAAATCCTTCTCCAGATCTGGCAGACATAAGACTGGTGCTGTCACTAGTCTCTTCTTCAATTCTTGGAAACGGACTTCAGAACCTTTAGTCCAGTCAAACTTCATATCTTTCTTAAGTAACTCCGTCATTAGCTTAGCTACCTTTGAGAAATTCTCAATGAATATTCTATAGTACCCTGCCAAGCCTAGGAAACTGTAAACTTCTTTCACTCACTTGGGATATTCCCACTCAATTACAGCTGTCACCTTTGCAAGATCGACAGCTATACCATCTCCTGACACAATATATCCAAGAAACCCAACTTCATTCAGCCAGAATTCACACTTACTGAACTTGGCATACATCTTGTGTTCCCTGAGCTTCTCAAGTATCAAACATAAGTGCTCTTCATGCTCTTCTTTGGTCTTGGAATAGATCAAAATGTCGTCAATGAATATGACAACAAACTTGTCCAGAAACTCTATGAACACTTTGTTCATCATGTTCATGAAATAGGCTGGTGCATTTGTCAAACCAAATGGCATCACGGTGTACTCATACAATCCATACCTAGTGGTGAAGGCAGTCTTAGGTATGACTTGATCTCTAATCTTTATCTGGAAGTAGACTGATCGGAGATCAATCTTTGAGAACACACGCGCTCCTTCTAGATGATCAAATAGATTGTTGATTCTAGGCAAAGGATACTTGTTCTTTATAGTCACCTCATTGAGTGAATGGTAATCTATGCATAGCCTTTGACTTCTATCCTTATTCTCAACAAACAGAACTGGTGCACCCCAAGGTGAAGAACTTGGTTGAATAAATCCTTTCTGCAACTATTCTCCAAGTTGTTTCTTGAGTTGTTTCAACTCATCAACTGACATCTTGTAGGGTCTCTTTGATATTGGTCCTCATCGTGGTAGTAAGTCAATCAGAAACTCCACATCTCTATCTGGTGGCATTCCTGGCAACTCTTCCGGAAACACGTCCGGATATTCTTTCACAACTGGTACACCATCTATGCTAACCCGCTTAAGAGAATTTAGCTTACTCCCTTTTGATTCAATGTTAGACTTGAATCTAATCCTTTTCTTATCCGGGTTTGTGAGTGTACTAGTACGATTTTCACAATCTAGTACTCCTTCATACTTAGTCATCCAATCCATACCAAAATTACATCCAATCCTTGGGAATCTAGGATTATCAGACTAACTGGAAACTTATACTTTCCAAATTCTATCACTAGATCATGACATCCAAAATTCAGTATCATCTCTCCACCGGGAGAGCTTACTTTTATAGGAAACCCAATAGTTTCAGTTAGAAGTCCATTTTATCAACAAATGCTCTTGATATGAATGAATGCGATGCGCCGGTATAAAAAAGAACAAGTGCTGGAAAAGAATTAAGCTTGAACTTACCAGCCATAGCATCAGACTCTTCGTAAATTTCTTCCACATTGATGTGGTTCCCTTGTCCCTTCTGGAAAGGGTTGGGCGTGTTGGCTCCTTCAACATTCTTTTCTGAGCATTCATTCGCATAATGCCCATTTTTTGTGCATTTGAAGCACTCAACCTGACTGATCTCTCTTTTTGCAGGCTGACTCCGATTACCATTTCCACTATGGTGGCTCTTTTGTCCACTCTTGTGGTTCTTATACATGTCATTATCATGACTGCGATGATGCTTGTTGTCATGATGACGGTTGTGGTTGTGGTGGCTGTTATACTTCCCATGTTTGTGGAATCCAGAACCTCCACTATCATCATTATGGGAACGCTTGTGAGACGATCCCGAGCTGTGCTTATCAAAGTTATGCTTCCTCTTCCTGCCCTCAACCTGTTTCATCTTGTTTTCCAAGATGGTGGCCTTGTCACAAAGTTATTGATATGTTGGGACATAGGCAACAGTTGTAGGTTCAATTCATCATTCAATCCTTCGAGGAACTTCTCTTTCCTATTGGCATCAGTATCAACCTCATCTGGTGCATAGCGCGCCAGATTGCTGAACTCCTCATTGTACTTAGCCACACTGCGGTGACGCTGTTTCACATTGTGGAACTCTTTCTTCTCCAAGTTCATCACCCCTGATGAGATGTGGGCAGTGCGGAAACATCCTCAAAGATAGCCCATGTCACATCCTCAAGGGGAGTGGTGATCTGAAATTTATCCCACCAGGTTGATGCTGGTCCTTCAAGCAGATGTGCTGCGAACCTGACCTTTTCTTCATCGGTGCAACCAACAGTCACTAGGTCTTTGATCAAGGAACGTAACCAGTCATTGGCTACCATTGGATCAGTTGTTCCCGTGAACTTGGTTGGCCTCAACCTCAAAAATTTGGTAAGCATGTCAAATGCTGGTGGGTTGTTGGGATTTATGTTGTTGTTGTTGTTGCTATTGTTGTTGTTGTTATTCTGATTCTGGTTTTGATTGGCAATGAACTGAGTCATCATCTGCATCAGTTAAGTTTGAGCTGTCATCAACTGCTGCATCTCGGGATTGACGTTATTGTTGTTGTTGGTTGGGTTGGGATTGGCACGACGGGGAGGCATCTGTGGTGTCAATAAGGATAAGTAATGAGATATAACCCAATAGATTCCATGCAAAATACATCACATAGCAACAAACACACTTAAACAATCACAAGATAAACATAGAGTTTAAACAACGTAAACAACAAGTTTGGAAAGTAAACATAATAGAAATCCATCCACATGTTGGATGATCATTGCGACTCAATAATCAAAGTATGATAGATAAAAGATAGTCGAGTAGTCTACAATACTCCTCCATGTCCACCTCCACGTCCACAAGAGTAAGTCCGGCTGTCTCCGTAGCTGACTTGTACTCCTCCACACTGGTGGTCAAGGCCTCAATCTTCACGCTAAGAGCTCTCTTCTGCGAGCGAAGCATCTCTATCACTCCCTTCTGAGTCTCTAACTCGGAGTCGTTGGCCTCTATCTCGTCCCTCATGTCCTTGATCTTCTTGTTTTTGTCCTGAACTCTCTTCTCCTGATTCTTGAACTTCTTGTCCTAGCTCTCAAATCTGGCCTCCATCTCCTTGACTATCTCGTCTTGCTCCGCGAAGAGATTGTCCTTATCCCTCAATTGAATGTGGAGCTCATCATTGCTAAGCATGACGTTGGTCCTATATGTGTCGAGGTTTCTAATAAGGCCCTTTAGGTCCTGGAGGTACAGACGAACTGGCTCAATCGTCTCTCTAGCAGCGCCCTCATACACTAATGCCTCTCCCTCCTCATCACATCTCCCGAACGGGTGGAAGTAGAGGCCTCTAAGCTCGGTGGAGTGGCATCCGCAGAGGCTTCCGAGTAGCTCCTTGTAAGATCCCACTCTTATAAAGGTAAGGATCCCTATGATTGCAATGCTAGTCCCTGGATCAATTGCTAGCATCCACAGTTTAAGATGAAGTACACAGAAACAAAGGTCATTATTACAATGCCATTCCAGAGATAACATAGTCTTTTACAACTCCATTGCCATAGGCTATACAAGAGTTCAACTTAACAATATGAAATAGAAGTCTTCATCTTCATGTGCCACAGGAAAGCATGTTGACTGTAGACTCATAACCCCTATTCATCATCAGAGTAACCTACAACATCACAAGTTACAGCCATAGTGGGTCAATACATTGGAATAGTATTGGCAAGTGATACCTTAGTAGAATATTAACATCTAGTTACTACATGAATTTGGCTAAGTGTAGCTTAGGCTTGCTTTGCTCAAAATAGGTTTTACCTATCAGTTGAAAACACTAAGTTTTTGTTTGGCAAAAACTTCTCCAAGGAACCACCAATAGAAATTGGTGAACCTTCACCCTTATTCAACCACAAGTTTTAACTTAGAAAATTGGGATGACAAGATTCTTGATAGCCTCCATGTCTTGATGCTCAAGTTATCCAATACCAGTGACATGGCTAAGTACTTAGATTCTTCCATCTACAGAGGTTGTGCACTTTCCCCACAAGACTTGATTTTCACCAAGACAGGACCTTTCAGAAGCCTTCCCTTAGACCAAAATGGACGCGCTCCAAACCTATCAATCCCCTACCACCAACGGTCCATTTGGCTAAGTTATTGCAACCTATATGATCCAGGTAGAGCCCATAATGCCATGTGGCCGCACTAGAAGCTTCTTAACATTTGGCATCTCAAATACCTTTGTTCCTGGGTGGCTTCCCACAAGTGAGATACACAAGGTAAACCATAGAGATGGGCCTTGTGTAACCACTCAACACAAACCATTCTTTCCATTCCACCCAGGTGTTTCATTCACTTAGTTGTTTTATTAAGAAAAAACATAAGTCAAAGACTTAACAATATTTTCCATAGCATGAATATATTCCACCCTTGGTTGCTATTAGCTAGGCTAAGCATGGAAACAACAAGTATCTTAACTTAGAGGAAATTCTAACAATTCTACAACTACTAGGATTTCCCAAGCATATCATATGGATACTTAGCAAATATTCATGCAAGCCCTATACAAAATATATCTAATGCATAGTCAAAATATTGGGACAAAATATGAAGCACCACTTGACTTGGTAGTTGGGGGAGTAGCAACAATCTTCACAACCACAATCACTATTAGCACCAAAATCTACACATAAAATGATAGCACCAAATTCACATTTCAAAAATATATAAGCAAAAATATATGAATGCATGCAAATGCCATGTGATGATTTTTCTAGATCAAACAAGACAAGTATACAGTACTGAATCACAAACAAGAAAAATATACACTAAATAAGCTTTATTTAGTCTTTAAATCATTTTCAAATAATTTCTATACTCAAAATACGCCTATTGCAACAAAAACCATTTTTTTAGAAGCAAATCATTAAAAAAAAATCATGGTTGGATAGAATTATTTCTCCTGATTCCAATGATATAAAATTTGCAAAATTTGAACGTGTGGATCAAAAGTTATGAATTTTACAAGTTTGAACATCTAATAGATCTAAATTCTGTTTTTAAATCTAAACCCAGGCCACGCGGCAGCGTCTGATTGGCGCATACCGGTTCGGGCGGATCACGCTTGCGGGCCGTTGGATCTAACTAACTGCGCACGGACCAGATCAACTCATACCGCTTCGATCAAGATCTAACTGTGGCCTTTGGATCTGGATCCGATGGATCAGATCGATCTGACCAGAAATCAGCGGCGCAAATGGCTCAGGCGGCGGCGACGCCATGGACCGTGCCACGCCGGTGAGGTCAGAAGGGTAGGGAGGGTGTGTTGGCTCTTACCGAGGTTGCGAGGGCATGGGGATGCTCAACATGGATGTGGCTGGGGGGGGATGCAAGAACACAGCAGCTATTCCTCGTCGGAGTTCGTCCGCGCGTCGGGTGCTCACTGTCGGAGTCGAAAACGATGACCTATGGTGCAAGAGATCAAGTAGCTGGCATTAGGAGGCGCACAAGTACATGGCGAATACAGTCGCGTGAAATAGGGGTCAAGGGGAGCACGAGGTTTACCAAATTTGCTCGCCAGAGTTGAGTTGCGTCTCGGGTGTTTGCAAACGACGGGCGACGACCTGGGGAACCATTGGACAAGCCACAGGCATTAGTAGATGCGCAAGGTCAAGGAAACATGCTCGCGTGAACGACGAGCAGAGGGGCACACGAGGCTTACCAGAATATCTCGCTGGAGTTCTGTGGTACTACGGCGGTGCAAGGGAAAATTTGGGGAGCCTGGCGGCGCTCTGTGCTGGCTGTATGAGGGGAAATGATCGTGAGGGGGAGGGGATTAAGTAGCCAGAGTTGGGGCGGGGATTACACACACATTCATCGCCATTTACTCAAATTGAAATCGCGGCAGTGAAGGGAGGAAGAAACGACGAAGGCCTGGTCGTGGGCGGGGTTTGGGGAAGACGAGCTGACCTGGCGTTGGGTCCACTTGACAGCGAGGGAGGGGGTGTGTGCGCGGGTGAGAAACATAGAGAGGGAGGGGTTTCCCAGGTGGGCTGGTAGCTGGGCCGCGGGTGGGTAGGGCTAGTTAGGTTGCTGTGTTTTATTATTTTTTTTCTCCTTTTCTTTTTCTGTTTTGTTTTTCCAGTTTGAATTTGAATGCCTAATTCAAATTTGTTTGCATTTCAATTTTCTCTAGACTTTTGTACTATGTTTGTAATGTCCAAATATGTGTCAAACATCTACTTACACTCAAAAACCATTTTGGGTTTGAAAAATAAAATAAAACCATGCGTTTATTAATATAATGGTAATAGGCATATAAATGGTTTTATGTTTGAATTTGTTTTGAAAATTTTTGTGTGGGCTTTGTATTCTCTTCGCAATCATTACTGATCAAACCCAAGAATTTTCATACTTGGAAAGTAAAATAAAACCTTGCCTTACATGCATAAAGTTAACAGGCAAAATATGGTTTCTTATTTTGGAAATTCATTTGAAAAGGCCGAATGCTTATGAATGCATGAATGCTATGCAAACTTTATAAATCATGATTTTAGGAATGTTACAAATCTAACCCCCTTAAGGTGAATCTCGCCCTCGAGATTCGGATTGGCTAGCAAATAGGTGAGGGTGGTCTTTCCGAAGGTCATCTTCTCTTTCCCATGTTGCTTCTTCTTCGGAATGATAGTTCCACTGAACTTTGCAGAATTTGATACTCTTTGTCTGAGTGACTCTTTCTGCAGTCTCAAAATCTTGATAGGTTTTTCCTCATATGTGAGATCATTTTCCAATTGGACCTCCTCCAAAGGTATAGTATCCTTCAAATAGGTCTCTTCCATCTCTGGGTGGCATTTCTTTAGCTGACTCACAGGAAACACATTGTGAACAACAGACAATGATTCCGGCAATTCAATCCCATAAGCTACTTCTCCTTTACGACTCAGAATCTTGAATGGTCCAACATATCTTGGGGCCAATTTTCCTTTGACTCCGAATATCTTCACTCCACGAAGTGGTGACACTCTAAGATAAGCTCTATCACCCACTTCATAGGTGACTTCTCTACGCTTAGGATCTGCGTAGCTCTTCTGTCGGGACTGTGCTATCTTCAATCTGTCCTTTACTAGCTTGACTTTCTCTTCAGCCACTTTAATTAGTTCTGGTCCGAACAAATTTCTTTCTCCCACACCATTCCATAGCAATGGGGTAGTACACTTTCTCCCATAGAGAAACTCAAATGGTGCCATCTCAATACTGGCTTGATAGATGTTATTGCAAGAAAATCTGCGTAAGGCAGACTTTCATCCCAACTAGCTCCATAGTCTAGGGCACATGCCCTCAACATATCTTCTAAAATCTGGTTGGTCCTTTCTGTCTGTCCATCAGTCTGGGGATGAAAAGCAGTACTGAATTCCAATATTGTTCCCAATGACTCATCCAGTTGCCTCCAGAAATGAGAAGTGAATTGAGTTCCCCTATCTGACACAATACTCTTGGGTACTCCATGCAGACATACAATCCTATTCATATAGATCTTGGCTAACTTAGCACTTGTATAGGTTGTCTTCACGGGTATGAAATGAGCCACTTTAGTGAGGCGATCCACTACTACCCAAATAGAATCATATCCTGACCTGGTCCTTGGCAATCCGGTAATGAAATCCATGCCAATGTTGTCCCACTTCCAATCAGGAATAGGTAGTGGTTGTAGTAATCCTGCCGGTTTCTGATGTTCTGCTTTCACTCTACTACATACATCACACAAAGAAATATGTTCGGCGATGTCTTTCTTGAGATTATTCCACCAAACTCTTTCCTTCATATCCATGTCCATTTTTGTGTTACCCGGATGAATGGAATATGGTGAGTTGTGTGCTTCTTGTAAAATCAGTTTCTGAAGCTCCGGATCTTGCGGAACGCAGATACGTTTACCATACCATAAAGTACCATGTTCGTCTTCATGGAATCCTTTGGCTTTTCCATTGCCAATCTTTTCCTTAATCTATTCGATTCCGTTGTCCGTCTTTTGGGCTTCCTTGATCTTGTCCAACAAGGTGGGTTGAACATCCAATGACATGAGATGTCCTTTAGGCACAATCTCCAATCTGAGGTCTCTAAATTGGGCACACAGATCATCTGGCAACTCTCCCTTAGTAAGACTATTCACAAATACCTTACGGCTTAGTGCATCCGCTACAACATTTTCTTTACCGGGGTGGTATTGCAAACTCAAGTCATAGTCCTTGATGAGTTCTAGTCATCTTCTTTGCCTCATGTTGATTTCTTTCTGAGTGAAGATATACTTCAAACTTTTGTGATCTGTGAACACTTCACATCGCTTTCCCAAAAGATAATGTCTCCATGTTTTGAGTGCATGGACAACAGAGGCTAACTCCAAATCATGAGTAGGGTAATTTACCTCATGAGTTTTGAGTTGTCTTGAGGAATAAGCCACAACTTTCCCTTCTTGCATTAGAACTGCACCTAATCCATGATGAGATGCATCACAATACACTTGGAAATCTTTCTCCAAATCTGGCAAACACAGGACTGGTGCTGTCACTAGTCTCTTTTTCAATTCTTGGAAGCTGAGTTCACATCCTTCAGTCTAAGAAAATTTCTTGTCTTTCTTTAGTAACTCCGTCATTGGCTTAGCTACCTTGGAGAAATTCTCAATGAATCTTCTGTAGTATCCTGCCAAGCCAAGGAAACTACGAATTTACTTTACTGACTTAGGAGATTCCTATTCAGTTACAAATGACACTTTTGCGGGATCAACTGCTACACCATCTCCTAACACAACGTGTCCAAGAAATCCAACTTCATTCAACCAGAATTCACACTTGCTGAATTTGGCATATAGCTTATGCTCTCTAAGCTTCTCAAGTATCAAACGCAAATGTCCTTAATGCTCTTATTTCCTCTTGGAGTAGATCAAAATGTCATCGATGAAAATGACAAAAAACTTGTCAAGGAACTCCATGAACACCTTGTTCATCATATTCATGAAGTAAGCTGGTGCATTGGTCAAACCAAATGGCATCACGGTGTACTCATACAAATCGATACCTAGTGGTGAAAGCTATCTTAGGTATGTCTTGTTCCCTTATCTTAAGCTGAAAATAGCCTGACCGGAGATCAATTTTTTAGAACACATAGGCTCCTTCTAACTGATCAAACAAATCATTTATTATGGGCAAAGGATATTTGTTCTTGATAGTCACCTCATTGAGTGAATGATAATCTATGCATAACCTTTGACTTCTATCTTTCTTTTCTACACACAAGACTGGTGCTCCCCAAGATGAAGGACTTGGTTGAATAAATCCTTTCTGCAACTATTCTCCAAGTTGTTTCTTGAGTTCTTTCAACTCATCAACTGACATCTTGTAAGGTCTCTTTGCTATTGGTCCTGATCCTGGTAGCAAGTCAATCAGAAATTCCACATCTCTATCTGGTGGCATTCCCGGAAATTCTTCCGGAAACACATCCGGATATTCACTCACAATTGGCACACTTTTTATGCTAACCCCCTTAAGAGAATTTAGCTTACTCCCTTTTGATTCAAAGTTAGACTTGAATCTTATCCTTTTCTTTTCTGGGGTTGTGAGTGCGACAGTACGATTGACACAATCTAGTACTCCTTCATACTTGGTCATCCAGTCCATTCCCAAAATTACATCCAGTCCTTGGGAATCTAGGATTATCAACTTAATGGAAAAGTATGCTTCCCAAATTCTATCACTAGATCACAACATCCAAGACTTACTATCATATCTCCACCGGGAGAACTTACTTTTATTGGGCACCCAATATTTTCATTTGGAAACCCATTTCTATCCACAAATGCTTTTGATATGAATGAATGTGATGCGCCAGTATCAAAAAGAACAAGTGCTAGAATAGAATTGAGTTTAAACTTACCAGCCACAGCATTAGGTTCCTCATAGATCTCTTCCACATTGATGTGGTTCACCTGTCCCTTCTGGAAAGGGTTGGGCTTGTTGTCACCTTCAACTTTCTTTTCTGGGCAACCATTTTCATAATGCCCCATCTTCTTACACTTGAAGCATTCAACCTGACTAAGATTCTTCTTGACAGGCTGTCTTCTACTACCACTTGCACTTCCATTGTGGTGGCTCTTGTATCCACTCTTGTGGTTCTTGTACTTGTCATTATCATGACTACGGTGATGCTTGTTGTCATGATGGCGGTTTTGGATGTGGTGGTTATTGTACTTTCCATGTTTGTGGGATCCAGAACTCCCACTATCATCATGATGAGAACGCTTGTGAGACGATCCCGAGCTGTGCTTGTCAGAACTGTGCTTCCTCTTTCTGCTTTCAACTTGTTTCATATTGTTCTCCAAGATGGTAGCCTTGTCACAAAGGGATTGGTAGGTGGGGACATAGGCCACAGATAACTGCAGATTCAGTTCATCGTTCAGTCCTTCGAGGAATTTCTCTTTCCTCTTGGCATCGGTATCAACTTCATCCGGTACATAACGTGCCAGATTGTTGAACTCCTCAATATATTCAGCCACGCTGCGGTGGCGCTGCTTCAGGTTATGGAAATCTTTCTTCTTCAAACTCATCACCCCGGATGAGATGTGAGTTGTACGGAAACCATCTTCAAAGATAGCCAATGTCACATCCTCGATGGGAGTGGTGATCTGGAAGTTATCCCACCAAGTGGCTGCTGGTCCTTCCAACAGATGTGTTGCAAACCTGACTTTCTCTTCGTCGGTGCAGCCGACAGTTACCAAGTCCTTGTTCACCGAATGTAGCCAATCATTGGCCACCATGGGATCAGTAGTTCCTGAGAACTTTGCAGGATTCAGTCTTAGGAACCTGGTGAGCATGTCAAATCCTGGTGGATTGTTCTGATTGTTGTTGTTGTTGTTGTTATTGTTGTTG
Source organism: Avena sativa (assembly GCA_916181665.1). Lineage (NCBI taxonomy): Eukaryota > Viridiplantae > Streptophyta > Magnoliopsida > Poales > Poaceae > Avena > Avena sativa. The sequence goes on from OV702295.1 coordinate 136,584,919, forward strand.
TTGTTATTCTGATTCTGCATCAGTTGTGCCTGTGCTGTCATCAGCTGCTGCATCTCGGGGGTGACATTGTTGTTGTTTGGGTTGGGGTTGGCACGTCGAGGAGGCATATGTGGTTTTCATAAGGATAAGAATGAGATACCCATAGATGCTTAACATGCACAATACATTACATAGACAATCACCAAAACAAGCATCAAAATAATCATAAGGTTCAACGACATAAACAACAAGTTTGAAAAAGTAAACACACCATAGCAAGCCACCCACATGTTGGATGGTCATTGCGACTCAATAATCATAAGCATGGTAAATGAAAGATAAATGAGTAGTCATCACTACTCCTCTGCATCAACCTCCTCATCAACAAGTGTAAGATCTTCATTCTCCATAGCGGTCTTGTATTCCTCGACATTGGTAGTCAAGGCCTCTATCTTGGCCTTAAGAGCCCTCTTCTGTGCACGAAGTCTCTCAATCACACCCTGCTGATGCTCGACCTCGAAGTCCTTGGTATCTAGCTCTTCCTACATCTCCCATATCTTCTTGTTCTGGTCTTGGACTCTCTTTTCCTGGCTCTTGAATTTCCTATCCTGGCTCTCAAACTTGGACTCCATTTCCTTGACTATATATTCTTTCTCCACGAAGAGCTTGTCCTTCTCACGAAGCTGCACCTGGAGTTCGTCATTGCTAAGCATGATGTTGGTCCTATCGGTATCTAGGTGCCTAATGAGAACCTCTAGGTCCTGAAGGTACAGACGAATCAGCTCCACCGTCTCTCTAGCAGCAACCTCAAACTCAATAGCCTCACCCTCCTCGTCGCGTCTTCCGAAGGCATGAAAGTAAAGACCTCTAAGCTCTCTGGAGTGCCTCCCTACCAGACGCCCAAGTAAATCCTCCATGACTACATCTAAGCCTCTCTCCTTGTCTTCATGCATTAGCTTGAAAGTGATAGCCTCCGTGGCTGTCTCAGTCTGGCGTCCTGGAAGAGTAATTTTGAATCCCCAAAGGTCCTTCCTCTCAAACTTGGTGAGGGGAAGCGTCATGACGCCAGGGAGCGGAAGGTTGAGCACACTAGTGAGCTCAATAAGACGAGTGCCAAAATGAGTTACCTTGAACTCTTCAGCCGTGCTGATAGTAACATTAGCCATCTATTTTATAAGATAGAGAAAAGTTAGAATCAACATCAATAGAGAAAAATCACAAGACATAGTATCACAAGCATATCTTTGGCAACAAACACACAAGTCATGACATACACAAATCCATTACAAGCATCAATGGTTCAACATAACTTGGATAAAAAATTTGGAAATAAAACGATAGGTGTGGTGGTCCAACTAACGAAGTACATTACAATCCCATCTCACTTGCCAAGTTGGCTAACAGGGCATCCCTAGAGGCAATCTATCGATCCTGATCACATGACTCCATTGATAAGTCTATGATGTCCTCTCTTAAACGTTGGTTGGTTACCTCTAACTCTTGGGTATGCTTCTTTTCTTCCCTAAGTTCATTTTGGGGGTTAAGCATTCTGCACTTGAGTCTATCACCAAGCTCCTTGATGGCTTTCCAAGCTGCATCTCTTGCAGAGTCAAAGAATGTGGTGTGCATTACTGAGTTGGTGACCATGCAGAATCCTGATTCCTTGTGGTTGTCTTCCTTATTTTTGTACAAGTGAAGTTGCACCCACCAGTACTCTATTCCTTCATCCATCTCGGGAAATCCTTTGTACACAGCTGCACCATGTATTCCCATGCCAACCATGAGGTCCTTAGGGAATTCTGTCTCACACTCCAAGGTCATGGTCATGAGTGGTCCCTTCCTCACGGCTTCGTTGATGGAGTTCATCTACAAATAGAGTTGAGAAAGAAGATTAGAAAAGTTTACGAGAAGAAAAGACAAGTGTGGAAATTGTTGAAATTTTTTCCTTAGTGGTTTCTAATCCAGTCCTAGGGTTATAATCCTACAGGCAACACAGTGCTCTAATACCATCTGTAAGATCCCACCCTTATAAAGGTAAGGATCCCTGTGATTGCAATGCTAGTCCCTGGATCAATTGCTAGCATCCATAGTTTAAGATGAAGTACACAGAAACAAAGGTCATTATTACAACGCCATTCCAAAGATAACATAGTCTTTTACAACTCCATTGCCATAGGTTAGTACAAGAGTTCAACTTAACAATATAAAATAGAAGTCTTCATCTTCATGTGCCACAGGAAAGCATGTTGAGTGTAGACTCATAACCCCTATTCATCATCAGAGTAACCTGCAATATCACAAGTTACAACCACAGTGGGTCAATACATTGGAATAGTATTGGCAAGTGATACCTTAGTAGAATATTAACATCTAGTTACTACATGAATTTGGCTAAGTGTAGCTTAGGCTTGCTTTGCTCAAAATAGGTTTTACCTATTAGTTGAAAACACTAAGTTTCCCAAGGAACCACCAATAGAAATTGGTGAACCTTCACCCTTATTCAACCACAAGTTTTAACTTAGAAAATTTGGATGAGGAGATTCTTGATAGCTTCCATGTCTTGATGCTCAAGTTGTCCAATACTAGGGACATGGCTAAGTACTTAGATTCTTCCATCTACAGAGGTTGTGCACTTTCCCCACAAGACTTGATTTTCACCAAGACAGGACCTTTCAGAAGCCTTCCCTTAGACCAAAATGTACGCGCTCCAAACCTATCAATCCCCTACCACCAACTGTCCATTTGGCTAAGTTATTGCAACCTATATGATCCAGGCAGAGCCCATAATGCCATGTGCTGCACTAGAAGCTTCTTAACATTTGGCATCTCAAATCCCTTTGTTCCTGGGTGGCTTTCCACAAGTGATATACACAAGGTAAACCATAGAGATGGTCCTCGTGTAACCACTCAACACAAACCATTCTTTCCATTCCACCCAGGTGTTTCATTCACTTAGTTGTTTTATTAAGCAAACACATAAGTCAAAGACTTAACAATATTTTCCATAGCATGAATATATTCCACCCTTGGTTGCTATTAGCTAGGCTAAGCATGGCAACAACAAGTATCTTAACTTAGAGGAAATTCTAACAATTCTATAACTACTAGGATTTCCCAAGCATAGCATATAGATACTTAGCAAAATATTCATGCAAGCCCTATACAAAATATCTCTAATGCATAGTCAAAATATTGGGACAAAATATGAAGCACCACTTTCCTTGGTAGTTGGGGGAGTAGCAACAATATTCACAACCACAATCACTATTAGCACCAAAATCTAAACATAAAATGATAGCACCAAATTCACATTTCAAAAATATACAAGCAAAAATATATGAATGCATGCAAATGCCATGTGATGATTTTTCTAGATCAAACAAGACAAGTATACAGTACTGAATCACAAACAAGACAAATATACAATAAATAAACTTTATTTAGTCTTTAAATCATTTTTCAAATAATTTCTATACTCAAAATAAGCCTATAAATGTCTCTACAAAAATAACCAATTTATCATAAGCAAATCATTAAACAATTTTCATGGTTGGATAGAATTCTTTCTCCTAATTCCAATGATATAAAATTTGCAAAATTTGAACGTGTGGATCAAAAGTTATGGATTTTACAAGTTTGAACATCTAATAGATCTAAATTCTGTTTTTAAATCTAAACACAGGCCACGCGGCAGCGTCTGATTGGCGCATACTGGTTCGGGCGGATCATTCTTGTGGGCCATTGAATCTAACTAACTGCACATGACCCAGATCAAATCATACCGCTTCGATCAAGATCTAACCGTGGCCTTTGGATTTGGATCCGATGGATCAGATCAATCTCACCAGAAATCAGCGGCGCAAATGGCTCAGGCGGCGGCGACGCCATGGACCGTGACATGCCGGCAAGGTCAGAAGGGTAGGGATGGTGTGATGGCACTTACCGAGGTCGCGAGGGCGTGGGGATGCTCAACATGGATGCGTCTAGGGCGGGGGCGCAAGAACACAACAGCTATTCCTTGTCGGAGTTCGTCCGCGCGACGGGTGCTCACTGTTGGAGTCAAAGACGATGACCTATGGTACAAGAGATCAAGAGGCTGGCATCAGGAGGGGCACAAGGACATGGCGAATACAGTCGCGTGAAACAGGGGTCAAGGGGAGCATGGGGTTTACCAAATTTGCTCGCCGGAGTTGAGTTGCGTCTCGGGTGTTTGCAAACGATGACGGGGGTGACGACCTGGGGAACCATTGGACAAGCCACGGGCATTAGTAGATGCGCAAGGTCAAGGGTAACACGCTCGCGTGAACGACGGGCAGAGGGGCGCACGAGGCTTACCAGAATATCTCGCCGGAGTTCTACGGTACTGCGGCGGTGCTAGGGGAAATTTGGGGAGCCTGGCGGCTCTCTATGCTGGCTGTGTGAGGGGAAATGATCGTGAGGGGGAGGGGATTAAGTATCCAGAGCTGGGGCGGGGATTACACACACATTCATCGCCATTTACTCAACCTGAAATCATGGTAGTGAAGGAAGGAAGAAACGGCGAAGGCCTTGTCGTGGGCAGGGTTTGGGGACGACGAGCTGACCTGGCGTTGGTCCACTTGACAGCGAGGGAGGGGGTGTGTGTGCGGGTGAGAAACAGAGAGAGGGAGGGGTTTCCCGGGTGGGCTAGGTGGGCTGGTAGCTGGGCCACGGGTGGGTTGGGCTAGTTAGGTTGCTGTGTTTTATTATTATTTTTCTCCTTTTCTCCTTTTCTTTTTCTGTTTTGTTTTTCTAGTTTGAATTTGAATGCCTAATTCAAATCTATTTTCATTTAAATTTTCTCTAGACTTATGTACTGTGTTTGTAATGTCCAAATATGTGTCAAACATCTACTTACACTCAAAAACCATTTTGGGTTTGAAAAATAAAATAAAACCATGCCTTTATTAATATAATGGTAATAGGCATATAAATGGTTTTATGTTTGAATTTGTTTTGAAATTTTTTGTGTGGGCTTTGTATTCTATTCCCAATCATTACTGATCAAACCCAAGAATTTTCATACTTGGAAAGTAAAATAAAACCCTGCCTTACTTGCATAAAGTTAACAAGCAAAATATGGTTTCTTATTTTGGAAATTCATTTGAAAAGGCCAAATGCTTATGAATGCATGAATGCTATGCAAACTTTATAAATCATGATTTTAGGGATGTTACACTCCTGCATGACTACATCTAGACTCTTCTCTTTGTCATCGTGCATCATCTTGAAGGAAATATCCTCCGTGAGTGGCTCCGTTTGTCATCCCGGCTGCGAGACTCTAAAGCCCCAAAGGTCCTTCCTCTCGAACTTTGTGAGGTGAAATGCCTTGATACTAGGAAGTGGGAGGTTGAGCACACTAGTAAACTGCACGATGCGTGAACCAAAACGAGTTCCATTGAACTCCTCGGCAGTGTTGATCACAAAGCTAGGCATCTAATGTAAGAAAGAGAAATATTAGAACAACACAAGTAAGAGAAAAACAAGATAGTAAAATGAAATCAAAGAGCATACATCATCCATAAAACATTCAAGTCATGGCATACAAAGTCTACCACAAACACTAAGATTCAAGCATAACATAGACAAATTTTTGCGAGAAAATGACAAGTGTGGTGGTCCAACTAGCGGAGTACGTTACAATTCTCACTCATATGCTAGGTCTATGATATATTCCCTTAGACATTTTATGGCGGTCTCTAAGCCTTGGGTATACTTCTTCTCTTCCTCAAGGTAATTTTTAGTGTTGAGCATTCTACACTTGAGTCTTTCACCAAGCTCCTTGATAGCATTCCAAGCTGCATTTCTTGTAGAGTCAAAGAATGTCGTATACATTTCTGAGTTGGTGCCCATGTAGAATCCCGACACTTTGTGGTTGTCTCCCTTGTTTTTATACAAGTGAAGTTGCACCCACCAATATTCTTCTCCTTCATCCACCAGTGGAAATCCTTTGTACACGGCCTCACCATGTATTCCCAAGCTAACCATAAGGGTTTTGAGTGCTTTGGGAAACTCCGTCTCACATTCTAAAGTCATGGTCATGAGTGGTCCCTTCTTGATGGCTTCGTTGATGGTGGCCATCTACAAATTGAGATGAGAAAGAAGATTAGAATATGTTTACGATAAGAAAAAGTCAACTGTGGAATTTGCAAAGAGTTGCATTTTTCCTTAGTGGTTTCCTTAGTCTAATCCAACTTAGGTTTATAATCTACAGGCAACACAGTGCTCTGATACCATCTGTAATACCCCACCAATATAAGGTAAAGGTCCCTACGATTGCAATGCTAGTCCCTGGATCAAATGCTAGCATCCACAGTTTAAGATGAAGTACACAGATACAAAGGTCTTTATTACGTTGTCATTCTAGAGATAAACATAGTCTTTTACAACTCCATAGCCAAAGGCTAGCACAAGAGTTCATAAGATAAGTAAATAAAGTAAAGTCTTTATCTTCATGTGCCACATGCAAGCATGTTGAGTGTAGACTCATAACCCTAATCCTCATCGGAATAACCTGCAACATCATAAGTTACAGCCACAATGGGTCAATACATTTGGAATTGTATTGGCAAGTGATACCATAGTAGAATAGTAGTACCTAACATCTATATGAATTTGGCTATGTGTAGCTTAGGCTTGCTTTGCTCAAAATAGTTTTTTCCTATCAGTTGAAAACACTAAGTTTTTGTTTGAGAAAAACTCCCAAGGAAACACCAATAGACATTGGTGAACCTTAACCCTTGTTGAACCACAAGTTTTTAACTTAGAAACTAGGATGAGGAGATCCTTGATAGATTCCATGTCTTGATGCTCAATTTCTCCGTTGCCGGGGACACGGCTAAGTACTTAGGTTTTACCCTCTCGAGAGGTGGTGCACTTTCCCCACAATACTAGACATTCATCGAGACGAGACCTTTAAAAAGCCTTCCATTATACCACCATGGACGTGTTCCATCCTATCACCCTACCACCAACTGTCCATCTGGCTAAGTTATTGCAACCTATATGATCAAGGCAGAGCCCATATGCCATGTGGCTGCACTACAAATTTTGTAAAAACTAAGTATCTCAAATCCCTTTGTTCCTCGGTGGCTTTCCACAAGTGAGATACACAAGGTAAACCATAGACATGGGCCTTGTGTAACCACTAAACATAAACTATCATACCATTCCACCCAGGTGATTCATTCACTTAGTTGTTTTATTAAACAAAAACACAAGTCAAAAGACTTAGAAAAATTTCCATGGCATCAATATATTGCACCCTTGTTTGCTACTAGCTAGGCTAAGCATGTTCACATGGCAAGTAACTTAACTTGGAGAAAATTCTACTAAGACTACAACTACTAGGATTTCCCAAGCATAGCATATAAATACTTAGTAAAATTTCATGCAAGACCTATTCAAAAATATCACTAGTACATAGTAAAAATAATTGGACAAATACATGAAGAACCACTTTCCTTGGTAGTTGGGGGAGTAGTAACAATCTTCACAATCACAATCACCACTAGCACCAAAATCTACACATAAAATAATAACACTAAATTTACATTCAAATAATGAAGAAAAAATATATATGAATGCATGAAATGCAATGGAATGAATGTTATACACTAAACTATTCAAGCCAAACAGTACTGAACAAAAAACCATCTACTTATAGTCTAAATAAACTTAAATTTTCTTTAAAAACATTTTCCAAATAATTTATATAGTCAAAATAAGCCTATATTTGATTCTGCACAAAATCCCATTTTTACAGAAGCAAAATACAAATTTAGGCCTACAATAGTGTAGGATTTAATTTTATGAATCCAATGATATATTATTTGCATTTTTTGATAAATAGAACAAAAGTTATGAATTTTGCAAGTTAAACCAACTAATAGATAAAAATCTGGTTTTTAAATCAAAAACCGAGACACGCGGCAGCATCTGATATGACGATACCGCTTCGGGTCGCGCTTCCGCGCCATTGGATCAAGTCAGATCCAACGCGCCAGGTCGCAACGTACCCCTTCACTAACGATCTAACCTAAACCGCCAGATCTAAATCCTACGACTCAGATCTAAGCGTACCCTTTCCAGCGGATACTATTTCTTTGACCAAACGCGGGCGGTGCAAATGCCCACCGTGGCGGCGGCGCGACAGACGATGATGTTTCGGCGAGGCCAGAGGGTAAGGGAGGGGGCACTAGGGCTTACCGAGGTCGCGGAGACGCGGTGAAGCTCAACATGCTAGCGGACGGGGCTAGGGTGCACGGACACGACGACGATTCCTCATCGGAGTTGAGCTGGGCTTCGGGTGTGCTCAGGCCTCGTCGCTGGCAGCACTATAGGGTAAAGAAAGACAAGCATGAGGCGGCATTAGACGCGCACGGGGACGATGAGTGTACGAGCGTCAACCAGAGAGAAGGGGGGCTAGGGTTTACAGTATTTGCTCGCCGGAGATGGTCGGGACAGCGGCGGTGCAAGCTCGCGTGTGGACAGACTAGCGGCTCTTAGAGGGTGGTGAGTGAGGGGAAAGGAGCGGAAGGAGTGGGGTAGGCGCGGCATTACTGCGATCATAACGCGAATTGATTCGAAAAGCAATTAGCTAGTAACGGGCGGCGACGGCGAGTCTGCGGGCGCTGATTGAGGAAGATGATGTTGACGTGGCGGTGGGACCATCATGTCATTGGGGGGTGCGGGGCGTGCTATCAGAAAAGAAAGGCGGGGGGTACGAGGGAGCAGGGTGGGCTTCGCTGGGCCGCGAGTTGAGCTGTGCGGGTGGGCTGAGTCAGTTAGCTGGTCTACTTCCATTTTTTTGTTCTTTTCTTTTTTTCTTTTTTCTGATTTGATTTTCTAAATGAGATTTCAAAGATCAAATCAACTTCAAATCAAGTCAAATTTCCACCAAAATTTTGTGAGACCATTTTAATGTCCAAGAGTGTGTTAAACACACAAATTCACTCAGAATTGCTTTGGCCCTTTGAAAAATAAAACAAAACCATGCCTCATATGATTGATAAAAATGGGCATACAAATGGTTTTGTTTGAATTCAAACTTTGAAATTTTTTGTGAATGCACAAAAATTCACTCAGAATGATGTTGGCTTTATTTGCTTTCACAATATGAATGCAATGCATGATTTTACAATTCATGATTTTTGGGATGTTACAAAGACTATAAAATTCAACAAAGTATAGTGGAACCATCATACCAAAGAAGAAGCAACTTGGAAAAGAGAAGATGACCTTCGGAAAGACCACCCTCACCTATTTTCTTTCCAATCCGAATCTCGAGGGAGAGATTCATCTGAAGGGGGTTAGATTTGTAACATCCCAAATTTCATCAAATGAAAAGTCATGTTATTGCATTCATATCATCATAGCATATTTACCTTGCATAATTTTTTTCAAATCAAAACCCTAAATAAAACCATATTTAAACCACTCTTTTTATATTATATATGGGGCATGGTTTTATTTTTATTCCAAAGACCAAAGTGTTTTTGAGTGGCTAGATGTGTTTTGCACACTTTTTCACACTAGGATCGTAGTACAAAAACTTGGTGAAAGTTTGAATTCAAACAGATTTGAATTGGCCAATCAAATTCATTTCAGAAAATCTAAACAGAAAAGAAAAAAGGGCAAAAGGAAAAAAAATAAAACAGCAGCAACCCATCTAGCCCAACCCACCCCGCGACCCAACTAACAACCCACCTAGCCCACCCGGGAAAACACCGTCGCCCCTCTGTTTCTTACCGCGTGAGGCCGCACCCCCTCGCTGACAGATGGCCCCCACTGCCACCTCAGCCCTTCATCCTTAATCAACGCACGACGACTAGCTCCGCCGCGGCCGTTTCCTCCGATTCAATTCGAATAAAATCAATTGATTGCAGCCGTAATCCCCCCTTGACCTGCTACTTAACCCCCTCTCTCCCTGCTCCATTTCCCCCCACTCAACCACCTCTGAGCGCCGCTAGGCTCCACGCATTTCTCCTCGCACCGTCGCTATCCCGACGAGCTCCGACGACCGATTACGGTGAGTCTGACCTCCCCCTCGCCTCTGGTTTACTTTGTCGCATCCACTGTCCCCGTGCGCACACGCTAATGCTTTTTGTTTGTCCAATGGCGCTCTGTAGGCTCGCCTCCGTTGATGACTTCGAGCACCCGACGCCAGGAACATCTCCGACGAGAAATTTTGGCTAGACCCGTGTACCCTAGCCCCGTCCACAACCACCTTGAGCACCACGATGTCTCCGCTACCTCAATAAGCCCTAAAGGCCCCTCCTCTATCCCCTAGCATCGCCGGCACGACGTCGACAGACGCGCCGCCGCCGCAGTGACCATTCGTGCCGCCCATCTGTGGCCAGTTCGTTTAGATCTGTTAGATTTAGATCCAGTGGTTATGATTAGAAGTTTAGGCGAAAGGGTACGGACAGATCTGGACCACAGGATCTCACTTAGATCCAGCGGATCCCTAGTGTGACCCGCATGAAGGGGTACGCGCCAATCAGATGGCGCCGCGTGTCTAGATTTTTGTTTTAAAATCCAGATTTGAATCTATTAGATGAATTAACTTGTAAAATTCACAACTTTTGATCTGTTTGTCCAAAAATTACAAAGAATGTATCAATGGATTCATAAAATTGAGCCATACATATCTATGACCTTATTTTGGCCTTTTTCTTCTATAAAATTAGGATTTTATGCAGAACCATTTGTAGGCTTATTTTGACTATATAAAATATTTGGAAAATTAGAGTAAAATTGGTTTATTTAGATCTTTAGAAAGTTTACTTTGTGTTCAGTACTGTTTAGTTTGAATTGTTTAGTGTATGAAATCATTCCATTGCATTTGCATGCATTCATATGTATTTTGTTTGAATATTGAATGTGAATTTGGTGTTATGATTTTATGTGAAGATTTTGGTGATTGTGATTGTGAGGACTGTTGCTATTCTCCTAGCTACCAAGGCAAGTGATGTTTCATATTTTTGTCCTATTATTTTATATATGCATTAGTGATATTTGAGTAGGATTTGCATGGATATTTTTCTAAGTATATGGTATACCATGGGAAATCCTATATATATTGTCTTAGTAGTTTTCCCTAAGTTAAGAAACTTGTTATACTAGTATGCTTATCCTAGCTAGTAGAAAACAAGGGTGTAATATTCATACTATGTTGTTATGCAAAATCTATGTCTTTTTTTTGAATAATAAAACAACATGTGAATGAATTACCTGGGTGGAATGGAAATATTGGTTTGTGTTGAGTGGTTACACAAGGCCCATGTCTATGGTTTACCTTGTGTATCACACTTGTGGATGGCCACCCAGGAACAAAGGGATTTGAGCCATTTAGTGTTGATAAGCTTCTAGTGCAACCACATGGCATATGGGCTCTGCCTTGACCAACTAGGTTGCGAGAATTTAGCCAGATGGACAGTTGGTGGTAGGGTTGATAGGATGGAACGCGTCCATGGTGGTCTATGGGAATGCTTCTGAAAAGTCTCGTCTCGATGCATGTCGAGTCTTGTGGGGAAAGTGCACCACCTCTCAAGAGGGTAAAACCTAAGTACTTAGCCATGTCCCCGGCAACGGACAATTTGAGCATAAAAGACATTGAAGTGATCAAGAATCTCCTCATGCCAATTTCTCTATGTTAAAACTTGTGGTTGAACAAGGGTAAAGGTTCACTAATGTCTATTTGTGGTTCCTTGGGTGTTTTTGTCAAACAAAAACTTAGTGTTTTTCAACTAATAAGAAAACCTTACTTTGAGCAAAGCCAGCCTGAACTACACTTACCCAAATTCATATAGATGTTAGATGCTACTATACTACTATGGTATCACTTGCCAATACAATTCCAAATGTATTGACCCTCTATGGCTGTAACTTATGATGTTGCAGGTTACTCTGATGGAGACTAGGGTTATGAGTCTACACTCAACATGTTGCATGTGTCACATGAAGATGAAGACTTCTATTTATTTACTTTATGTTATGAACTCTTTGTATTAGCCTTGGGCTAATGAGTTGTAAAGACTATGTTATCTCTAGAATGACGATGTAATAATGACCTTTTTATATGTGTACTTCATCTTAAACTGTGTATGCTAGCAATTCGATCCAGTGACTAGCATTGCAATCACAGGGGCCTTTACCTTAAATGGTGGGGTCTTACAATTATCAATAGTTTTAGCATCATAAAAATCACTACTAGAGTGAGAGGCATCACAAAGAAAAGTTGTAGTGTGAATCTCTTTGTCAACCTCGCCTTTTTGTTCCTCCTTTTCATCGACTAGTGTTTTAATAACAATGATAGAATCAAAAGTAGGAGTTGAAAGTGTGAGCGGGTGATCGATCCGTTCTTCCTCCTCTTCCTTGTGCTCCTTTTCCTCTCCACTCTTTAGTGAGTCTTGCAAAAGGTTATCTTTCTCCATGGCGGTTTTAGACCGCTTCAAATAATATAATACCAATGCATTATTACTTGAATTATTTTTGCAAAAGAGGAATATGAGGTGTAATTAAAAACTCCATCAAGTGCTTCACTACCAACATCAATACTTCCTAGTCTAAATACCAATTCAGATGCACCTTTGAAAAGAACGTATTCTAATATCTCCAAACTACCATATGATTTATCTTTATTATAATTTGCTACAGTAGGATTGTTGGAACACTTACATTGAAAATTAAGGTGGTCATCTGTTATACAAATTGTGCAATAAGATTTATCAATACCATGCAACCATAATGAATGCCCTTCCAATATGTTAAAAATTTTCTCTATCAAATCATATCTAGCAACTAGGCTTGGTAAACTTGAATCCTTTATCTCCTCCAATGCTTGTATTATCTATTGAACAAAATTTATCTCGGAAGACATGATTAGTAGCAATAGTTTTTATAAATTTTTGGTTTTGTAATTTTTTTATTGTTTTCAATATAAAAGAAAGCAGTAAGATAAAAACAACAAACGTAAATAAACTATGTGCAAGTAGATAACAGAATGCTTTGCTCCCCGACAACAGCACCAATTTGATGAATGGGTCCCTGCACCAATAACAGGGTTTTTGCAATACTTAGCAGAAAATATTTAAAGAGTTTGTCCCGATGGGAGCTCGGCAAACATGACCCCGTAGCCATGTTGTTAATGCGGCCACGTTCGCACCCAAACCATTGTTTGGAAATAGCCTATTCTATAAGTTGCTAGGATAAATGAATTTAAGATGATTTGTAATAACTACTGTGGCACCCCGGATTTACGGTCCGAGAATGCCCGTTATGCCTGCAATTCACGTTCCCATGATCAGTGTGCCGTGAGCATAACCGACCAGTATCATTCAACATCCATAATGAACGAATACAAATACTTAAATTAATGCCATTATGGCGATACATCATCAATAGCGGAAGTATTCAAGCGTAGAGCGCATGTCATGCCTTAACCAACATGCAACTGAATGGGAAGACGGCCTAGCTCGCATATACGTCTGCACCTTCGTCACTTCTTAACATATGCAATATGGCCAAGTAAATAGCCAGGGAAAATGCCGATGAGTACTTTAAATGTACTCGCAAAACACCATGACAAGGTAACAAGATAATGCATATTGGGCTGTGGCGAGGTAGCTCTACACTATAGTTATTTCTGAAAAGCCTAACATTGGCATCTCTATATCTTTGTTGAAAAAGAGCTTTTAGAAAATATGCCTTCTTTTAGAGACTCCGGATATCCCCATATCCTTGTTAAAAACAGTTTTATAGTAAAACCCCTTTTTTTTAACATCTTCAACCATCTCTGGTCACAACCAAACTCGTTCTTATCTTTCCTCGTTACCACGTCACATCCTTTTTATTCATCTAAAATATATCCCAAGGGTACTCCTAGAAATCAACGTTCCAACCATCCTTGACCATGGACACGGCTATTCAAATAGACTAGACTCAGCAGAGTTTGTGCACTTTACCCACAAGAATCAATACATCCAACGGGATACAACCACGGCCCGCTACTCACGGTAGACGGGGGTTCGAATAATCAAATCTAACTTTTCATTTGTCCATACCTAGCAACTGCGGCTTTTCCTTTTGGGTTGTTCTCTCCGGCACGAGTATGTGGCACGACGGGCATAGTCCTCCCTTCTCTATAATCCTATTCCCCAAACCGTAGTTTGGCATATAGTAATTTGACTCCACTTCCTTCTGTACATACAATAAGTCATACCGTCCGCGAGGGACCCAATTTTTGCACCGGTACCTTGTCCACGACAATCCGGATTTATGGGGATTTCTCCCCTTTAGCGAGTACGAGGAGCCCCGGCTAAAGACCACAAACTACGAGTTAAGCCCCAACTACTGGGGTAGTGTGATTGCATGGATAAATTGTTCTAGTAAAGGCGTAGAACATCCCTCTCTCTTTCTCTTTCTCAACCTTCTCCTTTTCCTCCTCATATCTTCTTTAGTAAAACCTCCACTCAGAAACGATGCCTCTTTCCAAGGGTTTTATTTTGAAAACTTTGTAGTAGGGTAAAACCCAAAATAGTTTTATAATTTAAAATCGGTAGTTTCCAAGAGGGAAGATGTTAAGCATCTTAGCCTCAATCTAAAGGGTAAAAGTGGGTGTAAACGAGGGTAAGTGTCCTAATGGACACTCCATCATAACTCAAAGGAGCCAAGATACTCACGCATTTTATTTGAAGCAAACCATGCATTTAATCATGAAATTCATAAACGAGATATAAAACAATTGATAAAAGGGAGTAGGTTGATATAGGAGTTCAGGAATGGTGGCTTGCCTGTGACCAGCGAGATGTCCCTTGACTTCCTTATAAAACCAGAATACCAAAAATAACAATAATAGAATATCCCGATGCTTCCTTCTTCTCGGCGTCTCACAATTCGCAACTATCGCCGTTATCGAGTATACATGCAAACAAACAATACCACATTTAGTAAAATGCATAAAACCATCAATACATACAACAAGTAACATATAATTACAATGTAATAGGCAGTAAGAAGCTGGGTGATTGGTTTGATGAGATTAGAAGAATATTTGGAGGCATTGGGAGAAGATCCTTTTGGATTTATAGACTAGGAATTACCTAAGAGAGGGGTGTTTGACCAAGAGCGTGATCTGTATGATACCATTGTATAAAAATTATACCATCAGATAGGTATTGATAAAATGAATCCAACAAAAGTGGTTTCACTATTTTATCAATTACCAATGATTTATAATATTTTTATAGTGGATAAAACACTAATTTTAGGGAATAATTCACCAGACAAATTCTGGAGCTCCAAAAATTATTTACATGGGTGAATAGATAGTATTTAGTGGACTGATTCACGAGGTGTTGGAATCACCTCAAAACAATTAACAGAATTCCCTTGATAAATTCCCAAAGACAGTACTGGATGATATTTTTATTTTTCATCACATGTAATCTACAGAATTACAAGGACACTTGTTAGGTACTGAACATACCTTTTTGTAGAAATTGGAATCAACCTTTTTGGAGTTATAGAGCTACTGCTACGAGTTTATTGGTGATTAAACAATAGACAGAATAGTTTAATTCACCAAAATTCAACAGGGGTTCATAAAATTATGATCTACTAGGGTTTGAAATACATAATTATGTGTTTCCACTGGGAGTTGGAATTAGGTTAAAACCTTATTTGGTTTAACCTATAGAAAATCCTAATGGCAAAATTGGCTTAATTTTGTTATTTTTGTTGTGGGCAAACCAGCAAGCAATTTGAGTAGGTCCAGGGTGACATGCAAGGAATGGCCAATACCTTGCATTGACAATTAGATTTATTCCATTTGGAGTTGCAGAAATCCTTGGAGGATTTTATTGGGGGAATCTATACATCTAGGAAATTGATTTATAAGATTTATTTTGCACCACAAAAGGGCTAACCAAAGCCTCTGCATGCTATGGAAAACATTTGTGCATCTAAGGAAATTTAGATCTGGGAAATTGGAAGGGTTTTCCATTTTCATTTTGATTTGTTTCTAGGAGCCAGATTCAGATCTAGGAAAAAAGGAATAAAAGGGACACAGGTCCTAGGCCTGATCAGGGAAACAAATGGGCCGCCTAAATGAAATCGGCCCACCCGAGGTGACGCCACGCGCGGGGCCTAGAAACTCAAACCCGCTGGGCGGGGCCCAGGGTCAGCGGCACAGCAGGGGCGAAGGGGTACGGGGTGACACAGACCGTTGGAACAGAGGGGAGATTGATGGCACATCGTCGTCTCCCACCTCCCAACATGGCGGCGGGTGACCGAACCTTAGCAGGGAGAAGGGGCGGCGCTAGAGGGCTTACCGAAGCGCGGGAGGATTCGGGGAGGACCCAGAGTGTCGCGGTGGTCGACGGCGAGTTCGGAGAGGGGCGACACGGGGAAGTTCGACGCAGGTAGGAAGCTCGCGTGAGGTTGCCCGCCGGTGCACGCTCGGGAGGTCATCGGGGAGGCACCTAGGGTTGCTGCAAGACCAAGAGAAGTATATGAGAAGATGCAGGAGAGAAAGGGGGTTCGTGCAGGGTGACATGCGGAGGGAGGGAGCAATAGGAGAGAGAGCTAAGCTCAACTTCGGAGAAATGGCCGAAGGTTCTCCTCTCCTTCGAGCAGGGCAGAGCAAGGGAGAGGGAGCTCAAGGGGGTGAGGGAGAGCCAGAGGGGACAAATGACTCCAAGGGGGGGTGCTGGGGTGGCTTGCAGCCTTTATTTGGAGGAGGGAGGGGAGATATAGTAGCTAGGGCTACAGTTCAGGTCAACTAGTGAGGAGTGGGTTTGGGGTGGTGGAGTCCTTGAAAAGGTTTGATGGGGGTTTGAGTTGGTTTGAAACAAAGTTTGATTGATTTGCAAAATTTTCTCAAAAAGAGGCTTGTGAGTAAAGTTGAAATATTTTCATTGGGAAAGGTGGGGAGTGAGTACTAGTTTCTCTTCAAGATTTAGGTGGGATTTTTCTAATGATTATAAATCCAGTTAAAAACATTTATTCTAATAATGCAGAATTAGATTATAGAAGCTAATGTGATATTCTTACATTAGCTAAGGTTGGTTTTTGTGTGATATGATCCTAAATACCATATTACACATTGGAGAATTTTATTGGAATTTAATTGCGTATAAAAGTATTTTTAGGCAATTATTCCTTGTTTCTACCATTTAAGAAAAAGGGCAAAAAGAAATAATAAAGAATCTCAAGAATATTTATTTTTAAGTTGGAGGGATGGGATATGATATATAGGCATAAAATGTGCCTTGAGTTGTCTAGGTGATTTGGAGAAAAACAAACTTGTCTTCAAGGACAAGGTTTGTAGGATTTTGCCAGGAAAAGAATTTAATAGTTTTACGCTTCAAATAATTATGGGAATTATTTGGGGATTTATAATATCCAAGGTATATGATGTAAACTTGATTATACATCATTTACAACTTCGGTTGTTGAAGAAATAGCGTGAGAAGGGAAGAAAACTAGATTTGGGAGAATCTATGGTTTGGTTATTTTGATGCTACTTAAACATGGTTGTATTTGTGGGCTCAAAGCTTCATCGGGAACAAGTGAAGTGGGGATTGATACGCCATTGTTAGTAGATCATAACCATGCAAAGAGTTGGTCAAGGGGAGGTAGCATATAGATGTGAGCTTCTGCCAAAGTAGGCAAGATGATAAGATTTGTAGAAAAGATTATTATCTTGACTACAAAACCATCATGGATGAGTGGGAACCAAAATGTCTTAGCCAAGGGAAAGAGTGGGCTTTGGTAGTACTAAAGATGTACTACAATATGGCTCAAGTACATTCTCAAGAATGCACATGGGTTGGAAAAAGTAGAGCTCCAAGGATTGAATCTAGATAAGAAATCCAGACTAAGCCATTTTGGCAGATTTAGGGTTTTAGACTAGATTACATATGTAGATGATTCAGAGAGAGATCTAGGTCCCAAACTCATGATCAAGGGGATGAGGTTGAAGGGTTAACTAGGTAGATAGTAGCCATACTTAGATTGGTTCTTCACTGAGTTGGAAACTATCAACGGGGATTATCCCTTGATTGATCTGATTAGGAGATGAGATGGTCACTTTAGTGGCTTAGGATAGATCCAGATTTGGTTGCTTGGTCTGGGATTGATGATCACAAACATAGATTGGGTCCTAAGGGATGAGCTACTAGATTATCTCACTCTATTTCCTAAGCAAACAAGGCAATCAGCAGGTCAAGGCAATTCATAACACATCATATCAAGGAAATTCATCTTATCAAGCTTATCCAACAACTATTGGGGTTACCATTAAGCCTAGCTTGAGGTAAGGATGGGTATTTGGAATTGGTTGTGCTTTTAAGTAAGGTATGTACCTATTGGTATTTCTAACAAGGATGGAGTGAAAAGGTTATAGGAAAGGTTTTGGAGAAACTAGAGGTAAGAGTAATTGAAGTTCTGTCTTGAAAACATAAGGACATAATATATATGTCTCCATAGTTTTGCTAAGGGACACTAGTGAAATATTTGGTTTTTGAAAAGTCACCTTGGCTCAAGTTTGAATTGTTAGAACATTTGAGAATATGTAAGATAAGCCAAGACTTCTCTTTTGTAAAGTAGATTTTGTAAACTAGTGTTGAGATAGGAAGTATATCACCTAATACACAATCAGTTGCATGAACACAAGCAAACAAGTAGGAAAGCATTGCAACAATTAGTAAGAAAACATTTTTGTTCCCCCTAATTTTTGCCTTTTTGACAAAAGATCAGGGTTGCTGAAATTGGGATGTTACACACCTTTCCCCTTTAAAATAATCTCGTCCCTGGATTAGGGAGGAGTAGGGTTGGGTGATAACATCCTCTTAGCAAATTCAGCGGTGGAAAAATATTAGGCTCTAACGAGTTCTACAAATAACCGACGTGGTTAGTTACGTATCGGAGCTACGGGGGCTTTAGGAGGGGATGGTTTATAAGAAAAAATTGGAAAAGACACAGTCTTTTCCCCATAGGACGAGTCTTGGTAGGTTTGGCGTTGATAGGGTCCTTTCTTCTTGCGGCGAGACGCCTAGCTAAGCCTTCTTTATTCCTTCTCCACGGTAGTCAGCTTTTCTATTTTCAAGGTCTTGATACACCGGGGTGTTGGCTAGGCGGTCGACCTTGGAGTGGAGGACTCTCCTGAAGTACCTTCTGATTCTGGAGGAGTGCCGATTATCGTCCTTCTTGTTGGGTCGATGATTTGGATTTGGAGGGGTGGTCATCACTTAACGCTAACTAGTGTTCGACTCCAGGGGTCTATCTGGTTTTGGGCGGGAAATACGCAGTCTTTCCCCCTTAGAGTGACACTAGGGGTTTTTGGTGGAGTCGTCGACCTTCTTGATTGGCATCTTTTGATGATGTTGGGCAATGGCGCTGCACCTTTCATCCAGGTTGGTTATCTTCTGTTGACGTCGTAGGAGTCGCTTCATGAGTTAGAAGGTTTATCAGAAAGGGCGTCTACTAGCTTCCGGGTAGTTAGTTCTGAGCTAGTTAGAGTTTCGATCGGTTGGAGGGTGCCATTGAAGTTTGGCAATCTAGGAAAGGAGGTCCTTTGGAAAGGGGTCGTTCCAGGTTTGGTCTGATGCAACATCTTGGGTAAAACACGCAAAGAAGGACATCACACTTGCATATCACCCAGAAATTTAGCAGGTTCGTGCCGGTCGGGGCAGAGGTACTTAAGGTGTTACAAAACATGTCTGTGCCATGGGGCGACAAAGGATTTTAAGTTTTAAAAAACAGATTCTGGGACGCCACATAGTGCTACACTGCACCCTAAAGGTGAGTCGAGGGAGAGACACTACTCCATGGGTACTGCTCGACTCTAGTTGATGTTCTTGAGTTGTTGCACTGGCTTCGGCTACAACAATTCCTCGGGGGTGAGGGGAACATTCAACTCTTCAGAAGTGAGGGTGAGGGTCGTGCCTTCTTCGAGGGTTGAATCGACAGGTGGGTCTTCTGGTGGGGTTGACTGGAGGATAGGTTGATACTCATAAAAGGACAGCTCATGGATCTTTCAGTTCCTCTTCATGGATCTTGCAGGGGCGTGCCATGATATATTGGATGGCTCCCACGACTCCATCTACCCAATTATGGTCAATGAAGGTGAAGATGATGGGATCAGGGTCAATCTCACGAGCTGCAATGGTGACCTTGATGATCCACTGTGCTATGCTTGAATTGCTGCGAGGAAGCTCTGTCCATTCGATTTTAGGCGGGGGACGACGGATGATCTTCAGTAGATCATGTAGTTGCTCTTTAAAGGGCCAGAAGCTTTCTCCGACGATGATGCTTTCTGAGCGGGAATGAGCCATCTGCAGGGTTTTGGTTTTAGACGTGAAGGTAGGTATAAAGATGCAGATTCATCAAGATATACAGGTAGTAGTAGGCGGGTAGGGTTTCGATTACCTCTGACGACTCTCGTGATGGAAAGTGGGGAGGTTTAGGGGAGTTGAGTGGAAAGACGCAGTCTTTCCACCTTAGAGCTTTACTTGAGTTGTCGAGGTTTTCTTATGTGGCCATCCTGCCGAGGAGAGGTTTCCGGCTATGGGTTTACGAGGGTCGGCGTTGGGATACACCAATAAAGGTGGTCGAAGCTTTAGTATTGGATGATTCCAGGCACACAACCGACACATTCCAGGCATCATATAAGCACATGACAAGCAAGCAAGGCGTACCATAGATACTAAGGGTGACTACACGCCATAAGGGGAATTCTATTTTAGGGATGCTAAATCCTAAGTACGAACATTAAGGGGGTCTCGACTTCTCTCTTGCCAATTGCAGGCGTCGGTGCCATACTTGATCGATTTGGGGGCGATGAAGGATTCTGTTGGTAGGGAGATCTTGTAGTGTCTTTCGTTGTTGGTAGCTTCTTTGTTTTGCTTGTCTTGGAGTCTCTTCATTTTGGGGTCTCTGTCTTCATAGTCTTCGAGTCAGACCTTGTGTTTAAAAATTGAACATTTGAAGTAGACGAGATATAGAGTAATCCATTTTCAAATTGTTTAAGTTAGAGAAGGTGAGATAAGAAATCCTTCAAAAGCTTTTGAGAAAATAGTTTTTGAAAACCAGGTGTTTTCCAAAATAGTGGTTGTCCTGTCTAACATCCATGCTAACTAAGGTCTCCTACAGTTAGGATGGCTCTGATACCAAGTTCGTGGCACCCCGGATTTACGGTCCGAGAATGCCCGTTATGCCTGCTATTCACGTTTCCATGATCAGTGAGCCGTGAGCATAACCGACTAGTATCATTACAACATCCATAATGAATGAATACAAGTACTTACATTAATGCCATTGTGGCGATACATCATCAATAGAGGAAGTCTTCAAGTGCAGAGCCCATGTCATGCCATAACCTATAGGAAACTGACTGGGAAAGACGGCCTAGCTCGCATAGACATCAGCACCTTCGTCACTTCTTAACATCTGCAATCTGTCCAAGTAAATAGACAGGGACAATGCCGTTGAGTACTAAGAATGTACTCGCAAACCACCAAGACAAGGTAACAAGATAATGCGTATTGGGTTGTGGCGAGATAGCTCTACACTATAGTTGTTTCAGAAAAGCCTAACATTGGCATCTCTATATATTTGTTGAAAAAGAGCTTTTAGAAAATATGCCTTCTTTTAGAGAGTCCGGATATCCCATATCCTTGTTAAAAACTTTGAAAACAGTTTTATAGTAAAACCTCTTTTTTAAACATCTTCGACCATCTATGGTCAAAACCAAACTCATTCTTATCTTTCCTCGTGACCACGTCACATCCTTTTTATTCATCTCAAACATATCCAAAGGGTACTCCTAGCAATAACCTTTCCAACCGTCCTTGACCGTGGACAGGGCTATTCGAATAGATTAGACTTTGAAGAGTTTGTGCACTTTACCCACAAGAATCAATACTTCTGCCGGGGTACAACCACAGCCCGCTACACACGGTGGACGGGGGTTCGGATAATCAAATCTAACTTTTCATTTGTCCATCCATAGCAACGGCGGCTTTTCCTTTTGGGTTGTTCTCTCCGGCTCGAGTATGTGGCACGACGGCCATAGTCCTCCCTTCCATACAAGCCTATTCCCCAAACCGTAGTTTTGGATATTGTAATTTGACTCCACTACGTTCCATACATACAATAAGTCATATCGTCCACGAGAGACCCAATTCTTGCAGGGCATGGCCAATACCTTGCATTGCCAATTGGCTTTATTCCATTTGGAGTTGCAGAAATCCCTGGAGGATTCCATTGGGGGAAACTATACCTCTAGGAAACTGATTTATCAGATTTATTCTGCACCACAAAAGGGCTAACCAAAGCCTCTGCATGTTATGTAAAACATTTATGCATCTAAGGAAATTTAGATCTTGGAAATTGGAAGGGTTTTCCATTTTCATTTTGATTTGTTTCTAGGAGCCAGATTTAGATCTAGGCAAAAAGCAATAAAAGGGACATAGGTCCTGGGCCAGATATTTTTTAAAGCAAGCACTCAAAGCAAAACCAAACAAACAAAATCTTTTTGGATTTTTCTTAAGGCAAACCAAAGCTAAAAAGCAAAGAAACAAACCAAGAGAAACAACAAAAATATTTTTGGTCTTTTTGTGTTTCGGGAAAGCACAAACAAAAACCAAAAAGAAAGCAAAACATGGATATACAAAGAACCGACGAAAAATGATATATAGATGAGTGTGATGTCGGTGTACCTCCCCGCAAGCTTAGGATTTTGGACTAAGTGGGGCTCAATCCCATGGTGACCAAGAAGGTGCACCTCCGTAATGCGATGAAGAGGCCCCTTCATCCTGGTACGAGCTCGAGGATGCCCCTGTGTAGTGCACAGAGTGGTCATAAGAGGGCGCGTCCCCCTGGTAGTGTATGTGGAAACCACGAATGCGTAGCTGCTCATCTATATCCTCCTTGGAGCGTGACCAAGGTCCCTAACAAATACTGAACAAAGTGGTTTGTGGCAAAGAAATTTCCCTTTCTTTCCTATCAGTAAACATCATATTTTAAACCAAACTCTCAATGGTAGAGCTACCAGTGACAAAGTGATGCGCTTTCATGGCAGCAAGATCAAGCCTCTGAGGAGCCAAAATTGTATCATTTGGATCAACATAATGTTCTAAGGAAGAAACTACACGTGCAGAAATAATACCCCCATAAATGGGTCCTCTAGCAGCTAAGCGACGAGCAATGAGAGAACCAAGATAATACCTAGTTTCATTGTTGAGTACAACAGCTAGAAAGGCCAAATGATAGTTGGAAATATTGCTAGTGTTCTCCCTACCAAGAATACTAGTGGCAAGATAATAAGCAAAATATCTGATAGCTGGAAGTTGAATATTTCTTATCTTTCCGCGCTGGGCTCTGCGGTCATCATCATTAGTCACCCAGAGGTAGAGCTCCAACAAATCAGTAGGTTGAGCTGGAATCTTCTTCACCATCCAGCCATGCCAATACCCAAAATTTCTTCATTGTCATGGTGAAGGTCCTATTATAAATTTTGAATGACACCTCTGACCTGAAAGGGTTGTTAGTAATAGAGAAACTCTCCACAAAAGTTTTGGTGGGCATAGCATACTGCTCACTGTCATCCTGCATATAACTAGTTAGACCAACCGTCCTGATAAGAGTTAGCAAATCATTGAGAATCCCTGCAGCCTACAAAAGGGTAAAATAAGGAAAGGTAGAAGGGTGCGTATCCCCCTCATCTCCCTCGTTGCCAAAACGCGGTGTAATAAGATCCTCATTGTATGATGGCCTAGATCTAGAGGATGATCTCGAAGGCCTTGTCCTACTTGGTGCATCACTCTCAAACACTTCTCCAAAGGTGTGGTTGTCCATGACCCTTTTTTTGAAACTTTAGACAAAAATCAAACCAAGTAATTTCCAAGTTCATAAATGATGAGGAACTACTATAGAAACTTGCTAGAGGGATAAACATGCATCAAAATGAAATCTTTAAGCATAGAACAAGCATGCAATTTTCACACATACTAACACCTATAGTAGCAAAATACTCATGATACATTCTACCAATCACAAATCTAATTGGACAAGCGGAGGAGGCACATACCAAGGAGCAAACCCTCCAAAAATTAGCATCAAAGATGGGCTAAGCAAGGATATCAAAAACCGGGAGCAAGAACAGCAGGAACTCGAGCTTGAGAAAGTTTCCCGGTGTTTTTCGAAAGAGAGAAAGAAGTGGCTGGAAGGATACACTTTGGAGGGCCACATGTGGGCCACACCTAGGCCAGGCGCCACTTGGGGCTGGCCGCGCCACCAGGAGGTGTGCTAGCCTAGTGGGTCCCCCTAGGCCACTCCAGGTGTCCCTCTGCCCCTTTTTTTGAGGAAAAATGTAATATGAATTTTCTGGATTTTTTCGGGAAACTTTATTTTTGGCCAATTTTCAGGTCATGAAAATTGATTTTCTCGCAGAAAAAGATTTTTTAGAAGAAGCAAAAATCAAACCAAAACCAAAACTATAGAAGTTCTAAGACACTCTAACAAGCAAACAACTAGCAAAACTAAAGCTAATAAGAGGACGGGCAAAGACTGGGAAGGAGAAAAATAAAAGTGAGCAAGTATAACCACTGTGAAAGCATTGTTTTTTTCATTAAAATCCTTTTGTTAACAAGGTTGATCAAGTCTTATTACCAAAACAATGTTATATGAAACAAAACTCTACATTAGACAAAATGATTATGTTACCTCAAACTTGATAGCAATAGTCCCAATCATAATAGTTTGAAAACATTCTTGTGGAATGGGACAATATATTTCTCCAACTTTGATGCTTTCAATTTTTCAATGGAATTCAGGCAATAGATCTTATCAATCTTCTTGGGGAAATATATAGTATGCTCTTTGTCAGTAATATTAAAAGTTACTTTTCCTTGATTACAATTGATGACATCACCTACAGTATTAAGAAAAGGTCTCCCAAGAATAATGGACATATTCTCATCTTCAGGCATCTCAAGCACAACAAAATCATTTAAAACCAAGCAATTATGAGCCACTTGAATAGGAACATCCTCATATATACCAACAGGAATAGTAGTAGACTTATCAGCCATTTTCAAAGATGTATCAGTTGGTATCAACTTTTCTAGCTAGAGTCTCTTATAGAGAGAAAAAGGCATAACACTAACTCCATATCACAGATCACATAAAGAAGTTCTAACATAATTATTTTTAATAGAGCAAGGAATAGTTGGAATACCTAGATCATCAAGTTTCTTTGGAACCTTACCATTTAAGGAATAATTATCAAGCAAAGTAGAAATTTCCTCATTAGGAATCTTCATTTTATTAGAGACAATATCCTTCATATACTTTGAGTAAGGAGGCAACTTAATAGCATCAGTCAAAGGAATTTGCAAAAATAAAGGTTTCATCCACTCACAAAACTTGTTATAGTGTTCTTCCTCCTTTGACTTGTGTTTCTTATTACGAAAAGGCATAGGTTTATGCACCCAAGGTTCTCTTTCACTACCATGTTTATTAGCAATAAAATCTTCATTAGAGTACTTAGTGTTCTTAGTGTGCTTCTCAGGTTCTTCCTCGACTTCCTCCTTATCAGGAGCATCATTTTTATCATTACCACTTTCAATTTCAGCATCAGAGACAGATGTACTATTAGGATCCACAGCAGGTTCAGAGGGTTCCTCAACTATTATATGTTTCTTTTTCTTTCTCTTACGAGGGCTACCACTACTTTCACCTTGCTGAGAATCCTGCTTAATTCTTTTAGGGTGTCCTTAGGATAGAACGGATCTTGAGTGGCTGCACCACTCCTAGTTCTAATTCCATAAGCATGTTTATCTCCTAAAGCATTAACTAGCATATCCATCTGTACCTTAGAAAGTTGATAAATCTGGGTTTGAACCATTTGGAAGTGTTTACAAAGCATTTTACATCATTAGCAGTTCTTTCCACAATATCTTTCAACTCATTAATAGATCTAAAGTTTTCCAATAAATGATTCTGAACTTTTTTATTAAAATTACTTTGTTTAACAATAAAAATGTCAAGTTCCTATAAGCATTGATCAGGAGGTTTACCATAGGTAATATCACTTTCATTAAAGTAGAGAGAGTGTACCTCAATAGTGGATGAGTGGGGAATTGGCTTACATGATTATTCTATAGGAGGTAGATTCTTCACATCTTCAGATCTAATACCTTTCTCATTAAGACATTTCTTAGCTTCTTTCATCACTTCATCATTTGGTGTTGGAGTTGGAGTTGGTTCAGGCAGAATTGGTTCAGGAGTAATGGCCTCAGGTGTATTTAGCTCAGTTGAAGTCCAATCATCATAATTCTTTCTTATTTTAGCCATTAATTCTTCAGCTTCAGCATGAGTTCTTTTCCTGAAAACACAATCAGCAAAACTATCTAGGTATGTCATAGAATCATCATTTAGTCCATTATAATAAATATCAATAAGCTCATTTTTAGGCAATGGACATCCAGGATGTGCATGAATCAAGGCACAAAACCTTGTCCATGACTCCGGCAAATTTTCTTCTTCTCCATGTTTAAAATCAAAAAGTTTTTGCAAAGCAACATGGCTAGCACTGGGAGGAAAATATTTTTGGAACAAACAAGCAATCAGGGCTATCAATGGATCCATGAGGTAATCTATTAAACCAAGCTTTAGCTTCTCCTTTTAGTGAAAAAGGGAAGATCTTTGTAACAAAGTACTTGCGCATCTTAAAATCATGAGAGAATAAGGCACTCATAGTGGAAAGCTCATTCATATGAGATACATCACTTTCATTTTCAGTCCCACAAAAAGGTTCTTTCTCAACAATGTCTAAATAGGATAAAGCAAGAGAGAAATAATAATCTTTATCTTTAATATCTATGGGAGAAGTGGCATACTTGGCATGAGAAGACAGTTTAGGAATAATGGTACGTCTCTCAAGGAGACTCCTAATAGCACTAGAACCATGTGTGTTTTGGTAATCTTCAATAAATTGATCAGTCATTTCAATGTAACCATCACTAATATCATATATCTCTCTAGACTCAGGTGAGATAACAGGTGTAATAGTGTCTTCAATAGGAGTTTCAGTGTTTCCCAAAATAGTTCTAGCAATAGTAGCATCTAGGAAAGGACCTAATGAACCATTTGCATCAGGCACAGTAGAAGTAACATCATGAGTATTAGAAGCAATTTCAGATTCAGCAATAGTAGCAGGGTGTGTAGCATGTCTATGTGGTGGTGGTGTGACAAGCTTACTTATGATAGATGGTGAATCAAGAGCAGCAGAGGTGTTTAGGACTGTACCTCTTCTTGTAGTGGATGGTAAAATAGGAAACTTTCCATCACGAGACTTCCCCATGATGAAAGCAATAGCAGTGAGCAATAATAGATCCAAGTAAACTTACAAATAAAGCTATGCTCCCTGGCAACGGTGCCAGAAAATAGTCTCGATGACCCACAAGTATAGTGGATCACAACAGTCTTCGAGGGTAGTATTACCCAATTTATTTATTCGACACAAGGGGATCCAAAGAATACTTATAAGCCTTAACAAGTGAGTTGTCAATTCAGCTGCACCTAGAAATATTCTTGCTCACAGTAGTTTATTAGTATCATCAGTTTTTTAGTAGAAATAGCAAAGCAACAGCAGTAGTAAAACAAGAGCAATAGTAACAGTAGTAGCAAACAGTAGGATATGAGTGCGGTAGGCATAGGGATGGATGGACGGGCATTGCATGGACAAGTCTAAACATGTAACTTCGAGATCTAGGGTAATTGCAGATAAATAAGATAAAGCATCCAAGTACTAAACAACGAAAATATTTTTGTTATTTTTGTGTTTCGGGAAAGCACAAACAAAAACCAAAAAGAAAGCAAAACATGGATATACAAAGAACCGACAAAAAATGATATATAGATGAGTGTGATGTCGGTGTACCTCCCCCCAAGCTCA
The DNA here is from genome assembly GCA_916181665.1 of Avena sativa. Classification (NCBI taxonomy): domain Eukaryota; kingdom Viridiplantae; phylum Streptophyta; class Magnoliopsida; order Poales; family Poaceae; genus Avena; species Avena sativa. The sequence goes on from OV702295.1 coordinate 136,612,880, forward strand.
GGATTTTGGACTAAGTGGGGCTCAATCCCATGGTGACCAAGAAGGTGCACCTCCGTAATGCGATGAAGAGGCCCCTTCATCCTGGTACGAGATCGAGGATGCCCCTGTGTAATGCAAAGAGTGGTCATAAGAGGGCGCGTCCCCCTGGTAGTGTATGTGGAAACCACGAATGCGTAGCTGCTCGTCTATATCCTCCTTCGAGCGTGACCAAGGTCCCTAACAAATACTGAACAAAGTGGTTTGTGGCAAAGAAATTTCCCTTTCTTTCCTGTCAGTAAACATCATATTTTAAACCAAACTCTCAATGGTAGAGCTACCAGTGACAAAGTGATGCGCTTTCATGGCAGCAAGATCAAGCCTCTGAGGAGCCAAAATTGTTTCATTTGGATCAACATAATGTTCTAAGGAAGAAACTACACGTGCAGAAATAATACCCCCATAAATGGGTCCTCTAGCAGCTAAGCGACGAGCAATGAGAGAACCAAGATAATACCTAGTTTCATTGTTGAGTACAACAGCTAGAAAGGCCAAATGATAGTTGGAAATATTGCTAGTGTTCTCCCTACCAAGAATACTAGTGGCAAGATAATAAGCAAAATATCTGATAGCTGGAAGTTGAATATTTCTTATCTTTCGGCGCTGGGCTCTGCGGTCATCATCATTAGTCACCCCGTGGTAGAGCTCCAACAAATCAGTAGGTTGAGCTGGAATCTTCTTCACCATCCAGCCATGCTAATACCCAAAATTTCTTCATTGTCATGGTGAAGTCCTATTATAGATTTTGAATGACACCTCCGACCTGAAAGGGTTATTAGTAATAGAGAAACTCTCCACAAAAGTTTTGGTGGGCATAGCATACTGCTCACTGTCATCCTGCATATAACTAGTTAGACCAACCGTCCTGATAAGAGTTAGCAAATCATTGAGAATCCCTGCAGCCTACAAAAGGGTAAAATAAGGAAAGGTAGAAGGGTGCGCATCCCCCTCATCTCCCTCGTTGCCAAAACGGGGTGTAATAAGATCCTCATTGTATGATGGCCTAGCTCTGGAGGATGATCTCGAAGGCCTTGTCCTACTTGGTGCATCACTCTCCAATACTTCTCCAAAGGTGTGGTTGTCCATGACCCTTTTTTTGAAACTTTAGACAAACATCAAACCAAGTAATTTCCAAGTTCATAAATGATGAGGAACTACTATAGAAACTTGCTAGAGGGATAAACATGCATCAAAATGAAATCTTTAAGCATAGAACAAGCATGCAATTTTCACACATACTAACACCTATAGTAGCAAAATACTCATGATACATTCTACCAATCACAAATATAATTGGACAAGCGGAGGAGGCACATACCAAGGAGCAAACCCTCCAAAAATTAGCATCAAAGATGGGCTGAGCAAGGATATCAAAAATCGGGAGCAAGAACAGCAGGAACTCGAGCTTGAGAAAGTTTCCCGGTGTTTTTCGGTAGAGAGAAAGAAGTGGCTGGAAGGATACACTTTGGAGGGCCACATGTGGGCCACACCTAGGCCAGGCGCCACTTGGGGCTGGCCATGCCACCAGGAGGTGTGCTAGCCTGGTGGGTTCCCCTGGGCCACTCCAGGTGTCCCTCTGCCCTTTTTTTCGAGGAAAAATGTAATATGAATTTTCTGGATTTTTTCGGGAAACTTTATTTTTGGCCAATTTTCAGGTCATGAAAATTGATTTTCTCGCAGAAAAAGATTTTTTAGAAGAAGCAAATATCAAACCAAAACCAAAACTACAGAAGTTCTAAGACACTCTAACAAGAAAACAACCTGCAAAACTAAAGCTAATAAGAGGACGGGCAAAGACTGGGAAGGAGAAAAATAAAAGTGAGCAAGTATAACCACTGTGAAAGCATTGTTTTTTCATTAAAATCCTTTTGTTAACAAGGTTGATCAAGTCTTGTTACCAAAACAATGTTATATGAAACAAAACTCTACATTAGACAAAATGATTATGTTACCTCAAACTTGATAGCAATAGTCTCAATCATAATAGTTTGAAAACATTCTTGTGGAATGGGACAATATATTTCTCCAACTTTGATGCTTTCAATTTTTCAATGGAATTCAGGCAATAGATCTTATCAATCTTCTTGGGGAAATATATAGTATGCTCTTTGTCAGTAATATTAAAAGTTACTTTTCCTTGATTACAATTGATGACATCACCTACAGTATTAAGAAAAGGTCTCCCAAGAATAATGGACATATTATCATCTTCAGGCATCTCAAGCACAACAAAATCATTTAAAACCAAGCAATTATGAGCCACTTGAATAGGAACATCCTCATATATACCAACAGGAATAGTAGTAGACTTATCAGCCATTTTCAAAGATGTATCAGTTGGTATCAACTTTTCTAGCTAGAGTCTCTTATAGAGAGAAAAAGGCATAACACTAACTCCATATCACAGATCACATAAAGAAGTTCTAACATAATTATTTTTAATAGAGCAAGGAATAGTTGGAATACCTAGATCATCAAGTTTCTTTGGAACCTTACCATTTAAGGAATAATTATCAAGCAAAGTAGAAATTTCCTCATTAGGAATCTTCATTTTATTAGAGACAATATCCTTCATATACTTTGAGTAAGGAGGCAACTTAATAGCATCAGTCAAAGGAATTTGCAAAAATAAAGGTTTCATCCACTCACAAAACTTGTTATAGTGTTCTTCCTCCTTTGACTTGTGTTTCTTATTACGAAAAGGCATAGGTTTATGCACCCAAGGTTCTCTTTCACTACCATGTTTATTAGCAATAAAATCTTCATTAGAGTACTTAGTGTTCTTAGTGTGCTTCTCAGGTTCTTCCTCGACTTCCTCCTTATCAGGAGCATCATTTTTATCATTACCACTTTCAATTTCAGCATCAGAGACAGATGTACTATTAGGATCCACAGCAGGTTCAGAGGGTTCCTCAACTATTATATGTTTCTTTTTCTTTCTCTTACGAGGGCTACCACTACTTTCACCTTGCTGAGAATCCTGCTTAATTCTTTTAGGGTGTCCTTAGGATAGAACGGATCTTGAGTGGCTGCACCACTCCTAGTTCTAATTCCATAAGCATGTTTATCTCCTAAAGCATTAACTAGCATATCCATCTGTACCTTAGAAAGTTGATAAATCTGGGTTTGAACCATTTGGAAGTGTTTACAAAGCATTTTAACATCATTAGCAGTTCTTTCCACAATATCTTTCAACTCATTAATAGATCTAAAGTTTTCCAATAAATGATTCTGAACTTTTTTATTAAAATTACATTGTTTAACAATAAAAATGTCAAGTTCCTCTAAGCATTGATCAGGAGGTTTACCATAGGTAATATCACTTTCATTAAAGTAGAGAGAGTGTACCTCAATAGTGGATGAGTGGGGAATTGGCTTACATGATTATTCTATAGGAGGTAGATTCTTCACATCTTCAGATCTAATACCTTTCTCATTAAGACATTTCTTAGCTTCTTTCATCACTTCATCAGTTGGTGTTGGAGTTGGAGTTGGTTCAGGCAGAATTGGTTCAGGAGTAATGTCCTCAGGTGTATTTAGCTCAGTTGAAGTCCAATCATCATAATTCTTGCTTATTTTAGCCATTAATTCTTCAGCTTCAGCATGAGTTCTTTTCCTAAAAACACAATCAGCAAAACTATCTAGGTATGTCCTAGAATCATCATTTAGTCCATTATAATAAATATCAATAAGCTCATTTTTAGGCAATGGACATCCAGTATGTGCATGAATCAAGGCACAAAACCTTGTCCATGACTCCGACAAATTTTCTTCTTCTCCATGTTTAAAATCAAAAAGTTTTTGCAAAGAAACATGTCTAGCACTGGGAGGAAAATATTTTTGGAACAAAGAAGCAATCAGGGCTATCAATGGATCCATGAGGTAATCTATTAAACCAAGCTTTAGCTTCTCCTTTTAGTGAAAAAGGGAAGATCTTTGTAACAAAGTACTTGCGCATCTTAAAATCATGAGAGAATAAGGCACTCATAGTGGAAAGCTCATTCATATGAGCTACATCACTTTCATTTTCAGTCCCACAAAAAGGTTCTTTCTCAACAATGTCTAAATAGGATAAAGCAAGAGAGAAATAATAATATTTATCTTTAATATCTATGGGAGAAGTAGCATACTTGGCATGAGAAGACAGTTTAGGAATAATGGTACGTCTCTCAAGGAGACTCCTAATAGCACTAGAACCATGTGTGTTTTGGTAATCTTCAATAAATTGATCAGTCATTTCAATGTAACCATCACTAATATCATATATCTCTCTAGACTCAGGTGAGATAACAGGTGTAATAGTGTCTTCAATAGGAGTTTCAGTGTTTCCCAAAATAGTTCTAGCAATAGTAGCATCTAGGAAAGGACCTAATGAACCATTTGCATCAGGCACAGTAGAAGTAACATCATGAGTATTAGAAGCAATTTCAGATTCAGCAATAGTAGCAGGGTGTGTAGCATGTCTATGTGGTGGTGGTGTGACAAGCTTACTTATGACAGATGGTGAATCAAGAGCAGCAGAGGTGTTTAGGACTGTACCTCTTCTTGTAGTGGATGGTAAAATAGGAAACTTTCCATCACGAGACTTCCCCATGATGAAAGCAATAGCAGTGAGCAATAATAGATCCAAGTAAACTTACAAATAAAGCTATGCTCCCCGGCAACGGTGCCAGAAAATAGTCTCGATGACCCACAAGTATAGTGGATCACAACAGTCTTCGAGGGTAGTATTACCCAATTTATTTATTCGACACAAGGGGAGCCAAGGAATACTTATAAGCCTTAACAAGTGAGTTGTCAATTCAGCTGCACCTAGAAATAGTCTTGCTCACAGTAGTTTATCAGTAGCATCAGTTTTTTAGTAGAAATAGCAAAGCAACAACAGTAGTAAAACAAGAGCAATAGTAACAGTAGTAGCAAACAGTAGGATATGAGTGCGATAGGCATAGGGATGGATGGACGGGCATTGCATGGACAAGTCTAAACATGTAACTTCGAGATCTAGGGTAATTGCAGATAAATAAGATAAAGCATCCAAGTACTAAACAATCATAGGCATGTGCTCCATATATAGTCATACGTGTTCGCAATGAGAACTTGCACAACATATTTTGTCCTGCCAGCCCGTTGCAGCGGGGCCTCAAGGGAATCTACTGGAAATTAAGGTACTCCTTTTAATAGAGCACCGAAGCAAAGTATTAACACTCCATGAACACATGTGATCCTCACATCACAGCCATCCGCTCCGGTTGTCCCAATTTCTTTCACTTCGGGGCCTTTGGATCCGAACAATGATATGTGTACACAACTTGGAGATAGGATCACAAACAATACTATCATCATGAATCAATAATAAGTTCAGATGTGAGATCATGGCACTCGGGCCCTAGTGACAAGCATTAAGCACAACAAGTTGAAACAAAGTAAAATAGCACTAATAGAGATACTAGGCACCATGCCCTAACAATCTTATTCGATTATATGATAGAACTCATCCAATCCCTACCATCCCCATAGCCTACAACGGTGGATTACTCACTCATGGATGGGGGAAACATGGATGGTTGATGGAGAGGCGTTGTTGATGATGATGGCGATGATCCTCTCCAAATTCCCCGTCCCGGCATGGTGCCAGAATGGAGTTTCTGGTTCCGAATCGCGGTTTCTGGTGGTGGCGGCGCAGCGGAACTCTTTCTGGAAAAACTTCGAACCCCCCTTAGTTTTTAGGTCAGAAGGCAACTTATAGGCAAAGAGGGAGGCCCAGAGGGTGCCTGAGGCGGACACACCCCCTCCAGGCATGGCCAGCCCCAGCTCGCATGGCAGGGGGTGTGGGCCCCTCAGAGCCCCACTTCGTCTCGTATTCTGCCTCCGTGAGTCTTCTGGTGAAATAGGATTTTTGGCATATTTTCCGGGATTTTTCGTGAGAGTTGATTTTCTGCACAAAACTAGACACCAAGATAATTCTACTGAAAACAGCGTCGGTCCATGTTAGTTGTATCCAAATCACGCAAGTTTAGAGGAGAAACAATAGCAAAAGTGTTCAGGAAAGTAGATACATCTTGGACGTATCAGGAACAATGGCCGAGATGCCATTTTATTCTTCTCTCGTCCACACCAGAGCAAGGGGGAAGGAGTGGAGCTAGGGGGTGGTGCCTTGAAGGGGGAGGGAGAAACTGAGTGCCAAGGGAGGGGGCATAGTGGCCTCTAGCCTATTTAACCCGAGTTGGGGAGTTCCATGGTGGACATTGTCCATGAGAAAGCAATGGGGGAGGGATGCTATGGGCGTGGATACATGGAAGGGTGGTTTCTGGTTGAGTGAATGGCAGGGAGGGAGAGAGAGGAGCTACTGAAATGTGGTATTAAGTGGCCATGTGGGGCCTTGTCTTTGTCTCCTTTTCAAACAAGCACAAGATACAGGGGGCAAGTGATTCTACAGTACTATGCTATAGTGTAGCACGACCAAGAGGGAGTGATGCTTTGTTGTGCAAGTTTGCACAAGTTGTGGTGGAGGTTTTGTTGGGTTTACTGGTATGAAGTGGTTTTGCTCTCAATCTGGATCATAGGAACTGTTATGAAGGAAGTTAAATGATTTGCATTTGGCAAGGTGGGGAGATGGTACTGGTAGATGGATATGATCAAATCATGATCACAGGAATTGTTTGAGATTTTTCACATGATAGAAAGTCCATTTAATCTCATTTATTCAAAAAGTGTAGAAATAATTTATAGGAGCTAATGTGATATATTTACATTGGGTAAGATAGGTTCTTGGTGTGAAATGGTTCTAAATACCATATCACACATTGGGTAATTTTATTGGAATATATTTAGAAGATAAAGTATTTTTAAGTTATTATTTCTTTTTTGCCATTTAAGAGAACTAGCAAAAAGGAAATAATAAAGGATTACAAATATATTTATTTTTTAGTCGGTAAAATGGGGTATGATATATAGGCCTCAAATGTGTCTTGAGTTGGTGAAGTGGTTTGGAGAAAAACAAACGTGTATTTATAAAGAAGGTTTTGAGGATTCTGCCAAAAATGGGCTTTAAATATTTTTAGGTCCAAAATAATTATGGAAATTATTTGGCAAAGGGTTATATCCAAGGAGGAGGATGTCAACTTGAATTATCCATCAGTGCAAACCTTGGTCTTTACAAAACAAGATGGATTTTGAAAAAGAAGGATTAGAGGATATAGGGTTTTGATATTTTTTATACCTTCTAAACATGGTTGGATTAGTGAGCTCAGAGCTCACCTTGGTACAAGGGATAGATGTATGGATATAACAAGATATGTAGATGATCATGTCAGCAAGGGTTGGGATTGGTTTCAAGATGGTTTAAGAGAGATGGCAAACTTTGTTGAAAATAAGGCTGCCATAGTAGATGGGTCATGATGCCTCATAAACCACGCGGGTGGATTGATAGACCATGGTTAGTAGATAGCATATGGATTTAAGCTTCGGTCAAAATAGGCATCTTGACTAGATTTGCAGAAAGCTTATTTTATTGCCTAGAAAACTATCAAGAATAAGTGGGTTAAAGGATGATATATCCAAGGGAAAGAGTTGCCCTTGGTAGTATTTATGATGGTATTCAATATGGTTCATATGCATTTCCAAAAAGGTACAAGGTTTAGGAATGTAAGGTCTCAAAGATGTGATCTTGCTAATAGTTTCAGACTTGGTCATTTTGGCAGATTTAGGGGTTTAGACTAGATTACAAGAGTAGATGATTTTTAAAGAAGGATAGGTTCCAAATTCATGATCAAGTGAAGGGTGTTGATGTGTTGATTGAATAGAAAGTATCCATACTTAAATTTGGTCTTTATTGAGTTGGAACTATCAGAAGGGATTAGCTCAGTATAGATCTGGTTAAGGGGATGGGAGGTTTACTTGAGTGACATATGATAGATCTAGTTTGTGAGGCTTGGTTTGAGAGTGATGATCACAAACATATATTGGATCCTAAGGGATGAGATACTAGATTATATCTCTCTAGTTCCTAATCAAACAAGGCAATCAACATATCAAGTCAATTCATCAGAAAACGGATCAAGGCAATTCATTTTGCTAGATAATCAGATACTGTAGGGTTCGCAGCATGGAAAACAAAACAATTCCTATGATGGGACAAATAATTACCGAGATATATCTACTAGACACAAGAAACGGGTGGATATACATCCATACAGAACATACCCTTGTAGACCGACAAAGTTTAACGAGGTTATACTCGTGGATGATGTAGACGAACGCTTGCCAATATCAAGATCGAGAAGAAGTCCAGCGCCATAAATCAGTAGCGCATCCATGCTCGCACACACGTTCAAGCCACCGAACAACCTCCATTTCCTCGCTCCAGCGATGCAGTGGAAGCAACAACTCTTTCGAAACAAAAATCCACCAGGAACATGTATCTCGCTAGTCTGAGACCATGGGGATAAACTAGAGGGGGAGAGAGATCCTTCGCGAGGAGGTGTGAGTGTGAGATTCAGAGAGGGAGGTTTTATATAGGAGGAGGGGGGACCCTAAGGGAGTGGTCGGCGCATGGGGCTGCCCCCAACCCTCCCTCCATTCATGTGAGTGGAGCTCCCACTCAGAAATTGCCTCTTCATTTCTCCACTCAAAATTCCCATTAAATTTCCACCAAATTTAATGTAATCCCTCTTAAAATAGAACTCCTTTTATTTATTTATCCAAAATTTTGTAAATTTAATGAATTAACAAACATCCAGATAAAACCCCTCGCTAGTATTCAATTTGACATGTCGAAACATTTCCGCAATTTCACCCGAAATAATTCTGGTGTCTAGTAAAATAATTCCCGCGCTTTGTAATTCTCTCGTCTAGAACATATTTGTTCCAAATGGTCTCGGTGTCTCTTAAGTGTGTCACCCTACAGTTCGTGAATAATGCGGACATGATCGAGACCACTCTCGGATCAATAATCAGAAGTGGGACCTGGAGATCCATACTGACTCCCACACATTCAATGATGACTTCTTGTGATCGTGAGAACATTTTACACTAGTAACTTAATCCCTTTGTCTCGCGATATATTACATGTATGAGATTCGATCATCGGTATCTCCATACCTATTTTGATCTCGTTACTGACATGTACTCTTTTCTTGTTCCCATGGTATAACATTCTAGTGATCTCATTACTTGCTTGCAAGCTAATTAATGTGATATCACCGAGAGGGCCCAGACTATATCTCTCTGACATTGGGATGGACAAATTCCACTCTTGATCCATGAGGCTCTAAATAACACCTTCATAGCACTGAATCCACCTTTATAGTCACCCTGTTACGGTGTGACGTTTGATGTTATCAAGATACTCTTCTAGTGTTAGTGATTGGCATGATCTCATGGCCTAAGGACTTGGATTACTTCGTATGATGTTATACAATATAAACACAATGACTTTGATCGTAATGCTATAATTCGGATGAATGTTCATGACATCTTTCCAATAATGTTGTGACCTCGTCATTAACAACATCCAATGTCCATGATCAGGAAACCTTGATCATCTTGTTAATCAACGAGCTAGTTTATAAGAGAGGCATAACTAGGAAATTTCTATTTGTTCATTAAACACACATGTATTAACATTTCTGTATTAATACAAATATAGCATGCAAAATAAACATCTATCATATAGTTGGAATATACATAATAACAAATTTATTATTGCCTCTTAGGGCATATTCCCTTTAGTCTCCCACTTGCACTAGAGACAATAATCTAGTTACATAGTGATAAATCTAACACCCATGGAGCTCTGGTGTTGATCATGTTTTGCACTAGGGATAATTTTAGTCAAAGGATCTACTACATTGAGATCCGGGTGTACTTTACAAATCTTTATATCTCCATCCTTGACATGTTCGCGAATGGAGTGAAACCGGAGCTTAATATGCTTAGAATTCTTGTGAGACCTTGGATCCTTGGAATTGGCTATGGCTCCACTGTTGTCACAATAGATCACCATTGGGTCCAACGCACTAGGAACCACACCTAGTTCGGTTATGAAATCCTTCATCCAAACTGCTTCATGAGCTTCTTCCGAAGCAGCAACATATTCGGCCTCTGTTGTTGATCCCGCAACCACGGGTTGTTTGGAACTCCTCCAACTAACTGCTCCTCCATTCATGAGAAATACATATCCGGATTGAGACTTAGAGTCATCCGGATCGGTGTTGAAGCTAGCATCGACATAACATTTAGCGATGAGATCTTCTTCACCTCCGTACACGAGAAACATTTTCTTAGTTCTTCTTAAGTACTTAAGGATATTCTTGACTGCTATCCATTGTTCCAGACCTGGATCGGATTGGTATCTACTAGTCAAACTAAAAGCATGTGCCACATCTGGTCTTGTACATAGCATGGAGTACATTATAGAGCCTATGGATGAAGCATAGGGGATCTTGTCGATTATCTCTCTTTCTTCCACCATAGCCAGACTTTGAGTCTTCTCAATGTCTTGCCTTGCAACATAGGTAAGAACTCCTTCTTACTTTCGTCCATTTTAAACTTCTTTAAAAGTTTATCAAGGTATGTACTCTGTGATAGCCCTATTAGGCGTCTTGATCTATATCAATAGATCTTTATGCCTAATATGTATGATGCTTCACCTAGGCCCTTCATTGAAAATTTGTTGTTTAGATAACTTTTAACACTATTTAAAAGATCTATATCATTTCCGATTACTAATATGTCATCCACATATAATATCAGAAATTCCACATTGCTCCCACTCACTTTCTTGTAAATACAAGCCTCTCCATATGTTTGGAAAAATCCGAACTCTTTGATCACCTCATAAAAGCAGATATTGCAACTTCGGATGCTTGCTTTAGTCCATAGATGGGTAGCTGAAGCTTGCATACCTTTTTACCATCCTTAGGATCGACAAAACCCTTTGGTTGTATCATATACAACTCTTCTTCAATGTTTCCATTGAGGAAGGCAGTTTTGACATCCATATGCGATATCTCATAGTCGAAATATGTAGCAATTGCTAACATAATCCTAACTAACTTTAGCATATTGATGCAACTAAGATCACTGTAGAGTTTCGTTGGGATACCCCATGAGGAAGGTGTGAAGAGCACAACAGTAAGTTTTCCCTCAGTTATGAAACCAAGTTTTTTGAACCAGTAGGAGGAAGAACAACTTCAAGATGTTGCTAACAGCTTGGAACCTACACAACACAAACTCAAGACTTTTCCCCAACGTACAATGATGTTGTCAATCTTACTGGTTTGCTGAAAACAAAGGATAAACATATAGTGTGGAAGATTATGGTTGCTTGTAGAAAGTAAACAGTAACAATAGATGATGTATCAATGGTAAAGATTGGACCAGGTCCACAATTCACTAGAGGTGTTCTCCTTCAGATAGATAACATGCTAGGTGAACAAATTACAGCAGGGCAATTGACAGATTGAGAAAGCAATCAATGCATATACTAGACATCATGACTCCTATGAGATTTGATTGGGCATTACAACAATATATATAGATCTATCTAGCTGCATCTATGACGAATAATCCACTTTCAGGTTATCATCCGAACCCCTTCCAGTATTAAGTTGCAAGCAACGGATAATTGCATTAAGCAATGCGTGTAAAGTTAACAATAGAATTGTTCCATGAACAAAAGATTGTTGTTTTCTCCCTAGTATCAACATCACATCTACAACCTTAGAGATTTCTGTCACTTCCCTAGATTACTAGAGGCATGAACCTACTATCGAGCATAAATACTCCCTCTTGGAGTCACAAGCATCTACTTGGCCAAGATAGCTACTAAAAACGGAGAGCATGCAAGATCACAAATAACACAGACATGATAGAATCAATAATCAATTTGACACAGTATCTCAATATCCATCGGATCCCTACAAACAAAACATGTATGACTACAAATACATGACCTTGATCATGAACGGAGATCACAAGATCTAAACATGATAGCACAAAGGAGGAGAAACAACCATCTAGCTACTATATGGACCCATAGTCCAAGGGTGAACTACTAATGCATCATACCGAAGGCTGGCATGGTGATGAAGAAGGCCTCCGGGATGATCTCTCCCCTCTAGCAGGGTGCCAGGAAGAGCTTCGGATCCCCCCGATCTAGGGACGATGTTGGCGGTGGCTATGGACTGTTTAATGGAGATCTGATGAGGTTCTTAGGGTTTCTTCATCGGGGTGACTTTATAGGCAAAGAGGCGAGGCAGGGGCCCACACTTAGGGCTGGCGCCCCTAGGCCGCGCCGCCCTAGGGTGTGGCCGCCTCGTGGCCCCACTTTGTCTCCCCTCCGTACTTTGTGTTCTCTTCGGTAAAATATTGATTGTGGCTTTTGTCCCGTCCAATTCCGAGAATATTTCCTTACGAGCCTTTCTGAAACTAAAAACAGCAGAAAACAGGAAACTGGCACTATGGCATCTTGTTAATAGGTTAGTCCCAGAAAATGGATAAAAATACCTCACAGTGTAGAAAAAACATAGCAAAGCTGATACTAAACAAGCATGGAACATAAAAAATTATAGATACGTTTACGACGTATCAAGCATCCCCAAGCTTAACTCTTGCTCATCCTCGAGTAGGTAAGTAATAAAAAGAATAATTTTTGAGGTGACATGCACCATCACAATCTTGACCAAACCATTTGCGAATCATTGAAAGCTGGATCAAAGTACTCTAAACATGAGCATGAAAGATGTAGTTCTAACAATAAGACATAGCAGCTATGTTGCAACATGAAAAGATACAAAGAAAGACCATGAATAACAATGTATTGAGAGACGTTTGTTTGTTTCACATATAGAAAACAAAGCAAGAGTGGTATTCATCTTGTCCCTCATGGAGTAGCAAAACATAAATGCATAGGACACCTTCAAAGTTCATAAGGGTGACTAGATACAAATAGTTCAAGAATAAGCAATATCAACATTATGAATCAATCAATAAGTTTTGGGTCAATGCACATAAAACTAAGAATGACAATTATTCTCTCTTAATTGGTGCATTAAGATAGAAGGTGGAGACTCAATTTAAAAGTAGGAAGAAAGGCCCTTCATAAAGGGAAGCAGGGATTTCAAGTTTCATAAATAGCTTCCAAAAATTATAGTACTTATTAGATTTCAGCTCTCATTGCCCCTATCATAAGCATCTTGAAGTGATTAAGGTTAAAGTGAAACAAATCTGGAGTATATGCTTGACAAATCATAAGTTGGCAATCTCATGTCCCTTGAGTACGAGGTTCGTTCCTCATGATACTCAAATTTAGTCACAAGCAAGTTATTGTCATTGTAAGTATATGTGTATCATAGAGAACCGCCAACTGGGTACCCCTTTCCCCACGACACAGGAGCTATCCCGTATCAAAATGACAAGGTAACAGACAGTGAGCATCTCAACGATCCTTTTATTTACCATGAGAATTGTTCATACATTTTTTTCTCCTTTTTTTAAGGATGCTTCATAGATTTCTAAGTATGGTGATGCTGCAAGTTTCCACCATGATTAGGCATGGCTTAGGCTAGCTGCCCAGACGTTTCTCTAACACATATATAATACTCCATGAACTTATAGGCTCCCCTTTTATTTCACACCGTCGACATCCATAAACAAAAGATCATCATATCAACTAGGTAATATGTACAGGTGTTAAAACCGTTCCCCATGATAGCATGGTTCTGCTAATTCCCAACTTATAAGTGAAAGCATATACAACATAGATGACACAATGGTTCAAGTTTATTAGGGGAAAGAAAAACAAAAGTGTGCCATCAAGTTTGTGAGAGCTTTAATCACTAATTTTCTCATAACATGTTTAATTTGGAAGATAGATAAAACATGAATATACTTGGAATGGTGTAACACACCATGCATAGGAATTTATAGTGGACTCTTTGGAATAACTTAGTTTCTTGCGAGTTGGATGAATGAGTAGAGCTTAATCAATATAAGTGGAGGGTAGCAAAAGACTGGGAGCGACCAACTAAGAGAGCAATAATGGCCATAATCATGCAGAGTGACAAAACATTATCAACCAAAGCATAAAGTGGACTCATAAGTCAAAAATAAATGATCATATAGTCTAAGGTGACTGGTTCATAGTCATAACATGGTGTGAGCATGTGCCAGGTCAACCCAAACAAAGCATCAAAGGATAATACCACAATATTATGCTTTTGTATGCTAAAACAACGCATGATTCTTTCAAGGCACATTAAAAAATCTCAATTTTTAGGAACAAGTCATGATACAGCAATAATCACTAAGCATAAGTTCAAAACAACATCTAGCATGACATGATAAAGTCTAAGTCACACTCAAAACAAGCTCCCTTTTGTACCACTATAAGCATGAAACTCTCTACTCTTTTCCAACACCAATCAACTTATTTGAAACAATAGAGCGAATGCGGGGGTCCAACTACTTTATTCAAGCAAACTAAACAAAAAAACTAAGATGCTCCAAGAACAACACAAAAGTGCATGCAACAATAAAAATGAAGTGTCTTGAAAGAGACCTGAGATTTTTATTGATGAAGAAGGGGATGCCTTGGGAATCCCCATGGTTTGATGCTTGTACCTCTCGAATATTTCTTGGGGTGGCATCCCCAAGCTTGAGCTTTTGTCCATTCTTCATTTCATCACATCATTCGTCGCCTACACTTGAAAATTTCCTTCATACAAAACTTCACACAATCTTCATTAGCAATAATATTGTATTCAAGATAATAGACCTTTGGGTTTAGTTTCAACACAAGTAAAACTTCCATGAAAACACAAGCTATTGTAGCAATTCCTTTAAAAATATCAAGTGATCAAGAAGAACTTAAAAAGAAACTGATTAAGAGGCAAATGAAAATAATGGCAGAAATCTGTCAAAAGAGACTAGCTGGTAAAAACTGATTATTTCGAAAACCTTATGTTGCTCAAATATAAAAGTGTTGAACTAACTAAAGTTAGATAAAAACCTGGGGCATAAGCTCAGAAAATTACAGCTCAATCCGACATACAGAGATTTTTTATGAATTTTTACAGTGAAGCACAAAAATCTGTTTCGGGACACCAACTTCTCCAAATCTTACTCCTCTCTCATGAGGCTTGAATCCATAGGCCCCTAGCTCTGGAAGGTTGTAATGTTTGTAAGGTTAGAATTTTCCTCGTGCATTTTCAGAGGAGGGCCCACGAGGGTAGCCCCCGAAGCCCAAGTCCAGGCCCGTATTCCCACGTATCCGTATACGTACTATTGACTGCCACAATGTCAACCATTGCCACGTCGTCACACCATTATATTTGACCATTCATTGCCACGTTGTCAACCATTGTCACGTCGCAACGACATTATTAGGTCTCTAGGTTTCATCACAAAAATTATCGTGGCCGCAATTTCCACAGACACCGCTCTAACCCTAAATTTTCGATCATCCTGCCTAGCTCCGGCGGCGAGGTGCGCCGGTGAAGTATCCGGATTGGTGACGTTAATCGGGCGGCCAGCCTTCTAATCCTCCAACCACACGAGCCTGCCTGGCTCCGGGGGAGACGTGGCCATCCGTGCCGTCGACCGAGATCTAATCCTCCACCTGCGAATCTACCCGGCTCCAGTGGCGACGTGTCCGTCCACTCCGACGATAACCGTTCCAATCCTACATCTCCAGATCAAAGGCCAGCCAGATCTTCTCATCCTCAGGCCGTATCAACCAGTCCCGTGTCCTATCTCGCCACTGGCGCCCGGAAGATGTGAGTAGCTGTAAGAGGGAGTGTCCCAACCTTTATTAACATAAGGTGGTGTCCCCTGTGTTTACAATGCTAGTCCCTGGATCAATAGCTAGCATCCACAGTTTAGATGTAATATCAAGAAACAAATGTCATAATATAACAACCAGAAATAACATAATTTTATTACATCTTTACATAGCTCATTTGGCTATTACATTACATTGTAGCAGAATAACTATAAGCATGGGGTCCTTCATCTTCAAAGTGCCACAGGCAGACATGTTGGTTGTAGACTTTGTAATCCTAATCAACACACTCCACTAAATCAATCAAACCTGCAACATCACAAGTTACAGCCACAAGGGTCAATACATTTGAATTGTATTGGCAAGTGATACTATGGCAGTATAGTGGAGTCTATCATCTATATGCATTTGTCTAAGTGGAGTTGAGTCTTGCATTGCTCAAAATAGATTTTTCCTTATCATTTTGAAAACACTAAGTTTTTGCTTGACAAAAACATTTTTAATCAATCAAAGATTGAAGATCCTTTAACCCATGTTCAAAACCACAAGTTTTTAACTTAGAAATTTGAATGATGAGATTCTTGATTGCTTCCATGTCTTGATGCTCAAATTGTCCTTTACCAAGGACATGGCTAAGTACTTAGATTTTACACTCTGCAGAGGTGGTGCACTTTCCCCACAAGACTTGGTTTCCCAAGACAAGATCTTTCGGAAGCCTTCCCTTAGACCAAAATGGAAGCGCTCCAACCTATCAAACTCTACCACCAACTGTCCATATGGCTAAGTTCTTGCAACCTATATGATCCAGGCAGAGCCCATAATGCCAAGTGGCTGCACTTGAAGCTTCTAAACATTTGACATCTCAAATCTCTTTGTTCCTGGGTGGCAATCCACAAGTGAGATACACAAGGTCAACCATAGACATGGGCCTTGTGAACCACTCAACCAAAAACCACCAAGCAATTACCATTCCACCCAGGTGATTCATTAACTTAGTTGTTTTATTAAACAAAAACACAAGTCCTCAGACTTAGAAATTTTTCATAGTATGGATATATATTCCACCCTTGTTTTCTATTAGCTAGGCTAAGCTTGATAGTAGTAGGAATCTTAACTTAGGAAAATATCTAGTAAGGTTTCATCTACTAGGTTCTCCTATAGCAAGGTTTATACTTAGCAAAATTCCATGCAAGTTTTACTTAGAAAAATCACTAATGCATAGTGAAAGTAATGGGACAAAAAGTATGAAGCATCACTTGCCTTTTTGGTAGAGTATAGGTTCACTCCTTGTCCTTGCAACTATCACACTCTTCAAGTCACTACAAATCAATCAAGCAAGGCACAATCTCAATCTACCAATCAAGCAAAACAATCACATAAAATCATAAAGTCAAAGTAATGCATGCAAGCATGCCAAACTTTGTTTTATTTGGAAAGGTGGTTCCTAATGGGACATAAACATTTGAAAACACCTAATGGTCATTTTGTAAGGTGGCAAAGTCATTTGCAAAAGGTTTCATTACATAAACCATTTTCAAAACAAAGTATCATTTTATGTGGTGTAGAAATATTTTTTTACTAAGGCATTAATCTATAGGATTCACCAAATATGTTTTCAAACCATAAAACTTGGTGTTTGGGGTCAGAGAGTTTAAAACAAAACATTCCCAAAGGTTTTCTTCCAAAACCATTTTTAATAAATAAACTATATTTTTATTTGACTAGAAATGGTTTTAAATCAAAGAATCATTCTTTTGTTTTACCAAATACATTTTTGAAACTACAAAGTGTTTCCTATGGTCAGTAGGTTCAAATCACACCATTTGCAAAAGATTTTATCCCCAAAATCATTTTTGAATAATTTTTACAATCTAAACAAGCATACAAATGTGTCTGCAAAAACAACCATTTTTCCAGAAGCTTTTTACCAAACAAAAGGCATGGTTGGCTAGGGCTTGTTCCAGTGATTCCAATGATATAAAGTTTGTAAATTTTGGACATGTGGATCAAAAGTTACAAGGGTTTCAATTTTGCAAACAAATCTGTTTTCAAATTCTGTTTTAAATCAGTTAGTGCCACGCGGCGTGTTCTGATTCGTCCATACCGATTCGGTTGGATCGACTGCTCTGGTGCGTTGGATCAAGTCAGATCGTGCAGCACAGGTTGCTTACCCCTTCGCTTTAAGTGGTTCTATCCTATCCACTAGATCGAGATCGGACGGTTGCTACGAGCTCGACCTAAAACTAGCGGCGCTGCGGCGGTGGCTGGCGGCGGAGCAGCCAGACGATGACGGCGCCGGCGATACAGGAAGCAAGGGTGGATGGGGAGGTACTCACAGCGTTCGCAGAGGCCTGGGGAAGCTCAAGGTGGTGCCGTCTTGTCGAGGGGCGCACAGGAGCGGGCTTGATTGCTCGCCGGAGTGGAGCTGCGCCTCGGCCATGCTCAGTCGTCGTCGAGGACGGCGCTATGGATCACTCGGAGACAAACGAAACACACGGTGAGACGCGCAAAGACACGGCGAAGGTGTGTGCGTGAACGAGAGGGGTCGGGGTAGTCTGGTTTACCAGAGGGAGGTCGTCGGAGAAGAGCCAGACGGTGGCGGCGGCGGTTGTTGTCGCTGCCGACACTCAGGGGCACGCGCGAGCGAGCTGCGCCTGCAGAAAGGTCCGCCGGGTGATGGTGATCACAGCTGCGAGCTCGAGGAGGCAAGAGGTGGCGTGGAGCTGCTGGAATCCTCGCCGGAGCGTCGTCGGATAGTGGCGGTGTTTGAGCAAAATTCGGCAGCCTAGGGGCATGTCGAGGTGGGCGACAGAGGGGAAGTGGAGAGGAGGGGCAGGCGCTTTAACGTGCATGGTCAAGGGGCCGATTAATGGTGTGGTTAACGCGTATTACGCCGGGCTTAATTCGCCTGCAACAGCCGGCGAGGGGGAGGGCGTAATCCGCGGGTGGGGAAGAAGGGGGACGTGGCGGTGGGGTCCTCTGGCAGCGAGAGAAGGAAGAGGAAACGAGGGTCCACCAGTCATTTGCTTAGCGGGTCGTCTGGTGAGTGAGAGAAGAATGCTTCGGGGGAGAGAGGGAAATGGGCTGCTGGGCCTAGTGGGCTGCTGGGTTGGGTCGACCAGACTCATATATTTTTTTTTCTGTCTGAATCTTTTTTTCTTTTTCCAAATCAATTTCCGTTTTGAAATTTCAAACAATATTCATACATTCAAATCACATTCAAACATTCAACACACCTTGCAATTGAATTTGGTTCTGTTTAACAACATATACCAATTCCCAAAATAAAATAATTTTTTTCTTTTTAGGATCTATTTAATAATTAAATAAAATAGACCTTAATTATTAATTCAAAAAGGGTTTTGATTTATTTAATAAAATCTCCTTTTGAAAACTAAATATTATCAAATCCAAACATTTTTTTTTCAAAATATTGGCCAAGGTTTAATTTGGCTTATAAAATAATCTTTATTTATGAATCCACCTTTTCTTTTGAAAACCAAATCTTTTATTAAAAGATCCAAAAAAAATAGTAATTTTAAATATTTTGAAGTTTATTGTTTATTTAACTTTTTAAATCCCTTTAGGATTTTATTTGACCCAAATAGGTTTTGAAAGTTTCCAAATGGATTCAAAAAGTTTCTTCTCACCCTGAAAATCAACAAAGTTTTATTTTATTCATTTATTTTTCACATTACAAGATTTGGAAAATCGTGGGATGTGACAGGCTACCACCCTTAAAATAAATCTCGTCCCGAGATTTGGGGATGCTAGGGTTACAAGTAGGTTCAAAACGACTAGGGTACTACCACCCTTAAAAATTTTCCAACTAAATTACATATTGGCCTTCTAGGGAAACTTCTCTGGGCAACATCTACATAGTGTCCTTTGTTTTCACACTTGAAACATGTGACAAGGCTGAGATCCTTCATAGGCTGGTTTGTATTGTGCTTCATCTTTCCTGGACAGAAGTTTACATAGTGGCCTAGTTCCTTGCATTTGAAACACATCACTTGGCTGATATCTTTCTTTTCCTTTGGTATCATTGCCTCTTGTTTGTTTCCTCGGTTCTTCTTCTTTTTGGGTCTCTCCAAAGCTAGGAGTTCTTCTAGTTCATGCTCTTCAAAGGTGGAAATTCTTTCTCTCTTCTTGGGGCATTGATCTTCATGCTCCTTGGATGCATGATCCTTGTCTTCACAAGTATTGCTAACTTGGGTTCCCTCTTGAATAGCATCTTTGTTATCCTTGTTGTCATTAGCTCTTTGAGAAAAGTTTTCTCTCATGTTGATCATTTGAGTAACCAATCCTTGCAACATTTGGGATTGAAGTTTCAAAATCCTTTGTATGGTTGGGTCTAGTCCATTGCTTTTGGCTAAAAGCTGAGTTGTCTCTTGGCTCAACTAGTTTTGGGTTGCTATGAGTTTTCTCATGTTGTCCTCTTGGTTGTTGTTGGTGTCACCATCCTTGATGTTGGAGTCTCTTGGAGTAGTCATCTGTTTGGGTTGGGTAGGGATTAGAATAGGCAAAATATTTTTAAGGGAAATAGTTCTAATCACACACATCACAATTCACACAAGCAATCTGCAAGCAATCACAATCAAACATTCCACTCAAACAACAAGTTTCAAGCACATACTTGGGCAACAAAATATTTTTGTTACACCACATAAGTTGGTGTTTTTGACTTAACTATAATATAGTGGTCCATCTATATGGTTCACCTGTGATTCTTCCATCATTCTTGGTTGATTCTTCTTACATGAGATCATGGTTTCTTTGGGAAAACGTCTTGGTCAGAATACTTCAAGTGAAGTGAACTCCTTCTAATTTTGCATTTCCTCAGTCTCCAAATCTTGAGCAAGGTTTCCTTGTCTCACTTGTAGTCCTTAGTGGTATCTAGTTGAAGTCCTTGGTGAATATGCTGAAGATGTTGAAGTCATTAGAGTTGAAGAAGTTGAAGTCATTAGAGTTGATGAAGTCCTTTGCACATGGTGTAGTCTTTGGTCATGGGGTAGGTTTTTCCATCAAGTTGAAATAGAAGAGATGTAGAGTCAAAACCAAAATGGTTGAGGAAAGAGTTTACAAGATTGTTTGTAAATAAGTTTTCGAACAAATACAACTCCTATTTTTCTAAGGGTCTTTGTCCAATCCTAGGTTTACAAATCCTACGGGCAACACAATGCTCTGATACCATCTGTAAGAGGGAGTGTCCCAACCTTTATTAACATAAGGTGGTGTCCCTTGTGTTTACAATGCTAGTCCCTGGATCAATAGCTAGCATCCACAGTTTAGATGTAATATCAAGAAACAAAGGTCATAATATAACTTTATCACCAGGAATAACATAATTTTATTACATCTTTACATAGCTCATTTGGCTATTACATTACATTGCAGCGGAATAACTATAAGCATGGGGTCCTTCATCTTCAAAGTGCCACAGGCAGACATGTTGGTTGTAGACTTTGTAATCCTAATCAACACACTCCACTAAATCAACCAAACCTGCAACATCACAAGTTACAGCCACAAGGTTCAATACATTTGAATTGTATTGGCAAGTGATACTATGGCAGTATAGTGGAGTCTATCATCTATATGCATTTGGCTAAGTGGAGTTGAGGCTTGCATTGCTCAAAATAGATTTTTCCTTATCATTTTGAAAACACTAAGTTTTTGCTTGACAAAAACATTTTTAATCAATCAAAGATTGAAGATCCTTTAACCCTTGTTCAAAACCACAAGTTTTTAACTTAGAAATTTGAATGATGAGATTCTTGATTGCTTCCATGTCTTGATGCTCAAATTGTCCTTTACCAGGGACATGGCTAAGTACTTAGATTTTACACTCTGCAGAGGTGGTGCACTTTCCCCACAAGACTTGGTTTCCCAAGACAAGATCTTTCAGAAGCCTTCCTTTATACCAAAATGGACGCGCTCCAACCTATCAAACTCTACCACCAACTGTCCATATGGCTAAGTTCTTGCAACCTATATGATCCAGGCAGAGCCCATAATGCCAAGTGGCTGCACTTGAAGCTTCTCAACATTTGACATCTCAAATCTCTTTGTTCCTGGGTGGCAATCCACAAGTGAGATACACAAGGTCAACCATAGACATGGGCCTTGTGAACCACTCAACCAAAAACCACCAAGCAATTACCATTCCACCCAGGTGATTCATTAACTTAGTTGTTTTATTAAATAAAAACACAAGTCCTCAGACTTAGAAATTTTTCATAGTATGGATATATATTCCACCCTTGTTTTCTATTAGCTAGGATAAGCTTGATAGTAGTAGGAATATTAACTTAGGAAAATATCTACTAAGGTTTCATCTACTAGGTTCTCCTATAGCAAGGTTTATACTTAGCAAAATTCCATGCAAGTTTTACTTAGAAAAATCACTAATGCATAGTGAAAGTAATGGGACAAAAAGTATGAAGCATCACTTGCCTTTTTGGTAGAGTATAGGTTCACTCCTTGTCCTTGCAACAATCACAATCTTCAAGTCACTACAAATCAATCAAGCAAGGCACAATCTCAATCTACCAATCAAGCAAAACAATCACATAAAATCATAAAGTCAAAGTAATGCATGCAAGCATGCCAAACTTTGTTTTATTTGGAAAGGTGGTTCCTAATGGGACATAAAAATTTGAAAACACCTAATGGTCATTTTGTAAGGTGGCAAAGTCATTTGCAAAAGGTTTCATTACATAAACCATTTTCAAAACAAAGTATCATTTTATGTGGTGTAGAAATATTTTTTTACTAAGGCATTAATCTATAGGATTCACCAAATATGTTTTCAAACCATAAAACTTGGTGTTTGGGGTCAGAGAGTTTAAAACAAAACATTCCCAAAGGTTTTCTTCCAAAACCATTTTTAATAAATAAACTATATTTTTATTTGACTAGAAATGGTTTTAAATCAAAGAATCATTCTTTTGTTTTACCAAATACATTTTTGAAACCACAAAGTGTTTCCTATGGTCAGTAGGTTCAAATCACACCATTTGCAAAAGATTTTATCCCCAAAATCATTTTTGAATAATTTTTACAATCTAAACAAGCATACAAATGTTTCTGCAAAAACAACCATTTTTCCAGAAGCTTTTTACCAAACAAAAGGCATGGTTGGCTAGGGCTTGTTCCACTGATTCCAATGATATAAAGTTTGTAAATTTTGGACGTGTGGATCAAAAGTTACAAGGGTTTCAATTTTGCAAACAAATCTGTTTTCAAATTCTGTTTTAAATCAGTTAATGCCACGCGGCGTGTTCTGATTCGTCCATACCAATTCGGTTGGATCGACTGCTCTGGTGCGTTGGATCAAGGCAGATCATGCGGCACAGGTTGCTTACCCCTTCGCTTTAAGTGGTTCTATCCTATCCACTAGATCGAGATCGGACGGTTGCTACGAGCTCGACCTAAAACTAGCGGCGCTGCGGCGGTGGCTGGCGGCAGACCGGCCAGACGATGACGGCACCGGCTATACAGGAAGCAAGGGTGGCTGGGGAGGTACTCACAGTGTTCGCAGAGGCCTGGGGAAGCTCAAGGTGGTGCCGTCTTGTCGAGGGGCACAGTGGAGCGGGCTTGATTGGTCGCCGGAGTGGAGCTGCGCCTCGGCCATGCTCAGTCGTCGTCGAGGACGGCGCTATGGATCACTCGGAGACAAACGAAACACACGATCAGACGCGCAAAGACACGGCGAAGGTGTGTGCGTGAACGAGAGGGGTCGGGGTAGTCTGGTTTACCAGAGGGAGGTCGTCGGAGAAGAGCCAGACGGTGGCGGCGGCGGTTGTTGTCGCTGCCGACGCTCAGGGGCGCGCGCAAGCGAGCTGCGGCTGCAGAAAGGCCCGCCGGGTGATGGTGATCACAGCTGCGAGCTCGAGGAGGCAAGAGGTGGCGTGGAGCTGCTGGAATCCTCGCCGGAGCGTCGTCGGACAGTGGCGGTGTTTGAGCAAAATTCGGCAGCCTGGGGGCGTGTCGAGGTGGGGCGACAGAGGGGAAGTGGAGAGGAGGGGCAGGCGCTTTAACGTGCGTGGTCAAGGGGCCGATTAATGGTGTGGTTAACACGTATTACGCCGGGCTTAATTCTCCTGCAACGGCCGACGAGGGGGAGGGCGTAGTCCGCGGGTGGGGAAGAAGGGGGACGTGGCGGTGGGGTCCTCTGGCAGCGAGAGAAGGAAGAGGAAACGAGGGTCCACCAGTCATTTGCTTAGCGGGTCGTCTGGTGAGTGAGAGAAGAATGCTTCGGGGGAGAGAGGGAAATGGGCTGCTGGGCCTAGTGGGCTGCTGGGTTGGGTCGACCAGACTCATATACTTTTTTTTCTGTCTGAATCTTTTTTTTCTTTTTCCAAATCAATTTCTGTTTTGAAATTTCAAACAACATTCATACATTCAAATCACATTCAAACATTCAACACACCTTGCAATTGAATTTGGTTCTGTTTAACAACATAAACCAATTCCCAAAATAAAATAATTTTATTCTTTTTAGGATCTATTTAATAATTAAATAAAATAGACCTTAATTATTAATTCAAAAAGGGTTTTGATTTATTTAATAAAATCTCCTTTTGAAAACTAAATATTATCAAAACCAAACATTTTTTTTTCAAAATATTGGCCAAGGTTTAATTTGGCTTATAAAATAATCTTTATTTATAAATCCACCTTTTCTTTTGAAAACAAAATCTTTTAGTAAAAGATCCAAAAAAATAGTAATTTTAAATATTTTGAAGTTTATTGTTTATTTAATTTTTTAAATCCCTTTAGGATTTTATTTGATCCAAATAGGTTTTGAAAGTTTCCAAATGGATTCAAAAAGTTTCTTCTCACCCTGAAAATCAACAAAGTTTTATTTTATTCATTTATTTTTCACATTACAAGATTTGGAAAATCTTGGGATGTGACAGTAGCTGCCTCTCTAACCCGCATTCTTTCCATCACCTTTAGCATAGCGGCTTAGGGTTCATCTTTGCATCTACGAGTCCTCCACATATACATCAATGATTAGATTAGCGTTTTTGGATTTCTTTGCTTGAACAGATGGTTGACTCTATGCCAACTAGGAGTGACAATGAGAGCATCCCTACGCACAACGCTGATTCATGTTCGGATGATGGATATATGTCTTTCTCTGAAGATGATCTTACTGAGAACGACCTTGTAACATCCCAAAAAATCATGATTTCAAAGTTTGCAAATCATTCATGCAATCATAATCATTTTTGGATCATTTTTAAAAAACAGAAGCATTTGTGATCTATTATTTTATGTAAGCAAGGCAAGGGCCTTATTGCTACCTTCTAATAAGAAAATACTTGCTTTAATCAGTAAATAATTGAACATGGGTTTGTTTGATATTTATAAAGTTTTCAAAACAAAAATATGAATTCAAACCATTCATATGCCTATTAAAATAATTAATTAAGGCATGTTTTATTTTTTTAAAATTCAATGGGCCAATGTAATCTTGAGAAAACAGCAGTGTTTCACACTCAAATATGTGCAAGTTTTACTTTACAAAATCCAGAATAAAGTTTGAATACAAACTCATTTAAAATCATTTGAAAAACATTCCTGAAAATAAATTAGAAAAGGAAAAGGGAAAATAAAAAAAATAAAAACAAGCGCTGCACTTTGGACCCAGCACCAGAACTGGCCCAAAAGCCCACCCGGGCCATTTCCCTCTCTGCCCCTTCTCTCACCCGCGCGAACCTTACCCCGCAGCCACTGACGCTGGGCCCTGCACCACGTCAGCATCGTCTCCCCCAAACCTCGCGTGCAGATGCCGTCGCCGCCTGTTTCCTCCTCCTTCACTGCCGCGATTGAAGCTGATTAATTCCCATTGATTCACCGAGTGAATGCCGCCCCTGCTCTGGCTATTTAACCACCTCCCCACCCCGCTCCTTTCCCCTCACAGAACACCACCAGAGCGCCGCCAGGCTCCACGAATTTCGCTCTACACCGCTGCAACACCGAAGAACTCCAGCGAACTATCGCGGTGAGTCTCGAGCGCGCCTTGCCCTCTGGTTCCCACGAGCCGCTTCACCATCTCCTTGTGCATCTTCTCATGTTTTCCTTGTCCTGAATCGTCCCAGGTCGTCGCCCTCGTCAACATCTGCAAGCGCCCGAAGCTAAGCTCGACTCCGACGAGCCATTCCGGTGAGCCCCGTGTCCCCTTCTGTCTCTGGTTCACGCAGATGTGTTCGCCAGAGACTTTCGCATCTATTAAAGCTTGCCATTTGGTCCCTTGCGCCCTAGGTCATCGTCTTTGACTCCGAGAGTGAGTACCCGACGCGCAGACGAACTCCGACGAGGTCCTGCTGCTGTGTCCGTGCGCCCCGACCCTATTTGTTTGCACGTTGAGCATCTCCACGTCCTCGTGATCTCGGTAAGCACTAGCATGCCCCCCTGCCCCTCTGGCCTCGCCGGCGTGTCACCGCCAGAGGCGTCGCCGCCGCAAGCACCATTCGCGCCGCTGGTTCTTGGTCAGATGGATCTGATCCATTGGATCTAAATCCAAAGGCCTCGATTAGATCTGTTAGCAAAACATACAATTAGATCTGGGCCGTGCAACATTAGTTAGATCCTACGGCTCGCAAGCGTGATCTGGCCGAACCGGTACCGTCCAATCAGAAGCTGCCGCGTGGCTAGGGTTTAGATTTAAAATCTGAATTTAGATCTATTAGATGTTCAAACTTGCAAAATTCATAACTTTTAATCCACACGTCCAAATTTTGCAATTTATATCAATGAAATCAGGAAAAAGAATTCTATCCAACCATGTACTTTGTTTAATGAGTTGCTTCTGTAAAATTAGTTGTTTTTGCAGAGACATTTGTAGGCTTATTTTGTGTATCAAAATTAATTAGAAAATGTTTTAAAGACCAAATAAAGTTTATTTCATGTATAAATGTTTAGTTTATTGACCAGTAATGTTTTACTTGTCTTGTTTGGTTTAGAAAAATCATCACATGGCATTTGCATGCATTCATGTATTTTTGCTTGTTTATTTTGATATGTGAATTTGGTGCTAGTGGTGATTGTGATTGTGAGGATTGTTGTTACTCCCCTAACTACCAAGGCAAGTAGTGCTTCACACTTTTGTCTCAATATTTTGATTATGCATTAGAAATATTTTATATAGGGCTTGCATGATAATTTTTTGCTAAGTATCTATATGCTATGCTTGGGAAATCCTAGTAGTTGTAGAATTGTTAGAATTTTCTCTAAGTTAAGATACTTGCTATTGCCATGATTAGCCTAGCTAGTAGCAACCAATGGTGGATTACATGTACATGCTAAGGAAAATATTTCTAAGTCTTTGACTTATGTTTTTCTTAATAAAACAACTAAGTGAATGAAACACCTGGGTGGAATGTTGGATTGGTTTATGTTGAGTGGTTACACAAGGCCCATTTCTATGGTTCACCTTGTGTATCATGCTTGTGGAATGCCACCCAGGAACAAAGGGATTTGAGATGCCATATGTTAAGAAGCTTATAGTGTAGCCACATGGCATTATGGGCTCTGCCTGGATCATATAGGTTGCAATAACTTAGCCATTTGGACAGTTGGTTGTAGTGGGTGATAGGTTGGAACGCGTCCATTTGGTCTAAGGGAAGGCTTCTGAAAGGTTCTGTCTTGGTGAAAATCAAGTCTTGTGGGGAAAGTGCACCACCTCTGCAGAAGGAAGAAACTAAGTACTTAGCCGTGTCCCCGGTAATGGACAATTTGAGAATCAAGACATGGAAGCTATCAAGAATCTCCTCATCCCAATTTTCTAAGTTAAAACTTGTGGTTGAACAAGGGTGAAGGTTCAACAATTTCTATTGGTGGTTCCTTGGGAGTTTTTGCCAAACAAAAACTTAGTGTTTTCAACTTATAGGTAAAACCTATTTTGAGCAAAGCAAGCCTAAGCTACACTTAGCCAAATTCATGTAGAAGTTAGAAACTATTATTCTAGTAAGGTATCACTTGCCAATACTATTCCAATGTATTGACCCACTTTGGCTGGAACTTGTGATGTTGCAGGTTACTCTTATGAGGATTAGGGTTATGAGTCTACACTCAACATGCTTGCCTGTGGCACATGAAGATGAAGACTTTTATTTATATTGTTATGATAAAATCTTATACTAGCCTATGGTTATGGAGTTGTAAAAGACTATGTTATCTCTGGAATGACGATGTAATAATGACCTTTGTTTCTGTGTACTTCATCTTAAACTGTGGATGCTAGCAATTGATCCATGGACTAGCATTGAAATCACAGGGACCTTTACCTTTATAAAGGTGGGGTCTTACAGATGGTATCAGATCACTGTGTTGCCTGTAGGATTATGACCCTAGGATTGTATTACAAACCACTAAGGAAAAAACTTCCAACACTTCGAAAATTTCCACACTTGTCTTTTTCTTCTCGTGAACTTTTCTAATCTTCTTTATCATCGCTATTTGTAGATGAAATCCATCAACGAAGTTGTGAAGAAGGGACCACTCATGACCATGACTTTGGAGTGTGAGACTGAATTTCCCAAGGCTCTCAAGAACCTTATGGTTACCATGGGGATACATGGTGCAGCTGTGTATAAAGGATTTCCTGTGATGGATGAAGGAGAAGAGTACTGGTGGGTGCAACTTCACTTGTAAAAAAACAAGGAAGACAACGATAAGGAGTCAGGATTCTGCATGGTCACCAACTCAGAAATGCACACAACAATCTTTGAATCTGCAAGAAATGCAGCTTGAAATGCCATCAAGGAACTTGGTGATAGACTCAAGTGCAGAATGCTCAACACCCAAAATGACCTTAGAGAAGAAATGAAGCGTACCCAGGACTTAGAGCAGCTAACCAATGTCTAAGAGAAGACATCATAGATTTAGCAATGGAATCATGTGATCAAGATCGACAAATTGCCTCTAGGGATGCCTTGATAGCTAATTTGGCAAGTGAGTGGGGATTATAATGTACTCCGTTAGTTGGACCACCACACTTATCGTTTTTACTTCCAAAAATTTGTCTAAGTTATGTTGAACCTTTGATGCTTGCAATGGATTTGTGTATGCCATGACTTGTGTGATTGTTGCAAAAGTTGTGTTTGTGATATTTTGTCTTGTGATTTTTCTCTATTGGTGTTGATTCTAACTTTTCTCTATCTTATAAAAATAGATGCCTAATGTTATTATCAACACGGCAGAGGAGTTCAAGGGAACTTGTTTTGGTACTCGTCTCATTGAGCTCACTAGTGTGCTCAACCTCCCACTTCCTAGCATCATGACACTTCCACTCACCAAGTTTGAGAGGAAGGACCTTTCGGGCTTTAGAGTCACTCCGCTGGGACGCTAGACAGAGCCAACCACGGAGACCATCACTTTCAAGCTGATGCATGACGACAAGGAGAAAGGCCTAGATGTAGTCATGCAGGAGTTACTTGGGCGCCTGGTAGGAAGACACTCCACCGAGCTTAGAGGTCTTTACTTTCACCCCTTCGGGATACGCAATGAGGAGGGTGAGGTAATAGAGTACGAGGATGCTGCTAGAGAGACGATGGATCCGATTCGTCTATACCTCCAGGGCCTAGAGGGTCTTATTAGACACCTAGATACTGATAGGACCAACGTCATGCTTAGCAATGACGAGCTCCAGGTTCAGCTTCGTGAGAAGGACAAGCTCTTCGCGGAGCAAGACAAGATAGTCAAGGAAATGGAGGCCAAGTTTGAAAGCCAAGACAAGAAGTTCAAGAGCCAAGAGAAAAGAGTCCAAGACAGGAACAAGAAGATCCGGGAGATGAAGGAAGAGCTAGAGGCCAAGGACTTCGAGCTTGAGCATCAGCAGGGAGTGATCGAGAGGCTTCGCTCACAGAAGAGGGCTCTTAGGGCCAAGATTGAGGCCTTGACTACTAATGTTAAGGACTACAAGACCGCTATGGAGAATGCAGGTATTACCCTTGTTGATGTGGAGATTGATGCGGAGGAGTAGTGTAGACTACTCGTTTATCTTTCATCTACCGTACCTTGATTATTGAGTCGCAATGACCATCCAACATGTGGATGGCTTGCTATGGTGTGTTTGCTTTTTCCAAAAACTTGTTATTTATGTCGTTCAAACTCTATGTTATTTTGATGCTTGGTTATTGTGATTCTCTATGTGATGTATTGTGCATGTTAAGCATCTATGGGTATCTCATTCTTATCCTTATGAAAACCACAGATGCCTCCTCGACGTGCCAACCCCAACCCAAACAACAACAATGTCACCCCCGAGATGTAGTAGTTTATGATAGGACAGGCACAACTGATGCAGATGATGACCACTTTTATGCAGAACTAGAATTAGAATAACAACAACAACAATAACAATAACAACAACAACAACAACAACAACAACCAGAATAATCCGCCAGGATTCCACATGCTCACCAGGTTCCTAAGACTGAGGCCTGCAAAGTTCTCAGGAACCACTGATCCAATGGTGGCCAATGATTGGTTACATTCAGTGAACAAGGATTTAGTAATTGTCGGATGCACCGACGAAGAGAAGGTCAGGTTTGCAGCACATATGCTGGAAGGGCCTATAGCAACCTGGTGGGATAACTTTCAGATCACCACTCCCATTGAGGATGTGACTTGGGCTATATCTGAGGATGGATTCCGTACAACGGACATCTCATCCGGGGTGATGAATTTGAAGAAAAAGGAGTTCCACAACCTGAAACAGCGTCACCGCAGCGTGGCCGAGTATATTGAGGAGTTCAACAATCTGGCGTGTTATGCACCGGATGAAGTTGATACTGATGCCAAAAGGAAGGAGAAATTCCTCGGAGGACTAAATGATGAACCGAATCTGCAGCTGTCTGTTGCCTATGTCCCAACCTACCAAACACTTTGTGATAAGGCTACCATTTTGGAGAACAAGATGAAACAGGTTGAAAGCAGAAAGAGGAAGCATAGCTTTGACAAGCACAGCTCAGGGTCGTCTCACAAACGTTCCCATCATGATGATAGTGGGAGTTCTGGATCCCACAAAGATGGAAAGTACAACAACCACCATGACTACAACCTCCATCATGACCACAAGCATCACTGTAGTCATGATAATGACAAGTTTAAGAACCACAAGACTAGATACAAGAGCCACCACAATGGAAGTGGAAGTGGTAGTGGAAGTCAGCCTTTCAAGAAAGATCTCAGTCAGGTTGAATGCTTGAAGTGTAAGAATATGGGGCACTATGCTAATGAGCGCCCAGAAAAGAAAGTTGAAGGTGCCAACAAGCCCAACCCTTTCCAGAAGGGACAAGTGAACCACATCAATGTGGAAGAGATTTATGAGGAACCTGATGTTGTGGCTGGTAAGTTCAAACTCAATTCTATTCCAGCACTTGTTCTTTTTGATACTGGCGCATCGCATTCATTCATATCAAGAGCATTTGTTGATAGAAATGAACTTCCATTTGAAACTATTGGGTGTCCTATAAAATTAAGTTCAACTGGTGGAGAAATGATAGTGAACTCAGGATGTCATGACCGAGTCATAGAATTTGGGAAGTATAAGTTTCCCGTTAATTTGATAATCCTAAATTCCCAAGGATTTGATGTCATTATGGGAATGGACTAGATGACCAAGTACAAGGGAGTGCTAGATTGTGCCAATCATATTGTCACACTCACAACCCCGGATAATAAAAGGATTAGATTCAAGACTAACTTTGAATCAAAAGGGAGTAAGCTAAATTCTCTTAAGGGGGTTAGCATAGATAGTGTGCCAATTGTGAGAGAATATCCAGATGTGTTTCCGGAGGAATTGTCGGGAATGCCACCAGATGGAGATGTGGAGTTTCTGATTGACTTGCTGCTAGGATCAGGACCAATAGGAAAGAGACCTTACAAGATGTCGGTTGATGAGTTGAAGGAACTAAAGAAAAAACTTGGAGAACAATTACAGAAAGGATTTATTCAACCAAGTTCTTCATCTTGGGGAGCACCAGTCTTGTTTGTTGAAAAGAAAGATAGAAGTCAAAGGTTATGCATAGATTATCGCTCACTCAATGTGGTGACTATCAAGAACAAATATCCTTTGCCCATAATCAATGACTTGTTTGATCAGTTAGAAGGAGTCCGTGTATTCTCAAAGATTGATCTCCGGTCAGGCTATTTTCAGCTTAAGATAAGGGAGCAAGACATACCTAAGACTGCTTTCACCACTAGGTATGGATTGTATGAGTACACCATGATGCCATTTGGTTTGACCAATGCACCAGCCTACTTCATGAATATGATGAACAAGGTGTTCATGGAGTTTCTTGACAAGTTTGTTGTCGTCTTCATCGATGACATTTTGATCTACTCCAAGAGTAATGAAGAGCATGAGGGACATTTGCGTTTGATACTTGAGAAGCTTAGAGAGCATAAACTGTATGCCAAATTCAGCAAGTGTGAATTCTGGCTGAATTAGGTTGGATTTCTTGGACACATTGTTTCAGGAGATGGTGTAGAAGTCCATCCCGCAAAAGTGTCAGCTGTAACTGAGTGGGAATCTCCTAAGTCAGTAAAATAAGTTCGTAGTTTCCTTGGCTTGGCAGGGTACTACAGAAGGTTCATTGAGAATTTCTCAAAGGTAGCTAAACCAATGACGGAGTTACTCAAGAAAGATAAGAAATTTGATTGGACTGAAGGATGTGAACTCAATTTCCAAGAATTAAAGAAGAGACTAGTGACAGCACCAGTCTTATGTCTGCCAGATTTGGAGAAGGATTTCCATGTGTATTGTGATGCATCTCACCAAGTATTAGGTGCAGTTTTGATGCAAGAAGGGAAAGTTGTGGCTTATACCTCGAGACAACTCAAAACTCATGAAGTGAATTATCCTACTCATGATTTAGAGTTAGCCTCAGTTGTCCATGCAATCAAAACATGGAAACATTATCTTTTGGGAAAGCGACGTTAAGTTTTCACAGATCACAAAAGTTTGAAGTATATCTTTAATCAGAAAGAAATCAACATGAGACAAAGAAGATGGCTAGAACTCATCATGGACTACGACTTGAGTTTGCAATACCATCCCGGTAAAGCAAATGTTGTACGGATGCATTAAGCCGTAAGGTTTATGTGAATGGCCTTACTAAGGGAGAGTTGCTAGATGATCTGTGTGCCCAATTAAAATATCTCAGATTGTAAATTGTGCATGAAGGACACCTCATGACATTGGATGTTCAATCCACCTTGTTGGACAAGATCAAGGAAGACCAAAAGACAGACAAGGAAATTGAAGAGATTAAGGAAAAGATTTTCAAGGGAAAAGCCAAAGGATTCCATGAAGACGAACATGGTACTTTATGGTATGGAAAACGTATCTGTGTTCCGCAAGATCCGGAGCTTCGGAAACTGATTTTACAAGAAGCACACAACTCACCATATTCTATTCATCCGGGTAACACCAAAATGTACATGGATGTGAAGGAAAGATTTTGGTGGAATAATCTGAAGAAGGACATCGCCGAACATATTGCTTTGTGTGATGTATGTAGTAGGGTGAAAGCGGAACATCAGAAACCAGCAGGATTGTTACAACCACTACCTATTCCTGATTGGAAGTGGGATAAGATTGGCATGGATTTCATCACTGGATTGGCAAGGCCTAGATCAGGATATGATTCTATTTGGGTAGTAGTGGATCGCCTAACCAAACAGGTTCATTTCATACCCGTGAAGACAACCTATACAAGTGCTAAGTTGGCCAAGATCTATATGAATAGGATCTTGTGTCTGCATGGAGTACCCAAGAGTATCGTGTCTGATAGGGGAACTCAATTCACTTCCCATTTTTGGAGGCAACTGCATGAGTCATTGGGAACGAGATTGGAATTCAGTACTGCTTTTCATCCCCAGACTGATGGACATATAGAAAGGACCAACTCGATTTTAGAGGATATGTTGAGGTATGTGCCCTAGACTATGGAGCTAGTTGGGATGAAAGTCTACCTCACGCAGAATTCTCCTACAACAACATCTATCAAGCCAGTATTGAGATGGCACCATTTGAAATTCTCTATGGGAGAAAGTGTACTACACCATTGTTATGGAATGGTGTTGGAGAAAGAAACTTGTTCGGGCCAGAACTAATCAAAGAAGCCGAAGAGAAAGTCAAGTTGGTAAGGACAGATTGAAGATATCATAGTCCCGACAAAAGAGCTACGCAGATCCTAAGCGTAGAGAGGTCACCTATGAGGTGGGCGATAGAGCATATCTTAGAGTATAACATCTTCTCTTTCCCATGTTGCTTCTTCCTCTGAATGATGGTTCCACTATTCTCTCATAGTGACCATGATTATTTTGGGGATTCAGACTTAGTAACCAAGGATGAAGAGACGACGGAAGAATCACAAGAACTTGAAGGATCAAAATCTGAATTCAAGAGTGATGTAAGTTGCTTATTTTTGTATGACAAGGCATATGTAGGATCAACCATATGAACACCACTTACATTTCTTTGCTTCTAATTGTGTAGGTTACAGACAGTTCACCGCATGAGCACAGACAGTATCCAGTGATGCTAGAGAAGGATTTTCAGCATGCTCATGATAAGCGTAACAGGCATCGGATTGTAAAGGAGATGACCTTCACTACCGAAGCGGCAACATTCGCTTACTACACCACATACGCTAGAGGACGTGGTTTCAGCATAAGGAAACAGAGGGTGAAGCGAAATCCAGAAGGAGTTATTATATACAGGCGGTTTCTCTGTTCTAGGGCAGGGGAACGCGAGGAAAAGTATGTGCACATGGAGAACCGCAAGAAGAGTCCACGAGCTCTATCTCGATGCGACTGTCGAGCCTATGTGAGCGTGTCGTATAACAAATCCATGGGGAATTGGAAAGTTCTGCAATTTAAGGATGAGTACAACCATGTGCTAGCTAGACCCGATGAAGTCCTGTTTCTTTTCGGAAGATCAAGTCTTATCAGAAAGTTGAAATCATGTCACTGGCAGCAACTAGGATGCGATAGTTCGAAATTATGAAAACCTTTATCAGCAAAAGTGGAAGGTGGAGCAAGGTTGGGTTCGCCTCGAAGGATCTTTACAACATGTGTCCCTAGGAGAAGAGGAAGCTCATTGCATCAGGTGACGCTAACACAGCCATCCGAATTATGCAGAACATGCAGGACCATGATCCTGAATTCTTTTTCGATTACCAGCTAGATGAAGAAGGAAATTTGAAAACCATGTGTTGGTGTGACTCTCTGTCACATCGGGACTTTGAGGATTTCGGTGATGTGCTGGTGTTCGACAGTACGTACAAAATGAATCGGTACGGAATGCCGTTCATTCATTTGGTGGGGTTGAACCATCACCGCAGAACTACTGTTTTCGCATGCGCAATCATCTCCAACGAGAAAACAGAAACATATGTATGGCTGCTTCAAATTTTTTTGAAAGCGATGTGTCAAAAGAAGCCAAAAGGGGTTATAATTGATGCAAACAGTTCAATGATGAAAGCCATTGGCATTGTCTTCAAGGATGTGTGGCATTGTGTATGTACGTGGCACATTGAAAATAATATGAAAAAACACCTCAATCACGATTCTCTGAATGAATTCAAGTCATTGATATACTACAGCACCCAAGAAGAGGTCTTTGAGAAGAGATGGAAAGCCTATATTAATAAATGGCAGACGAAGGGAACCAAAGAGTGGTTGAGTAGAATGTATAAGAAGAGATGGTGGGCCGCCGCATATCTATCCAATGGCTTTTTTCTCAGAATGAAAAGCAATCAGAGGAGCGAGAGTTTGAACTCGTGCCTACACCTTCACCTTGACTCTAAAATAACACTGGTAGATTTGATCGTGCACTACGAGAATTAACCATTTCCATCAGGAAGATGTGCGACAGGACTACGAGGACTCATAGACATTACCTTTGCCGGTTACTAAATACAAACATACTGAATCTGCTGCTGTGAAAGTTTTCACTGCAACAAACTTCTATATCTTGCAATCGGAGCTGAAAAAATTTGATGGACTCAAGATTGTTGAATGTGGGCAAGGTGATACCAGTGATAATAAGTACACTCTGATATGGGCAGATAAAGCTACTAGGCAGTTTGACGTGACCTACACGCCTGACAGTGAGGAAACTATAAAGTGCTCCGGTAGAAGAATGGCTAGGAAGGGGCTACCTTGCAAGCACATCCTCTACATATTGGATTACCTGCCACTAGAAAAAATACCAACTTGTTGTGTCCTTCGGCACTTCTCAAAGAACACAAGATTTGAATTGTATGCGAAGCGCGAGAGCGATATGTTCGGATATGGATGGTCAAGTGCAACTGAGAGGACAATTTTTTCTAACTTGAATGTACGATCTTAAGAAGTTATCGCAGTGGTATGCCATGATGAATAGTCTCGTCATGAATACGAGGAAGTCATGGATCAAATAATGCAAAGGACAAAGCGGCTCAGCAGTATTCAAACAAGCTACTTTGATGTAGATGCACAGAGCAGCAAGGGAAAAGCACCTCAAGTTGGTGATCCACTAAAATTTAAATCCAAAGGCGCGCCTAAGAAAAACAAACGAGTTGGAGCTGACGGTGCTAATCCACGCATGAGCGAAAATGGCAGACTACTATCATACGATGAACAAAAAGAGAAGAAGAAGGGGAACCACCTATGCAGCGCATGCAATACTGCTGGTCATAATAGAGAAAACGCTAAATTATGCAAACTACATCTGTAGCAAGTCATTCCTTGAGTACAACAAAAAAGCATTATCAAAACTTTCATTGAAATTGTCAATAGCTAACTGCGCCTTACTGTTATGCATGCAGGTATGTGGAGGTAGCAGAAAACTAGACGTTGCCCTTAATTCATAAACTTTGCTCATACCAAAGACAGAGTGCACCACACACACAACACAGAGAACTTTGCTCATACTACTACAAGTTGTTCAGTTGTTTCTAGACAACTCAGATTGGTTAATTTTAGATCCCATGCAATGTCGTTGTGGGTCCATAATTGCCACAAGCATCATGGCTAGGTCAAATTTAGGCCAAAAATCAAGGTGTCTAGTAAGGATGCCTAGGGGATAGACCTTTGTGATGAGAGAGTTGCTCCATGCTGAAACATGGCATCCTCTACCTAGAAGTAATTTTTAAATGTATCCAAGGTTTCACACAACTTTGATTTTTTTTTGAATTTTTGGTGGCCCGGTCAAATTTAGGCCAAAACTCTAGGTGCCTGGTAAGGATGTGAAACTAGTTCCATGTTGTAACATGCCATCCTCTACCTATAAGTGAATTTTTATGATGTGAAACTAGGTCAATGTTGTAACATGGCATACAACCATAAGTTGGTTAAAGTGTTTCTAGCCAGCTAAGAGAGGTCTAGATCTCATGCAATGTTGGCATGGGTCCACATCTTCCACAAGTGTGTGTCATGGATTGGCATAGAACTCTTATGCTTAGATATATCAACTAGGTGGGATCATGTTAGAGCTTGGTGGGACAAGGTGCAATCAATAACATTTCTGTTAGAGCTTGGTGGTATCTTGCATAGCATACTTCAGTTTGTATCCGTTTTAGCTTCATGCAAGTTCTATGGTTATCCTGTAGATGTTAACAGTGCCAACCGAATTTTGCCCTCAGTACGAATTTTTGGGTACTTTATACTTCCTTCGTTTCACAATATAAACCTTTTTAGCAAGATGTTTTAGTTTTCTAAAAAGCCTTACATTTTGGAGGAGGTAGTAGTACCTTTTTTGTAGTTGAGTGCGGGTTCGGCAGCAGTATATACGTCAGCAGCAGGTGCTGCAGAAGATCCTGGCACTGAAGATTGTACAGGTGCAGAATATTCCTGGAAACCAGCGCTCGATGATGTGCCGATTGTATCTCCATGCAAGGCATCACTCCCTAAGCCTTCAGAAGAACCACGGGGAAGAGCTGGGCGGCAGATCCGCGCGTACACATGTTGGTGGGGACCACGGGGAAGACGTGTCGGGCTCCCCATGGCCGCCATAGTTACGCGCAGAACGTGACGCAAGGGAGGGCCCAGACCTTGGGGACGCGGAGTGAGGGGACTGGCGCGGATCGATATGCCCAGGTGACGGCGCGTCAGAGTCTCATGGGCGGACCCGAGGCAGATTTTGCCCCCGTATCATGCTGAGATTACGTGTTTTGTTGGCTTGTAGCGGTGTTTTCTTCAACCTCATTATCTGATGTGTTGTCATCAGTATTTTCGGTAGAATTTTGTCTGACTAGTTCGATACAGCTTGTGGGCAGGGTGTTAGCTATGGCCTGCATAGGATCAACAACAGGAACAATCGGCACATATATATTGGTCATTAGTATGCACACCCCTAGTTGTTTCTACCGAGGAGGGATTTTCTGAAGAAAGCAAAAACATTTCATCATGGAGACGACGACCCGCAATTTTGAGGAAGTGTAGCAAAGGGAAAAACATTTTCATCAAAACCTATATCCCTTGACACGTAGACACAGCCAGTAGTACTATCAAGGCATTTTACTCCTTTGTGACGAGGACTATACCAAAGAAATACACATCATTTTGAGCGAGAGGAGAAACGCTGGTGAAGATGTTTATAGCCAGCCTAGAGAGGTCTAGATCGCATGCAATATTTGCATGGGCCCACATCTGCCACGAGTGTGTGTTATGGCTTACTCAGATGTATCAACTGGGTTTGATCATTTTGGCCATGTGATGAGTCACACAACCACAAGTTTATGAGGGAGATTCTAGTCAACCTAAAGACGTCTAGATCCCATGCAATGTTTCAGGTTTCTGAAGAAAATGAATCTAGACTTTTTTTGTGTTTAGATTCACCCCAAAGTGAGTGAACCTACATCCTAACACAAGTCTAGATACATTTGCTTCACAAAGCTAAAAACTCTTATATTTTGAAACTGTATAATGTAATTCCCATTCATTTATATGTCTGGTCCGTTAATATTTTGGCGAGCATTGTATTTTAAGCATACGACACTACAACTAGTCCTATGAACATTGCTCATCAAATCCACAAATTGGCGAACATAAACAACCCAAACCTTAGATTACGATCGTAAATTAAGCAAAGCGACAAAACCACAGTCATAAAACATTCTTCTAACAAAAACACAACGCCATGTGCGAACTGTTTAGCAATCAGACAACCAAACTTTTGCATAGATTGTTTAATGCTATACCAACATTTGCCAGGGAATCGGTAGTAGGAATTTTTATTTCTTGAGTTTTCAAGAATCTGCCAGCAGCTCCGCGATATCAAGAACTCTGCTTTTTACCTTTTCGAGTTTGTTTGTCTTTGATAGAATATTTTCAGCAACAGTACGTCTCCTAGAATCATTTATCCTTTCCTGTAAAAAATATTAGCAGGGTTAATAAGGTCACATGCTAGTGTATATAAATATGCAAATGCCAAATAGAAATTTTTAATACCTGCGAGACTACATATGTGAATTTATCTCCGTCAAAGTGCTCCATATAATGTAGCACGAACAGTACTAACACATCAAAAGTAATGACATTAGTTCAACCATAAACTCACGCATCATCTTGCCGTGGTGTTTCGCAGCTTACGATCTCCTCATTGGAAATATCATCAATCTTATACTTTGTATATTTGTTAGCCACTTGTATGTCTTTCGCAATTTGCTCTCTCTATGAAATAGAGAGGTTTAGTGTAATGATTGGACATACTAGAGCTTCGACATTTTTCTAGACCCATTTAAATTCAAACAGCGAGTCGAGCACTTGAAATATCTTCTTTGGACTATTCAGGACGACACAACACCAGTGGCAATCGTTTATATTAAACACTAAATATGCCTACCAGAAAGAGACAGATGTTATCACATTACATAATCTGTTTTATACCCTGCATTTTATTGTACAAACAGTACTTACCTTATCAGCACGAAAGTATTCTTCCATTCATCTTTTAGAGCATCCTGATATATCATACACAATTTTTGAATTTTTGTCCAAGGCTTCTTTCTTATGCTGGGATCTAGTTTTTCTTCTTGGTGGAGTACGTATTAGACTGTTTGCCCTCCATGCAGGGCACAAGTTTCGGTCATCCCCCAGTCGAAGAGACAATTCTGCCATGTAAGCACCTATAACCTATAGAAAAATTTAATAACGTGTGACAAACGATCCTTCTTGTTTGCATAAAATAACAAAACCATGGTACTTGGACTTACATTGTTACCCAGCCATAATTTATCAAAGATCACACTAATGTGGTTGGTAGTGACCTGAGTGTTGCCCTTGTTATCATAGACACTTTCATTTCAAAAAAATTTTTTTTTGCTGTTTCAACGTACAACACTACAACATCTATTTGTTACAGTGTCAATCTGTCCAGGACTTCTGTGTCTTCGAAAAGACCTGCATACATAGAAACAAATATTTAATACGTGCATGTAACTATTTTAATTTAATACATGGACAACCATGCAATTCAATGATGTTACACTACCTTTTCTAACATCGTTTTTTGGGTTTTTACCCTTTTTGTCTGCCGACCTGAGCTTGCGCTTCTCGCCAACGGCTTCTCTCTTCTCACCATTAATAGCTTTCCGGAATATGGTATGTAGGCTATTAAATGAGTCAGGTGATCCATTCGACAGAGTGTCTCCTACCTCACCTTTTTTCCTCCCCGCCCCTTTTTCAATGCAGCTGTGAATGCTTCTAATGAAATCGGCTCTGGGTCCGGTCGCGTCGGTGAAGGACCCCTACCATCAATTAGTACTGGTGACGCTTGGATACTGCCGAGTTTCGA
The DNA here is from genome assembly GCA_916181665.1 of Avena sativa. NCBI lineage: Eukaryota > Viridiplantae > Streptophyta > Magnoliopsida > Poales > Poaceae > Avena > Avena sativa. The sequence continues at coordinate 136,653,499 of OV702295.1, forward strand.
TGGTGCGGTGTGGCAAGCATCAGTAGCATTCATTTCCTTCTTGTTTGTGGGTAACATGAATATGTCACCTTCAACCTCTTTCTCCTTACTATTTGAATCCTTCTTTAAATTAGAGTCCTGTGCAAATTCAAAGGAGTTACTTTTTCAGGTGTCTGAACGCTCCATGAAATCTTTTGGCATATATTTGGTGTTAGTAGAGGCAATTCCTTCACCATTCTCTACCTCCTTCTCTACATCCTTGTCTACCTCCTCATCTTTATTGTCATTATCAGACATTTTTTCTTTAGAAGGTCTGTACGCGACTTCTGCCGAGTTCATCATAATAAGAAGTTTCTGCAAGATTGAAAATAAATGAATCATCATGTCATGTTCAAAAAAAGCATTTGTTCAACTCAGAGCAGATGACACATAGGGTGTATCACCTTAGCACAAGCTTCTGAGAAGACCTCCATCTTTCTATGAAAGGTTTCTTCAATTGTTCTATCAATATGCTATGTTAGTTTCTTCGTCATCTGTTCCAACACGACTTATGTCCTTCCTTTAGCCCTGTTGGATGTAGAACCTCCATCCTTCTTCTTGTAGGGCCCTCTACTACGTTTCTTACCACATGCAATTTCGGGTGTATGGAGAACCTCTTCTTGATGCTTTTCAGTTATGTCATCGTCAATCTTCAAGAAATGTGTATATAAACCAATTAATATTGACAACCGAGAAACGTTAGCAGAACAAAAAATAAGCCACGATATCACTTGTATTTACGTACCTTCCCCAAAGCACGACCCTTTAATTCTAAGGTATCTCTCGCCGAAGGCGCATCTTCTGTCCAGTTCTTCATCAATGGCCTTCTGGACGTATACTCGAGGCCTTCTAGGAGTGTCTTCTCATAGTACATATACTTCAAATATCACAACAAAATTAGATCAAAAAAAGAAAAATATATTGTAGATAATTGTATACTCCCTCCGATACAAATTATTTAACTCGGATTTGTCTAAATTTGGATGTATCTAGACATGTTTTAGTGCTAGATATATCCGAATCTAGACAAAACCAAGTCAATTAGTTTGAAACTGAGGAAGTATGTAAGTTGAGAATGGAATTTACCTGTAACAAGATGGTGCGGCTTGTTGGCCATTGCCTCGCTTCATATGCGTTGCCTACTTGTTTTAGGCTAGCAATGAGGTATGTCCGTACATACTCATTGAAATTCAGCTTTTCAATGCGTCCCACATCTTCTAGTAGTGCATAGTATTGTTTTCGGACGATCTTCTGGTTCTGTGGGGCAAGGACTGTCCCAATCAGAACCAGAACCAGCTTGCGAATAAAGTCGTCATCCGCGACTTTATCCTTGATGACGTCGGCGATTAGGTCATCAAATACAAGATTACCTATCTTTTTGATTACAAATCTATCAGGTATACGGTTCTTTGCGTCATCACCATCCTCATAAAAAATGTCCAATTTATTCAATCCATGATTTTTTAAACCATAGATGTACTCAACGTCCTCTCCCGTAAGGGATATTTCACCATCATTCTTGCGTACATTAATTTTTTGTCTTTGGATCAATTTTTTTGTCATAAATTTGATCACCAGACATCTTGACTTCAATGGGGGAATCTCAAGCATGCACTGCAAGTCGGTTTCTCCAATTTTGGCACGTTGTGCTAGTGTCATATTTTTCACGAAATAACACCACTTCTCAACAGCACAACACATTTCTCCTATTTCATCCATTCTGTTGAAAAATAACTATATTTATTTAGGTGTTTTGTTGGCATCCGAAGAAATAATACTATTCATAGCACACATAGACTAAGATGGATAACACTAACAGTATGTTATACTACACCATGTCAGGTAAATCTCTGGACGCGCCTAACTACCGATAAATCGAGAGAGGGATTTTGAAATTGTTTACACGTATATACAATTACAACTATACTTATACATACAAATATAATTACAAATCTCTGCATGTGCAATTGCGTATAAAAATGTTTACACATATACTTATTTTTAAAAATGTTTACACATATATACAATTACAAATAAAGAGTTTACACACATAGTTTTTCTGTAGTGCATGTGTTTATAGACCTTTTATTGCAAACATATATGAACAATATTACACATAACCTGCTAAATTGAATAACAACAAGAGAATCAAACGTCCTGTTTTTTTTATCAAAAGGGACTTCTACATCATTCATTTTGAAACACCAAACCAGCTAAATTGTATCTCAACACCGCATGTAGGTCTGAGATGCGATGTCTAACATAGAACCAATTAACACAAGAAAATTATAGCATAATTAACAGGCAACATCTTGCCAAACGATTTTCCGCCCTCAAATAGAGCCCAACAACAGGAATTCCTAACGAAGATCCACTAAAAATTCTTCGACATAATGGCAAATACCCTTAGGCAGAAAATCTAACGACTAAACAAACGGATCCAGATGGATCAAGCTCTAATCGAAGTTCTGTTGAACTTAGAACTAGTAATACAGTATAATAAATCCACAGTGCGTAAAAAAATACCTGCAACGGTAGTGTGTGTGCTGCGATTATGCAGCTCCTAAAAAAGAAACGGTGTGTCCTCGATGTAGCTCTCACGTAGGGCAAGACGAAAAGAATTCAAATCTCGTCATTGGCGGCGATGGGCGGAGTCTAGGTGATGGAACAAGAAAATCCTGATATACGATTTATGTCCCCTCTGATAAGATGGTTGCCTCTTTGTGTGCACGTACAACGTGGGGTGTGGGATTTAGGGTTTAGGTCCTTGAATTAAAATGACGTGGGAGTATGATGCATGGGCTTTGGCCAGCCTATATGCCGGTCGGCCTGTCTCGGGCCAATTGTGCCCTGTCAAATGTGTCCAAGGTTTCACACAATTTTGATATTTGTTTTTGAATTTTAGGTGGACCAGTCAAATTTTGAATTTTTGCATTGGCTTTAGACGTCTCTTGGTGGCTAGAAACACCTTCACCAACTTGTGGTTGTGTGACTCAGCATTTGGCCAACATGATCCTACCTAATTGATAGATCTAACTATAATTTTTCTATACCAAGCCATGACACACACAACTATGGTAGATGTGGGCCCATGCCAACATTGCATGGGATCCAGACATCTCTAGGTTGGCTAGAAACACCATCATCAACTTAGTGGTTGTGCGAGTCACTGCACCTGACCAACATGATCCCACCCATTTGATAGATCTAACTATAAGAGTGCTATGCCAAGTCATGACACACACTTGTGGTAGATGTGGGGCCATGCTAACATTGCATGGGGTCTAGACCTCTCTGGGCTGGCTAGAAACACCACCATCAACTTAGTGGTTGTGCGAGTCACTACACATGACCAACATGATCCCACCCACTTGATAGATCTAGCTATAAGAGTGCTTTGCTAAGCCATAACACAAACTTGTGGCAGATGTGGGGCCATGCCAACATTGCATGGGGTCTAGACCTCTATGGGCTGGATAGAAACACCTTCACCAACTTGTTGTTGTATGAGTCATCACACCTGACCAACATGATCCTACCCACTTGATAGATCTAACTACACTTTTGATATGCCAAGCCATGACACACACAACTGTGGTAGATGTGGGCTCATGCCAACATTGCATGGGATCTATACATCTCTAGGTTGGCTAGAAACACCATCATCAACTTAGTGGCTTTGTGAGTCACTACACCTGGCCAACATGATCCCACCCACTTGATAGATCTTGCTGTAAGAGTGCTATGCCAAGCCATGACACACTTGTGGTAGATGTGGGGCCATGCTAACATTGCATGGGGTCTATACCTCTCTGAGCTGGCTAGAAACACCATCATCAACTTAGTGGTTGTTTGAGTCACTACACTTGACCAACATGATCCCTCCCACTTGATAGATCTAGCTATAAGAGTGCTATTTCAAGCCACGACAAACTTGATGATGATGTTTCTAGTCAACTCATATGGGTCTAGAGCCTAATGCAATGTTGGGATAACATGATCCCACCCACTTGATAGATCTAAGTATAACACTACTATGCCAAGAGATGATGAATTTTCAATTATTTCTAAAAAATAGTTGAATTTTGAATTTAAAACTAAAAACTACTACGGAATTAATTAGTAAGTTTTTTCATGTAAAACATATTGGAAAATATGTTCATCTAACAAACAACAAGCTTGTAAAGGGAATGAAAAAAAGTTGCCTACTACACATTTCAAGCTCAACGGCCTGCATACGACTAGAAGACCATTGTTGGCCTAGGATGTAGGCCCGCGTAGCTCAAATTTTTCATGTGTAGTTCAACATGCAGATAAGTGTCAGCAATATGTGTCATAGTTGATTTGTTTAGAGAAGCTCATGCCAGATATAAATGCAGGATATATAAGTTGGTCGAATCGTTTCTCACTCGACGATGTGGGACTAAACTCCAACCCGCGTCAGTCCTTCCTGCTATGGTTTTCGTTGGGCACGAAAGAGCCCATTATTGTATGATGCCCGGGATTAAGATGGGCAAAACTACTTGACGCCCGGACTCAGCCGTGACGCGGGCACGGGAGTAGGAGTTGGGCTGGCTTGTTGCCTGCCCGTCGAGTCTTATTTTTTCTTCTATCCTATATTCCTTTTTATTTATATTTAAATATTTCAACAAAATAGCTATTTTACAATTTTGAATTTATTGAAATAAATACATATTCTTGACAGGAACCGTTGGTATAGCATGTGCAAACATTTTGGGATCATTTGATGAACATCGAAAAATTGAGAAATTTACGAACAACCCTTTTGGTCTCACCTAGGCCTCTTTTCCTAGCAATGTGTTTTTTTCGACTTTCATGAAACAACCTGGATTTTTTACACATGATAACATACACAAACTAAGACACATGTACAAGGTTTCACACAAATTTGAAGGTTTTTGAATTTTTGGTGGCCCGGTCAAATTTAGGCCAAAAATCAAGGTGTCTAGTAAGGATGCCTAGGGGTTAGCCTTTGTGATGTGAGACATGCTCCATGCTGAAACATGGCATCGTCTACCTAGAAGCAATTATAAATGTGTCCAAGCTTTCACACAATTTTGATATGTTTTTATGAATTTTAGGTGGCCCGGTCAAATTTTAAATTTTTGCATGGGATTCAGACCTCTCTGGGTGGCTAGAAATACCTTCACCAACTTGTGGTTGTGTGACTCAGCAGTTGGCTAACATGATCCTACCTACTTGATAGATCTAACTACACAGTTTCTATGCCAAGGCATGACACACACAACTGTGGTAGATGTGGGCCCATGCCAACATTGCATGGGATCTAGACCTCTCTAGGTTGGCTAGAAACACCGTCATCAACTTAGTGGCTATGTGAATCGCTGCATTTCACGAACATGATCCCACCCACTTGATACATCTAGCTATAAGAGTGCTATGCCAAGCCATGACACACACTTGTGGCAGATGTGTGGCCATGCCAACATTGCATGGGGTCTAGACCTCTCTGGGCTAGATAGAAACACCTTCAGCAACCTGTTGTTGTATGAGTCATCACACCTGACCAACATGTTCCTACCTACTTGCTTGATCTAGCTATAATTTTGCTATGCCAAGCTATGACACACACAACTGTGGTAGATGTGGGCGCATGCCAACATTGCATGGGATCTACACCTCTCTGGGTTGGCTAGACACACCATCATCAACTTAGTGGTTGTGTGAGTCACTACACCTGACCAACATGATCCCACCCACTTGATAGATCTAGATGTAAGAGTTCTATGCTAAGAAATGAGACACACTTGTGGAAAATGTGTGGCCATGCCAACATTGCATGGGATCTAGACCTCTCTGGGATGGATAGAAACACCTTCACCAACTTGTTGTTGTATGAGTCATCACTTGGATAACATGATCCTAACCTCTTGATAGATCTAACTATACTTTCGCTATGCCAAGCCATGACACACACAACTGTGGTAGATGTGGGGCCATGCAAACATTGCATGGGATCTAGACCTCTCTGGGTTGGCTAGAAACACCATCATCATCTTAGTAGTTGTGTGAGTCACTACACCTGACCAACATGATCCCACCCACACTACTAGGAAACAGGCTGTTAGTGGCGCACCCGAAATGCTCATCCGTGGCGCACTAGCAGTGCGCCACGGGCCTTGCGCTACGGCTATCTCTCAGCCGTGGCGCACTGCCTAGTGCGCCACGGTTGTGTAGAGATAGGCGTAGCGCACCTCCTAGTGCGCCACAGAAGTTTGGGATGGTGCGCTACCCCTGGGATCTTCTGTGGCGCACTACCTAGTGCGCCACTAAACTTCCATAGTGTGCTTTAGGTGTAGTGGGCCACAGAAGGTAGACCATGTGCGCCACAGATGTATTTTTTGTTTTTTTTTTAATTTTCGAGCCAGATTATATGCAATACAGATTATATACAATATTACAGCAGATATACACACACAGATACAAGATATACAATTATATATATAAATACTCAATATGAAAAACAAGATTGAAACAAATACATATAGATAAGTCTCATACATGAATACATAGTCTAAGTTACATTGTTTCGATCATGTTACAAAGTAGTAGTTGGTGACATGCTAATACATGTGTCGATCGAACAAGTTAGAGCTCGGAAGCTCGCCTAGACATCTACACTAGCTAGCTAGACACAAACGCGGGATAAATAACCAAAGAAGATAAGCATGATCACCGCCGCGACGAAGGTGTAGGTCTTCATCCGGTTCCTTGTCCTAACTCCCGCTAGATAGCGCGTGTATCTAGCTTCCGCCTCTGCCATAGTGTTGTACCCTTTGTAGCTATTGCCGCTGAAACGGTGCACCTGTCTCCGGCAGTCTTCCCAATCATCGTAGACTCCGGGAACCCGTCCCTTGTACACGACGTACCACGTCATCTATAAGTTGACAATAATAATTAACCGACTATTGAAAAAAACATATATAATTAAAGTCGCATATGAAGATACACTTATAGAAAGTACTCCTATATAGTGTGCCACGACATTTCAATCATCGGCATTATTCTCGAAAAAGACCAAAGTAACTCAAAAAGCATGCCTCATATATATACATAGGTCGTTGGACACAGGAATATGCTACGATGGAACCGTACGCCAAGTAGGATGCACAACACCTAGACTTGTGCATAGCACAAGGCGTACAATCCCATCGTAGCACATTCACATATATAGTGTGCCACGACATTTCAATCATCGGCATTATTCTCGAAAAAGACCAAAGTATCTCGAAAAGAATGCCTCATATATAACTAGCTAGGTCGTTGGACACATGAATATGCTATGACGGAACGGTTAGCCAAGTAGGATGCACAATTCCTGGACTTGTGCATATCACAAGGCTAACTATCCCGTCATAGCACATTCACATATATATTGTGCCACGACATTTCAATCATCGGCATATTCTCGAAAAAGACAAAAATAACTCGAAAAGAATGCCTCATATATATACATAGGTCGTTGGACATAGGAATATGCTACGATGGAACGGTGAGCCAAGTAGGATGCACAAGACCTGGACTTGTGCATATCACAAGGCTCACAGTCCCATCGTAGCATATTCACATATATAGTGTGCCACGACTTTCAATCATCGGCATTATTCTCGAAAAAAGATTAAGGAAAAAAAGAAGGACCAAATTGAGCAAAGGACCAAAGAGTAAGCAAAAAAACCAAGCATTGATTGATATATAATAATAATAAGCAAAATAAGTTCACTTGTCGTCCACACACACACACAAAGGTCATCTATAGTTTGTAACTACAACTAGGCCAACATCAAGCCTTCTGGCTCGGCTTAGGGAATGGGAGGACGCCTTGTCTCGTCATGAACTTCCTATAGTCACCCTGCATCTCTAGGCGATCTTCTATGTCACGGTTATTCGGGATATTTCCTCCGTAGAAGATCCCCCCCGAAGTCATGACATCACGAAAGATGATTGCCCCAAACTGCTGCTGGATGCAATACATCTCTTGTCTAATATCCGAATCATTGATCTTGGCCTTTGCTTCGGCCCACTGTTTGAGATGATCTGGCAGCGTAGAATTCTACTGGTCAAGTAGGAACGCCCTCATGTGATGGAGTGCGTAGTAGCCTTCCTTCTTACTGTTTTCCGGCTGCTTCACGTAGGGGAACTCCGTTACGTGGTTGAAGACGTGCCTGCCGAACTTGACCTTCTTACGCACGAAGCTGGTGCCTTCCGTCGAGGCAAAGCCAGTGAGAGCATCATCCAGAACTTCCCTGATCTTGTCGTAGTTTTTCTTCTTTTCTAGACTCCCCGAGTCGAAATACGTGGCGTGGGAATGCTTCGGCGATAAGGAGATGAGCGTGCAGTGTTCATCTCTGCGCAAAAAATTCAAATGGAATGTGTTGGAAAAAGAATGATGATGATCTAACAAAGCCAATCGACGGTGGCGAGTGAATAACGACTTACTCGGGAAAGTAAGGCACGAGAATGTATTCCTTTGTCTTGTTCGCCACGAGGATTCTTTTTAGGTACGAGGCCACGATACGTCGTTCGACGGGGGAACCCAAGCAGCCATCACGCATGTAGTAGGGGTCCACTATAGCGATGCCTGGTGTGTTCTCTCTAATGATCTGCATGGCCAGGCTGAGAGAAAAGAGACGGACCATGGTATAGTGCAGCGGGTATAGGTGGAACATATTGAAGATGTCCTCGAACCGCAGGAAGAACAGATCCGCGGGGGCAGTGTCGACGAAGCCCAAGCCTGGTGGCACCTTAACCACGAATACCGGGTGCGAGGGATCTTTCTCCGATAGAAGGCGTCTCTCTATCGTCAGCACGCCATCATGCACACTCTGCAGTTCTGAACTGGCGAGCTTCCGCAAATTCTTAGGTAGCATGGGCTGACCCGCCACATGAATCCTCCACATAATACCCTCGGGTCTTGGTGGCCCGTCCCGAAACCTGATCGGATTCGCAGTTGTTGACGCCACCGGCTGGCTCGAGCTGCTAGATTTTCTTTGCCTGCCCTTTTTTCCTTTTGGAGAGCGGGCAGGCACCGCAATCTGAGCACTGGCCGCCCTATGTAGTGTGTCAGGGCTTAGAATAAAGGGCCGGTTGGTTGTATCAGCAGGCTCTGTAAAGGCGCAAGCTGGAGGCGTCTCCTGAGAACCAAACAAACGCTTGGTGATAGTGGCTTTCTCTGTGGGGCCACCAGCTAGGTCTTCTTCGTTGCCAAACTGAGTGCTGAAGAAGTGATCATTCCAGTCTTCGTCGTCCTCGGCCGGATCCTGCGCCATGTGCATATCATCAACATGATCATCCGACCCACCGCGTGGAGGTGACGGCGAGGGCGGTAAGGGGGCCTTGCCACCGCTTGTCGCTGGCACGACAGGCGGTGCTGTTGTCTGTGACGTGATGGCCCCCGCCGTCCCCAAACGGATCATGCTCTTTGGCCATAGCAAGAATAAGCCGAAGCAACTTCTGAGGACAGACGGCTCTTCTTCATCCGCTCCTGGGGGTTGAATGGGAGGTTCCAGGTCGTCGCAGTCCCTTAGCACCCGACTAATTTTAACCCTGTGCACGCTATCTGGCATCGGCTTTGAGTGGAACGTGCGCTGCAAGGGTTGAATGATGGTACCCTTGGCAACATCCCTCAGCTCGTTGTTCACGTAGCATAAGAGAGTGCAAGGAACATCCGTCTGCGGAAAACATGTACGGTGTCGTCAGAGCGAGATGCCATAAGAGTAATAGATGGCATGAAAGGCGGTAATTAAAGCAATTTGTTTACCGTGATGGCGTCGAGATCGGCTAATGTCGACGCACCGCATACGGCGATGGGCGTGCAAGAGACGGAAGGGCTGCTTGATGGCGCGGTGCTGGCCGCCAGTGTATTCTCCCTACCGACGGGTGCTTGGAGCTCCGGTGCCGCCGCGACGATGGTAGGGGGCACCAACATGTACTCTGGCGCCGCGGTGATGGCAGGGGGAGTCACCAACACTTGCGGCGCTGCGGTGCTAGCTGGCGGAGTCACGAACATGTAGTTCGCCTGATTCGTCGGCGCCGCGTTGTTCGAGTGGCTGCTGACCATGCTTGGAATCGGGCACGGCCCTACTCGACGACCCCCACTCCAGTTCGCTATTGACTCCACCAAGGTAGGCAGGAAGGACGTGAGGGTGATTGCCACGTTGTCTTGGACGATCTGCGGGATCCGCGCCACTTGTGCCTTAAGTTCTTGAACCTCTCGGTTTTCCTCCTCGCTCCTTCCCGACGGCGCCACATGCGTCCTCGGCGGTGGACCAAAATGATCCACCCAATTCTTACCCCCGAGGCCGGCCAGACGGCCAGCCGACGACGGCTTCTTCGTAACCAGCTCTATTTTCTTGGCCTGGTTCATCGCCCTGTTAAAAGGGTTATCCCACCGGGTGGCCGCCGTCGACCCCTGGGATGAGGAACCCTAGGATCCATGACTAGCAACAATTTCCTCCTCCTGTAGAAGAAGTAACAGTGAATCATTTAGATCATCGATTAGATTGCAATCGTGTTGATCCGCGGTAATTAGATTATACTTACCACAATTTCCTCGAATTCCTTCATCGCAGGATCCGCGGTGAGTTGTTTGGTTTTTGGGTCCACATGGTAACGGGCCCTGATGAAGTTTCGAACCTGCCCGGGTTCGAATTTGGCAAAGGGGTTTTCTATCCCCTTGGATCTATACTCTTCATCCTCCTTATTCCATTTGGCCTCCGCGGTTCTGTAGCCACCAGATCCGAGATGGTGATGACCTATATTCATCGCCTGCAGCACCTTTCCCCGATTACTATTGGCCAGGGCTCTTTCGGATTCACACCTCTCCTTGAACTCCCGGAACTGATCTTCGGTGATCTGCGGGTCAATCTTCTGGATCTCCTCGAGACTTTTGCCTTCTTTATAGATCTTCTTCTTTATCCGGGTTCTCCAGCTGGCCAGTGCGGTGCTCATCTTTGTGAGGGCGGATTTGTTTACTTCGTTCCCATGATAATTTGTGTTCTGATACTTAGCGGGGAACTTGTATCTTGCGTGCAACTTCTCGAAGAGGAGTGTGCGCAAGTGGCCATTATCTTTATGCCGGAGATTCTCGGTGTTGATCGAGATGGTTGTCCAGGTGATCGCCGCCACTTGCCCACCGTACCCTTTGACGACAAGGGCAGGCTCCAAAGGAACCCCTGATGGGATCACTTTGGTAATTTCCTCCCTGACCGTGCCGACCGTGTTCGGGCGCCGGTCCTTCGGCTTCTTCTTCTTCTTCTTAGGAGGGTTGCTACCACTCCCTGTGCCCTCGCCGCCATCAGTGGTTTCATCGTCCGCCGTTCCTTCGGCTTCTTCCTCCGCGTCTTCCATCTCATCATCCTCGCTCTCCGAAGGATGGTATTCTTCATCGTCTTCTAGCCGCTGGGCCGCCTCCCAGAATGTCAATTGTTTATTCGGAGGTCTGAGTTCTCCTTCAGCGCTGATGCGCTTAGAACATCCAGCCTCGTCGTTGTCACACATCTTTGCACTAATAAAAAACAAATAATTGGTTAAATGCACGGAAAAATCCGGCATGACCTTTGCTAATTTTCTTAAACTAGGAGTGCCCGATTTCTGCCGAAACGGAAGTTAATCAACATTCCGGCAAAAATCGGGACTCATTTCATACAAGAACCTGCATATAGATCGTACACCTACATCATGGACTTGCCATTTCAAAACTGATATGTTGCATAGGATTCACAGCAGTAAAAAAAGCAATGTATACATAGCTACAACAATAACAACAACACTGCACAGCAATAACAGCAGCATACACAATAATAACAGCAGTATAAGAACTAAAATGTTGGATAAGAACTAAGTGAGTATCCAGTTCTTGCAGAAGCTATTATCGAAAAACTATTGTCAAGTACTCTAAATTACAGAAACAAGAGGAATCAACAAAGATGATAGGCATATTAGGTAGTACAGCAGATTCCGGAACTATACACGAACTACATATGCAAAAAGACTCGGGAACATTTGAAACTTTTAACACAGTGTACAAAAACCACAGTAAGTGCAGGTGCAAACAGATTCAGGAAACCATCACATATAAACATGTCCAAACTAGTATTAATATACAACTAGAAACTAGTATAAAATAAGCAAGTGCAGACTATCTATGGTCAAGATCAAGTAAATAACCACAATTGGAACTAAACTACTCCAAACTAGTATAAGTATACATCTAGCTGTTTCAGTATAAGGACTGGGCATTGATGAATAACAGTCAACATTAAATACTATTGGTCAAGACAAAGAACGGAAACAACAATATTTATTAAGGATAATAATTAAGTGAGTATCCAGTTCATGCAGAAGTTATTGTCGAAGCTATTGGCAAGTACTCTAAAACAGCATATGTCAACATAGATGACAAGCATGTGATGTACTACAAAAATACGGTATGAGCAGCAATATGAAACTTAGCAATATTTATCTTCTTAACATGTGGAAAGTGACTTACCAACAAATCAAAACCTAGACAAAGAACCCCCGGTCATCATCTAATACTTCTTGTCCCAAAGGAGCAACATGGCCAACGTTATGGCTAACAATCTGTCACTGAATTCACTACTCTGCTTCTAACAATCTACTGCTCGAACCCTAATAATCTGTCGCTACTCTGCTGCTAACAATCTATCACTACTCTAAATTTGCTTCTAACAACCTGTCACTACTCCAAATCTGCTGCTAAAACAGAGCTAAATCTGAATTTGCTAAAGTGGCATATATCTGAGTGTGATCACAAATTTTTCTACACTAAATCTGAATTTGCTAATGTGTGATCACAAACAGAGCTAAATCTGAATTTGCTAAAGTGAATCAGCTGCTAAAACAGAGCTAAATCTGAATTTGCTAAAGTGGCATATAATTACACTAAACATTAACCGAACTGATAAGAACAGATAATTAGACAGAGGCAGCTCCGTTACAACCTCAGCATCACTCATACTACAGGGTGGCAATCGCAGCGATGCTGAGGAGGAATACTAAAGGCTAATATGTACACTAGCTAGGGAAAACAGAGAGGAGATGGAGCGCATGATGAAATTTGCTCAGTAATTTTGCTGGGTACGGCTCATCAAGCTCAAGTGCACAGCAAGAACATCCTGGCATGGCGGATATACATCAACAACTAACCCTAGCTAACCTCACTGCTAACCCGCGTGGGAGAGAGGGAGAGAGGGGAGGGGCTAACCTCTGAGACGAGGATGATGACGAGCGCGCGGGCGAGGCGGCGGCCTCCTCCTCCTCAGCCTCGAGCGGCGGCGGCTTCCTCCTCCACGAGCAGCGGTGACCTCCACGGATCGGCAGATGCGGGCCTCCTCCTCCTCGAGCGGCGCGGGCTTCCTCCTACACGAGCCGCGCGGGCGCGGGCTTCCTCCTCCACGAGCAGCAGCGGCGCGGGCGTCCTCCTCCACGGATCGGCTGGAGGCGGCGGCGGAAGGGATCGATCGGGCTGGGGATGGGGATGAGCGAGTGTGAGAGAGATGGGGCTGGGGACATGGCACGCGCGGTTGACTAGTACAACCCACATAACCGTAGCGCACTTGGCCAGGGTGCGCTACGCCTATGTGGGTTGGACTATCAGATAAGAGGGCGGCCACCCCACTAGTTAACACTAGTACTGTCTTACCCCACTGGTTCTGCCCCTTAGTTCTATTCTAAACTATGAGCACCCAGGTTCGAATCCTGGTGCTCCAATTTTTAATTTTTCTTTTAAAATGTTCCAAAAAATGCCCAAAAGTGGTGATATATGCCATACAAGTTTTGTTTTGTTTTTAAAATACTTTTAAATATTCCAAAAATGCCCAAAAGTGATAATATATGTCATAAAAGTGTTACAAATATGATTCAAACTATAACTAAATTTCATAATAATTTGTCCATGAATATTACAATCTTTTTCGACCACGCGTTTTACAATATTTTTTGAGCTAGCGTTTTACAATCTTTTTTCCCTTCTTTGTCGCGGTTGAATAATTTAGCCCCGGCACTTTAATGTTTCTTCTTTCGAACGGGCTACCTTTTTTGGGTAGGGTTGTCCTTTTTCTTCTTGTGATGTATGTTGTTGCATCGTACTCGTCGTCATCTTTAATCTTTGGATCGCCATACTGGTCGAAGTCTTGCTCGTTGGCGACTCCATCCATTCCGATGATGTTTCTTTTTCCTCTCCTCACGACAACACGGCTAGGCTTTGTCGGGTCGGTAATGAAAAAACATTGGTCCACTTTGGTAGCCAGTACCCATGGTTCATTTTTCGTGGCCACGTTTGCACCGGCGGCCTTGGATTTGGCTGCTTCGGGTATAACCATGGTTGTGAAATACCGGTCTTCTCTTTCGACGCTCTTTGCCCATCTGACACGGAACATCGGCACCTTTTCTCCACAGTAGTCGAGCTCCCAGATCTCCTCGATTCTTCCGTAGAATCTTTCCTTCACGTTGTCATCGGTGTAGAATTCCAACGTTACGCCTGAGTTCTGATAATCACACTTGTTGTCCTTTTCCTCCGTGTAAAATGTGTAGCCGTTGATATCATACGCCTGATAGGTCACCAGGTTTTGCATCGGTCCCTGCGACAAGGTGAATATGATCTTTTCCGTGTCAGAAGAATGCGAGCGCGGGGGATTATCAAGGAGCGTCTGCCTAAACCAACGCGTGAAATCTGAGTTGTGCTCTTTGATTATTTCTCCCTGCGTCCTCTGTATGCCCCGGTCACTGTATTTCTTCTCGATTAACCTTTTGTGCTTCTGTACCCAAGGATCGACCAGTTCTAAATGCTGTAGCGCGACGAGGTTTGCTCGATCAAAGTATGCGCGTCGAAAATTGAAGTCTGCATGCAGTATGCGACGACCCTCTCGGTGACCAGATCCGTCGAGCTTGCCAAGGTGTCTGTTGACGGGAAGACCGACAAGGTTCTCGATGTCTAGATAATTCGTGCAGAAAGGGATGCACTCTTTGGCCAAAAAGCCCTTGGCTATGCTTCCATCTGGACGGGACCTGTTGCGAACGTATCCTTTGATGTGTCCGTTCATCCTTTCGAACGCCATCATGCTGCGGAGGAACATCGGCCCGAGTTGTACGATGTCCTCCACGACATGGACCAGCAGATGCACCATAATGTCGAAGAATGCGGGTGGGAAGTAGACCTCAAGCTCACATAGTATCACCACGATCTCCTCCTGTAGCCTTCCGAGCTGATTCAAGCCAATCGACTTCCTAGAGATGACGTCGAAAAACTTGCATAGGCCAAATAACGTTTCACGGACATGCTCGTCCATTATCCCTCTTAGTGCGACCGGAAGTACCTGCGTAATTAGCACGGCACAGTCATGAGACTTCATGCCACTGAACCTCTGCTTCGCCTCGTCTAGGTATCTGCTTATCTTGCCCGCGTAGCCGTAAGGAAATTTGACTCCTAGAAGGCACTTGAAAAACTGTTTGATCTCATCCTGGCTTAGAGTGAAGCAAGAAGGAGGGCAGTAATATTCGTTCTTCTTGAACTTTTTACCCTTCCGAGGACCTTGTGTCGTCTCCGACTCATGATCATCGTCATCTTCCTGATCATCAGGAGTAGTGCGTCCTCCGTGAAGCTCCTTCCGGATACCCAAGCATATCAGGTCGTGCCTTGCTTTCGGACCATCTTTCGTCCTATCTGGCATGTTGATTATGGTGGCGACCAGACTCTCGCACATGTTTTTCGTGATATGCATGATGTCGAGGCTATGAGGCGTG
The DNA here is from genome assembly GCA_916181665.1 of Avena sativa. Taxonomy (NCBI): domain Eukaryota; kingdom Viridiplantae; phylum Streptophyta; class Magnoliopsida; order Poales; family Poaceae; genus Avena; species Avena sativa. The sequence continues at coordinate 136,669,318 of OV702295.1, forward strand.
CGGAGAAACTTCCAGTATGGCAACTCCCAGAAAACAGACCTTGTTTTCCATACCTTCATCAGCGGCTTGTCTTGTTGCTGCCTCTTTCACTTCTTTCCTGGCTTAGGACAATCTTTCCAGTTTTTCAGCAACTCTTCCACTTCTTCGCTGCTCCTACGCTCTGGGATTACTCGGGTCTCTGATTTGCCATCGAACAGGTCTCCATGTTTTCTCCATGTATCATTCTTGCCGAGCCACCTCCGGTGCGCCATGAACACGGTTTTCGATGACCCTGGATCTTCCTCTAGTTGGAGATAGCTTGTGTTATCCATGCACCTAACGCATGCGCAGAATCCTTGGATAACCTGCCCCGAGATATACCCGCAACCTGGATAGTATTGCACCGTAGTGACCAACGCGGCTCTCATAGTGAAATAATCTTGTGCGACGGCGTCGTAAGTATTGGCTCTAGATTCCCATAACGTGGCTAGCTCCTCTTTCAACAGCCCGAGATACAGATTGATGTCGGTACCAGGTTGTTTCGGCCCTTGAATTAGCATACTCATTTGTATGTACTTCTTCTTCATGCACAACCATGGACGTAGGTTGTACATCCATACAAACACGGGCCAAGTGCTGTGCGTGCTGCTCTGGCTACCGAACGGATTGAGTCCATCGGTGCTCGCACCAAGCCTGATGTTCCTCGAATCTCCACCGAATTCTGGGAATTCGAGGTCCAATGCTTTCCACTGGCTAGCATCTGAAGGGTGCGTCAGCAGCTCATCCTTTTCGGGGTCATCATCATCTCCTGGCTTCTTCCTTTCCGCATGCCATCGCATGAGCTTCGCTTCCTTAGGGTCCACGAAATAGCGCTGCAGACGAGGAGTGATAGGAAAGTACCATACCACTTTTCGAGGTGCTTTCTTCCCTTTCTTGTATCGACTCACGCCGCACACCGGACATGTGGTTTTTTCCGCGTCCTCGCCCCGATAAATGATGCAATCGTTGATGCATACGTGATATCTAACGTGCGGTAGATCGAGAGGACAGGCGATTTTCTTGGCATCCTCAATACTAGTTGGACATGTGTTCCCCTCCGGGAGACGATCGTGCCAGAATGCCATCATATCGTCGAAGCTTGCGTCGCTCAATTTGTGCTTTGCCTTCATCTCCATAGCCTTGAGCGTTACATTCAACCGGGTATCATCGGGCCTGCATCCTTCATACAATGGAGTAACCGCGTCTTTCTCAAGTTGCGCAAGCTTGGCTTTCTCTCTAGCGGCAGCCCTGGCGTTACTCGTCTGCTTGAGAAGCAGCTCTTGCACATAAGGGTCCTGCACCCAGCCTGACGTTGTTCCATCTTCGTCTGCTCCTCCGTCATCTAGATCATCATCATCCCGGTCTGCTTCCGCACCTTCACCATCTCCAGGAGACTCTTCATCATCTCGCCCGTTCTCGCCGTGATAATGATCATCGTCATGTTGGCCACCTTCACCGTCTCCATCATCTACGTCATCGCTTATCCAACGAGTGTATCCATCCATGAAACCATGGCGGAGCAGGTGCGCCTGTAGATTCCCGGAATCTGGGTCGGTCACCCAGTTGAGTTTGCATCTTCTGCACGGACATCTTATATCCGTCTTGTTATTTCGTATCATGTCGGCCGTCGCACATTTCAAAAATCTAGCCACAATGCCTTCGCTCATTATGCGGACCATTTTTGCCTGCACGGTGTACACGGTACAATTTTGAAGTCTATTAGAACCACACAATGAATGCATGCATGCAATGGTCGATAGAAAATTTCGGCATGACCTATCCTAAAATTAGGACCTTTGCGAAATGCCAAAATCTTGCCAAAATGGAAATGAATCAACATTTTGGCAAAACAAATGGCAACTAGTTCACATACAAACACAAGAGAGAGAGAGACCGATCCATACACACATGAACATATCATTATCCTCTCCATACACACATGCATGAGCATCATCGATACTCTCCATATACACACACATATGACCATCGATCCTCTCCACATACACACATCATGAGCATCGATCATCTACATACATATGAGCACATCATCCATATACACATGAACACATCCTTACATGGACAACTTACCGAGATGAGAGACCGATCGCGAGAAAGATGGAAAGGAGAGGTGCGCGCGTCGACCGGAGAAGGATAGATGAGAGACTGGAGACCTCCTCTATTACTTATGTAACATCCAAAGCAAGTTTTACATGCTAAAAATGGTGAATGTGTGGAGAAATTGAGGTGGGAAGGAGAAGATCCCAACTAGATCTAAGGAGGAAGAAGAAGGGGGAAGTGAAGTGTGGGGTGGTGGATGTGGTCACACATGTGCACATAAAGTGCTGTCCTAAAGAAATCGACACATCCGTGGCGCACACGGCCCTAGTGCGCCACACGGAGTACAAACATCTGTGGCGCACTATGCCATGTGCGCCACGGATGCTCCTACTCCCTGTGGCGCACTAGGCCGAGTGCACCACAGAAGTTTGTGGCTGTTTCAGAGCAGAGGGGGGCATGCACTTAGGCGTAGCGCACCAGCCCCATGTGCACCACAGATGACCCTAACAACCGTGGCGCACATGACTATAGTGCGCTACAGATGTTTGGCGTGCGGCCAACAGGGCCCTGGCCCACACACATCTGTGGCGCACTATAGTCATGTGCGCCACAGTTGTTCTAGTTATTAGTAGGGCACTGCCCACAGGTGAGCCACGCCTGTTTTAGCCGTGGGGCACTTCAACCATGTGAGCCACGGATGTGCTGATTACCTATAGCCGTTTTCCTAGTAGTGCCACTTGATAGATATAGCTATAAGTTAGCTATGCCAAGCCATGACACAAACTTGTGGCATATGTGGGGTCATGCCAACATCTCATGGGTTCTAGACCTCTATGGGTTGGATAGAAACACCTTCACCAACTTGTTGTTGTATGAGTCATCACACCTGACAAACATGATCCTACCTACTTGATAGATCTAACTATACTTTTGTTATGCCAAGCCATGACACACACAACTATGGTAGATGTGGGCCCATGCCAACATTGCATGGGATCTTTACCTCTCTAGGTTGGCTAGAAACACCATCATCAACTTGGTGGCTATGTGAGTCACTACATCTTGCCAACATGATCCCACCCACTTGATAGATCTAGTTGTAAGAGTGCTATTCCAAGCCATGACACACTTGTGGTAGATGTGGGGCCATCCTAATATTGCATGGGGTCTAGACCTCTCTAGGCTGTCTAGAAACACCATCATCAACTTAATGGTTGTTTGCGTCACTACACTTGACCAACATGATCCTAGCTACTTCATAGATCGCGCTATAATTTTGCTATGCCAAGCCATGACACACACAACTATGGTAGATGTGGGTCCATGCCAACGTTGCATGGGATATTGACTTCTCAGGGTTGGTGTCACATCCCAAGATTTTCCAAATCTTGTATTGTGACAAATAAATAAACAAAATAAATTATTGTTGAAAATCAGGGTGAAAAGAAACTTTGTTTCTAAATGGAAACTTAAAATCCCATCTTGAACAAACTTTAATTAAGGTTTGAATTCAACAAAATCCAAATCAAGAGAAATGCATTCCTCATAAAATGCATCTGGAATTTTAAACACTTGGAAAATAAATCCAAAACCCTAAACCCTAATGGAACAAAAATCATTTCCAAGTTATCTCCAAGTCTATGGATTTGATCCATATAAAAATTTGTCAACAAACATTTACAAATGATCAAGAAAGACAAATGGAAATATTATAAGTCCATATAAATTGGTTTCACTTAATTTGGAACCATAGATAAAATCTTATGAATATAATAAGATAAGGAAATTAAATTTCCAAAGTTAATAAATAACCTATCTAAAAATCCATACCAAATGGTGAGCAAATAATCCTAAAATATATTTAAAAGGATAACTAAATATCAAATAAGATTTTACAAATTGGAATCACCAACTTTGGATCTCTAAATAAAAAGATATGGATTTTATAAGATGAAGAAAGAAATATTAAATAAAGAATATTTAAAGACCAAATCAAATCTTGGCCAAATCCATAAGCAAATGGAATGATTTATAATCCAAATCCAAATAAAATAAAAGGATAAAGAATTTCCAAAATAAAATAAAATGGCAATAACCATTTTATCCCTATTTTAATAAAGACAAATCTCTAATAAGAATAATTATATAATTAATGAGAAAATAGTATTTTGGAATTTACCCAAGTGAAATAAAAGTTGTTTAATTCAACTTAATTAAGATTAAATAAATCTTCCAAATAAACTTTAGGGAATTAAAACTATTTTTAATTCCATTGGAATTAAAACAAATACCCAATTCAAATGATTTATGAATCATATTAAATATTCTCCAAATAATTCAAGATGAATTATTTTGACACCCTATTAATCAAATAAAAACCTACTGAAAAGATTTGGAAGGATTTATAAAATTTAAATGGTGTTTGAAATATTACTAAATCTCATTTGATTTAAAACAAGGGCCTTTTTGAATAATTAAAAGACCCCAAAAAGAATAAAATTTTATTCCAAAATTGACTTCAGAATATACTATTAATCAGTATTTAAACCAACACAAATTTTGGTTGAGGTATGAGTTCAAATGAATGTTTAAATTGTTCAAACAAAATCAAAACAGAATATTAGAAAAGGAAAAAGAAAAACAATCTGAACAAAAAAAATGTGAAAAGGAGCAGTCCAGCCAGCTAGCCCACTAAGCCCAACTCGCAGCCCACCTCACCCCTCTCTCCCCGAAACGTTTTCTCACTTAGACACACACCCGCGAGGACACTGACTGATGGACCCCACATTCTTTTTCTCTCTCTCGCTGACAACGCAGCCCCACTGCCACGTCATCGTCGTCAACCCCGCGAGACAGTTTCTTCCCCCAAACCTCGCTGTTCCTGCCGTTTAATTCCTCGATTGAATTCGTCTTAATGATGCAGAGATTACACACCGCGATTACTCCCGTTAACCCGCCACGCTCCCCTCTACCTTTCCCCCAGACACCATCTCCTCTCCTACCCCAGGCCACCTTGAATTCGTATCAAAACTCTCTGGCTCCGGTGAGCTATTTTCTCCGATTTTGATCAGTAGACGTCGCCCCTTTCCCCCTCAACCACTCGAGCCTGCTCCCCTCTTCCAGACGCATCTCCCAGTGGCTTGTACTTGCCCGCGCTTGACCCACAGCGCCGGCAATGACGTCAACCAACAGCGTTGCCGTCTGCAAACAACTCCGGTGAGCTTCATCGCTTGAACCCGTGCGCGCCTCGACCAGATTTTCATGCCAACTTGTTCGCCTGTGCCTTGTGAACATCCAGGTGCTCGCCATTCACTCGCGCAGGACCCGTAGGCTCTCCTTCGACGTCGACAGCACGTGCCCGACGCCAGGAGCATCTCCGGCGAGGAATCCCGACTACACCCGTGCGCCCCTCGACTGAAGAAGAACACGTTGAGCATCAGTGCGTCAGGGCGATTCTGGTGAGTCATTCCCCTTGTCCCCTTGCTTCCTATTTCGCATGCTCCGCCACCGTCTGACCGCGCCGCAGCCAGTTCTTGACCAGCTGCTGTGCGCCGTCGGATTTAGATCGTAAGGCGTAGATAGAATCACTTAAAGTGAAAGGGTATGCAATCTGTGCCGCACATTTTCAGTTAGATCTGACGCTCCACGCCGACCGATCCGTGCGAACCATTTTTGTCCAATCAGAAACAGCCACGTGGCTAGAGTCTGTTTTAAAAACCGTAAATGATCTATTAGATGTTCCAATTTGAAAAATTCATAACTTTCAAACCACACATCCAAATTTTGCAAATTTTGTATCAATAGATTCAGCAAGACAAGACCTATCCAACCATGCACTTTGTTTAGTAAAAAGCTTCTATTAAATTGATTGTTTTTGCAGAAACTTATGTATGCACGTTTAGAATATAAAAATTGTTCTAAAATGATTCTTTTGAAATAAAACCTGTGCCAAATGGTGTGTTTTGAACCTACTGACCATAGGAAACAAATTGTGGTTTCAAAAATGTATTTGGTGAAGCAAAAGAATAAATCTTTGATTTAAACCATTTCTAGTCAAATAAAAAAATGGTTTAGTTGTTAAAAATGATTTTGGAGGAAAACCTTTGGGAAATGTTTTGGAAATAAACTCTCTGACCCTAAACACAAGTTTTTATGGTTTGAAAACATATTTTGTGAACTCTATAGAATTTTCCTTATTAAAAGCATTTCTTCACCACATAAAATAATGTCTTGGTTTTAAAATGGTTTATGAAGTAAAATCTTATGCAAATTATTTTGACACTTTATAAAATGACCATTAGGTGTTTTCAAATGTTTATGAACCATTAGAAACCACTTTTTCAAATAAAACAATCGTTGGCATGCTTGCATGCATTGTTTTGTTTTTATTATTTTATGTGATGAATTGCTTGAATGGTAGATTGAAATATTGTTTGCTTGATTGCATTGTAGTGATTTGAAGTGAGTGAACATTGCAAAGATCAAGGAATGAACTTATACTCTCTACCAAAAAGGCAAGTGATGCTTCATACTTTTGTCCCATTATTTTCACTATGCATTAGTGATATTTCTAAGTAGGACTTGCATGGAATTTTGCTAAGTGTAAACTATGCCATGGGAAATCCTAGTAGATGAAACCTTAGTAGAAATTTCCTAAGTTAAGATTCCTACTACTATCATGCTTAGCTTAGCTAATAGAAAACAAGGGCGGAATATATATTCATACTAAGGAATATTTCCAAGTCAAGGACTTGTGTTTTGTTTAATAAAACAACTAAGTGAATGAATCACCTGGGTGGAATGGAAGGAATGGTTTGTGTTGAGTGGTCATGCAAGTCCAGTATGCTTGGGAAAACTTGGGCATCACCAAGTCCAGTATACTGGGGAAAACTTGGTGTCTCACTTGTGGATGGCCACCCAGGAACAAAGTGATTTGAGATGTCAAATGTTGAGAAGCTTCAAGTGCAGCCACTTGGCATTATGGGCTCTGCCTGGATCATATAGGTTGCAATAACTTAGCCAAATGGACAGTTGGTGCTAGGGGTTTGATAGGTTGGAACGCGTCCATTATGGTCTAAGGGAACGCTTCTGAAAGATCTTGTCTTGGTGAAACCAAGTCTTGTGGGGAAAGTGCACCACCTCTGCAGAGTGTAAAAATCTATGTACTTAGCCATGTCCCTGGCAAAGGAAAATTTGAGCATCAAGACATGGAAGCTATCAAGAATCTCATCATCCAAATTTCTAAGTAAAAAACTTGTAGTTGAACAAGGGTTGAAGGATCACCAATTTCTATTGGGAGATGCCTTGGGTGATTTTTGTCAAGCAAAAACTTAGTGTTTTTTTCAAATGTTAAGGAAAATCTATTTTGAGCAATGCAAGCCTAAGCTCCACTTAGCCAAATGCATATAGATGATAGACTCCACTATACTACCATAGTATCACTTGCCAATACAATTCAAATGTATTGACCCTTGTGGCTGTAACTTGTTATGTTGCAGGTTTGTTTGATATTAGTGAAGTTTAATGATTAGGATTACAAGTCTACAACCAACATGTCTGCCTGTGGCACTCTGAAGATGAAGGACCCCATGCTATTGTTATATTCTGCTGCATTGTAATGAGATAGCCAAATGAGCTATGTAAGATGTAATAAATTATTTTATTCCTGGTTATAAAGTTGTATTATGACCTTTGTTTCTTGATATTACGTCTTAACTGTGGATCTAGCTATTGATCTAGGGACTAGCATTGGAAACACATGGATCTCTACCTTATTAAAGGTTGGGAACCTTATAGTTGGCTAGAAACACCATCATCAACTTAGTGGCTGTGTGAGTCACTACACCTAACCAACATGATCCCACCCACTTGATATATCTAGCTATAAGAGTGCTATGCCAAGCCATGACACACACTAGCTTGTCGAAGCTGTGGGGCCATGCCAACATTGCATGGGGTCTCTAGACCTCTCTGGGCTGGATAGAAACACCATAACCAACTTGTTGTTGTATAAGTCATCACACCTGACCAACATGATCCTACCTACTTGATAGATCGAGCGATAATTTTGCTATGCCAAGCCATGACACACACTAGGTGGGATCATGTTGACCAAGTGTTCACTCATACAACCACAAAGACGATGAAGGTGTTCATAGACAACTCCCATAGGTCAAGAACCCATGCAATGTTGGCATGAGGCTATCCGTGCTACAAGTGTGCATCATCCAAAGGCATAGCACACTTGTGGCAGATCTAGACCTATCTCAGCTGTCTAGAAATACCTTCATCAACATCTGGTTGCATGAGTCATCACTATAGACAACATGATCCTACCTATAGTTGATTGATCTAAATATAACACTGCTATGCCAAGAGATGATGAGCCACTTTGTGACAGATGTGGGCCCATGCCAACATTGCATTGGCTATAGACCTCTCTGGGTACAATGCTAGCATGATCAGGCTAGATACAATGCTAGCATCATTAGGCACGTGGTGATACACCCTTGTGCCAAATTTGAGTCCATTTAGCTAGCATCAAAACATCAAAACATGGCTTATGAATTTGTAATTTAAAAAATATGAATATTTCACTATTCTTAGTTATGATTTAGGGAGGTGTAATGTATGCATCGTTCATGTCTAACACTAGTACTTTTTAATGTAATATTAAGTCATAAAAATGAGATATCTTCGGCTAATCCTAGTTTTTTAAAAACGATAAATTTTACAACATGGGATATCTTCGGCTAATATTTGGTGCTTAAAAAATGTGTGTCATATGAAAAGGGAAAAGCTAAACTATCTGGGATATATGGGAAATATATTAATCCACTATGAATCTAAGTTTCTGTGTTTCGCGGTTAAATTTGTCTCTCTTGGGGATTGAGTTTGTTTCCCTTAAGATATACCAGGAAGGATGTTTTTTTGGATTGATCAGTAATTTTTATAGATCGATTTTTAGCGTACGTATAATTTTTTGGGTTTGGTAGTTATCAGCGTAGTGGCCGGTCAGAACTAGCTTCATACATGGCTTTAGTTCAGAGCACAACATAGTTATTTTGCAAATCCTCCCTTGTGTTTTTCGAGTATTTCACAAAACTTGGCGAGTAATACAATAAAGTTGGTCCTAGGGGTTCATAAGGAATTTCGATAGCTATAGATGACCGGCTGCGTCCTTTGGATCCCTAACCTAAGGTGCCCCTAACCATCCGCTCTTCCAAGATTCAAATTGATTCTTATATCCTTCCACTAAAACTCTCATAAATCACACCATTATGAACGAGAGGGATGAGGGTGTTCTTCCGCCTAAGGTTCCAAGGTCTGGCTGGGTTGTCGCCATGGAAGATTCTCTAGGATTTAGAGAGTTCAACACTTCAGGCAATCGATTTCAAAAAGAAGCATCTGGTAATGTTGATTGCTTTTATCGGACTGCATGTGTAAAATTTTGTATGCTTTCCTATTGTGTGTATGGTACGGGTCTGTTCTGTGTAGATCTAAAGAGGTCTTCAAAGTATATATGTTTCTTAGGGTATTTAAGAACCGTGCTATAGTTTGGGATGTGCTGATGGATGTGACTTTAATTGTTTCTTATACAAAGGATCAATTGAAAAATAAAATCCTTTCTGTTCTTTAGAAATGACTGCTTTTAGGAAGGGAAGCTTCAGTAACAGCTTCCTTCGCAAATTGGGGGTGGGGGTGGTGGAATTTAGTAGTGTGATGTAGTTTGTAGGGATTTTATTTCTGTTCTGTTGTTTGATTTGTTATTCTGTATGTAATGGAAGCTTGTTGACATGCTTCTATTCCTTGCTATAAAAAATTCATGGCATTGTATCAAACATATGACATATGGTTTCTTGTTTGGCAGATGGAGTTGGATCCAGCATATCTGTGGAATTGAAAACTTCTGTGGATTTAGTGATGAGCAGCTCAGATTTGGTTTCAAAAATTATTACAAAGTCTGAAATTGCAAATTCTATGGCATTTATCCATTGCAGCATTTTCAATAATGCCTGGTTGTCAGCTAGTAGGTCTCTAATTGTGCAACGTTGGTTTAGTTCGACAAAAACACGAGCACATCTAGTTTTTTTGGTGCAGTTCAGGAAACTAGGAACAATAAAAGGTGTATTTAGGTTAATTTATGCACGGGGAAATCAGATAGAGGTTTCGTATAATGCTTTACGCCCATTATTAAACTGTGAACTGTGGGAAGGCGCGGATATTTTGAGTTCAGCAGATGGTGTTGTCCTTGGTCTTAAAGCTGGAAGCATGTGTGGGGATTCGGATGTTTACTACACGTTTTGCCCCTCTGCATGAAAAAATAAGTTTTATTTCTTTGGAGATGGAGCATATAGTGCAAATTCAAAGAAATGGGGGTCAGCACACTGATAACACATTTGGGCAGTTTGGGTTGATACTTGGAAGGGGGTGGTCAGGGTTGCCATTCTTCAAGAAAGATGCAGCTACGCTCTTTAATTCTTACTACAACGGGGTAAGCTTTAACAGTACTGATCCGGTGTTTGTTCATGTGTGTATTTAAACGCGGTCAGCACACTGATAAAACATTTGGGTAGTACTGCCAACGTTGCATGGGCTATTGACTTCTCAGGGTTGGCTAGAAACACCATCATTGTCAACACCCGGATTTTTAATCCCAGATGCCTGTTATGCCATGCATCGCAATCCCAGGATTACCATTTTTGTGAGACATAATAGAATTGGATACCGTAGTACATCATCCATTACAACGGTACATAAGTTTTTACACAAATAGGGATCTCATGATCCAGTTCTTAATACAACTTCAAGTAGCGGAATACGTAATAATAACGGTAGCGTAGGCGAAGCTCCATCTTCGGGGTCACAGGAAATGCTGACGATGGGAGATGATCCTAGTTGTCGTAACCTCCCTGGGGTCCATCCTCCAGGTACTCCTCTTCATAGTCTGGCCATGGGAATAGCCAGGGACAAAGCCATGAGTACTCTTTAAGTACTCGCAAACTAATACTAACAGGTAAAGGGTTTTTTTTGGATAATAGGACACTAGGCTCTAGGGTTGTTTTGCAAAAGCTAGATTTATCTCTACTAAGTTCCAATGCTATTCACAATTTTATAACTCTTAAGTGGGATCTTTTAAGTCATGTCACAACTCTGTTGTGGTCAAGTCAAAGTCTCAATTAATTTCACAAGTCATTTTGAAAAGTCTGACGGGGGAACAGTATGGCCACTCCAACTGTCCATAACCGCGGACGCGGCTATTCGAATAGCTTGACACTCTGTAGAGATTGTACACTTTCACCATAACATTCGGTACATCCGTCAGGAACAAATCCTGAATTCACCATACTCAGTATGCGGATAATCAATCCTAACCTTTCATTTACATGCCCTAGTATAAGCACCTCTCCCGTGAGTTTGGCCTCCCAACCATGACCAACTGTCATCTTGGGTACTGCACAGGTGGACAATCTTCACAAGGTAGCCTCAGCTTAGACCTTGGCCGTGAGGGAACTAATACTAAGGTATATAAGTTTCCAGTCAAGCCCTACCCAATCTTCGGGTATTGTGGTTGTACGATAAAATTGGAATGGTATCGCATCCAGACAACCATCAGTTTTATAGAAGGCTAAGGCTCATGCCTCAACATTTTCATCACCAAAATCATCAAGTGTTTGGAAACACATGTCCAAAACATTTCAATAGAATGATCCATCATTCCAAGGTTTTCATAACCATTTTCACCAAGTATTCCCATCTAAAGTTGATCAAGTTTTATGCTTAGCACTAGCATCTACAAGTGGGGTAGTACTAATGAGGGGTGGTAAACTAGTGGAGTTTCAACTAAGTACAACCTTATATCTTAGGATGATATCAAGGTTTCTAACTTAGGGCAAATTTTATGCTCTTTATGCAACCTTCATATAACTTTCTAGTATCTACCAAACTCTTAAGCAAACTCTAAGTAAGAGCTTTGATAAAGAAATAAAGTAAGAAGCTTGCAAGTAAAACTAGGATTTGTTTATCAAGTGGATATGATCACATATGCTTAAGGCATATAGTGGGCATAGTAACAAGTAGTGGTTTGCATAGGTATAGTCTCAGCTTGCACATTCAACTAGTAGTATTAGGCTTGCATCAGTGTCAATATAAGCTTGCTAAATTGCAAGTGTTAGCTTGCAAGGTTACTAGCTTGCCTTGTGCAGAGCAGTGGTTGAAGTCCTCCTCGGCTTCTTCTTCGTACTATCCTCCTCGTATCCTTGGTCGGTACTAGCGTCTATGAATAAATACTAGGTACACAATCACCAAACAATACTTAACTCCTTGCAATCATCACACACAAGGGTCCTATAGATGATCTAGCATAATTTCTAACATTACAAGGTTAAGGCTTGGTTTAATTCCTTTTATTTTTAGAAAAGTAATTTCTACTCATTGAAAAACTACTTAAGATTTAATATTCTCCAAAACAAATATGGGATCATGTTGACACATGTCATCACCACATATTGTAGTCCATGGGAATGTGATTTAAAGTGGGGTCACAATTTAATAAGGTTTTACCCTTTTATTTTAATTAAATAAAGTGACTAGAAATGCCTATGTAGCATTCTTTTATTACTTGAACATTATTTCTGTAAGTAAACCTATATATTTTTATTTATTTTGAAAGGTATGGTTCAATGTGATTTTTGAGAGTTGGAATCAACTCAAAGCTATTATGGTTTAAATTTGAAAAATGTTTGAATGCAGAAAAGCTTCTGCCTTGTTATTTTTCCTAAGGATGATCTACAGATCCAAATGACTTGAATCCAACGGGCTTGGATTCAGCATTCACAGACCTTTCCAACAAAATTGGTTTCATTCAAAATGGTGCACTGAATCGATCTAGATTGATTTTTGAAAATGGGTACAGAAGTGTGTTTGAATTAAAAAGAAAAAGATCTAATTCAAATCACTGGGCTGCGCGGGAAAAGATAATGGGCCGGCCTGCTAAGCGCAGTGCTCCCGCGGGGTGCTTAAGTGGGTGTCCCCACTCGTCAGTGACATGGGGCTGGGCGAAGCGGTATGGGGCAATGTGGGTCGTTTGATCTGATTCTAATCCAACGACTGGGGGTCATCATCGACGCGAGACAACACCGGCGAGAACGAAACCTAGCGCAGCCAGTGAGGGGTGCTGCGGGGTCAGAGTGGTGCTGGCGAGGATCGGCGAGGCGGGCGAACGACGAAGTCGACGACGGCGAATCTCCTGGTACCGTTGGCTTCTCCTGGGGTGGCTCCAATTGCTGGCTCCCTTCTTCTCCAGAGGCGGCGGGCTCCGGTGAAATTCCGGCGAGGTGGTGCTCGCCTTGCTCTGAGAACGATGTGGCACGATCAGTGAAGAGAGGGGAGTGAGATGGTATGAAGAAATAGAGCGGGGGTGGCCTCTATTTATAGTCGAGCGAGGGGACCGACGGGGCGCACGGTGAGCTCGTCGGGGGCGATGGTACAGGCGGCTATCAGCATGGGCGAAGGTAGGGGACGGTGCGGTGTCTCTTGGCGATGCTCAACGACATGGTTTTGAGGCGTGGGGCGGTGCGGTTTGGTCTGGAACATGCGATGCTCTGCGCGGCAGAGGCAGCGTCTTCGACGGTGAGCGGTGGCTGTGCGTCACGGGGCGGCGAACGGGGATGTCTGGCGGTCTCCTGGGTCGGTGGGGATTGTGTATGCACGCGGCGAGGGCGGCGCGCGGTCTGTGGGCTTCGGTCGAGGGTGGTGCTCTGGCGCACGCTCGGCATGGTCTCTGGCGGTCTGGGCGCGGTCTGTGCGTGTGGTCCAGGGCTTGGCAATGCTCGCGGCTGGGACAGTGAGTGGCGGTGGATGGTGGGCTGCCTCCTGACATGCTGGCTAGGCTTGCTGCTGCTCCTAGCTTGCTGTCGACTATGGGGTGGCAAGGGTGTGCTCGGTTGTTCACCATTGATGGCAATGGCAAGCTCACAGTGGTGCTAGTGCTTGGTTAATCTTGCTAGATGATCTACTGAGCTGGTTGTGAGCTAAATGGGGAACCAGTTAGGCAAGAATCACTGCTCACAATAGTGTTTGATGTTTGTTTGATTTGTGTCTGCAACCTGTTTGATGAAATGGCCGCATGAAATTAAGTTTTGAATTTTGAAATGATTTTTGGTGGGTTTGTTAGATTGGTGCTGGTGAGTCTGCAGATGCTTGGGTTTTGAAAGTTGAGCTTGTTTGAGTGGTTTTTGAAAAAGTGGGATCTACCCATATGATAAAGATTCAATTTTGAATTGTCATTTAAACTATGTATTTGAAAGTTTCTAGATGATCACAAAGTGGGCCTTGATACTTTGTTATGAGTACATTCAAGGGGTGCAAAGATCCAGAAAAGTTTCTGTTAGGTTTTGAAAGTTTGAGACAGCCAAAGTAGGCATGAGAGTTAAATTGGTCAAAATGACCATTCCTTTTATATATTTGTTTTGATTTACTTGTCTTTAGGAAAAGGGTGGGAAATGTTTTAGATGATGTTTATTTCACCTAAGAAACATTTTACAAGCAATGAAACAATCAAACAAGGTGGTTTAAAAGAATTTCAAAATCAATGCATACACATATGCATGCATTCATAATTTTAATTAGAAAAGTTTTTGTTAACCCTAATTTTGAGGATTAGAGTTTGATGATCCAAGTTTAGTATTTTTGGGATGTTACAAACCTTCCCCCCTTAAACAAAATCTCGTCCCGAGATTTGAAAAAGGACGAAAAGATTACCTAGGATTTGAAGAGATCGAGAAACTCCGTCCTGATGTGATCTTCGCGCTCCCAGGTAGCTTCCTCTTCTATGTGATTTCTCCACTGAATCTTGAGAAACTTGATGCTTCGGGTTCGGGTAGTTCGAAAAGCTTCTTCCAAAATGCGTATGGGTACTTCGGGATAGGTCAGGTCATCGTTGATCTCTATGGTCCGATGGTCGATATTTTTGAACACTTCGGTCTTCTCGGGGACTTCGAGACACTTGCGAAGTAATGAGATATGGAACACATTGTGCACGGCTGACATCTCTTTGGGTAGCTCCAATTGATACGACACTTCTCCTCGACGGTTTAGAATTTTGAAAGGTCCGATATATCTAGGGGCTAACTTTCCTTTGAGTTGGAAACGCTGCATTCCCTTCAATGGCGACACTTTCAGATAAACAAAATCTCCTATGTTGAAGGCGAGGTCTCGACGTCTCTTGTCGGCGTAACTCTTCTGTCTGGACTGGGCGGTCTTGAGGTGCTCACGAATCTTGTGAACCTTCTCTTATCCTTCTCGTAGTATGTCGGGTCCAAAAATCCGACTCTCTCCTACTTCCGAACAATTCAAAGGGGTGCGACACTTTCTTCCGTACATGAATTCAAATGGGGCCATTTGCAAACTGGCTTGGTAACTGTTGTTGTAGGAAAATTCTGCAAACAGTCTTCCCACTAGGATCCATATTCTAACACACAGGCTCTCAGCATATCTTCGAGTATTTGATTTACTCGCTCCGTTTGTCCATCGGTCTGAGGGTGATACGCGGTACTAAAATCTAGGCGGGTTCCTAAACCTTCTTGAACTTTCTTCTAGAATCTCGAGGTAAACTGAGTTCCTCGATCCGATACTATGTTCTTAGGGACTCGGTGCAAATTGACGATTCTAGCGATGTACAACTCCGCTAGTTCCGAACTCTGATAGGTGGTTTTAATGGGCAAGAAATGGGCGACTTTGGACAATCTGTCCACTATGACCCAGATAGAGTCATTTCCCCTACTAGAAGTAGGCGGTCCAGTGATAAAGTCCATTCCTACAGAATCCCATTTCCATTCCTACAGAAGTAGCTTCCGATTTCTCTCTTCATCTTATGCCACCAAAATTGCTCTTTTAAATATTGATACATCTTAGTTCCTCCGGGATGGATAGAATAAAGAGTATCATGAGCCTCCTTCAAGATAACTTCTTTCAACTCAGAATCTGATGGTACACAAAGGCGTAAACTCCTTCTTCGTCTTCGGTGAATCCGGGTACTTTGCCTGTACCGATACGACGCTTGATTCCGTCTATACTAGCATTTTCCTTCTGCGACTCTTTAATCTGACTGGTCAAAGTGGGCTGGAGTTCTATGCTAGCCAGAAATCCTTCACTTACTAATTCCATCAGAAAATCTTCCATCTCTTTGTGCAGACTTGGTTGCTCCTTCAAAATCATGGAGTTCAAGCGGCACGACAATCTTCTAAGGGCATCGGCTACCACATTGGCTTTACCAGGGTGATAGTGAATGTCCAGATCTTAATCCTTGATTAGCTCAATCCATATTGTCTGCCTCATATTCATCTCCTTCTGAGTGAATATATACTTTAGGCTCTTGTGATCCGAATAATCTCACAACGGTTTCCCATCAGGTAATGTCTCCATGTCTTCAGGGCTAGAACTACGGCTGCGAGTTCGAGGTCATGGGTTGGGTAATTTTTCTCATGTTGCTTCAATTGTCAGGATAGATAAGATATAACTTTGCCTTCTTGCATTAGCACACATCCGAGACCAATCTTGGATGCGTCACAATACACATCATAGGGCTTCGTGATATCCGGCATGATCAAGATTGGGGCTGAAATCAATCTCCTTTTGATTTCTTGAAAACTCGCTTCACATTTGTTGGTCTAGTCAAACTTCGTGTCCTTCTTCAGCAATTGGGTCATGGGTCTGGCGATACTCGAGAATCCTTCTACGAATTTGCGGTAATATCCCGCCAATCTAATAAAAGCACGAACTTGGGTTTGAGTGGTTGGGGCTTCCCAATCTTCTACATCTTTTACTTTGGCAGGGTCAACGTCAATTCCTCCGGCTGATACAATGTGACCGAGGAATCCTACCTCCTGTAACCAGAATTCACATTTGCTAAACTTTGCATACAACGGATGGTCTCTAAGGGTTCCAAGAATGGTCCTTAGGTGTAGCTCATGTTCTTCTCCTGATTTGGAATAAATCAGAATGTCATCGATGAAAACAACGATAAACTTATCCAGGAAGTCCATAAAAATCTTATTCATGAGGTTCATGAAATAAGCGGGGGCATTGGTTAATCCAAAAGACATGACTGTATACTCATACAATCCATATCTGGTGGTAAAGGCAGTCTTTGGAATGTCCTCCGCACGAATCTTGAGTTGATGATAGCCAGTTCTAAGATCAATCTTATAAAACACTTTGGCACCGGTCAACTGATCAAACAAATCTTCTATCTTGGGCAAGGGGTACTTGTTCTTGATGGTGACATCATTCAACTTCCGATAATCCGTACACAGACGGTTACCTCCATCCTTCTTGTCCACAAACAAGACAGGTGATCTCCAAGGTGACGCACTTGGTTGAATCAATCCAATTTCCAACATGGAATCCAGCTGCTTCTTCAGTTCTGCTAGTTCCGACGGGTTCATACTATAGGGTCTCTGGGCTATGGGTCCAGTTCTGGGGATTAGTTCAATGATAAACTCAATATCCCGATCTGGGGGCATACTAGGAAAAACATCTGGAAATACATCGGGGTATTCACAGACTATCCGGACTTGGTCAATGGTAGGTTGGGCTATACTCTTGTTGCACTTGAATTGGCGAGGTAAGGTTTCAGATATATGTTCGACTGATATTCCGGTTGTACTGGTCATGGTTATGGCTTTCTTGGCATAGTCAATCAATCCTTTATGTTTGGACATCCAATCCATTCCTAGTACTACTTCCAAACCTTTAGTTCCGAGTACAATCATATTAGCATAAAAATCTATGCCATGGATTCGGATAGGGACGACTTTGCAAATTTGCCTAGCCTTGGTGGTTGATCCGGGAATTTGAAAAATCATAACATGCTTCAGTTTGGTTGGTTGAAATTTTCTAGTGCATGCAAATTCTTCGGTGACAAATGAATGTGATGCACCAGAATCAAACAACACTCTTGCAAGTACTGAGTTCACAGAAAACATACACAGCACGACGTCTGGCGCTTCCTGAGCTTCTTCAGCATGCATGAGAAAAAGACGGCCATTGCGGTTGAGTGAATTCCCTGAGGCAAATCTTCTCCCTGGCTGAACACGACGCTGTTGCTGAGCTGGGGAATTGGCATTGGGGGTTGTAGCATTCTTATTGTTGGGGCACTCGTTGGAATAGTGGCCTGTATTTCCACAGTCATAACAAGTCACTTGCGACTTGTCCTTGGCTGTGACAGGCACAGCATTGCTTCCAGCCCTCGGGGCAGTGTTGGTGTTGGCGGTAGCATTGTTGGTGTTGAACTTGGATGGGGCACGGGTGAAATTGCTAGAGTTGCCGAGGTTGTTGTGATTTCCTTCGGGTCTAGGGTTTCCACGATTGGGATAAGTCGGACGGTTCATCGGGGGTCTGTTGGTTCTGAAGGGAATATGCCCTAAGAGGCAATAATAAAGTGTTTATTATGTGTATTCCAAGTATATGATAGATGTTTATTTTGCATGCTATAATTGTATTAATACGGAAATGTTAATACATGTGTGTTTAATAAACAAACAGAAAGTTCCTAGTTATGCCTCTCTCATAAACTAGCTCGTTGATTAACAAGATGATCAAGGTTTCCTGATCATGGACATTGGATGTTGATAATAAAGGGATCACAACATTAGTGTAATTATGTGATGAACATTCATCCGAAGTATAGCATTACGATCAAAGTCATTGAGTTTATATTGCTATAACAACTTACGAAGTGATCCTAATCCTTAGACCATGAGATCATGTCAATCACTAACACCGGAAGAGTTTCTTGATAACATCAAACGTCACACCGTAATAGGGTGATTATAAAGATGGATTCAGAACTAATAAAGTGTTATGTTGAGGCTCATGGATCGAGAGTGGAATTTGTTCATCCCGATGACGGATAAATATACTCTGGGCCCTCTCGGTGATATCACATTGATTAGCTTGCAAGCAAGTGATTTGATCACTAGAATGTTATATCACGGGAACGAGAAAAGAGTGCATGTCGGTAACGAGATCAAACTAGGTATGGAGATACCGATGATCGAATCTCAGACATGTAATATATCGTTAAACAAAGGGATTAAGATACTAGCGTAAAAGGTTCCGACGATCACAAGAAAGTCATCGTTGAATGTGTGGGAGTCAGTATGGGTCTCCAGATCCCGCTTTTGATTATTGATCCGAGATGGGTCTCGATCATGTCTGCATTATTCACGAACCGTAGGGTGACACACTTAAGAGACACCGACATCCAATTGGAGCAAATGTTTCATGCCGAAAGAATAAACAAGCGTAGGAATTTATTTCACTAGATACCGAAACAGGTTTTCGGGTGAAATTGCATAAAGTGGTTATGCATGTGAAATGGAATTCTAGCAAGGGGTTATGTGTGAATGTTTGTCATTAAAGTAATTGACAAAATTATGAATAAAATAAAAGAGTTTTATTTAATGAGAGTTTGCATTAAATTTGGTGGAAATTTAATGGGAATTTGAGTGGACTTTTGAGTGGAGAAAATTGAAGGGCCATTTTGTGAGTGGAGTGTCCACCCACATGAATGAAGGAGGGGAGGGGGCAGCCCCCATGGCCGGAGGCCACCCCCTTGGGTGCCCCCCCTCCTCCTATAAAAGGAGCCCCCCTCCTCACTTGTCTCTCACACCTCCTCGTGAAGGATCTCTCTCCCCCTCTAGAATTTATCCCCCATGGTCTCGGACTAGCGAGATACATGTTCCCGGTGGCTATTCGGCAAGAAAGAGTTGTGCTTCCGCTGCATCGCTGGAGCGAGGAGGCGGAGGTTGCTCGGTGCCTCGAATGTGTGTGCGAGCATGGATGCGCTGCTGATTTGCGGCGCTAGGACTTCCTCTCGATCTTGAGATCGGCAAGAGATCGTGTACATCAACCACCAGTTGAACTCGTTAAGCTTTGTCGGTCTTCAAGGGTATGTTCTCTACGGATATACATCCACCCGTTGTTTGTATCTAGTAGATAGATCTTGGTACATAGTTCCCATCGTAGGAAAATTTTTGTTTTCTATGCTGCGAACCCTACAGTGGTATCAGAGCCGGATATATGCGTAGATGCTTTACACGGGTAGTACACATATGAGTATGTGGGCGATGATGATCATGTTGTTGCTCCTTTGTTGTAATTTTGGATATTGGTGGCATAGTGGGATGAAGCGGCCCGGACAAACTTTACATGTCCTCGCACATGAGACTAGTTTGCATAAGTGGCTAGCGGGTGTCTGTCTCTCCTATTATAGTCAATATCTATTTTGCAAGCGAGTTGTCAGCAATTTGATTATCCTCGTTGTGGTTCATGTTCATAGGTAAGAACGGTTCTATCTCGAAAGCCCTAAGCCACGTAAAACTTGCAATGGATAAATTAGAGGCGTCTAGTTTAGATTGTTGCTGGGCTAGTGTTATGATATGGTAGTGTTCTAAGTAGAAGTATGAGATGATACTCTTACAACACACATAGCGTGTAAACTCCATAGACCTTGGATTTACACATATAGGTATGATAGTGATCATACCACGATGCACATGATAGAGATCATATGCGGGAACCATAACATTTCACTAATAAACATGTGATGTTTGATAGCATCTTATATTGCTTGTTTAGCGCTTTGTTAGCATAATAAGATGATCCCTCATTTAAATATCAAGATAAGAATGGGTTCTTCCTTTAGTATGCACCGATTATGTTTCGTCGCTCCAAGACATCACGTGACGATCGGGTGTTCTTGGATCCACGACCATATTTCGGGTGTAAAACAGTTACACACGCGAATACTAAGGTTCTAACTTGGCGAGCCTAGCATGTACAGACATGGCCTCGGAACACGGACCGAAAGGTTAAGCATGAGTCGTATAGTTGATATGATGCCCATTTCATGCTCGCCTTTGAAGCTATACCGACTCACGTGATGATCGGACTTGGTATAGTGGATTTGGTTCATGTAATCACCAAAAAGGCACGAGGGATGTCGTTTTTGAGTGGGAGTTCATTCGTAATATGGATTAGTTGAACTCAATCTATCATACACTTAGTATAAACTTTACAAATTCTGTTGTAGATGGTACCACCTGCTTTTAATTTCAATGTGTTCATGGAGAAAGAGAAACTAGCAACGAACGGTAGCAACTTTACCGAATGGGCCATGAATTTGAGGATTCTCCTCTCTGCTGCACAAAAGCAATATGTGCTAGAAGCGCCGTTAGGCCCCCCACCTTTTGATGATGCCCCTGACGAGGAGAAGAATGTCTATCAGACTCGTCAGGAGGACCACAACTTAGTTCATTGCAGCATATTGTATGGGCTAGAGCCGGAACTTCGAAAGCGTTTCGAAAATGGTAATGCATTTGATACAATGGGTGAGTTGAAAATGATTTTCGACACACATGCTGCTGTAGAGAGCTACAACGCTTCAGAAAAGTTCTTTAGCTGCATGATGGAAGAGCACAGCTCCCTTAGTGAGCATGTACTCAAGATGTGGGGTTACGCCGATAAGCTTGTGTATTTCGGAATATCGATTCCCATTGACTTAGGCATCCATCGTGTTCTGTAGTCTCTACCACCTAGCTATAAGAGCTTCGTGATGAACTATAATATGCAAGGCATGAAGAAGTCTCTCCCCGAGCTTCTGTCAATGCTTAAAACTGCAGAAGTGGAGATCAAAAAGGAACATCAAGTGTTGATGATCCATAGGAACACTGGTTTCAAGAAAGACAAGAAGGGAAAACGGAAGGGAAGTAAGGGCGGCAAGCCGTTTGTCGTGCCTGAAAAGAAACCCCGAGTTGGACCTAAGTCTGATACCGAGTGTTACTATTGTAAGGGGACTGGCCACTGGAAGCGCAACTGCCCCAAGTATCTGGCAGACAAGAAGGCCGGCAAGGCAAATAAAGGTATATATGATATACATGTTATTGATGTGTACTTGACTAGTGCTCGCAGTAGCACCTGGGTATTTGATACCGGTTCAGTTGCTAATATTTGTAACTCGAATCAGGGGTTGCGGAACAAGCGACCGCTAGCAAGGGGTGAGGTCAAGATGCGTGTCGGCAATGGATCAAGCGTTGATGTGATCGCCATCAGAACGCTACCTCTCCACTTGCTGTCGGGATTATTAGTAAACTTGAATAATTGTTATCTGGTGCCTGCACTAAGCATGAACATTGTATCTGGATCGTGTTTGATGCGAAGTGGTTATTCATTTAAATCCGAGAACAATGGTTGTTCCATTTATATGAATGAAATCTTTTATGGTCATGCACCGATGATGAATGGTTTATTTCTTTTAGATCTCGATGATAATGTTACACATATTCATAATGTTGATGCTAAGAAGATTAAACTTAATGATGATATATCCGCATATATGTGGCACTGCCGTCTAGGTCATATTGGCGTTAAACGCATGAAGAAGCTCCATTCGGATGGACTTTTGGAATCACTTGATTATGAATCGTTTGATACATGTGAGCCATGCCTTATGGGCAAGATAACTAGAACGCCGTTTTCCGGTTCAATGGAACGGGCGACAGATTTGTTGGAAATCATACATTCTGATGTATGTGGTCCAATGAGTGTGTCGGCGCGAGGTGGATATCGTTATTTTGTTACTTTCACGTATGATTTGAGTAGATACGGTTATATCTACTTGATGAAACACAAGTCTGAAACCTTTGAAAAGTTCAAGGAATTTCAGAATGAAGTGGAAAATCATCGTAATAGAAAGATCAAATTTCTACGGTCCGACCGTGGAGGTGAGTATCTAAGTTACGAGTTTAGCACTCACATGAAAGAGTGTGGAATTGTTTCACAACTCACACCTGCCGGAACACCACAGAGAAATGGTGTGTCGGAACGTCGTAATCGTACTTTATTAGATATGGTTCGATCTATGATGTCTCTGACGGACTTGTCGTTGTCATTTTGGGGTTATGCACTAGAAACTGCTGCTTTCACTTTAAATCGGGCACCATCTAAATCCGTTGAAAAGACACCGTATGAATTGTGGTTTGGAAACAAACCTAAGCTGTCTTTTCTTAAAGTTTGGGGATGCGATGTTTATGTGAAGAAACTTCAACCGGATAAACTCGAACCCAAAGTGGAAAAATGCGTCTTCATAGGATACCCTAAGGAAACTATTGGGTATTCCTTCTATCACAGATCCGAGGGCAAGGTTTTGTTGCCAAGAATGGATCCTTTCTAGAGAAAGAGTTTCTCGCGAAAGGTGTGAGTAGTCGGAAAATAGAACTTGAAGAGGTTATTGAACCTTCTCTTCAAAGTATGGCGAGTAGCGCAGCGCCGGAAGTTGTTCCGGAGTTGGCTCCACCTGTTGAAGAGGGAACTAATGATAATGATCATGAAACTCCGAAAGAGAGTACTACCGAACCTCGCAGGTCAAGCAGGACGCGTGCAGCTCCCGAGCTGTACGGAAATCCTGTCATGAATTTCATGGTTGATGAAAATGATGACCCTGCGACGTATGAAGAAGCGATGATGAGCCCGGATTCCAACAAATGGTTAGAAGCCATGAAATCCGAGATGGAATCCATGTATGAAAATCAAGTTTGGAACTTGGTGGAATTACCTCACGACCGAAAGGCCGTGGAGAACAAATGGATTTTCAAAAGGAAAACTGATGTTGATGGTAATGTGACCGTCTATAAAGCTCGACTTGTCGCAAAGGGGTTTCGACAAATTCAAGGAGTTGACTATGATGAGACATTCTCTCCCGTAGCGATGCTAAAGTCAGTTAGGATTATGTTAGCAATTGCTGCATATTTCGATTATGAGATATGTCAGATGGATGTCAAAACCGCGTTTCTCAATGGTAATATTGAAGAAGAGTTGTATATGATACAACCAAAGGGTTTTGTCGATCCTAAGGATGCTAACAAGGTGTGCAAGCTTCAGCGATCCATCTATGGATTGAAGCAAGCATCACGAAGTTGGAATCTCCGCTTTGATGAGGTGATCAAAGAGTTTGGATTTGTCCAAACTTATGGAGAAGCTTGTATTTACAAGGAAGTGAGTGGGAGCAATGTGGCATTTCTGATATTATATGTGGATGACATATTATTGATCGGAAATGATATAGATCTTTTAAACAGTGTTAAAAGTTATCTAAACAGCAAATTTTCAATGAAGGACCTAGGTGAAGCGTCATACATATTAGGCATAAAGATCTATAGAGATAGATCTAGGCGCCTAATAGGGCTATCACAAAGTACATACCTTGATAAGATTTTAAAGAAGTTTAAAATGGACGGAAGTAAGAAGGGGTTCTTACCTATGTTGCAAGGCAAGACATTGAGTAAGACTCAAAGTCCGGCTTCGGCGGAAGAGAGATAATGGACAAAGTCCCCTATGCTTCAGCCATAGGCTCTATAATGTACGCCATGCTATGTACAAGACCGGATGTGGCACATGCTATTAGTTTGACTAGTAGGTACCAATCGGATCCAGGTTCGGAACACTGGATAGCGGTCAAGATTATCCTTAAGTACTTACGAAGAACTAAGGATATGTTTCTTGTATACGAAGGTGAAGAAGAGCTCGTCGCTAAGTGTTATGTTGACGCTAGCTTTGACACCAATCCGGATGACTCTAAGTCTCAATCCGGATACGTTTTTATCATGAATGGCGGAGCGGTAAGTTGGAGGAGCTCCAAACAACCTATGGTAGCGGGATCAACAACGGAGGCCGAATATGTTGCTGCTTCAGAAGCGGCTCAGGAAGCAGTTTGGATGAAGGAGTTCATATCCGAACTAGGAGTGGTTGCAAACACGTTGGACCCAATGGTGATCTATTGTGACAACAATGGTGCCATTGCCAATGCCAAAGAACCAAGGTCTCACAAGCATTCCAAGCATATTAAGCGCCGGTTTCACTCCATCCGCGAACATGTCAAGGATGGAGATATAAAGATTTGTAAAGTACATACGGATCTCAATGTAGCAGATCTGTTGACTAAAACTCTCCCTAGAGCAAAACATGATCAACACCAGAACTCAATGGGTGTTAGATTTATCACTATGTAACTAGATTATTGTCTCTAGTGCAAGTGGGAGACTGAAGGGAATATGCCCTGAGAGGCAATAATAAAGTGTTTATTATGTGTATTCCAAGTATATGATAGATGTTTATTTTGCATGCTATAATTGTATTAATACGGAAACGTTAATACATGTGTGTTTAATAAACAAACAGAAAGTTCCTAGTTATGCCTCTCTCATAAACTAGCTCGTTGATTAACAAGATGATCAAGGTTTCCTGATCATGGACATTGGATGTTGTTAATAACGGGATCACAATATTAGTGTAATGATGTGATGAACATTCATCCGAAGTATAGCATTACGATCAAAGTCATTGAGTTTATATTGCTATAACAACTTACGAAGTGATCCTAATCCTTAGACCATGAGATCATGTCAATCACTAACACCGGAAGAGTTTCTTGATAACATCAAACGTCACACCGTAACAGGGTGATTATAAAGATGGATTCAGAACTAATAAAGTGTTATGTTGAGGCTCATGGATCGAGAGTGGAATGTGTTCATCCCGATGATGGATAGATATACTCTGGGCCCTCCCGGTGATATCACATTGACTAGCTTGCAAGCAAGTGATTTGATCACTAGAATGTTATATCACGGGAACGAGAAAAGAGTGCATGTTGGTAACGAGATCAAACTAGGTATGGAGATACCGATGATCGAATCTCGGACATGTAATATATCGTGAAACAAAGGGATTAAGATACTAGCGTAAAAGGTTCCGACGATCACAAGAAAGTCATCGTTGAATGTGTGGGAGTCAGTATGGGTCTCCAGATCCCGCTTCTGATTATTGATCCGAGAGGGGTCTCGATCATGTCCTCATTATTCACGAACCGTAGGGTGACACACTTTAGAGACACCGACATCCAATTGGAGCAAATGTTTCATGCCGAAAGAATAAACAAGCGCAGGAATTTATTTCATGAGATACCGAAACATGTTTTCGGGTGAAATTGCATAAAGTGGTTATGCATGTGAAATGGAATTCTAGCAAGGGGTTATTTGTGAATGTTTCTCATTAAAGTAATTGACAAAATTCTGAATAAAATAAAAGAGTTTTATTTAATGAGAGTTTGCATTAAATTTGGTGGAAATTTAATGGGAATTTGAGTGGACTTTTGAGTGGAGAAAATTGAAGGGCCATATTGTGAGTGGAGTGTCCACCCACATGAATGAAGGAGGGGAGGGGGCAACCCCCATGGCCGGCGGCCACCCCCTTGGGTGCCCCCCTCCTCCTATAAAAGGAGCCCCCTCCTCACTTGTCTCTCACACCTCCTCGTGAAGGATCTCTCTCCCTCTCTAGAATTTATCCCCCATGGTCTCGGACTAGAGAGATACATGTTCCCGGTGGCTATTCGGCAAGAAATAGTTGTGCTTTCGCTGCATCGCTGGAGCGAGGAGGCGGAGGTTGCTCGATGCCTCGAACGTGTGTGCGAGCATGGATGTGCTGCTGATTTGCGGCGCTAGGACTTCCTCTCGATCTTGAGATCGGCAAGAGATCGTCTACATCAACCACGAGTTGAACTCGTTAAGCTTTGTAGGTCTTCAAGGGTATGTTCTCTACGGATATACATCCGCCCGTTGTTTGTATCTAGTAGATAGATCTTGGTACATAGTTCCCATCGTAGGAAATTTTTTGTTTTCTATGCTGCGAACCCTACAGGTTCTTGGGGCAAATCCTGGAGATGGGTTGGGGCGATACTTTGGGGTCTGATGGGGTCCTGGCTGATGCATCATGCGACGCTTGCAGTTCTCATTGGCTTGGTTGATCTTTACTTCCATCTGGATGGCAGAGTCGACAAGGGATTCAATATCCACAAAGGGTATATTGACTAACACTGTCTGCATCTCATCATGCAGACCATTCAGGAACCTCTCTTTCTTCTTGGCTTCCATGTCTATCTCGTCCGGGGCATACCTAGCTAATGACAAAAATTTGTCACGGTATTCCACTACAGTCATCCTTCCTTGCTTCAGCTCTCTGAACTCGTCTCTCATTCTCTTGATCAAACCCGGTGGCACATGGGTTCTGCTAAACTTGACCTTGAATTCCTCCCAG
Source organism: Avena sativa (assembly GCA_916181665.1). Lineage (NCBI taxonomy): Eukaryota > Viridiplantae > Streptophyta > Magnoliopsida > Poales > Poaceae > Avena > Avena sativa. The sequence goes on from OV702295.1 coordinate 136,696,546, forward strand.
GTCATCATCTGGCCTCTGGTCATTGCGCGAACACTGTTCCACCATGCCCTGGTATCTCCGGCTAGATGATAGGTGGAAAACAGAACTTTCTCGTTGGCTTCCACTCCGGGTACTTCTAAGTTATTTTCAATGGTTTGCAGCCAATCATCGGCGTCTAGGGGTTCTTCGGACTTAGTGAAAACAGGTGGGTTGGTATTCTGGAAATTCTTGAGCTTAGATCCATGGTTATCCTGATTTCCGTGGCCTTGGTTGTTGTGGGCTAGCTGGGCTATCTGCTGCAGAGTGTCTAGGTTGGCTTGACGTTCCGCTCTTTCAGCTTCGCGGTCAGAATTCAACATTTGCAGTATCTGCAACATCGGGTCCGGGGCTGAACCACTTCCTCCACGTGGCATCTAAAGATTTAGATAGATCATGAGAAAAGAGGGAAATTTCTAAGGTTTCGGGGACTTTGAAAAGTTTTAAAGGTTTGAATCAGATTTCCTAGCAACTTGCTTTTTCATTCATTCATTCATAGCACACAGTACAACACACACCACAACAAAGAAAAAAAGATGGTTTTAAGAACCATTCTGGAAACTACGATACAGTGGGACCGATTACTACTCACTACGCTAGTGCTCCAGTGCTACTACTCAAAGTCTGTGGATTCATCATCTTCATCATCATCGATGAAGGCGAAATCATCCTCATCGGTGAAGAAGTCCATGGCCTGATCCTCCAGAAAATCATCGTCATCACTGAGATAGGAGTAAGGGTCTCCACGAAGATCCTCTCCGGCATTCTCCCTTTCCTCCAACTGCATGTCTCTCTCGTGGATGGTCTCTTCCAAATATGAGATACGGTGGCGAAGACGGGCAATGATGCGCTCCTTCTTGTGGAGCTGACGGCGGCGAGACTTGCGATCCTTTGCTAGCATGGCGATGGTCTGATCCTTCGTCTTGATGATGGAAGACTTGTGGTTGGAGTAGTCACGGCAGTTGTCCAACTCCTGCTGACGATCGTACATCATGAAGCTAAGGTGGTCCAATTGAGTCTTCAGCTCTGGGTGGTATGGGGCTTCCAGCGGTTGTCCATTTGCATCACGCCTTGGGCAAAACTCAAAGGGAGTACCCTTGATCTGATTGATGCTTTGCCCACACAGACGGGAAAGAGCTTCATGCATTGCTCTGGCAAGTCCATCGAGCCAGTTGTTTTCCCTCAAGGTAAACTAAATTCCCTCCGCAGTGGGAGGTTCAATCTTTCCTCGGAGACTTGCAACAATTAGCCACTGCGGATCTTCTCCTCCTTGATCATTGAGCTGAGCTCCGAAGAACTCATGGTGCCGACGCTCCAGAAGTTCCGAAAGCTGGTCCAAATCCCTCTCAAATATAAGGTCTCCTCCATTCCCCAACTGATAAAACTTGTTGTACTTCACGTCCATCTATAAGAATAGAGGATGAGTAGATTAGCACGGTGATCAAGTGTGTCAAAATTTTATGTATTTTGCAAGAGTTTTTGAGGAACATGAATTTTTATGAAAGAATAAAAGGGATAAGAATGAGAATAAGTTTTTGTAAATATTTGTTTTCTTTGGTTTTGAAACCAAGTTTTTGGTTCAAACGTCCAGTCTAACTAGGGTCTCCTATGGTCAGGATGGCTCTGATACCAACTTGTCAACACCCGGATTTTTAATCCCAGATGCCTGTTATGCCATACATCACAATCCCAGGATTACCATTTTTGCGAGACATAACAGAATTGGATACCATAGTACATCATCCATTACAACGGTACATAAGTTCGTACACAAATAGGGATCTCATGATCCAGTTCTTAATACAACTTCAAGCAGCGGAATACGTAATAATAATGGTAGCGTAGGCGAAGCTCCATCTTCGGGGTCACAGGCAATCCTGACGATTGGAGATGATCCTAGTTGTCGTAACCTCCCTGGGGTCCATCCTCCAGGTACTCCTCTTCATAGTCTAGCCATGGGAATAGCCAGGGACAAAGCCATGAGTACTCTTTAAGTACTCGCAAACTAATACTAACAGGTAAAGGGTTTTTTTTTGGATAATAGGACACTAGGCTCTAGGGTTGTTTTGCAAAAGCTAGATTTATCTCTACTAAGTTCCAAAGCTAGTCACAATTTTATAACTCTTAAGTGGGATCTTGTAACTCATGTCACAACTCTGTTGTGGTCAAGTCAAAGTCTCAATTAATTTCACAAGTCATTTTGAAAAGTCTGACGGGGGAACAATATGGCCACTCCAACTGTCCATAACCGCGGACGCGGCTATTGAATAGTTTGACACTCGGCAGAGATTGTACACTTTCACCACAACATTCGATACATCCGTCAGGAACAAATCCTGAATTCACCATACTCGGTATGCGGATAATCAATCCTAACCTTTCAATTACACGCCCTAGTATAAGCACCTCTCCTGTGAGTTTGGCCTCCCAACCATGACCAACTATCATCTTGGGTACTGCACAGGTGGACAATCTTCACAAGGTAGCCTCAGCTCAGACCTTGGCCATGAGGGAACTAATACTAAGGTATATAAGTTTCTAGTCAAGCCCTACCCAATATTCGGGTATTGTGGTTGTACGATAAATTGGAATGGTATTGCATCCAGACAACCATCAGTTTTATAGAAGGCTAAGGCTCATGCTTGAACATTTTCATCACCAAAATCATCAAGTGTTCGGAAACACATGTCCAAAACATTTCAATAGAATGATCCATCATTCCAAGGTTTTCATAACCATTTTCACCAAGTATTCCCATCTAAAGTTGATCAAGTTTTATGCTTAGCACTAGCATCTACAAGTGTGGGTAGTACTAATTAGGGGTGGTAAACTAGTGGAGTTTCAACTAAGTACAACCTTATATCTTAGGATGATATCAAGGTTTCTAACTTAGGCCAAATTTTATGCTCTTTATGCAACCTTCAGATAACTTTCTTGTATCTACCAAACTCTTAAGCAAACTCTAAGTAAGAGCTTTGATAAAAAAATAAAGTAAGAAGCTTGCAAGTAAAGCTAGGATTGGTTTATCAAGTGGATATAATCACATATGCTTAAGGCATATAGTGGGCATAGTAACAAGTAGTGGTTTGCGTAGGTATAGTCTCAGCTTGCACATTCAACTAGTAGTATTAGGATTGCATCAGTTTCAATATAAGCTTGCTAAATTGCAAGTGTTAGCTTGCAAGGTTACTAGCTTGCCTTGTGCAGAGCAGTGGCTGAAGTCCTCCTCGGCTTCTTCTTCGTAGTATCTTCCTTCCTCCTCGTATCCTTGGTCGGTACTAGCGTCTATGAATAAATACAAGGTACACAATCACCAGACAATACTTAACTACTTGCAATCATCACACACAAGGGTCCTATAGATGATCTAGCATCATTTCTAACATTACAAGGTTAAGGCTTGGTTTAATTCCTTTTATTTTTAGAAAAGTAATTTCTACTCATTGAAAAACTACTTAAGATTTAATATTCTCAAAACCAAACATGGGATCATGTTGACACATGTCATCACCACATATTGTAGTCCATGGGAATGTTATTTAAAGTGGTGTCACAATTTAATAAGGTTTTACCCTTTTATTTTAATTAAATAAAGTGACTAGAAATGCCTATGTAGCATTCTTTTATTACTTGAACATTATTTCTGTAAGTAAACCTATATATTTTTATATATTCTGAAAGGTATGGTTCAATGTGATTTTTGAGAGTTGGAATCAACTCAAAGCTACTATGGTTTAAATTTGAAAAATGTTTGAATGCAGAAAATCTTCTTCCTTGTTATTTTTACTAAGGATGATCTACAGATCCAAATGACTTGAATCCAATGGGCTTGGATTTAGCATTCATAGACCTTTCCAACAAAATTGGTTTCATTCAAAATGATGCACTGAATCGATCTGGATTGATTTTTGAAAATGGGTACAGAAGTGTGTTTGAATTAAAAAGAAAAAGATCTAATTCAAATCACTGGGCTGCGCGGGAAAAGATAATGGGCCGGCCTGCTAAGCGCAGTGCTCCCCCGGGCTGCTTAAGTGGGTGTCCCCACTCGTCAGTGACACGGGGCTGGGCGCAGCGGTATGGGGCAACGTGGGTCGTTTGATCTGATTCTAATCCAACGGCTAGGAGTCATCGTCGACGCGAGACAACGCCGGCGAGAATGAAACCTAGCGCGGCCAGTGAAGGGTGCTGGGAGCTCATCGGGGTGCTGGCGAGGGTCGGCGAGGCGGGCGAACGACGAAGTCGACGACGGCGAATCTCCTGGTACCGGTGGCTTCTCCTAGGGCGGCTCCAATCGCTGGCTCCCTTCTTCTCCAGAGGCGGCGGGCTCCGGTGAAATTCCAGCGAGGTGGTGCTCGCCTTGCTCTGAGAACGGTTTGGCACGATCAGTGAGGAGAGGGGAGTGAGATGGTGTGAAGAAATCGAGCGGGGGTGGCCTCTATTTATAGTCGAGCGAGGGGACTGACGGGGCGCACGGTTATCTCGTCGGGGGCGATGGTACAGGCGGCTATCGGCATGGGGGAAGGTAGGGGACGGTGCGGTGTCTCCTGGCGATGCTCAACGACATTGTTTTGAGGCGTGGGGCGGTGCGGTTTGGTCTGGAACATGCGATGCTCTGCGCGGCAGAGGCGGCGTCTTTGACGGCGAGCGGTGGTTGTGCGTCACGGGGCGGCGAACGGGGATGTCGGGCGGTCTCCTGGGTCGGTGGGGATTGTGTATGCACGCGGCAAGGGCGGCGCGCGGTCTGTGGGCTTCGGTCGAGGGTGGTGCTCTGGCGCACGCTCGGCATGGTCTCTGGCGGTCTGGGAGCGGTCTGTGCATGTGGTCCAGGGCTTGGCAACGCTCGCGGCTAGGGCAGTGAGTGGCGGTGGACGGTGGGCTGCCTCCGAGACATGCTGACTAGGCTTGCTGCTGCTCCTAGCTTGCTGTCGACTATGGGGTGGCAAGGGTGTGATCGGCTGTTCACCATTGATGGCAATGGCAATCTCACAGTGGTGCTAGTGCTTGGTTAATCTTGTTAGATGATCTACTGAGCTGGTTGTGAGCTAAATGGGGAACCAGTTAGGCAAGAATCACTGCTCACAATAGTGTTTGATGTTTGTTTGATTTGTGTCTGCAACCTCTTTGATGAAATGGCCGCATCAAATTAAGTTTTGAATTTTGAAACATTTTTTGGTGGGTTTGCTAGATTGGTGCTGGTGAGTCTGCAGATGCTTGGGTTTTGAAAGTTGAGCTTGTTTGAGTGGTTTTTGAAAAAGTGGGATCTTCCCATATGATAAAGATCCAATTTTGAATTGTTAGTTAAACTATGTATTTGAAAGTTTCTGGATGATCACAAAGTGGGCCTTGATACTTTGTTATGAGTACATTCAAGGGGTGCAAAGATCCAGAAAAGTTTCTGTTAGGTTTTGAAAGTTTGAGACAGCCAAAGTAGGCATGAGAGTTAAATTGGTCAAAATGACCATTCCTTTTATATATTTGTTTTGATTTACTTGTCTTTAGGAAAAGGGTGGGAAATGTTTTAGATGATGTTCATTTCACCTAAGAAACATTTTACAAGAAATGAAACAATCAAACAAGGTGGTTTAAAAGAATTTCAAAATCAATGCATACACATATGCATGCATTCATAATTTTAATTAGAAAAGTTTTTGTTAACCCTAATTTTGAGGATTAGAGTTTGATGATCCAAGTTTAGTATTTTTGGGATGTTAAAATCATCAACTTAGTGGCTGTGTGAGTCACTACACCTAACCAACATGATCCCACCCACTTGATATATCTAGCTATAAGAGTGATATGCCAAGCCATGACACACACTAGCTTGTGGCAGCTGTGGGGCCATGCCAACATTGCATGGGGTCTCTAGACCTCTCTAGGCTAGATATAAACACCTTCACCAACTTGTTGTATACGTCATCTGTAGCACCCGGGTAAAACCACTATCAGAAAATCGTCTGTTGTTTATATTTTGTGCATCATCATAACATCATGCATATTTTCAGCACTAAAGAACTTTGCTAAAAATCTTATCTTTATTTTCTAAATTACCTTCCTCTTTATTTTAAATCAAAACTCTGGTGTTCCGGATATCTCGGTTTGCCTAAAAACTATTTACAAAAGACTATTTAAAATAAACTAAATAAATAAAACTATTTATTTTGTCTAGGGAGACCACCACCGGTCAGGCCCAAGGCCCAACCGTCGGCCCGTCTACCAGCCAGACCAAACCCTAGATAAACCAAACCTAACCCAAACCACACCCACACCCCCAGCAGCCGCCGCGGCCCCAACCCACTTCGCAGCCGCCACACACCCCCGCTCCATCCCTGGCCCACCCCAATCACATTCTCTCCTTCCCTGTTGGATCCCCACGTGCCACGCAGTCCCCAACTCCCTCCCCGATCTGGTCAACCTGTCAACGACCCCACCAACCAGCGACCCCATCTCGTTCCCCTGCCTCTCCTCACGATCCCCACCCCGAACGAACCCCGAACCCACCTTCCTCCTCTCCCTCCCGAGGCGCCTCCCCTGATCTCGCCAATCACCACCGCCAGGGCTATTCCCCGCCGCCGCTCTTCCCTTCTACAAGCCCCACGGTCGCCCACACATGCTCACCTTCATCCCCATCATCAGCGCCGCGACCGCTGTCGACCGTTGTCGCCGTCTCCTGCGCCTCGCCGTTGCCAAGCTCGGCTCTCCGAGCGCATGCCGCCGCCAGCGCTCTCTGCCGTGGCTTCGCCCGCCGTCGCCTGGGCCTCCTCTCCTCCGAGAGACATCGCTGGCCGCAGCCTCGGCCTCGTCGCATCACTAAGCACGTGCCTGCAGTGGCGCGCCCTGGTCGCCCGCATCGACACCTCCTCTGGCCAGCGTCGTCCCGTCTGCGAGACGACCCCGCTGCCGTCTTCGTCCCGGAGCCCGACCCCCTGTTCATCCTCGGCGTCTCCGGCCACGCCCCGCTCCCCGTCGCCAGGTCGTCGCCTTACCGCCTCGGCCTCCCACCTCCCAGGACGTGGACGCCCCTCCTCCTCAGTTTTCGGGCCCAGACCCTCGTCTCTGGTCATTGTACCCGGCTGCCTGAGCGCCTTCCAGCGGCCTATCCTTGCCGCCGTGACCTCCGCGTGCGCCCCGGTCATCCCGTGGCCTCTTTTGTTGATGTCCTCTTTTCGAGTGTGCTTGCGTTCCTGTTGGGTTTGGCTCTGTGCCCAGCAGTTCGTGTTGCAGCCATGTTGAGCTTCTGCTATGTGAGGAACATCAATATGGCACTATTGTTGTCGCCAAGTTCTGCCTCGCCAAGATCTTCATCATGGGTTCGCCATCATGAAACGGATGGCCGAAGAGCGCCATCATGGAACCTCAAGATCTCCTTCCCGTATGCCAAGAACGTCACACGGAAAACTGGAGCCGATGACCCGAAGATTCCCCCTTGGAATGCCAAGTTCTTCCTCCCGGAGTCGGATCCGAAGGCCGTACCTTGAAGAGCGTTTCGCGGACCCGAGAACGAACCTCGTCGAACCCCGAAGCCCCGATCTGAAAACCCGAACCCTCAGTGAACGCCAAGATCGTCGAGACCCTCTAATGTGTGACCCCTTTTATCCGAGCCCCTATTTTATTAAATGTTATATACACATGTTACCTATTAAATTGTCATGCTTGCATACATATTGTGGATATTGTGGTAGGGGAATGTTGCCGATTCACCTCCTAATTAAATATGGAGCCCATATGTGGGCGAATCTAGTCTAATATTGGCTTCATTTAAATTTATGTAGCGAATCGATGCCATATTTTTGCCTTGTTAAGATAACATTTAAATTGTGGGGTGTCTAAATAACTTGAACCATCTAATTAATTGTCGGGACTTCGGTTCCACTTAATATTGCCTAATTGCATCGCATCTTTGCCATGTCATACATCATACATGCATCATGCCGATCTTCTGCCATAATATTAAATAGTGCATCCGGTGTTTGTGCTAGTGCTTTGCTTCTTCACGGGTTAGGCCAATGAGTTGATGCGAGTGTCGACCCGATCTTCGGATGAACCTTCAGCAATGTTTTCAGGCGAGCATTCTCCCCCTTTCTACCTATTTTACATTTCTAGTCTTTATTTCCTCCTGTTGATCTATTGCTATCTGTGTTACGATGCTCTAGTTTTCGTACCCGCGATATCCTTTGCAGCCTTATATTGCCTTGGACACATCCTATTACCTGTTGTTTGGTAGATAGTTGAACTTGCGTGTCGTAGTTGCTTGCTCAAGTGTTGTTGCATGTCGTCAAGCACCACAGTTGTTGGAAGACTGCCATATGCTTTATGTTGGAGATGTTTATAACTTTAATTACCGTTTAATAACTAAAATTGAAATAGGTAAATAATGCAGAGGCACAGGTGGGCAATAGATGTTATTTGGTTTTTAACCATCCACTTGTGTCCCGTAGGACCCCGAGTACTTGATACCTGATCTTTGAATATTCGCACTATCCGCATGTGGGACCATGAATCCCCGTAGCCAGAGCTTGAGTCATATTTATTTCTTGGGGCCACAAAGTCGTTTGGGGCTTTATTACTATCCTGTACTTATGCCATGCTTTACTGCTTATTTACGATTGCGCGTGGAGCGCCTGTACTGTTTAGGAACAAATGTGGAATGTTTTCGCGGTATCGACAAGCCCAGTCACACTTTCGGGTTCCCGGTCGTTTACAGCCATTGGCACAAACCTCTGAGTCCGTCTCGGAGCAGGCCAACTTCGTCGCGGGTAGCTTGGTGGGGTGGCCCCCTGAAATTTATATGAATCTTGCAATTGCTCTGTCGTGATGCCTCGTTGGGTTTTTATTGGTTTTTCTCGAGGTTGGTCGTGCGTGTGTTGCTATTTGTGCCCCCCTGCAGGGTAAAACCTTCTGAAAGCCGTGTCCGCGGTTATGGACGACTTTGAGCATAGTATCTCGATCATAGACAACTATAACTAAAGTAGTGCTATAAATTTGACTTTATAATGACTAGTAATTAGCTTCACTATAATGGAATGGTTAAATAAAAGTGCCAACAACTGCTGGTTTGGATTGTCACCTGTTGCCATTGTATCTGACTAGTAAGTATTGCAACTACAATAGAATGGCTAAATAAAAGTACCAACAACTGCTGGGATTTGGGATGCCTCATGCTATATGTATCTGACTAGTAAGTACTACAACTACCATGGAATGGTTATTTAAAACTGCCCACTGCTTATTATAGCAGGATGACTCATGCTATCTATATCTGACTAGTAATTGCCGTAACTATAACGAAATGAATAAAACTGTCAACGGTGTGAGTTCCTCGGTTGACTTCCTCGGTTGGTATCGAGGGGGAATACCAGGATGGGTATGTTTGGTGTTACAATCAGGTTGGATCCGAGTAGGTCTTTATTATCCCTATCTGATAGCCGCCAGTTGTATTGAGTCTCTATAGGTTTGTTTAGTGCATGCTGCGCTGCCGCTTCAGTCCACCATACCTATGTAGGCGAGGACCGCCGAATTCTAGTCTCGCCGTGTACTGGCCTCAGTACTGACCGCTCTCTTTTTCCTTTGCCCTTTGTCGGCACCCCTTTTGTTTAAGCAGGTTTTGAGATCGACGTCGTTAGCAGGGTTACCCTTCCGGCTTGGCCTGGGTAGGGTTATGGACGCCATTGGTTATTCTTCAGGGCTCTTAGCTCAATTTGCATCTTGTCCGTACTCGGACGCTGTATCGTTGTGAAGGTGATTTGGATCTTTGTACTGTATATTGTATTCTTGACTCGATGAGTCGCTGTTGTATATATCTGTTTTGTGGGTCCCATCGTGGACTAATGTGTAATGATATTACTTCGTTTTCCACCCGCACGAAAGTGTCTGGTGGGCACATTTGAATCGTTTCTATGCGGGTTTGGCGTGAATCGCTAGAACCTACATAGGGTCGATTCCGAGGGTGTTACATCATCACACCTGACCAACATGATCCTGCCTACTTGATAGATCGAGCTATAATTTTGCTCTGCCAAGCCATGACACACATTAGGTGGGATCATGTTGACCAAGTGTTGACTCATACAACCACAAAGACGATGAAGGTGTTCATATACAACTCCCATAGGTCAAGAACCCATGCAATGTTGGCATGAGGCTATACGTGCTACAAGTGTGCATCATCCAAAGGCATAGCACACTTGTGGCAGATCTAGACCTATCTCAGCTGTCTAGAAATACCTTCATCAACTTGTGGTTGCATGTGTCATCACTATAGACAACATGATCCTACCTATAGCTGATTGATCTAAATATAGCACTGCTATGCCAAGACATGATGAGCCACTTTGTGACAGATGTGGGCCCATGCCAACATTGCATTGGCTATAGACCTCTGTGGGTACAATGCTAGCATCATTAGGCTAGATACAATGCTAGCATCATTAGGAACGTGGTGATACACCCTTGTGCCAAATTTGAGTACATTTAGCTAGCAACAAAACATCAAAACATGGCTTATGAATTTCTAATTTAAACAATATGAATATTTCACTATTCTTAGTTATGATTTAGGGAGGGGTAATGTATGCATCATTCAGGTCTAACACTAGTACTTTTTAATGTAATATTAAGTCATAAAAATGAGATATCTTCGGCTAATCCTAGTTTTTTAAAAACGATAAATTTTACAACATGGGATATCTTCGGCTAATATTTGGTGCTTAAAAAATGTGTGTCGTATGAAAAGGGAAAAGCTAAACTATCTGGGATATATGGGAAATATATTAATCCACTATGAAACTAAGTTTCTGTGTTTTGCGGTTAAATTTGTTTCTCTTAGGGATTGAGTTTGTTTCCCTTAAGATATACCAGGAAGGATGTTTGTTTTGGATTGATCAGTAATTTTATAGATCTATTTTCAGCATACGTATAATTTTTTGGGTTTGGTAGTAATCAGCGTAGTGGCCGGTCAGAACTAGCTTCATACATGGCTTTAGTTCAGAGCATAACATAGTTATTTTGCAAATCCCCCCTTGTGTTTTTCTAGTATTTCACAAAACTTGGCGAGTAATACAATAAAGTTGGTCCTGGGGGTACAAAAGGAATTTCTATAGCTATAGATGAACGGCTGCATCCTTTGGAAACCTAACCTAAAGTGCCCCTAACCATCCGCTCTTCCAAGATTCAAAATGATTCTTATATCCTTACACTAAAATTCTCATAAATCACACCATTATGAACGAAAGGGATAAGGGTGTGCTTTCACCTAAGGTTCCAAGGTCTGGCTGGGTTGTCGCCATGGAAGATTCTCTAGGATTTAGAGAGTTCAACACTTCAGGCGATGGATTTCAAAAAGAAGCTTCTGGTAATGTTGATTGCTTTTATCCTACTGCATATGTAAAATTTTGTATGCTTTCCTATTGTGTGTATGGTACGGGTCTGTTCTGTGTAGATCTAAAGAGGTCTTCAGAGTATATATGTTTCTTAGGGTATTTAAGAACCATGTTATAGTTTGGGATAAGCTAAAGGATGTCACTTTAATTGTTTCTTATACAAAGGAGCAATTGAAAAATAAAATACTTTCTGTTCTTTAGAAGTGACTGCTTTTAGGAAGGGAAGCTTCAGTAACAGCTTCCTTCGCAAATTGGGGGGTGGGGGTGGTGGAATTTAGTAGTGTGCTAGAGTTTGTAGGGATTTTATTTCTGTTCTGTTGTTTGATTTGTTATTCTGTACATGATGGAAGCTTGTTGACATGCTTCTATTCCTTGGTATAAAAAATTCATGGCATTGTATCAAACATATGACATATGGTTTCTTGTTTGGCAGATGGAGTTGGATCCAGCATATCTGTGGAATTGAAAACTTCTGTGGATTTAGTGATGAGGAGCTCATATTTGGTTTCAAAAATTATTCGAAAGTCTGAAATTGCAGCTTCTATGGCATTTATCCGTTGCAGCATTTTCAATAATGCCTGGTTATCAGCTAGTAGGTCTCTAATTGTGCAACGCTGGTTTAGTTCAACAAAAACACCGACACATCTAGGTTTTTTGGTGTAGTTCAGGAAACTAGGAACAAGAACAGGTGTATTTAGGTTAATTTGTACATGGGGAAATCAGACAGACGTTTCATCTAATGCTTTACGCCCATTATTAAACGGTGAACCGTGGGAAGGTGCGGATATTTTGAGTTCAGAAGATGCTGTTGTCCTTGGTCTTGAAGCTGGAAGCATGTGTGGGGATTCGGATGTTTACTACACGTTTTGTCCCTCTGCAAGAAAAAATAGTTTTATTTCCTTGGAGATGGAGCATATAGTGCAAATTCCAAGAAATGGGGGTCAGCACACTGATAACACATTTGGGCAGTTTGGGTTGATACTTGGAAGGGGGTGGTCAGGGTTGCCATTCTTCGAGAAAGATGCAGCTACACTCTTTAATTCTGACTACAACGGGGTAAGCTTTAACAGTACTGATCCGGTGTTTGTTCACGTGTGTATTCATAAAGATGGGGGTTGGTCAAGAACACTAAGTTCGCCAATACAATCACATGTGGTTCCTGTCTTTCACCGTAATCCATATGGTGTTTTATCTGGAGGCAAGCTCTACATGATGTATGTAGTCGGGTATATAGTTTGTTTGGACATTTTAACATCACAGAATTGCATAATAGAATTTTTAGATGAAATGGGATTCAATGTTAACTCTTGTAATGATTACACGATAGCTCCTAATTGTGGAGGAGGGGTGGTGTTCATTAAGTTTTCCAATGGAGATCTTGAAAGATGGGTTCTACATCATGTGGGCAACCACATTGTGTGGTCTTTGGAGTCTAAGGTTGATTTGGTTCAAAAAATTGGATCTAGGATATCAGATGACTGCTGGGAAGAAGTTTTCAATAATGAGGGTAAGTCAGGGTTCACAAATTATTACTACGAAATTTAGATGAGAAAGGCATCAAGCAATGGACGATTTGTATTATTATCAACTGGGTTTGATACTGGATTGTTTAAATTCGACATGGATATGAAAACTGTGACTGAAATTCAGATGTCAAGCAATGAAAGTCAGGTGGGTAGGATCTACTCATTGTCGGAGGAATGGCCTCCAAATGTTTATTTCAAGTGTGGCTTTTAGTATTTTTATTGTGTTATGTCCTGTTATTTGTATGAAACATTGTATTCAATGTACAAGATATTTTGTAATGGCTGCGGTTAAATATCCGTGTTTTAAGTGTGGCTTATAGGGTTAAAAGTACAACTGCTCTTTTGTGGTCCCAATGTGATGTAAAACCGGACCAGCATGCAACTAGAAGGTTTCAAATTGTAGTTTTGGTACTTGCTTCACAAATCAAAGCCTGTTTTTGAGTTTGTTGGTTAAATTTTTTAAAATTTCAAACCAAAATGGCTAGACACAATGGTAGCATGATTAGGCACATGGTGATAAACCCTCGTGCCAAATTTGAGTCCATTTGAATAAATGTAGATGAAAACATGGTACACAAGTGGCTCTTTCCAGTAGTCAGACATGATCATTTACCTAACTACCCCACGTTTGGATAGATCTAGCTATAATTTTGCTATGCCAATCCATGACACACACAACTGTGGTAGATGTGGGGCCATGCCAACATTACATGGCATCTAGAACTCTCTGGGTTTACTAGAAACACCATCATCAACTTAGTGGTTGTGTGAGTCACTACACCTGACCAACATGATCCCACCCACTTGATAGATCTAGCTATAATCCTCCGCCGGCGCCATCAACTTCGTGTGCTCGGCAGCAGCGACCCTTGTGAGCTCAGGGGCATTCCCTTCTCTTGCATTTGGATCTGACCCAATCGCTTTCCCTCTGATTTCTGATTTCTGAGCTAGATTGTCGTGGGCGGGTTGACTGAATCGGGGGCATCGAGATGAATCGGGCGGGTTGGCTGAAAATTCCAATTCAATTTCAAGTTCTTCCCATCTAAAGCGAAACTAGGTGATGGTAGTGTACGTAACATCGAGAGAGGTACATCTGTGCGATGGGAGGTTGAGTTTGCAGATATTTATCCCCAGCAACTGCAACAAATGGAAGAAATGGCCGTGAAGAATTTGGTGGAGAAAATCGGGCAAAGTGTTCCTTGGGGTCCACAGCAGGAAGTTGCATCGTTACGGTTTCAAAATTGGAAGGGAGAATATTTGAGAATTGAGGATGGAGAAGATTTAGTAGATGAAATTGATCGGCAAGATGGCTGGACAAACAAAGAGGTTACTTTTCATGCTAAACTCATCAATCTGGAAGAAGATTCCAAGGTTGGATATGTGGCTTCAAATTTTTCTTCGCAAATGTCAGATGATGATTGGGACTCACAGAGGCAGATGGTTCCCATACGAACTGAAGTGACAGTATTATCAGACAGAAATGATGTTGATGCAGGACAGGGTGTTGATGTAGGGGCTAGTATGTATGTTGATTGGAATTTAGTGGACTTAGATGAAACTACTGATTTAGTCATAGCACCAATGGCTGACATAGAAATGGCCAAAATATTTGGCATTCCAGTAGATGATAGAGATAAGGAAAAGACTGATGAAACTAATTTGGCTGATGATGATGGTGGTAACAGAACATTTTATGAAGATGTAGTATGATGAGCTAGTTACTGTCTATGACAAGGAAACCCCTGTTATTGCAGTAGGGAAACTGTTTCCAAGCATGGGTGAGTTTAGGATGTGTTTCAAAACTTATGCAATCAAGAAGGAGTTTGATTCCAAGACTCAGTGGACTGATAAAAAGAAGTTTTATGCTAGATGTAGAGGTTTTGATGGGGGCACCAATCCTTGCAAATGGTAGATTTCTGCTAGACGCCAACCAGATGGAAGCACCATTTGAGTTAATCAAATCCCTTTTGAACACACTTGCATTACTAGTTCATAGAGAGTATAAACAATTACATCACAAATTTGGGTTGCTGAAAAGATCACTCCTATTTTATCTAAGACACCAAACACTACTTCAAAGAGGCTACAAACAGACTTGGAAAAGTACTACCCAATTAAGGTGAATTATAGCACTGTGTGGAAGGCAAAACAAAGGGCAATGAAAGAATTGTATGGTGATTGGGAAAATACTTTTAGGATGTTGTATAACTTCAAAGCAGAGGTTGAGAAAAGGTCACCTGGCAGCTTTGTGGAGATAGATACTTAGGTCACTGATTATGGCAAGGTGTTCTTCTCTAAGTTTTTTATGGATTCAAAGCCTCATCGACGGCTTCAAAGCAGGATGTCGTCCATATTTAAGCATAGACTCTTCATTTTTAACTTGAAAGTGGAATGGTCAGCTAGCAGCATGCAATGCTCTGGAAGGATATAATTGGATGTTCCCTATTGCCATTGGGTTGTTTCAATCAGAGTCTGAGGCCTCATAGACATGGTTTATGATGTAGTTGAAAAGATGCTTAGGGCCACTCTCACCTTTGGCAATTCATACAGATGCATGCAAAGGCCTAGAAAATGCAGTAAAGACTGTGTTTCCCCATTCTGAGCAAAGAGAGTTCTTTGGACATATGTGGATGAATTTGATCAAAAAGTTCAGAGGAGAAGAATTTGGGCGCATGTGGCCTGCAGCAAGATCTTACACTACACAGACACATTCATATCATCTTGGTAAGATAATGGCAGCATGTACTGAGAATGAATTTGGTAGATGGCTGCAAACCTATCACTCTCTATTATTGTATCGGTCAGGATTTAATACTGCCATCAAATGTTATCATATCAACAACAACTTGGCAAAGTGTTTTAACAACAAGGTGAAGGATTTAAAGGACTTGCCTGTACATGACATGGTTGACCAAATCAGTATCATGATCATGCGCTTGTGGGAATTGAGAAGAAGAATTGGTGATGTCCTGCAAGGGGACAAGATTCCAGCAGTGTTACAACAGGTTGTCAACTGGAGTAGAAATCTTGCACATTTGAATGTTGAAAAATCTTCTTTGTGGGGTGCTGAAGTTAGAGACACCAAAACTAGAAGGAGACATGTTGTTGATACTGAAGTGCATGAATGCACTTGCATGGAGTGGCAACACATTGGAAAGCCATGTGAGCATGCCCTACTCTTCTTGGCCTCCAAACCAAAGTTAAATATGCACCCATATTTGCATTAATATTATTCAGTAGAAAAATTCAAAGCAGCATATGCAACTCTAATTCCAGCACTTACAGACCAGTCTCAATGGCCTGATGTAGAATTTGAATTTTCTATGTGTCCTCCACTGACCAAAATAAAAGCTGGCCGGCCTAAGCAAAGTAGATTCAAGGCATGGTTTGAGAAAGGTGGGAGTAGTACGAAAGGGAAAAAGGATGATAAGCCAAAAAGACCTAAAAAAGGTAACAAAAACAAATGTAAGCTTTGCCAGGAACTTGGGCACCGAGCTGGGTCTTCCAAATGCCGTTACACTCCTGAAAATCCAAAGAAGTATGCAATATTTTTTCTTACTGTTACTGTTGTCTCTTCACTTTGTTTTGTTGCAAAATGACCTGTTATGTTTTTCAGGAGAAAATGTCCAGTTCTGCCCCTTGTTGTTGAAAAATGCTGGACAACCAAAAAAGGCAAGACTTGGTGGATTCAATAAAAAATAGAAATGTGCAGATCATGTTTACTAATGATCAAACAAGGAAAAATGAGGCTATTGAGTTGCCACCTAGCGTGGATATTGCAATGGAAGTAGATCATGTCCTTGATCATATTGTGCTGCAATCTATTGAGTTGCCACCTATTCTGGATGATGTGCAAACCGAAGAGGCACCAAACGAGTCTATTGAGGTGCCACCTGAACATGTTCTGGATGTTGTGCTGAACAACATCGCTGATTTGGATGTTGAATTGCCACCAAAACCAGTTTAGGAGGTTTTGCTGCAAAAGTTGTGGGGGCCAACTGGTCCTAGTAAGAGAACTAGGAGCATCAACAAATTATGTCATGTTGAACCAAGCAATGAAAAAAATAACAAGAGATCGAGCGGCAAGAGGCAAGCAAAATAGAGTGGGAACCATTGAAACATTATATTTCTTGTACTTTGATGTGAAAACCTATATTTCATTGATGTAATCTTGATTTTTGTATTGGTTTGTGTACTTTGATGTGAAAACTTATGTGATGTGAATTTGAATTTGAACGAGAATTCAAATTTGAATTTGAATTGACATTCTACTTTGAACGAACATTCAATATTTTTAGAGTTTATTGGTTTGTTCTATGATGTTTTAATGCTTTATGTACTATTATGCATGTTAGTTCATCAATCCTAGTCCTTTTGTGAAGTACATCTCATTACCACCGAAAATGTGCTAGAAATGGCCTCCAAAGCTAGGGGAAACGACCCCATTGCTAAGCATCTTATTTTTCGACCTTGTCCAAATCATCGAAAAAAATGTCCTTAGCATTTATTCTACCTATGTAGTATTAGTATGAAATCTCACTATTTTTTGAATTAATCTTCATATTATTAAATTATTTTTGAAAGTATATGCTATTATACGAAATGATTAATAAAACAACTTTAAAACATGATATTGCAAAACAAAATTCAAATCCTTCTTAGTCACTCCTAGATGAATCTTGGGTGGGGTTTTTGATATTTTGCATTTTCAAAACCCCAAACCCTCTACTCTCTCCTTTGAACACTCTGCAACGTCAGACGAGGTTGTTCAATTTGTGAAGCATTATGCATGTTTATGATTTTTCCACCTAACTAGGTAACATAACATGACTATGTGCGAAGGTTTTGTATTTTTAGATTTTTTGGGAATTAGTTATGCACGGTCAAAGTTGTCAAAACCCCGTTGACTAAGCTCAAAACACGTTAAAACCCCATTAGTTGACCAGGCTAACCCTGACGACCAACCTAGAGCGTCGATATAACCTTAGCACGCTATTCGGTCCGTTCGATCTGTTCTTCGAGAAGGATTCTGTGTGACGGCAGCTAACCCTAACGACCAACCTCGACCGTTCATCTGACGCTGTGCACTAAACTCCAGCCGTGCGATATGGTCTTCTAGGAGGAACCTTGAGCGATCCGCAAGAGCCCAGTTTCTTCGATGTGATTGGCTCGCGTTTTTTCTTTCAGCGAGTCACTTTTGGTTCCGCTGGGCCATCCACGCATCGTCCAATGGGCCTGTTTATGCCTCTGCTCGTGGCAGCCACGCCTCTGCGCCCACCGCCCGTCACTGCCCTCTTTTCCAGCGCCTTTTCCATGCATGCGCCATGCAGCGTGCCCGTCGTAGCCTGGCTATTGAACGCAGTGTTGCAACCTGGCTATTGCACTCAGTGTTGCAGCCTGGCTATTGCGCGCAGCATCGCAGCATGCAGGGCACGCGCCAATGCAGCCTCATCGTACCGCCGCTTGGATAACCCGTCGATGCACACTGATGCACGCGCTGCTCGGATAGCCCGTCCCGCCGCTTTGAATGCTCTGCGACGGATTTGACTGCTCGATTGAGACCAAACGCCACCTCACACCTCTCACCCTCCTCTCTCTTCACACTAGGGTTTGCAACGGCCGCCCCTATATAATGGCACCATTTCTTCCCAATCTCCGCACACCTCTCTCACCCTCCTCTCTCTTTAGCCGCCAGTCTGCCACCGCATCTTCTTCAGCCGTCACCCGCTAGCCGCAACCATGCAATTCAATGGCCCCACCTTCCATCGCCCACCCACCATGCCCGAGCGGCAGTACGTGGTGTCATCATCGAGAATGAACTGCGTATGTCGGCAATCTCGAGGTGGAGGGGGGCGACGGAACTAGCGCATTTCTTCCTATCTGTCGGCTACTGCCACCTCCCTAGGGGCTCGCCACGCATGTTCAGGCTGGAGAGGTACTACGACGGCAACACCGACTTGGAGATCGTCCTGTACATGCACTTCACCAACCCATTCGACGCGTTCGCGCTCCTCGGGAAGGTTTTCTGGTGTGGATGCGAATTCATTGCATTCACAACCTACAACATCTTCACCGACTTCCGTGCCATCTTCCCCTCCCCGGGCAACATGCACACCCTCCCCTACCGCATGCCGGAGGATGACGACGAGTGAGGGGCGAGCCCCTACCCCGCAAGGAGGAGCCAAGAGGGAAGATGCGGCGCCCGGGAAGATGCCTCATTGTTTTTCTAGTTGTAAGTTAGTTTTTATTATATAAGTTGTGTGTGTTTGTATCATGTTCCCATCAGTGGATGGGTTTATGTAATGCTACTATAATATAATATTTATCTATGTGGTTATAGTTCGTGCAAACTACTAGTAATAACTACTAGGAAAATGAGGAATAACTGCTAGTTGATGCAATGATTGAGACAACTCATTTTATTTAACACAATAAAAACAATTTAAAAAAAGAGTGCTTGCCCATGAATAACTACTAGGAAAATGAGGTTATTTAAGCTCAAAGTTATATGACAATGTATTTTTGTCCATTGACTTAATTATGCTTCTTGTTTCTTCAAATGGAGGTAATGTTGTACACAAAACAAAAATTAGTTGTCATATATATTTTCTAACCATAAAAGGTGCAAGTTCCTTTCGTATAAAACATCAAAAAACATAAAATTTAGCCAAATTTGGGAGGGATTCGTTTACTTCTTTTGTTTGAGAAACATGATCCTAACTACTTGATAGATCTAAGTATAACTAGGTGGGATCATGTTTGAGCAAGTGTTGGCTCATACTACTACTAGTTGGTCAGTTGTTTCTAGACAACTCAGATTGGTTAATTTTAGATCCCATGCACTATTGTTGTGGGTCCATAATTGCCACAAGCATCAGGGCTAGGTCAAATTTAGGTGGCCCGGTCAAATTTTGAATTTTTGCATGGGCTTTAGACCTCTCTGGGGTGGCTAGAAACACCTTCACCAACTTGTGGTTGTGTAACTCAGTAGTTGGCTAACATGATCCTACCTAATTGATAGATCTAACTATAATTTTTCTATGCCATGACATGACACACACAACTGTGGTAGATGTGGGGCCATGTCAACATTGCATGGGATCTAGACCTCTCTGGGTTGTCTAGAAACACCATCATCAACTTAGTGGCTGTGTGAGTCACTGCACCGGACCAACATGATCCCACCCACTTGATCATTTTGGCCAAGTGATGACTCACACAACCACAAGTTGATGAGGGAGATTCTAGCCAACCTAAAGAGGTCTAGATCCCATGCAATGTTGGCATCAGCCCACATTTGCAGGGCACAAGTTTCTTGGTGGAGTACGTATTAGAGCATTTGCCCTCCATGCAGGGCACAAGTTTCGTCTTGGTGGCCAACATGATCCTACCTACTTGCTAGATCTAGCTATAATTTTGAGTCTGCCAAGCCATGACACACACTAGGATGTGGAAAATGTGGGGCCATGCCAACATTGCATGGGGTCTAGACCTCTCTGGCTGGCTAGAACCACCGTCATCAATGTAGTGGCTGTGTGAGTCACTGCACCTGACCAACATGATCCCATCCACTTGATAGATCTAGTTATAAGAGTGCTATGCCAAGCCATGACACACACTAGATTGTGGCAAATGTGGGGCCATGCCAACATTGCATGGGGTCTAGACCTCTCTGGGCTGGATAGAAACACCTTCACCAACTTGTTGTTGTATGTGTCATCACTTGGCCAACATGATCCTATCTATTTGATAGATCTAAGTTAACTAGGTGGGATCATGTTTGAGCAAGTGTTGGCTTACCAGGACAACTCAGATTGGTTAATTTTAGATCCCATGCAATGTTGTTGTGGGTCCATAATTCCCACAAGCATCATGGCTAGGTTAAATTTAGGCCAAAAATCAAGGTGTCTAGTATGGATGCCTATGGGTTAGACCTTTGTGATGAGAGAGTTCCTCCATGCTGAAACATGGCATCCTCTACCTAGAAGTAATTTTTAAATGTGTCCAAGGTTTCACACAACTTTGATATTTTTTTGCATTTTTGGTGGCCCGGTCAAATTTACGCCAAAACTCTAGGTGTCTGGTAAGGATGTGAAACTAGGTCCATGTTGTAACATGGAATCCTCTACCTATAAGTGAATTTTTATGATGTTAAACTAGGTCGATGTTGTAACATGGCATACAACCACAAGTTGGTTAAAGTGTTTCTAGCCAGCTAAGAGAGGTCTAGATCTCATGCAATGTTGGCATGGGTCCACATCTGCCACAAGTGTGTGTCATGGCTTGGCATAGCACTCTTATGCTTAGATGTATCAACTGGGTAGGATCATGTTAGAGCTTGGTGGGACAAGGTGCAATCAATAACATTTCGGTTAGAGCTTGGTGGGATCTTGCATAACACAGTTCAGTTTGTATTCATTTTAGCTTGATGCAAGTTTTATGGTTCTCCTGTAGATGTTAACAGTGCCAACCGAATTGTGCCCTCAGTATGAATTTTTGGTTCCTTTATAATTCCTTCGTTTCACAATATAAACCTTTTTAGCAAGCTATTTTAGTTTGCTAAAAAGCCTTATATTTTGGAACGGAGGTAGTAGTACGTTTTTTGTAGTCGAGTGCGGGGTTCAGCAGCAGTATATACGTTAGCAGCAGGTGCTGCAGAAGATCCTGGCGCTAAAGATTGTACAGGTGCAGAACATTCCTGGGCACCAGCGCTCGACGACGTCTCGATTGGATTTCCTAGCGAGGCGTCACTCCCGAAGCCATCGGAAGAACCACGGGGAAGAGCTGGGCGGGAGATCCACGTGTACACGCGTTGGTGGGGACCACGGGGAAGATGTGTCGGGCTCCCCATGGCCGCCATAGTTACGCGCAGAACACGATGCAAGGGAGGGCCCAGACCTTGGGGGCGTGAGGGGACTGGCGTAGATCGATATGCCCAGGTGACGGCGCGTTAGAGTCTCGAGGGCGGATCCGAGGAAGATTTTTCCCCGGTATCATGCTCAGAGTACGTGTTTTCTTGGCTTGTAGCAGTGTTTTCTTCAGCCTCATTATCTGATGTGTTGTCATCAGTATTTTCGGCAGAATTTTGCGTGACTAATTCGGTACAGCTTGTGGGAAGGGTGTCAGCTGTGGCCTGCATAGGATCAACGACAGGAACAATCGACACATATATATTGGTCATTAGTATGCACACCCCTAGTTGTTTCTACCGAGGAGGGATTGTCTGAAGGAAGCAAAAGAATTTCATCATGGAGACGACGACCCGCAATGTTGATGAAGTGTAGCAAAGGGAAAAACATTTTCATCAAAAACTATATCCCTTGACACGTAGACACGACCAGTAGTACTATCAAGGCATTTTACTCCTTTGTGACGAGGACTATACCATAGAAATACACACCATTTTGAGCGAGAGGAGAAACGCTGGTGAAGATGTTTCTAGCTAGCCTAGAGAGGTCTAGATACCATGCAATGTTGGCATGGTCCCACATCTGCCACGAGTGTGTGTCATGGCTTGCTCAGATGTATCTACTAGGTTTGATTATTTTGGCCAGGTGATGAGTCACACAACCACAAGTTGATGAGGGAGATTCTAGCCAACCTAAAGAGGTCTAGATCCCATGCAATGTTGGCATCGGCTCACATTTGCCATAAAGTGTCTCAACATGTCTCAACATATCGGCCCACATTCTAGACAACCTAAAGAGGTTCGATCGATTAGTTGATATAGTAGGTCATGATGACATGTCAATTTTTTCTAACAAAACCTTGATCTTACTAGTGACAAAACTACGGTTATTGGATAGTCATATTAGGCACAACTAATTACTATTTTTTGAAGAAAAAACTAGTGGCATCTTGACATGGAGTCTTGTTATGTATCCTCCCACCAAGGAAACATAAGAAACACGCATGGGTAATGTAGTTTTTCCCAAAACCACTTCTCAACATAAGCTAGTAGCTATGAAAATGCGTGGCTATCGACTTAATCCCCTTCCCAAAACCCTATTTTGTCTGAATGAGACCATATTTGGCACATAGACTAATGGGTTTGTTTGTACAAAACACACATTTTCCATTTTTTAAGTGGCAAAATGTGAATTCCCTCTTTCTGCTAAATCCTAGAATCTTTCTATACACTCATGGATGGACCAACGATGGCGTGTAGGGTTCCACTATTTCTTGATTTTTTTTAATTTCTGGTGCTTCTTTCAAACTAAGGAAAAAACCACGACAGGTGAGACTCTGAACTAGTAATCACAACTAGAGTTCTATGAGTAAAGATGAAAGATAGTACTTACACATAATTATGAGAGCCGTCACACAGAATTCTAAAAGCTACCACATTGAATTCTGAAAGTACTAAAAATAAATACATTGCAATTTTTTACTTCAAAAAGATCTGAACACACTAGCGATCGAGCAAATAACCTAGGCTATTCTTCCCTATATATTTCATCGGCGTCCGCTCCCATGTGCTGTAGGAAAAATTCATTATACTCCCCGCGTCTGCAATGTGCTGCCAGTATCTGGTCGAGACGGTAAGGCCTCGGTGAACGTTCCAGATCATGTTGACCAAAGCCATGTATAGGTGTTGGTACCCCATCCCAGGCCTTAAGATCATGATTGTATGCTCTGATATAAGAAAAATCCGCGTAGTAGATGCAACCGGCTTGGACTGTACTAGGGTGCACTCTAGTGTCGACGAAGATCAACCGATTAAAATGAACAAAGAAGGCACGACTACTAATGTCACCTATAGCCTCGAGACAGTGTTTCTCCATGTCCACCCGGTAAAGCACCGGTTGACCTTCGGCGAAAACCCCGCCCAACACAAGAAGCAGATCACCTTCTGACTCCACAAGGTAGAACTTGTAGACTTCACGTATCTCTTCGAAGACTGCACCTGAAATTATTCTGGCCATCTTGACGGTGCTCGTGCGCTGCTCCACCTGGATGTTGGTCGATATGATGTCTCTACCATCCTGTACTACATACACTTCACCACGGAACAGGGTCATGTATCGCACGTGCAGATCACATGACGGATAAATTCCTTCTCCAAATACTCCATTGAAATCCCCTGTCGGGGTGGCCTCATCGGCCCAAGAAATAGAATACTCATAATTTGCGGAAACAAACAACATCATGGGGGACTTCGTGATGGCTACAAATGCTATAATATCTGATGGTATCTGCGCCTGAAACTAAGTGTTGGACTTACGGGTGAGTTGGTTCAGAAGGCGAATCTTGTGCGGCTCTTCCCTCTGATCAATAACGATGACGCCATGATAAACACCGATGAAGTAGAACCTTTTGATGAATTGAACAGTTAGTCCTCAGATATATGTACAATGGAAAATACTCTCTTTGTTCACTAATATAAGACAGAGCTTCTAGATATTTCAAAATGTACTAGATATATATATATCCTAAAATGAGTGAACCTATACAATTAAACTTTGCTTAAGAATGTTCATGAACATGCATGTTTAAGAACCTACACAATTAAACATGCATGTTTAAGAATAACTTTGTATCCAAATAACAAATGAATCTTAGATCAGATGAATTGTGAACTTGTGTTGAACTTCCATTAGATTCATCGTGAAGCAACGACCTGTGGCGATGTTGAGGAACGTGAAGTCGCCGACGTCTAGAAGTGCGTGATACACCAGGATCCAGTTGTTGAGATGGAACTCGGGTTCTTTTAACGCGCGGCACCAGTCACCGCAGACTATCCGACAAGCAGCGTAGGCATCGACGTACTCCTAGTTCTCCAGGAAGGATTCGTCGATCTTGGCAAGTGGTCTATCGGCCGGGAGATCGGACCAGTTCACCTTCAGTCGGCTGCTCGCCATGCCTTCCTATCGAGGAATAAAGAAGACCAGGAGATGACGAGGAATAAAGAAGACCAGGAGATGACGAGGAGTCGAAGAGGGAAGCACTACACCAGAACAAGGAGGCGAAGAGATGGCAGGAACTTCCACTAGGCCACTATGCGGTCGAGGAACTGTCAATTTTATTTTATTGTAATGTATAGGGACGTCGGCTAATCGCGCTGACAGGTGGGGTCAGTTCATCACAGATAGCACGTTCATTAGAAAAAACGATCCTACCTACTCCCTCCATTTCAAAATATAAGATGTTTTAGGTTTGCGAAGCAAATGTATATAGACTTGTTTTAGTGTGTAGATTCACTCCAATGCTATAGACTTCTTTGGGTTGGCTAGATACTCCTTCATCAACTTGTGGTTGTGTGACTCAAAACTTGGCCAACATGATCCTAACGAGTTGATATCTAAGTATAAGAGTGCTATGAGACACACTTGTAGCATATGAGTCAACACTTGGCCAACATGGTCCTACCTACTTTACAGATCTAAGTATAAGACTACTATGCCTAGACATGATGAGACACTTTGCGCCAAATGTTCGCCTACTTGTTCTCCTTGAACTGCTTGTTGAGTTTCTTCAGTTCTCCCTGAACATCTGCATCACCCGTCGTAGCAACGATTTTAGAGCCCAAGCTCTCGACCGTATCAGGGTAATTGAGCTAAATCGATCCGCCCCCTTCCGATCAACTGCGCCCTCTAGTTTAATCCTCTCAATGTACTCATCCATCCACCCAAAATGCCTACAATTATTGAGATCTTGAAATCAGATGGGAAAGATGAACCCTGATTCAAATCCCAAATCCGGGGAAAAACCAAAATTGGCAAACGAAATCAACAAATTGACTTGAAGAACTCAGATCTAACCTTCCCCTCCTCTAGCTTGCTCTCGCATTTCACAAATTCGTGCCCACAGTTGCCATTTTCCTCGTTCTTAGTGACCAATCATTTCAGTGGCGCGATGCGTGGGTAGTCAAGGCACCTCGTCATCTGCACTGCCCCATACCGCGGCCATGAGGGGCCGGAGGTTGTACTGGAGTTCGGCATCTATCGCTTGCATTGTGGGATTGAAGAAAGGTACCCGAAGAAGAAAGAGAAAGAAATGGAAGGCAATGGCGGCTCTGGTTCCTGTTCCCCCTTTTCTAAAGGTAATGATGAGGTGAATATGTGGTGGGTCCCATGCTGTTTTGGGCCAGTGGCTGCATCAGGACGGGATGCCAAATGAGCACGGCATACGCATCAAACACTTATATTTTGAAACTGTATAATGTAATTCCCATTCATTTATATGTCTAGTCCTTTATTATTTTGGCGAGCGTTGTATTTTAAGCATATACACTACAAATAGGCCTATGAACATTGCTCATCAAATCCACAAATTGGCAAACATAAACAAACCAAACTTTAGATTACAATCGTAAATTAAGAAAAACGACAAAACCACAGTCATGAAACATTCTTCTGAAAAAAAACACAGCATCATGCGCGAACTGTTTAGCAATCAAACAACCCAACTTTTCATAATTTTTTAATGGTATACCAACATTCTCCAGGGAATCGGTAGTAGGAATTTTTGTTTCTTGAGTTTTCAAGAATCTGCCAGCAGCTCCGCGATCTCAAGAACTCTTCTTTTTACCTTTTCGAGTTTGTTTGTCTTTGACAGAATAATTTCTGCAACGGTACGTCTCGTAGAATCATTTATCCTTTACTATAACAAAATATTAGCAGGGTTAATAAGGTCACATGTTAGTGTATATAAATATGCAAATTCCAAATAGAAATTTTGAATACCTGCGAGACTACATCTGTGAATTTATCTCCGTCAAAGTGCTCCATACAGCGTAGCACAAACATTCCACACGAGTTCCTGATCATAATGAATCTAAATTTGAATAACAGTACTAACACATCAAAATAAATAACATTAGTTCAACAATAAACTCACGCATCATCTTGACATGGTGTTTCGCAGCTTACAATCTCCAAATTGGAAACATCATGAAACTTATACTCCATATATTTGTTAGCCAATTGTATGTATTTCGAAATTTGCTCTCTCTATGAAACAGAGGTTTAGTGTAATGCTTGGAGTAACCATATCGGCGCTAAATGTATAGAGAGAAAACATACCAGAGCTTCGACATTTTTCTGGACCCTTTTAAATTCAAACAGCGAGTCGAGCACTTGAAATATCTTCGTTGGACTATTCAGGACGACACAACACCAGTGGCAAGTGTTATCACATTACATAATCTGGTTTATACCCTACATTTTCTTGTACAAATAGTATCAGCATGAAAGTATTCTTCCATCCATCTTTCACAGCATCCTGATATATCGTAAACAATTTCTGAATATTTGTCTATGGCCTCTTTCTTATGCTGGGATCTAGTTTTTCTACTTGGTGGAGTACGTATTAGATCATTTGTCCTATATGCAGGGCACAATTTTCGGTCATCCCCCAGTCAAAGAGAGAATTCTGCCATGTAAGCACCTATAACCTACAGAAAAATTTAATAACATGTGACAAACGATCCTTCTTGGTTGCATAAAATAACAAAACCGTGGTACTTGGAATTTCATTGTCACCCAGCCATACTTTATCAAGGATCTCACTAATGTGGTTAACAGTGACCTTGTTATCACAGACATGTTGATTCCTAAAATCTTTATTTTCTTTTGTTATTTCAACGTACAACACTGCAGCATTTATTTGTTGTGGTGTCAAACCGTCCAGGACGTCTGGGTCTTTGAAAAGACCTGCATACATAGAAACAAATATTTAATATGTGCATGTAACTATTTTAATTTAATACATGCACAACCATAAAATTCAATGATGTTGCACTACCTTTTCTAACATCATTTTTTGATTTTTTACCCTTTTTGTTCGCCGACCTGAGTTTGCGCTTCTCGCCAACGGCTTCTCTCTTCTCACTATTATTAGCTTTCCGGCAAATGGTATGTAGGCTATTAAAAGAGTCATATGATCCATTCGACAGAGTGTCTCCTACCTCACCTTTTTTCCTCCCGCCCCTTTTTCAATGCAGTTGTGAATGCTTCTAATGGAATCGGCTCTGGGTCCGGTCGCGTCGGTGAAGGACCCCTACCATCAATTATTATTGGTGACGCTTGGGTACTGCCGAGTTTCGATGGTGCGGTGTGGCAAGTATCAGTAGCATTCATTTCCTTCTTGACTGTGGGCAACATGAATATGTCACCTTCAACCTCTTTCTTCTTACTATTTGAATCCTTCTTTAAATTAGAGTCCTGTGCAAAGTTAAAGGAGTTAGTTTCTGAGGTGTCTGAACGCTTCATGAAATCTTTTGTCATATATTTGGTGTTAATAGAGGCGATTCCTTCACCATTCTCTACCTCCTTATCTACCTCCTCCTCTTTATTGCCATTATCATAATTTTTTTCTTTAGAAGGTCTGTACGCGACTCCTGCCGAGTTCATCATAATAAGAAGTTTCGGCAAGATTGTAAATAAATGAATCACCATGTCATGTTCAAAAAAAAACATTTGTTTAACTCAGAGCAGATGACACATAGGGTATATCACCTTAGTATAAGCTTCTGAGAAGACCTCCATCTTTCTATGAAAGGTTTCTTCAATTTTTCTACCAATATGCTCTGTCATCTGTTCCAACACGACTTGTCTCATTCCCTTAGCCCTGCTGGATGTAGAACCTCTATCTTTCTTCTTGTAGGACCATCTACTACGTTTCTTACCAGATGTAATTTATGGTGTATCGAGAACCTCTTCTCGATGCTTTTGAGTTATGTCATCGTCAATCTTCAAGATATGTATACATAAACCAATTAATATTGACAACCTAGAACCGTTAGCGGAACAAAAAATAAGTCACGATATCAC
Organism: Avena sativa; assembly: GCA_916181665.1. Taxonomy (NCBI): domain Eukaryota; kingdom Viridiplantae; phylum Streptophyta; class Magnoliopsida; order Poales; family Poaceae; genus Avena; species Avena sativa. Next base: position 136,725,235 of record OV702295.1, read on the forward strand.
TTGTATTTACGTACCTTCCCCAAAGCATGACCATTTAATTCTAAGGCATCTCTCGCCGAAGCCGCATCTTCCGTCCAGTTCCTCATCAATGGCTTTCTGGACGTATACTTGGCGCTATCTGGGAGTATCTTCTCATAGTATAGATACTTCAAATATCACAACAAAATTATATTAAAACAAAGAAAATTGTATTGTAGATAATTATATACTCCCTCCGATTCAAATTATTTAACTCAGATTTGTCTAGATTTGGATATATCTAGACATGTTTTAGTTCTAGATATATCCGAATCTAGACAAAACCAAGTCAATTAGTTTGAATCGGAGGAAGTATGTAAGTTGAGAATAGAATTTACCTATAATAAGATGGTGTTTCCTGTCGAACATTGCATCGCTTCATATGTGTTACCAATTTGTTTTAGGCTAGCAATGAGGTATGTCCATACATACTCATTGAAATTCAGCTTTTTAATGCATCCCACATCTTCTACTAGTGCATAGTATTGTTTTGGGACGACCTTCTGGTTATGTGAGGCAAGGACTGTCCCAATCAGAAGCAGAACCATCTTGCAGATAAAGTCGTCATCCGCGACTTTATCCTTGATGACGTCGGCGATTAGGTCATCAATTACAAGATTACCTATCTTTTTTTGCTTGAAAGCTATCAGGTATATGGTTCTTTGCGTCATCAGCTTCCTCATAAAGTATGTCCAATATATTCAATCTATGATTTTTTAAACCATAGGTGCACTCAAGGTCCACTCCAGTAAGGGATATTTCACCATCATTCTTGCGTACATTAAATTTTTATGTCTTTGGATCAAATTCTTCTGTCATAAATTCGATCACCAGACATCTTGACTTCAATGGAGGAATCTCAAGCATGCACTGCAAGTCGATTTCTCCAATTTTGGCATGTTGTGCCGGTGTCATATTTTTCACGAAATGACACCACTTCTCAACAGCACAACATATTTCTCCGATTTCGTCCATTCTGTTGAATAATAACTATATTTATTTAGGTGTTTTGTTGGCATCGGAAGAAATAATACTATTCATAACACACATAGACTTAGATGGATAACACTAAGAGTACGTGTACTACACCATGTCAGGTAAATCTCTAGATGCGCCTAACTACCGATAAATCGAGAGCAGGATTTTGAACTTGTTTACACATATATACAATTACAAATATACTTACACATACAAATATAATTACAAATCTTTGCAGGTGCAATTGCGTATAAAAATATTTACACATATACTTCTTTTTAAAAATGTTTACACATATATACAATTACAAATAAAGAGTTTACACACATAGTTTTTCTGTAGTGCATGTGTTTACAGACCTTTTATTGCAAACATATATGAACAATATTACACATAACCAGCTAAATTGAATAATAGCAGGAGAATCAAACGTCTTGTTTTTTATTAAAAGGGACTTCTACATCATTCATTTTTAAACACCAAACCAGATAAATTGCATCTCAACACCGCATGTAGGTTTGAGATACGATGTCTAACACAGAACCAATTAACACAAGAAAATTATAGCATAATTAACAGGCAATATCCTGCCAAACGATTTCCCGCTCTCAAACAGAGCCCAACAACAGGAATTCCTAATGAAGATCCACTCACAATTCTTCGACATAATGGCGACTATCCTTGGGCAGAAAATGTAACGACCAAACAAAGGGTTCCATATGGATCGATCTCTAATCGAAGTTCTATTGAACTTAAAACTAGTAATATTGTATGATAAATCCATAGTACGTACAAAAATACTTGCAACAGTAGTGCGTGTGCTGCGATTATGCAGCTTCTCAAAAAGAAACGGCGTGTCCTCGATGTAGATCTCACATAGGGCAGGACGAAAAGAATTCAAATCTCGTCGTTGGCGGCGATGGAAGAAGTCGAGGCGATCGAACAAGAAAATCCCGAGATATGATTTACGTCCCCTCTGATAAGATGGTTGCCTCTTTGTGCGCATGTACAACGTGGGGTGTGTGTGTGGTGGGTGGGTGGGGGCTGTGGGGTTTAGGGTTTAGGTCCATGGATTAAAATGACATGGGAGTATGATGCATGGGCATTGGCCAGCCCATATGCTGGCCGGCCTGTCTAGGGCCAATTGTGCAATCAGGCAATCGTGTCTACGTATGCTTCTAAAGATTAACTATGGCCTTGTTTGGATAGGTCATTTTGAGAGAACTCGTTTCCCTTATCCTCGTATAACTGTGTAACAGACTAAACCTCTGTTTGGTTTCGGCCCCCAAAACGGGAATAAGTAAAAACTGGTTTCCACAAAGCCAGGAAACTGGGTTTTGGCCAAAATGTCTATTACCTGTTTTCTTAAAACGCGATTAAACAAAACTGGGCAACACGGTGTCATGTATCATTTTTTCGGTGGCTACGTGAAGGAACAAGCAGAAGATACTACACCGAAGTTTATCTCCATGTTCGGTGGATGACCCCAGCGCCTACGATCGACACGCCAGCTGGGTTTCGCTCATGGCCTTCCGTTGTGGTGACTTTGGCTGGAGACTTCATAGGCAGACTTACATGATGAGCTGGCCAGGCGAGGCCGACGCGAAGACATCGCTGGACGAAGAGCTCATGTTGACGAGGAACATGGGGAGAAAGACGAGTTATGCACCAGCGCCACCATCATCGAACGCACTGCCGCCGGACGCAGAGCTCACGCTGACGCCGAGAACATGGCGTTGCTTGAGGAGGATGATGAGTTCTGAGATACCGTCTCCCCGGAGGCGCTGCCAAAAACCAGAAAAGCTGCATCGTGATTTTCTCCGGGGTCGACATCACATCCAGGCTTGCTGGTGCTCCAGGATGCAATCGTAGGTCTCAACGACATATGCATTAGCGTTGCTGCCGATGCGCTGGTTTTCACGGCTGTGGCCGCCTTGAGAGTCTTTCCGCAGCTCTGCGAAGCTTTATCCCTGTTAATTCTATCATGTTTATGTGCATCACTGTCGTCATTAATTGTCATATCAGTCTCGTCTCTCTGCCTCCATCCAAAAACCAGTTTTACAATTTCCTAAACCAAACATGGATTTCGTTGTGCCTATTCTTAACTGAAATTTTGGAAAAACAGGTTTTTCTAAAAATCAGCTTAAAACTCGTTTTACAAAAACTTGGAGCTAATCTTCCGTATCCAAACAACCACTATGAGTGGCTAACCAGTGCATGAGTGGGTCTACACGTGGCTTCGTGCATCAAAAGTAGTCATTACTGGTGCATCGAAAGTTACTTACGTAATCACGACAAGGTTTGTGTTGTGAATAAATTTGGAATTACAACGTTTCATAGTAACACATTAGGAATACTTGAAGAGAATATTAAAAATGTATACATTGCTAGGTTCGAAGGGAGAATATTAAAGATGTATACATCGCTAGGACAATAATGTTAACTCGTCGGAATAATAATGTTCTTACATATGGCGGTGAAATAGATAAATAATTGTTTCAGGAAAGCTACAAATGAATAAACATCGATCTTAAGAAAAAAGTAGCTAGATGATGTCGATGATAAACATAATGTTTAGGCGAACTTTTTTTGTGGTCCTAGGAGTAATGAGCAAGGCTTGTCCAACTTGTAGATCATCTTCTTTCGTATGAAAATCCCTCCATGCTTTTTTGTTGAATATCAGCCGGCCATCATTGTCAATTGTGTAGGCAATGTTGCTGACTTTGAAATCTCCAACCCACGGCCCAACCAAGCCTTCCTCGGAAATGTTAAGGCAGACAACAAATTTTTTAGGTAGTTTCTGTGATGCCGTCGTGGATGATGAAATCAAAAGATTAACGATGTGAGACGATTGCCGCAAGTTGTGCACATATAAGGAGGAACAACATAATTATAACTACCCCTCCGTCTAAAAATAGATGTCTTAGGTTTAAATTTGGATGAATCTATATAGTAAATTGTGTCTAGATTCGTCCAAATTTTGACAATTTTTTACAAAATTGAGACATCTACTTTGAGACGGAGGGAGTACGAGGATAATATACCATGTTGTGTTTCGCAAGATTGATGTGTGTTAAACGGGTTACTAATAGGACCCCAACAATAGTACTTCCTGCACGTATAATATTTAAGAGGTGACCATTCTCATCTTCACTCAATTCATATATTTGGGAGATGATGGTAGAGTCATACGGGTCTTTCTCTCCACCGCTGAAATAGACAATACTAATACTCGGTGTTTTTCCTCCCAACAAAAACACAATCATTTTATCTCCCCCAAACACATGTTTCACCACATCAACGTCATATGCACGCCCAAGTGCTAGAAAGAGCACACTAGTCTTCTCTTCTACATATTCATTGAACTTGAACCTTGCATTGCATGGAATATTCTATGCATAATTAACCAAATATACACACGTTTAAAAAAAGGTAGACCGCCGCCAACAAAGGTTACAAGATAGCAATAGTGCAAGGAAAAATAGTGTGTTTCGTACCAATGAATCTTCAAACTCTTCATGCATAAAGACACACCGAGGTCAAGGAGTCGCACACACTCTTGCATTTTCCGCACAACGCCATGTCTCCTAAAACAATAACATAATCATATAAATCCATTACACACGTCATACACTAGTACACACGTCAAAAACATCAGTCATGCATATGTTCAACAAATACAAATAATATACAGTGAAAGATCTACATAAATCAGCTACAGAATTAATATATTGTATACTACATAGTTCATCTAGACAATGAAATCAGAGCTAGCCTACAAATTTAACGTAAATGTACGAGCAATAGCGAGTCTAGGGCTCACGGACGATGGCGGATCGACGTCACGAACGGGAGCAGAGACGTCGAGAGAAGATGGACGTGGGGCGACGGCGAGAGGAGAGGATAGGAGCGGCGGTAGGACGACTAAACCAATGTATGCATTTTATAGGAAACTAATATTGAGCCGGATAGTCCGCCGCGTGACGCTTCCATCGGCAGACTCATGGGCCGTCTTGTAGGCAGATAACGAGTTGGCCCATCTCCTCCTTACTCCGCTCATCCGCTAGCGCTGTACAATGGGCCCAGATACAATTTTATTATTTTCCTTTTATTTTTCTTCGATTTGTTCCTATTTTCTTACTTACGTACTTCATAGTCTCTCTATTTCGTTTACATTCATTTCACCAAACTAAAACGTATTAAATTTTGGAACGGAGTATGTTGGCATGGAGAATTATTTTATACATGGCATTTTGAACTTAATAATCGAGCATTCACGTAGATGTATGAACACATGTCGTGTAGGCTTAAAAAATTGAAACCGGTACGAAAATAGGATAACATAATTCGGGTGTCCACTAACAGAGCAAGTGCAACATTCGATACGAAAATAACTACAGGGCATCATCAGGAAAAAGGGTAACAAACAAGTAAGCTCCTTTATAGACTTGGTACATCAAGAACTACAACTTTACACCCAATCCAAGTGTGGGCTCCTTGTCCATGAAATTCTTTCAGCTACTCAAACAGAGACAACCATCCTTGTTTGAAATGGTGTATGACCCCTTCACCATTGTGTGATGATAACAGACAATGGTCATGCCACCTTCTTTGTCCATCGTATTTGGGACATGTGTTTTGGGATTTTTTGATTCAAAAATAAAGTAGCACGACACCAAAAAAATTGTCAGTTAAACTTGGAATGGAACAGAAATGATACTCCCTACATTCACTAAATATCAGCCTTTCCTTTCACTAATACTCCCTTCGTTTAGAAATATAAGACATGTTAGAGCGAGCTTTGTGAAATAAATTTGTCTAGACAACTTTTGTACTCCCTCTGTCCAAGAATAGATTACTTAGGTATTTCTAATCTTGAATGAATCTATATACTAAATAGTGTCTAGATTCATCCATATTTTGACAAATTAGAGACATCTATTTTAGGACAGAGGTATTATATAGATTCAGAGTGAACCTATACACTAAAATATATCTAGATACATTCTTTTCACAAAGCTAAAATGTTTTATATTTCTAAACGGTGGAGTATCTTATATTAGTGAATGGAGGGAGTACCAAATAAGACCAGTTTGACATTCACAATAAACTTAAAAAGAAAGAAACAAGTTGCTAATGATTACGAGGTGTTTGGTTTGGCTGCGACAGATTGTCCAGTTTAGGGTATGGAACATTGCTACAGTTGATCCTGGTACATAATCTCCAACATAATAACGTGATATCCTGTAGTGCAAAATCTCTACAGTTTCTATGATTATCTTCATCATCCTCCAGTTTATCTTGATTCCGTTGGTGGCCTTGATAGAGTCAATAATGCCACGTCTTTCAGGCGAGAGTCAGAAATATGCTGCAATTTATGATTTGAGAAAATTAAATGTAAAAATGATTACACTAAAATATGATATTATTGGTACAAGATGAATTATATTGGAACTCTACTTGGATGGGTGACCGAGAGGTTCCCAGTTGTGACACGATTCCAAAGATCTTTGGTGTTCACATTGAAGTACATTTTCTGTCCAACTTGAATATTGTAGATTATTGAAACTTCCTTCCATGATCTGCCACTAATGTAGGTTAGACCTGGTTGGTTTGTGACATCAACATCAATTTCGAAATCCTCCTTGGTCCTTAGAACAGTAGTGAAACTCTCTATGTCGTCCTTGCACACAAAATATGGCATAAGGAAACATGCTCTCACGTAGCATGGGATGACCTAACAACAAATATGTGATTAAAATTATATTACCACGTCAAAGAAGGTCTAATAGTCATGAAACTATATATATGCCTTATCTTGATGTTTTTTAGAAGTAAGAGCTAAGAGCCATGCAGTGCAAACCATAATCATACAGTTTATTGTCTTCGAACTTTTTCATAATACTAGACTTCATTAAATTTATATTGAGGTCCAAGACACTAACACGACTAAAAAGAGCAATTACTCTTAATATCAAACATGCACATAAAACTTCAAAAATTACATGCAGGTCCAAGGCACTAACACGCATTAATGACTCAAATAAACAACAAAATATGCCAAACACATAATAAGAACGTAATAAACAACATGATATACTCATTGGTGGCTGAATATTGTGGTGTCCACAAATCCCTCTTAAAACGTCAAATCAAATTTGGTCATGTAGATATCCTCACGGCCACACAAACCATTTGTGTCAAAACAAGTGGGACACTATGATAGAATATAGATCTGATCAGTAATACTAATCGGGAGAAATTTAGTGGTAGGAAGAGACCAAACATGTATGGTACCTCTTTGGTGCTATCCATCCTTGTTCACGACGACTGTGGCAGGTAAATCTACCACGAGAGAGAAGTTATATTTCTATGGAAGCACGAACGGCGTCTGCAATAGTAGAGTGATGACTGTGCTGCGCGGCGCCGTGTCACAAAGATGGGATCGTTTGTTCGGGGAGGAACGGAGACTAGGTATTTGGAAAAACCCTACATGCATGGCTGGGCCACTGTTGGTCGGACCTGTTAAACGACTGACGCGCATCCTCCCTAAATGGCAGGCCCAGTTGCGTTTCATGTGCTTTTGTTTTACTATATTTAGTTGTGCGCTTAAGACATTGACAAACTAGTGAGTGTGACATATCATCATTATGTTGTATTAAAATTGGTTAAGCACAAAAAAGTAATTAAATCCAAGAAGCATTGAGTCTATATTTAGTTAAGCAAACGATATTAGCTAGTTAAAAATCGAATACATCATAGAAGATTCTAGAATGAAGCAAACAAAGGGAATTCAAATTTTTCCAATATTTTTTTATTTTAGATTAACAATTCAACTAAGTTTTAGAAACAATTCTCTAATATTTTTTGAATAGAGTATATTTTACCAATATTTTGCTTAACTTTTCTAGCCAAATTGTGTACATTTTGGACACTCCACATTGTCTCAATAATTCAACACAACAAGATCGCTAGGAGCAAATTGGAACTCAAAACAAGATTAATGAACTACCTAATTTGCACATATCATCAGCTATGTAGAATAATTAGAAAGGATGACAATAACAACTAGAGATTCATATTTAATTGAAGGGTGAAGGTGTTTCTATCCAGCCCAGAGAGGTCTACATACCATGCAATGTTGGCATGGCCCAGATCTGCCACAAGTGTGTGTCATGGCTTGTCATAACACTCTTATACTTAGACCTATCAAGTGGGTGGGATCATGTTGGTCAAGTGTAGTGACTCACACAACCACTATGTTGATGATGGTGTTTCTAGCCAACCCAGAGAGGTCTATAGCCCATGCAATGTTGGCATGGCCCCACATCTACCACAGTTGTGTGTGTCATGGCTTGGTGTAGTAGTGTTATAATAAGATCTATCAACAGTGTGGCATCATGTTTGCTAAGGCACACAAACACTAGGTTGATGATGGTGTTTCTAGCCTACCCAGAGAGCTCTATAGCCCATACAATGTTGGCATGTGCCTACATCGACCACAAGTGTGTGTCATGGCTTGGCATAGCAAATTTATTTATAGATCTATCAAGTAGGTAGGATCATGTTGTCCAAGTGATGACTCATACAACAACAAGTTGGTGAAGGTGTTTCTATCCAGCCCAGACATGTCTAGATCCCATGCAATGTTGGCATGGCCCCACATTTGCCACACGTGTATGTCATGGCTTGGCATAGCACTCTTAGATCTATGACGTGGATGGGATCATGATGTTCAGGTGTAGTGTCACACAACTAGTAAGTTGATAAAAACACATTGCTAGGAAAAAAGGCCTAGGTGAGACCAAAAGGGTAGTTCGTAAATTTCTCAATTTTTCGATGTTCATCAAATGATTCCAAAAATTTTGCACATGCTATACCAATGGTGCCTGTCAACAATATGTAATTTATTTGAAAAATTTAAAATTGTAAAATAGCTATTTTTTTTAATTTTTTTAATAGAAAAAATAATAAAAATATAGGATAGAAGAAAAAAGTAAGACTCGGCGTGCAGGCTCCCAACTCCTACTCCCGCGCCCGTGTCACGACTGCATTAATAGGTGGGTACAATTACAAGCAGGGCCTTAGAGATAAACAAAAATACAACCATGCCTTGGACATTTAAAAAAAGGACCTTGCACAAAAAGAAGAAAAAGCAATCGGATCCACCAGGTCCTTCTCCACTAGAAATAATGGCGAGCTTGACGTCGTGGCCGATAGTGCTTGCGTCGGGGATGAAACCACTTGACGTAGGTGCGCCGAATCTTGCCATGGCCGAGACGCAAGAGGGCCTCCACTGGAGGTTGAAGAAGAAGCGGAAAACAAGCCTTATTGAGAGGGATGCAAGGGCCTCTCTAGCTCGCCACCCACACCGCCTGCCACCGACGGAGCTTAGCGAAGCAGAAGAAGCACATGACGTGGCAGATCTGGCTGCCGGAGATCACGGTCCTACCCTCAGACGCCATAGTGGCAAACTCCACAAGGGGAAAACCAGAAAAGCCTACTCTACTATTGTACAGGGGAGGGACGCTCACCCGACTCGACGCCGGCCATCGCCGGAGTGAAGCGGGGAGGGGCCTGACGGCCCAAGACTTGGAGGTGGACGAGTGGAACAGGAGGGTTCAGAGAGGAAGAGAGAAAGTCTCCCGACCACCCAACGGCTGTTTCAACGTCAATACTAACATTAGTAAACCAAAAGAAACATCATCATACATATACTCATGATGCAATCCTTCACAAGCTCACCACAGCCTTAGTCAAACAACTCTATGACCTTGACAAGGGTAGAATGGTTGGCCTTGTACACTTGTTTGTAATATATTTGCCGGTCGAATAAATATTTCATTACAAATGGCCAATGCCTACATTGATAGATCATACATGGCACGCGCACAGCCTAGCTTACTCATCGGAGTCGGAGGAGGAGTGAGAGTGGTAGCAGTGATGGCACATGGTGTGGTCGAAGACGCTGACGCCGAACTTTCCTTCGCCGTCGTACATGAAGACGAGGATGTTGCCCGCTTCGATCTGGTGAGAGCGGGCGAAGCGCTCCCACCCATTGCTGAGGTACATCTGGCCGAGGTGGTTGGACAGCAGGTCGACTGGGTACCTGCCTATCCTAAAGCCGTTTGCCCACAGCATGGCGAGCGAGGGTGGCTTGTCTCTGATCAGCGACACGAACCCGCGGGGCAGGAGCAGCCTGTCACGTGGCATGCCGAGGTGGATGGCCACGGCGAACTGGGCTCCTAGGTTGAAATCTTCGGGCGACGACGGTGGTGAGGGAGAGCATGGTGGCGCGGTGATTTGGCTGCGTCCTCCACGCCTCCCTCGACGTCCACGGCCGCCGCGCCCTCCCCTCGATCCAACGCCGCTGGCCATGGCTAGCTACAGGTAGTGGAGAACGAAAAGGAGAAGGACGAGAGGATGTGGTTCTATGGGGAGAAAATGGTCGCGGACGGCCAGTTAAAAAGGACCGGCATCGGATGCTGACGCGGAGGCCGAGGATAGAACATTGAAGTGTCTAGGCAGTCAGTGTGCAGTCTCGTCACCATTGATGGAGCAGGCTGCCACCAGTCAACGGTTATGTCTGAATTAGTGCCTTTGCATGCATCTGAATCAACACCGCGGTGGCTCATGGGTGGGCCAGCGGCACCAAAGGGGAGGACGATCTGTCCGCGCGCGTCCGGTGGGAGATGCGTCAGCCCAGTGCAGATGCACGGACGGAATGCGTCAGTCCGGTGGACGAGTTCGCTGGGACGGGATGCGTCGTCCCGGTGGAGATGCCTTGAGGTGCTACCAGGTCCCAGTGGTAGGGCGCGTGGTTGGCCCGGCCCAGCGCTCAAATTCGTCGAGATAAAACCCTAATTCCTCAGGCCACATGACTGCACACCATGATACCACCCTCCTCCCTTCGTACGCCATGAAGCGAGTATGTGGTGATGAGCCGGGGCTGCAGCCAAGTGGAGGATCAGAGGATGCCCCTGCAGCGGTCGTGGCTGTAGGGGTCGGCGCTGCTGCTCCGGGCAGTCTGGACACTCCTGGCCCCACTGTAATTGCTCCAGCTTCTGACGCAGCGGTCGTCAGTGACCACGAGGATCAGGTGAAGGACGATGTCGTGGCTCCCTTTGTATATCGGGACGATAAGCAAGCGAAGCGCATGGAAATATTCGATTTCAAGGAGGAGGACTACTTCCCAGATGCAAACGTCGAGGAGGACTATGAGGTGTACCCGGATGCAAACGTCGAGGAGGACTATGAGGTGTACCCGGATGCAAACGTCGTCCACCTTCGAGGTCCCAGAGAATGCTACGAGTTCGAGGTTAAGGTTACTGACGAGTACAAGTTGTTTCTCTGTTAGAGTGTTAGTTGATTACTGTTCGTATGTTTTGCTCTCGCTGTAGATTGATTTGATCTACCACCAAGTTGATTTAGCCATATTTTATTTTCGGTTTTGCTAGTTCTCAGGCGCCTGAGAACTTCTTAGGTCTCAGTCGCCTCTTTCACCATTCGATTTACCTCGTGATTCGTGTAAAGTGAAAGTTACACATGAGTTTCAACTAGGGTGTAGCTGAGAATTTAACGAGTTGCAACTAAGAATTAGTACAAATATTATGAGTTGCAACTAGGTTTCAACTGAGATTTTAGTAGAAATATTAGGATGACATCAGGAGCCTGAGATCTAGGCATAGGGTTGGTGGTTTGATTGTATTGTATATTGATTCGATCTGCAAGTTAATAATTTTATTCATATCTAATCAGATTACTTAATTATTAATAATGATAGAATACTAATTTTATAATCAATGTGATTAAGTACCAACTGATTTTTGTAGGTCATAACCATGAATTTGTAATCAAAGTTATTGCACTTATTTTCATGAAGGCATATCTTTATTGTGTACTACCTAAGTAATGCACTTGGTAGTAACCATATCAGATGCATGCAAGTTGATTAGATGCACACTTTTCTTAATGTAGAGAAGTACCAATATGATGATTCCTTATTTGATGCATACCCTTTATCTCATATTTTCAAAATTCTCGGATGCATGTTACATACCAATCGATGTATTGCCAAGATGAGATGCATGCCCGTTTTATCTTATAATTCAAATTCTTACATATTATTTTATTCATGATGATAATAAATTTTGAAATCTTGAATTTATATTTCAAGTAAATTAATTTTCTCACTTCTTAGTATTTAATAAATCTAGGAGTATGACAACATGGGAGATTACAAGGAGGCCAGGGACCAGAAAAGCATAAACATACATAAGAAGCTCAAGTATGTAAACACTGATACGGTGCCCCTCGACGCAGATCCTAAGGCCAAGATTTGATTGTGCTACCAATGCTTTGGTCCCTATAAATTTTAGTTGTTCTCGTTGAAACTATTTGTTGCACTGATGTTATTTTGTCGTTTGTGATGGAACCTCGTTTAATCCATATATATGTCTTACGAGTGTCTGCTACTTCATGAGATGTAGTTTTGGTTCGTGTTCATGCACACTGAATTGTTTTGATGGTTGTTTATTCATGCGCACAAAAATTCTTGGAGTATTAGATAGATTGGTTTAATCCAACTATTTTCTACAAATCGCGATGGAGAGAAAAACTTTGGTATACCTTATTATTTCAATATTACAAATGTTACATTTTTATGGCAAATAGGACACCAATTACAAAGGCAAAATGCGAAAGGGTTTTTAGCCAACTCAGATTAGTCTAGAGCCCATGCAATGTTGGGATGAGGATATGTGAGGTACAAGTGTGCATCATAGCAGTTATTTAGTAAATTAGAATTAACAACTAGGTGGGATCATGTTTGAGAAAGTATTGGCTCATACTACTACAAGTTGGTTAGTTGTTTCTAGACAACTCAGATTGGTTAATTTTAGATCCCATGCAATGTTGTTGTGGGTAATTATTTTCCTATAAACACCTTCATGAACTTCTGGTTGATGAGTCATCACTTGGATAACATGATCCTTCCCGGTTGATAGATCTTATTATAACACTTATAGAAACACCTTCACCAACTTGTTGTTGTATGAGTCATCACACCTCATAGATCTAACTATAATTTTGCTATGCCAAGCCATGACACACACAACTGTGGTAGATGTGGGCACATGCCAAGATTGCATGGGATCTAGACCTCTCTGGGTTGGCTAGAAACCGCCGTCATCAACTTAGTGGCTGTGTGAGTCACTACACCTAACCAGATGATCCCACCCACTTGATAGATCTAGCTATAAGAGTGCTATTCCAAGCCATGACACACTATCTTGTGGCAGATGTGGGGCCATGCCAACATGCATGGTGTCTCTAGACCTCTGTGGGCTGGATAGAAACACCTTCCCCAACTTTTTGTTGCATGAGTCATCACACCTGACCAACATGATCCTACCTACTTGCTAGATCTAGCTATAATTTTGCGATGCCAAGTCATGACACACACAACTGTGGTAGATGTGGGCCCATGCCAACATTGCATGGGATCTAGACCTCTATGGGTTTGCTAGAAACACGATCATCAACTTAGTGGCTGTGTGATTCACTACACCTGACTAACATGATCCCACCCACTTGATAGATCTATCTATATGAGTGATATGCCAGGCCATGAGACACACTTGTGGCAAATGTGTGGCCATTCCAACATTACATGGGGTCTAGACATCTTTGGGATGGATAGAAACACCTTCACCAACTTGTTGTTGTATGAGTCATCACACCTGACCAACATGATCCTACCTACTTGCTAGATCTAGCTATAATTTTTCTATGCCAAGCCATGACACACACAACTATGGTAGATGTGGGCCCATGCCAACATTGCATGGGATCTAGACCTCTCTGGGTTGTCTAGAAACACCATCATCAACTTAGTGGCTGTGTGAGTCACTACACCTGACCAACATGATCCCACCCACTTGATAGATCTAGCTAAGAGTGCTATGCCAGGCCATGACACACACTTGTGGCAAATGTGCGTCCATGCCAACATTACATGGGGTCTAGACCTCTCTGGGCTGGATAGAAACACCTTCACCAACTTGTTGTTGTATGAGTCATCGCACCTGACCAACATGATCCTACCTACTTGATAGATCTAACTATACTTTTGCTATGCCAAGCCATGACACACACAACTATGGTAGATGTGGGCCCATGCCAACATTGCATGGGTTCTAGACACCTCTCTGGGCTGGATAGATCCTACCTAGTTGATAGATCTAATTATAGCACTACTATGCCAAAACATGATGAGACACTTTGTGGAAAATGTGGTTTGCAATGGCTATAAACATATCTTGGTTGGCTAGAAATTCCTTCATCAACTTGTGGTTGTGTGGCTCGGCACTTGGCCAACATGATCCCACCCAGTTGATACATCTAAGAATGAGAATGCTATGCCAAGACATGACACACACTTGTGGCAGATGTGGGCCCATGCCAACATTGCATGGGATGTAAACCTATCTAAGATGTCTAGAAACACATTCACTAACTTGTGTTTGTGTGACTCAGAAGTTGGCCAACATGATCCTACCCAGTTTGTAGATCTTACTATAACACTTATATGCCAAGACATGATGAGACACTTTGTGGAAAATGTGGGCCCATGCCAACATTGCATTCGCTATAGACCTCTCTAGGTTAACTAGAAACAATACCATCAACTTGTGGTTGCGTGGCTTAGCAGTTGGCCAACATGATCCCACCTAGTTGATACATCTAAGTATGAGAGTGCTATGCCAAGCCATGACACACACTTGTGGCAGATGAGGGCCCATTCCAATATTGCATGGGATCTATACCTATCTTGGCTGTCTAGAAACAACTTCATCAACTTGTGGTTGTATGAGTCATCACTTGGATAACATTATCCTACCTAGTTGATAGATCTAAGAATGAGAATGTTATTCCAAGACATGTCACACACTTTTGGAGGATGTGGGCTCATGCCAACATTGCATGGGATGTAGACCTATCTAAGATTTCTAGAAACACCTTCATCAACTTGTGGTTGCATGTGTCGTCACTTGGATAACATGATCTTTCCCAGTTGATAGATCTTAGTATATATCATTGCTATGCCAAGACATGATGAGATACTTTGTGGCAAATGTGGGCCCATGCCAACATTGCATGTGCTATAAACCTATATGTGTTGGTAAAAACCCCTTCATCAACTTGTAGTTGTGTGCCTCGACACTTGGCCAACATGATCCCACCCATATGATACAGCTAAGTATGAGATTGCTATGTCAAGCCATGACAACTTCTGGTTGTGTTGTTCCGAACTTTGACAACATGATCCCACCCAGTTTGTACATCTAATTATGAGAGTGCTATGCCAAGCCATGACACACACTTGTGGCATATGTGTGCCCATGCCAACATTGCATGGGATCTAAACCAATGTGAGCTATCTAGAAACACCTTCATGAACTTGTTCTTGTATGAGTCATCACTTGGATAGCATGGTCCTTCCCAGTTGATATATCTTAGAAATGATGAGACACTTTGTGGCAAATGTGGACCCATGCAAAACTTGCATGGGCTATAGACCTCTCTTGGTTGGCTCCTTCACCAACTCGTGGTTGTGTGGCTCAACACTTGGCCAACATGATCCCACCAAGTTGATACATCTAAGTATCTGAATGGTATTCCAAGCCATGGCACACACTTGTGGCAAATATGGTCTCATGCCAACATTACATGGGATATAGACCTATCTGAGCTGTCTAAATACACCTTCATCAACTTATGGTTGTTTTAGAAATCACTTGGACAACATGATCCTACCTAGTTGATATATCTAAGTAAAATACTGTTATGCCAAGACATGATGAGAGACTTTGCGGAAAATGTGGTCCCATGCCAATATTGCATGGGTTATAGACCTCTCTGGGTTGGGTTGAATGTACTACATCAACTTGTGGTTGTGTGGCTCAGCACTTGGCCACCTAGTTGATACATCTAGGTATGAGAGTGCTATACCAAACCATGACACACACTTGTGGCAGATGTGGGCACATGCCAACATTGCATGGGATGTAGACCTATCTAAGCTGTGTAGAAACTCCTTCATCAACTTGTGGTTGCATGAGTCATCAATTGGATAACATGATCCTTCCTAGTTTTACAACACTTATATGACAAGACATGATGAGACACTTTGTGTCAAAGGTGGGCCCATGCAAACATTGCATGGGCTATAGAACTCTCTTGGTTGGCTGGAAACTCCTTAATCAACTTGTGATTGTGTAGCTCAGCACTTGGCCAACATGATCCCACCCAGTTGATACATGTAAGTATGAGAGTGCTATGCCAAGACCTAACAAAACCTTATGGTATATGTGGTCCCATGGCAACATTGCATGGGATGTAGACCTATCTAATATGTCTATAAACACCTAAATCAAATTGTGGTTGCATGACTCATCACTTGGACAGCATGATCCTACCCAGTTGATACATATAAGTATAAGAGTGTTATACCAAGACATGATGATACACTTTGTGGCAAATGTGGTCCCATGGAAATATTGAATGGGCTATAGACCTCTCTGGGTTGGGTTGAATGTACTTCATCAACTTGTAGTTGTGTGGCTCAGCACTTGGCCACCTAGTTGATACATCTAGGTATGAGAGTGCTATGCGAAACCATGACACACACTTGTGGCAGGTGTGGGAACATGCCAATATTGCATGGGATGTAGACCTATCTAAGCTGTCTAGAAACTCCTTCATCAACTTGTGGTTGCATGAGTCATCACTTGGATAACATGACCCTTCCTAGTTGAAAGATCTTATTATAACACTTATATGCCAAGACATGATGAGACACTTTGTGGAAAAGGTGGGACTATGCAAACATTGCAGGGGCTATAGAACTCTCTTGGTTGGCTAGAAACTCCTTAATCAACTTGTGATTGTGTAGCTAAGCACTTGGCCAACATGATCCCTCCCAATTGATACATGTAAGTATGAAAGTGTTGTGCCAATCCCTGACAAAAACTTGTGGCATATGTGGGCCCATGGCAACATTGCATGGGATATAGACCTATCTAATATGTCTAGAAACACCTTCACCCACTTGTGGTTGCATGACTCATCACTTGGACAGCATGATCCTACCTAGTTGATACATATAAGTATAAGAGTGCTATCCCAAGACATGATGAGACACTTTGCGGAAAATGTGGTCCCATGGAAATATTGCATGGGCTATAGACCTCTCTGGGTTGGCTTGAAAATCCTTCATCAGCTTGTGGTTGTGTGGCTCAACACTTGGCCTCCTAGTTTATACATCTAAGTATGAAAGTGCTATGCCAAGCCATGACACACACTTGTGGCAGATGTGGGCACATGCCAACATTGCATGGGATGTAGTCCAATCTAATATGTCTAGAGACACCTTTATAAACTTTTGGTTGTATGATTCGTCACTTGGATAGCATGATCTTACCGAGTTGAAAGATCTAAGTACAACATTATTATGCCAAGACCTGATGATACACTTTATGGCAAATGTGGTCCCATGCCAACATTGCATGGGCTATAGATCTCGGCCGCTTCGCTTCGCTAGATCCCAACCATTTCCCCCTCCTCCCTTTTGTCTAACCTGATACTGAAAGGAGTGAGGAGTGAGAAACCCTACCTCACGTCGTCGTCTCCTCCACTTCCAGCCTGAGTGTCGTCCTCCTCCGTGCGATTTCGACTCCGGCGATAGCAGGAGTGGGCTCCGGAGCCGATGCGGGCGGTTCTGATAGGGTGGGGATGGGAGTCGTGACCCACCTAGATGTAGTCGACGAGGTCGAGCGCCATGGCGGTGGCGGTGGTGGTACAGCCGCTTTGGCCTTTTTGGCCTATGCGGCTCTATGAGAGGAGGAGATGCTGGATGCAGAGGATGGCGAGGCGGAGCGGCTAGATATGAACGTGGTGCTCGGCACCAGGGAGGATCTGTCGTCGGTGCAGCCTCAGGAGGTTGCTGCGATGCAGGTAAGAGGTTTTTTATGCTAACTTCCGTTTTCCCTCTTTACTCCTGTCGCCAAACCTGTCCCCGGCGCCCCTTGTTGGAGTCCCCTTGCAGCGCCGCGTCGCCCCGGGGGCCTCCGTTTGCTGGAGACCGCCTCCATGAGAGCCCCTGGCAGCCGCCGGCACAACCTAGGGTTGCCTCTCTCGGCCGCTGTTCGAAGGAGGGAGACGACCTCGTGGCCGTCGATTTCCTTTGTATCGGACGACGAAGAGGCCTCCGTACCCCTTCGCGGCATCTCTCCCACTGACTTGTGTAGCCACGTGCTCGGTAACGTGCAGGCAGGCTGGTTCTTCCCTGCGCGGCCCAGTAAGCCCCGGATTCGGCGCTCGTGGCACACCTCTCCTCTTTTTATGTTTATTACCATATCTGTTTAAAGTTGTTTAGTTTAAATAGTCTACAAATTTAAAAGTGGCTTCCCAGTACCAGATCTAAAATTCCCCATGTACCCACATGTCTTCCCAAGCATGCAGTATAAGATTTTGACCAAAATAATATTTGGTTTAGTCATAATAAATCATCTACCAGGATGGGTACTTTTCACTAATATATTTCTCCAGTGTGTTTTGCTAATCCAAATGACCTGAAACCAAATTGTGTTGGAAATTATAATCCATACCTTGCATGTACCACTGGCCCCATACCCACTTGCTTCCTAGTTTGCTGGGTAACAAAAATATCAAAATCAGGTCCTTTTTGACTTTAGTAAATTCCCTAGGTCAAACCGAGTGAGCTTTTGACCTAATTACAACTCCCAGTAAACATATATAACACTAGGTGCCAAAACCAAGGAGCCCAAGATTTATTGAGGCTTTATTCAATTATGGTGAATTAAATAATTTTGTGCATAGTTTATTCACTATTTAAATCACCAAAATAGTTCTGTAAATCCAAAAAGACTGATTCCAATTTCTTCAGAAATGCATTATCATTACCTAACCAGTACTCTTGGAATCACATCAAAAGCTTCTGTAGGTTTAATCTGGTGAAAAAGAGAAATCCTGTCTAGTACTGTCTTTGAGCATTTCTCAAGGGCATTATGTTAATTATTTTAGGGTGAATCCAAGTCTCAGAGAATTAGTCCACTAAATACTACCTAATCATCCAAGGAAATAATTTTTGGATCTCCATAAATTGTCTGGTGAATTATTTCCTAAAACTAGGGTTTCTTTTCACTATAAAACCCATTATAAATCAATGGAAATTGATAAAATAGTAAAACCACTTTTGTTGGCTTCATTTTATCAATACCTATCTGAGGTTATCATGTTTGCACATTGATCTGGCACAGATCCAACCCTTGGTCAAAAACCTCTCCCTTAGGTAGTCCCTAGACTATAAATCCAAAAGGATCCTTTCCATAATGCCTCCAAATCCTCTTGCAATCCAATCAAATCAAACCTCCAACATCCTACTAATATATACCTTGTGATGTATGATTTCTTGTTGTATGTATTGATGATGGTAAGCATTGTTTTGATTGTGGTGTTGTTTGCTTGCATATTTTGCTCGATGACGGTGAAAGTTGCGATTATGTGACACCGAGAAGAACGAAGCATCGGGATACTCTTATTATGATTGTATTGGATTTCTGGTATTCTAAAGAAGTCACGGGACATCTCGCTGGTCACAGGCAAGCCACCTTCTTGCTCATACACCGTGTCCTATTATTTTACCTATGCATGTTTTACCTTCCCGTTTATGTAAATTGCATCGTTTTACTATGTCATATTATGTGGGGAATGTTTGGCTCTTCCAAACTATTACCTCTTAGTACCACTAGGTACAACCCATCTTGATGATACCTACCTGCCCTTAGTATGATAGATGGTATTTAACACCATAACTCCTTGGAGACCCTGTTTAGCCTAAGAAAAAGTGTAGGATGGGAAGACCCCGGGGAAAAGGTTTACAAAAATGTTTTATGAGAAAATCTTGGTCAGGCTTGGCCTACCAAGTGGTTTGGAAAGTGAGAAAGGTTTTGGTTTTACAAAATGGTCCAGCAACGTATGGAGGAAAAATGTTTACAAAAACACACTGGGCTGTACAGTTTACTATGCTGGAACAATTAACCCGTGCAACCACATTACTCTGGAATGGGACAGGGCTAGGATGGAAGTTTGTCTAATCCGGTATAGGTGTCTCAAACTACTACAGGGGAGAACAAATTCCTGGAGGCTGGGCTTTCCCCTGTAAAGGCCCATGTGAAACATCGGTCTAGGGAAGGTAAATACCGTCTAATGGCGGCCAGACGATACTATGAACCCCTCATTCAAAGCGCACACCCTGCACGGTGGAAAACATGCTCCAGTTCGCTGTGACTATATAGGGTGTCCCGGTTTTGAGGGGATTAACTTCATAGGGTATGCACTTGTATCGGAGAGGTCTTTCGGAAGGTCTTAACCGGTTATTCGACCCACGATCGGTGTAGATCAGGGACGGGTAATCGGATGGTGTGGGTACAGTGTACAACCTCTACAGAGTGTAAATCTATTCGAATAGTCGAGTCCTCGGTCATGGACGATTGTGCTGGTGGCTGTACGGTGGGTGATTGTTTTGTTTTCAAAAAGGACTTCAGAAAAGCAATGCCTTGAAAATGTTTTGACCATGGGTTGGTCGGGAAAATGGAGGAAGGAGTTTGGTCATGAGATGACCGGAAGGAGGAACAAATGGGTGACCCAATCCTGCTGTTTTCTTAAAACTTTGCAAAAAGGTTTCCAAAATGTTTTAACAAAAGTTTTTCAACAAAGATATAGAGACCTGCTATATCTACAAGAGAAACTAGTTTATAAAAGAACCTCTCTTGGAGCCATCCTACCACGGCCATATTTCATATCCGTTAACATGGTTATCTTAAGGTGGTTCGTGAGTACATTTAAAGTACTCACTAGCATTGTCCTTGGCTATTTACTTGGCCAGACATTCAGATGATCAAGAGAAACGATGGAGATGCTGACGTTTATGCGAGCTAGGTCGTCTTCCTAGTCAGTCGCCTATAGGTAAAGGCATGACATGAGTTCTGCGCTTGAAGACTTCCGCTATTGTTGTTGTAATCGCCATATTGGCCATATGGTAAGTACTTGTATTCGTTAAATTCTTGGATGTTGTGATGATACTTTTCGGTTATGCTGACGGCTCACTGATCATGAGAACATGAATTGCAGGCATAACGGGTATTCTCGGACCGTAAATCTGGGGTGCCACAGGCTGTGCCCCTTTGAACCCCGCAGGGGGAGACGCCCTAGACCCCCTTAATTGTAGATCCTTTCATATCTTGTTAAGGTAACTAGGTGCTGCGATGTCACATGATCCGGTAGAATGCGATTCTATGCACTACTTGTTTTTGCAGGATGTATGTGATCAGTATGGCCCATATATGTATGTGATGCATGTATGAAAATTTTCATGACATGCGTGTCGTGAGTACGGCAACATGGTTGGAGCCATATGTGTTGTCATTTATTGTAATGGCCTGCATGCCAACTTGTGATGATGCCAATACTATTTAATTTTGATTACTAGCTGTTAGGAGTAATAGCGTGTATTAGTTCTTGGAGGACTTGTCACTTGGAGGATGGCTCCCACGTAACATGAAGATGGAGATCATCATGGTGGACAGGTTATATGGCGATAGAGATCACCATGAGGGAATGGGCCATACTGCGTCACAACTATATGAATGCTATTCTTATGAGTTTTACTCTATGCATGCTTAGATGATAGAAGTAGAACGATCCCTAAGTTAAACCGTGCCCTCCCAACCAAACCTTGCACCTTCCTATGCCCTATACAATCGTTGGTGGGCCTATGAAATTAGGGTGCCGAGGTTTTTCTTGGCTGGATGGGTTTGTATCGGATACTTACACGCATAAGGGTTGGTGAGCTTGACAAGGTCATCTTAACGGTTAAGGACCTTGGTGCATAAAGGTTGGGCTCCTAGTTTTGACATAGAGATGTCACCCAACAACAAGAGTCATATATGATATGATTAGCAAGTGTTTCTTACCGATTTACCTTGTCTTCTAGGAGTGATGCTAAAGCTCACTAGTCGATTTGTTAATTGTGGATCTTGAATCACTTAGTATCAATAGAGGGATATTGATTTAAGTGGGAGTATATGATATTAAATTGTTTAATATGTTTTACTCTTTCATGGTTACATGGCTTAGTATTTTGCATGTTTTATGTTGTAGATCAATGGCATAGAACACTGCATCACCTTTTTCTTTGCGTTCGATTCTTGACAAAGATAAACTTAATGGAACAAACTATTCGGACTGGGTCCGTAACCTGAGAATTTTTCTTTGGTCTGATAAAAAGGAAACGGTTCTGGATACCCCAATCCCCAATGAACCTGCTGAAAATGCATCTGCTGCCATCAAGAATGCCTACAAGAGATCATGTGATGATTCTCTTGAGGTTAGCTGTCTTATGCTTGCATGCATGGAACCTGAACTCCAAAAGAGGTTTGAGGATCAGGAAGCGTACGATATGATCGTCGCGCTTAGGGACATGTTCCAGACTCAGGCCAGGACTAAGAGGTACAATGTCGCCAAGTACTTTGTGGAATGCAAGCTGGCAGAGGGAGCAGGTGTAGGCCCCCATGTGATCAAAATGGTTGGTTACAGTCAGACTTTGGAAAAGCTTGGTTTTCCACTAGGCCAAGAGTTGGCTACTGATTTTATTTTGGCGTCTCTTCCATCTATCTATGGGCAGTTCATTTCGAAC
This sequence comes from Avena sativa, assembly GCA_916181665.1. Classification (NCBI taxonomy): domain Eukaryota; kingdom Viridiplantae; phylum Streptophyta; class Magnoliopsida; order Poales; family Poaceae; genus Avena; species Avena sativa. The sequence continues at coordinate 136,748,009 of OV702295.1, forward strand.
TACCATATGCATGGGGTGGAGAAGGGCCTTAATGAGTTATGCGGGATGCTACAAATAGCAGAAAGTGACATGAAGAAGTGTGCAGGGCATAGCCATGTGATGGCTGTGCAGAACAAGCCTAGCTTCAAGAAAAAGGGTACTTCTTGGAAGAAGAAGGGCAAGGCTAAGGATACGATCCCTAAGCCTGCACCCAAGCAAAAGGCTGGACCTGTAGAAGACACCGAGTGCTTCTTTTGTCATGAACATGGCCACTAGAAGAGAAAATGCAGCAAGTACCAGGCTTCTTTGAAGAATAGTGGAAGTAAGAGTACTTCCCACTCAGGTACGCTTGTTGTAAATGTTGTGGACATTCTTCTCGCTGATTCCTATGTTAACTCTTGGGTATTTGATACCGGATCGGTTGCTCATATTTGCAATTCGATTCAGGGGCTAATAAGTACTAGAGAAGTGCAGAAAGGCAAAGTGGATTTTCGCGTCGGAAATAAAGCAAGGGTTGCTGCATTGTTCGTCGGTGTCATCCAACTTCACCTTCCGTCAGGATTTATTATGGAGTTGAATAATTGTTATTACATTCCAAGTATGGGTCGAAACATTTTATCACCTTCATGTTTGATGAGGGATGGATATTCATTTGCGAGTATGAACAATGGCTGTGTAATCTCTAAGAATGATATGTTTATGGCTAATGCTCCCATTGTGAATGGGTTATTTATTTTAAATCTTGATGATGCATCTGATACAATGTTAGTGCTAAAAGGCTTCGGCCTAATGATTTGAGTCCTACCTATTTATGGAATTGTCGTTTGGGGAATATAAGTGAAAAGAGCATGAAGAAGCTCCATGGTGATGGTCTTCTAACTTCGTTTGATTTTGAATCATACAAGACATGTTATGCTTGTTTACTTGGAAAGATGACCCAGTCGCCTTTTTCGGGTTTACCTGAGAGAGCGACAGACTTGTTGGAACTCATACTGTAACATCCCTAAAATCATGATTTCAAAGATTGCATATCATTCATGCATGCATATAGTTTTGAGATCAATTTCAAACCAATTTCAAGAAAACATAAGCACTTAGTGCTATCATTTTATGTGAGAAAACTTAAATCAAATGACCATCCCCATTTGAGATCTTAAGTGTTTTAAAACCAAGTTTGTTTGTTTCCTTGTTGATTGGATTGAGTGTGGAGTTTAAACAAAATTTACGCAAAATAAAAATGGTTCAAAACCATTTTCAAAACATTTTCAAATTAAGTGCTATAACACTATTTATTTTGATTATTCAAAAGGACCAAGATTAAACAGAGAGACCACAAGTTTTTATGCCTTGAAATGTGACTGTTGCCCACTGCAAAATTCCTGAAAAGATTTGATTTCAATTTGAGTTTGAAATCATTTGAAAATCATTCCAGAAAATCAAAACAGAAATAGAAAAGGAATAAAGAAAAAGAAAAGGGCCGGCGCCAGACTTTGGGCCCAACAGTGAAACTAGCCCAGCTAGCCCACCCGGGTCCCCTCTCTCTCTCACGCGCAGACATACCCAGCAAGCCGCTGACACCCGGACCCCACTCCCCCTCTGTTCTATTCGCTGACAAGCGGGCCCCATCCACGTCATCATCGTCTTCCCCAGATTCCGCGCACGAACACCGCCGCTGGCCAATGCTGCGTTGGTTCCGAGGCGTAATTGGCATTGAATCACTGAGCGTTTCTTGTCGAGCCTCTGCCTACTTAAGCACCTCCCTCTCGCGGCCATTTTCCCTCACCCAATTTCCTCTCCACGCCACCAGGCTGCTCGCAACTCGCTCGACGCTGCCGCTGTTCTGACGACCTCGCCGACGAATTCCGGTGAGCACCGTGCCCCCCTCTGTCCATGGTTCATACTAGCTTGCTCTGCAGCTCCGTGCGCATCTACTGATGTCTTTCATTTGCTCGCGCATGGTCTGTAGCCTCGGCAACGACAACGACTGAGTGCCGCCGCTCTCTGCTCGAACTCCGGCGACCTCTCCCCGTAAGTACCAGCCGCCCCTTGCCCTCTGCTTGTTTCGCCTAGGACCCTTAGCATCTTGCGCATCTAACGGTGCCTTCCTCTTGTCTTAGCGCGATGCAGAACCTCGCCAACGTCGACCAGCAGCCGTACCCGACGCGTTCACGAACTCCGGCGAGGAATCCCCGACGAGTCCGAGCGCCCCTTGCCAAGCCACCGCCACGTTGAGCTTCACCTCGTCCCTGCGGTTCTGGTGAGCACCCTCTCCCCTCCCCGGGCGACCTAGAACGCCGGCACTGCCACTGGCAGAGCGCTCCGCCGCTCGCCGTCGCCGCGCGCCGCCAAACTTTGGTCGTTTGATCAAGGGCCGTTGGATCTAGATCCAACGCGTGCGATAGAATCACTTAACGAAACGGTACGTTAGATCTGAGCCGTACGCGATAACTTAAATCCAACGATCTCCGTCGACCGATCCGTGCGAATCGGTACGCGCCAATAGGATAGCGCCGTGTGGCAGTGAGTTAGATTTAAAACAGATTTTGAATCAGATTTTAGTTCAAATTTGTTTTGTTTGTAACTTTTGATTCCCACGTTATATTTTGGCAAATTTTATACCGTTCGAATCAGGAGAGCAAGCCTTTTCCAATTATGAAATGTGTTTAATGTTTAGCTTCTGTTAAAATGGTTTCTTTTGCAAAAACATGTGTAGGGCTTATTTAGTTATATGAATTGTTTAGGAATTGTTTTAGTGTTAAACAAAATTTGGTTTGGCAAAGTTTTGACTTGTTTAGAATTCAGTACTATGCACTTGCTTGGTTGAGTTTTAAAAATCATTCCCTAGCACCTTGCATGCATGCATATATATTTTTGATTGTATATGTTTTGTATGTGATTGTGGCTATATTCTATGTGTAGATTTTGGTGCTAGTGATTGTGATTGTGAAGAGTGCTACTCTCCCAACTACCAAGGCAAGTGGTACTTCATGAATATTTCTATCCCTATATTTGTATACAAGCATTAGAAATATTTTGCTAAGTCTTGCATGTTACTATTTTTGCCAAATGCCATGTTGGGAAATCCTAAGTAGTTGTAGAATTGCTAGGAAATTTCTAAGTCAAGTTACTATCTATGCCATGCTTAGCCTAGCTAGTAGCAAACAAGGGTTGGTGAAATATACATGTTATGATGAAAATATTTCTAAGTCTTTAGACTTATGTCTTTCTTAATAAAACAACTAAGTCAATGAATCACCTGGGTGGAATGGGACTTGATTGGTGGTTTTGGTTGAGTGGTTACACAAGGCCCATGGCTATGGTTTACCTTGTGTATCTCACATGTGGAAAGCCACCCAGGAACAAAGGGATTTTAGAGGCCAAGTGTTGAGAAGCTTCTAGTGCATCCACTTGGCAATATGGGCTCTGCCTGGATCACATAGGTTGCTAGAACTTAGTCATTTGGACAGTTGGTGGTAGTGGGATGATAGGTTGGAACGCGTCCATTTGGCTAAGGGAAGGCTTCTGAAAGGTCCTGTCTTGGTGAAACCAAGTCTGGTGGGGAAAGTGCACAACCTCTGCAGATGGAAAAATCTAAGTACTTAGCCAAGTCCATGGCAATGGACAACTTGAGCATCAAGGCATGGAAGCTATCAAGAATCTCATCATTCCAACTTCTAAGTAAAAACTTGTGGGTGAACAAGGGTGAAGGACCTCAATGTCTATTGATGGTTCCTTGGGTAAAGTTTTGACAAAGAAAAACTTAGTGATTTCAACTAATAGGAAAAACCTATTTTGAGCAAAGCAAGCCAAGCTACACTTAGCCAAATTGCATATAGTAATATAGTCCACCTAAAATTTACTAAGGTATCACTTGCCAATACTATTCCAAAGTATTGACCCACTGTGGCTGTAACTTGTGATGTTGCAGGTTACTCTGATGAGGATTAGGTGTCATGAGTCTACACTCAACATGTTTGCCTGTGGCACATGAAGATGAAGACTTATATTTATTTACTTATTCAAACTCTTGTATTAGGCATGTGGCCTTTGAGTTGTAAAGACTATGTTTAACTCTGGAATGGATGTAATAAATGACCTTTGTATCTGTGTACTTCATCTTAAACTGTGGATGCTAGCAATGATCCAGGGACTAGCATTGCAATCACAGGGATCCTTTTTCTTTACAAAGGAGGGATCTTACAGATGGTATCAGAGCACTGTGTTGCCTGTAGGATTATGACCCTAGGATTGGAAACCACTAAGGAAAAAATTTCAACTACTTCTACACTTGTCTATTCTTCTCGTAAACTTTTCTAATCTTCTTTCCCATCTCTATTTGTAGATGAACTCCATCAACGAAGCCGTAAGGAAAGGACCACTCATGACAATGACTTTGGAGTGTGAGACAGAATTCCCCAAGGCTCTCAAGGACCTCATGGTTGCATTGGAGATACAAGGTGCAGCTGTGTACAAAGGTTTTCCTGTGATGTATGAAGGAGTGGAATACTGGTGGGTGCAACTTCACTTGTATAAAAACAAGGAAGACAACCATCAGGAAAAAGTATTCTACATGTTCACCAATTCAGTGGTGCACTCTACATTCTTTGAATCAGCAAGGGATGCAGCTTGGAAGACCATCAAAGAACTTGGTGATAGAGTCAAGTGCAGAATGCTCAACCTCCAAAATGATCTAAGGAAAGAGAAGGAACATACCCAAGAGTTGGAAGCTACCAACCAAACCTTAAGAGGAGATATTATAGACTTAGTGATGGAATCATGTGAGCAAGATAGGCTGATTGCTTCTAGAAACATTGTGTTAGCCAACAGATCCAGTGAGATAGGATTGCAAACGTACTTCGTTAGTTGGACCACCACCTATCACCTTATTTTCCAAAATGTTGTTTTAAAATAAGATTGAACCTTGGTTGATGTAATGATTTCATGTATGCATGACTTGTGTGTTTTGCCTTCCAAGGATATGTATGTGATGTTTTGTCTTTTGTTTTATCTTGAATTGTGTTGTTCTAACTTTTCTATCTTATAAATAGATGCCTATTACCATCAGCACTGTTGAGGAGTTCCAGGTTACCCGCTTTGGTCCTCGTATCGTTGAGCTTACCACTTTGCTCAATCTCCCTCTTCCCACCATCATGGTGCATCCCCTCACCAAGTTTGAGAGGAAGGACCTCTGGGGCTTCAAGGTGAACCAGCCCGGATGCCAGACAGAGCCTACTACGGAGGCCATCGTCTTCAAGCTCATGCACGATGACAGGGAGAGAGGCCTTGAGGTAGTTATGCAGGATCTGATAGGACGTCTGCTAGGGCGACACTCCCGACAGGTTAGAGGTACCCACTTCCACGTCTTCGGAAGACGTGATGAGGATGGAGAGTCCATCGACTTCGAGGACGATTCGAGGGACGCAGCAGATCCGATACGCCTGTACCTCCAGGACTTAGAGTCTCTCATTAGGCACGTGGACACTGACAGGACCAATGTCATGCTCAGCAATGACGAGCTCCAGGTGCAGCTTCGCGAGAAGGACAAGCTCTTCGCGCAGCAGGACGAGATAGTCAAGGAAATGGAGGCGAAGTTCGAGACCCAGGACAGGAAGTTCAAGAGTCAGGAGAAGCCTGTCCAGGATAGGAACAAGAAGATCCGGGACATGACTGAAGAACTGCAGTCCAAGGACTTCGAGCTAGAGCAGCAGTAGTCGGTGATTGAGAGGCTTCGTTCCCAGAAGAGGGCTCTCAAGGCCAAGATAGAGACCTTGACCACTGGCATTGAGGAGAACAAGACCGCGATGGAGAACGCAGGTCTTACCTTTGTCGAGGAGGAGATTGATGCCGATGAGTAGACTTGACTACTCGTTTATCTTTTATTATCGTACTTGTTATTTGAGAACTTGTTATTAGACCATCCGACATGTGGATGGATTGCTACTTGTGTGTTTTACTTTGTGAACCGTGTTATCTTGTTGTTGAACTTTTATCTTTGTGTTGCATTCTTGTGTTTGCTTATGTGATGTAATGTGCATGAAAGCATCTATGGGTATCTCATTCTTATCTCTATTTGAACAAACCACAGATGCCTCCCCGTCGTGCAAACCCCAACCCCAACAACAACAACAACATCACTCCAGAAATGCAACAAATGATGACTGCTCATACTCAGCTAATGCAGATGACGACGACGTTCATCCAGAACCAAAACAACAACAACAACAACAACAACAATAACAACAACAATAACAACAATAACAACAGCAACAACCCACCGGGTTTTGATATGCTCACCAAGTTCTTGAGATTGAGGCCAGCGAAGTTCTCAGGAACGACTGATCCCATGGTGGCCAATGATTGGCTACGCTCAGTAAACAAGGACTTGGTAACCGTGGGTTGTACTGATGCTGAAAAGGTCAGATTTGCAGCACATCTGCTGGAAGGGCCAGCCGCCACTTGGTGGGACAACTTCCAGATCACCACTCCCATAGATGAAGTGACATGGGCTATCTTTGAGGATGGCTTTCGCACTGCTCATATCTCATTAGGAGTGATGATTCTAAAAAAGAAAGAGTTCCACAATCTGAAGCAGTGCCACCGCAACATGGCTGAATATATTGAGGAGTTCAACAATCTGGCGCGTTATGCACCGGATGAAGTGGACACTGATGCCAAGAGAAAGGAAAAATTTCTTGAAGGGTTGAATGATGAGCTGAATCTGCAATTGACTGTGGCATATGTTCCCACTTATCAGTCGCTCTGTGACAAGGCTGCTATTTTGGAGAACAAAATAAAGCAAGCTGAGAGTAGAAAGAGAAAGCACTCCGACAAGCACAGCTCGGGATCGTCTCACAAACGATCTCATTATGATGACAGTGGAAGCTCAGGATCCCACAAGCATGGGAAATTCAACAAGCATCACAACCACAACCGTCATGAAAACAAGCATCATCGCAGTCATGACAACGACAAGTACAAGAACCACAAGAGTGGACATAAGAGCCACCACAGTGGTAATGGAAGTGGAAGTGGAAGTCAGCCTGTTAAGAGAGACATCAGTCAGGTTGAATGCTTCAAATGCAAGAAGATGGGGCATTATGCAAATGACTGCCCCGAAAAGAAAGTTGAAGGACCTAACAAGCCCAACCCTTTTCAGAAGGGACAAGTGAACCACATCAATGTGGAGGAGGTCTATGAGGAGCTTGATGTTGTTGCTGGTAAGTTCAGACTCAATTCTATTCCAGCATTTGTACTCTTTGATATTGGTGCATCTCATTCATTCATATCAAGAGCATTTGTTGAAAGAAATGAACTACTGGTAGAAACTATTGGGTCTCCTATAAAAGTAAGTTCTCCTGGTGGAGAAATGTTAGTGAATTCAGGATGTCATGATCTAGTCATAGAATTTGGGAAGTATAAGTTTCCTGTTAACTTGATAATTCTAAACTCCCAAGGATTGGATGTCATTCTGGGAATGGACTGGATGACTAAGTACAAAGGAGTGATAGATTGTGCCAACCATACTATCTCACTCACAACTCCAGAAATTAAAAGGATCAGATTCAAGACCAACTTTGAAGCAAAAAGGAGTATGCTTAATTCTCTTAAGGGGGTTAGCATGGACAGTGTGCCAATTGTGAGTGAATATCCGGATGTGTTTCTGGAAGAATTGCCGGGAATGCCACCAGATAGAGATGTGGAGTTTCTGATAGATTTGGTACCAGGGTCTGAACCAATAGCAAAGAGACCATATAAAATGTCAGTTGATGAACTGAAAGAGCTCAAGAAACAACTTGGAGAACAGTTGCAGAAAGGATTTATTCAACCAAGTTCTTCATCTTGGGGAGCCCCAGTTTTGTTCGTGGAAAAGAAAGATAGAAGTCAAAGGTTATGCATAGATTACCGTTCACTCAACGAGGTGACTATCAAGAACAAATATCCTTTGCCTAGAATCAATGACTTGTTAGATCAGCTAGAAGGAGCTCGTGTGTTCTCGAAGATCGATCTGAGGTCAGGCTATTTTCAACTCAAGATAAGAGAACAAGACATACCTAAAACAGCTTTCACTACAAGGTATGGATTGTATGACTATACCGTAATGCCTTTTGGCTTGACCAATGCTCCAGCGTACTTCATGAATATGATGAACAAGGTGTTCATGGAATTCCTCGACAAGTTTGTTGTCGTTTTCATCGACGACATCTTAGTCTACTCCAAGAGCAAATAAGAGCATGAAGGACATTTGCGTTTGATACTTGAGAAGTTGAGAGAGCATAAACTTTATGCCAAATTCAGCAAGTGTGAGTTCTGGTTGGAGGAAGTTGGTTTTCTTGGTCATGTTATGACAAAGGATGGTGTAACAGTTGATCCTGCTAAGGTTTCAGCTGTGACTGAATGGGAATCTCCCAAGTCCGTGAAAGAAGTTCGTAGTTTCCTTGGCTTAGCAGGTTACTACAGAAGGTTCATTGAGAATTTCTCTAAGGTAGCTAAGCCCATGACTGAATTGTTAAAGAAAGACAAGAAGTTTGCTTGGTCTGAAGGTTGTGAACACAACTTTCAGGAGTTGAAGAAGAGACTTGTGACAGCACCAGTCTTATGTCTGCCAGATTTGGAAAAAGATTTCCAAGTATATTGTGATGCATCTCATCAAGGTTTGGGTGCAGTACTTATGCAAGACGGTAAAGTTGTGGCTTATGCCTCAAGACAACTCAAAACTCATGAGGTGAACTATCCTACCCATGATTTAGAGTTAGCCTCTGTTGTCCATGCACTAAAAACATGGAGACACTATCTTTTGGGAAAGCGTTGTGAAGTGTTCACAGATCACAAAAGTCTGAAGTATATCTTCACTCAGAAGGAAATCAATATGAGACAAATAAGATGGTTAGAACTTATCAAGGACTATGACTTAAGTTTGCAATACCACCCCGGTAAAGCAAATGTTGTAGCAGATGCTCTAAGTCGTAAGGTTTTTGTGAATGGCCTTACCAAAGGAGAATTGCTAGATGATTTGTGTGCCCAATTCAGAAAACTCAGATTGGAGATTGTGCTTGAAGGACATCTCATGTCTTTGGATGTTCAACCCACTTTGTTGGACAAGATCAGAGAAGCCCAGAAGACTGATAAGGAAATTGAAGAGATTAAGGAAAAGATTGGCAAAGGAAAAGCCAAAGAATTCCATGAAGACGAACAGGGTACTTTATGGCATGGGAAACGTATATGTGTTCCACAAGACCCAGAGTTGCGGAAACTGATTTTGCAGGAAGCACACAACTCACCATATTCCATTCATCCGGGTAACACCAAAATGTACATGGATATGAAAGAAAGATTTTGGTGGAATAATCTCAAGAAGGACATCGCCGAACATATTGCTTTGTGTGATGTGTGTAGTAGAGTGAAAGCGGAACATCAGAAACCAGCAGGTTTGCTTCAACCATTACCTATTCCTGATTGGAAGTGGGATAAGATTGGTATGGATTTCATTACCGGATTGCCAAGAACCCGGTCAGGATATGATTCTATTTGGGTAGTAGTGGATCGCCTAACTAAAGTGGCTCATTTCATACCCGTGAAGACAACCTATACAAGTGCTAAGTTGGCCAAGATATATATGAGTATAATTGTGTGTCTACATGGAGTGCCCAAGAGTATTGTGTCTGATAGGGGAACTCAATTCACTTCCCATTTTTGGAGACAGCTACATGAGTCATTGGGAACGAGGTTGGAATTCAGTACTGCCTTTCATCCTCAAACCGATGGACAAACAGAAAGGACTAATCAGATTCTAGAAGACATGTTGAGGGCATGTGCCCTAGACTATGGAGCCAGTTGGGATGAAAGTCTGCCTTACGCAGAGTTTTCTTATAACAACAGCTATCAAGCCAGCATTGAGATGGCACCGTTTGAGTTTCTCTACGGAAGAAAGTGTACCACCCCATTGTGATGGAATGGTGTGGGAGAAAGAAGTTTATTTGGGCCAGATCTTATCAAAGAAGCCGAAGAGAAGGTCAAGTTGGTTAAGGACAGGTTGAAGATAGCACAGTCCCGACAGAAAAGCTACGCAGATCCTAAGCGTAGAGAAGTCACCTACGAAGTTGGTGATAGAGCCTATCTTAGAGTGTCACCACTTCGTGGAGTGAAGAGATTCTGATTCAAAGGAAAATTGGCACCAAGATATGTTGGGCCATTCAAGATTCTGAGTCGCAAAGGAGAAGTTGCCTATGAAATTGAACTGCCAGAATCTCTGTCAGCTGTTCACAATGTGTTTCATGTGAGTCAACTTAAGAAATGTCATCCAGAAATGGAAGAAACTTCTTTGAAGGATACTATACCTTTGGAGGAGGTTCAACTGGAAAGTGATCTCACTTATGAAGAGAAACCTATCAAGATTCTTGAGACTGCAGAAATAGTCACAAGGACTAAGACTATCAAGTTTTGCAAAGTGCAGTGGAATCATCATTCCGAAGAGGAAGCAACATGGTAAAGAGAGGATGATCTTCGGAAAGACCACCCTCACCTATTTGCTAGCCAAACCGAATCTCGAGGGCGAGATTCACCTTAAGGGGGTTAGATTTGTAACATCCCTAAAATCGTGATTTCAAAGATTGCATATCATTCATGCATGCATATAGTTTTGAGATCAATTTCAAACCAATTTCAAGAAAACAGAAGCACTTAGTGCTATCATTTTATGTGAGTAAACTTAAATCAAATGACCATCCCCATTTGAGAGCTTAAGTGTTTTAAAACCAAGTTTGTTTGTTTCCTTGTTGATTGGATTGAGTGTGGAGTTTAAACAAAATTTATGCAAAATAAAAATGGTTCAAAACCATTTTCAAAACATTTTCAAATTAAGTGCTATAGCACTGTTTATTTTGATTATTCAAAAGGACCAAGCTTAAACAGAGAGACCACATGTTTTATGCCTTGAAATGTGACTGTTGCCCACTGCAAAATTCCTGAAAAGATTTGATTTCAATTTGAGTTTGAAATCATTTGGAAATCATTCCAGAAAATCAAAACAGAAATAGAAAAGGAATAAAGAAAAAGAAAAGGGCCGGCGCCAGACTTTGGGCCCAACAGTGAAACCAGCCCAGCTAGCCCACCCGGGTCCCCTCTCTCTCTCTCTCACGCGCAGACGCACCCAGCAAGACGCTGACACCCGGACGCCACTCCCCCTCTGTTCTATTCGCTGACAAGCGGGCCCCGTCCATGTCGTCATCGTCTTCCCCAGATTCCTCGCACGAACACCGCCGCTGGCCGTTGCTGCGTTGATTCCGCGGCGTAATTGGCATTGAATCACTGAGCGTTTCTTGTCGAGCCTCTGCCTACTTAAGCACCTCCCTCTCACGGCCATTTCCCCTCACCCAATTTCCTCTCCACGCCACCAGGCTGCTCGCAACTCGCTTGATGCTGCCGCTATTCCGACGACCTCGCCGACAAATTCCGGTGAGCAACGTGCCCCCCTCTATCCATGGTTCATACTAGCTTGCTCTGCAGCTCCGTTCGCATCTACTGACGTCTTTCATTTTCTCGCGCATGGTCTGTAGCCTCGGCAACGACAACGACTGAGCGCCGCAGCTCTCTGCTCGAACTCCGGCGACCTCTCCCCGTAAATACCAGCCGCCCCTTGCCCTCTGCTTGTTACGCCTAGGACCCTTAGCATCTTGCGCATCTAACGGTGCCTTCCTCTTGTCTTAGCGCGACGCAGAACCTCGCCAATGTCGACCAGCAGCCGTACCCGACGCGTTCACGAACTCCGGCGAGGAATCCCCGACGAGTCCGAGCGCCCCTTGCCAAGCCACCGCCATGTTGAGCTTTACCTCGTCCCTGCGGTTCTGGTGAGCACCCTCTCCCCTCCCCGGGCGACCTAGAATGCCGGCACCGCCACTAGCAGAGCGCTCCGCCGCTCGCCGTCGCCGCGCGCCGCCAAACTTTGGTCGTTTGATCAAGGGCCGTTGGATCTAGATCCAACGTGTGCGATAGAATCACTTAACGAAACGCTACGTTAGATCTGAGCCGTACGCGATCACTTAAATCCAACGATCTGCGTCGACCGATCTGTGCGAATCGGTACGCGCCAATAGGATAGCGCCGCGTGGCAGTGAGTTAGATTTAAAACAGATTTCGAATCAGATTTTAGTTCAAATTTGTTTTGTTTGTAACTTTTGATTCCCACGTTAGATTTTGGCAAATTTTATACCGCTGGAATCAGGAGAGCAAGCCCTTTCTAATTATGAAATGTGTTTAATGTTTAGCTTCTGTTAAAATGGTTTCTTTTGCAAAAACATGTGTAGGGCTTATTTAGTTATATGAATTGTTTAGGAATTGTTTTAGTGTTAAACAAAATTTGGTTTGGCAAAGTTTTGACTTGTTTAGAATTCAGTACTATGCACTTGCTTGGTTGAGTTTTAAAAATCATTCCCTAGCACCTTGCATGCATGCATATATATTTTTGATTGTATATGTTTTGTATGTGATTGTGGCTATATTCTATGTGTAGATTTTGGTGCTAGTGATTGTGATTGTGAAGAGTGCTACTCTCCCAACTACCAAGGCAAGTGGTACTTCATGAATATTTCTATCCCTATATTTGTATACAAGCATTAGAAATATTTTTCTAAGTCTTGCATGTTACTATTTTTATCAAATGCCATGTTGGGAAATCCTAAGTAGTTGTAGAATTGCTAGGAAATTTCTAAGTAAAGTTACTATCTATGCCATGCTTAGCCTAGCTAGTAGCAAACAAGGGTTGGTGAAATATACATGCTATGATGAAAATATTTCTAAGTCTTTGGACTTATGTCTTTCTTAATAAAACAACTAAGTCAATGAATCACCTGGGTGGAATGGGACTTGATTGGTGGTTTTGGTTGAGTGGTTACACAAGGCCCATGGCTATGGTTTACCTTGTGTATCTCACTTGTGGAAAGCCACCCAGGAAGAAAGGGATTTTAGAGGCCAAGTGTTGAGAAGCTTCTAGTGCAGCCACTTGGCAATATGGGCTCTGCCTGGATCACATAGGTTGCTAGAACTTAGTCATTTGGACAGTTGGTGGTAGTGGGATGATAGGTTGGAACACGTCCATTTGGCTAAGGGAAGGCTTCTGAAAGGTCCTGTCTTGGTGAAACCAAGTCTGGTGGGGAAAGTGCACAACCTCTGCAGATGGAAAAATCTAAGTACTTAGCCAAGTCCATGGCAATGGACAACTTGAGCATCAAGGCATGGAAGCTATCAAGAATCTCATCATTCCAACTTCTAAGTAAAAACTTGTGGGTGAACAAGGGTGAAGGACCTCAATGTCTATTGATGGTTCCTTGGGTAAAGTTTTGACAAAGAAAAACTTAGTGATTTCAACTAATAGGAAAAACCTATTTTGAGCAAAGCAAGCCAAGCTACACTTAGCCAAATTGCATATAGTAATATAGTCCACCTAAAATTTACTAAGGTATCACTTACCAATACTATTCCAAAGTATTGACCCACTGTGGCTGTAACTTGTGATGTTGCAGGTTACTCTGATGAGGATTAGGTGTCATGAGTCTACACTCAACATGTTTGCCTGTGGCACATGAAGATGAAGACTTATATTTATTTACTTATTCAAACTCTTGTATTAGGCCTGTGGCCTTTGAGTTGTAAAGACAATGTTTAACTCTGGAATGGATGTAATAAATGACCTTTGTATCTGTGTACTTCATCTTAAACTGTGGATGCTAGCAATGATCCAGGGACTAGCATTGCAATCATAGGGATCCTTTTACTTTACAAAGGAGGGATCTTACACATACATACTGATGTATGTGGACCAATGAGCACGATAGCCAGAGGAGGATATCACTACTTCATTACTTTCATAGATGATTTAAGTAGATATGGTTATGTCTACTTAATGAAGCATAAGTCTAAAACTTTTGAAAAGTTCATGGAGTTTCAGAGTGAGGTAGAGAATCAACATGGAAAGAAAATAAAGGCCTTGCGATCTGATCGTGGAGGTGAATACTTGAGTCATGAATTTAGCAATCATCTTAAGGGTTGCGGAATTGATCCATAGCTCACGCCGCCCGTAACGCCTCAAAGACATGGGGTCTCCGAACGGCGCAATCAAACTTTGTTGGACATGGTTCGATCGATGATGAGCCAGTCGGATTTACCATTATCATTTTGGGGATACGCTCTAGAAACAGCAGCTTTCACACTTAACAGGGTACCATCTAAATCCGTAGTTAAGACACCATATGAGATGTGGACTGGAAAGAATCCCATCTTGTCTTTTCTAAAGATTTGGGGTTGTGATGCATTTGTCAAGCGACTTCAGTCGGACAAGCTAACACCCAAATCGGATAAGTGTATTTTCATGGGATATCCGAGGGAAATCTTAGGTTATTACTTCTATAATTGAGAAGAGGGAAAAGTGTTTGTCGCTCGTAGCGATGTTTTCCTAGAGAAAGAGTTTCTCACAAAGGGAACTAGTGGAAGGTTGGTGCAACTTGAAGAAGTTCAAGATGAGCCAGTCGGGGATGCTTCTACGAGTGATGCTATTGTAGCAGAACAAGTTGAGGAACCCGTGGGAATAGAAGAACCACAACCACGAAGGTCAGCGAGGCTTCGCGAAGCGCGGGAATTATTATTGTTAGACAATGATGACCTACGACCTATGCAGAAGCGATGGTGAACCCAGACTCTGAGAAACGGATGATCGCCATGAGATCTGAGATAGAGTCCATGAGAGACAATCAAGTTTGGAACTTGGTTGACCTGCCTGATGGTTTTAAAGACATCGAGTGCAAATGGGTCTATAAGAAGAAGATTGATATGGATGGAAATGTTCACATCCATAAAGCTCGACTTGTTGCAAAAAGTTTTCGACAAGTTCAAGGAGTTGATACGATGATACTTTCTCGCCCGTAGCGATGCTTAAATCTATACGGATAATTCTAGCCACTGCTGCACCTTTTGACTATGAAATATGGTAGATGGATGTCAAGACGGCTTTCCTAAATGGAATCCTAACTGAGGACGTGTATATGATGCATCCCGAAGGTTTTGTTGATCCAAACAATGCTGGAAAGGTATGGAAACTTCTAAAGTCTATTAATGGGATGAAGCAAGAATCTCGGAGTTGGAACATTCGATTTGATGAAGTTGTAAAGGAGTTTGGCTTCATAAAAAACGAACAAGAACCTTGTGTTTATAAGAAGGAAAGTGGGAGAGCGCTGGTATTTCTAATCTTATATGTAGATGACATATTGCTAATTGGAAATGATAATCCTATGCTCGAGTATGTTAAGACCTCGTTGAAAAATAGTTTTTTGATGAAGGACTTGGGAGAAGAGACATATATTCCGGGCATCAAGATCTATAGAGATAGATTAGGAGGCTAATTG
Organism: Avena sativa; assembly: GCA_916181665.1. Lineage (NCBI taxonomy): Eukaryota > Viridiplantae > Streptophyta > Magnoliopsida > Poales > Poaceae > Avena > Avena sativa. Next base: position 136,763,377 of record OV702295.1, read on the forward strand.
GATTAAGCCAGAGTACATATATTGACAAAGTGTTGAAACAGTTCAGCATGGAAGAGGCTAAGAAGGAGTTCTTGCCCATGTCTCACGGCATAAAACTCAGCAAGACTCAGTGTCCTTCGACTACTGATGAGCGTGAGCGCATGAGCATGGTTCCATATGGTTCGGCTATTGGATCCATCATGTATGCAATGATATGTACTCGCCCAGATGTTTCCTATGCTCTAAGTGTTATGAGCAGATATCAGGATGATCCAAGTGAAGGTCACTGGACAGCGGTAAAGAACATCCCGAAGTACTTGAACAGCAGTAAAGGATGATCCTAGTTTATGGAGGTGAGGATGAACTTAGTGTAAGGGGTTACACAGATGCGAGTTACCTTAATGACTCAGATGACTCCAGATCTCAATATGGTTATGTGTTTGTCATGAATGGTGGTGCTGTGAGTTGGAAAAGTTCCAAGCAAGATATAGTGGCCTCCTCTTCAACAGAAACTGAATATATTTCCGCCTCGGAGGCTGCAAAGGAAGCAGTTTGGATTAGGAATTTCCTGATCGCTCTTGGTGTGGTTCGGGGCGCGTCCAATCCCATGGACGTTTATTGTGACAACAATGGTGCTATTGCACAAGCCAAGGAGCCTAGACAGCACCAGAAGAACAAACATATTCGCATGCGTTACCATCAGATTCAAGAGTTCATTGAGGATGGTAGTGTCATGATATGCAAAATACATATGGACTCAAATGTTACTGATCCCTTTACAAAGCCACTCCCACATCCTGCGCATGAGGCGCACACAAGAGCAATAGGTATTAGATACAATCTAGATTGACTCTATTGCAAGTGGGAGACTGAAGGAAATATGCCCTAGAGGCAATCATAGAGATGATTATATTTCTTATGTGTCCATGAGTTATTGTAATGTTCATTGAATATCCATATCAGGCAACTTGTATTGATTGGCAATTATGTGAATTGTTTGTGAAACTCTTTACTTGTATGATTATCCAAATAGTTGTCCCTAGTCGGAGTTCATGTGAGGAAACACGTGAATATTAGACTAGCACATCGACTGGTTGGACTATGTTTCGCAAGTCATAGACATAGAGATGTCAAACTAATGATGTGGACACATGTTATGAACATGGGATTGGACTTACCCAACTTGAGACTGACAATTATACTTGCAGCTCTCTCTAAACATCATGTACGTTTTGTCCTTAGACCTGAGATTGTCGCATGTACTTGAGATGTGGATCGACCTACTTTGGGGCTATCAGACGCTGCTCCGTAACTGGGTAGTTATAATGGTATCTTTCGGGTTTGTCCTGAAGCATGCTGCAAGGCATGGTCAATCAAGATGGGATTTTCCCCTCTCTACTTGAGAGATATATCTTTGGTCCCCTTGAGTGATCGAATCCAGACATGGTCGTGCTACATAAGGTTAAGAGTTAACCTAGTAAAGGGATTCTAATCACAGTATCGAGAAAGGGAGGTCAACTTAGACCTAGACCAAATATCGTGAGGCAAAGGGAAAGACATGTACGAAACCTTGTGATGGTTCGTCCGGTATGATCTTTTTATGCATTTAGGAGTTGGCACGTCTTGCTAGAGGCCGCTACCAAGTATTGATGTAATAAGTGTATTTGTGTCATGTCTACATCGTATATGAACCTATAGGGTCACACACTTAAGGGGTTGGAAGCCTAATGAGGATTGGATCTGAATTAGACCAGGCTTAGGCTACTAATGGGCTGCTAATGTAGAAGCCCACTAGGGACGCCTATATAAGAGAGGGCGGGCCGAGCTGACCAGGGTGAGACCATTCTACCCAGCCGCCACTCCTCACGCCTGGGTCGCGCGTGCGGACCTAGAAGTCTGGCGTCTGACGCTTCCACCCCGCACGTGTGGATACCTCGGAGGTGCTGCATCTGTGGAACTTGGACGAGTCGCGCAAGAGGATATGCTCATGGGAGGATGATAAGGAGGAGACATAGAACGTTTGCACTGCCTCGACGTGCTTCATCAATTTCCGCAACTACGCGTCTAGTGGTAATCCCGTGATCTATGACAACAGTATTTCTGGTTTACGCGGTAGAATTTTTTTGATTTGCGCTAGTGTATCCTACCCGTATCCCTTTAGCTTTTGTGCAGTAGAGAGGAGAATCCTCAAATTCATAGCCCTGTCGGTAAAGTTGCTACCATTCATCACAAGTTTCTCTCTCCATGAACACATTGAAATTAAAAGCAGGTGGTGCCATCTAAAACAGAATTTGTAAAGTTTAGACTAAGTTTGTGATAGATCGAGTTCAACTAATCGAAATTATGAATGAACTCCCACTTAAAAACGACATCCACCGTGTCTTTTTGGTGATTACATGAACCAAATCCACTCTGTTTTCATTGCCTAGAATACTCTAGTTTTCACTTTTATTGTTCTGTGAGTGATCACTTTTGCTAGCACTATGTTTAGCCTTAGTTTTCTTCTTTTTTTTGCTTATAACTTTTAGTGGTTCTTTGTGGATTTGTGAGACAATCTCACTGATCTTTCTCGATTTTATTTGTGAGTTGTTTCAAATAAGTCAATTGGTGTTGAAGAAGAGTAGAAAGTTTCATGCTTATAGTGGTACAAAAGGGAGCTTATTTTGAATGTGGCTTAGAATCTATCATGTCTCCTTATGCTTAGTGATTATTTTTGTAGCATGACTTTTTCTATCATCTCCATCACTTTTTCTGATTCCCATGATGAGGAGGGAGTAGTTCTTCCTCGAGGCTAAGGGCTCTACCGGTAGCTATGTGTTCATCTCTCTCTATGCATGACCTTATTGAGATCATGAGCTTTGTAATCAAGTAGATCTACTTTGCTACTCAAGTGCTTTAATAGATCTCCGGCTCTCCCCACATGTATGAAAGTGACAGCATGCATACCGTGGTGGCACTTAGGCTAGAGTCTACATAAATACTCAAGTGCTTCAATAGATCTCTGCTCTCCCCACGTGTGTGAAAGTGACAGCCTGCACACCGTGGTGGCACTTAGGGTAGAGTTCATAAATCCTTATCATGAGTATAATTGGAGTTGGATGTCTCTATGAAATTGAGGTCTTAGTTGGAACCATCTAGCGCCCAAGGTGACAGTGCAGGGTTATCTACATTGGGGAAAGCGGACTTTGAGCTGTGTTGTTATATCCCTACTATGGATTAGAGTGTCGAACCGGAGAGTAGTACAGGGTAGAATCATGAAGAGAATATATTTATTGAGAGAGTGTTCACTAGTGAAAGTATGATCCCTAGGCCTTGTTTCTAAGCATTGAAACACCGTTTGCATCTAGATCTGTTACATGTTTGCTTGCTTCCACCTTTTTTTAGTTTGCCTTTAGTCTCTCCCACGTCAACAAGTCAGAATCTCTTTTCTAGCAATGTTACCTGTTTTATTTCACTACCTCTTAGCCGAATGTAGTGACCTCGGATCGATAAGGATCCTAAGTCCCTATGATTAACATGCTAGTCCCTGGATCATTAGCTAGCACTCACAGTCGATGAAATATCATGTAAAACACAAAGTCTTTATTACACGGAGAATCCAGAGTATGAATTTATTACAAAAATTACTTAGCATTATGCTAGCTCAAATAATAGCGGAAACATAAAAGCAGCATGAGTCCATCAAAGCCCAGGCTTGTCGAGTGTAGACCCGCAATCCCTACGCACCTTTCAATCTTCGGATTCTTCACATAAGACATGCAGCCAACAAGTTGGGTCAATACTTTGAATGTATTGGCAAATTACACCAAGGAGAGAAAAGACTATCTCTACATGCAAGGCTGATATAGGCTATAGAGTTCATTTGCTCAAAGCTAGTTTTCTTAAGTAGAGAGAAGAAGAGAAGATTGTCCTACTTTGTAAACATTTGCTTAGATAAAATAAGGTCGAGTGGCACACGAGGATATTACGCACCAAGTGTCCAAACAACCGAACACTTGGATATTACGCACCAAGCATCACTTGGATATTACACACCAAGTTCCCAAATTCCCACCCATTAGCGATATTACGCACGCCATGGGGTTTCAAAACTTTGTTTTAGAAAAGATAGAGGAAGATCCTTCAGAGGCTCCATCCTTCAGACGCTCATTGTTGTTCTGTTACCGTGAACACGGCTGATCGATCAGATTGCCATACTCTCGAGAGTTTGTGCACTTTACCCACAATCCACGATCAAGCCCTTTAACAGACAAGACCATGGCGAGGCTTTCCCTTAGTATCCCCTCTACCTTCTGGATCCAACCGTGCCAAGAACCACCAAATGTTGGTACCCAGGTGAGGTTTCCCACTAAGTACTAGGACAAGATAGAGCCCATAATGTATTGTGGTTGCACTGGAAGCTTCTGAATTCTGAAACATGGCAGACTTCTTTGATTCCTGGGCGGCCGTCCTCCACCAAAATCTCACTCGTTGACCCGACAACCATTCCGCCTAGAAGAAAACTTAGTTTTATTTTGAAGTGGATTTGAGAAGAAAGTTTGCTCTAGAGAGCCTTTATACTTAGAAAAATTCTTTGTCTTTCGAACCCCCCAACGGTACTTTGTATATAGAGCATAGCAAGCAATACTTAGCAAAAACAGGGGTAACCTATTAGGATGGAAATCTAAGTATAGAGCTACTCATGGAATACTACAAAATCATCGCACTTTGCAAAATAATACTAAGGAAAAAAATTCTACTAGAATATCCTACACATGCATACTATAGAATTTTGAAGATCACATGCATAGAATCAAAACTGGGACAAAGAACAAGTGGTGTAACTTGCCTTGATCCGAGCAGCACTCTACACAATAGCACTCCTTAGCGCACTCCGAGCAATCTAACGAATCACAAACATAGATCTGATCACAACTTGCGCAAAGCATATCACAAAGAAAATCATGCATGCATGCAACATGGTATTTTATGCAAGGTTGGTTCTTCTAGATTGATCAAGGTAGCAAGTTTGTGTTGTGATAGTGTAAGGGTGTCAGTAGGATTGATTTTCCCAAGGGTTTAGATCTAATAGAGTCGCTAAAACAAATCCTAGGATTATAAGGAGATCAAACCATCTAATTAGCACCATACTAGATCTAATGATCTTAAGCAAAGTTGTCTAATTTTGTCCAGTAGGCATTATGGAAACAAGGTCATTGCAACAAGAATCAATTAAAACAGAATTTTAATTATTTTTCTATAGAATAAACACTCCAATCTAGTGATTAAAATCTACACCTAAAACATTGCTGTAAACCTGGGATATTATTGCAGATTTGGATTCTACATAAAATTAGGAATCCAACGGTGTATTACAAGCTAAATTTGGCCAAATATTTGATTTTATATGATTTTCGCAAGTTTGAATCTAAATCTGCAAACAGATCTGATCCTCACTCAAAATCTTGCCAAGTGTCAGCGTCTGATTTGGTCCAGCTAGGCGACGCAGCACTGACGCGTGCGTGCTGACGCGTGCGGCCACGTGGCACGCCGCTATTCGCCGATACCCCTTCGGTATACTTCTAATCCTAGCCGCAGGTGGCAAATCGGACGGACGAGAGGACGCGGTGACTCACCGTGGTGGCGACGGCGGCGATGAGCGGCGGGGTGCGTCTGGTGCTCTCGGTCTTGCTCGTGTCTCCGTCTGCGCCCCTCGCTTCCCCTTCCGTTGGCATGGCCCCGCCAATCCTCCCCGTCTCCGGCGACGCGTCGGCGAGAAATTGCCGTTGATCTGCAGCAGTGGAGAGAGGGAAAAGTGCACGGGGCGAATCAGTGGTGAACGAGGGAAAGTTTTAGAGGAAGGAAGGAGCAAGGGGGAGTCCCGAGCGTCTCGGTGAGGTCTAACCCGATGGCGGCGGCGCGAGCTTTCGTATGGCTAGGGTTTTCGAAGGGAAAAATCGAACGAGGGGAGCCGAGGGTAGCGAGGTTTATATGGGGGTGGAGACTTGGGCGAGGGGTTCACAACCGCCGCAAATCCTACCGGATTCGGTCCGTAGGCGTGCTGCAGGAGGAGTCCTGCTCGAGGTAGGGGATGACCCCGTGGGTCCCGGCTATCAGCGGCGGGGGGAGAAGGTGGGCTGGCGCGGGCACGGGTAGTTAGCTGCCGCGCGGGCGCGGGTGGGCTGGCGCTGCGGCCCAGTTAGGTAGGTTGCCCATTTTTTTCCCTTTTAACATTTTTCCTTATTCTGTTTTAATAAAACCTAAATAAATTTTGCCCACTAAGTCCAAACTTGATGAAAATTGTTTCTAAATTATTATAAAATTATGGTGGTCAACATAGGGCCATAGTATAATGTTTTACAAGGTTTTTTTTTGAAGGGGCAACTTGACCTACTATAATAATGCTTACATATGGCAAAACACTATTAGGGTTTTGCTAGGTTTAGGTGTTTAGGATTTGTTGTTAAAATTCATATGTAGAATGCAATGATGCAAGGATGATGCATGGAACTAATAACATCCTAATATAAAATCTGGGATGTTACAAACCTACCCCCCTTAAGAGGAATCTCGTCCCCAAGATTCGGGTTGGCTAGCAAATAGGTGTGGGTGCTCTGCCCTCATGTCTTCTTCACGCTCCCACGTAGCTTCTTCCTCGGAGTGGTGGTTCCATTGTACCTTGCAGAATCTTATAGTTTTGGTGCGGGTAATCCTTTCAGCTGTTTCCGGTATTTTGATGGGTTTTTCCTCATAGGTAAGGTCATTCTCCAATTGAACCTCATCTAGGGAAATGGTGTCTCTTAGCGGTGTTTCAGCCATCTCCGGGTGACACTTCTTTAGTTGTGACACATGAAACACATCATGAACAGTCAGTCCTTCCGGTAACTCCAACTGATAAGCAACTTCTCCTCTACGGGCCAGAACCTTATATGGTCCTATGAATCGTGGGGCTAACTTGCCCTTGATTCCGAACCTCTTAACTCCTCGTAGGGGTGAAACTCGGAGATACGCACGGTCCCCTATTTCATAGGCCACATCTCTGCGCTTGGAATCAGCGTAACTCTTCTGTCGGGATTGGGCTACCTTTAGCCTATCCTGAATCTGTCGTACCTTTTCTTCGGCATCCTTTATCAAGTCAGGTCCAAAAATACCGCGTTCACCAACTCCATTCCATAGCAATGGAGTCCTACACTTCCTGCCATATAGAACTTCAAACGGAGCCATCTTGATACTTGTCTGGTAGCTGTTGTTGTATGAGAACTCAGCATATGGCAGGTTATCGTCCCAACTAGACCCATAGTCTAGTGCGCAAGCTCTCAACATATCTTCCAAAATTTGATTCACCCTTTCTGTTTGGCCATCTGTTTGAGGGTGGAAGGCAGTACTGAATTCTAGTCGGGTCCCAAGAGACTCATGTAGTTGTCGCCAAAACTTTGAAGTAAACTGGGTGCCTCTCTGACACAATTCCCTTGGGAACACCATGTAGGCTTACAATCCTTGACATGTATATCTTAGCGAGCTTAGCACTTGTATATGTGGTCTTTACGGGGATGAAGTGAGCCACCTTGGTGAAGTGGTCGACCACTACCCAGATAGAATCAAATCCAGAACGAGTCCGAGGCAATCCCGTGATTAAATCCATGCCTACCTTGTCCCACTTCCAGTTGGGTATAGGTAGTCGTTGAAGTAGTCCTGCCGGTTTCTGATGCTCGGCTTTAACTCTATTGCATACATCACACAGAGAAATATACTCTGCAATATCTCTTTTTAGGTTATTCCACCAGAATCTATCCTTCACATCCATGTACATCTTCGTGTTAACTGGATGAATTGAGTATGGCGAATCATGAGCTTCTTGTAAAATCATCTTCCTGATATCGGGGTCATTGGGAACGCACAAACGCTTCCCATGCCAGAGGGTTCCTTGTTCGTCCAGACGAAATTCTTTAGTCTTCCCTTCACTTATCCTGATCCTTATTTCTTCCAACTCTTTATCTCCCTTCTGTGCTTCCTTGATTCTCTCTTGGAAGGTGGACACTATTTCCATAGTCGCTACGTGTCCTTTCGGAACCATCTCTAGCCTGAGATCCCTGAATTGCTTGCATAAATCCTCTGGAAGTTCCCCTGTGGTAAGTCCATTCACATACACCTTACGACTTAAGGCATCAGTCACCACATTTGCCTTTCCAGGATGGTACTATAAATCCAAGTCATAATCCTTAATTAGTTCAAGCCATCTTCTTTGTCTCATATTCAATTCCTTTTGGGTGAAGATGTACTTCAAACTTTTATGATCGGTGAACACATCACAATGTTTGCCCATGAGGTAGTGTCTCCATACCTTGAGTGCATGAACCACAGATGCAAGTTCCAAATCATGTGTGGGATAATTGTGTTCGTGGTTCTTAAGTTTTCGGGAGGCATAGGATACCACCTTCCCATCCTGCATCAATACACTTCCAAGTCCTTGTCGAGAAGCGTCACAATAGACTTGAAAATCCTTCTAGATATCAGGAAGACACAGTACTGGCGCCGTTACAAGGCGTTTCTTCAACTCTTGAAAACTTGCTTCGCATGCCTCGGTCCATAGGAACTTCTTTTCCTTCTTTAATAGTTCCGTCATGGGTTTTGCTATTTTGGAAAAGTTCTCAATGAACCTCCGGTAATATCCTGCGAGGCCCAAGAAACTCCTAATATCTCCCACATTCTTGGGTGACTCCCATTCTGTCACGGAAGCTACCTTACTAGGATCTACGGCAACTCCTTTTTCTGACACAACATGACCAAGGAATCCCACTTCCTTTAACCAGAACTCGCATTTTCTGAATTTGGCATACAACTTGTGTTCTCTTAGCTTCTCCATGATAAGGCGCAGATGTTTCTCATGTTCCTTCTCATCCTTAGAGTATATAAGTATATCATCTATGAATACCACGATAAACTTGTCCAAATATTCCATGAACACATTGTTCATCATGGTCATGAAGTATGCTGGGGCATTGGTTAGACCAAAAGACATCACAGTGTACTCATACAATCCGTATCTTGTGGTGAATGCTGTTTTGGGCACATCCTGTTCTCAAATCTTCAACTGAAAATAGCCTGATCGTAGATCGATCTTTGAGAACACACTGGCTCCTTTTAACTGGTTAAACAGGTCATTGATGTTGGGTAGAGGATACTTATTCTTGATCGTTACCTCGTTTAACGAGCGGTAATCCACAACCAGCCTCTTGGTTTTATCCTTCTTCTCCACAAATAGGACGGGTGCCCCCCAAGATGACGCGCTGGGTTGGATGAATCCCTTGTCCAATTGTTCCCTAAGCTGTTTCTTGAGTTCCTTTAACTCGTCCACATCCATCTTGTATGGTCTCTTGGCTATCGGCCCCGTGCCTGGCATCAAGTCAATGAGGAACTCGATATCACAGTCGGGTGGCATTCCTGGTAGTTCTTCCGGGAAGACATCTGGGTATTCCTTTACAATAGGTGCCTCCTCCAAGCTAATCCCCTTAAGAGAGTTCATCATGACTTCTTTAAGTGCAAAATTCGACTTGATACGAATCATCTTCCCTTCTGGTGTGGTGAGCATGACAGTTCTTTTGGCACAATCTATGACTCCTTCATATTCGGTCATCCAATTCATGCCCAAGATGATGTCTAATCCTTGTGATTCTAGAACTACTAGACTTGTGGGAAAGATGTGTGTCCCAATCCTTAGTTCTAGTCCCCGGCAACCGGAGTTTGCCACTATTTCTCCCCCAGGAGAACTTACCCTTAGAGGAAAGTTTATAGTCTCCGTTGGTATCTTGACTCTATCCACAAATACCTTTGATATAAATGAATGCGATGCACCAGTATCAAAAGAACAACTGCGGGAATAGAATTGAGTTTGAACTTACTAATCACAGAGTCTGGCGCATCACAAGCATCCTCCATAGAAACATGATTCACCGTGGCTTTGACAAACGGATTTGGCTTCTTCCCATTTCCATTGCCATGGTTGTGTCCATTTCCATTCCCATTGCCATTGCCATTATTCCTCTCGGGGCAAGAGGTTGCATAGTGCCCTGTCTTGTTGCACTTAAAGCATGTCACCTCACTGAGATCCTTTCCATTGCTGCCATTGCCATTGCGGTGTTTATGCCCATTGTGTTTGTGGCCACCATGGTTATGACCGTTATGGTTGTGGCCATTATTGTTATAAGGCGGTGGTGAGGAATTGCGCTGCTTCTGGTACGGAACAGAGTGTTTGTGAGGGTTAGATTTCCTCTTGTGGTTTTCTATGCTCTTCCTCTTTGACTCAACCACAATGGCTCTGTCCAGGAGTTCCTGAAAGTTGTCAAATTTCTGAGCCACAAGATGAATGGATATCTCATCATTGAGCCCTCTTAAGAACTCCTCCTGTCTCTTGGCATCAGTGGAAACATCATCGGGTGCACAGCGGGCTAGCTTATTGAAAAGCTCTCCATACTCGGTGACAGAACGGTGCAGCTGGTGTAGGTCACAAAACTCGCGCCTCTTCAGAGTCATGACACCAACAGCCACATGATGAGTGCGAAAAGCTAACTCAAACTGTTCCCAAGTGATAGCATCTATATCCGGGTGGGTGACTTGGTAGTTATCCCACCATTCTGCAGCAGGTCCTTCAAGCTGGTGTGCGGCATAACGCACCCTGTCGGCTCCGACAGCTTGCACGGTGTCTAGCTTCTTGTTGATTGTACGCAGCCAGTCATCAGCGATGATTGGTTCAGTGCTGCTAGTGAAGGTAGGTGGGTTCAGCCTCAAAAACCGAGTCAAGCGATCCTGTTGAGGAGGTGGCGGAGGTGGTGGTGGCGGCTGGTTGTTGTTGTTGTTGTTGTTGTTTTGCATGTTCTGAGTGAGCAGTTGGATCAGCTGGTTCTGAGTGGCCAAAAGTTGTGCTATTTCTGGTGGGATTTCAGAGTTCGCACGTCTTGTCGGCATCTGTGGGGTTTAAGAGAATAGTTAAGAAATAGACAGAAAGACTAAGTAGTAAACTCCTACCCTTATGAAAACACACCAAGCACACAAGGCACACAAGACATAACAACACGCTTAACACAGAAAATAACCAAGTTTAACTAAACCAGACTTGTCTTGGTATTTATTACAATTGCGAATAACGTTCTACTTTAGAATTAAAGGTGGTCCAACTATTACACATCTTCCACGCCTTCCTCTTCCTTGTCCTCGAACGAGTAACCTTCCTACTCTAGAGTTGTCTTGTACAACTCCATCTCCTTTGTGGTGGCTTCAAGCTTCTCCTGGAGGTTCTTTATCTCATCCTGTAGCTTCTTGGTAGTGGCTTGCAGCTGCTCCTGAAGTCCCTCCTTCTCGCTTTGTAGCTCCTCCACTAAACTTGACTTCTTTGCGGCTTCAAGTTGCTTTGCCAAGTCCCTCTTGGAAGCACGCACATCGTTGATTATCTTGCAAAGGCCTTCAGTTTGCACTTCATCTCCATCGATCTGCTATTTGAGTTCCCTAATTCTCTTGTTTTTATTTATCACCCTCTTCTCTTGGTTAGCGAACTTCTTCTCTTGGTCCTGGAATTTTATCTCTTGGAGCTTCATTGCCTCCTCCTGCTGCTTGATCATTTCTTCCTTCTCCTTGATGAGGGCGCATAGCTCGTCGTTCTTCAACATCTCGAGGAAGGTACCCTTTTCAAGGTCATGGATGTGGCACTCCAAGTCTTGATATTGTGTTCTTCGGCGCTTGGTAGAAGTTCTTTCCTCAAAGGTTAATTCCATGGGAATTCCTTCCTCATCTCGTCTTCCAAAGAGGCCGCTGCAGTGTCCTTGGAGAGCTTCATGATGACGTCCACATAGGCGACCAATGAGTTGCTGCAAGCTGATGCTAAGGGCCTTCTCCTTGGAATCGCTAACAATGTGGATTGCTATGTCTTCCTCCGGGTTCTTGCCTCGCTCTTTTCCTGGCTAGATGACCTTGACTCCCCAACAGCCGTTCTTGTGGAGTTTCTTCATTGTGCTCCCCTGGATTGTTGGGAGAGGAAGGTCCAAACGTGTGAGTAGATCCATGAGGCATCCACCAAAGCGAAGGGGCTCGATGTTCGCGACGGTGTCGTAGAGGAAGCTCGTCATCTTTGAGTTGGAAGAATGAAGGTTAGATACTTAAACAAGTAGAGGAAAGCAGATACTAGAAGTGCGGAAAATAACTTAGTAGAAAAACAAGTAAGGCACAAAAGTTAGAGGTGGTTCCAATCCTAGGGTCACGTCCTACAGGCAACGATGTGATCTGATACCATCTGTAGTGACCTCGGATCGATAAGGATCCTAAGTCCCTATGATTAACATGCTAGTCCCTGGATCATTAGCTAGCACTCACAGTCGATGAAATATCATGTAAAACACAAAGTCTTTATTACACGGAGAATCCAGAGTATGAATTTATTACAAAAATTACTTAGCATTATGCTAGCTCAAATAACAGCAGAAACATAAAAGCAGCATGAGTCCATCAACGCCCAGGCTTGTCGAGTGTAGACCCGCGATCCCTGCACACCTTTCAATCTTCGGATTCTGCACATAAGACGTGCAGCCAACAAGTTGGGTCAATACTTTGAATGTATTGGCAAATTACACCAAGGAGAGAAAAGACTATCTCTACATGCAAGGCTGATATAGGCTGTAGAGTTCATTTGCTCAAAGCTAGTTTTCTTAAGTAGAGAGAAGAAGAGAAGATTGTCCTACTTTGTAAACATTTGCTTAGATAAAATAAGGTCGAGTGGCACACGAGGATATTACGCACCAAGTGTCCAAACAACCGAACACTTGGATATTACGCACCAAGCGTCACTTGGATATTACACACCAAGTTCCCAAATTCCCACCCATTAGCGATATTACGCACGCCATGGGGTTTCAAAACTTTGTTTTAGAAAAGAGAGAGGAAGATCCTTCAGAGGCTCCATCCTTCAGACGCTCATTGTTGTTCTGTTACCGTGAACACGGCTGATCGATCAGATTGCAATACTCTCGAGAGTTTGTGCACTTTACCCACAATCCACGATCAAGCCCTTTAACAGACAAGACCATGGCGAGGCTTTCCCTTAGTAGCCCCTCTACCTTCTGGATCCAACCGTGCTAAGAACCACCAAATGTTGGTACCCAGGTGAGGTTTCCCACTAAGTACTAGGCCAAGACAGAGCCCATAATGTATTGTGGTTGCACTGGAAGCTTCTGAATTCTGAAACATGGCAGACTTCTTTGATTCCTGGGCGGCCGTCCTCCACCAAAATCTCACTCGTTGACCCGACAACCATTCCGCCCAGAAGAAAACTTAGTTTTATTTTGAAGTGGATTTGAGAAGAAAGTTTGCTCTAGAGAGCCTTTATACTTAGAAAAATTCTTTGTCTTTTGAATCCCCCAACGGTACTTTGTATATAGAGCATAGCAAGCAATACTTAGCAAAAACAGGGGTAACCTATTAGGATGGAAATCTAAGTATAGAGCTACTCATGGCATACTACAAAATCATCGCACTTTGCAAAATAATACTAAGGAAAAAAATTCTACTAGAATATCCTACACATGCATACTACAGAATTTTGAAGATCACATGCATAGAATCAAAACTGGGACAAAATTATGAACAAGTGGTGTAACTTTCCTTGATCCGAGCAGCACTCTACACAATAGCACTCCTTAGCGCACTCCAAGCAATCTAACGAATCACAAACATAGATCTGATCACAACTTGCGCAAAGCATATCACAAAGAAAATCATGCATGCATGCAACATGGTATTTTATGCAAGGTTGGTTCTTCTAAATTGATCAAGGTAGCAAGTTTGTGTTGTGATAGTGTAAGGGTGTCACTAGGATTGATTTTCCCAAGGGTTTAGATCTAATACAATCGCTAAAACAAATCCTAGGATTATAAGGAGATCAAACCATCTAATTATCCCCATACTAGGTCTAATGATCTTAAGCAAAGTTGTATAATTTTGTCCAGTAGGCATTATGGAAACAAGGTCATTGCAACAAGAATCAATTAAAACAGAATTTTAATTATTTTTCTATAGAATAAACACTCCAATCTAGTGATTAAAATCTACAGATAAAACATTACTGTAAACCTGGGATATTATTGCAGATTTGGATTCTACATAAAATTAGGAATCCAACGGTATATTACAAGCTAAATTTGGCCAAATATTTGATTTTATATGATTTTCGCAAGTTTGAATCTAAATCTGCAAACAGATCTGATCCTCACTCAAAATCTTGCCAAGTGTCATCGTCTGATTTGGTCCAGCTAGGCGACGCAGCGCTGACGCGTGTGTGCTGACGCGTGCGTCCACATGGCACACCGCTATTCCCCGATACCCCTTCGGTATACTTCTAATCCTAGCCGCAGGTGGCAAATCGGACGGACAAGAGGACGTGGTGACTCACCGTGGTGGCGACGGCGGCGATGAGCGGCGGCGGCGTCGGTGGAGATGGTCGGCGGTGCTCTGGTGGCTCCCCGAGGCGGTGATGTGGTCGGCGGGGTGCGTCTGGTGCTCTCGGTCTTGCTTGTGTCTCCGTCTGCGCCCCTCGCTTCCCCTTCCGTTGGCAAGGCCCCGCCGATCCTTCCCGTCTCCGGCGACGCGTCAGCGAGAAATTGCCGTTGATCTGCAGCAGTGGAGAGAGGGAAAACTGCACGGGGCAAATCAGTGGTGAACGAGGGAAAGTTTTAGAGGAAGGAAGGAGCAAGGGGGAGTCCCGAGCGTCTCGGTGAGGTCTAACCCGATGGCGGCGGCGCGAGCTTTCGTATGGCTAGGGTTTTCGCAAGGGAAAAATCGAACAAGGGGAGCCGAGGGTGGCGAGGTTTATATGGGGGTGGAGACTTGGGCGAGGGTTTCACAACCGCCGTGAATCCTACCGGATTCGGTCCGTAGGCGTGCTGCAGGAGGAGTCCTGCTCGAGGTAGGGGATGACCCCGTGGGTCCCGGCTGTCAGCGGCGGGGGGAAAAGGTGGGCTGGCGCGGGCGCGGGTAGTTAGCTGCCGCGCGGGCGCGGGTGGGCTGGCGTTGCGGCCCAGTTAGGTAGGTTGCCCATTTTTTTTCCCTTTTAACATTTTTCCTTATTCTGTTTTAATAAAACCTAAATAACTTTTGCCCACTAAGTCCAAACTTGATGAAAATTCTTTCTAAATTTTTATAAAATTAAGGTGGTCAACATAGGGCCATAGTATAATGTTTTACAAGGTTTTTTTTTGAAGGGGCAACTTGTCCTACTATAATAATGCTTACATATGGCAAAACTCTATTAGGGTTTTTCTAGGTTTAGGTGTTTAGGATTTGTTGTAAAAATTCATTTGTAGAATGCAATGATGCAAGGATGATGCATGGAACTAATAACATCCTAATATAAAATCTTGGATGTTACACCGAACTAGTGCACCTATACACCTGACAAGTGTATTGGGTGTGTTGGGGACACAAGAGACTTCTTGTATCTTGATTGCAGGGTTGCTTGAGAGGGATACCTTTGACCACTTCCTCCCTGAGTTCGATAAACCTTGGTTAATCCACTTAAGGGAAACTTGCTGCTGTTCTACAAACCTCTGCACTTGGAGGCCCAACAACTGTCTACAAGAATAGAAGTGTGTAGACATCACTTTCCACCTTAGAGCTTTACTTAGGGTTGCCGTGGCTAGGGTAGATCCTTCGTCTTGGAGCATTGGCTTGATGCTTGAGCTGAGGTATTCGAGTACCTCCTTATTGCAACTACCTTGCAGTGGTGGTTACCTAACTAAGCTGTAAGAGTTTACTCTGGTTAGGTTTAGCGGTTAGCGACACTTATTTCTTCGTCCTCAGTCGGGGTAGAGGATGTAAGCTTCAGGGAGGTTGTCTTAACTTGGACTCTTTGTGTTGTTTTGATTCGATGATGGAGTAGACTCGTTGGTTTTAGGCCTCCTCATATTCGGGATTTTGGGGTATTTGTTTTATGGCAAGGACTTCCTGTTGGTTCGGCAGAGGGTTGGATGGGATCATTGTAGATTTCTTTCAGTGGCCATCGTGCTGAGGAGAGGTTTCAATTTATTGGTTTACGAGTGTTAGCAGTCGGCATACACAAACAAGGGGGTCGAAGTGATGACTGGGTTCCTGCACCAATAACAGGGTTATTGCAGTACTTGTAGCTGCTAATATTTAAAGAGTTTGTCTCGATGGGAGCTCGGCGAACACGACCCCACAGCCACATTGTCAATGCGGCCACGTTCGCACCCAAATTGTGGTTTGGAAATAGCCTATTCTATAATTTTCTAGGATAAATGAATTTAAGATGATTTGTAATAACTACTACTAGGACTGGAAGAAAACTAGAACAAAAGTAAAAATAGAAAGAGGTGAATGTAATGAGATGAAATATTAATGCTATGATTCCTCAAGTATTGTTGTGTATACCGGTGTGTATGATAAGTGCTTATGGAATAGCTTTAAACTGTACTTGTGCAGGTCCCTCAAATATTGTTGTCTCCCACGATTGGTATGTGGAACCTAGACAACACAATTGTCCACACCCTCTTCAAACATGGGTCATCTCGTAAGAGAATGGTGTATTAAGGTAACAAGACCAATCAAGGTAAACAAGAGCAAAGGCATTAAGTTCTATGGACAACCGTACTCCTAAGCAAGTAGTGTGCTAGTCACAATATATCCCGTCTGTCACTTTGGGGTCAAGCGATTCGCAACACTATACCTATCTATATAATGAGTGATCTTGGGGAACTTTGGGCGGTGCATCCTAAGCTTCTATTTCCTCCACAAACCACTTATAGCAAATAGCCTATTAGTTCTACCATGGAAGATCATAGACTAATGATAAGTATTGTGACACATCGTGAATCCCTAGTAAATTCCTCAACAATGGATTGACGTCTCCAATCACAAGAATAATATCATGAATAGAACAATGTATATAGACAGAACAAACATATTAATTAACAAGAACAAACCACACTTCAATTACTCAAATCATCATAACATTAATAAAAGGATGTTCAAGCCATATTACAACTCATCACGGAGACCATGATGGGGAAGTACGAAGGAGTAGCGGCGGTGGAGATGGTGATGATGGTGCGGTGATGGTGGCGTCGTGTGGTGATTGCGGCGTGCTCCTTCTCCCCCTCTTCTTGCTTGGATGGCTTGATGGTGTTGATGAAGATCTTTATCTTGGTGGAGATGTATAGGCTCGGCATGGCGCTGCCATGGAGGAGGTAGATGAGATCTAGATCTTCTATATGGTTGTTGGTTGCTTCCTCCTCTCTTCTTTGACTCCTTCCTCCTTTATATAGGCCTTGGAGGTGCCCTAGGGTTCCCCCAATACCGTCATATGACTTAGGGAAGGTTCTAGAGCTTCCAGAGGGCAAAATCCCATCTTATGTGACCTTTTTGGCAACTATACGGTGGGAGCTATACAGCCGGAATTTTTGCTCCCGCCGTATAGTTGGTCGTTAAAACTTTGGGTATCTTCCGTATTTGGGTCGTCATTTCTTCATACGAACTATGTTTCGGGTTTCCTTGGGCTCGTTGGATTCGTATTGACGAGGGATACAACCCAGTGGTATTGGATATTAATTTTGAGAAATTGGAAAATTTCACTTTTTCCAACACCTCAAATGGCTAAGTCTGGTCCTGTAGCTCCTCCATATTATGCTCTCTTCATTCCTTTTGGCTTTTTTATCCATAATCATCATCAACACCTACACACATCTCAAATACAAGGAAGAGGGATAAAATCATACCTAAACTACTAAATGTGCAAATATCATATTGAATTTAATGAAAAAAAGTAATCATGCATATCAGGCATAGAAATAGTTAGATGGAGCATGATGTGATAGGAAAATGACACAATTTATATAGCTAAAAAGTTTTGTATTATCACAGCCATCAACTTCCCCAAGCTAGATCTTTCTTGTCCTCGAGCAAAAGGGATCTATAATTTAATGGATGTGATCTTGCTTATCATTGAAAATCAATTCATGGTATTCTTTTTTTTCCTGCAAGCTCAAAGCAAGAGGGAACATAATCATACAAGGAAATATAAGCTCATTTATATTATTCCAAACCATTAGAGATTAGACAAAAAATTCTATGCCCATGTCAAAGTTAAATCTATCTTGAAAGTAGACTTGTGATCCTTCTATACGCACTTTATTGTATTTTTGTATTTTTATTTCTATATGGCAAAGATGAACACGGTTAGTTGTCAATCATCAATAGAGATAGAGTTTTCCAATGCTGCCCACTAATGCGAGATATTAAAGTCTCTCAAGTGCAAACTTTGATTGTTGAGCTCATAGAAAATCTATTTCTTAGTAACGAGACCATGCCAAAAGAGTGGTATATGTTCAATCGAGACTGTGTAGGCTAGGAAAGACAGTCATGACCATTACCAAGGTTTCCCTTTTTGGAATAATGATTTCTCATCACGGTCAAAGGAGTATTCTGACTTTTTGCTTTTAACGAAGGTCCATGAGAATACCAATGCATACTCAAATATAGCATTTTTTATAGATATGTTGGGAAATGCATAACCAAACTCCAAGAGTTTCCTCTTTTTGGATTGTCCAAAGGCCAGTGGAGTTATTAGCATCCCATGTTGTGTGATAGTGGCGCAAGACACGCATAAAGAAATATCTCACTTTGATTTCCAAGACAAAATTTGGGCATATGTAATCTCAAAACTTTGAAACATCATTTCATATTTGCCAACTCACTCAGTATGCATCTATTAAGACCATCATTTCCAACACTATGGGGTCGTGCTACTCCATAACTATTCACTTGAAGACAATTCTGAATAGTGACAACTAGCAAGTTTCAAAGAACTTTATTATATTTTTTCTTTTCTTAAATGTAGAGAACATGGCAATGCACATTTAGAGGATCACAATATTTTTCACAAGCTAGATAAAAGTTGGACAAGGTGCATCAAAGATATGGCTTGTCTCCTATGGGGCCTATCATGAGCAAGTATATTCCTTATATAAATATGAACAAAAACTCACCTAAGCAAGCATTCAAAAATAGAGGATACAAAATAGCATGAACAAAATTTAAGAGAAAGAATATTGCACAAGACTCTATGCATTCAAAATAACCTCCCCAGGATAAGAAAATACCAACTTGAGAAGATCATGAAAACAAAAGATAAAATGTAGTTATCAAAAGAGTGTATAAGAATTGGTTACCTCCCCAAGCTTAAGTTAAAGAAAGGGTGACACACTTTACCGTTGAGGTGCTTTTAACCTCTACTTTGATGGACAAAGAACTTTTGCTTCAATGAATGCTTCACGATCCGGTGTATGCCTTCCTTAAGAACCTGGTAGGAACAAGACTAGAAAGAAAACAAATTATTTTTCTGTTTTTGAAGACATGGGTTTAGCTCACAAATGATAAAAATACAAGTCCCACTGAGTCAGTTCATCAACCTAAACATCACGCTTAAGTCAAAAAACTAATTTTAGAAGTGCGCTTCTCCTAGATTGTGATGAAGTATAAGTGAGACAAAATATGAAACACGAGTGTGCATCCCCTATGTGCTTATTTAAAAGAGGTTTGAGTTGGAAGGTTTTACCAGACATGAATAGGTATCCATGTTGAATTGAAGCAACCAAGTGGCTCATGCGAGTATTTGTACAGTTGGCACTACCGTAGACGTCATCACACAAGGTTCAATTCCCTACAAAAATAACACAAAAAATAAAATGCATCGGTTTGGTATATGAATGTAATTCGTTTACCCTATCGATAAAAAGAAAGTAAAAAAGAAAACATAAACTTCTATAGAGAACTATAGTCTAGGAAGTTTCTTAGGTAGAACTTTTATTGATTGTAGATATTCGGCTCCCCCTCGATCAAGGGAGAAGATCCCATGTGGAGTTTCAAGGTTTTTAGCAGTATGGAGAAAGTATATTGAAATTTTGATACCTGGGTTACCTTCCCATAGATATTTTGTGTTCGTACCAACAATACGACCGGAACTATATGGCGGGAAAATATTTTTCCGGCCGTATAGTTGGTCGTCATATGTGTAGTAATCTGAAATAAGAATTTGAAGCAGGTGTCGATATCTATATGGCGGAACCTATACGGCCGGACCAAAAAGGTCCCGCCGTATAGTTGGTCGTTAAAGCTTCTGTATCCTGAAAAAGAAATTTGAAGGCATCGATAACTATACAACTGCAACTATACGAACGAAATATTTATTCTCATCGTATAGTTGGTCGTTAAACCTTCTGGAGTGGCCAAAATTTACCTTTTCTTCGAGAATTCTTTCTTAACCTGAAACTAAGGGAAACACCATGTTTTGACAAAAAATGACAATTTTAATTTTCAACAAACATTAGCATGTATAAAACGGGATTTAAGTACAACCAAGTTATGCAACACATAGTAACAATAAATTCTACCTTTTCAAAACTACCACAAAATTACTCTAATAGCAATACATGCAAAGAATAAAAGTGCCAATGCAACATGAATGCAACTAAACTCAATACACAAAACTAAGAAAGACGCCTAATGACTTACGGGTTGCCTCCCGAAAAGCGCTCTATTTAAAGGAACAAAGCCAGGCTAAGATGCTCCATACATTACCCACCTGGATCCCAAGGGATATCGACTCAAGGTGTGGTTATACATACCAGTTTGGAGCATCTTGGAGTAGAGTTCGGTCGGAGTCGTACCCGCTTACGGTGCATCGGCATCATGTAGATGAACAAGTTCTCGCTTTCAAGCGAGTTTTGATGCACCAAGCTTGGTGAAAATGCCTGCGTGTATAGCTGCAATGAGAGGATTTGAGATTCATACAAAATTCTTAAATCTTTACCTTGGTTACCTATGTAGGGGAATACTTCATAGTACTCTTACTTCATAGAAGAGAGTTCAGGACCCTACATGTTAGTATAGCAAGGTTCTATCTCTAGTTCATTATTATTAATGCTCTCTAGATGAGTGTCTAGCTACAAGGCCTCCGCGGAACAATTATCAACATTTTTAGCATCATAAAAACCACTACTAGAGTAAGAGGCATCACAAACAAAAGTTGTAGTGTGACTCTCTTTTTCAACCTCGCCTTTTTGTTCCTCCTTTTCATCGAATAGTGTTTTAATATCAATGATAGAATCAAAAGTAGGAGTTGAAGGTGTGAGCGGGTGATCAATCCGTTCTTCCTCCTCTTCCTTGTGCTCCTTTTCCTCTCCGCTCTTTAGTGAGTCCTGCAAAAGGTTATCTTTCTCCATGGCGGTTTTAGACCGCTTCAAATAATATAATACCAATGCATTATTACTTAAATTATTTTTGCAAAAGAGGAATATAAGGTGTACTAAATTAAAAACTCCATCAAGTGCTTCACTTTCAACATCAATACTTCCTAGTATAAATACCAATTCAGATGCACCTTTGAAACAAACGTATTCTAATATCTCCAAACTATAATAAGATTTATCTCTATTATAATTTTCTAGATTAGGATTGTTGGAACACTTACATTGAAAATTAAGGTGGTCATCTGTTATACATATTGGGCAATAAGATTCATCATTATCACACAACCATAATGAATGCCCTTACAATAAAATTTTCCAATAGGCTTGGTAAGCATGAATCCTTTATCTCATCCAATGCTTGTATTATCTGTTGGACAAATTTTATCTTGGAAGACATGATTAGTAGAAATAGTTTTTACAAATTTTTGGTTTTGTAATTTTTTTATTGTTTTCAATATAAAATAAAGTAGTAAGATAACTGCAACAAACGGAAATAAACTATGTGAAAGTAGATAACTGAACGCTTTGCTCCCCGGCAACGGCGCCAATTTGATGAATGGGTTCCTGCACCTGTTGGAAACATAAGCAATAATCCATATGATTTAATCTAAATAATAAATTGATAAAACATGATCATACAAATGGAAATAAAACCAATTATGCAGATCAACAAAGTAGATGAACAGATTACATCTATAGGAGATAAACTTATCACATCTACACCAAACACTAGAACAAAGAACTCTAGCATAATTCGAAAAAGACAGTTGAGTATCATGTACAGTGTAGGGTGAATAGCAGCTGAAGCGTTCGCAGCAGCGTCGCCCATGTTGAGGTTGTCGAAGAGGTCGCTGACGTCCGGCGAGAAGTCGTCGTTCGGGAACTCGTCGTCGGATGACGTCATGGTTGCCACTAGTCGCGCTTGAGCGCTTCCCAAAAACCTGATCGCCCCTCACCCGTACAGGTTCATGAGAGGCAGGGTTCCGGAGGCCTACTGTCCTGATCTGCGGTGCACGCCACAAGCCGGGATGGGGAAGACGAAAGCGGCGACGCAAGGTTTTGGAGGTAGGCGCGTGTGTGGATTGATTTTCTGATTAGGTTTAACGCAGACTCTTATATAGTGCAGGTTAGGGAGATCGTGGGGCTCAGCCCACGTCCGAGTCGGTAACAGCCCACGTCCATAAAAACTAGAAACGGCTGTAATTAACGCGTCCGTTAATGACTTATAATCAGTTTTCCCAACCAGCAAAATAAAGCTCGGATTGGCGAGATTCCTGCAACCCGCGGCGCGCGTGTGTCGTGACGAGGCGAGGCGTGGCGTTGCGAGGTGGGCGGCATCGGAGGAGGGATGCGCGAGGGCTTCTCTCCTTGTCACACCTTAGTGAGTGGTGCAACACTCTACTATATAAGGTGGTCAAACTCCCCTTCAACTAGCAATGTGGGACTAAACTTTAGCACCACTAGCACAACCATATGCTTCTGTATACAAGTGGTCCAAAAAGAATTTTAGAATTTGTCTAATGGGCCAACAGCCCAAAACTCATCAAATTCCAACAATCCCCCACAAAGTCAATCACATCACTTTTATTCCAGAACATTGTTTTATATACCGGTGTGTAGTGGAGACTGTTAAGTTGAACTTCCATGTTAAACTTCATGCTACACTAGCTAGCAACTTGAATAGTGGACTATGCCTTGAACTACAAGTTTTCTGCACGCTAGTTTCACACAAAATCTAGACCGGTACAGGCTGCCGTCGGCTTCTCCGTGATTTGGAGCTTATGCGTCATACTCCAGGGCCTTTCATGAGTTTATTAAAGAGCACCCAACTCTCACGGACTGCGACGTTTGACAGTCAGAATCATATAGGTGTGTTCCTCAAGAGATGTTCTGCAGGACAACATATCCGCTTATCAAAGCCACTTGGAACACATTAAGATAAATATCAACCTGCCATGCAGATTAAGAGAGTATTGCATCTTTATGGAGATGTAAATATAATATGGGAATACTCTCCTCTCAGCTGACCAACATCTTGTGTCCCAGCTCTAATTGACGGGATCTCCGATCACATAGAGTGGGTTGCCACTAGGATCAACTCATATTGTGGGTCTCAAACCCATCTCCCTCGATGCATTATCTATCACATTGCGTGATAAACCCTTTGAAAAGGGATCTGCCAGGTTCTTAGATGTTTGGATATAATCCAACGCAATAACTTCGGAGTTTCTCAGTTTCCTGACAGATTTCAATCTCCTCTTCACATGCCTTGATGACTTCATATTATCCTTAGAACTGTTTACTTTGACGATCACAGTTTGATTATCACAGTTCATCAGGATGGCGGGTATTGGTTTTTCAACCACATGTAATTCCATCAAGAGCTCATGAAGCCACTATGCTTCAATAGTAGATGTGTCTAATGCTATGAGTTCTGCTTCCATTGTTGACCTTGTTAAGATGGTCTACTTGCAAGAATTCCAGGAAACAGCGCCACCACCAAGTGTAAACAAATAACCACTTGTGGTCTTAATCTCATTAGCATCAGATATCCAGTTTGAATCACTACAACCCTCAAGTACCCGTGGATACCCAGTATAGTGAATACCATAACTCGTAGTGTCTTTCAAATAGTGCAAAACTCTTTCAAGGGCATGCCAATGATCATCTCAAGGATTTGACACAAATTAACTCAGTTTGATTACATCAAAGGAGATGTCAGGTCTAGTAGCGTTGGATAAATACATGAGTGAGCCAATAATTTGAGAATATCTCCATTGATCTTTAGTAGTCCTTCGATTCTTTCGAAGTAGCACACTCGGATCATAAGGCGTTGGAGAAGAATTGTAGTCGCTATACCCGAAGCGACTCAATATCTTTTCCACATAGTGAGACTGAAGCAATGTAATCCCACCATTGTCATCCTTTAGTAGCTTGATGTTTAAGATTACATCAGTCACTCCCAAGTCCTTCATCTCAAAGCAGCGAGATAGGAACTCTTTGACCTCCTCAATAACAGCGAGGTTGGTCCCAAATATCAATATGTCATCAACGTAGAGACACATAATAACTCCCTTGCCCCCACCATGGCGATAGTACACACATTTATCAGCTTCATTTACAACAAAGCCTTCAGCAGTAAAAGTTCTTTCAAACTTCTCGTGCCATTGTTTAGGAGCTTTCTTAAGACCACACAAAGACTTCACTAACTTACACACCTTTCCTTCTTGACCATCTACTACAAATGCGTCAGGCTGCTCCATATAAATTTCCTCATCTAGCTCTCCATTTAGAAAAGTTGTCTTAACATCCATTTGATGAACGAGAAGACCATGTGAGGCAGCCAAGGAAAGTAGTACTCGAATAGTGGTCAATCTGGCTACATGTGAGTAGGTATCGAAGAAGTCTTCACCTTCCTTTTGGGTATAACCCTTAGCCACAAGACGTGCCTTGTACTTTTCAATAGTACCATCAGGTCTAAGCTTTTTCTTGAAGACTCACTTACATCCTACAGTTTTGCACCCATAAGGACGATCAGTGACTTCCCAAGTACCATTAGCTAAGATGGAGTCCATCTCGCTTCGGACAGCTTCCTTCCAGTAGTCAGCATCTTGAGATGCATAGGCTTCAGAAATAGAAGTGGGAGTATCATCCACAAGGTACACAATGAAATCATCACCAAATGACTTTGCAGTCCTTTGTCTCTTGCTCCTTTTGGGAGCTTCATTGTCATCCTCCACAGGATCATCAGAGTGTTCTATCGGCATAGTGGGTTCAGGAATTATAGAAAATTCCTGACTAGATGAACTAGTCATCTCCTGATTTGATGAGCTAGACATACCTTTCATAGGAAAGATGTCCTCAAATAAAGCCGCATCATTCAACTCCATAATTGTACCAACATGCATGTCGGATACCTCAGATTTTACTATCAAAAATCTATAGCCAATGCTATGAAAAGCATATCCCGAAAAAACACAATCAACGGTTTTTGGTCCAAGCTTTCGCTTCTTGGGTATTGGAATATTGACTTTCGCCAAATAACCCCAAGTTCATAAGTAAGAGAGTTTAAGACTTTTCTTTTCCCTTTCCTCAAATGGAGTCATGGTTTTATCCTTTACAGGAACACGGTTTAGGACATCACATGCAGTCATTAGCGCCTCCCCCCACCATTCCTTGGAAAGACCCGATGTATCTAACATGGCGTTAACCAAATCAGTCAGAGTGCGGTTCTTCCTTTTGGCCACCCCATTTGACTGAGATGAGTAGGGAGGCGTCCTCTCATGTATAATACCATGTTCCATATAGAATAAATCAAATTCATTTGAAAAGTACTCTCCACCACGATCCGACCTTAGCCGCTTGATTTTAAGATCAAGTTGGTTTTCTGCCTTAGCTTTATAGATTTTGAAGTAGTTCAAAGCTTCATCTTTAGATTTCAGAAGATAAACATAGAAGTATCTAGTGGATTCGTCAATCAACGTCATAAAGTATCTTTTTCCACCTTTTGTCAACACACCATTCATCTCACAAAGATCTGAATATATAAGTTCTAGCGATGCTAAGTTTCTCGGTTCCGCAGTCGTATGAGACTTGCGGGGTTGCTTTGCTTGCACACAAACTTGGCACTTAGAACCTTTGACAGTGGTAAATTTCGGAATTAAACTCATATTGGCTAGCCGCGTCATGCAACCAAAGTTAATATGACAGAGTCGTGAATGCCAAACATTGGACTCATTATCATTGCACACATGATTAATAACTTTAGTATATGAGTCTGACAAAGACAAGCGGAACAGACTTCCGCACTCATAACCCTTTCCAACAAATTGTACATACTTAAAAATTACAACTTTATTGGACTCAAAAACCAACTTAAATCCATCTCGACATAAAAGCGATCCGCTGATGAGATTCTTATTGATGGAGGGAACGTGCTGCACATTCTTCAGCTATACAGTCTTCCCCGAAGTAAACTTTAGATTTACCGTACCAACACCATGAACAGAAGCACGTGAGCCGTTTCCCATCAGCACGGAAGAGGTCCTTGAGACCTGATAAGAGAAAAACATGGAAATATCAGAACATACATGTGTATTAGCACCAGTGTCTATCCACCAATTAGGAGAATGACATACTGAAGGATAGTAGGTAAAATACCATACCCGTCATCCTTCATCTCAGTATCGCTAATAAAAACATTAGCGGCCTTGCCGCTGTTTCTATGTTGACTCTTGTCAAAGCGATTAGGGCAGCTAGGAGCCCAATGATCAGGATCACCACAGACGTGGCAAGAACCTTTCCTCTTATCATTTATCTTCTTGAAGTTGGTTGAGTGTGTGGCCTTGTTCTTGCCATCAAACTTCCCCTTTCCTTCAGTTTTGTTCTTATTCCTAAACTTGTGGGATTGGAAGTTTTTCCTCTGCACCAAATTGGCAGTAGAACCTCCCTCAAATCCTTGAGCAGTTTTGTCCTTTGCTCTCGCCTTCTCTTCAACATGAAGGGACCGAATGAGATCCGTAATGGAAAACTCTTGTCTCTTATGTTTCAGAGAAGTAGCAAAGTTCCTCCACGAGGGTGGAAGCTTGGCAGTAATGCCACCGGCCATAAATTTGTCCGGTAAGGAACACTTGAACTGCTCAAGTTCTTTGGCAAGTGATTATATCTCATGAGCTTTCTCAATGACGGAGCGCTCATCAACCATATTGTAGTCATAGAATTGCTCCATGACATACAACTCAGTGCTAGTGTCCGGAACTCCAAACTTGGCCTCGAGCGCTTCCAACGCGTCCTTGCCATTGTCAGATGACATATACGGGTCAACAATATTGTTGCCAAGAACACTGAACAAAGCCGCCATAAACATGGTATCAGCTTTCTTAAAGTTCGCTTCCTGCTCAGCAGAAAGATCTCCTTCAGGCTTGCCAAGAGTGGCGCTATAACAGTTTAGGTTTTCAAACCAGAGAACTGCTCTCTTACGCCATCTCTTATAGTGAATGCCACCAAAAGGAGGTGGCCTAGTAGCCGCGGCTACATCAATGGAATTCAGCTGCCTATAATCAGGTTTTTGGATTGTTGGAAATATAAGCAATAATCCATATGATTTAATCAGAATAATAAATTGATAAAGCATGATCATACAAACGGTACTAAAACCAATTATGCAGATCAACAAAGTAGATGAACAGATTACATCTATAGGAGATAAACTTATCACATCTACACCAAACGCTAGAACAAAGAACTCTATCATAATCCGAAAAAGATAGTTGAGTATCATTTACAGTGTAGGGTGAACAGCAGCCGCAGTGGTCGCAGCAGCGTCACCCATGTTGAGGTTGTCGAAGAGGTCGCTGAATGTCGGGAAGAAGTCGTCGTTCAGGAACTCGTCGTCGGACGACGTCGTGGTTGCCAGTAGTCGCGCTTGAGCGATCCCCAAAAAACTGATCGCCCCTCACCCGTACAGGTTCACGAGAGGCGGGGTTCCGGAGGCCTACTGTCCTGATCTACGGTGCACGCCGCAAGCCGGGATGGGGAAGACGAAAGCGGCGACGCAAGGTTCTGGAGGTAGCCACGTATGTGGATTGATTTTCCGATTAGGTTTAGCGCAGACGCTTATATAGTGTAGGTTAGGGAGATCGTGGGGCACAACCCACATCCATAAAAACTAGAAACGGCTATAATTAACGCGTCCGTTAATGACTCATAATCAGTTTTCCCAACCAGCAAAATAAAGCTCGGCTCGGCGAGATTCCCGCAACCCGTGGCGTGCGCGCGTCGTGGCGAGGCGTGGCGTGGCGTGGCGACGCGGGCGGCGTCGGAGGAGGAGTACGCGAGGGCTTCTCTCCTTGTCACACCGTAGTGAGTGGTGCAACACTCTACTATATAAGGTGGTCCAACTCCCCTTCAACTAGCAATGTGGGACTAAACTTTAGCACCACTTGCACAGCCATATGCTGCCATATACAAGTGGGCCAAAGAGAATTTCAGAATTTGTCTAATGGGCCAGCCGCCCAAAACTCATCAAATTCCAACAACACCAATAACAGGGTTATTGCAGTACTTGTAGCAGCAAATATTTAAAGAGTTTGTCCTGATGGGAGCTCGGCGAACACGACCCCATAGCCATGTTGTCAATGTGGCCACGTTCGCACCCAAACCGTGTTTTGGAAATAGCCTATTCTATAAGTTGCTAGGATAAATTAATTTAAGATGATTTGTAATAACTACTATGCCACCCCGGATTTAGGGTCCGAGAATGCCTGTTATGCCTGCAATTCACGTTCCCATGATCAGTGAGCTGTGAGCATAACCGACCAGTATCATTACAACATCCATAATGAACGAAATAAGTACTTATATTAATGCTATTATGGCGATACATCATCAATAGCGGAAGTCTTCAAGCGTAGAGCCCATGTCATGCCTTAACCTACAGGCAACTGACTAGGAAGACGACCTAGCTTACATAGACGTCAGCACCTTCGTCACTTCTTAACATCTGCAATCTGGCCACGTAAATAGCCAGGAACAATGCCGATGAGTACTTTTAATGTAATCACAAACCACCAACACATGGTAACAAGATAATGCATATTAGGCTGTGGCGAGATAGCTCTACACTATAGTTGTTTCTGAAAAGCCTAACATTGGCTTCTCTATATCTTTGTTGAAAAAGAGATTTTAGAAAATATGCCTTCTTTTAGAGAGTCCGGATATCCCCATATCCTTGTTAAAAACTTTGAAAACAGTTTTATAGTAAAACCCCTTTTAAAAAAAAATCTTCAACCATCTCTAGTCAAAACCAAACTCGTTCTCATCTTTCCTTGTGACCACATCACATCCTTTTTATTCATCTCAAACATATCCCAAGGGTACTCCTAGCAATCACCTTTCCAACCGTCCTTGACCGTGGACACGGATATTCGAATAGATTAGACTCTGTAGAGTTTGTGCACTTTACCAAAAAGAATCAATACATCCGCCGGGACACAACCATGGCCCGCTACACATGGTAGACGAGGGTTCGGATAATCAAACCTAACTTTTCATTTTTCCATCCCTAGCAACGACGGCTTTTCCTTTTGGGTTGTTCTCTTGAACACGAGTATGTGGCACGACGACCATAGTCCTCCCTTCCGTACAAGCCTATTCCCCAAACTGTAGTTTGGCTTATAGTAATTTGACTCCACTTACTTCTGTACATACAATAAGTCATACTGTCCGCGAGATACCCAATTGTTGCACTGGTACCTTGTCCACGGCAGTGCGGATTTCAGAGGATTTCTCCCCTTCAGTGAGTACGAGCAGCCCGGCTAAAGACCACAAACTACAAGTTAAGCCACATCTACTGGGGTAGTGTGGTTATACAGATAAATTGTTTCAGTAAAGGCATACAACTGATACATCGGAAACGTATCTATAATTTTTGATGCTCCATGCTTGTTTAGTATCTACTTTGCTTTACTTGTCTACACTTTGAGGTGCTTTTACATGTTTTCTAGTACTACCCTATTAACAAGTTTCAACAGTGCCAGATGCCTGATTTCTGCTGTTTTTTGTTTTAGAAAAGTTAGTAAAGAAATATTATCGGAATTGGACGGGACAAACATCAAAGTCAATTACTTTCCATGGGGAAAAAGAAGTCAAGAGGAGAGACGAGGAAGCGGGCCAGGGTAGCCAGACCCCCCCAGGCGCGGCCAGGGGTGGGCCCGCGCCTGGCTAGAGTTTGACCCCCCTGGTCGCCTCCTCGTCCTCCCCCTTCGCCTATAAAAAGCCCCCGATGCAGAAACCCTAAGCACCCGATCAAATCTCCACGAAACCATCTGTAGCCACCGCCACCATCGTCCCTAGATCGGGGGATCTGAAGTTCTTCCCGGCACGCTGCCGGAGGGGACATCATCCCGAAGGCCTTCTCTCTGGTATGATGCGTGAGTAGTTCCACCTTGGACTATGGGTCCATGTAGTATCTAGATGGTTGTATCTTCTCCTTTGTGCTTTCATGTATAGATCTTGTGAGCTCCGTTCATGATCAAGATCTAATATATTTGTAATCATGCATGTTGTGTTTGCGGGGATCCGATGGATATTGAGATTATTATGTTGGTTTGATTAATGGTTTTATCTTTATGATTCTATCATGTCTGTGTGGTTTCTGATCTTGCATGCTCTCCGTTGTTAGTAGCTATCTTGGCCAAGTAGTTGCTAGTGACTCCAAGAGGGGGTATTTGTGCTCGATAGTGGGTTCATGCCTCTAGTTTCCAAGGGAAGTGACAGAAATCTCTTCGGTTGTATATATGCTGTTGCTACTAGGGATAATACAATGGTCTCTTGTTCATGGAACATGTGGACTGTTTACCTTATACACTTGGTTTAAGCAGTTGTCTGTTGCTTGCAACTTAATACTGGAGGGGCTTTGGATGATAACCTGAAGGTGGACTTCTAGTCATATATGTAGTTGGATGGCGGTCTATGTATCTTGTTGTATTTCCCAATCGAATCTCGTAGGATCTTTCCGACTAGTAATTGCATTGTTATGCCTTGCTCAGTTCCTATCAATTGCCCTGCTGTAATTTGTTTACCCTTCATGCCATGTTGTTTATCTAAGGAGAGCACCTCAAGTGAACTATGGACCCCGGTCCAATCTTTACCATTGATACATCTTACACTATTACTTGTTTACTTGCTACTAACCATTACCTTCCACACCATACATTAAATCCTTTGTTACAGCAAACCGGTGAGCTTGACAACCTCACTGATTCGTTGGGACAAAGTCTTGAGTTTCTGTTGTACAGGTCTCCGCGTTTCTTGCAACACCTGTGTGACGTTTCCTTCCTCCTTCTGGTTCGATAACCTCGGTCTCAACTAAGGGAAAACTTGTTGCTTGTTGCTTCACACCTTGCTCTTGGGGTTCCCAACAGGCTCCACATCGACAGGCGCCATCAACAAGTTTTCTGGCACTGTTGCCGGGGAGGCTAAGGACGTCTTCACTATGGGAGTCCTTCACTTCCTTTCTCTTTACTTTGTTTTTAGTTTGCTTCGTTTCTTTTGCTTGGTTTTGTTTGCCTCTTTCCAAAAAACCCAAAAAATTAGTCTAGTTAGGTTTGCTTGCTTTATTCAAAAACACAAAAAAATTAGTTCCTGCTCTAGCTGCTGCTGCTGTTTTTGGCTTGCCCACCTGTGCCAAAAGGAACTCTGCTGAGAACACCAAGTTGTGTGACTTCACAAGCACCAACAACAATGATTTCCTAAGTACTCCTATTGCTCCACCTGCTCCTGATGCTACCTTTTATGAAATTAAGCCTGCTTTGTTGAATCTTGTGATGAGAGAGCAATTTTCTGGTGCTGGTTCTGATGATCCTGCTGCCCATCTCAATATATTTGTTGAACTTCGTGAGATGCAAAAGTATAAGGATGTATATGGAGATATTATTAAGCTCAAGCTTTTTCCTTTCTCCTTGAGGGGAAAAGGTAAAGAATGGTTGCTTTATTTGCCTAAAAATAGTATTGATTCTTGGACTAAGTGCAAAGATGCTTTTATTGGAAAGTATTATCCTCCTTCTAAGATTATATCTATGAGAAGTGACATTATGAAATTTAAAAAACTTTATAGTGAACATGTTGCTCCAGCTTTGGAAAGAATGAAGTCTTTGGTTAAGAATTGCCCTACTCATGGACTCATTGCTTGCATGATTATCCATACTTTTTATGCAGGTTTGAACTTCTCCTCAAGAAATCTGTTGTATTTAGCTGCTTGGATCTAGAGGTACTTTTATGGGCCTCACTTTGGGTGCTACAACAAGGCTCCTTGATAATATGATGGTTAACTACTCTGAATGGCATGTTGAGAGAGCTCCACATGGTAAGAAGGTAAACTCTGTTGAGGAAACTTCCTCTTTGAGTGAAAAGATTGATGTTATTATGGTTATGCCTGTTAATGGGAAATCTCCTCTAGATCCTAATAATGTTACCTTAGACTCTTTGGTTGCTCAAGAAGAGCAAGTTGATGTGAACTTCATTAGAAACAACAATTTCAACAACAATGCCTATAAGAATAATTTTGGTAGCAACAACAATTATAAGCCTTATCCTCCTAATAATGTCAATTCCTATGGAAGCTCTTACAATAATGCTAGAAGTGCCCCCTCTGAACTTGAAGTCATGCCCAAGGACTTTATTAGTAAACAAACCACCTTCAATAAGACTATAGAGGAAAAGCTTTTAACTGTTGAGAAAAATATATCCTCTTTTTCTGAAGCTCAGTCCTCTTTGATTAATAAAATGGCTGCTAAACCTGAAACTATGGAAAAAACCTTTGCTACTGCTCATGCCATACAAGTTACTATTGATGAAAATGTTAGTCTGTTAGCTCAACTTCATGCTAAGTGGGAAAGGGAAGCTGAAATTGATAGAAACAATAGTGTATGCACCATTACCACTAAACCACAAGTAGTCCCTATTCCTCCTCCTATTATGCCTAAGCCTATTGAGCCTACTATTAGTGATGCTAAGTTTGACTTTGATATTGATGGTTGCAATATTTCTGAAGTGATTATTTTCTTGCAAAAGCTTGCTAGAAGTCATGATGCTAGTGATATGCATGTTTCTTTCACTAAACACATTACAGATGCTCTTGTTAAGATTAAGGAAGAGAAGCTAAAACACAAAGCTTCTATTCCTAGGAAAGTAGAAGATAGTTGGGAACCCATTATTAATATGCAAGTGAATGACTTTGATCTCAAAGCTTCATGTGATCTTGGTTCTAGTGTCTCTATTATTCCTAGGAAGATTTATGAAATGCTTTATTTGCCACCATTAGAATATTGTTATTTAGATGTCCCACTCAACGATAATGCTAAGAAGAAACTCATGGGAAGTATTAATGATGTTCTCATTATGGTTAATAATGCTTATGTCCCTATGGATTTCAATGTTTTGGATGTTGAATACAATGCTTCTTGTCTTATTACTTTGGGAGGACTTTTTCTTAGAACAGTTGGTGCCATCATTGATATGAAAGAAGGCACCATTAAATATTATTTTCCATTCAAAAAAGGTATTGAACACTTCCCTACGAGGAGATATAAGTTGATTTTTTCTCCTCCTTTGAAAGCAAGATTTGGTGTTAATGCTTCTTCATTTGAAAATACTTGATTCTTCTTGCTTCTTGTGCCTAACTTACAGACGTTAAAGAAAAGTACTTGTTGGGCGATAACCCAAGAGTTTCCTTGAGTCTTGGAAGTTACTTCTTTAATTACCTCCCCTTATCCTTTTTGTTTGCTTTTTTGTGCCAAGAATGACCTCTAATGAGAGGGAAGTAAGATTTGGGGAGTGCCTGTCCCGAAACAGATTTCTGTCCTCCACCAAAAACAATCGTGAGGAGGCTATGTAACTCGGCTTGAGCTAAAAATTTACTAATTAATCCCCCAGTATGTTAGCTAACTTTTGTTAGTTCAACACTTTTTGATTTGAGCAACAGAAGATGTTCGAAAAAATCGGTTTCTACCTGTTGGTCTGTTTTGACAGATTTCTGTCATTATTTGCATTTGCTTCTTATTGATTCCTTTTTGAGTTCTCTTTAGGTGAATTGAGATTTTTGAAGGAGTTACTACAGTATCTTGTGTTTTTAGTGAAAAGCCTTGCTGTTACAAAGCTTTTCCATAGGTCTAATATCTTTTGAATAAACTAATGTTGCTAATGAAGATTGTGTGAAGTTTTGTGTGAAGGAAAAATTTCAGGTGTAAAGAGAGAATGATGCAATGAGATGAAGAATGGACAAAAGCTCATGCTTGGGGATGCCACCATGGTGTCACCCCAAGAAATATCCAAGAGGTAAAAGCTTCAAAGCTTGGGGATTCCCAAGGCATCCCCTTCTTCATCAATAAAAAGCTCAGGTCTGTCTAGACACTTCGTTTTTATTGTATCATGCATAGTTGTGTTGTTCTTGGAGCATCTTAGTTTTTGTTTACTTTTCTTATGTTGTTTCGTGTTCTTGAATAAAGTAGTTTGGACCCCCGTTCTCGCTTTATTGTTTTGCAAATAAGTTGCTTGGTGTTGGAAAGGAGTAGTAAGTTTTTGCTTGAAGTGCAAAAGGAGCTTGCATTGACTGTGACTTAGAATTTAGCATGACATGCTAGGTGTTGTTTTGACCTTATGCTTAGTTATTATTGCTGTAGCATGTATTGTTCCAAAAAATTGGGATTGCTTAGTGTGCCTTGAAGAAATTATGTGTTGTTTTAGCATGCAAAAGCATAGTATTATGGTATTCTCATTTGATGCTTTGCTTGGGTTGACTTGGCACATGCTCACACCATGTTATGACTATGACAAGTCACCATTAGCCTCTATGATCATTTAGTCCTTGACTTGTAGTACCACTCTTTGCTTTGATTATTATGCTTTGTTGCACAACATGATTATGGCCATTATTGCTCTCTTAGTTAGTTGCTCCCAGTCTTTTGCTAGCCTCCACTTGTATGAGTAAGTTCTACTCATGCTTACAACTCCCAAGAAACCAAGTTATTCCAAAGTGTCCACTATAAACTCCCATGTATGGTGTGTTACACTATTCCAAGTATATTCTTGTTTTCAGCTATCTTCCAATGAAAAACAATTTTGTTATGTGAAAACTGAGTGACTGTCACATCCCAAGATTTTCCAAATCTTGTAATGTGAAAATAAATGAATAAAATAAAACTTTGTTGATTTTCAAGGCCAGAAGAAACTTTTTGATTTCAATTGGGACTTCAAACCAGTTAGATCAAATAAAATCCTAAAGGGATTTAAAAAGATAAACATTTAATAAAGGTAAATAAAATATTTTGGAATTACTTTTTTGGATCTTTAAGTAAAGAGTTTTGGTTTTCAAAAGAGAAGGTGAATTTATAAATAAAGATTATATTTTAAAGAGCCAAATTAATTTTGGCCAAGCTTTTATATTAAAATATTTTGTTTTGATAAAATGAGTAAAGGTTTATTTAAATAAAATAATAAGGATTTAAATATCCAATTTTATTAAAGTAAAGGCTTTTTCTTTTTAAATAAACACTAAAACTTATTATTTTATTTTAATAAGTTTTCCAAAGGATTTGGTTCTCAAAATGAAAAGAAATATTTTAAATAAAGATTATTTTATAAAGCCAAATTAAACCTTGGCCAAGACTTTGAAACAAAAGGTTTTGCTTTGATTAAAAATAGTAGAGGTTTATTTAAAATAAAAAGGATTTAAAATAAAATTAAAGGTTTTACTATTTTCAAAACATCAAAACTTATTTATTCTTTTAAAATAAGTTTTCCAAGTATTTTGTTTTCTCAAATAAAACCTACTGAAGTGTTTTTGGTTTTATTTTAAGATTTCAAAATAAAAGATTTAAATAAAACCAATCCTATTTGATTAAATAACTAAGGTCTATTTTATTTAAATATTAAATAGATCCTAAAATGAATAAAAATATTATTTTATTTTGGATTTGGTTTATGTTGATAAACAGAACCAAGTTCAAAGTTGTGAAGTGTGGTGTTTGTTTGAATTGTTTGAATTGGTTGAATGTTTGAATAATTGATTGAAATTCAAAACAGAAAAATAGAAATAGAAAAGGAAAAAGAATTCAGACAGAAAAAAAATAGAGCAGCCCACCATCTGGCCCAACTAGCCCAACAGCAGCCCACCTAGCCCACCTGTTCTCTCCCCCGAACCGTTTTTCTCCACCGCAGAAGCTACCCGCTAAGTCACTGACTGGTGGACCTTATTCCCTCACTTCCTCTCTCGCAGACAGCCGGGACCCACCTTTCTCTGTTCATCGTCCTCAACGAGACCCTGTCGCCCTGCCGTTATAGTGAGATTACTCCGGCGTTGATTACGCATGAAGGAGGCTTTGATTCCTCGCAATGACCATGCCCCTTTAAACGCCTGTGACTCCTCTCCACTTCCCCTCTGTCTCCTCCCCCAAGCACGCCCTCAGGCCGCCCCAATTCCTCCCCGAACCCCTCTGTCTCCGACGACCCTCCTCGCTGATTCCGGCCAGCACACACCACCTCCTACCTCCTCGAGCACGCAGCTGTGCTCAGCATCCCCCAGTGGAACTTTCTGCAGTCGCAGCTCGCTCGCGCGTGTCCTTGAGCGTCGGCAACATCTACCCCGAGCCAGCGCCGCCGTCTGCTCCAACTACGGCGACGTTCCCCGGTAAAACCAGACCTTCCCTCTCTTCCCCGTGGACACGATGATGATGGCCATGCTCTTGCAAATCTAACAGTACCTCCTGTTTGTCCTAGGGTGCCCCCTATCCTCGCCTTCGACAACCTCCAGCATCGCCGCCGTCTGGCTCCTCTCCGACGACGTCCACAGGAAGTATCCGACCGCCCCTCTCCTCCTCCTTCACGCTCGCATCACCGCTGTACCCTTGCGCGTCTTACAGTGCTTTCTGTTTGTCTCCTCGAGGACCACAGCCTCGCCTCCAACGACGTCCGTGCGTACCCGTGCCAGACAGCAACTCCGGCGAGGAATTAACGCCACCCTCGTACGCCCCCTGCTTTCCCGAGAGCACGTTGAGCATCAGCAACGTTCAGCGAACCAGGTGAGCATCCTCTCCCTTCTTCTCGCTTCCTGTAACGCCGGCGACGCCACTGACAAGCCGCCGCCGCGCGTCAGAGTCCAGCGCCGCCAGTTCTTGGCCAGGCAGTAGCAACCGTAGGATCTGGATCTGACGGATACGATAGAACGTTAACAAAGAGGTATCGAATATCCCTGTGCCGCTCGATCTAAATGAGATCCTACGGCCTACAGAGCGCGATCCGCGCGAAGTGGTACCGTCCAATGAAAACATGCCGCGTGTCACCTATTCTGTTTAAAAACAGATTTGAAAACAGAATTCTTTGCAAACTTCAAACCCTTATAACTTTGGATCGACACGTCCAAAATTTACAAATTTTATGTCGTTGGATTCAGGAGAACAAACCCTAGCCAACCATGCCCTTTGTTTAGCAAATAGTATCTGTTAGTTTACTTGTTTTTGCAGAAACATTTGTGTGCTTGTTTAGATTAGAAAAATTGTTTAAAAATGTTTTTAGCGTTAAAACCTTTGCAAAATGGTTTGTTGTAAACTCACTGACCCTAGGAACCAACCCATAGTTTGTAAAATGTATTTGGTAAAGTTTAGGATGGAAAACTTGATTTAGCCCATTTCTAGCCAAATGAAAATAAAGATTTTGGTTATGAAAATGTTTTTGTAAAGAAAACTTTGGGAAAATGTTTTGGATCAAACCTACTGACCATAGGAAACACTTTGTGGACTCAAAAATGTATTTGGTGAAATAAAATAATGATTCTTTGATTTAAAACCATTTCTAGTCAAATAGAAATGTGGGTTTATTTATTAAAAATGGTTTTGGAAGAAAACCTTTGGAAAATGTTTTGTTTTAAACTCACTGACCCCAAACCCCAAGTTTTAAGATTTGAAAACATATTTGGTGAACCCTATAGGTTAATGCCTTAGTAAAAATATTTCTACACCACATAAAATGATACTTTGTTTTGAAAATGGTTTTGAAGTGAAACCTCTTTGCAAATGACTTGGCCACTTTACAAAATTACCATTAGATGTACCCAAATGTTTATGACCCATTAGGAACCACTTTTTCAAACAAAACAAAGCTTGGCATGCTTGCATGCATTACTTTGACTTTGTCATTTTAGGTGTTGTTTTGCTTGATTGGTAGATTGAGTTTGTGCCTTGCTTGATTGAATTGTAGTGACTTGAAGAGTGTGATTGTTGCAAGGACAAGGAGTGAACCTATACCCTCTACCAAAAAGGCAAGTGATGCTTCATATCTTTTGTCCCATTACTTTCTCTATGCATTAGTGATTTTGCTAAGTAAAACTTGCATGGATTTTTGCTAAATATAAACCTTGCTATAGGAAAACCTAGTAGATGAATCCTTAGTAGGATTTTCCTAAGTTAAGAATCCTATTACTATCAAGCTTAGCCTAGCTAGTAGAAAACAAGGGTGGAATATATATTCATACTATGGAAAAATATCCTAAGTCTGAGGACTTGTGTTTTGTTTAATAAAACAACTAAGTTAATGAATCACCTGGGTGGAATGGGACTTGCTTGGTGGTTTTTTGGTTGAGTGGTTACACAAGGCCAGGGGACTGGTGAACCTTGTGTATCTCACTTGTGGATGGCCACCCAGGAACAAAGAGATTTCAGATGTCAAATGTTGAGAAGCTTCAAGTGCAACCACTTGGCAATATGGGCTCTGCCATGATCATATAGGTTGCAAGAACTTAGCCATATGGACAGTGGGTGGTAGTGTTTGATAGGTTGGAGCGCGTCCATTTTGGTCTAAGGGAAGGCTTCTGAAAGATCTTGTCTTGGGAAACCAAGTCTTGTGGGGAAAGTGCACCACCTCTGCAGAGTGTAAAACCTAAGTACTTAGCCATGTCCCTGGTAAAGGACAATTTGAGCATCAAGACATGGAAGCAATCAAGAATCTCATCACTCCAATTTCTAAGTAAAACTTGTGGTTTGAACAAGGGTTGTTTGAAATCTTCAATCTTTGATAGAGAGATGCCTTGGACAAAGGATCTTCAATCTTTGATTGAGAAAAATGATTTTATCAAAGCAGAAACTTAGTATTTTCAAAGGTTAAGGAAAAATCTATTTTGAGCAATGCAAGCCTCAACTCCACTTAGCCAAATGCATATAGATGATAGACTCCACTATACTACCATAGTATCACTTGCCAATACAATTCAAATGTATTGACCCTTGTGGCTGTAACTTGTAATGTTGCAGGTTTGATTGTTTTTAGTGAAGATTGATTGATTAGGATTACAAAGCCTACAACCAACATCTTCCTGTGGCACTTTGAAGATGAAGGACCCCATGCTTATAGTTATTTTGCTGCAATGTAATGTAATAGCCAAATGAGCTATGTAAGATGCAATAAATTATTTTATTCCTGGTTATAAAGTTGTATTATGACCTTTGTTTCTTGATCTTACATCTAAACTGTGGATGCTAGCTATTGATCCAGGGACTAGCATTGTAAACACAGGAGGGAAGGTAAAGCCCTCACAAACTTGATGACACACTTTATATTTTCCCCTAATAAACTTGAACCATTGTGACAACTTTGTTGTATATGCTTGCACTTATAAGTTGGAATTAGCAGAACCGTGTTGTCACGGGGAACGTTTTCAACATTCCACTTGTACTTTGTACTCAGTTGATATCATGCTATTTTGTCTATGGATGTCACCGGTGTGAAATAAATAGGGAACTTCTAAGTACATGGAGTTTTTATCCTGTGTTAGAGAAAGGCATGGGACGCTAGCCTAAGCCATGCCTAATCATGGTGGAAACTTGCAACATCACCATAATGAGCTATCTATGAAGCATCCTCAATAAAATTATGCATATGGTAAATAAAAAGATTGCTGAGATGCTCATTGTCTATTGCCTTGTCATTTTGGTTATGGGAAAGCTCTTGTGCCATGTGCAACGGGTACCCCGTTGGCGGTTCTCAATGATATGCAAATACTTACAATGACAAGAACTTACCTGGACCCAAAGTTGAGTATGCATGAGGTGTGGCCCTCATATTCAAGGGACTTGAGATTGCCAACTTATACTTCATCAAGAATATACTCCATCTTTGCCACTTTAACCTTAACCACTTCAAGATGCTTATGATAGGGGCAATGAGGGCTGAAAGCTAACAAGTACCATAATTTTTGGAAGATCTTTTTGAAACTTGTAATCCATGCTTCCTTTACAAACAGGCCTTTCTTCCACCATTATTAAGTCTCCACGTTCTACCTTTAGGCACCCTTAAGAGAGCATAGTTGTCATTCTATGTGTAGTGTCCAAAGCTTATTAATTGTTGCATATTGTGATATTACTTGTTCTTGTGCTATTTGTTGCTAGTCACCCTTGTGAACTTTGAAGGTGTCCTATGCATCTATATTGCTACTCTATGAGGGACAAGATGGTTGCCACTATGCTATGTTTTCTGTATGTGAAACAAACAAACATTTTTCAATGCATGTTATTCATGATCTTTGTTTGTAGCTTGTCATGTTGCATGCATAGTTACTATGTCCTATTGTTAGAACTCCATATTTCATGCACATATTTATTGTTCTTTGATCCCAGCTTTCAATGCTTGCAAATGG
The DNA here is from genome assembly GCA_916181665.1 of Avena sativa. Taxonomy (NCBI): domain Eukaryota; kingdom Viridiplantae; phylum Streptophyta; class Magnoliopsida; order Poales; family Poaceae; genus Avena; species Avena sativa. Next base: position 136,803,814 of record OV702295.1, read on the forward strand.
TTGGATCTTTATTGTGAGGGTCCATGTCACCTCAAAAATTATTCTTTTATCGCTTACCTACTCGAGGACGAGCAGGAGTTAAGCTTGGGGATGTTGATACGTCGGAAACGTATCTATAATTTTTGATGCTCCATGCTTTTTTAGTATTTACTTTGCTTTACTTGTCTACACTTTGAGGTGCTTTTTACATGTTTTCTGGTACTAACCTATTAACAAGTTGCAACAGTAGATGCCTATTTTCTGCTGTTTTTGGTTTTAGAAAAGTTAGTAAAGAAATATTCTCGGAATTGGACGGGACAAACGTCAAAGTAAATTACTTTCCGTGTGGAACAAGAAGTCCATAGGAGATACGAGGAAGTGGGCCAAGGCAGCCAGACCCCTAGGCGCGACCAGGGGTGGGCCCGGGCCTGGCTAGGGTTTGGCCCCCATGTTCGCCTTCTCGGCCTCCCACTTCTCCTATAATAAGCCCCCGATGCAGAAACCCTAAGCACCCGATAAAATTTCCACGAAACCGTCTGTAGCCGCCGCCACCATCGTCCCTAGATCGGGGGGATCTAAAGTTCTTCCCGGCACCCTGGCGGAGGGGAGATCATCCCGGAGGCCTTCTCTCCGGTATGATGCGTGAGTAGTTCCACCATGGACTATGGGTCCATGTAGTAGCTAGATGGTTGTATATCCTCCTTTGTTCTTTCATGTATAGATCCTGTGAGCTCCGTTCATGATCAAGATCTAATCTATTTGTAATCATGCATGTTGTGTTTGCGGGGATCCAATGGATATTGAGATTATTATGTTGGTTTGATTAATGGTTTTGTCTTTATGATTTTATCATGTCTGTGTTGTTTGTGATCTTGCATGATCTCCGTTTTTAGTAGCTATCTTGGCCAAGTAGTTGCTAGTGAATCCAAGAGGGGGTATTTATGCTCGATAATGGGTTCATGCCTCTAGTTTCCAAGGGAAGTGAAAAAAATATATTCGGTTGTAGATGTGCTATTGCTACTAGGGAGAAAACAACGGTCTCTTGTTCATGGAACATGTGGACTGTTTACCTTACACACTTTCCTTAAAGCAGTTGTCTGTTGCTTGCAACTTAATACTGGAGGGGGTTCGGATGATAACTTGAAGGTGGACTTCTAGTCATACATGCAGTTGGGTGGCGGTCTATGTATCTTGTTGTATTTCCCAATCGAATCTCGTAGGATCTTTCTGACTAGTAATTGCATTGTTATGCCTTGCTCGGTTCCTGTCAATTGCCCTACTGTAATTTCTTTACCCTTCATGCCATGTTGTTTATCTAAGGAGAGAACCTCTAGTGAACTATGGACCCCGGTCCAATCTTTACCTTTGATACATCTTCCACTATTACTTGTTTACTTGCTACAAACCATTACCTTCCACACCATATATTTAATCCTTTGTTACAGCAAACCGGTGTGCTTGACAACCTCACTGATTCGTTGGGGCAAAGTCTTGAGTTTATGTTGTGTAGGTCTCCGCGTTGCTTGCAACACTTGTGTGACATTTCCTTCCTCCTTCTGGTTCGATAACCTCGGTCTCAACTGAGGGAAAACTTGCTTCTTGCTGCTTCACACCTTGCTCTTGGGGTTCCCAACAGGCTCCACATCCACAGGCGCCATCAAGAACATCCCTTTCTCTTTCTCTTGCTCAACCTTCTCTTTATCCTCATCATATGTTCTTTAGTAAAACCTCCACTCATAAACGATGCCTCTTTCCAAGGGTTTTATTTTAAAAACTTTGTAGTAGGGTAAAACCAAAAATAATTTTATAATTGAAAATCCGTAGTTTCCAAGAGGCAAGATGTTAAGAATCCCAACCTCAATCTAAAGGGTAAAAGTGGGTGTCAATGAGGTTAAGTGTCCTAATGGACACTCCATCATAACTTGGAGGAGCTAAGTTACTCACGCCTTCTATTTGAAGCAAACAATGCATTTAATCATGAAATTCATAAACGAGATATAAAACAATTAATAAAAGGGAGTAGTTTAATATAGGAGTTCAGTAATGGTGGCTTGCATGTGACCAGCGAGATGTCCCTTGACTTCCTTATAAAACCAGAATACCAAAAATAACAATAATATAATAACTCGACGCTTCCTTGTTCTCGGCGTCTCACAATTTGCACTATCACCGTTGTCGAGTATACATGCAAAAAACAATACCACATTTAGTACAATGCATACAAGCATCAATACATATAGCAAGCACCATTTAATTACAATGTAATAGGCAGTAAGATGCTGGGTGATTGGTTTGATGAGATTAGAAGAAGATTTGGAAGCATTGGGAGAAGATCCTTTTGGATTTATAGACTAGGAATTACCTAAGAGAGGGGTATTTGACCAAGGGCTTGATCTGTATGATACCATTTTATAAAAATGATACCATCAGATAGGTATTGATAAAATGAATCCAACAAAAGTGGTTTCACTATTTTATCAATTACCAATGATTTATAATGATTTTTATAGTGGATAAAACACTAGTTTTAGGGAATAATTCACCAGACAAATTCTGGAGCTCCTAAAATTATTTACTTGGGTGAATAGATAGTATTTAGTGGACTGTTTCAAGAGGTGTTGGAATCACCTCAAAATAATTAACAGAATGCCCTTGAGAAATTCCAAAAGACAGTACTAGATGATATTTGTATTGTTCATCATATTTAATCTACAGAATTCCAAAATACAATACCTATGCAAGCAAACACTTGCAAAATACTATACCTATGCAAGCAAATACTTGCTTGTACCATGCCAGCTATATGACTTAAGCATATATGATCATAACCACTTGATAAACCAATACTAGTTTTACTTACAAGCTTTATACTTTATTTCTTTATCAAAGATATTACTTAGAGTTTACTTAAGTAAATTGTAGATACTAGAAAGATAATTGGAGGTTGCATGAAGAGCATAAAATTTGGCCTAAGCTAGATAATTGTAGATGCTAGTGATAAGCATAAAACTTGATCAACTTAGATGGGAATACTTGGTGGAAAAATGGTTATGAAAACCTTGGAATGATGGATCATTCTATTGAAATGTTTTGGACATGTGTTTCCGAACACCAGATGATTTATGGTGATGAAAATGTTGAGGCATGAGCCTTAGCCCTTTATAAAACTGATGGTTGTCTGGATGCGATACCATTCCAATTTTACCGTACAACCACAATACCCGAGAATTGGGTAGGGCTTGACTGGAAACTTATATACCATAGTATTAGTTCCCTCAATGCCATGGTCTGAGCTGAGTCTACCTTGTGAAGATTGTCCACCTGTGCAGTACCCAAGATGACAGTTGGTCATGGTTGGGAGGCCAAACTCACAGGAGAGGTGCTTATACTAGGGCGTGTAATTGAAAGGTTAGGATTGGTTATCCGCATACTGAGTATGGTAAATTCAGTATTTTTGTTCCTGACGGATGTATCGAATGTTGTGGTGAAAGTGTACAATCTCTGCAACGTGTCAAACTATTCGAATAGCCGCATCCGCGGTTATGGACAGTTGGAGTGGCCATACTGTTCCCCTGTCAGATTGTTTTCAAAATGACTTGTGAAATCACTTGAGACTTTGACTTGACCACAACAGAGTTGTGATATGAAATTCAGGTTCCCACTTAGGTGTTATAAAATTTCAACTAGCTTTTCTTGCTTCTGAACTTAGTAGATGTAAATCTGGCTTTTTGCAAAACAACCCTAGAGCTTAGTGTCCTACTACAAAAACCCCCTTCACTTGTTAGTATTAGTTTTCGAGTACTTAAAGAGTACTCATGGCTTTGTCCCTGGCTATTCCCATGGCCAGACTATGAAGAGGAGTACCAGGAGGATGGACCCCAGGAAGGTTACGACAACTAGGATCATCTCCCCTCGTCAGCATTGCCTGTGACCCAGAAGAAGGAGCTTCGCCTACGCTACCGTTATTATTATGTATTTCCGCTGCTTGAGTTGTATTGAGAACTAGATCATGAGATCCTTATTTGTGTAAGACCTTATGTATGGTTTTTAATGGATGATGTACTGTGGTATCCAAATCTGTTATGTCTCGCAAAAAATGGTAATCCTGGGATTGCGATGTATGGCATAACAGGCATCTCGGATTAAAAATCCGGGTGTTGATAATCCTTTTGGATTTATAGACTAGGAATTACTTAAGAGAGGGGTTTTTAACCAAGGGCTTGATATATATGATACCATTTTATAAAAATGATACCATCAGATAGGTATTGATAAAATGAATCCAACAAAAGTGGTTTCACTATTTTATCAATTACCAATGATTTATAATGATTTTTATAGTGGATAAAACTCTAGTTTTAGTGAATAATTCACCGGACAAATTTTGGAGCACCAAAACTTATTTCCATGGGTGAATAGATATTTTTTAGTGGACTGATTCATGAGCTGTTGGAATCACCTCAAAACAATTACCAGAATGCCCTTGAGAAATTCCCAAAGACAGTACTAGATGAGATTTGTCTTTTTCATCATATTTAATCTACAGAAGATTTTTATGTCGTTCCAGGGACACTTGTTAGGAACTGAAAATATTTTTTTTAATAAATTGGAATCAACCTTTTTGGAGTTACAGAGCTACTGATATGAGTTTATTAGTGATTAAACAGTACATAGAATAGATTAACTCACCAAAATTCAACAGGGGTTCATAAAATTATGATCTACTGGGTTTGAAAGAGATAGTTATTTGTGTCCAAGGGGAGTTGGAATTAGGTTAGAACCTTAATTGGTTTAACCTAGAGAAAATCCTAAAGGTAGAATTGGCCTGATTTTGATATTTTTGTTGTGGGCAAACCAGGAAGCAATTTGAGTAGGTCCAGGGTGACATGCAAGGCATGGCCAATATCTTGCATTTCCAACTTGATTTATTCCATTTGGAGTTGCAGAAATCCTTAGAGGATTTCATTGTGGGAAACTATACCTCTAGGAAATTGATTGATCAGATTTATTCTGCACCAAAAAAGGGCTAACCAAATCATCTGCATGTTATGGAAAACATTTGTGCATCTAAGGAAATTTATATCTTGGAAATTGGAAGGGTTTTCCCTTTTTATTTTTATTTGTTTCTAGGAGCCAGATTCAGATCTGGGCAAAAAGGAATAAAAGGGACATAGGTCCTAGGCCAGATCTGGGAAACATATGGACCGCCCAAATGAAATCGTCCCACCCGGGGTGACGCCACGCACGGGGCCTGGAAACTCAAACCCGCTTGGCGGGGCCCAACGGTCAGCGTCACAGCAGGGGAGAAGGGGTACGGGGTGACACGGCCCGTTGGATCAGAGGGGAGATCAACGACGCATCATCGTCTCCCACCTCCCAACATGGCGGCAGGGGACCGAACCCTAGCAGGGAGAAGGGGTGGCGCTAGAGGGCTTACCGAGGCATGGGAGGAGCCGGGAAGGACCCATGGTGTCACGGTGGTCGACGGTGAGTTCGGAGAGGGGTGGCACGGGGTAGTTCGACACTTGGAGGTATCTCGAGCGAGGTCGCCCACCGGTGCATGCTCGGGAGGTCGTAGGGGAGACACCTAGGGTTGCTCCAAGACCAAGAAAAGGATGTGAGAAGATGCAGGGGATAAAGGGGGTTTGTGCAGGGTGACATGCAGAGGGAGGGAGCAAGAGGAGAGAGATCTAAGCTCAACTTTGGAGCAATGGCCAAAGCTTATCCTCTCCTCTCCTTCGAGCAAGGCAGAGCAAAGGAGATGGAGAGGGAGCTCTAGGGGGGTGAGGGAGAGCCAGAGGGGGAAAATGACTCCAAGGGGAGGTGCTGGTGTGGCTTGCAGCCTTTATTTGGAGGAGGGAGGGGAGCTACAATAGTTCAGGTCGACCAGACAGGAGTGTGTTTGGGGTGGTGGAGTCCTTGACAAGGTTTGATGGGGGTTTGAGTTGGTTTTAAACAAAGTTTGATTGATTTGCAAAATTTTCTCAAAAGTAGGCTTGTGAGGAAAGTTGAAATATTTTCATTGGGCAAGGTGAGGAGTGAGTACTGGTTGATAGGGTAGGTCAAAACATCTCGTCAAGATTTAGGTGGGATTTTTCTAATGATTATAAATCCAGTTAAAAACATTTATTCTAATAATGCAGAATTAGATTTTAGAAGCTAATGTGATAATTTTACATTAGCTAACGTTGGTTTTTGGTGTGATATGGTCCTAAATACCATATTAAACATTGGATAATTTTATTGGAATTTATTTGGGTATAAAAGTATTTTTAAGCAATTATTCCTTGTTTCTGCCATTTAAGAAAAAGGGCAAAATGAAATAATATAGAATCTCAAGAATATTTATTTTTGAGTTGGAAGGATGGGATATGATATATAGGCATAAAATGTGCCTTGATTTGGCTAGGTGATTTGGAGAAAACAAACTTGTCTTCAAGGACAAGGTTTGGAGGATTTTGCCAGGAAAAGAATTTAAATAGTTCTAGGCTCCAAATAATTATGGGAATTATTTGGGGATTTATAATATCCAAGGTATATGATGTAAACTTGATTGTACATCATTTACAACTTGGGTTGTTGAATAAATAGGGTTAGAAGGAAAGAAAACTAGATTTGGGAGAATCTAGGGCTTGGTTATTTTCATGCTACTTAAACATGGTTGTATATGTGGGCTCAGTGCTCACCTTAGTACAAGGGAGATATGGATAGCTAGACAAAGTTATATAGATGATCATGGAAGAAAGGGTTGGGCTTGGTTGGATTTGAGGTGGTGTAGTAGTGATGGCAAACTTTGATGGAAACAAGGCTGCCATATAAGAGTTGTCATGTTGCCTCCTAAACCATGGGGGTTTAAGAAGCACAAAGCTTCACTGGAAACAAGTGAAGTGGGGATTGATATGCCATGATTAGCAGATCATAACCATGCAAAGATTCGGTAAAGGAGAGCTAGCATATAGATGTGAGCTTCTGCCAAAGTAGGCAAGATGATAAGATTTGCAAAAAAGATTATTATCTTGACTACAAAACCATCATGGATGAGTGGGAACCAAAATGGTTTAGCCAAGGGCAAGAGTGGGATTTGGTAGTACTAAAGATTTACTACAAGATGGTTCAAGTACATTCTCAAGAATGCACATGGGTTGGAAAAGGTAGAGCTCTAAGGATTGAATCTAGATAAGAAATCCAGACAGCCATTTTGGCAGATTTAGGGTTTTAGACTAGATTACAAGTGTATATGATTCTGAGAGAGAGCTAGGTTCCAAACTCATTATCATGGGTATGAGGTTGAAGGTTTAACTCAGTAGATAAGATCCATGCTTAGATCGGGTCTTCACTGAGTTGGAAACTATCAAAGGGATTATCCCTGGATTGATCTGACTAGGAGATGAGATGGTTACTTTAGTGGCTTAGGATAGATCCAGATTTGGATGCTTGGTCTGGGATTGATGATCACAAACATAGATTGGGTCCTAAGGGTAGATTAGCTCATTCGAGTTCCTAAGCAAACAAGGCAATCAGCAGATCAAGGCAATTCATAATACAACAAATCAAGGCAATTCGTCTTATCAAGCTTATCCAACTACTACTAGGGTTACCATTAAGCCTAGCTTAAGGTAAGGATGGGTATTTGGAATTGGTTGTGATTTTAAGTAAGGTAATTACTTCTTGGTATTTATACCAAGGATGGATTGAAAAGGTTTTAGGAAAGGTTTTGGAGAAACTAGAGGTAAGAGTAGTTGATGAAGTTCTTTCTTGAAAACATAAGGAGATAATATATAGGTATCCATAGTTTTGCTAAGGAACACTAGTGAAATATTTGGTTTTTGCAAAGTCACCTTGGCTCAATTTTGAATTGTCAGAACATTTGAGAATATGTAAGATAAGCCAAGACTTCACTTTTGTAAAGTAGATTTTGTAAAGTGTTGAGATAGGAAGTATATCACCTAATACATAATCAGTTGCATGAACAAAAGTAAACAAGTAGGCAAGAATTTCAACACTTAGTAAGAATTTTTTTTTGTTCCCCCTAATTTTTGCCTTCTTGACAAAAGATCTGAAATTGGGATGTTACAACTACTACTAGGACTGGAAGAAAACTAGAAAAAAACTAAACCTAGAAAGAGGTGAATGAAATGAGATGAAATATTAATGCTATGATTCCTCACGTAATATTGTGTATACCGGTGTGCATGATTAGTGTTGATGGAATATCTATAAACTGTAATTGTGGCGGTCCCTCAAATACTGTTGTCTCCCGCCATTGGTAAGTGGCAACTAGACAACTCAATTGTCCACACCCTCTTCGGACATGGGTCATCTTGTAAGAGAATAGTGTATTAAGGTAACAAGACCAATAAAGGTAAACCATAGCAAAGGAATTAAGTTCTATGGACAACTGTACTCCTAATCAAGTAGTGTGCTAGTCACAAGATATCCCGTATGTCAATTTGGGGTCAAGCAATTCGCAACACTACCCCTATCTATATCATGAGTGATCTTGGGGAACTATGGGCGGTGCATCCTAAGATGCTATTGCCTCCACAAACCACTTATAGCAAATAGCTTATTAGTTCTACCCATGGAAGAGAAGATACTAATGATAAGTTTTGTCACACACCGTGAATCTCTAGTAAATTCCTCAACAATGGATTGGACGTCTCCAATCACTAGAATAATATCATGAATAGAACAATTTAAAGAGAAAGCACAAACATATTAATTAACAAGAAAACACCACACTTCAATTACTCAAATAATCATAACATTAATAAAAGGGGGTTCAAGACATATTACAACCCATCACGGAGACCATGATGGGGAAGGATGAAGGAGTAGCGGCGATGGAGATGGTGATGACGGCGTGGTGATGATGGCGTCGGTGTGGTGATGGCGGCGTCCTCCTTCTCCTCCTCTTCTTTCTTGGATGGCTTTATGGTGTTGATGAATATCTTGATCTTGGTGGCGCTATAGAGGCTATGGAGGCGGCACGGCGGCAGGCCACCGCCATGGAGGCGGTATATGAGATCAAGATCTTGTATATGGTTGGTGGTGACTTCCTCCTCTCTTCTTTGACTCCTCCCTCCTTTATATAGGCCTTGGGGGTGCCCTAGGGTTCTCCTAATACCTTCATATGACTTAGGGAAGGTTCTGGACCTTCCGGGGGGCGAAATCTCGTCGTATGCGACCTTTTTGGCAACTATACGGCGGGAGCTATACAACCGGAATTTTTGCTCCCGCCGTATAGTTGGTTGTTAAACCTTCATGTATCTTTCGTATTTTGGTCGCCATTTCTTCATACGAACTCTGTTTTGGGTGTTCTTGGGCTCGTTGGATTCGTCTCGACGAGGGATTAAATCTACTGGTCTTGGATACTTTTTTGAGAAGTTGGAAAAATTCACGTTTTCCAATACCTCAAATGGCTAAGTCTGCTCCTCCATACTATGCTTTCTTTGTTCCTTTTGCCTTTGTTTTACCCAGAATCATCATCAACACCTACACACATGTCAAAGACAAGGAAAAGGGATAAAATTCTATCTAAACTACTAAATGTGCAAATCTATATTGAATTTAATGAAAACAACTAATCATGCATATCAAGCATAGCAATAGCTCCTTTTTGGTTTTCTTGTCCTTGCTTCTCTTGTCATCTTCAGGGTTTTAGAACTCAGACTTATTTTTGAAAAATGGAATATTTGGAGTAGACGAGATATAGAGTAAAACTCGTTTCAAACAGTTTAAGTCAGAGAGGGTAAGATAGGAAATCTTTCGAAAATCTTTCAAGGAAATAGTTGTTGAAAGAAGGTCTTTTTCAAAAATATTGGTTGTCATGTCTAACGTCCATCCTAACTAAGGTCTCTTACAGTCAGGATAGCTCCGATACCAAGTATGTGAGACCCTGGATTTACAGACTGAGAATCCCTGTTATGCCTGCAATTCATGTTCCCATGATCTGTGAGCCATGAGCATAACCGACCAGTCTCATTACAACATCTAGAACTTTACAAGTACAAAGATTAATAGTTGCCATTATGGAGATTACAACACAAATAGTGGAAGTCTTCAATTGCAGATCCCATGTCGTGCCATAACCTACAGGCAACTAACTAGGATACGGCCTAACTCGCATAGACGTCAACTTCTTCATCGTTCCTTGATCTTCTGGAAATCTGGCCAAGTAAATAGCCAGAGACAATGCCGGTGAGTACTTTGAATGTACTCGCAAACCACCTTAAGATAAAAATAATAAAAATTGGATATGCAATATGGCTGTGGTAATAGGAGGTCTCCAAGAGTGGTTCTTTTCTAACATAGTTTCTCTCGTAGATATAGCATCTACAAGGTTTTGTTGGGAACTGTTATAAAACATTTTGGAATTTCTTTTGAAAATATTTGGAAAACACTAGGAGTGGGTGACCCTATTTTGTCTCCACCGTCCTCAACTGACCGGGTTATCCTCTTCCTTCTCTGGTGTCCCTTGGACCACCATGTTTTAGAAAAAAAATTACTTTTTCGAAATCCATTTCAAAAACAAAACCAGCATCGCTCTACAGCAACCTTCCCAACCATACATGACCGAGGACTCGACTATTCGAATAGATTTACACTCTGGATAGGTTGTACACTTTATCCACACCAAATGGATATCCTGCCCTAATGCCTACTGATTGTGGATCGAGTAATCGATCAAGACTCTCTGGATGCCACTCTAGTATAGTCCATACCCTATGAGTTGTTCCTCTCAACACCGGGACGTCGGTATACATAGACCAACCGGAGTGCTCCCAACTCCTCTAGAGCCGGCACTTTCAATGAGAGGCTCATAGTATCTCCCGACCACTCACATGGGTGGTACTTCCTCCTCTAGGTGACTGCGTAGCAGTTGACCCTTTTTGTAAAGGAATCCCAGGGTTCGAGGGAGATGATCCCTTATAAATAGTTGCAAGAATTCCTACACAAGAGTAGCAAACATCAAGGCAAGGCATGTTCCCATTCTAGAGTAATGTGGTTGCACGGGTTAATTGTTCTGGCAAAACTGCAAAGAACCAGGTGCCTTTTGTAAACATTTTTCCTCCGTCCTATGTCCCACCTTTTTGTAAAACAAATCCTTTTTGATTTCTCAAACCTCACGAAGGTTTTCTTATAAAGCATTTTGTAAACCTTTTCCCAGGGTCTTCCCATCCTATACTTTTGCTTAGGCTCAAATGGGGTATCCAAGGAGTTATGGTGTTAAACACCATCTACCATACTAGGGACGAGTAGGTGTCGTCAAAGGGTTGTACCTAGTGGTACTAAAGTGGAAATGATTTGGAGGAGGCAAACTTTCCCACATAAAGAGACATAGTATAATAAAGCCATGCAATTTTCATAAACCAGTAGTTAAAACATGCACAAATATAAAAGGAGGACAAGGGCTTATGAGCAAGAAGGTGGCTTCCCTGATGATCAGCAATATGGCATATTTTTTTCTAGACTTCATTTTAGAAAACCATAATAATAAAGAAAGCCATAATCTTTGGGTCTTCGATATAATCGCAATTATCGCCGTTAGGGACCATACATGTAAACAAGCATGACACCAATCAATCTAAACATACCAGCATCAAACACTATAGAAAATAAACAAGGAAAACAGGCTACACTTCAGTAGGGTTTACGAAGAAAGAAAATAGAAAGATGGGAATTGGCTTGGACGCTTCTGGAGGAATTCCAATATGATTTTTAGTTTAGAAACTAGGTAGAGGAGGGATTTTAGACCAAGGTCACATTTAGTATGATATAATTTTATAAAACTGATATCAACAGGTAGGTATTGATAAACTGAAACCAACAAAAGTGATTTCACTATTTTATCTATTACCATTGCTTTATAATGGATTTTCTAGTGAATAAAACCCTAGTTTTTAGGAAATAATTCACCATGATAGTTCTGGAGATCCAAAAATTATTTCCTTGGCTGGTTTAGTAGAGTTTGGAGGACCGGTTCACTAGGAGTAGGAATCAACTTAAAATATTTACAAGAATGCCCTCAGGAAATTCCCAAATACAGTACTTGATGATATTTGTCTTTTTAACCAGGATTAATATACAAGTGTTTTTATGTGATTCGAAGGACATGTGGTAGGTATTTAAAACACCTTTATGGATAAATGGAAATAACACTTTTTGGATCTATAGAACTACAGTGTTGAATTTATTGGTGAATTAATTATGCAGAGAAAGGATTAATTTCCAATAGTTCAACAGCGGCTTACAAAAATATGGGCTCCTGGGGTTTGATACATATTGGTATACATGTCTACTAGGAGTTGGAATTAGGTCAATACACATTTTGGTTTCACCCAGGGAAATTCCTAAATTCCAATATGTGCTGGTTTTGTTACTTTTAGTATAGGCTAACTAGGAATCCAAATAGGTTGGGTCCTGGGTGACATGCAAGGTACCAAGGGTACCTTCCCCCACAAAATGGTTTCAGCCTATTTGGAGTTACAAACTTCATAGAAGTTTTTATCTTGTATAAAAGACATGTTTTGGTACATGAATTTACAGGAAAGATATAGTCATTTGAATATTTATATTTTTATGTTGCAGGGTGAGGAAGGCATATAGGTACAAGGTAGAAATAATATCTGGACAGAAACAGGCATATTCTATTTTTATTTCAATTTAAACCAAGGGATCGTTTTTATGGAATAAGAAAAGATCCATTTAAAAGGATAATAGGGGGAGCCTTTGTGGGCCAGATCTGGCGAGCAGGGGCCGCATAGTGGCAGATACCACTGGGGAAACCTGGGCTAGCCCATGCCTCTCCCTCACTCGCGGCGAAGCCAGGATGCCATGGCCCGATGCTTCGCTGCGCAGGGCGGGACAAAACGATATGGGGGCGCCCTGGCCATTCGATCAGAGGAGGATCAATGGAAACCGGCCGTGGTCCTTGCAGCAACATTATTAGCTAGGAGGAAACCCTAGAAGGGTGATGGGAGGCACAGGGTGGCTCACCGGTTGACAGAGGAAGGCCGAGGAAGGGCTAGGGCAACGCAGAGCAGCACCGCAACCACGGGGAGGGGCAGCAGAGGGGTGTTCCGCAATGGGGATGAACTCACGCGATGACGCCCATCTAGGTGTCCTTTGAAGTTCGTCGGCGACACTGGTAGGGGTGTCCCTTGTCAAGAAAAAGCACGAGATTAGGTATATCTAGTCTAGAGGGAGGTAGGGACGCTCAGATATGTAGTGGGGGAGGTTGGGTGACCTTCCAAATTGCATGAATAGGCAAACCCGAGGGCTTTTGGTTCTACTCCTCAGCAGCAGAGAGAGGGAGCTATCGAGGTTTAGGGGAAAGGAAGAAGGAGTGGAGGTTGTCATAGCATGTTGAAATGCAAAGAGAGTAAGGTAGAGGAGAGAGGGATAAGCTCAAGTAGGGAACAATGGCCAAGATTCCATTTTCTTCTTCTATCGTCCACACCAAAGCAAGGAGGGAGGATTGGATCTAGGGGTGGTTCCTTGAAGGGGGAGGGAGCAACTGAGGGCCAAGGGAGGGGGAAGATTGGCCTATGGCCTATTTATCCCGAGTTGGGGAGGTCCATGGTGGACTTTGTCCATGAGAGAGCAATGGGGGAGGGATGGAAACCAGAGGAGTGATGTTGTGGGCGTGGAGAGAGGGAAGGGTGGTTTCTGGTCGAGTGAATGGTAGGGAGGGAGAGAGAGGATCTGCTGCAAGGTGGTATTAAGTGGCCATGTGGGTCCTTATCTTGTCTCCTCTTCAAACAAGTACACGTGACAAGGCGCAAGTGATGCTACAGTACTATGCTACAATGTAGCACTACCAGGATGGGGTGATGCTGTGTTGTGCAAGTTTGCACAAGTTGTGGTGGAGGTTTTGTTGGGTTTAGAGGTATGAAATTATTTTTCTCTCAATGTGGATCATAGGAAGGGTTGTGAAGGAAGTGAAATAATTTGCATTGGGCAAGGTGGGGATATGGTATTGGTAGATGGATATGATCATAGGAATTGTTTCAGATTTTTCAGATGGTAGAAAGTCCACTTAATTTCATTTATTTCAAAACGTGCAGAAATCATTTATAGGAGCTAATGTCAAATTTTTACATTGGGAAATATAGGTTCTTGGTGTGAAATGGTTCTAAATACCATACACACATTGGGTTATTTTATTGGAATTTTTTTAGAAGAGAGTATTTTTAAGTTATTGTTTCTTGTTTCTGCCATTTAAGAGAAATGGCAAAAAGGAAATAATAAAGGATTTATTTTTGACTTGGTAAGATGGAGTAAGATATATAGGCCTCAAATGTGGCTTGAGTTGGTCAAGTGGTTTGGAGAAAAACAAACTTGTATTTATAAAGAAGGTTTTGATGATTCTACCAAAAATAGGTTTTAAATATTTTTAGGTCCCAAATAATTATGGAAATTATCTGGCAAGGGGTTATATCCAAGTTGGATGATGTGAAATTGAAGTATCCATAAGTGTAAACCTTGGGATTTGCAAAACAAGATGGATTTTTAAAAAGAACAAGGCTTAGAGGATCTAGGGTATTGATATTTTTATACCTTCTAAACATGGTGATTATGGATAGTTGGGTGGATAGACCAAGTTATTTATATAATTATGGAAGCAAGGGTTGGGCTTCGTTTCATTTGAGATGGTTTAGGAGAGATGGCAAACTTTGCTGAAAATAAGGCTGCCATAGCAGATGGGTCATGATGCCTCATAAACCATATTGGAGCATCTTTCCCTCCTAAGTACAATAGTTTCAGACTTAGTCATTTTGGCAGATTTAGGGTTTTAGACTAGATTACAAGAGTAGATGACTTTTAAAGAAGGCTAGGTTCCAAACTCATGATCAAGTAAAGGGTGTTGATGTGTTGATTTAGTAGAAAATATCCATAGTTAAATTTGGTCTTTATTGAGATGGAACTATCAGAAGGGATTTGCTCAGTATTGATCTGGTTAAGGGGCTGGGAGGGTCACTTGAGTGACTGATGATAGATCCAGTTTGTGAGGCTTGGTTTGAGAGTTCTGATCACAAACGTATATTGTGTCCTAAGGGATGAGCTAGTATATTAGCTCTCTCTAGTTCCTAAGCAAACAAGGCAATCAAGATATCAAGGCAATTCATCAAATAGCAGATCAAGGCAATTCATTTTTCTAGATAATCAGATACTACTGAGGTTACCATCAAGCTTATCGTGAGGTAAGCATGGGTATTTTGATTAGGTTTACTTTTTAAGTAAGATAAGGACCTCTTGGTATTTCTACCAAGATTGCAGTAAAAAGGGTTTTAGAAAAGGTTGTTGGAAAACTTAGGGATAAGAGTAGTTGAATGATTTGTATTGAAATCATAAGGAGATTACTATATAGGTCTCCATAGATTTTTTGTCAACTAGGGTTGAGGTAAGGAGAAGTTTATCTACCACACATTCAGTTACTTGAACACAAGCAACCAAGTAAGAAGACATTGCAATACTTAATAAGAAAAAGTTTTTGTTTCCCCTGATTTTTGCCTTTTTGACAAAAGATCAGGGTTTCTGAAATTGGGATGTTACACCCCGGGCGCTCTAGGGAAGGGCCCTAGGATGTCCATCCCCCAGACCGCAATAGGCCGTCAAAGCGGGATGGTCTATAGCTGATGAGTTGGCTTGTGTATCTCCTTGACGTTGAATTGGCATTCCCCGCATGACCTTACCAGTTCTATGGCGTCGGTGAGCGCGGTAAGCCAGCAAAAGCCACTACGAAAAGCATTCCTAGTGAGGGTGCGTACCGAGGCGTGGTGGCCACATTCTGCGGCGTGGATGTCGGCCAACATCTCTCGCCCCTCATCATCGGAGATGCACCATAGGGAAACACCATTTGGGCGGTATCCGTAGAGGTATCCGTCCACCAGGAAGTAATTCTTGTCCTGGTGCATGAGGATTTCTTCCATATATTTTGTAATCCCATGGACCCTGTGCTCTAAATCACAAGCTGGTATAACCCAAAACTGGATAAGGTGTCCTACCAAGGAGGCCCAAGGGCCACATACATGTAGGTCCCGTCTGAGCGGAACAGGGCACGGTACTGGCCAACCACCCCTACCCATTTCTCGTGGTTATAGCTTCAACTGCAAGAGACGTAGCCGGCTAGACAATGAGAAAAGCATACACAAATGAGTATGTATGCCATCGACATACAAGAGTACATCAGAGCCAAACCATCTAAAAGAAATAGAAATATTCAACACCATACGACAAGATACAAATATCCTAGATAGAGATAAAATTTTAGGATACATCCTCATACAGCAGACATTAGAGTATCAAGTGGAAGCGAAAGACAAGATCCGGGTATGAATAAGAAGAAAATTAGCGTAAGACGCCCTGAAGTAAGCATATCTCGCCCACATAATCTCAAGATCTCCATGCCCCGGAATCTCTATACCTGATGGTTGTTGCTACCATCATCGGTCTCCTCAAACCAATAGCCTTCCTGTGGATATACCTATCCATCTGAACCAATTTTTTTACCTTGTGAGATCCTAAGAGACTCAGCAAGTCTTTATTTATCTAAAGGGAACAACCTGGGGGTGACGTTATTGCAGCGGAAAAAAGCCTAGCAGTTGTATAGAGACACGCTACAACATCCTCCTAACCAATGATAGACGGACGCTTGTTAAATAAACAACAGTTAATTACCCAAAAAATATATATCAACATAGTTAAACATCGCTCGCCCACCTCCCCGTTCCCGAATGAGAAGGCGGAGGAACCCCATCAGTTGGTAGTTTTACTAATCATTCCATGAATATTACACTATTTACTAGTCATGTTTTAGTCAATTTAAAAGTGGTACTTTAGTTATGCTTGTCTATGATCAAGAAACTATGCTCCAAGCAACCATAACCCCAGACAAATTCGAACCCAATGACAAATTCGAACCCAGCTCTTACTCCATATGTAGCACTAATTTAGTTATAGTGAAGTTGATTACTAGTCATTATAAAGTCATTATAGTTAGCCCTTCCATTATAGTGAAGCTAATTACTAGTCATTATAGGTATCCCTTCCATTATAGTGAAGCTGATTACTAGTCATTATAGGTAGCCCTTCCATTATAGTGAAGCTGATTACTAGTCATTATAAAGTCAAATTTATAGCACTACTGTAGTTATAGTTGTCTATGATCGAGATACTGTGCTCCAAGTCGTCCATAACCGCGGACACGACTTTCAGAAAGATTTACCATAAAAGGATGCACAAATAGCAACACACGCATGATCAACCTCGGAAAAACCAAATGAAAACCCGACGAGGCATCATGACAAAGCATTCGCAAGATTCATAAATGATTTTAGGTGGCCACCCCGCTAAGCTACCTGCTATGAAGTTGGCCGACTCCGCGACGGATCGAGGGGTTTGCTAGAACGGCTATAAATGATTGGGAACCTGAAAGTGTGATTAGGCTTGTCGATACCATAAAATCATGCCGTGAACCGAAACAGTACATTAGTAAATGCTCCTCGAGCAACAGATGTAAATAAGCAGTAAAGCATGGCATAAGTATAGGATAGTAATAATGCCCCAAAGCAATTTATGACACCAAGAAATTAAATATGACTCAAGCTTGGACTAAGGGGATTCATGGTCCCACATATGGATAGTGCGATAGTCAAGGAACAATAATCAAGTACTCGGGATCCTACGGCACACAAGTGAGCATAAAGAACCAAATAGCAGATATTGCCCACTAGTGCCTCTTTCTTTAGTTATCCCATTACTACTCAATTCAGTTATTTAGTTATCTCATTTTCATAGACACTCAAAAACCCTACACATGCAATTCTACGACTCGTATAGCTCAAAAAACTACTATAATAATGGCTCATAGGATGGAGAGAACAAGCTTCGGTGGGGTGTAAAGGCTATGCAATACTTCGGATTCAATTTAATTCGGATCACGACATATGATGCCAGAATAAGATAGATGCAATAGGTGTTATCAGTAGTGCAAGCATGGGGAAATGCTTGCCTAGAAGTCCACTTGCAGAATAAGAAGGATCCGGGTAATAGTCCTATGGCTCCTGATATTCTCCTTGAGCAGTGTCTATCCAGATAAAAACCAAACACACTAGGGCCTAAATAAATACATTGCGCAAACATATAAATCATATACAACAAGCAAACAAGTATGCCATGATGTAATGATTTACAATTTAGATGGCATAACGTACGATGACATGGGTGAGGTGTGGGATACAAGAATAAGGCATTTTATTAAGTTTTAGTCATGTTTCGCTTCCATAAACATTGGTATATGCTTAATAAATATTTGATCCACGCTTCAATTTATATTATGGAACGCATAGTTAGAACGGGATCGTCGCGCTTCTAATTTTAGACAAATCATTTGTCGAATCCGGAGTTACAAAATTAAAGTTATGCATTTATTAAGAAAAAGATATTTATTGGTATTTAATAATTCAAAAAATTTAAATTCCTCAAAAGATATTTTATATAGCATATTCATGTTACTGGCATTTTCCTGATTGAAAAACGTATATTATTTACATTAATTGGAATTATGAATTTAAATTCTTATTAAAGTCAAACTTATTTAAATGGGGTCATAGTCAAAGATTTGACTAGTTGGAATGAGTTTTGAAAATGGTTGACTTTACATTTGTATTCATATATCAAATTAGAGCACATTTCATATTAGGAAAATATTAAAATTTGAATCCATATGAAAGTTATGCACAAATTTGTATTTAGACAGATTTCAATTCTATTTGAATTTAAATACTAAAAAGATTAGGGACTTTTGTTACACGGGGTAGTTCTACCCACCTGGACTGACAGGAGGGGCCCGGGTCCACTGCGCGCTCACGCAGGCACCACGGGGTTCTCCACTGCGTGCGAGCGCGTAGCCACGTGGACAGGGAGGTATCGCGAGTTAAGGTTACCAGAAAGGTGGGTGTTTTTTATAAAACTCCTAGTAAGGAAGGGACCGTTGGTTAGGTTTCCCGAGAACGGAAGGTACTATTTAGAAAAGCGACCGGAGGTGTGATCTAACGAAACTGAACTATCTGAAACTTGATTTGACAAGGAAAGTTACAAATCTATGAGGAAGCTCGGTTCACAATGAAGACGAATCTGTGGAAGATGTAAAAATTAAAGATGTAGAGCGAAGGTAGGTCTACGTTTATCGCATACAACGTTTCCCTGATAGAATCCTTTATGCGCCAGAAAAATTCAAAGAACAGGATGGATTTAAACTGGGAACAAGAAATTCAGGAATCAGTGAAAAGGCTCCAACTCTGCTTGTTGATTACTTCGTCGATATACCATGATTTGGGTATCCGTTTGATCCTGGAGATAACTGGGATGTAGGAGAGCATATTTTATGTTCTGAGATTCGCTAGGGGATGACCATGTGCACAGGAAACAACATGGACAGAGGTGTACACGGGCGTGTTGCTGTTGTTACTGACTGCTGCTGAATCGCGCGCGTCATGGTGCACGGAAACAAAACATGGTGTGCGCGGGGTTCTGCAGTGAAGTGGGGATCTGGCTGGTGACAACGGAAGAAGCCAAGGGCATAGAGACATGGGGTGAAGCGAAGGCTCACCGCGGGTTCTGGTGGCTGGCCTGGAGACGACAATGGCGACGCCAAGGGAGGGCGACAGGACACGGCGACACAATGGCTACTGCACCGGGACGGAGGCGGGGAGACACCACTGCCCTCCTCCTCCTTTCCCCGGTATCAAACGATGTCCGGGTGCCCTTGTGCAGCTCCGGGTACGGTGGCATGGCGATGAATATTGCAGAATCTACTTCAAAGTGATCATGGCGGCTAGGGTTTTTGTTCTTGGGAGAGAAGGAGAGGGGCTAAGGGGAGAACAAGGGGAGGTGACTACGATTCGATCTAGGGATCCTCTAGAGGCTGGGTAGATAAGAACGGGAGAGGGGCACTCACATGATCTTGATGATCACTTCTGCAAAAGAGAGAGGGAGAGGAGAGACCTTGTTGCCGATCGCTTTTAAGCCAGAGAGAAGGGAGGTCATTGGCGCAACATGGGGTGGGGTGGCAACCACGTGCTCTCGAGGAGGAGAAATAGGAGCGGGCGTTCTTGGCACTTGGTTGAATCAACCACCAGGAAGAGGCCACGAGACATCAGGTGGGTTGTTCGGTTTTGGTTCAAAGAGGGAGGGAGCTTCGGCGTGCACCAGGGTGGGTGCAGGTCGGCATGGTTCATAGAAGGGGGCTGCCTGGCTGGGTTTGGTTGCACCAGGAGGAAACAAGGGTGGCGTGGTGGGGTTAGATGGTTCAGTTGGTGAGCTAGGAGGGGGTTTATGGTAGAGGGTAGATAGGCCTAGCTAGTTCTTTAGCTAGGGATTTTGATAAACTCCAAAACAAGCATGAAACTAGATTAGAAA
Source organism: Avena sativa (assembly GCA_916181665.1). Taxonomy (NCBI): domain Eukaryota; kingdom Viridiplantae; phylum Streptophyta; class Magnoliopsida; order Poales; family Poaceae; genus Avena; species Avena sativa. The sequence goes on from OV702295.1 coordinate 136,824,217, forward strand.
TGAGGGAGAGAAAGAGATCAAGAATCTAGGTTGATTAGGAGGATGGTTTGATTCAAGTAAAGCAAACAAATCACAAGAATTACAACAAAGAGAGGAGATGGTGGAAATTCTTGCATGGACCATGCATGCAATTATAACACACATGAGCAATGGAGATATGCAATCCTCCCTAGACATTTAAATTCACATAAAGATTTTGTGGGACTCCGGATTTATGTTTCGAGAATCCCCGTTATGCCTGCAATTCACGTTCCCATGATCAGTGAGCCGTGAGGATAACCGACTAGTATCAGTACATAATCCATAAGTAGCGAGTACCATACATACATTATTACCATTTTTGCGATTACAACATTAATAGCGGAAGTCTTTAATCGCAGATCCCATGTCATGCCTTAACCTACATGCGACTGACTAGGAAGACGTCCTAGCTCGCATAAATGTCAGCATCCGAATACTTCTAGTTTTTACAAATCTGGCCAAGTACATAGCCTGGGACAAAGCCGTGAGTACTTTTGAATGTACTCGCAAGACCATCGAGATAAGTTAAACAAGATAATGCATTTTTGGGTTGTGGCAAGATAGCTCTATACTATAGTTGTTTTTGAAAATCCTAAAATGACATCTCTATATCTTTGTTGAAAAAGAGTTTTAAAAACATGTCTCCTTTTTTTAAAACAGTTTTTGAGGAAAACCCTTTTTAAAACATCTCCGACCATCCCTAGTCAAAACAAATCATTTTCTCATACTTACCCGTGACCAAGTCACATCCATTTTATTCATCTCAAACATATCCCAAGGGTACTCCTAGCAATCAATTTTTCAACCGTCCTTGATCATGGACACGGCTATTCGAATAGATTATACTCTCTAGAGTTTGTGCACTTTACCCACAAGAATCAATACATCCGCTAGGATACAACCATGGCCCGCTACACACGGTAGACGGGGGTTCGGATAGTCAAAACTAACTCTTCATTTGTCCATTCCTAGTAATGGTGGCTTTTCCTTTTGGGTTTGTTCTCCCCGGAAACGAGTATGTGGCGCTTCGCACCATATTCCTTCCTTTCGTACAAGCCTATACCCAAACTGTAGTTTGGCGTATAGTAATTTGACTCCACTTCCTTCCGTACTTACCAGTCATACCGTTCGCGAGAGACCCAATTGTTGCACCGGTATCTTATCTCAAACAGTCCGGATTTCAAGGTATTTCTCCCTTTTAGAAGGTACAAGCTGCCCCGGCTAAACACAAAAAACTATGAGCCAAGCCCAGCTCCAAGGTAGTGTGGTTGCACAGATAAATTGTTCTGGTAATGGCGTAGAACATCCCTTCTCTTTCTTTTTCTCAAGTTTCTTCCTCTTTATCCTCCTCATCCTTTTCTTTAGTAAAACATCCACTCGGAAACGATGCCTCTTTCCAAAGGTTTTATTTTGAAAACTTTGCAGTAGTGTAGAAACCCAATATAGTTTTATCATCAAAAATCCGTAGTTTCCAAAGAGGGAAGATGCTAAGCATCTTAGACTAAATCTAAAGGGGTAAAGATGGGTGTCAACAAGGGTAAGTGTCCTAATGGACACTCCATCATAACTTGGAGGAGCCAAGCTACTTGCGTACTTTATTTGAAACAAACCATGCTAGTAATTGTGCAGTTGATAAACGAGATACAAAACAAGTGATGAAAAGAGTAGGTCAAGATAGGAGTTAGGGAATGGTGGATTTCCTGTGATCAGCGATGTGTCGACTTCTTTAGAATATTTTAATACCAAGAATTCCGAATAATAAGAATAATAATAGACCGATGCTTCCTTCTTCTCGATGGCACATAATCGCGACTATCGCTGATATAGAGCAAACATGCAAACAAGCAATACACCAAATCAAAACAAGGAATACAAGAATCAATATGTACATCAAGTAATCGATAACACAAACTAATATTTAATTTGGGTTGTGAAGAAGGAATTTAGAAGGATTGGAATTGGATTGGAAACAGTTGAAGAGATTCCTATATGAGTTATTATCTAGAAGCTACATAAGGGTGGGTTTTTTGACCAAGGATAGTTTCTATATGATATAATGGTATAAGGATGATACCAGCAGGTAGGTGTTGATAAAATGAAACCAATACAAGTGGTTTCACTATTTTATAAAATACCAATTATTTATAATGAATTTTCTAGTGGTACATGTTCTAGTTTTAGGAAATAAATAACCAGAAGGGTTCTGGAGCTCGACAAATAATTTCATTGGAAGATTAGGTAGTGTTTCGTGGACTGATTCACAAGGAGTTGTAATCAACTTAAAATATTTACAAGAATGCCCTTAGGAAATTCCCAAAGGTCATTATGGGGCTTATTTTTCTTTTTCACTAGATTTATTCTATAGAAACTTTTAGTGTGATTCCAAAGACACAAGATAAGTATTTGGGATACCTTTATGTAGAAATTGGAATCACCCTTTTTGGATCTACAGAACTACTAATATGAATTTGTTGGTGAGCAAACAATACATAGAGTAGCTTAATTCACCAAAATTAATAAAGGCTTAATAAATTTTGGGCTCGTAGGGTTTGAAGTATATTAGTATGTATGTTCTATGGGAGTTGAAATTAGGTCAGTACCTATCTTAGTTTGTCGCAAAGAAATTATTAAAGAAATAAACATATTGTTTTTGTTAATTGTGTACTGTAGATCTACTGATTATTTTGGGGTAAGGACAACTAGATACGCAGGGTATAACCTATATCAATCAAGGAGAACTGGAATCACCCCATTTGTAGTTGTAAAACTTTTGATTTTAATTATATAGTGAAAATGACACATTGTGATGAATAAATCCTCATAAATTATTCATGTGTGTTTTTGGCAAGGAGTTGGTACTACATGTTAGGTAAAACCTGTATGTTAATACCAAAAATTATATCTTGTTGATTCCTCATATTTTACATTTTTAAAAGTATTTAAACCAAACATATACTTTGATAGATCTGATAAACAAAAGGAAAAAATAATATTTGCAAAAGGGCCAGCGGCCGGCTTTGGGCGGACCGACCCATGGAGCACTGGGATGGCCCAGCTTCATGCCCTGGGTATGTGGCAAAGGAAGTCCAGGGCAGGCCCGGTTGCCAGCCAACACGGGCAATGAAGATATACGAGGTGCCTGGGGCCGTCCGATTGAGTCAGGATCGACGGCCCCCGATTATCTCCTTCCTTCAGTCGCAGGGAAGCAGAGGGTAAACCCTAACAAGCTCGAAAAAGAGTCGGGGCTAACCCAGGGGGATTCTTGGGAGAGGGGGAGGCCATGGGGGGATGAGGGAGTCGGTGGCGAGTCGGGGGATGGGCGGAAATAGCGGTTTTGTCGCAGATCTGTGTCACGCGCCTCACCGGGGTTGAGCTTGTTCAGATGCTCAATGCTACACGCCTTGCGGTGTTCTACATGTCACCGGTGCGGGTACTGGTCGAAGGAGAAGGTCCTGGGTTGGGCTTGGAGGGTGGTTTAGTTGCTGCTGGTGCTCGATCTTGTGGAGAAGCTTCCTTCAGGCTTGAGCTCGACGTGGCAGCCTCGGGTGTTCCTAAAACCAGGGAGGGACATGGACGTGAAGAGTGGAAGTAGGGTAACTGAGAGATGTTAAGAAACAGGAAGGGGACAGTCGGGAGCGTGATACGTTGGAAACGTATCTATAATTTTTTATGCTCCATGCTTGTTTAGTATCCACTTTGCTATATTTTGTCTACACTTTGAGGTAAATACACTTTCTGGAACTAACATATTGACAAGATGCCATAGTGCACGAGTTGCCTGTTTTCTGATGCTTTTGGTTTCAGAAAGCTAAAAAATGAATATTTTCCGAATTGGAAGGGACAAAATCCAAATTTCATATTTTTATCTGAGCGATACGGAAAATCGAAGACGAGACGTAGGAGGAAACCAGGGTGGCCACATCCTAGGTGGGCGCAGGCCTACCGTAAAAAAAGGCCACGCCGACAGGGGGTGTGGGCCCCCTTGACCTCCACCGACCTTTCCTCATGCGCCTATAAGAAGGCCCCGGTGAGAAAACCCTAAATAATCCATCATACTTTCAGAAAAACCTCCGTAGCGCCGCCGCCGCCACCGAACGGGAGATTCGGGGGACAGAAAGTCTCAGTTCTGGCACCCTGCCGGGACGGGGAAGTGCCCCTGGAGCCATCTCCATCGAACTCCATCGACATCTTCATCACAGTTGCTGATTCCCATGATGAGGAGGGAGTAGTTCTTCCTCGAGGCTAAGGGCCCTACCGGTATCTATGTGTTCATCTCTCTCTCTCTCTATGCATGATCTTGTTGTGGTCATGAGCTTTGTAATCAAGTAGACCTACCTTGCTACTCAAGTGCTTCATTAGATCTCTGCTCTCCCCATGTGTGTGAAAGTGACAGCGTGCAATCCATGGTGGCACTTAGGTTTGAGTCTATATAAATACTCTTTGTGCTTTAATAGATCTATGCTTTTCCCCACGTCTGTGAAAGTGACAGGGTGCATACCGTGTGTGGCACTTTGGCTAGATTGATTATTTGTTCTGAATTATATTTGGAGTTGGATGTCTCTATGAAATTGTGGTGTTTGTTGGAACCATCTAGCGCTCAAGGTGACAGTGCGGGGTTATATATATTGGGGAAGGCGGACTTTGAGGAGTGTTGTTATATCCCTACCGATGATTATAGCGTCCAACCGGAGAGTAGTATCATGAAGAGAGGATATTTATATGATAGAGTGTTCACTAGTGAAAGTATGATCCCTAGGCCTTGTTTATAAACAATGAAACACCGTTTGCATCTAGATCTGTTGCATGTTTTCTTGCTTTAGTCTTTACCTCACCGTCAAGCTATTTTCTGGCATTGTTACCACTTGTATTTCACTATCTCTTCGCCGAACTAGTGCACCTATACACCTGACAAGTGAATTGGGTGTGTTGGGGACACAAGAGACTTCTTGTATCTTGATTGTAGGGTTGCTTGAGAGGGGATACCTTTGACCACTTCCTCCCTGAGTTGGATAAACCTTGGGTGATCCACTTAAGGGAATCTTGCTGCTGTTCAATAAACCTCTGCACTTGGAGGCCCAACAACTGTCTTAAAGAATAGAAGTGCATAGACATCAAGCTCTTTTCTGGTGCCGTTGCCGGGGAGTAAAGGTAAAAGGCACTCACACACGTTACCCCACGGCAACAGCAAGCCAGAAATCTCTTTTCTGGCGCCATTGCCGAGGAGGTAAGGTAAAAGGTACTCACATCCGCCGGTGTGAGTGCTTGAAGTTATTTCCTTCAGATTCTGCAATTGTGTCTTTTTTTCTTGTTTTCACTAGTTAGGATTAATGGAAAACAATAAAAAATTAGAGAGCTTTATAGTGTTTATCTTGAGTTAGGACATGAAATGTTTGAAGAGAAAATTAGAAAATCATGGAACTTTATTTGCATGCTAATAGCAGTGTTATTAGTATGAACTCTTTGGACACCATTGTTGCTAATGCTATGGAAACGTCTAAGCTTGGGGAAGCTAGTTTTGATGAAAATGATCTTTTTAGTTCCCCATCTTTGGAAGATAGCTACTGTATTGCTTATGATGATACCAAACCTCCAATCTATGATGATTATAATGATGAATATGATATTTTCAGTCCACCTACTATTGAGGAGAAAATCAATTATGATTACAATATGCCTCCTATATTTGATGGTTGTGGTGATGAGAATAATAATGATAGCTATTTTGTTGAATTTTCTCCCACTACAACTAATAAGAATGATTATGCTTATGTGGAGAGAAACAATTATATGCATGTGGCTCATGATAAGAATGCTTTATGTGATAGTTATATTCTTAATTTTTTTCATGTTGCTACTGAGAGGGAAACATGGTTTTATGCATCTCAATAATATTAACTTTCCCCTCTTTATGTTGAAAATCTTGAAGTTGCACTTGTTTTGCTTTCATATGCTTGATGCTTTGTGATTTCATGACTTGTTTTCTTACAAGATTCCTATGGATAGAAAGTGGGTTAGACTTAAATGTGTTTCATATTTTCTTCTTGATGCTCTCTTTTACTTCAATTCATGTTTCTTATGTGAGCATCTTCTCAAACTATCAAGCCTAAATTAAAGGCGTTAAAGAAAAGTACTTGTTGGGAGATAACCCAAGATTTTCCTTGAGTCTTGGAAGTTATTACTTCAGTAATAACCTCTACTTATCCTTTTTATTTGCTTTTTGTGCCATGAATGACCTATAATGAGAGGGAAGATTTGGGGAGTTCCTGTCCCGAAACAGATTTCTGTCCTCCACCATAAAAATTCGCGAGGAGTCTCTGTAAGTCAGATTGAGCTGAACATTTACGAATGAATCCCCCAGTATGTTATCTAACCTTCGTTAGTTCAACACTTTTTGATTTGAGCAACAGAAGGTCTTCTAAAAAATAGGTTTCTACCTACTGGTCTGTTTTGATAGATTTCTGCCATTATTTGCATTTGCTTCTTATTGATTCCTTTTTGGGTTCTTTTTGGGAAATTGAGCTTTTTTAAGGAGTTGCTACAGTAGCTTGTGTTTTTAGTGAAAGTTTTTCTGTCCTAAATACTAAACCCAAGGATCTATTATCTTTTGAATACACTAATGTTGCTAATGAATATTGTGTGAAGTTTTGTATGAAGGAAAATTTGCAGGTGTAGAGAAAGAATGATGTAATGAGATGAATAATGGACAAAATATCAAGATTAGGGATTCCACCCCGTGTTACCCCAAGAAATATTCAAGAGGTACAAGCGTCAAAGCTTGGGGATGCCCAAGGAATCCCCTTCTTCATCAATAAAAATCTCAGGACTTTCTAGACACTTCGTTTTTATTGTTTCATGCATTGTTGTGTTATTCTTGGAGCGTCTTAGTTTTGTTTTCTTAGTTTGCTTGATTAAGTTGGCTGGTTACACAACACTTCTTTTGGAGAGAGACACACTCTGTTTCCATTGCCTAGAACACTCTAGTTTTCACTCTTATTATTTTGTGAGTGTTCACTTTTGCTAGCACTGCGTTCAGCCTTAGTTTTCTTGTGCTTTCATCTTATAATTTTTTAGTTCTTCTTTGTGGATTTGTAAGACAAGCTCACTGATATTTATTGATTATTATCTTTGTGATTTTTTTCAAATAAGTTGCTTGGTGTTCGAAAGAGTAGAAAGCTTCATGCTTAAGTGGTACAAAAGGGAGCTTGTTTTGACTGTGGCTTAGACTTTATCATGTCATGCCAGATCTTGTTTTTACCTTATGCTTAGTGATTATTTTTGTAGCATGACTTGTTCCAAACAATTAGGATTGCTTAATGTGCCTTGAAGGAATCATGCGTTGTTTTAGCATACAAAAGCATAGTATTGCGGTATTCTCCTTTGATGCTTTGTTTGGGTTGAGTTGGCACATGCTCACACCATGTTATAACTATGAACAAGTCACCATAGCCTCTTTGATCATTTAGTCCTTTTTTTGACCATAAACAGTAGGAGAGGCTCCTACTGTGGTACTATATTAATAAAAAGAGATATTTACAACAGGATGCATATAGCATCACAGTACAAAAGGGTATAAAAAACTAAATTGTATCTATAAAGAAATCTATAGAGTTTTCAAGGTTTTGGTTGACCTTGAACCTAAGAAAATTCAAATCAGACTTTACTCTACTCTTCCAGGCTTCAATAGACTGTCCCACCCCTTGAAATATTAGGTTGTTCCTTTCTTTCCAAACCCCCCAGGCTGCTATGACAAATAATTCAAAGAAGAGTTCATGCTGAAAGTTCTCTCTGGCCTGTGTAAGTTGGGTGAATATGCATGTACTATCTGTCCATATGATTTTTATCCTAGACCAGCATGCAGCACTGAAAGGGCAGAAGAAGAACAAGTGCTAAAGTGTTTCCTCCATATTCAAATTGCATAAAACACAATTGTGGTTGTAACCTTGTCCCATATTTAGATGTCTCCTTTTAAGCATGTTTTTGGTGTTTATCCTGTCAAACAGCAATAACCAAGCAAAGAACTTCAGTTTTGACCAAAGCTTCGATTTCCAAATCCAATTGAACTAAACGAGGGCTGAAATAACCAAAAAAAAAGTTATAGAATTTTCTAGATGTGTAATTATCGCCCCATTTATAAGTCCATCTGTCAGTAACTTCGTCCTGTAGATTGATGGTTTCAGTATAGCACTGAAGTTGCTGAAACTCACCCAAGGCTTCTTCAGATAAAGGACAGTGAAATAAATCCTGTATAGTTGAAGTTTCAGTAAAATGTCGGACTGTGATATCTTCATTAATTGCATATGAATACATTCTAGGGAATTTCTCCTGCCTGATCGCATCCATCCAATCATCCTTCCAAAACAAGACCTTGTCTCCTTGACCAATTATGCAAGAAGCTATTCCTATAAATAAAGGTGACAGCTTCATTATTGATTTCCACCAAAAAGAACCCATAGAATCAGCAGCATGAGGTACAGATTGTTGGTAATATGAGTCCCAAACCAATTTAACCCAGGGAATATCTCTCCTATTATAGAATTTATCCAAAAACTTTATCAAAAGCCCTTGGTTTTGAATTTTCATATTTAAGACCCCAAGACTCCCTTTATTCTTGGGTTTGCAGACCATATCCCAAGCAGCCAAAGAAAGACACTTTTCACCATCATCTGTCTTTTTAGACCAAAGACATCTCCTCCTGATTTTGTCAACACATTCCAAAATCTTTGGGTGGATCTCTATGGTACACATAGTATAGGTAGCAATGGATGTCATAATAGTATTAACATAAGCTAATTTCCTAGCATGAGACAACAATAAAGTTGCACTAGTCATTTTCCTTTCAATTATATCAACTAATGGCATTAGATCAATAACAACAGGTTTAGTTGAGCCCATGGTCAGACCCAAATATGTGAAAGACATAGTTGGAACCGAGCATCCAAATAAATAGGCCAACTCTTGAGATCTGCCATTAGAAATATTTATAGGAATAAGATTAGATTTCTGAAAATTTATCTTTAGCCCTATAGATGTTGCATACTGTAATAAGATATTTTTCAGATTTACAACTTCCTCATTCTTAGCTGGTAGTACCAATATTGTATCATCTGCATATTGAATGATAGGGAATTTGCCTCCACAAGGGATTGGAAGGTGCAGTCTTCCTTCAAGCATTTCATTGATAATAATAGATCATTTAGTCCTTGACTTATAGTACCACTCTATGCTTTGATTAGTAATGTTTTGTTGCTCTGCATGATTATGGCCATTATTGCCCTCTTAGTTGGTCGCTCCTAGTCTTTTGCTAGCCTCCACTTGTATGAGTAAGCTCTACTCATGCTTCCAACTCCCAAGAAACCAATTTATTCCAAAGTGTCCACTATAAATTCCTATGCATGGTGTGTTACACCATTCCAAGTATATTCTTGTTTTCAGCTATCTTCCAATTAAAAAGTATTTTGTTATGTGAAAACTTAGTGATTAAATCCCTCACAAATTTGATGGCACACTTTATATTCTTTGCCCCTAATAAACTTGAACCATTGTGTTATCTATGTTGTATATCCTTGCACTTATACGTTGGAATTAGCAGAATCGTGCTGTCACAGGGAATGTTTTCAACATTACACTTGTACTCTGTACTCAGTTGATATCATGATCTTTTGTCTATGGATGTCACCGGTGTGAAATAAAGAGGAAATTTGTAAGTCCATGGAGTTTGTATTTTGTGTTAGAGAAACGCTTGGGCTGCTAGCTTAAGCCATGCCTAATAATGGTGGAAACTTACAGCATCAACATAGTGAGCTATCTATGAAGCATCCTCAATAAAAAGCTATGCATATAGTAAATAAAAAGATCGCTGAGATGCTCATTGTCTGCTTGCCTTGTCATTTTGGTTATGAGATAGCTCATGTACCATGTGCAAGGGGTACCCGTTGGCGGTTCTCTATGATATGCATGTATTTACAATGCCAATAACTTACAGGTGACTAAAGTTGAGTAGCATGAGGTGTGGCCCACATGTTCAAGGGACTTGAGATTGCCAACTTATACTATTTGAAGCATATACTCCATAGTTTGTTCACTTTAACCTTAATCACTTCAAGATGCTTATGATAGGGGCAATGAGGGATGAAAACTAATAAGTACCATAATTTTTGGAAGCTCTTTTTGAAACTTGAAATCCCTGCTTCCTTTATGAAAGACCTTTCTTCCACCATTATTTGAGTCTCCACTTTCTACTTTGAGGCACCATTAAGAGAGCATAGTTGTCATTCTTTGTGCAGAGTCCCAAAACTAATTGATTGATGCATATTGTGATATTACTTGTTCATGTGCTACTTGTTTCTAGTCACCCTTGGGAACTTTGAAGGTTACCTATGCATCTATTTGCTACTCTATGAGGGACAAGTTGATTGCCACTATGCCATGTTTTCTGTATGTGAAACAAACAAACATTTTTAATGCATGTTATACATGATCTTTGTTTGTAGCATTTCATGCTGCATGCATAGTTACTATGTCCTATTGTTAGAAATCCATATTTCATGCTCATGCTTAGAGTTCTTTGATCCCAGATTTCAATGCTTGCAATTGGTTTGATCTTGATTTTGATGGTGCATGTCACCTCAAAAATTAATATTTTATCACTTACCTACTCGAGGACGAGGAGGAGTTAAGCTTGGGGATTCTTGATACGTCGGAAACGTATCTATAATTTTTGATGCTCCATGCTTGTTTAGTATCCATTTTTCTATGTTTTGTCTACACTTTGAGGTATTTTTATACACTTTCTAGAAAGAACCTATTGACAAGATGCCACAGTGCCAGTTGCCTATTTTCTGCTGTTTTTGGTTTCAGAAAGCTAAAAAATGAATATTCTCAAAATTGTACGGGACAAAAGCCAAAGTTCATACTTTTACCTAAGCGATACGGAAAATCGAAGACGAGACGGGGAGGAAACCAAGGTGGCCACAACCTAGGTGGGCGCAGGCCCACCCTAGGCCGCGCCCACAGGGGGTGTGGGCCCCCTAGACCTCCACCTACCTTGCCTCCTGTGCCTATAATAAGCCCCCGAGGAGAAAACCCTAAATAATCCATCATACTTCTAGAAAAACATCCGTATCGCCGCCACCACCAAAGGGGAGATTCAGGGGACAGAAAATCTATGTTCCGGCATCCTACCGGGACAGGGAAGTGCCCCCGGAGCCATCTCCATCGCCATCTTCATCATCATTGTTGATTCCCATGATAAGGAGGGAGTATTTCTTCCTCGAGGCTAAGGGCCCTACCAGTAGCTATGTGTTCATCTCTCTCTCTATGCATGACCTTGTTGTGGTCATGAGCTTTGTAATCAAGTAGATCTACCTTGCTACTCAAGTGCTTCATTAGATCTCTGCTCTCCCCATGTGTGTGAAAGTGACAGCGTGCACACCATGGTGGCACTTAGGTTTGAGTCTACATAAATACTCTTTGTGCTTTAATAGATCAATGCTTTTCCCCACGTGTGTGAAAGTGACAGCGTGCATACCGTGTGTGGCACTTTGGCTAGATTGAATATTTTTTATGAGTTATATTTGGAGTTGGATGTCTCTATGAAATTCTGGTGTTTTTTGGAACCATCTAGTGCTCAATGTGACAATATGGGTTTATCTGGATTGGGACAGGAAGACTTTGAGGAGTGCTATTATAGCCCTACCGATGATTAGAGTGTCCAACCGGAGAGTAGTTAAGAGTAGTATCATGCACTACTAGGAAAAGGGCAATAGGTAATCCAAACATTTGTGGCTCACGTGGTTGAAGTTCCCCACAGGTAAAACAGGCGTGGCGCACCTGTGGGCAGTTCCCTACTAGTAACTACAACAACCGTGGCGCACAGGGTGATAGTGCGCCACTTTGGCCGCATGCCAGATACCCGTAGCGCACATAGGGTAGGTGCGCTACGCTTGTTAGTGTTAACCGTGGCACACATGGAGGGGGTGCGCTACGCCTAAGCGCATGCCCCTCTGATCTGTAAATGGGTAGACACATTCATGGTGCACTCTAGCATGTGCGCCACAGTTGTTATTATTCCCTGTGGTGCACTAGGGCCACGTGCCCCACGGATGTGTCGACCCTTTTTTTTGGTAGCTCCACTTTATGCACATGTGTGATCATCCACCACCCACACTTCAGTTTCCCCTCCTTCTTCCTCCTTATATCTAGTCAGGATCCTTCTCCTTCCCACCTCAATTTCTCCACTCATTCACCATTTTTAGCATGTAGAACTTGCCTTGGATGTTACATACATAATAGAGGAAGCTCTCCGGTCTCGCACGCACCTCATTTCCATCTTCTTCTCCAGCGATCGGTCTCTCATCTCGGTAAGTTGTCCATGTAAGGATGTGTTCATGCATATATGGATGATATGGTCATATGTATGTAAATGATCAATGCTCATGTGTATGGAGAGGATATCGATGCTCATGTGTGTGTATTATGAAGAGGATCTCGATGCTCATGTGTGTATATGGAGAGGATCGAGATGGTCATGCATGTGTGTATGGACATGATATGTTCATGTGTATGGATCGGTCTCTCTCTCTCTTGTGTTTGTGCGTGAATGAGTAGCCATTTGTTTTGCCAAAATGTTGATTCATTTTCATTTTGGCAAGACTTTGGCGTTTCGCAAATGACCTTATTTTAGGATAGGTCATGCCGAAATTTTCTATCGACCATTGCATGCATGCATTGATTATGTGGTTCTAATAGACTTCTAATTGTACCGTGTACACCGTGCAGGCAAAAATGGTCCGCATAATTTGTGAAGGCATTGTGGCTAGATTTTTGAAATGTGCGACACCCGACATGATACGAAATAACAAGACGGAGATAAGATGTCCGTGTAGAAGATGCAAACTCAACTGGTTGATCCACCCAATTCCGGGAATCTGCAGTCGCACCTGCTCCGCCATGGTTTCATGGATGGATACACTCGTTGGATAAGCGATGACAAAGATGATTGAGACGGTGAAGGTGGGCAACATGACGATGATCATGACGGCGAGGACGGGCGAGATGATGAAGAGTCTACTGGAGATAGTGAAGGTGCGGAAGCAGACCGGGATGATGATGATCTAGATGCCGGAGGAGCATACGACGATGGAACAACGTCAGGCTGGGTGCGAGACCCTTATGTGCAAGAGCTGCTTCTCAAGAAGATGAGTAATGCCATGGCTGCCGCTAGAGAGAAACCCAAGCTTGCGCAACTTGAGAAAGATGCGGTTATTCCATTGTATGAAGGATGCAGGCCCGATGATACTCGGTTGAATGTAACACTCAAGGCTATGGATATGAAGGCAAAACACAAATTGAGTGACGCGGGATTCGATGATATGATGGCATTCTGGCACAATCGTCTCCCGTAGGGAAACACGTGTCCAACTAGTATCGAGGACGCCAAGAAAATCGTCTGTCCTCTCGATCTACCGCATATTAGATATCACGTATGCATCAACGATTGCATAATTTATCGGGGCGAGGACGCGGAGAAAACCACATGTCCGGTGTGCGGCGTGAGTCGATACAAGAAAGGCAAGAAAGCACCTCGAAAAGTGGTATGGTACTTTCCTATCACTCCTCGTATGCAGCGCTATTTCGCGGACCCTAAGGAAGAGAAGCTCATGCGATGGCATGCGGAAAGGAAGAAGCCAGGAGATGACAATGACCCCGAAAAGGACGAGCTAGTGACGCACCCTTCAGATGCTAGCCAGTGGAAATCATTGGACCTTGAATTCCCAGAATTTGGTGGAGATTCGAGGAACATTGGGCTTGGTGCGAGCACCGATGGAATCAATCCGTTCGGTAGCCAGAGCAACACGCACATCACTTGGCCCATGTTTGTATGGATGTACAACCTCCCTCCATGGCTTTGCATGAATAAGAAGTACATACAAATGAGTATGATAATTCAAGGGCCAAAACAACCTGGTACCGACATCAATCTGTATCTTGGGCTGTTGAAAGAGGATATAGCCACATTATGGGAATCTGGAGCCAATACTTACGACGCCGTCGCACAAGATTATTTCACTATGAGAGTCGCGTTGGTCACTATGGTGCAATACTATCCCAGTTGTGGGTATATCTCGGGTCAGGTTATCCAAGGATTATCCGTATGCGTTAGGTGCATGGATAACACAAGCTAACTCCAACTAGAGAAAGATCCAGGGTTTTCGAAAACCGTGTTCATGGCGCACCTGAGGTGGCTCGGCAAGAATGATCCATGGAGAAAACATGGAGACCTGTTCGATGGCAAATCCGAGACACGAGGAACCCCAGAGCAGAGGAGCAGCGAAGAAGTGGAAGAATTGCTGAAAAACTGGGAAGATTGAACTAAGCTTGGAAAGAAGTGAAAGAGGAAGCAAGATAAGCCGCTGATGAAGGTATGGAAAACAAGGTCTGTTTTCTGGGAGTTGCCATACTGGAAGTTTCTCCGCACGCCTCATAGCCTTCACATCATGCATATCACTAAAAACGTGTGCGAGAGTCTAGTCGCCTCCATAATCAACATGCCAAATAGGACGAAAGATGGTCCGAAAGCAAGGCACGACCTGATATTCATGGGTATCCAGAAGGAGATTCACGGAGGACGCACTACTCCTGATGATCAGGAAGATGACGATGATCATGAGTCGGAGACGACACAAAGTTGTCGGAAGGGTAAAAATTTCAAGAAGAACGAATATTACTGCCCTCCTTCTTGCTTCACTCTAAGCCAGGATGAGATCAAACAGTTTTTCAAGTGCCTTCTAGGAGTCAAATTTTCCTTACGGCTACGCGGGAAAGATAAGCAGATACCTAGACGAGGCGAAGCAGAGGTTCAGTGGCATGAAGTCTCACGACTATGCCGTTCTAATGACGCAGGTACTTCCGGTTGCCCTAAGAGGGATAATGGACGAGCACATCCGTGAAACGTTATTTGGCCTCTGCAAGTTTTTCGACGTCATCTCTAGGAAGTCGATTGGCGTGAATCAGCTCGGGATGTTACAGGAGGAGATCGTGGTGATACTATGCGAGCTTGAGGCCTACTTCCCACCCGCATTCTTCGACATTATGGTGCATCTGCTGGTCCATGTCGTGGAGGACATCGTCCAACTCGGGCCGATGTTCCTCCGCAACATGATGGCGTTCGAAAGGATGAACGGACACATCCAACGATACGTTCGCAACAGGTCCCGTCCATATGGAAGCATAGCCAAGGGCTTTCTGGCCAAAGAGTGCATCTCTTTCTGCACGAATTATCTAGACATCGAGAACCCTGTCGGTTTTCCCATCAACAGGCACCTTGGCAAGCTCAACGGATCTGGTCACAGAGAGGGTCGTCGCGTACTTCATGCAGACTTCGATCGTTGACGCGCAGACTTTGATTGAGAAAACCTCGTCACGCTACAACATTTAGAACTGGTCGATCCTTGGGTACAGAAGCACAAAAGGTTAATCGAGAAGAAGTACAATGACTGGGGCATACAGAGGACGCAGGGATAAATAATCAAAGAGCACAACTCAGATTTCACGCCTTGGTTTAGGTAGATGCTCCTGATAATCCCCCGCGATCGCATTCTTCTAACACGGAAAAGATAATATTCACCTTGTCGCAGGGACCCATGCAAAACCTGGTGACCTATCAGGCGTATGATATCAACGGCTACACATTCTACACGGAGGAAAAGGACAACAAGTGTGATTATCAGAACTCAAGCGTAACGTTAGAATTCTACACCGATGACAACGTGAAGGAAAGATTCTACGGAAGGATCGAGGAGATCTGGGAGCTCACTACTATGGAGAAAAGGTGCCGATGTTCCGTGTCAGACGGGCAAAGAGCGTCAAAAGAGAAGACCGGTATTTCACAACCATGGTTATACCCGAAGCAGCCAAATCCAAGGCCGTCGGTGCAAACATGGACGTGAAAAATGAACTGTGGGTACTGGCTACCAAAGTGGACCAATGGTTTTTCATTACCGACCCGACAAAGCCTAGCCGTGTTTTCGTGAGGAGAGGAAAAAGAAACATCATCGAAATGGATGGAGTCGCCAATGAGCAAGACTTCGACTAGTACGGCGATCCAAAGATTGAAGATGACAACGACTATGATGCAGCAACATACATCACAAGAAGAAAAGGGACAACCCTACCTAAAAAAGTATCCCATTTGAAAGAAGAAACATTAAAGTGTCAGTGCTAAATTATTCAAGAGTGACAAAGAAGGGAAAAAGATTGTAAAACGCTAGCTCAAAAAATATTGTAAAACGCGTGGTCGAAAAAGATTGTAATATTCATGGACAAATTATTATGAAATTTAGTTATATTTTGAATCATATTTGTACCACTTTTATGACATATATTATAACTTTTGGGCATTTTTGGAATATTTAAAAGTATTTTGAAAACAAAACAAAACTTGTATGGCATATATCACCACTTTTGGGCATTTTTGGAACATTTAAAAGTATTTTTAAAATAAAAATAAAAAAGGGGGGCACCAGGATTCGAACCAGGGTGCTCACAAGTTTAGAATAGAGCAATGGGCGGAACCACTTGGATATGGCAGTGTTAGTTGATAATAGGGGTGGCCGCGCCATCTTATGTGAACCGTAGCGCACTTGGACAGGGTGCGCTACGCCTAACTAGGTACGACTAGTCAACCGCGCCACGCCGCCCGCGCGCCTCTCATCCACATCTCAGACACCGCCTCTCATCCCCAAGTCTGAACCCTGCCGCTGCGCTCTAGAAGGAGGACATGGAGGAGGAGGAGCCCGAGCCCTACCAGCCGCCACCGCTCGAGGAGGAGGCCGTGGAGGAGGAGGCCCGTGCACGTCCGAGGAGGAGGAGTCCGTGGAGGAGCCCACCATCGTCCGCCAGCCGCTCTAGGAGGAGGACGTGGAGGAGGAGGACATGGAGGAGGAGCCCGAGCCCTAGCAGCCATCGCCGCTCGAGGAGGAGGCCCGTGCACGTCCGAGGAGGAGGAGTATGTGGAGGAGACCGCCGTCGTCCGCCAACCCTCGTCGTCCTCATCTCAGAGGTGAGAGCCGCCCCTCCCCTCTCTCCTTCTCTCCCTCTCTCCTCAAGCAATTGGTAGGGTTAGCACCTGATGATTCAATTGATGCCTCTGAAAGCTCTAGAACACTGGAATTGACATTTTCTCCTAATGGAATTGCAATGTTTAGGGTTTCTCTGTACTAGATGGTTCTGATTTAGGTTTAGGTTTAGCAAATTTTAGCAATGTACTAGATGGTTAGGGTTTCTCTATACTAGATGGAATTGTAATGTACTAGATGGTCAGGGTTTCTCTGTACTAGAAGTGACGCTTACAGTGAGCTTGAAACAGAGAGCAAATTGTGTTCTTGTGCATTATGTTTGATAGTGATCTTACACTGTGTTCTTGTGCATTATGTTCTTGAAACAGAGAGCTTGAAACAAAGGGCAAATTATGTTCTTGTACTGGATGTGAGTTTACACTGTGTTCTTGTGCATTATGTTTGACACTGAGCTTGAAACAGAGAGCAAATTATGTTCTTGTGCATTATGTTCGACAGTGAGGCTTAGGATTAGTCTTAGGCTTAAAATGTTTGAAAATGAGAGCTTACAATGTTTGACAGTGAGAGCTTACAATGTTCTTGTGCATTATTTTTGACAGTGAGAGCTTACAATGTTTGACAATGAGAGCTTACAATGTTCTTGTGCATTATTTTTGATAGTGAGAGCTTACAATGTTTGACAGTGAGAGCTTACAATGTTCTTGTGCTTAGGAAAATTATGTTCTTGTGCATTATGTTTGACATTGAGAGCTCACAATGTTTGACAGTGAGCACATTATGTTCTTGTGCATTATTTTTTCTCTAGTTTCCACACACAGAAAAGTTATGGACTTATACTGGTACCATCTTCGATTAAATTCTTGTAGGAGACCAGAAAAAACATGTATATGAAAACAGTGCATAAACTGACATGTTTTCCCTTGGCAATATTTCAACTTTTTATCACCAGCAGAAAAAAAACATGTATATGAAAACAGTGCATAACCTGGCATGTTTTCCCTTGGCAATATTTCAACTTTTTATCACCAGCAGAAAAAAAACATGTATACGAAAACAATGCATTTCTAACATGTATATGAAAACAATGCATTTCTGTAATTCTTGTAGGATGATTAAATTCTAACACCAAGATGTGATAAGTGAGAGGTAACTCCTGTAGAAGAATAACACCCACTATATTATCACCAGCAGCTTTGACCTATCAAACAAAGAAAAAACCTTGTCCATGTGAGTGATTTGTGGAGATAAGATGTGATAAGTTTCAAATGTTCCCGGGTCTTTTTGCACATGTTGCTGCTGTTATTGCTGTAGATATACATGCCGCTGTTATTGCTGTGCAGTGTTGCTGTTATTGTTGTAGCTATGTATACATTGCTTTTTTTACTGCTGTGAATCTCCTATGCAACATATCAGTTTTGAAATCGTAAGTCATGATGTAGGTGTATGATCTGTATGAAGGTTCTTGTATGACATGAGTCCCGATTTTTGCCGCAATGTTGATTAACTTCCGTTTCGGCAGAAATCGGGCGCTCCTAGTTTAAGAAAATTAGTAAAGGTCATGCCGGATTTTTCCGTGCATTTAACCAATTATTTGTTTTTTATTAATGCAAAGATGTGTGACAACGACGAGGCTGGATGTTCTAAGCGCATCAGCGCTGAAGGAGAACTCAGACCTCCGAATAAACAATTGACATTCTGGGAGGCGGCCTAGCGGCTCGAAGACGATGAAGAATACCATCCTTCGGAGAGCGAGGATGATGAGATGGAAGACGCGGAGGAAGAATCCGAAGGAACAGCGGATGATGAAACCACTGATGGCGGCGAGGGCACAGGGAGTGGTAGCAATCCTCCTAAGAAGAAAAGAAGAAGAAGAAGAAGAAGAAGAAGAAGAAGAAGAAGAAGAAGAAGAAGAAGGATGATGAAACCACTGAAACCATTGATTTTAGTTCTGTTTAACAACACAAATCAAGGTCCAAAATAGAATAATATTTTTATTCTTTTTAGGATCTATTTAATAATTAAATAAAATAGTCCTTAGTTATTAATTCAAATAGGTTTTGATTTATTAAAATCTCCATTTGAAATCTAAATAATACCAAAATCAATTCAGTAGGTTTTATTTGAAAATATAAAACACTTGGAAAACCTATTTAAAATAAATTAATAAGTTTTAGTGTTTATTTCAAAATGGAAAGACTTTACTTAAATAAAATTTGGATATTAATAAATCCTCATTATTTTATTTAAATAAACCTTTACTCTTTTAATCAAAACAAAATATTTTATTTTCAAAAGCTTGGCCAAGGTTTAATTTGGCTCTATAAAAATAGTCCTTATTTATATTTCTACTTTTTTTATTTGAAAACCAAATCTTTTCATTAAAAGATCCAAAAATAGTAATTCTACTTATTTACAATTTTCTTTATTAATTGTTTATCTTTTCAAATCCCTTTAGAATTTGTTTGATCAAATAGGTTTGAAGGTTTCCAACTGGAATCAAAAGTTTCTTCTCACCCTGAAAATCAACAAAGTTTTATTTATTCATTTATTTTTCACATAACAAGATTTGGAAAATCTTGGGATGTGACATTGAGACTGAGGGTGATATGCCGTGCTGAAATTGAGCTTCGTGCCCAAGCCTTGCTGGAAGATTTCCTAGAACTTGGAAGTGAAGATACTCCCATGATCTGAATTGATTTCTAGAGGAACACCATAAAGAGAGATTATCCTATTGATGTAGATCTCGTCCAATTGACTAGCAGAAATAGTCTCCTTGACCGGGAAGAAGTGAGCCACTTTGGAAAGTCTGTTGATGACAACAAAGATAGCATTGTTTGTTGGAGATATGCCCAAGAGGCAATAATAAAGTGGTTATTATCATGTCTTCACACTTATGATAAATGTTTACATACCATGCTATAATTGTATTAACCGGAAACATTAATACTTGTGTGATTTGTAAACTAAAATAAGAGTCCCTAGTAAAGCCTCTTGTTAAACTAGCTTGTTGGTTAATATATGATCATTGTTTCCTGATCATGAACATAGAGATGTTATTAACAACAGGATCATATCGTTAGGAGAATGATGTGATGGACATACTCCTATAGATAAGCGTAGCATAAAGATCAAGTCATTTCAATAGTTCAATTGCTATATGCTTTCTGATACATAGTAACCTAATTCCTTCGACCATGAGATCATGCATATCACCTTTACTGGATGGATGCTTTGATGTCATCAAACACCACACCGTAACAGGGTGGCTATAAAAGTGGCATTGAGTGTTCGGAAAGTATTGGTTGAAACACATGGATCAAGAATGGGATTTGTCCATCCATATGACGGATAGATATACTCTGGGCCCTCTCGGTGGAATGTCATCCAATTAGCTTGCAAGCATGTGACATGGTCACAAGGGATCACATATCACGGGAACGAGAAAAGAGTACTTATCAGTAACGAGGTTGAACTAGGTATGCAGAGATACCGACGATCATAAACTTCGGATAAGTAAACTATCGTGAGACAAAGGGAAATTGGTATCGTATGTAAGTGGTTCATTCGATCGCAAAGTAATCGTAGAAATATGTGGGAGCCATATGAATTTCCAGATTCCTCTATTGGTTATTGTTCGGAGAAGTGTCTCGATCATGTCCGCATAATTCACGAACCGTAGGGAGACACACTTAAGGATTCGACGTTGTTTGAGTAGTTATGGTATTATGAGAAAGAGACCGAATGTTGTTCGGAGTCTCGGATGGGATCCGGGATATCACGAGGTGATCCGGAATGGTCCGGAGAATAAGATTCATATAAGGAAAGTCCCGTTTCGGAGTTGGGGAATGGTTCCGGTGTTTTCATCGGGAACATTCTAGAAGGTCCCGGAATGTCCGGCACTCCGGAGGGGGAAGGGTACATGAATGTGTCATTGTAAGTTGGAATGATTGCATCATATACTAAGTGTTCTTGCTGTCCCAAATATAGGATTAAATTGAATCCTAAAACAGAAAAGTCAAATGTCCAGTTTGAAAGTCAAACGGCTAAAACAAGAAACTGTGGGAAACAAGCAAGAGGAGTTGGAATCAACTTGGAGGAGGAGTTGGACTCCTCCAGGCCGGCGCCCAGCCCAAGGACGAGTTGGGGAGGGACTCCCTCCCTCCCCTGGCGCGCCAAGACCCCCCTCCCATAAAAGGAGGGGCAGGGCTCCTCCTACACACACAAGTTTCCTATCCTCTAAACTAAACCCTAGATCTAGACCCCGGTTTAGAGCTATTCGGTTTAGAGCCTTCTAATTGGTTTAGAGCCTTCTAATTGGTGTGTCTAATTACTAGACCACTAATAGCCTCTCTCATAAGCTCCACCATACTCGCACCGGCTTAAGGCGAAGCCCTGCGGGATCTCCCCTCTACTTCCGGTACTACACCGTTGTGCTGCCGGAATCACGAGGAGAGTGCTACAACCTCCGCTGCCTGCTGGAACAAGGGAGAGGAAGGTCTTCGTCGAGTACCGAACGTGTGACCGACTGCGGGAGCGCTGCTGGAACGTGGCGCTGGAAGGATCGTCTACGCGATCTTGAGATCGGAAAGAGTACGACTACATCACCCACGAGAATCTGCTCTCGTTAAACACTTTGGAATCTTCGAGGGTGAGTTATTCCATCGACTCGTTGCTACAATCTAGTAGATAGATCTTGGCTTGTTTGTTTGTATGCGATAGAAAATTTTTGTTTTCCATGCTACGAACCCCTACAGTGGTATCAGAGCCGTGTCTATATGTAGATCTGTTGCACGAGTAGAACACAATGGTCATTGTGGGCGTTGATGCTTTTATTGTAGATTGCTTTTTGTGTACTTTGCATCTTGCGGTATGTTGGGATGAAGCGGCCCGGGCTAACCTTACATGACATCATTCATGAGACTTGCTCCACGCTTGACATGCAACTCGTTTTGCATAAGTGGCTTTGCGGGTGCCTGTTTCTCCTAGCATAGTAAAGATCCAATTTACAACGGGTGATCAACAATGCTAGTATCAATGTTGTGGTTCTTGTTCGTAAGTTAGAACGACACTTATGGAAAGCCCCAAACCACGTAAAATATGCAAAGAAAGTAGAAGCGTCTAACTTTGTTTTGCAGGGGTGTGCAGTGATGTGATATGGCCATGATTGTGATTATATATGATGTATGCAATGTTCCTTATTGTAAGTCGGCAACCGGCAGGAGCCATATGGTTGTCTTTAATTTCTGTTAAGACCCGCGTGTCTATTCAAAGTAGTTGTAATAGTTGAAGCCGGTGGACGACAACCATGGAGAAGCGTCATTGACCTTGATGCCATGCCGGTGATGATGAAGATCATGTTCGTGCTTGAAGATGGAGATCGGAAGCACAAAGAAGAAAGGCCATATCATATCACATATTATGAATTGCATGTGATGTTAATCCTTTATGCATCTTGTATTGCTTAGTAGACGACGGTAGCATTATAAGATGATCCCTCATGCACATAAATTTCAAGTTCTAAAGTGTTCACCCTTAGTATGCACCGTTGCCAAAGCTTGCTGCTTCGAAGCACCACGTGATGATCGGGTGTCTTTGATTCCGCGGGTGAATACAACGTAAGCAAGCCAGATTTGCTTATGCGGTAGCTAAGGTTTGATCTTGACGAGCCTAGCATGTACAGACATGGCCTCAGGAACACGGATCACCGAAAGGTAAAGCATGAATCATATAGTAGATATGATGAACATGTCGATTGTTCGCCATTGAAACTATATCAACTCTCGTGATGATCGGTTTTGATGTGGTGGATTTGGTTCGTGTGATCACTAAAACAATGTGAGGGATATTGTTTTGAGTGGGAGTTCACCTAGATTAATTTAATTATTAATTAGAACTCAATTTATCATAAACTAAATCAAAGTGAATTTGCATAGTTGTTGTAGTCATTGGCATCCGTTTACCACCTTGCGCTTAGTTATAATTGAGATGATAGAACTATAGAATTCTGGTTAGAGACTTTACGAACTGGTATCGTATTGTTTTAAGTGTTAATCTAAAGTTTAAAAGTCCTATTGCAAACTTTCAGTAAGTTCCGGTTACTCCATGAAGTTTAATAATTAGTATTAAATCAAGAGTAACAATTCCAAGTGTTAGTATATAAGTATCATGTTTGTATCCATGATTCTTGATATTCAAAGGATTCCCTTAATATCAAGGTTATCTAGGATCTGAAAGAGTTGTTACAGAAACCATGATGTGTGGAAGATATTGTGATATCTGAAACGAAGTTTTGGTTGCAACATGATAGAGTATAATATGGCAAAAGTCATGTTCTCATATTTGATGAGAATTTGCAAAAAGGTTGGAGACACTTGTTGTCCTAATCCTCCGAAAGGTTTTGGATAGCAACATTATACTCATAATTCATCGTTATAAGCTAAAAGTAGCTTGATCATGGACGATTCCATGATAAGGGTGAATATTTGATGTAGGTAAAATGTTTACTACACCAAGAGATTACTAAAGAAAGGAATTTGAAAGAACACCAAATATTTGATGATGGTGATCTACTTCAAAGTGCAAGTCCAAAGACATTGGTATTTAATTATACACGCTTTGGACTAGATGTCATATGTATGACTCCACTATTGATATTGATAGATTCTTTCAAACTGAAAAGGAAATACTGAAAGAGAATCTCATAAATATATGGCAGAAAAGAAAAGACTAGAATCGTTCAGTTTAAGTATATAGATGATATACATGTTATGGCTATATTCTTTGCTTATTAAACAATGTGGTTCTTAAGTATTTGATACTGAATTTGTTGGTGTGAATCGTCATACGAAACAACACAATTCATGAACTACAATGGCCTAAGTAACTAGCAAAAGAATATGTGATGATGTTCATCGAGAACAAAATAAAGGGTTATTGTGTTGCTTGTTAAACATCAAAGCTTGCCTTCAAAGATTTGTTTTATCAGGTATTATGAGAACAAAAGGATTGTTCAAATAATTGCCGTAATCCATAAAAGATGGATGATTCGCAAATCTCGTTGGAGACATCACATCCATAAAACTAGTGCTAAAAATGTCGAAAGACAAATTGATTGAAAGATCACTTAGGAAGTGACATCGCTGTTTGAATTATATTGGAAAGATAACATGAAGAAACTCCATGTGGATGGAATTTTGGAGTCTTCTGATTTTTGATCAAATGACGCTTGTAAAACTTTCTTAGAGATAATTAAAACTTCGTTCATAGGCCAAAAGGGAACGAATGACTAGCTTATTGGAACTTGTACATATTGTTGTATGAAGTCCGTTATGTGTAGTCAAGAGCGATGGATTTCAACTTCATATGCTTTCTCCGAAAATTTGAGTGAATATATGGATATTTTCTTAATAAGGATGAAGTGTGAAATACTTGAAAAGTTCAAAGACTTTCAAGATGAAGTGCAAGATCATTGTAACAAGAATATAAATAGTTTATGATAAGATCATAAAGGAAGATATTTGAGTTACACGTTTAGCATAAATACCTAAGATTTAAGGAATCGTTCCGTGGATTTGCATTTTCCCGAAACACCATAAGTGTATGGAGCGTTCGAGATATGTAATTAAACCTTGTTTGACATGGTAAGATCGAAAGGTGTAATTCATAAAACTGCCATTGTATTTTAAAGATTAAAAGCTTTAGAGATTACCGTTTTTCCACTGAAAAGAGCTCCATCATAATCCGTTGAAATGACACCATATAAGGTTATGGTTTGGGATAAAACTCAAGTTGTCCTTTCTTAAACATTGGTATGCTATGCATAAGAAAGATGTTTGCAACCAAAGTCGGATGAACCTGTCTTTGTATGTTATTTCGAATAACTGTTAAGTTCTCCTCCATAACATCGGAGACAAAAGTGTTTGTCACTTAAAACGTCAAGTTTCTTTGAGAAGGAATTTTTCGTGAAAAGTTAAGTGGGAGGACAATAGAAACTTTGATAAGGTTAAAAGAACCTTAGCTGTATGTGCAGAGTTGCGCAGCGCCGAAAAGTGTTCCGGAGGCGGCAACAATGCTCATGGCTCACGTGCCTCAAAGGTTGTGGTCACGGAGATCTAAGTTCCTATTGAAACAAGTAGATCGGGTAAACAATCAAATACCAAGATTTGAGGGTTGAATCATTATTTGAGAATAATGAACCGACTACATGCAGAGAAGCGATGATGGGCCCTGACTCCGTCAAATGGCTTGAAGCCATATAATCCGTGATAGTTCCATACACGAGAAATCAAGTTTTGAACTTGAAGGACCCTCGAGAAAGGTGTAAGACCTTGTAGTTGTGTCTGGATCTATAAAGAAATAGTCGACATGTTGGGAAAGAGTTCACAACAATGTTCAAAGGTTGACTATGACAAGATTTGATCTTTCATAGTGATATTTAGTCTAGACGGATTAATGTAGCAACCACTACATATAATTTGTTATATGGAAGTTGAATAAACAAAACAAGTTCTTCTAATAGAATCGTTACCTAGGACATGTGCATAACACGGTCCATAGGGTTTTGTTAATTCAAAGGATGCTAAAAGCATATGCAAACTTCAATGGTTAGAGTGAGCATAGCGGAGTTGGAATCTTCACTATGATGAAACTGTTAAAAGGGTTTAATTTCATCAGAGACAATGAAGATGCTTGCAATTGCAAGAAATTAAGTGGGAGCGCTAAGACATGTTTCTAATACATTATGTGGAAGACATATTGTTGATTGGAAATAATGTATCTTTTATTAACACATATTAAGAATTTCATCCCGATGAAAGACTTAGGCAAAACCCAAATATTTGGCATCAATAGACGCTAGTATGGTTGTGCCAGAAGTACATAGACAAGATATTGAATGAGTTCAATATAGAAACTACAAGAGAAGGTTCTTGTCGCACAGAAAGGATTGAATGAGTTCAATGTTGATGATATATTCAAGTGTATTGACATTTGGTAAAGTGAAACAAATAATCAAGTATAGATTGATACTTGATGTATGAAATCACAAAGAGTATTTATATCAATCATACTGTGATATGTACAAATCCAGATATGTCCTATGCTCTAAATGTTGAGAGCATATACCAGAATGATTCGTAAGATGATCATTGGACAATAGTAAGGATATTCTTATGATCTTCTGAAAGAACTAAGAGTATAATATTTGTAGAAGTGACAAATAGATGGTTAGTTCATTGTAAAAGTACTACATTGATACTAGCTTTGTCACAAAGTACAAATTAAGTTTATCTCAATCTAAACTAAGGGTGGCACAATATAATGGAAAGTGAGTTCCATAATGGATTTGGATGATTTCCAAAGTTAAGACATTGTGACAGATACTACAACAAAAGGCTAAGTATATGACTGCTATTATAGCAGCAAAAGAGGGCATTTGTGTCAAGTAGTTTGTTATCAAACTAGGTGTAGTTCACAGCGGGATAATACTATGAAGATATATTGTACGACAATATTGTCAACATGTTTTAACCCCAAAGAGCTAAAGGTCACACCGAAATACCAAATTTATACAAAGCCATCTCATTAGAGAATGAGTGATGCGTAGAGACGCAAAGACATGCAATTACACACGGACCTGGAAGTGTCAGATCCGGAGATCAGTTGACCACTAGCAATCGTGTACATACAACACTGGAAAGCCATAGGTGTTATATACACAAAGGTTCGAAACTAGATTATTGACTCTAGTGCAAGTGGGAGACTGTTGGAGATATGCCCAAGAGGCAATAATAAAGTGGTTATTATCATGTCTTCACACTTATGATAAATGTTTACATACCATGCTATAATTGTATTAACCGGAAACATTAATACTTGTGTGATTTGTAAACTAAAATAAGAGTCCCTAGTAAAGCCTCTTGTTAAACTAGCTTGTTGGTTAATATATGATCATTGTTTCCTGATCATGAACATAGAGATGTTATTAACAACAGGATCATATCGTTAGGAGAATGATGTGATGGACATACTCCTATAGATAAGCGTAGCATAAAGATCAAGTCATTTCAATAGTTCAATTGCTATATGCTTTCTGATACATAGTAACCTAATTCCTTCGACCATGAGATCATGCATATCACCTTTACTGGATGGATGCTTTGATGTCATCAAACACCACACCGTAACAGGGTGGCTATAAAAGTGGCATTGAGTGTTCGGAAAGTATTGGTTGAAACACATGGATCAAGAATGGGATTTGTCCATCCATATGACGGATAGATATACTCTGGGCCCTCTCGGTGGAATGTCATCCAATTAGCTTGCAAGCATGTGACATGGTCACAAGGGATCACATATCACGGGAACGAGAAAAGAGTACTTATCAGTAACGAGGTTGAACTAGGTATGCAGAGATACCGACGATCATAAACTTCGGATAAGTAAACTATCGTGAGACAAAGGGAAATTGGTATCGTATGTAAGTGGTTCATTCGATCGCAAAGTAATCGTAGAAATATGTGGGAGCCATATGAATTTCCAGATTCCTCTATTGGTTATTGTTCGGAGAAGTGTCTCGATCATGTCCGCATAATTCACGAACCGTAGGGAGACACACTTAAGGATTCGACGTTGTTTGAGTAGTTATGGTATTATGAGAAAGAGACCGAATGTTGTTCGGAGTCTCGGATGGGATCCGGGATATCACGAGGTGATCCGGAATGGTCCGGAGAATAAGATTCATATAAGGAAAGTCCCGTTTCGGAGTTGGGGAATGGTTCCGGTGTTTTCATCGGGAACATTCTAGAAGGTCCCGGAATGTCCGGCACTCCGGAGGGGGAAGGGTACATGAATGTGTCATTGTAAGTTGGAATGATTGCATCATATACTAAGTGTTCTTGCTGTCCCAAATATAGGATTAAATTGAATCCTAAAACAGAAAAGTCAAATGTCCAGTTTGAAAGTCAAACGGCTAAAACAAGAAACTGTGGGAAACAAGCAAGAGGAGTTGGAATCAACTTGGAGGAGGAGTTGGACTCCTCCAGGCCGGCGCCCAGCCCAAGGACGAGTTGGGGAGGGACTCCCTCCCTCCCCTGGCGCGCCAAGACCCCCCTCCCATAAAAGGAGGGGCAGGGCTCCTCCTACACACACAAGTTTCCTATCCTCTAAACTAAACCCTAGATCTAGACCCCGGTTTAGAGCTATTCGGTTTAGAGCCTTCTAATTGGTTTAGAGCCTTCTAATTGGTGTGTCTAATTACTAGACCACTAATAGCCTCTCTCATAAGCTCCACCATACTCGCACCGGCTTAAGGCGAAGCCCTGCGGGATCTCCCCTCTACTTCCGGTACTACACCGTTGTGCTGCCGGAATCACGAGGAGAGTGCTACAACCTCCGCTGCCTGCTGGAACAAGGGAGAGGAAGGTCTTCGTCGAGTACCGAACGTGTGACCGACTGCGGGAGCGCTGCTGGAACGTGGCGCTGGAAGGATCGTCTACGCGATCTTGAGATCGGAAAGAGTACGACTACATCACCCACGAGAATCTGCTCTCGTTAAACACTTTGGAATCTTCGAGGGTGAGTTATTCCATCGACTCGTTGCTACAATCTAGTAGATAGATCTTGGCTTGTTTGTTTGTATGCGATAGAAAATTTTTGTTTTCCATGCTACGAACCCCTACATTGTTTCCTTTCTGCGACCTTGGAAAGCCAGTGATGAAGTCCATTTGTACCTTCTCCCATTTCCATTCTAGAGGCTTCAAAGGCTGAAGAAGACCAAATTCCTTTTATGAATGGCATTAACTCCGCAGAAAACATCGCACTCAGAGACATACTTGGCACAGTCATTTTTCATGCCTGGCCACCAGTACTGTGTTTTTAGATACATGTACATCTTTGTGTTTCCAGGGTGGACGGAAAGGACAGAACCATGAGATTCTTCTAGGACCTCTTTTTTCAAGCATGGAAGTTCAGGAATAACCATCTTGTGATCATAGAACAATGTGCCTTGATCATCGAGGTGGTATGCTTCATACTTTGGATTCTGAGACTTTATTGCATACTCTTTACAGAAGGGATCCTCTATTTGAGTAGAACAGATATTTTATTCCAAGGAAGGAGCGGCCACCAAAGTTGCAAGGTAGCCTTTAGGAACAAGGCCAAGGTTGAGATGATTGAATTCCTCACACAATTGAGGTTCAAGCTTATTCACCTTGAGATTATTCACATAAGCTTTATGACTCAAGGCATCAGCCATGAAATTTTCTTTGCCTAGAGTGTATTTGATCGTGAGATCGAAGTCGTCGATTGTTTCAATCCATATTCTTTGCCAAAGGTTGAGATCCGACTGAGTGAATATATATTTGAGGCTCTTGTGATCCAAGAATATCTCACATTTGTTTCCAAGCAAGCAATGTCTCCATATCTTCAAAGCAAAGACACCAGCTGCAAGTTCCAGATCATGAGTAGGATAGTTGACTTGATGAGTTTTCAATTAACGATAGCCATATGCAAAGACTTGCTTGTCTTGCATCAGAATGGCACCAAGCCCTTGGAGTGAAGCATCACAGAAGATCTAAAAAGGCTTCAATGTATCTGGAGGAACCAAGATAGGAGTGGAGGTGAGATTTTCCCTGAGAGTTTCAAAGATTGTTTGGCACACCATTTTCCAAAGGTATTTCTTCCCTCTCTTGAGTAGAGCGGTAAGAGGCTTAGATATCTTGGAGAACTTTTGCATGAATCGACGACAAAACTCGCCAATCCTAGGAAGCTGTGTACTTCTTTGATTTTCTTCAGAGGGAGCCATTCCATTATTCTCCCAACAGTTTCCAGGTTGATAGAAATGCCTTCTGCAGAGATGACATGGCCTAGATAGGTGACTTTTGGTAGGTAGAATTCACACTTGGAGAACTTTGCATAGAGGTGGTTCTCACGAAGCTTGGTGAGGACACAATGTAGATGTACTTCATGTTATTCATTTGACTTGGAATAGACAAGAATATCATCAAGATAGATAACCACGAACTTACCGAGATAATCCGTGAAGACCGAGTTCATGAGCCTTGAGAAGGTAGCAGGAGCTTTTGTGAGACCAAAGGACATGACCGTGTACTCATACAGACCATAGCGAGTTGTGAATGTCGTTTTGGGAATATCTTCTTTACGAGTCTTGATTTGGTGGTATCCACTTCTCAAGTCAAGATTAGAGAACACCATGGCTCTAGTGATAAGATCGAAGAGATCGTTGATGCGAGGTAGAGGGTACTTGTTTTTTATTGTTTTTGAATTGAGAGCTCGGTAGTCAACGCATAGTCCATCATTCCGGTCTTGCTTCTTGAAAAATATCATTGTACTATCCCAGGAGGATGTACTATGCTGGATAAAAACCACATTTTCTTCATCGAGTTGCCACTTGATTTCAGCTAGCTCATTAGGTCCCATTTTATAAGGCCTCTTGGAGATAGGAGCAGTTCCAGGTTCCAGTTCAATCACAAACTCAACCTCTCGATCATGAGTCATACCTGGTATCTCTTTAGGAAATACATTCGGGAATTCACATACCATCGGTACACTTTGGAGAGCGTCCATAACATCCACGTTCTGAACACCTAGAGAATAGAGATGAATTGAGGGATTCTGCCTTGGACAATAGACAATGTGGCCTTCCGGGATTTTCAGAGAGACCGAGTGATCAACACAATCAATGATGGCTCCATTAGAATTTAACCAGTCCATACCCAAGATGGCTTCAATATCTTAGTTGCCCAATTCAAGGAGAGAAACCGTGAATGTTTGATTGCCAATCTCAATTTTGTTGCGATGACTTATTTGATTAGCTTTCACTGTAGTTCCCGGTGATTGCACTCTGAGAACTTTGGAAAAAATCTGAACAGGAAGACCTTGTTGTTGCGAGAACCTCTAAGACACAAACGAATGTGATGCACCAGAATCGAATAAAACCCGTGCAGAGACAGAGTTAACGAAAAGCGTACCGAGCACAACTCCACGTGCATGATCTTCCTGTGCAATGTTGACATTGTTGGTGTGAGCAACAACTAACCCGGGCTTGGTAGGGGTCACAGCAGTAATCGAATAAGGTCTTGGCAGGGGTGGAGGAAGAGACTTGTTGTTGTTCATTGGGCAATTCCACTGCTGGTGCCCATAGTTTCCACAAGTAAATCAGACGCTAGTCGGGCATGGAGCAGAGTAACCACCAAACGTCGCCCTTGTGTAATTGTTGTTGTAGCCCCAGGAGCAGCATTGAAAGAGTTCGGTGGCCTTGGCGTGAAGCTTGATGGTATTGGTGGAGGGGGAGCGATGGTGCGATAGCCGGAACCCACACACGATGCCTAGACGGAGCGGCCCCACAGGAGGACCCAACAGTTTCACGACTATGCTTCTTGGACTCTTCATATGCTTGCTTGCTTGATTCCTCTTAGAGAGATGCTTGTTGTAGCTTGAGCAGAGAGCTAGTGCTTGCATGAGTTAAGGCATATTTAATTTAAGGTTTGGGACCTTGACGGGACCTCTTCTGTCTTTTCTTCTCATTAGAAATCTCATCACCTCCGTAGTGATAAAGATTGGTGAAGTTTTTGATGTAAGTATTGACATTATCGTTGCCCTGCTTCAGGTTTAGAAACACTTCCTTCATTCTTTCCATCACAGTTTCAGGTACATACAGTTCCTTGAAAGCATCGGTGAATTGATCCTATGATGGATGAAATCCAGGTGAGCGTTCCCTTAGATAGCTCTCCCACCAAAGTGCGGCCTCTCCATGCAGAAGGTGAGTAGCAAACTTGACTCTATCATGTGCATCTACATCAGCAGTGTTAAGGAGCTTGATGGTCTCGCGGAGCCAGTCGTCAGTGTCAAGTGCCTCGACTATCATCTCAAAGTGCCGAGCGTTGAACTTCAAAAAGTCCTTTAGGTTGCCACGCTGTGGAGGAGGAGGAGGAGGTGGAGAAAATTCATTCCTCCTGACACTTTCTTCAAACATGAGGTGGTTTTGTTGCATTGTTCCCAAAGAAGTAGCAATACTGAAAAGGGCAACAACCAACTTTGGCAAACCCGGTGCTTCTTCCTCAACATTGCGACGCAGTGGTGGTGCCATCCAGTTATAGATGAAAGATCTTACATTAGTACCATAATGGAGAATGATTAGTAATCCAAAATAGCACTAAAATGGAATTAACCATGATTAAAGGATACAATTTACTAAGATGATATTAAAATATTAAACAAAGTTTATAGAACCTACAATATTGTTAACATATCGCAAACGACTGAAAAGGAGTGTGAAACACGAATCAACCAAAGAAAAAAATTCCGAAATTTTCAGCATTATAGTCTTCCATTGAGCACAGTAAAATCGCATTAATCCACTAATTCAATGTACGACAGAAAATGCTATGAGTAGTGGTATGGTCATGACTCCATCCCGCACTCTACGCATTACCCCATACATGAATAGGAAAAATCATGCAAACCAACTCTAACAATAGTACCACTAAATGCGCAAAAGAACTTAACACATGAAGATTAGCAAGTCCACATCACATGAAAGCATACTTAAAGAACGAACACCCCTAAATAGATC
Source organism: Avena sativa (assembly GCA_916181665.1). Taxonomy (NCBI): domain Eukaryota; kingdom Viridiplantae; phylum Streptophyta; class Magnoliopsida; order Poales; family Poaceae; genus Avena; species Avena sativa. The sequence goes on from OV702295.1 coordinate 136,856,905, forward strand.
GCGTCGGTAACAAAGAGTAAGAAAGATCGGATCGGTTTACAAATAGCCTGTCAGTATGGAATGTACCAAAATTTGATAACCAAAGGTAGATTATGATAACAAATTGGATGTAATTGATAGACAAAACAATTTGACACAAACATCCTATGGTACTACGAAAACCCAGAACATGTGAATCCTAGTTTGAATTTTTAGGAGAGGATTGATAAACGTTACACTTCCTTACCAGCAAAGGGTGTGTGAGAGGGTAAGAAGAAAAATGGAAGTATTCCTACTCTCGTGTTTAGTTATTCCCTAATATACATAACTACCAAAAATATTTTGCTAAACAGATAACGACCATCTTGGCAGAGACCCTGAAGCGCGAAATGGCTCTAATACCAGATGTAATCCCCTGGTCCCTACGCTCTAAATCACAAGCCGGTATAACCCAAAAGTGGATAAGGTGTCCTAGCAAGGAGGCCCAAGGGCCACCCATGTGTAGGTCCCGTCTAAGAGGAACATAGCACGGTATAGGCCAACCACCCTACCCACTTCTCGTGGTTATAGCTTCAGGTGCGAGAGACGTAGACGGCTGGACTACAAGTTAAGCATACACAAATGACTATGTATACCAATAACATACAAGAGTACATCAGAGCCAAACCATCTAACACAAATAGAAATATTCAACACCATACGACAAGATCCAAATATCCTAGATAGACAGAATATTTTAGGATACATCCTCATACAACACACATCATAGTATCAAGCGGAAGCGGAAGACAAGATCCGGGTATGGATAAGAAGAAAATTGGCATAAGATGCCCTAAAAATAAGAACATCCTGCCCACATGATCTGAAAATCTCCATGCCTAGGAATCACCACACCTGATGGTCATTGCCACCATCATCAGTCTCCTCGACCTAGTATCCTTCCTGCAGATATACCTGTACATCTAAACAAATATTTTATCGTCTGAGACCCTAAGGAACTCAGCATCTAAAGGGAACAACCTAAGGGTGACGCAATTGTAGCAAAATAAAGCCTGGAACTTCTATAGAGACACGCTACAACATCCGCCTAACTAGTAATAAACAGATGCTCGTTAAATACAAAATAGTTAATTACCCAACAAATATATATCAACATAATTAAATATTGCTTGCCCATCTCCTCGTTCTCGAACGAGAAGGCGAAGGAATGATGGTGCGTGGAAGCTTCGTTGGGAGACCCCAAGAGGAAGGTATGATGAGCACAGCAGCAAGTTTTCCCTCAATAAGAAACCCGCACAACATAAACTCAACACTTTTGCCCCAACGAACAGTGAGGTTGTCAATCTCAACGGTTTGCTGAAAACAAAGGGTTAACTCTATGGTGTGGAAGGTAATAGTGGTTTGCAGAAAGTAAACAGTAACAGTGGAAGATGTATCAATGGTAAAGATTGGACCGGGGTCATAGAGGTGTTCTCCTTAAGATAAACAAACATGGCATGCTGGGTAAACAAATTACAGCAGGGCAATTGACAGGACTGAGCAAGGCATAACAATGCAATACTAGACATTCATGATCCTATGAGATTCGATTGAGCAATACAACAAGATACATAGACCGCCATCCAACTGCATCTATGTCTAGTAATCCACCTTCCGGTTATCATCCGAACCCCCTCCAATATTAAGTTACAAGCAACGGATAACTACTTTAAGCAAAGTGTGTAAGGTAAACAATCCACTTGTTCCATGAACAAGAGACCGTTGTTTTCTCCCTAGTGGCAACATCACATCTACAACCTTAGAGATTTCTGTCACTTCCCTTAGATTAAATAGAGGCATGAACCCACTATCGATCATAAATAACGCTCTTGGAGTCACTGGAATCTACTTGACCAAGATAGCTACTAGAAACGAAGAGCATGCAAGATCACAAACAATACATACATGATAGTATCAATAAGACAAAACCATTAATCAATATGACATAGTAATCTCAATATCCATCGGATCTCCGCAAACACAACATGCATGATTACAAATAGATGATCTTGATCATGAACGGAGCTCACAAGATCTAAACATGGTAGCACAAAGGAGGATGGCATGATGAAGAAGAAGGCCTCCGGGATGATCTCCCTTCCAGCAGGGTGCCGGGAAGAGCTTCAGATCCCCTCGATCTAGGAACGATGGTGGCGGAGGCTATAGACGGTTTTGTGGAATATTGATCGGGTCCTTAGGGTTTATGTATCGGTGGGTCTTTATAGGCGAAGAGGCGAGGCAGGGGGCAGCCAGAGCGGCCGCACCCCCTAGGCGCGGGCTAGCCCTAGCCGCGCGGCTAGGGGGTGTGGCCCCCTGGTGGCTGCCCTCCGTCTCGTACTCTGGCTCCGTGTTTCCCATGGTAAAATATTGACTTAGGCTTTTGTCCCATCCAATTCCAAGAATATTAATTTTGTGCCTTTCTGGAACCAAAAACAGAAGAAAACAGGCAATTGACACTTTAGCATCTTGTTAATAGGTTAGTCCAGAAAGACATATAAAAACACCTCAAAGTGTAGATAAAGCAAAACAAAGTAGATAGTAAACAATCATGGAACATCAAATATTATAGATATGTTTCTAACGTATCAAGGAACATCCCATCTATTGGTAGTTTTATTAATCATTCCATAAATATTACACTATTACTAGTCAATTTTTAGTCAATTTAAAAGCGGCACTTTAGTTATGCTTGTCTATGATTGAGAAACTTTTCTCCAAACCGTCCATAACCGCGGACATGACTTTTAAAAAGATTTACGGGTGCACAAATAGCAACACAAGAACGATCAACCTCAGAAAAACCAAATGAAAACCTAACGAGGCATCAGGATAAAGCATTCACAAGATTCATATATGATTTCAGGTATCCACCCTACTAAGCTACCAGCTATGAAGTGACGGACCAAGGGGTTTTCGAGAACGGCTATAAATGAATAGCAACCCGAAAGTGTGACTGGCCTTGTCGATACCACGAAATCATGCCACGAACCTAAATGGTACAGTAGTAAATTCTCCTCGAGCAACAGTAGTAAATAATCTGTCAAGCATGGGATAAGTATAGGATAGTAATAACGCCCCAAACTAGTGTATGGCCCCCAAGAAATTAAATATAACTCAAGCAAGGACTAAGGGGATTCATGGTCCCACATGAGGATGATGCGATAGTCAAGGAACAAGAATCAATTACTCGGGGACCTACATGACACGAGTGAGCAGAAAGAATCAAATAGCAGATATTACCCACCGGTGTCTCTTTGTTTAGTTATCCTGTTTCTACTCAATTTAGTTGTTTAGGTACCTCAGTTTCATAGAAACTCACAAACCCTACACATGGAATTCTACAACTCGCATGGCTCAAACAACTCTAGTAATAATGGCTCATAGGATGGAGGGAACAAGTTTCAGTGGGGTTTAAAGGTAAAGCTATGCAATACTTAGGATTCAATTTAATTCGGATCGCGACATATGATGCAAGAATAAGATATATGCAATAGGTTCTATATGTAGTGTAAGCATGGAGAAATGTTTGCCTGAAAGTTTAGTTGCAGAATAAAAGGATCCGTGTAATACTCATGTGGCTCCTGATATTCTCCTTGCTTAGCGTCTTTTCGCGTAAAATAAAAAGTGAATCTTTTTCAAATATATATTCTGTGAATTTTAGTTTTGACCCTAACTATCCAAACCTTTGACTTTTTGCTCTTTTTCAATTAAAATACATTTATTAATAACTTTTAATTTATATTTCCAAATAATATAGATAATATATGTTTTGAAATCCGAAAGTTCCAGGAAAATGAATATCCTATCTAAAATAATTTCTGGGATTTAAATTTTTTGAAGTATTAAATACCATTAAATGAATATTTCTTTATATATTCATAAATTTTATTCCGTAATTCCTAATTTGGCAAATAATCTATATACTAATTTTCTTTAAGGTAGGTTCGTGCGCCCCAAAATTTTGGTTCCTATTTTTTCGTTCATGTTTTGCCCATACTACACCTCCCACCGCCAAGTGAGATGTCCGTCCGCTAAAAAAAATCTCGATGACAGCCAAGTTTTCCTTGAGGTCTCGATTCCCCGCGGCCATCTAGAGCGGATAGGATCACCGTTTCCTCGGCGCAGTGGCTCGGGCACGACGATCGGAGGTCGCGCACAATCGATATCGAGATAAACCGTGCCAGAGGTGGGCTGGAGGGACTATCTTCTACCTCACGTCCCGATCAAAATCCCAGGAGAGCACCACCTCACCTACCCCCACCATCTTCCTTGGTTCTCCCTCACCACGCGGCCACGCTCCCCTTCCTGCGGTGGCGGCGCCATGCGGGATCCTGCGCTCTTCCATGCAGCGGCGAAGCTCTCGGTAGGGCGAGGTCGGGCGATCGCCCTACCTTGGCTCGCGACGAAAAGATTTCTATACCTACGCAGAAAACATGCGTATCGATCGATTAGTAAAAATTATTAGGAAAGAGAAATAAAACGTGACCTTCAGGCTCCAAGGCTATTGGGCCGTGTAGTCCTGGCCTCTTGCCTCTTGGGTCAACTCCCGAACGAGAGAACCAATCTAGCCTCCAGCTGCTCGCTTCGCATCGTCCAAATGCATAGGAACAAGAGAAACAGATGTCTGTCCAGACTCTAGAGAAGCGGCGGGAAACAATTGTTGGCGGCAGCCTCATCTCCAGACTCCAAATCGAAGGGAGGGTGGGAGAAAGATCTAGACCAGGCAAGGGACTAGCGAACGGCGGGGTATCCTGCAGCGGGCGTAGCGGGAAGGCATCCTCATGTAGATTGAAGTTGAAGATGCGCAGGAAAGAGAAGGGGCCACCAAACGAGAAATGGAAAAAGATCTATTTCTTCTGAATTTTTGCACTTAGGTAGAAGACTCTTGTCTTATTTGGTGATTTATGAATTGTGAATTGAAGTTTGACATGATATTTTGTGTTACTTTATAGTGGAAGCAACCCTAAACCAATCATATATGATACCTGAAATTATTACGGGTCTTATGGTAAAATAAGAGCAAGAGTAAGAAGTAGAAAAAGATATGAAAAAATCTAGGGCTGTCGAACAAGTGGAAGAAGATGCAGGAGATTTTTTGAAACCCTTTTTACATTTTAGAGTTCGTTCGACCTTAAATTTTTTTCGTCCTTCGTCACTGCTTCCATTGATCCTGGGTGCTCCTCAACACGCCCGGCAGCTGCTCCAGGGAGGCCGCTGTGTGTGCCGGAGACCCTCCTACTCCTTGCAGGCAAACGCCTGGTGATGCCCTTAACCGGCACGCCCACCTGGGACACGTCCGTTCGGTGTTCGGAAAAAATCCCAGTCCGGTAAGCACGCTCTTGTGTGCTGCCCCGCCACACTGATTCTACACTAGAACTTATGGTGTATGGATTTCCATCGTTATGCGGCATTCTCTTACCTGACCTGCTTCACAGGATACGACCCAGTAGCCTGCCACACAAGAGCTCGTGGCAAAGGGTCTGCATAGAATGGACATGTGCTTCCGCCACATCTTTAGATGTAAGCTTTTTAAATTATCCAACAGGACAACCAAGGAAGCATATCCTTCAGTAACTCCAAGCCACCGACCGTCGCCGTCGTCCCTAGGGCAGTCCCCAAGGCGCCAGCCCCTGTCGGGGCGACGCAGGAGGTGTCGTCGTCACTGTTCATTTCACCATTGGGCTGGGCTGTCGAGGACCTACTGCAGTTCTCCAACTATGAATACAGCGACAAGGAAAGGAGCTAGCCAGTAACGTAGTGTCCCCCAGATATGGCCATGGCTCCATCGATCTCAGTCTTCATCTATTTGTGCGATGTTGCCTAATGCAAAATGGGTCTCCGTCCACTCTTGGGTTCAAGGAGCTGGAGTGGTTTGCCGACATCGATCTGTTCTACCACGACTAGGCGCCGGTCGCCAAGAGGGGCAGAACCATGACAGAGGTCCCCGAACTCTTCACCTCGCCGCAGCCAGCGAGCAGCCTGGGCTTCTACAAGACGACGAGGACTACCTCATCGTTCCTGATCTTGGCTGAGATATCTGAACTAAGCGGTTTGTAACTTGCTCTATTAATTATGTGTGATGTAGCAATGTATATTTTTCGAGAAACGACTACTCCCTCCGTAGTATGCTAAGGATTCTGCCATTCTGCTTTGTCGATTGCTTAATTGTCGTGAACATATGAAGCTACAGAGCAATTTGGTGAAATACTTCAGGACGTAATGGGTTTCAGGTATGCCACGAGTTTGCATGTTGAGTGTTTTCTGGACAAACCTTATCTGTGATGTAACAAGAAGTTCATCCAAGAGACTTGGAAACAGGTTAGAGTTATGCCTGTGAAGTTTACTGTGATTTACTTCAGAGCTTTTACTATGACTTTTACATGTTCAACAGGCTAGAGGTATGCCTGTGATGACAGGGACTGAAATCATTGGTAAATACAACATACTAGAAGGACCTCGCGCGCTTTGCCGCGCCGTTTTTGTTGTTTGACGTTTTTTACTTATACGTGCACGATGATGTTTATTTATTCGTTGATCTATCCTTGCTCTCGTTTTTTCTCCTCTGTTGTGCTAGTAGTAGTTTCAATATGTGTTCAATGGACTCTTACGTGTGCAAGAAATATAGAAATTATTTTTCATTTTTATGGTTTTTATAGGGCACTTCAATATGGACACTACTACGCGTCTCCCGGGGGATTGGTGGTTTTCATCCCCGGGGCCCTAGCCAACCACGTGACCATCTTTTTCTGCCTAAAACCCGCTTTTGCTACAAAACACCTGATTTTGCTACGAAATATCCCGCTTTTGCTATATGTAGCAAATAACGGTTCGTCCACGAGATAAAATAAAAAGAAAAATCTCGCCAGAGACCTCGCCGGAGACCTCGCCGGACACTTTGTAGAAAAAAATTATTTTAATATAGTAAAACTGACTTTGCTGGAGACTTTTGCCGGAAAACCTCATAGCAGAAATTTTACACTATTGTAGCAAAAACACAAAGTAGTGATAGCAAAATAAATGTGATAATATAGCAAAAGAAAGACCTCGCCGGAGGCTTCCGCAACCTCATCGGACTACTCGTAGCAAAAGGCCCACACCCATGGTAGCAAATGCTCTTGCCTCTTATAGCAAAGCGCAGTTGTCATTGTAGCCATCGCCGCTGACATGTGTAGCAAAAACGGCGTCGTCATGATAGCAAGCCCGCCGCAGCCAGCATGTAGCACCACCATTGGCTGCACATAGCACCATCGCTGGCATGTGGTAGCAAATCCTAGACGCCGATGTAGCAAATCTCTGACGGGGTTGTAGCGAATGTTGCCGCCGCCACCGCCACCACCATTGTAGCAAGCGCCTGCTCTCCATGGCAGCAACTCGAGGGGGAGCTAGGCGCGTGCGCCTGAGGGAGCCAGCGGCGGCTCCTGAGGGATCCAGCAGCAGCGGCGCCAGGTGCGGCTCATGGTATGGCGGATGCGCGGAGCACCTACAGAGAGATGGGGGAGGGCAAGCGTCGAAGATGTGGACTCCAGACGAGGGTGTGGAGGAGGAGGTTCCAGGGAGGTCGCCGCCCATGCCCCGGAGCTGGCGGCAGGACTACAGCAAAGTGCCGGCGGGAGGAGCTTGTCTAGCGGCGGCGGCACTTGGCTGAGAAAAATCCACGGTTTGTTCCAAGGAAGAAGATAAGGTAAGGGGAAGTAAACCGCAGAGGCCCACCACAACCTGGTGTCCCTGGGCGACGTGACGCACCCGGGGGATAAATGTGCACGATCCCCTGGGGGATGGTATCATTTTCCCTTCAATATTGGCTCGGGAACTTTATCTCAGCACAATAAGCTCAAAAGACTGGACCGTGGAAGATATTCTAAGTTTGATTGGACGTCCTCAAAAGTTTTATCACTAATCTCAAATCTGATTTTAGTTACAGATGACCGAAGATTTCGTTGGCATTAGAAACTGAACATGAATGTGGGTACACCCCAGCACCAGCCCACTAAGCATGCATGACCATCAAGGTGTCCAGTCCAATATTTCCTTACGTGCCCTGTATTTGTCTAGAAATTACTCAATGAAGACATAATAAAATGTACTCCTCATCTAGGCATAACTTAAGATCACTGCACTGCACATCTAATTTTTCTCCAGAACTAAATACTCTGTGGTCATGACTTCGGTTCACAACTCAGGTAGCACAAAGCAGCTTGACGTAGATCATAGCCATCATACCATCTAAATGACTCCGGAGTAGTTGTTGAAAGGCCTAGAGAACTACCAGTCTACCACCTGATTTTCAATTATCAATTCCAAATGAGTGAAACTTTATTTGGTCATAGGCCCATTGCGTGGTCATTGTAACCAAATTTCCTCCTAGAATGGAAATTTTGCAAATGCAAATATTTGGCCTGTTGAAGTGTATAAGTGGATTGCACTAGCCCTTTTCATCAGTTCGGACTTTTGGTTGCGTTGGCTAGTGCATGAAGCTTGACATGGTATCAGAGCCTAAGGTCTCGAGTTCGAGTCCTGGCTTTCGCAATTTATCTTAAAATTGTTGTTGACCCCTCTATATCCACGTATAGGCTTGTTGAGACATACGTGAGTTTTGCGCGCCGTCGCTTTCTTCCGGTTGCACGTGCTGACTTCTCCCCGTCACACGTGAGAGGGGGTGTTGAAGTGTATAAGTGGATTACACTAGCCCTTTCCATCAGTTCGGACTTTTGGTTGCGTTGGCTAGTGCATGAAGCTTGACATTGCCTAGGCATATAACCGCATAATACTACAAACGGAAAAGCCACAATTTTTCCCCAAATAAAAAAGGAACAACTCTTTCTGTTGATATACCTGAAAATGTTTATGTATCTAAGCAAGCTACCACCCTTGCGGATATTATTTGTATCTTTCTAGGGCACCTCGACATATCACTTAATACAAACTCCTGGCAATAGCAAAAGCAAAGAGAAAAAATTGAGAACACATGCTGAGTAGTAATTAGTAAAACTAAGGAGATTTGAGCTCACATGCTCAGTATTATAAATCACAAGCAAAGTGATGAAACGTCAGCAAAGTTAATTTATTTAATTTCCATTTATTGTGGAGGAAAGATTAAGTATTAATTGTTTCTTAAAAAATTAGGGTTATTATGTATTTTATAAGTTTGAAAATTGCAAGTGTTTGATTTATCATTTTAAAGGAACCATGCGCATTGGCAGAACACGTGGCACATGACTATATGATCCACTCTCTGTTCTTTAACTATCAGTTTGTACTTAGATGTCCTACTTATTTCCAGTTTAAACTTAATGTGCATGAGGTGCCAAGGTAGCTTGCATTGGCCATCGTATCACTTAAATGCTGCTAATCTGAACAAATATAGATTCTAAACCCAGTTGCCTCATAAGAAGAAATCAAGAATCCTATTGTACCATGTTGTTATAGCTATATATACCACTGGAAATAATAAAAATGAGTAGTCACAAAAAGTCGAAACAATAAAATCGGATAATTATATTTCAGTTGTTAGAGGCCCTAAAAGCTATGTAAATCGAATGTAGGTAATAAGAAAAATCAATAATATTTCTAAAACATAGATGGATTAAATAGATGTAACTAAGGACATATTACATAACCAAATGGTTAGATGATAGAGTGAACTTACAGATGCTTTCACTTTTCGGAAACTCACTTCTAGATGCATTCTTATTCTTTTATACTAGTTCCAAATGTATTCTCATGCTCAAAACCATACACACATGCATGCGGATTACTAATAAAATATATTTGAGGCATCAACAAAATTTTGTAATTCCTAGGGTTTAACCGGACTGGATGCATTTAATTGAATGTGTTCTAGCTGTAGTACCTGTGGCATACGACTTGTCACCTGCAAAAATATACAGAGAGGAAGTCGTCAAGTTGCTGAATATTTAGAAAATATTCTTCTATACTCTATGGATTTTTATTAAAAAGGCAGAACATACTCTACCTTATATCTCAAGGTTTTTACAACCGACTGACAGCAGGTATAGCCTGTATAAGAAAGACGAATGAAGAAAAAAGAAAAGAACAGAACGACTAAAAAAGGTGTAGCAAGATTGGAATACTCCAACTTATTAATCCACTGAAGAATTTCTTCACTGTTTTGGTCACCTGACGGACCATAGATGCACTTCAAAAAATTGTTTGCCATCGGATGATCGTCGGCGAGCTGGACTGGTTGTTCAATACTCGGTTGTTTCTGGCCTTCTAGAGTGAGTGCAGACAGGCCGCGAAGCACACTAGTGAAGCCTCCATTTTCATAGTGTTGTAGATTTGGAGATTAATACCTCAACTGTGTTTTATTGTCTTGCAGTATCCCACAGAGCCAAGTATTGCTATAATTCATGCGCTAGCTTGCAGTCAAGACCAATGTAATGAATTGTATCTAGAGTAGGGAAGATGTATTGCCTCTAGAGCAGAGCAGATGTCACAGCCAGCATCAGAACACCATGCTTTAGTGTCATGTTATCCTTGGTATTGAGGCGCCCTCGCAGTGCTAGCCAGAACAATATACGGTGTTTGGGTGGTATGGCCCTGTTCTTGACCATTTAACTTGGCACCAACGCATTCCTCTATCATATAAATATGGTAGGTGTTTATAGATGTGTTTGTTTCTCTCTTATCAGGCTCAACATTTGTGTTATACTGTGATGAATCGAGAAAGGCTAGGAACTGTGTTAGTTGATGTTCTGTAGTGTCCGAGAGGCGATCATGCAGATCCAACATCCAATTGTTCTGCTGTCTTTGGGATGCATCTATACAACACAGATTTTTTGCAATGGTAAGTAGGGTGGGAGAGGTGGTGTAACAACGGCCAAATGGGCACCAGAGGTCATACCAGAATGGATTGTTCTCCTTGAACCCACGTTGAAACTTAATGAGAAATGTACATATGTGATCATTGGCAGTGTTGATAGAATGGAGTGTCCTGGCGTGTTGGCTCTATGGAACAGATTTTGCAAGTACCATTGTGCAAGCCATGGGAAACATGGGCCTTCGGCTCCTCACAGTAATTTTGCCACCAAGTTTGCAAGCAGTGCCTGATTATGGATGCATATAGGCCTGATCCCTAGTCCTCCTTATTCTCTTGGCATGGTGACAGTTTCCCAGACAACAAGGCAGTATCCACTGAGCACTTAATTTTTGTTTTTCCAAAAACATGTGCGACGAAGTCAACCTCTTTACACGGCTAATTATGAAGTCACCACTGTAATAATTTTCTTGGATCTATCTACCCCCTCTATTTGTTATCCATCTTGCTATAATGAGTAGGTACCACAGCTAGCCACTAAATTCCATAAACCTATGAATTAGGTGCTCCTTGTAGGATTATTTGTGATACTAAATCAAGCCTACAGCCAAATTGGGAAGAAGAACATTACCTATAATCCTTAACCTCTGATCTACATGTGCCTTCAACTCCTGTTACTAATGAATGCACATCTTTCTCTCCATAAGAATTTCAACCTAAAGTCAGTGCAACATCAAGGAAAGTGTGTTGTGGAATTGGAACCATAACACTACCAATGGTACTAAATTCTTCTTAACTTCGAAGAAAATTAAACCCAAGGAAAGGTATGAAAAAACTGAAAGATGAATAAGCTTAATGGAGCTTCAGGTTAGTTGATTGTTGAATCTCAAAAGGAATTTTTCTCCACGCATGCATCACTTGACATAGTTGGGTGATATGGACTATGGGCGAATGCTAAGACATACATATTCTTTATATGAACATGACAACATTCTACAATTATGCGGAAGTTAAAAATCATATTCATTGGAAAAATTGGTAAATGGAACATCAGAGAGCAGAGTCCTAAACAAGGAGAATGGAAGAGGCGCAGAAGTACATTACCATGGTTTCCTTCCCATCAGCATCGGTACAGGAGGCGGAGGCGGCACGCTGGGGAAGCCGGCGAACCCTAAACCCTAGAACAAAGCCATGTTTAGGGTACGCCGCTGGGGAACGTACGCCGGTCGAAGGTTGAGCCGGCGGAGGGGAATCGCTATGGGTATAGATGCGAGGGTATCCCGGCGGTCGGCAGTGCATAGCGGCAGCAGCGGAAGGCAGAATTGGTGTCGGTGGTGTTGTTTTCAAGAAAGAGAGGCGACGAGCCGACGACAGCTATAGACGAAGAGACAGAGCATGCGGGAGAGAGAAGAGTAGAAGGAAAGGACGGTTTTCCTGTGCCGTGTATTGCCTTGCCTACACGTTTCTACCTAATGAACCGACCTTACTGAGGCTCTCTACAGGTGGGCTCCAAACCCAGTCGAGAAATGCCCAGAGCCTCCAGCGGTGAAAAAATAGCATAACGCTGATAAATAGATCTGAAACCAATGCAAACCGGTGGAAACAACCACGACTCATTGTTTCTAGGGAGCTTAGAGCTCCTTAGGGATGTTTGAATTGGCAACATGCGCAAACGCTCCTCCTCCAAGCGATGCCATGATTGTTGTGTGAGAGCATGCCTTCCCCTCTCCTTCTCCTGAGTTGTCAGCATGGCGGAGACCACAAGAAGTGGACATAGGTCTAGAGCCGCATGAGTAGATAGCGGTGGCGTCATGACGAAGCGGAGGCATGGTGGCGCGGAGCTTGAGCCAACATCGAGGGCGGTAGAAGGACGGATGGACTGGTTGGGACTCTGGGGCTGCCTGGCCTGGAGTCTTTTCTTTTTATATTTTTATTAAGGATTTTAGGAAAAAGATTGATTTTCATTAAAAATGGAAAATATAGTTTTTAGAAACTATTGCAGTGACTGAGTAGTCATATTTATTGGTTAGCAGACGTAAATAAAATTTATGGACATAGTTATGGTTGTCCAATGTTGCCACAAGCACAAGCATCGTTCGGTAAAACAAATGTGATAGAGGAGGGAGAGGTAATTGGTAAAGGCGTCGGGTTGTTTTGAGAATAGATGGAACAAATCTAGAGTTTCTCTCTAATCATTTATTTATCAACCTCTATCATGCAATACCATCCTTTTAAACAAAATATTTTACAATAATGATATAACATATTTATGTTTTTATGCCATAGCAGCGGACTGGCATTCAACTAGTGTGTCTAAATCGATCAGCGTGACGAGCCCTTCCCAACTATGTATTCCATGATATCAATTAAAGCATGCATCATATAAATATTAAGAAGGCAACAAGGTTTATGGGAGTAAAACTTGACTAAATAATTAATAAAAATGTTTTATTCTTGTTTCTACACCTCACCCATGCCATGCTATGTTATACCATGCAAGTGTGTATCATTCCATCATGGAATACCTTGTTTTGCTTGTTGCATATGTTTTATATGATTGCGCACTTTATTTATTTTAGCTCTTTTGTGTTTCGTTTTTATCCGGATAGACGCCAACCAAGGGAGTTTCTAGGAGAACCAAGAGTACTACAGGGATCCCGGTTATCCTACTGTTGACCTCACAGGCAAGCAATTCCCATGCTTGCACTACATATAATACCTATTGAATCTATATTATTCTTGCATCATAAGTCACGTTCCGAATTAAATTGCAATCTCATGTACTTCATAGCCTTTTAAACCCCACCGAAGCTTGTATCCTGAATCATATCATCCATTACTACAGGAGTTGCTTGAGCCATGCGAGTCGTAGAACTGCATGTGTAGGGTTTGTGCGAGTCTTTCAATAACAAGGTATCTAAACTACTGAATTGAGTAGTAATGGGATAACTAAAGAAAGAGGCACCAATGAGAAATAGTTGTTATTTGGTTTTTACCCGCTCATTTGTGTCCTGTAGGACCTGAGTACTTGATTCGTGTTTCTTGACTATCGCACTTTCCGCAGGTGGGACCGTGAATCCCCTTAGCCAGAGCTTGATTCACATCTTGTTTCTTGGGGCCACAATTATTTTGGGGTATTATTACTATCATGTACTTATGTCATGCTTTACTGCTTTTATTTAGTACTGTTGCTCGTGGAGAGTGTTTATTACTGTACTATTTTGGAATCCAGTGTATTTTCGCGTTATCAACAAGCCCAGTCAAACTTTCAAGTTCCCTGTAATTTACATCCATTGACGCAAACCCTGGGTCTGTCTCAGAGCCGGTTAACTTCGTTATTGGTAGCTTTCAAAAGAATATGCCCGAGAGGCAATAATAAAGTGGTTATTATGCTATTCAATGTTTATGATAAATGTTTATTTTTCTTTCTATAATTGTGTTAAGAGGGAACATTAACACATGTGTGATTTATAAACAGAAAAGGATCCTAGTAAAGCCTCTCTTTATACTAGCTTGTTGATTAACAGATGATCAAAGGTTTCCTGCTCATGAACATTGGATGTTGTTAATAACAGGGTCACATCATTGGGGAATGATATGATGAACAATCATCTGTAGTAGATGGAGCAATACGGCCATGCCATCAAGTTTATATTGCTAACACATTTGCACTAACTCAATGTTCTTAGACCATGAGATCATGTCAATCACAATCACCGAAAGAGTACTTTGATTCCATCAAACATCACACCGTAACAGGGTGATTGTAACACCCCTAGTTTTATTAAATGCTAATTAGGTTTTGATTTGTGCATCATGAGCATCATCTACTTAAAAATGCATGCAAAAAATAGGTCAAAACCTTAAACCCTAATTCTCCTCTCTTTTGAAAACCTCTAAATGGTTTCAAATAGTTTGAAAACCCAAAAACCTATGGAGCCTAAATTGTTTATAAGGGCCCTTACAATATTTTAACATCCCCAGGACCTCTAACCCTAACTGGGCCAGCAGCCCAATTCTCTTCTCTCTCTTTCTGCCGCTCGCGCACAACAGAACGTGACATCCCCAGGATCAGGGCTAAACAAATCCCAGACCTCTGTCTGACCTAATCTTAACCTTGAGCTCGAGGATATCTAGTAAAGAATCTGTAACACATTAGTGACCCTACGACACAAAACTTATTACAGCAAGCTCATAAATAAGCAAAGAACCAAATTATTACAAGCAGAGGTCAGTGACCACAAACATAAAACAATGGAAGGCAAATTATACTATTAAGTATAGCAAACTTAACAAATGACCTAATAGGCCTGAAGCATAACGATGACGTCCCAGTCCAGAGATTCTAGGATGTCGGCCAGGAACCCCAAGGTACTCGTCAGTGTCGATGTAGTACCAATCTGATCTTCAATGAATCACTCACTATGCTATAAAAGTATCAACAAAGCAAGGGTGAGTAGAGAGTGTATTCCGCAAGACTTATTCCTGGTGAAGCTGTTTTGCATAAATCCATCTTTGTTTATAAAACAAGAGAGAGAAGAAGCTCGTCTGATCAGAACATTTTAAAAGGGGATAAGAGAGCGACATCTCCAAAGCTTTGATCATCATATCTTTGATATCCACCAAATTGTCACATCCCAAAATTTTCCATATTTTGAAATGTGAAAACTAAACAAACAAACGAAATAAAGTATGAAATTTAGGAGGGTAGATTTGTAACAGACAGATTTTTAGAGTTTTCAAAAAAAAAAAACTTTTATATGAAAATAAGAACTAGGAAAACTCGTTTATATAATTAAGGCTTATCTAGAATTTTCATACAATAACAATTTAACATGAATTAACTCGGCGTGATTATAATTTTTTTTATATTTGTCCCTCGACTTGGATTGATTTTTTTGTTGACTTTGGCATATTAAAATATGCTCATTTGAATTTGTTTTGATTGATAAATTCTCCTTAGTTTGCTTCTTTCCAAAAATTCCATGGCATTGGATCATGAGCCATCACTAGTGGAAACGAGGCCTTTGGTTGAGCCTAGAAATGGGCTTTAACACCGGTTCTTCTACGAACCAGTGTTAAAGGGGGCCCGTACAAGCGTGGCCCGTGCAGCAAAAAGGAGCCCCCTTTAACACCGGTTCGAGGCCCTTCACCAGTGGCCCGCGCATCCCCCCTTTAACACCGGTTCGTGGCTTGAACCGGTGTTAAAGGGGGGCTATATAACACACTGCAGCCCACACCCCTCTCTTCCATTTTTTCACTCTCTCATTTTGGAGCCTAGCAAGAGGGTGTGAGGTGTGCTAGTTTGTGTTTTTTCCTATGCACAAGAGGTGTTCGGTGAAATTCCCGAGAGCTCAAAATAAGTTTTCTCGTTGCTCTCTTTCCTTCTCGGTCGAGGTCGGCAACTATCCTTTCATGTGTCATTGATGTACTATATATAAATGGTCATCTCCCTATTAATTTTTGATATATACTATATATTAATGCACATGAACCAGCAATGGATGTACGGTGACCGACGCACTTCCGAGTACATTACGGGCCTCCAAAATTTCATCGTTGTGGCTAATGCAAACCGTGGTCACAATGGTTTTATGTGCTTTCCGTGTGTTCACTGTCAGAACAAGAAAGACTACTCAAATACCAGAACCATTCACGCCCACCTGCTTTGATCCGGTTTCATGCCCAGCTATAATTGTTGGACCACGCACGAAGAAAAAGGGGCTGTGATGGAAGACAACGAAGAAGAAGAGGATGATGACAACTATCATAATATGTATCATGAATATGATGATACTGCAACGGGGGTAGATAATGAAGATCAACAGGCAGCAGATGGGCCCGCCGATGACGATCTTGGTCGGGCCATTACTGATGCAAAGGAAGAATGTGAAACTGAAAAGGAGAAGGAGAAGCTGGAGCAGATGTTAAAGGATCACAAAAAATTGTCGTACCCAACTTGCGAAGATGGCCACAAAAATCTAGGTACCACACTGGATTTGCTGCAATGGAAGGCAGAGAACGGTGTGACTGACAGCGCATTTTCAAAGTTGTTGGTAAAAATGAAGAATCTTCTTCCAAGAAATAATGAGTTGCCCGACAGTACATACCAAGCAAAGAAGGTTGTGTGCCCTCTAGGATTAGACGTGCAGAAGATACATGCCTACATTAATGACTCCATCCTCTACAGCGGTGAGAAGTACGAGAATTTGGATGCATGCCCGGTATGCATTGCACTGCGGTATAAGATCAGACGAGACGATCCTGGCGATGTTGAGGGCGAGGCCCCTAGGAAGAAGGTTCCTGCCAAGGTTATGTGGTATGCCCCTATAATACCACGGTTAAAACGTCTCTTCAGAAATAAAGAGCATGCCAAGTTGTTGCGATGGCACATGGAAGACCGTAAGAAAGACGCGATGTTGAGACACCCCGCTGATGGGTCATAGTGGAGAAAAGTCGAGCGAGAGTACTCGGACTTCGCACGTGACGGAAGGAACTTAAGGTTTGGTCTAAGTACAGATGGCATGAATCCTTTTGGTGAGCAGAGCTGCAGTCACAGCACCTGGCCTGTGACTCTATGTATCTATAACCTTCCTCCTTGGTTGTGCATGCAGAGGAAGTTCATTATGATGCCAGTGCTCATCCAAGGCCCGAGGCAATCCAGCAACGACATTGATGTGTACCTAAGGCCATTAGTTGAAGAACTTTTATAGCTGTGGGCCAAACCAGGTGTACGTATCTGGGATGAGCACAAAGGGGAGCCATTTGACCTACGAGCATTGCTTTTCGTAACCATCAATGATTGGCCTGCTCTTCGTAACCATCAATGATTGGCCTGCTCTTAGTAACCATACAATGCATGTACACACTGTTTAGATGAGACTGAAAGTGTATATTTGGATAAATGTAAGAAGGTTGTGTACCTAGGGTATCGTCGATTTCTTCCGAACCTACATCCAGTAATAAAGAAAGGCAATCATTTCAAATGTCTGGCAGAACCCCGGAGGAAGCCTTTCCTCCGTACCGGTGAGGATGTATTTGGTATGGTTAAGGACCTAGAAGTAATCTTTGGAAAAGGTCCTGGCAGTCTATCTGTTCCGAATGACGATGTCGGACACGCGCCCATGTGGAAGAAGCAATCTATATTTTGGGACCTACCCTATTGGAAAGTCTTAGAGGTCCGCTCTTCAATCGACGTAATGCAGGTGACGAAGAATGTTTGCGTGAACCTGCTAGGCTTCCTAGGAGTGTATGGGAAGACAAAAGATACACTGGAAGCACGGTAGGACCAGCAACGTCAGAAAGACCCTGAAGAGCCTATGCATCCTGAGAACGAGAAGGGTAAACGATGCCACTTAACTCCTGCCAGCTACGCTCTTACCAAAGCAGAGAAGGAAATCTTTTTTGAATGCCTGAGCAGTATCAAGGTCCCGTCTGGCTTCTCGTTGAATATAAAGGGAATAATAAATATGGCAGAGAAAAAATTCCAAAACCTGAAGTCTCATGACTGCCACGTGATTATGACACAATTGCTTCCGATTGCATTGAGGGGGATTCTACCTGAAAATGTTCGAGTACCCATTGTGAAGCTATGTGCATTCCTCAATGCAATATCTCAGAAGGTAATCAATCCAGAAAGCCTACCAGGGTTACAGACAGATGTGGCCCAATGTCTTGTCAGCTTTGAGTTGATGTTCCCACCATCCTTCTTCAATATTATGACGCATTTCCTCGTTCACCTAGTAGAAGAGATTGCCATTCTCGGTCCTGTATTTCTACACAACATGTTCCGCTTTGAGAGGTACATGGGAGTCTTAAAGAAATATGTTCATAACCGTGCTAGGCCAGAAGGAAGCATCTCCAAGGGCTATGTAACAGAGGAGGTCATTGAGTTCTGTGTTGATTTTATTCCTGACCTTAAGGCGATTGGTGTTCCATAATCACGACATGAGGGGAGACTGCGTGGAAAAGGCACCCTAGGATGTAAAGCAATGATATGTAGGGACGAGCATTCTCTCAATCAAGAACACTACACGGTTTTACAAAGATCTATCTTGGTTGCCCCGTATATCAATGAACACAAGAATTTAATACGCCTAAAACACTCGGGGAAGTCTGATGAATGGATTATAAGTGAACACATGGCGAGTTTTGGCGGCTGGCTGCAAAGACTTCTCATGAATAACACCACTATTGGGGATCAGCTGTACTTGTTGGCCAGGACACCATCTTCGACTGTATGTACTTTCCAAGGGTACGAGATAAATGGGAATACATTTTACACGATAGGCCAAGATAAAAAGAGCACCAACCAAAATAGTGGTGTCCGCTTCGATGCAGCAGAAGACAATGGGCAAAAGACCACGTATTATGGGTTCATAGAAGAGATATGGGAACTTGACTATGGACCTAATTTTAAGGTCCCCTTGTTTCGATGCAAATGGGTCAAGCTAACAGGAGGAGGGGTTGAGGTAGACAAGAAGTAGGGAATGAAAACAGTGGATCTCAACAATCTTATGAAGGTAGACGAGAACTTAGACGAACCATTCGTCTTAGCCAATGATGTGGCTCAGGTTTTCTATGTGAAGGACATGTCTACCAAACCGAAAAAAAGAAAAAATAAGAAAACAGATACATCACACGATGAGCCAAAGCGTCACATAGTTCTTTCAGGGAAAAGAAACATCGTGGGAGTGGAGGACAAGACATACATGTCAGAAGATTATAATAAGTTTGATGAAATTCTGCCCTTCAGAGTGAAGACTGACCCAACCATCCTGTTAAACGGTGCTGATACTCCATGGTTACGGCCGACGCGATCATAAGATTGACTATATGTATTAATTGAGCCATTTTTGGCACACATATGTATTTCAACATGGAAATCAATGTCATATTTCTTCTATTAACAGTATATGTATTAAATGAGCCATTTTCTTCCTGCCATTTCTTCCCGCCATTTTTCTTCCCGCCATTTTTCTTCCCGCCAGTTCTTCCCTCCAGCCATTTCTCACTATATATATATGTAGGGTTGGCCTCCATTGTCATTGCACATCTCTAGACTCATATTTGCAACCTCATCACTCTTTCCCATGGCTTCCACCGTAGCACAAACCCCTAGGGAGGCGGAGGCGCTTTGCGCCTCGAACTACCCCTGCCCGCCGGGCTACTGTGTCCCTGTCGGCTGGATGCTGAGCGCCGGAGGCGTGCCAGTTCCTCCTGTCCCTCTAGGTGTGGCGCGCCGGATGTCCATCACGAACCACTACTACTTCGAGCTCACACCGGAGCAGCGGAGGAATCCCAGATGGCATCGCGACTGTTTCCCTACTTGGGAAGCCTTCTTCGGGGATCGGCGTGAGAGGGCGCTCGCCAGGCACGAGGAGGACGGCCCACCTCCTCCGAACTTCAACGAGGCCGGCCGTCGGCTATGGTGGCGCGGTCGGACTCTCCAGAGCGTCATGGCCTACGACACTGCCGCCGACTCTAACCCCCGTCTACGCTACCCTCAAGTCCAGCCCACGCGTACTCAGCCTTCAAGGTTCAATTACGGCGACCCCGACGATGACAGCGACAACGGCGGCGGCGAGTACGACGACTACAGTGGCAAGTATTACAGGTGTAGGCAGGAGCATGACTGAATCACTCCAACATCCCGAAACAAGTTCGGCCGATTGTGACTTAATCTGGCCATGTATCTTAATTTTCAGTTCTTTTATGTATCTTAATTTTTAGTCGTGCTTTATGTAACTTACTTTTAGTTGCATTCTGTACTTTAATTCCAGTTCTATCTCATTCACAAAATGACCTATCTCATTCGAGGTTTCTTGGCTTTCGGGTCAAATGACCAATGTTATGGCTAGAATCAAGGCATAGTTTGTGATAATGTGGCTATATTGTGCATACATGTACATCATGGCATGGCAAGCAATGTTGCAAGAGGAAGTTTTCCTTTTTGTCGCACCAAAAAGGTATTTTCCATTTTTCGAGCATAAAAAACGGACGGTTTTGTGAAGCAACCACGAAATGGATAATTCAAAAAACTACCACCATATTTTACAAAAATACTAGACCACCTTATATGGACAATGTACCAACAGGGGGATCTGACACCTTTCTGTCCACCTCTGGTGAAAAAGACAAATTCCTGCCGAATCGGTAGGAAGTGGGACAGATATGAACTACAGGTACATGATACGATGCTCATGATTTTTTACAAAAATCATTTTTAGGTTCACAATATGCTATTTTATCAAAAATCCAATGCAAGTTGAGCGAGGCTTGGCCCCGAGATAAGAATCTTCATGCCCGTTGTTCGACAAAGTTTGACGATAGTTTAAAACGGGGATAAAAAAATTAAAAAACGATCGAAACAATGCGAAACCTTCACGTGGTGTTATATTATGTGACATAGTTAGAAGGAAAAATATCAAACTTCGTATATTGATTATGTCTCAAAAAAACCTTCACAAAATGACCTATCTCATTCGAGGTTTCTTGGCTTTTGGGTGAAATGACCAATGTTATGGCTAGAATCAAGGCATAGTTTGTGATAATGTGGACATATTGTGCATACATGTGCATATGGCATGGCAAACAATGTTGCAAGAGGAAGTTTTCCTTTTTGTCGCACAAAAAGGCATTTTCCATTTTTCGAGCATAAAAACAGACGGTTTTGTGAAGCAACCACCAAATGGCTAATTCAAAAAACTACCACCACATTTTACAAAAATACTAGACCACCTTATACGTACAATGTACCAACAGGGGGATCTGAAACCTTTCCGTCCACCTCTAGTGAAAAAGACAAATTCCTGCTGAATCGGTAGGAAGTGGGTCAGATATGAACTACACGTACATGATACGATGCTCATGATTTTTTACAAAAATAATTTTTAGGTTCACAATATGCTATTTTATCAAAAATCCAATGCAAGCTGAGCGAGGCTTGGCCCCAAGCTAAGAATCTTCATGCCCGTTGTTCAACAAAGTTTGACGATAGTTTAAAATGGTGATAAAAAATTAAAAAACGATCGAAACAATGCAAAACCTTCGCGTGGTGTTATATTATATGACATAGTTAGAAGGAAAAATATCAAACTTGGTATATTGATTATGTCTCAAAAAAAACCTTCACAAAATGACCTATCTCATTCGAGGTTTCTTGGCTTTCTGGTCAAATGACCAATGTTATGGCTAGAATCAAGGCATAGTTTGTGATAATGTGGCCATATTATGCATACATGTGCATCATGGCATGGCAAACAATGTTTCAAGAGGAATTTTTCCTTTTTGTCGCACCAAAAAGGCATTTTCCATTTTCCGAGCATAAAAACGGACGGTTTTGTGAAGCAACCACGAAACGGATAATTCAAAAAACTACCACCACATTTTACAAAAATACTAGACCACCTTATACGGACAATGTACCAACAGGGGGATCTGGAACCTTTCCGTCCACCTCTGGTGAAAAAGACAAATTCCTGCTGAATCGGTAGGAAGTGGGTCAGATATGAACTACAGGTACATGATACGATGCTCATGATTTTTTACAAAAATAATTTTTAGGTTCACAACATGCTATTTTATTAAAAATCCAGTGCCAGTTGAGCGAGGCTTGGCCCCAAGCTAAGAATCATCATGCCCGTTGTTCGACAAAGTTTGACGATAGTTTAAAACGGGGATAAAAAATTAAAAAAGATCGAAACAATGCGAAACATTCGGGTGGTGTTATATTATGTGACATAGTTATAAGGAAAAATATCAAACTTGGTATATTGATTATGTCTCCAAAAAACCTTCACAAAATGACCTATCTCATTCAAGGTTTCTTGGCTTTCGAGTCAAATGACCAATGTTATGGCTAGAATCAAGGCATAGTTTGTGATAATGTGGCCATATTGTGCATACATGTGCATCATGACATGGCAAACAATGTTGCAAGAGGAAGTTTTCCTTTTTGTCGCACCAAAAAGGCATTTTCCATTTTCCGAGCATAAAAAACGGACGATTTTGTGAAGCAACCACGAAATGGATAATCAAAAAAACTACCACCACATTTTACAAAAATACTAGACCACCTTATATGGACAATGTACCAACAGGGGGATCTGAAACCTTTCCTTCCACCTCTGGTGAAAAAGACAAATTCATGCTGAATCGGTAGGAAGTGGGTCAGATATGAACTACAGGTACATGATATGATGCAAATGATTTTTTACAAAAATCATTTTTAGGTTCACAATATGCTATTTTATCAAAAATCCAATGCAAGTTGAGCGAGGCTTGGCCCCGAGCAAAGAATCTTCATGCCCGTTGTTCGATAAAGTTTGATGATAGTTTAAAACAGGGATAAAAAATTAAAAAACGATCGAAACAATACGAAACCTTTGCGGTATATTGATTATGTCTCAAAAAAACCTTCACAAAATGACCTATCTCATTCGAGGTTTCTTGGCTTTTGGGTCAAATGACCAATGTTATGGCTAGAATCAAGGCATAGTTTGTGATAATGTGGCCATATTGTGCATACATGTGCATCATGGCATGGCAAACAATGTTGCAAGAGGAAGTTTTCCTTTTTGTCGCACCAAAAAGGCATTTTCCATTTTTCGAGCATAAAAAACGGACGGTTTTGTGAAGCAACCACGAATTGGCTAATTCAAAAAACTACCACCACATTTAAAAAAAATACTAGACCACCTTATATGGACAATGTACCAACAGGGAGATTTGAAACCTTTCCGTCCACCTTTGGTGAAAAATACAAATTCCTGCCGAATCGGTAGGACGTGGGTCAGATATGAACTACAGGTACATGATACGATGCTCATGATTTTTTACAAAAATCATTTTTAGCTTCAGAATATGCTATTTTATCAAAAATCTAATGCAAGTTGAGCGAGGTTTTGTCAGATTCCAAAGTATACAAAAGATGCGGCATTTAAATATCCAAACAATTCAAAAATTTTAATACAAAATAAAATATGATTTGCTCTAATAAAATAGGGTTAGATTCCTTTTTAGATGCTTAATATTTCTTATGTTCAAAGTTTTAGGGTTTGACTATTTTATTTTTGTTTGAATTGAATAATCAAAATTTATATGTAAGTGTTTTAATCATTTTGAAAATTTTCATCTAAAGTAAATATAAAATGTTTTTATATGAATGGATAGATATTATTTTTCTGAAAATTATGATATATTATTCATATTTTTCTGAGTTGAAATGAAAAAGATATGAATTTTCTAAATTCTATCCTATTTTTTGAATTAAAAATGCCCCCACCCCTTTAATGCACAAAATAAATGCCCCCCTTTAACACCGGTTCCAGCCAGGAACCGGTGTTAAAGGGGGGGGTGCATTTATTTCGTTTCGCGCGCGCAACCCCCCTTTAACACCGGTTCGTGGCTTGAATCTGTGTTAAAGGGGGGGTGCAGGCGCGAAACAAATCCCCCCCTTTAACACCGGTTCCTGGCTAGAACCGGTGTTAAAGAGGGGGGGTATAAAGGCACGCGTTCCTCTTCCTCTTCCCCCAGCCAGATTGATCGAGCGCAAAGAGGAGCAGAGCAGGAGCCACGGCGGAGAAACAGACCCCGCCTTCGCCGTCCAGGCTGCCCGACCACGCCTTCGCCGTCCGCCGCCGTCACCGCCGCCTGCCACCGCGTCTGTGTCATTCGCCACCCCCGTCCACTCGCGGAGCCGCCACCGCGCTGCCGCCAACAACTCTTGGGAGCGGCGCCTCCGCCAGCAAACTCACGGAGCCTCCGGCCGGCGCCGCGCGCCACCACTCGCCGCCGACCCCGCCGTCCTCGCCCGGTGCCGCCAGTCCCCGCCGACCCCGCCGGCCGACCTCGGTAGTTATTAATTAGTTATTAGTATTTTATAAGTGTGTAGTTATTAGAATTTTGTACAACTTAAATTGAGCTTATTGTGTATAAAATTTTGGAGTATGACAAATTTTGAAAGTATTTTCACAAGTATACATGTGTATAAAATTTTGTGAAAAAATGTGCTTAGGCCATACAAATAATACAAATATGTGGATTCACAATAGGTTTCTACTTGTTATTGCATAATTACTAGTTTACTGTTAATATTAGTTTAGGGTTTATTTAGTTTAGGGTTATTAGTTTAGGGTTTATTTAGTTTAGGGTTATTAGTTTAGGGTTATTTATTTAGTTTAGGGTTATTTATTTAGTGTAGTTTAGTGTATTTAGTTTAGGGTTATTTAGTGTATTTTATAGTTAGTATTAGTTTAGGGTCGTCACCTCGCTGCTCTGCAAGGGCCGCCGCTGGCCGTTGTCGGTAACGTCGCTCCGGTGACCCCTAGGTAGTGGCGCCGCCCGTTCTAGGTAGGCTGCATCACGCTGAGGCGAACCCGCTACCTCGCGCGCTCTAGGCCGCTCTCCAGCGCCGCCAGCCGCCACTGTCTGGAGCATCCTCTGGTGAGCCCGCGTGGTGCCTGTGTGGCTGTGACGTGGCCACGGTCCCATGCGTCAGCCACTATGGCTAGCCCCTCTCATATGCATCCAGGATTTCTCCGAATTAGGGTTTGGACCCCTCGGAACTCGTTTATAATGATCAAGCATCCTTAGGGTTTTAATTTCATTTGTGTATTTTTGTATGAATAATATGTATATTTGTGTATGAATCCAAGTCCACTTGAATGTTTACTCTCTTACTCTAGATAATATTATTGTTTTAGAAACTATGGATCCACTCAGTAGAAACCTTGAAGATGAAGAAATAATGGAGAACATCATCCACGAGGACACCTCACAATATATGAACTTGGAGGGACATGATGACAGCTCACGTAGTCATGGAGAAGATGACGACTCCGGTGAATGCACTTTAGTGATTACAAAGTCCGTCGAGGTATATGCATGGATTAATCCTCTGCTGACTTCCACCGATTGATTTGTATATATGTACATGTATTAATTAACGCTTCGTTCTTCTTTTAGCCCTCTGGATCGACCAGCCAGCAACAATCTTCTTCTACGAAAAAGAGCAAGCGAGGCGCGAGCCATCGGTTGAAAGATCATGCAAAGTTCACAATCGAAGCAGTCCATGTTGATGGTAGGCCGATGGAGCCCAAGAAGGCTGCAGACAAATTTGTACGTCAGGCTGGAGTTCTTCTTAGGGACCAAATCCCAATCATAATTGAAAATTGGAATAAGCCAAAGAAGGGCGACGGTACCTTTGTCGATGAAAGATCCAAAGAAACGCTTTGGAATTCGCTGTTGGTAAATTTCACCCTTCCGCCAGAGGAGGATGAAAACAAACCGGTTATAAAGGAAAAGGTCAAAGAGTGGACTCTAAAGAAGATGGCTGACGCTTTCCGCAACTGGGAGACAAAATTGAACAAATTTGTCAAAGCTCGCGAGACTCCAAAAGACGCATATTATGCGAAGATAAGACCTCACTGGCCCGAATTTGTGGCATACAAGGAAGGTGCTATAGCTACAAAGATGTCAGAAACCAATACGCTAAATGCCCAGAAGAAGGAATATCACCATAGGACGGGGTCAGGTGGCTACATATCTCAGAGGCCTAAGTGGGAGGAAGCTGAGAAGGCCCTGCGCGACAGAGGGATCACACCCCAGACACATGGGTGGGACCTACGTGCAAAGACTTGGTTCTACGGAATGGGGCAAGGTTGGACCCAGAAACAGGATTGTGTATTTTCCCAACCCTCCTTGCCAAACCCGTCACTAAACTCATCACGACATACGAGGAAACAGCTGCCAGGACCTTCCATCCCGACAGAGAGAATGACCAGCTCACACGCGCCATCGGTAAAAAAGAACACCCTGGACATGCACGAGGCACAGGGGGTATGACGTGGAAGGATGGGTTTGCCGAGTGGGGCGACTCTTATAGATGGCGTGGCAGAAAAGAAAAAGAGAGTACAGAGCGGATGACACAGATAGAACATGCACTTGTGGCGCTGCAGGCGTGAGTGAATGCACAAAAGATCCAGCAAGCTACCAGCCCATCTCAACGACACGAAGAGCCTGCGTTGGAAGCTGACGGCGGACCAGACTCTATGCGGAAAAGCAGCATGGCTTCCACGAAGAACGTGCAGCCCACGCTTGAAATGGCGGGTCCTCGATACACCGTGGATGAGATCACGTAGAGCGAACACGCTGAGCTGCATGTGAGATTAATGGGCTTATCCATTAAGGTGGTTGTCGGCTATGCCTTACCTCCTATAGCTGGTGGAACTTACCACTGCCGACCGATTCCAGATGGCTATGCTATTGTCGGGATGGATGAGGTTTTGAAGGAATATGAGGAAGCACAACTTGACCATGCTACAGGTGAATGGGAAACTCAACTCAAATTTGCAGTGAAAACAACCATTCCTTGGAAGAAGGAACACATCGTGCTTCCAAATTGGAGGCCACTAGCACCCCCGCCGTCTCCGCAGCATCAGTAGTCTGAGCCTCCTCAGCCGTCTCCAAGTCATCAGAATACTCCCCTGTCGTCTCCGGTGCTTCAGCCATCTCCTGCGCGGCAGCCATCTCCGGCGCTTCAGCCATCTCTTGCATGGCAGCCATCTCCGGCGCGCCAGGCAGCTCCTGCGCGTCAGCCATCTCCGGCGCTTCAGCCATCTCCTTAGCGTAAGCGGAAGAGCACTGCCACGAAGAGCATCACTAGCACTGCCACGAAGAAATCCGCAGGAAACTGTACGCCAAAGAGTTCAAGAAACTACATCCCGCAGCCTTCCGCCAAGCCATTGCCAGTTTTACCGTGGAATCGCAGCGACAAGGAGACCAATAGGATCTCGGAAGAAGAGGTCAAGAAATTATTTGCACCTAGACGGGCCGAGCCAAAGGATAAAATAGATCCGGCGGTGGTGGAGAAGTTTTACAATAATCTTTTGAAACCTGAAACCCCACTTGTGCCGGACTACCAGGGCCAGATTTGGAAGGGGGGTGCAAGGCGGAGGGAGACTGAAAGTAGCAGTCGTGCGGCACCCCAGAAAACAGTTCCCATGCTCGGAGAGCAGGAAAAACAATCATGCGCCCCGCTCCAAGTGTTCGACACACGGAACGCTCCTCCTGTAAATGATTACGAGGCAGACCTACAAAGAAAGGCAAATGAGATGGGGATGACTTACATTGCATACTTGAACATCATGGGAGACAACTTGCCCAAAGGCGATGTCAACCCCATACAGCCATGGAAGTATGGGAAGAATCTCGTCAAGAAAGAGGAGCTCAAGAATCTACCAACAAAGATGCGAAGATTACACAAGTGGTACCTTGATTTCTGCAAGATGAGAAAGGAAGAATGGATCACGGCGCATATAAGAGATCAGATTTTCTTGTGCGGAGACGACCAGATCAGCTTCAACATTCAAGACTTGCATTTTCTATTCAATCAGAAGGAACTCGACAAAGCTTCCATCAGCCTTTATTGTGTGTAAGTACTATTTCTTTAATTTCTATCTCATCTCATTCAATTTATTAATTGCATGTATATATATACGCTCACCATATATTTATATATATACTATTATGCAGGAAAAAGGTTATGGAATGCATGAAAGGAGGCCCTTTTGACATTGGGTTCGTTGACCCAAATAGAGTTCATGAACAAGTGGTAAGAGACAAACCCGGGCAAACAGAAGATTTCTTGCTAAGGTCTTTACTGAGACAACAAACCAAAAGGGAAATACTATTGCCTTACAACTTCTCGTGAGTACTGTTACCCTCTCTTGTACACATTCTGTTTCGGCTTACTCGATGTTAAGTGTAACTGATGATGAGTTATGCATGCGTAGGTTCCACTTTATTCTGCTAGTCATTCAACCTGACTCAGGAAAAGTCCTTCTCATGGACTTGTTACGAAAAGAAAAAGAGCTATGGGTAGACTTTAGAGAGATGCTCCAAAGGTAAATTCAATCATATTATCGCACTAGATCGGCAACTTTCGTGACAACAAGTAATTAATTACTCCTTTATCCATTTTCTTTGCCGGACAGGGTTTGGAAAAGGTTCACGGGCAGGACCGTGGGTGAATGGTCAGAAGAACTAAAATTTGTAGACCAAAATATAAGTAATACTAAGCTAGGTCTGCGTATCTCTTTGATTCTTCTTCCAATTCCATTATATCATGCTTTATTGATTATTGTTTTGATTGAACTCTGTATTCTCGTAAAGTACGTGCATCAGGGACCCGACAATAACTTATGTGGATACTATGTTTACGAGTTCATTCGCAACACGATATGTGCGACTTAGAGTAAGTAAACAAAGTACACAATATTATTTTATTACCATCAATTGTGTTGAGTTTTATTCTTATATATATATTGACCCCATTATTCATATATATATTTAGATCGAACGGATGCGGGACCAACTCCTACCATTTGACCACATACGAGCCATTCAAGAGGAATTATCGGGGTTCATACTTGATGAGGTCGTCACGCCTGGCGGAGAACTCTTTAAATATCCAAAAAAATGAACGTTGTATATATGCTTGAACGTGTTTGCCTTGTACTTAGCTTGATGCTTCAACATTTACGGAGAATACGACACAATGACGAAGTTTGTGTATAATAATAGTTGCTTAATTATTCATGTACTCGTATGTACCGACGACGATGTATGCGTATACACCACTCCCGATCGATTCCCCCCCCCCTCACCGTCCCCGCCGCGCCGCATACATACGCCCAGAACGGGGCGGCGGCAGAACTCTGCTGCGGCAGAGATTTAGGTTGTTTTCCTGCCGCGGCAGAGATTTAGGCCGTTTTCCTGCCGCGGCAGAGATTTATCTACTTTTTCTGCCGCGACACATAACCTTTAACACCGGTTAACCGGTGTTAAAGGGGGGTGGTGGTGAGCGCTGTCGCATCCCCACGTGCGCCACCCTTTAACATCGGTTCGTATAAGAACCGGTGTTAAAGGGGGAGGGGCCTCTAACACCGAACCCTCAATAGCGGTTCTACAACCGTTGTTAGAGGGTGTTTTGAACCGGTGTTAGAGGTGTTGTTCTGCACTAGTGCATGCACGTGTGCATGCATGCATGTCTTGCATGGCCATGCTAGCTTCTCTTCCCTCTTGTCTTCTTATGTCCATCCATCCACTCCCTTGTACCGTTTTATTTCCTTTCCTTTTCCTGGCACATTAGCATATATCGATTCAGATCACAAGTCCAGCGGAGCCAAGCGACGTGATTCCACTCTCGCATGCCAAATGCCACACTGCTCTTCGTATTCAGTATTCATGCATGCACTTGAAAAGGCAATAAGCCGAAGAGCCAAAGAGGTAACATAAATAATAGTGCTTGTGAAGTATGATCGTATGCTTCTTATATTACAAAGAGTGCTTCCAAAAATCTTTCAGCTCCCAGACCATGGATTCTACAAGTGTCACTTGTACTGCTTCATACTACCAATTTAGTTGCTCCCACAGCAAAAAATCAAAGCTACTGATGTACTATTTGCATGATTCTTATATAAAACAATTGTGCTTCACACAAACATCAGATGAAATTCAGTCTCATTTGTATGCTTTCCCTTTTCTCCAGGGAATAAGAAAACTACTACTATGAGGAAGAAAGGCAGGAGAGCTGATTCGAAAAAAGGCAGGAAAGGTTAACGATGTTTCTGGATGGTGCGTTACAGCTTACAGGAGAAATTAATGGGATCCGATTTACAAAGGAAGCATGCAACTAAATCGCTGGAATCACGGAACATGAGCTTGCTGTAAATCGTATGGTCAAGCTGCTTCAAATCCTATGGTTAAGCCCTGGTCCGATGGAACATAAATATGAGGCGTTGATTCCTAGCACGATACATGCAGCAGCACGAAATGCCATCATTCAATGCCATAACCCGCACCGTAAACTGCTACCATTATACGTTCTCTCACTAAGCCCCAATACAACATGTAGGGACTGCTCTCTCCATTCTACACCACCACTAGAGCCTTGTGCTCCTATCTCAATTTTATCTTGGAGCTCCGCCAGTTTATTGTTTGACGTGCTCGCATTCCCGACTAATCCGGCGACGATTCTGGTGAGAAACTTGTCAATTCCTTGAACCAGAATACTCTCCTCGTCTATGCCTACCTCCAGGACATGTTCATGCATCCCATAGTTTAAGTTCGCCGCGCCGCCGAGGCAACTGACGACTTCCTACGAGGTTTCTATGCAGTACAAGGGGACCTATGCCCCAATTTCTTTCCTTGTTACTTCACTTCGTCTGTGGAAACTTTCTCACACGTTTTCCTCGATCTTTTCCTCAGCCGGGTGAAGCTCCACGACCACGACCGACAATGTCCGCCACCCGACGGAGCTCCGTCCGTACGCCAACGCCACCGGGAACTCCGACAAGAACCTCCAAGGATGACATCTTCTCCGCCAAAGACGCACCCTACATCTTCGACCGTTTTCTCAAGCCTTCAAATCGACGAGCAGAACTAGTTTGAAGGCTGTCGTCGTCACACACTCTCTACCTCAGCTAATTCACGTACGTGATACAATGCAATCGTGTTGTTTTTCTTTGTTTCTTCTTTTATTCTCTTTCATGAACCACACGATCGTAATCCAATGGCTGAAATCAATTCACTTAGATGAAGAGGTATCCACCAATCAGCACTTGCTATTTGTGTCTATTTTCGGAATTACAGACATATGAACCTAAAAATTTCAAACATTAATAGTTTAAGTTCTATTTATCCAAAATTAGCAAATAATACGTCTATGGATTCATAAAAACGAGTAGAACACAATGGAGCCATAATTTAGTATTTTTACTCGGTTAAAATCACGTTTTATACAGATCCATCTGTGGAGTATTTTGAGTATAAAAATTGTTGTGTAAATTATTTTTGAGTGAATTCTTTTGCAAATGGTTGTATATTAAACCCTCTAACCAGAAAAAGCAACACCAAAAATTAAATTTATATTTTTATGGCAGTAGCAAATGTCCTATTGATTAAGGCTTTTCTAATAAAAGAAAATGCTTTTAAATAATCTATTTGCACTAAAAATAATTACAATTGGCATTCAACTTGTATAGAAGGACTGATAGGCAATTTTAGTGTTCAGATCCTTGCTATAAAAATTTCTCAAATGTTGCATGCTTGCATGCATTTCATTGTGATTATTTTGTGATGCTAGTTTTGAGTGTGTGCTTTTTGCTTGATTGTATTGTTGTAGACTTTGTGGAGTGTGATATTTGAAAGATCAAGGAGAGTACCTAAATATTATACTATCAAGACAAGTGATATTTCATCATATGTCCTATTATTTTAACTATTGCATTAGTGATATTTTAGTAGAACATTGGATGATTGTTTTTACTGATATTGATATGCTATAGTTATCCTATAGAATATACTTTGGTACTATTTTTACTAAGTTAGGAGACATCGTATGCTAGAATGCTTATCGTTGCTATTAGAATTCGTGGGTGGAAATTCATATTATGATGGTATGGAAAGTTTATATACTTATTTATTTTGGACTAAGAAAACAACCGATGTTAATGAAACACCTGGGTGGAATTGGGACTTGTATGGATTATGTTGAGTGGTTACCCAGGGCCCATTTCTATGGTTTACCCTGGTGTATCGCACTTGTGGATGGCCACCCAGGAACAAAGAGATTAGGGACGTTCTTGTCGCGAAGCTTCCAGTGCAGCCACATGGCATATGGCCTCTGCCTTGACCGACTAAGTTGTGAGAACTCAGCAAGATGGACAGAGGGTGGTAGTGATGATAGGATAGAATGCGTCCGTGGTGGTCTGAGAGATTGCCTCTGAAAAGTCTCGTCTCGATGCATGTCGAGTCTTGTGGGGAAAGTGCACCACCTCTCGAGAGGGTAAAACTAAGTACTTAGCCGTGTCCCCGGTTATGGACAATTTTTGAGCATCAATACAATGATGCGGAATCAAGAATCTCATCATTCTAATTTTTCTAAGTTAAAACTTGTTGGGTGAACAAGGGAAGCACCTGGAGGGTATCTAGAGTGCCAAGTTTGATGAAATGTTTTGGAAGATAAAATCTATTTTTTAAAGGATAGGGAAAACTTATTTTATGCAAAGGCCAGCCAAAACTCCACTTAGCCAAATATTCATATAAATGTTAGATTCTCCATATCAATATGATATCACTTGCCAATACAATTCAAATGTATTGACCCTTGTGGCTGTAACTTATTGTTTTGTAGGTTTGTTTGATGTGAGTGAAGTTTATTGAGTAGGTATTACAAGTCTACAACCAAGATGATTGCATGTGGCACATGAAGATGAATGACTCCATGATATATAGTTATTTCTGCTGCTTTGTAATAAGATAGCCATATGAGCTATGTAAGTTGTAATGAACTATTTTAGTCCTGGTTATAAGTTGTAACATGACCTTTGTTTCTTGATATTACATCTTAAACTGTGGGTGTTAGATATTCGATCCAGGGACTAGAACTGTAAACACAGGGATCTCTACCTTATCAGGTTGGGACCTCTACAGATGGTATTAGAGCATTGTGTTGCTTGTAGGTTCGTAACCCTAGGATTTGGACAAAACCCCTTAGAATAATAGGAGTTTCATTTGTGCAAGTTATTTACGAACAATCTTGTAAATTCTTTCCTTAGTATTCTGTTTTGTTTCTATATCTCTACCTTTTTCAACTTGATGGCCAAATACTTCAACATGAGCGAGGATTTCAACTACGGCATGACTAAGGACTTCAACATCACAAAGGACTCCAGTTTCAGTTTCACAAAGGACTTCGGCTTCATCATTGCTAAGGACTTCAGCTTCGAAATCACTAAGGACTTCAGCTTCGACATCACTAAGGACTTCAAGACCACCTTCTTGGAATTGGAATTCTCAACATCATCAACATGCTGGATCTACATATCTCCCTTATTCCAAGTGAAGAAGTTTTAGAAGGAAGAATTGTTCTTCAATAGTTATAGGACTTAGAAACTTTATTTAGGATATTTTGATGATTGGAGGACCAACTAAGGAAATGATAAGCTACACGCCGAACTCAAGGAGAAGGACAAGGAATTCTAGGATCAAGAAGAGAAGCCCAAGATCAATGGAGAAGTTCAAGTTTAGTAGAAGAAGGAAAATATGAGAGAGAAATTAGGAAAGACCGTAGGATGAGAAACTTATCTTTTATGGTTTTAATAGGTTATATTTGTTTTTTGTTTCTCATGGAAGTGGAACTATCTTGATTCATTTGTCAAGCATCAACAAATATATCAAGGAATACGACCAAATGACAAAGGGACTTTGGATATTCACCAACACGGAACTTCATACGTTATTCTTCGACTCTACAAGAAGTGTTGCGGATATCTACTGAAGAACTTGAAGAAAGACTTAGGCATAAACTGCAAAACACTTGGAAGATAAGAAGAATAATACTTAAGACTTGGAGACTAAGGAAACTCAACTTAGGAGGAATATTATAGACACTGCCTTAGAGCTATGTGACCAAGATGCAATAATTTCTTCCAAGGATACCATGTTCTCATTCCTGATGCAGTAGCTATGAAGGATAGAATGATATCAAGTAAAACCCTATAGTTGGACCACCATACTAAGTGTTTCGTTTAAATAATCGACTTTGTGATCGTTTATGTAGTATGAAAATAATATTTTCTTTGCCTAAGTGATGTTTGAACCTTGTTAATTGAGTTATGGATGTGTGCTAGATGTTGCTTTCTGTGATGTGTTTTGTATGAGTACAATTCTTTTCATAGAAAACTTTTGTCTATTCTAATCCCAATCCAACCCAAGCATATGACTTCTTCAAGAGAACACAACTCCAACATCAACCTTGAGATGGCCACGATAATGCAACTTCTCACAACCCAAACTAAGTTGAATCAAGTGGCAGTCCAGTTTTTAGCCAACAACCAGAACAACACGAAGTTATACCCAAATATTCTAAAGGTGTTGGAATTCCAATCTCAATCATTTCAAATGATGGCCAATCAGATGGTCAACATGAGCAACAACCCTCTTTAGAATGACTATAACAACAATAACACCAAGGATGATCTTGTGACAAGACCCTAAGCTTGAAAAATATATGGAGACATAGGATACTTATAAAGAGCATGCTGATCAGTGCCCGAAGCCATCAATCTAGAGAATGCCCCACATCTTAAGTTACTTGCTTGTTTCATATATGAAGAAACGGATCATATCCTTGTTCATTGACACATCTATCATGTAGATTAACCGATGAAACCTCAAGTCAAGGATGAAAATTTCAGTCTCCTAATGACAACCATGAAGGTACAACATCAACCAAGACTATTCAAGCCAAAGTAAATTTTCAAGATGCAATCAAGTAAATTTCCTTTTAAGGGTGGTAGTACCCGAGTTGTCTCGAAACCCAATCTATTTTTTTCTAGCCTTCCCGAATCTCGGGACGAGATTCCTTTTAAGCATGGTAGCCTGTCACATCCCAAAATTTTCCAGATTTGGAAATGTGAAAAATAAACAAACAAAAGAAATAAAGTATGAAATTTAGGGGGTAGATTTGTAACAGACAGATTTTTAGAGTTTTCAAAAAAAAACTTTTATATGAAAATAAGAACTAGGAAAATTCGTTTATATAATTAAGGCTTATCTAGAATTTTCATACAATAACAATTTAACATGAATTAAACCATCGTGATTATAATTTTTTTTATATTTGTCCCTCGACTTGGATTGATTTTTTTGTTGACTTTGGCATATTAAAATATGCTCATTTTAATTTGTTATGATTTATAAATTCTCCTTATTTTGCTTCTTTCCAAAAATTCCATGGCATTGGATCATGAGCCATGTGCTAGCTTCTCTTCCCTCGTGTCTTCTTATGTTCATCCATCCACTCCCTTGTACCATTTTATTTTCTTTCCTTTTCCTGGCACATTAGCATATATCGATTCAGATCACAAGTCCAGCGGAGCCAAGCGACGTGATTCCACTCTCGCATGCCAAATGCACACTGCTCTTCGTATTCATTATCCATGCACGCACATGAAAAGGCAATCAACCGAAGAGCCGAAGAGGAAACATAATTAATAGTGCTTCTGAAGTATGACCGTATTCTTCTTATATCACAGAGAGTGCTTCCAAAAATCTTTCAGCTCCTAGACCATGGATTCTACAAGTGTCACTTGTACTGCTTCATACTACCAATTTAGTTGCTCCCCACAGCCAAAAATCAAAGCTACTAATGTACTATTTGCATGATTCTTATATAAAACAATTGGGCTTCACACAAACATCAAATAAAATTCAGTCTCATGTGTACACTTTCCCTTTTCTCCGGGGAAGAAGCAAACTACTAATATGAGGAAGAAAGACAGGAGAGCTGATTCGAAAAAAAAAACAGGCAGGAAAGGTTAACGATGTTTTCGAATGGTGCGTTACAGCTTATAGGAGAAATTAATGGGATCCGATTTACAAAGGAAGCATGCAACAAAATCGCTGGAATCATGGAACATGGGCCTGCTGTAAATCGTATGGTCAAGTTGCTTCAAATCCTATGGTTGAGCCCTGGTCCGATGGTGCACAAATATGAGGCGCCGATTCCTAGCACGATACATGCAGCAGCACGAAACGCCATCATTCAATGCCATAACCCGCACATAAACTGCTACCATTATACGATTCTCTCATTAAGCCCCAATACAACATCTAGAGATTGCTCTTTCCATTCTACACCACCACCGGAGCCTTGTGCTCCTATCTCAATTTTATCTTGGAGCTCCGCCAGTTTGTTGTTTGACGTGCTCGCGTTTCCAACTAATCCGGCGACGATTCCGGTGAGAAACTTATCAATTCGTTGAACCAGAATACTCTCCTCATCGATGCCTACCTCCCATAGTTTACGTTCGCCGCGCCGCCGATGCCACCGACGACTTCCGACGAGGTTTTTATGCAGTACAAGGGGACCTATGCCCCATTTTCTTTCCTTGTTACTTCACTTTGTCTGTGGAAACTTTCTCACACGTTTTCCTCGATCTTTTACTCAGCCGGGTGAAGCTCCACGACCATGACCGATGATGTCTGCCACCCGCCGGAGCTCCGTCCGTACGCCACCGCCGCCGGAAACTCCGACGAGAACCTCCAAGGATGACATCTTCTCCTCCAAATACGCCCCCTACATCTTCGACCATTTTCTTAAGCCTTCAAATCGACGAGCAGAACTAGTTTGAAGGCTGTCGTCGTCACACACTATCTGTCTCAGCTAATTCACGTACGTATACAATGCAACCGTGTAGTTTTTCTTTCTTTCTTCTTTCATTCTCTTTCATGAACCACACGATCATAATCCAATGGCTGAAATCAATTCACTTAGATGAAGAGGTATCCACCAATCAGCACCTGCTATCTGTGTTTATTTTTGGAATTTCAGACATATGAACCTAGAAACTTCAAAAATTAATAGTTTAAGTTCTGTTTATCCAAATTTAGCAAATAATACGTCTATGGATTCATAAAAACGAGTAGAACACAGTAGATCCATAATTTAGTATTTTTTACTTGGTTAAAATCACGTTTTATACAGAACCATCTGTGGAGTATTTTGAGTATAAAAATTGTTGTGTAAATTATTTTTTAGTGAATTCTTTTGCAAATGGTTGTATATTGAACCCTCTGACCAGAAACAGCAACACCAAAAATTAAATTTATATTTTTACGGTAGTAGAAAATGTCGTATTGATTAAGGCTTTTCTAATAAAAAATGCTTTTAAATAATCTATTTGCACTAAAAATAATTACAATTGGCATTCAACTTGTATAGAAGGACCGATAGGCGTTTTTAGTGTTCAGAACCTTGCTATAAAAATTTCTCAAATAAAATCATCTTGTTGCATGCTTGCATGCATTTCATTGTATTCTTGTGGTTGTTTTATGATGCTAGTTTTGAGTGTGTGCTTTTTGCTTGATTGTATTGTTGTAGACTTTGAGGAGTGTGATATTTGAAAGATCAAGGAGGGTACCTAAATATTATACTATCAAGGCAAGTGATATTTCATCATATGTCCTATTATTTTAACTATTGCATTAGTGATATTTTAGTAGAACATTGCATGATAGTTTTTACTTATATTGCTATGCTATAGTTATCCTATAGAATATACTTTGGTAGTATTTTTACTATGTTAGGAGACATCATATGCTAGAATGCTTAGCCTTGCTATTAGAATTCATGGGTGGAAATTCATATTATGATGGTATGGAAAGTTTATATACTTATTTATTTTTGACTAAGAAAACAACCGATGTTAATGAAACACCTGGGTGGAATTGGGACTTGTATGGATTATGTTGAGTGGTTACTCAGGGCCCATTTCTATGGCTTACCCTGGTGTATCGCACTTGTGGATGGACACCCAGGAACAAAGGGAAGGCTTTTGAAAGGTCTCGTCTTGATGAATGTCAAGTCTTTTGGGGAAAGTGCACCACTTCTTGAGAAGCAAAAATCTATGTACTTAGCTGTGTCCCCGACAATGGACAATTTGAGCATCAATACATGGAAGATATCAAGAATCTCCTCATCCCAATTTCTAAGTTAAAAACTTGTGGTTGAACAAGGGTAAAGTTTCACCAATGTCTATTGGTGGTTCCTTGGGAGTTTTTGCCAAACAAAAACTTAGTGTTTTTAAATGATAGGTAAAACCTATTTTGAGCAAAGCAAGCCTAAGCTACACTTAACCAAATTCATGAAGAAGCTAGATACTATTATTCTACTAAGGTATCACTTGCCAATACTATTCCAATGTATTGACCCACTGTGGCTGTAACTTGTGATGTTGCAGCTTACTCTGATGAGGATTAGGGTTATGAGTCTACACTCAACATGCTTGACTGTGGCACATGAAGATGAAGACTTTTACTTATATTGTTAAGTTAAACTCTTGTACTAGCCTATGGCTATGGAGTTGTAAAAGACTATGTTATCTCTGGAATGACGATGTAATAATGACCTTTGTTTCTGTGTACTTCATCTTAAACTGTGGATGTTAGCATTTGATCCAGGGACTAGCATTGCAATCATAGGGACATTTACCTTTATAAAGGTGGGGTCTTACAGATGGTATCAGAGCACTTTGTTGCTTGTAGGATTATGACCCTAGGATTGGATTACACTAAGAAACCACTAAGGAAAAATTTCAACACTAAAAATTCCACACTTGTCTTTTTCTTCTCGTAAACTTTTCTAATCTTCTTTCTCATCTCTATTTGTAGATGAACTCCATCAACGAAGCCGTGAGGAAGGGACCACTCATGACCATGACTTTGGAGTGTGAGACTGAATTTCCCAAGGCACTCAAGAACCTTATGGTTACCATGGGTATACATGGTGCAGCTGTGTACAAGGGATTCCCTGTGATGGATGAAGGAGAAGAGTATTGGTGGGTGCAACTTCACTTGTACAAAAACAAGGAAGACAACCACGAGGAGTCAGGATTTTGCATGGTCACCAACTCCGAAATGCACACAACATTCTTTGACTCTGCAAGAAATGCAGCTTGGAATGCTATCAAGGAGCTTGGTGATAGACTCAAGTGCAGAATGCTCAACACCCAAAATGACCTTCAAGAAGAAAAGAAGCATACCCAAGAATTAGAGACTACCAACCAACAACTAAGGGGAGACATCATAGACCTAATATGGGAGTCTTGTGAACAAGATAGACAGATGGCCACTAAGGATGCCCTGATAGCTATTTTGTCTAGTGAGTGAGAGTTGTAACGTACTTCGTTAGTTGTACCACCACACTTATCGTTTTTACTTCCAAAAATTTGTCTAAGTTATATTGAACCTTTGATGTTTGTAATGGAATTGTGTATACCATTAATTGTGTGTTTGTTGTTAAAAGACGTGCTTGTGATATTTTGTCTTGTGAATTTTCTCTACTTGTGTTGATTCTAACTTTTCTCTATCTTATAAAAATAGATTCCTAATGTTGTTATCAGCACGGCCGAGGAGTTCAAGGGAACTCGTTTTGGTACTCGTCTCATTGAGCTCACTAGCGTGCTCAACCTTCCACTTCCTAGCATCACGACACTTCAGCTCACCAAGTTTGAGAGGAAGGACCTATGGGGCTTCAGAGTCACACAGCCGGGACGCCAGGCAGAGCCACCCATGGAGGCTATCACTTTCAAGCTAATGCATGACGACAAGGAGAAAGGCTTAGATGTAGTCATGCAGGAGTTACTTGGGCGCCTGGTAGGGAGACACTCCACCGAGCTTAGAGGTCTTTACTTTCACCCCTTCGGGAGACGCAACGAGGAGGGTGAGGCTATAGAGTACAAAGATGCTACCAGAGAGACGATGGAGCCGATTTGTCTGTACCTTCAGGACATAGAGGGTCTTATTAGACACCTTGATACTGATAGGACCAACGTTATGCTTAGCAATGACGAGCTCCAGGTTCAGCTACGAGATAAGGACAAGCTCTTCGTGGAGCAAGATGAGATCGTCAAGGAAATGGAGGACAAATTTGAAAGTCAGGACAAGAAGTTCAAGAGCCAGGAGAAAAGAGTCCAAGACAGGAATAAGAAGATTTGGGAGATGAAGGAAGAGTTAGAGGCCAAGGACTTCGAGCTTGAGCATCATCAGGGAGTGATCGAGAGGCTTCGCTCACAGAAGAGGGCTCTTAGGGCCAAGATTGAGGCCTTGACTGCTAGTGTTGAGGAGTACAAGACCACCATGGAGAATGCAGGTCTTACCCTCGTTGATGTGGAGATTGATGCATAGGGTAGTGTAGACTACTCGATTATCTTTCATCTACCATACTTTGATTATTGAGTCGTAATGACCATCCAACATGTGGATGGCTTGCTATAGTGTGTTTGCATTTTCCAAAACTTGTTGTTTATGTCGTTTAAACTCTATGTTATTTTGATGCTTGGTTATTGTGATGGTTCTATGTGGTGTATTGTGCATGTTAAGCATCTATGGGTATCTCATTCTTATCCATATTAAAACCACAGATGCCTCCTTGACGTGCCAATCCCAACCAAAACAACAACAACAATGTCACTTCCGAGATGCAAAATTTGATGACAGCGCAAGCTCAACTGATGCAGATGATGACAACATTCATGAAGAACTAGAACCAGAATAATAACAACAATAACAACAACAACAACCAGAATAATCCGCCAGGATTTGACATGCTCACCGGATTTCTAAGACTGAGGCCTACAAAGTTCTCGGGAACCACTGATCCAATGGTAGACAATGACTGGTTACGTTCAGTGAACAAGGACTTAGTGACTGTTGGCTGCACCAACGAAGAAAAGGTCAGATTCGGATCACATCTGATTGAAAGGCCAGCAGCAACCTGGTGTGACAACTTTCAGATCACCACTCCCATTGAGGATGTGACTTGGGCTATCTTTGAGGATGGATTCCGTACAGCTCACACTCATCCGGAGTGATGAATTTTAAGAAAAAGGAGTTCCATAATCTGAAACAGTGTCACCGCAGTGTGGCTGAGTACATTGAGGAGTTCAACAATCTGGCGCGTTATGCACCGGATGAAGTTGATATAGATACCAAGAGGAAGGAAAAAATTCCTCGAAGTACTGAACGATGAGTTGAACCTTCAGCTGTCTGTTGCCCATGTCCCAACATACCAATCACTTTGTGACAAGGCTACCATCTTGGAAAACAAGATGAAACAGGTGGAGAGCAGAAAGAGGAAGCATAGCTTTGTTAAGCACAGCTCAGGATCGTCTCACAAGCAATCCCATCATGATGATAATGGGAGTTTTGGATCCCACAAACATGGAAAGTACAACAACCACCATAGCCACAACCATCATCATGACAACAAGCATCACCACAGTCATGATAATGATAGTATAAGAACCACAAGAGTGGACACAAGAGCCACCAAAGTGGAGGTGGAAGTGGAAGTGGAAGTCAGCCTGTAAAGAAAGATCTCAGTCAAGTTGAATGCTTCAAGTATAATAAGATGGGGCACTATGCTAATGAGTGCCTAGAAAAGAAAGATGATGGTGCCAACAAGCCCAATCCCTTCCAAAAGGGACAAGTGAACCACATCAATGTGGAAGAAATCTATGAAGAATCTGATGCTATGGCTGGTAAGTTCAAACTCAATTTTGTTTCAGCACTTGTTCTTTTTGATACTGGCACATTGCATTCATTCATATCAAGAGCATTTGTTGATAGAAATGGTCTTCCAGTTGAAACTATTGGGTGTCCTACAAAAGTAAGTTCTCCTGGTGGAGAAATGATAGTGAACTCAAGATGTCATGATCTAGTGATAGAATTTGGGAGGTATAAGTTTCCCGTTAGTTTGATCATCTTAGATTCCCAAGGATTGGATGTCATTTTGGGAATGGATTGGATGACTAAGTACGAAGGAGTACTAGTTTGTGCCAATCGTACTGTCACACTCACAACCCCGGATAAGAAACGGATTAGATTAAAGTCTAACTTTGAATCAAAAGGGAGTAAGCTAAAATCTCTTAAGGGGGTTAGCATAGACAGTGTGCTAATCGTGAGAGAATATCCGGATGTGTTTCGAGAGGAATTACTTGGAATGCCACCAGATAGAGATGTTGAGTTTCTAATTGACTTGCTGCTAGGATCTGGACCAATAGCAAAGAGACCTTAAAAGATGTCAGTTGATGAGTTGAAAGAACTCAAGAAACATCTTGGAGAACAGCTACAAAAAGGATTTATCCAACCAAGTTCTTCATCTTGGGGAGCACCAGTTTTGTTTGTTGAAAAGAAAGATAGAAGTCAAAGGTTATGCATAGATTACCGATCACTCAATGAGGTGACTATCACGAACAAGTATCCTTTCCCCAGAATCAATGACTTGTTTGATTAGTTAGAAGGAGCCCATGTGTTCTCAAAGATTGATCTCCGGTCAGGCTACTTTCAACTAAAAATAAGGGAACAAGACATACCTAAGACTTCTTTCACCACTAGGTATGGATTGTATGAGTACACCGTGATGCCATTTGGTTTGACAAATGCACCAGCCTATTTCATGAATATGATGAACAAGGTGTGACACCCCCGGGATCAGGGCTAAACAAATCCCAGACCTCCGTCTGACATAAGCTTAACCTTGAGCTCGAGGATATCCAGTGAAGAATCGGTAACACAACAGTGACCCTACGACACAAAATTTATTACAGCAAGCTCATAACTGAGCAGATAACCAAATTATTACAAGCAGATGTCACTGACCACAAACATCAAACAACAGAAGGCAAATTATG
The DNA here is from genome assembly GCA_916181665.1 of Avena sativa. Lineage (NCBI taxonomy): Eukaryota > Viridiplantae > Streptophyta > Magnoliopsida > Poales > Poaceae > Avena > Avena sativa. The sequence continues at coordinate 136,899,961 of OV702295.1, forward strand.
CTATTAAGTATAACAAACTTAACAAATGGCCTAAGAGGCCTGAAGCATAACGATGACGTCCCAGCCCATAGATTCCAGGTTGCCGGCCGGGAACCCCAAGCTACTCGTCGATGTCGATGTAGTATGGAACTCGTCTTCAGGTGAACACTTACTCTGCCAAAACTATCAACAAAGAAAGGGTGAGTACATGGTGTACTCTGTAAGACTTATGGCTGGTGGAGTTGTTTTGCATAAAGCCACTTTTGTTTATAAAACAAGAGGGAAAAGAAGCTCGTCTAATCAGAGTATTTTAAAAGGGGATAAGAGAGCGACGTCTCCGAAACATTGATCATCATCTTTTGATATCCACCGAATCATCATGATCTGAACTAGGATCACCCCCTCGTACCCATGAGGAACTATCCTTAAGCACAAGTTGTTCTGCCAAGTTTTACAATTAGGTTATAGTTTTCTATGATCTTAGAATCTAGTCACCAAGCGGTCATAACCGTGAACACGGATTTTCGAAAATATTATTACCCTGCAGGGTTGTACAACTGCGGTGACCCATCATACCACTGCATGATGTAGTATACTATAGTTGTTAACATATTTATTACATCCCTCAGAATGGCACAACAGAAACACAGCGGGTCCAAAACATGGCTTAAAGGTTACAACTCACTCTTTTACATAAGATCCAGAGCACACTCTAGGTTCAAGAGAGAGAAAGACTTCTTACGGAGAAGAATCAAAAATAAACAACGCAAGAATGATTATACTATTAAGTCTAATATTCAGACTAAGAGGTTGGCATTGCTGCTATTGCAACGCACTACAGAAATAGGTTATTTGGCTAGAGATAATACTCCTATCTAATCAGTAACTTTTGTCTTCACTTGAGTTGAGGTATATGTTGACTTCCTTGTCTTCATTGAAGAGCTTTAGTTGGTCTTGATAAGTCCTAGAGCATATCTTGATTTAGACATCGTTTTAATGGATTCAGAATCTAGCAAGGGTTAAGGAGATACTTTGAGTACGAGCGTACTCAGCAAATTCACTAGAAAAAGGAGTGTTTGATGCACTATATCTAGAGCCACAGACCGTAGGTAGTAGGCAATGCAAGTTTTCATAAACATTTCTTCAAAGGTTGCTTTTATTCTGAAAATCTATGTCCGTTAGCCTTCACGGGTTTACCAGAACTTTCATGGAGTTCCTTTCCCGCCGCATTCGCAGCTCCTTCCCGGAACAGGGAGTAACAAGTTACAGTTCTTACACTCTACAGAGGTGCGTTACTTTAGCCATGAGAGATCAACTCTTTGTTGCACAACCGGGCAGCTTATTCCCGTCCACAATTCCATGATGTGGGGCCCAAAAGATGATCCAAGCCAATAACTGCCCCCTTCGCGACCTCGCATTCCTCCTTGGTGTACACCATGCCCACATAAAAGAATTACGGCAATGGTTTCTATAAACCGTTAGATGCCAGAACTATCATGGGACGATGAGGGTTCCCACCCATATGCTACATATCCTCTACGAATTACCAATTAATATGCATGCTACGAGGATAATAGCCACGACCTGCACATCCAGCTTCATGTGAGAGGAAGAATATACATCTGACTTCTCCATCCCATTCCAAATCTCATGGTCAACGCGTAATATATGGCGCAAGAATCACTGGCGGCATTGGTTGTTAAGTCCTAGGTGATATAGTTCTCAACAGTGGTATTCCAACTGTCGGATTTAATAGATTAGCTGATCACCCTGGATCAGTAACCAATAGTTCACATTATTATCGAAAATAGTGTTTTTAGACCTTTTTCAAATGCAGGTGATAACAACACTGGATTTGAAAAATACTTTATAGAAAATAAACAAAGGACATGAGCAAGTGTGAACTTGCCTTTTGTGATGGCAAGATTATGCACTCACGATCTTCGAGTCAGTATAAGATCCAAAATCTGAAATCAGCATCATTAGTCCGGTAAGGACTAATGTTTAAAGAAGCAATATGATTTTATGCATAAGTAATGTGATGCACGTTCTACACGCAAATCCCGGGGATAACGGTGTCCTAGGGTTTGGATTCCGGAAATGGTTACTTTGGAATGTGTGGTCCTTTTAGATAAGTTTCATAGTTGTACTTTTATTAGAGTTTATGAGTGGTTGTAGACAACACATATGTAGGAGTAAAGTATACATACTTATGACATACTAGTTAGGATTACTTATACAAGATTTCTTATTTAAAGTGGCAAAAAGGATAACCTTCGAAGTAAAGGTTTCTCTTCTAAGGTCTAAACAAGCTTTGTGGTTAGTTAGTGGTGGTTGATGTTATTTGTTTGCTCAAATGGTTTGGCTTGAGTTTCTTTATAGTTTAACTACTTCAGACCAAAGTTAACTATAAAACATATAGTAATGCTTATAGTGTTGTATTAAGATTTTGTAGACTAAAGTTAACTTTAAAACAAAGATGATTTTGAGAGTATAATACTTATAGCATTTGTATCTAGTGTATCTGAAATGTTTTCTCTAGGTTACTTAAGAATGGTCATTCTTTTTACTTGGATAATGGTTTCTTGATTTGATTATGGAGTAATATTATTTATCTTTTATAGATAAGTGAGTATAGTTTATAATCTAAAACATACTATTACTTAACTACTTATGAGTTTATATAATGTTGTGGTAGTTTTTGCAATTTGGTAGTTAATATAGATACAAAAGGTTTGGTGTATTCATAAGTTGTTCTTTAAGGTTTTTATTATAAATGGGATTCTTTTTAGAATAAAATCTTCATTTATGGTTGAAGATAATTTGATAAAAAGGTGTTTATAATGTTTTAAATTATTATGGTCTTATATTATTAATATTAAAGACTAATATTATTTATTAGATTTAATTGACTCTTTTAAGAAATATTCACAAATAGTTTAAATTTGAGTTATTAAATTATTTGAATTTTTATTTAACTCCAAAAATAGAATATTATATTTTTAATATTTAAATATTATTTTTGTGGTTATTTTGGTATATCACATTTATTTTTTGTGATTTATAAATAATAGGATATGTTTTTTTTCTATTTCTTATTACTTTATAATTACTTAATAAATAATAAATATTTAATTAAGTAAACTAATAGTACATGATTATAGTTTTAAATTAGGATTCTTATTTTTCTAAGATTTTTGGTATTTTATTTATATTATTAACATTATCATTTTAAAAATATGAATTATCAAAGTTTTTTACTTATAAACCTTTATTAAATAACATTTATTTAAATAATCATCATAATAATATTTGATAATAGTTTTAAGTTGTAGATTTTATTTTTCTGAAAATTTTCATATATTATACATATTTTTATGAATTATAAATCAGAAGTTATTGATTAAACAAGATTTAATCATCATTTAAATTTCTGGAATATTATTAATTGGTTTATAACATTATATTTGTTTCCTAACAGAAAATACTTTTTACACCACATCAAGAGCTAGCCCCAGTCACTGACTAGTGGGCCAGGTCCACCTCATCTCTCAGATGAAAGAAATGCATTAGTTACTGATCCTGTCTTTACCCCCTATCAATGACATATGGGCCCTAGGCCATGTCATCAGCCACGTTAGCAAAGACCAGTCAAACTAGCTGACGTGGTGCTATCATGATGTCATGATAGCGTCAGCATCACCACCGCCGCTAGAGGTTGGTCGCCGGCGATGATCTACTGCGCCCCAGCAAGCGGAATAGACCTAGTTCGAATAAGCACCACCTGCTGAACCTAATAGTGGCAGCGCCGCTCGGAAATGGTCATCGGAGCTTCAGCTCCGACGAGCTCCGATGGTGGCACATGGTGAAACGACGATTTATAACGAGATCCGGCGATTGAATGTTACTGGGAGGTTCAGGAACTCACCCTGATGATGATAGAGTGGTCGAGGAGGCTTGGGGAGGTGTGACGACGGTGAATCGATGGTAATGGCCACGGCGGCCGAGGAAAGGGAACGCTCGATTTCACATGATTCTCGGCGAGCGGGCCTCCGTGCTTGGTCCTAGATGGTTCAGTCCACGACGGCGCGTCGAATGGTGGCTACCACGAAGCAAGGGGTGGTCGGAGTTTGTCACATCCTAAAATTTTCCAAATTTTGAAATATGAAAAATAAATAAACAAAATAAAATTTTGTTGAAATTTAGGGTGAGAAGAAACTTTTTGATTCCAATTGGAAACATCAAAACCTACTTTGATCAAATAAAATCCTAAAGGGATTTAAAAAGATAAACAATTAATAAATAAAAATTATAATAGATGGAATCACTATTTTTAGATCTTTTAATAAAAAGGTTTGGTTTTCAAAAGAAAAGGTAGAATTATAAATAAGGATTATTTTATAGAGCCAAATTAAATCTTGGCCAAGCTTTTGAAAATAAAATATTTCTATTTGATAAAAAGAGTAAAGGTTTATTTAAATAAAATAATGAGGATTTATTAATATCCAATTTTATTTAAGTAAAGGCTTTTCCATTTTAAATAAACACTAAAACTTGTTAAAATATTTTAAATAAGATTTCCAAGTGTTTTATATTTTTGAATAAAACCTAATGAAATGATTTTGATATTATTTAGATTTCAAATAGAGTTTTTAAAATAAATTAAAACCTATTTGAAATAGTGACTAAGGTCTATTTAGTTAATTATTAATGGATCCTAAAAAGAATAAAAAAATATTTTGTTTTTGACTTTGGATTATGTTGTTAAACAAAACTAAAATCAATACAAAGTTTGGTGGAAGTTTGAATTCATTTGGAGTTTGAATTATTTGTTTGAAAATCAAAACAGAAATTCATATTGGAAAAAGAAAAGGCTTTAGAATAAAAAAATGAAACAGACCCAGCCCATCTGGCCAGCCCAGCAAGCCCAACACCAGCACACTCTTTCTTCCCCGCGGTGAACCGTTTTTCACTAAACAACACACCCGGTGAGACACAGACGAGTGGCCCCATCTTCCTCTTTCTCTCTCTCACTGTCAGCCGGACCCCACTGCCGCGTCATCATTGTTTCCACCCGCGCCAGCCGTTTCTCCCTCTCTCAACGGCGTTCTGCCGCGATTAATCCCCTTAATTACGCGTTGATGGCCAGAGTAAACTCACCAGTGACCACGCTCGTTAAAGCGCCTCGCCCTCCTCTCTCTTTTCCCCCAAGCGCCATCCCCTCTCTGCCTCCAGGCTGCGTCAATCGCGAGCTCGAACTCACTGTCCCCGACAAACTTCTCCGGCGAAATTCCGACGACTTCGACCACCTCTCCACTCCCAGAGCACGCAAGCTTGATCTCCAGTTCCGTGCGCACCTGCCCGTGTGCTCCATTCGCTCGCGTGCGCTCCAAATCATCGGCTTCGTCATCACCTGAGCGTGCGCCGTCGTCTGCTGTCGCTCCGACGAAGTTCCCCGGTAAACACCAACCGCCCCGAGCTTTCCTGTTGATGCTCCTATCATCTACACACTCTCCCGCATCTAACCATGTGCCTCGTTTGTCTTAGCTCCCTCCAAAGTATCGCCCCCGTCGTCAACTGAGCGTGCCCGACGCCAACGGCGACTCCGGCGAGGAATTGCCAGCAGCTCCGAGCGCCCCTTCGTCCACTTCAACCACCTTGAGCTTCCGCACGTCACGGCGAGTTCGGTAATGGTCTCCCCCCTCTCCTACGCTTCCTAGATTCGCCGGAACCCTCCTGCCCGAGTGCGCTGCCGCCGCCAGTTACTCGACGAGCTGCTATGAGCCGTTAGATCGTCATCCAGTGGTTGCGATATAACAACTTAACAAAGGGGTATCAGTTGATCTACACCGTGTGATCTAAATGAGATCCTATGGTCTGTAACAGTCGATCCAACCGAATCATTTTCAACCAATAGGAAACAGCCACGTGGACAAGGTTTTGTTAAAAACAGAAAATAGAATCTATTTGAATTGCAAACTTGTAAAATTCATAACTTTAGTTCTACACGTCCAAATTTTGCAAATTTTATATCAATGGATTCAGCAGAACAAGTACTTTGGCAACCATGCACTTTGTTTAATGATTTGCTTCTGGAAAATTGGTTGAATTTGCAGAAACATGTGTAGGCTTATTTTGAATATAAAAATTGTTCTAGATATATTTTTAGTATGAAATCCTTGCAAAATGGTTTGTTGTGAACCTACTGACCATAGGAACCAAATTATGGAATTAAAAATGTATTTTGTGAAGTTAATGAGTAAATATTTGATTTAGCTCATTTCTAGTCAAATAAAAATATTGATTATGATTTAGAAATGATTTTTGAGTGAAACCTTTGGGAAATGTTTTGATTCAAACCTTCTAACCCTAAACACCAAGTTTTGAGAATTAAAATATATTTGGTGAACCCTTTAAAGAATATTGCTTTACTAAAAGCATTTTCAACCACATAAAATATTGATTTGATTTAAAAATGGTTTATAGATAAAACCTTTTGCAAATGGTTTTACCACCTTAGTAAATGACCACTTTGAACCTTATAATGTTTAGAGCCTAGTAGAAACCACTTTTGCAAATAAAACTATCTTTTGCATGCTTGCATGCATGACCTTGTTTCTATTATTTTATGTGTGGTAAATTAGTTGGAATGCTAGTTGAATTTGTGTTTGCTTGATTGAATTGTAGTGGAATTAGAAGAGTGTGAAATTTGCAAGATCAAGAAGTGAACCAACATTCTCTACTAAAAAGGCAAGTGACACTATCATGCAAGTCCTACTGTTTTCATTACACTTAGTGGATTTTTGAAACATGCATGATAAGAACTACTATATTTTATGCTATGCTAAATCCTAATAGGATACCCTTATATATTCCTTAGGGAAAACATTGTAGTTGTAGTATGATTAGCCCTGCTATATATTTGGGATGGGATACATGTTATGATTATATGAAGAGTTGAAAAGATATATGTTTTATATAATAAAACAAGTACTCAATGAACCACCTGGGTGGACAAGGATACTCAAGGTTGGACAAGGTGGCAACAAAAGGAACCATGTTTATATGGCTGTCTCTTTTTGTATGTGCACTAGAAGAAAACCACCCAGGGACTTAGAGATTGAACATGTTTCTCGTACAGTGGCTTCCGTTTACAGCCACATGCTAAATGGGCTCTGGCTTAGTCAACTACATAGTGGAAGACCCATGCATTGGCATCTTCAGGTTAACTAGAATTGTGTAAGGGAAATTTAACCCTACATTGGTGCCTGGTTGACAAGCTAGCATTGTGTATTGGGAGGACTTCTATGGAAAGACTTTGTCACATTATCGATCTGCCAGTACTCCATTTTGGTGAGTACCTATCCAGCGGCCACTTGTGGCAACAAGACGAGATTGTGTCATGTGGGTAAAGTGTACAACTTTTGCAGAAGATCAAAAATTATAAGTACTTAGCCGTGTCCCCGGTTATGGACAATACTGAGCAACTAAGGCCTGAAGCTATGAAATATCTCGACATTCCAATTTCTCAAAGTTAAAACTTGATGGTGACAACAAGGGATTTGAAGCACTTGGAGTTTTCCAAGGAGTTCAGAAAGATTTGACAAAAGATCAAAAACTATTTTGAAAAGATAGGACAAAACTATATTACTTTCTGCAAAAGAGCCTAAAACCCCACTTAGCCAAATATGCATGTAATGATAGGATCCACATATTTCTACATAGAAGTGAAACTTTCCAATACAATTCAAATGTATTGACCCTTGTGGTTGCAACTTATTATGTTGCAGGTTTGTTTGATGTTAGTAAAGTGTGTTGAATAGGATTACAAGTCTACAACCAACATGATTGCCTGTGGCACTTTGAAGATGAAGGACTCCATGCTTTATAGATATTATGCTGCAATGTAATGTGATAGCCTAATGAGCTATGTAAGATGTAATGAATTATTTTATTCCTGGTTATAAAGTTGTATTATGACTTTCGTTTCTTGATATTACATCTTAACTGTGGATGCTAGCTATTAATCCAGGGACTAGCATTGTAAACACATGGATCTCTACCTTATTAAAGGTTGGGAACCTTACAGAGTTGGCCGGGACGATGAACTCCGACGAGCTAGGTTTTCGGGTGAAGGAAGGAAGTGATTCTGGGAAGCGAGATTGTGGATGAGGACGAGCAGAGGTGTTGCGGTGGCCTTCTTATCCTCTCCTGGCAGCGACGGCGTTGATCTTGGTGCAACGACGAAGATGATGGCATCGGGCGGCAGCGAGCTGCCTGTGTGCGTGACGATGACGACAATGCAACTTTTGCGGATAACCCCCTGTCAATTTCTTTAGCTCAACTCACGGTCCTCTCCTGACCCCACTTGTCAGTCACAGACAGAAAAGAACCTGGGCTGGTTACTGGGCTGTTGTGGGCTGCACATAGGCGCCAAATAGGTGTAAGTGTGTTGGGCTGCGGTGAGGTTTGGTTTTTTATTTGTTTTATCCTTTTTCTATTTTCTGTTTTCTTATTCAGAATTTGAATTTGATTTATATATTTTGAATTTTTCTCTGTAGGATTTCTTGGCTGGACTATTTCAATAACACTAAAACATAGTTAGTATTATTTGTGAATTTCTTTGTTATATATATCTTATTACATTCCTTGTATTTTCTTAATATATGAACCCCTTTTAATATTTGTAAAAGCTCTTCCTATTGTTTTATTTTCCTCCTTTAGTTATGGATTTCTTGAATGATATATTCTTATTTGCTAATCAACTTAATTTTAGTTGGCTCATATTTTGAGTAGAACTTTTATATGTGGAATGATCCTATAACATTATTTGATACATGAAATATAAAAGTCATTGATATATTCATTACTACCTCCATTGAGTTGGAACATGGCGAAGTATATATTCTATTGTAATAAACAAAGAAGTTTAGGGTTTTGATTTATGAGTACTACCCTTGGCTTTAGGGTTTTGTATAAGCTTAGATTCCTTTTAAGAGTTAAGATTTAATAACTAATCATATTTCCTTATGTATATAGTATTGGATGAAATCTCCCTTTTTAATAGAAAATTATAATTAGAGTGTTTTATAGAAGTGAACTTATAGAAATATACTTAGGCACATATAGTTATGATGGTTGAAATTAGCAGAGATATGCTTATGTAATTTGTTATAGGGAAATATTTCTATAAAGTGTTATAGGCATCAGATGATGGATCAACGATATGAGATGGATATTATGTTTGATTTGAGATTTAGAGTTGATTGCTTAACCAGATTAAAATAGGAAAATGATTTATACATATAATTATATTTCAAAATCTTGGATCTCTAATTAAGGAATTCCTTTCCTAGATATAGTACTTCTTCCTATCCATCATCATGATTAACATGATGAGCTTTACTCATTTAAATCTTCTTATTCATATATCATTCTTCTAAACTCATGAATGAATCCAATGAGTTTGATACTAAAATAGTTCATAACTTCTTCATATCCATGCTTGATTGCATCTACTATTCTACTATTGATAAACTTCCATCCAACCAGTAGTTCCTTCAACTTCACTCACAATCTTCCTTAATATTCCATCACTGATCTTTCTCTAAGGTTGATTATATTTTAAGACGAATAACACTACTTCTAAACTCTATGCTATACTAGCTTTAATTGGATAATATCATCCTATATTTACTTAACTCTCATGACTTACACTTCAATCCCTGAATTATATTTATGTGGTTTGCAAAGACTACTCTAGGATCACTTATCTCTACTAAGGTTCCAATCATGTTCTACCCACCAGTATTACTTATAATAAATATAAGCATTTAATATTGGTGGCCAAAGCATTACCATGATAATACTCTAATCATTTATTATTGAACTTCTTAGTTGGCTAAGCAGGGCTTTATCAATCCTACCTTTTATTGTCTGGGAATTATCTTATTAGTATCTTATATTAGATTAACGTTATTAATGGATTATGCCCTCATTAGAAGATTTAAGTAGATGTTTTGATAAGATCAAGTAATAGATCAAAGATTAATAGTTAAAGAATTTGTGAATCAATGGGGAATTATCCAACATTGATGAACAACAGATATTGAAATAAGTTCTATAAAGATTCTATAGAAAGAAAGATATCTATATAGTGGATGATCTTGACTTAATATCTTTCTAACTCCAACTCATCAAAGGAGTTTTTAAGATTAGGTGTTACTGTGATACTCAGGATGTATGCAGATGGGATTAAGATATAGTGGTTACATTCTTATTATTTGTTTTATATCTTTAACTTGGTACTTATGAATGATTACAATGAGTACTATAACATGATCACCTAATGATCAAATATAATTCACATTGTATTAAGGTTTAACTTATAGTACATTTGATCTACCCTTAGATCAAAACTCTCTTACCCAAAATGAGATTTTAACAAAGGTCTTATTGAAACTTATCGCAGTCAACTTGATGATCTACTTCAATTCCATAAAGCTAAGAGAAGCTTCAATCACTTTGACAAGTTTTGTTTAAAAGCGCGAAAATTATTCGGATTTTCTATGCATGAATGCAATGCACAAATCTGGGTTCAGCTTATTTCTAGACTCTAATGCTGGGATGTTACAAAAACTTTACCCACACGTACTAACCTTCTCTTAATGCCACTAGTAATATAAGACTCTAATGGCAGAGGGTGGTTAGACACGACCTTTACCTTGCTTTCCCCGAGACCATGAGTCACGCAATAAGTATGGTTCCGCCATAACGGGTTAAATCCCGAAGCCGGTACTTAAAGATGTGAGGCGAGGTTGGTTAACAGGGGCTCCATCGACCACAAGCAACCCGGTCCATGCTTACCTACCTGTTATGAATGCACCTTCACCCGACAAATCTTTCAAATGGTTTTCTATGCATATGTCGAATGGAACGCCCGAACTATGTGACTCATGGAATCTACTAGGCAAGTTAGTTGCTCGTGAGGTTTTCTAGGACCCGTGTGGTTGTACGCTCGTCTCGGTTCCAAAGGCAAGAAATCAGTTCCTAGTGGTGGCGAGCATGGGACTAGAAAAACCACATCCCACCGTGGCCTCCCATACAAGCCTTAGCATGTTTAACTCATATCACCTCTGATATCATCTCATCACATTCTCTTGTCATACTAGATTATCTGCATCAGATACATCCTCTGGATGGACCAGAACTGGCAGCTATGCATGGCTAAGCAGGACACAGATATAAGCTCTAACAGTGCACACAAGCCAAACCTAGTTATGCTAGGAGCAGTGGATCAGGTAATATAAGCTCAAAGGGGATAATGCAACAGATATGATATTCTATCTATCGATAAAATACCACAGTAGAATCGTATGCATCATGGCAGGAATAGAAATGCTTTCGAAATCGAAGGATTGTATCATGGTGGGGATATGCTTGCCTTTGCCAGTTGATAACAGATAAGCAGATCTTCGGGAGTCTTGTACTTGACTTGGTTATAGTTGGTCAATTATTGTTCGTCGATCTTCGATAGTGTTGATCTTGGTCTTCGATCTTGATCTCGATCTCGTATTATACCGAGAAGAACCAAACACTAGAAAGAGAGGGAAACAATCAACACATGACATCGATGCAATGCTCAAGCAAGTATGATGATATTACAAGTTAAATTGTATTGAATTGAAACCCTAAAGCATGCTCGACAACTTAATTGGGGTTTCGAGGGGTGAAAACCCTAACTCGGGAAAACTCCGGAATCATATGGGAGGGGTGGATTAGTTCTCTAATTAAACTTGTCATTTAAGTTGTTTAACAATGCATGATTATAGCTTATATAGCTAGGTTTCATTTTTCTGAACATTTTGATATATTATACACATTTTTCTGATTTATAAATAATTAGATATTGAATTTACAAGTTTTATTCAAATTCTGAAATTATTAAACTTTTTCTTAATTTAACTAAATCTAGAAATCCTTTTTACACCGCAGGATGGGCTAGCCACAGTGACTGACCGATGGGCCCTTGGCCACCTCAGCAGCCACACACGCGAAATGGGCTCAGGGGCATTTTTCACCGGGGCAGAGGTTACCCACTCCGACTGGCGGGTGGGGCCGAGGGCACGCAAGAACCACGTGGACGCCACACGGCCGCCATGTCGACTCGCCGGCCAACGGGCCAGACGGCGGAGAAGGGCGCGTGGGGCTGCAGGAGCTAGCCTACTCGAATCTGCACTTCACTGCGAACCTAAATAGGGCGGCGCCGCTGCGGGATGACCATCGGAGCATGGCCGACAACAACGAACGGCGGCGGCGGCAGGTGCATGGCGCGGGAGCGATTGAGAGCGGGAGGGAGAGAAAGGAGGGGTCCAGGAGGACCATGAGCTCACCTAGAGCGCAGAGAAGGGGTCAACTCGGGGAGGCGTGGTCAGGAGTGACGAAAATAGCGACGGCGGCGCTCGGTCGGGCTCGGGAAGAGGAAGTCGATGCCGATGACTGGAGGCGCCCGGGCTTGATTCCTTCGACGGGCCGAAGCAGGGGTCCGAGGCGGAGCTTCTAGCACTGTCAGATGAATGAGGGGGGGGGGGGACAGCGAGGCGCCGGTGAGCTCCGAAACTAGGGTTTCGGCTCGCGATGGGGAACAAGAGGGAGAGCGGCCAGGGGAGGGATAAGATCAGAGGGGAGAGGGAAGGTTCGACAGCCTTCTTATCCCCTTGCATACGCGAAACAACGGCAGCACAAATCGCTGCGCGAGCGGACGGCGGGTTCGTCAACAGCGAGCTGCTCGCCGTCGTCGACGAAGACGACGAGCGGGACAGACTGAACCGGTACGGGCTGCTCCTGCTCTGCGGCGGGCCTAGCCGGCCTGGGAAGATGGGTTACTCATTTGTTTTTCTATAAATTGTTTTTTTCCAATTCTTTTTCTATTTTCTATTTGTAATTTCATTTCAAATATTGTTTTAAACATTCCAAAAATACCAGGAATTTGTATAAAGTATATAAAACATTGTGGGGACCTTTTAACAAGTTGGGCTCCAATTATTTTGGTATTTTCCAAAATATTCAAATCCTTTTGAATTGTTTTCAAATAGAGAGAGAGGGAATATTAGGATTTTAGGGTTTTCTTTAATTTCTTACATGCAATTTTAGAGATGATGCTTATGCAATGCACAATCAAAACCCTAATATATAATTAGTTGAAAGTGGGGTGTTACAGCTCTATCCCCCTTACGAGAATCTCGACCCGAGTCCTATGGTAGGAAAATAGATAGAGAGAGGAAGAAACATGGCCACTCTAAAGACAAGAGGGAAACACACTAAACAACACACTGAGTATCTCATGGTCAACTCATGGATGGAGTGTTCAGAAACAACTCTGAGATGACGAACATGAAACACATCAAGGTAACAGAGGAAACAAGAGGAGAAAGTTTAAAGTTGTTAGATAGCTGGTCTTCATAAGGATTAAGACCATGGAGCTTATAGGAGGGTTTGAAGCTTCCGAAAAGGAAGGTTTCAGCGGGAAGAATATAACCATATACTTCGATAGGGAACCTCTACTAAACGGCTTAAGTAGAGACTTCAGGTTGCAGAGATATGGATCAACAAAACCAAGCTGTTGAACTACTTTTGAAACGGAGGGGTCACTCTTTCATTCAACAGAAGGCCAAGACGGAAAGGTGTTTTATGGAGAGGACTCATAAGAGTCACAAAGAACATGTACCAAGAAAAACTTATGATTACCGAAATCATAGTCATTCTTAAAACATGGTTGAGAAACGAAGGAAACTCTTTATTCATCTAGGTATAGCAAAATCTTTGCCAAATATCATGGTATCACTTTACACTACTAGGATGAATAGTTAAGAATATTCCGGATGACACGAGAAGAAAGAAACTTCATTCTCAGACTTCAATTACTTGGCATAACAAGACGCTTGCCAACATAAAGAGTCTGGAGGATTGACCGAGAGACATTTAGCAACACTACTTTAGATGTTCTCCTTGATGTTCGAGAAATCAGACACCAAGTAAAGGTCAGACTTTGGAGACAAAGGAAACCATAAGCACAACTCCTATAATAAATTATAGAAGAAGCCTTATGAAGAATGGTTGTTACTGCTGATTCAAGAGAATATGGCAAAAGGTCTTTCCGGCTAAGTGTGTCAACCATTACATTAATCTTGCCAGACTTACAAAGAGACCTATGTCAAAACCTCGGGAAGCACCAACCATCATTGCTGCTGGAGATTCAGCTTTGGTTAGGTGAAATGATACTTCAGACTCAGCATGTCTGAATAGAAAATTTGCAACATTTACCACGAAGGTAAAGTTACTAGATTCTCAAGACAGGGACTATAGTGTCAAGCTCTAAAATATGGAGCTACATTGCTAGACCCATGTATTAGCATCTTGTCGAAGGACAACTGCATACATATAAAGTACTAACAATAAAACACACATGTGTCCTTAAGAAAAGGAAGATAACTCTTCTCGAATTCACGGCGACATCTTTCAACAATTGCATGTGAACCAGAGAAGGTTACTTCTAACATCCCGAACACATACTTCAGGATGACTCGAAGATGATTCTCGAATTGTTCCAACATTAATGCCAATTTCTCCATATGAATCTTGTCTAGCATGGAGGAGATAAGGGTGTCATCGATGGGCTCAACAACAAACTTATCAAAACACTCCAAGAAGATGGAGTCATATGTCGCTTGAACAAAGCATAACTGTTGGTCAGACCAAAGACATGTAGATGTACTTAAGTGAAAGAACACAAGTAGCAACATCATCAAGATAGTCCTTGGAACTGAGTTTGATTTGTCAATAACCCAAATCAAATCAAATATGGGGGAAGATAACATATCCATGAAGGAAATACCATCTTGCTTCAACACGAAGAAAACTAGACAACCCTTTAAGAAGGAACAAAGTCAGATAAAACTTTTGTCTTACAACTCTCCAAGTTGTTGTTTAATCTCAACCAACTAATTCAGGGGTATCCAGTACGAGTCCTTGGAGAAAAGAGCAGTTCAGAGAACTTGCTTGCTCAAGAACTTGACAACACGGTCATGTGGCAACATGGCGATACTTCTAGGAAGACATCCAGAATATCACGAACCACCGATATGTCACTTTGTTCGAGAGGAAACTTGCTTGGTAAGGCAAGAAGACATAGTCTTAGAGCTTCGGCACAAGCCTAACTCTTTGACCAAGGAGATGTACCAGAATAGCAGACTTGGTAGCACAATCATCCTTTGCTTAGTGATAAGGTTAACCAATCACGCTAAGAATGACTCAAATGTCCTTAGAGTTCAAAACAATAATAATCACTAGAATCTCCGATGGCCACATTGTTACGCTCACGCATCACTCACGAGCGGAAAGCTCGAGGGAGGGTGGGTAAATATGTGTAGGAGCATCACTTCATTAAGGGGTCATGCAACTCGACACGACCTCTTAGTATAAAAGAGTGTGATACTTTAAGGTAGGACAGATAGAAGCTAATCAATGCCTCTTGATCTGCGGTTTACAACACTTTGACCTGGTCCTAGAAATGACGAGGTACTGGAGTTTGTTTCTCCTAGACATTTCGAAATGATTTGTCTTGATGGACCACAAGAGTATCTTACATCGAAAGACACCAATGCAAGTTACTACTTGGCTACCAACTGGTAGACAACGGTCAGAAAACAACAAGGGGAGAAGAACATGCTCAGGATGGAATCCCGAGATGTGGATGCATAAGTCAACAACCTTCCGAAAACCAATGCAAAGAAGGAGTAAAGTGTGGCAGAGTCACGAGTATAGATGCGAGACTCTCAAGGAGTACTCTTGTCATGATCTTTTTGGTTCCATTAAAGAACATCTGCCATAGCATGTGGTAGGGGAAGTCCTTTATTGTCACAATTCAATCGCGACAGTAACCACAAGCTTGGAGGCTAGAATTTTAATACCAGCCATCCTGAGGTAATGTGTGCACATTAACAATAGGGGTTAAAAGGATGGATCTTGGGTTAAATGTCAACTTCATGTACAAGACTCACAACACTAGAATCCAGCACAATTAGGGATCTTAGGTTCAAGTCCGAGGGTTAAAACCCAAAGAAAGGAGTAACTACTACTTGAGTGACATAACTTACACTACAAGATAGTAACCACGAGGTAAGTTCCAAGAGAAGAAACAACTTCTGAAGTACCGAAACAAATAAAAAGGAGGCACACGAGGCGAAAGGAAACCTCGAAGCCTAGAACGGAACACTATGGAACAAACAATATAATATTGTGGGGCCAAAAGATAGAGAGATCATGATAGAAAGCAATCTCTCAGATGAAGCAGAGCAAGGGGTAACAAGGAATTCACAACACACATAACTCTAGAGAATTCAACACTAGGTCAACTGGCTGAGAAACGACATGCCCAAACGGCACCTAAGCTTTGAAAGACTAGAAGAGATATCAAATGTTTTCCAAAATCAACACCAGATAAGATGACCCAGAGTTAGAGCGAAACTGGATAAGGAGTAAAAGAAGCATACTAGAATTTTCGCAAATACTTTTCAGATTTAAAATAATTTTCACAAACACTAGACTCAACATCGACCAATAGCAAGGTTTCCTATGGTCGATACTGCTCTGATACCAAAAACTGTGACACCCCCGGGATCAAGGCTAAACAAATCCCAGACCTCCGTCTGACATAAGCTTAACCTTGACCTCGAGGATATCCAGTGAAGAATCGGTAACACAACAGTGACCCTACGACACAAAATTTATTACAGCAAGCTCATAACTGAGCAGAGAACCAAATTATTACAAGCAGAGGTCACTAACCACAAACATCAAACAACGGAAGGCAAATTATGCTATTAAGTATAACAAACTTAACAAATGGCCTAAGAGGCCTGAAGCATAACGATGACATCTCAGTCCATAGATTCCAGGCCGCCGGTCGTGAACCCCAAGCTACTCGTCGATGTCGATGTAGTACGAAACTCGTCTTTAGGTGAACACTTACTTTGCCAAAAGTATCAACAAAGCAAGGGTGAGTACAGGGTGTACTGCGCAAGACTTATGGCTGGTGGAGTTGTTTTGCATAAAGCCACTTTTGTTTATAAAACAAGAGGGAGAAGAAGCTTGTCTAATCAGAGTATTTTAAAAGGGGATAAGAGAGCAACGTCTCCGAAACATTGATCATCATATTTTGATATCCATCGAATCATCATCATCGGAACTAGGATCATCCCCTCGTACCCATGAGGAAGCATCCTTAAGCACACGTTGTTCTGCCAAGTTTTACAATTAGGTTATAGTTTTCTATGATCTTAGAATCTGGTCACCAAGCGTTCATAACCATGAACACGGCTTTTCGAAAAGATTATTACCCTGCAGGGGTGTAAAACTTTACCCACACATACTAACCTTCTCTTAATTCCACTAGTAATAGCCCTCTTCCTTGGAAGGCTGACAGAGGGTGGTTAGACACGACCTTTACCTTGCTTTCGCCGA
The DNA here is from genome assembly GCA_916181665.1 of Avena sativa. Taxonomy (NCBI): domain Eukaryota; kingdom Viridiplantae; phylum Streptophyta; class Magnoliopsida; order Poales; family Poaceae; genus Avena; species Avena sativa. The sequence continues at coordinate 136,917,460 of OV702295.1, forward strand.
GACCATGAGTCACGCAATAAGTATGGTTCCGCCGTAATGGGTCAAATCTTGAAGCCGGTAATTAAAGATGTGAGGCGATGTTGGTTAACAGGGTCTCCATCAACCCCAAGCAACCCGTTTCACGCTTACCTACCTGTTATGAATGCAACTTCACCCGGCAAATCATTCAAACGGTTTTCTATGCATATGTCGAATGGAACGCCTAAACTATGTGACTCATGGAATCTACTAGGCAAGTTAGTTGCTCGTGAGGTTTTCCAGGCCCCGTGTGGTTGTACGCTCGTCTAGGTTCCAAAGGCAAGAACACAATTCCTAGTGGTTGCGAGCATGGGACTAGAAAAACCACATCCCACCGTGGCCTCCCATACAAGCCTTAGCATGTTTAACTCGTATCACCTCTGATATCATCTCATCACGTTCTCCTATCATACTAGATTATCTGCATCTGATACATCCTCTGGATGGACCAGAACTGGCAGCTATGCATGGCTAAGCAGGACACAGATATAAGCATGGCTAAACAGTGCACACAAGACAAATCTAGTTATGCTAGGAGCAGTGGATCAGGTAATATAAGCTCAAAGGGAATAATGCAACAGATAGGATATTTTATCTATCGATAAAAGACCACAGTAGAATCGTATGTGTCATGGCAAGAATAGAAATGCTTTCGAAATCGTAGGATTGTATCATGGTGGGGCTATGCTTGCCTTTGCCAGTTGATAACAAATAAGCAGATCTTTGGGAGCCTTGTACTTGACTTGGTTATAGTTGGTTAATTATTGTTCGTCGATCTTCGATCTTTGACGGTGTTGATCTCAGTCTTCGATCTTGATCTCCATCTCGTATTCTACCGAGAAGAAGCAAACACATGAAAGAGAGGGAAACAATCAACACATGACATCGATGCAATGCTCAAGCAAGTATGATGATATGACAAGTTAAATTGTATTGAATTGAACCCCTAAAGCATGCTCGACAACTTAATTGGGGTTTCGAGGGGTGAAAACCCTAACTCGGGAAAACTCCGGAATCATATGGGAGGGATGGATTAGTTATCTAATTAAACTTGTCATTTAAGTTGTTGAACAATTCATGATTATAGCTTAGATAGCTAGGTTTCATTTTTCTGAACATTTTGATATATTATACACATTTTTCTCATTTATAAATAATTAGATATTGAATTTACAAGTTTTATTCAAATTCTGAAATTATTAAACTTTTTCTTAATTTAAATAAATCCGGAAATCCTTTTACACCGCAGGATGGGCTAGCCACAGTGACTAACCGATGGGCCCGTGGCCACCTCAGCAGCCACGCACATGAAATGGGCTCAGGGGCATTTTTCACCGGGGCAGAGGTTACCCACTCCGACTGACGGGTGGGGCCGAGGCCACACAAGCACCACGTGGACGCCACACGGCCGCCACGTTGGCTCGCCGGCCAACGGGCCAGACGGCGGAGGAGGGCGCGCGGGGCTGCAGGAGCTAGCCTACTCGAATCAGCACTTCACTGCAAACCTAAATAATGCGGCGGCGGCAGGTGCATGACGCGGGAGTGACTGAGAGCGGGAACGAGAGAAAGGAGGGGTCCAGGAGGACCATGAGCTCACCTAGAGCGCAGAGAAGGGGTCAGCTCTGGGAGGCGTGGTCAGGAGTGACGACAATGGCGACGGTGGCGCTCGGTCGGGCTCGGGAAGAAGAAGTCGATGCTGATGACTGGAGGCGCCCGGGCTTGATTCCTTCAACGGACCGAAGAAGGGGTCCGAGGCGGAGCTTCTGGCACTGTCAGATGAACGAGGAGGGCGGGCGGAAACAGCGAGGCGCCAGTGAGCTCCGAAACTAGGGTTTTGGCTCGCGATGGGGAACAAGAGTGAGAGAGGCCAGGGGAGGGGATAAGATCAGAGGGGAGAGGGAAGGCTCCGCAGCCTTCTTATCCCCTTGCAGACGTGGAATAGCGGCGGCGCGAATCGCTGCGCGAGCGGATGGCGGGGTCGTCGACAGCGAGCTGCTCGCCGTCGTCGATGAAGACGACGAGCGGGACAGACTGAACCGGTACGGGCTGCTCCTGGGCTGCGGGCGGGCCTAGCTGGGCTGCAGAGCTGCACGCGGGGCGGCGGTTAGATGGGAGAGAAGGGAGAGAGCAAGCTGGGCCGTCCTGGGGAGATGGGTTACTCTTTTTTCTGTAAATTGTTTTTTTCCAATTCTTTTTCTGTTTTCTATTTGTAATTTCATTTCAAATTCTGTTTTAAACATTCCAAAAATACCAGGAATTTGTATAAAGTATATAAAACATTGTGGGGCCCTTTTAACAAGTTGGGCTCCAATTATTTTTGTATTTTCCTAAATATTCAAATCCTTTTGAATTGTTTTCAAATAGAGAGAGAGAGAGGGAAGATTAGGGTTTTAGGGTTTTCTTTATTTTCTTACATGCAATTTTAGAGATGATACTTATGCAATGCACAATCAAAACCCTAATATATAATTAGTTGAAAGTGGGGTGTTACACAAGGTGTTCATGGAATTTCTTGACAAGCTCGTTGTCGTTTTCATCGATGACATTTTGATCTACTCCAAGAGCAATGAAGAGCATGAGGAACATTTGCGATTGATAGTTGACAATCTTAGAGAGCATAAGCTATATGCCAAATTCAGCAAGTGTGAATTCTTGTTGAATGAAGTCGGATTTCTTGGACATATTGTGTCAGGAGATGGTGTAGAAGTTGATCCCGCAAAAGTGTCAGCTGTAACTGAATGGGAATCTCCTAAGTCAGTGAAAGAAGTTCGTAGTTTCCTTGGCTTGGTAGGATACTATAGAAGATTCATTGAGAATTTCTCAAAGGTAGCTAAGCCAATGACAGAGTTACTTAAGAAAGACAAGAAATTTGATTGGACTGAAGGATGTGAACTCAGTTTCCAAGAGTTGAAGAAGAGACTAGTGACAGCACCAGTCTTATGTCTGCCAGATTTTGAGAAGGATTTCCAAGTGTATTGTGATGCATCTCACCAAGGATTAGGTGCAATTTTGATGCAAGAAGGGAAAGTTGTGGCTTATGCCTCGAGACAACTCAAAACTCATGAAGTGAATTATCCTACTCATGATTTGGAGTTAGCCTCTGTTGTCCATGCACTCAAAACATGGAGACATTATCTTTTAGGAAAACGATGTGAAGTGTTCACAGATCACAAAAGCTTGAAGTAAATCTTCACTCAGAAAGAAATCAACATCAGACAAAGAAGATGGCTAGAACTCATCAAGGACTATGACTTGAGTTTGCAATACCACACCGGTAAAGAAAATGTTGTAACGGATGCATTAAGCCATAAGGTCTATGTGAATGGCCTTACTAAGGGAGAATTGCCAGATGATCTATGTGCCCAATTCAAAGATCTCAGATTGGAGATAGTGCCTAAAGGACATCTCATGTCATTGGATGTTCAAGGAAGCCCAAAAGATAGACAAGGAAATTGAAGAGATGAAGGAAAATATTAACAAAGCGAAAGCCAAAGGATTCCATGAAGATGAACATGGTACTTTATGGTATGGAAAACTTATTTGCATTCCGCAAGATCCGGAGCTTCGGAAACTGATTTTACAAGAAGCAACAACTCACCGTATTCCATTCATCCGGGTAACACCACAATGTACATGGATGTGAAGGAAAGATTTTGGTTGAATAATCTCAAGAAGGACATCGCCGAACATATTGCTTTGTGTGATGCATGTAGTAAAGTGAAAGCAGAACATTAGAAACCAGCGGGATTGTTACAACCACTACCTATTCTTGATTGGAACTGGCACAAGATTGGCATGGATTTCATCACCGGACTGCCAAAGACTAGATCGGGATATGATTCTATTTGGGTCGTAGTAGATCGCCTAACTAAAGTGGCTCATTTCATACACGTGAAGACAACCTATACAAGTGCTAAGTTAGCCAAGATTTATATGAATAGGATTGTGTGTCTGCATGGAGTACCCAAGAGTATTGTGTCTAATAGGGGAACTCAGTTCACTTCCCATTTTTGGAGGCAACTGTATGAGTCATTGGGAACGAGATTGGAATTCAGCACTGCTTTTCATCCCCAGATTGATGGACAGACAGAAAGGACCAACCAGATTCTAGAGGATATGTTGAGGGCATGTGCCCTAGATTATGGTGCTAGTTGGGATGAAAGCCTTATGCAGAATTCTCCTACAACAACAGCTATCAAGCCAGTATTGAGATGGCACCGTTTGAGTTTATCTATGGGAGAAAGTGTACTACACCATTGCTATGGAATGGTGTTGGAGAAAGAAACTTGTTCGGGCCAGAACTAATCAAGGAAGCTGAAGAGAAGGTCAATTTGGTAAAGGATAGAATGAAGATAGCACAGTCCCGACAAAAGAAGATCCAAAGCATAGAGAACTCACCTATGAGGTGGTGATAGAGCTTATCTTAGAGTGTCACCACTTCGTGGAGTGAAGAGATTTGGAGTCAAAGGAAAATTGGCAACAAGATATGTTGGACCATTCAAGATTCTGACCCGTAAATGAGAAGTAGCATATGAGATTGAATTGCCTGAATCATTGTCTGCCATTCACAATGTATTTCATGTAAGTCAGCTAAAGAAATGCCATCCGGAGATGGAGGAGACTTCTTTAAAGGATACTATACCTTTGGAAGAGGTCCAATTGGAAAGTGATCTCACCTATGAAGAGAAGCCTATCAAGATTCTTGAGACTGCAGAAATATTTACTCGGACAAATACTACCAAATTCTGCAAAGTTTAGTGGAACCATCATTCCGAGGAAGAAGCAACATGGGAAAGAGAAGATGATCTTCAGAAAGACCACCCACACCTATTTGCTAGCCAATCCGAATCTCGAGGGCGAGATTCACCTTAAGGGGGTTAGATTTGTAACATCCCAAAAATCATAATTTGAAAAGTTTGCATATCATTCATGCATTCATAAGCATTTGGTTATTTTCAAACTAGATTTCAAAATGAGAAACCATTCCTATGCCTATCATTTTATGCTAGAAAGGAAATGGTTCTATTTTACTCTCAAAGTATGAGAATACCTTGTTATGATCAGAAATATTTCAAATATGAATGCAAAGCTTGCACAAAATTCTCAAAACAAAATTTACTTTATGCCTATTATCTATAATCATATTAAGGCATGGTTTTATTTTATTTTCCTTTATGTCAAAGTGCTTTGGACTAAACAGTAAGGTTTTACACTCATTTGAGTACAAAGTTTTCACTGCAAAAATCCAAAAGAAATTTGAAATCAAACTCATTTGAAAAGCATTTGAAAATTATTTCAGAAAATCAAATCAGAAATAGAAAAGGAATAAAGAAATAGAAAAGGGCCTGCGCCAGCCTTCCATCCCATCAGCAGAATCGGCCCAAAATCCAGCCCACCCGGGTTTCCCTCTCCTCTCTCTCACCCGCACCCGCTCTGCCCCGCTGACACTGCCACTGGGCCCAAGCCAGGTCAGCTTCTTCTTCCCCACCTCGCGCGCGCAGACCCCGTCGCCACCGCCGTTTCCTCCAGAAACGTCGCATTTGCTTTCTCGCGTAATTAGCATTGAAGCACCCCGTAATTACCTCGCCCCTCCTGGCTACTTAATCACCTCACCACTGCGGTCATTTCCCCTCACTCTGCACACTCGCTCCACCACCAGGCTGCTAGTATTTCGCACTGCACCGGCGCTGTCCGACGAGCTCCGGCAAGCGATTACGGTGAGGTCCGACCGCCCCTTTCCTTCTGGTTCAAGCAAGCGTGATCCTCATGTCCTTATGCATATTCTGACGCCTCTGGTTTGCTTGCGCGTGACCCAGGTCGCCGTCCCCGTCCACCTCCGTCGAGCAATCTAGGTAAAACCTGAGCGCCCCTTGCCTTCTCCCTGACCTGTCATGTTCGCCTGATCTTTGTGCACCCACCGATGCCCTCGGTTTGTGCTAGGTCGGTCCAGAACGTCGCCAGTGTCACCTTCCGCACAAACCCAATGCTGTCCGCAACTCTAACGAGCTCCCACGGTCGCAGCAGCTCGCCCCTATCCAAGCCGAAACCTCCTTGATCATCCTCGCAACCTTGCGACGCTGGTAAGCATCGCCACTGCCCCTAGCCCCCTCTGGAATCGCCGGAGCACCTTTGCCAGTAGCGCCGCCGCCAGCACCCATTTGCGCCGCCCATCCATGGTCGTTTGATCGGACGCCGTTGGATCTAGATCTAGCGCGTAGGATTAGATCACTTATCGAAGGGGTATGAATAGATCTGGCCCGTGCGATTTCATTTAAATCGTGCGGCTCTCATTGATCGATCCAGCCGAACCGGTACGGGACAATCAGACAGGCCCACGTGTGTGGGATTTTAGTTTAAAATCTGTTTTTGAATCTATTAGTTATTCAAACTTATAAATTCAATAACTTTTGTTCAGTTTATCCAAAAAAATGCAAATAATATATCATTGGAATCACAAAAATAAATCTTACACATCTGTAGGATTAGTTTTGTAATTTGCTTCTCTTAAAATAGAATTTTATGCAGAGACATTTGTAGGCATAATTTGTGTATAAAAATCATTTGTAAAATGTTTTAGAAGCCAAATTAAGTTTATTTGGTGTATAAATGCTTAGTTTTTTTGTTCAGTACTATTTTACTTGTCTTGTTTGGGTTTAGAAAAATCATCACATGGCATTTGCATGCATTCATATATTTTTTTCTTGATTATTTGAAATATGAATTTGGTGCTATTATTTTATGTGTAGATTTTGGTGCTAGTGGTGATTGTGACTGTGAGGATTGTTGTTACTCCCCCAACTACCAAGGCAAGTGGTGCTTCATATTTTTATCCCAATATTTTGAATATGCATTAGAGATATTTTGTATAGGGCTTGCATGATAATTTTTGCTAAGTATCTATATGCTATGCTTGGGAAATCCTAGTAATTGTAGAATTGTTAGAATTTTCTCTAAGTTAAGATACTTGATATTTCCATGCTTAGCCTAACTAGTAGCAACCAAGGGTGGAATATATACATATGATATGGAAAAATTTGCTAAGTCTTTGACTTGTGTTTTGCTTAATAAAAACAACTAAGTGAATGAAACACCTGTGTGGAATGTTATGTTTGGGTTATGTTGAGTTGTTACACAAGGCCCATATCTATGGTATACCTTGTGTATCACACTTGTGGAAAGCCACCCAGGAACAAAGGGATTTGAGATGCCATATGTTAAGAAGCTTCTAGTGCAGCCACATGGCAATATGGGCCCTGCCTTGATCATATAGGTTGCATTAACTTAGCCATTTGGACAGTTTGTGGTAGGGTGATAGGTTGGAACGCGTCCATTTGGTCTAAGGGAAGGCTTCTGAAAGGTCTCGTCTTGATGAATGTCAAGTATTGTGGGGAAACTGCACCACTTCTCGAGAAGGAAAAATCTAATCACTTAGTCGTGTCTCCGACAATGGACAATTTGAGCATCAAGACATGGAAGCTATCAAGAATCTCCTCATCCCAATTTCTAAGTTAAAAACTTGTGGTTGAACAAGGGTAAAGGTTCACCAATGTCTATTGGTGGTTCCTTGGGAGTTTTTGCCAAACAAAAACTTAGTGTTTTAAACTTATAGGTAAAACCTATTTTGAGCAAAGCAAGCCTAAGCTACACTTAGCCAAATTCATGTAGAAGCTAGATACTATTATTCTACTAAGGTATCACTTGCCAATACTATTCCAATGTATTGACCCACTGTGGCTGTAACTTGTGATGTTGCAGGTTACTCTGATGAGGGTTAGGGTTATGAGTCTACACTCAACATGCTAGCCTGTGGCACATGAAGATGAAGACTTTTACTTATATTGTTAAGTTAAACTCTTGTACTAGCCTATGGCTATGGAGTTGTAAAAGACTGTTATCTCTGGAATGACGATGTAATAATGACCTTTGTTTCTGTGTACTTCATCTTAAACTGTGGATGCTAGCATTTGATCTAGGGACTAGCATTGCAATCACAGGGACCTTTACCTTTATAAAGGTGGGGTCTTACAGAGCGGCAGAGAGGGAGGAGGAAAGATGGGATGTGGCCTGGCTTGCTAGGATGCTCATGTTTTTTATAGAAACCTTTGTCTATTCCTGTTTTATATTTCTCTTTGTATTTTCAATTTGCAAACTGTTTTAGGTATTTCAAAAATACCAAAAGCTTTCATAAAATATATGAAACACATAGGTCCCGCTATACTATCTGGGGTCCACACATGTTATACTTTTCAAATATTTTCAAACCCATTTGAGGAAGTTCTCAAGAAAGGAAGAGTATTAGAGTTTTCAAATATGATGATCATGATGCACAATCAAACCCTAATACAAGATTAACTAAAACTAGGGTGTTACATAGAACAACCTAGTAGCCGGCTGAAGTGCAGCCCACTGGCCCATACTTTTACATCGCCTCTATCGCCGTCGTCCACCTCGCGCCCCGACCGAAGCAGCTGTGTGGTGCCCGCACTGCTGCTCGCAGGCGCCAAGATGGTCGTCACCGCCCTCCGTCGCCTATAATACCCCCAGTGCTTCCATACGAACCCTAGCCATGCCCACTTCTCTTCCTCGTCTATCTATCCCTCGTTCCTCTCTGTGATCGAACCCTAGCTCACTAACAACCGTCTTTCGCAGTTGTTCCAGAGTTCCCCACACCACTCCGATATGCCCAGGAGAACCACCGTGCTCCTCTCATCCACCTCCCGGAAGGAATCGGCCGCTGGAGCCTACAATCGAGCAGGACATTCGTGCCTTCCCCTAGTCCGGCCGTCATGTTGATCGCCGATTCCGGCGCCATCTGTGCTCGTCTCGTCTCCCTGATCCCTTACCTACAACACCGGTGAGCCAGAGGTCCCCACAGACTCCTCCAATCCCTCTCTTCCTCTCTATATCACCACTGCACCATCCAACGCCGCCGCTATTGTTCGTTGTTGTTGCCGACACTCCGATGACCAAAACCGTGCGACGCAGCTACCATCGGCCTCCCCTTTCCCTCCTCGTTCCAACGCATGCCTCAGCGTCATCCCGCGCGCTCGGAATCGTTGTGGCCGCGCTCGATCTACAACAGGGACGTGCTGATGTCAGGGCCATAATTCTTTTAATATTTTTCAGTAAATGATTTCTATAATTATTTCAGTAAATAATAAATGTATGACATGTGGGCCCCTCTGTAATTCAAAAAAATCTTATCATAAATGTTTTCTGATTAAATAAAATGTTAAAGTACTTCCAAAATGTAATTACTTAATAATAATCCAAAAATGTTTTAAAATGAATTAAAAATGGAGAAATTCATAACTAATTCATTTTAAATTAGAAAAATATGAATAATATATCAAAATGCTTAGAAAAATAAGATCTGCACAATAGAATCATAATCATGCATCGTTAAGCAACTTCCATGACAAGTTCAATGAGAAGAACAAAATGAACCCCGTAGGTGACTCTGAGGATCCCCTTGAATTATGGTTTGCACCCCTTAGACGCTATTTAAAATGGTCGAGCATGCCCTAGGGTTTCATTTATGTATTATTTAACTTGTCATCTCATCATTCTTGCTTGAGAATTGCATCAATGCCATGTGTTGATTGTTTCTCTCTTTGATGTGTGTTCCCTTTGTAGCTTGTAATCCTTGATCCACTTATCCTAGCATAACTAGGATTTGGCTTATGAGCTTTGCTAGAGCTATTTATTTTGATTGTTCTTAGCCATGCTTAGTTGTTACCACTGGTCCATCCATATGATGAATTAGAGCTACGAATGAACCTAGTTTTATAGGATGACATGGTATGATCAGAGATGTAAGTTAAACATGCTAAGGCTTGTATCGGAGGCCACGGTGGGTTGTGGTTTTTTGCACTCCCATACTCGCCACCACTAGGACATGAGTTCTTGCCTCTTGAACCAAGACGAGCGTACATCCATACATGGTCCTCGAAACCCCCTCGACCAACTAACTTGCCTAGTAGATTCCATGAGTCACATAGTTCGAGAATTACATTTGACATATGCATTCTGGTTCTTCTCGAAGGAGGTGCATTCATATAGGTAGGTAAGCGTGGCAGGGAATGGGAGAGACCTGGCCTCCGTAATCTCAAACCCTGTTCACATCTCTAGGGACCGGCTTCGGGACTCGACCCATTACGACGACATATCCTTACTGCATGACTCATGGTCTCGGCGAAAGCAAGGTAAAGGTCGTGTCTAACCACCCTCTTCCGGCCTTCCAAGGAAGAGGGCTATGTACTGGCACTAAGAGTCAGTTAGTATGTGTGGGCAAAGTTTTACACCCCTGCAGGGTATTGATCTTTTCAAAAAGTCATTTCCATGGTTATGGACTACTTGGGAATGGATTCTAAGATGATAAAGAACTTGATCCTAATCGTAAAACTGGGTAAGTAAAGTGTGCTTAAGGATGCTTCCGAAGGGATCGAGGGGGTGATCCTAGTTGGTAGGTTCAGCTAATAAAGATTTGGTGGATACCAAAATATGATCAAAGCTAGATATATCGTTATCTTATCTCCTTTTAAAATACTCCGATTAGTCGAGCTTCTTTCCCTCTTGTTTTATAAACAGAGATAGCTTTACGCAAAACATCCCCACCAGCCATAAGTCTTACTAAGTACACCACGTACTCACCCTTGCTTCGTTGTCGTCGGATTGTCGACAAGTATTCCATAAGGGGTCCTAGTGGCGTTGGAAAGATGTGGTGAGAGATGTCGGATGTTCCAGGAGCAGTGAGCACAAGTTGACCCAGGTTCAGATCCGACTGCGGTGATCGGATACTACTCCTACTAGCAGTCTAGTAATATATCGGTGTAAGTCGGATGTTATAGCGGATTAAAAGAGAGGTTCGCCTGTGCGAGTTGATTATGGTGTTACGATTGGTTGTGTGCCCTAAAAGCTCCCATAGGGCTAGTTTATATAGATACCAGGGCCTATGGTTGTAGGAGAGACCTATCCGGCTACGTTACAGAGTCGATAACTAGACGCCGCTTGGACTACAAGTAATACTACATGCCGAAGTCGGTAACTCTTCTAGGCCTGGTCATAGCCGGAACTGACTCCTCCTCTTTCTCTGACTGGGCCGCCCATGAAGCAAAGCTCTAACCCGCTGGTGGGCCACCCTGGTTAGCGAGACCTATGGGTATACCCGGAAAGTATATCCCCAACAGTAGCCCCCGGAAGTCTCCAAGATCCAAAGTCGGATAAATCGACTAGCTTGATGGTTTCATCGTCTTGAGAATCTTGAAGGGTCCCCCAAAGCTTCTTTCAGTAGTTTAGGATTCCGAGTCAGTCGAGTCCGATATGTTTTGTTCTGACTTTAGTCTTTTCCTTACTCAGTTTGAAACATGATCCGGATTTCACAGCGGCGTGCGGACTGACAACTTTTCAGACCAGGTCCTGTCACTGACAGGAGTCCCATCAACATGATCGTTGGTGGGTCTGTTCCTTCAGAACAGAACGCCGTTTCAATGCTTACGCAAAAATCGAGGGGGCGGGAGAGTCACAAGGAAGCTACCTCCCTCTCTCCAATAAGCGTGGCGCTAATCGGGCGTATTAACGCACGAATCTTGGTGCAGAGGTAAATAAAAGAGAGGAGAAAACCCTTCTCTCAGATTTATCTCTCCACCCATTCATTCATTGCCTCCTCGTACTCCTTGAGCGCTCCACAGCCATTCCCACCTACACATCTCAAAAAATCTCTCTCCCCCACCAGTCCTTTTCCTCCAAGATCAATGGCGTCAGCCTCAGGCTCAAGAGAGGCGGCGGGTTCGTTAGCGGCGGACGACAAGAAGATGCGGGGCCTCTGGGTTCTCAGCGTCATGGATGACACCGAACTCTAGGTCATGGAGGACGACAAATTCATTGTCGCTGGCGCGTGGCAGAGCGCCTCAGGGCAAGCCGTTCCCGCCCTGCGCGATGGGGAGAGGGTGTTGTTTGGCACGCACATTGACTGTGGCCTCAGCTTGCCACCGTCGGACTTCGTCGTCGAGGTCCTCAACTATTATGGTGAGCAACTCCACAATCTCCCTCCCAACTCTCTGCTTGAGCTTAGCACTCACGCAGCTCTGTGCAAGGGGTTTCTTGGCATTAGGCCAAGTCTCACCCTTTTCCGGTACTACTATGGTACCAGGAAGAACTCTATTAGCTCCGGTGTTCCTTACACCACCGTCACCCTTAGCTTAATCCTTAGGAGGACCGAGTATACCCTAGGATAAGGCTAGTGAATCCGTCAAACGTTGGGCCGGAAGCTTCTTTTATCACAAGGATATTCCGGCTCTTGGAAAGGCGGAAGGTCTTCCAGCATTCGCCGACGGTGCCGCTCCCCACCAAAGGTCATGGGACGTAGAGGCGCCGGAGCTGTCGCATATCTTGATCCTCGCCAAAAGGCAGATTGAGTTTCTGATGAAGCATGAGGGCCTTCGTGGATCCGACTTGATCCACTGCTCATTGGAGCGCCGGATTCAGCCTCTCCAGCACCATGGAGATCGCCAGATCTACCAGATCACTAGTGAAAAGAAGGACAAGATGCATGTCAGTTCGAACCGGATTTCGGCGAAGGACTACAAGACCCTCATGCAATGTTTGATCAAGGAAAGAGTGGAACGAAAAGTTCCAGAAGTCTCCATGAAGATGTTTACGTCCAACCGTCCTCTGACTCCGGTAAATATTTCGACTCTGCTTTCGTTTTTCGTCGCTCTTTTCTGTTCTTTCTCTGACTCTATTTTCATGGATGCTTTTGAATTTATTAGCTCGAGAAACTCTCTGAGTCTAAGTTAGCTCCACTATAGGGCTATCTCTCAGACGATCCGGAGGCGACGGAGGATGATTGATGATGGCGCTTCGTTGATGTAGGAGCGCTTCGTCGGGAAACCCCAAGAGCAAGGTGTAAAGGAGCACAACAGCAAGTTTTCCCTTAGTAAGAAACCAAGGTTATCAAACTAGTAGTAGGAAGGAAACGTCTCAAAGGTTTTGAAAGCAACTTGGAAACCTGCACAACACAAACTCAAGACTTTGCCCCAACATATAGTGAGGTTGTCAATCTCACCGGTTGCTATAACAAAGGATTAACTATATGGTGTGGAAGGTGATAGTGGTTTGCAAAAAGTAAACAGTAACAATGGAAGATGTATCAATGGTAATGATTGGACAGGGGTCCATAGTTCACTAGAGGTTCTCTCCTTAGATAAACAAACATGACATGCAGGGTAAACAAAATACAACAGGGAAATTGACAGGACTAAGCAAGGCATAACAATGCAATACTAGACATCAAGATCATATGAGATTCAATTAGGCAATACAACAAGATACATAGACCGCCATCCAAATACATGTATGGCTAGAAGTCCACCTTTGGGTTATCATCCGAAGCCCCTCCAGTATTAAGTTGCAAGCAACAGACAACTTCTTTAAGCAAAGTGTGTAAGGTAAACAATCCACTTGTTCCATGAATAAGATACCCTTATTTTCTCCCTAGTGGGAACATCACATCTATAACCTTAGAGATTTCTATCACTTCTGTTAGATTAAATAGAGGCATGATAAAACTATCGAGCATAAATACCCCCTCTTGGAGTCACTAGCAACTACTTGGCCAAGATAGCTACTAACAACGAAGAGCATGCAAGATCACAAACAACACATACATGATAGAATCAATAAGACAACACAATTAATCAATCTGACATAGTAATCTCAATATCCATCGGATCCCCGCAAACACAACATGTATGATTACAAATAGATGAGATCTTGATCATGAATGGACCTCACAAGATCTAGACATGAAAGCGTAAAGGAGGAGATACAACCATATAGCTACTACATGGACCCGTAGTCCAAGGTGGAACTACTCACGCTTCATACCGGAGGCTGGCATGATGAAGAAAAACGCCTCCGGGATGATCTCCCCTCTGGCAGGGTGCCGGGAAGAGTTTCAGACCCCCCGATCAAGTGACGATGGTGGCGGCAACTACAGACAGTTTCGTGGAATATTTCTCGGGTACTTAGGGTTTAGGCATTGGGTGCTTCTTATAGGCGAAGAGGCAAGGCAGGGAGGTGGCCAGGGGGGCCACACCCTGCCTAGGCGTGGCGTAAGGTGGACCCGCACTTGCGGGTGCGGCCGCCCTGTGGCTCCCTTCCGTCTCTCCTCTGGATTGCGTGTTCTCCTTGGTGAAATATTGACTTTGGCTTTTGTCCCGTCAAATTATGAGAATATTTCCTTACTAGCTTTTCAGGAACCAAAAACAGCAGAAAACAGGCAACTAGCACTATGGCATCTTGTCAATAGGTTAGTTCCAGAAAGTGTATAAAAATACCTCAAAGTGTAGAAAAAAACAAAGTAGATACTAAACAAGCATGTAACATAAAAAATTATAGATACGTTTCCAACGTATCAAGCATCCCCAAGCTTAACTCCTACTCGTCCTCGAGTAGGTAAGTGATAAAAGAATAATTTTTGAGGTGACATGCACCATCAAAACCAAGATCCAACCATTTGCAAGCATTGAAAGCTGGGACCAAAGAACTCTAAACATGAGCATGAAATATGGAGTTATAACAGTAAGAAAAATTAACTATACATGCAACATGAAAGGCTACAAACGAATATCACGAATAACATGCATTGAAAAACGTTTGTTTGTTTCACATACAAAAATCATAACATAGTGGCAATCATCTTGTCCCTCATCGAGTAGCAAATAGATGCATCTGACATCTTCAAAGTTAATAAGAGTGACTAGATACAAATAGCACAAGAACAAGTAATATCAACAATATGCATAAATCAATAAGTTTTCGAACAATGCACATAGAACTAAGAATGGAAACTATGCTCTCTTAACTGGTGCCTAAAGGTAGAAGGTGGAGACTCAATATAATAGTGGAAGAAATTCCCTTCATAAAGGGAAGCAGGGATTTCAAGTCTCAAAAAGAGCTTCCAAAAATTATGGTACTTGTTAGCTTTCAGCCCACATTTCCCCTATCATAAGCATCTTTAAGTGATTAAGGTTAAAGTGAACAAACTATGGAGTATATGCTTGACAAAGTATAAGTTGTCAATCTCATGTCCCTTGAATACGAGGGCCGCTCCTCATGCTACTCAAGTTTAGTTACTTGCAAGTTCTTGTCATAGTAAGTACACGTGTATCATAGAGAACCTCCAACAAGGTACCCCTTGCACATGGTACAGGATCTATCCCATAACCAAAGTGACAAGGCAAGAAGACAATGAGCATCTCAGCATTCTTCTTATTTACCATGGGAATATGGTGCTTTTTTTGTCTCTTTCCTCTTTTCTCAATATGTCTATTTTTCTCAATCTCCTTTTTTATAAGAAGAATGCTTCATAGATGTCACTATGTGATGCTACAAGTTTCCACCATTATTAGGCATGGCTTAGGCTAGCGTCCTAGACGTCTCTCTAACAGACATACATAACTCCATGGACTTACAATCTCCCCTTTCATTTCACATCGACGACATCCATAGACAAAAGAGCATGATATCAACTGTGTACAAAGTACAAGGGCAAGGTTGAAAGCGTTCCCCATGACAACATGGTTCTGCTAATTCCAACGTATAAGTGCAAGCATATACAACATAGATGACACAATGGTTCAAGTTTATTAGGGGCAAGAAAAATAAAGTGTGCTATCAGGTTCGTGAGAGATTTAATCACTAAGTTTTCACATAACAAAATACTTTTTAATTGGAAGATAGATGAAAAGTAGAATATACTTCGAATGGTGTAACACACTATGCATAGGAATTTATAGTGGACACTTTGGAATAACTTGGTTTCTTGGGAGTTGTAAGCATTAGTAGAACTTACTCATACAAGTGGAGGCTAGCAAAAGACTAGGAGCGACCAACTAAGAGAGCAATAATGGCCATAATCATGCAGAGCGAAAAAACATTACTAATCAAAGCATAGAGTGGTACTACAAGTCAAGGACTAAATGATCATAGAGGCTATGGTGACTTGTTCATAGTCATAACATGGTGTGAGCATGTGCCAAGTCAACCCAAACAAAGCATCAAAGGAGAATACCATAATACTATGCTTTTGCATGCTAAAACAACCCATGATTCCTTCAAGGCACACTAAGCAATCCCAATTGTTTGCAACAAGTCATGCTACAACAATAATCACTAAGCATAAGGCCAAAACAACACCTAGCATGACATCTAAAGTTCTAAGTCACAGTCAAAGAAAGCTCCTCTTCCAGGGTGCCGGGAAGAGATTTAGATCCCCCCACCCTGATCTAGGGACGATGGCCGCTGCGGCTACAGACGGTTTCGTGGAATATTGATCGGGTACTTAGGGTTTAGGCATCGGGGGCTTATTATAGGCGAAGAGGCGAGGCAGGGAGGCGGCTAGGGGGCCCACACCCTGCCCAGGCGTGGCCTAGGGTGGGCCCGCACCTGGGGGGTGCGGCCGCCCTGTGGCTCCCTTTCGTATCTCCTCTAGACTCTGTGTTCTCCTCGGTGAAATATTGACTTTGGATTTTCCCTGTCTAATTCCGAGAATATTTCCTTACTAGCTTTTCTGGAACCAAAAACAGCAGAAAACAGGCAACTCGCACTGTGGCATCTTGTCAATAGGTTAGTTCCAGAAAGTGTATAAAAATACCTAAAAGCGTAGACAAAACAAAGCAAAGTAGATACTAAACAAGCATGGAACATCAAAAATTATAGATACGTTTCCGACATATCAATGATGAGGTGCAAGAAGTTGCTGCCCCCGCCTCCAAGAAGCGCAAGGCGAAAGAAGTTGTTGTTACTTCTTGTAGCCAAGTGCTGCCAGTAGTTAAAAAGTAAGCACCCTATATTTTGTTTTTAGTACTTTGTAGCTTTCTTTCTCTCCAAAACACACCTGATATTTGGATTTTCGTGTTCTACAGCTAAAGCAGTTTTGAATAGTAATACCAAGCCAGGCAAGCAAATGCGTCAGCAAAAGCTTGTTATTTCCCCTACCATGCCGCCACCAACTCCATCCAGTACTCCATCAGCATAGGAAGCTTCTGCCTCTCCTAATGCTGGCAACATCTCGCAAGCCCTGGTCACCACTGATGATCAGGCAACTAACCAGGGTAAACTCGTTAAGGGTAATGATCCCATGGTAATTTCTACAGGAAGTTTGGATAAAGTGGCCGGCTCTGCTGTTTCTGGCCTAAAGAGGAAAAAGAAGGAAGAGATCCTCAGGTTGACTCATTCTTGCATTGAGAAGCAAACCTTAACCACAGAGGCAGCGAGCTAGGAGCAGGAGGATGGCAAGCTGGTCAGCCTCCTGGACCAAATTTTGGTCTGGGATGCTAAGATAGAGTCTGGTGAACTCCCAGCGCTGAATGTTCCCTCCCTCTCCCTAGCCGAGTAGGTGTTTCACAGCACCAAGCTCGGATTTGAAAAGTTGAACTTGGAACACATTGTAAGTTTCCGATTCTTATTTGCATTTATTATCATATCCTCTAGCCCCCAAGCATAAAGTCGGATAAACATCGTTGGATTCGAGTTAATGCTTTTAGGTTGCAAAGAACGATGTAGTGTAGCCCACAAGGCTCGTGTTGTACTTTTACTTAGTTCAATTTGCAGCCCGAGTCTTAGTAGCCGTCTGACGGTATACCGTCTCTAAACTTACAGAAAATCACATCTTCCAACCAGGAATTGCTCAAGAACATCTGTAATAAACGCAAGGATATCAAAGCCTTGTGCCTTGAGAATTCAAAGTTGCAAGTTGAGAAAAATGAAGCAGAAGGTAAATATTTCTAGCTTCTTTTTTGTCAATTAGCTATTGTCATACTCAAACTTGTTCTGTCCGACTGATTTTTTTTCTCTTTGTAGAACTGTTGTGCGAGTCCAGCAAGATGGTGGAGAAATCCGAGAACTTCAAGTTCTTGGAACAGGAAAATGCTAAACTCCGTGACAAGCTTTAGAAGCTCACAATTGAGTCGGAGAAATCCGTAGCTGTTGTCCTGGAGTCAAGGAACCATGAGACCGTGAGGCTCGAGAAGCTGTTAGCCCTCCGACATAAACAATTATATGATCTCAAGAAGGACTTTGATAGTCAGAAGGATCTAGCCCAGGCCGCAGAGAGTGAACTGAACAACCTCCGTGAGGATCATGCTCAATGGAATCGTTATGTGTTAGGTAAGATTTCCTACCTTCATTTTTGTTGATTTTTCGAATTTCTTTTTAGTCGAATTTCGACTTTTTGGTTCTTTCCCAGCCCTCCTAAATCTTACCGACTCTCCTACCTCCGAACCTGGCCTCGAGCGCATCAAGCTCGTCAGAGATATCTTGTATGACTTCTTCCAGACTCTTAAAGAGGCTGGCGAGTCGGTCAAGCTTTTCGACTTGCACACAATGTCAGTGCAAGAGGTGAGGTACAAGGCCAAGAAGATTCTGAAGCTTATCAAGGACTAAAAGATCTCCTATGCTCGGACTGCTGTTACCATGGTGATGAGCCACCACAGCAAGATGGAAATCTGGCATGTCACCAAAGGTATCGCCGAGGAGGACGATGAGGGCAACCCACATGACATCAAGGCAATCCAAGATTCCTATGCAGGTTATGCTTGTCGTGTGGCAGAGATGACCAACTATACGACGCCGTTCTTCGAATCCGTCGCCGTGCCTCCCTCGCCTCAAGAGCCAGAAGACAACTTTGTAGCTTCCGAGTCTGAGATCCGGGGCGACAATGTTGTCGACTCCAGCGCTCCACCTTCTTCATCACCACCACCTGGCTTTGCAGCATAAACAGTTTTTTATGCATTATTCTGAACTTCTGACAATGTAATGATGAAAACAATTTATTTTGGCTGTGCTGACCTGTAAAAAAACTAATACTTTTACTATCGTCGCACTTATGTATATTTTATGCGTGTGCTTTGAAAATTTCTTAAGCACTTTTTGTTTTATGCCTATACTTGTCATTTTATCTGGCTCGCTGACTCGTCCCTTTCATGGGCCGGCCAACCTTAGCACAGAAACTTTGCCGAGCAACGAAGCGCAATTGCTAAACCAATTTAAACTCGGAAACAAAGCCATCTTCCAGTACCAACAACTCATTACTCGGAAAATACCCGCGTCTAAGCAATCAGATAAAAAACCAAAGTATAGACAAAAAATTGAATTTTTTACCCTAAGGTAACATTTTTAGATATTCAAAAATCGTAACCAGAACGAACATGAGCATAAAGTACTTTCCAGCATTCTGGGATTTTTGAAAATGACATGCTCTTTTGGAAATAAGATGGAAAATAACTTCTCAAATATAACATATGAGGAAACCAATACTTTATTTCACTTTGAACATGTACATATATGATTACAAGGAAATATAACTAAGAATAGAAGGGACGTAGCTGTGCAATATTCCATGGACGGTCTATTTCATCCGGGTATGTGCTACCGCCAGCTCTCTTTCTCTTCCGAGTATCCGGTCTTTCCTTGACTGGTCTCGTATCGGTTAAATAATACGACCCATTATGCAGAACTCTGCTAGTCATAAAAGGTCCTTCCCAAATCGAGGAAAGTTTGTGCTTTCTCTTTTGCACAAGTCGGAGAACCAAATCGTCTTTTCTAAAAGAACAGTTTTGAACTGTCTGACTATGATACTTGCGCAACTTCTGCTGATAGGCTATAGATCTTTGCTCAGAAACGACGCATACTTCTTCGATTATATCGAGATCATCTTGTCGAGAAACTTCTGCATCTTCTTCGATATACGCTTTGACTCGTGGAGACTGATGAGTTATATCACTTGGAAGAACTGCTTCGGCACCATAGACCTAGAAGAAAGGAGTATATCCGGTTGACCTGTTAGGAGTTGTACGTAAGCTCCATATTGCAGATGGTAATTCTTCCGCCCAATCCCCCGCGGCACGACGAAGCGATGCCTCGAGGAGATGTCGAAGTCCTTGCAAAATAAGGCCGTTAATTCTTTCGACTTGTCCATTAGCTTGTGGATGTGTGACTGATGAAATATCAAGTCGGATCCCTTGTTCTTTGCAGAATTCGGCAAGTTTCCCCATGGAAAATTGCTCCCATTGTCAGTAATTATACTGTGCGGATATCCGAATCGGATGATTACGTCCTCAACAAACTTTCTGGTTGTGGCTCTATCGTAACTTGTTACGGGTTTAGCCTCAATCCATTTTGTAAATTTATCCACCATCACTAGTAGGTGGGTAAATCCACATTTTGCCGTGCAAAACGGTCCTACCATATCAAGCCCCCAGACCGCAAATGTCCATGTAATAGAGATTGTTCGCAAC
The DNA here is from genome assembly GCA_916181665.1 of Avena sativa. NCBI lineage: Eukaryota > Viridiplantae > Streptophyta > Magnoliopsida > Poales > Poaceae > Avena > Avena sativa. The sequence continues at coordinate 136,937,778 of OV702295.1, forward strand.
TGTTCAGCCGGAACATGTGCCTGATGGGCGTATTTTTTGTAGCCTCTACATGTTTCGACCAGTTTATCGGCATCCGCCTTAGCTGTAAGCCTAAAGAATCTGTGTCGAAAAGCTTTTTCCACTAAGGATATGGCTGCAGCGTGGTGACCACACTCGCCTTTGTGGATTTCTCTTAAGATTTTCACTCCTTCTTCCGAAGAAATACATCGCTGGAACACGCCAGAAAACTCCGCTTATAGAGCTCACCATTTATTATAGTATAGGCTTTTGCTCGTCGGATGATCTGTCGGTGCAAGACTTTGTCTTCGGGTAAATTTCTGTCTATCAGGAAGTCCAGATATGGTTTTGTCCAGCTGGGAATTATAGCCAGAGATGCTATTAAAGGTGAGTCGGATTTCGTCGGATAGTCCTCATCAACTCCGACTATGGCTGTTACCCTTAAATGATCTAAGAAAGCGCCATCCGATACTTGTTTCCACGTAGAGCCTATCCTTGATAGAGCATCTACGTCCTCATTTTATCCTCGAGGGATGATTTGAACCTTAAAACCCTCAAACGATTTACATAGTTCATCCACAACAGCTTTGTACGCTGCCATGTGTTTGTTTGCATTGCAGATATCGGATACTTGCTGAGCAACTAAATCCGAGTCTTCGTAACACATGAGTCTTGTTATGCCAATGTTTTTGGCCATGCGTATTCCATGTAGAAATGCTTCATACTCGGCAATATTGTTGGTTGTCGTGAAGTGTATTTGCAACACATAGAACAACTTATCTCCTTGGGGTGATTTGAGCACCATGCCAGCCCCCGAGCCTCCTCGTGATTTTGATCCGTCAAAGTGAAGGGTCCAAAATTCTAAGTCTGGCGGACTTGTGTTTTCTGCCCTCTCTGTCCAATCAACAACAAAGTCGGCAAGTATTTGGGACTTGATTGTTGTACGTGGTTTGTACTCAATGTCAAAAGCTGCAAGCTCTATTCCCCACTTTGCGACATGTACTGTAGCGTCGCAGTTATTTATTATATCTCGCAGGGGAGCGGTGCTCACCACTGTGATCCTGTGCTCTTGAAAATAGTGGCGTGGCTTTTTGGATGCAAAGAACACTCCATAGGCTAGCTTTTGATGATGTGGATACCTTTGTTTTGATTCTGTCAAGACCTCACTCAGGTAATAAGTTGGTCGTTCCACCTTATGATCATGGCCCTCTTCCTCGCGCTCTACTACTGTTACTACACTTATGACCTTCTTGGTCGCTGCAATGTAAAGTAACATAGGCTCTTGAGGTTCTGGCGCAGCAAGAACTGGTGGGTTTGAAAGTAGGTCTTTCAAACTTTGTAGGGCAGTTTCATCTTCCTGGGTCCAGACAAATATGTCGGTTTTCTTCAAGAGTTTGTATAAAGCTGCAGCTCTTTCGCCGAGCCGGCTGAAGAACCGACTCACTGCCGCAATGCAACCAGTGAGACGATGCACGTCCTTCAGGCCAGTTGGCCTGGTAATTTTTTGCATAGCCTTGAATTTGTCTCGGTTCATCTCTATGCCTCGCTCAGAGACGATGAAACCTAACAATTTCCCGGCTGGAATTCCAAAGAAACACTTCTTCGGATTTAGCATCATATTGAACTTTCGTAGACTAGCAAATGTTTCATCCAAGTCGTAAATTAAAGTTTCCTTCTTTTTGGACATAACTGTTATGTCATATACGTATAAATGGACGTTGCGTCCGATTTGGTTGTTGAGACAATGTTGCATAGTACGTTGATATGTTGATCATGCATTCTTTAAGCCGAAAGGCATAGTTTTGTAGCAGCAGGTTCCAAAATGAGTTACTAAAGAGATCTTAGTTTGATCCGAGTCTTTCATTGGTATTTGGTGATATCCGGAATATGCGTCGAGAAAACAGAGTAGTTCCGACCCTGCCATTGAGTCGATAACTTGATCGATTCTTGGAAAAGGGAACAAATCTTTTGGGCATGCCTTGTTCAAAGAGGTATAATCAACACACATCCTTAAATCAATAGTGTCCTTTTTAGGGACGATTACAGGATTTGCCACATAGTCTGTATGGATCACCTCTGTTATAAAATCCGCTCATTCTAGTCAGGCTAATTCCTTGGCTATTGCTTTGCGCTTTTCATCACCAAACCATCATAAAGACTGTTTGACGGGTTTAGCGTCAGGGTACACATTAAGAGAGTGATCGGAAAGTTCCCTAGGTACTCCAATCATGTCAGAATGCTGCCATGTGAAGATATCAATATTAGCTTTGAGGAACTCTATGAGCGCACTTTCCTATGCACGGTCTAAGACTACCCCTATGTTCGTCGTCTTGGAGAGATCGTCTTACTTTAGCGACGCTTTCTTCGTCTCTTCTGACGCCTTGAACTACAAACTTGGCTTCAGCACCTTGTTCTTCATAGGGGCATCTCAGACGGATTGATGGTCTTCTTGATCTCTTGGTACTCCAAGGCGTGTAGCACGGCTTCGGCAAAGGCAGCAGATCCTTCGTTGCACTCGCGAGCCTTCCTCGGATTTCCCCCTACGGTGATTACGCCCTTTGGACCTGGAAGTTTAATCATGTTGTAGATGTAACAGGGATGAGCCATGAACGCTAGTAAGCCGGACGTCCAAAGATGGCGTGGTAAGAACTTTTGAACGGTACCACGTCAAAAAAGATTGGCTCGGTCCGGTAATTGTCTCGGGTTCCGAATGTCACGTCCAAAGTAATCTCACCCAGAGAATCTGCCTGTCTCCCTGGTACAATTCCATGGAAAGTTACACTTCTGTAACTCAACTGGCTCTCATGTAGCTTCATGCGATGGAGCATCTCAATGTAGAGGATGTTAATGATACTTCTATCGTCCATGAGTGTTTTAGAGAATTCATAGCCATCAATAAGAGGATTGATGACTAGAGGGTACTTTCCCCGACGATGTGTTTTCCTCGGGTGATCTGAGCGATCAAAGGTGATGGTTACATTCGACCAATCCAGAAACTGTGGAACAGCCATAACCGTGGCATTGAGCTCATGGAGAACCGCCTTCTTTTCCTTGGCAGGTTGGGATCCAAGGAACTAGACGTATGCGTCTTTCTTAGTCGTAAAAGTTTTCTTTCCATCTGACTTGGGCTCTGTAGCGATATCCGCTTCTTCCATGTCGGAATATTCCTTAGGATTCTCGGAATTTTTCTTTCCTTTTCGTCGCTTGGATCTGTAGCCAGCGGATTCGTATTTCTTGATGTCGTTATTGAAATGACACTCGGTATTTGTGTGGGTATATCCTCCGTTACTATCCAAGTGGTGGACACAGGGATTATTGGCAATGTCGGCCTAGGTATAGGTTCTTCCAGGTTGCTAATCTCCTCTGCCCTGGATTCGGGAAGTTCCACGACCTCTACCCCGGTCACCTCCGCACCCTCCTCGTCCTCCAGATCCGAACATTGCGTTGATAGCTGCGTTGTCCGGAGCTGGTTTTTCTTCCGAGGTGTTCTTGTGCTTCTGAGCTTGTTGTTTTGGCTCTTTGGCTGCATTGGGATTGGCTAGAATGTTTAGCACCCCTTCTGAATCATCATCGGCATCAGCGTATTTTCTTGTCGTCTCTATAATCTCTCCCAAATTTGTGACGTGGTCATGCTTCAGTCTATGATGCAAAAGTCTGACTCGGAGTCCTGTGATGAAAGCTTCTATCGTAGTTTGTTAATCCCTCGCAGGAGTTCTTCGTGTCAATCAAGTGTCCGAGGTAATCCCAGCAGGTTTCTCCGGGTGTTTGTGTGCAACGCTACAAGTATCCGACTGTGCAGGTCCTTCTGTATGTTCCCTCGAAGTTTGAAAAGAACGCACTTTGCATATCATGATAGTTGTGAATTGAATTCGCTGACAGTTCATTGAGCCACAATCGAGCCGTCTTCCTCAGCATGAGTGATAGATATTGGACTGCGACCAGGCTATTTCCTCCCTTTGGCGATGCAGCAGGCCTGGAAGAAATCCTAGAGCCAGGAACCTGGCCGAGTCGCGCCGTCGTAGAGCTGAATGTGTTTGGCAATACCAAATTCAACCGGAAATTTGGTCTGACGTATGCGTGGTCCAAAGCACTTGGGTCCCACATACACGTCTTCTTCTTTGTACCGTCGCGCCTCTATGTTTGATTCAATGCGATGGCGAGCGTCGTTTGGCGAGAGATCTGCGCCTTGGAGGCTCAAGGCTCCTGCGCGGTGGAGTCGGATTTCTGCTAATCCTTTCACCATTGCCGCCTCCGCCCCTGTGGCTTCCATGGCTATGTCAGGATCCTTCATGGGCGCTGCCAGGAAGCGATGGTGGCCCTGGTGGATTATTTCTGGCTGGGTTACGCGATGGTGGCGGTGGAGCCTCATTATGCTGACTCTGATGCATGTTTCTTCGGGCGCCGTCCCTACTTGATCCAGGACGATCCGGATCATCTCTTCGTCTGGCATTTCCAGCCGGACGGCTCGGTGGTGGCATCCTTAGCCGATCTTTCTGTTCTCACTGGCGGCGTGTTTCTGGGTCTTCTCTATAGCGATTTTTTTCCCGATGAGGGACCATTGCCCTGATGGCATCTTCGGACGCAGCCAGAATAACTCTTTCCCAGTCACGCGCCGACTGGAGAGAGTGGCCGTTTAAGCCGGTTCTTGAATTATCTTCTTCTCCACGAGGACGGTAGCGTTGATTCCTATCCCTACGGAGCCTTCCATCAACGCTTTGGTTAGCGCTGGTGTGGCAAAACTCAGACTTTGAGACCATCTTGCCACTAAATGACGTAGACTTTTTCTGCTGCTTTAATCCTTTGTCCAGCAACACACCACACTGCTGGACTTGCTATGGATACAGATTGTTGGTGAGGATGGCTCGAGCTGCAGCAGCTTTTTCCAACGGTGTGCTGTAGACTAGGATCTTTTCTCTGTCCTTTCCATCAAATAAATCTTTATGGATATTCGGGTTCTTGTTGGCAAGAAACGGACCTCCCCTTGCCTTATTTGGGTGTCACTCAAAATCTGACTGATACTTTGTAGGATCACTGTCTAACTGCTATCTAAGCTCGATGATGCTTGCGGCCTCCTCGAGCAGAAATAGACGGTGCTTTTCCAGGTCCTCGGCCCTTTTCTCCAGCTCCTCCATCGTAAGATCTGAAGTCGTTGGGATTGTAATTATGAGAGCATCTCCATAGATTTCACGTGCACCCTTGGTGACAACGTGTCCATCCACAAGGGGAGCGATCGGCGTGGTATTAATCGGATCTCCATCCCGATTCTCCATCTCGATTTCTTCATCAACTTTTTCCTCGTTGGTTTCCTCGACGTCTGGCTCTGCCGGTGTCAGATTCTTTTTCTTCTTCTTTGACCGCCCAGTAGCCTTGACGTGCATACAAGTGTCAAAGACGCTTTTGGTCCGGTACCAGGGGATAAACTTTTGTCGATACTTTCCGTATTGGTTGGCTTGTGGACCTCGGTGGAATCTCCGGTATCCATATCATCCTGCGAGGTGTAGCTTTCATCCATGCTATCATATGGACTAGGAGAATTTTCCGGCTCACCTTGCGTTGTCTTGGAGACGTGTTCGTATTCATACTCCTCCATCTCTTTGTTGAAGTCTCGAAGTTCCTACGACTTTATTGACTCTTGAGGGGAGGTAGGTAAGTCGATGTTTTCTTCGATTGCGTCTAGGACCGAAACACTAACGGCTCCAGCATCGACAGAGTCGGATCCAGAGCTTATGTGGTACAGGAAACAATGCTTCTTCTTGTTTATGTTCTTGAGGTAGTGGTATAACTTTGTTTCCGCCTCAACATCGGCAGAGCTGGATCCGTAGCAGATGTATTCCTCATCCGTGTATCTGATCTCGCTGGATAGATCAGATCTAGATTCTTCTTCCACCTCTTCTTCCACTACAGGAGTGGGCTGGGTGGGTTTGATTTTCTCCAAGATCTTAAACTCTTCCGCCTCTGCGGACAAAGTAGATCCGGATTTTTCTTCGGCCATGCTCATCCCCTCAAGGGTGGGATGGGTGGGTTCAGCGAAACCGAGATAAATATCGATCTCGCCGATAGACATGACCGTGTAGGTCATCACGGGTTTTGAAGCTGCAATCTAGGTCTCGTCGAGAAGGATGAGAGGGATGTCACTGGCGTAGACCATGCGACCCATGGCAATAGTTTCGCCGATTCCTGCACACGCAAATTCCGCCTAGAACGTAGCTCCAAAGGTCACCTGCCCCATGGTGGGCACCATCTATCGTCGGATTGTCGAAACGTATGCCATAGGGGGTCCTAGTGGAGTTGGAAATATGGGGTGTGAGACATCGGATGTTCCAGGAGCGGTGAGCACAAGTTTACCCAGGTTCAGATCCGACTGCAGTGATCGGATCCTACTCCTATTAGCAACCCGGTAATATATTGGCGTAAGCCGGATGTTACAGCGGATTACAAGAGAGGTTCGCATGTGTGAGTTGATTGTGGTGTTAAGATTGATTGTGTGCTCTAAAGGCTCCCATAGGGCTGGTTTATATAGATACCAGGGCCTACAGTTATAGGAGAGACCTATCCGGCTATGTTATAGAGTCGGTAACTAGATGTAGCTTGGACTACAAGTAATACTACATGCCTAAGTCGGTAACTCTTCTGGGCATTGTCATAGCTGGAACTGGCTCCTCTTTCTCTAACTGGGCCGCCCGTGAAGCAAAGCTCTAACCCGTTGGTAGGCCACCCTGGTCAGCGAGTCCTATGGTTATACCCGGAAAGTATATCCCCAACATTCGTTGACACTTTTGCAGCAGTGTAAGTGTTACCATAGAAGATGATATCTTTACGGCATCAAGATCGACGAGTAGCTTGGGGTTCCCAGTCGGCAGTCTGGGATCTATGGATTGGACATCATCGGTATGATTCAGGCCGCATAGGACATTTGTTATGTTTGCTATACTTTATAGCGTAATTTGACTTCCGTTGTTTAATGTCTATGGTCAGTGACCTCTGCTTGTAATATTTTGGTTCTTTGTTCAATTATGAGCTTGCTTCAATAATTTTTGTGTCGTAGGGTCACTGTTGTGTTACAAAATCTTGCTATGTATGCTTCCCAGATTAGGTTAGACCTATGACCATATGAAGGTCTAGGATTTGTCTAGCCTTAATCCCGGGGGTGTCACGGGTTTTGGTATCAGAGCAGTACCGTCTGTAAGAAAACCTTTCTACTAGTCAATGTTGAGTCTAGTGCTTGTGAAAACTATTTTCAAAGATGAAAAGTATGTACAAAAACTTTAGTATGCTTCTTTTTACTCCTTATCCAGTTTCTCTCTAACTCTAGGTCATCTTATCTTGTGTTGAGTTGGAGAAGTTTTGCTATCTCGTATCTTCCTTCAAAGCTTAGGTTCCTTTTAAGGCATGCCATTTCTCAACCACTTTACCTAGTGTTGAGTTTTCTAGAGTCTGGTGTGTGTGTTCCTTGCTTCCCTTGTTCCGTTTCATCTGAGAGATTCCTTTCCATAATGATCTCTCTATCTTGTGAAACCTACAATATAATGTTCCACCATGTTCTGTTCTAGGTCTCAAGGTTCCTTTCGCCTCATGTGCCTCCTTTTCATTTGTTTGGGTACTTTGGATGTCATTTCTTCTCTTGGAACCTACCTAGTGAATACCATCTTGTAGTGCATTGCCTATCACTCGGATAGTGGATACTCCTTTCTCTGAGTTTTAACCCTCGGACTTGAACCTAAGATCCCCGATTGTGCTGGATGCTGGTGTTGTGAATCTTGTAGATGAATATGACCTTTAACCTAAGATCCATTTTGTAGACCCCTGTTGTTAATTTCTAGACATTACCTCAGGATGGCTAGTACCTTTACTCAAGCCTTCAAGTTTGTGGTTATTGTCGCGATTGAGTTGTGAAAACTAAGGACGTCCCCTACCACATGCTATGGCAGATGTTCTTTAATGGAACCAAATAGATCACGACAAGAGCTCTCCTCAAGAGTCTCACATCTACACTCATGACTCTGCCACACCTTCCTCCATCTTGCATTGTTTTTTGGAAGATTGTTGACTTGTGCATCCACATCTCGGGATTCTATCCTGAGCATGTTCCTTTCCTTTTGTTGTTTCTCGACCTTTGTCTTACCAGTTGGTAGCCAAGTAGTAATGTGCATTGCTGTATTACTATAGAAGATACTCTTGTGCGTCGAGATAAACCATTTCGGGATGTCAAAAGAAACAAACTCCAGTACCTTGTCACATCTAGGATCAGGTCAAAGTGTTGTGACATGGGTTAAACTCATAAATTCCCATTATTATGAACATGGGTTTAAAGAAGATGGGGAGGATGGAGATCGTGAGACGGCTAATAGACACGCAGCAAAGGGACACGCTGTTTATCCAGGTTTAGGCCACCGGAGGGAAAACCCTACTCATGCTTGTCTGTTCTTGATTGATGGCGGAACCGAAGGTTACAAGGGTGCGCAGATGCAATCTCGCGTGAGGTGTGTGTATGAAAGTTGGGAGAGAACCTCATTGTTGTGCCCTCCTGGCCTTTATATGGGGAGGCCAGGTCTTGGGTAGGTCGAGTCGGTTACAGATTAGGGTTTGACCCTTCAAGATTCTATCTACAGCTTGGTCGTCCTTTTCAAGGAGTTGAAGTTTCTCTGTGCTTGGGCCATCCAGAGTCTCCTTGGGCTTTGCTTTATCAGAAAGTCTCCGTGTGGGCCTCCGCTGGGCCAGACCGGGTAGGCCAAGGTCAGGTAACCATAGGGAATATCCATGTCAGTAGCCCGGGGTGTTCAGTCGGGAGACTCTGTAGTCTTTCGAGTGCTTTCATCCGAACAAATTTCGAGTGGATATGTTGGTTCATAGGGGTTATTTATATGTGTGCCTGACTCACCCAATGGATCAGGGTCAGTTAACCGTCTTTGGACAAAACAACACGATCTATTTCAGACTCGAGTCCTCGTACTCGAATCCGGAATAATTTTGGCGTAATTCGACTCAAGCCGCTGAGGTCTTACAGGAGTTGAATTATAGTGTTTTAAATTAGTTAACCAACACGTCCATCGGCATTTTTCATCATGCCTGCTGACATGGTATGTTACTAGCAGAGCTCAGTCGAGTGCGATACTAGGCCATCGGATGATATCTGTAGGTCTTATCTTTGCATCATAGGCACAACATCCGAAAGTTCATCACCACAGAGGTCTTTCGGGTGAACATGGATACGGTATCTCTCTTAGCATTAATTTGGGAAAAGTTTCCAAGGTAATTAAAAAAATTATTATGTGTCATCCGAATGATTCATAGGGTGCGCGACCACCGCTCCCTATGTGAATAGCCCCGAGTGTCTGTTCAAGTCATTGACTCAAGCGGAGACTTTAGTTCAGCGGATGCCATCTTCCGCCAATGCTTTTTCGAATGCGCGATTAGCGATCCCTATGGGAGTATCCCCCGAGTCCGTAGTGGATTCGCAGACTTCACGAAGGACTCAAAGCTTTTGAGGAAGTGTTTCAATGTACAAGGGAACCATGTCAATATATAAGGTGCGCGGCCAGCATTCCTTATAGGAGTAGCCCCCGAGTAGTTGGTTGAGTCGTAGGCTCGAGTAAGTACTTTTATGTGCAATCGAAAATACTTAGCCGTTGCTGGCCTTTCCTTTAGATGTTGTCCCTGCCGACGCTTTGTGAGCTCAACCGTCTGCGGCAGCAGAGGCGACGTGACAAGACGATCATGGGTCCCACTTTCTAACTTTGATTTGACTAGTCACATGTAATTTACGCGATAATTACGGCATCTCCTCGATTGCCATATGTAGTGGACGGCGTGCTCGCGACGGTTCGGTAGATGCCTGCCATGTGTATGGTGCGATGAAGGACACGCGTTAGGTCATGGGAATCAACGGTTCTTGTTCATCGTCTTCGTCTTTTTATACCGCATGGGGACCAGGGTAATTTTCCCCTTTCCCTTTGCTTCCATTCTCTCTGTTCGCCATTTCTAGAGCTCGCTCGTACTGCACACTAGATGTTCTTCGTGTTTTTCCCTCTTATTTCCTCCATGCCCATCGCACCGCGACACCAAGATGGGCAAGCCAAAGAAGTCCGCTTCTGCTGCTGCGGGAACAAGCGTTGTCGGCACTGCCAAGAAGACCTCCACCGTCGGCCGCGTCAGTGACAGTGATTGGCGGTGGACAGCGATCAGGGAGGTGGACCCACGCCGCCTGCACGAGTCGGGCCTCATCTCGAAGGAGAAGGGTTATGTCCGCATCCCCGGAGAGGAGGTAACCCCGGACCCACCCGAAGGTTTTTGGGTTATGTTTTATGCTTTCATTATCCGAGGGCTTTCTCTTCCTTCCCATGGATTTCTTCATGGGCTTCTCTTTTTCTATGGGCTACAACTCCACCACCAGTTGTCTCCCAATTCCCTTCTCCACATCGCGTGTTTTATTACGCTTTGCGAGTGCTGGCTCGGCATTGAGCCACACATCGGCCTCGTCAAGGAACTCTATTCCTGGAAGAGGCAATCTAGTACCGGTGGCATTTACGCGCTAGGTGGGTGCGGGATCTCCATCCGCCCTACCGTCCAATTTTTCTCCTTCCACCTCTATGAATACATCCAAGGATGGAGGAACAAGTGGTTCTACATTCATGATTCCAAGCTTGCTGGCCTGCATTATGTTCTAGATCCCTTTGACGCCAGTAAGGTGGTCACCCAAAAGCGCTCCTGGTCAAATGACATCATGGAGGGTGAGACCGCAATGGTGGAGAAGCTGTACCAGCAAGTGAAGGAGTTCCAGCTAGTGCGAGGAAAGGAGGTCTGCGGTGTCGACATCATCCGGACATTGCTCAAGCGTCGGGTGCAGCCCCTCCAATCAAGGGCGTACCCGATGTTTTAATACTCCAGTGCCACCGACCCAACGATAGTGTTAGATGAAGAGATGTCCTCGAATGACCTCATCTGAGCTTTTCGACCCTTGTTGAAGTACAATGCCGATGAGGAGCTGCCAGGGAAGTCTCTGACTGCCCTATTTCTGCCAGGAAGGAAGTTTCCCAGGTGAGTCTCATGCTTGCACGTATTGCGTTTTCGGTTGCTTGTGTCTTAATTTTTTTGATTTTGTCATGTGTATCTATTGCTCCGCAGGAGCTTCAGGTGGAGGATGTGTTGCCTCCCCTTCCGGAAAAATATATGGCTGTGCCAGACAACAGGGATGCGGAGTCTGATTCTACGCTTCCACCTGCACAGTCGCCAACGACGAAAGCTACCGAGCATAGTGAAGGGTTATCTCCCAAGAGGACCCGAAGCGAAAGTTCGGACGGGGCGACGCTACCGATGCCGAGGGCCCCCGCCTTCCTCGAGCGACACACTGGGGATGAAGGTGCGACCTCCCCCATTCCTGTCGTTCCCCTCCAGGCCATGGCTTCTTAGCCACCGGCCAAGAATAAGAAGAAGGATACGCCGGTATTCAACCTCTCCAACATTTCCTCGTGAGTATTGAATAATTTACGTTGTTGGTTGTGTTTCTCCTTGTTGATGCTTTGAGTGACTTGTTTGCCTTTGTCATATCAGGAATTCTTTCTCAGCCGAATCCGTAAAGGATGAGACTGAAGGAGCCATGGTGGAGTCGAAGATGTTAAAGGCGGAACCTGCAACTGCCTCCCCGAACATACCGACCAACTCCAGTGATGCCGCGTTGAGTTCCTCGAAGATGAGGACTCAAACGGTCTTCACCCGGAAGATGCGATCTACTCCTTCGGAGTGTTTGGGTGGCCACATAAGTGCTTTTCCAGTTTTCATGGGCAAGCCCGCGAGCCCTTTTGTTTGTCTGACTTTGCCAATTTATTCTCTATAGTCGTTCATCTGGGACATCAATCGCCTCAGATAGCAATACCTCGCTTTGGAGGATGACCTTCAACAGCTCTGAGGTGATTGTACTTCTTATGTTTGTCTGTGAGTACTGATGAGTACCACTTTTGCTGATCCTTTTCTTGTTGATTGTCGTAGACGAGAATAAGGAGGCTCTATACAAGCTGCACGCAGTCGAAAAGAGTCACAGCAGGCGGATACCAAGGCGAAGGACATTAGGCCTGGCGATGGCAGTGGCAGCTGGCGCGTAGCTGGATCTTCCCCAGATCACCTCTAGGATGCCGGTGGCAGAAGATGGCACTGAGTTAGCCTTTTCTCCTTTTCGCCTCTCGCTTCAAGCATTTTGGCCCGAAGCTCATTGATCTTCTGGCCACATATGCGCTGGAGCAGCGAGTAGCCAAGGAGAAGACCTCGGAGTCCGAAGCTGCTCCGGATGCGGCTGCTTAGGTCTCCTGCGCCATAGTTTTATTTGATAGTATTTTGATTTTTCCTTTCTAGCATGCATGTACTTCTTCATGATGCAGAGATCTGACTATACCACATAGTGGTTGTTTGATGTAAATATATGTGCTTCCTTTGACTGGTGTCAATTTCTTTGATTTTTATACTCTATCACCTGTGCGTCTCTTAGGGTCCTTCAAAGGTTGAACCAGTGATTGCACCTCCTACCTTGACTGGTGCCCGTCCATCATCGAGTGAGGCATCACAGTTGCCTTTGCTACGCGATCGCATCCGAAGCTTGGAGAAGGACGTTCTCATGATCCGCGATCAAGCGGATGTTTGGAAGTCCAAAACTGAGCGGGCTGTTGCGAGAGAGGAATTTCTCCTTGAGGAATTTCGGTAAGTCGGCGAGCAACTCCAATATAAGTCACCGTAGGTTTGTTTTAATTTTCGACCGTGCCTGATCTTTGTGGCTTCTGAGCTGCTGCTTTTGCTTGCAGTTGTTAATATTGTTCCGAAGGAAGAGAATGAGCGAGTTGCAATTCGGCTGAATTGCCTTACCCAACAGGAGTTGGATTCCAGAGTCTTCTTTTGGATGGACCGCGACCGAGGGACTGTTGTCGCGACGGTTCAGGACCGCGTCCACCAAGTGCTTCGGGTGCTGAAGCATGCAAGGTCATCACTCGCGGTTGTCTAGGCTGCGATGTTTCCTCTGGATGCATCTCCCTCCAGCCTCTTAGGGCTGCTGGGAAAATTTCATAGCGTGGATGCCGTGAACGAAGTTGTATGGCATCAACTTGGGTAGGCGTGAAGGAGGCACAAGCGCTTGTTCGGCTGCATCGTTGTGATGTTGACCTGGCCGAAATAGCAGCGAGGCCACCTGTTACTCCGGGTGGTATGGCTTGGGACATGTGTCCTCACTATGCCGCGGTGGCTCATCATGCTTAAGACATCATCGACGTCTTAGACGAGCGAACGAATGTCCTGCTCCAACGTAGTTGAGTCCTATGAGTTGTAAATATAACAATGTAAAACCTGTATATTATCGAGTGGGGTTTTGTTCCCTTGTAAATTTGTATTGGCACGTGGTGCGTTGTTGATTATGATTTGTGCATGTCCTTTTAGTTAGCCCGATGTGGTAAGCTACTCAGGGTGATGCGTTGTTATGATAATCGACGAAGTCGTAAGGTGGGCGCAGCCCCCGAGCGTATTTAAGGATGTAAATGTACACAAGAGAGAAATATTTGGGCCAAGGAACTTAGATTTTATTCACCGTAATGTATGAGGTATAGTGTTCGGCTGAGTATCCTTATTGAAAGTAAAAGACAACTAGGGGTAGAAGCATCGCAGTTGTGCAACGTTCTAGGGGTCAGAGTATTCGACTCCGGACTCGACGTCCTTGAGGCGGTAGGTGTCACCTGGTATTACTTCGATAACCATGTAGAGTCCTCCCCAGGCTGACTCTAGCTTCGGGTGCCCTTTCTGCTTGAGTCGCAGGACGAGGTCTCCTTCGACGAAGGTCCTTGGGCGCAGCCGTCGGCTGTGGTAGTTGCGGAGACTTTGTTGGTACACCTTCAAATGGGCTGCGGAAATGTCACGAGCTTCGTCCAGTGTGTCGGCGGTATCTTCAGGTGTGGTCGATTATTCGGCTTCGCTGTAGGCGATGACCCATGGGGACTTGTAGCGTACCTCGGCCGGCAGCATTGCTTCGGCTCCATATACCATGAAGAAGGGTGTGTAGCTAGTAGCGTTGTTTGCCGTTGTGCGTAGGCTCCATAGGACAGAGGGTAGCTCCTCCACCCAGGCTCCTTCCAACCTTTCGAGTGGGCGTAGCAGCAACTTCTTGATGCCATTGCAGACGAGGCCATTGGCCTTTTCGACTTGCCTGTTGGTCTGTGGATGCGCCATGGAGGCATATGTGAGGTTGATGTCGAGCTCTTCGTAGAAGTCTCGAAACTCCTTCGAGGTGAAGTTCGTGTTGTTGTCCGTTATGATGTTGTGAGGCACTCCGAACCTATAGATGATGGATTGAAAGAACTTAATGGAAGACGCGTTGATTTGGTTAGTGACAGGCATGGCCTCAATCCACTTCATGAATTTTTTGATTGCCACCAGGAGGAAGACATGTCCACCGGGTGAGGACTTCTGCAGCTTCCGACCATGTCGAGTTCCCACTGGGCGAAGGGACGGTCCTTTGGTATGGGCCGCAGCTCTGAGCCTGGAGCATGCGGCTTCTCTGTGAACCTTTGACAGGTGTTGCACTTCTGGACGATGTCCTTGGAGTCGTGCATCACAGTTACCCAGTAGAAGCCAAATCACAGGGCCTTGGCGATGAGGGCGCGGCTGCCCGCGTGGTGGCCGTAGATGCCTTCATGGATGTTGAGTAGGATGCTCTTCATGTCACTATTGGTGACGCATCGCTAGAGCACACCCAAAATACATCGCTTGTATAGCGCGTCATTGATGATGGTGAAGCCCTTTGATCGGCGAGCGATGCGTTATGCGTCCGTCGGGTCCTTAGGCAGTTGTTTGCTCACCAGGTACTTGACGTACGGTTGGATCCATGTTTGCTCGACTGCCAGGACCTGCACGAGGCTCACCAGTTCAACTTCTGTGTCGAGCTCTCCGTGTGCTTTGGCCTTCTCGGGTGGCGTAGCCCCCGAGTGTCCCACAACATCGGCTGTTTCCTTTGGGATTTTTGCTTGATGGAGGGCACGCATATTTGCTTAAGGAATACACCCGGTGGCACTAGGGCGCAGGTGGAGCCGATGTTGGCGAGCTTGTCGGCCTCGTCATAGCCGTCGAAGTCTCCTTCGAGTGAGTTGTAGAGCGCACGATATGCGATCATGTTGGCGCTATGGGCATCGCATTCGTTCATCGTTCTCTGGACGACAAGGTTGGAGTCACCGTAGATGACGAGGCGCATGGCACCACACACTTTGGCCATCCGCATGCTGTGCAGGAGTGCCTCGTACTCATCCTCACTGTTGGATGCGCGAAACTTCATCTCCAGCATGTATCTCATCTTATCCCCTTGAGGGGACGTCAAGATCACCTTGGCTCCTGCTCCAGCCTCGCGCTTGGACCAGTCGAAGTGCATTGTCCAGGACTAGGACATGTTCGGAGTGTCTGGCAGCTGGAGCTCCATCTAGTAGACGAAGAAGTCGAGGAGCACCTGAGACTTGATAGCAGTGAAACGCTCGTAGATGATGTCCCGAGGGGATAACTCGGTGCCCCATAAGGCTACTCTCCATGTACCTTCGGGGTTGTTCAAGATGTTTGACAGTGGTGCGTCGGTGACGATAATGATCTGATGATCCTGTAAGTAGTGGCACAGTCGACGCGCCATCATGAATATGCCGTAGGCGATTTTTTGGTAGTGGGGATACCTTTGCTTTGTTGGTGTTAGTAACTAGCTAAGGTAGTAAACTGGGCACTGTACCTCGTGGGTTTTGTCGTCTTCGGTTCGCTTGACTACGAGGGTAGTGCTGACCACCTGGTTCATGGCTGCGATGTATAGCATCATGGGCTCCCTCTCCTTTGGCGTTACCAGTACTAGGTATGTAGAGAGTAAGCGCTTGAGGTCTTCGAATGCCTCGTCGGGTTCGGCCGTCCACTTGAACTTCTCGGCCTTGCGCAGCAGTTGGTAGAACGGAAGAGCCTTTTCACCCATGCGGATGATGAATATGCTGAGCGCCGCAATTCACCCAGCTAGCTGCTGGACTCCTTTGATGTTATTTGGCTTCTCCATGTATAGTATAGCCCTGATTTTCTTTGGGTTAGCCTCGATTCCTCGTTGAGGGATGAAGTACCCGAGTAGTTGCCTGGACGGGACGCCGAAGGAGCACGTTTATAGGTTTAGCTTGATCTTGTAGCGATCGAGGATGTTGAACGTCTCACGGAGATCGTCAATCAGTGTTCGAGCCTCCTTGGTCTTGATTACTATGTCGTCGACATAGACCTAGACGTTTTGACCGATCTGGCTATTCTGACATGCATGCATGCACCTTTGGTAGGTGGCGCATGCGTTCTTGAGCCAAAAAGGTGTCGTGTTGTAGCAGAACACCCCGACCGGTGTGATGAACACTGTCTTATCTTGATCTTCGACCTTCAGTCATATTTGATTGTAGCCTAAGTAGGCGTCGAGGAAGGAGAGTCTCTCGCATCCTGCAGTTGAGTTGATGATTTTATCAATCTAGGGAAGAGGGAAGTGGTTCTTAGGACAATGCTTGTTAAGCACCGTGAATTCCACACACATCCGCAGGATGTCCGTTTCCTTCTTAGGGACCAGCACGGGGTTAGCTACCCAGGTGCTTTCCTTTATCTCCCTTATGAAGTTTGCGTCGAGGAGTCTGTCGACTTCTATGCCAACTGCTTCAGCTCTTTTTTCGGACAGTCGACGCATCAACTGCCTCACCGACTTTGCATCCGGAAACACATTGAGTGCATGCTCGGCGAATTCCCTGGGAACTCCTGGCATGTCCATAGGACACTAGGCGAAGATTTCCCAATGCTCACGGAGGAATTCGACGAGCGCGAGTTCCTATGCGGAACTAAGGTCGTTGGCGATCAGGGCCGTCCTGGTAGGGTCCGTCGGGTGGACCTTCTCCTTTTTGATGTTGACTGTGGAGTCGAACGACGTGTCTGACGTGTTCTGCCTAGTGACTAGGGGAAGGCTGTTGTCTGTTGACTCCTTTAGACTTGCGAGCTCCTCCTGCATACCAAATGTCTGGGAGATTCTGTTGAAGCCCTATCGCAGCTATCCGATTTGGTGAAGCTTCCTGGGATGATGATGACACCGTTGGGCCCCGGCATCTTGAGCAGAAGATATGTGTAGTGTGGCACTGCCAGGAATCTTGCGAATGCCACTCGCCCAAGGATGACGTGGTACTATGAGGGCCAATCTACCACCTCGAATTCGAGTCGCTCGCGCTCGAAGTTGTTGGGGGTGACAAAGATGATGTCGATCCATATTCTGCCCAGGGGTATATTCCTTTCCCTGGGACGATGCCGTGGAAGGTCGTATCTAACGCCTCCAGGCTGCATAGTGGGATCTGCATAGGTGCGAGTGTGCTAGCAAACATCATGTTGATGTTGTTGCCGCATTCCATGAAGACACGACTCATCTCAAATCCCCCGATCTATGCCTCGAGCACCAGGGCAGAATGACCTGGGCGAGGTATCTGGCGTGGGTGATCCAAATGATCGAATGTGATGCATGACTCCGAGCCTCTAACGTACTCAAGTATGGCTAGAGGAGAGGTGACAGACAAGTTGACCTGGCGAGTGATCGTCTTCTGCACCCTGCTAGTTGGGCGCCCCTTTTGTATCATCATAGCCCCCAGCGGTAGAGGGTATGTATCTGCTCTGTTATTCTGAGACGGCACAGCCGCAGGCTGCAATGGTGCTCCAGACGGCGGAGGTGGAGCTCCATGTGCGATGACTCCTAGGGCGGGGGCGGATCCTGGATTCACTGCCTGGCGCCACATCTGGGCGTAGCCCTAGTGGAGTTTCTGGAACTCCTTGCAGTCCTTGAGCATGTGGTTGTCCTTCCTTTTTCCATCATGCTTGTCGATGTAGAAGTGGATAGTGCAAGGACTGATGGTTTGTCGAGTGCAGATGGCTCGTCATCGGGTTTACGGCGCTGCCATGTTTGTGTTGGCCTCCTACCGTCGTGGTAGTTACCGCCATGATACCTGTTGTTGCGGTTTCCGTCCTCGTGGCGATCAGCATAACTAGCCACGACCGTATCGACCTCCTTGCACTCGTCATAAATGCGCGTTCTTATTTTACCTCGGCGATCGTGTCTGCGGCCGAAGTCATCTTCGTCATCCGAATGTGTTCGGTTGACGACATCCTCACCATCGGCCCAACGATTGGCGATGTCCATAAGGTGATCGATGGTTTTGGGCTTGACGCGCCCGAGCTCCTCTCTGAATTCGCGGAGCCTTATGCCACCGTTGAAGGCGTCTATTGACCTTTCCTCCGAGATGTTCTTGGCGGAATTCTTGATGATGGACCAACATTATATGTGCCAGAAGATGGACTCGTTGGAGCGTTGGCAACAGGCGCGTAACTCCTTGATTGAAGTCGGCCTTTTGCTGGTGCCTTTGAAGTTGCGGATGAAGATGTACGTCAGCTCTTCCCAGCTGCAGATGGATCCGGAGGAGAGGTTGTTAAGCCAGGCTCTGGCCAAGCTCGTCAACTGCAGCTGTAGGCATTGCATAGCTATGTTTTTACTCCCGCCATGGAGTTTGACTAATGATAGATGGTCGTCGAGCCAGATCTTCGGCTCATGCACGTCGTCAAACTTCGGGTTGTCCGACGGAAGTTTGAAGTTCTTAGGCATCTGCGATTGCCGTTTGATCCTGCTAAAGTACCTGGCTCTACAGAGCTCCGTGTCTTCCTCCTCGGACTCCATGGAGCACGCGCATTTTGCGTATGACTTGTCCACCTTGCGCTGTGAGAGCTCGTTGTGGGCGTCGTGGTTGTGGCTCATGCGCCGTGGGCTACGGCGACGCTGCGGCAGGTCATGCCCTTCCTCGTCGGATGAGGGTGTGCGGCTTCTGGTGAACTTTACTGCGACATTTTTTTCGGCTCCGAGTTCACCTCATCATGGAGCACGGCTCCGACAAGTCTGAATCTGAAATCGCAGATTTGTGGATTGCGTACCGTGGATCACCCACTGGTGGCGGGTTTGCTGCCAAGTAGGTGGTGGCCACCATGACCGCATCTTGTGGCGTTTTAGGCATGATGTTGTCCTGCGAGTCCATTGACATGAAGCATGATTCGAGTGCCTTGGTGGCCTCGTGTCTCGCAGAGGGATCCATGCGCTCCATGCGGGGGCGATACTTGCAACCATCATAGCGTTTCGAGGAGGATCCACCAGCGGAGGAGAGCGCAACTCGCCGCATGCTTGACTCGTCAGCCACTCTCCTGTGTTGCTCGAGCTTGTATTGCTTCTTGATTTTTCGATTGTGATCCTTGATGAGGAGCCAGTGGTAGTCCATCAGTATGTCCCAAGGGGTGTCAATCGGCAGGGGATTGGTACCTCGTACGGCCTCTCGCACTCTTGCCCACTGATCGTCATTGAGGTTGATCTCGTGACGTATGCGATTGATACCCTCAGCGTTGTCGGGAGCCTTGTTCCTATTGGGATTGGCCGGGGGTGGTTTGTTTCCTCTGTTCGTGGCATTGGGAGCCCGAGGGTTGGGAGGGGGATTTGGTGGATCGGCACCATTACCAATGTTTCCATAGTGGATGGCCGCGCACATGTAGCAATGGGGGAGATCGTTACTCCTGCAGCTCTCAAATCCGGAACCGTAGGTTCCTTCCTCCGTAGGAGGGTCAGAGAGATCGGAGTTGCAGCTGCTGTCATCTGAATCGCTTTCTAGCGATGGTGTGCCCAGGATACCGATTGGCGGCCTTCACGGGGTAGGTGCGATTGCCGGAGGCAGTATTCGCTCAGGGAGGCGAAGAGTGCTGATCTGTCCCACCTGGAAGCAGAAGCTCCCGAACATCAGTTCGGCTCCGTCACCTACGAAGTCGAAGTTTTGGCGAGTGGACGGTGAAGTCAATGGCTCCGAAGAAGAGGTGGTTCTCCATTGCGTATGAATCGAAGACGGTGGTGGATGGGACCGTCACAATCGCACGATCAGCATCCCCAGTTCCCATAGATGGCGCCAATTGATGAGGGTTAAACTTATCAATGTCCATTGTTATGGACTTAGGTTTAGATAAGATGGGGAGGATGGATATCACGAGACGGATAATAGACAAGCAGCAAGGGGACATGGTGTTTAGCCAGGTTTAGGCCCTCGGAGGGAAAACCCTACTCCTGCTTGTCTGTTCTTGATTGATGGTGGAACCGAAGGTTACAAGGGTGTGCATATGCAATCTGACGTGAGCTGTGTGTATGAAAGTTGGGAAAGATCCTCCTCGTCGTGCCCTCCTAGCCTTTATAGCGGAGACCATGTATCGAGTAGGTTGAGTCGATTACAGATTAGGGTTTGAACCTTCAATATTCTATCTACATCTTGGTCGTGCTCTCCAAGGAGTCGAACTTTCTGCAGTCTTGGGCCATCTGGAGTCTCTTGGTCTTTGCATTATCAGCAAGTCTCCGTGTGGGCCTCCGCTGGGCCGGACCGAGTAGGCCAAGGTCAGGTACCCGTAGGGCATATCCATGTCATGTTGTAATCTGCAGATTAAGAGGCATTGTTTAGTTTCTATTTGTTCTACCTTAAAGTATCACACTCTTCCAAACTAGGAGGTCGTGCTCAGTTTCATGATCCTCTTAATGAAGTGATGCTCCTTCACATATTTTCACACCCTTCCTATGAGTTGATTGTTCTCATGATTGTTGCGTGTGTGTAATGTTGTGGCCATCCGAGATTATAAGCAATTATTATTTCTTTGACCTCTAGGGACATTTGTGTCATTCTTAGCGTGATGGTTAACCTATCACTAAGCGAAGTTTGACTATGCTACCAAGTCTGCTATTTTAGTGCACTCTCTTCGGTCAAAGAGTTAGACTTGTCCCTGATGGCGTGTTGTTGATGTGGGAGATTCTTCTTCTTTAATTCCCCAGCAACGGTGCCAGAAAACAGCTTGATGCACTCAGATCAATGTAGAGCATCGTTGGGAGACCCCAAGAGGAAGGTATGATGAGCACAGCAGCAAGTCTTCCCTCAGAAAGAAACCAAGGTTATCGAACCAGTAGTGACGAGGTTCGATCTCGTCAATGCACATTGTTATGGACTTGGGTTTTGGAGAAGATGGGGATGCTGGAGATTGCGGAACGGTTAATAGACAAGCAACGCGGGGACACGAAGTTTACCCAGGTTCATGCCCCTGGGGAAAAACCCTACTCCTACTTGTCTGCTCTTGATTACGGAGGAACCGAGAATTACAGGGGTGCGCGGATGCAATCTGGCGTGAAGTGCGTATGAGGTGAGTTGAGGCCCTCCTCGCCGTGCCCTCCTGGCCTTTATATAGATAGGCAGGACTCAGGCGTAGGTCCAGTCGGTTACATATTAGGGTTGTCTCCTTTGAAATTCTATCTACTCTAGTCTTGTTCTCCAAGGATCCGAAGGCGTCATGGGCTTGGGCCACCCGAAATCTCCACATGCCGCGTATCTTATCGTGGGCCTTCCTTGGGCTGGACTAGGTATGCCAATGTTGTGTACCTGTGGGGTATAACCATGTCAAGTTGGAGGAAGGAAACGACTCAAAGATGTTTCTAGCAACTTGGAAACCTGCACAACACAAACTGAAGACTTTTCCCCAACGAACAGTGAGGTTGTCAATCTCACCGGTTTGCTGAAAACAAAGGATTAACTGTATGGTGTGGAAGGTAATAGTGGTTTGAAGAAAGTAAATAGTAACAGTGGAAGATGTATCAATGGTAAAGATTGGACCGGGGTCCATAGTTCACTAGAGGTGTTCTCCTTAAGATAAACAAACATGGCATGCTAGGTAAACAAATTACAGCAGGGCAATTGATAGGACTGAGCAAGGCATAACAATGCAATACTAGAAATTCATGATCCTATGAGATTTGATTGGGCAATACAACAAGATACATGGACCGCCATCTAACTGCATCTATGACTAGTAATCCACCTTCATCTTATCATCCGAACCCCCTCCGGTATTAAGTTGCAAGCAACGGATAACTGCTTTTAAGTAAAGTGTGTAAGGTAAACAATCCACTTGTTCCATGAACAAGAGACCATTGTTTTCTCCCTAGTAGCAACAACACATCTACAATCTTAGATATTTCTGTCACTTCCCTTATATTAAATAGAGGCATGAACCCACTATCGAGCATAAATACCCCCTCTTGGAGTCACTAGCATCTACTTGGCCAAGATAGCTACTAGAAACGAAGAGCATGCAAGATCCAAACAACACAGACATGATAGAATAAATAAGACAAAAACATTAATCAATCTGACATAGTAATCTCAATATCCATCGGATCCCCGCAAACACAACATGCATGATTACAAATAGATGATCTTTATCATGAACGGATCTCACAATATCTAAACATGGTAGCACAAAGGAGGAGATACAACCATCTAGCTACTACATGGACACGTAGTCCAAGTTGGAACTACTCACGCTTCATACCGGAGGCTAGCATGATGAAGAAGAAGGCTTCCGGGATGATCTCCCCTCTGGCAGTGTGCGGGAAGAGCTTCACATCCCCCCATCTAGGGACGATGGTGGCGCCGGCTACGGCTATTTCGTGGAATATTGATCGGGTGCATAGTGTTTTGGTATCGGGGGGTCTTTACATGCGAAGAGGCGAGGCAGGGGGCAGCCAGGGCGACCGCACCCCCCCAGGCGCGGGCTAGGGTTAGCCACGCGGCCAGGGGGTGTGGCCCCCTAGTGGATCCCCTTTTTCACGTATTCTGGCTCCGTGTTCCCCACGGTAAAATATTGACTTTGGGTTTTGTCCCGTCCAATTCCAAGAATATTGATTTTCTGCCTTTTCTGGAATCAAAAACAGAAGAAAACAGGCAACTGGCACTATGGCATCTTGTTAATAGGTTAGTCCATAAAAACATATAAAAACACCTCAAAGTGTAGACAAGGCAGAGCAAAGTAGATACTAAACAAGCATGGAACATCAAAAATTATAGATGCGTTTTCAACGTATCAAGCATCCCCAAGCTTAACCACTGCTCGTCCTCGAGTAGGTAAGTGATAAAAAGAATAATTTTTGAGCTGACACGCACCACCAAAATCAGGATCAAACTATTTGCAAGCACTGAAAGCTGGGATTAAAGAACTCTAAACATGAGCATGAAAGATGGAGTTCAAACAGTAAGACAAAGTAACTATGCATGCACCATGAAAGGTTACAAACAAAGATCATGAATAACAATGCATTGAAAGATGTTTGTTTGTATCACATATAGAAAACATGGCATAGTGGCATTCAGCTTGTCCCTCATGGAGTAGCAAATAGATACATAGGACACCTTCAAAGTTCATAAGAGTGACTACATACAAATAGCACAAGAACAAGCAATATCAACAATATGCATCAATCAATAAGTTTTGGGACAATGCAGATAGAACTAAGAATGGCAACTATGCTCTCTTAATTGGTGCCTAAGGATAGAACGTGAAGAATCAATAATGGTGGAAGAAAGGCCCTTCATAAAAGGGAAGCTGGGATTTCAAGTTTCATAAAGATCTTCCAAAAATTATGGTACTTGTTAGCTTTCAGCCCTCATTACCCCTATCATAATCATCTTGAAGTGATTAAGGTTAAAGTGAACAAACTATGGAGTATATGCTTGACAAAGTATAAGTTGGCAATATCATGTCCCTTGAATATGAGGGATGCTCCTCATGCTACTCAAGTTTAGTTACTTGCAAGTTCTTGTCATAGTAAGTACATGTGTAACATAGAGAACCGCCAACAGAGTACCCCTTGCACATGATACAGGAGCTATCCCAAAAGAAAAATGACAAGGCAAGCAGACAATGAGCATCTCAGCAATCTTCTTATTTACCATGAAAAAATGGTGCTTTTTTCTCTCTTTCCTCTTTTCTCATATTTTTTTCTTTTTCTCAATCTCCTTTTCTATCTCTTTTATTATAAGAAGAATGCTTCATAGATTGCTCATTATGGTGATGCTGCAAGTTTCCACCATGATTAGGCATGGATTAGGCTAGCGGCCCAGGCGTTTCTCTAACACACCTACATAACTCCATGGACTTACAAGCTCCCCTTTCATTTCACACCAACGACATCCATAGACAAAATAGCATGATATCAACTGGGTACAATGTACATGTGCAATGTTGAAAGCGTTCCCCATGACATCATGGTTTTGCTAATCCCAACGTATAAGTGCAAGAATATACAACATAGATGACACAATAGTTCAAGTTTATTAGGGGCAAGAAAAATAAAGTGTGCCATCAAGTTCGTGAGAGTTTTAATCACTAAGTCTTCATATAACAAAGATAGTTTTTAACTGGAAGATAGATGAAAACAAGAATATACTTGGAATGGTGTAACACACCTTGCATAGGAATTTATAGTGGACACTTTGGAATAACTTGGTTTCTTGGGAGTTGGATACATGAGTAGAGCTTACTCATACAAGTGGAGGCTAGCAAAAGACGGGGAGCGACCAACTAAGAGAGAAATAATGGCCATAATCATGCAAAGCGACAAAACATTACTAATCAATCTCATGTCCCTTGAATACGAGGGCCGCTCCTCATGCTACTCAAGTTTAGTTACTTGCAAGTTCTTGTCATAGTAAGTACGCGTGTATCATAGAGAACCTCCAACAAGGTACCCCTTGCACATGGTACATGAGCTATCCCATAACCAAAATGAACAAGGCAAGAAGACAATGAGCATCTCAGCATTCTTCTTATTTACCATGGGAATATGGTGCTTTTTTTGTCTCTTTCCTCTTTTCTCAATATGTCTATTTTTCTCAATCTCCTTTTTTATAAGAAGAATGCTTCATAGATGTCACTATGTGATGCTACAAGTTTCCACCATTATTAGGCATGGCTTAGGCTAGCGGCCTAGACGTTTCTCTAACAGACATACATAACTCCATGGACTTACAATCTCCCCTTTCATTTCACATCGACGACATCCATAGACAAAAGAGCATGATATCAACTGTGTACAAAGTACAAGGGCAAGGTTGAAAGCGCTCCCCATGACAACATGGTTCTGCTAATTCCAACGTATAAGTGCAAGCATATACAACATAGATGACACAATGGTTCAAGTTTATTAGGGGCAAGAAAAATAAAGTGTGCTATCAAGTTCGTGAGAGATTTAATCACTAAGTTTTCACATAACAAAATACTTTTTAATTGGAAGATAGATGAAAAGTAGAATATACTTCGAATGGTGTAACACACTATGCATAGGAATTTATAGTGGACACTTTGGAATAACTTGGTTTCTTGGGAGTTGTAAGCATGAGTAGAACTTACTCATACAAGTGGAGGCTAGCAAAAGACTAGGAGCGACCAACTAAGAGAGCAATAATGGCCATAATCATGCAGAGCGAAAAAACATTACTAATAAAAGCATAGAGTGGTACTACAAGTCAAGGACTAAATGATCATAGAGGCTATGCTGACTTGTTCATAGTCATAACATGGTGTGAGAATGTGCCAAGTCAACCCAAATAAAGCATCAAAGGAGAATACCACAATGTTATTCTTTTGTATGCTAAAACAACGCATGATTCTTTCAAGGCACATTAAGCAATCCTATTTGTTTGGAGCAAGTAATGCTACAGCAATAATCACTAAGAATAAGGTCAAAACAACATCTAGCATGACATGCTAAATTCTAAGTCACAGTCAAAGCAAGCTCCTCTTGTACTACTCAAGCAAGAACTTTCTACTCCTCTCCAACACCAATCAACTTATTTGAAACAACACAGCGAGAACGGGGGTCCAAACTACTTTATTAAATCAAACTAAGAAAAATAAAACAAAAACTAAGATGCTCCAAGAACAACACAACAGTGCATGAAACAATAAAAACGAAGTGTCTAGAAAGACTTGAGATTTTTATTGATGAAGAAGGGGATGCATTGGGCATCCCCAAGCTTTGACGCTTTTACCTCTTGAATATTTCTTGGGGTGACACGGGTTGGCATCCCCAAGATTGAGATTTTGTCCATTCTTCATCTCATTACATCATTCTTTCTCTACACCTAAAAATTTTCCTTCATACAAAACTTCAAACAATCTTCATTAGCAACATTAGTGTATTAAAAAGATAATAGACCTTTAGTTTTTAGTTTCAAAACATCAAAACTTTCACTAAATACACAAGCTACTTTAGAAATTCCCTCAAAAATATCAATTTCCCAAAAACAACCCACAAAGGAATCAATAAGAAGCAAATGCAAATAATGGGAGAAATCTGTCAAAACATACCCGCAGGTAGAAACCGATTTTTTCGAAGACCTTCTATTGATCAAATCAAAAAGTGTTGAACTTATGAAAGTTAGATAACATACTAAGGGATGTATTCAGAAATTATCAGCTCAATCCGACTTACAGAAATTTTACGCGAATATTTACGGTGGAGCAGAAAAATCTATTTTGGGACAGCAACTCCCCAATTCTTACTTTCATCTCATTAGAGGTTATTCTTGGCACAAAAATAAAATAAAAAGTATAAGGAGAGGTCATTACTGAATTAATAAATTCCAGGACTCAAGAAAACTCTTGGGTTATCTCCGAACAAGTACTTTTCTTTAATGCCTTTAAGTTAGGCTTGATAGTTTGAGAAGATGCTCACATAAGAAATATGAATTGAAGTCAAAGAGAGCATCAAGAATAAAAATCAAAACACATTTAAGTCTAACCCACTTCCTATGCATAGGAATCTTGTAAAGAAATAAGTCATGAAAGCACAAAGCAACAAGCATAGGAAAGCAAAACAAGTGCAACTTCAAGATTTTCAACATAATGAGGGGAAACTTAATATTGTTGAGATACAAAAGACCATGTTTACCTCTCTCATAATAACTTTCAGTGGCAACATGAATAAAATTAACAATATAACTATCACATAAAACATTCTTATCATGAGCCACATGCATAAAATGATTATTACTCTCCACATAAGCAAAAGCATTCTTCTTAATTATAGTGGGAGCAAATTCAACAAAATAGCTTATCATTGTTATTCTCATCACCATAATCATATTGGAGGCAAATTGTAATCAAAATTAATTTTCTCATCAATAGTAGGTGGACTGAAAATATCATATTCATCATTGTAATCATCATAAATTGGAGGATTGGTATCATCATAAGCAATAGAATAGCTATTTTCCAAAGCTGCGGAACTAAAATGATCATTTTCATCAAAACTATCTTCCCCAAGCTTAGACGTTTCCATAGCATTAGCAATAATGGTGTCCAAAGAATTCATACTAATAACATTGCTATTAGCATGTAAATAAAGTTCCATAGGTTTTTTAATTTTATCTTCAAACACTTCATGTCCTAACTCGAGATAAATAGTATAAAGCTCTCTAATTTTGTTGTTGTTTTCCATTAAGCCTAACTAGTGAAAACAAGAAACAAAAAGATAAAATTGCAGGATCTAAAGGAAATAACTTCGAGCAATCACACCGGAGGATGTGAGTTCCTTTTACCTTACCTCTCCGGCAACGGCGCCAGAAAATAGCTTGTTGTCTACGCACTTCTATTCTTGTAGACAGTTGTTGGGCCTCCAAGTGCAGAGGTTTATAGAACAACAACAAGTTTCCCTTAAGTGGATTACCCAAGGTTTATCGAACCCAGGGAGGAAGTGGTCAAAGTTATCCCTCTCAAGCAACCCTGCAATCAAGATACAGGAAGTCTCTTGTGTCCCCAACACACCTAATACACTTGTCAGGTGTATAGGTGTAACACCCTCAGATCGGCCCTATGCAAGTCTTAGCGATTCCCGCCAAACCCGCATAGAAACGATTCAAAGGCGCCCACCAGGCACTTTCATGCGGGTGGAAAATGAAGTAATACCATTACACATTAGTCCACGATGGAACCCACCGAACAGATATATACAACAATGACTCCATGAGTCAAGAATACAGATATACAGTACAAAGATTCAAATCACCTTGAAAACGATACAACGTCCGAGTATGGACAAGATGCAAATCGAGCTAAGAGCCCTGAAGAATAACCAATGACGTCCATAACCCTGCCAAGGCCAAGCCGGAAGGGTAACCGTGCTAACGACGTCGATCTCAAACCTGCTTAAACAAAAGGTGTGCCGACAAAGGGCAAAGGAAAAGGAGAGCGGTCAGTACTGAGGCCAGTATACGGCGAGACTAGAATTTGACGGTCCTCGCCTACATAGGTATGGTGGACTGAAGCGGCAGCGGAGCATGTGCTAAACAACCTATAGATACTCAATACATTTGTCGGCTAACAGAGAGAGATGAGAAAGACCTATTCAGATCCAACCTGATACTATCACCAAACATACCCATCCTGGTATTTCCCCCTCGAGACCAAACAAGGAAGTCAAGCCGAGGAAACTCACGCGGTTGGCAGTTTTATTCATTTCGTTTTAGTTGCGGCAATTACTAGTCAGATATATATAGCTGGGATCATCCTGATATAATAAGCAGTGGCAGTTTTAATTAACCATTCCATTGTAATTGCAATACCTACTAGTCAGATACATATAGCATGAGGCATCCCAAAACCAGCAGTTGTTGGCACTTTTATTTAGCCATTCCATTATAGTTGTCTATGATCGAGATACTGTGCTCCAAGTCGTCCATAACCGCGGACACGGCTTTCAGAAAGTTTTACCCTACAGGGGGCACAAATAGCAACAAACGCAAGATCAACCTCGGAAAAACCAAATGAAAACCCAACGAGACATCATGACAAAGAAATCGCAATATTCATATAATATTTCAGGGGGCCACCCCACCAGGCTACCCGCTACGAAGTTGGCCGGCTCCGAGACGGATCCAGAGGTTTGTGCCGACGGTTGTAAACGACTGGGAACCCGAAAGTGTGGATGGGATTGTCGATACCGCGAAAACGTGGCACAAGGTTCTAAAACAGTACAGGCGCTCCACGCGCAATAGTAAATAAAGCATGGCATACTCATGGCATAATTACAGGATAGTAATAAAGCCCCAATCTACTTTGTGGCCCCAAGAAATAAGATATGACTCAAGCTCATGCTAAGGGGATTCATGGGCCCACATGCGGATAGTGCGAATATTCAAGGAACAGGTATCAAGTACTCGGGGTCCTACGGGACACAAGTGGACGGTTAAAAATGAAATAACATCTATTGCCCACCTGTGCCTCTGCATTATTTACCTACTTCAATTATAGTTATTAAACGGTAATTACAACCATGATCATCTCCAACATTAAGCATGAGGCATTTCTCCAACAACTGTGAAACATCGATGGTGCAAAGCAACACCTGTGCAAGCAACTACGACTCGCAAGGCCAACTATCTACCAAACAATAGGTAATGTCCAAGGAAATATAATGGCTGCAAGGGATATCACGGATACGACAACTAGAGCATCGTAACACAAATATCAATAGATCAATAGGAGGAAATAAAAAATATGAAAGTAAAATAGGTAGAAAGGGGGATAATGCTCGCCTGAAAACTTTGCCGAAGTTTCATAACCGAAGAACTTGTCGAAGCTCAACACATCTCATCGTCCTATCCGAGAAGAAGCAAACACTAAAAGGAACAAGCGATGCAACAATTACAACTAATGCGGAAGAATCGGCATGATCATGATATGATGCATGGCATGGCAAGTTAATGATGCAAACTATCTCGAAAAGGTATTAGGGGGCATTGCACATTAAAGATATAGCATTCATGAGGCATTATTAATAAGAAACAATTAGTTTTCAATTTTATTTATCATGTTTTTCTTGCATAAACAGTACTGATTATAAAACTGCTCTTAATGCATGATACAAATGATAACATGGATATCATTGTTGGAGAGGTCTCGCCGCGCTGATCGATTTTTACATATTATTTATCGAATTCGGAGTTACGGATTTAAAGTTATGCAATTATTAAGAAATGACATTTATTAGCAATTAAATTATTTCGAAATTTTAAAATGTTCAAATGGTATTATAAATAGCATAAACAGATTCCTCATATTTTTCTGATTCAAAAACATATATTATACTTAATATTTGGATTTGTCATTTAAACAATATTTAAAGTCATAATTATATTAATGAGGGGTCAAAGTCAATGGTTTGACTAGATAGAGTTGACTCTGGTCAAATTTGAAAACACATATGAATTCATATTCAAAAATAATTCACTTTTCCTTCTATAAGTTTCTTCATATTCAAATTATTTCAAAAGTTATGTTTGAATTTGTGTTTAAATAATTTTCTGGAATTTTTTTGTTGATTTGGAAAATAACCCTATACTTTCTGTACTTAGGCAGCGGCTAGCCATTCTGAATGACATGTGGGGCCCTGCACTGGCGGCCACTGCGTGAGGGTGAGACAAGTGGCTTAAGGGGACGGGGTTCAAAAACCACAGGGGCCTTTTTATAAAACGTTCCGGAGGTTGTCAGACGAACTGAATTTTAGATCTAAGATTTTGACAGAAAATTGGTCTATGTTCAAATGAATATGGCGATGAATCAGTGAGAAATTTGAAGATTTCGTAAAAACAAAACTTCTAGATCTCGAAAAGAGCTATGACATTGCAGAATAAAGTTTCTTCGTAGTAAGTTTGTAAGGGCCGGAAAAGAGGGACAAACAGAGAAGATTTAGTTTTAGATCCAGAATCAGAATTTTTCGTATCAACTTCGGCTGACGATTTCTTCGTGCTCAGACCGCCAAATCGACCTCCGTTTGAAGATCTGGAAAGCTGATTCTTCGGAGAACAACTTTTGTGTTCGGAGTTTTAACGAAGCAGGATCACACGCGCCGGGAAAAATTAAAGAAATGTGATCTGGGAGATGTACATGTTGTGTGTTGTCGCTGTACCCGCGCGTGCAGCGAACGGTTGTTGTTTCTTCTGTTCGTTAGGAACGCGAGCGCGGAACTGCAATCTCCGGCGCCGATGGCAAGCTACAGGGCAGCGGAGAAGAATTGGAGGAAGGGGAAGATGCGGGGAGCTCACCTCGTCTGATTCCCGAAGGAAATAGAGGAAGGGACGGCCGGGGGCGACCTTGGTGATGGCAAAAGAAGTGGGTCTTCTCGGAATTGACATGGCGATGGAGGGAAGCAGCTCTGACTGCTCCGGCTCCCTCATGGCGAGTCTGCTCGACGCAGACACGAGCGACGTCGTGACCCCGTGGCACGTCTGCTCCGGTTTGTTATCCTGGCGGCGGCGCGGTTAAACCCTCTCTCTCCCATGCTCCGATGTAGGTGAGAAGGGATGGGAAGAAGGGGAAAGCGGCGGCACTGCAGAGAAGAATAGCCACAATATATTCATACATGAGCATATATTCATACATGAGCATATATTAAAACAATACCCATATGGAAGCTTGACAAGGAATTATACTCACATAGCTTGCAAAGGTGGCCATGTGGCTCCACATAATCCATATTCTGAGAAAAATATATATCATATATGGAAGAATGTAGAAATAGAAGTGGATCCATCTTGCTACATATGGGCTAGACATAAAGACCAAATAAATGCAATTGCCCGTATATAGTTTGGATGGTGGAATTATAAGGTGATGACAAGAAAGGTGGTGGAGTGGTAAAAGATATGCCCCCAACTCAACTTGGGCATCAAGCAATATATCAAAAACCAACTACAATATATCAAGAGACAAATACAATTAATAAGAATACAAATGCATATGAAAGAAGAACCAAATAAGAGGGGTTTTATATGATGCACAAATGCAAGGTGGCATGGTGACATGAGCATGATGTAATAATGATGCAATGAATGACATGTAGAAAGTAGCAAATATATACTAGGCAAGTAGAATTGCAATTGTTAGACAATTGGGATGCTAGAACTCTCCCCCACTAAACAAGAATCTCGCCCCGAGATTCCTAGGAAAGAAATCTTCACGATCCCATGTAGCTCGTTCAAGGGGATGGTGCGACGACTGCGCCTTGCCAAATGTAACATCCCAAAAATACTAAACTTAGATCATCAAACTCTAATCCTCAAAATTAGGGTTAACAAAAACTTTTCTAATTAAAATTATGAATGCATGCATATGTGTATGCATTGATTTTGAAATTCTTTTAAACCACCTTGTTTGATTCTTTCATTGCTTGTAAAATGTTTCTTAGGTGAAATAAACATCATCTAAAACATTTCCCACCCTTTTCCTAAAGACAAGTAAATCAAAACAAATATATAAAAGGAATGGTCATTTTGACCAATTTAACTCTCATGCCTACTTTGGCTGTCTCAAACTTTCAACACCTAACAGAAACTTTTCTGGATCTTTGCACCCCTTGAATGTACTCATAACAAAGTATCAAGGCCCACTTTGTGATCATCCAGAAACTTTCAAATACATAGTTTAAATGACTATTCAAAATTGAATCTTTATCATATGGGAAGATTCCACTTTTTCAAAAACCACTCAAACAAGCTCAACTTTCAAAACCCAAGCATCTGCAGACTCACCAGCACCAATCTAGCAAACCCACCAAAAATCATTTCAAAATTCAAAACTTAATTTCATGCGGCCATTTCATCAAACAGGTTGCAGACACAAATCAAACAAACATCAAACACTATTGTGAGCAGTGATTCTTGCCTAACTGGTTCCCTATTTAGCTCACAACCAGCTTAGTAGATCATCTAGTAAGATTAACCAATCACTAGCACCACTGTGAGCTTGCCATTGCCATCAATGGTGAACAGCCGAGCACACCCTTGCCACCCCATAGTCGACAGCAAGCTAGGAGCAGCAGCAAGCCTAGCCAGCATGTCTTGGAGGCAGCCCACCGTCCATCGCCACTCACTGTCCCAGCCGCGAGCATTGCCAAGCCCTGGACCACATGCACAGACCGCGCCCAGACCGCCAGAGACCATGCTGAGCGTGCGCCAGAGCACCACCCTCGACCGAAGCCCACAGACCGCGCGCCGCCCTCGCCGCGTGCATACATAATCCCCACCGACCCAGGAGACCGCCAGACATCCCCGTTCGCCGCCCCATGACGCATAGCCACCGCTCGCCGTCGAAGACGCCGCCTCTTCCGCGCAGAGCGTTGCATGTTCCAGACCAAACCGCACCGCCCCACGCCTCAAAACCATGTCCTTGAGCATCGCCAGGAGACACCGCACCGTCCCCTACCTTCGCCCATGCTGATAGCCGCCTGTACCATCGCCCCCGACGAGCTCACCGTGCGCCCCGTCGGTCCCCTCAATCTACTATAAATAGAGGCCACCCCCGCTCGATTTCTTCACACCATCTCACTCCCCTCTCCTTACTGATCGTGCCACACCGTTCTCAGAGCAAGGCGAGCACCACCTCGCCGGAATTTCACCGGAGCCCGCCGCCTCTAGAGAAGAAGGGAGTCAGCGATTGGAGCCGCCCCAGGAGAATCCACCGGTACCAGGAGATTCGCCGTCATCGACTTTGTCGTTCGCCTGCCTCGCCAACCCTCACCAGCACCCCGGTGAGCCCCCATCACCCCTCACTGGCCGCGCTAGGTTTCGTTCTCGCCGGTGTTGTCTCATGTCGACGATGACTCCCAGCCGTTGGATTAGAATCAGATCAAACGTCCCACGTTGCCCTATACCGCTTCGCCCAGCCCCGTGTCATTGACTAGTGGGGACACCCACTTAAGCAGCCCGCGGGAGCACTGCGCTTAGCAGGCCGGCCCATTATCTTTTCCCGCGCAGCCCAGTGATTTGAATTAGATCTTTTTCTTTTTAATTCAAACACACTTCTGTACCCATTTTCAAAAATCAATCCAGATCGATTCAGTGCACCATTTTGAATGAAACCAATTTTGTTGGAAAGGTATATGAATGCTGAATCCAAGCCCGTTGGATTCAAGTCATTAGGATCTGTAGATCATCCATAGTAAAAATAACAAGGCAGAAGCTTTTCTGCATTCAAACATTTTTCAAATTTAAACCATAATAGCTTTTGAGTTGATTCCAAGTCTCAAAAATCACATTGAACCATACCTTTCAGCATATATAAAAATATATAGGTTTACTTACAGAAATAATGTTCAAGTAATAAAAGAATGCTACATAGTCATTTCTAGTCACTTTATTTAATTAAAATAAAAGGGTAAAACCTTATTAAATTATGACACCACTTTAAATCACATTCCCATGGACTACAGTATGTGGTGATGACATGTGTCAACATGATCCCATGATGGGTTTGGAGAATATTAAATCTTAAGTAGTTTTTCAATGAGTAGAAATTACTTTTCTAAAAATTAAAGGAATTAAACCAAGCCTTAACCTTGTAATGTTAGAAATGATGCTAGATCATCTGTAGGACCCTTGTGTGTGATGATTCCAAGTAGTTAAGTATTTTTTGGTGATTGTGTACCTCGTATTTATTCATAGACGCTAGTATCGACCAAGGATACGAGGAGGAAGGAGGATACTACGAAGAAGAAGCCGAGGAGGACTTCAACCACTGCTCTGCACAAGGCAAGCTAGTAACCTTGCAAGATAACACTTGCAATTTATCAAGATTATATTGACACTGATGCAAGCCTAATACTACTAGTTGAATGTGCAAGCTGAGACTATACCTATGTAAACCACTACTTGTTACTATGCCTACTATATGCCTTAAGCATATGTGATCATATCCACTTGATAAACCAATCCTAGTTTTACTTGTAAGCTTCTTACTTTATTTCTTTATCAAAGATCTTACTTAGAGTTTGCTTAAGAATTTGGTAGATACTAGAAAGTTATCTGAAGGTTGCATAAAGAGCATAAAATTTGTCCTAAGTTAGAAACCTTGATATCATCCTAAGATATAAGGTTGTACTTAGTTGAAACTCCACTAGTTTACCACCCCTCATTATAGTACTACCCCCACTTGTAGATGCTAGTGCTAAGCATAAAACTTGATCAACTTTAGATGGGAATACTTGGTGAAAATGGTTATGAAAACCTTGGAATGATGGATCATTCTATTGAAATGTTTTGGACATGTGTTTCCAAACACTTGATGATTTTGGTGATGAAAATGTTGAGGCATGAGCCTTAGCCTTCTATAAAACTGATGGTTGTCTGGATGCGATACCATTCCAATTTTATCGTACAACCACAATACCCGAAGATTGGGTAGGGCTTGACTGGAAACTTATATACCTTAGTATTAGTTCCCTCACGGCCAAGGTCTGAGCTGAGGCTACCTTGTGAAGATTGTCCACCTATGCAGTACCCAAGATGACAGTTGGTCATGGTTGGGAGGCCAAACTCACAGGAGAGGTGCTTATTCTAGGGCGTGTAATTGAAAGGTTAGGATTGATTATCCGCATACTGAGTATGGTGAATTCAGGATTTGTTCCTGACGGATGTATCGAATGTTGTGGTGAAAGTGTACAATCTCTGCACAGTGTCAAACTATTCGAATAGCCGCATCCGCGGTTATGGACAGTTGGAGTGGCCATACTGTTCCCCCGTCAGACTTTTCAAAATGACTTGTGAAATGAATTGAGACTTTGACTTGACCACAGGAGAGTTGTGACATGAGTTACAAGATCCCACTAAAGAGTTATACAATTTTGACTAGCTTTGGAACTTAGTAGAGATAAATCTGGCTTTTGCAAAACAACCCTAGAGCCTAGTGTCCTATTATCCAAAAAAAACCATTTACCTGTTAGTATTAGTTTGCGAGTACTTAAAGAGTACTCATGGCTTTGTCCATGGCTATTCCCATGGCCAGACTATGAAGAGGAGTACCTGGAGGATGGACCCTAGGGAGGTTACGACAACTAGGATCATCTCCCATCGTCAGCATTGCCTATGACCCTGAAGATGGAGCTTCGCCTACGCTACCGTTATTATTACGTATTCCGCTGCTTGAAGTTGTATTAAGAACTGGATCATGAGATCCCTATTTGTGTAAGAACTTATGTACCGTTGTAATGGATGATGTACTATTGTATCCAATTCTGTTATGTCTCACCAAAATGGTAATCCTGGGATTGCGATGTGTAGCATCCCAATTGTCTAGCAATTGCAATGCTACTAGCCTAGTCTAGATAATGGCTACTTCAAATATATAATTGTTGCATCATCATTATATCATGCTCATGTCATCATGCCACCTTGCATTTGAGCATCATATAAAACCCTTTTTGTTTTGGTTCTTCTCTCATATGCATTGTTAATTGTATTTGCCTCTTGATATTGTATTTGGTTCTTGACATATTGTTTAATGCCCAAGTTGAGTTGGGGGCATATCTTTTATTAACTCCACCACCTTTTCTTTCACCACCTTATAACTCCACCATCCAACTAAATGTGAGCTTTGCACTTATTTGGGTTTTGCCTCTAGCTCATGTGGGTTGGGATGGATCCAATTCTTTTCCACATGCTCTCATCTTGGCATCATGATGCTTTCACATTAGTGATATATGAGAGCCACATGGCCACCTTTGCATGCCTTGTGGGTGGAACCCTTTTTCCTAGCTTCCATATGGATTATCATGGAATTATGCTCATGTTGGAATATTTTTGGGACTATTAATCATCTAGTGGAACATACACACTAGCATGTCCCATTTTATTTCAAACATGGCCATCTCCAACTACTCCACATGGGGCATCCTTTCATTTCTTTTGCTTGGCTTTATTCCACTTTTGGAAATGCAAAGGAACAATGCCATGTTTAATATTATTGTTTTCACAAGAATAACATGGCATTAAATTAGTTTTGCATGGGCCATGCAAGTACCACCTTTTGCTTGTCATTTGGATTTTATTTGATTTTTGAGTGGATCATCTCTATCTCTATCCTTTCTTTTGGCTTGATCTATGTTGATATTGATTAAACTCTATCACCACATCCCTCTCTTTTTCTTGTCTTGATCTTGTTAGAGCTTGTCTAGAGCATGCTTGATCTTGTCAAAATGACCTCTCCATCTAATCTCTCCTCTCTCTCTAAACCTCTCTCCTAATCTATATCTAAGCTAAACCCAAACCCTACACCTAATCCACATGTCCTTGTTTGCTCTAGTTTGGGAGCATGCAAGTTTCTAACAAACCCTAGCTCTCACCCTCTCTCTCTTTTCTCTGTCTAGGTTCCTCTCATCACCATACCCCTCTACCCCATCCTCTCTAAACCACCCCATCTAACCTAACCCTAGCCTTCCTCTCTCTCGGCCCCACCTGGCCACCCTGGACCCACCTAGCTACCACCACCCCAACCAAACCCTAGCTAACCCAAGTCCCAACCCGAGCCTAGCTCCAAAACCCTACCCTAGCCCGAGCCTCCCCTCTCCTCTCTTCTTCTTTTCTCTCTGCCGAGCAGTCCCACCCCG
Source organism: Avena sativa (assembly GCA_916181665.1). Taxonomy (NCBI): domain Eukaryota; kingdom Viridiplantae; phylum Streptophyta; class Magnoliopsida; order Poales; family Poaceae; genus Avena; species Avena sativa. Next base: position 136,975,081 of record OV702295.1, read on the forward strand.
AGCCTACCTCCTGGCCTCACCCTACCCCACCTGGACGTCCCCATCTGCCTGCCCTGCCCGAGCCAGCCGAGCACGTGAGGAGAGGTGGAGAAAAGGTGGCCGAAGCCACCTTTATCCCCAACCTGCTCCCACACGGCATCCATGCCTCCCCCTCACCTTTTCCTCCTCCCACACGTTACCTCTGCGTCCCCAGATCTCCCCAGGCCGCCCCCTCTCTCCCTTCCTTCCCCTACCACCGGCTACACCATCGCCGGCCATCGTCGGTGTCGTCGTCGTTTCCTTAAACCAGCAGGCGAGCGTGGCGTGGAGGCTGTCGAGGAAGTCGAGTACGTTCCCCTGCATCGACCAGTACCGCCAGCTAGGAGGAGAAGGGCCAGAGCCGGAGATCGCCGCCGCCGCCGACGCTAAACCCTAGCTCGCCCGGCGTCTGCCTCGTCGCCGATCGCTAGCTCCTCTGCCCGAACCATCCGCACCAACATCCTCCCGGTGAGCTGCTGCACCTCTCTGGCACTCTCCCGCTGTTTCTCTCTTCCTAGACGAGCGGATCCCGGCGACGAACGCCCTCTGTGCACGGCAGGTTCGTCGTCGTCTGTTCTCTGTACCTCGCGTATCCCTCATCTCACCGCGTAGCCCCACCTGACACAACCCCCTAGCCTACCGCAGCGGCTCCGCCCACCGCGCGCGTGGCCCGCGTCGCGGGTTCGAACCCTGCACCGAGCCCGCCCTGTCGAGCACCGATCGATCGGCAGAGAGCAGAGGAAGAAGCACAGTACACGTCGCCGCTTTTGCAGTTAACCCCCTGCCTAGTTTTTATGCTTAACCCGCGGTACCCTTTTGGCCCACCAGTCAGCCGCCGTTCAATCTTGTAGAAAAGCCCCTCGGTTTTCTCCGGCCTTAACCCGCGCTACCACGGATGCCCCACGTGTCACGCCTCGGCTGGCGCGCCCGCGAGTGGGTCCGTGTGTGCCGTGGCCCCACATGTCATTCGCTTGAGCTAGATTAGGCCGCGGTGTAAAATGTTTTCTGTGCGCTGTGGAGTCCCAGTCAGCACTGGCCCCACCCGTCAGTGGCTGGGGTTAGCTGTTCCTGAGTACAAAAAGCTTTTCTGTAATCTCTTTAAATTCAAATCTTTTCCAAATTATTTCAAATTCAAATTTATTTCTGTTTTTAAATAACTTTTAAAATACAAACCCAATTAATACAAATAATATATGTTTTCAAATCAGGAAAATGTGAGGAATTCAAATATGCCATTCAAAATATAGTTTGGACACTTAAAATTTCAAGTTGACTTAAATTACAATAAAATACCCTTTTTCCTTAATTAATTAATAACTTTTGTTTCATAACTCCAAATTTAACAAATGATATGTCTAAAATGATTAGCTCGACGAGACCTTTCTGTTTATGCACTCCATGTTTTGAATTGCAGCATGAATCATATAAATATAATGTGTACAGCAACTAATATGAGGTTAAAATGGGGCCAAAACTCAATAAAATGATTTATTCTTGTATTCCACACTTCACCCATGCCATGCTACTTTATTGCCATGCAAATTGTGCATCATTCATCATGGCATGATTGGTTGCTTGTCGCATTTATTCATATGCTTGTGCACTTTATTTATGTTGGCCCTTGTCTGTTTGGTTCTTCTTCGAATAGACGCTGAGCAGGGAATATACCAAGAGAACCAGGAGTACCACCCAGATCCTTCTCTCGCTTCAACTGAGCTGCCAGGCAAGCACTACCACATGCTTGCATACATATAGTACCTATTGCCTCTATCTTATTCTTGCATCATTGAGTCGCGATTGCATTAATCTGAATCCCAAGTATTGCATAGCCTTTACTTTTAAACCCCACCGAAGCTTGTTCCTCCATCCTATGAGCCATTACTACAGGAGTTGCTTGAGCCATGCGAGTCGTAGAACAGCATGTGTAGGGTATGTGAGTGTCTGATGGATAACGAGGTACCTAAACAACTTAACCTGTGTAGTAATGGGATAACTAATGAAAGTGGCATCGGTGAGCCATATTCGCTATTTGGTATTTCAGGCTCACTTGTGTTCCGTAGGACCCCGAGTACTTGATTCCTGTTCCTTGAATATTCGCGCTATCCACATCCGGGAGGCTTATGAACCCCCCTGAGCCAGAGATTGATTCATTCTTATTTCTTGGGGCCACAAACTAGTTTGAGGTTTTATTTACTATCCTGTACTTATGCCATGATTTACTGCTTTATTTTAAATTGTGCGAGGTACTGCACACTGTACTGTTTAGGTCCGTGACCCGTTTTCGCTGTATCGACAAGCCCAGTCACACTTTCGGGTTCCCAGTCGTTTACAGCCGGCTCCACAAACCTTGAGGCCGTCTCGGAGTCAGCTAACTTCATTGCGGGTAGCTCAATGGGGTGGACCCCTGAAATATTTCTGAATCCTGCAATTGCTTTGTCGTGACTGCCTCGTTGGGTTTTGATTTGGTTTTTCCGAGGCATATCGAGTGTGTGTTGCTATTTGTGCACCCCTGCAGGGTAAAACTTTCTGAAAGCCGTGTCCGCGGTTATGGATGACTTGGAGCACAGTTTCTCGATCATAGACAAGCATAACTAAAGTACCGCTTCTAAATTGACTAAATAACTGACTAGTAAATAGCGCAACACTCAGGGAATGGTTAATAAAACTGCCAACGGATGGGGGGCTGTTCGTCCGCTTCCTCGTCGGTAAGCGAGGAGGAGGATGGATCTGTGGATATTACCATTATAACTGTTATAACTGTTGTTATTAATTCACGGACATCCGTCTATCTCTGGTTAGGCGGATGGTTAGCGAGTATCTATAGAATTGCTAGGGTTGATCTTTTGCTGCAATTGCGTCACCCCAGGTTGTGTCCCCTTTAGAGGCATAAAGACTTGCTGAGTACCCCTAGGGTCTCACACGATAAATTATTGGTTCAGATGAACAGGTACCCTCGCAAGATGGATACTGGGTGGAAGAGACGGACGATGTGGGAAACGATCATTCGGTGTAGAGATTCTGGGAACGGGGATCCGTGAGATCTGTGGGCGGGATCTGCTTATTTATGGGGCATCTTATGCCGATTTGCTTCTTATCCGTACTCGGATTTTTGTCTTCCGGTTCCGCCTGATACTCTGTTGATTGATGTATGAGGAGATATCCTAAACTATTATATCTATCTAGGATATTTGGATCTTGCCATATGGCGTTGCTATATTTCTTTTCTTTTTAGATGGAATGGCTCTGATCTACTGTTGTATGGTGGCTTGCATACATACTCATTTGTGTATGTAGTTGATCCCTTCGCCTGCCGATTACGCCGCCCGTTCTTGTCCCGATGTTTGGAAATGGTTGGGACGGCCGAAAGGTCTACCTGTGAGTGGCATTTGGGCCCCACCGTACTATTTCAACCATTTCAGTTCATCCAGGCTTGTAACTAGGAGCGTAATTCACCGAGGTAGTTACAATTGGTATCAGAGCCATCCCGCCCTTCAGGGTCTCAGCCAAATGGTTGTTGTCAGTCTAGCAATTATTTTTGGTAGCTATGTATACTAGGGAAAAACAAAACGCGAGAGTAGGACTGCTTCCACTTTTCTTCTTACCCACCCACCACCCTTTTTCTGGTAAGGAAGTGTAACGTTTTCAATCCTCTTCTTAAAATTCAAACTAGGATTCACGTGTTCTGGTTTCCGTAGTACCATAGAAAGTGTGTGTGTGTGTAATTCCTTGTCTATCTGTTGCATCCAAGTTGTTATCACAATCTGCCTTTGGTTATCAACTGTTGGTACATTCCATACTGACAGGCTTTTGAAAACCAGCGCGATCTATCTGACTCCTTGTTAACTGGTGCCATCTTCTTAAGGGTGTCCTTCCTTCTAGGAACTCCACATTCTGTGAAAGCATCTGTTGCTAATCTCTATCTGATAAGTGATTTTGCGCATCTATTGGTATTTTAATGCCGAAAAATGCGGAAAATTTTTCTTTGATACATCTGTGCTTCCACACTCCTTTTCAGTCGTGTGTGAAACATTATCTATCTCCCTTTTATCAGCATGTCCATGCTAACTCATTCTTTTGCCACCGGCGCTTAATCCTGGAGTTCCTTTTCATCTCCTTTTCTCTTGGGCTAATTACATAACATGTGTCGATCCGATGCTGATGATTGTAATTTGGCTCTCGGCATAGCTATAATCCACTCATGATAAGTGTCGATTGGAATATGGAAAATGCAATCACCTCTATCCTCCAAATGGTGACGGTTATCTCCTGTGATTTTGAGTACGCCGTGATCATATCTATGCATATTCAAGTATCTTTGGCAATCCGGAGTTTCCAAGGCACTACGGCGGTCTATCATCTATCCATCATGCTGCACATCTTTTTGAACTCCATATCTGCAAAATTCTCTTTGAGACGAGGGAATTGCATCTTTTCGTCTCTGGTAGCTTTGCTTGAGGTATGAGCTATCATCGTCTCTTTATCCTCGATCTCTTTATCTTTGCAACCGGCGATCCGATCGACAATGTGAACCAGGTGATATCTCTTTTTCTTCCGAAGGACCAGATAATCTATTCTTCCAGTGCATCTTCTTCAACACGAACCCGTGCTCTCAATATTGATCTTTCTAAGAGTGTTGAGCTCAGGAAGTGCTCGAGCATTTGTTCGTTTCTCTCGCCTTTTGAACTTGATATTCTGGGAATATCTTGTTAATCCATGGTGGTATATGTTGATAATATGCTTGCCTATTCCATATCAATGGAAGAACATGGAAGATCATCTATGTCTCTTTCTCTCAAGCTTCGAGAACACTGCCTGTGTGCAAAGTTCTCAAAGCGTGAATTCTGGCTTCTTAAAGGCACCTATCTCGACCACGTCCTTCTGCTAAATAGATCACTTCAATTCTGGAATCAGCAAGTCCATTGTTAATTCCATCTTCTATCTTCAATCAAATCCGGAGTTGTTCCTTGAAGGCAAGTTATCATCGTCGTTCCGCTAAAGATTTTCCTCAAAATTGCTAAATCTCTCTCAATCCTTTCAAGAAGAACATGGAGTTCTTTCACCTTAGTCTCATCAAGCGATCTTTTGAAAACCTCTCGCTCTATCGTCTGTGCTGCATCCACCGGAGGCCATGAAGACTTTTCAGATCTTTCGTAATCCGTGTGTTCAAGTTGGTGCTATCTTTTCTATAGCTGTTGAATCTCGCAGTTGTCTCCGTAATCTTCCTTCATATCTTTCTGGTGGCTTGGTACTTTGGGCATGACGACAATATCATCCTCTTTATCTATCTGTGAACCCGGCGAATCGTCTACATCTATCCTTGTTTCTAACGGAGTTCCATGAGCTCTTCTTGTCAACACCTTCAGTCTGTTTTGGTAGTTGGGTTGCATGGTTTTCTTATTCAGGTGCGGAGTAATGCTTTGAGTGCGGGATGGAGTAGCTACCATACCACTACTCTTATCATTCGCTCTTGTACATTGAATTGGTGAATTAATGCGATTTCACTCATTCCACGGAAGTTAGAAGTGGCCTTTATTCCTTGATACTTTTACTTCCGTCCTTGTTTTTCCGGAGTGCCCTCTCGAAGAAAGTAATCAATAATCTCTTGTTGGTGATCTCGCCTTTTCTACACGGAGCAAAATCTTCAATTATCTGGTGGAAACAAACACAAACTCTTTTCTATCCTCGTCATTCTACCGGTGCTCGACATCCCCAAACAAGATGAAGGAAACTATCTCTCTCTTTGTTTCATCAACTCTTTTCCTATGGTAAAGCCAATTATGGTTGATGCCATCAGCCGCAAATCTATTGCGTTAGCCCCAAGGCTAAAGAAAACAATAAGTATCTCCACAATAAACTCCAGATCCTCCATACTCTTTGCTTCTCGGGATTCCACCATGATCTGGCTTCATATCCGTCTCTGGAAGTTATACCCGCGCACCTCAATTGTGTGATCCTTGGGTTCTTCCGACGCAAGAAGATCTAATCCGACGATGCCTATCTAAATCTTTCTGTTGATATCAAGGGACTATACTGTTTGAAGGCAATATTGGTTCCGAACTTCATTCTCCAATCTGAGGGAAGGTACGATGCTATTGTCATAGTGGTTCAAACCTCTCCAATCTAACTCTTTTCTTCCGGCGAGACAAAGATTCATCCTCTCTAGTATCGGTAAATCTTTAATCTTAACGGTGTGTCTTTCTTTATCCATGATACACCATCTTCTCTTTTCTTTCACAAGTGGTTCTATCCTTTTATCATGTTTCTTGGGAAAACCGGAGCTATGTCCTTCCTATCCTTCTTGTCTCACGACAATCCTTCAACTCTTCTATCCGTTGTTCTTCAAGCAAAACGCAAGACTCGCAACAAGTCTAGCAAGTTTTGCAAGGTGCAGTAGTCGCACCATTCCGTTGATGAAGCCACTTGGGAACGCGAAGATGAGCTCCGTGCCAAGTATCCTACCCTCTTTGTGTCTTCTTCTTCTTCCTAGAATCTCGGGGCGAGATTCCTGTTTAGTGGGGGAGAGTTGTAGCATCCCAATTGTCTAACAATTGCAATGCTACTAGCCTAGTCTAGATAATGGCTACTTCAAATATATAATTGTTGCATCATCATTATATCATGCTCATGTCATCATGCCACCTTGCATTTGAGCATCATATAAAACCCTTTTTGTTTTGGTTCTTCTCTCATATGCATTGATAATTGTATTTGCCTCTTGATATTGTATTTGGTTCTTGACATATTGTTTAATGCCCAAGTTGAGTTGGGGGCATATCTTTTATTAACTCCACCACCTTTTCTTTCACCACCTTATAACTCCACCATCCAACTAAATGTGAGCTTTGCACTTATTTGGGTTTTGCCTCTAGCTCATGTGGGTTGGGATGGATCCAATTCTTTTCCACATGCTCTCATCTTGGCATCATGATGTTTTCACATCAGTGATATATGAGAGCCACATGGCCACCTTTGCATGCCTTGTGGGTGGAACCCTTTTTCCTAGCTTCCATATGGATTATCATGGAATTATGCTCATGTTGGAATATTTTTGGGACTATTAATCATCTAGTGGAACATACACACTAGCATGTCCCATTTTATTTCAAACATGGCCATCTCCAACTACTCCACATGGGGCATCCTTTCATTTCTTTTGCTTGGCTTTATTCCACTTTTGGAAATGCAAAGGAACAATGCCATGTTTAATATTATTGTTTTCACAAGAATAACATGGCATTAAATTAGTTTTGCATGGGCCATGCAAGTACCACCTTTTGCTTGTCATTTGGATTTTATTTGATTTTTGAGTGGATCATCTCTATCTCTATCCTTTCTTTTGGCTTGATCTATGTTGATCTTGCTTAAACTCTATCACCACATCCCTCTCTTTTTCTTGCCTTGATCTTGTTAGAGCTTGTCTAGAGCATGCTTGATCTTGTCAAAAGGACCTCTCCATCTAATCTCTCCTCTCTCTCTAAACCTCTCTCCTAATCTATATCTAAGCTAAACCCAAACCCTACACCTAATCCACGTGTCCTTGTTTGCTCTAGTTTGGGAGCATGCAAGTTTCTAACAAACCCTAGCTCTCACCCTCTCTCTCTTTTCTCTATCTAGGTTCCTCTCATCACCATACCCCTCTACCCCATCCTCTCTAAACCACCCCATCTAACCTAACCCTAGCCTCCCTCTCTCTCGGCCCCACCTGGCCACCCTGGACCCACCTAGCTACCACCACCCCAACCAAACCCTAGCTAGCCCAAGTCCCAACCCGAGCCTAGCTCCAAAACCCTACCCTAGCCCGAGCCTCCCCTCTCCTCTCTTCTTCTTTTCTCTCTGCCGAGCAGTCCCACCCCGAGCCTACCTCCTGGCCTGACCCTACCCCACCTGGACGTCCCCATCTGCCTGCCCTGCCCGAGCCAGCCGAGCACGTGAGGAGAGGTGGAGAAAAGGTGGCCGAAGCCACCTTTATCCCCAACCTGCTCCCAAACGGCATCCACGCCTCCCCCTCACCTTTTCCTCCTCCCACACGATACCTCTGCGTCCCCAGATGTCCCCAGGCCGCCCCCTCTCTCCCTTCCTTCCCCTACCACCGGCTACACCATCGCCGGCCATCATCGGTGTCGTCGTCGTTTCCTTAAACCATCAGGCGAGCGTGGCGTGGAGGCTGTCGAGGAAGTCGAGTACGTTCCCCTGCATCGACCAGTACCGCCAGCTAGGAGGAGAAGGGCCAGAGCCAGAGATCGCCGCCGCCGCCGACACCAAACCCTAGCTCGTCCGGCGTCTGCCTCGTCGCCGATCACTAGCTCCTCTGCCCGAACCATCCGCACCAACATCCTCCCGGTGAGCTGCTGCACCTCTCTGGCACTAATCTGAATCCCAAGTATTGCATAGCCTTTACTTTTAAACCCCACCGAAGCTTGTTCCTCCATCCTATGAGCCATTACTACAGGAGTTGCTTGAGCCATGCGAGTCGTAGAACAGCATGTGTAGGGTATGTGAGTGTCTGATGGATAACGAGGTACCTAAACAACTTAACCTGAGTAGTAATGGGATAACTAATGAAAGTGGCATCGGTGAGCCATATTCGCTATTTGGTTTTTCAGGCTCACTTGTGTCCCGTAGGACCCCGAGTACTTGATTCCTGTTCCTTGAATATTCGCGCTATCCACATCCGGGAGGCTTATGAACCCCCCTGAGCCAGAGCTTGATTCATTCTTATTTCTTGGGGCCACAAACTAGTTTGAGGTTTTATTTACTATCCTGTACTTATGCCATGCTTTACTGCTTTATTTTAAATTGTGCGAGGTACTGCACACTGTATTGTTTAGGTCCGTGACCCGTTTTCGCTGTATCGACAAGCCCAGTCACACTTTCGGGTTCCCAGTCGTTTACAGCCGGCTCCACAAACCTTGAGGCCGTCTCGGAGTCAGCTAACTTCGTTGCGGGTAGCTCAATGGGGTGGACCCCTGAAATATTTCTGAATCCTGCAATTGCTTTGTCGTGACTGCCTCGTTGGGTTTTGATTTGGTTTTTCCGAGGCATATCGAGTGTGTGTTGCTATTTGTGCACCCCTGCAGGGTAAAACTTTCTGAAAGCCGTGTCCGCGGTTATGGACGACATGGAGCACAGTTTCTCGATCATAGACAAGCATAACTAAAGTACCGCTTCTAAATTGACTAAATAACTGACTAGTAAATAGCGCAACACTCAGGGAATGGTTAATAAAACTGCCAACGGATGGGGGGCTGTTCGTCCGCTTCCTCGTCGGTAAGCGAGGAGGAGGATGGATCTGTGGATATTACCGTTATAACTGTTATAACTGTTGTTATTAATTCACGGACATCCGTCTATCTCTGGTTAGGCGGATGGTTAGCGAGTATCTATAGAATTGCTACGGTTGATCTTTTGCTGCAATTGCGTCACCCCAGGTTGTGTCCCCTTTAGAGGCATAAAGACTTGCTGAGTACCGCTAGGGTCTCACACGATAAATTATTGGTTCAGATGAACAGGTACCCTCGCAAGATGGATACTGGGTGGAAGAGACGGACGATGTGGGCAACGATCATTCGGTGTAGAGATTCCGGGAACGGGGATCCGTGAGATCTGTGGGCGGGATCTGCTTATTTATGGGGCATTTTATGCCGATTTGCTTCTTATCCGTACTCGGATTTTTGTCTTCCGCTTCCGCCTGATACTCTGTTGATTGATGTATGAGGAGATATCCTAAACTATTATATCTATCTAGGATATTTGGATCTTGCCGTATGGCGTTGATATATTTATTTTCTTTTTAGATGGAATGGCTCTGATGTACTGTTGTATGGTGGCTTGCATACATACTCATTTGTGTATGTAGTTGATCCCTTCGCCTGCCGATTACGCCGCCCGTTCTTGTCCCGATGTTTGGTAATGGTTGGGACGGCCGAAAGGTCTACCTGTGAGTGGCATTTGGGCCCCACCGTACTATTTCAACCATTTCAGTTCATCCAGGCTTGTAACTAGGAGCGTAATTCACCGAGGTAGTTACACGATGTATCGCATAACTGGCATCTGGGATTAAAAATCCGGATGTTGACAAGTTGGTATCAGAGCCATCCTAACCATAGGAGACCCTAGTTAGACTGGACGTTTGAACCAAAAACTTAGTTTCAAAACCAAAGAAAACAAATATTTACAAAAACTTATTCTCATTCTTATCCCTTTTATTCTTTCATAAAAATTCATGTTCCTCAAAAACTCTTGCAAAATACATAAAATTTTGACACACTTGATCACCCTGCTAATCTACTCATCCTCTATTCTTACAGATGGACGTGAAGTACAGCAAGTTTTATCAGTTGGGGAATGGAGGAGACCTTATCTTTGAGAGGGATTTGGACCAGCTTTCGGAACTTCTGGAGTGTCCGCACCCCGAGTTCTTCGGAGCTCAGCTCAATGATCAAGGAGGAGAAGATCTGCAGTGGCTAATTGTTGCAAGTCTCCAAGGAAAGATTGAACCTCCCACTGCGGAGGGAATTCAGTTTACCTTGAGGGAAAACAACTGGCTCGATGGACTTGCCAGAGCAATGCAGGAAGCTCTTTCCCGTCTGTGTGGGCAGAGCATCAATCAGATCAAGGGTACTCGCTTTGAGTTTTGCCCAAGGCGTGATGCAAATGGACAACCCCTGGAAGCCCCATACCACCCAGAGCTGAAGACTCAATTGGACCACCTTAGCTTCATGATGTACGATCGTCAGCAGGAGTTGGACAACTGCCGTGACTACTCCAACCACAAGTCTGCCATCATCGAGACAAAGGATCAGACCATCACCATGCTAGCAAAGGATCGCAAGTCTCGCCGCCGTCAGCTCGACAAGAAGGAGCACATCATTGCCCGTCTTCGCCACCGTATCTCATATTTGGAAGAGACCATCCACGAGAGAGACATGCAGTTGGAGGAAAGGGAGAATGCCGGAGAGGATCTTCGTGGAGACCCTTACTCCTATCTTAGTGATGACGATGATTTTCTGGAGGATCAGGCCATGGACTTCTTCACCGATGAGGATGATTTCGCCTTCATCGATGATGATGAAGATGATGAAGCCACAAACTCCAAGGAGTAGTAGCACTTGAGCACTAGCGTAGTGAGTAGTATTCGGTCCCACTGTATCGTAGTTTCCAGAATGGTTCTTAAAACCATCTGTTTTTCTTTGTTGTGGTGTGTGTTGTACTGTGTGCTATGAATGAATGAATGAAAAAGCAAGTTGCTAGGAAATCTGAGTCAAACCTTTAAAACTTTTCAAAGTCCCCGAAACCTTAGAAATTTCCCTCTTTTCTCATGATCTATCTAAATCTTCAGATGCCACGTGGAGGAAGTGGTTCAGCCCCGGACCCAATGTTGCAGATACTGCAAATGTTGACTTCTGACCGCGAAGCTAAAAGAGCGGAACGTCAAGCCAACCTAGCCACTCTGCAGCAGATAGCCCAGCTAGCCCACAACAACCAAGGCCACGGAAATCAGGACAACCATTGATCTAAGCTGAAGAATTTTCAGAATACCAACCCACCTGTTTTCACTATGTCCGAAGAACCCCTAGATGCCGATGATTGGCTGCAAACCATGGAAAATAACTTAGAAGTAGCCAGAGTGGAAGCCAACGAGAAAGTTCTGTTTGCCACCCATTATCTAGCCGGAGATGCCAGGGCATGGTGGAACAGTGTTCGCGCAATGACCGGAGGCTAGATGATGACCTGGGAGGAATTCAAGGTCAAGTTTAGCAGAACCCATGTGCCACCGGGTTTGATCAAGAGAATGAGAGACGAGTTCAGAGAGTTGAAGCAAGGAAGGATGACTATAGTGGAATACCGTGACAAATTTTTGTCATTAGCTAGGTATGCCCCGGACGAGATAGACACTGAAGCCAAGAAGAAAGAGAGGTTCCTGAATGGTCTGCATGATGAGATGCAGACAGTGTTAGTCAATATCCCCTTTGTGGATATTGAAGCCCTTGTCGACCCTTCCATCCAGATGGAAGGAAAGATCAACCAAGCCAATGAGAACCTCAAGCGTCGCATGATGCATCAGCCAGGACCCCATCAGACCCCAAAGTATCGCCCCAACCCATCTCCAGGATTTGCCCCAACAACCAACAGACCCCCGATGAACCGTCCGACCTATCCCAATCGTGGAAACCATAGACCCGGAGGAAATCACAACAACCCCGGCAATTCTAGCAATTTCACTCGTGCCCCACCCAAGTTCAACACCAACAATGCTACCGCCAACACCAACACTGCCCCGAGGACTAGAAGCAATGATGTGCCTGTCGCAGCCCAGGACAAGTCGCAACTGACTTGTTATGACTGTGGAAATAAAGGCCACTATTCCAACGAGTGCCCCAACAAGAAGAATGCTATAGCCCCCAATGCCAATGCCCCAGCTCAGCAATAGCGTCGTGTTCAGCCAAGGATAAGATTTGCCCTAGGGAATTCACTCAACCGCAATGGCCGTCTTTTTCTCATGCATGCTGAAGAAGCTCAGGAAGCGCCAGACGTCGTGCTAGGTATGTTTTCTATTAATTCAGTACTTGCAAGAGTGTTGTTTTATTCTGGTGCATCGCATTCATTTGTCACCGAAGAATTTGCAGGCACTAGTAAAATTCAACCAACCAAACTGAAGCATCTTATGATTGTTCAAATTCCCGGATCAACCACCAAGGCTAGGCAAATTTGCAAAGCCGTCCCTATCCGAATCCATGGCATAGATTTTTATGCTAATCTGATAGTACTCGGAACTAAAGGTTTGGAAGTATTACTAGGAATGGATTGGATGTCCAAACATAATGGATTGATTGACTGTGCCAAGAAAGCCATAACCATGACCAGTACAGCCGGAATATCAGTCGAACATATATCTGAAACCTTACCTCGCCAATTCAAGTGCAACAAGAGTATAGCCCAACCTACCATTGACCAAGTCCGGATAGTCTATGAATACCCCGATGTATTTCCAGATGTTTTGCCCGGTATGCCCCCAGATCGAGATATCGAGTTTATCATTGAACTAATCCCCAGAACTGGACCCATAGCCCAGAGACCCTATAGTATGAACCCGTCGGAACTAGCAGAACTGGAGAAGCAACTGGATTCCATGTTGGAAATTGGATTGATTCAACCAAGTGCATCACCTTGGAGATCACCTGTCTTGTTTGTGGACAAGAAGGATGGAGGTAACCGTTTTTGTACGGATTATCGGAAGTTGAATGATGTCACCATCAAGAACAAGTACCCCTTGCCCAAGATAGAAGATTTGTTTGATCAGTTGACCGGTGCCAAAGTGTTTTCTAAGATTGATCCTAGAACTGGCTATCATCAACTCAAGATTCGTGCAGAGGACACTCCAAAGAATGCCTTTACCACCAGATATGGATTGTATGAGTATACAATCATGTCTTTTGGATTAACCAATGCCCCCGCTTATTTCATGAACCTCATGAATAAGATTTTTATGGACTTCCTGGATAAGTTTGTCGTTGTTTTCATCGATGACATTCTGATTTATTCCAAATCAGAAGAAGAACATGAGCTACACCTAACGACCATTCTTGGACCCCTTAGAGAGCATCAGTTGTATGCAAAGTTTAGCAAATGTGAATTCTGGTTACAGGAGGTAGGATTCCTCGGTCACATTGTATCAGCCGGAGGAATTGCCGTTGACCCAGCCCAAGTAAAACATGTAGAAGATTGGGAAGCCCCAACCACTCAAACCCAAGTTCGTTCTTTTCTCGGATTGGCGGGATATTACCGCAAATTCGTAGAAGGATTCTCGAGTATCGCCAGACCCATGACCCAATTGCTGAAGAAGGACAAGAAGTTTGACTGGACCGACAAATGTGAAGCGAGTTTTCAAGAACTCAAGAGGAGATTGATTTCAGCCCCAATCTTGATCATGCCGGATATCACGAAGCCCTTCGATGTGTATTGTGACGCACCAAGATTGGTCTCGGATGTGTGCTAATGCAAGAAGGCAAAGTTATATCTTATCTATCCCGACAATTGAAGCAACATGAGCAAAATTACCCAATCCATGACCTTGAACTCGCAGCCGTAGTTCTAGCCCTGAAAACATGGAGACATTACCTGATGGGAAACCGTTGTGAGATTTATTCGGATCACAAGAGCCTAAAGTATATATTCACTCAGAAGGAGCTGAATATGAGGCAGAGAAGATGGATTGAGCTAATCAAGGATTACGATATGGACATTCACTATCACCCTGGTAAAGCCAATGTGGTAGCCGATGCCCTTAGCAGATTGCCGTGCCGCTTGAACTCCATGATTTTGAAGGAGAAACCAAGTCTGCACAAAGAGATGGAAGATTTTCGGATGGAATTAGTAAGTGAAGGATTTCTGGCTAGCATAGAACTCCAGCCCACTTTGATCAGTCAGATTAAAGAGGCGTAGAAGGAAAATGCTAGTATAGACGGAATCAAGCATCGTATCGGTACAGGCAAAGTACCCGGATTCACCGAAGACGAAGAAGGAGTTTTGTGGTACAAAGGACGCCTTTGTGTACCATCAGATTCTGAGTTGAAAGAAGTTATCTTGAAGGAGGCTCATGATACTCTTTATTCTATCCATCCCGGAGGAACTAAGATGTATCAAGATTTAAAAGAGCAATTTTGGTGGCATAAGATGAAGAGAGAAATCGGAAGCTATATCGCCAAGTGTGATATATGTCAGCGAGTCAAGGCAGGACATCAAAGACCCGCTGGATTGTTGCAATCATTGGAGATTCCGGAATGGAAATGGGATTCTGTAGGAATGGACTTTATCACTGGACTACCTACTTCTAGTAGGGGAAATGACTCTATCTAGGTCATAGTGGACAGATTGTCCAAAGTCGCCCATTTCTTGCCCGTCAAAACCACCTATCAGAGTTCGAAACTAGCGGAGTTGTACATCGCTATAATCGTCAGTTTGCACGGAGTCCCTAAGAACATAGTATCGGATCGAGGAACTCAGTTTACCTCGAGATTCTGGAAGAAAGTTCAAGAAAGTTTAGGAACCCGCCTAGATTTTAGTACCGCGTATCACCCTCAGACCGATGGACAAACAGAGCGAGTAAATCAAATACTCGAAGATATGCTGAGAGCCTGTGTGTTAGAATATGGATCCAAGTGGGAAGACTGTCTGCCGTTTGCAGAATTTTCCTACAACAATAGTTACCAAGCCAGTTTGCAAATGGCCCCATTTGAATTCATGTATGGAAGAAAGTGTCGCACCCCTTTGAACTGGTCGGAAGTAGGAGAGAGTCAGATTTTTGGACCCGACATCCTACGAGAAGCAGAAGAGAAGGTTCACAAGATTCAAGAGCACCTCAAGGCCCAACAATCCCAACCGAAGAGTTACGCCGACAATAGACGTCGAGACCTCGCCTTCAACATAGGAGATTTTGTTTATCTGAAAGTGACGCCATTGAAGGGAATGCAGCATTTCCAACTCAAAGGAAAGTTAGCCCCCAGATATATCGGACCTTTCAAAATTCTGAACCGTCGAGGAGAAGTATCGTATCAATTGGAGCTACCCGAAGAGATGTCAGCCGTGCACAATGTGTTCCATATCTCATTACTTTGCAAGTGTCTCGAAGTCCCCGAGAACACCGAAGTGTTCAAAAATATCGACCATCGGACCATAGAGATCAACGATGACCTGACCTATCCCGAAGTACCCATCCGCATTTTGGAAGAAGCTTTTCGAACTACCCAAACCCGAAGCATCAAGTTTCTCAAGATTCAGTGGAGCAATCACACAGAAGAGGAAGCTACCTGGGAGCGCGAAGATCACATCAGGACGGAGTTTCCTGATCTCTTCAAATCCTAGGTAATATTTTTGTCCTTTTTCAAATCTCGGGACGAGATTTTGTTTAAGGGGGGAAGGTTTGTAACATCACAAAAATACTAAACTTGGATCATCAAACTCTAATCCTCAAAATTAGGGTTAACAAAAAAATTTCTAATTAAAATTATGAATGCATGCATATGTGTATGCATTGATTTTGAAATTCTTTTAAACCACCTTGTTTGATTGTTTCATTGCTTGTAAAATGTTTCTTAGGTGAAATAAACATCATCTAAAACGTTTCCCACCCTTTTCCTAAAGACAAGTAAATCAAAACAAATATATAAAAGGAATGGTCATTTTGACCAATTTAACTCTCATGCCTACTTTGGCTATCTCAAACTTTCAAAACCTAACAGGAACTTTTCTGGATCTTTGCACCCCTTGAATGTACTCATAACAGAGTATCAAGGACCACTTTGTGATCATCCAGAAACTTTCAAATACATAGTTTAAATGACAATTCAAAATTGAATCTTTATCATATGGGAAGATCCCACTTTTTCAAAAACCACTCAAACAAGATCAACTTTCAAAACCCAAGCATCTGCAAACTCACCAGCACCAATCTAGCAAACCCACCAAAAATCATTTCAAAATTCAAAACTTAATTTCATGCGGCCATTTCATCAAATAGGTTGCAGACACAAATCAAACAAACATCAAACACTATTGTGAGCAGTGATTCTTACCTAACTGGTTCCCCATTTAGCTCACAACCAGCTCAGTAGATCATCTAGCAAGATTAACCAAGAACTAGCACCACTGTGAGCTTGCCATTGCCATCAATGGTGAACAGCCGAGAACACCCTTTCCACCCCATAGTCGACAGCAAGCTAGGAGCAGCAGCAAGCCTAGCAGCATGTCTGGGAGGCAGCCCACCGTCCACCGCCACTCACTGTCCCAGCCGCGAGCATTGCCAAGCCCTGGACCACACACACAGACCGCACCCAGACCGCCAGAGACCATGCCGAGCGTGCGCCTGAGCACCACCGTCGACCGAAGCCCACAGACCGCGCGCCGCCCTCGCCGCGTGCATACACAATCCCCAACGACCTAGGAGACCGCCAGACATCCCCGTTCGCCGCCCCGAGACGCACAGCCACCGCTCGCCGTCGAAGACGCCGCCTCTGCCACGCAGAGCGTCGGATGTTCCAGACCAAACCGCACCGCCCCACGCCTCAAAACCATGTCGTTGAGCATCGCCAGGAGACACCGCACCATCCCCTACCTTCGCCCATGCCGATAGCTGCCTGTACCATCGCTCCCGGTGAGCTCACCATGCGCCCCGTCGGTCCCCTCGATCGACTATAAATGGAGGCCACCCCCGCTCGATTTCTTCACACCATATCACTCCCCTCTCCTCACTGATCGTGCCACACCGTTCTCAGAGCAAGGCGAGAACCACCTCGCCGGAATTTCACCGGAGCCCGCCGCCTCTGGAGAAGAAGGGAGCCAGCGATTGGAGTCGCCCTAGGAGAAGCCAGCGGTACCAGGAGATTCGCCATCGTTCGCCTGCCTCGCTTACCCTCGCCAGCACCCCGGTGAGCCCCCAGCACCCCTCACTGGCCGCGCTAGGTTTCGTTCTCGCCAGTGTTGTCTCGCGTCGATGATGACTCCCAACCGTTGGATTAGAATCAGATCAAACGACCCACGTTGCCCCATACCGCTTCGCCCAGCCCTGTGTCACTGACGAGTGGGGACACCCACTTAAGCAGCCCGCGGGAGCACTACGCTTAGCAGGACGGCCCATTATCTTTTCCCGCGCAGCCCAGTGATTTGAATTAGATCTTTTTCTTTTTAATTCAAACACACTTCTGTACCCATTTCAAAAATCAATCCAGATCGATTCCGTGCACCAATTTGAATGAAACCAATTTTATTGGAAAGGTCTGTGAATGCTGAATCCAAGCCAGTTGGATTCAAGTCATTTGGATCTGTAGATCATCCTTAGTAAAAATAACAAGGCAGAAGCTTTTCTGCATTCAAACATTTTTCAAATTTAAACCATAATAGCTTTTGAGTTGATTCCAACTCTCAAAAATCACATTGAACCATATATTTCAGAATATATAAAAATATATAGGTTTACTTACAGAAATAATGTTCAAGTAATAAAAGAATGCTACATAGGCATTTCTAGTCACTTTATTTAATTAAAATAAAAGGGTAAAACCTTATTAAATTGTGACACCACTTTAAATCACATTCCCATGGACTACAATATGTGGTGATGACATGTGTCAACATGATCTCATGTTTGGTTTGGAGAATATTAAATCTTAAGTAGTTTTTCAATGAGTAGAAATTACTTTTCTAAAAATAAAAGGAATTAAACCAAGCCTTAACCTTGTAATGTTAGAAATGATGCTAGATCATCTATAGCACCCTTGTGTGTGATGATTGCAAGTAGTTAAGTATTGTTTGGTGATTGTGTACCTCGTATTTATTCATAGACGCTAGTACCGACCAAAAATACGAGGAGGAAGGAGGATACTACGAAGAAGAAGCCGAGGAGGACTTCAACCACTGCTCTGCACAAGGCAAGCTAGTAACCTTGCAAGCTAACACTTGCAATTTAGCAAGCTTATATTGACACTGATTCAAGCCTAATACTACTAGTTGAATGTGCAAGATGAGACTATACCTATGCAAACCACTACTTGTTACTATACCTACTATATGCCTTAAGCATATGTGATCATATCCACTTGATAAACCAATCCTAGTTTTACTTGCAAGCTTCTTACTTTATTTCTTTATCAAAGCTCTTACTTAGAGTTTGCTTAAGAGTTTGGTAGATACTAGAAAGTTATCTGAAGGTTGCATAAAGAGCATAAAATTTGGCCTAAGTTAGAAACCTTGATATCATCCTAAGATATAAGGTTGTACTTAGTTGAAACTCCACTAGTTTACCACCCCTAGTTAGTACTACCCCCACTTGTAGATGCTAGTGCTAAGCATAAAACTTGATCAACTTTAGATGGGAATACTTGGTGAAAATGGTTATGAAAACCTTGGAATGATGAATCATTCTATTGAAATGTTTTGGACATGTGTTTCCAAACACTTGATGATTTTGGTGATGAAAATATTGAGGCATGAGCCTTAGCCTTCTATAAAACTGATGGTTGTCGGGATGCGATATGATTCCAATTTTATCGTACAACCACAATACCCGAAGATTGGGTAGGGCTTGACTGGAAACTTATATACCTTAGTATTAGTTCCCTCACGGCCAAGGTCTGAGCTGAGGCTACCTTATGAAGATTGTCCACCTGTGCAGTACCCAAGATGATAGTTGTTCATAGTTGGGAGGCCAAACTCACAGGAGAGGTGCTTATACTAGGGCGTGTAATTGAAAAGTTAGGATTGATTATCCGCATACTGAGTATGGTGAATTCAGGATTTGTTCCTGACGGATGTATCGAATGTTGTGGTGAAAGTGTACAATCTCTGCATAGTGTAAAACTATTCGAATAGCCGCGTCCGCGGTTATGGACAGTTGGAGTGGCCATACTGTTCCCCCGTCAGACTTTTCAAAATGACTTGTGAAATGAATTGAGACTTTGACTTGACCATAACAGAGTTGTGACATGAGTTGCAAGATCCCACTTAAGAGTTTTAAAATTGTGACTAGCTTTGGAACTTAGTAGAGATAAATCTGGCTTTTGCAAAACAACCCTAGAGCCTAGTGTCCTATTATCCAAAAAAAACCCTTTACCTGTTAGTATTAGTTTGCGAGTACTTAAAGAGTACTCATGGCTTTGTCCCTGGCTATTCCCATGGCCAGACTATGAAGAGGAGTACCTGGAGGATGGACCCCAGGGAGGTTACGACAACTAGGATCATCTCCCAACGTCAGCATTGCCTGTGACCCCGAAGATGAAGCTTCGCCTACGCTACCATTATTATTTCGTATTCCGCTGCTTGAAGTTGTATTAAGAACTGGATCATGAGATCCCTATTTGTGTAAGAACTTATGTACCGTTGTAATGGATGATGTACTATGGTATCCAATTCTGTTATGTCTCGCAAAAATGGTAATTCTGGGATTGCGATGTATGGCATAACAGGCATCTGGGATTAAAAATCCGGGTGTTGACACCAAACTTGTCGAGAGAACACTCTGGCGAACAAAGGACGAAGTTAAATGTCTCAACAGATAAAGCCAACTCTAACTTTGACAGAAGGAGATAAAAGATGCATTCTAATCCACATCAATGTACAAGAGCAAATAGAATGAGTAGTCGGCATGGGGGCAAATCCATCACGCACCCAAACTATTACTCCGCACGTTCAGTAGAAAAGTGTGCAACCCATTCTCGGATTTAGACTGAAGATCATGACAAGCGACGTTCAGAAACAAAGAACTGATGTAGGATCTTTATCGTATCTATTATACATGATTTCGTTTCGTTGGGAAACTCCGAGAGATACAAAGAATTTTTTTAGTGAATTTCCGGTCCACTAAAAGATACAACAGAGAAAATTCCTCAGATAGCATGAATACCAGATGTCAAAGCACCATTACAAGAGGTTGGAAGCGAAACCCTGAAGGTACAAAGGAAACCCAACCATGAGAATTCCTGGATTCGAAGAAAAGATAAGAGAGCATATTCAAAACACATCGAGGTAAGAGGAGAATAGCAGAGGGGTAAGAAGTAAAATCAGACCTAATCAGATTTATCCAACCGGTTTTTCAAAAATGTTTTGACACTCTACAACGTCCGTTAGCTAGGTTATCCTACAGGCTGGACCAGCGGGGTATCACAACTGCTGAGCTCTGATACCACTCTGTAACACCCTCAAATCGGCCATATACAAGTCTTAGCAATTCCCGCCAAACCCGCATAGAAACGATTCAAAGGCGCCCACCAGGCACTTTCATGCGGGTGGAAGACGAAGTAATACCATTACACATTAGTCCACGATGGAACCCACAGAACAGATATATACAACAACGACTCCATGAGTCAAGAATACAGATATACAGTACAAAGATTAAACTAAAGTAGTGCTATAAATTTGACTTTATAATGACTAGTAATCAGCTTCACTATAATGGAATGGCTAAATAAAAGTGCCAACAACTTCTGGTTTTGGGATGCCTCATGCTATATGTATCTGACTAGTAGGTATTGCAATTACAATGGAATGGTTAATTAAAACTGACACTGCTTATTATATCAGGATGATCCCAGCTATATATATCTGACTAGTAATTGCCGCAACTAAAATGGAATGAATAAAACTGCCAACCACGTGAGTTTCCTCGGCTTGACTTCCTCGTTTGGTATCGAGGAGAAAATACCAGGATGGGTATGTTTGGTGATAGTATCAGGTTGGATCCGAATAGGTCTTTCTCATGTCTCTCTATTAGCCGACAAATGTATTGAGTCTCTATAGGTTGTTTAGCGCATGCTCCGCTGCCGCTTCAGTCCATCATACCTATGTAGGCGAGGACCGCCGAATTATAGTCTCGCCGTGTACTGGCCTTAGTACTGACCACTCTCTTTTTCCTTTGCCCTTTGTCGGCACCCCTTTTGTTTAAGAAGGTTTGAGATCGACGTCGTTAGAAGGGTTACCCTTCCGGCTTGGCCTGGGCAGGGTTATGGACGTCATTGGTTATTCTCCAGGGCTCTTAGCTCGATTTGCATCTTGTCCGTACTCGGACGTTGTATCGTTTTCAAGGTGATTTGAATCTTTATACTATATATCTGTATTCTTGACTCATGGAGTCGTTGTTGTATATATCTGTTCTGTGGGTTCCATCGTGCACTAATGTGTAATGGTATTACTTCGTTTTCCACCCGCATGAAAGTTCCTGGTGGGCGCCTTTGAATCATTTCTATGCGGGTTTGGCGGGAATAGCCAAGACTTGCATAGGGCCGATCTGAGGGTGTTACAATAGGTGCACTAGTTCGGCGAAGAGATAGTGAAATACAAGTGGTAACGGTGCCAGAAAAGAGATTTTGACTTGTTGTTGACGTGGGAGAGACTAAAAGCAAACTGAAATAAAGATGGAAGAAAGCAAACATGCAACAGATCTAGGTTCAAACGACGTTTCAATGCTTAGGAACAAGGCCTAGGGATGATACTTTCACTAGTGAACACTCTCTCATATAAATATCTTATCTTAATGGTACAACCCTAAACTACTCTCTGGTTGGACACTCTAATCCATGGTAGGGCTATAACAACACTCCTCAAAGTCCGCCTTTCCCAATCTAGATAACCCCACACTGTCACCTTGAGCACAAGATGGTTCCAACAAACACCACAATTTCATAAAGACATCCAACTCCAAATATACTCAAGATATATATGTAATCTATGCTAAGTGCCATCACGGCATGCATGCTGTTACTTTCACATACGTGGGGAAAAGCATATATCTATTAAAGCATGATGAGTATTTATGTAGACTCTAGCCTAAGTGCCACCATGGCGTGCACATTGTCACTTTCACACACATGGGGAGAGCAGAGATCTATTGAAGCACTTGAGTAGCAAGGTAGATCTACTTGATTACAAAGCTCATGACCACAACAAGATCATGCATAGAGAGAGAGATGAACACATATCTACGGGTAGAGCCCTTAGCCTTGAGGAAGAACTACTCCCTCCTCATCATGGGAATCGGCAATAGTGATGAAAATGGCGATGGAGAGAGATGGAGATGGCTCCGGGGGCACTTACTCGTCCCGGCACGGTGCCGGAACAGAGACTTTCTGTCCCCCGAATCTCCCCTTCGGTGGCGGTGGTGCTACAGAGGTTTTCGTGGATTTCTTCTAGATGATTTAGGGTTTTATCCTAGGGGACTTCTTACAGACGCAGGAGGCAAGGTCGGTGGAGGTCTAGGGGGCCCACACCCCCTGTGGGCGCCACCAGGGCTAGCCCGCGGCTAGGAGGGTGCGGCCACCCTGGTGTCCTCCTCCAACTCTGCTTTGTGGTTCCATGTTGCTCCGGAAAAAATAATGACTTTGGATTTTGGCCCGTCCAATTCCGAGAATATTGATTTTCTACCTTTCTGGAACCGAAAACAGCAGAAAACAGGCAACTGACACTGTGGCATCTTGTCAATAGGTTAGTTCCAGAAAGTGTATAAAAATACCTCAAAGTGTATACAAAACAAAGCAAAGTGGATACGAAAAAATCATGGAGCATAAAAAATTATAGATATGTTTACGACGTATCATGTATCTTCCACTATAGTTGATATCTGATTTACAACAGTCTTCTTAATAACTTGGTTATCACCGTTGTGGCTAAAGTTCGTAGGTAGAACTGTTCTTGCCTAGAAATCACACAACCGCGTATAATATGAAAAAGATAAATTAGAGACATCTAGATTTATTTTTGTTGGGCTTGTGTCATGATATGATAATGTTATAATTTGTAATATGGATTGATACAATTGGAAATTATAATATTCCAAAGTATAAGCACCATACAACTTGGTCTGACTCAAATGGAATGATAGACATCATACCATGATGCACACGATAGTGATCAAGTGCAAGAACCATATCATGTCACTTTTACATATGATGTTTGTTTGCATCTTATTTATGCTTATGTCTAGCTTAGAACTTGGTGGTAGAATTATAAGATGATCCCTCCTACTGAATATCAAGATAATAATATGTTCTTTCTTAGTATGCACTGTTAAGAAAGTTCGTCGTTTCAAAGCACCACGTGATGATCGGGTGGGATAGACTCTACGTTCGCGTACAATGGGTGTAAGTCAGTTTCCACATGCGAGTACTAAGGTTCTTACTTAGCGATCCTATCATGTATAGACATGGCCTCGGAACATGAACCGAAAGGTAAAGCACGATTCATATGGAGATATGATGCCCATACGATGCTTGCCATTGGTGCTGCGCCACCACTCGCGATGATCGGTCATGGCATAGTGAACTTTCTTCATGTAATCACTAGAAATGACTAGAGGGATGTCGTTTTTGAGTGGGAGTTCAAATAGTAATATGATTAAAGTTGAACTCATTTTATCATAAATTGAATCAAAGTGAATTTGCATAGTTCATTGTAGTTGATAGCATTCGTTTACTATCTTGTGTTTAGCTATGATTGAGATAATATAACTATAGGATTTTAAAATTTTATTTTACAAACTGGTAACGTATTATTTTATGAATGTCAATCTAAAGTTTGAAGTATTATTGCAAACATTCAGCAAATCCTCACTTACTTACTGAAATTCAATAAGTAGTATTGAATCAAGACTAACAGTTCCTACGTAGGTATCCAAGTATCATGCTTGCCTTCATGATCTTTGATATTCAAAAGTTGTTTCAGCATTAAGGTTATCTAGGAGCTCAAAGAATTATTTCATAAACCATCATGCGTGAAGATATTGTGATATCTGAAATAATGATTGGTTGCAATATGGTAGAATATAACTTTAGTAAGATACATGTTCTCATATTGTATGAGAATTTGCGAAGGTTGGAGATGCTAGGCGTCCTGATCTCCCAAAAGGTTGTGGGAACTAACATTATATTCGCGATTCATCCTTATGAGCTTTAGTGGCTTGATCATAAAAGTTGGCATGATAATGATGGATAAAAGATGTATGTAAAATGTTTACTACATTAAAAGGATTACTAAAAGGAATGAAATTTGAAAGAATGCCAAACATTTGATGATGGTGATCAACTTCAAAGTTCAAGTCCAAAGGTATTAGTATCTGACTATACATGATTTGGACTATGTGTCAAATGAATGGCACCACTATTGATGTTGATAGATTCTTTTAAAAAGGAAAAAAAGTAATACTGAAAGAGAATCTGGTCAATATTTGGCAAAAATAAAAATACTGGAAAAGTCTAGCTTAAGTACATATATGATATACACGTTATGGGTGTATTGTTTGCTTGTTAAACAATGTGGTTCTTGGATATTGGATACCGAATTTGTAGGTATGAATTTTCATACAAAACAACACAATTCATGAACTATAATGGCCTAAGTAACTAAAAAAATAATATGTGATGATGTTCATCGAAAATAAATAAAGTGTTATTGTGTTTCTTGACATCAAAGCTTTTCTTCAAGAATTGTATTAATAATTGTTGTTTTGTTCCGGTGTTATGAGAATAATGGTTATTCAAATAATTATCATATTCCATAGAAGATGGATAAACTTTTACAAATTTAGTTGGATAAATCACGTCCATAAACACTGATGATAAAAGGTCGCAAGACGAATGATTGAAATATCACTTTTTGAGTGACATTTCCATTTAAATTATGTTGAGAAGAAAACAAGAAGAAAACTCCATGTTATTTGATTTTTGCAGTCTTTTGATTTTGATTAATTGACGCTTGTGAAACTTTCCTAGATGTAATTAAAACCTCATTCATGGGCCAAAGAAGAACGAACAACAAACCTATTTGACATAGTGCATGTTGATGTATATTGTCCATTATGTGTAGTCGTGGGCGATGGATTTAAACTTCATATGCTTTCTTCGAAATTTGAGTAAATACAAGTGTATATTTACTTAATAAAGGAGAAGTATGAAACATTTGAAAATGTTCAAATCATTTGAAGATGAAATGGAAAATCATTGTAATAAGAAAATAAAGAATTTATGATTGAATCATAAAGGAAGAAATTTGAGTTACAAGTTTAGCAAAACACCTAAGATTTTAGGAATCGTTCCATTGAATTGCATTTCTCGAAACACAATAGTAGTATGGAGTGTTCGTGAAATGTAATCAAACCGTGTTTGACATGGTAGGATGAACTCTGTTATTTAAAAAAATTCCATTTTATTTTAAAGATTAAGCTTTTGTGACTACCGCTTTTACACTGAAAAGATCGTCATCGTGATCCGTTGAAATGACACCATATGAGTTATGGTTTGAGATACAACCCAAGTTGTCTTTTCTTAAATTTTCGTAAGCTGGGCATAAGTAAATTGTTTACAACCAAAGTTGGATGAGCATGTCTTTGTAGTTTATTTTGAATAACCATTGGGTATTCCTCCATAGCACTGATGAGTGGAATTTATGTACACTTTTATAGAAGTATTTTATGCATATCAACCACCCATATCATGCTTTATATAGCTGTAGTTAATCCAAATATGCATGGTTTCTGTTGTTCATTCATTTCCATATGAGCTTTTCATATTTAGTAGTTTAGGTAGAATTTTATCCCTCTTCCTTGTCTTTGACATGTGTGTAGGCGTTGATGATGATTATGGACAAAAAATACAAAAGGAACAAAGAGAGCATAGTATGGAGGAGCTGTAGGGACTAGACTTAGCCTTTTGAGGTTCTGGAAAAAGTGATTTTTTCCAACTTCTCAAAATAAATATCCAATACCACTGGGTTCTATCCATCCTCGAGACGAATCCAACGAGCCCAACAAAATCCAAAACGGAGTTCGTATGAAGAAATGCCGACCAAAATACTAAAGGGTCTGCATGTTCAATGACCAACTAGACGACTGTAGCAAAACTTTCGGCTGTATAGTTGCGAAAAAAGTCGAAAATGACGGGATTTCGCACCCCAGAAGCTCCAGAACCTTCCCTAAGTCATATGACGGTATTGGGGGAACCCTAGGGCACCCCCAAGGCCTATATAGAGGAGGGAGGAGTCAAGGGAGATAGGAGGAATCCATAAGACACCATATAGAAGATCTAGATCCCATCTATCGCCTCCACAGCGACGCCCTACCGTCATGCCGCCTCCATAGCCTCTATAGCTCCACCAAGATCTAGATCTCCATAAACACCATCAAGCCATCCAAGCAAGAAGAGGAGGAGAAGAAGGACGCCGCCATCACCACGCAGATGCCACCATCACCGCGCCATCATAACCATCTCCATCGCCGCTACTACTTCATCTTTCCTCATCATGGTCTCTGTGATGGGTTGTAATATGGCTTGATCCCCCTTTTATTAATGTTATGATTATTTGAGTAATTAAAGTGTGGTGTGTTCTTGTTAATTAAAATGTTTGTGCTTTCTTTTTACATTGTTCTATTCATGATATTATTCTAGTGATTGGAGACAGCTAATCCATTGTTGAGGAAATTACTACAGATTCACGGTATGTCACAAAACTTATCATTAGTCTCTTCTCTTACATGGGTAGAACTAATAGGATATTTTCTATAAGTGATTTGTGGAGGCAATAGCTGCTTAGGATGTACCACCGAGAGTTCCCCCAAGATCACTCATGATATAGATAGGTATAGTGTTGTGAATTGCTTGACTCCAAAGTGAGAGACGGAATACCTTGTGAATAGCACACTTGATTAGGAGTACGTTTTCTATAGAACTTAATGCCTTTTCTCTGTTATTGTTACCTTAATTGGTCTTGTTACCTTAATACACTATTCTCTTGCGAGATGACCCATATCCGAAGAGGGTGTGGACAATTGAGTTATCTGGTTGCCACTTACCAACGGTGGGAGACAACAGTATTTCAGGGACCGCCACAAGTGCAATTTATAGCTATTCCATAAGTACTTATCATGCACACCGGTATACACAACATTACTGGAGGAATCATAGCATTAATATTTCATCTCGTTGCATTCACCTCTTTCTAGTTTTACTTTTGTTCCAGTTTTCTTCCAGTCCTAGTAGTAGTTGTTACAAATCATCTTAAATTCATTTATCCTAGTAACTAATAGAATAGGATATTTCCAAAACACGGTTTGGGTGCAAAACATGGCCGCATTGACAATGTGGCTGCGGGGTCGTGTTGTTTCCGTTCGTCGATCCCATTGGGACAAACTCTTAAATATTTGCTGCTAAAAGTACTGCAATAACCCTGTTGTTGGTGCAGGAATCCAGTCATCAAATTGGCGTCGTTGCCGGGGAGCTAAGAGTCCGGTTATTACCTTCCTACTCACACATAGTTTATTTCCGTTTGTTTCTATTATCTTACTGCTTTGTTTTATATTGAAAACAATAAAAAAATTTATAAAACTGTTGCTACTAATCATGTCTTCCGAGATAAATTATGTTAAACTGATAATACAAGAATTGGAGGAGATAAACGATTCAAATTTATCAAGCCTGGTTGCTAGATATGATCTGATAGAGAAAATGTTGAACCTATTGGAAGGGCATTCATTATGGTTGCGTGTTAGTAATGGATCTTATTGCAGAAATTGTAAAATAGATGACCACCTTAATTTTCAATGTAAGTGTTCCAACAATACTACTCTAGCAAATTATAATAGAGATAAATCCTATGCTAGTTTGGAAGTATTAGAATACGTTCTTTTCAAAGGCGCATCTAAAATGGTATTTAGACTAGGAAGTATTGATGTTGAATGTAAAGCACTTGATGGAGTTTTTAATTTAGTATACCTCATATTCCTCTTTTGCGAAAATAATTTAAGTCATAATGCATTGGTTGTTGGAGATATGCCCTAGAGGCAATAATAAAATTAATTATTATTATATCTTTGTGTTTATGATAAATATTTACATTCATGCTATAATAGTATTAACCGGAAACATTAATACTTGTGTGATTTGTTAACTTAATTAGAGTTCCTAGTAAAGCCTCTTTATAATATTAGCTTGTTGGTTAATAGATGATCATGGTTTCTGGATCATGAACATAGAGATGTTGTTAACAACAAGATCATATCATTAGGATAATGCTATGATGCACATACTCCTATAGATAAGCATAGCATAAAGATCAAGTCATTTCAATAATTCGTTTGCTATAAGATTTCTGATACATAGTAACCTAATTCCTTCGACCATGAGATCATGCTAATCACCATCACCGGAAGAATTCTTTGATGACATCAAACACCACACCATAACTAGGTGGCTATAAATGTGGGATTAAGTGTTCGGAAAGTATGTGTTGAAGCACATGGATCAAGAGTGGGATTTTTCCATCCATATGACGGATAGATATACTCTAGGCCCTGTCGGTGGAATGTCATCCAATTATATTGACAAAGGGAAATTGGTATCGTATGTAAGTAGTTCATTCAATCGCAAAGTAACCGTAGAAGCATGTGGGAGCCATATGAATTTCCAGATTCCTCTATTGGTTATTGATCAGAGAAGAGTCTCGGTCATGTCTACAGAATTCACCAACCGTAGGGATACACACTTAATGTCACATCCCAAAATTTTCCAAATTTTCAAATGTGAAAAATAAACAAACAAAAGAAACAAATGTTGAAATTTAGGGTGAAAAGAAACTTTTGCCTCTAATTGGAAACATCAAAATTCTACTTGGACAAAACTTGAATGAGAAAGCAACAAACAAATATTCATGGAATCAAATGCATTCATGCTTGGAATGTATCTTGATTGAGCACTTGGAAAAGTTAAACCAAAAACCCTAAACCCTAATCAAAGAAATGTTCTCCAAAATCACTCCAAGACTATGGATTTGACCCACATAAAAATTTAGCAACAAACATTCCTAATTGATCAATAAATGGTAATAAAAAATATTACAAAATCATGGGAATTGGTTTCACTCCATTTAGAGCCATGGATAAAAACTTATGATTTTAATAAGATAAAAGAAAGTATTTCTAAGACTAATAAAGCTACTAGCTAAAATCAATACCAAATTGTGAACAAAGTAATCCTAAAAGGATTTAAAAATATAAATAGATATTAAATAAAATTATACAAATTGGAATCACTATTTTTGGAGCTATAACTAAAAAGATTTGGATTTTATAAGGCATGGAAAGAATTAAATAAATAAGAATTGTTGCAAAGAAAATATAAACCGACAAAAATCCATAGGTAAATGGAATAAAAGTTAGCCAATTAATATAAAAGAATAAAAGGTTATTTAAATAAAATTATATGGGATTTTTAACCATATTCAAGTTTATCTAAATAAAAGCCAAAATGCCTCACTTATTTTAAATAGATATTAAATCACAAGAAACATATTTTGAGTTGGATTAACTAACACACTAATAAATGGTATAAACCAACTGAAAATATTTGGAATATATTTGAATTCAAATTGAAGTGGAAACAAATTTTTTTGAATAAAAAAACAAAACAGAAAAATAAAAAGACAAAGGAAGAAAAACTATAGAACTAACCTGCCCAAACCCCAGGCCCAGCAGTAGCCCAACAACCAGCCCACCCAGGCCATTATCCCTCTCCCCGCACCTCTCCCCGCTCCCCTTGCTGACTACACGGCCCCACTGCCACCTCAGAATCGTCGTCAACCCCCTGCGCGCTGAGTCCGCTCTTCTCTGGCTGTTTCCTCGCGACTTAATTTGATTCAATTTGTTTAACTGTCGTAGTGATTCTCTCCCTGACCACGCCCTCTTGTTCCCCTCTTCCTCCTCTCCATTTCTCCTCAATCACCACACCACGGGAGCCCCCAGGCTGCTCGAATTTCTACTCACACCGCCACTGTCTCCGACGTGCTCCGGCGCCGATTCCGGTGAACTAAGACCTCCCCTTGCCCCTAGTTAACCCATGCTTGCTCGCCATCATCGTGCACACCTGTTGGAATTTCCCGTGTTCTCGCGCGTGCCCTAGAGCCTCTACTCCGTCTTCACCTGCGTGCAACCGACGATGAGCACCACTCCGAAGAGAAATTTCGGTGAGGCTCGACCGCGCCTTGTTCCCTGCCTTGCACTGACTCATTCACTGTCCTCTTGTGCACTCATTGATGCCTTTTTTTTGCTTGCTTGTGGACCAGATGATCGGAAACAACTCCGTCTGCAAGCACCCGACGACGAGCACTACTTCGGCGAGCAATAATGGCCAAACCAGCGCGCCCCTTTGTCAACGGTGACTAGCTTGAGAACCCCCTCGTCTCCGTGAACCTGGTAATGCCCTGTACCCCCTCCCTTGCCCCTAGATTCACCAGCACACCACCCACCTGACGTGCCGCAGCCGTGCACCGTCGCTAGCTCTGCCAATCTTTGGTCAGTGCACCTTGATCCGTTGGATGTAGATCTAGTGGCTGGGATAGATCACTTAAACGAAGCAGTATCACTCCATCTGAACCGTGTGATTCCACTTAAGTCTAACGGCACGCGATGTGTGATCCACGTGAAGCGGTATCAACCAGTCAGACAGTGCCGCGTGGCAGACAGGTTGATTTAAAATCCAGAATTTTATCTATTAATTGTTTAAACTTGTAAAATCAATAACTTTTGATCTGTTTGTCCAAAAATTACAAATTTTATATCAATGGATTCAGAAAAATGAATCCTTTCCACCTATGGCCTTGAATTAGTCATTTGCTTCTGGAAAATTAGAGTTTTATGCAGATATTTGTTTAGGGATATTTTGAGTATAAAAATTGTTCTAAAAATTATTTTTGAGTGAAACCTTTTGCAAATGGTTTTGTTTTGAACCCTCTGACCATAATTACTAACATTTTAAATTTAAAATTATATTTATAAATTATTCCTTTGAATAAAATCCTTTCTAGTAAAACAAAAATGATTTAAATGACTTATTTTCACTAACTTGATTTGAAATGAAATTCCACTTTTATAAAAGACCAATATGTGTTTTGAAATATTTAGAACCTTGTTAGAAACAACTTTTTCAATAAAATAATCTTTTGCATGCTTGCATGCATTTCTTTGTTTTTCTTGTTTTTGTTTTATTAATTTTTGTGTTGTAGTTTTGAGTGTGTGCTTTTTCTTGATTGTATTGTAGTGGACTTCGAGGAGTGTTACAATTGCAAGATCAAGGAGAGTACCTATATTTTCTACTAAAAAGTAAAGTGATACATTGGTCATCGAAAGTCCTATATTTTCAATATTGGATTAGTAATATTTTTGTAGTATGCATGATAGGACTATTTTGTATATTGCTATGCTATGGTATATCCTATAGAATATATCTTGATACGAATCTTCCTAAGTTAAGAGACATATTATGCTAGTATGCTTAGCCTAGCTAGTAGATTGCAAGGGTGGAATATTCATGTTATGGTATTATGTAAAGTCTATGACTATGTTTTTGATTAATAAAACAACATGTGAATGAATCACCTAGGTGGAATAGGAAGATTGGTTTGTGTTGAGTGGTTACTCATGGCCCATTTCTATAGTTTACCCTGGTGTATCTCACTTGTAGATGGCCACCCAGGAACAAAGATATTTGAGATGTTCTGTGTTAAGAAGCTTCCAGTGCAACCACATGGCATATGGGCTCTGCCTGGACCAACTAGGTTGCAAGAACTCAGCCAGATGGACAGTTGGTGGTAGTGATGATAGGATGAACACGTCCATGGTGGTCTGAGGGATTGTTTCTGAAAAGTCTCGTCTCGATGCATGTCGAGTCTTGTGTGGAAAGTGCACCACCTCTCGAGAGGGTAAAACCTAAGTACTTAGCCGTGTCCCTGGCACGGACAATTTGAGCATCAAAGGCATTGAAGCAATCAAGGATCTCCTCATCCTAATTTCTCTAAGTTAAAACTTGTTGGGTGAACAAGGGAAGCACCTGGTGTGTGTCCAGTGTTCCATTGTTTGATAAAATGTTTTGAGAAAGAGAAAAACTATTTTACAAAGGATAGGAAAAACTTATTTTATGCAAAGGCCAGCCAAAACTCCACTTAGCCATATATTCATGTAGATGTTAGATTCTCCATGTCCAAATGATATCACTTTCCAATACAATTCAAATGTATTGACCCTTGTGACTGTAACTTATTATGTTGCAAGTTTGTTTGATGTTAGTGAAGTTTGTTGAGGAGGGATTACAAGTCTACAACCAACATGATTTCCTATGGCATATGGAGATGAAGGATTCCATGCATTATAGTTGTATCTACTGCTTTGTAATAAGATAGCCATATGAGCTATGTAAGATGTAATGAACTATTTTATTCCTGGTTATGAGTTGAATATGTGATACGTCCAATTTGCATCACCATTTTATATCATAATTTGCCTCTATTCATTGATATGTTTCTTATTATGAGGTGTTACTTATGTCTTTTCCTCTGTTTTTGCATGTTGGATGATTCTTGGAGGATGGACTTCCGGAGTCAGGTTTATGATGGAAAAAGAGGTGTTTTGATGCAATTTCGCGAAGATCAAAAAAATACCAGAAAAATATTGGAAAATTATATTTTCCAGAAGACGAAGGAAGCCAGAAGGGGAGGCGTAGCTAGGCCACAGGGGGCCCACACCCCCTAGGCGCTGGTCCCCCTAGGCTGCGCCTAGGGCAATAGTGGCCCACCTGGCCAACCTTCGACTCCGCCCTCTCGCCTATATCTTCCTCTCAGAACCCTAATACACATGGGGAGACCATAGAAAAAATTTCGCTGCCTCTGCGGGACAGAAAACACCGAGAGAGAAAGAGCTCTCCGGCAGACAGATTTCTGCCGGGGAAATTCCTTCCTAGAGAGGGGAGATCATCGCCATCAACATTGTCATCAAGCTAGACTTCATCGGGATCATCATCATCATCCACACCGTCATATCCACCAGCACCATCATCACCACTCCATCCCGCTATAACAATCGTGTTGAATACTTGCATAGTTCTTAGGGGAAACTTTATCGGTATTGATTACTATTGTAGTTGATGCTTGTGAGTGGAACCATTGGATTATTGTTTATGTTCAAATTGTTATCCATTACCATATTTTATTTGATATTGATCCATATGATGTCTTGTGAGTAGTTCGTCTACTTATTTAGGACATCGGAGAAATCATGTTGCTAGTAGTGGATTTGTGTTGAGATATTATTCAATGGTCTAGTATTTAAGTTGTGGTGCTATTCTTCTAGTGGTGTCATGTGAACGTCGACTACATGATACTTCACCATTTAGGGGCCTAGGGGAATGCATTGTGTATTTGGATACTAATCGTGGGGTTGCCGGAGTGACAGAAATCTGAACCCCTGTTAGGACACCTTTGCACAAGGGAGTGTAGGATCTCAGAGTTTAAGGTTGTGGTTAGGTTTATACCTTAATTGCTTTCCTGTAGTTGCAGATGCTTGCAGGGGGTTTAATCACAAGTATGTATTAGTCCAAGTAAGGTCGGTACATTAGCACAGGTTCATCCACACAACACTTACAACACCAAAGAAAGGTACTCAGCTATTTGAAGCGAAAGAACTTGACAGAATTCCCATGTGTCCTCGAGAACGTTTGGTCCTGATAAGTATTTCCACCGGCTTGTACTTTGCTAAGAAAGGATTGGGCCACATGTTGTAGTTGTTCATTGTCTTTATTGCTTGCACTTTGTTTTGTTGCTTTATCATAAAACCCCTAAAAATCTGTTTCCTAAGTATTTATAGAGATTTCCTGCTCCATGCCACTAGTCAACAACTTCTGCTCCTCGTTGGGATCGACACTCCTATTTATCAAAAGTACTACGATACACCCCCTATACTT
Organism: Avena sativa; assembly: GCA_916181665.1. Lineage (NCBI taxonomy): Eukaryota > Viridiplantae > Streptophyta > Magnoliopsida > Poales > Poaceae > Avena > Avena sativa. The sequence goes on from OV702295.1 coordinate 137,009,355, forward strand.
GTGGGCCATCAAGACTATTTTCTGGCGCCGTTGCCGGGGAGTGAAGCGCTATTGAAGAGTGGAACTGGTAAAGGAAAGTTCTACTATGAGTATTTCTTTTTGTTTCTATTTGTTACTTTGATTCCAATATGGATAACCCACTTGGTTTTCTGTTTAGGAAAATTACTAACACTATTAGGGTAGTAGATGAACCACCACCTATTGAGATATATCCTTTTAAGATACCTACAAGTATTGTTTATCGTGTTATGGATAATTATTATTTTGGGGATGGAACTGTCCATCCTGGTGATCACTTGCTTTTTATCCATGAATTATGCTGGTTGTTTAAGTGTGCAGGTATCACAACTGAACAGGTGAAGAAGAAGTTACTCTCTATATCCTTGAAAGGAAGAGCTGAAGAATGGTATAAGCTGCTGAAGAATAGACAATCCATGGAATGGGAGGAAATAGTACCTCTCTTTTATTCTAAATTCTATCCTCCCAGTGAAATTCATAAGGATAGGAATCTGATATATAAATTTTGGCCTCGTGATGGAGAGAGTACAGCTCAAGCTTGGGGGAGATTGAAGTTACTAATGCTTAAATGTCATATTCATGAACTCCCTATCAATATTATTATCAATAACTTTTATGCTAGGCTTTCTCTTCATGATAAAGATTTACTAGATGCTTCTTGTGTTGGATCATTCACACGTATGAAGGAAGCAACTAAATGGGATCTCCTAGACCGTATTCAAGAGAACACTGAAGCTTGGGAGAATGACAAAGGAAGAAAGTCAGGTATAAACTATGATTATGAATGCATAAGATCTTTAATGGAATCTGATGACTCCGTGATATTAGCAATGAGTATGGTCTTGATTCTCATGTCCTTGCAAAGTGTTTTAAGGACTTTTCCTCTTATATTGATATTCCCAAAAAAGAATGGGACAAGTACCATGCTCCTTATAAAGACATCGTTACCCATGTTCCCGCTAGCATAGAAGTTTGTACTGTTGTGTAACATCCTCAAAATCATATTTCAAACTCATGCATATCATCCATGCATCCTTAATCATTTAGGGTTTCATTTTTCAGAAAACCATTTCAAAACAGGAGCATATGAGCTCATTATTCTATGTGATTAGCATTTGAAACAAATGCTACTCTCTAATGAGAGATTGTTGTTCATGAAACCAAACTTTGTTGTCTTATTGCTCTCAGGTTGTTTTGCTAGATTGCTAAGGTTTAAACTAAAATTTCAAAGGAAATACAATTTGAAAACCAATTTCAAAACCAATATAAAACAAGTGCTATGTCACTATTTATTCTATTTTATTTCAAATGACCAAGCCAATTCAAAGTGACCACTTGGTTTTATGCCCATATTTGTGACTATTGCACACTGCAAAAATCCTGAAAAGATTTGAATTCAAATAGAGTTTGAAATCATTTGAAATTCATTCCAGAAATTCAAAACAGAAAAAGAAAAAGAGAAAGGAAATAGAAAAGGGCCAGCGCCAGGATTTGAGCCCAGCAATAGACGCAGCCCATTTAGCCCACCCGGGTTCCCCCTCTCTCTCTTTCACTCGCAGACGCACACACAGGGTCGCTGACGCCAGGACCCCACCCCCTCTCTGTTTTATTCGCTGACAAGTGGACCCGTGACCATGTCATCGTCTTCGTCAATCACGCGCGCCTGCGACGCTCACGCCGCCGTTACTCGCCGCAGTCACTGCCGCGTTGATTCCCATTGATTCCGCGAGTAACTCCACGCCCAGCTCCGGCTATATAAACCTCTCCCCCTCGCGGTCATTTCCCCCCACACTGCACACTCTTCTCGGCACCAGGCTGCCTCTAATTCGTATTGCACCGCCGCAGTCAGAGCCAACTCCGGCGAGGTATTCCGGTAAGACCCCGTCGCCTCTTGCTGTCTAAGTTTGCCAGAATGATCACGACAACCATGCGCATCTTCTCACCCTATTGGTGCATGCTAGGACCGTCTGGAGACTCGCCAACGATGACGACCGCAAGTGCCTGCCGCTTTCTTCTTCTCCAGCGATCAATTGCGGTAAGCACTGAGCGCCCCTTGACCTCTCTCGCATACGACTAGGCTCGCCACTATCTTGTGCATCATCTGATGCCATTGGTTTGTGCTAGGGAGACCAGGAACGTCGCCAACATCGTCGTCCACTCCAACCCGACGCCGCCCGCAACTCCGACGAGCTCCCTCGGCCACTCTAGAGCGCCCCTTGCCGAACCACCGCCACCTTGAGCATCAGCAGCTCTCTGCGATTCCGGTAAACCCCTTCTCCCTCTCCCGCGCGACCTAGAATGCCGGTAGCACCTCTGACAGAGGCGCCGCCGCCAGTCGCCGCCGCTAGCGCCGCTCAACTTTGGTCAAAGAAACAGCCGCCGTTAGATCTGCATCGTATGGATTAGATTAGAACGGGGACGAACCGTTTTCTTTAGATCTGGCGTGTTGGATCTAAGTTGATCCTACAGCGTGGAAGCACGATCCGACGCGAAGCGGTATCGTCCAATAGGAAAGCGCCGCGTGGCAGCTGTTAGAGTTTAAAAACAGAATTTGAATCAGATTATTGTTTGAATTTGATTTAGCTATAACTTTTGATCCCCACGTTAGAATTGGACAAATTTTATACCGTTGGAATCAGGAGAGCAAGCTCTTTCTGATTATGCAATGTGTTTAAAGTTTAGCTTCTGTTAAAAAGGTTTTATTTGTAGAAACATGTGTAGGGATTATTTGTGTATATGAATTGTTTAGGAATTGTTTTAAGGGTTAAATAAATATTATTTGGCAAGTTTTTGACTTGTTTAGGAATCAGTACTATGAACTTGCTTGGTTGAGTTTTGAAAATCATCACTTAGCATTTTGCATTGCATGCATATATTTTTGGTTATATATGTTTTGTGTGTAATTTGTTGCTACCATTCTTTGTGTATATTTTGGTGCTAGTGATTGTGGTTGTGAGGAGTGCTACTCTCCCAACTACCAAGGAAAGTGGTACTTCATGAATATTATCATTCCTATGTTTTCTACTAAGCATTAGAAATATTTTGTTAGACTTGCATGCTATATTTTGCTTATATGCCATGTTGGGAAATCCTAGTAGTTGTAGAAATGCTAGGGAATTTCTAAGTTAAGTTACTACCTATGCCATGCTTAGCCTAGCTAGTAGCAAACAAGGGTTGGTGAAAAATACATGCTATGATGAAAATATTTCTAAGTCTTTGGACTTGTGTTTTACCTAATAATACAACTAAGTTAATGAAACACCTGGGTGGAATGGAAGGAAAGGTTTATGTTGAGTGGTTACACAAGGCCATTTCTATGGTTTACCTTGTGTATCTCACTTGTGGTAAGCCACCCAGGAACAAAGAGATTTTAGAGGCCAAGTGTTAAGAAGCTTCTAGTGCAGCCACTTGGCAATATGGGCTTTGCCTGGATCACATAAGTTGCTAGAACTTAGCCATTTGGACAGTTGGTGGTAGTGGGATGATAGGTTAGAACGCGTCCATTTGGTCTAAGGGAAGGCTTCTGAAAGGTCCTGTCTTGCTGAAACCAAGTCTGGTGGGGAAAGTGCACAACCTCTGCAGATGGAAAAATCTATGTACTTAGCCAAGTCCATGGCAATGGACAACTTGAGCATCAAGACATGGAAGCTATCAAGAATCTCCTCATCCCAATTTCTAAGTAAAAACTTGTGGGTGAACAAGGGTGAAGGACCTCAATGTCTATTGGTGGTTCCTTGGGAAAAGTTTTGACAAAGAAAAACTTAGTGTTTTCAACTAATAGGCAAAACCTATTTTGAGCAAAGCAAGCCCAGCTACACTTAGCCAAAATTGCATATAGTATCTAGTCCACTTAAAATTTTACTAAGGTATCACTTGCCAATACTATTCCAAAGTATTGACCCACTGTGGCTGTAACTTGTGATGTTGTAGGTTACTCTGATGAGGATTAGGTGTCATGAGTCTACACTCAACATGTTTGCCTGTGGCACATGAAGATGAAGACTTTTATTTATTTACTTATTCAAACTCTTGTATTAGGCCTATGGCCTTGGAGTTGTAAAGACTATGTTTATCTCTAGAATTGCTGTAATAAATGACCTTTGTATCTGTGTACTTCATCTTAAACTGTGGATGCTAGCAATGATCCAGGGACTAGCATTGCAATCACAGGGATCCTTTTCCTTTATAAAGGAGGGATCTTACATGTTGATCCTATTTTGCTTGAACCTTATGTTGAGAAAATCCCTTTTCCTGCTAGGGTAAAGGAACATTCTATCATAGCTAATGTGGTTAGCAAAAGTGCAAATAAAACTGTGAAACCCGACGAGCAAATAAATATTGAGCATGTGGTAGCTACTGTGAAAGATCTTTTCACTAGAAATATAGAGGATGAGCATATTGTCTTCTGTGAAGACGCTTCTAATATTATCTCTCATCCTAGTAGAGCTAGAAAAGCTAGTGTTCCTGTGCTTTCTGTTAAAATTGGTGATCATTGTTATTATGGTTTATGTGATATTGGTGCTAGTTCTAGTGCTATTCCTTCTGATCTCTACAGGGAAATTATGCATGAAATTGGTCCTTGTGAGCTTGAGGACATTGATGTGGTTATTCAACTTCCTAATAGGGAGAGAGAGTATGTCCCATTGGCATTGTAAGATATTTGGAGGTTCTTTGTGGTAAGATTAAATATCCTGCTGATTTTCTAGTACTTTGTTCTGAAGCTAGTAAAACTTATCCTATAATATTTGGTAGAACCTTCTTGAATACATGTGGGGCTATCATAGATTATAGGAAGGAAAAAGTTTTGACTAAGTTTGATGGAGAATCTTATGAGTTTAATTTTTCCAAATTTGCTAAAACTCCTTATGAAAGTGAACTGCCTAATGAGGATTTCAGGGTTGAACAACTTTTTGCCAACTCTCTTGCAGCAATTTATGGAAGATCATGAAAGCGATGTCTTCATGAAGGAAAGAAATGAGATTGACGAGGTTTTCCTTCGTCAGCCTGAGCTACTTAAGCATAATCTACCTGTGGAAGATTTGGGTACCACACTACCACCTAAAGGGGACCATGTTTTCAAATTAAAATCGTTACCCGATGATCTTAAATATGCTTATCTTGATGATAAGAAAGTATATCCTGTTTTTATTAGTTCTAAACTTGCAGGAAAGGAAGAAAAGAGGTTATTGGAAATACTAAAGAAACACCGAGGAGCTATGGGCTATAATCTTGATGATCTAAAAGGGATTTCTCCTACTATATGTCAGCATGCTATTAATATAGAACCTGATGCAAAACCAGTTGTTGAGCACCAACGCCGTCTAAATCCTATGATTAAGGATGCGGTAAGAAATGAGGTATTAAAACTCCTTGATGCTGGTATTATTTACCTTATTGCTGATAGCCAATGGGTTAGCCCTGTTCATTGTGATCCCAAGAAAAGTGGAATAACTGTTGTGCCTAATGAAAATAATGAGCTTATACCCCAAAGAGTAGTGGTTGGGTATAGGATGTGCATTTATTTTAGAAAGGTTAATAAAGTTACTAAGCAATATCATTATCCTTTTCCCTTTATTGATCAAATGCTTGAGAGGTTGTCCAAAAAGACTCACTTTTGTTTTCTTGATTGTTATTTTGGGTTCTCTCAAATTGTTGTGAAAGCACAAGACCAAGAGAAAACCACTTTGACTTGTCCTTATGACACTTATGCTTATAGGCATATGACTTTTGGTTTATGTAATGCTCCTGCTACCTTTCAGAGATTTATATCTGCTATCTTTCATGGTTTTTGTGAAGAAATTGTGGAGGTTTTCATGGACGATTTCTCCATCTATGGAGCTTCTTTTGATAACTGTTTGCATAACCTTGATAAAGTTTTGTAGAGATGTGAATAAACCAACCTTGTTGTTAATTGGGAGAAATTCCATTTCATGGTTAATGAAGTTATTGTTCTTGGACACAAAATTTCTGAAAGAGGTATTGAAGTTGACAGAGCCACAATTGAAGCAATTGAGAAAATGCCTTGCCCTAGGCATATAAATGGTATCCGTAGTATCCTTGGTCATGCTGGTTTATATACGAGGTTTATTAAAGATTTCTCCAAAATTTTAAAGCCCCTTACTAATCTTCTTCAAAAAGATGTACCTTTTGTTTTTGATGATGATTGCAAGGAAGCTTTTGAAACTTTGAAGAAAGCTTTGACTACTGCTCCTATTGTTCAACCCCCTGATTGGAGTTTACCTTTTGAAATTATGTGTGATGCTAGTGATTTTGCTGTGGGTGCTGTCCTTGGGCAACGTGTTGATAAGAAGTTGCATGTTATTCATTATGCTAGCAAGACTTTAGATGCTGCTCAAAATAATTATGCTACTACTAAAAAAGAGTTCTTAGCTGTACTATTTTCCTGTGATAAGTTTAGACCCTATATTGTTGATTCAAAGGTCACTATTCATACTGATCATGCTGCTATTAAGTACCTTATGATCAAGAAAGACGCTAATCCTAGGATTATTAGATGGGTGTTGCTTTTACAAGAGTTTGATCTGCATATTGTAGATAGGAAAGGAGCTGACAATCATGTTGCTGACAATTTCTCTCGTTTGGAAAACATTTTTTTTGACCCCTTGCTTGTTAATGATAGTTTTCCAAATGAGCAGTTGGCTGCAATAAGGGTAAGTCCGCATGAGATTCCTTGGTATGCCGATTATGCTAACGTTATTTTTTCCAAGTATTTGCCTCCAACCTTTACAGCCCAGCAAAGAAGAAAATTCTTTTATGATCTAAGGCATTACTTTTGGGATGACCCACATTTATATAAAGCAGGAGTAGATGGTATTATGCGAAGATGTGTTCCAGAATTTGAACAATAAGATATATTGAGAAAATGTCATGGCAGCACTTATGGAGGACATCATGTTGGGGATAGGACTGCACAAAAGTTTTTACAATCTGGATTTTATTGGCCTACCCTTTTTAAGTATGCAAGGAAGTTTTTCTTATCATGTGAGGAATGTCAACGAGTTGGTAACATTTCTAGACGCAGTGAAATGCCTATGAATTATTCTCTTGTTATTGAACCTTTTGATTGTTGGGGATTTGACTTTATGGGTCCTTTTCCTCCTTCAAAAAGGTATACTCATATTCTTGTTGTTGTTGACTATGTTAAAAAGTGGGTAGAAGCCATACCTACAAACAACGCTGATGGTAAGACCTCTTTGAAAATGCTTAAGGATGTTATTTTTCCTAGGTTTGGTGTGCAGAGATATCTCATGACTGATGGAGACTCTCATTTTATTCATGGGGGTTTTAGAAAAACTCTAGCTAAGTATGATTTAAACCATAGAATTGCTTCACCTTATCACCCCCAAACCAGTGGGCAAGTAGAACTCTCCAATAGGGAAATCAAATCTATCTTGCAAAAGACTGTTAATAGATCTAGGAAAAATTGGGCTAAAAAGTTGAATGACACTTTATGGGCTTGTGTAACATCCCAAATTTCATCAAATGAAAAGTCATAGCATTGCATTCATATTATCATAGCATGTTTGTCTTGCACCAAAATTTTCAAACCAAAACCCTATTTGAAACCATATTTAAACCCCACTTTATATATCATATATGGGGCATAGTTTTATTTTTATTTTCAAAAGATAAAAGTGTTTTTGAGTGAACATATGTGTTTTACACACTTTTGAATGCTAGGATCACAGTACAAAATTGTGGAAAAGGTTTGAATTCAAACAAGTTTGAATTAGGGTTTCAAATTCATTCCTGAAAATCAAAACAGAAAAGAAAAAGGGCAAAGAAAAGGATAAAAACCTGCGCGACATATTCGGCCCAGCAGCACTAGCGGCCCATATAGCCCACTCGGGTCTCCTCTCTCTCTTTCTTTTCTCACCCGCGCGCGCCACACCCTCACGCGCCACACCCTCGCTGACCACTGGGCCCGGCGCCAACTCACCCCTTCGTCCCCAAACCCCGCCCGTTTCCTCCCCATCACTGCCGTGATGAATTCGCTTCAATTCGCGTTGATTCCTTGCGTAACTGCCTCCCCATCCCCGATTACTTAGCCCCCTCTGCCTCGTGGTCATTTCCCCTCACTCGCCACCAGGTGCCCACAATCAAGCTCGCACCGCCGCTGCCCGACGCACTCTAGCGAGCTATTGCGATGATGTCAACACCCGGATTTTTAATCCCAGATGCATGTTATGCTATACATCACAATCCCGGGATTATCATTTTTGCGAGACATAACAGATTGGATATCACAGTATATCATCCATTAAAAACCATACATAAGGTCTTACCACAAATAAAGGATCTCATGATCCAGTCTTAATACAATCATAGCAGCGGAGTAACGTAATAATAACAGTAGCGTGGGCGATGCTCCATCTTCATGGTCACAGGCAATTCTGACGATGGGAGATGATCCTAGTTGTCGCAACCTTCCTGCGGTCCATCCTCCTGATAGTCCTCTTCATAGTCCGGCCACGGGAATAGCCAGGGACAAAGCCATGAGTACTCTTTAAGTACTCGCAAACTAATACTAACAAGTGAAGTGGTTTTGAGTAGGAATACTAAGCTCTAGGTTATTTTGGAAAAAGCCATATTTATCTCTAACTGAGTTCAGAAGCAAAGAAAGCTAGTTGAAAGTTTTATAACACCTAAGTGGGAACTTGAGTTTTCATATCACAACCCTGTTGTGGTCAAGTCAAGGTCACGATTCATTTCACAAGTCATTTTGAAAACATCTGATGACGGAATAGTATGGCCACTCAAACTCTGCAGAGGTGGTACACTTTCACCATAATATTCGATACATCCGTCAGGAAAAATCGTGAATTCAACATACTCAGTATGCGGATAATCAATCCTAACCTTTCAATTACATGCCCTAGTATAGGCACCTCTCCTATGAGTTTGGCCTCCCAACCATGACGAACTGTCATCTTGGGAACTGCACTGGTGGACAATCTTCACAAGGTAGCCTCAGCTCAAACCTTGGCCGCAAGGGAACCCATACTAAGGTATATAAACTTCCAGTTCCCTACCCAAATTTTGGGTATTGTGGTTGTACGATAAAATTGGAATGGTATCGCATCTAGACAACCATCAGTTTTATAAAGGGCTAAGGCTCGTGCCTCAAAATTTTCATCATCAAAATCATCTGGTGTTCAAGAACACATGTAAAAACATTTCATTCGAATGACTCATCATTCTAAGGTTTTCATAATCATTTTCACCAAGTATTCCCATCTAAAGTGATCAATTTTTATGCTTAGCACTAGCCTCTACAGGTGGGGGTAAACACTAATGAGGGATGATAATCAAGTGTGACTTATCTAAGTTCAATCTCATGCCTCAGGATGACATCAAGATTTATCTAACTTAGGCCAAGTTTTATGCTCTTTATGATACCTTCATAAGTCTTTCTTAACTCTACCAATACTAAGTAAACACAAACTAAGGAGCTTTGATAAAGAAATAAAAGAACTAAGCTTGCAAGTAAAAGTGGGTTTGGTATAATCAAGTGGTGTAACTAATGCATGTTTAATGCATCTAGTTAGCATAGTTATAATGCAAGGGTTAACTTGCAAAGTTCTAGCTTGCTAGGACAGCTTGCCTTATGCAGAGTAGTGGTTGAAGTTCTCCTCGGCTTCTTCCTTGTAGTAGTCTCCTTCCTCCTCGTATCCTTGGTCGGTACTAGAGTCTATAAATAAATACGAGGTACACAATCACCAAACAATACTTCACTAATTCTATTTAGCACATAAAGGCTTACACTAAATGATCTAGCATCATCACTATTATCACAAGCAATAAAGCCAATAGTTTAAATTATTTTATTTTATAAAAGTAATGTCTACTCATTGAAAAACTACTTTAAGGTTTAACATTCTCCAACTAAAATAGGGGATCATGTTGACACATGTCATCACCACATATTTCAGAACTTGGGAATGTGATTTAAAGTGGTGTCACAATTTAATAAGGATTTAGCTTTTTATTTTAATTAGATAAAGTGACTAGAAATGCCTATGGGGCATTATTTTATTCTTTGTCCATTATTTCTGCAAGTAAACCTAGATATTTTTACATATTCAGAAAGGTCTTATCAAATGTGATTTTTGAGCGTTGGAAACAACTCAAAAGCTTTTATGGTTGAATTTTAAAAAATGTTTGTATGCAAAAAAGTCTCTGCCTTGTTATTTTTACTATAGGTGATCTATAACCATAAATGGTTTGAATCCAACGGGCTTGTATTAAGAATTTCCATACCTTTCTAACAAAATTGGTTTCATGCAATTTGGTTCAGTGAATATCTCTGAAAGGATTTTTGAATCTATAGATAGAACTAGGTTTGAAATTAAATTGATAAAACCTAAATTCAAACTACTGGGTCACGTGGGAAGTTAACTGGGCCGGCCCACTGTGCACAGTGCGTGCGGTTGGGTTTAAGTGGCTGTCCCCACCAGTCAATGAGACAAGGGGTGTGAAGGGGTACGGGGTGATTAGGGCCGTAGTATTAGAAGCTATATCTATGGTTGAGGTGCATCGTCCATGTCTAAATAGAATGCGGCGAGGTCGAACCCTAGCGCGGCCAGTGGGGGTCAGTGCTGGCTCACCGAGGCTCTGACGATGGTCGGCGATGGGGCCAAACGACAAATTCGATGATAGCGATCCTCCTGGTACCGGTGGCTCCTCCTGGGGTGGCTCCAATCAAATACGCCCTCCTCCTCCAGCAGCGGCAAGCTCTGGCAAAATTCTGAGCACCTTGTGCTTTCCTTGCTCCGAGATGAGGTGGGGTGGTTCTGAGAGAGAGGGGAGTGAGATGGTGTGCTGAAATCGAATGGGGAAGGCCTCTATTTATAGTGCGAAGAGGGGACCAAAGGGTGCGGGTCGAACTCGTCGTGGTCGTCTACACAACGAGATAACGGCATGGCTGGGAGTAGGGGATGGTGCGCTGCCTCCTGGCGAAGCTCAACGGCATGGTGGCGAGGCGTGGGGTGGTGCAATTTGGTCGAAACACTTCGATGCTCTGGGCGGGTCTGACAGGCATTTTAATGGCGCACAGCGTCTACGGTCCACGCGGCGGCGAACGAGCATGTCCGGCGGTTCCTGGGGCGATGGTGATCATACACGAGGGCGGCGAAGGTGGGGCATGGTCCATGCGAGCGTGTAGTGCGAGGCGCTCTAACGCGCTCTCGGCATGCTTGCAGAGAGGCTGGGTGCGCTCGTTCTGAGTGGTCCAGGGGCTGGAAAGTCTTGGGCAACGGACAGGGGGTGGCGGTGGATGGTGGCTTGTGTCCCAGACAAGGTTGGCGAGGCTAGGGAAGCTCCTAGATTGATGTCGACATTGGTGTGGCAGTTTGAGCTCGACAATGGTCACCATTGATGACAATGCCAAGTTTATAGTGAGCTAGGGCTTGTTAAATTAACTAGATGATCCACTGAGAGTGTGCTATGAGCTAGAGAGGAGACAAGTTAGGCACAACACTGCTCACTATAGTGTTTGATGTTTTGTTTGATTTGTGTTTACAAGGTGTTTGATGAAATGGCTGAAAGAGACTTGAATTTGAATTTTCGAGTGAAACATGCTGGGTGTACTAGTCACATACTAGGTAGTGTCTGGTTGCTTGGAATGGTCAAGGAGCACTGGTTTGGTTGGGTTTTGAGAAATGGTGATCTTCACATATGATATAGATTCAATTTTGAATTGTCATTTGAATCAAGTTGCCAAATGTTTCTGTCATTTGACCACATTGGGGAAAGAAATGAATTTGTTTCTATTTGAAATCTTGTTGATCTCTATGGTTTGGTGATCAATGTTCTTGAAAACTTCGGTCTTCTCTGGGACTTCTAGGCATTTGCGAAGTAACGGCTGATATCTCCTCTAGCAGTTCCAGTTGATACGATACTTCTCCGTGACGATTCAAAATCTTGAAGTGTCACATCCCAAAATTCTCCTAATTTTGGAATGTGAAACAAATAAATAAGATTGATTGATTGTTTGACTTTGTTGAAAATTCTCAAAGAGAAGAAACTTTTTGAATAGAAAATCCTCTCAACCTTGAATTCAAAATCTTATATTCTTTTGTTAAGACATAAGTAGCCATATAGGCAAAAGGGCATGGATTGATTATGGATTGTAGAATTGGTGTGCAAGATTTCAAAATGAAAATCATGAAGCATTCATATGCATTTCATCCATGCAAAGTTCTCACAAACTAAATCCAAATCCTGGTATCTAAATCCTATAGTTGTTTTGCCCAAATGTTCCTAAGGGTAATTAAATTGACTTATTAAAACCCACTGTTGCTAAGGCATAATTTATTGCTAAATCATAGCCTAAAGAGATCCAATTAATACTACAAAATTTTAGAAACAAAATTGAGCTCATTTGGAGCTAGTATGAAAAAGTTATGGAATAAATACAAACACATAAAGATATAAATAAAATGAGATATACAAGAATTTATAAACCCACTACTTCCAAACTAGTAAAAAGATTACAAATTTGATTCTATAATGACCTATTCGATTTTAGAAAAATTTAGGAACAAGAATCATATCATTTGGAGTTCGTATACAAAAGATATGAGGAAAACAAGTAAATAGAAAAAGAAAAAAAAATCTAACGGGCCGGCCCAGCAAGGACCGACCGAACCAGCCACGACCGCGTACAGAGAACGATCGATCTAGTCCTTTAATTTCCGTGCAAACATCTGTTTTCTAGACCTATCTCTACTCAAACTCTTATAACTTTTTATCTACAACTCCGAATCGACTTCCGTTTGTTTCTACTTGTTCCCTACTCCAAGGCCTATCTCTACACCATCCTAAATCTCTATATAAACTCGTGGAGTCACGGCTGTACGAGTTTCTATTCTCGAAATCCCGAATCTACCTATTCCCGAATCTTGTTTCGCTTTTTAACCCATCTAGACTTCGTCGTTTGCTTTCGGTCAAAAAACGAAAGTTGAAGATCGCGTCGAAATCTTTTAATCCCGACAAACCTCACCTCTTTTCATCCACCACAACCGGAGAATTTCGTATCGCAATATTTCAGATCTTACGGTGTAAATCCAAGATGTACTCGCGCTCGTTTCTTCAAATCCAAATTTCTTTGGTGAGAACGTAGGAATAATGATTCCCCACAACTTTCATGTTTTGAGTTTTTCAATTTGACCTACGGATTTGTCTCTCTAACACAGATCTATTTCTTGTCTATTCCGAGCCAAAACCGGGTCAATCTCTTCTTCTAGCCACCGGATCCTATCCAGACGGTCGAGATCCAATCAAACCGGTGCATGCCATGTCGTCATCCCGGTCATCTTTATCATCAACACCACATCAACGTAAGGTCAACATCTAATCCCAGTCAACATGCAAAGTCAACCTGTCCAGTCAGCGGAATATTCCCTAGAATATTCCGTTCGAATTTAGAATTGCACATTATAGATCTAACTTGTAAAATTCATTAGAAATTCATACCACGTCCAAAAATTGCGTATAATATATCAAATTGAAGATAATTTCACGTAGAATCATCTTATCAGAATAGATCCAACTTTTACTGTACGTGGTTACTGCAGTAATTTAATTAGTTTTAATGGTCTTTTAGGTTAATAAATTCATAGGATATTATCTGTAACTTCGAAAAATATGAATAATATATCAAATTGAAGCTACTGTAATGTACTTTAATAATATCTGGTTGGATCTATCCTTTGAAGATTATTTAAGCCGTAGCGATTTAATTAGTTTTAATGGCTTTATAAATCATTAAATTTATAGCAAATTAATTGCTTGTCACAAAAATACAAATGATATACCGATGGAAAGCTGGTTCCATGTAGATCATCAATATGCAATTAGTTCAGCATTTGACTGTAAGGATTTGCCGTGAAGGTTTAAATGGTTTAATATCCTATTTAGAGTAATAAATTCATAAGAAAATAAATACTATTCAGAAAATTACAAATAATATGTCCCTGAAATCACAATTCCGTGGAGATTACAGATATAATTTTTGTTTGATTTTTAGGCAACAGAAACTGTATGAATCATTTAAAACCCATTAAACACTATTTAAATCATATAAAAAGATCTATAACTCCGATTAGGGTGAATCCAACGCCTACTGGTTCGTATTAACGTCCTCTATCGAGTAAACCCAAGAAACAAATTTAATTCTACAGTTAGAACAGGCGTTACAACAGAACTATCAAAACCCTTATATTGGCAAGTAATTATTAATAACAAGTACCCTATTGCATTAAATGAACTCATACATGCATCATATGATATATTAATATTCATAAAACTAATTATACCCATTGTGTAATGTTAAATCATCATGCATGTTTTCGATCATCGTTGTTGTGTTTGCTATGTTTGCAATTGTTTTGATTAGAACTACCTTGTCCTCGTATTAGATTGTTCGGAGAGTGCGATTGCTGCGGGGAAATACAATCAACACCCATATTATCAACATAAGGCAAGTTACACCACTTGTTCATATTATCGTCCCAGTTTTGATTCTATGCATGTGATCTTCAAAATTCTGTAGTATGCATGTGTAGGATGTTCTAGTAGAATTTTTTTCCTTAGTATTATTTTGCAAGTGCGATGATTTTGTAGTACGCCATGAGTAGCTCTATACTTAGGATTTTCCCTCCTAATAGGTTACCCCTGTTTTTGCTAAGTATTGCTTGCTATGCTATATATACAAGGTACCGTTGGGGGGTTCGAAAGACAAAGATTTTTTCTAAGTATAAAGGCTCTCTAGAGCAAACTTTCTTCTCAAATCCACTTCAAAATAAAACTAAGTTTTCTTCTGGGCGGAATGGTTGTCGGCTCAACGAGTGTGATTTTTGGTGGAGGACGGCCGCCTAGGAATCAAAGAAGTCTGCCATGTTTCAGAATTCAGAAGCTTCCAGTGCAACCACAATACATTATGGGCTCTGTCTTGGCCTAGTACTTAGTGGGAAACCTCACCTGGGTACCAACATTTGGAGGTTCTTTGGCACGGTTGGATCCAGAAGGTAGAGGGGCCACTAAGGGAAAGCCTCGCCATGGTCTTGTCTGTAAAAGGACTTGATCGTGGATTGTGGGTAAAGTGCACAAACACTCGAGAGTATAGCAATCTGATCGATCAGCCGTGTTCACGGTAACAGAACAACAATGAGCGTCTGAAGGATGGAGCCTCTGAAGGATCTTCCTCTCTCTTTTCTAAAACAAAGTTTTGAAACCCCATGGCGTGCGTAATATCGCTAATGGGTGGGATTTTGGGAAATTTGGTGTGTAATATCCAAGTGACGCTTGGTGCGTAATATCCAAGTGTTTGGTTGTTTGGACACTTGGTGCGTAATATCCTCGTGTGCCACTCGACCTTATTTTATCTAAGCAAATGTTTACAAAGTAGGACAATCTTCTCTTCTCTCTACTTAAGAAAACTAGCTTTATGCAAATGAACTCCAAAGCCTAAACTAGCCTTGCATGTAGAGTTAGTATTTCCTTCCTTGGTGTAATTTGCCAATACATTCAAAGTATTGACCCAACTTGTTGGCTGCACGTTTCATGTGCAGAATTTCGGAGATCTTTGAAAGGTGCGCTAGGATCGCGGGTCTTCACTCAACCTGCCTGTGGCATTGATGGGACTCCAAGTTGTATTTATATCGCTTCTATTGTAATAATGTAAACTCTGGATTATTCGATTCATGTAATAAAGACTTGTGTTTTACATGATATTTCATCGACTGTGAGTGCTAGCTATTGATCCAGGGACTAGCATGTTATTCACAGGGACTTAGGATCTTACTTGATTCCGAGGTCACTACAGATGGTATCAGAGCATAAGTTGACTATAGATCGTGACCCTAGACATGGAAAAACCTTAGGAGAAATATTTTCTAAGTTATTTCAGAAAACTCTCATACTTCTCATCATCTACCTTGGGGTTTAAAATTTCTTAAGTCTCTTCTTTTCAACATTAGAAAATGACCACTACACACTTCAAGAAGAAACTTTTCTCAAGATTACCTTTTCAAAGAAGATCATCTCAATGTTTCGATTAAGTTGGTACTTGAAGATCTCTATGAAAGATGTTCCAAGACTGAAGCTACGAGATTAAAGACTTCAAAGGCCTTAAATCAATGTTATTAACTGAAGAACTCGAAAGATTGAAGATTATGAAGAACATGAAGACTATCAAGAGCACGAATACTTTTGGAGACTCGAAGCCTCGAAGATTCCAAGTGACCTATTAGGAACCAAACCCGAATAAGATTTCGCTAAATATAGATGCGACAAATTGTTTGCTATCTTGTATGGTTTATTACCTTAGCTAATGAAAAACCTGTTTTCTAAACAAGATTTCTTGTATGGGTTATTCTTCTTCTTCCATACTCCATTCGTTCCTACTCTAAACCTTGGTCAACTCGACGGATGGACCATATCAATAAGGAGGACAAGGAACTCAACTCCACCAAGCGTAAGAGCCACGCCGATGCAAAGAAGTGGATGCTCCAGGTTGAAGAAAGAATGAAGGATGCCAACATTGAAGTCAACAGAATGCTTCATTATGCCACCCAATTCCTAAAGGATGACGGTCCAACTTGGTGGGAGATGCAACACACCATTGATGATCATCAAGGGGTGATATCTTAGGAAGAATTTAAAGTGGTTCTACTTCAATCTCGTCTCGTATACCAAAAATCCAAGAAGTTGAAGTCCCGAAACTTTTAGCTTGCACGATCTGTGGAGAAATAGGGCATATCACCAAGGAGCATCATGATCAGCGCCCCTACTATGAAGGAAGGCACCCATCAGAAGAATGTCCCACCTCTCAAGTTACATTATTCCTATGCGAAGGGACCAATCACAACCCCGCTCAATGCACCTGTACCCGGTGGTACATCAACTGAATCAACAAGTCAGAGACGGAATGCGCCAAGACCTCATGAAGCTCCGCGAGGACACGACAAATACAAGGAATGGATTCAAGACTCTAGACACCGCACCCAAAGTCATCACTTCGCAATACTCGACATATGAAAGGAATGCCCATTTCCCCAAACTGGCTCAAGGAAACGATCAAGGCTTCCAAATGTTGAGGTAGAGCATGAAGAACCACAAGACGGGATGTCCTTGCCAAAAAGGAGGAAGGATCTAAGCAAAAGTCCTATGCTTACAGTGTCACAATCCTGGGCATTATGCTGATAATTGTCCAAAACATGTGAATGTAGCTGGAAAGGATAAAAACGACGATGGTAATAGCAATAGAAGACCTCTATTAGGAGAACTATCATATTTTATACTTATTAGATGTTCTTATATTTCTTGTCTATCTTTTCTATAACCTCTTCTTGTTCAAATTTGTAGTTGTCCATTCTTATGATACCTATATGAGAGTTATCTAAGTAAAAGAACAAATAGTATGACATAAATAAACATCTCATCAAGTTTGGTTAGGTCTGGACCACCATATTTTATCTCTTTAGGAGATCATCGCTATCGTGTTAGCATATTGTTTTTACCAACTTATGTGGTATGACAATATAGGTTGCTTGCTGGTTTGTACTGAATCATATCGTGTGATGCCTTGTTTAGGATCTGTTGTTTTGAAACTCTAAAGTTGCTGGAACTTTCGTGTGGTTTTAAAATTATTTTAATGGTGTGAATTGATTGAAATTCGTGGATTACTGCTGCAGTTTTCTGCCTGACCTGTTGTACCGCGAGATTTTACATATTTTATTGGTAACTCATAAAAATCTACAAAAATAGGATCTGGAGCGTAATTACCTGTAGTACATGCACAAAAATTGGCTAAAATTCGTGAAGAGTTTAATTCGTTCATAAAAAATCGTGAAGTCTGCTGTACCGTTTTGACAAATTTTGTTTATTGCTTATATGTTGCTCTATTTTACTCTAGTATTGTTCCCAATGCTTTCAAAATATTTTGTGGTTATATACTACTAAGTTTATACACATGTGATGTTATTATATAGGTGCTTGCTTGTGTGTTGATTTCTTATGATTGTTTCCTTGTTTGTACATTGATTGCTTCATATAGTTATGGGTAGGATTATTTTCTTAGTCGTTTCTTTCCTATAGAATCTATCCTTTCCTACCTTGAACCCTTGGAGATATAATGATGTGTTAAGTGGAAGGTTTGACAACACAATGCATTTAGGAAGGGAATGCTCCACCTAATAGAAAAAAAAAGGATGTGGAAGTATGAAGTGTTGCACATGATGTTATGTAGTAGATTACCCAACCTGAAAGTTGAAGTATCGATAGCTTAGTTTTAGTAGTAGCTTTGTTGATTGAATACATGGGAGTATACATAGAGCATTAGTTCGTGCCCATGGAAACATTCTTCAAGGCAAGTAACAATGCCCGAGTGATAGAAAAACATGATTCACCTATCCTCATACAGGGTAAAGATTTGGGTGCAGGATGGATTGATCACCATTCCTACTACTCTTATTATTCGCTCTTGTACTGTTGGCTTTGCGAATTTTGAGTGCCTTTCATCCTTAGCAGAGAGCCGGCGTTGAGCCTTAACCTTAGAATGGTAGATTGTTCCACCTCTACAAAAGCATTCATTGCTAAGCGTAGGAATATACAGTAAGGATGAATCCCAACCGTGAATTATGGGCACTGTGAAGTAAACGTTCCCTATTTGCCCACCATGAGAGGTTTGCTAGTTTAAGAAGTGCTTTCTCGGAAACTATTAATCATGATGTTTAGAATGTGCTAGATACATTGTGCCAATAAAAGTCTAAAGGAGAACCAATCTGAGCTAAGGGAATCCTCGAGAAGTGACCTAGTCAATTTCTTTTAAGGGTGGTAGCATCCTAATGGATCCCGAACCTTTCTTTCTTTCTAGCCTTCCCAAATCTCGGGACGAGATTTCTTTTAAGGGTGATAGTCTGTCACATCCCAAAATTCTCCTAATTTTGGAATGTGAAACAAATAAATAAGATTGATTGATTGTTTGACTTTGTTGAAAATTCTCAAAGAGAAGAAACTTTTTGAATAGAAAATCCTCTCAACCTTGAATTCAAAATCTTATATTCTTTTGTTAAGACCTAAGTAGCCATATAGGCAAAAGGGCATGGATTGATTATGGATTGTAGAATTGGTGTGCAAGATTTCAAAATGAAAATCATGAATCATTCATATGCATTTCATCCATGCAAAGTTCTCACAAACTAAATCCAAATCCTGGTATCTAAATCCTATAGTTGTTTCGCCCAAATGTTCCTAAGGGTAATTAAATTGACTTATTAAAACCCACTGTTGTTAAGGCATAATTTATTGCTAAATCATAGCCTAAAGAGATCCAATTAATACTACAAAATTTTAGAAACAAAATTGAGCTCATTTGGAGCTAGTATGAAAAAGTTATGGAATAAATACAAACACATAAAGATATAAATAAAATGAGATATACAAGAATTTATAAACCCACTACTTCCAAACTAGTAAAAAGATTACAAATTTGATTCTATAATGACCTATTCGATTTTAGAAAAATTTAGGAACAAGAATCATATCATTTGGAGTTCGTATACAAAAGATATGAGGGAAACAAGTAAATAGAAAAAGAAAAAAAAATCTAACGGGCCGGCCCAGCAAGGACCGACCGAACCAGCCACGACCGCGTACAGAGAACGATCGATCTAGTCCTTTAATTTCCGTGCAAAAATCTGTTTTCTAGACCTATCTCTACTCAAACTCTTATAACTTTTTATCTACAACTCCGAATCGACTTCCGTTTGTTTCTACTTGTTCCCTACTCCAAGGCCTATCTCTACACCATCCTAAATCTCCATATAAACTCGTGGAGCCACAGCTGTACGAGTTTCTATTCTCGAAATCCCGAATCTACCTATTCCCGAATCTTGTTTCGCTTTTTAACCCATCTAGACTTTGTCGTTTGCTTTCGGTCAAAAAACAAAAGTTGAAGATCGCGTCGAAATCTTTCAATCTCGACAAACCTCACCTCTTTTCATCCACCACAGCCGGAGAATTTCGTATCGCAATATTTCAGATCTTACGGTGTAAATCCAAGATGTACTCGCGCTCGTTTCTTCAAATCCAAATTCCTTTGGTGAGAAGGTAGGAATAATGATTCCCCACAACTTTCATGTTCTGAGTTTTCAATTTGACCTACGGATTTGTCTCTCTAACACAGATCTATTTCTTGTCTATTCCGAGCCAAAACCGGGTCAATCTCTTCTTCTAGCCACCGGATCCTATCCAGACGGTCGAGATCCAATCAAACCGGTGCGTGCCATGTCGTCATCCCGGTCATCTTTATCATGAACACCACATCAACGTAAGGTCAACATCTAATCCCAGTCAACATGCAAAGTCAACCTGTCTAGTCAGCAGAATATTTCCTGGAATATTCCGTTCGAATTTAAAATTGCACATTATAGATCTAACTTGTAAAATTCATTAGAAATTCATACCACGTCCAAAAATTGCGTATAATATATCAAATTGAAGATAATTTCACGTAGAATCATCTTATCAGAATATATCCAACTTTTACTGTACGTGGTTACTGCAGTAATTTAATTAGTTTTAATGGTCTTTTAGGTTAATAAATTCATAGGATATTATCTGTAACTCCGAAAAATATGAATAATATATCAAATTGAAGCTACTGTAATGTACTTTAATAATATCTAGTTGGATCTATCCTTTGCCGATTATTTAACCCGTAGCAATTTAATTAGTTTTAATGGCTTTATAAATCATTAAATTTATAGCAAATTAATTGCTTGTCACAAAAATACAAGTGATATACCGATGGAAAGCTGGTTCCATATAGATCATCAATATGCAATTAGTTCAGCATTTTACTGTAAGGATTTGCCGTGAAGGTTTAAATGGTTTAATAGCCTATTTAGAGTAATAAATTCATAAGAAAATAAATACTATTCAGAAAATTACAAATAATACGTCCCTGAAATCACAATTCCGTGGAGATTACAGATATAATTTTTGTTTGAATTTTAGGCAACAGAAACTGTATGAATCATTTAAAACCCATTAAACACTATTTAAATCATATAAAAAGATCTATAACTCCGATTAGGGTGAATCCAACGCCTACTGGTTCGTATTAACGTCCTCTATCCAGTAAACCCAAGAAACAAATTTAATTCTACAGTTAGAACAGGCGTTACAACAGAACTATCAAAACCCTTATATTGGCAAGTAATTATTAATAACAAGTACCCTATTGCATTAAATGAACTCATACATGCATCATATGATATATTAACATTCATAAAACTAATTATACCCATTGTGTAATGTTAAATCATCATGCATGTTTTCGATCATCCTTGTTGTGTTTGCTATGTTTGCAATTGTTTTGATTGGAACTACCTTGTCCTCGTATTAGATTGTTCGGAGAGTGCGATTGCTGCGGGGAAATACAATCAACACCCATATTATCAACATAAGGCAAGTTACACCACTTGTTCATATTATCGTCCCAGTTTTGATTCTATGCATGTGATCTTCAAAATTCTGTAGTATGCATGTGTAGGATGTTCTAGTAGAATTTTTTTTTCTTAGTATTATTTTGCAAGTGCGATGATTTTGTAGTACGCCATGAGTAGCTCTATACTTAGGATTTTCCCTCCTAATAGGTTACCCCTGTTTTTGCTAAGTATTGCTTGCTATGCTATATATACAAGGTACCGTTGGGGTGTTCGAAAGACAAAGAATTTTTCTAAATATAAAGGCTCTCTAGAGCAAACTTTCTTCTCAAATCCACTTCAAAATAAAACTAAGTTTTCTTCTGGGCGGAATGGTTGTCGGGTCAACGAGTGTGATTTTTGGTGGAGGACGGCCGCCCAGGAATCAAACAAGTCTGCCA
The DNA here is from genome assembly GCA_916181665.1 of Avena sativa. Lineage (NCBI taxonomy): Eukaryota > Viridiplantae > Streptophyta > Magnoliopsida > Poales > Poaceae > Avena > Avena sativa. Next base: position 137,031,286 of record OV702295.1, read on the forward strand.
TGTTTCAGAATTCAGAAGCTTCCAGTGCAACCACAATACATTATGGGCTCTGTCTTGGCCTAGTACTTAGTGGGAAACCTCACCTGGGTACCAACATTTGGAGGTTCTTTGGCACGGTTGGATCCAGAAGGTAGAGGGGCTACTAAGGGAAAGCCTCGCCATGGTCTTGTCTGTAAAAGGACTTGATCGTGGATTGTGGGTAAAGTGCACAAACTCTCGAGAGTATAGCAATCTGATCGATCAGCCGTGTTCACGGTAACAGAACAACAATGAGCGTCTAAAGGATGGAGCCTCTGAAGGATCTTCCTCTCTATTTTCTAAAACAATGTTTTGAAACCCCATGGCGTGCGTAATATCGCTAATGGGTGGGATTTTGGAAAACTTTGTGTGTAATATCCAAGTGACGCTTGGTGCGTAATATCCAAGTGTTTGGTTGTTTGGACACTTGGTGCGTAATATCCTCGTGTGCCACTCGACCTTATTTTATCTAAGCAAATGTTTACAAAGTAGGACAATCTTCTCTTCTCTCTACTTAAGAAAACTAGCTTTATGCAAATGAACTCCAAAGCCTAAACTAGCCTTGCATGTAGAGTTAGTATTTCTTTCCTTGGTGTAATTTGCCAATACATTCAAAGTATTGACCCAACTTGTTGGCTACACGTTTCATGTGCAGAATTTCGGAGATCTTTGAAAGGTGCGCTAGGATCGCCGGTCTTCACTCAACCTGCCTGTGGCATTGATGGGACTCCAAGTTGTATTTATATCGCTTCTGTTGTAATAATTTAAACTCTGGATTATTCGATTCATGTAATAAAGACTTGTGTTTTACATGATATTTCATCGACTGTGAGTGCTAGCTATTGATCCAGGGACTCGCATGTTATTCACAGGGACTTAGGATCTTACTTGATTCCGAGGTCACTACATGAAGGGCCCGATATATCTGGGGGATAACTTTCCATTGAGTTGGAAATGTTGCATCCCCTTCAAAGGCGACACTTTGAGATAGACAAAATCTCCGATATTTAAGGTGAGGCCTCGACGTCTCTTGTCAACATAAATATCCTGTCTAGATAGGGCGGTCTTGAGGTGCTCACGGATCTTGTGAACTTTCTCTTCTGCTTCACGTAGGATGTCATGTCCAAAAATCTGACTCTCTCCTACTTCCGACCAATTCAAAGGGGTACGACATTTCCTTCCATACATGAATTCAAATGGGGCCATTTGCAAACTAACTTGATAACTGTTGTTGTACGAAAATTCTGCGAAAGGTAGACAATCTTCCCATTTTGATCCATACTCTAGCACACAAGCTCTCAACATATCTTCGAGTATTTGATTTACTCGCTCCGTTTGTCCATCGGTTTGAGGGTGATAAGATGTGATGAAATCTAATCTTGTTCCCAATCCTTCTTGGACTTTCTTCCAAAATCTCGAGGTAAGCCGAGTTCCTCGATCTGACACGATGTTCTTGGGAACTCCATGTAAACTGACGATTCTAGCGATGTACAACTCTGCTAGCTTAGAACTCTGGTAGGTGGTCTTGACAAGTAAGAAATTGGCGACTTTGGATAGTCTATCCACTATGACCCACATAGAGTCATTTCCTCTACTAGATGTAGGCAAACCAGTGATAAAATCCATTTCTATGGAATCCCATTTCCATTCCGGAATCTGCAATGGTTGCAACAGTCCTGCGAGTCTCTGATGTCCCACCTTAACTCTCTAACAGATATCACACTTGGCTATGTAGCTTCCGATTTCTCTCTTCATCTTATGCCACCAAAATTATTCCTTCAAATCATGATACATCTTTGTTCCTACGGGGTGGACAGAATAAAGAATATCATGGGATTCTTTCAAAATAGCTTGCTTCAACTCGGAATCTGTTGGCACACAGATACATCCTTTGTACCACAAAATTCCTTCTTCATCCTCGGCGAATCCGGGTACTTGGCCTGTACCGATGCGACGTTTGATTCCGTCGATACTAGCATTTCCTTTCTGCGCCTCCTTAATCTGACTGATCAAAGTGGGTTGAAGTTATATGCTATCCAAAAATCCTTCACTAACTAATTCCATTCTAAAATCTTCCATTTCTTTGTGCAAACTTGGTTGCTCCTTCAGAATCATAGAGTTCAATCGACACGACAATCTACTAAGGGCATCTGCTACCACACTGGCTTTTCCAGGGTGATAGTGGATGTCCATATCATAGTCCTTGATTAACTCTATCCATCTTCTTTTCCTCATATTCAGATCCTTCTGAGTGAAAATATACTTCAGGCTCTTGTGATTCGAATAAATCTCACAATGGTTTCCCATAAGGTAATGCATCCATGTCTTCAAGGCTAAAACTACGACTACTAGTTCTAGGTCATGGGTAGGATAATTCTCCTCATGTTGCTTCAGTTGTCGGGATAGATAAGATATTACTTTTCCTTCTTGCATGAACACACATCCGAGACCGATCTTGGATGCGTCACAATACACATCAAAGGGCTTCGTAATATCCGGCATGATCAAGATTGGGGCTGAGATCAATCTCTGCTTGAGTTCCTGAAAACTCGCTTCACATTTGTCCATCCATTCGAACTTCTTGTCCTTCTTCAACAATTGGGTCATGGGTCTTGCGATACTCGAGAATCCTTCTACGAACTGGTGATAATATCCCCCTAATCCAAGAAATGCACGAACTTGGGTTTGAGTGGTTGGGGCTTGCCATAATTCAACACCTTTCACCTTTGTAGGGTCAACGGCAATTCCTCCGGTTGATACAATATGTTCGAGGAATTCTACTTCCTGTAAACAGAATTCACATTTGCTAAACTTGGCATACAACTGATGCTCCCTAAGGGTTCCAAGGATGGTCCTTAGGTGTATCTCATGTTCTTCTTCTGATCTGGAATAGATCAGAATGTCATCGATGAAAACGACAACAAACTTATCCAGGAAGTCCATAAAAATCTTATTCATGAGATTCATGAAATAAGCGGGGGCATTGGTTAATCCAAAATACATGACAGTGTACTCATATAGTCCATATATGGTGGTAAAGGCAGTCTTTGGAATATCTTCTGCGTGAATCTTGAGTTGATGATAAACAATTCTAAGATCAATCTTAGAAAACACTTCGGCACCGGTCAACTAGTCAAACAGGTCTTCTATCTTTGGTAGTGGATACTTGTTCTTGATGGTGACATCATTCAGCTTCCGATAATCCGTACACAAACAGTTACCTCCATCTTTCTTGTCCACAAACAAGACATGTGATCTCCATGGCGACGCACTTGGTTGGATCAATCATATCTCCAGCATAACATACAGTTGCTTCTTTAGCTCCACTAGTTCAGACGAGTTCATACTATAAGGTCTCTGGGCTATGGGTCCGGTTCCAGGGATTACTTCAATGATAAACTCGATATCCCGATATGGGGGCATACTGGGCAAAACATCTGGAAATACATCAGGGTATTCACAGACTACTCTGACTTGGTCAATGGTTGGTTGGGCTAGACTCTTGTTGGACTTGAATTCACGGGGCAAGGTTTCAGCTACATGCTCTACTGATATTCCGGCTGTACTGGTCATGGTTATGACTTTCTTGGCACAGTCTATTAATCCTTTGTGTTTTGACATCCAATCCATTCCTAGTACTACTTCCAAACCTTTAGTTCCAAGTACTATTAGATTAGCATAAAAATCTATGCCATGGATTCGGATAGGTTCGGCCTTGCAAATTTGTCTAGCTTTGGTGGTTGAACCAGGTATTTGAACAATCATAACATGCTTCAATTTGGTTGGTTGAATCTTACTAATGCATGCAAATTATTCGGTAACAAACGAGTGCGGTGCTGCAGAATCAAACAACACTCTTGCAAGTACTAAGTTAACAGAAAACATACCCTGCACGACATCTGGCGCTTCCTGGGCTTCTTCAGCATTCATGAGAAACAGACGGCCGTTGCGGTTGAGCGAGTTCCCTGGGGAAAATCTTCTTCCAGGCTGAACATGATGCTGCTGCTGAGCTGGGGCATTCACATTGGGGGCTGCGGCAATCTTCTTGGGGCACTCATTGGAATAGTGACCCTTGGTTCCACATTCATAACAAGTCACTTGGGACTTGTCCTTTGCTGCAACAGGCACATCATTGCTTCCAATTCTCGGGGCAGTGTTGGTGTTGGTGGCGACATTGTTATTGTTGAACTTGGGGAGTGCACGGTTGAAATTGTTGGAGTTGCCGGAGTTGTTGTTGTGGTTTCCTCCGGCCCTTGGGTTACCTCCTCCACGGTTGGGATAGGTCAGACGGTTCATCAGGGGTCTATTGGTTCTTGGGGCAAATCCTGGACATGGGTTGGGGCGATACTTTGTGGTATGGTGGGTTCCTAGTTGATGCATCATTCTACGCTTGCAGTTTTCATTGGCTTGGTTGATCTTGCCTTCCATCTGAATGGCGGAATCCACTAAGGCTTCAATGTCAGCAAATGGAATGTTGACTAACACTGTCTGCATCTCATCATGCAGACCATTCAGGAATCTCTCCTTCTTCTTAGCTTCAATGTCAAACTCATCCGGTGCATACCTAGCCAGTGACAAAAAAAATTCACGGTACTCAACTACTGTCATCCTCCCTTGCTTTAGTTCTCTGAATTCATCTCTCATCCTCTTGATCAAACCCGGTGGCACATGGGTTCTGCTAAACTTCAGCTTGAATTCATCCCAAGTCATCATTTGTCCTCCATTCATGGCGTGAACGTTGTTCCACCAAGCTCTTGCATCTCCGACCAGATAGTGGGTGTCAAACAGTACCTTCTCGTTGGCTTCCACTCCTGCAACTTCTAAGTTGTTCTCCATAGTTTGCAGCCAATCATCGGCATCTAGGGGCTCTTCAGACTTAGTGAAGATGGGTGGATTGGTGTTCTGAAAATTCTTGAGCTTGGATCCATGGTTGTCCTAGTTTCCATGGCCTTGGTTATTGTTGGCCATCTGAGCTATCTGTTGAAGGGTGGCTAAGTTGGCTTGACGTTCAGCTCTTTTAGCTTCACGGTCAGAAACTAACATTTGCAAGATATGCAACATTGGGTCTGGGGACGAAGTGCTTCCTCCGCGAGGCATCTGAAGATTGAGATAGATCATGAGAAAAGAGGGAAATTTCTAAGGTTTGGGGTTTTTGTTTTTGCAAAGTTTTCAAATTTTTCCTCAGATTTTTCTAGCAACTTGATTATCATTCATTCATTCATTCATAGCACACGATACAAACACACACCACAACAAGGAAAACAGATGGTTTTAAGAACCATTCTGTGAAACTACGATACAGTGGGACCGGATACAACTCACTAACGCTAGTGCTCAAGTGCTACTACTCCTTGGAATCGGTGGCTTCATCACCCTCATCATCATCATCATCAATGAAGGCGAAGTCATCCTCATCGGTGAAGAATTCCATGGCCTGATCCTACAGAAAGTCATCATTGTCACTGAGGTAAGAGTAGGGGGTCTCCACGGGTATCTTCCCCTGCATTCTCCCTCTCCTCAAGCTGCATGTCCCTCTCGTGGACGGTCTCCTCCAAGTCTGTGATGCGGTGACGAAGGCGGGAAATGAGGCGCGCCTTCTTGTCAAGCTGACAGCGACAAGACTGGTGATCCTTCACTAGCATGGAAATGGTATGATCCTTCTGGACAACGATGGCATAGTTGTGGTTGGCGTAGAAGCGGGCATTGTCCAACTCCTTCTGCTGGTCATACATCATGAAACTGAGGTGGTCCACTTGATTCTTCAGCTCAGGGTGATATGGTGCCTCCAGTGGCGGTCCCATAATGTCACGTCTTGGGCAGAACTCAAAGCGGGTACCCTTGATCTGATTGATACTCTTCCCACACAGACGGCCAAGAGCTTCTTGCATGGCCCTGGCAAGTCCATCTAGCCAGTTGTTCTCTCTTAAGGTGAACTGAATTCCCTCTGAGGTGGGGGCTTCAATCTTTCTGCGGAGGCTTGCAACAATCAGCCATTGCAATTCCTCTCCTTCCTGATCGTTGAGCTGAGCTCCAAAGAACTTGGGTGCGGGCGCTCCAGAAGTTCCGAAAGCTGGTCCAAGTCACGATCAAAGATGAGATATCCTCCATTCCCCAACTGATAAAACTTGCTATACTTCACGTCCATCCATAAGAATATAGGATGAGTAAGTTAGTAGAGTGATCAAGTGTGTCAAATTTTATGTAAGTTTCCAAGAATTTTTGCGGAACATGAATTTTCATGAAAAAATCTAAGTGATAAGAATGAGAATACGTTTTCATAAATACTCACTTCCTTCGTTTGGAAACCAAGTTTTTAATTCAAACATCCATTCTAAACTAGGGTCTCCTAGGGTCAGGATGGCTCTGATACCAACTTGTCAACACCCGGATTTTTAATCCCAAATGTCTGTTATGCCATACATCCCAATCCTAGGATTACTATTTTTGTGAGACATAACATATTGGATATCACGGTACATCATCCATTACAAACCATACATAAGGTCTTACAACAAATAAAGGATCTCATGATTCAGTCTTAATACAATCATAGTAGCGGAGTAACATAATAATAACCATGCCTCTAGTTTGACCCAATTCACCCCAGGTCGTCGGCCCCGTTAAGCCATGCGAGCACCCGACGCCGACCATGAATAAGGCGAGTAAATCCGTTCAGGTCTGCATGCCCCTTTCCCTCTGTATCAAACTAGCATGTGCGACGTGACCTTTTGCACCTCCTGATGCCCTTTGCTTGCCTTCTCATGAACTAGTTTGTCACCTCCGTCGCCGTTTGTGAAAGCTCGATGCCAGCAGCAACTCCAACGAGCTCCTACGGCGACGCCTGTGCGCCCCTATCCAAGCCAACTACGCCTTGAGCTTCCTCGCGTCCGTGCGAACCTGGTAAGACTCACCACCATCCCCTTTACCGCCTAGCGCCACCAGAACATCGCCGGCAGTAGCGCCTCCGCAAGCACCATCAACGCCGCTCACTTTTGGTCGCTTGATCCAGAGGCGTTAGATCTAGATCCTGCGACGTAGAATAGATCACTTACCGAACTGTTTTGTTTAGATATAGCATGTTGGATCTGATTTGATCCAACGACGCGGAAGGGTGATCCTGAGAGAAACGGTATCAGCCAATAGGAATGCGAGAGTGTCTGGTTGTTTGATTTAAAATCTGTTTTTGAATCTATTAGTTGATTTAACTTGTAAAATGCATAACTTTAGTTCTGTTTGTCCAAAATTTGCAAATAATATATCATTGGATTCAGAAAATTAATACCTGCACATCTATGGCCTTAAATTTATCATTTGATTCAAGAAAAATAGGATTATTTGCAGAAGCATTTGTAGGCCTATTTTGCATATAAAAAATATTTAGAAAATGTTTATAAAGTAAATTTGAGTTTGTTTACACTTTAAAAAGTTTAATTTCTATTTAGTACTGTTTAATTTTACTTGTTAGTGTAGAAAAACCATTTCATTGCATTTGCATGCATTCATATATATTTTGTTTGAATATTTGAATGTGAATTTGGTGTTATGATTTTATGTGTAGATTTTGGTGATTGTGACTATGAGGACTGTTGCTACTGTCCCAACTATAAAGGCAAGTGGTGCTTCATATTTTGACCTATTATTTTCACTATGCACTAGTGATATTTTGAGTAGGACTTGCATGGAATTTTTCTAAGTATATATACTATGATATGCCTTGGGAAATCCTAGTAGTTGTAGTCTTAGTAGATTATTCCCTAAGTTAAGAAAACTTGTTATGTTATCATGCTTATCCTAGCTAGTAGAAAACAGCGGTGGAATATTCAAGCTATGAAATTTTTGTGAATTCTATGACTTGTGTTTTTGATTAATAAAACAACTATGTAAATGAATCACCTGGGTGGAATGGTATGGTTGGTTTATCTTGAGTGGTTACACAAGGCCCATGTCTATGGTTTACCTTGTGTATCACACTTGTGGATTTCCACCCAGGAACAAAGGGATTTGAGATGTTTAGTGTTGAGAAGCTTCTAGTGCAACCACATGGCATATGGGCTCTGCCTTGACCAACTAGGTTGCAAGATTAGCCGTGTCCCCGGCAACGGACAATTTGAGCATCAAAGACATTGAAGCAATAAAGGATCTCCTCGTCCCAATTTCTAAGTTAAAAACTTGTGTTTGAACAAGGGTAAAGGTTCACCAATATCTATTGGTGGTTCCTTGGGTGTTTTGACAAACAAAAACTTAATGTTTTCAATTAATAAGACAAAACCTTATTTTGAGCAAAGCGAGCCTAAGCTACACTTAGCCAAATTCATATAGATGTTAGATACTACTATTCTACTATGGTATCACTTGCCAATAGAATTCCAAATGTATAGACCCACTGTGGCTGTAACTTATGATGTTGCAGGTTACTCTAATGGAGATTAGGGTTGTGAGTCTACACTCAACATGTTTGCCTGTGGCACATGAAGATGAAGACTTATAGTTATTTCCTTTATGTTATGAACTCTATGTACTAGCCTTGGTCTATTGAGTTGTAAAGACTATGTTATCTCTGCAATGACGATGTAATAACGACCTTTGTATCTGTGTGCTTCATCTTAAACTGTGGATGCTAGAATTTCATCCAAGGACTAGCATTGCAATCACAGGGGCCTTTACCTTTAAAAGGTGGGGTCTTACAGATGGTATCAGAGCACTGTGTTGCCTGTAGGATTATGAACCTAAGATGGATTAGACTAAGGAAACCACTAGGAAGAAAATGCAACTCTTTGCAAAAATTCCACACTTGTCTTTTTCTTCTCGTAAAATTCTCCTAATCTTCTTTCTCATCTCTATTTGTAGATGGCCGCCATCAACGAAGTCGTCAAGAATGGACCACTCATGACCATTACTGTAGAATGTGAGATGGAGTTTCCCAAGGCACTCAAAAACCTTATGGTTAGCTTGGGAATACATGGTGAAGCCGTGTACAAAGGATTTCTAGTGATGGATGAAGGAGAAGAATATTGGTGGGTGCAACTCCACTTGTACAAAAACAAGGGGGAAAACCACAAAGAGTCCGGATTCTACATGGTCACCAACTCAGAAATGTATATATCATTCTTTGACTCTTCAAGAAATGCAGCTTGGAATGCTATCAAAGAGCTTGGTGAAAGACTCAAGTGTAGAATTCTCAACACTCAAAATGACCTTAGGGAATAGAAGAAGTATACCCAAGACTTAGAGACCGCCATAAAACGTCTAAGGGAAGATATCATAGACTTAGCATATGAGTGAGAATTATGACGTATTCCAATAGTTGGACCATCGAACTTGTCGTTTTCTCGCGTTAATAATTTGATCATACCAACCTAAGTTAAGTTTGAACCTTAGTGCTTGTGGTAGATTTTTGTATGCCATGACTTGTATGTTTTATTGTTGAATGTATGCTTTTGGATTTTGTTTCACTATCTTGTGTTTTATCTTTACTTGTGTTGATTCTATTTTTTCTCTATCATATGCAATAGATGCCTAGCTTTGTTTTCAGCACTGCCGAGGAGTTCAAGGGAACTCGTTTTGGTTCTTGTCTTGTGGAGCTCACTAGTGTGCTCAATCTCCCACTTCCTAGTATTAAGGGACTTCAGCTTACGAAGTTCGAGTGGAAGGATATTTGGGGATTTAGAGTCTTGCAGCAAGGACGCCAGACGGAGCCACTCAACGAGGAGATTACCTTCAAGTTCATGCATGATGAAAAGGAGAAGGGACTAGACGTAGTCATGTAGGAGCTACTTGGACGCCTCTGCGGACGTCACTTCACCGAGCTCAGGGGCCTTTACTTCCACCAATTCGGGAGACGTGGCGGGCAGGGAGAGGCCGTTACGTATGTGTAACATCCCAGATTTTTATAATAGGATGTTATTAGAAGCATGCATCATCCTTGCACCAATTGCATACAAACAAAAATTGCATCAAACCCCACCACCAAACCCTAGACAAAAACCCTAATATTAATTCCTCCCTATGAGCAATAATGAGGGAATCTTGTTTTGACCCTTATAAAAACTAGGTAAAAATAATATCCTCTGGCCCTAAAATGACCACCTCATTTTTAGAAAAATTTAGAAATTAGTTTTACTGAATTTGGCCTTAGTATGCAAAAGTTATTGAGGTATTGGTAAAACAGAAAATTGATAAAAGAAACGAATAAAAAAACCTAAACTAACATAAACGGGCCAGCTAAGCCAGCCCGCATCTATCTACCGCCACGCCTGGCAGATGGCGCGGCCAGCACATGGTCCGGCCGATCCTTCCCGGCCCTCCTGCAGCCCGCCCCCTCCCCCAAGTCTTTGGGATATAAAAGCCGACCCCCCGTCACAGTTTCCCCTCGAAAACCCTAACGCGAAACTCGCCGAAACGCTGCCAATTGCTCGCCGACGCATCGCCAGAGTTCGTGGGGACCGGCAGAGCAGTGCGGCTGGACGTGGAAGAGAGGGTCGAAACCGATCTCGCGAACGGGACCGCGAGGAGGAGCCGCGCGCCGTCACCTGCCCCGCTGCCTCGAGGAGCCACCGTACCACCGCCGAGAACCACATCCGAAAGCGCCGCCGCCATCCGCCTTCCCTCGCTATCGTCGCCACCACGGTAAGTCGCCGTCCCTCCTCCCGTTCGTTAGATCGGCGAGCTATAGCCCAGATTAGACGCGCAATCGAAAGGGTATCGGCGAACCATGTTGCGCCGCGTGGCAAGTCCGCGTCAGCGCCGTATCAGCGCCGCATCAGCACCAAGTCAGCACCGTGTCGTCCATCTGGACCAATCAGAAGCTGCCACATGTCGCGTTCTCGTTATGGTTAGATTTAAATTGGCAGATTGTAGTTAAAACTTGGGAAATTCATAGAAATTCAACCGTTTGGCCAAATTTTGCGTATAATATACCGTTGGATTCACAAAATTGTGTAGAACACAGATCTGTAATAATATTACAAGTTTAAAGTAGGATTTTCTGTGTAGAATTTAATCTCTAGAATAGAGTGTTTAATCCATAAAAAAATAATTAAAACCCCGTTTTAGTTGATTCTTGTTGTGTTGACTTTGTTTTTACAATACATACTGAAAAAAATTATAAAACCTTGCTTAAGAACATTAGATCTAATTCGGGGATAATTAGATGGTTGGATCTCCTTAGGAGCCTATGAATTAGAATAACGACCCAAATTAATTTAAACCTGTGGGAAATCAATACTAATAAACATCCCCAACACAATTGCAATCCAATTAGACTATCTTGGACAATTTATAAAACAAATCTTGCATAATTACCATGTTGCATGCATGCATATTATCTCTGTGGCTTATTTTGTGCGAGTTGTGATTAGATCTATGTTTGTGTTTCGTTAGATTGTTCGGATTGCGCTGAGGAGTGCTATTGTGTAGAGTGCTTCTTGGATCAAGGGAAGTTACACCACATGTTCATAACTATTGTCCCAGTTTTGATTCTATGCATGTGATCTTCAAAATTCTGTAGTATGCATGTGTAGGATGTTCTAGTAGAATTTTTCCTTAGTATTATTTTGCAACTGCGATGATTTTGTAGTATGCCATGAGTAGCTCTATACTTAGGATTTCCCCTCCTAATAGGTTCCCCTGTTTTTCTAAGTATTGCTTGCTATGCCATATATATGTAAAGTACCTTTGGGGGGTTCGAAAGACAATGAATTTTTCTAAGTATAAAGGCTCTTTTGAGCAAACTTTTCTTCTCAAATCCACTTCAAAATAAAACTAAGTTTTCTTCCAGGCGGAATGGTTGTCGGGAAAACGAGTGAGATTTTGGTGGAGGACGGCCGCCCAGGAATCAAAGAAGTCTGCCATGTTTCAGAATTCAGAAGCTTCCAGTGCAACCACAATACATATGGGCTCTGTCTTGGCCTAGTACTTAGTGGAAAACCTCACCTGGGCACCAACATTTGGAGGTTCTTGGCACGGTTGGATCCAGAAGGTAGAGGGGCTACTAAGGGAAATCCTTTCCATGGTCTTGTCTGTAAAAGGACTTGATCGTGGATTATGGGTAAAGTGCACAAACTCTTGAGAGTATTGCAATCTGATCGATCAGCCGAGTTCACGGAAAAGAACACTTGAGCATCTAAAGGATGGAGCCTATGAAGGATCTTCCTCTCTCTCTCTCTCTCTGTCTCTCTCTCTCTCTTTCAAAACTTAAAGTTTTCTAAAAACCCAAGGCGTGAGTTATATCGCTATTAGGAGGGTTTTAGGAACTTGGTGAGTAACATCGAAGCGTTAGGTTGTTTGGACACTTGGTGAGTAATATCCTCGTGTGCCATTCGACCATATATTACTAAAACAAAAGATTACAAAGTAGGGAAAATCTTCTCTTCTTCTCCATACTTAAGAGAACTAGCTTTGAGCAAATAAACTCTACAGCCTAAACTTGCCTTGCATGTAGAGTTAGTCTTTTCTTTCGTTGGTGTAAATTGCCAATACATTCAAAGTATTGACCCAACTTGTTGGCTGCACGTCTTATGTGCAGAATCCGAAGATTGAAAGGTGCGTAGGGATCATGAGTCTACACTCGACAAGCCTGGGGTGTTGATGGACTCAAGTTGCTTTTTGTTTCCGCTGTTATGTTAGCTAGCTTAATGCTAAGAAAATTTGTAATAAATTCATACTCTGGATTCTCCGTGTAATAATGACTGTGTTTTACATGATATTCATCGACTATGAGTGCTAGCTATTGATCCAGGGACTAGCATGTAAATCACAGGGACTTAGGATCTTTATTGATCCAAGGTCACTAAAGATGGTATCAGAGCACATCGTTGCCTATAGGACGTGACCCTATGATTGGAACCACCTTTAACTTATGTTCCTTACTTGCTTTTCCTTCTAAGTTATTTTCGCACTTCTAGTACCTGCTTTCCTCTACTTGTTTAAGTATCTAATCTTCACTCTTCTAACTTAAGGATGACAAGCTTCCTCTATGACACCGTCGCGGACATCGAGCCCCTTCTCTTTGGTGGATGCCTCATGGACCTTCTCACGCGTTTGGACCTTCCCCTGCCAACAATCCAGGGAAGCACAATGAAGAAACTCCACAAGGACGGCTGTTGGGGAGTCAAAGTCATCCAGCCAGGACAAGAGCGAGGCAAGAACCCGGAGGAAGACATAGCAATCCACATTGTTAGCGACTCCAAGGAGAAGGCCCTTAGCATCAGCTTACAGTAGCTCATTGGTCGCCTATGTGGACGCCATCATGAGGCTCTCCAAGGACACTGCGGCGGCCTTTTTGGAAGACGAGATGAGGAAGGAATTCCCATGGAGTTAACCTTTGAGGAAAGGACTTCTACCAAGGGCCGAAGGACCCAGTATCAAGACTTGGAGTGCCACATCCATGACCTTGAAAAAGGTAGCTTCCTCGAGATGTTAAGGAACGATGAGCTATGCGCTCTCATCAAGGAGAAGGAGGAAATGATCAAGCAGCAGGAGGAGGCAATGAAGCTCCAGGAGATAAAGTTCCAGGACCAAGAGAAGAAGTTCGCTAACCAAGATAAGAGGGTGATAAATAAAAACAAGAGGATTAGGGAACTCAAGCAGGAGATCGATGGAACTGAAGTGCAAATCGAAGGCCTTAGCAATATAATCAATGATGTGTGTGCTTCCAAGAGGGACTTGGCAAAGCAACTTGAAGCCACAAAGAAGTCAAGTCTAGTGGAGGAACTACAAGGCGAGAAGGAGGGACTTCAGGAGCAACTAGAATCCACTACCAAGAAGCTGCAGGATGAGATAAAGAACCTCCAAGAGAAGCTTGAAGCCACCACAAAGGAGATGGAGTTGTACAAGACAACCCTAGAGCAGGAAGGCTACTCGTTCGAGGAAGAGGAAGAGGAAGGTGTGGAAGATGTGTAATAGTTGGACCACCTTTAAATTCTATAGTAAAACGTTATTCGCAATTGTAATAAATACCAATACATATTTGGATTAGTTAAACTTGGATGATTTATGTGTTATGTTTGTGTTATTGTGTCCTGTGTTCCTTGTGTGCCTGATGTGTTTTCATAAGGGTAGGAGTTTACTACTTAGTCATTCTGTCTATTTCTTAACTTGTCTCTCAAACCCCACAGATGCCGCCAAGACGTGCGAACACCGAAATTCCCCCATAAATTGCACAAATTTTGGCCACTCAGAACGAGCTGATCCAATTGCTCACTCAGAACATGCAAAACAACAACAACAACGCACCACCTCCGCCACCGCCGCCTCCACCACCACCTCAATAGGATCGCTTGACTCGGTTTTTGAGGTTGAACCCACTTACCTTCACTAGAAGTGCTGAACCAATCATCGCAGATGACTGGCTCCGTACAATTAACAAGAAGTTAGATACTGTGCAAGCTGTCGGAGCCGACAGGGTACGTTATGCTGCGCACCAGCTTGAAGGACCTGCTGCAGAATGGTGGGATAACTACCAAGTCACCCACCCAGATATTGATGCTATCACTTGGGATCAGTTCGAGTTAGCTTTTTGCACTCATCATGTGGCTGCTGGTGTCATGACTCCGAAAATGCGCGAGTTTCGTGACCTACACCAGCTGCTCCGTTCTGTCACCGAGTATGGTGAGATTTTCAACAAGCTAGCCCGTTATGCACCTGATGATGTCTCCACTGATGCCAAGAGGCAGGAGGAATTCTTAAGAGGACTCAATGATGAGATATCTATTCAGCTTGTGGCTCAGAAATTTTACAACTTTCAGGAACTCTTGGACAGAGCCATTGTGGTTGAATCCAAAACAAAGAGCATAGAAAACCGCAAGAGGAAGTCTAACCCTCACAAGCACTCCGTTCCGTACCAGAAGCAGCGCATTTCCTCACCACCACCTTATAACAATAATGGCCACAATCATAACAGTCATCACCATGGTGTCCACAAACACAAGGGGCATAAAATCCGCAATGGGAATGGCAGCAATGGAAAGTATCTTACTGAGGTGACATGCTTTAAGTGCAACAAGACAGGGCACTATGCAACCACTTGCCCCGAGAAGAAGAATGGCAATGGCAATGGCAATGGGAATGGAAATGGACACAACCATGGCAATGGAAATGGGAAGAAGCCAAATCCGTTTGTCAAAGCCACGGTGAATCATGTCTCTATGGAGGATGCTTGTGATGCACCAAACTCCGTAATTGGTAAGTTCAAGCTCAATTCTATTCCCGCAGTTGTTCTTTTTGATACTAGTGCATCGCATTCATTCATATCAAGGGTATTTGTGGATAAAGGCAAGATACCTATGGAGACTATAAACTCTCCTCTAAGGGTAAGTTCTCCTGGAGGAGAAATAGTGGCAAACTCTGGTTGCCGGGGATTAGAACTAAGGATTGGGACACACATCTTTACCACAAGTCTAGTAGTTATGGAGTCACAAGGATTAAACTTAATCTTGGGCATGAATTGGATGATCGAATATGAAGGAGTCATAGATTGTGCCAAAAGGACTGTCGCGCTCACAACAAGGATTCGTATCAAGTCAAATTTCGCACTTAAGGAAGTCATGGTGAACTCCCTTAAGGGTGTTAGCTTGGAGGATGTACCTATTGTGAAGGAATACCCAGATGTATTTCCGGAAGAGTTACCCGGGATGCCTCCCGACCGTGATATAGAGTTCCTTATTGACTTGATGCCAGGCACAGGGCAGCTAAGAGACCGTACAAGATGGATGTGGACGAGTTGAAGGAACTTAAGAAACAGCTTAGGGAACAATTGGACAAGGGATTCATTCAACCCAGCGCATCATCTTGGGGAGCACCTGTCCTATTCGTGGAAAAGAAGGATAAAACCAAGAGGTTGGTTGTGGACTACCGCTCGTTGAACAAAGTGACAATCAAGAACAAGTACCCTCTACCTAACATCAATGACTTGTTTGACCAGTTAAAGGGAGCCAGTGTTTTCTCAAAGATCGATCTGCGATCAGGCTACTTTCAGCTAAAGATTCGAGAACAAGATGTGCCCAAAACAGCCTTCACCACAAGATACGGATTGTATGAGTACACCGTGATGTCGTTTGGTCTAACCAATGCCCCGGCATACTTCATGACCATGATGAATAAGGTGTTCATGGAATATTTGGACAAGTTTATCGTGGTATTCATAGATGATATACTCATATACTCCAAGGATGAGAAGGAACATGAGAAGCATCTGCGCCTAATTATGGAGAAACTAAGAGAACACAAGTTGTATGCCAAATTCAGCAAATGCGAATTCTGGTTAAAGGAAGTGGGATTCCTTGTACATGTTGTGTCGGCAAAAGGATTTGCTGTAGATCCTAGTAAGGTAGATTCCGTAACGGAATGGGAATGACCCAAGAATGTGGGAGATATTAGGAGTTTCTTGGGCCTCGCAGGATACTACCGGAGGTTCATTGAGAACTTTTCCAAAATAGCAAAACCCATGACAAAATTGTTAAAGAAGGAAAAGAAATTCCTATGGACCGAGGCATGTGAAGCAAGATTTCAGGAGTTGAAGAAACTCCTTGTAACGGCACCAGTACTGTGTCTGCCTGATATCCAAAAGGATTTTCAAGTCTATTGTGATGCTTCTCGACAAGGACTTGGAAGTGTGTTGATGCAAGTTGGGAAAGTGGTATCCTATGCCTCTCAACAACTTAAGAACCACAAACACAACTACCCCACACATGATTTGGAACTTGCGTCTGTGGTACATGCACTCAAGGTATGGAGACACTACCTCATGGGCAAACATTTTGATGTGTTCTCAGATCATAAGAGTTTGAAGTACATATTCACCCAAAAGGAGTTGAATATGAGGCAAAGAAGATGGCTTGAACTGATTAAGGATTATGAATTGGATTTACAGTACCACCCCGGAAAGGCAAATGTGGTGGCCGATGCCTTAAGTCGTAAGGTTTATGTGAATGGACTTACCGCAGGGGAACTTCCAGAGGATTTATGCAAGCAATTCAAGGATCTCAGGCTAGAAATAGTTCCGAAAGGACACATAGCGACTATGGAAATAGTGTCTACTTTTCAAGAGAGAATCAAGGAAGCACAAAAGGGAGATAAAGAGTTGGAAGAAATAAGAGTCAAGATAAGTGAAGGAAAGACAAAAGATTTTCGTCTAGACGAACAAGGAACCCTTTGGTATGGAAAGCGTTTGTGCGTTCCCAATGACCCTGATATCAGGAAGTTGATTTTACAAGAAGCTCACGATTCACCTTACTCAATTCATCCAGGTAACACGAATATGTACATGGTTGTGAAGGATAGATTCTAATGGAATAACCTAAAAAGAGGAATTGCCGAGTATATTTCTCTATGTGACGTATGCAATAGAGTTAAGGCCGAGCATCAGAAACCGGCCGGATTACTACAACCACTACCTATACCCGACTGGAAGTGGGATAAGGTAGGCATGGATTTTATCACGGGATTGCCCCAGACTCGTTCAGGTTTTGATTCTATCTGGGTAGTGGTGGACCATTTTACCAAGGTGGCTCACTTAATCCCCTTAAAGACCACATATACAAGTGCTAAGCTTGCCAAGATATATATGTCAAGGATTGTAAGTCTGCATGGTGTCCCTAAGGGAATTGTATTAGATAGAGGCACCCAGTTCACTTCAAATTTTTGGCGACAGATACATGAGTCTCTTGGAACCAGACTAGAATTCAGTACTGCCTTCCACCCTCAAACAGATGGCCAAACAGAAAGGGTGAACCAGATTCTAGAAGATATGTTGAGAGCTTGCGCACTAGAGAATGGGTCTAGTTGGGATGATAACCTGCCGTATGCTAAGTTCTCATACAACAACAGCTACCAGACAAGTATCAAGATGGCTCCGTTTGAAGTTCTATATGGCAGGAAGTGTAGGACTCCGCTGTTATGGAGTGGAGTGGGTGAACCTAGTCTTTTTGGACCTGAATTGATCAAGGATGCCAAAGAAAAGGTATGACAGATTCAGGATAGGCTAAAGGTAGCCCAATCCCGACAAAAGAGTTATGCTGATTCCAAGCATAGAGATGTGGCTTATAAAATAGGGGACCGTGCGTACCTCTGAGTTTCACCACTGCGAGGAGTTAAGAGGTTTGGAATCAAGGGTAAGTTAGCCCCACGATTCATAGGAACATATAAGGTTCTGGCCTGTAGAGGAGAAGTTGCTTATCAGTTGGAGTTACCAGAAGGACTGACAGTTCATGATGTGTTTCATGTGTCACAACTAAATAAGTGCCACCCGGAAATGGCCGAAACACCGCTAAGAGATACAGTTCCCCTGGAGGAGGTTCAATTGGAGAATGACCTTACCTATGAGGAAAAACCCATCAAAATACTGGAAACATCCGAAAGGATTACCCGCACCAAGACTATTAGATTCTACAAAGTACAATGGAACCACCATTCCGAGGAAGAAGCCACGTGGGAACGTGAAGAAGATTTGAAGGCAGAACACCCACACCTATTTGCTAGCCAACCCAAATCTCGGGGACGAGATTCTTCTTAAGGGGGGTAGGTTTGTAACATCCCATATTTTTATAATAGTATGTTATTAGAAGCATGCATCATCCTTGCACCAATTGCATACAAACAAAAATTGCATCCAACCCCACCACCAAACCCCAGACAAAAAACCCTAATATTAATTCCTCCCTATGAGCAATAATGAGGGAAACTTGTTTTGACCCTTATAAAAACTAGGTAAAAATAATATGCTCTGGCCCTAAAATGACCACCTCATTTTTACAAAAATTTAGAAACTAGTTTTACTGAATTTGGCCTTAGTATGCAAAAGTTATTGAGGTATTGGTAAAACAGAAAATTGATAAAAGATTCGAATAAAAAAAGACCTAAACTAACCTAAACGGGTCAGCTAAGCCAGCCCGCATCTATCTACCGCCACGCCTGGCAGATGGCGCCGCCAGCACATGGGCTAGCCGATCCTTCCCGGCCCTCCCGCAACCCGCGAGGCGCGCAGCCACTGACGCGGGGGCCCACCCCGTCGTCTCCCTCCCAGAGACCGCGGCGAGCACGGCGTCGTGCCGCGTCGGGATAGCCCAAATCCTAACGGATTCGGCCACCCCCTCCCCCAAGTCTTTGGGATATAAAAGCCGACCCCCCGTCACCGTTTCCCCTCGAAAACCCTAACGTGAAACTCGCCGAAACACTGCCAATTGCTTGCCGACGCATCCCTGGAGTTCGCATGGACCGGCGGAGCAGTGCGGCTGGACATGGAAAAGAGGGTCAAAACCGATCTCGCGAACGGGACCGCGAGGAGGAGCCACGCGCCGTCACCTGGCCCGCTGCCTCGAGGAGCCACCGTACCGCCGCCGAGAACCACGTCCGACAGCGCCACCATCGTCGCCACCGCGGTAAGTCGCCGTCCCTCCTCCCGTCCGTTAGATCGGCGAGCTATGGCCCAGATTAGACGCGCAATCGAAAGGGTATCGGCGAACCACGTTGCGCCGCGTGGCAAGTCTGCGTCAGCGCCGCGTCCGCTCCGTGTCGTCCATCTGGACCAATCAGAAGCTGCCACATGTCGCGTTCTCGTTAGGGTTAGATTTAAATTGGCAGATTATAGTTAAAAATTGGGAAATTCATAGAAATTCAACCGTTTGGCCAAATTTTGCGTATAATATACCGTTGGATTCACAAAATTGTGTAGAACACAGATCTGTAATAATATTACAAGTTTGCAGCAGGATTTTCGGTGTAGAATTTAATCTCTAGATTAGAGTGTTTAATCCATAGAAAAATAATTGAAACCCCGTTTTAGTTGATTCTTGTTGTGTTGACTTTGTTTTTACAATACCTACTGAAAAAAATTATAAAACCTTGCTTAAGAACATTAGATCTGATTCGGGGCTAATTAGATGGTTGGATCTCCTTGTGAGCCTATGAATTAGAATAACGACCCAAATTAATTTAAACCTGTGGGAAATCAATACTAATAAACATCCCCAACACCATTGCAATCCAATTAGACTACCTTGGTCAATTTAGAAAACAAATCTTGCATAATTACTATGTTGTATGCATGCATATTATCTTTGTGGCTTATTTTGTGCGAGTTGTGATTAGATCTATGTTTGTGTTTCGTTAGATTGTTTGGAGTGCGCTGAGGAGTGCTATTGTGTAGAGTGCTGCTCGGATCAAGGCAAGTTACACCACTTGTTCATAACTATTGTCCCAGTTTTGATTCTATGCATGTGATCTTCAAAATTCTGTAGTATGCATGTGTAGGATGTTCTAGTAGAATTTTTCCTTAGTATTATTTTGCAAGTGCGATGATTTTGTAGTATGCCATGAGTAGCTCTATACTTAGGATTTCCCCTCCTAATAGGTTCCCCTGTTTTGCTAAGTATTGCTTGCGATGCCATATATATGTAAAGTACCGTTGGGAGGTTCGAAAGACAATGAATTTTTCTAAGTATAAAGGCCCTCTTGAGAAAACTTTTCTTCTCAAATCCACTTCAAAATAAAACTAAGTTTTCTTCTGGGCGGAATGGTTGTCGGGACAAAGAGTGAGATTTTGGTGGAGCATGGCCGCCCAGGAATCAAAGAAGTCTGCCATGTTTCAGAATTCGGAAGCTTCCAGTGCAACCACAATACATATGGGCACTGTCTTGGCCTAGTACTTAGTGGGAAACCTCACCTGGGTACCAACATTTGGAGGTTCTTGGAACGGTTGGATCCAAAAGGTAGAGGGCCTACTAAGGGAAAGCCTCGCCATGGTCATGTCTGTAAAAGGACTTGATCGTGGATTGTGGGTAAAGTGCACAAACTCTCGAGAGTATTGCAATCTGATCGATCAGCCGATTTCACGGAAAAGAACAATTGAGCATCTGAAGGATGGAGCCTCTGAAGGATCTTCCTCTCTCTCTCTTTCAAAACATAAAGTTTTATAAAAACCCAAGGCGTGAGTTATATCGTTATTGGGAGGGTTTTGGGAACTTGGTGAGTAACATCCAAGTGTTAGGTTGTTTGGACACTTGGTGAGTAATATCCTCGTGTGCCATTCGACCATATATTACTTAAACAAAATCTTACAAAGTAGGGAAAATCTTCTCTTCTTCTCCATACTTAAGAAAACTAGCTTTGAGCAAATAAACTCTACAACCTAAACTAGCCTTGCATGTAGAGTTAGTCTTTTCTTTCCTTGCTGTAAATTGCCAATACATTCAAAGTATTGACCCAACTTTTTGGCTGCACGTCTTATATGAAGAATCCGAAGATTGAAAGGTGCGTAGGGATCGCGAGTCTACACACGACAAGCCTGGAGCATTAATGGACTCAAGCTGCTTTCTGTTTCCGCTGTTATTTGAGCTAGCTTAATGCTAAGCAAATTTGTAATAAATTCATACTTTGGTTTAGTTGAGGGAGAAGGACAAGCTCTTCACGAAGCAAGAAGAGATCATCAAGGAAATGGAGGCCAGGTTCGAGAGCCAAGACAAGAGGTTCAAGAATCAAGAGAAGAGAGTGCAGGATAGAAACAAGAAGATCAAGGACATGAGGGTCGAGATAGAGCTCAAGGACCTTGATCTAGAGATCCATCAGGGAGTGATAGAGAGGCTGCGCTCGCAGAAGAGAGCCCTCCGGGCGAAGGTCGAGACTTTGACCACCAGCGTGGAGGAGTACAAGACAGCCATGGAGATAGCTAGACTTACTCTAGTGGACGTGGAGGTCGACATGGAGGAGTAGTGTTGACTACTCGACTATCTATTTATCTATCATCCTTTGATTTATTGACTCGCAATGATCATCCAACATGTGGATGGCTTGCTAGTGTGATTACTTTTCTAAAACTTGTTGTTCATGTGGTTTAAACTCTAAGTTTATTTTGTGCATGATTGTTTGTGATTGTTGCTATGTGATATATTTTGCATGTTAGCATCTATGGTTTATATCTCATTCCTCATCCTTATTGAAACCATGGATGCCTCCCCGTCGTGCCAATCCCAGCCAAAACAACAATAACAACAATGGCAATGAGATGCAATAGTTGATGATAGCTCAAACTAAGTTGATGCAGATGATGACCCAGTTCATAGCAAATAAGAATCAAAACAACAACAACGACAACAACAACAATCAAAACAACCCACCAGCCTTTGATATGATTACAAGGTTTTTGAGGTTGAGGCCTGCCAAGTTCTCGGGAACCACTGATCCCATGGTAGCCAATGATTGGCTACGTTCTGTGAATAAGGACTTGGTCACCGTGGGCTGCACTGATGAAGAAAAGATCAGATTCGCAGCACATCTGCTTGAAGGACCAGCAGCCACATGGTGGGACAACTTCCAAATCACTACTCCTATTGAGGAAATGACTTGGGCTACATTTGAGGATGGGTTCTGCACTGCTCATATCTCTTCAGGCGTGATGAGTTTGAAGAAGGAATTCCACAATATTAAGCAACATCACCGCAGTGTGGCAGAGTATATTGAGGAGTTCAACAATCTGGCACGCTATGCACCAGATGAGGTTGACACTAATGCTAAGAGGAAGCAAAAATTCCTTGAAGGGCTGAATGATGAGATGAACATGAACTTATTAGTTGCATATGTCCCAACTTACCAATCACTGTGTGACAAGGCCACCATCTTGGAAAGCAAGATGAAACACGTGGAGAATAGGAAAAGGAAGCATCACTTTGATAAGCACAGTTGTGGATCGTCACACAAGCATTCCCATGGTGATGATAGTGGAGGTTCTGGATCCCACAAGCATGGGAAGTATAACAGCCACCACAACAGTAACCATCACCATGACAACAAGCACCACCGCAGTCATGACAATGATAGATATAAGAACCACAAGAGTGGACACAAGAGCCATCATAGTGGTAATGGCATTGGAAGTCAGCCTGCTAAAAGGGACATCAGTCAGGTTAAGTGCTTCAAGTGTAAGAAAACTGGGAACTATGCAAATGAATGCCCAGAAAAGAAGGCTGAGGGAGCCAACAAGCCAAACCCTTTCCAGAAGGGACAAGTGAACCAAATCAATGTGGAGGAAATCTATGAGGAATCTGATGTTGTGGCTGGTAAGTTCAAGCTTAATCCTTTCCCAACACTTGTTCTTTTTTATACCGGCACATCACATTCATTCATATCAAGAGCATTTGTTGATAAAAATGGAGTCCCAGCTGAAACTATTGGGTGTCCAATTAAAGTAAGCTCTCCCGGTGGAGAGATGATAGTGAATTTTGGATGTCATGATCTAGTGATAGAATTTGGAAAGTATAAGTTTCCAGTTAGTCTGATAATCGTAGATTCCCAAGGATTGGATGTAATTTTGGGCATGGATTGGATGATTAAGGATGAAGGAGTAATAGATTATGCCAATCATACTGTTACACTCACAACCCCGGATAAGAAACGGATTAGGTTCAAGTCTAATTTTTAATCTAAAGGGAGTAAGCTAAATTCTCTTAAGGGGGTTAGCATAGACAGTGTACCAGTTGTGAAGGAGTATCTGGAGGTATTTCTGGAGGAATTACCAGGAATGCCACCAGATAGAGATGTGGAGTTTCTGGTTGACTTACTGCTAGGACATGGACCAATAGCAAAGAGACCATACAAGATGTCAGTTGATGAGCTGAAAGAACTCAAGAAACAACTTGGAGAATAGTTGCAGAAAGGATTTATCCAACCAAGTTATTAGTCTTGGGGTGCACTAGTTCTGTTCGTTGAGATGAAGGATAGAAGTCAAGGGTTATGCATATATTATCGTTCACTCAATGAGGTGACCATAAAGAACAAGCACCCTTTGCCCAGAATCAATGATCTATTTGATCAGCTAGAAGGAGCCCGTGTGTTCTCAAATATTGATCTTTGATCAAGCTATTTTAAGCTAAATATTAGAGAGCAAGACATACCTAAGACTGCTTTTACCACTAGGTATGGATTGTATGAGTATACCGTGATGCCCTTTGGATTAACAAATGCACCAGCTTATTTCATGAACATGATGAACAAGGTGTTCATGGAGTTTCCTGACATGTTTGTTGTCGTATTCATCGAAGAAATATTGATCTACTCCAAGAGCAAAGAATAGGATGAAGGACATTTGCGTTTGATACTTGAGAAACTCAGGGAGCACAAGTTATATGCCAAGTTCAGTAAGTGTGAATTCTAGTTAAATGAAGTTGGATTTCTTCGACACATTATGTTAGGAGATGGTATAGCTATCGATCCCACAAAGGTGTCATCTGTAACCGAGTGGGAATCTCCCAAGTAAGTTAAAGAAGTTCGCAGTTTCCTAGGCTTGGCAGGATACTATAGAAGGTTCATTGAGAATTTCTCAAAAGTAGCTAAGCCAATGACAGAGTTACTTAAGAAAGAAAAGAAGTTTCATTGGACTGAAGGATGTGAAATCAGTTTCCAAGAATTGAAGAAGAGACTAGTATCAGCACTAGTCTTACATCTGCCAGATTTGGAGAAAGATTTCCATGTCTATTGTGATGCATCTCACCAAAGATTGGGCGGAGTTTTGATGCAAGAAGGGAATGTTGTGGCTTATGACTCGAGACAACTCAAAACTCATGAAGTGAATTATCCTACTCATGACTTAGAGTTAGCCTCTGTTGTCCATGCACTCAAAACATGGAGACACTATCTTTTGGGAAAATGTTGTGAAGTATTCATGGACCACAAGAGTTTGAAATATATATTCACCCAGAAGGAACTCAATATGCGACAAGGAAGGTGGCTAGAGCTCATCAAGGACTATGACTTGAGTTTGCAATACCATCCCGGTAAAGCAAATGTTGTAGCAAATGCTTTAAGCCGTAAGGTTTATGTGAATGGCCTTACCAAAGGAGAACTGCCAGATGATCTATGTGCCCAATTCAAAGATCTCAGATTGGAGATAGTGCCCGAAGGATATCTCATGTCATTGGAAGTTCAACCAACATTATTGGACAATATTAAAGAAGACCAAAAATTGGACAAGGAAATAGAGGAGATTAAAGGAAAAATTAGTAAAGGAAAGTCTAAAGGATTCCATGAAGATGAACAAGGTAGTTTATGGTATGGAAAACGTATCTGCATTCCGCAAGATCCGGAGCTTCGGAAATTGATTCTGTAAGAAGCACACAACTCACCATATTCCATTCATCTAGGTAACACTAAAATGTACATGGATGTGAAGGAAATATTTTGGTGGAATAATCTCAAGAAAGATATCCCGGAACATATTGCATTGTGTGATGTGTGTAGTCGAGTGAAAGCGGAACATCAGAAACCGACAGGGTTATTACAACCACTACCTATTCCTGATTGGAAGTGGGATAAGATTGGTATGGATTTTATCACCGAACTGCCAAGGACCAGATCCGGATATGATTCTATTTGGTTTCTTGTGGATCACCTAACTAAAGTGTCTCATTTCATACCCGTGAAGACTACCTATACAAGTGCTAAGTTAGCTAAGATCTATATGAACAGGATTGTATGTCTGCATGGAGTACCTAAGAGTATTGTTTTTGATAGAGGAACTCAGTTCACTTCACATTTTTGGTGACAACTGCATGAATCGTTGGGAACAAGATTAGAATTCAGCACAGCTTTTCACCCTCAGAGTGATGGACAGACAGAAAGGACCAATCAGATTTTGGAAGACATGTTGAGGGCATGTGCCCTAGACTATGGTGCTAGTTGGGATGAAAGTCTTCCTTGCGCAGAATTCTCTTACAATAACAGCTATCAAGCAAGCATTGAGATGGCACCGTTTGAATTTCTTGATGGAAGGAAGTGTACTACGCCATTGCTATGGAGTGGTGTAGGAGAAAGAAATTTGTTCGGACCAGAACTGATTAAGGAAGCTGAAGAGAAAGTTAAATTGGTAAAGGACAGATTAAAAATAGCCCAGTCCCGACAAAAGAGCTATGCAGATCCAAAGCATAGAGAAGTCACCTATGAAGTAGGTGATAGAGCTTATCTTAGAGTCTCACCACTTTGTGGTGTGAAGAGATTTGGAGTCAAAGGAAAATTGAAACCTAGATATGTTGTACCATTCAAGATTTTGAGCCGCAAAGGAGAAGTGGCTTATGAGACTGAATTGCCTGAATCACTTTCAGCAGTTCACAATGTGTTTCATGTGAGTCAGTTGAAGAAGTGTCATCCGGAAATGGAAGAAACTTCATTGAAGGACACTATACCTTTGGAAGAAGTACAGTTGGAGAGTGATCTCACCTATGAAGAGAAACCTATCAAGATTCTTGAGACTGTAGAAAGAGTTACTCGTACCAAGGCTATCAAATTCTGCAAAGTATAGTGGAATCACCATACCGCAGAATAAGCAACTTGGGAAAGAGAAGATGACCTTTAGAAAGATCACCCTCACCTATTTGCTATCCAATCCGAATCTCGAGGGCAAGATTCATCTTAAGGGGTTAGATTTGTAACAACCCAAATTTCATCAAATGAAAATTCATAGCATTGCATTCATATTATCATAGCATGTTTGTCTTGCACCAAAATTTTGAAACCAAAACCCTATTTGAAACATAATTTAAACCCCACTTTATATATCATATATGAGGAATGGTTTTATTTTTATTTTCAAAATACCAAATAGTTTTTTAGTGAACAGATGTGTTTGACACACTTTTGTATGCTAGGATCAGTGTACAAAATTGTGGAAAAGGTTTGAATTCAAACAAGTTTGAATTAGGATTTCAAATTCATTCCTGAAAATTGGAACAGAAAATAAACAGGGCAAAAAAAAAACCTGCGCAACCTATTCGGCCCAGCAGCACTAGCGGCCCATCTAGCTGTCACATCCCAAAATTTTCCAAATTTTGAAATGTGAAAAATAAATAATCAAAATAAATAATTGTTGAAATTTAGGGTGAAAAGAAACATTTTGTTTCTAAATGGAAACTTAAAAACCCATCTTGAACAAACTTTGAAAAAAAAGGAATCCAACAAAATTCAAATCAACTGAAATGCATTCATCAAATGAATGTATCTTGAAATTCAAACTTGGAAAAAATAAACCAAAACCTAAAACCCTAATGGAAAAAATATTTCCAAGATATCTCTAAGACTATGGATTTGATCCATATAAAAATCTATCAACAAACATTTATAAATGATCAGAAATGATAAACAAAAATATTATAAAACCATAGAAACTAATTTCATTCAATTTGGAACCATGGATAAAAACTTATGATTTTTTTAAGGTTAAAGGAAATAATTCCCAAAGATAATAAAGCTCCTATCTAAAATCCATGCCAAATGGTGAGAAAAATAATCCTAAAGAGATTTAAAAAGATAAACAAATATTAAATAAAATTCCACAAATTGGAATCACCAATTTTGGATCTTTAAATAAAAAGATATGAATTTTAAAAGATAGATAAATAAATAAGGAATAATTAAAAGGCAAATTAAATCTTGGCCAAAACAATGAAATGAAAGATTATGGAATAATAAAAAGGAGTAAAAGATTATTTGAATAAAATCATAGGGATTGAACAATATCCAATTTTATTTAAATAAAGATAAATTGCCTAAACTAAATAATAAATCCCAATAAAATTATTTAGAAGTCAATTTAAACCTTGAAGTAAATCCATAAGTAAATGGAATAAAGATAATTCAAATAAATTAAAGGGATAAGGAATATCCAAATAAAATAATATGACATTAACCAAATTTTATTCTATTTGAATAAATACAAAATCCCTAATAGAAATGATTAATTAAATCATGTGAAAATAATAAATGGAATTTGCCCAAGTGGAATAAAAAATTATTTAATTAACTAAAATGGAATAAAAGAATCATTTGAATATAAATTTATATGGATTTAAAACCATATTGGATTTTATTTGAATTAAGACAAATGCTCAATTTAAATGATTAATAAATCATATTAAAAATATTTCAAATAATTTAAAATGAATTATTTAACACCCTATTAAATAAATAAAACCTACTGAAAGGATTTGGTAAAATTTGGAATTTAAATAGAAGTTGGAAAACATATTTAAAATCCTATTTAAATGTAGAAAAGGGTCCATTTTAAATAAATATTTAAACCATGTGAGAAAAAAAGAAATATACTAAAATGGTCTCTAAAATACATTAATAAAGAGTATTAAAACTTGTTGAAAGTTTGGTAAAGATATGAATTCAAATGGTTGTTTGAAACGTTTGAACAAATTCAAAACAGAAAATGAAAATAGAAAAGGAAAAAGAAACAGAGTAAGAAACAAAATGGAAAAGGGTCCAGCCCAGCTAACCTAGCCCATCAGGCCCAGCCAGCCCACTTCCTCTCCAGCGAACCGTTTCTTTCTACTCAGACCCGCACCCGCGCTGCCACTGACACCTGGACCCCACCACATAACTCCTTCTCTCACTGACAAGGACCCTACCCATCAATCGTCGTTCTCACCCCACGACATGTTCTTCCTCCCTCTCTCTACCGTTTCAGGCTTTGATTTTGCGAGTTTAATTCGCGTTGATGGCGCAGTAACCCAGCCCAGCGATCATGCCCGTTAACTCGCCTACCTCTCCTCTCCATTTGCCCTCGCTGGCCATCCTCCCTCTGCCCCCAGGTTGCCTCGAATCGCACTTGCGCCACTACTGTCTCCGACGAGCCTCCGCCCAAATTCCGGCAGCACCAGCCACCGCCTTACCCCCTCGACCACTCGAGTCTACTCCCCACCTCCCTATGCACCTCCAAGCACCAACCACTCGCCCGCGCGAGCACCGTAGGCTCGGCAACGTCCTCGACAGAATACGCTGCCGTCTGCTTCGATTCCGGCGAGCTTCTCTGGTAAATCCTGACTGCCCCTCTCCCCCTCGTTGACACTCGCGTAACCAGCATCATCTTGCGCATCTAATGAACTACTTGTCTTGCCTTCCCGAGCCATGTAGCGTCGCCAACGTCACCAGCCCAAGCACACCGGAGCTTCTCCGACGAGCAATACCCGTCGACTCCATGCGTCCCTTTGCCAACTAAGGGCACGTTGAGAATCAGCACATCACGATGAACTCGGTGAGCCCTCCCCCTCGCTCTCTCGATTCCTGTATCGCCGGCACCGTCCTCATCTGAGCACGCCGCCACCAGCCACCGTCGTAGCGCCGCTGCTTTGTGGTTGAGTCGATTAGGGCCATGCAATTTAGATCTGACGGATGTGATAGAAGCTTAACCCGAAGGGTTATGTTTTGATGTGTGCCGTAGGATGCTAGTTAGATCTAACGATCCATAGCACATGATCCACGCGAAACGGTATCAACCAGTAGAATCAAGACGCTTGGCACTGTTTTGTTTAAAAAAACAGAAACATTTCTATTAGATGTTTAAAGTTCCAAAATTCATAACTTTTAATCCACACGTCCAAATTTTACAAATTTTATATCACTGGATTCAGAAAAATGTGCACTTTCCAACCATGCACTTTTTTTTAGTATTTTGCTTCTGTAAAATTGTTTGTTTTTGCAAAAACTTGTTTAGGCTTATTTTGTGTATAAAATTTATTCTAAAATTGTTTTTAGGGTAAAATCTTTTGTAAATGGATTGTTTTGAACCTACTGACAATAGAAACCAACTTGTAGATTTAAAAGTGTATTTTGTGAAGCTAAAAATAAATCTTTGAATAAAACTATTTTTAGTTAAATAAAAATATTGATTATGGTCTTAAAATGCTTTTTGGGTAAAACCTTTTGGAAATGGGTTGATTTAAACTCTCTGACCCTAAAAACCAAGTTATAGGATTTAAAAATATATTGGGTGAACCCTAGAAAAATTATTACCTAGTTTAAAGGCATTTCCAACAAAATAAAATGTTACTTTGAATTAAAAATGGTTTTTTGATGAAACCTTTTGCAAATGGTTTTAATATTAAACACTATGACCATAAACACTAACATTTGTGTTTAAAAATATATTTGTCAAACACTAGAAATTATTACTTTGATTAAATCATTTCTAACAAAACAAAAATGATTTAAAGTGGCCATTTTCAAACTTAATATCAAATGGTTTTGCCACATTTATAAATGACCAATAGGTGTTATAAAATGTTTATGACCTATTAGAAACCACTTTTCCAAATAAAACAATCTTTGGCATGCTTGCATGCATTGCTTTGTTTTTATTATTATATGTGATGAATTGCTTGAATGGTAGAATGAATTTGTGCCTTGATTGAATTGTAGTGAAATTTGAAGAGTGTGACTATTGTAAGAACAAGGAGTGAACTTATATTCTCTACCAAAAAGGCAAGTGGTGCTTCATACTTTTGTCCCATTATTTTCACTATGCATTAGTGATATATCTAAGTAGGACTTGCATGGAATTTTTACTATGTATAAACTATGCCATGGGAAATCCTAGTAGATGAAACCTTAGTAGAATTTTCCTAAGTTAAGATTCCTACTACTATCATGATTAGCTTAGCTAGTAGAAAACCAGGGTGGATTATATTCATGCTATGGAATATTTCTAAGTCAAGGACTTGTGTTTTGTTTAATAAAAGAACTATGTGAATGAATCACCTGGGTTGAATGGTATTGCATGGATGGATTTTTGTTGAGTGGTTACACAAGGCCAGGGGACTGGTGAACGTTGTGTATCACACTTGTGGAATTCCACCAAGGAACAAAGATATTTGAGATGTCAAATGTTGAGAAGCTTCAAGTGCAGCCACTTGGAATTATGGGCTCTGCCTGGATCATATAGGTTGCAATAACTTAGCCAAATGGACAGTTGGTGGTAGGGGATGATAGGTTTGGGAACGCGTCCATTCTGGTCTAAGGGAAGGCTTCTGAAAGATCTTCTCTCGATGCATGTCGAGTCTTGTGGGGAAAGTGCACCACCTCTCGAGAGAGTAAAATCTAAGTACTTAGTCGTGTCCCCGACAATGGACAATTTGAGCATCAAGACATGGAAGCTATCAAGATTATCCTCATCCCAATTTCTAAGTTAAAATATTGTGGTTGAACAAGGGTTAAAGGATCTTCAATCTTTGATTGGTAGATGCCTTGGGTGATTTTTGACAAGCAAAAACTTAGTGTTTTCAAATGATAAGGAAAATCTATTTTGAGAAAAGCAAGCCTAAGCTCCACTTAGCCAAATGCATATAGATGATAGATACCACTATTCTACCATAGTATCACTTGCCAATACAATTCAAATGTATTGACCCTTGTGGCTGTAACTTATTATGTTGTAGATTTGTTTAATGTTAGTGAAGTGTGTTGATTAGGATTACAAGTATACAACCAACATGATTGCCTGTGGCACTTTGAAGATGAAGGACCCCATGCTATATAGTTATTTCTGCTGCATTGTAATGAGATAGCCAAATGAGCTATGTAAGATGTAATGAATTATTTTATTCCTGGTTATAAAGTTGTATTATGACCTTTGTTTCTTGATATTACATCTTAACTGTGGATGCTAGCTATTGATCTAGGGACTAGCATTGTAAACACAGGGATCTCTACCTTATTAAAGGTTGGGACCTCTACACTAGCCCACCCGGGTCTCCTCTCTCTCTTTCTTTTCTCACCCGTGCGCGCCAAACCCTCACGTGTTACACCATCGCTGACCACTGGGCCTGGCGCCAACTCACCCCTTCGTCCCCAAACCCCACGTGTAGATGGCGCCGTCGCCGCCTGTTTCCTCCCCATCGCTGCCGCGATGAATTCGCTTCAATTCGTGTTGATTGCTCATGTGACTGTCGCCCAGCCCCGGCTACTTAACCCCCTCTGCCTCATGGTCATTTCCCCTCACCTCGCCACTAGCTAATCGCCACCAGGCTGCCGACAATCAAGCTCACACCGCCGTTGCCCGATGCACTCCGGCGAGCTATTCTGGTGAGTATAGCACCCCCCCTATTCCTCTCGATCACACGAGTATGTTCCTCATGTTCTTGTGCAGCTAACCATGCCTCTGGTTTGACCCAATTCTCCCTAGGTCATCGGCCTCGTTAACCCCTACAAGCACCCGACACCGACCATGACTCCGGCGAGTAATTTCGTTCAGGTCTACATGCCCCTTGCCCTCTGTATCAAACTAGCATGTGCGTTGTGACCTTGTGCACCTCCGATGCCCTTCGCTTGACCTCTCGTGACCTAGGTCGTCTCCTCCGTTGCCATTTGCGTAATCCCGATGCCAGCATCAACTCCGATGAGCTCCTACGCCTACGCCCGTGCGCCCCTGTCCAAGACAACTACTCCTTGAGCTTCCTCACGTTCGTGCAAACCTATTAAGCCTTGCCACCATCCCCTTTACCCCCTAGCGCCGCCAGAACGTCACCGGCAGTAGCGCCGCCGCCGCCGCTAGCGCCATCAGCGCCGCTCACTTTTGTTCGCTTGATCCATATGCGTTAGATCTAGATCCCGCAGCATAGAATAGAACACTTACCGAACCGTTTTGTTTAGATCTGGCGCATCGGATCTGACTTGATCCAATGCCGTGGAAGGGTGATCCTGAGCGAAACGGTATCAACCAATAGGAACGCTCCGCATGTCTGGCTGTTTGATTTAAAATATGTTTTTGTATCTATTAGTTGATTTAACTTGTAAAATTCATAACTTTAGTTCTGTTTGTCCAAAATTTGCAAATAATACACTACTAGGAAAATGGCTATAGGTAATCAGCACATCCGTGGCTCACATGGTTGAAGTGCCCCATGGCTAAAACAGGCGTGTCTCACCTGTGGGCAGTGCCCTACTAGTAACTAGAACAACTGTGGCGCACATGGTCATAGTGCGCCACAGATATGTGTGGGCCAGGGCCCTGCTGGCCGCATGCCAAATACCCGTAGCACACATAGAGTAGGTGCGCTACGCTTGTTAGTGTTAACTGTGGCACACATGGAGGGGTGCGCTACGCCTAAGCGCATGCCCCTCTGCTCTATAAACGGGCAGACACATCCGTGGCGCACTCTGGAATGTGGCCACGGTTGTTATTATTCCCTATGGCGCACTGGGGCCACGTGCGCCACGGATGTATCGACCCGGTTTTTTGGCAGCTCCACTTTGTGCACACATGTGTGATCATCCACCACCCCACACTTCACTTTCCCCTTCTTATTCCTCCTTAGATCTAGTCGGGATCCTTCTCCTTCCAACCTCAATTTCTCCACTCATTCACCATTTTTAGCATGTAGAACTTGCCTTGGATGTTACATACGTAATAGAGGAAGCTCTCCGGTCTCTCATCTCCTTCTCCGGTCTCGCGCGCACCTCTCCTTTCCATCTTCTCGCAATCGGTCTCTCATCTCAGTAAGTTGTCCATGTAAGGATGTGTTCATGTGTATATGGATGATATGCTCATATATATGTAGATGATCGATGCTCATGATGTGTGTATGGAGAGGATCAATGGTCATGTGTGTGTATATGGAGAGTATCAATGATGCCCATGCATGTGTGTATGGAGAGGATAATGATATGTTCATGTGTGTATGGATCGGTCTCTCTCTCTCTCTCTTGTGTTTGTGTGTGAACAAGTTGCCATTTGTTTTGCCAAAATGCTGATTCATTTCCATTTTGGAAAGACTTTGGCATTTCGCAAAGGTCCTAATTTTAGGATAGGTCATGCCGAAATTTTCTATCAACCATTGCATGCATGCATTCATTATGTGGTTCTAATAGACTTCTAATTGTACCGTGTACACCGTGCAGGCAAAAATGGTCCGCATAATGAGCGAAGGCATTGTGGCTAGATTTTTGAAATGTGCGACGGCTGACATGATATGAAATAACAAGACAGATATAAGATGTCCGTGCAGAAGATGCAAACTCAACTGGGTGATCGACCCAGATTCCGGGAATCTGCAGGTGCACCTGCTCCGCCATGGTTTCATGGATGGATACACTCGTTGGATAAGCTATGACGAAGACGATGGAGACGGTGAAGGTGGGAAACATGACGATGATCATCATCACGGCGAGAACGGGCGAGATGATGAAGAGTCTCCTGGAGATGATGAAGGTGCGGAAGCAGACTGGGATGATGATAATCTAGATGCCGGAGGAGCAGACGACGATGGAACAACGTCAGGCTGGGTGTGGGACCCTTATGTGCAAGATCTGCTTCTCAAGCAGACGAGTAACGCCAGGGCTGCCGCTAGAGAGAAAGCCAAGCTTGCGCAACATGAGAAAGACGCGGTTACTCCATTGTATGAAAGATGCAGGCCCGATGATACCCGGTTGAATGTAACGCTCAGGGCTATGGAGATGAAGGCAAAACACAAATTGAGCGATGCAAGCTTCGACGATATGATGGCATTCTAGCACGATCGTCTCCCGGAGGGGAACACATGTCCAACTAGTATCGAGGACGCCAAGAAAATCGTCTGTCCTCTTGATCTACCGCACGTTAGATATCACGTATGCATCAACAATTGCATCATTTATCGGGGCGAGGACGCGGAGAAAACCAAATGTCCGGTGTGCGGCGTGAGTCGATACAAGAAAGGGAAGAAAGCACCTCGAAAAGTGGTATGGTACTTTCCTATCACTCCTCGTCTGCAGCGCTATTTTGCGGACCCTAAGGAAGCGAAGCTCATGCGATGGCATGCGGAAAGGAAGAAGTTGTATGCGATGCCTCGACATTAGCCGATCTCGACGCCATCACGGTAAACAAATTGCTTTACCGTCTTTCACGCCATCTATTACTCTTATGGCATCTCTGACGACGCCGTACATGTTTTCCGCAGACGGATGTTCCTTGCACTCTCTTATGCTACGTGAACAACGAGCTGAGGGATGTTGCCAAGGGTACCATCGTTCAACCCTTGCAGCGCACGTTCCACTCAAGGCCGATGCCATATAGCGTGCACAGGGTTAAAATTAGTCGGGTGCTAAGGGGTTGCGACGACCTGGAACCTCCCATTCAACCCCCAGGAGCGGACGAAGAAGATCCGGCTGTCCTCAGAAGTTGCTTCGGCTTATTGTTGCAATGGCCAAAGAGCATGATCCGTTTGGGGACGGCGGGGGCCATCACGCCACAGACAACAGCACCGCCTGTCGTGCCAGTGACAAGCGGTGGCAAGGCCCCCTTATCTCCCTTGCCGTCACCTCCACGCGGTGGGTCGGATGATAATGTTGATGATATGCACATGGCACAGGATCCGGCCGAGGACGAAGAATACTGGAATGATCACTTCTTCACTCAGTTTAGCAACGAACACCTAGATGGTGGCCCCACAGAGAAAGCCACTATCACCAAGCGTCTGTTTGGTTCTCAGGAGATGCCTCCAGCTTGCGCCTTTACAGAGCCAGCTGATACAACCAACCAGCCCTTTATTCTAAGCTCTGACACACTACATAGGGAGGCCGGTGCTCAGATTGCGGTGCCTGCCCGCTCTACAAAAGGAAAAAAGGGAAGGAAAAGTAAATCTTGCAGCTCGAGCCAGCTGGTGGCGTCAACTGCGAATCCGATCAGGTTTCGGGACAGGCCACCAAGACCCGAGGGTATTATGTGGAGGACTCATGTGGCGGGTGAGCCCATGCTACCTAAGAATTTGCGGAGGCTCGCCAGTTCGGAACTGCAGAGTGTGCTTGATGGCGTGCTGACGATAGAGAGACGCCTTCTATTGGACAAAGATCCCTCGCACCCGGTATTCGTGGTTAAGGTGCCACCGGGCTTGGGCTTCGTCGACAATGCCCCTACGGATCTGTTCTTCCTGCGGTTCGACGACATCTTCAATATGTTCCACCTATACCCGCTGCACTATACCATGGTCCGCCTGTTTTCTCTCAGCCTGGCCATGCAGATCATTAGAGAGAACACACCAGGCATCGCTATAGTGGACCCCTACTACATGCGTGATGGCTACTTGGGTTCCCCCGCTGAACGACGTATCGTGGCCTCGTACCTAAAAAAATCCTCGTGGCGAACAAGACAAAGGAATACATTCTCGTGCCTTACTTTCCCGAGTAAGTCGTTATTCACTCGCCACCGTCGATTGGCTTTATTAGATTATCATCATTCTTTTTCCAACACATTCCATTTGAATTTTTTGCGCAGAGATGAACATTGCACGCTCATCTCCTTATCGTTGAAGCATTCCCACGCCACGTATTTCGACTCGGGGATTCTAGAATAGAAGAAAAACTACGACAAGATCAAGGAAGTTCTGGATGATGCTCTCACTAGCTATGCCTCGACGGAAGGCACCACCTTCGTGCGTACGAAGGTCAAGTTCGGCAGGCACGTATTCAACCACGTAACGGAGTTCCCCTGCGTGAAGTAGCCGGAGAACAGTTAGAAGGAAGCCTACTATGCACTCCATCACATGAGGGCATTCCTACTTGACCAGCAGAATTCTACGCTGCCAGATCATCTCAAACAGTGGGGCGAAGCAAAGGCCAAGATCACTGATTCAGATATTAGACAAGAGATCTATCACATCCAGCAGCAGTTTGGGGCAATCATCTTTCGTGATGTCATGACTTCGGGGGGGGGGATCTTCTATAGAGGAAATATCCCGAATAACCGTGACATAGAAGA
This sequence comes from Avena sativa, assembly GCA_916181665.1. Lineage (NCBI taxonomy): Eukaryota > Viridiplantae > Streptophyta > Magnoliopsida > Poales > Poaceae > Avena > Avena sativa. The sequence continues at coordinate 137,067,791 of OV702295.1, forward strand.
TTGCCTAGAGATGCAGGGTAACTATAGGAAGTTCATGACGAGACAAGGCGTCCTCCCGTTCCCTAAGCCAAGCCAGAAGGCTTGATGTTGGCCTAGTTGTAGTTACAAACTATAGATGACCTTTGCGTGTATGTGGACAAGTGTACATGCTACTATACTCATCTTATTAGGTTTATGAATCATCGCTTACTTCTTTTGCTTATTATTATTATATATCAATCAATGCTTGGTTTTTTTGCTTACTCTTTGGTCCTTTGCTCATTTTGGTCCTTCTTTTTTTCCTTACTTTATTAGTAATAATGCCGATGATTGAAATGTCGTGGCACACTATATATGTGAATGTTCTACGAAGGGATTGTGAGCCTTGTGATATGCACAAGTCCAGGTGTTGTGCATCTTACTTGGATCACGGTTCCATCGTAGCATATTCCTGTGTCCAATGACCTATGTATATATATGAGGCATTCTTTTTGATTTACTTTGGTCTTTTTCGAGAATAATACCGATGATTGAAATGTCGTGGCACACTATATATGTGAATGTGCTATGATGGGATTGTAAGCCTTGTGTTATGCACAAGTCCAGATGTTGTGCATCCTACTTGGCTTACGGTTCCATCATAGAATATTCCTGTGTCGAACGACCTAGATAGTTATATATGAGGCATTCTTTTCGAGTTACTTTGGTCTTTTTCGAGAATAATGCCGATGATTGAAATGTCGTGGAACACTATATATGTGAATGTGCTGCGATGGGATTGTCCGCCTTGTGCTATGCACAGGTCCAGGTGTTGTGCATCCTACTTGGAGGACAGTTCCATCGTAGCATATTCCTATGTCGAACAACCTAGTTATATATGAGGCATGCGTTTTGAGTTTGGTCTTTTTGATTTAGGAGTACTTTCTATAAGTGTATTTTCATATGCGACTTTAATTATATATGTTTTTTCAATCATCGGTTAATTATTATTGTCAACTTGTAGATGACGTGGTACGTCGTGTACAAGAGATGGGTTTCCGGAGTCTACGATGATTGGGAAGACTGCTGGAGACGGGTGCACCGTTTCAGCGCCAATAGCTACAAAGGGTACAACACTATGGCGGAGGCGGAAGCTAGATACACGCGCTATCTAGCGGAAGTTAGGACGAGGAACCGGATGAAGACCTACACCTTCGTCGCGGTGATCATGCTTATCTTCTTTGGTTGTTTATCCCGCGTTTGTGTCTAGCTAGTTTAGATGTCTAGGCGAGCTTCCGAGTTCTAACTTGTTCGATCGACACATATATTCGCATGTCACCAACTACTTTGTAACTTGATCGAAACAATGTATAACTTATGTATTCATGTATGAGCCTTATCTATATGTATTTGTTTCAATCTTGTTTTGCGAATTGTGTATTTATATATATAACTGTATATCTTATATTTGTGTGTATATCTGCCTATAATATTGTATATAATATGTATTGTATATCATCTGGCCCTGAATTTTTTTTAAAAAAGACACCCGTGGCGCACATGGCATAGCTTCTATGGCGCACTACAACTAAAGCGCACCTGCGCAGCTTAGTGGCACACTGCAACATGCACCACAGAAGATCCAAAGCGTGCCGCACCTGCCAACATATCCGTGGTGCACTAGCAGGTGCGCTACGCCTATCTCGACATAACCACGGCGCACCAGGCAGTGCGCCACGGCTAGGAGATAGACGTAGCGCAAGGCCCGTGGTGCACCCCTAGTGCGCCACAAATGATGTTTACAGGTGCGTCACAGACGACCGTTTTCCTAGTAGTGATATATCATTGGATTCAGAAAATTAAGCCCTACACATCTATGGCCTTGAATTGATAATTTGCTTCTGAAAAAATAGGATTATTAGCAGAAGAATTTGTAGGCCTATTTTGCATATAAAAATTATTTAGAAAATGTTTATAAAGTAAATTTGAGTTTGTTTAGACTTTAGAAAGTTTACTTTGTGTTCAGTACTGCTTAGTTTGACTTGTTAGTGTAGAAAAATCATTTCATTCCATTTGCATGCATTCATATATATTTTGTTTGAATATTTGAATGTGAATTTGGTGTGATGATTTTATGTGTAGATTTTGGTGATTGTGGTGATTGTGATTGTGAGGTCTGTTCCTACTCTCCCAACTATCAAGGCAAGTGGTGCTTCATATTTTGACCTATTATTTCGACTATGCACTAGTGATATTTTGAGTAGGACTTGCATGGAATTTTTCTAAGTATATATACTACGGTATACCTTAGGAAATCCTAGTAGTTGTAGTCTTAGTATATTTTTCCCTAAGTTAATAAAACTTGTTATGTTATCATGCTTAGCCCAGCTGGTAGAAAACAAGGGTGGAATATTCATGCTATGAAATTTTTGCTAAGTCTATGACTTGTGTTTTTGATTAATAAAACAACTATGTGAATGAATCACCTGGGTGGAATGGTATGGTTGGTTTATGTTGAGTGGTTACACAAGGCCCATGTCTATGGTTTATCTTGTGTATCACACTTGTGGATTGCCACCCAGGAACAAAGGGATTTGAGATGTTTAGTGTTGAGAAGCTTCTAGTGCAACCACATGGCGTATGGGCTCTGCCTTGACCAACTAGGTTGCAAGAACTTAGACAGATGGACAATTGGTGATAGGGTGATAGGATGGAACGCATCCATGGTGGTCTAAGGGAATGCTTTTGAAAAGTCTCGTCTTGATGCATGTCGAGTCATGTGGGGAAAGTGCACCACCTCTCGAGAGGCTAAAACCTAAGTACTTAGCCGCGTCCCCAACAACGGACAATTTGAGCATCAAAGACACTGAAGCAATCAAGGATCTCCTCATCCCAATTTCTAAGTTAAAAACTTGTGGTTGAACAAGGGTAAAGGTTCACCAATGTCTATTTGTGGTTCCTTGGGTGTTTTGACAAACAAAAACTTAATGTTTTAAACTAATAAGACAAAACCTTATTTGGAGCAAAGCCAGCCTACATTACACTTAGCCAAATTCATATAGATGTTAGATACTACTATTCTACTATGGTATCACTTGCCAGTACAATTCCAAATGTATTGACCCACTATGGATGTAACTTATGATGTTGCAGGTTACTCTGATGGAGATTAGGGTTGTGAGTCTACACTCAACATGTTTGCATGTGGCACATGAAGATGAAGACTCATAGTTATTTCATTTATGTTATGAACTCTATGTACTAGCCTTGGGCTATTGAGTTGTAAAGACTATGTTATCTTTGGAATGATGATGTAATAACGACCTTTGTATCTGTGTACTTCATCTTAAACTATGGATGCTAAGCATTTGATCCATGGACTAGCATTGCAATCATAGGGGCCTTTACCTTTAAAAGGTGGGGTCTTACAGCTTATAGAACTTAGATGAGTGGAGAAGTGAAGCTTATGAAAATTCTAGACTCTTTAAGGAAAAAGTAAAAAGATGGCATGATATGAGAATTCTCAAAAGGGAGTTCCATGTTGGTGAGAAAGTTCTTTTGTATAGGTGTCGTCTCAGATTTTTTTAAGGAAAACTACTCTCAAAATGGGAAGGGCCTTTTGTTATTGAGGAAGTATATCGTTCAGGTGCTATCAAAATATCTTCTTTGAAGTATGACACAACACAGGTGGTGAATGGTCAAAGGCTAAAACATTATATTTTCTGGAGATTCTTATAATGAAGATGTTGATATTATTCAAATGGTGACTCCGGAAGAATTTATCAGGAACCAAATACCAGAGTCTACAGATTTCGTCTTTGAATAGGTAAAAGTGGTGAAAACAGAAAGTTTGTCAAAACCCAATATTTTTATATTTTTGATGTTTTTATTACATAAGGAAGGTTACGAGACGAAATAGAGGAGGAAACGGAGGCCGGGGTGGCCAAACCCACCCTAGGCATGGGCCCCAGCTGGCCGCTCCTGGAGGGGGTGTGATCCCCCCGAGCTCCGTCTCCGCCTTGTTTTCATACCAATACCTTCCTTATGAATTGAAACTTCATAATATATAACCCCCTCGGGTTCCCCAAGGTTCTTGTATTGTGTTCTCGTAGTTTTTATGTTTTGATCTTTTTCTGTCAGGCAAATTCTTAGTTTTGGAGCCGCAATGTCTTCCTCTGGATCACCCATGGAGATTCCTCCGCGGATGTCATCAACCCGTACATGTATGAGTTGAGGATTCATCCTAAGGAGTTAATTCTCAAGGATGGGAAGGTGCAGATAAAAGAAGTTCGAGGCCCTGAAGGAGAAGGCAATCTGGAAGACAGGATGGAAGCATTGGAACAGGAAGTTTTCAGGTACAAGAAGATGGAGGAATGCGAGGTGGATATTATCCATAAGATAAGTTCAGAACTCATCACCAAGCACAAAGAGGAAGTTGCTGAGCTGCGAGACGAAATCTTCTCACTCTGTCAGACCACCAACCAGCTACAAGCATAGCTCTATGACATACAAAACCAAAACTGTGAGTATGAGGGAAGATTTAATTGCATAAGCTCTGCTGCTAGTTTCAGGATTGTTGAAACCCAGACGTCCTTTTTGGATGGGGAACCTTTGCCTTGGAAATTTGATGATGACAAGAGAACACCACCACCAAAGGAGTAATTCGTCATCAGGTTTGGCATCCCCTTGGCTTATTCCAAGCTTGGGGGAGTGCCACAGTATCACATCATTATCTTCTATCTTACGTTTTTAGTGGATTTATGTCTTTGGTAGAGAAGATATCTTATAGATTGGCTTGCATGTGGAAGTATCTCTCCTTTAGTTGGTTATCTATGTATCCCTTGGTGTGAGTGCCTTTATGGAATATTAATGAGAAGTTTCATCTTTTACTTTTTGCACTTCTTATTTTAGTTTGCTATCTCTATTATATGATTGATCTTGTTGATCAGTATTGGCATCACTTTGGGAGCATCAAGTAAATCTAAATTGGTTTTGGCAAACCGAGTCTGGTCAGTAGCAACACTTTTTGAGGTTTGAAAGGAAAATAGAAAAAGCTTACATGTATTTTGTATCATTTATTTTCTTTCTTGATTGGCCCATAAGCTTAGTATTCTTTATTTAAGATCTTTCGTGTCTTCAATGAAGATTGCATGTTTGGCTTTATCACTTGTTTCCAATCCTTTTAAACCAAAACCCATGCCATTTGTGTCCACCATATCTACCTATTAGCATTATTGCTATTCCAAGCAAATTATCAAGCTTCATATATCTTTCAAATTAAAAACTATTTTGTTATGTGAAAACTAGTTAGTAAAGCTCTCACGAACTTGATGGCACATCTTATTTTCTTGCCCCTAATAGACTTGAACCATTGTTTCATCGAAGTTGTATATGCTTGCATCTATACGTTGGGATTAGTAGAACCGTGCTATCATAGGGAACGCTTTCAACACTTATGGATACATATCCAGTTGATATCATGCTCTTTTGTTTGCGGATGTCATCGGTGTAAAATAAAAAGGGATCTTGTAAGTCCATGGAGTGATGAATGTGTGTTAGAGAAACGCCTGGGCCGCTAGCCTAAGCCATGCCTAATCATGGTGATATATCCAGTTGATATCATGCTCTTTTGTTTGCGGATGTCATCGGTGTAAAATAAAAAGGGATCTTGTAAGTCCATGGAGTGATGAATGTGTGTTAGAGAAACACCTGGGCCTCTAGCCTAAGCAATGCCTAATCATGGTGAAAACTTGCAGCATCACCATAATGAGCAATTTGTGAAGCATTCTCAATAAAAAGCTATGCATATAGTAAATAAAAAGATCGCTGAGATGTTCATTGTTTGCTTGCCTTGTCATTTTGGTTATGGGATAGCTCCTGTATCATGTGCAAGGGGTACCCTGTTGGCGGTTCTTTATGGTACACATGTACTTACAATGACAAGAACTTACCGGTGACCAAAGTTGAGTAACATGAGGAGCCGCCCTCGTACTCAAGGGATATGACATTGCCAACTAATATTTCGTCAAGCATATACTCCATCCTTGTTCACCTTAACCTTAATCATCTCAAGATGCCTATGATAGGGGCAATGAGGGATCAAAGCTAGTAAGTACGATAATCTTTTGGAAGCTCTTTATGACTTGAAATCCCTTCTGCCCTCTATGAATGGACCTTTCTCTTATTTCCAATTTGAGTCAGTAACCTACTTCCTCTCTATCTCCAACAAGCATTTGAGTTGTTGTGTTGCAAGCATTCATATGGTGATTTATTCAATCATGTTATCTATCTTCCTTGTTTGCACAAGACTCTTATCTATTGAGTATTACTTTGAAAGCCATCATTGTGAAAAACCTTTTTGAGCAAAGAGTACTCCTGTTTTAAACCTTCTTCAAAAGCTTTATTTATGAAACTATTTGCCAGCTGTTCTCTGACCAAGAACAAGAGTTTGCCAATTCCAATTGTGATTTATCTTTATGCATATCTATTGTGACTCCTATACTTGTTGCAAGATAAGTTATATAATGGTGAGATTCTTTCTTCTATAAGTTGTGTAATGGTAAGTGTGATGCTTCTTGTCCGTATTCTTTTATCGACACTTCACTCCATAAACCTGTGGACATGTTTACTGAGCTTAGTTTTCACTCGGGGACAAGCGAAGGTCTAAGCTTGGGGGGAGTTGATACGTCCAATTTGCATCACCATTTTATATCATAATTTGAATCTATTCATTGATATGTGTCTTATTATGAGGTGTTACTTACGTTTTTCCCTCTGTTTTTGCATGTTGGATGATTCTTGGAGGATGGACTGCCGGAGTCAGGTTTCTGATGGAAAAAGAGGTGTTTTGATGCAATTTCACGAAGATCAGAAAAATACCTGTGAAATAATGGAAAATATATTTTCCCATAAGACGAAGGAAGCCAGAAGGGGAGGCGTAGCTAGGCCACATGTCCCCCCTTGGTCGCACCTAGGGCAGGTGTGGCCCACCTAGCCGGCCTCTAACTCCGCCCTCTCGTCTATATCTTCCTCTCAGAACCCTAATACACAGGGGGCGACTACAGAAAGATTTCCGCCGCCTCTGCGGGGCGGAAAACACCGAGAGAGAAAGAGCTCTCTGGCAGATAGATTTCTGCCGGGGAAATTCCTTCCTAGAGAGGGGAGCTTGTTGCCATCAACACTGTCATGAAGCTAGACTTCATCGGGATCATCATCATCATCATCCAGACCATCATCTCCACCGTCACCATAATCACCACTCCATCCCGCTGTAACAATCGTGTTGAACTTGCATAGTTCTTAGGGGAAACTTTCCTGGTGTTGATTACTATTGTAGTTGATGCTTGTGAGTGGAACCATTGGATTATTGTTTATGTTCAGATTGTTATCCATTACCATATCATCTTTGATCTTGATCCATATGATGTCTTGTGAGTAGTTCGTCTAGTTCTTGAGGACATGGGAGAAGTCATGTTGTTAGTAGCGGATTTGTGTTGAGATATTATTCAACGGTTTAGTATTTAAGTTGTGGTGCTATTCTTCTAGTGGTGTCATGTGAACATCGACTACATGATACTTCACCATTTATGGGACTAGGGGAATGCATTGTGTATTTGGCTACTAATCGTAGGCTTACCGGAATGACAGAAACCTGAACCCCCGTTAGGACAACTTTGCACAAGGGAGAGTAGGATATCAGAGTTTAAGGTTGCGGTTAGGTTTATGTCTTAATTGCTTTCCTATAGTTGCGGATGCTTTCAGGGGGTTTAATCACAAGTATGTATTAGTCCAAGTAAGGTCGGTATATTAGCACAGGTTCACCCACACAACACTTACAACACAAAAGAAAGGTACTCAGCTATTTGAAGCGAAAGCACTTGACAGAATTCCCATGTCTCCTCGAGAAGGTTTGATTCTTATAAGTATTTCCAGCGGCTTGTCCTTTTCTAATAAAGGATTGAGCCACTTGCTGCAGTTGTTCGTTGTATTTATTGCTTGCACTTTGTTTTGTTGCTTTATCGGAAAACCCCTATAAATCCATTTGCTAAGTATTTACAGAGATTTCCTGCTCCATACCACTAGTCAACACCTTCTGCTCCACGTTGGGATCGACACTCGTATTTATCAAAAGTACTATGATACTCCCCCTATACTTGTAAGTCATCAATATGACCTTTGTTTCTTGATATTACATCTTAAACTATGGGTGCTAGCTAATCGATCTAGGGAGTAGCACTGTAAACACATGGATCTCCACCTTATTAGGTTGGGACCTCTACAGATGACATCAGAGCACTGTGTTGCCTGTAGGATTTTAACCCTAGGATTGGAAAAAACCCCTTAGAAAAATAGGAGTTGTGTTTGTTCAAACTTATTTACAAAGAATCTTGTAAACTCTTTCTTCAACATTTTGTTTTGATTCTACATCTCTCCCTTTTCAACTTGTTGGACAAAGACTTCAACATGAGCAAGGACTTCAACATCACCAATGACTCCAGCTTAAACATCTCAAAGGACTTCAGCTTCAGTTTCACCAAGGACTTCAACTTGGACGTCATTAAGTACTACAAGTGAGATAAGAATAATGCTCAACTCATGAGAAAACATTATCGATATCAATGATACGTCGAAAACGTATCTATAATTTTTTATGCTCCATGCTTGTTTAGTATCTACTTTGTTTTGCTTGTCTAGACTTTGAGGTGCTTTTTACATGTTTTCTGGTACTAACCTATTAACAAGTTGCAACAGTGTCAGATGCCTGTTTTCTGCTGTTTTTGGTTTCAGAAAAGTTAGTAAAGAAATATTCTCGGAATTGGACGGGACAAACGTCAAAGTCCATTACTTTCTGTGGGGAACAAGAAGTCCATAGGGGAGCCGGAGGGGCCAGCCAGGGGGGCCAGACCCACCCTAGGTGCGGGTGGGCCCAGCCCCGCGCTTGGCTAGCGTTTGGACACCTTGGCCACATCCTCGGCCTCCCCTTTCGCCTATAAGAAGCCCCCGATGCGGAAACCCTAGTCACCGATCAAATCTCCATGAAACCGTATGTAGTCGCCGCCACCATCGTCCCTAGATTGGGGGGGATCTAAAGTTCTTCCCGGCACCCTGCCGGAGGGGAGATCATCCCGGAGGCCTTCTCTCCGGTATGATGCGTGAGTAGTTCCACCTTGGACTATGGGTCCATGTAGTAGCTAGATGGTTGTATCTCCTCCTTTGTGCTTCCATGTATAGTTCTTGTGAGCTCCGTTCATGATCAAGATCTAATCTATTTGTAATCATGCATGTTGTGTTTGTGGGGATCCGATGGATATTGAGATTATTATGTTGGTTTGATTAATGGTTTTGTCTTTATGATTCTATCATGTCTGTGTTGTTTGTGATCTTGCATGCTCTCCGTTGTTAGTAGCTATCTTGGCCAAGTAGTTGCTAGTGACACCAAGAGGGGTTATTTATGCTCGATAGTGGGTTCATGCCTCTAGTTTCCAAGGGAAGTGACAGAAATCTCTTCGGTTGTAGATGTGTTATTGCTACTAGGGAGAAAACAACGGTCTCTTGTTCATGGAACATGTGGACTATTTACCTTACACACTTTGCTTAAAGCAATTGTTTCTTTCTTGCAACCTAATACCGGAGGGGGTTCAGATGATAACCTAAAGGTGGACTTCTAGTCATAGATGCATTTGGATGGGGGTCTATGTATCTTGTTGTATTGCCCAATCGAATCTCATAGGATCTTTCTGACTAGTAATTGCATTGTTATGCCATGCTTAGTTCTTGTCAATTGCCCTGTTGTAATTTGTTTACCCTTCATGCCATGTTGTTTATCTAAGGAGAGCACCTCTAGTGAACTATGGACCCCGGTCCAATCTTTACCATTGATACATCTTCCACTGTTACTTGCTTACTTGATGCAAACCATTACCTTCCACACCATATGTTTAATCCTTTGTTATAGCAAACCAGTGAGCTTGACAACCTCACTGATTCTTTGGGGCAAAGTCTTGAGTTTGTGTTGTGTAGGTCTCCGCGTTGCTTGCAACACCTGTGTGACGTTTCCTTCCTCCTACTGGTTCGATAACCTCGGTTTCTTACTGAGGGAAAACTTGCTGATGTGCTACTTCACACCTTGATCTTGGGGTTCCCAACTAAGCGCTGCTACATCAACCCAGCGCTGCATCAAGCTTTTCTGGCGCCGTTGCCGGGGAGGCTAAGGAGGTCTTCACAAGGGGAGTCCTTCACTTCCTTTCTCTTTACTTTGTTTTTATTTTGCTTGGTTTTGTTTGCCTCTTTTCAAAAAACCAAATAAAATTAGTCTAGTTTGGTTTGCTTGCTTTATTCAAAAACACAAAAAAAATAGTTCCTGCTCTAGTTTCCACCTGCTCTAGCTCACCATGTTGTTCCCCAAGTTTTCCCTGAAAGATCTTGCAATAGGTAGTGGCTCCATAATTGGGAAAGATAATATTCAAGAATTCTTTAATTATGTTAGCAAGCATGAGGATATTAAGGATAAATCTATAGCAGAGCTTGCTCCTAATTATGAGATTGTTGCAGCTTCTTTAGTTTATATGTTGGAGGCTAGGTTTGTTAGCCTTAACCCCTTCATTCAATTTTTGTTCCTAAAACTAAAAGAAGAGAAGAATCTTGAAAAGAGGGAATTCATCCTTGAAACTTTATCAAAATAATTCCATGATGTTGCTAGGGAAGCCAAAAAAGTTATTTGAGCGTTTCAATATGCTAGGCTCAAGTGTAGATGTTGTGGGTATTTTTGATAAAACTAGCCTAGAGAAGAATTCAAGATACCCATACCCTTTAAGCTTGTTGTAATGCATGAATCCTTTGAAAAGAATTTTGATTGGATTACTCCTAAAAATAATTTTGATGAAAGTAGTAGACCAAAGAAGATGAGAAGGGATCCTCCAAAACCCATTTGGATGAGATACATTTCATAGTTGAAGACTTTGCAAGTATCGATGTTAATGCTTCTTGGTTTAAAAATACTTGATTCTTCTTGCTTCTTGTGCCTAACTTAAAGGCGTTAAAGAAAAGTACTTGTTGGGAGATAACCCAAGAGTTTCCTTGAGTCTTGGAAGTTATTACTTCAGTAATGACCTCTCTTTATCCTTTTTGTTTGATTTTTGTGCCAAGAATGACCTCTAATGAGAGGGAAGTAAGATTTGGGAGTTGCTATCCCGAAACAGATTTATGTCCTCCACCAAAAAATTTCATTAGGAGTGTCTGTAACTCGGATTGAGCTCAAAATTTACGAATACATCCCCCAGTATGTTATCTAACTTTCTTTAGTTCAATACTTTTTGATTTGACCAACATAAAATATTCGAACAAATCAGTTTCTACCTGCTGGTCTGTTTTGACAGATTTCTGCCATTATTTGTATTTGCTTCTTATTGATTCATTTTTGAGTTCTCTTTAGGTGAATTAAGCTTTTTGAAGGAGTTACTACAGTAGCTTGTGTTTTTAGTGAAAAGCCTTGATGTTCTAGAGCTTTGCCAGTGGTCTAATATCTTTTGAATACACTAATGTTGCTAACGAAGATTGTGTGAAGGAAAAATTTCAGTTGTGGAGAGAGAATGATGCAATGAGATGAAGAATGGAAAAAAGCTCAAGATTGGAGATTCCACCATGGTGTCACCGCAAGAAATATCCAAGAGGTACAAGCGTCAAAGCTTGGGGATGCCCAAGGCATCCCCTTCTTCATCAATAAAAAGCTCAGGTCTGTCTAGACACTTCGTTTTTATTGTTTCATGCACAGTTGTGTTGTTCTTGAAGCGTCTTAGTTTTCGTTTGCTTTGCTTTGGTTGTTTAGTTTGCTTGAATAAAGTAGTTTGGACCCCTGTTCTTGCTGTGTTGTTTTGCAAATAAGTTGCTTGGTGTTGGAAAGGAGTACTAAGTTCTTGCTTTAAGTGCAAGAGGAGCTTGCATTGACTGAGACTTAGACTTTAGCATGACATGGTAGGTGTTGTTTTGACCTTATGATTAGTGATTATTGTTGTAGCATGTCGTGTTCCAAACAATTGGGATTGCTTAGTTTTCCTTGAATAAATTATGCATTATTTTAGCATGCAAAAGAAGAGTATTGTGGTATTCTCCTTTGATGCTTTGCTTTGGTTGACTTGGCACATGCTCACACCATGTTATGACTATGACAAGTCACCATTACCTATATGATAATTTATTCCTTGACTTGTAGTACCACTCTTTGCTTTGATTAGTATGCTTTCTTGCACTGCATGATTATGGCCATTATGCTCTCTTAGTTGGTTGCTCCCAGTCTTTTGCTAGCCTCCCCTTGTATGAGTAAGTTCTACTCATGCCTCCAACTCCCAAGAAACCAAGTTATTCCAAAGTGTCCACTATAAACTCCTATGCATGGTGTGTTACACCATTCCAAGTATATTCTTGTTTTCAACTATCTTCCAATTAAAAACTATTTTGTTATGTGAAAACTTAGTGATTAAAGCCCTCACGAAGTTGATGGCACACTTTATTCTTTGCCCCTAATAAACTTGAACCATTGTGACAACTTTGTTGTATATGCTTGCACTTATAAGTTGGAATTATCAGAACCGTGTTGTCATGGGGAACGTTTTCAACATTGCACTTGTACTTTGTACTCAGTTGACATCATGCTATTTTGTCTATGGATGTTATCGGTGTGAAATAAAGAGGGAACTTGTAAGTCCATGGAGTTTGTATCCTGTGTTAGAGAAACTCCTGGGCCGCTAGCCTAAGCCATGCCTAATCATGGTGGAAACTTGCAGCATCACCATAGTGAGCTATCTATGAAGCATCCTCAATAAAAAGCTATGCATATGGTAAATAAAAAGATTGTTGAGATGCTCATTGTCTGCTTGCCTTGTCATTTTGGTTATGGGAAAGCTCCTGTACCATGTGCAAGGGGTACCCCGTTGGCGGTTCTCGATGATATGCAAATATTTATAATGACAAGAACTTACCTGGACCCAAAGTTGAGTATGCATGAGGTGTGGCCATCGTATTCAAGGGACTTGAGATTTCCAACTTATACTTCGTCAAGCATATACTCCAGCTTTGCCACTTTAATCTTAACCACTTCAAGATTCTTATGATAGGGGAAATGAGGGCTGGAAGCTAACAGGTACCATAATTTTTGGAAGATCTTTTTGAAACTTGTAATCCATGCTTCCTTTACAAAAATGGCCTTTCTTACACCATTATTGAGTCTCCACCTTCTACGTTTAGGCACCATTCATAGTTGCCATTTTGTGTGCAATGTTCCCAAGCTAATTAATTGATGCATATTGTGATATTACTTGTTCTTGTGCTACTTGTTTCTAGTCACCCTTGTGAACTTTTCAGGTGTCCTATGCATCTATATTCATACTCTATGAGGGACAAGCTGAGTGCCACTATGCTATTTTTTTTGTATGTGAAACAAAGAAACGTTTTTCAGTGGATGTTATTCATGATGTTTGTTTGTAGCTTGTCATGTTGCATGCATAGTTTCTATGTCCTATTGTTAGAACTCCATCTTTCATGCACATGTTTAGAGTTATTTGATCCCATCTTTCAATTCTTGCAAATGGTTGGATCTCTATTGTGAGGGTAAATGTCACCTCAAAAATTTTTTTTTATCACTTACCTACTTGAGGATGAGTAGGAATTAAGCTTGGGGATGCTTGATACGTCGAAAACGTATCAATAATTTTTGATGCTACATGCTTGTTTAGTATCTACTTTGCTTTGCTTGTCTACACTTTGATGTGATTTTTACATGTTTTCTGGTACTAACCTATTAATAAGTTGCAATAGTGCCAGATGCCTGTTTTCTGTTGTTTTTGGTTTTAGAAAAGTTAGTAAAGAAATATTCTCTGAATTGGATGGGACAAACGTCAAATTCAGTTACTTTCCGTGGGGAACAAGAAGTCCAGAGGGGAGCCAGAGGGGCCAGCCAGGGGGGCCAGACCCACCCTAGGCGCGGGTGGGCCCAGCCCCATGCCTGGCTAGGGTTTGTCCACCCTGGCCGCCTCCTCGGCGTCCCCCCTTGTAACATACCAAAAATCATAATTTGAAAAGTTTGCAGATCATTCATGCATTCATAAGCATTTGGATTATTTTTCAAATAAGATTTCAAAACAGAAGCAAATTGTTGCCTATTATTTTATGTAGGAAAGGCAATGGCTTTATTTTTCACTCTCAAATTATGAGAATACTTTGTTTCAACAAGAAGGGTTTGAAAGTTGATTTCAAAGTTTGTTCAAAGTTTTAAAAACAAGAATCAAGATTCAAAACCATTTATATGCCCATTATAAATAATTAGTTAAGGCATGGTTTTATTTCTATTTTTAATGAACCAAAGTGTGTATGATCAAACAGAAAGGTTTTATACTCAAATATATGCTTGAATTATTTTACAAAAAATCTAGAAGAAGTTTGAATTCAAATTCATTGGAATAGCATTTCAAACAGATTTCAGAAAATCAAACCAGAAATAAAAAAGGAATAGAGAAAAAGAAAAGGGCCTGCGCTAGACTTTCGGCCCAGCAACTGAAGCAGCCCAGCAATCCCACCCGGGTCTTTCCCCTCTCTCTCACGCGATGCAAGCATACCCCACCCTCACTGACCGGAGGACCTAAAAAGCGCTCCTCAGCCCCCTACCTGGCACGCAAATGTCAGAGAATGTGCCTTGTGAATTAACAAGGGTCCAATGATCTCTGAGTTCATGAGGGAGATGAACATGCGCTCTAAGAAGTCTGGGCAACAGCAGCAACGGCCGGGCAAGAGCACAACATAGAGTGGACACATGGGTTTTTTACCCAGGTTCGGGACACTCGTGAGGAGGTAAAGCCCCTACTCCATCTTTGTTGTATTGCTCGCGTGCTTCATGAGGGTACAATGGTGGATGAATGTCTAGGACTTTTAGATCTCTAGGATCGACATGTTCTGAGGTAAGAAAATGTCTCCTTATATATAGGCGTCGGGCCTCTTCCTCCAATTCTTAGGCGGGAAGGGTCACCACACTGTCGTCCCTCGAGGTCCCTCTCTACAAGGCTACTTTGAATGGACTAGATCTATGCCTCTACGAACTGCCGTTCCTCGCCAGGGCTTCGGTCACTGCTAACATCATGCGCCGAGATGCGCCTTCTTTTGGCTTCTTGCACCAAAATAGGGGGACACGGCCCCGTCGTCCAGGGCTTTGTTAGTTCTTCTTTTGAATACAACATGGTCCTCATGACCGTATTAGGGTGGAATCCAATGCCACCGCTGATCTTTCCGTATTCCCATGAGTGACGCTTGGGCGCTCCCCTCTCTTACGACCGAACTCTCTCCGGTTTGCCCCCTCCTTAGGGAGGCATCCAAGGTGGACGCTCCCCTCCGGAGGACCTCCTAGCATAGCCTCGCTAGACGCCCCTCGTGAGGGAACCTTCCACGACCTCGCGAGGCGCGTTGTTGACTCAGCATGCAAGCAAGTTGTGGAGGAACCGAGTTACCCCCATTACCGTATGTCTAACACAAGGAACTAAAGGAAGCTATGCAGAGGCACCCGCGGGCTTCGTGGTGTCTATGGCAGCCTCCGTTCTTGTGACTTTTGTTGCGACCAGCCTCTTCTGCTCTACCGAGTACTTCGCGAGCACCTCTATGAGCCACGGTCCATACTTCTTGGATCCAGAAGTGAGAGGAGCGAAGGATACCTCAAAACCCTCTGACATCACTAGAATCTTGGAGGTCACCTTGTTGAGTTACAGACGAGCAACGCACGCCCGAGCCATCGCTAGGCCGAGGGAGGCACCTGCACCCTTCTGTGTCTGCTTATACTTAGCAGGGGTGTCCCCCCGCAAGCGCTTCCGCGAGCGCGTTGACGTCCAGCAGTGCTGTCACCTTTAGTAATATCTCCTGGTGTAAGAGGATGAGCACATCCTTGGCTTTGACCAAGGTGTCCCAGGTGGATATGCAATGGTCTTTGACCGCAGCCACGACACCAGCTAAGGGGTCACCACGCTCCATCACCTAGCGGTCAAAGACAACACCAGTCGCTTCTATGAATATACAACACTCCAAATCAACAAAGCATGTTCTCTTCGTGTGTAACTCACTGGACAAAGCTTGGGAAGCGGACATGAGATGGTCGGCGAGGTTTCTCTCCCGCTCAGCCGCATCCATCACCAAATTCTCTCTGTGCTGCTTCGCCTCTAGCTGAAAGCGCTCGAGAGCCTCCAGGGCATTCTTTTCCTTGGTTTCTTCCATGCTGCGACTCATCTCGAGAGAGGTCGGATGACGGATTACCTCGGTGTTCTCGTTTGAAATCAAATAAAAAATGATAGTCGAATTCATCAAGGGCCATTCAAAGTGTCAATAGTAACATAACATACCCCAGAGCTGCTGGAACTCTACTTCCAGGCGCACATGTTGTTGGACTAGGCGATTCATATCGCGAAGAAATGGCTACACAAGGAAACTGGGATTAGAGAATAAAGACTCCGGGGCTGGTCAGAGTAACTCGAGAATACTGACATGTTCACCCAGAGACTCCGAAGGTCGCGTAGTGGTCTTCCCTGCAATAACCCTGCGAGTCCCCAGCTTGGAGGAACTCGAAGAGCTACTGCTAGAGGTGGTCGCTGTGTTCGGAGTCCACGACATTTATCACCTTGGAGTCCACGGCTCCCTTGTAGACCTCGTCCTTGACGGACTCGTCCAGGGTTGACACCCTATAGAACAAAGTCAGCAAAGCATAACCTAAAGGGGATATGCCCTGAGAGGCAATAATAAAGTTGTTATTATGTATATTCCAAGTATATGATAGATGTTTATTTTGCATGCTATAATTGTATTAATACAGAAAAGTTAATACATGTGTGTTTAATAAACAAACAGAAAGTTCCTAGTTATGCCTCTCATAAACTAGCTCGTTGATTAATAAGATGATCAAGGTTTCCTGATCATAGACATTGGATGTTGTTAATAACGAGGTCACAACATTATTGGAATGCTGTGATGAACATTCATCCGAAGTATAGCATTACGATCAAAGTCATTGTGTTTATATTGCTATAACATCATACGAAGTAATCCTCATCCTTAGACCGTGATATCATGTCAATCACTAACACTAGAAGAGTATCTTGATAACATCAAACGTCACACCATAACACGGTGAATATAAAGATGGGTTTAGTGCTACTAAGGTGTTATGTTGAGGCCCATGGATCAAGAGTGTAATTTGTCCATCCCGATGACAGATAGATATACTCTGGGCCCTCTCGGTGATATCACATTGGTTAGCTTGCAGGCAATTGATTTGATCACTAGAATGTTATATCACGGGAATGAGAAAAGAGTACATGTTGGTAACAAGATCAAACTAGGTATTGAGATACCGATTGTAACATCCCAGCATTAGAGCCTAGAAATGAGCTGAACCCAGATGTGTGGATTGCATTCATGCATATAAAATCCAAATAATTTTCGCGCTTTTAAACAAAACTTGTCAAAGTTATTGAAGCTTCTCTTAGCTTGATGGAATTGAAGTAGATCATCAAGTTGACTGCGATAAGTTTCAATAAGACCTTTGTTAAAATCTCATTTTGGGTAAGGGAGATTTGATCTAAGGGTAGATCAAATGTACTATAAGTTAAACCTTAATAGAATATGAATTATATTTAATCATTAGGTGATCATGTTATAGTACTCATTGTAATCATTCATAAGTACCAAGTTAAAGATATAAAACAAATAATAAGAATATAACCACTATATCTTAATCCCATCTTCATACATCCTAAGTATCATAGTAACACCTAATCTTAAAAACTCCTTTGATGAGTTGGAGTTGGAAAGAGATTAAGTCAATATCATCCACTATATAGATATATTTCTTTCTATAGAATCTTTATAGAACTTATTTCAATATCTGTTGTTCATCAATGTTGGATAATTCCCAATTGATTCACAAATTCTTTAACTATTAATCTTTGATCTATTACTTGATATTATCAGAACATCTACTTAAATCTTCTAATGAGGGCATAATCCATTAATAACCTTAATCTAATATAATATACTAAGAAGATAATTTCTAGACAATAAAAGTTAGGATTGATAAAGCCCTGCTTAGCCAACTAAGAACTTTAGTAATAAATGATTAGAGTATTATCATGGTAATGATTAGAGTATTATCATGATAAAGCCCTGCTTATCCAACTAAAAGCTCATCATGTTAATCATGATGATGGATAGGAAGAAGTACTATATCTAGGAAAGGAATTCCTTAATTAGAGATCCAAGATTTTGAAATATAATTATATGTATAAATCATTTTCCTATTTTAATCTGGTTAAGCAATCAACTCTAAATCTCAAATCAAACATAATATCCATCTCATACCGTTGATCCATCATCTGATGCCTATAACACTTTATAGAAATATTTCCCTATAACAAATTACATAAGTATATCTCTGTTAATTTCAACCATCATCATAACTATATGTGCCTAAGTATATTTCTATAAGTTCACTTCTATAAAACAATCTAATTATAATTTTCTATTAAAACAATCTAATTAGACTTCATCCAATACTATATACATAAGGCAATATGCTTAGTTATTAAATCTTAACTCTTAGAAGGAATCTAAGCTTATACAAAACCCTAAAGCCAAGGGTAGTACTCATAAATCAAAACCCTAAACTTCTTTGTTTTATTACAATAGAATATATAATTTGCCATGTTCCAACTCAATGGAGGTAGTAATGAATATATCAATGACTTTTACATTTCATGTATCAAATAACTGTATAGGATCATTCCACATATAAAAGTTCTATTCAAAATATGAGCCAACTAAAATTAAGTTGATAAGCAAGTAAGAATATATCATTCAAGAAATCCATAACTAAATGAGGAAAATAAAACAATAGGAAGAGCTTTTACAAATATTAAAAGGGGTTCATATATTAAGAAAGTACAAGGAATATAATAAGATATATATAACAAAGAAATTCACAAATAATACTAACTATGTTTTAGTGTTATTGAAATAGTCCAGCAAAGAAATCCTGCAAAAAAAATTGAAAATATATAAATCAAATTAAAATCTGAATAATAAAACAGAAAATAGAAAAAGGATAAAACAGATAAAAAACCAAACCTGGCCGCAGCCCAACACACTTACACATATCTGACGCCAATGTGCAGCCCACAACAGCCCAGTAACCAGCCCAGATTCTTTTCTGTCTGTGACTGACAAGTGGGGTCAGGAGAGGACCACGGGTTGATCTAAAGAAATTTCTAGGGGGTTATCCACAAAAGTTCGCTGGCGGAGCTCGCCACGCACACAGGCAGCTCACTGGCGGAGCTCGCCACGGCCCGATGCCGTCATCGTCATCGTTGCGCCAAGATCAACGCCTCCGCTGCCAGGAGAGGATAAGAAGGCCACCGCAATACCTCTGCTCGTCCTCATCCACAATCTCGCTTCCCAGAATCACTTCCTTCCTTCACCCAAAAACCTAGCTCGTCAGAGTTCATCGTCCCGGCCAACTCCGACCACCCCTTTCTTCGTGGTAGCCACCATTCAACGCGTCGTCGTGGACTGAACCGTCTAGGACCAAGCACGGAGGCCCGCTCACCCAGAATCATGTGAAATCGAGCATTCCCTTTCCTCTGCCGTCGTGGCCATTACCATCGATTCGCCGTCGTCACGCCTCCCCAAGCCTCCTCGACCACTCTATCATCAGCAGAGTGAGTTCCTAAACCTCCTAGTAACATTCAATCGCAGGATCTCGTTATAAATCGTTGTTTCACCATGTGCCACCGTCGGATCTCGTCGGAGCTGAAGCTCCGATGACCATTTCTAAGCGGCGCTGCCACTATTAGGTTCAGTAGGTTGCGCTTATTCGAACTAGGTATATTCCGCTTGCTGGGGAGCAGTAGATCATCGTCGGCGACCAACCTCTGGCGGCGGTGGTGATGCTGACGCCATCATGACGTCATGGTCGCACCACATCAGCTAGTTTTACTGGTCTTTGCTAACGTGGCTGATGACATGGCCTAGGGCCCATATGTCATTGATAGGGGGTAAAGACTGGATCGGTAACTAATGCATTTTTTCATCTGAGAGATGAGGTGGACCTGGCCCAGTAGTCAGTGACTGGGGCTAGCTCTTGATGTGGTGTAAAAAGTATTTTCCGTTAGGAAACAAATAAAATGTTATAAACCAATTAATAATATTCCAGAAATTTAAAAGATGATTAAATCTTGTTTAATCAATAACTTTTGATTTATTATTTAGAAAAATATGTATAATATATGAAAATTTTCAGAAAAATAAAATCTACAACTTAAAAGTATTATCAAATATTATTATGATGATTATTTAAATAAATTTTATTTAATAAAGGTTTATAAGTAATAAAACTTTGATAATTCATATTTTTAAAATGATAAATGTTAATAACATAATTAAAATACCAAAAATCTTAGAAAAATAAGAATTCTAATTTAAAACTATAATCATGTACTATTAGTTTACTTAATTAAATATTATTATTTATTAAGTAATATTAAAGTAATAAGAAATAGAAAAAAATCATATCCTATTATTTATAAATCACAAAAAATAAATGTGATATACCAAAATAACCACAAAAAATAATATCTAAATATTAAAAATCTAATATTCTATTTTTGGAGTTAAATAAAAATTCAAATAATTTAATAACTCAAATTTAAACTTATTTACTTTATTAACAATTCATATAAGGATGAATAAAATTTGTTAATATTTCTTAAAAGAGTCAATTAAATCTAATAAATAATATTAGTCTTTAATATTAATAATATAAGACGATAATGATTTTAAACATTATAAACACCTTTTTATCAAATTATCTTCAACCATAAATGAAGATTTTATTCTAAAAAGATTTCCATTTATAATAAAAACCTTAAAGAACAACTTATGAATACACCAAACCTTTTCTATCTATATTAACTACCAAATTTCAAAAACTACCACAACATTATATAAACCCATAAGTAGTTAAGTAATAGTATGTTTTAGATTATAAACTATACTCACTTATCTATAAAAGATAAATAATATTTCTCCATAATCAAATCAAGAAACCATTATCCAAGTAAAAAGAATGACCATTCTTAAGTAACCTAAAGAAAACATTTTAGATACACTAGATACAAATGATATAAGTATTATACTCTCAAAATCATCTTTGTTTTAAAGTTAACTTTAGTCTACAGAATCTTAATACAACACTATAAGCATTACTATATGTTTTATAGTTAACTTTGGTCTGAAGTAGTTAAACTATAAAGCAACTCAAGCCAAACCATTTGAGAAAACAAATAACATCAACCACCACTAACTAACCACAAAGCTTGTTTAGACCATAGAAGAGAAACCTTTACTTCGAAGGTTATCCTTTTTGCCACTTTAAATAAGAACTCTTGGATAAGTAATCCTAACTAGTATGTCATAACTATGTATACTTTACTCCTACATATGTATTGTCTAGAACCACTCATAAACTCTAATAAAAGTACAACTATGAAACTTATCTAAAAGGACCACACATTCCAAAGTAACCATTTCCAGAATCCAAACCCTAGGACAACGTTATCCCCGGGATTTGCGTGTAGAACATGCATCACATTACTTATGCATAAAAGCATATTGCTTCTTTAAACATTAGTCCTTACCGGACCAATGATGCTGATTTCAGATTTTGGATCTTATACTGACTCGAAAACCGTGAGTGCATATATCTTGCAATCACAAAAGGCAAGTTCACACTTTATCATGTCCTTTGTTTATTTTCTGTAAAGTATTTTACAAATCCAGTGTTGTTATCACCTGCATTTGAAAAAGGTCTAAAAACACTATTTTCGATAATAATGTGAACTATTGGTTACTGATCCAGGGTGATCAGCTAATCTATTAAATATGACATTTGGAATACCACTGTTCAGAACTATATCACCTAGGACTTAACAACCAATGTCGCCAGTGATTATTGCGCCGTATATTACGCGTTGACCATGAGATTTGGAATGGGACGGAGAAGTCAGCTATATATTCTTCCTCTCGCATGAAGCCGGATGTGTAGGTCGTGGTTGTTACCCTTGTAGCGTGCATATTATTTGGTAATTCGTAGAGGATATGCAGCATATGGGTGGAACCCTCATCGTCCCACGATAGTTCTGGCATCTAACGGTTTGTACAAATCATTGCCGTAATTCTTTATGTGGGCATGGTGTACACCAAGGAGGCATGCGAGGTCCCGAAGGGGGCAGTGATTGCCTTGGATCATCTTTTGGGCCCCACATCATGGAATTGTGGGCGGGAATAAGCTGCCCGGTTGTGCAACAAAGAGTTGATCTCTCATGGGTAAAGTAACGCACCTCTGCAGAGTGTAAGAACTGTAACTTTTACTCCTTGTTCCGGGAAGGAGCTGCGAACGCGGCGGGAAGGGAACTCCATGGAAGTTCTTGTAAACCCATGAAGGCTGACGGACATAGCTTTTCAGAATAAAAGCAACCTTTGAAGAAATGTTTATGAAAACTTGCATTGCCTACGACCTACGGTCTGTGGCTGTAGATATAGTGCAACAAACACTCCTTTTCTAGTGAATTTGCTGAGTACGCTCGTACTCAAAGTATCTTCTTAACCCTTGCTAGATTCTGAAGCCATTAAAACGATGTCTACATCAAGATATGCTCCAGGACTTATCAGGACCAACTAAAGCTCTTCAATGAAGACAAGGAAGTCAACATATACCTCAACTCAAGTGAAGACAAAAGTTACTGATTAGATAGGAATATTATCTCTAGCCAAAGAACCTATTTCTGTAGTGCGTTGCAATAGAAGCAATGCCAACCTCTTAGTCTGAATATTAGACTTAATAGTATAATAGTTCTTGCATTGTTTATTTTTTATTCTTCTCCGTAAGAAGTCTTTCTCTCTCTTGAACCTAGAGTGTGCTCTGGATCTTATGTAAAAGAGTGAGTTGTAACCTTTAAACCATGTTTTGGACCCGCTATGTTTCTGTTATGCCATTCCGAGGGATGTAATACTAGTGAACAGTGTTCCATTGGTGTTATGTCAACGACTATAGTATACTACATCATGCAGTGGTATGCTGGGTCACTGCAGTTGGTATCAGAGCCAATGCTTTGACCTTAGGTTGGAAACCTAGTAAATGGGTAGAACCTGTAGGACATATCCTAGCAATAATGAAGAGTTCTCTATTGATATGAGGGATATTCACTTGAGAATAATTCTGTTATGTTACTAGTGCGATAACTCTTTTATATGATTGCAATTCCAATCATTACCCAAGAGTTTTAACTCTATGTGACTGATGATAATTTCTTATCCACAGTTTCACATGGCACCTCGATATCCACCCCGGAATGTTCAAGTGATGAACAAGACGTTGGATGACTACGGAGGGGATTGGACAGACAATCTCTGATAACTTCTATGGAGTTTGGAATGTGAACCAAGACTTTTGGTCAAGATTTACACTTACTATGATGGGAAGGTATTAGATAAATACCATGTCTTGATCATGTTACCCAAGAAGTTAGGACTTAAGGGAGAAATACCAGCAGGAGAGGAAAGGTGCATGGCATCTGCATATCACATTGCCGTAGTAGCAGCCATAACCATGATCCGAGAACATAAATGCCAAGCTCTAGAAGGTAGTACTCACACCATTATACCACATGAGAAATCAAACTCAGAGCATGAGTTAGATCACTCTATCTTAGTCCAAGCTGAACCTACTGTAGCTCTAGAGTATATGGATCGTTATCGGTCTTTGCTAAACACTTATCATAACACTCACCAAGTCTTAGTTAAGGAGCTGGATACGGTCATTGAGGATTTTACTAATCCTGATAAAGCAATGTCTCGTAGGAAGAAGCTAGATAAAGAAGCTAGGCATCCTAAATACATACCTTCAGGAGAAGTGTTTGAGGAAACTGAGTTTGATGACCCAAACTCAGAAAATTATGCCTATTACCAGAATGACTACAAGCCACCTGAAGACTTATGGACCAAGTACAATTCCGAACAACAGGAATGGAATAAAGTTATTACAAATAAACCTAATCCTAACAAGTATGGATGGGAAATAGAATCTCAAGGTAAAACCATAGGGAATCCTATACCTTGTGATACAGGTATTGAAGAAGAGACCAACTATAACCATAGAGAGCCTTATGGACCATACGGGGGTAATACTAATCCAATCAACTTAGAAGAGTATTCCAATAGCTACTATACCAATATATATGACTGGATCCAAGAAAAAGCTAAGGAACCAACCTACTATGAGGAAGCGTTGCCGGAAAACCCGGATTATTCAGTCGAAGATTACGCCAGCTCTAGTCATTTTTCAATGACTAATCTCAGTCTCGGTACTTCTAATCAAGAATACACACCTCCTGGATGCTCCTATGCTCCAGAAGGCAGTCGTAGGACTTCACATCATCATGGACAGAACTCCAAGAAGCACTAGAGGAAGATGAAAGTGAGAGAGAAACAACATCCCAAGGGATGAGCGCTTGAATAATGTATATAGAGGGTAATGCGTATTGTAGTTTGAAGATTTTGCTGAAATAAGTGAGGATATTTCCACAAGAGCAAGAGGTTCTTGTAAGATAGTTGTGTAAATAGGTTTGGAGCAAACCGTGGGAACATCTAGTACATTGTTAATTATTTAAACCTATGTGTAATACATGGTATATGTTCTGTTGTTTATCGACTTTTGGATCTTTTTGATTCTTCTTGATTGACTAGATCTGTACATGAAGTGTAATTAGGTGTACAAATGCATGATGTAACACCAGTTATTACTTGATGTTATAGACCTAGATAGAAACGGGAATTCGTGTAAGGGAGTGACGTGTTTCAAAGATCATAAGGAAGATTAACTTGAAGGATGTAGCATGATAGAAGGGGTATTTACACCATTTGGGCAATAGATAGAACATAAGTCACATTCTTGGCCAGTTTAGGAAGAAAGCCTGGTGTAGGAGATTTAAGGAGTAACAAGATATGATAAATTGAAAGTTCATTCAAAGTAGGTAAGATGCTAAGAAGTCAATGGAGAGTTGTATCAAGTTCATGGAAGTATCATGAAAAAATACCAGGAAGATGCCTTAGAACCAAAAGGGTATTCAAGCTCTGACAATTTAGAGAGAATGTAACTCGTAGGTCGGAAACTATAAGATAATACCTACCACTCAGAATGTTCCGCCTTGGGTACCTAATCCATTGCCGGCATTATAATCCGCAGTCGGTATTCTGTCCGCAGCTGGTATTGGTTGACATAGTTAATCAAATTATCATAAAGGTTGCATAAAGAACATAAAATTTTAAGGCGATCGTCTTTCGAGAGGCTTCGCAAAGTTAGACCTACCCAGCGAAAATATTCAATAGTAAGTACGATATATAGTGCTGAAAGATTTATCTCGGAGATCCAAAATTGTGTGGATACACCGTATAATCTTTCATCAAACCCTAAACTAGTAGAATTTAAAATGAATCGAGATCAATATTCGAGTTTAAGAACCAATGGTCTCTATGTATGTAATTTAAAGACTATTAGTAAAATATAAGGGGGAGAGTAGATGTTATGATTGAAAGATGAAGAAAGTACTATAGGTAATAATGGAAGATTAGTAAAAAATCATGAGAAGGTCTAAACCTGAAGGTGATAAAGATACATTTAACCGACCAATCCAAAAAGAAACAACTCTTCAGTAATCTTAAGAAATAATAAAAAACTTCCAATTGGAGATAGGAAGAGAATAAGAATTCCAATGGGTATGGACTAAATGAGTTCAAATCCAATCTGTGAAGGAATACCAGTATCAACTATACTATGACAGGAATAGAAGAGTAGTCTTTTGACTACTAACACGAGTATATAGAAACTTAAAACTTATTTTTAAGGAGACCTCTAAATCGTACTTAAAATAGTAATAAAGTTTGATGTTTAGATAAAAAGAATTGGATTAGAGTATCTAATCAGTTTATGGAATACTCGAATTAATTCCATTTAAGGTCATCATGAAGGGGAGAATGTACCAACCACAACAAAACAATTTCTTACTCTGAAAGGTGAGAGTTTGCGAACTTCGAGGACGAAGTTTATTTTAAGTGGGAGAGTCTGTAACATCCCAGCATTAGAGCCTAGAAATAAGATGAACCCAGAAGTGTGCATTGCATTCATGCATAGAAAATCCGAATAATTTCCGTGCTTTTAAACAAAAATGGTCAAAGTGATTGAAGCTTCTCTTAGCTTGATGGAATTGAAGTACATCATCAAGTTGACTGCGATAAGTTTCAATAAGACCTTTGTTAAAATCTCATTTTGGGTAAGAGAGATTTGATCTAAGGGTAGATCAAATGTACTATAAGTTAAACCTTAATACAATGTGAATAATATTTGATCATTAGGTGATAATGTTATAGTACTCATTGTAATCATTCATAAGTACCAAGTTAAAGATATAAAACAAATAATAAGAATGTAACCACTATATCATAATCCCATCTTCATACATCCTGAGTATCATAGTAACACCTAATCTTAAAAACTCCTTTGATGAGTTGGAGTTGGAAAGAGATTAAGTCAAGATCATCCACTATATAGATATCTTTCTTTCTATAGAATCTTTATAGAAATTATTTCAATATCTGTTGTTCATCAATGTTGGATAATTCCCCATTGATTCACAAATTCTTTAACTATTAATCTTTGATCTATTACTTGATCTTATCAGAACATCTACTTAAATCTTCTAATGAGGGCATAATCCATTAATAACCTTAATCTAATATAAGATACTAAGGCGATAATTTCTAGACAATAAAAGGTAGGATTGATAAAGCCCTGCTTAGCCAACTAAGAACTTCAGTAATAAATGATTAGAGTATTATCATGGTAATGCTTTGGCCACCAATATTAAATGCTTATATTTAGTATAAGTAATACTGGTGGGTAGAACATGATTGGAACCTTAGTGGAGATAAGTGATCCTAGAGTAGTCTTTGCAAACCACATAAATATAATTCAGGGATTGAAGTGTAAGTCATGAGAGTTAAGTAAATATAGGTTGATATTATCCAATTAAAGCTAGTATAGCATAGACTTTAGAAGTAGTGTTATTCATCTTAAAAGATAATCAACCTTAGAGAAAGATCAGTGATGGAATATTAAGGAAGATTGTCAGTGAAGTTGAAGGAACTACTGGTTGGATGGAAGTTTATCAACAGTAGAATAGTAGGTGCAATCAAGCATGGATATGAAGAAGTTATGAACTATTTTAGTATCAAACTCATTGGATTCATTCATGAGTTTAGAAGAATGATATATGAATAAGAAGATTTAAATGAGTAAAGCTCATCATGTTAATCATGATGATGGATAGGAAGAAGTACTATATCTAGGAAAGGAATTCCTAAATTAGAGATCCAAGATTTTTAAATATAATTATATGTATAAAGCATTTTCCTATTTTAATATGGTTAAGAAATCAACTCTAAATCTCAAATCAAACATAATATCCATCTCATACTGTTGATCCATCATCTGATGCCTATAACACTTTATAGAAATATTTCCCTATAACAAATTACATAAGTATATCTCTGTTAATTTCAACCATCATAACTATATGTGCCTAAGTATATTTCTATAAGTTCACTTCTATTAAAAAGGGAGATTTCATCCAATACTATATACATAAGGCAATATGCTTAGTTATTAAATCTTAACTCTTAAAAGGAATATAAGCTTATACAAAACCCTAAAGCCAAGGGTAGTACTCATAAATCAAAACCCTAAACTTCTTTGTTTATTACAATAGAATATATACTTTTCCATGTTCCAACCCAATGGAGGTAATAATGAATATATCAATGACTTTTATATTTCATGTATCAAATAATGGTACAGGATCATTCCACATATAAAAGTTCTATTCAAAATATGAGCCAACTAAAATTAAGTTGATAAGCAAATAAGAATATATCATTCAAGAAATCCATAACTAAAGGAGGAAAATAAAACAATAGGAAGAGCTTTTAAAAATATTGAAAGGGGTTCATATATTAAGAAAATACAAGGAATATAATAAGATATATATAACAAAGAAATTCACAAATAATACTAACTATGTTTTAGTGTTATTGAAATAGTCCAGCAAAGAAATCCTGCAAAGAAAAATTAAAAATATATAAATCAAATTCAAATCTGAATAAGAAAACAGAAAATAGAAAAAGATAAAACAAATAAAAAACCAAACCTGGCCGCAGCCCAACACACTTACACCTATCTGACGCCTATGTGCAGCCCACAGCAGCCCAGTAACCAGCCCAGATTCTTTTCTGTCTGTGACTGACAAGTGGGGTCACGACAGGACTGCGGGTTGAGCTAAAGAAATTCCCAGGGGGTTATCCATAAAAGTTGCATCGTCGTCATCGTCACGCACACAGGCAGCTCGCTGGTGGAGCTCGCCGCCGCTCGATGCCATCATCGTCGTTGTTGCACCAAGATCAACGCCGCCACTGTCAGGAGAGGATAAGAAGGCCACCGCAACACCTTTGCTCGTCATCATCCACAATCTCGCTTCCCAGAATCACTTCCTTCCTTCACCCGAAAACCTAGCTCGTCGGAGTTCATCGTCCCGGCCAACTCCGACCACCCCTTGCTTCGTTGTAGCCACCATTCGACGCGTCGTCGTGGACTGAACCATCTAGGACCAAGCACGGAGGCACACTCGCCAGGAATCATGTGAAATCTTCCTCGGGCGCCATGGCCATTACCGTCGATTCGCCGTCGTCACACCTCCCCAAGCCTTCTCGACCACTCTATCATCAGCAGGGTGAGTTCCTGAACATCCCAGTAACATTCAATCGCCGGATCTCGTTATAAATTGCCATTTCACCATGTGCCACTGTCGGCCACCGTCGGAGCTCGTCGAAGCTGAAGCTTCGATGACCATTTCCGAGCGGTGCTGCAACTATTAGGTTTAGTAGGTTGTGCTTATTCGAATTAGGTCTATTCCGCTTGCTGGGGCGCAGTAGATCGTCGCCGGCGACCAACCTCTGGCGGCGGTGGTGATGCTGATGCCATCGTGACGTCATGATCGCACCACGTCAGCTAGTTTGACTGGTCTTTGCTAACGTGGCTGATGACATGGCCTAGGGCCCATATGTCATTGATAGGGGGTAAAGACTGGATCTGTAACTAATGCATTTCTTTCATCTGAGAGATGAGGTGGACCTGGCCCACTAGTCAGTGACTGGGGCTAGCTCTTGATGTGGTGTAAAAAGTATTTTCCGTTAGGAAACAAATAAAATGTTATAAACCAATTAATAATATTCCAGAAATTTAAAAGATGATTAGATCTTGTTTAATCAATAACTTTTGATTTATAATTCAGAAAAATATGTATAATATATGAAAATTTTCAGAAAAATAAAATCTACAACTTAAAAGTATTATCAAATATTATTATGATGATTATTTAAATAAATGTTATTTAATAAAGGTTTATAAGTAATAAAACTTTGATAATTCATTTTTTTAAAATGATAAATGTTAATAATATAAATAAAATACCAAAAATCTTAGAAAAATAAGAATTCTAATTTAAAACTATAATCATGTACTATTAGTTAACATAATTAAATATTTATTATTTATTAAGTAATTATAAAGTAATAAGAAATAGAAAAAAAGCATATCCTATTATTTATAAATCACAAAAAATAAATGTGATATACCGAAATAACCACAAAAATAATATCTAAATATTAAAAATCTAATATTCTATTTTTTGGAGTTAAATAAAAATTCAAATAATTTAATAACTCAAATTTAAACTTATATACTTTATTAACAATTCATATAAGGATGAATAAAATTTGTTAATATTTCTTAAAAGAGTCAATTAAATCTAATAAATAATATAAGTCTTTAATATTAATTTTTATAAGACCATAATGATTTAAAACATTATAAACACCTTTCTATCAAATTATCTTCAACCATAAATGAAGATTTTATTCTAAAAAGATTCCCATTTATAATAAAAACCTTAAAGAACAACTTATGAATACACCAAACCTTTTCTATCTATATTAACTACCAAATTGCAAAAACTATCACAGCATTATATAAACCCATAAGTAGTTAAGTAATAGTATGTTTTATATTATAAACTATACACACTTATCTATAAAAAATCAATAATATTACTCCATAATCAAATCAAGAAACCATTATCCAAGTAAAAGTAATGACCATTCTTAAGTAACCTAAAAAAACATTTCAGATACACTAGATACAAATGCTATAAGTATTATACTCTCAAAATCATCTTTGTTTTAATGTTAACTTTAGTCTACAGAATCTTAATACAACACTATAAGCATTACTATATGTTTTATAGTTAACTTTGGTCTAAAGTAGTTAAACTATAAAGCAACTCAAGCCAAACCATTTGATCAAACAAATAACATCAACCACCACTAACTGACCACAAAGCTTGTTTAGACCTTAGAAGAGAAACCTTTACTTCGAAGCTTATCCTTTTTGCCACTTTAAATAAGAACTCTTGTATAAGTAATGCTAACTAATATGTCATAAGTATGTATACTTTACTCCTACATGTGTGTTGTCTACAACCACTCATAAACTCTAATAAAAGTACAACTATGAAACTTATCTAAAAGGACCACACATTCCAAAGTAACCATTTCCGAAATCCAAACCCTAGGACAATGTTATCCCTAGGATTTGCGTGTAGAACATGCATCACATTACTTATGCATAAAAGCATATTGCTTCTTTAAACATTAGTCCTTACCGAACCAATGATGTTGATTTCAGATTTTGGATCTTATACTGACTCGAAGACCGTGAGTGCATAATCTTGCAATCACAAAAGGCAAGTTCACACTTGCTCATGTCCTTTGTTTATTTTCTGTAAAGTATTTTACAAATCCAGTGTTGTTATCACCTGCATTTGAAAAAGGTCTAAAAATACTATTTTCGATAATAATGTGAACTATTGGTTACTGATCCAGGGTGATCAGCTAATCTATTAAATCTGACAGTTGGAATACCACTGTTCAGAACTATATCACCTAGGACTTAACAACCAATGTCTCCAGTGATTCTTGTGTCGTAAATTACGCGTTGACCATGATATTTGGAATAGTACGGAGAAGTCAGCTGTATCTTCTTCCTCTCGCATGAAGCCGGATGTGAAAGTCGTGGCTGTTATCCTTCTAGCGTGCATATTAATTGGTAATTCGTAGAGGATATGCAGCATATGGGTGGGAACCCTCATCGTCCCACGATAGTTCTGGCATCTAACGGTTTGTAAAAACCATTGCCGTAATTCTTTATGTGGGCATGGTGTACACAAAGGAGGCATGCGAGGTCGCGAAGGGGGCAGTGATTGGCTTGGATCATTTTCTGGGCCCCACCTCACGGAATTATGGACAGGAATAAGCTGCCCGGTTGTGCAACAAAGAGTTGATCTCTCATGGGTAAAGTAACGCACCTCTCCAGAGTGTAAGAACTGTAACTTGTTACTCCCTGTTCCGGGAAGGAGCTGCGAACGCGGCGGGAAAGGAACTCCATGAAAGTTCTGGTAAACCCGTGAAGGCTGACGGACATAGCTTTTCAGAATAAAAGCAACCTTTGAAGAAATGTTTATGAAAACTTGCATTTCCTATGACCTACGGTCTGTGGCTATAGATATAGTGCATCAAACACTCCTTTTCTAGTGAATTTGCTGAGTACGCTCGTACTCAAAGTATCTTCTTAACCCTTGCTAGATTCTGAAGCCATTAAAACGATGTCTACATCAAGATATGCTCCAGGACTTATCAAGACCAACTAAAGCTCTTCAATGAAGACAAGGAAGTCAACATATACCTCAACTCAAGTGAAGACAAAAGTTACTGATTAGATAGGAATATTATTTCTAGCCAAAGAACCTATTTCTGTAGTGCGTTGCAATAGCAGCAATGCCAACCTCTTAGTCAACAATGCTCATGGCTCCCCTCTTCGCTCCACCATAAGCCCCTTCTCCCTTGTCTCCGGCGATCTCCCTCGCTGGCCTTCTCCCTTGTGTCTCTTGCGGGCTTCTCCATATAGTGATCATGCTCCCTCCAACCTGGTGTTGGGACGTGACGTTTGCGCCCATTTCGGATCCAGATCGCACCCAGATTGGTGCACTTTTCATCTGGTCTAATTGGATAAGTCTTCAAACTTCCAAAGGGTTTGGAATTGTGGGTCGACCTCTGCTTGATGGTGAATTGATCTTGTTGGGATCTGAGGTAATTTTCCAAACCCATGTGGCTATTGTTGGATCGTGTTCTATTTCTCCTTCTGGGGACCACTCCTGCATGGTGGTGAATCCCGAGGCAAATTCAATGGGTTCTGATCTGGCTTTGGATGGCCCTAGTAATGACCTTTCGTGTCAGGATCATACGATTATTTGCCGTGCTATTCGTTGGAAGATATCATATTCCACGACAAAGGATCTTGATCGTGGCAGGATGAAAGCCTATGATGGCATGCTGGTTCTATCTTTGAGTGATTGGACTGCTTCGCTGTTCAATTCAAAGGGTCATAGCATTGGTCAGATTCGTGTTAAGTCTAGATCGAAGTTCAGCATTGGTGCTAAATTGTATTTCCATGAACATGTGGTCAGAGTAGGCATCCGGCTACAAGATACTCTGGAAACTGCTAGATCTGACAAGGATGGCTTATTGCATTCTGCTTGGAAGGATCCTAGTCTGAGTTTCGTTCTGAATCTGTCAGTATTGGTGATGCACGTGTTCTTGGTCTCAGTTTCTCTCATGGTATTAAATTTTCTAAGGACGTGTTGTTTAAGTTTGGCTCTGAGGTCCATCCTTCTACGGATTCTACTGCTTTCATTTTAGTAGTTTCTTTTGGCAGAGCTAATTTTCATTTGAATGTGGCTCTGGAATCTGTCATTGGTGGAAGAGGTGGTTGTCTGAAGGTTTCTTATCAACGGGATAGAGTTTTCTCCTTCTCTATTGCATCTAAGTTGGTGGGCTTTCATATTCTTAAGATGCGCAGGTATGTTTGCTCTCAGTTTAAATGCTTCTTTCACCTCTGGGGGAGAGGTGGCCCTAATTGGAATAAAGAGTTTAAGCTCTGGAAGTTTGAAACTGATGCGGAATGGACTATAGTCAGCCCGGGTAAAAGAAGAGTTCAGTTGGCTTTATCTGCTATGCAGGGTCATATGCCTAAGTCTATTATCAGATCAGCTGGTGCTGTCAAGAGAAAGATTAACTTTGCTGATAATATTAACTATCCGGCTTGTAAAGGTTATCATCGCGGTGTTGTTTTAGAGCAGACTTCTTTGGCGAGGAGCTCTGGTTCGGACTCTGAACCTGTGATATCGGGATCTCCTCCTGTTTCACTTGTTGGGGACCCTGAATCTTCTGACTCTGATGAGGATATAGAGCCTGAACTCACAGGGTTGGAGGAGGTTGTTGATGATATAGCCTTCAGATTCAAGGACTGTCGGAAGTGTTTAAGTATGGGCCATAAAGCGGAGGAGTGCCATAGGAAGATTCGCTGCAAACAATGTTTTAACTATGGCCACATAATGAAGGATTGTTTTAATCGGTTCTCTAAACGGAAACAACAGTGGGTCCCTAAAAAGACTAGTTCAGGCAAGGTGGACTCTGTTTCTACTACGGTTATGTCAGGCGACCCTGTCGATACAACTTATAATCCCTTTTTATCCCCAAACCCTGAGCCAGTACAGACTACTCCGCCGCCGCTTCCCCCTCCACCGCCAGATCGATTCCGCTCAATGGCGAACTGGGAGGTGGTGCCCCAACAATGGCTTCCCTGGGACACGACATTATTGATGGTAGGGCTACTAGGCTATCGCGCACGTACTACTACGCTTCACAAGACCCGCCGCCACAGCACCACCTCGGCCACCTGCTCATCTAACAGATTTGTGGAGGAATCAGGTACACCAGTTTCTGGTTGGCACTCTTAATCGTAATGTGGTGGAAGATCAGCCTAGTTTGTTTGTTGTTGGTCTGTATCAACTTAGTGATCCTACTGCTTGCCATGCCCTAGTGCAACATGGTCACTACCAGTTAAACAATAGCATTGTCAGGTTTGTCTATGCTTGTGATGCTGAAAATCATAGATCTGAGCAATGGTTTAGGCACAGGTGGTTGATGTTCCTGGGTATCCCTCCTGATTATCGTAATGACATTGATATTGCAAATGCTGTGTCCACGTTCGGGAAGTATGAATTTTGGAACAATAATGACCCGATCAAAGACAGATTGTTGGTTTATGCTTCTTTCCCATCACCTACACTAGTACCTAGGGATGTTTATTTTGGGAAGTTTGCATCTGTGGGGGGAATAATTGAATCATGGACGACTGTAGTGTTTATCCTCTCTGCTCATTTTGCTGATGCATTACCTCCTAATATTGATCAAATGCCTATGGATGGAAACCCTCACCCACTGCCTAGTAATCTTTTGGTTAATAATAATTTATGGGTTGGTCCTCAATTTCCTGAGATTGGCTGGGATCATGTTCCTGTGCATGGGAATCGGGAAGATTTTGGTAATCATCAAAACAACAATCAGAATGATGATATGATGGATGATCCTGATATGCATGATTCACAAGAATCCTTAGTGGTTGATGATGACATTCAGGTGGCCTCAAGTGAAGAGTTGGCTAATGCTCAGAATCCTGGGATGCTGAACCTGGGCTTAGGAATTGGGCCTTTTGGGCCTCCTAATCAAGATGCTAATGGGCCTGCTTTCTTTGATTTTCTTAATATTGGGATGGTGACGCATAGTGTTGGGCCTGTTCTCCCCCTAGATTTGCTATGGAAGAGAATGTTTGAAAATATGCTACCAAAGTTGTGTTCTCAGAAGTTGCCACTGTCCTTGCAATGCTCTCCTTTTCAGTTGCTATCCATCAAGAGGTCATGGTCAGATGCTTTTGTTCCTTGGGCTAGGACCTTTGATAAAGATTGGGAACTGCCTACCAGTCAATCTCTTCTCTGTACTCCACGTAAGGTCATTCATTTGAACAGGGGTGACTGCTCTGCTACTCTGGACATCTTCTCTCCAGGTTCTGAGCCCCAGTTTCCTTTTGTGGCGTTGACAGAGACACCTGTCAAGAAGTGTGCTGCTAGAAGGAAAAGACAAGTGGTACAACTGCCTGAACGTCGTTTCACTAGAAGTTCTCTCGTGAAGGATGGTAAACGGCCTAAGGCGCTTGTTGAGGTGCCTATGCGTCCCAAGAAGAAGTGTCGTGCCAAGCTCTGGCTAGTGCAGTCAGATGAGGAAGTGCAGAAAGACTCAGAAGGAATGGACAGAGCTCAGGTTGAATCTGAAGAGAATGTGTCAATCCCTGTCACTCCTATCAGAGTAATGCAGCAGGTTGGTGAACAGTTGGGAATTGATGCTGCAAGTTTAACTAGGGAGAAGCTTGAAGCTCTTCCATCTCAGAAGGGTGACAAAAAATGCAGTGATGGTTAAGTTGCCTAGTATGTTCAGAACTGACGTTTATGGGGTTTGTGGTTGGTGTCATTGTCATTTATGTCTGGGTGCTCTGGTGTTATTTTGGTTTGTAAGTCCTGTCTGGAACTTTGTCTTTATGGGAGGTCAGTGTGATCAGTGGAATGGCCAGTTATATTGTCACTTTATGTATGGAACATGTGTGTTTATTCTGTTCAGTTGGGGCCAATGCTGGAATTATGTTTCAAAAGGTCATTTTATGTCATATTTGTTATTTAATGAGTCAAATTTCTAAAAGGAAATGGCGTGTGCTTTGCTGGAATGTGCGTGGGCTTAATTCTGATATGAGGCAGAAAGAAGTTTTCAATAAAATTAATGAAAGTGAATGTGATATTGTGTGTCTGCAAGAAACTAAATGTGCATCATTTGATTGGAGTTTTATTAGGAAATTTTGTCCTAAACATTTTGATAATTTTACTTTCTCTCCCTCCTCGGGAGCCTCTGGAGGTATCATTATCCTCTGGAATTCTACAGGTTGCTTTGAAGGAAGTTCAGAGATTTGGAGTTTGCATTGATTTCAAATCAGCACATAATAATAATAGTTGGACCTTGGTCTGTGTCTATGGTCCCTGCGCAGGACAGGATAGGGATATGTTTGTCGACTGGCTCTACAATTTACAGATTGAACCGGATGAGAACTGGCTACTTTTAGGAGACTTTAACTTTATTCATTTCCTGTTAATAGGAACAAGCCTGGGGGTAATGTTAATGATATGTTCCTTTTCAATGATATTATTGGGCATCTGGGTTTACTGGAATTACCGTTGAAGGGACTCAACATACTCCTTTGCTTGAGCAGCTTGACTGGTTTTTTACCAGCTCAAATTGGATTAGTGATTTTCCTAACACCATGGTTTTGCCTTTGGCTAAGACTGGCTCGGATCATGTGCCATGTGTTGTTAATATTGACACTAATATTCCTAAAGCAAATTTATTCAGGTTTGAAAACCTATGGGTGGATCATCCTGGCTTCACTGAATGTGTCAATAACTCTTGGAGTAAGCTTTCGAAGAAGTCATATACTTCGGCTATCCTAGTTGACAAGCTAAAAACTCTTAGATATGATTTAAAAAGATGGAAAACTAGTCTGTCCAAGCTGAGAATTTTAATTCAAGGGTGCAATGTTGTGATTCTGTACTTTGATACATTAGAAGAGAACATACCACTTTTCCAGTCTGAAAATAATTTTAGAAGGATTGTTAAGGTTCATCTTGACGGCCTCTTAGTTGCTGAATGTAACTACTGGAGAAAGAGATGTACCATTCGGTGGATAAAACAAGGGGAAGACAACACAAAGTTCTTTCATGCTATGGCTACGGAAAGATTCCGGAGAAATGCTATTACTGTTCTCATAGATGATAGTGGGATGGAATTTTGTGATCATGATTCAATGGCCGGTCTCTTATGGACTATTTTTAATGATAAAATGGGGCGTTCATAGGGTATTTCAATGCAATTTGATTTGTCACAAGTTCTGATTAGAGTGGAAGGTTTGGATGAATTGACAAAGCCATTTAGCAAAAAGGAGATGGATGAGGTGGTGACAGCAATGCCATCGGATAGGGCTCCTAGGCCTGATGGCTTTAATGGCCTGTTTGTTAAAAGGTGCTGGCCCATTATTCAAAATGAGTTTTACCGCCTTGCTCGTGATTTCCTTTCTGGAATTCTTAATTTGGAAAATATTAATGGTTCATATATCACTTTGGTTCCAAAATCTCAATCTCCCCAATCTGTAAATGATTATAGGCCTATCTCACTGACAAATGTTTGTCTTAAATTCATCACCAAGCTCATTGCAAATCGGTTGCAAGGAATAATCCTTGAATGTATTCATAAAAATCAGTATGGGTTTTTACGTTCCAGGTCTATCCAGG
The DNA here is from genome assembly GCA_916181665.1 of Avena sativa. Lineage (NCBI taxonomy): Eukaryota > Viridiplantae > Streptophyta > Magnoliopsida > Poales > Poaceae > Avena > Avena sativa. The sequence goes on from OV702295.1 coordinate 137,105,269, forward strand.
ATTGCTTGGCCTGGTCATTTGAATATCTATTCCTATGTCAAGCTTCTAAGAAACCCATTATTATTTTGAAGCTGGACTTTGCTAATGCTTTTGACACCATTGAGCATGAAGCTATTTTGGAGATCATGAAGCATAAAGTATTTAATCAGAAGTGGCTTGGTTGGATGCAATCTATTCTTTCCTTTGGCAAGTATGTTGTTCTTCTTAATGGCATTCCTGGCAAGCAATTCCTTTGTAGGCGTGGTGTAAGGCAGGGGGATCCATTGTCTCCTATTCTTTATACCTTGGGATCTAATTTGTTACAGTCTGTTGTTAATCAGTTGGTGAGGAATGGTGAGCTCAGTAAGCCTATAGATACTTATGATCAGGATTTTCCAATTATTCAGTATGCAGATGACACCCTCTTGATAATGTCTGCTGATTTGATTCAACTTCAGGCTCTTAAAAGATTGCTTCAACAATTCTCTGAATCTACTGGGCTCAAAATAAACTACACTAAATCTCAGATGGTTCCTATTAATGTCCCTACAGATCTTATCACGCTGCTTGCGGATGAGTTTGGTTGTCAAGTGGGTACAATGCCATTTACATATTTGGGACTACCGCTTGGAACAACTAGGCCTACTATAGCTGAGATGCAGCCGTTGGTTTGTAGGCTTGAGAGGAAACTAACTTCTAGTTCCTGTTTTCTCTCGCAAGGTGCACGGCTACAGCTTACCAATTCTGCCCTTGCTTCTATGCCTCTACACTTCTTATGCTCTTACAGTTGTCTAAAGGACTTACTACCTAGCTTGATCGTATCCTTCGTCAGTGTCTCTGGAGGCGAAATCAGGATGTACCCACCCTAGCACTTGCAGCCTGGGACATTGTGTGGTTGCCGAAGGATAAAGGTGGGTTAGGGGTGGTAGATTTTCAAAGGAAGAATGCCTCTCTGCTCATTAAATTCCTTGATAAATATTACAATAGTAAGGATATTCCATGGGTTCATCTGGTTAAGAATGCTTATTACTCCGACAAAGTCCCTGATGCTGAAAACCTTTGTGGTTCCTTTTGGTGGAGAGATGTGCTTAAGCAAGTGGACAATTTTAGGGGTGTTGCATCGGTAAGCCAGGGGAAAGGAGACTCATTTCTGTTTTGGTTGGATAATTGGTCAGTTCAGGGATCGACCCAACCATTCAAAGATCGTTTCCCTCGGTTATTTTCCTATGTTCTGAATGAGAATCTCTCAGCAGCTAAGGTTTATTCAACTTCTGATATTCATAGTTTATTCTATCTACTGCTTTCAGTGGAAGCTTTTCAGGAACTTGATGATATGCAAACCCTCTTGGTAAATAATCCTCTCTCTAGTCAGAATGATGTTTGGACCTTCTGTTGGGGGGATACTTATGCGCCCTGTAAGTTTTACAAATAGATTCATGAGCATATTATAGTCCCTAGAGTTTATATTTGGTTATGGAAATCTTGTTGCACGATGAAGTTGAAAGTCTTTGCTGGGCTACTACTTAAGGACAGACTTAATACTAGGGATTTGTTAAGGCATCGACACTGGCCTGTCACTGATGATTTTCACTGTGAGCTATGTCCTACTCAGGCATATGAAGATAGAGGACATCTTTTTTTCCAATGTAACTTCAGTGTGCGAATTTGGAACTACCTTCAGATCACCTAGCAGCCTTTCTCGGATTTACAGTTGATTGTGGAGAGTGCTAAGAAATCTGTTGGGCATCCATTCTTCATGGAGGTTTTAATCACGGCATGCTGGCATATTTGGCTTCTTCGGAATGATAAAATATTCAATAATCAAAGGCCTACTTTTGCTAAATGGATAGAGAAATTTGTATATGATGTTAGCCTTCTACAATATAGGATGAAGCAGAAACTTAGGGCACCCTTTCTGTCTTGGGTGGCAAGTCTCCATTAGGCTGTGCTTAGTTATAACCATTATTGTACAGAGTTGTTAGTTTTGGTTCAATGTGTAAGGTAGGTAGTTCTAGTACTAGATTTCTTTTGTTGTAAAACTTTACTTCTGGTTTTTTAATAAATGTTGTGGGGCTTTTTTGCCTCACAGTCTTCAGTCAAAAAATATATTAGACTTAATAGTATAATCGTTCTTGCGTTGTTTATTTTTGATTCTTCTCCGTAAGAAGTCTTTCTCTCTCTTGAACCTAGAGTGTGCTCTGGATCTTATGTAAAAGAGTGAGTTGTAACCTTTAAACCATGTTTTGGACCTGCTGTGTTTCTGTTGTGCCATTCTGAGGGATGTAATACTAGTGAACAGTGTTTCATTGGTGTTATGTCAATGACTATAGTATACTACATCATGAAGTGGTATGCTGGGTCACCGCACCGATGATCGAATCTCGGACATGTAATATATCACGAGATAAAGGGATTAAGTTTCTAGCGTAAAGGTTCTCACTTTCACAAGAAGTCCTCGTTGAACGTGTGGGACTCGGTATGGATCTCCAGGTCCCGCTTCTGATTATTGATCCGAGAGGGGTCTCGATCATGTCCACATTATTCGTGAACCATAGGGTGACACACTTAAGAGACACCGATACCATTTGGAACAAATAGTTTCTTGTCGAAAAGATTTACAAAGCACAGGAATTTATTTCACTAGACACCGGAATTGTTTCGGGTGAAATTGTTGAAAGTGTTTCTGCATGTGAAATAAAATACTAGCAAGAGGTTTTATGTGAATGTTTGTACATTAAAGTAATTGACAAAATTATTAATAAATAAATAATAGGAGTTTTATTTAAAGAGAGATTGCATTAAATTTGGTGGAAATTAAATGGAATTTTTGAGTGGAGAATGAAGGGGCTAAAAGTGAGTGGGAGCTCCACCAACATGAATGGAGGAGGGGAGGGGAAGCCCCCATGCGCCTGCTACCCCCTTTGGGTGCCCCCTCCCTCCTATATAAAGCCCCCCTCTCCCTCTCTCATACTCACACCTCCTCGTGAAGGATCTCTCTCCCCTCTAGTTTATCCCCATGGTCTCGTACTCACGAGATACATGTTCCCAGTGGTTTTTCGGCAAGAAAGAGTTGTTTCTTCCGCTGCATCGCTGGAGCGAGAAGGCGGAGGTTGATCGGTGTCTTGGACGTGTGTGCGAGCACGGATGTGCTGCTAATTTGTGGCGCTGGACTTCTTCTCGATCTTGAGATCGGCAAGCGTATGTATACATCATCCATGAGTACAACCTCGTTAAACATTGTCAGTCTACAAGGGTATGTTCTCTATGGATGTATATCCACCTCTTGCTTGTACCTAGTAGATAGATCTTGGTACATAGTTGTTCCCATCATACGAAATTTTTTGTTTTCAATGTTGCGAACCCTATAGTGGTATCAGAGCCGAATCTATGCGTAGATGCTTTGCACGGGTAGTACACATATGAGTATGTGGGAGATGATGATCATGTTTGTAACATTCCAATTTTAGCAAACCTGATTTGTCGTCCAAAAGGCAAAAATTAGGGGGAAAAACTTTTTCTAAATTAAGTGTTGCAATGTTTGCTTGTTTGCTTGTGCTCATGCAATTGATTTTGTATTAGGTGATGTACTTCTTATCTCAACACTAGTTTACAAAAGCTATCTTACAAAAGAGAAGTCCTGGCTTATCTTACATATTATCAAATGTTCTGACAATTCAAACTTGAGCCAAGGTGACTTTAAAAAAACCAAATATTTCACTAGTTTCCCTTAGCAAAACTATGGAGACCTATATATTATCTCCTTATGTTTTCCAGACAGAACATTCAACTACTCCTATCCCTAGGTTTTCCAAAACCTTTATTAAAACCTTTTCATTCCAATCCTGGTAGAAATACCACGATGATCCTTACCTTACTTCAAAGCATAACCAATTCAAAATACCCATCATTACCTCAAGCTAGGCTTGGTGGTAACCCTAGTAGTAGTTGGATAAGTGATAAGATGAATTGCCTTGATCTGCTGTTTGCCGTGTTTGCTTAGGATCTAGAGTGAGATAACCTAGTAGCTCATCCCTGAGGACCCAATATATGTTTGTGATCATAAATCTCAGACTAAGCACCTAAATCTGGATCTACCCTAAGCCACCCAAGTGGCCATCTCATCCCCTAATCAGATCAATCCAGAGATAACCCCTTTTGATACTTTCCTACTCAGTAAAGACCCAATCGAAGCATGGATCCCCTCTACCCAATATATACTTCAATATCATCCACTTGATGGTAAGTATAAAACCTTTCCAAATGTCCCCCTCTCCCATACTAGTCCAAATCCATAAATCTGCCAAAATGGCTAAGTCTAGATTTCTTATCTAGATTCAATCTTTGGAGCTATACCTTTTCCAACCTATGTGCATTCTTGATGATGTACTTGAACCATCCTGTAATACATCATTAGTACTACCAAAGCCCACTCTTTCCCTTGTCAAAGCTGAAAGGACATTTACTGTCATAATCACTTTTGGTGTTCGTTAACAACAAGTAGATAATTTTATAGTATGCTATTATATATATGTTGATATAATGCAAAGTGAAAAGGACCCTTACTCTAAGGAAAGTTTCCTGCAAGATTTACATGTTCCTAGTAATTCCAGACCGGAGTCTCCGATCTGGCTGGACCGGAGTCTCCGGTGTGGACCGGTGTCTTCCCAGGAATCCCCGGAGGGGGCTCCAGATTTCTGCCTAGGACAGTCTGATAGGGGGTCCGGAGCAAGGTCTGGAGACTGTCCGGAGTCTCCGGTCCAAGCCTTAGACTGGAGTCTCCGGTGCGGCTGGACCCGAGTCTCTGGTCCACTTGGCTCACAGAAGGGCTGGGACATTCTTTATGCTGGTTCGGAGGCTGGTCTGACGATGGGCCGTATTCTCTAGTGTAGACCGGAGTCTCCGGTCTGCACATCGGAGTCTCCGGTCTGACTTTTCTCCAACGGTCAGAAAACAGTTCAATGGAGGGGCTGCTTATAAATAGAGCACCTTATCCCTTTCCTCCAGCGGCTCGACCCACTCAATAACACTACCCCCATTTGAGCCACCAAATAAACAAGATCTCTTCATCCAACCATCCAAAGTCATTGATATTTGGAGAATCGAAGGAGGAGGCCTTGATCTACAGCTTCACCAAGAGAGATCTTCATTTCCCCCTCATTCTCTTGAGGGCCCCCATGCTCTAGTGTTTCTTTGGAAACCCTAGCTTTTGATTTGGTTCCTACAAGCTTGTCTTTAATTGTTTGACAGCTTGCTTGTATTTGGGATCCTCCAATTAGGTTGTGGATGTGTGCCCCGAACTTGTTGTAAAGGTGTCGACTTCCACCTTGAAGGTTGTCGATATAGTGGAAGAGGTGAATCGAACCCTTTGGGGTGAGGTTCATCGGAGAACAAGGGAGGCCTCTCGTGGCGTTGGTGGTTTGAAACCACCCCCTCTCCAAACATAGACATACTTCCTCTCGAAAGGAAGGAACTACGGGAAACAAATCCTTGTGTCTCCGCATCCACCACTTTGGTTACTTCTATCCTCTATTGCACTTTACTTTACTTATTCTTGCTTAGTGTTGTGCTAGTTGGTGCTAGTTTCACATATAGGTAAATTCACCTTAGTTGCATAATCTATAGAATTAACCTTTCTTGTCAAACCCTAATTTGAAAAAGAAGAAAATTTGAAGTAGCACCTATTCACCCCCTCTAGGTGCCCATACGATCCTTTAAATTGGTATTAGAGCCTCGACTCTTTATTCGGGCTTTACCGCCTAATAGTATATGTGTAGCAACTTAGGGGACGATGATGGTGAGCCTACCACCTCGGTGACCATGGAGGATCTCAATAACTTGGAAACAAGATTGAGATCCACCTTGGCCAACGAGATCAAACAATTGCACAAGTAACTTGAGCAACTTGTTAAATATAAAGGTGGCTCATCATCCCCTTCTCCTCAAGAGGAACCTCCATTATTACGTAAGGTGAACGCCCCGGTATCACCCACGGGTATGGTGGTGGGGGGTAATCAAGACAACACTAATTCCACCACTAAAAGGGATGGTGGGAAGGGGGAGCACCATGACTCTCAAGGATGGTACACTCCCAACCCTCCCATTCCTCACCCTCATATAAACACTAGAGGAGACCCACCAAAGCTAGTTGCATCTACATTTGCTCAATGGCAATCTCTAATGAAATCTCATGTGCGTAGCTGTTGTATTGAGTTATGGAACATCATTGAAGAAGGACTCTATATTGGGGATCCATCCAACTTGACTAGAAGAGAAGTTGTCAATAGCCAACTCAATGCCACCACTTTGCACATGATACAACAAGGATTGGGTACAAAATATTACCCTCACATTGAACACCTCAACACCGCAAAGGAAGCTTGTGATGCTCTCACAGAGTTGTATGTTGGAAATGAGAGCATGAGAAGGAACCGGTATGATGCACTAAGCAATGAAGTCGAAGGCTTCTATATGAAGGAAGGTGAAGATCATGAAGACATGTATCACAGGCTCAAGACCACCTCTACCGCTTTTAGGAATGTGGGTGCCTCACATGTGGATGATTCTTGGATAAAAAGGAAATATGTGAGTGCACTCATGCCCTTTGAGTCCACCGACTTGAAGAGCCTACAAGGAAGACACAACTACCACCTCATGAACTCCAATGAAGTTATGCAAGAGATGGCCTCTTTCAAGGTTGCCGCCAAGAATGCCAAAGATGCCCGTGCTCGTGCACTTGGAATGAGCAATGTTGTCAACCTTGCATTAAAGGAAAAAGTTGTGGAGCATGTGGATGAAGATGATAGTGATGAAGGTCTATCCTTGAGCCACCCGATGATGCCAAGATTGCTCATGGTGAGTATATGGCCTTCTATGCAAAGAAATTTTGGAAAAAGCCCGCCAAGGCCAAGATGGAAATGCAACAAAGAAGCAACCCAATTGGAAGAAGAGAAAATGTCACTAAATTGAGAACTTGCTTCAATTGTGGTGACCGCTATCATTTTGTGGAGGGTTGTCCCTATGAGAAGAGAGAAGATCATGGGGGTAAACTTGTGTTGAAGAAAACTTCGAAAGCTCCTTACAAGAAACCCTTCATTAAGAAGAATCCCATCAACAAGAAGTCGGGTGAAATTGTGTTGATCACTCATGAAGAATTCTCCTCCGACAATGAAGATCATGAAGAGGAAACATCAAGTGGTGTGGCTGCTCTTGCCACTACTTCTACTCCCACATTCTCCCTCTTTGACTCTCCAAATTAGAATATCTCCAACAAGAACGTCACTTGCCTTATGGCAAGAGAACGGATGTATCATCATCATCTCACCCACCCTCTTGAGTAATGATGAAATTGATGATGAAATGTCTCTTGAGATCAAAAAGGAAATAATAGTTTTTGATGAGTTCATGAATAACTTGCAAGGGGAACACAAGAGACATTTTTTGGACCTCTTGGATCAACTTTCTCACACCCAAGAGCTTCTTGATGAAAGATGTAAACTAGGAAGAGAACACATGATTGAGGTAGAAGCCCTAAATAATGCTCTAGAAGAAGAACAAGAGACTAGGATTCCCTTGAACTAAAACTTGAAGGGCTTTATGGGGCTAATGGGATATGTATCTCCTCTCCTCGCCCCTCCCCCCGACCCCTGCTACAGTAACAAGCAAAAAAATCGTCCGCCCCAGGTCGCGCCGACGCCGTTCTCGTCAGCGCCGCCGGTGGAGAGAGGCGGAGGCTTGATGCGGGAGGACCTTCTGTATATTGTAGGTTCATGGTATGGCTTTATGCCGGTAGTTGGCTTTATGCCAGGAGGTTGGCGGCGGGATCTTGGGGCCAGATCCGTCGCGAGAGGTTACTCCTCTTCCTGCTCGCCGGCACGGCGGCGTCGACGCGGTGGAGGGTCTACCTCGCCTCAAATAAGGCCTAGCTGCAGAGGTGGTGGAAGCTGCGGGCTAAGCCCCTCTCCTCGTCCGGCCATGGTGGCTGGGGAGATCTGGGGTTCTGTGGGTAGCAAATTCCCAATCGTTGTGGCTCTGTGTCCCCCCTTCCTTATGGTGTCTCGTCTGCTCTCCCTCCTTTGGGCAGCCATGGCGGCGAGGGGAGGATGGGTCTTAGCGGGGCGATGACCATGGGCGGAAAGGGGGGTTCGGATTCTGCCTCCAGACGCAGTGGCATGGCGTTTGGAGGCCGTGGTGGGTGGCTCCCGGTGCGTTTCAGAGGTCGAAGACGCCGCGGATGAAACTCCAAGTGAACCCACCAGATAAGCGCGCTTTTGGTGCTCGAGTTAGTTTGGTTGCTTGCTGCCTCTCCTTGTCTCTCTTGGCCGACCGTGGTGGCAGGGGAGGGGATAGTGGTGGCAGCGAGCGGCAAGCATGGTTCGAGTGCTCTGGGGAGTTCCGGCTGATCCACTTCCGGGCGTAGTTTTACTAGTTGCTCCGACATTCTGCACCGGCTCCGTCCACCCATGGCAGAAGTGTGTCCCTGGAGTGCAGGTTGTTCATCATCGACGGAGTTTGCAAGGATTGTTGCGTCGGGGTCTGCTAGAGCTAGGAAGCGACATCGGCGAGCATCACCTTTGTGGTTGTGCGCCGCAGGAAAAAGCCGGTGAGCTCCGGCACCTTTTCAACCTCCATTGGAGGCCCTTTTTCGGGTAAGCGGCTGCGTCGAACATCGACACTGAAGCAAGTGGTTCCGTCCCTGCGGTGGTGTTCGGCGGCGGTTCAGCTAATCTCCAGCTCGGCAGAGGAGATAGGGATGGACCTGTTTTGGATTTCATATCTTTCAGCGGGGTCTTATCCACATAAAAGGGGGACCTATGTGTTATTTTCCTCTTCTTATGGGGTCTTCTACATTATTGTACACCTCCTTTGTTTGTGATCAATACAATGCTTCCAGGCCCTTCGGGGCTCCCCATTCAAAAAAAGATGGGGCTAATGATTTAATTGTGAATAGACTCGTTAAGGAACGAGACCATGCTATTGCTAAATATAAAAGGGCTAAAAAGGACAAGATTGAGTTTGGTGTGGTTCATGCAAAACTTGCCGAGGACTTTAGTTTGCTTGACAAGGCTCACAAGGCTTTGGAAAGTGAACTTTTGTCACTCACAAAGTCCCATGAAAAGCTTCAAACTCAATTGACCAATATTCCTTCACCTAGTAATTTCATTCCCTCTAGTAGTACAACTATCCTTGAATAAAATGCTAGGTTGAAGGGGGAGCTAGCTAAGACCACCTTTCCAAAAGGAAACAAGTCCATTGATGACCTTTTGAGTAAGCAGATGTCAAATGGTGAGGAAGGGGGCATTGGTTTTGTTTCCAAAGCCAAGAAGAATAACGACAAGAAGAAGAAGGCGAAGCCCGCACAAGAAAAAGACAAGGCCATTGTGGGTAGTGAGACCACAAGTGGCAAAACTATGTCTCATGATGACTTTTGCGGGAAGTGCTAACCCTCACTATGTTTTAATGCGTGATTATTATGGTGATGTGTATGCACAATATGTTGGCCCATTTGATGGTAATATTGCTTGGTTTATTTGGGTTCCTAAGACCCTTGTTGCTAACAAAAGAGCACCCATTGAAAAATGGGTACCTAAAAACTAGCTTGATCTTTTGTATATCTATGCTTCTAGTGGGTCCAAATGGGTGCTTGATAGTGGATGCACAAGTCATATGACCGGAAGCACATCTACTGTCAAGGAGTTGAGACCAAATGATGATCAAATATCCGTGACATATGCCGACAAGTCTAAGTCTAAGGTAATGGGTTTTGTCAAGGTTGTGGTTGCCCACGACATTACACTCATGGATGTCATGCTTGTTGAGACCCTTGGCTACAATTTACATACAGTCTGTGCTCTTGGAAAGATGGGCTTTGTCCTCTTTATTGATAATGATATTGTGGTCCTCATGTGGAGAAAGTCTCTCAAGGTCGCTTTCGTTGGGTACGTCAAAAATGACTTGTATGTGGTGGACTTTTCGGGGCAAACCACTTGCGATGTGCTTATTTGGAAAGGCCGATGTGGGTTGGTTATGGCGTCACCGACTAGCCCATGTCAATATGAGAACTTTGCAAAGTCTCCACAAGGATGGCCATATTGTTGGACTAAAATAAAATGTTTCCTTTGCTAAAGATCATGGTTGCAGGGCGTGTGTAGAAGGAAAGATGCATGATTCTCCCCACAAGCCAAAGAACCGCATCAAGTCAAAGAGGATCTTGGAGCTCCTTCATGTGGATCTCTTTGGTCCTCCATCTCATGCAAGTCTTGGTGGGAAGAAATATTGTTTGGTGAATGTTGATGACTATTCAAGATAGTCATGGGTATATTTCTTCAAGTTGAAAAGTGAGACCCAAGTTACCTTCATCAACTTCATCAACATGGTTCAACATCAATACAATGTCCCCGTGTTGATAATAAGAAGTGACAATGGCACCGAGTTCAAGAACTACACCTTGAATGGATTTCTTAGTGATGAGGGGATAAAACACCAATATTCTGCTACATATACCCCTCAACATAATGGTGTAGCCGAGAGGAAGAACCGGACTCTTATTGAGATGGCAAAGACCATGTTGGCGGAGTTTAAATCTCCATACAACTTTTGGGCCGAAGCCTTCTCCACCGCTTGTCATGCATCAAACCGGATCTACATCTGCAAAGAATTGATCAAGAATCCATATGAAATACTTAGCGGTAACAAGCCCAACTTATCTTACTTCTGGGTGTTCGGTTGTAAGTGTTTCTATTTCATAAAGGGTGTTCGTTTGTCCAAATTCGATTCCAAAGGATTAGAGGATATTTTTGTTGGATATGGTCTCGAATCTCACACTTATAGAATCTATGATAAGCTCCCCGGAGCCGTCATAGAATCTTGTAGTGTGACCTTTGAATAATATGATGGTCCCCAAGGGGGGCGTGTTGATGCTTGTGATGCAGATGATGAAATGCCTCAGGATGCAATATGAAGAATGGGTGTGGGATTTATCCGCCCTATTGAGGAACCCCTTATGGCGGATCAAGAAGAACTATGCTCTACTCAAGTGGAGCCTTCATCTTCACAACATCAACAAGCTCCATCTTCCCAGGAGGAAAATGAACCAAGCCAAAGACAAGTTGTGGGCCCACAACAAGTTGATCAAGGAGATACCCCTAGTGAGGAGGATCTTGATTCACCATTCTCCAGATTGTCAAGTGCTGCTCGGCCTATTACACAAGGATGATCTATACAATCTGCCATGAGAGAAGCTCAACTCCAATCTAGTAATGTACCTGATCAAGACCAAGGTCAACCTTTGCCTCTTAATGAAGATAATGATTCCTATGATGATCAAGGTCAAGTTAATGGTCAAAACGAGGACCGAAACGATGAAGAGGTCCCTCCAAGAAGCAACAAGGAGATCGAAACTGGTCATGAAGCTAGAATGGATAGGATGTTGGAATTAAGAGGCCACTCTCTAGAAAATGTGGTTGGATATCTAAGGAGAGGAATATCCACAAGATCACAATTGAAGAGGTTTAGTGAACACCAAGCTCCCATCTCCATGATTGAACCAAAGAAAGTGTGGAAAACTCTTGAAGATTCAGATTGGTTGGAAGCAATGCACAAATATCTCAACAAATTTGAGAGAAATAAAGTATGGAAGTTAGTTGAGAAGCCAAAGGATTGCCGCAATGTTATAGGCACCAAGTGGATATTCAAGAACAAGCAAGATGAGCATGGAATTATAGTAAGTAACAAGGCAAGATTGGTTGCACAAGGGTTCTCTCAAATTGAAGACATTGATTATGGAGAGACATATGCACCCGTGTCTCACCTTGAGTCCATATGTATCATTATTTCTTATGCGGCACATCATAACTTTAAGTTGCAACAAATGGATGTAGAAAGTGCATTTCTTAATGGTCTATTGAATGAGTTGGTATATGTAAAACAACCATCGGGATTTGATGTCACATCCCAAGATTTTCCACATCTTGTAATGTGAAAAATAAATAAACAAAATTAATAATTGTTGAAATTTAGAGTGAAAAGAAACTTTTGTTTCTAAATGGAAACTTAAAATCCCATCTTGAACAAACTTTGGTTAATGTTTGAATCTAATTAAATTCAAATCAAGTGGTATGCATTCCTCATAAAATGCATCTTGAAATTTAAACACTTGGAAAAGTTAAACCAAAACCCTAAAACCCTAATGGGAGAGAAATCACTTCCAAGTTATCTCTAAGCCTATGGATTGGATCCATATAGAAATTGATCAAACAAACATTTCAAAATGATCAAGAATGACAAATGGAAATATTATAAAATCATATAAATTGATTTCATTCAATTTGGATCCATAGATAAAATCTTATGAATTTATAAGATAAGGAAATTGAATTTCCAAAGCTAATAAAGCCCTTATCTAAAATCCATACCAAATGGTGAATAATCCTAAAAGGATTTAAAAAGATAAACAAATAATAAATAAAGTTATAATAGTTGGAATCACTATTTTTGGATCTTTAAATAAAAGAGATGGTTTCTATAAAGAAAAGGTAGAAATAAAAATAAGGATTATTTTATAGAGCCAAATTAAATCTTGGCCAAGCTTTTGAAATAAAATATTTCTATTTGATAAAAAGAGTAAAGGTTTATTTAAATAAAATAATGAGGATTTATTAATATGCATTTTTATTAAAGTAAAGGCTTTTCCATTTTAAATAAACACTAAAACTTGTTAATTTATTTTAAATAAGATTTCCAAGTATTTTAATTTTCCAAATGAAACCTACTGAAAAGATTTTGATATTATTTAGATTTCAAAAAGAGTTTTAAAATAAATTAAAACCTATTTGAATTAAAGACTATGGTCTATTTATTTAATTATTAATAGATCCTAAATGAATAAAAGAATTATTTTATTTTGGACTTTGAAATATGTTGATAAACATAATTAAAAGTTACCCAAAGTTAGTGGTGATTTGAATTCAAATGGAGATTGAAAAATATTAATAAATCTTATTTAATTAATACTAGGGCCAATTTTAAATGATTAAAAGACCCTAAAAAGAATAAGATATTTATTCTAAAAATGATTTCAGAATGTATTATTAATCAGTATTAAAATCTACTCAAGGTTTGAGATAAGTTTGAATTCAAATGGATGTTTAAATTGATTAATCAAAATCAAAATAGAATAATAAGAATAGAAAAAGAAAAACAAAGCAGTACAAAAAAAATATGATCTAGCCAGCCCAGCCCGCTAAGCCCATCAGCAGCCCACCTGCTCACCCCCGCAGTGAAACGTTTTCACTCAGAATAGAACCCGCAAGGTCACTGAGCAGTGGACCCCATGCCCCTCTCTCTCACTCACTGACAACGATGTCCCACCTGTCAGCTTTCTCTCCTACCCCGCGACGACCCCTTCTTCCCCCAATGCCGCTGCCGTTGCTGCACTAATTCCTCTACTTAAATCCGCCTTAATGCCGCGTTATTTCCTCGCCATGACCACGCAGTATTAATCGCCAGGCTCTCCTCTCCCTTTTCCCCCAAACATCACCCCACCGGAGCCCCCAGGATGTCCTAATTCACCCGCACACCGTCACTGTCTCCGACGTCCTCCGACGGCAATTCAGGCCAGTTGTCGCCGCCCCTCGCTCTCTCGACCACGCAAGAATCATCTCCATCATTCCCTGAACCTCCCAGTGGCCTCAGCTCGGCCGCACTCGCCCTAGAGCGTCGGCAAGGACGATCACTGCCCGCCGCCGTCGTCTACTACCTCTCCGGCGAAACCTCCTGGTAATTCCTGGCCGCCGATTCCCTCTGGCTGATACTCTCGTACTCGCCTCTCTCTCGCGAACATAATGGCATTGCTTGTTTGGTTTGGCATGAACCATAGACCTTCCTCCGACGATGAATAGACGAGCCCATCGCCAGGCATCTCTCCGGCGAGCAATCACCGTCACCACCGTGCGCCCCTCGATGAACTACCACCACCTTGAGCATCCCCATGCCACGGCGAACTCGGTGAGCATCTCCCTTCGCTCTCTCGCTTCCTGTAACGTCGACACCGCCATCGTCTGACCGCTCCACCGCCACCTGCCGCCGCTAGCGCCGCCACTCGTTGGCAAGCATGCTGAGCGCCGTCCGATCTCGATCTAGTGGCTAGGAAAGAAGCTAACCCGAAGGGGTATGTAGTGCCTCTAATCCGTGCGATCTCACTTAGATCCAACGGCTCACATCTGTCGATCCGAGCAAAACGGTACCAACGAATAGAATCATGACGCGTGGCCTCTGATTGTTTTAAAAACCAGAAACTTGTCTATTTGATGTTCCAATTTGAAAAATTCATAACTTCCAAACCACACGTCCAAATTTTGTAAATTTTATATGAATGGATTCAGAAAAACAAGTACTTTATGACCATGCAATTCTTTTAGTAAAATGTTTCTGTTAAATTGATTGTTTTTGCAGAAACTTATGTAGGCATATTTAGAATATAAAAATTGTTCTAAAATGATTTTTGAGATAAAACCTTTGGAAAATGGATTGTTTTGAATCTACTGACCTTAGAAACCAACTCAGGGATTTGAAAATGTATTTGGTAAAGCAAAAGAATAAATCTTTGATTTAAACCATTTCCAGACAAATAAAAATAATGTTTATTTATTAAAAATTCTTTTCGAGGAAAACCTTTGGGAAATGTTTTGATTTGAACTCTGTGACCCCAAGCACCAAGTTTTATGATTTGAAAACATATTTTGTGAACCCTATAGATTGTTGCCTTATTAAAAGCATTTCTCCACCACATAAAATAATGATTTGGTTTAAAAATGGTTTATAGGTAAAATCTTTTGCAAATAGTTTTGCCACTTTATAAAATGACCAATAAGTGTTTTAGAATGTTTATAACCTATTAGAAATCACTTTTGTAAATAAAACAATCTTTGGCATGCTTGCATACATTGTTTTGTTTCCATTATTTTATGTGATGTTGCTTGAATGGTAGATTGAAATGTTGCTTGCTTGATTGAATTGTAGTGATTTGAAGAGTGTGAATATTGCAAAGATCAAGGAGTGAACTTATACTCTCTATCAAAAAGGCAAGTGGTCCTTCATACTTTTGTCCCATTATTTTCACTATGCATCAGTGATATTTCTAAAGTAGGACTTGCATGGAATTTTTGCTAAGTATAAACTATGCCATGGGAAATCCTAGTAGATGAAACCTTAGTAGAAATTTCCTAAGTTAAGATTCCTACTACTATCATGCTTAGCTTAGCTAGTAGGAAACAGGGGTGGAATATATTCATGCCATGGAATATTTCTAAGTCAAGGACTTGTGTTTTGTTTAATAAAACAACTAAGTGAATGAATCACCTGGGTGGAATGGAAGGAATGGTTTGTGTTGAGTGGTTACACAAGGCCCATTTCTATGGTTTACCTTGCATATCTCACTTGTGGATGGCCACCCAGGAACAAAGAGATTTGAGATGTCAAATGTTGAGAAGCTTCAAGTGCAGCCACTTGGAATTATGGGCTCTGCCTGGATCATATAGGTTGCAATAACTTAGCCAAATGGACAGTTGGTGGTAGGGGAATGATAGGTTGGAACGCATCCATTATGGTCTAAGGGAAGGCTTCTGAAAGATCTTGTCTTGGTGAAACCAAGTCTTGTGGGGAAAGTGCACCACCTCTGCAGAGTGTAAAATCTAAGTACTTAGCCATGTCCCTGGTAAAGGACAATTTGAGCATCAAGACATGGAAGCTATCAAGAATCTCCTCATCCCAATTTCTAAGTTAAAAACTTGTGGTTGAACAAGGGATTGAAGGGTCACCAATTTCTATTGGGAGATGCCTTGGGAAAGATTTTGTCAAGCAAAAACTTAGTGTTTTCCAAATGATAACGAAAATATATTTTGAGCAAAGCAAGCCTAAGCTCCACTTAGCCAAATGCATATAGATGGTAGACTCCACTATACTACCATAGTATCACTTGCCAATACAATTCAAATGTATTGACCCTTGTGGCTATAACTTATTATGTTGCAGGTTTGTTTAATGTTAGTGAAGTTTATTGATTAGGATTACAAGTCTACAACCAATATGACTGCCTGTGGCACTTTGAAGATGAAGGACCCCATGCTATTGTTATATTCTGTTGCATTGTAATAAGATAGCCAAATGAGCTATGTAAGATGTAATAAATTATTTTATTCCTGGTTATAAAGTTGTATTATGACCTTTGTTTCTTGATATTACATCTTAACTGTGGATGCTAGCTATTGATCCAGGGACTAGCATTGTAAACACAGGGATCTCTACCTTATTAAATGTTGGGACCCTTATAGATGGTATTAGAGCATTGTGTTGCCTATAGGATTTGTAAACCTAGGATTGGACAAACCCCTTAGAAAAATAGGAGTTGTATTTGTTCCAAAACTTATTTATAAACAATCTTGTAAACTCTTTCCTCAACCATTTTGGTTTTGACTCTACATCTCTTCTATTTCAACTTGATGGATAAAGCCTTCTCCATGGCCAAAGACTTCACCATGTGCAAAGGACTTCATCAACTCTAATGACTTCAACATCTTCAAGTGATTTCAACCTTATTCTTAACAAAGACTTCAGCCTTGGATATCACTAAGGACTACAAGTGAGACAAGAAATGTTGCTCAAGACTTGAAGACTAAGGAAACACAACTTGGGAATCATCATCACCTTTGAAGTTATTGTGACCAAGAATTTTCCCAAGGAAACCATGATCTCTTTCAAGAAGAATCCACCAGGAAGGATAGAATGATCTCAAGTGAGCCATATAGATGGACCACCATATTAAGTATAGATCAAACACACCAACTTAATGTGGTGTAGCAAAAATATTTTGTTGCCTAAAAATATGCTTGAGACTTGTTGTTTGAAGGAAATGGTGTTTGTGATTGTTTGCACATTGCTTGTGTGAATTGTGATGTGTGTGATTAGAACTATTTCCTTATAAATATTTTGCCTATTCTCATCCCAATCCAACCCAAATAGATGACTTCTCCAAAAGACTACAACATCAAGAATGACAACAACAACAACAACCAAGAGGTCAACATGAGAGAACAACTACTAGCAAACCAAACCCAGTTGAACCAAGTGACAACTCAGTTTTAGCCAACAACAATGGGTTAGACCCAACCATGCAAAAGTTTTTGGAAATTCAATCCCAATTGTTGCAAGGGATGGCCACTCAAATGATCAACATGGGATACAACTCTTCCCAAGGAGTTTTTGAAAACAAGGATGTCAAGGATGATATTTTAGAAGGAACCCAAGCTTGCAATATTTTTGGAGACAAGGATCACACTTCCAAGGAACATGAAGATCAATGTCCCAATTGTGAACAGAAACTCCCAATTGACCAATGCCCCACATCTCAAGCTACTTGTTTCCTATGTGAAAGAAATAATCATGTCCCTATCCAATGCCCGATCTATTCCATAGTTCAACAAAGGAAACAAGGTGGAGTGCATCAACAGTTTGTAAACCCTCATGAAGGAACAACTTCTACCAAGAAGGATGAAGGCAAAGTCAAAACTATGCATCATAAGGCCAAATCCAAAGTGATCACAAAGTGTTGCTACTCTTGTGAAGAAGAAGGTCATATCTCTAGTAACTGCCCCAAGAAGAGAGAAAGATTTCCCACCTTTATGATGAAGTATGAAGAGCATGAACTAGAAGAACTCCTAGCTTTGGAGAGACCCAAGAAGAAGAAGAAGAAGAAATGCCCCAACCCTAGCAAGAAGGATATTACCCAAGAGCAATGTTACACTTGCAAAGATATGGGACACTATGCCAATGAATCCCTAGAAAATAAGAATAAACAAGGAAACAAACAAGAGGCAATGATACCAAAGGAAAAGAAAGATATCAGCCAAGTGATGTGTTTCAATTGCAAAGAACCAGGACATTATGCAAGCAATTGTCCATAAAATATGAAGCACAAGATAAACAAGCCTATGAAGGATCTCAACCTTGTCACATGTTTCAAGTGTGGAAACAAAGGACACAATGCAGATGTTTACCCAGAGAGGTTTCAAGAAGATCCCAAGCAAGCCAAGAAGTAATCTAGTTGGAAATTTTTTTTAGGGTGGTAGTACCCTAGTTGCTTTGAGCCAACTTGTAACCCCTAGCCTCCCCAAATCTCGGGACGAGATTTATTTTAAGGGTGGTAGCCTGTCACATCCCAAGATTTTCCACATCTTGTAATATGAAAAATAAATAAACAAAATTAATAATTGTTGAAATTTAGAGTGAAAAGAAACTTTTGTTTCTAAATGGAAACTTAAAATCCCATCTTGAACAAACTTTGGTTAATGTTTGAATCTAATTAAATTCAAATCAAGTGGTATGCATTCCTCATAAAATGCATCTTGAAATTTAAACACTTGGAAAAGTTAAACCAAAACCCTAAAACCCTAATGGGAGAGAAATCACTTCCAAGTTATCTCTAAGCCTATGGATTGGATCCATATAGAAATTGATCAAACAAACATTTTAAAATGATCAAGAATGACAAATGGAAATATTATAAAATCATATAAATTGATTTCATTCAATTTGGAGCCATAGATAAAATCTTATGAATTTAATTGAATTTCCAAAGCTAATAAAGCCCTTATCTAAAATCCATACCAAATGGTGAGCAAATAATCCTGAAAGTATTTAAAAAGATAAACAAATAATAAATAAAGTTATAATAGTTGGAATCACTATTTTTGGATCTTTAAATAAAAGAGATGGTTTCTATAAAGAAAAGGTAGAAATAAAAATAAGGATTATTTTATAGAGCCAAATTAAATCTTGGCCAAGCTTTTGAAATAAAATATTTCTATTTGATAAAAAGAGTAAAGGTTTATTTAAATAAAATAATGAGCATTTATTAATATCCATTTTTTTAAAGTAAAGGCTTTTCCATTTTAACTAAACACTAAAACTTGTTAATTTATTTTAAATAAGATTTCCAAGTATTTTAGTTTTCGAAATGAAACCTACTGAAAAGATTTTGATATTATTTAGATTTCAAAAAGAGTTTTAAAATAAATTAAAACCTATTTGAATGAAAGACTATGGTCTATTTATTTAATTATTAATAGATCCTAAATGAATAAAAGAATTATTTTATTTTGGACTTTGAAATATGTTGATAAACATAATTAAAATTCACCCAAAGTTAGTGGTGATTTGAATTCAAATGGAGATTGAAAAATATTAATAAATCTTATGTAATTAATACTAGGGCCAATTTTAAATGATTAAAAGACCCTAAAAAGAATAAGATATTTATTCTAAAAATAATTTCAGAATGTATTATTAATCAGTATTAAAATCTACTTAAGGTTTGAGAGAAGTTTGAATCCAAATGGATGTTTAAATTGATTAATCAAAATCAAAACAGAATAATAAGAATAGAAAAAGAAAAACAAAATAGTACAAAAAAAATATGATCTAGCTAGCCCAGCCCGCTAAGCCCATCAACAGCCCACCTGCTCACCCCCGCAGTGAAACGTTTTCACTCAGAATAGAACCCGCAAGGTCACTGAGCAGTGGACCCCACGCCCCTCTCTCTCACTCACTGACAACGATGTCCCACCTGTCAGCTTTCTCTCCTACCCCGTGACGACCCCTTCTTCCCCAACGCCGCTGCCATTGTTGCACTAATTCCTCTGCTTAAATCCGCCTTAATGCCGCGTTATTTCCTCACGTTGACCACGTAGTATTAATCGCCAGGCTCTCCTCTCCCTTTTCCCCCAAACATCACCCCACCGGATCCCCCAGGTTGTCCTAATTCACCCGCACACCGTCACTGTCTCCGACGTCCTCCGGCGGCAATTCAGGCCAGTCGCCGTCGCCCCTCGCTCTCTCGACCACGCAAGAATCATCTCCATCACTCCCTGAACCTCCCAGTGGCCTCAGCTCGGCCGCGCTCGCCCTAGAGCGTCGGCAAGGACGATCACTACCCGCCGCCGTCGTCTGCTACCTCTCCGGCGAAACCTCCTGGTAATTCCTGGCTGCCCATTCCCTCTGGCTGATACTCCCGTACTCGCCTCTCTCTCGCGAACATAATGGCATTGCTTGTTTGGTTTGGCATGAACCGTAGACCTTCCTCCGACGACGAACAGACGAGCCCATCGCCAGGCATCTCTCTGGCGAGCAATCATCGTGACCACCGTGCGCCCCTCGACGAACTACCACCACCTTGAGCATCCCCACGCCACGGCAAACTCGGTGATAATCTCCCTTCGCTCTCTCGCTTCCTATAACGTCGACACCTCCACCGTCTGACCGCTCCTCCGCCACCTGCCGCCGCCAGCGCCGCCACTCGTTGGCAAGCTTGCTGAGCGCCGTCCGATCTCGATCTAGTGGCTAGGAAAGAAGCTAACCCGAAGGGGTAAGTAGTGCCTCTGAGCCGCGCGATGTCACTTAGATCCAATGGCTCGCGTCTGTCGATCTGAGTGAAACGGTACCGACGAATAGAATCGTGACGCGTGGCCTCTGATTATTTTAAAAACCACAAACTTGTCTATTTGATGTTCCAATTTGAAAAATTCATAACATCCAAACCACACGTCCAAATTTTGTAAATTTTATATCAATGGATTCAGCAAAACAAGTACTTTCTGACCATGCACTTTGTTTAGTAAAATGTTTCTGTTAAATTGATTGTTTTTGCAGAAACTTATGTAGGCATATTTAGAATATAAAAATTGTTCTAAAATGATTTTTGATATAAAACCTTTGGCAAATGGATTGTTTTGAATCTACTGACCTTAGAAACCAACTCAGGGATTTGAAAATGTATTTGGTAAAGCAAAATAATAAATCTTTGATTTAAACCATTTCCAGACAAATAAAAATAATGTTTATTTATTAAAAATGCTTTTGGAGGCAAACCTTTGGGAAATGTTTTGATTTAAACTCTCTGACCCCAAGCACCAAGTTTTATGATTTGGAAACATATTTTGTAAACCCTATAGATTGTTGCCTTATTAAAAGCATTTCTCCACCACATAAAATAATGATTTGGTTTAAAAATAGTTTATAGGTAAAATCTTTTGCAAATAGTTTTGCCACTTTATAAAATGACCAATAAGTGTTTTAGAATTCTTATAACCTATTAGATATCACTTTTGTAAATAAAACAATCTTTGGCATGCTTGCATACATTGTTTTGTTTCCATTATTTTATGTGATGTTACTTGAATGGTAGATTGAAATGTTGCTTGCTTGATTGAATTGTAGTGATTTGAAGAGTGTGAATATTGCAAAGATAAAGGAGTGAACTTATACTCTCTACCAAAAAGGCAAGTGGTGCTTCATACTTTTGTCCCATTATTTTCACTATGCATTAGTGATATTTATAAAGTAGGACTTGCATGGAATTTTTGCTAAGTATAAACTATGCCATGGGAAATCCTAGTAGATGAAACCTTAGTAGAAATTTCCTAAGTTAAGATTCCTACTACTATCATGCTAAGCTTAGCTAGTAGAAAACAAGGGTGGAATATACTCATACCATGGAATATTTCTAAGTCAAGGACTTGTGTTTTGTTTAATAAAACAACTAAGTGAATGAATCACCTGGGTGGAATGGAAGGAATGGTTTGTGTTGACTGGTTACACAAGGCCCATTTCTATGGTTTACCTTGTGTATCTCACTTGTGGATGGCCACCCAGGAACAAAGAGATTTGAGATGTCAAATGTTGAGAAGCTTCAAGTGCAGCCACTTGGCATTATGGGCTCTACCTGGATCATATAGGTTGCAATAACTTAGCCAAATGGACAGTTGGTGGTAGGGGAATGATAGGTTGGAACGCGTCCATTTTGGTCTAAGGGAAGGCTTCTGAAAGATTCTGTCTTGGTGAAACCAAGTCTTGTGGGGAAAGTGCACCACCTCAGTAGAGTGTAAAATCTAAGTACTTACCCATGTCCCTGGTAAAGGACAATTTGAGCATCAAGACATGGAAGCTATCAAGAATCTCCTCATCCCAATTTCTAAGTTAAAAACTTGTGGTTGTACAAGGGATTGAAGGGTCACCAATTTCTATTGGGAGATGCCTTGGGAAAGATTTTGTCAAGAAAAAACTTAGTGTTTTCCAAATGATAAGGAAAATATATTTTGAGCAAAGCAAGCCTATGCTCCACTTAGCCAAATGCATATAGATGGTAGACTCCACTATACTACCATAGTATCACTTGCCAATACAATTCAAATGTATTGACCCTTGTGGCTGTAACTTATTATGTTGCAGGTTTGTTTGATGTTAGTGAAGTTTATTGATTAGGATTACAAGTCTACAACCAACATGAGCTATGTTGCAGGTTTGTTTGATGTTAGTGAAGTTTATTGATTAGGATTACAAGTCTACAACCCCATGCTATTGTTATATTCTGCTGCAATGTAATAAGATAGCCAAATGAGCTATGTAAGATGTAATAAATTATTTTATTCCTGGTTATAAAGTTGTATTATGACCTTTGTTTCTTGATATTACATCTTAACTGTGGATGCTAGATATTGATCCAGGGACTAGAATTGTAAACACAGGGATCTCTACCTTATTAAAGGTTGGGACCCTTACATTTGAGGATCCCAACTTACCAAACCATGTCTACAAACTTGATAAGGCGCTCTATGGGCTCAAACAAGCCCCACGCACGTGGTATGAGCACCCTAGAGAGTTGTTGTTTGATAGTGGGTTTGAGGTTGGGAAAATCGATCCCAATCTTTTTACTAAGAAGGTCAATGGGGAGATTTTTGTATGCCAAATATATGTTGATGCTATTATCTTTGGCTTGTCTAACGAAGCTTTTAATGATGAATTATCAAAGCTTATGACTAATAGGTTCCGGATATCTATGATAGGGGAGTTGAGAGTATTTCTTGGTTTTGAGGTCAAGAAAGTAAGAGGAGGAACATTCTTAAGCCAAGCCAAGTATACTCAAGATATTCTCAAAAGATTCAACATGAAAGATTTAAATGGAGCTCCTACTCCCATTGCAACAAAGACTCATCTCGAAATAAATCCAAATGGTAAATATGTGGATCAAAAGGTATACCGGTATATGATTGGTTCTTTGCTTTACCTTTGTGCATCTAGACCCGATATTTTGTTGAGTGTAGGAGTGTGTGAAGATATCAAGCGGCTCCTAAGAAATCCATTTGATAGCGGTCAAGATAATCTTTCGATATTTGGTTCATACCCCACACTATGGTCTTTGGTATCCTCGAGGGTAAACATTTGCTCTCTATGGATACACGGACTCAGATTGGGCTGGTGATACGGATGATAGAAAATCAACATCCCGAGCTTGCCAATTCCTTGGTAGGTCCTTGGTATGTTGGTCTTCTAAGAAGCAAAATTGTATATCTCTCTCCACCATCGAAGCCGAGTATTTGGCAGCTGCTAGTGCTTGCACCCAATTGCTATGGATGAGGCAAACTTTAAAGGAATACGGTGTCCATTGTGACAAAGTGCCTCTTCTATGTGACAATGAAAGTGCTATCAAGATTGCTTACAACCCGGTGGATCACACAAGGACCAAGCATATTGAAATTCATCATCACTTCATTAGAGATGATGTTGCTTGAGGTGATATTGAGCTATCATATGTGTCCACCAAAGACCAACTTGCCAACATCTTCACGAAGCCACTTGATGAAGAAAGGCTTTGTTATTTGAGGAATGAACCAAATATCATAGATTCAAGGAGCTTGACTTGATCACCATGCATATTCACATATGTTTTGACTCTTATTTGGTTTAGGTGTAGGCATGGAGTTAGGGGGAGTGCGGTCCTAATACATTGGACTATCCCTCCCTCCATAATGCCAAAATTAAGAAATTCAATTCTCTTAATGTCATTTTGGGATATGTGAGCTTCATTGATGAGTAGTGGCTATGAACCCAAGGATAATTCTTCGTGGTGTCATTCCTCAAACTCTTACATGGTGGCCTCGGCCGCCGCCCTCTTCTTATTGAAGAGTTGGCTCTTGGTTCGTGTCTGTTTGGAGCTTTCTTGAATATTTTTGTGGATTTCTATGGTTCTTATTGATTCTTCATACTATGTCATCTTAACCCAAGCCTATTCCTGTCCTAAAAACACTCTCTCTCTCATATATATCCCCAAAAACAAAACCTAGAGATTTTGGTGGAGGAGGACCGGATTCTCCAGTGCGCTCGCACAGGAGTCTCCGGTGTAGACCGGATTCTCCGGTCCAGATGGTTTTTGGCCACTTAAAGGGGGGTATGAGGTGAACTGAAACAGTCAGTTTCATTCATCCACCCCCGTCCCCCACTCTTAAACCCATCGCCCTCCTCCAAAACTCCTCCCCGGAGGTCAAGAAGCCCCCGGGATCCGCCGTGCCGCCGGCCAGCCTCCTCCTATCCTCCATTCGGTCATTCCCACCGGTGGAATCTCTCCCATGGATAGATTTGGTACCTCTCCTCCTCTTTTTCTCCTAGGGTTCATCCCTTGATTTGTTTTTGAGGATTGGTGTTGTTTTGTCCATTGGAATCACTTGTATGCGTGCACGCTGGTACATTAGTCTTGTTGCCTTGCCCGATCTGTTAGAATGACCCCCTCAAGCAGCCTCCCAGTTCATGCTCGAGCCTCCCGACCGGAGATTCCGGACCCTTGGCCGGAGACTGTGGTCCAGGCCGGATACTCCGATCCACAGGACCGGAGACTCTGGTGTGAGCTACGGAGACTCCGGTGTGGGGTGAATCAAACAGGTTCAGCAATGTTTCAAGGCTCTTGTGCTGCATCTATGGGACATATATGCTTATATCTATTCTATCTCCCTCATTGCTTTTCACAGGTGTTGGTTCTCGTTGTCCTCCTCGCACTAAGTCCTCAACAAGTTGGGCTAATCCGTGGTTTGATGAGTTAGAAGGGCAGTATGTAGTGCCACCATCCAACCGGAGACAGCAAGCCCGTGATGCAGCATACATGAGGAGGGAGCAGGAAAAGGCTGAGCAAGAGAATCATGCCAAGAGGGCAAAGTATGACAATCCTCAATCTTTGGCCCACATGTCAAAGAATGAGTACCGCAAGCTACAGAAGACTGATTTCTATGCATTTCCTCGCACCAGTGAAGATCCATGCTATCGGAGGAGGGAGCAAGCAGTTTTCATGAGAGACATTTACAACATGCTCAAGAAGTCACCTGTGTGCCCCCAGAAGTATATGAGTGTTAAACAGATGAGGACCAGCTCCTACTTCCTTGATGCACTATGGATTAGTGAGAAGTTGGGGCTATTCAACTTGATGGAGCTTCGTGAAGACTACAATATCACCCTTGTGCGGCAGTTTTACGCCACAGTTGTGTTTGGGTCTGACCAAGCTAGGACCATGACTTGGATGACTGGAAACACCCGCTGCTCTGCAACTTTCTATGAGTTTGCTGATATCATCTTTGAGACCTTCCATGGTGTGTCCACTCCTTTTGGGTTGCGCATGTACTCAGCTGCTCTTGGGGAGAACAAGAGAAGGCTTTCCCCTCTGTATGGCAGCGACGGTGTTGTAGGAGGGTCCAAGGGACTCAATCCCCTCTACAATATGATGTTGAGGATATTCCGACATACCATTTCACCAAGTGCTGGAAATGATGATGCCATTAGATGTGGACTGGTCAACTTACTATAGCATAGTCACGAGATTCACAATGATGGCCCCGAGGCAGATACAAATCCTATTGATGTGATGGATTTCATATTTGAGGAGATGTTCCATGTCATTCTGTACAAGAAGTCTCCTCCATATGAACCACTTGTCATGAGACTCATCAACTCCAAGGATCACGGTTCCCCACTTGTCATGGCTCCCAACCTTACCGCGCACACTCTAGTATCACTACAACAGAAGGGGCGCATGGGGCATCCTCCTAGATGCTCCTATGGAAATGAGGAGGATGAGATCACTGAGACTGCAAGGGTCCCCTCTCCTAGTAGGGATCGGAGGAAGAGTGCCTCCAATGCACCTCTACCTCCCATGACATGTGACTATGTACATGAGAGGGTCAAGAAGGCCTCATTCTGGGAGAGGAACCTATGTTGCATGAATGTAGACATCCGCAAGAAACAGCATGCCTCCTACAAGAGCAACCGCCACATAGAGACACTCCTCAAGGAGATTAAGGCTCTGGGTGAAGAGGATGATGAGGAAGTACAGGATGAGAATAATGATGAGCATGGCGCTCAACAATCCACTGAGTCAGACTACACTCTTCCGTTTGGGGCATGGAATGCCCAATAGGACAGCTTGGTGGACTTGAAGACCTTTTCTGATGTCACTTCTGGATATGGGTACCAGGGAACCTCCTCTTCTCGCCCTCATGGCAAAGGACCTGCAGCTCCAGATGGTGATGAGGACCAGGACATGGCTGAGGAGGATGAGGATGATGATGACAAGGACTACTGATTCCTTTGGGGCTGCACACCGGAGTATCCGGTCTGCACACTGGAGTCTCTGGTCTGACTTTTCTCCAACGGTCAGAAAACGGTTTTGTGGAGGGGGTTGCTTATAAATAGATCACCATATCACCTTCCTCCAGCGGCTCGACCCACTCAAGAACACTACCCCCATTTGAGCCACCAAATCAACAAGATCTCTTCGTCCAACCATCCAAAGTCATTGATCTTTGGAGAATCGAAGGAGGAGGCCTTGATCTACAGCTTCACCAAGAGAGATCTTCATTTCCCATTCATTCTCTTGAGGGCCCCCATGCTCTAGTGTTTCTTTGGAAACCCTAGCTTTTGATTTGGTTCTTACAAGCTTGTCTTTGATTGTTTGACATCTTGCTTGTATTTGGGAGCCTCCAATTAAGTTGTGGATGCGTGCCCCGAACTTGTTGTAAAGGTGCCGGCTTCCACCTCGAAGGTTGCCGATATAGTGGAAGAGGTGAATCGAACCCTTTGGGGTGAGGATCATCAGAGAACAAGGGAAGCCTCTCGTGGCTTGAAACCACCCCCTCTCCAAACATAGAAGTACTTCCCCTCAAAAGGAAGGAACTACGGAAACAAATCATTGTGTCTCCGCGTCCACCACTTTGGTTACTTCTATCCTTTACCGCACTTTACTTTACTTGTTCTTGCTTGGTGTTGTGCTAGTTGGTGCTAGTTTGACATATATGTAAATTCACCTTAGTTGCATAATCTAGAGAATTAACCTTTCTTGTCAAACCCTAATTTGAGAAAGAAGAAAATTTGAAGTATCACCTATTCACCCCCACCTCTATGTGCACATATGATCCTTTCATAAGCCATTCTAACTCCCACTCATCCATGATGGTTTTGTAGTCAAGATAATAATATTTTCTGCATATCTTATCATCTTGCCTACTTTGGCAGAAGCTCACATCTATATGTTACCCCTCCCCCTTGACCAACTCTTTGCATAGTTATGATCTACTAATCATGTCCTATCAATCCCCACTCCACTTGTTTCCATTGGATCTCTATGCTTCTTAAACCCACAAGGTTTATGACGCATCTTGATGTATTTGTTATGGCATCCTTATTTCCAACAAAGTTTGCCATCTCTTCTAGACCACCTCAAATATATCCAATCCACAACTCTTGTGGCCATGATCACCTATATAACTTGATCTAGATATCCATCTATCCCTTGTACCAAGGTGAACTATGATCTCACTAATCCAACCATGTTTTGGTGGCATGAAAATAACAAAACCCTAGATTCCCTAAAATCTAGTTTCTTACCATTTCACCAAAACCATTCAAAACCCAAGTGGACAATGATGTATGAATCAAGTTTACATCATCTACTTTGGATATGATCTTTTTCTAAATAATTTCCATAATGATTTAGAGCCTAAAACTTTTTAAATTATTTTTCTGGCAAAATCCTCCAAACCTTGTCCATAAAGACAAGTTTGTTCTTCTCCACATCACCTTGCCAACTCAAGGCATGCCTGATGCCTATATGTTATATCCCATCTCTCCAACCCAAAATAAATATTTTTGAGATCCTTTATTATTTCTTTTTGTCCTTTCTCTTAAATGGCAGGAACAAGAAATAATTCCTTAAAAATACTTTCGCATTTCAATAAATTCCAATAAAATTCTCCGATGTGTGATATGGTATTTGGGACCATATCACATCAAAAACAAACCTTAGCCAATGTAAAAATATCAATTGACCTTCTAGAAACAACTTTTGCAATTCTTGAATAAATGCTTTTAAATGGGTTTGTAATCATTATAAAAATTCCAAATAAATCTTGAAGAGATGATTTGACCTCCTCTATCTACCAGTACCTTTTTCCCCACTTTCCTCAATGCAATTTTTCAAACTTCCTGCACAACCATTGTTTGGATCACTTTTGCTAATCAAGATTTGTTCAAATAAAAACCATACAAACCCATATCAACTAGATCAAGCCAGGCTTTCCCAGCACAACCCCACCCCCTCCTGGTCGTGCATTGTAGCCAAGCTACTGTAGCACACCCCTCTTTTGTCATTAGTGCTTGGATGAGAGAGAGAGAGAGAATTTGTTAGTACCAACTTTGAAAATATCTACACCCAGCCCTCCCTTGTCCTCTCTAGTCGTATGCAGGCCCCACACCCCTTTCTCCACCATCCCTCTCCCACAATTCCTGGACAGCACCTCTTCCCAAGCTCTCCATGCACAAAGTGCACCATGAACCCATCTAGCTCGGGTTAAATGCCCACAGGCCACCCCAGAGCCTCCCTACGCCCTAATTCTCCCCCTCTGCTCCCCACTCACCTCCCTAGAGCATCTCTCCCCCACGCCTCCTCTGCGGTGACCCAGCATACCACTGCATGATGTAGTATACTATAGTTGTTGACATAACACTAATGAAACACCATTCACTAGTAGTACATCCCTCAGAGTGGTACAACAGAAACACAGCAGGTCCAAAACATGGCTAAGGTTACAACTCACTTTGTACACAAAATCCAAACAACACTCTAAGTTAAAGAGAGAGAAATGAACTTCTTACAAAGAAGAATCAGAAATAAACAACTCAAAAACTATCATACTATTAAGACTAGTATTTTAACTAATGGTCTGGCATTGCTTCTATTGCAATACGCTACAGAAATAGGTTCCATGGCTAGATATTATATTCCTATCTAATCAGTAACTTCGTCTTCACTTTAGTTGATGTATATGTTGACTTGCTTGTCTTCATTGAAGAGCATTAGCTTTTGATGATGATTACTAGGGCATATCTTGATGTAGATGTCGTCTTAATGGCTTCAGAATCTAGCAAGGGTTAAGAAGATACGTTGAGTATGAGGGTACTCAGCAAGTTCACTAGAAAATGAGTGTTTGATGCACTATATCCATAAGCCATAAACCATAGGTCGTAGGCAATGCAAGTTTTGGTAAACATTTCTTCAAAGGTTGCTTTTATTCTGAAAAGCTATGTCCGTCAGCCTTCACGGGTTTACCAGAACTTTCATGGAGTTCCTTTCCCGCCGCGTTCGTAGCTCCTTCCCGGAACAGGGAGTAACAAGTTATAGTTCTTACACTCTGCAGAGGTGTGTCACTTGACCCATGAGAGATCTTAGTTTTGTTGCACATCCGAGTTATAGGCTCGTTCACACTTCCTTGGTGTGAGGCCCAGACTAAGATCCAAGCCAATCACTGCCTTCTCTGCGACCCCTCATGTCTCCTTGGTGTACGCTAGCCCACCTATTAAATTACGGCAATTGGTAGTACAGACCTTTCAGATGCCGGAACTATCGTTGGACGTTGAGGGTTCCCACCCATATGCTGCATATCCTCTACGAATTAGCAATTAATATGCATGCTACGAGTGATAAAAGCCACGACCCGCACATCCGGATCCATACGAGAGGGAAATATACAGCTCATTTCTCCGTCCCATTCCAAATCTCATGGTCAACGTGTAATATACGGCGCAAGAATCAATGACGACATTGGTTGTTAAATCCTAGGTGATATAATCATGTGCAATGGTATTCCAACTGCCAGACTTAATAGATTAGCTGATCACCCTGGATCAGTAACCAATAATTCACATTATCATAAAAAATAGTGTTTTCTGACTTTTTTGAAATGCAGGTGATGACAACACTGGATTTGCAAAATAATTTATAGAAAATAATCAAAGGACATGAGCAAGTGTGAACTTGCCTTTTGTGATTGCAAGATTATGCACTCACGGTCTTCGAGACAATATAAGATCCAATATCTGAAATCAGCATCATTGGTCCGATAAGGACTAATGTTTAAAGAAGCTGGATGCTTTTATGCATAAGTAATGTAATGCAAGTTGATAAACTCGAATTCTGGGGATAGCGTGGTTTTAGGTTTTTTGATATTGGAATTGGTTTCTTTAGAATGTGTTTCCCTTTTAGATTAGTTTCTTATTTGTGCCTCTTATTAAGACTTGTAAGTGTGTGTGAACCCAACATACAATTATAATATCATAAAACAATGAGATACACACAAATGTGAAATTCTACTCAAGATTGCTTACACTAATAGTGTTTATCTTCAAATTTTACTTTACAAGTAATGCCACTTATAAAGAACTTAAGTGTTATCAATCCAAAGTATACAAGTAAAGTATAAAGTAATGTGATTACGATTAATTTTCATCTATTGACTGAGGTGGCAAAACGAATAACTTTTGAAGAAAGATTTTTTTATTGAGGTTTAAACAATCTTTGTGGTTAATCAAATGTGGTCGATGTTGTTTGTGCTTGCTGGAATAGTTTTGTTTTGAGATGCTTTATAACTTAATTATAACATACCAAAGTTAACTATAACACATAACAAAGTCTTTATCATAATATTTAAAATATTGTAGACTAAAGTTAACTTTAAAAACATAGATGGATTTAAGGTATATTGCTTATGATAATTGTACTTTGTTCACTTCATAAGGTTCCTTTAAAGTTAACTAGGAATGGTATTACTTTTATTTGGTATTATGGTTTCTCAAGATTATAATAGAATAGAATCATTTATGTTTTTATAAATGAGTGGTTATGGTTTGTAATCAAGGTAATAATATTACTTAACTACTTATGAATTCACTATAGTGCTTTGGTATGTTGATTAACTTGTGGTTAAAGTAAAGGAATAGGTTTTATTTCACTATAAATTATTCTTGGAGATTTTATATTGCATAAGGATCCTTTTATAAAATAATCTACACTTATGGTTGAAGGATAATTCAATAAAATTGAATTTAAAATGTGTTAAAATATTTTAACTTCATACTATCAATATTTAGGACTAATACTATTTATTAAACTCAATTGTCTAATTTTATAAATATGAGAAACTTTTATTTACCTTTATATGAATTATCAACTAAGAAAATAGATTTATATTCGAGTTATTAAAGTGTTTAAATTTTTATTTACCTCAAAAGTGGAATATTATATTTTTAACATGTAGGTATTATTGTTGTGATCATTTTGGTATATTACATTTATTTTGTGATCTACAATTAATAAGATATGATTTTTATAAGCTTTATTACTTCATAAATACTTAATAAATAATAAACATTTAATTAGGTGAAATAATAATGCATGATTATAGTTCTAAATTATTGTTCGTATTTTTCTAAGATTTTTGGTATTTTATTTATATTTTTATCATTTACCATTATTAAAATATGAATTATCAAAGTTTTATTACTTTAAAAACCTTTATTAAATAATGTTTATTTAAATAATTAACATAATAATGTTTGACAATAGTTTAATGTTATAGATTTTATTTTTCTGAAAATTTTCATATACTAAACATGTTTTTCTGAATTATAGAACAATAGTTATTGAATTTCTAAGGTTAAATCATTTTATTTAATTTCTGGAATTAATAAACTAAATAGTTTATGATGTAATGCTGATGTCAGCATGGGGTGAAAGGTTTTTCTCACCAGGTCTATTCTTACCCCCAGTCACTGACTAGTGGGGCTTATGCCACGTCATATCCATAGTTTTAATTTATTACAAAAATTAATAACACAATTTATGAAATGATAAACAAAATCGATTATGACATCAGCGTGATGTCACGCTGACATTATCCAAGGATGATCCTCAGATCGTGGTTTGATCTTCGGATTGAGGGCATGCGGGCACGCGGGGTTGGTTGCATTCGACTCAGTTCTCAACGTTGAGCCTCATAGTGGTTGCGCCGCTCGGGAATGGTCACCGGAGTTGCTCCGGAGACGACCTACTGCCGTGGCCGACAGTGGTGCACGGTGCGACGACGAATTATGATGAAATAAAGTGATTGGAGAGTACTAGAAGATCCAGGAGCTCACCCTGATGACGATGGAGAGGTCGAGGAGGCATGGGGAGGCGTGACGACGACGAATCGACGATAGTGGTCACGACAGCCGATAGAAGATGACACTCGATTCCGCCTGATTCACAGCGCGCCAGCTTCCATGATTGGTCCTAGGCGAACAAGGACATGACAGAGCTTATAACGGTGGCTTCCGCGAGTCAAGGGGATGTCAGACATGGCCGGAACGACGAACACCGGTGAGCTAGGGTTTCGGGTGAGGGAGATAGGGAGGTCTAGTGGGCACGAGAGAAGATGAGATAAGTATGAGAGGATAGAGGAGGACGCGGCGGTCTTATCTACACCTCTCAGGGTCGGCGGCGAGCATCATGGCGGTCGGATTTTGATGACGACGGCGGACGGCATCGACGATATGCACGCAGGTGCCTGTGTGCGTGAGGATGACGACGACGATAACTTTGCAGAAGACCCCCTAAGCTTCTTCGAAACAAACCGGCGGTCCCTAGCAGGGCCCCACCTGTCAGCCAAAGAGGAAAGCTAGCTGGACTGATTGTTGGGCCATTACTGGGCCGTTGTCTGCTGCGCGTGAGTAGCAGATAGAGAGGTGAGGTAATGGGCCTCGAGCCAGATTCTAGGCTAGGTAATTTCTTTATTTTCTTTATATAAGTCCTTTTCTTTTTAATATTTTGTAATAACCTTTGTTATGAATTTAATCTACATATCATACCATAAACTAATTAAAGGATGTATTACTATTATTTCATGAGATTTGATTCTTATTAACTTATAGTATTAAAGAAACTTTTATATGGTGATCCTTCATTATTATATGATACATAAAGTTTTAAGGAATTTAATATGATTAATATTATTCTCATGAATTTAGTAAATAGCAATGTATGTATTTTATTATAACTAACATAGTAATTAGGTTTGAATGGTAAATTCTTACCATAAGTCTTAGGAGATTTAATATTCTCATATTTCTTTTATTTATATGAATAAATATTATTGGTTAAGACATATTGTTTTTATGTTGGTGATCAAGAATGATATCACCTTTTAAAATATAAAGTTATTTTCTGGAGTGACTTAAGGAAAAGAATTGATAAAGATAACTCATAAGCACATATGGTTATGATAATTGGAAATTCCAAAGATGTGCTTAAGTGATTTGCGATAGGAAAATAGTCCAATAAAGCATTGTGGGAATAAGATGATAAATCAATCATTTGAAATGGATATTAGGTTTGGTTATAGAATTAAGGTTGCATGTTTACCAAGAATTCCTATCTTCCATATTTCATAATTCTTGACTTCTTAAAGAATTCCTTTCCTAGATATACTACTCCTTCATATTCATCATCATGTGCTAACATGATGAGCTTTACTTCACAAGAATATTCTATCCACCTTTTATTCTTATAAATCCATTTCTAAATCCAATGAGCTTGACACTAAAGCTTTCATAATCTTCTCATATCCATACTTGGTTATATCAACTACTCTACTGCTGATAATCTCCAATCCAACAGATGATTACATCTAACTCCATTCATACACTTCCATAATCATCCACCACTAATATTACTCTAGTAGATGTATATATCAAACTACTCTCCTCAAAAGTTTACTATTCTTTAAGAGGAATAACACTTCTTCAATAACTCCATGCTACTCTAGCTTCAGCTTAATTATACTATCTTATCTTTACTTGATTCCAATATCTTATACCCAACTTCACATTATAACATGGTGACTTGTCACGGCTAACCTAGAATAACATATCTATACTAGGGTTCAATCGTGTTCTATCCACCAATGTCATTTATACTTGATATAAGCATTCAATCTTGGTGACTAAAGCATGATCATTATAATCCATTGATCCTTTATGGTTTAGGTTTCCAGTTGGCTAATCAAGGCTTTCATTCATACAACATTACAGTTGTATTATAATTATATTCTGTTTATCTCTATTGGACTAAGAGATATGATTCATTGACTATACACACTTTATCCAATAGGATTACTCCTATTAACTAACTTCAATATTCATCTTTGTAATCTTTACCTCAGATACTCTTCTATCATTTCAGGAGTGAGTTAACTCCATCAATAATCCTCTTGATTTAATTCTCTTCCAACACTCCCATCATATAGATGCCATTTAAAACTAGTATTACTATTTACCTATTCTTATTTTGTAGAGTTCTCAACCTTCAATGAGGTTGATCCCTCATGTGTTTACAATGCTAGTCCCTGGATCAATAGCTAGCATCCACAGTTAAGATGTAATATCAAGAAACAAAGGTCATAATATAACTTTATAACCAGAAATAACATAATTTTATTACATCTTACATAGCTCATTTGGCTATTACATTACATTGCAGCGGAATAACTAAGTATGGGTCCTTCATCTTCAATATGCCACAGGCAGATGTTGGTTGTAGACTTTGTAATCCTAAACAATCAATCTTCTCTAAAACAATCAAACCTGCAACATACAAGTTACAGCCACAAAGGGTCAATACATTTGAATTGTATTGGCAAGTGATACTATGGTAATATAGTGGAGTCTAACATCTATATGCATTTGGCTAAGTGGAGTTGAGGCTTGCATTGCTCAAAATAGATTTTTCCTTAACCTTTGAAAATACTAAGTTTTTCCTTTGATAAAAATCATTTTTCTCAATCAAAGATTGAAGATCCTTTACAAGGCATCTCTCAATCAAAGATTGAAGATTTCAAACAACCCTTGTTCAAACCTCAAGTTTTAACTTAGAAATTTGAATGATGAGATTCTTGATTGCTTCCATGTCTTGATGCTCAAATTGTCCTTTACCAGGGACATGGCTAAGTACTTAGATTTTACACTCTGCAGAGGGACTGCACTTTCCCCACAAGACTTGGTTTCCCAAGACAAGATCTTTCAGAAGCCTTCCCTTAGACCAAAATGGACGCGTTCCAACCTATCAAACACTACCACCCACTGTCCATATGGCTAAGTTCTTGCAACCTATATGATCATGGCAGAGCCCATATTGCCAAGTGGTTGCACTTGAAGCTTCTCAACATTTGACATCTCAAATATCTTTATTCCTGGGTGGCCATCCACAAGTGAGATACACAAGCCAAGTCCATGGCCTTGTGAACCACTCAACCAAAAACCACCAAGCAATCCCATTCCACCCAGGTGATTCATTAACTTAGTTGTTTTATTAAACAAAACACAAGTCCTCAGACTTAGAATATTTTTCCATAGTGTGAATATATATATTCCACCCATGTTTTCTATTAGCTAGGCTAAGATGGATAGCAGTAGGAATCTTAACTTAGGAAAATCCTACTAAGGATTTATCTACTAGGTTTTCCTATAGCAAGGTTTGTACTTAGCAAAATCCATGCAAGTTTTACTTAGGAAAATCACTAATGCATAGTGAAAGTAATGGGACAAAAAGATATGAAGCATCACTTGCCTTTTTGGTAGAGGGTATAGGTTCACTCCTTGTCCTTGCGACAATCACACTCTTCAAGTCACTACAAATCAATCAAGCAAGGCACAAGTTCAATCTACCAATCAAGCAAAACAACACATAAAATCATAGGACCAAGATAATGCATGCAAGCATGCCAAGCTTTGTTTTGTTTGAAAAAGTGGTTCCTAATGGGTCATAAACATTTGAAAACACCTAATGGTCATTTTGGTAAAGTGGCAATGTCATTTGCAAAAGGTTTTCATTTCCTAAACCATTTTCAAAACAAAGTATTATTTTATGTGGTGTAGAAATATTTTTACTAAGGCATTAATCCATAGGGTTTACCAAATATGTTTTCAAACTATAAAACTTCGTGTTTGGGGTCAGAGAGTTTAAAACAAAACATTTTCCAAAGGTTTTCTTCCAAAACCGTTTTTAATAAATAAACTATATTTCTATTTGACTAGAAATGGTTTTAAATCAAAGAATCATTCTTTTCCTTCACCAAATACATTTTTGAATCTACTAAGTGTTTCCTATGGTCAGTAGGTTCAAAATACACCTTTTGCCAAAGATTTTATCCCCAAATTCATTTTTAAACAATTTTCACAACCTTAACAAGCATACAAATGTTTCTGCAAAAACAACCATTTTTCCAGAAGCTTTTTGCTAAGCAAAGGGCATGGTTGGCTAGGTCTTGTTATCCTGAATCCAATGACATAAAATTTGTAATTTTTGGACGTGTGGATCCAAAGTTACAAGGGTTTGAAGTTTGTAAATAAATCTGATTCACAAATTCTTTTAAACAGATTCTATTGCCACGCGGCAGTATCTTACTGGACGGTACCGCTTCGCGCGGATCAGCGTTGAGGTGCATTGGATCTAATCGATCGCACGGTTCTGGAAGCATACCTCTTCGGCGTTTAAGTGACCTAATCCTGTTCGCCCGATCTAGATCTAACGGACCAAAACAAATGGCCATTAACTGGCGGCGCTGCGCGGCTGTGCGCGGCAGCGACGGGCAGACGGCGGCGGCGCTGGTGAAATAGGAAGCGAGTGGGGAAAAGGAAGTGCTCACCGAGTTCGTGAGGACGAGGTGGTGCTCGTCGTGTGCTCGACGTGGCAAGGGGCACACGAGGTTTGCGGCAATTCCTCACCGGAGCTTGCTACAGCGATAGACGGCTCTGGACGTGGTCGGGGATGTTGCTGTGGTCCAAGAGAAGGCAAACGAAGGACTGGGTTAGATGCGCAAGGCCAAAGCAAGGATGTTCGCGTGATCGAGACAACGCGGGGCGGTCAGTGCTTACCGGGGAAGGTCGTCGGAGAGGTTGCAGACGGCGGCGTCGTTTAGAGCTTGTCGTAGCCGACGCTCTGGGGCGCCCGCGGTTGAGAGGAGGGTGCTGGGAGATGCGTCTGGGAGTGGGGTAGCTGCTAGGGTGCTCAGGGAGGCACGGGGTGGTGTGTACTGGCCTGAATTGGTCGGAGACGGTGGTCGGAGCAGAGGGAGTACTAGATCGATTAGTGGCAGCCTCGGGGCAGAGAGGGAGAGGCGACAGAGGCGAAAGGCGGAGAAGACGCTGGCGCTTAATAGCGTGCAGTCACGGCGAGGTTTAAGGCGTGGCATTATGACGAATTGAAGCCGCGAGATTTCTGCAGGAAACGGCGACGAGGGAGGGGAGAACTGGTCACGCGGGTGAGGAGGATGAACAGTAGAGGTGGGGTCTACCGGTCAGTGGAAAAAGAAACGAGAGGGAGGTCCACCGGTCATACTCAGTGCGGGTTAGGAACGAGGTGCGAATCGTTTTCTTACGGGGAGGGGAAACTGGGCCTATTGGGCTGCTGGGTTGGATTGCCCTCTTTCTTATTTTTTTCTGTTTCTGGAACTTTTTCTTTTTCTATTTCTATATTCTGTTTTGAATTTCAAACAAACAACCAAGGTTCAAATCAATTCAAACCATTCAAACAACTCAAACTATTCACCACGCTAGTAAAGAGTTTTTGGCTCTGTTTACCAACATAAACCAAATCCCAAAAATAAAATAATATTTTTATTCTTTTTAGGACCATTCATTAATTAAATAAAATGGTTCATTAGTTATTTAATAAAATAGGGTTTGATTTAATTAATAAAATTTCCATTTGAAATCCAAATATTTTCAAATTCAAATCAGTAGGTTTTATTTGAGAGTAAGGAATACTTGGGAAGCTTGTTTAAAACAAAATAACATTTTTGTTATAAGGTCCATTAATAATTAAATAAGGTGGGCCTTAGTTATTAAATCAAATAGGATTTGTTTTGTTAAAAACTTTATTTTGAAATCTAAAATAAAACCAAAACACTTCAGTAGGTTTTATTTGAGAATATAAAATACTTAGAAAACTTATTTTAAATAAATAAATAAGTTTTGATGTTTTGAAAATAGTAAAACCTTTATTACTAAAACTTGGATATTTAAATCCTTTTTATTTTATTTTAAATAAACCTCTACTATTTTAATCAAAGCAAAACCTTTTGTTTCCAAGTCTTGGCCAAGGTTTAATTTGGTTTTATAAAATAATATTTATTTATAAAACTTCTAATTCCTTTGAGAACCAAAATCTTTTATTAAAGATCCAAAATAGTAACACCAAAATATTTTATTTTCCTTTAAATGCTTTAACTTGTTAAATCCCTTTAGGATTTAATTGTTCAAAATAGGTTTGAAGATTCCTATTGGAATTCAAAAAGTTTCTTCTGGTCTTGAAAAACAATAAAGTTTTATTTTATTCATTTATTTTTCACATTACAAGATTTGGAAAATCTTGGGATGTGACATACTTCTTTCTTTATATGACTTAGGTGAATGCTAAGATAAGGACAAGAGTTGATAGATCAAGAATTGATAGATTAAGAATTGGTGAATCAATAGTTGATTACTCAACATTGATGAACAACAGATATTAGAATATGGTTCAGTAGAGATGGTAAGGATTGATGTGGAAAGAAAGATATATGGTGAATAATCTTGACTTTGTTTCTTTCCTACTCAATACAACAAAGACTTAAGGTCAAGTATTACCATGATACTCATGGTAGAGATATATAAGATTAAGATAGGTCAAGATTTAGTTATTAAATTCTTGTTTCTTGAGTTTTATTCTAAACTTGGTATTCATGAGTTATTGTAATGAATACTACATATGATCACTTAAGGATCAAATTATAATCATTAATCAATGTGTTATGGTTTAATTTTATTAATTTGATCTACCCTTAGATCAACCCTCCTTTAGCCAAAATAAGGTTTTAGCAAAGGTCATATTGAAACTTATCGCAGTAAACTTGATGATCTACTTCAATTCCATCAAGTTGAGAGAAGCTTCAATCACTTTGACCAGTTTTGTTCAAAATCGCGAAAATTATTCGGATTTTCTATGCATGAATGCAATGCACACAACTTTGTTCAGCTTATTTCTAAGCTCTAATGCTGGGATGTTACATCCTCTATCCTGGCCAAGAGAAGAAGAAGGAGGTCCTTCGGCCTTGCTCAAAACTAGAGTGTAGCTCCCCCTCTCCTTCCCCTTCTCTCCCTGCATGTGACCAGGCCACGCTCCCCTCCTCCTTCTGATGCTAACGGTGCCCCTTATGTTGACATGCATCAGCCCCTGGAGCCACTTCGTCGAGCTCCGGCGAGCTCCCTTCGGCCACCACCACGCGAGCCGCATCCCGACGCCAATCCCAGCCTCGCCGCCCCTCTTTGGACTCACAGTGGTGCACCGTGTCTCCATAAACCCTCTCCGGCCCTCCTCCACCCTCAGGTGAGCTTCCTTGTCGCACCACACACTCTGCTAGGGTTTCCGCCCGTCGGCGGCGGCGCGAGGTAGGAGAAGGCTCGTGGTCGTCGATCGGGACTTGATCCGACGGCCAAAGCTACCCTATACCCCTCCGCGGTTCCCGGGTCGCTGACAGCCTGACCCCACTTGCCAGGTTCGAAGGGGTGCTGCCCGCGCGAGATCCTTCCCCGGGTGGGCCGAATTCTCCCACGCGGCCCATCTCCCGTATGGATTTTGCCTAGATCCAGAATTATGGCCATCTGGTTTAAATAATTTTGAAAATAAAAAGGGCCTAAATAATTTTATATATAATTTTTCAAAGGTACCTAAGTCTCCACTCTAACATGTAGACTTGGTTCTGGACCAAAATATTGTATAAATAAATCTTAGAAAATAAAATAGCCACATGTGTTCCTTCTACAAATAAATGCTTCCAGAGAGTTTGGTAATTCCAAATGGCATGACCCCAATTGTTACTGAAGGAGATTAGCCATACCTTTCATGTCGCACTAGCCCCACATGAAATGGCTTCCTGGTTTTCCATTATTAAAAATAACAAAAAAAGAGCATTTATGCCTTTATAAAATTATCTAGGAAAAACCACAAATGGTTTTGAACTGATTCCAACTCTTTGGACTAAACTATTCCGTGCATGGTTTATTCACAAATAAAACCACAAATGGTTTAAGCATCTAATGAATTTTGATGAACTAAACTATTCTGTGCATGGTTTATTCACTAATAAAATCACTACAGTATGTCTACTAATCCAAAAAGGTTGATTCTAATTTCTGCAGAATGGAATTTAAAATTCCTAACACGTGTCCTTGGAATCACATCAAAAGCTGATGTAGAATAAATATTATGATAAATACAAATCTCATCTGGAACTGCCATTGGAAATTTCCTGAGGGCATTATGTTAATTATTTTAAGTTGATTCCAAGACCTCTTGAATCAGTCCACCAAATACTACCTAATCATCCAATGAATTAATTTTTGGAGCTGCAGAATTTGTCAGGTGAATTAATTCCTAAAACTAGAGTTT
Source organism: Avena sativa (assembly GCA_916181665.1). Lineage (NCBI taxonomy): Eukaryota > Viridiplantae > Streptophyta > Magnoliopsida > Poales > Poaceae > Avena > Avena sativa. The sequence continues at coordinate 137,145,905 of OV702295.1, forward strand.
TATCCACGATAAAATCAATGAAAATTGATACAATAGTGAAACCACTTTTTGTTGGATTCATTTTATCAATACCTATTTGATGGTATTATTTTTATACAATGGTATCATACAGATCAAGCCCTTGGTCAAAAACCCCTCTCTTAGGTAGTTCCTAGACTATAAATCCAACAGGATCTTTTTTCCAATGCCTCCAAATCCTTTTACCAATCTAATCTAATCCAACTTCAACACCTTACCAATGTCTATCATGTGAATATACTTTGCTTGTTGTATGGTTTGAGGCTTGTATGCATTCTATTGATGGTGGTATTGTTTGTTTGCATGTATGATGGATAACGGCGATAGTTCCGATTGTGTGACGCTGAGAAGAAGAAAGCATCGGGTTGATCTTATTATTATTGGTATTAGCACTATTGAATTTCTGGTTGTCTAGCGCCATCAAGGGACATCTCGCTGGTTACAGGCATGCCACCATTCATGAACTTCTATATTGACCTACTCCTTTTTTATCAATTGTATTATATCTCATTTATGAACTTCACGGTTAAATGCATGGTTTGTTTCAATTAAAAAGGCATGAGTAACTTGGCTCATCCAAGTTATGGATGAGTGTCCATTAGGACACCTATACTATTCACACCTATCTTTACCCTTTAGATCGAGGCTAATATGCTTAGCATCTTCCCTCTTGGAAACTATGGGTTTTTCAATGATAAAACTATTTTGGGTTTTACCCTACTACCAAGTTTTCAATATAAAACCCTTGGAAAGAGGCATCGTTTCTGATTAAAGGTTTTACTAACGAAGATATGAGGAGGATAAAGAGAAAGTCGTGCAACAGAAAGAGAAGGAATGGGTTACTCGAGTCTTTTACTGGAACAATTTATCAGTGCAACCACATTACTCTGTGTGTGACTCAGGGCTTAACTCGTAGTTTGTTTTCCTTAGTATGGGATACTCCAGAATGCGTAGAAAGGGGTTACAGTCCCTCGAAGTCGGTTCCTTTCCAGTTAGGGGGTCATCGTACCCGGAAAGGTTCCATTGACTCCCTCGAGGATAAGGAAGTACGGGTGGCATGGATAAGGAAGTTCAGGAAGGGATTTTCGGACTTGTGAAGTCAGGTACTCGTCCCGGGGGAACTAAGCAACCATAGGGAAAGTGCCTATACTAGGGACAACAAATGAAAAGTTAGGTTTGATCATTCGAATCCACGTCTACGGTGTGTAACAGGCCGTGGTTGTATCCCGGCGGATGTATTGATTCTTGTGGGTAAAGTGCACAAACTCTGCAGAGTCTAATCTATTCGAATAGCAATGTCCACTGTCAAGGACGGTTGGAAAGGTGATTGCTAGGAGTACCCTTCAGATATGTTTGAGGTGAATAAAAAGGATGTGACTTGGTCACGAAGAAAGATAAGAACGAGTTCGGTTTTGACCAGAGATGGTCGAAGAAGTTTTAAGAAGGGGTTTTACTATAAAACTATTTTCAACAAAGTTCTTAACAAGGATATGGGGATATCCGGACTTTCTAAAAGGAGGCATATTTTTCCAAAAGATCTTTTTCAACAAAGACATAGAAATGCCAATGTTAGGATTTTTAGAAACAACTGTAGTGTAGAGCTATCTCACCACAACCCAATATGCATTATATTTGTTACCTTATCTTGGTGGATTGCGGGTACATTCAAAGTATTCATTGGCATTGTCCCTGGCTATTTACTTGGCTAGATTGCAGATGTTAAGAAGTGACGAAGGTGCTGATGTTTATGCGAGCCAGGCCATCTTCCCAGTCAGTCACCTGTAGGTTAAGGCATGACATGGGCTCTGCGCTTGAAGACTTCCGCTATTGATGTTGTATAGCCATAATGGCATTAATGTAAGTACTTGTATTCGTTCATTATGGATGTTGTAATGATACTTGTCGGTTATGCTCATGGCTCACTGGTCATGGGAACGTGAATTGCAGGAATAATGAGCATTCTCGGACCGTAAATCCGGGGTGCCATAGACTTGGTATCAGAGCCATCCTGACTGTAGGAGACCTGTCAACACCCGTATTTTTAATCCCAGATGCCTGTTATGCCATATATCGCAATCCCAGGATTACCATTTTTGCAAGACATAACAGATTGGTACCATAGTTCATCATCCATTACAAACCATAATAAAGGTATTACAAATAAAGGATATCATGATCCAGTCTTAATACAATCAACGGAGCGGAATAATAATAAAGTTAGCATGGTCGAGGCTCCATCTTTAGGGTCACAGGCAATGCTGGCGATGGGAGATGATCCTAGTTGTATAGACTTCCTGCTGTCCATCATCATGGTAGTCCTTATCATACTCTGGCCATAGGTATAGACAGGGACAAAGCCATGAGTACTCTTTAAGTACTCGCAAACTATCACTAACAAGTAAATTAGTTCGAGTAGGAATCCTAAGCTCTAGGTTTATTTGCAAAAAGGCAGTTTATCTCAAATTGAAATCAAGGATATGTACTGGGGTGGCGGCGGTTCGAACGGTGGTCGCGGCGGCTCCTGGGTGGCTCCAATCAATGGATCCTCTCCTCCTATGCAGGGGCAGACTCTGGAAAAATTCTAGAAAGTTGGAGCTCGCCTTGCTCTGGGAAGGGTTAGGGGTGGTTCTGAGAGAGAGGGGAGTGAGATGGTGTGAAGAATTGAGGCAGGTGGCCTCTATTTATACACCGGTGAGAGGGTCAGTGCGGCATGGTCAGGGTTCCTCCAGCGACGTTGTTACAGTGAGCTACGAGCATGCCGAAGGGCATAGGACGGTGCGGTGTCTCCTGGCTATCGTCACAGGCTTAATGGCGCGGCAAGGGCGGTCGAGAACAGTCAGGCGCGCTCCATGCTCTGGGCGGAAACGACGGTGTTCGAGAAGGCGTATAGAGGCTTTGTGTCGCGCGGCGGAGAACGGTCCTGTCTAGGAGGTAGCTAGGGTCATGGCGAGTGCAGTTACACGAGGTGAGAGCTTGGCGCGGCCTGTGCACGTGTGTCGGTTGCGGTGCTCTGGCGTGCTCTCGGCATGGTGCAGAGAAAATGGGCATGGCGATTCTCTGGTGGTCCACGGCTTGGCTGAGCTCGAGGGGTGAACAGGGAGTGGCGGAGGACGGTGGCCTGTCTCCTAGACATCATGGATGGGCGCGGCTCTTCCTCCTGCGAGCTGTCCATGGTCGGTCGACAATGGCCGCTCGGGTGGCGCGGCACTGGTGCAAATGGTTGAGGGGTAGCTGCTTCAATGCATTGCTAGGCACTGGGGTGACAAGGGGAGTGAAATAGGGGCAATGGTTTGATCAATCACTACTCACCATAGTAGAAGTTAGGCATGGTTGATCTGTGTTCACCAGGTGTCTGATGAAATGGCCGCATGAATTCAAAGTTTGAATTTTTGGATGAATTTTGGTGAGTGGTCTGGTCATAAGCTTGGTAGTCTGAGGTTTCTTGGGTTTTCCAAGGTGAAGTGGTTTGGTTGGTTTTCGAGAAATGGCCATCTTAGTACCTACACTTGATTCAATTTTGAATTGTCCTTTAAATAGATTTGGAACTTGTTTCTGTTGGTTTGTAAAGTGGGCTTGGGTTTATTGTTACTTGATCTAGCAAGTGGTGAAAAGAATTGGATTTGTTTCTATTAGAAATCTTTGACTGGGAACACCCAAAGTGATCTAGTGAACAAGTTTGGCCAAAATGACCATTTGCTCATGTTCTTATATTTGATTTTCTCTTCATTTTATTCTGCTTGGAAATGATCTAGATGATCTTGTTTTTCATCTTTAAACCAATCCTTAACATTCATAGTAATCAAACATGGCAATTGCACTTATTCATGCATTAATCACACACACACATGCATTCATATTAATTTTAATATAACAGTTTTTGTTAACCCTAAACTTGCATAATTAGAACTTGATAATCTTGATTAATATTTTTGGGATGTTACAAACCTTCCCACCTTAAACAAAATATAGTCCCGGGATTTAATAAAAAGAAAACTAGGAACTAAAGAGATCTGGAAACTTAGTCCTAATGTAATCTTCTCGTTCCCGAGTAGCTTCTTCTTCAGTATGGTTACTCCACTGGATCTTGAGAAACTTGATACTCCGGGTTCTGGTGGTTCTGAAGGCTTCTTCCAAAATACGAATGGGTACTTCAGGATAAGTTAGGTCCTTGTTGAGCTCTATGGTTCTGTGATCAATATTCTTGAAAACCTCGGTCTTCTCTGGGACTTCTAGGCATTTGCGAAGTAACGAGATACGGAACACATCATGCACGGCTGACATCTCCTCTGGAAGTTCCAGTTGATATGATACTTCTCCTCAGCGATTCAAAATCTTGAAGGGTCCAATATATCTGGGGGCTAACTTCCCTTTCACTTGGAAACCTTGCATTCCTTTCAAGGGTGATACTTTCAGATACACAAAATCTTTGATAGTGAAGGCTATATCTCAACGTCTCTTGTCGGCATAACTCTTTTGTCTGGATTGGGCGGTCTTAAGGTGCTCATGAATCTTGTGAACTTTCTCTTCGGCTTCGCTTAGGATGTCGTGTCCAAAAATCTGACTCTCTCCTACTTCCGACCAATTCAACAGGGTACAACACTTCCTTCCATATATAAATGTTGGGAATATGCCCTAGAGGCAATCATGTATGATGATATTTCCCATTGTATTCATAAAGTTATTAAGTAGTCCTTGTATGAACATCTGATGTGTATCATTGAATATGTGATTCGGTTGTGGAACTATGCATTCATGTTGTTTGTAGTAAATATCCTTGGTCATTGAGGTTGTGCTGGACACACAACTTAGACCAATGTGAAAGTTGGCTTGATGACTCGGTTCCACTTGTCATGGGCATGGAGATGCTATTCCAACTTACACAGATTCGGCTAAAGATTTTAGCGAGTCGGATTGACCCATATTGAGGTGCAACGAACTAGCTGTCATTTGTATATCTCAATCCATGTAATCCTTAGACCTGAGGTTGTTGCATAGTCCGAGTTGAGGATCACCGACTTAGGTTCTGTCAAACGCTGATCCGTAACTGGGCAGTTATAAAGGCAGGGTTCGGGTCGACTGAGAATCAAGCTGCGTGATGTGAATAACCAAGATGGGATTTTTCCCCTCCACTCGGAGAGATATTCTCTGGGCTCTCTCGTGAGATATGATTCGGAAAGCATGGCCATGCACGACTCGGTTAAGTGTTAACTGAGGCGATCGACTAAGAGTTAGTCGGGTGAATCACTTATCTCGGATCGAGAAGAGAGTCGGACTATTTAAGGGATGACATATATTCGCCTATAGTCTGACAAGGTATATCGTGAGGCAAAAGGGACTCGGACGTAAGTCGCATTGGAAAGGCAAGTCGTCATGACTCTTTGGTACTTGGGAGTCGGTATGTTCTGCTAGGAGCCGCTACCGACTGATCGATTGAGAGTCGGACTCCAATCGTGTCCAAGTAGCCATGAGCCTGCGGGGTCACACACTTAAGAGCAGGAGCAAGTTCGGATTGGATCCGAATCTGTAATCTGGTTGGGTTGGACCTAAACCAGATTAGGACTGAGTTAGTGAGTTGGACTCACGGTGACTAGTGTTATATGGGCTTTAGTGAATGGGTCGCGCGAGCAGAGCCCACGTTCACTCCCTATATATAGTGGAGCACCGTAACCCAGAAAGGTTAATCGTTGTTCGGTTAGGTCATTCCATGTGTTGGAAACCCTAGCTCCACAGCAGTCCAGCCGCCGTAACGAACCTAGCAATTCGCCGCCGGCGCTCCTCCTTGTACGTGTGGATACCAGCAGAGGTGCTGTGCGATCAGCACCAGGACGATCGGATCGTTAGGACTGCACTGCATCAACTGACGCGCTTCATCAGTAATCCGCAACTGCGCGTCTAGTGGTAAACCTCGTGGCCTTCTACCTCAGCTAGATCTTGGGATCACCACGTTAGAGGAAAATTTTATTTTATCTCCGCGTGGCCCAACAGTGGTATCAGAGCGATAGCTTCTGGTTTTAGGCTCGAGATCTCGCATATGTGATATGCGGTAGGATGTAGATGAGATCTATATGCTGTTTGGTGGTCGTTCTATGAGATAGATCGGTTTTGTATGAAGTTGATTGGATCAACTGTACTCGGGGAATGGTAGATCTGATTTCCGTGATCATACTACTGAGGTCGTGGAACGACATACCCCTACCGGTCGGCTTCCGCCATCGGGGTAGACTGTGACGCATAAATCCAGAAGCGGTGATCGAAGATCAAAGACTGGGACCGCCGGCTTCGCCCTCTCGTAGCGCCTTAGATGTCGTTGCGAGTTTCACAACGCCGGTAGATATTGTATCTATGCATAACTTGTTTTTGCAGGAAGTTGTGAATGGTATGGTTCATGTGCATGTGATGTATGTGTGTAATCCATACGTGATCTGCGAATCACGGTTTATGTCAGCCGGCTGGAGCCTAGGTGCTGTCATTTTATTGTATAACGACCTGCGTGTCAGATTCTATATGTAATTTACTTTACTAAGCTAGTGTAGCTGTTTGGAGAACCCGGAAGGCATGCAAGGCGTTGTACATGTCGGCGACATGGAGTAAGACGGCAAGTGACAAGAGTTGGCACGAGTCGGATTACAGGCTTTGTGGAGATGGAGATCGCCATGAAGAGAGCCATACCATTTCACATTATAATTGCTTTATTTTGTGTTATTGTTATGTCTCTGGTTTACCTCTATTAGATAGTCAGTAAAATTTAATCCCTCAAAGAAGGTCTAGTCGGTTTTCCCGCTAGTGTTTGCACCATCACAAGTCGGACATTTTTGGTAGTGGGCTCATAAAATTGAGGTGCTGCCAATTCTTTCCGACTAGGTGGGTTCGAGTCGGACTCTTACTGCAGAAACACTCGGTAAGCTAGACGGGTCTATCACAATGGTTGTGGGACTCGGGGAAAAGTCGGATGGGAGCCGGGGCATGTGATGCCACCCGTCCAACAGGAGTCGCATGAGATGCGATTGACAAGGAGTTGTCTACCTAGATCACTTGGCGTCTAGCGGTGATGCTAAAGCTCACTAGCCGACTTGCTTATTTAGGATCCTGAATCACTAAGTAACCATCGGAGGGGTGTTGGTTCTAGTGGGAGCATAAAATATTAAAATGTTTAATATGCTTGCTCTTTTATGAATACATGTCTTAAGTGTTTTGCATATTTTCTGTTGTAGATCATGGCACCAAGTAGCAGTCACTCTCAGATATCCGGTTTTGCATTGAGAACCGTTCTTGAGAAAGATAAACTAAACGACACTAATTTTACCAACTGGTATCGAAATCTGAGAATTGTTCTCAAACAAGAAAAGAAGGACCATGTCCTAGACAACCCACTTCCAGATGAGCCGAATGAGAATGCGACTGTCGCAGCCACCAATGCCTACCGTCGGGCTAAGGATGAGTCCACGGATATTAGCTGTCTTATGATTGCTCACATGGAACCGGACTTGCAAAAGCAGTTCGAGCATGTTGAGGCCTACGATATGATCGAAAGCCTCAAAAGTATGTTCCAGGCTCAGGCGAAGACTGAGAGGTATCAAGTCTCTCAGGCTTTGCTGAATTGCAAGCTTAAGGATGGTGATCCACTAAGTCCGCATGTGATCAAAATGGTTGGTTACGTGCAGTCTTTGGAGAGGCTTGGCTACCCCATTAGCGAAGAGTTCGTTACGGATATAATTCTGAACTCTCTTCCTAGTGCATATGGACAGTTCATTTCGAACTACCACATGCATGGTATGGATAAGAAGCTCACTAAATTGCATGGGATGCTCAAGCAGGCAGAGGCGGATCTCAAGAAGGGCACCAGTCAAGTGTTGATGGTGCAGAATAAGGCTAAGTTCAAGAAGAGTTCTTGGACTAAGAAGAAGGCTAAGTCAGGAGGAAAGCAGGCTCAGGACCCGGTCCCAGGTGCTTCCTCCGGGACTAAACCATCTCCTTCAGCCGGATCCACTTGCTTCTACTGCAAGGCGGATGGCCACTGGAAGAGGAACTGCAGCAAGTACTTGGCCGACAAAGCCAAGAGTGGAGGTATGACTTCCAACTCAGGTACACTTGTTTGCAATGTTATAGACATATATCTTGCTGATGCACCTAATAGTTCTTGGGTATATGATACCGGATCAGTTATTCACATCTGCAACTCGTTGTAGGGACTGGTAAGAACTAGGAGCGTAGCAAGAGGCGAGGTTGATATTCGAGTCGGCAACAAAGCAAGAGTTGCTGCGTTGGAAGTCGGCACGATGCAACTTCATTTACCTTCCGGATTCATTATGGAACTAAATAATTGTTATTATGTTCCAGTGCTCAGTCGAAACATTATTTCTGCTTCATGTTTGATGAGGCAAGGCTATGAGTCGAATATCAAGAATAATGGTTGTTCTTTGTATTTGAATGATATGTTTCACGGCTTTGCACCCGTCCAGGACGGGTTATTTATTTTGAATCTTGATGGTGAGTCGGTTTATAACATAAATGTTAAAAGGTTGAAACCAAATGATCTGAATATGACTTACTTTTGGCACTATCGGCTTGGTCATATAAGTTGGAAACGCATGAAGAAGCTCCATGATGATGGACTCCTAACTTCGTTCGACTTGGAGTCGTTCGAGACATGCGAATCTTGCCTACTCGGCAAAATGACCAAGACACCTTTTGCAAAGAGTTGCGAAAGGGCGTCCGACTTGTTGGGACTAGTACATAGTGATGTATGTGGACCAATGAGCACGACAGCCAGGGGTGGTTATGAGTACTTCATTACCTTCATTGATGATTTGAGTAGGTATGGATATATCTACTTGATGAAACATAAGTCGGAAGCCTTTGGAAAGTTCAAAGAATTCCAAAATGAAGCACAAAATCAACTCGGCAAGAAAATAAAGTTTCTTCGGTCGAACCGAGGAGGCGAGTACATGAGCCATGAGTTTGATGACCATCTGAAAAGTTGTGGAATAGTTCCTCAACTTACTCCGCCAGGAACGCCACAAAGGAATGGTGTTTCGGAAAGGCGGAATCGGACCTTGTTGGACATGGTACGATCAATGATGAGTCGGACAGATCTGCCTTTATCATTTTGGGGTTATTGTCTAGAAACAGCGGCGTTCACACTAAACAAAGTACCATCAAAATCGGTAGAGAAGACACCGCATGAGATGTGGACGGGCAAAAAGCCAAGTTTTTCTTTTCTTAAGATTTGGGGTTGTGAAGCATTTGTCAAGCGACTTCAGTCGGACAAGCTTACAGCCAAGTCGGATAAGTGTATTTTCGTGGGGTATCCGAGGGAAACCTTGGGTTACTACTTCTACAACCGAGAAGAGGGCAAAGTGTTTGTCGCTCGGAACGGTGTCTTCCTTGAGAAAGAGTTTCTTAGTCGGGGAGTAAGTGGGAGCACGGTGCAACTCGAAGAAATTCGAGAGGAACCGGCTAGTAGCGAGTCAGCAAAAACCTTGGAGGTTGAGCCGGTTGTGGCAGCTGAGCCGGCAGCAGCACCTGTACTACGAAGATCGGCAAGATTACGAAGTGTTCGTGATGTGTTACTGTTAGACAGTGATGAGCCGGCAAATTATTCGGAAGCGATGCTGGGATCTGATTCCGAGTCATGGCTTGAAGCCATGAGATCCGAGATAAAGTCCATGGATGAAAATCAAGTTTGGAACTTGGTTGATCTGCCGGACGGTGCAAGACCCGTCGAGTGCAAATGGGTCTTTAAGAAGAAAACTGATATGGATGGAAATGTTTCCGTCTATAAAGCACGCCTCGTCGCGAAAGGGTTCCGACAAGTTCAAGGAGTTGATTACGATGAGACTTTCTCACCCGTAGCGATGCTTGAATCAGTTCGGATCATGTTAGCTATAGCAGCCTATTTCGACTATGAGATATGGCAGATGGATGTCAAAACGGCTTTCCTTAACGGAAATTTAACCGAGGACGTGTATATGATACAGCCCGAGGGTTTTGTCGATCCGGCTAATGCTGACAAGGTATGCAAACTTCAGAAATCCATTTATGGGTTGAAGCAAGCATCTCAGAGTTGGAATATTCGCTTTGATGAGGTAGTCAAATCGTTTGGCTTCATCAAGAGTGATCATGATTCTTGTTTGTACAAGAAGTTTAGTGGGAACAAAGTAAATTTTCTAATCTTATATGTGGATGACATATTACTAATTGGAAATGATGTCCAGATGTTGCAAGAAACCAAGGAATCATTGGAAAGGAGTTTCTCAATGAAAGACTTGGGTGAGGCAACATACATCCTCGGAATCCGGATCTATAGAGATAGATCAAGGAGGCTCATTGGATTGAGTCAGAGTACTTATTTGGACAAAGTGTTGAAGAAGTTCAACATGGAATCGTCTAAGAAGGGGTTCTTACCGATGTCCCATGGTGTAAAACTTAGCAAGACTCAGTGTCCTTCGACAACTGATGAGCGAAGTCGGATGAGTGAGATTCCATATGCTTCTGCAATCGGATCCATCATGTACGCCATGATTTGTACTAGGCCGGATGTTTCCTATGCTCTAAGTGTTGTGAGCAGATACCAGGCTGATCCTGGAGAGATCCACTGGACAGCGGCTAAAAATATCCTAAAGTACTTAAGAAGGACTAAGGATATGTTCTTGGTTTATGGTGGTGAATATGAACTCAGTGTAAAGGGTTACACGGATGCGAGTTATCTCACCGACTCTGATGATTCTCGCTCGCAATCCGGATATGTGTTTATTATAAACGGAGGTGCTGTGAGCTAGAAGAGTTCCAAGCAAGAGACTGTGTCTGCGTCTACAACAGAGGCTGAGTATATTGCCGCCTCGGAGGCAGCAAAGGAAGCTGTTTGGATGAGGAATTTCCTCATGGATCTTGGTGTGGTTCAAGGCTCGTCCAATCCGTTGGACGTGTATTGTGACAACAATGGTGCTATTGCACAAGCCAAGGAACCTAGACAACACCAGAGGAACAAGCACATACTCATGCGGTACCACCTAATTCGCCAGTTCGTGGATCAGGGTGATATCAAGTTATGCAAGGTACACACGAATGCAAATATTACGGATCCGTTGACAAAGCCGTTACCCCAGCCGAAGCATGAGGCGCACCTGAGAGCCATGGGCATTAGATGCTTAGACATGTGATGTCGAAAGATTGACTCTAGTGCAAGTGGGAGACTGTTGGGAATATGCCCTAGAGGCAATCATGTATGATGATATTTCCCATTGTATTCATAAAGTTATTAAGTAGTCCTTGTATGAACATCTGATGTGTATCATTGAATATGTGATTCGGTTGTGGAACTATGCATTCATGTTGTTTGTACTAAATATCCTTGGTCATTGAGGTTGTGCTAGACACACAACTTAGACCAATGTGAAAGTTGGCTTGATGACTCGGTTCCACTTGTCATGGGCATGGAGATGCTATTCCAACTTACACAGATTCGGCTAAAGAGTTTAGCGAGTCGGATTGACCCATATTGAGGTGCAACGAACTAGCTGTCATTTGTATATCTCAATCAATGTAATCCTTAGACCTGAGGTTGATGCATAGTCCGAGTTGAGGATCACCGACTTAGGTTCTGTCAAACGCTGATCCGTAACTGGGCAGTTATAAAGGCAGGGTTCGGGTCGACTGAGAATCAAGCTGCGTGCTGTGAATAACGAAGATGGGATTTTTCCCCTCCACTCGGAGAGATATTCTCTGGGCCCTCTCGTGAGATATGATTCGGAAAGCATGGCCATGCACGACTCGGTTAAGTGTTAACCGAGGTGATCGACTAAGAGTTAGTCGGGTGAATCACTTATCTCGAATCGAGAAGAGAGTCGGACTATTTAAGGGATGACATATATTCGCCTATAGTCTGACAAGGTATATCGTGAGGCAAAAGGGACTCGGACGTAAGTCGCATTGGAAAGGCAAGTCGTCATGACTCTTTGGTACTTGGGAGTCGGTCTGTTCTGCTAGGAGCCGCTAACGACTGATCGATTGAGAGTCGGACTCCAATCGTGTCCAAGTAGCCATGAGCCTGCGGGGTCACACACTTTAGAGCAAGAGCAAGTTCGGATTGGATCCGAATCTATAATCTGGTTGGGTTGGACCTAAACCCGATTAGGACTGAGTTCGTGAGTTGGAATCACGGTGACTAGTGTTATATGGGCTTTAGTGAATGGGTCGCGCGAGCAGAGACCACGTTCACTCCCTATATATAGTGGAGCACCGTAACCCAGAAAGGTTAATCGTTGTTCGGTTAGGTCATTCCATGTGTTGGAAACCCTAGCTCCACAGCAGTCCAGCCGCCGTAACGAACCTAGCAGTTCGCCGCCGGTGCTCCTCCTTGTACGTGTGGATACCAGCAGAGGTGCTGTGCGATCAGCACCAGGACGATCGGATCATTAGGACTGCACTGCATCAACTGACGCGCTTCATCAGTAATCCGCAACTGCGCGTCTAGTGGTAAACCTCGTGGCCTTCTACCTCAGCTAGATCTTGGGATCACCACGTTAGAGGAAAATTTTATTTTATCTCCGCGTGGCCCAACAATAAATTCAAATGGGGCCATTTGCAAACTGGCTTGGTAACTGTTGTTGGCAGAAAATTTTCCCATTTATATCCATATTCCAACACACAAGCTCTCAACATATCTTTGAGTATCTGGTTTACTCGCTCCATTTGTCCATCAGTCTACGGGTAATAAGCTGTGCTGAAATCCAGTCTGGTTCCCAATCCTTTTTGGACTTTCTTCCAAAATATCAAGGTAAACTGGGTTCCTTGATCCGACACAATGTTCTTGAGGATTCCATGCAAACTGACTATCCTAGCAATGTACAACTCTGCTAGCTTCGAGCTCTGATAAGTGGTCTTGACCGGTAAGAAATGATCTACTTTAGACAATCTATCCACTATGACCCAAATAGAGTCATTTCCCCTACTAGATGTAGGAAAACCGGTGATAAAATCCATTCCAACTGAATCCCATTTCCATTTTGGAATCTGCAATGGTTGCAAAAGTCCTGCGGGTCTCTGATGTCCCGCTTTGACTCTCTGACAGATATCACATTGGGCTATGTAGCTTACGATTTCTCTCTTCATCTTGTGCCACCAAAATTGCTCCTTCAAATCCTTATACATCTTGGTGCCTCCAGGGTGGATGGAATAAAGAGTATCATGGGATTCTTGCAAAATATCTTGTTTCAACTCTGAATCTGCTGGTACACAGATATGTCCTTTGTACCACAACACTCCTTCTTCATCTTCGGTGAATTCGGGTACCTTCCATGTACCGATACGACGTTTGATTCCATCAATACTAGCATTTTCTTTCTGTGCCTCCTTGATCTGACTGAAAAAAGTGGGTTGAAGTTCTATGCTAGCCAAAAATCCTTCACTAACTAGCTCCACTCTGAAATTATCCATCTCCTCATGCAAACTTGGCTAGGCTTATTTTATCATGGTGTTCAATCGACACGGCAATCTACTAAGAGCATCTGCTACCACATTGGCGTTGCCAGGGTGATAGTGAATGTCAAGGTCATAGTCCTTTATTAGCTCTATCCATCTCCTTTGCCTCATATTTAGATCCTTCTGGGTGAAAATATACTTTAGACTCTTGTGATCCGAATAAATCTCACAGCGGTTATGTCACATCCCAAGATTTTCCAAATCTTGTAATGTGAAAATTAAATAAACAAAATAAATCTTTGTTGAAAATCAGGGTGAATAGAAACTTTTGTTTCTAAAAGGAGACTTAAAATCCCATCTTGAACAAACTTTGGTAGAAGTTTGAACTCAACCAAAAATCCAAATCAAGGGAAAAGCATTCCTCAATGAATGTATCTGGAAATTTAAACATTTGGAAAATAAATCCAAATACCTAAGCCCTGATGGAAGGAAATCATTTCCCAACTTATCTCCAATTCAATGGATTTGATCCATACCAAATTTGATCAACAAACATTCTCAAAGGATCAAGAAAAGACCATAGAGATTGGTTTCACTTAGTTTGGAACCATAGACAAAATCTTATGAATATAAAAAGATAAGGAAATTGAAGTTCCAAAGCCAATAAAGCCCTTACCAAAAGCCCCTACCAATTGGTGATCAAATAATCCTAAAGGGATTAAAAAGATAAACATTTGATAAAGGAAAAATAAATTTTTTTGGAAATACTATTTTGGATCTTTTAATAAAAGACTTTGTTTTCAAATGAAAAGGTGAGCCAAATTAATTTTGGCCAAGCTTTTGTAATAAAATATTTTGTTTTGATTAAAATGAGTAAAGGATTATTTAAATAAAATAATAAGGATTTGAATATCCAATTTTATTTAAGTAAAGGTTTTCCCATTTTAATTAAACACCAAAACTTATTTATTTATTTAAATAAGTTTCCAAGTATTTTTTTTCAAATAAAACCTTCTGGTTTGGTTTTGAAAATAATTGGAATTCAAATGGAAATTTTATTTAAATAAATCAAACACTATTAAACAACTAAAGATCCATTTATTTAATTATTAAATGGATCCTAAATTAAATAAAAATATTATATTTCATTTTGAGATTTGGATTATGTTGCCAAACAGAACCAAATTCAAAGTGAAAGGTTTGCTGTTTGTTGGATTTGTTGGTTGTTTGAAATTGTTTGAATAATTGTGTGGAAATTCAAAACAGAAAAGAATTAGAAAAAGAAAAAGAAAGCAAACAGAAAAAAATAAGAAAAGAACAGACCCAGCCCATTTGGCCCAACAGCAGCCCAGTCCAGCCCAGACTTCTCCCCTCCCCCGAAGCGTTTCTTTTCTTACTCCGAAACATACTCAGACAGAGACTGACCGGTGGCCCCCTCTTCTCCCTCTCTCACTCGCTGACAAGACGACCCCACCTCTCTCTCCCACATCCTGAACCGTTTTTCTTCACCGTCAAACAAACCCACGCAGAGACTAACAGGTGGACCCCTCCTTCCTTTCTTTTCCCACTGACCAGAAGACCCCACCGCCACCTCCTTCTTCTTCCCCGCGCGACCCCTCCTCCCCCTCACCGCGCGGCAGTTTCTGCCCGTTGATAGCTCCATCAATCCGCGTTAATCCGTGCATTAAACCTCGCCGTGACCTCGCCCTTTTAATCGCCTCGCTCTCTCCTCCGTTTTCCCTCAGACCCCTTCCCCGAGCTCGCCCCCAGGCCGCCTCAATTCCTCCCCGAGCACCCTCTGCTCCGACGAGCTATCGCAGCAATTCCGGCCAAGTCACACCGCCTCCTGCCTCCCCGAACACACGAGCATACTCCACGCATCCAGACGCATCTATCCATACCACCCATTCATCCGCGGGTACCCCAGAGCCTCGACAACGACGACCACAGCACCACACCACCGTCTGCCGTTTCTCCGGCGAACCTTCCAGGTGAATTCCGTCCGTCCCAGCACCTCTCGATCATGCTCACGTGAACCCCATGATCACCCGTATCTTACCGTGCCTTTGTTTTGCCTCGGGGTGAACTACAGCGTCGCCTCGTCGTCAACCTGAGCGCCACCGTCTGTCTGCAAACTCCGGCGACTCTTCTGGTAAGCACAAGACCGCCCCGAGCCCTCTCGTTCACGCTCACAGCTCCGCCATAACCGCCTGCGTCTAACCCAGACCTCCGTTTGTCTTCTCGTGGTCCACAGCACCGTCTTCGACCGTGGACAGAGCTGCCCGACGCCGTCCTCTACTCCGGCGAGCAATCGCGGCTGAACCAGAGCGCCCCTTGACCAACCGCGAGTACGTTGAGCATCACCGTGACCCCCTGAGCCCGGTGAGCTACTCCTCTTTCTCCCTCACCCCCTGTAGCACCAGCACCGTCGTCGACCGACCGCTCCGCCACCAGACGCCGCCGCCAGCGCCGCTGCTTAGTGGTCAGAAGTGTAGCAACCGTTAGATGCAGATCCATCGGCTACGATAGATTACTTAAACACCGAAGGGGTATGTCCTCTGGACCGCACGATCTAATTAGATCTAACCAACCGCAGCGTGATCCACCCCAAACCGGTAACAGCCAGTCGTTTTACGCCGCGTGTCGCCTGTTAGGTTTAAAACAGAATTAGAAAACAGAAACTTTTGCCATTTTCAAACCCTTGTATCTTTGGATCCACACGTCCAAAAATTACAAATTTTATGTCGTTGGAATCAGCAAGACAAGCCCTAGCCAACCCTACCATTAGTTTAGAAAATAGTATCTGTTAGCTTGTTTAACTTTGCAGATTCTTTTGTGTGCTTGCTAACATTAGAAAAATCATTTAAAAATGATTTTTAGGTTAAAACCTTTGCAAATTGGTTTGTTGTGACCTTACTGACCCTAGGAACCTACCCAAGTTTTTGAAAATGATTTTTGAAAAGTTTAGAATGGATTAATTAGTTTAGTCCATTTCTAGCTAATCAAAATCCATTGTTTTGTTTATGAAAATGCTTTCATAAAGAAAACTTTGGAGAAAAAGTTTTGAACCAAACCTACTGACCCAAGACACCAAGTTTTGCAATAACAACTCATTTGGTGAACCCTATAGACTAAAGCCCTAGTAGACATATTTCTTCACCACATAAAATGACCAAATAGGTGCCTTGTTTGGAAATTGGTTTTTGAGGTGAAAACCCTTTTGCAAATGACTTTGCCATTTTGGTAAATGTCCAATTTGGAACTTACAAAGTTTAGAAGCCTAGATGAGACCACCTCTGCATTTAGAACCATCTTTTGCATGCTTGCATGCATTACTTTGACTTGGTTATTTTATGTGTATTGTTTTGCTTGATTGGTAGATTGAGTTTGTGCCTTGCTTGATTGTTTGTAGTGACTTGAAGAGTGTAAGACTAGCAAGAACAAGGAGTGAACCTATACCCTCTACCAAAAAGGCAAGTGATACTTCATACTATCTATCCTATTATTTTCACTATGCATTAGTGTTTTTGCTAAGTAAAACTTGCATGGTTTTTATTTAGCTAAGTATAGACCTTGCTATAGGAAAACTAGAATATGAATCCTTAGTAGGATTTTCCTAAGTTAAGAATCCTAATACTACCAAGCTTAGCCTAGCTACTAGAAAACATGGGTGGAATATATTCACACGATGGAAAAATATTCTAAGTCTAAGGACTTGTTTTTATTTAACAAAACAACTAAGTTAATGAATCACCTGGGTGGAATGGAAAGAATGGTTTATGTTGAGTGGTTCACAAGGCCATGGACTTGGGTTGTGTATCTCACTTGTGGATGGCCACCCAGGAAACAAAGAGATTTGAGATGTCAAATGTTGAGAAGCTTCAAGTGCAACCACTTGGCATTATGGGCTCTGCCATGATCTTAGGATGCTAGAACTTAGTCACTTGGACAGTGGGTGGTAGTGTATGATAGGTTGGAGCGCGTCCATTTGACTAAGGAAAGGCTACTGAAGGATCTTGTCTTGGGAAACCAAGTCTTGTGGGGAAAGTGCACCACCTCTGCAGAGTGTAAAACCTAAGTACTTAGCCATGTCCCTGGTAAAGGACAATTTGAGCATCAAGACATAGAAGCAATCAAGAATCTCATCACTCCAATTTCTAAATAAAATTTGTGGGTGAACAAGGGTTGTGTGAAATTCTTCAATCTTTGATGGAGAGATGGCTTGGTACAAGGATCTCAAAATCTTAGATTGAGGAAAATTGTTTTTGCCAAGCAAATCTTCAGTCTTTGATTTGTAGATGCCCTGAGTGGATCTTCAGTCTTTGATTAGTAGATGTCTTGGAAAGTTTGCCAAACAAAACTTAGTATTTTCAAAATGACAGGAAAAATCTATTTTGAGCAATGCAAGCCTCAACTCCACTTAGACAAATGCATATAGATGATAGACTCCACTATACTACCAAAGTATCACTTGCCAATACAATTCAAATGTATTGACCCTTGTGGCTGTAACTTTTAATGTTGCAGGTTTGATTGTTTTTAGTGAGGATTGATTGATTAGGATTACAAGTCTACAACCAACATGTCTGCCTGTGGCACTTTGAAGATGAAGGACCCAATACTTATAGTTATTCCGCTGCAATGTAATGTGAATAGCCAATGAGCTATGTTTGATGTAATAAAATTATGTTACTCCTGGTTATAAAGTTGTATTATGACCTTTGTTTCTTGATATTACATCTGAACTGTGGATGCTAGCTATTGATCCAGGGACTAGCATTGTAAACACAGGGAGGCTCAATCTTATTAAAGGTTGGGGACCCTACAGGTTACTCATGAGGTAATGTCGCCATGTCTTCAAGTATAAAACTACGACTGCTAGTTCGAGGTCATGGGTAGGGTAATTGTGCTCATGTTTCTTTAGTTGTCAGGACAGATAGGATATGACTTTGCCTTCTTGCATCAGCACACATCCGAGACCAATCTTGGATGCGTCACAATACACATCAAAAGTCTTCTTGATATCCGGCATAATAAAGATTGGGGCTGAAATCAATCTCTTCTTAAGCTCTTGAAAACTTGCTTCACATTTGTCCGTCCATTCAAACTTCTTATCTTTCTTAAACAATTGGGTCATGGGTCTTGCAATGCTCGAGAATCCTTCTAAAAACTTGCAGTAATATCCCGCTAATCCGAGAAATGCGCGAACTTGGGTTTGAGTGGTTGGGGCTTGCCATTCTTCAACATCCTTAATCTTGGCGGGATCGACAACGATTCCTCCTTCTGACACAATATGTCCTAGACATCCTACTTCCTTTATCCAGAACTCACATTTGCTAAACTTGGCATACAACTGATGCTCTCTAAGGGTTTCAAGGACGGTCCCCAGGTGTATCTCATGGTCTTCTTCTGATTTGGAATAGATCAGAATATCTTTGATAAAAACAACGACAAACTTATCCAGGAAGTTCATAAAAATATTATTCATGAGGTTCATGAAATAAGCGGGGGCATTGGTTCATTCAAAAGACATGACAGTGTACACATACAATCCATATCTGGTGGTGAAGGAAATCTTTGGAATAACCGTTGCACGAATCTTGAGTTGATGATAACCCATTCTAAGATCAATCTTAGAAAACACTTTGGCGGTCAACTGGTCAAACAGTCCTTCTATCTTCGGCAGTGGGTATTTGTTCTTAATGGTGACATCATTCAGCTTCCGATAATCCGTGCACAAATGGTTACCTCCATCTTTCTTATCCACAAACAAGACAAGTGATCTCCATGGCGACCCACTTGGTTGAATTAAACCTATCTCCAGCATAGCATCCAGTTGCTTCTTTAGCTCCACTAATTCAGACGGGTTCATACTATAAGGTCTCTAAGCTATGGGTCCAGTTCCAGGGATTAGTTCAATGATAAACTCGATATCCTGATATGGGGGCATACCGGGCAATTCATCTAGGAATATGTCGGGGTATTCACAGACTACTCTGACTTGGTCAATGGTTGGTTGGGCTAGACTCTTGTTGCACTTGAATTGACGGGGCAAAGTCTCAGATACATGCTCTACTGATACTCCAGTAGTACTAGTCATCATTATAGCTTTCTTGGCACAGTCGATTAATCCTTTATGTTTCGACATCCAATCCATTCCTAGTACTACTTCCAAACCTTTGGTTCCAAGTACTATTAGATTAGCATAAAAATCTATTCCATTGTAGGTACGGCCTTGCAAATTTGTCTAGCTTTGGTGGTTGAACCAAGTATTTGAACTATCATAACATGCTTCAATTTGGTGGGTTGAATCTTACTAGTGCATGCAAATTCTTATGTAACAAACGAGTGCGATGCTCCATAATCAAACAACACTCTTGCAAGTACTGAGTTAACAAAAAACATACCCAGCACGACATATGGCGCTTCCTGAGCTTCTTCATCATTCATGTGAAACAGATGGCCGTTGTGGTTGAGCGAGTTCCCTGGGGAAAATCTCCTTCCAGGCTGAACACGGCGTTGCTGCTGAGCTGGTACATTCACATTGGCTACTACAAGCTTCTTTGCGCACTCGTTGGAGTAGTGACCCTTGACTCCGCATTCAAAACAGGTAATCAGAGACTTGTCTTTTCCTACAATAGGCACGGCATTGCTTCCAGTCCTTGGGGCAGTATTGTTGTTGTTGTTGGACTTGGGCGGTGCATGGTTGAAATTGTTGGGGTTGCCGGGGTTGTTGTTGTGGTTTCCTTCGGGCCTTGGGTTTCCTCCTCCATGGTTGGGATAGTTCGAACGGGACATAGGGGGTCTATTGTTTTTCGGGGCATATCCTGCAGACGGGTTGGGGCGATACTTAGGTGTATGGTGGGATCCTGGTTGATGCATCATTCGACACTTGCGATTCTCATTGGCTTAGTTGATCTTGCCTTCCATCTGGATTGCAGAATCCACTAAGGCTTCAAGGTCGGCAAAGGGAATGTTGACCAGCAATGTCTGCATCTCATCATGCAGACCATTCAATAATCTCTCCTTCTTCTCGGCTTCAGTACCAATGTCATCAGGGGAATACCTAGACAGAGACACAAATCTGTCACGGTACTCTACCACAGTCATCCTTCCCTGCTTCAGCTCCTTGAATTCATACCTCATCCGCAGAATCAAACCGGGTGACACATGGGTTCGGATGAACTTGATTTTGAATTCATCCCAAGCAATCATTTGTCCTACATTCATGGTGCGAATGATATTCCACCAAGCTATCGCATCTCCTACCAGATAATGGCTGGCAAATAGTACTTTCTCATTGGCCTCCACTCCTGCGACTTCTAAGTTGTTCTCCATGGTCTGCAGCCAGTCATCAGCATCTAATGGCTCTTCAGACTTACTAAATATGGGTGGATTGGTGTTCTGAAAGTTCTTGAGCTTGGATCCATGGTTGTCCTGGTTTCCATGGCCTTGATTATTATGGGCCATCTGAGCTATCTATTGAAGGGTGGCAAAATTAGCTTGCCGTTCAGCTCTTCCATCTTCATAGTCAGCAACCAACATTTCCAAGATTTGCAGCATTGGGTCTTGAGATGATCCGATCCCTTCGCGAGGCATCTGAAGATTAAGATAGATCATGAGATAAGAGGGAAATTTCTAAGGTTCATGGATTTGTTTTTGAAAAGCTTTTAAACTTTGAGTTTGACTCTGGTTTTGACAACTAGCAACTTGATTTTCATTCCTTCATTCATAGCACCCAATACAAACACACACCACACTAGGGTAAAAGATGATTTTAGGAACCATTCTATGAAGCTACGATACAGTGGGACCGGATACAACTCACACCTATGATAATGCTCAAGTGCTACTACTCATCAGAACCGGTGGCTTCTTCATCATTAATGAATGCGGAATCATCAACATCAGTGTGGAAGTCCATGTCGAGGTCCTCCAGGTAGTCATCATCACCACTGAGGTAGGAGTAGGTATCTCCACAAATATCTTCCCCTTTGTTCTCCCTCTCCTCAAGCTGCATGTCCTGCTCATGGATGGTCTCCTCCAAAGATGACACCTTGTGAGGAAGGCGGGCAATGATGCGATCCTTCTTGTCACGTAGACGGCGAAGTGACTTGCACTCCTTCACAAGGATGGCGAGGGTCTAGTCCTTCTTGACTGCAATGGCATAGTTGTGGTTGGCGTAGGCGCGGGCGTTGTGCAACTCCTTCGGCCTGTCATACAGCATGAAGTCGAGATGATCCACCTGATGCTTCAGCTCCGGATGACCTGGTACCTCCAATGGATGTCCCATAGCATCACGTCTTGCATGAAGTCGAGATGATCCACCTGATGCTTCACCAAGTATTCCCATCTAAAGTGATCCACTTTTATGCTTAGAACTAGCCACTAAAATTGAGGGTATTCACTAATGAGGGGTGCTAATCAATTGTGAGTATCCACATCTAGTCTCATGCCTTAGTATGACATCTAGTTCTAACTACTTAGGCCTAGTTTTATGCTCTTTATGCTATCTATACTATTTTTCCACAACTCACAAAGCACTAACTAAAAGTACTAAAGATCTTTGGTGAAGATAAAAGAATAAAGCTTGCAAGTAAAACTGGGATTTGGTATAATCAAGGTTGCATAACCAAAGCATGCGTGATGCATCTTGCATAGGTTAACTTGCAATTTGGGATGGCTTGCATAGGTAGGATGCAAAGTTCTAGCTTGCATGTTAAGAAACTTGCAAGTGTTAGCTTGCATAGGATGGCTTGCCTTGATTGGTGTAGTGGTTAAAGTTTTCTTCTTCTTCGTAGTACTCCTCCTCCTCGTAGCCTTGGTCGGTACTAGCGTCTATAAATGAATACGAGGTACACAATCACCAAACAATACTTAGTACTTAACTACCTCTACTTAGCACACAAAGGTTCACACTAGATGTTCTAGCATCATCACAATCATCACATGAAATAAAGACCTAGTCTTATTTATTTTATTTTAGAAAAGAAATTTCTACTCATTGAAAACTACTTAAGATTTAATATTCTCCAATTAAAATATGGGATCATGTTGACACATGTCATCACCACATATTCTAGTACATGGGACTGTGATTTAAAATGGTGGTCATATTTTATAAAGTTTAAAATTACTATTTTATATAATTAAAGTGACTATAAATGCCCATAGAGCATTATTTTAGTACTAGTCCAAGATTACTGCATGTAAACATAAATATTTTTACATATTCAGATAGATCTTGTCAAATGTGATTTTTGAGAGTTGGAATCAACTCAAAAGCATTTATGGTTGACTTTTGAAAAAGGTTTGAATGTGGAAAAGTCTCGATCTTGTTATTTTTCATATAGGTGATCTATAATTTCAAATGGTTTGAATCCAACGGACTTGGATTGATAATTTTAGTAACTTCCTAGCAAAATTGGAATTATGCAATTTGGTTCAGTACATCTCCTTGAATTGAATTTCAAAGTTACTGACTGGACTAGGTTTAACTAAAATGGAAAATATCTATTTGAATTACTGGGCTATGTGCGGGAATGATACTGGGCTGGCCCAAATGCATAGCACGCACAGTGGGCTACTGATAGGGGGGTCCAGCTAGTTAGTGGCTCAGTTAACCCAAAGCGGTATGTTTCAATCTAGGCCATGCGATTAGACTAGGATCTACGGCTGTGGTTCGTCGTCTCCGTCGGATGGCTCCGGCGAGACTGAACCCTTACAGCGATGGTGGGGGTACGGGGTGGCTTACTAGGTCTCCAGCTAGGGTCGGTGATGGGGATGAACGACGTTGTCGACAATGGAGGTTTGAATGGTGGTTGCGGCGGCTCCTGGGGTGTCTCCAATCAACGGCTCCTCTCCTCCTCTGCAGCGCTGGACTCCGGCAATATTTCGGCGGGCTAGAGCTCTCCTTGCTCTTGGGAAGGGCCAGTGGTGGTTCTAAGAGAGAGGGGAGTGAGATGGTGTGAATAATTGAGGCGGGGTGGCCTCTATTTATACACCGGCGAGAGGGGCAGTGCGGCATGGTCATGGCTCCTCCAGCGACGTTGTTGCAGTGAGCTACGGGCATGGCGAAGGCCGTAGGACGGTGTGGTGTCTCCTGGCCGTCGTCGCAGGCTTAATGGAGAGGAAAGGGGCGGTCGAGAATGGTCGGGCGTGGTCCGTGCTCTGGGCAGAAACATTGGTGTTTGAGACAGCGTACAGAGGCTTCGTGTCGCGCGGCGGCGAACGGTCGTGTCTGGGAGGTAGCTAGGGTCATGGCGAGTGTAGTTACCCGTGGTGAGAGCGAGGCGCGGTGTGCACGCGTGTCGGCTGCGGCACTCTGCCTCGCCCTCGACATGGGGCAGAGAAAATGGGCACAACGATTCTCTGGTGGTCCACGGCTTAGCTAAGCTCGAGGGGTGGACAGGGAGTGGTGATGGACGGTGGCCTGTCTCCTAGACATCATGGACGGGCGCGGCGCTTCCTCCTATGAGCTATCCATGGTCGACCAGTAATGGCGGCTCGGATGGCGCGGCACTGGTGCAAATGGTAGAGGGGTAGCTGCTTCAATGCATTGCTGGGCACTGGGGTGACAAGGGAGTGAAATGGGGGTAATGGTTTGATCAATCACTGCTCACAATAGTAGAAGTTAGGCAAGTTTGATATGTGTTCACCAGGTGTTTAATGAAATGGCCGCATGAATTCAAACTTTGAATTTTTGGATGAATTTTGGTAAGTGGTCTGGTCATAAGCTTGGTAGTTTGAGGTTGCTTGGGTTTGCCAAGGTAAAGTGGTTTGGTTGGTTTTTGAGAAATGACCATCTTAGTACCTACACTTGATTCAATTTTGAATTGTCCTTTAAATAGATTTGGAATTTGTTTCTGTTGGTTTTGTAAAGTCGGCTTGGGTTTATTGTTACTTGGTCTAGCAAGGGGTGAAAATAATTGGATTTGTTTCTGTTAGAAATATTTGACTAGGAACACCCAAAGTGCTCTAGTGAACAAGTTTGGCCAAAATGACCATTTGCTCATATTTCTTATATTTCATTTTCTCTTCATTTGATTCTTCTTGGAAATGATCTAGATGATCTTATTTTTCATGTTTAAACCAATCCTCAACATTCATAGCAATCAAACATGGCAATTGCACTCATTCATGCATTAATCACACACACATGCATTCATATTAATTTAACAGTTTTTGTTAACCCTAAACTTGGGTAATTAGAACTTGATAATCTTGTTTAGTATTTTTGGGATTTTACAAGACCTTAGTTAGCATGGACGTTAGACAGGACAACCCCTATTTTGGAAAACACCTGCTTTCGAAAACTATTTTCTCAAAAGTATTTTCGAAAGAATTTTTACCTCATCTTCTCTGACTTAAACGATTTGAAAATGGATTACTCTATATCTTGTCTACTTCAAATGTTCCGTTTTCAAAAACAAAGTCTGAATCGAAGACTATGCACACGGAGATCCCGGAATGAAGAGACACCGCGACAAGCAAACCAAAGGAGCTACCAACGACGAAAGACACTACAAGATCTCCCTACCAACGGGTTCCTACATCGCCTCAAAGGATCAAGTACAACATCAATGGCAACAAATGGCGAGACAGAAGTCAAGGCCTCCGTAACGTCCGTACTTAGGATTTAGCATTGTAACACCCTGGTTCTGAAAAGACCGTGGCTTATATGTGACATGCCAATCCCTGGATCGGTTCATTGGCCCACAATAGAATAAGATGAATAACATAGCAAAATATCCGTGTATCATTAATAACGAAGATCCAGAGTACCATTATTATAATAAAAGCTTAGCTCAAGGCTAGCTCAAATTATTCAGGTAGCAACATAAATAAAGTAAATCCTCCATTCTTCAAATTGCCCACAAGTGAACAAGTGCCGAGTGGAGTAACGTGGCCTATATCGATTACTCAGAATCGGAATAACCTGCAACATGAAACGTAGCAGCCCCGAAGGGTCAATACATGGAATGTATGGCAAGTAGAGCTAGTAAAGGAGACAATAGTACTAACATCTACATGCATATTTGGCAAGTGGAGCTGTGTCTGGCTTGCATTTGCAAATACATTTGTCCTACTTTCATAAACAATTTTTTATTTTCTTTGAAAAGATCCCAATTAAGTTAACCCAACAATATTAAAACAATTATGAAATTGGAATGAGCGAGAAACATGTCATGGAATCAATATCAAGCAACTTAGTTGTCCATAACCGGGGACACGGCTAATCGATTAGATTATACACCTTGCAGGGGTTAGTACACTTTACTCATGTGGCTTGGCCAGCCCAGCTCGTACCATCACTCTCATTTTGAGTGGTGATAGGGAGAAGTCCAAGAAGAGACTGTTCGGGAAGTAGTTCCTCAATCCCGACGCGCACCGGTCCAACCTACCAAAATTCTACATCTCTGGATACGCGGGTTCGAGTCACCACAACCTACCAAGTCCAACCAACCGCCCATTTCATTATTGGCACATGGTTGTACACGTAAGCTACACAATAAAGAAGCCAATCATTCTCTCTTGATACCTGGTTGCCTTTCCGCAATAAACCACCAAAAATTATCAATCCCATCACACCCATGAGATTCATTGATTAAGTTGTTTTAGTTTTCACAAACCAATACTTTTAGAAACAAGTCTCAATGATGTAACCCAGCCCTCGTTCAACAAATCATGGCTAAGCACATCTACCAACGGTGGTTCATCTACAAGGAAAGCCCTACCACATAATAGGACATAGCATAGCGATAGTATCATCCTACACATGCAACTACAAAATACACGACAATGCATTGAAAATAGTAGGACGATATCATGAACAAAGTAGCATCTACTTGCCTTGGTTGTAGCGGTCGGAAGAACAATCCACACACGAGCAAGCGTTGCACTCGTCACAATCTACACGATACAATTGCAATCATAAACAAACAATCCACAAGCATATGAAACAAATATGATGCATGAAGGTATGCAAGGCAAGTGAATTGGTGCTACAGCTGCACCACATAATCCTAATCAATGATACTACTGATTGCATGCATGGAAAATAGTTTTAGCGCTAGGAAAACTATTATGCAAAATATAGTGTTCAAAACTAGAGCTAGAACTCAATTAATTCACTACCGGTAGTATACTGTTTGTAAAATCTTGGGAAAATTCTACCGCACATGCATCGCTGATTAGAAACAGTACCAACTGGAATTACTCAAAAAGGAATTATAAAACTCCCCGAGTAATTAAAACACTGCAGAAAGCCACTAGACAGTTTCTGCAGAAGGTTTTACTATAATCCTATCTTTTTAATTCACGATGAGATTCCCTTCGTTCCACTGAATCCAGGGACATATCATACGCGATTTTTGGAGCTACAGATCTTTTTCTACGAATTAATTACTCCAGAAAGGCCATTAACTCATTTGATTAAACTGTACTAAATCTTGCTGCAAAAGTCTGAACCAAGGGTACAGCAAGATTCTAGACGACTTACTGAACCTACACATATTTTATTTGCAATTTTTGGCCCAGCGGTTTAATTTCTACGCAATTTACAAGTTTCTACCGAAATCTATCCACTAAATCGATTAAAGTAATTACCCAGTCAACTGTGTCTGTTGACTGGTCAACGCAGCTGCTGACTGGGCGATGACTGGGCGTCTGACCAGTCAACGCCTGGATACTGACCGGTCAACGGCCGATCTGGACCGTTGATCTGAGATCTAATGGCGGCTGCGGACTCACCGGAATCGAACGGCGACGAGGTCGGGACGGCGGCGGCGATCGGTTCCGGCGACGACGGTTACCTGCGCGAGAGGGAGACGGTCAGCGCGATTCGAGACGGTCAACACGCGGCGCGGGGCGACGGCGCGCGAGGCGGGCACGCGAAGCGGCGGCGGTTCGGCTGCGAGGCGGCGAGCGGCGCAGCGCGCGGGTGGCAGCGGCGGCGTGCAGCAGCAGCGCGCAGGCGGCTGGCGGGCGCGCGGCGTGCGGCGCGGCGCAGGCGAGGAGGGCGCAGCGCGGCGGCGAGGCGTGCGGCTGGCGTGCAGCGCGCACAGCAGGCGGAGGCGGCGGAGCAGCGGGCTGGCGGCGGCGCTTACCTCGAGCGGCGGCGGGGTGACGCGGCAGCGCGCGGAGGCCGAGGCAGCGCGGCGGCTAGGGCAGGCGGCGCGCGGGGCTCGAGGTGGGGGTGCGGAAAACGAGGCGGGGCGGGTGCGGTCTTCAAGGCAGGGGCGGCGGCGGCAGGTGGGGTCCGTCCCTTTTTGTGGGCCCCAAGCGGGGTCCTAGTCCGATTCGGGGCGCGGTTGGATACGGACTCGGAAAAATCGGCCCGATTTTCTATTTCATAAAACGGCCGTAACTTTTCCGTGCGAGCTCCGAATCGAGAGATTCTTGCTCCTACGGTTTTGTAAATTCGAGGGGAACAATCTAGGGTCAAGGGTTGAGCGAAACCACTAGGCTACAAGGGTGAGCAACACTGGTTCTTCTAATGCCTCCCGCGGAAGCCTCGTAGAAGAATAGAAAAGGGGTTTCGAAAATAGCGTTTCGCCGATTCTTTTCAATCGACGGTTTTGCATGGAAAAGTATGATGCAATGATATGAATGATATGCAGAACCAAATCTAAAATTTGGGATGTGACAAGCATTCCTAAAATAGGATTCCCCTTATGGCGTGTAGTCACCCCTTAGTACCTATGGTACGCTTTGTTTGCTTGTCATGTGCTTATATGATGCTTGGAATGTGTTTCTTGTCTGCCCTGGATCATCCGATCCTAAAGTTTTGACCACTTTTCTAGCGTATCCCGATGCTGACCCTCACAAAACCTATAGCCAAAAACCTCTCCTCAGCAGGATGGCCACATAAGAAAACCTCCACAACCCCAATTAAGGATCTAAGGTGGAAAGACACAACTCCAGAAGACCATCTACGAGAAAAAAATCCAGGAAGATCTCAAATCCAAAAATCTGTCCCATGCCCCACTTCAAGAGTCGTCAGAGGAAAACCAAACTATACATGCGCTTAATACTAACCGTATACCTGGATAAATCTGCATCTATCTGTTTAACCTCACCCCTAAACCAAAAACCCTCCTTCATGCAGATGGAACCCATTGAAGAAGCATGGTTAAGCATAGGGTTCCCCGTGGTCCTTTGGGACTCCCTGCAGCTCTGTGGATACACTCAACCTCGCACTTTTACTCTTCACAAAGGACTGGAAACCGGCCTATATCTGGGACAAGTTACCATTCATTCAAAGTATGAAGTACCAGGAGACCCCATTTATGCCACTGGACTTCGAATGCCAACCCCAGAGCTGGCTCTCAGTTTGGCTGCAAGAGAAGCACTATTTCGCATTCGTGATGTTCTTCCTGAAATGAGGCAACCCACAACCTTCTATCTACCCCTCAAAGGAAGTGTTGACTCATTCGGACAATCCCAAGACCCTCGCTTGACCTACCCCGCCCTGCAGCTGCAAGCCCGATATAGCTATGCTGGAAATGAGCTCCTCACCGCCGTTGCCGATGAATACCGCCACACCCAAATGGAGCTTCATCGTGTGCAAGCCATCCTGAATCGCAAGGAAGCTCTAGAAGTCCAGCAAAGGAATCAAGCCATGATCAAGAAACCGGAACAAGAATCTGGAAGCCGCATCCTCAAAGGAAGAAAGAAGTGCGTCCCCGCGCGGCAGTATCTCAAGAGGTTCAAGCCACCCCAAGATATACAAGGATCCTCCACACATCTCCCCGAAGGCGAAGATGAAGCCAAATAGGATTCCCGTGAGTCGTCCGCAAGCGGCTACTAGCCTAGGGTAGAACGATGTATCGCCCCAAAACCTGTTTTGTAAAACTCGAAGTGCCTCGATGCCCTGCGGCACAGACCTGTTTTGTAACCTTTTAAGTACCTTCTCCACCGACCGACATGAACCTACTAAATTCTCCGGATGATATGCAAGCATGACGTCCTTCTTTGCGTGTTTTACCCATGACGTTGCATCAGAACAAACCTGGAATGACCCCTTTCCAAAGGACCTCGTTTCCTAGACCGCCAAACTCCAATGGTATCCTCCAACCCATCGGACCCCTAACTAGCTCAAATCTAACATACCCGGAAGCTAGTAGATGCCCTTTCTGATAGACCTTCTAACTCCTGAAGCGGTTCCTACGATGTCGATAGAAGATAACCACCCTGGATGAAAGGTGCAGCGCCATCCCCCAAATCAGCATATGACTCCAATCAAGAAAGTCGGCGACTCCACCAAAAACCCCTAGTGTCGCCCGCCCAAAACCCGATAGACCCTTGGAGTCGAACACTAGTTAGCGTTAAGTTATGACCACCCCTCCAAATCCGAATCATCGACCCTACAAGAGGGACGACAATTGGCACTTCTCCAGAATCAGAAGGTACTTCAGGAAAGTCCTTCACTCCAAGGTCGATCGTCCAGCCAACACCCCGGTGAATCAAGACCTTGAAGATAGAAAAGCTGACTACCGTGGCGATGGAATAAAGAAGGCCCAACTAGGCGTCCTGCCGCAAGAAGAAAGGACCCTATCGAAGCTAAACCTACCTAGGCTCATCCTAAGGGGAAAAGACTGCGTCTTTTCCACTTGTTTCTTATAAAACATCCACTTCGAAGCCCCCGTAGCTCTGATCCGTAACTAACCACATCGGTTATTTGCAAAACTTGTTAGCGCCTAATAATTTCCACCACTAAAATTTCTAAGAGGATGTTATCACCCAACCCTACTCCTCCCTAATCTCGGGACGATATTATTTTAAGGGGGAAAGGTCTGTAACATCCCAATTTCGGCAACCCTGATTTGTCATCCGAAAGGCAAAAATCAGGGGGAACAAAAACTTTTCTGAATTAAGTGTTGCAATGTTTGCTTACTTGTTTGCTTGTGCTCATGCAACTTATTTGGTATTAGGTGATGTAATTCTTAAATCAACACTAGTTTACAAAAGCTATCTTACAAAAGAGAAGTCCTGGCTTATCTTACATATTATCAAATGTTCTGACAATTCAAACTTGAGCCAAGGTGACTTCAAAAAAACCAAATATTTCACTAGTTTCCCTTAGCAAAACTATGGAGCCCTATATATTATCTCCTTATGTTTCCAGACAGAACATTCAACTACTCCTATCCCTAGGTTTTCCAAAACCTTTATTAAAACCCTTTCATTCTAATCCTGGTAGAAATACCAAGATGGTCCTTACCTTACTTCAAAGCATAACCAATTCAAAATACCCATCCTTACCTCAAGCTAGGCTTGGTGGTAACCCTAGTAGTAGTTGGATAAGTGATAAGATGAATTTCCTTGCTCTGTTGTTTGCCTTGTTTGCTTAGGATATAGAGTGAGCTAACCTAGTAGCTCATCCCTTAGGACCCAATCTATGTTTGTGATCATCAATCTTAGACCAAGCACCTAAATCTGGATCTACCCTGAGCCACCCAAGTGGCCATCTCATCCCCTAATCAGATCAATCCAGGGATAATCCCTTTTGATAGTTTCCTACTCAGTAAAGACCCAATCCAAGCATGGATCCCATCTTCCCAATCTGTACTTCAATATCATCCACTTGATTGTAAGTATAAACCCTTTCCCCTCTCCAAATGTCCCCCTCTCCCATACTAGTCCAAATCCATAAATCTGGCAAAATGGCTAAGTCTGGATTTCTTATCTAGATTCAATCTTTGGAGCTCTACCTTTTCCAACCTATGTGCACTATTGATAATGTACTTGAACCATCATGTAGTACATCATTAGTAATACCAAAGCCCACTATTTACCTTGGCCAAGCCATTCTAACTCCCACTCATCCATGATGGTTTTGTAGTCAAGATAATAATCTTTTCTGCAAATCTTATCATCTTACCTACTTTGGCAGAAGCTCACATATATATGCTACCTCCCCTTGAACAAATATTGGCATAGTTATGATCTAATAATAATGGCCTATCCATCCCCACTCCACTTTTTTCCATTGGAGCTCTGTGCTTCTTAAACCCACAAGGTTTATGAGGCATCTTGATGTATCTGTTATGGCAGCCTTATTTCCAACAAAGTTTGCCATCTCTTCTAGACCACCTCAAATATATCCAAGCCCCAAATCTTGTGGCCATGATCACCTATATAACTTGGTCTAGCTATCCATATATTCCTTGTACCAAGGTGAGCTATGATCTCACTAATCCAACCATGTTTTGGTGGCATGAAAATAACAAAACCCTAGATTCCCTAAAACCTAGTTTCTTCCCATTTCACCAAAACCCTTCAAAACCCAAGTGGACAATGATGTATGAATCAAGTTTACATCATCTATTTTGGATATGATATTGTTATAAATAATTTCCATAATTATTTGGAGCCTAAAACTTTTTAAATTATTTTTCTGGCAAAATCCTCCAAACCTTGTCCATAAAGACAAGTTTATTTTTCTCCAAAT
Organism: Avena sativa; assembly: GCA_916181665.1. Classification (NCBI taxonomy): domain Eukaryota; kingdom Viridiplantae; phylum Streptophyta; class Magnoliopsida; order Poales; family Poaceae; genus Avena; species Avena sativa. Next base: position 137,177,796 of record OV702295.1, read on the forward strand.
CACCTTGCCAACTCAAGGCACACCTGATGCCTATATATCATATCCCATCTCTCCAACCCAAAAATAAATATTTTTTAGATCCTTTATTATTTCCTTTTGCCCTTTCTCTTAAATGGCAGAAACAAGAAATAATTCCTTAAAAATACTTTCCCATTTCAATAAATTCCAATAAAATTCTTATTGGAGATATGCCCTAGAGGCAATAATAAATGTAGTTATTATTATATCTTGGTTTTTATGATAAATGTTTACATTCATGCTATAACAGTATTAACCAGAAACATTTAATACTTGTGTGATTTGTAAACTAAATTAGAGTCCCTAGTAAAGCCTCTTTATAATACTAGCTTGTTGATTAATAGATGATCATGGTTTCTTGATCATGAACATTTGAGATGTTGTTAATAACAAGGTCATATCATTAGGAGAATGGTATGATGGACATACTCCTATAGATAAGCGTAGCATAAAGATCAAGTCATTTTAATAGTTCAATTGCTATAAGCTTTCTGATACATAGTAACCTAATTCCTTCGACCATGAGATCATGCTAATCACCATCACCGGAAGGATGCTTTGATGACATCAAACACCACACTGTAACTGGGTGGCTATAAAGGTGGCACTGAGTGTTCGGAAAGTATGGGTTGAGACACATGGATCAAGAGTGGGATTTGTCCATCCATATGACAGATAGATATACTATGGGCCCTCTCGGTGGAATGTCATCCAATTAGCTTGCAAGCATGTGACTGGCTCACAAGGGATCACATGCCACGGGAACGAGAAAAGAGTACTTATCAGTAACGAGGTTGAACTAGGTATGCAGAGATACCGACGATCAAAACCTCGGATAAGTAAACTATCGTGAGACAAAGGGAAATTGGTATCGTATGTAAGTGGTTCATTCAATCGCAAAGTAATCGTACAAATATGTGGGATCCATATGAATTTCCAGATTCCTCTGTTGGTTATTTATCGGAGAAGTGTCTTGATCATGTCCGCATAATTCACGAACCGTAGGGAGACACACTTAAGGATTCGATGTTGTTAAGTAGTTATGGAATGATGAGTAAGAGACCGAATGTTGTTCGGAGTCTCGAATGGGATCCGGGATATCACGAGGAGATCCGGAATGGTCCGGAGAATAGGATTCATATAAGGAAAGTCTTGTTTCGGAGTTGGGGAATGATTCCGGTGTTTTCACTGGGAATGTTCTAGAAGGGTCCGGAAGGTCCGGCACTCCGGAGGGGAAGGGTACATGAATGTGTCATGACAATATAGAATGGTTGCATCATGTACTAGGTCACTTGGCTGGGAAAAATAAAGAGAGAAATCAAATCCAAGTTTGAATGTCAAATGCCAATTTGAAAAGTCAAACGGCAAGTTTGCTTGGTGGAGGGAGAGTAGGAAACCTACTTGGGGAGGAAGTCTCCTCCCTCCACCCGCCAGCCAAGGAGGAGGAGTTGGAGGAGGACTCCCTCCTCCCAAGCCGCACCCTCCCACCTATATAAGGAGGGGTAGGGCTGCCCCTCTCCTAGACACCTCAAACCCTAGATCTAGCGCCTCCACCTCCAAGTGCAGCCGCCGCCTAGGGTTTCCCCTCCAACTCGGCGACTTGGGGCTTCCCCAAACCCTAGCCACTGGCCATACCCTCCTCTTGGTGCCTTATAAACCCTAGATCACCAAGGCCTCTCTCATAGTCCACCATACTTGCTCCGGCTTAAGGCGAAGCCCTGCGAGATCTCCCCTCTACTTCCGGTACCACGCCGTCATGCTGCCGGAATCGCGAGGAGAGTGCTACAACCTCTGCTGCCTGTTGGAACAAGGGAGAGGAAGGTCTTCATCGAGTACCGAATGTGTGACCGACTGCGGAAGCGCTGCCGGAACGCAGCGCTGGAAGGATCGTCTACGCGATCTTGAGATCGGCAAGAGTACGACTACATCACCCACGAGAATCTGCTCTCGTTAACCGCTTTGGTATCTTCGAGGGTGAGTTCCTCTATGGACTCGTTGCTACAATCTAGTAGATAGATCTTGGATTGTTTGTTTGCATGCGGTAGAAAATTTTGATTTTCCATGCTACAAACCCCTACAATTCTCCAATGTGTGATATGGTATTTGGGACCATATCACATCAAAAACAAACCTTGGCCAATGTAAAAATATCAATTGACCTTCTAGAAATAACTTCTGCACTTCTTGAATAAATGGTTTTAAATGGGTTTGTAATCATTATAAAATTACAAATAAATCTCGAAGAGATGATTTGACCTCCTCTATCTACCTGTATCTTTTTTCCCACTTTCCTCAATGCAATTTATTAAACTTCCTTCACAACAATTGTTTGGATCACTTTTGCTAATCAAGTTTTGCTCAAATCAAAACCATCCAAACCCATATCAACTATATCAAGCCAAGCTTGCCTAGCACAACCCCACCCCCTCCTGGTCATGCACTGTAGCCAAGCTAATGTAGCACACCCCTCTCTTGCCATTAGTGCTTGGATGAGAGAGAGGATTTGTTAGTACAAACTTTGAAAATATCTACACCCAGTCCTTCCCTGTCCTCTCTGGTCGTATGCAGGCCCCACACCCCTTTCTCCATCGTCCCTCTCCCCGAATTCCTGGCCAGCACCTCCTCCCAAGCCCTCCATGCACATAGTGCACCATGAACCCCTCTAGCTCAGGTTAAATTCCCACAGGCCACCCCAGAGCCTCCCTTCACCCTCATTCTCCCCCTCTGCTCCCCACTCACCTCCCCAGAGCATCAATCCCCCACGCCTGCTCTATCCTGGCCAAGAGAAGGAGAAGGAGGTCCTTTGGCCTTGCTCAAAACTAGAGCGTAGCTCCCCCTCTTATGCCCTTCTCTCCCTGCATGTTACCAGGCCACGCTCACCTCTTCCATCTAATGCTAATCGTGCCCCTTATGTTGACATGCAGCAGACCCTAGAGCCACTCCATCGAGCTCAGGCAAGCTCCCTTCGGCCACCACCACGCGAGTCGCATTCTGGCACCGAACCCATCCTCGCCGCCCCTCTCCGGACTCGCGGCGGTGCACCGCATCGCCCTGAACCCTCTCCGGACCTCCTCGACCCTCAGGTGATCTTCCCCATCGCACCATTCCCTCTGCTAGGATTTCTTCCCACCGGCGTCGGTGTGAGGTAGGATAAGGCTCGTGGCCGTCGATCAGGACTTGATCCGACGGCCATAGCTGCCTCGTACCCCTCGCAATTCCCGGGTCACTGACCACTGGGCCGCGCTTGCCTGGGTCGAGGGGGCGCTGCTCGTGCATGATCCTGCCCTGGTTGGGCCGAATTCTCCCATGCGGCTCATCTCCCGTATGGATCTGGCCCGAAATCCTTATCCTTTTTATTCTTTTGCCCAGATCCAGAATTATGGCTATCTGGCTAAATCATTTTGAAAAATGAAAAGGGCCTAAATAATTTTAGATAGAACTTTTCACAGGTATCTAAGTCTCCACTCTAACATGTAGACTTGGTTCTGGACCAAAATATTGTATAAATAAATCTTAGAAAAGAAAATAGCCACATGTGTTCCTTCCACAAATAAATACTTCTAGAGAGTATGGTAATTCTAAATGGCATGAACCCAATTGGTACTGAAATAGCTTAAACATACCTTGCAGGTCCCACTGGTCCCACATGAAATGGCTTCCTGGTTTTCCATTAGTAAAAATAACAACACAGAACATTTTTGCCTTTATAAAATTCTCTAGGAAAAACCACAAATAGTTTTGACCTGATTCCAACTCTCTGGACATCCACTTAACCATATATATCAAACCCTAGGAGCCCAGATTTATTGACCATCTAATGAATTTTGATGAATTAAACTATTCTATGCATGGTTTATTCACTAATAAAATTACTACAGTATGTCTGCTAATCACATCAAAAGCTTCTGTAGATTAAATATTATGAACAAGACAAATCTCATCTAGAACTTCCTTTGGAAATTTCCTGAGGGCATTATAGTAATTATTTTAAGTTGAATCCAACACCTCTTGAATCAGTCCACCAAATACTACCTACTCACACAAGGAATTACTCTTTGTAGCTACAAAATTTGTCAGGTCAATTAATTCCTAAAACAAGAGTTTTATCCACTATAAAAATCATTAAAAATCAATGGAAATTGATATAATAGTGAAACCACGTTTTTGGATTCATTTTATCAATACCTATATGATGGTATCATTTTTATATAATTATATCATACATATCAAGCCCTTGGTCAAAAACCCCTCTCTTAGGTAGTTCCTAGACCATAAATCCAATAGGATCTTTTTTCCAATGCCTCCAAATCCTTCTACCAATCTAATCAAATCCAATGTCCAACACCTTACCGATGTATATCATGTGAATATAATTTGCTTTCTCTATGGTTTGAGGCTTGTATGCATTGTATTAATTGTGGTATTGTTTGTTTGCATGTATGATCGATAACGACGATAGTTGTGATTGTGTGACGCTGAGAACAAGAAAGCATCAGGTTAATCTTATTATTATTAGTATTGGCACTATTGGATTTCTAGTTTTCTAACGCCATCAAGGGACATCTCGCTGGTCACAGGAAAACCACCATTCCTGAACTCCTATATTGACCTACTCCTTTTTATCAATTGTATTATATCTCATTTATGAACTTCACGGTTAAATGCATGGTTTGTTTCAATTAAAAAGGCGTGAGTAACTTGGATCCTCCAAGTTATGGATGAGTGTCCATTAGGACACCTACACTATTGACACCTATCTTTACCATTTAGATCGAGGATAAGATGCTTAGCATCTTCCCTCTTGGAAACTACGTGTTTTTCAATGATAAAACTATTTTGGGTTTTACCCTACTACCAAGTTTTCAATATAAAACCCTTGGAAAGAGGCATCATTTCTAAGTGGAGGTTTTACTAAAGAAGATATGAGGAGGATAAAGAGAGTCGAGCAAGAGAAAGAGAAGGAAAAATTTGTTAGTGCAACCACATTACCCTGGGTGTGACTCAGGGCTTAACCCGTAGTTTGTTTTACTTAGTATGGGCTACGCCATAACGCGTAGAAAGGGGTTAAAGTCCCTCGAAGTTGGTTCCTTTCCACTTAAGGGTTCTTCATACCCGGAAAGGTTCCATTGACTCCCTAGAGGTCAGTTGCAACTATGGAGCTCCCGCGGACGGTACAAAGTTAAGGAAGTATGGGTGGCATGGATAAGGAAGTTTAGAAAGGGAGATTCGGACTTGTGAAGTCAGGTACTCGTCCCGGGGAACTAAGAAACCATAGGGAAAGTGCCTATACTAGGGACAACAAATGAAAAGTTAGGTTTGATTATCCGAATCCCTGTCTACGCTGTGTAATGGGCCGTTGTTGTATCCCGTCGGATGTATTGATTCTTGTGGGTAAAGTGCACAAACTCTGCAGAGTCTAATCTATTCGAATAGCCGTGTCCACGGTCAAGGACGGTTGGAAAGGTGATTGCTAGGAGTACTCTTGGGATACGTTTGAGATGAATAAAAAAGATGTGACTTGGTCACGAAGAAAGATAAGGACGAGTTTGGTTTTGACCATAGATGGCAGAAGATGTTTTAAAAAGGGGATTTACTATAAAACTATTTTCAACAAAGTTGTTAACAAGGATATCCGGACTTTCTAAAAGGAGGCATATTTTTCCAAAAGCTCTTTTTCAACAAAGACATAGAGATGCCAATGTTAGGATTTTTAGAAACAAATGTAGTGTAGACTTATCTCGTCACATCCCAATATGCATTATCTTTGTTACCTTATCTTGGTGGTTTGCGAGTACATTCAAAGTACTCACTGGCATTGTCCCTGGCTATTTACTTGGCTAGATTGAAGATGTTAATAAGTGACGAAGGTGCTGACGTCTATGCGAGCTAGGCCGTCTTCCCAGTCAGTCGCCTGTAGGTTAAGGCATGACATGGGCTCTGCGCTTGAAGACTCCCGCTATAGATGTTGTATAGCCACAATGGCATTAATGTAAGTACTTGTATTTGTTCATTATGGATGTTGTAATGATACTTGTAGGTTATGCTCACGGTTCAATGATCATGGGAACATGAATTGCAGGCATAATGGCCATTCTCGGACCGTAAATATGGGGTGCCACAATGTTATTGCTTCGTAATTGTACTTTGGATATTGGTGGCATAGTGGGATGAAGCGGCTCTGACAAACTTTACATGTCCTCGCACATGAGACCTGTTCCACGCTACAACTAGTTTTGCATAAGTAGCTAGCGGGTGTCTATCTCTCCTACTATAGTCAATATCTAATTTATAACGAGTTGTTAATTATTTGGTTATCCTCGTCGTGGTTCCATGTTCATAGGTAAGAACGGTTCTATCTTCGAAAGCCCTAAGAAACATAAAACTTGCAATGGATAAATTAGAAGTGTCTAGTTTAGATTGTTGCTAGGCTAGTATCATGATATGGTAATGTTGTAAGTAAAAATATAATTCGATACTCTTACAACACACCTAACGTGTAAGCTCCATAGACCTTGGCCTTACACATAAAGGAATGATAAATATCATACCACGATGCACATGATGATGATCAAGTGCAAGAACCATATCATTTCACTTTTCACATATGATGTTTGTTGCATCTTATATTGCTTCTTTGGCATTTTATTAGAATAATAAGATGATCCCTCATTTAGATATCAAGATAAAAATGTGTTCTCCCTTAAGTATGCACCGATTATGTTTTGCCACTTCAAGACATCATGTGATGATCGGGTGTTCTTCGATCCATGATCATATTTTGGGTGTAAGACAATTTTACACACGCGAATACTAAGGTTCTTACTTGGCAAGCCTAGCATGTATAGACATGGCCTCGGAACCCGGACCAAAAGGTTAAGCATGAGTCATATGTAGATATGATGCCCATATAGATGATCGCCTTTGAAGCTACACCGACTCACGTGATGATCAGACTTGGTGTAGTGGATTTGGTTCATGTAATCACCAAAAAGGCATGAAGGATGTCGTTTTTGAGTGGGAGTTCATTCTTAATTTGGATTAGTTGAACTCAATCTATCATAAACTTACTCTAAACTTTACAAATTCGTTTGTAGATGGCACCACCTGCTTTTAATTTCAATATGTTCATGGAGAAAGATAAACTTGCAACGAATGGTAGCAACTTTACCGACTGGGCCATGAATTTGAGGATTCTCCTCTCTATTGCACAAAAGCAATATGTGCCAGAAGTGCCGCTAGGCCCCCCACCATTCGATAATGCCCCTGATGAGGAAAAAATGCCTATCAAACTCGTCAGGAAGACCACAACTTAGTTCATTGCGGCATATTGTATGGGATAGAGCCAGAACTTCGAAAGAGTTTTGAAAATGGCAATGCCTTTGATATAATGGATGAGTTGAAAATGATTTTCGACACCCATGCTGATGTATGAGACTTATAATGCTTCATAAAATTTCTTTAGCTGCATGATGGAAGAGAATAGCTCCGTTAATGCGCACGTACTCAAAATGTCTGGGTACGCAGATAAGCTTGTATCCTTGGGAATATCGATTCCCATTGACTAAGGCATACATCATATTCTCCAATCTCTGCCACCAAGATACAAGAGCTTCGTGATGAACTATAACATGCAGGGATGAAGAAGTCTCTCCCCGAGCTTCTACCAATGCTTAAGACTGCAGAGGTGGAAATCAAGAAGGAACATCAAGTGTGGATGATCAATAAGACCTCCGGTTTCAAGAAAGACAGGAAGGGTAAACATAAGGGAAAGAAGGGCGGCAAATTCGTTGCCATACCTGAAAAGATATCCTGAGTTGGCCCTAAGACTGACACCGAGTGCTATTATTGCAAGGGAACTGGCCATTGGAAGCGCAAATGCCCCAAATATTTGGCAAACAAGAAGGCCGGCAAGGCAAACAAAGGTATATATGATATACATGTTATTGATGTGTACTTGACTAGTAATCGCAGTAGCATATTTGATACCGGATCGGTTGCTAATATTTGTAACTCGAATTAGGGGCTACAGAACAAACGACCGCTATCAAGGGGTGAGGTCAAGATGCGTGTCGGCAACGGATCAAGCGTTGATGTGATCGCCGTCGGAACGCTACCTCTCCACTTACCATCGGGATTAGTTATAAACCTGAATAATTGTTATTTGGTGCCTACACTGAGCATGAACATTGTATCCGAATCATGTTTGATGTCCAGTGGTTATTCATTTAAATCCGAAAACAATGGTTGTTCGATTTATATGAATGATATATTTTATGGTCATGCACCAGTGATGAATGGTTTATTTCTATGGGATATCGATAATAGTGTTACACATATTCATAATGTTGATGCTAAAAGTATTAAACTTAATGATGATATATCCACATATATGTGGCACTGCCGTCTAGGTCATATTGGCGTTAAACGCATGAAGAAGCTCCATTCAGATTGTCTTTTGGAATCACTTGATTTTGAATCATTTGATACATGTGAGCCATGCCTTATGGGCAAGATGACTAGAATGCCATTTTCCGGTTCAATGGAACGGGTGACAGATTTATTGGAAATCATACACTCTGATGTGTGTGGTCCAATGAGTGTGTCGGCGCGAGGTGGATGTCGTTATTTTGTTACTTTCATGGATGATTTGAGTAGATACGGTTGTATCTACTTGATGAAACACAAGTCTGAAACCTTTGAAAAGTTCAAGGAATTTCAGAATGAAGTTGAAAATCATCGTAATATAAAGATAAAATTTCTATGGTCTGATCGTATAGGTGAGTATCTGTAATATCCCTAAAATCATGTTTTCAAAGATTTCATATCATGCATGCATGCATATCATTTAGGGATCAAATTCAACTCATTTGATAGAAACAGAAACTTGAGAGCTATGATTTTATGTGATCAAACACTAATCAAATGCCACTCTTATATCAGAATATAATTGTTTTAAAACCAAGCCTTGTTGCTCTCAGATTGTTTTGCTTGAATGCTAGTTCTTAAACAAAAATTTACAAAACAAATATAGTTTTAAAACCATTTTTAAAACTTATTCAAATCAAGTGCTATGTCACTTTATATTTTGTTTAATCAAAGGACCAAGCTAGTACAGAGAGACCACATGTTTTTATGCCCAGAAATATGAGTGTTACACTCTACAAAAATCTAGAAAATATTTGAATTCAAATGGCTTTTGAAATCATTTGAAAATGTTTCCTGGAAATTCAAACAGAAAAATAAAAAGAATAAAGAAATAAGAAAAGGCCGGCGCCAGACTTTTGGCCCACCAGCAAACGCAGCCCACAAGCCCACCCGAGCCATTTCCCTCTCTCCCCTCGTTTCCTACCCCGCACACGCGTACCCACTCGCTGACGACTGGGCCCTCACTGCCATGTCACCCCTTCGTCCTCAATCAACGCCGACGACCACCTCGTCGCTGTCGTTTCCCCCCACTGATGCCACGCTTAATTGCATTGATTCAGCGAGTGATTTCTGCCCTCGCTCTGGCTACATAAACCCCTCCCCCTCACGACCATTTCCCCCAACAGAGCTAGCCAGAAGCGCCACCAGGCTGCCCGCAATTTTGCTCGCACCGCCGCAGTACAAAGCCAATCCGGCGGACGATTCCGGTAAGCCCCGTCCACCCCACTCAGTCTTGTTCATGCTAGCATGCTTCCTTCGACCACGCGACTCACCTCATGCGTTTTCCTTGTCTGCTCATGGCCTAGATCGACGGATTCGACAACCACGGCAAGTGCCCGATGCCTTCCTCAACTCCGGTGAGAAATCACGGTACGAATCGAGCGCCCCTTGATCTCTCCTTGAAACCATCTTGCTCACTGTGACTTTGCGCACCCCCTGATGCTTTTTATTCGTGCAAGGACGACGCAGAGCCTCGGCAAGGTCGACGTATGCAACCACTCGACGCCGCGCACGACTCCAACGAGCTCCAGCGACCACCTCTGCGCGCCCCTTCACCAATGAAGCCTACCTCGAGCATCAGCAGCACACGGCGAGCACAGTAAGCCCCTTCTCCCTCTCCCGCGGGACCTAGAACATCGGCAACGACTCTGACAGAGCCGCCGCCGCCAGTCGCCGCCGCTAGCGCCGCCTGTCTATGGTCAATAGAACTGTGGCCGTAGGATTTAGATCCAACGTATAATATTAGATCTGTGACGAAGAGGTAAGGAGCAGATCTGGCCACGCGTTTTAGTTAGATCTAACGGTTCGGAAGCGTGATCCTGAGCGAAGCGGTACCCTCCAATCAGGAAGCGCCGCATGGCATGAGTTTTGTTTTAAATTTCTGAATTAGATCTATTGGATGTTTAAATTTGATTAATTCATAACTTTTGATTCCCACGTCCAAATTTGACAAATTTTATATCAGTGGAATCAGGAGAGAAAATCTTTCCATCTACGCAATGTGTTTAAAGTTTTGCCTCTGTTAAAATGGTTGTTTTTGCAGAAACATGTGTAGGCCTATTTTGTGTATAATAATTATTTGGAAAATGTTTTTCTATGCAAATAAAGTTTATTTGGCTTATTTTGTACTTGTTTATGTTTCAGTACTGTGCACTTGTCTTGTTTGGTGTAGAAAATCATCACATGGCATTATGCATGCATCCATATATTTTTGCTTGTATTTATTTTGTATGTGATTTTGGTGCTATCATTTTATGTGTAGATTTTGGTGCAAATAGTGATTATGATTGTGAGGATTGTAGCTACTCTCCAAACTACCAAGGCAAGTGGTGCTTCATGATTTTATTCCTATGTTTTTTTTCAAATATGCATTAGAAATATTTTGCTAGTCTTGCATGGATATTTTGATCTATATGCTATGCTTGGGAAATCCTAGTAGTTGTAGAATTGCTAGAAATATTTCTAAGTCTTATCAATGCCATGCTTAGCCTAGCTAGTAGCAACCAAGGGTGGTTATATTCATGCTATGAATAATATGTCTAAGTCTTTGGACTATGTTTTTGCTTAATAAAACAACTAAGTGAATGAAACACCTGGGTGGAATGGAAAGAATGGGTTATGTTGAGTGGTTACACAAGGCCCATTTCTATGGTTTAACTTGTGTATCTCACTTGTGGAAAGCCACCCAGGAACAAAGGGATTTGCGAGGACAAATGTTAAGAAGCTTCTAGTTCAGCCACTTGGCAATATGGGCTCTGCCTGGATCACATAGGTTGCAATAACTTAGCCATTTGGACAGTTGGTGGTAGTGGGATGATAGGTTGGAACGCGTCCATTTGGTCTTAGGGAAGGCTTCTGAAAGGTCCTGTCTTGGTGAAAATCAAGTCTTGTGGGGAAAGTGCACAACCTCTATAGATGGAAGAATCTAAGTACTTAGCCATGTCCCTGGAATTGGCCAACTTGAGCATCAAGACATGGAAGCTATCAAGAATCTCCTCATCCCAATTTCTAAGTAAAAACTTGTGGTTGAACAAGGGTGAAGGACCCCAATGTTTATTGGTGGTTCCTTGGGAAAGATTTTCACAAAGAAAAACTTAGTGTTTTCAACTAATAGGTAAAACCTATTTTGAGCAAAGCAAGCCTAAGCTACACTTAGCCAAAATGCATATAGTATCTAGTCCACCAATATTCTACTAAGGTATCACTTGCCAATACTATTCCAATGTATTGACCCACTTTGGATGTAACTTGTGATGTTGTAGGTTATTCTGATGATGATTAGGAGTCATGAGTCTACACTCAACATGCTTGCCTGTGGCACATGAAGATGAAGACTTAATTATCTTATTACATATTTAAACTCTTGTACTAGGCATGTGGCCATGGAGTTGTAAAAGGCTATGTTTGTCTCTGGAATGACTTGTAATAATGACCTTTGTTTCTGTGTACTTCATCTTAAACTGTGGATGCTAGCATTGATCCAGGGACTAGCATTGCAATCACAGGGATCCTTTCCTTTACAAAGGAGGGATCTTGCAGATGGTATCAGAGCACTGTGTTTCCTGTAGGATTATGACCCTAGGATTGGAAACCACTAAGGAAAAAAATTTAAAACAACTTCCACATTTGTCTTTTCTTCTCGTAAACTTTTCTAATATTCTTCCTCATCTCTATTTGTAGATGAACTCCATCAACGAAGCCGTGAAGAAGGGACCACTCATGACTATGACTTTGGAATGTGAGACAGAATTCCCCAAGGCTCTTAAGGACCTCATGGTTGCCATGGAAATACATGGTGCAGCTGTGTACAAAGGTTTTCCTGTGATGGATGAAGGAGTTCAGTACTGGTGGGTGCAGCTTCACTTGTATAAAAACAAGGAAGACAACCACAAGGACTCAGGATTCTGCAAGGTCACCAACTCAGTGATGCACACCACATTCTTTGATTCAGCAAGGGATGCAACTTGGAAAGCCATCAAAGAGCTTGGTGATAGAATCAAGTGCAGAATGCTTAACACCCAGAATGACCTTAGGGAAGAAAAGAAGCATACCCAAGAGTTAGAGGCTACCAACCAAAGTTTAAGGAAGGACATCATAGACTTAGAAATGGAGTCATGTGATTTAGACAAACAGATTGCCTCTAGGGATGCCCTGTTAGCCAACTTGGCAAGTGAGATGGGATTGTAACGTACTATGTTAGTTGGACCACCACACTTATCATTTTATTTCCCAAATGTTGTTTAAAATAAGATGAACCTTGGTTATTTGTAATGAATCCATGTATGTCATGACTGGTGTGTTTTGATTTCCAAAGTTATGCATGTGATGCCTTGTCTTGTGATTTGTCTTAAATTGTGTTGATTCTAACTTTTTCTATCTTATTAAATAGATGCCTAATGTTACTATCAGCACGGCTGAAGAGTTCAAGGGAACTCGTTTTGGCACTCGTATTATTGAGCTCACTAGTCTGCTCAATCTCCCTCTTTCTACTATCATGATGCTTCCCCTCACCAAGTTTGAGAGGAAAGACCTTTGGGGCTTCAAGGTTAATCAGCCAGGACGCCAGATTGAGCCTGCCACGGAGGCAATCATCTTCAAGCTCATGCATGATGACAAGGAGAGAGGCCTAGAGGTAGTCATGCAGGATTTGCTTGGACGTTTGCTAGGGAGACACTCTCGAGAGGTTAGAGGTACTCACTTCCACACCTTTGGTAGACGTGATGAGGATGGTGAGGCCATTGACTTTGAGGATACTTCGAGAGAGACGGCAGAGCCGATTCGCCTATACCTCCAGGACTTAGAGGTTCTTCTTAGGCACATAGACACTGATAGGACCAACGTCATGCTTAGCAATGACGAACTCTAGGTACAACTTCGTGAGAATGACAAGCTCTTCGCGGAGCAAGATGAGATATCAAAGAGATGGAGGCCAAGTTTGAGAGTCAGGACAGAAAGTTCAAGAGTCAAGAGAAGCGAGTCCAAGATAGGAACAAGAGGATTCGAGACATGACTGCAGAACTAGAGGCCAAGGACTTCGAGCTCGAGCATCAGCAAGGTGTGATTGAGAGGCTTCGTGCACAGAAGAGGGCTCTCAAGGCCAAAGTAGAGACCTTGACCACCAATGTCGAGGAATACAAGACCGCTATGGAGAATGCAGGTCTTACATTTGTTGATGAGGAGGTTGATGCAGAGGAGTAGTGATGACTACTCATTTAACTTTATTTATCATGTCTTTGATTATTGAGTCGCAATGACCATCCAACATGTGGATGGCTTGCTATTGGTGTGTTTACTTTTCCAAAAACTTGTTGTCTGTGTTGTTGAACCTTTACTACTATGATGCATGATTGTGATTTGTTATGTGATGTATTGTGCATGTTAGCATCTATGGGTATCTCATTCTTATCCTTATTGAAACCACAGATGCCTCCCCGACGTACCAATCCCAACCCCAACAATAACAACATCACCCCTGAGATGCAGCAGATGATGACAGTTCAGACTCAGTTGATGTAAATGATGACCACGTTCATCCAGAATCAGAACAACAACAACAACAATAATAATAATAATAATAATAATAACAACAACAATAATCAGAACAACCCACTAGGTTTTGACATGCTTACCAGGTTCTTAAGGCTAAGGCCAGCAAAGTTCTCAGGAACTACTGATCCTATGGTGGCCAATGATTGGCTACTCTCTGTGAACAAGGACTTGGTAACTGTTGGCTGTACTGATGAAGAGAAAGTCAGATTTGCAGCTCACTTGTTGGAAGGACCAGCAGCCACTTGGTGGGATAACTTCCAGATCACCACTTCCATTGAGGATGTGACATGGGCTATCTTTGAAGATGGTTTCCGTACTGCTCACATCTCATTCGGAGTGATGAGTTTGAAGAAGAAAGAGTTCCATAACTTGAAGCAGCGCCACCGCAGAGTGGCTGAATATATTGAGGAGTTCAACAATCTGGCACGATATGCACCGGATGAAGTTGACACTGATGCTAAGAGGAAGGAGAAGTTCCTTGAAGGGTTAAATGATGAATTGAACCTGCAGTTAGCTGTGGCCTATGTTCCCACATACCAGTCTCTTTGTGACAAGGCTGCCATCTGGAGAGCAAGATGAAACAGGTTGAAAGAAGGAAGAGAAAGCACTCTGACAAGCACAGCTCGGGATCATCTCACAAGCGTTCCGATTATGATGACAGTGGGAGTTCTGGATCCCACAATCATGGGAAATTCAACAAGCACCACAACCACAACCGTTATCATGACAACAAACACCACCGTAGTCATGACAACGATAAGTACAAGAATCACAAGGGTGGATATAAGAGCCACCACAATGGAAGTGGAAGTGGCAGTGGAAACCAGCCTATCAAGAAGGATCTTAGTCAGGTTGAATGTTTCAAGTGCAATAAGATGGGGCATTATGCAAATGAATGCCCAGAAAAGAAAGTTGAAGGACCCAACAAGCCCAACCCTTTTCAAAAGGGACAAGTGAACCACATCAATGTGGAGGAAATTTATGAGGAACCTGATGCTGTTGCTGGTAAGTTCAAACTCAATTCTGTTCCAGCATTTGTTCTCTTTGATACTGGTGCATCTCATTCATTCATATCAAGAGCATTTGTTGAAAGAAATGAACTACCGGTAAAAACTATTGGGTGTCCGGTAAATGTAAGTTCTCTTGGCGGAGAAATGATAGTGAATTCAGGATGTCATGATCTAGTCATAGAGTTTGGGAAGTATAAGTTTCCCGTTAACCTTATAATCTTAAACTCCCAAGGATTGGATGTTATTTTGGGAATGGACTAGATGACTAAGCACAAGGGAGTGAGAGATTGTGCCAACCATACTGTCTCACTCACAACTCCAGAAAACAAAAGGATCAGATTCAAGACCAACTTTGAAGCAAAAAGGAGTAAGCTAAATTCTCTTAAGGGGGTTAGCATAGACAGTGTGCCAATTGTGAGTGAATATCCGGATGTGTTTCTGGAAGAATTGTCGGGAATGCCACCAGATAGAGATGTGGAGTTTCTTATTGACTTGCTACCAGGATCTGGACCAATCGCAAAAAGACCGTACAAGATGTCATTTGATGAGTTGAAGGAACTCAAGAAACAACTTGGAGAACAGTTGCAGAAAGGTTTTATCCAACCAAGTTCTTCATCTTGGGGAGCACCAGTTTTTTTGTGGAAAAGAAAGATAGAATTCAAAGGTTATGCATAGATTACCTTTCACGCAATGAGGTGACTATCAAGAACAAATACCCTTTGCCAAGAATCAATGACTTGTTTGATCAGTTAGAAGGAGCTTGTGTGTTCTCAAAGACTGATCTTCGGTCAGGTTATTTCCAGCTCAAGATAAGGGAACAAGACATACCTAATACAGCTTTCACCACAAGGTATGGATTGTATGAGTATACCATGATGCCATTTGGTTTGACCAATGCACCAGCATACTTCATGAATATGATGAACAAGGTGTTCATGGAATTCCTTGATAAGTTTGTTGTCGTTTTCATCGATGACATTTTGATCTACTCCAAGAGCAAAGAAGAGCATGAAGGACATTTGCGTTTGATACTTGAGAAACTTAGAGAGCATAAGCTGTATGCCAAATTCAGCAAGTGTGAGTTTTGGTTTAATGAAGTTGGATTTCTTGGACACGTTGTGTCAGGAGATGGTGTAGCAGTTGATCCTGCTAAAGTTTCAGCTGTAACTGAATGGGAATCTCCCAAGTCAGTGAAAGATATTCGTAGTTTCCTTGGCTTGGCAGGATACTACAGAAGGTTCATTGAAAATTTCTCCAAGATAGCTAAGCCAATGACTGAGTTGCTAAAGAAGGACAAGAAATTTGCTTGGTCTGAAGGATGTGAACTCAGTTTTCAAGAATTGAAGAGACTAGTGACAGCACCAGTCTTATGTTTGCCAGATTTGGAGAAAGATTTCCAGGTGTATTGTGATGCATCTCATCATGGATTAGGTGCAGTACTTATGCAAGAAGGGAAAGTTGTGGCTTATGCCTCGAGACAACTCAGAACTCATGAGGTGAACTACCCTACTCATGATTTAGAGTTAGCCTTCGTTGTCCATGCACTCAAAACATGGAGACATTATCTTTTGGGAAAGCGTTGTGAAGTGTTCACAGATCACAAGAGTTTGAAGTATATATTCACCCAGAAAGAAATTAATATGAGACAAAGAAGATGGCTAGAACTCATCAAGGACTATGACTTAAGGTTGCAATACCACCCCGGTAAAGCAAATGTTGTAGAGGATGCTCTAAGCCATAAGATTTTTGTGAATGGCCTTACTAAGGGAGAATTGCCAGATGATCTTTGTGCCCAATTTAGAGATCTCAGATTGGAGATTGTGCCTGAAGGACATCTCATGTCTTTGGACATTCAACCCACTTTGTTAGACAAGATCACAGAAGCCCAAAAGACAGATATGGAAATTGAAGAGATTAAGGAAAAGATTGGCAAGGGAAAAGCCAAAGGATTCCATGAAGATGAACAGGGTACTTTATGGTATGGGAAACGTATCTGTGTTCCACAAGATCCAGAGCTTCGGAAACTGATTTTACAAGAAGCCCACAACTCACCGTATTCCATTCATCCGGGTAACACCAAAATGTACCTGGATATGAAAGAAAGATTTTGGTGGAATAATCTCAAGAAGGACATCGCCGAACATATTGCTTTGTGTGATGTATGTAGCAGAGTGAAAGCGGAACATCAGAAACCAGCAGGATTGTTACAACCACTACCTATTCCTGATTGGAAATGGGACAATATTGGTATGGATTTCATCACCGGATTTCCAAGGACCAGGTCAGGATATGATTCTATTTGGGTAGTAGTGGATCGCCTAACTAAAGTGGCTCATTTCATACCCGTGAAGACAACCTATACAAGTGCTAAGTTATCCAAGATCTATATGAGCAGAATTGTATGTCTACATGGAGTACCCAAGAGTATTGTGTCTGATAGGGGAACTCAATTCACTTCTCATTTTTGGAATTGAAAGGGCATGTATGCCCCCATGTGTGGTTTTGGTAATTAATGACAATCTCTATGGACTAATTTGTAAATTGAGTTTCACTTGTAGGTTTGTCCATTGGCATCGTTTGGGCCATGTGTTGGTCTCAAGGTTGGAAGATGAAGAAATGTCCAAGGGCTTTGTGCCCATTGGAATCATGAAGAAAGAAGGAGCTTGAAGGTCGATCAAGGCATGTGCAAAGAGTTGCATCAAGATGGATCAACCTCAAGTAAGGATGAAGAAGGACGAGCTCAAGATGCGCCATCTCTAGAAGATCTCATGCTTGAAGCTTGCCATCCTCGTGCTCATGGAATGATGAAGACAAGTTCAAAGAAGAGGTTTCCCCATGGAGTATGGGGAGTATTTTGCAAGTCTTCATCAAGCAAGAGCGAGCAAGAGCAAACAAGAAAGGTGTTCCCACTATAGAAGAACAAGACGGTCTACATCAAGTTCAAGTGGGACGCTCAAGGCAAAGGTATGTTGATAGGGCTTCTCTTTTGTCGGTCTCGTGTTGTTAGTTGGGAGACCGGGTTTAGGATAGATAGCCGTACTATCAAGAGGGGCTCTCAAGCGGGTGTCTCGTTTGCATCGTTCAGAGAGAGCTCAAACCTTTGCATTCATATCATCATCTTTCTTGGTTATTATTTGGTTCTTGTCCATGAGAGGATCTAGAGCTTGTGGTCACCATCATAACAAGCTCTAGCTCATCATCTAAGGATTTCACTTGCATATTTTATTAAGGTTTTTGATCTTGCGAGTTTTCCGGCTCCACACCTTGGGGGATAGATCACATATATATTCATGATATTTTCTCCCAAGGTGATACCCAATATTTCGTCATTATCTTTCCAACAAAATTGGTTTCATCCCGTTTGGAGTTCGAATGCAAAAGTTATTGCGTTTCTGGTTTTCTGGTTTCTGGAATTTCCCTCACCAGAAGTTCCGGCTTCCCACCGGAAGTTCCGCTAGGGCATCTTTGCCGCCGAAAGTTCCGGTGGAAGTTCCGGGTCTTCTTCCGCTCACACTCAGTAACCTTCTGTTTTGAAGCGTTCTATTTGCCGGAACTTTGTCGGAACTTGCATCGGAAGTTCACCGGAACTTCCAGTCTGTTTTGACCGGAACTTCCAGTTGAGCTTCTGGAGCGGGCATCAACGGTCTAATGACCGTTGGAGCCAGGCTGGGCGGAACTTCCGCCCAGAGCCGGAAGTTCCGGCCATGATTCATTTTTTCAGTTTCTCGCTCCGCAGTTTTCGACCGATGGCTGGGTGCCACCGGAACTTCCGGCCTCCCACCGGAAGTTCTGGCCAGGTGTCGCGAATGCCCATAACGGGCAGATCTGGGAGCAATTTAAAAGGGGCTCCTCTTCCCCTTCGTGGGCACTTGCTTTTCTTCTTGGTTCTTGGCTTTCTCTCTCTCCTCCATTGTCAACCTTAAAGAAGCTTTCCCTCTCCCTTTCCCCTCCTATGATTCTTGCATCTTTTTGAGGGATTTGAGAGAGGAGATCTAGATCTACATTCCCCCCAAGTCAAATCCCTTCTTTGTGAAGGAATCATTGGGATCTAGATCTTGGAGAGTTTTGTGTTCTCCTCTTGTGTTCTTCCTCCCTTATTCCCCCAATAGCTTTTGTAGCTTTGTTGGAATTTGGGAGAGAAGGACTTGCCCTTGCATTTGGTGCATAGGTTTGAGTTCTACTCTTGTGTTCTTCCTCCCTTATTCCCCCAATAGCTTTTGTAGCTTTGTTGGAATTTGGGGGAGAAGGACTTGCCCTTGCATTTGGTGCATAGGTTTGAGTTCTCCTCGGAGACTCGGCGAGTTCAAGCTTGTGAGCTTGTTTCTCTTGGGTTCCTTGGAACCCTAGACGGTTGTGTGGTTGGATTGTTGACCTTTTGTGGTCTTGTTGACCTTTTGTGGTCTTGTAGCCTTTTGTGGCATTGTTGGCCTTTTGTGGCATTGTTGGCCTTTTGTGGCTTTTTTGTTGGGAGCCTCCAATTGAGTTGTGGAGTTAGCCTCAATCTTGTACGGGTTCGGTGAGCGCCCTCAAGCGTCCCATAGTGGAGCAAGTGCCCGCCTTTTGTGGTGCGCACTTGGGAGAATAGGGTGAGCCTTTTGTGGCATCGGTGAGTTGCGTGCTTCCGCATCCGGGGTGAGGCCTTGTGTGGCGTTGGGTGTGCATCGAGCCACCACACCTCGAGGTGAGCCATTTGTGGCGTTCGGAGAGCATTGCGCCATCGCACCACTCCAACGGAGACGTAGCTTCTTTGGAAGTGAACTTCGGGAAACAAATCTTCGTCTCCGCGTCCATCGGTTATCTCTCAACCGAACCCTTTACTTATGCACTTTACATTGTGATAGCCATCGTGCTTGAAGTATTTATACCTTGCTATCACCTTGTTGCTTGTATTGCTTAGCATAGGTTGTTGGTGCACCTAGGTGAACTTATTGGCTAGGTTTTGTGCTCAATAAATTAAATGTTAGTTTTATTCCGCATTTACTTGAGCCTAAACCGTAATAATTTTAAAAGCCTATTCACCCCCCCCTCTAGGCGACTTCCTTTGTACTTTAAGGAGGCAACTACATGAGTCATTGGGAACGAGGTTGGAATTCAGCACTGCTTTTCATCCTCAGACTGATGGACAGACAGAAAGGACTAATCAGATTCTTGAATATATGTTGAGAGCATGTGCTCTAGACTATGGAGCCAGTTGCGATGAAAGTCTGCCTTACGCAGAATTCTCTTACAATAACAGCTATCAAGCCAGTATTGAGATGGCACCATTTGAGTTTCTCTATGGGAGAAAGTGTACCACCCCATTACTATGGAATGGTGTGGGAGAAAGAAGTCTATTTGGACCAGAACTAATCAAAGAGGCTGAAGAGAAAGTCAAGCTGGTTAAGGACAGGTTGAAGATTGCACAGTCCCGACAAAAGAGCTACGCAGATCCTAAGCGTAGAGAAGTCACCTATGAAGTGGGTGATAGAGCTTATCTTAGAGTGTCACCACTTCGTGGAGTAAAGAGATTTGGTGTCAAAGGTAAATTAGCCCCACGATATGTTGGACCATTCAAGATTCTGAGTCGTAAAGGAGAAGTAGCTTATGAGATTGAATTGCCAGAGTCTTTGTCAGCTGTTCATAATGTGTTTCATGTGAGTCAGCTTAAGAAATGCCATCCAGAAATGGAAGAGACTTCTTTGAAGGATACTATAACATTGGAAGAGGTACAATTGGAAAGTGATCTCACTTATGAGGATAAACCTATCAAGATTCTTGAGACTGCAGAAAGAGTTACTCGAACTAAGACTATCAAATTCTGCAAAGTTCAATGGAATCATCATTCCGAAGAAGAAGCAACATGGGAAAGAGAAGATGATCTTCGGAAAGACCACCCTCACCTATTTGATAGCCAACCCGAATCTCGAGGGCGAGATTCACCTTAAGGGGGTTAGATTTGTAACATCCCTAAAATCATGTTTTCAAAGATTTCATATCATGCATGCATGCATATCATTTAGGGATCAAATTCAACTCATTTGATAGAAACAGAAACTTGAGAGCTATGATTTTATGTGATCAAACACTAATCAAATGCCACTCTTATATGAGAATATAATTGTTTTAAAACCAAGCCTTGTTGCTCTCAGATTGTTTTTCTTGAATGCTAGTGCTTAAACAGAAATTTACAAAACAAATATAGTTTTAAAACCATTTTTAAAAATTATTCAAATCAAGTGCTATGTCACTGTATATTTTGTTTAATCAAAGGACCAAGCTAGTACAGAGAGACCACATGTTTTTATGCCCAGAAATATGAGTGTTACACTCTACAAAAATCTAGAAAATATTTGAATTAAAATGGCTTTTTAAATCATTTGAAAATGTTTCCTGGAAATTCAAACAAAAAAAGAAAAAGAATAAAGAAATAAGAAAAGGCCGGCGCCAGACTTTTGGCCCACCAGCAAACGCAGCCCACAAGCCCACCCGGGCTGTTTCCCTCTCTCCCCTCGTTTCCTACCCCGCACACGCTTACCCACTCGCTGACGACTGGGCCCTCACTGCCATGTCACCCCTTCGTCCTCAATCAACGCCGACGACCACCTCGCCGCTGATGTTTCCCCCCACTGATGCCACGCTTAATTGCATTGATTCGGCGAGTGATTTCTGCCCCCGCTCTGGCTACATAAACCCCTCCTCCTCATGACCATTTCCCCCAATAGAGCTAGCCAGAAGCGCCACCAGGCTGCCCGCAATTTTGCTCGCACCGCCGCAGTACAGAGCCACTCCAGCGGACGATTCCGGTAAGCCCCGTCCACCCCACTCAGTCTCGTTCATGCTAGCATGCTTCCTTCGACCACGCGACTCACGTCATGCGTTTTCCTTGTCTGCTCGTGGCCTAGATCGACGGATTCGACAACCACCGCAAGTGCCCGACGCCTTCCTCAACTTCGGTGAGAAATCACGGTATGAATTGAGCGCCCCTTGATCTCTCCTTGAAACCATCTTGCTCACTGTGACTTTGCGCACCCCCTGATGCATTTTAGTCGTGCAAGGACGGCGCAGAGCCTCAGCAAGGTCGACGTCTGCATCCACCCGATGCCGCGCACGACTCCGACGAGCTCCAGCGACCACCTCTGCGCGCCCCTTCGCCAACGAAGCCTACCTCGAGCATCACCATCACACGGCGAGCATAGTAAGCCCCTTCTCCCTCTCCCGCGCGACCTAGAACGTCGGCAATGACTCTGACAGAGCCTCCGCTGTCAGTCGCGCCGCTAGCGCCGCCCGTCTGTGGTCAATAGAACCGTGGCCGTAGGATTTAGATCCAACGTATAAGATTAGATCTATGACAAAGAGGTAAGGAGCAGATCTGGCCGCGTGTTTTAGTTAGATCTAACGGTTCGGAAGTGTGATCCTGAGCGAAGCGGTACCCTCCAATCAGGAAGCGCCGCGTGGCATGAGTTTTCTTTTAAATTTCTGAATTAGATCTATTAGATGTTTAAATTTGATTAATTCATAACTTTTGATTCCCACGTCCAAATTTGACAAATTTTATATCAATGGAATCAGGAGAGAAAATCATTTCCATCTATGCAATGTGTTTAAAGTTTTGCCTCTGTTAAAATGGTTGTTTTTGCAGAAACATGTGTAGGCCTATTTTGTGTATAATAATTATTTGGAAAATGTTTTGCTATGCAAATAAAGTTTATTTGGATTATTTTGTACTTGTTTATGTTTCATTACTGTGCACTTGTCTTGTTTGGTGTAGAAAATCATCACATGGCATTATGCATGCATCCATATATTTTTGCTTGTATTTATTTTGTATGTGATTTTGGTGCTATCATTTTATGTGTAGATTTTGGTGCAAATAGTGATTGTGATTGTGAGGATTGTAGCTACTCTCCAAACTACCAAGGCAAGTGGTGCTTCATGATTTTATTCCTATGTTTTTTTCAAATATGCATTAGAAATATTTTGCTAGTCTTGCATGGATATTTTGATCTATATGCTATGCTTGGGAAATCCTAGTAGTTGTAGAATTGCTAGAAATAATTCTAAGTCTTATCAATGCCATGCTTAGCCTAGCTAGTAGCAACCAAGGGTGGTTATATTCATGCGATGAATAAATATTTCTAAGTCTTTGGACTATGTTTTTGCTTAATAAAACAACTAAGTGAATGAAACACCTGGGTGGAATGGAAGGAATGGGTTATGTTGAGTGGTTACACAAAGCCCATTTCTATGGTTTACCTTGTGTATTTCACTTGTGGAAATCCACCCAGGAACAAAGGGATTTGAGAGGCCAAATGTTAAGAAGCTTCTAGTGCAGCCACTTGGCAATATGGGCTCTGCCTGGATCACATAGGTTGCAATAACTTAGCCATTTCGACAGTTGGTGGTAGTGGGATGATAGGTTGGAACGCGTCCATTTGGTCTAAGGGAAGGCTTCTAAAAGGTCCTGTCTTGGTGAAAATCAAGTCTTGTGGGGAAAGTGCACAACCTCTATAGATGGAAGAATCTAAGTACTTAGCCATGTCCCTGGAATTGGACAACTTGAGCATCAAGAGATGGAAGCTATCAAGAATCTCCTCATCCCAATTTCTAAGTAAAAACTTATGGTTGAACAAGGGTGAAGGACCCCAATGTTTATTGGTGGTTCCTTGGGAAAGATTTTCACAAAGAAAAACTTAGTGTTTTCAACTAATAGGTAAAACCTATTTTGAGCAAAGCAAGCCTAAGCTACACTTAGCCAAAATGCATATAGTATCTAGTCCACCAATATTCTACTAAGGTATCACTTGCCAATACTATTCCAATGTATTGACCCATTGTGGCTGTAACTTGTGATGTTGTAGGTTATTCTGATGATGATTAGGAGTCATGAGTCTACACTCAACATGCTTGCCTATGGCACATGAAGATGAAGACTTAATTATCTTATTACATATTTAAACTCTTGTACTAGGCCTGTGGCCATGGAGTTGTAAAAGACTATGTTTGTCTCTGGAATGACTTGTAATAATGACCTTTGTTTCTGTGTACTTCATCTTAAACTGTGGATGCTAGCATTGATCCAGGGACTAGCATTGCAATCACAGGGATCCTTTCTTTTACAAAGGAGGGATCTTACAGTATCTAAGTTACGAGTTTAGCACACATATGAAAGAATGTGGAATAGTTTCACATCTCACACCTGTCGGAACACCACAGCGAAATGGTGTGTTAGAGAGTTGTAATCGTACTTTACTAGATATGGTTTGATCTATGATGTCTCTGACGGACTTGCCACTGTCATTTTGGGGTTATGCACTAGAAACTGCTGCATTCACTTTAAATCGGGCACCATCTAAATCCGTTGAAAAGACACCGTATGGATTGTGGTTTGGAAACAAAGCTAAGTTGTCATTTCTTAAAGTTTGGATGCGATGTTTATGTGAAGAAACTTCAACCTGATAAACTCGAACCCAAAGAGGAAAATGCATCTACATAGGATACCCTAAGGAAACTATTGGGTATTCCTTCTATCACGGATCCGAGGGCAAGGTTTTCGTTGCCAAGAATGGATCCTTTCTAGAGAAAGGGTTTCTCTCAAAAGGTGTGTGTAGTTGTAAGGTAGAACTCGAAGAGCTTGTTGAACCTTCTCTTCATAATATGGCGAGTAGCGCAGCACCGGAAGCTGTTCCGGAGTTGACTTCAACAAATGAAGTGGGAACTAATGATAATGATCATGAAGCTCCGAAAGAGAATACTACCGAACCTTGTAGGTCTAGCAGGACGCATGTAGCTCCAGAACTATACAGAAATCCTGTTATGAATTTCATGGTAGATGAAATAGATGACCCTGCGACCTATGAGGAAGCAATGATGATCCCTGATTCCAAAAAATAGCTAGAAGCCATGAAATCCGAGATGGAATCCATGTACGAAAACCAAGTTTGGACCTTGGTGGTCTTACCTCACGACCAAAAGGCTGTGGAGAATAAATGGATTTTCAAAAGCAAAACGGATGCTGATGGTAACATAACCGTCTATAAAGCTCGACTTGTCGCAAAAGGGTTTCAACAAATTCAAGGAGTTGAATATGATGATACATTATCTCTCGTAGCGATGCTAAAGTCAGTTAGGATTATGTTAGCAATTGCTTCATATTTCGACTATGAGATATGGCAGATGGATGTGAAAACTGCATTCCTCAATGGAAATATTGAAGTAGAGTTTTACATGGTACAACCAAATGGTTTTGTCTATCCTAAGGATGCTGACAAGGTAAGCAAGCTTCACCGATCCATCTATGGACTGAAGCAAGCATCCCGGAGTTGGTATCTCCACTTTGATGAGGTGATAAAAAGAGTTTGGATTTTTCCAAACTTATGGAGAGGCTTGTATTTACAAGAAAGTGAGTGGGAGCAATGTGGCATTTCTGATATTATATGTGGATGACATATTACTGATCGGAAATGATGTAGATCTTTTAAATAGTGTTAAAAGTTATCTAAACAGCATATTTTCAATGAAGGACCTAGGTGAAGCGTCATATATATTAGGCATAAAGATCTATAAAGATAGATCAAGGCGCCTAATAGGGATATCGCAAAGTACATACCTTGATAAGATTTTAAAGAAGTTTAAAATGGATGAAAGTAAGAAAGGGTTGTTACCTATGTTGCAAGGCAAGACATTGAGTAAGACTCAAAGTCCGGCTACGACAGAAGAAAGAGAGATAATGGACAAAGTCCCCTATGCTTCAGCCATAGTCTCTATAATGTACGCCATGCTATGTACATGGCACATGTTATTAGTTTGACTATAGATACGGATCATAATCCAGGATCGGAACACTAGATAGCGATCAAGAATATCCTTAAGTACTTAAGAAGAACTAAGGAAATGTTTCTTGTGTATGGAGGTGAAGAAGAACTCGCCGCTAAGTGTTATGTTGACGCTAGCTTCGACACTGATCCGGATGACTCTAAATCTCAATCCGGATACGTATTTCTCATGAATGGTGGAGCGGTTAGTTGGAAGAGTTCCAAACAACCCGTGGTGGAGGGATCAACAACGGAGGCCGAATATGTTGCTACTTCGGAAGCGGCTCAGGAAGCAGTTTGGTTGAAGGAATTCATAACCGAACTAGGTGTGGTTGCTAGCGTGTTGGACCCAATTGTTATCTATTGTGAAAACAATGGAGCCATAGCCAATGCCAAAGAACCAAGGTCTCACAAGAATTCTTTAACATCCCAAAAATATTAATCAAGGTTATCAATTCCAATCACCCAAATTTAGGCTTAACAAAAACTTTTGTGAATTAAAATCAATATGAATGCATGTCTGTATGTGATGAATGCATGAATGCTTGCATGGACTTGTGTGATTGTTATGAATAGCAAGGATTGGTTTATAGATGAAAAGAACATCATCTAAATCATTTCCAAGCAGAATCAAATCAAGAGAAATTCGAAAACAAACTATATAAGCAAATGTTCATTTTTGCCAATCTTGTTCACTAGACCACTTTGAGTGTTTCTAGTCCAAGATTTCTAACAGAAACAAATCCAATTATTTTCACCCCTTGCTAGACCAAGTAAAAGTTAACCCAAGCCCACATTGCAAACCCAAAGAAACATTTGGAAACCCTATTCAAAATGACATTTAAAAATTTAATCTAATTCATATGATAAGATCACCATTTCTCAAAACCCCACCAAACCAGTTCACCTTGACAAATCCAATCAACCAGATACTCCCTAGTATGTGCCCAGTACACTCACCAAGTTTCATCCAAAAATTCAAATATGAATTTCTTGCGGCCATTTCATCAAACACTTGGAGACACAAACCAAATTCTGCCAAACTTCACTGTTTTGAGCAGTAATATTTCCAAACCTTGTTCCCCATTGATCACCCTTGTCTCCCCCAGTGAAAACCAGTGTATTAAACGAACCTAGACCCCTACCAATGCACCATGACGTGCATGCCCGAGCAAATCCTTGCCAGCCGACCATGGCAAGCTAGAATGAGCGATCGCCCCGCCTAGACACCATGTCCAGGAAGCACGTCATCGTCCACCGCCATCCTCTATCCATCCCTCGAGCCTTGACAAGCAGTGGACCACCAAGAACACACGCGCCCAGTTTGTCACTGCCATGTCCAGAGCGCGCCAGCTCGCTGCACTCAACACACTCGCACAGACCACGCCTCGCCTTCGCCGCCCGTCTACTTGATCACAACCGTCCCAGCAGACCACCAGACATGCTTGTTCACTGCCACGCGACCAGGAGCGCCTGTGCATCGTCAAAAACATCATCGGTGCCGCTCAGGGCACCAGCGCGATCCAACCGAACCGCACCGCACCTTACCGCACCATCAAGCCGTTGAGCACCGCCAGGAGACCGCGCATCGTCCCCTAGCCTCAGCCATGCCCGTAGCTCGATCTAACCCCGACCCCGACAAGCACTGCCCATGCTGCTCGGCCTCTCTCGCTCGCCTATAAAAGGATGCCTCCCCCGCTCGTTTTCTTCACACCAGTTCACTCCCCACCTCTCACTAATCCTTCCCACCTCTTCCTAGAGCAAGGCGATCTCTCCCACGCGGGAATTTTGCCGGAGCCTGCCGCTGCTGGAGGAGAAGGGCGCCGTCGATTGGAGCCACCCAGGAGGAGCCGCCAGTACCAGGAGAACCGCCTTCGTCGACTTCATCATTCACCCCTATCACCGACCATCGCCTGAGCCCCAGTGAGCCTCCCCAGACCCCCACTGGTCATGCTAGGGTTCGAACCCGTCGTGTTCTGTTCGACGAGGAGGATGGCCATGAGCCGTTGATCCTTAGTCTAATCCTACGGTCGTAATCGCCATGTACCCCTTCTCCAACCCCCGTCTCACTGACACATGGGGACACCACTTAACCAACCCGTGTGCGCGCTGTGTGTAGTGGGCCGGCCTAGTTAGATCTCCCGCGAGACCTAGTAGTTTGAATTTAGATTTATCAAATTAGTTTCAAACCTAATTCTGGTAGTAGATTCAAAATTAAATTCAGATAGTTTTAGTGAACCAAATAGCATGAAACCAATTTTTTTAGGAAGGTATTGAAATTCTTAATCCAAGCCCGTTGGATTAAAACCATTTGAAATTATAGATCACCTATAGTAAAAATAACAAGGTAGAGACTTTTCTGCATTCAAACATTTTTCAAAATTCAACCAAAAATGCTTTTGAGTTGATTCCAACTCTCAAAAATCACATTTGAGAAGGCCTTTTTGAATATATAAAAATATCTAGGTTTACTTGTAGTAATAATGGACAAGTAATAAAAGAATGCCCCATAGGAATTTCTAGTCACTTTAATTAATTAAAATAAAAAGGTTAAACCTTATTAAATTGTGACACCACTTTAATTTTGGAATGTGAAAAATAAATAAATAAAATAAATAATTGTTGGAATTTAGGGTGAAAAGAAACTTTTTGTTTCAAAGTGGAAACATTAAAAACTCATCTTGAACAAACTTTGAATAGAATTTGAATCCAACTAAATTCAAATCAAGTGAAATGCTTTCTTCATAAAAGCATCTTGAAAATTTAAACACTTGGAAAATAAACCAAAACCCTGAAACCCTAATGGAAGAAAACATTTCCAAGTTATCTCTAAGCCTATGGATTTGATCCATATAAAATTTGTCAACAAACATTTATAAATGATCAAGAATGACAAATAGAAATATTATAAAAACCATGGGAATTGCTTTCACCTAAATTAGAGCCATAAATAAAATCTTATGAATTTAGAAAGATCAGGAAATTGAATTTCCAAATCTAATAAAGCACCTATCTAAAAATCCATACCAAATGGTGAGAAAATTATCCTAAATATATGTAAAAGGATAAACAAATACTAAATAAAATTATACAAATTGGAATCACCAAGTTTGGATCTATAAATAAAAAGATATGGATTTTATAAGCAAATGGATTAAAGATAAACCAAATAAAATAAAGGGATAAAGAATATTCAAATAAAATAAAATGGCATTAACCAAATTCTATACCTATTTGAATAAAGAGAAATAACCAATTTAAATTATTAATAAAAACATATTAAAATAATTCAAAGTGAATTATTTAAACAACCTATTGAATAAATAAAACTTACAAAAAGGGGTTTGATAAACATTTGAATTTAAAACAGAAAGTTAAATCATTTGAATAAATAATATGAATTGGAATCAGATTTAAATCCTATTTAAATAAAGAAAAAGGCTCTTTTAAAATAAATATTTAAACCATGTGAGAATAAAAGAAATGTTCCAAAAATTACCATTAAAATACATATTTAAACAGAACAAAAACTTACTGAATATTTTGAAAAGTTTTGAAATGAAATATTGTTTGAATTGTTTGATTAAAATCCAACACAGAAATTCAAAATAGAAAAAGAAAAACATTTTGTATAAAAAAATAGAGAAAGAACCCAGCCCAGCTAAACTAGCCCACTAAGCCCAGCAAGCCCATTTCCCTCTTCCCCCACAGAAAACGATTCGTACTCGACAATGAACCCACACAGACGCTGACTACATGACCCCACCCTACCCCTCTCTCTCGCTGCCACCAGACCCCACCTGCCAGCACACCTTCTTCCCCGCCGCAACCTCTTCTCCCCCAACCTCATCGTCGTTTCAGCCGTTGATTGTGCGTTTGATTCCTCATTAACCATGCGTTAATTCCTCCCATGACCTCGCACATTTAAGCACCCTTATTCCCTCTCTGATCTCCCTCACTCACCAGACACTCTCTGCCCCCAGGCTCTTATAATTTCATGCTCGGAGCCCCACTGCACCGGCGGAGCTTTCCTCCAATTCCGGCCGCGTCCCGTCACCCCTTGCACCCTGGCCTCCACGGGGACATTCCCCATCTCCTGGCGAACCTCTCCGTAGCGCCAGATCGCCTGCGCGAGCATCGTAAGCTCGGCAACATTTTCCCAGAGCAGCGCCGCCATCTGTTTCTTTCTCCGGCGAAGCCCCCTGGTAACACCCGGCCGCGCCTCCTCTTCTCTTTGATGCTCCGGTACTCCCCACTCTTCTGTGCATCTAATGACGTCGTGTTCTTGCTCTCTCATGCTTTGTAGCGACGCCACCAACAGGAACCGTGCGTGTCCGACGGTGCCAAGAACTCCGGTGAGGAATTCCCATAGTTCTCGTGCGCCCCTGTCCCCGAAACAATCACCTCGAGCATCAGCAAGTCTCTGCGAGCTTGGTAAGCCTCACCATCCCCTCCCTCGCTTCCTACATCGCCGGCTCCGCCGTCGTCTGAGCGCGCCACCGCCACTAGCCGCCGCTAGCGCCGCCCGTTTTAGGTTAGACATCTTAGGCCGTTGGATCTTGATCGGAAGCACGCGATAGAATCACTAAACGAAGAGGTACGTAGTGATCTGAGCCGCTCAGATCTAATCAGATCCAACAATCCATAGCACGCGATCCACGCGAACCGGTATTGACCAATAAGAACGTGACATGTAGCCATACTCTGGTTTTAAAAACAGAATTTGATCTATTGGATATGAAAACTTGCAAAATTCATAACTTTCAATCTACACGTCCAAATTTTGCAAATTTTATATCAATGGATTCAGCAAGACAAACCCTATCCAACCATGCACTTTGTTTAATGAATTGATTCTTGTAAAATGGTTTTTCTTGCAGAAACTTGTGTAGGCATAATTTTGAATATAAAATTCATTCTAAAATTATTTTTTGTGATAAAATCTTTGGAAAATGGTTTGTTCTGAACCTACTGACCATAGAAACCAACTTATGGTTTTAAAAATGTATTTTGTGAAGCTAAATAATAAATCCTTGAATTAAGGCATTTCTAGCTAAATAAAAATTATTGTTTATGGTTTAAAAATGATTTTTGAGTAAAACCTTTGAGAAATGGTTTGATTTAAACTCTCTGACCCTAAACACAAGGTTTTATGACTTAAAAAAATAATTTTATGAACCCTATAGATTATTACTTTGCTAAAGAGCATTTTCAACCACATAAAATATTGATTTGGTTTAAAAATGGTTTATAGTTAAAATCTTTTGCAAATGGTTTTGCCACTTTTATAAAATGACCAATAGGTGTTTTAGAATGTTTATAACCTATTATAAACCACTTTTGTTAATAAAACAATCTTTGGCATGCTTGCATGCATTGCTTTGTTTCTATTATTTTATGTGATGTTTACTTGAATGGTAGATTGAATTTTTTTTTGCTTGCTTGATTGAATTGTAGTGGAATTTGTAGAGTGTGATCATTGCAAGATCAAGGAGTAAACTTATATTCTCTACCAAAAAGGCAAGTGATGCTTCATACTTTTGTCCTATTATTTTCACTATGCATTAGTGATATTTCTAAGTAAGACTTGCATGGAATTTTTGCTAAGTATAAACTATACCATGGGAAATCCTAGTTGATGAAAACTTAGTAGAATTTTGCTAAGTTAAGATTCCTACTACTATCATGCTTAGCTTAGCTAGTAGAAAACAAGGGTGGATTATATTCATGCTATGGAATATTTCTAAGTCAAGGACTTGTGTTTTGTTTAATAAAACAACTAAGTGAATGAAACATCTGGGTGGAATGGAAAGAATGGTTTGTGTTGAGTGGTTACACAAGGCCCATTTCTATGGTTTACCTTGTGTATCTCACTTGTGGAATGCCACCCAGGAACAAAGATATTTGAGATGTCAAATGTTGAGAAGCTTCAAGTGCAGCCACTTGGCATTATGGGCTCTGCCTGGATCATATAGGTTGCAATAACTTATCCAAATGGACAGTTGGTGGTAGGGGATGATAGGTTAGAACGCGTCCATTCTGGTCTAAGGGAAGGTTTCTGAAAGATCTTGTCTTGGTGAAACCAAGTCTTGTGGGGAAAGTGCACCACCTCTGCAGAGTGTAAAATCTTAGTACTTAGCCATGTCCCTGGCAAAGGAAAATTTGAGCATCAAGACATGGAAGCTATCAAGAATCTCCTCATCCAAATTTCTAAGTCAAAAACTTGTAGTTGAACAAGGGTTTAAGGTTCACCAATTTCTAGTGGTGGTTCCTTGGGTGATTTTGACAAACAAAAACTTAGTGTTTTCAAAGGATAAGGAAAATCTATTTTGAGCAAAGCAAGCCTAAGCTCCACTTAGCCAAATGCATATAGATGATAGATACCACTATATTACCATAGTATCACTTGCCAATACAATTCAAATGTATTGACCTTTGTGGCTGTAACTTATTATGTTGCAGGTTTGTTTGATGTTAGTGAAGTGTGTTGATTAGGATTACAAGTCTACAACCAACATGATTGCCTGTGGCACTTTGAAGATGAAGGACTCCATGCTATAGTTATTTCTGCTGCATTTTAATGAGATAGCCAAGTGAGCTATGTAAGATCTAATAAATTATTTTATTCCTGGTTATAAATTTGTATTATGACCTTTGTTTCTTGATATTACATCTTAACTGTGGATGCTAGCTATTGATCCAGGGACTAGCAGTGTAAACACATGGATCTCTACCATATTAAAGGTTGGGACCTCTATAGATGGTATCAGAGCACTATGTTGCCTGTAGGATTTGTAACCCTAAGATTAGAAAAATAGGAATTGTATTTGTTCCAAAAACTTATTTACAAACAAACTTGTAAACTCTTTCCTTAACCTTTTTGGTTTTAACTCTACATCTCTTCTATTTTCAACTTAATGGATAAAGCCTCCACCATGAGCAAAGACCTCAACCATGAGCAAAGGGCTTCACCAACTCAAATGACTTCAACTTCAACAACATCAAAGACTTTAACTTTATTTTCACCAAGGACTTCAACTTGGATATCACTAAGGACTACAAGTGAGACAAGAAATATTACTCAAGACTTGAAGACTAAGGAAACACAACTCAGAAGGAACCATCATCACCTTTGATGTTTTGTGACCAAGGCATAAGAATTTTTCCAAGGAAACCATGATCTCATTCAAGAAGAATCAACTAAGAAGGATAGAATGATCTCAAGTGAACCTTATAGTTGGACCACCATATTTAGATTAAATCAAACACACCAACTTATGTGGTATAGCAAAAATATTTTGTTGCCTAAAAATGTGCTTGAAACTTGTTGTTTGAGTGGAATAGTTGTTTGTGATTGCTTGCACATTGCTTGTGTGAATTGTGATGTGTGTGATTATATTTATTTCCTTGGAAATCTTTTTCCTATTCTAATCCCAATCCAACCCAAACAGATGACTACTCCAAGAAACTCCAACATCAAGGATGGTGACAACAACAACAACCAAGAGATGCACATGAGAGAACTCATAGTAACCCAAACCCAGTTGAACCAAGTGACAACTCAGTTTTTAGCCAACAACAATGAGTTAGACCCAACCATGCAAAGGTTTTTGGAAACCCAAACTCAATTGATGCAAAAGGTGACAAATCAAATGATCAACATGGGAGACAACTCTTTTCATGGAGTTTGTGACAACAAGGATGTCAAGGATGATATTCTAGAAGGAACCCAAGCTTGCAATGTTTGTGGAGACAAGGACCACACTTCCAAAGAGCATGAAGATCAATGCCCCAATTGTGAAGAGAAACATTAAACTAATCAATGCCCCACATCTCAAGCTACTTGTTTCCTATGTGAAGGAAATAATCATGCCCCTATCCAATGCCCCATCTATTCCATAGTTCAACAAAGGAAACAAGGTGGAGTGCATCAACAGATTGTAAACCCCCATGAGGGAACAACTTCTACCAAGAAGGGTGAAGACTAAGGAAAATCTCAGCTTGCACCTCCATGCAATATGACTCAATTTGATGAACCAAAGAGGAAACATATGTATTATCCAAGGAAAATATTAAGGAGACCAGGAGACTTTCCCACCTTTGAGATAAGATATGAAGAGGATGAACTAGAAGAACTCCTAGCTTTGGAGAAACCCAAGAAGAAGAAAGACAAAAGCCAAGTGCAATGTTGCCATTGCAAAGATGTTACATGTTACAATTGTGGTATCCAAGGACATTATGCAAGAAATTGTCCAGAAAAGATGAAGCACAAGATAAACAAGCCTAGGAAGGATCTCAGCCTTGTCACATGTTTCAAGTGTGGAAACAAAGGACACTTTCATATGTTTGCCCAGAGAAGTTTCATCAAGATCCCAAGCAAGCCAAGATGTAATCTAGCTGAGAAAATTTTAAGGGTGGTAGTACCCTAGTTGCTTTGAGCCAACTTGTAACCCCTATCTTTCCCAAATATCGGTAAGAGATTTCTTTTAAGGGTGGTAGCCTGTCACATCCCAAAATTTTCCAAATTTTGGAATGTGAAAAATAAATAATTGTTGGAATTTAGGGTGAAAACAAACTTTTTGTTTCAAAGTGGAAACATTAAAAACTCATCTTGAACAAACTTTGAATAGAATTTGAATCCAACTAAATTCAAATCAAGTGAAATGCTTTCTTCATAAAAGCATCTTGAAAATTTAAACACTTAGAAAATAAACCAAAACCCTCAAACCCTAATGGAAGAAAACATTTCCAAGTTATCTCTAAGATTATGGATTTGATCCATATAAAATTTGTCAACAAACATTTATAAATGATCAAGAATGACAAATAGAAATATTATAAAAACCATGGGAATTGCTTTCACCTAAATTAGAGCCATAAATAAAATCTTATGAATTTAGTAAGATCAGGAAATTGAATTTCCAAAGCTAATAAAGCACCTATCTAAAAATCCATACCAAATGGTGAGAAAATTATCCTAAATATATGTAAAAGGATAAACAAATACTAAATAAACAAAACTTACAAAAAGGGGTTTGATAAACATTTGAATTTAAAATAGAAAGTTAAATCATTTGAATAAATAATATGAATTGGGATCATATTTAAATCCTATTTAAATAAAGACAAAGGCTCTTTTTAAATAAATATTTAAACCATGTGAGAATAAAAGAAATGTTGCAAAAATTACCATTATAATACATGTTTAAACGGAACAAAAACTTACTGAATATTTTGAAAAGTTTTGAAATGAAATATTGTTTGAATTGTTTGATTGAAATCCAAAACAGAAATTCAAAATAGAAAAAGAAAAACATTATGTATAAAAAAAAGAGAGAAAGAACCCAGCCCAGCTAAACTAGCCCACTAAGCCCAGCAAGCCCATTTTCCTCTTCCCTCACAGAAAACGATTCGTACTCGACAACGAACCCACACAGACACTGTCTACATGACCCCACCCCACCCCTCTCTCTCTCTCGCTGCCGCCAGACCCCACCTGCCAGCTCACCTTCTTCCCCGCCGCGACCTCTTCTCCCCCAACCTCGTCACTGTTTCTGCCGTTGATTGTGCGTTTGATTCCTCATTAACCATGCGTTAATTACGCCCATGACCTCGCACATTTAAGCACCCTTCTTCCCTCTCTGATCTCCCTCACTCACTAGACACTCTCTGCCCCCAGGCTGTTACAATTTCATGCTCGGAGCCCCACTACACCAGTAGAGCTTTCCTCCAATTCCGGCTGCGTCCCGTCGACCCTTGCACCATGGCCTCCACGGGGACATTCCCCATCTCCCGGCGAACCTCTCCGTAGAGCCAACTCTCCTGCACAAGCATCGTATGCTCCGGTACTCCCCACTCTTCCGTGCATCTAATGATGATGTGTTCTTGCTCTCTAATGCTCTGTAGCGACGCCACCAATGGGACCCGTGCATGTCCGACGGCGCCAAGAACTCCGGTGAGGAATTCCCATAGTTCCCGTGCGCCGTTGTCCCCGAAACAATCACCTCGAGCATCAGAAAGTCTCTGCGAGCCTGGTAAGCCTCACCATCCCCTCCCTCACTTCCTACATCATCGGCTCCGCCGCCGTCTGAGCACGCCGCCTCCACTTGCCGCCGCTAGCGCCGCCCGTTTTAGGTTAGACATCTTAGGCTGTTGGATCTTGATCGGAAGCACGCGATAGAATCACTAAACGAAGAGGTACGCAGTGATCTGAGCCACTCAGATCCAATGATCCATAGCACGTGATCCACGCGCACCAGTATTGACCAATAAGAACGTGACACGTAGCCAGACTCTGGTTTTAAAAACAGAATTTGATCTATTGGATATGAAAACTTGCAAAATTCATAAATTTCAATCACACATCCAAATTTTGCAAATTTTATATCAATGGATTCAGCAAGACAAACCCTATCCAACCATGCACTTTGTTTAATGAATTGATTCTGGTAAAATGTTTTTTTTTGTAGAAACTTGTGTAGGCATAATTTTGAATATAAAATTCATTCTAAAATTATTTTTTGTGATAAAATCTTTGGCAAATGGTTTGTTTTGAACCTACTGACCATAGAAACCAACTTATGGTTTTAAAAATGTATTTTGTGAAGCTAAAGAATAAATCCTTGAATTAAGGCATTTCTAGCTAAATAAAAAATATTGTTTATGGTTTAAAAATGATTTTTGAGTAAAACCTTTGATAAATGGTTTGATTTA
This sequence comes from Avena sativa, assembly GCA_916181665.1. Lineage (NCBI taxonomy): Eukaryota > Viridiplantae > Streptophyta > Magnoliopsida > Poales > Poaceae > Avena > Avena sativa. The sequence goes on from OV702295.1 coordinate 137,214,301, forward strand.
AACTCTCTGACCCTAAACACAAGGTTTTATGATTTAAAAATATATTTTGATGAACCCTATAGATTATTACTTTGCTAGAAAGCATTTTCAACCACATAAAATATTGATTTGGTTTAAAAATGGTTTATAGGTAAAATCTTTTGCAAATGGTTTTGCCACTTTTATAAAATGACCAATAGGTTTTAGAATGTTTATAACCTATTAGAAACCACTTTTGTTCATAAAACAATCTTTGGCATGCTTGCATGCATTGCTTTGTTTCTATTATTTTATGTGATGTTTACTTGAATGGTAGATTGATTTTTTTTTGCTTGGTTAATTGAATTGTAGTGGAATTTGAAGAGTGTGATCATTGCAAGATCAAGGAGTGAACTTATATTCTCTACCAAAAAGGCAAGTGATGCTTCATACTTTTGTCCTATTATTTTCACTATGCATTAGTGATATTTCTAAGTAAGACTTGCATGGAATTTTTGTAAGTATAAACAATACCATGGGAAATCCTAGTTGATGAAACCTTAGTAGAATTTTCCTAAGTTAAGATTCCTACTACTATCATGCTTAGCTTAGCTAGTAGAAAACAAGGGTGGATTATATTCATGCTATGGAATATTTCTAAGTCAAGGACTTCTGTTTTGTTTAATAAAACAACTAAGTGAATGAAACACCTGGGTGGAATGGAAAGAATGGTTTGTGTTGAGTGGTTACACAAGGCCCATTTCTATGGTTTGCCTTGTGTATCTCACTTGTGGAATGCCACCCAGGAACAAAGAGATTTGAGATGTCAAATGTTGAGAAGCTTCAAGTGCAGCCACTTGGCATTATGGGCTCTGCCTGGATCATATAGGTTGCAATAACTTAGCCAAATGGATAGTTGGTGGTAGGGGATGATAGGTTGGAACGCATACATTCTGGTCTAAGGGAATGCTTCTGAAAGATCTTGTCTTGGTGAAACCAAGTCTTGTGGGGAAAGTGCACCACCTCTGTAGAGTGTAAAATCTAATTACTTAGCCATGTCCTTGGCAAAGGACAATTTGAGCATCATGACATGGAAGATATCAAGAATCTCCTCATCCAAATTTCTATGTCAAAAACTTGTGGTTGAACAAGGTTTTAAGGTTCACCCATTTCTATTGGTGGTTCCTTGGGTGATTTTGACAAACAAAAACTTAGTGTTTTCAAAGGATAAGGAAAATCTATTTTGAGCAAAGCAAGCCTAAGCTCCACTTAGCCAAATGCATATAGATGATAGATACCACTATATTACCATAGTATCACTTGCCAATACAATTCAAATGTATTGACCTTTGTGGCTGTAACTTATTATGTTGCTGGTTTGTTTGATGTTAGTGAAGTGTGTTGATTAGGATTACAAGTCTACAACCAACATGATTGCCTGTGGCACTTTGAAGATGAAGTACTCCATGCTATAGTTATTTCTGCTGCATTGTAATGAGATAGCCAAGTGAGCTATGTAAGATGTAATAAATTATTTTATTCCTGGTTATAAAGTTGTATTATGAACTTTGTTTCTTGATATTAGATCTTAATTATGGATGCAAGCTATTGATCCGGGGACTAGCATTGTAAACACAGGGATCTCTACCTTATTAAAGGTTGGGACCTCTACACTTAAGTAGTTTTTCAATGAGTAGAAACTACTTTTCTAAAATAAAATAAATAAAACTATTGCCTTAATGCTTGTGATGATTGGGATGATGCTAGATCATCTAGTGAAAACCCTTCTGTGCTAAATAGAAGTAGTTAAGTATTTTTTGGTGATTGTGTACTTCGTATTTATTTATAGATGCTAGTACCAACCAAGGATACGAAGAGGAAGGAGACTACTACGAAGAGGAAGCAGAGGAGAACTTCAACCACTGCAATGCACAATACAAGTTAACTTAGCAAGCTGAGCTAAAACTATGCAAGCTAATCCTTGCAAGCCCCACAATAAACTTAGCAATGCATTAGGCATGCTTTGATTAGACAATCTTGATTATCCTAAATCCCAGTTTTACATGCAATCTTGATTCTTTTATTTATTTATCAAATATTTTTATTTATTGTTTACTTAGTGACTTGTGAAGTTTTGGAATGATATTAGAGGTAGCATAAAGAGCATAAAACTTGGCCTAAGTTAGGTAGAACTTGATGTCATCCTGAGGCATGAGATTAGACTTAGATAAGTCACACTTGATTATCACCCCTCATTAGTGTTTACCCCCAACTTTAGTGGCTAGTGCTAAGCATAAAACTTGATCACCTTAGATGGGAATACTTGGTGAAAATGGTTATGAAAACCTTAGAATGATGAGTCATTCTAATGAAATGTTTTGACATGTGTTCGTAAACACCAGATGATTTGATGATGAAAATGTTGAGGCATGAGCCTTAGCCCTTTATAAAACTGATGGTTATGTTCGAATGCAATACCATTCCAATTTTACCGTACAACCACAATACCCGAATTTGGGTAGGGCTTGACTCGAAGTTTATATATCTTAGTATGGGTTCCCTTGCAGCTGAGGTTTGAGATGAGGCTACCTCGTGATGATTGACCACCTGTGCACAAGATGATAGATGGTCATGGTTGGGAGGCCAAACTCATAAGAGAGGTGCCTATACTAGGGTGTGTAATTGAAAGGTTAGGATTGATAATCCGCATACTGAGTATGGTGAATTCGGATTGTTCCTGACGAATGTATCGAATATTGTGGTGAAATTGTACCACCTCTGCAGAGTGTCAAACTATTCGAATAGCCGCGTCCACGGTTATCGACAGTTGGAGTGGCCATACTGTTCTGTCGTCAGATGTTTTCAAAATGACTTGTGAAATGAATCATGAATTTTACTTGACCACAACAGGGTTGTGAACATGAAAACTAAGTTCCCACTTAGGTGTTATAAAACATTAAACTAGTTTTCTTTGCTTCTGAACTTAGCTAGAGATAAACCTGGCTTTTGCAAAACAACCTAGAGCTTAGTATCCCTACTCAAACCACTTTACTTGATAGTGATAGTTTGCGAATACTTAAAGAGTACTCATGGCTTTCTCCCTGGCTATTCCCGTGTCCAGACTATGAAGAGGACTACCAGGATGATGGACAATAGGAAGTCTACGACAACTAGGATCATCTTCCATTGTGAGCATTGCTTGTGACCATGAACATGGATCCTCGCCCATGCTACCGTTATTATATTATTCCGCTGCATTGATTGTACTAAGACTGGATCATGAGATCCTTCATTTGTAAGACCTTTATTATAGTTTGTAATGGATGATGAACTATGGTACCAATCTGTTATGTCTCGCAAAAATGGTAATCCTGGGATTGCGATGTATGGAATAACATGCATCTAGGATTAAAAATCCGGGTGTTGACAAATTCCAAGCATATTAAGCACCGGTTTCACTCCATCCGCGAGCATGTCAAGGATGGAGATATAAAGATTTGTAAAGTACGCACGGATCTCAACGTAACAGATCCCTGTTGACTAAATCTCCCTAGAGAAAAACATGATCAACACCAGAACTCCATGGGTGTTAGATTTATCACTATGTAACTAGATTATTGTCTCTAGTGCAAGTGGGAGACTGAAGGGAATATGTCCTGAGAGGCAATAATAAAGTTGTTATTATGTATATTCCAAGTATATGATAGATGTTTATTTTGCATGCTATAATTGTATTAATACGGAAACGTTAATACATGTATGTTTAATAAAAAATAGAAAGTTCCTAGTTATGTCTTTCTTATAAACTAGCTCGTTGATTAACAAGATGATCAAGGTTTCCTGATCATAGACATTGGATGTTGTTAATAACGAGGTCACAACATTATTGGAATGGTGTGATGAACATTCATCCGAAGTATAACATTACGATCAAAATCATTGTGTTTATATTGCTATAACATCATACGAAGTAATCCTAATCCTTAGACCATGAGATCATGTCAATCACTAACACTAGAAGAGTATCTTGATAACATCAAAAGTCACACTATAACAGGGTGACTATAAAGATGGGTTCAGTGCTACTAAGGTGTTATGTTGAGGCCCATGGATCAAGAGTGGAATTTGTCCATCCAGATGATGGATAGATATACGCTAGGCCCTCTCGGTGATATCACATTGGTTAGCTTGCAAGCAAGTGATTTGATCACTAGAATGTTATATCATGGGAATGAGAAAAGAGTACATGTCAGTAACGAGATCAAACTAGGTATTGAGATACTAATAATAGAATCTCTGACATGTAATATATCACGTGAAAAGGGATTAAGTTTCTAGCATAAAAGGTTCTCACGATCACAAGAAGTCATCGTTGAATGTGTGGGAGTCAGTATGGATCTCCAGGTTCCGCTTCTGATTATTGATCCGAGAGGGGTCTCGATCATGTCCGCATTATTCGCGAACCGTAGGGTGACACACTTAACATACACCGACACCATTTGGAACAAATACTTTCTTATCAAAAAGATTTATAAAGCACAGGAATTTATTTCACTAGACATCGGAATTATTTCGGGTGAGATTGTTGAAAGTGGTTCTGCATGTGAAATAAAATACTAGCAAGGGGTTTTATGTGAATGTTTGTCCATTAAAGTAATTGACAAAATTCTGAATAAATAAATAAATAAAATGAGTTTTATTTAAAGAAAGATTGCATTAAATTTGGTGGAAATTTAATGGTATTTTTGAGTGGGATTTTAAGTGGAGAAATGAAGGGGCTAAAAGTTAGTGGGATCTCCACCCACATGAATGGAGGAGGGGAGGGGGAAGCCCCCATGCGCCGGCCACCCCCTTGGGGTGCCCCCCTCCCTCCTATATAAAGCCTCCTCTCCATCTCTCATACTCACAACTCCTCGTGAAGGATCTCTCTCCCCCTGTAGTTTATCCCCCGTGGTCTCAGACTAGCGAGATACATGTTCCTGGTGGATTTTCGGCAAGAAAGAGCTGTTGCTTCCACTGCATCGCTGGAGCGAGGAGGCGGAGGTTGCTCGGTGGCTTGGACGTGTGTGCGAGCACGGATGCGCTGCTACTTTGCGGCGCTGGACTTCTTCTCGATCTTGAGATCGGCAAGCGTTCGTCTATATCATCCACGAGTACAACCTCGTTTTAACTTTGTCGGTCTACAAGGGTATGTTCTCTATGAATGTATATCCACCCGTTGCTTGTATCTAGTAGATAGATCTTGGTACATACTTGTTCCCATTGTAGGAAAAAAATTGTTTTCTATGCTACGAACCCTACATAACCATAAGTCACAAGTCCAGCAGCACACTTGAAGGAAAAAAGTGTATAAGGTACTCACGTGGCAAGATCAGAGAGGTCAAATATCTCCTCCTTCTTCTTCTTGGTCGGTGGCTCAGGGGCCATGGGTTGGGCGGGCACCGCCGGAATTGGCCCAGTAGCATCCTTGGATGGTACAGAATCCTTTGGCGAGGAATGCCCTCTCAGAGACACGGGAGTAGAGGCATCCAAGCCCTCGCTTCGGCTTCTCTTGTGAGAATTTCCATCGCTAGGCACGGGGGCTGCACCCTTAGGAGACTGGGCGACAGGGATGGTCGACTCCGACTCTTCCATGTCCCCACCATCAGGAGATGCCTTAAACTCCTCAGGCAACAGAGGCATCACCTTATCCACTTTCAGATCCTACATGCACTAGAGTGCCACATTAGCTATAATTACATAATGCAATCGCAGCATCACAAAGGGGACAGTATAGCAAGGACCACACCACAGGTACAGGATTGGTCGCGCTTAACTGCACAGTCGATGTTTCCGCCGGTAGAGACTTATCAGTAGTCAAGCTTATCAGGGCCTGATCATCCTGTCAAGCTCTATCATCGATAGCTCTTTATCCAACACTCGCATCGGATCTTTGGCGCCAGCATACAAAAAAATTGGGTACGCCCTAGCTTGCAGGGGATGCACCCGACGCTTCAAGAAGACACGAATGATGTCGAGGCCGGTGACCTCTTTCCCACGCATCAGCTGAAGACTCTGCACTCGCTTGTACAACGCTTTGACCACTTCAGTCTCACTCGAAGGAACTTTGTTCTTCTAGGATCGCTTCCGCTTGGTCTGCGCATCAAAGGGAGGCAAGATGTAGACTTGGTCGGCTAGCTTTTGGTCACGGATGTAAAACCACTTGGTCCTCCACCCTTGAGCTGACTCGACTAGGTTGAAATCGCAGTATTGTTTATAGGGGCGGATGTAGATGCCACACCCGCCAAGTTGGTAGATAGCGCCTCCAGCGCCGGATTTCCTCTTCAAGGCATACAGCTTCTTGAAGAGGCCAAAGTGCGGCTCGATTCCGAGCTAGCACTCACACAGAGTGATGAAACAAGAGAGATGGAAGATAGAATTTGGCAACAACTGATGTAGTTGAAGCCCATAGAGGGAAAGAAGGCCACGAAAGAAATCATGGAGGGGAAGAGAAAGGCTCCGAAGGTCAAACGCAAGAGCATGATGCAAAAACCAAAATGAGGATCGGGAAATACCTCCGGTCACGGGAGAACGCAGTTGTACTCCTTCTATGGAATCAGCTTGGCTCCCCGCAGATGCCGCAAATCTGCGATCTTCATGATAGACTGCCGCCACCTGCAATTGGTGACATGACCGCTGGTGTTTTTCTTCTTCGCGGCGCCAGCCACGCTCCATTTAGCTTAGGTGGTTTTATTCGTCTTCCCCATCTTGGTGAAGCGCCTCTTGCGTGCATGTGGATAATGGAAGAGCAAAAGACTCAAAATCCTTCCAGTGCAAGGCAAGAATTGTGGTGAACAAGAGGCGGCACGCAGGAAGAGCAAAGAGAATGAATAGCGATGATCACAAGGGGAAATAACTAGTGACCCTAACGTATTAACGGCAAAATACGATGGAAGGGAGACGTCGATCTACAGAGGGTTACGCATGGCGCGCATCGCCGCATACACATGGCATCGGCTGCCACACTCTCCACTATGTGTGGAAACCGAGGAGGCTCAGTTAAAATAGTGTAATTTACGCGTGACTAGTCAAATTCTAGTCAGATTATGGGAGCCACAGTAGTCTAGTCCCGTAGACGCTTCCCTCACTAACAGATGTGCTCACCAATTGTCACTAGTGACATCATCATCACTCACATCTTTAGCGAAAGGAAGTGCATAGCAACGGCTCTCTTGTTCGAGTGATTAAAACAAGTTTTTGCTCGAGTCTATGACTTAACCAAATACTAGAGGGCTACTTCTAACAGGATCGTTGGTCGCCCACAAAGCACTTTTGGGTCCAGTGAACGCCCAAAGACGACGAATACCAAGGAGCGCTAGTCGCGCACCTGAAGAAATTCCGGGTCCGGCATTATCCCAATAATTACAAATATTATGGTTGCACACCTTGACTCCTTTCTCGAATCCAGGATTTGATTAGGGACTCGTGGGCTACTCCCATAGGGAGCGTTAGTTGTCATTCGACAAACTTCAGCCATCAACAACACTCGTAAGATAACCATAACTAAAGTCTCTACTCGAGTCTACAACTCAAACAGACACTTGGGGCTACTCCCATAGGGAGTGCTATCCGTGCACCCTATGAATAAAGCTGCTACGATCCTTCGGATCCTCTATGGTGACTGTGTCATAAGAACTGATACACAATTGAAAAACATGGTGACTCCTCCCCTCACAATAATTGCAAAGAGACAATGTCTCCTTGGCCACCTGAATCGTCTCTGTGACAAAAAAAATTCAGATGTTGTGTCTGTGACACAAAGGTAAGATCTACAGACATAGTTTGATGGCCTGGTAACGCACCTGCTGCGCTCTACCAGAAATATACCATACCTATAGGTACAATGAAAAATCCCGATGAACGCGTTGGGTGCATATCTAATATCACTGGAATTCTACTTATGTAAGGCCTCCGTGTTGGGCCACGTAGAGATAAAACAAAATTGTTTCCTCTATCGTGGTGATCCCAAGATCTAGCTGAGATAGAAGACCACGAGGATTAGCACTAGACGCGTGGTTGTGGATTACTGATGAAGCGCGTCAGTTGAATGCAGTGCAGTCCTTACGATCCGATCCGATCCGATCATGATCGTCCTGGTGCTGATCGTACAACACCGGTGCTAGTATCCACACGTACAAGGAGGAGCACCAGTGGTGAACTGCTAGGTTCAGTATGGCGGCAGGACTTCTATGGAGAGCTAGGGTTTCCAACGCATGTAATGACCTAACCGTTAACCCTCATGGGTTTATACACCCCACTATATATAGGGAGTGAAAATGGGCTCCACTCACTTGTGGCCCATTCACTAAATCCCATATTATTCACTGCCAGTCCAAGATCCGTCTCGGGTCGAACCCAACCAGATTTCCGGTTCATATCCAATCCGAACTTGCTCCTGCTCTTAGTTGTGTGACCCTGTAGGCTCATGGCAACTTGGACATAATTGGAGTCCGACTCTCAATCGATCAGTCGGTAGTGTCTCCTAGTAGAACGTGCTGACTCCCAAGTACCAAAGATTCATGACGACATGCCTTTCCAATGCGACTTGCGTCTGAGTCCCTTTTGCCTCACGATATACCTTGTCAAACTATAGGAGAATATTTGTCATCCCTTAAATAGTCCGACTCCCTTCTCGATCCGAGATAAGTGATTCATCCGACTAACTCTTAGTCGATCGCCTCAATTAACACTAAACCAAGTCATGCATGGCCATGCTTTGTGAATCATATCATCCGAGAGGGCCTAGAGAATATCTCTCCATCTGGAGGGGTAAAATCCCATCTTGGTTATTCACATGACGCGGCTTGATTCTCAGTCGACCGAACTCTTCCTTTATAACTACCAAGTTACGGATCAACGTTTGATAGAACCTAAGTCGGTGATCCTCAACTCAGACTATGAAACAACCTCAGGTCTAAGGATTACATTGATTGAGATATACAAGTGACAACTTGTTCGTTGTACCTCATTATGGGTCAATCCGACTTGCTAAACTCTTTAGCCGACTCTTTGTAAGTTGGAATAGCATCACCATTCCCATGACAAGTGGAACCGAGTCATCAGCCGACTTCCACATTGGTCTAAGTTGTGTGTCCAGCACAACCGATGACCAAGGATATTTAGTACAAATAACATGAATGTATAGTTCCACAACTGAATCACATATTCAATGATATACATAAGATGTTTATACAAGGACAACTTAATATCTTTATGAATACAATGGGAAATATCATCATACATGATTGCCTCTAGGGCATATTCCCAACAGTCTCCCACTTGCACTAGAGTCAATCTTCCGACATCACATGTCTAGGCATCTAATGCCCATGGCTCTTAGGTGCGCCTCATGCTTTGGTTGTGGTAATGGCTTTGTCAACGGATCCGCAATATTTGCATCCGTGTGTACCTTGCATAACTTGATATCACCCTGATCCACGAACTGGTGAATTAGGTGGTACCGCATGAGTTGTTCTTCTGGTGTTGTCTAGGTTCCTTGGCTTGTGGAATAGCACCATTGTTGTCACAATAAACGTCTAATGGATTGGACGAGCCCTGAACCACACCAAGATCCATGAGTAAATTCCTCATCGAAACAACTTCCTTTGCTGCCTCCAAGGCGGCAATATACTCAGCCTCTATTGTAGATGCAGACACAGTCTCTTGCTTGGAACTCTTCCAGCTCACAACCCCTCCGTTTAGCACAAACACATACCTGGATTGCGAACGAGAATCATCAGAGTCGATAAGATAACTCGCATCCATGTATCCTTTACAATAAGTTCATCTTCACCTCCATAAACCAAAAACATATCCTATTCCTTCTCAAGTACTTTAGGATATTTTTAGCTGTTGTCTAGTGGATTTCTCCAAGATTATCCTGGTATCTGCTCACAACACTTAGAGCATAGGAAACATCTGGCCTAGTACAAATCATGGCATACATGATGGGTCCGACTACAGAAGCATATAGAATCGCATTCATCCGACTTCCCTCATTAGTTGTCGAAGGACACTGAGTATTGCTAAGTTTTACACCATGGGACATCGGTAAGAACACCTTCTTAGGCGATTCCATGTTGAACTTCTTCAACACTTTGTCCAAATAAGTACTCAGACTCAATCCAATGAGCCCTCTTGATCTATATCTATAGATCCAGATTCCAAGAATATATGTTGCCTCACCCAAGTCTTTCATTGAGAAACTCCTTTCCAACGATGCCTTGGTTTCTTGCAACATCTGAACATCATTTCCAATCAGTAATATGTCATCCACATATAAGATTAGAAAGTTTACTTTGCTGCCACTAAACTTCTTGTATAAACAATAATCATGGTGACTCTTGATGAAGCCAAACGATTTGACTACTTCATCAAAGCGAATATTCCAACTCTGAGATGATTGCTTCAACCCATAAATGGATTTCTGAAGTTTGGAAACCTTGTCAGCGTTAGCCGGATCAACAAAACCATCGGGTTGTATCATAGACACGTCCTCGGTTAAATTTTCGTTAAGGAAAGCTGTTTTTACATCCATCTGCCATATCTCATAGTCGAAATAGGCTGCTATAGATAACATGATCTGGATTGACTTAAGCATATCTACGGGCAAGAAAGTCTCATCGTAGTAAACTCCATGAACTTGTCGGAACCCCTTCATGAAAAGTCGTGCTTTATAGACGGAAACATTTCCACCCATATCTGTTTTCTTCTTAAAGACCCATTTACACTCGACGGGTCTTGCACCGTCTGGCAGATCAACCAAGTTCCAAACTTGATTTTCATCCATGGACTTTAAATCGGATCTCATGGCTCTAGGCCATGACTCAGAATCAGATCCCACTATCGCCACTGTCTAACAGTAATACATCAAGAACACTTCGTAATCTTGCCGATCTTCGTAGTACAGGTGCTGCGGCCGGCTTAGCTACCACGACCGTCTCAGCCTCCCAGTTTTTTGCCGACTCGCTACTAGATGGTTCCTCTCGAATTTCTTCGATCTGCACCATGCTCCCACTGACTCCTCGATTGAGAAACTCTTTCTATAGGAAGACACTATTCCAAGCGACAAACACTTTGCCCTCTTCTTAGTTGTAGAAGTAGTAACCCAAGGTTTACCTTAGATACCCCATGAAAATACACTTATCCGACTTGGCCGTAAGCTTGTCTAACTGAAGTCGCTTGACAAATGCTTCACAACCCAAAATATTAAGAAAACACAAACTCGGCTTTTTGCCTGTCCACATCTCAGGTGTATCTTCTCTACTGACTTTGATGGTACTCTATTTAGTGTGAACGCCGCTGTTTCTAGACAATAACCTCAAAATGATAAAGGCATATCTGTCCAACTCATCATTGATTGTACCATGTCCAACAAGGTTCGATTCCGCCATTTGGACACACCGTTCCTGTGCGGTGTTCCCGGCAGAGTGAGTTGGTGAACTATTCCACAACTCTTCAGATGGTCATCAAACTCGTGGCTCATGTACTCGCCCCCTCGGTCTGACCAAAGAAACTTTATTTTCTTGCCAAGTTGATTTTGTACTTCATTCTGGAATTATTTGAACTTTTCAAAGGCTTCTGACTTATGTTTCATCAAGTAGATATATCCATACTGACTAAAATCATCAGTGAAGGTAATAAAGTACTCATAACGACCCTTGGCTATCATGCTCATTGGTCCACATACATCACTATGTACATGTCCCAACAAGTCGGACACCCTTTCGCAACTCTTTGCAAAAGGTGTCTTGATCATTTTGCCGAGTAGGCAAGATCGCATGTCTCGAACAACTCCAAGTCAAACGAAGTTAGGAGTCCATATCATGGAGCTTCTTCATGTGTTTCCAACTTATATGAACAAGCCGACAGTGCTCCATATATAGTCATACGTGCTCCCAATGAGAACTTGCACAACAACTTTTGACCTGCCAGCCCGTTGCAGCGGGGCTTCAAGGAATCTACTAGCAATTAAGGTACTCCTTTTAATAGATCACCGGAGCAAATCATTAACACTCCATGAACACATGTGATCCTCACATCACATCCATCCCCTCCAGCTGTCCCAATTTCTGTCACTTTGGGGCCTTTGGATCTGGACAATGATATGTGTACACAACTTGCAGATAAGATCACAAAAAATACTATCATAGTGAATCAATAATAAGTTCAGATCTGAGATCATGGCACTTGAGCCCTAGTGACAAGAATTAAGCACAACAAGTTGCAACAAAGTCAAATAGCACTAATAGAGATACTAGGCACCATGCCCTAACAATCTTATTCGATTACATGATAGAACTCATCCAATCCCTACCATCCACATAGCCTACAACGGGGGATTAATCACTCATGGATGAGGGAAACATGGATGGTTGATGGAGAGGCGTTGGTGATGATGATGGTGATGATCATCTCCAAATTCTCCGTCCCGACAGGGTGCCAGAACGGAGTTTCTGGTTCCGAATCGCAGTTTCTGGTGGTGGCGGCGCAGCGGAACTCTTTCTAGAAGAACGTCGAACCCCTCTGAGTTTTTAGGTCAGAAGGCAATTTATAGGAGAAGAGGGAGGCCGAGGGGGTTCCTGAGGCGGCCACACCCCCTCCAGGCGCAGCCAAGCGTGGCCCAGGCGGCAGGGGGTGTGGGCCCCTCAGTGCCCCCACTCTGTCTCGTATTCTGGCTCCATGAGTTTTCTGGTGAAATAGGATTTCTGGCATATTTTCCGGGATTTTTCCTAATAGTTGATTTTCTGCACAAAAACTAGACACAAAGGTAATTCTGCTGAAAACAGTGTCAGTCTGTGTTAGTTGTATCCAAATCACACAAGTTTAGAGGAGAAACAATAGCAAAAGTGTTCGAGAAAGTAGATACATTTTGGACGTATCAAGGGGCGGGGTGTATTTATACCCCGGTGAGAGGAGCATTGCGGCATGGCTCAGGCTCATCGGCGACATTGCTACAGGGTGCTATCGGCATGGCTAAGGGCGTAGGTCGACACGGTGCTCTGCGGCGATCTTCATGCGCATAGTGGCACGACGAGGCGTGGTCTTAATCGGACAGGGACGTCCATGCTCTCCTCGGGTACCATGAGTGTTTGTCATGGCGTACAGCGTGTACTCGCCATGCCGGGTCAAACGGGCATGTCTGGGAGGTCGCTGGCGACATGGCGATTTCCGTGATGCGAGGGAAGAGCGAGGCGTGGCGTGCTTGCGCGGGATTCCTCGGTGTACTGGCATGCGGCTCGGCATGGTCGGCAGAGAAATGGGAATGGCCACGCTGACGTTTCCACGGGCTGGCATTGTCCGAGGCATACACATACGGGTGCAGTGAGGTCACGGCTAGATTCTAGACATCATGGGCGAGGGCGGCGAGGCTTTTAGCAGTGAGTCCATGTTGGGGTGACATGGGCGAGCTCGGGTACGATTGGCACTAGTCAAATGGTCGAGTGAGAGAGGCTCGGCTGCACGGGCTGGTACTGAGGTGAGTGGGGGCAAGTAGTGGAGTTTGTGTGTGGTACCAAGATGTAACATCCCAAAAATGTTAATCAAGATTATCAAGTTCTAAGTACCCAAGTTTAGGGTTAACCAAAACATTTATTATTAAACCTAATGTGAGTGAATGTGTGAAATGCATTAGTGTATGAATGATTGCATTTGACATGTTTGATTGTTATGAATGATAAGGATTGGTTTAAAGATGAAAACAATATCATCTAGGTCAATTTCCAAAACAAACAAATCAGAAGGAAATTCAAATAAGAAGGCATATGATCAAATGGTCATTATGACCAAAATCAACCACTAGCCCACTTAGGGCATCTCTATTAAATGATTTCTAATAGAAACAAATCCAATTATTTTCACCCCTTGCTAGAAAAAGTAACAATGAACCAAGCAAACTCACAAACTTACAGAAATTATTTTCAAATACATTTGAGAGGGATTCAAAAATTGAATCATTAATACGTACTAAGATGGACATTTCTCAAAAACCAACCAAACCAATTCCCCTTGGCAAACCCTAGCAACCACAGACTATCAAGCTTATGACTAGATCACTCACCAAAATTCATCCAAAAATTCAAATTTTGAATTCATGCGGCCATTTCATCAAACACCTGGTGAGCACAGTAATAACTGCCAAACTATTATTGTTCTTGATCAATGCTTTGTCTACCAATTGTCGCCACTACTATCCCTCACTCACCCCCAGTACCCAGCCTGCATTGAAGCAGCTCCCCCTTCACTGCTTGGACTAGTGTCGCGCCACCCGAGTTATCCTTGTCGGTCGAGCATGGACAACTCGTAGCAGCCAGCCCCGCGCCAGTCCATGATGTCTAGGAGACAGGCCACCGTCCACCGCCACTCCCTGTCCACCCCTCGATCGCAGCCTAGCCGTGTACCACCCGAGAAATGCTGCGCCCATTTCTCTGTCTTCCATGCCGAGAGCACGCGAGAACACCACAGCCGCCTCGGGCGCACACGCCGCGCCTCACCTTCACCGTGCGTACCTGCACTCACCGCGACAACAATGACCCCCAGGACACGACCGTTCACCGCCGCGCGACATGAGAACACTATACTATAAGATCCCACCTTTATAAAGGTAAAGATCCTTGTGATTGCAATGCTAGTCCCTGGATCAATTGCTAGCATTCACAGTTTAAGCTGAAGTACACAGAAACAAATCATTATTACATCGTCATTCTAGAGATAACATAGTATTTTACAACTCCATAGACATAGGCTAGTACAAGAGTTTAACTTAACAATATAAAAATAAAAGTCTTCATCTTCATATACCATAGGCAAGCATGTTGAGTGTAGACTCATAACCCCTAATCATCATCAGAGTAACCTGCAACATCACAAGTTACAGCCACAGTGGGTCAATACATTGGAATAGTATTGGAAAGTGATACCTTAGTAGAATATTAGCATCTAGTTACTACATGAATTTGGCTAAGTGTAGTTTAGGCTTGCTTTGCTCAAAATAGGTTTTACCTATCAGTTGAAAACACTAAGTTTTTGTTTGGCAAAAACTCCCAAGGAACCACCAATAGAAATTGGTGAACCTTCACCCTTGTTCAACCACAAGTTTTAACTTAGAAAATTGGGATGAGGAGATTCTTGATAGATTCCATATCTTGATGCTCAAATTGTCCTATACCAGGAACATGGCTAAGTACTTAGTTTCTTCCATCTGCAGAGGTGGTGCAATTTCCCCACAAGACTCGACATGCATCGAGACAAGATCTTTCAGAAGCCTTCCCTTAGACCAAAATGGATGCACTCCAAACCTATCACCCCCTACCACCAACTGTCCATCTGTCTAAGCTATTGCAACCTATATGATCTAGGCAAAGCCCATAATGCCATGTGGTTGCACTAGAAGCTTCTTAACATTTGGCATCTCAAATCCCTTTGTTCCTGGGTGGCAATCCACAAGTGAGATACACAAGGTAAACCATAGAAATGGGCCTTGTGTAACCACTCAACCAAAAACCACCAAGCAATTACCAATCCACCCAGGTGTTTCATTCACTTAGTTGTTTTATTAAGCAAAAAACATAATTTAAAGACTTAGCAATATTTTTCTGTAGCATGTATATATTGCACCCTTGGTTTCTACTAGCTAGGCTAAGCATGGCAATAGCAAGTGTCTTAACTTAGAGAAAATTCTAACAATTCTACAACTACTAGGATTTCCCAAGCATAGCATATAGATACTTAGCAAAAATATTCATGCAAGACCTATACAAAATATTTCTAATGCATAGTCAAAATATTGGGAAAAAATATGAAGCACCACTTGCCTTGGTAGTTGGGGGAGTAGCAACAATCCTCACAATCACAATCACCACTAGCACCAAAATCTACACATAAAATGATAGCACCAAATTCACATATCAAAATAAACAAGCAAAAATATATGAATTCATGCAAATTCCATGTGATGATTTTTCCAATTCAAACAAGACAAGTAAAACAATACTGAACACTAATCTAAACATTTATACACTAATTAAACTTAATTTTATCTTTAAAACATTTTTCAAATAATTTTTATACTCAAAATAGGCCTACAAATGTCTCTGCCAAAATAACCAATTTTACAGAAAAAATTTATTAAACAAAGTGTATGGTTGGATAGAATTCTTTCTCCTTATTCCAATGATATAAAATTTGCAAAATTTGGATGTGTGGATCAAAAGTTATGAATTTTGCAAGTTTGAACATCTAATAGATCTAAATCTAGATTTTAAATCAAACTAAAGGCCACGCGGAGCTATCTGATTGGTCGATACCGTTTCCCATGGATCTGGCTTTCTGGATCGTTAGATTAAAAGTGCATCGCACGGCTCAGATCTAAACTTACCGCTTCGCTTAAGTGATCTAACACACGCGTTGGATCTAGATCTAACGGCTCAGATCCAACAGACCAAAAGTGAGCGGCGTTGTCGGCGGCGAGTGGTGGCAGCGCGTTCAAGCGATGGTGTTCCGGCTAATACAGGAAGCGAGAGAGGACGTGGGGTGGCTCACCGAGATCGCCGTAGCGAGTAGATGCTCAGGTTAGCAGCCGTTCGTCGAGGGGCTCACAGAGTCGTTGTCAATCTCTCGCCGGAGATGTTCCTGGCGTCGGGCAAGCTCTGGCGTCGTCGGGAGCGAGGATGTGGTGCACGCTAAGACAAACCAGGGGTGCCATCAGATGCGCACAAGTCAGGTGAACATGCGAGTATCCAATAGAGAGAAGGGGCGGTCAGGAACTACCAGAGGGTGTCGCCGGAGTGGAGGCAGACGGCGGCGCTGTTCTGGTCGAAGACGTAGTCGAGGTTTACGGGCGCGCGCGAGTGAGCTGGTGGTACTGGGAGGTGCGCAAGGTGAAGTGGAGCATGCTCGTGCGAACTAGGAGCAGAGGGGTGGACGGGGTTGGCCGGAATTGGAGCTGCAGTTCGTCGGAACAACGGCGGTGTTTAGCGAAATACGGGCAGCCTAGTGGCGGAGTGGGGGTGCTGAGTGAGGGGAAATGGTCATCGAGGGGTGGGGGTTAAGTAGCCAGAGCCGGGGCGAGTATCACGCACATAAACGTCGGCAATTACTCGAGTTATGGAGCGGCAGTGAAGGAGGAGAAACAGCCGGCGACGACGTGGTTGCGGGCGTGATTTGGGGAAGGAGGTGAGCTGGCGAGGGTCCATCGGTCAGTGACCATTTGGGTAGCGCGGGTGCGGTGAAAAAAACAGAGAGAGGGGGAAAACCTGG
This sequence comes from Avena sativa, assembly GCA_916181665.1. Taxonomy (NCBI): domain Eukaryota; kingdom Viridiplantae; phylum Streptophyta; class Magnoliopsida; order Poales; family Poaceae; genus Avena; species Avena sativa. Next base: position 137,231,554 of record OV702295.1, read on the forward strand.
GTGGGCTGGCTAATGGGCTGCTTCTGCTGTTGGGCTCAAATGGTAGCGCCTGTTTTATTTTTTATTTTCCCCTTTTCTTTTTCTAATTCGATTTTTAGGAACCATTTTCAAATGCTTTTAATATGGGTTTGAATTCAAACTTGTGCTGAATTTTTGTAAAGTGCACCATACTCATATTTGACTACAGAACAAAGTTGTACACTTAGATATACATTGGCCCATTGAATTTTTAAAATAACCCAAGCTTTAATCATTTATTTATAAAAGGCATATGAATGGTTTGAATTCATGTTTTTGTTTTGAAAACTTTTGGTCAAGCTTTAGAAATAGCAAACAAACCCATATTCAATTCTTTACTGATTAAAACAAGTATTTTCTTATTAGAAGGTAGCAATAAGGCCAATGCCTTACATAAAATAATAGACATCAAATGCTTCTGTTTCTGAAAACTTATTTGAAAATGATTCTAAAATGATTATAAATGCATGAATGATATGAAAACTTTGAAATCATGATTTTTGGGATGTTACATATACGATGTATCAAACACCCGCTGTTCCCGCACAGAGCACGGGCCGCTCCCGACCATTTGCAACTATCCCTTGTCACTCCATCACGCGCATGAAGACCGCCAGGCAGCACTACGTCGACCAGCACCCTCAGCCATGCCCGTAGCAAACTTTATAAATCATGATTTTAGGGATGTTACAAATCTAACCCCCTTATGGTGAATCTCGCCCTCGAGATTTGGATTGGCTAGCAAATAGGTGAGGGTGGTCTTTCCGAAGATCATCTTCTCTTTCCCATGTTGCTTCTTCTTTGGAATGATGGTTCCACTGAACTTTGCAGAATTTGATAGTCTTTGTCCGAGTAACTCTTTCTGCAGTCTCAAGAATCTTGATACGTTTTTCCTCATAGGTGAGATCACTTTCCAATTGGACCTCCTCCAATGGTATAGTATCCTTCAAAGAGGTCTCCTCCATCTCTGGATGGCATTTCTTTAGCTGACTCAGATGAAACACATTGTGAACGGCAGACAATGATTCAGGCAATTCAATCTCATACGCTACTTCTCCTTTACGGCTCAGAATCTTGAATGGTCCAACATATCTTGGGGCCAATTTTCCTTTGACTCCAAATCTCTTCACTCCACGAAGTGGTGATACTCTAAGATAAGCTCTTCAATCTATCCTTTACTAACTTAACTTTCTCCTCATCTTCTTTGATTAGTTCTGGCCCGAACAAGTTTCTTTCTCCAACACCATTCCATAGCAATGGGGTAGTACACTTTCTCCCATAGAGAAAATCAAACGGTGCCATCTCAATACTGGCTTGATAGCTGTTGTTATAAGAGAATTCTGCGTAAGGCAAACTTTCATCCCAACTAGCTCCATAATCTAGGGCACATGCCCTCAACATATCCTCTAAGATCTGGTTTGTCCTTTCTGTCTGTCCATCAATCTGGGGATGAAAAGCAGTACTGAATTCCAATCTCGTTCCCTATGACTCATGCAGTTGTCTCCAAAAATAGGAGGTGAATTGAGTTCCCCTATCAGACACAATACTCTTGGGTACTCCATGCAGACACACAATCCTATTCATATAGATCTTGGCCAAATAGCACTTGTATAGGTTGTCTTCATAGGTATGAAATGAGCCACTTTAGTTAGGCGATCCACTACTACCCAAATAGAGTCATAACCTGACCTGGTCCTTGGAAATCCGGTGATGAAATCCATGCCAATCTTGTCCCACTTCCAATCAGGAATAGGTAGTGGTTGTAACAATCCTGCTGGTTTCTGATGTTCTGCTTTCACTCTACTACAAACATCACATAAAGCAATATGTTCGGCGATATCCTTCTTGAGATTATTCCACCAAAATCTTTCCTTCACATCCATGTACATTTTGGTGTTACCCGAATGAATGGAATACGGTGAGTTGTGAGCTTCTTGTAAAATCAATTTCCGAAGCTCCGGATCTTGCGGAATGCAGATACGTTTTCCATACCATAAAGTACCTTGTTCGTCTTCATGGAATCCTTTGCCTTTTCCTTTACCAATATTTTCCTTAATCTCTTTAATTTCCTTGTCCGTCTTTTGGGCTTCCTTGATTTTGTCCAACAAGGTAGGTTGAACATCCAATGACATGAGATGTCCTTCAGGCACTATTTCCAATCTGAGATCTTTGAATTGTGCACACAGATCATCTGGCAATTCTCCCTTAGTAAGGCCATTCACATAAACCTTACGGCTTAGTGCATCCGCTACAACATTTGCTTTACCAGAGTAGTATTGCAAACTCAAGTCATAATCCTTGATGAGTTCTAGCCATCTTCTTTGTCTCATGTTGATTTCTTCCTGAGTAAAGATATACTTCAAACTTTTGTGATCTGTGAACACTTCACATCGCTTTCCCAAAAGATAATTTCTCCATGTTTTGAGTGCATGGACAACAGAGGCTAACTCTAAATCATGAGTAGGATAATTCACTTCATGAGTTTTGAGTTGTCTCGAGGCATAAGCCACCACTTTTCCTTCTTGCATCAGAACTGCACCTAATCCATGATGAGATGCATCACAATACACTTGGAAATCCTTCTCCAAATCTGGTAGACATAGGACTGGTGCTGTCACTAGTCTCTTCTTCAATTCTTGAAAACTGAGTTCACATCCTTCAGTCCAAGAAAATTTCTTGTCTTTCATTAGTAACTCCGTCATTGGCTTAGCTACCTTGGAGAAATTCTCAATGAACCTTCTATAGTATCCTGCCAAGCCAAGGAAACTACGAACCTCTTTCACTGACTTAGGAGATTCCCACTCAGTTCCAGCTGACACTTTTGCGGGATCAACTGCTACACCATCTCCTGACACAATGTGTCCAAGAAATCCAACTTCATTCAACCAAAATTCACACTTGCTGAATTTGGCATATAGTTTATGCTCTCTAAGCTTCTCAAGTATCAAACGCAAATGTCCTTCATTCTCCTCATTGCTCTTGGAGTAGATCAAAATGTCATCGATGAAAACGACAACAAACTTGTCAAGAAACTCCATGAACACTTTGTTCATCATATTCATGAAGTAGGCTGGTGCATTGGTCAAACCAAATGGCATCACGGTGTACTCATACAATCCATACCTAGTGGTGAAAGCAGTCTTAGGTATGTCTTGTTCCCTTATCTTAAGCTGAAAATAGCCTGACCGAAGATCAATCTTTGAGAACACACGGGCTCCTTCTAACTGATAAAACAAATCATTGATTTTGGGCAAGGCATATTTGTTCTTGATAGTCACCTCATTGAGTGAACGATAATCTATGCATAACCTTTGACTTCTATCTTTCTTTTCTACAAACAAAACTGGTGCTCCCCAAGATGAAGAACTTGGTTGAATAAATCCTTTATGCAACTGTTGTCCAAGTTGTTTCTTGAGTTCTTTCAACTCATCAACTGACATCTTGTAAGGTCTCTTTGTTATTGGTCCTGATCCTGGCAGCAAGTCAATCAGAAATTCCACATCTCTATCTAGTGGCATTCCTGGCAATTCCTCCAGAAACACATCCGGATATTCTCTCATAATTAGCACACTATATATTCTAACCCCCTTAAGATAATTTAGCTTACTCCCTTTTGATTCAAAGTTAGACTTGAATCTAATCCATTTATTATTCGGGGTTGTGAGTGTGTAACATCCCAAAAATACCAAACTTAGATCATCAAACACTAATCCTCAAGATTAGGGTTAACAAGAACTTTTCCAAATAAAACCCATAAATGCATGTATATGTGTATGCATGGATTTTGAATTTCTTTAAAACCACCTTGTTTGTGTGATCCCTTGCTTGTAAAATGTTTCTTAGGTGAAATGAACATCATCTAAAACATTTCCCACACTTTTCCTAAAGACAAGTAAATCAAAACAAATATATTAAGTGAATGGTCATTTTGACCAATTTAACTCCCATGCCTACTTTGGCTGTCTCAAACTTTCAAAACCTAACAGAAACTTTTCTGGATCTTTGCACCCCTTGAATGTACTTATAATAGAGTATCAAGGCCCACTTTGTGATCATCCAGAAACTTTCAAATGCATAGTTTAAATAACAATTGAAAATTGAATCTTCTTCATATGGGAAGATCCCACTTTTTCAAAAACCACTCAAACAAGCTCAACTTTCAAAACCCAAGCATCTGCAGACTCACCAGCACCAATCTAGCAAACCCACCAAAATTAATTTCAAAATTCAAAACTTGATTTCATGCGCCCATTTCATCAAACAGGTTGCAGACACAAATCAAACAAAACAACAAACACTATAGTGTGCAGTGATTCTTGCCTAACTTGTTCCCTACTTAGCTCACACACAACTCAGTAGATCATCTAGAAAGATTAGCCCAACACTAGCACCCCTGTGAGCTTGCCATTGTCATTAATGGTGAACAGCCGAGCACCTCAATGCCACCCCATAGACGACAACAGGCTAGAGGAAGAACTAGCCGTCCCAACCTTGTCTGGGAGGCAGCCCACCGTCCACCGCCACTCACTGTCCCAGCCGCGAGCGTTGTCAAGCCCTGGACCACGCGCACAAGCCGCGCCCAGACCATGCCGAGCATGCGCCAAAGCGCCACCCTCGACCAGCGTCACAGACCGCGCGCCGCCCTCACCGCGGGCACACACGATCACCACCGACCCAGGAGACCGCCAGACATCCCCGTTTGCCGCCCCGTGCCATACAGCCACCGCCCGCCGTCGAAGACGCCGCCTCTGCTGCGCAGAGCATCGGCCGTTCCAGACCAAACCACACCGCCCCATGCGTCGCGACCATGTCGTTGAGCATCGCCAGGAGACACAGCACCGTCCCCTACCCTTGCCCATGCCATTAGCCGCATGTAACGTCGCCCCCGACGAGCTCACCGTGCGCCCCGACGGTCCCCTCGCTCGACTATAAATAGAGGCCACCCCCGCACGATTTATTCACACCATCTCACTCCCCTCTCCTCACTGATCGTGCCACACCATTCCCAGAGCAAGGCGAGCACCACCTCGCTGGAATTTCACTGGAGCCTACCGCTGCCGGAGAAGAAGGGAACCAGCGATTGGAGCCGCCCCAGGAGAGGCCACCGGTACCAGGAGGTTCGCCGTCATCGAATTCGTCGTTCGCCCGCCTCGCCGACCCTCGCCCGTACCCCGGGGAGCCCCCAGCACCCCTCACTGGCCGCGCTAGGTTTCGTTCTCGCCGGAGCTGTCTCGCATCGACGATGACCCTCAGTCGTTGGATTAGAACTAGATCGAACGATCCACGTTGCCCCATACCGCTTCGCCCAGCCCCGTGTCACTGACGAGTGGGGACACCCACTTAAGCAGCCCGCGGGAGCCCTGTGCTTAGCAGGCCGGCCCGTTAGAATTTTCCGCGCAGCCCAGCAATTCAAATTAAACCTTTTCTTTTGAAATTCAAACACACTTCTGTACCCAACTTCAAAAATCAACCCAGATCGATTCAGTGCACCAAATTGAATGAAACCAATTTTGTTGGAAAGGTCTGTGAATGGTTAATCCAAGCCCGTTGGATTCAAGTCATTTGGATCTGTAGATCACCCATTGTAAAAATAACAAGGCAGAAGCTTTTCTGTATTCAAACATTTTTCAAATTTAAACCATAAAAGCTTTTGAGTTGATTCCAACTCTCAAAAATCACATTTAACCATACCTTTCAGAATATATAAAAATATATAGGTTTACTTGCATAAATAATGTTCAAGTAATAAAATAATGCTTCATAAGCATTTCTAGTCACTTTAATTAATTAAAATAAAAGGGTAAAACCTTATTAAATTGTGACACCACTTTAAATCACATTCCCATGGACTACAATATGTGGTGATGACATGTGTCAACATGATCCCATATTTGGTTTGGAGAATATTAAATCTTAAGTAGTTTTTCAATGAGTAGAAATTACTTTTCTAAAAATAAAAGATTTAAACCAAGCTTTAACCTTGTACTGTTAGAGATGATGCTAGATCATCTATAGGACCCTTGTGTGTGATGAGTGCAAGTAGATAAGTATTGTTTGGTGATTGTGTACCTCGTATTTATTCATAGACGCTAGTACCAACCAAGGATACGAGGAGGAAGGAGGATACTACGAAGAGGAAGCCGAGGAGAACTTCAACCACTGCTCTGCACAAGGCAAGCTTATACTGATATTGATGCAAGCTGATACTATATCTGTGCAAGCCTTACTAAACAAGTTGACCTATGCAAGATAACACTTGCAATTTAGCAAGCTTATACTGATATTGATGCAAGCTAACCCTTGCAAGATTACCCATTTGATAAACCAATCCTAGTTTTATGAGCAAGCCTCTCACTTTATTTCTTTATCAAAGCTTACTTAGAGTCTACCTAAGAGTTTGGTAGATACTAGACAGTTGTGCTGAAGGTTGCATAAAGAGCATAAAATTTGGCCTAAGCTAGAAACCTTGATATCAGCATGAGACATAAGGTTGTACTTAGTAACACTCCACTAGTTACCACCCCTCATTAGTACTACCCTCACTTGTAGATGCTAGTGCTAAGCATAAAACTTGATCAACTTTTAGATGGGAATACTTGGTGGAAAAATGGTTATGAAAACCTTGGAATGATGGATCATTCTATGGAAATGTTTTGGACATGTGTTTCCTAACACTTGATGATTTTGGTGATGAAAATGTTGAGGCATGAGCCTTAGCCCTTTATAAAACTGATGGTTGTCTGGATGCGATACCATTCCAATTTTATCGTACAACCACAATACCCGAAGATTGGGTAGGGCTTGACTGGAAACTTATATTCCTTAGTATTAGTTCCCTCACGGCCAAGGTCTGAGCTGAGGCTACCTTGTGAAGATTGTCCACCTGTGCAGTACCCAAGATGACAGTGGTCATGGTTGGGAGGCCAAACTCACAAGAGAGGTGCTTATACTAGGGCGTGTAATTGAAAGGTTAGGATTGATTATCCGCATACTGAGTATGGTGAATTCAGGATTTGTTCCTGACGGATGTATCGAATGGTGTGGTGAAAGTGTACAATCTCTGCAGAGTGTCAAACTATTCGAATATCCGCGTCCGCGGTTATGGACAGTTGGAGTGGCCATACGGTTCCCCCGTCAGACTTTTCCAAAATGACTTGTGAAATGAATTGAGACTTTGACTTGACTACAACAGAGTTGTGACCTGAATTACAAGATCCCACTTAGGAGTTATAAAATTGTGACTAGCTTTGGAACTTAGTAGAGATAAACCTGGCTTTTTGCAAAACAACCCTAGAGCCTAGTGTCCTATTATCCAAAAACCCCTTACTTGTTAGTATTAGCTTGCGAGTACTTAAAGAGTACTCATGGCTTTGTCCCTGGCTATTCCCATGGCCAGACTATGAAGAGGAGTACCTGGAAGATGGACCCCAGGAAGGTTACGACAACTAGGATCATCTCCCATCGTCAGCATTGCATGTGACCCCAAAGATGGAGCTTCGCCTACGCTACCATTATTATTATTACGTATTCCGCTACTTGATGTTGTATTAAGAACTGGATCATGAGATCCCTATTTGTGTAAGAACTTATGTATCGTTTGTAATGGATGAAGTACTATGGTATCCAATTCTGTTATGTCTCGCAAAAATGGTAATCCTGGGATTGCGATGTATGGCATAACAGGCATCTAGGATTGAAAAATCCGGGTGTTGACAAGTTGGTATCAGAGCCATCCTGACCATAGGAGACCCTAGTTAGATTGGACATTGAACCAAAAACTTAGTTTCAAAACCAAAGAACAAAAATATTTACGAAAACTTATTCTCATTCTTACCTCTTTAATTCTTTAATAAAACTTCATGTTCCTCAAAAACTCTTGCAAACTACATAAAATTTTGACACACTTGATCACTCTGCTAATCTACTCATCCTCTATTTTTATAGATGGACGTGAAGTACAGCAAGTTTTATCAGTTGGGGAATGGAGGAGACCTTATCTTTGAGAGGGATCTGGATCAGCTTTCGGAACTTCTGGAGCGTCCACACCCCAAGTTCTTCAGAGCTCAGTTCAATGATCAAGGAGGAGAAGATCTGCAGTGGCTAATTGTTGCAAGTCTCCGAGGAAAGATTGAACCTCCCACTGCGGAGGGAATTCAGTTTACCTTGAGGGAAAACAACTGGCTCGATGGACTTGCCAGAGCAATGCAGGAAGCTCTTTCCCGTCTGTGTGGGCAGAGCATCAATCAGATCAAGGGTACTCGCTTTGAGTTTTTCCCAAGACGTGATGCAAATGGACAACCACTGGAAGCCCCATACCACCCCGAGCTGAAGACTCAATTGGACCACCTTAGCTTCATGATGTATGATCGTCAGCAGGAGTTGGACAACTGCCGTTACTATTGCAACCACAAGTCTGCCATCATCAAGACGAAGGACCAGACCATCGCCATGCTAGCAAAGGATCGCAAGTCTCGCCCCCGTTAGCTCGACAAGAAGGAGCGCATTATTGCCCGTCTTCGCCATCGCATCTCATCTCTGGAAGAGACCATCCACGAGAGAGACATGCAGTTAGAGGAAAGGGAGAATGCCGGAGAGGATCTTCGTGGAGACCCTTACTCCTATCACAGCGATGACGATGATTTTCTGGAGGATCAGGCCATGGACTTCTTCACCGATGAGGATGATTTCTCCTTCATCGATGATGATGAAGCCACAGACTCCGAGGAGTAGTAGCACTGAGCACTAGCGTAGTGAGTAGTAGTCGGTCCCACTGTATCGTAGTTTCCAGAATGGTTCTTAAAACCATCTGTTTTTCCTTGCTGTGGTGTGCGTTGTATCGAGTGAATGAATGAATGAAAAAGCAATTTGCTAGAAAAACCTGAGTCAAACTCTAAAAACTTTTCAAAAACCCAAAACATTAGCAATTTCCCTCTTTTCTCATAATCTATCTTCAGATGCCACGTGGAGGAAGTGGTTCAGCCCCGGACCCGATGTTGCAGATCCTGCAAATGTTGACTTCTGACCGCGAAGCTGAAAGAGCGGAACGTCAAGCCAACCTAGCCACTCTGCAACAGATATCCCAACTAGCCCACAACAAACAACGCCATGGAAATCAGGATAACCACGGATCTAAGCTCAAGAATTTCCAGAATACCAACCCACCCGTTTTCACCAAGTCAGAAGAACCCCTAGACGCCGATGATTGGCTGCAAACCATGGCAAATAACTTAGAAGTAGCAGGAGTGGAAGCCAACGAGAAAGTCCTGTTCGCCACCCATTATCTAGCCGGAGATGCCAGGGCATGGTGGAACAGTGTTCGTGCAATGACCGGAGGCCAGATGATGACCTGGGAGGAATTCAAGGTCAAGTTTAGCAGAACCCATGTGCCACCAGGTTTGATCAAGAGAATGAGAGACGAGTTCAGGGAGTTGAAGCAAGGAAGGATGACTGTAGTGGAATACTGTGACAAAATTTTGTCATTAGCTAGGTATGCCCCGGACGAGATAGACACCGAAGCCAAGAAGAAAGAAAGATTCCTGAATGGTCTGCATGACGAGATGCAGACAGTGTTAGTCAATATCCCCTTTGTTGATATTGAAGCCCTTGTCGACTCTGCTATCTAGATGGAAGGAAAGATCAACCAGGGCAATGAGAACCGCAAGCGTCGTATGATGCATCAACCAGGAACCCATCAGACCCCAAAATATCGCCCCAACCCATCTCCAGGATTTGCCCCAAGAACCAACAGACCCCCTATGACCCGTCCAACCTATCCCAACCGTGGAAACCCTAGACTCGGAGGAAATCACAACAACCCCGGCAACTCTAGCAATTTCACCCGTGCCCCACCCAAGTTCAACACCAACAATGCTACCGCCAATCCCAACACTGCCCCGAGGACTGGAAGCAATGATGTGCCTGTCGCAGCTAAGGACAAGTCACAAGTGACCTGTTATGACTGAGGAAATAAAGGCCACTATTCCAACGAGTGCCCCAACAAGAAGAATGCTACAGCCCCTAATGCCAATGCCCCAGCTCAGCAGCAGCGTCGTGTCCAGCCAGGGAGAAGATTTGCCCTAGGGAATTCACTCAACCGCAATGGCCGTCTTTTTCTCATGCATGCTGAAGAAGCTCAGGAAGCGCCAGACGTCGTGCTGGGTATGTTTTCTGTTAATTCAGTACTTGCAAGAGTGTTGTTTGATTCTGGTGCATCGCATTCATTTGTCACCGAATAATTTGCCTGCACTAGTAAAATTCAACCAACCAAATTGAAGCATGTGATGATTGTACAAATCCCCGAATCAACCACCAAGGCTAGGCAAATTTGCAAGGCCGTCCCTATCCGAATCCATGGCATAGATTTTTATGCTAATCTAATAGTACTCGGAACTAAAGGTTTGGAAGTAGTACTAGGAATGGATTGGATGTCTAAACATAAAGGATTGATTGACTGTGCCAAGAAAGCCATCACCATGACCAGTACCACCGGAATATCAGTCGAGCATATATCTGAAACCTTACCTCGCCAATTCAAGTGTAACAAGAGTCTAGCCCAACCTACCATTGACCAAGTCCGGATAGACTGTGAATACCCCGATGTATTTCCAGATGTTTTGCCCGGTATGCCCCCAGATCGGGATATCGAGTTTATCATCGAACTAATCCCCGGAACAGGACCCATAGCCCAGAGACCCTATAGTATGAACCCGTCAGAACTAGAAGAACTGAAGAAGCAACTGGATTCCATGTTGGAAATCGGATTGATTCAACCAAGTGCGTCCCCATGGAGATCACCCGTCTTGTTTGTGGACAAGAAGGATGGAGGTAACTGTTTGTGTACGGATTATCGAAAGTTGAATGATGTCACCATCAAGAACAAGTACCCCTTGCCTAAGATAGAAGATTTGTTTGATCAGTTGACCAGTGCCCAGGTGTTTTCTAAGATTGATCTTAGGACTGGCTATCATCAACTCAAGATTCGTGCAGAAGATATTCCAAAGACTGCCTTTACCACCAGATATGGATTGTATGAGTATACAGTCATGTCTTTCGGACTAACCAATGCCCCCGCCTATTTCATGAACCTCATGAATAAGATTTTTATGGACTTCCTAGATAAGTTTGTCATTGTTTTCATCGATGACATTCTGATTTATTCCAAATCAGAAGAACAACATGAGCTACACCTAAGGACCATTTTTGGAACCCTTAGAGAGCATCAGCTGTATGCAAAGTTTAGCAAATGTGAATTCTGGTTACAGGAAGTAGGATTCCTCGGTCACATTGTATCAGCCGGAGGAATTGCCGTTGACCCTGCCAAACTGAAAGATGTAGAAGATTGGCAAGCCCCAACCACTCAAACCCAAGTTCGTGCTTTTCTCGAATTGGCGGGATATTACCGCAAATTTTTAGAAGGATTCTCTAGTATCGCCAGACCCATGACCCAATTGCTGAAGAAGGACAAGAAGTTTGAATGGACCGACAAATGTGAAGCGAGTTTTCAAGAACTCAAAAGGAGATTGATTTCAGCCCCAATCTTGATCATGTCGGATATCACGAAGCCCTTCGATGTGTATTGTGACTAGGGATGTAAATGGCACTTAAATGGCATCCGGGAGTCCCGTTTATTCAAAATCTTAGTTCTTTGATTTAGAAAAGACAAACTTTATTGAACTAGAGTACTAATAAATGGCATTACGCGGTATTAAATGGTGTGCCACTTACATCCCTAATTGTGACGCATCCAAGATTGGTCTCGGATGTGTGCTAATGCAAGAAGGAAAAGTTATCTCCTATCTCTCGCGACAATTCAAGCAACACGAGCAAAATTACCCAACCCATGACCTCGAACTCGCAGCCGTAGTTCTAGCCCTAAAGACATGGAGACATTACCTGATGGGAAATCGTTGTGAGATTTATTCGGATCACAAGAGCCTAAAGTATATATTCACTCAGAAGGAGCTGAATATGAGGCAGAGAAGATGGATTGAGCTAATCAAGGATTACGACCTGGACATTCACTATCACCCTGGTAAAGCCAATGTGGTAGCAGATGCCCTTAGCAGATTGCCGTGCCGCTTGAACTCCATGATTTTGAAGGAGCAACCAAGTTTGCACAAAGAGATGGAAGATTTTCGAATGGAATTAGTAAGTAAAGGATTTTTGGCTAGCATAGAACTTCAGCCCACTTTGATCAGTCAGATTAAAGAGGCGTAGAAAGGAAATGCTAGTATCGACGGAATCAAGCGTCGTATCGGTACAGGCAAAGTACCCGGATTCACCGACGACGAAGGAGTTCTGTGGTACAAAGGACGCCTTTGTGTACCATCAGATTCTGAGTTGAAAGAAGTTATCTTGAAGGAGGCTCATGATACTCTTTATTCTATCCATCCCGGAGGAACTAAGATGTGTAAAGATTTGAAAGAGCAATTTTGGTGGCATAAGATGAAGAGAGAAATCGGAAGCTATATCTCCAAGTGTGATATATGTCAGCGAGTCAAGGCAGGACATCAAAGACCCGCTGGATTGTTGCAACCTTTGCAAATTCCGGAATGGAAATGGGATTCTGTAGGAATGGAATTTATCACTGGACTACCTACTTCTAGTAGGGGAAATGACTCTATTTGGGTCATAGTGGACAGATTGTCCAAAGTCGCCCATTTCTTGCCCGTTAAAACCACCTATCAGAGTTCGAAGCTAGCAGAGTTGTACATCGCTAGAATCGTTAGTTTGCACGAAGTCCCCAAGAACATCGTATCGGATCGAGGAACTCAGTATACCTCGAGATTCTGGAAGAAAGTCCAAGAAGGTTTAGGAACTCGCCTAGATTTCAGTACCGCGTATCACCCTCAGACCGATGGACAAACGGAGGGAGTAAACCAAATACTCGAAGATATGCTTAGAGCATGTGTGTTAGAATATGGATCCAAGTGGGAAGACTGTCTGCCGTTTGCAGAATTTTCATACAACAACAGTTACCAAGCCAGTTTGCAAATGGCCCCATTTGAATTCATGTACGGAAGAAAGTGTCGCACCCCTTTGAACTGGTCGGAAGTAGGAGAGAGTCAGATTTTCGGACCCGACATCCTACGAGAAGCAGAAGAGAAGGTTCACAAGATTCGTGAGCACCTCAAGACAGCCCAATCCCGACAGAAGAGTTATGCCGACAAGAGACGTCGAGACCTCGCCTTCAACATCGGAGATTTTGTTTATCTGAAAGTGTCGCCATTGAAGGGAATGCAGCGTTTCCAACTCAAAGGAAAGTTAGCCCCCAGATATATCGGACCTTTCAAAATTCTGAACCGTCGAGGAGAAGTATCGTATCAACTGGAGCTACCAGAAGAGATGTCAGTTGTGCACAATGTGTTCCATATCTCGTTACTTCGCAAATGTCTCGAAGTCCCCGAGAAGACCGAAGTGTTCAAGGATATCGATCACCGGACCATAGAGATCAACGATGACCTAACCTATCCCGAAGTACCCATACGTATATTGGAAGAAGCCTTTCGAACTACCAGAACCCGAAGCATCAAGTTTCTCAAGATTCAGTGGAGCAACCACACAGAAGAGGAAGCTACCTGGGAGCGCGAAGATCACATCAGGACGAAGTTTCCAGATCTCTTCAAACCCTAGGTAATCTTTTCGTCCTTTTTCAAATCTCGAGACGAGATTTTGTTTAAGGGGGGAAGGTTTGTAACATCCCAAAAATACCAAACTTAGATCATCAAACACTAATCCTCAAGATTAGGGTTAACAAAAACTTTTCTAAATAAAACCCATAAATGCATGTATATGTGTATGCATGGATTTTGAATTTCTTTAAAACCACCTTGTTTGTGTGATCCCTTGCTTGTAAAATGTTTCTTAGGTGAAATGAACATCATCTAAAACATTTCCCACACTTTTCCTAAAGACAAGTAAATCAAAACAAATATATTAAGTGAATGGTCATTTTGACCAATTTAACTCCCATGCCTACTTTGGCTGTCTCAAACTTTCAAAACCTAACAGAAACTTTTCTGGATTTTTGCACCCCTTGAATGTACTCATAATAGAGTATCAAGGCCCACTTTGTGATCATCCAGAAACTTTCAAATGCATAGTTTAAATGGCAATTGAAAATTGAATCTTCTTCATATGGGAAGATCCCACTTTTTCAAAAACCGCTCAAACAAGCTCAACTTTCAAAACCCAAGAATCTGCACACTCACTAGCACCAATCTAGCAAACCCACCAAAATTCATTTCAAAATTCAAAACTTGATTTCATGCGGCCATTTCATCAAATAGGTTGCGGACACAAATCAAACAAAATAACAAACACTATAGTGTGCAGTGATTCTTTCCTAACTTGTTCCCTAGTTAGCTCACACACAACTCAGTAGATCATCTAGAAAGATTAGCCCAACACTAGCACCCCTGTGAGCTTGCCATTGTCATTAATGGTGAACAGCCGAGCACCTCAATGCCACCCCATAGTCGACAGCAGGCTAGAGGAAGAACTAGCTGTGCCAACCTTGTCTGGGAGGCAGCCCACCGTCCACCGCCACTAACTGTCCTAGCCGCGAGCGTTGCCAAGCCCTGGACCACGCGCAAAAGCCGCGCCCAGACCATGCCGAGCGTGCGCCAGAGCGCCACCCTCGACCAGCGTCCACAAACCGCGCACCGCCCTCACCGCGCGCACACACGATCACCACCGACCCAGGAGACCGCCAGACATCCCCGTTTGCCGCCCCGTGCCATACAGCCACCGCCCGCCGTCGAAGACGCCGCCTCTGCCGCGCAGAGCACCGGCCGTTCCAGACCAAACCACACCGCCCCATGCCTCGCGACCATGTCGTTGAGCATCGCCAGGAGACACAGCACCGTCCCCTACCCTTGCCCATGCCATTAGCCGCCTATAACGTCGCCCCCGACGAGCTCACCGTGTGCCCCGACGGTCCCCTCGCTCGACTATAAATAGAGGCCACCCCCGCACGATTTCTTCACACCATCTCACTCCCCTCTCCTCACTGATCGTGACACACCATTCCCAGAGCAAGGCGAGCACCACCTCGCCGGAATTTCACTGGAGCCTGCCGCTGCCGCCCGCCTCGCCGACCCTCGCTCGTACCCCGGTGAGCCCCCAGCACCCCTCACTGGCCACGCTAGGTTTCGTTCTCGCCGGAGCTGTCTCGCGTCGACGATGACCCTTAGCCGTTGGATTAGAACTAGATCGAACGATCCACGTTGCCCCATACCGCTTCGCCCAGCCCCGTGTCACTGACGAGTGGGGACACCCACTTAAGCAGCCCGCGGGAGCCCTGTGCTTAGCAGGCCGGCCCGTTAGAATTTCCCGCGCAGCCCAGCAATTCAAAATAAACCTTTTCTTTTTAAATTCAAACACACTTCTGTACCCAGCTTCAAAAATCAACCCAGATCCATTCAGTTTACCAAATTGAATGAAACCAATTTTGTTGGAAAGGTCTGTGAATGCTTAATCCAAGCCCATTGGATTCAAGTCATTTGGATCGGTAGATCACCCATAGTAAAAATAACAAGGCAGAAGCTTTTCTGCATTCAAACATTTTTCAAATTTAAACCATAAAAGCTTTTGAGTTGATTCCAACTCTCAAAACTCACATTTAACCATACCTTTCAGAATATATAAAAATATATAGGTTTACTTGCATAAATAATGTTCAAGTAATAAAAGAATGCTTCATAAGCATTTCTAGTCACTTTAATTAATTAAAATAAAAGGGTAAAACCTTATTAAATTGTGACACCACTTTAAATCACATTCCCATGGACTACAATATGTGGTGATGACATGTGTCAACATGATCCCATATTTGTTGTGGAGAATATTAAATCTTAAGTAGTTTTTCAATGAGTAGAAATTACTTTTCTAAAAATAAAAGATTTAAACCAAGCTTTAACCTTGTAATGTTAGAGATGATGCTAGATCATCTATAGGACCCTTGTGTGTGATGAGTGCAAGTAGATAAGTATTGTTTGGTGATTGTGTACCTCGTATTTATTCATAGACGCTAGTACCAACCAAGGATACGAGGAGGAAGGAGGATACTACGAAGAGGAAGCCGAGGAGAACTTCAACCACTGCTCTGCACAAGGCAAGCTTATACTGATATTGATGCAAGCTGATACTATATTTGTGCAAGCCTTACTAAACAAGTTGACCTATGCAAGCTAACACTTGCAAATTAGCAAGATTATACTGATATTGATGCAAGCTAACCCTTGCAAGATTACCCATTTGATAAACCAATCCTAGTTTTATGAGCAAGCCTCTCACTTTATTTCTTTATCAAAGCTTAATTAGAGTCTACCTAAGAGTTTGGTAGATACTAGACAGTTGTGCTGAAGGTTGCATAAAGAGCATAAAATTTGGTCTAAGCTAGAAACCTTGATATCAGCCTGAGACATAAGGTTGTACTTAGTAACACTCCACTAGTTACCACCCCTCATTAGTACTACCCTCACCTGTAGATGCTAGTGCTAAGCATAAAACTTGATCAACTTTTAGATGGGAATACTTGGTGGAAAAATGGTTATGAAAACCTTGGAATGATGGATCATTCTATGGAAATGTTTTGGACATGTGTTTCCAAACACTTGATGATTTTGGTGATGAAAATGTTCAGGCATGAGCCTTAGCCCTTTATAAAACTGATGGTTGTCTGGATGCGATACCATTCCAATTTTATCGTACAACCACAATACCCGAATATTGGGTAGGGCTTGACTGGAAACTTATATTCCTTAGTATTAGTTCCCTCACGGCCAAGGTCTGAGCTGAGGCTACCTTGTGAAGATTGTTGTAAGGGTCCCAACCTTTAATAAGGTAGAGTCCCCTGTGTTTACAATGCTAGTCCCTGGATCAATAGCTAGCATCCACAGTTAAGATGTTATATCAAGAAACAAAGGTCATAATACAATGTTATAACCAGGAATAACATAATTTTATTACATCTTACATAGCTCATTTGGCTATTACATTACATTGCAGCAGAATATCTATAAGCATGGGGTCCTTCATCTTCAAAGTGCCATAGGCAGACATGTTGGTTGTAGACTTTGTAATCCTAATCAACACACTTCACTAAATCAATCAAACCTGCAACATCACAAGTTACAGCCACAAGGGTCAATACATTTGAATTGTATTGGCAAGTGATACTATGGTAGTATAGTGGCGTCTATCATCTATATGCATTTGGCTAAGTGGAGTTGAGGCTTGCATTGCTCAAAATAGATTTTTCCTTAACATTTGAAAACACTAAGTTTTTCTTGACAAAATCTTTTCCAAGGCATCTCCCAATCAAAGATTGAAGATTCTTTAACCCTTGTTCAACCACAAGTTTTTAACTTTGAAATTTGAATGATGAGATTCTTGATTGCTTCCATGTCTTGATGCTCAAATTGTCCTTTACCAGGGACATGGCTAAGTACTTAGATTTTTACACTCTGCAGAGGTGGTGCACTTTCCCCACAAGACTTGGTTTCACCAAGACAAGATCTTTCAGAAGCCTTCCCTTAGACCAAAATGGACGCGTTCCAACCTATCAAACTCTACCACCAACTGTCCATATGGCTAAGTTCTTGCAACCTATATGATCCAGGCAGAGCCCATAATGCCAAGTGGCTGCACTTGAAGCTTCTCAACATTTGACATCTCAAATCTCTTTGTTCCTGGGTGGCAATCCACAAGTGAGATACACAAGGTCAACCATAAACATGGGCCTTGTGAACTACTCAACCAAAATCCACCATTCAAGTCCCATTCCACCTAGGTGATTCATTAACTTAGTTGTTTTATTAAACAAAAACACAAGTCCTCAGACTTAGAAATTTTTCATAGTATGGATATATATTCCACCATTGTTTTCTATTAGCTAGGCTAAGCTTGATAGTAGTAGGAATCTTAACTTAGGAAAATTTCTACTAAGGTTTCATCTACTAGGTTTTCCTATAGCAAGTATTATACTTAGCAAAATTCCATGCAAGTTTTACTTCGAAAAATCACTAATGCATAGTTAAAGTAATGGGACAAAAGTATGAAGCATCACTTGCCTTTTTGGTAGAGGGTATAAGTTCACTCCTTGTCCTTGCAACAATCACACTCTTCAAGTCACTACAATTCAATCAAGCAAGGCACAAACTCATTCTACCAATCAAGCAAAACATCACATAAAAATGATAAAGTCTAAGAAATGCATGCAAGCATGCCAAGTTTTGTTTTATTTGGACAAGTGGTTCCTAATGGTACTTAAACATTTGAAAACACCTATTGGTCATTTTATAAAGTGGCAAAGTCATTTGTAAAAGATTTCACTTCAAAAACCATTTCCAAAACAAGGTATCATTTTATGTGGTGTAAAAATATTTTTACTAAGGCATTAATCTATAGGGTTCACCAAATATGTTTTCAAACCATAAAACTTTGTGTTTAGGGTCAGAGAGTTTAAAACAAAACATTTCCCAAAGGTTTTCTTCCAAAACCATTTTTAATAAATAAACTATATTTTTATTTGACTAGAAATGGTTTTAAATCAAAGAATCATTCTTTTGTTTCACCAAATACATTTTTGAAACCACAAAGTATTTCCTATGGTCAGTAGGTTCAAATCACTACATTTTCCAAAGATTTTATCCCCAAAAACATTTTTGAACAATTTTTACAATCTAAACAAGCATACAAATGTTTCTGCAAAAACAAACATTTTTCCAGAAGCTTTTTACTAAACAAATGGCATGGTTAGCTAGGGCTTGTTCCACTGATTCCATTGATATAAAGTTTGTAATTTTTGGACGTGTGGATCAAAAGTTACAAGGGTTTCAAATCTGCAAACAAATCTGATTTCAAATCTGTTTTTAAATCAAAGACTGGCCACGTGGCTGTTTCTGATTCGTCTATACCGTTTCGCTCGGATCGGCTACGGGGTGCATTGGATCTAACTGAAAACGTGCGGCACAGATGGACGCGTACCTTTTCGATTGGATCTAATCCTAGCCAGATGTTTCGCATCCTACGGCTCCTAACACACTAGCCAAAACTTGGCGGCGCTCAACGGTGGCTGGCGGCGGCGACGCGCTGCTGGCGGTGCTACGGCGGCTACAGGAAGCGAGGGAGAGGACGGATAGGCTCACCGGGTTCGCAAGGGTGCAGAGAAGCTCGACGTGTGTCGTAATAGTCCAAGGGGCGCACGGTGATGTCAGGGATTGCTCGCCGGAGTTGCTGCGAGCGGCGGGTGCTTCTGGAAGTTGTCGGGGACGGAGTTGTAGGTCGCGCCGACGCAAGTGGAAGGAAGCATTAGATGCGTACGAGCATGGGGAGTAAGGGAGTGTCATTGAGAGGGCTCGGGGCAGTCTGGCTTACCAGGGAGATTTCGCCGGAGTAGGCGCGTCGTCGGTGGTGCTCAGATGTTGACGAAGCCGAGCGTATAGAGTGGTTGCGGCCAAGCAGTTGATGCTGGGAGGTACGCCAGGCGATGTAGAACCAGCTCGCGTGCAGAGGGAGTTGCAGGGCGGCGAGGTGTGGCCGGAATTTCCCGCGGAGCTCGTCGGAGTCAGAGGTGGTGTGGCTCCGAATTGGAACAGCCCTGAGGCAGAGAGGGTCGGGCGAGAGAGGGGAAAGATAGAGGAGATGCTGGCGTTTAATCAGGCATGGTCACTGGCGGGTTTAAACCATCCATCAACGCGAATTCAAGGAGATTAAACGCGGTAGTAAACGGCGAGGAACGGTCGACGCGGTGGAGACGATGAGCTGAGTTGGCAGGTGGGGCTCAGCAGTCAGCGAGATAGAGAGAGATAGGGAACGAGGGTCCACCAGTCATTGGCTCTGCGAGTGGGTCTTTCGGTGGGAAAACGATTCGCTGAGGAATAAGCCGGGTGGGCTCCTGCTGGGCTTAGTGGGCTGCTGGGTTGGGTCGACCAGATTCAATTTTTTTTGTTCTGAATGTCTTTTCTTTTTCTAATTCTATTTTCTGTTTTGAAATTCAAACAACCAATCAAGCATTCAAATCAAATCAAAACATTCACCAAACTTTGTATTGTGTTAGTTCTGTTTAACAACACGAAACCAAAGTCCAAAAATAAAATAAAATAATTTTATTCTTTTTAGGATCTATTTAATAATTAAATAAAATAGACCTTGATTATTAATTCAAATAGGTTTTGATTTATTTAATAAAATCTCCATTTGAAAACTAAATATTATCAAAACCAAATCAGTAGGTTTTATTTGAAAATATAAGATACTTGGAAAACTTGTTTAAAATAAAATAACATTTTTATTTTAGGGTCCATTAATACTTAAATAAAATGGACCTTAGTTATTAAATCAAATAGGATTTGTTTTATTAAAACCTTTATTTTGAAATCTAAAATAAAACCAAAACACTTCAGTAGGTTTTACTTGAGAATATAAAATACTTGGGAAAACTTATTTAAAATAATTTAATAAGTTTTGATGTTTTATTTAAAATGGGAAAAGCCTTTACTTTAATAAAATTGGATATTAATAAATCCTCATTATTTTATTTAAATAAACCTTTACTATTTTTATCAAAACAAAATGTTTTATTTCAAAAGCTTGACCAAGGTTTATTTTGGCTCCATAAAATAATCCTTATTTATAATTCTACCTTTTCTTTTGAAAACCAAATCTTTTATTTAAAGATCCAAAAATAGTAATTCCACTTATTCAAAATATTTTCTTTATTAATTGTTTAACTTTTCAAATCCCTTTAGGATTTGTTTGATCAAAAAGGCTTGAAGGTTTCCAATTGGAATCAAAAAGTTTCTTCTCACCCTGAAAATCAACAAAGTTTTATTTTATTCATTTATTTTTAACATTACAAGATTTGGAAAATCTTCGGATGTGACAGGCTACCACCCTTAAAATAAATCTCGTCCCGAGATTTGGGAAGGCTAGGGTTACAAGTAGGCTCAAAACAACTAGGGTACTACCACCCTTAAAATTTCCAACTAGATTACATCTTGTCTTGCTTGGGATCTTGGTGTAACTTTCCTGGACAGAAGTTTGCATAGTGGCCTAGTTCCTTGCATTTGAAACATGTGACAAGGCTGAAATCCCTCATAGGCTTGTTTATCTTGTGTTTCATCTTTTCTGGACATTTGCTTGCATAATGTCCTAGCTCTTTGCAGTTGTTGCACCACACTTGGCTAATATCTTTCTTTTCCTTTGGTATCATTGCCTCTTGTTTGTTTCTTTGGTTCTTATTCTTTTCTGGGCATTCACTGGCATAGTGTCCCATCTCTTTGCAATTGTAACATTGCACTTGAGTAATATCCTTCTTGTTAGGGTTGGGGCATTTCTTCTTCTTCTTGGGTCTCTCCAAAGCTAGGAGTTCTTCTAGTTCATGTTCTTCATATCTCACCTCAAAGGTGGGAAATTTTTCTCTCTTCTTGGGGCATTGATCTTCATGCTCCTTGGATGCATGATCCTTATCTCCACAAATATTGCAAGCTTTGGTTCCTTCTATAATAACATCTTTATCATCCTTGTTGTCATTACCTCTTTGGGAAAAGTTTTCTCCCATGTTGATCATTTGAGTAACCAATCCTTGCAACAATTGGGATTGAAGTTTCAAAATCCTTTGTATGGCTGGGTCTAATCCATTGTTGTTGGCTAAAAGCTGAGTTGTCTCTTGGCTCAACTGGTTTTGGGTTGCTATAATTTCTCTCATGTTGTCCTCTTGGTTGTTGTTGGTGTCATCCACCTTGATGTTGGAGTCTCTTGGAGAAGTCATCTGGTTGGGTTGAAGGGATTAGAATAGGCAAAATATTTCTAAGGGAATAATTCTAATCACACACATCACAATTCACACAAACAAGGTGCAATCAATCACAAACAACTTTTCACTCAAACAACAAAGTTCAAGCACATACGTAGGCAACAAAATATTTTTGTTACACCACATAAGTTGGTGTGTTTGACTTAACTAAAATATGGTGGTCCATCTATATGGTTCACTTGTGATCTTTCCATCCTTCTTGGTTGATTCTTCTTGCATGAGATCATGGTTTCCTTGGGAAAACTTTTGGTTACAAACTTCAAGTGAAGTGATCTCCTTCTAATTTTGCATTTCCTCAGTCTCCATATCTTGAGCAAGATTTCCTTGTCTCACTTGTAGTCCTTAGTGGTATCCAAGTTGGAAGTCCTTGGTGAATATGCTGAAGATGTTGAAGTCATTAGAGTTGAAGAAGTTGAAGTCATTAAAGTTGATGGAGTACTTTGCACATGGTGAAGTCTTTGGTCATGGGGTAGGCTTTTATCCATCAAGTTGAATATAGAAGAGATGTAGAGTCAAATCCGAAATGGTTGAGGAAAGAGTTTACAAGGTTGTTTGAAAATAAGTTTTGGTACAAATACACTCCTATTCTTCTAAGGGTTTTGTCCAATCCTAGGTTTACAAATCCTACAGGCAACACAATGCTCTGATACCATCTGTAAGGGTCCCAACCTTTAATAAGGTAGAGTCCCCTGTGTTTACAATGCTAGTCCCTGGATCAATAGCTAGCATCCACAGTTAAGATGTAATATCAAGAAACAAAGGTCATAATACAATGTTATAACCAGGAATAACATAATTTTATTACATCTTACATAGCTCATTTGGCTATTACATTACATTGCAGCAGAATATCTATAAGCATGGGGTCCTTCATCTTCAAAGTGCCACATGCAGACATGTTGGTTGTAGACTTTGTAATCCTAATCAACACACTTCACTAAATCAATCAAACCTGCAACATCACAAGTTACAGCCACAAGGGTCAATACATTTGAATTGTATTGGCAAGTGATACTATGGTAGTATAGTGGAGTCTATCATCTATATGCATTTGGCTAAGTGGAGTTGAGGCTTGCATTGCTCAAAATAGATTTTTCCTTAACATTTGAAAACACTAAGTTTTTCTTGACAAAATCTTTTCCAAGGCATCTCCCAATCAAAGATTGAAGATTCTTTAACCCTTGTTCAACCACAAGTTTTTAACTTTGAAATTTGAATGATGAGATTCTTGATTGCTTCCATGTCTTGATGCTCAAATTGTCCTTTACCAGGGACATGGCTAAGTACTTAGATTTTTACACTCTGCAGAGGTGGTGCACTTTCCCCACAAGACTTGGTTTCACCAAGACAAGATCTTTCAGAAGCCTTCCCTTAGACCAAAATGGACGCGTTCCAACCTATCAAACACTACCACCAACTGTCCATATGGCTAAGTTCTTGCAACCTATATGATCCAGGCAGAGCCCATAATGCCAAGTGGCTGCACTTGAAGCTTCTCAACATTTGACATCTCAAATCTCTTTGTTCCTGGGTGGCAATCCACAAGTGAGATACACAAGGTCAACCATAAACATGGGCCTTGTGAACCACTCAACCAAAATCCACCATTCAAGTCCCATTCCACCCAGGTGATTCATTAACTTAGTTGTTTTATTAAACAAAAACACAAGTCCTCAGACTTAGAAATTTTTCATAGTATGGATATATATTCCACCCTTGTTTTCTATTAGCTAGGATAAGCTTGATAGTAGTAGGAATATTAACTTAGGAAAATTTTTACTAAGGTTTCATCTACTAGGTTTTCCTATAGCAAGGTTTATACTTAGCAAAATTCCATGCAAGTTTTACTTAGAAAAATCACTAATGCATAGTGAAAGTAATGGGACAAAAGTATGAAGCATCACTTGCCTTTTTGGTAGAGGGTATAAGTTCACTCCTTGTCCTTGCAACAATCACACTCTTCAAGTCACTACAATTCAATCAAGCAAGGCACAAACTCATTCTACCAATCAAGCAAAACATCACATAAAAATGATAAAGTCTAAGAAATGCATGCAAGCATGCCAAGTTTTGTTTTATTTGGACAAGTGGTTCCTAATGGGACTTAAACATTTGAAAACACCTATTGGTCATTTTATAAAGTGGCAAAGTCATTTGTAAAAGATTTCACTTCAAAAACCATTTCCAAAACAAGGTATCATTTTATGTGGTGTAAAAATATTTTTACTAAGGCATTAATCTATAGGGTTCACCAAATATGTTTTCAAACCATAAAACTTTGTGTTTAGGGTCAGAGAGTTTAAAACAAAACATTTCCCAAAGGTTTTCTTCCAAAACCATTTTTAATAAATAAACTATATTTTTATTTGACTAGAAATGGTTTTAAATCAAAGAATCATTCTTTTGTTTCACCAAACACATTTTTGAAACCACAAAGTGTTTCCTATGGTCAGTAGGTTCAAATCACTACATTTGCCAAAGATTTTATCCCCAAAAACATTTTTGAACAATTTTTACAATCTAAACAAGCATACAAATGTTTCTGCAAAAACAAACATTTTTCCAGAAGCTTTTTACTAAACAAATGGCATGGTTAGCTAGGGCTTGTTCCACTGATTCCATTGATATAAAGTTTGTAATTTTTGGACGTGTGGATCAAAAGTTACAAGGGTTTCAAATCTGCAAACAAATCTGATTTCAAATCTGTTTTTAAATCGAAGACTGGCCACGTGGCTGTTTCTGATTCGTCTATACCGTTTCGCTCGGATCGGCTACGGGGTGCGTTGGATCTAACTGAAAACATGCGGCACAGATGGACGCGTACCTTTTCGATTGGATCTAATCCTAGCCAGATGTTTCGCATCCTACGGCTCCTGACACACTAGCCAAAACCTGGCGGCGCTCAACGGTGGCTGGCGGCGGCAACGCGCTGCTGGTGGTGCTACGGCGGCTACAGGAAGCGAGGGAGAGGACGGATAGGCTCACCGGGTTCGCAAGGGTGCAGAGAAGCTCGACGTGGTCATAATAGTCCAAGGGGCGCACGGTGATGTCAGGGATTGCTCGCCGGAGTTGCTGCGAGCGGCGGGTGCCTCTGGAGGTTGTCGGGGACGGAGTTGCAGGTCGCGCCGACGCAAGTGGAAGGAAGCATTAGATGCGTACGAGCATGGGGAGTAAGGGAGTGTCATTGAGAGGGCTCGGGGCGGTCTGGCTTACCAGGGAGATTTCGCCGGAGTAGGCGCGTCGTCGGTGGTGCTCAGATGTTGACGAAGCCGAGCGTATAGAGTGGTTGCGGCCAAGCAGTTGACGCTGGGAGGTACGCCAGGCGATGTAGAACCAGCTCGCGTGCAGAGGGAGTTGCAGGGCGGCGAGGTGTGGCCGGAATTTCCCGCGGAGCTCGCCGGAGTCAGAGGTGGTGTGGCTCCGAATTGGAACAGCCCTGAGGCAGAGAGGGTCGGGCGAGAGAGGGGAAAGATAGAGGAGATGCTGGCGTTTAATCAGGCGTGGTCACTGGCGGGTTTAAACCATCCATCAACGCGAATTCAAGGAGATTAAACGCGGCAGTAAACGGCGAGGAACGGTCGACGCGGTGGAGACGATGAGCTGAGTTGGCAGGTGGGGCTCAGCAGTCAGCGAGATAGAGAGAGGGAACGAGGGTCCACCAGTAATTGGCTCTGCGAGTGGGTCTTTCGGTGGGAAAACGATTCGCTGAGGAATAAGCCGGGTGGGCTCCTGCTGGGCTTAGTGGGCTGCTGGGTTGGGTCGACCAGATTCAATTTTTTCGTTCTGAATGTCTTTTCTTTTTCTAATTCTATTTTCTGTTTCGAAATTCAAACAACCAATCAAGCATTCAAATCAAATCAAAACATTCACCAAACTTTGTATTGTGTTAGTTCTGTTTAACAACACCAAACCAAAGTCCAAAAATAAAATAAAATAATTTTATTCTTTTTAGGATCTATTTAATAATTAAATAAAATAGACCTTGATTATTAATTCAAATAGGTTTTGATTTATTTAATAAAATCTCCATTTGAAAACTAAATATTATCAAAACCAAATCAGTAGGTTTTATTTGAAAATATAAGATACTTGGAAAACTTGTTTAAAATAAAATAACATTTTTATTTTAGGGTCCATTAATACTTAAATAAAATGGACCTTAGTTATTAAATCAAATAGGATTTGTTTTATTAAAACCTTTATTTTGAAATCTAAAATAAAACCAAAACACTTCAGTAGGTTTTACTTGAGAATATAAAATACTTGGGAAAACTTATTTAAAATAATTTAATAAGTTTTGATGTTTTATTTAAAATGGGAAAAGCCTTTACTTTAATAAAATTGGATATTAATAAATCCTCATTATTTTATTTAAATAAACCTTTACTATTTTTATCAAAACAAAATGTTTTATTTCAAAAGCTTGACCAAGGTTTATTTTGGCTCCATAAAATAATCTTTATTTATAAATCTACCTTTTCTTTTGAAAACCAAATCTTTTATTTAAAGATCCAAAAATAGTAATTCCACTTATTCAAAATATTTTCTTTATTAATTTTTTAACTTTTCAAATCCCTTTAGGATTTGTTTGATCAAAAAGGCTTGAAGGTTTCCAATTGGAATCAAAAAGTTTCTTCTCACCCTGAAAATCAACAAAGTTTTATTTTATTCATTTATTTTTCACATTACAAGATTTGGAAAATCTTCGGATGTGACAGGCTACCACCCTTAAAATAAATCTCGTCCCGAGATTTGGGAAGGCTAGGGTTACAAGTAGGCTCAAAACAACTAGGGTACTACCACCCTTAAAATTTCCAACTAGATTACATCTTGTCTTGCTTGGGATCTTGGTGTAACTTTCCTGGACAGAAGTTTGCATAGTGGCCTAGTTCCTTGCATTTGAAACATGTGACAAGGCTGAAATCCCTCATAGGCTTGTTTATCTTGTGTTTCATCTTTTCTGGACATTTGCTTGCATAATGTCCTAGCTCTTTGCAGTTGTTGCACCACACTTGGCTAATATCTTTCTTTTCCTTTGGTATCATTGCCTCTTGTTTGTTTCTTTGGTTCTTATTCTTTTCTGGGCATTCACTGGCATAGTGTCCCATCTCTTTGCAATTGTAACATTGCACTTGAGTAATATCCTTCTTGTTAGGGTTGGGGCATTTCTTCTTCTTCTTGGGTCTCTCCAAAGCTAGGAGTTCTTCTAGTTCATGTTCTTCATATCTCACCTCAAAGGTGGGAAATTTTTCTCTCTTCTTGGGGCATTGATCTTCATGCTCCTTGGATGCATGATCCTTATCTCCACAAATATTGCAAGCTTTGGTTCCTTCTATAATAACATCTTTGTCATCCTTGTTGTCATTACCTCTTTGGGAAAAGTTTTCTCCCATGTTGATCATTTGAGTAACCAATCCTTGCAACAATTGGGATTGAAGTTTCAAAATCCTTTGTATGGCTGGGTCTAATCCATTGTTGTTGGCTAAAAGCTGAGTTGTCTCTTGGCTCAACTGGTTTTGGGTTGCTATAATTTCTCTCATGTTGTCCTCTTGGTTGTTGTTGGTGTCATCCACCTTGATGTTGGAGTCTCTTGGAGAAGTCATCTGGTTGGGTTGAAGGGATTAGAATAGGCAAAATATTTCTAAGGGAATAATTCTAATCACACACATCACAATTCACACAAACAAGGTGCAATCAATCACAAACAACTTTTCACTCAAACAACAAAGTTCAAGCACATACGTAGGCAACAAAATATTTTTGTTACACCACATAAGTTGGTGTGTTTGACTTAACTAAAATATGGTGGTCCATCTATATGGTTCACTTGTGATCTTTCCATCCTTCTTGGTTGATTCTTCTTGCATGAGATCATGGTTTCCTTGGGAAAACTTTTGGTTGCAAACTTCAAGTGAAGTGATCTCCTTCTAATTTTGCATTTCCTCAGTCTCCATATCTTGAGCAAGATTTCCTTGTCTCACTTGTAGTCCTTAGTGGTATCCAAGTTGGAAGTCCTTGGTGAATATGCTGAAGATGTTGAAGTCATTAGAGTTGAAGAAGTTGAAGTCATTAAAGTTGATGGAGTACTTTGCACATGGTGAAGTCTTTGGTCATGGGGTAGGCCTTTATCCATCAAGTTGAATATAGAAGAGATGTAGAGTCAAATCCGAAATGGTTGAGGAAAGAGTTTACAAGGTTGTTGGAAAATAAGTTTTGGTACAAATACACTCCTATTCTTCTAAGGGTTTTGTCCAATCCTAGGTTTACAAATCCTACAGGCAACACAATGCTCTGATACCATCTGTAAGGGTCCCAACCTTTAATAAGGTAGAGTCCCCTGTGTTTATAATGCTAGTCCCTGGATCAATAGCTAGCATCCACAGTTAAGATGTAATATCAAGAAACAAAGGTCATAATACAATGTTATAACCAGGAATAACATAATTTTATTACATCTTACATAGCTCATTTGGCTATTACATTACATTGCAGCAGAATATCTATAAGCATGGGGTCCTTCATCTTCAAAGTGCCACAGGCAGACATGTTGGTTGTAGACTTTGTAATCCTAATCAACACACTTCACTAAATCAATCAAACCTGCAACATCACAAGTTACAGCCACAAGGGTCAATACATTTGAATTGTATTGGCAAGTGATACTATGGTAGTATAGTGGAGTCTATCATCTATATGCATTTGGCTAAGTGGAGTTGAGGCTTGCATTGCTCAAAATAGATTTTTCCTTAACATTTGAAAACACTAAGTTTTTCTTGACAAAATCTTTTCCAAGGCATCTCCCAATCAAAGATTGAAGATTCTTTAACCCTTGTTCAACCACAAGTTTTTAACTTTGAAATTTGAATGATGAGATTCTTGATTGCTTCCATGTCTTGATGCTCAAATTGTCCTTTACCAGGGACATGGCTAAGTACTTAGATTTTTACACTCTGCAGAGGTGGTGCACTTTCCCCACAAGACTTGGTTTCACCAAGACAAGATCTTTCAGAAGCCTTCCCTTAGACCAAAATGGACGCGTTCCAACCTATCAAACTCTACCACCAACTGTCCATATGGCTAAGTTCTTGCAACCTATATGATCCAGGCAGAGCCCATAATGCCAAGTGGCTGCACTTGAAGCTTCTCAACATTTGACATCTCAAATCTCTTTGTTCCTGGGTGGCAATCCACAAGTGAGATACACAAGGTCAACCATAAACATGGGCCTTGTGAACCACTCAACCAAAATCCACCATTCACGTCCCATTCCACCTAGGTGATTCATTAACTTAGTTGTTTTATTAAACAAAAACACAAGTCCTCAGACTTAGAAATTTTTCATAGTATGGATATATATTCCACCATTGTTTTCTATTAGCTAGGCTAAGCTTGATAGTAGTAGGAATCTTAACTTAGGAAAATTTCTACTAAGGTTTCATCTACTAGGTTTTCCTATAGCAAGTATTATACTTAGCAAAATTCCATGCAAGTTTTACTTCGAAAAATCACTAATGCATAGTTAAAGTAATGGGACAAAAGTATGAAGCATCACTTGCCTTTTTGGTAGAGGGTATAAGTTCACTCCTTGTCCTTGCAACAATCACACTCTTCAAGTCACTACAATTCAATCAAGCAAGGCACAAACTCATTCTACCAATCAAGCAAAACATCACATAAAAATGATAAAGTCTAAGAAATGCATGCAAGCATGCCAAGTTTTGTTTTATTTGGACAAGTGGTTCCTAATGGTACTTAAACATTTGAAAACACCTATTGGTCATTTTATAAAGTGGCAAAGTCATTTGTAAAAGATTTCACTTCAAAAACCATTTCCAAAACAAGGTATCATTTTATGTGGTGTAAAAATATTTTTACTAAGGCATTAATCTATAGGGTTCACCAAATATGTTTTCAAACCATAAAACTTTGTGTTTAGGGTCAGAGAGTTTAAAACAAAACATTTCCCAAAGGTTTTCTTCCAAAACCATTTTTAATAAATAAACTATATTTTTATTTGACTAGAAATGGTTTTAAATCAAAGAATCATTCTTTTGTTTCACCAAATACATTTTTGAAACCACAAAGTGTTTCCTATGGTCAGTAGGTTCAAATCACTCCATTTGCCAGAGATTTTATCCCCAAAAACATTTTTGAACAATTTTTACAATCTAAACAAGCATACAAATGTTTCTGCAAAAACAAACATTTTTCCAGAAGCTTTTTACTAAACAAATGGCATGGTTAGCTAGGGCTTGTTCCACTGATTCCATTGATATAAAGTTTGTAATTTTTGGACGTGTGGATCAAAAGTTACAAGGGTTTCAAATCTGCAAACAAATCTGATTTCAAATCTGTTTTTAAATCGAAGACTGGCCACGTGGCTGTTTCTGATTCGTCTATACCGTTTCGCTCGGATCGGCTACGGGGTGCGTTGGATCTAAACTGAAAACGTGCGGCACAGATGGACGCGTACCTTTTCGATTGGATCTAATCCTAGCCAGATGTTTCGCATCCTACGGCTCCTGACACACTAGCCAAAACCTGGCGGCGCTCAACGGTGGCTGGCGGCGGCGACACGCTGCTGGCGGTGCTACGGTGGCTACAAGAAGCGAGGGAGAGGACGGATAGGCTCACCGGGTTCGCAAGGGTGCAGAGAAGCTCGACGTGGTCGTAATAGTCCAAGGGGCGCACGGTGATGTCAGGGATTGCTCGCCGGAGTTGCTGCGAGCGGCGGGTGCCTCTGGAGGTTGTCGGGGACGGAGTTGCAGGTCGCGCCGACGCAAGTGGAAGGAAGCATTAGATGCGTATGAGCATGGGGAGTAAGGGAGTGTCATTGAGAGGGCTCGGGGCGGTCTGGCTTACCAGGGAGATTTCGCCGGAGTAGGCGCGTCGTCGGTGGTGCTCAGATGTTGACGAAGCCGAGCGTATAGAGTGGTCGCGGCCAAGCAGTTGATGCTGGGAGGTACGCCAGGCGATGTAGAACCAGCTCACGTGCAGAGGGAGTTGAAGGGCGGCGAGGTGTGGCCGGAATTTCCCGCGGAGCTCGCCGGAGTCAGAGGTGGTGTGGCTCCGAATTGGAACAGCCCTGAGGCAGAGAGGGTCGGGCGAGAGAGGGGAAAGATAGAGGAGATGCTGGTGTTTAATCAGGCGTGGTCACTGGCGGGTTTAAACCATCCATCAACGCGAATTCAAGGAGATTAAACGCGACAGTAAACGGCGAGGAACGGTTGACGCGGTGGAGACGATGAGCTGAGTTGGCAGGTGGGACTCAGCAGTCAGCAAGAGAGAGAGAGAGGGAACGAGGGTCCACCAGTCATTGGCTCTGCGGGTGGGTCTTTCGGTGGGAAAACGATTCGCTGAGGAATAAGCCGGGTGGGCTCCTGCTGGGCTTAGTGGGCTGCTGGGTTGGGTCGACCAGATTCAATTTTTTTTGTTCTGAATGTCTTTTCTTTTTCTAATTCTATTTTCTGTTTTGAAATTCAAACAACCAATCAAGCATTCAAATCAAATCAAAACATTCACCAAACTTTGTATTGTGTTAGTTCTGTTTAACAACACCAAACCAAAGTCCAAAAATAAAATAAAATAATTTTATTCTTTTTAGGATCTATTTAATAATTAAATAAAATAGACCTTGATTATTAATTCAAATAGGTTTTGATTTATTTAATAAAATCTCCATTTGAAAACTAAATATTATCAAAACCAAATCAGTAGGTTTTATTTGAAAATATAAGATACTTGGAAAACTTGTTTAAAATAAAATAACATTTTTATTTTAGGGTCCATTAATACTTAAATAAAATGGACCTTAGTTATTAAATCAAATAGGATTTGTTTTATTAAAACCTTTATTTTGAAATCTAAAATAAAACCAAAACACTTTAGTAGGTTTTACTTGAGAATATAAAATACTTGGGAAAACTTATTTAAAATAATTTAATAAGTTTTGATGTTTTATTTAAAATGGGAAAAGCCTTTACTTTAATAAAATTGGATATTAATAAATCCTCATTATTTTATTTAAATAAACCTTTACTATTTTTATCAAAACAAAATGTTTTATTTCAAAAGCTTGACCAAGGTTTATTTTGGCTCCATAAAATAATCCTTATTTATAAATCTACCTTTTCTTTTGAAAACCAAATCTTTTATTTAAAGATCCAAAAATAGTAATTCCACTTATTCAAAATATTTTCTTTATTAATTGTTTAACTTTTCAAATCCCTTTAGGATTTGTTTGATCAAAAAGGCTTGAAGGTTTCCAATTGGAATCAAAAAGTTTCTTCTCACCCTGAAAATCAACAAAGTTTTATTTTATTCATTTATTTTTCACATTACAAGATTTGGAAAATCTTGGGATGTGAAAATTGTCCACCTGTGCAGTACCCAAGATGACAGTGGTCATGGTTGGGAGGCCAAACTCACAGGAGAGGTTCTTATACTAGGGCGTGTAATTGAAAGGTTAGGATTGATTATCCGCATACTGAGTATGGTGAATTCAGGATTTGTTCCTGACGGATGTATCGAATGTTGTGGTGAAAGTGTACAATCTCTGCAGAGTGTCAAACTATTCGAATAGTCGCGTCCGCGGTTATGGACAGTTGGAGTGGCCATACTGTTCCCCCGTCAGACTTTTCAAAATGACTTCTGAAATGAATTGAGACTTTGACTTGACCACAACAGAGTTGTGACCTGAATTACAAGATCCCACTTAGGAGTTATAAAATTGTGACTAGCTTTGGAACTTAGTAGAGATAAACCTGGCTTTTTGCAAAACAACCCTAGAGCCTAGTGTCCTATTATCCAAAAACCTCTTACTTGTTAGTATTAGCTTGCGAGTACTTAAAGAGTACTCATGGCTTTGTCCCTGGCTATTCCCATGGCCAGACTATGAAGAGGAGTACCTGGAAGATGGACCCGAGGAAGGTTACGACAACTAGGATCATCTCCCATCGTCAGCATTGCCTGTGACCCCGAAGATGGAGCTTCGCCTACGCTACCATTATTATTATTACGTATTCCGCTGCTTGATGTTGTATTAAGAACTGGATCATGAGATCCCTATTTGTGTAAGAACTTATGTATCATTTGTAATGGATGAAGTACTATGGTATCCAATTCTATTATGTCTCGCAAAAATGGTAATCCTGGGATTGCGATGTATGGCATAACAGGCATCTAGGATTGAAAAATCCGGGTGTTGACAGAGTGCGACAGTACGATTGGCACAATCTAGTACCCCTTCATACTTGGTCATCCTGTCCATCCCCAAAATTACATCCAGTCCTTGGGAATCTAAGATTATCAGACTAACTGGAAACTGATGCTTTCCAAATTCTATCACTAGATCACGACATCCAAGGCTTACTATCATATCTCCACCGGGAGAACTTACTTTTATTGGACACCCAATGCTTTCAGTTGGAAACCCATTTCTATCAAAAAATGCTTTTGATATGAATGAATGTGATGCACCAGTATCAAAAAGAACAAGTGTTGGAATAGAATTGAGTTTGAACTTACCAGCCACAGCATCAGATTCCTCATAAATCTCTTCCACATTGATGTGGTTTACTTGTCCCTTCTGGAAAGGGTTGGGCTTGGTGGTTCCTTCAACTTTCTTTTTTGGGCACTCATTTGCATAATGCCCCATCTTCTTACACTTGAAACATTCAACCTGACTAATATCTCTCTTTCCAGGCTGACTACCACTTCCGCTTCCACCTCCATTGTGGTGACTCTTGTGTCCACTCTTGTGGTTCTTGTACTTGTCATTATCATGACTGCGGTGATGCTTGTTGTCATGATGGCGGTTGTGGCCGTGGTGGTTGTTGTAATTTCCATGTTTGTGTGATCCAGAACTCCCACTATCATCATGATGGGAACGCTTATGAGATGATCCCGAGCTGTGCTTATCAAAGTTGTCCTTCCTCTTCCTACTCTCAACCTATTTCATCTTGTTCTCCAAGATGGTAGCCTTGTCACAAAGTGATTGGTAGGTTGGGACATAGGCGACAGACAGCTGCAGATTCAGTTCATCATTTAGTCCTTCGAGGAATTTCTCCTTCCTCTTGGCATCAGTATCTACTTCATCCGGTGCATAACGCGCCAGATTGTTGAACTCCTCAATATATTCAGCCACACTACGGTGACGCTGCTTCAGATTGTGGAACTCCTTCTTCAAATTCATCACCCGGATGAGATGTGAGCTATACGGAATCCATCCTCAAAGATAGCCCAAGTCACATCCTCAATGGGAGTGGTGATCTAAAAGTTATCCCACCAAGTTACTGCTGGTCCTTCCAACAGATGTGCTGCAACCTGACCTTCTCCTTGTCGGTGCAGCCGACAGTTACCAAATCCTTGTTCACCGAACGTAGCCAATCATTGGCCACCATTGTATCAGTGGTTCCTGAGAATTTTGCAGGCCTCGGTCTAAGAAATCTGGTGAGCATGTCAAATCCTGGCAGATTATTCCGGTTGTTGTTGTTATTGTTATTGTTGTTGTTATTCTGATTCTGGTTCTGCATGAAAGTGGTCATCATCTGCATCAGTTGTGTCTGTGTTGTCATCAACTGCTGCATCTCGGGAGTGCCATTGTTGTTGTCTGGGTTGGGGTTGGCATGTCGAGGAGGCATCTGTGGTTTTCATAAGGATAAGAATGAGATACCCATAGATGCTTAACATGCACAATACATCACATAGTCAATCACAATAACCAAGCATCAAAATGACATAGAGTTTAAACGACATAAACAACAAGTTTGGAAATGCAAACACACCATAGCAAGCCACCCACATGTTCGATGGTCATTGCGACTCAATAATCAAAAGTACGGTAGATGAAATATAAATGAGTAGTCAACACTACTCCTCCGCATCAATCTCCACATCAACAAGGGTAAGACATGCATTCTCCATAGCGATCTTGTACTCCTCAACATTAGTAGTCAAGGCCTCTATCTTAGCCCTAAGAACCCTATTCTGTGAGCGAAGCCTCTCAATCACTTCCTGCTGATGCTCAACCTCGAAGTCCTTGGCCTCAAGCTCATCCTTCATCTCCCGGATCTTCTTGTTCCTGTCTTGGACTCTTTTCTCCTGGCTCTTGAATTTCTTGTCCTGGCTTTCAAACATGGCCTCCATTTCCTTGACTATCTCGTCTTGCTCCGCGAAGAGCTTGTCCTTCTCTCGGAGCTGAACCTGGATCTCGTCATTGCTAAGCATGACGTTGGTCCTATCAGTATCTAGGTGCCTAATAAGACCCTCTAGGTCCTAGAGGTACAGACGAATCGGATCCATCGTCTCTCTAGCAGCATCCTCGCACTCTATAGCTTCACCCTCCTCGTTGCGTCTCCCGAAGGGGTGAAAGTAAAGGCCTCTAAGCTCGGTGGAGTGTCTCCCTACCAGGCGCCCGAGTAACTCCTGCATGACTACATCTAAGCCTTTCTCCTTGTCGCCATGCATCATCTTGAAAGTGATGGTCTCCGTGGTTGGCTCTGTCTGGCGTCCCGGCTGAGTGACTCTGAAGCCCCAAATGTCCTTCCTCTAAAACTTGGTGAGTGGAAGTTTCATGATGCTAGGAAGCGGGAGGTTGAGCACACTAGTGAGCTCAATGAGACGAGTACCAAAACGAGATCCCTTGAACTCCTCGGCCGTGTTGATAATAACATTAGGCATCTATTTTTATAAGATAGAGAAAAGTTAGAATCAATATCAATAGAGAAAAATCACAAGACAAAATATCACAAGCATATCTTTTGTAATAATCACACAAGTCATGGCATACACAAATCCATTACAAGCATCAAAGGTTCAACATAACTTAGACAAAAAAATTAGAAGGAAAACGATAAGTGTGGTGGTCCAACTAACGAAGTACGTTACCACTCTCACTCACTAGACAAAATAGCTATCAGGACATCCTTCGTAGCCATCTGTCTATCTTGCTCACAAGACTCCCAAATTAAGTCTATGATGTCTCCCCTTAGTTGTTGCTTGGTAGTCTCTAACTCTTTGGTATGCTTCTTTTCTTCTCTAAGGTCATTTTGGGTGTTGAGCATTCTGCACTTGAGTCTATCACCAAGCTCCTTGATAGCATTCCAAGCTGCATTTCTTGCAGAGTCAAAGAATGTTGTGTGCATTTCTGAGTTGGTGACCATGCAGAATCCTAACTCCTTGTGGTTGTCTTCCTTGTTTTTGTACAAGTGAAGTTGCACCCACCAATACTCCTCTCCTTCATCCATCACAGGGAATCCTTTGTACACATCTGCACCATGTATCCCCATGGTAACCATAAGGTTCTTGAGGGCCTTGGGAAATTCAGTCTCACGGTCCAAAGTCATGGCCATGAGTGGTCCCTTCCTTACGCCTTTGTTGATGGAGTTCATCTACAAATAGAGATGAGAAACAAGATTAGAAAAGTTTACGAGAAGAAAAATACAAGTGTGGAAATTTTTCAAAGTGTTGGAAGTTTTTCCTTAGTGGTTTCTAATCCAATCCTAGGGTCATAATCCTACAAGCAACACAGTGCTCTGCTACCATCTGTAAGATCCCACATTTATAAAGGTAAAGATCCCTTTGATTGCAATGCTAGTCCCTGGATCAATTGCTAGCATCCACAGTTTAAGATGAAGTACACAGAAACAAAGGCCATTATTACATCGTCATTCCAGAGATAACATAGTCTTTTACAACTCCATAGCCATAGGCTAGTGCAAGAGTTTAACTTAACAATATAAAAATAAAAGTCTTCATCTTCATGTGCCACAGGCAAGCATGTTGAGTGTAGACTCATAACCCCTAATCATCATCAGAGTAACCTGCAACATCACAAGTTACAGCCACAGTGGGTCAATAGATTGGAATAGTATTGGCAAGTGATACCTTAGTAGAATATTAGCAGCTAGTTACTACATGAATTTGGCTAAGTGTAGTTTAGGCTTGCTTTTCTCAAAATAGGTTTTACCTATCAGTTGAAAACACTAAGTTTTTGTTTGGCAAAAACTCCCAAGGAACCACCAATAGAAATTGGTGAACCTTCACCCTTGTTCAACCACAAGTTTTAACTTAGAAAATTGGGATGAGGAGATTCTTGATAGCTTCCATGTTTTGATGCGCAAATTGTCCAATACCAGGGACATGGCTAAGTACTTAGTTTCTTCCATCTGCAGAGGTGGTGCACTTTCCCCACAAGACTTGATTTTCACCAAGACTGGACCTTTCATAAGCCTTCCCTTAGACCAAAATGGACGCGCTCCAAACCTATCATCCCCTACCACCAACCGTCCATTTCGCTAAGTTATTGCAACCTATATGATCCAGGCAGAGCCCATAATGCCATGTGGTTGCACTAGAAGCTTCTTAACATTTGGCATCTCAAATCCCTTTGTTCCTGGGTGTCAATCCACAAGTGAGATACACAAGGTAAACCATAGAAATGGGCCTTGTGTAACCACTCAAGCAAAAACCACCAAGCAATTACCAATCCACCCAGGTGTTTCAATCACTTTGTTGTTTTATTAAGCAAAAAACATAGGTCAAAGACTTAGCAATATTTTTCCGTAGCATGTATATATTGCACCCTTGGTTTCTACTAGCTAGGCTAAGCATGGCAATAGAAAGTGTCTTAAGTTAGAGAAAATTCTAACAATTCTACAACTACTAGGATTTCCCAAGCATAGCATATAGATACTTAGCAAAAATATTCATGCAAGCCCTATACAAAATATTTCTAATGCATAGTCAAAATATTGGGAAAAAATATGAAGCACCACTTGCCTTGGTAGTTGGGGGAGTAGCAACAATCCTCACAATCACAATCACCACTAGCACCAAAATCTACACATAAAATGATAGCACCAAATTCACATATCAAAATAAACAAGCAAAAATATATGAATTCATGCAAATTCCATGTGATGATTTTTCCAATTCAAACAAGACAAGTAAAACAATACTGAACACTAAAATAAACATTTATACACTAATTAAACTTAATTTGATCTTTAAAACATTTTTCAAATAATTTTTATACTCAAAATAGGCCTACAAATGTCTCTGCAAAAATAACCAGTTTTACATAAGTAATTTATTAAACAAAGTGCATTGTTGGATATAATTCTTTCTCCTGATTCCAATGATATAAAATTTTCAAAATTTGGACATGTGGATCAAAAGTTATGAATTTTGCAAGTTTGAACATCTAATAGATCTAAATCGAGATTTTAAATCAAACTACAGGCCACGCGGCACTATCTGATTGGTCGATACCGTTTCGCGTGGATCAGGCTTTCTGGATCATTAGATTGAAAGTGCATCGCATGGATCAGATCTAAACTTACCACTTCGCTTAAGTGATCTAACACACGCGTTGGATCTAGATCTAACGGCTCAGATCCAACAGACCAAAAGTGAGTGGCGCTGGCGGCGGCGCATTCAGGCGATGGTGTTCCGGCTAATACAGGAAGCAAGAGAGGACGTGGGGTTGCTCACCAAGATCGCCGCGGTGAGAAGATGCTCAAGGTAGCAGCCGTTCGTCGAGGGGCGCACAGAGTCGTCGTCAATCTCTCGCCGGAGATGTTCCTGGCGTCGGGCAAGCTCTGGCGTCATCGAGGGCGAGGCTGTGGTGCATGCTAAGACAAACCAGGGGTGTTGTTAGATGCGCACAAGTCTGGTGAACATGCGAGTATCCAATATAGAGAAGGGGGCGGTCAGGAACTACCAGAGGGTGTCGCCGGAGTGGAGGCAGACGGCGGCGATGTTCTGGTCGAAGACATAGTCGAGGTTTCCGGGCGCGCGCGAGTGAGCTGGTGGTACTGGGAGGCGCACAAGGTGAAGTGGAGCGTGCTCGTGCGAACTAGGAGCAGAGGGGTGGACGGGGTTGGCCGGAATTGGAGCTGCAGTTCGTCGGAGCAACGGCGGTGTTTAGCGAAATACGGGCAGCCTGGTGGCGGAGTGGGGGTGTTGAGCGAGGGGAATGGTCATCGAGGGGTGGGGGTTAAGTAGCCGGAGCCGGGGCGAGGATCTCACACGTAAACGTCGGCATTTACTCGAGTTATGGTGCGGCGGTGAAGGAGGAGAAACAGCCGGCGACGACGTGGTCGTGGGCGTGATTTGGGCAAGAAGGAGGTGAGCTGGCGAGGGTCCACCGGTCAGTGACCGTTTGGGTAGCGCGGGTGCGGTGAAAAAAACAGAGAGAGGGAGAAAACCCGGGTGGGCTGGCTAATGGGCTGCTTCTGCTGTTGGGCTCAAATGGTAGAGCCTGTTTTATTTTATTTCTTTTTACCTTTTCTTTTTCTAATTTGATTTTCAGGAACCATTTTCAAATGCTTTTCATATGGGTTTGAATTCAAACTTGTTCTGAATTTTTGTGAAGTGCACCATACTCATATTTGACTACATAACAAAATTGTACACTTAGAAATACATTGGCCCATTGAATTTTTAAAATAACCCAAGCTTTAATCATTTATTTATAAAAGGCATATGAATGGTTTGATTCATATTTTTGTTTTGAAAACTTTTGGTCAAGCTTTAGAAATAGCAAACAAACCCATATTCAATTCTTTACTGATTAAAACAAGTATTTTCTTATTAGAATGTAGCAATAAGGCCAATGCCTTACTTACATAAAATAATAGACATCAAATGCTTCTGTTTCTGAAAACTTATTTGAAAATGATTCTAAAATGATTATGAATGCATGAATGATATGAAAACTTTGAAATCATGATTTTTGGGATGTTACATATACGTCGTATCGAACACCCGTTGTTCCCGCACAGAGCACGGGCCGCTCCCGACCATTTTTCAACTATCCCTTGTCACTCCATCACGCGCATGAACACCGCCAGGCAGCACTACGTCAACCAGGACCCTCGGCCATGCCAGTAGCTCACTGCAACGACGTCGGTGGAGGAGCTAGACCATGCCGCTCTGCCCCTCTAGCTGGTGTATAAATGGAGGCCACCCCAGCCCTCATTCTTAACCATCTCACTCCCCTCTCTCTCAGAACCACCCCTGACCCTTCCCCGGAGCAAGGCGAGAACCACATCGCCGGAATTTGGCTGGAGTCTGCGGCTGCAGAGGAGAAGAGGAGTCGTCGATTGGAGCCACCCCAGGAGCCTCTGCGACCACCGTTCTAACCACCATCGTCGACACGTTTGTTCGCCCCCATCTCCGACCCTAGCTGGAGCCCAGATGCTAGTTACGACCAAGGCTACGAGGAACAGGAGTACTACAAGGAAGAAGAAGAAGAAGAAGAAGAAGAAGAAAACTTCAACCACTGCACCAATCAAGGAAAGATAGAACTTTGCATGCTACCTATGCAAGCTATCTAATGCAGGATAACCTATGCAAGATGCATTAGGTGTGTTTTGGTTATGCAACCTTGATTCTACCAATACCCAGTTTTACTTGCAAGCTTTATTCTTTTATCTTTACCAAAGTTCTTTACCTTTACTTAGTGACTTGTGAGTTTTGTAAAGATACTATAGGTAGCATAAAGAGTATAAAACTAGGGCTAAGTAGTTAGAACTAGATGTCATCAAAAGGCATAAGACTAGATTTGGATAGTCACACTTGATTAGCACACCTCATTAGTGAATACCCTCAAGTTTAGTGGCTAGTGCTAAGCATAAAAGTTGATCACTTTAGATGGGAATACTTGGTGAAAATGATTATGAAAACCTTGGAATGAAGATTCATTCTATCAAAATGTTTTGACATGTGTTATGAGCACAAGATGATTTGATGATGAAAATGTTGAGGCATGAGCCTTAGCCCTTTATAAAAACTGATGGTTGGGTTCGAATGCTCTGCCATTCCAATTTTACCGTACAACCACAATACCTGAATTGGTTTGGGCTTGACTGGAAGTTTATATGTCTTAGTATGGGTTCCCTTGTGGAAGAGGTTGAGCTGAGGCTACCTTGTGATGAATGTCCACCTATGCAGTACCCAAGATGACAGATGGACATGATTGGGAGGCCAAACTCATAGGAGAGGTGCCTATACTGGGGTGTGTAATTGAAAGGTTAGGATTGATTATCCGCATACTAAGTATGATGATTCAGGGTTGTACCTGACGGATGTATCGAATGTTGTAGTGAAAGTGTACCACCTCTACAGAGTGTCATACTATTCGAATAGCCGCGTCCGCAGTCATGGACAGTTGGAGTGGCCATACTGTTCCGTCGTCAGATGT
Organism: Avena sativa; assembly: GCA_916181665.1. Taxonomy (NCBI): domain Eukaryota; kingdom Viridiplantae; phylum Streptophyta; class Magnoliopsida; order Poales; family Poaceae; genus Avena; species Avena sativa. The sequence goes on from OV702295.1 coordinate 137,272,599, forward strand.
TTTCACAATGACTGGTGAAATGAGCTATGACTTTGACTTGACCACAACAGGGTTGTGAACATGAAAACTAAGTTCCCACTTAGGTGTTGTAGAACATTAAACTAGTTTTCTTTACTTCTTAACTCAGTATGAAATAAATCTGGCTTTTTGCAAATAAACCTAGAGCTTATGATTCCTACTCGCACTACTTTACTTTTTAGTGATAGTTTGCGAGTACTTGAAGAGTACTCATGGCTTTGTCCCTGGCTATTCCCATGGCCAGACTATGAGGAGGACTACCAGGATGATGGACAGCAAGAGGTCTATGACAACTAGGATCATCTCCCATCGTCAACATTGCCTGTGACCCTGAAGATGAAGCCCAGCTACGTTTAATTTCTGCTGCGTTGATTGTATTAAGATTGGATCATGAGATCTTTTATTTGTAAGACCTTTATTATGGTTTGTAAAGGATGATGTACTATGGTACCTATTCTGTTATGCCTCGCAAAAATGGTAATCCTAGGATTGCGAGGTATGGCATAACAGGCATCTCGGATTAAAAATCCGGGTGTTGACAAGTTGGTATCAGAGCCATCCTGACCATAGGAGACCCTAGTTAGAATGGACGCTTGAATCAAAAACTTAGTTTCAAATCAAAAGAAGTGAGTATGTATGAAAACCTATTCTCATTCTTATCATTGAGATTCTTTCAAGAAAATTCATGTTCCTCAAAAATTCTTGCAATCCTACATAAAATTTGACACACTTGATCACCCCACTAACCTACTCATCTTAAATTCTTATAGATGGAAGTCAAGTATAGAAAGTTCTACCAGTTGGGCAACAGAGGAGAACTTATCTTCGAGCGACATTTAAGGCAACTCTCGGAACTTCTTGGATGCCCGCACCTGGAGTTCTTTGGGGAACAGCTCAATGATCAGCCCGGAGGAGAACTACAGTGGCTGATAGTTGCAAATCTCAGAGGCAAGATGGAGGCACCCACCTCAGAGAAGATCCAATTCAGCTTGAGGGAGAACAAATGGCTAGACGGACTCTCCAGGGCTATGCAGGAGGCTATTGCCCGTCTGTGTGGGCAAAACATCAACCAGATCAATCGCACTCGCTTTTCTTACTATGCAAGGCGTGATTCTATGGGATAGACATTGGACGTGACAGGCCATCCGGAGCTGAAGCATCAGGTGGATCATCTCGACTTCACATTGTATGATAGGCAAAAGGAGTTAGACAACGCCCGTGCCTACGCCAACCACAACCATGCCATTGCAGTCAGGAAGGACCAGACCCTCCCCATCCTTTCCAAGGAGCGCTATTCACTTCGCCATCAGCGTGACACGAAGGATCGCACCATCGATCGTCTTCGCAAGAGGGTGGAAACTCTTAAGAGGACCATCCATGATCAGGTGACCCAACTTGAAGAGAAGGAGGAGGAAGGAGAAGATATCATTGGAGATCCCTACTCCTACCTCAGTGATGATGATTACTACCTGGAGGACCTCGACATGGACTTCCACACTTATGATGATGATTCCGCCTTCATTGATGATGAGTAGTCACAATAGGGCACTATCGTATGCGTGAGTTGTATCTGGTCCGACTTTATCGTAGCTTCACAGAATGGTTCCTAAAACCATCTGTTACCCTAGTGTGATGTGTGTTTGTATTGGGTGCTATGAATGAATGAATGAATGAAAAGAAAGTTGCTAGTTGGCAAAACCAGAGTCAAACTCAAAGTTTAAAAGCTTTTCAAAAGAAATCCATGAACCTTAGAAATTTCCCTCTTGTCTCACTATCTATCTCAATCTTCAGATGACTCGCGGAAATCCCGGAGGAAGCAGTTCATCTCAGGATCCAATGCTGCAAATCCTACAAATGTTGGTTGCTGGCCGTGAAGCTGGAAGAGGTGAACGTCAAGCTAATTTAGCCACCCTTCAATAGATAGCTCAGATGGCCCATAATAATCAAGGCCATGGAAACCAGGACAAGCATGGATCCAAGCTCAAGAACTTTCAAAACACCAATCCCCCATATTTAGTAAGTCTAAAGAGCCATTAGATGCTGATGACTGGCTGCAGACCATGGAGAACAACTTAGAGGTCGCAGGAGTGGAGGCCAATGAGAAAGTACTGTTTGCCACCCATTATCTAGCAGGTGATGCAAGAGCTTGGTGGAATAGCATTCGCACCATGAATGGAGGATAGATGATGGCTTGGGATGAATTCAAACTCAAGTTCAGGCGAACCCATGTGCCACCAGGTTTGATTCTGTGGATGAGGGATGAATTCAAGGAGCTGACGCAGGGAAGGATGACTGTGGTAGAGTACTGTGACAGATTTCTGTCTGTGTCTAGGTATGCCTCTGATGAGATTGGTACAGAAGCAAAGAAGAAGGAGAGATTCTTGAATGGTCTGCATGATGAGATGCAGACAGTGCTAGTCAACATTCCCTTCGCTGACCTTGAAGCCTTAGTGGATTCTGCAATCAAGATGGAAGGCAAGATCAACCAAGCCAACGAGAATCGCAATCGTCGAATGATGTATCAACTAGGATCCGACCATACCGACCAACGAGAATCGCAATCTACAGGATATGCCCCGAAAAACAATAGACCCCCTATGTCCCGTCCGAAATATCCCAACCGTGGGGGACGAAACCACAACAACAACCCCGGCAACTCCAACAATTTCAACTATGTATCGCCCAAGTCCAACAACAACAACAACAACAACACCAACAACAATACTGCCCCAAGGACTGGAAGCAATGATGTGCCTGTTGTAGGAAAAGACAAGTCTCTGAATACTTGTTTTGAATGCGGAGTCAAGGGTCACTACTCCAACGAGTGCCCCAAGAAGCTTACAGCAGCCACCAATGTGAATGCACTAGCTCAGCAGCAACGTCGTGTTTAGCCTGGAAGGATATTTGCCCTAGGGAACTCGCTCAACCGCAACGGCCGTCTGTTTCACATGAATGCTGAAGAAGCTCAAGAAGCACTAGATGTCGTGTTGGGTACGTTTTCTGTTAACTCAGTACTGGGAAGAGTGTTGTTTGATTCTGGACCATCGCACTCAATTGTTATAGAAGAATTTGCATGCACTAGTAAGATTCAACCAACAAAATTGAAGCATGTTATGATAGTTCAAATACTTGGTTCAACCGCCAAAGCTAGACAAATTTGCAAGATCGTACCTATCAAAATCCATGGAATAGATTTTTATGCTAATCTAATAGTACTTGGAACCAAAGGTTTGGAAGTAGTACTAGGAATGGATTGGATGTCAAAACATAAAGGATTAATCCACTGTGCCAAGAAATCCATAACCATGACTAGTACCACTGGAGTATCAGTGGAGCATGTATCTGAGACTTTGCCCCATCAATTCAAGTGCAACAAGAGTCTAGCCCAACCCACCATTGACCAAGTCAGAGTAGTCTATGAATACTCCGACGTATTCCCAGATGAATTGCCCGGTATGCCTCCAGATCGGGATATCGAGTTTATCATTGAACTAATCCCTGGAACTGGACCCATAGCTCAGAGACCTTATAGTATAAACCCGTCTGAATTAGTGGAGCTGAAGAAGCAACTAGATGCTATGCTAGAGACAGGTTTGATTCAACCAAGTGCGTCGACATGGAGATCACCTGTTTTGTTTGTGGATAAGAAAGATGGAGGTAACCGTTTGTGTAGGGATTATCGGAAGCTGAATGATGTCACCATTAAGAACAAATACCCACTGTCAAAGATAGAAGATCTGTTTGACCAGTTGACCGGTGCCAAAGTGTTTTCTAAGATTGATCTTAGAACTGGTTATCATCAACTCAAGATTCGTGCAACGAATAATCCAAAGGCTGCCTTGACCACCAGATATGGATTGTATGAGTACACTGTCATGTCTTTTGGATTAACTAATGCCCCTGCTTATTTCATGAATCTCATGAATAAGATTTTTATGAACTTCCTGGATAAGTTTGTCGTTGTTTTTATCGATGATATTCTGATCTATTCCAAATCATAAGAAGACCATGAGCTACACCTGAGGACCATCCTTGAAACCCTTAGAAAGCATCAGTTGTATGCCAAGTTTAGCAAATGTGAGTTCTGGTTAAAGGAAGTAGGATTCCTAGGACATATCGTGTCGGCAGGAGCAATTGTTGTCGATCCCACCAAGATTAAGGATGTTGAAGAATGGAAAGCCCCAACCACTCAAACCCAAGTTCGTGCATTTCTCGGATTAGCGGGATATTACCACAAGTTCATAGAAGGGTTCTCGAGCATCACAAGACCCATGACCCAGTTGTTGAAGAAAGATAAGAAGTTTGAATGGACGGACAAATGTGAAGCAAGTTTTCAAGAGCTCAATAAGAGATTGATTTCAGCCCCAATCTTGATTATGCCGGATATCAAGAAGCCTTTTGATGTGTATTGTTACACATCCAAGATTGGTATCGGATGTGTGTTGATGTAAGAAGGAAAAGTCATATCCTATCTATCCTGACAACTGAAGCAACATGAGCAGAATTACCCTACCCATGACCTCAAACACGCGGCCGTAGTTTTAGCCTTGAAGACATGGCGGCATTACCTCATGGGTAACCGCTGTGAGATTTATTCGGATCACAAGAGTCTGAAGTATACTTTCACCCAGAAGGAGCTAAATATGAGGCAAAGGAGATGGATAGAGTTAATCAAGGACTATGACCTTGACATTCACTATCACCCGGGAAAAGCCAATGTGGTAGCAAATGCTCTTAGCAGATTGCCGTGTCGATTGAACACCATGATAAAGAAGTCCAACCAAGTTTGCATGAGGAGATGGAAAATTTTAGAGTGGAGCTAGTTAGTGAAGGATTTTTGGCTAGCATAGAACTTCAACCCACTTTGATCAGTCAGATCAAGGAGGCGCAAAAAGGAAATGCTAGTATCAACGGAATCAAACATCGTATCGATATAGGGAAGGTACCTGGATTCATCGAAGATGAAGAAGGAGTTTTGTGGTACAAAGGATGTATCTGTGTACCAGCAGATTCCGAGTTGAAACAAGTCATTATGCAGGAAGCTCATGATACTCTTTATTCTAGCCACCCGGGAGGAACAAAGATGTATCGGGATTTGAAGGAGCAATTTTAGTGGCACAAGATGAAGAGATAAATTGAAAGCTACATATCCAAGAGTGATACCTGTCAGAGAGTCAAAGCAGAACATCAGTGACCCGCAGAACTTTTACAACCATTGCATATTCCACAATGGAAATGAGATTCTGTAGGAATGGATTTTATCAACGGTTTGCCTACATCTAGTAGGGGAAATGACTCTATTTGGGTCATAGTGGATAGACTTTCTAAAGTAGCTAATTTCTTACCGGTTAAGACCACTTATCAGAGCTCGAAGCTAGTAGATTTGTACGTTGCTAGGATAGTTAGTTTGCATGGAATCCCCAAGAACATTCTGTCGGATCGAGGAACCCAGTTTACCTCGAGATTTTGGAAGAAAGTCCAAGAAGGATTAGGGACCAGACTGAATTTCAGCACATCTTATCACCCGCAGACTGATGGACAAATGGAGCGAGTAAACCAGATACTCGAAGATATGTTGAGAGCTTGTGTGTTGGAATATGGATCTAAATGGGAGGACTGTCTGCCTTTCGCAGAATTGTCATACAACAATAGTTACCAAGCCAGTATGCAAATGGCCCTGTAACATCCCAATTTCAGCAACCCTGATTTAATGTCAGAAAGGCAAAAATTAGGGGGGACAAAAACTTTTTATTGCTTTGTGTGCTTACCCGTTTGCTTTTGCTCAAGCAACTGCTTGTGTATTAGTTGTGTACTCCTCATCTCAACACTAGTTTACAAAAACTATTTTACAAAAGAGATGTCTTGGATCATCTTTCATATTCTCAAATGTTCTGGCATTTCAAAACCTGAGCCAAGATGACTTTGACACAACCTAATACTTTACTAGTTTCTTTTGACAAAACTATGGAGACCTATAAATTATCTCCTTATGTTTTCAAGACAGAACCTTCAACTACTCTTATCTCTAGGTTTTCCAAAAACCTTTATTAAAACCTTTTTATTCCAATCTTGGTAGTTATCCAAGATGATCCTTCTCTTACTTCAAGATACACCCAGCTCAAAATGCCCAACCTTACCTCAATCTAGGCTTGATGGTAACCCTAGTAATAGTTAGATAATAAATAAGATGAATTGCCTTGATCTGTTGTCTGATGAATTGCCTTGATCTGCTGATTGCCTTGTTTGCTTAGGAACTAGAGTGATCTAATCTATTATCTCATCCCTTAGGACCCAATCCTTTCTTGTGATCATCAAGCCCATATCAAGCATCCAAATCTGGATCTACCCTAAGCCACTAAAGTAACCATCTCCTCTCATGCTCAGACCAATCCAAGGATAATCCCTCTGGATGGTTTCCAACTCAGTGGAGACCCAATGTAAACATGAATACTATAAACATAGTTATTACCCCCAACATCATCTCCTTGATCATGAGTTTGGAACCTAGCATCCTCTCAAAAGCTTCTACACTTGCACTCTAGTCTAAAACCCTAAATCTGCCAAAATGGCTAAGTCTAGAATTCTTATCTAGATTCAATCTTTGGAGCTCTACCTCTTCCAACCTATGTGCATTCTTGATAATGTATTTGAACAATCTTGAAGTACATCTTTAGTACTTCCAAAGACTACTCTTTCCCTTGGTTAAGCCATTCTATTTACCACTCATACATGATGGTTTCGTAGTCAAGATAATAATCTTTTCTGCAAATCTTATCATCTTGCCTAGTTTGGCAGAAGCTCACTCCTATATGCCACCTCCCCTTGACCAAATCTTTGCTTGGTTATCAACTACTAATCATGGACTAACAATCCCCACTTCACTTGTTTATATTGGAGCTTTTTGCATCTTAAACCCACATGGTTTAGGAAGCTACCTGATGTATCTGCTATGGCAGCCTTATTTTCAACAAAGTTTGCCATCTCATCTAGATCACCTCATTTGCAACCAATCCCAACCCCTCCTTCCTTGGTCGTCTATATGATATGGTCTATCCATCCATATACCCCTTGTACCAAGGTGAACTCTGAGCTCCCTAATCCAACCCTGTTTAGGTGGCATCAAATTAACTAAACCCTAGATCCTCCCTTATCTAGTTTCCACCATTTTCACTACTTTCCTTCAAAAACAAGGTTTACCTTGATGCCTACATCAATTTTAAATCATCTACCTTGGATATAAGCATCCCCAAATAATTCACAAAATTATTTGGATTATTAAACTATTTTATTTCCCTTATTTACCAATTTCTCAACAACCTTGTCTTCAAAGGCAAGTTTGTTTTTCTCCAAATCACCTTACCAACTCAAGGCACATTTTATGCCTATATAACATACCCCATCTTTAAAACTCAAAAATAAATATTTTTGAGATCCTTTATTATTTATTTTTGCCCTTTATCTTAAATGGCAGAAACAATAAATAATTCCCCAAAAATAATTTTCCACCTCAACAAATCCCAATACAATTCTCCAATGAGTGTTATGGTATTTAGGACCATATCATATCAAAAACCAAGCTTGTCCAATATGAAAATATCATCTTAGCGTCCACAATCTACTTCAGCACTTTTTGAAGAAGTTCATTTAAATGGGATAATAATCATTTGAAAAATCCCATTTAAATCATGGAGAGATTATTTGACCTACTCCACCTACCAGTACCATTTCCACACTATGCCCAATGCAAGTTTATCAACTTCCTTCACAAGCCTCTATTCAATCAATTTTGCTAAACCAAGCAAAACTTGATTCAAACCAAAGCCAAACCAGCACCAATCTTCCCAAGAACTCCTCCACGGCATCATCACTCTCTCCTGGTCATGCATAGTACCCCAAGCCACTGTATCACCTCCCCTCCTATTTGTCCCCTAGTGCTTGAGAGACAGAGAGGCAATCTTGAAAAAGATCTCCCTCCCTTAAAAAGCCACAGCCACCACTCCCCTCTCCCTCCCTGGTCGTGCATGGCCCCACACCACCCCCCAGCACCTCCTCTCTTGCCCAACCAGCAGCCAACACCTTGCCCTTGTCCTAATGGACCTTGCCCATCTCCTATCTTGTTTATAAGGCCAGAGGCCACCACAAGGCCTCACTCCTCCCTCATTCGGCCCCTCTCCTCCCCACTTACCTCCCAGAGTTCCTCTCCCTCTCCCCAGCTCTATCTAGCCCGAAGGAAGAAGGAGAGCAAGCTCTCGGCCTCCCCCCACGAAATCGAGCATAGCTCCTCCCCTTGTGCTCCCCTGGCCCTGCATGTCATCCTGCAGTACTCCCCTCCTCCTCTATCTAACCCTGGCCTTATCTTTGACATGCAGACACTCCTGAGGCCGCACCGTCGAGCTCCGGAGAGCTCCCTCTCGGTCATCGTCACGCTCGACCGCCTGTTCCGCACCTCCCTGGAGTCATTGTCATCGACCGTGTTGCCCCGTCACCTCCCCGCCCTTCCTCGAGCCACCGGTGAGCCTCCCCGCTCTTCCCCATCACCACCTAGGGTTCGTCCATCGCCTGGCCAACACCGCGAGGACGACGAACCCCGGTCGTCCATCGCCCTTTAGATCTATGGCCACGCTTCCCCTGTACCCCTTCATCGCCATCACCCACTGACTGTCAGGCCCCGTCCGTCAGCGCCCCGAACCGCGTCTCGCGTGCACCAGCACAAGCTGGGCCGGCTAACCACCGCGTGGCCCATTTCCTCTTCGGATCTGGCCCGGTGGCCCCTCTTCCTCTTTTCCTTTTGTTTTTCCACCAGATTTGTTTCTAGCCAATTGGTTTAAATCATTTTGAAAATGCAAAATGAATGCAAATGGCTAGATCTAAAATTTCTAAGGTATCTGGATGTCCTACCTAACATGCAGACCCAGTTCTGTACCAAAATGATGCCTAGGTTAAAGATGATAAATCCTCTACACATATCTATCCATTTCACTAAAGATTTTCTACGGAGAGTTTGGTATCTCCAAATAGAGTAAGTCCAACTGGTATTGTAAAGTATAAACCATACCTTTCATGTACAACTGGACCCATACCCACTTTCTTCCTAGTCTAGTAGAAAAAATATCTATATCAAGCCATTTATGCCTTCAGAAAATTTCCTAGGTCAAACCAAGTGAGGTTCAGAACTAATTCCAACTCCCAGATGACACACATACCCATATCCTACTTAATCAAGTAGCTCATAATTTTATGAGTCTTTTTTGAATTTTAGTGAATTAAATTCTTATGTGCATGGTTTATTCACTAATAAAATCATTACGGTAGCTCTGTAACTCCAACAAGGTTGATTCAAATTTCTAAAGAAAGGTATTCTCCGTACCTATCAAGTTTCCTTGGAATCGCCTAAAAATATTTTATATATTAAATCTGGTGAAAAATAAAAATCCTATCCAGTACTGTATTTGGGAATTTCTCAAGGGCATTCTGGTAATTGTTTTGAGATGATTCCAACTCCTCTTGATTCAGTCCATCAAATACTACCTAATCACCCAAGGAAATAATTTTTGGAACTCCAGAGAAGTTTTGGTGAATTATTTCCTAAAACTAGAGTTTTAATCACTATAAACTCCATTATAAATCAAGGGAAATTGATAAAATAGTGAACCACTTTTGTTGGGTTCATTTTATCAATACCTATCTGATGGTATCATTCTTATACAATGGTATCATACAGATCCAGTCCTTGAGCAAAAACCCTCTCTTAGGTAGTTCCTAGACTTAAATCCAAAAAGGACCACTCCTTCCTATGCCTCCAAATCTTCTCCCAATCCAATGAAATCAAACCTCCAACATCCTACTGATGTTTATCTTGTATTTATCCTGTGCTTGATATAGGGTTTGATGCTTGGATGCCTTTTAATGATTGTGGGTTGTTTGTTTGCATGTATGCTCTATAACGGCGATAGTTGCGATTGTGTGACGCCGAGAAGAAGAAAGGATCGGGTTATTCTTATTATTGGTATTCTGGTATTCTAAGGAAGTCAAGGGACATCTTGCTGGTTACAGGCAAGCCACCATTCCTGAAATCCTATATTCACCTACTCATGTTTATCAATTGTTTTATATCTCGTTTATGAATTGCATGATTAAATTGCATAGCGTGTTTTCAAAATAAAAGTGCGTGGGTAACTTGGCTCCTCCAAGTTATGGATGAGTTTCCATTAGGACACCTACCCCAGTTGACACCTATTTTATCCCTTAGAATGAGGCTAATATGATTAGCATCTTCCCTCTTGGAAACCCACGGATTTTCAATAATAAAACTATTTTGGGTTTTACCCTACTACAAAGTTTTCAAAATAAAACCCTTGGAAAGAGGCATCGTTTCCGAGTGGAAGTATTACTAAATAAAATATGAGGTGGATGAAGAGAAATTCAAGAAAGAGAAAGAGAAGGGGTGTTCTACGCCAATGTCCGGAACAATTTTATTCGTGCTACCACATTACCCCAGACGATGGGGCTTAGCTCGTAGTTTGTGGTCTTTAGTCGGGGCTGCTCGTACTCGCTAAAGGGGAGAAATCCCCTGAAATCCGGACTGCCTTGGGCAAGGTACCGGTGCAACAATTGGGTCTCTCGCAAACGGTATGATTTTTGGTTAGTATGGGAGGAAGTTATTGTCACAATTGCTACCGGTCAAACTACGGTTTGGAGGTAGGGGTCAGTACAGGAGGAAGGACCAGGGCCGTTGTGCCCCATACTCGTACGGAGAGAACAACCCAAACGGAAAAGCCATCGTTGCTAGGGATGGACAAATGGAAAGTCTAGGTTTGATTATCCGAACCCCCGTCTACAGTGTGTAGCGGGCCATGGTTAAATCCCGGCGGATGTATTGTAACATCCCAAAAATCATGTTTCAAAACTCATGCATATCATCCATGCATCCATGATCATGTAGGATTTCATTTCAAAATCATTTCAAAACAGGAGCATATGTGCTCATTATTTTATGTATGAATGCTCTAGCCTTTGTGCTACTTGCTATTGAGAAAAGTACTATTATTCATTCTATATTGTTTTAGAATCCTAACTTAAGTGATTTCAAAAGCTTGAGCAAAGTTTCAAAACAAAATATGAAATAAAACCAAATCTATGCCTTTTATCACATCTCATAAAGGATTGGTTTTATTCTTATTTTCAAATAACCCAAGGGTGTTTGTGTGAACAGTGGTGTTTGACTCATATTTGAGTACAAGGTTCATAGTACAAAAATCTTGAGAAAGTTTGAATTCAAACTGATTTGAAATGGAGGTTGAAAATCATTTTTAGAAAATCAAACAGAAAAAGAAAAGGAATAAAGGAAAAAAATATTAAGAAGCCAGCCATTCTAGCCCAACCCAGCCCAATTCGACCCAGCTAGCCCAGCAGCACCCCCCCCCCCCGCAGCGAAACGTTTTCTTTACTCGCACCCGCACCCACTAAGTCGCTGACAGCCTGGACCCATCCCCACTCCTTTTCTCTCGCTGGCAAGTGGCCCCTGCGACCACGTCACTCCGTCGTCCCCAAATTTCCGCCCGCATACCACGTCGCCGCTGCCGTTGATGCCGATAATGGCGCGGCGTAATTAGCCATGAATCCGCGAGCGTTTCCTGTCGCTCTGCTGCCTACTTAAACCTCTCCCATCGTCGCTCATTTCCCCTCACTTAGCACAGACTCCACGCCACCAGGCTGCTAGAATTTGCCCTCGCATCGCCGCAGTACCGACGACCTCCGGCGACCAATCCCGGTGAGCTCCGTGCGCGCCTCCCTCTATGGTTCACGCGAACTGCTTCGCAACCTTCTTGCGTCCTTCTGACATCTTTTGTTCGTTCTGTACTGCCCCAGGTCGTCGACTTCAACGAGCACCGCAAGTTCCCGACGCCGTCTCCAACTCCGGCAAGAAAATTCGGTGAGAATCGACCGCCTCGTGCCTTCCCTTTGACACTATCATGTTCGCCTGATCGATGCGCACCCGCTGATGCCCTCCGTTTGTGTTAGGGCGGATCAGAACGTCGCCAACGTCGCCGTCCACCCAAACCCGACGCTGTCCTCTACTCCGACGAGCTCCCACGGCCACTGCAGCACGCCCCTTTGCCAACCAAGCACGCGTTGAGCATCTCCTCGTCGCGGCAAATCTGGTGAGCATCCTCTCACCTCCCCGGGCAACTTAGTTTGCCGGCTCCGCCGCTGACAGAAAGCGCCACCGCCTGTCGCCGCCGCTAGCGCTGCCACTTGATGGTCAGATGATTAGGGCCATTAGATTTAGATCCAGTGGATGCGATAGATCGTAGTCGAAGGGGTAAGTTTAGATCTGAGCCGCGTGTTTTAGTTAGATCCAACGGCTCAGAAGCGCGATCCAGCGCGAAACGGTACCAGCCAGTTAGAAGCCGCCGCGTGGCACAGGTTTTGTTTTAAAATTTGGAATTAGATCTATTAGTTGTTTGATTTTGTTTTAATCATAACTTTTGATTGCCACGTCCAAATTGATAAATTTTATATCAATGGAATCAGGAGAGAAATCCCTTTCCATGTGTTTAAAGTTTTGTTTCTGTTAAAATGGTTTTATTTACAAAAACATGTGTAGGCCTATTTTGTGTATATAAATTATTTGAGAAATGTTTTAATGATCAAATAAAGGTTGTTTGCTAAGTTTTGAACTTGTTTATGAACCAGTACTGTGCACTTGTCTTGTTGAGTAAAGAAAATCATCACATATCATATTGCATGCATCCATATATTTTTGCTTGTATTTATTTTGTATGTGATTTGGTGCTATCATTTTATGTGTAGACTTTGGTGCAAATAGTGATTGTGATTGTGAGGATTGTAGCTACTCTTCAAACTACCAAGGCAAGTGGTGCTTCATGATTTTATTCCTATGTTTTTCAAATATGCATTAGAAATATTTTGCTAGACTTGCATAGATAATTTTTGGTCTTTATATGCTATGCTTGGGAAATCCTAGTAGTTGTAGAATTGCTATAAATCTCTAAGTTAAGATGTTTATCTATGCCATGCTTAGCCTAGCTAGTAGCAACCAAGGGTGGTTAAATATTCATGCTATGCTAAAATATTTCTAAGTCTTTGGACTTGTGTTTTGCTTAATAAAACAACTAAGTGAATGAAACACCTGGGTGGAATGGAAGGAATGGTTTATGTTGAGTGGTTACACAAGGCCCATTTCTATGGTTTACCTTGTGTATCTCACTTGTGGAAAGCCACCCAGGAACAAAGGGATTTGAGAGGCCAAATGTTAAGAAGCTTCTAGTGCAGCCACTTGGCAATATGGGCTCTGCCTGGATCATATAGGTTGCAATAACTTATCCATTTGGACAGTTCGTGGTAGTGGGATGATAGGTTGGAACGCGTCCATTTGGTCTAAGGGAAGGCTTCTGAAAGGTCCTGTCTTGGTGAAAATCAAGTCTTGTGGGGAAAGTGCACAACCTCCGCAGATGGAAGAATCTAAGTACTTAGCCATGTCCCTGGTATTGGACAATTTGAGCATCAAGACATGGAAGCTATCAAGAATCTCCTCATCCCAATTTCTAAGTAAAACTTGTGGTTGAACAAGGGTGAAGGACCCCAATGTCTATTGGTGGTTCCTTGGGAAAAGTTTTTGACAAAGAAAAACTTAGTATTTTCAACTAATAGGCAAAACCTATTTTGAGCAAAGCAAGCCTAAGCTACACTTAGCCAAAATGCATATAGTATTTAGTCCACCAATATTATACTAAGGTATCACATGCCAATACTATTCCAATGTATTGACCCACTGTGGCTGTAACTTGTGATGTTGCAGGATATTCTGATGATGATTAGGAGTCATGAGTCTACACTCAACATGCTTGCCTGTGGCACATGAAGATGAAGACTTATTTATCTTATTATATATTTGAACTCTTGTATTAGGCTTGTGGCCATGGAGTTGTAAAAGACTATGTTTTTCTCTGGAATGATATGTAATAATGACCTTTGTTTCTGTGTACTTCATCTTAAACTGTGGATGCTAGCATTGATCCAGGGACTAGCATTGCAATCACAGGGATCCTTTCCTTTACAAAGGAGGGATCTTACAGATGGTATCAGAGCACTGTGTTGCCTGTAGGATTATGACCCTAGGATTGGAAACCACTAAGGAAAATTTTTCAACAACTTTCACACTTGTCTTTTCTTGAACTCGTATGCCAAAACGAGTTCCCTTGAACTCTTCAGCAGTGCTGCTGGTAACATTAGGCATCTAGGATTGGAAACCACTAAGGAAACCACTCGTATTATTGATCTCACTAGTTTGCTCAATCTCCCTCTTCCTACCATCATGGTGCTTCCCCTCACCAAGTTTGAGAGGAAAGACCTTTGGGGCTTCAAGGTCAATCAGCCCGGACGCCAGACTGAGCCTACCACGGAGGAAATCATCTTCTAGATCATGCACGATGACAAGGAGAGAGGCCTAGAGGTAGTCATGCAGGACTTGATTGGACGTCTGTTAGGGAGACACTCTCGACAGGTTAGAGGTACTCACTTCCACACCTTCGGTAGACATGATGAGGATGGTGAGGCCATTGACTTCGAGGATACTTCGAGGGAGACAGCAGAGCCGATTCGTCTATACCTCCAGGACTTAGAGGTTCTTCTTAGGCACATAGACACCGATAGGACCAACGTCATGCTCAGCAATGACGAACTCTAGGTGCAGCTTCGTGAGAAGGAAAAGCTCTTCGCGGAGCAGGATGAGATAGTCAAGGAGATGGAGGCCAAGTTTGAGAGTCAGGACATAAAGTTCAAGAGTCAAGAGAAGCGAGCCCAAGATAGGAACAAGAGGATTCGATACATGACTGCAGAACTAGAGGCCAAGGACTTCGAGCTCGAGCATCAGCAGACTGTGATTGAGAGGCTTCGTTCTCAGAAGAGGGCTCTCAAAGCCAAGGTAGAGGCCTTGCCACCAATGTCGAGGAATACAAGACCGCTATGGAGAATGTAGGTCTTACCTTTGTTGAGGAGGAGGTTGATGCCGAGGAGTAGTGATGACTACTCATTTATCATTTATTTATCATGCTTTTTATTGAGTCGCAATGATCATCCAACATGTGGATGGCTTGCTATTGGTGTGTTTACTTTGCAAACTTGTTATCTTTGTTGTTGAACTTTTATTATTGTGATGCATGTTTGGTGATTGTTTATGTGATGTATTGTGCATGTGAGCATCTATGGGTATCTCATTCTTATCTCTATTGAACAAACCACAGATGCCTCCCCGACATGCCAATCCCAACCCCAACAACAACAACATCACCCCTGAGATGCAATAAATGATGACAGCTCAGACTCAGCTGATGCAGATGATGACTACGTTCATCCAGAATTAGAACAACAATAACAACAAAAACAACAACAACAACAATCAGAACAACCCACCGGGTTTTGACATGCTTACCAGGTTCTTGAGATTGAGGCCAGCAAAGTTCTCAGGAACGACTGATCCTATGGTGGCCAATGATTGGATACGCTCTGTGAACAAGGACTTGGTAACAGTTGGCTGTACTGATGAAGAGAAATTCAGATTTGCAGCTCACTTGTTGGAAGGACCAGCAGCTACTTGGTGGGATAACTTCCAGATCACCACTCCCATTGCAGATGTGACATGGGCTATCTTCGAAGATGGTTTCCGTACTGCTCACATCTCATCCGGAGTGATGAGTCTGAAGAAGAAAGAGTTCCATAACCTGAAGCAACGCCACCGCAGCGTGGCTAAATATATTGAAGAGTTCAACAATCTGGCGCGTTATGCACCGGATGAAGTTGACACTGATGCTAAGAGGAAGGAAAAGTTCCTTGAAGTATTGAATGATGAACTGAACCTGCAGTTAGCTGTGGCCTATGTTCCCACATACCAGTCTCTTTGTGACAAGGTTGCTATTTTGGAGAACAAGATGAAGCAAGTTGAAAGTGGGAAGAGAAAGCATTCTGACAAGCACAGCTCGGGACCGTCTCACAAGCGTTCCTATTATGATGATAATGGAAGTTCAGGATCCCACAAGCATGGGAAATTCAACAAGCACCACAACCACAACCGTCATCATGACAACAAGAGTCACTGTAGTCATGACAATGACAAGTACAAAAATCACAAGGGTGGATATAAGAGCCACCACAGTGGAAGTGGCAGTGGAAGCCAGCCTGTCAAGAAGGATATTAGTCAGGTTGAGTGTTTCAAGTGCAAGAAGATGGGGCATTATGCAAATGAATGCCCAGAAAAGAAAGTTGAAGGACCCAACAAGCCCAACCCTTTTAAAAAGGGACAAGTGAACCAAATCAATGTGGAAGAAATCTATGAGGAACCTGATGCTGCTGCTGGTAAGTTCAAACTCAATTCTGTTCCAGCATTTGTTCTCTTTGATAATGGTGCATCTCATTCATTTATATCAAGAGCATTTGTTGAAAGAAACGAACTAGCGGTAGAAACTATTGGGTGTCCTATAAAAGTAAGTTCTCCTGGCAGAGAAATGATAGTAAATTCGGGATGTCATGATCTAGTCATAGAGTTTGGGAAGTATAAGTTTCCTGTTAACCTGATAATCCTAAATTCCCAAGGATTGGATGTTATTTTGGGAATGGACTGGATGACTAAGCACAAGGGAGTGATAGATTGTGCAAACCATACTGTCTCACCCATAACTCCAGAAAACAAAAGGATCAGATTCAAGACCAACTTTGAAGCAAAAAGGAGTAAGCTAAATTCTCTTAAGGGGGTTAGCATAGACAGTGTGCCAATTGTGAGTGAATATCCGGATGTGTTTCCGGAAGAATTGCCAGGAATGCCACCAGATAGAGATGTGGAGTTTCTTATTGACTTGCTACCAGGATCTGGACCAATAGCAAAGAGACCGTACAAGATGTCAGTTGATGAGTTGAAAGAACTCAAGAAGCAACTTGGAGAACAGTTGCAGAAAGGTTTTATCCAACCAAGTTCCTCATCTTGGGGAGCACCAGTTTTGTTTGTGGAAAAGAAAGATAGAAGTCAAAGGTTATGCATAGATTACCGTTCACTCAATGAGGTGACTATCAAGAACAAATACCCTTTGCCTAGAATCAATGACTTGTTTGATCAGTTAGAAGGAGCTTGTGTGTTCTCAAAGATTGATCTCCGGTCAGGTTATTTTCAGCTTAAGATAAGGGAACAAGACATACCCAAGACAGCTTTCACCACAAGGTATGGATTGTATGAGTATACCGTGATGCCATTTGGTTTGACCAATGCACCAGCATACTTCATAAATATGATGAACAAGGTGTTCATGGAATTCCTTGATAAGTTTGTTGTCGTGTTCATCGATGACATTTTGATCTACTCCAAGAGCAAGGAAGATCACGAAGGACATCTACGTTTGATACTTGAAAAACTTAGAGAGCATAAGTTATATGCCAAATTCAGCAAGTGTGAGTTTTGGTTGAAAGAAGTTGGTTTTCTTGGACACGTTGTGTCAGGAGATGGTGTAGCAGTTGATCCTGCTAAGGTTTCAGCTGTAACTGAATGGGAATCTCCCAAGTCAGTGAAAGAGGTTCGTAGCTTCCTTGGCTTAGCAGGTTACTATAGAAGGTTTATTGAAAAAATTTCCAAGGTAGCTAAACCTATGACAGAACTGTTAAAGAAAGACAAGAAATTTGCTTGGTCTGAAGGATGTGAACTCAGCTTTCAAGAATTGAAGAAGAGACTTGTGACAGCACCAGTCTTGTGTTTGCCAGATTTGGAAAAATATTTCCAAGTATATTTTGATGCATCTCATCATGGTTTAGGTGCAGTACTTATGCAAGAAGGGAAAGTTGTGGCTTATGCCTCGAGACAACTCAAAACTCATGAAGTAAACTACCCTACTCATGATTTAGAGTTAGCCTCTGTTGTCCATGCACTCAAAACATGGAGACACTATCTTTTGGGAAAGCGATGTGAAGTGTTCACAGATCACAAAAGTTTGAAGTATATCTTCACCCAAAAAGAAATTAATATGAGACAAAGAACATGGCTAGAACTCATCAAGGACTATGACTTGAATTTGCAATACCATCCCGGTAAAGCAAATGTTGTAGCGGATGCTCTAAGCCATAAGGTTTTTGTGAATGGCCTTACTAAGGGAGAATTTCCAGATGATCTGTGTGCCCAATTTAGAGATCTCAGATTGGAGATTATGCCTGAAGGACATCTCATGTCTTTGAATGTTCAACCCACTTTATTGTACAAGATCAAAGAAGCCCAGAAGACTGATAAGGAAATTGAAGAGATTAAGGAAAAGATTGGTGTCACATCCCAAGATTTTCCAAATCTTGTTATGTGAAAAATAAATGAATAAAATAAAACTTTGTTGATTTTCAGGGTGAGAAGAAACTTTTTGAACCCAATTGGAAACTTTCAAAACCTATTTGGATCAAAAATAAAATCCTAAAGGGATTTAAAAAGATAAATAAACAATAAAGTTAAAAATATTTGGAATAACTATTTTTGGATCTTTTAATAAAAAGATTTGGATTTTATAAAGCAAAGGTAGATTTATAAATAAGGATTATTTTATAGAGCCAAATTAAACCTTGGCCAAGTTTTTGAAGTAAAATATTTTGTTTTGATTAAAGGAGTAAAGGGTTATTTAAATAAAATAATGAGGATTTATTAATATCCAAATTTTATTAAAATAAAGGTTTAACCATTTTTATTAAACATCAAAAACTTGTTAAATTATTTTAAACAAGTTTTCCAATTATTTTATTTTCAAATAAAACCTACTGATTTGGTTTTGATAATATTTAGATTTCAAAAGGATATTTTAAATAAAACAAATCCTATTTTAATGATTAATATCTATTTTATTTAATTATTAAATAGATCTTAAAAAGAATAAAATTATTATTTTATTTTGGACTTTGGTTTTGTGATGTTAAACAGAACTAAAACTCAATACAAAGTTCGGTGGAAGTTTGATTTGATTTGTTGTTTGAATTGTTTGATTGAATTTCAAAACAGAAAAATCAATTGGAAAAAGAAAAACAGAAGCAGTAAAAAAAATTAAAGAGACGACCCAGCCCAACTAGGCCCAGCAGCCCATTTCCCTCTCTCCCCCGAAGCGTTATCTTTCACTCACGAATTAACCCGCAGAGCGAATGACAACTGGACCCCACCCCACACTCCCTCACTCGCTGACTAACCAGGCCCACAGCCACGTCGTCATCGTCCTCACCCGCCGCTGACCGTGCCCCCTCTCTGGCCATTACTGCCAATTGAAAGCTGGCGTGAATTCGTGTTAACTACGCCATGAAACAGCCCTGCGACCTCGCCCTCTTAAGCGCCTCTCCCTCCTCTCTCGTTCCCCTCTGTCGCCCCACCTTAGCACGCCCCCAGGCCGCCCTAATTCCTCTCCGAACACCACTGCCTCCAATGAGCTTCTCGGCAAATTCTGGTGAGCCCAGCTACTCCTCTGCCCCTGGAGCACACGAGCGTGCTCGCCGTCACCAGGCGCACCTGACAGTAGCCATAGCTCGTTCACGCGCGCCCTAGAACGTCGCCTCCGACGATGCCAACGCGCCATCGCCTTCGGCATCAACTCGGGCGACGTTTCCCCGTAAGCCCCATCCACCCCTCTCTCTCCCGATGATGCTCCCATACTCGTGACTCTCTTACGCAACTAACTGCGCCTTCGGTTTGTCCTAGCACACCCTACATCATCGCCTCTGTCGTCGAGCAGACGAGCCCGACGCCAGGCAGAACTCCTGTGAGCAATCTGCGTCACCACCGTGCGCCCCTCGACGAGATACTGCCACGTTGAGCATCAGCGAAGCACGGTGATCTCGGTGAGCCCCTCCCCTGTCTCTTTTGCTTCCTGCATCACGAGCACCACCCTCGTCTGAGCACGCTGCCGCTCGCCGCTGCGCCAGCGCCTCCCATCTGAGGTCGAGCTGCTGTGAGCCACTGGATCCAGATCCGAGCGTCACGATAGAATCTTAGCCGAAGGGGTATCAATCGATTTGCACCGTGCGATGTTAGTTTAATCCTACGGTCTGAATTGCTGATCCAACCGAATTGGTACCGGCGAATAGAAACACGCCACGTGTCTCTGTTGAGTTGAATTAGAACAGAATTGATCTATTAGATATGTGATTTTGTAAATTGCATAACTTTTAAACCACACGTCCAAATTTTGCAAATTTTATATCAATGGATTCAGAAAAGCAAACCCTAGCCAACCATGCCATTTGTTTAGTAAAAAGATTCTATTAAATTGTTTGTTTATGCAGAAACTTGTGTATGCTTGTTTAGATATAAAAATTATTCCAAAATGAATTTGAGGATAAAATCTTTGGCAAATTGTGTGTTTTGAACCTACTGACCCTAGGAAACACTTTGTGATTTCAAAAATATATTTGGTGATGCAAAAGAATGAATTTTGGATTTAAAACCAATTCTAGTCAAATAAAAATATGGTTTATTTATTAAAAATGGTTTTGGAAGAAAACCTTTGGGAAATGTTTTGTTTCAAACTCTCTGACCCAAACACCAAGTTTTATGATTTGAAAATGTATTTGGTGAACCCTATAGAACTACTACTTTACTAAAGACATTTTCAAACCACATAAAATAATGACTTGGTTTAGAAAATGGTTTATAAAGTGAAACCTTTTGCAAATGACTTTGCCACTTTATAAAATGACCATTAGGTGTATCCAAATGTATATGACCCATTAGAAACCACTTTTACAAATAAAACAACCCTTTTGCATGCTTGCATGTATTGTTTTGTTTATTATTTTATGTGATGAAATGCTTGAATTGGTAGATTGAAATATTGCTTGCTTCATTGAATAGTAGTGACTTCAAGTGTGTGAACATTGCAAAGATCAAGGAGTGAACTTATACCCTCTACCAAAAAGGCAAGTGATGCTTCATACTTTGTCCCATTATTTTCACTATGCATTAGTGATATTTCTAAGTAGGACTTGCATGGAATTTTGCTAAGTATAAACCATGCTATGGGAAAACCTAGTAGATGAAAACCTTAGTAGAATTTCCTAATTTAAGATTCCTACTACTATCATGCTTAGCTTAGCTAATAGAAAACAAGGGTGGAATATATACATTCATACTATGGAAAAATTTCTAAGTCTGAGGACTTGTGTTTTTGTTTAATAAAACAACTAAGTTAATGAATCACCTGGGTGGAATGGGACTTGCTTGGTGGTTTTTGGTTGAGTGGTTACACAAGGCCCATGGCTATGGTTTACCTTGTGTATCACACTTGTGGATTGCCACCCAGGAACAAAGAGATTTGAGATGTCAAATGTTGAGAAGCTTCAAGTGCAACCACTTGGCATTATGGGCTCTGCCTGGATCATATAGGTTGCAATAACTCAGCCAAATGGACAGTTGGTGGTAGTGGTTTGATAGGTTGGAGCGCGTCCATTTTGGTCTAAGGGAAGGCTTCTGAAAGATCTTTTCTTGGTGAAACCAAGTCTTGTGGGGAAAGTGCACCACCTCTGCAGAGTGTAAAATCTAAGTACTTAGCCATGTCCCTGGTAAAGGACAATTTGAGCATCAAGACATGGAAGCTATCAAGAATCTCATCATCCAAATTTCTAAGTTAAAAACTTGTGGTTGAACAAGGGTTAAAGGATCTTCAATCTTTGATTGGTAGATGCCTTGGGTGATTTTTGTCAAGCAAAACTTAGTGTTTTCAAATAATAAGGAAAAATCTATTTTTGAGCAATGCAAGCCTCAACTCCACTTTGCCAAATGCATATAGAGGATAGACTCCACTATACTACCATAGTATCACTTGCCAATACAATTCAAATGTATTGACCCTTGTGGTTGTAACTTGTATGTTGCGGGTTTGATTGATGTTAGTAAAGTTTGATGATTAGGATTACAAAGTCTACAACCAACATGTCTGCCTATGGCACTTTGAAGACGAAGGACCCCATGCTTATAGATATTCTACTGCAATGTATTGTAATAGCCAAATGAGCTATGAAAGATGTAATAAATTATTTTATTCCTGGTTATAAAGTTTTGTTATGACCTTTGTTTCTTGATATTACATCTTAACTGTGGATGCTAGCTATTGATCCAGGGACTAGCATTGTAAACACAGGGGACTCTACCTTATAAGAAGGATGGGAACCTTACAGTTGGCAAGGGAAAATCCAAAGGATTCCATGAAGACGAACAGGGTACTTTATGGCATGGAAAACGTATCTGTGTTCCACAAGATCCGGAGCTTCGGAAACTGATTTTACAAGAAGCACACAACTCACCGTATTCCATTCATCCGGGTAACACCAAAATGTACATGGATATGAAGGAAAGATTTTGGTGGAATAATCTCAAGAAAGACATCGCTGAACATATTGCTTTGTGTGATGTATGTAGTAGAGTGAAAGCAGAACATCAGAAACCAGCAGGATTGTTACAACCACTACCTATTCCTGATTGGAAGTGGGACAAGATTGGTATGGATTTCATTACCGGCTTACCAAGAACCAGGTCAGGATATGATTCTATTTGGGTAGTAGTGGATCGCCTAACTAAAGTGGCTCAGTTTATACCCGTGAAGACAACTTATACAAGTGCTAAGTTAGCCAAGATCTATATGAGCAGAATTGTATGTCTGCATGGAGTACCCAAGAGTATTGTGTCTGATAGGGAAACACAATTCACTTCTCATTTTTGGAGACAGCTACATGAGTCATTGGGAACGAGGTTGGAATTCAGCACTGCTTTTCATCCTCAAACTGATGGACAAACAGAAAGGACTAATCAGATTCTTGAAGATATGTTGAGAGCATGTGCTCTAGACTATGGAGCCAGTTGGGATGAAAGTCTGCCTTACGCAGAATTTTCTTACAACAACAGCTAGCAAGCCAGTATTGAGATGGCACCATTTGAGTTTCTCTATGGGAGAAAGTGTACCACCCCATTGCTATGGAATGGTGTGGGAGAAAGAAGTTTGTTCGGACCAGAACTTGTCAAAGAGGCTGAAGAGAAAGTCAAGCTGGTTAAGGATAGGTTGAAGATAGCACAGTCCCAACAAAAGAGCTACGCAGATCCTAAGCATAGAAAAGTCACCTATGAAGTAGGTGATAGAGCTTATTTTAGAGTGTCACCACTATGGGGAGTGAAGAGGTTTGGTGTCAAAGGTAAATTGGCCCAAGATATGTGGGACCATTCAAGATTCTAAGTCGAAAAGGTGAAGTAGCTTATGAGATTGAATTTCCAGAGTCTTTGTCAGCCGTTCATAATGTGTTCCATGTGAGTCAGCGTAAGAAATGTCATCCAGAAATGGAAGAAACTTATTTGAAGGATACTATACCCTTGGAAGAGGTCCAATTGGAAAGTCATCTCACTTATGAAGAGAAACCTATCAAGATTCTTGAGACTGCAGAAAGAGTTACACGGACTAAGACTATCAAGTTCTACAAAGTCCAATGGAACCATCATTCCGAAGAAGAAGCAACATGGGAAAGAGAAGATGATCTGCGAAAAGACCACCCTCACCTATTTGCTAGCCAATCCGAATATCGAGGGCGAGATTCACCTTAAGGGGGTTAGATTTGTAGCATCCCAAAAATCATGTTTCAAAACTCATGCATATCATCCATGCATCCATGATCATGTAGGATTTCATTTCAAAATCATTTCAAAACAGGAGCATATGTGCTCATTATTTTATGTATGAATGCTCTAGCCTTTGTGCTACTTGCTATTGAGAAAAGTATTATTATTCATTCTGTATTGTTTTAGAATCCTAACTTAAGTGATTTCAAAAGCTTGAGCAAAGTTTCAAAACAAAATATGAAATAAAACCAAATCTATGCCTTTTATCACATCTCATAAAGGATTGGTTTTATTCTTATTTTCAAATAACCCAAGGGTGTTTGTGTGAACAGTGGTGTTTGACTCATATTTGAGTACAAGGTTCACTATACAAAAATCTTGAGAAAGTTTGAATTCAAACTGATTTGAAATGGAGGTTGAAAATCATTTTTAGAAAATCAAACAGAAAAAGAAAAGGAATAAAGGAAAAAAATATTAAGAAGCCAGCCATTCTAGCCCAACCCAGCCCAATTCGACCCAGCTATCCCAGCAGCACCCCCCTGCCGCGAAACGTTTTCTTTACTCGCACCCGCACCCACTAAGTCGCTGACAGCCTGGACCCATCCCCACTCCTTTTCTCTCGCTGGCAAGTGGCCCCTGCGACCACGTCACTCCGTCGTCCCCAAATTTCCGCCCGCAGACCACGTCGCCGCTGCCGTAGATGCCGATAATGGCGCGGCGTAATTAGCCATGAATCCGCGAGCGTTTCCTGTCGCTCTGCTGCCTACTTAAACCTCTCCTCTCACCGCTCATTTCCCCTCACTTAGCACAGACTCCACGCCACCAGGATGCTAGAATTTGCCCTCGCATCGCCGCAGTACCGACGACCTCCGGCGACCAATCCCGGTGAGCTCCGTGCGCGCCTCCCTCTCTGGTTCACGCGAACTGCTTCGCAACCTTCTTGCGCTCCTTCTGACATCTTTTGTTCGTCCTGTACTGCCCCAGGTCGTCGACTCCAACGAGCACCGCAAGTTCCCGATGCCGTCTCCAACTCCGGCAAGAAAATTCTGTGAGAATCGACCGCCCAGTGTCTTCCCTTTGACACTATCCTGGTCGCCTGATCGATGCGCACCCGCTGATGCCCTCTGTTTGTGTTAGGGCGGATCAGAACGTTGCCAACGTCGCCGTCCACCCAAACCCGACGGTGTCCTCTACTCCGACGAGCTCCCGCGGCCACTGCAGCACGCCCCTTCGCCAACCAAGCACGCGTTGAGCATCTCCTCGTCGCGGCAAATCTCATGAGCATCCTCCCACCTCCCCGGGAGACCTAGTTCGTCGGCTCCGCCGCTGACAGAAAGCGCCGCGGCCTGTCGCCGCCGCTAGTGCCGCCACTTGATGGTCACATGATTAGGGCCGTTAGATTTAGATCCAGTGGATGCGATAGATCATAGTCGAAGGGGCAAATTTAGATCTGAGCCGCACGTTTTAGTTAGATCCAACAGCTCGGAAGCGCGATCCAGCGCGAAACGGTACCAGCCAGTTAGAAGCCACCGCGTGGCACAGGTTTCGTTTTAAAATTTGGAATTAGATCT
The DNA here is from genome assembly GCA_916181665.1 of Avena sativa. Classification (NCBI taxonomy): domain Eukaryota; kingdom Viridiplantae; phylum Streptophyta; class Magnoliopsida; order Poales; family Poaceae; genus Avena; species Avena sativa. The sequence continues at coordinate 137,297,802 of OV702295.1, forward strand.
ATTAGTTGTTTGATTTTGTTTTAATCATAACTTTTGATTGCCACGTCCAAATTTGATAAACTTTATATCAATGGAATCAGGAGAGAAAGCCCTTTCCATTTATGCAATGTGTTTAAAGTTTTGTTTCTGTTAAAATGGTTTTATTTACAGAAACATGTGTAGGCCTATTTTGTGTATATAAATTATTTGAGAAATGTTTTAATGATCAAATAAAGGTTGTTTGCTAAGTTTTGAACTTGTTTATGAACCAGTACTGTGCACTTGTCTTGTTGAGTAAAGAAAATCATCACATATCATATTGCATGCATCCATATATTTTTGCTTGTATTTATTTTGTATGTGATTTGGTCCTATCATTTTATGTGTAGATTTTGGTGCAAATAGTGATTGTGATTGTGAGGATTGTAGCTACTCTCCAAACTACCAAGGCAAGTGGTGCTTCATGATTTTATTCCTATGTTTTTCAAATATGCATTAGAAATATTTTGCTAGACTTACATAGATAATTTTTGGTCTTTATATGCTATGCTTGGGAAATCCTAGTAGTTGTAGAATTGCTAGAAATATCTAAGTTAAGATGTTTATCTATGCCATGCTTAGCCTAGCTAGTAGCAACCAAGGGTGGTTAAATATTCATGCTATGCTAAAATATTTCTAAGTCTTTGGACTTGTGTTTTGCTTAATAAAACAACTAAGTGAATGAAACACCTGGGTGGAATGGAAGCAATGGTTTATGTTGAGTGGTTACACAAGGCCCATTTCTATGGTTTACCTTGTGTATCTCACTTGTGGAAAGCCACCCAGGAACAAAGGGATTTGAGAGGCCAAATGTTAAGAAGCTTCTAGTGCAGCCACTTGGCAATATGGGCTCTGCCTGGATCATAAAGGTTGCAATAACTTAGCCATTTGGACAGTTGGTGGTAGTGGGATGATAGGTTGGAACGCGTCCATTTGGTCTAAGGGAAGGCTTCTGAAAGGTCCTGTCTTGGTGAAAATCATGTCTTGTGGGGAAAGTGCACAACCTCTGCAGATGGAAGAATCTAAGTACTTAGCCATGTCCCTGGTATTGGACAATTTGAGCATCAAGACATGGAATCTATCAAGAATCTCCTCATCCCAATTTCTAAGTAAAACTTGTGGTTGAACAAGGGTTAAGGACCCCAATGTCTATTGGTGGTTCCTTGGGAAAAGTTTTTGACTAAGAAAAACTTAGTATTTTCAACTAATAGGCAAAACCTATTTTGAGCAAAGCAAGCCTAAGCTACACTTAGCCAAAATGCATATAGTATTTAGTCCACCAATATTATACTAAGGTATCACATGCCAATACTATTCCAATGTATTGACCCACTGTGGCTGTAACTTGTGATATTGCAGGATATTCTGATGATGATTAGGAGTCATGAGTCTACACTCAACATGCTTGCCTGTGGCACATGAAGATGAAGACTTATTTATCTTATTATATATTTGAACTCTTGTATTAGGCCTATGGCCATGGAGTTGTAAAATACTATGTTTGTCTCTGGAATGATATGTAATAATGACCTTTGTTTCTGTGTACTTCATCTTAAACTGTGGATGCTAGCATTGATCCAGGGACTAGCATTGCAATCACAGGGATCCTTTCCTTTACAAAGGAGGGATCTTACATGTATTGATTCTTGTGGGTAAAGTGCGCAAACTCTGTAGAGTCTAATCTTCAAGGACGGTTGGAATGGCAAGTGCTAGGAGGACCCTTAGGTTATATTGTGATGAAATAAAGGATGTGACTTGGTCACGAGGAAATATAAGAATGAGTTTGGTTTTGACCAGAGATGGTCGAAGATGTTTCAAAAGGGTTTTTATTACAAAACTGTTTTAAAATCTTTTTAACAAGGATGTGGAGATGTCCAGATTTTTCTAAAAAGGAGGCATATTTTTCCAAAAACTCTTTTTCAACAAATATATAGAGATGCCAATGTTAGGTCTTTTAAAAGCAACTATAGTGTAGAGCTATCTCGCCATAGCCAAATATGCATTACCTTTGTTACCCTTGTCTCGGTGGTTTGCGAGTACATTCAAAGTACTCACCAGCATTGTCCCTGGTTATTTACTTGGCCATATTGTAGATGTTAAGAAGGAAGGAAGGTGCTGACGTCTATGCGAGCTAGGCTGTCTTCCCAGTCAGTTGCATGTAGGTTAAGGCATGGGCTCTGCTCTTGAAGACTTCCGCTATCTGTGTTGTATTCGCCATAATGGACACTTTGTAAGTTTGTACTCATTACTATATGGATGTTGTAATGATACTAGTCGGTTATGCTCACGGCTCACTGATCATGGGAACGTGAATTGTATGCATAACGGGTATTCTCCGACCGTAAATCCGGGGGACCACAGGCCCCATTTGAGTTTATGTATGGAAGGAAGTGTCGTACCCCACTCAAATTGGTCGGAAGTAGGAGAGAGTCAGATTTTCAGAACTGACATCCGAAGAGAAGACGAAGAGAAAGTTTACAAGATCCGTGAGCACCTTAAGACCGCCCATTCCAGACAGAAGAGTTATGCCGACATGAGACATCGAGACCTGTCCTTCAATATCTGAGATTTTGTGTATCTCAAAGTATCACCCTTGAAAGGAATGCAACATTTCCAACTGAAAGGGAAGTTAGCCCCTAGATATATTGGACCCTTCAAGATTTTGAATTGCCAAGGAGAAGTATCATATCAACTGGAACTGCCAGAGTATATGTCAGCCGAGCATGATGTGTTCCATATCTCGTTACTTCGCAAATGCCTGGAAATTCTAGAGAAGACTGAAGTTTTCAAGAATATTGATCACCGAGCCATAGAGATAAACAAGGACCTAACTTATCGTGAAGTGCCCATTCATATTTTGGAAGAAGCCTTCAGAACCACTAGAACCCGGAGTATCAAGTTTCTCAACATCCAGTGGAGTAACCATACTGAAGAAGAAGCTACTTGGGAGCGATTAGATTACATTAGGACTGAGTTTCCAGATCTCTTTAGTTCCTAGTTTTTATTTTCTTAAATCTTGGGACGAGATTTTGTTTAAGGAGGGGAGGTTTGTAACATCCCAAAAATGTTAATTTCAAGATTATGAAGTTCTAAGTACCCAAGTTTAGGGTTAACAAAAACTTTTATTATTAAACCTAATGTGAGTGAATGTGTGAAATGCATTAGTGTATGAATGATAAGGATTGGTTTAAAGATGAGACCAATATCATCTAGGTCAATTTCCAAACAAAACAAATCAGAAGGAAATTCAAATAAGAAGGCATATGATCAAATGGTCATTTTGACCAAAATAAACCACTATCCCACTTAGGGCATCTCTATTAAATGATTTCTAACAGAAACAAATCCAATTATTTTCACCCCTTGCTAGACCAATTAACAATGAACCCAAGCAAACTCACACACTTACAGAAACTATTTTAAAATCCATTTGAGAAGCATTCAAAAATTGAATCCTTAATAGTTACTAAGATGGCCATTTCTCAAAAACCAACCAAACCAATTCCCGTTGGCAAACCCTAGCAACCACAGACTACCAAGCTTATGGCAAGGTCAGTCACCAAAATTCATCCAAAAGTTCAAATTTAGAATTCATGTGGCCATTTCATCAAACAGCTGGTGAGCATAGTAACAGCTGCCAAACTATTATTATTCTTGATCAATGCTTTGTCTACCAATTGTTGCCACTAGTAGCCCACAATCACCCCCAGTGCCCAGCACTGCATTGAAGCAGCTCCCCCTTAACTGCTTGGACTAGTGTCGCGCCATCCGAGTCGTCCTTGCCGGTCTAGCATGGACAACTCGTAGCAGCCAGCCCCGCGCTTGTCCATGATGTCTAGGAGACAGGCTACCGTCCAACGCCACTCGCTGTCCACCCCTCGATCGCAGCCCAGCCGTGGATCATCCAAGAAACGTCATGCCCATTTCTCTGTCTGCCATGCCGAGAGCACGTGAGAACACCGCAGCCGCCTCACGCGCACATGCCGCACCTTGCCCTCACCGCGTGTACCTGCTGAAAGGACATGTATGCCCCCATGTGTGGTTTTGGTAATTAATGACAATCCCAATGGACTAATGTGTAAATTGAGTTTCACTTGTAGGTTTGTCCATTGGCATCGCTTGGTCCATGTGTTGGTCTCAAGGTTGAAAGATGAAGAAAGAAGGAGCTTGAAGGTTGATCAAGACAAGTGCAAAGAGTTGCATCAAGATGGATCAACCTCAAGAAGGGATGAAGAAGGGCGAGCTCAAGATGCACCATCTCTAGAAGATATCATGCTTGAAGCTTGCCATCCTCATGATCATGGAGTGATGAAGACAAGTTCAAAGAAGAGGTTTCCCCATGGAGTATGGGGGAGCAATTTGCAAGTCTTCATCTTCATCAAGCAAGAGAAAACAAGAATGGTGCTCCCACTATAGAAGAACAAGATGGTCTACATCAAGTTCAAGTGGGATGCTCAAGGCAAAGGTATGTTCTTGATAGGGCTTTTATTTTGCCGGTCTCGTGTTGTTAGTTGGGAGACCGGGTTTAGAATAGATAGCCGTTCTATCAAGAGGGTCTCTCAAGAGGGTGTCTCATTTGCATCGTTCGGAGAGAGCTGAAACCTTTGCATTCATAGCATCATATTTCTTGGTTGTTATTTGGTTCGTGTCCATGAGAGGATCTAGAGCTTGTGGTCATCATCATAACAAGATCTAGTTCATCGTCTAAGGATTTTCCTTGCATATGTTATTGCGGTTTTTGATCTTGCGAGTTTTTCGGCTCCACACCTTGGGGGATACTTCACATATATATTCGTGGTTTTTTCTCCCAAGGTGATAACCACACCTTGGGGGATTCTATTAGTTGTTATCTTTCCAACAAAATTGGTTTTATCTCGTTTGGAGTTCGGATGCAAAAGATATTGCATTTTTGGTTTCTGGAATTTCCATGACCGGAAGTTCTGGCTTCCCATCAGAAGTTCCTCTAGGGCATGTTTGCTGCCGGAAGTTCCGGTGGAAGTTCCAGTTCTTGTTCCGCTCACGTTTAGTATTCTCTCTATTTGGTTTGTTGTTTTTGACAGAATTTGGGCCGGAAGTTACAGCGGTAATACTGCCCCCACCGGAAGTTTAGGCCAGGGACCGGAAGTTCTGCTCGGGCCTAGTTGCCGCCGGAAGTACCGATTGAAAATCTGGCTCTTGTTCCTCTATTTGACGGAACATCCGTTTTGGGTGTGTCTATTTGACGAAACTATCGTCGGAACTTCCACCGGAAGTTCCGCTCCCACGGAAGTTCCGGTGGACCGGCGGAAGTTCCGACCAGGACTCGCGTTTTCAGATTCTCGCATCGCAGTTTTTGACCGTTGGCTGTGTGCCACCGGAACTTTCGGACTCCCACCAGAAGTTCCGGCCAGGATCGCGAATGCCCATAACGGGCAGATCTGGGAGCCCTTTAAAAGGGGCTCCTCTTCCCCTTTGTGGGCACTAGCTTTTCTTCTTGGTTCTTGGTTTCTCTATCCTCCATTGTTGACCTTGAAGAAGCTTTCCCTCTCCCCTTTCCCTTCCTATGATTCTTGCATATTTTTGAGGGATTTGAGAGAGGAGATCTAGATCTACAATCCCCCCAAGTCAAATTCCTTCTTTGTGAAGGAATCATTGGGATCTAGATCTTGGAGAGTTTTGTGTTCTCCTCTTTTGTTCTTCCTCCCTTATTCCCCCAATAGATTTTGTAGCTTTGTTGGAATTTCGGAGTGAAGGACTTGCCCTTGCCTTTGTTGCATAGGTTTGAGTTCTCTTCGGAGATTCGGCGAGTACAAGCTTGTGGGCTTGTTACTCTTGGGTTCCTTGGAACCCTAGACGGTTGTGTGGTTGGATTGTTGACCTTTTATGGTCTTGTTGACCTTTTGTGGTCTTGTAGACTTTTGTGGCTTTGTTGGCCTTTTGTGGCATTATAGCCTTTTGTGGCTTTGTTGTTGGGAGCCTCCAATTGAGTTGTGGAGTTAGCCCCAATCTTGTACGGGTTCGGTGACTGCCCTCAAGCGTCCCATAGTGGAGCAAGTGCTCGCCTTTTGTGGTGCGCACTCGGGAGAATAAGGTGAGCCTTTTGTGGCGTCGGTGAGTTGCGTGCTTCCGCATCCGGGGTGAGGCCTTGTGTGGCCTTGGATGAGCATAGAGCCACCACACCTCGAGGTGAGCCATTTGTGGCGTTCAGAGAGCATTGCTCCATCGCACCTCTCCAACAGAGACATAGCTTCTTTGGAAGTGAACTTCGGGAAACAAATCTTTGTCTCTGCGTCCATCGGTTATCTCTCAACCGAGCCCTTTACTTATGCACTTTACATTGTGATATCCATCATGCTTGAAGTATTTATATCTTGATATCACCTTGTTTCTTGTATTGCTTAGCATAGGTTGTTGGTGCACCTAGGTGAACTTAGTGGCTAGGTTTTGTGCTCAATAAATTAAACGTTAGTTTTATTCCGCATTTACTTGAGCCTAAACCGTAATATTTTTAAAAATCCTATTCATCCCCACCTCTAGGCGACGTCCTTTGCACTTTCACCTGCACTCACCGCGACACTAGTGACAGCCAGGACACGGCCGTTCGCCGCCATGCGACACGAGACCACTGTACTCTGTACCGAACACCCGTCGTTCCCGCACAGAGCACGGACCGCTCCCGACCATTTGCAACCTCCCCTTGTCGCGCCATCACGCGCATGAAGACCGCCAGGGAGCACTACGTCGACCAGCACCCTCAGCCATGCCCGTAGCTCACTACAACGACGTCGCCGGAGGAGCCAGACCATGCTGCTCTGCTCCTCTCGCCGGTGTATAAATGGAGGCCACCCCAGCCCTCATTCTTCACACCATCTCACTCCCCTCTCTCTCAGAACCACTCCTGACCCTTCCCCGGAGCAAGGAAATCACCACATCGCTAGAATTTGGCCGGAGTCCGCCGCTGTAGAGGAGAAGAGGAGCCATCGATTGGAGCCACCCCAGGATCCGCCACGACCACCGTTCGAACCGCCGTCATCAACATGTTCATTTGCCCCCATCGCCAATGTAGCATCCCAGCATTAGAGCTGAGAAATAAGCTGAACACATGTGTGTGCATTGCATTCATGCATAGAAAATCTGAATAATTTTCGCGCTTTTAAATAAAAACTTGTCAAAGTGATTGAAGCTTCTCTTAACCTGATGGACTTTAAGTAGATCATCAAGTTGACTGCGATAAGTTTCAATATGACCTTTGCTAAAACCTTATTTTGGGTAAACATGATTTGATCTAAGGGTAGATCAAATGGAATAAAACTAAACCCTAATACATTACTTAATGATTTATATTTGATCCTTAGGTGATCATATCATAGTATTCATTATAATCACTCATGAATACCAAATTATAAATATAACACAAATAATAAGAATCTAAAAACTATATCTTAATCTCATCTACTTATACCATGAGTATCATGGAAATACCTAACTTTAACTCTCTAGTGAGATTGAGTAGGAAAGAAACCAAAGTTAAGATCATTCACCATATATCTTTCTTTCCATATCAATCTTTATCATCTCTATTGAATCCTATCCTTATATTTGTTGTTCATCAATATTGAGAAATCAACTATTGATTCACCAATTCTTAACCTATTAATTCTTGACCTATCAACTCTTGTACTTATTACAGTATTCACTTAAGGCTTATAAAGAAAGAAGTAAGAAGAGGTAAATAGTGAAGCTAGTTTTAGATGTTATCTATAGGATGGGAGTGATTGGAGGAAATCAAATCAATATGGTAACAAAGAAGATTACAAGGATGAAGTCTGAAGATAGTTACCAGGAGTAGTCCTATTGTATCAAGTAGGTATAGTCAATGAACTATATCTCTTAATCCAATAGAGCTAAACAGAAGATAATTATAATACAACTATAATGTTGTATTGATGAAGCCTTGTTTAGCCAACTGGAAACCTGAATCATAAAGGATCAAAGGATTATAATGATCATGCCTTGTTCACCAATATTGAATGCTTATACCATGTATAAGTGACATTGGTGGATAAAACATGATTGAACCACAATATAGATATATTATCCTAGATGAGTCATTACAAGTCACATTAATATAATGTGAGGTTGGAATGTTAGATATTGGAGTCAAGTAGAGACAAGGTAGTATGATTAAAATAATGTTAGAGCAACATTGGATTAAAGAAGTAGTATTTTCCTCTTTGGAAATACTAAGCACTTGAGGTGAAGTAGGATTTGATCTATACATCTATTGAAGTGATATTAGTGAAGGATGATTAAGGAAGAGTATGATTGGAGTTCGAAGTAACCACTTGTTGGATTGGGAATTATCAGCAATAGAGTAGTTAATATAAGCCAAGTATAGATATAAATAATTATGAAAGGCTTTAATGACAAGCTCATTGGCTATATAAATGGCTTTAGAAGCATAAAAGGTGGATAAGAATATTCTTGTGAAGCAAAGCTCATCATGATAACACATGATGATGGATATAGAGAAGTAATATATCTAGGAAAGGAATTCCTTAGTTAGAAGTCCAGAATTATGAAATATGGAATATAGGAATTCTTGGTAAACACTAGATCCTAAATCTTTACCTAAAATATTATCCATTTCATCTGATTGATCTATCATCTTATATACACAAAGCTTCACAGAAATATTTACTATATCAAATCACCTAAGCACATCTTTGTCATTTTCAATCATCATTATCATAGGTGCTTATGGAACTATCTTTATTAATTGTTTCTCATAAGTTATCCTAGAAAACAATTCCACTATTTTATTTTAAATGGTGATATTATTAAAATCACAAACATAAAGACAATAGGTTTAGCCATTAACCTTTATTCACATCAATAAAAGAAAATAAGTATAGTAAGTACCTTAAACCCTAGGGTGAGTAATTACAATTCAGAACTCTAAACTTATTAATAAGTTTTCTCATCAACATTTCATAAATATTCCATCTATAATCATTAGACAAAGTCTTTAATTCATTTCTCTAAACCACTCATCCCATATGAGCATGGAATAAGTGGGGATCCAATATTATAAACTATCCTATCCTATACTATGTGATTAAATACATATAAATAAACCCTATGAATATTAATAAATATTTTAAAACTTAATTACTCCAAATAAAAGTGAAAACAATGTTATAGAAAAGAATATATATAAATAAAATAAAGAAAATATCACAATACATAATAAAAGTTCACAAATGGTTTCTTAATAACTTTATTGTTGCTGCAAGTATTCAGCAAATAAGGTTCCAAAAAGAAAAAGTTCAAACCAAATATTAAAATACAAATCTGAAAACAAAACAGAAAATGAAAAAGGAATAAAACCAGGAAAAACAGAGGGAACACCGAATCTGGCCCACGGCCCATTTCCTCTTCTCTCTATTCAACGCCCGCTGGTCACAGCCAAACTTCTCCGCTCACTCCGCAGCAGCCCACGGAGGCCCAACAGCAGCCCGCGTACCCCTTCGCCCTATTTTCCTTTTCTTCTTCCACATGACCGGCGACAAGCACCTGCGTGGCGGAGCTCTCGCCGTCGATCTCCCCGGTGCCAAGATCTCGCCCCACCACCCTGGAGCTGGGGATAAGAATGCCGCCGCCGTCTTCTCCCTCCCTGTACTTATCTCATTTGATCCCGCTTCCCCATTTTACTTTTCCAAGCCGAAACCCTAGCACCCTGTTGCCAGCAATTGCCGTCGTTCTGAGTCCTCTCGTGCTCCGTTGATCAAGCAATCAGCATCGCCTTGACCATCCGAGCCTCTTAGCCAAAGGAATCGAGGCGAGCCGACGGGAATCGACGCCACGAGGTCACCTTCCCGAAGTCCGGCCACCGTGGTCCTCGCTGATTCTGACCATCTCCCGTCTCGCCGACTACTCCACGAGATTCCTGGTAATGCTCTGAGCATGTTAGTGCTCTCCTTTTTCTCGTTCTCTTCCTAGTTTAAGTTTTAGCCGAACACCGTCGTCGACCACCGCAGTTGTTGGTCGCCGGAGTAGCTTCCATGACCAAAACGGAGCGGCGGCGCCACCATCCAACTCACTATGCTCGTCCGTGTCCAGCAACGCCCTTCCCGCGTGCAAGCATCCTCCTAGTACTTCAATTGAACTTCGATCTGGGGGTGATAGTTCGTGTGACGTCATGATGACGTCCTGCTTGCGTCATCTTGACTAAGTCCACCATGTTGACTGGTTTTTGCTGATGTGGCTTATGACTTAGCCTAAGCCCCACATGTCTGTGACCATGGGTAGATCCCATCTGAGTGTAAAAAGGCTTAATGTCTGTTTAGGAATAATTAAAACATTATAAATCCAAATTTCAATATTCCAGAAATAAAATAAAATGATTAAATCTTGTACATTTATTATCTTTTGTTTTAGAAATCAGAAAAATAAATATAATATATGAAAATGTTTAGAAAAATAAAATCTACATCTTAAAACTATTATTAAATATTATTATGATTATTTAAATAAATATTATTTAATAAATACTTTGATAATTAATATTTTAATAATGGTAAATGTTAAAAATCTAAATAAAATACTAAAAATCTTAGGAAAATAAGAATTAGAGTTTAAAACTATAATCATGCATTATTATTCCTCTTAATTAAATATTTATTATTTATTAAATCTTTATATAGTAATAAACCTTATTAAAGTCATATCTTATTATTTTTAAAATCACAAAAATAAGTGTAATATACCAAAATGATCCCAAAAATAATACCTATATGTTAAAAACATAATATTCCACTTTTGAGTTAAATAAAAATTTAAACACTTTCATAACTTGAATTTAAACCTATTTCTTTAGTTAATAATTCATAAAATGACAAATAAAATTTGTTAATATTTCTTAAATTAACCAATTAAATGTAATAAATAGTATTAATCTTAAATACTAACATTATGAGGTCAAAATGATTTAACACCATTAAAATACAATTTTATTAAATGATCCTTCAACCATAAGTATAAATTATTCTATAAAAAAATTCTTATTTAATGTAAAATCTCCAAGAATAGTTGTAATAAGATAAAACCCATTCTTTATATTAACCAAAAGTTTATAAACAAATCAAAACACTATAAGTGAGTTCATAAGTAATAAATAATATTGTTTACTTATTCACAAACAATAACCACACACTTATAAGAAGATAAATTCCTTTATACAATTATGATGTAAAGAAACCACTACTCCAATAGAAGTAATGCCATTCTTAAGTAACTCTAAGGAAACAATATAAAATGAACAGGATACAAGTATCATAAGTAATACACCCTAAGTCTATCTACAATCTTAAAGTTACTTATAGTTACAAAGCTTTAAGTATAATGCTAAAAACTTTATTATATACTTTATAGTTAACTTTGGTCTGTTATAATTAAATTGTAAAAAACATCTCAATTCCAAACTATTCAAGCAAGCACAAACAACATCAACCACATCTGATTAACCACAAAGATTGTTTAAACCTTTATAAAGGAATCTTTTCTTCAAAAGTTATTCGTTTTGCCACTTAAATCAACATATGACAATTAATAGTAAACACCTTACTTTATACTTTACTTGTATAATAAGATTGTTAATACTTAAAGTTCTTTATAAGCAACATTACTTGTAAAGTAAAACTTGAAGATAAACAATTAAGATGTAAGCAACCTTATGTAGCATTCCATACTGTGTATTTTGTAGTTGTATAAATACATGTTGTTTTCCACACGCTCACAAGCCTTAATAAGAAGCACATGTATGAAACTTAATCTAAAAGGGCAACACATTCCAAGGAAACCTTTTCCAGTGTCCAAACCCTAGAACAACGTTATCTTCGGGATTCGCGTTTATCAACTTGCATTACATTACTTATGCATAAAAGCATCTTGCTTCTTCAAACATTAGTCCTTACCGGACCAATGATGCAGATTTCAGCTATTGGATCTTATATTGTCTTGAAGACCGTGAGTGCATAATCTTGCAATCACAAAAGGCAAGTTCACACTTGCTCATGTCCTTTGATTATTTTCTGTAAAGTATTTTACAAATCCAGTGTTGTCATCACCTGCATTTGAAAAAGGTCAGAAAACACTATTTTCATAATAATGTGATTATAGGTTATTTACCATGAGGTAATAACCTACTATAAGAGTTTCGGTGGTAAAGGAACATATTACCTAGGACTTAACAATCAATGTCGCCAGTGATTCTTGCGCCGTATATTACGTGTTGACCATGAGATTTGGAATGGGACGGAGAAGTCAGCTGTATCTTTTCCCTCTCGCATGGAGCTGGATGTGCGGGTCGTGGCTAATTATTTATGGTAATTCGTAGAGGATATGCAGCATATGGGTGGGAGCCCTCAACGTCCCACGATAGTTCCGGCATCTGAACGGTCTGTATTGCCATTGCCGTAATTCAATAGGTGGGCTGGCGTACACCAAAGAGACATGCGTGGTCGCGGAGAAGGCAGCGATTGGCTTGGATCTTAGTTTGGGTCTCACACCAAGGAAGTGTGAATGAACCTGCAATTCGGATGTGCAACAAAGCTAAGATCTCTCATGGGTAAAGTGACGCACCTATGCAGAGTGTAAGAACTGTAACTTGTTGCTTCCTGTTCCGGGAAGGAGCTGCAAACGCGGCGGGAAAGGAACCCCATGAAGGTTCTGGTAAACCCGTGAAGGCTGACGGACATAGCTTTTCAGAATAAAAGCAACATTTGAAGAAATGTTTACGAAAACCTGCATTGCCTACGACCTATGGTCTGTGGCTATAGATATAGTGCATCAAACACTTCTTTTCTAGTGAACTTGCTGAGTACGCTCGTACTCAAAGTATCTTCTTAACCCTTGCTAGGTTCTAAAGCCAGATTAGACGACGTCTACATCAAGTTATGCTCCAGGAATCATCATCAAAAGCTAAAGCTCTTCAATTAAGTCAAGAAAGACAACATATACATCAACTCAAGTGAAGACGAAGTTGCTGATTAGATAAGAATAGAATGTCTAACCATAGAACCTACTTCTGTAGAGTATTGCAATAGCAGCAATGCAAGCCAGTAGTTCAGTTACTAGTTTTATGAGTATGGTAGCTATGAGTTATTTATTCTTGATTCTTCTTCGTAAGAAGTTTCTTTCCCTCTCTTTAACCTAGAGTGTTCTCTGGATCTTATGTAAAGAGTTGAGTTGTGACCTATAGTCATGTCTTGGACCCGCTGTGTTTCTGTTTTACTACTCTGAGGGATGTAATACTAGTGAACGGTGTTTCATTGGCGTTATGTCAACGACTATAGTGTACTACATCATGCAGTGGTATGCTGGGTCACCGCAGCCAATCCTAGCTGGAGCCCAGACTCTAGTACCGACCAAGGCTACGAGGAAGAAGAAGAAGAAGAAAACTTCAACCACTGCACCAATCAAGGAAAGCTAGAACTTTGCATGCTACCTATGCAAGCTATATAATGCATCATAACCTATGCAAGATGCATTAGGCGTGTTTTGGTTATGCAACCTTGATTCTACCAATTCCCGGTTTTACTTGCAAGCTTTATTCTTTTGTCTTTACCAAAGTTCTTTACCTTTACTTAGTGGCTTGTGAGTTTTGGAAAGATACTATAGGTAGCATAAAGAGTATAAAACTAGGACTAAGTAGTTAGAACTAGATGTCATCAAAAGGCATAAGACTACATTTGGATAGTCACACTTGATTTGCACCCCTCATTAGTGAATACCCTCAACTTTAGTGGCTAGTACTAAGCATAAAAGTTGATCACTTTAGATGGGAATACTTGGTGAAAATGGTTATGAAAACCTTGGAATGAAGATTCATTCTATTGAAATGTTTTGACATGTGTTATGAGCACAAGATGATTTGATGATGAAAATGTTGAGGCATGAGCCTTAGCCCTTTATAAAAACTGATGGTTGGGTTCGGATGTGATACCATTCCAATTTTACCGTACAACCACAATACCTGAATTTGGTAGGGCTTGACTGGAAGTTTATATGTCTTAGTATGGGTTCCCTTGTGGAAGAAGTTGAGCTGAGGCTACTTCATGATAACTGTCCACCTATGAAGTACCCAAGATGACAGATGGTCATGGTTGGGAGGCAAACCTCATAGGGGAGGTGTGATGACGGCCACACTATTGACGTGGAATGCTTTGTTGGAAACCCCAAGATCAAGGTGTGAAGAGCATAGTAGCAAGTATTCCTCAGTATGAAACCGAGGTTATCGAACCAGTAGGAGGAAGGAAACGTCTCAAAGGTGTTGCAAGCAACGTAGAAACTTGCACAACACAAACTCAATACTTTTCCCCAACGAACAGTGAGGTTGTCAAGCTCACCAGTTTGCTGTAACAAAGGATTAAATGTACGGTGTGGAAGGTGATGGTGGTTTGCAGCAAGTAAACAGGTAATAGTGGAAGATGTATCAATGGTAAAGATTGGACCGGGGTCCATTGTTCACTAGAGGTGCTCTCCTTAGATAAACAAACATGGCATGAAGGGTAAACAAATTACAACAGGGCAATTGACAAGACTGAGCAAGGCATAACAATGCAATACTAGACAAAAAGATCCTATGAGATTTGATTGGGTAATATAACAATATACATAGACCACCATCCAACTGCATCTATGACTAGAAGTCCACCTTCAGGTTATCATCCGAACCCCCTCCAGTATTAAGTTGCAAGCAACAGACAACTGCTTTAAGCAAAGTGTGTAAGGTAAACAATCCACTTGTTCCATGAACAAGAGACCGTTGTTTTCTCCCTAGTGGAAATAGCACATCTACAACCGAAGAGATTTATGTCACTTCCCTTGGAAACTAGAGGCATGGACCCACTATCGAGCATAAATACCCCCTCTTGGAGTCACTAGCAACTACTTGGCCAAGATAGCTACTAACAACGGAGAGCATGCAAGATCACAAACAACACAGACATGATATAATCAAATAGACAAAACCATTAATCAATCTGACATATTAATCTCAATATCCATCGGATCCCCACAAACACAACATGCATGATTACAAATAGATTAGATCTTGATCATGAATGGAGCTCACAAGATCTATACATGAAAGCACAAGGAGGATATACAACCATCTAGCTACTATATGGACCCGTAGTCCAAGGTGGAACTACTCACGCTTCATACCGGAGGCTGGCATGATGAAGAAGAAGGCCTCCGGGATGATCTCTCCGGCAGGGTGCCAGGAAGAGCTTCAGATACCCCCTCCCTCCCGCCCCCTGATCTAGGGACGATGGTGGCGGCGGCTACAGACGGTTTCGTGAAATTTTGATCGGGTGCCTAGGGTTTATGCATCGGGGGCTTCTTATAGGCGAAGAGGCGAGGCAGGAGGGCCACTAGGGCGGCTGCACCCCCCAGGTGCGAGGTGGTCCCACCCGCACGGCTAGGGGTGTGGCCCCCTGGTGGGTCTCATCCGTCTCGTACTCCGGCTTCGTGTTCCCTATGGTAAAATATTGATTTTGGCTTTTGTCCCGTCCAATTCTGAGAATATTGATTTTCTGCCTTTCTAGAACCAAAAACAGAAGAAAAACAGGCAACTGGCACTGTGGCAACTTGTTAATAGGTTAGTACCAGAAAACATATAAAAACACCTCAAAGTGTAGACAAACCAAAGCAAAGTTGATACTAAACAAGCATGGAGCATCAAAAATTATAGATACGTTTCCGACGTATCAAGCATCCCCAAGTATAACTCCTGCTTGTCCTCGAGTAGGTAAGTGATAAAAGAATAATTTTTGAGGTGACATGCACCATTAAACCCAAGATCAAACCATTTGCAAGCATTGAAAGCTGGGATCAAAGAACTCTAAACATGTTCATGAAAGAAGGAGTTCTAACAATAAGACATAGTAACTATGCATGCAACATGAAAGGCTACAAACAAAGATCATGAATAACATGCATTGAAAAACGTTTGTTTGTTTCACATACAGAAAACATGGCATAGTGGCATTCAGCTTTCCCTCATAGAGTAGCAAATAGATGCATAGGACACCTTCAAAGTTCATAAGAGTGACTAGATACAAGTAGCACAAGAACAAGTAATATCAGCAATATGCATCAATCAATAAGTTTTGGGACACTACACATAGAACTAAGAATGACAACTATGCTCTCTTAATTGTGCCTAAAGGTAGAATGTGGAGACTCAATATAATAGTGGAAGAAAGTCCATTCACAAAGGGAAGCAGAGATTTCAAGTTTCAAAAAGAGCTTCCAAAAATAATGGTACTGGTTAGCTTTCAGCCCTTATTGCCCCTATCATAAGCATCTTGAAATGATTAAGGTTAAAGTGAACAAACTATGGAGTATATGCTTGACAAAGTATAAGTTGGCAATCTCATGTCCCTTGAATACGAGGGCCACACCTCATGCTACTCAACTTCAACCACTTATAAGTTCTTGTCATAGTAAGTACATGTGTATCATAGAGAACCGCCAACGGGGTACCCCTTGCACATGGTACAGGAGCTATCCCATAACCAAAATGACAAGGCAACCAGACAATGAGCATCTGAGCGATCTTTTTATTTACTATGTGCATAGCTTTTTATTGAGGATGCTTCACAGATTGCTCATTATGGTGATGCTGCAAGTTTCCACCATGATTAGGCATGGCTTAGGCTAGCGGCCCAGGCGTTTCTATAACACAAAATACATAACTCCATGGACTTACAATCTTCCTCTTTATTTCACACCGGCAACATCCATAGACAAAAGAGCATGATATCAACTGTGTATAAAGTACAAGTGCAATGTTGAAAACGTTCCCCGTGACAGCATGGCTCTCCTAATTCCAACATATAAGTGCAAGCATACAACTTAGATGACACAATGGTTCAAGTTTATTAGGGGCAAGGAATATAAAGTGTGCCATCAAGTTCCTGAGGGCTTTAATCACTAAGTTTTCACATAACAAAATACTTTTTAATTAGAAGATAGCTGAAAACAAGAATATACTTGGAATGCTGTAACACACCATGCATAGGAGTTTATAGTGGACACTTTGGAATAACTTGGTTTCTTGGAAGTTGGAAGCATGAGTAGAGCTTACTCATACAAGTGGAGGCTAGCAAAAGACTGGGAGCGACCAACTAAGAGAGCAATAATGGCCATAATCATGCAGAGCGACAAAACATTACTAATCAAAGCATAG
Organism: Avena sativa; assembly: GCA_916181665.1. Classification (NCBI taxonomy): domain Eukaryota; kingdom Viridiplantae; phylum Streptophyta; class Magnoliopsida; order Poales; family Poaceae; genus Avena; species Avena sativa. The sequence continues at coordinate 137,315,056 of OV702295.1, forward strand.
AGTGGTACTACAAGTCAAGGACTAAATGATCATAGCGGCTATGGTGACTTGTTCATAGTCATAACATGGTGTGAGAATGTGCCAAGTCAACCCAAACAAAGCATCAAAGGAGAATACCACAATACTATGCTTTTGTATGCTAAAACAACGCATGATTTTTTCAAGGCACACTAAGCAATCACAATTGTTTGTAACAAGACATGATACATCAATAATCACTAAGCATAAGGTCAAAACAACACCTAGAATGTCATGCTAAAGTCTAAGTCACAGTCAATGCAAGCTCCTCTTGCACTTTCAAGCAAGAAGTTTCTACTCCTTTCCAACACCAATCGACTTATTTGAAAAAACACAGCAAGAACGGGGGTCCAAACTACTTTATTCAAGCAAACTAAACAACTAATAAAAGCAAACTAAAACTAATACGCTGCAAGAACAACACAACAGTGCATGAAACAATAAAAACGAAGTGTCTAGAAAGACATGAGCTTTTTATTGATGAAGAAGGGGATGCCTTGGGCATCCCCAAGCTTTGATGCTTGAACCTCTTGGATATTTCTTGGGGTGACACCAAGGTGGCATCCCCAATCTTGAGCTTTTGTCCATTCTTCATCTTATTACATCATTCTCTCTCTACACCTGAAATTTTTCCTTCATACAAAACTTCACACAATCTTCACTAGCAACATTAGTATATTCAAAAGATAATAGACCTTTAGGTTTAGCTTTAGAACAAAAAACTTTCACTAAAAACACAAGATACTGTAGAAAATCCTTCAAAAGGCTCAAAAAGAGAACTCAAAAAGGAATCAATAAGAAGCAAATGCAAATAATGGCAGAAATCTGTCAAAACAGACTAGAAGGTAGAAACCGATTTTTTAGAAAATCTTCTGTTGCTCAATAAAAAAGTGTTGAACTAACGAAAGTTAGATAACATACTGGGGGATTTATTCGTAAATTTTCAGCTCAATCCTACTTACAGAGACTCCTCAAGAATGTTTATAGTGCAGGACAGAAATCTGTTTCAGGACAGCAACTCACCAAATCTTACTTTCCTCTCATTAGAGGTCATTCTTGGCACAAAAAGCAAACAAAAAGGATAAGGAGAGGTCATTACTGAAGTAATAACTTCCAATACTTAAGGAAACTCTTGGGTTATATCCCAACAAGTACTTTTCTTTAATGCATTTAAGTTAGGCATGAGAGTTTGAGAAGATGCTCACATAAGAAATATGAATTGAAGTAAAAGAGAGCATCAAGAAGCAAATTCAAAACACATTTAAGTCTAACCCACTTCCTATGTATTGGAATCTTATAAGAAAATAAATCAAAGAAGCACAAAGCAACAAGCATAGGAAAGCAAAACAAGTGCAACTTCAAGATTTTCAACATAAAGAGGGGAAACATAATATTGCTGAGATAAATAAGACCATGTTTCCCTCTCTCATAATAACTTTCAGTAGCATCATGAATAAACTCACCAATATAACTATCACATAAAACATGCTTTTCATGATCTAAAAACACATAATTTTTATCAAGCTCAAAAATAGTGGTATTAAAACCTTCAAACCCACTTTTAACAATTTTATAATAAGGTGACTGATCATTCAATATAGGACCATCATCTAGAGCTTTATCATAAACATTTTCTAATAAAAACTCCTTAATACCATGCATTTCGAAGTTAGGCACAAATATAGGATTATCATAGATAACAGGAGCAAAACTATTATCACAAGTTTTACCTATAGTAGATATTTAAAAAGAATCTAGAGGAACATAACATTCATCCTCCTTTGGTTCATCACTCTCCTCCTCTTTTTCATCGAATGAGCTTTCAGGTTCAGCAATTTATTCTTCCATAGGATCCTGCAAGGCATTATTCTCTTCCATTTGTGGAAAGCATCTATTAAAATATTCAAGAATATAGCCATTTTCTTCCTTGTAATTGTCAAAGAAAAATTTAAGTATCTCATCAACCTCATATTCATAAGGTGCATCATCAGTATTTTCAAACAAACTGGCAAGTTCAAATGCACCCTTGAAGGCAATAAATTCTTCAATTTGTTCCACATCATAAAAGTCATAATTTCCTTTAACATAAGAACATATGGTAACATTATCATTATACTCACATTAAAAAGGTAGGTGTTTATACCTCCTATAGCAACAAGATTTATCAAAGCAATAAGTAACATTATAAGTATAGCACACCTCTCTAGCAATAGTATTCAATTTATCATTTTTTCCCATAAGGGTTTCCCTTTTTGTGACAAACGGTGTTCCTTATAAAAATACTTTTGTTCTTCCGTGAACCCACCTTGCCAATAAGAACTAGTTTCAAAGAAACCATCCATTGATAGAAAGCATGAGTGGGCAAGGCAATAACAGACCAGCAACTAGAGTAGGAACTAATTTTTTGTATGTTTTTGATAAGAGAAAGCAAACCAAACTAAACTATTTTTTGGAGTTTTTGATAAAAATAGGCAAACAAAACCAAGCAGAAGAAACTAAGCAAACCAAAAACAAAGTAAAGAGAAAGGTTGAGGAGGACTCCCCTTGTGAAGATGTCCTTAGCCTCCCCGGCAACGGCACCAGAAAAGCTTGATGACGGCCACACTATTGACGTGGAACGCTTCATTGGAAACCCCAAGAGCAAGGTGTGAAGAGCACAACAGCAAGTCTTCCCTCAGTATGAAACCGAGGTTATCGAACCAGTAGGAGGAAGGAAACGTCTCAAAGGTGTTGCAAGCAACGTGGAAACCTGCACAACACAAACTCAAGACTTTGCCCCAACGAATAGTGAGGTTGTCAAGCTCACCAGTTTGTTGTAACAAAGGATTAAATGTACAGTGTGGAAGGTGATGGTGGTTTGCAGCAAGTAAATAGGTAACAGTGGAAGACGTATCAATGGTAAAGATTGGAGCGGGGTCCATAGTTCACTAGAGGTGCTCTCCTTAGATAAACAAACATGGCATGAAGGGTAAACAAATTACAGCACGGCAATTGACAGGACTGAGCAAGGAATAACAATGCAATACTAGAAAAAAATATCCTATGAGATTCGATTGGGCAATAAAACAATATACATAGACTTCCATCCAACTGCATCTATGACTAGAAGTCCACCTTTGGGTTATCATCCGAACCCCCTCCAGTATTAAGTTGCAAGCAACAGACAACTGCTTTAAGCAAAGTGTGTAAGGTAAACAATCCACTTGTTCCATGAACAAGAGACCGTTGTTTTCTCCCTAGTGGCAATAGCACATCTACAACCGAAGAGATTTATGTCACTTCCCTTGGAAACTAGAGGCATGAACCCACTATCGAGCATAAATACCCCCTCTTGGAGTCACTAGCAACTACTTGGCCAAGATAGCTACTAACAACGGAGAGCATGCAAGATCACAAACAACACAGACATGATATAATCAAATAGACAAAACCATTAATCAATTTGACATAGTAATCTCAATATCCATCGGATCCCCGCAAACACAACATTCATGATTACAAATAGATTAGATCTTGATCATGAACGGAGCTCACAAGATCTATATATGAAAGCACAAGGAGGAGATACAACCATCTAGCTACTACATGGACCCGTAGTCCAAGGTGGAACTACTCACGCTTCATACCGGAGGCTGGCATGATGAAGAAGAAGGCCTCCGGGATGATCTCCCATCTGGCAGGGTGTCGGGAAGAGCTTCATATCCCCCCCATCTTGGGATGATGGTGGCGGCGGCTACAGACGGTTTCGTGGAATTTTGATCGGGTGCCTAGGGTTTTTGCATCGGGGGCTTCTCCGACCAGAAGGCCCACCAGGGCGGCTGCACCCCCCCAGGCATGGGGTGGGCCCACCGATGTGGCCAGGGGGTGTCCCTCTGGTGGGTCTCCTCCGGCTTCGTGTTCCCCACGGTAAAATATTGACTTTGGCTTTTCTCCCGTCCAATTCCGAGAATATTGATTTTCTGCCTTTCTGGAACCAAAAACAGAAGAAAACAGGCAACTGGCACTGTGGCAACTTGTTAAAAGGTTAGTACCAGAAAACATATAAAAACACTGTAGACAAAGCAAAGCAAAGTTGATACTAAATAAGCATGGAGCATCAAAAGTTATAGATACGTTTCTGACGTATCAAGGTGCCTATACTAGGGTGTGTAATTGAAAGGTTAGGATTGATTATCCCCATACTAAGTATGATGATTCAGGGTTGTCCCTGAAGGATGTATCGAATGTTGTGGTGAAAGTGTACCACCTCTGCAGAGTGTCAAACTATTCTAATAGTCGCGCCCACGGTCATAAACAGTTGGAGTGGCCATACTGTTCCATTGTCAGATGTTTTCAAAATGACTTGTGAAATGAGCTATGACTTTGACTTGACCACAACAGGGTTGTGAACATGAAAACTAAGTTCCTACTTAGGTGTTGTAGAACATTAAACTAGTTTTATTTACTTCTGAACTCAGTATGAAATAAATTTGGCTTTTTGCAAATAAACCTAGAGCTTAGGATTCCTACTCGCACTACTTTACTTGTTAGTGATAGTTTGCGGGTACTTAAAGAGTACTCATGTCTTTGTCCCTGGATATTCCCATGGCCAGACTATGAGGAGGACTACCAGGATGATGGACAGCAGGAGGTCTATGACAACTAGGATCATCTCCCATCGTCGGCATTTCCTGTGACCCTGAAGATGAAGCCCCGCTACGTTTAATTTCTGTTGTGTTGATTGTATTAAGACTGGATCATGAGATATTTTATTTGTAAGACCTTTATTATGTTTTGTAATGGATGATGTACTGTGGTACTAATTCTGTTATGTCTCACAAAAATGGTAATCCTGGGATTGCGAGGTATGGCATAATAGGCATCTGGGATTAAAAATCTGGGTGTTGACACAAGATGATCACAAGATTGCTCCAAACATTGTGTAGTTGGTACCTCTGTACTGTACTCGCTAGGTGTTTGATCAAATGGACGCAAGAGAAAAACATTTGAATTTTCAAATTATTTTTAGTGTGCTGGATGATACTAAGCTTGAGAGTCTCTGGTTGCAAGGATTGGTCAATTGGATAAAGTTTGGATGGTTTTTTAAAAGTGGCCATCTTGATGCCTATGATAGATTCAATTTGGAAATGTCCTCTAAAAGAATTTGAATTTGTTCTGGTAAGTTTTGAAAGTTCACTTGTGTTCATTGTTACTTGGTATATCAAGGTGAGAAAAGAAATGGAATTGTTTCTGTTTAAAATGATTTACTAGAGATGCTCAAAATGAGCTAAGTGTTAACTTTGGCAAAAATGACCATTAGGTCATATGCTTCACCATTTGATTTTATTTTGATTTGGTTTGGATTTGACCTTGATGATATTACTTTGATCCTTAAACTAAACTTGTCATTTACAACAAACAAATCATGGCATATCATGCATTCACAATCATTCATAAACTCACACTTCCATTTATAGTTTTAAAATTAAAAGCTTTTGTTAACCCTAATTTTGGTTGCCTGGAAATTGATATCTTCATTTCATAATTTTTGAGGTGTTACACCTTGCTGGCTTGTGCGCGTGTGGCCTAGCTTAGCTCTAATGGACCACACGTCAGCAGTAGTGGGTCTTTTTCCTCTGGGTACCAAAAGTCCCTGCCTTAGCTAAATTCAAATTTCAAACTGAATTTGTATTTTGTTTAAATGCAAACAAATTCATAACAATTAAAAGGATTCGATTTGACTAAAACTTTAATACGAAATGTGTTTAGTTTTTCAATATGAATTCAGTTGTAACTTCAAAACTTCTCAAAACTGTTTCAAACCAATCAAACTAATAACATTTGACCACATATAAGGTAAAATGATTTAAATATTGTTTTAAATTGGTAAATCCAAATATTAATTATAATGTATGTTTTTTAATCAGAAAAATGTGGGGAATATGTATATGCTATCTAAAGTATCATTTGCACAATTTAATATTTCGAAATGATTTAATTGCTAATAAATGCCATTTCTTAATAAGTGAATAACTTTTATTCCGTAACTCCGAATTTGACAAATGATATGTCTAAATAGATTAGATCGATGAGCCTGTTCCAACTATGCACTCCATGATATGAATTATAGCATGAATCATGTAAATATTAAATATCCAGCAAGGTTTATGGAAGCAAAACATGACTAAAACCTTAATAAAATGCTTTATTCTTGTACCCCACACCTCATCCTTGCCATGCTATATTATATCATGCAATTGTGCATCATTCCATCATGGAATCCCTTGTTTTATTGTTGCATATGATTTATATGATTGTGCAATGTATTTATTCGGCCCCTTGTGTGTTTGGTTTTATCCGGATAGACGCCGAGTAAGGAGAATATCAGGAGCCTCAGGAGTTTTACCTGGATCCAACTATCCTGCAACTGATCCTTCAAGCAAGCAATTCCCCATGCTTTCACTACATATAGTACCTATTGTATTTGTCTTATTCTTGCATCATAATTGCGTCATGAATTAAATTGAATACCAAGTATTGAATAGCCTTTACTTGTAAACCCCATTGAAGCTTGTTCCCTCAATCCTATGAGCCATTACTATAGGAGTTGTTTGAGTCATGCGAGTCATAGAATTGCATGTGTAGGTTTTGTGAGTGTCTTTAAAAAATAAGGTACCTAAACAATTGAATTGAGTAGTAATGGGATAATTAATAAAAGAGGTACTGGTGGGCAATATCTGCTATTTGGTTCTTTATACTCACTTGTGTCCCGTAGGACCCCGAGTACTTGATACATGTTCCTTTACTATCGCACTATCCGCATGTGGGACCATGAATCCCTTAGTCTTAGCTTGAGTCACATCTAATTTCTTGGGGTCACAAACTAGTTTTGGGCATTATTACTATCCTGTACTTATGCCATGCTATTGCTTTATTTACTATTGTTGCTCGAGGAGCGTTTACTACTGTACTATTTAGGATTTGTGCTATGTTTACGCGGTATCAACAAGCCTAGTCACATTTTGGGTTCCCAGTCGTTTATAGTCGTTGACATAAACCATTGGTCCATCTCGGAGCCGGCCAACTTTGTTGCGGGGCGCTTAGTGGGGAGGCCCCCTAAAATCATCTATGAATCCTGCGAATGCTTTGTCGTGATGCCTCGTTGGGTTTTCATTTGGTTTTTCCAAGGTTGATCATGCGTGTGTTGCTATTTGTGCGACCCTATAGGGTAAATCTTTTTGAAAGCCATGTCTGCAGTTATGGACGACTTGGACCACAGTTTCTCGATCATAGACAAGCATAACTAAAGTACTGCTTTTAAATTGACTAAAACTTGACTAGTAATAGTACAATATTCATGGAATGTTTAATAAAACTACCAACGGATGGATATTCTTCCACATTCTCGTTCGAGAAATAGGAAGGAGGGTGAGCGATGTTTACTTATGTTGATATATATCTATTGGGTATTTCACTGTCGTTTAATTAACGAGCGTCCGTCTATCAGTGTTTAGGCGGATATTGTAGTGTGTCTCTATAGAACTTCTATGATTTATTTTTGCTACAATTACATCACCCTTAGGTTGTTCCCTTTAGATGCACAAAGACTTGCTGAGCCTCCTAGGGTCTCACCCGATAAATATTGTTTAGATGGACAGGTATATCCGCAAGAAGGTTACTGGGTCAAGGAGACCGATGATGGTGGCAACGACCATCAGGTGTAGAGATTCCGGGGCATGGAGATCTTGAGATCATGTGGGTGGGATGTGCTTATTTTTAGGATGTATTATGCCAATTTTCTTCTTATCCGTACTCGGATCTTGTCTTCCGCTTCCGCTTGATACTCTGATGTATGATGTTTGAGGATGTATCCTAAACTATTATCTCTATCTAGGATATTTGGATCTTGTCGTATGGTGTTGAAGATTTCTATTTCTTCTAGATGGTCTCTCTCTAATGTACTTTTGTATGTCGTGGACATACACACTTATGTATGTCTGTTTGCATGCCTATTGACTATGTCGCTCGTACTTGTCATGATGTTCTTGCAAACTAGATAGGGTGGTTGGCTGGTACCATGCCCTGTTCTGCTCAGACGGTACCTACACGTGGGTGGACCTTGGGCCTCCTTGGTAGGACACCTTATGCACTTTGTATTCATTCCTGGATTTTTACTTAAGAGTGTAGTGTCTAAGGTATTACACCAGCCCCTGGTGCACCATCGACGCCCACGTTCGACCTGCCGCCGCAAGACCTCGTTGTGGATGACCTTTTGTCGTCCTAGGTAAGACCCAGGAGCACCGTCGGCTTTGCCTTTGTCTCCTAGATCTTCCCAGACACACGACTCATGTAGCCGCACGCCAGAACGCCACCGGAGGTGAACCTTGATCCCTGTGCACCACCAACGACGTGGCGCCCTTCCATTGGTTGGGTCTAGCCAAGTCAGCGCCACGTCAGGTCAGCGTAAATGGTCAAACATTTGACCATGTGACCCGCAAGTATAGATCTGTACCATCCAATCCTCTTTAAATCTGACTGCTCATATTCAACATGTTACTGAAAGGGTACTGTCTAAAAGCGCCATATGTCCTATTTATATCTATTTTTGTTTAAAATGATTCAAAATTGAGAGAATCTTGTAAAATCCATAAATTAAGTTTTGTAAGTTCAAAAATTATGGATTTTATGTATATGGAATCCTTGAAACAAGAAGAACACACTGAAAATATGAGCTTTGACTAGGTATTAGTAGTTCATTTTCAAATGCATGACTTGGATTATTTGATCACCTAAGGATAATAAGATTGATTATAGAGAAGAAGTTGCAAATATATTAATCCTATATATAAGTAAATCATACTGATCAACATACTTAAATTAACACTGAACCAAAGGTTCATAGAAAGCAAGTAAACAATATAGAAAGTATGACAAAATCATGCTTAAGACTACAAGATAGAGTTACTATAAAAGTAGCTAAAATTTTGAGTAACCAACTAACATAAGTAATTAAAGGTACACACCTAAACCTAAGCAAGGTAGTTCAGTTGTGGATTTTGGCTACACTAATCACAACAACACCATTATCACACTAACACTACTACTTACTGTAAGACAAACATCAAAACTGACAGATAACATTAAGAAAGTGAGTCAAGTAGCAATTAGAGTGTATTGTTCATGGAATTGTAATGATCAGCACCACAATGACACAGTAACTAATAGACTAAGAAAATTAACAGACTTGATCATTATTAACCACTAGCCAAAACCTAAAACAGTTAACAAGGACGTGTTTACTAAAACTACAATGAAGACGGAGTTAATCAAAACATATAGCAGCACGCAAACCTAGAATTAGTAGAGTAATTACTAGCCTAAGATTAATAGAGAAGCTACTATAAGTTTCCAGAGACAACTAGAAATCCTAGAATCCATTAATAGAGCTAGAGAAGAAATCCTAGAACTGAGTAGCAGTAGAATTAGTTGTAGAAGAGGAAGAAGTAAAGAGAGAGGGGGAGAAGATGAGATCCTACCTTTGGCCAAAAAGGGAGTCGAGCTCGCCGATGATGGAGAGTAGAACGACGAGCACCACAGGAAACACAAGGAGAACACAGGAGAGAGAACTCGACCTACACGAGCTAGTAGCGCCTGGGGAAGATGCCACGAAGTGCGTCGATACCATCTCGATGACAAGACAATGCCAGACGAGCACTAGAGCACGGCGGCGCCACACCACCAAAACCCTAGGGTTAGAGTTATGGTAGCACGATACCACGAGAGGGGCAGATAGATGAATCTAATCGATGGAAATATAGAGCAAAGTGAGGTGAATCGATTGTTGGCTATGGTGGCAGCGGAGGAAGCCAAGAGCGGCTGTAATCTAGCAGCGCAAGGGTCGTGAGCGCAATCGTCAGAGGAGACACGGGGGGAGAGAGAGACAGCGAGTGAGTGTGTGGGCCTGTTCGGTCCCACTGAACTGTTTAGCCTGGTTTTGATCACTTGAGTCTGAATAGTCGGCCTAGGGGCATTCTAGCCTTTTCACTTTTTCTCTAATAGGATAATTGACAAAAACTACCCTAGGCATTTTCTAAAAATAAATAAAAATAGTTCCAAATATGGAAACTATGAGGATTCCAAATCTTATTTTTTGGAATTATTTAATATGTTTTTATAGGACCAAAATTCTAAGTAAGTAAATTAACTTAATAAAATATTCTAAAAATGAGTAAAAAATACTCAAAAATTCTATCAAGTCTAAATACACCCTCCATTTCAAAATATAAGATGTTTTAGCTTTTGTTATGTGAATGTATTTAGACATCTTTTAGTATGTAAGTTCACTCCGAAACTACAAACTAAAAGATGTCTAGATACATTCACTTCATAAAAGCTAAAACATTATGGAATGGAGGGGGTAATATTCTTTAAAAATAAGGGAATATTATTTCAAATCCAAGAGTTCACAAAAGTGAATTTTAGTGGAATTAATCTATACAGATATATGAAAATTCAAAAGGGAAATTTAAATAAAAACCCTAAAAAGAGGGAAATTCATCAAAAATCACAATAAAAATCAAATCAAAAAGGATTTATAAGCAATAACATGAAATCATTGCACGACATATAGTTTCATTAAAAGCATATTGGTTTTTAAAATATTGTCTTTATCGAACAATGATTGCTTTTTACAAAACCCGAGGTCAAGGGTCAACTCTGAAAGAACATTTCATGATCTCTAGTATTTTGTGTGTTAGATAAGAATACCAAGGATTATTTAATGTGTGTTGAAGTGCTGCAGATCTTAACAATGTCAAAAGGAGCCTCAAAGTGTTTTTGGGGGGCGGACAATCCGCCCCTGCCAGGGGCTGGATAATCTGCCCCTCCCCTAAACACAAAGGGCGCAAGGGCACGACTCTCTGTGTGGGGGCGGAATATCTGTCAGATTGTCCAGCCAGGGCCAGAGTTTTTGCCCAGGCCGGATAATCAGCCCCTCAAGGGGCCCGGATAATCCCCCCCTAGGTTTTTTGCAAAGAGTGCCACGACGTGGCTCTCGGTGAGGGGGGCGGAGTTTCCCCTAGACTTTCCGGCCCTGGGGTGTATTTTTCCCCAGGGCGGATAGTCCGCCCCTTGAGGGGGGCGGATACTCCGCACCTCGAGGTTTTTCTCCAAGACGAGCTTGGCACGGCTCTCTGTGTGGGGGGCAGTTTTTTCCCCGGACTTTCCGGCTATAGGGCGGATAGTCCGCCCCTAGTGGGGCGGATAATCTGCCCCCAAAATGCTCCAACGTCCAGTTCTAGGCAGAGGGTATTTAAACCCATCTCCCCCCTCCTGCCAGGACTCTTGGTTCATTCGGAAAATACAAGATCTGCTCCTCAAGTTCCATCCAAGAGATCTCCACCTTACCCAAAGGCCTCGTTCTTTGGGGAATCGAAGGAGGAGGGCTCGATCTTCATCAAACAGCAATCAAGCGCTTCACCTCCTCTCCATTCATTTGGAGAAGCCTCGATCTAGTATTTCTTGCAAATATCTAGATCCTTGTTTTGACTATTTTGATAATCCTTGTTCTTGTGATAGCTTGTTGTTATTACGGGAGCCTCCAATTTGGTTGTGGATGTGTGCCCCGCTAGAGTTGTAAAGGCACCGGTTCCCGCCTCGAAGGGTACCAATAGTGGAGAGGTGGATCAGACCTGTCGTGGCGAGATCCATCGGAGAATAGGGTGAGGCCTATTATGGCGTGGTGGTCTTAGAACCGCCCACCCCTCCAACGCAAACATACTTCCCTTAATAAGAAAGGAATTGCGGTAAAACAAATCCCTGTGTCTCCGCATTCTCCACTATGTTTCCTCGCTCCTCTCTTTACGTGTTTAGTAGATAGGTTTGCATATAGAGAAATTCTCTTAGTTGAATATCTAGAGAATTTACTTTTGTGTCAAGCCTAAAATTGAAAAAGAACTAAAAATTGAGTAGCACCTATTCACCCTCCCCCCCCCCTCTAGGTTCCCATACGATGCATTTCAAACTCGAACCTTCAAACTACATTATCTCGTAGTTATGAGGCAAGTTTAACCTTGCATAGAATTGTAAAATTCAAACTTGCACAACTCTTGCAAGTTATATTTAGTAAATAATTTTCCAAAAGCATCACAAATGTTTCTACAAAAGAAAATATTGTTTTATGAATGTAATGATTGAATAGTAGGTAGATGGAAACCACAATTCGAGATATTGTGGGAACCGATTCCATTGTACCAAGAGAAAACTTAGGAGTAAGTAACAACTGTAGTCAGTTATTTCAAGGCGTTGTACAAACCGCGTTGACCTGGGACGAGCGAGTCAAAAGTTTTGCTTTGTTTCGTGTAACTTCAGATGACTAAGTTGGATTGTATTCCCCGAGAGAAATTGTAGTAGGTGGGAGATTTTAACATCCCCATCTTATACTGCAAGATGAAAACTTTAGTATCTCCAAAAGGATACCATTTGAATAGCGGTCATTGACCGAGTTTAGTGCCAAGGAAGGAATACAGAATAGAGTAGGGCTCGACATGACTTGGAGAAACTTGGTAACATGCCACACATCTAAGGAAGTGTGTTATGGCAATAAGGCCAGGGATGTTTGTGGAAAAAGTAGCGCACTTCTTGAGAGTGTATAAAATGTGCCATGATACTCCTTATCCAAGCAATCAATTGCGAACACAACATGGAAAGGAAATTAAGAAAGTTCGAACGAGTCGTGAAAACTGACAGACATAGTTTTTCTATATTAAAAATAACGTTTGATAAAAAACCAGTTTGAAAACCAAAACAAGAACCTGGACGTTCAATCCACGGTTATGACCAACTATTATAGAATCTGCTAAGTACACTCGTACTCAAATTATATTCTCAATCATTTCTAGACTATGAGAATATCGAGACAAAGGAGAGTAGTATAAGTAGTGACGACGGAAAGGTCTATTACGAGAAACTAGATATTTCTGGAGGCATTAAAGGAGTAGACCTATGGAGTAGAACCTGAAGACATGGAACCAGAAAAATAGTCGTTAGGATAGTATTGATGAGCCGAGCAACATAGATTTACCTAAAATAAGTTGCTAATCTCCAGTGGCATTTCATCTAGTGATGCCATCGCTACTAATGCCACTAGTGATGCCATCGCTACTATAATTAGTTAGTCTGAACTTCAATATTTAAAGAAGTCCTCAATAAACCGATGAGGATTTCGAAACTTTTATACAATTTTGTTTAAATATTATGAACATGTAAAAGTTGCGGATCTTTTCTATTGTATCACACTAAGAAGGGATGTGATATTTGCAAAATGACTTGCACACTACAACCTGTAGCGGTGTGCTAGGTCATCACGATTGGTCTTTCTTAGCAAGGTGAAAAAACATGCATGTAACCAAACAAGAGCAAATCTTTCTTAGCAAGGTGAAAAATTGGACATATAGGCTACCAAACACACATATTGCAACATGGTCCAGCCCACCAGCAAGCTCCCGTAGGATAACACGCCCACATCCATATTCTTTTTTTTTGAATAACAGCAGGAGAACTGCTATGTTCATTGTGTTAGGATAAAAAGTTTACAGAAAAAAGAATTGACGAAATGATGCCAATTCTGCAAAAAATTATAAGGAGCATTTATCCGGGATCAAAAGGTGCACCACCATCCCGGAGAACTAGAGGTAGAGATGCCCTGCCATCCTCCAAGCAATTGCCTCTTCTCTTATTCTAGCTAAAAGGCCAGATTAATTCATCTCTTCTCTTTGGAAAATTTTTCTATTCTCCTTCCAGATCTCCCAACAAATTAGGTTTGCTGCAGAAAATGTTGATTTCTTTGTATCCTTCGACTGTCCATTGAACAGATTCATGTACCAGCCTTGTATAGACTGCTCACTTGATTTCCACGCTTGTGGATTTAATTGATGTAGCCCAAAGTAGTTCCCCATGTTCACATATTTGATGGGAGTAGTGGCATTCCGAAAAATGAATTGTTCTTCCATTGCCTAAGGAGAAGTTTATCTGCCGTCAGTATATTATCAATCATAAGTGTCCAGATAAAGAATTTGCACCTCGCAGCTGTCCAACCTTTCCACATAGTTCTTATGCAGTTTGTGCTGATAGCTGGTATGCCGAGCTGGCCGAGTATATTTCCTGCTTGCCAAAGCGCCAAGTGATCTTGTCCTCTCCTTCCGACAGATGTACATAGTCCAATAATTCAGTTAACTTGATGAGTTGTGGTAGAAGGTCTGCGGTAAGGTTGAAACGGAGATCCTGCATCCATTTCATATTACAGAGGGCCTCTTTGAGTATCTATTTTTCCGCACGGATATTTTATAAAGATTTGGTGCGACCACGTGTGGGGCCAAATCATTTAGCCAACGACCAGTCTAGAAAATCGCCGTTTGGCCATTCCCAATCTCTATTTTGGTTGCTGCCACGAAAATTGCTTTCTCCTTGTTGTTGCAAGGCGGCACCATTCGACTCCATGGTTTGTGCGGCGATGTCCAATTTTGCCACAACCACCTTAGTCACAGCGCTTTGCCGAAGAAGTCGAGGCGATGTACCCCTAGCCCACCAAGCTTTTTAGGCCGGCAGACGATGGCCTGGCTCACTCTACATTTGCCGCCACCATATTGGTCGTCTCCGGCCCATAACCAAGTTGTGCTTGTCGAACTCCTTGCGTACCCAGGCAGGCGTATCATTGATGGTCATCAAGTACACAACTAAGGACGTTAAAACCAGGTATATCATTGATGGTCATCAAGTACACAGCTAAGGACATTAGAGCCGAGTTTAACATTTTAAGTCTTCTCGCTTTACTCATCATTCTGGCCTTTCATGTGGCAAGGTACCTATCCACCTTGTCAAGCAACGTCTGCCAGTCCACTTTCCTTAACCTCTTTACAGAGAGGGACATGCCAAGATACATATAAGGAAATTGTGAAACTGGAATTCCCTCCACAGGGCTAGTACTTAGTAATACAATTGGGTCAATATTAGGGTATAGTTTAAGAAAATGAACTAACTTAAGTTTTACTATGAAATCATAATTTTGAAAAGGTTAGTTTTTTTAACTAAAGAAGGTAAAAGTACCCTAATGATAACCCATTGAATCTTTGTTGATACTACAATATGCACGAACCAAACAAGTTGCACCTTTTTCTTCTTTTTGTTTACTTAGGGTATTTGAGGGAATGTAAGCGAATTATTTCGTTTTCCTAATAGGTCGTTTACTACGCCGGGTTTGGATGGGATAATCCCGGAATATCCCATAAATTCTTTTCACACTAGTGTATTTTTGGCTAGATTAAAAACTCTATCATGGTAAAGTATTTTTGGAAAAGGGTATTTAAGGGGATTGGAAAGTATTAGGTGAACACCAAATCCCCACATATCCCCATATCTTTTGGGGATAAAAATACCGAAGAAGTAAACACGCCCTTAGTGTGTGAATACAGATGAAAAGAAGTAAACTCTGCCAGCAAAACACTCATATGAAGTGTAGCAGTAACTTCAAATACTAGTTACGTACAGAATTTTTCAGAAAGAATCCTACACAAGATCTACAGGTAGAAAAACTACTGGTTGTCCGGAAACAACTGACACATCCCGAGACACCAGTAGCTGGTTCCAAGGGAGAACTGCCTCAGGGCACACAAGCCATGAGACAACACATGTGTAGATATTTACCAGTGTCGTTAACCTTGTCATTTCAAAGCATCCAACATCCTCACATCATGCTTCTTGCGCCTACATCGGTGATGACTCTTCTGCTCCCCAAAATTATTGTCACCAACAATGGCCATCTTATCCATATCCGCGATGCAATCTGCAACGAAATAGAAAAAAAAGTAGTGAGTAACACAGATTTTAGAGTAACAGGATATAAAACTCCCTCTGTCCCAAAATAAGTTGCTTGCATTTGTCTAGATTTGCATGTACCTAGACCTGATTTAGTATATGATACATGTGATAAAGTCAAATCACTTATTTCAAGACGGAGGGAGTACACAGAATATGCACAAATGCAATACAGCGTTTCAAAGATAGCTAGCCGCAAGGGCACCAACACAAGAACCATAAATTAGAATCAACATCACATTAACATAACATCACCCCTTTTAGCACTAACGATCATTTCCAGTCAATTAATCTATAGCAGAAACAAAGAGACTCATCCCACATGCAGGAGGGTGAAAATTTCAGATAGACTGCATATACAGTGACTAGTGGTCTGAAAGAATTTTGAAGTGGAAAATCCTAGAGGACAATTGTGCATTTGTGCTCTAACTGAAGGTTTCCGTTTTCACTGGAGGACAACTGAAGATTTCCAAAACTGCCAACATGGTCAACAAAATTTTAGAAGTAACCAAATACCCCCTCCGTCCAGAAATAACCGACTTGGGTTTGTCTAGATTCGAATGTATCTATACACTAAAATGCGTCTAGATACATTTGAATCTAGACAAAACCAAGTCAGTTATTTCTGGACGGAGGGGGTATAATAAAATTAATATCACATGCATATGCCATTGTCAAATGTCACTCTTTCAACTATCCTATTACAGCGACTCTTAAGTGCAAACCATGCTAGCAAGTTTGAATATACTCCTTCCAATCCAAATTAATGGCCTCAGATTTGTCGGACAAATCTGAGGCCATTAATTTGGATCGGAGGGAGGCACCTTTGGAATATAGGAGTCTCAAAGGAAGAACTTACAGGTTACAGCTTACATATTACACGTTTGGAACCGTGCTAGAAAATTCATATATTCTAAACAGGGCTTACAGGTTACAGCTTCAGATTTCATTTCATTAGTGAAAATATATTACATGCAACTACATCATTTTTTCCAAAAATGATTTTCCATAGACCAATGAACTTCATATAAAAGTGGATTAACAACCAATGGTGACAAATGTCATTTTGATACCCAGCAAAAAAATGGACATTAAAATATTTCATTTATCTATTTTCTCCCTCAATCCGGAAATAAGTGACCTGGATATGTCTAGATTCGCATATATCTATACACTAAAACACATCTAGATACATGCGAATCTAGACAAATCCAAGTCACTTCTTTTCGGACGGAGGAAATATATATTTTAACCCCCATTGTTTTATCAATCTTGAGATGGTATTAAGCCTATTCCAAGTCACAATCTAAAACTACCAAACCAAGTGTATAATAAGTAGCAAAATAACCAAATTGAGATGTTAGTAAGGATTTGGAACCATAACAAGCCGAGTTTATTAAATTATATAAGTGGGCATAAGTTAAGAACCTATAAAGCATGATTATGCTTCCAGGAATCACATCCCATAAACATAATTAGGGTGGAAATTTTAGTATAAGCGGACAATGTTATCAAATGTATACAGGTTCAAGTTAGGTTCCATTAAAATTAGCGTAGAAACAGCAACATTTTGGAAAAAATTGCGTCATCAAGGAATAAATTATGTTATTCCATAGGGATTCGAAGTGGCTGAGCAGCCAAAATTTGTCTAGCACTCTATTGTGTGGTTCATTAAGGAACGAACCAAGCTGTTCACTAAAATAAATGGAATACATTTTCCAGTATAATTTACTCACAAACTGAACAAAGATAAATTTGAAAAGTAGATCCATTATCCTGGTGAAATATGAATAATCTCCATAAGTTAATTGATTTTTTTACACATGAGGCTTGACTCCTAAAATTCAATTGCAAACCAAAAGAAGGAAGAGTTTACTATTCCATTTGAAAGTTTCACTTGTGTTATGCAACACATAACTCTGAGAAATCCCTGGTGGAGATAACATAATTCAAGTTATTGCGAAATCCAACTTAAGGTTTGTTAGTTCCATATGAAAATTGTTGACCTTACAAGATACAATATTTTTAGCATTAGCTTACAAGATACATAACTATATAAGAACCATGCATCGCAAAATGACTTTACTCTAATGCATGAATTCTAATGGTCAATTATTGTAGCTATCAACACAATCCGGGCTATAATTTACCCTATTTCTTACAAGGCCAACAAAAATCCATGACACAATCAAGCAATTAATTAATCAACCAAACCACTAAAGTGTACAGCTAACCAAATACATGTTCACTAAAGGCAGTGTGACTCCATTAATTTGTTGCAACATTTACTCCAGCAATGACCTGCAACCAATCTAACATACAAATAAAATACCAACATTGATGCAACAATCATAAGTAAAATCTTTTTTTTACAGGAATCATAAGTAAAATCTACTTCTGATGAGAAAGAACATAGTTCGGATAGAAAGACTTGAGAAGCTCAAAGACCTAATCCCTTTACCCGAAGCAAGAAAATGTCCACTATAACCAAATCTCTATCCATTAAGTTGACAGAGCCTATGATAAGAAGATTCATTTTCACAATTGCACATGGTAATGATGCCAACAACTCAGAGCTATGAAGGGGAAAATAATAGGTAAAACAAATACTCCCTCCGTCCCAAACTATAAGATGTCTTTGCAAGATAAAACAGCTTGCCGAAACGTCTTATATTGTGCGCCGGAAGGAGTAGTATCTAAGAACTGAACTCAAGCACGTCCATCACCTCCGATCTCACCGCCCCAGAAGAACACCTGCTGCCTGCCATCCTCCTCCTCCTCGTCTATGTCATCCCCGTACCCAAGCTCCACATCCCCACGGTATCCAGGCTCGCTGCCGTAGCCAGATTCGGTCGCTGCTGTCTCCACCCCGGCAGCCGCACCACCAGCCCCTGATCCAGCCCCACCAAAGGGTGGCGAGGCGAAATCCGGCGCCATAGGAACGTCCCTCGCCCGCAACTCCCCAACATCCGATGCCCACATCTCCCCACTGGAATCCGTGGCACCACCGCCACCGGGACCGCACGTGACGTGGAAGTCGGAGCACGTGCCGGATCTCCGGCGGTCGCTACTGCGGCCAGAGACCGACCGCGAGACTCCTCCGCGGCGGCGGCGCTTGCGGAGCCCGAGCCACCGGAAGGATCCTCCGCTGCCACCGACGGAAGGGGGAGGGGTTGCGGCTTCTGCGGAGGCTCCATCGCCGAATTGGGCGGAGGGGGGGGCGGTGGAGCGATCGGAGAGGCATGGTTTCTTGTTGAAGGGGTACCAGGCAGCAACGGCGTCGGTGAGGACAAGGTGCGCCGGGTAGTGGCGGAACGGTGGCACGCGCGGTGTCATCGCCGGCGAATGGGGAGCATCGGGATTAGGGTTTGGGCTGGGGAGCGGGCATGGTTGTACTACTGCCGATCTCATTTGATGTCGGAATGGACAAATTACAAGGCAATAGCAAATATACTATTCCCTCGCTCCTACCTAAAATAGATGTCTCAAGTTTTCTAAAATTTAAATAAATGTATATAAAGATTCATCTAAATTTTAATAAATCTAAGACATCTAATTTTAATAAATCTAAGATATTTAATTGGAATTCCACTTTTATAAAAAAGACCAGTAGGTGTTTGTAATGTTTAGAGGAACAACTTTTTCAATAAAATAACCTTTGGCATGCTTGCATGCATTTCTTTGTATTCTTGTGATTGTTTTGTTGTTTTTGTGTTGCAGTTTTGAGTGTGTGCTTTTGCTTGATTGTATTATAGTGAACTTTGAGGAGTGTGACATTTGCAAGATCAAGGAGAGTACTTAAATATTCTACTACAAAGGCAAGTGATACTTTGGTCATCAAAAGTCCTATCTTTTCTATGTTGCATTAGTGATATTTTTATAGTGTGCATGATAGAACTATTATTTAAATTACTATGCTATGCAAATCCTATAGTATCTACCTTCGTAGTATTTCTTAAAGATAGGAGACATGGTAAGTTTAGAATGCTTAGTCTAGATATATAGAATTGTGGGTGGAAATCATGATATGATGTCTTATGAAAGTACAAGTATTGTTTTTGGACTAATGAAAACAACTGATGTTAATGAAACACCTGGGTGGAAATGGGACTTGTATGGATTTTTGTTAAGTGGTTACTCAGGGCCCATTTCTATGGTTTACCCTGGTGTATCTCACTTGTGGATGGCCACTCAGGAACAAAGAGATTGGAGACATTCTTGTCGTGAAAGCTTTCAGTGCAGCCACATGTCATATGGGCTCTGCCTTGACCAACTAAGTTGCAAGAACTCAGCCAGATGGACAGAAGGTGGTAGTGATGATAGGTTGGAACGCGTCCATGGTCGTCTGAGGGATTGCTTCTGAAAAGTCTCGTCTAGATGCATGTCGAGTCTTGTGGGGAAAGTGCACCATCTCTCAAGAGGGTAAAACTAAGTACTTAGCCGTGTCTCCGGTTATGGACAATTTTGAGCATAAAGACAGTAAAGTAGAATCAAGAATCTCATCATTCTAATTTCTGTAAGTTAAAAACTTGTTGGGTGAACAAGGGAAGCACCTGGTGTGTATCCAGTGTGCCATGTTTGATGAAGTGTTTTTTAAAAAAGAGAAAAACTATTTTCCAAAGAATAGGGAAAACTTATTTTATGCAAAGGCCAGCCAGAACTCCACTTAGCCATATATTCATGTAGATGTTAGATTATCCATATCAATATGATGTCACTTGCCAATACAATTCAAATGTATTGACTCTTTTGGCTGTAACTTATCATGTTGCAGGATTTCTTGTTGATAGTGAAGTTTGTTGAGTAGGGATTACAAGTATACAACCAACATGTTTGCCTGTGGCACATGAAGATGAAGGACTCCATGATTTGTAGTTATCTGTTGCTCTATAATAAGATAGCCATATAAGTTATGTAAGTTGTAATGAACTATTTTATTCCTGGATATGAGTTATAATATGACCTTTGTTTCTTGATATTACATCTCAACTGTGGGTGATAGCTATTCGATCCAGGGACTAGAACTGTAAACACAGGGACTTGTACCTTATCGGGTTCAGGCCTCTACACATAATCAGATGCCAAGTTAGTACCCATTATCTACTCAAATATTATGTGCAGTTACAGCGCAACCAAATGAAATGACAACATGTAAAAACGGCGCAGCAAAGCACGCTAGGTACTTCTATTATATATCTAAATGTACATTATCTTTCTATTAAGAAGTCTATTTTTAGTGTATATGTAGATGTACATTAGTACATATCTAGATGTATATTAGTTTATAGTTAGATGTACATAACCTCATAACTAAATGTATGTTACCTTTATATCGATGTCTATTTTTTAGTCTATGTGTAGATGTATATTAGTGTATATCCAGGTGTATATTAGTTTATAGGTAGATGTACATTAGTTTTGTATCTAGATGTTTGCTATTTAGTCTATGTCTAGGTGTTTATTAGTTTGTATCTAGATATATATTAGCTACTAGGTCAATGTATGATTACTTTCCTGTTTATCTTGTCGTATTTTATCTTTATGTATACTAGATTGTATACGTGTGTATGTTAGGAACTAGGTGGAGGTATTCCATAGAATAAAATTTCATGCCAAGGAATGACTTTTGCGGGACAAGTCGTTCAGGAGTTGACTGCACTTCATCATCACCACCATTGCCTTAACTGGAGTGACACTCCTGTTCCATTACCTGCATATGTTGTGTCATGTGTATGTAGTTCCATCCCCAGCTGATGGTGTGCATGCACCTTGCCCTGCTTCATGTTCAATATCAGCATCAAAATGTTCTGGAGGCAGTTTGTTAAGATCAACATCCATCTATTATAGCAAATGCAAACATAGTCAATTATAGTTGTTATCAACATGTCCATATACTAGAAAATTAAGACTTATATTACTTGTTTCTTATTTTATCATGATTTCTTATGTAGCTACACATCTGCATGTTAATTTGCATCAAAAAATCTATGCTCTTTCTTTATTTCTTATGCAGTCACACATTCTTCCAAGGAGAGCAAATAGGTGAAGGAAATATTCCCTAGAGGCAAATAATAAATGGTTATTATTGTCATATATCAATAAGTTCATAATAGTTTCATGTTATGCTATAATGTATCAAGATGAAACATTGATACATATGTGATATGAAACATAAGTCCCTAGTAGCCTCTATTCATACTAGTTCTATAGGCAACTGATGATCAAGGTTTCCTGATCATGTGGCTTCTATGCCAGTTGACAACGAGGTCATATCATTAGTGAATGATGTGATGGACATTACCCAAGGATTGCGACATGATCAAGTCACGAAGTTCATCGTTGGAATAGTTAGAAATGTAGTCTCCTTCTTCTTAAACCGTGCGATCATATTAATTAGTGTCTGTCGAGGCTACTTCAACTACATCAAACATCACTAAGTAGAATGGTGATTATAAAGGTGTATGTTGGGTATTCCAGAGCAACAAGTTGAGGCCTATGAATCAAGACCGAGATTTGTTCACCCGTGTGACGGGTAAGATACATTAGGCTGACTTGGTGAGATTACATCCATAATATTGCAACATGTGACTTGTTCGCGGGGATGTAATCGCAGGAACAAGTGAAACAGAACTTGTCGGTAATGACATTGAACAAGATATATGATACCAAATGGTCGGATCTCGAACAAGTCATATCAAAGAAACAAAGGGAATTGGACTTGACGTTTACGGTTCAAATGACATTATTATCATGGAATGCACATGGGTCATTATGGGCATCCCGGTTCCGCTGATCATTGATAGATATCTTGTCTATGCTATTCCCAAGCCATGGGGAAATACACTTAAGGGTGCGATGATCTAAATATCATCTGTAAGTTGGAATCACAGTAGAGAACGAGAAAGTCGGAATTTTTCCAAAGAGAGATCTGAAGTTGTTCGGAGAAAGAAAGGAAAGGACCAAAATATGTTTTGGATAAATGGAAATTTATAATATGCATTATATGTTAATTATGAATTAATATATACTAAATAAATATTTATGGGCAACTTGCTCAATAGGCCAAAACCCCGAATGGAATTGGCCTAGGAGGAAGCCACCCAGAAAAAGACGGTAGAAAAAACAACAGCCTCAGGCGAACTGGGCGATTATGACTGGCCCATGCGACATAGAGGGCAGGCGGGTGCTCCACGCCGTGCGGGCGGAAACTAACTCGCCTCGCACGCAGGCTGCAACCGAGGAGGCCCACCTAGGAAGGCGGTGCTGCTAGCCACCCCACCGGCCTTGCTAGGCCGCGGGTGCATGCCAGCTAGCCCACCCCGGGGCCGCTCCCTCCGGTCCACCTCGCCCCACCACTGCTGCTAGGCCGTGTCGCTGTACGCGCTGGGCTGCGGGTGGGCGTGCCAGCTCACCCGAGCACTGGCCACGGCCGGCTACTGTTCCTGGGATGGCGGGCAAGAGGCCCACCCGGGTCAGCCGCAGCGGCTATTGGGCTGGGCCCTAGAGGCCCCATCTGGCTGCCCCTTTTCTCCTGGTTTTTCCTTTAATCTTTAGTCCCACATGGGGCGCCCAAAGGGGAGGGCACACCTCCCTCCGCCTATATAAAGGGGTGTCCATGGGTGGGATTAGACATACAATTTAAGAGGTACTCTAAGGCATTTTCCTTAGGGAATTCTCCCCTCTCTCTCTAGTTATCTCCATGCATTGGAACGGTCCTAAGAAAGGACTATACACGCAAGATACGACGCACTTGCAGCACGCCGTTGCATTGTGGGAATTCCAAGCCGGATATCTACTTTCACACTCCTGGCAGGGATTGGGGAGCCGGAGGTCGGCATCGTACATCATATGTGTACGAAACCTCGAGGGTGTCACATTTGGGGAATTTTGGATGTCGTGAGCCGGATTGCTGGACGATGGATCAAGAGGTGACTTGCTTTCAACACCCGGATGTTTAATCCCAGATGCCTATTATGCTGTACATCGCAATCCCAGGGTTACCATTTTTGCGAGACATAATAGATTGGTAGCACAGTGCATCATCCATTACAAACCATAATAGTCTTACAAATAGTTGATCTCATGATCAGGTCTGATTACAGTCCAAGCAGCGGAATAATAATAGCATAGTAATGACTCCATCTTCAGGGTTACAGGCAATGCTGACGATGGGAGATGATCCTAGTTATCATAAGCATCATGTTGTCCATCCTCCTCGTAGTCTCCTTCATAGTCTCGCCATGGGAATAGATAGGGACAAAGCCATGAGTACTTTGAAGTACTCATAAACTATTACTAAAGCAGTAAGGCCATTCTAATAGGAATCCTAAGCTCTAGGTTTGTTTGCCACAAGCCAATTTTATTTCAACCAGTATCTAGTAATAAAAGCCTAACTTTAGTGCTCTAAGTTACTTAGGTAGGAACCTACTTTCATCTCCACAACTCTTGGGGTCAAGTCAAAGTCACCATTCAAGTCACGAGTCATTTTTTAAAAACATCTGACAACGGAACAGTATGGCCATCCAACTGTCCATAACCACGAACGCGGCTATTCAAATAGTTTGACACTCTATAGAGGTGGTACACTTTCACCACAACATTCGATACATCCGTCAGGAATAACCCTAAATCATCATACTTGGTATGCGGATAATCAATCCTAACCTTTTAATTACACACCCTAGTATAGGCACCTCCCCTATGAGTTTGGCCTCCTAGCCATGACCATCCGTCATCCTGGGAAATGCATAGGTGGACAGTTACATTCACAAGGTAGCCTCAGCTCACCTTGTTCCACGAGGGAACCCATACTAAGACACATAAACTTCCAGTCAAGCCCTACCCAAATCCGGGTATTGTGGTTGTACGGTAAAATTGGAATGGTATCGCATCCGAACACAACCATCAGTTTTTATGAAATTCAGGTTACCTACTTCATTCATCATCATTTTCAACTCATTGTTTCCATAACACATGTCAAAACATTTCAATAGAATGACTCATCATTCCAAGGTTTTCATAATCATTTGTTTCCATCTAGATTGATCAAGATTAATTTAGCACTAGCATCTACCAATGATGGTGTCACTATTTGAGGGGTACTAAGGTAGTGTTTCTACCTACATCAAGCTCCATGCTCTTGATGGCACCTTTCCTAATCTTCCACTAATCATCAATTAATTAACTACTGGAACGACTTTGCAAAAGGGTAAAAGGTAAAGCTTGTAAGTAAAACTAGGATTTCGTATAATTAAAAGGGGTATCACAATTGCTTGCAAGTGAGGCTTGCATGGTTTATTTTAGCTTGCCTTGGTTGGTAAGGTGGTCGAAGTTCTCTTCCTCGTCTTCTTAGAATTCTTCCTCCCGTAGCCCGGATTGATACTAGCGTCTATAAATCAATACGAGGTACAAAATCACCAAACAATACTTAACTACCTCTATTTAACACACAAGGGGTTACTCTAGATGATCTAGCATCATATCTATCATTACAAGAAAAAGAGTGACAAGATTTTATTTATCTTATTTTTAGAAAAGTAATTTCTACTCATTGAAAGTTATTTAAGATTTAATATTCTCCATTCAAATATGGGATCATATTGACACATGTCATCACCACATATTCCAATAACTAAGAATGTGATTTAATGTGGTTGGCCTAATTTACAAAGTTTAACACTACTATTTAATAATATTTTAGGGACTAGAAATGACTATAAATCCATTCTTTAATTTTGGTCCAAGACTACTATATGTAAGTATGTATATTTTTACATATTCAGAGATGACTTGTCCAATGTGATTTTTGAGAGTTGGAATCAACTCAAAATCACTTATGGTTGTTTTTAGAAAAATGTTTGAAGTGCTAAAAGCTACTGTCTTGTTATTTTTACTGAGGGTGATCCATAGTGTCAAACTGTTTGAATCCAATGGGAGTAGTTAGAGATTTTCATCTACTTTCAAAAAAAATTGGATTCATTCAATTTGGTGTAGTGAATCTTCCTGAATTGATTTTTAAAGTTATCTACAATATGGGATTTTCAAATAAAAGACAAATCTAAATTTGAATCGATGGGCTACGCGCGGGAATGCTAATTGGCTGGCCCAACTACG
Organism: Avena sativa; assembly: GCA_916181665.1. Classification (NCBI taxonomy): domain Eukaryota; kingdom Viridiplantae; phylum Streptophyta; class Magnoliopsida; order Poales; family Poaceae; genus Avena; species Avena sativa. The sequence goes on from OV702295.1 coordinate 137,341,036, forward strand.
CAACACGCGTGCAGCGGGCTGCTCTGGGGCTGGTCCTACCTGTCAGTGGCTAATCAAACGCGAAATGGTATCAGCTACTCTGGGCCTTAGGATTAGAGCACGATCAATGGCTGAGCGTCATCATCTCCGTCGTAGGGCATGCGCGAGACAGAACCCTGGAGCTACGGTGGGGGACGTCGGGGGCTTATCATGGATCCAGCTAAGTCAGGCGATGGGGGCTAACAAACGAGTCGAAGACGGCGATTCGACTAGTGGTCGTGGTAGCTCTTGGGGCGGCTCCTAGCGTCGGATCCTTTCCTCCAGTGCAGCGGCGGATTCCAGCGAAATTCCGGCAATGTGGTGCTCGTCTTGCTCCAGGGTTGGGTCAGAGAGGTTGTTGGGTGAGAGAGGAGTGGAATGATGTGCGTTTTGAGGTCGGGGGAGGGATCTATTTATACTACAGTGAAGGGGGCACAACGGCATGGTTCGGGCTCGTTGGCGACTTCTTCACAGTGTGCTATCGACATAGCCAATGGTGTAGGTCGACGCGGTGCTTCAGGGCGATCGTCATGCGCACAATGGCACGACGAGGCACGGTCTCTATCGTTCTAGAACATACGTGCTCTGCGGCGGTACCGTTGGTAATCATCACGGAGTACGGTGGTCATGGTGCTCGCGCGGTCAAACGAGCATGTCTGGGCGCTTGATGGAGTCATGGCGTACGTAATGGCGCAAGGCGAGAGCGAGGCGCGGCGTGTGCGCGCGGGATTGCTCGGTGTTCTGGCGCGACGACCGACATGGTCTGGTGTTAAATGGGCGCGGCTGTTCTAGCGTCTTCATGGGCGGTCCTTGGTCGAGACGTGCACAGGCAGAGGCGGTGAGGTCATGTCTACCTCCTAGACATCATGGGCAAGGGCGGTGCGGTCTGTGGCAGCGTGTCCGCATCAGGGTGGCAAGGTGAGCTCGGGTACGATTTTGCACTGGTCATTTGATCGAGTGAGAGGGGCTCCTTCGCACGGGCTGGTACTGAGGGAGTTAAGGGCACGACGTGTGAGATTGGTGAGGTCACAAGGATGATCAAAGGATTGATCAAAATAGTGTATAGTGGTTGAGGTTATAGTGTGATCACCAGGTGTTTGATCTAATGGCCGCAAGAACTAAACCATCATAGTTTCAGTGATTTTTGGTGGGTGTGCTGGTACTAATCTGGGTAGTCTCTGGGTGCAAGGATTTGCTAAGTGGTGAAGGTTTGAGTGGTTTTCCAAAAATGGCTATCTTGATACATAATATAGATTTAATTTTGAATTGCCTCTCAAATGGATTTGAAAATGTTTCTGCATGGTTGGAAAGCTCCATTGGTTTTAGTGTCACTAGGTCTATCAAGGTGAGAAAATAAATGGAAAAGTTTCTGTTTGAGATTAGTTCCTAGAGATGCTCAAAGTGAGCTAGTGGTTAACTTTTGCAAAAATGACCATTAGATCATATGCTTCATATTTTGATTTTCTTTTGTTTTGATCTGGTTTGGAAATGATCTAGATGATATTGTTTTGATCTTTAAACCATTTCTCATCATTTACAACTATCAAACATGGCATTACAAACATTCATGTACACATTCATTAAGTTAGGGTTTAATTAATAAAAGCTTTTGTTAACCCTAATCTCGGTTAATTAGGAATTGATCCTCCTTAATATTTTTGGGGTGTTACAAACGTTCCCCTCTTAAACAGAATCTTATTCTGAGATTCAGGAAAAACTAGGAACCAAATAGATTGAGAAACTCGGTCCTCATGTAATCTTCGTGTTCCCAAGTGGCCTCTTCTTCAGTATGGTTGCTCCACCGAATCTTGAGAAACTTGATACTCCTGGTCTGGGTAGTCCAGAAAGCTTTTTCCAAAATACGAATGGGTACTTTGCAATAGGTTAAGTCTGGGTTGATCTCCACGGCTCTGTGATCGATATTCTTGAAAACTTTCGTCTTCTAGAAAACTTCTAAGCATTTCCGAAGTAACGAGATATGGAACACATCATGCACGACTGACATATTTTCTAGCAGTTCTAACTGATATGACACTTATCCTCGGCGACTTAAAATCTTGAAGGGTCCAATGTTTCTGGGTGCAAGCTTTCCTTTGAATTGGAAACATCACATTCCTTTCAAAGGTGATACTTTGAGATAAACAAAGTCTCCGATATTGAAGGCTAGATCTCGATGTCTCTTGTCGGCATAACTTTTCTGTCTGGATTGAGAGGTCTTGAGGTGCTCATGAATCTTGTGACCTTTCTCTTTGGCTTATCGTAGGATGTCTGGTCCAAAGATATGACTCTCTCCTACTTGCGACCAATTCAGGGGGGTACGTTACTTCCTTCCATACAAAAACTCAAATGGGGCCATTTGCAAACTGGCTTGATAACTATTGTTGTATGATAATTCTGCAAAAGGCAGTCCTCCCATTTAGATCCATATTCTAATATTCGCAAAAGGCGGGTGGGCCCTAGCCTGCGCCTGGCTAGGGTTTGGCCGCCCTGGCGGCCACCTCGGTCTCCCCCTTCTCCTATAAGAAGCCCCGATGCAGAATCAATATTCCACGAAACCGTCTGTAGCCGCCACCACCATCGTCCCTAGATCGGGGGGATCTGAAGCTCTTCCCGGCACCCTGCTGGAGGGGAGATCATCCCAGAGGCCTTCTCTCCGGTATGATTTGTGAGTAGTTACACCTTGGACTATGGGTCCATGTAGTAGCTAGATGGTTGTATCTCCTCCTTTGTTCTTTCATGTATAGATCTTGTGAGCTCCGTTCATGATCAAGATCTAATCTATTTGTAATCATGCATGTTGTGTTTTCGGGGATTCGATGGATATTGAGATTATTATGTTAGTTTGATTAATGGTTTTATCTTTATGATTCTATCATGTCTGTGTTGTTTGTGATCTTGCATGCTCTCCGTTGCTAGTTGAAAGGTTCGTATGGGCACTAGAGGGGGGGGGAATAGGTGCTACTTCGAATTTTCTTCTTTTTCAAATTAGGGTTTAACAAGAATGGTAAATTCTCTAGATTATGCAACTACGGTGAATTTACCTATATGTCAACCATGCACAAACTAACACAACACTAAGCAAGAACAAGTAAGTAAAGTGCGGTAAAGGATAGAAGTAACCAAAGGAGTGGACACGGAGACACAAGGATTTGTTTCCCGTAGTTCTTTCCTTTTGAGGGGAAGTACGTCTACGTTTGGAGAGGGGGTGGTTTCAAACCACCAACGCCACGAGAGGCCTCCCTTGTTCTCCGATGAATCTCACCGCAACGGGCTCGATCCACCTTCCACTATATCGGCAACCTTCGAGGTGGAAGCCGGCACCTTTATAACAAGTTCGGGGCACACATCCACAACTTAATTGGAGGCTCCCAAATATAAGCAAGCTGTCAAGACAAATCAAATACAAGCTTGTAAGAACCAAATCAAAGTTAGGGTTTCCAATGAAACACTAGAGCTTGGGGGCCCTCAAGTGAATGAGGGGGAAATGAAGATCTCTCTTGGTGAAGATGTAGATCAAGGCCTCCTCCTTCGATTCTCCAAAGATCAATGACTTTGGATGGTTGGATGAAGAGATCTTGTAGATTTGGTGGCTCTAATGGAGTTGGTGTTCTTGAGCAGCTCGAGCAACTGGAGGAAGAAGATAAGGGTCCCTTTTTATAGGCAGCCCCCTCGACGAACCATTTTCTGACCGTTGTAGAAAAGTCAGACCGGAGACTCCGGTCTGTAGACCGGAGAATCCGGCCAATCTCCGGACCAGCCTCCGGACCGCGCATTTGAATGACCCAGACCAATCATGAGCCAGCAACACCTGAGACTCCGGTCTTCCAACACCGGAGACTCCGGTCTGAGTTAGAACCGGAGACTCCAGAGTATCCTCCGGTACAGGCTTCGGACCCCTAGTTAGAATGTCCCAGCCCAGATCCTGAAGAGGAAACTCCAGACCACACCAGAGACTCCGGTCTTGGCAGACCGGAGACTCCGGTCTGGAGTTTCCAGACATGTGTCAAATGAGTGTGGACTTTTCCCAAGTGTGAGGGTGCTTTTCACTTATCATAATATCAACCTGTGGACAGTGACAAACTGTAAAATGATCTACTTGTTGTTACTGAACACCAAAAGTGATTATGACAATATGCCCTTTCAATCTCCCTCTTTTTGGTGTTCGATGACAACAAGTGATTTGCATGGAATAAAATATATATGGGACTCCCCCTGACTATGTGCAACAAGATAATTAAGTAAGTCATGCAAGGTAGGTAGTATCAACGGTAGCACACATAAATCTCACATGAGTTACAATAGATGGTGCACACAAGCACATAGTCATAGTCACACACATGAACAACAAATAACACACATAAAGTTCGAGTTCGAATATGGCAAATAAAAGTCAAATAGAAGTAGATAGTAGCAAATCCAAAGTCCCACGCCCATGCAAACCGATGAGAATGTCTTCTCCCCCTTTGGCATCGAAACACCGAAAAAGGGAAAAGACCTAAACTAGCACCCCAACAACTCAGTAGTCATCGTCATCCTCGTCATCCTCATCCTCCTCCTGGTCATCACCACCCTCATCATAATCATCATCATCGTCTTCAAGGACAGTAGGCCCTTTGCCGTGAGGGAAAGAAGAGGAAGTACCCTGGTACCCGAAACCGGAGGTGACATCAGCAAAAGTTTTCCAATCCACCAGAATATCCTGTTGGGCATTCCATGCCCCAAATGAGAGTGTGATCGGACTCTGTGGACTGCTGAGCCCCATGCTCATCATTGTATTCATCCTCACCTTCCTCATTATCCTCAGCACCCTGTTCCTTGATCTCCTTGATGAGCTTCTCAATGCGACGATTGCTTTGGTAGGATGCATGTTGTTGCTTACGGATGTCGACGTTCATGCAACAAAGGGTCCTCTCCCAAAAGCTGGCCTTCTTGACCCTCTCATGCACATAGTCTCGAGTCATAGTAGGCATAGGGGCATTGGAGGCATTCTTCCTCCAAACTCTAGGTGGAGAGGGAGCCCTCTCAGTCTCAATCTCCTCATCATCATTCCCATAGCGACGCCTTGGAGCAGGTCCCATATGCCCCTTCTGTTGTAGTGTGACCAGAGTGTGCTCAGTGAGGTGTGGTGGTATGCCAAACGGAGAATCATGCTCTTGGGAGTTGATGAGCCTCATAACCAAGGGTGCATATGGAGGAGATTTCTTGTAAAGAATGGCATGGAACATCTCCTCGAAAATAATGTCCATCACATCAATAGGTGCAACATCTGCCTCTGGTCCAACATTGCAGGTCTGGTGAGTGTGGTACAGAAAATTGACAAGCCCACCCCTAATTGCATCATCATTTCTAGCACTTGGTGCAATGGTATGACGGAAAATCCTCAACATAAGGTTTTAGAGGGTCTTGAGTCCCTTGGACCCCCCCACAACACCATCATCATACAGAGGTGCCATCTTCAACTTGTTCTCACCCAGAGCAGCAGAGTGCATACGCAGCCCAACCGGAGTGGATACTCCATGAAAGGTCTCAAAAATGACGTTGGCAAAGTCATGGAAGGTAGTTGTGCAGCGAGTGGTACCAGACATCCAAACCATAGTCCTGTCTAGATCAGACCCAAACACAACGGTGGCATAGAACTGCTATACAAGGTGGACATTGTAGTCTTCACGCAGCTCCATCAATTTATACAGTCCCAGCTTCTCACAGATCCATAAAGCATCATTGAAGTAGGGGCTGAGGCGCATTTTCTCAACACTCATGAACTTTTGAGGGAAAACAGGTGATCTGGTGAGCACACCATACACATCCTTCATGAACACAGCCTGTTCTTTCCTCCAGTAACGAGGGTCATCACTGGTACGAGGCAGCGCATAGAAATCTGTCTTTCTCAGCTCACGGTACTTCTCTTTTGACATTTTGGCTAAGGACTGAAGGTTGTCATATTTGGCCTTCTTGGCACGGTCCTCTCGTTCATCCCTCTCCTGATCCCTCTTCAAGTAAGCTACATCACGTGCCTGCTATTTCCGGTTGGACGGAGGCACGATGAATTAACCCCGAGCTTCATCATAGCGAGGATTCCCCCTTTGGGAATTGGCCTTGGTACGACGAGGACGACTAGAACCATCACCAGATCTGTCCATGGGATCAATTCATCCAGTGGGAATGACCCAATGGAGGAGAGGGGAAGGTTGGCCGGCGGCACGGTGCATCCCGGAGGCTTCTTGACCTCCGGGGAGGAGTTTTGGAAGAGGATGCGATGGGTTTGGAGGTAGGGGACGTGGTGAAGAATGAGGAACTGTTGTACCAGTTCACCCCACCCCCTTCTTTAAGTGACAGAAACCGTCTGGATCGGAGACTCCGGTCTACACTGGAGACTCCGGTCCTCCTCAACCAAAAATTCCAGGATAGGTGTTTTGGGGACATATATGAGAGATAGACAGTTTTTAAGATAGGGAAATGACTTGGGTTGAGACATCAAACTGTGAAGAACCAAAAAGAGCCATAGGAATTCACAAAAACATTTAGAAAAGCTCCAAGAGACTAGAATCAGGAAAATGACAAACATGAGTAAGTACCAACCTCTCGAATGAGAGAGGGCGGTGGCCTAGGCCGCCATATTTGAGTATACTCGGCTTGGCACCACGAAGATATATCTTGGGTCCATTACCAAAACTCATCATTAAGCTCACATATCACTAAATGATATTAAGAGGAATGATTTTGATTGCTTTGGGCATAATGGGGTGAGGGATGGTCCAATCAATTAGGACCGCACTCCCCCTATATCCATGCCTACACCTAAACCAAATATGAGTTGAAATATAGGTGGGAATGCAAGAAAATCAAGTCAATCTCCTTGAATCCACGACATTTAGTTCATTCCTCAAGTAAAAACCTTGCTTCATCAAGTGGCTTCGTGAAGATATCGGCAAGTTGATCTTTGGTTGACACATATGATAGATTAATATCACCTCGAGCAACATGATCTCTAATGAAGTGATGGTGAATCTCAATATGCTTTGTTCTTGTGTGATCCACCGGGTTGTAGGCAATCTTGATGGCACTTTCATTGTCACATATAAGAGGCACTTTGTCACAATGGACACCGTATTCCTTTAAAGTTTGCCTCATCCATAGCAATTGGGTGCAAGCACTAGCAGCTGCCACATACTCAGCTTCGGCGGTGGAGAGAGATATACAATTTTGCTTCTTGGAAGACCAACATACCAAGGACCTACCAAGGAATTGGCAAGCCCCGGATGTTGATTTTCTATCATCCTTGTCCCCCGCCCAATCTGAATCCGTGTATCCACAAAGAGCAAATGTTGAGCCTCGAGGATACCAAAGACCATAAAATGGGGTATGAACTAAATACCGAAAGATTCTCTTGACCGCCATTAAATGGATTTCCTTAGGAGCCGCTTGATATCTTGCACACACCCCTACACTCAACACAATATCAGGTCTATATGCACAAAGGTAAAGCAAAGAACCAATCATAGACCGGTATACCTTTTGATCCACCTCTTTACCATTTGGATTTTGTTCTAGATGAGTCTTTGTAGCCACGGGAGTAGGAGCTCCATTTAAATCTTGCATATTGAATCTCTTGAGCATATCTTGAGTATACTTGGCTTGATTGAAGAATGTCCCTCCTCTAACTTGCTTGATCTCAAAACCAAGAAATACTCTCAACTCCCCCATCAAAGACATCCGGAACCTACTAGTCATAAGCTTTGAGAATTCATCATTAAAATCTTTGTTAGATGAGCCAAAGATGATATCATCAACATATAATTGGCATACAAAAAGCTCCCCATTGACTATCTTAGTAAAAAGAGTGGGATCGATTTTCCCAACCTCAAATCCACGGTCAAACAATAACTCTCTAAGGTGCTCATACCACGTGCGTGGGGCTTGCTTGAGCCCATAGAGCGCCTTATCAAGTTTGTAGACATGGTTTGGGAAGTTGGGGTCCTCAAATCCCGGGGGTTGCTTAATATATACCAATTCATTTAGTGGGCCATAAAGAAATGCACTTTCTACATCCATTTGTTGCAACTTGAAGTTATGATGTGCCGCATAAGCAAGAAGGATACGGATGGACTCATGGCGAGCCACGGGTGCATAAATCTCTCCATAGTCAATGCCCTCAATTTGAGAGAACCCTTGTGCAACCAATCTAGACTTGTTTCTTACTATGATTCCATGCTCATCTTGCTTGTTCTTGAATATCCACTTTGTTCCAATAACATTGAGGCAATCCTTTGGCTTCTCTACTAACTTCCATACTTTGTTTCTCTCAAAGTTGTTGAGTTCTTTGTGCATAGATTCTAACCAATCCGAATCTTCAAGAGCTTCCCACACTTTATTTGGTTCAATCATGGAGATGTGTGCTTGGTTTTCACTGAACCTCTTCAATTGTGCTCTTGTGGAAATACCTTTCCTTAGATCACCAACTACATTTTGTAGAGAGTGGTCTCTTAATTCCAACATTCTTTCCTTTCTAGCTTCGCGACGAGCGTGGATCTCCGTGTTGTTTCTTGGGGGACCCTCTTCAATATTTTGATCCTCGTCTTGACCATTAACTTGACCTTGATCATCATTGGAATCATTCTCTTCATCTAGAGGCAAAGATTGACCTTGGTCATGATCAAGTGCTCTTCTAGCATCAATTTGAGCTTGTTTCAAAGCAGTTTGTACGGATCTTCCTTGAGCAATTGCCTTGGCACCACTTGACACCCGGCCGAAAGAATCAAGCTCCCCTTGACTAGAGTTGTCACTATGATCATCGTGTTGAGGGTCTACATATTGTCTTTGGCTTGAGTCATTGTCCTCCTCGATGGATGGAGCTTGTTGATGTTGTGAAGATGAGGGCTCCACTTGAGTGGAGCATAGTTCTTCTCGATCTGCCATAAGGGGTTCCTCAATGGGGCGGATATATCCCACACCCATTCTTCCTATGGCATCCTGAGGCATTTCATCATCTACATCACAAGCATCAACACGTCCCCCTTGGGGACCATCATATTCTTCGAAGGTCACACTACAAGATTCTATGATGGCTACGGAGAGCTTATCATAGATTCTATAAATGTGAGATTCGAGATCATAGCCAACAAAAATACCCTCTAATGCTTTAGACTCGAATTTGGAAAAACGAACACCTTTTATGAGATAGAAACACTTACAACCGAACACCCGGAAGTAAGATATGTTGGGCTTGTTACAGGTAAGTATTTCATATGGAGTCTTGTTGATTTCTTTGCGGAGGTAGAGCCGGTTTGAAGCATGATAGGCGGTGGAGATGAATTCGGCCCAAAAGTTATATGGATATTTGAACTCCGCCAACATGGTCCTAGCCATCTCAATAAGAGTCTGGTTCTTCCTTTCGGCCACACCATTTTGTTGAGGGGGTGTATGCAGCGGAATATTGATGTTTAATCCCCTCATCACTAAGAAAATCATTCAAGGTGTAGTTCTTGAACTCGGTGACGTTGTCACTTCTTATGATCAATACGAGAAGATTGTATTTATGTTGGACCATGTTGATGAAGTCGATGAATGTCTTTTGGGTCTCACTCTTCAACTTGAAGAAATATACCCATGAGTATCTTGAAAAGTCATCAACGATCACCAAGCAATATTTCTTCCCACCAAGACTTGCATGAGATGGAGGACCAAAGAGGTCCACATGGAGGAGCTCCAAGATCTTGGTGGACTTGATGCGGTTCTTAGGTTTGTGAGGAGCATCATGCATCTTCCCTAGAACACATGCCCTGCAAACACGATCTTTGGAAAAGGAAACATTTTCTTTTAGTCCAACAATATGGCCCTCCTTGTGGAGACTTTGCAAATTTCTCATATTGACATGGGCTAGTCGGCGATGCCATAACCAACCCACATCGTCCTTTCCAAATAAGCACATCGCACTTGTAGTGGCTTGCCCCGAAAAGTCCACCACATACAAGTCATGTTCGACGTACCCAAAGAAAGCGATCTTGAGAGACTTGCTCCACATGAGGACCACAATATCATCATCAACAAAGACGGCAAAACCCATCTTTCCAAGAGCACGGACTGAAAGTAAATTGTATCCAAGGGTCTCAACAAGCATGATGTTCACGAGTGTAATGTCGTGAGCAACCACAACCTTGCCGAAGCCCATTACCTTAGACTTTGACTTGTCGGCATATGTCACGGTGATTTGATCATCATTTGGCTTTAAGTCGTTGACAATAGACGAGCTTCCGATCATATGACTTGTGCAACCACTATCAAGCACCCACTTTGACCCTCCGGAAGCATATGTCTACAAAAGATCAAGCTAATTTTTAGGTACCCATTTTCAATGGGTCCTCTTTTGTTAGCAACAAGGGTCTTGGGAACCCAAAAGGACCAAGCAATATAACCATCATATGGGCCAACATATTGTGCATACACATCACCATAATAATCATGCATTAGAACATAGTGAGGGTTAGAACTTCCCGCAAAGTCATCATGAGACATAGTTTTACCACTTATGGTCTTACTATCCACAATGGCCTTGTTAGTTTCTTGTGTGGGTTTGGCCTTGTTGTTGTTGTTGTTGTTGTTGTTGTTCTTAGTATTGGAGACAAAACCAATGCCCCCTTTATCACCACTAGGCCTTTGCTTACTCAAAAGATCATCAATGGACTTGTTGCCTTGTGGAAATGTGGCCTTAGCAAGATCCCCCTTCAACCTAGCATTCTCTTCAAGAATAGTTGTACTACTAGATGGAATGAAGTTACTAGGTGAAGGAATATTGGCCAATTGAGTTTGAAGCGTTTCATGGGACTTTGTGAGTGACAAGAGTTCACTTTTCAAAGCATTGTGAGCCTTGTTAAGAAAACTAAAATCCTCGGCAAGTTTTTCATGAACCACACCAAACTCAACCTTGTCTTTTAGCCCTTTTGTATTTAGGAATAGCATGATCACGCTCTTTGATGAGTTTGTTAACAATAACATTATTTGCCTCATCAAGCCCTTCAAGTTTTAATTCAAGAGACAACCTAGTCTCTTGTTCTTCTTCTAGAGCATTGTTTAAAGCCTCTAGCTTAATCATGTGTTCATGCCCAAGTTTACATCTTACATCTAGGAGCTCTTGTGTGGGGGAAAGTTGATCTAGGATGTTACCAAAATGTATTTTAGCATCCCCTTGTAGTTTAGTCATGAACTCATCAAAAGCAATTAATTCCTTTTTAACATCAAGAGACATCTCATCATCGGTTTCATCATTAGCTAAGGGAGTGGAGTGAGATGATGATGATACCTCCGTTCCCCTTGCCATAAGGCATGTGACGTTCTTGATGGGAGAATTCTCATTTGGAGAATCGAAGAGAGAGAATGTCGGAGTAGAGGTAGTATCTAGAGCAGCCACACCATTACACGTTTCCTCTTCCTCTTCTTCATCATCTTCATTGTTGGAGGAGTATTCTTCATGAGTGATCAAGACAATTTCTCCCGACTTCTTGTTGATGGGATTATTCTTGATGAAGGGTTTCTTATAAGGTGCTTTGAGAGTCTTCTTCAACACAAGCTTACCCCCATGATCTTCTCTCTTCTCATAGGGACAACTTGCCACAAACTGATAGTGATATGGGGTGGCCCGATCTTCTCAGCAAGCACTTGTCAATGATGATGGTGGATGATAGATAACTAGCCTGTAGCTATGAACTCTCCCACTCGAACCCTGATGCCAATGCAACAGATCTCGAACCCTATGGGATATTCACAACACTACTCTCTTGCGCACGCAGCCGTCGACCACGAACGGTAGTTTGTAATCTACTAATTCCCAATGGATCAACAAATCACACTCAATTGAAGTAGTATAACTCGATACCAGGGTAATTCCAGAGGTTCTAAAAAGAATCAATTCCGAAATATTTTTAACGTGGTCTGACTCGAAAGAAACGACACCCCCATCTATTTAAGAGAGAGGGGGCAGCTAGGCTAAGAGTCCATGACGCAAACGACTACAACTAAGATACATGCCGACCCAGGTGGGACAACTTTCTAGGCGCATAGGCCTGTTTCCTGCCGTGGCAACATATTGGGCCTAAAACGCGCCACGGCAGGACTCTTTGCCGTGGCAGGATTTGGCAGGTGTTGATCCCTTCCTTTGTAGCTCCTGGCGCTTCCTCCCTCTCCTCCCTCGTGCTTGCTTCATTGATCAACACACCTTGCTCCATGTGCTTCACCTCCTTGCTCCGTGCTATACCTTCGTCTCCAATGTACCTGATCATACAATAACACAAAGACTTAAGCAGTATAAAACTCTCATTAAGTAAAACATCAGGCTCATTAAGAAACAAATTTACCTGTTGTTCTAGTATCTTAGCACGAGCTCTTGTAATTGGTCCAATTCTGATCTCATTGGACTTATCCTTGTTAGTAGCAACTGGAACATCATCAGTAATAAATGGGGTAGGTGTAAGTATAGGGATGTCCTCATCATCTCCCCCCCTTCAAAAGGCGTCGACCTCGACGCTCCAAGGTCTTCTCCATCATATGGTGATAAATCAGCAACATTGAAACTGTTGCTAGCTCCACCAAATTCAGCAATAGGTACATCAATCGAGTAGGCATTATCATTAATTTTGGATAACACCTTGTAAGGACCAGCACCACGCGGCTTCAACTTTGATTGGCGCAACAATGGGAACCTATCCTTGCGTAGATGCACCCAAACCAAATCACCATACACCAACTCAAAAGGACAAAACTGAGTGATTGAATGCACTGCCCTATTGTAAGCAAACTCAACATGTGGCAAACATTCTTCCCAGTCCCTCAAATTCTTCTTTATCATAGTACTTAATAGTTGTGACAATGTTCTATTCACCACCTCCGTCTGACCATCTGTCTGGGGATGACAAGTAGTACTAAATAGTAGCTTCATTCCCAGCTTACCCCAGAAAGTCTTCCAAAAGTAGCTCATAAACTTCACATCCCGATCAGAAACAATTGTTCTTGGTACTCCATGTAATCTCACAATGTCCCTGAAAAACAGGTTAGCAACATGCGACACATCGTCGCTTTTGTGGTAGGCAATAAAATGAGCCATCTTAGAGAATCTATCTACTACCACAAATATAGAATCATGCCCTCTCTGGGTTTTAGGTAGACCTAGCACAAAATCCATACTAATGTCTTCCCATGGTACAGTTGGTGCGGAGAGAGGGGTATACAAACCATGAGGCTTCAATTTGGATTTTGATTTGTGGCATGTAATGCATCGGCTCACAAATCTGTACACATCACGCCTCATCTTGGGCCAATAAAAATGATCAGCAAGCATGAGTAATGTCTTCTCACGCGCAAAATGACCCATCAAACCACCAGCATGTGATTCCTGCACTAAGAACAAACGCAACGACGATTCTGGAATACATAGTTTGTTAGCTCGAAACAAATATCCATCATGTATATGATACTTATCCCATGCGTTTCTAAGAGAACACAAACGATATGGTTCAGCAAAATCATTGTCAGTTGCATAAAGTGCACAAATACTCTCTAATCCAGGAATTTTAACATCAAGGTTTGTTAAGAGCATGTTTTTCCTAGACAAAGCATCAACAACGACATTCTCTTTTCCCTTCTTATATTGAATTATGTATGGAAAAGATTCAATAAACTCAACCCATTTAGCTAATCTTCTATGCAAGTTTGATTGAGCTTTTAGATACTTTAAAGCTTCATGATCAGAATGTATGATAAACTCTTTTGGCCACAGATAATGTTGCCAAACTTCTAGTACTCTAACAAGTGCATACAATTATTTATCATATATAGGATAGTTTAATCTAGCACCAGTAAGTTTCTCAGAAAAATATGCTATAGGGCGACCTTCTTGCATCAAAACGCCACCAATACCTATACCACTAGCATCACATTCAACTTCAAATTGCTTTGAAAAATCAGGCAATGCAAGTAAAGGTGCAGAAGCAAGCAAACGTTTCAATGTATCAAATGCAATATCTTGAGCTGCGCCCCACACAAATGGCATACCTTTCTTAGTCAAATCATTCAATGGTGCAGCAATAGTGCTAAAATCCTTCACAAAGCGCCTATAGAATCCAGCTAATCCATGGAAACTACGCACTTGACTAACATTCATGGGAATAGGCCAATTTTGAATTGATTCAATTTTAGATTGATCTACTTCTACCCCATGATTAGATACAACATACCCCAAAAATATGACCTTATCTTTTGCAAATGTGCACTTCTCAAGATTAGCATACAATTGATTATCACGCAACACTTGCAAAACTTGTCGGATATGATTACAATGTTCAGTTTCATTGTGTCTATAGATAAGAATATCATCAAAATAAACAACCACAAAACGACCAATGAATTCTCTCAGAACATGATTCATTAATCTCATGAATGTACTAGGTGCATTAGTAAGCCCAAAAGGCATGACTAGCCATTCATATAAGCCAAATTTAGTTTTGAAAGAAGTTTTCCACTCATCCCCTTCTTTCATCCTAATTTGATGATACCCACTACGCAAATCAATCTTAGAGAAAATAGCAGCACCACTCAATTCATCAAGCATATCTTCTAAGCGTGGAATAGGATGACGATATCGAATAGTGATGTTATTAATAGCTCTACAATCTACACACATGCGCCATGTACCATCTTTCTTAGGAACTAAAATAACAGGAACATCACAAGGACTAAGAGAAACATGAATGTACCCTTTGTCGAGTAGTGCTTGTACTTGTTTCTGTATCTCCTTAGTTTCTTCGGGGTTGGTTCTGTAAGGAGCACAGTTGGGTAATGTGGTGCCTGGAATAAGATCAATCTGATGCTCTATGCCGCGCATGGAAGGAAGTCCAGCGGGCACCTCCTCTGGAAACACATCACCAAAGTCCTGCAAAACAGTAGAGACACCAAGAGAAATAGGGGTCATGTCGTTAGAAACTAAAACCTCGCCTTTGTACATGAGTACAAGTGGCATGGCACTAGGATCCTCTCAAAACTCTCTCATATCTTCCTTAGTGGCTAGCATTAATAGGTTAGGAACTCTCTCTTTTCTTTATATCACTCTTTGTAGACTCTATGACATCATGTACAGCTACAACACTCTCATGGCCTCCAATAGATGCATCTTGCAAATTCACCTCTATTTTCTGTCTAGGCTCATTGACAATCTATTGTGGTGACATTGGTTGCAGGTTAATCTTCTTGCCTTGAAACTCTAAGTGATAAGTATTGGCATGGCCATTGTGTTGCACATGGCGATCATATAACCAAGGCCGACCCAATAACAAATGGCAGACAGTCATAGGAACCACATCAAAATCAATAGAATCTTTGTATGGCCCTATTTCAAAATTCACTCTCACCATATGGTTTACCTTCATCTCACCACTGTCACTTAACCATTGTATGTAGTATGGCCTGGGATGAGGTAAATACGATAGATTCAGCTTGGCACATAACTCTTTGCTTGCAAGATTCCTGCAGCTACCTCCATCAATAATTACTTTGCAAGCTTTGTTAGGGCCAACGAGAGCTTTTGTTTGAAACAAATTGCAGCGCTGAGAGTCAACAACGGGATGTACACTAAGAATGCGTGGATATACCACTATAGTAGGCGCATGCTCAGGAAAGGCATCCAGACCTTCTTCTTCATAATCAGCACCATGATCATTAGGATCAACATCATCTCCACTCTCATATTCTCCTTGATCATTGACAAACATCACCTTGCGTTTTGGACAATCTCTCTGGTAGTGACCTCGACCTCCGCAAGTGTGACACTCCACGTCACGAGTACATGCAGTTGACATATTCGAACCCGAACTAGCAGCAGGAGCAGCTGGTTTCTTAGTATTAGAACCAAAAGAGGGCGAGGGAACAGGCTTGGCCGCTGATGTAGGAGGGTAACTGGTCGCTGCAGGAGGCGCCATAGGAGATGGTGTGGTCCCGGGGAACCGGCTAGTAGCTGGAAAACGACGTGCCTTAGCTTCCTCCGCGAGTTGTGACTCAGCCTCTCTAGCATGATGCAACAGTTCGTTCATGTTCTCATACTTGTGATGACGTACGATGCTCTTTATTGGTAACCTCAAATTGTTGAGAAATCGCTGCATGGTCATCTCAAGTGATTCTCGGATTCTAGCACGTTGCATAAGCATCTCCATCTCCATGTAGTACTCATCAACCGTCAAGTTCCCTTGCTTCAATTGTGTCAACTTATCAAAAACGTTCCTTCATGATACGCTTCATTTCTCGACAAGTCATCACCGGAAGGTCGTTGTCATCCCTTCTATGCTGAACAAGAGCATCCCACCAACGCAAAGCATAACCATCAAATTCTGACGCTGCAAGCTTGACCTTTTTTTCTTCAGTATACTCATACAAGCGCCAGAGCTTCTCTATCTTCAACTCCCATGTCAAATAATCTTCAGGATCAATGGAACCATCAAACTTGGGAATTGAAAATTTAGGTTTGCCCAAACCATCGTCAACCGGCTGTATAGGTACACGCTGAGCACGACCTATAGGGGCAAAACCACGTCCATGTAATGGTGCAGGTGCAGGATCATTAGGGCGTCCCCTGCCTAGTGGCGCAACACCAGCAACACTGCCATCAACTTCATCCTCGAGCTCCTCATGCATTGGTTGCTGTTGCCGTTGCTCAATAGAAAGTGTCAAGGACTCTACGGAATGCTGCAAAGCTGTCACATTCGTGTTGAGGTCTGTCACTTGTGTCTTGATAGTAGCCACGTCATGAACGTTTGCTTCCAAAGTCACTTGCACGTCCTGAAGACTCTTGTCAATGGCATCTATTGTGTTGTTAAACACTAGTGTCAAATGGGATCTCAATGCTTCATATTCCCGCCAATTGACACACTCATCATCCTTCTTTTTCTGTGCTACAATATCAGAAGCACTAGTAGACATGATTATTAGATTAGTGCAATAAATAAAATCTGTTTGGTGGAACACTCAATTCACTCACACTGACAAGAAAGTAGATCTTACCGTTCCAAAGTGAATAGAGATGCGTAACCAAAACGAGATCAAGACTGATGCACTGATGTGATGAAGTGAATATCAAGGGTATAGAGAACGATCACATGGCACAGGGGTTATGTATCGTGGAGCTGTAGGTATGTGATCCTAACTACACCGCAAACAAGTCCTAGTGCTGATTGTACAAACACCCAATAAACACACACGTGGAGATAAATGTGGCAATGCAACTATGAAAGGTGTTGCACTACGCTGGAGAGACACTAGCAAGGCTCAATGTCACAGGCACACGATTGCTCAATCTACCGGTGCACAAAGAAACAGTAGGCCTCTTGCGCAATTCACTTCTCCTTTGCTCTTTTTTTATATAATCCTTTTTCTTTTGCTCTATTCTCTTTTTTTATATATACTATGAAGCAAACTTTGATCACGGCTAATTCACAAACACAGCACCACAACCTATGATCAGCCTAGAGGAGCGGAAACTAGTCTCAATGGGCAAGTTCCTAACACCTATGTATGAATGGTTGTGGCTAAAGGTTGCAAGAAAACAAAGATCAAAAGTTTATATCTATTTTTTTTGAGAATCTGAATTGGCAAAAGTAATCTAAGAGGACTCTTTGCTTGGATCGGATCTGAGGTGATGGTGGTGGAAAAGGATGGGAAGGCAACTAAAAATAGAAACTAACTATTAGAAGAAATCTAGATTGGATCTAACGGAAGAACACGACCAGCAACTAAAACTCGAAAGCAATGTAATCTAGTCTATGTCAAATATTTTCGTGAGGCTTTTTTTCTGTATAGGACGAAAACAAGAACTAATCTATGGATGGATTTGTGGATGCTCACTGAGTAAACGAGGAAATCTGATACCAAG
Organism: Avena sativa; assembly: GCA_916181665.1. Taxonomy (NCBI): domain Eukaryota; kingdom Viridiplantae; phylum Streptophyta; class Magnoliopsida; order Poales; family Poaceae; genus Avena; species Avena sativa. The sequence goes on from OV702295.1 coordinate 137,358,956, forward strand.
ATGATATGGGGTGGCGGATCTTCTCAGCAAGCACTTGTCGATGATGATGGTGGATGATAGATAACTAGCCTATAGCTATGAACTCTCCCGCTCGAACCCTGATGCCAATGCAACAGATCTCGAACCCTATGGGATATTCACAACACCACGCTCTTGCGCACGCAGCCGTTGACCACAAACGGTAGTTTTCAATCTACTAATTCCTAATGGAACAACAGATCACACTCAATTGCAGTAGTATAACTCGATCACAGGGTAATTCTAGAGGTTCTAAAAAGAATCAACTCCAAAATATTTTTAACGTGGTCTGACTCGAAAGAAACGGTACCCCCATCTATTTAAGAGAGAGGGGGCGGCTAGGCTAAGAGTCCACGACGCAAACGACTACAACTAAGATACATGCCGACCCAGGTGGGACAGCTTTCTAGGCGCACATGCCTGTTTCCTGCCGTGGCAGCATATTGGGCCTAAAACGCGCCGCGGCAGGACTCTCTGCCGTGGCAGGATTTGGCATCGTTTCTCTGCCGCGGCAGAGACTCTGCCAGGTGTTGGTACCTTCCTTTGTAGCTCCTGGCGCTTCCTCCCTCTCCTCCCTCGCGCTTGCTTCATTGATCAACACACCTTGCTCCATGTGCTTCACCTCCTTGCTCCGTGCTATACCTTCGTCTCCAATGTACCTGATCATACAATAACACAAAGACTTAAGCAGTATAAAACTCTCATTAAGTAAAACATCAGGCTCATTAAGAAACAAATTTACCTGTTGTTCTAGTAGCTTAGCACGAGCTCTTGTAATTGGTCCAATTCTGATCTCATTGGACTTATCCTTGTTAGTAGCAACTGGAACATCATCAGTAATAACTGGGGTAGGTGTAAGTATAGGGATGTCCTCATCAGATAGCGGTCACCACAATTGAAGCAAGTTCTCAATCTAGTTTTATTTTCTCTTTTCCCATTTGGGTTGCTTCGTATTTGCATTTCCATCTTGGCCTTGGCGGGGTTCTTCCAAAAGTTCTTTGCATAGAAGGCCATATATTGACTATGAGCAATCTTGACTTCATCGGGGTGGTCCATGGAGAGCCCTTCATCACTATCATCTTCATCCCCATGGTCCACAACTTTGGCCTTCAAAGCAACATTGACAACATTGCTCATACCAAGGGCACGGGCACGCGCATCTTTGGCATTCTTGGCGGCAACTGTGAAGGCGGCCATCTCTTGCATAACTTCATTTGAGGTCATGAGATGGTAGTTGTGTCTTCCTTGTAGGCTCTTCAAGTCGGTGGGCTCAAAAGGCATGAGTGCACTCACATATTTCCTTTTTATCCATGCATCATCCACATGTGAGGCACCCACATTTCTAAAAGCGGTGGCGGTGGTCTTGAGCCTTCGGTACATGTCTTCGTGATCTTCACCTTCCTTCATGTAGAAGCCTTTGGCTTCATTGCTTAGAGCATCATACCGGTTCCTCCTCATACTCTCATTTCCTACAAACAATACAGTGAGGGCATCCCAAGCTTCCTTGGCAATGCTAAAGTGCTCAATGTGTGGATAATCCTTTGTACCTAAACCTTGTTGAATCATATGCAAGACAGTGGCATTGAGTTGACTATTGACAACCTCTCTTCTTGTCAAGTTGTCTAGATCCCTAATAAAGAGTCCATGCTCGATGATGTTCCATAGTTCAATGCAAGAGCTGCGCATATGAGTTCTCATTAGTGATTGCCATTGAGCAAAAGTAGCAGATTCTTCAAGCTTAGGTGGGTCACCTTTATTGTATACATGAGGGTGAGGGATTGGAGGGTCGGGAGAGTACCATGAATCACGGTGCTCACCCTTCCCACCATTATTTTGTGTGGAATAATTAGTGTTGTCTTGTTTACCCCTTACCATCATATCCTCGGGGGATACCGGAGTACTCCCTTTAGGTAAGACGGATGGAGGATCCTCTTTAGGAGAGGAGGATGATGAGCCATCTTTGTCTTTAAGAAGTTGCTCAAGCATCTTCTTGACTTTGTTGACCAAGGAAGAGCTCAATCTTGTTTCCAAGTTTTTGAGATCTTCCATGGTCACCGTGGTGGACTCACCATCACCATCCCTTCTTGGCTACCCATATTCTCTTAGGCGATAAAGCCCAAGTAAAGAGCCGAGGCTCTGATACCAATTGAAAGGATCGTATGGGCACCTAGAGGGGGGGGGGGAATAGGTGCTACTTCAAATTTTCTTCTTTTTCAAATTAGGGTTTGACAAGAAAGGTAAATTCTCTAGATTATGCAACTACGGTGAATTTACCTATATGTCAACCATGCACAAACTAACACAACACTAAGCAAGAACAAGTAAGTAAAGTGCGGTAAAGGATATAAGTAACCAAAGGAGTGGACGCGGAGACACAAGGATTTGTTTCCCGCAGTTCCTTCCTTTTGAGGGGAAGTACCAACGCCACGAGAGGCCTCCCTTGTTCTCCGATGAATCTCACCCCAATGGGCTCGATCCACCTTCCACTATATCGGCAACCTTCGAGGTGGAAGCCGGCACCTTTACAACAAGTTCGGGGCACACATCCACAACTTAATTGGAGGCTGTAACTACCTCGGTGAATTACGCTCCTAGTTACAAGCCTGGATGAACGGAAATGGTTGAAATAGTACGGTGGGGCCCAAATGCCACTCACAGGTAGACCTTTCGGCCGTCCCAACCATTTCCAAACATCGGGACAAGAACGGGCGGCGTAATGGGCAGGCGAAGGGATCAACTACATACACAAATGAGTATGTATGCAAGCCACCATACAACAGTACATCAGAGCCATTCCATCTAAAAAGAAAGGAAATATAGCAACGCCATACGGCAAGATCCAAATATCCTAGATAGATATAATAGTTTAGGATATCTCCTCATACATCAAACATCAGAGTATCAGGCGGAAGCGGAAGACAAAATCCGAGTACGGATAAGAGGCAAATCGGCATAAGATGCCCCATAAATAAGCAGATCCCGCCCACAGATCTCACGGATCCCCGTTCCCGGAATCTCTACACCGAATGATCGTTGCCCACATCGTCCGTCTCTTCCACCCAGTATCCATCTTGCGAGGGTACCTGTTCATCTGAACCAATAATTTATCGTGTGAGACCCTAGGGGTACTCAGCAAGTCTTTATGCCTCTAAAGGGGACACAACCTGGGGTGACGCAATTGTAGCAAAAGATAAACCCTAGCAATTCTATAGATACTCGCTAACCATCCGCCTAACCAGAGATAGACGGATGTCCGGGAATTAATAACAACAGTTATAACGGTAATATCCACAGATCCATCCTCCTCCTCGCTTACCGACGAGGAAGCGGACGAACAACCCCCCATCCGTTGGCAGTTTTATTATCCATTCCATGAGTGTTGCACTATTTACTAGTCAGGTACTTAGTCAAATTAAAAGCGGTACTTTAGTTATTCTTGTCTATGATCGAGAAACTGTGCTCCAAGTCGTCCATAACCGCGGACACGGCTTTCAGAAAGTTTTACCCTGCAGGGGTGCACAAATAGCAACACACACTCGATCAACCTCGGAAAAACCAAATCAAAACCCAACGAGGCATTCACGACAAAGCGATCACAGGATTCAGAAATATTTTAGGGGGCCACCCCATTGAGCTACCCGCAACGAAGTTAGCTGACTCCGAGACGGCCTCAAGGTTTGTGGAGCCGGCTGTAAACGACTAGGAACCCGAAAGTGTGACTGGGCTTGTCGATACAGCGAAAACGGGTCACGGCCCTAAACAGTACAGTGTGCAGTACCTCGCACAATTTAAATTAAAGCATTAAAGCATGGCATAAGTACAGGATAGTAAATAAAACCTCAAACTAGTTTGTGGCCCCAAGAAATAAGAATGAATCAAGCTCTGGCTCAGGGGGGTTCATAAGCCTCCCGGATGTGGATAGCGCGAATATTCAAGGAACAGGAATCAAGTACTCGGGGTCCTACGGGACACAAGTGAGCCTGCAAAACCCAAATAGCGAATATGGCTCACCGATGCCACTTTCATTAGTTGTCCCATTACTACTCAGATTAAGTTGTATAGGTACCTCGTTATCCAGCAGACACTCACATACCCTACACATGCTGTTCTACGACTCGCATGGCTCAAACAACTCCTGTAGTAATGGTTCATGGGATGGAGGAACAAGCTTCGGTGGGGTTTAAAAGTAAAGGCTATGCGATACTTGGGATTCAGATTAATGCAATCGGGACTCAATGATGCAAGAATAAGGAAGAGGCAATAGGTACTATATGTATGCAAGCATGTGGTAGTGCTTGCCTGGCAGCTCAGTTGAATCAAGAGAAGGATCTGGGTAGTGCTCCTGGTTCTCTTGGTATATCCCCTGCTCAGCGTCTATTCGAAGAAGAACCAAACAAACAAGGGCCAGCATAAATAAAGTGCACAAGCATATGAATAAATGCGACAAGCAAACAATCATGCCATGATGAATGATGCACAATTTGCATGGCATTAAAGTAGCATGGCATGGGTGAGGTGTGGCATACAAGAATAATCATTTTATTGAGTTTTGACCACAATTTAACCTCAATTAAGTTGCTGTATCCATTATATTTATATGATGCACGCTGCAAACCAGATAAAGGATTGCATAAACAGAAAGGTCTCGTCGAGCTAATCATTTTAGACATATCATTTGTTAAATTTGGAGTTATAAAACAAAAGTTATTAATTAATTAAGGTAATAGGGCATTTTGTTGTAATTTTACTCAACTTGGAATTTTAAGTGTTCAAAATATATTTTGAATGGCATATTTGAATTCCTCACATTTTTCTGATTTGAAAACATATATCATTTGTATTATTTGGATTTATATTTTAAAAGATATTTAAAACAGATTTAAATTTGAATTTTGAAATTAATTTGAAAAGGTTTAAATTTAAACAGACAGACAGAAAACCTTTTTATACCCAGAGGAACCTAGCCCGAGTCACAGCCAGGTGGGACCAACTGCTGACTGGGCGTCCACGGCGCGCAAGGGCTTGTCTCACCGCAAGCTACTCTAGCCGCAGAGGTTTACAGGTGGGCCTCCAGGCGGCGGGGCCACAGCGCGTGCGCGCCCAGCGGCCAGCTGACACGTGGGCAATCCCAGGCGCGCGGGGGACTGGTCCGTGCCGGTCTGGATTTTCCGGGGGTGTTTTTAGAAAAACCAAAGGCTGGCTGACTGGTGGGGCTTCCGGGGCTTCGGGTTGAGGCGGGAAAAAGGGCAGGAGGGCAAGTGCAAAACGGCCATCGGCTGCTGCTGCGGTGCTGACGAATCCGACCCTGACGGCGGCGGATCTGGATACTTTCCGTCGACGGTGGCGACGAATCCGCTGGGAGAAAAGCGTCGCGGTAAAAACGAAAGATGAAGAGGGGACATCGGCCTACAAGTTTCGTTCACAGAGCAACCTCGGAGGAGGGCTGCAGCGCGCGGGGCACGGTGGAGAACAGAGGCGGGGCAAAGCTGCTGCAGCTGCTGCTGCCAGAGCGCGACGCGCGGCGCGCGTGCAAAGCGCTCGACGGACGGCGGCGGCGATGCAAGGGGAGAGGGGGAGGAAGATGATGTCCAGGAGATTGATGTGCTCACCAGGGACTCGTCGGTGTGGTCGCCGGAGCTGGAGGTGGCTCAGGTCGGAGCAGAGGCAGGGGCTCTGCGAGCTTCGGCTCCGGTGGCTGCGGCGTGTCCGGGGAGCTTCGGAGGGCTTCGGGGAGACGTGGCCGGGGCAGGGCGATGTGGAGGAGACAGAGGGGGGTCCTGGTGCTCCTGGATCGCCTTGGGGAGCAGCAGGCTGCGCAGATCGAGATCAAGGCCGAAGTAGCTAGGGTTTAGGGCATGATGGAAAGCTTGCATGGCTTGGGGAGGAAGAAGGGAGGTAGAGGAGGACCTAGGCGCCTCCCAGATCAGACCTGAGAGGGATAAGGTGAGCTGGGGTGGTTGGGGAGATAAGGGAGAGAGGAGAGAGGCACATGGGGTGGTGGTGGCTTTGGCAAAAAGGGAGGAGGGTGATCGGGGCTCCCTCTTTCTCCTCTTTGTCTTGTAGCCAAAGAAAAGGGGGAGGGCAGAGAGGCTGCCAGGTGGGGCCAGGTGGTCAGGTGGGGCTAGCAAAGAAGAGAGAAGAGAGAGGCCGAGAGAGAGGGGGTATAGATAGCATGGGCTCAGTCTAGGGTTAGAGAGGACTCGGGTTAGGGTTTGGAGGGATAGGGTAGATCATGGGTTAGGTTTAGGGTTTAGCTAGGTTTAGAGAGAGAGGTTAGATAAAGGGGTGGAGATGTGGTTTTGTAGATGAGCACAAGGTGGTGGTAAGGAGACCACAAAGAGAGAGAGAGAGAGAGAGAGAGAGGGGATGGTGATGATGGGGTAGGTGATATGAGTGGCATGGTTTAGGGTTTTAGGGAGAGATAGATGGAGTGGCTTTCTTTTGACAAGACCAAGCTAGAACATGACAAGCTCCAACAAGATCAAGGCAAGAAAAAGAGAGGGATGTGGTGATAGGGTTTAAGCAAGATCAAAATAGATCAAGCCAAAAGAAGGGATAGAGATAGAGATGATCCACTCAAAATTCAAATAAAATCCAAATGACACGCAAAAGGTGGTACTTGCATGGCCCATGCAAAATATTTATTGCCATGCTGATTCTTGTGAAAACAATATTATTACATGGCATTATTATTATGCATTCCCAAAATTGAAATAAAAGCCAAGCAAAAAGAATTAAAAGGATGCTCCATGTGGAGTAGTTGGTGATGACCATATTTGAATAAAAATGGGACATGCTAGTGTGTATGTGCCACTAGGTATTTAGTAAGCCCAAAAATATCCAAGCATGAAAATAACCCCAAAACAACACATATGGAAGCTAGAAAAAGGTTCCACTCACAAGGCATGCAAAAGTGGCCATGTGGCTCCCATATATCAATAATGTGAAAACAATATGATGCTAAGATGAGAGCATGTGGAAAAGAATTGGATCCATCCCAACCCACATGAGCTAGAGGTAAGACCCAATAAAGTGCAAAGCTCACATTTAGTTGGATGGTGGAATTATAAGGTGGTGAAAGAAAGGTGGTGGAGTTAATAAGAGATATTCCCCCAACTCAACTTGGGCATTTAAACAATATATCAATATCCAAATACGATATCAAGAGGCAACTACAATTAATAATGCATATGAGAGAAGAACCAAATCAAAAGGGTTTTATATGATGCTCAAATGCAAGGAGGCATGATGACATGAGCATGATATAATGATGATGCAACTAATTATATATTTGAAGTAGCCATTATATTACTAGACCAAGTAGCATTGCAATTGTTAGACAATTGGGATGCTACAACTCTCCCCCACTAAACAAGAATCTCGCCCCGAGATTCCTAGGAAAAGAAAACAACACAAGGAGAGGCAGGTGTTCGAACGAAGGTGACCCTCACGTTCCCAAGATGATGAAGAATGGAATGGTGCGACCACTACACCTTGCAAAACTTGCTAGACTTGTTGCGAGTCTTGCGTTTTGCTTGAGAAACAACGGGTTAGAAGAATTGAAGGATTGTCGTGAGACAAGAAGGATAGGATGGACATAGCTCCGGTTTTCCCAAGAAACCTGATAAAAGGATAGAACCACTTGTGAAAGAAGGGACAAGATGATGTATCATGGATAAAGAAAGACACACCAGTAAGATTAAAGATTTACTAGAGAGGATGAATCTTTGTCTCGCCGGAAGAAAAGAGCTAGATTGGAGAGGTTTTGAACCACTATGACAATAGCATCGTATCTTCTCTCGGATTTGGGGAATGAAGTACGGAAGCCATATTGCCTTCAAGCAATAGAGTCCCTTGATATCAACAGAAAGATTTAGATAGACATCGCCAGATTAGATTCTTGTTGCGCCGGTAAGAACCAAAGGATCACGCAATTGAGGTGCGCGGATATAACTTCCAGAGACGGATGTGAAGCCAGATCATGGTGGAATCCCGAGAAGCAAAGAATATGGAGGATCTGGAGTTTATTGTAGAGATACTTATTGCTTTATTTAGCCTTGAGGCTAACACAATAGATTTGCGGCTGATGGCATCAACCATAATTGGCTTTACCACAGAAAAGAATTGATGAAACAAAAGAGAGATAGTTTCCTTTCATCTTGTTTGGGGATGTGGAGCATCGGTAAAAAGACGAGGATAGAAAAGAGTTAGCGTTTGTTTCCACCAGATAATTGAAGATTTTGCTCCATCTAGCCCACCAACAAGAGATTATTGATTACTTTCTTCGAGAGAGCACTCCGGAAAAACAAAGACGGAAGTAAAAGTATCGAGGGATAAAGGCCACTTCTAACTTCCATGGAATGAGTGAAATCACATTAATTCACCAATTCAATGTACAAGAGCGAATGATAAGAGTAGTGGTATGGTAGCTACTCCATCCTGCACTCAAAGCATTACTTCGCACATGAATAAGAAAACCATGCAACCCAACTACCGAAACAGACTGAAGGTATTGACAAAAACTCTTGGAACTTCGTTAGAAACAAGGATAGATGCAAACAATTCGCCGGATTCCTAGATAGATAAGGATGATGATGTTGTCGTCATGTCTGAAGTACCAAGCCACCGGAAAGATATGAAGGAAGATTACGGAGAAGACTGCAAGATTCAACAGCTACAAAAAAGATAGCACCAACTTGAACAGAAGGAACACAAGATCTGGGAGGTCTTCATGGCCTCCGGTGGATTGAGCATAGACGATAGAACGAGAGGGTTTCAAGAGATTACTTGACGAGACTGAGGTGAAAGAACTCCATGTTCTTCTTGAAATGATTGAGAGAGATTTAGCAGCCTTGAGGAAATCTACGGCGGAACGACGATGATAACTCGCCAACAAGGAAAAACTCCGGGTTTGATTGAAGATGGAAGATGGAATTAACAATGAACTTGCTGATTCCAGAATTGAAGCGATCTATTAAGCAGAAGGACGTGGCCGAGATAGGTGACTTCAAAAAGTCAGAATTCTCACTTTGAGACTTTGCACACAGGAAGTGCTCACGAAGCTTGAGAGAAAGAGACACAGATGATCTTCCATGTCCTTCCATTGATACCGAAAAGGCAAGCATATTATCAACATATACCACCAAGGATTAACAAGATATTCCCAGAATACCAAGTTCAAAAGGCGAGAGAAACGAACAAATGCTCGAACACTTCCTGAGCTCAACGCTCTTAGAAAGATCAATATTAAGAGCACGGGTTCGTGTTGAGAAAGATGCACTGGTAGAATAGATTATCTGGTCCTTCGGAAGAAAAAGAGATGCCGCCTGGTTCACATTGTCGATCGGATCACCGGTTACAAAGATAAAGAGATCTTGGATAAGAACCGATGATAGCTCATACCTCAAGCAAAGCTACCAGAGACGAAAAGATGCAATTCCCTCGTATCCAGGAGAATTGTGCAGCATGATGGACAGATGATAGACCGCCGTAGTGCCTTGAGATACTCCGGATTGCCAAAGATACTTGAATATGCATAGATATGATCACGGTGTACTCAAAATCACAGGAGATAACCGTCACCATTTGGAGGATAGAGTTGATAGCATTTTCCATATTCCAATCGTCACTTATCATGAGTGGAATATAGCTATGCCGAGAGCCAAATTACAATCATCAGCATCGGATCGACACATGTTATGTAATTAGCCCAAAAGAATTGAAGATGAAAAGAAACTCCAGGATTAAGCGCCGGTGACAAACGAATGAGTTAGCATGGACATGCTGATAAAAGGGAGATAGATAATGTTTCACACACGACTGAAAAGGAGTGTGGAAACACAGATATATCAAAGAAAAATTTTCTGCATTTTTCGGCATTAAAATACCAATAAATGCGCAAAACCACTTATCAGATAGGGATTAGCAACTAATGCTTACACAGAATGTGGAGTTGCTAGAAGGAAGGACACCCTTAAGAAGATGGCACCGGTTAACAAGGAGTAAGATAGATCGCGCCGGTTTTCAAAAGCCTGTCAGTATGGAATGTACCAACAGTTGATAACCAAAGGCAAATGGAGATAACAAATAGGATGCAACAGATAGACAAGGAATTACACACACACACACACACTTTCTATGGTACTACGGAAACCCAGAACACGTGAATCCTAGTTTGAATTTTAAGAAGAGGATTGAAAACGTTACACTTCCTTACCAGAAAAGGGTGGTGGGTGGGTAAGAAGAAAAGTGGAAGCAGTCCTACTCTCACGTTTTGTTTTTCCCTAGTATACATAACTACCAAAATATTTGCTAGACAGACAACGACCATTTGGCTGAGACCCTGAAGGGCGGGATGGCTCTGATACCAATTGTAACTACCTCGGTGAATTACGCTCCTAGTTACAAGCCTGGATGAACGGAAATGGTTGAAATAGTACGGTGGGTCCCAAATGCCACTCACAGGTAGACCTTTCGGCCGTCCCAACCATTTCCAAACATCGGGACAAGAACAGGCGGCGTAATCGGCAGGCGAAGGGATCAACTACATACACAAATGAGTATGTATGCAAGCCACCATACAACAGTACATCAGAGCCATTCCATCTAAAAAGAAAGGAAATATAGCAACGCCATACGGCAAGATCCAAATATCCTAGATATATATAATAGTTTAGGATATCTCCTCATACATCAAACATCAGAGTATCAGGCGGAAGCGGAAGACAAAATCCGAGTACGGATAAGAGGCAAATCGGCATAAGATGCCCCATAAATAAGCAGATCCCGCCCACAGATCTCACAGATCCCCGTTCCCGGAATCTCTACACCGAATGATCGTTGCCCACATCGTCCGTCTCTTCCACCCAGTATCCATCTTGCGAGGGTACCTGTTCATCTGAACCAATAATTTATCGTGTGAGACCCTAGGGGTACTCAGCAAGTCTTTATGCCTCTAAAGGGGACACAACCTGGGGTGACGCAATTGCAGCAAAAGATAAACCCTAGCAATTCTATAGATACTCGCTAACCATCCGCCTAACCAGAGATAGACGGATGTCCGGGAATTAATAACAACAGTTATAATGGTAATATCCACAGATCCATCCTCCTCCTCGCTTACCGACGAGGAAGCGGACGAACAACCCCCCATCCGTTGGCAGTTTTATTATCCATTCCATGAGTGTTGCACTATTTACTAGTCAGGTACTTAGTCAAATTAAAAGCGGTACTTTAGTTATTCTTGTCTATGATCGAGAAACTGTGCTCCAAGTCGTCCATAACCGCGGACACGGCTTTCAGAAAGTTTTACCCTGCAGGGGTGCACAAATAGCAACACACACTCGATCAACCTCGGAAAAACCAAATCAAAACCCAACGAGGCATTCACGACAAAGCGATCACAGGATTCAGAAATATTTTAGGGGGCCACCCCATTGAGCTACCCGCAACGAAGTTAGCTGACTCCGAGACGGCCTCAAGGTTTGTGGAGCCGGCTGTAAACGACTGGGAACCCGAAAGTGTGACTGGGCTTGTCGATACAGCGAAAACGGGTCACGGCCCTAAACAGTACAGTGTGCAGTACCTCGCACAATTTAAATTAAAGCAGTAAAGAATGGCATAAGTACAGCATAGTAAATAAAACCTCAAACTAGTTTGTGGCCCCAAGAAATAAGAATGAATCAAGCTCTGGCTCAGGGGGTTCATAAGCCTCCCGGATGTGGATAGCGCGAATATTCAAGGAACAGGAATCAAGTACTCGGGGTCCTACGGGACACAAGTGAGCCTGCAAAACCCAAATAGCGAATATGGCTCACCGATGCCACTTTCATTAGTTGTCCCATTACTACTCAGATTAAGTTGTATAGGTACCTCGTTATCCAGCAGACACTCACATACCCTACACATGCTGTTCTACGACTCGCATGGCTCAAACAACTCCTGTAGTAATGGCTCATGGGATGGAGGAACAAGCTTCGGTGGGGTTTAAAAGTAAAGGCTATGCGATACTTGGGATTCAGATTAATGCAATCGGGACTCAATGATGCAAGAATAAGGAAGAGGCAATAGGTACTATATGTATGCAAGCATGTGGTAGTGCTTGCCTGGCAGCTCAGTTGAATCAAGAGAAGGATCTGGGTAGTGCTCCTGGTTCTCTTGGTATATCCCCTGCTCAGCGTCTATTCGAAGAAGAACCAAACAAACAAGGGCCAGCATAAATAAAGTGCACAAGCATATGAATAAATGCGACAAGCAAACAATCATGCCATGATGAATGATGCACAATTTTCATGGCATTAAAGTAGCATGGCATGGGTGAGGTGTGGCATACAAGAATAATCATTTTATTGAGTTTTGACCACAATTTAACCTCAATTAAGTTGCTGTATCCATTATATTTATATGATGCATGCTGCAAACCAGATAAAGGATTGCATAAACAGAAAGGTCTCGTCGAGCTAATCATTTTAGACATATCATTTGTTAAATTTGGAGTTATAAAACAAAAGTTATTAATTAATTAAGGTAATAGGGCATTTTGTTGTAATTTTACTCAACTTGGAATTTTAAGTGTTCAAAATATATTTTGAATGGCATATTTGAATTCCTCACATTTTTCTGATTTGAAAACATATATCATTTGTATTATTTGGATTTATATTTTAAAAGATATTTAAAACAGATTTAAATTTGAATTTTGAAATTAATTTGAAAAGGTTTAAATTTAAACAGACAGACAGAAAACCTTTTTATACCCAGAGGAACCTAGCCCGAGTCACAGCCAGGTGGGACCAACTGCTGACTGGGCGTTCACGGCGCGCAAGGGCTTTTCTCACCGCAAGCTACTCTAGCCGCAGAGGTTTACAGGTGGGCTTCCAGGCGGCGGGGCCACAGCGCGCGCGCGCCCAGCGGCCAGCTGACACGTGGGCAATCCCAGGCGCGCGGGGGACTGGTCCGTGCCGGTCTGGATTTTCCGGGGGTGTTTTTAGAAAAACCAAAGGCTGGCTGACTGGTGGGGCTTCCGGGGCTTCGGGTTGAGGCGGGAAAAAGGGCAGGGGGGCAAGTGCAAAACGGCCATCGGCTGCTGCTGCGCTGCTGACGAATCCGACCCTGACGGCGGCGGATCTGGCTACTTTCCGTCGACGGTGGCGACGAATCCGCTGGGAGAAAAGCGTCGCGGTAAAAACGAAAGATGAAGAGGGGACATCGGCCTACAAGTTTCATTCACGGAGCAAACTCGGAGGAGGGCTGCAGCGCGCGAGGCACGGTGGAGAACAGAGGCGGGGCAAAGCTGCTGCAGCTGCTGCTGCCAGAGCGCGACGCGCGGCGCGCGCGCAGAGGCTCGACGGACGGCGGCGGCGATGCAAGGGGAGAGGGGGAGGAAGATGATGTCCAGGAGATTGATGTGCTCACCAGGGACTCGTCGGTGTGGTCGCCGGAGCTGGAGGTGGCTCAGGTCGGAGCAGAGGCAGGGGCTCTGCGAGTTTCGGCTCCGGTGGCTGCGGCGTGTCCGGGGAGCTTCGGAGGGCTTCGGGGAGACGTGGCCGGGGCAGGGCGATGTGGAGGAGACAGAGGGGGGTCCTGGTGCTCCTGGATCGCCTTGGGGAGCAGCAGGCTGCGCAGATCGAGATCAAGGCCGAAGTAGCTAGGGTTTAGGGCATGATGGAAAGCTTGCATGGCTTGGGGAGGAAGAAGGGAGGTAGAGGAGGACCTGGGCGCCTCCCAGATCCGACCTGAGAGGGATAAGGTGAGCTGGGGTGGTTGGGGAGATAAGGGAGAGAGGAGAGAGGCACATGGGGTGGTGGTGGCTTTGGCAAAAAGGGAGGAGGGTGATCGGGGCTCCCTCTTTCTCCTCTTTGTCTTGTAGCCAAAGAAAAGGGGGAGGGCAGAGAGGCTGCCAGGTGGGGCCAGGTGGTCAGGTGGGGCCAGCAAAGAAGAGAGAAGAGAGAGGCCGAGAGAGAGGGGGTATAGATAGCATGGGCTCGGTCTAGGGTTAGAGAGGACTCGGGTTAGGGTTTGGAGGGATAGGGTAGATCATGGGTTAGGTTTAGGGTTTAGCTAGGTTTAGAGAGAGAGGTTAGATAAAGGGGTGGAGATGTGGTTTTGTAGATGAGCACAAGGTGGTGGTAAGGAGACCACAAAGAGAGAGAGAGAGAGAGGGGGGATGGTGATGATGGGGTAGGTGATATGAGTGGCATGGTTTAGGGTTTTAGGGAGAGATAGATGGAGTGGCTTTCTTTTGACAAGACCAAGCTAGAACATGACAAGCTCCAACAAGATCAAGGCAAGAAAAAGAGAGGGATGTGGTGATAGGGTTTAAGCAAGATCAAAATAGATCAAGCCAAAAGAAGGGATAGAGATAGAGATGATCCACTCAAAATTCAAATAAAATCCAAATGACACGCAAAAGGTGGTACTTGCATGGCCCATGCAAAATATTTATTGCCATGCTGATTCTTGTGAAAACAATATTATTACATGGCATTATTATTATGCATTCCCAAAATTGAAATAAAAGCCAAGCAAAAAGAATTAAAAGGATGCTCCATGTGGAGTAGTTGGTGATGACCATATTTGAATAAAAATGGGACATGCTAGTGTGTATGTGCCACTAGGTATTTAGTAAGCCCAAAAATATCCAAGCATGAAAATAACCCCAAAACAACACATATGGAAGCTAGAAAAAGGTTCCACTCACAAGGCATTCAAAAGTGGCCATGTGGCTCCCATATATCAATAATGTGAAAACAATATGATGCTAAGATGAGAGCATGTGGAAAAGAATTGGATCCATCCCAACCCACATGAGCTAGAGGTAAGACCCAATAAAGTGCAAAGCTCACATTTAGTTGGATGGTGGAATTATAACATGGTGAAAGAAAGGTGGTGGAGTTAATAAGAGATATGCCCCCAACTCAACTTGGGCATTTAAACAATATATCAATATCCAAATACGATATCAAGAGGCAACTACAATTAATAATGCATATGAGAGAAGAACCAAATCAAAAGGGTTTTATATGATGCTCAAATGCAAGGAGGCATGATGACATGAGCATGATATAATGATGATGCAACTAATTATATATTTGAAGTAGCCATTATATTACTAGACCAAGTAGCATTGCAATTGTTAGACAATTGGGATGCTACAGAGGCTCCCAAATACAAGCAAGCTATCAAGACAAATCAAAGACAATCTTGTAAGAACCAAATCAAAGTTAGGGTTTCTAATGAAACACTAGAGCTTGGGGGCCCTCAAGTGAATGAGGGGGAAATGAAGATCTCTCTTGGTGAAGATGTAGATCAAGGCCTCCTCCTTCTATTCTCCAAAGATCAATGACTTTGGATGGTTGGATGAAGAGATCTTGTAGATTTGGTTGCTCTAATGGAGTTGGTGTTCTTGAGCAGCTCGAGCAACTGGAGGAAGAAGATAAGGGTCCCATTTTATAGGCAGCCCCCTCCACGAACCGTTTTCTGACCGTTGTAGAAAAGTTAGAGACTCCGGTCTATAGACCGGAGACTCCGGTCTACACCGGATAATCCGGCCAATCTCTGGACCAGCCTCCGGACCGCCCATCTGAATGACCCAAACCAATCATGACCCAGCAACACCTGAGACTCCGGTCTTCCAACACCGGAGACTCCGGACTGAGTAAGAACCAGAGACTCCGGAGTATCCTCCGGTGTAGGCTCCGGACCCCTAGTCAGAATGTCCCAGCCTAGATCCTGAAGACACCATCGGAGACAGATGCGAAAACTCCGGACCACACCGGAGACTCCGGTCTTGGCAGACCGGAGACTCCGGTCTGGAGTTTCCAGACATGTGTCAAATGAGTGTGGACTTTTCCCAAGTGTGAGGGTGCTTTTCACTTATCATAATATGAACCTGTGGACAGTGACAAACTGTAAAATGATCTACTTGTTGTTACCGAACACCAAAAGTGATTATGACAATAAATACCCTTTCACTAGTGGTTATCTTGGCCAAGTAGTTGCTAGTGACTCCAAGAGGGAGTATTTATGCTCGATAGTGGGTTCATGCCTCTAGTTTCCAAGGGAAGTGACAATAATCTCTTTGGTTGTAGATGTGCTATTGCTACTAGGGAGAAAACAACGGTCTCTTGTTCATGGAACATGTGGACTGTTTACCTTACACACTTTGCTTAAAGTAGTTGTCTGTTGCTTGCAACTTAATACTGGAGGGGGTTCGAATGATAACCTGAAGGTGGACTTCTAGTCATAGATGCAGTTGGATTACGGTCTATGTATATTGTTGTATTTCCCAGTCAACCTCATAGGATCTTTCTAGCTAGTAATTGCATTGTTATGCCTTGCTCAGTTCCTTTCAATTGCCTCGCTGTAATTTGTTTACCCTTCATGCCATGTTGTTTATCTAAGGAGAGCACCTCTAGTGAACAATGGACCCCGGTCCAATCTTTACCATTGATACATCTTCCACTGTTACTTGTTTATTTGCTGCAAACCATTACCTTCCACACTACGTTTAATCCTTTGTTACAGCAAACTGGTGAGCTTGACAACCTCACTGATTCGTTGGGACAGAGTCTTGAATTTGTGTTGTGAAGGTCTCCATGTTGCTTCCAACACCTATGTGACGTTTCCTTCATCCTTCTGGTTCGATAACCTCGGTTTCTACTGAGGGAAATCTTGCTGCTATACTCTTCATACCTTGCTCTTGGGGTTTCCAACGAAGCACTCTTCCTCCCTGTTGAGTGTAGCATCAAGTAATTTCTGGCGCCGTTGCCGGGGAGGCTAAGGACGTCTTCACTAGGGGAGTCCTTCACTTCCTTTCTCTTTACTTTGTTTTTAGTTTGCTTTGTTTCTTTTGCTTGGTTTTGTTTGCCTCTTTCCAAAAAACCCAAAAAATATTAGTCTAGCTTGGATTGCTTTCTTTATTCAAAAACACAAAAAAATAGTTCCTGCTCTAGCTGCTGCTGTTTTTGGCTTGCCCACCTTTGCCAAAATGAACTCTTCTGAGAACACCAAGTTGTGTGACTTCACTAGCACCAACAACAATGATTTCCTAAGCACACCTATTGCTCCACCTGCTCCTGATGCCACTTTTTATGAAATTAAGCCTCCTTTGTTAAATCTTGTGATGAGAGAGAGCAATTTTCTGGTGTTGGTTCTGATGATCCTGCTGCCCATCTTAATAGCTTTGTTGAACTTTGTGAGATGCAAAAGTATAAGGATGTAGATGGAGATATTATTAAGCTCAGGCTTTTTCCTTTCTCCTTGAGGGGAAAAGCTAAAGAATGGTTGCTATCTTTGCCTAAAAATAGTATTGATTCTTGGACTAAGTGCAAAGATGCTTTTATTGGAAGTACTACCCTCCTGCTAAGATTATTGCTATGAGGAGTGATATTATGAAATTTAAATAGCTTGATAGTGAACATGTTGCTCCTTCTTGGGAAAGAATGAAATCTTTGGTTAAAAATTTCCCTACTCATGGACTCACTGCTTGGATGATTATCCAAACTTTTTATGGAGGTTTGAACTTCTCCTCAAGAAACCTGTTGGATTCTGCTACTGGAGGTACTTTTATGGGACTCACCTTGGGTGCTACAACAAGGCTCATTAATAATATAATGGTTAACTACTCTAAATGGCATGTTGAGAGAGCTCCACATGGTAAGAAGGTAAATTCTGTTGAGGAAACTTCCTCTTTGAGTGAAAAGATTGTTGTTATTATGGCTATGCTTGTTAATGGGAAAGCTCCTCTAGATCCTAATAGTGTTCCCTTAGCCTCTTTGGTTGCTCAAGAAGATCAAGTTGATGTGAACTTCATTAGAAACAACAATTTCAACAACAATGCCTATAGGAATAATTTTGGTAGCAACAACAATTATAGGCCTTATCCTCCTAATAATGGCAATTCCTATGGAAGCTCTTACAATAATGCTAGAAGTGCCCCCTCTGAACTTGAAGTCATGCTCAAGGACTTTATTAGTAAACAAACTACTTTCAATAAGACTATAGAGGAAAAGCTTTTAACTATTGAGAAAAATATATCCTCTTTGTCTGAAGCTCAAACTTCCTTGGTTAATAAAATGCCTACTAAACATGAAACTATGGAAAACACCTTTCCTACTGCTCATGCCATACAAGTTACTATTGATGAAAATGTTAGGCTGTTAGCTCAACTTCATGCTAGGTGGGAAAGGGAAGCTGAAATTGATAGAAACAATAGTGTGTGCACTATCACCACTAAACCACAAGAAGCCCCTATTCCTCCTCCTATGCCTAAGCCTATTGATCCTAATACTAGTGATGCTAAGTTTGATTTTGATATTGATGGTTGCAATATTTCTGAAGTGATTATGTTCCTACAAAAGCTTGCTAGAAGTCCTGATGCTAGTGATATGCATGTTGCCTTTACCAAACACATTACATATGCTCTTGTTAAGATTAAAGAAGAGAAGCTAAAACACAAAGCTTCTATTCCTAGGAAAGTAGAAGATAGTTGGTGTAACATCCCAAAAATCATGGTTTATAAAGTTGCATATCATTCATGCATCCTTATGCATTTGGGTTATTTTCAAACAAGGTTTCAAATAAGAAGCCATTTGTTTTGCCTATTATTCCATGTAAGAAAGGAAATGACTTTATTTCTACTTCCAAAATATGAGAATACTTTGATTCAACCAGATAAGTTTAAAAGATGATTTCAAAGCTTGCTCAAAGTTTTCAAAAGAAGTTTCTAAATTAAAACCATTCATATGCCTATTATAAATATTTAAATAAGGCATGGTTTTATTTTATTTTCAATGGGACAAAGTGTTTTTGAGTAAACAACAATGTTTTATACACAAATATTTGCATGGGTCACTTTACAAAAATTCAGAAATGGTTTGAATTCAAACTCATTTGAGTATCATTTGGAAATGGGTTTAGAAAATCAAAATAGAAAAACAAAAAGAATAAGAAAATAAGAAAAGGCCGGCGCCACCTATTCGGCCCAGCAACAAAAGCAGCCCAGCCAGCCCACCCGGGCCATTTCCCTCTCTCTCTCTCATGCGAGGCAAACCTACCCCGCGCTCGCTGACCAGTGGCCCCAGACGCCACGTAGTCGTCGTCCCCAAACCCCACACCCCTCGACCCCGTCGTCGCCGCCGTTACCACCATCACTG
Source organism: Avena sativa (assembly GCA_916181665.1). NCBI lineage: Eukaryota > Viridiplantae > Streptophyta > Magnoliopsida > Poales > Poaceae > Avena > Avena sativa. The sequence continues at coordinate 137,378,128 of OV702295.1, forward strand.
CCGTGATTGAAGCGAGCTTAATTGCCGATCAATGCCGCATAATTTCCCCGCCCCTCACCGGCTATTTAACCCCCTACCCTCTCTGCTCCTTTCCCCTCACTCAGCGCTCTTTCTCCGCCACCAGGCTGCCCGCAATTCCACTCACGCCGCCACTGTCCCGAGCAGCTCCGACGACGTATTCCGGTGAGCACCGTGCCCCTTCGCCCCTCATTCTTACGAGCTTGTTCGCCTGATGTTTACGCGTCTTCACACCCTCTCTGTTTCCTCTGTAATGCCCCAGGACGTCGCCTCTGTCGAGCTCCGTGAACAACCGAAGCTCCGCTTGACTCCGGCGAGAAATTCTGGTAATCTTCGAGCGCCCCTTGCCTTCTCCTTGTCCCTGCCATGTTTGCCATATCCTTGCGCATCTCCTAATACTCCTGGTATGTGCTAGGGCGATCCAGAACGTCGCCAACGTCTTCGCTACCGTGTGCCCGACGCTTCCAGTAACTCCGACGAGCCCTAGCCACCGCTACTGCATGCCCCCGCCCCAGCCGCATCCACGTTGAGCATCCCCACGTCCTCGTGACCTCGGTAAGCGCCTACACCCCCTCTCCTACCCTCTAGCTTTGCCGATCCATCGTCAGCAGAGCCGTCGCCGCCGCCAGCGCCATTCATGCCGCTGGAATTTGGTCAAACTGTAGGGTTTGTAGCATGGAAAACAAAAAATTTCTACCGCATGCACACAAACAAGCCAAGATCTATCTACTAGATTGTAGCAACGAGTCGATAGAAGCACTCACCCTCGAAGATTCCAAAGCGGTTAACGAGAGCAGATTCTCGTGGGTGATGTAGTCGTACACTTGCCGATCTCAAGATCACGTAGACGATCCTTCTGGCGCTGCGTTCCGGCAGCGCTTCCGCAGCCGGTCACACGTTCGGTACTCGATGAAGGCCTTCGTCTCCCTTGTTCCAGCAGGCAGTGGAGGTTGTAGTTCTCTCCTCGCAATTCTGGAAGCACGACAGCATGGTGTCGGAAGTGGAGGGAAGATCCCGCAGGGCTTCGCCTAAGCCGGTGCGAGTTATGGTGGATTAGGGTTTCCCGGTGATCTAGGGTTTAGAAGACCGGGAGGAGGAGGAGGTGTTGGCGGCGGCGGCGTGGCGGCGCTAGGCAGCGGCGTGGCGGCGGCGCGGGTGTGGGGCGGGCTTGGCTCTTGTGGTGTTGGGGCAGCCCTCCCCCTCTATTTATGAGAGGGGGCAGCCTTGGGAGGGGTGGGTTTGAATCCAAACCCAAACCCAAGTTGGATTGAGAGAAGGACTTGTTTCTTCTCCCACTAGGAAACCATTGTTCCAGTTTGACTTTTCAAACTTCCCGTTTGACTTTCAATTTAGAGCTTTAATTCTCTCTTGCAAATGCCCACACCAAGTGACCTAGGATATGATCCAATCATTCCACTTACCCATGACACATTCATGGTCCATTCCCCTTCCGGTTCGGTGAACCTTCTAGAACCTTCTAGAACCCCTCCGATGAAAACATCGGAATCTTTCCCGAACTCCGGAATCGGACTTCACTTATATGAATCTTATTCTCCGGACCATTCTGGATCTCCTCGTGATATTCCGGATCCCATCCGAGACTCGGTATCCCTACTAATAAATCCATTTCTACTAAACAACATCGAATCCTTAAGTGTGTCTCCCTACAGTTCGTGAATTATGCAGACATGACCGAGACACTTCTCCGATCAATAACCAGTAGAGGAATCTGGAAATTCATATGGCTCCCACATATTTCGACGATTACTTTGCGATCGAATGAACCACTTACATACGGTACCAATTTCCCTTTGTCTCGCGATAGTTTACTTATCCGAGGTTTTGATCGTCGGTATCTCTGCATACCTAGTTCAACCTCGTTACCGATAAGTACTCTTTTCTTGTTCCCGTGATATGTGATCCCTTATGAGCCAGTCACATGCTTGCAAGCTAATTGGATGACATTCCACCGAGAGGGCCCAGAGTATATATATCCGTCATATGGATGGACAAATCCCACTCTTGATCCATGTGGTTCAACCCATACTTTCCAAACACTCAATGCCACCTTTATAGCCACCCAGTTACGGTGTGGTGTTTGATGTCATCAAAGTATCCTCCCCGTGATGGTGATTAGCATGATCTCATGGTCGAAGGAATTAGGTTACTATGTATCAGAAAGCTTATAACAAACGAACTATTAAAATGACTTGATCTTTATGCTACGCTTATCTATAGGAGTATGTCCATCACACCATTCTCCTAATGATATGATCTTGTTGTTAATAACATCTCAATGTTCATGATCGAGAAACCACGATCATCTATTAACCAACAAGCTAGTATTATAAAGAGGCTTTACTAGGGACTCTAATTTAGTTTACAAATCACACAAGTATTAATGTTTCCGGTTAATACTATTATAGCATGAATGTAAACATTTATCATAAACACAAAGATATAATAATAACCACTTTTATTATTGCCTCTAGGGCATATCTCCAACAGTCTCCCACTTGCACTAGAGTCAACTAATCTAGATTACATGGTAATATACCGAACACCCATGGCGGTTTGGTGCTGGTCATGTTTTGCCCTCGGGAGAGGTTTAGTCAACGGATCTGCCACATTCAGATCTGTGTGTACTTTGCAAATATTTATGTCACCATCTTGGACATGCTCTGGAATAGCGTGAAAACGTAGCTTGATGTGCTTCAGCTTCTTGTGTGACCTTGGTTCTTGCACATTGGCTATGGCGCCCATGTTATCACAGTAGATAGACATTGGGTCCAGCGCACTTGGAACCATACCGAGCTCTATAATGAACTCTTTCATCCATATCGCCTCTTGTGAAGCCTCCGAAGAAGCTATGTATTCCGATTCAGTTGAAGATCTCACCACAACGCTTTTCTTTGCACTCCTCCAACTAACTGCTGCACCATTAAAAGTAAATACATATCCATATTGAGATTTAGAATCATCCAGATCGGTGTTCCAACTAGCATCGGTGTAACCATTAACAACGAGCTATTCATCACCTCCATAAGAAAGAACCATATCCTTAGTTCTTCTCAAGTACTTAAGGATGTTTTTGACCGCTGTCCAATGATCTACTCCTGGATCACTTTGATATCTGCTAGTCAAACTAATAACATATGCAATGTCGGGTCTAGTACATAGAATGGCATACATAAGAGATCCTATGGCTGAGGCATAGGGAGTCTTACTCATCCTTTCTCTATCTTCTGCCATTGCTGGACTTTGAGTTTTACTCAAGGTCGTATTGGGCAACATAGGCAAGAACCCTTTCTTTCCATCTTCCATTACAAACCTCTTTAGAACTTTGTCCAAATATGTACTCTGTGACAATGATATTAGGCGCCTCGATCTATCTCTATAAATTATGCCTAATATATAAGCTGCTTCGCCAAGATCTTTCATTAAAAACTATTATTCAAATAATCCTTGACACTATTAAGAAGGTCTACATCATTCCCAATCAACAATATGTCATCTACATATAGTATTAAGAATGCTACAGAGCTCCCACTCACTTTCTTGTAAATACAAGCTTCTCCATAAGTTTGTATAAAACCAAAGCTCTTGATTACCTTATCAAAACGTTGATTCCAACTTCAGGATGCTTGCTTCAATCCATATATGGACCGTTGAAGTTTGCATATTTAGGATCGACAAAACCTTTGGGTTGCATCATATACAACTCTTCATCAATGTCTCCATTGAGGAACGCCGTTTTGACATCCATCTGCCATATCTCATAATCATAATATGCAGCGATTGCTAACATAATCCTCACAGACTTTAGCTTCATTACTGGTGAGAAAGTCTCATCATAGTTAACTCCTTGAATTTGCCGAAACCCTTTTGCGACAAGTCGAGCTTTATAGACACTAACATTACCATGAGCATCTGTTTTCTTCTTGAAAATCCATTTATTCTCGACAGCCTTCCGGCCATCCGGTAAGTCCACCAAAGTCCATACTTGGTTTTCGTACATAGATCCAATTTTGGATTTCATGGCTTCTTGCCATTTATTGGAATCTGGCCTCATCATTGCTTCCTCATATGTCGCAGGGTCATCGGTGTTGTCCACCAACATGACACTCATAACGGGATCATACCAATCAGGAGTGGTACGAGTTCTCGTCGACCTGCGAGGTTCCGTAGCAACTTTGTAACATCCCAGTATATAGGACCTAACGAAGGGTAGATTTAGGAATAAGATTTGTTGCATGCATTCATTTGTGAATATGTGGGTAAAATTTTCGCCAAATAAAACCTTGACTGATCAATGTTTCTTTCTTACTTTGAGATTAGGTTTAGTCTTAAAGGAGGATTGCTATAAACTTTGATGTGTGTTTTGAAATGAGTTTGAATTTTAAAACTTAAGTGTTTGAATAATAATTTAAATGATTTAGATATAAGATTTGAATCTTAAATTAATTAAGAGATAAATATTATAACTTAAATCTTATCTAAAAACAATATTGAATATGAAATTCATTTCATATTATTAATACATAAACAAGTTACAAAGAATGTAACCTACTGAAGTTATTCCAAACTTCACAATTTACAAAAGAGTAAAGAATAAGAATATTCTATATTAATAAATATATAATCTTTATCACAATTGAATAAAATAAAGATTACAAGAATTATAAAAGAAAAATTACAAAAGAATAAGAAAATTACATTTGTATATCTACTAACTATCCTATATCTAAATCTACACTAAATCTTCATCTTTATCTTTGTACCTACAAAACAAAGACTAAATAGAAACAAAATAAGATTAGTGTTAGTATATTTCTCTCAGATATGTCAGTGAAGTGCACTTAACAAATTCATCATTGAGAAATGTTATAAAGGGGCAAGATTCACCAATATGAAAGATTTCATCTTTCATAAATTCAAAGCCAGAATTCAAATGACAGCCAAGAGGGACCAATTCACCAGCCAGGTGAAAGTAATTTGGTAATGGTAAGTTCAAAAATTCTGAACCTATCCACAAGTGCATAGCAGGAACACAAGCTGGACACACACCAGCATGCAAAGGGTGTGCTGTCAACCTCTCAAGCACAACCAAATCACACAAAACCACAACACAGCCGTGGGGGGGGAGCACTAGTGCATCACTCCACTAACACATCACACAAGAACAACCAGTGTAGACAACAGCCAAACCAAGAATAGCAGCCAAATCAAACCACCCAGAACAACTCAAACATCACCGGGATGGTGACATAAGGAGCGGAATGGATCTGGTGGACAGCAAGGTCAAGCCCAGGAGCTAGGAGGAGCAGGCAAGCTCAAGAGAAAGCTCAGGAGCCCAGCAAAAGCAGATGAAGATCAAGATCAAGATCATCATCAATCTACTACACCAACATCAAATTTTGTGGTGAGCCTCATAAAACCATCACATGATTTCATCATATTATCTAAACAAAAGCATGTGTTGCTTTATGAAATGATCTCTCAATAATCACCCAAGAGGGGTGAATCTATCCTAGAGATTTCAAGTATAAGGATAAGAAATCAAGCTCAACCACAAGCACTAAACTCTTAGACCAATATCACTAAGTTCAGTGTTACTTTTGCAACTTAGATCATTTTTCATTTGATCTTATCAGATCAGGGCACATCTCTCAAAGAGAGTAGCACCTCTAATCTTTCAAGTTTCAAACAAACTATTGCTCAACTAACTAGGAATTAAATCCTAGAGCCTCAGACTAACATCATAGGCAGGAAAGTTAAGAAAGGTTTTCATTTTATCTTGCCAGTATTAATCACAAGCATTATCAAGCTAAGCCCAGAAATAAAACTCCATCACTTGTGTGCCAGATCATAATGGTATCACAAGGACATGTTTTAAATGAACTAAAACCAATCTTTGCTTGGTTCCACGGATAAAGGGACCAACAAATAAATATCATCTTCCTGAAGCTAAGTGCCTATCATTATAATTACAATAAGCAACTACTGAGAGAAACCACTGTTAGTACAAGCATTCTGACAGTAGAGACCATTTTCAGATCAACAACATTTTCAATCAGTGATTCCATAGAAACACTAGCATGAGATCATAGTGAATCACCACTAGAATAAATCTAACAAGCCACTAGCAACATCAAAGCCACTACCAATCATGATCCACAACAAACAATCATTCTTCATGCTCAAGCATGATCACCACTAAATCTAAAGCATCAAGGATATGATCAACATGGGGTTATGAACCCTAATCAGCACATAATCACTAGGCATAAGAAGCCACTAGATACACAGAGAGGTTCATGGTAATTGCATGAACAAGGACCACAGAAGCAACTTACCCGAGGTCCTCGCTGACTAATCGAAGAGGAAGCAGATTGGCCGACGAACCGCGGCGGCACAGGGAGCACCCAGGGGCGTTGCAACCTGCACCTGCCACGGTGGCGGCCGCAACAGCACACGAGCCCAGCACACCACCGCAGACGGGACCACGGCGGTGACGACAACACATTTCCTTAACCCTAGGTTTCAGGAACGGGGTGGACCTGGCCACGGGGAAGCCCCGGAGTCAAATCCAATTGGATAAAACGAACGAGCATCGTCGACAACCCCAACTCGCAGCACGGCAGCGGGAATCGACGGTGGCGGCATCACCGGCCACATGGTCGGGTCAGAGGAGGAGAGGATAAGGTCGAGGGAGAGAGGGAGGCAGCGAGAGTGGGCTGGGTGGGCCAAAACCCCTTGGGGTGGTATTTTGACCTTGCCCTATTGGGACACACTGGCCCAATAAGCCCAAAAGGCCAGTCCAAGTTGTTTAATAATTTTTTTGATCAATTAGAAAATACAAAAATTCCCTTGACCTTAATAAAATTATAGAAAATAAAATAAAAGTCCAAAAATTATAAATAAAATATTTTTGAATTCACAATAATCCACTCTGTACAAATAAAATAAGATATCAAATTTTGGACATTTAAATTTTTATAAGAATTTTGTAATTTATATATTCTTTATGGAATTTTAAAAAACTTATTGAAAGATGATAAAAATAAATAAAAATCACTTTCATTATTTACTAATATTATAGTATTTATGAAAAATACTAAATAAATATTTAGTAATAAATTTAATGTATAGGAATTATTAAATCAATAGAAGTCAAATAAAAAAAGGGAAATAAAATAAAATAATTCAATATATGCAATAAATATAATTTTTTAATAATATTTATAAATTCTTTATTAGAAGGCACCTTATATAGGGAAAATGCATATAGAATTAAATAATGCATTACATTACTTGCATAATCATTTTGCTTCTTTAAATATTGTCCTTACCGGGCAATAATGATGTTTTTGTAGAAGTAGAAGCTCAAGGTCCAGTGCAAGCATTAGACTTCACTACCTTGCCATCACAAGGCAAGTTCATCACTTGCTCATGTCCTTTGAAGAGTCTTTATAAAAGTATTTGCAAATTGTGTGTTATCATTTATGCTATAAAAGAAAGAAAATAATATTTTCATAAATAAAGAAATCATAGATATCATCCTAAGTGGAGATATAATGGAGAAATAGAACTTAGGGTTCTATTTGCAACAATGATGATCAAGTAGGGACTTAATAACCCTGAAATCAGTGATTCTAGCGCCGTATATTACGCGTTAGCCATGAGATTTGGAATGTGACAAAGAAGTCAGCTGTATCTTCTTCCTCTCGCATGAAGCCGAATGTGCAGGTCGTGGCTGTTATGCTCGTAGCATGCATATTAATTGGTAATTCGTAGAGGATATGCAACATATGGGTGGGAACCCTCATCGTCCCACGATAGTTCTGGCATCTAACGGTTTGTACAAACCATTGCCGTAATTCATTATGTGGGCATGGTGTACACCAAGGAGGCATGCGGTGTCGCGAAGGGGGCAATGATTGGATTGGACCAACTACTGGGCCCCACATCATGGAATTGTGGACGGGAAAGTACGCCTGGTTGTGCAACAAGGAGTTGATCTCTCATGGGTAAAGTAACGCACCTCTGCAGAGTGTAAGAACTGTAACTTGTTACTCCCTGTTCTGAGAAGGAGCTACGAACGCGGCAGGAAAGGAACTCCATGAAAGTTCTGGTTAACCTGTGAAGGCTGATTGTCATAGTTTTTCGGAATAAAATCAATCTTTGAAGAAAGATTTACAAAAACTACATAGTGCCAAGGATTTATAATCCGAGGTGGTAGTTAGAGCATCAAACTTCCCACCTTGAATATAATGAACTTGTTGGGTAATGCTGTTACTCATTCTTTCCTTTGATCCCTTGCTTAGACTCTAAGGATCCCGAAGATGTGTCAATGTATGCAGCTGAATGTTAAGAAGATGTGTTCTACGAGGAGCCTGATCTGTCCGGAGGAGTTGAAGGAGTGGATTACGAGATCCGCTACAGTGTCGATGAGAACGAGTCCACTTAAGTATCTAGTTAGTAGTAACTAACAGAGCTGAGCAGCATGAACTCTATAGAATAAGCTATTGAGCCCCACTCCTAGTCCGAGTTGTTTCTTTTAAATTTCTGCTGAACACTATATATTTTGGTTTGTAAGTTGGATCTTTTGGAAGTCTTGAACTTCCGGTATTGTAATAATAATAATGTGTGTACTTTTGTAGTATGGACCGCAATATTTCTGTTGTACCACTCTAAGGGATGTGATATTTACGGAACAGTGTTCTGTGGATGTCATGTCAACGACTATAGTGTACTACACATGTAGTGGTATGCTGGGTCACTGCAGTTGGTATCAGAGCAAATTGCTTTGACCTTAGGTTGGAAACCTAGTAAAGGGTATTACCTGTAGGAAAGCTAGCAACGATAAAGAATTCTCTAAAAGTAATATAATGGGTATTCAAATGAGTATATTCCGTTATATATTTTAGTGCGATAATTCTTTGTTATGATGCAATATATCATTGGATACTAATCAAAATTATTTTTCTGTTATACAGAGAAATGGCACCAAAGTTTACAAAACAGACTTTGGTAAGGAAAGAGGAGACTCTTGATGATTATCAAGGATCATTTACAGACCAACTTCATCAACGTTTAAAGCTCTTTAACTTTCCAACTAGAATTCCAGTGAACACTATCACTTACCTTGATGGCCGGATGTTATCCAAGTACGTGTGAGTATCCAACTTCTAGAGAAGCTTGGATTATATCACGATCTACCCATAGGAGAAGGTAGGAATCATTTAGCAGCCTATCATGTTGCTGTTGTGGAGGCGATAACTAATATCTGGGAGCAGAAAACCAAGGAGTTGGAAGTTAGCACATTCTCTGTGATACCTCATGATTCTATAGACTCAGAGCCTATACTGGATCATCTTAATTTGGTTAAGAACCATCCTAAGTTAGCTTCCAAGTTTATGGATAGATACCGGACACTCGTTGCGTATTTTTATAAGACTCATCAAGTGATTGTCGAAGACAAAAATGACATGCTAGAGGATCTAACTGATCCTGAAAGGAGGAAGTAGTTATCATTCCAGTTAGAGAAAGAAGCAAGTAGTAGTGCAACACCTATCTTTAAGGATATACCTATAGATCCGGAATCTTTTACACCATATCCTTACTCACCAAGACCTGAACCTACACATGATCCTACTATAGATATGCGGTATGCAGTACCATAGGGCTCAGAGGATGGTTCTGACTCAGAACTTCCTATTGAGAATTCGGATGGTTGGAGGATGGGATTATACAATGGATCTCATGAACACCAGATGTCCACAGATGGTTCTGACAGAAATGTTGGACAATCTAGTTGGATGAGTGCAAGGATGAATCCTAATAACAGAAATAGAAATACCATGTCAATAGATGATCAGGATGAAGAAGAAGATCCCGAGGAGAGAGTGTTTGAATCATCAACATATTCTCAAAACCCAGGGAATATACACTATCCAGTGTTCAATTATCTTGCCCACGAGAGCACCTGGAAAGTAGCAGGATCTGCGTATTCTATTGAAAACTCAAGAAATGAAGCTCAGGAGATGCAGGCTGGAGATAATGTTGAATATGTTACTGAAGACTTTTTAGCTGAGCTGGAGGGAGTCAATGCGCTCAGATTGAGTAATGACTCAAGTCCTGACACTTCAGATACAGAGTATGTTCCTTCTGGAAGGCCATTTGTTCCACAAACTGTGCGACGGACAACACGTCATCACGGTTGGACATCAGGCATGTATGATGAGCGTAGTTACTACTAGAAAGAGACAACTAGTCAGTAGTATCAAGTACTGTGTATTGTACCCAAGAAATAAGGTAGCTTTGTAATAATACCCAATATGGTATATGTTTTAATGACTTTGTATCATTATGATATTATGTATAATATGTGAAATGCATATTTGGATTTTCTTTGGATCTTCATTGTGTGACTAGTTCTGTGCATAAAGTCGAGCTCAGAACACATGTGCATGCTGTAATTATGAGTATTCGCTTTATGATGCAGGACTAGGGGGTCATGGATACAGGTGTAGAAATAGAAACTGAGCAGCAGCGGATGGAGCGAGAGGCCAAAGAAAAGGCCGATGCTGATACAGAAAATCAAGGAGCATTACCACCACCAATGAGGCCGTTAATGGAGCAGAACTTTATGCAATGCATGCAAATGATGCAAGAGACCCAGAACAAGTTCATGGAAGAGCTGCTGGGGCGAGAAAATCAGAGGGCACCTGAAGGAGGAGGAGTGAGTCTATCTGATTTCCAGAATGCAAGACTGTTACCTTTTGCATCAGCTCCTGAACCAATGGATGCAGAAGACTGGCTAGCAGATACAGAAAGGAAGCTGAAAACTATGGGTTGCAATGATGAGGAAAAATTGAGGTATGCAACTCATCTGCTGACTGGACCTGCAGCATCATGGTGGGAAAATCAGTTAGCCATGCAACAACCAGGAAGGGAGATTACCTGGGAGGAATTCAAGCAGAGATTCTGTGAATATCATGTTCCGGAAAGCGTCATGGATTTGAAGCGGAGAGAATTTGAGGAGCTTCAGCAAGGATATACTAGTGTCATGAAGTACATCCGGGAGTTTAGCCAACTGTCTCGTTATGCTAAGGAGGATGTTAACACTGAAGAGAAGAGGAAGAAGAGTTTCTTGCGTGGATTAAATCCGTTTGTGAAGATGCAGCTAAGGTTAGCCAATAAGCAAACTTATCAGCAGTTGTTGGATGCAGCCATTACTTTTGAAGATGACTACAAGAATGTCCAAGAGGATCAGAGGAAGAGAGCCAAGAAGGAAGCCAAGAGAATTGAGGCAAGCAAACCTAAACCTAACATGGAGTTCAAACCTCGGAATAGGAATTATGGTAACAAAAACAGTAACAATAACAATAACAATAACAAGGGCAGTGGTGGAAATCAATCTAATCCGAGAAGGAATGTTATCTGTAACAACTGTGGAATTCCAAGGCATTTCCAGAGGGAATGCAAAAAGCCTGTAGTAATCTGTTATGATTGTGGCCAGAAGGGTCATATCAAGCCAGATTGTCCGAGCAAACCACCGGGAGGATGGCCTACGAAGGGAGGAGGACAAGCCAGTGGAGGAAATGGACAGCCCAATAAAGGAGGAAATAATGGCAAGAACAACAATGGCAAGAGAAACCGACCTACCAGAAAACTAAACTGTGCAACCCTCGAGGAGGTGGATAATTCAGAGCATGCAGTGATAGGTACGCTCAATATCCTTACCAATCCCGACAAAGTTCTATTTGATACTGGTGCAACTACTTCATTCATTTCTGAAGAATTTTGTGATAAATTTGGGATTAGAAGGGCAACGTTAGAACGTCCTATGACCGTAGTTACGGCAGGAGGGAATGTGATTGTACGCCACATAAAACAATATCAGGTTATCTCGATCTATGGTTGTACATATTTCGCAAACCTTTATGTGATTCCTTTGAAGGGAATTGAAGTATTACTGGGGATGGATTGGATGATGGAACACGGAGCTCAGATTAATTGTGAGGAGAAAACTGTCTCAATCAAAACTCCAAGTGGAGCAAGGATAGTTTACCAAGCAGATAAACACAGTCATATCATGGTGGATCTGCAGTTGAATTCAATGAAGGATGTTAAATTAGAAGAGATTCCAATAGTTAATGAATTCCAAGATGTTTTTCCAACAGAGTTACCGGGAATGCCACCAGACCGGGAGATAGAGTTCACCATTGACCTAATACCTGGTACAACACTAATAGCTGAAGCACCATATAAAATGGGACCCAAAGAGTTGAAATAACTCAAGGAGCAAATTGACGAGTTAGCAGGAAAAGGATTTATACAGGAAAGTGTATCTCCATGGGGAACACCAGTAATATTTGTGGATAAGAGAGATGGTGGAAGACGGATGTGTGGTGATTATAGAAATCTGAACAATGTGACTATCAAGAATAAGTATCCTTTGCCAAGAATTCAAGATTTGTTTGATCAAGTGAAAGGAGATGGAGTATTTTCAAAGATTGATTTAAGATCTGGATACCATCAAATAAAAATCAAGCCGGAAGATGTTCCAAAAACAACATTTGTCTCAAGATATGGACACCATGAATATCTGGTAGTACCATTTGGTTTGACCACTGCATCGGCAATATTCATGAATCTGATGAACAAGATCTTCATGCCATATTTGGACAAGTTCGTCATCGTCTTTATTAATGATATTCTGATATATTCCAAGGATAAGGAAGAGCATGCTGACCATTTGAGAATAGCATTGCAGACTTTAAGAGAACATAAGCTTTATGCTAAGTTCAGTAAGTGTGAGTTCTGGTTAGATGAGGTAGAATTCCTCGGTCATGTGATCAGTAAGGATGGAATTGCTATGAATCCATCTAAAGTTCAGTCGGTACTAGAGTGGACTGCACTGTCACATCCCAAGATTTTCCAAATCTTGTAATGTGAAAAATAAATGAATAAAATAAAACTTTGTTGATTTTCAGGGTGAGAAGAAACTTTTTGAATCCAATTGGAAACTTTCAGAACCTATTTTGGATTAAATAAAATCCTAAAGGGATTTAAAAAGTTAAATAAACAATAAAGTTAAAAATATTTGGAATTACTATTTTGAATCTTTTAATAAAAAGATTTGGTTTCAAAAGAAAAGATAGATTTATAAATAAGGATTATTTATAGAGCCAAATTAAACCTTGGCCAAACCTTTTGAAATAAAATATTTCGATTTGATAAAAAAAGTAAAGGTTTAATTAAATAAAATGATAAGGATTTAATATCCAAGATTATTAAAAATAAAAGTTTTACTATTTCAATTAAAACATCAAAACTTATTTTATTTTAAATAAGTTTTCCAAGTATTCTTTATTTTTAAATAAAACCTACTGATTTGGTTTTGATAATATTTTAGATTTCAAAATGGAGATTTTAAATAAATCAAAACCCATTTGATTTAATAACAAAGGTCTATTTTATTTAATTATAAATGGACCCTAAAATAAAAATATTATTATATTTTGGGAATTGGTTTATGTTGTTAAACAGAACCAAATTCAATTGAAATGTTTGGTGAAAGTCTGATTTGATTTGAATGTTTGATTGGTTGTTTGAAATTCAAAACAGAAAATATAATTGGAAAAGAATAAAACATTCAGGAAGAAAAAATGGAAATAGACCTGACCCAACTGAGCCAGCCCAACAAGGCCCAGTACCAGCCCAGCTTCTCTCCCTTCCGAAGAAAACGTTTCACACTCGGTTTTTAACCCGCGCAGACACTGACTGGTGGACCCACTTTTCCCTCTCACTCCCTCGCTGACACCAGACCCCACGCAGCCAGCTCACCTCGCGCCGATTACTCCCTGACATTGCAGCCATTACTCCGGCGATCAATACACGTTGATTCCGCGACCGTTACTTGCCGTGACTGCGCCCTATTAACCGCCCTGTCCTCCTCTCCATTTCCCCTCACGCGCCTCCCTCTCTCTGCCCCCAGGCCGGACAAATTTCTCCGCGCACCCTCACTGCTCCGACCATCGTCCCCAGCCAATTCCGGCCCAACCTCGCCACCCCTTGCCTCCCTGAGCACACGACCGTGATCCCCACTCCCAGGCGCTTCTCCCTGTACCTCCCATTCAATTGCGGGTGCCCCTGAGTGTCGACTTCGACAACCTCTGACCGAGCCGCCGCGTCTGCTACTTCTCCGGCGAAGTTCCCTGGTAAGACAGACCGCCCCACGCCTTCTCGATCATGCACGCGTCATCGCCTCGACCATGCGCATCTAACCATGCTCTCTGTTTGCCCCCTTGTGATCTGTAGCGTCGACCCCGACCACGAACAGGACCATCTGACGCCGACGACGACTCTGGCGAGCGATTACTCCCGTCCCCGTGCGGCCCTTGCTTCCTCGAGAGCACCTTGAGCACCACCACGACCACGCGTACACGGTGAGACCCTCCCCTGTCTTCTTTGCTTCCTAGAACCGCCGCTAGCCCACCGTCCGAGCGTGCACCGCCGTCTGCCGCCGCTAGCACCGCCAGTTACTGGTTGAGCTGTTGTGAGCCGTGCGATGCAAATCGTCTGGCTAGGAATAGAACCTGAGCGAAAGGTTATGGGTCATTCCGCACCGTGCGATTAAGTGAAATCCAACGCCCCGCAGAGAACGATCTACCCGAACCGGTATCGACCAGTAGAAACGCGAAGCGTGGCCAGTCTGTGATTTAAAAGAAAGTTTGAAATCAGATTTGTTTGCAAATTTGAAAACCCTGTAACTTTAGTTCCACACGTCCAAATTTTGCAAACTTTATATCAGTGGAATCAGTGGAACAAGCCCTAGCCAACCATGCAATTTTTTTAGTAAAAAGCTTCTGGTAAAATGTTTGTTTTTGCAGAAACATTTGTATGCTTGTTTAGGTTATAAAAATTGTTCAAAAATGATTTTGGGAATAAAATCTTTTGCAAATGGTGTATTTTGAACCTACTAACCATAGGAATCACTTTGTGGTTTCAAAAATATATTTGGTGAAGGAAAAGAATGATCCTTTGATTTAAAACCAATTCTAGTCAAATAAAAATATAGTTTATTTAGTAAAAATGGTTTTGAAGGAAAACCTTTGGGAAATGTTTTGTTTTAAACTCTCTGACCCTAAACACCAAGTTTTATGGTGTGAAAACATATTTTGTGAACCCTATAGATTAATGCCTTAGTAAAAACATTTTTACACCACATAAAATGATACCTTGTTTTGGAAATGGTTTTTGAAGTGAAATCTTTTACAAATGACTTTGCCACTCTATAAAAATGACCTTTAGGTGTTTTCAAATGTTTATGTCCCATTAGTAACCACTTGTCCAAATAAAACAAACCTTGGCATGCTTGCATGCATTATCTTAGTTCTATGATTTTATGTGATGTTTTGCTTGAATGGTAGATTGAACTTGTGCCTTGCTTGATTGAATTGTAGTGACTTGAAGAGTGTGATTGTAGCAAGGACAAGGAGTGAACTTATACTCTACCAAAAAGGCAAGTGATGCTTCATACTTTTTGTCCCATTACTTTCACTATGCATTAGTGATTTTTCTAAGTAAAACTTGCATGGAATTTTTGCTAAGTATAAACCTTGCTATAGGAAAACCTAGTAGATGAAACCTTATTAGAAATTTTCCTAAGTTAAGATTCCTACTACTATCAAGATTAGTTTAGCTAATAGAAAATAAGGGTGGAATATATATCCATACTATGGAAAAATTTCTAAGTCTGAGGACTTGTGTTTTTGTTTAATAAAACAACTAAGTTAATGAATCACCTGGGTGGAATGGTAATTGCTTGGTGGTTTTTGGTTGAGTGGTTACACAAGGCCAGGGGACTGGTGAACCTTGTGTATCTCACTTGTGGATGGACACACAGGAACAAAGAGATTTGAGATGTCAAATGTTGAGAAGCTTCAAGTGCAACCACTTGGCAATATGGGCTCTGCCTGGATCATATAGGTTGCAAGAACTTAGCCATATGGACAATTGGTGGTAGAGTTTGATAGGTTGGAACGCGTCCATTTTGGTCTAAGGGAAGGCTTCTGAAAGATCTTGTCTTGGTGAAACCAAGTCTTGTGGGGAAAGTGCACCACCTCTGCAGAGTGTAAAATCTAAGTACTTAGCCATGTCCTTGGTAAAGGACAATTTGAGCATCAAGACATGGAAGCAATCAAGAATCTCATCATTCAAATTTCAAAGTGAAAAACTTGTGGTTGAACAAGGGTTAAAGGATCTTCAATCTTTTGATTGGGAGAAATGATTTTGTCAAGCAAAAACTTAGTGTTTTCAAATGTTAAGGAAAAATCTATTTTGAGCAATGCAAGCCTCAACTCCACTAGCCAAATGCATATAGATAATAGACTCCACTATACTACCATAGTATCACTTGCCAATACAATTCAAATGTATTGACCCTTTGTGGCTGTAACTTGTGATGTTGCAGGTTTGATTGATTTAGTGAAGTGTGTTGATTAGGATTACAAAGTCTACAACCAACATGTCTGCCTGTGGCACTTTGAAGATGAAGGACCCCATGCTTATAGATATTCTGCTGCAATGTAATGTAATAGCCAAATGAGCTATGTAAGATGTAATAAAATTATGTTATTCCTGGTTATAAAGTTGTATTATGACCTTTGTTTCTTGATATTACATCTTAACTGTGGATGCTAGCTATTGATCTAGGGACTAGCATTGTAAACACAAGGGATTCTACCTTATTAAAGGTTGGGACCCTTACATGCACCGACCAATGTGAAGCAAATTCGAGGTTTCTTAGGAATGGCTGGTTATTATCGGAGATTCATTGAAGGTTTCTCCAAAATAGCTGGACCAATGACCAAATTATTAAGGAAGAATACACCATTCAAGTGGGATGAGAAGTGTGAAGCAAGTTTCCAAGAGTTGAAGACTAGATTAACCACAACTCCAATCTTAGCAGTTCCTGAAATAGGGAAGGATTTCACTGTATATTGTGATGCATCTAAAGAAGGTTTGGGTTGTGTATTAATGCAAGATCGGAAAGTGATTGCTTATGGTTCAAGACAATTGAAACCACATGAATTCAACTATCCAACTCATGATTTAGAGTTAGCAGCAGTAGTTTTTGCACTGAAAGGATGGAGACATTTTCTTTATGGAGCCAGATGTGAGTTATACACTGACCATAAAAGTCTCAAGTACTTCTTCACTCAAAAGGAATTGAATATGAGAAAGAAGTGTTGGTTGGAATTAATCAAGTATTATGATTTAACAATCAATTACACCCCAGGGAAAGCAAATGTTGTAGTAGATGCTTTAAGCAGAAAGAGTGCAGATATTCAGCCAAGTAATAGGGAGTTACAAAAAGAGTTACAAATGGACTTGGAGAGATTAGAACTTCAATTCATCAGAACAGAGGTTCTTGGAGGATTAGCGACTATGTAGGTAGTTGTAGAGCAGGACAGTGATCTTAAGCAAGAAATTTTTAGACATCAAGTAGAAGATCCTTTTATTGCTGAGGAAATTCGGAGGATATCTCAAGGGCAAAAATCAGTTTTTCGCCTTGGAGATTATGGATCTTTATGGTTCCAAGATCTTCTATGTGTTCCAGATGTGACTGAGATCAGAAATGTCATACTCAAATAAGCACATGAACCCCATATTCTATTCATCCATGGAGTACTAAGATGTATATGGATTTGAAAGAACTATTCTGGTGGAATAACATGAAAAGAGATATTGGTAAATATGTATCTGAATGCCATACTTGTCAAAGGGTGAAAGCTGAACATCAAAGTCCAGCAGGACCATTACAACCCTTAGAAATTCTTGAATGGAAATGGGAGGAAATAGGTATGGACTTCATTACAGGATTACCTATGACACCAAAAAGGAAGGATATGATATGGGTAATTGTGGACAGACTCACTAAGAGTGAACATTTTATTCCAGTAAATCAAAAGGATAATGCTGAGAAATTAGTTGAAGCATATGTCAAAGAGATAGTAAGTAAGCATGGAGTACCGAAAAAGATCGTAACCGATAGGGGGTCAGTGTTTACTTCAGCATTTTGGAAGCAATTGCATGAAGCACTTGGTTCAAAATTAGATTTCAGCATGGCATATCATCCTGAGACAGGAGGTCAAACTAAAAGAACAAATCAAATACTAGAAGACATGTTGCGAGCTTGTGCACTAGATTTTGGAGGAACATGGGAAGATCACCTACCATTGACAGAATTTTCTTATAACAATAGATATCAGAGTAGTCTGAAGACAGCCCCACATGAGATTCTGTATGGAAGGAAGTGTAGATCACCAATATGTTGGTATGAACCTGGAAGCAGCAAAGAATTTGCACCAGATTATATCGAGGAGAGACAAGACATCATTGATAAGATCAGGGATAGACTGAAAATAGCCTAGAGCAGGCAGAAAAGTTATGCGGATCAAATCCGAAGATCATGGCATCTAGAAGTGGGAGATATGGTCTATTTGAAAGTAAGTACAATGAAAGGAGTAAAACGATTCAGAGTTAAAGGGAAATTGAGTCCAAGATATATCGGACCATTCAAGATACTGAGTCAAAACAGAACTATAGCTTATGCTTTAGAGTTACCATCAACATTGGCTCAAGTGCATAATGTTTTCCATGTGTCACAACTTCGCAAATGTTTGAAAGTTCCAGATGATGCAATAACACATCAAGAGATAGAACTACAAGCAGACCTGACTTATATTGAAAAACCTTGTAAGATTCTGGAAGAAAACTGGAAAAGATTAAGGAATAGAGCAATCAAATATTGCAAGCTATAGTGGGAACATCACCCTGAGAGGGAAGCCACATGGGAGAAGGAAAAGGATTTAAGAAAAGCTTATCCAGAACTATTCAGGTACATCTCCACAAACTTCGGGACGAAGTTTAATTTAAGGGGGAAGTCTGTAACATCCCAGTATATAGGACCTAATGAAGGGTAGATTTAGGAATATGATTTGTTGCATGCATTCATTTGTGAAAATGTGGGTAAAATTTTCGCCAAATAAAACCTTGAGTGATCAATGTTTCTTTCTTACTTTGAGATTAGGTTTAGTCTTAAAGGAGGATTGCTATAAACTTTGATATGATCTTAAAGGAATTATGTGTGTTTTGAAATGAGTTTGAATTTTAAAACTTAAGCGTTTGAATAATTTAAATGATTTAGATATAAGATTTGAATCTTAAATTAATTAAGAGATAAGTATTATAACTTAAATCTTATCTAAAAACAATATTGAATATGAAATTCATTTCATATTATTAATACATAAACAAGTTACAAAGAATGAAACCTACTGAAGTTATTCCAAACTTCACAATTTACAAAAGAGTAAAGAATAAGAATATTCTTTATTAATCAATATATAATCTTTATTACAATTGAATAAAATAAAGATTACAAGAATTATAAAAGAAAAATTACAAAAGAATAAGAAAATTACATTTGTATATCTACTAACTATCCTATATCTAAATCTACACTAAATCTTTATCTTTATCTTTGTACCTACAAAACAAAGACTAAATAGAAACAAAATAAGATTAGTGTTAGTATATTTCTCTCAGATATGTCAGTGAAGTGCACTTAACAAATTCATCACTGAGAAATGTTATAAAGGGGCAAGATTCACCAATATGAAAGATTTCATCTTTCATAAATTCAAAGCCAGAATTCAAATGACAGCCAAGAGGGACCAATTCACCAGCCAGGTGAAAGTAATTTGTAATGGTAAGTTCAAAAATTCTGAACCTATCCACAAGTGCATAGCAGGCACACAAGCTAGACACACACCAGCATGCAAAGGGTGTGCTGTCAACCTCTCAAGCACAGCCAAATCACACAAAACCACAGCACAACCGTGGGGGGAGCACTAGTGCATCACTCCACTAACACATCACACAAGAACAGCCAGTGTAGACAGCAGCCAAACCAAGAACAACGGCCAAATCAAACCACCCAGATCAACCCAAACATCACCAGGATGGTGACATAAGGAGGGGAATGGATCTGGTGGACAGCAAGGTCAAGCCTAGGAGCTAGGAGGAGCAGGCAAGCTCAAGAGCAAGCTTAGGAGCCCAGCAAAAGCAGATCAAGATCAAGATCATCATCAATCTACTACACCAACATCAAATTTTGTGGTGAGCCTCATAAAACCATCACATGATTTCATCATATTATCTAAACAAAAGCATGTGTTGCTTTATGAAATGATCTCTCAATAATCACCCAAGAGGGGTGAATCTATCCTAGAGATTTCAAGTATAAGGATAAGAAATCAAGATCAACCACAAGCACTAAACTCTCAGACCAATATCACTAAGTTCAGTGTTACTTTTGCAACTTAGATCATTTTTCATTTGATCTTATCAGATCAGGGAACATCTCTCAAAGAGAGTAGCACCTCTAATCTTTCAAGTTTCAAACAAACTATTGCTCAACTAACTAGGAATTAAATCCTAGAGCCTCAGACCAACATCATAGGCAGGAAAGTTAAGAAAGGTTTTCATTTTATCTTGCCAGTATTAATCACAAGCATTATCAAGCTAAGCCCAGAAACAAAACTCCATTACTTGTGTGCCATATCATAATGGTATCACAAGGACAGGTTTTAAATGAACTAAAACCAATATTTGCTTCGTTCCACATATAAAAGGACCAACAAATAAATATCATCTTCCTGAAGCTAAGTGCTAGGAATCAACCCTACATCAATCTATACATCCACAGAATATCATTACAAGTAATGATTATATTCAGTGTGTATAATCTCAAACAAGCCTATCATTATAATTACAGTAAGCAACTACTGAGAGAAACCACTGTCAGTACAAGCATTCTGGCAGTAGAGACCATTTTCAGATCAACAACATTTCCAATCAGTGATTCCATAGAAACACTAGCATGAGATCATAGTGAATCACCACTAGAATAAATCTAACGAGCCACTAGCAACATCAAAGCCACTACCAATCATTATCCACAGCAAACAATCATTCTTCATGCTCAAGAATGATCACCACTAAATCTAAAGCATCAAGGATATGATCAACATGGGGTTATGAACCCTAATCAGCACATAATCACTAGGCATAAGAAGCCACTTGATACACATAGAGAGGTTCATGGTAATTGCATGAAAAAGGACCACAGAAGCAACTTACCCGAGGTCCTAGCTAACGAATCGAAGAGGAAAAAGATTGGCCGACGAACCGCGGCGGCACAGGGAGCACCCTAGGGGGCGCTGCAACCTGCACCTGCCACGGCGGCGTCCGCAGCAGCACACGAGCCTAGCACACCACCGCAGACGGGACCGCGGTGGTGATGACAACACATTTCCTTAACCCTAGGTTTCAGGAACGGGGTGGACCTAGCCACGGGGAAGCCCCGGAGTCAAATCCAATTGGATAAAACGAACGAGCGTCGTCGACAACCCCAACTCGCACCACGACAGCGACCAGAACGGCCGATGGCGGCGGGAATCGATGGTGGCGGCATCGCCGGCCACAGGGTCGGGTCAGAGGAGGAGGGGATAAGGTCGAGGGAGAGAGGAAGGCAGAGAGAGTGGGCTGGGTGGGCCAAAACCCTCGGGCTGGTATTTTGACCTTGCCCTATTGGGCCACACTGGCCCAATAAGCCCAAAAGGCCAGCCCAAGTTGTTTAATAATTTTTTTGATCAATTGGAAAAGACCAAAATGCCCCTAACCTCAATAAAATTATAGAAAATAAAATAATAGTCCAAAAATTATAAATAAAATATTTTTGGATTCACAATAATCCACTCTGTCCAAATAAAATAAGATATCAAATTTTGAACATTTAAATTTTTATAAGAATTTTGTAATTTATATATTCTTTATGGAATTTTACAAAATTATTGAAAGATGACAAAAATAAATAAAAATCACTTTCATTATTTATTAATATTATAGTATTTATGAAAAATACTAAATAAATATTTAGTAAGAAATTAAGAATTATTAAATCAATAGAAGGCAAATAAAAATGGGAAATAAAATAAAATAATTCAATATATGCAATAAAGATAAAAAATATTAATATTTATAAATGCTTTATTAGAAGGCACCTTATATAGGGAAAATGCATATAGAATTAAATAATGCATTACATTACTTGCATAATCATTTTGCTTCTTTAAATATTGTCCTTACCGGGCAATAATGATGTTTTTGTAGAACTAGAAGCTCAAGGTCCAGTGCAAGCATCGGACTTCACTACCTTGCCATCACAAGGCAAGTTCATCACTTGCTCATGTCCTTTGAAGAGTCTTTATCAAAGTATTTGCAAATTGTGTGTTATCATTTATGCTATAAAAGAAATAAAATAATATTTTCATAAATAAAGAAATCATAGATATCATCCTAAGTGGTGATATAATGGAGCAATAGAACTCAGGGTTCTATTTGCAACAATGATGATCAAGTAGGGACTTAATAACCCTGACATCAATGATTCTAGCGCCGTATATTACGCGTTAGCCATGAGATTTGGAATGGGACAAAGAAGTCAGCTGTATCTTCTTCCTCTCGCATGAAGCCGAATGTGCAGGTCGTGGCTGTTATCCTCGTAGCGTGCATATTAATTGGTAAAGTATAGAGGATATGCAGCATATGGGTGGGAACCCTCATCGTCCCACGATAGTTCTGGCATCTAACGGTTTGTACAAACCATTGCCGTAATTCATTATGTGGGCATGGTGTACACCAAGGAGGCATGCGTGGTCGCGAAGGGGGCAGTGATTGGCTTGGACCAACTACTAGGCCCCACATCATGGAATTGTGGATGGGAAAGTACGCCCACTTGTGCAACAAGGAGTTGATCTCTCATGGGTAAAGTAACGCACCTCTACAGAGTGTAAGAACTGTAACTTGTTACTCCCTGTTCCGAGAAGGAGCTACAAACGCGGCAGCAAAGGAACTCCATGAAAGTTCTGGTCAACCTATGAAGGCTGATTGTCATAGTTTTTCGGAATAAAATCAATCTTTGAAGAAATATTTACAAAAACTGCATAGTGCCAAGGATTTATAATCCGAGGTGGTAGTTAGAGCATCAAACTTCCCACCTTGCATATAATGAACTTGTTGGGCAACGCTGTTACTCATTCTTTCATTTGATCCCTTGCTTAGACTCTGAGGATCCCAAAGACGTGTCAATGTATGCAGCTGAATGTTAAGAAGATGTGTTCTACGAGGAGCCTGATCTGTCCGGAGGAGTTGAAGGAGTGGATTACGAGATCCGCTACAGTGTCGATGAGAACGAGTCCACTTAAGTATCTAGTTAGTAGTAACTAACGGAGCCGAGCAGCATGAACTCTATAGAATAAGCTGTTGAGCCCCACTCCTAGTTGGAGTTGTTACTTTTAAATTTCTGCTGAATACTTTATATTTTGGTTTGTAAGTTGGATCTTTTGGAAGTCTTGAACTTCCGGTATTGTAATAATAATGTGTGTACTTTTGTAATATGGACCCGCAATGTTTCTATTGTACCACTCTAAGGGATGTGATATTTACGGAACAGTGTTCCGTGGATGTCATGTCAACGACTATAGTGTACTACACATGCAGTGGTATGCTGGATCACCGCAGTCTTCAACCGAAGTTTCATGATCAACATCATTAGTTTCCTCTCTTATTGGTGTATGCGCCATAGGAACTACTTCCGGTGCTGCGCTACTCGCAAGTTTGAGAGAAGGTTCAACAACCTCATCGAGTTCTACGTTCCTTCTAGTCACTTCTTTCGAGAGAAACTCTTTCTCTAGAAAGGATCCATTCTTGGCAACAAAGATTTTGCCCTCGGATATATGACAGAAGGTATACCCAATAGTTTCCTTCGGGTATCCTATGAAGATGCATTTTTCTGCTTTGGTTTCAAGCTTGTCGGGCTGTAACTTCTTTACATAAGCTTCGCAACCCCAAACTTTAAGGAACGACAATTTAGGTTTCTTCCCAAACCATAATTCATACGATGTCGTTTCAACGGATTTAGATGGTGCCCTATTTAAAGTGAATGCGGCTATTTCTAATGCATAACCCCAAAACGATAGCGGTAAATCTATGAGTGACATCATAGAACGAACCATATCTAAGAGAGTTCGATTACGACGTTCGGACACACCATTACGCTGTGGTGTTCCCGACGGTGTCAATTGTGAAAGTATTCTGCATTTCTTCAAATGCTCGCCAAACTCGTAACTTAGATATTCACCTCCACGATCAGATCGTAGAAATTTAATCTTCTTATTACGTTGATTCTCTACCTCACTTCAAAATTCCTTAAACTTCTCGAAAGTTTCGGACTTATGTTTCATGAAATAGATATACCCATATCTACTCAAGTCATCCGTGAAGGTAAGAACATAACGATAACCACCGCGTGATGCTACACTCATTGGGCCACACACATCGGTATGTATGATTTCCAATAAGTCCGTAGATCGCTCCATCATTCCAGAAAATGGAGTCTTAGTCATTTTACCCATCAGACATGCTTCACATCTTTCAAATGATTCGAAATCAAGTGATTCATGAAGTCCATCGGAATGGAGTTTCTTCATACGCTTCACTCCAATGTGACCAAGACGACAGTGCCACATATAGGTTGAGTTATCACTCAATTTCAAACGTTTAGCTTCAATGTTATTAATGTGTGTATTACCACAATCGAGATTCTATAAGAATAGACCATCTATCAAAGGTTCATGTGCATAAAACATATTACTCATATAAATCGAACAACCATTATTCTCGGACTTAAACAAGTAACCGTCTCGCAATAAACATGATCAGGATATAATGTTCATGCTCAACGCAGGCACCAAATAACAATTATTTAAGTATAAAACTAATCCCGATGGTAGATGAAGAGGTAGCATGCCGACCGCGATCACATCAACCTTTTATCCATTTCCAACGCGCATCGTCACCTCGTTCTTCGCTAACTTCCGTTTATTCTGTAGTACTTGTTTCGAGTTACAAATATGAGTAACCAAACCAGTATTAAATACCCAGGCACTACTACGAGTACTAGTGAGATACACATCAATAACATGTATATCGGATATACCTTTCTTCTTGATGTTGCCATTCTTCAAATCCACCAAGTACTTTGGGCAATTCCGCTTCCAGTGACCTTCTCCCTTGCAGTAAAAGCACTCAGTATCAGCCTTAGGCCCAGCCTTGGTCTTCTTCGCCAGCGTGGTAACTTTCTTACCGCCCTTCTTGAAGTTTCCCTTTTTCTTAGACTTGCGTTGCTTCTTGAATTTGGTGGTCTTATTGACCAACAACACCTGGTGCTCTTTCTTGATCTCTACTTCTGCAGACTTTAACATGGAGAAGAGTTCGGGTAACGACTTGTCCATGTTTTGCATATTGTAGTTCATCACAAAGTTCTTGTAACTTGGTGGTAGTGATTGGAGGACACGGTGAATCCCCAAAGCATTAGGAATCACTATACCCAAGATTTGAAGCTTGCTTGCGTGCCCAGACATCTTAAGCACGTGCTCACTGACGGAGCTGCCCTCTTCCATCTTGAAGTTGAAGAACTTTTCAGAAGCCTCATAACTGTCAACTGCCGCGTGAGACTCAAATATCATTTTGAGTTCACGGACAATATCATGTGGGTCATGGTTCTCAAACCTTTTCTGAAGCTCCGATTCCAAACCATACAAGATAGCACACTGAACTATGGAGTACTGATTCTTCCGAGTGAGGAAAACATTCTTCACCTCATCGGTAGCATTAGCTGCAGGCGGGTCACCCAGCGGTGCATCCAACACATAGGTCAAATTACCAGCATTGAGGACAATCCTGAAATTGCGGAACCAATCCGCGAAGTTGCTTCCATTGTTTTTCAACTTTTCTTTCTCTAGGAATGCATTAAAATTGATGGTAGGGGCCGCCATTGATCTACAACATATTTGCAATAGTTTAGACTAAGTTTATGACAAATTGAGTTCTAATTAATAGTTAAATTAATCTAGGTGAACTCCCACTCAAAACAATATCCCTCAAATTGTTTTTAGTGATCACACGAACCAAATCCACCACATCAAAACCGATCATCACGAGAGTTGATTTAGCTTCAATGGCGAACAATCAATATGTTCATCATATCTACTATATGACTCATGCTTTACCTTTCGGTGATCCGTGTTCCGAGACCATGTCTGTACATGCTAGGCTCGTCAAGATCAAACCTTAGCTTCCGCATGAGCAAATCTGGCTTGCTCACGTTGTATACACTCGCAGAATCTAACACACCTGATCATCACGTGGTGCTTCGAAACAATGAGCTTTAGCAACGGTGCTTACTAAGGATGAACACTTTAAAAGTTGAAATTTTTGTGCTTGAGGGATCATCTTATAATGCTACCGTCGTGAACTAAGCAATACAAGATGCATAAAAGGATTAACATCACATGCAATTCATAATATGTGATATGATATGGCCTTTCTTCTTGTGCTTCCGATCTCCATCTTCAAGCACGAACATGATCTCCATCATCACCGGTATGGCGTCAAGGTCAATGGCGCCGCTTCATGGTTGCCGTCCACCAGCATCAACTATTACAACTACTTTGAATAGACACGCATGTCTTAACGGAATTTAAAAGACAACATATGGCTCCTGCCGGTTGCCAACTTACAATAAGGAACATTGCATACATCATATATAATCACAATCATGGCCATATCACATCACAATACACCCCTGCAAAACAAAGTTAGACGCCTCTAATTTTCTTTGCATATTTTATGTGTTTTGGGGCTTTCAATAAGTGTCGTTCTAACTTACGAACAAGAACCACAACGTTGATGCTTGAACTATCAAGTGCCCGTTGTAAATTGAATCTATACTATGATGGGAGAGACAGACACCCGCAAAGCCACTTATGCAATACAAGTTGCATGTTAAGCGTGGAGCAAGTCTCATGAACGATGTCATGTAAGGTTAGCCCGGGCCGCTTCATCCCATCATACCGCAAGATGCAAAGTACACAAAAAGCAATTGATAATAAAAGCACCACCGCACACAATGACCATTGTGTTCTACTCGTGCAACAGATCTACATATAGACACGACTTTGATACCACTATAGGGTTCGTAGCATGGAAAACAAAAAATTTCTACCGCATGCACACAAACAAGACAAGATCTATCTACTAGATTGTAGCAATGAGTCGATAGAAGAACTCACCCTCGAAGATTCCAAAGCGGTTAACGAGAGCAGATTCTCGTGGGTGATGTAGTCGTACACTTGCCGATCTCAAGATCGCGTAGACGATCCTTTCGGCGCTTCGTTCCGGCAGCGCTTGCATAGTCGGTCACACGTTCGGTACTCGATGAAGACCTTCCTCTCCCTTGTTCTAGCAGGCATCAGAGGTTGTAGTTCTCTCCTCGTGATTCCGGCAACACGACGGCGTGGTGTCGGAAGTAGAGGGAAGATCCTGCAGGGCTTCGCCTAAGCCGGTGCGAGTTATGGTGGATTAGGGTTTCCCGGTGATATAGGGTTTAGAAGACTGGGAGGAGGAGGAGGTGTCGGCGGCGGCTAGGGCGGTGGCGGCGCGGGTGTGGGGAGGGCTTGGCTCTTATGGCGTTGGGGCAGCCCTCCCCCTCTATTTACGAGAGGGGGGGCAGCAGCCTTGGGAGGGGTGGGTTTGAATCCAAACCCAAACCCAAGTTGGATATAGAGAAGGACTTGTTTCTTCTCCCACTAGGAAACCGTTGTTCCAGTTTGACTTTTCAAACTTCCCGTTTGACTTTCAATTTAGAGATTTAATTATCTCTTGCAAATGCCCACACCAAGTGACCTAGGATATGATCCAAGCATTCCACTTACCCATGACACATCCATGGTCCATTCCCCTTCCGATTCGGTGAACCTTCTAGAACCTTCTAGAACCCCTCCAATGAAAACATCGGAATCTTTCCCGAACTCCGGAATCGGACTTTCCTTATATGAATCTTATTCTCCGGACCATTCCGGATCTCCTCGTGATATTCCGGATCCCATCCGAGACTCCGAACAACATTCGGTATCCCTACTAATCATTCCATATCTACTAAACAACATCGAATCCTTAAGTGTGTCTCCCTACGGTTCGTGAATTATGCAGACATGACGGAGACACTTCTCCGATCAATAACCAATTGAGGAATCTGGAAATTCATATGGCTCCCACATATTTCTACGATTACTTTGCGATCGAATGAACCACTTACATACAATACCAATTTCCCTTTGTCTCACGATAGTTTACTTATCCGAGGTTTTGATCGTCGGTATCTCTGCATACCTAGTTCAACCTCGTTACCGATAAGTACTCTTTTCTCGTTCCCGTGATATGTGATCCCTTGTGAGCCAGTCAAATGCTTGCAAGATAATTGGATGACATTCCACCGAGAGGGCCCAGAGTATATCTATCCGTCATATGGATGGACAAATCCCACTCTTGATCCATGTGCTTCAACCCATACTTTCCAAACACTCAATGCCACCTTTATAGCCACCCATTTACGGTGTGGTGTTTGATGTCATCAAAGCATCCTTCCCGTGATGGTGATTAGCATGATCTCATGGTCGAAGGAATTAGGTTACTATGTATCAGAAAGCTTATAGAAAATGAACTATTAAAATGACTTGATCTTGGTGCTATCATTTTATGTGTAGATTTTGGTGCTAGTGGTGATTGTGATTGTGAGGATTGTTGCTACTCCCACAACTACCAAGGCAAGTGGTGCTTCATATTTTAGTCCCAATATTTTGACTATGCATTAGTGATATTTTTTATAGGGCTTGCATGATGTTTTTGCTAAGTATCTATATGCTATGCTTGGGAAAGCCTAGTAGTTGTAGACTTGTTATAATTTTCTCTAAGTTAAGATATTTACTATATTTCCATGCTTAGACTAGCTAGTAGCAAACAAGGGTGGATTATATACAAGCTATGGAAATTATTTCTAAGTCCTTGACTTGAGTTTTGATTAATAAAACAACTAAGTGAATGAACCACCTGGGTGGAATGGTATGTTTGGGTTATGTTGAGTGGTTACACAAGGCCCATATCTATGGTCTACCTTGTGTATCACACTTGTGGAAAGCCACCCAGGAACAAAGGGATTTGAGATGCCAAATGTTAAGAAGCTTCTAGTCTAGCCACATGGCAATATGGGATCTGCCTGCATCATATAGGTTGCAATAACTTAGCCAAATGGACAGTTGGTGGTAGGGGGTGATAGGTTTGGAGCGCGTCCGTTTTGGTATAAGGGAAGGCTTCTGAAAGGTTTTGTCTCGATGCATGTCGAGTCTTGTGGGGAAAGTGCACCACCTCTCGAGAAGGAATAATCTAAGTACTTAGTCGTGTCCCTGGCAATGGACAATTTGAGCATCAAGACATGGAAGCTATCAAGAATCTCCTCATCCCAATTTCTAAGTTAAAAACTTGTGGTTAAACAAGGGTAAAGGTTCACCAATGTCTATTGGTGGTTCCTTGGGAGTTTTGTCAAACAAAAACTTAGTGTTTTCAATTGATAGGTAAAACCTATTTTGAGCAAAGCAAGCCTAAGCTACACTTAGCCAAATTCATGTAGAAGCTAGAAACTATTATTCTACTAAGGTATCACTTGCCAATACTATTCCAATGTATTGACCCACTGTGGCTGTAACTTGTGATGTTGCTGGTTAATCTAATGAGGATTAGGGTTGTGAGTCTACACTCAACATGCTTGCCCGTGGCACATGAAGATGAAGACTTTACTTTATTTTGTTAAGTTGAACTCTTGTATTAGCCTATGGCTATGGAGTTGTAAAAGTATATGTTATCTCTGGAATGATGATGTAATAATGACCTCTGTTTTTGTGTACTTCATCTTAAACTGTGGATGCTAGCATTTGATCCAGGGACTAGCATTGCAATCATAGGGACCTTTAACTTTATAAAGGTGGGGTCTTACATATGGTATCATAGCACTATGTTGCCTGTAGGATTATGACCCTAGGTTGGATTAGACTAAGAAACCACTAAGGAAAAATTTCAACACTTTGGAAAATTTCCACACTTGTCTTTTTCTTCTCGTAAACTTTTCTAATCTTCTTTCTCATCTCAATTTGTAGATGAACTCCATCAACGAAGCCGTGAGGAAGGGACCACTGATGACCATGACCTTGGAGTGTGAGACTGAATTTCCCAAGGCACTCAAGAACCTTATGGTTACCATGGGGATACATGGTGGAGCTGTGTACAAGGGATTTCCTGTGATGGATGAAGGAGAAGAGTATTGGTGGGTGCAACTTCACTGTACAAAAACAAGGAAGACAACCACAAGGAGTCAGGATTCTGCATGATCACGAACTCAGAAATGCACAAGTCATTCTTGGACTCTTCAAGGAGTGCAACTTGGAATGCCATCAAGGAGCTTGGTGACAGACTCAAGTGTAGAATGCTCAACACTCAAAATTACCTTAGAGAAGATAAGAAGCGTACCTAGGACTTAGAGGCTGCTAACCAACGTTTAAGAGAAGACATCATAGACTTAGCAACGGAATCATGTGATAAAGATCGACAGATTGCTTCTAGGGATGCCCTGATAGCTAACTTGGCAAGTGAGTGGGGATTGTAATGTACTCCGTTAGTTGGACCACCACACTTGTCGTTTTACTTCAAAGAAAAAATTCTAAGTTATGTTGAACCTTGGTGTTTGTAATGGATTGGTGTATGTCATAACTTGTGTGTTTGAAATGTGCTTGTGCTCTTTTGTCTTGTGAAATTTATCTCTACTTGTGTTGATTCTAACTTTTCTCTATCTTATAAAAATAGATGCCTAATGTTGTTATCAGCACTGCCGAGGAGTTCAATGAAATTCGTTTTGGTACTCGTCTCATTGAGCTCACTAGTGTGATCAACCTTCCACTACCTAGCATTACGACACTTCAGCTCACCAAGTTTGAGAGGAAGGACCTTTGGGGATTCAGAATCACACAGCCGGGACGCCAGGCAGAGCCACCCACGGAGGCTATCACTTTCAAGCTGATGCATGATGACAAGGAGAGAGGCTTAGATGTAGTCATGCACGAGTTACTTGGACGCCTGGTTGGGAGGCACTCCACCGAGCTTAGAGGTCTCTACTTTCACCCGTTCGGGAGATGTAACGAGGAGGGTGAGGCTATAGAGTACGATGATGCTACTAGAGAGACGATGGAGCCGATTCGTCTGTACCTTTAGGATCTAGAGGGTCTTATTAGACACCTTGACACTAATAGGACCAACGTCATGCTTAGCAATGATGAGCTCCAGGTTCATGTAGAGGTCCCAACCTTTAATAAGGTAGAGATCCCTGTGTTTACAATGCTAGTCCCTGGATCAATAGCTAGCATACACAGTTAATATGTAATATCCAGAAACAAAGGTCATAATACAACTTTATAACCAGGATTAAAGTAATTCATTACATCTTACATAGCTCATTTGGCTATCTCATTACAATGCAGCAGAAATAACTATAGCATGGGGTCCTTCATCTTCAAAGTGCCACAGTCAAACATGTTGGTTGTAGACTTGTAATCCTAATCAACACACTTCACTAACATCAAACAAACCTGCAACATGATAAGTTATAGCCACAAGGGTCAATACATTTGAATTGTATTGGCAAGTGATACTATGGTAGTATAGTGGAGTCTATCATCTATATGCATTTGGCTAAGTGGAGCTTAGGCTTGCTTTGCTCAAAATAGATTTTCCTTATCATTTGAAAACACTATGTTTTTGCTTGTCAAAATCACCCAAGGCATCTCCCAATAGAAATTGGTGATCCTTCAACCCTTGTTCAACCACAAAATTTTAACTTAGAAATTGGGATGAGGAGATTCTTGATAGCTTCCATGTCTGCTCAAATTGCCCTTTGCCAGGGACATGGCTAAGTACTTAGAGTTTACACTCAGCAAAGGTGGTGCACTTTCCCCACAAGACTTGGTTTCACCAAGACAAGATCTTTTAGAAGCCTTCCCTTAGACCAGAATGGACGCGCTCCAACCTATCAATACCCTACCACCAACTGTCCATTTGGCTAAGTTATTGCAACCTATATGATCCAGGCAGAGCCCATAATGCCAAGTGGCTGCACTTGAAGCTTCTCAACATTTGACATCTCAAATCTCTTTGTTCCTGGGTGGCCATCCACAAGTGAGATACACAAGGTAAACCATAGAAATGGGCCTTGTGTAACCACTCAACACAAACCATTCCTTCCATTCCACCCAGTTGATTCATTCACTTAGTTGTTTTATTAAACAAAACACAAGTCCTTGACGTAGAAACATTCCATAGTATGAATATATTCCACCCTTGTTTTCTACTAGCTAAGCTAAGCATGATAGTAGTAGGAATCTTAACTTAGGAAATTTCTACTAAGGATTCATCTACTAGGATTTCCCATGGTATAGTTTACACTTAGCAAAAATTCCATGCAAGTCCTACTTTAGAAATATCACTAATGCATAATGAAAATAATGGGACAAAAGTATGAAGCATCACTTGCCTTTTTGGTAGAGAATATAAGTTCACTCCTTGATATTGTAATATTCACACTCTTCAAATCACTACAATTCAATCAAGCAAGGCACAAATTCAATCTACCATTCAAGCAAACATCACATAAAATAATAAAAACAAAGCAATGCATGCAAGCATGCTAAAGATTGTTTTATTTGGAAAAGTGGTTTCTAATAGGTTATAAACATTCTAAAACACCTATTGGTCATTTTATAAAAGTGACAAAACCATTTGCAAAAGATTTTACCTATAAACCCTTTTTAAACCAAAGCATTATTTTATGTGGTTAAGAGTGCCTTTAGCAAAGCAATAATTTTTATAGGGTTCACCAAATAAATTTTTAATTCTAAAACTTGGTGTTTAGGGTCAGAGAGTTTAATCCAAATCTTTTCCCAAAGATTTTTCTCCAAAAAGTATTTTAACAAATAAACAACATTTCTATTTGAATAGAAATGCTTTAATTCAAAGATTTATTCTCTTGCTTCACAAAATCTGTTTTTGAATCTATAAGTTGGTTTCTATGGTCAGTAGGTTCAAAACAATCCATTTGCCAAAGATTTTAACAAAAAAATAATTTTAGAAAGAATTTTATAATCAAAACATGCCTATACAAGTTTCTACAAAAACAACCATTTTAGCAGAAGAAATTTACTAAACAAAGTGCATGGTTGGATAGTACTTGTCTTTCTGATTCCATTGATATAAAATTTGCAAAATTTGAACGTGTGGATCAAAATTTATGCAATTTGCAAATTCCCATATCTAATTGAAATGTTTCTGTTTTTAAATCACACTCAGAGCCACGTGGCTGATTCTTATTGGGCGGTACCGATTCGTGCGGATCGACAGATACTGGCCGCTAGATCTAAGTTACAACGCACGACACAGATCTGTCTATACCTCTTTGATTATGAATCTATCGTGGCGCTCGGATCTGGATCCAGTGGCTCACAGCAGCTCGACCTCAGATGGGCGATGCTGGCGCGGCGGCGAGCAGCGAAGCGCTCAGAGGGTGAGGTTGCCGATGAGTTAAAATGCGCGGGAGAGTGTGAGGATGCTTACAGGGTTCGCAGGGGTGCAGAGAAGCTCGACGTGGTCTCTGTTCGTCGAGGGGCGCTCGAGTTGCCGCGACATCGGGTGCGCTCAGGTCGTCGTTGTTGGTGACGCTACAAGCCACCCGAATACAAGAGGGAGGTGTCGTTAGACGCGGGTGAGAGCGTAGATCACAGGAGCATCAACAGGGGAAACAGGGGCAGGCAGAGGATACCTGGGAAGTTCGCCAGAGTGGAACTAAACGGCGGCGCTCTCGGTCTTGGTCATTGTCGAGCCTAGGGAACACGCGCGGGCGAGCTAAATATGCTGAGAGATGCAGGGGGCAATGGGGAACATGCTCGTGTGGTCGAGAGAGCAAGGCGCGGCGAAGAGTGGCCGGAATCATCGTCGGAGTTCGTCGGAGGCCACGGCGGTGTAAGGTAAATTTGAGGCAGCCTGGTGGCTCTCTGGCTGCAGGGATTGAGGGGAAAGAGAGAGAAGAGAGAGGGGATTTATCGAGCGTGATTGATAACAAGAATTACTTGCTGTATTGACGTGAATTACTCCCGCGAGATCAATGCAGAAACGGTGAGGAAGTGGTCGCAGGGTGGAGACGACGAACAGTAGGTGGGTCCTAGTTGTCTGCGAGAGAGATAGAGGGGGTGTGGGGCCTGCTAGTCAGCGACTGCGCGGGTTCCTTTTCGGGTGTGAAACGTTTTTCTCAGGGAGAGAGGGAGTGGGCCGATGCTGGGCTAGACTGGGTCTTCTGGGCTGGTTGGTTTTTTTTTACAGATTCATTTTTCTTTTTCCATTTCATTTATTCTGTTTTGATTTTGTTTAATCATTTCAAACAACTATTTGAATTCAAATTTCTACCAAACTTTATGTATATTCAAATACTGTTTATTAGTTCATTTTAGAGTCAAATTTAAAATAATTCATTTATTCTTCTTAGGGTCTTTTATTTATTTTATAAATGGACATTGGTCTTTATTTCAATTAGGTTTAAATGTGTTTTACAACTTTATTGAAATCCATATTTTTACCAAACTTATTCTGTAGGTTTATTTATTTAATTAGGGTGTCAAATAATTCACTTTGAATTATTTGGAACATTTTTAGTATGATTTATTAATCATTTAAATTGGGTATTTGTTTTTATTCCAATGAAATCAATTATGGTTTTACTTCCATAAATTTTATTTAGGTGATTTCCTTTATTCCATTTAAGTTAATTAAATAACTTTTATTCCACTTGGGTAAATTCCAAATACTATTTTCCCATGATTTAATTAATCATTCTTATTAGGGAATTTGTCTTAATCCAATGGAATAGAATTTGGTTAATGCCATTTTATTTAATTTGAAAATTCTTTATCCATTATTTTATTTGGATTTGGATTATATTTATTACATTTTCTTATGGATTAGGTCAAGGTTTAATTTGGCCTTTAAATATTCCTCATTTAATATTTCTATCTTTATCTTATAAAATCCATATCTTTTATTTATAGATCCAAACTTGGTGATTCCAATTTGTAAAATCTTATTTGATATTTATTTATCCTTTTAAACATCTTTAGGATTATTTGCTCACTATTTGGTATAAATTTATAGATAGGTGCTTTATTAGTTTTGGAAATTCAATTTCCTTATCTTATTAAATTCATAAGATTCTATCTTTGGTTCCAAATTGAATGATATCAATTTCTATGGTTTTATAATATTTCTATTTGTCATTCTTGATCATTTGTTAATGTTTGTTGACACATTTTTATATGGAACAAATCCATAGTCTTAGAGAGATCTTGGAAATGATTTATTCCATTTGGGTTTAGGGTTTTGGATTAATTTTTCCAAGTGTTTAAATTTCAAGATACATTCATTGATGAATGCATTTCACTTGATTTGAATTTAATTGGATTCAAATTTTAACCAAAGTTTGTTCAATATGGGTTTTTAAGTTTCCATTTAGAAACAAAAAGTTTCTTTTCACCCTAAATTTCAACAATTATTTATTTTTCACATTACAAAATTTGGAAATTTTTGGGATGTGACATTTCAGCTGCGGGAGAAGGACAAGCTCTTCGTGGAGCAAGACGAGATCTTCAAAGAGATGGAGGCCAAATTGAAAGCCAGGACAAGAAGTTCAAGAGACAGGAGAAAAGAGTCCAAGACGGGAACAAGAAGATCAGGGAGATGAAGGAAGAGCTAGAGGCCAAGGACTTCGAGCTTGAGCACCAGCAGGGAGTGATCAAGAGGCTTTGCTCATAGAAGAGGGCTCTTAGGGCCAAGATTGAGGCCTTGACCACTAGTGTTGATGAGTACAAGACCGCCATGGAGAATGCATGTCTTACCCTTGTTGATGTGGAGGTCGATGCGGAGGAGTAGTGTAGACTACTCGACTATCTTTCATCTACCATACTTTGATTATTGAGTCGCAATGACCATCCATCATGTGGATGGCTTGCTATGGTGTGTTTGCATTTTCAAAACCTGTTGTTTATGACGTTCAAACTCTATGTTATTTTGAGCTTGGTTATTGTGATTGTTCTATGTGATGTATTGTGCATGTTAAGCATCTATGGGTATCTCATTCTTTTTTGAGGGAAAAACAGTAGGGGAGGGAACCCCCACTGCAACTTTTTCTTTATTATATAATCAAATATGGTACATAGTATAATTACATGGTTACAATAGGTATTTATACATTGTGTTTACCAGAAGTAATAACTAATGTACTTGAGTTTGGAACCAGCTACCAAATTGAGGACCATGTTTCTTTTTTATTCTCAGTTTAACCCATCTCAGTTTTTGAAGAAATATTGCTTTCCAATTGGAGAACTGTGGTGTTGCATTCTCAAATATCTTATTGTTTCTACAGATCCATATTCCCCAAGCAGTTAAAATAATTATTTCCATTGCAAATGGAAGCTTAATTCTGGTTCTTATGTCTTGAAAAGCCTCAAACACAGAGAGCCCCTGATCTCTACTGGGACAGATGTAATCCCAGCATTCAGCAGCAAAAGGGTAGTTCCAAAAGAGGTGAATCAAAGTTTCCTCACAGTTGCAATTTGGAACCGCACAGTTGTAATCTGGTAGGAAGCAGTTTTTCCTTTTGAGAAGGTTTCTTGTATTCAGCCTGTCCAGAAGAAGAAGCCAGAAAAAGAATTTGTGCTTTGCCTCACAAGATGAAGCCCAAATCTAGGAGAAATGTGGAGGTGCAGGTTGGAAACCTGCCATAACCTCATAAGCCTTTTTGACCGAGAATTATTCACTGCCCCAAATATAAGTCCATTTGTCAGGTGTTGTTAAGTGTTTAATCTATTGGCATCTTAATTCTAGTTGTTCAAACTCAATGAAAGCTTGTTGAGACAGAGGAAGATTAAATAAATCTTCAAGATATTTTGTCTGAATAACCTCCTTGACAGTAATTGTGGTGTGTTTTGCATAGGAGAGTAGATGAGGCAGCTAAAATTGCAAACATTTCTTATCCCACAAATCAGACAAAAAATAAGAAGTTTTCCATTTCCAGGTTGACATCTAGCCATTGCCTTGTAGACATCAATGAGTTTCAAGTGTGCTTTCCACTAGAAAGAACCTTCTAAATGATAACCTGGAAGTCTATCATGGTTATAATAAGATTCCCAGACAAGATGAACCCAAGGGATATCATGGTGATTGAAAAACTTATCAAGATTCTTGAGCAATAGAGCAGTATTTTGGATATTAAGATTAAGAACTCCCAGACCACCTTGTTTCTTTGGCCTACAGACCTTCGTCCAAGCAACCATTGCACTTCCTTTAGCCTGAACATCAGTAGTTTTCTTCCTCCATAGGCAGTGTCTCATGTATTTGACTACTTGGTCTTTGATTGTAATGGGGATATCAAGAGAGATCATGAAGAAGAGTGGTAATTATGTTAAGACTGACTTAACCATTTGAAGTTTCCCCCCATAATTCCGAAATCTGCTATTCCACCAAGTCTGGATTGAACCCTTTGTACCATGGGAAGGAAGAACTCCAGAGAAGGCTTGTTAAGGCTAAGAGGGAGCCCCAGATATGTGAAGGGGAGGCTACCTATCTTGCAGCCAAAGGTGGAAGAGAAATGTAAAAGTCTTTCAGGATTTAGGTTGATAGGCATCATACTTGATTTGACATAGTTGACCTTAAGCCCAGTAGAAATGGCAAAACAATTCAGCATTGATTTAAGGCAGAGTAGTTGTTTTGAGTCACCCTTCATGACAACTAAGGTATCATTAGCATATTGGATAACAGGGAAATCAGGACAAGCAGGGCAAGGAATGGGAAGACTCAGCAAATTCTTATTCATGGCAGAATTTAAGAGAGATTGTAGAAAGTCAGCTTCCAACACAAATAGAAGAGGTGATAAAGGATCACCTTGTCTGACACCTCTCTTGCAGTAGAATTTCTTTCCAGGTACTCCATTGAGGAGCACAGATGAGTTTCCAGTGCAGAAAATCATCTTGATCCAATTAATCCATTTAGTTCCAAACCCTCTTGCTTCCAGAATGCTAAT
Source organism: Avena sativa (assembly GCA_916181665.1). NCBI lineage: Eukaryota > Viridiplantae > Streptophyta > Magnoliopsida > Poales > Poaceae > Avena > Avena sativa. Next base: position 137,416,343 of record OV702295.1, read on the forward strand.
AATGGTTGAATGTTCAATTCTATCAAAAGCTTTTTCAAAGTCCAATTTAAGGATCACAATCTCTTCTTTTGATTGATGGCATTGAAAGAGGTACTCAAATGCCCACCCAAGGCAATCTTGAATGGATCTATCCTTGAGAAAGCCATATTGATTTTTATGCACAAGCTTGAGGATTATAGTTTATAATCTGTTGGCAAGAAGTTTTGTAATGATTTTGAACACACTATTCAATAAAGAAATTGTTCTAAAGACATTGGTATGTATTGGAGAATCAGTCTTTGGAATGAGACTAATGAAAGCAAAGTTAATGATTTCTAGGGAAATCCTTTCATGATAGAAATCCTGAATACGTTGAGTAACATCTGCTCCAATAATATTCCAACAAGCCTTAATAAATTCATTGTTGAAGCCATCAGGCCCAGGAGATTTTTCATTAGGAAGATCTTTAATGATTTCCTCAATTTTTTTTCTGCGAAAGGGGCTTCAAGAGTAGCCAAGCTATCAGAGTCCATGTGTCCATTGTACAGATCTGGAAGGCTAAAGTGCATTGTTGGATTGTCAGAGGAACCCATTCTATTTTTAAAGTCATTCCAAAGAATACTTGCCTTTCCATCATGATCATAGATATCAGAGTTATTCTCATTTTTCAGCATGTAGATATAATTATTTTTGTAGCTAGTAGTTGCTTTTGCATGAAATTTTTTTGTGTTCTCATCACCAAGCATTACCCATTTTATCTTTCCCCTTTGTTTCCAATAAGCCTGTTGATTTTGAAGTAATTGGATTAGGTGAGTTTTGAGAATATCTCTCAGATTCCACTAAAAAATGCTTAGTGTACTGAATTCTTCCAACGAGTCTAAAAAATCAATGGTCTCATTGACTTTTGCAATTAAGTGTTTGAGGCAAGGTAGAGATTTTTCCCAAAGCTTGAGACCTCTTCTCACATTCTTCAGTTTGGCATTAATATTTTTTGCACTGTCTGTATACCCCACAGGTATAACCCAGGCATTTTGCACGGTGTGCAAGAAGTCACTATGTTGTAGCCAGAAATTCTCAAATCTAAACACCTGACCTTAGGAATTCTAGTTCCAATTGAGATCACAAATGGAGTATGATCAGATGTAGGTTTGGAAAGGGAATAGACAAAAGAGGATGGGTAAGAGATTGTCCATGAGGGTGAAGAGAAGAACCAATCTAATCTCTCCAGAAGTGGATCTTTTTGCATATTTCTCCAAGAGAATTTTCTTCCTTTTAAAGGGAGCTCCACAAGACCAAGGTTACTGATGGCTTCATTAAAGAGAGCATGTTGTTAACATCACCACCAACTTTATTTCTATCTGAAGGTTTCCTGATAAAATTGAAATCCCCCATGAGTAGCCAGTCAATTTCATCAGGCATATCAATATTGGTCAACCAATCAATGAATAAGGCTTTTTTTCCAGGTTGACAAGGACCATAGACGTTGGTAAGAATCCAAGAATCATTGGATATCCTATAGGTAAATTTGACAGAAATGGAGAATTCATTTTGGAAGACCATTTCGCCATCAAAGAGTTTTCCATTCCAGATGATAATTGCCCCCCAGAGGCCCCATCGGAAGGTAGAAAAGCAAACTTATTCAATTTCTTAGGACAAAATTTCCTAATATATTCATCATCAAAATCTTCCCTTTTTGTTTCCTGAAGGCAAATGATCTCACATTCTGATTCCAGGATCTTTTGGGAAAGAGCCACCCACTTTTTCTTAGAATTGATGCCTCTCAAGTTCTAGTTTAAGATTTTCCAAATTCTTTTACTATCCATGGAAACTATAGATGGAATAAAGGTTTTGATGTCTATCAAAGTATGATAAAGCATCCAGGCCAAACAGAGACATAGTGAGAAAGCCTTTTAAGGAGTAACGTGGTTCATCAAAATAAAGGAACATCCACCATACAATATTCCAGAGCCACATGCTCAGATATATAACAAGAAAAATCCATTGGATCACATGTCCAAGGATGACCACCCAAAAGTAGAGTTTTCCTAACATTGGAAACTTATTTGTTCATCTTATTTTTGGCCTGCTGCCCACAGGGCCCAGCAGCCTCCTTTTTATCCCCTTGACTAGAACTAGCAGCAGCTCCAGAAGACCTTTTTGCTGCACCAGGTGGCTTTACTGTCTTATCAGCAACCTTGCTCTTCTTCTACAGTTTTGTGTCAAGGTTTTCCTCAGCAACCTTACAAAAATTAATAGCCAGGTTTTGAACCACCTTAGTGCCAAGAGAAGGGGGTTCAGCATGACAGGATAAACAATTAAAATCAGAGCAATTGATATGGCTTTTGAAACCACCATTAAGTTCAACAATTCTTGGACTTCTTCTCACCTCAGTCTCAACAATGGGACCTGCACCTCTCCTTTTCTTTGAAGGAGCCAAGGGGTTTATATCAGAAGAGCCAGGATCCAAAGAATCCTGAACACATAGAGGGGTAGTCTGAGTGACACATTTCTCAAGAATCAAGAAGGAAATTGTAGATTCACTTGCAATAGGATCTTTGATGATCTCCCAAAGTGGTGAAGAGAGAAAGCTCTTAGACCAATTAAATTTCTCAGGAGTGATTAACATAAGAGTAATAAAGTTAAACCAACTTACAAGAATCTCAAATTTTGCCCTCTTCTGAGAAGAAGGTTCACACTGGATGTGTTGTGCAAAGAATCTATCCCAAATTTCCAGGCCCTGTTGAGAGAACCTGAACTTTGCGGCCAAGAGATCAGGGGTTTCAATAAAGTGAGTGCAAGACATTCCAATCTGGAGGTGGGCCTCATTTGGATCAAGCAAGTTGGTGTCCTCCATCAAGAAATCACCGTCTCTATCCACATTTTCAGCAACATCAGTGATGGAATCATCATCCTCAGGATCAGCATAAGCATCAAGAATATTCAGCAGTCCTTCCCCAATGCCAACATCTTGCAGCAGAGCTCCAGCAAGTTCCTGTTTAGAAGTGAGAGCTTGGTTCACCTCCTGATCATTAGAATTAGCAGTCTGGATAATAGAAAGGTCAACTTCTAGCTCATGGGAGGAGTTAGTAATCCCACTATGAACAATATGGGGAGGGGAATGCAGATTGTCAAGCTGAAGCTCTTCACCATCTTCCTGGATGGGTCCAACAGGCACATTCTGGGCAACATTTTGTACAACCCACTAGTCCCACTCACCAGCATTGTCATCTTGTGGAGGGGGTGGAGGAGGTGGTTGGGGGACAAAGGGAGCAGCCACCAAAGGGACAGGGTGTGGGTCCTCTCCATCATCAGGAGCAGGGTCTTCATCTGGTGGCCCCCTCCAAGAAGGTTGCTGAGTAGGATCTCCACAGAAAAATTCCAAGACTCAGAGTCTTCACTGTCTCCAAGTGTCATTCTGACACTCTTAGGAATGTCAGCTAAATCAGTTACTCTCACCTTAGCAAGGATTCTACCTTTGTTCTCAGGATCCCTTTCCCATAACAGTATCTTACCAATTCCATTAAAAATAGCATTAATGTCTTCAGTGTTCATATGGTCCAATGGGGGGCCGACAAGCATAACCCAACACTCATTATTAAATTGAACTCCATGCCAGTTAATCGCCTCATTATGCTTGACAAAGGATACATGCACATCTTGAAAAGCAATGGGACTATCCCTAACTAGTCTGTCTCTGTCACTAACATGGGTGAAGTGGACATAAGCCGCACCAAAAGGGCAAGCCTGAACCTCCCCAAACCCCACCCTGGCATCATTATGAAGGAAATCCAGGAGTACATCTCGAATATTCAAGAAGGGGACAAGGCCAGGAGGCAGAGGATGAATGGAAGCAATGGCATACTGTTCATTTTGACGCTGTTGGCGAGGAACCACCACCCTTCAAAGTCCCACCCGACCTTCAACCTGCATAATCTCAAAGCCTCGAGGCAGGAAAGGCACAGGGTCGATGGGAATATTCGCCATTGCTGCATTGACCACCGACGACAAGGTCTTGCAAGGGGGAGGAGAAGTTAGGGTTTTCTGAGGCGGGGGAGTTGAGGAGACGGGGCACTCTGCAATTGCAACAATAGGGGAAGAGTGGCCAGAAATGAAAAAATCTTTTAGACAGGAGAAGACATGGGGTTGAATTGTCGAATTGGGTGGGGCCTTAAACCAGGAAAGGAAAGAATCATTCGGCCACTCCCTTTTTTGGAAAGAGGGAAAACGCATAAAAGGTATGAGCCTAGGCAGATTAAATGAGCCCGAAATCACGGGCGCGGGAGGATCGGAAATTTGCACCCTTTGTCTAGGAGCACCACTAGTGACAGCATCAACGAAAGACATGGTGTGATTTGCCTTAAAAATAGGAGAAACTGCCGAATTAACTTGACGGTTTACCGGTGAATCAGGCCGTGGTAAAGGAAATTTTAAACGGTCAAAAACAGACTTAATACCCAAACGGTTAGCACCTGAGATTTTACCAGAATTCCGTGCAACAGATTTTTTGGTCGTGACAGTTTTCCAAGAATGATCTTCCTCACGATAAAATTTTCTTTCTTCTGCCTGCCAATTATGCCCACCATTGCCCCAGAGATTGATGAACACAATAAATGATCAGAGATAAATTTCGAAGAATTGTAAATTTCAAATCCAACCGCTCTGGAAGCAACTGAAAATTTGAAAGTTCTGCCCTGAAGAAATCTAACTTGGAATAGGGCAGCCGATCCTCCAAAGTAGGATTGCAGAGCAATATCCATAGTATGAACATCAAGTTTGAAATTAGATCTGCCAAAAGAGCAGACCATGAAGAAGGGCCTTCTACGAAAACCAGGACGGAAATTGACTGAATGACCAAATTTAGAAAGAATATCACTATCAAATCTCTTCCCAATATTGAAATCCAATGAAGTTGCACTAGAAAGAGAAGGATCCACTTCAACTTTCTTAGAAGTACATAGATTAGGAAACCCATTCACAACAGGAATAAAAGATTCAGTCTTCACCTCTACATGCAAGGCTAGTTTAGGCTGTAGAGTTTGTTTGCTCAAAGCTAGTTTTCTTAAGTATGGAGAAGAAGAGAAGATTTCCCTACTTTGTAAACATTTGTTTAAGTAGTATATGGTCGAGTGGCACACGAGGATATACTCACCAAGTGTCCAAACAACCTAACACTTGGATATTACTCACCAAGTTCCCAAAACCCTCCCAATAGAGATATGACTCATACTTTGGGTTTTTAGAAAACTTTAAGTCTTGAAAGAGAGAGAGGAAGATCCTTCAGAGGATCCATCCTTCAGATGCTCAATGTTGTTCTATTTCCGTGAACACGGCTGATCGATCAGATTGCAATACTCTCGAGTGTTTGTGCACTTTACCCACAATCCACGATCAAGTCCTTTTACAGACAAGACCATGGCGAGGCTTTCCCTTAGTAGCCCCTCTACCTTCTGGATCCAACCGTGCCAAGAACCTCCAAATGTTGGTACCCGATGAGGTTTCCCACAAAGTACTAGGCCAAGACAGAGCCCATATGTATTGTGGTTGCATTGGAAGCTTCTGAATTATGAAACATGGCAGACTTCTTTGATTCCTGGGAGGCCGTCCTCCACCAAAGTCTCACTCGTTGACCCGAAAACCATTTCGCCCAGAAGAGAACTTAGTTTTATTTTGAAGTGGATTTGAGAAGAAAAGTTTGCTCAAGAGAGCCTTTATACTTAGAAAAATTCTTTGTCTTTCGAACCCTCCAACGGTACTTTGTATATATATCATAGCAAGCAATACTTAGCAAAAACAGGGGTAACCTATTAGGAGGGGAAATCCTAAGTATAGAGCTACTTATGGCTTACTACAAAATCATCGCACTTGAAAAATAATACTAAGGAAAAATTATACTAGAACATCCTACACATGCATACTACAGAATTTTGAAGATCACATGCATAGAATAAAACTGGGACACAATTTATGAACAAGTGGTGTAACTTGCCTTGATCCGAGCAGCACTCTACACAATAGTACTCCTCAGCGCACTCCGAACAATCTAACAAAACACAAACATAGATCTAATCACAACTTGCACAAAATATGCCACAGAGATAATATGCATGCATGCAACATGGTAAGTATGCAAGATTTGTTTTCTAAATTGACCAAGGTAGTCTAATTGGATTGCAATTGTGTTAGGGATATTATTAGTATTGATTTCCCACAGGTTTATATTAATTTGGGTCATTACTCTAATTCATAGGCTCATAAGGAGATCCAACCATCTAATTAGCCCCGAATCAGATCTAATGTTCTTAAGCAAGGTTTTATAATTTTGTTCAGTAGGTATTGTAAAAACAAAGTCAACACAACTAAAACGGGGTTTTAATTATTTTTCTATGGATTAAATACTCTAATCTAGAGATTAAATTCTACACAGAAAAACCTACTGCAAACTCGTAATATTATTACAGATATGTGTTCTACACAATTTTGTGAATCCAACGATATATTATACGCAAAATTTGACCAAACGATTGAATTTCTATGAATTTCGCAAGATTAAATGCAATCTGGTAATTTTAAACTAACCCTATTGGAATCGCGACAAGTGGCAGCTACCGATTGGGCCAGCTAAGCGAGAGGCGCTGATGCGGCGTGCTGATGCGGGCTGCCACGCGGCGCAACACGATTAGACGGTACCCCTTCGGTTTAATGGACCTAATCTGAGCCATACGATTTTGATCCGACGGACGGGAGAGGCGGCGGCGACTTACATCGCAGTGACGGTAGCGATGAGCGGCGGCGGCGGCGGTGGTGACGAGCGGCGGCGCTCTGGTGGCTCCCCAAGATGGCGGTGTGGTCGACGGGGTGCGGCTGGTCCTCGCGGTCACGATCGCGTCCTGGACTGTGCTCCTCGCTTCCTCTTCCGACGGCAGAGCTCCACCGTTCCTCCTCGTCTCCGGCAAGCAATTCCCAGCGATTGGCTGCGTTAGAGAGGGGGCAAAACACAGGGGGCGAATCAGTAGAGAACGGGAGGAATCTCTAGAGGGAGATAAGGGCAAGGGGAAGCTCCGAACCGTCTCGGCGAGATCAACCCGACGGCGGCCGGCGCGGAAGATCGATTGAGCTAGGGCTTAGGAAAAAGAGAAGAGGGGGGTCGATGCAGGGCTCAACTGATGCAGATGATGACGCAGTTCATGAAGAACCAGAATCAGAATAATAATAACAACAACAACAATAACAATAACAACAACAACAATCAGAATAATCCTCCGGGATTTGACATGCTCACCAGATTTCTGAGACTAAGTCCTGCAAAGTTCTCGGGAACCACTGATCCAATGATAGCCAATGACTGGTTACGTTCAGTGAACAAGGACTTAGTTACTGTTGGCTGCACCGACGAGGAAAAGGTCAGATTCGCAGCACATCTGCTTGAAGGGCCAGCAGCAACATGGTGGGATAACTTCCAGATCACCACTCCCCTTGAGGATGTGACATGGGCTATCTTTGAGGATGGATTCCGTACAGCTCACATCTCTTTCGGAGTGATGAATTTGAAGAAGAAGGAGTTCCACAATCTGAAGCAGCGTCACCGCAGTGTGGCGGAGTACATTTTGGAATTCAACAATCTGCCGCGTTATGCACCGGATGAAGTTGATACAGATGCAAAGAGGAAGGAGAAATTCCTCGAAGGACTTAATGATGAGTTGAACCTGCAGTTGTCTGTTGCCTATGTTCCAACCTATCAATCACTTTGTGACAAGGCAACCATCTTGGAAAACAAGATGAAACAGGTTGAGAGTAGAAAGAGGAAGCATAGCTTTGATAAGCACAGCTCGGGATCGTCTCACAAGCGTTCCCATCATGATGATAGTGGGAGTTTTGGATCCCACAAACATGGAAAGTACAACAACCACCACAACCACAACCACAACCACAACCACAACCACAACCGTCATCATGACAACAAGCACCATCGCAGTCATGATAATGACAAGTATAAGAACCACAAGAGTGGACACAAGAGCCACCAAAGTGGAGGTGGAAGTGGAAGTTAGCCTGTAAAGAAAGATCTCAGTCAGTTTGAATGCTTCAAGTGTAAGAAGATGGGACACTATGCTAATGAGTGCCTAGAAAAGAAAGTTGAAGGTGCCAACAAGCCCAATCCCTTCCAAAAGGGACAAGTGAACCACATCAATGTCGAAGAAATATATGAGGAATCCGATGCTGTGGCTGGTAAGTTCAAGCTCAATTCTATTCCAAAGCTTGTTGTTTTTGATACTGGCGCATCACATTCATTCATATCAAGAGTATTTGTTGATAAAAATGGATTTTCAACTGAAAATATTCGGTGTCCTATAAAAGTAAGTTCTCCCGGTGGATATATGATAGTTAGTCTTGGATGTCATGATCTAGTAATAGAATTTGGAAAGCATAAGTTTCCAGTCAGTCTGATAATCCTAGATTCCCAAGGATTGAATGTTATTTTGGGAATGGATTGGATGACCAAGTATGAAGGAGTACTAGATTGTGCCAATCGTACTGTCACACTCACAACCCCGTATAATAAAAGGATTAGATTCAAGTCTAACTTTGAATCAAAAGGGAGTAAGCTAAATTCTCTTAAGGGGGTTAGCATAGACAGTGTGCTAATTGTGAGAGAGTATCCGGATGTGTTTTCGGTGGAATTGCCTGGAATGCCACATACATGGATGTTGAGTTTCTGATTGACTTGTTGCCAGGATCAGGACCAATAGCAAATAGACCCTACAAGATGTCAGTTGATGAGTTGAAAGAACTCAAGAAACAGCTTGTGGAACAGTTGCAAAAAGGATTTATTCAACCAAGTTCTTTATCTTGGGGTGCACCATTTTTGTTTGTTGAAAAGAAAGATAGAAGTCAAAGGTTATGCATAGATTACCGTTCAGTCAATGAAGTAACTATCAAGAACAAATACCATTTGCCAAGAATCAATGATTTGTTTGATCAGCTAGAAGGATCCCGAGTGTTCTCAAAGATTGATCTCCGACCAGGCTAATTTTAGCTAAAGATAAGGGAACAACACATACCTAAGACTGCTTTCACCACTTGGTATGGATTGTATGAGTACACTGTGATGCCATTTGGATTGACAAATGCACCATCCTACTTCATGAATATGTTGAACAAGGTGTTCATGGAATTTCTGGACAAGTTCGTTGTCATCTTCATCGATAACATTTTGATCTACTCCAAGAGCAACGAAGAGCATGACGAGCATTTGCGATTGATACTTGAGAAGCTTAGCGAGCATAAGCTATATGCCAAATTCAGCAAGTGTGAATTCTGGATGAATGAAGTCGGATTTCTCGGACATATCGTGTCAGGAGATGGTGTAGCGGTTGATCCCGCAAAAGTGTCAGCTGTAACTGAGTGGGAATCTCCTAAGTCAGTGAAAGAAGTGCGTAGTTTCCTTGGCTTGGCAGGATACTATAGAAGGTTCATTGATAATTTCTCAAAGGTATCTAAGCCAATGACAGAGTTACTTAAGAAATACAAGAAATTTGATTGGACTTAAGGATGTGAACTCAGTTTCCAAGAGTTGAAGAAGAGACTAGTGGCAGCACCAGTCTTGTGTCTGCCAGATTTGGAGAAGGATTTCCAAGTATATTGTGATGCATCTCACCAAGGATTAGGTGCAGTTTTGATGCAAGAAGGGAAAGTTGTGGCTTATGCCTCGAGATAACTCAAAACTCATGAAGTGAATTATCCTACTCATGATTTAGAGTTAGCCTCTGTTGTCCATGCACTCAAAACATGGAGACATTATCTTTTTGGAAAATGATGTGAAGTGCTCACAGATCACAAAAGTTTGAAGTATATCTTCACTCAGAAAGAAATCAACATGAGACAAAGAAGATGGCTAGAACTCATCAAGGACTATGACCTGAGTTTGCAATACCACCCTGGTAAAGCAAATGTTGTAGCTGATGCATTAATCCGTAAGTTTTATGTGAATGGCCTTACTAAGGGATAGTTGCCAGATGATCTGTGTGCCCAATTCAAAGACCTCAGATTGGAGATAGTTCCTGAAGGACATCTCATGTCATTGGATGTTCAACCCACATTGTTGGACAGGATCAAGGAAGCCCACAAGATGGACAAGGAAATTGAAGAGATTAAGGGAAAAATTAGCAAGGGGAAAGCCAAAGGATTCCATGAAGACGAACAGGGTACTTTATGGTATGGAAAACGTATCTGAATTCCGCAAGATCCGGAACTTCGGAAACTGATCCTACAAGAAGCACACAACTCACCATATTCCTATCATCCGGGTAACACCAAAATGTACATGGATGTGAAGGAAATATTTTGGTGGAATAATATCAAGAAGGACATCGCCGAACATATTGCTTTGTGTGATGGATGTAGTAGAGTGAAAGAGGAACATCAGAAACCAGCAGGACTATTACAACCACTACCTATTCCTGATTGGAAGTGGGATAAAATTGGTATGGATTTCATCAATGGACTGCCAAGGACTAGATCAGGATATGATTCTATTTGGGTCGTGGTAGATCGCCTAACTAAAGTGGCTCATTTCATACCCGTGAAGATGACCTATACAAGTGCTAAGTTAGCCAAGATTTATATGAATAGGATTGTGTGTCTGCATGGAGTACCCAAGAGTATTGTGTCTGATAGAGGAACTCAATTCACTTCCCATTTTTGGAGGCAACTACATGAGTCATTGGGAACGAGATTAGAATTCAGCACTGCTTTTCATCCCCAGATTGATGGACAGATAGAAAGGACCAACCAGATTCTAGAGGATATGTTGAGGGCATGTGCCCTAGACTATGGTGCTAGTTGGGATGAAAGTATGCCTCACACAGAATTCTCTTATAACAACATCTATCAAGCCAGTATTGAGATGGGACCGTTTGAATTTCTCTACGGAAGAAAGTGTATGTAGAGGTCCCAACCTTTAATAAGGTAGAGATCCCTGTGTTTACAATGCTAGTCCCTGGATCAATAGCTAGCATCCATAGTTAAGATGTAATATCAATAAACAAAGGTCATAATTACAACTTTATAACCAGGAACAAAATAATTCATTACATCTTACATAGCTCATTTGGCTATACCATTACAATGCTGTAGAAATAACTATAGAATGGAGTCCTTCATCTTCAAAGTGCCACAGTCAATCATGTTGGTTATAGACTTGTAATCCTAATAAACGCACTTCACTAACATCAAACAAACCTGCAACATAATAAGTTACAGCCACAAGGGTCAATACATTTGAATTGTATTGGCAAGTGATACTATGGTAGTATAGTGGAGTCTATCATCTATATGAATTTGGCTAGGTGGAGCTTAGGCTTGCTTTCCTCAAAATAGATTTTCCTTATCATTTGAAAACACTAAGTTTTTGTTTGTCAAAAATCACCCGAGGAACCCCCAATATAAATTGGTGAACCTTCAACCTTGTTCAACCATAAGTTTTTATCTTAGAAATTGGGATGAGGAGATTCTTGATAACTTCCATGTCTTGATGCTCAAATTTTCCTTTGCCAGGGACATGGCTAAGTACTTAGATTACACTCTGCAGAGGTGGTGCACTTTCCCCACAAGACTTGGTTTCACCAAGACAAGATCTTTCAGAAGCCTTCCCTTAGACCAAATGGACGCGTTCCAACCTATCATCCCACTACCACCAACTGTCCAAATGGCTAAGTTATTGCAACCTATATGATCCAGGCAGAGCCCATAATGCCATGTGGCTGCACTAGAAGCTTCTTAACATTTGGCATCTCAAATCCCTTTGTTCCTGGATGGATTTCCACAAGTGAGATACACAAGGTAATCCATAGAAATGGGCCTTGTGTAACCACTCAACACAAACCATTCTTTCCATTCCACCCAGGTGTTTCATTCACTAAGTTGTTTTATTAGGCAAAACATAAGTCAAAGACTTAGAAATATTTCTCATAGCATGATCATATTCCACCCTTGGTTGCTATTATCTAGGCTAAGCATGTAATAAAAAGTATCTTAACTTAAAGGAAATTCTAACATTTCTACAACTACTAGGATTTCCCAAGCATAGCATATAGGTACATAGCGAAATATTCATGCAAGTCCTATACAAAATATTTCTAATGCATAGGTAAAAATATTGGGACAAAAATATATGAAGCACCACTTGCCTTTTTGGTATAGAATTGTAAGTTCACTCCTTGATCTTGCTATAGTCACACTCTTCAAATTCCACTACAATTCAATCAAGCAAGCAATACTCAATCTACCATTCAAGCAAGCATCACATAAAATGATAAAAACAAGGCAATGCATGCAAACATGCCAAAGATTGTTTTATTTGGAAAAGTGGTTTCTAATAGGTTATGAACATTTGCAAACACAAATTGGTCATTTACAAGAGTGGTAGAACCAATTGATATTAAGTTAGTGAAAAATGGCTACTTTAAATCGTTTTTGTTTTGATAGAAATGGTTTAAATCAAAGTGATAATTTCTAGTGTTTTGGCAAATACATTTTGAAACACAAATGTTAGTGTTTTAAGGTCAAATGTTTAATATTGAAACCATTTGCAAAAGGTTTTACCTATAAACCATTTTTATACCAAATCAATATTTCATGTTGTTCAAATTGCTTTTTAGAAAAGTAATAATTTTATAGGGTTAATCAAATATATTTTTAAATCCTAAAACTTGGTGTTTAGGGTCAGAGAGTTTAAATCAAAACATTTTCCAAAGGTTTTTCTCCAAAGGCATTTTTAACATAATAACAATATTTTTATTTGACTAGAAATGTTCTAATTCAAAAATTTATTCTTTGGATTCATCAAATACAATTTTAATTCCACAAGTTGTTTTATATGGTCATTAGGTTCAAAACAATACAATTGCCAAATATTTTACCACAAAATTATTTCTAGAATAAATTTTATATCCAAATTATACCTGCACATGTTTCTGTAAAAACAACCAATTTAACAGAAGCAATTAACTAAACAAAGCACATGGTTAGAAAGTACTTGTTCTGCTGATTCCATTGATATAAAATTTGGACGTGGGGATTAAAAGTTATGCAATTTACAAGTTTGATCATCTAATAGAACAAATTCTGTTTTTAAAACAAATCACAGGCCACGCGTCACGTCCTGATTCATCCATACCGCTTCGCACGGATCATCCTATATGGTGCGTTGGATCTAAAGTGGATCGCACGGATCAGATCAAATGATACCCCTTCGAGTTGGTTCTATCGTGTGTACTAGATCAAGAGCCTACGGCTGACGATCAAATGACCATTAACTGGCGGCGCGCGGTGACGGTGAGCGGAGGTGCGCTCGTTCTATGGCACTGCGGTGGTTACGGGAAGCGAGGAAGAGGATGGGGAGCATTACCAGACTCGCAGGGTCGCGTTGATGCCCAAGGTGTGCTTGGTTGGCGAAGGGGCGCTCGAGTGCGGTCGTCATTCCTCATCGGAGTTGTCACAGCGTCGGGCACGTACTGTTTGTCGTCGGAGGCGTGGATGGAGGGCGCACTAGGACAAGGGGAAGACACCGTTAGGTTCACAAGAGCGAGGCGATCATGAGAGTGTCCACGAGGTTGAGAGGGGCGGCCAGGATTTACCAGTAGGGTTCGCCGGAGCTGCTGGAGACCGTGGCGGCCCTCGGTGTTGACATTGTCGACGATGTGGAGCACGCGCGGGTGGGCTGGTGCTGCAAAAAGATTCGCCAGGAGTTGGGTAATGTTCTCGTGGCGGTCAGGAAGCAAGGGGAGGTGGGGAGTGGCCGGAATCAGAGAAAAGCTCCGCCGGTGCAGTGGGGCTCCGAGCAATAAATTGTAGCAGCCTGGGGGCGGAGACAGCCTGGCGAGGGAGGGAGGTCAGAGAGGGGAGAGGGTGCTTAAATGTGCGAGGTCATGGGGCTGAATTAGCGCGTGGTTAATGAGGAATCAAACGCACATTCAACGGCAGAAATGGCGACGAGGAAGAGGGGGAATAGGTCGCGGGGTGAGGAAGAAGGCTGGCAGCGTGGGGCTGGCTGGTCAGTGAGAGAGAGAGGGTGGGGTCCAGACGTCATCCACTATGCGGGTAAGCTCCTGAGTAGGAAAATGCTTCGTCGTAGAAGGGGGACTGGGCTCGCTGGGCTTAAATGGGCTAGGGTTAGCTGGGCTGGTTCTTTCCCTTTTTTTGATCTGTTTCATTTTTCTTTTTCTGTTTCGATTATTCTGTTTTGATTTTGTTTAAACATTTCAAACAACTATTTGAATTCAAAATCGTTGCCAAATTTTGTGTAGATTTTAATATTGTTTATTAATACACTCCAAAGTCAAATTTAGAATAATTAATTTTTATGGTTTACTAATTATTAAAATAAATAGACATTAGTATTTATTTCAAATAGGTTTTAATATGTTTTAAAACTCTATTTGAAATCTAAATTTTTACCAAAACATTTTCAGTAGGTTCTATTAAAAATAAAACACTTTGAAATATTATTTAAAATACTTTAATTTGTTTTAATGTTCATTTAAAATGGAAAATGTCTTTACTTAAATGAAATTGGATAATATAAATCCTCATGATTTTATTTATATAAACCTTCACTCTTTTTATTAAACAAAAATATTTTATTTTTATTTGCTTGGTCAAGATTTAACTTGGCTTTTTTTTTAAAATAGTCCTTATTTATTCTTTCTTTCTTTATCTTATAAAATCAATATCTTTTTATTTAAAGATCCAAACTTGGTGATTCAAATTTGTTAAATTTTATTTAATATATGTTTATCCTTTTTAAATCTCTTTAGGATTATTTACTCACCATTTGGTATGGATTTTTTTAGATAGGTGCTTTATTGGCTTTGGAAAATCAATTTCCTTATCTTACCAAACTCATAAGATTTTATCTATGGTTCCAAATTGAATGAAATCAATTTCTATGGTTTTAAAATATTTCCATTTGTCATTCTTGATCAGTTATAAATGTTTGTTGACAAATCTTTATATGGATCAAATCCATGGTCTTAGAGATATCTTGGAAATGATTTTCTTCCATTAGGGTTTTAGGGATTTGGTTTATTTTCCAAGTGTTTAAATTTCAAGATGCATTTAAGAAGAATGCATTTCACTTGATTTGAATTTAGTTGGATTCAAATTTTATTCAAAGTTTGTTCAAGATGGGTTTGATGAGTTCATTTCAAAACAAAAAGTTTCTTTTCACCATAAATTTCAACAATTATTTATTTTGTTTATTTATTTTTCACATTACAAATTTTGGAAAATTTTGGGATGTGACAGGCTACCACCCTTAAAAGAAATCTTGTCCCGAGATTTGGGAGGGCTTGGGGTTACAAGTTGGCTCAAAGCAACTAGGGTACTACCACCCTTAAAAATTTTCCAACTAGATTACATCTTGGCTTGCTTGGGGTCTTGATGAAACTTCTCTAGGCAGACATCTGCATAGTGTCCTTTGTTTCCACACTTGAAACACGTGACAAGGCTAAGATCCTTCATAGGCTTGTTTATCTTGTGCTTCATATTTTCTGGACAATTGCTTGCATAATGTCCATGGTTACCACAATTGTAACATGTAACAAGATTGAGCTCTTGACGTATGTTCTGTGGACAAGTTGATACATAATGGCCTAGCTCTTTGCAGTTGTTGCACCACACTTGGGTAATTTCCTTATACTTCTTCTTCTTCTCTGGACATTCATTGGCATAGTGTCCCATCTCTTTACAATGGCAATATTGCACTTGTCTTTTGTCCTTCTTCTTCTTCTTGGGTTTCTCCAAAGCTAGGAGTTCTTCTAGTTCATGCTCTTCATATCTCACCTCAAAGGTGGGAAAGTCTCCTGGTTTCCTTAATATTTTTCTTGGATAATACATATGTCTCTTCTTATGTCCATCAGGGTGAGTCATATTGCTTGGAGGTGCAAGCTGAGATTTTCCTTTGTCTTCATCCTTCTTGGTAGAAGTTGTTCCCTCCTGAGGGTTTCCAAACTGTTGATGCACTCCACCTTGTTTCCTTTGTTGAACTATAGAATAGATGGGGCATTGGATAGGGACATGATTATTTCCTTCACATAGGAAACAAGTAGATTGAGATGTGGGGCATTGATTAGTTGGATGTTTCTCTTCACAATTAGGGCATTGATCTTCATGCTCTTTGGAAGTGTGATCCATGTCTCCACAAATATTGCAAGCTTGAGTTCCTTCTGTAATATCATCCTTGACATCATTGTTGTTGCAAACTCCTTGAAAAGAGTTGTCTCCCATGTTGATCATTTGATCTGTCACCTTTTGCATCAATTGAGTTTGGGTTTCCAAAAACCTTTACATGGTAGGGTCTAACTCATTGTTGTTGGCTAAAAACTAAGTTGTCACTTGGTTCAACTGGGTTTGGGTTACTATGAGTTCTCTCATGTGCATCTCTTGGTTGTTGTTGTCACCATTCTTGATGTTGGAGTTTCTTGGAGTAGTCATCTGTTTGGGTTGGATTGGGATTAGAATAGGAAAAATATTTCTAAGGAAATAATTCTAATCACAAACAACAATTTCACACAAGCAATGTGCAAGCAATCACAAACAAACCATTCCACTCAAACAACAAGTTTAAGCACATTTTTAGGCAACAAAATATTTTTCCTACACCACAATAGTTGGTGTGTTTGGTTAAACTAAATATGGTAGTCCAACTATATGGTTCACTTGATATCATTCCATTCTTCTTTGTTGTTTCTTCTTGAATGAGATCATGGTTTCCTTGGAAAAATTCTTGTGTCTTGGTCACAAAACTTAAAAGGTGATGATGGTTCCTTCTAAGTTGTATTTCCTTAGTCTTCAAGTCTTGAGTAATATTTCTTGTCTCACTTGTAGTCCTTAGTGGTGTCCAAATTGAGGTCCTTGGTGAAACTAAAGTTGAAGTCATTGATGATGTTGAAGTTGAAGTCATTTGAGTTGGTGAAGTCCTTTGCTAATGGTTGAGGTCCTTGTCCATCAAGTTTGAAAAGGAAGAGATGTAGAATCAAAACCAAAATGGTTGAGGAAAGAGTTTACAAGATTGTTTGTAAATAAGTTTTGGAACAAATACAACTCTTATTTTTCTAAGGGGTTTTGTCCAATCCTAGGGTTACAAATCCTACAGGCAACACAGTGCTCTGATACCATCTATAGAGGTCCCAACCTTTAATAAGGTAGAGATCCCTGTGTTTACAATGCTAGTCCCTGGATCAATAGCTAGCATCCACAGTTAAGATGTAATATCAAGAAACAAAGGTCATAATTACAACTTTATAACTAGGAACAAAATAATTCATTACATCTTACATAGCTCATTTGGCTATCTCATTACAATGCAGCAGACATAACTATAGCATGGAGTCCTTCATCTTCAAAGTGCCACAGGAAATCATGTTAGTTGTAGACTTGTAATCCTAATCAACACACTTCACTAACATCAAACAAACCTGCAACACAATAAGTTATAGCCACAAGGGTCAATACATTTTAATTGTATTGGCAAGTGATACTATGGTAGTATAGTGGAGTCTATCATCTATATGCATTTGGCTAGGTGGAGCTTAGGCTTGCTTTGCTCAAAATATATTTTCCTTATCATTTGAAAACACTAAGTTTTTGTTTGTCAAAAATCACCCAAGCAACCACCAATAGAAATTGGTGAACCTTCACTCTTGTTCAACCACAATTTTTTATCTTAGAAATTGGGATGAGGAGATTCTTGATAGCTTCCATGTCTTGATGCTCAAATTGTCCTTTGCCAGGGACATGGCTAAGTACTTAGATTTTACACTCTGCAGAGGTGGTGCACTTTCCCCACAAGACTTGGTTTCACCAAGACAAGATCTTTCAGAAGCCTTCCCTTAGACCAAATGGACGCGTTCCAACCTATCATCCCACTACCACCAACTGTCCAAATGGCTAAGTTATTGCAACCTATATGATCCAGGCAGAGCCCATAATGCCATGTGGCTGCACTAGAAGCTTCTTAACATTTGGCATCTCAAATCCCTTTGTTCTTGGGTGGCTTTCCACAAGTGATATACACATGGTAAACCATAGAAATGGGCCTTGTGTAACCACTCAACACAAACCATTCTTTCCATTCCACCCAGGTGTTTCATTCCCTTAGTTGTTTTATTAGGCAAAACATAAGTCAAAGACTTAGAAATATTTCTCATAGCATGATCATATTCCACCCTTGGTTGCTATTAGCTAGGCTAAGCATGGCAATAACAAGTATCTTAACTTAAAGGAAATTCTAATATTTCTACAACTACTAGTATTTCCCAAGCATAGCATACAGGTACATAGCAAAATATTCATGCAAGACCTATACACAATATTTCTAATGCATAGGTAAAAATATTGGGACAAAAATATATGAAGCACCACTTGCGTTTTTGGTAGAGAATCATAAGTTCACTCCTTGATCTTGCAATAGTCACACTCTTCAAATTCCACTACAATTCAATCAAGCAAGTAATACTCAATCTACCATTCAAGCAAGCATCACATAAAATGATAAAAACAAGGCAATGCATGCAAACATGCCAAATATTGTTTTATTTGAATAAGTGGTTTCTAATAGGTTATGAACATTTGCAAACACCAATTGGTCATTTACAAGAGTGGTAGAACCAATTGATATTAAGTTAGTGAAAAATGGCTACTTTAAATCATTTTTGTTTTGCTAGAAATGGTTTAAATCAAAGTGATAATTTCTAGTGTTTTGGCAAATACATTTTGAAACACAAATGTTAGTGTTTTAAGGTCAAATGTTTAATATTGAAACCATTTGCAAAAGGTTTTACCTATAAACCATTTTTATACCAAATAAATATTTTATGTTGTTGAAATTGCTTTTTAGAAAAGTAATAATTTTATAGGGTTAATCAAATATATTTTTAAATCCTAAAACTTGGTGTTTAGGGTCAGAGAGTTTAAATCAAAACATTTTCCAAAGGTTTTTCTCCAAAGGCATTTTTAACATAATAACAATATTTTTATTTGACTAGAAATGTTCTAATTCAAAAATTTATTCTTTGGCTTCATCAAATACACTTTTAATTCCACAAGTTGTTTTATATGGTCAGTAGGTTCAAAACAATCCAATTGCCAAAGATTTTACCACAAAATTATTTCTAGAATAAATTTTATATCCAAATTATACCTACACATGTTTCTGTAAAAACAACCAATTTAACAGAAGCAATTTACTAAACAAAGCACATGGTTGGAAAGTACTTGTTCTGCTGATTCCATTGATATAAAATTTATAAAATTTGGACATGGGGATTAAAAGTTATGCAATTTACAAGTTTGATCATCTAATAGAACAAATTCTGTTTTTAAAACAAATCACAGGCCACGTGTCACGTCCTAATTCGTCCATACCGCTTCGCACGGATCAGCCTATACAGTGCGTTGGATCTAAAGTGGATCGCACGGATCAGATCAAAGGATACCCTTTCGAGTTGGTTCTATCGTGTGCACTAGATCAAGATCCTATGGCTGACGATCAAATGACCATCAACTGGCGGCGCGCGGCGACGGTGAGTTGCGGCATGCTCGGTCTACGGCACTGCAGTGGTTACGGGAAGCGAGGAAGAGGATGGGGAGCATTACCAGACTCGCAGGGTCACGTTGATGCTCAAGGTGTGCTTGGTTGGTGAAGGGGCGCTCGAGTGCGGTCGTAATTCCTCGTCGGACTTGTCACAGCGTCGGACACGTACTGTTTGTCGTCGGAGGTGAGGATGGAGGGTGCACTAGGACAAGGGGAAGACACCATTAGGTTCTCAAGAGCGAGGCGATCATGAGAGTGTCCACGAGGAGGAGGGGGGCGGCCGGGATTTACCAGTAGGGTTCGCCGGAGCTACTGCAGAGCGTGGCAGCGCTCGGTGTTGACGTTGTCGACGATGTGGAGCATGCGCGAGTGGGCTGGTGCTGCAGAAAGATTCGCCAGGAGTTGGGGAATGTTCTCGTGGCGGTCAGGAAGCAAGGGGAGGTGGGGAGTGGCCGGAATCAGAGAAAATCTCCGCCGGTGCAGTGGGTCTCCGAGCAAGAAATTGTAGAAGCTTGGGGGCAGAGAGAGCCTGGCGAGGGAGGGAGATCAGAGAGGGGAGAGGGTGCTTAAATGTGCGAGGTCACGGGGCTGAATTAGCGCGTGGTTAATGAGGAATCAAACGCACATTCAACGACAGAAACGACGACGAGGAAGAGGGGGAATAGGTCGCGGTGTGAGGAAGAAGGCTGACAGCATGGGGCTGGCTGGTCAGTGAGAGAGAGAGAGAGGTGGGGTCCAGACGTCATCCACTGTGCGGGTAAGCTCCTGAGTAGGAAAACGCTTCGTGGTAGAAGGGGGACTGGGATCGCTGGGCTTAAATGGGCTGGGGTTAGCTGGCCTGGGTCTTTCCCTTTTTTTTGAGATGTTTCATTTTTCTTTTTCTGTTTCCATTATTCTGTTTTGATTTTGTTTAAAGATTTCAAACAACTATTTGAATTCAAAATATTTGCCAAATTTTGTGTAGATTTTAATACTATTTATTAATACACTCCAAAGTCAAAATTAGAATAATTAATTTTTAGGGTTTACTAATTATTAAAATAAATAGACATTAGTATTTATTTCAAATAGGTTTTAATATGTTTTAAAACTCTATTTGAAATCTAAATTTTTACCAAAACCTTTTCATTAGGTTCTATTAAAAATAAAACACTTTGAAATATTATTTAAAATACTTTAATTTGTTTTAATGTTCATTTAAAATGGAAAATGTCTTTACTTAAATGAAATTGGATAATAATAAATCCTCATGATTTTATTTATATAAACCTTCACTCTTTTTATTAAACAAAAATATTTTATTTTTATTTGCTTGGTCAAGATTTAACTTGGCTTTTTTTTAAAATAGTCCTTATTTATTCTTTCTTTCTTTATCTTATAAAATCAACATCTTTTTATTTAAAGATCCAAACTTGGTGATTCAAATTTGTTAAATTTTATTTAATATATGTTTATCCTTTTTAAATCTCTTTAGGATTATTTACTCACCATTTGGTATGGATTTTTTTAGATAGGTGCTTTATTGGCTTTGGAAAATCAATTTCCTTATCTTACCAAACTCATAAGATTTTATCTATGGTTCCAAATTGAATGAAATCAATTTCTATGGTTTTAAAATATTTCCATTTGTCATTCTTGATCATTTATAAATGCTTGTTGTCAAATCTTTATATGTATCAAATCCATGGTCTTAGAGATATCTTGGAAATGATTTTCTTCCATTAGGGTTTTAGGGATTTGGTTTATTTTCCAAGTGTTTAAATTTCAAGATGCATTTAAGAAGAATCCATTTCACTTGATTTGAATTTAGTTGGATTCAAATTTTATTCGAAGTTTGTTCAAGATGGGTTTTGATGAATACATTTCAAAACAAAAAGTTTCTTTTCACCCTAAATTTCAACAATTATTTATTTTTCACATTACAAAATTTGGAAAATTTTGGGATGTGACAGTGTACTACACCATTTCTATGGAGTGATGTTGGAGAAAGAAATTTGTTCGGGCCAAAACTAATCAAACAAGCTGAAGAGAAAGTCAAGTTGGTAAAGGACAGATTGAAGATAGCACAGTCCCGACAAAAGAGCTACGCAGATCCAAATAGTAGGGAAGTCATCTATGAGGTGGGTGATACAACCTATCTTAGAGTATCATCGCTTCGTGGAGTGAAGAGATTTGGAGTCAAAGGAAAATTGGCACCAAGTTATGTTGGACCATTCAAAATTTTGAGTCGCGAAGGAGAAGTGGCTTATGAGATTGAGTTGCCTGAATCACTATCATCCGTTCACAATGTGTTTCACGTGAGTCAGTTGAAGAAATGCCATCCGGAGATGGAAGAGACTTCTTTGAAGCATACTATACCTTTGGAAGAGGTTCATTTGGAGAGTGATCTCACTTACGAAGAGAAACCCATAAAGATACTTGAGACTGCATAAAGAGTTACTCGGACTAAGACTATCAAGTTTTGCAAAGTTCAGTGGAACCACCATTCCAAAGAGGAAGCAACTTGGTAAAGGGAAGATGATCTTCGGAAAGACCACCCTCACCTATTTGCTAGCCAATCCTAATCTCGAGGGCGAGATTCACCTTAAGGGGGTTAGATTTGTAACATCCCAAAAATCATGGTTTATAAAGTTGCATATGATTCATGCATCCTTATGCATTTGGGTTATTTTCAAACAAGGTTTCAAATAAGAAGACATTTGTTTTGCCTATTATTCCATGTAAGAAAGGCAATGACTTTATTTCTACTTCCAAAATATGAGAATACTTTGATTCCACCAGAAAAGTTTAAAAGATGATTTCAAAGCTTGCTCAAAGTTTTCAAAACAAGAATCTAAATTAAAACCATTCATATGCCTATTATAAATATTTAAATAAGGCATGGTTTTATTTTATTTTCAATGGGACAAAGTGTTTTTGAGTAAACATCAATGTTTTATACACAAATATGTGCATGGGTCGCTTTACAAAAATTCAGAAATGGTTTGAATTAAAACTCATTTGAGTATCATTTGGAAATGGGTTCATAAAATCAAAATAAAAAGAAAAATAAGAAAATAAGAAAAGGCCGGCGCCACCTATTCGGCCTAGCAACAGAAGCAGCCCAGCCAGACCAACCGGGCCATTTCCCTCTCTCTCTCACGGGATGCATTCCTACCCCGCTCTCGCTGACCAGTGGCCCCAGACGCCAGGTAGTCGTCGTCTCAAAACACCGCACCCCCGACCCCGTCGTCGCCGTCGTTACCACCATCACTGCCATGATTGAAGCAGGCTTAATTGCTGATCAATGCCTCGTAATTTCCTCGCCCCTCACCATCTATTTAACCCCCTCCCCTCTCCGCTCCTTTCCCCTCAATCAGCGTTGTTTCTCTGCCACCAGGGTACCCGCAATTCCACTCACGCCGCCACTATCCCGAGCAGCTTCGGCGACGTATTCTGGTGAGCACCGTGCCCCCCTTCACCCCTCGATCATACGAGCTTGTTCGCCTGATGTTTACGCGTCTTCACACCCTCTCTGTTTGCTCTTTAATTCCCTAGGACGTCGCCTCCGTCGAGCTCCGTGAACAACCGAGGCTCCGCTTGACTCCGGCGAGAAATTCTGGTAATCTTCGAGCGCCCCTTGCCTTCTTCTTGTCCCTGTCATGTTCGCCATATCCTTGCGCATCTCCTAATACTCCTGGTATGTGCTAGGGCGATCCAGAACGTCGCCAACATCTTCGCCACCATGTATCCGACGCTTCCAGCAACTCCGACGAGCCCAAGCCACCGCTACTGCACGCCTCGCCCCAGCCACATCCATGTTGAGCATCCCCACGTCCTCGCGACCTCGGTAAGCGCCTACACCCCCTCTCCTACCCCCTAGATTTGCCGATCCATCATCATCAAAGCCATCGCCGCCGCTAGCGCCATTCGCGCCGCTGGAATTTGGTCAAACAGGTTCGGTCCGTTGGATCTGGATCTAAAGGCCACGATTAGATGTTTAGATGAAGCGGCACGATTAGATCTGGGCCGTGCATCGTCACTTAGATCCTGCGGTTCGCAAGCATGATCCGGCCGAACCGGTACACGCCAATCAGAGGCTGCTGCGTGGCTAGGTTTTAAATTTAAAATCTGGATTTTCATCTATTATTTATTTAAACTTTTCAATTCAGTAAATTTTGTTCTGTTTATGCAAAAAATACAAATAATATATCAATGGATTCACAAAATTAAATCCTACACATCTATAGGCTTGGTTTTGTATTTTGCTTCTGTTAAAATAGAATTTTATGCAGAGACATTTGTAGGCTTATTTTGTGTATAATAATTATATAGAAAATGTTTTAAAAACCAAATTAAGTTTATTTAGTATCTAAATGTTTATTTAGGGATTCAGCACTGTTTTACTTGTCTTGTTTAGTTTACAAAAATCATCACATGGCATTTGCACGCATTCATATATTTTTTCTTGATTATTTGAAATATGAATTTGGTGCTATCATTTTATGTGTAGATTTTGGTGCTAGTGGTGATTGTGATTGTGAGGATTGTTGCTACTCCCCCAACTACCAAGGCAAGTGGTTCTTCATATTTTTGTCCCAATATTTTGACTATGCATTAGTGATATTTTGTATAGGGCTTGCATGATGTTTTTGCTAAGTATCTATATGATGTTCTTGGGAAAGCCTAGTAGTTGTAGACTTGTTAGAATTTTCTCTAAGTTAAGATATTTACTATATTTCCATGCTAGGTCCTAGCTAGTAGCAAACAAGGGTGGATTATATACATGCGATGGAAATTACTGCGAAGTCCTTGACTTGAGTTTTGCTTAATAAAACAACTAAGTGAATGCACCACCTGGGTGGAATGGTATGTTTGGGTTATGTTGAGTGGTTATACAAAGCCCATATCTATGGTCTACCTTGTGCATCACACTTTTGGAAAGCCACCTAGGAACAAAGGGATTTAAGATGCCAAATGTTAAGAAGCTTCTAGTGCAGCCACATGGCAATATGGGATATGCCTGGATCATATAGGTTGCAATAACTTAGCCAAATGGACAGTTGGTGGTAGGGGGTGATAGGTTTTGAGCGCGTCCGTTTTGGTATAAGGGAAGGCTTCTGAAAGGTTTTGTCTCGATGCATGTCGAGTCTTGTGGGGAAAGTGCACCACCTCTCGAGAAGGAAGAATCTAAGTACTTAGCCGTGTCCCCGGCAATGGAAAATTTGAGCATCAAGACATGGAAGCTATCAAGAATCTCCTCATCCCAATTTCTAAGTTAAAAACTTGTGGTTGAACAAGGTTAAAGGTTCAATAATGTCTATTGGTGGTTCCTTGGGAGTTTTGTCAAACAAAAACTTAGTGTTTTCAACTGATTGGTAAAACCTATTTTGAGCAAAGCAAGCCTAAGCTACACTTAGCCAAATTCATGTAGAAGCTAGAAACTATTATTCCACTAAGGTATCACTTGCCAATACTATTCCAATGTATTGAACCATTGTGGCTGAACTTGTGATGTTGTAGGTTACTCTAATGAGGATTAGGGTTGTGAGTCTACACTCAACATGCTTGCCCGTGGCACATGAAGATGAAGACTTTACTTTATTTTGTTAAGTTGAACTCTTGTATTAGCCTATGGCTATGGAGTTGTAAATGGTGTATGTTATCTCTGGAATGACGATGTAATAATGACCTCTGTTTTTGTGTACTTCATCTTAAACTGTGGATGCTAGCATTTGATCCAGGGACTAGCATTGCAATCATAGGGACCTTTACCTTTATAAAGGTGGGGTCTTACATATGGTATCAGAGCACTGTGTTGCCTGTAGGATTATGACCCTAGGTTGGATTAGACTAAGAAACCACTAAGGAAAAATTTCAACACTTTGGAAAATTTCCACACTTGTCTTTTTCTTCTCGTAAACTTTTCTAATCTTCTTTCTCATCTCAATTTGTAGATGAACTCCATCAACGAAGCCGTGAGGAAGGGACCACTCATGACCATGACCTTGGAGTGTGAGACTGAATTTCCCAAGGCACTCAAGAACCTTATGGTTACCATGGGGATACATGGTGCAGCTGTGTACACGTGATTTCCTGTGATGGATGAAGGAGAAGAGTATTGGTGGGTGCAACTTCACTTGTACAAAAACAAGGAAGACAACCACAAGGAGTCAGGATTCTGCATGATCACCAACTCAGAAATGCACAAGTCATTCTTTGACTCTGCAAGGAGTGCAACTTGGAATGCCATCAAGGAGCTTGGTGACAGACTCAAGTGTAGAATGCTCAACACTCAAAATGACCTTAGAGAAGAGAAGAAGCGTACCCAGGACTTAGAAGCTGCTAACCAACGTTTAAGAGAAGACATCATAGACTGAGCAACGGAATCATGTGATAAAGATCGACAGATTGCCTCTTGGGATGCCCTGATACCTAACTTGGTAAGTGAGTGGGGATTGTAATGTACTCCGTTAGTTGGACCACCACACTTGTTTTACTTCAAAGAAAAAAAATTCTAAGTTATGTTGAACCTTGGTGTTTGTAATGGATTGGTGTATGTCATAACTTGTGTGTTTGAAATGTTCTTGTGCTCTTTTGTCTTGTGAAATTTATCTCTACTTGTGTTCATTCTAACTTTTCTCTATCTTATAAAAATAGATGCCTAATGTTGTTATCAACACTGCCAAGGAGTTCAACGGAACTCGTTTTGGTACTCGTCTCATTGAGCTCACTAGTGTGCTCAACTTTCCACTACCTAGCATTACGATACTTCAGCTCACCAAGTTTGAGAGGCTATCACTTTCAAGCTGATGCATGATGACAAGGAGAGAGGCTTAGATGTAGTCATGCAGGAGTTACTTGGACGCTTGGTTGGGAGGCACTCCACCGAGCGTAGAGGTCTCTACTTTCACCCATTCGGGAGACGTAACGAGGAGGGTGAGGCTATAGAGTACGATGATGCTACTAGAGAGACGATGGAGCCGATTCGTATGTACCTTCAGGACCTAGAGGGTCTTATTAGACACCTTAAAACTAATAGTACCAACGTCATGCTTAACAATGATGAGCTCCAGGTTCAGCTGCGGGAGAAGGACAAGCTCTTCGTCGAGCAAGACGAGATCTTCAAAGAGATGGAGGCCCAATTTGAAAGAAAGGACAAGAAGTTCAAGAGCCAGAAGAAAAGAGTCCAAGATAGGAACAAGAAGATCGGGGAGATGAAGGAAGAGCTAGAGGCCAAGGACTTCGAGCTTGAGCATCAGCAGGGAGTGATCGAGAGGCTTCGCTCACAGAAGAGGGCTCTTAGGGCCAAGATTGAGGCCTTGACCACTAGTGTTGATGAGTACAAGACCGCGATGGAGAATGCAGGTCTTATCCTTGTTGATGTGGAGGTCGATGCGGAGGAGTAGTGCAGACTTCTCGACTATCTTTCATCTACCATACTTTGATTATTGAGTCACAATGACCATCCAACATGTAGATGGCTTGCTAGGGTGTGTTTGCATTTTCAAAACCTGTTGTTAATGATGTTCAAACTCTGTGTTATTTTGATCTTGGTTATTGTGATTGTTCTATGTGATGTATTGTGCATGTTAAGCATCTGTGGGTATCTCATTCTTTTTTTTGAGGGAAAACAGTAGGGGAGGGAACCCCCACTGCAACTTTTTCTTTATTATATAAGTAAATATGGTACAGTATAATTACATGGTTACAATAGGTATTTATACATTGTGTTTACCAGAAGTAATCACTAATGTACTTGAGTTTGGAACCAACTATCAAATTGAGGACCATGTTTCTTTTTTATTCTCAGTTTAACCCATCTCAGTTCTTGAAGAAATACTTCTTTCCAATTGGAAAACTGTGGTGTTGCATTCTCAAATATCTTATTGTTTCTACAGATCCATATTCCCCTAGCAGTTAAAATAATTATTTCCATTGCAAAGGGAAGCTTAATTCTGGTTCTTATGTCTTGAAAATCCTCAAGCACAGAGAGCCCCTGATCTCTATTTGGACAGATGTAATCCCAGCATTCAGCAGCAAAAGGGCAGTTCCAAAAGAGGTGAATCAAAGTTTCCTCAGAATTGCAATTTCGAACCGCATAGTTGTAATCTGGTAGGAAGCAGTTTTTCCTTTTGAGAAGGTTTCTTGTATTCAGCCTGTCCATAAGAGGAAGCCAGAAAATGAATTTGTGCTTTGCCTGACAAGATGAAGCCCAGATCTAGGAGAAATGTGGAGGTGCAGGTTGGAAACCTGCCATAACCTCATAACCCTTTTTGACCGAGAATTTTTCACTGCCCCAAATATAAGTCCATTTGTCAGGTGTTGTTAAGTGATTAATCTGTTGGCATCTTAATTCTAGCTGTTCAAACTCAATGAAAGCTTGTTGAGACAGAGGAAGATTAAATAAATCTTCAAGATATTTAGTCTGAATAACCTCCTTGACAGTAATTCTGGTGTTTTTTGCATAGGAGAGTAGATGAGGAAGCTGAAATTGCAAACATTCCTTATCCCACAAATCAGACAAAAAATAAGCAGTTTTTCCATTTCTAGGTTTAAATATAGCCATTGCCTTGTAGACATCAATGAGTTTCAAGTGTGCTTTCCACCAGAAAGAACCTTCTAAATGATAACCTTGAAGTCTATAATGGTTATAATAAGATTCCCAGACAATATGAACCCAAGGGATATCATGGTGATTGAAAATCTTATCAAGATTCTTGAGCAATAGAGCAGTATTTTGGATATTAAGATTAAGAACTCCCAGACCACCTTGTTTCTTTGGCCTACAAAACATTGTCCAAGCAACCATTGCACTGCCTTTAGCCTAAACATCAGTAGTTTTCTTCCTCCATAGGCAGTGTCTCATGTATTTGACTACTTGGTCTTTGATTGTAATGGGGATATCAAGAGAGCTCATGAAGAAGAGTGGTAATGATGTTAAGACTGACTTAACCATTTGAAGTTTTCCCCCATAATTCAGAAAATCTGCTATTCCACCAAGTCTGGATTGAACCCTTTGTACCATGGGAAGGAAGAACTCCAGAGAAGGCTTGTTAAGGCTAAGAGGGAGCCCCAGATATGTGAAGGGGAGGCTACCTATCTTGCAGCCAAAGGTGGAAGAGAAATGTAAAAGTCTTTCAGGATTTAGGTTGATAGGCATCATACTTGATTTGGCATAGTTGACCTTAAGCCCAGTAGAAATGGCAAAACAATTCAGCATTGATTTAAGGCAGAGTAGTTGTTTTGAGTCAGCCTTCATGACAACTAAGGTATCATTAGCATATTGGATGACAGGAAAATCAGGACAAGCAGGGCAAGGAATGGGAAGACTCAGCAAATTCTTATTCATGGCAGAATTTTAGAGAGATTGTAGAAAGTCTGCTGCCAACACAAATAGAAGAGGTGATAAAGGATCACCTTGTATAACACCTCTCTTGCAGTAGAATTTCTTTCCAGGTACTCCATTGAGGAGCACATATGAGTTTCCAGTGCAGAAAATCATCTTGATCCAATTAATCCATTTAGTTCCAAAACCTCTTGCTTCCAGAATGCTAATAATGGTTGAATGTTCAATTCTATCAAAAGCTTTTTCAAAGTCCAATTTAAGGATCACAATCTCTTCTTTTGATTGATGACATTGAAAGAGGTACTCAAATGCCCACCCAAGGCAATCTTGAATGGATATATTCTTGAGAAAGCCATATTGATTTTTATGCACAAGCTTGAGGATTATAGTTTGTAATATGTTGGCAAGAAGTTTTGTAATGATTTTGAACACACTATTCAATAAATAAATTGTTCTAAAGTCATTGGTATGTACAGGAGAATCAGTCTTTGGAATGAGACTAATGAAAGCAGAGTTAATGCTTTCCAGGGAAATCCTTTCATGACGAAATCCTGAATCAGTTGAGTAACATCTGCTCCAATAATATTCCAACATGCCTTAATAAATTCATTATTGAAACCATCAGGCCCAGGAGATTTTTCATTAGGAAGATCTTTAATGATTTCCTCAATTTCCTTTTCTGTGAAAGGGCCTTCAAGAGTAGCCAAGCTATCAGAGTCCATGTGTCCATTGTACAGATCTGGAAGGCTAAAGTGCATTGTTGGATTGTCAGAGGAACCCATTCTATTTTGAAAGTCATTCCAAAGAATACTTGCCTTTCCATCATGACCATAGATATCAGAGTTATTCTCATTTTTCAGCATGGAGATATAATTATTTTTGTAGCTAGTAGTTGCTTTTGCATGAAATTTTTTTGTGTTCTCATCACCAAGCATTACCCATTTTATCTTTCCCCTTTGTTTCCAATAAGCCTATTGATTTTGAAGTAATTGGATCAGGTGAGTTTTGAAAATATCTCTCAGTTTCCACTCAAAAATGCTTAGTGTACTGAATTCTTCCATTGAGTCTAAAAAATTAATGGTCTCATTGAATTTTGCAATTAAGTGTTTGAGGCAAGGTAGAGATTTTGCCCAAAGCTTGAGACCTCTTCTCACATTCTTCAGTTTGGCATTAATCTTTTTGGCACTATCTGTATACCCCACAGGTAGAACCCAGACATTTTGCACGGTGTGCAAGAAGTCACTATGTTGTAGCCAGAAATTCTCAATTCTAAACACCTGAGCCTTAGGGATTCTAGTGCCAATTGAGATCACAAATGGAGTATGATCAGAT
Source organism: Avena sativa (assembly GCA_916181665.1). Classification (NCBI taxonomy): domain Eukaryota; kingdom Viridiplantae; phylum Streptophyta; class Magnoliopsida; order Poales; family Poaceae; genus Avena; species Avena sativa. Next base: position 137,446,573 of record OV702295.1, read on the forward strand.
GTAGGTTTGGAAAGGGAATAGACAAAAGAGGATGGGTAAGAGATTGTCAATGAGGGTGAAGAGAAGAACCAATCTAATCTCTCCAGAAGTGGATCTTTTTGCATATTGCTCCAAGAGAATTTTCTTCCTTTTAAAGGGAGCTCCACAAGACCAAGGTTACTGATGGCTTAATTAAAGAGAAGCATGTTGTTAACATCACCACCAACTTTATTTCTATCTAAAGGTTTCCTGATAAAATTGAAATCCCCCTTGAGTAGCCAGTCAATGTCATCAGGCATATCAATATTGGTCAACCAATCAATGAATAAGGCTCTTTTTAGGTTGACAAGGACCATAGACGTTGGTAAGAATCCAAGAATCATTGGAGAGCCTAGAGGTAAATTTGACAGAAATGGAGAATTCATTTTGGAAGACCATTTCGCCATCAAAGAGATTTCCATTCCAGAAGATAATTGCCCCCCCCAGAGGCCCCAGCAGAAGGTAGAAAAGCAAACTTATTCAATTTCTTAGGACAAAATTTCCTAATATATTCATCATCAAAATCTTCCCTTTTTGTTTCCTGAAGGCAAATGATCTCACATTATGATTCCAGGATCTTTTGGGAAAGAGCCACCCAGTTTTTCTCAGAATTGATGCCTCTCAAGTTCCAGTTTAAGATTTTCCAAATTCTTTTACTATCCATGGAAACTATAGATGGAATAAAGGTTTTGATGTCTATCAAAGTACGATAAAGCATCCAGGCCAAATAGAGACATAGTGATATAGCCTTTTAAGGAGTAACATGGTTCATCAAAAGAAAGGAACATCCACCATACAATATTCCAGAGCCACATGCTCAGATATATAACAAGAAAAATGCATTGGATCACATGTCCAAGGATGACCACCCAAAAGTAGAGTTTTCCTAACATTGGAAACTTATTTGTTCATATTCTTTTTGGCCTACTGCCCACAGGGCCCAGCAGCCTCCTTCTTATTTTTATCCCCTTGACTGGAACTAGCAGCAGCTCCAGAAGACCTTTTTGCTGCACCAGGTGGCTTTACTGTCTTATCAGCAACCTTGCTCTTCTTCTACAATTTTGTGTCAAGGTTTTCCTCAGCCACCTTAAAAAAATTAACAGCCAGGTTTTTAACCATCTTAGTGCCAAGAGAAGGGGGTTCAGCATGACAGGATAAACAATTAAAATCAGAGCAATTGATATGGCTTTTGAAACCACCATTAAGTTCAACAATTCTTGGACTTCTTCTCACCATAGTCTCAGCAATGGGACCTGCACCTCTCCTTTTCTTTGAAGGAGCCAAGGGGGTTATCTCAGAAGAGCCAGGATCCAAAGAATCCTAAACACATAGAGGGGCAGTCTGAGTGACACATTTCTCGAGAATCAAGAAGGAAATTGTAGATTCACTTGCAATAGGCTCTTTGATGATCTCCCAAAGTGGTGAAGAGAGAAAGATCTTAGCCCAATAAAATTTCTCAGGAGTGATTAACATAAGAGTAATAAATTTAAACCAACTTACAGGAATCTCAAATTTTGCCATCCTCTGAGAAGAAGGTTCACACTGGATGTGTGGTGCAAAGAATCTATCCCAAATTTCCAGCCCCTGTTGAGAGAACCTGAACTTTGCTGCCAAGAGATCAGGGGTTGCCATAAAGTGAGTGCAAGCCATTCCAATCTGGAGGTGGGCCTCATTTGGATCAAGCAAGTTGGTGTCCTCCATAAAGAAATCACCATCCCTATCCACATTTTCAGCAACAGTAGAGATGTAATCATCATCCTCAGGATCAGCATAAGCATCAACAATATTCAGCAGTCCATTCCCAATGCCAACATCTTGCAGCAGAGCTCCAGCAAGTTCTCGTTCAGAAGTGAGGGATTGGTTCACCTCCTGATCATTAGAATTAGCAGTCTGGATAACAGCAAGGTCAACTTCCAGCTCATGGGAGGAGTTAGTAATCCCACTATGAACAATATGGGGAGGGGAATGCAGATTGTCAGGATGAAGCTCTTCACCATCTTCCTCGATGGGTCCAACAGGCACATTCTGGGCAACATTTTGTACAACCCACTGGTCCCACTCACCAGCATTGTCATCTTGTGGAGGGGGTGGAGGAGTTGGTTGGGGGACAAAGGGAGCAGCCACCACAGGGACAGGGTGTGGGTCCTCTCCATCATCAGGATCAGGGTCTTCATCTGGTGGCCCCCCTCCAAGAAGGTTGCTGAGTAGGATCTCCACAGAAAAAGTCCAAGACTCAGAGTCTTCACTGTCTCCAAGTGTCATTCTGACACTCTTAGGAATGCCAGCCAGATCAGTTACTCTCACCTTAGCAAGGATTCTACCTTTGTTCTCAGGATCCGTTTCCCATAACAGTATATTACCAATTCCATTAAAAATAGCATTAATGTCTTCAGTGTTCATATGGTCCAAGGGGGGGGCCAACAAGCATAACCCAACACTCATTATTAAATTGAACGCGATGCCAGTTAATCCCCTCATTATGCTTGACAAAGGATACATGCACATCTTGAAAAGCAATGGGACTATCCCTAACTAGTTTGTCTTTGTCACTAACATGGGTGAACTGGACATAAGCCGCACCAAAAGGGCAAGCCTGAACCTCCCCAAACCCCACCCTGGCCTCATTATGAAGGAAATCCAGGAGTACATCTCGAATATTCAAGAAGGGGACAGGGCCAGGAGGCAGAGGATGAATGGAAGCAATGGCATACTGTTCATTTTGACGCTGTCGGCGAGGAACCGCCACCCTTCGAAGTCCCACCCGACCTTCAACCTGCATAATCTCAAAGCCTCGATGCAGGAAAGGCACAGGGTCGATGGGAATATTCGCCATTGCTGCACTGACCGCTAACGACGAGGTCTTGCAAGGGGGAGGAGAAGTTGGGGTTTTCTGAGGCGGGGGAGTTGAGGAGACGGGGTACTCTGCAACTGCAACAGTAGGGGAAGAGTGGCTAGAAATGAAAAAATCTTTTAGACAGGAGAATACCAGGGGTTGAATTGTCGAATTGGGTCGGGCCTTAAACCAGGAAGCGAAAGAATCATTGGGCCACTCCCTTTTTTGGAAAGAGGCAAACGCATAAAAGGTATGAGCCCAGGCAGATTAAATGAGCCCGAAATCACGGGCGCGGGAGGATCGGCAATTTGCACCCTTTGTCTAGGAGCACCACTAATGACAGCATCAGCGAAAGACCTGGTGTGATTTGCCTTAAAAACAGGAGAAACTGCCGAATTAACTTGACGGTTGACCGGTGATTCAGGCCATGGTAAAGGAAATTTTAAACGGTCAAAAACAGACTTAATACCCAAACGGTTAGCACCTGAGATTTGACTAGAATTCCATGCCACAGATTTTTTGGTCGTGACCATTTTCCAAGAATGATCTTCCTCACGATAAAATTTTCTTTCTTCTGCCTGCCAATTAGGCCCACCATTGCCCCAGAGATTGATGAACATAATAAATGATCAGAGATAAATTTCGAAGAATTCTAAATTTCAAATCCAACCACTCTGGAAGCAACTGAAAATTTGAAAGTTCTGCCCTGAAGAAATCTAACTTGGAATAGGGCAGCCGATCCTCCAAAGCAGGATTGCAGAGCAATAGCCACAGTATGAACATCAAGTTTGAAATTAGATCTGCCAAAAGAGCATACCATGAAGAAGGGCGTTCTACGAAAACCAGGACGAAAATTGACTGAATGACCAAATTTAGAAAGAATATCACTGTCAAATCTCTTCCCAATATTGAAATCCAATGAAGTTGCACTAGAAAGAGAAGGATCCACTTGAACTTTCTCAGAAGTACAAAGATTAGGAAACTCATTCACAACAGGAATAAAAGATTCAGTCTTCACCTCTGTCATATTGCCAATTTTGGAGGCTTTTGGAGAAGCTAATCCCATGAAAAAATCCTTGTTCACCTTTGAGCATTTTGCACTGCTCTTGGACACGTTGGGAATAGTTTGAGCACCAACCCTGATTTTTAAAACTGGCAATTCCATCTCTGCCCCTTCCACAATCTTTTCATCCTTAAGAAAATATCTAGCATCCACCACTTCATTTTGATTGAGAAGAACCAATCTTTTTTGCACGGGAATTCAAGATCAGAAACCCTGGAAATTGTTTATCAAGCGAGAAGTAGAGAGCATGCCACCTTAGAGAAAAATCTTCATCTGATCCATCTGGAGAAGGAGATCTAACAAAGCAACCATCCAGAGAGATCAAAACATCATTAGCTCTAGCCAGGTGAGAGGGGAACCTCACCATAGAACCAGTCAAGATCTTCTCCCCATTTTTGATAACTTTTCCATCCAAAGGCAAGCCTTTGGCATTAAGAAGCACCAGCCAATCATTCGAAGAAAGAATCAGAGAACCTTCAACAAACTTACCACCTGAGCTTGTACCCGTGTAGGTGACCTTCCAAATACCAACCGGAGAGTCCATGAGGGTGGGAACCAACGCCGGAGTGGCGCCGGAAAGGGCCGTAGAAGACTCACCTCAGAGCCTCCACATGACTCGGAAATCGTGCGGGGGTGGCTGGTATGGGTATCTCATTCTTATCCTTATTGAAATCACAGATGCCTTGTAGTGACCTTGGATCATTAAAGATCCTAAGTCCCTGTGATTTAAATGCTAGTCCCTGGATCAATAGCTATCACTCATAGTCGATGAATATCATGTAAAACACAAATTCATTATTACACGGAGAATCCAGAGTATGAATTTATTACAAATTTGCTTAGCATTAAGCTAGCTCAAATAAAAGCGAAAACATAAAGCAGCTTGAGTCCATCAATGCCCCAGGCTTGTCGAGTGTAGACTTGCTATCCCTACGCACCTTTCAATCTTCGGATTCTGCACATAAGACGTGCAACCAACAAGTTGGGTCAATACTTTGAATGTATTGGCAAATTACACCAAGTAAAGAAAAGACTAACTCTACATGCAAGGCTAGTTTAGGCTGTAGAGTTTGTTTGCTCAAAGCTAGTTTTCTTAAGTATGGAGAAGAAGAGAAGATTTCCCTACTTTGTAAACATTTGTTTAAGTAGTATATGGTCGAGTGGCACACGAGGATATACTCACCAAGTGTCCAAACAACCCAACACTTGGATATTACTCACCAAGTTCCCAAAACCCTCCCAATAGCGATATGACTCACACCTTGGGTTTTTAGAAAACTTTAAGTCTTGAAGGAGAGAGAGGAAGATCCTTCAGAGGCTCCATCCTTCAGATGCTCAATGTTGTTCTATTTCCGTGAACATGGCTGATCGATCAGATTGCAATAATCTCGAGGGTTTGTGCACTTTACCCACAATCCACGATCAAGTCCTTTTACAGACAAGACCATGGCGAGGCTTTCCCTTAGTAGCCCCTCTACCTTCTGGATCCAACTGTGCCAAGAACTTCCGAATGTTGGTACCCGATGAGGTTTCCCACAAAGTACTAGGCCAAGACAGAGCCCATATGTATTATGGTTGCACTGGAAGCGTCTGAATTCTAAAACATGGCAGACTGCTTTGATTCCTGGGAGGCTGTCCTCCACCAAAGTATCGCTCGTTGACCCGACAACCATTCCGCCCAGAAGAAAACTTAGTTTTATTTTGAAGTGGATTTGAGAAGAAAAGTTTGCTCAAGAGAGCCTTTATACTTAGAAAAATTCTTTGTCTTTCGAACCCCGCAACGGTACTTTGTATATATAGCATAGCAAGCAATACTTAGCAAAAACAGGGGTAACCTATTAGGAGGGGAAATCCTAAGTATAGAGGTACTCATGGCTTACTAAAAAATCATCGCACTTGCAAAATAATACTAAGGAAAAATTCAACTAGAACATCCTACACATGCATACTACAGAATTTTGAAGATCACATGCATAGAATCAAAACTGGGACAAAAGTTATGAACAAGTGGTGTAACTTGCCTTGATCCGAGCAGCACTCTACACAATAGTACTCCTCAGCGCACTCCGAACAATCTAACAAAACACAAACATAGATCTAATCACAACTTGCACAAAATATGCCACAGAGATAATATGCATGCATGCAACATGGTAATTATGCAAGATTTGTTTTCTAAATTGACCAAGGTAGTCTAATTGGATTGCAATTGTGTTAAGGATATTATTAGTATTGATTTTCCATAGGTTTAAATTAATTTGGGTCATTACTCTAATTCATAGGCTCATAAGGAGATCCAACCATCTAATTAGCCCCGAATCAGATCTAATATTCTTAAGCAAGGTTTTATAATTTTGTTCAGTAGGTATTGTAAAAACAAAGTCAACACAACTAAAACGGGGTTTTAATTATTTTTCTATGGATTAAATATTCTAATCTAGAGATTAAATTCTACACAAAAAACCTACTGCAAACTCATAATATTATTACAGATATGTGTTCTACACAATTTTCTGAATCCAATGATATATTATATGCAAAATTTGGCCAAAGGATTGAATTTCTATGAATTTCGCAAGATTAAATGCAATCTGGTAATTTTAAACTAACCCTATTGGAATCGCGATAAGTGGCACCTACCGATTGGGCCAGCTAAGCGAGCGGTGTTGACGCGGCGCGCTGATGCGGCGTGCTGACGCGGGCTGCCATGCGGCGCAACGCGATTAGATGGTACCCCTTCGGTTTAATGGACCTAATCTGAGCCGTACGATTTTGATCCGACGCACAGGAGAGGCGGCAGCAACTTACAGCACAGTGACGGTGGCGATGAGCGGCGGCAGCGTCGATGGTGACGGGCGGCGGTGCTCTGGTGGCTCCCCGAGGTGGCAGTGTGGTCGACGGGTGCGGCTGGTCCTCGCGGTCATGATCGCGTCCTCGACCGTGCTCCTCGCTTCCTCTTCCGACGACAAAGCTCCACCGTTCCTCCTCGTCTCCGGCAGTGCTCCAGCGAGCAATTCCTAGCGGTTGGCTGCGTTAGAGAGGGGGCAAAACACGGGCGGGGGGATCAGTAGAGAATGGGAGGAAGCTCTAGAGGGAGAGAAGGGCAAGGGGAATCTCCGAACCGTCTCGGCGAGATCAACCCGACGGCGGCCGGCGCGGAAGATCGATTGAGCTAGGGCTTAGGAAAAAGAGAAGAGGAGGGTCGATGCAGGGCTATTTAAGGAGGGGATGGCATGGATAAGGGGCCAAGGCGCGAGAAAATTGCAGAGTTCGGCTCAGGGTCGATCCCGTGTTCGACAGGGACTCATCGTCGTCGTGGGGGAGACGACTGACGTGTGGGTCCCACGTGTCAGCAAGCGGAGGGGCGGGAGCGGGCTGGGCCAGACACGGTGCGGGCTGCTGCGGCTGGCTCTGGTAGGTTAGGCGCCGCGTGGGCGCGGGTGGGCTGGCGCAGCCGGCCCAACTAGGTTAGGCCGCCCTCTTTTTTTTATTTACTCTTTTCATTTTCTATTTTACTAATACCTCAATAACTTTTGCATAGCAAATTCAAACTTAGTGAAACTTGTTTCTAAATTTTTGTAAAAATGAGGTGCTCATCTTAGAGCTAGAGAATTTTATTTTGGCATTGTTTTTAGAAGGGTCAAACAAGATTGCTTCATTCTTGCTCACAGAGGGATTTGGTTATTATGGTTTTGTTAGGGTTTGATGGTAGGGTTTTGATGCAACTTCAATTTGTAGGATGCAATGATGCAAGGATGATGCATGCTTCTAGTAACATCTAATATAAAAATTTAGGATGTTACAAACCTACCCCCCTTCAGAAGAATGTCGTCCCTGAGATTCGGATTGGCTAGCAAAAAGGTGTGGGTGTTCCGCCTTCAAATCTTCTTCACATTCCCACGTGGCTTCTTCCTCGGAATGGTGGTTCCATTGGACTTTGAAGAATCTAATAGTCTTGGTGCGGGTAATCCTTTTGGCTGTTTCCAGTATTTTTATGGTTTTTTCCTCATAGGTAAGGTCATTCTCCAATTGAACCTCCTCCAGGGGAACTGTATCTCTTAGCGGTGTTTCGGCCATTTCTGGGTGGCACTTCTTTAGTTGTGACACATGAAACACATCATGAACAGTCAGTCTTTCTGGTAACTCCAACTGATAAGCAACTTCTCCTCTATGGGCCAGAACCTTATATGGTCCTTTGAATCGTGGGGCTAACTTACCCTTGATTCCAAACCTCTTAACTCCTCGCAGTGGTGAAACTCGAAGGTACGCACGGTCCCCTATTTTATAAGTCACATCTCTGCGTTTGGAATCAGCATAGCTCTTTTTTCGGGATTGAGCTACCTTTAGCCTATCTCGAATCTGTCGTACCTTTTCTTTGGCATCCTTGATCAATTCAGGTCCAAAAAGACTACGTTCGCCAATTCCACTCCACAACAGCGGAATTCTACACTTCCTGCCATATAGAACTTCAAATGGATCCATCTTGATACTTGATTGGTAGCTGTTGTTGTATGAGAACTCAGCATACGACAAGTTATCATCCCAACTAGACCCATAGTCTAGTGCGCAAGCTCTCAACATATCTTCCAGAATCTGGTTCACCCTTTCCGTTTGGCCATCTGTCTGAGGGTGGAAGGTAGTACTAAATTCTAGTCGGGTTCCAAGAGACTCATGTAGCTGTCGCCAAAACTTTGAAGTAAACTGGGTGCCTCTATCTGACACAATTCCCTTGGGAACACCATGCAGACTTACAATCCTTGACATATATATCTTGGCAAGCTTAGCACTTGTATATGTGGTCTTTACGGGGATGAAGTGAGCCGCCTTGGTAAAGTGGTCCACCACTACCCAGATAGAATCAAATCCTGAACGAGTCCGTGGCAATCCCGTAATAAAATCCATGCCTACCTGGTCCCACTTCCAATCGGGTATAGGTAGCGGTTGCAGCAATCCGTCCGGTTTCTGATGCTCGTCCTTAACTCTATTGCATACGTCACATAGGGAAATATACTCGGCAATTTCTCTTTTTGGGTTATTCCACCAAAATCTATCCTTCACATCCATGTACATCTTCGTGTTGCCCGGATGAATTGAGTATGGATAATCGTGAGCCTCTTGTAAAATCAACTTCCTGATGTCGGAGTCGTTGGGAACGCACAAACGCTTTCCATACCAAAGGGTTGCTTGTTCGTACAGACGAAAATATTTTGTCTTTCCTTCACTTATTTTCACTCTTATATCTTCCAACTCTTTATCTCCCTTTTGTGCTTCCTTGATTCTCTCTTGAAAAGTAGACACTATTTCCATAGTCGCTACGTGTCCTTTCGGAACTATTTCTAGCCTGAGATCTTTGAATTGCTTGCATAAATCCTCTGGAAGTTCCCCTGCGGTATGTCCATTCACATAAACCTTACGACTTAAGGCGTCGGCTACCACATTTTCCTTTCCATGGTGGTATTGCAAATCCAAGTCATAATCCTTAATCAGTTCAAGCCATATTCTTTGCCTCATATTTAACTCCTTTTGGGTGAAGATGTACTTCAATCTCTTATGATCTGTGAACACATCACAATGTTTGCCCATGAGGTAGTATCTCCATACCTTGAGCGCATGTACCACAGACGCAAGTTCCATATCATGTGTGGGGTAGTTGTGTTCGTGGTTCTTAAGTTGTCGAGAGGCATAGGATACCACTTTCCCATCTTGCATCAATACACTTCCTAGTCCTTGTCGAGAAGCGTCACAATAGACTTGAAAATCTTTTTGGATATCAGGAAGACACAGAACTGGTGTCGTTACGAGGCGTTTCTTCAACTCTTGAAAGCTTGCTTCACATGCCTCGGTCCATAGGAATTTCTTTTCCTTCTTCAATAGTTCCGTCATGGGTTTTTCTATTTTGGAAAAGTTTTCAATGAACCTCCGGTAATATCCTGCAAGGCCTAGGAAACTCCTAATATCTCCCACATTCTTGGGTGACTCCCATTCCGTTACGGAAGCTACCTTACCAGGATCTACTGCAACTCCTTTTGCTGACACAACATGATGAAGGAATCCCACTTCCTTTAACTAGAATTCACATTTGCTGAATTTGGCATACAACTTGTGTTCTCTTAGTTTCTCCATAATTAGGCGCAGATGCTTCTCATGTTCCTTCTCATCCTTGGAGTATAAGAGTATATCATCTATGAATACCACGATAAACTTGTCCAAATATTCCATGAACACCTTGTTCATCATGGTCATGAAGTATGCCGGGGCATTGGTTAGACCAAACAACATTACGGTGTACTCATACAATCCGTATCTTGTGGTGAAGGCTGTCTTGGGCACATCCTGTTCTCGAATCTTTAGCTCAAAGTAGCCTGATCGCAGATCGATCTTTGAGAACACACTGGCTCCCTTTAACTGGTCAAACAGGTCATTGATGTTAGACAGAGGGTACTTATTCTTGATCGTCACATCATTCAACGAGCGGTAGTCCACAACCAGCCTCTTGGTTTTATCCTTCTTTTCCACGAATAGGACAGGTGCTCCCCAAGATGACGCGCTGGGTTGAATGAATACCTTGTCCAATTGTTCCCTAAGATGTTTCTTGAGTTCCTTCAACTCGTCCACATCCATCTTGTATGGTCTCTTAGCTATCGGCCCTGTGCCTGGCATCAAGTCAATGAGGAACTCGATATCACGATCAGGAGGCATCCCGGGTAACTCTTCCGGAAAGACATCTGGGTATTCCTTCACAATAGGTACATCCTCCAAGCTAACCCCCTTAAGAGAGTTCACCATGACTTCCTTAAGTTTGAAATTTGACATGATACGAATCCTCTTCCCCTCCTATGTTGTGAGCGTGACAGTCCTTTTGGAACAACCTATGACTCCTTCATATTTGGTCATCCAATTCGTGCCCAAGATTATGTCTAATCCTTGTGACTCCAGAACTACTAGACTTGTGGGAAAGATGTGTGTCCCAATCCTTAGTTCTAATCCCCGGCAACCAGAGTTTGCCACTATTTCTCCTCCAGGAGAACTTACCCTTAGAGGAGAGTTTATAGTCTCCGTAGGTATCTTGCCTCTATCCACAAATACCCTTGATATGAATGAATGCGATGCACCAGTATCAAAAAGAACAACTGCGGGAATAGAATTGAGCTTGAACTTACCAATCACGGAGTCCGGTGCATTACAAGCATCCTCCATAGAGACATGATTCACCGTGTCTTTGACAAACGGATTTGGCTTCTTCCCGTTTCCATTGCCATGGTTGTGTCCATTTACATTCCCATTGCCATTTCCATTCTTCTTCTCGGGGCAAGTGGTTGCATGGTGCCCTGTCTTGTTGCACTTAAAGCATGTCACCTCACTAATATCCTTTCCATTGCTGCCATTCCCATTGCGGTTTTTATGGCCATTGTGTTTGTGGCCGCCATGGTGATGACCATTATATTTGTGTCCATTATTGTTGTAAGGTGGTGGTGAGGAAGTGCGCTGCTTCTGGTACAGAACGGAGTGCTTGTGTGGGTTAGACTTCCTCTTGCGGTTTTCTATTTTCTTTCTTTTGGATTCAACCACAATGGCTCTGTCCAAGAGTTCCTGAAAGTTGTCAAATTTCTGAGCCACAAGCTGTATCGATATCTCATCATTGAGTCCTCTTAAGAATTCCTCCTGCCTCTTGGCATCAGTGGAGACATCATTGGGTGCATAACAGGCTAGCTTGTTGAAAAGATCACCATACTCGGTGATAGAACGGTGCAGTTGGTGTAAGTCGCGAAACTTGCGCCTTTTCAGAGTCATGACACCAGCAGCCACATGATGGGTGTGGAAAGCTAACTCGAACTGATCCCAAGTGATAGCATCAATATCCGGGTGGGTGACTTGGTAGTTATCCCACCATTCTACAGCAGGTCCTTCAAGCTGGTGCGCGGCATAATGTACCCTGTTGGCTCCGACAGCTTGCACAGTATCTAACTTCTTGTTAGTTGTACGGAGCCAGTCATCTGCGATGATTGGTTCAGCGCTGCTAGTGAAGGTGGGTGGGTTCAACCTCAAAAACCGAGTCAAGCGATCCTGTTGAGGTGGTGGTGGGGGTGGCGGTGGCGGAGGTGGCGTGTTGTTGTTGTGGTTGTTGTTTTGCATGTTCTGAGTGAGCAGTTGGATCAGCTGGTTCTGAGTGGCCAGAAGTTGTGCGATCTCTGGAGGGATTTCGGTGTTCGCGCGTCTTGGCGGCATCTGTGGGATTTGTGAAACAAGTTAAGAAATAGACAGAGAGACTAAGTAGTAAACTCCTACCCTTATGAAAACACACAAGGCACACAAGACACAATAGCACAACTTAACACAGAAATCTTCCAAGTTTAACTAAACCAAATATGTGGTATTTATTACAATCGCGAATACATTCTACTATAGAATTTAAAGGTGGTCCAACTAATACACATATTCCACGCCTTCCTCTTCCTCGTCCTCGAACGAGTAGCCTTCCTGCTCTAGGGTTGTCTTGGACAGCTCCATCTCCTTTGTGGTGGCTTCAAGCTTCTCTTGGAGGTTCTTTATCTCATCCTGCAGCTTCTTGGTAGTGGCTTCTAGATGCTCCTGAAGTCCCTCCTTCTCGCCTTGTAGTTCCTCCACTAGACTTGACTTCTTTGCGGCTTCAAGTTTCTTTGCCAAGTCCCTCTTGGAAGCACGCACGTCATTTATTATCTTTCAAAGGCCTTCAGTTTGCACATCAGTTCCCTCGATCTCCTGCTTGAGTTCCCTAATCCTCTTATTTTTATTTATCACCCTCTTCTCTTGGTTAGCGAACTTCTTCTCTTGGTCCTGGAACTTTATTTCTTGGAGCTTCATTGCCTCCTCCTGCCGCTTGATCATTTCCTCCTTCTCCTTGATGAGACTGCATAGCTCATCGTTCCTTAACATCTCGAGGAAGCTACCTTTTTCAAGGTCATGGATGTGTCGCTCCAAGTCTTGATATTGGGTCCTTCGGCGCTTGGTATAATTCCTTTCCTCAAAGGTTAACTCCATGGGAATTCCTTCCTCATCTCGTCTTCCAAAAAGGCCACCGCAGTGTCCTTGGAGAGCCTCATGATGGCGTCCACATAGGCGACCAATGAGCTGCTGCAAGCTGATGCTAAGGGCGTTCTCCTTGGAGTCGCTAACAATGTGGATTGCTATGTCTTCCACCGGGTTCTTGCCTCGCTCTTGTCCTGGCTGGATGACTTTGACTCCCCAGCAGCCGTCCTTGTGGAGTTTCTTCATTGTGCTTCCCTGGATTGTTGGCAGGGGAAGGTCCAAACGCGTGAGGAGGTCCATGAGGCATCCACCAAAGCGAAGGGGCTCGATGTCCGCGATGGTGTCATAGAGGAAGCTTGTCATCCTTAAGTTAGAAGAGTGAAGATTAGATACTTAAACAAGTAGAGGAAAGAAGGTACTAGAAGTGCAGAAAAATAACTTAGTAGAAAAGCAAGGCACATAAGTTAAAGGTGGTTCCAATCCTATGGTAACGTCCTACAGGCAACGATGTGCTCTGATACCATCTGTAGTGACCTTGGATCAGTAAAGATCCTAAGTCCCTGTGATTTACATGCTAGTCCCTGGATCAATAGCTAGCACTCACAGTCGATGAATATCATGTAAAACACAAAGTAATTATTACACGGAGAATCCAGAGTATGAATTTATTACAAATTTGCTTAGCATTAAGCTAGCTCAAATAACAGCGGAAACATAAAGCATCTTGAGTCCATCAACGCCCCAGGCTTGTCGAGTGTAGACTCGCGATCCCTACGCACCTTTCAATCTTCGGATTCCGCACATAAGACGTGCAGCCAACAAGTTGGGTCAATACTTTCAATGTATTGGCAAATTACACCAAGGAAAGAAAAGACTAACTCTACATGCAAGGCTAGTTTAGGCTGTAGAGTTTGTTTGCTCAAAGCTAGTTTTCTTAAGTATGGAGAAGAAGAGAGGATTTCCCTACTTTGTAAACATTTGTTTAAGTAGTATATGGTCGAGTGGCACACGAGGATATACTCACCAAGTGTCCAAACAACCTAACACTTGGATATTACTCACCAAGTTCCCAAAACCCTCCCAATAGCGATATGACTCATACTTTGGGTTTTTAGAAAACTTTAAGTCTTGAAAGAGAGAGAGGAAGATCCTTCAAAGGATCCATCCTTCAGATGCTCAATGTTGTTCTATTTCCGTGAACACGGCTGATCGATCAGATTGCAATACTCTCGAGAGTTTGTGCAATTTACCCACAATCCACGATCAAGTCCTTTTATAGACAAGACCATGGCGAGGCTTTCCCTTAGTAGCCCCTCTACCTTCTGGATCCAACCGTGCCAAGAACCTCCAAATGTTGGTACCCGATGAGGTTTCCCACAAAGTACTAGGCCAAGACAGAGCCCATATGTATTGTGGTTGCATTGGAAGCTTCTGAATTATGAAACATGGCAGACTTCTTTGATTCCTGGGAGGCCGTCCTCCACCAAAGTCTCACTCGTTGACCCGAAAACCATTCCGCCCAGAAGAAAACTTAGTTTTATTTTGAACTGGATTTGAGAAGAAAAGTTTGCTCAAGAGAGCATTTATACTTAGAAAAATTCTTTGTCTTTCGAACCCCCCAACGGTACTTTGTATATATAGCATAGCAAGCAATACTTAGCAAAAACAGGGGTAACCTATTAGGAGGGGAAATCCTAAGTATAGAGCTACTCATGGCTTACTACAAAATCATCGCACTTGCAAAATAATACTAAGGAAAAATTCTACTAGAACATCCTACACATGCATACTACAGAATTTTGAAGATCACATGCATAGAATCAAAACTGGGACAAAAGTTATGAACAAGTGGTGTAACTTGCCTTGATCCGAGCAGCACTCTACACAATAGTACTCCTCAGCGACTCCGAACAATCTAACGAAACACAAACATAGATCTAATCACAACTTGCACAAAATATGCCACAAAGATAATATGCATGCATGCAACATGGTAATTATGCAAGATTTGTTTTCTAAATTGAGAAAGGTAGTCTAATTGGATTGCAATTGTGTTAGGGATATTATTAGTATTGAGTTCCCACAGGTTTAAATTAATTTGGGTCATTACTCTATTTCATAGGCTCATAAGGAGATCCAACCATCTAATTAGCCCCGAATCAGATCTAATGTTCTTAATCAAGGTTTTATAATTTTGTTCAGTAGGTATTGTAAAAACAAAGTCAACACAACAAGAATCAACTCAAACGGTGTTTTAATTATTTTTCTATGGATTAAATACTCTAATCTAGAGATTAAATTCTACACAGAAAAACCTACTGCAAACTCGTAATATTATTACAGATATGTGTTCTACACAATTTTGTGAATCCAACTATATATTATACGCAAAATTTGGCCAAACGATTGAATTTCTATGAATTTCGCAAGATTAAATGCAATCTGGTAATTTTAAACTAACCCTATTGGAATCGCGACAAGTGGCAGCTGCCGATTGGGCCAGCTAAGCAAGCGGCGCTGACGCGGCGCGCTGATGCGGCGTGCTGACGCGGGCTGCCACGCGGCGCAACGCGATTAGACGGTACCCCTTCGGTTTAATGGACCTAATCTGATCCATACGATTTTGATCCGACGGACAGGAGAGGCGGCGGCGACTTACAGCGCAGTGATGGCGGCGATGAGCGGAGGCGGTGTCGGTGGTGACGGGCGGCGGTGCTCTGGTGGATCCCCGAGGTGGCGGTGTGGTCGACGGGGTGCGACTAGTACTCGCGGTCACGATCGCGTCCTCGACCGTGCTCCTCGCTTCCTCTTCCGACGGCAGAGCTCCGCCGTTCCTCCTCATCTCCGGCAGTGCTCCGGCGAGTAATTCCCAGCGATTGGCTGCATTAGAGAGGGGCAAAACACGGGGGCGGGGGGGGGGGCGAATCAGTAGAGAACGGGAGGAAGCTCTAGAGGGAGAGAAGGGCAAGGGGAAGCTCCGAACCGGTCTCGGCGAGATCAACCCGACGGCGGCCGACACGGAAGATCGATTGAGCTAGGGCTTAGAAAAAAGAGAAGAGGGGGTCAATGCGGGGCTCAACTGATGCAGATGATGACGCAGTTCATGAAGAACCAGAATCAGAATAACAATAACAACAACAACAAGAACAATCAGAATAATCCTCCAGGATTTGACATGCTCACCAGATTTCTGAGACTAAGGCCTGCAAAGTTCTCGGGAACCACTGATCCAATGATAGCCAATGATTGGTTACGTTCAGTGAACAAGGACTTAGTGACTGTTGGCTGCACCGACGAGGAAAAGGTCAGATTCGCAGCACATCTGCTTGAAGGGCCAGCAGCAACATGGTGGGATAACTTCCAGATCACCACTCCCCTTGAGGATGTACCATGGGCTATCTTTGAGGATGGATTCCGTACAGCTCACATCTCTTCCGGAGTGATGAATTTTAAGATGAAGGAGTTCCACAATCTGAAGCAGCACCACCGCACTGTGGCTGAGTACATTGTGGAATTCAACAATCTGGCGCGTTATGCACCGGATGAAGTTGATACAGATGCAAAGAGGAAGGAGAAATTCCTCGAAGGACTTAATGATGAGTTGAACCTGCAGTTGTCTGTTGCCGATGTTCCAACCTATCAATCACTTTGTGACAGGGAAACCTTCTTAGAAAACAAGATGAAACAGGTTGAGAGCAGAAAGAGGAAGCATAGCTTTGATAAGCACAGCTTGGGATCGTCTCACAAGCGTTCCCATCATGATGATAGTGGGAGTTCTGGATCCCACAAACATGGAAAGTACAACAACCACCACAACCACAACCGTCATCATGACAACAAGCACCATCGACAGTCATGATAATGACAAGTATAAGAACCACAAGAGTGGACACAAGAGCCACCACAGTGGAGGTGGAAGTGGAAGTCAGCCTATAAAGAAAGATCTCAGTCAGGTTGAATGCTTCAAGTGTAAGAAGATGGGACACTATGCTAATGAGTGCCTAGAAAAGAAAGTTGAAGTTGCCAACAAGCCCAATCCCTTCCAAATGGTACAAGTGAACCACATCAATGTCTAAGAAATATATGAGGAATCTGATGCTGTGGCTGGTAAGTTCAAGGTCAATTCTTTCCAGAGCTTGTTCTTTTTGATACTGGCGCATCGCATTCATTCATATCAAGAGCATTTGTTGATAAAAATGGATTTTCAACTGAAAATATTCGGTGTCCTATAAAAGTAAGTTTTCCCAGTGGAGATATGATAGTTAGTCTTGGATGTCATGATCTAGTAATAGAATTTGGAAAGCATAAGTTTCCAGTCAGTCTGATAATCCTAGATTCCCAAGGATTGAATGTTATTTTGGGAATGGATTGGATGACCAAGTATGAAGGAGTACTAGATTGTGCCAATCGTACTATCACACTCACAACCCCGGATAATAAAAGGATTAGATTCAAGTCTAACTTTGAATCAAAAGGGAGTAAGCTAAATTCTCTTAAGGGGGTTAGCATAGACAGTGTACTAATTGTGAGAGAGTATCCAGATGTGTTTTGGGTGGAATTGCCTGGAATGCCACATACATGGATGTTGAGTTTCTGATTGACTTGTTGCCAGGATCAGGACCAATAGTAAAGAGACCCTACAAGATGTCAGTTGATGAGTTGAAAGAACTCAAGAAACAGCTTGTGGAACAGTTGCAAAAAGGATTTATTCAACCAAGTTCTTCATCTTGGGGTGCACCATTTTTGTTTGTTGAAAATAAAGATAGAAGTCAAAGGTTATGCATAGATTACCGTTCACTCAATGAAGTAACTATCAAGAACAAATACCCTTTGCCAAGAATCAATGATTTGTTTGATCAACTAGAAGGATCCCGAGTGTTCTCAAAGATTGATCTCCGATCAGGCTACTTTCAGCTAAAGATAAGGGAACAAGACATACCTAAGACTGCTTTCACCACTAGGTATGGATTGTATGAGTACACTGTGATGCCATTTGGATTGACAAATGCACCATCCTACTTCATGAATATGATGAACAAGGTGTTCATGGAATTTCTGGACAAGTTCGTTGTCATTTTCATCGATGACATTTTGATCTACTCCAAGAGCAACGAAGAGCATGAAGAGCATTTGCGATTGATACTTGAGAAGCTTAGCGAGCATAAGCTATATGCCAAATTCAGCAAGTGTGAATTCTAGCTGAATGAAGTCGGATATCTCGGACATATCATGTCAGGATATGGTGTAGCGGTTGATCCTGCAAAAGTGTCAGCTGTAACTGAGTGGGAATCTCCTAAGTCAGTGAAAGAAGTGTGTAGTTTCCTTGGCTTGGCAGGATACTATAGAAGGTTCATTGAGAATTTCTCAAAGGTAGTTAAGCCAATGACAGAGTTACTTAAGAAATACAAGAAATTTGATTGGACTGAAGGATGTGAACTCAGTTTCCAAGAGTTGAAGAAGAGACTAGTGGCAACACCAGTGTTGTGTCTGCCAGATTTGGAGAAGGATTTCCAAGTATATTGTGATGCATCTCACCAAGGATTAGGTGCAGTTTTGATGCAAGAAGGGAAAGTTGTGGCTTATGCCTCGAGACAACTCAAAACTCATGAAGTGAATTATCCTACTCATGATTTAGAGTTAGCCTCTGTTGTCCATGCACTCAAAACATGGAGACATTATCTTTTGGGAATACGATGTGAAGTGCTCACAGATCACAAAAGTTTGAAGTATATCTTCACTCAAAAAGAAATCAACATGAGACAAAGAAGATGGCTAGAACTCATCAAGGACTATGACCTGAGTTTGCAATACCACCCCGGTAAAGCAAATGTTGTAGCGGATGCATTAAGCCATAAGTTTTATGTGAATGGCATTACTAAGGGATAGTTGTCAGATGATCTGTGTGCCCAATTCAAAGACCTCAGATTGGAGATAGTGCCTGAAGGACATCTCATGTCATTGGATGTTCAACCCACATTGTTGGACAGGATCAAGGAAGCCCAAAAGATGGACAAGGAAATTGAAGAGATTAAGGGAAAAATTAGCAAGGGGAAAGCCAAAGGATTCCATGAAGACGAACAGGGTACTTTATGGTATGGAAAACGTATCTGCATTCCACAAGATCCGGAACTTCGGTATCATACCCGTGAAGACGACCTATACAAGTGCTAAGTTAGCCAAGATTTATATGAATAGGATTGTGTGTCTGCATGGAGTACCCAAGAGTATTGTGTCTGATAGAGGAACTCAATTCACTTCCCATTTTTGGAGGCAACTGCATGAGTCATTGGGAACGAGATTAGAATTCAGCACTTCTTTTCATCCCCAGATTGATGGACAGACAGAAAGGACCAACCAGATTCTAGAGGATATGTTGAGGGCATGTGCCCTAGAATATGGTGCTAGTTGGGATGAAAGTCTGCCTTACGCAGAATTCTCTTATAACAACAGCTATCAAGCCAGTATTGAGATGGGACCATTTGAATTTATCTACGGAAGAAAGTGTACTATACCATTTCTATGGAGTGATGTTAGAGAAAGAAATTTGTTCGGGCCAGAACTAATCAAAGAAGCTGAAGATAAAGTCAAGTTGGTAAAGGACAGATTGAAGATAGCACAGTCCCGACAAAAGAGCTACACAGATCCAAAGCGTAGGGAAGTCATCTATGAGGTGGGTGATAGAGCCTATCTTAGAGTATCACCGCTTCGTGGAGTGATGAGATTTGGAGTCAAAGGAAAATTGGCACCAAGTTATGTTGGACCATTCAAAATTTTGAGTCGCGAAGGAGAAGTGGCTTATGAGATTCAGTTTCCTGAATCATTATCAGCCGTTCACAATGTGTTTCACGTGAGTCAGTTGAAGAAATGCCATCCAGAGATGGAAGAGACTTCTTTGAAGGATACTATACCTTTGGAAGAGGTTCAGTTGGAGAGTGATCTCACTTACAAAGATAAACCCATCAAGATACTTAAGACTGCATAAAGAGTTAGTCTCTTCCATCTCCGGATACTATATCTTTGGAAGAGGTTCATTGTAAGAAAGGAAAAGGCTTTATTTCTACTTCCAAAATATGAGAATAATTTGATTCAACTAGAAAAGTTTAAAAGATGATTTCAAAGCTTTCTCAAAGTTTTCAAAACAAGAATCTAAATTAAAACCATTTATATGCCTATTATAAATATTTAAATAAGGAATGGATTTTATTTTCAATGGGCCAAAGTGTTTTTGAGTAAACATCAATGTTTTATACACAAATATGTGCATGGGTCACTTTACAAAAATTCAGAAATGGTTTGAATTCAAACTCATTTGAGTATCATTTGGAAATGGGTTCAGAAAATCAAAATAGAAAAAGAAAAAGAATAAGAAAATAAGAAAAGGCCGGCGCCACCTATTCGGCCTAGCAATAGAAGCAGCCCAGCCAGCCCACCCGGGCCATTTCCCTCTCTCTCTCACGCGATGCAAACCTACCCCACGCTCGCTAACCAGTGGCCCCAGACGCCACGTAGTCGTCGTCCCCAAACCCCGCACCCCCGACCTTGTCGTCACTACCGTTACCACCATCACTGCCGTGATTGAAGAAGGCTTAATTGCTGATCAATTCCTCGTAATTTCCTCGCCCCTCACCGTCTATTTAACCCCCTCCCCTCTCTGCTCCTTTCCCCTCACTCATCGCTCTTTCTCTGCCACCAGGCTTCCCGCAATTCCACTCACGCCGCCACTGTCCCGAGCAGCTCCGACGACGTATTCTGGTGAGCATCGTGCCCCCCTTCGCCCCTCGTTCATACCAGCTTGTTCGCCTGCTGTTTACGCGTCTTCACACCCTCTCTGTTTGCTCTGTAATGCCCCAGGACATCGCCTCCGTCGAGCTTCGTGAACAACCAAGGCTCCGCTTGACTCCGGTGAGAAATTCTAGTAATCTTCGACCGCCCCTTGCCTTCTGCTTGTCCCTGTCATGTTCGCCGTATCCTTGCGCATCTCCTAATACTCCTGGTATGTGCTAGGGCGATCCAAAACGTCGCCAACGTCTTCGCCACCGTGTGCCCGATGCTTCCAACAACTCCGACAAGCCCTAGCCACCGCTACTACACACGCCCCGCCCCAGCCGCATCCATGTTTAGCATCCCCACGTCCTCGCGACCTCGGTAAGAGCCTACACCCCCTCGCCTACCCCCTAGCTTTGCCGATCCATCATCGGCAGAGCCATCGCCACCGCCAACGCCATTCACGCTGCTGGAATTTGGTCAAACAGGTCCGGTCTGTTGGATCTGGATCTAAAGGCCACGATTAGATGTTTAGATGAAGCGGTACGATTAGATCTGGGCCATGCATCGTCACTTAGATCCTGCGGTTCGCAAGCGTGATCCGGCCGAACCGGTACGCGCCAATCAGAGGCTGCCGCGTGGCTAGGTTTTAAATTCCAAATCTGGATTTTCATGTATTATTTATTTAAACTTGTAAATTCAATAAATTTTGTTCTGTTTATGCAAAAAATACGAATAATATATCAATGGATTCACAAAATTAAATCCTACACATTTGTAGGCTTGTTTTTGTATTTTGCTTCTGTTAAAATAGAATTTTATGCAGAGACATTTGTAGGCTTATTTTGTGTATAAAAATTATTTAGAAAATGTTTTAAAAACCAAATTAAGTTTATTTAGTATATAAATGTTTATTTAGGGATTCAGTACTATTTTACTTGTCTTGTTTAGTTTACAAAAATCATCACATGGCATTTGCATGCATTCATATATTTTTTCTTGATTATTTGAAATATGAATTTGGTGCTATCATTTTATGTGTAGATTTTGGTGCTAGTGGTGATTGTGATTGTGAGGATTGTTGCAACTCCCCCAACTACCAAGGCAAGTGGTGCTTCATATTTTTGTCCCAATATTTTGACTATGCATTAGAGATATTTTGTATAGGGCTTGCATGCTGTTTTTGCTAAGTATCTATATGCTGTACTTGGGAAAGCCTAGTAGTTGTAGACTTGTTAGAATTTTCTCTAAGTTAAGATATTTACTATATTTCCATGCTTAGCCTAGCTAGTAGCAAACAAGGGTGGATTATATATATGCTATGGAAATTATTGCTAAGTCCTTGACTTGAGTTTTGCTTAATAAAACAACTAAGTGAATGAACCACCTGGGTGGAATGGTATGTTTGGGTTATGTTGAGTGGTTACACAAGGCCCATATCTATGGTCTACCTTGTTATCACACTTGTGGAAAGCCACCTAGGAACAAAGGGATTTGAGATGCTAAATGTTAAGAAGCTTCTAGTGCAGCCACATGGCAATATGGGATCTGCCTGGATCATATAGGTTGCAATAACTTAGCCAAATGGACAATTGGTGGTAGGGGGTGATAGGTTTAGAGCGCGTCTGTTTTGGTATAAGGGAAGGCTTCTGAAAGGTTTTGTCTCGATGCATGTCGAGTCTTGTGGAGAAAGTGCACCACCTCTCGAGAAGGAAGAATCTAAGTACTTAGTCGTGTCCCCGGCAATGGACAATTTGAGCATCAAGACATGGAAGCTATCAAGAATCTCCTCATCCCAATTTCTAAGTTAAAAACTTGTGGTTAAACAAGGGTAAAGGTTCACCAATGTCTATTGGTGGTTCCTTGGGAGATTTGTCAAACAAAAACTTAGTGTTTTCAACTGATAGGTAAAACCTATTTTGAGCAAAGCAAGCCTAAGCTACACTTAGCCAAATTCATGTAGAAGCTAGAAACTATTATTCTACTAAGGTATCACTTGCCAATACTATTCCAATGTATTGACCCACTGTGGCTGTAACTTGTGATGTTGCAGGTTACTCTAATGAGGATTAGGGTTGTGAGTCTACACTCAACATGCTTGCTCGTGGCACATGAAGATGAAGACTTTACTTTATTTTGTTAAGTTGAACTCTTGTATTAGCCTATGGCTATGGAGTTGTAAAAGTCTATGGTATATCTGGAATGACGATGTAATAATGACCTTTGTTTCTGTGTACTTCATCTTAAACTGTGGATGCTAGCATTTGATCCAAGGACTAGCATTGCAATCATAGGGACCTTTACCTTTATAAAGGTGGGGTCTTACATATGGTATCATAGCACTGTGTTGCCTGTAGGATTATGACCCTAGGTTGGATTAGACTAAGAAACCACTAAGGGAAAATTTCAACACTTTGGAAAATGTGCACACTTGTCTTTTTCTTCTCGTAAACTTTTCTAACCTTCTTTATCATCTCAATTTGTAGATGAACTCCATCAACGAAGCCGTGAGGAAGGGACCATTCATGACCATGACCTTGGAGTGTGAGACTGAATTTCCCAAGGCACTCAAGAACCTTATGGTTACCATGGGGATACATGGTGCAGCTGTGTACAAGGGATTTCCTGTGATGGATGAAGGAGAAGAGTATTTGTGGGTGCAACTTCACTTGTACAAAAACAAGGAAGACAACCACAAGGAGTCAGGATTCTGCATGATCACCAACTCTGAAATGCACAAGTCATTATTTGACTCTACAAGGAGTGCAACTTGGAATGCCATCAAGGAGCTTGGTGACAGACTCAAGTGCAGAATGCTCAACACTCAAAATGACCTTAGAGAAGAGAAGAAGCGTACCTAGGACTTAGATGCTGCTAACCAACGTTTAAGGGAAGACATCATAGACTTAGCAACGAAATCATGTGATAAAGATCGACAGATTGCCTCTAGGGATGCCCTGATAGCTAACTTGGAAAGTGAGTGGGGATAGTAATGTACTCCGTTAGTTGGACCACCACACTTGTCGTTTTACTTCAAACAAAAAAAATCTAAGTTATGTTGAACCTTGGTGTTTGTAATGGATTGGTGCATGTCATAACTTGTGTGTTTGAAATGTGCTTGTGCTCTTTTGTCTTGTGAAATTTATCTCTACTTGTGTTCATTCTAACTTTTGTCTATCTTATAAAAATAGATGCCTAATGTTGTTATTAGCACTGCCGAGGAGTTCAACGGAACTCGTTTTGGTACTCGTCTCACTGAGCTCACTAGTGTTCTCAACCTTCCACTACCTAGCATTACGACACTTCACCTCACCAAGTTTGAGAGGAAGGACCTTTGGGGCTTCAGAGTCACACAGCCGAGACGCCAGGCAGAGCCACCCACGGAGGCTATCACTTTCAAGCTGGTGCATGATGACAAGGAGAGAGGCTTAGATGTAGTCATCCAGGAATTACTTGGACACCTGGTTGGGAGGCACTCCACCGAACTTAGAGGTTTCTACTTTCACCCGTTCGGGAGAAGTAACGAGGAGGGTGAGGCTATAGAGTACGATGATGCTACTAGAGAGACGATGGAGCCGATTCGTCTGTACCTTCAGGACCTAGAAGGTCTTATTAGACACCTTGACACCGATAGGACCAACGTCATGCTTAGCAATGATGAGCTCCAGGTTCAGCTGCGGGAGAACGACAAGCTCTTCGTGGAGCAAGACGAGATCTTCAAAGATATGGAGGCCAAATTGAAAGCCAGGACAAGAAGTTCAAGATGCAGGAGAAAAGAGTCCAAGACAGGAACAAGAAGATCAGGGAGATGAAGGAAGAGCTAGAGGCCAAGGACTTCAAGCTTGAACATCAGCAGGGAGTGATCGAGAGGCTTCGCTCACAGATGAGGGCTCTTAGGGCCAAGATTGAGGCCTTGACCACTAGTGTTGATGAGTGCAAGACCGCCATGGAGAATGCAGGTCTTACCCTTGTTGATGTGGAGGTCGATGCGGAGGAGTAGTGTAGACTACTCGACTATCTTTCATCTACCATACTTTGATTATTGAGTCGCAATGACCATCCAACATGTGGACGACTTGCTATGGTGTGTTTGCATTTTCAAAACCTGTTGTTTATGACGTTCAAACTCTATGTTATTTTGATCTTGGTTATTATGATTGTTCTATGTGATGTATTGTGCATGTTAAGCATCTATGGGTATCTCATTCTTTTTTTGAGGCAAAAACAGTAGGGGAGGGAACCCCCACTGCAACTTTTTCTTTATTATATAATAAAATATGGTACAGTATAATTACATGGTTATAATAGGTATTTATACATTGTGTTTACCAGAAGTAATCACTAATGTACTTGAGTTTGGAACCAACTATCAAATTGAGGACCATGATTCTTTTTTATACTCAGTTTAACCCATCTCAGTTCTTGAAGAAATACTGCTTTCCAATTGGAGAACTATGGTGTTGCATTCTCAAATATCTTATTGTTTCTACAGATCCATATTCCCCAAGCAGTTAAAATAATTATTTCCATTGCAAAGGGAAGCTTAATTCTGGTTCTTATGTCTTGAAAAGCCTCAAACACAGAGAGCCCCTGATCTCTATTGGGACAGATGTAATCCCAGCATTCAGCAGCAAAAGGGCAGTTCCAAAAGAGGTGAATCAAAGTTTCCTCAGAGTTGCAATTTCGAACCGCACTGTTGTAATCTGGTAGGAAGCAGTTTTTCTTTTGAGAAGGTTTCTTGTATTCAGCCTATCCAGAAGAAGAAGCTAGAAAAAGAATTTGTGCTTTGCCTGACAAGATGAAGCCCAGATCCAGGAGAAATGTGGAGGTGCGGGTTGGAAACCTGCCATAACCTCATAAGCCTTTTTGACCGAGAATTTTTCACTGCCCCAAATATAAGTCCATTTGTCAGGTGTTGTTAAGTGATTAATCTGTTGGCATCTTAATTCTAGTTGTTCAAACTTAATGAAAGCTTGTTGAGACAGAGCAAGATTAGATAAATCTTCAAGATATTCAGTCTGAATAACCTCCTTGACAGTAATTCTGGTGTTTTCTGCATAGGAGAGTAGATGAGGCAGCTGAAATTGCAAACATTCCTTATCCCACAAATCAGACAAAAAATAAGCAGTTTTTCCATTTCCAGGTTGACATCTAGACATTTCCTTGTAGACATCAATGAGTTTCAAGTGTCCTTTCCACCAGAAAGAACCTTCTAAATGATAACCTGGAAGTCTATCATGGTTATAATAAGATTCCCAGACAAGATGAACCCAAGGGATATCATGGTGATTGAAAAACTTATCAAGATTCTTGAGCAATAGAGCAGTATTTTGGATATTAAGATTAAGAACTCCCAGACCACCTTGTTTCTTTGGCCTACAAACCATTGTCCAAGCAACCATTGCACTGCCTTTAGCCTAAACATCAGTAGTTTTCTTCCTCCATAGGTAGTGTCTCATGTATTTGACTACTTGGTCTTTGATTGTAATGGGGATATCAAGAGAGCTCATTAAGAAGAGTGGTAATGATGTTAAGACTGACTTAACCATTTGAAGTTTTCCCCCATAATTCAGAAAATCTGCTATTCCACCAAGTCTGGATTGAACCCTTTGTACCATGGGAAGGAAGAACTCCAGAGAAGGCTTGTTAAGGCTAAGAGGGAGCCCCAGATATGTGAAGGGGAGGATAACTATCTTGCAGCCAAAGGTGGAAGTGAAATGTAAAAGTCTTTCAGGATTTAGGTTGATAGGCATCAGACTTGATTTGGCATAGTTGACCTTAAGCCCAGTAGAAATGGCAAAACAATTCAGCATTGATTAAGGCAGAGTAGTTGTTTTGAGTCAGCCTTCATCACAACTAAGGTATCATTAGCATATTGGATGACAGGGAAATCAGGACAAGCAGGGCAAGGAATGGGAAGACTCAGCAAATTCTTATTCATGGCAAAATTTAAGAGAGATTGTAGAAAGTCAGATGCCAACACAAATAGAAGAGGTGATAAAGGATCACCTTGTCTGACACCTCTCTTGCAGTAGAATTTCATTCCAGGTACTCCATTGAGGAGCACATATGAGTTTCCAGTGGAAAAAATCATCTTGATCCAATTAATCCATTTAGTTCCAAAACCTGTTGCTTCCAGAATGGTAATAATGGTTGAATGTTCAGTTCTATCAAAAGCTTTTTCAAAGTCCAATTTAAGGATCACAATCTCTTCTTTTGATTGATGACATTGAAAGAGGTACTCAAATGCCCACCCAAGGCAATATTGAATGGATCTATTCTTGAGAAAGCCATATTGATTTTTATGCACAAGCTTGAGGATTATAGTTTGTAATATGTTGGCAAGAAGTGTAATGATTTTGAACACACTATTCAATAAAGAAATTGTTCTAAAGTCATTGGTATGTACAGGAGAATCAGTCTTTGGAATGAGACTAATGAAAGCAGAGTTAATGCTTTCTAGGGAAATCCTTTCATGATATAAATCCTGAATCAGTTGAGTAACATCTGGTCCAATAATATTCCAATAGGCCTTAATAAATTCATTGTTGAAACCATCAGGCCCAGGAGATTTTTCATTAGGAAGATCTTTAATGATTTCCTCAATTTCCTTTTCTGTGAAAGGGGCTTCAAGAGTAGCCAAGCTATCAGAGTCCATGTGTCCATTGTACAGATCTGGAAGGCTAAAGTGCATTGTTGGATTGTCAGAGGAACCCATTCTATTTTTAAAGTCATTCCAAAGAATACTTGCCTTTCCATCATGACCATAGATATCAGAGTTATTCTCATTTTCAGCAGGGAGATATAATTATTTCTATAGCTAGTAGTTGCTTTTGCATGAAATTTTTTTGTGTTCTCATCACCAAGCATTACCCATTTTATCTTTCCCCTTTGTTTCCAATAAGCCTGTTGATTTTGAAGTAATTGGATCAGGTGAGTTTTGAAAATATCTCTCAGATTCCACTAAAAAATGCTTAGTGTACTGAATTCTTCCAACGAGTCTAAAAAATCAAAGGTCTCATTGAATTTTGCAATTAAGCGTTTGAGGCAAGGTAGAGATTTTTCCCAAAGCTTGAGACCTCTTCTCACATTCTTCAGTTTGGCATTAATCTTTTTTGCACTGTCTGTATACCCCACAGGTATAACCCAGACATTTTGCACGGTGTGCAAGAAGTCACTATGTTGTAGTCAGAAATTCTCAAATCTAAACACCTGAGCCTTAGGGATTCTAGTGCCAATTGAGATCACTAATGGAGTATAATCAGATGTAGGTTTGGAAAGGGAATAGACAAAAGAGGATGGGTAAGAGATTGTCCATGAGAGTGAAGAGAAGAACCAATCTAATCTCTCCAGAAGTGGATCTTTTTTGCATATTGCTCCAAGATAATTTTCTTCCTTTTAAAGGGAGCTCCACAAGACCAAGGTTACTGATGGCTTCATTAAAGAGAAGCATGTTGTTAACATCACCACCAACTTTATTTCTATCTGAAGGTTTCCTGATAAAATTGAAATCCCCCATGAGTAGCCAGTCAATGTCATCAGGCATATCAATATTGGTCAAACAATCAATGAATAAGGCTTTTTTAGGTTGACAAGGACCATAGACGTTGGTAAGAATCCAAGAATCATTGGAGAGCCTAGAGGTAAATTTGACAGAAATGGAGAATTCATTTTGGAAAACCATTTCGCCATCAAAGATATTTCCATTCCAGATGATAATTGCCCCCGAGAGACCCCAGCAAAAGGTAGAAAAGCAAACTTATTCAATTTCTTAGGACAAAATTTCCTAATATATTCATCATCAAAATCTTCCCTTTTTGTTTCCTGAAGGCAAATGATCTCACATTCTGATTCCAGGATCTTTTGGGAAAGAGCCACCCACGTTTTCTCAGAATTGATGCCTCTCAAGTTCCAGTTTAAGATTTTCCAAATTCTTTTACTATCCATGGAAACTATAGATGGAATAAATTCTTTGATGTCTATCAAAGTATGATAAAGCATCCAGGCCAAACAGAGACATAGTGATATAGCCTTTTAAGGAGTAACATGGTTCATAAAAATAAAGGAACATCCACCATACAATATTCCAGAGCCACATGCTCAGATATATATCAAGAAAAATCCATTGGATCACATGTCCAAGGATGAACACCCAAAAGTAGAGTTTTCCTAACATTGGAAACTTATTTGTTCATCTTCTTTTTGGCCTACTGCCCACAGGGCCCAGCAGCCTCCTTCTTCTTTTTATCCCCTTGACTGGAACTAGCAGCAGCTCCAGAAGACCTTTTTGCTGCACCAGGTGGCTTTACTGTCTTATCAGCAACCTTGCTCTTCTTCTACAGTTTTGTGTCAAGGTTTTTCTCAACCACCTTACAAAAATTAACAGCTAGGTTTTTAACCAACTTAGTGCTAAGAGAAGGGGGTTCAGCATGACAGGATAAACAATTAAAATCAGAGCAATTGATACGGCTTTTGAAACCACCATTAAGTTCAACAATTCTTGGACTTCTTCTCACCTCAGTATCAACAATGGGACCTGCACCTCTCCTTTTCTTTGAAGGAGCCAAGGGGTTTATCTCAGAAGAGCCAGGATCCAAAGAATCCTGAACACATAGAGGGGCAGTCTGAGTGACACATTTCTCAGGAATCAAGAAGGAAATTGTAGATTCACTTGCAATAGGCTCTTTGATGATCTCCCAAAGTGGTGAAGAGAGAAAGCTCTTAGCCCAATTAAATTTCACAAGAGTGATTAACATAAGAGTAATAAAGTTAAACCAACTTACAGGAATCTCAAATTTTGCCCTCTTCTGAGAAGAAGGTTCACACTGGATGTGTGGTGCAAAGAATCTATCCCAAATTTCCAGGCCCTGTTGAAAGAACCTGAACTTTTCTACCAAGAGATCAGGGGTTGCCATAAAGTTAGTGCAAGCCATTCCAATCTGGAGGTAGGCCTCATTTGGATCAAGCAAGTTGGTGTCCTCCATCAAGAAATCACCATCCCTATCCACATTTTCAGCAACAGAAGTGATGGAATCATCATCCTCAGGATCAGCATAAGCATCAAGAATATTCAGCAGTCCATCACCAATGCCAACATCTTGCAGCAGAGCTCCAGCAAGTTCCTGTTCAGAAGTGAGGGCTTGGTTCACCTCCTGATCATTAGAATTAGCAGTCTGGATAACAGCAAGGTCAACTGCCAGCTCATGGGAGGAGTTAGTAATCCCACTGTGAACAATATGGGGAGGGGAATGCAGATTGTCAGGCTGAAGCTCTTCACCATCTTCCTGGATGGGTCCAATAGGCACATTCTAGGCAACATTTTGTACAACCCGCTGGTCCCACTCACCAGCATTGTCATCTTGTGGAGGGGGTGGAGGAGGTGGTTGGGGGACAAAGGGAGAAGCCACCACAGGGACAGGGTGTGGGTCCTCACCATCATCAGGAGCAGGGTCTTCATCTGGTGGACCCCCTCCAAGAAGGTTGCTGAGTAGGATCTCCACAGAAAAATTCCAAGACTCAGAGTCTTCACTGTCTCCAAGTGTCATTCTGACACTCTTAGGAATGTCAGCCAGATCAGTTACTCTCACCTTAGCAAGGATTCTACCTTTGTTCTCAGGATCCCTTTCCCATAACAGTATCTTACCAATTCCATTAAAAATAGCATTAATGTCTTCAGTGTTCATGTGGTCCAAGGGGGCCGACAAGAATAACCCAACACTCATTATTAAATTGAAGTCGATGCCAGTTAATCCCCTCATTATGCTTGACAAAGGATACATGTACATCTTGAAAGCAATGGGACTATCCCTAACTAGTCTGTATCTGTCACTAACATGGGTGAACTGGACATAAGCCGCACCAAAAGGGCAAGCCTGAACCTCCTCAAACCCCACCCTGGCCTCATTATGAAGGAAATCCAGGAGTACATCTCGAATATTCAAGAAGGGGACAGGGCCAGGAGGCAGAGGATGAATGGAAGCAATGGCATACTGTTCATTTAGACGTTGTCTGCGAGGAACCACCACCCTTCGAAGTCCCACCCGACCTTCAACCTGCATAATCTCAAAGCCTCGAGGCAGGAAAGGCACATGGTTGATGGGAATATTCGCCATTGCTGCACTGACCGCCGACGGCAAGGTCTTGCAAGGGGGAGGAGAAGTTGGGGTTTTCTGAGGCGGGGAGTTGAAGAGACGGGGCACTCTGCAACTAAAACAGTAGGGGAAGAGTGGCCAGAAATGTTAAGAGGCACACTTGTGGAAAGCCACCCAGGAACAAAGGGATTTGAGATGCCAAATGTTAAGAAGCTTCTAGTGCAGCCACATGGCAATATGGGATCTGCCTGGATCATATAGGTTGCAATAACTTAGCCAAATGGACAGTTGGTGGTAGGGGGTGATAGGTTTGGAGCGCGACCGTTTTGGTCTAAGGGAAGGCTTCTGAAAGGTCTTGTCTCGATGCATGTTGAGTCTTGTGGGGAAAGTGCACCACCTCTCGAGAAGGAAGAATCTAAGTACTTAGCCGTGTCCCGACAATGGACAATTTGAGCATCAAGACATGGAAGCTATTTAGAATCTCCTCATCCCAATTTCTAAGTTAAAAACTTGTGGTTGAACAAGGGTAAAGGTTCACCAATGTCTATTGGTGGTTCCTTGGGAGTTTTGTCAAACAAAAACTTAGTGTTTTTAACTGATAGGTAAAACCTATTTTGATCAAAGCAAGCCTAAGCTACACTTATCCAAATTCATGTAGAAGATAGAAACTATTATTCTACTAAGGTATCACTTGCCAATACTATTCCAATGTATTGACCCATTGTGGCTGTAACTTGTGATGTTGCAGGTTACTCTAATGAGGATTAGGGTTGTGAGTCTACACTCAACATGCTTGCCTGTGGCACATGAAGATGAAGACTTTACTTTATTTTGTTAAGTTGAACTCTTGTATTAGCCTATAGCTATGGAGTTGTAAAAGTCTATGTTATCTCTGGAATGACGATGTAATAATGACCTTTGTTTCTGTGTACTTCATCTTAAACTGTGGATGCTAGCATTTGATCTAGGGACTAGCATTGCAATCACAGGGACCTTTACCTTTATAAAGGTGGGGTCTTATAGTTGGGAACCCATTATTAATATGCAAGTGAATGACTTTGATCTCAAAGCTTCATGTGATCTTGGTTCTAGTATCTCTATTATGCCTAGGAAGATTTATGAAATGCTTGATTTACCACCATTAGAAGATTGTTATTTGAATGTCCCACTCAATGATAATGCTAAGAAGAAACTCATGGGGAGTATTAATGATGTTCTCATTATGGTTAACAATGCTTATGTCCCTGTGGATTTCTATGTTTTGGATGTTGAATACAATGCTTCTTGTCCTATTACTTTGGGAAGACCTTTTCTTAGAACAGTTGGTGCCATCATTGATATGAAAGAAGGCACCATCAAATAACAATTTCCATTCAAGAAAGGTATTGAACACTTCCCTATGAGGAGAGAGAAGTTGCTTTTTCCTCCTTCTTTGAAAGCAAGATTTGATGTTAATGCTTCTTCATTTGAAAATACTTGATTCTTCTTGCTTCTTGTGCCTAACAAAAAGGCGTTAAAGAAAATTACTTGTTGGGAGATAATCCAAGAGTTTCCTTGAGTCTTGGAATTTATTACTTCAGTAATAACCTCTCCTTATCCTTTTTGTTTGCTTTTTGTGCCAAGAATGACCTCTAGTGAGAGGGAAGTAAGATTTGGGGAGTTGCTGTCCCAAAACATATTTCTGTCCTCCACCAAAAAATTTTGTGAGGAGGATCTGTAACTCGGATTGAGCTAAAGTTTAGTAATAAATCCCCCAGTATGTTGGCTAACTTTCGTTAGTTCAACACTTTTTGATTTGAGCAACAGAAGATGTTCGAAAAAATTCGTTTCTACCTACTGGTCTGTTTTGACAGATTTTTGCCATTATTTGCATTTGCTTTTTATTGATTCCTTTTTGGGCTCTCTTCAGGTAAATTGAGTTTCTTTGAAGGAGTTACTTCAGTAGCTTGTGTTTTTAGTGAAAATCCTTGTTGTTCCAAAGCTTTGCCAACGGTCTAATATCTTTTGAATAAGGTAATGTTGCTAATGAAGATTGTGTGAAGTTTTATATGAAGGAAAAATTTTAGGTGTAGAGAGAGAATGATGCAATGAGATGAAGAATGGACAAAAGCTCAAGCTTGGGGATGCCACCATGGTGTCACCCCAAGAAATATCCAAGAGGTACAAGCGTCAAAGCTTGGGGATTCCCGAGGCATCTCCTTCTTCATTAATAAAAAGCTCAGGTCTGTCTAGACACTTCACTTTTATTGTTTCATGCACAATTGTGTTGTTCTTGGAGCTTCTTAGTTTTTGTTTGATTTGCTTAGTTTGTTTAGTTTGCTTATAGTATTTTGGACCCCCGTTCTCAATGTGTTGTTTTGCAAATAAGTTTGCTTGGTGTGTGGAAAGGAGTAGTAAGTTCTTGCTTGAAGTGCAAGAGGAGCTTGCATTGACTATGACTTAGACTTTAGCATGACATGCTAGATGTTGTTTTAGCATTATGCTTAGTGATTATTGCTGTATCATGTCTTGTTACAAACAATTGGGATTGCTTAGTGGCCCTTGAAGAAATTATGCGTTGTTTTAGCATGCAAAAGTATAGTATTGTGGTATTCTCCTTTTATGTTTTGCTTGGGTTAACTTGGCACATGCTTACACCATGTTATGACTATGACAAGTCACCATTACCCTCTATGATCATTTAGTCCTTGACTCGTAGTACCACTCTTTGCTTTGATTAGTTTGCTTTGTTGCATTGCATAATTTTGGCCATTATTGCTCTCTTAGTTGGTTGATCCCAGTCTTTTGCTAGCCTCCACTTGTATGAGTAAGTTCTATTCATGCTTACAACTCCCAAGAAACCAAGTTATTCAAAAGTCTCCACTATAAACTCCTATGCATGGTGTGTTACATCATTCCAAGTATATTCTTGTTTTCAACTATCTTCCAATTAAAAACTATTTTGTTATGTGAAAAATTAGTGATTAAAGCCCTCACGAACTTGATGGCACATTTTATTCTTTGCCCCTAATAAACTTGAAACATTGAGGAAACTTTGTTGTATATGCTTGCACTTATAAGTTGGGATGAGCAGAACCGTGCTGTCACGGGGAACGTTGTAAGGTTCCCAACCTTTTAATAAGGTAGAGATCCCTGTGTTTACAATGCTAGTCCCTGGATCAATAGCTAGCATCCACAGTTAAGATGTAATATCAAGAAACAAGGGTCATAATATAACTTTATAACCAGTAATAACATAATTTTATTACATCTTACATAGCTCTTTTGGCTATTACAATACATTGCAGCAGAAAATCTATAAGCATGGGGTCCTTCATCTTCAAGGTGCCACGGGCAACATGCTGGTTGTAGACTTGTAATCCTAATCAATCAACTTCACTAATATCAAACAAACCTACAACATAACAAGTTGCAGCCACAAGGGTCAATACAGTTGAATTGTATTGGCAAGTTTCACTACTATGTAGAATATAAGTGGATCCTATCATTACATGCATATTTGGCTAAGTAGGGTTTTAGGCTCATTTGCAGAAAGCAATAGTTTATCCTATCTTTCAAAAATGGTTTTGTTCCTTTGTCAAATCTTTCTGAACTCCTTGGTAAATCCCCAAGTGTTTCAAGTCTTTGTCAAATCCTCTTGAGCTCCTTGGTAAATTCCCAAGTGCTTCAAGTTTTTATCAAAATCTCTTGAGCTCCTTGGTACCCCCAAGTGCTTCAAGTCTTTTGTGTCACTTTAAAGTTTTTCTTTTAGAAATTGGAATGTCGAGATTTCCCATAGCTTCAAGCTTTAGTTGCTCAGTATTGTCCATAACCGGGGACACAGCTAAGTACTTAGATTTTTATCTTCTGCAGAAGTTGTACACTTTACCCACATGAAACACTCTCATCTTGTTGCCACCAGTGGACGCTGGATAAGTACTCACCAAGATGGAGCACTGGCAGATTGAGAATGTGACGAAGTCTTTCCAGAGGGTCCTCCCATACACCATTGCTAGCTTGTCTTCAGGCACCCATGTAGGGTTTCGAGTTCCCTCATTTTCAGTATCTGAAGACAATGCATGGGTCTTCCCAATGTAGTTGACTAAGCCAGAGCCATATGTAGCATGTGGCTGTACACGAAAGCCACAGTTGGAGAAACATGTTCAATCTCTAAGTCCCTGGGTGGTTTTCTTTTGGTGCACAACACAAAGAGATTGCCATAGACATGGTTCCTTTTGTTGCCACCTTATCCAAAACTCAAAGCATCCTTGTCCACCCAGGTGGTACATTGAGTACTTGTTTTATTATATAAAACATAAGTCTTTTCTCAATTTCATAAAATCTCAACATGTATCTCCTCTCAAAATATATAGCATGGCTAAGCATTTTACAACTACATTTTTCACTAAGGAATATATAAGGCATCCTATTAGGATTTAGCATAGCATAAGTATAGAAATTCTTTTCATGCATGTTTCAAAATCCACTAAGTATAATGAAAATAGTAGGACTTTATATGATAGTGTCACTTGCCTTTTTGGTAGGGAATGTTGGTTCACTTCTTGATCTTGATAATCTCACACTCTTCTAACTTCACTACAAGTCAATCAAGCAAACACAAATTCAACTAGCATTCCAAACAATAATCAAACAAACAAATCACACACCTAAAATAATAGGAACTAAGTCATGCATGCAAGCATGCAAAATATAGTTTTATTTGTAAAGGTGGTTTCCACTAGGCTCTAAACATTGTAAGGTCCAAAGTGGTCATTTTCCAAAGTGGCAAAGCTATTTGCAAAAGGGTTTTATCTATAAACCATTTTCAAATCCAACCATTATTTTATGTGGTGAAAATGTTTTTAGCAAGGCAACAATTTTGTGTTGTTCACCAATTAAGTTGTTAATTCACAAAACTTGGTGTTTAGGGTCAGTAGCTTTGAATCAAAACATTTTCCAAAGGTTTTTGTTCAAAAACCATTTCCATAACAAAAGCAATATTTTTATTTGGCTAGAAATGGGCTAAATCAAGTTTTTATTCCTAAACTCCACAAAATACATTTTTAAATCCATGGGTTGGTTCCTAGGGTCAGTAGGTTCACCACAAACCAATTTGCAAAGATTTCAACCTCAAAATCATTTTGGAATAATTTTTATAATCTAAACAAGCATACAAATGTTTCTGCAAAAACAAACATTTTACCAGAGGCTTTTTACTAAACAAATTGCATGGTTGGATAGGGCTTGTTCCACTGATTCCATTGATATAAAGTTTGTAATTTTTGGACGTGTGGATCAAAAGTTACAAGGTTTTCAAATCTGCATCTAAATCAGATTCAAACTTTGTTTTTAAACAGAACTGGTGCCACGCGGCGTGTTCTCATTGGGCGGTACCGCTTCGGTCGGATCGTGCTTGCTGAACCGTAGGATCTAACTTAGATCGAGCGGCGCAGAGGCACACGATACCCCTTCGTCTATGTTCTATCACAGCCACACGATATTGATCTAACGGATACAATCAACTGGCCACTAACTGGCGGCGCTGCGCGGCGGCAGACGGCGGCGACGGTCGGACGATGTGCTATCGGCGGCTATAGGAAGCAATAGAGGAAACGAGGATGCTCACCGTGATCGCAGGGACGTGGTGATGCTCGAGGCGTGGTCGGTTGGTCGAGGGGCGCACGGGCGTGGAAGTAATCGCTCGCCGGAGTGGGGGACGGCGTCGGGCGGCTCTGATCGTTGTCAAGGGCGGTGCTGCGGTTCGCCCCGAGGGAAAACAAAGGCGCGGTTAGATGCGGCCGAGTGTGGCGAGTGCAGGAGCATGAACGAGAGAGCGTGGGGCGGTCTGGGCTTACCAGGGAAGTTCGCCGGAGTTGCTTGCAGACGCGGTGGCGCTCAGAGGTTGTCGGAGTCGACGCTCTGGGGCGCCCGCAGGTGAACGGGAGGTACTGACAGATGCGCCAGAGGCTGGGGAGTGTGTGTGCTTGGTCAATGAGGCAAGGGGCGGTGTCTGCTGGCCGGAATTGGTTGCGGAGCTCGCCGGAGCAGTGAGAGCGCGGCTCGAAATTACGACGGCCTGGGGGCCGAGGAAGAGGGCTGTCTGGGGGGAAAGAGAGGTAAGACGCGAGCGGTTAAATGGGTGTGGTCGCGAGGTGGAGTAATGGCCGTTAATAGCGTGAATTGATCGCCGGAGTAAAGAACAGGAAATGGCGAGGAGGAATCAGCGCGGGTTTGAAGACGATGAACAGTGGTGTGGGGTCCTGTCGTCAGCGGGGAAGAAAGAGAGGGAGAGGGTCCACCTGTCTGCGACTTCGCGGGTGCGAGATTGTGTGTAGAAAACGTTTCGCGAGAGAGAGTGGGGTGGGCTTGCTATTGGGCTTGTTGGGCTGGCCGGCTGGGTTGTGTCCACTTCTATTTTTTTTCCTTTCAAATGCTTTTTCTTTTTCTAATTCTATTTTCTGTTTTGCTATTCAAACAACAATTCAAACATTCAAATCAATTCAAAACTCCTCCAAACTTTGTATTGAGTTTTGGTTCTGTTTAACAACAATAAACCAAAGTCCAAAAATAATATTTTTATTTTAGGGTCCATTAAATAAAATGGACATTAGTTAATAAATCAAAAGGGTTTTAATTTATTTATAAACTCCATTTGAAATCTAAATATTTTCAAAACCAAATCAGTAGGTTTTATTTGGAAATAAAGAATGCTTGGAAATCTTGTTTAAAATAAAATAACAAGTTTTAATGTTTAATTAAAATAGTAAACCCTTTATTTTTAAATAACTTGGATATTAAATCCTTATTATTTTATTTAAATAACCTTTGCTATTTTTATCAAATGGAAATATTTTATTTCAAAGGCTTGGCCAAGTTTTAATTTGGCTTATAAAATAATCCTTATATATAATTCTTCCTTTCCATTTGAAAACAAATCTTTTTTTATTAAAAGAAAAAAAATAGTAATTCCAAATATTTTTAACTTTATTGTTTATCTATCCCTTTAGGATTTATCCTGATCAAAATAGGTTTGAAGGTTCCCATTTGAATTCAAAAAGTTTCTTCTCACCCTGAAAATCAACAAAGTTTTATTTTATTCATTTATTTTTCACATTACAAGATTTGGAAAATCTTGGGATGTGACAAACGTTTTCAAATTGCACTTGTACTTTTTGTACTCCGTTGATATCATGCTCTTTTGTCTATGGATGTTACCAGTGTGAAATGAAGTTGGAACTTCTAAGTCCATGGAGTTTGTATTCTGTGTTAGAGAAACGCTTGGGCCTCTAGCCTAAGCCATGCCTAATCATGGTGGAAACTTGCAACATCACCATAGTGACATCTATGAAGCAGTCTTCTTATAAAAAAAGAGAGACACATTGAGAAAATAGGAAAGAGAGAAAAAAGCACCATATTCCCATGGTACATAAGAAGAATTGCTGAGATGCTCATTGTATGCTTGCCTTGTCATTTTGGTTATGGGAAAGCTCATGTACCATGTGCAAGGGGTACACCATTGGCGGTTCTCAATGATATGCAAATACTTACAGTGACAAGAACTTTCCTGGGCCCTAAGTTGAGTATCCATGAGGTGTAGCCCTCATAGTCAAGGGACTTGAGATTGCCAACTTATACTTTGTCAAGCATATACTCCAGCTTTGCCACTTTAACCTTAACCACTTCAAGATGCTTATGATAGGGGCAATGAAGGCTGAAAGCTAATAAGTACCATAAATTTTGGAAGCTCTTTTTGAAACTTGTAATCCCTGCTTCCTTTACAAAAAGGCCTTTATTCCATCATTATTGAGTCTCCACCTTCTACCTTTAGTCACCATTAAGAGAGCATAGTTGTCATTCTGTGTGCAGTGTTCCAAAGCTTATTAATTGATGCATATTGTGTTATTACTTGTTCATATGCTATCTGTTTCTAGTCACCCTTGTGAACTTTGCAGGTGTCCTATGCATCTATATTGCTACTCTATGAGGGACAAGATGATTGCCACTATGCTATGTTTTCTGCATGTGAAACAAACAAACATTTTTCAATGCATGTTATTCATGATCTTTGTTTGTAGCTTGCCATGTTGCATGCATAGTTACTATGTCCTATTGTTATAACTCCATCTTTCATGAACATGTTTAGAGTTCTTTGATCCCAGCTTTCAATGTTTGCAAATGGTTGGATCTTTATTGTGAGGGTGCATGTCACCTAAAAAATTATTCTTTTATCACTTACCTACTCGAGGATGAGCAGGAGTTAAGCTTGGGGATGCTGATACGTTGGAAACATATCTATAATTTTTGATGCTCCATGCTTGTTTAGTATCTACTTTGCTTTACTTGTCTACACTTTGAGGTGCTTTTTACATGTTTTCTAGTACTAATCTATTAACAAGTTGCAACAGTGCCAGCTGCCTATTTTCTGCTATTTTGGGTTTCAGAAAAGTTAGTAAATAAATATTCTCGGAATTGGA
This sequence comes from Avena sativa, assembly GCA_916181665.1. Classification (NCBI taxonomy): domain Eukaryota; kingdom Viridiplantae; phylum Streptophyta; class Magnoliopsida; order Poales; family Poaceae; genus Avena; species Avena sativa. Next base: position 137,485,801 of record OV702295.1, read on the forward strand.
CGGGATGAAGGACAAAGTCAATAACTTTCCGTGGGGAACAAGAAGTCTAGAGGAGAGCCCGAGGGGCCGGCCAGAGGGGCCAGACCCCCCAGGCGTGGTGGGCCCTAGCCCACGCCTGGCTAGGGTTTGGCCGCCCTGGCAGCTGCCTCGGTCTCTCCCTTCGCCTATAAGAAGCCCCCGATGCAGAAACTCTCAGTACCCGATCAATATTCCACGAAACCGTCTGTAGCTGCCGCCACCATTGTCCCTAGATTGGGGGGATCTGAAGCTCTTCCTGGACCCTGCCGGAGGGGAGATCATTCCGGAGGCCTTCTCTCCGATATGATTTGTGAGTAGTTCCACCTTGGACTATGGGTCCATGTAGTAGCTAGATGGTTGTATCTCCTCCTCTGTGCTTTCATGTATAGATCTTGTGAGCTCCATTCATGATCAAGATCTAATCTATTTGTAATCATGCATGTTGTGTTTGCGGGTATCCGATGGATATTGAGATTATTATATTAGTTTGATTAATGGTTTTATCTTTATGATTCTATCATGTGTGTGTTGTTTGTGATCTTGCATGCTCTCCGTTTCTAGTGGTTATCTTGGCCAAGTAGTTGCTAGTGACTCCAAGAGGGAATATTTATGCTCGATAGTGAGTTCATGGCTCTAGTTTCCAAGGCAAGTGACAATAATCTCTTCGGTTGTAGATGTGCTATTGCTACTAGGGAGAGAACAACGGTCTCTTGTTCATGGAACATGTGGACTGTTTACCTTACACACTTTTCTTAAAGTAGTTGTCTGTTGCTTGCAACTTAATACTGGAGGGGGTTCGGATGATAACCTGAAGGTGGACTTCTAGTCATAGATACAGTTGGATTACCTTCCACACCATACGTTTAATACTTTGTTACAGCAAATTGGTGAGCTTGACAACCTCACTGATTCGTTGTGACAGAGTCTTGAGTTTGTGTTGTGCAGGTCTCCACGTTGCTTCCAACAACTGCGTGATGTTTCCTTCCTCCTTCTGGTTCGATAACCTCGATTTCTACTGAGGGAAATCTTGCTGTTGTACTCTTCATACCTTGCTCTTGGGGTTTCCAACGAAGAATTCTTCCTCCCTATTGAGTGTATCATCACTTGGCTATGTAGCTTCCGACTTCTCTCTTCATTTTATGCCACCAAAATTGCTCCTTCAAATCCTGATACATCATCGTTCCTCCCGGATGAATAGAATAAAGAGTATCATGGGATTCTTGCAAAATAACTTGTTTCAACTCTGAATCTGCTAGCACACAGATTCTTCCTTTATACCACAAAACTCCTTCATCTTCCGTCAATTCGGGTACCTTCCTTGTACCGATTCGGCGCTTAATTCCGTCGATACTATCATTTCCTTTCTAGGCTTCCTTGATCTGATCTATCAAAGTGGGTTGAAGTTCAATACTGGCTAGGAATCCTTCGCTAACTAGCTCCATTCTGAAATCCTCCAACTCCTTATACAAACTTGGTTTCTCCTTCATAATCATGGTGTTTAATATACATAGTAGTCTACTAAGAGCATCCGCTACCACATTGGCCTTGTCGGGGTGGTAGTGAATGTCAAGGTCATAATCCTTGATTAACTCTATCCATCTCCTTTGCCTCATATTCAGCTCCTTCTGGGTGAAAATATACTTTAAACTCATGTGATACGAGTAAATCTCACAGCGATTTCCCATGAGATAATGACGCCATACCTTCAAGGCTAAAACTATAGCTACTAACTCTAGGTCATGGGTAGGGTAATTCTATTCATGTTGCTTCAGTTGTCGGGATAGATATGATATCACTTTTCCTCCTTGCATCAACACACATTCGAGACCAATCTTGGATGCGTCACAATACACGTCAAAGGACTGAGTGATATCCTGCATGATCAAAATTGCGGCTGAAATCAACCTCCTCTTGAGTTCTTGAAAACTCGCTTCACATTTGTCTGTCCATTCAAACTTCTTGTCTTTCTTCAATAGCTGAGTCATCAGCCTGGTGATGCTTGAAAATCCTTCAACATACTTGCGGTAATATCTCGCTAATCCAAGAAATGCACAAACTTCGGTTTGAGTGGTTGGGGCTCTCCATTCTTCAACATCCTTAATCTTGGCAGAGTCGACGGCAACTCCTCTGGCTGACAAGATATGTCCTAGGAATCCTACTTCCTTTAACCAGAATTCACATTTGTTGAACTTGGCATACAACTGATGCTCTCTAAGGGTTCCGAGGATGGTCCTTAGGTGTTGTTCATGTTCTTCTTCCGACTTGGAGTAGATCAGAATGTCATCGATGAAAACAACGACAAACCTATCCAAGAAGTTCATGAAAATCTTATTCATGAGATTCATGAAATAAGCGGGGGCATTGGTTAATCCAAAAGACATGACCTTGTACTCATACAATCCATATCGGGTAGTGAAGGTAGTCCTTGGGATATCCGCTGCGCGAATTTTTAGTTGATGATAACTAGTTCTAAGATCAATCTTAGAGAACACTTTGGCACCAGTCAACTGGTCAAACAAATCTTCTATCTTCGGCAATGGGTACTTGTTCTTGATGGTTACATCATTCAACTTCCGGTAATCCGTACATAAACGGATGGCACCATATTTCTTATCCACAAACAGAATAGGTGATCTCCATGGCGATGCACTTGGTTAAATCAGATCTTTGCTAATCATGTCATCAAGTTGCTTCTTGAGCTCCACTAACTCTGCTGGGTTCATACAATAGGGTCTCTGAGCTATGGGTCCAGTTCAGGAATTAGTTCAATGATATACTCGATATCCCGATCTGGGGGCATACCGGGTAATTCATTTGGGAACACATCGGGGTGTTCATAGACTACTCTGACTTGGTATAGGGTTGGTTGGACTAAACTCTTGTTGCACTTGAATTGACGGGGCAGTGTCTCAGACACATGCTCAACTGATACTCCGGTGCTACTGGTCATGGATTTCTTGGCACAATCTATAATTCCTTGATGTTTCGACATCCAATCCATTCCTAGTACTACTTCCAAACCTTTTGTTCCGATTACTATTAGATTGGCATAGAAATCTATTCCATGAATTCTGATAGGTACCTTGCAAATTTTTCTAGCTTTGGTAGTTGACCCAGGTATTTGGACTATCATAACATGCTTCAAATTTGTTGGTTGAATCTTACTAGTGCATGCAAATTCTTCGGTAACAAACGAGTGTGATGCTCCATAATCAAAAAACACTCTTGCAAGTACTGAGTTAACAGAAAACATACCCATCACGACATCTGGCGCTTCCTGGGCTTCTTCAGCATTCATGTGGAATAGTCGGCTGGTATGGTTGTTCGGGTTGTCTGGGGCGAATCTCTTTCCAGGTTGGACACGACGCTGCTGCTGAGCGGGTGAAGTGACATTGAGTGCGGCAGCAGTCTTCTGCGGGCACTCATTGGAATAGTGACCCGTCACTCCACACTCAAAGCAGGTGATTGTTGACTTGTCCTTCCCGACAACAGGCACGACATTACTTCCAGTCCTTGGGGCAGTATTGTGATTGGTGTTGGTGGGCCTTGGTGGTTGATACGTCGTAAACGTATCTATAATTTTTGATGTTCCTTGCTTGTTTAGTATCCACTTTGCTTTGCTCTATCTACACTTTGAGGTATTTTTATATGTTTTCTAGGACTAACCTATTAACCTGTTTTCTGTTGTTTTGGTTCCAGAAAAGCCAGAAAATGAATATTCTTGGAATTGGACGAGACAAAAGGAAAAGTCAATATTTACCGAGGAGAACACGGAGCCAGAAGACGAGACGGAGAAGGGCCTCAAGGGGGCCACACCCCCTGGCCGCGCCGTTCATGATCAAGATCATCTATTTGTAATCATGCATGTTCTGTTTGCGGGGATCCGATGGATATTGAGATTACTATGTCAGATTGGTTAATGATTCTATCTTATTGATTCTATCATGTCTGTGTTGTTTGAGATATTGCATGCTCTCCATTTCTAGTACCTATCTTGGCCAAGTATATGCTAGTGACTCCAAGAGGGAGTATTTATGCTCGATAGTGGGTTCATGCCTCTATTTAATCCGGGAAAGTGACAGAAATCTCTAAGGTTGTAGATGTGATGTTGCTACTAGGGAGAAAACAACGGTGTCTTGTTCATGGAACAAGTGATTGTTTACCTTACACACTTTGCTTAAAGCAGTTATCCGTTGCTTGCAACTTAATACTGGAGGGGGTTCGGATGATAACCTGAAGGTGGATTCCTAGTCATAGATGAAGTTGATGGCGGTCTAAGTATATTGTTGTAATGCCCAATCAAATCTCATAGGATCATGAATGTCTAGTATTGCATTGTTATGCTTTGCTCTATCTTATCAATTGCCCCGCTATAATTTATTTACCCAGCATGTTATGTTGTTTATCTTAAGGAGAACACCTCTAGTGAACTATGGACCCCGGTCCAATCTTTACCATTGATACATCTTCCACTGTTAATGTTTACTTTATGCAATCCACCATTACCTTCCACACCATACAATTAATCCTTTTTTTTCAGCAAATCGGTGAGATTGACAACCTCACTATTCGTTGGGGCAAGGTCTTAAGTTTGTGTTGTGAAAGTTTCCAAGTTACTAGCAACACCTTTGAGTCATTTCATTCCTCCTACTGGTTCGATAACCTTGGTTGCTTTCTGAGGGAAAAACTTGCTGTTGTGCTCATCATACCTTCCTCTTGGGGTTTCCCAACGAAGCTCTACATTGATCCGAGCTACACATCATTAAGCTTTTTCTGGCACCGTTTCTGGGGAGGCTAAGGACGACTTCACAAGGGGAGTCCTTCACAACCTCTCTCTTTAGTTTTTCTTTATTTTCCTTAGTTTCTTTATCCTTGTTTTGCTTGGTACTTTTATCAAAAATTACAAAAAAATTAGTTTCGTTTGGTTTGCTATTTTCTTATAAAAGACACAATAAATTAGTTCTTCCTATAGTTGTCACCTTGCTCTAGATCACCATGTTGATCCCTAAGTTCACCGTAAAAGACCTTTCAATATTTAGTGAGTCAATAATTGGAAAAGAAAATATTGAAGAATTCTTTAATCATGTTAGCAAACATGAGGATATTGAGGATAGATCCTTAGCAGAAGTTGCTCATAATTATGATATTGGTGCAGCTTCTTTAGTTCACGTGTTGGAGGCTAGGTTTGTTAACCTTAACCCCATGATGCAAATAATGTTTCTTAAATTAAAAGAAGAGGAGGATGCTGACAAGAGAGATTTTATCCTAGAAACTTTGCTAAAAGAGTTCAATGATGTTGCTAAGGAAACCAAAAAGGTCTTTGAATGTTTTGATATGCTAGGATCATGTGTAGATGGTATGGGTACTTTAGAAAAGTTGGATAAAACCAAAACCAATGGAGAGGAAATTAAGATACCCATACCTTTTAAACTTGTAGGAATGCATGAAGCCTTAGAAAAGAATTTTGATTGGATTCTTCCTGAAAACCTATTTGATGAAAGTAGTAAACCTAAGAGAGATGAAAAAGGATCCTCTAAAACTCATTTGGATGAGATACCTTTCCTAGTTGAAGAAATTTCGAGTATTGATCTTAATGCTTCTTCATTTGAAAATACTTGATTCTTGCTTCTTGTGCCTAACTTAAAGGCGTTACAGAAAAGAACTTCTTGGGAGATAATACAATATATTTCTTGAGTCTTGGAAGTTATTGATTCTGTAATAACCTCTCCTTATCCTTTTTGTTTGATTTTTGTGCCAAGAATAACCTCTAATGAGAGGGAAGTAAGATTTGGGGAGTTGCTATCTCGAAACAAATTTTTGTGCTCCACTGTAAAAATTCGTGTAAAATCTATATAGGTTAGATTGACTTGTAATTTTCTGAATAAATCCCCCAGGTTGTGATATAACTTTTGTTAGTTCAATAATTTTTCATGTGAGCAAAAGAATGTCTTTGAAAAAATCGGTTTCTACCTACTGATTTGTTTTGACAGATTTCTGCCATTATTTGCATTTGCTTCTTATTGATTCCTTTTTGGTTCTTTTTGGGAAAATTGAGCTTTTTGAGGGAATTGATAGTGTAGCTTGTGTCTTTAGTGAATTTTTTTCTATTTTTAAACTAAACCCAAAGGTCTATTATCTTCTGAATGCACTAATGTTGCTAATGAAGATTGTGTGAAGTTCTGTATGAAGGAAAAATTTTAGGTGTAAGGAAAGGATGATGTAATGAGATGAAGAATGGACAAAAGATCAAGGTTGGGATGCCACCCCGTGTCACCCCAAGAAATATTCAAGAGGTACAAGCATCAAAGCTTGGCGGTGCCCAATGCATCCCCTTCTCCATTAGTAAAAATCTCAGGTCTTTCTAGACACTTCGTTTTTATTGTTTCATGCATAGTTGTGTTGTTCTTGGAGCTTCTTAATTTTAGTTTTTGTTTTTTGTTTGCTTAGTTTGCTTGAATAAATTAGTTGGACCCCTGTTTTGGCAGTGTTGTTTTAAATAAGTTGATTGGTGTTGGAAAGGAGTAGGAAGTTCTTGCTTAGTAGTACAAGAGGAGCTTGCTTTGACTGTGACTTAGACTTTATCATATCATTCTAGATGTTGTTTTGACCTTATGCTTAGTGATTATTGCTATAGCATGACTTGTTCCAAACAATTAGGATTTCTTAATGTTCCTTAAAAGAATCAGGCGTTGTTTTAGCATACAAAAGCATAGTATTGTGGTATTCTCCTTTGATGCTTTGTTTGGGTTGACTTGGCACATGCTCACACCATGTTATGACTATGAACTAGTAATTATAGCCTCTATGATCATTTAGTTTTTAACTTGTAGTAACCCTTTATGATTTGATTAGTAATGTTTTGTCGCTCTGCATGATTATGGCCATTATTGCTCTCTTAGTTGGTCGCTCCTAGTCTTTGCTAGCCTCCACTTGTATGAGTAAGCTCTACTCATGCAGCCAGCTCCCAAGAAACCAAGTTATTCCAAAGTGTCCACTATAAATTCCTATGCATGGTGTGTTACACCATTCAAAGTATATTCTTGTTTTATCTATCTTCCAAATTAAACTTGTTATGTGAAACTTAGTGATTAAAGCTCTCACAAACTTGATGGCACACTTTATTTTTCTTGCCCCTAAATAAACTTGAACCATTATGTCATCTATGTTGTATATGCTTGCACTTGTACATTGGAAGCTCTACATTTTGTTAAGTGAATTTTTATCTGACTCTGTCTAGAGACAAGCTGAAAATTCAGAATGCCATAGAATTTGCTCCGGAGCTCCGATTGAGGCGATTCAAAGTGCTACGGGTTCGTGACGGAACCATCTACGCACCTGTGCCCTCCAAACAACTAAAATGTATTGTTTTAATAGAAGCATGGTAAAAATCGATCACTCAAGTGTAGGTGTCAAAATGCAATTGCAAGTGAGTTGTTTTGCCAAAACCTTTTCAAACTGAATTTTTGCAATGATGATCATGATGCAATGACATGTATGCTATGCAGTACCAAATCTAAAATTTGGGATGTGACAATTATAATGGTCATACCACGATGCACATGATAGAGATCATATGCGGGAACCATATCATTCCACTAATAAACATGTGACGTTTGATAACATCTTATATTGCTTGTTTGGCGTTTTATTAGCATAACAAGATGATCCCTTATTTAAATATCAAGATAAGAATGTGTTCTTCCTTTAGTATGAACCGATTATGTTTTCATCACTCCAAGACATCACGTGATGATCGGGTGTTCTTGGATCCACGACCATATTTCGGGTGTAAGACAGTTACACACGCGAATACTAAGGTTCTTACTTGGCGAGCCTAGCATGTACAGACATGGCCTCAGAACATAGACCGAAAGGTTAAGCATGAGTCATATAGTAGATATGATGCCCATTTGATGCTCGCCTTTGAAGCTACACTGACTCACGTGATGATCGGACTTGGTGTAGTGGATTTGGTTCATGTAATGTAATGCCCCAAAAATATTACAAAATAAAATTGCTTGTTATTTTCTTTTTCGCATCATCATGACATCATCATGCATATTTTTGTTCTAAAAATACTTCCGACAGAAGCCTATTTTGTTTTCTAATTAGTCCCCTCTTTTATTTCAAATCAAAACCCCGGTCTTTTCCAGATCTTTAATTTGTCTAAAAACTATTTACAAAAATATTTTAAAACTAAAACAAATAAAATAAAAGAGTTTTGGGGAGGCAGCCAGTCATTTAGGCCAGGCCGCCTACTACCCGTCAAGCCCAGCCCGTTTCAAAACCTAAACCTAGCTCTAAGACCAAACCCTAGACAAACTAATCCTAACCCTAGCCCCACACACGCATTGCCCTGTCACGTCGCATAACACACAGCACACACGACCCACACTTGGCCGCGGTGGACACAGACTCACGCACACCACCTTCAGACACGACCCCTCCCACGCTATCCTATCGCTAACCACCAACCCCGCACGCACTCGATCCCGGCTGTAACCCACACAACACACGCACGCCTTTCGATCTCCTCGCAACACACACACGGGACCCCGTCCCCTTGTGACCCCATGTCATCTCCTTCCTCGCTGCTCTGTCGCATCTCCGCCGCCAGCGCCTCGCTCCTCTGCTCCGCCCCGCCTCCTGTGTTTGCTGCCGCCTCCGGCCCTCCACCGAGCCTCCGCCGGCCACGACCTCCAGCGCCACCAGGGAGGCCTCCTCTGATGGCCGCCCTCCCGAGCTCCCTCGCCATCCTCCACGCCTCCTGCAACCGCCGCCAGGAGCCCCGCTGCCGAGCGCCCCCTCGTCTTCCTCGCCCCGTCGCCTCTGCTCGAGCCTGGCCCGGTCTTCGCAAGCGCGCAACCGCCGCCTCTGTCAAGCTTGACCCCGGCCTCCTCTCCTCCCTCCCCGCGCAGGCCTGGCCGTCGCCTCCCCCAAGTCCGGCCGTGGGCGCGCGTCGACCGCTCCCTGTCTCCATCATCCTGGACCACCACCGCGGACGCCTCCTCTTCGGCCTACCCAGCTGTCTTGCCCTGGCCATGGCGTGGCCCCGGCTTTAGGGCCCTTTCCTGCAGACGCTCGAGCTCGTCCTCGAGACCCTTGATCCTCGACGACCTGCCACCTGGGAGTTCCTCTGGTGCATCTCGCTTGTGCCAGTTGCAGCGGTTCTTCAAGCTCTGTATATCTTTGGTCCGTTCCAGGTCCAAGTACATACGTGTATCACTGTATCGGTTTGGAGCCTACCTTGCTACTGCTGGTCCTCCCTGGTGCTTGTTGTGATGCGATGTATAGTAATCTGGTGGTGGATGTACTGATGTGGAGCTACCCGAAGGCCCTATTCCCGGCGTCCGAAGACCGATTCCGGCGAGACCGAACTCGAACCACATCGAACCAAGAGCTTCAGGCCAATGTGTGAACCCTCTCAAGCTCCTATTTTATAAATTGACATATTATACTTTTTGCATATTATTTATCATGCTTGCACACATGTTTGGTGGTTTGGGGGCATTATGCCGATTCACCATAATTAAACATGGAGCCCATATGCGGGCGAATCTAGCCTAATTTTTGCTCCATTTAAATTTGTGTAGCGAACCGCCATATTTTTTCTTGTTAAGTAAACATTTAAATTTTCGGGTAGCTAAATAACTTGAACCTAATAATAAATGTCGGGATCCCGATTCCGCTTAATATTGCTAAGTAGGACCGCATATTTCCATGCCATGCATCATATCATAAACATGCCGGATCTTCTGCCTAGTATTAAATATTGCATCGGTTGCTCTTTCTAGTGTTTGCTTCTTCACCGGATAGGACGATGAGCCGATGTGAGAAACGACACGCCTTCGGTTTCCCGACATTGTCTCACAGGCGAGCATTCTCCCCCTTCTACCTATTTTGCATTTATAGTCTTTACTTCCTTCCTTTGATCTATTGCTATCCTTATTGTCGATGCTATAGTACCGTTCCTTTATTTACCTACTCTACTATATTGCCTTGGATATCCTATTGCCTTGTTTGAGTAGCTAGCCTATCCATGCGAGTCGTAGGCATGCTTAGTATTGCTCTCATACAGGTGAAACATGATACTCGGGTATGGTTGCTGATAAGATAATTAATCTAATGTTGTTGGTTATGGTTTCACCTAATGATAAGGCCCCGGCAGGGACCACCTTTGGGAACTGCTTGAGCCGACCTAGGACCCGTTCGTTCTATGATACCAGTTCTGAGTTGATCGCGCTAACCAAACGTGGGGCCTCTGGGATGCCCCCTCAACTACCGGCGCTATTCATATATCTAGAGGGTTACAAAATTGGTTTTCCATTTGGTGCATACGCATAATATGTCCTCGGACATGGGTGAGTTGATATGTCTTCGGACTTGATGTTTTGGTGGATTGCCATGTCTTGCATACATAAATCGCGGTACACGGTGGCGGCACCCACGGTGTGTACAAGTTACCCCGCAGGGCCCGATCCACCAGTAGGCGCAAACGCTATGCCTTCCTTGAGAATCGTCGTACCTCTTGGTTGGATTCCCCACAGTAGGTGATGCCTCTGGATATGCGCGTAGTTATGGGACAGTTCATGTTGTGAGATTCGGATGGCACGCGTGATATGTTGCTTGAAGGGTTGAGCATGCTTTGGGTACAGTAGTGCACCCCTGTAGGGTAAATCTTTTTGAGAAGCCGTGTGTCCACGGTTATGGACGCCTCAGGAGTACAGTGTCATGATCATAGACAACGCCACTAATGTTTTGCCTCTAATAATATGACTAGTAATTAGACTTATCAACTAAACACCTGCTTAACTAAATTTGCCACCGTGTGTGTTCCGCAAGGGGACTTCCTCGACTGGTCTTCGAGGGGGAAATCTTTGGATGGGTTATGTTTGGTGTTATAATATTGTTACCGCATAGCACTCTCTTATCTCGCTCTAATAGCCAAAGTTGTAGCGTGTCTCTGTAAGTTAGATAGTGCAAGCTTTGCTACCGCTGAGCCCACCATACCTATGTAGGCGAGGACCGCCGAATTCTAGTCTCGCCGTGTACTGGCCTCAGTACTGACCGCTCTTTTTCTGTTTTCCTTTGCCCTTCGTCGGCACCCTTTTGGCTTGACAGGTATGTGATTGACGACGTTAGCAAGGTTACCCTTCAGGCTTGGCCTGGGCAGGGTTGGACACCGCTTGGTTATTCTTCAAGACTCTTAGTCCCATTTGGTTCTTATCCGTACTCGAATACTATTTTGCTTTCTCTTTGAATTGTATCATTTGTATTCTTGACTCGTTGAGTCGTTGTTGTATATATAAGTTCTTGTGGATTCTATTGTAAACTACTGTGATGTAACTACTTGTATTCAAATCCCACCCACACGAAAGTGTCTGGTGGGCGTCTTTGAATCGCTTCTATGCGGGTTTTGGCGGGAAATGCCGACATCTGCCTAGACCCGATTCGGGGGCATTACATGTAATCACCAAAAAGACATGAGGGATGTCGTTTTTGAGTGGGAGTTCATTCGTAATGTGGATTAGTTGAACTCAATCTATCATAAACTTAGTCTAAACTTTACAAATTCTGTTGTAGATGGCACCACCTGCTTTTAATTTCAATGTGTTCATGGAAAAAGAGAAACTTGCAATGAACGGTAGCAACTTTACCGAATGGGCCATGAATTTGAGGATTCTCCTCTCTGCTGCCCAAAAGCAATATGTGCTAGAAGCGCCGCTAGGCCCCCCACCTTTTGAGGATGCCCCTGACGAGGAGAAGAATGTCTATCAGACTCGTCAGGAGGACCACAACTTAGTTCATTGCGGCATATTATATGGGCTAGAGCCAAAACTTCGAAAGCATTTCGAAAACGACAATGCATTTGATACAATGGGTGAGTTAAAAATGATTTTCGACACACATGCTGCTGTAGAGAGCTACAATGCTTCAGAAAAGTTCTTTAGCCACATGATGGAAGAGCACAGCTCCGTAAGTGAGCATGTACTCAAGATGTCGGGTTACGCCGATAAGCTTGTGTCCTTGGGAATATCGATTCCGGTTGACTTAGGCATCCATCGTGTTCTGAAGTCTCTGCCACCTAGCTATAAGAGCTTTGTGATGAACTATAATATGCAAGGCATTAAGAAGTCTCTCCTCGAGCTTCTGTTAATGCTTAAAATTGCAGAAGTAGAGATCAAAAAGGAACATCAAGTGTTGATGATCAATAAGAACACTGGTTTCAAGAAAGACAAGAAGGGAAAACGGAAGGGAAGTAAGGGCGGCAAGCCGGTTGCCGTTCCTGAAAAGAAACCCCGAGTTGGACCTAAGTCTGACACCGAGTGCTACTATTGTAAGGGGTCTGGCCACTGGAAGCGCAACTGCCCCAAGTATTTGGCAGACAAGAAGGCCAGCAAGGCAAACAAAGGTATATATGATATACATGTTATTCATGTGTAGTTGACTAGTGCTCGCAGTAGACATGGGTATTTGATACCGGTTTAGTTGCTAATATTTGTAACTCGAATCAGGGGCTGCGGAATAAGCGACCGCTAGCAAGGGGTGAGGTCAAGATGCGTGTCAGAAATGGATCAAACGTTTATGTGATCGCCGTCGGAACGCTACCTCTCCACTTGCCGTCAGGATTAGTAATAAACTTGAATAATTGTTATCTGGTGCCAGCACTGAGCATGAACATTGTATCTAGATCGTGTTTTGATGCGAAGTGGTTATTCATTTAAATCCGAGAACAATGGTTGTTCTATTTATATGAATGAAATCTTTTATGGTCATGCAGCGATGATGAGTGGTTTATTTCTATTGGATCTCGATAATAATGTTACACATATTCATAATGTTGATGCTAAAAGGATTAAACTTAATGATGATATATCCGCATATATGTGGCACTGCCGTCTAGGTCATATTAGCGTTAAACGCATGAAGAAGCTCCATTCGGATGGACTTTTGGAATCACTTGATTTTGAATCATTTGATACATGTGAGCCATGCCTTATGGGCAAGATGACTAGAACGCCGTTTTCCGGTTCAATGGAACGGGCGATAGATTTATTGGAAATCATACATTTTGATGTATGTGGTCCAATGAGTGTGTCGGCGCGAGGTGGATATCATTATTTTGTTACTTTCACGGATGATTTGAGTAGATATGGTTATATCTACTTGAAGAAACACAAGTCTGAAACCTTTGAAAAGTTCAAGGAATTTCAGAATGAAGTGGAAAATCATCGTAATAGAAAGATCAAATTTCTACGGTCCGACCGTGGAGGTGAGTATCTAAGTTACGAGTTTAGCACTCGCATGAAAGAGTGTGGAATTGTTTCACAACTCACGCCTGCCAGAACACCAAAGAGAAATGGTGTGTCGGAACGTCGTAATCGTACTTTATTGGATATGGTTCGATCTATTATGTCTCTGACGGACTTGCCGTTGTCATTTTGGGGTTATGAACTAGAAACTGCTGCATTCGCTTTAAATCGGTCACCATCTAAATCCGTTGAAAAGACACCGTACGAATTGTGGTTTGGAAACAAACCTAAGCTGTCATTTCTTAAAGTTTGGGGATGCGATGTTTATGTGAAGAAACTTCAACCGGATAAACTCGAACCCAAAGCGGAAAAATGTGTCTTCATAGGATACCCTAAGGAAACAATTGGGTATTCCTTCTATCATAGATCTGAGGGCAAGGTTTTTGTTGCCAAGAATGGATCCTTTCTAGAGAAAGATTTTCTCACGAAAGGTGTGAGTAGTCGGAAGGTAGAACTCGAAGAGGTTATTGAACCTTCTCTTCAAAGTATGGTGAGTAGCGCAGCACCGGAATTTGTGCCCGAGTTGGCTTCAGCAGTTGAAGAGGGAACTAATGATAATGATCATGAAACTCCAAAAGAGAGTACTACCGAACCTCGCTAGTCTAGCAGGGCGCGTGCAGCTCCCGAGCTGTACGGAAACCCTGTTATGAATTTCATGGTTGATGAAATTGATGACCCTGTGACGTATGAAGAAGTGATGATGATCCCGGATTCCAACAAATGGTTAGAAGCCATGAAATTCGAGATGTAATCCATGTATGAAAATCAAGTTTGGAACTTGGTGGAATTACCTCAAGACCGAAAGGCCGTGGAGAACAAATGGATTTTCAAAAGGAAAACTGATGCTGATGGTAATGTGACCGTCTATAAAGTTCGACTTGTCGCAAAGGGGTTTCAAAAAAATTCAAGGAGTTTACTACGATGAGACATTCTCTCTCGTAGCGATGCTAAAGTCAGTTAGGATTATGTTAGCCAGTGCTGCATATTTGGATTATGAGATATGGCAGATAGATGTCAAAACCACGTTTCTCAATGGTAATATTGAAGAAGAGTTGTATATTATACAACCAAGGTTTTTGTCGATCCTAAGGATGCTAAAAAGGTGTGCAAGCTTCAGCTATCCATTTATGGATTGAAGCAAGCATCACAAAGTTGGAATCTCCGCTTTGATGAGGTGATCAAAGAGTTTGGATTTGTCCAAACTTATGGAGAAGCTTGTATTTACAAGAAAGTGAGTGGGAGCAATGTGGCATTTCTAATATTATAAGTGGATGACATATTATTGATCAAAAATGATATAGATCTTGCAAACAGTGTTAAAAGTTATCTAAACAGCAAATTTTCAATGAAGGACCTAGGTGAAGCGTCATACATATTAGGCATAAAAATCTATAGAGATAGATCTAGGTGCCTAATAGGGCTATCGCAAAGTACATACTTTGATAAGATTTTAAAGAAGTTTAAAATGGATGGCAGTAAGAAGGGGTTCTTACCTATGTTGCAAGGGAAGACATTGAGTAAGACTCAAAGTCCGGCTACGGCGGAAGAAAGAGAGATAATGGACAAAGTCCCATATGCTTCAGCCATAGGCTCTATAATGTACGCCATGCTATGTACAAGATCGGATGTGGCACATGCTATTAGTTTGACTAGTAGGTACCAATCGGATCCAGGTTCAGAACACTGGATAGAGGTCAAGAATATCCTTAAGCCTTACGAAGAATGAAGGATATGTTTCTTATATACGGAGGTGAAGAAGAGCTCGTCGCTAAGTGTTATGTCGACGCAAGCTTTGACACCGACCTGGATGACTCTAAGTCTCAATTCGGATATATATTTATCATGAATGGCGGAGCGGTTAGTTGGAGGAGTTCCAAACAACCTGTGGTGGCGGGATCAACAACGGAGGCCAAATATGTTGCTGCTTCGGAAGCGGCTCAGGAAGCGGTTTGGATGAAGGAGTTCATATCCGAACTAGGTGTGGTTGCAAGCGCGTTGGACCCAATGGTGATCTATTGTGACAACAATGGTGCCATTGCCAATGCCAAAGAACCAAGGTCTCACAAGAATTCCAAGCATATTAAGCGCCGGTTTCACTCCATCCGCAAGCATGTCAAGGATGGAGATATAAAGATTTGTAAAGTACACACAGATCTCAATGTAGAAGATCCATTGACTAAAACTATCCCTAGAGCAAAACATGATCAACACCAGAACTCCATGGGTGTTAGATTCATCACTATGTAACTAGATTATTGTGTCTAGTGCAAGTGGGAGACTGAAGGGAATATGCCCTTAGAGGCAATAATAAAGTGTTTATTATGTGTATTCCAAGTATATGATAGATGTTTATTTTGCATGCTATAATTGTATTAATACGTAAATGTTAATACATGTGTGTTTAATAAACAAATACAAAGTTCCTAGTTATGCCTCTCTCAGAAACTAGGTCGTTGATTAACAAGATGATTAAGGTTTCCTGATCATGGACATTGGATGTTGTTAATAACGGGATCACAACATTAGTGTAATGGTGTGATGAACATTCATCCGAAGTATAGCATCACGATCGAAGTCACTGAGTTTATATTTCTATAACAACTTACGAAGTGATCCTAATCCTTAGACCATGAGATCATGTCAATCACTAACACCAGAAGAGTTTCTTGATAACATCAAACGTCACACCGTAACAAGGTGATTATAAAGATGGGTTCAAAACTAATAAAGTGTTATGTTGAGTCCCAAGGATCGAGAGTGGAATTTTTTCATCACGATGATGGATAGATATACTCTCGGCCCTCTCGGTGATATCAGATTGGTTAGCTTGCAAGCAAGTGATTTGATCACTAGAATGTTATATCACGGGAATGAGAAAACAGTGCATGTCAGTAACAAGATCAAACTAGGTATGGAGATACCGATGATCGAATCTCGGGCATGTAATATATCGCAAAACAAAGGGATTAAGGTACTAGCGTAAAAGGTTCCGACGATCACAAGAAAGTCATCGTTGAATGTGTGGGAGTCAGTATGGGTCTCCAGATCCCGCTTCTGATTATTGATCCGAGAGAGGTCTCGATCATTTCCGCATTATTGACGAACCGTAGGGTGACACACTTAAGAGACACCGACATCCAATTGGAGAAAAAGTTTCATGCCGGAAATAATAACAAGAGAAGGAATTTATTTCACTAGATACCGAAATAGGTTTTCGGGTGAAATTGCAGAAAGTGTTTTTGCATGTGAAATAGAATTATAGCAAGCGGTTATATGGGAATGTTTGTCATTAAAGTAATTGACAAAATTCTGAATAAATAAAAGGAGTTTTATTTAATGAGAGTTTGCATTAAATTTGGTGGAAATTTATTAGCAATTTTGAGTGGGATTTTGAGTGGAGGGAAATGAAGAGGTTTTTGTGAGTGGAGTGTACACCCACATGAATGAAGGAGGGGAGGGGTAAGCCCCCATGGCCGGCGGCCACCCCCTTGGGTGACCCCTCCTCCTATAAAAGGCACCCTCATCCTCACTTCTCACTCACACCTCCTCGTGAAGGATATCTCTCCCCCTCTAGAATTTATCCCTCATGGTCTCGGACTAGCGTGATACATGTTCCCGGTGGCTATTCGGCAAGAAAGAGTTGTGCTTCCGCTGCATCGCTGGAGCGAGGAGGTGGAGGTTGCTCGGTGCCTCGGACGTGTGTGCGAGCACGGATGCACTGCTGATTTCCGGCTCTAGGACTTCCTCTCGATCTTGAGATCGTCTACATCAACCACGAGTTTAACTTGTTAAGCTTTGTCGGTCTTCAATGGTATGTTCTCTACGGATATACATCCGCCCGTTGTTTGTATCTAGTAGATAGATCTTGGTACATAGTTGTTCCCATCGTAGAATTTTTTTTGTTTTCTATGCTGCGAACCCTACACTTTTTACCTTTCCTCCCAGGCAACGGCGCCAGAAAAGAGCTTGATGTCTACACACTTCTATTCTTGTAGACAGTTGTTGGGCCTCCAAGTGCAGAGGTTTGTAGAATAGCAACAAGTTTCCCTTAAGTGGATTACCCAAGGTTTATCGAACTCAGGGAGGAAGTGGTCAGAGTTATCCCTCTCAAGCAACCCTGCAATCAAGATACAATAAGTGTCTTGTGTCCCCAACACACCCAATACACTTGTCAGGTGTATAGGTGCACTAGTTCGGCGAAGAGATAGTGAAATACAAGTGGTAACATTGCCAGAAAAGAGCTTCTGACTTGTTGTTAACGTGGGGTAACGGTGCCAGAAAATAGCTGATGGCCTGGAGGAATAGACTAAAGGCAAACTAAAGGAAGCAAGCAAACATGCAACAGATCTAGTAGCAAATGGTGTTTCAATGTTTAGAAACAAGGCCTAGGAATCATACTTTCACTAGTGAACACTCTCTCATATAAATATCCTCTCTTCATGATAGTACTCTTAACTACTCTCCTGTTGGACACTCTAATCATTGGTAGGGCTATAACAGCACACCTCAAAGTCTGCCTTCCCCAATCTAGATAATCCCACACTGTCACCTTGAGCACTAGATGGATCCAACAAACACCACAAATTCATAGAGACATCCAACTCCAAATATACATAACAAATATTCAATCTAGCCGAAGTGCCACACACGGTATGCACGCTGTCACTTTCACACACGTGGGGAAAAGCATAGATCTATTAAAGCATAAAAAGTATTTATGTAGACTCAAACCTAAGTGCCACCGTGGCGTGCACGCTGTCACTTCCACACACATGGGGAGAGCAGAGATCTATTGAAGCACCTGAGTAGCAAGGTAGATCTACTTTATTACAAAGCTCATGATCACAATATGACCATGCATAGAGAGAGAGAGATGAGCACATAGCTACCGGTAGAGTCCTTAGGCTCGAGGAATAACTACTCCCTCGTCATCATGGGAATCAACAATGGTGATGAAGATGATGATGGAGATAGATGGAGATGGATCCGGGGGCACTTCCCTATCCCGGCAAGGTGCCGGAACAGATACTTTCTGTCCCCCTAATCTCCCCTTTGGTGGCGGCGGCACTATAGAGGTTTTCGTGGAATTCTTCTGTATTGGCTAGGGTTTTCTCATCGGGGGGCTCTTATAGGCGCATGAATCAAGGTCGGTGGGGGTCCAAGGGGCCCACACCCCCTCCAGGCGCGCCCAGGGCTTGCCCACGCCTAGGGGGTGTTTGGCCACCCTGTGGCCCCCTCCGGCTCTGCTTCGTGGTTCCGTGTTGCTTCGGGAAAATAATAACTTTGGCTTTTGTCCCGTCCAATTCCGATAATCTGATTTTCTGCCTTTCTAGAACCAAAAACAGAAGAAAACAGGCAACTAGCACTGTGGCAACTTGTGAATAGGTTAGTTCAGAAAAGATATAAAAACACCTCAAAGTGTAGACAAAGCAAAGCAAAGTAGATACAAAACAAGCATGGAGCATCAAAAATTATAGATATGTTTCCGACGTATCATTTTTCCAGAAAGAGTTCTGCTCCGCCGCCACCATCAGAAACCAAGATTCGGATCCAAAAACTCCATTCTGGCACCCTACCGGGAAGGGGAATTTGGAGAGGATCATCGCCATCGTCATCTCCAACGCCTCTCCATCAACCATCCATGTTTCCCCCATCCATGAGTGAGTAATCCCCCGCTGTAGGCTATGGGGATGTTAGGGATTGGATGAGTTCTTTCTTGTAATCGAATAAGATTGTTAGGGCATAGTGCCTAGTATCTCTATTAGTGCTATTTGACTTTGTTGCAACTTGTCATGCTTAATGCTTGTCACTAGGGCCCGAGTGCCATGATCTCAGATCTGAACTTATTATTGAATCATTATGATAGTATTGTTTGTGATCTTATCTGCAAGTTGTGTACATATATCATTGTCCGGATCAAAAGGCCCCGAAGTGACAATAATCGGGACAACCGGAGGGGATGGCTATGATGTGAGGATCACATGTGTTCACGGAGTGTTAATGCTTTGTTCCGGTGCTCTATTAAAAGGAGAACCTTAATTGCCAGTAGTTCCCTAGAGGCCCCGCTGCCACGGCTGGCTGGACAGAAGATGTTATGCAAGTTCTCATTGCGAGCATGTATGACTATATATGAAGAACATGCCTAGGATTGTTTAGTACTTGGATGCTTGTTAATATTTATCTGCAATGCCCTAGATCTTGATGTTACATGTTTAGACTCGTCCATGCAACGCTCGTCCATCCATCCCTATGCCTATCGCACTCGAATCCCACTGTTTACTTTTACTATTACTATTGCTCCTATTTTACTGCTACTATTGCCTTGCTGTTGCTACTACCAAACTTTTGCTACTTATAAACTTCTGTGAGCAAGACAAATTTTCCAGGTGCAGCTGAATTAAAAACTTAGTTGTTAAGGCTTGCAAGTATTCTTTGGCTCCCCTTGTGTCAAATCAAAAAATTGGGTAATACTACCCGCGCAGAATGTTGCGATACCCTATACTTGTGGGTCATCACTCCTTTGGGAAAACATAGGTTTTTCAGGTTCAGAAAATGGAAAGTCAAGATTTCTCCAAATGACCACGAAATCTCTAGTTGGAGAAGTCACTTGCGATGCCGAGAGGGAGATACGTGTCGTGTTTGGTCTCAATCCATGAAGTGGTTCCATGTTCTGGGAGCAAGGAGGGAATCTAGGGTTGGAAGCCATGTTAACTCACACTCGATAGACCTCCTTGTGGTGGCTTGTGTGCCAAAGGACCTGGTATGCCTTACTTATGATTTTATGAGGGCAGTGGGTCACATGCAAGGGTTCCACGAGCTGTCTTCACATTTTTTTAGATTTTTTTAAGATTTTGTTTGGTGCTACCCAAAAACGGCTAAACCCGCCGGCGGCCGTGGCACGGCAACGGTCAGTGCAATCTTGTACCCAACCATGCATCCAGCCTAGGTACCCCATGGGGCACCCCCAAACCATTTTCCCTGAAAATTGAGAGTGTATTATAGGGTAGCTACAGTTAGAAACCGTATTTAGCGGGCCTTAACTCAAATAATACAGTATATACTTGCACAATGCGACAAATATCCACCTCTTGGAAATGTCCATGCACCATGGTGTAGCATGGGTGAAAATTGCCTCGGGACCCTGGGCGCACCCTAATCTTCACCCCCTTTGGGAAAAAAACCGGTTTTTCGGGTTCAGAAAATGGAAAGTCAAGATTTCTCCAAATGACTACGAAATCTCTAGTTGGATAAGTCGCTTGTGATGCTGGGAGGGAGCTAGGTGTTGGGTTTGGGCTCAATCCATTGAGTGGTTCCATGTTCTGGGTAGCAAGGGGGGAATCTAGGGTTGGAAGACATGTTAAATCATACTCGATATACATCTTGGTGGAGCCTTGGGTGCCAAAGGACCTAGTATGCCTTGCTTATGATTTTATGAGGGAAGTGGGTCACATGCAAGGCTCTAGGAGCTGTTTTCACATTTTTTAGATTTTTTAGATTTTGTTTGGTGCTACCCAAAAAAGGCGAAATCCGGCGGCAGCCAAGACAAGGCAACGGTCAGTGCAATCTTGGACCCAGGCATGCATCCAGCCTAGGTACCCCATGGGGCACCCCAAACCATTTCCCTGAAAATTGAGTGTATTGTAGGGTAGCTATAGTTTTAAACCGCGTTTAGCGGGCCATAAATCAAAAAAAAAATAGTATATGCTTGCACAATAAGACAAATACCCACCTCCCGGAAATGGCCATGCACCATGGTGTAGCATGCGTGAAAATTGCCTCGGGTCCCTGGGCGCACCCTAATCTTGCACCTCCTTTGGGAAAACACCGGTTTCAGTTTATAAAATGGAAAGTCAAGATTTTTCCAAATGACCACGAAATATCTAGTTGGACAAGTCACTTGCGATGCCGAGAGGTAGCTAGGTGCCAGTTTAGGCTCAATCCATGGAGTGGTTCCATGTTCTGGGCAGCGAGGAGGAGGGGAATCTAGGGTTGGAAACAATGTTAAATCACACTCGATCGACATGCTGGTGGTTCCTTAGGGGCCAAAGGACTTGGTATGCCTTGCTTATGATTTTATGAGGGAAGTGGGTCACATGCAAGGGCTCTAGAAGCTGTTTCACATTTTTAAATTTTTTTTTAGATTTTGTTTGGTGCTGCCCAAGAAAAGAGAAAAACCCGCCGGAGGCCGCGACAACGCAACAGATAGTGCAATATTTGACCCAGGCATACATCCAGCCCAGGAACCCCATGGGGCACCCCAAACCATTTTCCCTGAAAATTGAGAGTGTATTATAGTCTACCGATAGTTAGAAACCGTATTTTCCAGGACATAACTTAAAAAAATAAAGTATATGCTTGCACCACAAGATAAATACCCACATCCCAAGAAGGGCATGCACCATGGTGTAGCATGCCTGAAAATTGCCTCGGGCCCCTAGGCGCGCCCTAATCTTGCACATCCTTTGGGAAAACACCGTTTTTTCGTATTCAGAAAATGGGAAGTCAAGATGTCTCCAAATGACCACGAATTCTCTAGTTGGCGAAGTCATTTGTGATGCCGATAAGGAGCTAGGTGCCAGGTTTGGTCTCAATCCATGGAGTGGTTCCATGTTCTGGGCAGCGAGGGGGGGGGGGGAATCTAGGGTTGGAGGCCAAGTTAACTCACACTCGATAGACATCCTGGTGGTTCCTTGGGAGCCAAAGGACCTGATATTCCTTGCTTATGAGTTTATGAGGGCAGTGGGTCACATGCAAGGGCTCTAGGAGCTATTTTTCACATTTTTTTTAGATTTTATTTGGTGCTGCCACAAAAACGGCGATACCCGTCGGCGGTCGCGGCAACGCAACGGTCGGTGCAATCTTGGACCCAGGCATGCATCCATCCTAGGTACCCCATGGAGCATCCCAAACCATTTTCCTAGAAAATTGAGAGTGTCTTATAGGGTACCTATAGTTCAAAACCGCATTTACCGGGCCTAAACTAGAAAAAAATATAGTATATGCTTGCACCACGAGATAAATACCCACCTCTCGGTAATATCCATGCACCATGGTGTAGCTTGCGTGAAAATTTCCTCGGGCCCCTGGGCGCGCCCTAATCTTGCACCTCATTTGGAAAAACACCGGTTTTTCGGGTTCAGAAAATGGAAAGTCAAGATGTCTCCAAATGACCATGAAATCTCTAGTTGGAGAAGTCTCTTGCGATGCCGAGAAGGAGCTAGGTGCCGGGTTTGGGCTCAATCCATGGAGTGGTTCCATGTTCTGGGCAGCGGGGGGGGGGATCTAGGGTTGGAAGCCAAGTTAACTCACACTAGATAGACATCCTAGTGGTGCCTTGTAGCCAAAGTACCTGGTATGCCTTGCTTATGATTTTATGAGGGCAGTGGGTCACATGCAAGGGCTCTAGGAGCTATTTTCACATTTTTTAGTTTTTTTTATATTTTGTTTGGTGCTGCCCAAAAAACGGCGAAACCCACCGGTGGCAGCCGCAATGCAACGGTCGGTGCAAACTTGGACCCAGGCATACATCCAGCCTAGGTACTCCATGGGGAAACCCAAACTATTTTTCCCTGAAAATGACAGTGTCTTATATGGTACCTACAGTTAGAAACCGCATTTAGCGGGCCGTAACTCAAAAAATACAGTATATGCTTACACCATGAGATAAATACCCACCTCCCGGGAATGGCCATGCACCATGGTGTAGAATGCGTGAAAATTTCCTCGGGCCCCTGGGTGCGCTCTAATCTTGTAGCTCCTTTGGTAAAACACCGGTTTTTCGGGTTCAGAAAATGGAAAGTCAAGATTTCTCCAATTGACCACGAAATCTCTAGTTGGAGAATACAGAGGGAGCTAGGTGCCTGGTTTAGGCTCAATCCATGGAGTGGTTCCATGTTCTAGGAAGCGATGGGGGAATCTAGGATTGGAAGCCATGTTAACTTAGTTTTTCTCTGTATGGTAGTCATGAATACTCATAAAAGCCCTTACTATAGCTCACCCAGAAACTAGCACGACCTGATTGGTCAAACAGTTGTCACGCGGATCGTGCCCGCTAACCATTGATCCTTTTTTATCTAACATCCAAATGAAATTGTTACAGTACCAACATCCCAATATTATAGCACAACATGGTAGTTACAACTATCACAATGCAGGACATGGCATTTATATATAATAACAATAGTAACAACAGAACATTACTCGTCATCGGTGGCGGTGGAGACGGTGTCCTTCGATGACTCGTCGACAACTCCCTCCTCATATATACGCACCCTATACTCATCAGAGTCCTCCTCCTCGTAGTCCCACGGGTCGACGTCACTCTCATCTCCTTCTGCCTCCAACTGATCCATGAATGCCTCCTTGTTTCCCGAGTCGGAGTCGTCCTCATAGATGGCTCCTATATTCCTCCTGGCTTTCTTCATGGTGGTCTTGCAGGCCCTCCTCCAGCGCTTCTCCATATTAGATGCTGATTGGTTCTCCTCCGTCTCTACCGGTGCACCGCGCTTCTCGGGTGTGGTGGGTACGACAAGCTTCAATGATGTTGTGTCCTCGAGCGCCTATGTTGATGGATCCAGGCGCGGTTGGACACGTCGTGGTGCCTCATATGGCTGTCAGCGGGCATGAATGATGCCGCGACGAGCGGGTGACGTACGACGGTCAGCCACCGGCAAGGATATGCCACTGCCATGGCATAGTTCCATCCTGTGCGAGGAAGTTGTTCATAAATGTGCGATGGCGGGTAAGCAGAGTTGGGTGCCGTTCCTATACGGGGCGCGCTAGCATCTCGAAGTCGAGTCACATAAAAATTGTACTATATCGCAAAATATCTATGTATTGGGAGTGTTATCATGTAACAAATCCCAAAATGCGCATTGTGGCAGCATCGGGAAGTGTCCAGTGCGTGCCTGTCGATGTGGAGTTCAACGTTTCAGCATGTTGTGTTAGTGCAGCAGTTGCATGCGTCATGCCAACACCTTGAACATGTGAGGAGTATCTCATAGTCTAAGCACGCACGCACGCACGCTGGACATGCAGCCCACAATTACTTCCTCCCTCGTAGTCCCACCCGGCCCCTTTATCCATGTGATATTAGGCGGCACGCGCCGAAGCCCCCATTGAACCATCCATCTCATTAAAGCTAGTCCAATCAAGTCCCATCGTGTGGATTATGGGCTTTTATTCCCTGGTTCTGCCAGTAACGCATCTTTGAAAATGAAGCAACATAAGCCATCGACAAACATGTAGGGGTTCATAGCATGGAAAACAAAAAATTTCTACCGCATTAACACATACAAGCCAAGATCTATCTACTAGATTGTAGCAACGAGTCGATAGAGAACTCACCCTCGAAGATTCCAAAGCGGTTAATGAGATCAGATTCTCGTGGGTGATGTAGTCATTCACTTCGGGCGCCACGTTTGGGCAGCGCTCCCATAGTAAGTAACACATTCGGTACTCAATGAAGAACTTCCTCTCCCTTGTTCCAGCAGGCAGCGAAGGTTGTAGATCTCTCCTTGCAATTCCGGCAGCACGACGGTGTGGTGTCGGATTTTAGATGGGAAATCCCGCAGGGATTCTCCTAAGCCAGAGTGGGTATGGTGGAGTAGAAGAGAGGCCTTGGCAATATAGGGTTTAGAGGTCCAAGGGAGGGTGGTGGCCGGTGGCTAGGGGCTACGGTTTGCCCTAGTCAGCGACTTGGAGGATCCCTTGGCGGCGACTTGAGGTGGTGGCGCCTTAGCTAGGGTTTTTTGTGAGGGGTAGGGGGCGCCCTACCCCTCCTTTTATAGGTGGGGAGGTGACAAGGGAGGGGAATCCTCCCCCAACTTCACCTTGTGTGGCCGGCGGCAAGGAGAGGGAGGAATCCTCCCATAGGTAGGATTCCTTCCCTCCCTCCACTAGGCAATCAATGTTGGCGTTTGACTTTCAAACTAGAATTTGATTTCTCACTTCCAATTTCCCAGCCAAGTGACCTAGGACATGATGCAACCATTCCACTTTGTCATGACACATCCATGTACCCTTCTCACTCCGGATCGGTGGACCTTCTAAACCCTTCTAGAACATTTTGGTGAAAACACCAAAACCATTCGCAAACTCCGAAATTGGACTTTCCTTATATGAATCTTATTATCCGGACCATTCCGGATCTCCTCGTGATGTCCTAGATCCAATCAGAGACTCCGAAAAACATTCATTCTTCATACTCATCTTCCATATCTACTAAACAACATCGAATCCTTAAGTGTGTCTCCCTACGGTTCGTGAATTATGCAGACATGATCGAGACTCTTCTCCGATTAATAAACAATAGTGGAATATGGAAATTCATATGGCTCCCACATATTTCTACTATTACTTCGTGATCGAATGAAACATTTACATATGATACCAATTTCCCTTTTTCTCGCGATACTTTACTTATCCGAGGTCTGATCGTCGGTATCTCTTCATACCTAGTTCAACCGTGTTACCGATAAGTATGTTGGAGATATGCCCAAGAGGCAATAATCAAAGTATTTATTATTATATCTTTGTGTTTATGATAAATTTTTAATTCATGCTATAACTGTATTAACCGGAAACATTAATACTTGTGTGATTTGTAAGTTTGTGAGAGTCCCTAGTAAAGCCTCTTTGTAATACTAGCTTGTTGGTTAATAGATGATCATGGTTTCCTGATCATGAACATTGAGATCTTATTAACAACAAAATCATATCATTAGGGTAATGGTGTGATGGACATACTCCTATAATTAAGCGTATAATAAAAATCAAGTCATTTCATTAGTTCATTTGCTATAAGCTTTCAAATACATAGTAACCTAAATCCTTCAACCATGAGATCATGTTATTCACCATCACCAGATGGATGCTTTGATGACATTAAACACCACTTTGTAACTGGGTGGTTATAAAGGTGGCATTGAGTGTTTGGAAAGTATGTGTTGAGGCACATGGATCAAGAGTGGGATTTGTCCATCCATATGACAGATAGATATACTCTGGGCCCTCTCGGTGGAATGTCATCAAATTAGCTTGCAAACATGTGACTGGCTCACAAGGGATCACATATCATAGGAATGAGTAAATAGTACTTATCGGTAACGAGGTTGAAAATCCCACTCTTGATCCATGTGCGTCAAAACATACTTTTCGAACAATCAATTCCACCTTTTATCCACCCAGTTATGAAGTGGTGTTTGATGTCATCAAAGCATCCATCTGGTAATGGTGATTAACATGATCTCATGGTCAAAGGATTTAGGTTACTATGTATCTGAAAGCTTATACCAAATGAACTATTGAAATGACTTGATCTTTATACTACGCTTAACTATAGGAGTGTGTCCATCACACCATTATCCTAATTATATGATGTTGTTGTTAATAACATCTCAATCTTCATTATTAGGAAACCATGATCATCTATTAACCAACAAGCTAGTATTACAAAGAGGCTTTACTAGGGACTCTAACAAGTTTACAAATCACACAAGTATTAATGTTTCCGGTTAGTACAAATATAGCATGAATGTAAACATTTATCATAAACACAAAGATATAATAATAACTATTTTTATTATTGCCTCTTGAGCATATCTCCAACAGTCTCCCACTTGCACTGGAGTCAATAATCTAGATTACATGGTAATATACCGAACACAAATGGCCATTTGGTACTGGTCATGTTTTTCCCTCGGCAGTGGTTTAGTCAACGAATCCGCCACATTCAGATCTATATGTACTTTGCAAATCTTTATGTCACCATCTTGGACATGCTCTCGAATAGCGTGAAAACGCAGCTTGATATGCTTTAGCTTCTTGTGTGACCTTAGCTCTTGCGCATTGGCTATGGCACCCATGTTATCACAGTAGATATCCATTGGTGATGGCGGCTCAGATCACTGTAGAGCTTCGTTGGGAAATCCCAAGAGGAAGGTATGATGAGCACAGTAGTAAGTCTTCCCTCAGTAAGAAACCAAGGTTATCAAACCAGTAGGAGGAAGGAAATGACTCAAAGGTGTTGCTAGAAACTTGGAAACCTGCACAACACAAACTCAATACTTTGCCCCAACGAAAAGTGAGGTTGTCAATCTCACCGGTTTGCTGAAAACAAAGGATTAACTGTATGGTGTGGAAGGTAATGGTGGCTTGCATAAAGTAAATAGTAACAGTGGAAGATTTATCAATGGTAAAGATTAGACCGGGGTCCACAGTTCAATAGAGGTGTTCTCCTTAAGATAAACAACATAACATACTGGGTAAACAAATTACAGCGGGGCAATTGACAGGACTGAGCAAGGCAAAATAATGCAATACTACACATTCATGATCCTATGAGATTCGATTGGGTATTACAACAATATACATAGAACGCCATCCAACTGCATCTATGACTAGTAATCCACCATCAGGTTATAATCCGAACCCCCTCCAGTATTAAGTTGCAAGCAACGGATAACTGCTTTAAGCGAAGTGTAAAGTAAACAATACAATTGTTCCATGAAAAAAAGATTGTTGTTTTCTCCCTAGTAGCAACAGAACATCTACAACCTTAGAGATTTCTGTCACTTCCCCAGATTTAATAGAGGCATGAACCCACTATCGAGCATAAATACCCCCTATTGGAGTCACCAGCATCTACTTGGCCAAGATAGCTGCAAGATCTCAAACAAAACAGACATGATAGAATCAATAATATAAAAACCATTAATCAATCTGACATAGTAATCTCAATATCCATCGTATTCCCGCAAACACAACATGCATGATTACAAATAGATGATCTTGATCATGAACGGAGCTCTCAAGATCTAAACATGGTAGCACAGAGGAGGAGAAACAACCATCTAGCTACTGTATGGACCCATAGTCCAATGTGGAACTACTCACACATCATACCAGAGGCTGGCATGGTGATGAAGAAGGCCTCCGGGATGATATCTCCCTTCCGGCAGGGTGCCAGAAGAGCTTTAGATTCCCCCGATCTAGGGATGATGATGGCAGCGGCTACAGACTGTATCATGGAGATCTGATCGGGTACTTAGGGTTTAGGTATCAGGGGATTCTTATAGGCGAAGGGGGAGACCGAGGGGGTGCCCGAGGCGGCCGCACCCCCTAGGCACGGTCCAGGCCGGGCCATGCGGCTAGGGGGTGTTGGCCCATCGTGTCCCTCCTCCGTCTCATCTTCTGGCTCCGTGTTCCCCTCGGTGAAATATTGACTTTGGCTTTTGTCCCGTCCAATTCCGATAATATTCATTTTCTTGCTTTTCTAGAACCAAAAACAACAGTAAACATGAAACTGGCACTCTGGCATCTTGTTAATAGGTTAGTGCTAGAAAGCATATAAAAATACCTCAAAGTGTAGACAAAGCAAAGCAAAGTGGATAGTAAACAAGCATGGAGCATCAAAAATTATAGATACGTTTATGACGTATCAAGCATCCCCAAGCTTAACTCCTGCTCGTCCCCGAGTAGGAAAGTGATAAAACAGAGTAATTTTTGAGGTGACATGCACCGTCACAATCAAGATCAAACCATTTGCAAGCATTGAAAGCTGAGATCAAAGTATTCTAAACATGAGCATGAAAAAAGAAGTTATAACAATAATACAAAGAAACTATGTTGCAACATGAAAGGATACAAACAAAGATTCATGAATAAAAATGCATTGAAAGACGTTTGTTTGTTTCACATATAGAAACATAGCATAGTGGAATTCAGCTTGTCCCTCATGGAGTAGAAAAACATAAATGCACAGGACACCTTCAAAGTTCATAAGGGAGACTAGATACAAATAGTTGAAGAACAAGCAATATCAACAATATGAATCAATCAATAAGTTTTGGGACAATGCACATGGAACTAAGAACGGAAACTATGCTCTCTTAATTGGTTCCTAAGGATAGAAGGTGGAGACTCAATATAAAAGTGGAAGAAAGGCCCTTCAAAGGGAAGCAGGGATTTCAAGTATCATAAAGAGCTTCCAAAAATTATGGTACTTGTTAGCTTTCAGCTCTCATTTCCTGTATCATAAGCATCTTGAAGTGATTACGGTTAAAGTGAACAAACATGGAGTATATGCTTGACAAAGTATAAGTTGGCAATCTCATGGCCCTTGAGTATGAGGGCTGCTCCTCATGCTACTCAACTTTAGTCACCAGTAAGTTCTTGTCATAGTAAGTACATGTGTATCATAGAGAACCGTCAACGGGGTACCCCTTGCCCAATGACACAGGAGCTATCCCATATCAAAATGACAAGGCAAGCAGACAATGAGCATCTCAGCAATCTTCTTATTTACCATGGGAAAATGGTGCTTTTTTCTCTCTTTCTTCTTTTCTCATCTCTTTTTTCCCTTTTTCTCAATCTCTTTTTCTGTCTCTTTTTTTATAAGAAGAATGCTTCATAGATTGCTCACTATGGTGATGCTGCAAGTTTCCACCATGATTAGGCATGGCTTAGGCTAGCGGCCCAGGCGTTTCTCTAACACACATACATAACTCCATGGATTTACAAGATCCCCTTTCATTTCACATCGACGACATCCATAAACAAAAGAGCATGATATCAACCGGGTAGATATTTACAAGTGTTGAAAGCGTTCCTCGTGATAGCATGGTTCTACTAATCCCAACTTATAAGTGCAAGCATATACAACATAGATGACACAATGGTTCAAGTTTATTAGAGGCAAGAAAATAAAGTGTGCCATTGTCACATCCCAAATTTTAGATTTGGTCTTGCATATCATTTATATCATTGCATCATGCTTTTCCATGCAAAACCGTCGAGTGAAAAGGTTCGGCGAAACGCCATTTGCAAAACCCTATTCTATTTTGCTACGAGGTTCCTGCGGGAAGCTTTAGTAGGACTAGCGTGGACCACCCTAGTAGAATAGTGTTTTCGCTCAAACCTTGACGCTAGATTGTTCCCCTCGACTATACGAACCCGTAGGCCCAAGAATCGCTCAAATCGGAGCTCGTACGGAAAAGTTGTCGCCGTTTTAGTGACTCGCCGGAAAACGGTCCGAAATTCCAGACCGATTTATGAGTCCGAAACTAACTCCGGACCGTTTCAGTTTAGGATTCCGCGAGAGGGCCCACTTAAAGGGCAGCCCCGCTGCCTCGGGAACCGCCCCCGCCTCGATCGCTGTGCCCGACACCGCCGCCATCGCCCCGCCTCCTCGCGATCGCCCGCGCCGCCGCCAGGCTCCGCCGCCGCCGGCCGCCTAGTCGCCAACCCCGCCTCCCAGGTTCGCCGCACGCCCTCTCTCTCATCTCTCTCTCTTTCCGCCGCCCATACCTCGCCATCCCCGCCGCCTCGGCCACTGCGCCACCCCGCACCACCGCCGCCATCGCACGCCACCGCGGCCAGCCGCCGCCATCGCCGCCTCCACCCGCGTGCTGGGCTGCAGCCGCACCCGCGCCCCAAGCCTCCTCCACCCGCCTGCGCCGCCATCTGCCTCGCCGCCGCCGCTGCTGCCGCCGCGCGCGCTTGCGCTGCGCGCCTGCTGCTGCCTCGCGCGCGCCCTGCCGCGCGATGCTGCGCGCCGCTGCCGCTGCAAGCCGCCGCTCGCTGCGCGCGCACTCGCTTAGCCGCTGCGCTGCTGCGCCGCCTCGCTGCGAACGCCGCACGCGCCGCACGCCGCTCGCTACCGCATGCGCTACTGCGCCTACGCGTGCACACACACGCACGCACGCCCGCTCTTACGCGCGCCGTCTTGCGCCGTCGCGATGACCACTATAACCGTGCACTGATCGTCTCCCTCTTCCGCAGGAAACTGTTGTCGCCGGAACCGATCGCCGCACCGTCCGGAACCCGTTCGGAGTCCGTTTCGTCCTTGTTTCCGGTAAGACTGCAGCCACCGTCAGATTTCAGATCAGCGGTTTAGATCGTTCATTGACCGGTCAGTCTCAGGTATTGACTAGTCAGACGCCCAGTCAGCGCCCAGTCAGCAGACGCTTTGACCAGTCAACAGACACAATTGACTGGTCAATTTCGTTAATCCTTTTAGTTGACAGATTTCGGTAGAAACTTGTAAATTGCGTAGAAATTAAACCGCTTGGCCAAAAATTGCAAATAAAATATGTGTAGATTCAGTGAGTCGTGTAGAATCTCACTGTACCTTGGGTTCAGGCTTTTGCAGCAAGGTTTAGTACAGTTTAATCAAACTAGTTAGTGGCCTTTTCGGAGTAATAAATTCGTAGAAAAAGATCTGTAGCTCCAAAAATCGCGTATGATATGTCCCTGGATTCAGTGGAACGAGGGGAATCTCATCGTGGATTAAAAAGATAGGCTTACAGTAAAAACTTCTGCAGAAACTGTCTAGTGGCTTTCTGCAGTGTTTTAATTACACGGGGAGTTTTATAATTCCTTTTTGAGTAATTCCAGTTGGTACTGTTTCTAATCAGCGATGCCTATGAGGTAGAATTTTCCCAAGATTTTACAAATAGTATACTACCGGTAGTGAATTATTTAAGTTCTAGCTCTAGTTTTGAGCACTACTTTTACTTAATAGTTTTCCTAGCGCTAAAACTATTTTCCATGCATGCAATCAGTAGTGCTATGGGATAGGATGTTGTGGTGCAGCTGTAGCACCAATTCACTTGTCGCTCTTGCATTCATGCATCATATTTGTTTCATATGCTTGTGGATTGTTTGTTTATGAATGCAATTGTATCATGTAGATTGTGACGAGTGCAACGCTTGCTCGTGTGTGGATTGTTCTTCCGACCGCTACAACCAAGGCAAGTAGATGCTACTTTGTTCATGATATCGTCCTACTATTTTTAATGCATTGTCGTGTATTTTGTAGATGCATGTGTAGGATGATACTATCGCTATGCTATGTCCTATTATGTGGTAGGGCTTTCCTTGTAGATGAACCACCGTTGGTAGATGTGCTTAGCCATGCTATGTTGAACGAGGGCTGGGTTACATCACTGAAAGTTGTTTCTAAATGAGTTGTTTTGCAAAAACTAAAACAACTTAATCAATGAATCCCCTGGGTGTGATGGTATTGATAATTTTTGGTGGTTTCATTGCGGAAAGGCACCTAGGTATCAAGAGAGAATGATTGGCTTCTTTATTGTGTAGCTTATGTGTACAACCATGTGCCAATAATGGAATGGGCGGTTGGTTGGACTTAGTAGGTTGTGGTGACCCGAACCCACGTATCCAGAGATGTAGAATTTTGGTAGGTTGGACCGGTGCGCGTCGGGATTGGGGAGCTACTTCCCGAACGGTCTCAACTTGGACTTCTCTCTATCACCACTCAAAATGAGAGTGATGGTATGAGCTGGGCTGGCCAAGTCACATGGGTAAAGTGTACTAACCTCTGCAGGGTGTATAATCTAATCGATTAGCCGTGTCCCTGGTTACGGACAACTGAGTTGCTTGATATTGATTCCTTGACATGTTTCTCGCTCATTCTAATTTCATAATTGTTTTAACATTGTTGGGTTAACTTAATTGGGATCTTTTCAAAGAAAATCAAAAACTGTTTATGAAAGTAGGACAAAGGTATTTGCAAATGCAAGCCAGACACAGCTCCAATTGCCAAATATGCATGTAGATGTTAGAACTATTGTCTCCTTTACTAGATCTACTTGCCATACATTCCATGTATTGACCCTTCGGGGCTGCTACGTTTCATGTTGCAGGTTATTCCGATTCTGAGTAATCGATATAGGCCACAGTACTCCACTCGGCACTTGTTCACTTGTGGGCAATTTGAAGAATGGAGGATTTACTTTGTTTATGTTGCTACCTGAACAATTTGAGATAGCTTTGGGCTAAGCTTTTATTGTAATAATGGTACTCTGGATCTTCGTTATCTATGATACACGGTTATTTTGCTATGTTATTCATCTTACTCTATTGCGGGCTAATGTACCGATCCAGGGATTGGCATGTCACATAGAGGCCACGGTCTTTTCAGAACCGGGGTGTTACAGCCATCAAGTTTGTGAGAGCTTTAATCACTAACTTTCACATAACACGTTTAATTTGGAAGATAGACAAAACAAGAATATAATTGGAATGGTGTAAAAAACCCTGCATAGGAATTTATAGTGGACACTTTGGAATAACTTGGTTTCTTGGGAGTTGGATGCATGAGTAGAGCTTACTCAATACAAGTGGAGGCTAGCAAAAGACTGGGAGCGACCAACTAAGAGACGGTGCCCTCACTCGACTATAAATAGAGACCACCCCCGCACGATTTCTTCACACCATCTCACTCCCCTCTCCTCACTGATCGTGCCACACCGTTCTCAGAGCAATACAAGCACCACCCCGCCAGAATTTCACCGGAGCCTGCCGCCTCTAGAGAAGAAGGGAGCCAGCGATTGGAGCCGCCCCAGGAGAAGCCACCGGTACCAGGAGATTCGCCGTCGTCGACTTCGTCATTCGCCCGCCTCGCCGACCCTCGCCAGTACCCCGGTGAGCCCCCAGCACCCCTCACTGGCCGTGCTAGGTTTCGTTCTCGCCGGAGTTGTCTCGCGTCGATGATGACTCCTAGCCGTTGGATTAGAACTAGATCGAACGATCCACGTTGCCTCATACCGCTTCGCCCAGCCCCGTGTCACTGACGAGTGGGGACACCCACTTAAGCAGCCCGCGGGAGCACTGCGCTTAGCAGGCCGGCACAGTAACTTTTCCCGCGCAGCCCAGTTATTCAAATTAAACCCTTTTCTATTTCAATTCAAACACACTTCTGTACCCAACTTCAAAAATCAACCCAGATCGATTCAGTGCACCAAATTTAATGAAACCAATTTTGTTGGAGAGGTCTGTGAATGCTGAATCCAAGCCCATTGGATTCAAGTCATTTGGATCTATAGATCACCCATGGTAAAAATAACAAGGCAGAAGCTTTTCTGCATTCAAACATTTTTCAAATTTAAACCAAAATAGCTTTTGAGTTGATTCCAACTCTCAAAAATCACATTTAACCATACCTTTCAGAATATATAAAAAGCTATATATAGGTTTACTTGCAGAAATAATGTTCAAGTAATAAAAGAATGCTACATAAGCATTTCTAGCCACTTTAATTAATTAAAATAAAAGGGTGAAACCTTATTGAATTGTGACACCACTTTAAATCACATTCCCATGGACTACAATATGTGGTGATGACATGTGTCAACATGATCCCATGTTTGGTTTGGAGAATATTAAATCTTAAGTAGTTTTTCAATGAGTAGAAATTACTTTTCTAAAAATAAAAGGAATTAAATCAAGCCTTAACCTTGTAAGGTTAGAGATGATGCTAGATCATCCATAGGACCCTTGTGTGTGATGATTGCAAGTAATTAAGTATTGTTTGGTGATTGTGTACCTCGTATTTATTCATAGACGCTAGTACCGACCAAGGATACAAACAGGAAGGAGGATACTACGAAGAAGAAGCCGAGGAGAACTTCAACCACTGCTCTGCACAAGGCAAGCTTATACTGATATTGATGCAAGCTGATACTATACCTATGCAAGCTAACCCTTGCAAGATACCCTACTGATGCAACAAACCCATACTTGTTCTATGACTACTATATGCCTTAAGCATATGTGATCACACCCACTTGATAAACCAATCCTAGTTTTACTTACAAGCTTCTTACTTTATTTCTTTATCAAAGCTTACTGAGAGTTTACTTAAGTGACTTATAGATACTAGAAAGATATTTGAAGGTTGCATAAAGAGAATAAAATTTGGCCTAAGTTAGAAACCTTGACATCAGCCTGAGACATAAGGTTATACTTAGTTGAAACTCCACTAGTTACCACCCCTCATCAGTACTACCCCCACCTGTAGATGCTAGTGCTAAGCATAAAACATGATCAACTATTATATGGGAATACTTGGTGGAAAAATGGTTATGAAAACCTTGGAATGATGGATCATTCTATTGAAATGTTTTGGACATGTGTTTCCAAACACTTGATGATTTTGGTGATGAAATGTTGAGGCATCAGCCTTAGCCCTTTATAAAACTGATGGTTGTCTGGATGCGATACCATTCCAATTTTATCGTACAACCACAATACCTGAATATTGGGTAGGGCTTGACTGGAAACTTATATTCCTTAGTATTAGTTCCCTCACGGCCAAGGTCTGGGATGAGGCTACCTTGTGAAGATTGTCCAGTTGTGCAGTACCCAAGATGACAGTTGGTCATGGTTGGGAGGCCAAACTCACAGGAGAGGTGCTTATACTAGGGCGTGTAATGGAAAGGTTAGGATTGATTATCCGCATACTGAGTATGGTGAATTCAGGATTTGTTCCTGACGGATGTATCGAATGTTGTGGTGAAAGTGTACAATCTCTGCAGAGTGTCAAACTATTCGAATAGCCGCGTCCGCGGTTATGGACAGTTGGAGTGGACATACTGTTCCCCCGTCAGACTTTTCAAAATGACCTGTGAAATGAATTAAGATTTTGACTTGACCACAACAGAGTTGTGATATGAAATACAAGTTCCCACTTAGGAATTATAAAATTGTGACTAGCCTTGGAACCTAGTAGAGATAAATCTGGCCTTTGGAAAACAACCCTAGAGCCTAGTGTCCTATTATCCCAAAACCGCCCTTTTCCTGTTAGTATTAGTTTGCGAGTACTTAAAGAGTACTCATGGCTTTGTCCCTGGCTATTCCCATGGCCAGACTATGAAGAGGAGTACCTGGAAGATGGACCCCAGGAAGGTTACGACAACTAGGATCATCTCCCATCGTCAGCATTGCCTGTGACCCCGAAGATGGAGCTTCGCCTACGCTACCGTTATTATTACGTATTCCGCTGCTTGATGTTGTATTAAGAACTGGATCATGAGATCCCTATTTGTGTAAGAACTTATGTATCGTTTGTAATGGATGATGTACTATGGTATCCAATTCTGTTATGTCTCGCAAAAATGGTAATCCTGGGATTGCGATGTATGGCATAACAGGCATCTAGGATTGAAAAATCCGGGTGTTGACAAGTTGGTATCAGAGCCATCCTGACCATAGGAGACCCTAGTTAGACTGGTCGTTTGAACCAAAAACTTAGTTTCAAAACCAAAGAAAACAAATATTTACAAAAACTTATTCTCATCCTTATCTCTTTGATTCTTTCATAAAAATTCATGTTCCTCAAAAACCCTTACAAAATACATAAAATTTTGACACACTTGATCACTCTGCTAATCTACTCATCCTCTATTTTTATAGATGGACGTGAAGTACAACAAGTTTTACCCACTTGGGAATGGAGGAGACCTTATCTTTGAGAGGGATCTGGATCAGCTTTCAGAACTTCTGGAGCGTCCGCACCCCGAGTTCTTCGGAGCTCAGCTCAATGATCAAGGAGGAGAAGATCTGCAGTGGATAATTGTTGCAAGTCTCCAAGGAAAGATTGAACCTCCCACTGCGGAGGGAATTCAGTTTACCTTGAGTTAAAAAAACTGGCTCGATGGACTTGCCAGAGCAATGCAGGAAGCTCTTTCCCGTCTATGTGGGAAGAGCATCAATCAGATCAAGGGTACTCGCTTTGAGTTTTTCCCAAGGCGTGATGCAAATGGACAAACACTGGAAGCCCCATACCACCCCGAGATGAAGACTCAATTGGACCACCTTAGCTTCATGATGTATGATCGTCAGCAGGAGTTGGACAACTACCGTGACTATTGCAACCACAAGTCGGCCATCATCAAGACGAAGGATCAGACCATAGCCATGCTAGCAAAGGATCGCAAGTCTCGCCGCCGTCAGCTCGACAAGAAGGAGCGCATTATTGCCCGTCTTCGCCACTGCATCTCATCTCTGGAGGATACCATCCACGAGAGAGACATGAAGTTGGAGGAAAGGGAGAATGTCGGAGAGGATCTTCCTGGAGACCCTTACTCCTATCTCAACGATGACGATGATTTTCTGGAGGATCAGGCCATGGACTTCTTCACCGATGAGGATGATTTCGCCTTCATCGATGATGATGAAGATGATGAAGCCATAGACTCTGAGGAGTAGTAGCACTGAGCACTAGCGTAGTGAGTAGTAGTTGGTCCCACTATATCATAGATTCCAGAATGGTTCTTGAAAACATCTGTTTTTCCTTGTTGTGGTGTGTGTTGTACTGTGTGAATGAATGAACGAATGAAAAAGCAAGTTGCTAGAAAAATCTGAGTCAAACATTTAAAACTTTTCAAAGACCCAAAACCATAGAAATTTCCCTCTTTTCTCATGATCTATATAAATCTTCAGATGCCACGTGGAGGAAGTGGTTCAGCCCCGGACCCGATGCTGCAGATCCTGCAAATGTTGACTTCTGTCCGCGAAGCTGAATGAGCGGAACGTCAAGCCAACCTAGCCACTCTGCAACAGATAGCCCAGCTAGCCCACAACAACCAAGGCCACGGAAATCAGGACAACCATGGATCTAAGATCAAGAATTTCTAGAATACCAACCCACCCGTTTTCACCAAGTCAGAAGAACCCCTAGACGCTGATGATTGGCTGCAAACCATGGAAAACAACCTAGAAGTCACCGGAGTGGAAGCCAACGAGAAAGTCCTGTTCGCCACCCATTATCTAGCCGGAGATGCCAGGGCATGGTGGAACAGTGTTCGTGCAATGACCAGAGGCCAGATGATGACCTGGGAGGAATTCAAGGTCAAGTTTAGCAGAACCCATGTGCCACCAGGTCTGATCAAGAGAATGAGAGACGAGTTCAGAGAGCTGAAGCAAGGAAGGATGACTGTAGTGGAATACCGTGACAAATTTTTGTCATTAGCTAGGTAGGCCCCGGACGAGATAGACACCGAAGCCAAGAAGAAAGAAAGATTCCTGAATGGTCTGCATGACGAGATGCAGACGGTATTAGTCAATATCCCCTTTGCTGATATTGAAGCCCTTGTCAACTCTGCTATCCAGATGGAGGGAAAGATCAACCAAGCCAATGAGAACCGCAAGCATCGTATGATGCATCAACCAGGAACCCATCAGACCCCAAAGTATCGCCCCGACCCATCTCCAGGATTTGCCCCAAGAACCAACAGACCCCCTATGACCCGTCCGACCTACCCCAACCGTGGAAACCCTAGACCCGGAGGAAATCACAACAACCCCGGCAACTCTAGCAATTTCACCCGTGCCCCACCCAAGTTCAACACCAACAATGTTACTGCCAACACCAACATTGCCCCGAGAACTGGAAGCAATGCTGTGCCTGTAGCAGCCAAGGACAAGTCGCAAGTGACCTGTTATGACTGTGGAAATAAAGGACACTATTCCAACGAGTGCCCCAACAAGAAGAATGCTACAGCCCCTAATGCCAATGCCCCAGCTCAGTAGCAGCGTCGTGTCCAGCCAGGGAGAAGATTTGCCCCAGGGAATTCACTCAACCGCAGTGGCCGTCTTTTTCTCATGCATGCTGAAGAAGCTCAGGAAGCGCAAGACGTCGTGCTGGGTATGTTTTCTGTTAATTCAGTACTTGCAAGAGTGTTGTTTGACTCTGGTGCCTCGCATTCATTTGTCACCAAAGAATTTGCCTGCACTAGTAAAATTCAACCAACCAAACTGAAGCATGTTATGATTGTGCAAATTCCCGGATCAACCACCAAGGCTAGGCAAATTTTCAAAGCCGTCCCTATCCGAATCCATGGCATAGATTTTTATGCTAATCTAATAGTACTCGGAACTAAAGGTTTGGAAGTAGTACTAGGAATGGATTGGATGTCCAAACATAAGGGATTGATTGACTGTGCTAAGAAAGCCATCACCATGACCAGTACCGCCGGAATATCAGTCGAGCATATATCTGAAACCTTACCTCGCCAATTCAAGTGTAACAAGAGTCTAGCCCAACCTACCATTGACCAAGTCCGGATAGTCTATGAATACCCCGATGTATTTCCAGATGTTTTGCCCAGTATGCCCCCAGATCGGGATATCGAGTTTATCATCGAACTAATCCCCGGAACAGGACCCATAGCCCAGAGACCCTATAGTATGAACCCGTCAGAACTAGAAGAACTGAAGAAGCAACTGGATTCCATGTTGGAAATCGGATTGATTCAACCAAGTGCGTCCCCATGGAGATCACCCGTCTTGTTTGTGGACAAGAAGGATGGAGGTAACTGTTTGTGTACGGATTATCGAAAGTTGAATGATGTCACCATCAAGAACAAGTACCCCTTGCCTAAGATAGAAGATTTGTTTGATCAGTTGACCGGTGCCCAGGTGTTTTCTAAGATTGATCTTAGGACTGGCTATCATCAACTCAAGATTCGTGCAGAAGATATTCCAAAGACTGCCTTTACCACCAGATATGGATTGTATGAGTATACAGTCATGTCTTTCGGACTAACCAATGCCCCTGCCTATTTCATGAACCTCATGAATAAGATTTTTATGGACTTCCTAGATAAGTTTGTCATTGTTTTCATCGATGACATTCTGATTTATTCCAAATCAGAAGAACAACATGAGCTACACTTAAGGACCATTTTTGGAACCCTTAGAGAGCATCAGCTGTATGCAAAGTTTAGCAAATGTGAATTCTGGTTACAGGAAGTAGGATTCCTCGGTCACATTGTATCAGCCGGAGGAATTGCCGTTGACCCTGCCAAAGTGAAAGATGTAGAAGATTGGCAAGCCCCAACCACTCAAACCCAAGTTCGTGCTTTTCTCGGATTGGCGGGATATTACCGCAAATTCGTTGAAGGATTCTCGAGTATCGCCAGACCCATGACCCAATTGCTAAAGAAGGACAAGAAGTTAGAATGGACCGACAAATGTGAAGCAAGTTTTCAAGAACTCAAGAGGAGATTGATTTCAGCCCCAATCTTGATCATGTCGGATATCACGAAGCCCTTCGATG
Source organism: Avena sativa (assembly GCA_916181665.1). Lineage (NCBI taxonomy): Eukaryota > Viridiplantae > Streptophyta > Magnoliopsida > Poales > Poaceae > Avena > Avena sativa. The sequence goes on from OV702295.1 coordinate 137,525,995, forward strand.
TGTATTGTGACGCATCCAAGATTGGTCTCGGATGTGTGCTAATGCATGAAGGCAAAGTTATATCTTATCTATCTCGACAATTGAAGCAACATGAGCAAAACTACCCAACCCATGTCCTCGAACTCGCAGCAGTAGTTCTAGCCCTGAAGACATGGAGACATTACCTAATGGGAAACCGTTGTGAGATTTATTCGGATCACAAGAGCCTAAAGTATATATTCACTCAGAAGGAGTTGAATATGAGGCAGAGAAGATGGATTGAGCTAATCAAGGATTACGACCTGGACATTCACTATCACCCTGGTAAAGCCAACGTGGTAGCCGATGCCCTTAGCAGATTGCCGTGCCACTTGAACTCCATGATTTTGAAGGAGCAACCAACTTTGCACAAGGAGATGGAAGATTTTCGAATGGAATTAGTAAGTGAAGGATTTTTGGCTAGCATAGAACTTCAGCCCACTTTGATCAGTCAGATTAAAGAGGCGCAGAAGGGAAATGCCAGTATCGACGGAATCAAGCGTCGTATCGGTACAGGCAAAGTACCCGGATTCACCGAGGACGAAGAAGGAGTTTTGTGGTACCAAGGACGCCTTTGTGTACCAGGAGATTCGGAGTTGAAAGAAGTTATCTTGAAAGAGGCTCATGATACTCTTTATTCTATCCACCCCGGAGGAACTAAGATGTATCAAGATTTGAAAGAGCAATTTTGGTGGCATAAGATGAAGAGAGAAATCGGAAGCTATATCGCCAAGTGTGATATATGTCAGCGAGTCAAGGCAGGACATCAAAGACCCGCTGGATTGTTGAAACCTTTGCAAATTCCGGAATGGAAATGGGATTCTGTAGCAATGGACTTTATCACTGGACTACCTACTTCTAGTAGGGGAAATGACTCTATTTGGGTCATAGTGGACAGATTGTCCAAAGTCGCCCATTTCTTGCCCGTCAAAACCACATATCAGAGTTCGAAGCTAGCGGAGTTGTACATCGCTAGAATCGTCGGTTTGCACGGAGTCCCCAAGAACATAGTATCGGATCGAGGAACTCAGTTTACCTCAAGATTCTGGAAGAAAGTCCAAGAAGGTTTAGGAACCCGCCTAGATTTCAGTACCGCGTATCACCCTCAGACCGATGGACAAACGGAGCGAGTAAATCAAATACTCGAAGATATGCTTAGAGCATGTGTGCTAGAATATGGATCCAAGTGGGAAGACTATCTGCCGGTTGCAGAAGTTTCATACAACAACAGTTATCAAGCCAGTTTGCAAATGGCCCCATTTGAATTTATGTATGGAAGGAAGTGTCGCACCCCTTTGAACTGGTCGGAAGTAGTAGAGAGTCAGATTTTCGGACCCGACATCCTCCGAGAAGCAGAAGAGAAGGTTCACAAGATTCGTGAGCACCTCAAGACAGCCCAATCCCGACAGAAGAGTTATGCCGACAAGAGACGTAGAGACCTCGCCTTCAATATAGGAGATTTTGTTTATCTAAAAGTGTCGCCATTGAAGGGAATGCAGCGTTTCCAACTCAAAGGAAAGTTAGCCCCCAGATATATCGGACCTTTCAAGATCCTGAACCATCGAAGAGAAGTATCGTATCAATTGGAGCTACCTGAAGAGATGTCAGCCGTGCACAATGTGTTCCATATCTCGCTACTTCGCAAGTGTCTCGGAGTCCCCGAGAAGACCGAAGTGTTCAAGAATATCGATCACCGGACCATAGAGATAAATGATGACCTGACCTATCCTGAAGTACCCATCCGTATTTTGGAAGAAGCTTTTCGAACTACCCGAACCCGAAGCATCAAGTTTCTCAAGATTCAGTGGAGCAACCACACAGAAGAGGAAGCTACCTGGGAGCGCGAAGATCACATCAGGACGGAGTTTCCTGATCTCTTCAAATCCTAGGTAATCTTTTCGTCCTTTTTCAAATCTCGAGACGAGATTTTGTTTAAGGGGGGAAGGTTTGTAACATCCCAAAAATACTAAGCTTGGATCATCAAACTCAAATCATCAAATTTAGGGTTAACAAAAACTTTTCTACATAAATTTATGAATGCATGCATATGTGTATGCATTGATTTTGAAATGCTTTTAAACCACCATGTTTGTGTGATCCATTGCTTGTAAAATGTTTCTTAGGTGAAATAAACGTCATCTAAAACATTTCCCAAACTTTTCCTAAAGACAAGTAAATCAAAACACATATATGAAATGAATGGTCATTTTGGCCAATTTAACTCCCATGCCTACTTTGGCTGTCTCAAACTTTCAGAACCTAACAGAAACTTTTCTGGATCTTTGCACCCCTTGAATGTACTCATAACAAGGTATCAAGGCCCACTTTGTGATCATCCAGAAACTTTCAAATGCATAGTTTAAATGACAATTCAAAATTGAATCTTTATCATATGGGAAGATGCCACTTTTTCAAAAACTACTCAAACAAGCTCAACTTTCAAAACCCAAGCATTTGCAGACTCACCAGCACCAATCTAGCAAACCCACCAAAAATCTTTTCAAAATTCAAAACTTGAGTTCATGCGGCCATTTCATCAAACAGGTTGCAGACACAAATCAAACAAACATCAAACACTATAGTGTGCAGTAAAATTGGCCTAACTTGTTCCCTAGTTAGCTCACACACAGCTCAGTAGATCATCTAGGAAGTTTAACTAAGGACTAGCACCCCTGTGAGCTTGCCATTGCCATCAATGCTGAACAGCCGAGCACCCCCTTGTCACCCCATTGTGGACAGCAGGCTAGAGGAAGAACTAGCCGTGCCAACCTTGTCTGGGAGGGAGCCCACCGTCCACCGCCACTACCTGTCCCAGCCTCGAGCGTTGCCAAGCCCTGGACCACGCGCACAAGCCGCGCCCAGACCGCCAGCGACCATGCCGAGCGTGCGCCAGAGCACCACCCTCGACCATCACCCACAGACCGCGCGCCGCCCTCGCCGCGTGCATACACAATCCCCACCGACCCAGGAGACCGCCAGACATCCCCGTTTGCCGCCCCGTGCCGCACAGCCACCGCCCGCCGTCGAAGACGCCGCCTCTGCCGCGCAGAGCACCGCCCGTTCTAGACCAAACCACACCGCCCCATGCCTCGAGACCAAGTCGTTGAGCATCGCCAGGAGACACCGCACCGTCCCCTACCCTTGCCCATGCCTTTAGCCGCCTGTAACCTCGCCCCCGACGAGCTCACCGTGCGCCCCGACGGTCCCCTCGCTCGACTATAAATAGAGACCACCCCCGCACGATTTCTTCACACCATCTCACTCCCCTCTCCTCACTGATCGTGCCACACCGTTCTCAGAGCAAGACAAGCACCACCCCGCCGGAATTTCACCGGAGCCCGCCACCTGTAGAGAAGAAGGGAGCCAGCGATTGGAGCTGCCCAAGGAGAAGCCACCGGTACCAGGAGATTCGCCGTCGTCGACTTCGTCGTTTGCCCACCTCGCCGACCCTCGCTAGCACCCCGTTGATCCCCCAGCACCCCTCAATGGCCGCGCTAGGTTTCGTTCTCGCCGGAGTTGTCTCGCGTCGATGATGACTCCCAGCCGTTGGATTAGAAATAGATCGAACGATCCACGTCGCCAAATACCCCTTCGACCAGCCCCGTGTCACTGACGAGTGGGAACACCCACTTAAGCAGCCCGCGGGAGCACTGCGCTTAGCAGGCCGGCCCAGTAACTTTTCCCGCGCAGCCCAGTTATTCAAATTAAACACTTTTCTATTTCAATTCAAACCCACTTCTGTACCCAACTTCAAAAATCAACCCAGATAGATTCATTGCACCAAATTTAATGAAACCAATTTTGTTGGAAAGGTCTGTGAATGCTGAATCCAAGCCTATTGGATTCAAGTCATTTGTATCTATAGATCACCCATGGTAAAAAAAACAAGGCAGAAGCTTTTCTGCATTCAAACATTTTTCAAATTTAAACCATAATAGCTTTTGAGTTGATTCCAACTCACAAAAATCACATTTAACCATACCTTTCAGAATATATAAAAATATATAGGTTTACTTGCAGAAATAATGTTCAAGTAATAAAAGAATGCTACATAAGAATTTCTAGCCACTTCAATTAATTAAAATAAAAGGGTGAAACCTTATTAAATTGTGACACCACTTTAAATCACATTCCCATGGACTACAATATGTGGTGATGACATGTGTCAACATGATCCCATGTTTGGTTTGGAGAATATTAAATCTTAAGTAGTTTTTCAATGAGTAGAAATTACTTTTCTAAAAATAAAAGGAATTAAATCAAGCCTTAACGTTGTAAGGTTAGAGATGATGCTAGATCATCCATAGGACCCTTGTGTGTGATGATTGCAAGTATTTAAGTATTGTTTGGTGATTGTGTACCTCGTATTTATTCATAGACGCTAGTACCGACCAAGGATACGAAGAGGAAGGAGGATACTACGAAGAAGAAGCCGAGGAGAACTTCAACCACTTCTCAGCACAGGGCAAGCTTATACTGATATTGATGCAAGATGATACTATACCTATGCAAGCTAACCCTTGCAAGATACCCTACTGATGCAACAAACCCATACTTGTTCGATGACTACTATATGCCTTAAGCATATGTGATCACACCCACTTGATAAACCAATGCTAGTTTTACTTACAAGCTTCTTACTTTATTTCTTTATCAAAGCTTACTGAGAGTTTACTTAAGTGACTTATAGATACTAGAAAGATATTTGAAGGTTGCATAAAGAGCATAAAATTTGGCCTAAGTTAGAAACCTTGACATCAGCCTGAGACATAAGGTTAGACTTAGTTGAAACTCCACTAGTTACCACCCCTCATCAGTACTACCCCTACCTGTAGATGCTAGTGTTAAGCATAAAACTTGATCAACTATTATATGGGAATACTTGGTGGAAAAATGGTTATGAAAACCTTAGAATGATGGATCATTCTATTGAAATGTTTTGGACATGTGTTTCCAAACACTTGATGATTTTGGTGATGAAATGTTGAGGCATGAGCCTTAGCCCTTTATAAAACTGATGGTTGTCTGGATGCGATACCATTCCAATTTTATCGTACAACCACAATACCCGAATATTGGGTAGGGCTTGACTGGAAACTTATATTCCTTAGTATTAGTTCCCTCACGGCCAAGGTCTGAGCTGAGGCTACCTTGTGAAGATTGTCCACCTGTGCAGTACCCAAGATGACAGTTGGTCATGGTTGGGAGCCAAACTCACAGGAGAGGTGCTTATACTAGGGCGTGTAATGGAAAGGTTAGGATTGATTATCCGCATACTGAGTATGGTGAATTCAGGATTTGTTCCTGACGGATGTATTGAATGTTGTGGTGAAAGTGTACAATCTCTGCAGAGTGTCAAACTATTCGAATAGCCGCGTCCGCGGTTATGGACAGTTGGAGTGGACATACTGTTCCCCCGTCAGACTTTTCAAAATGACCTGTGAAATGAATTAAGATTTTGACTTGACCATAAAAGAGTTGTGATATGAAATACAAGTTCCCACTTAGGAATTATAAAATTGTGACTAGCCTTGGAACCTAGTAGAGATAAATCTGGCTTTTGCAAAACAACCCTAGAGCCTAGTGTCCTATTATCCAAAAAACCCCCTTTTCCTATTAGTATTAGTTTGCGAGTACTTAAAGAGTACTCATGGCTTTGTCCCTGGCTATTCCCATGGCCAGACTATGAAGAGGAGTACCTGGAAGATGGACCCCAGGAAGGTTACGAAAACTAGGATCATCTCCCCTCGTCAGCATTGCCTGTGACCCCGAAGATGGAGCTTCGCCTACGCTACTGTTATTATTACGTATTCCGCTGCTTGATGTTGTATTAAGAACTGGATCATGAGATCCCTATTTGTGTAAGAACTTATGTATCGTTTGTAATGGATGATGTACTATGGTATCCAATTCTGTTATGTCTCGCAAAAATGGTAATCCTGGGATTGCGATGTAGGCATAACCGGCATCTAGGATTGAAAAATCCGGGTGTTGACATAAGGCTTCCCTTAGTAAGAAACCAAGTTTATCGAACCAGTAGGAGGAAGGAAACGACTCAAAGGTGTTGCTAGAAACATGGAAACCTGCACAACACAAACTCAAGACTTTGCCCAACGAACAGTGAGGTTGTCAATCTCACCGGTTTGCTGAAAACAAAGGATTAACTGTATGGTGTGGAAGGTAATGTTGGCTTGAAGAAAGTAAATAGTAATAGTGGAAGATCTATCAATGGTAAAGATTGGACGAGGGTCCACAGTTCACTATAGGTGTTCTCCTTAAGATAAACAACATAACATGCCGGGAAAACATATTACAGCGGGGCAGTTGACAGGATTAAGCAAGGCATAACAATACAATACTAGACATTCATGATCCTATGAGATTCGATTGGGTATTACGACAATATACATAGACCACCATCCAACTGCATCTATGACTACTAATCCACCTTAAGGTTATCATCCGAACCCCCTCCAGTATTAAGATGCAAGCAACAGATAACTTCTTTAAGAAAAGTGTGTAAAGTAAACAATACAATTGTTCCATGAACAAAAGATCGTTGTTTTCTCCCTAGTAGTAACAACACATATACAACCTTAGTGATTTCTATCACTTCCCCAGATTCAATAGAAGCATGAACCCACTATCGAGCATAAATACCCCCTCTTGGAGTCACTAGCATCTACTTGGCCAAGATAGCTACAAGAAACGGAGAGCATCCAAGATCTCAAACAACACAGACATGATAGAATCAATAAGATAAAACCATTAATCAATATGACATAGTAATCTCAATATCCATCGGATTCCCGCAAACACAACATGCATGATTGCAAATAGATGATCTTGATCATGAACGGAGCTCACAAGATCTAAACATGGTAGCACAAAGGAGGAGAAACAACCATCTAGATACTATATAGACCCATAGTCCAAGGTGGAACTACTCGCTGTAACATCCCAAAAATCATGATTTATAAAGTTTGCATATCATTCATGCATTCATAAGCATTTGGATCATTTTTAAAATAAGATTTCAAAACAGAGGTAAATTGTTGCCTAATATTTTATGTAGGAAAGGCAATGGAATACTTTGTTTCAACTAGAAAAGGTTTGATTATAGGTTTGAATGTTGATTCCAAAGCTTGTTCAAAATTTCAAAACAAAATTCTAAATTCAAAACCATTCACATGCCTTGTTATAAATAAATAATTAAGGCATGGTTTCATTTTGATTTCAATAGGCCAATGTATTTTTGAGTGAACAACAATTTTTTATACTCAAATATGTGCATGGTTCACTTTACAAAAATACACATAAAGTTTGAATTCAAACACATTTGAAAATGATTCCAGAAAATCAAAACAGAAAAAGAAAAGGAATAAAGAAAAGGAAAAGGGCCAGCGTTGCCAATTTGGCCCAGCACTGGATCCAGCCCAACAACTAGCCCACCCGGGGTTCCCCTCTCCCTCTGTTTCTCACCGCACACACCGCACCCACTCGCTGACTCGTGGACCCCACCACAATGCCAGCTCAGCGTCGTCAATCTCGCGAAGAAGTCTAGCTCGCCGCGGGTGTTTCCTCCCCGATGCAAATACGCTTAATTAGCGTTGATTGCTCACGAGATTCTCGCCCCTGCTCCGGCTATTTATTCCCCACCCCTCTGCGACTATTTACCCCAACACTACAACCCCTAAGTGCCGCCAGGCTCCATGAATTTCGCCTTACACCACCGCAGCACCGAAGAGCTCCGGCGACCCATCACGGTGAGTCTCGAGCACGCCTTGCCTTCTGGTTCACATGACCTGCTTCATCATCGCCTTGCGCATCTTCTCATGCTTTTAGTTTGTCCTAAATCTCCCCAGGTCGTCGCCCCCGTCAACGCCTGCAAGTGTCTGAAGCTCAGCTCAACTTCGACGAGCCATTCCGGTGAGCCCCGTGTTCCCCTTGATCTCTGGTTCACACGAGTGAGTTCGCCTTTGTCTTGCTCGTCAGCTAATACGTGCCGCTTGTTCCCTTGCGCACTAGGTTATCACCTTCGTCTCTGGCAGTGATCACCCCATGACAGAACGAACTCCGGCGAGCATCTGAGCCCGTGTCCGTGCGCCCCTGTCCAAGCCGAAGCCATCTTGAGCATCCTCTCATCCTTGCGACGCTGGTAAGCACCGCCACCTCCCCTATCCCCCTTTGGAAACGTCGGAGCACCGTCGCCAGAGCCGCCGCCAGCGCCATTCGCGCCGTTGTGTTTTGGTCAAATAGATCTGACCCGTTAGATCTGGATCCTAAGGCCACGATTAGATGTTTAGTTGAAGCGGTAAGATCAGATCTGGGTCGTGCATCGTTATTTATATCCTATGGTCCGCTAGCATGATCCGACCGAACCGGTATGCGCCAATCAGAAGTTGCCGCGTGGCTAGGTTTTAGATTTAAAATCTGAATTTAGATCTATTAGTAATTTAAACTTGTAAATTCAATAACTTCGGTTCTGTTTATCCAAAAAATACAAATAAGATATCAATGGAATCACAAAAATAAATCCTACACATCTATGGGCTTAGTTTTGTATTTTGTTTCTGTTAAAATATAATTTTATGCAGAGACATTTATAGGCCTATTTTGTGTATAAAAAATAATTGGAAAATGTTTTAAAGGCCAAATAAAGTTTATTTGGTATATAAATGTTTAGTTTATTGATAAGTACTGTTTTACTTGTCTTGTTTAGCTTAGAAAAATCATCACATGGCATTTTCATGCATTCATATATTTTTGCTTGATTATTTGAAATATGAATTTGGTGCTATCATTTTATGTGTAGATTTTGGTGCTAGTGGTGATTGTGACTGTGTGGATTGTTGTTACTCGCCCAACTACCAAGGCAAGTGGTGCCTAATATTTTTTTCCCAATATTTTGACTATGCATTAGAATTATTTTGTATAGGGCTTGCATGATAATTTTTGCTAAGTATCTATATGCTATGCTTAGGAAATCCTAGTAGTTGTAGAATTGTTAGAGTTTTCTCTAAGTTAAGATACTTGCTATTGCCATGCTTAGCCTAGCTAGTAGCAACCAAAGGTGGATTATATATATGCTATGGAAAAATATTGCTAAGTGTTTGAATTGTGTTTTTGCTTAATAAAACAACTAAGTGAATGAAACACCTGGGTGGAATGGTTGTTTGGGTTATGTTGAGTGGTTACACAAGGCCCATATCTATGGTCTACCTTGTGTATCACACTTGTGGAAAGCCACCCAGGAACAAAGGGATTTGAGATGCCATATGTTAAGAAGCTTCTAGTGCAGCCACATGGCATTATGGGCTCTACCTGGATCATATAGGTTGCAATAACGTAGCCAAATGGACAATTAGTGGTAGGGAGTGATAGGTTTGGAGCGCGTCCATTTTGGTCCAAGGGAAGGCATCTGAAAGGTCCTGTCTTGATGAAATTCAAGTCTTGTGGGGAAAGTGCACCACCTCTGCAGAAGGAAGAATCTAAGTACTTAGTCGTGTCCCCGGCAATGGACAATTTGAGCATCAAGACATGGAATCTATCAAGAATCTCCTCATCCCAATTTCTAAGTTAAAAACAATGTCTATTGGTTGTTCCTTGGGAGTTTTTGCCAAACAAAAACTTAGTGTTTTCAACTGATAGGTAAAACCTATTTTGAGAAAAGCAAGCCTAAGCTACACTTAGCCAAATTCATGTAGAAGGTAGATACTATTAATCTACTAAGGTATCACTTGCCAATACTATTCCAATGTATTGACACACTATGGCTGTAACTTGTGATGTTGCAGGTTACTCTGATGAGGATTAGGGTTATGAGTCTACACTCAACATGCTTGCCTGTGGCACACGAAGATGAAGACTTTTATTTATATTGTTAAGTTAAACTCTTGTACAAGCCTATGGCTATGGAGTTGTAAAAGACTATGTTATCTCTGGAATGACGATGTAATAATGACCTTTGTTTTTGTGTACTTCATCTTAAACTGTGGATGCTACCAATTGATCCAGGGACTAGCATTGCAATCACAGGGACCTTTACCTTTATAAAGGTGGGGTCTTACAGATGGTATCAGAAAATTGTGTTTCCTATAGGATTATGACCCTAGGATTGGATTAGAAACCACTAAGGAAAAAATTTCAACACTTTGAAAAATTTTCCACACTTGTATTTTTCTTCTCGTAAACTTTTCTAATCTTCTTTCTCATATATATTTGTAGATGAACTCCATCAATGAGGCCGTGAGGAAGGGACCACTCATGACCATGACTTTGGAATGTGAGACTGAATTTCCCAAGGCACTCAAGAACCTTATGGTTATCATGGGGATACATGGTGCAGCTGTGTATAAGGGATTCCCTGTGATGGATGAAGAAGAGTATTGGTGGGTGCAACTTCACTTATACAAAAACAAGGAAGACAACCACAAGGAGCCGGGATTCTGCATGGTCACCAACTCTGAAATACACACAACATTCTTTGACTTTGCAAGAAATGCAGCTTGGAATGCCATCAAGGAGCTTGATGATAGACTCAAGTGTAGAATACTCAACACCCAAAATGACCTTAGAGAAGAAAAGAAGCATACCCAAGAATTAGAGACTACCAACCAACAACTAAGGGGAGACATCATAGATTTAATATGGGAGTCTTGTGAACAAGATAGACAGATGGCTACTAAGGATGCCCTGATAGCTATTTTGTCTAGTGAGTGAGAGTTGTAATGTACTTCGTTAGTTTGACCACCACACTTATCGTTTTTATTTCCAATATTTTGTCTAAGTTATGTTGAACATTTGATGTTTGTAATGGATTTGTGTATGCCATGACTTGTGTGTTTGATGCTAAAATATGTGCTTGTGATATTATGTCTTGTGAATTTTCTCTACTTGTGTTGGTTCTAACTTTTCTCTATCTTATAAAAATAGATGCCTAATGTTGTTATCAACACGGCCAAGGAGTTCAAGGGAAATTGTTTTGGTACTCGTCTCATTGAGCTCACTAGTGTGCTCAACCTTCCACTTCCTAGCATCATGACACTTCCACTCACCAAGTTTGTGAGGAAGGACCTATGGGGCTTCAGAGTCACACAGTCGGGACGCCAGATAGAGCCAACCATGGAGGCCATCACTTTCAAGATGATGCATGACGACAAGGAGAAAGGCTTAGATGTGGTCATGCAGGAGTTACTTGGGCGCTGGTAGGGAGGCACTCCACCGAGCTTAGAGGTCTTTACTTTCAGCCCTTCGGGAGACACAACGAGGAGGGTGAGGCTATAGAGTACGAGGATGCTGCTAGAGATACTATGGAGCCGATTCGTCTGTACCTTTAGGACCTAGAGGGTCTTATTAGACACCTTGATACTGATAGGACCAATGTCATGCTTAGCAATGACGATCTCCAGGTTCAGCTTTGAGAGAAGGAAAAGATCTTCGTGGAGCAAGACGAGATTGTCAAGGAAATGGAGGCCAAGTTTAAAAGCTAGGACAAGAAGTTCAAGAGCCACGATAAAAGGGTCCAAGACAGGAACAAGAGGATCCGGGAGATGAAATAAGAGTTAGAGGCTAAGGACTTCAAGCTTGAGCATAAACCGCGAGTGATTGAGAGGCTTCGCTCACAGAAGAGGGCTCTTAGGACCAAGATTGAGGCCTTGACTGCTAGTGTTGATGAGTACAAGACCGCCATGGAGAATGCATGTCTTACCCTCGTTGATGTGGAGATTGATACGGAGGAGTAGTGTAGACTACTCGTTTATCTTTCATCTACCGTACTTTGATTATTGAGTCGCAATGACCATCCAACATGTGGATGGCTTGCTATGGTGTGTTTGTTTTTTCCAAAACTTGCTATTTACGTCGGTCAAACTCTATGTTATTTTGATGCTTGGTTATTGTGATTGTCTATGTGATGTATTGTGCATGTTAAGCATCTATGGGTATCTCATTCTTATCCTTATTAAAACCAAAGATGCCTCCTCGACGTGCCAACCCCAACCAAAAAAAACAAAAACAATGTCACTCCCGAGATGCAACAGTTGATGACAGCACAAGCTCAACTGATACAAATGATGACAACCTTCATGCAGAACCAGAACCAGACCAACAACAACAATAACAATAACAACAACAACAACCAGAATAATCCGCCAGGATTTGACATGCTCACCAGATTCCTAAGACTTAGGCCTGCAAAGTTCTCGGGAACCACTGATCCAATGGTGGCTAATGACTGGTTATGCTCAGTGAACAAGGACTTAGTGACTGTAGGCTGCACCGATGAAGAGAAGGTCAGGTTTGCCGCATATCTGTTTGAAGGTCCAGCAACAACCTGGTGGGACAACTTTCAGATCACCACTCCCATTGAGGATGTGACTTGGGCTATCTTTGAGGATGGATTCCATAGAGCTCACATCTCATCCGGAGTGATGAATTGGAAGAAGAAGGAGTTCCACAACCTGAAACAGTGTCACCGCAGTGTGGTTGAGTATATTGAGGAATTCAACAATCTGGCGCGTTATGCACTGGATGAAGTTGATATAGATGCCAAGAGGAAGGAGAAATTCCTCGAAGGACTGAATGATGAGTTGAACCTGCAGCTGTCTGTTGCCTATGTCCCAACCTACCAATCACTTTGTTACAAGGCTACCATCTTGTAGAACAAGATGAAACAGGTTGAAAGCAGGAAAACGAAGCATAGCTTCGATAAGCACAGCTCGGGATCGTCTCACAAACGTTCCCATCATGATGATAGTGGGAGTTCTGGATCCCACAAAAATCGAAAGTACAACAACCACCACAACCACAACCATCATCATGACAACAAGCATCACCGCAGTCATGATAATGACAAGTATAAGAACCACAAGAGTGGACACAAGAGCCACCACAGTGGAGGTGGAAGTGGTAGTGGAAGTCAGCCTGTCAAGAAAGATCTCAGTCATGTTGAATGCTTCAAGTGTAAGAAGATGGGGCACTATGCTAATGAGTTCCTAGAAAAGAAATTTGATGGTGCCAACAAGCCCAATCTCTTCCAAAAGGGACAAGTGAACCACATCAATGTGGAGGAAATCTATGAAGAATCTGATGCTGTGGCTGGTAAGTTCAAACTCAATTATATTCCAGCACTTGTTCTTTTTTATACTGGCGCATCACATTCATTCATATCAAGAGCATTTGTTGATAGAAATGGATTTCCAACTGAAAATATTGGGTGTCCTATAAAAGTAAGTTCTCCCGATGGAGATATGATAGTAAGTCTTGGATGTCGTGATCTAGTAATAGAATTTGGAAAGCATAAGTTTCCAGTTAGTTTGATAATCCTAGATTCCCAAGGATTGGATGTTATTTTGGGAATGGATTGGATGACCAAGTATGAAGGAGTTCTAGATTGTGCCAACCGTACTGTCACACTCACAACCCCGGATAAGAAACGGATTAGATTCAAGTCTAACTTTGAATCAAAAGGGAGGAAACTAAATTCTCTTGAGGGGGTTAGCATAGACAGTGTGCTAATTGTGAGAGAATGGCCGGATGTGTTTCCAGAAGAATTGCCGGGAATGCCACCAGATAGAGATGTTGAGTTTCTGATTGACTTCCTGCCAGGATCAGGACCAATAGCAAAGTGACCTTACAAGATGTCAGTTGATGAGTTGAAAGAACTCAAGAAACAACTTGGAGAACAGTTGTAGAAAGGATTTATTCAACCAAGTTCTTCATCTTGGGGAGCACCAGTTTTGTTTGTTGAAAAGAAAGATAGAAGTTAAAGGTTATTCATAGATTATCATTCACTCAATGAGGTGACCATCAAGAACAAGTATCCTTTGCCCAGAATAAATGACTTGTCTGATCAGTTAGAAGGATCCCGTGTGTTCTCAAAGATTGATCTCAGATCAGGCTACTTTCAGCTAAAGCTAAGGGAACAAGACATACATAAGACTGCTTTCACCACTAGGTATGGACTGTATGAGTACACCATGATACCCTTTGGTTTGACCAATGCACCAGCCTACTTCATGAATATGATGAACAAGGTGTTCATGGAATTTATGGACAAGTTCGTTGTCATTTTCGTCGATGACATTTTGATCTACTCCAAGAGCAATGAAGAGCATGAAGAACATTTGTGATTGATACTTGAGAAGCTTAGAGAGCATAAACTGTATGCCAAATTCAGCAAGTGTGAATTCTAGTTGAATGAAGTTGGATTTCTTGGACACATTGTGTCAGGAGATGGTGTAGCAGTTGATCCCACAAAAGTATCAGCTGTAACTGAGTGGGAATCTCCAAAGTCAGTGAAGGAAGTTCATAGTTTCCTGGGCTTGGCAGGATACTATAGAAGATTCACTGAGAATTTCTCAAAGGTAGCTAAGCCAATGACGGAGTTACTTAAGAAAAACAAGAAATTTGATTGGACTGAAGGATGTGAACTCAGTTTCCAAGAGTTGAAGAAGAGACTAGTGACAGCACCAGTCTTATGTCTGCCAGATTTGGAGAAGAACTTCCAAGTTTATTGTGATGCATCTCACCAAGGATTAGGTGCAGTTTTTATGCAAGAAGGGAAAGTTGTGGCGTATGCCTCGAGACAACTAAAAACTCATGAAGTGGATTATCCTACTCATGATATGGAGTTAGACTCTGTTGTCCATGCACTCAAAACATGGATACATTATCTTTTGGGAAAGCGATATGAAGTGTTCATAGATCACAAGAGTTTGAAGTATATCTTCACTCAGAAAGAAATCAACATGAGACAAAGAAGATGGCTATAACTCATCAAGGACTATGACTTGATCTTGCAATACCACTCCGGTAAAGCAAATTTTGTAGCAGATGCATTAAGCCATAAGGTTTATGTGAATGGCCTTACTAAAGGAGAATTGTCAGATGATTTGTGTGCCCAATTCAAAGATCTCAGATTGGAGATAGTGCCTGAAGGACATCTCATGTCATTGGATGTTCAACACACCTTGTTGGACAAAATCAAGGAAGCCCAAAAGATAGACAAGGAAATTGAAGAGATTAAGGAAAAGATTGGCAAGGTAAAAGCCAAAGGATTCCATGAAGACGAAAATGGTACTTTATGGTATGGAAAACGTATCTGCATTCCACAAGATCCGGAGCTTCAGAAACTGATTTTACAAGAAGCACACAACTCACCATATTCCATTCATCCGGGCAACACCAAAATGTCCATGGATGTGAAGGAAAGATTTTGGTGGAATAATCTCAAGAAGGACATCGCCGAACATATTGCTTTGTGTGATGTATGTAGTAGAGTGAAAGCGGAACATCAGAAACCAGCAGGATTGTTACAACCACTACCTATTCCTGATTGGAAGTGGGACAAGATTGGCATGGATTTCATCACTAGACTGCCAAGGACTAGATCAAGATATGATTCTATTTGGGTCGTAGTAGATCGCCTAATTAAAGTGGCTCATTTCATACCCGTGAAGACAACCTATACAAGTGCCAAGTTAGCCAAGATTTATATGAATAGGATTGTGTGTCTGCATGGAGTACCCAAGAGTATTGTGTCTGATAGGGGAACTCAATTCACTTACCATTTTTGGAGGCAACTGCATGAGTCATTGGGAACGAGATTGGAATTCAGCACTCCTTTTCATCCCCAGACTAATGGACAGACATAAAGGACCAACCAGATTCTAGAGGATATGTTGAGGGCATGTGTGCGGTGACCCAGCATACCACTGCATGTGTAGTACACTATAGTCGTTGACATGACATCTATAGAACACCGTTCCGTAAATATCACATCCCTCAGAGTGGTACAATAGAAACATTGCGGGTCCATATTACAAATGTACACACATTATTATTATTACAATACCGGAAGTTCAAGACTTCCAAAAGATTCAAATTACAAACCAAAATATAAAGTGTTCAGCGGAATTTAAAAGTAGCAACTCCATCTAGGAGTTGAGCTCAACAGCTTATTCTATAGAGTTCATGCTGCTCGGCTCCATTGGTTACTATTTAACTAGGGTTACTTAGTTGGACTCATTATCCTCGACACCATAGCAAATTTCGTAATCCACTCCTTCAACTCCTCCGGACAGATCAGGTTCCTCATAGAACACATCTTCTTGGCATTCGGCTGCATACATTGGCACATCTTCGGAATCCTCAGAGTCTAAGCAAGGGATCAAAGGAAAGAATCAGTAACAGCGTTACCCAACAAGTTCATTATATGCAAGGTGGGAAGTTTGATGCTCTAACTACCACCTCGGATTATAAATCCTTGGCACTATGCAGTTTTTTTGTAAATCTTTCTTCAAATATTGATTTTATTCCGAAAAACTATGACAATCAGCCTTCACAGGTTGACTAGAACATTCATGGAGTTCCTTTCCTGCCGCGTTTGTAGCTCCTTCCTGGAATAGGGAGTAACAAGTTACAGTTCTTACACTCTACAGAGGTGCGTTACTTTACCCATGAGAGATCAACTCCTTGTTGCACAACCGGGCGTACTTTCCCGTCCACAATTCCATGATGTGGGGCCCAGTAGTTGGTCCAAGCCAATCACTGCCCCCTTCGCGACCCCGCATGCCTCCTTGGTGTACACCATGCCCACATAATGAATTAAGGCAATGGTTTGTACAAACCGTTAGATGCCAGAACTATCGTGGGATGATGAGGGTTCCCACCCATATGCTGCATATCCTCTATGAATTACCAATTAATATGCATGCTACGAGGATAACAGCCACGACCCGCACATCCGGCTTCATGCGAGAGGAAGAAGATACAGCTGACTTCTCTGTTTCATTCCAAATATCATGGCTAACGCGTAATATACGGCGCTATAATCACTGATGTCAGGGGTTATTAAGTCCCTACTTGATCATCATTGTTGCAAATAGAACCCTAAGTTCTATTGCTCCATTATATCACCACTTAGGATGATATCTATGATTTCTTTATTTGTGAAAATAATATTTTATTTCTTTTATAGCATATATGATAACACACAATTTGCAAATACTTTGATAAAGACTCTTCAAAGGACATGAGCAAGTGATGAACTTGCCTTGTGATGGCAAGGTAGTGAAGTCTGATCCTTGCACTGGACCTTGAGCTTCTAGTTCTACAAAACATCATTATTGCCTGGTAAGGACAATATTTAAAGAAGCAAAATGATTATGCAAGTAATGTAATGCATTATTTAATTCTATATGCATTTTCCCTGTATAAGGTTCCTTTTAATAAAGCATTTATAAATTTTTTTATTGCATATATTGAATTATTTTATTTTATTTCCCTTTTTATTGGACTTTTATTGATTTAATAATTCTTTTAGGAATTATTAATTATACATTCAAATTTATTATTAAATATTTATTTAGTATTTTTCAAAAATACTATAATATTAATATATAATGACAGTGATTTTTCTTTATTTCTATCATCTTTCAATAATTTTGTAAAATTCCATAAGGAATATATAGATTACAAAATTCTTATAAAAATTTAAATGTCCAAAATTTCATATCTTATTTTATTTGGATATAGTGGATTATTGTGAATCCAAAAATATTTTATTTATAATTTTTGGACTTTTATTTTATTTTATAAAATTTTATTGAGGCCAGGGGCATTTTGGTCTTTTCCAATTGATTAAAGCAATTTTTTAAACGACTTAGGCTAGCCTTTTGGGATTATTGGGCCATAGGGCAGGGTCAAAATCATCACCCCGAGGGGTTTTGGCCCATTGAGCCCATTCTCTCTACCTCCTCGTTCTCACCTTTCCTCTTCCTCGACCCCGCGGCTCTGGCGCCGCCGCTCGTGATGGCCGCCGTTGAGGCTTCCCCTGGCCGCTGTCGTGGTGCAGGGCGAGGTTTGCAACTACGCTCGTTCATCTAGTCCAACTCGATTTGACTCCGTGGCTTCCCTGTGGCCAGGTTCATCCCGTTCCCGAACCCTAGGGTTAGGGGAAAGTGTTGTCGCCACCGCCGCGGTCCCGCATGTGGTGTGCTGGCTCGTGTGCTGCTGTGGCCGCCTCCGTGGCTGGTATAGGTTGCAGCGCTCCCTGGGTGCTCCCTGTGCCGCCGCGGGTTCGTCGGCCAATCTGCTTCCTCTTCAATTCGTCAGCGAGGACCTCGGGTAAATTGCCTCCGTGGTTCTTGTTCATGCTATTACCATGAATCTCTCTGTGTATCTAGTGGCTTCTCATGCCTAATGACTATGTTCTGATTAGGGTTCATCTCCTAATTAGGTTTCTTGTTCTGATTAGGGTTCATAACCCCATGTTGATCATATCCATGATGCTTTAGATCTAGTGATGATCATACTTGAGCATGAAGAATGATTGTTTGCTGTGGATCATGATTTGTAGTGGCTTTGATGATGCTAGTAGCTTGTCAGATTTATTCCATTGGTAATTCACTATGATCTCATGCTAGTGCTTTTAGGGAATCCCTGATTGGAAATGTTGTTGATCTGAGAACTTACTCTACTGTTAGAATGCTTGTACTGATAATAGTTTCTCTCAGTAATTGCTTACTGCAATTAAAATTATAATGGTAGGCTTGTATGAGATTATACATACTAAATATAATCATTACATGTAATGATTTGCTGTGGATGTATAGATGAATTTGATGTTGATTCCTAGCACTTGGCTTCAGGAAAATGATATTTATTGGTTTGTCCCTTTAATCTGTGGAAACTAAGCAAAGATTGGTTTTAGCTTATTTAGAACTTGTGCTTGTGATACTATTTTGATCTGGCACACAAGTGATTGGGTTTTATTTCTGGGCTTATCCTTGACAATACTGTAACACCCTCAGAATCGGCCCTATGCAAGTTTTAGCGGAAACCGCCTAACCCGCATAGAAACGATTCAAAGGTGCCCACCAGGCACTTTCGTGCGGGTGGAAAACAAAGTAATAACATTAAACAACAGTCCTCGATGGGACCCACAGAACAGATATATACAACAACGACTCAAAGAGTCAAGAATACAGATATTCAGTACAAAATCCAAATCACCTTGAAAACGATATAGCTCCCGAGTACGGACAAGATGCAAATGGGGTTAAGAGCCCTGAAGAATAACCAACGGCGTCCATAACCCTGCCCAGGCCAAGCCGGAAGGGTAACCCTGCTAACAACGTCGATCTCAAACCTGCTTAAACAAAAGGGGTGCCGACAAAGGGCAAAGGAAAAAGAGAGAGCGGTCAGTACTGAGGCCAGTACACGGCGAGGCTAGAATTCGGCGGTCCTCGCCTACATAGGTATGGTGGACTGAAGCGGCAGCGGCAGCATGCACTAAACAACCTATAGAGACTCGATGTCACTGACGGCTATCAGAGAGAGGTAAGAAAGACCTATCCGGAACCAGCCTGACACCAACACCAAACAATCCCATCCTGGTATCTCCCCCTCGAGACCAAACGAGGAAGTCAACCGAGGAACTCACACAGTTGGTAGTTTTATTTATTCAGTTATCGTTGCAGCAATTACTAGTCAGGTTTAGATAATCATCCTGATAAAATAAGCAGTGGGCACTTTTAGTTGACCATTCCGTGATAGTTGCAACACTTACTAGTCAGATACAATTAGCATGAGATAACCCCAAAACCCAGCAGTTGTTGGTACTTTTACTTAGCCATTCCGTTGTAGTGAAGCTGATTACTAGTCATATCGGATACAAGTCAATTTATAACAATAAACTTTAGTTATAGTTGTCTATGATCAAGCACTGTGCTCCAAGTCGTCCATAACCGCGGACACGGCTTCTCGAAAAGATTTAACCCTGCAGGGGTGCACCAAAGTATCCACAAGCACTTCGACCCTTTTTGCCAGATCAGTTAACATACACCCATCGGTATGTCGGCGGGGCCTAAGTCATGACGTTCCCAGACCCAAAGCAAGCACGGGGGGCCACCCCACTAAGTCTACCCGCAACGAAGTCGGCCGGTCTCCGAGACGGACTTAGGGTTTGCGCCAGTGGCTGTAAACGACAGCAAATCCCAAAACTGGGACTGTCGATACCGCGAAAACACTCCGCTTCCTAAACAGTACAGTGTGCTATCCATCGCACAATTTAAATAAAGTTGAAGGGCATGGCATAAGTACAGGATAGTAAATAAAACCTCAAACTAGTTTGTGGCCCCCAGTACAATACTTTGAAATCAGGTAATAATCAATGGGGGGCCCATATCTCCCCACCTGTGGTTAGCGCGCTCGATCTCGGAACAGGTGTCAAGAACTCGGGGTCCTACGGGACACAAGTGGGCGGTCGGAAACCAAATGTTATCTATCACTCACCGATGCCTCTGCTTACTTACTTCAATTTTAGTTGTTAAACAGAAATTAAGTGAACGAAAAGTAAAGCCATGATCATCTCCAACATTGAACATGCGGCACTTCTCCAACAGCTGTGGTACTTGACGACACGCAACAACACTTGAGCAAGCGACTACGACGCGCAAGTCCAACTATCTACCAAACAACAGGTAATAGGATGTGTCCAAGGCAATATGAGGTTCAACCGATAGCAAAAGATCAACATGCGGGAATAAATACTAGAAAAGTAAGATAGGTAGAAAGGGGGAGATGCTCGCCTGAAAACGTTGCCGAAGGTTCAACCGAAGATCGGATCGACACTCGCATCAACTCAACGGCCTTATCCGCGAAGAAGCAAAACGCTAGAACAAACACCGGATGCAATATTTAATACAACGGTAAAAGATCGGGCATGATGCATGCATGATGTATGACATGGCAAAGATGCGATGCAATTAGGTCAAATTAAGCGGAACCGGGGGTCCGGACAATTAAATATATGGTTCTAGTTGTTTAGAACCCCCGCAATTTAAATGTTGTTTTAACAAGGCAAAATAAGTTACCGGTTTGCTACACAAATTTAAATGAGGCCAATATAAGACTAGATTTGTCCGCATATGGGCCCCATATTTAATTATAAGGTGAATCGGCATAAGGCCCCCAAACCACACAAATATGCATGCATGATCAAATTAATATGCAACAAGTTTATGTCATATATTATAAAATATGAGGGGTCTCGGATAGAGGTCACACATCGAATGGCGATCTTGGGGTCCGAGGGGTTCGGGGTCAGTCTCGGGGTTCAGGGTTCGACGGGATCGGCCTCGGATAACGGAAGTAGATCTTGTCGCATCCGGGAAGGAGAACTTGTCGTCCAGGGTCTCGGTGTCCGGGGGAAGAACTTGGCGTCCTCGAGGAAGTACTTGGCGCATCCGTGTCGGCGACCTTGGCGTTCAGGGGGGGAAGTTCTCGGTGTTCCGTGAGGTAGACCTTGTCGCATCCGTGGTCTTCGGGCCCGCAGGATCGAGGCGTCAAATTCCGGGAAGGCGATCTTGGGGTATCATCCTGACCATCGGTGGCGAACTTGGGGCTCGACAACGGGGTCTTCAGGGTTCCAGGAGGAAGAGCTTGACGTCCGGGAGGTTCGGCCCGGCCACGGCCATCGGGGTCCAAGACGAAGATCTTGACAAACCAAGGCGTTCCGGTGTAGATGATCTTTCAGCTTTCCATGTAGACGGTTATCAACAGCTCCAAGAAGGTTCCTTCATCTGCTGGTTTGCACTCGTGCGCACACGCGGGGTGGTTCTGGTACTGTCTCGTACAGCTGCAGAGCACCAGAGGCCGGAGAGGACATGGCTCGCAGGAGGCCCGACCCGAAGCAGAGCCGAGGACGACGGGAGGAACCGGATGGAGGCGGCGGCCGCAGGGCTACACGCGGAAGGCCGAGCAGAGGCGTTGCGGCGCAGATGCGGCCCAGGCGAGGTCGGCGCGAGGCCCGGCGAGCCCGGGCGGCTCCGCTCGGTGCGAGGTCGGGGGAGCGCGGAGGAGGGTCGCCGGCAAGGTGGAAAACGGAGGCGAGCGCAGCGGCCGGTGAAGCTCCTGCAAGGGAGGGGAGATGGGGAGGAAGCGCCGAGGAAGACCGGGGCGCGCCGGCGGCGGGGAGCCGAGCGGCGCCGTGGCCGGAGGCGGGTGGAGGTGATCCAGGGCAGAGGAGGCGGACATGTGAGGCGCGAGCGACCTCGGGGAGGAGAGAAGGGAGGCTCCGGAGGCTGCGGCGGCGCTGGAGGGGAGGTCCGCGGGCGGCGGGGAGGCGACGCCGGAGGAGGCGGACGGCTGGGGCGGTGGCCGGCGCCGGAGAGGGAGGGGGCGGGCGCACGCCTGCGAGGCAGAGGAGGAAGAAGCGGGGGGGACGGGCGGCTCGCGGGGAGAGAGGAGGAAGCGGGACCAGGCGCGGGGCTGGTGGGGCCGGGGGTGTCGGTGGGGGTGGGGGTCGGTTGGGGCCAGAGGGCAGGGTGGAGAGAGAGGGGCTGGTGGGGCCGGGGGTGTCGGTGGAGTTGGAGGTGAGGTGGCAGAAGATGAGTGGAGGGGGGAAATGGCCAAGGCTGATGTGGCGAGAGCCGATTGGAGGGAGTGATGTGGCTGGGGGTGGGTAGATTAGGACTGGGTAGTTTTAGGATTTCGGGCGAACCGTTTTATTCTGGGGGTGGTCGTCCGGGTCGATTCGGCCCGTTCGACTGCCCCACTAAAAATAATTAAACATTTTATTTATTTCAAACAGGGCTTTTGCAATCCGATAGCAGACAAAACAAAATAATCCGGTGACCCGGGTTTTGTGTTTGAACAAAGACGGAGCGTTTTAGAAAACAAAAAAAATAGGTTTACTGCAAATAGTTTTACGCAAGCAAATGCAAGATGATGACGATGCTCAAATGCAAGGTGGCATGATGACATGAGCATGCGGTCATGATGATGCAATGCACAAAAACAACGCGATTTTCTAGTAGTGGTTTTGCGGGATGCCACAATTCGACACCACTAACAATGGATCTCGCCCTCGAGATCCGCCTCATGGTACCGGAAAGGAAGGTCGGCGATCTGCGTCTTCTCGCTTCGTGTAGATCCTCGCGACACCACTAACAAGAGGTCGTTGTCCGTGATCGTCAGGGAACACTCCGGGAACAAAGGGCGAAGGTAGAGGTATCCACAAATAAAGCCACCTCTAGCTTCCGTGGACGGAGTAAAATTGCATTGATCCACCATTCAATATACAAAGCAAATGATAAGAGTAGTGGTATGGTCGCCACTCCATCCCGCACTCAAAGAATTACTCTGTACACGAACAGATAGGTTATGCAACCAACCCTCAGGATTCAGACTGAAGATCTCGACAGTCGAGGTTCAGAAGCAAAGGAGTGATGCAGACTCTGCATCGGATCTGGCATAGATGATGTCGTCGCGTCGGAAAACACCGGTAGGCACGAGAAGGAACAAAGAATGGTACCACAGTAGACGGATTCCTCAGGCAGCTTGAACACCGGATGGTAGATCACCTTTATCAAAGGAGGAAGCGAAACCCTGAAGGTACGACGGAACCCAACCACGATAAATCCTGGACTCGAAGAGAGAGAAGAGAGCGGATTCAAAACACGTAGAGGTGAGAGGAGAATAGCAGAGGGCTAAGGAGTAAAATCATACCTAATCAGAACTATCCAACCGATTTTGCGAAAATAGTTTTGACACTCTACTTCGGCCGTTAGCTAGGTTATCCTACAGGCTGGACTTGTGGGGTATCGCAACTGCTGAGCTCTGATACCACTCTGTAACACCCTCAGAATCGGCCCTATGCAAGTTTTAGCGGAAACCGCCTAACCCGCATAGAAACGATTCAAAGGTGCCCACCAGGAACTTTCGTGCGGGTGGAAAACGAAGTAATAACATTACACAACAGTCCTCGATGGGACCCACAGAACAGATATATACAACAACGACTCAAAGAGTCAAGAATACAAATATTCAGTACAAAATCCAAATCACCTTGAAAACGATATAGCGCCCGAGTACGGACAAGATGCAAATGGGGCTAAGAGCCCTGAAGAATAACCAACGGCGTCCATAACCCTGCCCAGGCCAAGCCGTAAGGGTAACCCTGCTAACAACGTCGATCTCAAACCTGCTTAAACAAAAGGGGTGACGACAAAGGGCAAAGGAAAAAGAGAGAGCGGTCAGTACTGAGGCCAGTACACGGCGAGGCTAGAATTCGGCGGTCCTCGCCTACATAGGTATGGTGGACTGAAGCGGCAGCGGCAGCATGCACTAAACAACCTATAGAGACTCGATGTCACTGACGGCTATCAGAGAGAGGTAAGAAAGACCTATCCGGAACCAGCCTGACACCAACACCAAACAATCCCATCCTGGTATCTCCCCCTCGAGACCAAACGAGGAAGTCAACCGAGGAACTCACACAGTTGGTAGTTTTATTTATTCAGTTATCGTTGCAGCAATTACTAGTCAGGTTTAGATAATCATCCTGATAAAATAAGCAGTGGGCACTTTTAGTTGACCATTCCGTGATAGTTGCAACACTTACTAGTCAGATACAATTAGCATGAGATAACCCCAAAACCCAGCAGTTGTTGGTACTTTTACTTAGCCATTCCGTTGTAGTGAAGCTGATTATTAGTCATATCGGATACAAGTCAATTTATAACAATAAACTTTAGTTATAGTTGTCTATGATCAAGCACTGTGCTCCAAGTCGTCCATAACCGCGGACACGGCTTCTCGAAAAGATTTAACCCTGCAGGGGTGCACCAAAGTATCCACAAGCACTTCGACCCTTTTTGCCAGATCAGTTAACATACACCCATCGGTATGTCGGCGGGGCCTAAGTCATGATGTTCCTAGACCCAAAGCAAGCACGGGGGGCCACCCCACTAAGTCTACCCGCAACAAAGTCGGCCGGTCTCCAAGACGGACTTAGGGTTTGCGCCAGTGGCTGTAAACGACAGCAAATCCCAAAACTGGGACTGTCGATACCGCGAAAACACTCCGCATCCTAAACAGTACAGTGTGTTATCCATCGCACAATTTAAATAAAGCTGAAGGGCATGGCATAAGTACAGGATAGTAAATAAAACCTCAAACTAGTTTGTGGCCCCCAGTACAATACTTTGAAATCAGGTAATAATCAATGGGGGGCCCATATCTCCCCACCTGTGGTTAGCGCGCTCGATCTCGGAACAGGTGTGAAGAACTCGGGGTCCTACGGGACACAAGTGGGCGGTCGGAAACCAAATGTTATCTATCACCCACCGATGCCTCTGCTTACTTACTTCAATTTTAGTTGTTAAACAGAAATTAAGTGAACGAAAAGTAAAGCGATGATCATCTCCAACATTGAACATGCGGCACTTCTCCAACATCTGTGGTACTTGACGACACGCAACAACACTTGAGCAAGCGACTACGACGCGCAAGTCCAACTATCTACCAAACAACAGGTAATAGGATGTGTCCAAGGCAATATGAGGCTGCAAGGGATATCACGGGTACGAAACTAGAGCATCGCAACACAGATAGCAAAAGATCAACAGGCGGGAATAAATACTAGAAAAGTAAGATAGGTAGAAAGGGGGAGATGCTCGCCTGAAAACGTTGCCGAAGGTTCAACCGAAGATCGGATCGACACTCGCATCAACTCAACGGCCTTATCCGCGAAGAAGCAAAACGCTAGAACAAACACCGGATGCAATATTTAATACAACGGTAAAAGATCGGGCATGATGCATGCATGATGTATGACATGGCAAAGATGCGATGCAATTAGGTCATATTAAGCGGAACCGGGGGTCCGGACAATTAAATATATGGTTCTAGTTGTTTAGAACCCCCGCAATTTAAATGTTGTTTTAACAAGGCAAAATAAGTTACCGGTTTGCTACACAAATTTAAATGAGGCCAATATAAGACTAGATTTGTCCGCATATGGGCCCCATATTTAATTATAAGGTGAATCGGCATAAGGCCCCCAAACCACACAAATATGCATGCATGATCAAATTAATATGCAACAAGTTTATGTCATATATTATAAAATATGAGGGGTCTCGGATAGAGGTCACACATCGAATGGCGATCTTGGGGTCCGAGGGGTTCGGGGTCGGTCTCAGGGTTCAGGGTTCGACGGGATCGGCCTCGGATAACGGAAGTAGATCTTGTCACATCCGGGAAGGAGAACTTGTCGTCCAGGGTCTCGGTGTCCGGGGGAAGAACTTGGCGTCCTCAAGGAAGTACTTGGCGCATCCGTGTCGGCGACCTTGGCGTTCAGGGGGGAAAGTTCTCGGTGTTCCGTGAGGTAGACCTTGTCGCATCCGTGGTCTTCGGGCCCGCAGGATCGAGGCGTCAAATTCCGGGAAGGCGATCTTGGGGTATCATCCTGACCATCGGTGGCGAACTTGGGGCTCGACAACGGGGTCTTCAGGGTTCCAGGAGGAAGAGCTTGACGTCCGGGAGGTTCGGCCCAGCCACGGCCATCGGGGTCCAAGACGAAGATCTTGACAAACCAAGGCGTTCCGGTGTAGATGATCTTTCAGCTTTCCATGTAGACGGTTATCAACAGCTCCAAGAAGGTTCCTTCATCTGCTGGTTTGCACTCGTGCGCACACGCGGGGTGGTTCTGGTACTGTCTCGTACAGCTGCAGAGCACTAGAGGCCGGAGAGGACATGGCTCGCAGGAGGCCCGACCCGAAGCAGAGCCGAGGACGACGGGAGGAACCGGATGGAGGCGGCGGCCGCAGGGCTACACGCGGAAGGCCGAGCAGAGGCGCTGCGGCGCAGATGCGGCCCAGGCGAGGTCGGCGCGAGGCCGGCGAGCCCGGGCGGCTCCGCTCGGGGCGAGGTCGGGGGAGCGCGGAGGAGGGTCGCCGGCGAGGTGGAAAACGGAGGCGAGCGCAGCGGCCGGTGAAGCTCCTGCGAGGGAGGGGAGATGGGGAGGAAGTGCCGAGGAAGACCGGGGCGCGCCGGAGGCGGGGAGCCGAGCGGCGCCGCGGCCGGAGGCGGGTGGAGGTGATCCAGGGCGGAGGAGGCGGACGGGTGAGGCGCGAGCGACCTCGGGGAGGAGAGAAGGGAGGCTCCGGAGGCTGCGGCGGCGCTGGAGGGGAGGTCCGCGGGCGGCGGGGAGGCGACGCCGGAGGGAGGCGGACGGCTGGGGCGGTGGCCGGCGCCGGAGAGGGAGGGGGCGGGCGCACGCCTGCGAGGCAGAGGAGGAAGAAGCGGGGGGGACAGGCGGCTCGCGGGGAGAGAGGAGGAAGCGGGACCAGGCGCGGGGCTGGTGGGGCTGGGGGTGTCGGTGGGGGTGGGGGTCGGTTGGGGCCAGAGGGCAGGGTGGAGAGAGAGGGGCTGGTGGGGCCGGGGGTGTCGGTGGAGTTGGAGGTGAGGTGGCAGAAGATGAGTGGAGGGGGGGAATGGCCAAGGCTGATGTGGCGAGAGCCGATTGGAGGGAGTGATGTGGCTGGGGGTGGGTAGATTAGGACTAGGTAGTTTTAGGATTTCGGGCGAACCGTTTTATTCTGGGGGTGGTCGCCCGGGTCGATTCGGCCCGTTCGACTGCCCCACTAAAAATAATTAAACATTTTATTTATTTCAAACAGGGCTTTTGCAATCTGATAGCAGACAAAACAAAATAATCCGGTGACCCGGGTTTTGTGTTTGAACAAAGACGGGGCGTTTTAGAAAACAAAAAAAATAGGTTTACTGCAAATAGTTTTACGCAAGCAAATGCAAGATGATGACGATGCTCAAATGCAAGGTGGCATGATGACATGAGCATGCGGTCATGAAGATGCAATGCACAAAAACAACGCGATTTTCTAGTAGTGGTTTTGCGGGATGCCACAAATACTTTGACTAATACTAGCAAAATAAAATGAAAGCTTTTCTTAACTCTCCTTCCTATGATGTTGGTCTGACGCTCTAAGATTTTAAGTCCTAGTTAGTTGAGCAAATAGTTGGTTTGTAACTTGTAGGATTAGAGGTGCTACTCTCTGGGAGATGTGCCCTGCTCTGATAAGAACAAATGAAGAATGATTTTAAGTTGCATAAAGGAACACTAAACTCTGTGATGCTGGTCTGAGAGATTAGTGCTTCTGGCTGAGTTTGAGTTCTTATCTTTATACTTGAAATCTCTAGGATAGATTCACCTCACTTGGGTGATTATTGAGAGATTATTTCATAAAGCAACACATGCTTTTGATTAAATACTATGATTGAATCATGTGATGGTTTTATGAGGCTCACCACAAAATCTGATCTTGATGAAGTAAGTTGATGATGATGATCTTGATCTAGTTTTGCTGGATTCCTGTGCTTGCTCATGAGCTATCCTGCTCCTCCTAGCTCATGGGCTTGATCTTGATGTCCACCTAATTCATCCCCCTCCTTATGTCACCATCCTGGTGATGCTTGGTTGATCTGGGGTGGTTTGGTTTGGCTGCTATTCTTGGTTTAGCTGCTGTCTACACTGGCTGTGCTTGTGTGCTGTGTAGTGGAGAGATGCACTGGTGTGCTCCTCCACGATTGTGCTTGTGGTTTTGGTGAGATTGAGTTGCTCTGTGAGCTTGGCAACACACCACATGCATGCTGGTGTGTGTCCAGCCTGTGTGCTTGCTAACTTGTGGATATGTTCAGAAATTTTGAACTTACTATTACCAGATTACTTTCACCTGGCTGGTGAATTGGTCCCTCTTGGCTGTCATTTAACTTCTGGCTTTGAATTTATGAAAGATGAAATCTTTCATATTGGTGAAACTTGCCCCTTTATAACATTTCTCAATGATGAATTTGTCAGGTGCATTTCACTGACATATCTGAGAGAAATAATACTAACACTAATCTTATTTTGTTTCTATTTAGTCTTTGTTTTGCAGGTACAAAGATAAAGATGAAGATTTAGTTTAGATTTAGATATAGGAGAGTTAGTAGATATTCCAATGTAATTTTCTTATTCTTTTGTAATTTTTCTTTTATTATTCTTGTAATCTTTATTTTATTTAATTGTAATAAAAATTATATTATTATTAATTAAGAATATTCTTATTCTTTATTCTTTTTTAAATTGGGAAGTTTGGAAATGGCTTAAGTAGGTTACATTCTTTGTAACTTGTTTATGTATTAATAATATGAAATAAGTTTCATATTCAATATTTTTTTTGGATAAAATTTAAATTGTAATCTTTATCTCTTAATTGAATTAAGATTCAAAACTTATATCTAATTCATTTGAATTTATAATTCAAACACTCAAGTTTAAAATTCAAATTCATTTTACACACATAACTCCTTAAGATCATCTCAAAGTTTATAACAATCATCCTTTAAGACTAAACCTAATCTCAAAGTATGAAAGAAACATTGATCACTTAGGTTTTTTTATTTGGCGAAAATTTTACCCACATTTTCACAGATGAATGCATGCAACAATTCATATTCCTAAATCTACCCTTCGTTAGGTCCTAAATGCTAGGATGTTACAGACTTCCCCCTTAAATTAAACTTCTTCCCAAAGTTTGTGGAGATGTACCTGAATAGTTCTGGATGAGCTTTTCTTAAATCCTCTTCCTTCTCCCATGTGGCTTCCCTCTCAGGGTGATGTTCCCACTGTACCTTGCAATATTTGATTGCTCTATTCCTTAATATTTTCCAGTTTTCTTCCAGAATCTTACATGGCTTTTCAATATAAGTCAGGTCTACTTGTAGTTCTATCTCTTGATGTGTTACTGCATCATCTGGAACTTTCAAACATTTGCGAAGTTGTGACACATGGAGAACATTATGCACTTGAGCCAATATTGATGGTAACTCTAAAGCATAATCTATAGTTCTGTTTTGACTCAGTATTTTGAATGGTCCGATATATCTTGAACTCAATTTCCATTTAACTCCGAATCTTTTTACTCCCTTCATTGGACTTACTTTTAAATAGACCATATATCCCACTTCTGGATGCCATGATCTTCGACTTTGATCCACATAACTTTTCTGCCTGCTCTGTGCTATTTTCATTCTATCCCTGATCTTATCAATGATGTCTTGTCTCTCCATGATATAATCTAGCGCAAATTCTTTGCTGGTTCCAGGTTCATACCAACATATTGGTGATGTACACTTCCTTTCATACAGAACCTCATATGGAGCTGCCTTCAGACTACTCTGATAGCTATTATTATAAGAAAATTCTACCAATGGTAGGTGATCTTCCCATGTTCCTCCAAAATCTAGTGCAAAAGCTCTCAACATGTCTTCTAGTATTTGATTTGTTCTTTCAGTTTGACCTCCTGTCTCAGGATGATATGCCGTGCTGAAATCTAACTTTGAACTAAGTGCTTCATGCAATTGCTTCCAAAATGCTGAAGTAAACATTGATCCACTATCAGTTACGGTCTTTTTGGGTACTCCATGCTTACTTACTATCTCTTTGACATATACTTCAACTAACTTCTCGGCATTATCCTTTTGATTCACCCTCACTCTTAGTGAGTATGTCCACAATTACCCATATCATATCCTTCCTTTTTGGTGTCATAGGTAATCCTGTAATGAAGTCCATACCTATTTCCTCCCATTTCCATTCAGGAATTTCCAAGGGTTGTAATGGTCCTGTTGGACTTTGATGTTCAGCTTTCACCCTTTGACAAGTATGGCATTCAGATACATATTTAGCAATATCTCTTTTCATGTTATTCCACCAGAATAGTTCTTCAAATCCATATAGATCTTAGTACTCCCTGGATGTATAGAATATGGTGTATCATGTGCTTCTTTGAGTATGACACTTCTGATCTCAGTCACATCTGGGACACATAGACGGTCTTGGAACCATAAAGACCCATAATCCCCAAGGCGAAAAACTGAATTTTGCCCTTGAGATATCCTCCGAATTTCCTCAGCAATAAAAGGATCTTCTTCTTGATGTCTAAAAATTTCTTACTTAAGATCACTGTCCTGCTCTGCAACTACCTGCATAGTAGCTAATCCTCCAAGAACCTTTGTTCTGATGAATTGAAGTTCTAATATTTCCAAGTCAATTTGTAACTCTTTTGGTACCTCCCTATTGCTAGGCTAAATATCTGCACTCTTTCTGCTTAAAGCATCTGCTGCAACATTTGCTTTCCCTGGGGTGTAATTGATTGTTAAATCATAATACTTGATTAATTCCAACCAACGCTTCTGTCTCATATTCAACTCCTTTTGAGTGAAGAAGTATTTGAGACTTTTATGGTCAGTGTATAACTCACATGTGGCTCCATAAAGAAAATGCCGCCATCCTTTCAGCGCAAAATCTACTGCTGCTAACTCTAAATCATGAGTTGGATAGTTGGATTCATGTGGTTTCAATTGTCTTGAACCATAAGCAATCACTTTCCGATCTTGCATTAATACACAACCCAAACCTTATTTAGACGCATCACAGTATACGGTGAAGTCCTTCCCTGTTTCAGGACTGCTAAGATTAGAGCTGTGGTTAATCTAGTCTTCAACTCTTGAAAACTTGCTTCACATTTGTCATCCCACTTGAATGGTGTATTCTTCCTTAATAATTTGGTCATTGGTCTGGCTATTTTGGAGAAACCTTCAATGAATCTCCGATAATAACCAGCCATTCGTAAGAAACCTCGAATTTGCTTCACATTGATCGGTGCAATCCACTCTAGTACTGACTGAACTTTAGATGGATTCACAGCAATCCCATCCTTACTGATCACATGACCGAGGAATTATACCTCATCTAGCCATAATTCACACTTACTGAACTTAGCATAAAGCTTATGTTCTCTTAAAGTTTGCAACGCTATTCTTAAATGGTCAGCATGCTCTTCCTTATCCTTGGAATATATCAGAATATCATCAATAAAGACGATGACAAACTTGTCCAAATATGGCATGAAAATCTTGTTCATCAGATTCATGAATATTGCCGGTGCATTGGTCAAACCAAATGGTACCACCAGATACTCATGGTGTCCATATCTTGAGACAAATGCTGTTTTTGGAACATCTTCCGGCTTGATTTTTATTTGATGGTATCTAGATCTTAAATTGATCTTTGAAAATACTCCAGCTCCTTTCACTTGATCAAAAAAATCTTGAATTCTTGGTAAAGGATACTTATTCTTGATAGTCACGTTGTTTAGATTTCTATAATCCCCACACATCCGTCTTCCACCATCTCCTTTATCCACAAAGATTACTGGTGTTCCCCATGGAGATACACTTTCTTGTATAAATCCTTTTCTTGCTAACTCATCAATTTGCTCCTTGAGTTTTTTCAACTCTTTGGGTCCCATTTTATATGGTGCTTGAGCTATTGGTGTTGTACCAGGTATTAAGTCAATGGTGAACTCTATCTCCCGGTCTGGTGGCATTCCCGGTAACTCCGTTGGAAAAACATCTTGGAATTCATTAACTATAGGAATCTCTTCTAATTTAAATTCTTTCATTGAATTCAACTGCAGATCTACCATGATATGACCGTGTTTATCTGCTTGGTAAACTATCCTTGCACCACTTGGAGTTTTGATTGAGACAGTTTTCTCCTCACAATTTATCTGAGCTCCGTGTTCCATCATCTAATCCATCCCCAGCACTACTGCAATTCCCTTCAAAGGAATCACATAAAGGTTTGCGAAATATGTACAACCACAAATCAAGATAACCTGTCACATCCCAAGATTTTCCAAATCTTGTAATGTGCAAAATAAATAAACAAATAAAATAATTGCTGAAATTTAGGGTGAAAAGAAACTTTTGTTTCTAATTGGAAACTTAAAATCCCATCTTGAACAATCTTTGGTTAATGTTTGAATCCAACTAAAATTCAAATCAAGTGGAATGCATTTCTCTTTAAATGCATCTAGAAATTTAAACACTTGAGAAATAAACCAAAACCCTAAAACCCTAATGGAAGAAAAACATTTCCAAGTTATCTCCAAGCCTATGGATTTGATCCATATAAAAAATTGGTCATGCAAACATTTCAAAATGATCAAGAATGACAAATGGAAATATTATAAAACCATAGAAATTGGTTTCACTTAAATTGGAACCATAAATAAAATCTTATGAAATAAATAAGACAAGGAAATTGAAATTCCAAAGCTAATAAAGCATCTACCTATAAATCCATACCAAATAGTGAGAAAATAATCCTAAATATATTTAAAAGGATAAATAAATATTAAATAAGATCTTACAAATTGGAGTCTATAAATAAAAATATATGGATTTTATAAGATAAAGACAGAAATATTAGATAAGAAATATTTAAAGAGCAAATTAAATCTTGGCCTAATCCATTAAGCAAATGGAATGAATAGAATCCAAATCCAAATAAAATAAAAGGATAAAGAATTTCCAAATAAAATGGCATTAACCATTCTAACCCTATGTTAATAAACACAAATTTCTAATAATAATTATTATGTAATTCATGAGAAAATAGTAATTTGGAATTTACCCAAGTGAATAAAATTTGTTTAATTAACTTAAAAAAATAAAAGAAATCTTCCAAATAAAATTTAGGGAATTAAAACTATAATCAATTCCATTGGAATTAAAACAAATACCCAATTCAAATTATTTATGAATCATATTAAATATATTCCAAATAATTCTAGGTGAATATTTTTGACACCCTATTAAGTAAATAAAACTAACTGAAAAGGTTTTGTGGAAGAATGAAATTTAAATAAGGATTAAAAATATTTGAAATCTTATATGAAGTAATGCAAAGGCCTAATTTAAATAATTAAAGGACCCTAAAAAGAATAAATTATTTATTCTAAATTTGACTTCAAAATGTGTTATTAAACAGTGTTTGATTGCACACAAAGTTTGAGAGAAATTTGAATTCAAATGAATTCTTAAATGGATTAATCAAAATCAAAACAGATTATTAGAAATAGAAAATGGAAAAAGATCAGAACAAAAAAAATAGAGCAAGCTAAACCACCCCAGCAGACCCAGTCTGGCCCAGTTAGCCCATTTACCCCACCCTGCGAGAAAAACAATCCGCACCATCGACTCAACCCACTCACTCGCTGACCGATGGACCCCACCTCCCCTCTTCCTCTCTCGCTGACGCTAGGCCCCACCGCCAGCTCCCTTCGTCCTCACCCGCGCGCAAACCTTGCCGGCGGTTTCTGCCATTAAACGCTCGCGTCAATACTCGTTACTGCCGCGTTTAATCCTCACCGTGACCACGCAGTATTAAGCGCCCGTTTCCTCTCTTCCTTTCCCCCCAAACCTCACGCCTCGAGAGCCACCAGGCTGCTCGGAATCATCTCCGAAGCTCCACTGCCTCCGACGCCCTCCGGCGACAATTCCGGCCAAACCCTGCCGCCCCTCGCCTCCTCGAGCACCCGAGCTTGACCCCCAGACCCTGGCGCTTCTCTCTGCACCCCTGACTTGCTCGTGCGTGCCCCCCAGCGTCGGCAACGACGACGACCAGCAGCGCCGCCGTCTGCTTTTTCTCCGACGAAGCCTCCAGGTAGTCTCTGACCGCGCCTCCACTCGCCTTTGATGCTCCCATACTCCCTACTCTTCCACGCGTCTAATAGCACCATATGTTCCCTCTCCCGTGCTGTATAGCGACGTCCCCGACAACGACAGTGCGTGCCCGTCGCCAGACATCTCTCCGGCGAGCAATCCCCGCAACTCCAGCGCGCCCCTCGACAAACAGAAGGCACCTCGAGCACCACCATGACACCGCGAACTTGGTGAGCTCCTCCCCACCCTCTCTCGCTTCCTGCATCACCAGCACCGCCACCGTCTGACCGCGCGCCACCACCTGCCGCCTCCAGCGCTGCCACTTGATGGCAAGCACACTGTGCACCGTCCGATCTTAATCGCGTGGCCACGATAGAAACTAACCTGAAAGGGTATGGATAGATCTGTACCGCACGATCGTCATTAGATCCAACGCCTCACATTGTTGATCCATGCGAAATGGTACGCACCAGTAGGAAAGCGCCACGTGGCCCTGTCTGTTTGAATAAAAATAGAAATGATCTATGTGTTGTTCCAATTTGAAAAATTCATAACTTTCAAACCACACGTCCAAATTTTGAAAATTTTATATCAATGGAATCAGCAAGACAAGTACTTTCTGACCATGCACTTTGTTTAGTAAAATTCTTCTATTAAATTGATTGTTTTTGCAGAAACTTGTGTATGCATGTTTAGAATATAAAAATTGTTCTAAAATGATTTTTGAGATAAAACCTTTGGAAAATGGTTTGTTTTGAACCTACTGACCATATAAATC
Organism: Avena sativa; assembly: GCA_916181665.1. Taxonomy (NCBI): domain Eukaryota; kingdom Viridiplantae; phylum Streptophyta; class Magnoliopsida; order Poales; family Poaceae; genus Avena; species Avena sativa. Next base: position 137,561,153 of record OV702295.1, read on the forward strand.
AATTTGTGGTTTCAAAAATATATTTGGTGAAGCAAAAGAATAAACCTTTGATTTAAACCATTTCTAGTCAAATCAAAATATTGTTTATTTGTTAAAAATGCTTTTGAAAGGAAACCTTCGGGAAATGTTTTAGAATAAACTCTCTGACCCCAAGCACCAAGTTTTATGATTTGAAAATGTATTTGGCAAACCCTATAAAGACTACTTTGCTAAAGGCATTTTCAACCACATAAAATATTGATTTTGTTCAAAAATGGTTTATAGGTAAAATCTTTTGCAAATAGTTTTGCCACTTTATAAAATGACCAATAAGTGTTTTATAATGTTTATAACCTATTATAAACCACTTTTGTAAATAAAACAAAGTTTGGCATGCTTGCATGCATTGTTTTGTTGCTATTATTTTATGTGATGTTTGCTTGAATGGTAGATTGAAATTGTGCCTTGCTTGATTGAATTGTAGTGATTTTAAGAGTGTGATCATTGCAAAGACAAGGAGTGAACTTATATTCTCTACCAAAAAGGCAAGTGATGCTTCATACTTTTGTCCCATTATTTACACTATGCATTAGTGATATTTCTAAGTAGGACTTGCATGAAATTTTTGCTAAGTATAAACTATGCCATGGGAAATCCTAGTAGATGAAACCTTAGTAGAAAATTCCTAATTTAATATTCCTACTACTATCATGCTTAGCTTAGCTAATAGAAAACAAGGGTGGAATATATATTCATACTATGGAATATTTCCAAGTCAAGGACTTGTGTTTTGTTTAATAAAACAACTAAGTGAATGAATCACCTGGGTGGAATGGAAGGAATTGTTTGTGTTGAGTGGTTCACAAGGCCCATTTATATGGTTTACCTTGTGTATCTCACTTGTGGATGGCCACCCAGGAACAAAGAGATTTGGGATGTCAAATGTTGAGAAGCTTCAAGTGCAGCCACTTGGCATTATGGGCTCTTCCTGGATCATATAGGTTGCAATAACTTAGCCAAATGGACAGTTGGTGGTAGGGGTTTGATAGGTTGGAACGCGTACATTCTGGTCTAAGGGAAGGCTTCTGAAAGATCTTGTCTTGGTGAAACCAAGTTTTGTTGGGAAAGTGCACAACCTCTGCAGATGGAAGAATCTAAGTACTTAGCCATGTCCCTGGTATTGGACAATTTGAGCATCAAGACATGGAAGCTATCAAGAATATCCTCATCCCAATTTCTAAGTTAAAAACTTGTGGTTGAACAAGGGTTGAAGGATCACCAATTTATATTGGGAGATGCCTTGGGTGTTTTTGTCTAGCAAAAACTTAGTGTTTTCAAATGATAAGGAAAATCTATTTTGAGAAAAGCAAGCCTAAGCTCCACTTAGCGAAAAGCATATAGATGATAGACCCCACTATAATACCATAGTATCACTTGCCAATACAATTCAAATGTATTGACCCTTGTGGCTATAACTTGTTATGTTGCAGGTTTGTTTGATATTAGTGAAGTTTACTGATTAGGATTACAAGTCTACAACCAACATGTCTGCCTGTGGAACTTTGAAGATGAAGGACCCCATGCTATTGTTATATTCTGCTGCATTGTAACGAGATAGCCAAATGAGCTATGTAAGATGTAATAAACTATTTTATTCCTGGTTATAAAGTTGTATTATGACCTTTGTTTCTTGATATTACATCTTAACTGTGGATGCTAGCTATTGATCCAGGGACTAGCATTGTAAACACAGGGATCTCTACCTTATTAAAGGTTGGGAACCTTTCAGATGGTATCAGAGCATTGTGTTGCCTGTAGGATTTGTAACCCTATGATTGGACAAAACCCCTTAGAAAAATAGGAGTTGTATTTGTTCCAGAACGTATTTACAAACAATCTTGTATACTCTTTCCTCAACCATTTTGGTTTGACTATACACCTTTTTCAACTTGATGGATAAAGCCTTCTCCATGGCCAAAGACTTCACCATGTGCAAAGGACTTCATCAACTCAAATGACTTCAACATCTTCAAGTGATTTCAACCTTATTATCAACAAGGAGTTCAACCTTGGATATCACTAAGGATCACAAGTGAGACAAGAATATTGCTCAAGACTTGAAGACTAAGGAAATACAACTTAGAAGGAACCATCATCACCTTTGAAGTTTTGTGACCAAGATTCAAGAAATTCTCCAAGCATATAAAGATCTTGTTCAAGAAGAATCAACCAAGAAGGAGGGAAAGATCTCAAGTGAACCATATAGTTGAACCACCATATTTAGATCAAACCAAATTCACCAACTTGTGTGGTGTAACAAAAATATTTTACTGCTTAAGGATGTGCTTGAACTTGTTGTTTGAATGGAATGTTTGTTTGTGATTGCTTGCACATTGCTTGAGTGAATTGTGATGTGTGATTAGAATTGATTCCTTAGGAAATCTTTTGCCTATTCTAATCCCAATCCAACCTAAACAGATGACTACTCCAAGAAATTCCAACATCAAGGATGGTGACAACAACAATAACCAAGAGACTAACATGAGAGAACTCATAGTAACCCAAACCCAGTTGAACCAAGTGACAGCTCAATTTTTAGCCAACACCAGTGAGGTAGATCCAACCCTGCAAAGGTTTTTGGAAACCCAAACCCAATTGTTCCACAAGGTGACAGATCAAATGATCAACATGGGAGACAACTGTTCTCAAGGATTTTGTGACAACAAGGATGTCAAGGATGATATTCTAGAAGGAACCCAAGCTTGCAATGTTTGTGGAGACAAGGATCACACTTCCAAAGAGAATGAAGATCAATGCCCCAATTGTAAAAAGAAACATCCAACTAATCAATGCCCCACATCTCAAGTTACTTGCTTCCTATGTGAAGGAAATAATCATGTCCCTATCCAATGCCCCATCTATTCCATAGTTCAACAAAGGAAACAACGTGGAGTGCAACAACAATTTGTAAACCCTCATGAAGGAACAACTTCTACCAAGAAGGATGAAGGCAAAGTCAAAACTATGCACCATAAGGCCAAATCCAAAGTGATCACAAAGTGTTGCTACTCTTGTGAATAAGAAGGTCATATCTCTAGTAAATGCCCCAAGAAGAGAGAAAGATTTCCCACCTTTGTGGTAAAATATGAAGAGCATGAACTAGAAGAACTCCGAGCTTTGGAGAGACCCAAGAAGAAGAAGAAGAAATGCCCCAACCCAAGCAAGAAGGATATTACCCAAGAGCAATGTTACACTTGAAAAGATATGGGACACTATGCCAATGAATGCCCAGAAAAGAAGAAGAAACAAGGAAACAAACAAGAGGCAATGATACCAAAGGAAAAGAAAGATATCAGCCAAGTGATGTGTTTCAATTGCAAGGAACCAGGACATTATGCAAGCAATTGTCCAGAAAAGATGAAGCACAAGATAAACAAGCCTATGAAGGATCTTAGCCTTGTCACATGTTTCAAGTGTGGAAACAAAGGACACTATGCAGATGTTTGCCCAGAGAGATTTCAACAAGATTCCAAGCAAGCCAAAAAAATAATCTAGTTGGAAATTATTTAAGGGTGGTAGTACCCTAGATGCTTTGAGCCAACTTGTAACCCCTAGCCTCCCCAAATCTCGGGACGAGATTTATTTTAAGGGTGGTAGCCTGTCACATCCCAAGATTTTCCAAATCTTGTAATGTGAAAAATAAATAAACAAAATAAATAATTGATGAAATTTAGGGTGAAAAGAAACTTTTGTTTCTAAATGGAAACTTAAAATCCCATCTTGAACAAACTTTGGTTAATGTTTGAATCCAACTAAAATTCAAATCAAGTGGAATGCATTTCTCTTTAAATGCATATGGAAATTTAAACACTTGAGAAATAAACCAAAACCCTAAAACCCTAATGGAAGAAAAACATTTCCAAGTTATCTCCAAGCCTATGGATTTGATCCATATAAAAAATTGGTCATGCAAACATTTCAAAATGATCAAGAATGACAAATGGAAATATTATAAAACCATAGAAATTGGTTTCACTTAAATTGGAACCATAAATAAAATCTTATGAAATTAATAAGACAAGGAAATTGAAATTCCAAAGCTAATAAAGCATCTACCTATAAATCCATACCAAATGGTGAGAAAATAATCCTAAATATATTTAAAAGTATAAATAAATACTAAATAAGATCTTACAAATTGGAGTCTATAAATAAAAAGATATGGATTTTATAAGATAAAGACAGAAATATTAAATAAGAAATATTTACAGACCAAATTAAATCTTGGCCTAATCCATTAAGCAAATGGAATGAATAGAATCCAAATCCAAATAAAATAAAAGGATAAAGAATTTCCAAATAAAATGGCATTAACCATTCTAACCCTATGTTAATAAAGACAAATCTCTAATAATAATAATTATGTAATTCATGAGAAAATAGTAATTTGGAATTTACCCAAGTGAATAAAATTTGTTTAATTAACTTAAATAAAATAAAAGAAATCTTCCAAATAAAATTTAGGGAATTAAAACTATAATCAATTCCATTGGAATTAAAACAAATACCCAATTCAAATGATTTATGAATCATATTAAATATATTCCAAATAATTCTAGGTGAATATTTTTGACACCCTATTAAGTAAATAAAACTAACTGAAAAGTTTTTGTGGAAGAATGAAATTTAAATAAGGATTAAAAATATTTTAAATCTTATATGAAGTAATGCAAAGGCCTAATTTAAATAATTAAAGGACCCTAAAAAGAATAAATTATTTATTCTAAATTTGACTTCAGAATGTTTTATTAAACAGTGTTTGATTACACACAAAGTTTCAGAGAAATTTGAATTCAAATGAATGCTTAAATGGATTAATCAAAATCAAAACAGATTATTAGCAATAGAAAATGGAAAAAGATCAGAACAAAAAAATAGAGCAAGCCAAGCCAGCCCAGCAGACCCAGTCTGGCCTAGTTGGCCCATTTACCCCACCCTGCGAGAAAAACGATCCGCACCATTGACTCGACCCACTCACTCGCTGACCGATGGACCCCACCTCCCCTCTTCCTCTCTCGCTGACGCCAGGCCCCACCGCCAGCTCCCTTCGTCCTCACCCGCGCGCAAACCTCACCGTCGGTTTCTGCCATTAAACGCTCGCGCCAATACTCGTTACTGCCGCGTTTAATCCTCGCCGTGACCACGCAGTATTAAGCGCCCGTTACCTCTCTTCCCTTCCCCCCAAACCTCACGCCTCGAGAGCCACCAGGCTGCTCGGAATCATCTCCGAAGCTCCACTGCCTCTGACGCCCTCCGGCGACAATTCCGGCCAAACCCTGCCGCCCCTCGCCTCCTCGAGCACCCGAGCTTGACTCCCAGACCCTGGCACTTCTCTCTGCACCCCCGACTTGCTCGCGCGTGCCCCCCAGCGTTGGCAACGACGACGACCAGCAGCGCTGCCGTCTGCTTTTTCTCCGACGAAGCCTCCAGGTAGTCTCTGACCGCGCCTCCACTCCTCTTTGATGCTCCCATACTCCCTACTCTTCCACGCGTCTAATAGCACCATATGTTCCCTCTCCCGTGCTCTACAGCGACGTCCCCGACAACGACAGTGCGTGCCCGTCGCCAGACATCTCTCCGGCAAGCAATCCCCGCAACTCCAGCGCGCCCCTCGACAAACAGAAGGCACCTCGAGCACCACCATGACACCGCGAACTTGGTGAGCTCCTCCCAACCCTCTCTCGCTTCCTGCATCGCCAGCACCGCCACCGTCTGACCACGCGCCACCACCTGCCGCCGCCATCGCCGCCACTTGATGGCAAGCACGCTGTGCACCGTCCGATCTTGATCGCGTGGCCACGATAGAAACTAACCCGAAAGGGTATGGATAGATCTGTACCACATGATCATCATTAGATCCAACGCCTCACATTGCTGATCCACGCGAAATGGTACGCACCAGTAGGAAAGCGCCATGTGGCCCTGTCTGTTTGAATAAAACCAGAAATGATCTATGTGTTGTTCCAATTTGAAAAATTCATAACTTTCAAACCACACGTCCAAATTTTGAAAATTTTATATCAATGGAATCAGAAAGACAAGTAATTTCTGACCATGCACTTTGTTTAGTAAAATACTTCTGTTAAATTGATTGTTTTTGTAGAAACTTGTGTATGCATGTTTAGAATATAAAAATTGTTCTAAAATGATTTTTGAGATAAAACCTTTGGAAAATGGTTTGTTTTGAACCTACTAACCATAGAAATCAATTTGTGGTTTCAAAAATATATTTGGTGAAGCAAAAGAATAAACCTTTGATTTAAACCATTTCTAGTCAAATAAAAATATTGTTTATTTGTTAAAAATGTTTTTGAAGGGAAACCTTCGGGAAATGTTTTAGAATAAACTCTCTGACCCCAAACACCAAGTTTTATGATTTAAAAATGTATTTGCAAACCCTATAAAGATTGCTACTTTGCTAAAGGCATTTTCAACCACATAAAATATTGATTTTGTTCAAAAATGGTTTATAGGTAAAATCTTTTGCAAATAGTTTTGCCACTTTATAAAATGACCAATAAGTGTTTTATAATGTTTATAACCTATTATAAACCACTTTTGTAAATAAAACAAAGTTTGGCATGCTTGCATGCATTGTTTTGTTGCTATTATTTTATGTGATGTTTGCTTGAATGGTAGATTGAAATTGTTCCTTGCTTGATTGAATTGTAGTGATTTGAAGAGTGTGATCATTGCAAATACAAGGAGTGAACTTATATTCTCTACCAAAAAGGAAAGTGATGCTTCATACTTTTGTCCCATTATTTACACTATGCATTAGTGATATTTCTAAGTAGGACTTGCATGAAATTTTTGCTAAGTATAAACTATGCCATGGGAAATCCTAGTAGATGAAACCTTAGTAGAAATTTCCTAATTTAATATTCCTACTACTATCATGCTTAGCTTAGCTAATAGAAAACAAGGGTGGAATATATATTCATACTATGGAATATTTCCAAGTCAAGGACTTGTGTTTTGTTTAATAAAACAACTAAGTGAATGAATCACCTGGGTGGAATGGAAGGAATGGTTTGTGTTGAGTGGTTCACAAGGCCCATTTAAATGGTTTACCTTGTGTATCTCACTTGTGGATGGCCACCCAAGAACAAAGAGATTTGGGATGTCAAATGTTGAGAAGCTTCAAGTACAGCCACTTGGCATTATGGGCTCTGCCTGGATCATATAGGTTGCAATAACTTAGCCAAATGGACAGTTGGTGGTAGGGGTTTGATAGGTTGGAACGCGTCCATTCTGGTCTAAGGGAAGGCTTCTGACAGATCTTGTCTTGGTGAAACCAAGTCTTGTGGGGAAGTGCACAACCTCTGCAGATGGAAGAATCTAAGTACTTAGCCATGTCCCTGGTATTGGACAATTTGAACATCAAGACATAGAAGCTATCAAGAATCTCCTCATCCCAATTTCTAAGTTAAAAACTTGTGGTTGAACAAGGGTTAAAGGATCACCAATTTCTATTGGGAGATGCCTTGGGTGTTTTTGTCAAGCAAAAACTTAGTGTTTTCAAATGATAAGGAAAATCTATTTGAGCAAAGTAAGCCTAAGCTCCACTTAGCCAAAAGCATATAGATGATAGACTCCACTATACTACCATAGTATCACTTGCCAATACAATTCAAATGTATTGACCCTTGTGGCTGTAACTTGTTATGTTGCAGGTTTGTTTGATATTAGTGAAGTTTAATGATTAGGATTACAAGTCTACAACCAACATGTCTGCCTGTGGCACTTTGAAGATGAAGGACCCCATGCTATTGTTATATTCTGCAGCATTGTAATGAGATAGCCAAAGGAGCTATGTAAGATGTAATAAACTATTTTATTCCTGGTTATAAAGTTGTATTATGACCATTGTTTCTTGATATTACATCTTAACTGTGGATGCTAGCTATTGATCCAGGGACTAGCATTGTAAACACAGGGATCTCTACCTTATTAAATGTTGGGAACCTTTCAGATAACCTGATCTTGTTTTATGTGGCGTACAATCACATTCCCTCCTGCCGTAACTATGGTCATAGGACTTTCTAACGTTGCCCTTCTAATCCCGAACTTATCACAAAATTCTTCAGAAATGAATGAAGTAGTTGCACCACTATCAAATAGAACTTTGCCGGGATTGGTAAGGATATTGAGCGTACCTATCACTCCATGCTCCGAATTATCCACCTCCTCGAGGGTTGCACAGTTCAGTTTTCCGGTAGGTCGGTTTCTCTTGACATTGTTGTTCTTGCCATTATTTCCTCCTTTATTGGGTTGTCTATTACCTCCACTGGCTTGTCATCCTCCCTTGGTAGGCCATCCTCCTGGTGGTTTTCTCGGACAATCTGGCTTGATATGCCCCTTCTGACCACAACCGTAACAGATCACTACAGGCTTTTTGCACTCCCTCTGGAAATGCCCTAGAATTCCACAATTGTTACAGGTAACATTCCTTCTCGGATTTGATTGATTTCCACCACTGGCCTTGTTATTGTTATTGTTATTGTTATTGTTGTTGTTTCCATAATTCCTATTCCGAGGTTTGAACTCCAGGTTAGGTTTAGGTTTACTTGCATGAATTCTCTTGGTTCCCTTATTGACTCTCTTACTCCGATCCTCTTGGACATTCTTGTACTCGTCTTCAAAAGTAATGGCTGCATCCAACAACTGCTGATAAGTTTGCTTATTGGCTAACCTTAGATGCATCTTAACAAACGGATTTAATCCATGCAAGAAACGCTTCTTCCTCTTCTCTTTAGTATTAACATCCTCCTCAGCATAACGAGACAGTTGGCTAAACTCCCGGATGTACTTCATGACACTAGTATATCCTTGCTGAAGCTCCTCAAATTCTCTCCGCTTCAACTCCATGAGACTTTCCGGAACATGATATTCACGGAATCTCTGCTTGAACTCCTCCCAGGTAAACTCCCTTCCTGGTTGTTGCATGGCTAAATGATTTTCCCACCATGATGCTGCAGGTCCAGTCAGCAGATGAGTTGCATACCTCAATTTTTCCTCATCATTGCAACCCACAGTTTTCAGCTTCCTTTCTATATCTGCTAGCCAGTCTTCTACATCCATTGGTTCAGGAGCTGATGCAAAAGGTAATGGTCTTGCATTCTAGAAATCAGATAGACTCACTCCTCCACCTTCATGTGCCCTCTGATTTGCTCGCCCCAGCAGCTCTTCCATGAACTTGTTCTAGGTCTCTTGCATCATTTGCATGCATTGCATAAATTTATGCTCCATTAACGGCCTCATTGGTGGTGGTGGTAATGCTTCTTGGTTTGCTGCATCTGCATCGGCCTTTTCCTTGGCCTCTCGCTCCATCCGCTGCTGCTCAGTTTCCATTTCTACACCCGTATCCATGACCCTTTAGTCCTGAAACATAAAGCGAATACTCATAATTACGTCATGCACATGTGTTCTGAGCTCGACTTTACGCACAGAACTAGTCACACAATGAAGATCCAAAGAAAATCTAAATATGCATTTCACATATTTTACATAATGATACAAAGTCATTACAACATATACCATATAGGTATCATTACAAAACTACCTTATTACTTGGGTACAATACATAGTACTTGATACTACTGACTAGTTGTCTCCTGCTAATAGTAACCATGTTCATCGTACATGCCTGAGGTCCAACCATGATGACGGGTTGTTCGTCGCACAGTTTGTGGAACATATGGCCTTCCAGAAGGAACATACTCTGTATTTGAAGTGTCAGGACTTGAGTCATTACTCAACCTGAGCGCATTGACTCCATCCAGCTCAGCTGAAAAGTCTTTAGAAACATATTCAACATTATCACCAGCCTGCATCTCCTGAGCTTCATTTCTTGAGTTGTCAACAGGATACGCAGATCCTGCTGCTCCCTAGGTGCTCTCGTGGGCAAGATAGTTAAACACTGGATAATGTATATTCCTTGGGTTTTGAGAAGATGTTGATGATGCAAACACTCTCTCCTCAGGATCTTCTTCTTCATCCTGGTTATCTATTGACATGGTATTACTACTACTATTATTAGGGTTCATCCTTGCACCCATCCAACTAGATTGTCCAACATTTCTGTCAGAACCATCTGTGGACATCTGGTGTTCATGAGATCCATTATATGATCCCATCCTCCATCCATCTGAATTCTCAATAGGAAGTTCTGAGAACCATCCTCTGAGGCCTGTGGTACTACATAACGCATATCCATAGTAGGATCATGTGTAGGTTCAGGTCTTGGTAAATAAGGATGTATAAAAGATTCTGGATCTATAGGCATATCCTTAAAGATAGGTATTGCACTACTACTTGCTTCTTTCTCTAATTGGAATGCTAACGGCTTCCTCCTTTCCAGATCAGTTAGATCCTCTAACATGTTATTTTTGACTTCAACAATCACTTGATGAGTCTTATAAAAAGACGCAACGAGTGTCCGGTATCTATCCATAAACTTGGGAGCTAACTTAGGATGCTTCTTAACCAAATTAAGATGATCCGGTATAGGCTCCGAGTCTATAGAATCATGAGGTATCACAGAGAATGTGCTATCTTCTAGCTCCTTGGTTTTCTGCTCCCGGATATTAGCTATCGCCTCCACAACAGCAACATGATAGGCTGCTAAATGACTCCTACCTTCTCCTATGGGTAGATCGTGATATATCCAAGCTTCTCTGGAAGTTGGATACTCACACGATACTTGGATAACATCCGACCATCAAGGTAAGTGATAGTGTTCGCTGGAATTCTAGTTGGACAACTAAAGAGCTTTAAAAGTTGACGAAGTTTGTCTGTGAATGATCCTTGATAATCATCAAGAGTCTCCTCTTTCCTTCCCAAAGTCTGTTTTGGAAACTTTGGTGCCATATCTCTGTATATCAGAAAAATAATTTTTTGATTAGTATCCAATGATATATTGCATCATAACAAAGAATTATCGCACTAAAATATATAACGGAATATTATCATTTGAATACCCATTATATTACTTTTAGAGAACTCTTTATCGTTGCTAATTCTCCTACAGGTAATACCCTTTACTAGGTTTCCAACCTAAGGTCAAAGCAATTTGCTCTGATACCAACTGCGGTGACCCAGCATACCACTGCATGTGTAGTACACTATAGTCGTTGACATCTAGACTTTGTTGTTTTCCTTCGGCCAAAAAAGAAAGTTGTAGAACTCGTCGAAATCTTTCAATCCTGACAAACCTCACCTCTTTTCATCCACCACAGCCGGAGAATTTCGCATCGCAATATTTCAGATCTGACGGTGTAAATCCAAGATGTACTCGCGCTCGTTTCTTCAAATCCAAATTCCTTTGGTGAGAAGGTAGGAATAATGATTCCCCACAACTTTCATGTTCTAATTTTTTCAATTTGACCTACGGATTTGTCTCTCTAACCCAGATCTGTTTCTTGTCTATTCGGAGCCAAAATCGGGTCAATCCCCTCTCCTAACCACTAGATCTCATCCCAGCGGCCAGGATTAGATCGATTCCTCAAAGGGGTACGAGCCAACCGGATCTCGCCACGTGTCAACATCAGGTCAGCATCTAATCCCAGTCAGCATGCTAAGTCAACCTGTCTAGTCAGCGGAATATTCTCTGGATATTCCGTTCGAATTTAAAATTGCACATTATAGATCTAACTTGTAAAATTCATTAGAAATTTATACAACGTTCAAAAATTGCGTATAATATATCAAATTGAATATAATTTTACGTAGAATCATGTTATCGGAATAGATCCAACCTTTACAGTATGTACGTACTGTAATGATTTAATTAGTTTTAAAGGTCTTTTAGGTTAATAAATTCATAGAAAATTATCTGTAACTCCGAAAAATCTGAACAATATAGCAAATTGAAGCTACTATAATGTAGATTAATAATATCTGGTTGGATCCAGCATTTGTTGATTATTTACCCCGTAGTGATTTAATTAGTTTTTAATGGCTTTAGAAATCATTAAATTCATAGCAAATTATTTGCATATCACCAAAATATAAATAACATTCCGATGGAAAGCTGGTTCCATGTAGATAATCAATATGCAATTAGTTCAGCCTTTGCCTATATGGTTTTGCCGTGAAGATTTAAATGGTTTAATGGCCTATTTATAGTAATAAATTCATAAGAAAATAAATACTGCTCAGAAAATTACAAATAATATGTCCCTGGAATCACAATTCCGTGGAGATTACAGATATAATTTTAGTTTGATTTTTAGGCAACAGAAACTGTATGAATCGTTTAAAACCCATTAAACACTATTTAAATCATACAAAAAGATCTATAACTCCGATTAGGGTGAATCCAAAGCCTACTGGTTCGTATTAACGTCCTCTATCCAGTAAATCCAAGAAACAAATTTAATTTGACAGTTAGAACAGGCGTTACAACAGAACTATCAAAACCCTTATATTGGCAAGTAATTATTAATAACAAGTACCCTATTGCTTTAATTGATCTCATACATGCATCATATGATCTATTAATGCTTAGAGAACTAAATGTAAGAATTGTAACATATTAAACCATCATGCATGTTTTTGATTATCCTTGTTGTGTTTGCAATGTTTGCAATTGTTTTGATTGGAACTACCTTTTCCTCATATTAGATTGTTCGGAGAGTGCGATTGCTGCGGAGAAATACAATCAACACCCATATTATCAACATAAGGCAAGTTACACCACTTGTTCATAATTTTTTTCCTAGTTTTGATTCTATGCATGTGATCTTCAAATATTCTGTAGTATGCATGTGTAGGATGTTCTAGTAGAATTTTTTTCCTTTGTATTATTTTGCAAGTGCGATGATTTTGTAGTATGCCATGAATAGCTCTATACTTAGGATTTCCCCTCCTAATAGGTTCCCCTGTTTTGCTAAGTATTGCTTGCTATGCTATATATATGTAAAGTACCGTTGGGGGGTTCGAAAGACAATGAATTTTCTAAGTATAAAGGCTCTCTTGAGCAAACTTTTTCTTCTCAAATCCGCTTCAAAATAAAACTAAGTTTTCTTCTGGGCGGAATGGTTGTCGGGTCAACGAGTGAGATTTTGGTGGAGGACGGCCGCCCAGGAATCAAAGAAGTCTGCCATGTTTCAGAATTCAGAAGCTTCCAGTGCAACCACAATACATATGGGCTCTATCTTGGCTTAGTATTTAGTGTGAAACCTCACCTGGGTACCAACATTTGGAGGTTCTTGGCACGGTTGGATCCAGAAGGTAGAGGGGCTACTAAGGGAAAGCCTCGCCATGGTCTTGTCTGTAAAAGGACTTGATCGTGGATTGTGGGTAAAGTGCACCAACTCTCGAGAGTATTGCAATCTGATCGATCGGCCATGTTCACGGAAACAGAACAACATTGAGCATCTGAAGGATGGAGCCTCTGAAGGATCTTCCTCTCTCTTTTCTAAACAAAGTTTTGAAACCCCATGGCGTGAGTAATATCGCCAATGGGTGGGATTTTGGGAACTTGGCGCGTAATATCCAAGTGTCACTTGGTGAGTAATATCCAAGTGTTTGGTTGTTTGGACACTTGGTGAGTAATATCCTCATGTGTCATTCGACCCTATTTTATCTAAGCAAATGTTTACAAAGTAGGGTAAAACTTACTCTCTCTTTTCTCCATAGAAAATCCTCTCAACCTTGAATTCAAAAACTTATATTCTTTTGTTATGACCTAAGTAGACATAAAAGCAAAAGGGCATGGATTGATTATGGATTGTAGAATTGGTGTGCAAGATTTCAAAATGAAAATCATGAAGCATTCATAATCATTTCATTACATCCATGCAAAGTTCTCACAAAATGAATCCAAATCCTGGTATCCAAATCCTATAGCTGATTCATCCAAATGTTCCTAAAGGTAAGTAAATTGACTTCATAAAACCCACTATTTCTAAGGCATAAATTATTGATAATTATAGCCTAAAGAGATCAAATGAATATTGCAAAATTTTAGAAACAAAATTGAGCTCATTTGGAGCTATTATGAAAAAGTTTTGGAATAAATACAAACACATAAAGATATAAATAAAATGAGATATACAAGGATTTATAAACTCACTACTTCCAAACTAGTAAAAACATTACAAATTTGATCGTATAATAATCTATTCGATTTTAGAAAATTTTAGAAACAAGAATCATGTCATTTGGAGTTTGTATGCAAAAGATATAAGGGAAACAAGTAAATAGAAAAAGAAAAAGAAAAAAAAACCAAACGGGCCGGCGGCCTAGCCAGTCGACCGGAGCAGCAGGCACGTACGTGAAGGATCCCAGGTTTGCTTTAATTTCCGTGCAAAACAGTTTTTGACAAACCTATCTCTATTCAAACTGCTATATCTTTTTATCTACAACTCCGAATCGACTTCCGTTTGTTTCTACTTGTTCCCTACTCCAAGACCTATCTCTACACCATCCTAAATCTCCATATAAACTCGTGGAGCTATAGCTGTACGAGTTTCTATTCCTAAAATCCTGAATCTACACATGCCCGAATCTTATTTCGCTTTTTGACCCATCTAGACTTCGTTGTTTGCCATTGGCCAAAAAACGAAAGTTGTAGAACTCGTCGAAATATTTCAATCCGAAAAAACCTCACCTCTTTTCATCCACCACAGCCGGCGAATTTCGCATTGCAATATTTCAGATCTGACGGTGTAAATCCAAGATGTACTCGCGCTCGTTTCTTCAAATCCAAATTCCTTTGGTGAGAAGGTAGGACTAATGATTACCCACAACTTTCATGTTCTAAGTTTTTCAATTTGACATTCGGATTTGTCTCTCTAACCCAGATCTGTTTCTTGTATATTCGGAGCCAAAATCGGGTCAATCCCCTCTCCTAACCACTGGATCTCATCCCAACGGCCAGGATTAGATCAATTCCTCGAAGGGGTATGAGCCAACCGGATCTTGCCACGTGTCAACGTCAGGTCAGCATCTAATCCCAGTCAGCATGCAAAGTTAACCTGTCCAGTCAGCAGAATATTCTCTGGAATATTCTGTTCGAATTTAAAATTGCACATTATAGATCTAACTTGTAAAATTCATTAGAACTTCATACAACGTCCAAAAATTGCGTATAATATATCAAATTGAAGATAATTTTACGTAGAATCATGTTATTAGAATAGATCCAACCTTTAAAGTACGTACGCACTGTAATGATTTAATTAATTTTAATGGTCTTTTAGATTAATAAATTCATAGAAAATTAATTGTAACTCCGAAAAATATGAACAACATATCAAATTGAACCTACTATAATGTAGATTAATAATATCTGGTTGGATCCAGCATTTGAGGATTATTTACACCGTAGTGATTTAATTAGTTTTTAATGGCTTTAGAAATCATTAAATTTATAGCAAATTATTTGCATATCACAAAAATATAAATAATATACCGATGGAAATCTGGTTCCATGTAGATCATCAATATGCAATTAGTTCAGCCTTTGACTGTAAGATTTTGCCGTGAAGATTTAAATGGTTTAATGGCCTATTTAGAGTAATAAATTCATAAGAAAATAAATACTGCTCAGAAAATTACAAATAATATTTCCCTGGAATCACAATTCCGTGGAGATTATAGATACAATTTTAGTTTGATTTTTAGGCAAAAGAAACTGTATGAATCATTTAAAACCCATTAAACACTATTTAAATCATACAAAAAGATCTATAACTCCGATTAGGGTGAATCCAACGCCTACTGGTTCGTATTAACGTCCTCTATCCAGTAAACCCAAGAAACAAATTTAATTCGACAGTTAGAACAGGCTTTACAACAGAACTATCAAAACCCTTATATTGGCAAGTAATTATTAATAACAAGTACCCTATTGCTTTAATTAATCTCACACATGCATCATATGATCTATTAATGCTCAGAGAACTAAATGTAAGCATTAGAGCATATTAAACCATCATGCATGTTTTTGATCATCCTTGTTGTGTTTGCTATGTTTGCAATTGTTTTGATTGGAACTACCTTGTCCTCGTATTAGATTGTTCGGAGAGTGCGATTGCTGCGGAGAAATACAATCAACACCCATATTATCAACATAAGGCAAGTTACACCACTTGTTCATAATTTTTGTCTCAGTTTTGATTCTATGCATGTGATCTTCAAAAATTCTGTAGTATGCATGTGTAGATGTTCTAGTAGAATTTTTTCCTTTGTATTATTTTGCAATTGCGATGATTTTTAGTATGCCATGAATAGCTCTATACTTAGGATTTCCCCTCCTAATAGGTTCCCCTGTTTTGCTAAGTATTGCTTGCTATGCTATATATATGTAAAGTACCGTTGGGGGGTTCGAAAGACAATGAGTTTTCTAAGTATAAAGGCTCTCTTGAGCAAACTTTTTCTTCTCAAATCCACTTCAAAATAAAACTAAGTTTTCTTCTGGGCGGAATGGTTGTCGGGTCAACGAGTGAGATTTTGGTGGAGGACGGCCGCCCAGGAATCAAAGAAGTCTGCCATGTTTCAGAATTCAGAAGCTTCCAGTGCAACCACAATACATATGGGATCTGTCTTGGCCTAGTACTTAGTGGGGAACCTCTCCTGGGTACCAACATTTGGAGGTTCTTGGCACGGTTGGATCCAGAAGGTAGAGGGGCTACTAAGGGAAAGCCTCGCCATGGTCTTGTCTGTAAAAGGACTTGATCGTGGATTGTGGGTAAAGTGCACCAACTCTCGAGAGTATTGCAATATGATTGATCAGCCGTGTTCACGGAAACAGAACAACATTGAGCATCTGAAGGATGGAGCCTCTGAAGGATCTTCCTCTCTCTTTTCTAAACAAAGTTTTGAAACCCCATGGCGTGAGTAATATCGCCAATGGGTGGGATTTTGGAAACTTGGCGCGTAATATCCAAGTGTCACTTGGTGATTAATATCCAAGTGTTTGGTTGTTTGGACACTTGGTGAGTAATATCCTCGTGTGCCATTCGACCCTATTTTATCTAAGCAAATGTTTACAAAGTAGGGTAAAACTTTCTCTCTCTTTTCTCCATACTTAGAGAAAATTAGCTTTATGCAAATGAACTCCAAAGCCTAAACTAGCCTTGATGTAGAGTTAGTCTTTCCTTACTTGGTGTAATTTTCCAATATATTCAAAGTATTGACCCAACTTGTTGGCTGCACGTTTCATGTGCAGAATTTTGGAGATCGTTGAAAGGTGCGCTAGGATCATGGGTCTTCACTCAACCTTCCTGTGGCATTGATGGGACTTTTATGTTCAGCTTTCACCCTTTGACAAGTATGGCATTCAGATACATATTTATCAATATCTCTTTTCATGTTATTCCACCAGAATAGTTCTTCAAATCCATATACATCTTAGTACTACCTGGATGTATAGAATGTGGTGTATCATGTGCTTCTTTGAGTATGACACTTCTGATCTCAGTCACATCTGGAACACATAGACGGTCTTGGAACCATAAAGACCCATAATTCCCAAGGCGAAAAACTGATTTTTTCCCTTGAGATATCCTCCAAATTTCCTCAGCAATAAAAGGATCTTCTTCTTGATGTCTAAAAATTTCTTACTTAAGATCACTGTCCTGCTCTGCAACTACCTGCATAGTAGCTAATCCTCCAAGAACCTTTGTTCTGATGAATTGAAGTTCTAATATTTCCAAGTCCATTTGTAACTCTTTTGGTAGCTCCCTATTGCTAGGCTAAATATCTGCACTCTTTCTGCTTAAAGCATCTGCTGCAACATTTGCTTTCCCTAGGGTGTAATTGATTGTTAAATCATAATACTTGATTAATTCCAACCAACGCTTCTGTCTCATATTCAATTCCTTTTGAGTGAAGAAGTATTTGAGACTTTTATGGTCAGTGTATAACTCACATCTGGCTCCATAAAGAAAATGCCGCCATCCTTTCAGCGCAAAATCTACTGCTGCTAACTCTAAATCATGAGTTGGATAGTTCACTTCATGTGGTTTCAATTGTCTTGAACCATAAGTAATCACTTTCCGATCTTGCATTAATACATAACCCAAACCTTCTTTAGACGCATCACAGTATACGGTGATGTCCTTCCCTGTTTCAGGAACTGCTAAGATTAGAGTTGTGGTTAATCTAGTCTTCAACTCTTGAAAACATGCTTCACATTTGTCATCCCACTTGAATGGTGTATTCTTCCCTAATAATTTGGTCATTGGTCTGGATATTTTGGAGAAACCTTCAATGAATCTCTGATAATAACCAGCCATTCGTAAGAAACCTCGAATTTGCTTCACATTGATCGGTGCAATCCACTCTAGTACCGACTGAACTTTAGATGGATTCACAGCAATCCCATCCTTACTAATCACATGACCGAGGAATTCTACATCATCTAGCCAGAACTCACACTTACTGAACTTAGCATAAAGCTTATGTTCTCTTAAAGTTTGCAACGCTATTCTTAAATGGTTAGCATGCTCTTCCTTATCCTTGGAATATATCAGAATATCATCAATAAAGACGATGACAAACTTGTCCAAATATGGCATGAAAATCTTGTTCATCAGATTCATGAATATTGCCGGTGCATTGGTCAAACCAAATGGTACCACCAGATACTCATGGTGTCCATATCTTGAGACAAATGCTATTTTTGGAACATCTTCCGGCTTGATTTTTATTTGATGGTATCCAGATCTTAAATCGATCTTTGAAAATACTCTAGCTCCTTTCACTTGATAAAAAAAATCTTGAATTCTTGGTAAAGGATACTTATTCTTGATAGTCACATTGTTCAGATTTCTATAATCACCACACATCCGTCTTCCACCATCTCTTTTATCCACAAAGATTACTGGTGTTCCCCATGGAGATACACTTTCCTGTATAAATCCTTTTCTCGCTAACTCATCAATTTGCTCCTTGAGTTCTTTCAACTCTTTGGGTCCCATTTTATATGGTGCTTGAGCTATTGGTGCTATACCAGGTATTAAGTCAATGGTGAACTCTATCTCCCCGTCTGGTGGCATTCCCGGTAACTCCGTTGGAAAAACATCTTGGAATTCATTAACTATAGGAATCTCTTCTAATTTAAATTCTTTCATTGAATTCAACTGCAGATCTACCATGATATGACTGTGTTTATCTGCTTGGTAAACTATCCTTGCTCCACTTGGAGTTTTGATTGAGACAGTTTTCTCCTCACAATTTATCTGAGCTCCGTGTTCCATCATCCAATCCATCCCCAGCACTACTGCAATTCCCTTCAAAGGAATCACATAAAGGTTTGCGAAATATGTACAACCACAGATCAAGATAACCTGATCTTGTTTTATGTGGTGTACAATCACATTCCCTCCTGCCGTAACTATGGTCATAGGACTTTCTAATGTTGCCCTTCTAATCCTGAACTTATCCCAAAATTCTTCAGCGTACCTATCACTGCATGCTCCTAATTATCCACCTCCTCGAGGGTTGCACAGTTCAGTTTTCCGGTAGGTCGGTTTCTCTTGCCATTGTTGTTCTTGCCATTATTTCCTCCTTTATTGGGCTGTCCATTACCTCCACTGGCTTGTCCTCCTCCCTTGGTAGGCCATCCTCCTGGTGGTTTGCTCGGACAATCTGGCTTCATATGCCCCTTCTGACCACAACCGTAACAGATCACTACAACCGTAACTGAGGTTTGAACTATAGGTTAGGTTTAGGTTTACTTGCCTGAATTCTCTTGGTTTCCTTCTTGGATCTCTTCCTCCGATCCTCTTGGACATTCTTGTACTCATCTTCAAAAGTAATGGCTGCATCCAACAACTGCTGATAAGTTTACTTATTGGCTAACCTTAGCTGTATCTTAAAAAACGAATTTAATCCACGCAAGAAACGCTTCTTCCTCTTGAGTATTAACATCCTCCTCAGCATAACGAGACAGTTGGCTAAACTCCCGGATGTACTTCATGACACTAGTATATCCTTGCTGAAGCTCCTCAAATTATCTCCGCTTCAACTCCATGAGACTTTCCGGAACATGATATTCACGGAATCTCTGCTTGAACTCCTCCCAGGTAAACTCCCTTCCTGGTTGTTGCATGTCTAAATGATTTTCCCACCATGATGCTGCAGGTCCAGCCAGCAGATGAGTTGCTTACCTCAATTTTTCCTCATCATTGCAACACACAGTTTTTAGCTTCCTTTCGGTATCTGCTAGCCAGTCTTCTACATCCATTGGTTCAGGAGCTGATGCAAAAGGTAATGGTCTTGCATTCTGGAAATCAGATAGACTCACTCCTCCACCTTCAGGTGCCCTCTGATTTGCTCGCCCCAGCAGCTCTTCCATGAACTTGTTCTGGGTCTCTTGCATCATTTGCATGCATTGCATAAAGTTCTGCTCCATTAACGGCCTCATTGGTGGTGGTGGTGGTGGTAATGCTTCTTGGTTTGCTGCATCTGCATCAGCCTTTTCCATGGCCTCTCGCTCCATCCGCAGCTGCTCAGTTTCCATTTCTACACCCGTATCCATGACCCTCTAGTCCTGAAACATAAAGCAAATACTCATAATTACATCATGCACATGTGTTCTCAGCTCGACTTTACGCACAGAACTAGTCACACAATGAAGATCCAAAGAAAATACAAATATGCATTTCACATATTTTACATAATGATACAAAGTCATTACAACATATACCATATAGGTATCATTACAAAACTACCTTATTACTTGGGTACAATACACAGTACTTGATACTACTGACTAGTTGTCTCCTCCTAATAGTAACCACGTTCATCGTACATGCCTGAGGTCCAACCATGATGACGGGTTGTTCGTCGCACAGTTTGTGGAACATATGGCCTTCCAGAAGGAACATACTCTGTATTTGAAGTATCAGGACTTGAGTCATTAGTCAACCTGAGCGCATTGACTCCCTCCAGCTCAGTTGAAAAGTCTTCAGAAACATATTCAACATTATCTCCAGCCTGCATCTCCTGAGCTTCATTTCTTGAGTTGTCAACAGGATACGCAGATCCTGCTGCTCCCTAGGTGCTCTCGTGGGCAAGATAGTTAAACACTGGATAATGTATATTCCCTGGGTTTTGAGAAGATGTTGATGATTCAAACACTCTCACCTCATGATCTTCTTCTTCATCCTGGTTATCTATTGACATGGTATTACTACTACTATTATTAGGGTTCATCCTTGCACCCATCCAACTAGATTGTCCAACATTTCTGTCAGAACCATCTATGGACATCTAGTGTTCATGAGATCCATTATATGATCCCATCCTCCATCCATCCGAATTCTCAATAGGAATTTCTGAGTTAGAACCATCCTCTGAGCCCTGTGGTACTACATACCGCATATCCATAGTAGGATCATGTGTAGGTTCAGGTCTTGGTGAATAAGGATGTATAAAAGATTCCGGATCTATAGGTATACCCTTAAAGATAGGTATTGCACTACTACTTGCTTCTTTCTCTAACTGGAATGCTAACTACTTCCTCCTTTCCGGATCAGTTAGATCCTCTAACATGTCATTTTTGACTTCAATAATCACTTGATGAGTCTTATAAAAAGACGCAACGAGTGTCCGGTATCTATCCATAAACTTGGAAGCTAACTTAGGATGCTTCTTAACCAAATTAAGATGATCCGGTATAGGCTCCGAGTCTATAGAATCATGAGGTATCACAGAGAATGTGCTACCTTCTAGCTCCTTGGTTTTCTGCTCCCGGATATTAGCTATCGCCCCCACAAAAGCAACATGATAGGCTGCTAAATGACTCCTACCTTCTCCTATGGGTAGATCGTGATATAATCCAAGCTTCTCTGGAAGTTGGATACTCACACGATACTTGGATAATATCCGGCCATCAACGTAAGTGATAGTGTTCGCTGGAATTCTAGTTGGACAACTAAAGAGCTTTAAAAGTTGACGAAGTTGGTATGTGAATGATCTTTGATAATCATCAAGAGTCTCCTCTTTCCTTACCAAAGTCTGTTTTCGAAACTTTGGTGCCATATCTCTGTATATCAGAAAAATAATTTTTTGATTAGTATCCAATGATATATTGCATCATAACAAAGAATTATCGCACTAAAATATATATCGGAATATTCTCATTTGAATAACCATTATATTACTTTTATAGAATTCTTTATCGTTGCTAATTCTCCTACAGGTAATACCCTTTACTAGGTTTCCAACCTAAGGTCAAAGCAATTTGCTCTGATACCAAATGCGGTGACCCAGCATACCACTGCATGTGTAGTACACTATAGTCGTTGACATGACATCTACAGAACACCGTTCCGTAAATACCACATCCCTCAGAGTGGTACAACAGAAAAATTGCAGGTCCATATTACAAATGTACACACATTGTTATTATTACAATACCGGAAGTTCAAGACTTCCAAAAGATTCAACTTACAAACCAAAATATAAAGTGTTCAGAGGAATTTAAAAGTAGCAACTCCGTCTAGGAGTTGAGCTCAACAGCTTATTCTATAGAGTTCATGCTGCTCGGCTCCATTGGTTACTACTTAACTAGGGTTACTTAGTTGGACTCATTATCCTCGACACCATAGAGGATTTCGTAATGCACTCCTTCAACTCCTCCGGACATATCAGGTTCCTCATAGAACACATCTTCTTGGCATTCGGCTGCATACATTGGCACGCCTTCGGAATCCTTAGAGTCTAAGCAAGGGATCAAAGGAAAGAATCAGTAACAGCGTTACCCAACAAGTTCATTATATGCAAGGTGGGAAGTTTGATGCTCTAACTACCACCTCGGATTATAAATCCTTGGCACTATGCAGTTTTTTGTAAATCTTTCTTCAAAGATTGATTTTATTCCGAAAAATCATGACAATCAGCCTTCACAGGTTAACCAGAACTTTCATGGAGTTCATTTCCTGCCGCGTTCGTAGCTCCTTCCCGGAACAGGGAGTAACAAGTTACAGTTCTTCCACTCTGCAGAGGTGCGTTACTTTACCCATGAGAGATCAACTCCTTGATGCACAACCGGACGTACTTTCCCATCCACAACTCCATGATGTGGGCCCCAGTAGTTGGTCCAGGCCAATCACTGCCCCCTTCGCGACCCCGCATGCCTCCTTGGTGTACACCATGCCCACATAATGAATTAAGGCAATGGTTTGTACAAACCGTTAGATGCCAGAACTATCGTGGGACGATGAGGGTTCCCACCCATATGCTGCATATCCTCTACGAATTACCAATTAATATGCATGCTACGAGGATAACATCCACGACCTGCACATCCGGCTTCATGCGAGAGGAAGAAGATACAGCTGACTTCTCCGTCCCATTCCAAATCTCATGGCTAACGCGTAATATACGGCGCTAGAATCACTGAAGTCAGGGGTTATTAAGTCCCTACTTGATCATCATTGTTGCAAATAGAACCCTAAGTTCTATTGCTCGACCATTTAGGATGATATCTATGATTTCCTTATTTGTGAAAATAATATTTTCTTTCTTTTATAGCATATATGATAAAACACAATTTGCAAATAGTTTGATAAAGACTCTTCAAAGGACATGAGCAAGTGATGAACTTGCCTTGTGATGGAAAGGTAGTGAAGTCTGGTGCTTGCACTGCACCTTGAGCTTCTAGTTCTACAAAAACATCATTATTGCCCGGTAAGGACAATATTTAAAGAAGAAAAATGATTATGCAAGTAATGTAATGCATTATTTAATTCTATCTGCATTTTCCCTGTATAAGGTGCCTTTTAATAAAGCATTTATAAATTTTTTTATTGCATATATTGAATTATTTTATTTTATTTCCCTTTTTATTGGACTTTTATTGATTTAATAATTCTTTTAGGAATTATTAATTATACACTAAAATTTATTATTAAATATTTATTTAGTATTTTTCAAAAATACTATAATATTAATATATAATGAAAGTGATTTTTATTTATTTTGATCGTTTTTCAATAATTTTGTAAAATTCCATAAGGAATATATAAATTACAAAATTCTTATAAAAAATTAAATGTCCAAAATTTCATATCTTATTTTATTTGGATAGAGTGGATTATTGTGCATCCAAAAATATTTTATTTCTAATTTTTGGACTTTTATTTTATTTTCTAAAATTTTATTGAGGTAAGGGGCATTTTGGTATTTTCCAATTGATTAAAACAGTTTTTTAAACGACTTGGGCTAGCCTTTTAGGCTTATTGGGCTAGTGTGGCCCAATAGGGCAGGGTCAAAATAACCACCCCGAGGGGTTTTGGCCCACCCAGCCCATTCTCTCTACCTCCTCCTCGTTCTCACCTTTCCTCTTCCTCGACCCCGCGGATCTAGCGCCGCTGCTGGCGATGGCCGTCGTTGAGGCTTCCCCTGGCCGCTGCCGTGGTGTAGGGTAAGGTTTGCGACTAAGATCGTTCATCTAGTTCAACTCGATTTAACTCCGAGGCTTCCCTGTGGCCAGGTTCATCCCGTTCCCGAACCCTAGGGTTAGGGGAAAGTGCTGTCGCCACCGCCGCGGTCCCGCCTGTGGTGGTGTGCTGGCTCGTGTGCTGCTGTGGCTGGTATAGGTTGCAGCGCCCCCCCTGGGTGCTCCCTGTGCCGCCGTGGGTTCGTCGACCAATCTGCTTCCTCTTCAATTCATCAGCGAGGACCTCGGGTAAATTGCCTCTGTGGTTCTTGTTCATGCTACTACCATGAATCTCTCTGTGTGTATCTAGTGGCTTCTCGTGCCTAGTGACTATGTTCTGATTAGGGTTCATCTCCTAATTAGGGTTCTTGTTCTGATTAGGGTTCATAACCCCCTGTTGATCATATCCATGATGCTTTAGATCTAGTGATGATCATACTTGAGCATGAAGAATGATTGTTTGATATGGATCATGATTTGTAGTGGCTTTGATGATGCTAGTGGCTTGTCAGATTTATTCCAGTGGTAATTCACTATGATCTCATGCTAGTGCTTTTAGGGAATCCCTGATTGGAAATGTTGTTGATCTGAGAACTTACTCTACTGTCAGAATTTTTGTACTGACAGTAGTTTCTCTCAGTAATTGCTTACTGCAATTAAAATTATAATGGTAGGCTTGTATGAGATTATACATACTGAATATAATCATTATATGTAATGATTTTTTGTGGATGTATAGATGAATTTGATGTTGATTCCTGGCACTTGGCTTCAGGAAAATGATATTTATTGGTTTGTCCCTTTCATCTGTGGAAACTAAGCAAAGATTGGTTTTAGCTTATTTAGAACTTGTCCTTGTGATACCATTTTGATCTAGCACACAAGTGATTGGGTTTTATTTTTGGGATTAGCCTTGACAATACTTGTGACTAATACTGGCAAAATAAAATGAAAGCTTTTCTTAACTCTCTTTCCTATGATGTTGGTTTGAGGCTCTAGGATTTTAAGTCCTAGTTAGTTGAGAAAATAGTTGGTTTGTAACTTGTAGGATTAGAGGTGCTACTCTCTCTGGGAGATGTGCCCTGATCTGATAAGAACAAATGAAGAATGATTTTAAGTTGCATAAAGTAACACTAAACTCTGTGATGCTGGTCTGAGAGATTAGTGCTTCTGGCTAAGTTTGATTTCTTATCTTTATACTTGAAATCTCTAGGATAGATTCACCTCACTTGGGTGATTATTGAGAGATTATTTCATAAAGCAACACATGCTTTTGATTAGATAATATGATTGAATCATGTGATGGTTTTATGAGTCTCACCACAAAATCTGATGTTGATGAAGTAAGTTGATGATGATGATCTTGATCTGGTTTTGATGGACTCATGTGCTTGCTCTTGAGCTATCCTGCTCCTCCTAGCTCCTGGGCTTGATCTTGCTGTCCACCTGATTCATCCCCTCCTTATGTCACCATCCTTGTGATGCTTGGTTGATCTGGGGTGGTTTGGTTTGGTTTGGCTATTGTTCTTGGTTTAGCTGCTGTCTACACTGGTTGTGCTTGTGTGCTATGTAGTCGAGAGATGCACTGGTGTGCTCCTCCATGACTGTTCTTGTGGTTTTGGTGAGATTGAGTTGCTCTGTGAGCTTGACAACACACCACATGCATGCTTGTGTGTGTCCAGCCTGTGTGCTTGCTATGCACCTGTGGATATGTTCAGAAATTTTGAACTTACTATTACCAGATTACTTTCACCTGGCTGGTGAATTGGTCCCTCTTGGCTGTCATTTGACTTCTGGATTTGAATTTATGAAAGATGAAATCTTTCATATTGGTAAAACTTGGCCCTTTATAACATTTCTTAATGATGGATTTGTCAGGTGCATTTCACTGACATATCTGAGAGAAATAATACTAACACTAATCTTATTTTGTTTCTATTTAGTCTTTGTTTTGTAGCTACAAAGATAAAGATGAAGATTTAGTTTAGATTTAGATATAGGAGAGTTAGTAGATATTCCAATGTAATTTTCTTATTCTTTTGTAATTTTTCTTTTGTTATTCTTGTAATCTTTATTTTATTTAATTCTAATAAAAATTATATTATTATTAATAAAGAGTATTCTTATTCTTTTGTAAATTGTGAAGTTTGGAAATGGCTTCAGTAGGTTACATTCTTTGTAACTTGTTTATGTATTAATAATATGAAATAAGTTTCATATTCAATATTGTTTTTGGATAAAATTTAAATTGTAATCTTTATCTCTTAATTGAATTAAGATTCAAAACTTATATCTAATTCATTTCAATTTATAATTCAAACACTCAAGTTTAAAATTCAAATTCATTTTAAACACATAACTCCTTAAGATCATCTCAAAGTTTGTAACAATCATCCTTTAAGACTAAACCTAATCTCAAAGTATGAAAGAAACATTGATCACTTAGGTTTTTTTATTTGGCGAAAATTTTACCCACATTTTCACAGATGAATGCATGCAACAATTCATATTCCTAAATCTACCCTTCGTTAGGTCCTAAATGCTGGGATGTTACAATGTGCCCTAGATTATGGTGCTAGTTGGGATGAAAGTCTGCCTTACGCAGAATTCTCTTACAACAATATATATCAAGCCAGTATTGAGATGGCAACGTTTGAATTTCTCTATGGGAGAAAGTGTACTACACCATTGCTATGGAATGGTTTTGGAGAAAGAAACTTGTTCGGGCCAGAACTAATCAAGGAAGCTGAAGAGAAAGTCAATTTGGTAAAGGACAGATTGAAGATAGCACAGTCCCGAAAAAAGAGCTACGCAGATCCCAAGCGTAGGGAAGTCACATATGAGGTGGGTGATAGAGCTTATCTTAGAGTATCACCACTTCGTGGAGTGAAGAGGTTTGGAGTCAAAGGAAAATTCGCACCAAGATATGTTGGACCATTCAAGATTTTGAGCCGTAAAGGAGAAGTGGCATATGAGATTGAATTGCCTGAATCATTGTCTGCCGTTTACAATGTGTTTCATGTGAGTCAGTTAAAGAAATGCCATCCAGAGATGGAAGAGACTTCTTTGAAGGATACTATACCTTTGGAAGAGGTCCAATTGGAAAGTGATCTCACTTATGAGGAAAAACCTATCAAGATTCTCGAGACTGTAGAAAGAGTTACTCGGACAAAGACTATCAAATTCTGCAAAGTTCAGTGGAACCATCATTCCGAGGAAGAAGCAACATGGGAAAGAGAAGATGATCTTCGGAAAGACCACCCTCACCTATTTGCTAGCCAATCCAAATCTCGAGGGCGAGATTCACCTTAAGGGGGTTATATTTGTAACATCCCAAAAATCATGATTTATAAAGTTTGCATATCATTCATGCATTCATAAGCATTTAGATCATTTTTCAAATAAGATTTCAAAACATAGGTAAATTGTTTCCTAATATTTTATGTAGGAAAGGCAATGGAATTATTTCTACTCACCAAAATTTGAATACTTTGTTTCAACCAGAAAAGGTTTGATTATAGGTTTGAATGTTGATTCCAAACTTGTTCAGAATTTCAAAACAAAAATGTAAATTCAAAACCATTGATATGCCTAGTTATAAATAAATAATTAAGGCATGATTTTATTTTAATTTCAATAGGCCTATGTATTTTTGAGTGAACAGCAATGTTTTATACTCAAATATGTGCATGGTTCAATTTACAAAAATCCAGATAAAGTTTGAATTAAAACAGATTTGAAAATGATTCTAGAAAATCAAAACAAAAAAAGAAAAGGAAAAGGAAAAGGGCCAGCGTTGCCAATCTGGCCCAGCACTGGATCCAGCCCAACAACCAGCCCACCGGGGTTCCCCTCTCCCTCTGTTTCTCACCACGTGCATCACACCCACTCGCTGACTCGTGGACCCCACCACAACGCTAGCTCAGCGTCGTCAATCTCGCGCAGAAGACTAGCTCGCCGCGGCCGTTTCCTCCCTAACGCAAATGCGCTTAATTGGCATTGATTGCTCGCGAGATTCTCGCCCCTGCTCCGGCTATTTATTCCCCACCCCTCTGCGACTATTTCCCCCAACACTGAAACCCCCAAGCGCCGCCAGGCTGCATGAATTTCGCCTTACACCACCGAAGAGCTCCGGCGAGCCATCACGGTGAGTCTCGAGCACGCCTTGCCTTCTGGTTCACACGACCTGCTTCATTATCGCCTTGTGCATCTTCTCATGCTTTCAGTTTGTCCTAAATCGCCCCAGGTCGTTGCCCCCATCAACGCCTGCAAGTGTCCGAAGCTCAGCTCAACTCCGATGAGCCATTCCGGTGAGCCCCGTGTTCCCCTTGATCTCTGGTTCACGCGAGTGAGTTCGCCTTTGTCTTGCGCGTTAGCTAATACATGCCGCTTGTTCCCTTGCACACTAGGTTGTCGCCTTCATCTCTAGCAGTGAGCTCCCGACGATAGAACGAACTTCGGCGAGCATCTGAGCCCGTGTCCGTGCGCCCCTGTCCAAGCCGAAGCCATCTTGAGCATCCTCCCATCCTTGCGACGCTGGTGAGAACCGCCACCGCCCCTATCCCCCTCTGGAATCGCCGGAGCACCGTTGCCAGAGTCGTCACCGCCGCCAACGCCATTCGCGCCGCTGAGTTTTGGTCAATTAGATCTGATCCGTTAGATCTGGATCCTAAGGCCACGATTAGATGTTTAGTTGAAGAGGTAAGATCAGATCTAGGACGTGCATCGTTATTTAGATCCTACGGTCCGCTAGCATGATTCGGCCGAACCAGTACGCGCCAATCAGAAGCTGCTGTGTGGCTAGGTTTTAGATTTTAAATCTAAATTTAGATCTATTACTTATTTAAACATGTAAATTCGGATCGATGTTCCAACTTTCATCGGTGTAACCATTAACAACGAGTTGTTCATCACCTCCATAAGAAAGAACTATATCCTTAGTTGTTCTCAAGTACTTAAGGATGTTTTTGACCGCTGTCCAATGATCCACTCCTAGATCACTTTGATATCTGCTAGTCAAACTGACATCATATGAATGTCGGGCCTAGTATATAGCATGGCATACATGATAGATCCTATGGCCGAGGCATAGGGAGTCTTACTCATCCTCTCTCTATCTTCTTCCGTAGCGGGAATTTGAGTTTTACTCAAGGTCGTAGTGGGAAACATGGGTAAGAAACTTTTCTTGCTATCTTCCATTCCAAACCTCTTTAGAACTTTGTTCAAATATGTACTCTCTGAAAGTGATATTAGGCGTCTTGATCTATCTCTATAAATCTTTATGCCTAACATGTAAGCACCTTCGCCAAGATCCTTCATTGAAAAACTATTATTGAAATAATCTTTGACACTTTTAAGAAGGTTTACAACATTCCCAATCAACAATATTTCGTCCACATATAGTACTAGGAATGCTACAGAGCTCCCACTCACTTTCTTATAAATACAAGGTCCTCCATAAGTTTGTATAAAACCAAAAATTTTGATCACCTTATCAAAATGTTGATTCCAACTTCGGGATGCTTGCTTCAATCCATAGTATCATCGTAGTCAACTCCTTGAATTTGTCGAAACCCTTTTGTGACAAGTCGAGCTTTATAGACGGTTACATTACCATCAACATATGTTTTCTTATTGAAAATCCATTTGTTCTCAACAGCCTTCCGGCCATCCGGTAAGTCCACCAAAATCCATACTTGGTTTTCAAACATGGATCCAATCTCGGATTTCATGGCTTCTTGCCATTTATTGGAATCTGGGCTCATCATCGCTTTCTCATATGTCGCAGGGTCGTCGGTGTTGTCCACCAACATGACACTCATAACAGGATCATACCAATCGGGAGTTGTACGAGTCCTCATCGACATGCGAGGTTCCATAGTAACTTCGATCGAAGTTTCATGATCATCATCATTAGCTTCCTCTCTTATTGGTGTAGGCGCCATAAGAACTTCTTCCGGTGCTGCACTACTCGCAAATCCGAGAGAAGGTTCGTCAACCTCGTCGAGTTCTACCTTCCTTCAAGTCACTTCTTTCTAGAGGAACTTCTTATCTAGAAAGGATCCATTCTTGGAAATGAAGATTTTGCCTTCGAATCTATGATAGAAGATATACCCAATAGTTTCCTTCGGGTATCCTATGAAGACACATTTTTCTGCTTTGGGTTCAAGCTTGTCGGGCTGTAACTTCTTTCCATAAGCTTCGCAGCCCCAAACTTTAAGGAACGTCAATTTAGGTTTCTTCCCAAACCATAATTCATATAGTGTTGTTTCAACCGATTTAGATGGTGCCGTATTTAAAGTGAATGCGGCTGTTTCTAATGCATAACCCCAAAATGATAACGGTAAATCTGTAAGTGACATCATAGAATGAACCATATCTATGAGAGTTCTATTACGACGTTGGACACACCATTACACTGTGGTGTTCCCGGCGGTGTTAATTGTGAAAGTATTTCGCATTTCTTCAAATGCTCGCAAAACTCGTAACTTAGATATTCACCTCCATGATCAGATTGTAGAAATTTAATCTTCTTGTTATGTTGATTCTCTACTTCGCTTTGAAATTCCTTAAACTTCTTGAATGTTTCGGACTTATGTTTCATGAAAGAGATATACCCATATCTACTCAAGTCATCCGTGAAAGTAAGAACATAACGATAACCACCGCGCGATGCTACACTAATCGGGTCACACATCGGTATGTATGATTTCCAATAAGTCCGTAGCTTGCTCCATCATACCAGAAAATGGAGTTTTAGTCATTTTCCCATCAGACATGCTTCGCATATTTCATGTGATTCAAGAAGTCCATCAGAATGGAGTTTCTTCATTCGCTTCACTCCAATGTGACCAAGACGGCAGTGCCACATGTATGTAGAATTATCATTCAATTTCAAACGTTTAGCATCTATATTATGAACATGTGTATCACTACTATCGATATTCAATAACAATAGACCATATATCAAAGGCGCATGACCATAAAAGATATTACATATATAAATCGAACAACCATTATTCTCAGACTTTAACAAGTAACTGTCTCACAATAAACATGATCCAGATATAATGTTCATGCTCAATGCAGACACGAAATAACAATAATTTAAGTATAAAACTAATCCCGATGGTAGATGAAGAGGTATTGTGCCAACCGTGGTCACATCAACCTTTGATCCATTTCCAACACGCATCGTCACCTCATTCTTCGCTAGTCTCCGTTTATTATACATCACCTATTTCGAGTTACAAATATGAGCAACCGAACCAGTATCAAATACCCACGAACTACTAGGACTACTAGTAAGATATACATCAATGACATGTATATCGGATATACCTTTCTTCTTGATGTTTCCGTTCTTCAGATCCCCAAGTACTTGGGGAAATTCCGCTTCTAGTGACCTTCTCCCATGCAGTAAAAGCACTCAGTATCAGGCTTAGTCCCAGCTTTGGTATTCTTTGCAGGCCCAGTAGATTTCTTACCGCCCTTCATGAAGTTACCATTTTTCTTTGGTCTGCCTTGCTTCTTGAAATTGGTGGTAATATTGACCATCAACACTTGGTGCTCTTTCTTGATCTCCACTTCCACAGACTTCAACATAGAGAAGAGTTCTGGTAATGACTTATCCATGCACTGCATTTTATAGTTCATCACAAAGTTCTTGTAACTTGGTGGTAGTGATTGGAGGACATGGTGAATACCCAAAGCATTAGGGATCACTATACCCAAGCTCTGGAGCTTATTGGCGTGCCTAGACATCTTAAGCACATGCTCACTGACGGAGCTGACCTCTTCCATCTTGGAGTTAAAGAACTTTTCAGAAGCCTCATAACTCTCAACTGCCGCATCAGCCTCAAATATCATTTTGAGTTCATGGACAATTGTAAGGTTCCCAACCTTTAATAAGGTAGAGTCCCCTGTGTTTACAATGCTAGTCCCCGGATCAATAGCTAGCATCCACAGTTAAGATGTAATATCAAGAAACAAAGGTCATAATACAACTTTATAACCAGGAATAACATAATTTTATTACATCTTACATAGCTCATTTGGCTATTACATTACATTGCAGCAGAAAATCTATAAGCATGGGGTCCTTCATCTTCAAAGTGCCACAGGAAGACATGTTGGTTGTAGACTTTGTAATCCTAATCAACACACTTCACTAAATCAATCAAACCTGCAACATAACGAGTTACAGCCACAAGGGTCAATACATTTGAATTGTATTGGCAAGTGATACTATGGTAGTATAGTGGAATCTATCATCTATATGCATTTGGCTAAGTGGAGCTTTTAGGCTTGCATTGCTCAAAAATAGATTTTCCTTATCATTTGAAATCACTAAGTTTTTGCTTAACAAAATAATCTTTCCCAAGGCATCTCCCAATCAAAGATTGAAGATCCTTTAACCCTTGTTCAACCACAAGTTTTTAACTTAGAAATTTGGATGATGAGATTCTTGATAGCTTCCATGTCTTGATGCTAAAATTGTCCTTTACCAGGGACATGGCTAAGTACT
Organism: Avena sativa; assembly: GCA_916181665.1. Lineage (NCBI taxonomy): Eukaryota > Viridiplantae > Streptophyta > Magnoliopsida > Poales > Poaceae > Avena > Avena sativa. Next base: position 137,594,119 of record OV702295.1, read on the forward strand.
TAGATTTTACACTCTGCAGAGGTGGTGCACTTTCCCCACAAGACTTGGTTTCCCAAGACAAGATCTTTCAGAAGCCTTTCCTTAGAACAAATGGACGCGTTCCAGCCTATCATACCACTACCACCAACTATCCAAATGGCTAAGTTCTAGCAACCTATATGATCCAGGCAGAGCCCATAATGCCAAGTGGTTGCACTTGAAGCTTCTCAACATTTGACATCTCAAATCTCTTTGTTCCTGGGTGGCCATCCACAAGTGAGATACACAAGGTAAACCATAAACATGGGCCTTGTGAACCACTCAACCAAAAACCACCAAGCAATTACCATTCCACCCAGGTGATTCATTAACTTAGTTGTTTTATTAAACAAAAACACAAGTCCTCAGACTTAGAAATTTTTCCATAGTGTGAATATATATCCACCCTTGTTTTCTATTAGCTAAGATAAGCATGATAGTAGTAGGAATCTTAACTTAGGAAAATTTCTACTAAGGTTTCATCTACTAGGTTTTCCCATAGCAAGGTTTATACTTAGTAAAATTCCATGCAAGTTTTACTTAGAAAAATCACTAATGCATAGTGAAAGTAATGGGACAAAAGTATGAAGCATCACTTGCCTTTTTGGTAGGGTATAAGTTCACTCCTTGTCCTTGCTACAATCACACTCTTCAAGTCACTACAATTCAATCAAGCAAGGCACAAGTTCAATCTACCATTCAAGCAAAACATCACATAAAATCATAGAACTAAGATAATGCATGCAAGCATGCCAAGGATTGTTTTATTTGGACAAGTGGTTCCTAATAGGACATAAACATTTTAAAACACCTAATGGTCATTTTTATAAAGTGGCAAAGTCATTTGCAAAAAGATTTCACTTCATAAACCATTTTCAAAACAAGGTATCATTTTATGTGGTGTAGAAATGTTTTTACTAAGGCATTAATCTATAGGGTTCACAAAATTCATTTTCAAATCTTAAGACTTGGTGTTTGGGGTCAGAGAGTTTAAAACAAAACATTTCCCAAAAGTTTTCTTCCAAAACCATTTTTAATAAATAAACTATATTTTTATTTGACTAGAAATGGTTTTAAATCAAAGAATCATTCTTTTGTTTCACCAAATACATTTTTGAAACCACAAAGTGTTTCTTATGGTCAGTAGGTTCAAATCACACCATTTTCCAAAGATTTTATCCCTAAAATCATTTTAGAATAATTTTTACAATCTAAACAAGCATACAAATGTTTCTGCAAAAACAAACATTTTTCTAGAAGCTTTTTACTAAACAAATGGCATGGTTGGATAGGGCTTGTTTTTCTGAATCCATTGATATAAAATTTGCAATTTTTGGACGTGTGGATCAAAACTTATAAGGTTTGCAAATTTGCATCTAAATCAGATTCTAAAATCTGTTTTAAATCTAACCAGTGACACGCGTCCTGTTCCTATTCGTCCATACCGCTTCGCTCGGATCACACTCTCTGGTGCATTGGATCAAGTCAGATCGAGCAGCTCAGGTTGTGTACTTCTTTAGCGTTTAGTGATCTATCGTATCCATTGGATCGTCATCTAACGGCTATCGTCGCCTTGACCAAGTTCTGGCGGCGCTCGACGGCTGCGCGCGGCGGCGACGGTCAGATGACGGCGAAACTGGCGATGCAGGAAGCGAGGAAGGAAGGGAGTATGCTCACCGTGTTCGCAGTAGTGTGGGGAAGCTCAACGTGTTGTTGGTTCGACGAGGGGCGCACAGAGCTGCTGTTAATCGCTCACCGGAGTTTGCACAGCGTCGGGCACGCTCTGGTCGACGTTGGGGGCGGGGCTACAAGGCACAGGAGAGCGAGATAAGGGGTCCGTTAGACGCGCGAGGGAGAGTAGAATCTGCGTGTGTCAACGAGAGGGGAAGGGGCGGACGGAAGCTACCTGGGGCACTCGCCGGAGTTGAAACAGACGGCGGCGTCGTTCAGTCGAAGACGAAGTCGACGCTGCAGAGCACGCGCGGGTGTGGGGTTGGTGCTAGGAGATGCAGGAGATGATGGGGATCACACTCGTGTGCTCTGGGGGCAGTGGGGCGGTTCGTGCTCGCCAGAATTTGCACGGTGGTTCGTCGGAGCAGAGGGTGGTGTGGCGAGGAATTGGGCGGCCTGGGGGCATGCTAAGGTGGGGCGACAGAGGGGAAGTGGAGAGGAGGCAAAGGCGATTAAATGGGCTTGATCACAGCGAGGAATAAACGCAGCGTTACGACGAATTTAATCGGAGGAATCAACGGCAGGAGCGGGGAAGAACTGGTCGCAGGGTGGACACGATGAACAGTGTGTGGGTCCTGGCTGTCTGCGAGAGAAAGAGCGTGAGTGTGGGGTCCAGTCGTCATCCTCTGTGCGGGTAAGTTCCTGAGTGAGAAAAGAACGGTTCGCTGGGGAGAGAGGTGGGCTGCTGGGCTGGGATGGGCTTAGCTGGGCCAGGTTGGGTTGGGTCGACCTTGCTCTTATTTTTTTCTATTCTGAAACTTTTCCTTTTTCCAATTCAATTTCTGTTTTGAAATTCAAATCACAAATCAAACAACCAAATCAAATAAACTTCCACTAAACTTTATATTGAGTTTAGCTCTGTTTATCAACACAAATCAAAGTCCAAAACAAAATAATATTTTTAATCTTTTTAGGATCCATTTATTGATTAAATAAAATGGACCTTAGTAATTAAATCAAATAGGGTTTGATTTATTTATTTTTAAAACTCTATTTGAAATCCAAAATATTATCAAAACCATTCAGTAGGTTTTATTTGAAAATAATATACACTTGGAAAACTTATTTAAAATAATTTAATAAGTTTTGATGTTTTAATTAAAATGGTAAAACCTTTTATTTAAATAAAATTGGATATTAAATCCTTATTATTTTATTTAAATAAACCTTTACTATTTTTATCAAATCAAAATGTTTTATTTCAAAAGCTTGGCCAAGGTTTAATTTGGCTCTATAAAATAATCCTTATTTATAAATTTACCTTTGCTTTATAAAATCCAAATCTTTTTATTAAAAGATCCAAAATAGTAATTCCAAATATTTTTAACTTTATTGTTTATTTATCTTTTTAAATCCCTTTTGGATTTTATTTGATCCAAAATAGGTTTTGAAAGTTTCCAAATGGATTCAAAAAGTTTCTTCTCACCCTGAAAATCAACAAAGTTTTATTTTATTCATTTATTTTTCACATTACAAGATTTGGAAAATCTTGGGATGTGACAACAATATCATGTGGGTCAAAGTTCTCAAACCTCTTTTGAAGCTCTGATTCCAAACCATACAAGATAGCACACTGAATTGTGGAGTATTAATTCTTCCAAGCGAGGAAAACATTCTTCACCTCATCGGTAGCATGAACTGTAGGTGGGTCACCTAGTGGTGAATCCAGCACATATATCAACTGACCAGCATTGAAAACAATGCTCAAATTGCGAAACCAATCCACGAAGTTGCTTCCATTGTTTTTCAACTTTTATTTCTCTAGGAACACATTAAAGTTGATGGTAGGGGCCGCCATGATCAACAACATATTTGCAATAATTTAGACTAAGTTATGACAGATTGAGTTCTAATTAATACTTAAATTAATCTAGGTGAACTCCCACTCAAAACAATATCCCTCACATTGTTTTAGTGATCACATGAACCAAATCCACTACATCAAGTCCGATCATCACGAGAAAAGATGTAGTTTCAAAGGCGAACAATCAACATGTTCATCATATCTACTATATGACTCATGCTTTACCTTTCGGTATTCCATGTTCCGAGACCATGTCTGTACATGCTAGACTAGTCAATATTAACCTTAGTTTCCGCATGAGCAAATCTGGCTTACTCCTGTTGTATGCACACGCAGAATCTATCACACCCGATCATCACGTAGTGCTTTGAAACAACGAGTCTTGGCAACGGTTCTAACTAAGGTTGAACACTTTATTACTTAATATATTTTGAGAGGGATCATCTTATAATGCTACCGTCACGATCCAAGCAATACAAGCTACATAAAAAAGATTAACATCACATGCAATTCATAATATGTGATATGATATGGCCTTTCTTCTTGTGCTTCCGATATCCATCTTCAAGCATGAACATGATCTCCATCATCACCGGTGTGTCATCAAGGTGAATGGCACCAATCCATGGTTGTCGTCCACCAGCATCAACTATTACAACTACTTTGAATAATAGACACGCAGGTCTCAATGAAATTAAAAGACAACCATAAGGCTCCTGCCGGTTGCCGACTTATAATAATGATCATTGCATACATCATATATAATCACAATCATGGCCATATCACATCCCAACACAACCCTGCAAAACAAATTTAGACGCCTCTAATTTTCTTTGCATATTTTACATGGTTTGGGGCTTTTAATAAGTACCATTCTAACTTATGAATAAGAACCACAACATTTATGCAAGAATTGTCAAGTGTCCATTGTAAATTGAATCTTCACTATGATGGGAGAGACAGACACCCGCAAAGACACTTATGCAATACAAGTTGCATGTCGAGCATGGAGCAAGTCTCATGAATGATGTCATGTAAGGTTAATCTGGGCCGCTTCATCCCACAATCCCGCAAGATGCAAAGTACACAAGAAGCAATTGATAGTAAAAGCACCACCGCCCACAATGACCATTGTGTTCTACTCGTGCAACAGATCTACATATTGACATGGATCTAATACCACTATAGAGGTTCGTAGCATGGTAAACAAAAAAATTCTACTGCATGAACACATACAAGACAATATCATCTACTAGATTGTAGCAACGAGTCGATATATTACTCACCCTTAAAGATTCCAAAGAGGTTAACGAGATAGGATTCTCATGGGTGATGTAGTCATTCACTTGCCGATCTCAAGAGCGCATAGACGATCCTTTCAGCGCCGCGTTCTGGCAGCGCTCCTGCAGTTGGTCACACGTTTGGTCCTCGATGAAGACCTTCCTCTCCCTTGTTCCAGCACGCAGCAGAGTTTGTAGATCTCTCATCGTGATTCCAGTAGCATGACGGTGTGGTGTCTGAGTTTAGAGGGGAAATCCCGCAAGGCTTCGCCTAAGACGGAGTGGGTATTGTGGAGTAGAAGAGAGCCTTGGTGATCTAGGGTTTAGAGGGCCAAGGGAGGGTTGTGGATGGCGGCTAGGGTCTAGGGTTTTCCCTAGTAAGTGACTTGTAGGAGCCCTTGGCGGCGGCAGCGACTTGAGGTGGTGGCGCCTTGGCTAGGGTTTTTTGTGAGGGGTAGGGGCGCTCTACCCCTCCTTTTATAGGTGGGGAGGCTAAAAGTGGAGGGGAATCCTGTTGGAGATATGCCCTAGAGGCAATAATAAAAGTAGTTATTATTATATCTTTGTGTTTATGATAAATGTTTACATTCATGCTATAATAGTATTAACAAGAAACATTAATACTTGTGTGATTTGTAAACTAAATTAGAGTCCCTAGTAAAGCCTCTTCTTAATACTAGCTTGTTGATTAATAGATGATCATGGTTTCTTGATCATGAACATTTGAGATGTTGTTAATAACAAGATCATATCATTAGGAGAATGGTATGGTGGACATACTCCTATATATAAGCGTAGCATAAAGATCAAGTCATTTTAATAGTTCAATTGCTATAAGCTTTCTCATACATAGTAACCTAATTCCTTCGACCATGAGATGATTCTTATCACCATCACCGGAAGGATGCTTTGATGACATCAAACACCACACCGTAACTGGGTGTCTATAAAGGTGGCATTGAGTGTTCGGAAAGTATGGGTTGCGACACATGGATCAAGAATGGGATTTTTCCATCCATATGACGGATAGATATACTCTGGGCCCTCTCGGCGGAATGTCATCCAATTAACTTGCAAGCATGTGACTGGCTCACAAGGGATCACATATCACGGGAACGAGAAAAGAGTACTTATCGGTAACGAGGTTGAACTAGGTATGCAGAGATACCGACGATCAAAACCTCGGATAAGTAAACTATCGTGAGACAAAGGGAAATTGGTATAGTATGTAAGTGGTTCATTCGATCGCAAAGTAATCGTAGAAATATGTGGGAACCATATGAATTTCTAGATTCCTCTATTGGTTATTGTTCGGAGAAGTGTCTCAATCATGTCCGCATAATTCACGAACCGTAGGGAGACACACTTAAGGATTTGATGTTGTTGAGTAGTTATGGAATGATGAGTAAGAGACCGAATGTTGTTTGGAGTCTCGGATGGGATCCGGGTTATCACGAGGAGATCCGGAATGGTCCGGAGAATAAGATTCATATAAGGAAAGTCTTCTTTCGGAGTTGGGGAATGATTCCGGTGATTTCATCGGGAATGTTCTAGAAGGTTCCGGAAGGTCCGGCACTCCGGAGGGGATGGGTACATGAATGTGTCATAACAAGTTGGAATGGTTGCATCATGTACTAGGTGTCATCGCTGAGCAAAATAAAGGGATAAATCAAATCCTAGTTTGAAAAGTCAAACGCCAATTTGAAAAGTCAAACGGCAAGTTTGCTTGGTGGAGGGAGAGTAGGAAACCTACTTGGGGAGGAAGTCCTCCTCCCTCCACCGCCGGCCAAGAAGGCCGACTTGGGGGAGGACTCCCTCCCCCTTGGCCGCGCCCTCCCACCTATAAAAGGAGGGGCAAGGGTGCCCCTCTAGACACACACCTTGCCCCACCAAACCCTAACCCTAGCTGCCGGCCCTCCTGCAGCCGCCGGCCCTCCTGCAGCCGCCGCCGCCCTAGGGTTTTCTCCCAAGCCGCCGAGCTGGGGCTTCTCCTTGCCCTAGCCGCCGGCCTAGCCCTCTCTACTTGGTGCCTCTAAAACCTAGATCTCCAAGGCCTCTCTCATAGTCCACCATACTCTCTGCGGCTTAAGGCGAAGCCCTGCGAGATCTCCCCTCTACTTCCGGTACCACGCCGTCGTGCTGCCGGAATTGCGAGGAGAGTGCTACAACCTCCACTGCCTGCTGGAACAAGGGATAGGAAGGTCTTCATCGAGTACCGAACGTGTGATCGACTGCGGGAGCGCTGCCGAAACGCAGCGCCGGAAGGATCGTCTACACGATCTTGAGATCGGCAAGAGTACGACTACATCACCCACGAGAATCTGCTCTCATTAAACACTTTAGAATATTCGAGGGTGAGTTATTCTATCGACGCGTTGCTACAATCTAGTAGATAGATCTTGGCTTGTTTGTTTGTATGCGGTAGAATTTTTTTGTTTTCCATGCTACGAACCTGTAAGATCCCTCCTTTGTAAAGGGAAGGATCCCTGTGATTGCAATGCTAGTCACTGGATCAATGCTAGCATCCACAGTTTAAGATGAAGTACACAGATACAAAGGTCGTTTATTACATTCATTCCAGAGATAAAACATAGTCTTTTACAACTCAGGGCCAAAGGCCTAATACAAGAGTTTATGGAATAAGTAAATAAACATAAGTCCTCATCTTCATGTGCCACAGGCAAGCATGTTGAGTGTAGACTCATGACTCCTACTCATCATCGGAGTAACCTGCAACATCACAAGTTACAACCACAGTGGGTCAATACTTTGGAATAGTATTGGCAAGTGATACCTTAGTAAATTTTAAGTGGACTGTATTACTATATGCATTTTGGCTAAGTGTATCTTGGCTTGCTTTGCTCAAAATAGGATTTTCCTATTAGTTGAAATCACTAAGTTTTTCTTTGTCAAAAACTTCCCAAGAAACCACCAATAGACATTGGAGTCCTTCACCCTTGTTCACCCACAAGTTTTAACTTAGAAGTTGGAGTGATGAGATTCTTGTAGCTTCCATGTCTTGATGCTCAAGTTGTCCATTGCCATGGACTTGGCTAAGTACTTAGATTTTCCATCTACAGAGGTTGTGCACTTCCCCACCAGACTCGGTTTCCCAAGACAGGACCTTTCAGAGCCCACTACCACCAACTGTCCAACCTATCATTCCCTTAGTCAAATGGACGCGTTCCAACCTATCATTCCCACTACCACCAACTGTCCAAGTGACTAAGTTCTAGCAACCTATATGATCATGGCAGAGCCCATATTGCCAAGTGGTTGCACTATAAGCTTTCTCAACACTTGTCCTCCAAATCCCTTTGTGCCTGGGTGGCATACCATAAGTGAGATACACAAGCCAAATCCATGGCCTTGTGTAACCACTCAAACAAAAACCACCATTCAAGTCCCATTCCACCCAGGAAGTTCATTGACTTAGTTGTTTTATTAAGAAAAGCATGAGTCCCAAAGGACTTAGAATTATTTCACCATAGCATGTACATACTTTACCAACCCTTGTTTTCTACTAGCTAGGCTAAGCATGGCATAGTAACTTAACTTAGGAAAATTCCCTAGCAATTCTACAATTCTACACTACATAGGATTTCCCAACATAGCATTTGGCAAAAGTAGCATGCAAGACTTAGCAAAATAATTCTAATGCTTATTCAAAATAAAGGGTGGAAATATCATGAAGTATCACTTGCCTTGGTAATGGGGAGAGTAGCACTCTTCACAATCACAGTCACTAGCAAAATCTACACATAAAATTTGTAGCACACAATTACACACAATTTATATACAAACAAAATTATGTATGCATGCATGCAAGAAAGTGCTAAATGATGATTTGTGAAAACCCATCAAGCAAGTACAAGATACAGAAACATAACTAAGTCAAAGTGTTTGCTAACTAAATTTATTTAGCCCTAAAACAATTTGCTAAACAAAATCTATACTCAAAATGGACCTAAACATGTTTCTGCATACAAAGTCATTTTAACAGTTACTATTTGTTAAACACATTGCAGATTCAGAAAGGCCTTGATTCACTGATTCCAACGGTATAAAATTTGCAAAAATCTAACGTGGGAAACTCTAGTTATAGCCCTTTGAAAATTTGATCTAAATCTGATTTGAATTTCTATTTTTGAATCAGCCCTAGCCACGCGTCACGATATTACTGGCGTGTACCGGTTCGCACCGGATCACCCTTCCGCGCTGCAGGATCTAAATAAATCGCACGGTCCTGAACGCGTACCTCTTCGCTGATAAGTGATTCTATCCTGTCGCTTGGATCTAGATCTAACGGCGCTCGAGCACGCGACCATGTCCTGGCGGCGCGCGGCGTCAGCGAGCGGCGGAGCGCTCAGTCTACGGCGGCGCTAGCGTTTCAGGTCGTGCGCGAGAGGGAGAAGGGTCATACCCGAACCACAGGAGGCTGCTGATGCTCAAGGTGGCTTTGGTTTGCAAAGGGGCGCGCTGACACGGCGATGATTTCTCGTCGGAGTAGTCTGGCGACGGGTGGCTCTGTTCGAGGTCGAAGGCGACGTTGTCGATTACTAGGAGGCAAACAGAGGGTGTGGTCAGATGCAGGAGATCACGGAGAAGACGCGTGTGTGAAAGAGAAAGCTTGCGGCGGTCTGGACTTACCACTGGAGCTCGACGGAGTTGAAGCCGAAGACGGTGGCGCTCAGTCGTTTGCGTTGCCGTCGTCCTGGGTCACGCGCGGGCGAGCTAGTGGTACTGGGAGATGCGCGAGGTCAAGTGGAGTCTGCTCGTGTGAACCAGGAGCAGAGGGGTGGTCGGAGTTGGCCGGAATCGTGGCTGCAGCTCGTCGGAGACAGCGGGGTTGCGGTGAGCAATTCTTGCAGCCTGGGGGCGCTCTGGGCTTGGGGTTTGGGGGAGAATGGAGAGCGGGCAGAGGGGGTTTTAGTAGCCAGGATACGAGCGAGATTTACTCGCGCATTTACGCGAATTGAAGCTGCGCAAATCAACAGGAAACGGTCGGCGTCAATTTGGGGATAAACCAGTCGTGGGGGTGGAGACGACGGTACCCGTGTGGGCGGCGGTTGTCAGCGAGAAAGAAGGAGGGGGAGTGGGTCCTGCCTGTCAGCGAGCTGGTGGGTACGGGAGCGGGTGAAAGAAAATGTTTCGCGGGGGTGGGAGCTGCTGGGCTAGCTGGGCCGTGTTGCGCTGGGTCGGCCAGATTGGCTGGCTGTCTATTTTTTTCTTCTTTACTCCTTTTCTTTTTCTGATTGCTTTTCTAGGAATGGTTTTCAAATCCTATTTCAAATATTTTTAATTCAAATCTTCTCTAGCTTTTTGTACAGTGTTCCTTGCATCCAAATAAGTATAAAACACCTTTGTTCACTCAGACCTACTTGGGTTATTTGAAAATAATACAATAAAACCAAGCCTTTTAGGAGATATAATAATAGGCATAACTTTGGTTGTATTCCATATTTTGTTTTGAAACTTTGCTCAAGCTTTTGAAATCACTTAAGTTTGAATTCAAAACATCCTGAATGAATAATAGCACCTTTCTCATTACCATGTAGCACAAAGGCTAGGGTTTTCATACATAAAATAATGAGCAACATTGCTCCTGTTTTAGAAATGATTTTGAGATGAAACCCTAAATGATGATGGATGCATGGATGATATGCATGAGTTTTGAAACATGATTTTAGGGATGTTACAAATCTAACCCCCTTAAGATGAATCTCGCCCTCGAGATTCGGATTGGCTAGCAAATAGGTGAGGGTGGTCTTTCCGAAGATCATCTTCTCTTTCCCATGTTGCTTCCTCTTCGGTATGATGGTTCCATTGCACTTTGCAAAACTTGATAGTCTTTGTTCTCGTGACTCTTTCTGCAGTCTCAAGAATCCTGATAGGCTTTTCTTCATAAGTGAGATCACTTTCTAGTTGAACTTCTTCCAAAGGTATGGTATCCTTCAAAGAAGATTCTTCCATTTCTGGGTGACATTTCTTAAGCTGACTCACATGAAACACATTATGGACTGCTGATAGAGATGCTAGCAGTTCAATTTCATAAGCAACTTCGCCTTTGCGACTCAGAATCTTGAATGGCCCAACATATCTTGGTGCCAATTTTCCTTTGACTCCGAATCTTTTCACTCCACGGAGTGGTGATACTCTAAGGTAGGCTCTATCACCAACTTCGTAGGTGATCTCTCTACGCTTAGGATCAGCATAGCTTTTCTGTCGGGACTGTGCTATCTTCAACCTGTCCTTAACCAATTTGACCTTCTCTTCGGCTTCTTTGATAAGATCTGGTCCAAATAAACTTCTTTCTCCCACACCATTCCATAACAACGGGGTGGTACATTTTCTTCCATAGAGAAACTCAAACGGTGCCATCTCAATGCTGGCTTGATAGCTGTTGTTATAAGAAAATTCTGCGTAAGGCAGACTTTCATCCCAACTTGCTCCATAATCTAGGGCACATGCCCTCAACATGTCTTCCAGAATTTGATTAGTCCTTTCTTTTTGTCCATCGGTTTGAGGATGAAAAGCAGTACTGAATTCCAACCTCGTTCCCAATGATTCATGAAGCTGTCTCCAAAAATGGGAAGTGAATTGGGTTCCCCTATCAGACACAATACTCTTAGGCACACCGTGAAGACATACAATTCTACTCATGTAGATTTTGGCTAATTTGGCACTGGTATAAGTTGTCTTCACGGGTATGAAATGAGCCACTTTAGTTAGGCGATCCACTACTAACCAGATGGAATCATATCCTGATCTGGTGCTTGGCAATCCGGTGATAAAATCCATACCAATTTTGTCCCATTTCCAATCAGGAATAGGTAGTGGTTGAAGCAAACCTGCTGGTTTCTGATGCTCCGCTTTTACTCTACTACACACATCACACAAAGCAATATGTTCGGCGATGTCTCTCTTGGGATTGTTCCACCAAAATCTTTCCTTCATGTCCATGTACATTTTGGTGTTACCCGGATGAATAGAGTACGGAGAGTTGTGGGCTTCTTGCAGAATCAGTTTCCGCATTGCCGGATCTTGCAGAACACAAATACGTTTCCCATGCCATAAAGTACCTTGTTCGTCTACATGGAAACTTTTAGCTTTCCCTTGGCTAATATTTTTCTTAATCTCTTCAATTTCCTTATCAGTCCTTTGAGCTTCTCGAATCTTGTCCAACAAAGTGGGTTGGACTTCTAAAGACATGAGATGTCCTTGAGGTACAATCTCCAATCTGAGTTCTTTGAATTGCTTACACAAATCGTCTGGCAATTCACCTTTGGTAAGGCCATTCACAAATACCATACGAATTAGAGCATCTGCTACAACATTTGCTTTACCGGGGTGGTATTGCAAACTTAAATCATAGTCCTTGATAAGCTTCAACCATCTTCTTTGTCTCATATTGATTTCCTTCTGGGTGAAGATATATTTCAAACTCTTGTGATCGGTGAACACTTCACAACGCTTTCCCAAAAGGTAATGTCTCCATGTTTTGAGTGCATGGACGACAGAGGCTAACTCCAAATCATGAGTAGGATATTTTACTTCATGAGTTTTGAGTTGTCTCGAGGCATAGGCCACAACTTTACCGTCTTGCATAAGTACTGCACCCAAGCCTTGATCAGACGCATCACAATATACTTGGAAATCCTTTTCCAAATCTGGCAGACACAGAACCGGTGCTGTCACAAGTCTCTTCTTCAATTCTTGAAAGCTGACTTCACAACCTTCAGACCAGGCAAACTTCTTGTCTTTCTTTAACAACTCAGTCATGGGCTTAGCAACCTTTGAGAAATTCTCAATGAACCTTCTGTAGTAACATGCTAAGCCAAGGAAACTGCGAACTTCTTTTACATTCTTGGGAGATTCTCATTCTGTCACAGCTGAAACCTTAGCAGGATCAACTGCTACACCATCCTTTGTCATAACATGACCAAGAAAACCCACTTCTTCTAACCAGAACTCACACTTGCTGAATTTGGCATAAAGTTTATGCTCTCTTAACTTCTCAAGTATCAAGCGCAAGTGTCCTTCATGTTCTTCTTTGCTCTTGGAGTAGACTAAGATGTCATCGATGAAAACAACAACGAACTTGTCAAGAAATTCCATGAACACCTTGTTCATCATATTCATGAAGTATGCTGGAGCATTGGTTAAGCCGAAAGGCATTACGGTATACTCATACAATCCGTACCTTGTGGTGAATGCTGTTTTCGGTATGTCTTGCTCTCTTATCTTGAGTTGAAAATAGCCTGACCGGAGATCAATCTTCGAGAACACACATGCTCCTTCAAGCTGATCAAATAAGTCGTTGATTCTAGGCAAAGGGTATTTGTTCTTGATAGTCACCTCGTTGAGTGAGCGGTAATCTATGCATAACCTTTGGCTTCTATCTTTCTTCTCCACGAACAAAACTGGGGCTCCCCAAGATGAAGAACTTGGTTGGATAAATCCTTTTTGCAACTGTTCTCCTAGTTTCTTCTTGAGCTCTTTCAATTCTTCAGCTGCCATTTTGTATGGTCTCTTTGCTATTGGTCCAGAACCTGGTACCAAATCTATCAGAAATTCCACATCTCTATCTGGTGGCATTCCTAGCAATTCTTCCGGAAATACATCCGGATACTCACACACAATTGGCACACTTTCCATGCTAACCCCCTTAAGAGAATTTAGCACACTCCCCTTTGCTCCAAAGCTGGTCTTGAATCTGATCCTTTTATTATCGGGAGTTGTGAGTGAGACAGTATGGCTGGCACAATCTATCACTCCTTTGTACTTAGTCATCCAGTCCATTCCCAGGATAACATCCAAACCTTGGGAGTTTAATATTATCAAGTTAACGGGAAACTTATACTTCCCGAATTCTATGACTAGGTCATGGCATCCTGAATTCACAATCATTTCTCCACCAGGAGAGCTTACTTTTATAGGACACCCAATAGTTTCTACCGGTAGTTCATTTCTTTCAACAAATGCTCTTGATATGAATGAATGAGATGCACCAGTATCAAAGAGTACAAATGCTGGAATGGAATTAAGTCTGAACTTAACAGCAACAGCATCAGGCTCCTCATAGACCTCCTCCACATTGATGTGGTTAACCTGTCCTTTCTGAAAAGGATTGGGCTTGTTAGGTCCTTCAACTTTCTTCTCAGGGCATTCATTAGCATAATGCCCCAGCTTCTTGCATTTGTAGCACTCAACCTGACTGATGTCCCTTTTTGCAGGCTGACTTCCACTTCCACTACCATTTCCACTATGGTGGCTCTTATGTCCACTCTTGTGGTTCTTATACTTGTCATTGTCATGACTGCGGTGATGCTTGTTGTCATGACGGTTGTGGTTGTGGTGCTTGTTGAATTTCCCATGCTTATGGGATCCTGAGCTTCCACTGTCATCATAGTGAGATCGTTTGTGAGACGATCCCGAGCTGTGCTTGTCGGAGTGTTTCCTCTTCCTACTCTCGACTTGCTTCATCTTATTCTCCAAAATAGCAGCCTTGTCACACAGAGACTGGTATGTTGGAACATATGCCACAGACAACTGCAAGTTTAGCTTATCATTCAAGCCTTCCAGAAACTTTTCCTTTCTTTTTGCATCTGTGTCAACCTCATCCGGTGCATAGCGCGCCAGATTGTTGAACTCTTCTATATATTCAGCCACGCTACGGTGGCGCTGCTTCAGGTTGTGAAACTCCTTTTTCAGGATCATCATTCCTGATGAGATATGAGCAGTGCGAAAGCCATCTTCAAAGATAGCCCAAGTCACCTCATTGATAGGAGTGGTGATTTGGAAGTTGTCCCACCATGTGGCGGCTGGCCCTTCCAACAGATGCGCTGCGAACCTGACCTTTTCAGCATCCATGCAGCCCACGGTCACTAAGTCCTTGTTCACAGAACGTAGCCAATCATTGGCCACCATGGGATCAGTCGTCCCCAAAAACTTTGCTGGCCTCAAACGTAGAAATCTGGTGAGCATATCAAAGCCCAGAGGGTTATTGTTGTTGTTGTTGTTATTGGGGTTGTTGTTGTTGTTCTGGTTTTGGATGAATGTTGTCATCATTTGCATAAGCTGTGTTTGCGCATTCATCATTTGTTGCATTTCCGGGGTGATGTTGTTGGGGTTGGGGTTTGCGCGACGGGGAGGCATCTGTGGTTTGTTCAAATAGAGATAAGAATGAGATAACCATACATGATTCATGCACATTACATCACATAAGCAAACACATAGCATGCAACACAAGGATAAAAGCTCAACAACAAGATAACGAAGTCTCAAGTAAAAACACACATGTGGCAAGCCATCCACATGTCGGATGGTCCAATAACAAGTTCATGAATAACAAGTACGATAATAAAAGATAACCGAGTAGTCAAGTCTACTCATCAGCATCAATCTCCTCCTTGACAAAAGTAAGACCTGCGTTCTCCATTGCGGTCTTGTTCTCCTCAATAGTAGTGGTCAAGGACTCGATCTTGGTCTTGAGAGCCCTCTTCTGGGAGCGAAGCCTCTCAATCACCATCTGCTGCTGCTCAAGCTCGAAATCCTTGGACTTCAGTTCTTCAGTCATGTCCCGGATCTTCTTGTTCCTATCCTGGACACGTTTCTCCTGACTCTTGAACTTGCTGTCCTGGGTCTCGAACTTCGCCTCCATTTCCTTGACTATCTCGTCCTGCTGTGCGAAAAGCTTGTCCTTCTCGCGAAGCTGCACATGGAGCTCGTCATTGCTGAGCATGACGTTGGTCCTGTCCGTGTCCACGTGCCTAATAAGAGACTCTAAGTCCTGGAGATAGAGACGTATCGGCTCTGCTGCGTCCCTCGAGTCATCCTCAAAGTCGATGGACTCTCCATCATCATCACGTCTTCCGAAGACGTGGAAGTGGGTGCCCCTAACCTGTCGGGAGTGACGGCCTAACAGACGTCCTATCAGGTCCTGCATGACAACCTCCATGCCTCTCTTCCTATCATCGTGCATAAGCTTGAAGACGATGGCCTCCGTAGTAGGCTCCGTCTGGCGTCCGGGCTGGTTCACCTTGAAGCCCCAGAGGTCCTTCCTCTCGAACTTGGTGAGTGGGTGCACCATAATGGTGGGAAGAGGGAGATTGAGAAAAGTGGTAAGCTCAAAGATACGAGGACCAAAACGGGTACCCTGGAACTCCTCAACAGTGCTGATGGTAATAGGCATCTATTTATAAGATACAAAAGTTAGGACAACACAATTTAAGATAAAACAAGACAAACATTTCATACATATCCATGGAACACAAAAATCACACAAGTCATGCATTCATAATTCCATTACATCAATCAAGGTCCAAACTTATTTAAGGTATCATTTTGGAAAATAAGGTGATAGGTGGTGGTCCAACTAACGAAGTGCGTTCACAATCCTATCTCACTGGATCTGTTGGCTAACACAATGTTCCTAGAGGCAATCCACCTATCTTGTTCACATGATTCCATCACTAAGTCTATAATATCTCCCCTTAAGGTCTGGTTGGTGGCTTCCAACTCTTGGGTAAGTTCCTTCTCTTTCTCTAAGTCTTTTTGGAGGTTGAGCATTCTGCACTTGACTCTAGCACTAAGTTCTTTGATAGTCCTCCAAGCTGCTTCTCTGGCTGACTCAAAGAATGTGGTGTGCATTACAGTGTTGGTGTACATGCAGAAACCTCTTTCTTTGTGGTTGTCTTCCTTGTTTTTGTACAAGTGAAGTTGCACCCACCAATACTCCACTCCTTCATCTATCACTGGAAAGCCTTTGTACACAGCTGCACCATGTGCTTCCATTGCCACCATGAGGTCCTTGAGAATTTTGGGAAACTCAGTTTCACACTCCAAGGTCATGGTCATGAGTGGTCCTTTCTTCACGGCTTCGTTGATGGAGTTCATCTACAAATAGAGATGAGAATGAGAAGATTAGAAAAGTTTACGAGAAGAATAGACAAGTGTAGAAGTAGTTAATTTTTTTCCTTAGTGGTTTCCAATCCTAGGGTCATAATCCTACAGGCAACACAGTGCTCTGATACCATCTCTAAGATCCCTCCTTTGTAAAGGGAAGGATCCCTGTGATTGCAATGCTAGTCCCTAGATCAATGCTAGCATCCATAGTTTAAGATGAAGTACATAGATACAAAGGTCGTTTATTACATTCATTACAGAGATAAAACATAGTCTTTTACAACTCAGTGCCAAAGGCCTAATATAAGAGTTTATGGAATAAGTAAATAAACATAAGTCCTCATCTTCATGTGCCACAGGCAAGCATGTTGAGTGTAGACTCATGACTCCTACTCATCATCGGAGTAACCTGCAACATCACAAGTTACAGCCACAGTGGGTCAATACTTTGGAATAGTATTGGCAAGTGATACCTTAGTAAATTTTAAGTGGACTTTATTACTATATGCATTTTGGCTAAGTGTAGCTTGGCTTGCTTTGCTCAAAATAGGATTTTCCTATTAGTTGAAATCACTAAGTTTTTCTTTGTCAAAAACTTCCCCAGAAACCACCAATAGACATTGGGGTCCTTCACCCTTGTTCACCCACAAGTTTTAACTTAGAAGTTGGAGTGATGAGATTCTTGTAGCTTCCATGTCTTGATGCTCATGTTGTCCATTGCCATGGACTTGGCTAAGTACTTAGATTTTCCATCTGCAGAGGTTGTGCACTTTCCCCACCAGACTTGGTTTCCCAAGACAGGACCTTTCAGAAGCCTTTCCTTAGTCAAATGGACGCGTTCCAACCTATCATTCCCACTACCACCAACTGTCCAAGTGACTAAGTTCTAGCAACCTATATGATCATGGCAGAGCCCATATTTCCAAGTGGTTGCATTGTAAGCTTTCTCAACACTTGGCCTCCAAATCCCTTTGTGCCTGGGTGGCATACCACAAGTGAGATACACAAGCCAAATCCATGGCCTTGTGTAACCACTCAAACAAAAACCACCATTCAAGTCCCATTCCACCCAGGAAGTTCATTGACTTAGTTGTTTTATTAAGAAAAGCATGAGTCCCAAAGGACTTAGAATTATTTCACCATAGCATGTAGATACTTTACCAACCCTTGTTTTCTACTAGCTAGGCTAAGCATGGCATAGTAACTTAACTTAGGAAAATTCCCTAGCAATTCTACAATTCTACACTACATAGGATTTCCCAACATAGCATTTGGCAAAAGTAGCATGCAAGACTTAGCAAAATAATTCTAATGCTTATTCAAAATAAAGGGTGGAAATATCATGAAGTATCACTTGCCTTGGTAATGGGGAGAGTAGCACTCTTCACAATCACAGTCACTAGCAAAATCTACACATAAAATTTGTAGCACACAATTACACACAATTTATATACAAACAAAATTATGTATGCATGCATGCAAGAAAGTGCTAAATGATGATTTGTGAAAACCCATCAAGCAAGTACAAGATACAGAAACATAACTAAGTCAAAGTGTTTGCTAACTAAATTTATTTATCCCTAAAACAATTTGCTAAACAAAATCTATACTCAAAATGGACCTAAACATGTTTCTGCATACAAAGTCATTTTAACAGTTACTATTTGTTAAACACATTGCAGAATCAGAAAGGCCTTGATTCACTGATCCCAACGGTATAAAATTTGCAAAAATCTAACGTGGGAAACTCAAGTTATAGCCCTTTGAAAATTTGATCTAAATCTGATTTGAATTTCTATTTTTGAATCAGCCCTAGCCACGCGTCACGATATTACTGGCGCGTACCGGTTCGCACCGGATCACCCTTCCGCGCTGCAGGATCTAAATAAATCGCACGGTCCTGAACGCGTACCTCTTCGCTGATAAGTGATTGTATCCTATCGCTTGGATCTAGATCTAACGGCGCTCGAGCACGCGACCATGTCCTGGCGGCGCGCGGCGTCAGCGAGCGGCAGAGCGCTCAGTCTACGGCGGCGCTAGCGTTTCAGGTCGTGCGCGAGAGGGAGAAGGGTCATACCCAAACCGCAGGAGGCTGCTGATGCTCAAGGTGGCTTTGGTTTGCGAAGGGGCGCGCTGACACGGCGATGATTTCTCGTCGGAGTAGAGTCTGGCGACGGGTGGCTCTGTTCGAGGTCGAAGGCGACGTTGTCGATCACTAGGAGGCAAACAGAGGGTGTGGTCAGATGCAGGAGATCACGGAGAAGACGCGTGTGTGAAAGAGAAAGCTTGGGGCGGTCTGGACTTACCACTGGAGCTCGACGGAGTTGAAGCCGAAGACGGTGGCGCTCAGTCGTTTGCGTTGCCGTCGTCCTGGGTCACGCGCGGGCGAGCTAGTGGTACTGGGAGATGCGCGAGGTCAAGTGGAGTCTGCTCGTGTGAACCAGGAGCAGAGGGGTGGTCGGAGTTGGCCGAAATCGTGGCTGCAGCTCGTCGGAGATAGCGGGGTTGCGGTGAGCAATTCTTGTAGCCTGGGGGCGCTCTGGGCTTGGGGTTTGGGGGAGAATGGAGAGGGGGCAGAGGGGATTTTAGTAGCCAAGATACGAGCGAGATTGACTCGCGCATTTACGCGAATTGAAGCTGCACAAATCAACAGGAAACGGCCGGCGTCAATTTGGGGATGAACCAGTCGTGGGGGTGGAGACGACGGTACCCGTGTGGGCCGCGGTTGTCAGCGAGAAAGAAGGAGGGGTAGTGGGTCCTGCCTGTCAGCGAGCTGGTGGGTGCGGGAGCGGGTGAAAGAAAATGTTTCGCGGGGGTGGGAGCTGCTGGGCTAGCTGGGCCGTGTTGGGCTGGGTCGGCCAGATTGGCTAGCTGTCTATTTTTTTCTTCTTTACTCCTTTTCTTTTTCTGATTGCTTTTCTAGGAATGGTTTTCAAATCCTATTTCAAATAATTTTTAATTCAAATCTTCTCTAGCTTTTTGTACAGTGTTCCTTGCATCCAAATAAGTATAAAACACCTCTGTTCACTCAGACCTACTTGGGTTATTTGAAAATAATACAATAAAACCAAGCCTTTTAGGAGATATAATAATAGGCATAACTTTGGTTTTATTCCATATTTTGTTTTGAAACTTTCCTCAAGCTTTTGAAATCACTTAAGTTTGAATTCAAAACATCCTGAATGAATAATAGCACCTTTCTCATTAGAATGTAGCACAAAGGCTAGGGTTTTCATACATAAAATAATGAGCAACATTGCTCCTGTTTTAGAAATGATTTTGAGATGAAACCCTAAATGATGATGGATGCATGGATGATATGCATGAGTTTTGAAACATGATTTTAGGGATGTTACAGAACCCCTACAGTGGTATCAGAGCCGTGTCTATATGTAGATCTCTTGCACGAGTAGAACACAATGGTCATTGTGGGCGGTGGTGCTTTTATTATCAATTGCTTCTTGTGTACTTTGCATCTTGCGGTATGATGGGATGAAGCGGCCCGGGCTAACCTTACATGACATCGTTCATGAGACTTGCTCCACGCTCAACATGCAACTTGTATTGCATAAGTGGCTTTGCGGGTGTCTGTCTCTCCCATTATAGTATAGATCCAATTTACAACGTGCACTTGATAGTTCAAACATCAACTTTGTGGTTCTTGTTCGTAAGTTAGAGCGACACTTATTGAAAGACCCAAACCACGTAAAATATGCAAAGAAAATTAGAGGCTTCTAACTTTGTTTTGCAGGGGTGTGCTGTGATGTGATATGGGCATGATTGTGATTATATTTGATGTATGCAATGTTCCTTATTGTAAGTTGGCAACCGGTAGGAGCCATATGGTTGTATTTAATTTCTGTTAAGACCCGCGTGTCTATTCGAAGTAGTTGTAATAGTTGGAGCTGGTGGACGACAACCATGAAGCGGCACCATTGACCTTGACGCTATGCCGGTGATGATGATCATGTTCGTTCTTGAAGATGGAGATTGGAAGCACAAGAAGAAAGGCCATATCATATCACATATTATGAATTGCATGTGATGTTAATCCTTTATGCATCTTGTATTGCTTAGTTAACGACGATAGCATTATAAGATGATCCCTCATGCACATAAATTTCAAGTTCTAAAGTGTTCGTCCTTAGTAAGCACCGTTGCTAAAGCTTGTTGTTTCGAAGCACCACGTGATGATCGGGTGTGTTAGATTCTGCAAGTGTATACAACGTGAGCAAGCCAGATTTGCTCATGCGGAAGATAAGGTTTGATCTTGACGAGCCTAGCATGTACAGACATGGTCTCGGAACACGGATCACCGAAAGGTAAAGGATGAATCATATAGTAGATATGATGAACATGTCGATTGTTCACCATTGAAGCTACATCAACTCTCGTGATGATCGGTTTTGATGTGGTGTATTTGGTTCGTGTGATCACTAAAACAATGTGAGGGATATTGTTTTGAGTGGGAGTTCACCTAGATTAATTTAACTATTAATTAGAACTCAATTTGTCATAAACTTAGTCTAAACTATTGCAAATATGTTGTAGATCAATGGCGGCCCCTACCATCAATTTTAATGTGTTCCTAGAGAAAGAAAAGTTGAAAAACAATGGAAGCAACTTCGCGGATTGGTTCCGCAATTTGAGGATTGTCCTCAATGCTGGTAATTTGACCTATGTGCTGGATGCACCGCTGGGTGACCCGCCTGCAGCTGATGCTACCAATGAAGTAAATAATGTTTACCTCGCTCAGAAGAATCAGTACTCCACAGTTCAGTGTGCTATCTTGTATGGTTTGGAATCGGAGCTTCAGAAAAGGTTTGAGAACCATGATCCACATGATATTGTCCGTGAACTCAAATTGATATTTGAGACTCACGCAGCAATTGAGAGTTATGAGGCTTCTGAAAAGTTCTTTAACTACAAGATGGAAGAGGGCAGTTCCATCAGTGAGCATGTGCTTAAGATGTCTGGGCACGCAAACAAACTCCAAAGCTTCGGTATAGTGATTCCTAATGCTTTGGGGATTTACCGTGTCCTCCAATCACTGCCACCAAGTTACAAGAACTTTGTGATGAACTACAATATCCAAAGCATGAACAAGACGTTGCCAGAACTCTTCTCCATGTTGAAATCTACAGAAGTGGAGATCAAGAAAGAGCATCAAGTGTTGTTGGTCAATAAGACCACCAAATTCAAGAAAGACACATCTAAGCAAAAGATAAACTTCAAGAAAGGTGGTAAGAAAGTTACCGCACCGGCGAAGAAGACCAAAGATGGACCTAAGCCTGATACTGAGTGCTTTTACTGCAAGGGAGAGGGTCACTGGAAGTGGAATTGCCCAAAGTACTTGGCGGATGTGAAGAACGGCAACATCAAGAAGAAAGGTATATCCGATATACATGTTATTGATGTGTATCTCACTAGTACTCGTAGTAGTGCCTGGGTATTTGATACTGGTTCGGTTGCTCATATTTGTAACTCGAAACAGGTACTACAGAATAAACGGAAGCTACCGAAGAACGAGGTGATGATGCGCGTTGGAAATGGATCAAAGGTTGATGTGATCGCGGTCGGCACGCTACCTCTTCATCTACCATCGGGATTAGTTTTATACTTAAATAATTGTTATTTGGTGCCTGCGTTAAGCATGAACATTATATCGGGATCTTGTTTATTGCGAGATGGTTACTTGTTTAAGTCCGAGAATAATGGTTGTTCGATTTATATGAGTAATATTTTTTATGCACATGCACCTTTGATAGATGGTCTATTCTTATTGAATCTCGATAGTGGAAATACACATATTAATAACATTGAAGCTAAACGTTTGAAATTGAGCGATAACTCGACCTATATGTGGCACTGTCGTCTTGGTCATATTGGAGTGAAGCGTATGAAGAAAATCCATTCCGATGGACTTCTTGAATCACTTGATTTCGAATCACTTGAAAGATGCGAAGCATGTCTGATGGGTAAAATGACTAAGGCTCCATTTTCTAGTATGATGGAGCGAGCTACGGACTTATTGGAAATCATACATACCGATGTGTGTGGTCCAATGAGTGTAACATCGCGCGGTGGTTATCATTATGTTCTTACCTTCACGGATGACTTGAGTAGATATGGGTATATCTATTTCATGAAACATAAGTCTGAAACTTTCGAGAAGTTTAAGGAATTTCAAAGTGAGGTAGAGAATCAACGTAACAAGAAGATTAAATTTCTACGTTCTGATCGTGGAGGTGAATATCTAAGTTACGAGTTTGGCGAGCATTTGAAGAAATGCGGAATACTTTCACAATTGACACCGCCGGGAACACCACAGTGTAATGGTGTGTCCGAACTTCGTAATCGAACTCTCTTAGATATGGTTCGTTCTATGATGTCACTTACAAATTTACCACTATCATTTTGGGGTTATGCATTAGAAACAGCCGCATTTACTTTAAATAGGGCACCATCTAAATCCTTTGAAACGACACCGTATGAATTATGGTTTGGGAAGAAACCTAAATTGTCGTTCCTTAAAGTTTGGGGTTGCGAAGCCTATGTAAAGAAGTTACAGCCGGACAAGCTTGAACCCAAAGCGGAAAAGTGCGTCTTCATAGGATACCCGAAGGAAACTATTGGGTATACCTTCTATCATACATCCGAAGGCAAAATTTTCGTTGCCAAGAATGGATCCTTTCTAGAGAAGGAATTTCTCTCGAAAGAAGTGACTGGAAGGAAAGTAGAACTCGACGAGGTTATTGAACCTTCTCTCGAACTTGCGAGTAGTGTAGCACCGGAAGAAGTTCATGTGGTTCCTGCCCCAATAAGAGAGGAAACTAATGATGATGATCATGAAACTTCGGTTGAAGTTGTTACAGAGCCTCGCAGGTCGACGAGAACTCGTACCACTCCTGATTGGTATGATCGCGTTATGAGTGTCATGTTGGTGGACAACACCGATGACCCTGCGACATATGAGGAAGCGTTGATGAGCCCAGATTCCAATAAATGGCAAGACGCCATGAAATCCGAAATTGGATCCATGTACGAAAACCAAGTATGGACTTTGGTGGACTTACCAGATGGCCGGAAGGCTGTCGAGAACAAATGGATTTTCAAGAAGAAAACAGATGTTGATGGTAATGTTACTGTGTATAAAGCTAAACTTGTCGCAAAAGGGTTTCAACAGATTCAAGGAGTTGACTACGATGAGACTTTCTCACCAGTAGCGAAGCTAAAGTCTGTGAGGATTATGTTAGCAATCGCTGCATATTATGATTATGAGATATGGCAGATGGATGTCAAAACAACGTTCCTCAATGGAGACATTGATGAAGAGTTGTATATGATGCAACCCAAAGGTTTTGTCGATCCTAAAGATGCTAACAAGGTATGCAAACTTCAACGGTCCATATATGGGTTGAAGCAAGCATCCCAAGTTGGAATCAACGTTTTGATAAGGTAATCAAATGTTCTGGTTTTATACAAACTTATGGAGAAGCTTGTATTTACAAGAAAGTGAGTGGGAGCTCTGTAGCATTCTTAATACTATATGTAGATGACATATTGTTGATTGGGAATGATGTAGACCTTCTTAATAGTGTCAAGGAATATTTGAATAATAGTTTTTCAATGAAAGATCTTGGTGAAGCAACTTACATATTAGGCATAAAGATTTATAGAGATAGATCGAGACGCCTAATATCATTGTCACAAAGTACATATTTGGACAAAGTTCTAAAGAGGTTTGGAATGGAAGATAGTAAGAAAGGGTTCTTGCCTATGTTGCCCAATACGACCTTGAGTAAAACTCAAAGTCTAGCAATGGCAGAAGATAGAGAAAGGATGAGTAAGACTCCCTATGCCTCAGCCATAGGATCTCTAATGTATGCCATGCTATGTACTAGACCCGACATTGCATATGCTGTTAGTTTGACTAGCAGATATCAAAGTGATCCAGGAGTGGATCATTGGACAGCGGTCAAAAACATCCTTAAGTACTTGATAAGAACTAAGGATATGGTTCTTTCTTATGGAGGTGATGAACAGCTCGTTGTTAATGGTTACACCGATGCTAGTTGGAACACCGATCCGTATGATTCTAAATCACAATCTGGATACGTATTTACTTTGAATGGTGCAGCAGTTAGCTGGAGGAGTGCAAAGCAAAGCGTTGTGGCGAGATCTTCAACTGAATCGGAATACATAGCTGCTTAGGAGGCTTCACAAGAAGCGATATAGATGAAGGGGTTCATTACAGAGCTCGGTGTGGTTCCAAGTGCGCTGGACCCAATGTCTATCTACTATGATAACATGGGCACCATAGCCAATGCGCAAGAACCAAGGTCACACAAGAAGCTGAAGCACATCAAGCTATGTTTTCTCGCTATTCGAGAAACATGTCCAAGATGGTGACATAAAGATTTGCAAAGTACACACAGATCTGAATGTGGCGGATCCGTTGACTAAACCTCTCCCGAGGGCAAAACATGACCAACACCAAACTGCCATGGGTGTTCAGTATATTACCATGTAATCTAGATTAGTTGACTCTAGTGCAAATGGGAGACTGTTGGAGATATGCCCTAGAGGCAATAATAAATGTAGTTATTATTATATCTTTGTGTTTATAATAAATGTTTACATCCATGCTATAATAGTATTAACAAGAAACATTAATACTTGTGTGATTTGTAAACTAAATTAGAGTCCCTAGTAAAGCCTCTTCTTAATACTAGCTTGTTGATTAATAGATGATCATGGTTTCTTGATCATGAACATTTGAGATGTTGTTAATAACAAGATCATATCATTAGGAGAATGGTATGGTGGACATACTCCTATAGATAAGCGTAGCATAAAGATCAAGTCATTTTAATAGTTCAATTGCTATAAGCTTTCTGATACATAGTAACCTAATTCCTTCGACCATGAGATCATGCTTATCACCATCACCGGAAGGATGCTTTGATGACATCAAACACAACACCGTAATTGGGTGGCTATAAAGGTGGCATTGAGTGTTCGGAAAGTATGGGTTGAGACACATGGATCAAGAATGGGATTTGTCCATCCATATGACGAATAGATATACTCTGGGCCCTCTCGGTGGAATATCATCCAATTAGCTTGCAAGCATGTGACTGGCTCACAAGGGATCACACATCATGGGAACGAGAAAAGAGTACTTATCGGTAACGAGGTTGAACTAGGTATGCAGAGATACCGACGATCAAAACCTCGGATAAGTAAACTATCGTGAGACAAAGGGAAATTGGTATCGTATGTAAGTGGTTCATTCGATCACAAAGTAATCGTAGAAATATGTGGGAACCATATGAATTTCCAGATTCCTCTATTGGTTATTGTTCGGAGAAGTGTCTCGATCATGTCCGCATGATTCACGAACCGTATGGAGACACACTTAAGGATTCGATGTTGTTGAGTAGTTATGGAATGATGAGTAAGAGACCGAATGTTGTTCGGAGTCTTGGATGGGATCCAAGATATCACGAGGAGATCCGGAATGGTCCTGAGAATAATATTCATATAAGGAAAGTCCTGTTTCGGAGTTGGGGAATGATTCCGGTGATTTCATCGGGAATGTTCTAGAAGGTTCCGGAAGGTCCGGCACTCCGGAGGGGAAGGGTACATGAATGTGTCATAACAAGTTGGAATGGTTGCATCATGTACTAGGTGTCATCACTGAGCAAAATAAAGGGATAAATCAAATCCTAGTTTGAAAAGTCAAACACCAATTTGAAAAGTCAAACGGCAAGTTTGCTTGGTGGAGGGAGAGTAGGAAACCTACTTGGGGAGGAAGTACTCCTCCCTCCACCGTCGGCCAAGGAGGCCGACTTGGGGGAGGACTCCCTCCCCCTTGGCTGCGCCCTCCCACCTATAAAAGAAGGGGCAGGGCTGCCCCTATAGACACACACCTTGCCCCACCAAACCCTAACCCTAGCCGCCGGCCCTCCTGCAGCTGCCGTCGCCCTAGGGTTTTCTCCCAAGCCGCTGAGTTGGGGCTTCTCCTTGCCCTAGCCTCCGGCCTAGCCCTCTCTACTTGGTTCCTCTAAACCCTAGATCGCCAAGGCCTCTCTCATAGTCCACCATTCTCGCTCCGGCTTAAGGCGAAGCCCTACGAGATCTCCCCTGTACTTCCGGTACCACGTCGTCGTGCTGTCGGAATCGCGAGGAGAGTGCTACAACCTCCGCTTCCTGCTGGAACAAGGGAGAGGAAGGTCTTCATCGAGTACCGAACGTGTGACCGACTGGGGAGCGCTACCGGAACGCGGTGCCGGAAGGATCGTCTACACGATCTTGAGATCGGCAAGAGTACGACTACATCACCCACGAGAATCTGCTCTCGTTAAACACTTTGGAATCTTCGAGGGTGAGTTATTCTATTGACTCGTTGCTACAATCTAGTAGATAAATCTTGGCTTGTTTGTTTGTATGCGGTAGAAATTTTTTGTTTTCCATGCTACGAACCCCTACAAATCCTCCCCCAACTCCACCTTGTGTGGTCGGTGTCAAGGATAGGGAGGAATCCGCCATTAGGTAGGATTCCTTCCCTCCCTCCACTAGGCAATCAATGTTGGCGTTTGACTTTTTCAAACTAGAATTTCATTTCTCTCTTCCAATTGCCTAGCCAAGTGACCCAGGACATTATGCAACCATTCTACTTTGTCTTGACACATTCATGTACCCTTCCCACTCCGGATCTGTGGACCTTCTAGACCCTCCTAGAACATTCCGGTGAAAACACCTAAACCATTCCCAAACTCCGAAATTGGACTTTTCTTATATGAATATTATTCTACGGACCATTCCGGATCTCCTCTTGATGTCTTGGATCCAATATGAGACTCCAAACAACATTCGGTCTTCATAATCACATTCCATATCTACTAAACAACATCGAATCTTTAAGTGTGTATCCCTACGGTTCGTGAATTATACAGACATGATCGAGACTCTTCTCCGATCAATAACCAATAGCAGAATCCGGAAATTCATATGGCTCGGACATATTTCTATGATTACTTCGTGATCAAATGAACCATTTACATACGATACCAATTTCCCTTTATCTCGCGATACTTTACTTATCCGAGGTCTGATCGTCAGTATCTCTACATACCTAGTTCAGCCTCGTTACTGATAAGTACTCTTTACTCGTTCCTATGATATGTGATCCCTTGTGAGCCTGTCGCATGCTTGCAAGCTAATTGGATGACATTCCACCGAGAGGGTCCAGAGTATATCTATCCGTCATATGGATGGACAAATCCCACTCTTGATCCATGTGCCTCAACACATACTTTCCGAACACTCAATGCCACCTTTATAACCACCCAGTTATGAAGTGTTGTTTGATGTCATCAAATCATCCATCCAGTAATGGTGATTAACATGATATCATGGTCGAAGGATTTAGGTTACTATGTATATGAAAGCTTATAGAAAATGAACTATTGAAATGACTTGAACTTTATGCTACGCTTAACTATAGGAGTATGTCCATCACACCATTCTCCTAATGATATGATCTCGTTGTTAATAACATCTCATTGTTCATGATCAGGAAACCATGATCATCTATTAACCAACAAGCTAGTATTACAAAGAGGCTTTACTAGGGACTCTAACAAGTTTACATATCACACAAGTATTAATGTTTCCGATTAATACAATTATAGCATGAATGTAAACATTTATCATAAACACAAAGATATGATAATAACTACCTCAAACAAAACAAACGAATGGTGGATGTAAGTTGAGATAGCACCGGAGTAAATGGTGGTCTTGTATAAGACTATACCACGGACTGGACTCTTTGACCATTCTCCCCCGCCCATCACTTTATTCTAACTCCTGCCCCCACCGTCCTCTATCTGCATTATCCATGGCTCCCCGGAAGAGAGGAAGATTGACCTTGCACGCGGAGAGAAACTAGAGAGCTCACCACCTTCGACTTCTTGCTTAACCAGCTGCTTATTCCCCCCTCGCACAGTGCCCTAATATCTCCTAGCAATGGTGCTGAATGTTCCAGCAGGTGAGGGCTCCTCCCGGTACAGTATTCTTCTTCTTCTCCTCTGTTTTCTTCTTGTATGGCTACTTCTTATTCTTATTCTTATTCTTCTCCTATGTTTTCTTCTTTTATGGCTACTTCTTATTCTTCTTCTTGTCACTATGCTATATATTCCAGGGCGTCCGTGGACCCTGAAACAAGCACGATGGCGGCGATGGCGCTAAATTTTCCAGCAGGCGAGGTATCCTCCCGGTACAGTATTCTTATTCTTGTCTATTTTCTTCTTCTATGTCTACTTCTTATTCTTCTTATTCTTACTATGCTACATATTCCAGGGCATCCATGGACCCTGAAACCAGCACGATGGCGGAGGTGGCGGCGCTAAGTGTTCTAGCAAGTGAGGGATCCTCCCGGTACAGCCTTCTTCTTCTTCTCTGTTTTTTCTTCTTATATTTATACTTCTTATTATTATTCTTCTTACTCTGCCACAAATTCCAGGGCGGCCGTGGACCCTGAAACCAGCATGATGTCGGCGGTGTCGCAGGACCCGTTCGGCCATGTTCCCCGGCTCAACGAGGTAGGAAATTGCCACACTTTTTACCACTCATAATGCCACTGACATGCATTCTGCTTTATTTTTGAGATTGTAAATGTGGAAATATTAGATCGTGTCTGCCCGCAAGTAGCCTCCAAGTATGGACCATGTTCAATCCTTTTATTCAATATTGTTCTTCTTAGAAACATTGGGGTTTTTGTGATTTGAATATTGTCCTTCTCTGGAACATGCAATACAATTATAGAGTACCTATTTAAATAGCATGAACGATGCAGCAAGCGACGGCCGATTGCCGTAACAAGGTGGTCGCGATCAATTCCAAGATTGACAATCAACTATAGGGTGCATGCTCCCTAACCCAGGCTAATGAGCGCCTTTGAAGGAATTTGTCTCTGCAGAAGGACATCACGCTTGATTTTTCACTTAACATCAAGAGGCTCGAAGCAGAGCACGACGAGCTACAGAGGGTGATGGACGAGATGCAAAAGTCGATCGCACACAGCTTGTCCAAACAAAACTTGGCCATCAAGTTAATCATGAAGGTCATGTGTGACAAGAAGAATCTCTAGAATAGATGCATCCTCCTGCTGGACGAAGCCTCCATGACACTCAGAGAATGCATCAGCGAAGCAAAGGCTGCCATCGAAGCCTACAATGACAGGGACTGATTCCTGGATGCAGTGAGATGGATGAATGAGAACATGGACCGAGGTCTCACCGTGCTCAAGAGTCTAAACAAGGAGAATGAGGAGATAACGGCCAAGCTGGAGGCATATCAGGCAATGCCCAAGTCAGATTCTCAGTAGAGGGGACAGGAATCTCAGTTCATGCTCCACTGCTTTTGTACTTTACATATGTCATGCAATTAAGGAATCTTGGAGCAACTCCTTGTTTCTCTGTTTATCTTACTAGCCTGTCAACTGAATTATGGGTTTGTGTTCTCATGAATGGACATCATCCTTTCTTTCCATTATGTATCTGAGCTTCGAATTAGATTATGACTATGCCACTACTATTTGGTTACATTGGAAAAACCCACATCACCCTTAGATGGATATAGTCCTAGGTTGCCTTGAAATTGAAATTAGGACTGTGCCACTACTTTATCCTGTTGAATTGGGAAAAAGGCTATATTGCTTTGACACTGATATTAGGAATGTGCCACTAGTTTATCCTGTTGAATTGGGAAAAAGCCTATATTGATATGACATTAAAATTAGGAATGTGCCACTAGTTTGTCCTGTTGAATTGGGAAAATCCTATGTTGCTCTGACATTGGAATTTGGACTGTGCCACTAGTTGATTCTGTTAAATTTTGAACAATCCTAGATCCCTCTATCCTTCAAATTATGACTTTGACAATAGTTAATTGTTTAAATTATGGAAACTAACAACATAGTTTTGTTGCAGCAGAAGAGGAGAAATCTCTACCCATAATTGCCGACCTGGCTAAAGGACAAGATGACTATCCAAATGGAGAAGCAAAATTTTCAGAAAGTGGCCCTTGACCGCCTGATAGAAGAAGTCACGATCCTTTATGACAAGTTGCACAATCTGAAGGTGGACATCGCCGGCTGGAAGGAACTTCACCATAAAGGTATTGCCTCGGCACATGCGAAGGAGGAGATCATCAAGGAGCTCATGGGGGATAATCTTAAGCTGACTGATAAGCTTGCCACAATCCAGACGGAGTGCTTGATCTAGCAGGAGGCGCACGTCCAAGTACCGAGGGAGCAGGTGAAGGGAATATGCCCGAGAGGCAATAATAAAGTGGTTATTATCGTATTCCTTATTTATGATAAATGTTTATTTTGCATGCTATAATTGTATTAATACGGAAACGTTAATACATGTGTGTTTAATAAACAAAAAGGAAGTTCCTAGTTATGCCTCTCTTATAAACTAGCTCGTTGATTAACATGATGATCAAAGTTTCCTGATCATGGACATTGGATGTTGTTAATAACGAGGTCACAACATTAGTGTAATGATGTGATGAAAATTCATCCGAAGTATAGCATTACGATCAAAGTCATTGAGTTTATATTGCTATAACAACTTACGAAGTGATCCTAATCCTTAGACCATGAGATCATGTCAATCACTAACACCGGAAGAGTTTCTCGATGACATCAAACGTCACACCGTAACTGGGTGATTAGAAAGATGGCTTTAGAACTACTAAAGTGTTATGTTGAGACCCATGGATCGAGAGTGGAATTTGTTCATCCCGATGACGGATCGATATGCTCTGGGCCCTCTCGGTGATATCACATTGATTAGCTTGCAAGCAAGTGATTTGATCACTAGAATGTTATATCACGGGAACGAGAAAAGAGTGCATGTCGGTAACGAGATCAAACTAGGTATGGAGATACCTATGATCGAATCTCGGACATGTAATATATCGTGAAACAAAGGGATTAAGATACTAACGTAAAAGGTTCACACGATCACAGAAGTCATCGTTGAATGTGTGGGAGTCAGTATGGATCTCCAGGTCCCGCTACTGATTATTGATCGGAGAAGGGTCTCGATCATGTCCACATTATTCGCGAACCGTAGGGTGACACACTTAAGGGATACCGACACCATTCGGAGCAAATGATATGCCAGGAAAAGAATAACAAAGCGCAAGAATTTATTTGACTAGATACCGAAACGGGTTTTCGGGTGAAATTGCAGAAAGTGTTTCTGCATGTGAAATGAAATACTAGCAAGGGGTTATATGTGAATGTTTGTCATTAAAGTAATTGACAAAATTCTTAATAAATAAAAGGAGTTTTATTTAATGAGAGTTTGCATTAAATTTGGTGGAAATTTAATGGGAATTTGAGTGGGTTTTTGAGTGGAGGGAATTGAAAGGCTTTTGTGTGAGTGGAGTGTCCACCCACATGAATGAAAGGAGGGGAGGGGGCAGCCCCATGGCTGGGCGCATGGCCCCTTGGGTGCCCCCCTCTCCCTATAAAAGGAGCCCCCCTCCCTCTCTCTCTCACTCACACCTCCTCGCGAAGGATCTCTCTCCCCCCTATAGAATTTCCCCATGGTCTCGGATCAGCGAGATACATGTTCCCGGTGGCTTTTTCTGGAAGGATTTGTTGCTTCCGCTGCTTCGCTGGAGCGAGGGCGCGGAGGTTGTCGGGGTACCCGTACGTGTGTGCGATCACGGATGCACCACTGCTTTGAGGTGCTGGACTTGATCGTGCTGGACCGGCTGGACCAGATGGACTTCATCACGATCTTGAGATCGCCAAGCGTTCGTCTACATCATCCACGAGTACAACCTCGTTAACGCTATTCGGTCTTCGAGGGTATGTATTCTATGTATGTATATCCACCCGTTGCTTGTATCTAATAGATAGATCTTGGTACATAGATGTTCCCATCGTAGGAATTTTTTTGTTTTCTATGCTGCGAACCCTACAGTGGTATCAGAGCCGGATCTATGCGTAGATGCTTTGCACGGGTAGTACACATATGAGTATGTGGGCGATGATGATAATTTTATTGCTTCTTAGTTGTACTTTGGATATTGGCGGCATAGTGGGATGAAGCAGCCCGGACAAACTTTACATGTCCTCGCACATGAGACCTGTTCCACGCTTGACATGCCACTAGTTTGCATAAGTGGCTAGCGGGTGTCTGTCTCTCCTACTATAGTCAATATCTAATTTGCAACGAGTTGTCAACAATTTGGTTATCCTCGTTGTGGTTCATGTTCGTAGGTAAGAACGGTTCTATCTTCGAAAGCCCTAAGCCACGTAAAACATGCAATGGATAAATTAGAGGCGTCTAGTTTAGATTGTTGTTGGGCTAGTGTTATGATATGGTGATGTTGTAAGTAGAAGTATGAGATGATACTCTTACAACACACATAACGTGTAATATCCATAGACCTTGGACTTACACATATAGGTATGATAGTGATCATACCATGGTGCACATGATAGAGATCATATGCGGGAACCATATCATTCCACTAATAAACATGTGATGTTTGATAGCATCTTATATTGATTGTTTGGCGTTTTATTAGCATAATAAGATGATCCCTCATTTAAATATCAAGATAAGAATGTGTTCTTCCTTAAGTATGCACCGACAATGTTTCGTCGCTTCAAGGAATCACGTGATGATCGGGTGTACTTGAATCCACGAGCATATCTCGGGTGTAAGAAAGTTACACACGCAAATACTAAGGTTCTTACTTGGCGAGCCTAGCATGTACAGACATGGCCTCGGAACACGGACCGAAAGGTTAAGCATGAGTCATATAGTAGATATGATGCCCATTTGATGCTCGCCTTTGAAGCTATACCGACTCACGTGATGATCGGACTTGGTATGGTGGATTTGGTCCATGTAATCACCAAAAAGATACGAGGGATGTCGTTTTTGAGTGGGAGTTCATTTCTAATTTGGATCAGTAGAACTCAA
This sequence comes from Avena sativa, assembly GCA_916181665.1. Classification (NCBI taxonomy): domain Eukaryota; kingdom Viridiplantae; phylum Streptophyta; class Magnoliopsida; order Poales; family Poaceae; genus Avena; species Avena sativa. The sequence continues at coordinate 137,627,886 of OV702295.1, forward strand.
TTTATCATAAATTAAATCAAAGTGAATTTGCATACTTTGTTGTAGTCATTGGCATTCGTTCACCACCTTATCCATAGTTGTAATTGAGATAATAGAACTATAGAATTATGGATATATACTTTACGAACTGGTATCGTATTGTGTTGAATGTCAACCTAAAGTTTAAAGTCCTATTGCAAACTTTCAGCAAACTCTTTTTACTCCGTGATATTTAATAATTGGTATTAAATCGAGAGTAACAATTCCAGTGTTAGTATCTTAAGTATCATATTTGCCTCCATGATTCTTGATTGTTTTAATATCAAGTTTATCTAGGAGCTGAAAGAATTGTTTCAGAAACCATCATGTGTGGCAGATATAACGATATCTGAAACAATGTTTTGGTTGCAATATGATAGAGTATAATATGTGTTCTCATATAGGATGAGAATTTACAAAGGTTGGAGATGCTAGACATCCTAATCATCCAAAAGGGTTTTGGAAAGTAATGTTATACTCACGATTCACCTTTATAAGCTACAGTAGCTTGATCATGAAAGTCGTCATGATAAGGATGAATAGAAGATGTATGTAAAGTGTTTACTATACTAAAAGATTACGAAAGAATGGATTTTGAAAGAATACCGATCATTTTGATGATGGTGATCTACTTCAAAGTGCAAGTCCAAAGGTATTATTATTTGAATATACACGCTTTGGACTATGTGTCATGTATATGGCGCCACTTTTGATGTTGATAGATTGTTTTAAAAAGGAAAAGGAAATGCTGAAAGAGAATCTATAAAATATATTTGGCAGAAAAGAAAAGATTGGAAATATCCAATTTAGGTATATGGATGATATACATGTTATGGTTTTATTCTTTGCTTGTTAAACAATGTGGTTCTTGGGTATTGGATACCAAATTGGTTGGTATGAAATTTCATACGGAACAACGCAATTCATGAACCACAATGGCCTAAGTAACTAGCAAGAGAATATGTGATGATGTTCACCGAAAACAAACAAACCGTTGTTTGTATTTCTCGTTGACATCAAAGCTTGACTTCAAGATTTGTTTTAATAATTGTTATTTGAATCAGGTATTATGAGAACAAAGGTTGTTCAAATAATTACCGTATTCCATATAAGATGGATGATTTACAAATCTAGTTGGAGAAATCACATCCATAAAACCTAATGCTAAAATGTCACAAGACAAATGATTGAAAGATCACTTACGAAATGACATCACCGTTTAAATTATATTGGAAAGAAAACATGAAGAATATCCATATTCATGGATTTTTGGAGTCTTTGATTTGATCAAGTGACACTTGTGAGACTTTCCTCGGGATAATTAAAACTTTGTTCAAAGGCCAAAGAAGAACGAACGACTAAATTATTGGAATTTATACATATTGATGTATGTAGTCCATTATGTGTAGTCGTAAGCGATGGGTTTCAACTTCATATGCTTTCTCCGGAATTTTGAGTGAATGTTCACTTAATGAGAAACAAGTATGAAATATTTGAAAATGTTCAAAGAATTTCAAGATGAAGTGAAAATCATTGTGACAAGAAAATAAATGGTTTATGATTTTATCATAAGGGATTTATTTGAGTTACAAGTGTAACAAGAAAAATAAATGAATTATGATTTTATCATAAAGGGATTTATTTGAGTTACAAGTTTAGCAAAAACACCTAGATTTGCATCTCCCGAAACACCATAGGAGTATGGAGTGTTTGATATTTGTAATGAAACCTTGTGAGACATGGTTTGATCAAAGGTGTTATTTATAAAAATGCCATTATGTTTTAAAAAGATTAAAGCTTTAGAGACTACCGCTTTTACACTGAAAAGAGCTCCATCTAGATCCGTTGAAATGACACCATGGAAGTTATGGTTTGGGGTAAAACCCAAGTTGTCATTTCTTAAATTTTGGTATGCTAAACATAAGTAAGATGTTTACAACCGAAGTCAGATGAGCATGTCTTTGTAGGTTATTTTGAACAACAATTGGTTATTCCTTCATAACACCAAGGGAAAAAGGGTTTGTCGCTTGAAACATGAAGTTTCTTGAAGAAGGAATTTTTCATAAATGTTAAGTGGGAGGACAATAGAACTTTGATAAGGTTAACGAACCTTAGCTAAATGTGCTAAGTTGCGCAGCACCGGAAATGGTTCCGGAGGCTGCCATAATGCTCATAGCTTATGTGCCTCAAAGGTTGTGGTCATGGAGATCTAAGTTCTTATTGAACCAAGTCGGTCGGATAAACAATCAAATACTAAGATTTGAGAGTAAATCATTATTGTTTGACAATGATGAACCGACTACATACAAAGAAGCGATGATGGGCCCTGACTCCGTCAAATGGCTTGAAGCAATAAAATCCGTGATAGTTCCATACACGAGAAACCAAGTTTTGAACTTGGAAGACCCTCCGGAAAGGTGTAAAAACCTATCGATCGTATTTGGATCTATAAAGAAACAGACATGGATGTTTCACATCTATGAAATAGTCGACATGTCGTAAAGTATTTTATGACAATGTTCAAGGAGTTGACTATGACAAGATTTGATCTTTCATAGCGATATTTAGTCTGGACGGATTAAAGTAGCAACCACTACATATAATTTGGTATATGGTAGATGAATAAACAAAACAAAATTCTTCTAATAGAATGGTTACCTAGGACGTGTACATGACACGATCCAAAGGGTTTTGTTAAAACTCAAAGGATGCTAAAAGGGCATGCAAACTTCAATGGTTGAAGTAAGCATCGCGGAGTTGGAATCTTCACCATGATGAAAAATGAGTTTTTCATCTGGAGACGATGAAGATGCTTGCATTTGCAAGAAATTAAGTGGGAGCGCTAAGACATATTTCTAACACATTTTGTGGAGGACATCTTTGTTGATTGGAAATGATGTATCTTTTATTGTCAAAGGTTAAGAATTTCATTTCGATGAAATACTTAGGCAAAACCCGAATATTTAGCATAAATGTCCATAGTGGATAGACTGTGACGCTAATATGGTTGTGCCAAACGTACATATATGAGATATTGAAGGAGTTCAATATAGAAACGACTAGAAACGGTTCTTGTCGCATGGAAAAGGAATTGAATCAAGATTCAAGTGTATCGACACTTGATAAGTGAAACAAGATTCAAGTGCTTTGACACTTGATGAGTGAAATCACGAGAATGTTTTGATCAATCATACCATGATATGTACACATCCAGATATGTCCTATGCTCTAAGTGTTATGAGCATATACCAGAATGAATCATAAAATGATCATTGACCAATAGTGAGGATATTCTTATGATCTTTTGGAAGAACTAAGAATATATTTGTGTAGAGGTGACAAACAATTACAAATAGTTCATTGTAAAGAGTTACATTGACACTAGTTTTGTCACAAGATACAAATTAAGTTTATCTCAATTTAAACTATGGGTGGCACAATGTAATGGAAAGGAGATTCCATGATGGATTTGGAAGAGTTCCAAAGTTAAGACATTGTGACGAATACTACAACAAAAGGGCTAAGTATATGACTGCTATAGTAGCAGCAAAGGAGGGAATTTGTGTCAAGTAGTTTGTTATCAAACTAAGGTGTGGTTCGCAACGGGATAACACTAAAGATATATTGTATGACAATAGTATCAACGTGTTTTAAACCCCAAGGAACTAAAGGTCTCACCGAAAGACCAAATTTATACAATGCCATCTCATTGGAGAATGAGTGATGCGTGAGGACGCAAAGACATGCAAATACACACGGACCTGAAAGTGTCAGATCCGTAGATTATGTTAACCACTTGCAATTGCGTATTTGGAACACCAGAAAGCCATAGGTGTTCAATACACAAAGTTTTCAAACTAGATTATTGTCTCTAGTGCAAGTGGGAGACTGAAGGGAATATGCCCGAGAGGCAATAATAAAGTGGTTATTATTGTATTCCTTATTTATGATTAATGTTTATTTTGCATGCTATAATTGTATTAATACGGAAACGTTAATACATGTGTGTTTAATAAACAAAAAGGAAGTTCCTAGTTATGCCTCTCTTATAAACTAGCTCGTTGATTAACATGATGATCAAAGTTTCCTGATCATGGACATTGGATGTTGTTAATAATGAGGTCACAACATTAGTGTAATGATGTGATGAACATTCATCCGAAGTATAGCATTACGATCAAAGTCATTGAGTTTATATTGCTATAACAACTTACGAAGTGATCCTAATCCTTAGACCATGAGATCATGTCAATCACTAACACCGGAAGAGTTTCTCGATGACATCAAACGTCACACCGTAACTGGGTGATTATAAAGATGGATTTAGAACTACTAAAGTGTTATGTTGAGATCCATGGATCGAGAGTGGAATTTGTTCATCCCGATGACGGATAGATATGCTATGGGCCCTCTCGGTGATATCACATTGATTAGCTTGCAAGCAAGTGATTTGATCACTAGAATGTTATATCACGGGAACGAGAAAAGAGTGCATGTCGGTAACGAGATCAAACTAGGTATGGAGATACCGATGATCGAATCTTAGACATGTAATATATCGTGAAACAAAGGGATTAAGATACTAACGTAAAAGGTTCACACGATCACAGAAGTCATCGTTGAATGTGTGGGAGTCAGTATGGATCTCCAGGTCCCGCTACTAATTATTGATCGGAGAAGGGTCTCGATCATGTCCACATTATTCGCGAACCATAGGGTGACACACTTAAGGGATACCGACACCATTCGGAGCAAATGATATGCCAGGAAAAGAATAACAAAGCGCAGGAATTTATTTCACTAGATACCGAAATGGGTTTTCGGGTGAAATTGCAGAAAGTGTTTCTGCATGTGAAATGAAATACTAGCAAGGGGTTATATGTGAATGTTTGTCATTAAAGTAATTGACAAAATTCTGAATAAATAAAAGGAGTTTTATTTAATGAGTGTTTGCATTAAATTTGGTGGAAATTTAATGGGAATTTGAGTGGGTTTTTGAGTGGAGGGAATTGAAAGGCTTTTGTGTGAGTGGAGTGTCCACCCACATGAATGAAAGGAGGGGAGGGGGCAGCCCCATGGCTGGGCGCATGGCCCCTTGGGTTCCCCCCTCTACCTATAAAAGGAGCCCCCCCTCCCTCTCTCTCTCACTCACACCTCCTCGCGAAGGATCTCTCTCCCCCCTTCAGAATTTCCCCATGGTCTCGGATTAGCGAGATACATGTTCCCGGTGGCTTTTTCTGGAAGGATTTGTTGCTTCCGCTGCTTCGCTGGAGCGAGGGTGCGGAGGTTGTCGGGGTACCTGTACTTGTGTGCGATCACGGATGCACCACTGCTTTGAGGTGCTGGACTTGATCGTGCTGGACCGGCTGGACCAGATGGACTTCATCACGATCTTGAGATCGGCAAGCGTTCGTCTACATCATCCATGAGTACAACCTCGCTAACGCTATTCGGTCTTCGAGGGTATGTATTCTATGGATGTATATCCACCCGTTGCTTGTATCTAATAGATAGATCTTGGTACATAGATGTTCCCATCGTAGGAAATTTTTTGTTTTCTATGCTGCGAACCCTACAGCAGGTAAAAACCAAAGCGGACCTGATCGAACGAACCCTCCAACTGGAGGTTCTCAGGAAGGAAAATGAGCATATCTGCACCACGCTCAGTGAAAAGTATAAGTTCTTCTAAAATTAGTTTGCAAACTATGTGTTCCAACGGACCAAATCGTGTTTTATCCATGTACTAGTGATTTTGTAAATGTGTACCTATCTCTATGCAAACTATGCTTTCTTCTGGAAGGTTATTTTTCTCAAGGATTGACTTTGGATTAGTTAAGATATCACAATTGCAAGTCTTACAATTAACTAGTTTCATATATTGCCATGACACAAATTATTCATCTAAAATTTTCTTAGTGCTCTGTAGCTTCTCCTTGTTCACCTTGCGCTCCTTCTTCAGATCCTTCAACAGATTCACAATGTAGTACTCTAGCTTCGGATTCTCTTCCATGAGCTGATCCCTCTCCTTTTCTGCCTTCTAAAGCTTCTGTGCAGTTCCCACCACCAAGCACCACTAAGTAACAGGTAGTTATCCAGCGATTAGTCAAATTACTGATCTCATAGAGAATCATATTACATCATAATTGTGTCAACTACAAGGTACTTATATATCACCTTGTTTAGTGATGGTTTCAATGAATGATATGTCTGAAAATCCCAACAGCTCACAGAACATTATATTACAATCTCTCAACAATCAGAATCTCAGAAACAATTATATCACATCATCTCAACAAACATAATCATGTCAACTACAATGTACTTATGTCTTATTCCAACAATGATGCTTTCATCAAGTGATATGTCCAAAAATCTCAACAGCTCACAGAATATCAGATTGAAATCTCTGAACAAACACGACCACAACAATATAGTTTCAAAGAAACCACAATCTTTGTTCCAAATACAGGTAGGTGAACCATGTGGTTGATGCTACACTCAATAGGGAGGAAGAGTTCTTCATTGGAAACCCCAAGAGCAAGGTATGAAGAGTACAGCAGCAAGACTTCCCTCAGTAGAAACCAAGGTTATCGAACCAGAAGGAGGAAGGAAACGTCACACAGGTGTTGGAAGCAACATGGAGACCTGCAAAACACAAACTCAAGACTCTTTCCCAACGAATCAGTGAGGTTGTCAAGCTCACCGGTTTTCTGTAACAAAGGATTAAACATTTGGTGTGGAAGGTAATGGTTTGCAGCAAGTATACAAGTAACAGTGGAAGATGTATCAATGGTAAAGATTGGACTGGGGTCCATAGTTCACTAGAGGTGCTCTCCTTAGATAAACAACATGGCATGAAGGGTAAACAAATTATAGCGGGGCAATTGACAGGAACTGAGCAAGGCATAACAATGCAATTACTAGCCAGAAAGATCCTATGAGGTTGATTGGGCAATACAACAATATACATAGGCCGTAATCCAACTGCATCTATGACTAGAAGTCCATCTTCAGGTTATCATCCGAACCCCCTCCAGTATTAAGTTGCAAGCAACAGACAATTGCTTTAAGCAAAGTGTGTAAGGTAAACAGTCCACATGTTCCATGAACAAGAGACCGTTGTTTTCTCCCTAGTAGCAACGACACATCTACAACCGAAGAGATTTCTCTCACTTAACTTGGAAATTAGAGGCATGAACCCAGTATCGAGCATAAATACTCCCTCTTGGAGTCACTAGCAACTACTTGGCCAAGATAACCACTAGCAATGGAGAGCATGCAAGATCACAAACAACACAGACATGATAGAATCATCAAGATAGAACCATTAATCAAACCAACATAATAATCTCAATATCCATCGGATCCCCGCAAACACAACATGCATGATTACAAATAGATTAGATATTGATCATGAACGGAGCTCACAAGATCTATACATGAAAGCACAAAGGAGGAGATACAACCATCTAGCTACTACATGAACCCATAGGCCAAGGTGGAACTACTCACGAATCATACCGGAGAGAAGGCCTCCGGATTGGTCTCCCCTCCGGCAGGATGCCGGGAAGAGCTTCAGATCCCCCCGATCTAGGGACGATGGTGGCGGCGGCTAAAGACGGTTTCGTGGATTTCTGATCAGGTACTGAGAGTTTCTGCATCGGGGGCTTCTTATAGGTGAAGGGGTGAGTCCGGGAGGCGACCAGGGTCGCCAAACCCTAGCCAGGCGCGGGGCTGGGCTCACCCACACCTAGGGTGGGTCTGGCCCCCCTGGATGGCCTTCCAGGCTCCCCTCTGGACTACTTGTTCCCCACGGAAAGTTATTGACTTTGTCCTTCGCCCCGTTCAATTCCGAGAATATTTCTTTACTAACTTTTCTGAAACCAAAAATAGCAGAAAACAGGCATCTGGCACTATTGCAACTTGTTAATAGGTTAGTACCAGAAAACATGTAAAAATCACCTCAAAGTGTAGACAAGTAAAGCAAAGTAGATACTAAACAAGCATGGAGCATCAAAAATTATAGATACGTTTCTAACGTATCAGTGGTCTATATGACAAGCCCTGGATAACAGCTCTAACTAGATAACGACTATCACCTCGTTTTGTTCATCCACAACAGGGGCCTCTACATCCACTACAAATTGTCCAACAACATCAGAAATGGCATCCAGGAATAACACCTTCCTGGTTTGCTTTTTTCATTGCATAATCTACATCAGATCATCGGTATCCAAAACCTCTATGAATTCCTGCTTCTTATGATGCCACCACCAGAGTCGTGCCATCTGCTTAGGGCCAATAATGATTTCCTTACCAATCATCTCTCTCAGTTCAACAAGAGTTATGTTTTTGGAATCGACGGCTATCTCCACAGTACATGACGAAACTATCTTATTAACTCCGCCATCACGTTTTGCTGTGTATGAATCCACCTCTACGTGTATATTGAACTTAGCTTGATCAGAATGTGGTGGTCCATAAACTCGAGCAGCAGAAGCTCTAGCAGCAAGATCTCCAGTATCTGCATACATATCATCAATCATCGCTTCAACTTTCACCTTACGATCATCTGCACAACACTCTCAAAGCATCTGAAGCTCATCGGAGTGCTCAATTTTCATATAGGTATCACTCATGTTATGCCACACCAATTTTGCCCTTTATCTGGATCCTCAAGGAATACTAGCATGAAGCATATCTATCAGCTGCGAAACAAACATAACCTCTTTGCAGTTCACAAGCAGACGCACATCCTGCCCGAACACAACCCTCATATAGGTCCGCTGCATCGAAGCTGTTCCTAAGTTGATTAAAAAGGGGACATTTTCTTCATTTGACACCACTTTTCAGTAACTAACCTACTTGCAAGACAAGGCACAGAAAAGAAAAATTCACCTCTCACTCTTCTCTCGGGTGGTTTTCTTCGAGATCTGGGTTGCACGACCCCACACTGCAGCCAAACACTCCGCCGCCGGCCTAGCTTTTCTCTTCAACCCGCTGCTCGTAGGTACCCTCTTAACAGACTTATGGCTGACCTCCTCGCTAACCTGGGCTGCAAACCTTGCCGCTTCTTCCCGTGTCTAGCGTTATGCCCGAGACACTGTGTAACATCCCAGCATTTAGGACCTAACGAAGGGTAGATTTAGGAATATGAATTATTGCATGCATTCATCTGTGAAAATGTGGATAAAATTTTCGCCAAATAAAAAAACCTAAGTGATCAATGTTTCTTTCATACTTTGAGATTAGGTTTAGTCTTAAAGGATGATTGTTATAAACTTTGAGATGATCTTAAGGAGTTATGTGTTTAAAATGAATTTGAATTTTAAACTTGAGTGTTTGAATTATAAATTCAAATGAATTAGATATAAGTTTTGAATCATAATTCAATTAAGAGATAAAGATTACAATTTAAATTTTATCCAAACACAGTATTGAATATGAAACTTATTTCATATTATTAATACACAAACAAGTTACAAAGAATGTAACCTACTGAAGCCATTTCCAAACTTCACAATTTACAAAAGAATAAAGAATAAGAATATTCTTTATTAATAATAATATAATTTTTATTACAATTAAATAAAATAAAGATTACAAGAATAATAAAAAAAAATTACAAAATAATAAGAACATTACATTGGAATATATGCTAACTCTCCTATATCTAAATCTAAACTAAATCTTCAGCTTTATCTTTGTACCTGCAAAACAAAGACTAAATAGAAACAAAATAAGATTAGTGTTAGTATTATTTCTCTCAGATATGTCAGTGAAATGCACATGACAAATTCATCATTGAGAAATGTTATAAAGGGGCAAGTTTCACCAATATGAAAGATTTCATCTTTCATAAATTCAAAGCCAGAAGTCAAATGACAGCCAAGAGGGACAAATTCACCAGCTAGGTGAAAGTAATCTGGTAATAGTAAGTTCAAAATTCCTGAACATATCCACAAGTGCATAGCAAGCACACATGCTGGAAACACACCAGCATGCATGTGGTGTGTTGTCAAGCTCACAGAGCAACTCAATCTCACCAAAACCACAAGCACAACCGTGGAGGAGAACACCAGTGCATCTCTCGAGTACACAGCACACAAGCACAGCCAGTGTAGACAGCAGCTAAACCAAGAACAGCAGCCAAACCAAACCACCCCAGATCAACCAAGCATCACCAGGATGGTGACATAAGGAGGGGGATGAATCAGGTGGACTGCAAGATCAAGCCCAGGAGCTAGGAGGAGCAGGATAGCTCAAGATCAAGCACAGGAGTCTAGCAAAACCAGATCAAGATCATCATCATCAACTTACTTCATCAACATCAGTTTTGTGGTGAGCCTCATAAAACCATCACATGATTCAATCATAGTATCTTAACAAAAGCATGTGTTGCTTTATGAAAAAATCTCTCAATAATCACCCAAGTGAGGTGAATCTATCCTAGAGATTTCAAGTATAAAGATAAGAAATCAAACTCAGCCAAAAGCACTAATCTCTCAGACCAGCATCACAGAGTTTAGTGTTACTTTATGCAACTTAAAATCATTCTTCATTTGTTCTTATCAGATCAGGGCACATCTCCCAGAGAGAGTAGCACCTCCAATCCTACAAGTTACAAACCAACTATTTGCTCAACTAAATAGGACTTAAAATCCTAGAGCGTCAGACCAACATCATAGGCAGGAGAGTTAAGAAAAGCTTTCATTTTATTTTCCAGTATTAGTCAAAGTATTATCAAGGCTAAGCCCAGAAATAAAACCCAATCACTTGTGAGCCAGATCAAAATGGTATCACAAGGACAAGTTCTAAATAAGCTAAAACCAATCTTTGCTTAGTTTCCACCGATGAAAGGGACAAACCAATAAATATCATTTTCCTGAAGACAAGTGCCAGGAATCAACATGAAAATCATCTATACATCCACGGAAAATCATTACATGTAATGATTATATTCAGTATGTATAATCTCATACAAGCCTACAATTATAATTTAATTGCAGTAAGAAACTACTGACAGAAACTACTGTCAGTACAAGCATTCTGACAGTAGAGTAAGTTCTCAGATCAACAACATTTCCAATCAGGGATTCCCTAAAAGCACTAGCATGAGATCATAGTGAATTACCACTGGAATAAATCTGACAAGCCACTAGCATCATCGAAGCCACTACAAATCATGACCCATAGCAACCAATCATTCTTCATGCTCAAGTATGATCATCACTAGATCTAAAGCATCATGGATATGATCAATAGGGGGTTATGAACCCTAATCAGAACAAGAACCCTAATTAGGAGATGAACCCTAATCAGAACATAGTCACTAGGAACGAGAATCCACTAGATACACATAGAGAGATTCATGGTAGTAGCATGAACAAGAACCATGGAGGCAACTTACCCGAGGTCCCCGCTGACGAATTGAAGAGGAAGAAGATTGGCCAACGAACCCGCAGCGGCACAGGGAGCACCCAGGGGGGCGCTGCAACCTATACCAGCCACGGCGGCGGCCACAGCATCACACGAGCCAGCACACCACCACAGGCGGGACCGCGGTGGTGGCGACAACACTTTCCCCTAACCCTAGGGTTCGGGAACGGGATGAACCTGGCCACAGGGAAGCCCCAGAGTCAAATCGAGTTGGACTAGATGAACAAGCATAGTCGCACACCTCGCCCTGCACCATGGTAGCGGCCAGGGGAAGCCTCAACGCCGGTCATCACCAGCGGCGGCGCCAAAGCCGCGGGGTCGAGGAAGAGGAAAGGTGAGAACGAGGAGGACGCAGAGAGAATGGTCTGGGTGGGCCAAAACCCCTCAGGGTCGTGATTTTGACCCTGCCCTTCTGGGCCACACTAGCCCAATAAGCCCAAAAGGCCAGCCCAATTCGTTTAAAAAACTGTTTTAATCAATCGGAAAAGACCAAAATGCCCCTGACCTCAATAAAATTTTAGAAAATAAAATAAAAGTCCAAAAATTATAAATAAAATATATTTGGATTCACAATAATCCACTCTATCCAAATAAAATAAGATATGAAATTTTGGACATTTAAATTTTTATAAGAATTTTGTAATTTATATATTCCTTATGGAATTTTACAAAATTAATGAAAGATGATAAAAATAAAGAAAAATCACTTTCATTATATATTACTATTTTAGTATTTTTGAAAAATACTAAATAAATATTTAATAATAAATTTTAATGTATAATTAATAATTCCTAAAAGAATTATTAAATCATTAAAAGTCCAATAAAAGGGAAATAAAATAAAATAATTCAATATATGCAATAAAAATATATTTATAAATGCTTTATTAAAAGGCACCTTATACAGGGAAAATGCATATAGAATTAAATAATGCATTACATTACTTGCATAATCATTTTGCTTTTTTAAATATTGTCCTTACCGGGCAATAATGATGTTGTTCTAGAACTAGAAGCTCAAGGTCCAGCGCAAGCATCAGACTTCACTACCTTGCCATCACAAGGCAAGTTCATCACTTTCTCATGTCCTTTGAAGAGTCTTTATCAAAGTATTTGCAAATTGTGTGTTATCATATATGCTATAAAAGAAAGAAAATATTATTTTCACAATAAAGAAATCATAGATATCATCCTAAGTGGTGATATAATGGAGAAATAGAACTTAGGGTTCTATTTGCCACAATGCTGATCAAGTAGGGACTTAATAATCCCTGACACCAGTGATTCTAGCGCCGTATATTACGTGTTAGCCATGAGATTTGGAATGGGACGGAGAAGTCAGCTGTATCTTCTTCCTCTCGCATGAAGCCGGATGTGCAGGTCGTGGATGTTATCCTCGTAGCGTGCATATTAATTGGTAGTTCGTAGAGGATATGCAGCATATGGGTGGGAACCCTCATCGTCCCACGATAGTTCTGACATCTAACGGTTTGTACAAACCATTGCCGTAATTCATTATGTGGGCATGGTGTACACCAAGGAGGCATGCAGGGTCACGAAGGGGGAAGTGATTGGCTTGGACCAACTAATGGGCCCCACATCATGGAATTGTGGACGAGAAAGTACGCCCGGTTGTGCAACAAGGAGTTGATCTCTCATGGGTAATGTAACGCACCTCTGCAGAATGTAAGAACTGTAACTTGTTACTCCCTGTTCAGGGAAGGAGCTACGAACACGGCAGGAAAGGAATCCATGAAAGTTCTGGTAAACCTGTGAAGGCTGAATGTCATAGTTTTTCGGAATAAAATCAATCTTTGAAGAAAGATTTACAAAAAACTTCATAGTGCCAAGGATTTATAATCCGAGGTGGTAGTTAGAGCATCAAACTTCCCACCTTGCATATAATGAACTTGTTGGGGAACGCTTTTACTCATTCTTTCCTTTGATCCCTTGCTTAGACTCTAAGGATTCTGAGGATGTGCCAATGTATGCAGCCGAATGCCAAGAAGATGTGTTCTATGAGGAACCTGATCTGTCCGGAGGAGTTGAAGGAGTGGATTACGAAATCCGCTATGGTGTCGAGGATAATGAGTCCAACTAAGTAACCCTAGTTAAATAGTAACCAATGGAGCCGAGCAACATGAACTCTATAGAATAAGTTGTTGAGCTCAACTCCTAGACGGAGTTGCTACTTTTAAATTCCGCTGAACACTTTATATTTTGGTTTGTAAGTTGAATCTTTTGGAAGTCTTGAACTTCCGGTATTGTAATAATAATGTGTGTACATTTGTAATATGGACCCGCAATGTTTCTGTTGTACCACTCTGAGGGATGTGATATTTAGGGAACGGTATTCTGTAGATGTCATGTTAACGACTATAGTGTACTACACATGCAGTGGTATGCTGGGTCACCGCACGCTGGCTCCGACGGAGCCGAATCAGTCGTCGATGTAGCTACCACCTTGGCCTCTCTAGACATGCTAGGCATGATATGGCGGGACATGGAGAAAAGTGACCGCCGCTAGATTTAGTGTGTGTGTGGGGGGGGGGGTGGGGGTGTGTGGGAGGGGGAGAGGCGGGTAGAAAAATGACCTCCACCACTGATAAACCAGATTCATTGTGGGGGAGGGAGACAAAGGACCGCCGCCACCGCCGGATTCAGTGTCGGGGGTTAGGAAAGTATAGAAATGGATTTGCCCGTGCGACACATGCAGGGTGACTTAGAAGGGGCACAATAGGGGCACGGCAGGTACTAATGTAACAGAATATCCTGACATAATGGCTAAGATTTGAAAATATTTGGTTTGGCCACCATTCACTCAAAATGCCCCTCTCGGTAATTACCCACCCCCAACTTTTCGAATCGCGGTGATTACACGCAACTCAGATCTGTAATTACCCCCCCCCCCCCAACTTTTCGAATCGCGGTGATTACGCGCAACTCGGACCCCGTGATGCCTTCGACTACGAACTTTCGGGCCGCAAAGTAACATGCCCCAAGTATGTGATGCTAGACAGCAAGAGGCGTCGGCACGCGTCCTTGGCGGTGGGTATGGAGAAGGCCGCATTGGACGCGTTGCCCGACCTCGTCAATTACGAAGGAGGCTGCATGTCCACCACGCCGCACGTGGAAGCACGCAAGGGACCACATGCCGTGTGTACTATGAAGATAGGTATGACTCGACGCCACTCTCACAGATCCCATTCTCTCCCGAGATGGGCAACAACGATGTCATAGCCGATCCGAACTCTGTGTACTCGCTTGTCGTGGTGCCTCGGCGCCATCCCGTATTCAACCTCAACCTCAACAACTCCTACTCTGGCTTGCCTGATTTATGCTGGGATCAATGTTGGGTAAGAGCTACACAAATCAAAATTTTCTAGCGCATAACTAGGATCAAATGCAAGGGGAGAGGCAACGGCTCATACCCTCAAAGATTGATCTACCAGGTTTGTTGATGACGAGTTTAATCGTGCATCGATCCCTGCAACAAGCCTTAGGGAGTTGCAAGTAGATGTATGATCCCACGGACGGCTCCCATGAACATGCACCAATGAATACTTTATTTTCGAAGTAGTCGGAACATGTATTCCCGCAGCTAGTCGATTAGCCGTGAGAAGATTTCTCCTTGTGAAGATCTGCACAATCAAGTGCTCCAAGTTTTGGACGTCCACTGGTATCCACATGTACAAGATCAGCAGAACTGCATTGAGGTGTGATCAAGAACACATGGTCGAAGTGGGAACATGTCGATGAAGATCGGAAACGCTTCCGCAGTCCCGTCTAGATTAGATCTAAACGGAGGTAGAACTCGATAGCGCTCCGGCGTTGTAGAAGAAGTACATAGGGCGCGCCGGCTCTTAAGGTTTATCACCATGCCATGGAGGTGGAGAATAGAGGACAGAGACAGCATCGGCAGCACACGGGCAGCACACGATGCGCGGAGGCGAGCGACATGCGGTGGCCGCTAGGGTTTTGGGACGGCGGGGTGCGGTGGCTTGGAGGAGGCAAAAGCCAAGACTTGAGTGCCTCTTGTAGTTCCCCTTGGTACCCTTTTATGGGTGTAAAGGACCCTTGGGTCATCCTTGATCCAGATCCAAAGTTTGGACGAGTTTTGCTAGGTGTAGGTCAATCGAATCCTAGTAAAAAACAACTTCCTTTTGCAAGTCTGAATTTGACTAGTGTATCTCTTCTTGTCTGTTACAACAACGTGGCTGCACCTATTATGGAACGTTCCAGACATCCTAAGATGACCTAGGTCACCCAGGTACCTTCCGGAACCTTCCATAACATTCCGAAACCTACCGATCCTTCCAAAACCGTTCATATATGTCTGGAACCTTTCCGAGACCATCCAATACACTCAAGGAACCCTTCTCTCACATCTCATTAATGCTCAAAACTTATTTTGAACATTCTCGAAAATATTTCGTACACCTCCGATATATTCCAAGACACTCTATACACCTTACTTCTCTACTAAATCTTCATTCGCACACATATTCTTAATTCCATTGAACTCTTAAGGGTGTCACCCTATGGGTTCGGATATTTACGGACATGTCCGGAACCCATTCCACGACAATAATTACTATTGGAATCTTGATACATGTAGTAACCCCACAAATAACATGAAGATATTTATCATGTGAACCATTATATTATGTCCTATACATGTCGTATTGCTCCGTCAATACTATACACTGCCCGAGATGAAACACTACGTTATTCTCGTTACTCGACATGTACTCTTTACTCACATCGCACTATCGATGTTCATGTGTTCAACAACTTGATCACGTGTCCGTCCAGACGATCGATGGCGAACATCATAGTACATGAGTGGGCCTATAGTGTATCTCTCCATCGTTAGGAGTTGCAATAATTCCCGCAAGCACCCGATGTGAATAATTGGCGTATCATCCGCTAAGAGAAAGTATCAACTTTATAATTAATCTGTTAAGAGCAATGTTTGAAGAATCTTTCCACATCCATATTGTACCCAAGTTCACATGTGTCTCGTGGTCAAACGATATTTAGTAAAGACAATACAATGTTTATGAGAAACTATAACAATATTAATGATGTGTTTCACGGTATATCATGTTAGGTCTATCCATCGTCGGTGTTCTCCGAGCAACTACGATCACATATATCACCGGCAAATTCACAACATATTATCGTTTTGCCCATAGTCAGGAAACCAGGACTATCAATGATACATGGACTAGTCTTAGAGGCGAGAGTAGGGATCTCGTAATGCTATTTATGATTACACACATGTATTAGGGTTTTCTCCAAATACTCATTATCAAGAACTAATAGAATTTTATCATGGAACAATAAACTTAATCATGAACATGAAATATAGAATAATACAGTTTATTATTGCCTCTAGGGCATATTTCCATCAGTCTCTCACTTGCACTAGTGTCAATAATCTAGTCAATTACTTCAACACTTAACACCTATGGCATACCAGTGCCTTTCATGATTTGCATGTGGTAAACTTTCTCAACGGATCTCACAAGTTTAGGTACGTGTTTATTTGCATATGTTTGCATCTTCACGCGTCACTCAGTTTAGATGAGATGGCATTTGTATATGTTTGGTCAAGTAGTGGGATCTTAGTTCATCGGCAGGAACTATGTGTCATTTATTATATCACAATAGATCTTCATAGTACTAGAACGCTCATAACTACACTAAGTTCAAAAATGAACCTTTTGACTCATAATGCCCTCCTTTGTCGTTGCCATGACAATGATATACTCAACCTTTCACAGTAGTATCCATCACGGTATTTAACTTTGGAACTCATTCAAATCCAACATGGAATTTACTTCCATCCCACCATGCCACCTTCTATAATTTGATGGGTTTTTTTTGCATAGAAAACAAAAAAAAATCCTATGGTTGCAACTGCCAAGATCGAATCTAGGCGATACTTTGTAATGGTTACAGATGGACTCACCCTCAAAGACTGTAAGCAGGATAACATTCCCGCAAACAAACATGGTTGATGTAGAATGTACATGACGTTCCTCAAGGACGTGCAGACAATCAACGCCACAAACAGGCAGCGCCTCCATAATCGGTTAGACATATGGTGCACCGATGACTCCCAATCCCTCGCTCCAGCCGGGCAGCGGAATTAGCGGATCCCCAAGAACTCCCATTTATTCTCCATTGAAAAATGAAGAGACACTCCGTTAAAACCACTTTTAATTTTATTGATTTAATGTCACTCATTAATGAACACTTCATTTAATGAGTACTTAATTTAATGAACACATTAACAATTCGACCCCTTGGTTTTTTCGATACCCAAAACCATTTCGGTAGATTCGATAGAACAAATTCCTGCGATGTCCATTGTCTTCCCATGTGTTAACTATCCACTCGATTGCGTTGACTAACCTTAAGTATGTATCCCTACGGGTTTGAGAACTATGTAGGCATGATTGAGACTCTCTCCGATCAATAATCATTAGCGGGACCTAGAGATCCATAATGACTCCCACTAGTTCCACGAATATCTAATGATCGTCCGAACCTCTTTTGTTGTAATCAAATTCCTTTTGTCTCGTGATATATTACTTGTCCGAGATCCGATCACTTGGTATCTTACATACCTTGTTTAATCTCGGTCCCAACAAGTACACTTTTTCTCGTTCTCGTGATATGACATTCTAGTGATCAAATCACTTTCTTGCAAGCTATGTCAATGTGATATCACCGAGAGGGCCCTAAGTATATCTCTTCATCATTTGGATGGACAAATCCCACTCTTGATCCACTATCCTCAACTCACACTTTACAAGTACCCGACGACACCTTTATAATCACCCTGTTATGGTGTGATGTTTGATGGAATCAAAGTACTTTTCCAGTGGAAGTGATTGACATGATCTCATGGTCTAAGGACAATGAGTTACTACGAATGTGATAGCAATATAATCTTGAGGACATGATCATATTGCTACATCTACTATGGGTGAATGTTCATCATATGATTCTCCAATGATATGACCCTGTTATTAACAACAACCAATGTTCATGATCAGGAAACCTTGATTATCAGTTAATTAACAAGATAGTATGAAGAAAGTCATTACTAGGAACCTTTTCTGTTTATAAATCAAAAATGTATTAATGTTTCCTCTTAATACAATTATAGCATGAAAAATAAACATTTATCATAGACATGGAATAATATAATAACTACTTTATTATTACCTCTATGGCATATTCCTTTTAGTATCCCACCTGCACTAGAGTCAATAATCTAGTTTGAAAAACCGTGCGCATTCAATAGCTATGGCACTTTGGTTTTGTATATACGCTCTTGCTAGTGGTAAACATAATCCCCAGATCTGACACTTTCAGGTCTATGTGTATTTTCATGTCTTTGCGTCTCTATGCATCACTCATTCTCTAATGATACTGCATTGTATAAATTTGGTGAGACCTTAGTTCCTTAGGGTTTAAAACATGTTGATATAATTGTCATACAATATATCTTCATAGTACTAGCCCATCGAACCACACCAAGTTCCTTTGCTTCTACCATAGCAGTCTTATACTTAGCCTTTCGTTGTAGTATTTGTCACAATGTCCATAACTTTGGAACTCATCCAAATCCATCATGGAACTTTTTTTCATTATATCGTGCCACCTTAACCTATATCCTAAATTGGGATAAATTTAGTTTGTATCTTGTGACAAAACTAGTACCAATGTAACACTGTTACAATGACCTATTTGTATAGTGCCAATGTAACACCTTATGATGAACTATATGTATAGTGTCAATGTAACACCTTACAATGAACTATCTGTATAGTGTCAATGTAACACCTTACAATGAACTATTTGTCACTTACATATACAAAATATATTCTTAGTGCTTCCAAATATCACAAGAATATCCTTACTACCGTCCAATGATCCTCTTATGAGTCATCCTGTTATAAGCTCATAACATTTATAGCATAGGACATATCTGGATATGTACATATCATAGAATGATTGATTGAGATTGCAAGATCCCTCCCTTTATAAAGGTAAGGATCCCTGTCACATCCCAAGATTTTCCAAATCTTGTTATGTGAAAAATAAATGAACAAAATAAAATTATTGTTGAAAATCAGGGTGAAAAGAAACTTTTGATTTTAATTGGAAACTTAAAATCCCATCTTGAACAAACTTTCGATAAAGTTTGAATCTAACTAAATTCAAATCTATAGAAATGCATTCATCAATGAATGTATCTGGAAATTTAAACACTTGGAAAATAAATCCAAACCCTAAGCCCTAATGGAATAAAAATCATTTCCATGTTATCTCCAAGCCTATGGATTTGATCCATATAAAAATATATCATCAAACATTTACAAATGATCAAGAAAGACAAATAGAAATATTATAAAGCCATAGAAATTGGTTTCACTTAATTTGGAGCCATAGATAAAATCTTGTGAATTTAATAAGATAAGGAAAAGTAATTTCCAAAGCTAATAAAGAACCTATCTAAAATCCACACCAAATGGTGAGCAATTAATCCTAAAAGTATTTAAAGTGATAATTACTCCCGTTAACTCGCCACGCTCCCCTCTACCTTTCCCCCCAGACACCATCTCCTCTCCTCCCCCAGGCCACCTTGAATTCGTCACAAAACTCTCTGGCTCCAGCGAGCTATTTTCTCCGATTCCGATCAGTAGACGTCGCCCCTTGCCCCCTCAACCACTCGAGCCTGCTCCCCTCTTCCAGACGCATCTCCCAGTGGCTTGGACTTGCCCACGCTTGACCCACAACACCGGCAATGACGTCAACCAACAGCGCCGTCGTCTGCAAACAACTCCGGTGAGCTTCATCGCTTGAACCCGTGCGCGCCTCGACCAGAGTTTCATGCCAACTTGTTCGCCTATGCCTTGTGAACATCTAGGTGCTCGCCATTCACTCGCGCATGACCCGTAGGCTCGCCTTCGACATTGACAGCGCGTGCCCGACGCCAGGAGCATCTCCGGCGAGGAATCCCGACTACACCCGTGTGCCCCTTGCACTCTCGCGAGAACCTTGAGCATCACCGCGACTCTACGAACCTGGTGAGCTTCTCCCCATCCTCTCTCGCTTCCTGCATCGCCGGCGACGCCACCGCCAGCCCGCTCCGCCGCCAGTCGCCGCCGCCAGCGCTGCTGCGTAATGGTCAAAGCAATTAGGTCCGTAGGATTTTGATCTGACGATTAGGATAGAAACTAAGCGAAGGGTTAAGAAGCAATCTATGCCGTGCGATGTAATTTAGATCCAACGCCTGATAGAGCCCGATCCGTGCGAACCAGTACTAGCAAATAGCAACACGACACGTGGCCTCTGTCTGTTTTAAAAACCAGAAACTTTCCTATTAGATGTTCAATTTTGCAAAATTCATAACTTTTAATCTACACGTCCAAATTTTGCAAATTTTATATCAATGGATTCAACAAGACAAGACCTAGCCAACCATGCACTTTGTTTAGTAAAAAGCTTCTGTTAAATTGTTTGTTTTTACAGAAACTTGTGTATGCATGTTTAGAATATAAAAAATTGTTCTAAAATGATTTTGGGGATAAAATCTTTGGAAAATGGTTTTTTTTGAACCTACTGACCATAGGAATCAATTTGTTGTTTCAAAAATGTATTTGGAGAAGCAAAAGAATGAATCTTTGATTTAATCCATTTATAGTCAAATAAAAATAATGTTTATTTATTAAAAATGCTTTTGGGAGAAAATCCATGTAAAATGTTTTGGAATAAACTCTCTGACCCCAAACACAAAGTTTTTATGATTTGAAAATGTATTTGGTGAACCCTATAAAACTATTACTTTGCTAAAGACATTTTCAACCACATAAAATAATGACTTGGGTTTAAAAATAGTTTATGAGGTAAAATCTTATGCAAATGATTTTGCCACTTTATAAAATGACCATTAGGTGTTTTCAAATGTTTATGAACCATTAGAAACCACTTTTTAAAATAAAACAATCTTTGGCATGCTTGCATGCATTGTTTTGTTTCTATTATTTTATGTGATGAATTGCTTGAATGGTAGATTGAAATATTGTTTGCTTGATTGAATTGTAGTGATTTGAAGTGAGTGAACATTGCAAAGATCAAGGAGTGAACTTATACTCTCTACCAAAAAGGCAAGTGATGCTACATACTTTTGTCCCATTATTTTCACTATGCATTAGTGATATTTCTAAGTAGGACTTGCATGGAATTTTGCTAAGTGTAAACTATGCTATGGGAAATCCTAGTAGATGAAACCTTAGTAGAAATTTCCTAAGTTAAGATTCCTACTACTATCATGCTTAGCTTAGCTAATAGAAAACAAGGGTGGAATATATATTCATACTATGAAATATTTCCATGTCAAGGACTTGTGTTTTGTTTAATAAAACAACTAAGTGAAAGAATCACCTGGGTGGAATGGAAGGAATGGTTTGTGTTGAGTGGTTACACAAGGCCAGGGGACTGGTGAACCTTGTGTATCACACTTGTGGAATGCCACCCAGGAACAAAGAGATTTGAGATGTCAAATGTTGAGAAGCTTCAAGTGCAGCCACTTGGCATTATGGGCTCTGCCTGGATCATATAGGTTGAAATAACTTAGCCAAATGGACAGTTGGTGGTAGGGTTTTGATAGGTTGGAACGCGTCCATTCTGGTCTAAGGGAAGGCTTCTGAAAGATCTTGTCTTGGTGAAAACCAAGTCTTGTGGGGAAAGTGCACAACCTCTGCAGAGTGTAAAATCTACGTACTTAGCCATGTCCCTGGTAAAGGACAATTTGAGCATCAAGACATGGAAGATATCAAGAATCTCCTCATCCCAATTTCTAAGTTAAAATCTTGTGGTTGAACAAGGGTTGGAAGGATCACCAACTTATATTGGGAGATGCCTTGGGAAAGATTTTGTCAAGAAAAATTTTAGTGTTTCAAATGATAAGGAAAATCTATTTTGAGCAAAGCAAGCCTAAGCTCCACTTAGCCAAATGCATATAGATGATAGACTCCACTATACTACCATAGTATCACTTGCCAATACAATTCAAATGTATTGACCCTTGTGGCTGTAACTTGTTATGTTTCAGGTTTGTTTGATATTAGTGAAGTAGGATTACAAGTCTACAACCAACATGTATGCCTGTGGCACTTTGAAGATGGAGGACCCCATGCTATTGATTATTCTGCTACATTGTAATGAGATAGCCAAATGAGCTATGTAAGATGTAATAAATTATTTTTTTCCTGGTTATAAAGTTGTATTATGACCTATGTTTCTTGATATTACATCTTGACTGTGGATGCTAGCTATTGATCCAGGGACTAGCATTGTAAACACAGGGATCTCTACCTTATAAAAGGTTGGGAACCTTACAGATGGTATCAGAGCATTGTGTTGCCTGCAGGATTTGTAACCCTAGGATTGGACAAAAACCCCTTAGAAAAATAGGAGTTGTATTTGTTCCAAAACTTATTTACAAACAATCTTGTAAACTCTTTCCTCAACCATTTTGGTTTCAACTCTACATCTCTTCTATTTCAACTTGATGGATAAAGCCTTTCCATGGCCAAAGACTTCACCATGAGCAAAGGACTTCATCAACTCTAATGACTTCAACATCTTCAAGTGATTTCAACATTATTCTCAACAAGGACTTCAACCTTGGATATCCTAAGGACTACAAGTGAGACAAGAAGTGTTACTCAAGAATTGAAGACTAAGGAAACACAACCTAGAAGAAACTATCATCACTTTGAAGTTTTGAGACCAAGATGCAAGAAATTTTCTAAGAGTACAAACATCTTGTTCATGAAGAATCAACTAAGAAGGAAGGAATAATCTCAAGAGAACCATATAGATGGACCACCATATTAGGTATAGATCAAACACACCAACTTATGTGTTGTAACAAAAAAATTATTTTTGGTTGCCTAAAAATATGCTTGGAACTTGTTGTTTGAGTGGAATGTTTGGTTGTGATTGTTTGCACATTGTTTGTGTGACTTGTGATGGGTGTGAATTATTCCCTTAGAAATATTTTGCCTATTCTAATCCCAATCCAACCCAAACAGATGACTACTCCAAGAAACTCCAACATCAAGTATGGTGACAGCAACAACCAAGAGATCAACATGAGAGATCAACTGCTAGCAAGACAAACCCAGTTGAACCAAGTGACAACTCAGTTTTTAGCCAACAACAATGGATTAGACCCAACCATGCAAGAAGTTTTGAAAACTCAATCCAAATTGTTGCAAGGGATGGCTACTCAAATGATCAACATGGGAGACAACTCTTCCCAAGGAATTTATGACAACAAGTATGACAAAGATGTTATTCTAGAAGGAACCCAAGCTTGCAATATTTGTGGAGACAAAGATCACACTTCCAAGGAGCATGAAGATCAATGCCCCAATTGTGAAGAGAAACATGCAATTGACCAATGCCCCACATCTCAAGCTACTTTTTTCCTATGTGAAGGAAATAATCATGTCCCTATCCAATGCCCGATCTATTCCATAGTTCAACAAAGGAAACAAGGTGGAGTGCAAAAATTGATTGCAGACTACCATGAGAGAGCAAAGTCTACCAAGAAGGATGAAGACAAAGGAAAATATCAGCTTGCACCTCCATGAAATATGACCCAATTTAGAGGACCAAAGAGGAGACACATGTATTATCCAAGGAATAGGAAAAGGTCAAGGAGACCAGGAAACATTCCTACCTTTGAGATAACATATGAAGAACATGAACTAGAAGCACTCCTATCTTTGGAGAAACCCAAGAAGAAGAAGTACAAGGAAATTAGACAAGTGTGGTGCAACAACTGCAAAGAGCTAGGCCATTATGTAGCAACTTGTCCATAGAAGATGCGTGAAGAACTCAATCTTATCACATGTTACAATTGTGGTAACCATGGACATTATGCAAGCAATTGTCCAGAAAATATGAAGCACAAGATAAAGCCTATGAAGGATCTCAGCCTTGTCACATGTTTCAAGTGTGGAAACAAAGGACACTATGCAGATGTTTGCCCAGAGAGATTTCAACAAGATCCCAAGAAAGCCAAGATGTAATTTAGTTGGAAAATTTTTAAGGGTGGTAATACCCTAGATGCTTTGAGCCAACTTGTAACCCTAGCCTCCCCAAATCTCGGGACGAGATTTATTTTAAGGGTGGTAGCCTATCACATCCCAAGATTTTCCAAATCTTGTTACGTGAAAAATAAACGAACAAAATAAAATTATTGTTGAAAATCAGGGTGAAAAGAAACTTTTGTTTTTAATTGGAAACTTAAAATCCCATCTTGAACAAACTTTGGATAAAGTTTGAATCTAACTAAATTCAAATCTAGAGAAATGCATTCCTCCATGAATGTATCTGGAAATTTAAACACTTGGAAAATAAATCCAAACCCTAAACCCTAATGGAATAAAAATCATTTCCAAGTTATCTCCAAGCCTATGGATTCGATCCATATAAAATATATCATCAAACATTTACAAATGATCAAGAAAGACAAATAGAAATATTATAAAGCCATAGAAATTGGTTTCACTTAATTTGGAGCCATAGATAAAATCTTATGAATTTAATAAGATAAGGAAAAGTAATTTCCAAAGCTAATAAAGAACCTAACTAAAATCCAAACCAAATGGTGAGCAATTAATCCTAAAACGATTTAAAGTGATAATTAAATATCAAATAAGATTTCACAAATAGGAATCCCCAAGTTTGGATCTCTAAATAAAAAGATATGGATTTATAAGTTGAAGAAAGAAATATTAAATAAGGATTATTTAAAGACCAAATTAAATCTTGGCCTAATCCATTAAGCAAATAGAATGAATAAAATCCAAATTCAAATAAAATAAAAGGATAAAGAATTTCCAAAATAAAATAAAATGGCATTAACCATTCTATCCCTATTTGAATAAAGACAAATCCCTAATAAGAATAATTATATAATTCATAAGAAAATAGTATTTTGGAATTTACTCAAGTGAAATAAAAGTTGTTTAATTCAACTTAATTAAGATTAAAGAAATCTTCCAAATAAACTTTAGGTAATTAAAACTATATTTAATTCCATTGGAATTAAAACAAATACCCAATTCAAATGATTTATGAATCATATTAAATATTCTCCAAATAATTCAAGATGAATTATTTTGACACCCTATTAATCATATAAAAACCTACTGAAAAGGATTGGAAGGATTTACAAAATTTAAATGGTGTTTGAAATATTACTAAATCTCATTTGATTTAAAACAAGGGCCTTTTTGAATAATTAAAAGACCCCAAAAAGAATAAAATTTTATTCCAAAATTGACTTCAGAATTTTTTAAACAAAATCAAAACAGAATATTAGAAAAGGAAAAATAAAAACAATCTGAACAAAAAATATGTGAAAAGGAGCAGCCCAGCCAACTAGCCCACTAAGCCCAACTCGCAGCCCACCTCACCCCTCTCTCCCCGAAACATTTTCTCACTCAGACACACACCCGCGAGGACACTGACTGATGGACCCCACATTCTTTTTCTCTCTCTCGCTGACAATGCAGCCCCATTGCCACGTCATCATCGTCAACCCCGCGAGACTGTTTCTTCCCCCAAACCTCTTCGTTCATGCCGTTTAATTCCTCGCTTGAATTCGTCTTAATGATGCAGAGATTACACCCCGCGATTACTCCTGTTAACTCGCCACGCTCCCCTCTACCTTTCCCCCCAGACACCATCTCCTCTCCTCCCCCAGGCCACCTTGAGTTCGTCTCAAAACTCTCTGGCTCCGGCGAGCTATTTTCTCCGATTCTGATCAGTAGACATCGCCCTTGCCCCCTCAACCACTCGAGCCTTCTCCCCTCTTCCAGACGCATCTCCCAGTGGCTTGGACTTGCCCGCGCTTGACCCACAGCGTCGGCAATGACGTCAACCAACGGCGCCGCCGTCTACAAACAACTCCGGTGAGCTTCATCGCTTGAACCCGTGCGCGCCTCGACCAGAGTTTCATGCCAACTTGTTTGTCTGTGCCTTGTGAACATCCAGGTGCTCGCCATTCACTCGCGCAGGACCCGTAGGCTCGCCTTCAACGTCGACAGCGCGTGCCCGACGCCAGGAGCATCTCCGGCGAGGAATCCCGACTACACCCGTGCGCCCCTTGCACTCTCGCGAGCACCTTGAGCATCACCGCGACTCTGTGAACCTGGTGAGCTTCTCCCCATCCTCTCTCGCTTACTGCATCGCCGGCGACGCCACCGCCAGGTCGCTCCGCCGCCAGCGCCTCTGCGTAATGGTCAAAGCAATTAAGTCCGTAGGATTTTGATCTGACGATTAGGATAGAAACTAAGCGAAGGGGTAAGAAGCAATCTATTCCGTGCGATGTAGTTTAGATCCAAAGCCTCACAGAGCCCGATCCGTGCGAACCGGTACCAGCAAATAGCAACACGACACGTGGCCTCTGTCTGTTTTAAAAACAAGAAACTTTCCTATTAGATGTTCAATTTTGCAAAATTCATAACTTTTAATCTACACATCCAAATTTTGAAAATTTTATATCAATGGATTCAGCAAGACAAGACCTAGCCAACCATGCACTTTGTTTAGTAAAAAGCTTCTGTTAAATTGTTTGTTTTTACAGAAACTTGTGTATGCATGTTTAGAATATAAAAATTGTTCTAAAATGATTTTGGGGATAAAATATTTGGAAAATGGTTTGTTTTGAACCTACTGACCATAGGAATCAATTTGTTGTTTCAAAAATGTATTTGGTGAAGCAAAAGAATGAATCTTTGATTTAATCCATTTCTAGTCAAATAAAAATAATGTTTATTTATGAAAAATGCTTTTGGGAGAAAATCCATGTAAAATGTTTTGGAATAAACTCTCTGACCCCAAACACAAAGTTTTTATGATTTGAAAATGTATTTGGTGAACCCTATAAAACTATTACTTTGCTAAAGACATTTTCAACCACATAAAATAATGACTTGGGTTTAAAAATAGTTTATGAGGTAAAATCTTATGCAGATGATTTTGCCACTTTATAAAATGACCATTAGGTGTTTTAAAATGTTTATGAACCATTAGAAACCACTTTTTCAAATAAAACAATCTTTGGCATGCTTGCATGCATTGTTTTGTTTCTATTATTTTATGTGATGAATTGCTTGAATGGTAGATTGAAATATTGTTTGCTTGATTGAATTGTAGTGATTTGAAGTGAGTGAACATTGCAAAGATCAAGAAGTGAACTTATACTCTCTACCAAAAAGGCAAGTGATGCTACATACTTTTGTCCCATTATTTTCACTATGCATTAGTGATATTTCTAAGTAGGACTTGCATGGAATTTTACTAAGTGTAAACTATGCTATGGGAAATCCTAGTAGATGAAACCTTAGTAGAAATTTCCTAAGTTAAGATTCCTACTACTATCATGCTTAGCTTAGCTAATAGAAAACAAGGGTGGAATATATATTCATACTATGAAATATTTCCATGTCAAGGACTTGTGTTTTGTTTAATAAAACAACTAAGTGAAAGAATCACCTGGGTGGAATGGAAGGAATGGTTTGTGTTGAGTGGTTACACAAGGCCAGGGGACTGGTGAACCTTGTGTATCACACTTGTGGAATGCCACCCAGGAACAAAGAGATTTGAGATGTCAAATGTTGAGAAGCTTCAAGTGCAGCCACTTGGCATTATGGGCTCTATCTGGATCATATAGGTTGAAATAACTTAGCCAAATGGACAGTTGGTGGTAGGGGTTTGATAGGTTGGAACGCGTCCATTCTGGTCTAAGGGAAGGCTTCTGAAAGATCTTGTCTTGGTGAAAACCAAGTCTTGTGGGGAAAGTGCACAACCTCTACAGAGTGTAAAATCTAAGTACCTAGCCATGTCCCTGGTAAAGGACAATTTGAGCATCAAGACATGGAAGCTATCAAGAATCTCCTCATCCCAATTTCTAAGTTAAAATCTTGTGGTTGAACAAGGGTTGGAAAGATCACCAATTTCTATTGGGAGATGCCTTGGGAAAGATTTTGTCAAGCAAAAACTTAGTGTTTCAAATGATAAGGAAAATCTATTTTGAGCAAAGCAAGCCTAAGCTCCACTTAGCCAAATGCATATAGATGATAGACTCCACTATACTACCATTGTATCACTTGCCAATACAATTCAAATGTATTGACCCTTGTGGCTGTAACTTGTTATGTTGAAGGTTTGTTTGATATTAGTGAAGTAGGATTACAAGTCTACAACCAACATGTTTGCCTGTGGCACTCTGAAGATGGAGGACCCCATGCTATTGATTATTCTGCTGCATTGTAATGAGATAGCCAAATGAGATATGTAAGATGTAATAAATTATTTTATTCCTGGTTATAAAGTTGTATTATTACCTATGTTTCTTGATATTACATCTTCACTGTGGATGCTAGCTATTGATCCAGGGACTAGCATTGTAAACACAGGGATCTCTACCTTATAAAAGGTTGGGAACCTTACAATCCCTGTGATTGCAATGCTAGTCCCTGGATCAATGCTAGCATCCACAGTTTGAGATGAAGTACACAAAAACAAAGGTCATTATTACAAATCATTCTAGAGACAAACATAGTCTTTTACAAACTCCATGGCCACATGCCTAATACAAGAGGTCAAATATAGAATAAGATAAATAAGTCTTCATCTTCATCTTCATGTGCCACAGGCAAGCATGTTGAGTGTAGACTCATAACCCCTAATCATCATTAGAATAACCTGCAACATTACAAGTTACAGCCACAGTGGGTCAATACATTGGAATAGTATTGGAAAGTGATGCCTTAGTAAAATATTATCATCTAGATACTACATGTATTTGGCTAAGTGTAGCTTAGGCTTCCTTTTCTCAAAATAGGTCTTACCTATTAGTTGAAAACACTATGTTTTCTTTGACAAAACTTTCCCAAGGAATCACCAATAGACATTGGTGATCCTTCACCCTTGTTCAACCACAAGTTTTAACTTAGAAAATTGGGATGAGGAGATTCTTGATAGCTTCCATGTCTTGATGCTCAAGTTGTCCAATACCAGGGACATGGCTAAGTACTTAGATTCTTCCATCTGCAGAGGTTGTGCACTTTCCCCACAAGACTTGATTTTCACCAAGACAGGACCCTTCAGAAGCCTTCCCTTAGACCAAATGGATGCGTTCCAACCTATCATCCCACTACCACCAACTGTCCAAATGGCTAAGTTATTGCAACCTATATGATCCAGGAAGAGCCCATATTTCCATGTGGCTGCACTAGAAGCTTCTTAACGTTTGGCATCTCAAATCCCTTTGTTCCTGGGTGGCATTCCACAAGTGAGATACACAAGGTAAATCATAGAAATGGGCCTGGTGTAACCACTCAACACAAACCATTCTTTCCATTCCACCCAGGTGTTTCATTCACTTAGTTGTTTTATTAGCAAAAACACAAGTCAAAGACTTAGAAATATTTCACATAGCATGAATATAATCCACCCATGGTTGCTACTGGCTAGGCTAAGCATGGAAAAGGTAAGCATCTTTACTTACAGGAAATTCTAACAATTCTATAACTACTAGGATTTCCAAAGCATAGCAATAAGATACTTAGCAAAATATTCATGCAAGTCCTATACAAAATATTTCTAATGCGTAGGAAAATATAGGAATAAAACATGAAGCACCACTTGCCTTGGTAGTTTGGGGAGTAGCAACAATCTTCACAACCACAATCACTATTAGCACCAAAATCTACACATAAAATAATGGCACCAAAATCACATAACAAAATATACAAATAAAAATATATGAATGCATGCAAATGCCATGTGATGGTTTTTTACACCAAACAAGACAAGTGTACAGTACTGAAACATAAACAAGACCAAAATACTCAAAACAAACTTTATTTGATCTTTAAAACATTTTTCAAATAATAACCATACTCAAATTAAGCCTACAAGTGTTTATGCAAAAACAACCATTTTTTACAGAGGTAAAACATTAAACACATTACATAAACAGATAGGATTTTCTCTCCTGATTCCAATGATATAAAATTTTCAAAAATTGAACGTGTGGATCAAAAGTTATGAATTTTGCAAGTTTGAATCACTAATAGATCTAAATTCAGATTTCAAATCAAACCTACAGACATGCGGCGTGTTCTGATTCGTCGATACCGCTTCGTGTGGATCGATCAACGAGGGACGTTAGATTTAAGTGGCAGTGCACGGTCAGATCTACGCGTAACGGTTCAAGTAAGTGATCTAATCCTGAGCCTCAAATCCAGATCTAACGGCTGCGAAGCTTGCGACCAAAGACTGGCGGCGCAACTAGGTGCTGGCGGCGGCAGCTCTACTGGCGGTGATGGTCCGGCGAATACAGGAGGGGCTGGGGTGTGTGGTGTGGCTTACCAGACTCGCAAGGTCACGAGGAAGCTCAACTTGGCAGTAGCTTGTTGAGGGGCGCATGGACACAGCGGCAGGACCTCGTCGGAGTTGCTGGCGGCGTTGGGTGTTTGCGGAGAGGGATGTTGCTGAGGCTCTGGATCTCCCTAGCATGAACCAGATGGGTCAGGGGGTGTGCAATGCCGTGGCGAACATGATAGGGTCAGAGAGGAAACAAGGGGCGCTCGAAGTTTACCAGTATTCCTCATCGGAGTTGGGCGGCGGTGCTGTCGCTTGCGGATGCTAACGGAGTCGTCGACCCGGGTCACGAGAAGGCAAAAGAAAAGCATCAGGAGATGCGCTAGAATGTGCTGGTCAAGCTTGTTTGAAGCAGAGGCAAAGGGGCGGCCGCGTCTCACCGAAATCAGTCGCCGGAGCTGGTTTTGTCTGCGGCGATGCAACGCGCAATTGTGGCAGCCTGGTGGCGGAGCGAGTGTGTGGTGTGAGGTGAAAGACGCGGGGGTGAGGAGAGGGTCTTATAGCCGGAGCAGGGGCGAGGATCACGTGAGGAAACGCCGGCAATTAAGCCTGCTTCATTCGCGGCAGTGATGGAGGTAACGGCGGCGTCGACGGGGTCGTGGGGGTGCGTGGTTTGGGGACGATGCTCGCGTGGCATTTGGGTCCACCAGTCAGCGAGCGCGGGGTAGGCTTGAGTCAGGTGAGAGAGAGAGAGAGAGAGAGAAGAACCCCGAGTGGGCTTAGTGGGCTAGGTCTGCTGCTGGGTTGAAAGTCTAGCGCCGGCCCTTTTCCATTTCTTATGTCTTTTTTCTTTTTCTAAAATGATTTTCAGGAAACCTTTTCAAATGAATTCAAATGTATTTGAATTCCAAAACTTTCTAGACTTCTATAAAGTGAAACCTTCATATTTTTGAGCATAAAACCATGCTGTCTTGCTGGACTTGCTTGGTTCCTTTAAAATTTTAAAATAAACAGTGCCTTAGCACAAGATTTGATAAATATATATAAAGGGCTTTAAAACCATAATTTGTTTTGGAAAGTTTTGTCCAAGCTTGGAACTCAACCACACCATCTCATGATCAAACAATCCTTGGTGTGAAACAAATGTTCTCTCTCTGGAGAGTAGCATTGGATCAGTGCTTGCTTGCATAAAATAATAAGCACCCAAATGCTTCTGTTTTTGTAATGACTTTGAAATTGATCCCTAAATGATTATGCATGCATGGATGATATGCAAACTTTGAAAACATGATTTTAGGGATGTTACAGAGATATGAAGGGAATTGTATAGGTCCCAACCTTTAATAAGGTAGAGATCCCTGTGTTTACAATGCTAGTCCCTCGATCAATAACTAGCATCAACAGTTAAGATGTAATATCAAGAAACAAAGGTCATAATACAACTTTATAACCAGGAATAAAATAATTCATTACATCTTACATAGCTCATTTGGCAATCACATTACAATGCAGCAGAATATCTATATAGCATGGAGTCCTTCATCTTCAAAGTGCCACAGGCAATCATGTTGGTTGTAGACTTGTAATCCTATTCAACACACTTCACTAACATCAAACAAACCTGCAACATAATAAGTTGTAGCCACAAGGGTCAATACATTTGAATTGTATTGGCAAGTTTCACTACTATGTAGAAATAAGTGGAACCTATCAATATATGCATATTTGGCTAAGTAGGGTTTAGGCTCATTTGCAGAAAGCAATATAGTTTTATCCTATCTTAGTTTTGATCTTTTGACAAATCTTTCTGAACTTCTTGGAAAAACTCCAAGTGCTTCTAATCCCTTGTTGTCACCCTCAAGTTTTACTTTGAGAAATTGGAATGTCGAGATCTTCCATATCTTCAGGCCTTAGTTGCTCAGAGTTGTCCGTAACCGGGGACACGACTAAGTACTTAGAATTTGATCTTCTGCAGAAGTTCTACACTTTACCCACATGACACAATCTCGTCTTGACGCCACCAGTGGCCGCTGGATAAGTACACATCAAATGGAGCACCGGCAGATCGAGAATGTGACAAAGTATTTCCATAGAAGTCCTCCCAATACACAATGCTAGCTTGTCTACCAAGCACCAATGTAAGGATATATTTCCAATACACGAATCCAGTTAACTTGAGTAGGTGCCAATGCAAGGGTCTTCCACGATGTAATTGACAAATACAGAGCCCATTTAGCATGTGGCTATACACGGAAGCCACTGTACGAGAAACATGTTCAATCTCTAAGTCCCTGGGTGGTTTTCTTCTAGTGCATATACAAAAAGATAGCCATATAAACATGGTTCCCTTTGTTGCCACCTTATCCATAATTGAGTAACCACATTCCACCCAGGTGGTTCATTGAGTACTTTTTTTATTATATCAAACATATATTTTTCCAACACTTCATATAATCATGATATGGTATTCCACCCCAAGTCTATAGCAGGGCTAAGAATACTACAACTACAATGTTTTCACTAAGGAAGATATAAGGATATCCTAATAGGACATATCATAGCATAGTAATATAGTAGCCCTTTCATGCATACTACAAAAATACCACTATGTGTAATGAAAATAGTAGGACATGGATGATAGTGTCAATTGCCTTTTTAGTAGAGAATATTGGTTCACTCCTTGATCTTGCAAATATCACACTCTTCAATTTCACTACAATTCAATCAAGAAAGCACATATTCAAACTAGCATTCAAACAATTCACCACATAAAACAATAAGATCAAGCAATGCATGCAAGCATGCAAAAGATTGTTTTATTTGGAAAAGTGGTTTCTAGTAGGCTCTAAACATTTTAAATATCCTATTGGTCATTTACAAAAGTGGTAAAACTATTTAACTTCAAGTTGCTGAAAATGGCCATTTAAATCATTTTTGTTTTGCTAAAAATGATTGAAATCAAAGTAATATTTTGTAGTGTTAGCTAAATATATTTTTTAAACACAAATTTTAGTGTTTATGGTCAAAGTGTTTAATATTAATCCATTTGCAAAAGGTTTCATCCAAATTCCCATTTTTAATTCAAAGCAATATTTTATTTGCTAGAAATGCCTTTAAACAAAGTAATAATTTTACTAGGGTTCATCAAATATATTTTTAAATCCTAAAACTTTGTGTTTAGGGTCATAGAGTTCAAATCAAACCATTTTCCAAAGGTTTTATCCAAAAAGCATTTTTAAAACATATTCAACATTTTTAAAACATATTCAACTAGAAATGCTTTTATTCAAAGATTTATTCCCTAGTATCACCAAATATTATTTTAAATTTAGAAATTGGTTCTTAGGGTCAGTAGGTTCAAAACAATCCATTTACAAAAGATTTTACTCAAAAATCATTTCTAGAATAATTTTTATATTCAAAATATGCTTAAACAAGTTTCTGCAAAAACAACTAATTTTATATATGCAAAACACTAAACAAAAGGCATGGTTGGAAAGGTTTTTGTCCTGATTCCAATGATATAAAATTTGCAAAATTTGGATGTGTGGATTAAAAGTTATGAATTTTACAAATCTAAACTTCTAATAGATATGTTTCTGTTTTTAAAACCAAACACATGACACGTGGCTGAATCTAACTGGAGCATACCACTTCGTGAGGATCGAGCAGCTACAGTCGTCAGATCTAACTTAATCACACGGTGCAGAAGCCATCTTACCCCTTCGTTTAAGTTTCTATCGTGATGCTTGGATTTAAATCCTACAGTTCTAAACACGACGACCACCGATGGGCGACGCTGGCGGCGGCGCTCTGGCGATGGCGTTGCCGATGAACTAGGAAGTACGGGAGAGGGTGAAGATACTCACCAGACTCGTCGTGAAGCGCAGATGCTCGGCGTTGTCTCTGTTGGCTAAGGGGCGCACGGACGCGTTGCCGATTGCTCACCGGAGTTCGTGGCATTGCCAGGCTTCTCTGTTCGTCGATGAGGGCGAGGTTGCCGGCCATGCCAAAGCAAAAGAATGACGCAGTTAGATGCGCGCAAGGATGTTGAACACGTGACTAGTAACCAGAGAGGAGGGGCATTTTTGTGCTTATGGGGAAGGGTCGCCGGAGTGGGCACAGATGACAGCGGCGTTTAGAGGTGGTCCTTGCCGATGTTCCGAAGCGCGCGCGAGCGAGCGAGTGGTACTGGGAGAAGCGCAAGAAAATGGGGAGTAGTCTCGTCTATACTGGGAGGCAAGGGGAGGTCGAACGATGCCGGATTTCGTCGGAAAGGCTCGTCGGAGCAGAAGGTTTGCAGCGGGAAATTGGGATAGCCCGGTGGCAGAGAGTGGACGACATCTAGGGGAAAATGAAGAGGGGGCGAGGCGATTTATTGTGCGTGATCACGGTCGAGTATTACTCACGCATTGATGCGAATTCACGCCGCGGATTCAAGGCAGGAACGACGAGGTGCGGGGGGGGGGGGGGGGGAAACTGCCGCGCAAGGTTGATGACGATGAGGTGGCCAGTGGGTCCCGTTCGTCAGCGAGGTGAGTGGGGTTAGGTGGGGTCTTCTGTTCAGTGACTTTGCGGGTGTGGACGCAAAGTGAGGAAAACGGTTCGTAGGGGAGGAAAGATGGGCTAGTTAGTTGGGCTGGACTGGGCCTTGTTTCTGGGCTGGGTTTGTTTCCCTTTTTTTTATACTGAATCTTTTTCTTTTTCCTTTTCTATTTTTCTATTTTGATTTTTGTTCATATAATTCAAACACCATTTGAATTCAAACCCTTACCAAACTTTGAGTATATTTTTAATATTGTTTATTAACATATTCTAAAGTCCATTTTAGAATATTTCTTTTATTCTTTTGGGGTCTATTATTTATTTAAAAAATAGTCATTTGTCTTTATTTAAATAGGATTTAAATATATTTTCAAACTTATGAGTATGTTGGCGATGATGATCATGTTATTGCTTCTTAGTTGTATTTTGGATATTGGTGGCATAGTGGGATGAAGCGGCCCGAACAAACTTTACATGTCCTCGCACATGAGACCCGTTCCACGCTTGACATGGAACTAGTTTGCATAAGTGGCTAGCAGGTGTCTGTCTCTCCTACTATAGTCAATATCTAATTTGCAACGAGTTGTCAACAATTTTGTTATCCTCGTTGTGGTTCATGTTCGTAGGTAAGAACGGTTCTATCTTCGAAAGTCGTAAGCCACGTAAAACATGCAATGGATAAATTAGAGGCGTCTAGTTTAGATTGTTGCTGGGCGAGTATTATGAAATGGTGATGTTGTAAGTAGAAGTATGAGATGATACTCTTACTACAAACATAACGTGTAAGTTCCATAGACCTTTCCGTTACACATAGAGGTATGATAGTGATCATACCACGATGCACATGATGGAGATCAAGTGCGGGAACCATATCATTTCACTTATTAACATGTGATGTTTGTTGCATCTTATATTGCTTGTTTGGCGTTTTATTAGCATAATAAGATGATCCCTCATTTAGATATCAAGATAAAAATGTGTTCTCCCTTAAGTATGCACCGATTATGTTTCGTCGCTCCAATACATCACGTGATGATCGGGTGTTCTTGGATCCATGATCATATTTCGGGTGTAAGACAGTTACACACGCGAATACTAAGGTTCTTACTTGGCGAGCCTACCATGTACAGACATGGCCTCGGAACATAGACCGAAAGGTTAAGCATGAGTCATATGTAAGATATTATGCCCGTTTGATGCTCTCCTTTGAAGCTACACCGACTCACGTGATGATCAGACTTGGTGTAGTGGATTTGGTTCATGTAATTACCAAAAATACATGAGGGATGTCATTTTTGAGTGGGAGTTCATTTCTAATTGGGATTAGAAGAACTCAATAATGAATTTTCATAATTTGTTGTAGCCATTGGCATTCGTTCACCACCTTATGCATAGTTGTAATTGAGATAATAGAACTATAGAATTCTGAATATTTACTTTATGAACTGGTATCGTATTGTGTTGAGTGTCAATATAAAGTTTAAAGTCCTATTGCAAACTTTTAGCAAACTCTCTTTACTCTGTGAAGTTTAATAATTAGTATTAAATCGGGAGTGACAATTCTAGTGTTAGTATTTAAAGTATCATGTTTGCCTCCATGATTCTTGATTTAAATATCGAGATTATCTAGGAGCTGAAAGAATTGTTTTAGAAATCATCATGTGCGGCAGATATAACGATATCTGAAACAATTTTTTGGTTGCAATATGATAGAGTATAATGTATGTTTTCATATTGGATGAGAATTTGCGAAGGTTGGAGATGCTAGACATCCTAATCATCCAAAAAGGGTTTTGGAAAGGAACATTATACTCACGATTCGCCTTCATCAGCTAGATTAGCTTGATCATGAAAGTCGTCATGATAAGGGTGAATAGAAGATGTATGTAAAGTGTTTACTACACTAAAAGATTACTAAAGAATGGATTTTGAAAGAATGCCGATCAATTGATGATGGTGATCTACTTCATAGTGCAAGTCCAAAGGTATTATTATTTTAATATACACGCTTTAGTCTATGTGTCATGTATATGGTGTCACTATTGATGTTGATAGATTCTTTTAAAAAGGAAAAGGAAATGCTGAAAGAGAATCTATAAAATATATTTGGCAGAAAAGAAAAGACTGGACATATCCAGTTTAGGTATATAGATGATATTCATGTTATGGTTGTATTCTTTGCTTGTTAAACAATGTGGTTCTTGGGTATTGGACACCGAATTCGCAATTCATGAACCACAATGGCCTAAGTAACTAGCAAGAAAATATGTGATGATGTTCATCAAAAACAAACAAACCATTGTTTGTATTTCTCGTTGACATCAAAGCTTGCCTTCATGATTTGTTTTAATAATAGTTATTTAAATCAGGTATTATGAGAACAAAGTTTGTTCCAATAATTACCGTATTCCATATAAGATGGATGATTTACAAATCTAGTTGGAGAAATCACATCCATAAAAACTAATGCTAAAATGTCGGAAGACAAATGATTGAAAGATCACTTACGAGTGACATCGCCGTTTAAATTATATTGGAATGAAAACATGAAGAATCTCCATATTCATGGATTTTTGGGGTCTTTAATTTGATCAAGTGACGCTTGTGACACTTTCCTCGGGATAATTAAAACTTTGTTCAAAGGCCAAAGAAGAACGAACGACTAAAATATTGGAATTTATACATTTCAATGTATGTAGTCCATTATGTATAGTCGTAAGCGATGGATTTCAACTTCATATGCTTTCTCCAGAAATTTTTGTGAATGTTCACTTAATGCTAAAGAAGTATGAATTATTTGAAAACGTTCAAAGACTTTCAAAGATGAAGTGGAAAATCATTATAACAAGAAAATAAATGATTTATGATTTTATCATAAGGGATTTATTTGAGTTGCAAGTGTAACAAGAAACTAAATAATTTATGATTTTATCATAAAGGGAATTGTTTGAGTTATAAGTTTAGCAAAAATACCTAGATTTGCATCTCCCGAAACACCATAGGAATATGGAGTGTTTGAGATTTGTAATGAAACCTTGTTTGACATGGTTGGATCAAAGGTGTTATTTATAAAACTGCCATTATGTTTTAGAAGATTAAAGCTTTAGAGACTACCGCTTTTACACTAAAAAGAGCTCCATCTTGATCCGTTGAAATGACACCATGGAAGTTATGGTTTGGGGTAAAACCCAAGTTGTCCTTTCTTATATTTTGGTATGCTAAGCATAAATAAGATGTTTACAACCAAAGTCGAATGAGCATGTCTTTGTAGGTTATTTCGAATAACCATTGGGTATTCCTCCATAACACCGAGGACAAAAGGGTTTATCGCTTGAAACGTTAAGTTTCTTGAAAAGGAATTTTTCGTAAAAGTTAATTGGGAGGACAATAGAACTTTGATAAGGTTAACGAACCTTAGCTAAATGTGCTAAGTTTCAAAACGCCGGAAATTGTTCTGGAGGCAGCCATAATTCTCATAGATTATGTGCCTCAAAGGTTGTGGTCACGGAGATCTAAGTTCCTATTGAAACAAGTAGGTCGAATAAACAATCAAAGGCTGAGATTTGAGAGTAAATCATTATTGTTTGACAATGATGAACCGACTACATGCAAAGAAGTGATGATGGGCCCTGACTCCATCAAATGGCTTGAAGCCATAAAATCCGTGATAGTTCCATACACGAGAAATCAAGTTTTTTGAATTTGGAAGACCCTCCGGAAAGGTGTAAAAACCTATCGGTCGTATTTGGATCTATAAAGAAATAGACATGGATGTTTCACATCTATGAAATAGTCGACATGTCGTAAAGTATTTTACGACATTGTTCAAGGAGTTGACTATGACAAGATTTGATCTTTCATAGCGATATTTAGTCTGGACAAATTAAAGTAGCAACCACTACATATAATTTGGTATATGGTAGATGAATAAAAAAACAAAGTTCTTCTAATAGAATGGTTACCTAGGACGTGTACATGACACGGTCCAAAGGGTTTTGTTAAATTCAAAGGATGCTAAACGGGCATGCAAACTTCAATGGTTGAAGTAAGCATCACAGAGTTGGAATCTTCACCGTGATGAAACTCTTAAAGGAGTTTTCATCTGAAGAGGATGAAGATGCTTGCATTTGCAAGAAATTAAGTGGGAGCACTGAGACATATTTGTAATACATTATGTGGAGGACATCTTGTTTATTAGAAATGATGTATCTTTTATTGACAAAGGTTAAGAATTTCATTTCGATGAAAGACTTAGGAAAAACCCGAATATTTAGCATGAATGTCTACATGGATAGACTTTGACGCTAATATGGTTGTGCCAAACGTACATATATGAGATATTGAAGGAGCTCAATATAGAAATGACGAGAAACGGTTCTTGTTGCATGGAAAATAATTGAATCAAGATTCAAGTGTATCGACACTTGATACGTGAAATAAGATTCAAGTTCTTTGACACTTGATGAGTGAAATCACAAGAATGTTTTGATCAATCATACCATGATATGTACACATCCAGATATGTCCTATGCTCTAAGTTTTATGGCATATACCAGAATGAATCACAAGATAATCATTGGACGATAGTAAGGAAATTCTGATGATCTTTTGAAGAACTACGAATATATTTGTGTAGAAGTGACAAACAATTACAAATAGTTCATTGTAAACCGTTACATTGATACTAGTTTTGTCACAAGATACAAATTGAGTTTATCTCACTTTAAACTATGAGTGTCATAATGAAATGGAAAGGAGTTTCCATGACGGAATTGGATGAATTCCAAAGTTAAGACATTGTGATGGATACTACAACAAAAGGCTAAGCATATGTCTGCTATAGTAGCAGCAAAGGAGGGCATTTGTGTCAAGTAGTTTGTTATCAAACTAAGGTGTGGTTTGCAACAGGCTAACACTAAAGATATATTGTATGACAATAGTATCGAGATGATTTAACCCCAAGGAAGTAAAGGTCTCACCAAAAGAGCAAATTTATAAAATGCCATCTCATTGGAGAATGAGTGATGCGTGGAGACGCAAAGACATGCTAATACACATGGACCTGAAAGCATCAGATCCGTAGATTATGTTATCCACTTGCAATTGCGTATATGGAACACCAGAAAGACATAGGTGTTCAATACGCAAAGTTTCTAAACTAGATTATTATCTCTAGTGCAAGTGGGAGACTGAAGGGAATATGCCCGAGAGGCAATAATAAAGTGGTTATTATCGTATTCCTTATTTATAATAAATGTTTATTTTGCATGCTATAATTGT
This sequence comes from Avena sativa, assembly GCA_916181665.1. NCBI lineage: Eukaryota > Viridiplantae > Streptophyta > Magnoliopsida > Poales > Poaceae > Avena > Avena sativa. The sequence continues at coordinate 137,668,605 of OV702295.1, forward strand.
ATTAATAAAGAAACATTAATACATGTGTGTTTAATAAACAAAAGGAAGTTCCTAGTTATGCCTATCTTATAAACTAGCTCGTTGATTAACAAGATGATCAAAGGTTTCCTCATCATGGACATTAGATGTTGTTAATAACAAGGTCACAACATTATTGGAATGATGTGATGAACATTCATCCGAACTATAGCATTATGATCAAGGTCATTGTGTTAATATTGCTATAACATCACACGAAGTAATCTTAGTCCTTAGACCATGAGATCATGTCAATTACTAACACCGGAAGAGTATCTTGATAACATCAAACGTCACACCATAATAGGGTGACTATAAAGATGGGTTCAGTGCTACGAAGGTGTTATGTTGAGGCTCATGGATCAAGAGTGGAATTTGTCCATCCCGATGACGGAGAGATATACTCTGGGCCTCTCGGTGATATCACATTAATTAGCTTGCAAGCAAGTGATTTGATCACTAGAATGTTATATCACGGGAACAATAAAAGAGTACATGTCGGTAACGAGATCAAACTAGGTATGGAGATACATATGATCGTATCTCGGACATGTAATATATCTCGAGACAAAGGGATTGAGTTACATGCGTATAAGGTTCACACGATCACAAAAGTCATCGTTGAATATGTGGGAGTCAGTACGGATCTCCATGTCCGGCTACTAATTATTGATCCGAGAGCGGTATAGATCATGTATACATTATTTGCGAACTGTAGGGTGACACACTTAAGGTATACCGACACCATTTGGAGCAAATAATATTCCAGAGAAAGAAAAAGGAAAGCGCGGGAATTTATTTCACTAGACACCAAAACTGTTTCGGTTGAAATTGCTGAAACTGGTTCTGCATGTGAAATTGAAATGTTATAAGAGGTTTTATGTGAATGTTTGTTAATTAGAGTAATTAACAAAATTATGAATAAATAAATAAAAGAGTTTTATTTAAATGAGAGCTTGCATTAAATTTGGTGGAAATTTAATGCATGTGAGTGGAATTTTGAGTGGAGGTCTTTTATGGGAGTGGAGGCTTTTCATTTTGAGTGGGAGCTCCACCCACATGAATGTGGAAGAGATGAGGGCAGTCCACCATGGCTGGGCGCATATCCCCTTGGGTGACCCCCTCTCCCTATAAAAGGCCCCCATCTCCTCCTCTCACAACACACCTCCTCGCGAAGGATCTCTCGCCACCCTTTAGAATTTATCCATGGTCTCGGATCAGCGAGATACATGTTCTCGGTGGATTTTTCTGGAAGGATTTGTTGCTTCCGCTGCTTCGCTGGAGCGAGGGTGCGGAGGTTGTCTGGGTACCCGGACGTGTGTGCAATCACGGATGCACCACTGCTTTGTGGTGCTGGAATGGATGGTGCTGGACCTGCTGGAACGGATGGACTTCTTCTCGATCTTGAGATCCGCAAGCGTTCGACTACATCATCCACGAGTACAACCTTGTTAACGCTATTCAGTCTTCGAGGGTATGTATTCTATGGATGTATATGCACCCGTTGCTTGTATCTAGTAGATAGATCTTGGTAATTAGTTCACATCGTAGGAATTTTTTTGTTTTCTATGCTACGAACCCTACAAGATATTCATGTGATTTTACTCACCAAGTGTCAAAACACTTGAATCTAGTTTATCAAGATATCCATCTGATTTTACTCACCAAGTGTCAAACATAAGAATCTTGATTCAACCCTTTCCATGAGGAAAGAACCTTTCTCGTCATTTCCATATTGAACTCATTCAATATTTCATCTGTGTACATTTGGCATAACCATATTAGCATCTCAATCTATACAAATAGACATTGATGCCTAATATTCGGGTTTTTCCTAAATCTTTGATCCAAATATAATTTCAATAAAATTCTTAACTTGTGTGTCAATAAAAGATACATCATTTCCAGTCAACAATATGTCTTATACACAATGTATTAAAAATATGTCTCAGCGCTCCTACTTAATTTCTTGCAGATGCAAGCATCTTCATCATTTCTGATGAAATTAAATATTTTAACAATTTCATCGCGATGAAGATTCCAACTCCGCTCTGCTTATTTCAAATATTGAAATTTGCATGCCTTTTAGCATCCTTTGATTTAACAAACCCTTTGGATCGTGTCACATACACGATCGAAAGAATCTTGTTTTGTTTGTTCAACCATTCTATCAGAAGAATCTTGTTTTGTTTGTTCAACTAACATATACAATCATTAACATATATAGTGGTTGTTACACAAATCCGTCCAGACTAAATGTCATTACGAAAGATCGAATCTTGTCGTATTCAACTCCTTGAACATTGTCATAAACTCTTTACCGACATGTCGACTATTTCATAGATGTGAAACATCCATGTCTATTTCATTAGAGATCCAAATACAGCCGATAGATTTTATGCCTTCTAGAGGGTCTTTGAAGTTTACTAACTTGGTTTCTCGTGTATGGAACTATCACGGATTTTATCGCTTCAAGCCATTTGACGGATTCAGGGCCCATCATTTTTCTTTGCATGTATTCAGTTCATTGTTTTGAAATAATAATGATTCAATCTCAAACCTTAGTATTTGATTTTTTACCTGACCTACACTGTTCAATAGGAACTTAGATATCTGAGACCACAATCTTTGAGGCCTGTTGGCCATCAGAATTGTGGTTGCCTCCGGGACACTTTCCGGTGCTGCACAACTCATCACACATAGCTTAGGTTCAATAACCTTATCAAAATTCTATTGTCCTCCCACTTAACTTTTCATGAAAAATTCCTTCTCAAGAAACTTGATGTTCTAATCGACAAACACTTTTGTCTTCGGTGCTATGGAGGAATAGCCAACGGTTATTTGGAATAACCTACAAAGACATGCTGATCCGACTTTGCTTGTAAACATTTTACTTATGCCTAGCATACCAAAATTTAAGAAAAGACAACTTGGGTTTTATCCCATACCATAACTCATATGGTGTCATGAATAACACCGTTGATCCTACCATGTCAAACACGGTTTTATTACATTTCACGAACACTCCATACTCCTATGGTGTTTCAAGAAATGCAAGTCAATGGAACGATTCCTCAAATCTTAGCTTTTTTGCTAAACTTGTAGCTCAAATAACTTCCTTTATGATCCAATTGTAAATTCTTTATTTTCTTGTTACAATGATTTTCCACTTCATCTTGAAATCATTTGAACGTTTTCAAATGTTTCATACTTCTCCCTTATTAAGTAAATATACACATGTATTTACTCAAATTTCTAAGAAAGCATATGAAGTTTAAATCCATCGCTCATGACTACACATAATGGACAATGTACTCAACATGCATTATGTCCAATAGGTTAGTCGTTTGTTCTTCTTTGGCCCATGAACGAGGTTTTAATTATCTCCAGGAAAGTTTAACAAGCATTAATTGATCAAAATCAAAGACTCCTAAAAATCCATTAAAATGGAGTTTTATTCTTGTTTACTTTCCAATATAATGTAAACAGCGATGTCACTCAAAAGTGATATTCCAATCATTGGTCTTGCGACATTTTAGCATCAGTGTTTATGGACGTGATTTATCCAACTAGATTAGTAAAAGTTCATCCATATTCTATGGAATACGGTAATTATTTGAATAACCATTATTCTCATAATATCGGAACAAAATAACAATTACTAATACAAATCTTGAAGGCAAGCTTTGATGTCAACGAGAAACACAATAACACTTTATTTGTTTTCTATGAACATCATCACATATTCGTTTGCTAGTTACTTAGGCCATTGTAACATGAATTGTGTTGTTCTATATGACACTTCATACCAATAATTTCTGTATCCAATACCCAAGAACCACATTGTTTAACAAGCAAAGACTACACCCATAATGTGTATATCATCTATATACATAAGCTGGACTTTTCCAGTCTTTTTCCTTTCCGCCAAATATTTACTAGATTCTCTTTCACCATTAACTTTCCTTTTTAAAAGAATTTAGCAACATCAATAGTGGTGCCATACATATGACACATAGTCCAAAGCATGTATAGTAAAATACTAATACCTTTGGACTTGCACTTTGAAGTTGATCACCATCATCAAATGTTTGGTGTTCTTTCAAAATTTATTCCTTTTAGTAATCCTTTTAATGTAGTAAACATTTTACCTAAATATTTTATCCATCCTTATCATGAAAACTTTCAGGATCAAGCTACTATAGCTTGTAAAGGTGAATCATGAATATAATGTTAGTTCCCCAAACCTTTTTGGGAGATCAGGACGGATGACCCACAAGTATAGGGGATCGCAATAGTCTTTGAGGGAAGTAAAGCCCAAATTTATTGATTCGACATAAGGTGAGCCAAAGAATATTTATAAGCCTTAACAGATGAGTTTTCAATTTAGCTGCACCTAGAAACAGTCTTGCTCGCAATAGTTTATCAGTAGCAACAGTTGTGTAATAGTAGTAGCAAAATAACAGCAACAGTAAAATAAGGACAGCGGTAGCAATTGTAATAAACAGTAGGATTAAAATGCGGTAGGCATAGGGATGGATAGACGGGCGTTGCATGGACAAGATAATTCATTTAATAATCAAGACAAAGGCATTTTCATATAATAAAGATAAAGCATCCAAGTACTAAATGACCATAGGCATGTGTTCCGTATATAGTTGTGCATGCTCGCAATGAGAAACTTGCACAATATCTTTTGTACTGCCAGCCCGTTTGCAGTGGGGCCTCAAGGGAATATACTAGCAATTAAGGTGCTCCTTTTAATAGAGCATCGGAGCAAATCATTAACATTCCATGAACACAAGTGATCCTCACATCATAGCCATCCCCTCCGGTTATGCCAATTGCTATTACTTTGGTGCCTCGGGTTCCAGACAACGATATGTGTACACAACTTGCTGGTAAGATCACAAACAAGAATATCATCATGAATCAATAACATGTTCAGATATGAGATCATGACACTCGGGCCCTAGTGACAAGCATTAAACACAACAAGTTGCAACAATGTCAAAAGCACTAACAATAGATACTAGGCACCATGCCCTAACAATCTTATGCAATTACATGAGTGATCTCATCCAATCCCTACCATCCCCATAACCTACTGCGAGGATTACTCACACATGGATGGAGGAATCATGGATGGTTGATGGAGAGGAGTCGGTGATGATGATGGCGATGATCTCCTCCAATTCCCCATCCCGGCAGGGTGCCAGAACGGAGTTTCTGGTTCCGAATCGTGGTTTCTGGTGGTGGCGACGCATCATAACTCTATCTAGAAAAACGTCGAACCCCCCTGTGTTTTTAGGTCAGAGGGTATATCTAGGTGAAAGGAGAGGTCGAGTCAGAGTCTGGGGTGGCCACACCATGCCCAGGCACGGCCAGGCCTAGCCCACGCCTGGGGGTGGTGTGAGCCCCTCCGGCCTTTTCTCCGTCTTCGCTTATGGCTCCGTGAGTCTTCTAGCAAAATAGGATTTTTGGCATAATTTCTTGGATTTTTCTTGAAAGTTGATTTTCTGCACAAAAACAAGACACCAGAGCAATTCTGCTGAAAATAGCATTAGTCCGTGTTAGTTATATCCAAATCACACAAATTAGAGGAGAAACAATAGCAAAAGTGTTTGGGAAAGTAGATACGTTTTGGAATTATCAACTCCCCCAAGCTTAGCTTATTGATTGTCCTCAAGCAATTTAGTTGAAAACTGAGTGCGATAAAAGAAACTTTCACGAACACGTTTTCTTCATAAGATGTAAATATTCTCAGCATATGAGCAAGTACTTAGGCAATTCATAATAAGGAGTATGCAAATAAGTCTACCCAATAGTCATGCAAGCTATGGAGAGATTCCAACACAATAATAATAAGCAACATGAAACATAAGAATATGCAAGATTGTAATGCTCATAAGAAGATATGATAAAGTGGTATCTCGCTTGCCTTTGTTTTTGGAGCAAAACATCAATGCCAAGGCACCTCTGAAGTTCAAGTGAAGACTAGAAGTAAAAATATCAAAGATACAAGCGTCAAAGTTATGTCACAATTAACCATGTTCTAGGACAAGCACATTGCACTAAGAATGACACCTATGCTCTCGGTAAGGTGCTCATAGAAAAGATGGTGACTCGACATAAAAGTGAAAGAAAAGATTAAAAAGTTTGAAAGGCTTCAAAATGTTTGAAAGTATGGTACTCATTAGCTTTGAGCTCTCATTGCCCCTATCAAAAGCATCTTTAAAAGGTTAAGGTTAAAGTGAGGGCAAATAGGAGTTATATGTTTGACAAATCATAAGTTGAAAATCTCATGCCCCTTGATACGTCGGAAATGTATCTACAATTTTTGATGTTCCATGCTTGTTTAGTATCCACTTTGCTATGTTTTGTCTACACTTTGAGGTATTTTTATACACTTTCTGGAACTAATCTATTGGCAAGATGCCACAGTGCCAGTTACCTGTTTTCTGCTGTTTTTGGTTTTAGAAAGCTAAAAAATGAATATTATCAGAACTAGACGGGACAACAGCCAAAGTTCATATTTTTCCCTGAACGATATAGAAAATCGAGAACAAGACGGAGGAGGACGCAAGGGGGCCACACCCTAAGTGGGCGCAGGCCCATCCTGGCCGCGCCCACAGGGGGTGTGGGCCTCATAGCCATCCACCGACCTTGCCTCCTTCACCTATAAGAAGCCCCCAACTCAGAAACCCTAAATGATCCAGAAGAAATCCACGAAAACCTCTGTAGGGCCGCCGCCACCGAAGGGGAGATTCAGGGGACAGAAAGTCTCTGTTTCGGCACCCTGCCGGGACGGGGAAGTGCCCTCATAGCCATATCCATCGATCTCCACCACCATCTCCATCACCGTTGCTGATTCCCATGATGAAGAGGGAGTAGTTCTTCCTCGAGGCTACGGGCTCTACCGGTAGCTATGTGTTCATCTCTCTCTATGCATGATCTTGTTATGGTCATGAGCTTTGTAATCAAGTAGATCTACCTTGCTACTCAAGTGCTGCAATATATCTCTTCTCTCCCCATGTGTGTGAAAGTGACAGCGTGCATGCCATGGTGGCACTTAGGCTAGAGTCTACATAAATACTCATCGTGCTTTAATAGATCTATGTTTTTTCCCACGTGTGTGAAAGTGACAGCGTGCACACCGTGTATGGCACTTAAGCTAGGTTACGTATATATTTATCATTAGTATATTTTGAGTTGGTTGTCTCTATGAAATTATGGTGTTTGTTGGAACCATCTAGCGCTCAAGGTGACAGTGTGGGGTTATCTAGATTTGGAAAGGCGGACTTTGAGGTGTGCTGTTATAGCCCTACCATGGATTAGAGTGTCCAATCGGAGAGTAGTTAAGAGTAGTATCATAAAGAGAAGATATTTATAGGAGAGAGTGTTCACTAGTGAAAGTATGATCCCTTGGCCTTGTTTCTAAACTTTGAAACACCGTTTGCATCTAGATCTGTTGCATGTTTGCTTGCTTCCTTCTTGTTTCCTTTAGTCTTTACCTCACCGTCAAGCTATTTTATGACACCGTTACCGCTTTTATTTCACTCTCTCTTCGCCGAACTAGTGCACCTATACACCTGACAAGTGTATTGGGTGTGTTGGGTACACAAGAGACTTCTTGTATCTTGATTGTAGGTTTGCTTGAGAGGGATACATTTGACCACTTCCTCCCTGAGTTCGATAAACCTTGGGTAATCCACTTAAGGGAATCTTGTTGCTATTCTACACACCTCTGCACTTGGAGGCCCAACAAATGTCTACAAACTTGCCGCTATTTTACAAACCTCTGCACTTGGAGGCCCAACAACTGTTCTATTTTGATATGATCTTTTTAGCTTGGGGAAGCTATTTTTATGAAAATGATCTTTTTAGTTCCTCAGCGATAGTTGCGATTGTGTGACGTCGAGCAGAAGGAAGCATCGGGTTAATCTTATTATGTAAGAGCCCACCTTTATAAGGTAAAGGTCCCTATGATTGCAATGCTAGTCCCTGGATCAAATGCTATCATCCATAGTTTAAGATGAAGTACACAGATACAAAGGTCTTTATTACATCGTCATTCCAGAGATAAACATAGTATTTTACAACTCCATAGCCAAAGGCTGGTACAAGATTTCATAACATAAGTAAATAAAGTAAAGTCTTCATCTTCATGTGCCACATGCAAGCATGTTGAGTGTAGACTCATAACCCTAATCCTGATCAGAATATCCTGCAACATCATAAGTTATAGCCATAGTGGGTCAATACATTTGGAATTGTATTGGCAAGTGACACCATAGTAGAATAGTAGTATCTAACATCTATATGAATTTGTCTAAGTGGAGATTAGGCTTGCTTTGCTCAAAATAGGTTTTTCCTATCAGTTGAAAACACTAAGTTTTTGTTTGACAAAAACTCCCAAGGAACCACCAATAGACATTGGTGAACCTTTACCCTTGTTCAACCACAAGTTTTAACATAGAAATTGGGATGAGGAGATCCTTGATAGCTTCAATGTCTTTGATGCTCAAATTGTCTGTTACCGGAGACACGGCTAAGTACTTAGCTTTTACCCTCTCGAAAGGTGGTGCACTTTCCCCACAAGACTCGACATACATTGAGACGAGACCTTTCAAAAGCCTTAGACCACCATGGACGCGTTCCAACCTATCACCCTACCACCATCTCTCCATCTGGCTAAGATATTGCAACCTATATGATCAAGGTAGAGCCCATATGACATGTGGTTGCTCTAGAAGCTTCTAAACACTAAGTATCTCAAATCCCTTTGTTCCTGGGTGGCTTTCCACAAGTGTGATACACAAGGTAGACCATAGACATGGGCCTTGTGTAACCACTCAACACAAACCATCATACCATTCCACCCAGGTGATTCATTCACTTAGGTGTTTTATTAAGAAAAACACAAGTCAAAGACTTAGCGAAATTTCCATAGCATGTAATATAATCCACCCTTGTTTGCTACTAGCTAGGCTAAGCATGATAACATAACAAGTATCTTAACTTAGAGAAAATTCTACCAAGACTACAACTACTTTGGTCTGGCGCAGGACTTTGGGGGAGATGATGCTGAGCTGGCGCGGGGCAACTGGCTGTGTCAGCGTGGTAGGGGATACGTGCGTGAGAGAGAGGGGCGAGGGGTAAACGGCTGGGTGGGTTTGCTGGGCATGTTCTGGAGTTGGGCCAAAAGGGCAGCGGCTATTTTTTTTCTTCTGCCTTTTCTTTTTCTGTTTGATTTTTCAGGAATCATTTTCAAACCCAAATTCAAATGAGTTTGATTTCAAATCTTCTCTAGATTTTTGTAGTGTGAACCTTGCACCTAAATGTGTGTCAAACACCACTGTTTAGTCCACTACACTTGGATCCTTTGAAAATAAAATTAAAACCATGCCTTAATGATATATAGATAATAGGCATAAAAATGGTTTTATTTGGAGTTTTAATTTGAACTTTTTTGTGCAAGTTAAGAATTGTATGAATGTATGAATGAAATACAAGCTTTTGTAATTCATGAATTTTGGGATGTTACAGATAGCTATTGTATTGCTTATGATGATACCAAACCTCCAATCTTTGATCATTACAATGATCAGTATGTTATTTTCAGTCCACCTACTATTGAGGAGAAAGTTAATTGTGATTACAATCTGCCTCCTATATTTGATGATTATGGTGATGAGAATAACAATGATAGCTATTTTGTTGAATTTCTCCCACTATAATTAATAAGAATGATTATGCTTATGTGGAGAGTAATAATTATTTTATGCATGTGGCTCGTGATAAGAATGTTTTATGTGATAGTTATATTGTTAATTTTATTCACAATGCTACTAGAAGTTATTTTGAGAGAGGAAAATATGGTTTTTGGAATTCTCATGTTACTAAAACACCTCTCTATGTGCTGAAAGTTTTGAAGTTACTCTTGTTTTATCTTCCTATACTTGGCACTTTGTTCTTTGTGAATTTATTTGCATACAAGATTCCCATGCATAGGAAGTGGGTTAGACTTAAATGTGTTTTAAATTTTCTTCTTAATGCTCTCTTTTACTTCAATTCATATTTCTTATGTGAGCATCTTTTCAAACTATCAAGCCTAACTTAAAGGCGTTAAAGAAAAGTACTTGTTGGGAGATAACACAAGAGTTTTCTTGAGTCTTAGAAGTTATTACTTCAGTAATTATCTCTCCTTATCCTTTTTATTTGCTTTTTGTGCCAAGAATAACCTCTAATGAGAGGGAAGTAAGATTTGGGGAGTTACTGTCCCGAAACAGATTTTTGTGCACCACCATAAAAATTCGTGAGGAATCTATGTAAGTTGGATTGAGCTGCTCTTTTGTGAATAAATCCTGCAGTATGTGAGATAACTTTCATTAGTTCAACATGTTTTGATTTGAGCAACATAAGATCTTCGAAAAAATTGGTTTCTACCTGCTGGTCTGTTTTGACAGATTTCTGCCATTATTTGCATTTGCTTCTTATTGATTCCTTTTTGGGTTCTTTTTGGGAAATTAAAATTTTTGAGGGAATTTCTATAGTAGCTTGTGTTTTTAGTGAAAGTTTTGCTGTTCTAAAACTCAAAGGTCTATTATCTTTTGAATACACTAATGTTGCTAATGAAGATTGTGTTAAGTTTTGTAGGAAGGAAAATTTTCAGGTATAGAGCAAGAATGATGTAATGAGATGAAGAATGGACAAAAGCTCAAGCTTGGGGATGCCACCCCGTTTCACCCCAATAAATATTCAAGAGGTACAAGCGTCAAAGGTTGGGGGTGCCCAAGGAATCCCCTTCTTCATCAATAAAAATCTCAGGTCTTTCTAGACACTTCGTTTTTATTGTTTCATGCACTGTTGTGTTGTTCTTGGAGCGTCTTAGTTTTAATTTTTGGTTTTTAGTTTTCTTAGTTTGCTTGAATAAGTTGGTTGGATCACAACACACTTCTTTTGGAGAGAGACACACTCTATTTTCATTATTTAGAACACTCTAGTTTTCACTCTTATTGTTCCGTGAGTGTTCACTTTTGTTAGCTTTGCGCTTAGCTTTAGTTTTGTTGTGCTTATTGCTTAGAACTTTTTAGTTCTTCTTTGTGGATTTCTAAGACATGATCACTGATCTTTATTGATGATTATCTTTGTGAGTTGTTTCAAATAAGTCGATTGTTGTTGGAATAAGAGTAGAAAGTTTCATGCTTAGTGGTACAAAAGGGAGCTTGTTTTGACTGTGCCTTAGACTTTATCATGTCATGCTAGATGTTGTTTTGACCTTATGCTTAGTGATTATTTCTATAGCATGACTTGTTCCAAACAATTCGAATTGCTTAATGTTCCTTGAAGGAATCATGCGTTGTTTTAGCATACAAAAGCATAGTATTGTGGTATTCTCCTTTGATGCTTTATTTGGGTTGACTTGGCACATGCTCACACCATGTTATGACTATGAACCAGTCACCATAGCCTCTATGATCATTTGGTCCTTGACTTGTAGTACCACTTTATGCTTTGATTAGTAATGTTTTGTCGCTCTTTATGATTATGGACATTATTGCTCTCTTAATTGGTCGCTCCCAGTATTTTGCTAGCCTCCACTTGTACCGAGTAAGCTCTAATCATGCATCCAACTCCCAAGAAACAAAGTTCTTCCAAAGTGTCCACTATAAATTCCTATGCATGGTGTGTTACACCATTCCAAGTATATTCTTGTTTTCATCTATCTTCGAATAAAAAAGTATTTTGTTATGAGAAAACTTAGTGATTAAAGCTCTCACGAACTTGATGGCACACCTTTTATTCCTTGCCCCTAATAAACTTGAACCATTGTGTCATCTATGTTGTATATGCTGGCACTTATACGTTGGAATTAGCAGAACCATGTTATCGTGGGTAACGTTTTCAACATTGCACATATACTTTGTACGTAGTTGATATCATGCTCTTTTGTCTATGGATGTCGTCGGTGTGAAATAAAAGGGGAGCTTGTAAGTCCGTGGAGTTATGTATGTGTGTTAGAGAAATGCCTGGGCCGCTAGACTAAGCCATGCCTAATCATGGTGGAAACTTGCAGCATCACCATACTGATCAATCTATGAAGCTTTCTTGTTATAAAAAAGAGAGACATATTGAGTAAAGAGGAAAGAGAGAAAAAAGCACCATATTCCCATGGTAAATAAGACGATTGCTGAGATGCTCATTGTCTGCTTGCCTTGTCATTTTGGTTATGGGATAGCTCATGTACCATGTGCAAGGGGTACCCCGTTGGCGATTCTCTATGATACACCTGTACTAACTATGACAAGAACTTACAAGTGACTAAATTTGAGTAGCATGATGAGCGGCCCTCGTATTCAAGGGACATGAGATTGCCAACTTATACTTTGTCAAGCATATACTCCATCGTTTGTTCAATTTAACCTTAATCACTTCAAGATTCTTATGATAGGGGGAATGAGAGCTGAAAGCTAACAAGTACCATTAGTTTTGGAAGCTCTTTATGAAACTTGAAATCCCTGCTTCCCTGTCAAGGGCCTTTCTTCCACTTTTTATATTGAGTCTCCACCTTCTATCCTTAGGCACCAATTAAGAGAGCATAGTTTCCCTTCTTAGTTTTATGTGCATTGTCCCAAAACTTATTGATTGATTCATAATGTTGATATTTCTTTTTCTTGAATTATTTGTATCTAGTCATCCTATGAACTTTGAAGGTGTCCTATGCATTTATGTTTAGCTACTCCATTAGGGACAAACTGAATGCCACTATGCTATGTTTTATATATGTGAAACAAAAAAACTTCTTTCAATGCGTTGTTATTAATGAATCTTTGTTTGTAACCTTTCATGTTGCATGCATAGTTACTTTGACTTACTGTTAGAACTCCATATTTCATGCTCATGTTTAGAGTTCTTTTATCCCAGCTTTCAATGCTTGCAAATGGTTTGATCTTGGTTTTGATGGTGCATGTCACCTCAAAAATTATTCTTTTATCACTTACTTACTCGAAGACGAGCAGGAATTAAGCTTGGGGATGCTTGATACGTCAGAAACGTATCTACAATTTTTGATGTTCCATGCTTGTTTAGTATCCACTTTTCTATGTTTTGTCTACACTTTGAGGTATTTTTATACACTTTCTGGAACTAACCTATAGAAAAGATGCCACAGTGCCATTTGCCTGTTTTCTGCTGTTTTGGGTTCAGAAAGATAAAAAATGAATATTCTCAGAATTGGACAGGACAAAAGCCAAGGTTCATATTTTTCGCTGAACAATATGGAAAATCAAAGATGAGACAGAGGAGGACACCAGGGTGGCCACATCCTAGGTGGGCGCAGGCCCACCCAGGCCGTGCCCACAGTGGTGTGGGACCCTAGCCCTCCATCGACCTTACCTCCTCCTATAAGAAGCCCCCGACTCAGAAACCCTGAATGATCCAGAAGAAATCCATGAAAACTTACATAGCGCCGCCGCCACCGAAGGGGAGATTCGGGGGACAAAAAGTCTCTGTTCCGGCACCCTGCCGGGATGGGGAAGTGCCCCCGGAGCCATCTCCATCGATCTCCACCACCATCTCCATCACCGTTGTTGATTCCCATGATGAAGAGGGAGTAGTTTTTCCTCGAAGCTAAGGGCTCTACCCGTAGCTATGTGTTCATCTCTCTCTCTATGCATGATCTTGTTGTGGTCATGATCTTTGTAATCAAGTAGATCTACCTTGCTACTCAAGTGCTTCAATAGATCTCTGCTCTCCCCATGTGTGTGAAAGTGACAGCATGCACACCATGGTGGCACTTAGGCTAGAGTATATATAAATACTCATCGTGCTTTAATAGATCTATGCTTTTCCCCACGTGTGTGAAAGTGACAGTGTGCACACCGTGTGTGGCACTTAAGCTAGGTTACATATATATTTATCATGAGTATATTTTGAGTTGGTTGTCTCTATGAAATTGTGGTGTTTGTTGGAACCATCTAGCGCTCAAGGTGATAGTGTGGGGTTATCTAGATTGGGAAAGGCGGACTTTGAGGTGTGTTGTTATAGCCCTACCATGGATTAGAGTGTCCAACCAGAGAGTAGTTAAGAGTAGTATCATAAAGATAAGATATTTATATGAGAGAGTGTTCACTAGTGAAAGTATGATCCCTAGGCCTTGTTTCTAAACATTGAAACACCATTTTCATCTAGATCTGTTGCATGTTTCCTTGCTTCCTTCTTGTTGCCTTTAGTCTTTACCTCACCGTCAAGCTATTTTCTGGCACCTTTACCGCTTGTATTTCACTCTCTCTTCGCCGAACTAGTGCACCTATACACCTGGCAAGTGTATTGGGTGTGTTGGGGACACAAGAGACTTCTTTTATCTTGATTGCAGGGTTGCTTGAGAGGGATACCTTTGACCACTTCCTCCCTGAGTTCGATAAACCTTGGGTAATCCACTTAAGGGAAACTTGCTGCTGTTCTACAAACCTCTGCATTTGGAGGCCCAACAACTGTCTACAAGAATAGAAGTGCGTAGACATCACCCCTTGAGTACGAGTACCGGGGCCTCATGCTACTCAACTTTGGTCCCAGGTAAGTTCTTGTCATTGTAAATATATGCGTATCATCCAGAACCGCCTATGGGGTACCCCTTTCCCCATGACACAGGAGCGATCCCATATCACAATGACAAGGCATCAGACAATGGGCATCTCAACGATCTTTTTATTTGCTATTTGAGTAGTTTTTTATTGGAGATTCTTCATAGAATGTCCACTATGGTTTTGCTGCAAGTTTCCACCATGATTAGGCATGGCTTAGGCTGGCCGCCTATGCGTTTCTCTAACACATATACAAACTCCTTGGACTTATAATATCCCATCTCATTTCACACCGATGGCATCCATAAACAAAAGAACATGATATCAACTAAATAGAATAAGTGCAATGTTGAAAGTGTGCCCCATGACAGCATGGTTTTGCTAACTCCCAACTTATAATTTGCAAGCATATAACTACATAGATGGTCACAATGGTTCAGGTTTATTAAGTGCAAGAAATAAAATGTGCCATCAAGTTCGTGTGAGCTTTACTAACTAATTTTCGCATAATAAGCAAACATTTTTATTTGGAAGAAAACAAAGCATAATAAGTATGCAAGGAATAGCAATGATGCTAATAGGTAGATATGGTGAACACTTTTTGAAAACTTTGTTTTTTGGGAGTTGGATGCATGAGTAGAGCTCATACTCATTACAAGTGAAGGCTAGCAATAGAAGGGAGCAACAATCGACAGAGCAGTAACTGTCATAATCATGTTTGCGACAAAAAAAAATTAATAGTGGCAGAAAAGTGACACAAGAACTCTAAGGCAAAATAAATCATCGAGGCTTAACTGAATTTTGTTTAGTCATATGCATGCGTGAGCATGTGCCAAGTCGATTCAAATTAAATATTCAGAGGAGGATACCACAATGTCATACCAACTTATGAATAAAAAAATGCAAGCAAACATTTATATGACATGCTACAAACTATTAGCAAATTGGAACTAATCATAAGAGATCAAGAACTAGTAAGCATCCATTAAATAACATAAACCTTACATGAATAGACTAAGCATGCCCACATGGATGAGTATATGTACAAAAATGAAAACAAATAGAGTTCATACCAGCCTCTTGCCACATCTCGAATTGTCATTAATCATCATTATTGCCTTTCACTTGTGTGCCTTGAATAATAATATGAAAGCAAAACTCCAAAGGATTCACTGGGGACTTCTGGACCCTGCAATGAACTTTACAAAACCAGAGAAGAACAACAAATATTTTTGGGTTTTCGATTTTTTTAAGACAAGAACTGAAGGAAAAGAGCAAACAAAGCAAAATCTTTTTGGATTTTCGAATAACAAAACGAAGCTAAAAAGGGTGAAGAAAACTAAAGCTAAAAGCTAAAGAAGCAAACAAAGAGAAACAACAAAAATATTTTTGGTCTTTTTGTGTTTTGGAAAGCAGAAACAAAATAGGAACAAAAACGAAAAATAAAGAAAGCTAAACATGGATATACAAAGTACCGACATAATATGATATTTAGATGAGTGTGATGTCGGTATACCTCCCCCCAAGCTTAGGATTTTGGCCTAAGTGGGGATCAACCCCAAGCTGGCAAAGAAGTGGCGCCTCCATAATATGACGAAGAAGTATCTTCGCCCTGATACGAACTCGAGGACGCCCCGGCGTAATTTGCGGGATAGTCGTAGGTGGGCGCATCCCCCTCCTGGTGCTTCCTGTGGAAACCAAGCAAGTGAAGCTGCTCGTCCAGCTCCTCCTTGGAGCGCGACCACGGTCTCCTACATATACTGAACAAAGTAGGCTGCGGCAAGGGAATTTCCCTCTCATCGCCGTCAGTGAATAACATCGTATAAACTAAAATCTATGCACGAGAGTTAGCAGTAACAAAGTGATGGGCTTTCATAGCCGCAAGATCAAGTCTCTATGGGGCCAACAATGTATCATTAGGATCAATAGAAAGGCCCAAAGCAACAACCATGCATGCATCAATAATACCCCCATAAATGGGTCCTCTAGTAGCTAAGCGGCGAGCAATGAGAGAACCAAGATTATACTTGGTATCATTATGAAGCGCAACAGCGAGAAAAGCTAAATGATAGTTAGAAATATTACTAGTGTTCTCCCTACCAAGAAAACTAGTAGCAAGATAGTAAGCAAAATATCTAAGAGATAGGAGTTGAATGTTTCTTATCTTCCCGCGCTAGGCTGTGCGCTCATCGTCATTTGTTACACCTCGGTAGAGGTCCAGCAAATCAGCGGGTCAACTTTGGATCTTCTTTGCCGTCCCAGTCTTGCCAATACCTATAATCCCACAAAATCTTTCCATGTTCATGGTAATAGGCATATCATAGATTTTAAATGAAATAGTTGGCCTATAATAAGTGCTAGTGAAAGTGAAGCTCTCGACAAAAGTTTTGGTGAGCAAAGCATATTGCTCACTCTCATCCTGCATGTAATTGGTTAGTCCAACCCTTTAAACAAGAAGCAAGAATTCATCGAGGATCCCTGTAGCTCTCAAAAAGTCAAAACATGGGAAGGTAGATGGATGTGCATCTCCATCATATCCCTCATTACCAAAGCGCGGCGCAATAAGATCTTCATTATATCATGGCCTAAATCGAGATATTGATCTCGAAGGCCTTGCCACCCTTGGTGTTTCTCTTTCAAACACTTCTCCAAAAGTATGGTTGTCCATCTCTCTACTAAATGAAGGGCACTACTATAGGGACTTGCAAGAGGGCTAAGCATGCATCAAAATAATTTCTCTAAGCATAGAACAAGCATGCAAGATCACATAACCTGTCACCTACAATAGCAGAATACTCAAGATATAGTCCACTACTCAAAAATCTACTTGGACAAGCAGAGGAGTCACATACCGAAGAACAAATGCTCCAAAAATCAGCAGGAAAGAGTGGCTGAGTAAGGAGATCGAAAATCGCGGTGAAGAACGACAAGAACATGGGTTTGAGAAATTTTTCGGTGTTTTCTCGGGAGAGAGAGTGAAGTGGTAGGTAGCTGGATAAGTGGAGGGCCAGGGGTGGCCCACACCATGGATGGGCGTGCCCAGGGCTGTCCACGCCACCAGGTGGTGAGCCTGCCTGGTGGGTCCCCCTGGGTCCCTCCAGGTGCCTCTTTGTCCCTTTTTTGACGTAAAAAATTAATATTAATTTTCTAGAATTTTTGTCGAGAAACTTTATTTTCGAGCAATTTTCAGAAATTAATAAATGATTTTCCCCTATAAAAATGATTTTGGAACTATGGAAAACCAAATCAAAACCAAAACTTCAGAAGTTCTAAGACACTCAAATATGCAAGCAACTAGGAATACAAAGATGAGCAAGGTGAAAGCAAAAATTGGAATAGAGAAAACAAGAGTAAACAAAGATAATCATGATGAAAATGTTGTTTCGTTCATCCAAATCACTTGGTTAACAAGGTTGATCAGGCCTTGTTACCAAAAAAATTTATATGAAGCAAAACTTGCATTTCACTAAATGATTATGTTACCTCAACGTTGATAGCAATAGTCCCAATCATAATAATTTCATAATCTTCTTATGGCATGGGACAATATATTTCTCCAACTTTGATGCCCTCAATATTTTCAATTGAATTTATACAATATTTCTTATCAATCTTCTTGGGGAAATAAATAGTATGCTCCTCGTCATTAACATTAAAAGTTACTTTTCCTTGATTACAATCAATGACAGCAGCTGTAGTATTTATAAAAGGTCTCCCAAGAATAATAGACATATTATCATCCTCAGGAATTTAAAGCCCAACAAAGTCAGTTAATAGCAAAATATTATTATCCACTTGAACAGGAACATCCTCGCATATACCAATAGGAATAGTAGTAGATTTATCAGCCATTTGCAAAGATATATCAGTTGGTATCAATTTTTCAATAGGACTAACTCCCTTGTAGAGATAAAAAGGCATAACACTAACTCCCTCTCCCAAATCACACAAATAAGTTCTAACATAATTATTTTTAATATAGCAAGGAATAGTTGGAATAACTGGATCTCCGAGTTTCATTTGAACCTTACCATTAAAGGAATAATTAGCAATCAATGTGAAAATTTCCTCATTAGGAATCTTCTTTTTATTAGAGACAATATCGTTCATATACTTTGAATAAGGAGGCAATTTAATAGCATCAGTCAAAGGAATTTGCAAAAACAAGGGTTTCATCCACTCACAAAACTTGTTATAGTGTTCTTCTTCGTTTGACTTGTGTTTCTTATAAGGAAAAGGCATTGGTTTTTGTACCCAAGGCTCTCTTTCACTACCATGTTTATTAGTATCAAAATCTTCCTTAGTGTACTTAGTATTCTTAGTGTGCCTTTAAGGTTCTTCTTCAATTTCTTCTTTATCAGAAGCATCATTTTTATCATTACCACTTTCAATTTCAGCATCAGAGGCAGATATACTATTAGGATCTTTAGCAGGTTCGGAAGATTCTACAACTATTTTATGTTTCTTAGAAGGAGTACCACTATTTTTAGCTTGTTGAGAATCTTGCTCAATTCTTTTAGGATGTCCCTCAGGATATAAAGGATCCTGAGTAGAAGCACCACCTCTAGTTCTAATTTCATAAGCATGTTTTTCTCTAGAAGCATTAACTAGTAAATCCTTTTGCACCTTAGTAAGCTGATCAATTTGAGTTTGAACCATTTGGAAATTCTTAACAAGCATTTTAACATCATTGGAGGCTCTCTCCACAATATCATGAAATCCATTAATAGCTCTAGAATTTTCAATTAAATGATTATGCACTCTCATATAAAAATTATCTTGCTTATCAACATAATTATCAAATTCATGTAAGCATTGATCAGGAGGTTTAGAGTAAGGAATATCACCATTACAAAATGTTGGAGAGAGTGTACCTCATTAGTGGATGAGTGAGAGATTGTCTTACATAATTCTTCTATAGGAGGTAAATTCTTCACATCTTCAGATTTAATACCCTTCTTCTTAAGACATTTCTTAGCTTCCTTCATCACTTCATCATTTAATTCAATCATTCCCGTCTTCTTTGGTGTTGGTGTTGGGGTTGGATCAGGTATAGTTGTCTTAGGTGAGTTGGCTCAGGTATAGTCCAATCAGCATAATTCTTGCTTATTTTAGCCATTAATTCCTTAGCTTAATCGGGAGTTCTTTTCCTGAAAACACAACGAGCACAACTATCTAGGTTTGTCCTAGATTCATCTGTTAGTCCATTATAATATATATCAAGAAGTTCATTTTTAGATACTGGATATCCAGGCTGTGCTCTAATTAAAGAACAAAACCTTGCCCATGATTCAGGCAATTTCTCTCCTTCTCCTTGCTTAAAATCAAAGAGTTAACCAGGCCAATAGGACTAACAAGGAAATATTTCTAAAAGAAAGTATTAACCAGGCCAATAGGACTATCAATAGATCCAGGATATAAATTATTAAACCAAGATTTAGCTTCACCTTTCAATGTAAAATGGAAAATTTTGGCAACAAAGTAGGTGTGTTTCTTAATATCATCAAAAAATAAGCCACTCAAAGTAGAGAGCTCATTCACATGTCCCACATAACTTTCATTTTCAGTCCCACAAAAAGGTTCTTTCTCAACAATAGTTATATAAGGTAAATCAAGAGAGAAATCATAATCCGTATCTTTAATGTTTATGGGAGAAGTTGCAAACTTAGCATCAGGAGATAATTTATATCTAATAGCACGTATCTCAAGAAGACTCTTAATAGAACTTGCACCTCTAGTGTTTTGACATTCCTCAATAAAGTCATCACTAATTTCAATATAATCTTCATCAAGATCATCACTAGGATACTCTCTAGACTCAGGTGAACTAACATGTGTAGCAATATTTTCATTAGGAGTTTTAGTGTTTCCCATTATAGTTCTAGCAATTTTAGCATCTAGGAAAGGACATAATGAACCACTCACATCAAGAACAGTAGAAGCAGCATCAAAATTATCAGAAGCATTTTCAGATTCAGCAGAAGTAGCAGTATGTGTAACATGTGTATGTGGTGGTGTAAGAAGCTTACTCATCACAGACGGTGAATCAAGAGCAGCAGAGGTGTTTAGAGTTGTACCTCTTCTTGTATTGAATGGGAATATAGGAACTTATCCATCGTGAGTTTTACCCATGATGAATGGATAGAAGAGAACAATAATAATTCCAAGTGAACTTAAAAATAAAGCTATGGTCCCGAGCAAAGGCGCCAGAAAATAGTCTTGATCACCCACAAGTATAGGGGATCGCAATAGTCTTCGAGGGAAGTAAAGCCCAAATTTATTGATTCGACACAAGGGGAGCCAAAGAATATTTATAAGCACAGATGTAACTACCTCGGTGAATTACGCTCCTAGTTACAAGCCTGGACGAGCGGCAATGGTTAAAATAGTACGGTGGGGCCCAAATGCCACTCACAGGTAGACCTTTCGGCCGTCCCAACCATTTCCAAACATCGGGACAAGAACGGGCGGCGTAATCGGCAGGCGAAGGGATCAACTACATACACAAATGAGTATGTATGCAAGCCACCATACAACAGTCCTCAGAGCCATTCCATCTAAAAGAAATAGAAATATTGCAACGCCATACGGCAAGATCCAAATATCCTAGATAGATATAATAGTTTAGGATATCTCCTCATACATCAAACATCA
Source organism: Avena sativa (assembly GCA_916181665.1). Lineage (NCBI taxonomy): Eukaryota > Viridiplantae > Streptophyta > Magnoliopsida > Poales > Poaceae > Avena > Avena sativa. The sequence goes on from OV702295.1 coordinate 137,689,862, forward strand.
GAGTATCAGGCGGAAGCGGAAAACAAGATCCGAGTACGGATAAGAAGCAAATCGGCATAAGATGCCCCATAAATAAACACATCCCGCCCACAGATATCACGGATCCCCGTTCCCGGAATCTCTACACCGAATGATCGTTGCCAACATCGTCCGTCTCCTCCACCCAGTATCCATCTTGCGAGTTTACCTGTTCATCTGAATCAAACAATTTATCGTGTGAGACCCTAGGGGTACTCAGCAAGTCTTTATGCCTCTAAAGGGGACACAACCTGGGGTGACGCAATTGCAGCAAAAGATAATACCTAACAATTCTATAGATACTCTCTATCCATCCGCCTAACCAAAGATAGACGGATGTCCGTGAATTAATAACAACAGTTATAACGGTAATATTAACAGATCCATCCTCCTCCTCGCTTACCAACGAGAAAGCGGACGAACAACCCCCACCTCCGTTGGCAGTTTTATTATCCATTCCATGAGTGTTGCACTATTTACTAGTTAGGTACTTAGTCCAATTAAAAGCGGTACTTTAGTTATACTTGTCTATGATCGAGAAACTGTGCTCCAAGTCGTCCATAACCGCGGACACGGCTTTCAGAAAGTTTTACCCTGCAGGGGTGCACAAATAGCAACACACACTCGATCAACCTCGGAAAAACCAAATCAAAACCCAACGAGGCATTCACGACAAAGCGATCACAGGATTCAGAAATATTTCAGGGGGCCACCCCATTAACATACCCGCAACGAAGTTAGCCGACTCCGAAACGGACTCAAGGTTTGCGTCAGTGGCTGTAAACGACTGGGAACCCGAAAGTGTGACTGGTCTTGTCGATACCGCGAAAACACTCCGCTTTCCTAAATAGTACAGGTGCATCCTCGCACAATCTTAAATTAAGCAGTAAGCATGGCATAAGTACAGGATAGTAATAAAGCCCCAAACTACTTTGTGGCCCCAAGAAATAAGAATGAATCAAGCTCTGGCTCAGGGGGGTTCATAAGCCTCCCGGATGTGGATAGCGCGAATATTCAAGGAACAGGAATCAAGTACTCGGGGTCCTACGGGACACAAGTGAGCAGGAAAAACCAAATATCAGATATTGCTCACCGGTGCCACTTTCATTAGTTATCCCATTACTACTCAGGTTAAGTTGTATAGGTACCTCGTTATCCATCAGACACTCACATACCCTACACATGCTGTTCTACGACTCGCATGGCTCAAACAACTCCTGTAGTAATGGCTCATGGGATGGAGGAACAAGCTTCGGTGGGGTTTAAAAGTAAAGGCTATGCAATACTTGGGATTCAGTTTAATGCAATCGCGACTCAATGATGCAAGAATAAGATAGAGGCAATAAGTACTATATGTATGCAAGCATGTGGTAGTGCTTGCCTGGTAGCTCAGTTAAAGTGAGAGAAGGATCTGGGTAGTGCTCCTGGGTTTCTTGATATATCCCCTGCTCAGCGTCTATTCGAAGAAGAACCAAACAAACATGGGCCAACATAAATAAAGTACACAAGCATATGAATAAAATGCGACAAGCAAACGATCATGCCATGATGAATGATGCACAATTTGCATGGCATTAATGTAGCATGGCATGGGTGAGGTGTGGAATACAAGAATAAAGCCTTTTATTGATTTTTAGTCACCTTTTATCCTCAAATAAGTTGCTGTATACTTTATATTTATATGATGCATGCTGCAATTCAGAACATGGAATGCATAAACAGAAAGGTCTCGTCGCGCTGATCGATTTAGACGTATTATTTGTCAAAATCGGAGTTATAAAACAAAAGTTATTAATTAATTAAGATAAAGGGCATTTTAATGTAATTTTAATCAACTCGAAAATTAAAGTGTTCAAAACATATTTTGAAGGGCATATCTGAAAACCTCACATTTTTCTGATTTCAAAACATATATTATTTGTATTATTTGGGTTTATAATTTAAAAGTTATTTGAAAACAGATTTGAAATTTGAATTTAAATTAATTTGGAAAAGTTTGAATTAAAACAGAAATACAGAAATCCTTTTCTTACTCAACCCAGACCTAGCCACAGCCACCGAAAAGTGGGGCCAGGCTGACTGGGAGACACAGCGCTTAGAAAGGATTTTTCCACTGCGGCTGCTGCCAGCCACAGAGGCCGACAGATGGGGCCTGGGACCTCGTAGGCCCACGCGACAGCGGCGAGGGAAACAGAGGCTGACAGATAGGGCTGAGGCTGGGGCGCGGGTTACGTACGAGAAAAGTCGGGGGGTTTTCTGCAAACGCGCTGGCGTGGCTGACTGGTGGGGCTCTGCGTACCGCGGGTTAGGAGTAAAAAGGTTGGGGGGGGGGAGTGCAAAGTAGCAGCTGCTACTGTACTTCTTCTCTGAATCTCTGTCGACAGGTTTGTGCTCGACAGGGCGGGGCTCGGTGAAGGGGTCGATCCCGCGACCTCGCGTGCGCGCGCGGCGGCGGTTACCGCTGCGGTGGCCTGGCGTTGGTGCTGGGGAACGGCTGCGCGGACAGAAATCCCTATCGCGGCATGACGGCGAGGACGCGACAGCGAGCGCGCCAGCGCAGAGAGCGCTCGACGAGTCAACTAGCGTGTACAGGGGTGGATCGGCCAGAGGAGGGTGTCTAGGAGGTTCGGAGGCTCACCGCGGGGAGGGCGATGGTGTCAGATCGAGCCGGGAAGCAGGGGATCGTCGGCGATGCAGACGCTCCCGCGGCTAGGGTTTCGGCGATGCGTCGGTGTGCAGCTCGGCCTGGGGCTCCTCTTCCTTCACGTCTGCGGTATAGGGACGGTGCAGAGGGCCGACTCGTTCTTCCTCGACACCTGGACGCCGCGCCCGCCGCCTGGTACGGTGTAGTCGAGAGGAGGCCGACGGGAAGGTTGGTGAGAGAGGGTGGCCGGTGGTGGGGAGGAAGGAGAGGAGAGGGCAAGGCCCTGGGGTAGATCTGGGAGAGGCAGGACGACGTGGGGAAGGAGATAAAGCAGAGAGGGAGAGGGAGGTGCCGTGGGGAAGTGGTTAGGGATAGAGGTGGCTTCAGCCACCTTTTTCCTCCTCCCTTCACGTGCTCGAGCTGGGAGGCCAGGGCAGGCACGGGTAGGGCTGCCAGGTGGGACCAGGGAGCGTCCAAGGAAGTAGGCTCGGGTGGGGCACGCCAGGCAGAGAGAAGAGCAAGAGAGAGGCGAGGGGAGGCTCGGGCTAGGGTCCTCACGACAGGGAGAGAAAAGAGAGGGAGAGAGAGAGAGCTAGGGTAGGAGGGAGGCTCGGGCTAGGGTTTTGGTAGCCTCGGGTGTGGGCCAGGGAGAGAGGGCCAGGTGGGGTCAGCAAGGGGGGGCTCGGCATGGTGAGAGGTAAGGGTGAGGTGTGAGAGGTGAGGGTAGGGTTAGATAGAAAAAGAGAGAGGGGGTTTAGGGTTTAGATTAGGTGTAGATATTGGAGAGAGGTTTAGAGAGAGAGAGATGAGGAAGGTGGCTTAGGGTTTAGATACTTGCATGCATCTAGCTAGACCATACAAGAGAGGTGGAAGAGGTGTAGGGTTTAGCAACTCAAACAAGATCAAACAAAAAGGAGTGGAAGAGAGGGATAGAGGGTGGTGGTGGATTTTAGCAAGACCAAACTAGATCAAGCCAAAAGAGGGGTAGAGAGAGAGATGGAAAAATGATCCACTCAAAAATTCAAATAAAACCCAAAAGACTAGAATGTGGTGGTACTTGCATGGGCCATGCATAAATAGTAAATGCCTCCTCTAGTAGTGAAAACCACTAGATTATCTCATGGCATTTGTATAAGCAAGCTTCCCAAATTGGAATAAGGCCCAACAAAAGAAAAGAGAGCTTGTTTACCACATGGATTAAATAAAAGATCATGCCTGAATATAAGGTGGCCAAGCTTGTGTGTATGTGCCACTAGCCAACATGAACCACAATGGTATTCCTACATGAGCTTATATTCATATTTAACCCATATGAAAACTTGACAAGGGTTCCACTCACATAGCATGCAAAGGTGGCCATGTGGCTCTCATATACCAATAATGTGAAAACAACATGGTGCATATATGGGAGCATGTGGAATTGTAAGTGGAGCCATCCCAACCCACATGAGCTAGAGGTAAACCCAAATAAATGCAAAGCTCACATATAGGGGAATGGTGGAATTATAAGGTGGTGACAGAGAAAGGTGATGGAGTTGAATAAAAGATATGCCCCCAACTCAACTTGGGCATTAAACAATATATCAATAACCAAATACAATATTAAGAGGCAAATACAATTTACAATGCATATGAGAGAAGAACCAAAACAAAAAGGGTTTTATATGATGCTCAAATGCAAGGTGGCATGATGACATGAGCATGATATAATTATGATGCAACACTTATATATAGGAAGTAGCATATATAGACTAGGCTAGTAGCATTGCAATTGTTAGACAATTGGGATGCTACAACAGATGAGTTATCAATTCAGCTGCACCTAGAAACAGTCTTGCTTGCAATAGTTTATCAGTAGCAACAGTTGTGTAATAGCAGTAGCAAAATAATAGCAATAGTAAAATAAGGACAATGGTAGAAATTGTAATAAACAACAGAATTAAAATGCGGTAGGCATAGAGATGGATAGACGGGCGTTGCATGGACATGATAATTCATGTAATAATCAATACAAAGACATTTGCAGATAATAAAGATAAAGCATCCAAGTACTAAATAACCATAGACATGTGTTCCGTATATAGTCATGCGTGCTCGCAATGAGAAACTTGCATCTTTTGTCCTGCCGGCCCGTTTGTAGCGAGGCCTCAAGGAAATATAGTGGCAATTAAGTTGCTCCTTTTAATAAAGCTCCGGAGCAAAGCATTAACACTCCATGAACACACGTGATCCTCACATCACAGCCATCCCGTTGTAATATCCCAAAATTCTCCTAATTTTGGAATATTAAAATAAATTAAATAAGTTGATTGAATTGTTTGACCTTTATTGAAACTTTTGAATGAAAATAAGCTTTGGAGGATTTGTTTAAAATTTTCCTCAGACGCGTTATAAAGAGTGGATTAACATGATTATCCGGTTTCCTAGAAAATTCTTATACAGATCCAAGAATGTTTTGTCTTGCATTTTATTTGTGTTCATTTGATTTTTGAAATACGTGGATATTTTTCCAAATACTGGTTCATTTTCATGAGAGGAAATAATGTGACATTTCCAATTATAAAAATTATGATGGGAAATATTGTAATGGTGATATTTGAACTTTTATTTCCCGTTGGGATATTTTGTAGACAATTTACAAATTCAAATAAAATCAATAGAGTGAAGATAACATGACTTCTTCGAAACATTGAATTGGAAATTTCCTATATAATTTTTTTTAGTTTTTAGTAATACTTAAACCTGTTTGGGAATTTTTGAAGCACTAATTTATTCCTTAAACAAAACACTGGTAATACCGAGCTTGCTCGTACATGCTCCGGTGGGAGCGATTTTGATAAGCTAGGTTAGCTAAGCTTGTACCAATTTTATAAAAAAAAATGGAGCAAATCGAAGAATGAGAATTTACCTTCACATGAAAAGCCATGACCTTACACCACTACCTGGAACGCACATGGCCCAGTTGACGCATGCACCATGTCGGTCCTGCAAGTCTCCCGAGCAGTCCATCTCTCCCGTTCTTTCTTTCTTTCGCTGGGTGGCCCCCACGTGTCATCTCGTTGCTACAGCCAAGAGATGGAGACGAGCGCGAGTTCGTTATAAAACGGAAAAGTCCCACAAAAATCTCTAAGATTCGGTCGATTTCTTGCCTCCCCGGCCAAGCAATCCTCCCCATAAATACCCCCTCTTTCTCCCGGTTTAGTTTTTCCGGAAATCGCTCGACTCCCAGCAACATACAACATGGAACAGATCTCGCCGGCGTGCACCGCCGGTGAAGCTCCAAAACTCGACGATTCCGACGCCAGCAGTAGATGAACTATTGAAGTCACCGGAGCATCGCCAAGTAACCATCGCTGCTGACCATGTCGAGGATCGAAGAGGAACGACTTCCCCAAGGCAAGAAAAACATCGTCCACCGCCTTCCCAGGCCGGAGCCTCGCCACCATGCACTCCCAACTCGCCGCTGCCATCTTCATTATCGTCACCCGTCAATCACGTCCGCGTCCGCCTTGTCGTCTTCCTAGCACAGGCGTGTTCTACCACTGGTGGTACGTCGTTGCTTCCCTCACACATTATTTTTCTTAGATTGGAACTTTTAATGTTAACAGCATGCGTTGAAGTCCCACGTTTTATTCTTTTCTTTTGTGCACGCATGTGATGTAGGGTTAGCTTTAGATGAATCGCATGTAAAAAAATTAGATCGATTGCATCACGTTAGTCTATATGGTTCAACTTTAAAATTCCTTATCTTTTAATCTATGGGTTGAGTTTAACGATCCTTGTTGCATTAGATTTGCAATTTAATTTGGTATCCAATGGTTATAGAATTTATAATTCAAATTTTCAAATATATCATATTAAATATTTGATTTTCAATCTTATCTGTTTGATCCATCATGTACAGTGTATATTAGATCGTCGCTAGATTTAGATCTCATAGTCACCATTAGCCTTTTAATCGAATCGGCATTGACAAATACCACAATGCCATGTGTTTGAGCTGAAGCATAAGCTATGCCAATTATTAGAAGCTGAAGCCTCGCCGAATTCAAAGCTGAGCTAACTGGAGTCGGAGTCGAAGCCGGAGAAAACAATCAAGATTCAGATTCGATGACAACAATCGTCCTCATTAGTCTACTCGTTACTTCGAACCATTAACCTTATAAAAATCATATCTTTTGATCCACACTTCTGAATAGGTTGATTCTTTTTGTGTCAGATTCGTAATTAAAATATCTATTCATTAGACCTATAAATTTTTATATTTAAAATATATTGTATCTGTTTTAATTTAAATTCGAATTTAAACCTTCTTTTGACTATAACTTGATATACCTAATTTCTTTTCGGGTGCTCCCTTTTGAAAATTGATCTTTGTGATATTCTCTAACCATTAGACCATACAATACTACTGCTACACAAAATAAATAAATAACAATATTTATATGTTTTTCTATTTGTTTACGTGTTATATGTTTTATTGGCTCTTTATTTGCAATGTTGTTTATTAGCGTTATTTTTCTTACACATTAGATTTATTCGGAGTGCGAGAGAAAGTTCATAAAGAAATGTACTATCGTCAATTATACTAAGGCAAGTTACACCACTTGTTCATATCTTTGTCCCAGTTTTGTCCATGCATGTTTTGATCTATAAATTCTATAGAGTGCATGTGTAGGATGTTCTAGTAGAATTTTTCTTAGTATTATTTTGCAAATGCGATGATTTTGTAGTATGCCATGAGTAGCTCTATACTTAGAATTTTTCCTCTCCTAATAGGTTACCCCTGTTTTTGCTAAGTACTTGCTATGCTATGTATATATAAAATACCGTTGGGGTTCGAAAGATAAGAAATTTTCTATGTATAAAGGCTCTCTTGAGCGATACTTTCTTCTCAATGCCACTTTAAAATAAAACTAAGTTTTCTTCTGGGCGGAATGGTCGTCGGGTCAACGAGTGAGATTTTGGTGGAGGACGGCCACCCAGGAATCAAAGAAGTCTGCCATGTTTCAGAATTAAGAAGCTTTCAGTGCAACCACAATACATATCGGCTCTGTCTTGGCCTAGTACTTAGTGGGAAACCTCACCTGGGTACCAATATTTGGAGGTTCTTGGCACGGTTGGATCCAGAAGGTAGAGGGGCTACTAAGGGAAAGCCTCGCCATGGTCTTGTCTGTAAAAGGACTTGATCGTGGATTGTGGGTAAAGTGCACAAACTCTCGAGAGTATTACAATCTGATTGATCAACCGTGTTCACGGAAACAGAACAACATTGAGCATCTGAAAGATGGAGCCTCTGAAGGATCTTCCTATATCTTTTCTAAACAAAGTTTTGAAACCCCATGGCGTGAGTAATATCACCAATGGGTGGGATTTTGGGACATGGTGAGTAGTATCCAAGTGATTGGTTGTTTGGACACTTGGTGAGTAATATCCTCGTATGCCATTCGACCCTATTTTACTTAAGCAAATATTTATAAAGTAGGATAAAACTCTTCCTCTTTTCCTCTTACTTAGAAAAAATTGGCTTTATGCAAATGAAATCCAAAGCCTACTCAGCCTTGCATGTAGAGTTAGTCTTATTCTTTTCTTGGTATAATTTGCTAATACATTCAAAGTATTGACCCAACTTGTTGGCTGCACGTTTTATGTGCAGAATTTGGAGATCGTTGAAAGGTGCGCTAGGATCGCGGGTCTTCACTCAACCTGCCTGTGGCATTGATGGGACTCCATGTTCTATATATTTCGCTTCTGTTGTAATAATGTGAACTCTGGATTATTTGGTTCATGTAATAAAGACTTGTGTTTTACATGATATTTCATCGACTTTGAGTGCTAGCTATTGATCCAGGGACTAGCATGTTAATCAAAGGGACTTAGGATCCTTACCAATCCGAGGTCGCTACAGATGGTATCAGAGCATAAGTTGACTGTAGATCGTGACCCTAGCCTTGGAAAAGCCTTAGAAATAATATTTTGGAAGTTATTTCATAAAACTCTCATACTTCTCATCATCTATCTTTGGAGTTTCAAAATTATCAAGTCTCTTCCCTTCAATATTAGAGATGACCATTATTTACTTCAAGAAGAAACTTCTCTCAAGACTACCTTTCCAAAGAAGATGTTCTCAATGTTTCGCTTAAGTCAGGACTTGAAGACCTATATGAAAGATGTTCCAAGACGGAAGCTACGAGAATTGAAGATTTCAAAGCTAAAAGTACCGACGACACTTTGAAGGCCTTAAGTCAAGATTATTTACCGAAGACCTCAAAGACCATGAAGATCATGAAGATGCGGTGATTTGTGAGCTGTCATTCTTGTGGTTTTCCTGACAGCAACAAATAAAACTAATTTTCAATACAAAATTTGTTTATGTGGGTTGTCCATGTCCTTCTTGCTAGATTTTACTCTCCCTACCTTAAACCTTGAAGTCAGAAGAATGGAGACAAAGAGAAGAACTTGAATGAGGGCGCCAAGCTAAAATTCTACCAAGTGGAGCAAAATAAGAAAACTCACATGTTTAAGGATGCAACAAGTCCTTGAAGATAAACAACGCACAAGTGCCTCAACGATAGATGCTTATCTCCAATGTATTTCTCTCTCATAAAAATTTTGGTGGTATAAAAAAATATTTTGAGTGAACTTGGAGTGACTCGATGTTTTGTTTTGTTTGTTTGTATGGTGTGTCTATATCTTGTTCTCCCTATATTCTACTCTTCCCTATCTTAAACCCACAAAGCAAGAAGAATGGAAAAGAGCATAAAGTCAATGTGGATGCAAAGGAAGATAGACTACCATATCGATCAACACCGAATGAACCCTCGCACGATGAAGCACACATGAAACCTTCGAAGGACGACGAGAAGAAATCATCATCATGTGTTACCAATATGCCCTCATTTTGTCACCCATATGTGGAAGAAAAGACAACAACATCAAGACGTCGAAAAGCTAGAAGCTTTGAAGGAGTTCTCAATGGATAGAAGCTTACCCTGTAAAATTGTGGCATACCTAAAGGCATTCCTTTTAGGGTGGTAGCACCCCAGTGTAACCCGAACCGATTTCTTTCTAGCCTTCTCGAATCTCGAGGACGAGATTCCTTTTAAGGGTGGTAGTCTGTAATATCCCAAAATTCTCCTAATTTTGAAATATTAAAATAAATTAAATAAGTTGATTGAATTGTTTGACCTTTGTTGAAACTATTGAATGAAAAGAAGCTTTGGAGGATTCGTTTAAAATTTTCCTAAGACGCGTTATAAAGAGTGGATTAACATGATTATCCGGTTTCCTAGAAAATTCTTATACAGATCCAAGAATGTTTTGTCTTGCATTTTATTCGTGTTCATTTGATTTTTGAAATACTTGGATATTTTTCCAAATACTGATTCATTTTCACGAGAGGAAATAATGTGACATTTCCAATTATAAAAATTATGATGGAAAATATTGTAATGGTGATATTTGAAATTTTATTTCCCGTTGGGATATTTTGTAGACAGTTTCCAAATTCAAATAAAATCAATAGAGTGAAGATAACATGACTTCTTCGAAACATTGAATTGGAAATTTCCTATATAATTTTTTTTAGTTTTTAGTAATACTTAAACCTGTTTGGGAATTTTTGAAGCACTAATTTATTCCTTAAACAAAACAAAGCTAATACCGAACTTGCTCGTACATGCTCTGGCGGGAGCGATTTTGAAAAGCTAGGTTAGCTAAGCTTGTACCAATTTTATAAAAAAAATGGAGCAAATCGAAGAATGAGAATTTACCTTCACATGAAAAGCCATGACCTTACACCACTACCTGGCACGCACATGGCCCAGTTGACGCATGCACCATATCGGTCCTGCAAGTCTCCCGAGCAGTCCATCTCTGTCACATCCCAAGATTTTCCAAATCTTGTAATGTGAAAAATAAATGAATAAAATAAAACTTTGTTTATTTTCAGGGTGAGAAGAAACTTTTTGAATCCAATTGGAAACATTCAAAACCTATTTGGATCAAATAAAATCCTAAAGGGATTTAAAAATATAAATAAACAATAAAGTTAAAAATATTTGGAATTATTATTTTGGATCTTTTAATAAAAAGATTTGGTTTTCAAATGAAAAGGTAGAAATATAAATAAAGACTATTTTTATAGAGCCAAATTAAACCTTGGCCAATCTTTTGAAATAAAATGTTTTGCTCTGATTAAAAGAGTAAAGGTTTATTTAAACAAAATAATGAGGATTTATTAATATCCAATTTTATTAAAAATAAAGGTTTTTCCATTTTAATTAAACACCAAAACTTGTTAAATTATTTTAAGCAAGTTTTCCAAGTATTTTATATTTTCAAATAAAACCTACTATATTGTTTTTGATATTATTTAGCTTTCTAAAATGGAGATTTTAATAAAACAAATTCTATTTGAATTAATAACTAAGGACTATTTTATTTAATTATTAAATAGATCCTAAAATAAAAATATTATTTTGGGACTTTGGTTTATGTTGTTAAACAGAACCAAAACTCAATACAAGTTTGGAGGAGGTTTGATTGGTTTGAATGTTTGAATTGTTTGATTGAATTTCAAAACAGGAAATTCAAACAGAAAAAGGAAAAAGCAATCAGAAAGAAAAAAATATGATTTGGACTCGACCCAACCAGCCCAGCCCACTAAGCCCAACAGTCCAGTTCCTCTCACCCCGCAGAAAAACGCTTCGCACCGCGAAAGAAACCCACTAAGTCACTGACTCGTGGACCCCCTCTCCCTATCTCTCTTCCTCACTGACAAACATGCCCCACCCTCCTGTTCATCGTCTTCAAGCACGACCCCGTCGCCCTGGCCGTTTACTGCCGATGAATTCTCACTATCAATTCTCCTAAATGCCTCGCTTTAATCTCGCCGCGACCTTGCCCTCATAAGCGCCTCTCCTCCCTCTATTATTCCCCTCAAATGCCAACTCCTCATCGCCACCAGGCTGCTCGAATCACAAGCCCGAACCCCACTGTCTCCAGGGATCTCACGTTCAAATTCCGGCCACCACCGCCAGCCCCACTGCTTCCAGAGCACACGAGCTTGCTCGCCATCATCTCCTGCACCTGCCAGTGTCTTCTACTGAACGACACCGCCGTCCGCTCCAACTCCGACGAGCTCCACAGGTAGTTTCTGGCTGCGCCTCTCTTTCTCCTTCACGCACACATCATCGCCGTGACCTTGCGCGTTTAACTATGCTTCCCATTTGTCGTAGCATGCGCTGTAGCAACATCCTCGACGACGCCCGAGCATACCCGTCGCCAGGAGCAACTCCGGCGAGCCATTGTCCTCACCCCCGTGCGCCCCTGGCCTTGTGGAGACCACGTCGAGAATCAGCGCAGCCCTGCGAACCCGGTGAGCATATTCCCAGCCTCTCTCGCTTCCTTCTTCACCACCACCGCCACCATCTGACCGCGCCGCCGCCAGCCACTGTCCCTGCGCCGCCAGCCTTTGGTCAAACACGCGTGGGCCGTTGGATCCTCATCCTATGGCGTAGACAGAACGACTTAAGCGAATGGGTATGGGAGCATCTGAGCCGTGCGATTCGCATTAGATCCAACGATCCTCAGTGAGTGATCCAGACGAAACGGTATCAGCAAATAGAAAGGCGCCACGTGGCTCAGGCTTCGTTTTAAAACAGATTTGAATCTATTAGAGATTCAATTTTGTAAATTGCATAACTTTAGTTCTACACGTCCAAAATTTGCAAATTTTATATCAATGGAATCAATGGAACAAGCCCTAGCCAACCATGCAATTTGTTTAGTAAAAAGTTTCTGTTAAATTGTGTGTTTTTGTAGAAACTTGTGTATGCTTGTTTAGGTTATAAAAATTATTCAAAAATGATTTTGGGGATAAAATATTTTGCAAATAGTGTGTTTAGAACTTACTGACCATAGGAATCACTTTGTGGATTCAAAAATGTATTTGGTGAAACGAAAGAATGAATCTTGGATTTAAAACCAATTCTAGTCAAATAAAAATATGGTTTATTTATTAAAAATGGTTTTGGAAGAAAACCTTTGGGAAATGTTTTGTTTCAAACTCTCTGACCCTAAACACAAAGTTTTATGGTTTGAAAACATATTTTGTGAACCCTATAGATTAATGCCTTAGTAAAAACATTTCTACACCATATAAAATGATACCATGTTTTAAAAATGGTTTATGAAGTGAAATCTTTTGCAAATGATTTTGCCACTTTATAAAATGACCATTAGGTGTTTTCAAATGTTTATGACCCATTAGAAACCACTTCTCCAAATAAAACAACCCTTTTGCATGCTTGCATGTTTTGTTTTGTTTATTATTTTATGTGATGAAATGCTTGATTGGTAGATTGAACTTGTGCCTTGCTTGATTGAATTGTAGTGACTCGAAGAGTGTGATTGTAGCAAGGACAAGGAGTGAACTTATACTCTACCAAAAAGACAAGTGATGCTTCATACTTTTGTCCCATTACTTTCACTATGCATTAGTGATTTTTCTAAGTAAAACTTGCATGGAATTTTTGCTAAGTATAAACCATGCTATGGGAAATCCTAGTAGATGAAACCTTAGTAGAAATTTCCTAAGTTAAGATCCCTACTACTATCATGCTTAGCTTAGCTAACAGAAAACAAGGGTGGAATATATATTCACACTATGGAAAAATTTCTAAGTCTGAGGACTTGTGTTTTTGTTTAATAAAACAACTAAGTTAATGAATCACCTGGCTAAAATGGTAATTGCTTGGTGGTTTTTGGTTGAGTGGTTAAACAAGGCCCATGGCTATGGTTTACCTTATGTATCACACTTGTGGATTGCCACCCAGGAACAAAGAGATTTGAGATGTCAAATGTTGAGAAGCTTCAAGTGCAACCACTTGGCAATATGGGCTCTGCCTGGATCACATAGGTTGCTAGAACTTAGCCATTTTGACAGTTGGTGGTAGTGGGATGATAGGTTGGAACGCGTCCATTTGGTCTAAGGAAAAGCTTCTGAAAGATCTTGTCTTGGTGAAACCAAGTCTTGTGGGGAAAGTGCACCACCTCTGCAGAGTGTAAAATCTAAGTACTTAGCCATGTCCCTGGCAAAGGACAATTTGAGCATCAAGACATGGAAGCTATCAAGAATCTCATCATCCAAATTTCTAAGTTAAAAACTTGTGGTTGAACAAGTTTTAAAGGATCTTAAATCTTTGATTGTTGGATGCCTTGGAAGATTTTTGTCAAAGCAAAAACTTAGTGTTTTCAAATGATAAGGAAAAACATATTTGAGCAATGCAAGCCTCAACTCCACCTAGCCAAATGCATATAGATGATAGACTCCACTATACTACCATAGTGTCACTTGCCAATACAATTCAAATGTATTGACCCTTGTGGCTGTAACTTGTTATGTTGCAGGTTTGATTGATTTAGTGAAATGTGTTGATTAGGATTACAAAGTCTACAACCAACATGTCTGCCTGTGACACTTTGAAGATGAAGGACCCCATGCTTATAGATATTCTTCTGCAATGTATTGCAATAGCCAAATGAGCTATGTAAAACGTAATAAAATTATGTTATTCCTGGTTATAAAGTTGCATTATGACCTTTGTTTCTTGATATTACATCTTAACTGTGGATGCTAGCTATTTATCCAGGGACTAGCATTGTAAACACAGGGATCTCTACCTTATTAAAGGCTAGGAACCTTATAATCTCTCCCGTACTTTCTTTCGCTGGGTGTCCTCCACGTGTCATCTCGTTGCTACAACCAAGAGATGGAGACGAGCACGAGTTCGTTCTGAAACTGAAAAGTCCCATAAAAATCTCTAAGATTCGGTCGATTTCTTGCCTCCCCGGCCAAGCAATCCTCCCCATAAATACCCCCTCTTTCTCCCGGTTTAGTTTTTCGGAAATTGCTCGACTCCCAGCACCATACAACACGGAACATATCTCGCCGGCGTGCACCGCCGGTGAAGCTCCAAAACTCGACGATTCCGACGCCAGCAGTGGATGAACTATTGAAGTCACCGGAGCATCGCCAAGTAACCATCGCTGCTGACCATGTCGAGGATCAAAGAGGAACGACTTCCACAAGGCAAGAAAAACATCGTCCACCGCCTTCCTAGGCCGGAGCCTCGCCACCGTGCACTCCCGACTCGCCGCTGCCGTCTTCATTATCGTCACCTGTCGACCACGTCCGCGTCCGCCTCGTCGTCTTCCTATCACAGGCGTGTTCTACCACTGGTGGTACGTCGTCGCTTCCCTCACACATTATTTTTCTTAAATTGGAACTTTTAGTGTTAACAGCATGCGTTGAAGTCCCACGTTTTATTCTTTTCTTTTGTGCACGCATGTGGTGTAGGTTTAGGTTCAGATGAATCGCATGTAAAAAAATTAGATCGATTGCATCACGTTAGTCTATATGGTTCAACTTTAAAATTCCTTATCTTTTAATCTATGGGTTGAGTTTAACGATTCTTGTTGCATTAGATTTGCAATATAATTCAGTATCCAATGGTTATAGAATTTATAATTCAAATTTTCAAATCTATCACGTTAAATATTTGATTTTCAATCTTATCTGTTTGATCCATCGTGTACAGTGTATATTAGATCGTCGCTAGATTTAGATCTCATAGTCACCATTAGCCTTTTAATCGAATCGGCATTGACAAATACCACAATGCCATGTGTTTGAGATGAAGCATAAGCTATGCCAATTATTAGAAGCTGAAGCCTCGCCGAATTCAAAGCTGAGCTAACTGGAGTCGGACTCGGAGCCGGAGAAAACAGTCAAGATTCAGATTCGATGACAACAATCGTCCTCATTAGTCTACTCGTTACTTCGAACCATTAACCTTATAAAAATCATATCTTTTGATCCACACTTCTGAATAAGTTGATTCTTTTTGCGTCAGATTCGTAATTAAAATATCTATTCATTAGACATATAAATTTTTATATTTAAAATATATTGTATCTCTTTTAATTTAAATTCGAGTTTAAACCTTCTTTTGACTATAACTTGATATACCTAATTTCTTTTCGGGTGTTCCCTTTTGAAAATTGATCTTTGTGATATTCTCTAACCATTAGACCATACAATACTACTGCTACAAAAAATAAATAAATAACAATATTTATATGTTTTTCTATTTGTTTACGTGTTATATTTTTTATTGGCTCTTTATTTGCAATGTTGTTTATTAGCGTTATTTTTCTTACACATTAGATTTATTCGGAGTGCGAGTGAAAGTTCATAAAGAAATGTACTATCGTCAATTATACTAAGGCAAGTTACACCACTTGTTCATATATTTGTCCCAGTTTTCTCCATGCATGTTTTGATCTATAAATTCTGTAGAGTGAATGTGTAGGATGTTCTAGTAGAATTTTTCTTAGTATTATTTTGCAAGTGCGATGATTTTGTAGTATGCCATGAGTAGCTCTATACTTAGGATTTTTCCTCTCCTAATAGGTTACCCCTGTTTTTGCTAAGTACTTGCTATGCTATGTATATATAAACTACCGTTGGGGGTTCGAAAGATAAGAAATTTTCTAAGTATAAAGGCTCTCTTGAGCGATATTTTCTTCTCAATGCCACTTTGAAATAAAACTAAGTTTTCTTCTGGGCGAAACGGTTGTCGGCTCAACGAGTGAGATTTTGGTGGAGGACGGCCGCCCGGGAATCAAAGAAGTCTTGCATGTTTCAGAATTCAGAAGCTTCCAGTGCAACCACAATACATATGGACTCTGTCTTGGCCTAGTACTTAGTGGAAAACCTCATCTGGGTACCAACATTTGGAGGTTCTTGGCACGGTTGGATCCAGAAGGTAGAGGGGCTACTAAGGGAAAGCCTTGCCATGGTCTTGTCTATAAAAGGACTTGATCGTGGATTATGGGTAAAGTGCACAAACTCTCGGGAGTTTTCACGGAAACAGAACAACATTGAGCATCTGAAAGATGGAGCCTCTGAAGGATCTTCCTATCTCTTTTCTAAACAAAGTTTTCAAACCCCATGGCGTGAGTAATATCGCCAATGGGTCGGATTTTGGGACTTGGTGAGTAGTATCCAAGTGATTGGTTGTTTGGACACTTGGTGAGTAATATCCTCGTATGCCATTCGACCCTATTTTACTTAAGCAAATGTTTACAAAGTAGGATAAAACTCTTCCTCTTTTCCTCTTACTTAGAGAAAATTGGCTTTATGCAAATGAAATCCAAAGCCTACTCAGCCTTGCATGTAGAGTTAGTCTTATTCTTTTCTTGGTGTAATTTGCCAATACATTCAAAGTATTGACCCAACTTGTTGGAAGCACGTTTTATGTGCAGAATTTGGAGATCGTTGAAAGGTGCGCTAGGATCGCGGGTCTTCACTCAACCTGCCTGTGGCATTGATGGGACTCCAAGTTCTATATATTTCGCTTCTGTAATAATGTAAACTCTGGATTATTCGGTTCATGTAATAAAGACTTGTGTTTTACATGATATTTCATCGACTGTGAGTGCTAGCTATTGATCCAGGGACTAGCATGTTAATCACAGGGACTTAGGATCCTTACCAATCCGAGGTCGCTACACCCCTGTGGTTATCCCAATTGCTGTCACTTTGGGGCCTCGGGTTCCGGACAATGATATGTGTACAAAACTTCTAGGTAAGATCACAAACAATAATATCATCATGAATCAATAACATGTTCAGATCTAAGATCGTGGCACTCGGGTCCTAGTGACAAGAATTAAGGATGACAAGTTGCAACAATGTCAAAAGCACTAACAATAGATACTAGGCACCATGCTCTAACAATCTTATGCAATTACATGAGTGATCTCATCCAATCCCTACCATCCCCATAACCTACTGTGGGGATTACTCACACATGGATGGGGGAATCATGGATGGTTGATGGAGAGGCATCAGCGATGATGATGGCGATGATCTCCTCCAATACCACATCCCGGACAGGTGCCAAAATGGAGTTTCTGGTTCCGAATCGTGGTTTTTGGTGCTGGCGGCGCAGCGAAACTCTATCTGGAAAAACGTCGAACCCCCTGTGTTTTTGGGTCATAGGGTATATGTAGGCAAAAGGAGAGGTCAAGTCAGAGTCCGGGGTGGCCACACCATGACCATGCGCGGCCAGGCCTGGACTGTGCCTGGGGGTGGTGTGAGCCCGTCGGGCCTTTTCTCTGTCTCCGCTTCTGGCTCCGTCAGTCTTCTGGAAAAATAGGATTTTTGGCATATTTTCTGGGATTTTTCCTGAAAGTTGATTTTCTGCACAAATATGAGATACTAGAGCAATTCTGTTGAAAACAGCGTTAGTCCATTTTAGTTATATCCAAATCACACAAATTAGAGGAGAAAAAATAGCAAAAGTGTTCAGGAAAGTATATACGTTTTGGATGTATCAAGAACGCCTAGCGTCTCCAACCTTCGCAAATTCTGATACTATATGAGAACATGTATTCTATCATATTGCAACCAAACATTGTTTAAGATATCACAATATCTTTCATGCATTATGGTTTCTCAAACAATTCTTTCAGCTCCTAGATAACCTTGATACTGAAACAACTTTTCAATATCAAAGATCGAGGCAAGCATGATACTTGGATATTAACGTTGGAACTGTTTTTCTTGATTCAACACTATTTATTGAATTTCACGGAGTAAGTGAGGTTTTGCTGAAGTTTGCAATAGTACTTTAAACTTTAGATTGACACTCATAAAACAATATGACACTAGTTTGTAAAGTAAAAAATCCAGAATCTTATAGTTATATTATCTCAATCATAGATAAAAACAAGGTAGTAAACGGATCACAGTAACTACAACGAACTATGCACACTTCGATTTAGTTTATGATAAATTGAGTTCAATTTTAATCATATTACTTTTTGAACTCCCACTCAAAAATGACATCCTTCTAGTCATTTTTAGTGATTACACGAACCAAATTCACTATGCCACGACCGATCATCACGAGTGGTGGCACAGATCCAATGGCGAGCATCGTATGGGAACCATATCATCCATATGACTCGTGCTTTACCTTTCGGCTTATGTTCCGAGGCCACGTCTGTACATGGTAGGCTTGCAAAGTAAGTGTAACATCCCAAATTTCATGAAATGCAAAATCATGTATTGCATTCATATCATCATAGCATGTTTATCTTGCACAAATTTTTTCAAACCAAAACCCTAATTGAAACCATATTTAAAACCCCTCTTTATATATTATTTATGGGGCATGGTTTAATTTTTTTATTTTCAAAGACCCAAGTGTGTTTTAGTGGTCAGATGTGTTTTTCACACTTTTGAATGCTAGGATCACCCTACAAAAGTTTGGCGAAGGTTTGAATTCAAACAAATTTGAATTAGGGTTTCAAAACCATTTCTAAAAATCAAAACAAAAAAGAAAAAAGGCAAAGAAAAAATAAAAACCAGCGCTGCCTATCTATCCCAGACCCACTTTCGGCCCAGCAAGCCCACCCAGGCCACCCTCCCCCTCTCTCTTTTCTCACTTGCGCGCACCCACTCCCTCACTGCTAGTGGCCCCTTCGCCACGTTAGACTCGTCTTCAATCCCGCGCCGTTGACCACGCCGTCGCCGCCCGTTTCTTCCCCTTCACTGCCGCAAATCAATTCAATTAAATTGCTTTGATTCACCGCGTGATTGCCGCCCTTGCTCTGGCTACTTAAGCACCACCTCACCGCGGCCATTTCCCCTCAAACCCCATCACCCAATCGCCCTAGGCTGCCAGTATTCGAGCTTGCACCTCCACAGTACCAGACGACTCCGGCGATCAATTCTGGTGAGGTCCGTCCACCCCTCTTCCTCTGGTTGCTGCTATCTTGCTCACCATCCTCTTGCGCGTCTAACCATTCCCCTGGTTTGTCCTATATCGCCCTAGGTCGTCGTCCCCGTCAACCTCCACAAACACCCGAGGCGCCAATCAACTCCGGCAAGGAATTCTGGTAAGGACTGCACGCCCCTTGCCCTCTGGTTCAAACCATTGTGTGCGCCGTGACTTTGTGCACGTCCTGATGCCCTTTGTCTGCCTTCTGGTGACCTAGGTCGTCGCCACTGTCTCCGTTCGCAAGCGCCCGACGCCAGAACCAACTCCGACGAGCTCCCATGGCTGCAATATTACGCCCCTGTCCAAGCCACGACCACCTTGAGCTTCCTCGCATCCACGCGACGCTGGTAAGCATAGACACCACCCCCAACCCCCTATAGAGTCGTTAGTGCACCGCAAGTAGTGCCATCGCCGCCGCAGTAGCCATCAGCGCCGCTCGCATTTGGTCGTTTGATCCAGAGCCGCTGGATCTAGATCGTGCGCCGTAGATTAGATCACTTAGTGAACCGGTATGTTTAGATCTGGCACGTTGGATCTGACTTGATCTAACGGTGCGGAAGCATGATCCCGTGAAGCGGTACGGGCCAATAGGAACACGCCGCGTGTCACTTGGAGGGAATATGCCCGAGAGGTAATAATAAAGTGGTTATTATTGTATTCCTTATATACGATAAATGTTTATTTTGCATGCTACAATTGTATTAATACGGAAACGTTAATACATGTGTGTTTAATAAAAAAAGGAAGTTCCTAGTTATGCCTCTCTTATAAACTAGCTCGGTTTTTAACAATATGATCAAAGGTTTCCTGATCATGGACATTGGATGTTGTTAATAACGAAGTCACAACATTATTGGAATGATGTGGTGAACATTCATCCGAAGTATAGCATTACGATAAAGGTCATTATGTTTATATTGCTATAACATCATATGTAGTAATCTTAGTCCTTAGACCATGAGATCATGTCAATCACTAACACCGGAAGAGTATCTTGATAACATCAAACGTCACACCGTAACAGGGTTACTATAAAGATGGGTTCAGTGCTACAAAGGTGTTATGTTCAGGCTCATGGATCAAGAGTGGAATTTTACCATCCCGATGACGGAGAGATATACTCTGGGTCCTCTTGGTGATATCACATTAGTTAGCTTGCAAGCAAGTGATTTGATCACTAGAATGATATGTCACTAGAACGAGAAAAGAGTACATGTCGGTAACGAGATCAAACTAGGTATGGAGATACCAATGATCGAATCTCGTACATGTAATATATCGTGAGACAAAGGGATTGAGTTACATGCGTATAAGGTTCACACGATCACAGAAGTCATCGTTGAATATGTGGGAGTCAGTACGGATCTCCAGGCCCCGCTGCTGATTATTGATCGGAGAGGGGTCTCCATCATGTCTACATTATTCGCGAACCATAGGGTGACACACTTAAGTGATAACGACACCATTTGGAGCAAATAATATGCTAGAGAAAGAAAAAGGAAAGCGCAGGAATTTATTTCACTATGCATTGAAACTGTTTCGGTTGAAATTGCTGAAACTGGTTCTGCATGTGAAATTGAATACTAGCAAGGGGTTTTATGTGAATGTTTGTTAATTAAAGTAATTAACAAAATTCTGAATAAATAAATAAAAGAGTTTTATTTAATGAGAGATTACATTAAATTTGGTGGAAATTTAATGGAGGTGAGTGGAATTTTGAGTGGGTGGCTATTTATGTGAGTGGGACCTCCACCCACATGAATGTGGAACAAGTGGGGGCACCTCCATGGCTGCCACGGCATGGGAGGGGGCTGCTCCCCCTCTCCCTATAAAAGGCACCCCACTCCCTCCTCTCATCACACACCTCCTCGCAAAGGATCTCTCCCCCCTTTAGAATTTCCCCATGGTCTCGGATCAGCGAGATACATGTTCCCGATGGCTTTTTCTGGAAGGATTTGTTGCTTCCGCTGCTTTGCTGGAGCGAGGGCGCGGAGGTTTTCGGGGTACCCGGACGTGTGTGCGATCACGGATGCACCACTGCTTTCCGGTGCTAGACGTGATGGTGCTAGACCGGCTGGACTAGATGGACTTCATCACGATCTTGAGATCGGCATGCGTTCGACTACATCATCCACAACTACAACCTCGTTAATGCTATTCGGTGTTCGAGGGTATGTATTCTATGGATGTATATCCACCCGTTGCTTGTATCTAGTAGATAGATCTTGGTACTTAGTTCCCATCGTAGGAATTTTTTTGTTTTCTATGCTGCGAACCCTTCAGTGGTATCAGAGCCGGTTCTATGCGTAGATGCTTTGCACGGGTAGTACACATATGAGTATGTGGGCGATGATGATCATTTTATTGCTTCTTAGTTGTACTTTGGATATTTGTGGCATAGTTGGATGAAGCGGCCCGGACAAACTTTACATGTCCTCGCACATGAGACCTGTTCCACGCTTGACATGCAACTAGTTTTGCATAAGTGGATAGCGGGTGTCTGTCTCTCCTACTATAGTCAATATCTAATTTGCAACGAGTTTGTCAACAATTTATTGATCCTTATTGTGGTTCATGTTCGTAGGTAAGAACGATTCTATCTTCGAAAGCCCCTAACGGTTCATGTTCGTAGGTAAAAACTTGCAATGGATAAATTAGAGGCGTCTAGTTTAGATTGTTGCTGGGATAGTGTCATGATATGGTGATGTTGTAAGTATAATTATAAGTCTATACTCTTACAACACACATAACGTGTAAGTTCCATAGACCTTGGCCTTATACATTGAGCTATGATAGTGATCATACCATGAAGCACATGATGGATATCGAGTGCAAGAACCATATCATTCCACTTATAAACATGTGATGTTTGATTGCATTTTATATTCCTTGTTTGACGTTTTATTAGCATAATAAGATGGTCCCTCATTTATATATCAATATAAAAATGTGTTCTTCCTTAAGTATGCACCGATTATGTTTTGTTGCTCCATGACATCACGTGATGATCGGGTGTTCTTGGATCCATGATCATATTTCGGGTGTAAGACAGTTAGACACGCGAATACTAAGGTTCTTACTTGGCGAGCCTAGCATGTACATACATGGCCTCGGAACTTGGACCAAAAGGTTAAGCATGAGTCATATGAAAGATATGATGCCCATTTGATGCTCGCCTTTGAAACTACACCGACTCACGTGATGATCGGACTTGGTGTAGTGGATTTGGTACATGTAATCACCAAAAAGACACGAGGGATGTATTTTTTGAGTGGGAGTTCATTTCTAATTTGGATTAGTAGAGATCAATTTATCATAAATTAAATCAAAGTGAATTTGCATAATTTTTTGTAGTCATTGGCATTCGTTGACCACCTTATGCATAGTTGTAATTGAGATAATAGAACTATAGAATTCTGGATATTTAGTTTACGAAATGGTATCGTATTGTGTTTAGTGTCAATCTAAAGTTTAAAGTCCTATTGCAAACTTTCAGCAAACTCTGTTTACTCTGTGAAGTTTAATAATTAGTATTAAATCGAGAGTAACAATTCCAGTGTTAGTATCTTAAGTATCATGTTTGCCTCCATGATTCTTGATTGTTTTAGTATCAAGTTTATCTAGGAGCTGAAAGAATTGTTTCAGAAACCATCATGTGTGGCAGATATAACGATATAGAAAACAATGTTTTCGTTGCAATATGATAGAGTATAATATATATTCTCATATTGGATGAGAATTTGCGAAGGTTGGAGATGCTAGACATCCTAATCATCCAAAAAGGTTTTGGAAAGTAATGTTATACTCACGATTCGCCTTTCTAAGCTACATTAGCTTGATCATGAAAGTTGTCATGATAAGGGTGAATAGAAGATGTATGTAAAGTGTTTACTACACTAAAAGATTACTAAAGAATGGATTTTGAAAGAATGCCGATCATTTGATGATGGTGATCTACTTCAAAGTGCAAGTCCAAAGGTATTATTAGTTGAAAATAAACGCTTTGGAATGTGTGTCATGTATATGGAGCCACTGTTGATGTTGATAGATTCTTTTAAAAAGGAAAAGGAAATGCTGAAAGAGAATCTATAAAATATATTTGGCAGAAAAGAAAAGACTGGAAATATCCAGTTTAGGTATATAGATGATATACATGTTATGGTTGTATTCTTTGCTTCTTAAACAATGTGGTTCTTGGGTATTGGATACCGAATTGGTTGGTATGAAATTTCATATAGAACGACACAATTCATGAACCACACAGGCCTAAGTAACTGGCAAGAGAATATGTGATGATGTTCGTCGAAAACAAACAGACCGTTGTTTGTATTTCTCGTTGACATCAAAGCTTGCCTTCAAGATTTTTTTAATAATAGTTATTTAAATAATGTATTATGAGAACAAAGATTGTTCAAATAATTACCGTAATCCATATAAGATGGATGATTTACAAATCTAGTTGGAGAAATTACATCCATAAAACTAATGCTAAAATGTTGCAAAACAAATGATTGGAAGATCACTTACGAAGTGACATCGCCATTCAAATTATATTGGAAAGAAAACATAAAGAAACTCCATTTTCATGGATTTTTGGAGTCATTGATTTGATCAAGTGACGCTTGTTAGACTTTCCTCGGGATAATTAAAACTTTGTTCAAAGGCCAAAGAAGAACGAACAACTAAAATATTGGAATTTATACATATCGATGTATGTAGTCCATTATGTGTAGTCGTAAGTGATGGATTTCAACTTCATATGCTTTCTCCAGAAATTTGAGTGAATATTCACTTAATGAGAAAGAAGTATGAAATATTTGAAAACATTCAAAGACTTTCAAGATGAAGTGGAAAATCATTGTAACAAAAAAATAAATGATTTATGATTTTATCATAAAGGGATTTCTTTGAGTTACAAGTGTAGTAAGAAAATAAATGATTTATGATTTCATCATAAAGGGATTTATTTGAGTTGCAAGTTTAGAAAATCACCTAGATTTACATCTCTCGAAACACCATAGGAATATGGAGTGTTTGAGATTTGTAATGAAACCTTGTTTGACATGGTTGGATCAAAGGTGTTATTTATAAAACTGCCATTATGTTTTAAAAGATTAAAATCTTTAGAGATTACAGCTTTTACACTGAGAAAAGCTCCATCTTGATCCGTTGAAATGACACCATGTAAGTTATGGTTTGGGGTAAAACCCAAGTTGTCCTTTCTTAAATTTTGGTACACTAATCATAAGTCAGATGTTTACAACCAAAGTCGGAGGAGAATGTCTTTGTAGATTAAATAACCATTGGGTATTCCTCCATAACATCAAGGACAAAAGGGATTTTTGCTTGAAACGTGAAGTTTCTTGAAAAAGGAATTTTTCACAAAAAGATAAGTGGGAGGACAATAGAACTTTGATAAGGTTGACGAACCTTAGCTATATGTGCTGAGTTGCGCAGCGCCGGAAAACATTCCGGAGGCATCCACAATGCTCATGGCTCATGTGCCTCAAAGTTTGCGGTCACGGAGGTCTAAGTTCCTATTGAACCAAGTAGGTCGGATAAACAATCAAATGCTAGGATTTGAGAATATATCATTGTTGTTTGACAATGATGAACCGACTACGTGCAAAGAAGCGATGATGGCCCCTGACTCCGTCAAATGGCTTGAAGCCATACAATCCATGATAGTTCCATAAACAAGAAATCAAGTTTTTAAACTTGGAAGACCCTCCGGAAAGGTGTAAAAACCTATCGGTTGTATTTGGATTTATAAAGAAACAGACATGGATGTTTCACATCTATGAAATAGTCGACATGTCGTAAAGTATTTTATGACAATATTCAAGGAGTTGACTATGACAAGATTTGATCTTTCATAGCGATATTTAGTCTGGACGGATTAAAGTAGCAACCACTACATATAATTTGGTATATGGTAGATGAATAAACAAAACAAAGTTCTTCTAATAGAATGGTTACCTAGGACGTGTGCATGACACGGTCCAAAGGGATTTGTTAATTCAAAGGATGCTAAAAAGGCATGTAAACTTTAATGGTTGAAGTAAGCATCGCGGAGTTGGAATCTTCACCGTCATGAAAAGGAGTTTTCATCAGGAGACGATGAAGATGCTTGCATTTGCAAGAAATTAAGTGGGGGCGCTAAGACATATTTCTAATACATTATGTGGAGGACATCTTGTTGATTGGAAATGATGTATCTTTTATTGACAAAGATTAAGAATTTCATTTCGATGAAAGACTTAGGCAAAACCCAAATATTTAGCATGAATGTCTATAGTGGATAGACTGTGACGCTAATATGGTTGTGCCAAACGTACATATATGAGATATTGAAGGAGTTCAATATAGAAAAGATAAGAAATGGGTCTTGTCGCATGGAAAATAATTGAATCAAGATTCCAGTGTATTGACACTTGATAAGTGAAACAAGATTCGAGTGCTTTGACACTTGATGAGTAAAATCACAAGAATGTTTTGATCAATCATACCATGATATGTACACATCTAGATATGTCCTATGATCTAAGTGTCATGACCATATACCAGAATGAATCATAAAATGATCATTGGATGATAGTGAGGATATTCTTATGATCTTTTGGAAGAACTAAGAATATATTTGTGTAGAGGTGACAAACAATTACAAATAGTTCATTGTAAAGAATTACATTGATACTAGTTTTGTCACAAGATACAAATTAAGTTTATATCAATTTAAACTATGGGTGGCACAATGAAATGGAAAGGAGTTTCCATGACGGATTTGGATGAATTCCAAAGTTAAGACATTGTGACGGATACTACAACATAAGGTAAGTATATGACTGCTATAGTTGCAGCAAAGGAGGGCATTTGTGTCAAGTAGTTTGTTATGAAACTAAGGTGTGGTTCGCAATGGGCTAACACTAAAGATATATAGTACGACAATAGTATCGACATGATTTAACCCCAAGGAACTAAAGGTCTCACCAAAAGACCAAATTTATACATTGCCATCTCATTGGAGAATGAGTGATGCGTGAAGACGCAAAGAAATGCAAATACACACGGACCTGAAAGCGTTAGATCCGTAGATTATGTTAACCACTTGCAATCGCATATATGGAACACCAAAAAGTCATAGGTGTTCAATACGCAAAGTTTTCTAACTAGATTATTGTTTATAGTAGAAGTGGGAGACTGAAGGGAATATGCCCGAGAGGCAATAATAAAATGGTTATTATCGTATTCCTTATTTGTGATAAATGTTTATTTTGCATGCTTTAATTGTATTAATATGGAAACGTTAATACATGTGTGTTTAATAAATAAAAAGGAAGTTCTTAATTATGCCTCTCTTATAAACTAGCTCGTTGATTAACAAGATGATCAAAGGTATCGCCATCATGGACATTGGATGTTGTTAATAACGAGGTCACAACATTAGTGGAATGATGTGGTGAACATTCATACGAAGTATAGAATTACGATCAAGGTCATTGTGTTTATATTGCTATAACATCATATGAAGTAATCTTAGTCCTTAGACCATTAGATCATGTCAATCACTAACACCGGAAGAGTATCTTGATAACATCAAACGTCACACCATAACATGGTGACTATAAAGATGGGTTCAGTGCTACAAAGGTGTTATGTTCAGGCTCATGGATCAAGAGTGGAATTTGTCCATCCTGATGATGGAGAGATATACTTTGGGCCCTCTCGGTGATATCACATTAGTTAGCTTGCAAGCAACTCATTTGATCACTAGAATGTTATATCACGGGAACAAGAAAAGAGTACATGTCGGTAACGAGATCAAACTAGGTATGGAGATGCATATGATCGAATCTCGGACATGTAATATATCGCGAGACAAAGGGATTGAGTTACATGCGTATAAGGTTCACACAATCACATAAATCATCGTTTAATATGTGGGAGTCAGTACGGATCTCCAGGTCCCGCTGCTGATTATTGATCGGAGAGGGGTCTCGATCATGTCTACATTATTCTCGAACCGTAGGGTGACATACTTAAGGGATACCGACACCATTTGGAGCAAATAATATGCCAGAGAAAGAAAAAGGGAAGCGCAGGAATTTATTTCACTACACATCGAAACTGTTTCAGTTGAAATTGCTGAAACTGGTTCCGCATATGAAATTGAATACTAGCAAGGGGTTTTATGTGAATGTTTGTTAATTAAAGTAATTAAATTTTTTTGAATAAATAAATAAAAGAGTTTTATTTAATGATAGATTACATTAAATTTGGTGGAAATTTAATGGAGGTGAGTGGAATTTTGAGTGGGTGGCTATTTATGTGAGTGGGAGCTCCACCCACATGAATGTGGAAGAGGTGGGGGCACCTCCATGGCTGCCACGGCATGGGAGGGGACTTCTCCCCCTCTCCCTATAAAAGGCACCCAACTCCCTCCTCTCATCACATACCTCCTCGCGAAGGATCTCTCTCCCCCTTTAGAATTTCCCCATGGTCTCGGATCAGCGAGATACATGTTCTCGGTGGCTTTTTCTAGAATTTGATGCGTCCGCTGCTTTGCTGTCGCGAGGGCACGGAGGTTGTCAGGGTACTCGAACGTGTGTGCAATCACGGATGCACCGCTGCATTGCGGTGCTGGACGTGATGGTGCTGGACCGGCTGGACCAGATGGACTTCATCACGATCTTGAGATCGGCAAGCGTTCGACTACATCATCCACGAGTACAACCTCGTTAACGCTATTCGGTCTTCGAGGGTATGTATTCTATGGATGTATATCCACCCGTTGCTTGTATCTAGTAGATATATCTTGATACTTAGTTCCCATCGTAGAAATTTTTTTGTTTTCTATGCTGCGAACCCTTCAGCTCCGTTTTAAAATCTGATTTTGAATCTATTAGGTATTCAAACTTGTAAAATTCATATCTTTTGATCAGTTTGTCCCAAAAATGCAAATAATATATCAATGGATTCAGAAAATTAAGCCCTACACACGTATGGCCTTGAGTTGATCATTTGCCTCTGGAAAAATAGGATTATTGGTATAAGAATTTGTAGGCCTATTTTGCATATAAATATTATTTGGAAAATGATTTTAAAGTAAATTTGAGTTTATTTAGACTTTAGAAAGTTTGCTTTGTGTTCAGTACTGTTTAATTTGACTTATTTAGTGTAGAAAAATCATTTCATTGAATTTGCATGCATTCATATGTATTTTTGTTTGAATATTGAAATGTGAATTTGGTGTTTTGATTTTATGTGTAGATTTTGGTTATTGTGATTGTGAGGATTGTTCCTACTCCCCCAAATATCAAGGAAAGTGATGCTTCATATTTTTTCCTACTATTTTGTCTATGCATTAGTGATATTTTGAGTAGTATTTTCATTGGAAATTTTCTAAGTATATACTATGCTATGACTTGGGAAATCCTAGTAGTTGTTGTCTTAGTAGATTTTTCCCTAACTTAAGAAACTTGCTACTAGTATGATTAGCCTAGCTAGTAGAGAACAAGGGTGGTTTATTCATGCTATGAAATATTGTTAAGTATATGACTTGTGTTTTTGATTAATAAAACAACTATGTGAATGAATCACTTGGGTGGAATGGAAATATTGGTTTATGTTGAGTGGTTACACAAGGCCCATGTCTATGGTTTACCTTGTGTATCATACTTGTGGATGGCAGCCCAGGAACAAAGGGATTTGAGATGTTTAGTGTTGAGAAGCTTCTAGTGCAACCACATGGCATATGAGCTCTGCCTTGGCCAACTAGGTTGCAAGAACTTAGCCAGATGGACAGTTGGGTGGTAGGGTTGATAGGGTGGAACGCGTCCATGGTGGTCTAAGGGAATGCTTCTGAAAAGTCTCATCTCGATGCATGTCGAGTCTTGTGGGGAAAGTGCACCACTTCTCGAGAGGGTAAAACCTAAGTACTTAGCCGTGTCCCTGGCAACAGACAATTTGAGCATCAAAGACATTGAAGCAATCAAGAATCTCCTCATCCCAATTTCTCTAAGTTAAAACTTGTGGTTGAACAAGGGTAAAGGTTCACCAATGTCTATTGGTGGTTCCTTGGGTGATTTTGACAAACAAAAACTTAGAGTTTTCAACTAATAAAAAAAACCTTATTTTGAGCAAAGCTAGCCTAACTACACTTAGCCAAATTCATATAGATGATAGATACTACTTTTCTACTATGGTATCACTTGCCAATACAATTCCAAATGTATTGACCCACTGTGCCTGTAACTTATGATGTCATAGGTTACTTTGATGGAGACTAGGGTTGTGAGTCTACACTCAACATGTTTGCCTGTGGCACATGAAGATGAAGACTTCTAGTTATTTACTTTATGTTATGAACTCTTTGTATTAGCCTTTGGCTATTGAGTTGTAAAGACTTTGTTATTTATGGAATGACGATGTAATAATGACCTTTGTATCTGTGTGCTTCATCTTAAACTGTGGATGCTAGCATTTGATCCAGGGACTAGGATTGCAATCACATGGACCTTTACCTTAAAAGGTGGGGTCTTACAAATGGTATCAAAGCACTGTGTTGCCTGTAGGATTATGAACCTAAGATGGATTAGACTAAGGAAACCACTAGGAAAAAATGCAACTCTTTGCAAAATTCAATACTTGTGTTTTTCTTCTCGTAAGCCTCTCCTAATCTTCTTTCTCATCTCTATTTGTAGATGGCCGCCATCAACGAAGCCGTCCAAAAGGGACCACTCATGACTATGACCTTAGAATGTGAGACGGAGTTTCCCAAGGCACTCAAAAACATCATGGTTAGCTTGGGAATACACGGTGAAGCCGTGTACAAGGGATTTCCTGTGATGGATGAAGGAGAAGAATATTGGTGGGTACAACTCCACTTTTACAAAAACAAGGGAGACAACCACAAAGAGTCTGGATTCTGCATGGTCACCAACTCAGAAATGTATATGTCATTCTTTGACTCTGCAAGAAATGCAGCTTGGAATGCTATCAAGGAGCTTGGTGAAAGACTCAAGTGTAGAATGCTCAACACTCAAAATGACCTTAGAGAGGAGAATAAGTATACCAAAGACTTAGAGACTGCCATAAAACGTCTAAGGGAAGATGTCATATATCATAGACTTAGCATATGAGTGAGAATTGTGACGTGCTCTGGTAGTTGGACCACCACACTTGTCGATTTTTCGCGTTAATAATTTGATCATACCAACCTCTGTGGTATGGCAAGTTTTTGCCTAAGTTAGTGCTTGTGATAGATTATTGTATGCCATGACTTGTGTGTTTTATGGTTGAATGTATGCTTTTGGCTTTTGTTTCACTATCTTATGATTTTCTCTTTACTTGTGTTGTTTCTAATTTTTCTCTATCCTATGCAATAGATGCCTAGCTTTGTTGTCAGCACGGCCGAGGAGTTCAAGGGAACTCGTTTTGGTTCTCGTCCTGTGGATCTCACTAGTGTGCTCAATCTCCCACTCCCTAGTAAGAAGGGACTTCAGCTTACGAAGTTCGAGTGGAAGGATCTATGGGGATTTAGAGTCTCGCAGCCTGGACGCCAGACGAAGCCACCCACCGAGGAGATTACCTTCAAGTTGATGCATGATGACAAAGAGAAGGGACTCGACATTGTCATGCAGGATCTACTTGGAAGCCTTTGTGGACGTCACTCCACCGAGCTCAGGGTCCTCTACTTCCACCCATTTGGGAGACGTGACGAGCAAGGAGAGGATTTAGGGTATGAAGATGCCACTAGATAGACTATCGAGCTAGTGCGTCTATATCTTCAGGACCTAGAGAGCCTCGTTAGAAACGTCAACACTGATAGGACCAACATCATGATTAGCAATGACGAGCTACAAGTTCAGTTGAGGGAGAAGGACAAGGCCTTCATGGAGCAGGATGAGATCATCAAGGAGATGGAAGCTAGGTTCGAGATCCAAAACAGGAGGTTTAAGAATCAAGAGAAGAGAGTGCGATATAGGAACAAGAAGATCAAGGATATGAGGGTCGAGATAAAGCTCAAGGACCTTGAGCTAGAGACTCAGTAGGGAGTGATAGAGAGGCTGCACTCGCAGAAGAGAGCCCTTCATGCGAAGATCGATGCCTTGACCACCAACGTGGAGGAGTACAAGATATCCATGGAGACAGCAGGACTTACTCTAGTGGACGAGGAGGTCTACATGGAGGAGTAGTGTTGACTACTCGGCTATCTATTTATCAATCACCCTTTTATTTATTGAGTCGCAATGATCATCCAACATGTGGATGGCTTTGCTAGTGTGTTTAATTTTCCAAAACTTGTTATTCATGTTGTTTAAACTCTAAGTTTATCTTGTGCTTGGTTATTTGTCATTGTTGTTATGTGATGTATTGTGCATGTTAATATCTATGGGTTATATCTCATTACTTATCCTTATTGAAACCACAGATGCCTCCCCATCGTGCCAATCCCAACCAAAACAACAATAACAACAATGGCAATGAGATGCAGCAGCTGATGACAGCTCAAAGTTAGTTGATGCAGATGATGACCCAATTCATGGCAAATCAGAATCAAAACAACAACAACAACAACAACAACAACAATCAAAACAACCCACAAGCCTTTGATATGCTTACAAGGTTTTTGAGGTTGAGGCCTGAAAAGTTCTCAGGAACCACTGATCCTAGGGTAGCCAATGACTGGCTACGTTCTGTGAACAAGGACTTGGTCACCGTGGGCTGCATTGATGAGGAAAAGGTCAGATTTGTAGCACATATGATTGAAGGACCAGCAACCACATGCTGGGACAACTTCCAAATCACTACTCCCATTGAGGAAGTGACTTGGGCAATGTTTGAGGATGGATTCCGCACTGCTCATATCTCATCAGGAGTGATGAGTTTGAATAAGAAAGAGTCACCGCAGTGTGGAAGAATATATTGAGGTGTTCAACAATCTGGCATGCTATGCACCAGATGATGTTGATACTGATGCTAAGAGGAAGGAAAAATTCCTTGAAGGGATGAATGATTATATGTGCATGTAGCCATCTGTTGCATATGCCCCAACTTATCAATCACTATGTGACAAAGCCACCATCTTGGAAAACAAGATGAAGCAGGTTGAGAATAGGAAGAGGAAGCATCACTTTGATAAGCATAGTTTTGGATCGTCACACAAGCGTTCCCATGGTGATGATAGTGGAGGTTCTGGATCCCACAAACATGGGAAGTATAACAATCACCACAACAATAACCGTCACAATGACAACAAGCACCACCGTAGTAATGACAATGATAGATATAAGAACCAAAAGAGTGGACATAAGAGCCATCACAGTGGTAGTGGCAATGGAAGTCAGACTGCTAAGAGATACATCAGTCAGGTTGAGTGCTTAAAGTGCAAGAAAACTGGGCACTATGCAAATGAATGCCCAGAAAAGAAGGCTGATGGAGCCAACAAGCCAAACCCATTTCAGAAGGGTCAAGTGAACGACATCAATGTGGAGGAAATCTACGAGGAATCTGATGTTGTGGCTGGTAAGTTCAAGCTCAATTCTTTTCCATCACTTGTTCTTTTTTATACCGACGCATCGCATTCGTTCATATCAAGAGCATTTGTTGATGAAAATGGACTTCCAGCTGAAACTATTGGGTGTCCTATTAAAGTAAGCTCTCCAGGTGGAGAGATTATAGTGAATTTTGGATGTCATGATCTTGTGATATAATATGGAAAGTATAAGTTTCCAGTTAGTTTGATAATCCTAGATTCCCAAGGATTGGATGTAATTTTGGGCATGGATTGGATGACTAAGTATGAAGAATTAATATATTGTGCCAATCGTACTGTTACACTTACAACCCCAGATAAGAAACGGATTAGGTTCAAGTCTAACTTTGAATCCAAAGGGAGTAAGCTAAATTATCTTAAGGAGGTTAGCATAGACAGTGTACCAGTTTTGAAGGAGTATCCGGATGTGTTTCCGGAGGAATTACCAGGAATGCAACCAGATAGAGATGTGAAGTTTATGATTGACTTACTGCCAGGATCTGGACCAATAGCAAAGAGACCCTACAAGATGTCAGTTGATGAGTTTAAAGAACCCAAGAAACAACTTGGAGAATAGTGGCAGAAAGGATTTATTCAACCAAGTTCTTCATCTTGGGGTGCACTAGTTCTATTTGTTGAGAATAAAAATAGAATTCAAAGGTTATGCATAGATTACCATTCACTCAATGAGGTGACTATAAAGAACAAGTACCTTTTACCTAGAATCAATGATCTATTTAATCATATAGAAGGATCCCGAGTGTTCTGAAAAATTGATCTCCGATCAGGCTACTTTCAGCTAAAGATTAGAGAGAAAGACATACCTAAGACTGCTTTTACCACTAGGTATGGATTGTATGAGTATACCGTGATGCCATTTGTACTAACAAATGCACCAGCTTATTTCATGAACATGATGAACAAAGTGTTCATGGAGTTTCTTGACAAGTTTGTTGTCGTATTCATCGATGACATTTTGATCTATTCCAAGAGCAAAGAAGAGCATGAAGAACATTTGTGCTTGATACTTGAGAAACTCAGGGAGCACAAGTTATATGCCAAGTTCAGTAAGTGTGAATTTTGGTTGGTTGAAGTTGGATTTCTTGGACACATTGTGTCTGGAGATGGTATAGCTGTTGATCCCGCAAAGGTGTCAGCTGTAATTGATTGGGAATCTCCCAAGTAAGTTAAAGAAGTTCGTAGCTTCCTAGGCTTGTCAGGATACTATAGAAGGTTCATTGAGAATTTCTCAAAGGTAGCTAAGCCAATAAGGGAGTTACTTAAGAAAGAGAAAAGTTCGATTGGACCAAAGGATGTGAAATCAGTTTCCAAAAATTGAAGAGACTAGTATCAGCACCAGTCTTATGTCTGCCAGATTTGGAGAAGGCTTTTCAAGTCTATTGTGATGCATCTCACCAAGGATTGGGTGGAGTTTTTATGCAAGGGAAAGTTGTGGCTTATGCATCGAGACAACTCAAAACTCATGAAGTGAATTATCCTACTCATGACTTAGAGTTAGCCTCTGTTGTCCATGCACTCAAAACATGGAGACACTATCTTTTGGGAAAGCGTTGTGAAGTGTTCACGGATCACAAGAGTTTGGAATATATTTTCACCCAAAAGGAACTCAATATGAGACAAATAAGGTGGTTAGAGCTCATCAAAGACTATGACTTGAGTTTGCAATACCATCCCGGTAAAGCAAATGTTGTAGCGGATGCTTTAAGCCGCAAGGTCTATGTGAATGGAACCATCATACCGAAGAAGAAGCAACTAAGAGTTACCCGTACTAAGACTATCAAATTCTGCAAAGTACAGTGGAACCATCATACCGAAGAAGAAGAAACTTGGGAAAGAGAAGATGACCTTCAAAAAGATCACCCTCACCTATTTGCTAGCCAATCCGAATCTCGAGGGAGAGATTTATCCTAAGGGGGTTAGATTTGTAACATCCCAAATTTCATGAAATGAAAAATCATGTATTGCATTCATATCATCATAGCATGTTTGTCTTGCACAAATTTTTTCAAACCGAAACCCTAATTGAAACCATATTTAAAAGCTCTCTTTATATATTATTTATGGGGTATGGTTTTATTTTTTTATTTTCAAAGACCCAAGTGTGTTTTAGTGGTCAGATGTGTTTGTGACACTTTTGAATGCTAGGATCACCCTAAAAAAGTTTGGAGAAGGTTTGAATTCAAACAGATTTGAATTAGGGTTTCAAAACCATTTCTAAAAATCAAAACAGAAAAGAAAAAAGGCAAAGGAAAAAAAATAAAAACAAGCGATGCCTATCTAGCGCAGACCCACTTTCGGCCCAGCAAGCCCACCCGGGCCACCCTCCCCCGCTCTCTTTTCTCACTCGCGCACACGCACCCACTCCCTCATTGCCAGTGGCCCCTTCGCCATGTCAGACTCGTCTTCAATCCCGCGCCGCTGACCACACCGTCGCCGCCCGTTTCTTCCACTTCACTACCACAAATAAATTCGATTAAATTGCGTTGATTCTCCACGTGATTTCCGCCCCTGCTCTTCCTACTTAAGCACCACCTCACCGCGGCCCTTTCCCCTCAAACCCCATCGCCCAACCGCCCCCAGGCTGCCAGTATTCGAGCTTGCACCGCTGTAGTACCGCACGACTCCGGTGATCAATTATGGTGAGCTTCGTCCACCCCTCTCCCTTTGGTTGATGCTACCTTTTTCACCATCCTCTTGCGCGTCTAACCATGCCCCTGGTTCTTCCTATATCGCCCCAGGTCGCCGTCCCCGTCAACCTCCACGAACACACGAGGCGCCAATCAACTCCGGCGAGTAATTCCGGTAAGGACCGCACGCCCCTTGCCCTCTTGTTCAAACCATTGTGTGCGTTGTGACTTTGTGCATGTCCTGATGCCCTTCATCTGACTTTTGGTGACCTAGGTAATCGCCACCGTCTCCGTTCGCAAGCGCCCAATGCCAGAACCAACTCAGACGAGCTCCCACGGTCGCAACAGTACGCCCCCATCCAATCCACGACCATCTTGAGCTTCCTCGCATCCACGCGATGTGGTACTCATCGACACCACCCCAACCCCCTCTAGACTCGCCAGTGCACCGCCTGCAGTGCCGTCGCCGCCGTAGTAGCCATCGCCGCTCGCATTTGGTCGTTTGATCCAGAGCCGCTGGATCTATATCGTGCGCCGTAGATTAGATCAGTTAGTGAACCGGTATGTTCAGATCTGGCACGTTGGATCTGACTTGATCCAATGGCGCGGAAGTGTGATCCGCGTGAAGCGGTACGGGCCAATAGGAACACGCCGCGTGTCACTGGCTCTGTTTTAGAATCTGATTTTGAATTTATTAGATATGCAAACTTGTAAAATTCATATCTTTTGATATGTTTGTCCAAAAATTGCAAATAATATATCAATGGATTCAGAAAATTAAGCTCTACAAACCTATTTCCTTGAATTGGTCATTTGCTTCTGGAAATAAGAATTATTTGCAAAAGAATTTGTAGGCCTATTTTGCATATAAAGATTATTTGGAAAATATATTTAAAGTAAATTTGAGTTTATTTAGACTTTAGAAAGTTTGCTTTGTGTTAAGTACTATTTAGTTTGATTTTTTTAGTGTAGAAAAAATCATTTCATTGCATTTTCATGCATTCATATGTATTTTTGTTTGAATATTGAAATGTGAATTTGGTGTTATGATTTTATGTGTAGATTTTGGTGATTGTGGTGATTTTGGTGATTTTGGTGTTATACTCCCCCAACTATCAAGGCAAGTGATGCTTCATATTTTTTTCCTACTATTTTGTCTATGCATTAGTGATATTTTGAGTATTATTTGCATTGGAAATTTTCTAAGTATATACTATGCTATGCCTTGGGAAATCCTAGTAGTTGTTGTCTTAGTAGATTTTTCCCTAGGTTAAGAAACTTGCTACTAGTATGCTTAGCCTAGCTAGTAGAGAACAAGGGTGGTTTATTCATGCTATGAATATTGTTAAGTCTATGAGTTGTGTTTTTGATTAATAAAACAACTATGTGAATGAATCACCTGGGTGGAATGGAAAGATTGGTTTATGTTGAGTGGTTACACAAGGCCCATGTCTATGGTTTACCTTGTGTATCACACTTTGGATGGCCACCCAGGAACAAATGGATTTGAGATGTTTAGTGTTGAGAAGCTTCTAGTGCAACCACATGGCATATGGGATCTGCCTTGGCCAACTAGGTTGAAAGAACTTAGCCATATGGACAGTTTGTGGTAGGGTTGATAGGATGGAACGCGTCCATGGTGGTCCATGGTGGTCTAAGGGTTGATACGAACTTCAGCCACAATGGTGATAACCAAGTTATTAAGGAGACCGTTGTAAATCAGATATCAACTATAGTGGGAGAGACAGACACCCTCTAGCCACTTATGCAAAATGAGTTGCATGTCAAGTATGTAACAGGTCTCATGTGCGAGGACATGTAAAGTTTGTCCGGGCTGCTTCATCCCACTATGTCACCAATATACGAAGTACAAAAGATTTGCAATAACGTGATAATCAACGCCCACATCTCCATGTGTTCTAACCATACAAAGCACCTACACATAGAGATATCTTTGATACCACTTATAGGGTTCATTGCATAGAAAACAAAAAATTCCTACGATTGCAACTTCCAAGATCGAATCTAGGCGATACTTTGTAATGGTTACAGATGGACTCACCCTCAAAGACCGTAAGCGGGATAACATTTATGCAAAGAAACGTGGTTGATGTAGAGTGTAAATTACCTCCTTAAGGACATGTATATGATCAACGCCACAAATGGGCAGGGCCTCCGTAATCGGTCACACATATGGTGCACCGACAACTCCCGAACCCTCGCCCCAGCCGGGCAACGGAAGTAGCGGATCCCCGGGAACTCCAATAGCACTACTCCATGGTAGAGGTGATGGAGGGGAGATCTCGAGAGGGCTTCGCCTAACCACCTTTTCTTATGGAAATATACAAGGCTAGCAAGAGGGAGAAGATGCCAACCAAAGGGCATATGAGAGGAGAGGCAAGTGTGTGAGAGAGAGGAGAAGAGGGGAGCCTTTTATAGGTGGGGGTGGGCAGACCAAGGGGGCATAGTGCATAGCCATGTGGCTGCCCCCACCTCTTCCCCAATTATGGGGGTGGACTCTACACTCACATAAACACACTCTCCACTTTCTCCCATTTATTCTCCACTCAAAAATCAAGAGACACTCCATTAAAACCACTTCTAATTTTCTTGATTGAATGTCACTCATTTAATGAACACTTAATTTAATGAGCACTTCATTTAATGAAAAAATTAACAATTCAATCACTTCCTTTGTTTTGATTCCCCGTTTTTAGTAGATTCGACAGAACAAATTCCTGCGATGTCCATTGTCATCCCTGTGTTTCCTATCCGCACAATGCGTCGACTAACCTTAAGTGTGTCTCCCTAAGGGTTCGAGAACTATGTAGACATGATCAAGACTCTCTCTGATCAATAATTATTAGCGAGACCTAGAGATCCATAATGACTCCCACTAGTTCCACAAAGATCCAATGATCGTCTGAACCGCTTTCGATATAATCAAATTTCTTTTGTCTCGCGATATATTACTTGTCCGAGATCCGATCACTTGGTATCATCCATACCTTTTTGATACGTCCAAAACATATCTACTTTCCCGAACACTTTTGCTATTGTTTCTCCTCTAAACTTGTGTGATTTGGACACAACTAACACGGACTGACACTGTTTTTAGCAGAATTACCTTGGTGTCTTGTTTTTGTGTAGAAAATCAACTATCAGGAAAAATCCCGGAAAATATGCCAAAAATTATATTTCACCAGAAGACCCACGGAGCCATGAGATGAGGTGGAGAATGGGCCAGACCCCTGCCATGCGCGGGCCCACCACTGGCCGTGCTTAGGGGGGTGCAGCCACCCCGGGCACCACCTCGGCCTCCCTCTGCGCCTATAAGTTGCCTCTCGACCTAAAAACCGAGGGGGATTCAATAGTTTTCTAGAAAGAGTTCCTCTCTGCCGCCGCCACCAGAAACCAAGATTCGGATCCAGAAACTCCGTTCTGGCACCCTGCCGGGACGGGGAATTTGGAGAGGATCATCGCCATCATCATGACCAACTCCTCTCCATCAACCATCGATGTTTACCTCATCCATGAGTGAGTAATCGCCCGCTGTAGGCTTGGGGATGGTAGGGATTGGATGAGTTCTATCATGGAATCGAATAAGATCTGTTAGGGCATAGTGCCTAGTATCTGTATTAGTGATATTTGACTTTG
Organism: Avena sativa; assembly: GCA_916181665.1. Classification (NCBI taxonomy): domain Eukaryota; kingdom Viridiplantae; phylum Streptophyta; class Magnoliopsida; order Poales; family Poaceae; genus Avena; species Avena sativa. Next base: position 137,729,222 of record OV702295.1, read on the forward strand.
TTGCAACTTGTTGTGTTTAATGCTTTTCACTACGGCCCGAGTGCCATGATCTCAGATCTAAACTTATTATTGAATCATTATGATAGTATTGTTTGTGATCTTATCTGCAAGTTGTGTACACATATCATTGTCCGGATCCAAAGGCCCTATAGTCACAATAATTGGGACAACCGGAGGGGATGGCTATGGTTCACGGAGTGTTAATGCTTTGCTCCGGTGCTCTATTAAAAGGAGAACCTTAATTTCCAGTAGTTCCCTAGAGGCCCCGCTGCTACGGGTTGGCGGGACAGAAGATGGTGTGCAAGTTCTCATTGTGAGCACGCATGACTATATTTGGAGCACATGCCTAGGATTGTTTAGTACTTGGATGCTTGTTATTATTTATCTGCAATCCCTTCATCTTTAAGTTACATGTTTAGACTCATCCATGCAACGCCCGTCCATCCATCCCTATGCATACCGCACTCGAATCCCACTGTTTGTTGTTACTACTACTATTTCTCTTGTTCTACTATTACTGTTGCTACTGATAAACTTCTTTGAGCAAGAACTATTTCCAGGTGCAGCTGAATTGACAACTCCCCTTGTGTCGTATCAGTAAATTGGGTTAAGGCTTGCAAGTATTCTTTGGCTCCCCTTGTGTCGTATCAATAAATTGTGTAATACTACCCGCCAAGACTGTTGCGATACCCTACACTTGTGGGTCATTAAGACTATTTTCTGGCGCCGTTGCCAGGGAGCATAACTTTATTTGTAAGTTCACTTGGATCTATTATTGTTCACTGCTACTCCTTTCATCATGGGGAAGTCTCGTGATGGAAAGTTTCCTATTTTACCATCCACTACAAGAAGAGGTACAATCCTAAACACCTCTATTGCTCTTGATTCACTGTATGTTATAAGTAAGCTTGTTACACCACCACATACTCATGCTACACACACTGCTACTACTGCTGAATCTGAAACTTCTTTTGATGCTCATGATGTTACTTCTATTGTGCTTGATGCGAGTGGTTCATTAGGTCCTTTTCTATATGCTACTATGGCTAGTCTAGGAAATACCGAAACTCCTAGTGAAGACACCGTTACACCTGTTAGCTCACATGAGTCTAGTGAGAGTTATGATATTAATGATGGTTACATTGAGTTCACTGATGAATTTGTTGAAGAGTGACGAAACACACATGGTACTAGTGCTATTAAGAGTCTCCTTGCTAGACGTACTATTATTCCTAAACTGTCCTCTGATCCTAAGTTTGCCACCTCTCCCATAGATATTAAAGATAAAGATTATGATTTCTCTCTTGGTTTATCCTATTTAGATATTGTTGAGAAAGAACCGTTCTGTGGGACTGAAAATGAGAGTGATGTGGCTCATATGAATGAGCTTTCTACTATGACTGCTTTATTCTCTGATGATTTTAAGATGCGTAAGTACTTTGTTACTAAGATCTTCCCTTTTTCACTAAAAGGAGAAGCTAGGGCTTGGTTTAATAGATTACCTCCTCGTTCCATTGATAGCCCTGATTGCTTGATTGCTTCTTTCTTCCAGAAATATTTTCCTCCCAGTGCTAGACATGCTGCTTTGCAGAGACTTTTTGATTTTAAACAGGGAGAAGAAGAGAAATTGCCTAAGTCATGGACAAAGTTCTGTGCCTTGATTCATGCACATCCTGGATTTCCATTACCTAAGAACGAGCTTCTTGATATTTATTATAATGGACTAACTCATGATTCTACGACATACCTAGATAGCTTTGCTGATTGTGTTTTTAGAAAAAGAACTCCTATAGATGCTGAAGAATTAATGGCTAAGATAAGCAAGAATTATGATGATTGGACTTCAACTGAGCTAAATACACCTAAGACTATTATTCCTGAACCAGTTCCAACACCAACACCAAAGAAGAGGGGAGTTATTGCATTAAATGATGAAGTGATGAAAGAATCTAAGAAATGTCTAAAGGAGAAAGGTATTAGAGCTGAAGATGTGAAGTATCTACCTCCTATAGAAGAATTATGTAAGCCAATTCCCCACTCATCTACTATTGAGGTACACTCTCTCCAACACTTTGATGAAGGTGATGTTCCTTATGGTAAGCCTCCTGATCAATGCTTAGAGGAACTTCACATTTTTATTATTAAACAAGGTAATTTTAATAAACAAGTTTAGAATCATTTATTGGAAAACTCTAGAGTTATCCATGAGTTGAAAGATATTGTGGAAAGAACTTCTAATGATATTAAAATGATTTGTAAACACTTTCAAATGGTTCAAACCCAATTTGATCAACTTGCTAAGGTACAAAAGGATATGCTAGTTAAAGCCTCAGGAAATAAACATGCTTATGGAATTAGAACTAGGAGTGGTATAGCTACTCAAGATCCTTTATATCCTGAAGGACACCCTAAAAGAATTGAGCAGGATTCTCAACAAGGTGAAAGTAGTGGTAGTCCTCGTAAGAGAAAGAAAAAGAAACATAAGGTAGTTGAGGAACCACTTGAACCTGCTATAGATCCTAATAGTATATCAGTCTCTAATGCTGAAACTGAGAGTGGTAATGATAAAAATGATGGTCCCGATAAGGAGGAAGGTGAGGAAGAACCTGATAAGCACACTAAGAACACTAGGTACACAAAGGAAGATTTTATTGCTAATAAACATGATAAAGAGAGAGAACCTTGGGTGCAGAAACCTATGCCTTTTCAAGGTAAGAAACACAAGTCAAAGGAGGAAGAACACTACAACAAGTTTTGTGAGTGGATGAAACCTTTATTTTTGCAAATTCCTTTGACTAATGCTATTAAGTTGCCTCCTTATTCAAAGTATATGAAGGATATTGTCTCTAATAAAAGGAAGATTCCTAATGAGGAGATTTCTACTTTGCTTGCTAATTATTCCTTCAATGGTAAGGTTCCAAAGAAACTTGGTGATTCAGGTATACCAACTACTCCTTGCTCTATTAAGAACAATTATGTTATAACTTCTTTATGTGATTTGGGAGCTGGAGTTAGTGTTATGCCTTTTTCCTCTCTATAAGAGGCTCCAGCTAGAAAAGTTGATACCAATTGATATATATTTGCAAATGGCTGATGAGTCAACTACTATTCCTATTGGTATATGTGAGGATGTTCCTGTTCAAGTGGCTCATAATTGCTTCGTTTTGACTGATTTTGGTGTGCTTGAAATGCCTAGAGATGATAATATGTCTATTATTCTTGGGAGACCTTTTCTTAATACTGCAGGTGCTGTCACCAATTGTAATCAAGAAAAAATAACATTCAATATTAATAAAAAAGAGCATACTGTCTATTTCCCCAAGAAGGTTTCTAAGAGCTATTGCCTGAATTCCATTGAAAATATTGAGAGCATCAAGGTTGGAGAAATATATTGTCCCATTCCACAAGAAAATTTTGAAACTATTATGATTGGGACCATTGCTATCAAGTATGAGGTAACATAATCACCTTGTGGAATGCAAGTTTTTGTTTCTTATAAGATTGTTTTGGTAACAAGACTTGATCAACCTTGTTAACAAAAGGATTTTAATGAACAAAATAATGTTTCCACTATGGTTATACTTGCTTTCTTTTACTTTTCTCCTTCCTAGTCTTTGCCTTTCTTTTACTAGCTTTGGTTTTGCTAGTTGTTTGCTTGTTAGAGTGTCTTAGAGATGCTGTAGTTTGGCTTTTGGTTTGCTTTTGCTTCTTCTAAAAAAACTGTTTCTGCGAGAAAATCAATTTTCATACCCTGAAAATTGGCCAAAAATAAAGTTTTCCGAAAAATCACAGAAAATTCAAAATAAATTTTTCCTCGAAAAAAGAGGCAGAGGGACACCTGGAGCGATTCAGGGGGCCACCCAGGCACCCATACCCCAGGTAGGCACGACCTACCCATGGGTAGCGCCTAGTGGGGTCTGGCCCACCTAGGCCCCTCCAAGATGCCTCCTCCCAGCCATCTTCTTTCTCTCTCCCAAAAACACCGAAAAACTTGCTGAAGCTCGAATTCTTGCTGTTATTGCTTGCGATTTTCGATCTCCTTGCTCAGTCAATCTTTGCTGCTGATTTTGGAGAGATTGCTCCTTGGTATGTGCCTCCTCCACTTGTCCAATTAGATTTGTGATTGGTAGATTATATCTTGAGTATTTTGCTGCTATAGGTGTCAGGTTGTTTGAGCTTGCATGCTTGTTCTATGCCTAGAAATTTTATTTTGATGCATGTGTAGTCCTCTAGCAAGTTCCTATAGTAGTTGCTCATCATTTATCAACTTGGAAAGAACTTGGTTTGATGTTTGTCTAAAATTTTAGAATAGAGAGGTCATGGAACACCACACATTTGGTGAAATATTTGAGGGTGATGCACCTATAAGGGCAAGGCTTCCAAGATCATCCACCAATGTCAGACCATCATACAATGAGGATCTCATTACTCCGTGATTTCGTGACGAGGGAGATGAGGGGATGCGCATCCCTCCACCTTTCTTTGCCAAACCTTCTTGCGGGCTGCTGGGATTCTTGATGATTTCATGACCTTGGTCCGGAGGCTGGTCTCACAAGTCTTATGCAGGATGAGAGCGTGCAATATGCTACGCTCACTAAAACATTTGTAGAGAGCTTCTCCTTATGTAACATCCCAAAAATATTGAACTTGGATCATCAAACTCTAATCATCAAAATTAGGGTTAACAAAAACTTTTCCAATTAAAAATATGAAAGCATTCATATGTGTATGCATTACAAATTGGATTCTTTTGAATTGCCTTGATTGTGTGTTTCTTTGCTTGTAAAATGATTCTTAGGTGAAATAAACATCAGCTAAAAAATCCCCGCACTTTGCCCAAAGACAACCAAATCAAAACAAACAAATTAAGTCAATGGTCACTTTGGCTAATTTAACTCCCATGCCTACTTTGGCTATCTCTAACTTTCAGAACTTAACAGAAACATGTTTGGATCTTTGCACCCCTTGATAGTACTCATAACAAGGTACCAAGACCCACTTTGTTATCATCCAAAAACATTTGAATGCATAGTTTAAATGACAGTTTAAAATTGAATCTATTTCATATGGGAAGATCCCACTTTTTCAAAATCCACTCAAAAAGGCTCAATTTTCAAAACCCAAGCATCCACAGACTCACCAGCACATGCCTAGCATACCCACCAAAAATCTTTTCAAAATTCAAAACTTGAGTTCTTGCGGCCATTTCATCAAACACTTGGAGGCAACAAATCAAACTGGCCAAACTTCATTGTTTTGAGCAGTAATTTGGCTAAGCAATGTTCACCATTGATCACCCTTGTCTCCCCCAGTGCCAACTAGTGCTTTGACCAACCCTAGCCCCTACCCTTTGCACCATGCCATGCCAAACCGAGCACCCCCTTGCCAGCTGACCATGGCAAGCTAGCAGGAGCGTTCGCCGCGCCTAGCCACAATGTCCAGGAGGTTGCCCACCGTCCACAGCCACCCCCTGTCCAGCGCTTGAACCCTGCCAGCCACTGGATCACACGCCCAAGCCATGCCAATCTTCTCTGAGCGCATGCCGAGAGCGCGTCAGAGCGCCACCTTCGCCGCGTGCACGCTTGATCACCACCGCCCCAGCAACCCCCGCAGACATCCCCATTCGCCGCCCCATGCCGCACAGCCACCGCTCGCCGTCGAAGACGCCGCCTCTGCCGCGCAGAGAACCGCACGTTCCCGACCGTCTGCCACCGCCCCTACACATGCATTAAAGCCCTAGAGCATCGCCAGGAGACCACCGATCGATCGCCACCCTTAGCCATGCCTCTAGCTGCCCGCAGTCATGTCGCCACCGTCGCCTTCCCATCCCGTTCGGTCTCGCCGTCGAGCCTATAAAAGGAGACCACCCCCAGCCGATTGAAGCACACCATCTCACTCCCCTCACCTCACTGATCGTTCCACCCCTTAGCCGGAGCAAGGCGAGCAACGCATCACCGGAATTGCGCCGGAGCTCGCCGCTGCAGAGGAGAAGAGGAGTCGTTGATTTTGTCCACCCCAGGAGCTGCCGCGACCACCCCTGAGTTCGGCGTCATCGACTTCGTCGTTTGCCCGCCTCGCCGTCGTCACTGGAGCCCCGGTATGCCCCCTATGCAGCCCCATTGAGCCGTTGGGTTCGAGCTCGCCGATGACCTGTTCATCGTCGACGACGACACTCAACCGTCGATCTTCATTCTAATCCAACACACCACATCGCCCCGTACCGCTTCGCGTTTAAAGAGTCAGTGACCCGTGGAACCCACCTGTCAGTTGCGCCCCGCGCCGCGGAATGACACTGGGCCGGCCCATTAAACCATCCCGCGCAGCCCACTCGTTTGAATTTATCTTTTTCTATTTTCATTCAAACTTAGTTCTGTACCTAGTTTCAAAAATCAACCCAGCTCGATTCAGTGAACCAAATTGAATGAAACCAATTTTGTTGGATTCAAATCATTTGGATCTATAGATCAACCTTGGTAAAAATAACAAGGCAGAAGCTTTTCTGCATTCAAACATTTGTCAAATTTAAACCATAATAGCTTTTGAGTTGAGTCCAACTCTCAAAAATCACATTTGATCATACCTTTCAGAATATTTAAAAATATATGGGTTTACTTACAGAAATAATGTTCAAGTAATAAAAGAATGCCACATAGGAATTTCTAGTCACTTTATTTATTTAAAATAAAAAGGTTAAACCTTATTAAATTGTGACACCACTTTAAATCACATTCCCATGGACTGAAATATGTGGTGATGACATGTGTCAACATGATCCCATGTTTTAGTTGGACAATATTAAATCTTAAGTAATTTTTCAATGAGTAGAAATTACTTTTCTAAAAATAAAATAAATGGGACAAATGCTTTAGTCTTGTAATATTAGTGATGATTCTAGATCATCTATAGTAACCTTTTGTGTGATGATTGAAAGTAGTTAAGTATTGTTTGGTGATTGTGTACCTCGTATTTATTCATAGACGCTAGTACCGACCAAGCATACGAGGAGGAAGGAGGATACTACGAAGAAGAAGCCGAGGAGAACTTCAACCACTGCTCTGCACAAGGCAAGCCTTACTCACCAAGTTGACCTATGCAAGCTAACACTTGCAATTATGAAATTTAGATAACCTATGCAATGCACTAAGAATGCTTGGTTGGACACATTTGATGATACCCAATCCTAGTTTTACTTGCAATCTTTATACTTTATTTCTTTATCAAAGCTATTCTTTAGAGTTTATTTAAGTGACTTGTAGATTCTAGGAAGATAATTGAAGGTTGCATAAAGAGCATTAAATTTGGCCTAAGCTAGATAATCTTGATGTCATACTAAGGCATGAGATGGTACTTAGTTCAAACTCCACTTGTTTACCACCCTTCATTAGTACTCACTCCCACTTGTAGATGCTAGGAAGATAATTGAAGGTTGCATAAAGAGCATTAAATTTGGCCTAAGCTAGATAATCTTGATGTCATACTAAGGCATGAGATGGTACTTAGTTCAAACTCCACTTGTTTACCACCCTTCATTCGTACTCACTCCCACTTGTAGATTCTAGGAAGATAATTGAAGGTTGCATAAAGAGCATTAAATTTGGCCTAAGCTATATAATCTTGATGTCATCCTAAGGCATGAGATGGTACTTAGTTCAAACTCCACTTGTTTACCACCCTTCATTAGTACTCACTCCCAATTGTAGATCTTAGTGCTAAGCATAAAACTTGATCAACTTTAGATGAGAATACTTGGTGGAAAATGGTTATGAAAACCTTGGAATGCTGGATCATTCTACTGAGATGTTTTGACATGTGTTTCCAAACATCAGATGATTTTGGTGATGAAAATGTTGAGGCATGAGCCTTACCCCTTTATAAAACTGATGGTTCCAATTTTACGGTACAACCACAATACCCGAGAATTGGGTAGGGCTTGACTAGAAACTTATATACCTTAGTATGGGTTCCCTCACGGCCAAGGTCTGAGCTGAGACTACCTTGTGAAGATTGTCCACCTGTGTAGTACCCAAGATGAAAGTTGGTCATGGTTGGGAGGCCAAACTCACAGGAGAGGTGCCTATACTAGGGCGTGTAATTGAAAGGTTAGGATTGATTATCTGCATACTGAGTATGGTGAATTCAGGATTTGTTCCTGACGGATGTATCGAATGTTGTGGTGAAAGTGTATAATCTCTGCAGAGTGTCAAACTATTCGAATAGCTGCGTCCGCAGTTATGGACAGTTGGAGTGGCCATACTGTTCCCCCGTCAGATGTTTTCAAAATGACCTGTGAAATGAATTGAGATTTTGACTTGACCACAACAGGGTTGTGATATGATATACAAGTTCCCACTTAGGTGTTATAAAACTTTCAACTAGCTTTCTTGCTTCTGAACTTAGTACAGGTAAATCTGGCTTTTTGCAAAACAACCCTAGAGCTTAGTGTCCTATTACAAAAACCCCCTTCACTTGTTAGTATTAGTTTGCGAGTACTTAAAAAGTACTCATGGATTTGTCCCTGGCTATTCCCGTGGCCAGACTATGAACAGGAGTACTAGGATGATGGACCCCAGGAAGGTTACGACAACTAGGATCATCTCCCATCGTCAGGAATGCCTGTGACTCCGAAGATGGAGCTTCGCCTATGCTACCTTTATTATTAGGTATTTCCGCTGCTTGAGTTGTATTAAGAACTGGATCATGAGATCCTTATTTGTGTAAGACCTTATGTATGGTTTGTAATGGATGATGTACTGTGGTATCCAATTGTTTTATGTCTCGCAAAAATGGTAATCCTGGGATTGCGATGTATGGCATAATAGTCATCTGGGATAAAAAATCTGGGTGTTGACAAGTTGGTATCAGAGCAATCCTGACCATAGGAGACCCTAGTTAGACTGGACGTTTGAATCAAAAACTTAGTTTCAAAACCAAAGAAAGCAAATATTTACAAAAACTTATTCCCATTCTTATCACTTTGATTCTTTCATGAAAATTCATGTTCCTCAAAAACTCTTGCAAACTACATAAAATTTGACACACTTGATCACTCTACTAACTCACTCATCCTATATTCTTAATACATGGACGTGAAGTACAGCAAGTTTTATCAGTTGGGGAATGGAGGAGACCTTATCTTTGAGCGGGATTTGGACCAGCTTTCAGAACGTCTGGAGCGTCCGCACCCCGAGTTCTTCGGAGCTCAGCTCAATGTTCAAGGAGGATAAGATCTGTAGTGGATAATTGTTGCAAGTCTCCGAGGGAAGATTGAACCTCCCACTGCCGAGGGAATTCAGTTCACCTTGCGAGAAAACAACTGGCTCGATGGACCTTCCAGGACCATGCAGGAAGCTCTTGCCCGTGTTGGCAGAGTATCAACCATATCAAGGGAACCCGCTTTGTGTTTTGTCCAAGGCGTGATGCTAATGGACAGCCACTAGAAGCCCCATACCACCCCGAGCTGAAGACTCAGTTGGATTACCGTAGCTTCATGATGTATGATCGCCAGCAGGAATTGGACAATTGCCGTGACTACTCCAACCACATGTCTTCCATCATCAAGACGAAGGATCAGACCATCGCCATGCTAGCAAAGATTGCAAGTCTCACCGCCGTCAGCTCGACAAGAAGGAGCACATCATTGCCTGTCTTCGCCACCGTATCTCGGATTTGGAGGAGACCATTCATGAGAGGGACATGCAGTTGGAGAAAAGGGAGAATGCCGGAGAAGATCTTCGTGGAGACCCCTACTCCTATCTCAGCGATGATGATGATTTTCTGGAGGATCAGGCTATGGACTTCTTCACCGATGAGGATGATTTCACCTTCATCAATGACGATGAGGATGATGAGGATGACGACTACACCGACTCCGAGGAGTAGTAGCACTTGAGCACTAGCGTAGTGAGTTGTATTCGGTCCCACTGTATCGTAGTTTCCAGAATGGTTCTTAAAACCATATGTTTACCTTTGTTGTGGTGTGTGTTTGTATCGTGTGCTATGAATGAATGAAAGAAAAGCAAGTTGCTAGAAAACCTGAGTCAAACTTTAAAAACTTTCCAAAGTCCCTGAACCTTAGAAATTTCCCTCTTTTCTCATGATCTATCTCAATCTTCAGATGCCACGCGGAGGAAGTGGTTCATCCCCAGACCCGATGTTGCAGATCCTGCAAATGTTGGTTTCTGACCGCGAAGCTGAAAGAACCGAACGTCAAGCCAACCTAGCCACCCTTCAGCAGATAGCTCAACTAGCCCACAACAATCAAGGCCAAGGAAATCAGGACAACCATGGATCTAAGCTCAAAAATTTCCAGAACACCAACCCACCTATTTTCACTAAGTCGGAAGAGCCCCTAGACGCAGATGATTGGCTGCAAACCATGGAGAACAACCTGGAAGTCGCAAGAGTGGAAGCTAATGAGAAAGTACTGTTCGCACCCATTACCTAGCCGGAGATGCCAGAGCATGGTGGAACAGCGTTCGTGCAATGACCGGAGGACAGATGATGACCTGGGAGGAATTCAAGGTCAAGTTCAGCAGAACCCATGTGCCACCGGGTTTGATCAAGAGAATGAGAGATGAGTTCAGAGAACTGAAGCAAGGAAGGATGACCGTAGTGGAATACCGTGACAAATTTTTGTCATTAGCTAGGTATGCCCCGGATGAGATCGACACCGAAGCCAAGAAGAAAGAGAGATTCTTGAATGGTCTGCACGATGAGATGCAGACAGTATTGGTCAATATCCCCTTTGATGATATTGAAGCCCTTGTCGACTCTGCCATCCAGATGGAAGGAAAGATCAACCAAGCCAATGAGAACCGCAAGCATCGCATGATGCATCATCCAGGAACCCATCAGACCCCAAAGTATCGCCCTAACCCATCTCTAGGATTTGCCCCAAGAACCAACAGACCCCCAATGAACCATCTGACCTACCCAATCGTGGAAACCCAAGGCCCGGAGGAAATCACAACAACCTCGGCAACTCTAACAATTTCAACCGTGCCCCACCCAAGTTCAACAACAACAATGCTGCCGCCAACACCAACACTGCCCCGAGGACTGGAAGCAATGTTGTGCCGGTTGCAACCAAGGACAAGTCGCAAGTGACTTGTTATGACTGTGGAAATAAGGGTCATTACTCCAACGAGTGTCCCAAGAAGAATACCGCAGCCCCCAATGCAAATGCCCCAACTCAGCAGCAGCGTCGTGTTCAGCCTGGAAGAAGGTTTGCCCCAGGGAACTCGCTCAACCGTAACGGCCGTCTTTTTCTCATGCATGCTGAAGAAGCCCAGGAAGCGCCAAACGCCGTGTTGGGTATGTTTTCTGTTAATTCAGTACTTGCTCGAGTATTGTTTGATTTTGGTGCATTGCACTCATTTGTCACCAAAGAATTTGCATGTACTAGTAAGATTCAACCAACCAAACTGAAGCATGTTATGATTGTTCAAATCCCCGGTTCCACCACCAAAGCTAGGCAAATTTGCAAAGCCGTCCCCATCCGAATCCATGGCATAGATTTTTATGCTAATCTGATAGTACTCGGAACTAAAGGTTTGGAAGTAGTACTAGGAATGGATTGGATGTCCAAACATAAAGGATTGATTGACTGTGCCAAGAAAGGCATAACCATGACCAGTACCGCTGGAATATCAGTCGAGCATATATCTGAAACCTTACCTCATCAATTCAAGTGCAACAAGAGTATAGCCCAACCTACAATTGACCAAGTCCGGATAGTCTGTGAATACCACGATGTATTTCCAGATGTTTTGCCCAGTATGCCCCCCAGATCGGGATATCGAGTTTATCATTGAACTAATCCCCGGAACCGGACCCATAGCTCAGAGACCATATAGTATGAACCCGTCTGAACTAGAAGAACTGAAGAAGCAACTGGATGCCATGTTGGAAATTGGATTAATTCAACCAAGTGCATCCCCATGGAGATCACATGTTTTGTTCGTGGACAAGAAAGATGGAGGTAACCGTTTGTGTATGGATTATCGCAAGTTGAATGATGTCACCATCAAGAACAAGTACCCCTTGCCCAAGATAGAAGATTTGTTTGATTAGTTGACCGGTGCCAAAATGTTTTCTAAGATTGATCTTAGAACTGGCTATCATCAACTCAAGATTCGCGCAGAGGATATTCCCAAGACTGCCTTTACCACCAGATATGGATTATACGAGTATACCGTCATGTCTTTTGGATTAACCAATGCCCCCGCTTATTTCATAAATCTCATGAATAAGATTTTTATGGACTTCCTGGATAAGTTTATCGTTGTTTTAATCGACGACATTCTGATTTATTCCAAATCGGAAGAAGAACATAAACTACACCTAAGGACCATTCTTGGAACCCTTAGAGAGCATCAATTGTATGCCAAGTTTAGTAAGTGTGAATTCTGGTTACAGGAGGTAGGATTCCTCGGCGACATTGTATCAGCCGGAGGAATTGTCGTTGACCCTTCAAAAGTAAAAGATGTCGAAGATTGGCAAGCCCCAACCACTCAAACCCAAGTTCGTGCATTTATCGGATTGGCAGGATACTACCGCAAGTTCATAGAAGGATTCTCGAGTATCGCCAGACCCATGACCCAATTGCTAAAGAAGGACAAGAAGTTTGAATGGACCGATAAATGTGAAGCAAGTTTTCAGGAACTCAAGAGAAGATTGATTTCAGCCCCAATCTTAATCATGCCGGATATCACAAAGCCATTCGATGTGTATTGTGATGCATCCAAGATCGGTCTTGGATCTGTGATAATACAAGAAGGCAAAGTTATATCTTATCTATCTCGACAACTGAAACAACATGAGCAGAATTACCCAACCCATGACCTCGAACTCGCAGCCGTAGTTTTAGCCCTGAAGACATGGAGGCATTACCTGATGGGAAACCGTTGTGAGATCTATTCAGATCACAAGAGCCTGAAGTATATATTCACTTAGAAGGAGCTGAATATGAGACAGAGAGGATGGATTGAGTTAATCAAGGATTACGATCTGGATATTCACTATCACCCCGGTAAAGCCAATGTGGTAGCAGATGCCCTTAGCAGATTGCCGTGCCGCTTGAACTCCATGATTTTGAAGGAGCAACCAAGCCTACACAAAGAGATGGAAGATTTTCGAATGGAATTAGTAAGTGAAGGATTTTTGGCTAGCATAGAACTTCAACCCACTTTGATCAGCCAGATCAAAGAGGCACAAAAAGGAAATGCTAGTATCGACGGAATCAAACGTCGTATCGGTATAGGCAAAGTACCCGGATTCACCTAAGACGAAGAAGGAGTTCTGTGGTACAAAGGACGCCTTTGTGTACTAGCAGATTCTGAGTTGAAAGAAGTGATTCTGAAGGAAGCTCATGATACTCTTTATTCTATCCACCCCGGAAGAACGAAGATGTATCAAGATTTGAAAGAGCAATTTTGGTGGCATAAGATGAAAAGAGAAATCGGAAGCTATATCGCCAAGTGTGATATATGTCAGCGAGTTAAGGCAGGACATCAAAGACCCGCTGGATTGTTGCAACCATTGCAGATTCCGGAATGGAAATGGGATTCAGTTGGAATGGACTTTATCACCGGATTACCTACTTCTAGTAGGGGAAATGACTCTATTTGGGTCATAGTGGACAGATTGTCCAAAGTCGCCCATTTCTTACCCGTTACGACCACATATCAGAGTTCGAAGCTAGCGGAGTTATACATCGCTAGATTCGTCAGTTTGCATGGAGTCCCCAAGAACATCGTATCAGATCGAGGAACTCAGTTTACCTCGAGATTCTGGAGGAAAGTCCAAGAAGTTTTAGGAACCCACCGAGATTTCAGCACCGCGTATCACCCTCAGACCGATGGACAAACGGAGCGAGTAAACCAAATACTCGAAGATATGCTAAGAGCATGTGTGTTAGAATATGGATCTAAGTGGGAAGACTGTCTGCCATTTGTAGAATTTTCATACAACAATAGTTATCAAGCCAGTTTGCAAATGGCCCCATTTGAGTACATGTATAGAAGAAAGTGTCGCACCTCTTTGAATTGGTCGGAAGTAGGAGAGAGTCAGATTTTCGGACCCGACATCCTACGAGAATCAGAAGAGAAGGTTCACAAGATTCGTGAGCACCTCAAGACAGCCCAGTCAAGACAGAAGAGTTACGCCGACAAGAGACGTCGAGACCTCGCCTTTAACATAAGAGATTTTTTATATCTGAAAGTGTCGCCGTTGAAAGGAATGCAGCGTTTCCAACTGAAAAGAAAGTTAGCCCCCTGATATATCGGACCCTTCAAGATTCTAAACCATCGAGGAGAAGTGTCGTATCAATTGGAACTACCCGAAGAGATGTCAGCCGTGCATAATGTGTTTCATATCTCATTCCTTCGCAAGTGCCTCGAAGTTCCAGAGGAGACTGAAGTGTTCAAGTACATTGATCACCAGACCATAGAAATCAATGATGACCTTACCTATCCCAAAGTACCCATCCGTATTTTGGAAGAAGCTTTCAGAACTACTAGAACTCGGAGCATCAAGTTTCTCAAGATTCAGTGGAGCAACCACACAGAAGAGGAAGCTACTTGGGAGCGTGAAGATCATATCAGGATGGAGTTTCCCGATCTCTTCAAATCCTAGGTAATCTTTTCGTCCTTTTTCAAATATCGGTACGAGATTTTGTTTAAGGGGGGAAGGTTTGTAACATCCCAAAATATTGAACTTGGATCATCAAACTCTAATCATCAAAATTAGGGTTAACAAAAACTTTTCCAATTAAAAATATGAAAGCATTCATATGTGTATGCATTACAAATTGGATTCTTTTGAATTGCCTTGATTGTGTGTTTATTTGCTTGTAAAATGATTCTTAGGTGAAATAAACATCATCTAGACAATCCCCACACTTTTCCCAAAAACAAACAAATTAAGTGAATGGTCACTTTGGCCAATTTAACTCCCATGCCTACTTTGGCTATCTCTAACTTTCAGAACTTAATAGAAACATTTTTGGATCTTTGCACCCCTTGATAGTACTCATAACAAGGTATCAAGGCCCACTTTGTGATCATCCAAAAACATTTGAATGCATAGTTTAAATGACAGTTTAAAATTGAATCTATTTCATATGGGAAGATCCCACTTTTTCAAAAACCACTCAAACAAGCTCAATTTTCAAAACCCAAGCATCCACAGGCTTACCAGCACATTCCTAGCACACCCACCAAAAATATTTTCAAAATTAAAAACTTGAGTTCTTGCGGCCATTTCATCAAACAATTGGAGGCAACAAATCAAACTGGCCAAACTTCACTGTTTTGAGCAGTAATTTGGCTAAGCAATGTTCACCATTGATCACCCTTGTCTCCCCTAGTGCCAACAAGTGCTTTGACCAACCCTAGCCCCTAGCCTTTGCACCATGCCATGCCAACCCGATCACCCCCTTGCCAGCCGACCATGGCAAGCTAGCAGGAGCGTTCACCACGCCTAGCCACCATGTCCAGGAGGCAGCCCACCGTCCACCGCCACACCCTGTCCAGCGCTCGAACCCTGCCAGCCACTGGACCACATGTCCAAGCCATGCCAAGCTTCTCTGAGAACATGCCGAGAGCGCGCCAGAGCGCCACCCTCGACACACGCCCATCGACCGCGCACCGCCCTCGCCGCGTGCACGCATGATCACCACGGCCCCAGCAACCCCGCAGACATCCCCGTTCGCCGCCCCATGCCGCACAGCCACCGCTCGCCGTCGAAGACGCCGCATCTGCCGCGCAGAGCACCGCATGCTCCCGACCGTTTGCCACCGCCCTTACACACGCATTAAAGCCCTAGAGCATCGCCAGGAGACCACCGATCGATCGCCACCCTCGGCCATGCCTCGAGCTTCCCGTAGCAATGTCGCCACCGTCGCCTGCCCATCCTGTTCGGTCTCGTCGTCGAGCCTATAAAAGGATGCCACCCCCAGCCGATTGAAGCACACCATCTCACTCCCCTCACCTCACTGATCGTTCCACCCCTTAGCCGGAGCAAGGCGAGCAGCGCATCACCAGAATTGCGCCGGAGCTCGCCGCTGTAGAGGAGAAGAGGAGTCGTTGATTTCGTCCACCCCAGGAGATGCCGCGACCACCCCTGAGTTCACTGTCATCGACTTTGTCGTTTGCCCGCCTCGCCGTCGTCACTGGATCCCCGGTATGCCCCCTATGCAGCCCCATTGAGCCGCTAGGGTTCGAGCTCGCCGGTGACCTGTTCATCGTCGACGACGACCCTCAGCCGTCGATCTTCATTCTAATCCAACGCACCACATCGCCCCGTACCGCTTCATGTTTAAAGAGTCACTGACCCATGGAACCTACCTGTCAGTTGCGCCCCGCGCCGCGGAATGACACTGGGCCGGCCCATTAAACCGTCCCGCGCAGCCCACTCGTTTGAATTTATCTTTTTCTATTTTCATTCAAACTCAGTTCTGTACCTAGTTTCAAAAATCAACCCAGCTCGATTCAGTGAACCAAATTGAATGAAACCAATTTTGTTAGATAGGTATTGAAATACTTAATTCAAGCCCGTTGGATTCAAATCATTTGGATCTATAGATCAACCTTGGTAAAAATAACAAGGTAGAAGCTTTTGTGCATTCAAACATTTTTGAAATTTAAACCATAATAGCTTTTGAGTTGATGCCAACTCTCAAAAATCACATTTGATCATACCTTTAAGAATATATAAAAAATATATGGTTTTAATTACATAAATAATGTTCAAGTAATAAAAGAATACCACATAGGCATTTCTAGTCACTTTACTTATTTAAAATAAAAAGGTTAAACCTTATTAAATTGTGACACCACTTTAAATCACATTCCCATGGACTGAAATATGTGGTGATGACATGTGTCAACATGATCCCATGTTTTAGTTGGAGAATATTAAATCTTAAGTAATTTTTCAATGAGTAGAAATTACTTTTCTAAAAATAAAATAAATGGGACAAATGCTTTAGTCTTGTAATATTAGTGATGATGCTAGATCATCTATAGTAACCTTTTGTGTGATGATTGAAAGTAGTTAAGTATTGTTTGGTGATTGTGTACCTCGTATTTATTCAGAGACGCTAGTACCGACCAAGGATACGAGGAGGAAGGAGGATACTACGAAGAAGAAGCCGAGGAGAACTTCAACCACTACTCCGCACAAGGCAAGCCTTACTAACCAAGTTGAACTATGCAAGCTAACACTTGCAATTATGAAAGTTAGATAACCTATGCAATGCACCAAGCATGCTTGGTTGGACACATTTGATGATAACCAATCCTAATTTTACTTGCAAGCTTTATACTTTATTTCTTTATCAAAGCTATTCTTTAGAGTTTATTTAAGTGACTTGTAGATTCTAGGAAGATAATTGAAGGTTGCATAAAGAGCATTAAATTTGGCCTAAGCTAGATAATCTTGATGTCATACTAAGGCATGAGATGGTACTTAGTTCAAACTCCACTTGTTTACCACCCTTCATTAGTACTCACTCCCACTTGTAGATGCTAGTGCTAAGCATAAAACTTGATCAACTTTAGATGGGAATACTTGGTGGAAAAATGGTTATGAAAACCTTGGAATGATGGATCATTCTACTGAAATGTTTTGACATTTGTTTCCAAACACCAGATGATTTTGGTGATGGAAATGTCGACGCATGAGCCTTACCCCTTTATAAAACTGATGGTTGTCTGGATGCGATACCATTCCAATTTTACCGTACAACCACAATACCTGAGAATTGGGTAGGGCTTGACTGGAAACTTATATACCTTAGTATGGGTTCCCTCACGGCCAAGGTCTGACCTGAGGCTACCTTGTGAAGATTGTCCACCTGTGCAGTACCCAAGATGACAGTTGGTCATGGTTGGGAGGCCAAACTCACAGGAGAGGTGCTATATTAGGGCGTGTAATTGAAAGGTTAGGATTGATTATTCGCATACTGATTATGGCGAATTCAGGATTTGTTCCTGACGGATGTATTGAATGTTGTGGTGAAAGTGTATAATCTCTGCAGAGTGTCAAACTATTCGAATAGCCGCGTCCGCGGTTATGGACAGTTGGAGTGGCCATACTGTTCCCCCGTCAGATGTTTTCAAACTGACTTGTGAAATGAATTGAGATTTTGACTTGACCACAACAGGGTTGTGATATGAGATACAAGTTCCCACTTAGGTGTTATAAAACTTTCAACTAGCTTTCTTGCTTCTGAACTTAGTAGAGGTAAATCTGGCTTTTTGCAAAACAACCCTAGAGCTTAGTGTCCTATTACAAAAACCCCCTTCACTTGTTAGTATTAGTTTGCGAGTACTTAAAAAGTACTCATGGTTTTGTCCCTGGCTATTCCCATGGCCAGACTATGAAGAGGAGTACCAGGATGATGGACCCTAGGAAGGTTACCACAACTAGGATCATCTCCCATCGTCAGCATTGCCTGTGACCCCGAAGATGGAGCTTCGCCTACGCTACCTTTATTATTACGTATTTCCGCTGCTTGAGTTGTATTAAGAACTGGACCATGAGATGCTTATTTGTGTAAGACCTTATGTATGGTTTGTAATGGATGATGTACTGTGGTATCCAATTCTGTTATGTCTCGCAAAAATGGTAATCCTGGGATTGCGATGTATGGCATAACAGGCATCTGGGATTAAAAATCCGGGTGTTGACACCTTTACTAATAGCTTGTTCCATCCAGATGTTTCTTTCAAAGTTTATGGCAGGTCTTACCATATGAGATTGAAGAAAATTTGTGAACCTCTAGGACATGGTACATCTGGGTCAGCAAAAAATATTCCATCTCAACCCGCGGATTTGTTGGAGTTCTATCACGGAATAACCAATGATGATAACCGTAGAGCTCAACGGGGAAAGATAAGAAACATTCAACTTCCAGCCATCAGGTACTTCGCTTACTATCTTGCCACTAGTGTTCTTGGTAGGGAGAACACTAGTAATATCTCCAGCTATCATTTGGCTTTCTTAGCCGTTGCGCCTAACAATGAAACCAAGTATAATCTTGGTTCTCTCATTGCTCGTCGCTTAACAACTAAGGGACCCATTTATGGGGGAATTATTGCTACGCGTGTTGCTGCTGCCTTGGACATTGTTGTTGGTACAAATGTTACAGTCTTGGCTCCTAAGAGGCTTGATGTTGCTTCCGTGAAGGCGCATCACTTTGTCACCACTATCTCTACCCTTGAGAACTTGGTTTATAGAATGTTGTTTATTGACGTGGAAGAGAGAGAGATCCCTCTACCCCAAACCACTGGGACCTTTGCCACGCTCTAAGGAGGAGATGGATGATATCCTGCACTCGTTTAACTTCCATGGGCACAATCAGGAGGAAGCGCCCTCATATGACCCCGTTGTACACTACACGGGGGAGTCCTCGATCTCGTACCAGGACGAGGGAGCCTCCTCATCTTACTATGAAGGTGCACCTACTTGGGAACCATGGGATTGAGCCTCACTTAGGCCAAAAGCCTAAGCTTAGGGGGAGGTATACCGACATCACACTCATTTGTATATCATGTTCGGTCGGTTCTTTGTATATCCATCGTTTGGCTTTCTTTTTGGTTCTTGTTGCTGCTTTCTCAAAAACACAAAAATACCAAAAATATTTTTGTTGTTTCTCTTGGTTTGTTTCTTTGTTTCTATGCTTTGGTTTGCCTTAAACGAAAAATACAAAAAGATTTTTCTTTGTTTGGTTTTCTTTGTTTTTGTTTGGTTTTTCTTTCTTTGCTTATTTCTAAAAAAATCGATAACACCAAAAATATTTGTTGTTCTTCTTTGGTTTTGTGAATTCTTTGCAGGGTTCAGTCATCCTCAGTGGATTTTGGTTTCATGTTATTATTCAAGTCACACAAGTGAAGGGAAATAATGAAAATTAAGACAAATCGAGGTGTGGTAAGAGGCTGGTAACGAACTCTATTTGTTTCATTTTTGTACATATACTCATCATTGTGAGCATGCTTAGCCTGTTTTTGTAAGGTGTATGTCATTATGGATGCTTAGTAGTTCTTGCTCGTCTATGGTTAGCTCCAGCGTGCTAATAGTTTGTAGCATGTCATATGAATGTTTGCTTGCATTGTTGTATTCATATTTTGGTATGATATTGTGGTATCCTCCTCTGGAAGTTTCATGTGAATCGACTTGGCACATGCTCACGCATGCATATGACTAATCAATAGTCAGTAAGACTTGATGATTTATTTTGCCTGAGAGTTCTTGTATCACTTTCATTCCATAATTAGTCCTGTTTTGTTGCAAGAATGATTATGACAGTTATTGCTCTCTCGTTTGTCGCTCCCTCTCCATTGATAGCCTTCACTTGCACTGAGTATGAGCTCTACCTATGCTTCCAACTCCTCAAAACCATTATTGCCAACTGTGTCCACCATACCTACCTATTAGCATCATTTGCTACTTTAGTGCATATTCTATATGCCTTGTTTTCTTCCAAATAAAATGTTTGTCTGATTTGAGAAAGTTAGTTAGTAAAGCTCTCACGAACTTGATGGCACACTTTATTCCTTGCACTTAATAATCCTGAACCATTGTGACCTGTCCATGAAAGTTATATGCTTCCAAATTATATGTTGGGAGTCAGTAGAACCGTGCTGTCACGAGGAACGCTTTCAACACTTTTTGGATATCCTATCCAGTTGATACTTTGTTATTTTGTTTACGGATATTGACGATGTGAAATAAAAGGTGATCTTGTGAGTTCATGGAGTCTATACTTTGTGTTAGATAAATGCCTAGGCCGCTAGCCTAAGCCATGCCTAATCATGGTGGAAACTTGCAGCATCACCATAATGAGCATTCTATGAAGCATCCTTAATAAAAAGCTATGCATATAGTAAACAAAAAGATCGTTGAGATGCTCATTGTCTGCTTGCCTTGTCATTTTGATCACGAGATAGCTCCTATATCATGTGCAAGGGGTACCCCGTTGGCGGTTCTCTATGATATGCATGTATTTACAATGACAAGAACTTATAGGTAACCAAAGTTGAGTACCATGCGGAGAGTCCCTCATAGTCAAGAGACATGGGATTTCCAGTTTATGGTCTATCAAGCATATAAATCATATTGGACCTCACTTTCACCTGAACCATATGGATGTGCCTATGATAGGGGCAATGAGAGCTCAAAGCTAATGAGTACCTTCCTTTCAGCATTGGGAAGCATTTCAAACTTTTCAAAACCGTTTTCACTCCCTTGTTGAGTCACCACTTATTCTATGAGCACCTTCTTGAGAGCATATTTGTCATTCTTGTGTTTGTTCCAAAACTTGGTTAATTATGTCATGACTTTGATGCTTGTATCTCTGAAATTTTTACCTCTAGTCTTCACTTGAACTTTAGAGGTGACTTGGAATTTATATTGTGCTCTACAAACAAAGGCAAGCGAGATACCATTCTATCAGACCTTATTATGAGCATTGCAATGTTGCTTATGTTTATGTTTCATCCTACTTATTATTATTGAGTTGGTTTCTATTCATAGCTTGCAGTGACTATTGAGTAGACTTAGTTGCATACTTCTTATTATGAATGGTTTAAGCATCTACTCCTGTGCTGAGAATATATACATCATATGAAGCAAATGTGTTCGTGAAAGTTCTTTTATCGCACTCAGTTTTCAACGAAATTGCTTGAGGACAAGCAATAAGCTAAGCTTGGGGGGAGTTGATACGTCCAAAACGTATCTACTTTCCCGAACACTTTTGCTATTGTTTCTACTCTAAACTTGTGTGATTTGGACACAACTAACACGGACTGACGCTGTTTTCAGCAGAATTACCTTGGTGTCTTGTTTTTGTGCAAAAAATCAACTATCAGGAAAAATCCCAAAAAATATGCCAAAAATTATATTTCACCAGAAGACCCATGGATCCAGAAGACAAGACGGAGAAGGGGCCTGGGGGGGCCACACCCCTACCAGGCACGGGCCTGATACATCGGAAACGTATCTATATTTTTTGATGTTCCTTGCTTGTTAGTATCTACTCTACTTTGCTTTGTCTACACTTTGAGGTGCTTTTTACATGTTTTCTGGTACTAACCTATTAACAAGTTGCCACAATGCCAGCTGCATGTTTTCTGCTGTTTTTGGTTTTATAAATGCTAGTAAAGAAATATTCTCGGAATTGGATGGGACAAACGCCAAAGTCAATTAATTTCCGTCGGGAACAAGAAGTCCAGAGGGGAGACGAGGAAGCGTGCCAGGGCGGCCAAACCCCCCCAGGCACGGCCAGGGGTGGGCCCGAGCCTGGGTAGGGTTTGACCCCCCTGGTTTCCTCCTCGGCCTCCCCCTTCACCTATAATAAGCCCCCGATGCAGAAACACTAAGCACCCGATCAAATCTCCACAAAACCGTCTGTAGCCGCCGCCACCATCATCCCTAGATCGGGGGGATCTGAAGTTCTTCCCGGCACCCTGCCAGAGGGGAGATCATCCCAGAGGCCTTCTCTTAGGAATGATGCGTGAGTAGTTCCACCTTGGTCCTTTCATGTATAGATCTTGTGAGCTCCGTTCATGATCAAGATCTAATCTATTTGTAATCATGCATGTTGTGTTTGCGGGGATCCGATGGATATTGAGATTATTATGATGGTTTGACTAATGGTTTTGTCTTTATGATTCTATCATGTCTGTGTTGTTTGTGATCTTGCATGCTCTCTGTTGTTAGTAGCTATTTTGGCCAAGTAGTTGCTAGTGACTCCAAGAGGGGGTATTTATGCTTGATAGTGGGTTCATGCCTCTAGTTTCCAAGTGAAGTGACAATAATATCTTTGGTTGTAGATGTGTTGTTTCTACTAGGGAGAAAACAACGGTCTCTTGTTCATGGAACATGTGGACTGTTTACCTTACATACTTTGCTTAAAGCAGTTGTCTGTTGCTTGCAACTTAATACTGGAGGGGGTTCGGATGATAACCTGAAGGTGGACTTCTAGTCATAGATGCAGTTGGATGGCAATCTATGTATCTTGTTGTATTGACCAATCGAATCTCATAGGATCTTTCTGACTAGTAATTGCATTGTTATGCCTTGCTCAGTTCCTATCAATTGCCCTACTGTAATTTGTTTACCTTGCATGCCGTGTTGTTTATCTAAGGAGAGAACCTCTAGTGAACTATGGACCCCGATCCAATCTTTACCATTGATACATCCTCCACTGTTACTTGTTTACTTGCTACAAACCATTACCTTCCACACTATACGTTTAATCCTTTGTTACAGCAAACCGGTGAGCTTGACAACCTCACTGATTCATTGGGGCAAAGTCTTGAGTTTGTGTTGTGCAGGTCTCCGCGTTGCTAGCAACACCTGGGTGACGTTTTCTTCCTCCTACTGGTTCGATAACCTCGGTCTCTACTGAGGGAAAACTTGTTGTTGTGTTGCTTCACACCTTGCTCTTGGGGTTCCCAAAAAGACTCCACATTAAGCACCAAGTTCTCTGGTGCCATCAAGGATTCATCAGGGCCCACCACTGGCCGCGCCTAGGGGGGTGAAGCCACCCCAGGCACCCCCTCGGCCTCCCTCTGCGCCTATAAGTTGCCTCTCGACCTAAAAACCAAGGGGGGTTCAATAGTTTTCCAAAAAGAGTTCTGCTCTGCCGCCGCTACCAGAAACCAAGATTCGGATCCAGAAACTCCGTTCTGGAACCCTGCCAGGGCGGGAACTTTGGAGAGGATCATCGTCATCGTCATCACCAACGCCTCTCCATCAACCATCGATGTTTCCCTCATCCATGAGTGAGTAATCCCCTGTTGTACGCTTGGGGCTGGTAGGGATTGGATGAGTTCTATCATGTAATCGAATAAGATCTGTTAGGGCATAGTGCCTAGTATCTCTATTAGTGCTATTTGACTTTGTTGCAACTTGTTGTGCTTAACGCTTGTCACTAGGGCCCGAGTGCCAGATCTTAGATCTGAATTTATTATTGAATGATTATGATAGTATTTTTTGTGATCTTATCTGCAAGTTGTGTACACATATCTTTGTCCGGATCCAAAGGCCCCGAAGTGACAATAATTTGGACAATCAGAGGGGATGGCTGTGATGTGAGGATCACAAGTGTTCACGGAGTGTTAATGCTTTGCTCCGGTGCTCTATTAAAAGGAGCACCTTAATTGCCAGTAGTTCCCTAGAGGCCCCGCTGCCACGGGCTAGCGGGACAGAAGATGTTGTGCAAGTTCTCATTGCGAGCACGTATGACTATATTTGGAGCACATTCCTAGGATTGTTTAGTACTTGGATGCTTGTTATTATTTATCTGCAATGCCCTAGATCTTGAAGTTACATGTTTAGACTCGTCCATGCAACGCCCGTCCATCCATCCCTATGCCTACCGCACTCGAATCCCACTGTTTGCTGTTACTACTACTATTGCTCTTGTTCTACTGTTGCTTTGCTTTTGCTACTACAAACTGTTGCTACTGATAAACTTCTGTGAGCAATAACTATTTCCAGGTGCAGCTGAATTGACAACTCAGTTGTTAAGGCTTGCAAGTATTCTTTGGCTCCCCTTGTGTCGAATTAATAAATTGGATAATACTACTCGCAAAGACTGTTGCGATCCCCTACACTTGTGGGTCATACTTTTTTAATCTCGTTCCCTGCAAGTACTATTTTTATCGTTACCGTGATATGGCATTCTAGTGATCAAATCACTTGCATTCAAGCTATACCAATGTGATATCACCGAGAGGGCCCTGAGTATATCTTTCCGTCATCTGGATGGACAAATCCCACTCTTGATCTAGGAGCCTCAACTAACACTTTCCATGTACCTGGCGAAACCTTTATAATCACCCTATTACGGTGTGATGTTTGATGGAATCAAAGTACTTTTGCGGTGGAAGTGATTGGCGTGATCTCATGTTCTAAGGACATTGAGTTATTATGAATGTGATAGAAATATAAACTTGAGGACATGATCGTATTGCTATATCTACAGCGGGTGATTGTTCATCATATCATTCTCCAATAATGTGACCCTTTTATTAACAATGTAACATCCCAATTTCAGCAACCCTTTTATCTTTTGTCAAAAAGGCAAAAATCAGGGGGAACAAAAACTTTTCTTATTAAGCTTTGCAGTATTTGCTTACTTGTTTGCTTGTGTTCATGCAACTGATTGTGTATTAGGTGATACACTTCTTATCTCAACACTACTTGACAACAACTATCTTACTAAAGATATGTCTTGGCTCATCTTTCATATTCTCAAATGTTCTGACACTTCAAACTTGAGTCAAGATGATTTTTATACAACAAATTATTTTATTAGTTCTATTAACGAAACTATGGATACCTAGACAGAACTTCAACTACTCTTACCTCTATGTTTTTTCCAAAACCTTTCCAAAAACCTTTTGACTCCAACCTTGGTAGAAATACCAAGAGGTACTTACCTTACTTTAAAGCACAACCACTTCAAAACAACCATGCTTACCTCAAGCTAGGCTTGAGGGTGACTTTAGTAGTACCTTGACAAGTTTGATAAGATGAGTTTCCTTGCTCTACTGTGTGATGAATTGTCTTGATCTACTAATTGACTTGTTTTCTTAGGAATGAGAGTGAGCTAATGTAGTAGCTCATCCTTAGGGATCAAACCAAGAGTTGAGATCATAAATCTCAAACTAAGCAATCCCAAACTCAATCTATCTTGAGTCACTCAAGTGAATCCCAAATCTACTTAACCAGATTAATCCGGAGCTAATCCTTTGTATTAGCATCAAACCCATTAGAGACCAACTACAAGCATGGATACTATATACTTAACTAACACTTCAACATCATCTCCTTAATCATGAGTTTGGAACCCATCTTCCTCTCAAAATCATCTACACTTGTATACTAGTCCAAATCCACAAGTCTACCGAATTTGGCTGTCTGGAATCTTTAAATAGATTCAGTCTTTGGAACTTCACCTACTCTAATTTGTGTGCATTGTTGAGAATGTACTTGAAGGATCTTGTAGTACATCATTAGTACTACTAAATCCCACCTTTTCCTTTGGATAAATCATTTTGGTTCCTAGTCATCCATGATGGTTTTGTAGTCAAGATAATAATATTTTCTGCAAATCTTATCATCTTGCCTACTTTGGCAGAAACTCACATCCATATGCTACACCCCTTGACCAAATCTTTGCATGGTTATGATCTACTAACCATGGTCTAACAATCCATACTTTACTTCTTTCCACTGTAGCCTTGTGCTTCTTAAACCCACATGGTTTATGAGGCATCATGACTCATCTGTTATGGCAGTCGTATTTTTCAACAAAGTTTGCCATCTCTTCTAGACCACCTCAAATACATCCAAGCCCAAATCTTGCTTCCATGATCATATATATAACTTTTTATAGCTATCCATGTATCCCTTGTACCAAGATGAGCTCTGAGTTCCCTAATCCAACCATGTTTAGGTGGCATAAAAATATCAAAACCCTAGATGCCCCCAAATCTAGCTTCTTCCTTTTTCACCACAATTCTTCAAAACCCAAGCTGGACATGATGGATAAATCAATTTTACATCATCTACCTTGTATATTATAATTCCCCAAATAATTCACATAATTATTTGGGTCCTAAAAATATTTTAATTTCCACTTTTGGCAAAACCCTAGAAACTCTATCTATAAAGGCAAGTTTGATTTTCTCCAAATCACTTTACCAAATTAATGCACATTTGAGTTCTATACATCATACCCACCTTTCCATCTCAAAAATAAATATTTTTGAGATCCTTTTTTATTTCTTTTTTCCATTTTTCTTAAATGGCAGAAAAAAGAAATAATTCTTTATAAATACTTTCCCATCCCAATGAATTCAAATAAAATTACCCAATGTGTGTTATGGTATTTAGAACCATTTCGCATCAAAAACTCGCCTGGCCTAATGTAAAAATCTAACTTTATCTTCTATAAACTACTTGTGCATTTTCCAAATAAATGATTTTAAGTGTACCAAAAATCATCTAAAAAATCCCAAATAAATCATATGGGAGTATCTTAACCATATACATATACCAGTACTCTCTCCCCACCCTGCCGAATGCAAATGTTTCAACTTTCTTCATAAGTCTCTTTTTGAACAAATTTTGCAAACCAATCAAACTTGGGTCAAACCAACTCCAAACCCCACCCAATCTGGTCCAATACTGCCTGTGACAAGGTAAAGGTCCATGTGATTGCAATGCTAGTCCCTGGATCAAATGCTAGCATCCACAATTTAAGATGAAGTACATAGATACAGAGGTCTTTATTACAACATCATTCCATAGATAAAAGGTCTTTTACAACTCCATAGCCAAAGGCTAATACAAGAGTTCACATCATAAGTAAATAAAACAAAGTTTTCATCTTCATGTGCCACAGGCAAGCCTGTTGAGTGTAGACTCATAACCCTAATCCTCATCAGAGTAACCTACAACATCATAAGTTACAGCCACAGTGGTCAATACATACGGAATTGTATTGGCAAGTGATACCATAATAGAAGAGTAGTATCTAACATCTATATGAATTTGGCTAAGTGTAGCTTAGGCTTGCTTTGCTCAAAATAGGTTTTTCCTATCAGTTAAAAACACTAAGTTTTTGTTTGTAAAAAACTACCAAGGAACCACCAATAGACATTGGTGAACCTTAACCCTTGTTCAACCACAAGTTTTTAACTGAGAAATTGGGATGAGGAGATCCTTGATAGCTTCAATGTCTTTGATGCTCAAATTGTCCTTTGCCCGGGACACGGCTAAGTACTTAGGTTTTTCCTTCTCGAGAGGTGCACTACTAGGAAAACGGCTATAGGTAATCAGCACATCCGTGGCTCACATGGTTGAAGTGCCCCACGGCTAAAACAGGCGTGGCTCACCTGTGGGCAGTGCCCTACTAATAACTAGAACAACCGTGGCACACATGACTATAGTGCGCCACAGATGTGTGTGGGACAGGGCCCTATTGGCCGCACGCCAAACATCTGTAGCGCACTATAGTCATGTGCGCCACAGTTGTTAGTGTCATCTGTGGCGCACATGGGGGTGGTGCGCTACGCCTAAGCGCATGCCTCCTCTGCTCTGAAACGGCCACAAACTTCTGTGGCGCACTCGGCCTAGTGCGCCACAGGGAGTAGGAGCATCCGTGGCGCACGTGGCATAGTGCGCCACAGATGTTTGTACTCCCTGTGGCGCACTAGGGCCGTGTGCGCCACGGATGTGTCGATTTCTTTAGGACAGCACTTTATGTGCACATGTGTGACCACATCCACCACCCCACACTTCACTTTCCCCTTATTCTTCCTCCTTAGATCTAGTCGGGATCTTCTCCTTCCCACCTCAATTTCTCCACACATTCACCATTTTTAGCATGTAAAGCTTGCTTTGGATGTTACATATATAAGTAATAGAGGAGGTCTCCGGTCTCTCATCTATCCTTCTCCGGTCGACGCGCGCACCTCTCCTTACCATCTTTCTCACGATCGGTCTCTCATCTCGGTAAGTTGTGCATGTAAGGATGTGTTCATGTGTATATGGATGATGTGCTCATATGTATGTAGATGATCGATGCTCATGATGTGTGTATGTGGAGAGGATCGATGGTCATATGTGTGTGTATATGGAGAGTATCGATGATGCTCATGCATGTGTGTATGGAGAGGATAATGATATGTTCATGTGTGTATGGATCGGTCTCTCTCTCTTGTGTTTGTATGTCAACAAGTTGCCATTTGTTTTGCCAAAATGTTGATTCATTTCCATTTTGGCAAGATTTTGGCATTTCGCAAAGGTCCTAATTTTAGGATAGGTCATGCCAAAATTTTCTATCGACCATTGCATGCATGCATTCATTATGTGGTTCGAATAGACTTCAAAATTGTACCGTGTACACCGTGCAGGCAAAAATGGTCCGCATAATGAGCGAAGGCATTGTGGCTAGATTTTTGAAATGTGCGATGGCTGACATGATACGAAATAACAAGACGGATATAAGATGTCCGTGCAGAAGATGCAAACTCAACTGGGTGATCGACCCAGATTCCGGGAATCTGCAGGCGCACCTGCTCCGCCATGGTTTCATGGATGGATACACTCGTTGGATAAGCGATGACGTAGATGATGGAGACGGTGAAGGTGGCCAACATGACGATGATCATCATCACGACGAGAACGGGCGAGATGATGAAGAGTCTCCTGAAGATGGTGAAGGTGCGGAAGCAGACCGGGATGATGATGATCTAGATGCCGGAGGAGCAGACGACGATGGAACAACGTCAGGCTGGGTGCGGGACCCTTATGTGCAAGAGCTGCTTCTCAAGCAGACGAGTAACGCCAGGGCTGCCGCTAGAGAGAAAGCCAAGCTTGCGTAACTTGAGAAAGACGCGGTTACTCCATTGTATGAAGGATGCAGGCCCGATGATACCCGGTTGAATGTAACGCTCAAGGCTATGGAGATGAAGGCAAAGCACAAATTGAGCGACGCAAGCTTCGACGATATGATGGCATTCTGGCACGATCGTCTCCCGGAGGGGAACACATGTCCAACTAGTATCGAGGATGCCAAGAAAATCGTCTGTCCTCTCGATCTACCGCACTTTAGATATCACGTATGCATCAACGATTGCATCATTTATCGGGGCGAGGACGCGGAGAAAACCACATGTCCGGTGTGCGGCGTGAGTTGATACAAGAAAGGGAAGAAAGCACCTCGAAAAGTGGTATGGTACTTTCCTATCACTCCTCGTCTGCAGCGCTATTTCGCGGACCCTAAGGAAGCGAAGCTCATGCGATGGCATGCGGAAAGGAAGAAGCCAGGGGATGATGATGACCCCGAAAAGGATGAGCTGCTGACGCACCCTTCAGATGCTAGCCAGTGGAAAGCATTGGACCTCGAATTCCCAGAATTCGGTGGAGATTCGAGGAACATCAGGCTTGGTGCGAGCACCGATGGACTCAATCCGTTCGGTAGCCAGAGCAGCACGCACAACACTTGGCCCGTGTTTGTATGGATGTACAACCTCCCTCCATGGTTGTGCATGAAGAAGAAGTACATACAAATGAGTATGCTAATTCAAGGGCCGAAACAACCTGGTACCGACATCAATCTGTATCTCGGGCTGTTGAAAGAGGAGCTAGCCACGTTATGGGAATCTGGAGCCAATACTTACGACGCCGTCGCACAAGATTATTTCACTATGAGAGCCGCGTTGGTCAGTACGGTGCAAGACTATCCAGGTTGCGGGTATATCTCGGGGCAGGTTATCCAAGGATTCTGCGCATGCGTTAGGTGCATGGATAACACAAGCTATCTCCAACTAGAGAAAGATCCAGGGTCATCGAAAACCGTGTTCATGGCGCACCTGAGGTGGCTCGGCAAGAATGATCCATGGAGAAAACGTGGAGACCTATTCGATGGCAAATCAGAGACCCGAGGAATCCCAGAGCGTAGGAGCAGCGAAGAAGTGGAAGAGTTGCTGAAAAACTGGAAAGATTGTCCTAAGACTGGAAAGAAGCGAAAGAGGCAGCAACAAGACAAGCCACTGATGAAGGTATGGAAAACAAGGTCTGTTTTCTGGGAGTTGCCATACTGGAAGTTTCTCCGCACGCCTCATAGCCTCGACATCATGCATATCACGAAAAACGTGTGCGAGAGTCTGGTCGCCACCATAATCAACATGCCAGATAGGACGAAAGATGGTCCGAAATCAAGGCACGACCTGATATGCTTGGGTATCCGGAAGGAGCTTCACGGAGGACGCACTACTCCTGATGATCAGGAAGATGACGATGATCATGAGTCGGAGACGACACAAGGTCGTCGGAAGGGTAAAAAGTTCAAGAAGAACGAATATTACTGCCCTCCTTCTTGCTTCACTCTAAGCCAGGATGAGATCAAACAATTTTTCAAGTGCCTTCTAGGAGTCAAATTTCCTTACGGCTATGCGGGCAAGATAAGCAGATACCTAGACGAGGCGAAGCAGAGGTTCAGTGGCATGAAGTCTCACGACTGTGCCGTGCTAATGACGCAGGTACTTCCGGTCGCACTAAGAGGGATAATGGACGAGCACGTCCGTAAAACGTTATTTAGCCTATGCAAGTTTTTCGACGTCATCTCTAGGAAGTCGATTGGCTTGAATCAGCTCGGAAGGCTACAGGAGGAGATCGTGGTGATACTATGTGAGCTTGAGGTCTACTTCCCACCCGCATTCTTCGACATTATGGTGCATCTGCTGGTCCATGTCGTGGAGGACATCGTACAACTCGGGCCGATGTTCCTCCGCAGCATGATGGCGTTCGAAAGGATGAACGGACACATCAAAGGATACGTTCGCAACGGGCTGATCATGCTTATCTTCTTTGGTTATTTATCCCGCGTTTGTGTCTAGCTAGCTAGTTTAGATGTCTAGGCGAGCTTCCGAGCTCTAACTTGTTCGATCGACACATGTATTCGCATGTCACCAACTACTACTTTGTAACATGATCGAAACAATGTAATTAACTTAGACTATGTATTCATGTATGAGACTTATCTATATGTATTTGTTTCAATCTTGTTTTTCATATTGAGTATTTATATACATAATTGTATATCTTGTATCTGTGTGTGTATATCTGCTGTAATATTGTATATAATCTGTATTGCATATAATCTGGCTCGAAAATTAAAAAAAAACAAAAAATACATCTGTGGCGCACATGGTCTACCTTCTGTGGCGCACTACACCTAAAGGGCACTATGGAAGTTTAGTGGCGCACTAGGTAGTGCGCCACAGAAGATCCCAGGGGTAGCGCACCATCCCAAACTTCTGTGGCGCACTAGGAGGTGTGCTACGCCTATCTCTACACAACCGTGGCGCACTAGGCAGTGCGCCACGGCTGAGAGATAGCCGTAGCGCAAGGCCCGTGGCGCACTGCTAGTGCGCCACGGATGGGCATTCCTGGTGCACCACTAACAGCCTGTTTCCTAGTAGTGGTGGTGCACTTTCCCCACAAGACTCGACATGCATCGAGACGAGATCTTTCAGAAGCCTTCCCTTAGACCAAATGGACGCGTTCCATCCTATCACCCTACCACCATCTGTCCATCTGGCTAAGTTATTGCAACCTATATGATCAAGGCAGAGCCCATATGCCATGTGGTTGCACTAGAAGCTTCTAAACACTAAGTATCTCAAATCCCTTTGTTCCTGGGTGGCTCAAGTGTGATACACAAGGTAGACCATAGACATGGGCCTTGTGTAACCACTCAACATAACCCAATCATACCATTCCACCCAGGTGATTCATTCACTTAGTTGTTTTATTAAGAAAAAACATAAGTCAAAGACTAAGCAAAATTTCCATTGCATATATATAATACACCCTTGTTTGCTATTAGCTAGTCTAAGCATGATAACATAACAAGTATCTTAACTTAGAAAAATTCTACCAAGACTACAACTACTAGGATTTCCCATTGCATAGCATATAGATACTTACCAAAATTTCATGCAAGCCCTATACAAAATATCTCTAGTGCATAGTAAAAAATAATAGGAAAAATACGTGAAGCACCACTTGCCTTGGTAGTTGGGGAAGTAGCAACAATATTCACAATCACAATCACCACTA
Organism: Avena sativa; assembly: GCA_916181665.1. Lineage (NCBI taxonomy): Eukaryota > Viridiplantae > Streptophyta > Magnoliopsida > Poales > Poaceae > Avena > Avena sativa. Next base: position 137,761,868 of record OV702295.1, read on the forward strand.
GCACCAAAATCTACACATAAAATGAGAGCACCAAATTTACATTCAAATAATCAAGAAAACATATATGAATGCATGCAACTGCAAAAAAATGAGTTTTCTATACTAAACCAATCAAAATAAACAGTACTAAACACAAAACTCACTAATTATAGTCTAAATAAACTTAAATTTTCTTTAAAAACATTTTCTATATAATTTATATAGTGAAAATAAGCCTATATTTGTCTCTGCACAAAATTCCATTTTTATAGAAGCAAAATACAAAATTAAGCCCACAGTAGTGTAGGATTTATTTTTCTTATTCCAATGATATATTATTTGCAAAATTTGGCCAAACAGAACAAAAGTTATGAATTTTACAAGTTTGAATATCTAATAGATATATAAACAGATTTTAAATCAAAATCCCAGACACGTGGATGAATCTGATTGGCCCGTACTAGTTTGGTTGGATCGATCATCCAGAGCCATAGGATTTAAGTGACAACGCACGGGCCCGATCTAAACGTACCCATTCATTAAGTGATCTAATCAGATCCACTAAATCTGGATCCAATGGATATGGTGCACGCGACCAAGGTCTGGCGGCGCTAGCGACGGCTGCACGGCGGCGGCGCTCTGGCAGCAATGGTCCGGTGATTGCAGAGGGGGCTGGGGGTTGCGGTGATGCTTACTAGACTCGCGAGGTCACGAGGAAGCTCGGCGTGTCGCTGGCGTGGGCAGGGGCGTGCTGTGGTGGCTGGAAGAGCTCGTGGGAAACCTTGCTGGCGTCGGGCACGGATTGACGGAGACGACGGCGATGTTATAGGCTTCCCTAGGACAAACGAACGGTATCAGTGCATGCAAAAGACGAGGCGAACGTTATCATTTGATCTAGAGGTTGGGGGGTGGTCGCAACTTACCACAATTCCTCGCCGAAGATGAGAGGGGTATCAGGTGCTTGCGGTGGTTGATGAATCCGATGATCTAGGTCACGAGCAGACAAAATAGAGGCATAAGATGAAGCGCACGAGCAAGGAGATCACGCTAGCATGAACGAGAAGGGGTGGGGTGGATTGAGCTCACCGCAATGTCTCGCCAGAGACGCTCGGGAAGTGGCGTTGCAAGCTGAATTGTGGGCAGCTTGGTGGCGGAAAGGGGGTGGTGAGTAAGGGGAAAGCTCGTGGTGGGGAGGGGCTTAAGTAGGCAGAGGCACGGTGAGAATCACTCGCTGAATCAATGGCATTTACACCGCGCCATCAACGACAGCGAACGGCAGTGGCGATGTGGTCTGGCGCGTGATTTGGGGGAAGACAACGCTGAGCTGGCGCGGGTCCACCAGGCAGTGACAACAGGGTAAGGCGGGTGCAGTTGAGAGAGAGAGGAGAGGGGGAAACGGCCGGGTGGGTTCGTGGGATGCTTCTGGCACTGTCCCGAATTAGCAACGCTGGCCTTTTTTTTTCCTTTCTCTTTTTATTTTTCTAATTGATTTTTTAGGAAACAATTTCAATCCAAATTCAAAAGAGTTTGAATTCAACCACCTCTGGATTTTTGTTGTCTGACCCAAGTATTCAAACATTTGTCAAACACACTTGTTTACTCAAATACACTTAGATCCATTGAAAATAAGAAAATAAACCAAGCCTCATATAAAATATAAACTATAGGCATAAAATTGGTTTTAATTTGAGTTTTGATTTGAAATTTTTTGCGCAAGCTAAGAATGATATGAATGCATGAATGAAAATGCAGGCTTTTGTAATTCATGAATTTTGGGATGTTATAAGACCTTCCCCCGGTGAATCTCAAACATGCGAGCACCTGCCGCCCTGCATGCAACCCTTGCCGAGCCATACCTGCACCAGAACCTCTCTCGGTCACTCCTCGGCGGCATGCATGCACCCTAGAGCCGCTCCGGCGAGAAACCGAGCCTGGCCGTCACAGTCCATATCTACGTCTCTGGTGTGTTGCCTCACCAACCTAACTCGCTGGACTCCTCCCGACGCGCCGTGCTCCATCCTCCACCACCCCTTGGCCGTCTTGGCCCATGATGAGATCCTCTGACTCCTCACGCCTCGCCCTAGGGCTTTCTCGCTGCTGCCAGCTTCCAGCGGAGACGAAGAACCACATCCACCTGATGCCACTTAATCGAACGGCTCACGTCCTCTGATACCTCTTCAGATCCACACCCTCACTAACCAGCGGACCCCTTCGTCAAGCCTTCAAAAATTCCCCCCTGTGCGTAGCGACGCTCTGGTGGGCCATGTTGCCCTGTTTTGCCCATCTCCCTTTCTGAATCCATCCCATTGCCCCCGTTTCCCTTTTATCTTTTAAAATAAATTACCAAGATATTAACTAGCTGTTTCGTTTAAATCCAAAATAAAATGCCAAAACCCTGGAAAACCCTAACACCAAATTTTCCTATTTAAATACATGTTTTCTCTAACATGAAGAGCCGGAGTTGGACCAAATTATTGTCTAGATAAATTCTGAGATTTAAAATACAAACATGTGACCTATTCACTAATTTTTTTAGAGAGTTTGGTATATCCAAATGGAGTAAATCCAACTGTTACTGCATGGTATTGGTTACACCTTGCATGTCCCCCTAGCCCTACCTAAATGGCTTCCTGGTTTGCCCACAACAAAAATAACAAAATCAGGCCATTTTATCTTTAAGAAATTCTCCAGGTCCAACCAAAATAGATATTGAACTAATTCCAAGTCCCCGTGCACATGAATATTAATATACTTCATATACCAGGAGATGATAATTTATTAAGCCTTGGTTCAATTACTATTAATTAAACTGTTATGTGCATGGTTTAATCACTAGAAAAATAACCAGAGTAATTCTGTATATCCAAAAAGGGTGATTCAAAAAGAGTTATTCCTGATACCTAGCATGTGTTTTTGTAATCACATCAAAATATCTTGGAGTTTAAATCTGGTGAAAAAGACAAATATGTACCAGAGCTGACTTTGGGAATTACCTGAGGGCACTTGTTAATTATTCTAAGGTGATTACAACTCTCAGTGAATCAGTCCATAAAACACTACTTTATCATCCAAGGAAATAATGTTTGGACCTACAGAACATTTCTGGCGAATTAACTCCTCAAACTAGTGGTTTAAACACTATAAAATCCATTATAAATCAATGGTATTTGATAAAATAGTGAGGTACCTATCTGAGGGTATCATTTTTGCACATTGATCTCATACAAAACTTGGCCTCGGTCTAAAACCCCTCTCCTACCTAGTTTCTAGACTATAAAACCTATATGGATTTTCTTCAATTGTCCAAGACAATTTTTCCCAACCTTTCTAAATCCATTATTCTCAAACCCTACTGAATTGTACATGTATATCTTGTTTGTTTGTTGTATGTTTTGATGCTTTTATGCCTTGTATTGAGTGTGGTGTTTTTTACTTGCATGTTTGCTCGATAACGGCGATAGTTGCGATTGTGTGACACCAAGAAAAATGAAGCATCAGATTATTAATATTACGGATATCGGTATTCTGGTATTCTAACACCATCAAGGGACATATCTCTGGTCACAGGAAAGCCACCTTCCTTCTCATAAGACTTGTCCTACTGTTTTACTAATCCATGTTTTATCTACTGTTTATGCAAACCGCATTGTTTTATATTATGATGATCTATATCTGGTAGTGGTTTGGCTCCTACAAACCAGTACACATTCATACTATTAAGTACCACCCCCTGGATGACATCTACTTGCCCTTAGTAGGGTAGATGGTGTATACCACCATACCCCTTGGAGACCCCGTTTTAGCCGAAGCAAAACTATGGGATGGGAAGACCCGGAAAAGTTTTATGAAAATCTTTTGCGGTTAAAACTTGGTGAGGTTCGATCTACCAAGAGAAGTTTGAGAAAGTCAAAAGGTTTTGGTGTCAAAAAAATATGCTGAAAGGAAATGGAAGAAAAATGTTTATGAAAATGCACCCGGTGCTTTGCAGTTTTGCCAGAACAATTAACCCGTGCAACCACATTACACCTAAATGTGAAGGGGCTAGGCTCAAAGTTTGTTTACCCGGTATGTCGATCTTTGGAGGCTAGTTCTTCTCCTGTAATGGTCCACGAAGCATTGACCAGGTGAAGAAACGAATGGTCTACGGGCCGCCAGGCGTTACTTTGAGCCTCTCATTGAAAGCACACACTTTGTGTAGTGAAAAAGGCGCACCGGTTGGTCCACGGTGCCCGACGTCCCGGTGTTGAGGGGAATAACTCATAGGGTAGGTGCTTATACTAGAGTGGGAATTCCGAAGGTCTTGACCGGTTACTCAACCCAAGATCGGTGTAAATCAGGGCAGGGTAGTCGGATGGCGTGGGTAAAGTTTACAACCTCTACAGAGTGTAAATGTATTCGAATAGTCGTGTCCTCGGTTATCGATGGTTGGGAAGGTTGCTGTAGAGCGATGCAAGTTTTGATTTCAAAAAGGATTTCGGAAAAGCAATGGCTTTGTAAATGTCTTGACCATGGGATGGTCGGAAAGGATATATGTTTTGACCATGGGATGGTCGGTGAAATGGATCTGATGGGCACCTAGAGGGGGGGTGAATAGGTGCTAACCAATTTTTAATACTTTTTCAATTTTAGGCTTGACACAAAGTAAATTCTCTAGATATGCAACTACGGGAATTTCCCTATATGTAACCCTAACTACTAAGCACGTAAAAGAGGAGCGAGGAAACCGTAGTGGAGCATGCGGAGACACAGGGATTTGTTTTACCGCAGTTCCTTCCTTGTTAAGGGAAGTACATCTGCGTTGGAGGGGTGGGCGGTTCTAACACCACCACGCCACAATAGGCCTCACCCTATTCTCCGATGGATCTCGCCACGCGAGGCCTGATCCACCTTCTCCACTATTGGATCCCTTCGAGGCGGGAACTGGTGCCTTTTACAACACTATCGGGGCACACACCCACAACCGAATTGGGGGCTCCCGAGATGACAACAAGCTGCCACAAGAACAAGGTTTATCAATATAAACAAAAACAAGGATCTAGGTATTTGCAAGAAATACTAGATCGGGGGTTCTCCAAAGGAATGGAGAGGAGATGAAGCGCTTGATTGCTAATGATGAAGATCGAGTTCTCCTCCTTCGATTCCCCAAGGGATGGGGCCTTTGGGTGGATCTAGGTGGAGCACTCTTGGACGAAGCTTCCAGATCTGTTCTGGTCTTTTTCGAGATAAATCAAGAGTTCTGGCAGGAGGGGGAAGGCTGTCTTAAATACCCCCTCCCTAGATCTGGCCATTGCACAACTTTGGGGGCGGATTATCCGCCCCCTGGGAAAACTCCGCCCCAAGGGCGGATTCTCCGAGGGAAACTCCGCCCCCTCTCTGGGGCTGGCGCCTGCAGAACTTGGTGAAGATCTTGGGGGGGGATAATCCGGCCCCCCTAAGGGGCGGATTATCTGGCCAGGCCGGAAAGTCCGGCCTATACTCCGCCCCCTCTCTGGGGCTTGCGCCTTGGCGATGAGCAAGGGAGGCGGACTATCCGGCCCCTCTGAGGGGCGGATTATCCGGCGGGGCCAAAAAATCCTGCCAAAATTCCGCCCCCCTTCTGGGGCTTGCGCCTACTTGGGAAGAGGGAGGGGCGGATTATCCGCCCCCCAAAAACAGAATCCTTTCCCTTTTTCTCATAGGTAGTTGCAACACTTCAACACACATTAAATAATCCTTGATATTGTTATCTAACACACAAAACACTAGGGACTATAAAATGTTTTTTCAATCTCCCCCTTTTTGGTGTTAGATGACAATATTAGGATTTGCAATAAAACCGGCAAATGCCATCTTAAATAATGAAAGACGCTCCCCCTAGATGTGTGCATATTTAAGATTTGCATTTGAATACAAATACACACACTAGAGAGAACACTACTTCCATAACCAAGATAATTGAAACAAGGTGGTTTGGGAAACAAGGTCATACCACCGGGATGAGAATATAGCCAAAGCATACATAGATAATCCCATGAATCCATATGCCATCAAATATGCTCCATAATTCCAGAATTCCATGAGGTCCATAATAGATAAATCCAGAATTCCATGAATACCAAACATAGTGGAGTACGACATAGTCTTACATAAACAAACACAAATAGCAAATGAGTTCACGCTAGAAAAGGCACAATCAAGCAAATAAAAACGACTAAAAATCGAAAAGCTTGTGCCCGACCCTTGCAAATCCACGAGACCTAATAGAACTACTTCTCCCCCTTTGGCATCGAAACGCCAAAAAGGAAGAAGAGCGATGCTAACGCCCCTGGAGATCACTCCCCCTCATCCTCGTCGTAGTCGTTCCCGTCCCCTTCCTCTTCATCATACTCATCATCATCGTCATCAGCTGGAGGAGTGGGTGCCCTCGGTGGAGGAGGAAATAGGGAACTCTCGAGCTCGCCATAGTTGATCCCTGAGGTGTTCCACTGAGCATACAGATCCGGAGCAGTGGGAGGAGGTGGATATCCAGTGGCACCTGAGACATGGTGGAGAATAAGCTGCTGTGTGTGATCCCTCTCATGATCCCTGCGGTACGCCTCATATTGGCCCTTGTGAGTGTCAATGCCCATGCAGAGAATGTTCCGCTGGAACCAAGTAAGCTGCTTAACCTCGCGTGCCATTGGGGACACCGTGGAACGACGACCACTAGCCCGAGCATCACGCATGAAGGACTCCGGGGCAGTGGAAGGGTGATGGGTCTTCTGAGCCTTGTTGTAGATTTTCTTGGGCTTGTGAATTCCATCCATAGCAGTACCAAAATCCTCATGTGGCAACATATGCTTGACGAGCATCATTATGAACGGAGCATAGGGAATAGAGAGCCTGTTGATCATAGCATCCGTCATCTCATGATAAATATAGTCCATGACATCCAGTTTGTAACCTGTGGCTGATCCAGAGTTAGTGGCACACTCATGAGCAAAGGCAAGAAGTGGAACCAGGTGGCCACAGATCCTGTCATTGTTGCCACCACTAGGAGCGATGCAGTCCCTAAATATGCCAACAAGGGCTGCATACAAGGGAGATAGACCAGCAAAAGTACCAGCAACCCCATCAGAGGAAAGGCAAGGAGCAAGTGCAGTATCCTTGGATGGCTTCAGAGGAGAAATGATACGGTGGCCCGAAGGAGTGTCACGGCCATGGAATGCATAACCAAGAACCTGCCCATAGGTTGAAAGTCCGACTGAATCATGGTGGTCCCTGTCATCCACTTCATAGTGTGGCGCTCATCACCGCAAATCACCAAAGTTGATAAGAACTGTCGCACCACAGAGGAATCATAGTTGCATTGGATAGTCATGAGGTGGTGCAGCCCCATCTTGTTGGTCACGTCTAGTGCCTCAATGAGCCTTGTCTTGGATCGAGCCTCAGTCAAATTGATGGGACGCATGGGGCGAAGCTTGAGAGTAGCATAAACATCATCATGAATAGCCCGAAAGTGGGCATTCCAAAACATAGAGTCCTCGGGGGGACCATCACTGTCAGCCTCATCATAATAATTAGTCTGGCGAATGGTGGCATACTGAAGACTATCCATAGCCTTGTAATTGGGCCGAGACTGTTTGCCCTTGCGAGATGCGGTCCTCTTAGTTTTCTTACTTGCCTCTGCCATCCGTTCAGCCTCTCTTGCTGCTCTGCTGACCTCGGTCTCGTCAATGAACTTCCCGTCTGCAGTGGGCTTGAGATAACGGGCACAGGAACGATGGACGAAGGTCTTGGTTGGCTTGGAACCACCTATGAAAAGCATTAGAGGGATAACATGGAGATAAGCATACACAAAAGTCCAGGAGAAAAACACGGAGAAAGAGTAGCAATGCAACCCCATAACCAATGATGTGTATTTGCAGAAGCAGAACCAAAGCAGACCAGATTTTACTCTCCAGCCCGGATTATCCGGCCTTGGCAGGGGCAGATAATCCGCCCACCACAGAAAATTTCTGGATTGGCTTAGATCTAACATGGCAAAACAGATTGGGTACTAGGGTTGCAAGTCTACTGATTCTAGCATGTAAGGAACAACACCAAGAACCTTCTACAACGAGATTTCCACCAAATACAATACATCCCATACAAAAGGAGATAGATGAGGGAGTTACCCTCACTCATTGGAGGAAAATCGTGGAGGAGAAGATACCCAGAGGCAAGGTGAAGAAGATCCGGGGAGATCCCGGAGAATCCGGTGGTCGAATCGACTCCGGGAGAGGCGGATGCTCCGGTGGTGGCTGGGGAGCAGAGGTAGGGTTGGGGGAGGACTGGCTGCTCTGTTTGAGCCTGCCCTCCCCGACCGAGCCTATAAGGGGCTGATTTCGCCCGGGGCGGATAATCCGCCCCCCACTTAAGGCAGATAATCCGCCCCCCCAGAAATTCTCTAAGAACATGTTGGAGCACATGAGATATGCAAGAAAATCCAACGAGACCCATGAAAAACCAACTCTTCTCGAGGAAGAGGGCGGTGGACGAAGCCACCATGTTGGAGCGCATGGCATGACACCGCGAAGATGTATCTTGAGTTCAAAATCAATGCTCATCGATGACCCACATATCACAAAATGATATTAAGGGAAATGATTTTACTTGCTTTCGGCATTATGGGGGAGGGTTGGCCCAATCAATTAGGACCACACTCCCCCTATGTCTATGCCCGCATCTAAACCAAATACATGAATAAGAGCAAGTGAGTGTGCAAGGGTAGTCAAGCCAAGCTCCTTGAATCTATGATATTTAGCTCATTCCTCAAATAACAAAATCTTTCTTCATCAAGAGGCTTCGTGAAAATATCAGCAAGTTGGTTCTTCGTGCTCACAAAGGATAGAGCAATATCACCACAAGCAACATGATCCCGAATAAAGTGGTTGCGAATCTCTATATGTTTTGTTCTTGTATGCTGCACGGGATTGTAAGCAATTTTGATAGCACTTTCATTGTCGCATAATAGAGGCACTTTGTCACAATTGACACCATATTCCTTTAAAGTTTGCCTCATCCATAACAATTGTGTACAAGCACTTGCAGCAGCAACATATTCAGCTTCGGCGGTTGAGAGTGAAATACAATTCTGTTTCTTTGATGACCAACACACTAGAGACCTGCCCAAGAATTGACATGCACCAGAGGTTGATTTCCTATCATCTTTGTCACTATCCCAATCTGAATCAGTGTAACCACATAGAGAGAAACTTGAACCTTTGGGATACCATAACCCAAAATTTGGGGAATGAACCAAATATCGGAAGATTCGCTTGACCGCCACTAAGTGGCTTTCTTTAGGAGCGGCTTGGTACCTTGCACACACTCCTACACTTAACACGATATCGGTCCTAGATGCGCAGAGGTAAAGGAGAGAGCCGATCATGGATCTGTATACCTTTTGATCCACGTCTTTACCCTTGGGATTGAGCTCAAGATGACACTTTGTTTGCATAGGGGTAGCAACGCCATTGAGATCCGTCATCTTGAACCTTTTGAGCATGTCTTGGATGTACTTATCTTGATTAATAAAGGTTCACTCTCTAAGTTGTTTGATCTCAAATCCAAGAAAGAACCTCAGCTCACCCATCATGGACATCTCAAACCTGTCAGTCATAAGCTTTGAAAATTCATCGTTAAAAGCTTGGTTAGTAGAGCCAAAAATAATGTCATCTACATAAAGTTGGCATACAAAAAGCTCCCCATTAACCTTCTTAGTAAAAAGAGTGGGATCGATTTGCCCAACTTCGAAACCACGGTCTAGCAAAAGCTCTTTAAGGTGCTCATACCACGCACGTGGGGCTTGTTTAAGGCCATAGAGCGCCTTATCGAGTTTGTAGACATGGTTCGGGAATTTGGGGTCCTCAAACCCCTGGGGATGCTTGACGTATACTAACTCATGTAGAGGACCATTAAGGAAAGCGCTCTTAACATCCATTTGTTGTAATATAAAATTATGATGGGCTGCATATGCAAGAAGGATATGGATGGACTCAAGACGAGCCATAGGAGCATAAGTCTCGCCAAAATCAATTCCTTCCACTTGAGAGAATCCTTGAGTCACGAGTCGTGCTTTATTTATTCACAACAATGCCATTTTCATCCTGTTTGTTCTTGAAGATCCACTTGGTGCCGATAACATTGTGGCAATCCTTTGGTTTTTCTACGAGCTTCCAAACTTTGTTGCGTTCGAAGTTATTTAATTCTTCATGCATTGCAACAACCCAATCGGGGTCTTCAAGAGCATCAAAAACCTTCTTCGGTTCAACCATGGAAATGTGAGCTTGATGATCACAGAAGCTTGCAAGTTCTCTTCTAGTGGATACCCTTCGTCGTAGATCACCAACAACCTTGTCAAGAGTGTGACCTCTTAGTTCAAGGTTCCGATCAGCACGAGCCTTGCGACGAGCCTCAATGTCCTTATTGTTTCTAGAAGGAGTTGATTCAATATTTGTATCCATGTCTTGATTACTGCCCTGCCCTTGATCTTGGTCTCTGTTAACGCCAGAAGATTGTTGCTGAACATTTTCTTGAGGCCCGGATAATCCTCCCCTTGGAGGGGCCGGACTATCCGTCCTGGGAGGTGAAGTACTAGAGCCATCTTCCTGAGAATGCCTGACGGGAGTTGGAGACCCAGGGACGGATAATCCGCCCTCGGGGGCCGGAGAATCCGGCCTGGGAGCTTCAGAGTTGTTGACTTCTCCTTTGGATCCTCTAGAACGAGTTGGAGTGCTAGGGGCGGATTGTCCGCCCCTTGGAGAGGGCGGATAGTCCGGCCTGGGACTACCAACTTGTCCAGGGGACAGTTGATCTTCAGCAGATTGCGGTGTTGATGCAGGATTTTCTCCAACAGTAGGAGCTTGTTGATCTTGTGTAGATGAGGGCTCCACATGTGTGGAGCATTGTCCTTCCCGATCCGCCACAAGGGGTTCCTCAATGGGGCGGAAAAATCCCACGCCCATTCTTCTTATGGCATCTTGGGGTATTTCAACATCTGCATCACAAACATCAACTTGCCCTACAAAGGAGCCGTTATTTTCATCGAACTCCACACTACAAGATTCTACAACAATCCCAGTGAGGTTGTTGTAGACTCTATAAGTGTGGGATTCGGCACCGTAACCAACAAAAATACCTTCTAAAGCCTTGGACTCAAATTTTGACAAACGGACACCTTTAATAAGAAAGAAACACTTACACCCGAATACCCTGAAGTATGAGATGTTGGGCTTGTTACTGGTAAGTATTTCATATGGAGTCTTGTCCAAAATCTTTCGAAGGTAGAGCCGGTTTGATGAGTGACAAGCAGTGGATATGGCTTCAGCCCAAAAATTATAAGGAGACTTGAATTCAGCTAGCATAGATCTTGCCATATCCATCAAAGTCTGGTTTTTCCTCTCGGCTACACCATTTTGTTGAGGGGTGTACGCAGCGGAATATTGATGTCTAATCCCCTCTTCGCTAAGAAACTCATTTAAAGTATAGTTCTTGAATTCGGAGCCGTTGTCACTTCTAATTGCCAAGATAGGAACATTGTGTTGACGTTGAACTTCATTAGCAAAGTCGATGACTGTTTGTTGAGTCTCACTTTTCAGCTTGAAGAAATAGACCCATGTATATCTTGAGTAATCATCGACAATGACCAAGCAATATTTCTTCCCACCAAGACTTGCATGATAAGGAGGACCAAATAAATCCACGTGAAGTAATTCCAAAATCCTCTTTGATGACACAATAGTCTTCTTCTTGTGGGGAGAGTCATGCATTTTTCCTTCTACACAAGCCCTGCAAACACGCTCTTTAGCAAAAGAGACATTGTCTTTTAGTCCAAGGATGTGGCCACCCTTCTGGAGACTTTGCAAAGTTCTCATGTTGACATGGGCTAAACGGCGATGCCATAGCCAGCCCACGTCGGCCTTTCCAAATAGACACATCGGGCCTGAAGTGGTTTTCCCCGAGAAGTCCACGACATACAGGTCATTTTCGACGTATCCAACGAAAGCGACCTTTAGATACTTGCTCCACAAGAGTACCACCAAATCATCATCGATAAAAACAGTAAAACCCATCTTGCCAAGGGCACGAACAGAAAGAATGTTGTAACCGAGGGTCTCAACAAGCATGACGTCCACGAGAGAGATATCGTGGGCAACCACAACCTTGCCAAGACCCAATACCTGAGATTTAGACTTATCACCATAGGAGACTGTGATATATCATGATTTGGACGCATCTCCGTGATGATCTCCTTGCTTCCGGTCATATGACTAGTGCAGCCACTATCCAGCACCCATTTCGACGCACCGGAAGCATAGCCCTGCAAGAAAATTACTTCTTGGTTTTAGGTACCCATTTTTCAATGGGTCCTTTCATGTTAGTAACAAGGGTCTTTGGGACCCAAATAGACCAAGCAATATATTCATCAAAGGGACCGACATAATAAGCAAAAACATCGCCATAGTCGTCACAAAAGAGTTCATAATTCGGATTGTGAGACCCTGCAAAATCAATATTATTAGTCTTGTCTTTTGTGACATTCTTCTCAGCGGTGCTTATCTTTGATTGCACATTATTGGTCTTGTTCTTCTTGGTTTTCTTCTTCTTGGACTTGGTGACATACCCAAGTCCCTCTTAACCATGATTTGACCTTTGCTTGCCCAGGACTTCATCAAGCACACCTTTGTCCTTGGTAGTGATGTCCTTGATCACTTCTTTTTCCACACTAGCATTTTCCTTGTTACTATATGTTGAGTTTGACGAGCTAGGAGTATCATATTTGGCCAATCGACTTTGAAGCTGATCATGTGACTCACTGAGAATAAAGAACTCGTTTTTCAACGCCTTGTGAGCATTGTCAAGTTTCTCCAATTCCTCGGAGAGTCTATCATGAGCAGCCCCAAAGTCATTCCTTCCCTTCTTTAACTTCTTTGCTTTGGTGACAGCATTGTCACGTTCCTTAACAAGTTTAGTCACAATTTCTTCATGTGACTCTTCCATAGACTCAAGCCTCTCTTCAAGAGAGACCCGAGCTTCTTCTTCTTCTTCAAGAGCATTTTTTAGGGATGCAATTTCCATTGCATCCTCCCTTTCAATTCTACCCTTTTCTTCGAGGAGTGCTTCATTTTGGGCCAGCTGATCCATAAGAGCTTCAAAACGAACTTTGTGCTCACCTTGCAATTTAGTGTAGAAATAATCCAAAGCAATAATCTCTTCTTTAACCTTAAGACTAGTAGGATCATCCATGTCTATCATAGCCTTGGGAAAAGAAGAGTTAGAAGAAGTTACCTCAGAGCTTCTTGCCATGAGACAAGTAGCATTCTTGTTGATGATGTTTTCGTTCGGAGAGTCGAAGAGAGATGTTGATGTAGATGTGGTGTCACATCCAAAATTTTCCAAATTTTGAAATTTAGGGTGAGAAGAAACTTTTTGATTCCAATTGGAAACATCAAAACCTATTTTGATCAATTAAAATCCTAAAGGGATTTAAAAAGATAAACAAATAATAAATAAAGTTATGATAGTTGGAACTACTATTTTTAGATCTTTTAATAAAAACATTTGGTTTTCAAAAGAAAAGGTAGAATTATAAATAAGGATTATTTTATAAAGCCAAATTAAATCTTGGCCAAGCTTTTGAAATAAAATATTTCTATTTGATAAAAAGAGTAAAGGTTTATTTAAATAAAATAATGAGGATTTATTAATATCCAATTTTATTAAAGTAAAGGCTTTTCCATTTTAAATAAACACTAAAACTTGTTAATTTATTTTAAATAAGTTTTCCAAGTGTTTTATATTTTCAAATAAAACCTACTGAAATGGTTTTGATATTATTTATATTTCAAATAGAGTTTTTAAATAAATTAAATCGTTTTTGAATTAAAGACTAAGGTCTATTTTATTTAATTATTTATGGACCCTAAAAAGAATAAAGTTATTATTTTGTTTTGGACTTTGATTTGTGTTGTTAAACAGAATTAAAACCTACACAAAGTTTGGCAAAGGTTTGAATTCATTTGGGTGTTTGAATAAAATCAAAACAGAAATTCAAATGGAAAAAGCTTCTGTATAAAAAATGAATAAAACCCAGCCCAGCAAACAGGCCCAACAAGCCCAGCAAGCCCAACTAAACTCCCCCCCCCCCACAGTGAACCGTTTTCACTGAATAATGCACCCACCCAGACACAGACAGGCAGGCCCCATCTCCCTCTCTCTCCCTCACTGCCGGACGGACCCCACTGGCCACCTCAGCATCGTCTTCCCCACGACCCCGTCGCCCTGCCGTTGCTGCCAAGTTATTGCAGGCGTCAATACGTGTAAATGGCTGAGTAATTCCTCGCCGTGATCACGTGTTTATAAGCGCCCCTCTCCCCTCTCTCTTTCCCCCCAAACAGCGCCTCCCCTCTGCCCCTAGGCTTCTCTAATTCGTGCTCGCATCCCACTGTCTCCGACGACGTCCTAGAGCAATTCCGGCGCCGTCCAGCCGCCCCTCGCCTCCCACTGCATGCACACTTGCTCCCCACCTCCTGGCGCATCTTCCATTGCAGCTAGTTAGCCCGTGCTTGCCCCAGAGCGTCGGCAAGGACAACCTCAACGCACCGCCGCGTCTGTCTCGTCTCCGGCGAAGTATCCCTGTAAGCACCGTCCTCCCCTCTCCTTCCCGATGATACTCCTAAACTCGCCACACTCGCTCGCGTCTAACCACGCCTTTTTTTGCCTTGGGGTGAACTACAGCGTCGCCCCCGTCGTCAAACAGAACCGCCTGAAGCTGCCACCAACTCCGACGAGCGATTACTCCTGTCCCTGTGCGCCCCTTGCCTCCTCGTGACCACGTTGAGCATCACCAAGATCCCCTGAGCATGGTGAGCCACTTCTCTGTCTTCCTTGCTTCCTGTAACCGCCATGACGCCACCGTCTGACCGTGCTCCGCCGCTCGCCGCCGCGCAGCGCCGCCAGGCAATGGTCAAGCATCTGAGAGCCGTTAGATCTTTAACCAGTGGCTAGGATTAGAATCAGATGAAGGGGTACGAGTTGATCAGCGCCGTGCGATTTAAGTTAGATCCAACGACTCACAGAGGTTGATCTGCACGAAGTAGTACCTTCCAATAAGAACACGCCACGTGGCCAGACTCAGGATTAAAAACAGAAATATGTTCTATTAGATTTGCAAATTTGAAAAATTCATAACTTCAGTTCTACACGTCCAAATTTTGCAAATTTTATATCAATGGATTCAGAAAGACAAGTACTTTGCAACCATGCAATTTTTTTAATGATTTGCTTCTGGAAAATTGGTTGAAATTGCAGAAACATGTGTAGGCTTATTATGAATATAAAAATTGTTCTAGATATAATTTTGAGATGAAATCTTTGCAAAATGGTTTGTTGTGAACCTACTGACCCTTCTGACCCTAGAAATAAATATTTGAATTAGCTCATTTCTAGTCAAATAAAAATATTGATTATGATTTAGAAATGATTTTGTGAGTGAAACCTTTGGGAAATGAATTGTTTCAAACCTTCTGACCCTAAACACCAAGTTTTGAGAATTAAAATATATTTGGTGAACTCTTTAAAGAATATTGCTTTGCTAAAAGCATTTTCAACCACATAAAATAATGATTTGATTTAAAATTGGTTTATAGATAAAACCTTTTGCAAATGGTTTTACCACTTTAGAAAATGACCACTTTGAACTTTATAATGTTTAGAGCCTAGTAGAAACCACTTTTGCAAATAAAACCATCTTTTGCATGCTTGCATGCATGACCTTGTTTTTGTTATTTTATGTGTGGCAAATTGTTTGAATGCTAGTTGAATATATGTTTGCTTGATTGATTTGTAGTGGAATTAGAAGAGTGTGATGTTTGCAAGATCAAGAAGTGAACCAACATTCTCTACTAAAAGGCAAGTGACACTATCATCCAAGTCCTACTATTTTCATACATTAGTGGATTTTTGTAACATGCATGAAAAGGATTTCTATATTTTATGCTATGCTAAATCCTAATAGGATACCCTTATATATTCCTTAGTGGAAACAAAGTAGTTGTAGTATGCTTAGCCCTGCTATATATTGGGATGGGATACATGATATGATTATATGAAGAGTTGAAAAGACATATGTTTTATATAATAAAACAAGTACTCAATGAACTACCTGGGTGGACAAGGATACTCAAGTTTGGACAAGGTGGCAACAAAAGGAACCATGTTTATATGGCCATCTCTTTTTGTATGTGCACTAGAAGAAAACCACCTAGGGACTTAGAGATTGAACATGTTTCTTGTACAGTGGCTTCCGTGTACAACCACATGCTAAATGGGCTCTGAATTAGTCAACTACATAGTGGAAGACCCATGCATTGGCATCTTCAGGTTAACTAGAATTGTGTAAGGGAACTTGAAACCCTACATTGGTGCCTGGATGACAAGCTAGCATTGTGTATTGGGAGGACTCCTATGGAAAGACTTTGTCACATTCTCAATCTGGCAGTACTCCATCTTGGTAAGTACTTATCCAGCGGCCACTAGTGTCATCAAGATGAGATTGTGTCATGTGGGTAAAGTGTACAACTTCTGCAGAAGATCAAATTCTAAGTACTTAGCCGTGTCCCCGGTTACGGACAACTCTGAGCAACTAAGGCCTGAAGTTATGGAAGATCTCGACATTCCAATTTCTCAAAGTAAAACTTGATGGTGACAACAAGGGATTAGAAGCACTTGGAGTTTTCCAAGGAGTTCAGAAAGATTTGTCAAAAGATCAAAACTATTTTGAAAAGATAGGATAAAACTATATTGCTTTCTACAAATGAGCCCAAACCCTACTTAGCAAAATATGCATGTAATGATAGGATCCACATATTTCTACATAGTAGTGAAACTTGCCAATACAATTCAAATGTATTGACCCTTGTGGCTGCAACTTATTATGTTGCAGGTTTGTTTGTTGTTAGTGAAGTTTGTTGATTCGGATTACAAGTCTACAACCAACATGATTGCCTATGGCACTTTGAAGATGAAGGACCCCATGCTTTATAGATATTCTGCTGCAATGTAATGTGATAGCCAAATGAGCTATGTAAGATGTAATGAATTATTTATTCCTGGTTATAAAGTTGTATTATGACCTTTGTTTCTTGATATTACATCTTAACTGTGGATGCTAGCTATTCATTCCAAGGACTAGCATTATAAACACAGGGATCTCTACCTTATTAATGGTTGGGAACCTTACATGTGGTGGCTATAGCAGCCACCTCTTGAGAGCTATCGTCCTCGTCCTCATCTTCACTCCCCGATGAATATTCTTCTTGAGCCACTAGAATAATCTTTGGTTGCTTCTTGAAAGGTGCATTCTTCTTTACAAACTGTTTCTTACGTGGAGCTTTTGATTTGTCCTTGAAAATGAGTCTTCCTCCTTTATCCTCCCTACTTTGATATGGACACTCAGCTACGAAGTGCAGCCGGTCACCATAATTGAAGCATGTTCTCAGCTTGGGACCATTTTCTTTTCCTCCATAGGCTCCACTCTTGCGATCTAGTTCAGCTTTAGCCTTGGCTGGATCTTTCCAAAAGTTTCTTGCATAAAGAGCCAAGTATTGTCCATGGATCCTTTTTATATCCTCGGGATAGTCCAGACCTTCTACCGCATATTCATCATGATCAATCACACTAGTCTTCAAGGCCATGTTGACCCCCTTTTGCATCCCCATAGCTCGAGCACGAGCATCTTCGGCATTCTTGGCAGCCACTTTGAAAGCGGCCATTTCTTGCATTACCTCATTGGATGACATGAGGTGATAGTTATGCCTACCTTGGATACTTTTCAAATCTGTGGGCTCAAATGGCATAAGAGCACTGACGTACTTGCGCTTGATCCAAGCATCATCAACATGAGTTGCACCGTGGTTTCTGAAGGTTGTGGCTATTGCCTTGAGCCTCCTATACATGTCCTCGTGGTCTTCTCCATCCAGCATATAGAATCCTTCAGCTTCATTGCTCAATGCATCATATCTATTCCTTCTCATACTTTCATTTCCGATGAAGAGCTCGGTGAGGGCATCCCAAGCTTCTCTAGCTGTGCTAAGATGCTGAATGTGTGGCATGTATTTGTCACCCACACCAAGCTGTATCATGTGTAGAGCTGTAGCGTTGAGCTGGCTATCGACCACTTCTCTTCTTGTGAGATTGTTGGGGTTTCCAACATGAAGACCATTTTTGATGATCTTCCACAACTCTATGGAGGAACTGCACACATGAGATTTCATCAAAAATTGCCATTGAGAGAAAGTAGATGCAGAAAGTTTGGGTGGATCACCCCTATTATGTATATGTGGGTGAGGGATAGGTGGATCAGGGGAATACACATGAGAAACCTCATTGTATCCATCCTTACCGCTATCCTTTTTCGAGGAGGAGCTCTTGCTAGCATCATCACCAACCACTTAGTTATCTTTGGAAACAGTTTTACCCGTTTCCTTGGATTGCGGAGTGGTATCCTCATAGTTAGATGGAGGTGATGTTGCGGATGTGGAGAGACGCATTATCAATTGACGCATCTCTTCCATCTTAGCCTCCATTCAACTCACCAAGGTTGTTTCCAACGTCTTGAGATCGTTCATGGTGACTACCTCCGGAGCATCACTCCCATCTACCCTAGAACCCATACTTCTCTTAGGCAGTTAAGCCCGAAATAAGAGCCGAGGCTCTGATACCAATTGAAATGGATCGTATGGGCACCTAGAGGGGGGTGTATAGGTGCTAACCAATTTTTAATAATTTTTTAATTTTAGGCTTGACACAAAGTAAATTCTCTAGATATGCAACTACGAGAATTTCCCTATATGTAACCCTAACTACTAAGCACGTAAAAGAGGAGCGAGGAAACTGTAGTGGAGCACGCGGAGACAGGGATTTGTTTTACCGCCGTTTCTTCCTTGTTAAGGGAAGTACATCTGTGTTGGAGGGGTGGGCGGTTCTAAGACCACCACGCCACAATAGGCCTCACCCTATTCTCCGATGGATCTCGCAACGAGAGGCCTGATCCACCTTCTCCACTATTGGATACCTTCGAGGCGGGAACCGGTGCCTTTTACAACACTATCAGGGCATACACCCACAACCGAATTGGGGGCTCCCGAGATGACAACAAGCTGCCACAAGAACAAGGTTTATCAATATAAACAAAAACAAGGATCTAGGTATTTGCAAGAAATACTAGATCAGGGGTTCTCCAAATGAATGGAGAGGAGATGAAGCGCTTGATTGCTGATGATGAAGATCCAGTTCTCCTCCTTCGATTCCCCAAGGGATGGGGCCTTTGGGTGGATCTAGGTGGAGCACTCTTGGACGAAGCTTTCATATCTGATCTGGTCTTGTTCGAGATGAATCAAGAGTTCTGGCAGGAGGGGGAAGGCTGGCTTAAATACCCCCTCCCCAGATCTGGCCGTTGCACAACTTTGGGGGCGGATTATCCGCCCCCTGGGAAAACTCTGCCCCAAGGGCGGATTCTCTGGGGGAAACTCCGCCCCCTCTCTGGGGCTGGCGCCTGCAGAACTTGGTGAAGCTCTTGGGGCGGGGCGGATAATCCGGGCGGATTATCCGGCCAGGCCGGAAAGTCCGGCCAATACTCCGCCCCCTCTCTGGGGCTTGCGCCTTGGCGATGAGAAGGGGGGCGGACTATCTGCCCCCCCTAAGGGGCGATGAGCGGGGCCGGAAAATCCGAACAAAATTCCGCCCCCCTTCTGGGGCTTGCGCCTACTTGGGAAGAGGGAGGGGCAGATTATCCGCCCCTGGTGGGGGCGGATTATCCGCCCCCCAAAAACAGAATCCTTTCCCTTTTTCTCATAGGTGGCTGCAACACTTCAACACACATTAAATAATCCTTGATATTGTTATCTAACACACAAAACACTAGGGATTATAAAATGTTCTTTCAGTCGGAAAGGAAGAAAAAAGGTTGGTCATGGGATGACCGGAAGGAGGAAACAAATGGGTGAACCCCAATCCTAGTGTTGTCTAAAAACTTTTCAAAAAGTTTTCCAAATGTTTTACAAAAGTTTTTCAACAGAGATATAGAGATATGATATATCTACAAGAGAAACTAATTTATAAAAGAACCTCTTATGGAGACATCCTACTATCTAAACCATATTGCATATACTTCTATTATTGTTCTTTTGAGGTGGTTTGCGAGTACATTCAAAGTACTCACGGGCATTGTCCCTGGTATTTACTTGGCCAGACTTTCAGAAGCAAGAGGAATGATGGAGATTGCTGATGTCTATGAGAGCTAGGCCATCTTCCCAGTCAGTTTCCTGTAGGTTAAGGCTTGACATGGGATCCGCGAATGAAGACTTCCGCTATTCATGACTATAATCGACATAATGGAAATGATGTAAGTTTTGTACCCGTTACTCTCTGGATTTTGTAATGATACTCATCGGTTATGCTCACGGCTCACTAATCATGGGAACGTGAATTAAAGGCATAACAGGGATTCTCGAACCATAAATCCGGGGTCCCACAAACAACATCCCATGTTCATGATCAGGAAACTGTGATCATCAGTTAATCAACAAGCTAGTATGAAGAGAGCATTACTAGGAACCTTTTCTGTTAATAAATCACACATGTATTAATGTTTCCTCTTAATAAATGTAACACCCCAATTTCAGCAACCCTGATTTAATGTCCAAAAGGCAAAAATCAGGGGGAACAAAAACTTTTTCTTGCATTGAGTGCTTACTTGTTTGCTTGTGCTCAAGCAACTGTTTGTGTACTAGTTGTGTACTCCTCATCTCAACACTAATTTACAAAAGAGATGTCTTGGCTCATCTTTCATATTCTCAAATGTTCTGGCATTTCAAATACCTGAGCCAAGATGACTTTGACACAACCAAATACTTTACTAGTCTCTATTAACAAAACTATGGAGACATACATATACTCTCCTTATGTTTTCAAGACGGAACCTTCAACTACTCTTATCTCTAGGTTTTCCAAAAACCTTTATTAAAACCTTTTCATCGAAATCTTGGTAAAGATACCAAGATGGTACTTATCTTACTTCAAAGCAAAACCCCTTTCCAAAATACCCCTCCTTACCTCAAGCTAGGCTTGATGATAACCCTAGTAGTAGTAAGATAAGTAAAACTATGAATTGCCTTGATCTGTTGTTTGCACTTTTTGCTTAGGAACTAGAGTGAGATAATCTAGTATCTCATCCCTTAGGACTCAACCCATGCTTATGATCATCAATCTCAAAGAAAGCATCCAAGTCTAGACCCCTCCTAAGCCACTCAAGTCATCATATCATCTCATGCTTATCTCTATCCAGGCATAATCCCTCTTGATGGTTTCCAACCTAGTGGAGACCCAATCCAAGTGTGGATCCCCTCTCTTCAATATATGCCTCAACATCAACAACTTGATGGATAGGATAAACTGTCACATC
Source organism: Avena sativa (assembly GCA_916181665.1). Lineage (NCBI taxonomy): Eukaryota > Viridiplantae > Streptophyta > Magnoliopsida > Poales > Poaceae > Avena > Avena sativa. The sequence goes on from OV702295.1 coordinate 137,783,310, forward strand.
CTAAAATTTTCCAAATCTTGAAACGTGAAAAATAAATAAACAGAAAAAATTAATTATTGAAATTTAGGGTGAAAGAAACTTTTTTCTTCTAATTGGAAACATCAAAACCCTTCTTGAACAAACTTTGAATGAAAAGAGAATGTATCTTGAAATTTAAACATTTGGAAAAGTTAAACCAAAACCCTAAACCCTAATGGAATAAATCATTTCCAAGATCTCTCTAAGACTATGGATTTGATCCATATAAAAATTCAGCAACAAACATTTAGAAATGATCAAAATGATAAACAAAAATATTATAAGATCATAGAAATTGGTTTCATCTAATTTGGAACCATGGATAAAAACTTATGAATTTAATAAGATAAAAGGAAATAATTTCCAAGGCTAATAGAGCTCCTATCTAAAATCAATACCAACTCTTGAGAAAGTAATCCTAAAAGGATTTAAAAATATAAATGAATATTAAAAAAATCATACAAATTGGAATCACCAATTTTGGATCTTTAAATAAAAAGATATGGATTTTATAAGGCAAAGAAAGAAATAACCAAATAAGGAATATTTAAAAAGCCAAATTAAATCTTGTCCAAGCAAATGGAATAAAGATAATTCAAATAAAACTAAAGTAATAAGAATTATTCAAATAAAAGCATATGGATTAAACCATATTCAATTTTATAAAGACAAATCCCTAATATAAAGGATTAATTAAATCATGAGAAAAATCATTGAAAATAACCAAAGTGGATTAAAATTATCCAATTAACCCAAAAAGAATAAAGGATTGATTAAATAAAATAATATGGTTTGGAACCATATTTAAATCTTAGTTAAATAAGATAAAAGGCCCAAATTAAATAAATAATAAAGCATAAAAGAATTTTTGAAATATTCAAAATGGAAATTTTAAAACAAACTAATAAATAATATTAAACCTATTAAAAATATTTGGCAAGAATTTGAATTCAAATGGGTGTTTAAATCAATTGAACAAAATGAAAACAGAAAATAAAATAGAAAAAGAATCAGGAAAGAAAAAATAGAAAAGGGCAACCCAGCAGAACCCAACCCAACGAACCAGCCCATCATGTCCAACTTGGCCCAGCGCAACCCACCTCTCTTTTCCCCGCCGAAGCATTTTCTCACTCGCACCTGCACCCGCTCAGTCACTGAACGTGAGACCCCACCGTACCCCCTCTCATTCGCTGACAACGGACCCCACCGCCAGCTCAGCATCTTCTCCACCCGCGGACCCGTTCTTCCCCAATTTCTGTCATCGTTTCTGTGTTGATTTCGTAGAGTAAATTCACATCAATGCGCCAGTAATTCTCGCCCGCGACCTTGCGTATATAATAGCCCACATCTCCTTCCCCTTTCCCCTCATTCTCCCACAGTTAATCACCGCCAGGCTGCATGAATTTCTCTCGAAAGCTCCTCTGCCTCCGACAATCTCCTCCACCAATTCCGGCCAACCCCGACCATCTCCTACCTATTAGCTTCCACGGGCCTGTGATCCAGCACCAGGCGCACCTGCCAGTGCCTCCCTCTCGCCCGCGCGTGCCTCACAGCTTCGGCAACAATCAAGTCTAAGCACCACCGTGAACTGCTCCAACTCCGGTGACCTCCCTCGGTATATCCTGACCGCCCCCTTCTTCCTCGATGATGCACACGTGATCACATATTCCTTTCGCATCTAACACACCTCTCCTCTTGATTTCCTGTGGCTTATAACCTCGCCTTCGACCACAGCAGAGCGTTCCCGACGCCGACGCCATCTCCGGTGAGCAATCGTCGTCGTTCCCGTGTGCCCCTCCGTCTATAACAACAACGTCGAGCATCCCCACGTCACTGAAAACAGTGTGAGCATTTTCCCTTCCTCCCTCGCTTCCTATAGTCGCCGGCAACATCTCAGCCGAGCGCACCGCCGCCGTCTAGCGTCACAGCGTCGCCCACCTATGGTCAAGATGATATGGTCTGTTAGATCTTGATCGAATGATTAGAATAGAACTTAACCAAAGGGGTACGAGTTAATCTGTGCCACATGATTTTGTTTAGATCCAACGATCCACACTGCACGATCAAACCGAACCATTTTCAGCCAATAGAAACGTGACGCGTGGCCCAGACTCTGTTCTAAAAATAGAAACATTTCTATTAGTTGTTAGATTTTGTAAAATTCATAACTTTTGATCCACACGTCCAAAATTTGCAAATTTTATATCATTGGAATCAGGAAAAAGAAATCTTTGCAACCATGCCATTAGTTTAGTGTTTTGCCTCTGGAAAAGTAGATGTTTGTGCAGAAACATTTCTAGGCCAATTTTGAGTATAAAAATTAATATAAAAATGATTTTTGGGGAAAATGTTTTGCAAATGGTTTGTTTTGAACCTACTGACCATAAAAAAACAACTTTTGGATTTAAAAGTATATTTTGTGACACTAAGGAATTATTTCTTCAATAAAAGCATTTCTAGTAAATCAAAAATTGTTGATTATGTTTTAAAAATATTTTTTGAGTAAAACCATTTGCAAATGGTTTGATTTAAACTCTCTGACCCTAAACACTAACTTTTGGATTTAAAAATATATTTGATTAAAACTAGAAAATTATTACTTTGATTGAAAGGCATTTCTAGTAAAATAAATGTTGCTTTGATTTAAAAATGATTTTGGGTGAAATATTTTTTTTAAAACACTTTGACCATAAACATTAATATTTTTGTTTAAAAACATTCTGGCTAACACTAGAAATTATTACTTTGATTTAAATCATTTCTAGCAAAACAAAAATGATTTAAATGGCCATTTTCACTAACTTGAATTTAAATGGTTTTGCCACTTTTATAAATGACCAATAGGTGTTTTAAAATGTTTATCGCCTTAGTAGAAACCACTTTTCCGATAAAACAATATTTTGCATGCATGCATGCATTGTTTTGTTTTCTCCATTTTATGTGATGAATTATTTAAATGCTAGATTGAATTTGTGCCTTACTTGATTGAATTGTAGTGAAATTTGAAGAGTGTGACAATTGCAAGATCAAGGAGTAAACCTATATTCTCTACCAAAAAGGCAAGTGGTGCTTCATACATTTTGTCCTATTATTTTCACTATGCATTAGTGATATTTTGAGTAGGACTTGCACGGAAATTTTACTAAGTATGCTATGCCATGGGAAATCCTAGTAGATGATGCCTTAGTAGAATGTTCCCTAAGTTAAGATTCTTGCTACTATTATGCTTAGCCTAGCTAGTAGAAAACAAGGGTGGATTATATTCATGCTATTGAATATTTCTAAGTCTATGAATTGTGTTTTGTTTAATAAAACAACTATGTAAATGAATCACCTAGGTGGAATGGAATGAAAGGTTTGTGTTGAGTGGTTACACAAGTCCAGTATATTGGAGAACAATTGTGTATCACAAGTCCAGTATACTGGAGAAAACTTAGTATCACACTCGTGGAAAGCTACCCAGGAACAAAGATATTTGAGATGTCAAATGTTGAGAAGCTTCAAGTGCAGCCACATGGCATTATGGGTTCTTCCTGGATCATATAGGTTGCAATAACTTAGCCAGATGGACATTTGGTGGTAGGGGGTGATAGGATGGAGTGTGTCCATTTGGTCTAAGGGAAGGCTTCTGAAAGATCTTGTCTCGATGCATGTCGAGACTTGTGGGGAAAGTGCACCACCTCTCGAGAGAGGAAAATCTAAGTACTTAGCCGTGTCCCTAGCAATGGTCAATTTGAGCATCAAGACATGGAAGATATCAAGGATCTCCTCATCCAAAGTTTCTAAGTTAAAAGCTTGTGGTTTAACAAGAGTAAATGATCTTCAATTTCAATTGGTAGATGCCTTGGGTGATTTGACAAACAAAAATTTAGTGTTTTCAAATGATAAGGAAAATCCATTTTGAGCAAAGCAATCCTAAGATCCACTTATTAAAATTGCATATAGATGATAGATACCACTACTCTACCATAGTATCACTTGCCAATACAATTCAAATGTATTGACCCTTGTGGCTGTAACTTATTATGTTGCAGGTTTGTTGATGTTAGTGAAGTGTGTTGAATAGGATTACAAGTTTACAACCAACATGATTGCATGTGGAACTTTGAATATGAAGGACTCCATGCTATATAGATATTTATCAGGTTGGGACCTCTACATAAACCCTTACCATCCTCTCAAAATCATCCACACTTGCACTCTAGTCAAAATCACCAAATCTGCAAAAATGGCTAAGTCTGGATTTCTTATCTAGATTCAATCTTTGGATCCCTACCTCTTCCAACCTATGTTCATTATTGATAATGTACTGGAACCATATTTTAGCACATCTTTAGTACTACCAAAGACCACTCTTGCCCTTGGTTAATCCATTCTAATTCCCACTCATCCATGATGGTTTTGTAGTCAAGATAATAATATTTTATGCAAATCTTATCATCTTGCCTACTTTGGGAGAAGCTCACATCCATATGCCACCTCCCCTTTACCAAATCACTAGCTGTTTATGATCTACTAATCATGGCCTATCACTCCCCACTTCGCTTTTTTCCATTGGAGCCTTGTGCTTCTTAAACCCACATGGTTTAGGAGGCTACCAGATGTATCCGTTATGGTAGACTTAGTTTCAACAAAGTTTGCCATCACATTATGACCACCCCAAATCCAACTAAGCCAAACTCTGGCTTCCATGATCATATATATGACATGTTCTATCCATCCATATACCCCTTGTACCAAGGTGAGCTCTGAGCTCCCTAACCCAACCCCGTTTAGGTGGCATCAAATTAACTAAACCCTAGATCCTCCAAAATCAAGTTTCCCTCCTTTTCACCACTTTTATTCAAAACAAGGTTGAACTTGATGCCTACATCAAGTTTACATCATCTAACTTGGATATAAGCATCCCCAAATATTTCTCCCAATTATTTAATTTCCTCTACTTACCAAACTCTCAAAATCCTTGTCTTTAATGGCAAGTTTACTTTTCTCCAAATCACCTTGCCAAATCAAGGCACATTTGATGCCTATATATCATATCCCATCTTTCAAACTCAAATATAAATATTTTTGAGATTCTTTATTATTTATTTTTGCCCTTTTTCTTAAATGGCCGAAACAAGAAATAATTCTCCAAAAATACTTTTACACCTCAATAAATCCCAATAAAATTCTCCAATGTGTTTTATGGTATTTAGGACCATATAACATCAAAAACCAAGACTATCCAATGTAAAAATACCATCTTAGCTTCCAAAACCTATTTCGGCACTTTTTGAATAAGTGCACTTAAATGGAATTATAAACATGAGAAAAATCCCATTTAATTCTTGGAGATATTACTTGACATACTCCACCTACCAGTACCATTTCCACACTTGGTCCAATGAAACTTTTGCAACTTCCTTTACAAGACTCAAAATGATCAACATTTTGCAAATCAAGCAAAGTTTATTCAAATCAAACCCAAACCAGCTCAAATCTTCTCCAGCACTTCTCCCTAGCCTCATCACTCTCCCCTGGTCGACCAGCACTATAACATGCCCCACACCCTCTTGTACCACATGGTTGTATAAGAGAGATACAAAGGAAATGTCTTGTCCATATATTTCTTTACTCATTATAGCACCCCCTCCTTCTATGCTCTATGCACGACTCTAAGAACACCCCACACCCTCCCCACCACCTCTGGCCACCAATGGGAAGCCCCTGGATCCATCCCTAGCTCACAAATGAGCTTGGTACACCATGGATCGACCCTCTTGGTTTATAATGCCCAAAAGCCACCCAGGACCCTCCCTTCAGCTCATTTGCCCCCATCCACTCCCACTCACCTCCCCAGCACCTCCTCTCCCTCTCCCCTGCTCAACATTGCCCGAGAGCAGGGAGAGGCAAGGTTCGGCTATGGCAAAGAAACCGAGCCCCGAGCTCCCCTCTCTCTCTTCCTCTCTGCATGTCACCCTACCTAGCTCCCCTACTCTCACTAATGCTCTGGGTAATGCTCTTGTTCACATGCAGGCATCACCGAAGCTGCACCGGCCAGCTCTGGCGGGATCCTCTCGGTTGCTCCGGCGCGGGCACCCTCCAGACGACGAAACCAGGCATGCCGCCCCTCGCTAGGCTCGCCAAGAACCACCGCGTTGCCCCAGCACTTCCCCATCCGCCGGCGTGCCCTTTGGTGAGCTCCCTGCCCAAACCGAACGCCGTCTAGGGTTTCTGCTCGGCATCACCCCTCCTCGCAGGGACGACAACCCTCCAGCCGCCAATCTCCTTTCAGATCAAACGGCTAGGGCGCCCCAGTACCCCTTCGACCTGGTCCCTGCGGGCAGGACAGTCGGTAGGCCGCGGCTGGTTGTGCACCGCCCGCGCACACCCAGCATAGTTGGGCCGTCCTACCTCTGTGCGGCCTGTTGCCCTCCAGATCCAGCCCGATAACCCCCCTCTCCTTTTATTATTTTTCTAGATCTGAATATTAGTGGTTTGGTTTAATTCAAAGTGAAAATGGAAAATGAATCAAACTACTCAGATCTAAATTTTCATAGAGGCAATCATTTTTTTCCTAACATGCAGACCCTGTTTTGCACCAAAAATAGGTTAAGGCATGGGCTCTGCGCTAAAGACTTCCGCTATCTGTGTTGTATTCGCCATAATGGCCACTTTGTAAGTTTTTGTACTCGTTCCTTTATGGATGTTGTAATGATACTAGTCGGTTATGCTCACGGCTCACTGATCATGGGAACATGAATTGTATGCATAACGGGTATTCTTGGACCGTAAATCCGGGGTGCCACAATAAAATTGTAGCATGAAAAATAAAAATTTATATAAACATGAAATAAAATAATAACCACTTTATTATTTCCTCTCGGACATATTCCTTTCATAATTCCGATATCCTAATTGAGATAAAAGTTATTTGTATATGTAACAAGCCGAGTATCAATGTAACACCTTATAACAAACCGTTTGTCACTTATGCGTACAAACATATTCTTTGTCCTTCTAAAGTACATAAGAATATACTTACTATTGTCATGTGATCATCATACGTATCACTCTGCTATATGCCTATAACATTTTATAGCATAATACATATCTGGTTCTGTACAAATCATGGTGTACATGAGTGATATAATTGTTCATGCTATTTTACTCATCAAGTGTTAAAACACTTGATTCTTGCTTCAACCTCTTCCATGTAGCAAGAACTCTTTCTTTTCCTCTCCATATTTAACCAATTCAGTATTGCATCTATGTACTTTGGCATAACTGTATTATGCGCCTCAATCTATCTATCTATATATATATATTGATTCCCAATATTCTTGTTTTTCCTCAGACTTTCACAAACATCTAATTTAGTGAAATCTTACTTGTGTCAAGAAAAGATACATCATTTCCAATCAACGATATGTATTACACATAAAGTATTAGAAATATGTCTTAGCGCTCCCACTTAATTTCTTGTAAACATACAAACATCTTCACATTTCTTTATGAAACCAAATCTTTCAGTTTCATCAAAGTGAAGATTCCAACTCCTTGATGCCAACTCCTACCAATGAAGTCTGCACCCATTTCTAGCATCCTTTGAACTAACAAAACCTTCGTTAGTGTCAATACACGTCCTAGGTTAAGACTCCTTGAAAGAAACTTTGTTTTGTAATTCAACTACCATATGTTGTGAATATGTACTGGTTACTAGAATAATCCCAGTAGACCTAAGAATTTCTACGGAAGATCCAATCTTAGCATAGTCAACTCATTGAAATTTGTCATAAACTACTTTTGGACAAGTCGAGCTTCTATGGATGTGTAACACCCCCGGTCACTCCGGACCGACGGCTGTCACTTCTGGCAGCTCAATAGGATCTCTACACTAACACCACAGACCAACACTAGTCTTTTCTGCACACTTTGTCCTCACTCGTGCGCACCCGGTTACCCACTTTCCGGTCGGTCACCCATCCTAGAATTGCTATAGGCCAAGCACGCTTAACCTTAGAGTTCTTTTTGAATGAACTTTCGGAAAAGAAGTTGCAACTTGTTGGTATGGGTTTCCTATCAATCCTATTGAGCTATGCGCCAGGGTCTCACATACACCCACCCTTAGAAGATCGACGTCCTCGTCGATCAACCACAAGCCAGGAATGACCCCTCTTGGCACACGTCTGTGCGTCCAGTGCAGGCACACTGCCATGCCGTGTCCACTCCGGGCCACACGTGCCATGCTACACGTGTCCTCCATTGACCCGCACACGCCCATGTAACCGCGAGGGTCGGCTCTGATACCACTTGTAACACCCCCGGTCACTCCGGACCTACAACTGTCACTTCTGGCAGCTCATTAGGATCTCTACACTAACCCCACAGACCAACACTAGTCTTTTCTGCGCACTTTGTGCTCACTCGTGCGCACCCGGTTACCCACTTCCCGATCGGTCACCCATCCTAGAATTGCTCTAGGCCAAGCACGCTTAGCCTTAGAGTTCTTTTCGAATGAGCTTCTGGAAAAGAAGTTGCAACTTGTTGGTATGGGTTTCCTATCAATCCTATTGATCCATGCGCCAGGGTCTCACAGGATGTGAACATCGACATCAATCTATTATAGATCCATTTATGTTTGATATGCTTAATGCCTTCCAGGGGGTCTACCAAGTATCAAATTTTGATTTTCATACATGGATACTATACTAGATTTTATGGCGTCTAGCCCATTTAACGGACTCAGGGCCCATCATTGCTTCTTTGTAGTTGGTTCATCATTGTCCAACAATATTGTTTCGTCCTCAAATCCTACAATTTGAGTACAAAATATACCTAACCAATTTTGTTCAATAGGAACTTTGATTTCCGGGACTAAAATATTTTGTAGGCGCAGGATCCTCAAGCACCATAGCCATCTTTGGAATACTTTGTGGTTCTGTAATACTTTTCTCATCTTGCTCAGATTCAATAAGCTCATCAAGTTCTATTGTCCTCCCGCTCAAAAACTTGCGTGAGGAACTTCTTTCTCGAGAAATATGTTGTACTTGGTGATAGACACTTTTGTCTTTTGCTTTTAAGGTAGAAGTAATCCCTAGATGTTACCAAGGGATAATCTACAAAGTCACATTCATCCTATTTTGGTTTGTAAACAATTTACATATGCCTAGCATACCAAAGTTTAAGAAAATACATCTTAGGTTTGATCCCATGTCATAACGCATATGGTTTCATTTCAATGGATTATGATGGCACACTTGAGTGTAAAGCAGTAGTCTCTAAAGCATAATCCACAAAATACAACAACAATTTTATTTGTTTCATCATAGATCCAACCATATGAAACAAGGTTTGATTACATCTCAAGAACACTCCACACTCTTATGCTGTTTCAAGAGGTGCAAGTCGCGGAACAATTCCACAACTCTTAGATGCTTGCTAAACTTGTAACTCAAATATTTATCCTCTATGATCCAACATAGACTCTTGATTTTCTTATTTCGATGATTTTACACTTCATGCCAAAACACTTTGAACACTTTTCAAATGTCTTATACCTGTTTCTCATCAAATAGATATACCCATATATATCCACTCAAATCATCGATGAAAGTATATGGAGTAGAAGAATCCTCCACGCGCGTCTACACATAATGGACTACACGCATCAACATGTATGATATCCAACAAGTTAGTCGTCCGTTCATTATTGGCCTATGAAAGGAGTTTTGGTCTTTTAGATAAGTCTCACAAGTGTCAATTGATTCAAAATCAAATCACTCCAAAAGTCCATCAGCATGGATTTTCTTCATGTGTTTCTTTATAATATGACCTAAACGGTTGCATCACAATTAAGTGAAATTCAATCATTGTCTTATGACATTTAGCGTCAGTGTTATGATGTGTGTATCACCATCAAGATTTATAATAACTAATCCATCCACTATGGATAACAACTTCAAGTTGAACAACCATTGTTCTTATAAATCCGGACCTATCTAACAACTACTAAGCTTTTTTTCATAAATCTCATAGTCTAGGTAAGATGCCGACGACAAACACAATAACAATTTGTTTTGTTCTTGGAATGCATCATCACCACATCCTTTTGCTAGTTACGTAGGCCATTGTAGTTCTTGCATTGTGTTTCTTTGTATGACATTTCATAACAACCAGTCTGGTATCCAATACCCAATAATTACATTGATAACTAGCAATAATACATCCATAACTTGTATATCATATATATACTCCTTAGCTAGACATTTCTAGACTTTCTTTTTCTGCCATATAATTTTGCAATTTTCCTTTTAGTTTTTTCACTTTGTTGTAGAATAAGTATAAACATCAATAGTGGTGCTAGCTATATTGGCACAATGATCCTAGGCGTGTTAGTCAAGTACTAGCAACCTTGGATTGACACTTTTGAAGTTGATGTTTTATTCACCATCATCACATGACTAGCGTTTCTCCGAATTCAACTTTTATCAATTTTTAAGTATAGTAAACAATTTACCCATTCCTTTTTATCCATCCCATCATGACTACTTCATGATGCAGATACTATATCTTGATAGGTGGGATATGGAAACAAGACAACTGCTTCAACTTTTGATTGATTTAGGCGCCTAGCATCTTCAATCTTTGCATACACTCATACAATATGAGCACATGTAGAACTTGAATAATTCTCAATCATCTTGCAACAAAACAAGGTTTTAGATACAAAATATCTTTCACTCCTTGCTTATTTTTGAAACAATCTTTTCAGTTCCTGGAACACTTAGATTCTCAAAACATCTTTTTAAGATCAAGTTTCACATAGGTAAGCATGATGTAGATACTAATTGGAACCATTGCTCTTTGCCCAAATTGCATGGAGCAAAGGAGGGTTTACCAAATTTTTGCAATAGGACTCAATCTTTAATTGTCACTCTAACATTATGGTACCAGTCCATAAAGTAAAATTACTAGATATCTATAATTATTCTATCTCAATTAACAAACTAAGTGAAAGGTGTATAACGGATGCCAGTGACTACTACGAACTATGAAAATTCACTTGATTAATTGTTCATGATTAATGACATATTCAAATTAAAAACATAATTATTTTGTAGCTCCCACTAAAATCAATATCTCTCATGATTGACACTTAGTGATTTAAGATCCATGAACTTATTTTCCTGGCACCAATGTCACATCGCGCACCAAGAAATAAAACCGGTAGGTAATCATACCAATCATATCAACATATGACTCTTGTTAATCTTTCTATTCTTATGTTCCATACTCTAGACGTTCTAGGTAGTATGTCAAGTGATACTTAGTATACTAGAAGTGCGACAGTTTTGCACCCACATTATGAACGCTGCTAGGTGCACACATATTACATGACCCACACCAGTTCAAAGCCCATGTTATGTGGTGCCTAATTTAGGGAGCACACATGATTACTTGATAATTTTTAAGTGAGACATCACCCTATTTATTACGACTACCACGCAACAAATAAAGTGCATAAAGGAGTAACATCACATGCAATTCATATAGTGATATGGTATAGCACTTTGCATCAACGATATCCATCATTAGCGTCTTCTAGCACCATGTACTTGTCCACGTGCCTTGGGCATAGCATTGAGGTCCATTGTTGCTTGATTGTCATCGCCAAGTCTTGCTTTTACAACTATTGATACTCTAGCTTATAAAGTAAAAACAACTATGGATATTACAATAATAATATGACAATCATCGTGGCTCCTTCCACTCATGCCCTACAAGATTACAACATAACACATCTCATACATCACATCACATCCTGCAAAAACAAGTTAGAAGCCTCTAACACGCTTTGCTAACTTATGGAGCTCTATGGTGACGAAGAGAACCATTCTTTACCTACGTGGTAAGAAATCAGCATCATTGATCATCTTGCTTTCTAACTTATCCGGGATGTGTCCCCATTGCACTATAAATACTACAATAGCTTCACTAGACTTCGTCAATACGCGTGTGGCCCGTTTGGAATTTACCAAATTCACAAAATCCCAAAGTGCAAAATTTCTCTTGACTATTGTAGAAAAATAGGCACCCGAAAAAGATCTTTTGTGCATCTGGAGTACATTTTGTAAACCAGTCTCGATCCGAAGATCATAAAGTCGGCTCGGGGCACTGATGGATGCAAGTGCATAGATCGTTTGTAGCTAGTTTCAAAATAAAGATATCGATCCCACAGGGAGTATTAGGCGAAAGACTAAAAATGCTTTTAATTAAAACTAAACGAAGTACTTAAGGAATAATTCTAAGATGCAAGAAAAGTAGAATTTTTTTGGGGTTTTTGGTTGAGCGAAGCAATAAAGTAAAGTGAAGTAAAACTTAATGCAGAATGTAGTAATCATGTGTGTAAGAAAGATTGAAACTTCAATAAGGAAAAAGGCGTCCTCGGGGAGTGGTGGATACACCGCTAGCAATTTAGACTAACTGATCAAGATTATTATAATGAATATTCTCATGATATGCATGTATGTGGAAGGATCTCCATATATGGATGATTAGGAAGCATTCACTGCTCATGTCATCCTTCATAACCACAACCGACAGATAAACGATATCAATCATAGTATCCCACTATTAAGGGATTTCTCCCGCGGCATGGACATGGCTTAATGAGTTCTCCTTGCTTCCCCAAGTTAGTACGTAAATAATGACACCGACTTTATAGTCACAATAAGTTCTACCACCACTCCGACTACCAACAAGTAATCCCCTTCATCAAGTCCCCATAAGAGGCAAATATTAAGGAGGTGCACAACTCCCAACATCAAGATGAAGACAATTAACACGTACATATAATGATGTATAACATAATAATCTCTATTTCATCTCAATCAAATACTAGGGTTTCTCCATCTCCCCAAGAACTAATGATCTACTCACACATGGAGGCTAACAGCATCATGGCAATGATAATGGAAATGATTATCGATGAATAGTACTTGTATAAATCCACAACTAGTGCCAGAATTACAACACGATCTAGATGGGATGGGTGGATATGACGATGAGGATAATGATGCAGTGGTTAATGAAGATGGATATCGATGCCTTGGCCTCCTAGATCTGCTTAGGGCAAAGATGGATCCCTAGGGCAAGTTCCTCCTCAAGATCCCTTCCGGAGGTGAGGTTTTTGGCGATGTCTAGGTGTTCTGTATGTCGTCTCTCCGATCTAGTTGCACGGGGTGAAACTATTAGAGGAGGCGTTGTCGACGCTAACTATACGACGGGAACTATATATATGGCCGGAAAAGTTCCTCCCGCCATATAGTTGCTCATTAACTCTTCTGTATCCTTCAATCACTTCGGGGTTTCTTCTAGTATTATTGATATTTCCCAAATAAGCGATTTAAATCGTTTTTGGCTCCTTTTCACTCCAATATAACTGTTCCAATAATTGTGCCAATAGGATCCATCATCTGTCCTGATCCTGGTGAAAATAAACATAAAAGGTGCGTGCGAACACCGTAAAATACCAAGATCCTACATCTACAATGCAATAATAATCTAAAACATGATGCAAATATGCACTCATCAACTTCCCCAAGATTAGACTCTTGATCGTCCTGAGCAAGTTTAGCTTAATGGATGTGATCCTCAATTTCATGAAGCTTAGTCGACAAAATAAATGTGGAAGTTGCAGCATGTGTTTATCATAAAGGATACATATAAAGAAGTTCATGAATAGTACCTTACTCGAACCATCCGAATAATATTAGTAGGCTTCCACACCTTAGAAATTAACAGTTCACAAAATATTATTCTCAACATGATGTAAAAGTATTTGGTTCAACCGAATGAGTTAGTGAGGTAGTCCCAAGTGTTTTCAGGATTAACATATTCACTTGGGATTCGAAATCTCAAACGTTTCTTTGTCTTACTACAATATAATGGTATAAGCCTATTTGCTCTTTGCACAGTCCCTCTTTTTATTCTTTCTCTATATATTCGTGCTCACACTTTTGTTTAAGTGATGTGAAAAGGAGCTAGCCATATATTCCAGTTCATGTAGGAATTCAAAGTTTAACGATCTTAATTACCAAATTCCAAATATAAAAGAAGCATCTTTATACCTTGAGTATTCTACCTCAACTTGTTCTCACTCTATTTGATAGAACTTATAATTTCTCCTTTGTTCAAGGTTTTTATTTTTCATCTTAATTAGTTAGATAATCTCTCCTTTTTGTAAATCAAACCATTGACCTACCACATATTGATCAAATTATCTTTGTATGTTCTATTAATGCCAATGGTGTGGAAGACTCCTATTGCTATCATCAAGTGCAAGTAAAATCATATTCAAGCCATTCATATATCCCCTCTTTTCCATCAAGCCCGAGCTTGACCCTAAAGGAGCACTACAGCGGCCGTCACCATCTTCAGAAGCTCGCGGCATCTCACGGAAACCTGACGAAATTCAACCAGACACGCCTCCTGTTTCTGTCCTATGCCATCAGTTTCGTCTACGTTTACACCAATAAAAAAACTGCCCTAGATCTACTCCTTCCAGCCAGTTTTTCGCGTTTGTGCAATTAACAAAGTTGAAGCTACTCGTCCCCTCTCCATTTTTTCTCCTTTTCCGCGTTACCCAATTCCCAACGGAGCCCTCTCGATCTTCCGTCCAATATCGTTTCATCTAGCACATTTGGGTACCAGATCACCCGATCGTTCTGATCAGATCTTGCCAATCTTCACTTAGGCCCCTCTTCTTCGCCGGTCTCAACCCCTAGCCACCAGCCTGGCCACTTGTCATCACCCAGCTGGCCGCACGCCCTGTGGCCCCTTCTTCCTCTGTCCCCACCAGTCGGTAGCAGTGGGTACCTCTCACTTGAGTAACAAAGTTTGCTAGAACATTTTTAAATCAAATAAAATTTCAGTAAATGATTCATACCAAATAAATTCATATCTATCTAAATATTTTGAATTTGAAGAAACTTCCAAAATAAAATATAAATGTTTTTCAAATGTGAATTCATATCTAAACTCAAACTTGAATAGGGTTGACTCTATGTAGTCAATTGACTTTGACCCCTTTTTAATATAATTGACTTTAATATTGTTTTAAATTCATAGATCCAAATAATTTGAGTAATACATGTTTTTGAATCAGAAAAACGTGAGGAATCTGTTTATGCTACTTATAATATCTTTTGAACAATTTAAAATTTCGAAATAATTTAATTGTTAATAAATGCCTTTTCTTAATAAATTCATAACTTTAAATCTGTAACTCTGAATTTGACAAATGATATGTCTAAATCGATCAGGGACGAGATCTCTCCACCCATGATATCCATGTGATATTTTGCATCATGCATTAAGAGCAGTTTCATAATCAGTACTTTTTATGGAAGGAAAACATGATAAATAAAATTGGCAACTAATTGTTTCTTATTAATAATGCCTCACGCATTCTATATCATCAATGTGATATGCCCCTAATACATTTTCAACATAGTTTGCATCATTAAATCGCCTTGTCATGCATCATATCATGATCATGCCGATTCTTCTGTATTAGTTGTAATTGCTGCATCGCTTGTTTCTTTTACTGTTTTGCTTTTTCCCGGATAGAGCGATGAGATGTTGTGAGCTTCGACAAGTTCTTCGGTTATGAAACTTCGGCAATGTTTTCGAGGCGAGCATTCTCCCCCTTTCTACCTATCATACTTTTATAGTCTTTATTTCCTCCTATTGATCTATTGCTATCTGTATTGCGATGTTCTAGTTTTCATACCCAAAATATCCCTTGCATCCATTATATTGCCTTGGACACGTCCTATTACCTGTTGTTGGGTAGGTAGTTGGCCTTGCGAGTCGTAGTTGCTTGTTCAGGTGCTGCTTCGCGTCATTGATGTTCCACCATTATTGGGTGGTTGGCACATTCTTAATGGTGGAGATTATCATGGCTTTAATGACTGTTTAATAACTAAAATTGAAAGTAGGTAAATAATGCATAGGCACCGGTGGGTAATAGACAATATTTGGTTTTTAACCGCCCATTTGTGTCCCGTAGGACCCCGAGTTCTTGACACTTGTTCCGAGATCGACCTAGTTTGGGGCTTTATTAATATAACATATACTCATGCCATGTTTTACTTATTTATTTATAATTGCGCGTGGAGCGCATGTACTGTATATGAACCCTGTGCCACGTTTTCGCTGTATCGACAAGCCCAGTCACACTTTCGGGTTCTCAGTCGTTTACAGTCGTCGCCACACACCCTGGGTCCGTATCGGAGACGGCCGACTTCGTTGCGGGTAGCTTATGTAGGGGTTCGTAGCATGGAAAACAAAAAATTTCTATCGCATGAATACACACAAGCCAAGATCTATCTACTAGATTGTAGCAACGAGTCGATAGAGTACTAACCCTCGAAGATCGAAAGTAGTTAACGACAGCAGATTCTCGTGGGTGATGTAGTCGTTCACTTTCCAATCTCAAGATCGCGTAGGCAATCCTCCCACAGTCGGTCACACATACGGTACTCGATGAAGACCTTCCTCTCCCTTGTTCCAGCAGGCAGGGGAGGTTGTAGCTCTCTCCTCGCGATTCCGGCAGCACGACGGCGTGGTTTCGGAAGTAGAGGGGAGATCCCACGGGGCTTCTCCTAAGCCGGAGCGAGTATGGTGGAGTAGAGGGAGCCCCGACAATCTAGGGTTTAGAGGGACAAGGTTTAGAGGTAGCTCTAGAGTTTAGCTAGTCGGTAGCGGTTTAGAGGAGATCTAGATTGGTCACAACTAGAGAGGGGGGCGGCGTCCAACCTAGTGTCTCTTAGGTGCCTAGGGAAAGGGGGATACCTTGGGGTGCGCCCCCACCCCTCCTTATATAGGTGGGGGGCGTCCAAGGGTGTTCCAAACCCAGGTGGAAACCCTCCCTAACTCAGAAATCCTCCCTAACTCGGAAACCATGTTGGAATTTGACTTTTTCAAACTACCTTTTTGACTTTCAAATTAGAGTTTGATTTCTCTCTTCCAAGTGTCCAGCCAAGTGACCTAGGACATGATGCAACCATTACACTTTGTCATGACACATCCATGTACCCTTCCCCTTCCGGATCGATGAACCTTCTAGAGCCTTCTAGAACATTCCGGTGAAAACACCGGAATCATTCCTGAACTCTGAAATTTGACTTTCCTTATATGAATCTTATTCTCTGGACCATTCCGGATCTCCTCATGATATCCCGGATACCAACCGAGACTCCGAAGAAAATTCAGTCTCTTTACTCACATTCCATATCTACTAAACAACATCAAATCCTTAAGTGTGTCTCCCTACGGTTCGTGAATTATGCAGACATTATCGAGACTCTTCTCCGATAAATAACCAATAGTGGAATCTAGAAATTCATATGGCTCCCACATATTTCTATGATTACTTTGCGAACGAATGAACCATTTACATACGAAACCAATTTCCCTTTGTCTCACGATATTTTACTTATCCGAGGTCTGATCGTCGGTATCTCTGCATACCTAGTTCAACCTCGTTACCGATAAGTATTCTTTTCTCGTTCCCGTGATATGTGATCCCTTGTGAGCCATTCACATGCTTGCAAGATAATTGGATGACATTCCACCGAGAGGGCCTAGAATATATCTATCTGTCATATGGATGAACAAATCCCACTCTTGATCCATGTGCCTCAACACATACTTTCCAAACACTCAATGCCACCTTTATAGCCACCCAGTTACGGTGTGGTGTTTGATGTCATCAAAGCATCCTTCCGGTGATGGTGATTAGCATGATCTCATGGTCGAAGGAATTAGGTTACTATGTATCAGAAAAGCTCATAGCAAGTGAACTATTTGAATGAATTGATCTTATGCTACGCTTAACTATAGGAGTATGTCCATCACATCATTATCCTAATGATATGACCTTATTGGTAATAATATCTCAATGTTCATGATCAAGAAACCATGATCATATATTAACCAACAAGCTAGTTTAACAAGAGGCTTTACTAGGGACTCTTTTATGTTTACAAACCACACAAGTATTAATGTTTCCGGTTAATATAATTATAGCGTGGTATGTAAACTTTTATCATAAGTACGAAGATATGATAATAACCACTTTATTATTGCCTCTTGGGCATATCTCCAACAGTCTCCCACTTGCACTAGAGTCAATAATCTAGTTTCAAACCTTTGTGCATTCAACACCTATGGCTTTTCGGTGTTGTATTTACGCGATTGCTAGTGGTCAACTTATCTCCGGATCCGACACTTTTAGGTCCATGTGTAATTGCATGTATTTGCGTCTCTACGCATCACTCATTCTCTAATGAGATGGCTTTGTATAAATTTGGTCCTTTGGTGAGACCTTCAGTTCCTTGGGGTTAAAACATGTTGAAAATATTGTCGTACAATATATCTTCATAGTACTATCCCGCTGTGAACTCCACCTAGTTTGATAACAAACTACTTGACACAAATGCCCTCTTTTGCTGCTATAATAGCAGTCATATACTTAGCCTTTTGTTGTAGTCTGTCACAATGTCTTAACTTTGGAACTCATCCAAATCCATTATGGAACTTACTTTCTATTATATTGTGCCACCCTTAGTTTAGATTGAGATAAACTTAATTTCTACTTTGTGACAAAACTAGTATCAATGTAGAACTTTTACAATGAACTAACCATCTATTTGGCACCTCTACAAAAACAATATATGCTTAGTTCTTCCAAAAGATCATAAGAATATCCTTACTAACGTCCAATGATCATCTTATGAATCATTCTTGTATATGCTCATAACATTTAGAGCATATGACACATCTGGATTTGTACATATCACAATATGATTGAAAAAATACTCTTTGTGATTTCATTCATCAAGTATCTAAAATACTTGAATCTTTGTTTCACTTATCAAGTGTCGATACACTTGAATTTCTATTTAATCCTTTCTGTGTGGCAAGAACCTTTCTTGTCATTTCCATATTAAAATCATTCAATATATCATCTATGTACTTTCGGCACAAACATATTAGCATCTCAATCTATCTATATAGATATTGATGCCAAATATTCGGGTTTTTGCCTAAGTCTTTCATCGAGATGAAATTCGTAACATGTGTTAATAAAAGATACATCATTTACAATCAACAATATGTCTTCCACATAATGTATTAGAAATATTTCTTAGCTCTCCCACTTAATTTCTTGCAAATACAAGCATCTTCATCGTCTCTGATGAATTTAAACTCTTTTAACAGTTTCATCATGGTGAAGAATCCAACTCCGTGATGCTTATTTCAACCATTGAAGTTTGCATACGATTTTAGCATCCTTTAAACTAACAAAACCCTTTGGATCGTGTTATGTACACGTCCTAGGTAACAACTCTGTTAAAAGAACTTTGTTTTGTTTGTTCAACTACCATATAACAGAATTATTTATAGTGGTTGCTATATTAATCCGTCTAGACTAAATATCTCTATGAAAGATCAAATCTTGTCATAGTCAACCTTTGAACATTGTTGTGAACTCTTTCCAACATTTTGACTATTTCATAGATGTGAAACATCCATGTCTATTTCTTTATAGATCCAAATACGACTATAAGGTCTTACACCTTTCTCGAGGGTCTTTCAAGTTCAAAGGTTGATTTCTCGTGTATGGAACTATCATAGATTCTATGGCTTAAAGACATCTGACGGAGTCAGGGCCCATCATTGCTTCTTTGCATGTAGACCGTTCATTATTGTAAAATAATGATTCAACCCTCAAATCTTGGTATTTTATTGTTTACCCAACCTACTTGGTTCAATAGGAACTTAGACCGCCGTAACCACAACCTTTGAGGCACGTGAGCCATGAGCATTGTTGCTGCATCCAAAACACTTTTCGGCGTTGCGCAACTTTTCACATATAGCTAAGGTTAGTTTAACCTTACCACAGTTCTATTGTCCTCCCACTTAACTTTTCACGGAAAATTCCTTCTCAAAGAAACTTGACGTTCTAAGCGACAAACATTTTTGTCTTCGGTGTTATGGAGGAATACTCAATGATTATTCGAAATAACATACAAAGACATGTTCATCCGACTTCGGTAGTAAACATCTCACTTATGCATAGCATACCAATGTTTAAGAAAGGACAACTTGGGTTTTATCCCAAACCATAATTTTATATGGTGTCATTTCAACAGATCATGATGGAGCTCTTTTTAGTGAAAAGCGGTAGTCTCTAAAGCTTTTAGTCTTTAAAATATAATGGCAGTTTTATGAATTACACCTTTGATCTTACCATGTCAACAAGGTTTAATTTCATATCTCGATTATTCCATATCATATGGTGTTTAGGGAAACACAAATCCGCGGAATGATTCCTCAACTCTTAGGTGTTATGCTAAACTTGTAACTCAAATATCTTCCTTTATGATCATATCATAAATTCTTTATTTTCTTGTTACATTGATTTTGCACTTCATCTTGAATGTCTTTGAACTTTTCAAATGTTTCACACTTCATCCTTATTAAGTAAATATTCATATATTCACTCAAATTTTTGGAGAAATTATATGAAGTTGAAATCCATCGCTCTTGACTACACATAATGGACATCATACAACAATATGTACAAGTTCCAATAAGCTAGTCATTTGTTCCCTTCGGCCTATTAATGAAGTTTTAATATCTCTAGGAAAGTTACACAAGCGTCATTTGATCAAAAATCAAAAGACTCCAAAATTCCATCCACATGGATTTTCTTCATGTTTTCTTTCCAATATAATTTAAACGGTGATGTCACTTCCTAAGTGATCTTTCTTATCAATTGTCTTTCGACATTTTTAGCAATAGTTTTATGGATGTGATTTATCCAACGAGATTTGTAAATCATCCATATTTCATGGATTACGGCAATTATTTGAACAACCATTTTGTTCTCATAATACCTGATAAAACAAATCTTGTAGGCAAACTTTGATGTTAATGAGCAACACAGCAACCCTTTATTTGTTCTCGATGAACATCATCACATATTCTTTTTCTAGTTACTTAGGCCATTGTAGTTCATGAATTGTGTTGTTTCGTATGACGATTCACACCAACAAATTCAGTATCCAATACTTTAGAACCACATTGTTTAATAAGCAAAGAATATAGCCATAACATGTATATCCTCTATATACCTAAGCTGAACAATTCTAGTCTTTTCTTTTCTGCAATATATTTCTGAGATTCTCTTTCAGTATTTCCTTTTCTGTTTGAAAGAATCTATCAACATCAATAGTGGAGCCATACACATGACACATAGTCCAAAGCGTGTATAGTTAAATACCAATATCTTTGGACTTGCACTTTGAAGTAGATCACCATCATCAAATGTTTGGTGTTCTTTCAAATTCCATTCTTTAGTAATCTTTTAGTGTAGTAAACATTTTACATACATCAAATATTCATCCTTATCATGGAACTATTCATGATCAAGCTACTTTAGCTTATAACGGTGAATTGCGAGTATAATGTTGTTCTCCAAAACCTTTTGGAGGATTAGGACGACTAGCGTATCCAACCTTTTGAAAATTCCCATCAAATATTAGATCATAAACTTTTCCATATTACACTCTATCGTGTTGTAATCAAAACATCGTTTCAAATATCGCAATATCTTCCACATATGATGTTCCTAGATAACCTTGATATTAAAACACTCTTTTGAATATCAAGAATCATGGAGATAAACATGATACTTATATACTAACACTGGAATTGTTACTCTTAATTTAATACCAATTATTAAACTTTACGGAGTAATCGGAACTTACTGAAAGTTTGCAATAGGACTTTTAAACTTTAGATTAACACTTCAAAACAATACGATACCAGTTCGTAAAGTAACTAACCAGAATTCTATAGTTCTATTATCTCAATTATAACTAAGCGCAAGGTGGTAAACGGATGCCAATGACTACAACAATATGCAAATTCACTTTGATTTAATTTATGATAAATAGTGTTCAACTTTTAATCATATTGTTGTTGAACTTCCACTCAAAACAATATCCCTCACATTGTTTTAGTGATTACATGAACCAAATCTACTACACCAAGTCCGATCATCACGTGACATGATGTAGTTTCAAAGGCGAACAATCATCATGTTCATCATATCATCTATATGACTCATGCTTTACCTTTCGGTATTCCATGTTCCGAGACCATGTCTGTACATGCTAGGCTCGTCAGGATCAAACCTTAGCTTCCTCATGAGCAAAGCTGTCTTTCTCCCGTTTTATACACTCGCAGAATCTAACACACCCGATCATCACGTGGTGCTTCGAAACAACGAGTCTTGGCAACTGTGCCTACTAAGGATGAACACTTTATATCTTGATATTTTGTGAGAGGGATCATCTTATAATGCTACCGTCGCAAACTAAGCAATACAAGATGCATAAAAGGATTAACATCACATGCAATTCAAAATATGTGATATGATATGGACTTTCTTCTGGTGCTTCCGATCTCCATCTTCAAGCACGAACATGATCTCCATCATCACCGGTGTGGCGTAAAGGTCAATGGCACCACTCCATGGTTGTCGTTCACCATCATCAACTATTACAACTACTTTGAATAATAGACACGCGGGTCTTAACAAAATTAAAAGACAACCATAATGCTCCTGCCGATTGCCGACTTACAATAACAAACATTGCATACATCATATATAATCACAATCATGGCCATATCACATCACAGCACACCCCTACCAAAACAAAGTTAGACGCCTCTAATTTTCTTTGCATGTTTTACGTGGTTTGGGGCTTTCATCAAGTGTCATTCTAACTTACGAACAAGAACCACAACGTTGATACTAGTATTGTCAATCACCCGTTGTAAATTGAATCTTCACTATGTTGGGAGAAACAGGCACCCGCAAAGCCACTTATGCAATACAAGTTGTATGTAAAGCATGGAGAAAGTCTCATGAATGATGTCATGTAAGGTTAGCATGGGCCGCTTCATCCCACCATCCCGCAAGATGCAAAGTACACAATAAGCAATCGACAACAAAAACATCAACGCCCATAATGACCATTGTGTTCTACTCGTGCAACAGATCTACATATATACACGGCTCTGATACCACTGTAGGGGTTAGTAGCATGGAAAACAAAAAAAATCGATCGCATGACACACACAAGCCAAGATCTATCTACTAGATTGTAGCAACGAGTCGATAGAGTACTAACCCTCGAAGATCCAAAGCGGGTAACGAGAGCAGATTCTCGTGGGTGATGTAGTCGTTCACTTTTTGATCTCAAGATCGCGTAGGCGATCCTTCCGGCGCCGTGATCCGGCAGCGCTCCCGCAGTCGGTCACACGTACGGTACTCGATGAAGACCTTCCTCTCCCTTGTTCCAGCAGGCAGCGGAGGTTGTAGCTCTCTCCTCGCGATTTCGGCAGCACGACGGCGTGGTGTTGGAAGTAGAGGGGAGATCCCACAGGGCATCGCCTAAGACGGAGGGAGTATGGTGGAGTAGAGGGAGCCCCGACAATCTATGGTTTAGAGGGCCAAGGTTTAGAGGTAGCTAGCAACTAGAGTTTAGCTAGTCGGTACCAGTTTAGAGGAGATCTAGATTGGTCGCAACTAGAGAGGGGGGCGGCGGCCAACCTAGGGTTTCTTGGGCGCCTAGGGCAAGGGGGATACCTTGGGGTGCGCCCCCACCCCTCCTTATATAGGTGGGGGGCATCCAAGGGTGTTCCCAACCCAGGTGGAAACCCTCCCTAACTCAGAAACCATGTTGGAATTTGACTTTTCCAAACTGCCTTTTTGACTTTCAAATTAGAGTTTGATTTCTCTCTTCCAAGTGTCCACCCAAGTGACCTAGGACATGATGCAACCATTACACTTTGTCATGACAAATCCATGTACCCTTCCCCTTCCGGATCGATGAATCTTCTAGACCCTTCTAGAACATTCTGGTGAAAACACCGGAATCATTCCCGAACTCGGAAATTTGACTTTCCTTATATGAATCTTATTCTCTGGACCATTCCGGATATCCTCATGATATCCCGGATACCATCTGAGACTCCGAACAACATTTAGTCTCTTTACTCACATTCCATATCTACTAAACAACATCGAATCCTTAAGTGTGTCTCCCTACGGTTCGTGAATTATGCAGACATGATCGAGACTCTTCTCCGATCAATAACCAATAGAGGAATTTGGAAATTCATATTTCTCCCACATATTTCTACGATTACTTTGTGAACGAATGAACCAATTACATACGAAACCAATTTCCCTTTGTCTCGAGATATTTTACTTATCCGAGGTCTGATCGTCGGTATCTCTGCGTACCTAGTTCAACCTCGTTACCGATAAGTATTCTTTTCTCGTTCCCGTGATATGTGATTCCTTGTGAGCCATTCATATGCTTGCAAGCTAATTGTATGACATTCCACCGAGAGGGCCCAGAATATATCTATCTGTCATATGGATGGACAAATCCCACTCTTGATCCATGTGCCTCAATACATACTTTCCAAACACTCAATGCCACCTTTATAGCCACCCAGTTACGGTGTGGTGTTTGATGTCATCAAAGCATCCTTCCGGTGATGGTGATTATCATGATCTCATGGTCGAAAGAATTAGGTTACTATGTATTAGAAAATCTTATAGCAAGTGAACTATTTGAATGAATTGATCTTATGCTACGCTTAACTATAGGAGTATGTCCATCACATCATTCTCCTAATGATATGACCTTATTGTTAATAACATCTCAATGTTCATGATCAGGAAACCATGATCATATATTAACCAACAAGCTAGTTTAACAAGAGGCTTTACTAGGGACTCTTTTATGTTTACAAACCACACAAGTATTAATGTTTCCGGTTAATATAATTATAGCATGGTATGTAAACATTTATCATAAGTACGAAGATATGATAATAACCACTTTATTATTGCCTCTTGGGCATATCTCCAACAGCTTAGTGGGGTGGCCCCCATGTACTTGCTTTGGGTCAGGGAAATGTTGTGTCTGAAACACCGTCGACATACCGTTGGGTGTATGTTTTGTGATCTTGTACCTACCTGATCTGACAACAAGGGTGTAGGTGCGTGTGGAAACTTTGGTGCACCCCTGCAGTGTTAAATCTTTTCGATAAGCTGTGTCCATGGTTATGGACGACTTGGAGCACAAATCTCGATCATACACAACTATAACTAAAGTTTACTGTTATCATATGACTTGTATCTGAGATGACTAGTAAGTTGGATAACCACCATAGAATGAATGAATAAAACTGCCAACTGTGCCTCGGATTGACTTCCTCGTTTAATAGTAGTGTCTACCGATTCCACATCTGGATTATTTAAACTATAGCGAAGTTCCTCATAAAGTGATGAAGGCATAATATTTATAGTGGAAATCGGCTCACAAATTCCATATCAGAAAGTTTCTCCATAATATATAGGAGTCATAGGTTTAAAATTTTCTCTACCTAGTATCTTACCTATGATGAAGTATGAAGTTTCAAAGTCTAGCATAACCACTTCATTCTCCACGATTCATGCTTCCACAAGATCCTTAAATATAAAAATATTTGCATTGGTAGCATCGGGGTTCTTATCTGGTTTGTTTGATCTTCTCCTTATGTGTTCTTCCTCCCTGCACTTATTCTTAATATTCTCTTGAATAGGTTTAGAGGAAAATTCTACAAATGACGCATTCTATCTTGCTCATTTATTTTCTTAAAGGGGTTTATAAGGATCCCATTCCGTAGGTACCTGTAGATTCCCTGCATAATTCTCAATATTTTTCTTTACTAAATAAGAATCAATACCAAGGGTTTTAATCATCGCACAAGCCCTTTCATATACAAGAAAGTTGTTAACACAAGCATATTCAGAAGAACTATTCATATTGCTCTCCTCATTTTTAAGACTTTCCCTTCATTTTCATTATTAATTTCTAGGCTTCATCATAGGTATAAGATAGAAAAATACTATTAGAAGCGGTATCTAGGATCGTTCTATTTTTATTATTAAGCCCTCCATAGAAAGTATGGGTCATTAACCAATCAGGCAAATGGTGATGGGGGAATTTGTCTAGATATCTTTTATACGTTAGATACCCTTCATATAAACTCTCATCACGATTTTTTTTGAAACTAATAATAATAACTCTCATCCTAAGTAATATTTTGACAGGAAATTGGTTGTCAAATTCGTCCATGTCCTTGGTGCTTCTGCTCAAAAGGATCTATACCACTTGCAAACATTATTGGAGAGAGTTTGTCTAAAAAACTGGATTTTAACTTTATCAAGGTCACAATCATAAAATATAAAGTAACCAAAAACATCTTCAAAGAATTGTAAGTGTCCATATGGACTTTCATCATTGGTTCCTACACACTTCTTAGAGTTAAGTAATTCAAATAATAAGGAATGGATCTCAATACCATCAGGGTTTATTCTTTTATTGACAGTTATAAAAGCGTCCATGGGCGAACCCATATTCCTTACTGCCTCAAGTTGCATTAAATGTCGGGTGTTGTCCATTGTTATGGTCCTGCAACACAAATCAAATATTAGTACAACAAAAGTAAATAACTAAAAATATAGTGATTTATATCAGTAAGCTCCCCGGCAACGGCGCCAGAAAATAGGTTGATGACTGCAAGTGCGCAGATCGTTTGTAGCTAGTTTCGAAATAAATATATCTATCCCACAGGGAACAGTAGGCGAAAGACAAAAAATGCTTTTTACTAAAACTAAACGAAGTACTTAAAGAAAAATTCTGAGATGCAAGAAAAGTAGAATTATTTTTGGGTTTTTGATTGAGCAGAGCAATAATGTAAAGTGAAGTTAATCTTAATGCAGAAAGTAGTAATCGCGTGTATAAGAAAGATTGAAACTGCAGTATGGAAAAAGGCGTCCTCGGGGAGTGGTGGATACACCGCTAGCAATTTAGACTAAGTTCTCAAGATTATTATAATAAATATTCTCATGATATGCATGTATGTGGGAGGAGCTCCATATATGGACGATTAGGCAGCAACCACTGCTCACATCATCCTTCATAACCACAGCTGACAGATAAACAATAGCAATCATATTATCCTGGTATTAAGGGATTTCTCTTGCGGCATGACATGGCTTAATGAGTTCTCCTTGATTCCCCAAGTTAGTACGTAAAGGATGACAACGAATTTATAGTCACAGTAAGTGATACCACCCGTCCGTCTACCAACAAGTAATCCTCTTCATTTAGTCTCCGTAAGAGGAAAATATTAAGGAGGTGCACAACTCCCAACATCAAGATGAAGACAATTAACACATACATATAACAATGTATAACATAATAATCTCTATTTCATCTCAATCACATACAAGGGTTTCTTCATCTCCCCAAGAACTAATGATCTACTCAGACATGAAGGCAAACAACACCATGGCAATGGTAATGGAAACGATTCTCGATGAATAGTACGTGTATAAATCCATAACTAGTGTAAGAATTACAACAAGATCTAGATGGGATGGATGGAGATGATGATGCAGTGGTTGATGAAGATGGAGATCGATGCCTTGGCCTCCCAGATCTGCTTAAGTAGAAGATGGATCCCTAGGTCAACTTCCCCCTCCAGATCCCTTCCGGAGGTGAGGTTTTTGGCACTTTATGGGTGCTCTGTATGTCGTCTCTCCGATCCAGTTGCACGGGGTGAAACTATTTGGTCGTATACTATACTACGGGAACTATACGGCCGAAAAAGTTCCTCCCACCATATATTTGGTCGTTCAATCTTTTGTATCCTTCTATAGCTTCGGAGTTTCTTTTGGTATTATTGATATTTCACTCCAATAAGCTAATTTACGTTGCTTTTGTCTCCTTTTCACTCCAATATAACTGGTCCAAGAATTGTGTCCATCGGATCCATCATCTGTCCTGATCCTGGTGAAACTAAACATAAAAGGTGCATGTGAACATCATAAAATACCAAGATCGTACATCTACAATGCAAAATAATAATATAAAACATGATGCAAATATGCACTCATTAGCTACTAATCACACAATACCTCCAATATCCAAATTGCAACAATTGGGTAGCAAGGATCGGATTAATAATGCCTTAATTCCTCTATCCTTACCTATGCCTACGTATAGACTGCTCTGATACCACTGTTTGGGAACGGTCTATGCAAAACAAAATTTTCTAGAGCATAACCAGGATCATATGCAAGGGGAGAGGCAACGGATCATACCCTCAAAGATTGATCTAGTGGAAGTTTATCGATGATGAGGTTAGTGATGAGTGCATATTTGCATCATGTTTTATATTATTATTTTGCATTATAGTGGTAGGATCTTGGTATTTTACGGCGTTCACACGCACATTTTATGTTTATTTTCACCAGAATCAGGACAAATGATGGATCCAATGGACACAATTCTTGGACACTTTATATTGGAGTGAAAAGGATCCAAAAACAATGTAAATCTCTTATTTGGGAAATATCAATAATACCAGAAGAAACCCTGAAGTGATTGGAGGATACAAAAGGGTTAACGACCAACTATACAGTGGAAATTTTTTTTCCGGACGTATAGTTCCGGATGTATAGTTGGCGCCGACACCTCCTCCTCAAAAAGTTTCACCTTGTGCAACTAGATTGGAGAGATGACATACAGAACACCTACAAAACACCGAAAACCTCACCTCCGGAAGGGATCTGTAGGGGGAACTTGCCCTAGGAATCCATCTTCGCCCTAAGTAGATCTGGGAGGCCAAGGCATCGATCTCCATATTCATCAACCGCCGCATCATCACCATCATCATCATCTCCATCCATCCCATCTAGATCTTGTTGTAATTCAAGCATTAGTTGTGGATTTATACAAGAACTATTAATCTATAATTGTTTCCATTACCATTGCCATGATGATGTTTGCCTCCATTCTGAGTAGATCATTAGTTCTTTGGGAGATGGAGAAATCCTATTATATGATTGACATGAAATAGAGATTATTATGTTATACAACACCATGTGTATGTCTTAATTGTCTTCATCTTGATGTTGGGAGTTGTGCACCTCCTTAATATTTGCTTCTTATGGGGATATGGTGAAGGGGAATACTTGTTGGTAGACGGAAAGATGATAACACTTATTGTGACTATAAAGTAGTTGTCATTATTTATTTACTAACTTGGGGAAGCAAGGAGAACTCATTAAGCCATGTCTATGCCACGGGAGAAATACCTTAATAGCGGGATAATATGATTGATGTCGTTTATCTATCAGATGTGGTTATGAAGGATGATGTGAGCAGTGATTGCTGACTATTTGTCCATATATGGAGATCCTCCCACATACATACATGTCCTGAGAATATTGGTTATAATAATCTTGATTACTTAGTCTAAATTTATAGCGGTGTATCCACCACTCCCCGAGAACGCCTTTTCCCCTATTGCAGTTTCAAGCTTTCTTACACACGCGATTACTATTTTCTGCATTAAGTTTTACTTCACTTTACTTTATTGTTTCCCTCAATCGAAAACCCCAAAAAAATTCTACTTTTCTTGCATCTTAGAATTATTCCTTAAGTACATCGTTTAGTTTTTGTTAAAAGAATTTTAGTCTTTCGCCTGCTGCTCCCTATGGGATCGATATCTTTATTTCGAAACTAGCTACAATCGATATGTGCACTTGTAGTAATCAAGCTATTTTCTAGTGCTGTTGTCGGGGAGCTTAGCGCTATAAGTCACTTTACTTTTAGTTATTTAATATCGTTGTACTAATTTTTTATTTGAGTTGCATGACCATAACAATGGACAACACTTAGCATTTAATCCAGCTTGAGGCAGTAAGGAAAATGGGTTTGCCCATGGACGCTTCCATAACTATCAATAAAAACATAAACCTTGTTGGTATTGAGATCCATCCCTTATTATTTGAATTACTCAACTCTAAGAATTTGCAGGAACCAATGAAGAGAGCCCATATGGACACTTACAATTATTTGAAGAAGTTTTTGGTTCCTTTATGTTTTATGATTGTGACCTTGATAAGATTAAAATCTAGTTGTTTAGACAAACTCTCTCCAATAATGTTTGCAACTGGTATAGATCCTTTTGTGTAGAAGCACCAATGACACGGACGGAATTGACTACCAATTTCGTATCAAAATATTACTCAAAAAGCAAAGCTCACGGGATGAGAGGTATTATTATTAGTTTCAAAAATAATCCTGATGAGAGTTTATATGAAGGTTATCTAGGGTATAAATGCTATCTAGATAATTTTCCCCATCACCTTTTACCTGATTGGTTAATCACTAATACTTTCTATGGAGGGCTTAATAATAAAAGTAGAACAAGCCTAGATACTACTTCTAATGGTAGTTTCTATATTATACCTATGATGAAGCCTAGAAATTAATAATGAAAATGAGGGAGACAACAGAAAGTATTAAAAATGAGGAGAGCAATATGAATAGTTCTTCTGAATATGCTTGTGTTAACGATTTTCTTGCAGATGAAAGGACTTGTGTGATGATTAAAACCCTCGGTATTGATTTTTATTTAGGAAAGAAAATTATTGAGAATTATGCAGGGCATCTACATGTACCTACATAATGGGAACTTTATAAACCGCTCGAAGAAAAGAAACAAGTTTTCCTCTGAACCTATTCAAGAGAATATTAAGAAAAAGTGCAGGGAGGAAGAACACATAAGGAGAAGATCAAAGAAACCAGAGAAGAACCTCGATGCTACCAATGCAAATATTGTTATATTTAAGGATCTTATGGAAGAACGAACCATGGAGAATGAAGTGGTTATGCTAGACTTTGAAACCTCAGAATTCATCACAGGTAAGATACGAGGTAATGAAACTTCTAAACCTATGCCTCCTATATATTGTGGAGAAAATTTCTTATACGGAATTTGTGAGTCGACTTCCACTATAAATATTACACCTTCATCACATTATGAGGAACTTTGCTAAAATTTAAATAATCCATGGAACCGGTAGACACTACTATTAAATTTTCTAATAGAACTAATATAAAATCGGAAAGTGTTATTAGAAATGTCTATGTATTTATTAGATAACTCATGTACCCTCTTGATTTTCATATTGTTGATAAGCCTCAAGATACTTTTTTCCTATTCTTTTAGGTAGGCCTTTTGTCTCTATAACCAAATCTCGAATTGATAATAAGAAGGAGACTATTTCAATGATGTTTGGAGAAGAGGAAATGACATTCCACTTCACCAAACTAAAGAAGAGGCCATATGAAGTGGACGATATCAAGGAAGGGAAAACAATTTCCGAGATAGCCGCAATCCATTTTAGCACTCCGCAAGATGATATAGAGAGCAACTTAGTTAATTGGGAAGAGGCACTAGATGATGAGGAAAGAAAAGACATGGATGATTACCTTGACTCCATTCCAGAAGCACAAAACCTACATGACTATGAAGAACTGGTAAGAAAAGGGGACGAAGAACCTCCGCCAATTCAATTGCAACGACTTCCAGACAATATGATGTATGAATTTTTAGATAATGAAAATAAATGTCCTGTTATTATTAGTAAAAATTTATCAGAAAATGAAACAAATAAACTTATTTCAGTTTTGATCAAACATCATGAAGCATTTGGTTATACTCTAAATGACATTAAAGGAATAGATCCATCTAGTGTGACACATAAGATTACCATGCTTGAAGATGACGTACTTGTAGTTGACACACAAAGAAGACTTAATCGAAAATAAAAGAAGTAGTAAGAAAAGAAGTTATACGTAACATCCCAAATTTCATCAAATTCAAAACCATGTTCTTGCATTCATATCATCATGGCATTATTACCTTGCATAAAGATTTTCAAAGCTAAACCCTAAATAAAACCATATTTAAGCCCCTTCTTATTATATATATATAGGGAAAAGGTTTTATTTTTATTTTCAAAGACCCAAAATGTTTTTGAGTAATTATATATGGTTGACACACTTTTGGACACTAGGGTCACCACACAAAAGTTTGGTGAAAATTTGAATTCATTTGGATTTGAAATGGTGATTCAAATCTATTCTAGAAAATCAAAACAGAAAAAGAAAAGGGAAAAAGAAAACAATAAACAGCAGCAAACTTCTAGCCCATTTTCCCCAACGGCCCAGCAAGCCCACCCGGGTTTTCCCCTATCCCCCTGTGTTTCTCATCGTGTTGCGCCACACCCCCTCGCTGACAGGTGGACCCCACCTCCACGTCACCCCTTCGTCCTCAATCAACGCCGCGATGACCCGCTCCGCCGCTGCCGTTTCTCCCCTTTCAATCCTCTTTATTGTGCTTGATTGCCGGCATGACAGCACCCCTCGCCCCCTCTACTTATCCCCCTCGGCCTCCGCTACATTCCCCCCAGACCACAAGCCATGAGCACCGCCAAGCTCTGCATATTTCTCCTCGCATTGCCGCAGCTCCGACGAACAATTGCGGTGAGCCTCGACCCTACCCTCTGTAATGCCCTCGAATCGGGTCTATGCATATCTTAGCATTTCTCGCCAAAACCCGCATAGAAGCAATACAAAGACGCCCACCAGACACTTTCATGTGGGTAGGATTTGATTACAAGTAGTTACATCATAGTAGTTTACAACAGAGTCCACAAGAACATATATATATATATAACAACAACTCGACGAGTCAGGAATACAAATGATACAATTCAAAGAGAAAGCAAAATAGTATCCGAATATGGATAAGAACCAAATGGGACTAAGAGTCCTGAAGAATAACCAAGCGGTGTCCATAACCCTGACCAGACCAAGCCGGAAGGGTAACCTTGTTAACGTTGTCAATCACATACCTGTCAAGCCAAAAGGGTGCCGACAAAGGGCAAAGGAAAACAAAAAGAGAGCGGTCAGTACTAAGGACAGTACACGTCGAGACTAGAATTCGGCGGTCCTCGCCTACATGGGTATGGTGGGCTTAGCGGCAGCAAAGCTTGCACTATCTAACTTACAGAGACACGCTACAACTTCGGCTATTAGAGCGAGATAAGAGAGCACTATATGATAACTATATATAACACCAAACATAAACCATCCGAAGATTTCACCCTCGAAGACCAGTCGAGGAAGTCATC
Organism: Avena sativa; assembly: GCA_916181665.1. Taxonomy (NCBI): domain Eukaryota; kingdom Viridiplantae; phylum Streptophyta; class Magnoliopsida; order Poales; family Poaceae; genus Avena; species Avena sativa. The sequence continues at coordinate 137,816,512 of OV702295.1, forward strand.
TTACAGAACACACAGTGAAAATTTTAGTTAATCAAGTATTTAGTTGATAAGGCTAATTACTAATCATATTATTAGAGGCAAAACATTAGTGGTGTTGTCTATGATCATGACACTGTACTCCTGAGGCGTCCATAACCGTGGACACACGGCTTCTCGAAAAGATTTACCCTACAGGGGTGCACTACTGTACCCAAACGCATGATCAACCGTTCAGGGAACATATCATGCGTGCCTTCCGAATCTCACAACAAGAATTGTCCCATAACTACGCGCATATCCAGAGGCATCACCTACTATGTTGATCCAACCAAGAGGTACGACAATTCTCGGGGGAGGAACAACATTTGAGTCTACGGTCGGGAGATGTTTGGAAGATAACTTGTAGAGATCCATCCCACCTCTGACACGATATCCCAATTTTATGCAATGCAAGCCATGACATTCCACCAAAACATCATGTCCGAAGACATATCGACTCACCCATGTCCGAGGACATAATATGCGTATGCACCAAATGGAAAACCAATTTTGTAACCCTCTGGATATACAAATAGCGTTGATAGTTGAGGGGGGATCACAGAGGCCCCTGCGTTTGGTTAGCGCGATCAACTCATAACTGGGATTGTAGAACGAACGGGTCCTCGGTCGGCTCAAGCAGTTCCCAAAGGTGGTTCCTGCCGGGGCCTTATCATTAGGTGAAACCATAACCAACAACATCAGATTAATTATCTTATCACCAACCATATCCGATTATCATGTTCCACCTATATGAGAGCGATACTAAGCATGCCTACGACTCACAAGGACAAAGCTAGCTAATCAAACAAGGCAATAGGATAACCAAGGCAATATAGTGGAGCAGGTAAATAAAGGAACGGTACTATAGCATCGACAATAAGGATAGCAGTAGATCAAAGGAAGGAAGTTAAGACTATAAACACAAAATAGGTAGAAGGGGGAGAATGCTCGCCTATGAGACAAAGTCGGTGACCGAAGGCTTGTCACACCTCGCATCCACTCATCATCCTATCTGGTGAAGAAGAAAAACACTAGAAGGAACAACCGGTGCAATATTTAATACTAGGCAGAAGATCTGGCATGTTTATGATATGATGCATGGCATGGCGATATGCGGCCTAACTTAGCAATATTAAGAGGAATCGGGGTCCCGAGATTTATTAGTGGGTTCAAGTTGTTTATCTACCCTGCATATTAAAATATAATTTAACAAGGCGTACCATGGCATCGGTTAGCTATACAACATTAAATGGAGTCCAGAATATGACACAAATATCCCGCGTTTAATCTCCATGCTTAATTATTAGGTGATTCGACAAAGTCCCCCAAACAAATAAACATGTATGTGAGTAAGGATGGGTTAATATGCAACAAGTTATATTATATGTATTATAACAAAATAGGGTTGTCGGATAGGGGTCGCACATTGACTTCGGCATCGACGATCTAGGGGTCGACGGGGTTCGGTTTCAGTCTTCAGATCCGTGAAGGAGGTACTGGCGTTTCGTGTCCAGGAATTCTTTAGGTCCGCGAGGAAGACTTGGGGTCTTCGATGTCGATGATGGATTTCGACGGGTCACGCACTGGTTGATCTTGGCGGACGGGATGACATCAGTCAAAGGCCACCTTAGTACGCCACCACATGCCATCTATGCCACACGGTTGATGCTACAGTGACAAGAACACCTCTTCACACTACTCCTTAATCAGCAGTAATCCATCGGCGTTCATGTATTCTCCCAAGGCCACACACGGAGGAAATAGAGGCCAAGGACGTCCATGACGCGGGTCATAGCAGCGAGCGAGAGAAAGCTCGGTGCGGACAGGGGCCGACGGCCGCGATTGGATGTCGGCGAGGCCGGGAGGGGAACGCCGGGTCGAGGACGCGCGGGAGGGAGGCCTGGGCGGCGAGGCGCGGACGGAGACAGAGTGGCTTGGGCAGCCTCGGATGCTGGCGGCCGGAGGAGGTTGGCCGGCGGCGCCCTGGGGCCGCGACGTGGTGGCAGCGCGCCGGGAAGATCCCGCTGGCGACGGCGCACGGGCAGGGAGGCCGGATGCTGGCGGAGCAATGCGAGGCCTCGAGGTAGAGCGATTCGCGAGGATGGCATCGGGGTAGGCAGCGGCGAGGAGGGCGATGACCTGGAGGCGGCGGTGGGCCAATGCGGGGAAGGAACCGCGGGGAGGAGCACTCGGTCGGGGTGGCGGCGCGCATCAGCGGAGATTGGTGAGGCAGGCAGCGGCGGGGATCATGCGCATGTCTGGGGTTCCGCGTACGGGAGAGAGAGTAGGGCGAGCGGTTGGTGGCGACCGCGTGCGTGCTGCTTCGCATGGTGGTGTGAGTCGTGTTGGGTCAGCACCGGTGTGTGCGTTGCGTTTGTGTGTGCGTGTCATGGGTGCGTGCGGTGTGCATGGGTGTTGCGTGTGGGTCTGGTTCTGTGTAGGCGTGTATGCGTGTGTTGTGCCAAGGTGTCGCGGCGATAGGAGCATGGTGTGGAGTGTGGCCGCGGAAGCTGGGGGAGTTGGTTTGGTCAGTGGTAGATGGGATGCTAGGGTTAGGGTTAGTTTAGGTGGGTTTGGCCTTGTCTTGTAGGTGTCCTGGCCTAAATGGCTAGGCTGCCTCCCCCGGGCAAAATATTTTTATTTTTTTATTTTTTTATTTTAAAACATTTTTGTAAATAGATTTTAGACAAATAAAAGATCCGGAAAAGACCGGGGTTTTGATTTGAAATTAGATAAAGGGACTAATTAGAAAATAAAATAGGCTTTTGATGAAAATATTTTAGGCCAAAAGTATGCATGATGTCATGATGATGCAAAATTAGAAAATAACACGCAATTTTTTTTGTAATATTTTTGGGGCATTACAACTCGACACCACTAACGAGGATCACGTCCCGAGATCCAAAAAAGACACCGGGGGGAAGGGGGTTAATGATCGGACCTTCTTGCGTCAGGTTGATGGTCGCGACACCACTAACAAGAATTCTTCCTCCATCTTGAAATCGTGGACACCACCAACCAGGGTTGTTTCTCACCTTTTCGGAAGAACACTCCAGAGAGGCAAAGGAGGAAGTAGAGGTATCAAAGATATGGCCACCTTTAACTTCCGTGGAAGGAGTAAAATTGCACAGTTCCACCAATCAATGTACAAGGGAGAATGATAAGAGTAGTACTATGTACAAGAATAGAAGGACCATGCAACCATCTCTCATAATTCAGACTGAAGATCCTGACAATCGGTATTAACAAAAGATTCAGGTAGATGATGTCGTCGAAGAAGTTGTAGGACATCGGGAAACATTTGAAGAGGGATCAAGTAGAATGAAATCCAGATGTAGTTCCACCATTACAAAAGGAGGAAAAGAGAAACCCTAAAGGTATGACATGTTGGGAATATGCCCTAGAGGCCGTCATGTATGATGATATTTCCCATTGTATTCATAACGTTATTAAGTTGTCCTTGTATGAGCATCTGATGTATATCATTGAATATGTGATTCGGTTGTGGAACTATGCATTCATGTTGTTTGTACTAGATGTCCTTGGTCATTGAGGTTGTGCTGGACACACAACTTAGACCAATGTGAAAGTCGGCTTGATGACTCGGTTCCACTTGTCTTGGGCATGGTGATGCCATTCCGATTTATAAAGATTTGGCTAAAGAGTTTAGCGAGTCGGATTGACCCATATTGAGGTAAAACGAACAAGTTGTCATTTGCATATCTCAATCAATGTAATCCTTAGACCTGTGGTTGTTGCATACGCCGAGTTGAGGATCATCGACTGAGGTTCTGTCAAACGCTTATCCGTAACTGGGTAGTCATAAAGGCAGAGTTCGGGTCGACTAAAAATCAAGCTGCGTGATGTGAATAACCAAGACAGGACTTTCCCCCTACAGTTGGAGAGATATTCTCTGGGCCCTCTCGGATGATATGATTCAGAAAGCATGGCCATGCACGACTCGGTTAAGTGTTAACCGAGGCGATCAACTAAGAGTTAGTCGGGTGAATCACTTTTCTCGGATCGAGAAGAGAGTCGGACTATTTAAGGGATGACAAATATTCGCCTATAGTCTGACAAGGTATATCGTGAGGCAAAAGGGACTCGGATGCAAGTCGCATTGGAAAGGCAAGTCATCATGACTCTTTGGTACTTGGGAGTCGGCACGTTCTCCTAGGAGCCGCTACTGACTGATCGATTGAGTGTCGGACTCCAATCGTGTCCAAGTAGCCAAGAGCTTGCGGGGTAACACACTTAAGAGCGGGAGCAAGTTCGGATTGGATCTGAACCGGAAATCTGGTTGGGTTGGACCCGAGCCAGATTTGGACTGAGTCAGTGAGTCGGACTCACGGTGACTAGTGTTATATGGGCTTTAGTGAATGGGCCACGAAAATGAAGCCCACATTCACTCCCTATATATAGTGGAGCACTTAACCCAGAAGGGTTAATAGTTGATCGGTTAGGTCATTCCATGTGCTGGAAACCCTAGCTCCACAGCATTCCTACCGTCGTTACGAACCTAGCAGTTCACCGTCGGTGCTCCTCCTTGTACGTGTGGATACCAGTAGAGGTGCTGAACGATCAGCACCAGGACGATCGGATTGTAAGGACTGCACTGCATCAACTGACAAGCTTCATCAGTAATCCACAACTGCGCGTCTAGTGGTAAACCTCGTGGCCTTCTACCTTAGCTGGATCTTGGGATCACCACGTTAGAGGGATTTTTTTGTTTTATCCCTACGTGGCCCAACATGACGGAAGATCCAACCGTGAGAATCCTAGACATGAAGAAGGTAAGAGTTCAGATCAAAACATGCAAAGATAACAGGGGAAAGATTAAATATAAGGAGTAAAATCAGAGCTAATCAGATCTATCCAACGCATTAGTCGTAAATAGTTTTGACACTAGACAATGTCTGTTGGCAAGGTTAACCTACAGGTTGGACAAGTGGGGTATCGTAAACCTTTGCTCTGATACAACTTGTAACACCACCGAATCGGGTCTATGCAGATCTTAGCATTTCCCGCCAAAACCCGCATAGAAGCGATTCAAAGATGCCCACCAGACATTTTCGTGTGGGTGGAATTTTATTACAAGTAGTTACATCATAGTAGTTTACAACCGAGTCCACAAGAACTTATATATATATAACAACGACTCGACAAGTCAAGAATACAAATGATACAATTCAAAGAGAAAGCAAAATAGTATCCGAATACGGTTAAGAACCATATGGTACTAAGAGTCCTGAAGAATAACCAAGCAGTGTCCATAACCCTGCCCAGGCCAAGCCGAAAGGGTAACCTTGCTAACATCGTCAATCACATATCTGTCAAGCCAAAAGGGTGCCGACAAAGGGCAAAGGAAAATAGAAAAAGAGAGCAGTCAGTACTGAGGCCAGTACACGGTGAGACTAGAATTCGGAGGTCCTCGCCTACATAGGTATGGTGGGCTTAGAGGCAGCAAAGCTTGCACTATCTGACTTACAGAGACACGCTACAACTTCAGCTATTAGAGCGACATAAGAGAGCACTATACGATAACTATATATAACACCAAACATAGCCCATCCGAACATTTCCCTCTCGAAGACCAGTCACGGAAGTCCTCTTACAGAACACACACGGTGACAATTTTAGTTAATCAGGTATTTAGTTGATATGGATAATTACTAATCATATTATTAGAGGCAAAACATTAGTGGTGTTGTCTATGATCATGACACTGTACTCCTGAGGTGTCCATAACCGTGGACACACGGCTTCTCGAAATGATTTACCCTGCAGGGGTGCACTATTGTACCCAAACGCATGCTAAACCCTTCAGGTAACATATCACGCGTGCCTTCCGAATCTCACAACAATAATTGTCCCATAACTACACGCATATCAAGAGGCATCACCTACTGTGTTGATCCAACCAAGAGGTGCGATGATTCTCGAGGGAGGCACAGCGTTTGAGTCTACGGTCGGGCGATGTTCGGAAGATAACTTGTAGAGCTCCATCCCACCTTCGACACGATATCCCAATTTTATGCAATGCAAGCCATGGCAGTCCACACAAACATCAAGTCCGAAGACATATCAACTCACCCATGTTCGAGAACATATTATGCGTATGCACCAAATGGAAAACCAATTTTGTAACCCTCTCGATATACGAATAGCGCCGATAGTTGAGGGGGCGATCCCAGAGACCCCCACGTTTGGTTAGCGCGATCAACTCAGAACTGGTATCGTAGAACGAACGGGTCCTAGATCGGCCCAAGCAGTTCCCAAAGGTGGTCCCTGCCAGGGCCTTATCATTAGGTGAAACCATAACCAACAACATCAGATTAATTATCTTATCACCAACCATATCCGAGTATCATGTTCCACCTGTATGAGAGCGGTACTAAGCATGCCTACGACTTGCAAGGACAAAGCATTTAATCAAACAAGGCAATAGGATAACCAAGGCAATATAGTGGAGCAGGTAAATAAAGGAACAGTACTATAGCATCGACAATAAGGATAGCAGTAGATCAAAGGAAGGAAGTAAAGACTATAAACACAAAATAGATAGAAGGGGAGAATGCTCGCCTGTGAGACAAAGTCGGTGACCGAAGGCTTGTCGTAACTCGCATCCACTCATCGTCCTATTCCGTGAAGAAGCAAAACACTAGAAGGAACAACCGGTGCAATATTTACGATATGATGCATGACATGACATGCGGCCTAACTTAGCAATATTAAGTGGAATCGGGATCCCGACATTTATTATTGGGTTCAAGTTGTTTAACTACCCAACAATTAAATGTTAATTTAACAAGGTATAACATGGCATATGGTTAGATATACAACATTAAATGGAGTCCAAAATATGACACAAATATCCCGCGTTTAATCTCCATGCTTAATTATTAGGTGATTCGACAAAGTCCCCAAACAAATAAACATGTGTGCGAGTTAGGATGGGTTAATATGCAAAAAGTTATATTATATGTACTATAACAAAATAGGGGTCTCGGATAGGGGTCGCACATTGGCTTCAACATCGAGGATCTAGGGGTCGACGGGGTTCGGGTTCGGTCTTCAGATTCGTGAAGGAGGTCTTGGCGCTCCGTGTCCGGAAATTCTTGAGGTTCGCAAGGAAGACTCGGGGGATTCGATGTCAATGATGGATTTGGATGGGTCTCGCACTGGTTGATCTTCGCGGACGGGGTGACATCAGTCAAAGGCCACCTTAGTACACCACCAGATGCCATCTATGCCACACGGTTGATGCTACAGTGACAACAACACCTCTTCACACACTACTCCTTAATCAGTAGTACTCCATCGGTGTTCATGTATTCTCCCGAGGACACGCACGAAGGAAACAGAGGCCAAGGACGTCCATGCTGCAGGCCATAGAAGCGAGCGAGAGAAAGCTCAACGCCAGAGGCGGACGGCGGTGACTGGACACAGGCAAGGCCGGGTGGGGAACGCCGAATCGAGGACGGGCGGGAGGACGGCCTGGGAGGCCAGGCGCGGACGGCGACGGAGTGGTTTGGGCGGCCTCGGATGCTGGCGGTCGGAGGAGGATGGCCGGCGGCATCCTGGGGCCGCGACGCGGTGACAGTGGGCCAGGAAGATCCCGCTGGCGACGGTGCAAGGGCGGGGAGGCCGGATGCTGGCGGAGCGGCGCGAGGCCTCGGGGTAGCGGGATTCGCGAGGATGGCGTCGGGGTAGCTGGTGGCGAGGAGGGCGATGACCAGCGGGAGGCGGCGGCGGGCCGATGCGGGGAAGGAACCGCAGGGAGGAGCGCTCGGGAGGGGTTGCGGTGCGCATCGGCGGAGATTGGTGAGGCAGGCAACGACGGGGATCACATAAAAGGTTGGGGTTCCGCGTACGGGAGAGAGAGTAGGGCGAGCGGTTGGTGGCGACCGCGTGCGAGCTTCTTCATGTGGTGGTGTCGGTCGTGTTGGGTCGGTGCTGGTGCGTGCATTGCGTTTGTGTGTGCGTGTCCTGGGTGCGTGCAGTGTGCGTGGGTGTTTCGTGTGGGTCTGGTTCTGTGCAGGCGTGTATGCGTGTGTTGTGCCAGGATGTTGCGGCGATAGGAGCGTGGTGTGGAGTATGGCGGCGGAAGCTGGGGGAGTTGGTTTGGTCACGGGTAGATGGGATGCTAGGGTTAGGGTTAGTTTAGGTGGGTTGGGCCTTGGGTTGTAGGTGGCCTGGCCTAAATGGCTAGGCTGCCTCCCCCGGCAAAATAATTTAATTTATTTTATTTTTATTTTAAAACGCTTTTGTAAATAGATTTTAGACAAATAAAAGATCCGGAAAAGACCGGGGTTTTGATTTAAAATTGGAGAAGGGGACTAATTAGAAAATAAAATAGGCTTTTGATGAAAATATTTTAGGATGAAAGTATGCATGATGTCATTATGATGCAAAAATAAAAAATAATAGGCAATTTTTATTTTGTAATATTTTTGGGGCATTGCACCCTCGCCTCTGGTTTACACCATCGCAACAACTATCCTCGCGCACACGCACTAATGATTTTTGTTTGTCTATTGAAACTCTGTAGGCTCGGACTCCTCATTGACTGTGAGCACTCGACAGTGAACTCAACTTTGTCGAGTGATTCCGGCCGTACTAGTGCACCCCTCCTTCGCCTGCGATCACCACTGTGTTCACCTCGTCGCCATGACTCTGGTAACCCCCTCACCCTTGCCTCGCCAGAGCACCGTCGCCAGACGCGCCGCCACCACGCTCCCCATTTGCGCCGCCCCTTTCTGGTCAGATCGATTGGATCCGCTCGATCTAGAACCAGCGGTTTAGGTTAGACGCCAGCACGAACCGGTACGGGCAGATCTGAGCCGCATAATCCCCACTTAGATCTGACGGTGCACACTCGTGATCCGCGCGAACCGGTATGGGCCAATCAGGAAGCGCCGCATGTCACTGGCTTAGATTTAAAATCTGATTTTTGATCTATTAGTTATTGAAACTTGTAAATTCAATAACTTTTGATATGTTTGTCCAAAAATTACAAATTTTATATCAATGGATTCAGAAAAATAATCTATTTGCATATATGTCCTTGGTTTGGCCATTTTCTTCTGTAAAATTAGGATTTTATAAAGAAACATTTGTAGGCCTATTTCGGCTATAAAAAATTGGTTAGAAAAATTTTTAGAGTAAATTTTGGTTTATTTAGACTTTAGAAAGTATGATTTGTATTCAGTACTGTTTAGTTTGTTTTGAAGAGTGTGACAAATTATTCCATTGCATTTGCATGCATTCATATTTTTCTTTTGTATATTGAATGTGAATTTTGTGGTATGATTTTATGTGTAGATTTTGTGGATTGTGGAGAGTGTGATTGTGAGGATTGTTCCTATTCCCCAAACTACCAAGGAAAGTGATGCTTCATCTTTTGTTCTAATATTGTATCTATGTATTATTAATATTTTGAGTAGGATTTGCATGGAGCTTTTCTAAGTATATGCTATGCTGTGGTAAATCCTATATATATTGTCTTAGTAGTTTTCCCTAAGTTAAGAAACTTGTTATACTAGTATGCTTAGCCTGACTAGTATAAAACAAGGGTGGAATATTCATGTTATGATATTATGCAAAGTCTATGACTATGTTTTTGATTAATAAAACAACATGTTAATGAATAACCTGGGTGGAATGGGAAGAATAGTTTGAGTTGAGTGGTTACACAAGGCCCATGTCTATGGTTTACCTTGTGTATCACACTTGTGGATGGCCACCCAGGAACAAAGATATTTGATATATTTAGTGTTGAGAAGCATCTTATGCAACCACATGGCATATGGCCTCTGCCTTGACCAACTAGGTTGCAAGAACTTAGCCAGATGGACAGTTGGTGGTAGGGTTGATAGGATGGAACGTGTCCATGGCGGTCTAAGGGAATGCTTCTGAAAAGTCTCGTCTCGATGCATGTTGAGTCTTGAGGGGAAAGTGCACTAGCTCCCGAGAGGAGAGGGTAAAACCTAAGTACGTAGCCATGTCCCCGGTAACGGACATTTTGAGCCTCAAAGACATTGAAATGATCAAGGATCTCCTCATCCCAATTTTTCTAAGTTAAAACTTGTGGTTGAACAAGGGTAAAGGTTCACCAATGTCTATTGGTGGTTCCTTGGGTGTTTTTGTCTAACAAAAACTTATTGTTTTCAACTAATCAATAAAGCATTATTTTGAGCAAAGCCAACCTGAACTACACTTAGCCACATTCATATAGTTATTAGATGTTACTATACTACTATGGTATCACTTGCCAATACAATTCCAAATGTATTGACCCTCTGTGGCTATAACTTATTATGTTGTGGGTTACTCTGATGGTGACTAGGGTTATGAGTCTACACTCAACATGTTTGCATGTGGCACATGAAGATGAAGACTTTATTTATTTTGTTAAGTATTGTGAACTCTATGTATTAGCCTTGGGCTAATGAGTTGTAAGAACTATGTATCTCTGGATATTACAATGTAATAATGACCTTTGTATCTGTGTACTTCATCTTAAACTGTGGATGCTAGCAATTTGATCCAGGGACTAGCATTGCAATCACAGGGGCCTTTACCTTAAATGGTGAGGTATTATATAAGGTATCAGAGCGTGTTGCCTGTAGGATTATGACCCTATGATGGATTAGACTAAGGAAACTACTAGGAAAATGCAAACTCCTTTACAAATTTCCACACTTGTCTCTTTTCATCTCGTAGAACTTCTCATAATCTTCTTTCTCATCTCCATTTGTAGATGGCCGCCATCAACGAAGTCGTCAAGAAGGGACCACTCATGACCATGACCTTAGAATGTGCGATGGATTTTCCCAAGGCACTCAAAAACCTCATGGTTAGCTTGGGGATACATGGTGAAGCCGTGTATAAGGGATTTCCAGTGATGGATGAAGGCGAATAATATTGTTGGGTACAACTCCACTTGTTTAAAAACAAGGAGGACAACCACAAAGAGTCAGGATTCTACATGGTCACCAACTCTGAAATGCACATGTCATTCTTTGACTCTGCAAGGAATGCGGCATGGAATGCCATCAAGGAGCTTGGTGAAAGACTCAAGTGTAGAATTCTCAACACTCGAAATGACATTAGAGAGGAGAAGAAGAATACCCAAGACTTAGAAGCAACCAACAAACGTCTAAGGGAAGATATCATAGACTTAGCATGGGAGTCTTGTGACCAAGAAAAACAGATTGCCTCCAAGGATGCCCAGATAGCTACCTTGACTAGTGAGTGAGAATTGTAATGTACTCCAATAGTTGGACCACCACACTTATTGTTTTTCTGGTGTTAATAATTTTGATTATACCAATCTATGTGGTATGACAAAAATTTGTGTAAGTTGTGATTGACCTTGGTGTTTGTGATTGAATATTGTATGCCATGACTTGTGTGTTTTATATATGCTATTGGCTTTTGTTTCACTACCTTATGATGTTCTCTTTACTTGTGTTGTTTCTATTTTTTCTCTATCCTATGCAATAGATGCCTAGCTTTGTTATCAGCACCGCCGACGAGTTCAAGGGAACTCGTTTTGGTTCTCGTATTGTTGGAGCTCACTAGTGTGCTCAATCTCCCCCTCCCTAACATTAAGGGACTTAGCTTACGAAGTTCGAGAGGATGGATCTATGGGGATTTAGAGTCTCGCATCCAGGACGCCAGTCGGAGACACCCACCAAGGAGATTGCTTTCAAGTTACTCCATGACGACAAGTATAAGTGACTCGACGTTGCCATGAAGGATCTACTTGGTCATCTATGTGGACGTCACTTCACTGAGCTCAGGGGCCTCTACTTCCACCCATTTGGGAGACGTGACGAGGAGGGAGAGGCTGTAGTGTATGACGATGCCACTAGGGAGACTATTGAGCTTGTGTGTTTCTATCTTCAGGACCTAGAGAGCCTCGTTAGGCACCTTGACACCGATACGAACAACATCATGCTTAGCAATGTCAAGCTTCGCGTCTAGATGAGGGAGAAGGACAAGTCCTTCGAGGAGCAGGATGAGAGCATCAAGGAGATGGAGGCTAGGTTCGAGAAGCAAGACAAGAGGTTCAAGAATCAAGAGAAGAGAGTGCAGGATAGGAACAAGAGGATCAACAAGATGAAGGCTGAGATGGATCTCAAGGATCTTGAGCTAGAGAAACAACATGAGGTGATTGAGAGGCTGCGTTCGTAGAAGAGGAAGCTTCAGGCAAGGGTCAATGCCTTGACCACCAGCGTGGAGGAGTACAAGTCAGGAATCGACGTAGCAGGACTTGCACTAGTGGAGGTGGAAGTCGATCTGGTGGATTAGTGTTGACTACTTGGCTATCTATCTATTTATCTATCATCTTTTTATTTATCGAGTCGCATTGATCATCCAACAAGTGGATGACTTTGCGAGTGTGTTTACTTTGGAAACTAGTTTTTCGTGTCATTTAAAATCTAAGTTTATCTTATGCTTGCTTATTGTGATTGTTGCTATGTATTGTAATGTGCAGGTTAGCATCTATGGGGTATTTATCCTTTCTTATCCTTATTCAAACCACAGATGCCTCCCCGCCGTGCCAATCCCAACAATAATAACAACAACAATGGCAATGAGATGCAGCAGCTGATGACAGCCCAAACTCAGTTGATGCAAATGATGACCGAGTTTATGGCGAATTAGAATCAGAACCAAAACAACAACAACAACAACAACAACAACAATCAAAACAACCCACCAGCGTTTGATATGCTCACAAGGTTTTTAAGGTTGAGGCCTGCAAAGTTTTTTGGAACCACTGATCCTATGGTAGACAATAACTAGTTATGTTGAGTGAACAAGGACTTGGTCACTGTTGGTTGCACGGATGAGGAAAAAGTCAGGTTTGTAGCACATCTGCTAGAAGGAACAACAGGTACTTGGTGGGACAACTTCCAAATCACTACTCCTATTGAAGAAGTGACTTGGGCAATGTTTGAAGATGGATTCCGTAGTGCCCATATCTCTTCAGGGGTGATGAGTTTGAAGAACAAGTAATTCCACAATATTAAGCAATGCCACTGCAGTGTTGCAGAATATATTGAGGAGTTCAACAATCTAGCACGCTATGCACCGGATGAGGTTGACACCGATGCAAAAAGGAAGGAGAAGTTCCTTGAGGGACTGAATGATGAGATGTGCATGCAGCTATCTGTTGCATATGTTCCAACTTATCAATCTCTGTGTGACAAATACACCATATTGGAAAGTAAGATGAAGCAGGTGGAGAATAGGAAGAGGAAGCACCACTTTGATAAGCATAGTTCTGGATTGTCACACAAGCATTCCCATGGTGAAGATAGTGGAGGTTCTAGATCCCACAAACACGGGAAATATAACAACCACCACAACAGTAACCGCTACCATGATAGCAAGAATCACCTTAGTCATGACAATGGTGGATATAAGAACCACAAGAGTGGACACAAGAGTCACCACAGTGGAAATGGGAATGGGAGTCAGCCTGCTAAGAGAGACATCAGTCAGGTTGGGTGCTTCAAGTGCAAGAAAACTTGGCACTATGCCAATGAATGCCTAGAAAATAAGACTGATGGAGCCAACAAGCCAAACCCTTTTTAGAAGGGTCATGTGAAACACATCAATGTGGAGGAAATCTATGAGGAGTCTGATGTTGTGGCTGGTAAGGTCACGATTAATTCCTTTCTAGAACTTGTCCTTTTGATACCGGCGCATCACATTCATTCATATCAAGAGCATTTGTAGACAAAAATAGACTTCCAACTGAAACTATTGGATGTCCTATTAAAGTAAGCTCTCTAGGTGGAGAGATGATAGTGAATTTTGGATGTCATGATATAGTAATAGAGTTTGGAAAGTATAAGTTTCCAGTTAGTCTGATAATCCTAGATTCCCAAGGATTGGATGTAATTTTGGTCATGGATTGGTTGACTAAGTATGAAGGAGTAATAGATTGTGCCAATCATACTGTTACACTCACAACCCCGGATAAGAAATGGATTAGGTTCAAGTCTAACTTTGAATCCAAAGGGAGTAAGGTAAATTCTCTTAAGGGGGTTAACCTAGACAGTGTACCAATGGTGAAAGAGTACCCAGATGTGTTTCCAGAGGAGTTACCGAGAATGCCACCAGATAGGGATGTGGAGTTTTTGATTGACTTACTGCCAGGATCTGGACCAATAGAAAAGAGACCCTACAAGATGTCAGTTGATGAATTGAAAGAACTCAAGAAACAGCTTGGAGAAGAGTTGCAGAAAGATATATCCAACCAAGTTCTTCATCTTAGGGTGCACCAGTTCTGTTTGTTCAAAAGAAAGATAGAAGTCAAAGACTATGCATAGACTATCGTTCACTCAATGAGGTGACTATAAAGAACAGGTATCCCTTACCTAGAATCAATGATCTATTTGATCAGCTAGAAGGAGCCCGTGTGTTCTCAAAAATTGATCTCCGATCAAGCTACTTTCAACTAAAGATTAGGGAGCAATACATACCTAAGACTGCTTTTACCACTAGGTATGGATTGTATGAGTATACAGTGATGCCATTCAGATTAACAAATGCACCAGCTTATTTCCTGAACATGATGAACAAGGTGTTCATGGAATTTCTTGACAAGCTGCTTTCCGTATTCATCTATGACATTTTGATCTAATCCAAGAGCAATGAAGAGCATGAAGAACATTTGCCTTTGATTCTTGAGAAACTCAGGGAGCACAAGTTGTATGACAAGTTCAGTAAGTGTGAATTTTGGATGAATGAAGTTGGATTTCTTGGACATATTATGTCTGGAGATGGTAGAGCTGTCGATCCTGCAAAGGTGTCAGTTGTAACTGAGTGGGAATCTCCCAAATCAGTTGAAGAAGTTCATAGTTTCCTACGCTTGGCAAGATACTATAGAAGGTTCATCGAGAATATCTCGAAAGTAGCTAAGCCAATGACGGAGTTTCTGAAGGATGTGAAACCAGTTTTCAAGAGTTGAAGAAAAGATTGGTGTCAACACCAGTTTTATGTCTTCCAGATCTAGAGAAATACTTCCAACTTTATTGTGATGCATCTCACCAAGGATTGTGTGGAGTATTGATGCACGCAGGAAAAGTTGTGGCTTATGCCTCGACACAACTCAAGACTCATGAAGTAAACTATCCTACTCATGACTTAGAGTTAGCCTCTGTTATCCATGCACTCAAAACATGGAGACACTACCTTTTGGGAAAGCGATGTGAAGTGTTCACAGATCACAAGAGCTTGAAATGTATTTTCACCCAGAAAGTGCTCAACATGAGACAAAGAAGGTTTCTAGAACTTATCAAGGAATATGACTTGCAAATGAGAACTACCAGATGATTTGTGTGACCAATTTAAAGAGATAAGATTGCAGATAGTACTTGAAGGATATCTCATGTCTTTGGAAGTTCAACCAACACTGTTGGACAAGATCAAAGAAGCCCAAAAGTTGGACAAGGAAATAGAGGAGATTAAAAGTAAAATTAGCAAAGGAAAGGCGAAAGGATTCCATGAATATGAACAAGGAACTTTATGGTATGGAAAACATATCTGCATTCCACATGATACGGAGCTTCGGAAATTGATTCTGCAAGAAGCACACAATTCACCATATTCTATTCATCCGGGTAACACCGAAATGTACATGGATGTGAAGGAAAGATTTTGGTGGAATAATCTCAAGAAAGATATCGTGGAACACATTGCTTTGTGTGATGTGTGTAGTC
Organism: Avena sativa; assembly: GCA_916181665.1. Classification (NCBI taxonomy): domain Eukaryota; kingdom Viridiplantae; phylum Streptophyta; class Magnoliopsida; order Poales; family Poaceae; genus Avena; species Avena sativa. The sequence goes on from OV702295.1 coordinate 137,832,273, forward strand.
GAGTGAAAGCGGAACATCAGAAACCGGCAGGGTTATTGCACCCACAACCTATACCGGATTGGAAGTGGGATAAGATTGGTATGGATTTTATCACCGGACTGCCAAGGACCAGATCTGGATATGATTCTATATGGGTTTTTGTGGATCGCCTAACTAAAGTGGATCATTTCATACACATGAAGACTACTTATACAAGTGCTAAATTGGCTAAGATCTATATGAACATGATTGTGTGTCTGCATGGAGTACCTAAAAGTATTGTGTCTGATAGAGGAACTCAGTTCACTTCGCATTTTTGGCGACAACTGCATGAATCATTGGGAAAAAGGCTAGAGTTCAGTACAACATTTCATCCTCAAACTGATGGACAAACAGAAAGAACCAATCAGATTTTGGAAGATATGTTGAGAGCTTGTGCGCTAGACTATGGATCTAGTTGGGATGAAAGTCTGCCATACGCAAAGTTCTCTTACAATAACAGCTATCAAGCTAGCATAGATATGGCTCCTTTTAAATTCCTTTATGGAAGGAAGTGTACTACGCCATTACTATGGAATGGAGTAGGAGAAAGAAATTTATTCGGACCAGAACTAATCAAGGAAGCTGAAGAGAAAGTCAGAATGGTAAAGGACAGATTGAAGATAGCCCAATCCCGACAAAAGAGCTATGCAGATCCAAAGCGTAGGGAAGTCACCTATGAGGTAGGTGATAGAGCATATCTTAGAGTCTCACCACTTTGTGGTGTGAAGAGATTTGGAGTCAAAGGGAAATTGGCACCTAGATATGTAGGGCCATTCAAGATTTTGAGCCGCAAAGGAGAAGTGGTTTATGAGATAGAATTTCCTGAATCACTGTCTATAGTTTACAATGTGTTTCATGTAAGTCAGTTGAAGAAGTGTCATCCGGAGATGGAAGAAACTTCATGGAAGGACACTATACCATTGGAAGAGGTACAGCTGGAGAGTGATCTCACTTACGAAGAGAAACCTTTCAAGATTCTTGAGACAACAGAAAGAGTTGCTCGTACTAAGACTATCAAATTCTGCAAAGTACAGTGGAATCATCATACCGAGGAAGAAGCAACATGGGAAAGAGAAGATGACCTTTGGAAAGATCACCCCCACCTATTTGCTAGCCAATCCGAATCTCGAGGGCGAGATTCATTTTAAGGGGGTTAGATTTGTAACATCCCAAATTTGATAAAATTCAAAACCATGTTGTTGCGTTCATATCATCATGGCATTATTACCTTGCATAAAAAATTTCAAAGCTAAACCCTAAATAAAACCATATTTAAACCCCTTCTTATTATATATATATGGGGCAAGGTTTTATTTTTATTTTCAAAGACCCAAAATGTTTTTGAGTGATAATATATGTTTGACACACTTTTGGACACTAGGGTCACCACAAAAAAGTTTGGTGAAAATTTGAATTCATTTGGATTTGAAATGGGCATTCAAATCTATTCTAGAAAATCAAAACAGAAAAAGAAAAGGCCAAAAGAAAAAATAAACAGCAACAAACCTTCTGGCCCATTTCCCCCAATGTCCCAGCAAGCCCACCCGGGTTTTCCCCTCTCCCCTCTAATTCTCACCGCGTTGCGTCGCACCCTCTCGCTGATAGGTGGACCCCACCTCCACATCACCCCTTCGTCCTCAATCAATGCTGCGACGACCCGCTCCGCCTCTGTCGTTTCTCCCCTTCCAATCATCTTTACTATGCTTGATTGCCGACGTGACGGCACCCCTCGCCCCCGGTACTTAACCCCCTCGGCCTCCGCTCCATTTCCCCCCACACCACAAGCCCTGAGCGCCGCCGGGCTCTACATATTTCTCCTCGCATCGTCGCAGCTCCGACGAGCTTCGACGAACAATTGCGGTGAGCCTCGACCCCACCCTCGCCTCTGGTTTGCACCGTTGCAACCGCTATCCTCGCGCGTACGTGATAATGCTTTTTTTTGTCTATTGGCACTCTGTAGACTCGGCCTCGTCATCGACTGCGAGCACCCGACGGTGAACTCAACTCCGTCGTGCGATTCCGGCCGTACCAGTGCACCCCTCCTTCGCCTGCGACCACCACTGTGTTTACCTCTTAGCCGCTATTCTAGTAACCCCCTAAGCCACCTCCCTCACCCCTGGCCTCGCTGGAGCGCCGTGACGGCGCCGCCACCGCACTCGCCATTTGCGCTGCCCCTTTCTGGTTAGATCGATTGGATCCGCTGGATCTAGATCCAGCGGTTTAGATTAGACGCCAGCGCGAACCGGTACAGGCAGATCTGAGCCACAGGATCCCCACTCAGATCTGATGGTGCGCGCGTGTGATCCGCGCGAACCGGTATGGGCCAATCAGGAAGCGCCGCGTGTCATTTGCTTAGATATAAAATCTGATTTTTGATCTATTAGTTATTCAAACTTGTAAATTCAATAACTTTTGATCTGTCTGTCCAAAAATTACAAATTTTATATCAATGGATTCAGGAAAATATGCTCTTTCCATCTAAAATTAGGATTTGCTTATGTTTGGCCATTTGCTTCTGTAAAATTAGGACTTTATACAGAAACATTTGTAGGCCAATTTTGTCTATAAAAAGTTGTTTAGAAAATTGTTTAGAGTAAATTTGGTTTATTTAGACTTTAGAAAGTATGCTTTGTATTTAGTACTGTTTAGTTTGTTTTGAAGAGTGTGACAAATCATTCCATTGCATTTGCATGCATTCATATATATATATATATTTGTATATTGAATGTGAATTTTGTGGTATGATTTTATGTGTAGATTTTGTGGATTGTGGAGACTGTGATTGTGAGGATTGTTCATATTCCCCTAACTACCAAGGCAAGTTATGCTTCATCTTTTTTCCTACTATTTTATCTATTTATTAGTAATATTTTGAGTAGGATTTGCATGGAGATTTTCTAAGTATATGTTCTGATATGGTAAATCCTATAAATATTGTTTTAGTGGTTTTCTCTAAGTTAAGAAACTTGTTGTAATAGTATACTTAGCCTAGCTAGTAGAAAACAAGGGTGGAATATTCATGTTATGATATTATGCAAAGTCTATGACTATGTTTTTGATTAATAAAACAACATGTTAATGAATCACCTGGGTGGAATGGGAAGAATGGTTTGTGTTGAGTGCTTACACAGGGCCCATGTCTATGGTTTACCTTGTGTATCACACTTGTGGATGGCCACCCAGGAACAAAGAGATTTGAGATATTTAGTGTTGAGAAGCTTCTAGTGCAACCACATGGCATATGGGTTCTGCCTTGACCAACTAGGTTACAAGAACTTAGCTAGATGGACAGTTGGTGGTAGTGTTTATAGGATGGAACGCGTCCATGGTGGTCTAAGGGAATTCTTCTGAAAAGTCTCATTTCGATGCATGTCGAGTCCTATGGGGAAAGTGCACCACCTCTCGAGAAGGTAAAACGTAAGTACTTAGTCGTGTCCCCGGTAACGGACATTTTGAGCCTCAAAGACATTGAAATGATCAAGGATCTCCTCATCCCAATTTCTCTAAGTTAAAACATGTGGTTGAACAAGGGTAAAGGTTCACCAATGTATATTGGTCGTTCCTTGGGTGTTTTTGTCAAACAAAAGCTTAGTGTTTTCAACTAATAAGAAAAACCTTATTTTGAGCAAAGCCAGCCTTAACTACACTTAGCCAAATTCATATATATATTAGATGTTACTATACTACTATGGTATCACTTGCCAATACAGTTCCAAATGTATTGACGCTCTATGGCTATAACTTATTATGTTGCATGTTACTCTGATGTTGACTAGGGTTATGAGTCTACACTCAACATGTTTGCCTATGGCACATGAAGGTAAATAATTTATTTATTTTGTTAAGCATTGTGAACTCTATGTATTAGCCTTGGGATAATGAGTTGTAAGAACTATGTATCTCTGGATATTACGATGTAATAATGACCTTTGTATCTTTGTACTTCATCTTAAACTGTAGATGCTAGCAATTCGATCCAGGGACTAGCATTGCAGTCACAGGGGCCTTTACCTTAAAAGGTGAGGTCTTACATTATACTCTTATTAGATGCCGGCATAATATATCCTATTTCTGATAGTAAATGGGTTAGCCCAGCTCATTTCATACCAAGACATGGGGGTCTTGATGGTGCTATTAATGAGGATGGTGAGCTAGTTCATATAAAACCTATTGTTGGGTATCGCATGTGCATCGATTTTAGAAAACTAAACCGTGAGACACAAAAAAATCATAAACCTATACCATTCATGGATACAATTTTAGAAAGAGTAAGCAATAATTCTTATTTTTGTTTTCTTGATGGTTATTTCGATTATTCTCAAATTTCTATACAACCCGAAGAACAAGAGAATACAACTTTCACCTGTCCTTATGGTACATATGCTTATAGATTAATTCCATTTCGCTTATGTAATGTAGCTGCAACATTTCAAGAATGTGTTTAAAAAATCTTTAATGATCTTGTTGAGAAGTCTATGGAAGTTCTAACAAATGATTTTTTTTGTTTGTGGAACAACATTTGATAATTGTCTACACAATTTAATCAAAGTTTTACAGAGATGCAGGCAATAAAATTTGGTTTTGAATTGGGAGCAATGTCGATTCATGTTAAGAGAAGGTAAAGTTTTTGGACATAAGGTTTCAAAAAAAGGTATAGAAATAGATAAGACCAATTTAAGTGCTATAGAAAATCTTCCCATACCTCAAGACATTAAAAACTTAAAATTGTTTCTCGGACATGCAAGTTTTTACAAGCTATTTTTAAAATATTTTGCTAAAATAGCTACGCCTCTCACTAACCTCCTTGATAAAGAAACTCCGTTCAACTTAGACCATGACTGTATTGCAGCTTTTGAAAATCTTAAAAACAAATTAGTTTTAGCACCTATCATGCAATCTCCAAAATGGGATGAACGTTTTGAAATCATGTGTGATGCTAGTGACTATGCTTTCGGAGCTGTATTAGGATAGCGAGATAGGAAGAATTTAAATGTTATTCATTATGCTAGTAGAACTCTTAATAGAATTCACAAAAATTATGCTACTATAGAGAAAAAGTTCCTGGCTATAATTTTTGCTTGTGACAAATTTAGATATTACATTATAATCCTAAGGTAATAGTTCATAAGGATCACCAAGCCTTGCGTCACCTCCTTGTTAAAAAGGATGCAAAACACAGGATGATTAGATGGGTTTTATTACTACAAGAATATGATTTGCAAATAGTTGATAGGAGGGGTAAGGATAACCCGGTAGCAGGTCATCTCTCTAGGATGGAGAGAATAATTACTGACCCCATACCTATAAATGAGTCATTTTCGGGAGAATACTTAGCAAATGTTGAAATCGCTGATCCTTGGTTTGCAGATTATGCTAATTATCTTGCAAGAAAATTTGTACCTGCTAGTATAACAAGAAACAAAATAATGAAATTATTTAATGATCTTAAATATTAATTTTCGGATGATCCATTTCTTTATCGTCATGGACGAGATGGAATGATTCAAAAGTGTGTTCCTAATCATGAAATGAATGCAATTTTGCAAGCTTGTCATGATAGCCCGTATGGAGGACATCATACAGGCAAGCGAACTGCAGCAAAGGTACTTCAATATGGATTCTATTGGCCCACCTTGTTCAAGGATGCACACATGTATGTAGAACATTGTTATGCTTGCCAGAAAAGAGGTAATATAGGTAGAAGACAAGAGATGGCAATGAATTATAGTCTTATAATTGAACCATTTGATGTGTGGGGGAATGTATTACATGGGTCCCTTTATAGAATCAAATGGCTACACTCATATTCTTGTTGCTATCGATTATGTTAGTAAATGGGTTAAAGCTATTCCAACAAACCATGCAGATGCAGCTACTTCAATGAAGAGGATCAAGGATGTCATATTTCCCAGGTTTGGAGTTCCTAGATTTATCATTACTGATGGTGGTTCTCATTTTATGAAAGGAACTTTTAGGAAGATCCTCTACAAGTATGGAGTAACTCACCGCGTTGCTTCACCATATCATCCTCAAACGAGTGGTCAAGTGGAACTCCCTAATAGATAACTAAAAACCATACTCGAGAAGACGGTGGATAAATCATGAAAAGTTTGGTCATACAAGCTAAATGACACTCTTTGGACATACCGTACTGCATTTAAGAATCCAATGGGTATGACACCATATAAGATGGTATATGGTAAGGCGTGCCATCTAACTTTAGAATAGGAACATAAAACCTTTTGGGCAATCAAGAACTTAAACTATGATCTTAAAGCAGCAGGAGAAAAACGTTTATTAGACATTAATGCTTTAGATGAGTTTAGGAGTGAGGCTTATGAAAGTTCTAGATTGTTTAAAGAAAAAGTAAAAATTTGGCATGATAGAAAACTAGAGAATAAGGTCTTTAAAAGTGGATATAAGGTTTTTGTAACATCTCAAAAATATTAATGAGGATATCAATTTCTAATCAACCAAAATTAGGGTTAACAAAAGCTTTCAATATTAAATACTATATTAATGCTTGTGTGTTTATGAATGTTTGTGAATGCTTGAAATTCCATGTTTGTTTGTTGTAAATGATGAGGTTTTGTTTAACAATCAAAACCATGTCATCTAGGTCAAATCAAACCCAAAACAAAGCAAAAGAAAATCAATATATAAAGCATATGACCTAGTAATTTTTGCAAAGGTTAACACTTAGCTCACTTTGAGCATCTCTATTAACTTATTTCAAACAGAAACAATTTCCTTCATTTTCTCACCTTGCTAGACCAAGTGACACTGAACACAAGGGATCTTTCAAAACTTGCAGAAACAAATTCAAATGCATTTGAAGGACATTTCAAAATTGAATCTATCTTAGGCAACAAGATACTCATTTTTGAAAAACCATCAAAACCTTCACCACTTAGCAAACCTTTGCACCCAGAGACTACCAAGCTTATGACAAACACACCCACCAAAAAGAATTGTAAAATTCAAAGGTTTAGTTCTTGCGGCCATTCAATCAAACACTTAGTAAGCACAGTACAAGCTTACCAACTATTCACTGTTTTGATCAATCTTGTGATCATCTTGTGACATCACCGAGCCTCCACTACTCACGCTTACTCACCTCAGTACCATCCCGTGCAATTAAGCCCCTCTCACTCGACCAATTAACTAGTGTCGGCCGTACCCGAGCTCACCCATGCCACCCCGATGCGGACACACTGCTACATGCCGCACCGCCCTCGCCCATGATGTCTAGGAGGTAGCCATGACCTCACCGCCATCGCCTGTGTCGCCTCATCCAACGATAGCCCGTGGAGACACCAGCACAACCGTGCCCATTTAGCTCTTGACCATGCTGATCGTCGTGCCAGAGCGTCGAGCCGCCCTGTGCAACCACGTCGCGCCTCGCTCTCCCCTTCTATCAATGTGATCGCCTCGATGCGAGCAATCTCCCAGACATGCCCATTTGACCCCGTGTGCTCCATGACCACCATACGCCGTGACGAACGCCCACGGTACAGGAATAGAGCATGGACGTTCTAGACCGATGGAGACCGCACCTCGTCGTGCCACTATGCGCTTGACGACCGCCATGAAGTCCCGCGTCGACCTACACCCTCCGCCATGCCGAGAACTTCCTGTAACGATGTCGTCGACGAGACCGAGCCATGCCGCCCTGCTCCTCTCGCGTTGGTATAAATAGACCCCTCCCCCTACCTCAAAACAAACACCATTACACTCCCCTTTCAGCTAGAAACATCTCTGAACCGTCCCGGGAGCAAGCCGAGCACCACACTGCTGAAATTTCACCGTAGCCCTCCGCTGTAGTGATGGAAGGGAGCCGTCGCTAGGAGCCACCCCAGGAGCCGCCGCGACCACCATTCGAACTTCCATCATCAACAAGATCGTTTCTCCACCTCTCCGGACCTAGATGGAGCCCTGGTAAGCCCTCGACGACCCCCGCCGTAGAGCTAGGGTTAGAATCTCATGTGTGTCGTGCGACAGAGATGACGACGCGGAGCCATCGATCGTGCTCTAATCGTGTGGTCCAGATTGAAGGATACCGCTTCACGTTAGGTTAGTCGCTGACGCGTGGGACCAATCCCGGTGCTGCTCGCTGCGCGTGCACTGCGTAGTTGGGTCATACCGTTAGCTTTCCTGTGCGAGCCCGCAATTTCAAACTTAGGTTTTTCCTTTTCAAAATCCTCTAATGTAGGTAACTTTGAAATTCAATTCAGGAAGATTCACTGAACCAAATTGAATGAATCCCATTTTGTTAGAAGGTAGATGAAAATCTCTAAACACTCCCATGGATCCAAATATTTTGAAATTATAGATCACCCATAGCAAAAATAATAAGGCAGAGACTTTTATAACTTCAAACATTTTTCTAAAATCAACCATAAATGCTTTTGAGTTGATTCCAGCTATCAAAAATCACATTGGCCATGATCTATATGAATATGTAAAAATATATAATTTTACATACAGTAGTCATGGACAAAAATTAAAAGAATGCTATATAGTCATTTTAGTCACATGAATATTATTAAATGGCAATGTTAAACTTTGCAATTTAGGCCAACCACTTTAAATCACACTCCAAAGTATTGGAATATGTGATTATTACATGTGTCAATATGATCCCATATTTTAACTGGAGAATATTAAATATTAAGTAACTTTTCAATAAGTAGAAATTACTTTTCTAAAATAAGATAAATCCCTTTTCTTGTAGTGATCTTGTCACCCTTTTCTTGTATTGATTGATATGATTATAGATTATCTAGTGTGGATTATTGTGTGCTAACTAGAAGTATTTAAGTATTGTTTTGTGATTGTGTACCTCGTATTTATTTATTGACTCTAGTATCAACCCGGACTACGAGGAGGAAGAATTCTACAAAGAAGAGGAGGAGAACTACGACCACTATACCAACCAAGGGAAGCTACACTATGCAAGATAGAATAATTCATACTATTATGATACCACCTTGAATATACCAATCCCAAGTTTTACCTGCAAGATTTATCTTTTCATCCTTTTTGCAAAGTTACTCAAATGGTTAATAAATTAGTGGTTAGTGGAAAAATAGGAAAGATGCCATCAAGAGCATAGAATTAGGTGTAGGTACTTACACTTGATTAGTACCCTCAATAGTGACACCCTCATTAATAGATGCTAGTGCTAAACTAATCTTGATCTCTATAGATGGGAACACTTGGAGAAAATGATTATGAAAACCCTGCAATGATGATTCATTCTATTAATGTTTTGACATGTGTTATGAAACCCAATGTGTTGAAGATGATACTGAATGAAATATATGCCCTGACTTTGATAAAAACTAAAGGTTGGCCCGTACAACCACAATACCTGAGTTGGGTAGGGCTTAACTAGAAGTGTGTGTGTCTTAGTATGGGTTCCCTCGCGGAACGAGGTTGAGTTGAGGCTACCTCGTGAATATGAATGTCCACCTATGCACTTCCCGGGGTGGCGGATGGCCATGGCTGGGAGGCCAAACTCTAGGGGAGGTTCCTATACTAGGGTGTGTAATTGAAAGGCAAGGATTGATTATCCGCGTACCAAGTATGATGATTTAGGTTTATACCTGACGGATGTATCGAATGTTGTGGTGAAAGTGTACCACCTCTGCAGAGTGTCAAACTATTCGAATAGCCGCGTCCGTGGTCATAGACAGTTGGATGGCCATACTGTTCCATTGTCAGATATTTCCAAAATGACTTTGTGACTTGAAATATGACTTTGACTTGCCCACACAGGGATATGGTCATGAAACTAGGTTCCCTCTTGAGTAATCTAGACAACTAAAGTTAGGTCTTTACTACTAAGTACCTCTGAAATAAAATTGGCTTATTGCAAACAAACCTAGAGCTTAGGATTCCTACTAGAATAGTATTTACCCTAGTGTTAGTTTGCGAGTTATTTAAAATTACTCATGGATTTTCCCCTGGCTATTCCCATGGCCAGACTATGAAGGGGAGTACGAGGAGCATGGGCAGTAGGACGCCTACGAGGATCATCTCCCAACATCAGCATTGCCTGTGACAATGAAGATGGAGCCTCTACTACGCTATTATTCCACTGCTTTGTTATGTAATCAGACTTGATCATGTGATCAATTATTTTTAAGACTATTATGTTTTGTAATGGATGATGTACTGTGCTACCTATTCTGTTATGTCTCGCAAAAAGGGTAAGCCTGGGATTGCGATGTACAGCATAACAGGCATCTGGACTTAAAAATCCGGTTGTTGACGGTTTTTCTCTATAATTCTCGTCTTAAGTTGTTTCCAGGAAAGAAGCTTATGCATCGGGAGAAGTGATGCTCCAAGGGAAAACTCCCTCTCTTTCATGGGTGGTAAATGGACAACTCTTGAAGCATTATCGATCAAAAGAAGATATAAGTGCAATCACCTTACAAGTGATTACACCAGAAGAATTGATTGAGCAAAAGTATGGAAGGAATGGCTACTTGAAGAAGGATAAAATCGAGACGAAGTGAGAAACACTATGGTCAAGCTATAGAACATAAAAGAGCACTTCATGGGAGGCAACCCATGTGAAATAAAGGGTCGAGTGATATGTCGTAAACGTATCTATAATTTTTTATGCTCCATGCTTGTTTTGTATTAACTTCTTTATGTTTTGTCTACACTTTGAGACATTTTTATACATTTTCTAGAAATAACCTATTGACAAGATACCACAGTTCCAGTTACCTGTTTTCTACTATTTTTGGTTTCAAAAAAGCTAGTAAGGAAACATTCTCAGAAGTGGACGAAACAAAAGCCAAAGTGCCCATTTCTACAGACGCAACATAGAGCCCGAAGGAGAGATGAAGGGGAGCCACGAGGCGGCCACACCGTAGGGTGGCGCGGGCCCACCCTAGGCTGCTCCATCCCATGGTGTGGGACCCTCGAGGCTCTGCTGAACTTTCCCTTTCGCCTATATATACGTCTCCTCGAGATGTAAATCCTACGCGGATAAGATCTCCACAAAAAGTTCCGTAGTGCCGCCTCCACCGAAGAGGAGATTCGGGGGACAGAAGTCTCTATTACGGCAACCTGCCGGGACGGGGAATTGTGCCCGGAGCCATCTCCATCGATCTCCACCACCATCTCCATCGCCGTTGTTGATTCCCATGATGTTGAGGGAGTAGTCCTCCCTTGAGGCTAAGGGCTCTACCGGTATCTATGTGTTCATCTCTCTCTCTCTATGCGTGATCTTATTGTGGTCATGAGCTTTGTAATCAAGTAGATCTACTCTGCTACTCAAGTGCTTTAATTGTAATCTCCGGTTATCCCCACGTGTGTGAAGTTGACAGTGTGCACACCGTGTGGCACTTAGGCTAAAGATTATAGAAATACTTATCATGAGTTATATTTTGAGTTTGATGTCTATATGAAATTGTGGTGTTTGTTGAAACCATCTAGCGCTCAAGGTGACAGTGTGGGGTTACCTAGATGGGGAATGCAAACTTTAAGGAGAGATTTTGTAGCCCTACCATGGATTGGAGTTGTCCAACCAGAGTGTAGTTCAAAGTAGCATAATGAAGAGAAGATATTTATATGAGAGTGTCCACTAGTGAAAGTATGATCCCTAGGCCTTGTTTCTAAGCATTGAAACACCATTTACAATTAGTCCTGTTACATGTTTGCTTGCTACCATCTTTATTCCAGATTGCAATTACCACTTATAATCATCCATATTACTTGTATTTCACTATCTCTTCGCCGAACTAGTGCACCCATACACCTGACAAGTGTATTGGGTGTGTTGGGGACACAAGAGACTTCTTGTATCTTGATTGCAGGGTTTCTTGAGAGGGATACCTTTGACCACTTCCTCCCTGAGTTCGATAAACCTTGGGTGATCCACTTAAGGGAAACTTGTAGTTGTTCTACAAACCTCTGCACTTGGAGGCCCAACACTATCTACAAGAATAGAAGCGTGTGTAGACATCAAGATCTTTTCTGGCGCCGTTGCCGGGGAGGTAAGGTAAAAGGTACTCGCATCCTCTGGCTAGTAAGCTATAATCTAGTATTGTTGCTGGTGTGTGAGTGCTCGAAGTTATTTCCTTTAGATTCTGCAATTATATCTTTTTCTTTCTTGTTTTTATTTTCACCAGTTAGGCTTAATGGAAAACAACAACAAAATTAGAGAGATTTTTAGTATTTTTCCTGAGTTAGAACATAAATGGTCTGGAGAGAAAATTAAAAACCTATGGAAATTTATTTGCATGCTAATAGCAATGTTATCAGTATGATTTTTTTGAACACCATTGTTATTAATGCTAGGGAAACGTCTAAGCTTGGGGAAGCTAGTTTTTATGAAAAATATCTTTTTAGTTCCCCAGCTTTAGGGAAGAAAATCTGCTCTGATGGTACTTTATCTCCCATATGTGTTAATTCTAATGATGCTTATGATATTTTAAAGCCACATACTACAAGAGTCCTTTTTAAAATACCTATGGAAATTGTTGAACGTGTTATGAATAACAACTATTTTGGAGATGGAATTGTCCATCCTGGTGATCATTTACTCTTTATACATGAATTTTGTGAGTTGTTCAAGTGTGCAGGTATTTCAATGGACCAAGTTAAGAGGAAGCTATTCTCTTTATCACTTAGGGACAAAGCAAGGGAGTGGTATATGTCACTAGATGATCCTAATCATTTTGAATGGAAGGAACTCAAATCTATATTTTATTCTAAATTTTATCCTCCTCATGATGGAGAAAGTATTGCCCAAGCTTGGGGGAGATTGAAGTCACTAATGCTCAAATGTCCCATTCATGAGCTCCCCAGTAATATTATTATTAATAATTTTTATGCAAGGCTTTCAGGACATTACAGGGACTGTCTAGATACCTATTTAGAGGGATCCTTCACAAGTAAGGAGGTGAAAGATAAGTGGGATCTTCTGGAAACAATTCAAAGTGATACCGAATATTGGTATAACAACAAAGGTAAAGAACCAGGTATAAACTATGAGTATGATTGCATTAAGTCTTTCGCTGAAACTGCTGATTTTCAAGAGCTTAGTGCTAAATATGGTCTTGATCCTCAAATTCTTGTTGATTGTTGTAGAGCCTTTGCTTCTCAATTAATGCTCCTAAAGAAAAATGGGATATGTATCATGAACCTTTTAAAGACCCTTGCATGAAAAATGAAATTGTTATTAATGATTGCAATAAACATGCTCAAACTTCTAAAAGTACCATTTCTTATAAGCATGTTAATTTTTGTGGAATACATAGACCTTGTGAAAAGAATCAAATCGAAGAAGAATATTGAATCACCCACTAGAATGAAAAACTAGAACGTGGTATAAGGCTCTAAATGATCTTGGTAAAAAAGTTTGTGCCCACTATCCTTTTATTTGTGAACTTTGCTTTGAAGTGGGTCATTTCAATTTTCAGTGCTCAGGCCATAATAATGACCTTTCTAATCTAATGGGTATTGCAAGTTTGTATTGTGATAACGTTATCACTTATAATCAACAATATGAACTTACATTATTATGGGGGTGTGAAGAGTTATCAAGAAAAACTTCTTTGGTAGACATGAGTGCTTTTGATATGAATAGCGTCATGCATGGTTGTCATCTTTATTGTGTTGATAATTGCCACGCAAATACTTACAGACAAAATCTTATAAAATATTATATTTTACCAAAATATGATAGGACTGATATGTGTTTTGTTATTATTAATGAAAAGGAGGAATCCTCCAATGTTTCTTCTATTCTCTCTAACAATAAACCAGGGTATGTGGAGAAGCTTCCTTTCAAGCCTCTCCCTCCTAAAGAGTGGAATAATAAGAAGAGGAGGAGTAAAAGGAGAGAGGAAACGGTATTTTCACCTAAGCATGTTGCTCCTATCAGAGTTTTGCTAATGAGTCTGAACTAGATGATGTTCCTATGCCTGATACCTATAGTAGTGATCATGATTGGGAAAAGCACACTACTTTTGATATTGACAATCTCTTTGGTACCAATTCTGAAAATGATGATATTAATAATTGTTGTACTATTAGTATTATCCATGTTCCTTCCAATGATGATATGTTTACAAATAAATACACTTTGGAAGATAGCTATTCTACTGCTTATGAGGATATTATACCTCCAATGTATGACGATTGCAATGATGAATATTATATTTTCAGTACACCAACTATTGGGGAGGAAATTAATTATGATTACAATATGTCTCCTATATTTGATGATTAGGGTGATGAGAATAATAATGATAGTTATTTTGTGAATTTGCTCCCACTATAATTAATAAGAATGACTATCCTTATGTGGAGAGTAATAATTATTTTATGCATGTGGCTCATGATAAGAATGTTTTATGTGATATTTATAATGTTAATTTTATTCATGTTGCTACTGAAACTTATTATGAGAGAGGGAAACATGGTTTTATGCATCTCAATAGTATTAAGTTTGCCTTCTTTATGTTGAAAATTTTGAAGTTGCATTTGTTTTGCTTCCCTATGCTTGTTGCTTTGTGCTTTCATGACTTGTTTCTTTACAAGATTATTTTTCATAGGAATTGGGTTAGACTTAAATTTTTCTTATATTTGCTTCTTGATGCTCTATTTTACATCAATTCATATTTCTTATGTGAGCATCTTCTCAAATTATCATGTCTAACTTAAAGGCGTTAAAGAAAAGTACTAATATGGAGATAACCCAAATTTCAGTAGGTTTTTATTTTGTTGAGTCTTGGAAGTTATTGCCTCTCTAATAACCTCTCCTTATCCTTTTTGTGTGGTTTTTGTGCCAAGAATAACCTCTAATGAGAGAGAAGTAAGATTTGGGGAAGTTGCTGTCCCGAAACAGATTTTTGTGCTTCACTGTAAAAATTCGTGAAAATCCCTGTACGTCGGATTGAGCTGTAATTTTCTGAGCTTATGCCCCAGGTTGTTGTAAGGTTCCCAAACTTTAATAAGGTAGAGATCCCTGTGTTTACAATGCTAGTCTCTGGATCAATAGCTAGCATCCACAGTTAAGATGTAATATCAAGATACAAAGGTCATAATACAACCTTATAACCAGGAATAAAATAATTTATTACATCTTACATAGCTCATTTGGCTATCTCATTACAATGCAGCAGAATATAACAATAGCATGGGGTCCTTCATCTTCAAAGTGCCACAGGCAGACATGTTGGTTGTAGACTTGTAATCCTAATCATTAAACTTCACTAATATCAAACAAACCTGCAACATAACAAGTTACAGCCACAAGGGTCAATACATTTGAATTGTATTGGCAAGTGATACTATGGTAGTATAGTGGAGCCTATCATCTATATGCATTTGGCTAAGTGGGGCTTAGGCTTTCTTTGCTCAAAATAGATTTTCCTTATCATTTGAAACACTAAGTGTTTGCTGGACAAAATCACCCAAGGCATCTCCCAATAGAAATTGGTGATCCTTCAACCCTTGTTCAACCACAAGTTTTTAACTTAGAAATTTGGATGAGGAGATTCTTGATAGCTTCCATGTCTTGATGCTCAAATTTTCCTTTACCTGGGACATGGCTAAGTACTTAGATTTTACCCTCTACAGAGGTGGTGCACTTTCCCCACAAGACTTGGTTTCACCAATACAAGATCTTTCAGAAGCCTTCCCTTAGACCAGAATGGACGCGTTCCAACCTATCAAACCCCTACCACCAACTGTCCATTTGGCTAAGTTATTGCAACCTATATGATCCAGGCAGAGCCCATAATGCCAAGTGGCTGCACTTGAAGCTTCTCAACATTTGACATCTCAAATCTCTTCGTTCCTGGGTGGCCATCCACAAGTGAGATACACAAGGTAAACCATAGAAATGGGCCTTGTGAACCACTCAACACAAACCATTCCTTCCATTCCACCCAGGTGATTCATTTACTTAGTTGTTTTATTAAACAAAACACAAGTCCTTGACTTGGAAATATTCCATAGTATGAATATATATTCCACCCTTGTTTTCTACTAGCTAAGCTAAGCAAGATAGTAGTAGGAATCTTAACTTAGGAGAATTCTACTAAGGTTTCATCTACTAGGATTTCCCATGGCATGGTTTACACTTAGCAAAATTCCATGCAAGTCCTACTTAGAAATATCACTAATGCATAGTGAAAATAATGGGACAAAAGTATGAAGCATCACTTGCCTTTTTGGTAGAGAATATATGTTCACTCCTTGATCTTGAAATGATCACACTCTTCAAATCACTACAATTCAATCAAGCAAGCAATATTTCAATCTACCATTCAAGCAAAACATCACATAAAATGATAGAAACAAAACAATGCATGCAACCATGCTAAAGATTGTTTTATTTGGAAAAGTGGTTTCTAATAGGTTATAAACATTTGAAAACATCTATTGGTCATTTTATAAAGTGGCAAAATTATGTGCAAAAGATTTTACTTATAAACCATTTTTAAACCAAATCATTATTTCATGTGGTTGAAAATGTCTTTAGCAAAGTAATAATTTCTATAGGGTTCACCAAATACATTTTCAAATCATAAAACTTGGTGTTTGGGGTCAGAGAGTTTAAATCAAAATATTTCCCAAAGGTTTTCCTCCAAAAGCATTTTTAATAAATAAACATTATTTTTATTTGACTAAAAATGGTTTAAATCAAAAGTTTACTCTTTTGCTTCACCAAATATGTTTTTGAAACCACAAATTGATTTCTATGGTCAGTAGGTTCAAAACAAACCATTTGCCAAAGATTTCATCTCAAAATTCATTTTAGAACAAATTTTATATTCTAAACATGCATACACAAGTTTCTGCAAAAACAAACAATTTAACAGAAACAATTTACTAAACAAAGTGCATGGTAAGAAAGTACTCGTCTTGCTGATTCCAATGATATAAAATTTGCAAAATTTGGACGTGTGGTTTGAAAGTTATGAATTTTTCAAATTGGAACATCAAATAGAACATTTTTGTTTTTATTCAAACAGGCAGGGCCACGTGGCGTGTTCTTATTCTTCTGTACCGCTTCGGTTGGATCGAGCCTTCTAGGCCGTCAGATTTAAATAACTACGCACGTCACAGATCAAAGGATACCCCTTCGATTTAGTTTCTATCGCGAGCGTTGGATCTAAATCCTACGGTGCACAACCTTTGACCAAATACTAGCGGTGCTGGCGGCGGCGATTAGCGGCGGAGCGGCCTGGCGGTGGCGTTGCTGGCGATGCAGGAAGCGAGAGATGATGGGGAGAAGCTCACCAGGTTCGCAGGGTCGCGGTGGTGCTCAAGGTGGCCGCAGCTCGTCGAGGGGCGCACGGAGGTAACGGTAATCGCTCGCCGGAGTTGAGCTGCGCCTTGGGCTCGCTCATATGTTGACGGGGGCGAGGCTACAGGTCACCCTACGGCAAGTGGAAGGTATGGTTAGACGCGCACGGTACCAGGGAACATGCAAGCATCAACGATAAGCACCGGGGAGGTCCGAGCTTACCAGGGAAACTCGCCGGAGGAAATGGCAGGCGGCGGTGGTGCTTGGTGTCATCATTGCCGACGCTGTGGTGCTCGCGCGGATGAACGGGAGGTACAATGAGGTGTGCCAGGGCCTGGGGGTCACGTTCGTGTGCTCGAGGAGGCGAGGGGCGGAGGAGGCTGGCCGGAATTGCCGTCGGAGCTCGCCGGAGCAGAGTGCGGTGTAGGGAGAATTGGGGACAGCCTGGGGGCTCCAGTGGGGCGACAACTAAGGGGAAAGAGAGAGGGCACGCAGGCGCTTAAGATAGCATGGTTGCGGGGTGGAGTAACGCAGGCAGTAAAGCATATTGACGCCGGTTTCAATGGCCAGAAACGATGAGGAGTTGTTGGAGGCGTGGTCACCGCGGGGAGGAAGAAGCTGACGGGGCAGTGGGGTCGCATGGCAGCGAGAGAGAGAAGGAGGAGGTGGGGTCTGGTCGTCAGCAGCGCTGGGGGTAAGTTCGCGAGTGAAAAACGTTTCACCACGGGAGGGGGAGATGGGCTGCTGATGGGCTTAGTGGGCAAGGTTAGTTGGGCTGCTCCTATTCCATTTTTTTTGATCTGATTGTTTTTTCCTTTTTCC
Source organism: Avena sativa (assembly GCA_916181665.1). NCBI lineage: Eukaryota > Viridiplantae > Streptophyta > Magnoliopsida > Poales > Poaceae > Avena > Avena sativa. The sequence goes on from OV702295.1 coordinate 137,850,397, forward strand.
ATTTCCAATTTCTGTTTTGATTTTTGTTTAATTATTTCAACATCAATTTGAATTCAAACCTCAACAAAAATTTGTGTAGGTTTAACTACTGATCAGTAATATAATCTGAAGTCAATTTTGGAATAAAACTTTATTCTTTTGGGGGTCTTTTAATTATTCAAAAAGCTCTTGTTTTAAATCAAATAAGATTTAATAACATTTTCACAACACCATTTAATTTCCAAATCCTTCTCAATATTTTCAGTATGTTTTTTATTTGTTTACAAGGGTGTCAAATAATTCATCTTGAATTATTTGGAAAAGTTTTTAATATGATTCATAAATCATTTGAATTGGGTATTTGTTTTAATTCCAATGGAATTAAATATAGTTTTAATTCCCTAAAGTTTATTTGGAAGGTTTCTTTAATATTATTTAAGTGGAATTAAACCACTTTTATTTCACTTGGGTAAATTCCAAAATACTATTTTCCCATGATTTAATCAATTATTTCTAATAGGGATTTTTATCTTTATTCCAATAAAATAGGATTTGGTCAAAGTCATTTTATTTTATTTGGAGTATTCTTTATCCCTTTATTTTATTTGTATTTGGATTCTATTCATTCCATTTTCTTAATGGATTAGGCCAAGATTTAATTTGGTCTTTAAATATTCCTTATTTAATATTTCTTTCTTCATCTTATAAAATCCATATCTTTTTATTTAGGGATCCAAACTTTGTGACTCCAATTTGTAAAATCTTATTTGATATTTGTTTATCCTTTTAAATTTCTTTAGGATTAATTGCTCACCATTTGGTATGGATTTTAGATAAGTGCTTTATTAACTTTGGAAATTACTTTTCCTTATTTTATTAAATTCATAAGATTTTATCAATGGCTCCAAATTAAGTGACACCAGTTTATAGGGTTTTAATATATTTATATTTATCATTCTTGATCATTTATAAATGTTTGATGATAATTTTTTATATGGATCAAATCCATAGGTTTGGAGATAACTTGGTAATGATTTTATTCCATTAGGGTTTAGGGTTCTGGATTTATTTTCCAAGTGTTTAAATTTCAAGATACATTCATTGAGGAATGCATTTCTCTTGATTTGGATTTTGTTGGATTCAAACTTTAATTAAAGTTTGTTCAAGATGGGATTTTAAGTTTCCATTTAGAAACAAAAGTTTCTTTTCACCCTAAAATTCAACAATAATTTATTTTGTTTATTTATTTTTCACATTACAAGATTTGGAAAATCTTGGGATGTGACAGTTGTTATCTAACTTTTGTTAGTTCAACACTTTTCGATTTGAGCAACAAAAGGTCTTCGAAAAATCGGTTTTTACCTGCTGGTCTGTTTTGATAGATTTCTGCCATTATTTGCATTTGCCTCTTAATCGGTTTCGTTTTGAGTTCTCTTTGATCACTTGAGCTTTTAAAAGAAATTGCCACAGTAGCTTGTGTTTTAGTGGAAGTTTTACTTGTGTTGTAACTAAACCCAAAGGCTTATTATCTTTAATATACTAATGTTGCTAACAAAGATTGTGTGAAGTTTTCTATGATGGAAATTTTCAAGTGTAGGAAAAGAACTGTGTGATGAGATGAAGAATGGACAAAAGCTCAAGCTTGGGGACGCCACCTGTGTCACTCCAAGAAATATTCAAGAAGTACAAGTGTCAAAGCTTAGGTATGCCCAAGGCATCCCCTTCTTTATCAATAAAAATCTCACATTTTCTTTCTAGACACTTTGTTTTTATTGTATCATGCACTGTTGTGTTGTTCTTGGAGCGTCTAAGTCTTCATTTTTAGTTTTATTTTGGTTTGTTTGCTGCAATAAGTTGGTTGGATCCCATCACACTTCTTTTGGAGAGAGACACACTCTATTTTCATTGCCTAGAACACTCTAGTTTTCATTCTTATTGTTTTGTGAGTATTCTCTTTTGCTAGCACTGTGTTTAGTGTGGCACCCCGGATTTTTGGTCCGAGAATGCCCGTTATGCATGTAATTAACATTCCCATGATTAGTGATCCGTGAGCATAACCGACAAGTATCATTACAACGTCCATAATTAACGATACAAGTACTTACAATTACTCCATTATGGCGATATAACATCAATAGCGGAAGTCTTCAAGCGCAGAGCCCATGTCATGCCTTAACCTACGTGCGACTGACTAGGAAGACGGCCTAGCTTGCATAGACGTCAGCAATCTCCATCAATCCTCTTGCTTCTGAAAAATCTGGCCAAGTAAATAGCCATGGACAATGTTGGTGAGTACTTTGAATGTACTCGCAAACCACCTTAAGATAACAATAATAACGGGTATGCAATATGGCTGTGGTAGGGTGGCTCCAAGAGAGGTTTTTTATAAATTAGTTTCTCTTGTAGATGTAGCATGCCTCTATATCTTTATTGAAAAACTTTTGTAAAACATTTTGGAAAACCTTTTTGAAAAGTTTAAGAAAACACTAGGATTGGGTCACCCATTTGTTTCTCCTTCCGGTCATCTCATGGCCAAACTCCTTCCTCCATTTTCCCGACCATCCCATGGTAAAAACATTTTCAAGCCATTGCTTTTTCGAAGTCCTTTTTGAAAACAAAACCATCACCACTGTACAGCCGCCAGCACAACCGTCCATGACCAAGGACTCGGCTATTCGAATAGATTTATACTCTGCAGAGGTTGTACACTTTACCCACACCATCCGATTACCCGTCCCTGATCTACACCGATCGTGGGTTGAATAACCGGTCAATACCTTCCAAATGCCCTCTTCGATACAAGTGCCTACCCTATGAGGTTAATCCAATCAGAACCGGGGTGCCCTATATAGTCACAAGCCAACCGGAGCGCGTTTTGCACCCCGCAGGGTGTGCGCTTTCAATGGGAGGCTCATAGTATCGTCTGGCCGCCATTTAGACAGTATTTACCTTCCCAGACCGATGTTTCACATGGGCCTTTACAGGGAAATACCATCCTTTGGGAATTTGTTCTCCCCCGTAGTAGTTTGAGACACCTATACCGGATTAATCAAACTTCCAGCCCAGCCCCGCCCATTCCAGAGTAATGTGGTTGCACGGGTTAATTACGCTAGCTTCAAAACTGGCCAGCCCGGCTGTTTTCGTAAACATTTTCCTCCATCTTTCGTCCATATTTTTGTAAAACAAAACCTTTCTCATTTTCCAAAACCACTTGGTAGGCCAAGCCTCACCAAGGTTTTCTCATAAAACATTTTTGTAAGTCTTTTCCCTTGGGTCTTCCCATCCTACACTTTTGTTTAGGCTAAAACGGGGTCTCCAAGGGGTTATGGTGTTAAGCACCATCTACCATACTAAGGGAAGGTAGGTATTATACAAATGGGTTGTACCTAATGGTACTAAGGGGGTAATTAATTGGAGGAGCCAAACATTCCCCATATAAAGTATACTATAGTAAAACCAATGCACTTTGCATAAATGAGTAGATAATACATGCATATATAAAATAATAGGACAAGGTGTATGAGCAAGAAGGTGGCTTGCCTATGACCAGCGATATGTCCCATGACTTCTTTAGAATACCAGAAAACCAATAATAATGGTAAGGATAACCCCAAGGCTTCCTTCTTCTCAGCATCTCACAAACGCAACTACTGCCGTTATCGAGCATACATGCAAACAAGCAATACTACATTCAGTACAAGGCATACAAACATCAAACCATACAGAAAGCAAAGGATAATTACAAGATATACACCAGTAGGGTGTTCGAGGTATGATTTGATTGGATTGTGAGGAGATTTAGAGGCATAGGAAAAATGAATCCTTTTGGATTTGAAGTCTAGGAACTACCTAAGAGAGGGTTTTGACCAAGAGCTTGATCTGTATAATACCATTGTATAAAAATGATACCATCAGATAGGTATTGATAAAATGAATCCAACAAAAGTGGTTTCACTATTTTATCGATTACCAATGATTTATAAGGGATTTTATAGTGATTAAAGGTCTTGGTTTAGGAAATAATTCACTAGAACTTTTCTGGAGTTCCAAAATTTATTTCCTTGGGTGATTAGATGGTATTTGATGGATTGATTTAATTGGAGTTGGAATCAGTTCAAAACAATTAACAGTATGCCCTTGGGAAATTCCCAAAGGTAGTATTGGATGGAAATTGTCTTTTTCACCAAATTTAATCAACATAAGTGTTGTGGGAATGACCACGGCAGATGCTGCAATCGACAGCGAGTAGTAGAACATGGGGCAAGGGCGACCAGCCATCTGCGGTGCGAGATGAGGGCTGAGACACAAGGGTTTACCCAGGTTCGGCCCCCAGAGGGTAAAGACCTACTCCTGCTAGATTTTATTATGGTGAGAGTATAATGGGGCGAGCTCGACGGCTAGGCGGCGAGTCGCTTGGGTGTATGATGGAACGTATCCCTTATGCGCACCCTAGGGAAGTTTATATAGGCTCACCTCGCTAGGGTTTACACATCACAACCGAATCAGTTAAGGATTCAGAGATTCTATGACTTAGTCCGTCTGGGCCTAGCTACGCTTCTGGGCCTCCAGCTTCCAGTCTCCTGAGTCCACGCCAAGTCTTGATCCAGTCGCCGTCCTGCAGGCCCACTCGCTGACGGCTTAGGCCAGTAGGAAACGTCCTGCTGTGTATACCCCGGTAGGCATATCCCCATCAGTAGTCCCCGAGGCCGTCGTTGATTTGTCGTAGGTGTTTGCTGGCAGTCGGAGTATGCGGGTCCAATGCGGACGCCTAGTCGAATCGAAAGTGGACTCCTGAACAAAGGAAAGAACTAGTCATTTTTAGTCGCACTAACGGCAACCAATCGCGTCGCAGCTCGGCGAATGGGTCGGCGAGTGCTCAGTCACTGTTATAGTGATCGGGTCGGCGAATCGTCGAGTCGCTGGAAGCAACGAGTTGAGTAGATAAAGTTGGACAGTCAATTGTGGTCAAACTAGCCGTTGGGTAACCCAACGGTAATATCGGCGTAATTACCGCGCAGTAACGGCTCCTGAAAATGGCGGGTGGCAACCTCTATATAAGGAGGGCAAAAGGCGAACGGGAAAACGCTTATTCCACTTCCTCCGATCTCGCATATCTCTGTTTCCCCATTCTGCGCAGCGATCAGAACAATCCAGAGAGCCCCGACCTCCACGAACTTTCAACCGATGGCGCCTCCACTGAGCCATGCGGCAGATCCAAATGCACTAAGGCACTTCTAGCATCTTTCGAGGAGGCTGGGATCCTCCGCGCCGGTAGATGGCGCATCCCCATGGCCGAAGAGGTGATTCCGGATCCGCGCGAGGGGGAGTTCATCTGCTTCACCAGCCACCTGGAGCTGGGGCTGGGCTTCCCAACTTCCCTCTTCTTCCGGCGTTTCTGTGCCTACTACGAAATTCAACGATCGGATCTGGGTCCGCACAGTATCGAGCAGCTCGCCATTTTCGTGGCATTCTGTGAGTGCTATCTGGGCTGCAGGCCCTACTTTCCCCTGTGGCAAGACCTGTTCCACGGGAGAGTCAGCCGCGAAGAGACAGGCGGCCCGATGCTAGCCACGGGCGGCTTGATGTTCCAGCTGAAGTCGAAGGCATCGTTCTTTGATCTGATCCTGCCCGCCAAGGCGGCGAACGAGTGGAAGAAGTACTGGTTCTACGTCACCGAGTCAACTCCAGGCGATAAAGTGGCGCTTCCAAGGTACTCCGCCGACCGGCCCGAGCTGCGTCGGCTCTAGGTCGTCAAACTCCCGCTGGATCAACTGATGGTTGTTGACAAATTGTTACAAACCATCCGCGGCCTGAAGAAGAAAGGCCTCCAAACCATCAACCTCTACAACTGCTGGCTCGGACGGCGGCTCGTGCCCCTGGCCAGCCGCTACCACTACATGTATGAGTATACGGGTAAGGACGACCCGACGAAGTCCTGCCTCGTTGAGTGGAGACTCAACGATTATATGCAAGCCCTGAAGAAGATTACCCAGGCCATGTACCTCGACGCAAAGGCCGGGGTAGCCCCTTATACTGCAAGGCGCCCAGCTCCAACGGTAAACGGTCATTCCGTTAACACTCGCAGTCGCAGCTTGTGAATTCGCGGTCAAGCTAACATTATTTGTTCTCGTTGCAGTTGTTCCGAGTGGTGGAAGGGTGGCTTCCACCCGCAGACGACGAGAATTCGAGCTCGTCCGGACAGGACGGAAGCGAGTCATCGCCCGCCAAAGGTAACGCCAAGAGCGATGGAGGCGATGACGATGACGACGACGACAAAGATGACGAGCCCGTGGAAGTTGCTGCCCCCATGGTTCGCAAAACTCGCGGGCAACACTAGTGCGAGCTCGAATCGAGCAAGAGCCTCGAGCCCCATGGCGATGATGACGACGAGCTTCCCGAGCACACCTCCCATCGCGAGGCCACGCCGTCGAAGAAGAAGAAGAAGAAAGCTCCGCCGAAGAAGAAAATGAATCCGGCGAAGCCGATTTCTCCGCCCCGATCTGCAAACAGCTCCGACGCCACCAGCTCGGCTGAGGACGCAACGGCACACGCGACCGCAGCAACAGGCGCTGCTGCCCCAGGGACGAGGCGCCACTTGTGTTGTTACCACCGATATTTGCACCAGTCGTTAGTCTGGGGGCCGCTCCAGCCGAAGGGGCCTCGCCCCCAAGGGGGGCTCCCGTAGCAATTACCACGGAGGCTCCTGCCGCGGCTTCATCTTCGAAGAAGCCATCAGTGTCTTGGGCACACGATGTGTTTGAGATGGGCCTCACTCAGAAGTTGGGGCCCGAAATGGAGAAGCCGGCCAGCATCCGCACCGGTCTACGGTTCTGTAACATCCCAAAAATACTAAACTTAGATCATCAAACACTAATCATCAAGATTAGGGTTAACAAAAACTTTTCTAAATAAAATCATGAATGCATGCATATGTGTATGCATGGATTTTTAATTTCTTTAAAACCACCTTGTTTGTGTGATCCATTGCTTGTAAAATGTTTCTTAGGTGAAATAAACATCATCTAAAACATTTCCTACACTTTTCCTCAAGACAAGTAAATCAAAACAAATATATTAAGTGAATGGTCACTTTGACCAATTTAACTCCCATGCCTACTTTGGCTATCCCAAACTTTCAAAACTCAACAGAAACTTGTCTGGATCTTTGCACCCCTTGATTGTACTCATAACAAAGTATCAAGGCCCACTTTGTGATCATCCAGAAACTTTCAAATGCATAGTTTAAATGACAATTCAAAATTGAATCTTCTTCATATGTGAAGATCCCACTTTTTCAAAACCCACTCAAACAAGCTCAACTTTCAAAACCCAAGCATCTGCAGACTCACCAGCACCAATCTAGCAAACCTACCAAAAATCATTTCAAAATTCAAAACTTGATTTCATGCGGCCATTTCATCAAACAGGTTGCAGACACAAATCAAACAAAACATCAAACACTATAGTATGCAGTGATTCTTGCCTAACTTGTTCCCTAGTTAGCTCACACACAGCTCAGTAGATCATCTAGAAAGATTAGCCCAACACTAGCACCCCTATAAGCTTGCCATTGCCATTAATGGTGAACAGCCGAGCACACCCATGTCACCCCATTGTGGACAGGAAGCTGGAGGAAGAACTAGCCGTGCCAACCTTGTCTAGGAGGCAGCCCACCGTCCACCGCCACTCACTGTCCCAACCGCAAGCGTTGCCAAGCCCTGGACCATGCGTACAAGCCGCGCCCAGACCATGCCGAGCGTGCGCCAGAGCGCCACCCTCGACCATCACCCACAGACCACGCGCCGCCCTCCCCGCGTGCACACACGATCGCCATCAACCCAGGAGACCGCCAGACATCCCCGTTTGCCGCCCCGTGTCGTACAACCACCGCCCGCCGTCGAAGACGCCGCCTCTTCCGCGTAGAGCACCACCCATTCCAGACCAAACCACACCGCCCCATGCCTCGCAACCATGTCGTTGAGCATCGCCAGGAGACACAACACCGTCCCCTACCCTTGCCCATGCCATTAGCCTCCTGTAACATCGCCCCCGACGAGCTCACCGTGCGCCCCGACGGTCCCCTCGCTCGACTATAAATAGAGGCCACCCTCGCACGAATTCTTCAAACCATCTCACTCCCCTCTCCTCACCGATCGTGCCACACCATTCTCAGAGCAAGGCGAGCACCACCTCGCCAGAATTTCACTGGAGCCTGCCGCTGCCGGAGAAGAAAGGAGCCAGCGATTAGAGCCACCCCAGGAGCTGCCGCGACCACCCCTGAGTTCGCTGTCGTCGACTTTGTCGTTCGCCCGCCTCGCCGACCCTCGCCAGTACCCCGGTGAGCCCCCAGCGACCCTCACTGGCCACGCTAGGTTTCGTTCTCGCCGGAGTTGTCTCACGTCGACGATGACTCCCAGCCGTTAGATTAAAACTAGATAGAACGACCCACGTTGCCCCATACCGCTTCGCCCAGCCCCGTGTCACTGACGAGTGGGGACACCCACTTAAGCAGCCCGCGGGAGCACTGCACTTAGCAGGCCGGCCCGTTAGATTTTCCCGCGCAGCCCAGTTATTCAAATTAAATCTTTTTCTATTTCAATTCAAACACACTTCTGTACCCAACTTCAAAAATCAACCCATGTCACATCCCAAGATTTTCCAAATCTTGTAATGTGAAAAATAAATGAATAAAATAAAACTTTGTTTGATTTTCAGAGTAAGAAGAAACTTTTTGAATCCAATTGGGACTTCAAACCAAGTTGGATCAAATAAATCCTAAAGGGATTTAAAAAGATAAACATTTAATAAAGGAAAATAAAATGTTTTGGAATTACTATTTTGGATCTTTAAATAAAGATTTGGTTTTCAAATGAAAAGGAAGAAATTCAAATAAAGATTATTTTATAGAGCCAAATTAAACTTGGCCAAAACCCTTGAAATAAAATATTTCTATTTGATAAAAATGGTAAAGGTTTATTTAAAATAAATTAATAAGGATTTAATATCCAAGTTTTATAAATAAAGGTTTTACTATTTTAATTAACCATCAAAACTTATTTATTTAATTCAAATAAGTTTTCCAAGTATTTTATATTCTCAAATAAAGCCTACTGTTTTGGTTTGGTTATTGTTTTAGTTTTCAAAATGGAGTTTTGAATAAATCAAAATCTATTTGATTTAATAACAATGGTCTATTTATTTAATTAATAATGGACCCTAAAATAAAAATATTATTTTGATCTTTGAACTTTGGATTATGTTGTTAAACAGAACCAAATTCAATTGCATTGTTTGGTGATTGTTTGAATTAATTTGATTGTTTGATTTGTTGTTTGAATTTCAAAACAGAAAAGGAAAAACAATTTGAAAGAAAAAAATAAGATTTGGACTCAGCCCAACTGGCCAAGCCCAGCAAGGCCCAACTCGCAGCCCACCTATTTTCCCCTCTGCCGAAACGTTTTCTCACTCATCAGACGACCCGTGCAGTGAATGACTGGTGGACCTCCTTTCCTTCTCGCTTCCTCACTGATGACAGGACCCCACCTCTCCTGTTCATCGTCCTTACCCCGCGCTAATTCCTCCTCGCCATTTCCTGCCGTTGATGCCGCACGTAAATTCGCCATAATGCCGTGCCTTAACCCCGCTGCGACCATGTCCTATTAATCTCCTGCGTCTCCTCCTCCTTTCCCCTCTGTCATCATAACCAACACGCCACCAGGCTACACAAATTTGGCCAGAGACCACTCACTGCTCCGACGAGCCTTTGCTCAAATTCCGGCGAAACCAACCACCACCGTGCCTCCCCGACCTAGCACACACGTTCCCCAGCCTCAGGCGCTTCTGTCTGTACCTTTTGTTCAACCGCGGGCGCCCCAGAGCATCGACTACGACAAGCCTCCGAGCGCCGCTGCATCTGCCTTCTTCTCCGGCGAAGCTTCCTGGTAAGAACAGACCACCCCGCGCCTTCTCATTCACGCACGAAACTTCGCCTTGATCTGGCGCATCTAACTGCGTCTTCCTTTTTCCTCGGGGCGAACCACAGCACCAGCCTCGACGAGCCCCAGGACCATCTGACGCCGACCACGTCTCCGGCGAGCAATCCACCGCAACCTTGGCGCCCCTCGTCAAACCAACGATACCTTGAGCTTTCCCAGGTCTCTGTGATCACGGTGAGCCTCTCCTCCTCTTCTCTCGCTTCCTAGACTGTCGGCACCGTCCACGCCTGACCACGCCGCCAGTCGCCACCGCGTCAGCGCCGCCCGAGTATGGTCAACTAGCTGTACACCATTAGATTTCGATCCTGCGGTTAGAAATAGAACCAGAGCGAAAGGGTACGAGTGATCCTGCGCCGTGCGATCTGCTTAAAATCCAACGCACCAGAGAGGCTGATCCGCACGAAGCGGTACCGCCCAATAGGAACATGACGCGTGGCCAGGTTTTCGATTTAAAAACATATTGAAAACAGATTTGAATTGCAAATTGAAACTCTTGTAACTTTTGATCCACACGTCCAAAATTTACAAATTTGATATCATTGGAATCAGTGGAACAAACCCTAGCCAACCCTGCAATTTGTTTAGTAAATAGTATATGTTAGATTGTTTGTTTTTGCAGAAACATTTGTATGCTTGTTTAGACTAGAAAAATGATTCAAAAATGTTTTTGAGGTTGAAACCTTGGAAAATTAGTTTGTGATGAACTTACTGACCCTAGGAACCAACCCATGGAGTTAAAAACGAATTTGGTGAAATTTAGGATGGATTAATTGACTTAGCCCATTTCTAACCAAATAAAAATATTGGTTTTGTATGAAAATGTTTTGGAGTAAAAACTTTGGGAAAATGATTTGAAACAAACCTACTGACCCTAAAACACCAAGTTTTGAGAAACAACAACTTATTTAGTGAACAACTTAAGGTTGTTTCTTTGATAAAAACATTTTCCACCACATAAAATAATGAATAGATTTAAAAATGGTTTATGGATAAAACCCTTTTGCAAATGACTTTGCCACTTTGGAAAAATGACCATTTTTGAACCTTACCAAGTTTAGAAGCCTAGTGGAGACCATCTTTGCAAATAAAACTATCTCATGCATGCTCCCATGCATGACTTAGGTCCCATGATTTTATGTGTGTTTGATTGATTGATTATTGGTTTGGAATGCTAGTTGATTTTGTGTTTGCTTGATTGACTTGTAGTGAAGTTAGAGAGGTGTGAAACTAGCAAGGTCAAGAAGTGAACCACCATTCCCTACCAAAAAGGCAAGTTACACTATCATCTAAATGTCCTACTATTTTCATTATACTTATGCTATGCTAAATCCTATTAGGATTCCCTATACATTCCTTAGTGAAAACTATGTAGTTGTTACATGCTTAGCCATGCTATATTTTGAAAAGAGATACATGTTGAGATTTTATGAAGTTGAGAAAAGGACTTGTGATTTTATATAATAAAACAAGGACTCAATGAACCACCTGGGTGGACATGGATACTTTGAGTTTTGGAGAAGGTGGCAACAAAAGGAACCATGTCTATGGCAATCTCTTTGTGTTGTGCTCCAAAGGAAAAACCACCCAGGAAACTTAGAGATTGAACATGTTTCTCCAATTGTGGCTTTCGTGTGCAACCACATTCTATTTATGGCTCTGGCTTAGTCAACTACATTGGGAAGACCCATGCATTGTCTTCAGTTTACTGGACATGAGGACCTGGAAGCCTACATGGGTACTGAAGACAAGCTAGCAATGGTGTATGGGAGGACCCTCTAGAAAGACTTCGTCACATTCTCAATCTGCCGGTACTCCATCTTGGTGAGCACTAATCCAGTGGCCACTGGTGGCAACATGATGGGATTGTGACATGTGGGTAAAGTGTGCAACTTCTGCAGAAGATAATAAAATCTAAGTACTTAGTCGTGTCCCCGGTTATGGACAATACTGAGCAACTAAAGTTTGAAGCTATGGGAAATCTCGACATTCTAATTTCTAAAAGAAAACTTTTAAAGACTTGATGCACTTGGGGGTACCAAGGAGCTCAAGAGATTTTGATAAAACTTGATGCACTTGGGGGTACCAAGGAGCTCAAGAGATTTTGATAAAACTTGATGCACTTGGGGGTACCAAGGAGCTCAAGAGATTTTGATAAAACTTGATGCACTTGGGGTGACCAAGGAGCTCTAGAGATTTTGATAAAACTTGAACACTTGGGAATTTTACCAAGGAGTTCAAGGGATTTTTGAAAAGGAGATTTGACAAAGGACCAAAACCATTTTGAAAAGATAGGATAAATTTTGCTTCTGCAAATGAGCCTTAAACCCTACTTAGCCAAATGTGCATGTAATGATAGGATCCACTTATATTCAACTTAGTAGTGAAACTTGCCAATACAATTCAAATGTATTGACCCTTGTGGCTGTAACTTGTAATGTTGCAGGTTTGATTGATTTTAGTGAAGATTGATTGATTAGGATTACAAAGTCTACAACCAACATGTCTGCCTGTGGCACTTTGAAGATGAAGGACCCCATGCTTATAGTTATTCCGATGCAATGTAATGTAATAGCCAAATGAGCTATGTAAAGATGTAATAAAATTATGTTATTCCTGGTTATAAAGTTCTATTATGACCTTTGTTTCTTGATATTACATCTTAACTGTAGATGCTAGCTATTGATCCAGGGACTAGCATTGTAAACACAGGGGATTCCACCTTATATTGTTTAAAGGTTGGGACACTCCCTCTACAACCCAGTTCGATTCAGTGCACCAATTTGAATGAAACGAATGTTGTTGGAAAGGTCTATGAATGCTGAATCCAAGCCCATTGGATTCAAGTCATTTGGATCTATAGATCACCCATGGTAAAAATAACAAGGCAGAAGCTTTTCTGCATTGAAACATTTTTCAAATTTAAACCATAATAGCTTTTGAGTTGATTCCAACTCTCAAAAATCACATTTAACCATACCTTTCAGAATATATAAAAATATATAGGTTTACTTGCAGAAATAATGTTCAAGTAATAAAAGAATGCCTCATAAGCATTTCTAGCCACATTAATTAATTAAAATAAAAGGGTAAAACCTTATTAAATTGTGACACCACTTTAAATCAATTCCCATGGACTACAATATGTGGTGATGACATGTGTCAACATGATCCCATGTTTAATTTGGAGAATATTAAATCTTAAGTAGTTTTTCAATGAGTAGAAATTACTTTTCTAAAAATAAAAAGAAATTAAACCAAGCCTTAACCTTGTAATATTAGGGATGATGCTAGATCATCTATAGGACCCTTGTGTGTGATGATTGCAAGTAGTTAAGTATTGTTTGGTGATTGTGTACCTCGTATTTATTCGTAGACGCTAGTACCGACCAAGGATACGAGGAGGAAGGAGGATACTACAAAGAGGAAGCCGAGGAGAACTTCAACCACTGCTCTACTCAAGGCTAGCTTATATTGACACTGATGCAAGCTATTAACCTTGCAAGCTAACACTTGCAATTTAGCAAGCTTATACTGATATTGATGCAAGCTAACACTTGCAAGATACCTTCCTGATGCCACAAACCCATACTTGTGCTATGACTACTATATGCCGTAAGCATAAGTGATCATACCAACTTGATAAACCAATCCTAGTTTTATGTGCAAGCTTCTTACTTTATTTCTTTATCAAAGCTTACTTAGAGTTTACTTAAGTGACTGGTAGATTTTTGGAAAGTGCTGACGGTTGCATAAAGAGCATAAAATTTGGCCTAAGTTAGAAACCTTAATCTCAGCCTAATACATAAGGTTATACTTAGTTGAAACTCCACTAGTTTACCACCCCTCCTTAGTACTACCCCCACTTGTAGATGCTAGTGCTAAGCATCAAACTTGATCAAGCTTAGATGGGAATACTTGGTGGAAAATTGGTTATGAAAACCTTGGAATGATGGATCATTCTATTGAAATGTTTTGGACATGTTTTTCCAAACACTTGATGATTTTGGTGATGAAAATGTTGAGGCATGAGCCTTAGCCCTTTATAAAACTGATCGTTGTCTGGATGCGATACCATTCCAATTTTATCGTACAACCACAATACCCGAAGATTGGGTAGGGCTTGACTGGAAACTTATATACCTTAGTATTAGTTCCCTCACGGCCAAGGTCTGAGCTGAGGCTAGCTTGTGAAGATTGTCCACCTGTGCAGTACCCAAGATGACAGTTGGTCATGGTTGGGAGGCCAAACTCACAGGAGAGGTGCTTATACTAGGGCATCTAATTGAAAGGTTAGGATTGATTATCCGCATACTGAGTATGGTGAATTCAGGATTTGTTCCTGACGGATGTATCAAATGTTGTGGTGAAAGTGTACAATCTCTGCAGAGTGTCAAACTATTCGAATAGCCGCGTCCGCGGTTATGGACAGTTGGAGTGGCCATACTATTCCCCAGTCAGACTTTTCAAAACGACTTGTGAAATGAATTAAGACTTTGACTTGACCACAACAGAGTTGTGACCTGAAGTACAAGATCCCACTTAGGAGTTATAAAATTGTGACTAGCTTTGGAACTGAGTAGATATAAACCTGGCTTTTTGCAAAACAACCTTAGAGCCTAGTGTCCCATTATCCAAAAACCCCTTACCTATTAGTATTAGTTTGCGAGTACTTAAAGAGTACTCATGGCTTTGTCCGTGGCTATTCCCATGGCCAGACTATGAAGAGGAGTACCTGAAAGATGGACCCCAGGAAGGTTACGACAACTAGGATCATCTCCCATCGTCAGCATTGCCTGTGACCCTGAAGATGGAGCGTCGCCTACGCTACCGTTATTATTATGTATTCCGCTGCTTGATGTTGTATTATGAACTGGATCATGAGATCCCTATTTGTGTAAGAACTTATGTATCGTTGTAATGGATGATGTACTATGGTATCCAATTTTGTTATGTCTCGCAAAAATGGTAATCCTGGGATTGCGATGTATGGCATAACAGGCATCTAGGATTGAAAAATCCGGGTGTTGACAAGTTGGTATCAGAGCCATCCTGACCATAGGAGACCCTAGTTAGACTGGACGTTGAACCAAAAACTTAGTTTCAAAACCAAAGAAAAACAAATATTTACAAAAACTTATTCTCATTCTTATCTCTTTGATTCTTTCATAAAAATTCATGTTCCTCAAAAATTCTTGCAAAATCCATAAAATTTTGACACACTTGATCACTCTGCTAATCTACTCATCCTCTATTTTTATAGATGGACGTGAAGTACAGCAAGTTTTATCAGTTGGGGAATGGAGGAGACCTTATCTTTGAGTTGGATCTGGATCAGCTTTCGGAACTTCTGGAGCGTCCGCACCCCGAGTTCTTCAGAACTCAACTCAATGATCAAGGAGGAGAAGGTCTGCAGTGGCTAATTGTTGCAAGTCTCAGAGGAAAGATTGAACCTCCCACTGTGGAAGGAATTTAGTTTACCTTAAGAGAGAAAAACTGGCTCGATGGACTTGCTAGAGAAATGCAGGAATCTCTCTCCCGTCTGTGTGGGCAGAATATCAATCAGATCAAGGGAACCCGTTTTGAGTTTTTCCCAAGACGTGATGCAAATGGACAACCACTGGAAGCCCCATACCACCCCGAGCTGAAGACTCAATTGGACCACCTTAGCTTCATGATGTATGATCGTCAGCAGGAGTTGGACAACTGGCATGACTATTGCAACCACAAGTCTGCCATCATCCAAACGAAGGATCAGACCATAGCCATGCTAGCAAAGGATCGCAAGTCTCGTCGCCGCCAGCTCGACAAAAAGGAGCGCATTATTGCCCGTCTTTGCCACCGCATCTCATCTCTGGAGGAGACCATCCACGAGAGAGACATGCAGTTGGAGGAAAGGGAGAATGAAGGAGAGGATCTTCGTGGAGACCCTTACTCTTATCTCAGCGATGACAATGATTTTCTGGAGGATCGGGCCATGGACTTCTTCACCGATGAGGATGATTTCGCCTTCATCGATGATGATGAAGCTGATGAAGCCACAGACTCCGAGGAGTAGTAGCACTGAGCACTAGCATAGTGAGTAGAAGTCGGTCCCACTATATCGTAGATTTCAGAATGGTTCTTAAAACCATCTGTTTTTCTTTGTTGTGGTGTGTGTTGTACTGTGTGCTATGAATGAATGAAAAATCAAGTTGCTAGAAAAATCAGAGTCAAACCTTTAAAAAACTTTTCAAAGACCCCAAAACCTTAGAAATTTCCCTCTTTTCTCATGATCTACCTCAATCTTCAGATGCCACGTGGAGGAAGTGGTTCAGCCCCGGATCCGATGTTGCAGATTCTGCAAATGTTGACTTCTGACCGCGAAGCTGAAAGAGCGGAACGTCAAGCCAACCTAGCCACTCTGCAACAGATAGACCAGCTAGCCCACAACAACCAAGGCCACGGAAATCAGGACAACCATGGATCTAAGCTCAAGAATTTCCAGAATACCAACCCACCTGTTTTCACCAAGTCAGAAGAACCCCTAGACGCCGATGATTGGCTGCAAACCATGGAAAATAACTTAGAAGTAGCAGGAGTGGAAGCCAACGAGAAAGTTTTGTTTGCCACCCATTATTTAGCCGGAGATGCTAGGGCATGGTGGAACAGTGTTCGTGCAATGACCGGAGGCCAGATGATGACCTGGAGGAATTCAAGGTCAAGTTTAGCAGAACCCATGTGCCACCGGGTTTGATCAAGAGAATGAGAGACGAGTTCAGAGAGCTAAAGTAAGGAAGGATGACTGTAGTGGAATACCGTGACAAATTTTTGTCATTAGCTAGGTATGCCCCAGACGAGATAGACACCAAAGCCAAGAAGAAAGAAAGATTCCTGAATGGTCTGCATGACGAGATGCAGACGGTGTTAGTCAATATCCCCTTTGCTGATATTGAAGCCCTTGTCGACTCTGCTATCCAGATGGAAGGAAAGATCAACAAAGCCAATGAGAACCGCAAGCGTCACATGATGCATCAACCCGGAAACCATCAGACCCCAAAGTATCGCCCTAAACCATCTCCATGATTTACCCCAAGAACCAATAGACCCCCTATAACCCGTCCAACCTACCCCAACCGTGGAAACCCTAGACCCGGAGGAAATCACAACAACCCCGACAACTCTAGAAATTTCACCCGTGCCCCACCCAAGTTCAACACCAACAATGCTACCGCCAACCCCAACACTGCCCCGAGGACTAGAAGCAATGATGTGCCTGTCGCAGCCAAGGACAAGTCACAAGTGACCTGTTATGACTGTGGAAATAAAGGCCACTATTCCAACGAGTGCCCCAACAAGAAGAATGCTACATCCCCTAATGCCAATGCCCCAGCTCAGAAACAGCGTCGTGTTCAGCCAGGAAGGAGATTTGCCCCAGGAAATTCACTCAACCGCAATGGCCGTCTTTTTCTCATGCATGCTGAAGAAGCTCAGGAAGCACCAGACGTCGTGCTGGGTATGTTTTCTGTTAATTCAGTACTTGCAAGAGTGTTGTTTGATTTTGGTGCATCACATTCATTTGTCACCGAAGAATTTGCCTGCACTAGTAAAATTCAACCAACCAAACTGAAGCATGTTATGATTGTGCAAATCCCCGGATCAACCACCAAGGCTAGGCAAATTTGCAAAGCCGTCCCTATCCGAATCCATGGCATAGATTTTTATGCTAATCTGATAGTACTCGGAACCAAAGGTTTGGAATTAGTACTAGGAATTGATTGGATGTCCAAACATAAAGGATTGATTGACTGTGCCAAGAAATCCATCACCATGACCAGTACCACCGGAATATCAGTCGAGCATATATCTGAAACCTTACCTCGCCAATTCAAGTGTAACAAGAGTATAGCCCAACCTACCATTGACCAAGTCCGGATAGTCTGTGAATTCCCCGATGTATTTCCAGATGTTTTGCCCGGTATGCCCCCAGATCGGGATATCGAGTTTATCATTGAACTAATCCCCGAAACAGGACCCATAGCCCAGAGACCCTATAGTATGAACACATCGGAGTTAGAAGAACTGAAGAAGCAACTGGATTCCATGTTGGAAATCGGATTGATTCAACCAAGTGCGTCACCATGGTGATCACTCGTCTTGTTTGTGGACAAGAAAGATGGAGGTAACTGTTTGTGTACGGATTATCGGAATTTGAATGATGTCACCATCGAGAACAAGTACCCCTTTCCCAAGATAGAGGATTTGTTTGAGTAGTTGACCGGTGCCCAAGTGTTTTCTAAGATTGATCTTAGAACTGGCTATCATCAACTCAAAATTCGTACAGAGGATATTCCAAAGACTGCCTTTACCACCAGATATGGATTGTAAGAGTATACAGTCATGTCTTTTGGATTAACCAATGCCCCCACTTATTTCATGAACCTCATGAATAAGATTTTTATGGACTTCCTGGATAAGTTTGTCGTTGTTTTCATCGATGACATTCTGATTTATTCCAAATCGGAAGAAGAACATGAGCTACACCTAAGGACCATTCTTGGAACCCTTAGAGAGCATCAGTTGTATGCAAAGTTTTGCAAATGTGAATTCTGGTTACAGGAGGTAGGATTCCTCGGTCACATTATATCAGCCGGAGGAACTGCTGTTGACCCTGCCAAAGTGAAAGATGTAGAAGATTGGCAAGCCCCGACCACTCAAACCCAAGTTCGTGCATTTCTCGGATTGGCGGGATATTACCGCAAATTCGTAGAAGGATTCTCGAGTATCGCCCGACCCATGACCCAATTGCTGAAGAAGGACAAGAAGTTTGAATGGACAGACAAATGTGAAGCGAGTTTTCAAGAACTCAAGAGGAGATTGATTTCAGCCCCAATCTTGATCATGCCGGATATCACAAAGCCCTTCGATGTGTATTGTGACGCATCCAAGATTGGGCTTGGATGTGTGCTAATGCAAGAAGGCAAAGTTATATATTATCTATCTCGGCAATTGAAGCAACATGAGCAAAACTACCCAACCCATGACCTCGAACTCGCAGCCGTAGTTCTAGCCCTGAAGACATGGAGACATTACCTAATGGGAAATCGTTGTGAGATTTATTCGGATCACAAGAGCCTAAAGTATATATTTACTCAGAAAGAGTTGAATATGAGGCAGAGAAGATGGATTGAGCTAATCAAGGATTACGATCTGGACATTCACTATCACCCTGGTAAAGCCAATGTGGTAGCAGATGCCCTTAGCAGATTGCCGTGCCGCTTGAAATCCATGATTTTGAAGGAGCAACCAAGTCTTCACAAGGAGATGGAAGATTTTCAAATAGAATTAGTAAGTGAAGGATTTTTGGCTAGCATAGAACTTCAGCCCACTTTGATCAGTCAGATTAAAGAAGCGCAGAAGGGAAATGCTAGTATCGACGGAATCAAGCGTCGTATCGGTACAGGCAAAGTACCCGGATTCACCGAGGACGAAGAAGGAGTTCTGTGGTACAAAGGACGCCTTTGTGTACCAGCAGATTCAGAGTTGAAAGAAGTTATATTGAAGGAGGCTCATGATACTCTTTATTCTATCCATCCCGGAGGAACTAAGATGTATCAAGATTTGAAGGAGCAATTTTGGTGGCATAAGATGAAGAGAGAAATCGCAAGCTATATCGCCAAGTGTGATATATGTCAGCGAGTCAAGGCAGGACATCAAAGACCCGCTGGATTGTTGCAACCTTTGCAAATTCCGGAATGGAAATGGGATTCTGTAGGAATGTACTTTATCCCTGGACTACCTACTTCTAGTAGGGGAAATGACTCTATCTGGGTCATAGTGGACAGATTGTCCAAAGTCGCCCATTTCTTGCCCGTCAAAACCACCTATCAGAGTTCGAAGCTAGCGGAGTTATACATCGCTAGAATAGTTAGTTTGCACGGAGTCCCCAAGAACATAGTATCGGATCGAGGAACTCAGTTTACCTCGAGATTCTGGAAGAAAGCCCAAGAAGGTTTAGGAACCCGCCTAGATTTCAGTACTGCGTATCACCCTCAGACCGATGGACAAACGGAGCGAGTAAACCAAATACTCGAAGATATGCTTAGAGCGTGTGTACTAGAATATGGAACCAAGTGAGAAGACTGTCTGCCGTTTGCAGAATTTTCCTACAACAATAGTTACCAAGCCAGCTTGCAAATGGCCCCATTTGAATTCATGTACGGAAGGAAGTGTCGCACCCCTTTGAACTGGTCGGAAGTAGGAGAGAGTCATATTTTCGGACCCGACATCCTACGAGAAGCAGAAGAGAAGGTTCACAAGATTCGTGAGCACCTCAAGACCGCCCAATCCCGATAGAAGAGTTATGCCGACAAGAGACGTCGAGACCTCGCCTTCAATATAGGAGATTTTGTTTCTCTGAAAGTGTCGCCATTGAAGGGAATGCAGCGTTTCCAACTCAAAGGAAAGTTAGCCCCCAGATATATCAGACCTTTCAAAATTTTGAACCGTCGAGGAGAAGTATCGTATCAACTGGAATTACCTGAAGAGATGTCAGCTGTGCACAATGTGTTTCATATCTCGTTACTTCGCAAGTGTATCGAAGTCCCCGAGAAGACCGAATTGTTCAAGAATATCGATCACCGGACCATAGAGATCAATGATGACCTGACCTATCCCGAAGTACCCATCCGCATTTTGGAAGAAGCTTTTCGAACTACCCGAACCCAAAGCATCAAGTTTCTCAAGATTCAGTGGAGCAACCACACGGAAGAGGAAGCTACCTGGGAACGCGAAGATCACATCAGGACGGAGTTTCCCGATCTCTTCAAATCCTAGGTAATCTTTTTGTCCTTTTTCAAATCTCGGGACGAGATTTTGTTTAAGGGGGGAAGGTTTGTAACATCCCAAAAATACTAAACTTAGATCATCAAACACTAATCATCAATATTAGGGTTAACAAAAACTTTTCTAAATAAAATCATGAATGCATGCATATGTGTATGCATGGATTTTTAATTTCTTTAAAACCACCTTGTTTGTGTGATGCATTGCTTGTAAAATGTTTCTTAGGTGAAATAAACATCATCTAAAACATTTCCCACACTTTTCCTAAAGACAGGTAAATCAAAACAAATATATTAAGTGAATGGTCACTTTGACCAATTTAACTCCCATGCCTACTTTGGCTATCCCAAACTTTCAAAACTCAACAGAAACTTTTCTGGATCTTTGCACCCCTTGATTGTACTCATAACAAAGTATCAAGGCCCACTTTGTGATCATCTAGAAACTTTCAAATGCATAGTTTAAATGACAATTCAAAATTGAATCTTCTTCATATGTGAAGATCCCACTTTTTCAAAACCCAAGCATCTGCAGACTCACCAGCACCAATCTAGCAAACCCACCAAAAATCATTTCAAAATTCAAAACTTGACTTCATGCGGCCATTTCATCAAACAGGTTGCAGACACAAATCAAACAAAATATCAAACACTATAGTGTGCAGTGATTCTTGCCTAACTTGTTCCCTAGTTAGCTCACACACAGCTCAGTAGATCATCTAGAAAGATTATCCCAACACTAGCACCCCTGTGAGCTTGCCATTGCCATTAATGGTGAACAGCCGAGCACACCCATGTCACCCCATTGTGGACAGGAAGCTAGAGGAAGAACTAGCCGTGCCAACCTTGTCTAGGAGGCAGCCCACCGTCCACCGCCACTCACTGTCCCAGCCGCAAGCGTTGCCAAGCCCTGGACCACGCATACAAGCCGCGCCCAGACCATGCCGAGCGTGCGCCAGAGCGCCACCCTCGACCATCACCCACAGACCGCGCGCCGCCCTCGCCGCGTGCACACACGATCGCCATCAACCCAGGAGACCGCCAGACATTCCCGTTTGCCGCCCCGTGTCGTATAGCCACCGCCCGCCGTCGAAGACGCCGCCTCTGCCGTGCAGAGCACCGCCCGTTCCAGACCAAACCACACCGCCCCAAGCCTCGCATCCATGTCGTTGAGCATCGCCAGGAGACACAACACCGTCCCCTACCCATGCCCATGCCATTAGCCGCCTGTAACATCGCCCCCGACGAGCTCACCGTGCGCCCCGACGGTCCCCTCGCTCGACTATAAATAGAGGCCACCCCCGCACGAATTCTTCACACCATCTCACTCCCCTCTCCTCACCGATCGTGCCACACCATTCTCAGAGCAAGGCGAGCAACACCTTACCGGAATTTCACTGGAGCCTGCCGCTGCCGGAGAAGAAAGGAGCCAGCGATTAGAGCCACCCCAGGAGCTACCACGACCACCCCTGAGTTCGCCGTTGTCGAATTTCTAATTCGCCGCCTCGCCGACCCTCGCCAGTACCCCGGTGATCCCCCAGCGACCCTCACTGGCCGCGCTAGGTTTCGTTCTCGCCGGAGTTGTCTCACGTCGATGATGACTCCCAGCCGTTAGATTAGAACTAGATCGAACGACCCACGTTGCCCCATACCGCTTCGCCCAGCCCCGTGTCACTGAGGAGTGGGGACACCCACTTAAGCAGCCCGCGGGAGCACTGCGCTTAGCAGGCCGGCCCGTTAGATTTTCCCGCGCAGCCCAGTTATTCAAATTAAATCTTTTTCTATTTCAATTCAGACACACTTCTGTACCCAACTTCAAAAATCAACCCAGTTCGATTCAGTGCACCAATTTGAATGAAACCAATTTTGTTGGAAAGGTCTGTGAATGCTGAATCCAAGACCGTTGGATTCAAGTCATTTGGATCTATATATCACCCATGGTAAAAATAACAAGGCAGAAGCTTTTCTGCATTCAAACATTTTTCAAATTTAAACCATAATAGCTTTTGAGTTGATTCCAACTCTCAAAAATCACATTTAACCATACCTTTCAGAATATATAAAAATATATAGATTTACTTGCAGAAATAATGTTCAAGTAATAAAAGAATGCCTCATAAGCATTTCTAGCCACTTTAATTAATTAAAATAAAAGGGTAAAACCATATTAAATTGTGACACCACTTTAAATCAATTCCCATGGACTACAATATGTGGCGATGACATGTGTCAACATGATCCCATGTTTAGTTTGGAGAATATTAAATCTTAAGTAGTTTTTCAATGAGTATAAATTACTTTTCTAAAAATAAAAAGAAATTAAACCAAGCCTTAACCTTGTAATATTAGGGATGATGCTAGATCATCTATAGGACCCTTGTGTGTGATGATTGCAAGTAGTTAAGTATTGTTTAGTGATTGTGTACCTCGTATTTATTCGTAGACGCTAGTACCGACGAAGGATACGAGGAGGAAGGAGGATACTACGAAGAGGAAGCCGAGGAGAACTTCAACCACTGCTCTACTCAAGGCTAGCTTATATTGACACTGATGCAAGCTATTAACCATGCAAGCTAACACTTGCAATTTAGCAAGCTTATACTGATATTGATGCAAGCTAACACTTGCAAGATACCTTCCTGATGCCACAAACCCATACTTGTGCTATGACTACTATATGCCTTAAGCATAAGTGATCATACCCACTTGATAAACCAATCCTAGTTTTATGTGCAAGCTTCTTACTTGATTTCTTTATCAAAGCTTACTTAGAGTTTACTTAAGTGACTGGTAGATTTTTGGAAAGTGCTGAAGGTTGCATAAAGAGCATAAAATTTGGCCTAAGTTAGAAACCTTGATCTCAGCCTAAGACATAAGGTTATACTTAGTTGAAACTCCACTAGTTTACCACCCCCCCTTAGTACTACCCCCACTTGTAGATGCTAGTGCTAAGCATAAAACTTGATCAACCTTAGATGGGAATACTTGGTGGAAAATTGGTTATGAAAACCTTGGAATGATGGATCATTCTATTGAAATGTTTTGGACATGTGTTTCCAAACACTTGATGATTTTGGTGATGAAAATGTTGAAGCATGAGCCTTAGCCCTTTATAAAACTGATGGTTGTCTGGATGCGATACCATTCCAATTTTATCGTACAACCACAATACCCGAAGATTGGGTAGGGCTTGACTGGAAACTTATATACCATAGTATTAGTTCCCTAATGGCCAAGGTCTGAGCTGAGGCTACCTTGTGAAGATTGTCCACCTATGCAGTACCCAAGATGAAAGTTGGTCATGGTTGGGAGGCCAAACTCACAGGAGAGGTGCTTATACTAGGGCGTGTAATCGAAAGGTTAGGATTGATTATCCGCATACTGAGTATGGTGAATTCGGGATTTGTTCCTGATGGATGTATCAAATGTTGTGGTGAAAGTGTACAATCTCTGCAGAGTGTCAAACTATTCGAATAGCCACGTCCGTGGTTATGGACAGTTGGAGTGGCTATACTGTTCCCCCATCAGACTTTTCAAAACGACTTGTGAAATGAATTAAGACTTTGACTTGACCACAACAGAGTTGTAACCTGAAGTACAAGATCCCACTTAGGAGTTATAAAATTGTGACTAGCTTTGGAACTGAGTAGAGATAAACCTGGCTTTTGGCAAAACAACCTTAGAGCCTAGTGTCCCATTATCCAAAAAACCCTTACCTATTAGTATTAGTTTGCGAGTACTTAAAGAGTACTCATGGCTTTGTCCCTGGCTATTCCCATGGCCAGACTATGAAGAGGAGTACCTGGAAGATGGACCCCAGGAAGGTTACGACAACTAGGATCATCTCCCATCGTCAGCATTGCCTGTGACCCTGAAGATGGAGCTTCGCCTACGCTACCGTTATTATTACGTATTCCGCTGCTTGATGTTGTATTATGAACTGGATCATGAGATCCCTATTTGTGTAAGAACTTATGTATCGTTGTAATGGATGATGTACTATGGTATCCAATTCTGTTATGTCTCGGAAAAATGGTAATCCTGGGATTGCGATGTATGGCATAACAGGCATCTAGGATTGAAAAATCCGGGTGTTGACAGGTTCATACCAGTCGCCAAGTGAGTGCTGCTCTGTCCTTTACTCGTCTGCTTGTTTCTCGTTTTAGTTGGACAGTCTTATTCATAAAACTGTTTCACAGGACTGGTGTTAAAAAGATCGGCCATCCTTCGGTGGCCAAGGTTCCGCCAGTCGCCACAGAGGTGTCAACAGATTCCTCGCGGAAGAGGAAAGCCGACGAGGTCGCTGCTCCCGCCGAAGGTGTCAAGAGGACAAAAGACGACGAAGTCGTCACAGTCTCTGATGATCCGGCGGTTGCTTCGAGCGATTCTCCGACTGCAGCGAAAGTGGCCTCGAAGACCAAGGAGGGTGTTGGGTCGCAGCATATGGTGATCGCAAACTCACCCGATGTGGCCGAACCGACTCCGAGTGGCGCATCGGCATCTGTAGCAACCTTCCCTCGCTTCATGGCAAAGGACGCCGCAGTGAGTACCTCGGCACCGGCGAACCGGATGCCTAGGGTCGCCGATGCGGAGGTTGAGCAGCGTCGCGGCCATACTCTAGTCGTGCTTGCGTCTGTGGATGCGCTGGAGCTTCACGACATGCTAGGCACTGCCATCCAGGTATGTCCAGTCCCCGAGGATCGGGCCACTGAATTTTAGTGGTCGGATTCTTAATGTTTTTATATCATCCAGTCCCCGGGTGCCTAGTCGCTGAATTTCAGCGGGTGGGCACTGAAGAATTTCATTGTCCAGTCCCCGAGTTCCTTGTCGCTGAATTTCAGCGGGTGGGCACTAAAGAATTTCATTGTCCAGTCCCCGAGTGCCTAGTCGCTGAATTTCAGTGGGTGGGCGCTTATGAACTATTTGTTGTTGACGTTGTAGTTTGTGCGCAGGGCCTGCAGCGCGAGTCGGCCGAACGGCTTGCTGCAAAGTGTCGCTTGGAGAAGGAGCTCGTTGTCGTCTAGGAGGCGAACAAGGGGCTTCAAGCAGTTGCGACCGAGGTGAAGGAGGCCTGCCGAGGCCTTGTCCCGGTGGGTGACTTGACGGCGGCTCAGTCTGCTTTGAGCACGGCCGAAAAGCGAGTCGCTGACCTGGAGCGTGAGCTCAAGGAGGCGAGGGCAGAAGCGAGCTCGGCGGAGGGACGAGCGAAAGCTGCTGTTACTTCTCCCGCTGAAGAACGACCATCCCATGGTCAAAACATTTTCAAGCCATTGCTTTTCTAAAGTCCTTTTTGAAAACAAAACCATCACTGATGTACAGCCGCCATCAAAACCATCCATGACCGAGGACTCGGCTATTCGAATAGATTTACACTCTGTAGAGGTTGTACACTTTACCCACACCATCTGATTACCCGTCCCTGATCTACACCGATCGTGGGTCGCATAACCGGTCAAGACCTTCTGAATGCCCTCTCCGATACAAGTGCCTACCCTATGAGGTTAATCCCCTCAAAACTGGGACGCCCTATATAGTCACAAGCCAACCAGAGCGCGTTTTGCACCATGCAGGGTGTGCGCTTTCAATAAGGTGCTCATAGTATCGTCTGGCCACCATTTAGACGGTATTTACTTTCCTAGACCGATGTTTCACATGGGCCTTTACAGGGGAAATCCCAGCCTCCGGGAATTTGTTCTCCCCCGTAGTAGTTTGAGACACCTATACCGGATTAAACAAACTTCCAGCCTAGCCCCGTCGCATTCCAGAGTAATGTGGTTGCACGGGTTAATTGTGCTAGCTTCAAAACTGGCCACCCGGTTGTTTACGTAAAAAATTTCCTCCATATTTCGTCCATCTTTTTGTAAAACAAAACCTTTCTCATTTTCCAAAACCACTTGGTAGGCCAAGCCTCACCAAGGTTTTCTCATAAAACATTTTTGTAAGTCTTTTCCCTTGGGTCTTCCCATCCTACACTTTTGTTTAGGCTAAAACGGGGTCTCCAAGGGGTTATGGTGTTAAGCACCATCTACCATACTAAGGGAAGGTAGGTATTATACAAATGGGTTCTACCTAATGGTACTAAGGGGGTAATTATTTGGAGGAGCAAAACATTTCCCATATAAAGTATACCATAGTAAAACCAATGCACTTTGCATAAATGTGTAGATAAAAAATGCATATATAAAATAATAGGACAAGGTGTATGAGCAAGAAGGTGGCTTGCCTATGACCAGCGAGATGTCCCATGACTTCTTTAGAATACCAGAAAACCAATAATAATAGTAAGGATAACCCCAATGCTTCCTTCTTCTCAGCGTCTCACAAACGCAACTACCGTCGTTATCGAGCATACATGCAAACCAACAATACCACATTCAATACAAGGCATACAAACATCAAACCATACAGCAAGCAAAGGATAATTAGAAGATATACACCAGTAGGGTGTTGGAGCTATGATTTGATTGGATTGGGAGGAGATTTAGAGCCATAGGAAAAAGGAATCCTTTTGGATTTGGAGTCTAGGAACTACCTAAGAGAGGTTTTTGAACAAGAGCTTGATATGTATAATACCATTGTATAAAAATGATACCATAAGATAGGCATTGATAAAATGAATCCAACAAAATTGGTTTCACTATTTTATCAATTACCAAAGATTTACAAGGAATTTTATAGTGATTAAAGGTCTTGGTTTAGGAAATAATTCACCAAAACTTTTCTGGAGTTCTAAAATTTATTTCCTTGGGTGTTTAGATGGTATTTGGTGGACTGATTTAATAGGAGTTGGAATCAGTTCAAAACAATTACTAGAATGCCCTTAGGAAATTGCCAAAGATAGTACTGGATGGGGTTTGTCTTTTTCACCAAATTTAATCTACATAAGCTTTTGATGTGATTCCAAGGAAACATGTTAGGACTTGAAAATACCTTTGTGTGGAAATTGGAATCACCATTTTGAATTTATAGAACTCAAATGGTGAATTTATTGGTTAATAAACCATGCACAAAAGTGTTTAATTCACCATAATTCAAAGACAGCTCCATAAATCTTGGGATCCTGGGTATTTGTAGGTAGGGTGGTATAGAGGTATTGAGAGTTGTAATTAGGTAAAAACCCTATTTTGTTTGACCTAGGGAAATTTCTAAAGTCAGGAAAGCCCTGTTTTTATTATTTTTGCTAAAGGGAAACTAGGAAGCAAATGTATGTGGAGCCAATGGGAAAAGTATGGTATGGCTAATACCTTTCAGTACCAGTTGGGTTCATGACATTGGAATTACCAAGTTCTCTAAAATAATTTATTGGTGAAAGGAACACATTTGGCTATTTTATTTTACAGGATTTATCTATACAATATTTGGGTCCAAAACTTGTACTGCATGTTGTGGAAAACATGTGAGCATGTACCAAAATATAGATCTGGACATTTTGGATTGTTTTATATTTTTATTTGCAAATAAACCAAAGCACTAATATTCAGATATGGAAAAAGAATAAAAGGAGAAGGGGTTTTCGGGCTGGATCTGGAGGGCAATGGGCCGCACAGAGGCAGGCCGGCCCAACTGCGCTGGGTGTGCGCGGGCGGGGTGCCACCAGCCGCGTCCCAACAGCTGGTCTGCCCGCAGGGACCGGGTCGAAGGGGTAAAGGGGCGACTGCAGCCGTCCGATTAGATCGGATCCGGAGGTTACTGCTCGTCGTCCTCCAAGCGATAGCTCGCGGGGGAGCAAACCCTAGTGCGGGTCAGAACTCGACGGCGACGCTTACCAGAGGGCCGGGAGGCAAAGGGGAAGGTGCAGGGCAACGCAGCGGTCCACTCCGAGCCCGGCGATGGGTGTCAGCAGGGGTGTCTGCCACATTAGCTTCCTCGCGCGAGGGTGGCCGAAGAGGATCACGTCGTAGCTTGCCGGCACGGTCGATAGCAGAGGTCCTGGGCAAAAATAAGGGCATGGTCAGGTAGAAAAGGAGGACGGGGTCACTGTAGGGTGACATGTAGAGGGAGGAAGCAAGAGGAGGGGAAGCTATGCTTGGTTCTTGTCCATGGCCGAGAGGGCCTTTCTTCTCTTATCCTGGGCTTGGTAGAGCAGGATAGGAGGGAGAGCTCTCCAGGGAGGTAAGTGGGAGGGAGAGGAGAGGAAATAAGGGCAGGGCGAGTTGGGGGAGGGTATTCTGGCATTATAAACCAAGAGAGGATGGTCCATAATGGACTATGCCCATGGTGGCCAAGGAGTGGGGGAAACTAGGGGAGGACAGTTCATGTGGGTGTGAGAGAGGGTTGTAGGTGGTTTCTGGTTTGATTTGTGGCAGAGCGAGAGGGTGGTAACATTTAGAGGTAGGAGTAGTTTCACATGAGGTAACTTTGCAAGTCAAACAAGCACTAGAGACATGGTTCTAAGTGAGATACAATGGTTGCTACAGTGGTGGTCGACCAGGGAGAGGGAGGTGTGTTGGGGTGGTGTATTAGACAAGCTTTGATGCGGTTTGGCTAATGGTTTTGATTAGTTTTCAATATTTGAACAAAACTTGGGCTATGAATGAAGTCCAAAATTTTTCATTGGCCAAGATGGGGAAAGGGTACTGGGAGTTAGATATGGTCATTGTGTACCACCAGGAATTATTTGGGATTTTTATAAATATTAAAAGTCCAATATATCTTATTTATTCAAAAAGTGCTGATAAGATTTATAGAAGCTAAAGTGATATTTTTACAAGGGACAAGGGGAGTTTTTGATGTGAGAGGGTACTTAACACCCTATTACACATTGGCGAATTTATTTGGAATTTATTGAGATGGAAAAGTATTTTTAATGAATTATTTCTTGTTTCTGCCAATTAAGAAAAAGGGCCAAAAGAAATAATTAAGAATCTCAAAAATATTTATTTTTGAGTTAAGAGGATAGGGTATGATACAAAGAACTCAAATATGAATTGAGTTGGCAAAGTGATTTGGAGAAAACCAAACTTGCCTTTATAGACCAAGATTCTAGGGTTTTGCCAAAAGTGAAATTTAAATAGTTTTCAGCTCCAAATAATTATGGGAATTATTTGGGGAAACATCATATCCAAGGTAGATGATGTAACTTTTATGTATACATCATGTCCCACCTTAGGTTTGGAAGAATTGTGGTGAAAAGGGAAGGAACTAGATTTTTGGGAATATAGGGTTTTGTTATTTTGATGCCACCTGAATAGGGTTGGATTAGGGAGCTCAGAGCTCACCTTGGTGAAAGGGGTATATGGATGGATAGATCATGTCATATAGATGATCATGGAAGAAAGAGTTGGGATTTGTTGCATTTGAGGTGATCTAGAATACATGGAAAACTTTGTTGAAAATAAGGCTGCCATAGCAGATACATCAGGTAGCCTCCTAAACCATAAGGGTTCAAGAATCACAAGGCCCCAATGGAAACAAGTGAAGTGGGGGTTGATAGGCCATGATTAGTTGATCATAACCAAGCAAATAGTAGGTCAAGGGGAGGTGGCATATAGATGTGAGCTTCTGCCAAAGTAGGTAAGATGATAAGATTTGTAGGAGAGATTATTATCTTGGCTACAAAACCATCATGGATGAGGGGGGAAATAGAATGGATTAGTCAAGGGCAATAGTAGTATTTAGTAGTAATAAATATGTACTACAAGATGGTTCAAGTACATTCTCAATAATGCACATACGTTGGAAGAGGTAGAGCTCCAAATTTTGAATCAAGATACGAAATCCATACTTAGCCATTTTGGCAGATTTAGGGTTTTAGAATAGATTTCAAGGGTAGATGATTTTTAGAGAAAGCTAGGTTCCAAAATCATGATAAAGGAGGTGATATTGAATTGTTAACTAAGTAGATAGGATCCATGCTTGGATTTGGTCTTTACTAAGTTGGAACTATCAAAAAGGGATTATCCCTGATTGATATGGTTAGGAGATGAGATGATCACCTTAGTGGATTAGGATAGATCCATACTTGGATGATTGATATGAGATTGATTATCACAAGAAAGGATTGGGTCCTAAGGGATAAGCTACTAGATGAGCTAACTCTAGTTCCTAAGCAAACAATGAAATCAGCAGATCAAGGCAATTCATCAGACAGCAGATCAAGGCAATTCATCTATCAAGCTTATCCAACTACTACTTGTTGGAGATATGCCCAAGAGGCAATAATAAAGTGGTTATTATCATATCTTCATACTTATGATAAATGTTTACATACCATGCTATAATTGTATTAACCGGAAACATTAATACTTGTGTGATTTGTAAACATAAAAGAGTCCCTAGTAAAGCCTCATGTTAAACTAGCTTGTTGGTTAATATATGATCATGGTTTCCTGATCATGAACATAGAGATGTTATTAACAACAGGGTCATATCATTAGGAGAATGATGTGATGGACATACTCCTATAGTTAAGCGTAGCATAAAGATCAAGTCATTTAATATAGTTCATTTGCTATAAGCTTTCTGATACATAGTAACCTAATTCCTTCGACCATGAGATCATGCATATCACCTTTACCGGAAGGATGCTTTGATGACATCAAACACCACACCGTATAGGGTGGCTATAAAGGTGGCATTGAGTGTTCGGAAAGTATTGGTTGAGACACATGGATCAAGAGTGGGATTTGTCCATCCATATGACGGGTAGATATACTCTGGGCCCTCTCGGTGGAATGGCATCCAATTAGCTTGCAAGCATGTGACTGGCTCACAAGGGATCACATACCACGGGAACGAGAAAAGAGTACTTATCAGTAACGAGGTTGAACTAGGTATGCAGAGATACCGACGATCATAACCTCGGATAAGTAAAATATCGTGAGACAAAGGGAAATTGGTATCGTATGTAAGTGGTTCATTCGATCGCAAAGTAATCGTAGAAATATGTGGGAGCCATATGAATTTCCAGATTCCTCTAATTGTTATTGATCGGAGAAGTGTCTCGATCATGTCCGCATAATTCACGAACCGTAGGGAGACACACTTAAGGATTCGATGTTGTTGAGTAGTTATGGAATGATGAGTAAGAGACCGAATGTTGTTCGGAGTCTCGGATGGGATCCGGGATATCACGAGGAGATCCGGAATGGTCCGGAGAATAAGATTCATATAAGGAAAGTCCTGTTTCGGGGTTGGAGAATGGTTCCGGTGTTTTCAGCAGGAATGTTCTAGAAGGTTCCGGAATGTCCGGCACTCCGGAGGGGAAGGGTACATGAATGTGTCATTGCAAGTTGGAATGATTGCATCATGTACTAGGTGTCATCGCTGTACAAAATAAAGGGTTTAATCAAATCCTAGATTGAAAAGTCAAACGCCAATTTGAAAAAGTCAAACGGTTATTTTGGAAAGTGGAGAAGAAGTGGGAAACCGAGTTGGGGAGGAGTTCCTCCTCCACCGCCGGCCCACTAGGGATCCGAGTTGGGGAGGGACTCCCTCCCCTTGGCCGGCGCCTCCCTCCACCTATATAAGGAGGGGCAGGGCTCCCCTCCTAGACACACAAGTTGCCTTCCTCTAAACCTAAACCCTAGCCACAGCCTAGCGATTTCTCCCAAGCCACCGAGTTAGAGCTTCTAATTGCCCTAGCCGCTAGTTTAGACCCTTCTAATTGGTGTGTCTAAACCCTAGATCACCAAGGCTCTCTCATAGTCCACCATACTCGCTCCGGCTTAAGGCGAAGCCCTGCGAGATCTCCCCTCTACTTCCGGTACCACGCCGTCGTGCTGCCGGAATCGCGAGGAGAGTGCTACAACCTCCGCTGCCTGCTGGAACAAGGGAGAGGAAGGTCTTCATCGAGTACCGAACGTGTGACCGACTGCGGAAGCGCTGCCGGAACGCAGCGCCGGAAGGATCGTCTACGCGATCTTGAGATCGGCAAGAGTACGACTACATCACCCACGAGAATCTGCTCTCGTTAAACGCTTTGGAATCTTCGAGGGTGAGTTCCCCTATCGACTCGTTGCCACAATCTAGTAGATAGATCTTGGCTTGTTTGTTTGCATGCGGTAGAAAAATTTTGTTTTCCATGCTACGAACCCCTACACTACTAGGGTTACCATCAAGCCTAGCTTGAGGTAAGGATTGGTATTTTGAATTGGTTGTTCTTTGAAGTGAGGTAAGCACCTCTTGGTAGTTCTACCAAGATTGGAGTGAAAAGGTTTTAGGGAAGGTTTTGGAAAGACCTAGAGGTAAGAGGAGTTGAGGATCTGTCTTGGAAACATAAGGAGATTATATAAAGGTCTCCATAGTTTTGTTAAAAGACACTAGTAAAGTATTTTGTTTTATCAAATTCATCTTAGCTCAATTTTTGATATGCCAGAACATTTGAGAATATGAAAGATGAGCCAAGACATCTCTTTTATAAAATAGCTTTTGTCAACTAGTGTTGAGATAAGAAGTATAGCACCTAATACACAATCAGTTTCAAGAACACAAGCAAGTAAGCAATAATTGCACATGTAACAAGAAAAAGTTTTTGTTCCCCCTGATTTTTGCCTTTTAGACAACAATTTAGGGTTGCTGAAATTGGGATGTTACATTTAGCCATAGTTTTCTTATGCTTTTTGCTTAGAACCTTTTTGTTCTTCTTTGTGGATTTGTGATACATGCTCACTTATCTTTATTGATTATTATCTTTGTGATTTGTTTCAAATAAGTCAATTGGTGTTGGAAAAGAGTAGGAAGCTTCATGCTTAGGTGGTAGAAAAAGGAGCTTGTTTTGACTGTGTCTTAGACTTTATCATGTCATGCTAGATGTTTCTTTGACCATATGCTTAGTGATTATTGCTATAGCATGACTTGTTCCAAACAATTGAGTTTGCTTAATGTGCCATGAAACAATCATGCGTTATTTTAGCATACAAAAGCATATTATTGTGGCATTCTCCTTTGATGCTTTATTTGGGTTGACTTGGCACATGCATACACCATGTTAAGACTATGAACCAATCACCTTAGCCTCTATGATCATTTAGTTTTTGACTTGTGATATCACTTTATGCTTTAATTAATAATGTTTTGTCGCTTTGCATGATTATGTCCATTATTGCTCTCTTAATTGTTCGCTCCCTGTCTTATGCTAGCCTCCACTTGTACTGAGTATGATCTCTACTCGTGCATCCAACTCCAAAGAAACCAAGTTATTCCAAAGAGTCCACTATAAATTACTATGCATGGTGTGTTACACCATTCCAAGTATATTCATGTGTTTATCTATCTTCCAAATTAAACTTGTTATGTGAAAATTAGTGATTAAAGCTCTCACAAACTTGATTACACACTTTATTTCTTGCACCTACTAAACTTGAACCATTGTGTCATCTATGTTGTATATGCTTGCACTTATAAGTTAGGAATTAGCAGAACCATGCTGTCATGGGGAACACTTTCAACACCTATACATATTACCCAGTTGATATCATGATCTTTTGTTCATGGATGTCGGCGGTGTGAAATCAAAGGGGAGCTTGTAAGTCCATGGAGTATTATAGATGTGTTAGAGAAACGCCTGGGCGGCTGTTTCATGGGGCAAGGGGTACGGCGTTGGCGGTTCTTTATGATACGCATATACTTACAATGATAAGAACTTGCTTGTGACTAAAGTTGAGTAGCATGAGGAACAACCCTCGTACTCAAGGGACATGAGATTACCAACTTATGATTTCTCAAGCACATACTCCATATTTGTTTCACTTTAACCTAAATCACTTTAAGATGCTTATGATAGGTGACGAGGTTTCGACTCTTCATTGCCCATTGTTATGGACTTCGGTTTTGCAGAAGATGGGGATGCTGGAGATCGTGGAACGGTTAGCAAACAAGAAACACGGGGACACGAGGTTTACCCAGGTTCAGGCCCCCGGAGGTAAAACCCTACTCCTGCTTCTCTGCTCTTGATTACGGTGGAACCGGTGATTACAGGGGTGCGCAGATGCAATCTGGCATGGAGGTGTGTATGCGGAAGTATGAGAGAGAGCTTTAGATCTGTAGACCTATTTTGGTCTAGTCTATCGGGGGTGCCCTCCTCGTTGGACCCTCCTAGCCTTTATATATGGGGAGGCTAGGACTCAGGTACCGATACGAGTAGGTTACAAGTTGTATTCAAACTCTAGTCTTGAGCTTTCCTTGTCTTGTGCGCTTGGGAGTCCGTGTCCATATGGGCTTCATAGCAGCCGAACCGTCATAGGCGTCATGGATCCTGGTAGGTCGTCGAGTGGGCCTTCCGTTGGGCTGGACCAGGTATACTAACATCGGGTACCCGTAGGGCATATCCATGTCAGTAGCCCCCGAGTGTCCATCCGAAACGTAGATTCGGGTGGAGAATTAATGTTCTTGAACCTTGTATTTGGATGTCGGAGTCGAAAGTTGTGTCGAGTGCGAAGAACTTCACCCGGAAGTTCATCGGGTCAGCTGAATTTGTTCAGCTGTTGTAAAGGAATCGACATCGTGGACGTAGTCAACCCAATGGACTATAGGGTGCGCGACCAGGGCTCCCTATGGGAGTAGCCCCCGAGTGTCTGTTCGAGTCGTAGACTCGAGCAGAGACTTTAATTCAGCCGTTGTTTGCTTCAGGTCCGTAGGACACAATTTTTTCGGATGCTTGAATCAATCCTCCCTATGGGAGTAGCCCCCGAGTCCGTAGTGGAGTCGTAGACTCGGCGTAGGACTCGAAGATCTTGTGTATGCGCGACCAGTGCTCCAGTTTGGAGTAGCCCCCGAGTGTCCGGCAGAGTCGTAGACTTGGGCAGAGACTCGAGTCTTGTATCGTGCAGTTGTAGTAGGAAATATCGTGGGCGTACTGCTGACCCAGAAATACATCGGGTGCACGACCAGCGCTCCTGATAGGAGTAGCCCTCGAGTGTCTAGTCGAGTCGCAGACTCGAGTGGAGACTCATGCGAGGAGAAACCACTAACCCGGAAGTGCATCAAGTCAGCGTCTCACGCATAAGGAGCCAGGAGTTGACGTAGCGGAGTGATGCGGCAGTCTAGCCGGAAGGAGTCGATGTTGCAGATGAAGTTAACGTAGTTGCTTCTGTCGGGTGCGCGACTAGCATCTCGTCTGTCCGATGCGCGACCAGCGTCTCGTCTGTAGGATGTGTGACCAGCATCGCGTCTGTCGGGTGCATGGCCAGCATCGCATCTTCGTAGCATCAAGCGATGCAGCCATCTGACGAGGGACTCAACTCGGGTCTTCAGTTTATGGCGTAGCCAGTTGTTTCGTCGACTCCTGTTGGAGGATCCAATTGAATAGCCTGGCACAGTCGACGTCCTTGTAAGCTGTAGAAAACATAAAGAATTTTGAAGTATTTGTATCTTGTAAAGAATATTTGCCTTTCAGCTTGTAAAGTAAAATTCTGGTGCCGATCGAGTCGACACTTTTGCACTGTATGCTAGGCCTTTTCGTTAGCCTGATTACCCTTAGTCTCAGTACCTTGCCGAGGCACTCAGAGTTCAAGGATTCGACGATCCGGCAGAATCAGCTACTCGGGCTATCGCGTTCGAGGTGCTGGAGTGCGTGGATCCGATGGCACATTAGGTTACTCGAAGAGGGCGCAGGCCCCGAGTGTCTCGAGTGCGAGTTAAAAAATAAATCATCTCTAAGTAGAGGGAAACTTAGCTTTGTTGGTTGTCTTGACGAAGTTGACGCGGTAGCGGGTCACGCGGCGGACGTAGTTGACGCGGCAGACCACAGTGATAGCGGTGACGGGTTTCCGGAGTTGATGGTGGTAGTGATCTCCGCATCCGCAGATTGCCGACATCCGAAGGATGTATTGTGTCATCGTAGCCGAAAACCGCATGGGTTACTGATGCCGAGGGAGCCCCCGAGTACGAAGACCACACCGGGTCACGCGGCAGGGTCGGCGTAGCCCCCGAGCGTAGAATAAACACCGTCGGACGTGTACTCGAGGTCGACAGAGTCGTGGTATGGTGGACACGGAGTCAACACGTTGGTGAATCAGTGTTGTTCACAGCGGCGAAGACGGATTTTAAGCCACGAAGTAGCAATGAATCATGAAATCCATGCGGTTGTCACTGGCCAAAAAATCCATGTAGCTGTACGTATCTCTTCCGGTCTTGGAGAACTAGTTTTATTAGGAAAAATAGGGTCGCTTCGGGACTTGAACAACTGGCCACGTAAAACAAAACAGCAGCTTCTAGGAATTGACGTGTGAAGGCGACGTTGAGTCCTTGCTTGATGTGATCGTGAGTTGCTTTGTTGATTTCTCCACCGAATCTTGTCAGGACCTGGGCCTATTACCGGCTCCAGCACATTTGAACACGACAGCTGTGTCACATGCAGAGGCCCTACGACCGAAGTAGTCCTCCTTCGTACTGCTATTAACAGGACGATCCAATCTGATGTAGTTTGTACTTTTTGCCGCCGCATTGCCGCCGCCTGCAAGGAGCACGTTGAGATGGAGTTTGATGAAATCGATGATACACACGAGGGATCCACGTCCGCAGGACAATGGGAAAATAAAACTCCCGCCGCGTGGTCGGTGAAGATGAATCAACGGTGGTGGCAAACAACCAGATGCGATCTGGTCGGCCGCTGATGACAAAGGAGCCGAATTAGATCTGATCTTCAAAGGTAATCGAGTCGTAGACTGCTGGTGATTGGACCATCACGATCGCACAATCAGCACCCCCAGTTCCCACAGACGGCTTCAATAGGGGCAATGATAGCTGAAAGCTAATAAGTACCATAATTTTTGGAAGCTCTTGATGAAACTTGAAATCCCTGCTTCCCTCTATGAAGGGCCTTTCTTCTTACTTTTATGTTGAGTCTCCACCTTCTATCTTTATGCACCAATTAATAGAGCATAATTGTCATTCTTAGTTTTATGTGCATTGTCCCAAAATTTATTGATTGATTCATAATGTTGATATTGCTTGTTCTTGAACTATGTATATCTAGTCACCCTTATGAACTTTGCAGGTGTCCTATGCATTTATGTTTTGCTACTCCATGAGGGACAAGCTGAATACCACTCTTGTTATGTTTTCTGTATGTGAAACAAACAAACATCTCTCAATGCATTGTTATTCATGATCTTTGTTTGTACCTTTTCATGTTACAACAAAGTTGCTATGTCTTATTGTTAGAACTACATTTTTCATGATCATGTTTAGAGTACTTTGATCCCAGCTATCAATGCTTTACAATAGCTTGATCAAGATTGTGAAGGTGCATGTCACCTCAAAAATTATTCTTTTTATCACTTACCTACTCGAGGACGAGCAGGAGTTAAGCTTGGGGATGTTTGATACATCGTAAACGTATCTATAATTTTTGATGCTCCATGCTTTTTTTGTATCAACTTCCTTATGTTTGTCTACACTTTGAAGCATTTTTATACATTTTCTGGAACTAACCTAATGACAAGATGCCACAGTGCCAGTTGCCTGTTTTTGCTGTTTTTGGTTTCAGAAAAGCTAGTAAGAAAATATTCTCAGAATTGGACGAAAAAAAGTCGAAGTGCCTATTTTTCTAGACGCAACACGGAGCCCGAAGGAGAGACGAAGGGGAGCCACCAGGCGGCCACACCATAGGGTGGAGTGGGGCCACCCTAGGCCGTTCCAGCCCATGGTGTGGGCCCCTCGAGGCTCCACCGACCTTTCCCTTTCGCCTATATATACGTCTCCCCGAGACATAAACCCTACGCAGATCAGATCTCCATAAAAAGTTCGCATCCCCGCTACCACCGAAGAGGAGATTCGGGGGATAGAAGTCTCTGTTTCCGGCACCCTGTCGGGACATGGAATTGCCCCAGAGCCATCTCCATCGATCTCCACCACCATCTCCATCGTCGTTGCTGACTCCCATCATGAGGTGGTAGTAGTTCTCCCTCGAGGCTAAGGGCTATACCTATAGCTATGTGTTCATCTCTCTCTCTATACGTGATCTTATTGTGGTCATGAGCTTTGTAATCAAGTAGATCTAATCTGCTACTCAAGTCCTTTAATTGTAATCTCTAGTTATCCCCATGTTTGTGAATTTGACAGTGTGCACACCATGTGGCACTTAGGCTAAAGATTACAGAAATACTTATCATGAGTTATATTTTGAGTTGGTGGCTCTATGAAATTGTGGTGTTTGTTGGAACCATCTAGCGCTCAAGATGACAGTGTGGGGTTACCTAGATGGGGAAGGCAAACTTTAAGGAGAGAATTTGTAGCCCTACCATGAATTGGAGTTGTCCAACCGAAGAGTAGTTCAGAGTAGCATAATGAAGAGAAGATATTTTAATGAGAGTGTCCACTAGTGAAAGTATGATCCCTAGGCCTTGTTTCTAAGCATTGAAACACCAATTACAATCAGTTATGTTAAATGTTTGCTTGATGCCATCTTTATTCCAGATTGCAATTACCACTTATAATCATCCATATTACTTGTATTTCACTATCTCTTCGCCGAACTAGTGCACCTATACACCTGTCAAGTGTATTGGGTGTGTTGGGGACACAAGAGACTTCTTGTATCTTGATTGTAGGGTTGCTTGAGAGGGATACCTTTGACCACTTCCTCCCTGAGTTCGATAAACCTTGGGTGATACACTTAAGGGAAACTTGTTGTTGTTCTACAAACCTCTGCACTTGGGGGCCCAACACTCTCTACAAGAATAGAAGCGTGTATAGACATCATCGAGTAAGTTTTTAAATTTTCAAGTAAGTTCTAGTTAAGTTTGTGATTGAATAGAAGAAATTTGGTTATGATAAAAATCTCGTTTAGTGAATGTTAATGTTGGTAGAAAATTTAAGCTATTATTTTTCTATCAAAACTTGGTATTTCAATACATTTCAGGTTAATAAATAATTCCCAAAGAAATAGAATTTTTTTGATGAATACAGTAGCCTTAACAACCAACTATAAGACGGGAATTAAATTTCCAGTCGTATAGTTGCGGTCATATAGTTATTTACCCCATCTCCAAATTTTTATGCCACGGTACAAAAGGTTTGACGACCAACTATACCGCGGGAAGAAAATCCCAGCCGTATAGTTGCGGTCGTATAGTTGGTACCGTCATAGATAAAAATCTATAGTCGGTTCATAACTATACTGTGGGATCTATACGGGTCACGCCCATATAGTTGCTCATTACGAACGGTGGCTAGGGTTTTTAACCTCCACTTTTAAGGCTGATCACATATAACCTTTTTCATTTAGTTTTCGCAGAGCTAGAACCTCTAGCCTCGAAAAACCATCGCCATATCCATACAAGCCCCTTCTAACAACATCTGTGCAGTGAAACCATGCAGCCATTCCATGTAAACAAGATTTGGAGGAATAAAGAAGAGAAGCCCTTGAAGAGGATTGAGGAAGGAGAGCCAAAAGAAGCATCATTGTCATCCATCTCGGAGATCAAGCCTCTCCCAAATTGGGAGGACATGTTCCCACAAAGGATGGAGGTGATGAGGCAAGAAGATCAAAGAAGGAGCAAGGATGAGTATCTCCCTAATCCTTACAATCACAACATAGGATGTTATTATAAACCTCCTCTTAGTCCTTCACCTATTAAACCCAAGAAGGTGCGGCAAGATGAGATTCATGATAAGATCTATCAATTGGATAAAGCTTCAAAGGCATGTGTTGAAACTATTGGAGAAGGGATTGACTCCTACTGGATGATGAGCAAAGACCTTAAGAAAAAGGTCAATGACATCGATGGTAGAGTTGGTTTCTTGATTAAAACTATTTTTTAGTTGATAGATTAGAATAAATTGCTCCAGAAGAAAAATTTGAAGCTCCAGTATGACATGGGCGAGATCAGCATCCGCCTTGCAACCATAGCTAAAGTTAGTAACGCATGATAAGAAGGCAATACTCTTCCTACCTAGGAGGAGGAATAGGTACTGGCAAGGAGTTATTTGATCCCGCCTGGCTTGATTCCAATCTTGGGGAGATCTTTAAACCTTTTAATCAATCTTATAAGTTTACTATTTTAGTTTCACATTAGTTCGAGTTTAGAAATAAAGATTGCATCATTAGAATCCCCTTCAGGAATAGTTGATCCCATTTATGAAATTCTGAGTCTATTATAATATATGGAGCATTATTGAGTTTGAGTTTGTCTTATTGGATATAAGAATGGCTTGAGTATAATTTTACTTGCACCTGATAATATCAATAGGAGTCTTCCACACCATTGGTATTAAGGGATCCTATAAAGATAATTCAGTCAATATGTTGTAAGTTGATGGTTTGATTTACAAAAACAAAAATAATCTAATCAGTCAAGTTGAGAAAGAAATCTTGAACAAAGGAAAATAAAAGTTCTATCAAATTAGAGTGAGAACAAGTCGAGGTAAAGTCTTTAATCCATAAAGATGCTTCATATAAAATTGGAATTTGGTAATTGAGATAGTTAAACTTTGAATCCCTACATGAAGTGGATTGTATGGCTAGCTCCTTTGTACAGAACTTAAACAAAAGTGTGAGCATATATATAAAAGAAAAAGAGAAGAAGAGAAAGAAGAAAAAGAGCAAATGTTCAAAGAGAAAGTAGGCATACACCACTGTCTTGTGGTAAGACAAAGAAACTTTTGAGATTTTGAATCCCAAGTGAATATGTTAATCCTAAAAACACTTAGGACTACCTCGCTAACTCATTTGGTCGAACTAAACACTTTACATCATATTGAGATTCTTATTTTGTGAACTGTTGGTCACTAAGGTGTGGAAGCCTGCTAATATTATTTAGATGGTTCGAGTAAGGTACTATTCATGAACTTATTCCTATGTATCATATATGACAATCACATGATGCAACTGCCTCATTTATTTTTTCAACTCAGCTTCATGAATATGAGAATCACATCCATTAAATCTAAACTAGCTCGAGACGAGCAAGGGTCTAAGCTTGGGGAATTTGATGAGTGCATATTTGCATCATGTTTTATATTATTATTTTGCATTGTAGTGGTAGGATCTTGTTATTTTACGGCATTCGCACGCACCTTTTATGTTTATTTTCACGAAGATTAGGACAGATGATGGATCCAATGGACACAATTCTTGGACCAGTTATATTGGGGTGAAAAGGATCCAAAAACAACATAAATCGCTTATTTGGGAAATACCAATAATGCCAGAAGAAACCCTAAAGTGATTGGAGGATACAGAAGGGTTAACGACCAACTATATGGTGGTAAACCTTTTTACGTCCGTATAGTTGGCAATGACACCGCCTCCTCAAATAGCTTCTCCCCGTGCAACTGGATCGGAGATACGACATACAGAACTCCCATAAATCACCAAAAACCTCACATCCGCAAGGGATCTGGAGGGGGAACTTGCCCTAGGGATCCATCTTCGCCCTAAGCAGATTTGGGAGGCCAAGGCATCGATCTCCATCTTCATCAACCGCTGCATCATCACCATTATCATCTCCATCCATACCATCTACAACTTGTTGTAATTCTAGAATTAGTTGTGGATTTATATAAGAACTATTCATCCATAATTGTTTCCATTACCATTGCCATGATGTTGTTTGCCTCCATGTCTGAGTAGATCATTAGTTCTTGGGGAGATGGAGAAACCCTAGTATATGATTGAGATGAAATAGATATTATTATGTTATACATCATTATGTGTATGTTTTAATTGTCTTCATCTTGATGTTGGGATTTGTGAACCTCCTTAATATTTGCCTCTTATGGGGACTTGATGAAGGGGATTACTTGTTGTTAGACGGAAGGATGATAACACTTATTGTGACTATAAAGTAGTTGTTATTCTTTACGTACTTGTTGGATATATGCCCTAGAGGCAATAATAAAAGTAGTTATTATTATATATTTGTTTTTATGATGAATGTTTACATTCATGCTATAATTGTATTAACTGGAAACATTAGTACTTGTGTGATTTGTAAACTTGTTAGAGTCGCTAGTAAAGCCTCTTTGTAATACTAGCTTGTTGGTTGATAGATGATCATGGTTTTCTGATCATGAACATTGAGATGTTATTAACAACAAGATAATATCATTAGGAGAATGGTATGATGGACATACTCCTATAGATAAGCATAGCATAAAGATCAAGTCATTTCAATAGTTTGTTTGCTATAAGCTTTTAGATACATAGTAACCTAAATCCTTCGACCATGAGATCACGCTAATCACTATCACCGGATGGATGCTTTAATGACATCAAACACCACTTCGAAACTGGGTGGTTATAAAGGTGGCATTGAGTGTTCGGAAAGTATGTGTTGAGGCACATGGATCAAGAGTCGGATTTGTCCATCCATATGACGGATAGATATACTTTGGGCCCTCTCGGTGGAATGTCATCCAATTATCTTGCAAGCATGTGAATTCTACGTCGTAAACGTATCTATAATTTTTGATGTTCCATGCTTGTTTAGTATCTACTTTGCTTTGCTTTGTCTACACTTTGAGTTATTTTTATATTTTTTGGTACTAACCTATTAACAAGATGCTATAGTTCTAGTTGTCTGTTTTCTTTTGTTTTTGGTTCCAAAAAAGGAAGAAAATCAATATTCTCGGAATTGTACGGTACAAAATCCAAAGTCAATATTTTACCGTGGGGAACACGGAGCCAAAATACGAGACGGAGGGGAGCCACTAGGGTGCCACACCCCCTGGCCACGCGGCCAAGCCTGGCCCGCTCCTGGGGGGTGTGGCCGCCTTGGGTGCCCCCTGCCTCGCCTCTTCACCTATAAGAAGCCCCTGATACCAAAACACTAAGTACCCGAACAATATTCCACAAAATAGTCTGTAGCCGCCGCCACCATCGTACCTATATCGGGGGGATCTGAAGCTCTTCCCGGCACCCTGCCGGAGGGGAGGCCGTCTTCATCATCATGCCAGCCTCCGGTATGAAGCGTTAGTAGTTCCACCTTGGACTACGGGTCCATGTAGTAGCTATATGGTTGTCTCTCCTCCTTTGTGCTACCATGTTTAGATCTTGTGAGCTCCGTTCATGATCAATATCATCTATTTTTAATCATGCATGTTATGTTTGCGGGGATCCGATGGATATTGAGATTACTATGTCAGATTGATTAATGGTTTTGTCTTATTGATTCTATAAGTTCTGTGTTGTTGGTGATCTTACATGCTCTTTGTTTCTAGTAGCTATCTTGGCCAAGTAGATTCTAGTGACTCCAAGAGGGAGTATTTATGCTCGATAGTGGGTTCATGCCTCTATTTAATCTAGGGAAGTGACAGAAATCTCTAAGGTTGTATATGTGTTGTTGCTAATAGGGAGAAAACAACGGTATCTTGTTCATGGAACAAGTGGATTGTTTACCTTACACACTTTGCTTAAAGCAGTTATCCGTTGCTTGCAACTTAATACTGGATGGGGTTCGGATGATAACCTGAAGGTGGATTACTAGTCATAGATGCAGTTGGATTGTGGTCTATGTATCTTGTTGTATTTCCCAATCAAATCTCATAGGATCATGAATATCTAGTATTGCATTGTTATGCCTTGCTCTGTCCTATCAATTGCAATGAATATCTAGTATTGCAATGCTTATCTTAAGGAGAACACCTCTAATGAACTATGGACCCCGGTCCAATCTTTACCATTGATACATCTTCCATAGTTACTGTTTACTTTTTGCAAACCACCATTACCTTCCATAGAAACTCCATTCCGATGGACTTCTTGAATCACTTGATTTCAAATCAATTGAAAGATGCAAAGCATGTATGATGGGAAAAATGACTAAGACTCCATTTAATGTTATGATGGAGCGAGCTACGAACTTATTGGAAATCATACATACTGATGTGTGTGTCCCGAT
Source organism: Avena sativa (assembly GCA_916181665.1). Classification (NCBI taxonomy): domain Eukaryota; kingdom Viridiplantae; phylum Streptophyta; class Magnoliopsida; order Poales; family Poaceae; genus Avena; species Avena sativa. Next base: position 137,894,974 of record OV702295.1, read on the forward strand.
GAGTGTAGCATCATGCGGTGGTTATCGTTATGTTCTTACTTTCATAGATGACTTCTGTAGATATGGGTATATCTATTTCATGAAACATAAGTCCGAATCTTTTGAGAAGTTTAAGGAATTTCAAAGTGAATTAGAGAATCAACATAACAAGCAGATTAATTTTCTTCGATCTGATCGTGGAGGTGAATATCTAAGTTACGAGTTTGGCAAGCATTTGAAGAAATGCGGAATACTTTCACAATTGACACCGCTGGGAACACCACAACGTAATGGTGTGTCCGATCGTTGTAATCAAATTCTCTTAGACATGGTTCATTCTATGATGTCACTTACAGATTTACCTTTGTTGTTTCGGGGTTATGCATTAGAAATAGCCGCATTCACTTTAAATAGGGCACCATCTAAATCCGTTGAAATGACACTGTATGAATTATGGTTTGGGAAGAAACCTAAATTGTGGTTCCTTAAAGTTTGGGGTTGCTAAGCTTATGTAAAGAAGTTACAGCCCGGCAAGCTTGAACCCAAAGCGGAAAAATGTGTCTTCATAGGATATCCGAAGGAAACTATTGGGTATACCTTCTATCATAGATCTGAAGACAAAATCTTCCGTTGCCAAGAATGGATCCTTTTAAGAGAAGGAGTTTCTCTCGAAAGAAGTAAATGGAAGGAAAGTAGAACTCGACGAGGTTGTCGAACCTTCTCTCGGATTTGAGAGTAGTGTAGCACCGGAAGAAGTTCTCGTGGCGCCTACACCAATAAGAGGGGAAGAACGGGAACCGCCTTGAAGATGTCCACCCCTTTCTTAGAAAAATGGAAAGAAAAAGGTGCGATCTCATACTAAACGAATGGAAATTCACAACAATAAAAAAACATAATTTAGAAAGTGAGATTTTGGGATGTGAGGCATTTAAGCAATAGTGGAAATCTCAAGTACCGGTAAATGACTTGCCGGGGATCCTCTGAAATACGATCAGGCTTGCTAGTCGGCTCAGAAAGGAGCTTGCTAGCTGACTCAGAAGGAAACGCTCCTATACTAATGGTCTTTGTTTGTTCTATGTTGTTGTGTTTGCATGTATGGGCTAGCCGTCAGTGTTCAATGCTTATGCTAATGAAGGTAATCATGAAACTTCGGTCGAACTTACTACATAACCTCGCAGGTCGACGAGGACTCATAACACTCCTGATTGGTACGATCCCTTTATGAGTGTCATGTTGGTTGACAACACGGACGACCCTGTGACATATAAGGAAGTGATGATGATCCTAGATTCGAATAAATGGCAAGAATCCATGAAATCCAAGATTGGATCCATGTACGAAAACCAAGTATGGACTTTGGTGGACTTACTAGATGGCCAAAAGGCTGTTGAGAACAAATGGATTTTTAAGAAGAAAACAGATGATGATGGTAATGTGACCGTCTATAATTCTCGACTTGTCGCAATAGGGTTTTGACAAAGTCAAGGAATTGACTATGATGAGACTTTCTCTAGCGAAGCTAAAGTTTGTGAGGATTTTGTTAGCAATCGCTACATATTATGATTATGAGATCTGGCAGATGGATGTCAAAACGGTGTTCCTCCATGGGGACATTGATGAATAGTTGTATATGGTACAACCCAAAGGTTTTGTCGATCCTAAAGATGCTAACAAAGTATGCCAACTTCAACGGTCCATTTATGGATTGAATCAAGCATCCCGAAGTTGGAATCAATGTTTTGATAAGGTAATCAAAAGTTTTGGTTTTATACAAACTTATGGCGAAGCTTGTATTTACAAGAAAGTGAGTGGGATCTCTTTATCATTCCTAGTACTATATGTGGACGACATATTGTTGATTGGGAATGACGTAGAACTTCTTAAAAGTGTCAAGGAGTATTTGAATAATAGTTTTTCAATGAAGGAGCTTGGCGAAGTTGCTTACATATTAGGTATAAAGATTTATAGAGATAGATCGAGACGCCTAATATCGCTTTCACAGAGTATGTATTTGGACAAAGTTCTAAAGAGGTTTGGAATGGAAGATAGCAAGAAAGGGTTCTTGCCCATGTTGCCCAATACTACCTTGAGTAAAACTCAAAGTCCCGCTACGACAGAAGATAGAGAGAGGATGAGTAAGACTCCCTATGCCTCAGCCATAGGATCTATCATGTATGCCATGCTATGTACTATACCCGACATTGGATGTGTTGTTAGTTTGACTAGAAGATATCAAAGTGATCCAGGGGTGGATCATTGGACAGTGGTTAAAAACATCCTTAAGTACTTGAGAAGAACTAAGGATATGTTTCTTTCTTACGGAGGTGATGAATAGATCGTTGTTAATGGTTACACCGATGCTAGTTGGAACACCGATCTGGATGATTCTAAATCTCAATCTGGATACGTATTTACTTTGAATGGTGCAACAGTGAGCTGGAGGAGTGCAAAGCAAAGCGTTGTGGTGAGATCTTCAACTGAATCGGAATACATAGCTTCTTCGAAGGCTTTACAAAAGGCGATGTGGATCAAGGAGTTCTTTACATAACTCAGTGTGGTTCCTAGTGCGCTGGACCCAATGTCTATCTATTATGATAACATGGGCACCATAGCCAATGTGCAGGAGCCAAGGTCACACAAGAAGCTAAAGCATATCAAGCTGCATTTTTACGCTATTCGAGAGCATGTCCAAGATGGTGACATCAAGATATGCAAACTACACACAAATATGAATGTGGTGGATCCGTTGACTAAACCTCTCCCGAGGGCAAAACATGACCAGCACCAAACCGCCATGGTTGTTCGGTATATTACCATGTAATCTAGATTAGTTGACTCTAGTGCAAGTGTGAGACTGTTGGAGATATGCCCTAGAGGCAATAATAAAAGTAGTTATTATTATATCTTTGTGTTTATGATAAATGTTTACATTCATGCTACAATTGTATTAACCGTTGATACGTCGGAAATGTATCTATATTTTTTGATGTTCCATGCTTGTTTAGTATCTACTTTGCTTTGCTTTGTCTACACTTTGAGGTGTTTTTATATGTTTTCTGGACTAACCTATTAACAAGATGCCACACTGTCAGTTGCATGTTTTCATCTATTTTTGGTTCTAGAAAGGCAGAAAATCAATATTCTCGGAATTGGACGGGACAAAAGCCAAAGTCAATATTTTATCATGGGGAACACGGAGCCAGAGTACAAGACGGAGGGGAGCCACCAGGGGGACACACCCCCTGGCTGTGCGGCTAGGGCTGGCTCACGACTGTGGGTGCAGCTTCCCTGGCTGCCCCCCTGCCTCGCCTCTTCACCTATAAAGACCCCCCGATATAGAAACCCTAAGTTCCCGATAAATATTCCACGAAACTGTCTATAGCCGCCACCACCATCGTCCCTAGATCGGGGGGATCTGAAGCTCTTCTCGGCACCCTGCTGAAGGGGAGATCATCCCGGAGGCCTTCTTCTTCATCATGCCAGCCTCCGGTATCAAGTGTGAGTAGTTCCACCTTGGACTACAGGTCCATGTAGTAGCTAAATAGTTGTATCTCCTCCTTTGTGCTACCATGTTTAGATCTTGTTAGCCCCGGTCATGATCAAGATCATCTATTTTTAATCATGCATGTTATGTTTGCGGGGATCTGATGGATATTGAGATTACTATGTCAGATTGATTAATGGTTTTGTCTTATTGATTCTATCAAGTATGTGTTGTTTGTGATCTTGCATGCTCTCCGTTTCTAGTAGCTATCTTGGCCAAGTAGATGCTAGTGACTCCAAGAGGGGGTATTTATGCTCGATAGTGGGTTCATGCCTCTATTTAATCTAAGGGAAGTGATAGAAAACAATCGTTTCTTGTTCATGGAACAAGTGTATTGTTTACCTTACACACTTTGCTTAAAGCAGTTATCTGTTGCTTGCAACTTAATACTGGAGGGGGTTCGGATGATAACCTCAAGGTGGATTACTAGTCATAGATGCATTTGGATGGCGGTCTATGTATCTTGTTATATTGCCCAATCGAATCTCATAGGATCATGAATGTCTAGTATTGCATTGTTATGCCTTGCTTAGTCCTGTCAATTTCCCTGCTGTAATTTGTTTACCCAGCATGCCATGCGTGTTTATCTCAAGGAGAACACCTCTAGTGAACGATGGACCCCGGTCCAATCTTTACCATTGATACATCTTCCATTGTTACTGTTTACTTTCTGCAAACCACTATTACCTTCCACACCATATAGTTAACCCTTTGTTTTCAGCAAACCGGTGAGATTGACAACCTCACTGTTCGTTGGGGCAAAGTCTTGAGTTTGTGTTGTGCAGGTTTCTATGTTGTTAGCAACACTTTTGAGTCGTTTCCTTCCTCCTACTGGTTCGATAACCTTGGTTTCTTACTGAGGGAAAACTTGCTGCTGTGGTCATCATACCTTCCTCTTAGGGTCTCTGGCGCCGTTGCCGGGGAGGTAACGTAAAAGGCACTCACACACTCTCTCCCACATCAACAGCAAGCCAAGAGACTTTTCTGGTGCTGTTGTTGGGGAGGTAAGGTAAAAGGCACTCACACACTCTCTCCCTCGTCAATAGCAAGCCAGAAGACTTTTCTGGCGCTGTTGCCGGGGAGGCTAAGGATATCTTCACATGGGGAGTCCTTCATAACCTTTCTCTTTACTTTGTTTTTCTTTTTCTTAGTTTCTTTTGCTTGGTTTTGTTTGCCATTTTTTATCAAAAACTGCAAAACAAATAGTTTAGTTTCGTTTGCCTTCTCTTGTCAAAAACACAAAAAAATTAGGTCCTACTCTAGTTGTTGATGACTCCTTGGTGGCGCTAGAGAACTTGGTGCTTAATGTGGAGTCTTGTTGGGAACCCCAAGAGCAAGGTGTGAAGAGTACAGCAGCAAGTCTTCCCTCAGTTCAGACCGAGGTTATCGAACCAGTAGAAGGAAGGAAACGTCACACAGGTGTTGCAAGCAACACGGAGACCTGCACAACACAAACTCAAGACTTTTCCCCAACGAATCAGTGAGGTTGTCAAGCTCACTGGTTTGCTGTAACAAAGGATTAAACGTATGGTGTGGAAGGTAATAGTGGTTTGCAGAAAGTAAACAGTAACAGTGGAAGATGTATCAATGGTAAAGATTGGACCGGGGTCCATAGTGCACTAGAGGTTCTCTCCTTAGATAAACAACATGGCATGAAGGGTAAACAAATTATATCATGGGAATGGCCACGGCAGATGCTGCAATTGGCAGCGAATGGTAGAACAAAGGGCAAGGGCAGCCAGCCATCTGCGGTGTGAGATGAGGGCGGAGACACAAGGATTTACCCAGGTTCGGCCCCCGGAGGATAAAGACCTACTCCTTCTAGATTGTATTATGGAGAGAGTACAAGGGCGAGCTCAGCGAGTAGGCGGCGAGTCGCTAGGGTGTATGATGGAACGTGTCCTCTATGCATATCCTAGGGAGGTTTATATAGGCTCACCTCGCTAGGGTTTACAGATCTACAACCGAATTAGTTAGGGATTCGAAGGGTTCTTGACCAAATCTAACTAGGCTTAGCTACACTTCTGGGCCTCCGGCTTCCAGTCGCCTAGGTTCCTTGCCAAGTCTTGATCCATTCGCCGTCCTGCAGGCCCACTCGCTGGGAGCTTGGGCCAGTAGGAAACGTTCTGCTAGATATACCCTGGTCGGCATATCCCCATCAGTAGTCCCCGAGAGCGTCGTTGATTCGTCGCAGGTGTTTGTTGGCAGTCGGAGTATGCGGGTCCAATTCGGACGCCCAGTCAAATCGGCGGTGGACTCCTGAATAAAGGAAAGAACTAGTCATTTTAGTCACAATAACGGGGACTAGTCAGATCTCATCTTGGCGAATAGGTCGGCAAGTAGTTAAGTCACTGTTATAGTGATCAGGTTGGCGAATCGTCAACTCGGTGAAGACAGCGAGTCGGGTGTATGAAGTTGGACCTTTAGTGCAGGTCAAAGTAGCCGTTGGGTAATCCAATGGTAATATCAGTGTAATTACCGCACGGTAACGGCTCCCCGAAGATGGCGGGTAGCAACCGCTATTTAAGGAGAGTGACGGGTGAAGGAAGAACATTCCCACACTTCCTCCGATCTCGCGCATTCCCAATCGTCCATTCCGTGCAGCGACCAAAGCGACCCAGGGCAGCTCATAGCCCTAGATCCCCCAATCGATGGCCCCTCCGGCGGAACGGGGCAGATACAAGTGCATGAAGGTGCTGTTGAAGTCGTTCGAGGAGGTAGGGATCCTCCGCGCCGGGAGATGGTGCATCCCCGTGGCCGGAGAGGTGACCCCAAATCCGCGCGAGGGGGGGGGGGGAATTCATCTACTTCACCAGCCATCTGGAGCGAGGGCTCGGATTCCCCACTTCCCTCTTCTTCCGTCGCTTCTGCGCCTACTATGACATCCAACCGTCAGACCTAGGGCCGCATAGCATCGAGCAGCTCGCCATCTTCGTGGCGTTCTGCCAGTGCTACCTGGGTTGCCGACCATATTTCCTTCTATGGCAAGAACAGTTCCACGGGAGGATCGGCCGCGAAGAGGCAGGCGGCCCGATGCTGGCCGCGGGTGGACTGACCTTTTAGCTGAAGTCGAAGGCGTCCATTTTTTATCCGATGATGTCTGCTAAAGCAGCGAATGCGTTGAAGAAGATCTGGTTTTACGTGACCGAGTGGCCGCCAGGCGACGAGGTGGCACTTCCGATGTACTACGCCGACCGCCCCGAGCCGCGTCGGCTCCAAGTCACCAAACTTTCGCTGGACCAGCGGATGGTCGTCGATGAGATGCTGCAGACCATCCGCAACCTGAAGAAGAAGGGCCTCCAAACCATCAATCTTTACAATTGCTGGCTCGGGCGATGGCTCGTGCCTCTAGCAGTCGCGCCCACTCTATGTACGAGTACACGGGCAAGGACGACCCGACGAAGTCCTACCATGCCGAGTGGAGACTCAACGATTACACCCTGCCCCTGAAGAAGATCACTTTGGCGGAGTATCTTGACGCAAAGGACGGGGTCGCTCCTTACACCGCAAAGTGCGAGGCCCCAACGGTAAATACTTTCTTTCCTTTACATTCGCAGTCGCAGATTTGTATTCGCGGTCATGCTGATTTGTCTTGTTGTTGCAGTTGTTCCGGGTGGTGGAAGGATGGCTTCCACCCGCAGACGACGAAAATTTGAACTCGTCCGGCGAGGATGAAAGCGAGTCTTCGCCCGACAAGGGCGATGTCAGGAGTGGCGGGGGCGGTGATGACGATGATGATGACGATGGTGGCGATGAGGCTATGGAAGTCGCCGCACCCACCATTCGCAAAACTCGCGGGCAGCACCAGCGCGAGATCGAAGCCAGCAAGGACGAACTCCCGGAACACACCTCGTAGCGCAAAGCTACGCCGTCAAAGAAGAAACCACCACCACCAAAGAAGAAGAATAAGCCGGCTAAGCCGGTGTCACCGCCTCGGTTTGTGAGTAGCTCCAACGCTACCAGCGCAGCCGAGGAAGCTAAAGCCGATGCACCGCGCATGCGACCACAGCGACCGATGCGGCCATTGCGGAAGACGAGATGTCGTTGGAATTGCTGCCGCCACCCTTCCTCCCAGTCACCGGGCTCGTGGATGCTCCAGCCGCAGGGACCTCGCCGCCGAGGGGAGTTCCCACAGCGATCGCCACTGAAGCTCCTGTCGCGGCCTCGTCCTCGAAGAAGCCGTCGGTGCCTTAGGCGTAGAGTGTGTTCGAGACAGGCCTCAGTCGGAAACTGGGGCCAGAGTTGGAGAAGCCGGCCAGCATTCGTACTGGCCGATGTTTTATCCCAATCGCCAAGTGAGTGTTTCTCAATCTTTTTATTTGTCTGCTTGATTTATGTCCGACTGGCGAGTTTACTGACGGAGTTGTTCCACGGGACTGGAGTGAAGAAGATAGGTCACCTTTCTGTGGCCAAGGTTCCATCGGGTGTACTAGTCGACCCTTCGAAGAAGAGGAAGGGCGACGAGGTCGAGGTGCCTGCTGAAGGCGCAAACAAAGCAAAGGGCGACGAGGTCGTCATAATTTTGGACGAGCTGGTGGTCGCCCCGAGCGAGGCTCCAATTGCAGTGGACGCAACCCCGAGGGCTATGGTGGACACGGAGTCACAGCGGGCAGAGCCCGTGGCCTCGGTTGGGGCGACAGGCCCACCTTCGAGTGGTGCGGGAGCCGCGGTGGCGACGTTCCCTCGCTTTGTAGCGAGGGCCTCCACGGCGAGTGCATCGGTGCCATCGAGCCAATTGCCCGAGGTCGCCGGCACAGAGGTCGAGAAGAGTCGCGGGTGTACTCCATTCGTGCTCCCATTGGTGGATGCAATGGAGCTTCACGGCATGCTAGGCGCCGCCATCCAGGTATGTCCAGGCCCCGAGGATCGGGCCACTGAATTTTAGTGGTCGGTTTCTTATTGTTTTCGAGTACAGTCCCCGAGTCGCTGGTCACTGAATTTCAGCGGCTAGGCACTTTGGATTTTCGCTGCCCAGTCCCCGAGTGGCTAGTCGCTGAATTTCAGTGGCTAGGCACTTAGGAAAATTTTCTCTATCTAGTTCCTGAGTGGCTAGTTGCTGGATTTCAGCGGCTAGGCACTTATTATTTTTGTTGTTGACACTTCCATGGTTGCGCAGGGCCTGCAGCTCGAGTCAGCGGAGCGGCTTGCCGCCAGGGAGCGTGTGGAGAGGGAGCTCCTCATTGTTCGGGACACGAAGGAGCAGCTTCGAGCGGCTGCAGGTGAATGTTCGTCGTGCTTGATGTTGGTCATAAACTTGTACTTCTCGTAATCATGGTGTTGTTGATGTAGAGGATAGCGCAGCCGCGGTGGAAAAGGCTCGTCAGGGCCTCGTTCCGGCGACTGAATTGACGGCTGCATAGTCATCCTTGAGCGCCGCGGAGAAGAGAATCGCCGACCTGGAGCGTGAGCTCAAGGAGGCAAAGGCGGAGGCGAGCTCGGCGGATGGGCGGGCCAAGGCAGCCGTTGCTTATGCTGCTGAGGAGCGGAAGATATCAGACACGCTCGTCACCGGTCTATAGGATGACCTCTCCGGTCTTCAGAATTTCATCACAGAGCGCTATCGCCCGTTGATTGGTGAGTTTTTCTTTGGCAAGTCCCTGAGCGCGTGGGTCGCATTATTTTGCTAGAGCCTCCCTTATTATTTGCTTGTGTGTTGCAGACCTGATTACTAATAATGCCGAAGAAGCGCAGTCGTACGACGCGCGGCAATGCGTTACCATGCTGGTTGATTCTGCTACGCTGTCGGCGACCTGCATCCGGGCGTGTCTGCAGGAGATCTCGCCCACGGAGGTGATTCCCAGCGATCTCGTCGAGGTTTGGCGCTATCTAGAGAAGGCCCCGGCGGTTGTGGAATGCATGACGCGGCCGGCCTTCCGTCGTGGTGCGGCCACTGCGTTGAGCCTTGGGCTCGTGCACTTTCCTGACGACTTCGACCTTGACGACGTCACGAGTGAGTACCCTTCATCAACAGGGGAAGTCGGAATCCCCAAAGTGCTGAAGTTGACGGAGCATGCTGCGGTGTATGCCGACCGGGTGTGGGCGATGGGCGACCTCATTCCTTACCAGGAAACGGTCGTCGCCCCGAACAACCCCAAGACGGGGCACCGCGACTTCAAGATGGAGCAGCCGTTCCGTGCGGCCATGGCAGGTGAGCTCACGACGTACCCATCGAATCCGTGGATTCCTTTTATCCTCTGTCGCAAGGGTGGTGGCGCCTCATCGTCGAAACCTGCCGAGTAGAATAGTTTGTCGATCAGCGTTAGTTAGGATGAGTATGTAACTACCCTTATAAGCGGACAAACTTTGCTTCTTTGAAGGAATGCAAGGATACTTTTTTCATTGTTTTTCGATTTGGTTGTTGGTTGTGCAAGTCCCCGAGCGCATCCGACCTTTTATGGGGTTGACCTTGTTTTTATGTGTTGTATTAGGCGCGTCACCTTACCTGATGCGTGGGACAGGTCGTGTGGCAAGTCGAGGATGCGCTCTCATACTTGGCGTTTTCCCCTGGATGCTCCTGTTTGGACTGGCGTCAGTCCCCGAGCGTGGTACTTTGCCGTTCGAGTCGCTGCGCCGACGATGTGGAGGACTGGGTCGCTGTGGGAAGCGAATGCAGTTGTCTTGGCTCGGAAAGCCAGTCGAGCGAGGCGACTCCGATGGGGCTCCGGGTTGGCTTTTTTCGTGGACGGTACGAGGCCTAAAGTTTCCAGTGCCGTCGTATCCCACTACTTGGCCATGCCGGTCGCGTCACCAAGGGTTGACTTCTGCGAGTAGCATAGGGCTGTTATTACGAGTGCGAGTGGCACAAGATACGGAGATTGGACACACGTTGTGCGAATCGATCTTCTTTAATTCATACCGGGTAGGAGGTACATGTCTGGAGTTCTAGGAGTAGAACTTCCGTAGGAGGTTTACATTCCACGACCGCTTGACATTGAGTTTTTCATCGCCTCGGACGTGGACAAGGTAGTAGGCGTCATTGCCCAGGACTAGCCCGATGGCGAATGGTCCCTCCAAAGGGGGGAGAGTTTTTGCATGCCCTTCTTGTCCTGGATCAGACACAGTACCAGGTCTCCTTCCTGGAAGGTGCGGGTCCGTACGCTCCGACTGTGGTAGCGACGGACCCCTTGATGGTAGATGGCGGTGCGGGAGCGAGCTAGGTCGCGTGCTTCATCGAGCTGGTAGACTCTGTCTTGGCGTGCAAGATCGTTGTTGGCCTCCGCGTAGTTGACCACCCGAGGCGAGTCGTGCTCGAGGACGGTTGGCATGACGGCCTTGGCACCGTACACCATGAAGAAGGCGGTGAATCCTGTCGACCTGTTGACGGAGGTGCGGATGCCCCAGATGAGGGAGGGGAGCTCTTCGACCCAGCACACAGGAGTTCACTTGAGTGGAACTTGTAGTCACAGCTTTAGGCCGTGGAGGATGCTCTGGTTGGCGCGTTCCGCCTGACCGTTGGACTCCGGGTGGGTGACTAAGGCGAGGTCGAGTCGTATATTGTTCTCCTCGCAGAATTCATCCATGGCTCCTTTGGCGAAGTTGGTGCCGTTGTCCGTGATGATGCTTTTCAGGAACCCGTAGCGATGGATGAGGTCGCGTAGGAACTTTGTGGCGGTCTTCCCGTCGCACTTGCGGACTAGCTTGGCCTCCACCCATTTTGTGAATTTGTCGATCGCGACTAGGAGGTGGGTGAAACCAGAGGGGGCCTTCTTGAAGGGGCCTACCATGTCCATGCCACATACGGCGAATGGCCAGGTGATGGGGATGGTCTTGAGCGCCGAGCTCGGTACGTGAGTCTGACTGGCGTACTTCTGGCACCCGACGCAGCGTTGGACGGTGTCGACCGCGTCGGCGTGTGCGGTGAGCCAGTAGAAGCCATGTCGCATGACTTTGGCGACTAGGGAGCGGGCGCCACCGTGGTGGCCGCAGTCGCCAGTGTGGATGTCCTGGAGGACGGGTTAGACGCAGCGTTGGAACACGCTGGTCACGCTGCGCTTGTGGAGCTCGTCGTTGATGATGATGAAGGATTTGCAGCGGCTTTCTATCATCCGGGCCTCCGTCTCGCCAGCGGGTAGGGTGCCTCCCTCCAGGTAGGCGATGTTTGGCGCCGTCCAGTCGCTTGGCTCGGCGTTCATTGCGACCAGGGCTACGTCTGGTTGCAGCGGAATTCCGATGTCGATCTCCCTCGGGGGAGAAACGGAATGTTTGGTGACGGTGTCGAGGAAGACGCCGACAAGCAGTGTGAGTCGAGCCGAGACAATGCGGGAGAGTGCAACGGCCTCCTCGTTCTTCCGCCTGTCAATCCAATCAACGGAGTAGCCCGCGAAGTGGCCTCCTAGCTGGTCCTCTTCTTGGTGGTATGCCGCCATGGTGGGGGCGACTGCATCGCAGGTGCCGGCTACTTGCCCGGCGACGAGGTCGGAGTCGCCATAGAAGCACAGACGATTGATGTTCATCTCCTTGGCTGCTCGCATGCCGTCGAGTAGCGCCTCGTACTCGGCCATGTTGTTGGTGTAGGGGGTGAAGTCGAGGTATAGGACGTAGCGCAACTTGTCTCCCTTTGGAGATGTGAGTACGATCCTTGCCCCTGCATCATCTGCATTCTTGGAGCCGTCTAAGTGTAGGCTCCAGTAATGGAGGTACGGCAGATTCTCTGGCTGCTGGGCCTCGTCCCAGTCGGCGAGAAAATATACGAGAGCCTGCGAGTTGATCGCCTTGCATGTCTCGTACCTGATGTTGTGGACTCCGATCTCGACGGCCCACTTGGCGACTAGCCCGGTCGCCTCACGGTTGCGGATGATGTCCTACAATGGTGCTGGGCAGACAACCATTATTGGGTGCTCCTGGAAGTAGTGCGGCAGTTGCCGCTGGGCTCTGAAGACCACATATACCAATTTTTGGTACTACGGATAGCGCTTGCGCCACTCGGTGAGGACTTCGTTGATGTAGTATACAGGTCACTGCACCGGGCGCTCCATGCCTTCCTCTGGTCGTTCGACGACCATGACGTCGCTGACGACTCGCTCGGATGCCGCGACGTAGACGAGCATGGGCTCCTTGTCGACGGGGGCAGCGAGTAGCGGTGCCGCGAGTAGCACCTCATTGAGAGCATGGAGCGTGTCGTCTGCCTCCTTGTCCCACTGGAAAGTGGGGTTCTTGCGCATTAGGCGGTAGAGTGGCATCGCCTTCTCGCCTAGCCGGGGGATGAAGCGACTGAGAGACGTGACTTGCCCGGCCAACTTCTGGACGTCACCCAGGCACTCGGGTCTGCTGAGCCGGGCGATCGTGTTGATCTTGGCGGGGTTCGCCTCGATCCCGCGCTTGGAGACGACATACCCAAGAAGATGTCCAGTAGGTACACCGAAGGTGCACTTTCCTGGGTTTAGCTTTATCTTGTACCTCCGCAGGTTGTCGAAGGTTTCCGCCAGGTCGGCGAGTAGATCGCCCTGGCGAGTGGACTTTACCACCACGTCGTCGATGTAGACGTGGATGTTGCGGACGATTTGGCTCACAAGGCACTCCTACATGCACCTCTGGTAGGTCGCCCCGGCGTTCTTGAGGCCGAAGGTCATGGCGGTGTAGCAGAAGGCTCCGAATAGCGTGATGAACGCCGTCTTATCCTCGTCTTCGACTGCCATTTTGATCTGGTTGTACCCAGAGTCTCTGAGCCCGCGGTTGAGTCGATGATTTGGTCAATCTGCGGCGAGACGAACTGCTCCTTCGGGCAGGCGATGTTGAGGTTTGTGTAGTCGATACACATTCTCTAGGTTCTGTTTTTCTTCTTGACCAGGACTGGGTTTGCCAGCCACTTGGAGTATTTGATTGGCCGGATGAAGCCTGCAGTGAGTAGACGCTGCACCTCCTCGGCAATTGCTCGGCGGCGCTCTTCATTGAATGGCCACATCGACTACTTGATGGGTCGCGCTTTGGGGTCGGTGTTGAGTTTGTGCTCAGCGAGTTCCCTCGGGACACCAGACATGTCGGATGGCTTCCATGCGAAGATGTCGTGATTCTCACATAGGAACTCGATGAGCGCGTCTTCCTATGCTGGGCTCATGCCCGTCCCGATCGTCACTGCTTGGCTGGAGTCGCCTGGGACCAGCTCGACGGTGCGAGTGTGCGTCATTGCCTCGAAGGCGGTGGAGCCTCCACCCTCCGAGTTGGGCTTCTTGAGTATGGTGGGGTCGTCATTGTTGACCTTGCTCTCGTACTTGGCGAGCTCCTCTGCGTGGTTGGCTTCTGCCTCTATGACGGTGTCAGCGATCTCGGCGCCTTTGACCTTGCACTCTGCGGCAATGTCAGGGTCGCCGTGGACAGTGATGATGCCGCACGGCCCGGGGAGCTTCATCGCGCTGTACGCGTAGTGGGGTGATGCCATGAATTTGGCGAACGCCTGATGCCCCGAGACGCAGAGTTAGGGGTTGTTGAACGACACCAGCTCAAAGAAGATTCGCTCGGTGTGGAAGTTCGCTGGTGTGCCGAAGGTGACTGGCAGTGTCACCATGCCAATCGGGTATGCCTTCCGACCAGGGAAGATGTCGTGGAAGGTGGTGTAGGTCGTCTCGATCATCGACTGCGGGAGCCGCAGTCGCCTGAACATGTCCAGGTATAGAATGTTGATGGAGATGCCGCCATCCATCAGCGTCTTGGGGAGCCAGTAGTCTCCCACCTTGGGCTTGACCACCAGGGTGACTCGGCCCGGATATTCGATCCGTGGCGAGTGGTCCTCGCGGCTCCAGGTGATTTGTTGCTCGGACCAGTTGATGAACTAGGGAATGTCGACCTGGGACACTACGTTGACGGTGACAGCACGGGCGATGACCTTCTTCTCGCGCTTCGTTTTGAAGCCGGGGAAGATGTGAACCGAGTTGGCGTCGTTGCCGAATGTTCCGCCATTTGGCGGATGGTTCTCGGGGTCTTCCCTTGTGCACCGTGCCTTCTCGATCTCCCTCAGGGAGTGGCAGTCGGCGGTCGTGTGCGTGGCGGGTTTCCCCTCCCTGCTGTGGAACACACAAGGCTGGTTGAGGAGAGCTGCAGGGTCGAACCTCGGCTTCGCCTTGTAGTGGCCACCATCGCGACGTTGGCCTCCGTCGCGGCGAAAACTTTTGGGCTCGCGTGGAGCGTACCCGACATTGTCAACGAACTCTACACGCCCTTCACCGCGACGCTTGCCGGTGAGCAAGTGTTGTTGTACCGTAGCTCAGGTCGTCTCCCATTGTCTTGGCCGCTCATGCAGCGATTCCCTCCCGACTCGTCGCCGGTTTCTTGGTTCGGATCCTCCTCCGCGTACCGCTTGGCAATCTCGAGGAGGTCCGGTATGTTGTCGAGTGTTTTGTACACCCTCTTGAGTTTGGCGACCAAGGGCTCGTAGTGGCACGAGGTCTTGAAGCAGTGGATCGCGGTGTACGGGTGGATTCCGGCCACGTTGTACCACAGGTCTTGCCACCATGGGACCCAGTTGCGGGTCGACTCGCGAGGTCCCTGGACGCATCGCTCTAGGTCCTCGATGGTGGTGGTGCGGGTGTAGGAGCCCTTGAAGTTCCTGACGAAGGCGTCACGCATTTCCTCCCAGGAGTCGATGATGTCTGCGGGGAGGGTGTTGATCCATTGCCGACACGCTCCCTCCATCATCAGGGGGAGGTTGCGAGTGGCGAGCAGGTCGGTCTGGCCGGCGATTCCCATCGCCATGAGGTACGTTTCCAGCCACATGGACGGGTCGTACGAGGGGTCATACTTTTCGCCGGATATTTTTCGCCTCAGATCATCGGTCCGAAGCACTGGGGTATGACTCGGCTTAGTGATCCCCTTGGTTCGCTGTCGTGGAGGTTGGTGAGGGTATGCCTTAAATCGTCGGGCTGGCGTGCGCGCCAGCTCTGGTTGTTGATGATATGGGTGTGCGCCTAGCCTAGCTGCCCGTTGGCAGCGACGAAGTTGTTCGCCGGTCGCGGGTTGTTGGTGGAGAGTGCCGCGTGTGTGGGTTGGTGTTGCAGCTGCAGGGGCTCAGGTGATGGGCAGTTGAGGGTGTTTGCCGCCATTGGGCGGCCGCTCGAGGCCGCCCTGCTGCCTAACGAACGCGTGTACATGCGACCCTGCGAGTCGGCTCCCACGTTTTGTTGCTCGACGGCCTTGGAGAGTAGAGCCTTGGCGTACTGCATCTGCAGGGCGCCTCCCCCGGTCACGTTGATGTTGTCAACCGCGGCTCGGTTCGCGACGATTTTGTTCATCGGGGTGGAGAATAGCGGGAGGCCATTCGTGTCTCGCTCGCGCGAGGAGACCAGGATCCTTGCTTGATCCCGCGGGTGGGGGGGCGTGCGGCCAGGTGGTGGTGGGGGGCGCCGTTGGCTGTTGGGCCTGGTGATGGCCGGGAGCTCCCTCCTGGCGGCGCGTTTCGCTGATCACGCGCTCGTCTATACGGGTCGGGTCATTTTCATCGTCGAAGTTCAGGGCGCGGCCCTGGACGGTGGGGTTCAGGCGCGGCATGATGCGGAGTTGGTGGTAGCGCAAAAGCTCCTGCACTGTCACCTGCTCGAGGCGAAATTTCTTGCACTTGGATTGTTCCTTGCAGACCGCCTCCTTCAATCGCAGGCGGAGTTCCTCGAGCTCCGTCGCCATCGCGGTCGGCGAGATCAGCATGGAGAAGGGGTATGGCGGGGGCGTCCGCGCCATTCGCCATGTAGGCCGCGAAGTTGTGGCCAAATCCGACGTGGAGGTCGCCGGAGTTCTCCGACCTAGAGTCAAAGTCGAAGATCCCAAGAATGGAGGGATCCTCGAAGTCTCCCACGTTGGAGACCTGGGTGATGGAGCCCGCGGGTGACGCGGTGACGATGGATCCGGCGGCCAATACCGGGGTCGCTGAATCGGTGTCGTCATTGAGGGTCGCGTCGTCCGCGACCATGGTGGTTTCGGCCACGTTGCTGTTGGACGAGTCGTACTCGGAGGCGAGGCGGTGGATGGTGCGGACCTGACTCTCAGAGAGCCGTTCGCATGGTGGCGAGCCCCGGATGCGAGCTGAGTCCTCCGAAAATATGACGTCGATAAAGCCGAGGCTGATCGTGCTGACCGGCATGATCACCCTATGCGTGACGGGGCGCGCCGCCGGGACATAGCTGCTCGGCAAGATCTGGAGGATCTCGCCGATCATGATCATGCGGCTAGTGGCGATCGTCTCGTTGATGGGAAGATTGGATCTCGCCGCAGAACACCGGCCTGACCGGCCTGGCCCCACGAAGGGTGCCACTATCGTGGGAATGGCCACGGCAGATGCTGCAATCGGCAGCGAATGGTAGAACAAAGGGAAAGGGCGGCCAGCCATCTGCGGTGTGTGATGAGGGCGGAGACACAAGGATTTACCCAAGTTCGCCTCCCCGGAGGGTAAAGACCTACTCCTGCTAGATTGTATTATGGAGAGAGTACAAGGGCGAGCTCGACGAGTAGGCGGCTTATATAGGCTCACGTCGCTAGGGTTTACAGATCTACAACCGAATTAGTTAAGGATTTAGAGGGTTCTTGACCTAATCCGACTGGGCTTAGCTATGCTTCTGGGCCTCCGGCTACCAGTCTTCTAGGTTCCTTGCCAAGTCTCGATCCAGTCGTCGTCCTGCAGTCCCACTCGCTGGCAGCTTGGGCCAGTAGGAAACGTTCTGCTGGGTATACCCCGGTCGGCATATCCCCATCAAATTAAAGCGGGGCAATTGACAAGAACAGAGCAAGGCATGACAATGCAATTACTAGCCAGAAAGTTCCTATGAAGTTTATTGGGCAATACAACAATATACATCGACCGTAATCCAACTTCATCTCTGACTAGAAGTCCACGTTCAGGTTATCGTCCAAACCCCCTCCGGTAATAAGTTGCAAGCAACAGACAACTGCTTTAAGCAAAGTGTGTAAGGTAAACAGTCCACATGTTCCATGAACAAGAGACCGTTGTTTTCTCCCTAGTAGACACAACACATCTACAACTGAAGAGATTTTTGTCACTTCCCTTGGAAACTAGAGGCATGAACCCACTATCGAGCATAAATACTCCCTCTTGGAGTCACTAGCAACTACTTGGCCAAGATAACCACTAGCAACGGAGAGCATGCAAGATCACAAACAACATAGACATGATAGAATCATAAAGATAGAACCATAAATCAAACCAACATAATAATCTCAATGTCCATCGGATCCCTGCAAACAAAACATTCATGATTACAAATAGATTAGATCTTGATCATGAACGGAGCTCACAAGATCTATACATGAAAGCACAAAGGAGGAGATACAACCATCTAACTACTACATGGACCCATAGTCCAAGGTGGAACTACTCACAAATCATACCGGAGAGAAGGCCTCCGGGATGATCTCCCCTCCGGCAGGGTGCCAGGAAGAACTTTAGATCCCCTTGATCTAGGGACGATGGTGGCGGCGGCTACAGAAGGTTTCGTAGATTTCTGATCGGGTACTCAGGGTTTCTGCATCGGGGGCTTCTTATAGGCGAATGGGCGAGACTGGGAGGCGGCCAGGGCCGCCAAACCCTATCCAGGCACGGGCCCACCTTGCCCCTGCGCTTGGGGTGGGTCTAGACCCCTTGGCCAGCCTCTCCATCTCTCCTCTGGACTTCTTATTCCCCACGGAAAGTAATTGACTTGTAGGAGTTTGACTTGTAATATGCCAGGCTCATGTGTAGATGTTATGGGTACTTTAGATAAAACCAAACCCAGAGAGGAAATTAAGATACCAATACCTTTTAAACTTGTAGGAATGCATGAAGCCTTAGAAAAGAATTTTGTTTGGATTGTTCCTGAAAATCCATTTGATGAAAGTAGTGAACCTAAGATAGATGAGAAAGGATCCTCTAAAACTCATTTGGATGAGATACATTTCCTAGTTGAAGATATTTCGAGTATTAATCTTAATGCTTCTTCATTTGAAAATGCTTGATTCTTGCTTCTTGTGACTAACTTAAAGGCGTTAAAGAAAAGTACTTATTGGTAGATAACCCAAAAGTTTTCTTGAGTCTTGGAAGTTATTACTCTAGTAATGACTTATCCTTATCCTTTTTATTTCTTTTTCGTGCTAATAATGACCTCTAATGAGAGGTAAGTAAGATTTGGGGAGTTGCTGTCCCAAAATAGATTTTTGTGCTCCACTATAAAAATTCGTGTAAAATATCTTTAAGTCGAATTGAGCTGATATTTTCTAAATAAATGCCCCAGTATGTTAGCTAACTATCGTTAGTTCAATACATTTTTACTTGAGCAATATAAGGTCTTCGAAAAAATCGGTTTCGACCTGCTGGTCTATTTTGAAAGATTTCTACCATTATTTGTATTTGCTTCTTATTGTTTCCTTTTTGGTTCTTTTTGGGAAATTGAGCTTTTTGAGAGAATTGCTACAATAGCTTGTGTTTTTAGTGAAAGTTTTTCTGTTATAAAGCTAAGCCCAAGGGTCTATAATGTAACATCCCAATTTCAGCAACCCTGATTTAGTGTCCCACAAGGCAAAAATCAGGGGGAACAAAAACTTTTTCTTGTTAAGTGTTGCATCGTTTGCTTACTAGTTTGCTTGTGCTCATGGAACTTTTGTTTTGGAGTACTAGGTAATACACTTCTCATCTCAACGCTAGTTTACAAAAATCTATTTCACCAAAGAGATGTCTTGGTTCGTCTTTCATATTCTCAAATGTTCTGGCATTTCAAAACCAGAGCCAAGATGACTTTGACACAAAAAAATACTTTACTAGTTTCTATTAACGAACTATGGATACCTATATATAATCTTCTTATGTTTTCAAGACAGAACTTCAGCTACTCTTATCCCTAGGTTTTTCCAAAACCTTTATTAAAACCTTTTGATTCCAATCTTGGTAGGAATACCAAGATGACCCTTATCTCCCTTCAAAGCACACCCTACTAAAAATAACCACCCTTAACTCAAGCTAGCCTTGATGGTAACCCTAGTGGTAGTTGGATAAGTGATAATATGAATTGCCTTGATCTGTTGTTTGGTAAATTGCCTTGATCTGCTGACTGCCTTGTTTGCTTAGGAAATAGAGTGAGCTAATCTAGTAGCTAATCCCCTAGGACCTAATATTTGTTTGTGATCATCTATATCAAACTAAGCATCCAAATTTGGATCTATCCTAAGCCACTAATGTAACCATCTCATCTCCTGATCAGACAAATCCAAGGATAATCCCTCTTGATAGTTTCCAACCTAGTGAAGAACACATCCAAGTTTGGATCCCCTCTATTCAATATATACCTAAAAATTAACCACCTAATGGAAAGGATAAACCCTTGCCAACCTCTCAAATGTTTCCCTCTTGCATACTAGTCAAAAGCTCCAAATCTGCCAAAATGGCTGTCTGGATTACTTATCTAGATTCAATCTTTGGAGCTCTACCTTTTCGCAATCTATGTGCATTCTTGAGAATGTATTTGAACCATATTGTAGTACATCGTTAGTACTACCAAGGCCCACTCTTACCCTTGGCTAATGCATTCTAATTCCCACTCTTCCATCATGGTTTTGTAGTCAAGATAATAACCTTTTCTGCAAATCTTATCATCTTACCTACTTTGGCAGAAGCTCACATCTATATGCCAACTCCCCCTTGACCAACTCTTTGCTTGGTTATGATCTACTAATCATGTCCTATCAACCCCCACTTCACTTGTATCCATTGGATCCTTATGCTTCTTAAACCCACATGGTTTAGGACGCTACCTGATGTATCTGTTATGGCAGCCTTATTTTTTCAACAAAGTTTGCCATCTCTTCTAGATCACCTCAAATCCACCCAAGACCAACTCTTGATTCCATTATCATCCATATGATTTGGTCTATCTATTCATATATCCCTTGTACCAAAGTGAGATCTAAGCTCCCTAATCCAACCTTGCTTAAGTGGCATAAAAATAAACAAACCCTAGATTCTCCCAAATCTAGTTTCCATCCGTTTCACCACATTTCTTAAAAACTCAAGGTTGAACTTGAAGCATACATCAAGTTTACATCACCCACCTTGAATATAATCATTTTCCAAATAATTCCCATAATTATTAGGAGCCTAAAACCAATTAAATTCTTTTTCTGGCTAAATCCTCCAAACTTTGTCCTCAAAGGAAAGTTTGTTTTTCTCCAAATCACCTTGCCAACTCAAGTCACTTTTGATGCCCATATATCATATCCCATCTCTCCAACTCAAAATTAATATTTTTTAGATTCTTTATTATTTCTTTTTGCCCATTTTCTTAAATGGTAGAAACAAGAAATAATTCCTTAAAATTACTTTTCCACCTCAACAAATTCCAATAAAATTATCCAATGTGTAATATGGTATTTAGGACCATATAACATTCAAAAACCAAGCTTCTCCCATGGAAAAATATCAAATAAGCTTCCAAAAACTACTTCTGGACTATTTGAATAATTGAGTTTAAGTGCACCTTTTCCTGCCCTTGCCTAATGCAAGTTTTTCAACTTGATTCACAAACTTTGTTTGGGTCAATCTTGCCTATCAAGCATTTGTCCAAAACAAAACCCAATCAATCCCTGTCCAATTTTGCCAAGCAAGTTTGTACAGCACTACACCCCTCCCTCCTGGTCATGCATTGTAGCCCTAGCTACTGTAGCTCACCCTCCCTTGTCTTTAGTGCTTGGAAGAGAGAGGGAGAGGGCTTGTTATTACAAACTAGAAAAGTATCTCCACCCATCTCTCCCCTGCCCTCCCTGGTCGAGCTGCTGGACCCACACACCTCCCAGCACCACCCCAAGTGCCCAATCGCTGAGCCCTACCATCTCCCAGAGCTTTCTTAGACCATGTCCATCATACACGAATCCCTCCCTAAATAAATGGCCAGAGGCCCTTCCACCATGCTCCTGCCCCTCATTTCCTATCCTCTCCATTCCACTTACCTCCCATGAGAGCCCTCCCTCCTCTCCTTCTCTACCAAGCCAAAGAGAAGAAGAAAAAGAGCCTCCTAGGACATGGCAAGGAAACCGAGCCCCGAGCTCCTCTCTCTCCTCCATCCCCTCTCCATGTCACCTTGCACGAACCCCCTCGCTCTCCTAAATCTTCTCATGCCTTTTCTTGGTCCTGAAGCCACCCTAGGTGCTTCCCCGACGACGTTCGGAGTGTGTTCCGGCGGGCGGCCTCGCGCGAGCTTCCTCCTGGCATCAAACCACCCCGTGCTGGCCCTTCCCAGACTCGTCGGCGTGCACCACGTCGACTGGACCATCCCCCGCTCCCCTCCGCCCTCTGGTAAGGCTCCCCAGCCTCCGCACCTCCCTTATAGGGCTCCCTCGCGGCATAGCTCTGACCCGCGAGGAAGAAGGTCATGCACCGTCGATCCTCCCCAGATCGGACGGCCACGCCTCCCCCATACCGCTTTGGTTTTGGGCCGTTGAAGGTCGGGCCCCACTGCGCAGTGGGGTACTCCCCGCTGCTGGCTGCGCTCGCCGCGCTGTGGGCCGATTTCCCTATGGCGGCCCAGCTCGTTTTAGATCTAGCCCGCGAATACCCTCTCCACTTTTCTTTTTCTGTTTTTATAGATCCAGAAAATAGCCGGTTACTTTAAATCGAAATAAAAATGCAAAACCACTTAAAATATTCAGATCCTATTTTCCTTAGATCCCTGTATGTCTTTACAAACTGGTAGACTCGGTACTAGACCAAATTGTTGTTTGAATAAAGATGATAAATCATCTACTCAGATCTATCTAGTTCACTAATAAATTTCTCTAGAGAGATTTACTAATCCAAATGACCTGAAATAAATTTGTAGTGGAAGGTATAATCCATACGTTGCATGTACCACTGGTCCCATACCCATGTGCTTCCTAATTTTTAGATGGAAAAATATCAAAATCAAGCCTTTTCTGCCTTTAGAAAAATCCCTAGGTCAAACCAAGTAAGGTTCTAACCTAATTACATTTCCATTGGACACACATAACCATATCTTCCAAAATCCAGTAGCCCATAATTTTAGGAACCCCTGTTGAGTTTGAGTGATTTAAACTATTCTATTTATGGTTTATTCACTAATAAAATTACCACAGTAGCTATGTAACTCCAAAATTGTTGATTCCAATTTCTATAGAAAGGTATTCTCAGTACGTAACATGTGTCCTCGGAATCACCTAAAACGCTTTTGTAAATTAAATATTGTGGAAAAGACAAATCCCATCCAATACTGACTTTGGAATTTTCTCAAGGGGATTCTGGTAATTTTTTGAGGTGAATCAAACTCCTATTCATTCAGCCCATCAAATACTACCTAATCACCCAAGGAAATAATTTTTGGAGCTCCAGATTATGTCTAGTGAATTATTTCCTAAAACTAGAGTTTTATACACTATAAAAATCATCATAAATCATTGGAAATTGATAAAATAGTGAGACCACTTTTGTTGGATTCGTTTTATCAATACCTATCTGATGGTATCATTTTTATACAATAGTATCATACAGATCAAGCCGTTGGTCAAAAACCCCTCTCTTAGGTAGTTCCTAGACTATAAATCCATAGGGATCCTTTCCCTATGGCCTCCAACATTCTACTGTCTCATACCTTCTAATCATTCTCTATATGCTGTTTGGTTTGATGCTTGTATGCCTTGTATTGATTGGGGTGTTGTTTGTTTGCATGTATACTCGATAACAGCGATAGTTGCGATTGTGTGGCACCGAGAAGAAGGAAGAATCTGGTTATTCTTATTATTGTTATTATCGGTTTTCTGGTGTTCTAAAGAAGACAAGGGATATCTCGCTGGTCATAGGCAAGCCACCATTCCTAAAATTCTATATTAACCTACTCCTGTTTATCAATTGTTTTATATCTCGTTTATGAATCTCATCATTTAAATGCATAGTTTGTTTCAAATAAAAGGCATGAGTAACTTGGTTCCTCCAAGTTATTTATGAGTGTCCATTAGGACAGCTACCCTATTGACAACCATTTCTTACCCCCTTTAGATCGAGGCTAAGGTGCTTAGCATTTTCCCTCTTGGAGCCCACGGATTTTCAATGATAAAACTAGTTTGGGTTTTACCCTACTACAAAGTTTTCAAAATAAAACCCTTGGAAAGAGGCATCATTTCCAAGAGGAGGTTTTACTAAATAAGATATGAGGAGGATGAAGATAAAGTCAAACAAGAGAAAGAGAAGGGATGTTCTACGCCTTTACTGGAACAATTTATCCGTGCAACCACAATACCCCGGGCGCTGGGGCTTAACTCGTAGTTTGTGGTCTTTAGCTGGGGCTGCTTGTACTCGCTAAAGGGGAGAAGGTACCGGTGCAACAATTGGGTCTCTCGCGGACGGTATGACTTAAGGTAAGTTCGAAAGGAAGTGGATTCGAACTATGGTTTGGGGTAGGGGCTAGTACGGGAGGGAGGACTATGGCCGTCGTGCCACATACTCATACGGAGAGAACAACCCAAAAGGAAAAGCCGCCTTTGCTAGGGATTTACAAATGAAAAGTTAGGTTTTATTATCCGAACCCCCGTATACCGTGTGTAGAGGGCCGTGGTTGTATCCTGGCGGATGTATTAATTCTTGTGGGTAAAGTGCACAAATTCTAGAGAGTCTAATCTATTCGAATAGCCGTGTCCACAGTCAAGGACGGTTGGAAATGTGATTGCTAGGAGTACCCTTCGGATATGTTGATATAAATAAAAAGGATGTGACTTGGTCATGAGGAGATAACAACGAGTTCGGTTTTGACCAGTGATGGTCGAAGAGGTTTAAAATGGGTTTTACTATAAAAACGGTTTCCAAAGTTTTTAACAATGATATGGGGATATCCGGACTTTCTAAAAGGAGGCTTATTTTCCAAAACTCTTTTTCAACAAAGATATAGAGATACCATTGTTAGAATTTTTCAAAAACAACCATAGTGTAGAGCTATCTCGCCACAACCGAATATGCATTATCTTGTTACCGTGTCTAGGTGATTTGCGAGTACATTCAAAGTACTCACCGGCATTGTCCCTTACTATTTACTTGGATAGCTTGCATATGTTAAGAAGTGATGAAGGTGCTGACGTGTATGTGAGATAGGCCGTCTTCCCAGTCAGTTGCCTGTAGGTTAAGGCATGACATGGGCTCTGCGCTTGAAGACTTCCGCTACTTGTGTTGTAATTGCCATAATGGCCACTTCGTAAGTTCTATACTCGTTACTTTATGGATGTTGTGATGATACTGGTCGGTTATGCTCACGGCTCACTAATCATGGGAACGTGAATTGCATGCATAACGGGTATTCTCGGACCGTAAATCCGGGGTGCCACATAGAATCTTTTGAATACACTAATGTTGCTAATGAAGATTGTGTGAAGTTTTGTATGAAGGAAAATTTTCAGGTGTAGAGAAAGAATGATGTAATGAGATGAAGAATGGACAAAAGATCAAGCTTGGGGATGCCACCCCATGTCACCCCAAGAAATATTCAATAGGTACAAGCGTATAAGCTTGCGGATGCCCAAGGAATTCTCTTCTTCATCAATAAAAATCTCAGGTCTTTCTAGACAGTTCGTTTTTATTGTTTCTTGCACTGTTGTGTTGTTCTTGGAGCATCTTAGTTTTCGTTTGGTTTGTATAGTTTGCTTGAATAAAGTAGTTTGGACCCTTGTTATCGCTTTGTTATTTCAAATAAGTTGTTTGGTGTTGGAGAGGAGTAGGAAGTTCTTGGTTGAGTAGTACAAGAAGGAGCTTGCTTTGACTATGACTTAGACTTTATCATGTCATGCTAGATGTTGTTTTGACCTTATGCTTAGTGATTATTTCTGTAGCATGACTTGTTCCAAACAATTGGGATTGCTTAGTGTCCCTTGAAGGAATCATGCGTTGTTTTAGCATACAAAAGCATAGTATTGTGGTATTCTCCTTTGATGCTTTGTTTGGGTTGACTTGGCACATGATCACACCATGTTATGACTATGAACAAGTCACCATTTCCTTTATGATCATTTAGTCCTTAACTTGTAGTACCACTTTATGCTTTGATTAGTAATGTTTTGTTGCTCTGCATGAGTATCGCCATTATTGCTCTCTTAGTTGGTCTCTCCTAGTCTTTTGCTAGCCTCCACTTGTATGAGTAAGTTCTACACATGCATCCAACTCCTAAGAAACCAAGTTATTCCAAAGTGTCTACTATAAATTCCTATGCATGGTGTGTTACACCATTCCAAGTATATTCTTGTTTTCATCTGTCTTCCAATTCAAAAGTATTTTTTTATGTAAAAACTTAGTGATTAAAGCTCTCACGAACTTGATGGAACACTTTATTTTTTGCCCCTAATAAACTTGAACCATTGTGTCATCTATGTTATATATGCTTGCACTTATACGTTGGAATTAGCAGAACCGTGTTGTCACGGGGAATGCTTTCAACATTGCACTTGTACTTTATACACAGTTGATATCATGCTCTTTTGTCTATGGATGTCGTCGATGTGAAATGAAAGGGAGCTTGTAAGTCCATGGAGTTATATATGTGTGTTAGAGAAACGCCTGGGCCGCTAGCCTAAGCCATGCCTAATCATGGTGGAAACTTGTAGCATCCCCGTCATGACATCTATGAAGCATTCTTCTTATAAAAAAGAGATAGAAAAAATATATTGACAAAAATATAAAAATATAGAAAAAGAGGAAAGAGATAAAAAAGCACAATATTCCCATGGTAAATAAGAAGATTGCTGAGATGCTCATTGTCTGCTTTCCTTGTCATTTTGATTATGGGATAACTCCTGTATCATGTGCAAGGGGTACCCCGTTGGAGGTTATCTATGATACACATGTACTTACTATGACAAGAACTTGCAAGTAACTAAACTTGAGTATCATGAGGAGCAGTCCTCGTAATCAAGGGATGAGATTTTCAACTTATACTTTATCAAGCATATACTCCATAGTTTGTTCACTTTAACCTTAATCATTTCAAGATGCTTCTGATAGGGGCAATGAGAGGTGAAAGCTAACAAGTACCATACTTTTTGGAAGATCTTTTTGAAACTTGAAATCTCTACTTCCCTTTATGAAGGGCCTTCCTTCCACTATTATATTGAGTCTCCACCTCCTATTGTAAGACCCCAGCTTTTAAGGTAAAGGCCCATGTGATTGCAATGCTAGTCCCTGTATCGAATTTCTAGCATCCACAGTTTAAGATGAAGTACATAGATACAAAGGTCGTTATTACATCATAATATCTAGAGATACAAAGTCCTTACAACTCATTAGCCCAAGGCTAATACATAGACTTCACAATACTTGGCAAAAATAAATAAAGTCTTCATCTTCGTGTGCCATAGGAAAACATGTTGAGTGTAGACTCATAACCCTAGTCTCCATTAGAGTAACCTGCAACATCATAATTTACAGCCACAGAGGGTCAATACATTTGGAATTGTATTGGCAAGTGATACCATCGTAGTATAGTAACATCTAATAACTATATGAATTTGGCTAAGTGTAGTTCAGGATGGCTCAATATAATCTTTTTCTTATTAGTTGAAAACTGTAAGTTTTGTTTGACAAAAACATCCAAGGAACCACAAATAGACATTGGTGAACCTTTACTCTTGTTCAACCACAAGTTTTAACTTAGATAAATTGGGATGATGAGATCCTTGATCATTTCAATGTCTTTGAGGCTCAAAATGTCCGTTACTGGGGACACGACTAAGTACTTAGGTTTTACCCTCTCGAGAGGTGGTGCACTTTCCCCACAAGACTCGACATGCATCGATACGAGACTTTTCAGAAGAATTCCCTTAGACCACCATGGACGCGTTCCATCCTATCAACCCTACCACAAACTGTCCATCTGGCTAAGTTCTTGCATCCTAGTTGGGCCTTGTGTAACCACTCAACACAACCCAATCTTTCCATTCCACCCAGGTGATTCATTCACATAGTTGTTTTACTAATAAAAACATAGTCATAGATTTTGCATAATATCATAGCATGAATATTCCACCATTGTATTCTACTATCTAGGATAAGCATACTATCATAACCAGTTTCTTAACTTAGGGAAAAATTACTAAGACAATATCTATAGGATTTACCCAAGCATAACATATACTTAGAAAATAATCATGCAAATCCTAATCAAAATATTCCCTAGTGCATAGATAAAATAATAGGACAAAAATATGAAGCATCACTTGCCTTGGTAGTTGGGGGAATAGGAACAATCCTCACAATCACAATCACCAAAATCTACACATAAAATCATAACAACAAATTCACATTCAATATACAAACAAAAAATATATGCAAATGCATGCAAATGCTATAGAATGATTTTCCACACTAAACAAGTCAAGCTAAACATTAATGAACACAAAGTAACTTTCTAAAGTCTAAATAAACCAAAATTTACTCTAAAACAATTTTCTAAACAATTTATAAAGCCAAAATAAGCCTACAAATGATTCTGTATAAAATCCTAATTTTACAGAATTAAATGGCCAAACCAAGGCCATAGATGCAAATATTTTATTTTTATGAATCCATTGATATAAAATTTGTAATTTTTGGACAAACAAATCAAAAGTTATTGAATTTACAAGTTTGAATATGTAGTAGATCAAAATTCAGATTTTAAATCTAATCCAGTGACACGCGGCGCTTCCTGATTGGTGCGTACCGGTTCGCGCTGGATCATGTTTTTTGTGTCATTAGATCTAAAGTAAATCCTGCGGCTTAGATCAAAACTTACCCCTTCGCTCTAAATATAATCCTGACCGCTAGATCTAGATCCAAAGGGCCAGATCTAACTGACCATATGCGGGCGAAGCAAATGGTTCTGGCGGAGACGGCACTGACGGCGACGCTCCAGTGATGCTAGAGGGGTAGGGGTGGTGCCAATGCTTACCAGAGTCGCGTGGATGCGAGGAAGCTCAACGTGATCTTGGCTTGGACAGGGGCGCACGGACACGGCCGGAAAACCTCGTCGGAGTTTAAACTAGCGTCGGGTGCTCACTGCCGGAGACAAGGGCGACGACCTAGGTTGCAATAGGGCAAACAAAAGGCATTAGTAGCTTCACAAAGTCACGGTGAACCTATTCGTATGCAGCAGATATCAAGGGGCGCTCGGATTTTACCGTGATTGCTCGCCGGACTCGAGCGGCGCCTCGGGTGCTTGCAGTGCCATGGTGGCGCTTGGTGTTGGTTAGGTGAGGGGAATGGTCGCGAGGATGTGTGGTTTAAATAGCCAGAGCAGGGGCGGGGATCACGCACGCATTCATCGCCAATTAATCAAAATCAAATCACGGTAGTGAAGGGGGAAGAAACGGGTGGCGAGCTGGACGTGGGCGCGGGGTTTGGGGACGACGATGCTGATGTGGCAACGGGCCCAGTGGCAGTGAGAGGCGGGTGCACGCGCGGGTGAGAAAGAGAAAAGAGAGGGGGAAACCTGGGTGGGCTTAGTGGGCCGCGAGGGGGGTTGGGCTAGATAGGTTGCTGCTGTTTTTTTTCTCTTTTTCCTTTTTCCTTTGATCTCTTGATTTTCTAAAATGAATTTGAATGGCTAATTCAAATCTGTTTGAATTCAAATATTCACTAGACTTTTGTATTGTGGTCCCAGTGCCCAAAAGTGTGTCAAATACAAATAAACACTCAAAAACCCTTTTGGGTTTGAAAATAAAACAAAACCATGCCCCATATATATATAATAAAAGGGGTTTGAATATGGTTCTATTTTGGGTTTAGCTTTGAATTTTTTTGCAATATCAATATGCCATGATGATATGAATGCAATAGCATGGTTTTGAATTTGATGAAATTTGGGATGTTACACCTATCCTTAGGCACCAGTTAAGAGAGCATAGTTTCCATTCTTAGTTCTATGTGCATTGTCCGAAAACTTATTGATTGATGCATATTGTTGATATTACTTGTTCTGTGATATTTGTATCTAGTCACTCTTATGAACTTTGAAGGTGTCCCATGCATCTATTTGCTACTCCATGAGGGACAAGATGGATGCCACTATGCTATGTTTTCTGTATGTGAAACAAACAAACATTTTTCAATGCATGTTATTCATGATCTTTGTTTGTAACCTTCCATGTTGCATGCATAGTTACTTTGTCTTACTGTTAGAACTCCTTCTTTCATGATCATGTCTAGAGTTCTTTGATCCCAGCTTTTAATGCTTGCAAATGGTTTGATCTTGATTTTGATGGTGCATGTCACCTCAAAAATTATTCTTTTTATCACTTACCTACTCGAGGACGAGCATGAGTTAAGCTTGGGGATGCTTGATACGTCGGAAACGTATCTATAATTTTTGATGTTACATGCTTGTTTAGTATCTACTTTTCTTTGTCTACATTTTGAGGTGTTTTTATATTTTTTTCTGGACTAACCTATTAACAAGATGCCATAGTGTTAGTTGCTTGTTTTCTTCTGTTTTTTGTTCCAGATAGGCAGAAAATCAATATTCTCCCAAAGTCAATATTTTACTGTGGGGAACATGGAGCCAGAGTACGAGACGGAGCGGAGCCACCATGGGGACACACCTCCTGGCCGCGAGGCTAGGGCTAGCCCGCGCCTGGGGGGTGCGGCCGCCCTGGTTGCCCCCTGCCTCGCCTCTTCGCCTATAAAGACCCCGCGATACAAAAACCCTAAGTAACCGATCAATATTCCACGAAACCGTCTGTAGCCGCCACCATTATCCCTAGATCGGGGGGATCTGAAGCTCTTCCCGGCACCCTGCCGGAGGGGAGATCATCCTGGAGGCCTTCTTCTTCATCATGCCAGTCTCCGGTATGAAGTGTGAGTAGTTCCACCTTATACTACTGGTCCATGTACTAGCTATATGGTTGTATCTCTTCCTTTGTGATACCGTGTTTAGATCTTGTGAGCTCTGTTCATGATCAAGATCATCTATTTGTAATCATGCATGTTGTGTTTGCGGGGATCCGATGGATATTGAGATTACTATGTCATATTGATTAATGGTTTTTTCTTATTGATTCTATCATGTCTGTGTTGTTTGTGATCCTGCATGATCTCCGTTTCTAGTAGCTATCTTGGCCAAGTAGATCTAGTGATTCCAAGAGAGGGTATTTATGCTCGATAGTGGGTTCATGCCTCTATTTAATCTAAGGGAAGTGACAGAAATCTCTAAGGTTGTAGATGTGCTGTTGCCACTAGGGAGAAAACAACGGTCTCTTGTTCATGGAACAAGTGGATTGTTTACCTTACATACTTTGCTTAACGCAGTTATCTGTTGCTTGCAACTTAATATTGGAGGGGGTTCAGATGATAACCTGAAGGTGGATTACTAGTCATATATGCAGTTGGATGGCGGTCTATGTATCTTATTGTATTGCCCAATCCAATAGCATAGGATCATGACTGTCTAGTATTGCATTGTGACACCTTGCTCAGTCCTGTCAATTGCCCTCCTGTAATTTGTTTACCTAGCATGACATGTTTGTTTATCTTAAGGAGAACACCTGTAATGAACTATGGACCCCGGTCCAATGTTTACCATTGATACGTATTCCACTATTACTATTTACTTTCTGCAAACCAATATTACCTTCCACACCATATAGTTAACCATTTGTTTTCAGCGAACCAGTGAGATTGACAACCTCACTGTTCATTGGGGAAAAGTCTTGAGTTTGTGTTATGCAAGTTTCCAAGTTGTTAGCAACACCTTTGATAACCTTGGTTTCTTACTGAGGGAAAACTTGCTGCTGTGCTCATCATACCTTCCTCTTGGGGTCTCCCAACGAAGCTTCCACTGACCATCATTTGTAAACATTCGTACTTGTGTGATTTGTAAACTTGTTAGAGTCCCTAGTAAAGCCTCTTTGTAATACTAGCTTGTTTGTTGATAGATGATCATGGTTTCCTGATCATGAACATTAAGATGTTATTAACAACAAGTTCATATCATTAGGATAATGTTATGATGGACATAGTCCTATAGATAAGTGTAGCATAAAGGTCAAGTCATTTTAATAGTTCGTTTTCTATAAGCTTTCAGATACATAGTAACCTAAATCCTTCGACCATGAGATCATCCTAATCATCATAAACGGATGGATGCTTTGATGACATCAAACACCACTTCGTAATTGGGTGGTTATAAAGGTGGCATTGAGTGTTCGAAAAGTATGTGTTGAGGCACATGGATCAATAGTGGGATTTTACCATCCATATTACCGATAGATATACTCTGGTCCCTCTCGGCGGAATTTCATCGAATTAGCTTCCAAGAATGTGACTGGATCACAAGGGATCACATATCATAGGAACGAGCAAAGAGTACTTATCGGTAATGAGGTTGAACTAGGTATGTAGAGATACCGACGTTCAGACCTCGGATAAGTAAAGTATAGCGAGACAAAGGGAAATTGGTATCGTATGTAAATTGTTTATTTGATAGAGAAGTAGTCGTCGAAATATGTGGGAGCCATATGAATTTCCAGATTCCTCTATCTGTTATTGATCAGAGAAGAGTCTCGGTCATGTCTGCATAATTCACAAACCGTAGGGAGACACACTTAAGGATTCGATGTTGTTTAGTAGATATGGAATGTGAGTAAGAAGAACGAATGTTGTTCGGAGTCTCAGATGGGATCCGGGATATCACGAGGAGATCCGGAATGGTCCATAGAATAAGATTCATATAAGGAAAGTCCAATTCCGGAGTTCGGGAATGGTTCCGTTGTTTTCATCGGAATGATCTAGAAGGGTCTAAAAGGTTCACCGATCCGGAAGGGGAAGGGTAAATGAATGTGTTGTGAAAAAGTGGAATGGTTGCTTCATGTCCTAGGTCACTAGGCTGGGAAAATAAAAGAGAAAAATCAAACTCCAAAATTGAAAGTCAAAATGCAAGTTTGAAATGTCAAACTGGGACAATGTTTCCTGGTGGAGGTAGGAGAGGAAACCTCCTCTCCCTCCACCGTCGTCCAAGGAGGAGAGGGAGTTGGGGGAGGATTCGGCCTCCCCTCCCCTAGCCACCCCTCTATCTCATAAATATACGGGAGGGGGTTGCCCCTCTAAACCCTAGACCCCCAAGCCATCGATGAAACCCTCTACTCCACCCTACTCACTCCGACTTAGGCGAAGCCTTGCGGGATCTCCCCTCTAAACTCCGACACCACGCCCTCGTGCTGCCGGAATCGCGAGGAGAGAGCTACAACCTCCGCTGCCTGCTGGAACAAGGGAGAGGAATGTCTCCATCGAGTACCGAGCATGTGACCGAATGCGGGAGCGCTTCCGAAATGCGGCTCCAAAAGTATCGTCTATGCGATCTTGAGATCGGCAAGTGAATGACTACATCACCCACGAGTACTCTATCGACTCGTTGCTACAACCTAGTAGATAGATCTTGGCTTGTGTGTGTTCATGCGGTAGAAATTTTTTGTTTTTCATGCTACGAACCCCTACAGTACAAACCTGGGGAAGCAAGGATAACTCATTAAGCCATGTTCATGTCACAGGAGTAATCCATCAATAGCGGGATAATACAATCGATGTCGTTTATCTGTTAGCTATTGTTATGAAGGATGATGCGAGTTGTGGTTGCTGCCTATTCGTCCATATATGGAGCTCCTCCTACATACATACATGTCATGAGAATATTTGTTATAATAATTTTTATTACTTAGTCTAAATTGCTAGCAGTGTATCTACCACTCCTCGAGAACGCCTTTTTCCGTTTTGCAGTTTCAGGCTTTCTTACACACGCGATTACTATTTTCTGCATCAAGTTTTACTTCACTTTACTATATTGTTTCGCTCAACCAAAAACCCAAAAACAATTCTACTTTTCTTGCATCTTAGAATTATTCCTTAAATGCTTTGTTTAGTTTAGTTAAAAGCATTTTATTCATTCGCCTACTCCTCCAAGTGGGATCGTTATCTTGTCACATCCCAAAATTTTGCAAATTTTGAAATGTGAAAAATTAAACAAACAAAAGAAACAAATATTGAAATTTAGGGTGAAAAGAAAAAAATTTCTTTTAAATGGAAACATAAAAACCTTACTTGAACAAAACTTGAAAAAAAAGCAACAAACAAATTTTCAAACAGATCAAATGCATTCATGCATGGAATGTATCTTGATTTTTAAACACTTGGAAAAGTTAAACCAAAAACCAAAAACCCTAATAAAGGAAATCATCTTCAAGATCACTACAAGACTATGGCTTTGTTCCATATAAAAATTTGGCAAAAAACATTTCTAAATGACCAATATTGGTAAACAAAAAATATTACAAAACCTTGGGAATTGATATCACTCCATTTGGAGACATGGATAAAAACTTATGATTTTAATAGGATAAAAGAAAGTATTTCCAAGACTAATAGAGCTCCTAGCTAAAATCAATACCAAATTGTGGACAAAGTAATCCTAAAAGGATTTAAAAAGATAAATAATTATTAAAGAGAATTATACAAATTGGAATCACTAATTTTGGAGCTATAAATAAAAAGATATGAAATTTATAAGATAAATAAAGAATTAAATAAATAAGAATTATTGCAAAGACCTTGGCTTAAATCCATAAATAAAAGGAATAAAAGTTTGTTAAATAATATGAAAGAATAAAGGTTTATTTAAATAAAATTATACGGGCTTATGAACCATATTCAATTTTATTTAAATAAAAGCCAAAATGCCTCACTTAATTTAAATGAATATTAAATCATAAGAAAAATATTTGAATTATTCCAAAGTGGACTATTTAATCAACTCATATTTCGTATAAAACCTACTGAAAAGATTGGAGAAGATTTGAATTCAAATTGAAGTTTGAATAAAATGTTTTGAATAAAACCAGAAAATAGAAAAAGAAAAAGACAAAGGAAGAAAAAAATAGAAACTAACCCTGCCCAACTAGGCCCAGCAAGCAATCAGCCCAACAGCAGCCCTGCCGGGCCACCTCTCTCTCCACAGCAGATTTTCTTTTCTTACGCACTACTCCCCGCACCCACCCACTGTCAGGACGACCGCACCTCCACGTCACCATCGTGATCAACCTCGCGACCACGCCGCGATCCCCTCCTCGCTGTTTTTGGTCAAATTCATTCGTGTTAATTCGCTTAACTGCCATAGTAATCTCCCCCCTCGACCATGCCCTCTTAAGCACCCCTCCCTCCACTCCGTTTCCCCTCATTTCCCTGCACTAGTGAGCCCCATGCTGCCCTTAATCAAGCTCGCACCAAGGCTGCACCCGACGCGCACCGGCACCGATTCCAGCGAACCTCGACCTCCCCTTACCTCATGGTTCACACTAGCTTGCTCTCCAACCCCATATGCACCTGCCGACATTCCCCGTGTGCTCGCATGCGCCCTAGAGTCTTGGCTTCGTCATCACCTACAAACCACCGATGGTGAGCGCAACTCCATTGAGCCCTAACGTCCAAACCCGTGCGCCCCTTGCCCTCTCGTTCAAACAAACGTTCTCACCATTGTCTTGTGATTCTTCTGGTACTTGTTGTTCCCCTGCTCGTGCTCTGTAGGCCCGTCTTCGTCCCTGTCTGCAAGCTTCCGACGGTGCGCGCAACTCCGACGAGGAATCGCTGCCGCACCCTTGCTCCCCGCCCTCGTCTGCGACCACCTTGAGCACCCTCTCATCCCCGCGACCATGGTAAACCCTCGCACCCTTCCCCTAACCCCTAGCTCTCCGGTGCGCCGCCACCAGAGGCGCCTCCGTCGCGCATCGTCTAGAGCGTCGGCTAAGTCAGGCGCATTAGCCGAGTCTTCAGGACAGTTTGACTCGGTGGCCTCGCTGTCAGCACCGTCATCGTCGATAGTCTTGGCAAGCGGCTCACTAAGGCCGAGGAAGCTGGGACCATCGCACCAGGCATGCACCAGAGCATACTCTACCATGGCATAGGCTCGCTCTTGGTGCTTCTTGATGAGTTCAGGCTCGTGGATCCACTTGCCTTCGCCCCTCATATGCTGTAGAACGTCGAGGTTGATGTCCTCATACCATGAGAGCACAATGGCAATGGCCTTGTCCGCTGTAGCTCGACTGACCGAATCATGCCACTAGTCCAACCAGTCCTCAGTCAGAAGCAACTTGGCAGCCAAAGGCTCAATGAGCGTGGGCGCATCCTCATATGGCCAGAGCATCCTGAATGCATGGATTGCCGACTGAAGAAAGTCGACATCGCATGACTTCAGAGTGGTTGCACGCTCTGACAGCGCTACTAGGTGCTCATCGATGGTGATCTCGATGTCAGCTGAAGCTCCAGTTTCGGCTCGAACTTTCTTCATTGCCCTCAAGGTGAACATCTCAGCCTCATGGAAATTCTCTGCAAACATGAAAAAACATTAACTAAACAATAAAAAGAGGCAAAGAGCAAGAATAGAAGTATAGTGAAAATAGTAAGAACTCACTACCGAGAAATGAGTTGATCGTGCCAAGCTTGCTCTGCCAGGTCTTAGCCTTGGCCTGAAGAGCTTCCAGATCCTGGTGCACCGACTGAACCGCCAACTCAGACTCTTTGACCAGTTGATCACTCTTTGCAGCATTGGCGGCTTGCTGGTCAGCTTTCTTGGAAAGCTCTTCGTGTAGGCCCTTAAGCTCAGACTGGTGCTTCTGCTCCATATCCGCCATCTGCTTCTTCAGTCGAGTCACCTCCTCTCGCTCCTTTTGGAGCTCGATCCGGTGCTTATCTTCTTTTTCGGAGCATGTGACTCGTCAATAATAGCAAATTATCTCGTTTTAGATGAGATAGAAATAGAAAAGGAATAAACACCGATGTGGAGCGGTCAGAAGATTTCTAAGAGCTTACTTTCAGCATCACTGATCTCTGAGTGCAGTGCATCAATGGTAGTTTGGGAAGAAGCTGTGGAAAGACAACGTGAAAAATTCAAGGAGATGAAACAAGGAAGGCCTACCGAATAAAAGCAAGCCGAGTAAGAAAAAGTACCTTGGCCCTGAGCATTAGCTTTCAGATCTTGGTGAGCGAGCTCAAGCTTTTTGTACTCCCAGAGGAGAGCCTGATGCACCTTAGTACGCTTGTTATGCGTAAGATACACAAAAAAGATCTAGTTAGAAGTTGTACTATCAAACTTACAGCCGAATAAGTTCCTTACTCGGTATTAACCTCGGGGTCTAGGGATCGAAAATCCGACATGAAAATTTGGAATGAGAAAATAAAAGTTGGGTTCTAACTCAGAGCTTACAGCCGAATAAGTTCCTCACTCGGTAGTAACCATGCTCTAAGTGCGAGAGGAAAACCACCCTCTCGTTAGCCTCGGGCTTAGGAACAATCTCACCCAAAGGAAAGCGACAATCAACTTTGAGTGGGATGCGCCTGGTGGAGCACAGCCACTCGAGTTCCTCGACTGAAACCTCCGAGTCTTCCTAGTCGCCGCGCTTGGCCGGCGGCAACTTCATGCTCCTCCGCCTCCTCGCCGGCATCGCAAGCATCCATGATATCGCTTGGTTCGGACTCTTACGTTGTTGGAATAGTCCTGGAGACGCAAGGACCCGTAGTATAATTGAAAGGGGAAGAAGAGAATCGCTGGAGAGAAGTAGCAGAAGAGAGGAACCGCAAGGAGGCAGTTTAGGTTTGGGAGGCGCGAGGAATAAGAAGAGGGCAAGGGAGAAACTAAAAAGGCAAAGGCAGTTAAGTTCCGATCACCCCTACTTAAGAAGAATAAAAACCCTAGGCGTGGGATCCTCCTGCGCCGGGCGGCCACCATGTGGCCGTATATTCGGCCGAGTGAGCGCATCAGTGAGCCCCACGTGTAGGCGATACACGGAAAATCCACAGCCACGTCTCGTTGCGTAGGGCACGAGACGCAGAGCGATGGGACTGCCACAGTGACGGGGAGTTACTGCGCCGCTGTCACTGTGCATTCAGGATTTTTGACAAAATTTGAGGAAAACCATCATGATTACAAGCTGTCAGTGACTAAGGCAAGCCAAAAATGACTCGGCAGCATAGAAAGTGACTCGGCACGAGGCAAACGTAACCCAAAAAGTCAAAGATGAGACTCGAAAGGGGCAAGATAGTGTCGGCAAAGATCGAGATTATGCCAAACAGTGCGCCCTAAGAAGTAAATGCTGAGAGAAAGAAAAGTTCCAAGGACCTTAAAGGAACCTAGAGACACCTAACAACAAAAAACTACTAGGCCTTACCAGCTTCGGGGACTAATGTCGGGGGAATAACCCCCGGTAGGGTCATAAGGTGTAAAACATTGCCCATCTTGGCTTATGCCGAGTAAAGGATATGTTTGGCTAGGTAACAACAACCAGGTAAGAAGGTCATGTGCGGCCGACATAAGAATTATGTAGGCCCTTATAAGACAAGTATGTTTACCTTGCAGGAAGCAATGAGTCGAGTCTCACAAGGGAAGGCCGAGTCAGAAAGGACGCGTGACAACTTTCCGAGTAAGAATCAGGAGGGACCATGGTAAAGCATGGTCAAAAGAGAAGGGCAACGCCGGGTGACACAAAAGGAGCCGGATGACGCCCAAAGCAAGGGCTGACGTACAAAGTCACCGTATGACACCAAAGGAGCTAGAGGCTACGTACGAGAAGACCGTTAGTTGTGTGCCTTTGTGGACCGGGTCACGTTCTCAGGGCTATCCCATGACCCGGCCCGCACAGTAAGGACCAAGATCCAAGCAGTAACCCTAGAACCCAAAAGGATGTAACCTAGCTGGCCATCACCTATATAAGGAGGGGCATAGCTAGGGTTTAAGGAGGTTGGACCAAGTAGGAAACTAGTGCCCTGAGGCTATGCTCAAACAGCTCTACGAGCACTTGTAATCTTGTTGGATCAATAAAAATCCTAAGTGTGGAGAGTTCATCTTGTTCTTCGTGCTCGGCTAGACCATGCACTCCCTCCCCGGTTACCACAAGCGTCCATTCGGCCCCTGACTTAAGCCTACCCATGGCATCTGCCATGACACCACCACGACATTGTTGGTTAATTTTTTGAAATTTTCAAACCAAAATTGCTAGATAAAATGGTAGCATCATTAGGCACATGTGATAAACCCTCGTGCCAAATTTGAGTCCATTTGAATAAATGTAGATGAAAACATGGTACACAATTGGTCTTTCGAGTAGTCGGACATGATCGTTGACCTAACTACCCCACGTTTGGATAGATATAGCTATAATTTTGCTATGCCAAGCCATGACACACACAACTGTAGTAGATGAGGGGCCATGCCAACATTTCATGGGATCTAGACCTCTCTGGGTTGGCTAGAAACACCGTCATCAACTTGGTGGTTGTGTGAGTCAATACACCTAGCCAACATGATCCCACCCACTTGATAGATCTAGCTATAAGAGTGCTATGCCAAGCCATGACACACACTAGCTTGTGGCAAATGTGGGGCCATGCTAACATTGCATGGGGTCTAATACGTCGGAAACGTATCTATAATTTTTGATGCTCCATGCTTGTTTAGTATCTACTTTGCTTTACTTGTCTACACTTTGAGGTGCTTTATACATGTTTTCTGGTACTAACCTATTAACAAGTCGCAACAGCGCCAGATGCCTGTTTTCTGCTGTTTTTGGTTTCAGAAAAGTTAGTAAAGAAATATTCTCAGAATTGGATGGTACAAACGTCAAAGTCAATTACTTTCCGTGGGGAACAAGAAGTCCAGAGGAGAGACGAGAAAGCGAGCCAGGGCAGCCAGACCCCCCAGGCGTGGCCAGGGGTGGGCCCGCGCCTGGCTAGGGTTTGGTCCCCCTGGTCGCATCCTCGGCCTCCCCCTTCGCCTATAGGAATCCCCCGATGCACAAACCCTAAGAACCCAATCAAATCTGCACGAAACCGTCTGTAGCCTCCGCCACCATCGTCCCTAGATCGGCGGGGTCTGAAGTTCTTCCTGGCACCCTACCGGAGGGGAGATCATCCCAGAGTCCTTCTCTCCGGTATGATGCGTGAGTAGTTCCACCTTGGACTATGGGTCCATGTAGTAGCTAATGGTTGTATCTCCTCATTTGTGCTTTCATGTATAGATCTTGTGAGCTCCGTTCATGATCAAGATCTAATCTATTTGTAATCATGCATGTTGTGTTTGTGGGGATCCGATAGATATT
The DNA here is from genome assembly GCA_916181665.1 of Avena sativa. NCBI lineage: Eukaryota > Viridiplantae > Streptophyta > Magnoliopsida > Poales > Poaceae > Avena > Avena sativa. The sequence continues at coordinate 137,934,548 of OV702295.1, forward strand.
GAGATTATTATGTTGGTTTGATTAATGTTTTTGTCTTTATGATTCTATCATGTCTGTGTTGTTTGTGATCATGCATGCTCTCCGTTGTTAGTAGCTATCTTGTCCAAGTAGTTTCTAGTGACTCCAAGAGGGGGTATTTATGCTCGGTAGTGGGTTCATGCCTCTAGTTTCCAAGGGAAGTGACAGAAATCTCTTCCGTTGTAGATGTGATGTTGCTACTAGGGAGAAAACAATGGTCTCTTGTTCATGGAACATGTGGATTGTTTACCTCGCACACTTTGATTAAAGTAGTTGTCTGTTGCTTGCAACTTAATACTGGAGGGCATTCGGATGATAACCTGAAGGTGTTCTAGTCACAGATTCAGTTGGATAGCAGTCTATGTATCGTGTTGTATTCACCAATCGAATCTCATAGGATCTTTCTGACTAGTAATTGCATTGTTATGCCTTGCTCAGTTCCTGTCAATTGCCCTGCTGTAATTTGTTTACCCTTCATTCCATGTTTGGGGATCCCCAAGGCATCCCCTTCTTCATCAATAAAAAGCTCAGGTCTGTCTAGACACTTCGTTTTTATTGTTTCATGCACAGTTGTGTTGTTCTTGGAGCGTCTTAATTTTCGTTTGATTTGCTTAGGTTGTTTAGTGTACTTGAATAAATTAGTTTGGACCCTCGTTTTCGCTGTGTTGTGTTGCAAATAAGTTGCTTGGTGTTGGAAAGGAGTAGTAAGTTCTTGCTTGAAGTGCAAAAGGAGCTTGCATAGACTGTGACTTAGACTTTAGCATGACATTCTAGGTGTTGTTTTGACCTTATGCTTAGTTATTATAGTTGTAGCATGTCTTGTTCCAAACAATTGGGATTGCTTAGTGTGCCTTGCATAAATTATGCATTGTTTTAGCATGCAAAAGCATAGTATTGTGGTATTCTCCTTTGATGCTTTGCTTGGGTTAACTTGGCACAAGCTCAGACCATGTTATGACTATGACAAGTCACCATTAGACTCTATTATTATTTAGTCCTTGACTTGTAGTACCACTCTTTGCTTTGATTAGTATGCTTTGTTGCACTCCATGATTATGGATATTATTGCTCTCTTAGTTGGTTGATCCCAGTCTTTTGCTAGCCTCCACTTTTATGAGTAAGTTCTACTCATGCTTCCAACTCCCAAGAAACCAAGTTATTCCAAAGTGTCCACTATAAACTCCTATGCAGGGTGTGTTACACCATTCCAAGTATATTCTTTTTTCAGCTATCTTCCAATTAAAAACTATTTTGTTATGTGAAAACTTAGTGACTAAAGCCCTCACAAACTTGATGGCACACTTTATATTTTCCCCTAATAAACTTGAACCATTGTGACAACTTTGTTGTATATGCTTGCATTTATAAGTTGGAATTAGCAGAACTGTGCTGTCACAGGTAACATTTTCAACATTGCACTTGTACTTTGTACTCAGTTGATATCATGCTCTTTTGTCTATGGATGTCACCGGTGTGCAATAAAGAGGGAACTTGTAAGTCCATGGAGTTTGTATCCTGTGTTAGAGAAACGCCTGGGCTGCTATCCTAAGCCATGCCTAATCATGGTGGAAACTTACATCATCACCATAATGAGCTATCTATGAAGCATCCTCAATAAAAAGCTATGCATATGGTAAATAAAAAGATTGATGAGATGCTCATTTTCTACTTGCCTTGTCATTTGGTTATGGGAAAGCTCATGTACCATGTGCAAGGGGTACCCCATTGGCGGGTCTCAATGATATGCAAATACTTACAATGACAAGAACTTACCTGGACCCAAAGTTGAGTATGCATGAGGTGTGGCCATCGTATTCAAGGGACTTCATATTGCCAACTTATACTTTGTGAAACATATACTCCATCTTTGCCACTTTAACCCTAACCACTTCAAGATGCTTATGATAGGGGCAATGAGGGCTGAAAGCTAACAAGTACCATAATTTTTGGAAGCTCCTTTTGAAACTTGTAATCCCTGCTTCCTTTACAAAAAGGCATTTCTTCCACCATTATTGAGTCTCCACCTTCTACCTTTAGGCACCATTAAGAGAGCATAGTTGTCCTTATGTCGGCAGTGTTCCAAAGCTTATTAATTGATGCATATTGTGATATTACTTGTTCTTGTGCTATTTGTTTATAGTCACCCTTCTGAACTTTGAAGGTGTCCTATGCATCTATATTTCTACTCTATGAGGGACATGCTGATTGCCACTATGCTATGTTTTTTCTGTATGTGAAACAAACAAATGTTTTTCAATGCATGTTATTCATGATCTTTGTTTGTAGCTTGTCAAGTTGCATGCATAGTTATTATGTCCTATTGTTAGAACTCCATATTTCATGCACATGTTTAGAGTTCTTTGATCCCAGATTTCAATGCTTGCAAATGGTTGGATCTTTATTGTGAGGGTGCATGTCACCTCAAAATTTGTTCTTTTATCACTTACCTACTCGAGGACGAGCAGGAGTTAAGCTTGGGGATGGTGATACGTACGATATGTTTCTATAATTTTTGATGCTCCATGCTTGTTTAGTATCTACTTTGCTTTACTTGTATACACTTTGAGGTGCTTTTTACATGTTTTCTGGTACTAACCTGTTAACAAGTTGCAACAGTGCCAAATGTCTGTTTTCTGCTGTTCTTGGTTTCAGAAAAGTTAGTAAAGAAATATTATCGGAATTGGACGGGACAAACATCAATGTCAATTACTTTCCGTGGGGAACAAGAAGTCCAGAGGAGAGACGAGGAAACGAGCCAGGGCAGCCAGACCCTCCCCAGGCGTGGCCATGGGTGGGCCCGTGCCTGGCTAGGGTTTGCCCCCCCCTGGTCGCATCCTCGGCCTCCCCCTTGGCCTATAGTAAGCCCCTATGCACAAACCCTAAGCACCCGATCAAATCTCCAAAAAACCGTCTGTAGCCTCCGCCACCATCATCCCTAGATCGGGGGGGGGGGGTCTGAAGTTCTTCCTGGCACCCTACCGAAGGGGAAATCATCCCAGAGGCCTTCTCTCCGGTATGATGCGTGAGTAGTTCCACCTTGGACTATGGGTCCATGTAGTAGCTAGATGGTTGTATCTCCTCCTTTGTGCTTTCATGTATAGATCTTGTGAGCTCCGTTCATGGTCAAGATCTAATCTATTTGTAATCATGCATGTTGTGTTTGCGGGGATCCGATAGATATTGAGATTATTATGTTGGTTTGATTAATGTTTTTGTCTTTATGATTCTATCATGTCTGTGTTGTTTGTGATCTTACATGCTCTCCATTGTTAGTAGCTATCTTGTCCAAGTAGTTTCTAGTGACTCCAAGAGGGGGTATTTATGCTCGATAGTGGGATCATGCCTCTAGTTTCCAAGGGAAGTGACAGAAATATCTTCGGTTGTAGATGTGCTATTGCTACTAGGGAGAAAACAACGGTCTCTTGTTCATGGAACATGTGGACTATTTACCTTGCACACTTTGATTAAAGTAGTTGTCTGTTGCTTGCAACTTAATACTAGAGGGCATTCGGATGATAACCTGAAGGTGGACTTCTAGTCACAGATTCAGTTGGATAGCAGTCTATGTATCGTGTTGTATTCACCAATCGAATCTCATAGGATCTTTCTGACTAGTAATTGCATTGTTATGCCTTGCTCAGTTCCTGTCAATTGCCCTGCTGTAATTTGTTTACCCTTCATGCCATGTTTGTTATCTAAGGAGAGCACCTCTAATGAACTATGGACCCCGGTCCAATCTTTACCATTGATACATCTTCCACTCTTACTTGTTTACTTGCTGCAAACGATTACCTTCCATACCATACGTTTAATCCTTTGTTACAGCAAACCGGTGAGCTTGACAACCTCACTGATTCGTTGGGGCAAAGTCTTGAGTTTGTGTGGTGCAGGTCTCCGCGTTGCTTGCAACACCTGTGTGACGTTTCCTTCCTCCTTCTGGTTCGATAACCTCGGTCTCAACTGAGGGAAAACTTGCTACTTGCTGCTTCACACCTTGCTCTTGGGGTTCCCAACAGGCTCCACATCGACAGGCGTCATCAGGGTCTAGACCTCTCTGGGCTGGATAGAAACACCTTCACCAACTTGTTGTTGTATGTGTCATCACTTGGCCAACATGATCCTACCTACTCGATAGATCTAAGTATTACTAGGTGGGATCATGTTTGAGCAAGAGTTGGCTCATACTACTACAAGTTGGCCAGTTATTTCTAGACAACTAAGATTGGTTAATTTTAGATCCCATGCAATGTTCTTGTGGGTCCATAAGTGCCACAAGCATCATGTCTAGGTCAAATTTAGGCCAAAAATCTAGGTGTCTAGTAAGGATGCCTAGGGGTTAGACCTTTGTGATGTGAGAGTTTCTCCATGCTGAAACATGGCATCCTCTACCTAGAAGTAAATTTTAAATGTGTCCATGGTTTCACACAACTTTGATTCTTTTTGAATTTTTGGTGGCCCCATCAAATTTAAGCCAAAACTCTAGGTGCCTGGTAAGGATGTGAAACTAGGTCCATGTTGTAACATGGCATCCTCTACCTATAAGTGAATTTTTATGATGTGAAACTAGGTCAATGTTGTAACATGGCATACAACCACAAGTTGGTTAAAGTGTTTCTAGCCAGCTAAGAGAGGTCTAGATCTCGTGCAATGTTGGCATGGGTCCACATGTGCACAAGTGTGTGTCATGTCTTGGCATAGCACTCTTATGCTTAGATGTATCAACTGGATGGGATCATGTTAGAGCTTGGTGGGACAAGATGCAATCAATAACATTTCTGTTAGAGCTTGGTGGAATCTTGCATAGAACACTTCATTTTGTATCCATTTTAGCTTCATGGAAGATTTATGGTTCTCCTATAGATGTTAATAGTGCCAACCAAATTGTGCCCTCAGTACGAATTTTTGGGTCCTTTGTACTTCCTCTGTTTCACAATATAAACCTTTTTAGCAAGCTGTTTTAGTTTGCTAAAAAGCCTTACATTTTGAAATGGAGGTAGTACCTTTTTTGTAGTCGAGTGCGGGGTTGAGCAACAGTAGATACGTCAGCACCAGGTGTTGCAGAAGATCCTAGCGCTGAAGATTGTACAGGTGCAGAATATTCCTGGGCACCAGCGCTCGATGACGTGCCGATTAGATATCCTGGCGAGGCGTCACTCCCAAAGCCGTCAGAAGAACCACGGGGAAGAGCTAGGCGGGAGATCCGCACGTCCACGCGTTGGTGGGGACCACGGGGAAGACATGTCGGGCTCCCCATAGCCGCCATAGTTACGCACAGAACGTGACACAAGGGAGGGCCCAGACCTTGGGGACGTGGCGTGAGGGGACTGGCGCGGAGCAATGCGCCCAGATGACGGCGCGTCAGAGTGTCGGGGGAGGATCCGAGGCAGATTTTTACCACTTATCATGCTCAGAGTCCGTGTTTTCTTGGCCTATAGCGGTGTTTTCTTCGGCCTCATTATCTGATGTGTTGTCATCAGTATTTTCGGCGGAATTTTTTGCGTGACTAGTTCAGTAGAGCTTGTGGGCACGGTGTCAGTTGTTTCCTGCATAGGATCAACGACAGGAACAATCGGCACTTATATATTGGTCATTAGTATGCACACCCCTAGTTTTTTCTACCTAGGAGGGATTGTCTGAAGGAAGCAAAAGAATTTCAACATGGATACGACGACCCGCAATTTTGATGAAGTGTAGCAAAGGGAAAAACATTTTCATCAAAAACTACATCCCTTGACACGTAGACACGGCCAGTAGTACTATCAAGGCATTTTACTCCTTTGTGACGAGACTATACCAAAGAAATACACACCATTTTGAGCGATAGGAGAAACGCTGGTGAAGATGTTTCTAGCCAGCATAGAGAGGTCTAGATCCCATGCAATGTTGGCATGGGCCCACATCTGCCACGAGTGTGTGTCATGGCTTACTCAGATGTATCAACTGGGTTTGATCATTTTGGCCAGGTGATGAGTCACACAACCACAAGTTGATGAATTAGATTCTAGCCAACCTAAAGAGGTCTAGATCACATGCAATGTTGGCATCGGCCCACATATGCCATAAAGTGTCTCAACATGTCTTGTCATATCAGTCTTATGGTTAGATCGATTAGTTGATATAGCAGGTCATGATGACATGTCAATTTTTTCTCACAAAACCTTGATCTTACTAGTGGCAAAACTACGGTTATTGGATAGTCATATTAGGCACAACTAATTACTAGTTTTTGAAAAAAAAAAACTAGAGGCATCTTTACATGGAGTCTTGTTATGTATCCTACGACCTAGGAAAAATAAGAAACACGTGTGGGTAATGTAGTTTTTCCCAAAACCACTTCTCAACATAAGCTTGTAGCTATGAAAATGCATGGCTATCGACTCAATCCCCTTCCCAAAACCCTATTGTGTCTGAATGAGGTCATATTTGGCACCCCAAGACTGATGGGTTTGTTTCTACAAAACAAGCATTTTCCATTTTTTAAGTGGCAAAATGTCAATTCCCTCTTTCTACTTAATTCTAGAATCTTTCTATACATGCATGGATGGACCAACAGTGGCGTGTAGGTTTCCACTATTTCTTGATTTTTTTTTATTTCTAGTGCTTCATTCAAACTAAGGCAAAACCCACGACAGTTGAGACTCTGAATCAGTAATCACAACTTGAGTTCTATGAGTAAAGATGAAAGATAGTACTTACAGATAATTATGAAAGCCGCCACATAGAATTCTGAAAGCTACCACACTGAATTCTAAAAGTACTAAAAATAAATACATTGAAATTTTTTACTTCGAAAAGACCTGAACACGCTAGCGATCGAGAAAATAACCTAGGCTATTCGGCCCTATATATTTCATCGACGTCCGCTCCGGTGTGCCGCAGGAAAAATTCATTGAACTCCCCTCGTCTGCAATGTGCTGCCAGTATTTGGTCGAGACGGTAAGGCCTCGGTGAGCATTCCAGATCATGTCGACCGAAGCCATGTACATGTGTTGGTACCCCATCCCAGGACTTAAGATCGTGATTGTACGCTCTGATATAAGAAAAATCCGCATAGTAGATGCAACCACCTTGGACTGTACTAGGGTGCACTCCAGTGTCAACAGAGATCGACCAGTTAAAATGAACGGTGAAGGCACGACTGCCAATGTCACCTACAGCCTCAAGACAGCGTTTCTCCGTGTCCACCCGGTAAAGCACCGGTTGACCTTCGGCGAAAACCCCGCCCACAACAAGAAGCATATCACCTTCTGACTCCACAAGGTAGAACTTGTAGACTCCGTGTATCTCTTCAAAGACTGGACCTGGAATTATTTTGGCCATATTTATGGTGCTCGCACGCTACTCCACCTAGATGTTGTTCGACACGATGTCTCCACCATCCTATACTGCATACACTTCACCACGGAACGGGGTCATGCATTCCACATGCACATCATCGGACGACGGATAAATTCCTTCTCCAAATACTCCATTGAAATCCACTATCGTAGTGGCCTCATCGGCCCAAGAAATAGAATACTCATAATTTGCGGAAACAAACACCATCATGGGGGACTTCGTGATGGCTATAGATGCCATAATATCTGATGGTATTTGTGCCTGAAACTCAGTGTTGGACTTACGGGTGAGTGGGTTCAGAAGGAGAATCTTGTGCGGCTCTTCCCTCTGAGCAATAATGATGACGCCACGATAAACACCGATGAAGTAGAACCTTTTGATGAAGAGAACAATTAGCCCTAAGATATATGTATAATGGAAAATACTCCCTTTATTCACTAATATAAGACAAAGCTTCTAGATATTTCAAATTGTACTAGATATATATATCCTAAAATGAGTGCACCTATACAATTAAACATGCATGTCTTGTGAACCTTCACGTTTAAGTATAACTTTGCTTAAGAATGTTCAAGAACATGCATGTTTAAGAACCTACACAATTAAACATGCATATTTAAGAATAACTTTGTATCGAAATAAAAAACGAATGTTAGATTGGATGAATTGTGAACCTGCATTGAACTTCCGTTAGATTCGTCATGAAGCAACGACCTGTGGCGAGGTTGAGTAACGTGAAGTCGCCGACGTTTGGAAGTGTGTGATATACCAGGATCCAGTTGTTGAGATGGAACTCTGGTTCTTTTAACGCGTGGCACCAGTCGCTGTAGACTCTCCGACAAGCAGCGTAGGCCTCGACGTACTCCTCGTTCTCTAGGAAGGATTCGCCGATCTTGGCAAGTGGTTCGTCGGCCTGGAGATTGGAGCAGTTCACCTTCATTCGGCTGCTCGCCATGCCTTCCTATCGAGGAATAAAGAAGACCAGGAGATGACGAGGAGAAGAACAAGGATAGGAGGAGTCAAAGAGGGAAGCACTGCGCCGGAACAAGGAGGCGAGGAGATGGCAGGAACTGCCACTAGGCAACTATGCGGTCGAGGAACTGGCACTTTTCTTTTCTTGTAATGTATATGGACGTCGGCTAACCGCGCTGACAGGTGGGGTCAGTTCATCACGGATAGCGCATTAATTAGAAAAAACTGATCCTACCTACTCCATCCATTTCAAAATATAAGATGTTTTAGGTTTGCGAAGCAAATGTACATAGACTTGTTTTAGTGTGTAGAGTCACTCCAATGCTATAGGATTCTTTGGGTTGGCTAGAGACTCCTTCATCAACTTGTCGTTGTGTGACTTAACACTTGGCCAACATGATCCTAACGAGTTGATATCTAAGTATAAGAGTTCTATGACACACACTTGTAGCATATGAGTCAACACTTGGCCAACATGGTCCTACCTACTTTATAGATCTAAGTATAAGACTACTATGCCTAGACATGATGAGACACTTTGCATCAAATGTGGACGCGCGTGCCAAAATTTCATGGGTTGGCCAGAAACTCCTTCATCAACTTGTTGTTGTATATGAGTCACCACTTGGCCACCATAATCCTACCTAGTTAATATATCTTAGTATAACACTATATGCCAAGAAATTATGATGAGACACTTTGTGGAAAATATAGGACCATGCATCATTGCATGGGCTATATACTTCATCAACTTGTGGCTGTGTATTAGTCAACACTTGGCCAACATGTTCCTACCTACTTGATAGATATAAGTATAAGACTGCCATGACAAGACATGATGAGACATTTTGTGACAAATGTGGGCCCATGCCAACATTGCATGGGCTATAGACCTCTCTCGGTTGGCTAGAAACACCATAATCAATTTGTGGTTTTGTGACTCGGCACTTGGCCAACATGATCCCACCCAGTTGATACATCTAAGTATAAGAGTGATATTGCCAAGCAATGACATAGACACTAGTGGCAGATGTGGGCCCATTCCAACATTGCATTGGATCTACTCATATCTTAACTGTCTAGAAACACCCTCAAGTTTCTTCAGAGTCGACATGTGTTAAATGTGTTATCCATGGAGGATTGAGGGTGCCCGGAGGCCGTGCAGATGATGCTGATGCGCAAGGGGTCCATTTTACCCTTGTTATGCATGTCTACTGTAGAATAATTAAGTAAAAATAGTTTGGATTAATGTATGAAAAGCAAGAACCAGCGTACAAAATGTTTGTATCTACTCCCTTTGTCTCAAATATGTCAAAAATTGAATGAATCTAGACACTATTTAGTATATAGATTCATCCAAATTGTCAAAAACCTACATCTATTTTGTGATGGAGGGAGTATTTTTTTACATGAACATGTGCATAAAGAGAAGCAAACGGATAAAACTTGGGCAAATTCATGATGCTTTTTATTCAGGGCTTGCAAAGCAAGAGGAAGCTAACTGATACACTTATTACAGTGTCTACTGCTTAATGATCATCAGATAGACCAACCCAAGAGCAACTACACAAAAATAAAATACAACATTCATCATGTTCGCCTGCTTCTTCAGATTGATAATCTGCCTTAACTGCTTGTTGAGTTTCTTCAGTTCTCCCTTAACTTCTACATCACCCATCGTAGCAATGATTCAGAGCCCAAGGTCTCGACCATATGAGGTTAATTGAGATCAATCGATGCGCCCCGTTCGATCAACTATGCCCTCCAGTTTAATCCTCTCAATGTACTCATCCATCCACTCAAAATGCCTACAATTCTTCAGATCCTGAAATCAGATGGGAAAGATGAACCCTGATTCAAATCCCAAATCCAGGGAAGAACCAAAATTGGCAAATGAAATCAACAAATTAACTTAAGAAGAACTCAGATCTAACCTTCCCCTCCTCTGGCTTGCTCTCGCATTTCACAAATTTGTGCCAACAGTTGAGATTTTCCTCGTTCTTAGTGACCAATCATTTCAGTGGCATGATGCGTGGGCAGTCAGGGCACCTCGTCATCTGCACTGCACCATACCGCGACCATGAGGGGCCGGAGGTTGTACTGGAGTTTGGCATCTATCGCTGGAGTTGCACGGAAGAAGAAGAAGAAAGGCACCCGAAGAAGAAAGAGAAAGAAAGGGATTGCAATGGCGGCTCGGATTCCTGTTCCCCCCTTTTCTAAAGGTAATGATGAGGGTGAATATGTGGTGGGTCCCGTACTGCATCAGGACGGGATGCCAGATGAGCGCGGCATACGCATCAAACACTGTACATGCTAACAAAGTTTGGTATGCACTTACACTAAAAAATATAAGATGTTTCAGGTTTCTGAAGAAAATGAATCTAGACTTATTTTTGTGTTTAGATTCACCCCAAAGTTGAGTGAACCTACATTCTAAAACAAGTCTAGATACATTTGCTTCACAAAGCTAAAAACTCTTATATTTTGAAACGGAGGGATTAATTCCCATTCATTTATATGTCTGCTTCGTTACTATTTTGGAGAGAATTGTATTTTAAGCATATGCACTAAAACTAGGCCTATGAATATTGCTCATCAAATCCATAAATTGGCAAACATAAATAACCCAAACTTTAGATTACAATCATAAATTAAGCAAAACGACAAAACCACAATCATGAAACATTCTTCTGACAAAACACAGCGCCATGCGCAAACTGTTTAGCAATCAAACAACCCAACTTTGCGTAAATTTTTTAATGTTATACAAATATTCGCCAGGGAATCGGTAGTAGGAATTTTAAATTCAACATGTCGTCGCTAAATGTATCGTCGCTAAATGTATAGGGAAAAACATACCAGAGCTTCAACATGTTTCTGGACACTTTTAAATTCAAACAGCGAGTCGAGCACTTAAAATATCTTCTTTGGTCTATTCAGGACGAAAGTGCACCAATGGCAATCGCTTATATTCAACGCAACTTATGCCTACCAAAAAGAGACAAGTGTTATCACATTACATTATCTGGTTTATACCCTACATTTTCTTGTACTAACAGTATTACCTTATCATCACAAAAGTATTCTTCCATGCATCTTTCAAAGCATCCTGATATATCATACACAAATTTTGAATTTTTTTCCAAGGCCTCTTACTTATGCTGGGATATAGTTTTTCTTCTTGGTGGAGTACATATTAGAGCATTTGCCCTCCATGCAGGGCATAAGTTTCGGTCATCCCCCAGCCGAAGAGACAATTCTGCCATGTAAGCACCTATAACCTACAGAAAAATTTAATAATATATAACAAATGATCCTTCTTGTTTGCATAAAATAACAAAACTGTGGTATTTGGACTTACATTGCCACCCGGCCATACATAATCAAGGATCTCACTAATGTGGTTGGCAGTGACCTGAGTGTCGGTCTTGTTATCATAGACACTTGATTCTTAAAATCTTTACTTTTAATTGTTGTTTCAACGTACAACACTACAACATCTATTTGTTGCGGTGTCAAACTGTCCAGGACTTCTAGGTCTTTGAAAAGACATGCATACACAGAAACAAATATTTAATACTTGCATGTAACTGTTTTCATTTAATACATGCACAACCATGCAATTCAATGATGTTGTACTACCTTTTCTAACATAATTTTTTGGTTTTTTACCCTTTTTGTCCGCCGACCTACGCTTGCGCTTCTCACCAACGGCTAATCTCTTCTCACCATTAATAGCTTTCCGGCAAATGGTATGTAGGCTATTAAACGAGTCAGATTCATTCGACGGAGTGTCTCCTACCTCACATTTTTTCCTCCCCGCCCCTTTTTCAATGCAGCTGTGAATGCTTCTAATGGAATCGGCTCTGGGTCCTATCGCGTCGGTGAAGGACCCCTACCATCAATTAGTATTGGTGACGCTTGGGTACTGCCGAATTTCGCTTGTGAGGTGTGGCAAGCATCAGTAGCATTCATTTCCTTCTTGTTTGCGGGTAACATGAATATGTCACCTTCAACCTCTTTCTCCTTACAATTTGAATCATTCTTTAAATTATCCTATGCAAACTCAAAGGAGTTACTTTTTGAGATGCCTCAATGCTCCATGAAATCTTTTGCGTATATTTGGTGTTAGTAGAGGCGATTCCTTCATCATTCTCTACCTCCTTCTCTACCTCCTTATCTACCTCCTCCTCTTTATTGTCATTATTAGACATTTTTTATTTAGATGGTCTGTACACGACTTCTGCTGAGTTCATCATAATAAGAAGTTTCTGCAAGATTGAAAATAAATGAATCATCATGTCATGTTCAAAAAAAGCATTTGTTTAACTCGGAGCAGATGACACATAGGGTGTATCACCTTAGCACAAGCTTCTAAGAAGACCTCCATCTTTCTATGAAAGGTTTGTTCAACCGTTCTATCAATATGCTCTGTTAGATTCTTCATCATCTGTTCCAACACAACTTTTGTCATTCCTTTAGGCACCACCCTGCTGGATGTTGAACATCCATCCTTCTTCTTGTAGGGCCCTCAACTACGTTTCTTACCACATGCAATTTCGGGTGTATCGAGAACCTCTTATCGATGGTTTTGAGTTATGTCATCATCAATCTTCAAGATATGTGTATATAAACCAATTAATATTGACAACCTAGAACCGTTAGCAGAACAAAAAATAATCCACGATATCACTTGTATTTATGTATCTTCCCCAAAGCACGACCCTTTAATTCTAAGGCGTCTCTTGCAGAAGCCACATCTTCCGTCCAGTTCCTCATCAATGGCCTTCTGGACGTATACTCGGCGCCATCTAGGAGTATCTTCTCATAGTACAGATACTTCAAATATCACAACATAATTACATTAAAACAAAGAAAAATGTATTGTAGATAATTATATACTCCCTCTGATTCAAATTATTTAACTCAGATTTGTCTAAATTTGGATGTATCTAGACATGTTTTAGTGCTATATATATCCGAATCTAGAGAAAACCAAGTCAATTAGTTTGAATCGGAGGAAGTATGTAAGTTGAGAATGGAATTTACCTGTAATAAGATGGTGTTGTCTGTCGGCCATCGCCTCTTCTCATATGTGTTTCCGATTTGTTTTAGGCTAGCAATGAGGTATGTCCATACATACTCATTAAATTTTAGCTTTTTAATGCGTCCCACATCTACTAGTGCATGGTAGAATTTTGGGATGATCTTCTAGTTCTGCGGAGCAAGGACTGTCTCAATCAAAACCAGAACCACCTTACGGATGAAGTCGTCATCCGCAACATTATCCTTGATGACTTCGGTGATTAGGTCATCAATTACAAGATTACCTGTCTTTTTGCTTACCAAGCTATCAGGTATATGGTTCTTTGCTTCATCACCTTCCTCATAAAGAATGTCCGATATATTCAATCCATGATTTTTCAAACCATAGATGTATTCAACGTCCACTCCCGTAAGGGATATTTCACCATGATTCTTGCGTACATTAAAATTTTCTGTCTTTGAATCAAAATTTTCAGTCATAAATTTGATCAATAGACATCTTGAGTTCAATGCTGGAATCTCAAGCATGCACTGCAAGTCGGTTTCTCAAAATTTGGCATGTTTGTGCCGGTGTCATATTTTTCACGAAATGACACCACTTCTCAACAGCACAACACATTTCTCCGATTTCATCCATTTTGTTGAAAAATAACTATATTTATTTAGGTGTTTTGTTGGGATCCGAAGAAATAATACTATTCCTAACACAAATAGACTAATATACATAACACTAAGAGTACGTTATACTACACCATGTCAGGTAAATCTCTGGACACGCCTAACTACCGATAAATCGAGAGCAGTATTTTGAACTTGTTTACACATATACTTACACATACAGATATAACTACAAATTTCTGCATATATACAATTATATAACTACAAATTTCTACGTATAAAAATGTTTACACATATACTTCTTTTTAAAAATGATTACACATATATACAATTACAAAAAGAGTTTACACATATTGTTTTTCTGTAGTGCATGTGTTTACAGACCTTTTATTGCAAACATATATGAACAATATTAAACATAACCAACTAAATTGAATAACAACAGGAGAATCAAACGTCTTGTTTTTTTATTAAAAGGGACTTCTACATTATTCATTTTAAACACCAAACTAGATAAATTGCATCTCAACACCGCACGTAGGCCGAATATGGGATGTCTAACACAGAACCAACACAAGAAAATTATAGTAGAATTAACAGGCAACATCCTGCCAAACGATTTCCCACCCTCAAACAGAGCCCAACAACAGGAATTCCTAACGAAAATACACTGACAATTCTTCGACATAATGACGACTACCCTTTGGAAGAAAATCTAACGACTAAACAAACAGATCCATATGGATTGAGCTCTAATCGAAGTTATGCTGAACTTAGAACTAGTAATATTGTATGATAAATCCACAGTGCATACCAAAATACCTGCAACGGTAGTGCGTGTGCTGCGATTATGCAGCTCCTCAAAAAGAAACGGTGTGTCCTCGATGTAGCTCTCATGTAGGGCAGGACGGAAAAAATTTAGATCTCGTCGTTGGCTGTGATGGGCAGAGTCGAGGCGAACAAGAAAATCCTGAGATATGATTTGCGTCCCCTCTGATAAGATGATTGCCTCTTTGTGTGAATGTACAACGTGGGGTGTGTGCGTGGTGGGTGCGTGGGGCTGTGGGGTTTAGGGTTTAGGTCCATGGATTAAAATGACGTGGGATTATGATGCATGGGCTTTGGCCAGCCCGTATACCGGTCGGCCTGTCTCGGGCCAATTGTGCAATCAGGCAATCGTGTCTATGCTTCTAAAGAGTAACTATGAGTGGCTAACCAGTGCATGAGTGGGTCTACACGTGGCTTCGTGCATCGAAAGTAGTCATTATTAGTGCATCGAAAGTTAATTACGTAATCACGACAAAGTTTTTGTTGTGAATAAATTTGGAATTACAACGTTTCATAGTAACACATTAGGAATATTTGAAGAGAATTTTAAAAATGTATACATTGTTAGGTTCGAAGGGAGAATATTAGAGATGTATACATCTCTAGGCCAATAATGTTAACTCGTCGGAATAATAATGTTTTTACATATGGCGGCAAAATAGATAAATAATTGTTCCAGGATAGCTACAAACGAATAAACATTGATCTTAAGAGACAAGTATCTAGATGATGTCGATGATAAACATAATGTTTAGGCCAACTTGTTTTGTTGTCCTAGAAGTAATGAACAAGGCTTGTCCAACTTGTAGATCATCTTCTTTCATATGAACTCCCTCCATCCCTTTTTGTTGAATATCAGTCGGCCATCATTGTCAATCGTGTAGGCAATGTTGCTGACTTCGAAATATCCAACCAACAGCCCAACCAATCCTTACTCGAGAATGTTAAGGCATGCAACAAAATTTTTAGGTAGTTCATGTAATGCCGTCCTGGATGATAAAATCAAAAGAGTAACGATGTGAGACGATTGCCAGAAGTTATGCACATATAAGGAGGAACAACATAATTATAACTATCCCCTATGTCTCAACATAGATGTCTTAGGTTTAAATATGGATGAATATATATACTAAATAGTGTTTAGATTTGTTGGGGATATGCTATATGGGTATCCTCATAACATGTCTCCTATAGGGATAACCTGGGTGGCCCACAGTTGGTAGCATGGCCCATGGCCTGCTGGATGGCCCAGTTAGATGGATCTAGAAGGGAGGCCCATGCCGGATAAAGGAAGGCTATGGAGGAGTCACCGACGTACCCGGAGCCTTAGAGTGCAAGACACGTTAGACTAGTTGTATATCGTGTAGGACTCTGTAACCTGTCCGGTTAGGAATTTTACCTGCACCCTAGGACCTGGCGACTATATAAGTCAGGCCTATGGGAGCCTTTAGGACACGATAACTTAGACTTTCTAGTCACCTCACACATTGAACCAATCCCTTTAACTCGGCGTATTGCCGTTATAGTGATTTATAGCAGGAGTAGGATTCTGCCACCATTGTGGGATCTGAACATGGGTAAGCTGTGTTACCTCGTACCTGTTAACCGTTTCCCTTCCCCCACGTCTCTAAACACGCACTATGAGGACCCCTCCATGGCGTACTCGTCGGCAATACCACGACAGTTGGCGCCCACCGTGGGGCAAGAGGCGCTTCAGGCTCTTGAGTTGGCGAGGACCAAGATCTTCACGGGAATCGACGAAACCGTAGCTATCGGTCATGTTCTCCTATCCGGCAACGTTCCGATCGTCCCTCCCGATGAGTTCTGGATCCTGGCGAAGACGAACCCTACGCGGTGCTCGATCGTCCCCATCGGAGATATCCACCTCTTCATCAGCGAAACCGACTGGGGCACTAGTTCCCTAAGAGTCGGAGGAGCATCAAGACCCGCACGGACCGCCTACGGGCAGGATACGCTCGCACAAGGATCGATGTAGGATCTCTCCTCGAAGTTTGCCGGCAAAGATCGGAAAAATTCAAGGCCCACCCAAACCGCCCCTATGCAGGATATAACGGTGGAAGATTGCTGCAAGTCCACCGGCTTTGTCCGTGCGTCGGGACAGCAGAGATCCAAGTTCGTCGGAGTGGTGACCATCTTCAATCTGACGCGCTGCATTCAGAGATAGGACGAAAACCCCCACAATTACCTTGCCAGGTGGCTCCGTATACAGGCCGATCTAGCACATTACCCGATGATTCCATGTATCACTTTGTGGTAGGACTAGACCAATGTACGCTTCTCCGGCATTCGCTAAGGAGGCAGCAGGCTTCAGAACGCCTCGCCTTCAAAAGCATGGTCAACACCGTCAACAACTACGCGGAGGCTGAGGAGGCATCTCAGATAGCCCTTGCGCTCATTGACGGAGCCCCTCCGCCTCAGCCCCCGCCGCCACCGCCTCCGACTGCTATCGGCGCAGCTGCGCCACCGCCTATAGTCATCGTCGTTGTTGTTGCACCTCCACCCCCCGTCATCGAGGAAGCCCCCGCACCCTTCGAATCTATGATCGACACGCTCTACGCCAACTTCAGCGCAGATTCAGAGGAGATAGACTTCAGCCTAGAGTATCTAGACTTTGCCATGCAGTAGATGGAGGAGGATTACAAGCGCGACGAGCAGGCCAACAAAGTCGTCATGTACCGAGAGGTGTTCATTACCATTGGGACGGAGATGGATGAAGATCAACCCAGACCAGCTCCGCCTACAGCGATAGACAAGGGGAAGGGACCACCTGTTGCTACCAACAATGATCGTGCAAAGGTCATGCCCCCTCCGACTAACCCAGTGCAGCAGCCGCAGGAACTCGGCACCGGTCCGAGCAACAACAACACCGCAAACCCGCCGCCTCCGGCATCTATGTCTGCTGCTGTCCAAGTCACTCCTACTGATAGAGTGATGTACGGCAATCTCCTCATCGAGCCTATGACCGTGGCTCATATTCGCAATGTATTCCAGCTTGACGAGAAGCGCCAACAGCTGCTGGAGGAAGCGCAGGCCATCGCGGAACAAGGCGCAAAGCTAGATCGAGATCTGGCCAACGCACATGTCAATATAGAAATCTAGAGCAATGGAGGCCGACTACAAGACTCTGCTAGAGCAGCAGAAGGCCAAGAAAGCTTCGGCTCGGGTCATCAACGATCCTGGTGTCTATCGAAACCTAGGATGGGCTCCCTTGAAGCCGGCACAGGCCAAGCCATACATTGATAGTGAAGGAAGGCAAGTGATGCCCACTCCTCTCCTCAACCTCGCCGTTCCCAAGACCCTTCTGGAGCAGGATAGATCACCCGAAGCGGTGAACCAGGTCTATGACCTAGTGGCCAAGGAGGAGAAACAACAGGAAAAGGCCACGTCTCAGAGGCTTGAGTCTGACCCAGCGTTTTGCTAGTCTAGCCAGCATAAGCCGCCAAGGGACATATCTCCTCTTGATGTCAGGTCTCAGACGGGTTCATCAGAACGAATACGGAGGGATGCATGCAATAGGAAGTATGCTATCCACATATCCTCCAACCATGGAGGCAAGGCCCAACCTCGTCGCCCATCTCCACCGCCCCGCTCCCCCGACATCGCGAAGAAACCAAGGCTCGCCATCGTACGGATATGCCTCCGCCAAATCAGAGAGGTATCGTCATCCACGACAACACGGAGCAGAACTGTCATGACGGAGAGCGCAAACAAGGACACAAGAGTAGGTCGCGCCACGATCCTCCGCGTCCGACAAGCAATCGCAAGAAGCGTGAGGCTTCGTAGGAGGGTAACATCAAGAAGGCTAACCCACCTCCACCTCCGCCTCCGTCAGCACCTAGCAGCCACCATGGCGGAGGAGTCCTGCGTTGTTCACGCAGCCCATCCCCTGATGGTAAGAAGAAGAAAAGAAGCCCGGAGCCATACGATGCACGTTCGCCTCTAGACAAGATCCACGAGGCCCAAGAAGGACCCTACCTAGGACCACGTTGCTTTGGACCTGTGATACGGTCCGCATCTTACTGTCGTGGTATTACCGACGAGTACTCCATGGAGGGGTCCTCACAGTGCGTGTTTAGAGACGTGGGGTAAGGCGGACAGTTCACGGGTACGAGGTAACACAGCTTACCCAGGTTCAGATCCCACAACGGTGGCAGAATCCTACTCCTGCTATAAATCACTATAAGGGCAATACGCCGATTTACAGAGATTGTGTGCCCTAAAGGCTCCCATAGGCCCGGCTTATATAGTCGCCAGGTCCTAGGGTTACAGGGAAAAGTCCTAGCCGGACAGGTCACAGAGTCCTACACCGTCTATTACTAGTCTTGTGTATCTTGCACTCCAAGGCTCCAGGTACGCTGGTGACTCCACCGTAGCCTTGCTTTATCCGGCATGGCCTCCCTTCTGGATCCACCTAACTGGGTCGCCCAGCAGGCCATAGGCCATTCTACCGACTATGGGCCACCCGGGTTAGTCGGATAAGAGACATGCTATAAGGATACCCATATAGCATATCGCAACAGTAGACCCCAGAGAACTCCGAGATCCTGCACCGTCTTGCCTCTTCACATGTAATGCTCCGTCTAGATGGATGTCGGCAGATCGTCAAACAACATCTTGTAGTCCTCCCAAAGAACCCTGCAAGGTTTTATCCATCTTCGAATGGTAAGATGGAGAAATGCTGAATCTTCCATCGTACTCTTCCGTAGTCAGATTAAATCCGTCCATGCCGGAATCTTCGATGGGACGGCTCATCTACCCGTGTCAGTTAGGACGACGTACGCTTAGGTCAGCGACGCCTCGTAACTCACACATGTAGAGAATGCAATCATATCCGATTTTCTCGTGCGAGCGATACGAACCGTTGGCGGCGATGGTTGAAATTTCCGCACACGTTCGCGAACACGTCGTCTATGCGGCAACCGTCCGATTAGCTGCACGAATCTTGATGCCGAGGATGATAAATAGTAACCATGGGGCATTTTCCACTTTTTACCTCATTCTTCTCGCGTCATCGTCTTCTTCCTCCAGCCGCACGCCTCCTCGAGCTCTCCGCGAGAAACCTCGAAAACCCTAACTTCCGTCTGTGTCAGTCGCACCCGTCCGCCACTCCATCGAGCACCTCCCCGTCGATGGCGGCGTCGAGCAAAGCCGTGGCGAAGCCGGCGAGCTCCGTCACCGTGCCCCCAGAGGGCTTGGTCATCCCCGCATCAGCGGTGATCGAGTCTACCAGCGGCGACCACAATTGATTTCATAAGCAGATTAGTTCTAAAGAAATTATTCCATAGACATCACCATTGATTGTCAAACCCCTTGATCCTAGGTGCATTTTTAAATTTAAAGATCTCCCCGCGACGGAGGGGCTCGCCTGGCGGGTGGCGCCGGCCGGCGAGGTGACACCTTCTCCCCAAGCTGGAGAAAAGGTGTACCTCAAGGCTCAGCTGGTACGTGGCGTTTCCCTGCCCATCTCCCACTTCTTCCTCTCCGTCTTGAACCACTACAAGGTCCAACCCCATAACCTTTCCCCCAATAGCATCTTAGTGCTTAGCAACTTCGCGACACTTTGTGAGGGTTACCTAGGGATTAGGCCTAGGTTCGACTTGTTCGTGTACTTCTTCACTGTCAAATTTGAAGCCGGACATAGTCAGGAGGATCTTGGGAACTGTGGCACCATAAGCTTCAAGATTTGACCTGGCCGGCGGTTCCCTGACATCGTCGGCCACGAGTCCTGCAAAAACTGGCAGCGGACGTACTTCTACGGCCCCGACATTCCTTTGGCGGGCCGAGAAGTAACATACCCGGACTTCGCGGATGGAGCCGCCACTGAAGTTTCCACATGGAGATCCCATGCCTCCCTTCCCTCCGACCTCGACGCTTCTCGTGGAATAAGGAGGATCGAATGGTTCGTACAGACGGGTTTGACTGGCTTGGACCTAGCCATGTGCTGGTTCATCAGGCGAATCCAACCTCTGCAGCACCGCGCGAAGTTCATGCACGAGTATACCAGTGATCGAAGGGATACCCTCCAGATCTCCGTGGATAACTTCTCGAGCGACTCCGTCAAGCTCCGCCTGAAGGACATCGTCAATGTGAAGGATAAGAAGCATGGCTTCACCATCACCTACGACATGTTCGTAGACGGCAAGTGCCCAAAGGTAGATATTTATTTTCCGTGTACGACATATGCTCCAGTTTCTCCGTCTTGTTAATATCATCCTATCTAACACAATGATTTCTTACTTAACAGCTTAGCGATCTAGATGAGGACAACCTGGCTGCCCAAATCTATGATCCAAAGATGAAGGAAGTCACGGTCGTGTCCGACAATGATGTCCCGTTGGCGTGAAAGCGGAAGATCTCCACCTCTGACGCTGCCGACGGAGGCAAGAAGAAGAGGACGGAGGGTGGAGCCTCCAAAAAGACTACCGCCGCCCTGGAGGCGGAAAAGAGAAAAGCCACCAGGATTTTTGCCAAAGCACCCCCCTAGTGTAAGCTTCTCATTCTCCGACATTGTCTATCTGTCTGTTTTGTTCTTGTACTTATGCATTTTGCATGTCTCAGGAAGAAAGCCATGACCAGCCTCAAGAGGACCTCCAAAACTTTGTTGGCTTCTAGAAATATCAAAGATATGTTGCATCGCGACGCCTCCCTGCCATCGCCCCTGCTACTCCTACCGTCAAGCCTTCGTCTGCCCCGACAAGCTCGCAGGCTAAGGAGCCACCAGGCCCTTCCGTCATGGAAGTGGATTTTAGCGCCTCTACCGAACTCGCTATTGTTGGCGAGCAGGCGACGCAGGAGAGCACCGCCCAACAAATGGCTGAAGCTCCGGCTAAGGATGCCATCGGTTGCGGCAAGGCGGTAGTGGGAGATGGTACCTCTGCCGAAGGCGGCGCCCCCGCTCCCTAGAAGCCCTTCGAGTTCCCGAACATAGTTTACCCGGCGCTCACGCCGAGTAACACAACTCTTGTTCCTGGAGGAGTGTCGTCGTCTCCGACGTGCGGTATTGAGGAGCTTCTCCGACAAGCGGATATCTTGCAAGGAAATAGCATCTCCTCTGGCAAGCTGCTAGCCGAGAGCGCTACAAACCTCAAGATTATTGCACTTGTAAGTTTTACTTTGCCTTTTGCATTTCATATGAGTATCCCACTGTAGCCCCCGAGGATGTAGACGGAAAACCATAGGTCTTTGCATCTATATGCTCTAAGAGTGACTAAGTTAGAAAGAACTCTCACTGTATCCCCCAAGCATTTAGATGGAACAAACTATTCCGACTAGATGCTTTAAGAGTAGCATACGCAGTGTTTATAATTTTCAATACTGTAGCCCCCAAGCTTCTAGTTGTAACTGAATTAGTTCCGACTAGATACTTAAAGAAAAGATAAGCATTTTCCGAGTTAAAACTTTATACTGTAGCCCCCAAGCTTCTAATCGAGAACTGAATTAGCTCCGACTAGATGCTTAAAGAAAAGCTAAGCATATTGCTAAGTTTAAAAACTCTCGCTGTAGCCCCCAAGCTTCTAGGTGGAAAGATTCCGACTAGAATCTCCAAGTAGGCTAAACAACGGTTTACCTTTTTTCTTTTGTTCCACAGAACGAGAATGCTCGGAGGGGCATGGCCAACGACAAGTACCAGAAGATGCGCGCAGATCTTGAAGCCGAAAAGGGTAAAACTGCCATCTTGAAGGAATAGATCATCAAAAACAAGAGTCTGTTTTCTTTTTTGCGCATTCCGTCTTGGTTTTATTCCTTCATTCTCCGAGTACTCACTATGTACTTTGTTTTCTCCGACTTTGAAGAACATGTAGCCAAGGCCAAGGACATTGTCGAGCAGTCCAAGCATATTTAGCAGCTGGAAAGCGAGAACAAGATCCTTAAAAAGGAGAGGGAAGAAATGCTGAAAATGCATGAAGATTCCATGAAGGCCCTGCAGGAATCTGCCTCCGCGGAAATCAATAGCTTGAAGGAGGATCTTGCGATCTTAAAAGATCAGAAGCAAGCTGCTGATGAGCAAAACCATCGCCACAGCGAGGCATATAAGCTCCTCAGCAAGAGAAAGAATCCCTGGCGAATAACCTTTGGCAGGCTAATGCCAGCATCTTCAGTAAGATTTCTCCGCCTTGTATTTCTTTTAACCTTATCAAATTTCTATGGTCCTCCCACTTATCTTTTCATGAAAAATTCCTTCTCAAAGAAACTTGACGTTCTAAGCGACAAACACTTTTGTCTCCGATGTTATGGAGGAATACTTATCAATTATTCGAAATAACATACAAAGATAGGTTCATCCGACTTTGGTTGCAAACATCTTTCTTATGCATAGCATACCAATGTTTAAGAAAGGACAACTTGGGTTTTATCCCAAACCATAACTTTATATGGTGTCATTTCAACGGATTATGATGGAGCTATTTTCAATGGAAAAAAGGTAGTCTCTAAAGCTTTTAATCTTTAAAATATAATGGCAGTTTTATGAATTACACCTTTGATCTTACCATGTCAAACAAGGTTTAATTACATATCTCAAACGCTCCATAATCTTATGGTGTTTCGGGAAATGCAAATCCACGGAACGATTCCTTAAATCTTTGGTATTATGCTAAACTTGTAACTCAAATATCTTCCTTTATGATCTTATCATAAACTATTTATATTCTTGTTACAATGATTTTGCACTTCATCTTGAAACTCTTTGAACTTCTCAAATGTTTCATACTTCATCCTTATTAAGTAAATATTCATATATTCACTCAAATTTTCAGAGAAAGCATATGAAGTTGAAATCCATCGCTCTTGACTACACATAATGGACTTCATACAACAATATGTACATGTTCCAATAAGCTAGTCATTCGTTCCCTTTTGGCCTATGAACGAAGTTTTAATTATATCTAGGAAAGTTTCACAAGCGTCATTTGATCAAAAATCAAAAAGACACCAAAATTCCATCCAAATGGAGTTTCTACATGTTTTCTTTCCAATATAATTTAAACGGCGATGTCACTTCCTAAGTGATCTTTCAATCAATTTGTCTTTCGACATTTTTAGCACTAGTTTTATGGATGTGATTTCTCCAACGAGATTTATGAATCATCCATCTTTTATGGATTACGGCAATTATTTGAACAACCCTCTTGTTCTCATAATACCTGATAAAACAAATCTTGAAGGCAAGCTTTGATGTTTAACGAGCAAAACAATAACTCTTTATTTGTTCTCGATGAACATCATCACATATTCTTTTGCTAGTTACTTAGGCCATTGGATTTCATGAATTCTGTTGTTTCGTATGACGATTCATACCAACAAATTCAGTATCCAATACTTAAGAATCACATTATTTAACAAGCAAAGAATATAGCCATAACACGTATATCCTTTATATACCTAAGCTGAACAATTCTAGTCTTTTCTTTTCTGCCATATATTTATGAGATTCTCTTTCAGTATTTCTTTTTCTGTTTGAAAGAATCTATCAACATCAATAGTGGAGCCATATACATGACACATAGTCCAAAGCATGTATAGTTAAATACCAATGTCTTTGGACTTGCACTTTGAAGTAGATCACCATCATCCAATGTTTGGTGTTCTTTCAAATTCCTTTCTTTAGTAATCTCTTGGTGTAGTAAACATTTTACCTAAATCAGATATTCACCCTTATCATGGAATTATCCATGATCAAGCTACTTTTAGCTTATAATGGTGAATCGCGAGTATAATGTTGCTCTCCAAAACCTTTTGGAGGATTAGGACAACTAGTGTCTCCAACTTTTTGTAAATTCTCATCAAATATGAGAACTTAAACTTTGTCATATTATACTCTATCATGTTGTAACCAAAACATCATTTCAGATATCGCAATATCTTCCATACATGATGGTTTCTGAAACAACTCCTTCAACTCCTAGATTACCTTGATATTGAAACTATCTTTCGAATATCAAGAATCATGGAGATAAACATGATACTTATATACTAATAATGGAATTGTTACTCTTGATTTAATACCAACTATTAAACTTCACGGAGTAATCGAAACTTACTGAAAGTTTGCAATGGGACTTTTAAACTTTATATTAACACTTCAAAAACAATACGATACTAGTTCCTAAAGTAACTAACCAGAATTCTATAGTTCTATCATCTCAATTAAAACCTAGCGCAAGGTGGTAAACGGATGCCAATGACTACAACAATTATGCAAATTCACTTTGATTTAATTTATGATAAATAGTGTTCAACTCTTAATCATATTGCTGTTGAACTCCCACTCAAAACAATATCCCTCACATTGTTTTAGTGATCACACAAACCAAATCCACCACATCAAAAACCAATCATCACGAGAGTTGATGTAGCTTCAATGGAGAACAATCAACATGTTCATCATATCTACTATATGACTCATGCTTTAACTTTCAGTGATCCGTGTTCCGAGACCATGTCTGTACATGCTAGGCTCGTCAAGATCAAACATTAGCTTCCGCACGAGCAAATCTGGCTTGCTCACGTTGTATACACTCGCAGAATCTAACACATTCGATCATCAGGTGATGCTTTGACACAAAGAGCTTTAGCAATGGTGCTTAATAAGGATGAACACTTTAAAACTTGAAATTGTGTGCTTGAGGGATCATCTTATAATGCTACCGTCGTGAACTAAGCATTACAAGATGCATAAAAGGATTAACATCACATGCAATTCATAATATGTGATATGATATGGCCTTTCTTCTTGTGCTTCCAATCTCCATCTTCAAGCACGAACATGATCTACATCATCACCGGTATAGCGTCAAGGTCAACGGCGCCGTTTCATGGTTGTCGTCCACCAGCTTTAACTATTAGAACTACTTTGAATAGACACGCAGGTCTTAACGGAATTAAAAGACAACCATATGGCTCCGGCCGGTTGCCAACTTACAATAAGGAACATTGCATACATCATATATAATCACAATCATGGCCATATCACATCACATCACACCCCTGCAAAACAAAGTTAGACGCCTCTAATTTTCTTTGCATATTTTACGTGGTTTCGGGCTTTCAATAAATGTCGTTCTAACTTACGAACAAAAACCAGAACATTGATGCTTGAACTATCAAGTGCCCGTTGTAAATTGAATCTTTACTATGATGGGAGAGACAGACACCCGCAAAGCCACTTATGCAATACAAGTTGCATGTTGAGCGTGGAGCAAGTATCATGAACGATGTCATGTAAGGTTAGCCCGGGCCGCTTCATCCCACCATACCGCAATATGCAAAGTACACAAGAAGCAATTGATAATAAAAGAACCACCGTCCACAATGACCATTGTGTTCTACTCGTGCAACAGATCTACATATAGACACAACTCTGATACCACTGAAGGGGTTCGTAGCATGGAAAACAAAAAAATTCTACCGCACGAACACACAATCAAGATCTAATCTATGATCAAGCCAAGATCTATCTACTAGATTGTAGCAACGAGTCAATAGAATACTAACCCTCGAAGATCCAAAGCGGTTAACGAGAGCAGATTCTCGTGGGTGATGTAGTCGTACACTTGCCGATCTCAAGATCGCGTAGACGATCCTTCCGGCGCTGCGTTCCGGCAGTGCTTCCGCAGTCGGTCACACGTTCGCTACTCGATGAAGACCTTCCTCTCCCTTGTTCCAGCAGGCAGTGGAGGTTGTAGTACTCTCCTCGCGATTCCGGCAGCACGACGGCGTGGTACCGGAAGTAGAGGGGAGATCTCGCAGGGCTTCGACTTAAGCCGGAGCGAGTATGGTGGAGCAAGAGAGGTACCTTAGCGATCTAGGATTTAGAAGCACCAAGGGGAGGGGTGTAGCCGGCATCTAGGGTTTGGGGAAACCCTAGTCGGCGACTTGGGAGGAGGCCCTAGGTGTCGGCGGCAGCAGCAGGTGGTGGCGCCAAGAGCTAGGATTTGAGGTGTTAGGAGAGGGGGTGCCCTGCCCCTCCTTATATAGGAGGGGAGAGGCGGTTTGGGGAGGAGGGAGTCCTCCTCCAACTCCTCCTCATGGCCGACGGGTGGGAGGGAGAGGGACTTCCTCCCCAAGTAGGTTTCCTACTCTCCCTCCACCAAGCAAACTTGAGATTTGACTTTTTCAAATTGGCGTTTGACATTCAAACTTTGATTTGATTTCTTCTCTTTATTTTGCCCAGCCAAGTGACCTAGTACATGATGTAACCATTCCACATTGTCATGACACATTCACGTACCCTTCCCCTCCGGAGTGTCGGACCTTCCAGACCCTTCTAGAACATTCCTGGTGAAAACACCAGAATCATTCCCGAACTCCGAAACATGACTTTCCTTATATGAATCTTATTCTCCGGACCATTCCGGATCTCCTCGTGATATCCCGGATCCCATCCGAGACTCAGAACAACATTCCGTCTCTTACTCATCATTCCATAACTACTCAACAACATCGAATCCTTAAGTGTGTCTCCCTACGGTTCGTGAATTATGCGGACATGATCGAGACACTTGTCCGATAAATAACCAATAGAGGAATCTGCAAATTCATATGGCTCCCACATATTTCTACGATTACTTTGCGATCGAATGAACCACTTACATACTATACCAATTTCCCTTTGTCTCATGATAGTTTACTTATCCGAGGTTTTGATTGTCGGTATCTCTGCATACCTAGTGCAACCTCGTTACCGATAAGTACTCTTTTCCTGTTCCCGTGATATGTGATCCCCTATGAGACAGTCACATGCTTGCAAGATAATTGGATGACATTCCACCGAGAGGGACCAGAGTATATATCTATCCGTCATATGGATGGACAAATCCCACTCTTGATCCATGTGCCTCAACCCATACTTTCTGAACATTCAATGCCACCTTTATAGCCACCCAGTTACTGTGTGGTGTTTGATGTCATCAAAGCATCCTTCCGGTTATGGTGATTTAACATGATCTCATGGTCAAAGGAATTAGGTTACTCTGTATCAGAAAGCTTATAGCAAATGAACTATATTAAATGACTTGATCTTTATGCTACACTTATCTATAGGAGTATGTCCATCACATCATTCTCCTAATGATATGACCCTGTTGTTAATAACATCTCTATGTTCATGATCAGGAAACCATGATCATATATTAACCAACAAGCTAGTTTAACAAGAGGATTTACTAGGGACTCTTTTATGTTTACAAACCACACACGTATTAATATTTTCGGTTAATACAATTATAGCATGGTATGTAAACATTTATCATAAGTATGAAGATATGATAATAACCACTTTATTATTGCCTCTTGGGCATATCTCCAACAACTTTATCAACACCGCCATCACCCAAGCCAAAGAGATCGCCAAGCCCCTCCAGATACACATGAAGGCCTCGGACTCCGTGGCAAAGTACTCGGAGATTCTGCGCCGAGCCCCCGAGCGTATCACAAGCTGGAAAACTTCATGTGCACGGGCTGGCGCAAGGATGGCGCTGTCTATGGTCAAGGCGCACTACAAAGATGCCGACATCGACAAGGTGACCTCTGGCATCCCCGACATTGATGATGACGGCAAAGAAATTGATCACGAATCCATCTTGTCATCACTCGCGGGTTATGACACCAGAGTTGCCGAATTGGTGGATATCAACGTCTTCGTTCCCATGAACACCATCGACAGCGTCAACCAAGATTCCTCCGAGTCCCACCAAAGTGCCGATGCTGAGGGTGATTCTCCGGCCGATGACGATGCTGCTTCCAAGTCTCCTGCGCCCAAAGAATGAAAAACACTTTGTAATATTTGCTTCATCTTTGGTATATGCGCAGAAAAAACATGATGATGTAACTTAAGGCGGAAAACAATGGTCGTTATTTCTTGCTACTTAAGAACTTAGTTCCCAGCATGTGTATATTTTTTAAGCAAGTGTTGGCTTATCCATTACTTTGGTTCTTATGCTTGACTTTTCGTGAGTCGGAAGACTCGTTGTCGGAACCATGCACTTAGGTGATGATGCCCAATGGCACTGTCAATAACCTGAGCACAAAATCGCCGACAATAAGTGCCAAAAGTCACTACTCCAGAATCCACATAAAAACAACAAAGAACGTGTAGACCAGAAAACTTAAGCTAACGCCCGTAGGCAGAATTTTCACAAGTGCAAACGCAATACTTGTGCATAAAGGTTTTACATGATCCAAAAATGAACACTAAAGGAGGTAAAAGACTCAAAAAGATGAGTGAACCAAAGAGCTTTATTTCATTGATCATATAAGAGGTATACAATTAGATAAAAAATGTTAAGTGTAAAAAGGACGTAGGATTTCCATACGTTCTAGCTGGGAAACACAGTTTAGGTATACACTAGTAGTGCTCTTTTTGTAGAGTTGCCCATTGACTATTGTATAACCCTTTGCTCGTCGTACTATTTGCCATCTTTCGACTTCGTCATCGGGCAAAGTTCCGTGTTCGAGATATTCCATGAACGGTTTTGTCCAAGCCGGAGGGACCTTAGTCACCATGTTGATGAAAGAGTCAGCTCTATCCGGGTTGTCGATGTCGGCCCCCTTCACGGATGGTGTGCACAGGTGCTCTAGGAAAACTCCTGGCGGAATTCGCTTGCGCCCTGATCCTAGCTTAGACAGCAGATCAGCCGCCTCGTTTTGTTCCCTAGGCACATACTTAACTTCGTAGCCCAAGAAGCTCTTGGCTATCTCGTCCACTTAATCTCGATATGCCGCCATCATAGGGTTCCGCGCATTCCAGGTGCCAGCCACCTGCTGGGAAACCAAGTCGGAATCTCCACAGCAAACTATGCGCTTGATGCCAATATCCTTGGCTACACGTAGTCCGTGAATGAGTGCTTCATACTCCGCCATGTTGTTTGTAGCCTCGAAGTGGATCTGCAGAACATAGTGTAGCTTGTCTCCTGTTGGTGACTGTAGCAATACACCAAGCCCCGAGCCGTTGAGAAGATTTGATCCGTCAAAGTACATCACCCAGTACTCTGGCTCTGGCAACGGAGTAGCATCTGGCATCTCCGTCCAATCTGCAACAAAATCTGCCAAGGCTTGAGACTTGATAGCATTGCGTCTCATGTAGGTGATCTCGAAGGCGGCAAGTTCAATGCCCCACTTCGCGACCCTTCCTGTAGCGTCGCTGTTATTGATGATGTCGGACAGTGGGGTCTTGCTCACCACTGTGATTGGGTGCTCCTGAAAGTAATGCCTCAGCTTCCGAGAAGCAAGGAATACTCCATAAGCTATCTTTTGGTAGTGCGGGTAACGTTGCTTGGACTCCGTCAAGACATCACTCACATAGTAATCTGGTCGTTGAACTCCGTGCTCATAGCCTGGTTCATTCCGCTCTACCACGATGACGATGCTGATAACCCGGTTGGTTGCCGCCATGTAAATTAACACGGGCTCTCCAGGCTCGGGTGCTTCAATGATGGGCGCTGATGAAAGAATCTCCTTTAGATGCTTCAATGCTGCATCTGCTTCGTCCGTCCACGTGAATTTGTTCGCCTTCTTCAGCAACTTGTATAGTGGGAGAGCCTTCTCTCCAAGTCGGCTGACGAACCGACTAACTGCTGCAACACAACATGTTAGTCGTTGAATGTCCTTTAGGCATGTCGGACGGTTTATGTTCAAGATGGCCTTGATTTTCTCTGGGTTGACCTCGATTCCACGCTGGGAAACGATGAAGCCCAGCAATTTTCCGGCTAGAACCCCGAAGACGCACTTCTTAGGGTTAAGCATCATGTTGTATTTCCAAAGATTATCAAAGGTTTCTTTTAAGTCGGACATTAAGTCGTTTGACTTTTTAGACATCACCACAATATCGTCCACGTAGGCGTGAATGTTCCGACCAATATGGTCGTGAAGGCAACGTTTCATTGTCCGCTGTTAGGTAGCACCTGCGTTTTTCAGCCCAAAGGGCATCGTGACATAGCAAAACGTGCCGTATGTGGTAGTGAACGAAGTGGCCAATTGGTCCGACTTCCTCATCTTGATCTGGTGGTATCCTGAGTATGCATCGAGAAAACACAAAATTTCCGAGCCAGCTGTCGAGTCAATGACTTGGTCAATGCGAGGCAAAGCAAACGGATCTCTGGGACATGCTTTGTTCCAGTCGGTGTAATCAACGCACATTCTTAATTCATTGGTTCCCTTTTGGGGGACAAGTACAGGATTGGCCACCCATTGGGTGTGAAGGACTTTTCGAATAAATCTAGCCTTAAGTAACCTAGCTATATCTTTGCCAATGGCGCGTCTCTTCTCATCTCCAAAGCGTCGTAGAGGTTGTTTCACTGGTTTGCATTTTGGATCAATGATTAAGCCATGCTCGGCAAGTTCCCTAGGTACACCTTTCATGTCGGCAGGTTGCCAGGCAAAGATGTCCCTGTTCTCACGGAGGAACTCGATGACTGCGCTTTCCTATTTGGGATCCAGGTTTGTCCCAATGGCGGTGACCTTGGAGGAATCGCCTACCACAAGTTCCACCGGCATGGTCTCGATGGTGGCCTTGAACGCAGGAGCGGAGTCCGAGATCTGCTTCTTCGACACGGGCATCTCTGAGTCATCGACCTTGCTCTGGATCTCTTTGAATTCTTTGATGTAGAGGATAGCTTCTGCAATGGCTGCTTCGTTGATATTGCAGTCCCTTGCCTTTGTAAAGCTTCCAGATACGGTGATGATGCCGTTTGGTCCGGGTATCTTGAGCTTGTTGTAGACGAAGCATGTCTTGGCCATGAACGTGTGGAATATGTCATGGCCGAATATGATGTGGTACGCGCTCTTGAAGGGCACCACCTCGAAGGTCATGCGCTCTTGATGTTAATTATTAACATCGCCAAAGGCAACCTGAAGTGTAATGCACCCAAGGGACCGAGCCTCCCGACCAGGAACTACGCCGTGGAAGATGGTGTTGGTCCGCCTTAGGTTTGCCTCCGTCAAGTTCATCTTTTGCAGTGTATCCAGGTACATGATGATGATGCTGATTCCACTATCCACGATACACTTGGTGAACTCCACGCCGTCAATCAAGGGGTTGATGACCATGGCGTACTGGTTCTCCGTGGGTATAAGGTCTGAGTGGTCCGTCCTGTCCCAAGTTATTGGAACCTCCGACCAGCGCAGTTACTGGGGGACTGGGAGGAGAGTAGCCATCAGGATCCTCAGATAGGTCTTCTGTTGTTGGACGGTGGGGGTGCCAAGGAACGTGTGGTAGACTAGGGCCTTCTTTGCGAAAGGGTTCTTTCCCTTGTCGTCGCTCTTGGCGGCGTGCTTGGGGTCAACGTCCTCGTCCATGTCACTTGAATCCTTGGATTCCTCCTCCTTCTTCTTCCCCTTGCCCTTGTCTCACTGTCTGTTCTTTCGACTTTGCTTGTAGCCGGACTCCGGGTCTTCCTTGAGGTCATTGACGAACTTGCAATGTCGATTGGTATGGGTGGCTTTGCCATTGACGTCGAGGTGTACGAGGCATGGCATATCGCGGTACTCCTCGTAGGTTTGGGGAACGCGCAGCGGCGCCGAGGTGGTTTCACTTCCTCGTTGCTGCCCACGACCAGCTCCCCTTCCTCGGCCATGTTGTCCGCCTTCTCCCAGTCCTGCAAAAGTCATAGCGACCATGTCGGTAGATTTCTTTTCTTCTGGAGCGGTCTTCCGCTTTGTACTGCTGTTCCTCCGAGCTTGAGTTGGAACGGCCGTTGCCGGCAAGGAGCCACGAGCATCATCATCGGCAGCTGTGAACTCACTAGCCAACTGAATCATCTGGTTCAAGTCAAGATGGTGATTATCCTGCAAGCGCTTCAGCTTATGTCGGAGCAACGTGCCCCTTTCCAACCCATCGATGAAGGCGGCCATGGCGGTCTAAGCGTGCACTCCTGCACAAGAATTCTTCATATCCAGCCAGCGACAGAGGTAGGCGCGAGATGTCTCGTCTTGTTCTTGCACGCACCGCTGTAAATCGCCCACAGTGCAGGGATGCTTGTATGTACCCTCAAAGTTCTTGGTGAATGCTTCTTGCATGTCCAGCCAGTTGTAGATAGATTTTACCGGAAAGTCGTCGATCCATCCACTGGCAGTACCCGCCAACATTAATGGGATGTACTTGACGGCGAGATTGGGGTTGCCTCCGGCAATCTCCACCGCGTTGCCGTAGTCCTGCAACCATGTGGCTGGCTTGGCGGTGCCGTCATAGGGCTTGATGGTCTTGTCAATCCGGAAACCTTTGGGGTAAGTTGCGGACCATATTGCAGGTCCAAAGCAACGTGGTCCCAGGTATGGTCCTTCCCGGGCCTCGTGGATCTTATCGATCCGCGAATGCGCCTCGTATGGCTTCGGGTTCTTTTTATTTTTGTCAACAGGGGATGGGCTGCGTGAACGACGCAGTCCTCTTCCGCCATGGTGACTGCTTGGTGGTGACGGAGGCGGAGGTGGCGGTGGGTTAGCGTTCTTGCTGTTACCCTCCTGCGACGCCTCACGCCTATCACGGTTGCTTGTCGGACGCGGAGGGTCATGGCGCGACCTGCTCTTATGTCCTTGGTTGCGCTCTCCGTCATGACGGGTCTGCTCCGTGTTGTCGTGGATGACGATGCCACACTACTTGGGTGGGGAAATATCCGTTCGATGGTGAGCTTTGTAATCTTCGCGATGCCGGGGAGATCGGGGCAGTGGCGATGGGCGACGAGGTCGGGCCTTTTCTCCGTGGTCGAAGGATATGGGGATGGCATCCTTCCTGTTGCGTGCATACCTCCGTCTTTGTTCTGATGAACCCGTCTGGGACCCGACATCAAGAGGAGATTTGTCCCTTGGCGGCTTGTACTGGCTAGACTGGCAGAGCGCTGGGTTAGACTCAAGCCTCTGAGAGGTGGCCTTTTCCTGCTGCTTCACCGCCTTGGCCACTAGGTCACAGACCTGTTCCACTGCTTCAGGCGATCTATCCTACTCCAGAAGGGTCTTGGCGACGGCGAGGTTAAGGAGTGGGGTGGGCATCACCTGCTTGCCTTCACTGTCAATGTATGGCTTGGCCTGTGCCGGCTTAGAGGGAGCCCATCCTAGGTTGCGCCGTACGCCAGGATCGTCGATGACGCGAGCCGGAGCTTTCTTAGCCTTCTGCTATTGTAGCAGGGTCTTGTAATCGTCCTCCATTGCTCTAGCTTTTTATATGGACTTCTGTGCGTTGACCAGATCTCGATCTAGTTTAGCGCCTTGCTCCGCGATGGCTTGCGCCTCCTCCAGCAGCTACTGGCGCTTCTCATCAAGCTGGGTCACGTTCCGGATATGAGCAAAGGTCAGTGGCTCAACGAGGAGATTGCCGTACATCACTCTATCAGCTGGAGTAACTTGGCTACTGTGGACGTAGATGCTGGAGGCAGCAAGTTTGCGGTGTTGTTGTTGCTCGCGCAGGTGCCGAGTTCCTGCGGCTGCTGCACTGGGTTAGGCGGAGTAGGCATGACTTTTGCGCGATCATCGTCTACAACAATAAGTGGCCCCTTCACCTTTTCTAGCGCCGTAGGCGGATCTTGTCCAGGTTGATCTTCATCCATCGTTGTACCAATGGTGACGAAAACCCCTCAGGATGCGACGTCGTTGTTGCCTTGCTCGTCGCGCGATTACTCCTCCTCCATCTCCTGCATAGCGGAGCCTAGCTCTTCTGGACTGAAGTCTATCTCCTCTGAATCTACACTGAAATCAGCATAAAGCGCGTCAATGACAGAGTCGGAGGGTGCCAAGACTTCCTCGATAATGGGTGGTGGAGGTGCAACGGGCTCGACGATGACTGGAGGTGGTGGTGCTGCTACGACGATGGCGGCGGGAGGCGATGGTGGCGGATGCTGAATCGGAGGTTCTCCGTCTCTGAGCGTAAGCTCCATCTGGGCTGCCGCGTCAGCTACGGCGTAGCTGTTGACAGTGCTCACCATATCTTCGAGGGTAAGGCGTCTTGTTGCCTTCTGCCATTTTAAAGAATGTTGGAGAAGCGTGCCGCGGTCCAGTCCTTCCACGAAGTGATACAGAGATTTATCATCGGGGTAGTGGGCTAGGTCGGCTTGTATACGGAGCCACCTGGCCAGGTAGTCGCGGGGGTTTTCGCCCTCTCTCTGAACGCAGCGCGCCAGATCGAAGATGGTAACCACGCCGACGAACTTGGATCTCTGCTGTCCAGACGCACGGACGAAGCTGGCGGATTTGCAGTGATATTCCACCTTTATGTCCTGCACAGGGGCGGTTTGGGTGGGCCTTGAATTTTTCCGATCTTTGTCAGCAAACTCCGAAGAGAGATCCGACATTGATCCTTCCGCGAACGTATCCTGCCCGTAGGCGGTCCGTGCGGGTCTTGATGCTTTCCGATCTTTGCCGGCAAACTCCGAAGAGAGATCCAACATCGATCCTTCTGCGAACGTATCTTGCCCGTAGGCGGTCCGTGCGGGTCTTGATGCTCCTCCGACTCCCAGGGAACTAGTGCCCGAGTCGGTTTCGCCGATGAAGAGGTGGATGTCTCTGATAGGAACGATCGAACACCGCGTAGGGTTCGTCTTTGCCAGGATCCAGAACTCGTCGGGAGGGACGATCGGAACGTTGCCGGAGAAGAGAACGCGACCGATGGCTACGGTTTTGCCGATTCCCGCGAAGATCTTGGTCCTCGCTCGCTGAAGAGCCTGAAGTGCCTCTTGCCCCCACGGTGGGCGCCAACTGTCGTGAAATCGCCGACGAGTACGCCATGGAGGGGTCCTCATAGTGCGTGTTTAGAGACGTGGGGTAAGGCGGACGGTTGACGGATACGAGGTAACACAGCTTACCTAGGTTCAGATCCCACAACGGTGGCGGAATCCGACTCCTGCTATAAATCACTATAAGGGCAATACGCCGAGTTACAGAGATAGGTTCCCTGTGCGAGGTTGTCTGAGATTGTGTGCCCTAAAGGCTCCCATAGGCCCGACTTATATAGTCGCCAGGTCCTAGGGTTACAGGGAAAAGTCCTAGCCGGACAGGTCACAGAGTCCTACACCGTCTATTACTAGTCTTGTGTATCTTGCACTCCAAGGCTCCGGGTACGATGGTGACTCCACCGTAGCCTTCCTTTATCCGGCATGGGCCTCCCTTCTGGATCCACCTAACTAGGCCACCCAGCAGGCCATAGGCCATGCTACCGACTATGGGCCACCAAGGTTAGTCGGATAAGAGACATGCTATAAGGATACCCATATAGCATATCCCCAACACTTACCCCAAAGGTTTCCGGATTGACAAGACCATCAAGCCCTATGACGGCACCGCCAAGCCAGCTACATGGTTGCAGGACTACGGCAACGCGGTGGAGATTGCCGGGGGTAACCCCAACATCGCCATCAAGTACCTCCCATTGATGTTGGCGGGCATGGCCCGCCAATGGATTCATGACTTGCCGAAAAGATCCATCTGGAATTGGTTGGACATGCAAGGAGCGTTCACCAAGAACTTCGAGGGTATGTACAAAAGTCCCTGCACTGTTGGCGATCTACATCAGTGCGTGCAAGAGAAAGACGAGACATCTTGCGCGTACCTCTCTCGCTGGCTGGACATGAAGAATTCCTGCGCAGGAGTGCATGCTCAGACCGGCATGGCCGCCTTCATCGATGGGTTGGAAAGGGGAACGTTGCTCCGACATAAGCTAAAGCGCCTGCAGGACAATCACCAGCTAGGCTTGAACCAGATGATTCAGTTCGCCAGTGAGTTTGCGGCTGCCGACGATGATGCTCGCGGCTCCCTGCTGGCAATGGCCGTTCCAACTCAAGCTCGGAGGAACAGCAGCACCAAGCGGAAGACCACACCAGAAGAAAAGCAAACCCCCGACATGGTCGCTATGAGTTTAGCAGGGCGAGGTGATGGCGGACAGCGTGGCCGAGGACGGGGAGCTGGTCGTGGGCAGCAGCGAGGCAGTGAAACTACCTCGGCAGCGCTCCGCGTTCCCCAAACCTACGATGAGTACCATGATATGTCGTGCCTCATACACCTCCACGGCAACGGCAAAGCCACCCACACCAATCGCCATTGCAAGTTCGTCAACGACCTCAAGGAGGACCCGGAGTTCGGCTACAAGCGAAGTCGGAAGAACAGACCACGAGGCAAGGGAAAGGGGAAGAAGAAGGAAGAGGAGTCCAAGGATTCAAGTGACATGGACGAGGACATTGACCCCAAGCACGCCGCCAAGAGCGACGGCAAGGGAAAAAAACCCTTCGAGAAGAAGGCCGCAGTTTTCCACACTTTCCTTGGCACCCCCACCGTCTGACAACATAAGACCTCCATGAGGATACTGATGGCTACTCTACACCCAGTTCCCCAGTTCTTGCGCTGGTCGGAGATTCCAATTACTTGGGATAGGAAGGATCACCCAGACCTCATCCCTACGGATAACCAATACGCCAGGTCATCAACCCCCTGATTGACGGCAATGAGTTACCAAATGTATGGTGGATAGTGGAAGCAGCATCAACATCATGTACTTAGATACACTGCAAAAGATGAACTTGACGGAGGCAAACCTAAGGCGGACCAACACCATCTTCCAAGGGATAGTTCCTGGTCGGGAGGCTCAGTCCCTTGGGTGCATCACACTTCAGGTCGCTTTTGGTGATGTCAATAATTACCGCCAAGAATGCATGACCATTGAGGTGGTCCCCTTCAAGAGCGTGTACCACGTCATATTCGGCCGCGACATATTCTACACCTTCATTGCCAAGCCATGCTTCATCTACAAGAAACTCAAGATACCCGGACCAAACGGTGTCATCACCGTATCCGGAAGCTTTACCAAAGCAAGGGACTGCAAGATTGGAGAAGCAGCATATGCAGAAGCTATCCTCTACAGTGAAGAATTCAAGGAGATCCAGAGCAAGGCGATGCCTCAGAGATGCCCGCGTGGAAGAAACAGATTTCTGACTCCGCCCCAGCAATCAAGGCCAAGCTCGTGGAACTTGTGGTAGGCGATGCCTCCAAGACCACCGCCATTGGGACGAACCTGGACCCTAAATAGGAAAGCACGCTCGTAGAGTTCCTCCGTGAGAACAGGGACATCTTTGACTGGCAACCTGCCGACATGAAAGGTGTACCTAGGGAACTTGCCGAGCACAGCTTGAATATTGATCCAAAATGTAAACCAGTGAAACAACCTCTACGACGCTTCGGAGACGAGAAGAGACACTCCATAGGCAAATAGATAGCTAGGTTACTTAAGGCTAGTTTTATCCGAGAAGTCCTTCACACCCGATGGGTGGCCAATCATGTACTTTTCCCCAAAAATGGAACCGAATAATTAAGAATGTGCGTTGATTACACCGGCTTGAACAAGGCATGTCCCAAAGATCCGTTTGCTTTTCATCGCATTAACCAAGTCATTGACTCAACGGCTGGCTGAGAGCTTTTGTGTTTTCTCGATGCATACTCAGGATACCACCAGATCAAGATGAGGAAGTCTGACCAATTGGCCACTTCGTTCACTACACCATACGTCACGTTTTGCTATATCACGATGCCCTTTGGGCAGAAAAACGTACGTTCTACGTACCAGCGGACAATGCAACGTTGCCTATACGATCAAATTGGTCGGAACATTCACGCCTATGTGGACGATATAGTGGTGAGGTCTAAAAAATCAAATGACTTAATCTCTGACTTAAATGAAACCTTTGATAATCTCCAGAAATACAACATGATGCTTAACCCTAAGAAGTGCGTCTTCGGGGTTCTAGCCGGCAAATTTTTGGGCTTTATCGTTTCCCAGTGGGAATCGAGGCCAACCGGAGAAAATCAAGGCCATCTTAAACATAAACCGGCTGACATGCCTAAAGGAGATACAACGGTTAACAAGTTGCGTTGCAGCAGTTAGTCGGTTCATCAGTCGACTTGGAGAGAAGGCTCTGCCGCTATACAAGTTGCTGAAGAAGGCAGACAAATTCACGTGGACGGACGAGGCAGATGCAGCATTGAAGCATCTCAAGGAGATACTTTCCTCAGCACCTATCCTTGCAGCACCCGAACCTGACGAGCCCATGTTAATCTACATGGCGGCCACCAACCGGGTAATCAGCATCGTCATCGTGATAGAGCGGAAAGAACCAGGCTATGAGCACAGAGTTCAACGACCAGTTTACGATGTAAGCGAGGTCTTGACAGAGTCCAAGCAGCATTACCCGCACTACCAAAATATAGCTTATGGAGTATTCCTTGCTTCTCGGAAGCTGATTTACTATTTTCAGGAGCACCCTATCACAGTGGTGAGCAAGACTCCACTGTTCGACATTATCAACAACAGCGACGCTACGTGTAGGGTCGCGAAGTGGGGCATTGAACTTTCCACCTTTAATATCACCTACAAGCGACGTGACGCTATCAAGTCACAAGCCTTGGCGGATTTTATCGCAGATTGGATGGAGCTGCCAAATGCTACCCCAATGCCGGAGCCAGAATACTGGATGATGCACTTTGACAGATCAAAGCTACTCAACGGCTTGGGAGCTGGTGTATTGCTACAGTCACCAATTGGGGACAAGATACACTATGTTCTGCAGATCCACTTTAAGGCTACAAACAACATGGCGGGGTATGAAGCGCTCATTCACGGATTACGAGTAGACAAGGATATTGGCATCGAGCGCATAGTTTGTTGTGGAGATTCCGACTTGGTTGCCCAGTAGGTGGCTGGCACCTGGAACACGCGGAACCCTATGATGGCGACATATCTAGACGAAGTGGACGAGATAGCCAAGAGCTTCTTGGGCTACGAGGTCAAGTATGTACCTAGCGAGCAAAACGAGGCGACTGATCTTCTGTCTAAGCTTGGATCGGGGTGCAAATGAATTCCGCCTGGAGTTTTCCTAGAGCATCTACGAACACCATCCGTGAAGGGAGCAGACATCGACAAACTGGATAGAGTTGAATATTTTGTTCACATAGTGGCAAAGGTCCCTCCGGCTTGGACAAAACCGTTCATGGAATCTATCGAACACGGAACTTTGCCCGACGACGAGGTCGAAAGACGGCAAATAATACGTCGAGCAAAGGGCTATACCATAATCAATGGACATCTCTACAAAAGAAGCACCACTGGTGTATACCTTAAGTGTGTTTACTAGCAAGAAGGTATTGAAATCCTCATCAAAATCCATCTCGGAGATTGCGCATCACGCCGCTCCTCGATCATTGGTAGCTAAAGCCTTCCGACAAGGATTATACTGGCTGACCGCGAAGGTGGACGCCGACAAGATGGTTGGGACATGCATGCGATGCCAATATTATGCCCGACAACCACATGTTCCTGCTGAAGAATTTCAAACAATACCAATAACTTGTCTGTTCACAGTCTAGTACTGGACATGGTTCGACCGTTGCAGACGGCACCATGTGGGTTTACGCACTTGCTAGTAGCAGTTGAAAAATTCACCAAATGGATAGAAGCTAAACCCATTAGAAAGCTTGATGGGGCAACTGCCCTTAGGTTTGTCCGGGATCTAGTGGTGAGATTTGGTCTCCCACATAGCATTATCACCGACAACAACAGCAACTTGTCAATCGGAGAAGTGGAAGCTTATTGTTCGGACAAAGGCATCCGACTTGACCTTGCATCTGTGGCACACCCACAGTCCAATGGTCAGGTTGAGCGGGCCAATGGATTAATTCTGCAGGGAATCAAGCCACGTCTTGAGGCACTGCTACATAGAGCAGCTGGAGCCTAGGCAGAAGAATTGCCATCTATATTGTGGAGTTTACGAACTGCACCCAACAGATCCACCGGCTACACCCCTTACTTCATGGTATATGGAGCGGAAGCCACCCTACCTTCCGACATCCTTCACGATTCACCAAGAGTTGCCGCCTACGACGAGGATGACACTGAAGAATTTAGACGCCTAGATGTGGACCTTCTCGAGGAGGAGCGCGTATTGGCATGCCAAAGATCCGCCATCTACCAGCAGAAGCTACGCAGCTACCATAGTCACCACATTCGGCATCCCTCGTTTAAAGAGGGGGACCTGGTGCTCCGCCTTAAGTAGAAGAAGTCACACAAACTATCCCCCCTATGGGAAGGACCGTTCATCATAAGCAAGGCGCTACTAAATGGGTCTTACTACCTCGTTGACAACCGTGAACTGAAGGATAGACCCAACAAGGATCATAAGAATAAGCGATGTGACCCGGATGATGACTACCCAGAGCATGATCGGCCATGGAACATAGCACAGGTTCGTCCTTTCTACACTTAGCATTTTTATCTATTGTGTACCTCTTATATGATCAATGAAATATAGCTCTATGGTTTACTCATATTTCTTAGTCTTTTACCTCCTTTAGTGTTCATTTTTTGATCGTATAAAACCTTTATGCACAAGCTTTGCGATTGCACTTGTGAAAATTCTGCCTACGGGCGTTAGCTTAAGTTTTCTGGTCTACACGTTCTTTGTCGTTTTTATGTGGATTTTGGAGTAGTGACTTTTGGCACTTATTATCGGCGATTTTGTGGTAAGGTTATTGACGGTGCAATTGGGCATCATAGCCTGAGCGCATAGTTCCGACAACGAGTCTTCCGACTCACGAAAGGTCAAGCATAAAAGACAAAGTAATGGATAAGCCAACACTTGCTTAAAAAATATATACATGCTAGAACCAGGTCTTGAGTAGAAGGAAATAACAACAATTGTTTTCCGCCTTAAGTTAACAAGTAGTTTTTTCCGCATACAAATTCTATAGGAAACAAATATTACATATTATTTTTCATTCCTCTGGCGTAGGCGACTTGGACGTAGCATCATCAGCAGCAAGAGAGTCATCCTCCTCGAAGTCGGCGGTGTTGAGGGTCTCGGAGGAGCTTTGGCTGTCGTCGTCAATGGTTTTCATGGGCACGAAGACGTTAGGGTCGACCAACTCAGCGACTCTAGTATCAAAACCCACGAGCGACGCCAAGATAGCCTTGTGATCTATCTTTTGGCCATCATCGTCTACGTCAGGGATACCGGAGGTCACCATGTCGATGTCGGAGTTTTCGTAGTGCGCCTTGACCATTGACAGCGCCATCCTCGCGCTGGCCCGGGTACATGAAGCTTCCAGCTTACAATACACTAGTGGGCTCGGCGCAATATCTCCGAGAACTTCGCCACGGAATCCACCGCTTTGATGTTAATCTGGAGGGGCTTGGCTACCTCCTTGGTCTGCTTGATGGCGGTGTAGATAAAGTTGTTGGCAAGGACCATGCACTTTTTTAGCGGAGGAGGAAACTGGGTGAACCCAATAGGAGCTACAAATTCCGACAAAGGAATGCATGAGTTCAATAACACAAAAAGTTCATAATATTGTAACATCCCAGATTCTGTGTTTGGATGTTAATAGTGTCATGCATCATCCTTGCATCATTGGCATCCTACATTTGAAAATTATTGCAACAACAAAATCCTAACACATAAAATCCATTTTAAAAACCCTATTTAATATTCCCATAAGTAAGCACCCTTGTTGTAGTAGCATGACCCCTCTAAAAACCTTGTAAAAACATTAAACTATGGCCTAAGTTGACCACCTCATTTTTATGAAAATTTAGAGACAAGATTCATCACATTTGGACTTAGTTTGCAAAAGCTAGAAGAGTTTTACTAAAACAGAAAAAGGGAAAATTGTTAAACAAAACAAAAAGAGAAAAAGGGCCAACAGCTAACCCTAGCTGGGCCGGCTCGCCAGCCAGCCCACCCCGCCCCATCGCCCGCGCAGCAGGGAACCTGCCCGCGCCCTTCGGCCCACCTTTCCCCCTGCCACCGACAGCCCTACCCCACCTGTCATCCCCCTCCTCTCCCCAACGCGAACGGGACAGAGTCCCCGTCGGCCACGACCTTTGCCCCCCCCGTGTCCGGCCAGGACCCCCTCGGGCCGTGTATATATGCCAGCCGCACGACCACCCCCTCTGTTCCCAGGTTCGCAAAACCCTAAAAGTTTCCCCGATTCCGCTGGTACAAGCCGCCGCCGACCAGGTGAGTTGCGCCAATGTCGAGCCTCCCCTCCCCCTGTTCTTCCCCCTGGGATGATCCCTACGTTCGACTGGTTCGCCTCACCTGCCTTGCCCATTGTCTGCCGCAGCGTGTCGTCGCCAATCGCTCGCCGGAGCTGCGGGAGAGAAGCTGCCAGCGCCATCGTTAGAGGAAGAGGGGGACGAAATCAAGGTGACAGACAGAACCGCGAGGAGGAGACGAGCACCAGCGGCAGATCCTTCTTCCTCGAAGTGCACCCGAGCGCCGTCGCCATCGCCATCGACACCGCCTCCGCCCACCGCCACCGTCGTCGCAAACTGTGAGTCGCCGAGCCACCTCCTCCGTCCGATTTGCAATATGCGGTTCAGATTAGATGCGACCCGAAGGGGTATGCACCAGTGGTATCGCGCCTCGTGGCGGCCACGTCAGCTCGCCACTTCTCCACCCGCGCTGCTCCGCGTCACCGCCCCCTCCCTTGCCAGCTGGGCCATCCAGGAGCTGCCACTTGGCAAGCCCCTTTTAGATCTGTTGCAGATTTGATTTTAATCTTGCGAAATTCATATAAAATTGAATATTTGTCCAAATTTAGCTTATAATATACCGTTGGATTCCTAATTTTATGTAGAATCCAAATATGTAAAAATATTGCAGGGTGCTGTAATGTTTTGGGTGTAGATTTTAATCATTGGATTAGAGAGTTTAATCTATAGAAAAATAATTGAAATTCTATTTCTTTTTTATTTGAATCTTGTTGCAATAATTTTGCTTCCACAATACCTACTGATCCAAATCATTAAGCCTTGCTTAGGATTATTAATTCTAGCTTGGGCTAATTAGATGGTTGAACTCCTTACAACCCTAGGATTTGTTTAGTGACACTATAGTAGATCTAAACCCTTGGAAAATCAACCCTAGTGACAACCTTACATCATCACAACACAAACTTGCTACCTTGATCAGTTTAACCAACCTTGCATAAATACCATGTTGCATGCATGCATGATTTTCTTTGTGATATGCTTGAGCAAGTTGTGATCAGATCTATGTTTGTGATTCGTTAGATTGCTCGGAGTGCGCTAAGGAGTGCTATTGTGTAGAGTGCTGCTCGGATCAAGGCAAGTTACACCACTTGTTCATAATTTTGTCCCAGTTTTGATTCTATGCATGTGATCTTGAAAATTCTGTAGTATGCATGTGTAGGATGTTCCAGTAGAATTTTTCCTTAGTATTATTTTGCAAGTGCGATGATTTTGTAGTATGCCATGAGTAGCTCTACACTTAGGATTTCCCATCCTAATAGGTTACCCCTGTTTTTGCTAAGTATTGCTTGCTATGCTATATATATATACAAAGTACCGTTGGGGGGTTCGAAAGACAAAGAATTTTTTTCTAAGTATAAAGGCTCTCTAGAGCAAACTTTTCTTCTCAAATCCACTTCAAAATAAAACTAAGTTTTCTTCTGGGCGGAATGGTTGTCGGGACAACGAGTGAGATTTTGGTGGAGGACGGCCGCCCAGGAATCAAAGAAGTCTGCCATGTTCCAGAATTCAGAAGCTTCCAGTGCAACCACAATACATTATGGGCTCTGTCTTGGCCTAGTACTTAGTGGGAAACCTCACCTGGGTACCA
The DNA here is from genome assembly GCA_916181665.1 of Avena sativa. NCBI lineage: Eukaryota > Viridiplantae > Streptophyta > Magnoliopsida > Poales > Poaceae > Avena > Avena sativa. Next base: position 137,978,989 of record OV702295.1, read on the forward strand.
ACATTTGGAGGTTCTTGGCATGGTTGGATCCGGAAGGTAGAGGGGCTACTAAGGGAAAGCCTCGCCATGGTCTTGTCTGTAAAAGGACTTGATCGTGGATTGTGGGTAAAGTGCGCAAACTCTCGAGAGTATTGTAATCTGATCGATCAGCCGTGTTCACGGTAACAGAACAATAATGAGCCTCTGAAGGATCTTCCTCTCTCTTTTCTAAAACAAAGTTTTGAAACCCCATGGCGTGCGTAATATCGCTAATGGGTGGGAATTTGGGGAACTTGGTGTGTAATATCCAAGTGACGCTTGGTGCGTAATATCCAAGTGTTTGGTTGTTTGGACACTTGGTGCGTAATATCCTCGTGTGCCACTCGACCTTATTTTATCTAAGCAAATGTTTACAAAGTAGGGCAATCATCTATTCTTCTCTCTACTTAAGGAAAATTAGCTTTGAGCAAATGAACTCTACAGCCTATACCAGCCTTGCATGTAGAGATAGTCTTTTCTCTCCTTGGTGTAATTTGCCAATACATTCAAAGTATTGACCCAACTTGTTGGCTGCACGTCTTATGTGCAGAATCCGAAGATTGAAAGGTGCGTAGGGATCGCGGGTCTACACTCGACAAGCCTGGGGCGTTGATGGACTCATGCTGCCTTTATGTTTCCGATGTTATTTGTGCTAGCATAATGCTAAGCAATTTTTTTAATAATTCATACTCTGGATTCTCCGTGTAATAAAGACTTTGTGTTTTACATGATATTTCATCGACTGTGAGTGCTAGGTATTGATCTAGGGACTAGCATGATAATCACAGGGACTTAGGATCCTTACCGATCCGAGGTCATTACAGATGGTATCAGAGCACATCGTTGCATGTAGGATGTGACCCTAGGATTGGAACCACCTCTAACTCTAGTGCCTTACTTGTTTCCTACTAAGTTATTTTCCGCACATATAGTATATGCATCCTCTACTTGTTTAAGAATCTAACCCTCATTCTTCTAACTCAAAGATGACATGCTTCCTCTACGACACCGTCGCGGACATCGAGCCCCTTCGCTTTGGAGGATGCCTCATGGATCTACTCACACGTTTGGATCTTCCTCTCCCAACAATCCAAGGGAGCACAATGAAGAAACTCCACAAGGACGGCTGTTGGGGAGTCAAGGTCATCCAGTCAGGAAAAGAGCGAGGCAAGAACCCGGAGGAAGACATAGCAATCCACATTGTTAGCGATTCCAAGGAGAAGGCCCTTAGCATTAGCTTGCAGCAACTCATTGGTCGCCTATGTGGACGTCATCATGAAGCTCTCCAAGGACACTGCGGCGGCCTCTTTGGAAGAAGAGATGAGGAAGGGATTCCCATGGAGTTAACCTTTGAGGAAAGAACTTCTACCAAGCGCCGAAGAACACAATATCAAGACTTGGAGTGCCACATCCATGACCTTGAAAAGGGTACCTTCCTCGAGATGTTGAAGAACGACGAGCTATGCGCCCTCATCAAGGAGAAGGAAGAAATGATCAAGCAGCAGGAAGAGGCAATGAAGCTCCAAGAGATAAAATTCCAGGACCAAGAGAAGAAGTTCGCTAACCAAGAGAAGAGGGTGATAAATAAAAACAAGAGAATTAGGGAACTTAAACAGCAGATCGATGGAGATGAAGTGCAAACTGAAGGCCTTTGCAAGATAATCAATGATGTGCGTGCTTCAAAGAGGGACTTGGCAAGGCAACTTGAAGCCGCAATGAAGTCAAGTTTAGTGGAGGAACTACAAAGCGAGAAGGAGGGACTTCACGAGCAGCTGGAAGCCACTACCAAGAAGCTACAAGATGAGATAAAGGACCTCCAAGAGAAGCTTGAAACCACCACAAAGGAGATGGAGTTGTACAAGACAACTCTAGAGCAAGAAGGCTACTCATTCGAGGACGAGGAAGAGGAAGGCGTGGAGGATGTGTAGTAGTTGGACCACCTTTAATTCTATAGTAGAACGTTATTCGCAAATGTAATAAATACCAAGACAAGTTTGGTTTAGTTATACTTGGTTGTTTCCTGTGTTAAATTTGTGTTGTTATGCCTTGTGTGCCTTGTGTGCTTGGTGTGTTTTCATAAGGGTAGGAGTTTACTACTTAGTCTTTCTGTCTATTTCTTAACTATTCTCTTAAACCCCACAGATGTCGCCAAGACGTGCGAACCCCGAAATCCCGCCAGAAATAGCAGAACTTTTGGCCACTCAGAACCAGCTGATCCAACTGCTCACTCAGAACATGCAAAACAACAACAACAACCCGCCACCACCACCACCTCCGCCACCTCCTCAACAAGATCGCTTGACTCGGTTTTTGAGGCTGAACCCGCCTACCTTCACTAGCAGCATTGAACCAATCATCGCTGATGACTGGCTGCGTACGATCAACAAAAAGCTAGACACCGTGCAAGCTGTCGGAGCCGACAGGGTGCGATATGCCGCACACCAGCTTGAAGGACCTGCTGCAAAATGGTGGGATAATTACCAAGTCACCCACCCGGATATTGATGCTATCACTTGGGAACAGTTTGAGTTAGCTTTTCGCACTCATCATGTGGCTGCTGGTGTCATGACCCTGAAGAGGCGCGAGTTTCGCGACCTACACCAGCTGCACCGTTCTGTCACCGAGTATGGTGAGCTTTTCAATAAGCTAGCCCGTTATGCACCCGATGATGTCTCTACTGATGCCAAGAGACGGGAGGAGTTCTTAAGAGGGCTCAATGATGAGATATCCATTCAGCTTGTGGCTCAGAAATTTGACAACTTTCAGGAACTCCTGGACAGAGCCATTATGGTTGAATCAAAGAGGAAGAGCATAGAAAATCGCAAGAGGAAATCTAACCCTCACAAACACTCTGTTCCGTACCAGAAGCAGCGCAATTCCTCACCACCACCTTATAACAATAATGGCCACAACCATAACGGTCATAACCATGGTGGCCACAAACACAATGGGCACAAAAACCGCAATGGCAATGGCAGCAATGGAAAGGATCTCAGTAAGGTGACATGCTTTAAGTGCAACAAGACAGGGCACTATGCAACATCTTGCCCCGAGAGGAAGAATGTCAATGGTAATGGGAATGGAAATGGACACAACCATGGCAATGGGAACGGGAAGAAGCCAAATCCATTTGTCAAAGCCACGGTGAATCATGTTTCTATGGAGGATGCCTGTGATGCTCCAGACTCTGTGATTGGTAAGTTCAAACTCAATTCTATTCCCGCAGTTGTTCTTTTTGATACTGGTGCATCACATTCATTCATATCAAGGGTATTTGTGGATAGAGGCAAGATACCAATGGAGACTATAAACTTTCCTCTAAGGGTAAGTTCTCCTGGGGGAGAAATAGTGGCAAACTCCGGTTGCCGGGGATTAGAACTAAGGATTGGGACACACATTTTTCCCACCAGTCTAGTAGTTCTAGAATCACAAGGATTAGACATAATCTTGGGCATGAATTGGATGACCGAATATGAAGGAGTCATAGATTGTGCCAAGAGAATTGTCATGCTCACAACACCGGAAGGGAAAAGGATTCGTATGAAGTCAAATTTCGCACTTAAAGAAGTCATGGTGAACTCTCTTAAGGGGGTTAGCTTGGAGGAGGTACCTATTGTAAAGGAATACCCAGATGTCTTCCCAGAAGAGCTACCCGGAATACCACCCGACCATGATATCAAGTTTCTCATTGACTTAATGCCAGGCACGGGGCCGATAGCTAAGAGACCATACAAGATGGATGTGGACGAGTTAAAGGAACTCAAGAAACAGCTTAGGGAACAATTGGACAAGGGGTTCATTCAACCCAGCGCGTCATCTTGGGGAGCACCCGTCCTATTTGTGGAAAAGAAGGATAAGACCAAGAGGCTGGTTGTGGACTACCGCTCGTTGAACGAAGTGACGATTAAGAATAAGTATCCTCTGCCCAACATCAACGACCTGTTTGACCAGCTAAAAGGAGCCAGTGTGTTCTCAAAGATCGATCTACGATCGGGCTATTTTCAGCTAAATATTCGAGAACAGGATGTGCCCAAGACAGCATTCACCACAAGATACAGACTGTATGAGTACACCGTGATGTCTTTTGGTCTAACCAATGCCCCAGCATACTTCATGACCATGATGAACAAGGTGTTCATGGAATATTTGGACAAGTTTATCGTGGTATTCATAAATGATATACTCATATACTCTAAGGATGAGAAGGAACATGAGAAACATCTGCGCCTTATTATGGAAAAACTAAGAGAACACAAGTTGTATGCCAAATTCAGCAAGTGCGAGTTCTGGTTAAAAGAAGTGGGATTCCTTGGCCATGTTGTGTCAGCTAAAGGAGTTGCCGTAGATCCTAGTAAGGTAGCTTCCGTGACGGAATGGGAGTCACCCAAGAATGTGGGGGATATTAGAAGTTTCTTGGGCCTCGCAGGATATTACCGGAGGTTCATCGAAAACTTTTCCAAGATAGCAAAACCCATGACGGAGCTATTAAAGAAGGAAAAGAAATTCCTATGGACTGAGGCATGTGAAGCAAGTTTTCAAGAGTTGAAGAAACGCCTTGTAACGGCACCACTTCTGTGTCTGCTTGATATCCAGAAGGATTTTCAAGTCTATTGTGACGCTTCTCGACAAGGACTTGGAAGTGTACTGATGCAGGATGGGAAAGTGGTATCCTATGCCTCCCGACAACTTAAGCACCACGAACACAATTATCCCACACATGATTTGGAACTTGCATCCGTGGTTCATGCACTCAAGTTATGGAGACACTACCTCATGGGCAAACATTGTGATGTGTTCACAGATCATAAAAGTTTGAAGTACATCTTCACCCAAAAAGAGTTGAATATGAGGCAACGAAGATGGCTTGAGCTAATCAAGGATTATGACTTGGATTTACAGTACCACCCCGGAAAGGCAAACGTGGTGGCTGATGCATTAAGCCGTAAGGTATATGTAAATGGACTTACCGCAGGGGAACTTCCAGAGGACTTATGCAAGCAATTCAGGGATCTCAGATTGGAGATAGTCCCGAAAGGACACGTAGCGACAATGGAAATAGTGTCCACCTTCCAAGAAAGGATCCAAGAAGCACAAAAGGGGGATAAATAGTTGGAAGAAATAAGAGTCAGGATAAATGAAGGAAAGACTAAAGAATTTCGTCTGGACGAACAAGGAACCCTCTGGTATGGGAAGCGTTTGTGCGTTCCCAATGACCCCGATATCAGGAAGATGATTTTACAAGAAGCTCATGATTCGCCATACTCAATTCATCTAGGTAACACAAAGATGTACATGGATGTGAAGGATAGATTCTGGTGGAATAATCTAAAGAGAGATATTGCAGAGTATATTTCTCTGTGTGATGTGTGCAACAGAGTTAAAGCCGAGCATCAGAAACCGGCAGGATTACTACAACCACTACCTATACCCGACTGGAAGTGGGACAAGGTAGGCATGGATTTCATCACGGGATTACCCCGGACTCGTTCTGGATTTGATTCTATCTGGGTAGTGGTGGACCACTTCACCAAGGTGGCTCACTTCATCCCCGTAAAGACCACTTATACAAGTGCTAAGCTTGCTAAGATATACATGTCAAGAATTGTAAGCCTACATGGTGTTCCCAAGGGAATTGTGTCAGACAGAGGCACCCAGTTTACTTCAAAGTTCTGGCGACAACTACATGAGTCTCTTGGGACCCGACTAGAATTCAGTACTGCCTTCCACCCTCAAACAGATGGCCAAACAGAGAGGGTAAATCAAATCTTGGAGGATATGTTGAGAGCTTGCGCACTAGACTATGGGTCTAGTTGGGATGATAACCTGCCATATGCTGAGTTCTCATACAACAACAGCTACCAGACAAGTATCAAGATGGCTCCGTTTGAAGTTCTATATGGCAGGAAGTGTAGGACTCCATTGCTATGGAATGGAGTTGGAGAACACAGTCTTTTTGGACCTGACTTGATAAAGGATGCCGAAGAAAAGGTGCGATAGATTTAGGATAGGCTAAAGGTAGCCCAATCTCGACAGAAGAGCTACGCTGATTCCAAACGCAGAGATGTGGCTTATGAAACAGGGGACCGTGCGTATCTCCGAGTTTCACCCCTACGTGGAGTTAAGAGGTTCGGAATCAAGGGCAAGTTAGCCCCACGATTCATAGGACCGTATAAGGTTCTGGCCCGTAGAGGAGAAGTTGCTTATCAGTTGGAGCTACCGGAAGGACTGACTGTGCATGATGTGTTTCATGTGTCACAACTAAAGAAGTGTCACCCGGAGATGGCTGAAACACCGCTAAGAGACACCGTTCCCCTAGATGAGGTTCAATTGGAGAATGACCTTACCTATGAGGAAAAACCCATCAAAATACTAGAGACAGCCGAAAGGGTTACCCGCACCAAGACTATAAGATTCTGCAAGGTACAATGGAACCACCACTCCGAGGAAGAAGCTACGTGGGAACGTGAAGAAGACTTGAAGGCAGAACACCCCCACCTATTTGCTAGCCAACCCGAATCTCGAGGACGAGATTCTTCCTAAGGGGGGTAGGTTTGTAACATCCCAGATTCTGTGTTTGGATGTTAATAGTGTCATGCATCATCCTTGCATCATTGGCATCCTACATTTGAAAAATATTGCAACAACAAAATCCTAACACATAAAATCCATTTTAAAAACCCTATTTAATATTCCCATAAGTAAGCACCCTTGTTGTAGTAGCATGACCCCTCCAAAAACCTTGTAAAAACATAAACTATGGCCTAAGTTAACCACCTCATTTTTATGAAAATTTAGAGACAAGATTCATCACTTTTGGACTTAGTTTGCAAAAGCTAGAAGAGTTTTACTAAAACAGAAAAAGGGAAAATTGTTAAACAAAAAAAAGAGAGAAAGGGCCAACAACTAACCCTAGCTAGGTCGGCTCGCCAGCCAGCCCACCCCGCCCCATCGCCCGCGCAGCAGGGAACCTGCCCGCGCCCGTCGGCCCACCTTTCCCCCTGCCACCGACAGCCCTACCCCACCTTTCATCCCCCTCCTCTCCCCAACGCGAACGGGACAGAGTCCCCGTCGGCCACGACCGTTGCCCCCCCGTGTCCGGCCAGGACTCCCTCGGGCCGTGTATATATGCCAGCCGCACGATCACCCCCTCTGTTCCCAGGTTCGCAAAACCCTAAAAGTTTCCCCGATTCCGCTGGTACAAGCCGCCGCCGACCAGGTGAGTTGCACCAATGCCGAGCCTCCCCTCCCCCTGTTCTTCCCCCTGGGATGATCCCTACGTTTAACTGGTTCGCCTCACCTGCCTTGCCCATTGTCTGCCGCAGCGTGCCGTCGCCAATCGCTCGCCGGAGCTGAGGGAGAGAAGCTGCCAGCGCCACTGTTAGAGGAAGAGGGGGACAAAATCAAGGTGACAGACAAAACCACGAGGAGGAGACGAGCACCAGCGGCAGATCCTTCTTCCTCGAAGTGCACCCGAGCGCCGTCGCTATCGCCACCGACACCGCCGCCGCCCACCGCCACCGTCGTCGCAAACTGTGAGTCGCCGAGCCACCTCCTCCGTCCGATTTGCAATCTGCGGTACAGATTAGATGCGACCCGATGGGGTATGCGCCAGTGGTATCGCGCCGCGTGGCGGCCACGTCAGCTCGCCACTTCTCCACCCGCGCTGCGCCGCGTCACCCCCCCCCCCCCCCCCCCCGTTGCCAGCTGGGCCATCCAGGAGCTGCTTGGCAAGCCCCTTTTAGATCTATTGCAGATTTGATTTTAATCTTGCGAAATTCATATAAAATTGAATATTTGGCAAAATTTAGCTTATAATATATCGTTGGATACCTAATTTTATGTAGAATCCAAATATGTAATAATATTGCAGGTTTGCTGTAATGTTTTGGGTGTAGATTTTAATCATTGGATTAGAGAGTTTAATCTATAGAAAAATAATTGAAATTCTATTTCTTTTTTATTTGAATCTTGTTGCAATAATTTTGCTTCCACAATACCTACTGATCCAAATCATTAAGCCTTGCTTAGGATTATTAATTCCAGCTTGGGCTAATTAGATGGTTGAACTCCTTACAACCCTAGGATTTGTTTAGTGACACTATAGTAGATCTAAAACCTTGGAAAATCAACCCTAGTGACAACCTTACATCATCACAACACAAACTTGCTACCTTGATCAGTTTAACCAACCTTGCATAAATACCATGTTGCATGCATGCATGATTTTCTTTGTGATATGCTTGAGCAAGTTGTGATCAGATCTATGTTTGTGATTCGTTAGATTGCTCGGAGTGCGCTAAGGAGTGCTATTGTGTAGAGTGCTGCTCGGATCAAGGCAAGTTACACCACTTGTTCATAATTTTGTCCCAGATTTGATTCTATGCATGTGATCTTGAAAATTCTGTAGTATGCATGTGTAGGATGTTCCAGTAGAATTTTTCCTTAGTATTATTTTGCAAGTGCGATGATTTTGTAGTATGCCATGAGTAGCTCTATACTTAGGATTTCCCATCCTAATAGGTTACCCCTGTTTTTGCTAAGTATTGCTTGCTATGCTATATATATACAAAGTACCGTTGGGGGGTTCGAAAGACAAAGAATTTTTTTCTAAGTATAAAGGCTCTCTAGAGCAAACTTTTCTTCTCAAATCCACTTCAAAATAAAACTAAGTTTTCTTCTGGGCGGAATGGTTGTCGGGACAACGAGTGAGATTTTGGTGGAGGACGGCCGCCCAGGAATCAAAGAAGTCTGCCATGTTCCAGAATTCAGAAGCTTCCAATGCAACCACAATACATTATGGGCTCTGTCTTGGCCTAGTACTTAGTGGGAAACCTCACCTGGGTACCAACATTTGGAGGTTCTTGGGACGGTTGGATCCGGAAGGTAGAGGGGCTACTAAGGGAAAGCCTCGCCATGGTCTTGTCTGTAAAAGGACTTGATCGTGGATTATGGGTAAAGTGCACAAACTCTCGAGAGTATTGCAATCTGATCGATCAGCCGTGTTCACGGTAACAGAACAATAATGAGCCTCTGAAGGATCTTCCTCTCTCTTTTCTAAAACAAAGTTTTGAAACCCCATGGCGTGTGTAATATCGCTAATGGGTGGGAATTTGGGGAACTTGGTGTGTAATATCCAAGTGACGCTTGGTGCGTAATATCCAAGTGTTTGGTTGTTTGGACACTTGGTGCGTAATATCCTCGTGTGCCACTCGACCATATTTTATCTAAGCAAATGTTTACAGAGTAGGGCAATCATCTATTCTTCTCTCTACTTAAGGAAAATTAGCTTTGAGCAAATGAACTCTACAGCCTATACCAGCCTTGCATGTATAGATTGTCTTTTCTCTCCTTGGTGTAATTTGCCAATACATTCAAAGTATTGACCCAACTTGTTGGCTGCACGTCTTATGTGTAGAATGCGAAGATTGAAAGGTGCGTAGAGATCGCGGGTCTACACTCGACAAGCCTGGGGCGTTGATGGACTCATGCTGCCTTTATGTTTCCGCTGTTATTTGTGCTAGCATAATGCTAAGCAATTTTTGTAATAATTCATACTCTGGATTCTCCGTGTAATAAAGACTTTGTGTTTTACATGATATTTCATCGACTGTGAGTGCTAGCTATTGATCCAGGGACTAGCATGATAATCACAGGGACTTAGGATCCTTACCGATCCGAGGTCATTACAAATATCTAGCTTACAGAAGTACAAGGCGGAGAATCACTTACTGAAGATGCTAATCTCAGCTTGCTGGAGAGTTTCCGCCATGGAGTCCTGTTCTTGTCGGAGGATCTTGTATGTGTCGAGATTGTGCTGATTTTGCTCATCGGCAGATTTCTTCTGCTCTTTCAGCATCGCGATCTCCTACTTCAAGCGGTTCATATCTTCGTTGGCGGACTCCTGCAGGACTTTCATGGAGTCCTCATGCATCTTCAGCATATCCTTCATCTCCTGCTTAAGGATCTTGTTTTCGCTATCCATCTGATGAATATGCTTGGATTGCTCAACAATATCTTTAGCCTTGGAAATGGCTTCTGCAAGCCAAAGAAAAAATAGTACAAAGTGAGTACTCGGATCATGTTGGCACAAGACCAACTCGGAATATGAAAAATAAAGGAAAAACAGACGCTTGCTCTTGATGATTTATTCCTTCAAGAAGGCAGTTTTACCCTTTTCATCTTCCAAGTCTGCATGCATCTTCTGGTACTTCTCGTTGGCCATGCCTCTCCGAGCATTCTCATTCTATGGAAAGAAAATTTAACGCTTTTAGTCTACTTGGAGCATATAGTTGGATAACTATCCACCTACAGGCTCGGGGGGCTATGGTGAGAGTTTTTAACTTGAAATATGCTTGGTCTTTCTTTAAACATCTAGTCGGAACTGATTCAGTTTTCAACTAGAAGCTTGGGGGCTACAGTATAATTTTTTTTAACTCAGTCATATGCTTAGTCTTTCTTTAAGCATCTAGTCGGAACTAATTCAGTTACAACTAGAAGCTTGGGGGCTACAGTATCGAAATTTACAAACACTGCGTATGCTACTCTGAAAGTATCTAGTCGGAATATTTCATTCAAACTATATACTTGGGGGCTACAGTGAGAAGTTTTCTAGCTTAGTCACTCTTAGAGCATTTAGATGCAAAGACCTATGGTCCTCGGGGGCTACAGTGGGATACTCATATGAAATGAAAAAGGCAAATAAAACTTACAAGTGCAATGATCTTGAGGTTGGTAGCGCTCTCAGCAAGCAACTTGCCAAAGGAAAGGCTGTTTCCTTGCAAGATTTCTGCTTGCCGGAGAAGCTCCTCAAGACCGCATGTTGGAGATGTCGGCGCGGAACCAGGAACCAAAGCGGAGCTACTCGGTGTAAGTGCCGGGTAGACTCTCTTCGGGAACTCTATGGTTTTCCTGAGTGCAGAGGCCCTGCCTTTGGCAAACGTACTACTCTCCACCACCGCCTTGCTGCTACCGATGGCATCCTTAGCCGGAGCTTCAGCCATTTGAGTTGTCGTACTCTCTTGCGTTTCCTGTTCGCTGACAACAGCAAGATCCATGGAGGCACCTGAGTCCACATCCATGGCGAAAGGGCCAGATGCATCTTTGGCCTGTGAGCTTGTCGGAGCAGGCGGAGGCTGGACGCTGGTAGTAACAGGGGCGATGGCAGGAGATGCGTGGGGAGACACGTCACGATGCAACATATCCTTGATATTTCTAGAATCCCCCAACGTTTTGGAGGTCTTCTTCAAACTGGTAGTGGCCTTCTTCCTGAAACGTGCAAAGAGTATAAGTACAGAAAGAGGCTTACACAACAGGGGGTGCTTTGGAAAAAGGAATCCCAGTAACCTTTCTTTTCTCCGCCTCCAGGGCAGCGGTAGTATTCTTGGAAGCTCCACCCTCCATCTTCTTCTTCTTGCCTCCGTTCGCAGCATCAGAGGTGGAGCTCTTCCGCTTTCGCGCCAGCGGGACATCGTCGTCAGACACGAGGTGACTTCCTTCATCTTTGGGTCATCAATTTGGACAGCTGTGTCGTCCTCCTTTAGACTCTTAAGATGTTAAAGTGAAATCATAAAGTGTTAGGTGACAAAGACAAGACGGAAGAACTGGAGCAAATGTCATACACGGAGAATAATCAGGTACCTCTAGGCACTTGCCCTCCTCAAACATGTTGTAGGTGATGGTGAAGCCACGCTTCCTATCCTTCACCTTGACGATGTCCTTGAGGCGGAGCTTGATAGAGTCGCTGGAGAAGTTGTCCTCGGATATGCGGAGGCTATCCTTCCTCTCCTTAGAGTACTCGTGCATCAACTTGAGTGGTGTTGCAGAGGCTGGATCCGCCTGACGAACCAGCACATGGCCAGGTCCAATTCGGTCAGACCCGTCTCTACGAACCACTCTATCTTCCTTATAGTGCGGTAAGCATCAATGTCGGAGGGGAGGGAGGCTTGGGATATCCTTGTTGAGGCTTCGGCGACAGCTCCATCGACGAAGTCCAGATATGTTGCTTCTCGGCCAGCCAGAGGGATATCTGGGCCATAGAAGTATGTCCGTTGCTAATTTTTACATGACTCATGGCCGACTATGTCGGGGAACCGCCGGCCAGGCCGGATCTTAAAGCTAATTGTCCTGCAGTTCCTAAGCTCATCCTTGCCGGCTCCGGCTTCCCTCTTAACGGTGAAGAAATAAATAAAGAGATCTAGCATAGGCCTAATCCCTACATAACCCATACAAAGCGCCGCATAGTTGCTAAGCGCGAGGATGCTATTGGGGGGGAGGTTTTGAGGATGAACTCGGTAATGGTTGAGGACAGATAGGAAGAAATTGGAGATGGGCAGGGAAACGCTGCGTACCAGTTGGGATTTGAGGTACACCTTCTCTCCGACTTGGGGAGAAGGGGTGACCTCACTGGTCGGCGCCGCCCGCCAAGCGAGCCCCTCCGTCGCAGGGAGCTAGCCCTCTACGAGTAGCTCCTTGATGTCACGGTCCGTGATGTCCGAACTGTTGGGGATATGCTATATCAGTATCCTCATAGCATGTCTCCTATTCGTATAACCCGGGTGGCCCAAAGTTGGTAGCATGGCCCATGGCCGGCTGGGCGGCCCAGTTAGATGGATCCAGAAGGGAGGCCCATGCCGGATAAAGGAAGGCTACGGAGGTGGAGAGGTCCCAACCTGATAAGGTAGAGATCCCTGTGTTCACAATGCTAGTCCCTGGATCAATAGCTAGCATCCATAGTATAGGATATAATATCAAGAAACAAATGTCATAATACAACTTTATGACTAGGAATAAAATAAGTCATTACATCTTAGATAGCTCATTTAGCTATCTCATTACAATGCAGCAGAAATATCTATATAGCATGGAGTCCTTCATCTTCAAAGTGCCACAGGCAATCATGTTGGTTGTAGACTTGTTATCCTATTCAACACACTTATTAGGTTGGGACCTCTCCACTAGAATTTCCCAAGGCATAGCTTATACTTAGAAAATTCCATGCAAGTCCTACTCAAAATATCACTAATGCACAATGAAAATAATGGGACAAAAGTATGAAGTACCACTTGCCTTTTTAGTAGAGAATATAGATTCACTCCTTGATCTTACAATTGTCACACTCTTCAAGGTTCACTACAATTCAATCAAGCAAGGCACAATTTCAACTAGCATTCAAACAAATCATCACATAAAATAAAGAAAACAAAACAATGCATGCAAGCATGCAAAAGATTGTTTTATTTGGAAAGGTAGTTTATAATAGGTTATAAACATTTTAAATACCTATTGGTCAATTATAAAAGTGGAAAAACCATTTAAAATCAAGTTAATGAAAATAGGCCATTTAAATCATTTTTGTTTAGGGTCAGAGAGTTTAAATAAAACCATTTTCAAAAGGTTTTACTGAAAAATTATTTTTAGAACATAATCAACAATTTTTATTACTAGAAATGCTTTTATTCAAGGAATAATTATTTAGTGTCACAAAATATACTTTTAAATACAAAATTTGGTTTTTAGGGTCAGTAGGTTCAAGAAAACATTTGCAAAAGATTTTACTCAAAAATCATTTCTAGAATAATTTTCATACTCAAAATAAGCCTAGAAATGTTTCTGCATAAAAAATCAATTTTATAGAAGCAAAATGCTAAACTAAGGGCATGGTTGCAAAGGTTTATTTTTCCTGATTCCAATGGTATAAAATTTGCAAATTTTGTACGCGTGGATTAAAAGTTATGAATTTTTAAATGCAAACAGTAAATAGTAACGTTTATGTTTTAAAAACGAACTCTGTGCCACGCGTCACGTTCTTACTGGCCGATAACGGTTCATGTGTATCATGCAGCTATGGCCGTTGGATCTAATTACAATTGTGCAACACAGATAAAGCTATAACGGTTCGTTAAGTTATCTATCTACACCGCTGGATCTGGATCTAATGGCTGATGAGCAAGCGACCATTGCCTGGCGACGACAGCGCGGCGGCGAAGCTCTGCTAACGGCGCTACGTCCAACCTAGGATGCGATAGATAGGGGGAAGAGGCTTACCAGACTCGCCGTGACGTGCTGAAGCTCGAGGAGGTCTCCGTAGACTAAGGGGCGCATGAGATTGCAGGCGATTGCTCATTGGAGAAGCTCGTGGCGACGGACGCGTCTGTTCGTCGTCGTTGGCGAGGATACAGTGCATGCTAAGACAAAGCAGAGGTGGCGTTAGACAAAGGTGAGAGAGGCGAGCATGTGAGTCTCAACCAGAGAGGAGGGGACGGCCTAGGGTTACCGCGGGAAGTCGTCGGAGTCGGGGCAGTGGGTGACGGCTCTTAGTCAAAGACGTTGCCGAGCCTCTAGGGATTTGGCGGGCGAGTGGGAGGTACTGGGAGATGCTCTAGGTAATAGGGAGCAAGCTAGTAGGTTCCAGGGGGCAGTGGGGAGGGTCGACGTGGCCGGAATTTGGACAGAAGTTCGTCGGAGATAGTGGTGGTTTCAGGCTCGAATTGGAACACCCTGGAGGTGGAGAGGGAATGGCGTCTGGGGGGAAAGAGAGAGGGGACAATGGCGTGTAAGAGGGCGTGGACGCTGGCGAGGATTGATCGTGTAGTAAAGCGAATTTACGCGAGGCATTCACGACAGAAAACGACAGCGAGGTGAGGAGGGAACGGGTCGCGCGGAGAAGATGATGATGAGGCAGGTGTGGGGCCGGTTAGTCAGTGGGGGCGCGGGTTAGTTCGCAGGTGAAAAAGAAAACAAGAAGGGAGAGAGAGGGGAGCCAGGTGGGCTGGTATTGGGCTAGTTGGGCCTGCTTAGTTGGGCTAGGTTTCTGGGTTGTTTCCTTTTCTATTTTTTTCTCTCTGTTTTCTTTTTTTTTCTGATTTCAATTTATGTTTTGATTTGAATCAAATGATTTAAACACTCTATTATTTTCAAAACTTTTCCAAACTTCAAGTAGGTTTTTATACTATTTATTAATGTATTTAAAATTCCATTTTTAGAATATTTCAAATATTCCTTTTATGGTTTATTATTTATTTAGAATGGACAATTGTTTTGATTCAAACCATTTATTCAAGCCTCCATTTAAATTCAAATTTTCAACAAATCTCTTTAGTAGGTTTTATTTATTCTTTAGTGTGTTTAAATAATTCACTTTGAATTATTTCCAATATTTTAATATGATTTAATATTTATTTAAATGACGGCCTTGTCTTTATTTAAATGAATTTGATTATGGTTCCAAACCATGTAATTCTATTTATTTAATCCTTTATTCTTTTAAGTTAATTAGATAACTTCTAATTCATTTTGGTAATTCCAATTATTTTTCCCATGATTTAATTAATCATTTATATTAGGGATTTTTGTCTTCCTTTAAATCAAATGTGGTTAAAGTACATATTAGTTTTTATTCAAATAATATTTATTCCCTTATTTTATTTGGATTATCTTTATTCCATTTTCTTATGGATTTAAATCAAGGTTTAAATTGTCTTCTAAATAATTTACTTGGGATTTATTGTTTAGTTTAGGCCATTTGTCTTTATTTAAATAATTTCGGATATTGTTGAATCCTTATGATTTTATTTGAATAATCTTCTACTCCTTTTTATTATTCAATACTTTCATTTGTTTATGGATTTCACCAAGATTTAATTTAGCTTTTAAATATTCCTTATTTATTTATTTCTTTCTTTCTTTGTCTTATAAAATCCATATCTTTTTATTTATAGATCCAAAATTGGTGATTCCAATTTGTATAATTTTACTTAATATTTGTTTATCTTTTTAAATCCTTTTAGGATTAATTTGCTCACAATTTGATCTGGATTTTAGATAGGATCTTTATTAGCCTTGGAAATTATTTCCTTTTATCTTATTAAATTCATAAGTTTTTATCCATGGCTCCAAATTAAATGAAACCAATTTCTATGGTTTTATAATATTTGTTTTATCATTTTGATCATTTATAAATATTTGTTGCTCAATTTTTATATGGATCAAATCCATAGTCTTTGAGACATCCTGGAAATGATTTTCTTCCATTAGGGTTTTAGGGTTTTTGGTGTTTCCATTTAGAAGCAAAAAGTTTCTTTTCACCCTAAATTTCAACAATTATTTCTTTTGTTTATTTATTTTCACATTTCAAAATTTGGAAAATTTTGGGATGTGACAGGCTACCACCCTTAAAAGAAATCTCGTCCCGAGATTTGGGAAGGCTAGAGGTTACAAGTTGGCTTCAAGGCAATTAAGGTACTACCACCCTTAAAAAGTTTTTCAACTAGATTACATCTTGGCTTACTTGGGATCTGGATGTAACTTCTCTGGACAAACATCTTCATAGTGTCCTTTGTTTCCACACTTGAAACATGTGACAAGGCTAAGATCCTTCATAGGCTTGCTTGTCTTGTACTTCTTCTTTTCTGGACAATGTGATGCATAATGGCCTAGCTCTTTGCATTTGTGGCACATCACTTGGCTAATGTCCTTATTATTCTTGGGTATCATTGTCTCTTGTTTGTTTTCTTGGCTTTTCTTCTTCTTCTTCTTCTTGGGTCTGTCCAAAGCTAGGAGTTCTTCTAGTTCATGCTCTTCATATTTCACCACAAAGGTGGGAAATCTTTCTCTCTTCTTGGGGCAGTCACTAGAGATGTGACCTTCTTCTCCACATGAGTAACAACACTTTGTGGTCATTTTGGGTGTGGCTTTATGAGGCATGGTTCTGATTTTGTCTTTATCCTTCTTGGTAAAAGTTGTTCCCTTATGGAATTTTCCAAACATTTGATGCATTCCATCTTGTTTCACATAGGAAACAAGTCACTTGAGATGTGGGGCATTGTTTAGATGGATGTTTCTCTTCACAGTTATGGCATTGGTCCACATGCTCTTTATATGTGTGTTCTATTTCTCCACAAATATTGAAAGCTTGAGTTCCTTCTATAATATCATCCTTGATATCATTGTTGTCATAATCTCCTTGGAAAAGGTTGCTTCTCATGTTGATCATTTGATGGGTCATCCTTTGCAACAATTGTGATTGGGTTTGCAAAAACTTCTATATGGTTGGGTCTAACTCATTGTTCTTGGCTAAAAACCGATTTCTCACTTGATTCAACTGGGCTTGGGTTGCTAATAGTTGTTCTCTCATGTGCATCTCTTGGTTGTTGTTTTCACCATCCTTGATGTTGGAGTCTCCTGGAGAAGTCATCTGTTTGGGTTGGATTGGGATTAGAATAGGAAAAAGATTCTAGAGGAAGAATTCTAATCACACACACAACAATTCACACAAACAATGTGCAAGCAAAGACAAACAAACATTCCACTCAAACAACAAGGTTCAAGCACATTTTTTGGCAACAAAATATTTTTGCTACACCACATAAGTTGGTGTGATCAATATATGATCTCAACTAAACACTAGTATGGTGGTCCAACTATATGGTTCACTTGAGCTAATTTCATTCTTCTTAGTTGTTTCTTCTTGAACAAGCTCATGGTATCCTTGGAAAATTTCTTGCATCTTGGTCACAAAACTCAAAGGTGATGACGATTTCTTCTAAGTCGTGTTTCCTTAGTTCTCCAAGGCTTGAGTATTATTTCTTGTCTCACTTGTAGTCCTTAGTGATTTCCAAGTTGAAGTCCTTGGTGATATTGAAGTCTTTGCTCATGGTGAAGGCTTTCTCCATCAAGTTGAAAAGAGGGAAGATGTAGAATCAAAACCAAAAAGGTTGAGGAAGGAGTTTACAAGATTGTTTGTAAATAAGTTTTGAACAAAATACAACTCATATTTTTCCAAAGGGGTTTTGTCCAATCCTAGGGTTACAATCCTACAGGCAACACAGTGCTCTGATACCATCTGTAGAGGTCCCAACCTGATAAGGTAGAGATCCCTGTGTTTACAATGCTAGTCCCTGGATCAATAGCTAGAATCCACAGTTTAAGATGTAATATCAAGAAACAAAGGTCATAATACAACTTTATGACCAGGAATAAAATAATTCATTACATCTTACATAGCTCATTTGGCTATCTCATTACAATGCAACAGAAATATCTATATAGCTTGGAGTCCTTCATCTTCAAAGTTCCATAGGCAATGCTGTTGGTTGTAGACTTGTAATCCTATTCAAGACACTTCACTAACATCAAACAAACCTGCAACATAATAAGTATAGCCACAAGGGTCAATACATTTGAATTGTATTGGCAAGTGATACTATGGTAGAATAGCGGTATCTATCATCTATATGCATTTGGCTAAGTGGAGCTTAGGCTTGCTTTTCTCAAAATAAGGTTTTCCTTATAAGTTGAAAACACTAAGTTTTTGTTTATCAAAATCACCCAAGGCATCTACCAATAGATATTGGTGATCCTTTAACCCTTGTTCAACCACAAGTTTTTAACTTAGAAATTGGGATGAGGAGATACTTGATAGATTCCATGTCATGATGCTCAAATTGTCCATTTCCGGGGACATGGATAAGTACTTAGATTTTACTCTCTCGAGAGGTGGTGCACTTTCCCCACAAGACTCGACATGCATTGAGACATGATCTTTCAGAAGCCTTCCCTTAGACCAAAATGGATGCGCTCCAAACCTATCGCCCCCTACCATCAACTGTCCATCTGGCTAAGTTATTGCAACCTATATGATCCAGGCAGAGCCCATAATGCCATGTGGCTGCACTTGAAGCTTCTCAACATTTGACATCTCAAATATCTTTGTTCCCGGATGGCATTCCACTAGTGAGATACACTAGGGTAGGCCATAAATATGGGGCCCTATGTAACCACTCAACACAAACCATTCTTTCCATTCCACCCAGGTGATTCATTCACATAGTTGTTTTATTAAACAAAACACAAGTCATAGACTTAGAAATATTTCATAGCATGAATGTAATCCACCCTTGTTTTCTACTAGCTAGGCTAAGCATAATAGTAGCAAGAATCTCAACTTAGGGAAAATCTTCTAAGGCATCATCTACTAGGATTTCCCAAGGCATAGCTTATACTTAGAAAATTCCATGCAAGACCTACTCAAAATATCACTAATGCATAGTGAAAATAATGGGACAAAAGTATGAAGTACCACTTGACTTTTTGGTAGAGAATATAGATTCACTCCTTGATCTTGCAATTGTCACACTCTTCAAGGTTCACTACAATTCAATCAAGCAAGGCACAATTGCAACTAGCATTCAAACAAATTATCACATAAAATAAAGAAAACAAAATAATCATTGCAAGCATGCAAAAGATTGTTTTATTTGGAAAGGTGGTTTATAATATGTTATAAACTTTTTAAAATACCTATTGTTCATTTATAAAAGTGGCAAAAGCATTTAAAATCAAGTTAGTGAAAATAGGCCATTTAAATCATTTTTGTTTTGCTAGAAATGCTTTAAATCAAATAATAACTTCTAGTATTAATAAAATACATTTTTAAATCCAAAACGTAGTGTTTAGGGTCAGAGAGTTTAAATAAAACCATTTGCAAAAGGTTTTACTCAAAAATTATTCTTAGAACATAATCAACAATTTTTATTTTACTAGAAATGCTTTTATTCAGGGAATAATTCCTTAGTGTCACGAAATATACTTTTAAATCCAAAGTTTGTTTTTATGGTCAGTAGGTTCAAAACAAAACATTTGCAGAAGATTTTACTCAAAAATCATTTCTAGAATAATTTTTATACTCAAAATAAGCCTAGAAATGTTTCTGCATAAACAACCAATTTTCCAGAAGCAAAATTCTAAACTAAGGTCATGGTTGCAAAGGTTTCTGTTTCCTAATTTTAATGATATAAATTTTGCAAATTTTGGACATGTGAATTAAAAGTTATGAATTTTTCAAATCCAAACACTAAATAGAAATGTTTCTGTTTTAAAAACGAAGTATGTGCCACGCGTCACGTTCTTACTGGCCGATAACGGTCCTTGTGAATCACGCAGCTACGGCCGTTGGATCAAATTAGAATCATGCGTCATAGATCAAGATATAACGGTTCGTTAATTTATCTATCTACACCGCTGGATGTAGATCAAATGGCTGATGAGCAAGCGACCATTGCCGAGCGGTGCTGGGGACGGCGGCGTGGCAGCGACACTCTGCTAACGGTGCTCCGGCCAACCTAGGAAGCGAGAGAGAGGGGGAAGATGATTACCAGACTCGCCGTGACGTGCTAAATCTCGAGGTGGTCTCCGTAGACTAAGGGGAGCACGAGATTGCCGGCGATTGCTCGTCGGAGAAGCTCCTGGCAACGGGCGGGTCTGTTCGTCGTCGTTGGCGAGGCTACGGTGCACGCTAAGACAAACTAGAGGTTCCATTAGACGCAGGTGAGAGATGCGAGCATGTGAGTATCAACTAGAGAGGAGGGGACGGCCTAGGGTTACCGGGGGAGGCCGTCGGAGTCGGGGCAGTGGGCAGTGGCACTCAGTCGAAGTGGTTGCCGAGCCTCTAGGCTTGCGCGGGGGAGTGGGAGGTACTATTCAAGCATCCATTTAAATTCAAATTTTCAACAAACCTCCTTAGGAGGTTTTATTTATTCTTTAGTCTGCTTAAATAATTCAATTTGAATTATTTCCAATATTTTAATATGATTTAATATTTATTTAAATGAGGCCCTTGTCTTTATTTAAATGAATGTGATTATGGTTCCAAACCATATAATTCTATTTATTTAATCCTTTATTATTTTTAAGTTAATTAGATAACTTCTAATTCATTTTGGCGATTCCAATTATTTTTTCCATGATTTAATTAATCATTTATATTAGGGATTTTTGTCTTCCTTTAAATCAAATGTGGTTAAAGTCCATATTATTTTTTATTCAAATAATATTTATTCCCTTATTTTATTTGGATTATCTTTATTCCATTTGCTTATGGATTTAACTCAAGGTTTAAATTGTCTTCTAAATAATATACTTGGGATTTATTATTTAGTTTAGGCCATTTGTCTTTATTTAAATAAAATCAGATATTGTTCAATCCTTATGATTTTATTTGAATAATATTTTACTCCTTTTTATTATTCAATACTTTCATTTGTTTATGGATTTGGCCAAGATTTAATATGTCTTTTAAATATTCCTTATTTCTTTCTTTCTTTCTTTCTTTGTCTTATAAAATCCATATCTTTTTATTTATAGATCCAAAATTGGTGATTCCAATTTGTATAATTTTATTTAATATTTGTTTCTCTTTTTAAATCCTTTCAGGATTAATTTTCTCACAATTTGATATGGATTTTAGATAGGAGCTTTATTAGCCTTGGAAATTATTTCCTTTTATCTTATTAAATTCATAAATTTTTATCCATGGCTCCAAATTAAATGAAACCAATTTCTATGGTTTTATAATATTTTCGTTTACCATTTTGATCATTTATAAATATTTGTTGCTGAATTTTTATATGGATCAAATCCATAGTCTTTGAGATATCTTGGTAATGATTTTCTTCCATTAGGGTTTTAGGGTTTTTGGTGTTTCCATTTAGAAGGAAAAAGTTTCTTTTCACCCTAAATTTCAACGATTATTTCTTTTATGTATGTATTTTTCACATTTCAAAATTTGAAAATTTTTGGGATGTGACAGGCTACAACCCTTAAAAGAAATCTCGTCCCGAGATTTGGGAAGGCTAGAGGTTACAAGTTGGCTTCAAGGCAACTAAGGTACTACCACCCTTAAAAAGGTTTTCAGCTAGATTACATCTTGGCTTACTTGGGATCTGGATGTAACTTCTCTAGAAAGACATCTATATAGAGTCCTTTGTTTCTCTTGATGTAACCCTGGGAGCTGGCAACTATATAAGTCGGGCCTATGGGAGCCTTTAGGACACGATAAATTAGATTTTCTAGTCACCTCACACAGCGAACCAATCCCTGTAACTTGGCGTATTGCCCTTTATTGATTTATAGCTGGAGTAGGATTCCGCCACTGTTGTGGGATCTGAACCTGGGTAAGCTGTATTACCTCGTACCTGTCAACCGTCCGCCTTACCCCACGTCTCTAAACACGCACTATGAGGAACCCTCCATGGCGTACTCGTCGGCAATACCATGACATGAATTGCGCCAGTCCCCCTTGTGGGAGTCATTTTCCTCTTCTAGCAGCTCCAGTGCCACTGGATTGTGGTCGCCGCCAGTGGATTCGACCACCATGGACTTGGGGATCACCGGGCCTTCTAGAGGCACGAGGATGGTGCTCGTCAGCTTCGTCGCGGCATCACCTGACGCTGCCATGGAGGGAGCAGAGTTGCTGGTGGCCATTGGAGAGATTGAGGTGCTGACTGGGGAGATTGAGGGACTAGGGTTTTTCGCAATCGCGCGGAGAGCTCGAGGAGGCGCTCGCTGGAGGAAGAAGACGACTCAGGAGGAGAATTAGGTGAAAAATAAAATTACATCGCAGTTACAATTTATAACTCCTGGCGTCAAGATTCGTGCAAGATGATCGACTGGTTGACGCATGGGCGACATGTGCGGGCGCGTGCGCCAAAATTTCACCATGTTCCCAACCGTCGCCGCCAACGGTTCGTATCGCTCGCGCAGGAAAAATGGACATGATTATGTTCTCTGCATGTGTGAGTTACGAGGTTTTGCTGACCTATGTCTACATCGCCCTAGCTGTCACTGGCAGATGAACCATCACATCGGAAGATTCCGGCATGGACGGATCCATTCCGGCTACGGAAGAGTACGATGGAAGATTCAGCAATTCTCCGGCTTATAAATTGAAGACGGAGAAAACCTTGCAGGGTTCTTTGGGAGGACTACAAGATAGTGCTTGACGATTTGGTGACATCCATCTAGACAGAACATTCACCCTGAAGAGGCAGGACGGCGCAAGATCTTGGAGTTCTCCGGGGGACTACTGTTGGGGATATGCTATATGGGTATCCTCATAGAGTGTCTCCTATCGGGATAACCTGGGTGGCCCATAGTAGGTAGCATGACCCATGGTCTCCTGGGCGGCCCAGTTAGATGGATACAGAAGGGAGGCCCATGCCGGATAAAGGAAGGCTACGGAGGAGTCACCGACGTACCCAGATCCTTGGAGTGCAAGACACGTTAGACTAGCTGTAAACAGTGTAGAACTCTATAACCTGTCCGGCTAGGACTTTTTCCTGTAACCCTAGGACCTGGCGACTATATAAGTCGGGCCTATGGGAGCCTTTATGACACGATAAGTTAGACATTCTAGTCACCTCGCACAGCGAACCAATCCCTGTAACTCGGCTTATTGTCCTTATAGTGACATATAGCAGGAGTGGATTCCGCTACCGTTGTGGGATCTGAACCTGGGTAAGCTATGTTACCTCGTACCCGTCAACCGTCCGCCTTCCCCCACATCTCTAAACACGCACTGTGAGGACCCCTCCATGGCGTACTCGTCGGCAATACCGCGACAAAATTCGTCCAAATTTTGACAATTTTTTAAAAAATTGAGACATCTATTTTGAGACAGAGGGAGTACAAGGATAACATAGCATGTTGTGTTTCGCAAGATTGGTGCGTGTTAAACGGGTAACTAATGGGACCCCAACAGTAGTACTTCCTGAATGTATAATATTTAAGAGGTTCCCATGCTCATCTTCACTCAGTTCGCATACTTGGGAGATGATAGTAGAGTCATACGGGTCTTTTTTGCCACCGCTGAAATAGACAATACTGATACTCGGTGTTTTTCCTCCCAACAAAAACACAATCATTTGATCTCCCCCAAACACATGGTTATGTTTAACGAATTCTTTCCATCCATCACCACCCATGCGGGTCAAAGCCTTCTCTTTCACCATATCGACGTCATATGCATGCCCAAGTGCAAGAAAGCGCACACTAGTCTTCTCTTCTACATATTCATTAAACATGAACCTTGCATTGCACGGAATAATCTACGCACAATTAACCGAATATACACACAATTAAAAAAGGTAGAGCGCCGCCAAGAAAGGTTACAAGATAGCAATAGTGCAAGAAAAATAGTGTGTTTCGTACCAATGAATCTTCAAACTCTTCATGCATAAAGACACTAAATAATCACCCTGAGGTCAAGGAGTCGCACATACTCTTGCATTTTTCGCACAACTCCATGTCTCCTAAAACAATAACATAATCATATAAATCCATTATACATGTCATACACTAGTACACACATCAAAAACATCAGTCATGCACATGTTCAACAAATACAAATAATGTACTGTGAAATATCTAAATAAATCAACGACACAATTAATATATTGTATACTACGTAGTTCATCTAGACAATAAAATCAGAGCTAGCCTACAAATTTAATGTAAATGTACAAGCAATAGCGAGTTTAGGGCTCACGGACGGTGGCCGATCGACGTCACGAACTGGAGCAGATATGTCGAGAGACGATGGACGTGGGGTGGCGGCAAGAGGAGAGGATTGGCATGGTTGTGGGACGAGTAAACTATTTATGTATTTTATAGTAAACTAATGTTAAGTCGGAAAGGCCGCCGCGTGATGCTTCCATCGATAGACTCATGGGCCGCCTTGTAGGCAGCTGAAGACTTGGCCCACGTCCTCCCCGCTCCGCTCATCCGCGAGAGCTGTACAACGGGCCCAGATACGATTTTATTATTTTCGTTTTCTTTTTCTTCTATTTGTCCATATTTTCTTAATTTCGTACTTCATAGTCTCTCCGTTCCGTTTACATTCATTTCACAGAACTAAAACATCTTAAATTTTGGAACAGAGGGAGTATGTTGGCATGGAGAATTATTTGTATACGTGGCATTTTGAACTTAATAATCGAGCATTAACGTAGATGTATGAACACATGTCGTGTAGGCTTAAAACTTGAAACCGATATTACCAAAAATCAAATAGGATAACATAATTCGGGTGTTCACTAATAGAGCAAGTGCAATATTTGATACGAAAAATAACTATAGGGCATCATCAAGAAAACAGGAAACAAACAAGTAAGCTCCTTTTTCGACTTGGTACATCAATGACAGCATCTTGACACCCAATCCAAGTGTACGCTCCTTGTCCATGAAATTCTTCCAGCTACTCACATAGAGATGGCCATCCTTGTTTTAAATGGTGTATGACCCCTTCACCATTATGTGAGGATAACACACAATGGTCATGCCACCTTCTTTGTCCATCGTATTTGGGACAAGACGTTTTGAGAGTTTCTGATTTAAAAATAAATTAGCATGACACCAAAAAAAATTCTAGTTAAACTTGGAATGGAACAGAAATCATACTCCCTACATTCACTAAAGATAATCCTTTCCGTTCACTAATACTCCCTCCGTTTAGAAATATAAGACGCGTTAGAGAGAGCTTTGTGAAACAAATTTTTCTAGACAACTTTTGTACTCCCTCCGTCCAAGAATAGATGTCTTAGGTTTTTCAATTCTTGAATGAATCTATATACTCAATAGTGTCTAGATTCATCCACATTTTGAAAAATTTGAGACATCTATTTTAGGATAGAGGGAGTATATAAATTCAGAGTGAACCTATGCACTAAAATACATCTAGATCCATTGCTTTTACAGAGCTAAAATGTTTTATATTTCTGAACGGTGGAATATCTTATATTAGTGAACGGAGGGAGTAACAAATAAGACCAGTTTGACATTAAAAATAAACTTAAAAAGAAAGAAACAAGTTGCTAATGATTACCAGATGTTTCGTTTGGCTGCGACAGTTAGTCCAGTTTAGGGTATGGACCATTGCTACAGTTGATCCTGGTATATAATCTCCAACATAATAACGTGATAGCCTGTAGTGCAAAGTCTCTACAGTTTTTATGATTGTCTTCATCATCCTCCAGTTTATCTTGGTTCCGTTGGTGGACTTGATAGATTCAACAATGCCACATCTTTTAGGCGAGAGTCAGAAATATGCTGCAATTTATGATTTGAGATAATTAAATGTAAAAATGATTATAATAAAATATGATATTATTGGTACAAGATGAATTATGTTGGAACACTACTTGGATGGGTGACTGGGAGGTTCCCAGTTGTAAAACGATTCCAAGGAACTTTGGTGTTCATAGTGAAGTACATTTTCTGGCCAAGTTGAATATTGTAGATTATTGCAACTTCCTTCCATACTCTGCCACTAATGTAGGTTAGACCTGGTTGGTTTGTGACATCAACATCAAATTTGAAGTCCTCCTTGGTCCTTAGAATAGCAGTGAAACTCTCTGTGTCGTCCTTGCGCATGAAATATGGCATAAGGAAACATGCTCTCACGTAGAACGGGATGACCTAATAAAAAAATATGTGATTAAAATTAGATTACCACGTCAAAGAAGGTCTAAGAGTCATGAAATTATATATATCTTGATGTTTTTAGCAGTTTATTGTCTTCAGATTTTTCATAATACTAGACTTCATCAAATTTATATTATGACTAAAAAGAGAAATTACTCTTAATATCAAACATGCACATAAAACTTCAAAAATTACATGCAGGTCCAAGACACTAACACGCATTAATGACTCAAATAAACAACAAAATCTGCCCAACACATGATAAGAAAGAAATAAACAACATGATATACTTGTTGGTAGCTGAATACCGTGGTGTCCACAAATCCCTATTGAAACGTCAAATCAAATTTGGTCATATAGATATCCCCACCACCGCACAAACCAATTGTGTCAAAACAAGTGGGACACTACGCTAGAATATAGATCTAATCAGTAATACTAATTGGGAGAAATTTAGTGGTAGTAAGAGACCAACATGTATGGTACCTCTTTGGTGCTAGGCATCCTTATTAACGACGACAAGTGTGCCGGGTAAATCTACCGCGAGAGAGAAGTTATCTTTCTATGGAGACACGGACGGCGTCTGCGACAGTAGAGCGATGACGGCGCTGCGCGGCGCCGTGTCACAAAGATGGGATTGTTTGTTCGGGGAGGAATGGAGACTAGGTATTTGGCAAAATCCTACACGCATGACTGGGCCACTGTTTGTCTGGCCTGTTAAATGGCTGACGCGCATCCGCCCTAAACGGCTGGCCCAGTTGCGTTGCATGTGCTTTTGTTTTACTATATTGACATTGACAAACTACTGAATGTGACATATCATCATTATGTTGTATTAAAATTGGTTAAGCACAAAAAATTATTGAATCCAAGAAGTATTGAGTCTATATTTAGTTAAGCAAATGGTATTAGCTAGTTAAAACTCGAATACATCATAGAAGATTCTAGAATTAAGCAAACAAAGGGAATACAAATTTTTCCACTTAAAAAATGGAAAATGTGTGTTTTGTACAAACAAACCCATCAGTCTTGTGTCCCAAAGATACACTAGTGTGCCAAATGTGGCCTCATTCAGACAAAATATGTTTTGGGAAGGGGATTGAGTCGAAAGCCACACGTCTTCATAGCTACTAGCCCAGTTTCAGAAGTGATATTCTAACCAGTGTTTCTTATTTTTCCTTGGTGGTAGGATACATAAAAAGACTCCATGCCAAGATGCCACTATTTTTTGAACTTTTTTAATTAGTTGTTCCTAAAATTACTCACCAATAACCGTATTTATGCCACTAGTAAGATCAAGGCTTTCTTAGGAAAACATTGACATCTCATCATGACCTGTTATATCAACTAATAGATCTAAGAAAAAGACTGCTATGCCAAGACATGTTGAGACACTTTATGGCAGATGTGGGACCATGCCAATATTTCATGGGATCTAGACCTCTTTGGGTAGGCTAGAATATCCCTCATCAACGTGTAGTTGTGTGACTCAGCACCTGGCCAAAATGATCAAACCCAGTTGATACATCTAAGTATAAGAGTGCTATGCCAAGCCATGACACACACTCGTGTTAGATGTGGGCTCATGCCAACATTGCATGGGATCTAGACCTCTTTGGGTAGTCTAGAATATCGTTCATCAACTTGTAGTTGTGTGACTCAACACCTGTCCAAAATGATCAAACCCAGTTGATACGTCTAAGTATAAGAGTGCTATGCCAAGCCATGACACACACTCGTCGAATATGTGGGCCCATGCCAACATTACATGAGATCTTGACCTCTCTGGGCTGGCCAGAAACATCTTCACCCACTTGGACAAAATGATCCTTGGAAAATTTTAAAAATCACTTATAGGTAGAGGATGCTTTGTCATAGCATAGACCTACTATCACATCAGAAAGGTCTAACCCCTAGAAATCCTTACCTGACACCTAGATTTTTGGCCTAAATGTTTAGGTAGGAATATTTTTTCATTCCCTTTTGTACTACAATAATATTTTGCATTTTGAATAAGTGTGCACAAATTTAATTACTTGCCATCTTATATATGCAAGCTTGTTGTTTGTTTGCTGAACATCTTTTCCAATTTGTTTTACATGAAAAACTTACTAATTAATTTCGTAGTAGTTTTTTATTTTAGATTCAAAATTCAACTAATGTTTAGAAACAATTCTCTAATATTTTTTGAATAGACTATATTTTACCAATATTTTTCTTAACTTTTCTAGCCAAATTGTGTACATTTTGGACTCCACATTGTCTCAATAATTCAACACAACAAGATCACTAGGAGAAAATTGGAGCTCAAAACAAGATTAATGAACTACCTAATTTGCACCTATGAGCAGCTATGTAGAATAATTAGAAAGGATGACAATACGAACTAGAGATTCATATTTAATTAACTTTGTTGTCACAAGAAAGTGAAGGGTGAAGGTGTTTCTATCTAGCCCAGAGAGGTCTACATCCCATGCAATGTCGGCATGGCCCCACATCTGTCACAGGAGTGTGTCATGGCTTGGCATAACACTCTTATACTTAGACCTATCAAGTGGGTGGGATCATGTTGGTCAAGTGTAGTGACTCACACAACCACTAAATTGATGATGGTGTTTCTAGCCAACCCAGAGAGGTCTATAGCCCATGCAATGTTGGCATGGGCCCACATCTACCACAGTTGTGTGTGTCATGAATTGGCGTAGTTGTGTTATAATAAGATGTAGCAACAGTGTGGCATCATGTTGGCCAAGTGCTGAGGCACACAAACACTAGGTTGATGATGGTGTTTCTAGCCAACCTAGAGAGCTCTATAGCCCATACAATGTTGGCATGTGCCTACATCTGCCACAAATGTGTGTCATGGCTTGGCATAGAAAATTTATATTTAGATCTATCAAGTAGGTAGGATCATGTTGGCCAAGTGATGACTCATACAACAACAAGTTGGTGAAGGTGTTTCTATCCAGCCCAGACATGTCTAGATCCCATGCAATGTAGGCATGGCCCCACATCTTCCACAAGTGTGTGTCATGACTTGGCATAGCACTCTAAGATCTATCAAGTGGGTGAGATCATGATGATCAGGTGTAGTGACACACAACTAGTAAGTTGATAAAAACACATTTCTAGGAAAAGAGGCCTAGGTGAGACCAAAAGGGTTGTTCGTAAATTTCTCAATTTTTCGATGTTCATCAAATGATCCCAAAATTTTTGCACATGCTATACAAATGGTGCCTGTCAAGAATATGTAATTTATTTGAAAAATTAAAAATTATAAAATAGCTATTTTGTTTAAATTTTTTAGTAGAAAAATAAAAAAATAGGATAGAAGAAAAAAGTAAGACTCGGCGTGCATGCGCCCAATTCCTACTCCCGCGCCCGCGTCACAGCTTCATCCGGGCATCAAGTAGATTGGGGTAGCCCTTCTTAATCCCAGGCATCAAACAGTAATGGGCACTTTCAGCCCCAACGGAAACCATAGCGGGAAGAACTGACGCGAGTGGGACTTTAGTCCCATGTTGCCGAGCGAGGAGCGATTCGACTAGCTTATATACCCTGAATTCATGACTTGGCATGAGGTTCTCTCAACAAATCAACATGACACATACTTATTTCACTTATCTCCCTGTTGGCCTGCACATGAAAAACTTGAGCTTCGCGGGCCTGTATCCTGGGCCTTAAATGGTCTTCTAGTCGTATACAGGCCGTTGATCTCAAAATGTGTAGGTAAGCATATTTTTTTATTCCCTTCTATAATAAGTTTGCCGATGCCAATAATATTTTGCATTTTAAATAAGTTTGCACGAATACATACAATGGCTGTTTCAACATCAATACTAACATTAGTAAACCAAAAGAAACATCATTATACATATACTGATGATGCAATCCTTCACAAGCTCACCACATCCCTAGTCAAAGTACTCCATGACCTTGACAAGGGCAGAATGGTTGGCCTTGTATACTTATTTGTAATATATTTGACGATCGAATAAAGATTTTCATTGCAAATGGCCAATGCCTACATTGATACATCATACATGGCGCGTGCACAGCCTAGCCTACTCATCGGAGTCGGAGGAGTCGGAGTGGTAGCAGCGACGGCACATGGTGTGGTCGAAGACGCTGACGCCGAACTTTCCTTCGCCGTCGTACCTGAAGACAAGGAAGTTGCCATCTTTGATCTGGTGCGAGCGGGCCAAGCGCTCCCAGCCGTTGTCGAGGTACCTGCCTATCCTAAAGCCGTTTGCCTGCAGCATGGCGAGCGGGGCGGCTCCTCGCCAATCAGTGACACGAACCTGCGGGGCAGGAGCAGCCTGTCACGCACCATTCCGAGGTGGATGGCCACGGCGAACTGGGTGCCTGGGTCGAAATCTTCGAGCGATGATGGCGGTGAGGGAGAGCGTGGTGGCACGGTGATTTGGTCGCGTCCTCCATGCCTCCCTCGATGTCCACGTCCGCCGCACCCTTCCCTCGATCCAGCGCCGCCGGTTAGTGGTTGCGTCTGAATTGATGCCTCTGCGCGCATCTGAATCAACACCGCCGTCGCTGACAGGTGGGACAGCGGCACCAACAGGTAGGACGAGTTGTCCGCGCACATTTGGTGGGAGATGCGTCGGCCCGGTGGACGAGTTTCGACATGCTGGGACGGGATGCGTTGGCCCGGTGGAGATGCCCTGAGGTGCTACCAGGTCCCAGTGGTAGGGCGCGGAGTTGGACCGGCCTAGTGCTCACATTCGTCGAGATAAAACCCAAATTCCTCAGGCCGCTAGACTGCACACCACGATACCACCCTCCTCCTTTCGTATGCCATGAAGCAAGTCCCTGGTGATGAGCCGGGGATGCAGCCAAGTGGAGGATTAGAGGATGCCCCTGTGGCGGTCGTGGCTGTAGGGGTCGGTGCTGCTGCTACAGGTAGTCTGGACTCTCCTAGGCCCGCCGTAATTGCTCCGGCTTCCGACGTAGTGGTCGTCGGTGACCATGAGGATCAGGTGTAGGACTATGTCGTGGCTCCCTCTACAGATCGGGACGAGAAGCAGGCGAAGCGCATGGAAATCCTCGATTTCAAGGAGGATGAATATGACCCAGATGCAAACGTCGAGGAGGACTACGAGGTGTACCCGGATGCAAACGTCGAGGAGGACTTCAAGGTGTACCCGGATGCAAACGTCGCCCACCTTCGAGGTCCCAAAGAATGCGATGAGTTCGAGGTGAAGGTCAGTGATGAGTACAAGTTGTTTCTCTGTTAGAGTGTTAGTTGATTAATGTTCGTATGTTCTGCTCTTGTTGTAAATTGATTTGATCTGCCACCAAGTTGATTTAGCCATATTTTATTTTAGGTTTTACTAGTTCTCAGGCGCCTGAGAACTTCTTAGGTCTCAGTCGCCTTTGTCACCATTCCATTTACCTCGTTATTCGTGCAAATTGAAACTTACACATAAGTTACAACTAGGGTGTAACTGAGAATTTAATGAGTTGTAACTAGGTTGCAACTAAGAATTAGTATAAATATTATGAGTTGCAACTAGGTTGCAACTGAGATTTTAGCAGAAATATTAGGATGACATCAGCGACTTAGACATAAGAAGTTCTCGGGCGCATGAGATCTAGGCACAGGGTTGGTGGTTTCATTGTATTGTATATTGATTCGATATACGAGTTAGTAATTTTATTCATATCTAATCAGATTACTTAATTACTAATCATGATAGAATACTAATTTTATAATCAATGTGATCAAGTACCAACTGATTTTTGTAGGTCGTAACCATGAATTTGCAAGCAAAGTTATTGCACTTGTTTTCATGAAGGCATATCTTTATTGTGTACTGCCTAATTAATGCACTTGGTAGTAACCATATCAGATGCATGCAAGTTGATTAGATGCATACTTTTCTTAATGTAGATTAGTACCAATATGATAATTCCATATTATGATGCATAACCTTTATCTTATATTTTCAAAATTCTCGGATGCATGTTACATACCAATCGATGTATTGCTAAGATGACATGCATGCCTATTTTATATTATAATTCAAATTCTTACATATGATTTTATTCATGAAGATAATAATTTTTGAAATCTTGAATTTATATTTCAAGTAAATTAATTTTCTCACTTCTTCGTATTTAATAAATCCAGGAGTATGACAACATGGGAGATGACAAGGAGGCCAGGGACAATAAAAGCATGAACATACATAAGAAGCTCACGTATGTCAACATTGATACCGTGCCCCTCGACACCGATCCTAAGGCCAAGATTTGATTGTGCTACCGGTACTTTGGTCCCCTATAAATTTTAGTTGTTCTTGTTGAAACTATTTGTTGCAGAAACTGATGTTATTTTGTCGTTTGTGATTAACCTCGTTTAATCCATATATATGTCTTAGGAGTGTTTGCTACTTTGTGACATGTAGTTTTGGTTCGTGTTCATGCACACTGAATTGTTTAGATGGTTGTTTATTCATGCACACCAAAATTCTTGGAGTATTAGATAGATTGGTCTGATCCAAATTTTTTCTACAAATCGCAATGGAGATAAAAATTATGGTATACCTTATTATTTCAATATTCCAAATTTTACATTTTATGGCAAATAGGACACCAATTACAAAGGCAAAATGCAAAAGGGTTTGTAGCTAACTCAGATTAGTCTAGAGCCCATGCAATGTTGGGATGAGGCTATGTGAGGTACAAGTGTGCATCATAGCAGTTATTTAGTTAATTAGAATTAACAACTAGGTGGGATCATGTTTGAGCAACTGTTGGCTCATACTACTACAAGTTGGTCAGTTGTTTCTAGACAACTCATATTGGTTAATTTTAGATCCCATGTAATGTCGTTGTGGGTACTTATTTGCCTATAAACACCTTAATCAACTTGTGGTTGCATGAGTCATCACTTGGATAACATGATCCTTCCCGGTTGGTAGATCTTATTATAACACTTATAGAAACACCTTCACCAACTTGTTGTTGTATGAGACATCACACCGGATAGATCTAACTATAATTTTGCTATGCCAAGCCATGACACACACAACTATGGTAGATGTGGGCCCATGCCAACATTGCATGGGATCTAGACCTCTCTGGGTCATATAGAAACCATTGTCATCAACTTAGTGGCTGTGTGAGTCACTACACCTGACCAACATGATCCCACCCACTTGATAGATCTAGATATAAGAGTTCTATGCCAAGCCATGACACACTAGCTTGTGGCAGATGTGGGGCCATGCCAACATTGCATCGCGTCTTCTAGAACTCTGTGGGCTGGATAGAAACACCTTCCCCAACTTGTTGTTGTATGCGTCATCACACCTGACCAACATGATCCTGTCTACTTGCTAGATCTAGCTATAATTTTGCTATGCCAAGCCATGACACACACAATTGTGGTAGATGTGGGCCCATGCCAACATTGCATGGGCTATAGACCTCTATGGGTTGGCTAGAAACACCATCATCAACTTAGTGGTTGTGTGAGTCATTACACCTGACCAGCATGATCCTATCCACTTGATATATCTAGCTATAAGAGTGCTATGCCAGGCCATGACACACACTTGTGTCAAATGTGAGGCCATGCCAACATTGCATGGGGTCTAGACCTCTCTAGGCTAGATAGAAACACCTTCACCAACTTGTTGTTGTATGAGTCATCACACCTGACCAACATGATCCTACCTAGTTGATAGATATAACTATATTTGTGCTATGCCAAACCATGACACACACAACTGTGGTAGATGTGGGCCCATGCCAACATTGCATGCATGGGATCTAGACCTCTTTGGGTTGGCTAGAAACACCATCATCAACTTAGTGGCTATGTGAGTCACTACACCTATCCAACATGATCCTACCTACTTGCTAGATCTAGCTATAATTTTGCTATGCCAAGCCATGACACCCACTAGCTTGTAACAAATTTGGGGCCATGCCAACATTGCATGGGCTATTGACCTCTCTGGGCTGGCTAGAAACACCATCATCAACTTAGTGGTTATGTGAGTCACTACACCTGGCCAACATGATCCCACCCACTTGATAGATCTCGCTATAAGAGTGTTATGCCAAGGCATGAAACACACTAGCTTATGGCAGATGTGGGGCCATGCCAACATTGCATGCATAGGGTCTAGACACCTCTCTGGTCTGGATAGAAACACCTTCACCAACTTGTTGTTGTATGTGTCATCACACCTGGCCAACATGATCCTACCTACTTTCTAGATCTAGCTATAATTTTGCTATGCCAAGCCATGACACACACTAGCTTGTGGCAAATGTGGGGCCATGCCAATATTGCATGGGGTCTAGACCTCTCTGGGATAGCTATAACCACCATCATCAACTTAGTGGTTGTGTGAGTCACTACACCTGGCCCACATGATCCCACCCACTTGATAGATCTAGCTATAAGAGTGATATGCCAAGGCATGACACAAACTAGCTTGTGGAAAATGTGGGGCCATGCCAACATTGCATGCATCGGGTCTAGACACCTCTCTGGGCTGGATAGAAACACCTTCACCAACTTGTTGGTGTATGTGTCATCACTTTGCCAACATGATCCTACCTACTTGCTAGATCTAAGTATAACTAGGTGGGATCATGTTTGAGCAAGTGTTGGCTCATACTACTACAAGTTGGTCAGTTGTTTCTAGACAACTCGGATTGTTTAATTTTAGATCCCAATGAAATGTTGTTGTGGGTCCATATTTTCCACAAGCATCATGGCTAGGCGTAGCAATGATATAGTTACATCTCACAAGTAGTTGGGATCATGTTGAATCATTCAACCAGAAGGTGATCAAGGTGTTTCTAACTAACTCATATATATATAGGTTTATAATGTCACCCTAGACTAGGGAGTTGGAGCAGCAAAAATACTTGTCTCTGTTCATTCTCTCATAATCACACTCGCTCTGAATTTTCCAGTGAAGCCTTTCTCTCCAACGAGGAGCGTGTGCCGTGGCGAAGCCTACGCTTGATGTCGATCACCAGGGCCTCTCTCTGGTTCCTGGACTCTGTTCTGTTCACCATCGACGGGGGTGCGCACCGCACCTTCATGTCGACCACCAAGGACCAAGCAGCAGCGGCGACGGAGAGTGGACGCAAGCTCCGAGTACTGTGCACGGACCGCGTCGGCGAGTTCACATGTCGGCCATGTATGTTTGTTGTGCACAGTGCACCGACACTAGTGTCAAGCGCCACCTCACGGTGCCGTAATCACCCCAGCAGAACGGGGTGATCGCGCGACACAACTAGACGGTCGTAGAGGCGACCAGAAGCATGCTGAAGGCGAAGGGCATGCCAAATTACTTCTGAAGAGAGACCGTGCTGACAGCGGTCTACGTGCTGAACCTGAACCGGGCGTTCACGCGCAACATCACCGGCATGACGACATAT
Organism: Avena sativa; assembly: GCA_916181665.1. NCBI lineage: Eukaryota > Viridiplantae > Streptophyta > Magnoliopsida > Poales > Poaceae > Avena > Avena sativa. The sequence goes on from OV702295.1 coordinate 138,014,686, forward strand.
GAGGCTTGGTGTCTGCGGACCTTCGGCTACGTCGCGGACGTACGTGAAGAGCGCACGTCCTCACCTGAAGAAGCTGGACGACCGGAGCACACAAATGGTCTTCATCGGCTACGAGAGCGGCACCAAGGAATACCGTGTCTACGATCCCGTCGCCAAGCGTGTGCACGCATATGGAACATAGTCTTTTACAAGGACGCGAGCTGGGACTGGAGCACGCACAAGGACAGCCCTGTGAGCACGGCATTCATGGTGGACTGCTACGTGCACTCGACTCCAGTGCGTACCACTACACCTGAGGTGTCAGGCTAGGACTCGCCGGCATCTGCATCGACACCAGCTCCCGTAGATCACACATCGCTGGTAGCGTCATCATTGCGCACCGATCTAGCCTCTCCGACACCCGAAGCTGAAGCTGCACCGCCATCACATCTGCCTCGCCGCGAGGCGCACCCGATGACCACGTGCACCATGTATGGCATCATGCAGCCGAACAACCGCCTCACCCTGTCGCCAAAAGGGATATGTGCAGCAGTAGGGAATTGATGTCGCGGAGGCCTTTGCCCATGTTGCACGGCTGGAGTCTGTGCGGCTCCTACTGGCGCTCGCCGCGCACAGCGGGTGGGTTGTGCACCATATGAACGTCAAGTCTGCTGGCCAGGGTTCGTCGTGGTTGGCCAGGAGCGCTAGGTGATGCACCTGCACAAGTACCTCAACGGACTCCGTTAGACACCTAGAGGCTAGAGCCTGGAACGCGAAGTTGGACGCCACGCTCGACGCACTCGGCTTCAGTTAGTTGTTAGTCTGTCAGAGTTTCAGTTTCATCATGTTAGCACCTAGCTGTTTTAGTTGGTTGATTTAGTCACAGGTCTACCTCCAGTTCTGTTGTTACAAACTGGAGCGAGTCGCGTGGATAACGTTCCGTTCATGGTATGGCACGAACACAAGGATCATGTCCCCGTTTTCCCACTGTAAGAAAGAATAATATGAGAGAAAGTTCTCCAGAAATATGGAATATGCATGATGCCATGGGTCTAGAGCCCAATGCAATGTTTTGATATATATGAGGCACAAGTGTGCATCATGCCATGGGCATACCACTTTTATACTTAGAATCAATGTTGTGATAGTAATTGTATAGTTTGATGTAACAACTAGGTGGGATCATGTTGACCAAGTGTTGACTCATACAACCACAAAGATGATGAAGGTGTTCATAGACAACTCCCATAGGTCAAGAACCCTTGCAATGTTGGCATAAGGCTATATGTGCTACAATTGTGCATCATCCAAAGGCATAACACACTTGTGGCAGATCTAGACCTATCTCAGCTGTCTAGAAATACCTTCATCAACTTGTGGTTGCATGAGTCATCACTATGGACAACATGATCCTACCTATAGTTGATTGATCTAAAAATAACACTGCTATGCCAAGACATGATGAGCCACTTTGTGGCAGTGTGGGCCCATGCCAACATTGCATTGGCTATGGACCTCTCTAGGTTGGCTAGAAACACCACCATCAGCTTGTGGCTATGTGGCTCAGTAGTTGGCCAACATGATCCCACCTAGTTGATATATCTAAGTATGAGAGTGCTATGCCAAGCCATGACACACTTGTAGCAGATGTGGGCCCAAGCCAACATTGCATGGGATGCAGACCTATCTAAACTGTCTAGAAACACCTTCATCAACTTGTGTTTGTATGAGTCATCACTTGGATATAATTATCCTACCTAGTTGATAGATCTAAGTATAACACTACTATGCCAAGACATGACGAGACACTTTGTGGAAAATGTGGTTTGCATGGGCTATAGACCTCTCTTGGTTGGCTAGAAACTCCTTCATCAACTTGTGGTTGTGTGGCTCAGCACTTGGCCAACATGATCCAACCTACTTGATAGATCTAATAATGAGAATGTTATGCCAAGACATGACACACACTTATGGCGGATGTGGGCTCATGCCAACATTGCATGGGATTTAGACCTATCTAAGCTTTCTAGAAACACCTTTATCAACTTGTGGTTGCATGTGTCATCACTTGGATAACATGATCTTTCCCACTTGATAGATCTGAGTATACAACATTGCTATGCCAAGACATGATGAGACACTTTGCAGCAAATGTGGGCCCATGCCAACATTGCATATGCTATAGACCTATCTGGGTTGGTACAAACTCCTTCATTAAATTGTGGTTGTGTGCCTCGGCACTTGGCCAACATGATACCACCCAGTTGATACAGCTAAGTATGAGCGTGCTATGTCAAGCCATGAAAAACACATGTGGCAGGTGTGAGCCCCAGCTAATATTGCATGGGTTATCGACCTCTCTAGGTTGGCTAGAAACCCCTTCATCAACTTGTGTTTGTATGAGACATCACATGGATATCATGATCCTCCCTAGTTAATAGATCTAAGTATAACACTGCTATGCTAAGACATGATGAGACACTTTGTGGCAAATGTGGTCCCATGTCAACATTGCATGGGCTATAAATCTCTCTAGGTTGGTTAGAAACTCCTTCATCAACCTTTGGTTGTGTGACTCACCACTTGGCCAACATGATCCTACCCAGTTGATACATCTAATTATGAGAGTGCTATGCCAAGACATGACAAGACACTTGTGGAAGATGTGGGGCCATGCCAACATTGAATGGAATCTAAACTTATCTTAAGAATCTAGAAAACCCTTAATTAACTTGTTGTTGTATATATGCCAATACTTGGCCAACATGATCCTACCTACTTGATAGATTTAAGTATAAGACTGCTATGCCAAGACATGATGAGACACTTTGTGGAAATTGTGGGCCCATGCAAACATTGCATGGTCTATAGAGCACTCTTGGTTGGCTATAAACTCATACAACCACATGTTGATGGTGTTTCTAGCCAACTCAGATTGGTCTAGAGACCACACAATGTTCGCATTCTTTGCATAAATCTAAAAGCTACCATACATCATTCTAAAAGTGCTATGAGTAAAGGTGTGAAATGAATTCATTAAAAAATTACACTTCGAATAAACCTGAGCATGGTGTGGAAACCTTTTAGGGCATGAAAACCGTACCTTACCCATGTTTATTACTTATTATACTATTATATAATGATGATGTTTGAGTACACTGACACTAGAACATCATAGTGGTACGAGCGATGATAGCATGTGGTTTTATGCTCGAGATCGTGCATCTGTGATATACCTCGTCTGAACGATTTTATATGCACAAATTATGGTGTAGGTCAGGTTTTGGGCCACTATTGGGTCGGCCTTCACGTTATATACTCTGTGACCCCTGATTCCCTGGTTCTTTCTCTGGCAAAGGCAAAGACGGTGGGCAGTTCATCGCGGAGGCTGTGACGATCGACACAACACGACGACTCGAGGTAAACGAAGGTTACGTTCTTGACCCCCTCCTCTTATACACAACGTAGTTACGCAAGTACTGATAGGGTTTGCCACTACTATTGTTGGGATGGTTTTGGTGATGAAAGGGGTGGATTTTTTGTGATTTTTTGTTGATTTTAACTATGATCTCATAAATTCTATCGCATTGTACTTTTATTTCAGCTAATTCATGGACCCTAGGAAAATTTTGTTGGTGAGATTTCATTTCGGAGGGGAGTGCATCAAAGTTGGGCCAAATCTGGACTACGTTGGAGGAGATGATGTGCTTTCAGAGATAGTGAGAAAAAAACTTTCGCTTCAGGAAGTCAAAGGATTTGTTAGAGATCACATGGCATCGAAGGAAACGATAAAATTATATTTTCTTATTCCAGGGAAATATCTTGCGGATGGGTTGATGTTGCTCTATGATGACAGTGGCTGTGTCGAGATGACTTATTATGTTCGCCCTGGGAGAGTGGCTGATGTGTACGTTGAGTACCACGGTGAAGAAGACAATAAGCATAGTAGCATCAAGTGTGCTTTCAAGGATGAAGTGTGGGAAATGAGTGATGGAGAGGAAGAACCAGATGTTGTTCTCATAACTGCAGTTAAACCTGCTAAGTATGAAACCAGATGTTGCCCACTGAGGCAGAAGAAATCATTCACTAAAAAACTAGTGCAAATAGAAAGTGATGAAGATGATGTGATAATGACAGAACCAGTATTATCTCAAGTGGTGAATCGTACACAAGGTGCAACTTTTTCATCTTTAGGTCAAGATCGTCATCCCATGCCAGCAGCTTCGGGCCATGACCAACAACCAAATCCAGTACCTCCAGGACAAGACGGTGAAGTGAAATATATTATACTGTCAGATTCAGAGAGTGACGTGGAATTCATTGCACATAATAATAACAAAGGCGAAGATTCAGAGGTTGTGGAGATAAGAAGGCAAGGTAGAAAGTTTAATAAATGTATGACAGACTCCAAGAGCTGGATTGTTATAGAAGCAACTGCCACTACCCCTCCATCTGCCCCTGCATCACATGGAACTGCAGTTGCCCCGTCAACTGCAAGGTCTCAACTAGCTATAAGAACTGCAGCTCCTATAGGTGCAAGATCTCCAGCTACTCCCGAGGGAGCATCTGGTAGCATAGGAAGACGAGCAGGAAGATCCAAAAGGGGAAAAGGAGTGTCAACATCTCACGATCCCATATACTCTTATTTCACTTGAAGTGGAAACTACTGAATGTCATTTTCTTATGTTAATGTAATGTTTCATACAGTGCGGAAACGTTATAAGGGACATGTTATGACCTTACCTGAATCCCTATGATTTTTGCTGAATTTATATGATTTTTGCAGAATTTATATGATTTCTGTTAAAATTATTCTAGTAATTTGACAAAAATATACACTATTTTCATCTCTCAAACAACACACAAATATTGCTTTCACAAAAATGTTTACATACTTCAATGCACATAATAACCAAAATGCATTCCCACAATAGCTTACAAAATGACACACCATATTTGACCAAGATAATGTTTTTTTGAAGCTCTCAAGGGGGGATCCCCACCTGACTATATTGCATCAAAATACACATATATGAAGTATGTTTACATTTTATATGATCAAAATAATTACAGTTGGTACATATCATGCATGACTTAGAAGCCTAAATGAGCATATCCATGGACATTGATATAGGCTTGTAGGCACGCATGTATCCTTTGGTCAAAGAAGTTGAAACTTTCCAAGCCATGATACACACTTGTGGAATATGCGGGCCCATGACAACATGGGATCTAGACCTATCTTAGTTGTGTAGAAACATCTTCATCAAATTTTTATTCTAATATGAGTCAACACTTGTCCAACATGATCCTACCTAGTTGATAGATCTAAGTATAAGACTTCTATGCCAAGTCATGATGAGACACTTTGTGAGCCCATGCCAACATTGCATGGGATCTAGACATATATTAGATGTCTAGAAACACCTTCATAAACTTGTTGTATATGAGTCAACACTTCTCCAACATGATCCTACCTACTTGATAGATATAACTATAAGATTGCTATGGCAAGACATGATGAGAAACTTTGTGGCAAATGTGGGCCCATGCCAACTATCTACATGGGCTATAAACCTCTCTAGGTTGGCTAGAAACTCCTTCATCAACTTGTGTTTATGTGAATCAACACTTGGCCAACATGACCCCACCCAGTTGATACATCTAAGTATGAGAGTGCTATACCAAGCCATGATACACACTTGTGATAGATGTGGGCTCATGCCAACATTGCATGAGATCTAGACATATCTTAAATGTCTAGAAACACCTTCATCAACTTGTGGTTGTATGAGTCATCACTTGGACAACATGATCCTAGATAGTTAGTAGATCTAAGTATAAGACACCTGAAAGAACATGTGGGCCCCCATGTGTGGATTTGGTAATTAATGACAATCTTTATGGACTAATGTGTGTATTAAGTTGCACTTGTAGGATTTGTCCATTGGCATCGCTTGAAGCATGTGTTGGCTTCAAGGTCGATGGAATGAGAAGAAGATGTGTTGTGCAAGATCAAAATGCGCCATCTATAGTATATCTCATGTTTGATGCTTGCCATCCTCGGTTATCATGGATCGATGATGAGGAATCAAGATAGGTGTTCCATCTTGAGAAGGACAAGTTCGTCTGCATCTAGCTCAAGTGGAATGCTCAAGGCAAAGGTATAATCTTGATAGGTTTTCCCTTTTTCCGGTCTCATGTTGTGTGTGGGAGACCGGTTTTAGGGTAGATAACCGTACTATCAAGAGGGGCTCTCGATTGAGTAATTCGGTCACATCTATCGGAGAGAGATCAAACCTTTGCATACTTGCATCATCGTATTTGGTTGTTATTTTATCTTATACATGTGAGGATATAGAGCTTGTGGTAATCTCCATAACAAGCTCTTGTTCATCAAAATCGGATCTTCCGTTTGTATCTTGTTACGATTTTGATTTATGCAGTTTTTTGGTTTCTCACGAAGTGAGGTATATCACATTATTATACTTGATACATCATCATATTATTATTATTATAGGGTAGCTCATGTCGTCCTCTTTCCAATGCAATTGGAATCGGGTCAATCGGAGCTACCATTCAAAAGTTATGACCGTATGAATATTTGCCTATTTGGTTTGAAAAACAAAAAGAAAAAAAATTGTTTTGGGCCCAATCGGTACTACCGCCCACTGTACCGGCCGCACCTGAGCGTTGCGGTTTATCTTCTGCCTAGCCCGGTCCCTGGGTCCGGTCCTACCCGACCGGCCCGGTAGTACCGCCCGGTTGGGCCGGTACTACCAGTCGGCCCAGGTAGATCTGCCCTGCCTCCCAGCCCACTCCCTTGCCAGACCTGCTAGCCGCCACACCTGCTCCCTCGCGCGCGCTGACCCACACTCGATCCCGCTCCCTGCCGCCGCCTCGCGACATCTCGCACGTGTGCCTGGCCCCATGCTGCGCTGGGACCGCCTGCTGGCCCCGCTGGCGCTCGGCGCCGCCTCGCCTTGGCCCTGCTCCGCTCGCTTGCGCTTGCGCGCGCGACCGCCTCCTGCTGGCCCTAGCGTCGGCCCCACCCTGGAACATGCGCCCGCCTGCCCCGATTCCCTGCTACTTCTCTCGCACTAGTGTGGGCTGAGAGGTAGTACCAGTACTACCGGCCTAGACAGAAAAATGCCCCAAACGGCTAGATTTTTTGGGACACTATTTATACCCTTTGCCCGTTTTTAGTTAAGCAAGCTTCTTCCTCCTCCTTTTGTCTAAGCTTTGTCCACACTTGATCTAGATGTTGAATCTTGATAAATCTCTTCCCCTCCGATGATTCTTGCCCATATTTGAGTGGAAGAGAGAGGAGATCTAGATCCACGTTTTGACCTAACCGATTCATCTCTTTGTGAGTGTATCTTTGGGGATCTAGATTTTGGGGGATTTTGTGTCCCTCTTTGATTCCTCCTCTCTTTTTCCCCCAATAGATTTAGTAGATTTGTTGGAACATGAGAGTGAGGGATTGGAGCATATTTGTGGTGTTCTTGCAATTTGCATTCGGTGCATGGGTTTGAGTTCTCCTCGGAGGATTCATTTCGTGTTACTCATTGGAGCTTGTCCCTCTTGGGTTCTTGGAACCATAGACGGTTTGTGTCCTTCGTGGAATTTGTGGGGAGCCTCCAATTAAGTTGTGGAGAATTGCCCCAACCTTGTGAGAGGTTCCGGTTGCCACCGACAAGTGCACCGATAGTGGAAGCGTGGATCGGTCCCGTTGGGTTGAGATTCACCGGAGAATAAGGGAGGCCTTTTGTGGCGTAGGTGGTTAGATACCACCCCCTCTCCAAACGAGATGTACTCCATGTTGGGAGGAACTCGGTAAAATATCATCGTCCCCGCGTGCCTCGGTTATCTCTATACCCGAGCTCTTTACTTATGCACTTTACATTGTGATAGCCTTCGTGCTTGAAGTAATCTATATCTTGCTATAACATTTTTGCTTGTATTGCTTAGCATAAGTTGTTGGTGCACATAGGTGAACCTTAGTTTTTCTAGGTTGTGCTTGACAAAGTAAACGCCAGTTTAATTCCGCCTTTGTCGAGCCTCTCTCGGAAAAGTTTTAATCGCCTATTCACCCCCCTCTAGGCGACATCCGTATCCTTTCAGCAGCTATGCAAGACATGATGAGACACTTTGTGACAAATGTGGGCCCATGGCAACATCGCATTGGCTATAAACCTTTGTAGCTTGGCTAGAGACACCTTCATCAACTTGTGATTGTGTGGCTCAATACTTGGTCAACATGATCCCACCCAGTTGATACATCTAAATATAATCCAAGCCATGACACACACTTGTGTAGATGTGGGTTGGCTAGAAAAACTCCTTCATCAACTTGTGGTTGTGTGACTCAACACTTGGCTAACATGATCCTACCGAGTTGATACGTATAAGTATTAGAGTGCTATGACAAGATATGATGAGACACTTTGTGGCAATTATGGGCACAAGAAAACATTGCACGGGCTATATAAACACCATCGTTAAGCTGTGGTTGTGCGACTCAAAACTTTTAGGATCTCAACATGTTGGTTTATCATGGATCTAGTCTTACAGAATGAAGATTCATCCCATAGGCACGCATGTTATACGTCGTGATTGTGTTATAACCTTGACTGTGCCACCGTAAATTCAAAACAAATCGAAAAATAGAAAAACCTAATCCTTCTGTCTAAGTTTGTGTATTTTAGTATGTTTAAAAAAATTGAGGTTATTTCATGAAGGTCGAAAAAGTCACATTGTAAGAAAAAGGGGTTCAGGTTGGACCAAACGCGTTCTTTGTAAATTTGTCATTTTTAGACCTTCACTAATTTAATCCAAACTTTATGCATAGGCTAGTAGAATATGTAATTTTTCAAAAATTTATATGTTTTATAAAAGCAAATTTTATTTACTAAGTAAATAAAAACAAAAAGGAAAAGAAAAGAATAACAAAATCAGGCTTCAATTTGGCAAGGTAGCAACGCAACCAGCCCAGCCCATCTTGGCCTCCCGCGCATGCCTCACCGCAGCGTAGCAGCCCTCGCTCAAGACTCAGAGCCGCATCCTCGTGGGCTGGACATAGAGGTGGAAGGATAAATGTTCAGTAATTAAACGTTAGTTTTTTTAAGCAAAATACACTACTATAAGGAAAGGTTACCACGACCTCAAGGTTTTACCATTTCAGTTTTCCCCTTGCCCCTTTCTCCTTCCTCCAGTGTTGTCCGCCGGTGCCGCCTTCCTCTTTCTCCCTCCTCCATCTCCGGTAAGTGTACACAACTTCAAGTTCATTAGTGGTTCCCTCCTCCAGCTCCAGCTTTTTGTACTCGTAATTTTTAGTCTTACATCTCCATCGAGTCGATTTGCTTAGATTTGCTTTTATTTCTTGATGAGGGTTAACCTAGGGATTTAATTAATTTTAATCCATGACATTTTGTAATGTTAATCTAGTCTACCATCGGCTCAAGTTAGCCTAGAGATTTGCTTTGATTTCTTGATTTAATCCCTCCGATCCAAATTAATTGGCTCACGTTTGTGTAGATTTGGATGTATGTAGCACTAAAACATGTCTAGATACATCCAAATCTAGACAAATATGAGTCAATTAATTTGGTCGGAGGGGGTACTAGATTTGATTAATTTGCTATGTTTTACTACTCCATAGATTTTCCGTGATTAGGCCTAAATAGGACCATTGATGCGATTTAATATATTTGTTATCTATTACAGCTAATTATCTGCATTAGTTCATCTTTTACTTAAGTGTTACAAATTAGTTTTTACAAATTCCTATATCTGTTTAGGCCTAGATAGGACCAATGTTGTGATTTACTAGCTTTGTTATCTATTACAGCTAATTATATGCCTTAGTTGATCTTTTACTGAAGTGTTACAAATTAGTTTTTACAAATTCCTATATTTGTTTATAGATGGAGACCAAAGGGAAAGAAGTTATTGTCTTCCTAGATGACTCTGATGATCCTACTTTAGTAGTTAAGATTATGCTGGCTACTAGTGGGACTGGTTCTGCTCCTTGAAAGAAGAAGTTGAACCTGGGGACCTGCAAAGATGTTGTTGCTTCAAAAAAGAAGCTAAACCTGGGGACCTGCAAAGATGCTGCTGCTTCAAAGAAGAAGATGAAGCTGGGGACCTGCAAAGATGCTGCTGCTTCAAAGAAGAAGATGAAGCTGGGGACCTGCGAAGATGCTTTTGATTCACAGACGAAGCTACAGCTGGCTTCTGCTTCAAACAAGAAGCTGAAGCTGGGGACTCACAAAGATGCTTTTGCTAAAAAGAAGAAGCTAAAGTTCAGAGGTATAATCTGCTGCTACTATTGAAATCCTTCTCCAAATACTCCATTGAAATCCACTGTCGGGGTGGCCTCATCGGCCCAAGAAATTGAATACTCATAATTTGCGGAAACAAACACCATCATGGGGGACTTCGTGATGGCGATAGATGCCATAATATCTGATGGTATTTGTGCCTGAAACTCAGTGTTGGACTTACGGGTGAGTGGGTTCAGAAGGCGAATCTTGTGCGGCTCTTCCCTCTGAGCAATAACGATGACGCCACGATAAACACCGATGAAGTAGAACCTTTTGATGAAGAGAACAGTTAGCCCTAAGATATATGTATAATGGAAAATACTCCCTTTATTCACTAATATAAGACAAAGCTTCTAGATATTTCAAATTGTACTAGATATATATATCCTAAAATGAGTGCACCTATACAATTAAACATGCATGTCTTGTGAACCTTCACGTTTAAGTATAACTTTGCTTAAGAATGTTCAAGAACATGCATGTTTAAGAACCTACACAATTAAACATGCATATTTAAGAATAACTTTGTATCCAAATAAAAAAGAATGTTAGATTGGATGAATTGTGAACCTGCATTGAACTTCCATTAGATTCGTCATGAAGCAATGACCTGTGGTGAGGTTGAGGAACGTGAAGTCACCGACGTCTGGAAGTGTGTGATATACCAGGATCCAGTTGTTGAGATGGAACTCGGGTTCTTTTAACGCGCGGAACCAGTCACTGTAGACTCTCCAACAAGCAGCGTAGGCATCGACGTACTCCTCATTCTCTAGGAAGGATTCGCCGATCTTGTCAAGTGGTCCGTCGGCCTGGAGATTGGAGCAGTTCACCTTCATTAGGCTGCTCGCCATGCCTTCCTATCGAGGAATAAAGAAGACTAGGAGATGACGAGGAGAAGAACAAGGATAGGAGGAGTCAAAGAGGGAAGCACTGCGCCGGAACAAGGAGGCGAGGAGATGGCAGGAACTGCCACTAGGCAACTATGCGGTCGAGGAACTGTCAATTTTCTTTTCTTGTAATGTATAGGGATGTCGGCTAACCGCGCTGAAAGGTGGGGTCAGTTCATCACGGATAGCGCGTTAATTAGAAAAACTGATCCTACCTACTCCGTCTGTTTCAAAATATAAGATGATTTATGTTTGCGAAGCAAATGTAGATAGACTTGTTTTAGTGTGCAGAGTCACTCCAATGCTATAGGCTTCTTTGGGTTGGCTAGAGACTCCTTCATCAACTTGTGGTTGTGTGACTCAACACTTGGCCAACATGATCCTAATGAGTTCATATCTAAGTATAAGAGTTCTATGACACACACTTGTAGCATATGAGTCAACACTTGGCCAACATGGTCCTACCTACTTTACAGATCTAAGTATAAGACTACTATGCCTAGACATGATGAGACACTTTGCATCAAATGTGGGCGCGCGTGCCAACATTTCATGGGTTGGCCAGAAACTCCTTCATCAACTTGTTGTTGTATATGAGTCAACACTTGGCCACCATAATCCTACCTAGTTAATAGATCTTAGTATAACACTATATGCCAAGAAATTATGATGAGACACTTTGTGGCAAATATAGGACCATGCATCATTGCATGGGCTATATACTTCATCAACTTGTGGTTGTGTATTAGTCAACACTTGGCCAACATGATCCTACCTACTTGATAGATATAAGTATAAGACTTCCATGACAAGACATGATGAGACATTTTGTGACAAATGTGGGCCCATGCCAACATTGCATGGGCTATAGACCTCTCTCGGTTGGCTAGAAACACCATAATCAATTTGTGGTTTTGTGACTCGGCACTTGGCCAACATGATCCCACCCAGTTGATACATCTAAGTATAAGAGTGATATTGCCAAGCAATGACACATACACTAGTGGCAGATGTGGGCCCATTCCAACATTGCATTGGATCTACTCAAATCTTAACTGTCTAGAAACACCCTCAAGTTTCTTCAGAGTCGACATGTGTTAACTGTGTTATCCATGGAGGATTGAGGGTGCCCGGAGGCTATGCAGATGATGCTGATGCGCAAGGGGTCCATTTTACCCGTGTTATGCATGTCTACTGTAGAATAATTAAGTAAAAATAGTTTGGATTAATATATGAAAAGCAAGAACAAACGTACAAAATGTTTTTATCTACTCCCTATGTCTCAAATATGTCAAAAATTGAAAATCTAGACACTATTTAGTATATAGATTCATCCAAATTTTGGAAAACCTAAGACATCTATTTTGTGACAGAGGGAGTATTTTGTTACATGAACATGTGCATAAAGAGAAGCAAACGGATAAAACTTGGGCAAATTCATGATGCTTTTTATTCAGGGCTTGCAAAGAAAGAGGAAGCTAATTGACACACTTATTACAGTGTCTACTGCTTAATGATCAGCAGATAGACCAACCCAAGAGCAACTGCACAAAAATAAAATACAACATTTATCATGTTCGCCTGCTTCTTCAGATTTATAATCTGCCTTAACTGCTTGTTGAGTTTCTTCAGTTATCCCTTAACTTCTACATCACCCATCGTAGCAATGATTCAGAGCCCAAGATCTCGACCGTATGAGGTTGATTGAGCTCAATCGATGCGCCCCCCTTCCGATCAACTATGCCCTCCAGTTTAATCCTCTCAATGTACTCATCCATCCACTCAAAATGCCTACAATTCTTCAGATCCTGAAATCGGATGGGAAAGATGAACCCTGATTCAAATCCCAAATCCACGGAAGAACCAAAATTGGCAAATGAAATCAACAAATTGACTTAAGAAGAACTCAGATCTAACCTTCCCCTCCTCTGGCTTGCTCTCCCATTTCACAAATTCGTGCCCACAATTGAGATTTTCCTCGTTCTTAGTGACCAATCGTTTTAGTGGCATGATGCGTGGGCAGTCAGGGCTCCTTATCATCTGCACTACACCATACCGCGGTCATGAGTGGCCGGAGGTTTTACTGGAGTTCGGCATCTATCGCTGGAGTTGCACGGAAGAAGAAGAAAGGCACCCGAAGAAGAAAGAGAAAGAAAGGGAAGGCAATGGCGGCTTGGATTCCTGTTCCCCCCTTTTCTAAAGGTAATGATGAGGGTGAATATGTGGTGGGTCCCGCACTGCATCAGGATGGGATGCCCGATGAGAGCGGGATACGCATCAAACACTATACATGCTAACAAAGTTTGGTATGCACTTACACTCCAAAAGATAAGATGTTTCAGGTTTCTGAAGAAAATGAATCTAGACTTATTTTTGTGTTTAGATTCACCCCAAAGTTGAGTGAACCTACATCCTAAAACAAATCTAGATACATTTGCTTCACCAAGCTAAAAACTCTTATATTTTGAAACGGAGGGATTAATTCCCATTCATTTATATGTCTGCTTTGTTACTATTTTGGAGAGAATTGTATTTTAAGCATACGCACTAAAACTAGGCCTATGAATATTGCTCATCAAACCCATAAATTGGATAACATAAATAACCCAAACTTTAGATTACAATCGTAAATTAAGCAAAACGACAAAACCACAATCATGAAACATTCTTATGACATAAACACGGCGCCATGCGCAAACTCTTTAGCAATCAAACAACCCAACTTTGCGTAAATTTTTTAATGTTATAAAAATATTCTCTAGGGAATCAGTAGTAGGAATTTTTGTTTCTTGAGTTTTCAAGAATCTTCCAGCAGCTCCACGATCTCAAGAACTCTGTTTTTTACCTTTTCGAGTTTGTTTGTCTTCGACAGAACAATTTCTGCAATAGTACGTCTCCTAGAATCATTTATCCTTTCCTGTAACAAAATATTAGTAGGGTTAATAAGGTCACATGCTAGTGTATATATATGCAAATGCCAAAAAGAAATTTTGAATACCTGCGAGACTACATCTGTGAATTTATCTCCGTCAAAGTGCTCCATAGAATGTAGCACGAACATTCCACACGAGTTCCTAATCATAACGAATCTAAATTTGAATAACATTATTAACACATCAAAATAAATGACATTAGTTCAACCACAAACTCACGAATCATTTTGCCATGGTGTTTCACAGCTTACAATCTCCCAATTGGAAACATCATCAAACTTATACTCCGTATATTTGTTAGCCACTTGTATGTTTTTCAAAATTTGCTCTCTCTATGAAACGGAGAGGTTTAGTGTAATGCTTGGATTAAACATATCATCGCTAAATGTATAGGGAAAAAACATACCAGATCTTCAACATTTTTCTGGACCCTTCTAAATTCAAACAGCGAGTCGAGCACTTAAAATATCTTCCTTGGTCTATTCAGGACGAAAGTGCACCAGTGGCAATTGCTTATATTCAACGCAAAATATGCCTACCAAAAAGAGACAAGTGTTATCACATTACATAATCTGGTTTATACCCTACATTTTCTTGTACAAACAGTATTACCTTATCAGCACAAAAGTATTCTTTCATGCATCTTTCAAAGCATCCTGATATATCATACACAATTTTTGAATTTTTTTCCAAGGCCTCTTATCTCTTCTCACCATTAATAGCTTTCCGGAAAATGGTATGTAGGCTATTAAACGAGTCAGATTCATTCGACAGAGTGTCTCCTACCTCACCTTTTTTCCTCCCCGCCCCTTTTTCAATGCAGCTGTGAATGCTTCTAATGGAATCGGCTCTGGGTCCTGTCGTGTCGGTGAAGGACCCCTACCATCAATTAGTATTGGTGACGCTTGGGTACTGCCGAGTTTCGCTTGTGAGGTGTGGCAAGCATCAGTAGCATTCATTTCCTTCTTGTATGTGGGTAACATGAATATGTCACCTTCAACCTCTTTCCCCTTACAATTTGAATCATTCTTTAAATTATCCTGTGCAAACTCAAAGGAGTTACTTTTTGAGGTGCCTGAATGCTCCATGAAATCTTTTGCGTATATTTGGTGTTAGTAGAGGCGATTCCTTCATCATTCTCTACCTCCTTCTCTACCTCCTTATCTACCTCCTCCTCTTTATTGTCATTATTAGACATTTTTTATTTAGATGGTATGTACACGACTTCTGCTGAGTTCATCATAATAAGAAGTTTCATCAAGATTGAAAATAAATGAATCATCATGTCATGTTCAAAAAAAGCATTTGTTTAACTCAGAGCAGATGACACATAGGGTGTATCACCTTAGCACAAGCTTCTAAGAAGACCTCCATCTTTCTATGAAAGGTTTGTTCAACGGTTCTATCAATATGCTCTGTTAGATTCTTCGTCATCTGTTCCAACATGACTTCTGTCATTCCTTTAGGCACCACCCTGCTGGATGTTGAACCTCCATCCTTCTTCTTGTAGGGCCCTCAACTACGTTTCTTACCACATGCAATTTCGGGTGTATCGAGAACCTCTTCTCGATGGTTTTGAGTTATGTCATCATCAATCTTCAAGATATGTGTATATAAACCAATTAATATTGACAACCTAGAACCGTTAGCAGAACAAAAAATAATCCACGATATCACTTGTATTTACGTACCTTCCCCAAAGCACGACCCTTTAATTCTAAGGTGTCTCTCGCAGAAGCCACATCTTCCGTCCAGTTCCTCATCAATGGCCATCTGGACATATACTCGGCGCCATCTGGGAGTATCTTCTCATAGTACAGATACTTCAAATATCACAACATAATTACATTAAAACAAAGAAAAATGTATTATAGATAATTATATACTCCCTCTGATTCAAATTATTTAACTCAGATTTGTCTATATTTGGATGTATCTAGACATGTTGTAGTGCTATATATATCCGAATCTAGACAAAATCAAGTCAATTAGTTTAAATCGTAGGAAGTATATAAGTTGAGAATGGAATTTACCTGTAACAAGATGGTGTTGTCTGTCGGCCATTGCCTATTCTCATATGTGTTGCCTATTTGTTTTAGGCTAGCAATGAGGTATGTCCATACATACTCATTAAATTTTAGCTTTTTAATGCGTCCCACATCTACTATTGCATGGTAGCATTTTGGGACGATCTTCTGGTTCTGTGGGGCAAGGACTGTCCCAATCAAAACCAGAACCACCTTGCGGATAAAGTCGTCATCCGTGACTTTATCCTTGATGACTTCGGCGATTAGGTCATCAATTACAAGATTACCTGTCTTTTTGCTTACAAAGCTACTAGGTATATGGTTCTTTGCGTCATCACCTTCCTCATAAAGAATTTACGATATATTCAATCCATGATTTTTCAAACCATAGATGCATTCAACGTCCACTCCCGTAAGGAATATTTCACCATGATTCTTGCGTACATTAAACTTTTCTGTCTTTGGATCAAAATTTTCAGTCATAAATTTGATCAATAGACATCTTGACTTCAATGCTGGAATCTCAAGCATGCACTGCAAGTCGGTTTCTCAAATTTTGGCATGTTTGTGCCGGTGTCATATTTTTCACGAAATGACACCACTCCTCAACAGTACAATACATTTCTCCGATTTCGTCCATTCTGTTGAAAAATAACTATATTTATTTAGGTGTTTTGTTGGGATCCGAAGAAATAATACTATTCATAACACAAATAGACTAATATAGATAACACTAAGAGTACGTTATACTACACCATGTCAGGTAAATCTCTAGACACGCCTAACTACCGATAACACTAAGAGTACGTTATACTACATATACTTCTTTTTAAAAATGTTTACACATATATACAATTATAAAAAGAGTTTAAAACACATTGTTTTTCTATAGTGCATGTGTTTACAGACCTTTTATTGCAAACATATATGAACAATATTAAATATAACCAACTAAATTGAATATAAACAGGAGAATCAAACGTCTTGTTTTTTTATCAAAAGAGACTTCTACATTATTCATTTTAAACACCAAACCAGCTAAATTGCATCTCAACACCGCACGTAGGCCGAAGATGGGATGTCTAACACAGAACCAACACAAGAAAATTATAGCAGAATTAACAGGCAACATCCTGCCAAACGATTTCCCGCCCTCAAACAGAGCCCAACAACAGGAATTCCTAACGAAGATACACTAACAATTCTTCGACATAATGGCGACTACCCTTTGGAAGAAAATCTAACGACTAAACAAACAGATCCATATGGATTGAGCTCTAATCGAAGTTATGCTGAACTTAGAACAAGTAATACTGTATGATAAATCCACAGTGCATACATAAATACTTGCAATGGTAGTGCGTGTGCTGCGATTATGCAACTCCTCAAAAAGAAACTGCGTGTCCTCGATGTAGCTCTCATGTAGGGAAGGACGAAAAAAATTTAGATCTCGTCGTTGGCTGCGATGGGCAGAGTCGAGGCAAACAAGAAAATCCTGAGATACGATTTGCGTCCCCTCTGATAAGATGATTGCCTCTTTGTGTGCACGTACAACGTGGGGTGTGTGCGTGGTGGGCGGGTGGGGCTATGGGGTTTAGGGTTTAGGTCCATGGATTAAAATGACGTGGGATTATGATGCATGGGCTTTGGCCAGCCTGTATACCGGTCGGCCTGTCTCGGGCCAATTGTGCAATCAGGCAATCGTGTCTATGCTTCTAAAGATTAACTATGAGTGGCTAACCAGTGCATGAGTGGGTCTATACGTGGCTTCGTGCATCGAAAGTAGTCATTATTAGTGCATCTAAAATTAATTACGTAATCACGAGAAAGTTTTTGTTGTGAATAAATTTATAATTACAACGTTTCATAGTAAAACATTAGGAATATTTGAAGAGAATATTAAAAATGTATACATTGCTAGGTTGGAAGGGAGAATATTAGATATGTATACATCTCTAGGCCAATAATGTTAACTCGTCGGAATAATAATGTTCTTACATATGGCGGCAAAATAGATAAATAATTGTTCCAGGATAGCTACAAACGAATAAACATCGATCTTAAGAGACAAGTAGCTAGATGATGTCGATGATAAATATAATGTTTAGGCCAACTTGTTTTGTTGTCCTAGAAGTAATGAGCAAGGCTTGTCCAACTTGTAGATCATGTTCTTTCGTATGGAACTCCCTCCATCCCTTTTTGTTGAATATCAGTCGGCCATCATTGTCAATCGTGTAGGCAATGTTGCTGATTTCGAAATCTCTAACCCACAGCCCAACCAAGCCTTACTCGGGAATGTTAAGGCATGCAACAATTTTTTTAGGTAGTTTATGTAATGTCGTCCTGGATGATAAAATCAAAAGAGTAACGATGTGAGACGATTGCCACAAGTTATGCACATATAAGGAGGAACAACATAATTATAACTACCCCCTATGATAAAATCAAAAGAGCAACAATGTGAGCCTTGGAGTGCAAGACACGTTAGACTAGTTGTATACCGTGTAGGATTCTATAACCTGTCAGTCTAGGACTTTTCCCTGTAACCCTAGGACCTGGCGACTATATAAGTTAGTCCTATGGGAGCCTTTAGGACACGATAACTTAGACTTTCTAGTCACCTCACATAGCGAACCAATCCCTTTAACTCGGCGTATTGCCCTTATAGTGATTTATAGCAGGAGTAGGATTCCGCCACTGTTGTGGGATCTGAACATGGGTAAGATGTGTTACCTCGTACCCGTTAACCGTCCGCCTTCCCCCACGTCTCTAAACACGCACTATGAGGACCCCTCCATGGCGTACTCGTCGGCAATACCACGACAGTTGGCGCCCACCGTGGGGCAAGAGGCGCTTCAGGCTCTTCAGCTGGCGAGGCCCAAGATCTTCGCGGGAATCAGCAAAACCGTAGCCATCGGTCATGTTATCTTATCCAGAAACTTTCGATCGTCCCTCCCGATGAGTTCTGGATCCCGGCGAAGACGAACCTTACGCGTTGCTCGATCGTCCCCATCGGAGATACCCACCTCTTCATCAGCGAAACAGACTGGGGCACTAGTTCCCTGAGAGTCGGGGGAGCATCAAGACCCGCACGGACCGCCTACGGGCAGGATACGCTCGCAAAAGGATCGATGTCGGATCTCTCCTCGAAGTTTGCCGGAAAAGATCGGAAAAATTCAAGGCCCACCCAAACCGCCCCTGTGTAGGATATAACGGTGGAAGATCGCTGCAAGTCCGCTGGCTTTGTCCGTGCGTCGGGACAATAGAGATCCAAGTTCGTCGGAGTGGTGACCATCTTCGATCTGGCACGCTGCATTCAGAGAGAGGACGAAAACCCCCGCAATTACCTTGCCAGGTGGCTCCATATACAGGCCAATCTAGCACATTACCCCAATGATGATTCCATGTATCACTTTGTGGTAGGACTAGACCAAGGTACGGTTTTCCGGTATTCGCTAAGGCGGCAGCAGGCTTCAGGACACCTCGCCTTCAAAAGCATGGTCAACACCGTCAACAACTACGCGGAGGCTGAGGAGGCAGGTCATATAGCCCTTGCGCTCATTGACGGAGCCCCTTCGCCTCAGCCCCCCCGCCACCACCTCCGACCGCTATCGCCACATCTGCGCCACCGCCTCTAGTCGTCGTCGTTGCTGTTCCACCTCCACCCCCCGTCATCGAGGAAGCCCCCGCACCCTTCGAATATATGATCGACGCGCTCTACGCCAACTTCAGCGCAGATTCGGTGGAGATAGACTTCAGCCTGGAGTAGCTAGACTCTGCCATGCAGTAGATGGAGGAGGATTACAAGAGCGACGAGCAGGCCAACAATGCCGTCATGTACCGAGAGGTGTTCGTTACCATTGGGACGACGATGGATGAAGATCAACCTAGACAAGATCCGCCTACAGCGCTAGACAAGGGGAAGGGACCACCTGTTGCTACCGACAATGATCGCGCAAAGGACATGCCCCCTCCAACTAACCCAGTGCAGCAGCCGCAGGAACTCGGCACCGGTCCGAGCAACAACAACACCGCAAATCCGCCGCCTCCGGCATCTATGTCTGCTGCTGTCCAAGTCACTCCTGTTGATAGAGTGATGTACAACAATCTCCTCGTCGAGCCTATGACCGTGGCTCATATTTGCAATGTATTCCATCTTGACGAGAAGCACCAACAGCTGCTGGAGGAAGCGCAGGCCATCGCGGAACAAGGCGCAAAGCAAGATCGAGATCTGGCCAACGCGCATAAGTCAATAGAGAAATCTAGAGCAATGGAGGCCGAGTACAAGACTCTGCTACAGCAGAAGAAGGCCAAGAAAGCTCCGGCTCGTGTCATCAACGATGCTGGTGTCACTGATAGTGAAGGCAGGCAAGTGATGCCCACTTCTCTCCTCAACGTCGCCGTCCCCAAGACCCTTCTGGAGCAGGATAGATCACCCAAAGCGGTGAACCAGGTCTATGACCTAGTGGCCAAGGCGGAGAAACAACAGGAAAATGCCACGTCTCAGAGGCTTGAGTCTGACCCAGCGTTTTGCCAGTCTAGCCAGCATAAGCCGCCAAGGGACATATCTCCTCTTGATGTCAGGTCTCAGACGGGTTCATCAGAACGAAGACAGAGGGATGCGCGCAATAGGAAGGATGCTATCCACATATCCTCCAACCATGGAGGAAAGGCCCAACCTCGTCGCCCATCTCCACCGCCGCTCTCCCCCCGACATCGCGAAGAAACCATGCCTCACCGTCGTACGGATATGCCTCCACCAAAGCAGAGAGGTATCGTCATCCACGACAACACGGAGCAGACCTGTCATGACAGAGAGCGCAAACAAGGACACAAGAGCAGGTCGCTCCATGATCCTCCGCGTCCGACAAGCAATCGCGACAAGCGTGAGGCTTCGCAGGAGGGTAACAGCAAGAAGGCTAACCCACCGCCACCTCCGCCTCCGTCGCCACCTAACAGCTACCATGGCGGAGGAGGCCCGCGTCGTTCACGCAGCCCATCCCCTGATAGTAAGAAGACAAAAAGAAGCCCGGAGCCATACGATGCACGTTCTCCTCTGGACAAGATCCACGAGGCCTAGGAAGGACCCTACCTAGGACCACGTTGCTTTGGACCTGTGATACGGTCCACATCTTACCCCAAAGGTTTCCGGATTGACAAGACCATCAATCCCTATGATGGCACCGCCAAGCCAGCTACATGGTTGCAGGACTACGGCAACACGGTGGAGATTGCCGGGGGTAACCCCAACATCGCCGTCAAGTACCTCCCATTGATGTTGGCAGGCATGGCCCGCCAATGGATTTATGACTTGCCGGAAAGATCCATCTGCAATTGGTTGGACATGCAAGGATCATTCACCAAGAACTTCGAGGGTACGTACAAAAGTCCATGCACTGTTGGCGATCTACAGCGGTGCGTGCAAGAGAAAGACGAGACATCTCGCGCCTACCTGTCTCGCTGGCTGGACATGAAGAATTCCTGCGCAGGAGTGCATGCTCAGACCGGCATGGCCGCCTTCATCGATGGGTTGGAAAGGGGCACGTTGCTCCGACATAAGCTGAAGCGCCTGCAGGACAATCACCAACTAGAATTGAACCAGTTGATTCAGTTGGCCAGTGAGTTTGCGGCTGCCGACGATGATGCTCGTGGCTCCCTGCCGGCAATGGCCGTTCCAACTCAAGCTCGGAGGAACAGCAGCACCAAGCGGAAGACCGCACCAGAAGAAAAGCAAACCCCCGACATGGTCGCTATGACTTTAGCACGGCGAGGTGATGGCGGACAGCGTGGCCGAGGACGGGGAGCTGGTCGAGGGCAGCAACGAGGCAGTGAAACTACCTCGGCAGTGCTCCGCGTTCCCCAAACCTACGAGGAGTACCGTGATATGTCGTGCCTCATACACCTCCAGGGCAACGACAAAGCCACCCACACCAATTGCCATTGCAAGTTTGTCAACGACCTCAAGTAAGACCCGAATTTCGGCTACAAGCGAAGTCAGAAGAACAGACCGCGAGGCAAGGGCAAGGGGAAGAAGAAGGAAGAGGAGTACAATGATTCAAGTGACATGGACGAGGACGTTGACCCCAAGCACGCCGCCAAGAGAGACGGCAAGGGAAAAAAACCCTTCGAGAAGAAGGCCGCAGTTTTCCACACTTTCCTTGGCACCCCCACTGTCTGACAACAGAAGACCTCCATGAGGATACTGATGGCTACTCTACCCCCAGTTCCCCAGTTTCTGCGCTGGTCGGAGATTCCAATTACTTGGGACAGGAAGGATCACCCAGACCTCATCCCTACGGAGAACCAATACGCCATGGTCATCAACCCCCTGATTGACGGCAACGAGTTCACCAAATGTATGGTGGGTAGTGGAAGCAGCATCAACATCATGTACCTGGATACACTGCAGAAGATGAACTTGACGGAGGCAAACCTAAGGCGGACTAAAACCATCTTCCATGGCATAGTTCCTGGTCGGTAGGCTTAGTCCCTTGGGTGCATCACACTTTAGGTCGCTTTTGGTGATGTCAATAATTACCGCCAAGAACGCATGACCTTTGAGGTGGTCCTCTTCAAGAGCGTGTACCACATCATATTCGGCCGTGAAATATTCTACACCTTCATGGCCAAGCCATGCTTCATCTCCAGAAACTCAAGATACCCGGACCAAACGGTGTCATCACCATATCCGGAAGCTTTACCAAAGCAAGGGACTGCAAGATTGGAGAAGAAACCTATGCAGAAGCTGTCCTCTACAGTGAAGAATTCAAGGAGATCCAGAGCAAGGTCGATGCCTCAGAGATGCCCACGTCGAAGAAACAGATTTCTGACTCCGCCCCAACATTCAAGGCCGCCATTAAGATCAAGCTGGTGGAACTTGTGGTAGGCGATGCCTCCAAGACCACAACCATTGGGACGAAACTGGACCCTAAATAGGAAAGCACGCTCGCCGAGTTCCTCCGTGAGAACAGGGACATCTTTGACTGGCAACCTGCCGACATGAAAGGTGTACCTAGGTAACTTGCCTAGCACAGCTTGAATATTGATTCAAAATGTAAACCAGTGAAACAACCTCTACGGCGCTTCGGAGACGAGAGGAGACACTCCATAGGCAAAGAGATAGCTAGGTTACTTAAGGCTAGTTTTATCCGAGAAGTCCTTCACACCCGATGGGTGGCCAATCATGTACTTTTCCCCCAAAAACGGAACCAAATAATTAAGAATGTGCGTTGATTACACCCGCTTGAACAAGGCATGTCCCAAAGATCCGTTTGCTTTGCATCGCATTGACCAAGTCATTGACTCAATGGCTGGCTCAGAGCTTTTGTGTTTTCTTGATGCATACTCAGGATACCACCAGATCAAGACGAGGAAGTCAGACCAAATGGCCACTTCGTTCATTACACAATACGTCACGTTTTGCTATATCATGATGCCCTTTGGGCTGAAAAATGTACGTTCTACGTACCAGTGGACAATGCAACATTGCCTACACGATCAAATTGGTCGGAACATTCATGCCTATGTGGACGATATAGCTGTGATGTCTAAAAAATCAAACGACTTAATCTCTGACTTAAATGAAACCTTTGATAATCTCCGAAAATACAAAATGATGCTTAACCCTAAGAAGTGCGTCTTCGGGGTTCTAGCCAGCAAATTGTTGGGCTTTATCGTTTCCCAGTGTGGAATCGAGGTCAACCCGGAGAAAATCAAGGCCATCTTAAACATAAACCGTCTGACATGCCTAAAAGACATACATCGGTTAACAAGTTGCTGAAGAAGGAAGACAAATTCACGTGGACGGACGAGGCAGATGCAGCATTGGAGCAGCTCAAGGAGATACTTTCCTCAGCACCTATCCTTTCAGCACTCGAACCTAACGAGCCCATGTTAATCTACATGGCGGACACCAACCGGGTAATCAGCATCGTCGTCGTGATAGAGCAGAAAGAACCAGGCTATGAGCACAAAGTTCAACGACCAGTTTACTATGTAAGCGGGGTCTTGATGGAGTCCAAGCAGCGTTACCCGCAATACCAAAAGATAGCTTATGGAGTATTCCTTGCTTCTCGGAAGCTGATGCACTATTTCCAGGAGCACCCTATCACAGTGGTGAGAAAGACTCCACTGTCCAACATTATCAACAACAGCGACGCTACGGGTAGGGTCGCGAAGTGGGGCATTAAACTTTCCACCTTTGAGATCACCTACAAGCGACGCAACGCTATCAAGTCACAAGCCTTAGCGGATTTTATCGCAAATTGGATGGAGCTACCACATGCTACCCCAATGCCGGAACTAGAATACTATATGATGCACTTTGACAGATCAAAGCTACTCAACGGCTCGGGGGCTGGTGTACTGCTACAGTCACCAATTGGGGACAAGCTACACTATGTTCTGCAGATCCACTTTGAGGCTACGAACAACATGGCAGAGTATTAAGCACTCATTCACGGACTACGAGTAGCCAAGGATATTGGCATCAAGCGCATAGTTTGTTGTGGATATTCCGACTTCGTTGCCCATCAGGTGGCTGGCACCTGGAACGCGTGGAACCCTATGATGGCGGCATACCGAGACGAAGTGGACGAGATAGCCAAGAATTTCTTGGGCTACGAGGTCAAGTATGTTCCTAGGGAGCAAAACGAGGCGGCTGATCTACTGTCTAAGCTTGGATCAGGGCGCAAATGAATTCCGCCTGGAGTTTTCCTGGAGCATCTACGGACACCATCCGTGAAGGGAGCAGACATCGACAAACCGGATAGAGTTGACTATTTTGTTCACATAGTGGCAAAGGTCACTTCGGCTTGGACAAAACTGTTCATGGAATTTATCGAACACGGAACTTTGCCCGACGATGAGGTCGAAAGACGGCAAATAATACGTCGATCAAAGGGCTATACCATAATCAATGGACATATCTACAAAATAAGCACCACTGGTGTATACCTTAAGTGTGTTTCCTTGCAAGAAGGTATTGAAATGCTCAGCAAAATCCATCTCGGAGATTGCGGGCATCACGCCGCTCCTCGATCGTTGGTAGCTAAAGCCTTCTGACAAGGATTATACTGGCTGACCGCGAAGGCGGACGCCGTCAAGCTGGTTGGGACATGCATGGGATGCCAGTATTATGCCCGACAACCACATGTTCCTGCTAAAGAATTGAAAACAATACCAATAACTTGTCCGTTCACAGTCTGGGGATGGACATGGTTCGACCGTTGCAGACACCATGTGGGTTTACGCACCTGCTAGTAGCAGTTGAAAAATTCACCAAATGGATAGAAGCTAAACCCATTATAAAGCTCGATGGGGCAACTGCCCTTAGGGTTGTCCAGGATCTAGTGGTGAGATTTGGTCTCCCACATAGCATTATCACCGACAACGGCAGCAACTTGTCACTCAGAGAAGTGGAAGCTTATTGTTCGGACAAAGGCATCCGACTTGACCTTGCATCTGTGGCACACTCACAGTCCAATGGTCAGGTTGAGCGAGCCAATGGATTAATTCTACAGGGAATCAAGCCACGTCTTGAGGCACGACTACATAGATCAGCTGGAGCCTAGGCGGAAGAATTGCCATCTATATTGTGGAGTTTACGAACTACACCCAATAGATCCACCGGCTACACCCCTTACTTCATGGTATATGGAGCAGAAGCCATCCTACCTTCTGACATCCTTCACGATTCACCAAGAGTTGCCGCCTACAACGAAGATGATGCTGAAGAATCCAGACTCCTAGATGTGGACCTTCTCGAGGAGGAGCGCGTATTGGTATGCCAAAGATCCGCCATCTACCAGCAGAAGCTACGCAGCTACCATAGTCACCATATTCGGCATCCCTCGTTTAAAGAGGGGGACCTGGTGCTCCGCCTTAAGTAGAAGAAGTCACGCAAACCATCCCCCCATGGGAAGTACCGTTCATCATAAGCAAGGCGCTACTCAATGGGTCTTACTACCTCGTTGACAACCGTGAACTGAAGGATAGACCCAACAAGGATCATAAGCGTAAGCGGCGTGACCTGGATGATGAATACCCAGAGCTTGATCGGCCATGGAACATAGCATAGCTTCGTCCTTTCTACACTTAGCATTTTTATCTATTGTGTACCTCTTATATGATCAATGAAATAAAGCTCTCTGGTTTACTCATCTTTCTTAGTCTTTTACCTCCTTTAGTGTTCATTTTTTGATCGTATAAAACCTTTATGCACAAGCTTTGCGATTGCACTTGTGAAGATTCCACCTACGGGCATTAGCTTAAGTTTTCTGGTCTACACGTTCTTTGTCGTTTTTATGTGGATTCTGGAGCAGTGACTTTTGGCACTTATTGTCGGCGATTTTGTGCTTAGGTTATTGATGGTGCAATTGGGCATCATATCCTGAGAGCATAGTTCCGACAACGAGTCTTCCGACTCACGAAAAGTCAAGCATAAAAACCAAAGTAATGGATAAGCCAGCACTTGCTTAAAAAATATATACATGCTAGAACCAGGTCATGAGTAGAAGGAAATAACAACAATTGTTTTCCGCCTTAAGTTAACAAGTAGTTTTTTCCGCATACAAATTCTAGAGGAAACAAATATTACATATTATTTTTCATTCCTCTGGCGCAGGCGACTTAGACGTAGCATCATCAGCAGCAGGAGAGTCATCCTCCTCGAAGTCGGCGGTGTTGAGGGACTCGGAGGAGCTTTGGCTGTCGTTGTCAATGGTTTTCATGGGCACGAAGATGTTAGGGTTGACCAACTCAGAGACTCTAGTATCAAAACCCATGAGCGACGTCAAGATAGCCTTGTGATCTATCTTTTGGCCATCGTCGTCTACGTCAGGGATACCGGAGGTCACCGTCTCGATGTCGGAGTTTTCGTAGTGCGCCTTGACCATTGACAGCGCCATCCTCGCGCCGGCCCGGGTACATGAAGCTTTCCAGCTTACAATACACTAGGGGGCTCGGCGCAATATCTCCGAGAACTTCGCCACAGAATCCACCGCTTTGATGTTAATCTAGAGGGGCTTGGCTATCTCCTTGGTTTGCTTGATGGCGGTGTTAATAAAGTTGCCGACAAGGACCATGCACTCTTTTAGCGAAGGAGGAATCTGGGTGAACCCAATAGGAGCTACAAATTCCGACAAAGGAACGCATGAGTTCAATAACACAAAAAGTTCATAATATCTAGCTTACAGAAGTACAAGGCGGAAAATCACTTACTGAAGATGCTAATCTCAGCTTGCTGGAGAGTTTCCGCCATGGAGTCTCGTTCTTGTCGGAGGATCTTGTATGCGTCGAGATTGCACTGATTTTGCTCATCGGCAGCTTTCTTTTGCTCTTTCAGCATCGCGATCTCCTCCTTCAAGCGGTTCATATCTTCGTTGGCGGACTCCTGCATGACTTTCATGGAGTCCTCATGCATCTTCAGCATATCCTTCATCTCCTGCTTAAGGATCTTGTTGTCGCTATCCAGCTGATGAATATGCTTGGATTGCTCAACAATATCTTTAGCCTTGGAAATGGCTTCTACAAGCCGATGAAAAAATAGTACAAAGTGAGTACTCGGATCATGTTGGCACAAGACCAACTCGGAATATGAAAAATAAAGGAAACACAGACGCTTGCTCTTGATGATTTATTCCTTCAAGAACGTAGTTTTACCCTTTTCATCTTCCAAGTCTGCATGCATCTTCTGGTACTTCTCGTTGGCCATCCCTCTCCGAGCATTCTCATTCTATGGAAAGAAAATTTAACGCTGTTTAGTCTACTTGGAGCATCTAGACGGATAACTATCCACCTAGAGGCTCGGGGCCTATAGTGAGAGTTTTTAACTTTAAATATGCTTGGTCTTTCTTTAAACATCTAGTCGGAACTGATTCAGTTTTCAACTAGAAACTTGGGGGCTACAGTATATTTTTTTTAACTCAGTCATATGATTAGTCTTTCTTTAAGTATCTAGTCGGAACTAATTCAGTTACAACTAGAAGCTTGGGGGCTACAGTATCGGAATTTACAAACACTGCGTATGCTACTCTGAAAGTATCTAGTCGGAATATTTCGTTGAAACTATATACTTGGGGGCTACAGTGAGAAGTTTTGTAGCTTAGTCACTCTTAGAGCATTTAGATGCAAAGACCTATGGTCCTCGGGGGCTATAGTGGGATACTCATATGAAATGCAAAAGGCAAATAAAACTTACAAGTGCAATGATCTTGAGGTTGGTAGCGCTCTCAGCAAGCAACTTGCCAAAGGAAAGGTTGTTTCCTTGCAAGATTTCTGCTTGCCGGAGAAGCTCCTCAAGACCGCATGTTGGAGATGTCGGCGCGGAACCAGGAACCAAAGCGGAGCTACTCGGCGTAAGTGTCGTGTAGACTCTCTTCAGGAACTCTACGGTTTTCCTGAGTGCAGAGGCGCTGCCTTCGGCAAACGTACCACTCTCCACCACCGCCTTACTGCTATCGATGGCATCCTTAGCCGGAGCTTCAGCCATTTGAGTTGTCGTACTCTCTTGCGTTTCCTGTTCGCTGACAATGGCAAGCTCCACGGAGGCACCTAAGTCCACATCCATGGCGGAAGGTCCAGATGCATCTTTGTCCTGTGAGCTTGTCGGAGCAGGCAGAGGCTAGACGCTAGGAGTAACAGGGGCGATGGCGGGAGATGCGTGGGGAGACACATCACGATGCAACATATCCTTGATATTTATATAAGCCCCCAATGTTTTGGAGGTCTTCTTCAAACTGGTAGTGGCCTTCTTCCTGAAACGTGCAAAGAGTATAAGTACAGAAAGAGGCTTACACAACAGGGGGTGCTTTGGCAAAAGGAATCACGGTAACCTTTCTTTTCTCCGCCTCCAGGGCAGCGGTAGTATTCTTGGAAGCTCCACCCTACGTCTTCTTCTTCTTGCCTCCGTTCGCAGCGTCAGAGGTGGAGCTCGTCCGCTTTCGCGCCAGCGGGACATCGTCGTCAGACATGACGGTGACTTCCTTCATCTTTGGGTCATAAATTTGGACAGCTGTGTCGTCCTCCTTTAGAATCTTAAGCTGTTAAGTGAAATCGTAAGGTGTTAGGTGACAAAGACAAGACGGAAGAACTGGAGCAAATGTCATACACGGAGAATAAATAGGTACCTCTTGGCACTTGCCCTCATCAAACATGTTGTAGGTGATGGTGAAGCCACGCTTCCTATCCTTCACCTTGACGATGTCCTTGAGGCAGAGCTTGACAGAGTCGCTGGAGAAGTTGTCCTCGGATATGCGGAGGCTATCCTTCCTCTCCTTAGAGTACTCGTGCATCAACTTGAGCGGGCTGCAGAGGCTGGATCCGCCTAACGAACCAGCACATGGCCAGGTCCAATCTGGTCAGACCTGTCTCTATGAACCACTCTATCTTCCTTATAGTGCGAGAAGCATTAGTGTCGGAGGGGAGGGAGGCTTGGGATATCCTTGTTGAGGCTTCAGCGGCAGCTCCATCGACGAAGTCCGGAGATGTTGCTTCTCGGCCAGCCAGAGGGATATCTGGGCCATAGAAGTACATCCGTTGCCAGTTTTTACATGACTCATGGCCGACTATGTCGGGGAACCGCCGACCAGGCCGGATCTTAAAGCTAATTGTCCCGCAATTCCTAAGCTCGTCCTTGCCGGCTCCGGCTTCCCTCTTAACGGTGAAGAAATAAATAAAGAGATCTAGCATAGGCCTAATCCCTAAATAACCCTCACAAAGCGCCGCATAGTTGCTAAGCGCGAGGATGCTATTGGGGGAGAGGTTTCGAGGATGAACTCGGTAATGGTTGAGGACAGATAGGAAGAAATTGGAGATGGGCAGGGAAACGCCGCGTACCAGTTGGGCTTTGAGGTACACCTTCTCTCCGGCTTGGGGAGAAGGGGTGACCTCACTGGCCGGCGCCGCCCGCCAAGCGAGCCCCTCCGTCGCAGGGAGGTAGCCCTCGACGAGCAGCTCCTTGATGTCACGGTCCGTGATGTTTGAACTGTTGGGGATATGCTATATGGGTATCCTCATAGCATGTCTCCTATCCGTATAACCCGGGTGACCCACAGTTGGTAGCATGGCCCATGGCCTGCTGGGCGGCCCAGTTAGATGGATCCAGAATGGAGGCCCATGCCGGATAAAGGAAGGCTACGGAGGTGTAGAGGTCCCAACGTGATAAGATAGAGATCCCTGTGTTTACAATGCTAGTCCCTAGATCAATAGCTATCATCCATAGTTTAAGATGTAATATCAAGAAACAAATGTCATAATACAACTTTATGACCAAGAATAAAATAATACATTACATCTTACATAGCTCATTTGGCTATCTCATTACAATGCAACAGAAATAACTATATAGCATGGAGTCCTTCATCTTCAAAGTGCCATAGGCAATCATGATGGTTGTAGACTTGTAATCCTATTCAACACACTTCACTAACATCAAACAAACCTGCAACATAATAACTTACAACCACAAGGGTCAATACATTTGAATTGTATTGGCAAGTGATACTATGGTAGAATAGTGGTATCTATCATCTATATGACTTTGGCTAAGTGGATCTTAGGCTTGTTTTTCTCAAAATAAGGTTTTCCTTATAAGTTTAAAACACTAAGTTTTTGTTTATCAAAATCACCCAAGGCATTTACCAATAGATATTGGTGATCCTTTAACAGTTTCTCAACCAAAAGTTTTTAACTTAGAAATTGGGATGAGGAGATCCTTGATTGCTTCAATTTCTTTGATGCGCAATTGTCCATTGCCGGGGACACGACTAAGTAGTTAGGTTTTACACTCTCGAGAGGTGGTGCACTTTCCCCACAAGACTCGACATGCATCGAGACAAGATCTTCCAGAAGCCTTCCCTTAGACCAAAATGGACGCGATCTAAACCTATCACCCCCTACCACCAACTGTCCATCTGGCTAAGTTATTGCAACCTATATGATCCAGGCAGAGCCCATAATGCCATGTGGATGCACTTGAAGATTATCAACATTTGATATCTGAAATCTCTTTGTTCCTGGGTGGCTTTCCACATGTGAGATACACTAGGGTAGTCCATAAATATGGGGCCTTGTGTAACCACTCAACACAAACCATTCTTTCCATTTCACCCAGGTGATTCATTCACATAGTTGTTTTATTAAACAAAACACAAGTTATAGACTTAGAAATATTTCATAGCATGAATATAATCCACCCTTTTTTCTATTATAGAGGCTAAGCATAATAGTAGCAAGAATCTTAACTTAGGGAAAATCTACTAAGGCATCATCTAGTAGGATTTCCCAAGGCATAGCTTATACTTAGAAAATTCCATGCAAGTCCTACTCAAAATATCACTAATGCATAGTGAAAATAATGGGACAAAAGTATGAAGTACCACTTGCCTTTTTAGTAGAGAATATATATTCACTCCTTGATCTTGCAATTGTCACACTCTTCAAGGTTCACTACAATTCAATCAAGCAGGGCACAATTTCAACTAGCATTCAAACAAATCATCACATAAAATAAAGAAAACAAAACAATGCATGCAAGCATGAAAAAGATTGTTTTATTTGGAAAGGTGGTTTATAATAGGTTATAAACATTTTAAAAACCTATTGGCCAATTATAAAAGTGGCAAAACCATTTAAAATCAAGTTAATGAAAATAGGCCATTTAAATCATTTTTGTTTTTCTATAAATGATTTAAATCAAAGAATAACTTCTAGTGTTAATCAAATACATTTTTAAATCCAAAACTTAGTGTTTAGGGTCAGAGAGTTTAAGTAAAACCATTTTCAAAAGGTTTTACTCAAAAATTATTTTTAGAACATAATCAACAATTTTTGTTTTACTAGAAATGCTTTTATTCAAGGAATAATTATTTAGTGTCACAAAATATACTTTTAAATCCAAAAGTTGGTTTTTAGGGTCAGTAGGTTCAAAACAAAATATTTGCAAAAGATTTTACTCAAAAATCATTTCTAGAATAATTTTCAAACTCAAAATAAGCCTAGAAATGTTTCTGCATAAAAAATCAATTTTACAGAAGAAAAATGCTAAACTAAGGCTATGGTTGCAAAGGTTTCTTTTTCCTGATTCTAATGATATAAAGTTTGCAAAATTTGGACGTGTGGATTAAAAGTTATGAATTTTTCAAATGCAAACACTAAATAGAAATGTTTCTGTTTTAAAAACGAAGTCTGTGCCACGCGTCACGTTCTTACTGGCCGATAATGGTTCATGTGGATCACGCAGCTACGGCCGTTGGATCTAATTACAATTGTGCGACGCAGAGCAAGCTTTAACAGTTTGTTATGTTATCTATCTACACCGCTGGATCTGGATCTAACGGCTGATGAGCAAGCGACCATTGCCTGGTGGCGCTGGCGACGGCGGCGTGGCGGCGAAGCTCGGCTAATGGAGCTCCGGCCAACCTAGGAAGCGATAGATAGGGGGAGAGGCTTACTAGAGTCACCGTGACGTGCTGAAGCTCGAGGAGGTCTCCATAGACTAAGGGGCGCACGAGATTGCCAGCGATTGCTCGTCGGAGAAGCTCCTGGCGACGGACGCGTCTGTTCGTCGTTGTTGGCGAGGCTACGGTGCGTGCTAAGACAAACCAGAGGTGACGTTAGACGCATGTGAGATAGGCGAGCATGTGAGTATCAACCAGAGAGGAGGGGACGGCCTAGGGTTATCGCGGGAAGTCGTCGGAGTCGGGGCAGTGGGCGGCGGTGCTTAGTCGAAGACGTTGCCGAGCCTCTAGGGATTGCGCGGGCGAGTGGGAGGTACTGGGAGATGCTCTAGGTAATAGGGATCAAGCTAGTAGGTTCCAGGGGAAGTGGGGAGGGTCGACGTGGCCGGAATTTGGACAGAAGTTCGTCGGAGACAGTGGTGGTTTCGGGATCGAATTGGAACTGCCTGGAGTTGGAGAGGGAATGTCGTCCGGGTGAAAAGAGAGGGGACAATGGCATTTAAGTGGGCATGGACACTAGCGAGGATTGATCGTGTAGTAAAGCGAATTTACGCGAGGCATTCACGACAGAAAACGGCAGCGACGTGAGGGTGGAACAGGTCGCGTAGAGAAGATGATGACGAGGCAGGTGTGGGGCCGGTTAGTCAGTGGGGGTGTGGTTTAGTTCGCAGGTGAAAAAGAAAACAAGCAGGGAGAGAGAGGGGAGCCGGGTGGGCTGGTATTGGGCTAGTTGGGCCTGTTTAGTTGGGCTAGGTTTCTGGGCTGTTTCCTTTTCTATTTTTTTCTCTCTGTTTTCTTTTTCTTTTTCTGATTTCAATTTCTGTTTTGATTTGAATCAAATGATTTAAACACTCAATTATTTTCAAAACTTTTCCAAACTTCTAGTAGGTTTTTATACTGTTTATTAATGTATTTAAAATTCCATTTTTAGAATATTTCAAATATTCCTTTTATGGTTTATTATTTATTTAGAATAGACAGTTGTTTTTATTCAAACCATTTATTCAAGCCTCCATTTAAATTCAAATTTTCAACAAACCTCTTTAGTAGGTTTTATTTATTCTTTAGTGTGTTTAAATAATTCACTTTGAATTATTTCCAATATTTTAATAGGATTTAATATTTATTTAAATCAGGGCCTTGTCTTTATTTAAATGAATTTGATTATGGTTCCAAACCATATAATTCTATTTATTTAATCCTTTATTCTTTTTAAGTTAATTAGATAACTTCTAATTCATTTCAAGAATTCCAAATATTTTTCCCATGATTTAATTAATCATTTATATTAGGGATTTTTGTCTTCCTTTAAATCAAATGTGGTTAAAGTCCATATTAGTTTTTATTCAAATAATCTTTATTCCCTTATTTTATTTGGATTATCTTTATTCCATTTGCTTATGGATTTAACTCAAGGTTTAAATTGTCTTCTAAATAATTTACCTGGGATTTATTGTTTAGTTTAGGCCATTTGTCTTTATTCAAATAAATTCGGATATTGTTCAATCCTTATGATTTTATTTGAATAATCTTCTACTCCTTTTTATTATTCAATACTTTCATTTGTTTACGGATTTCGCCAAGATTTAATTTGGCTTTTAAATATTCCTTATTTCTTTCTTTCTTTTTCTTATAAAATCCATATCTTTTTATTTATACATCGAAAATTCGTGATTCCAATTTGTATAATTTTACTTAATATTTGTTTATCTTTTTAAATCCTTTCAGGATTAATTTTCTTACAATTTGATATGGATTTTAGATAGGAGCTTTATTAGCCTTGGAAATTATTTCCTTTTATCTTATTAAATTCATAAATTTTTATCCATGGCTCCAAATTAAATGAAACCAATTTCTATGGTTTTATAATATTTTTGTTTATCATTTATAATTATTTGTTGCTGAATTTTTATATGGATCAAATCCATAGTCTTTGAGAGATCTTGGAAATGATTTTCTTCCATTAGGGTTTTAGGGTTTTTGGTGTTTCCATTTAGAAGAAAAAAGTTTCTTTTCACCCTAAATTCCAAAGATTATTTCTTTTATTTATGTATTTTTCACATTTCAAAATTTGGAAAATTTTGGGATGTGACAGGCTACCACCCTTAAAAGAAATCTCGTCCCGAGATTTGGGAAGGCTAGAGGTTACAAGTTGGCTTCAATGAAACTAAGGTACTACCACCCTTAAAAAGGTTTTCAACTAGATTACATCTTGGCTTACTTGGGATCTGGATGTAACTTCTCTGGAAAGATATCTACATAGAGTCCTTTGTTTCTGTTGATGTAACCCTGGGACCTGGAAACTATATAAGTCGGGCCTATGGGAGCCTTTAGGACACGATAAATTAGACTTTCTAGTCACCTCGCATAGCGAACCAATCCCTGTAACTTGGCGTATTGCCCTTTATTGATTTATAGCTGGAGTAGGATTCCGCCACCGTTTTGGGATATGAACATGGGTAAGCTGTATTACCTCGTACCCGTCAACCGTCCACCTTCCCCCACGTCTCTAAACACGCACTATGAGGACCCCTCCATGGCATACTCGCCGACAATACCACGACACGAACCGCGCCAGTCCCCCTTGTGGGAGTCATTTTCCTCTTCCAGCAGCTCCAGTGCCGCTGGATTGTGGTCGCCGCCGGTGGATTCGACCACCACGGACTTGGGGATCACCGGGCCTTCTGGAGGCACGAGGACGGTGCTCATCGGCTTCGCCGCAGCATCACCTAACGCTTCCATGGAGGGAGCAGAGCTGCTGGTGGCCATTGGAGAGATTGAGGTGGTGACTGGGAGGATTGAGGGACTAGGGTTTTTCGCAATCGCGCGGAGAGCTCAAGGAGGCGCTCGCTGGAGGAAGAAGACGACGCAGGAGGAGAATGAGGTGAAAAATAAAATTACACCGCAGTTACAATTTATAACTCCTGGCATCAAGATTCATGCAAGATGATCGACTGGTTGACGCGTGGGCGACGTGTGCGGTCGCATGCGCAGAAATTTCACCACGTTCCCAACCGTCGCCGCCAACGGTTCGTATCGCTCGCGCGGGAAAAATGGACATTATTGTGTTCTCTGCATGTGTGAGTTACGAGGCATTGCTGACCTATGTCTACGTCGCCCTAGCTATCACTGGCAGATGAACCATCACATCGGAAGATTCCGACATGGACGGATCCAATCCGGCTACGGAAGAGTATGATGGAAGATTCAGCAATTATCCGTCTTACAAATTGTAGACGGAGAAAACCTTGCAGGGTTCTTTGGGAGGACTACAAGATAGTTCTTGATGATTTGGTGACATCCATCTAGACAGAGAATTCACCCTGAAGAGGCAAGACGGCGCAAGATCTCGGAGTTCTCCGGGGTCTACTGTTGGGGATATGCTATATGGGTATCCCCATAGAGTGTCTTCTATCGGGATAACCCGGGTGGCCCATAGTAGGTAGCATGACCCATGGTCAGCTGGGCGGCCCAGTTAGATGGATACAGAAGGGAGGCCCATGCCGTATAAAGGAAGGCTACGGAGGAGTCACCGACGTACCCGGAGCCTTGGAGTACAAGACACGTTAGACTAGTTGTATACCGTGTAGAACTCTGTAACCTGTCCGGCTAGGACTTTTTCCTGTAACCCTAGGACCTGGCGACTATATAAGTCGGGCCTGTGGGAGCCTTTATGACACGATAACTTAGACTTTCTAGTCACCTCGCACAGCGAACCAATCCCTGTAACTCGGCGTATTGTGCTTATAGTGATTTATAGAAGGAGTGGATTCCGCCACCGTTGTGGGATCTGAACCTGGGTAAGATATGTTACCTCGTATCCGTCAACCGTCCGCCTTCCCCCACGTCTCTAAACACGCACTGTGAGGACCCCTCCATGGCATACTCGTCGGAAATACCACGACAAGATTCGTCCAAATTTTGACAATTTTTGACAAAATGGAGACATCTATTTTGAGACAGAAGGAGTACGAGGATAACATATCATGTTGTGTTTCGCAAGATTGGTGCGTGTTAAACGGGTAACTAATGGGACCCCAACAATAGTACTTCCTGCATGTATAATATTTAAGAGGTTCCTATGCTCATCTTCGCTCAGTTCGCATACTTGGGAGATGATAGTAGAGTCATGCGGGTCTTTGTCGCCACCGCTGAAATAGACAATATTGATACTCGGTGTTTTTCCTCCCAACGAAAACACAATCATTTGATCTCCCCCAAACACATGGTTCTGTTTAACGAACTCTTTCCATCCATCACCACCCATGCGGGTAAAAGCCTTCTCTTTCACCACATCAACGTCATATGCATGCCCGAGTGCAAGAAAGCGCACACTAGTCTTCTCTTCTCCATATTCATTGAACATGAATCTTGCATTGCACGGAATAATCTACGCACAATTAACCGAATATACACACATTTAAAAAAGGTAGAGCGCTGCCAACAAAGGTTACAAGATAGCAATAGTGCAAGGAAAATAGTGTGTTTCATACCAATGAATCTTCAAACTCGTCATGCATAAAGACACTAAATAATAACCCTAAGGTCAAGGAGTCGCACATACTCTTGCATTTTCCGCACAACTCCGTGTCTTCTAAACAATAACATAATCATATAAATCCATTACACACGTCATACACTAGTACACACATCAAAAAAATCAGTCATGCACATGTTCAATAAATACAAATAATGTACTGTGAAAGATCTAAATAAATCAACTACACAATTAATATATTGTATACTACGTAGTTCATATATACAATAAAATCAGAGCTAGCCTACAAATTTAATGTAAATGTACAAGCAATAGCGAGTTTAGGGCTCACGGACGATGGCCAATCGACGTCACGAACGTGAGAAGATATGTCGAGAGAAGATGGACGTGGGGTGGCGGCGAGAGGAGAGGATTGGCACGGTTGTGGGACGAGTAAACTATTTATGTATTTTATAGTAAACTAATGTTGAGCCAGAAAGGCTGCCGCGGGATGCTTCCATCGACAGACTCATGGGCCGCCTTGTAGGCAGCTGACGAGTTGGCCCACGTCCTCCCCGCTCCGCTCATCCGCGAGCACTGTACAACAGGCCCAGATACGATTTTATTATTTTTCTTTTCTTTTTCTTCTATTTGTCCATATTTTCTTAATTCCGTACTTCATAGTCCCTCCGTTCTGTTTACATTCATTTCACAGAACTAAAACATCTTAAATTTTGGAACAGAGGGATTATGTTGGCATGGAAATTATTTGTATACATGGCATTTTGAACTTAATAATCGAGCATTAACGTAGATGCATGAACACATGTCGTGTAGGATTAAAAACTTGAAACCGGTATTACCAAAAAGCAAATAGGATAACATAATTCGGGTGTTCACTAACAGAGCAAGTGCAACATTCGATACGAAAAATAACTACGGGGCATCATCAAGAAACAGGAAACAAACAAGTAAGCTCCTTTTTCGACTTGGTACAGCAAGAACAGCATCTTGACACCCAATCCAAGTGTACGCTCCTTGTCCATGAAATTCTTCCAGCTACTCACACAGAGACGGCCATCCTTGTTTGAAATGGTGTATGACCCCTTCACCATTATGTGAGGATAACACACAATGGTCATGCCACCTTCTTTGTCCATCGTATTTGGGACAAGATGTTTTGGGAGTTTCTGATTTAAAAATAAAGTAGCACGACACCAAAAAAATTTCTAGTTAAACTTGGAATGGAACATAAATGATACTCCCTACATTCACTAAATATAAGCCTTTCCGTTCACTAATATTCCCACCGTTTAGAAATATAAGACGCGTTAGAGAGAGCTTTGTGAAACAAATTTTTCTAGACAACTTTTGTACTCCCTCCGTCCATGAATAGATGTCTTAGGTTTTTAAAATCTTGAATGAATCTATATACTAAATAGTGTCTAGATTCATCCATATTTTGACAAATTTGAGACATATATTTTAGGATACAGGGAGTATATAGATTCAGAGTGAACCTATGCACTAAAATACATCTAGATCCATTGTTTTCACAGAGCTAAAATGTTTTATATTTCTGAACGGTGGAGTATCTTATATTAGTGAACGGAGGGAGTAACAAATACGACCAGTTTGACATTCAAAATAAACTTAAAAAGAAAGAAACAGGTTGCTAATGATTACCAGGTGTTTCGTTTCGCTGTGACAGTTAGTCCAGTTTAGGGTATGGACCATTGCTACAGTTGATCCTGGTATATAATCTCCAACATAATAACGTGATAGCCTGTAGTGCAAAGTCTCTACAGTTTCTATGATTGTCTTCATCATCCTCCAGTTTATCTTGGTTCCGTTGGTGGCCTTGATAGAGTCAACAATGCCACATCTTTTAGGCGAGAGTCAGAAATATGCTGCAATTTATGATTTAAGATAATTAAATGTAAAAATGATTATAATAAAATATGATATTATTGGTACAAGATGAATTATGTTGGAACACTACTTGGATGGGTGACTGGGAGGTTCCCAGTTGTAAAACGATTCCAAGGAACTTTGGTGTTCATAGTGAAGTACATTTTCTGGCCAACTTGAATATTGTAGATTATTGCAACTTCCTTCCATACTCTTCCACTAATGTAGGTTAGACCTGGTTGGTTTGTGACATCAACATCAAATTTGAAGTCCTCCTTGGTCCTTAGAATAGCAGTGAAACTCTCTGTGTCGTCCTTGCGCATGAAATATGGCATAAGGAAACATGCTCTCACGTATAATGGGATGACCTAATAACAAATATGTGATTAAAATTAGATTACCACGTCAAAGAAGGTCTAAAAGTCATGAAATTATATATATCTTGATGTTTTTTAGCAGTTTATTGTGTTCGAACTTTTCATAATACTAGACTTCATCAAATCTATATTACGACTAAAAAGAGAAATTACTCTTAATATCAAACATGCACATAAAACTTCAAAAATTACATGCAGGTCCAAGACACTAACACGCATTAATGACTCAAATAAACAACAAAATCTGCCAAACACATATAAGAAAGAAATAAACAACATGATATACTCGTTGGTAGCTGAATATCGTGGTGTCCACAAATCCCTATTGAAACGTGAAATCAAAGTTGGTCATGTAGATATCCCCACCACCGCATAAACCATTTGTGTCAAAACAAGTGGGACACTATGCTAGAATATGGATATGATCAGTAATACTAATTGGGAGAAATTTAGTGGTAGTAAGATACCAACATGTATGGTACCTCTTTGGTGCTAGGCATCCTTATTAACGACGACAAGTGTGCCGAGTAAATCTACCGCGAGAGAGCAGTTATCTTTCTATGGAGACACAGACGGCGTCTGCGACAGTAGAGCGATGACGGCGCTGCGCGGCGCCGTGTCACAAAGATGGGATTGTTTGTTCGGGGAGGAATGAAGACGAGGTATTTGGCAAAATCCTACAGGCATGGCTGGGCCACTGTTGGTCCGACCTGTTAAATGGCTTACGCGCATCCGCCCTAAACGGATGGCCCAGTTGCATTGCATGTGCTTTTGTTTTACTATATTGACATTGAAAAACTACTGAGTGTGACATATCATCATTATGTTGTATTAAAATTGGTTAAGCACAAAAAAATATTAAATCCAAGAAGTATTGAGTCTATATTTAGTTAAGCAAACCATATTAGCT
Source organism: Avena sativa (assembly GCA_916181665.1). Lineage (NCBI taxonomy): Eukaryota > Viridiplantae > Streptophyta > Magnoliopsida > Poales > Poaceae > Avena > Avena sativa. The sequence goes on from OV702295.1 coordinate 138,054,969, forward strand.
AGTTAAGACTCATTCAGAAAAAATAAGTTTTGGGAAGGGGATTGAGTCGAAAGCCACACATCTTCATAGCTACTAGCTCAGTTTGAGAAGTGATATTCTAACCAGTGTTTCTTATTTTTCCTTGGTGGTAGGATACATAAAAAGACTCCATGCCAAGATGCCACTATTTTTTGATCTTTTTTATTAGTTGTGCCTAAAATTACTCACCAATAACCGTATTTATGCCACTAGTAAGATCAAGGCTTTCTTAGGCAAACATTGACATCTCATCATGACCGGTTATATCAACTAATACATCTAAGAAAAAGACTGCTATGCCAAGACATGTTGAGACACTTTGTGGCAGATGTGGGACCGTGCCAATATTTCATGGGATCTAGACCTCTTTGGGTAGGCTAGAATATCCCTCATCAACTTGTAGTTGTGTGACTCAGCACCTGGCCAAAATGATCAAACCCAGTTGATACATCTAAGTATAAGAGTGCTATGCCAAGCCATGACACACACTCGTGGCAGATGTGGGCTCATGCCAACATTGCATGGGATCTAGACCTCTTTGGGTAGGCTAGAATATCGTTCATCAACTTGTAGTTGTGTGACTCAACACCTGATCAAAATGATCAAACCCAGTTGAAGATGTGGGCCCATGCCATGGCACACACTCGTCGAAGATGTGGGCCCATGCCAACATTAAATGAGATCTTGACCTCTCTGGGCCGGCCAGAAACATCTTCACCCACTTGGACAACATGATCCTTGGAAAATTTTAAAAATCACTTATAGGTAGAGGATGCTTTGTTACAGCATGGACCTACTATCACATCAGAAAGGTCTAACCCCTAGACATGCTTACCTGACACCTAGATTTTTGGCCTAAATGTGTAGGTAGGAATATTTTTTCATTTCCTTCTGTACTACAATAATATTTTGCATTTTGAATAAGTGTGCACAAATTTAATTACTCGCCATCTTATATATGAAAGCTTGTTGTTTGTTTGCTGAACATCTTTTCCAATTTGTTTTACATGAAAAACTTACTAATTAATTATGTAGTAGTTTTTTATTTTAGATTCAAAATTCAACTAATGTTTAGAAACAATTCTCTAATATTTTTTGAATAGACTATATTTACCAATATTTTTCTTAACCTTTCTAGCCAAATTGTGTACATTTTGGACACTCCACATTGTGTACATTTTGGACATTCAACACAACAAGATCGCTAGGAGAAAATTGGAGACCAAAACATGATTAATGAACTACCTAGTTTGCACATATGATCAACTATGTAGAATAATTAGAAAGGATGACAATACGAAGTAGAGATTCATACTTAATTAACTTTGTTGTCACAACAAAGTGAAGGGTGAAGGTGTTTCTATCTAGCCCAGAGAGGTCTACATCCCATGTAATGTCGGCATGGCCCCACATCTGGCACAGGAGTGTGTCATGGCTTGGCATAACACTCTTATACTTAGACCTATGAAGTGGGTGGGATCATGTTGGTCAAGTGTAGTGACTCACACAACCACTAAATTGATGGTGGTGTTTCTAGCCAACCCAGAGAGGTCTATAGCCCATGCAATGTTGGCATGGGCCCACATCTACCACAGTTGTGTGTGTCATGGCTTGGCATAGTAGTGTTATAATAAGATGTAGAAACAGTGTGGCATCATGTTGGCCAAGTGCTGAGGCACACAGACACTAGGTTGATGATGGTGTTTCTAGCCAACCCAGAGAGCTCTATAGCCCATACAATGTTGGCATGTGCCTACATTTTCCACAAGTGTGTGTCATGGCTTGGCATAGCAAATTTATATTTAGATCTATAAAGTAGGTAGGATCATGTTGGCCAAGTGATGACTCATACAACAAGTTAGTGAAGGTGTTTCTATCCAGCCCAGACATGTCTAGATCCCATGCAATGTAGGCATGGCCCCACATCTTCCACAAGTGTATGTCATGGCTTGGCATAGCAATCTAAGATCTATCAAGTGGGTGGGATCATGATGATCAGGTGTAGTGACACACAACTAGTAAGTTGATAAAAACACATTTCTAGGAAAAGAGGCCTAGGTGAGACCAAAAGGGCTGTTCGTAAATTTCTCAATTTTTTGATGTTCATCAAATGATCCCAAAAAATTTGCACATTCTATACAAATGGTGCCTGTCAAGAATATGTAATTTATTTGAAAAATTCAAAATTGTAAAATAGCTATTTTTTAAAAAATTTAAATAGAAAAAATAAAAAAATATAGGATAGAAGAAAAAAGTAAGACTCGGCGTGCATGCGCCCAATTCCTACTCCCACGCCCGCGTCACGGCTTCATCCGGGCATCAAGTAGATTGGGGCGGACCTTCTTAATCCTAGGCATCAAATAGTAATGGGCACTTTCGGGTCCAACGGAAAACCATAGCGGGAAGAACTGACGCAAGTGGGAGTTTAGTCCCATGTCGCCGAGCGAGGAGCGATTCGACTAGATTATATACCCTGAATTCATGACTTGGCATGAGCTTCTCTCAACAAATCAACATGACACATACTTCTTTCACTTATCTCCCTGTTGGCCTGCACATGAAAAACTTGAGCTTCGCGGGCCTATATCCTGGGCCTTAAATGGTCTTCTAGTCGTATACAGGCCGTTGATCTCAAAATGTGTAGGTAAGCATATTTTTTTATTCCCTTCTATAATAAGTTTGCCGATGCCAATAATATTTTGCATTTAAAATAAGTTTGCACGAATACATACAATGGTTGTTTCAACATCAATACTAACATTAGTAAACCAAAAGAAACATCATTATACATATACTGATGATGCAATCCTTCACAAGCTCACCACATCCCTAGTCAAAGTACTCCATGACCTTGACAAGGGCAGAATGGTTGGCCATGTACACTTATTTGTAATATATTTGCCGGTCGAATAAAGATTTTCATTGCAAATGGCCAATGCCTACATTGATACATCATACATGGTGCGTGCACAGCCTAGCCTACTCATCAGAGTTGGAGGAGTCAGAGTGGTAGCAGCGACGGCACATGGTGTGGTCGAAGACGCTGATGCCAAACTTTCCTTCGCCGTCGTACCTAAAGACAAGGATGTTGCCCGCTTAGATCTGGTGCGAGCGGACGAAGCGCTCCCAGCCGTTGTCGAGGTACCTGCCTGTCCTAAAGCTGTTTGCCCGCAACATGGCGAGCGGGGCGGCTCCTCGCCAATCAGCGACACGAACCTGCGGGTGGATGGCCACGGCGAACTGGGTGCCTGGGTCGAAATCTTCGAGCAATGATGGCGGTGAGGGAGATCGTGGTGGCACGGTGATTTGGTCGCGTCCTCCATGCCTCCCTTGATGTCCACGTCCGCCGCACCCTCCCCTCGATCCAGCTCCGCCGGCCATGGCTAGCTACAGGTAGTGGGAAACGAAAAGGAGAAGACGAGAGGATGTGGTTCTGTTTGGAGAAAATGGCCGCGGACAGCCAGTTAAAAAGGGCCGGCATTGGATGCCGGCACGGAGGCTTAGGATACAGCATTAAAGTTTCTAGCTAGTCAGTGTGAAGTCTCGTCGCCATTGATGGCGCAGGTTGCCGCCGGTCAGTGGTTGCGTCTGAATTGATGCCTCCGTGCGCATCTGAATCAACACCGCGGTGGCTGACGGGTGGGCCAGCGGCACCAACAGGTAGGACGAGTTGTTCGCGCGCATCTGGTGGGAGATGCGTCGGCCCGGTGGAGATGCATGGACAGGATGCGTCGGCCCGGTGGACGAGTTCGGACATGCTGGGACGGGATGCATTGGCCCGGTGGAGATGCCCTGAGGTGCTACCAGGTCCCAATGGTAGGGCTCGCAGTTGGACCGGCCTAGCGCTCACATTCGTCGAGATAAAACCCGAATTCCTCAGGCCGCAGGACTACACACCACGATACCACCTTCCTCCCTTTGTATGCCATGAAGCGAGTCCGTGGTGATGAGCCGGGGCTACAGCCAAGTGGAGGATCAGAGATGCCCCTGTGGCAGTCGTGGCTGTAGGGGTCGGTGCTGCTAATACGGGCAGTCCGGACTCTCCTGGCCCCACCGTAATTGCTCCGGCTTCCAACGTAGTGGTCGTCGGTGACCACGAGGATCAGGTGAAGGACTATGTCGTGGCTCCCTCTACAGATCGGGACGAGAAGCAGGCGAAGCGCATGGAAATCCTCGATTTCAAGGAGGAGGACTACGACCCAGATGCAAACGTCGAGGATGACTACGAGGTGTACCCGGATGCAAACATCGAGGAGGACTACAAGGTGTACCCGGATGCAAACTTCGCCCACCTTCGAGGTCCCAAAGAATGCGACGAGTTCGAGGTTAAGGTCAATGATGAGTACAAGTTGTTTCTCTATTAGAGTGTTAGTTGATTAATGTTCGTATGTTATTCTCTCGTTGTAGATTGATTTGATCTGCCACCAAGTTGATTTAGCCATATTTTATTTTCGGTTTTACTATTTCTCAGGCGCCTGAGAACTTCTTAGGTCTCAGTCGCCTCTTTCACCATTCGATTTACCTCGTGATTCATGCAAAGTGAAAGTTACACATAAGTTGCAACTAGGGTGTAACTGGGAATTTAATGATTTGCAACTAGGTTGCAACTAAGAATTAGTATAAACATTATGAGTTGCAACTAGGTTGCAACTGAGATTTTAGAAGAAATATTAGGATGACATCAGCGACTTAGACATATCTAGGCATAGGGTTGGTGGTTTCATTGTATTGTATATTGATTCGATATGCGAGTTAGTAATTTTATTCATATCTAATCAGATTACTTAATTACTAATCATGATAGAATACTAATTTTATAATCAACGTGATTAAGTACCAACTGATTTTTGTAGGTCGTAACCATGAATTTGCAAGCAATGTTATTGCACTTGTTTTCATGAAGGCATATCTTTATTGTGTACTACCTCAATAATGCACTTGGTAGTAACCATATCAGATGCATACTTTTCTTAATGTAGATTAGTACCAATATGATGATTCCATATTATGATGCATACCCTTTATCTTATATTTTCAAAATTCTCGGATGCATGTTACATACCAATCGATGTATTGCTAAGATGAGATGCATGCAAGTTTTATATTATAATTCAAATTCTTACATATGATTTTATTCATGAAGATAATAATTTTTTAAATCTTGAATTTATATTTCAAGTAAATTAATTTTCTCACTTCTTCGTATTTAATAAATCCAGGAGTATGACAACATGGGAGATGACAAGGAGGCCAGGGACAATAAAAGCATGAACATACATAAGAAGCTCAAGTATGTCAACATTGATACCGTGCTGTCAACATCCTGGTTTTTAATCCCAAATGCCTGTTATGCCATACATCGCAATCCCAGGATTACCATTTTTGCGAGACATAACGGAATTGGATACCACAGTACATCATCCATTACAACCGTACATAAGGTTTTACACAAATAAGGATCTCATGATCCAGTTCTTAATACAACATCAAGCAGAGGAATACGTAATAATAACGGTACCGTCGGCGAAGCTCCATCTTTGGGGTCATAGGCAATGCTGACGATGGGAGATGATCCTAGTTGTCGTAACCTTCCTGGGGTCCATCTTCCAGGTACTCCTCTTCATAGTCTGGCCATGGGAATAGCCAGGAACAAAGCCATGAGTACTCTTTAAGTACTCGCAAACTAGTACTAGCAGGTAAAGGGGTTTTTGGATAATAGGACACTAGGCTCTAGGGTTGTTTTGCAAAGGACAGATTTATCTCTACTAGTTTTTATGAAAGCACTAATGCTAGTTGAAGTTTTATAACACCTAAAGGGGAACTTGTATTTCATATCACAACCCTGTTGTGGTCAAGTCAAAGTCTCACTTCATTTCACAAGTCATTTTGAAAAGTCTGACGGGGTAACAGTATGGCCACTCCAACTGTCCATAACCGCGGACGCGGCTATTCGAATAGTTTGACACTCTGCAGAGATTGTACACTTTCACCACAACATTCGATACATCCGTCAGGAACAAATCCTGAATTGACCATACTCACTATGCGGATAATCCATCCTAACCTTTTAATTACACGCCCTAGTATAAGCACCTCTCCTGTGAGTTTGGCCTCCCAACCATGACCAACTGTCATCTTGGGTACTGCATAGGTGGAGAATCTTCACAAGGTAGCCTCAGCTCAGACCTTGGCCGTGAGGGAACTAATACTAAGGTATATAAGTTTCCAGTCAAGCCCTAGCCAATCTTCGGGTATTGTGGTTGTACGATAAAATTGGAATGGTATCGCATCCAGACAACCATCAGTTTTATAAAGGGCTAAGGCTCATGCCTCAACATTTTCATCACCAAAATCATCTGGTGTTCGGAAACACATGTCCAAAACATTTCAATAGAATGATCCATCATTCCAAGGTTTTCATAACCATTTTTCCACCAAGTATTCCCATCTAAAGTTGATCAAGTTTTATGCTTAGCACTAGCATCTACATGTGGGGGTGAGTACTAATGAGGGGTGGTAAACTAGTGGAGTTTCAACTAAGCTCAATCTCATGCCTTGGGATGACATCAAGATTATCTAGTTTAGGCCAAATTTTATGCTCTTTAGGCAACCTTCACATATCTTTCTAGTATCTACCATTCACTTAGGTAAAATCTATGTAAGAGATCTAATAAAGAAATAAAGTGAGAAGCTTGTAAGTAAAACTAGGACTGGTTTATCAAGTGGGTATGATAACATATGCTTAAGGCATATAGTTGGCATGATAACAAGCAAGTATTTGCTTGCATAAATACAAGTATAAGCTTGCTTAGGTATAGTATCAGCTTGCAAGGTTACTGGCTTGCTAAAGTAGAGTATCTGGCAAGTGTTAGCTTGCCTTGTGCAGAGCAGTGGTTGAAGTTCTCCTCGGCTTCTTCTTCGTAGAATCCTCCTTCCTCCTCGTATCCTTGGTCGGTACTAGCGTCTATAAATAAATACGATGTACACAATCACCAAGCAATACTTAACTACTTGCAAGCATAACACACAAGGGTCCTATAGATGATCTAGCATCATCACTAACATTACAAGATTTGGGTTTGGTTTAATTCTTTTTATTTTTAGAAAACTAATTTCTACTCATTGAAAAACTACTTAAGATTTAATATTATCCAAACCAAACATGGGATCAGGTTGACACATGTCATCCCCACATATTTTAGTTCATGAGAATGTGATTTAAAATGGTGTCACAATTTAATAAGGTTTTACCCTTTTATTTTAATTAATTAGAATGGCTAGAAATGCCTATGTAGTATTCTTTTATTACTTGAACAATATTTCTGTAAGTAACCCTATATATTTTTATATATTCTTAAAGGTATGGTTAAATGTGATTTTTGAGAGTTGGAATCAACTCAAAACCTATTATGGTTTAACTTTAAAAATTGTTTGAATGCAGAAAAGCTTCTGCCTTGTTATTTTGACCAACGATGATCTACAGATCCAAATGACTTGAATCCAACGGGCTTGGATTCAGCATTCACAGACCTTTCCAACAAAATTGGTTTCATTCAAATTGGTGCACTGAATTGACCTGGGTTGATTTTTGAAAATGGGTACAGAAGTGTGTTTGAATTAAAAAGAAAAAGGTTTAATTTGAATAACCGGGCTGCGCGGGAAAAATCACTGGGCCGGCCTGCTAAGCGCAGCGCTTCTACGGGCTGTTTAAGTGGGTGTCCCCACTCGTCAGTGACACAAGGGGGTGCGAAGCGCTATGGGGTGCTGTGGGTCGTTCGATCTGATTCTAATCCAACGGCTGGGAGTCATCATCGACGTTGAGCAACGCCGGCGAGACAGAAACCTAGCGCGGCAGGTGGGGGTCGCTGGGGGCTCACTAGGGTGCTAGAGAGGGTCGGCGAGGCGGGCGAACGACGAAGTCAACGACGGCGAATCTCCTGGTACCGGTGGCTTCTCCTAGGGCGGCTCCAATCGCTGGCTCCCTTCTTCTCCAGAGGCGGCGGGCTCCGGTGAAATTTCGACGAGGTGGTGCTCGCCTTGCTCCGGGAACGGTGTGGCACGATCAGTGAGGAGAGGGGAGTAGAATGGTGTGAAGAATTCGACTGGGGGTGGCCTCTATTTATAGTCGAGCGAGGGAACGACGGGGCGCACGGTGAGCTCGACGGGGGCGGTGGTACAGACGGCTATCGGCATGGGCGAAGGTAGGGGACGGTGCGGTGCTCCCTGGCGATGCTCAACGACATGGTTTCGAGGCGTGGGGCGGTGCGGCTTGGTCAGAACGCGGAGGTGCTCTACGCATGCCCAACGGAGAATTTAATGGCGCACAACACGCGTGGTCCGCGCGGCGGCGAACGAGCATGGCGCACGGGGCGTGCTCTCGGAATGGTTGCTGGCAAGGTTGGCATGGTTCGTGCGCGTGGTCCAGTGGCTGGCAGCGTTCGAGCGGTGGACAGGGAGTGGCGGTGGGGTGTTGGCTTGCTCCGAGACATGCTGGCTAGGCTTGTTTCTCCTCCTAGCTTGCTGTCTCCACTGGGGTGGCAGGGTTAGCTTCGACTGTTCACCATTGATGACAATGCCAAGCTTACAGTGGTGCTAGTGCTTAGTTTAGCTTGCTAGATGATCTACTGAGATGGTTGTGAGCTAAAGAGGGAACAAGTTAGGCTCCAATCACTGCTCACTATTGTGTTTAGATTTTGTTTGATTTGTGTCTGCAACCTGTTTGATGAAATGGCCGCAAGAACTCAAGTTTTGAATTTTTAAAAGATTTTTGGTGGGTGTGCTAGGTTGGTGCTGGTGAGTCTGAAGATGCTTGGGTTTTGAAAGTTGAGCTTGTTTGAGTGGTTTTTGAAAAAGTGGGATCTTCCCATATGATATAGAATCAATTTTGAATTGCCATTTAAACTATGCATTTGAAAGTTTATGGATGATCACAAAGTGGGCCTTGATACTTTGTTATGAGTACATTCAAGGGGTGCAAAGATCCAGAAAAGTTTCTGTTAGGTTTTGAAAGTTTGAGATAGCCAAAGTAGGCATGGGAGTTAAATTGGTTAAAATGACCATTCCCTTAATATATTTGTTTTGATTTACTTGTCTTTATGAAAAGTGTGGGAAATTTTTTAGATGATGTTTATTTCACCTAAGAAACATTTTACAAGCAATGAAACAAATAAACAAGGTGGTTCAAAAGAATTTCAAAATCCATGCATACACATATGCATGCCTTCATAATTTTTTTTAGCAAAGTTTTTTTTAACTCTAAATTTTGATGATTAGTGTTTGATGATCTAAGCTTAGTATTTTTGGGATGTTACAAACCTTCCCCCCTTAAACAGAATCTCATCCCGAGATTTGCAAAAGGACGAAGAGATTACCTAGGATTTGAAGAGATCGGGAAACTCCGTCCTGATGTGATCTTCGCGCTCCCAGGTAGCTTCCTCTTCTGTGTGGTTGCTCCAATGAATTTTGAGAAACTTGATGCTTCGGGTTCGAGTAGTTCGAAAAGCTTCTTCCAAAATGCGGATGGCTACTTCGGGGTAGGTCAGGTCATCGTTGATCTCTATAGTCCGGTGGTCGATATTTTTGAACACATCCGTCTTCTCTAGAACTTCGAGACACTTGCGAAGTAACGAGATATGGAACACGCTGTGGACGGCTGACATTTCTTCGGGTAGTTCCAATTGATACGACACTTCTCCTCGACGGTTCAGAATCTTGAAAGGTCCGCGATATATCTGGGGGCTAACTTTCCTTTGAGTTGGAAACGCTGCATTCCCTTCAACGGCGACACTTTCAGATAAACAAAATGTCCTATGTTGAAGGCGAGGTCTCAACGTCTCTTGTCGGCGTAACTCTTCTGTCTGGATTGGGCGGTGTTGAGGTGCTCACGAATCTTGTGAACCTTCTCTTCTGCTTCTCGCAGGATGTCAGGTCCAAAAATCTGACTCTCTCCTACTTCCGACCAGTTCAAAGGGGTACGACACTTCCTTCCGTACATGAACTCAAATGGGGCCATTTGCAAACTGGCTTGGTAACTATTGTTTTATGAAAATTCTGCAAAAGGCAGACAGTCTTCCCACTTGGATCCATATTCTAACACACATGCTCTCAGCATATCTTCGAGTATTTGATTTACTCGCTCCGTTTGTCCATCGGTCTGAGGGTGATACGCGGTACTGAAATCTAGGCGGGTTCCTAAACCTTCTTGAACTTTCTTCCAGAATCTCAAGGTAACTGAGTTCCTCGATCCGATACAATATTCTTGGGGACTCCATGCAAACTAACGATTCTAGCATTGTACAACTCCGCTAGCTTCGAACTATGATAGGTGGTTTTGACGGGCAAGAGATGAGCGACTTTGGACAATCTGTCCACTATGAACCAAATAGAGTCATTTCCCCTACTAGAAGTAGGCAGTCCAGTGATAAAGTCCATTCCTACAGAATCCCATTTCCATTTCGGAATCTGCAATGGTTGCAACAATCCAGCGGGTCTTTGATGTCCTGCCTTGACTCGCTGACATATATCACACTTGGCGATAGAGCTTCCGATTTCTCGCTTCATCTTATGCCACCAAAATTTCTCTTTCAAATCTTGATACATCTTAGTTCCTCCGGGATGGATAGAATAAAGAGTATCATGAGACTCCTTCAAAATAACTTCTTTCAACTCAGAATCTGCTGCTACACAAAGGCGTCCTTTGTACCACAGAACTCCTTCTTCGTCTTCGGTGAATCCGGGTACTTTGCCTGTACCGATACGACGCTTGATTCCGTCGATACTTGCATTTCCTTTCTGTGCCTCTTTGATCTGGCTGATCAAAGTGGGCTGAAGTTCTATACTAGCCAAAAATCCTTCACTTACTAATTCCATTCGAAAATCTTCCATCCCTTTGTGCAAACTTGGTTGCTCCTTCAAAATCATGGAGTTCAAGTGGCACGGCAATCTGCTAAGGGCATCGGCTACCACATTGTCTTTACCAGGGTGATAGTGAATGTCCAGATCGTAATCCTTGATTAGCTCAATCCATCTCCTCTGTCTCATATTCAGCTCCTTCTGAGTGAATATATACTTCAGACTCCTGTGATCCGTATAAATCTCACAACGATTTCCCATTAGGTAATGTCTCCTTGTTTTCAGGGCTAGAACTACGACTGCGAGTTCGAGGTCATGGGTTGGGTAATTTTGCTCATGTTGTTTCAATTGCCGAGACCGATCTTGGATGCGTCACAATACACATCGAAGGGCTTCGAGATATCCGGCATGATCAAGATTGGGGCTGAAATCAATCTCCTCTTGAGTTCTTGAAAACTCGCTTCACACTTGTTGGTCCATTCAAACTTCTTGTCCTTCTTCAGCAATTGGGTCACGGGTCTGGCGATACTCGAAAATCCTTCTACGAACTTGCGGTAATATCCCGCCAATCCGAGAAATGCACGAACTTGGGTTTGAGTGGTCGGGGCTTGCCAATCTTCTACATCTTTCACTTTGGCAGGGTCAACGACAAATCCTCCGGCCGATACAATGTGACCGAGGAATCCTACCTCCTGTAACCAGAATTCGCATTTGCTAAACTTGGCATTCAACTTATGCTCTCTAAGGGTTCCAAGAATGGTCCTTAGGTGTAGCTCATGTTCTTCTTCTGATTTGGAATAAATCAGAATGTCATCGATGAAAACAACGACAAACTTATCCAGGAAGTCCATAAAAATCTTATTCATGAGGTTCATGAAATAAGTGGGGGCATTGGTTAATCCAAAAGACATGACTGTATATTCATATAATCCATATCTTCAGGTAAAGGAAGTCTTTGGAATATCCTCTGCATGAATCTTGAGTTGATGATAACCAGTTCTAAGATCAGTCTTAGAAAACACTTTGGTACCGGTCAACTGATCAAACAAATCTTCTATCTTGGGCAAGGGGTACTTGTTCTTGATGGTGACATCATTCAATTTCCGATAATCCGTACACAAACGGTTACCTCCATCTTTCTTGTCCACAAACAAGACAGGCGATCTCCAAGGTGACTCACTTGGTTGAATCCATCCGATTTCCAGCATGGCATCTAGTTGCTTCTTCAGTTCTTCTAACTCCGATGGGTTCATACTATAGGGTATCTGGGCTATGGGTCCTGTTCCGGGGATTAGTTCGATGATAAACTCGATATCCCTATCTTGGGGCATACTGGGCAAAACATCTGGGTATACGTCGGGGTATTCACAGACTATCCGGACTTGGTCAATGGTAGGTTGGGCTATACTCTTATTGCACTTGAATTGACGAGGTAAGGTTTCAGATATATGCTCGACTGATATATGCTTTCTTGGCACAATCAATTAATCCTTTATGCTTGGACATCCAATCCATTGCTACTACTACTTCCAGACCTTTAGTTCCGAGTACTATCAGATTAGCATAAAAATCTATGCCATGGATTCGGATAGGGACGGCTTTGCAAATTTGCCTAGCCTTGGTGGTTGATCCGGGAATTTGAACAATCATCACATGCTTCATTTTGGTTGGTAGAATTTTACTAGTGCATGCAAATTCTTCGGTGACAAATGAATGCGATGCACCAGAATCAAACAACACCCTTGCAAGTACTGAATTAACAGAAAACATACCCAGCACGACGTCTGGCGCTTCCTGAGCTTCTTCAGCATGCATGAGAAAAAGACGGCCATTGTGGTTGAGTAAATTCCCTGGGGCAAACCTTCTTCCGGGCTTAACACGACGCTGCTGCTGAGCTGGGACATTGGTATTGGGTGCTGTAGCATTCTTCTTGTTGGGGCACTCGTTGGAATAGTGGCCTTTATTTCCATAGTCATAACAAGTCACTTGTGACTTGTCCTTAGCTGTGACAGGCATAGCATTGCTTCTAGTCCTAGGGGCAGTGTTGGTGTTGGCAGTAGCATTGTTGTTGTTGAATTTGGGTGGGGCACGGTTGAAATTGCTAGAGTTGCCGGGGTTGTTGTGATTTCCTCCGGGTCTAGGGTTTCCACGGTTGGGATAGGTGGGACGGGTCATCGGGGGTCTGTTGGTTCTTGAGGCAAATCTTGGAGATGGGTTGGGGCGATACTTTGGCGTCTGATGGGTTCCTAGCTGATGCATCATACGACGCTTGCGGTTCTCATTGGCTTGGTTGATCTTTCCTTCCATCTGAATGGCAGAGTCGACAAGGGCTTCAATATCCGCAAAGGGGATATTGACTAACACTGTCTGCATCTCGTCATGCAGACCATTCAGGAACCTCTCCTTCTTCTTGTCTTCGGTGTCGATCTCATCCGAGGCATACCTAGCTAATGACAAAAATTTGTCACGGTATTCCACTACAGTCATCCTTCCTTGCTTCAGCTCTCTGAACTCTTCTCTCATTCTCTTGATCAAACCCGGTGGCACATGGGTTCTGCTGAACTTGACCTTGAATTCCTCCCAGGTCATCATCTAGCCTCCGGTCATTGCACGAACACTGTTCCACCATGCCCTGGCATCTCTGGCTAGATAGTGGGTGGCAAACAGAACTTTCTCGTTAGCTTCCACTCCGGCGACTTCTAGGTTATTTTCCATGGTTTGCATCCAATCATCGGCGTCTAGGGGCTCTTCTGACTTAGTGAAAACAGGTGGGTTGGTATTTTGGAAATTCTTGAGCTTAGATCCATGGTTGTCCTGATTTCCGTGGCCTTGGTTGTTGTGGGCCATCTGGGCTATCTGTTGCAGAGTGGCTAGGTTGGCTTGACGTTCCGCTCTTTCAGCTTCACGGTCAGAAGTCAACATTTGCAGGATCTGCAACATCGGGTCCTGGGATGAACAACTTCCTCCGCGTGGCATCTGAAGATTGAGATAGATCATGAGATAAGATGGCAATTTCTAAGCTTCTGGGACATTGAAATGTTTTTAAAGTTTGACACAGATTTTTCCAGCAACTTGCTCTTCATTCATTCATTCACACGATACAACACACACCACAGCAAGGAAAAACAGATGGTTTTAAGAACCATTCTGGAATCTACGATACAGTGGGACCGAATACTACTCACTACGCTAGTGCTCAAGTGCTACTATTCCTCGGAATCTGTGGCTTTATCATCTTCATCATCATCGATTAAGGTGAAATCATCTTCATCGGTGAAGAAGTCCATGGCCTGATCATCCAGAAAATCATCATCGCTGAGATAGGAGTAGGGGTATCCATGAAGATCTTCTCCGGCATTCTCCCTTTCCTCCAACTGCATGTCTCTCTCGTGGATGGTATCTTCCAAAGATGAGATGCGGTGGCGGAGATGGGCAATAATGCGCCCCTTCTTGTCGAGCTAACGGCGGCGAGACTTGCGATCCTTTGCTAGCATGGCGATGGTCTGGTCCTTCATCTTGATGATGGCAGACCTGTGGTTGGAGTAGTCACGGCAGTTGTCTAACTCCTGCTGACGATCATACATAATGAAGCTAAGGTGGCCCAATAGAGTCTTCAGCTCGGGGTGGTATGGGTCTTCCAGTGGTTGTCCATTTGCATCACGCCTTGGGATAAACTCAAAGCGAGTACCCTTGATCTGATTGATGTTCTGCCCACACAGACGGGAAAGAGCTTCCTGCATGGCCCTGGCAAGTCCATCGAGCCAGTTGTTCTCTCTTATGGTAAACTGAATTCCTTCCGCAGTGGGAGGTTCAATCTTTCCTCTGAGACTTGCAACAATTAGCCACTGCAGATCTTCTCCTCCTTGATCATTGAGCCAAGCTCCGAAGAACTCGGGGTGCGGACGCTCCAGAAGTTCCGAAAGCTGGTCCAAATCCCTCTCAAAGATAAGGTCTCCTCCATTCCCCAACTGATAAAACTTGCTATACTTCACGTCCATCTATAAGAATAGAGGATGAGTAGGTTAGCAGAGTGATGAAGTGTGTCAAAATTTTAGGTATTTTGCAAGAGTTTTTGAGGAGCATGAATTTTCATGAAAGAATCAAAGAGATAAGAATGAGAATAAGTTTTTGTAAATATTTCTTTTCTTTGGTTTTGAAACTAAGTTTTTGGTTCAAACGTCCAGTCTAACTAGGGTCTCCTATGGTCAGGATGTCTCTGATACCAACTTGTCAACACCCGGGTTTTTAATCCCAGATGCCTGTTATGCCATACATCGCAATCCCAGCATTACCATTTTTGCGAGACATAACAGAATTGGATACCACAGTACATCATCCATTACAACCGTACATAAGGCTTTACAGAAATAAGGATCTCATGATCTAGTTCTTAATACAACATCAAGCAGAGGAATACGTAATAATAACGGTAGCGTCGATGAAGCTCCATCTTCGGGGTCACAGGCAATGCTGACGATGAGAGATGATCCTAGTTGTCGTAACCTTCCTGGGGTCCATCTTCCAGGTACTCCTGTTCATAGTCTGGCCATGGGAATAGCCAGGAACAAAGCCATGAGTACTCTTTAAGTACTCGCAAACTAGTACTAGCAGGTAAAGGGGTTTTTGGATAATAGGACACTAGGCTCTAGGGTTGTTTTGCAAAGGCCAGATTTATCTCTACTACATTTTATGAAAGCACTAATGCTAGTTGAAGTTTTATAACACCTAAAGGGGAACTTGTATTTCATATCACAACCCTGTTGTGGTCAAGTCAAAGTCTCACTTCATTTCACAAGTCATTTTGAAAAGTCTGACGGGGGAACAGTATGGCCACTCCAACTGTCCATAACTACGGACGCGGCTATTCGAATAGTTTGACACTCTGCGGAGATTGTACACTTTCACCACAACACTCGATACATCCATCAGGAACAAATCCTGAATTCACCATACTGAGTATGCGGATAATCAATCCTAACATTTCAATTACACGCCCTAGTATAAGCACCTCTCCTGTGAGTTTGGCCTCCCAACCATGACCAACTGTCATCTTGGGTACTACACAGGTGGACAATCTTCACAAGGTAGCCTCAGCTCAGACCTTGGCCATGAGGGAACTAATACTAAGGTATATAAGTTTCCAGTCAAGCCCTAGCCAATCTTCTGGTATTGTGGTTGTACGATAAAATTGGAGTGGTATCGCATCCAGACAACCATCAGTTTTATAAAGGGCTAAGGCTCATGCCTCAACATTTTCATCACCAAAATCATCCGGTGTTCGGAAACACATGTCCAAAACATATCAATAGAATGGTCCATCATTCCAAGGTTTTCATAACCATTTTTCCACCAAGTATTCCCATCTAAAGTTGATCAAGTTTTATGCTTAGCACTAGCATCTACATGTGGGGGTGAGTACTAATGAGGGGTGGTAAACTAGTGGAGTTTCAACTAAGCTCAATCTCATGCCTTGGGATGACATCAAGATTATCTAGTTTAGGCCAAATTTTATGCTCTTTAGGCAACCTTCGCATATCTTTCTAGTATCTACCATTCACTTAGGTAAAATCTATGTAAGAGATCTAATAAAGAAATAAAGTGAGAAGCTTGTAAGTAAAACTAGGATTGGTTTATCAAGTGGGTATGATAACATATGCTTAAGGCATATAGTTGGCATGAGAACAAGCAAGTATTTGCTTGCATAAATGCAAGTATAAGCTTGCTTAGGTATAGTATCAGCTTGCAAGGTTACTGGCTTGCTAAAGTAGAGTATCTGGCAAGTGTTAGCTTGCCTTGTGCAGAGCAGTGGTTGAAGTTCTCCTCGGCTTCTTCTTCGTAGAATCCTCCTTCCTCCTCGTATCCTTGGTCGGTACTAGCGTCTATAAATAAATACGATGTACACAATCACCAAGCAATACTTAACTACTTGCAATTATCACTCACAAGGGTCCTATAGATGATCTAGCATCATCACTAACATTACAAGATTTGGGTTTGGTTTAATTCTTTTTATTTTTAGAAAAGTAATTTCTACTCATTGAAAAACTACTTAAGATTTAATATTCTCCAAACCAAACATGGGATCAGGTTGACACATGTCATCACCACATATTTTAGTTCATGGGAATGTGATTTAAAATGGTGTCACAATTTAATAAGGTTTTACCCTTTTATTTTAATTAATTAGAATGGCTAGAAATGCCTATGTAGTATTCTTTTATTACTTGAACAATATTTCTGTAAGTAACCCTATATATTTTTATATATTCTGAAAGGTATGGTTAAATGTGATTTTTGAGAGTTGGAATCAACTCAAAAGCTATTATGGTTTAACTTTGAAAAATGTTTGAATGCAGAAAAGCTTCTGCCTTGTTATTTTTACCAAGGATGAACTACAGATCCAAATGACTTGAATCAAACGGGCATGGATTCAGAATTCACGGACCTTTCCAACAAAATTGGTTTCATTCAAATTGGTGCATTGAATCGACCTGGGTTGATTTTTGAAAATGGGTACAGAAGTGTGTTTGAATTAAAAAGAAAAAGGTTTAATTTGAATAACCGGGCTGCGCGGGAAAATTACTGGGCCGGCCTGCTAAGCGCAGTGCTTCCGCAGGCTGTTTAAGTGGGTGTCCCCACTTGTCAGTGACACAGGGGGGTGCGAAGAGGTATGGGGTGTTGTGGGTCGTTCGATCTGATTCTAATCCAATGGCTGGGAGTCATCGTCGACGTTCAGCAACGCCGGCGAGACAGAAACCTAGCGCGGCAGGTGGGGGTCGCTGGGGGCTCACCGGGGTGCTGGCGAGGGTCGGAGAGGAGGGTGAACGACGAAGTCGACGACGGTGACTCTCCTGGTACCGGTGGCTTCTCCCAGGGCGGCTCCAATCGCTGGCTCCCTTCTTCTCCATAGGCGGTGGGCTCCGGTGAAATTCCGACGAGGTGGTGCTCGCCTTGCTCCGAGAACGGTGTGGCACGATCAGTGAGGAGAGGGGAGTAGAATGGTGTGAAGAATTCGACTATGGTGGCCTCTTTTTATAGTCGAGCGAGGGGACCGACGGGGCGCATGGTGAGCTCATCGGGGGCGGTGGTACAGACGGCTATCGACATGGGTGAAGGTAGGGGACGGTGCGGTGCTCCCTAGCGATGCTCGTCGGAGGCTCTCTGCGCGTGCCCGACGGAGAATTTAATGGCGCACAGCACGCATGGTCCGCGTGGCGTCGGTCGAGCGTGGCGCATGGGGCGTGCTCTCGGCATGGTTGCTGGCTAGGTTGGCATGGTTCGTGCGCGTGGTCCAGTGGCTGGCAGCGTTCGAGCGGTGGACAGGGAGTGGCGGTGGGGTGTTGGCTTGCTCCTAGACATGCTGGCTAGGCTTGTTTCTCCTCCTAGCTTGCTGTCTCCACTGGGGTGGCTGGGTTAGCTTCGTCTATTCACCATTGATGACAATGCCAAACTTACAGTCGTGCTAGTGCTTAGTTTAGCTTGCTATATGATCTACTGAGATGGTTGTTAGCTAAAGAGGGAACAAGTTAGGCTCTAATCACTGCTCACTATAGTGTTTAGATTTTGTTTGATTTGTGTCTGCAACCTGTTTGATGAAATGGCCGCAAGAACTCAAGTTTTGAATTTTTAAAAGATTTTTGGTGGGTGTGCTAGGTTAGTGCTGGTGAGTCTGAAGATGCTTGGGTTTTGAAAGTTGAGCTTGTTTGAGTGGTTTTTGAAAAAGTGGGATCTTCCCATATGATATAGATTCAATTTTGAATTGCCATTTAATCTATGCATTTGAAAGTTTCTGGATGATCACAAAGTGGGACTTGATACTTTGTTATGAGTACATTCAAGGGGTTCAAAGATCCAGAAAAGTTTCTGTTAGGTTTTGAAAGTTTGAGACAGCCAAAGTAGGCATGGGAGTTAAATTGGTCAAAATGACCATTCCCTTAATATATTTGTTTTGATTTACTTGTCTTTATGGAAAGTGTGGGAAATGTTTTAGATGATGTTTATTTCACCTAAGAAACATTTTACAAGCAATCGAACAAACAAACAAGGTGGTTCAAAAGAATTTCAAAATCCATGCATACACATATGCATGCCTTCATAATTTTATTTAGCAAAGTTTTTATTAACTCTAAATTTTGATGATTAGTGTTTGATGATCTAAGCTTAGTATTTTTGGGATGTTACACGTGCCCCTCTACGCCGATCCTAAGGCCAAGATTTTATTGTGCTACCGATACTTTGGTCCCCTGTAAATTTTAGTTGTTCTCGTTGAAACTATTTGTTGCAGAAACTGATGTTATTTTGTCATTTGTGATTGAACCTCGTTTAATCCATATATATGCCTTAGGAGTGTTTGCTACTTTGTGATATGTAGTTTTGGTTCGTGTTCATGCACACTGAATTGTTTAGATGGTTGTTTATTCATGCACACCAAAATTCTTGGAGTATTAGATAGATTGGTTTGATCCAACTTTTTTCTACAAATCGCAATGGAGATAAAAACTATGGTATACCTTTTTATTTCAATATTCCAAATTTTACATTTTATGGCAAATAGGACACCAATTACAAAGGAAAAATGCGAAAGGGTTTGTAGCCAACTCAGATTAGTCTAGAGCCCATGCAATGTTGGGATGAGGCTATGTGAGGTACAAGTGTGCATCATAGCAGTTATTTAGTTAATTATAATTAACAACTAGGTGGGATCATGTTTGAGCAACTGTTGGCTCATACTACTACAAGTTGGTCAGTTGTTTCTAGACAACTCAGATTGGTTAATTTTAGAGTCCATGTAATGTTGTTGTGGGTACTTATTTGCCTATAAACACCTTAATCCACTTGTGGTTGCATGAGTCATCACTTGGATAACATGATCCTTCTCGGTTGGTAGATCTTATTATAACACTTATAGAAACACCTTCATCAACTTGTTGTTGTATGAGTATCACACCGGATAGATCTAACTATAATTTTGCTATGCCAAGCCATGACACACACAACTATGGTAGATGTGGGCCCATGCCAACTTTGCATGGGATCTAGACCTCTCTGGGTCGGATAGAAACCGTTGTCATCAACTTAGTGGCTGTGTTAGTCACTACACCTGACCAACATGATCCCACCCACTTGATAGATCTAGATATAAGAGTGCTATGCCAAGCCATGACACACTAGCTTGTGGCAGATGTGGGGCCATGCCAACATTACATCGCGTCTCTAGAACTCTATGGGCTGGATAGAAACATCTTTCCCAACTTGTTGTTGTATGAGTCATCACACCTGACCAACATGATCCTACCTACTTGCTATATCTAGCTATAATTTTGCTATGCCAAGCCATGACACACACAACTATGGTATATGTGGGCCCATGTCAACATTGCATGGAGTCTAGACCTCTATGGGATGGATAGAAACACCTTCACCAACTTGTTGTTGTATGAGTCATCACACCTGACCAACATGATCCTACCTATTTTACAGATCTAACTATATTCGTGCTATGCCAAACCATGAAAAACACAACTGTGGTAGATGTGGGCCCACGCCAACATTGAATGCATGGGATCTAGACCTCTTTGGGTTGGCTAAAAACACCATCATCAACTTAGTGGCTGTGTGAGTCACTACACCTAGCCAACATGATCCTACCTACTTGCTAGATCTAGCTATAATTTTGCTATGCCAAGCCATGACACACACACTAGCTTGTAACAAATGTGGGGCCATGCCAACATTGCATGGGCTATTGACCTCTCTGGGCTGTCCAACATGATCCCACCTAGTTGATAGATCTCGCTATAAGAGTGTTATGCCAAGGCATGAAACACACTAGCTTATGGCAGATGTGGGGCCATGCCAACATTGCATGCATAGGGTCTAGACACCTCTCTGGTCTGGATAGAAACACCTTCACCAACTTGTTGTATGTGTCATCACACCTGGCCAACATGATCCACCTACTTTCTAGATCTAGCTATAATTTTGCTATTCCAAGCCATGACACACACTAGCTTGTGGCAAATGTGGGGCCATGCCAATATTGCATGGGGTCTAGACCTCTCTGGGCTGGCTATAACCACCATCATCAACTTAGTGGTTGTGTGAGTCACTACACCTGGCCAACATGATCCCACCCACTTGATAGATCTAGCTATAGGAGTGTTATGCCAAGGCATGACACACACTAGCTTGTGGAAAATGTGGGTCCATGCCAACATTGCATGCAAGGGGTCTAGACACCTCTCTGGACTAGATAGAAACACCTTCACCAACTTGTTGTATGTGTCATCACACCTAGCCAACATGATCCTACCTACTTGCTAGATCTAGCTATAATTGTTCTATCCCAAGGCATGACACACACTCGCTTGTGGCAAATGTGGGGCCATGCTAACATTGAATGGGGTCTAGACCTCTCTGGGCTGGCTATAACCACCATCATCAACTTAGTGGTTGTGTGAGTCACTACACCTGACCAACATGATCCCACCAACTTGATAGATCTAGCTATAAGAGTGTTATGCCAAGGCATGACACACACTAGCTTGTGGAAAATGTGGGGCCATGCCAACATTGCATGCATGGGGTCTAGACACCTCTCTGGGCTAGATAGAAACACCTTCACCAACTTGTTGTTGTATGTGTCACCACACCTGGCCAACATGATCCTACCTACTTGCTAGATCTAGGTATAATTTTGCTATGCCAAGCCATGACACACACTAGCTTGTGGCAAATGTGGGGCCATGCCAACATTGCATGGGGTCTAGACCTCTCTTGGATGGATAGAAACAACATCATCAACTTAGTGGTTGTGTGAGTCACTACACCTGGCCAACATGATCCCACCCACTTGATATATCTAGCTATAAGAGTGCTATGCCAAGGCATGACATAAACTAGCTTGTGGAAAATGTGGGGCCATGCAAACATTGCATGCATCGGGTCTAGACACCTCTCTGGCTGGATAGAAACACCTTCACCAACTTGTTGTTGTATGTGTCATCACTTGGCCAACATGATCCTACCTACTTGCTAGATCTAAGTATAACTAGGTGGGATCATGTTTGAGCAAGTGTTGGCTCATACTACTACAAGTTGGTCAGTTGTTTATAGACAACTCGGATTGTTTAATTTTTTATCCCAATGAAATGTTGTTGTGGGTCCATATTTTCCACAAGCATCATGGCTAGGTGTAGTAATGATATAGTTACATCTCACAAGTTGTTGGGATCACGTTGACTAATCGTTGACTCATTCAACCAGAAGGTGATCAAGGTGTTTCTAACTAACTCAGATATATATAGGTTTATAATGTCATCCTAGACTAGGAAGTTTGAGCAGCACAAAATACTTGTCTCTGTTCATTCTCTCACAAACACATTCGCTCTGAATTTGCCAGTGAAGCCTTTCTCTCCAACGAGGAGCATGTGCCATGGCGAAGCCTAGGCTTGATGTCGATCACCAGGGCCTCTCCCTGGTTCCTGGACTCTGTTCTGTTCACCATTGATGGGGGTGCGCACCGCACCTTCATGTCGGCCACCAAGGACCAAGCAACAACGGAGACGGAGAGCGGACGCAAGCTCCGAGTACTGCGCACGGACCGCGTCGGAGAGTTCACGTGTCGGCCATGTATGTTTGTTGTGCACAGTGCGCCGACACCAGCGTCAAGCGCCACCTCACAGTGCCGTAATCACCCCAGCAGAACAAGGTGATCGCGCAACACAACTAGACAATCGTAGCAGCGACCAGAAGCATGCTGAAGGCGAAGGGCTTGCCAAATTACTTCTAGAGCGAGAGAATGCTGACAGCGGTCTACGTGCTGAACCTGAACCGGGCGTTCACGCGCAGCATCACCGGCATGACGACATATGAGGCTTGGTATCTGCAGACCTTCGGCTACGTCGCGCACGTACGTGAAGAGCGCACGTCCTCACCTGAAGAAGCTGGACGACCGAAGCACACAAATGGTCTTCATCGGCTACAAGAGCGGCACCAAGGAATACCGTGTCTACGATCCCGTCGCCAAGCGTGTGCACGCACACGGAACGTAGTCTTTTACAAGGACGCAAGCTGGGACTGGAGCACGCACAAGGACAACCCTATGAGCATGGCATTCATGGTGGACTGCTACGTGCACTCGACTCCACTGCGTACCACTACACCTGAGGTGGCAGGACAGGACTCGCCGGCATCTCCATCGACACCAGCTCCCGTAGAGCACACATCGCTGGTAGCATCATCATTGCGCACCGATCTAGCCTCTCCGACACTCGAAGCTGAAGACGCACCGCCATCACATCTGCCTCGCCGCGAGGCACACCCGATGACCACGCGCACCATGTACGACCTTGTGCAGCCGAACAACCGCCTCGCCTCGTCGCAAAAATGGATATGTGCAGCAGTAGGGCATCGATGTCACGGAGGCCTTTGCCCATGTTGCACGGCTGGAGTCTGTGCGGATCCTACTGGCACTCGCCGCGCACAGCGGGTGGGTTGTGCACCATATGGACGTCAAGTCTGCTGGCCAGGGTTCGTCGTGGCTGGCTAGGAGTGCTAGGTGATGCACCTGCACAAGTCCCTCTACGGACTCCGTTAGACACCTAGAGGCTAGATCCTGGAACGCGAAGTTGGACGCCACGCTCGACGCGCTCGGCTTCAGTTTAGTTGTTAGTCTGTCAGAGTTTCAGTTTCATCAGGTTAGCACCTAGCTGTTTTAGTTGGTTGATTTAGCCATAGGTCTACCTCCGGTTCTGTTGTTACAAACTGGAGCGAGTCGCGTGGATAATGATCCGTTCATGGGATGGCACGAACACAAGGATCATGGCCACATTTTCCCACTATAAGAAAGAATAAAATGAGAGAAAGTTATCCAGAAATATGGAATATGCATCATGCCATGGGTCTAGAGCCCAATGCAATGTTTTGATATATATGAGGCACAAGTGTGCATCATGCCATGGGCATACCACTTTTATACTTAGAATCAATGTCGTGATTTGGCATAGTAATTGTATAGTTTGATGTAACAACTAGGTGCGATCATGTTGACCAAGTGTTGACTCATACAACCACAAAGATGATGAAGGTGTTCATAGATAACTCCCATAGGTCAAGAACCCATGCAATGTTGACATAAGGCTATATGTGCTACAATTGTCCATCATCTAAAGGCATAGCACACTTGTGGTAGATCTAGACCTATCTCAACTGTCTAGAAATACCTTCATCAACTTGTGGTTGCATGAGTCATCACTATGGACAACATGATCCTACCTATAGTTGATTGATCTAAATATAACACTGCTATGCCAAGACATGATGAGCCACCTTGTGGAAGATGTGGGCTCATGCCAACATTGCATTGGCTATGGACCTCTCTAGGTTGGCTAGAAACACCACCATCAACTTGTGGCTGTGTGGCTCATAAGTTGGCCAACATGATCCCACCTAGTTGATACATCTAAGTATGAGAGTGCTATGCTAATCCATGACACACCTGTAGCATATTTGGGCCCATGCCAACATTGCATGGGATGCAGACCTATCTAAGATGTCTAGAAACACCTTCATCAACTTGTGTTTGTATGAGTCACCACTTGGATATAATTATCCTACCTAGTTGATAGATCTAAGTATAACACTACTATGCCAATACATGATGAGACACTTTGTGGAAAATGTGGTTTGCATGGGCTATAGACCTCTCTTGGTTGGCTAGAAACTCATTCATCAACTTATGGTTGTGTGGCTCAGCACTTGGCCAACATGCTCCCACCCAGTTGATACATCGAAGTATGAGAATGCTATGCCAAGACATGACACACACTTTTGGTAGATGTGGGCCCATGCCAACATTGCATAGGATGTAGACCTATCTAAGCTGTCTAGAAATACCTTCACTAACTTTTGGTTGTGTGACTCAGCAGTTGGCCAACTTGATCCTACCCAGTTGATAGATCTTACTATAACACTTATATGCCAAGACATGATGAGACACTTTGTGGAAAATGTGGTCCCATGCCAACATTGCATTGACTATAGACCTCACTGGGTTAGCTAGAAACAATACCATCAACTTGTGGTTGTGTGGCTCAGCAGTTGGCCAACATGATCCCACCCATTTGATACATCTAAGTATGAGAGTGCTATGCCAAGCCATGACATACACTTGTGGAAGATGTGGGCCCATGCCAATATTGCGTGGGATCTAGACCTAACTGGGCTGTCTAGAAATACCTTCATCAACTTGTGGTTGTATGAGTCATCACTTGGATATAATTATCCTACCTAGTTGATAGATCTAAGTATCACACTGCTATGCCAAGACATGACGAGACACTTTGTGGCAAATGTGGTTTGCATGGGCTATAGACCTCTCTTGGTTGGCTAGAAACTCCTTCATCAACTTGTGGTTGTGTGGCTCAGCACTTGGCCAACATGATCCTACCTACTTGATAGATCTAATAATGAGAATGTTATGCCAAGACATGACACACACTTGTGGCAGATGTGGGCTCATGCCAACATTGCATGGGATGTAGACCTATCTAAGCTTTCTAGAAACACCTTTATCAACTTGTGGTTGCATGTGTCATCACTTAGATAACATGATCTTTCCCACTTGATAGATCTGAGTATACAACATTGCTATGCCAAGACATGATGAGACACTTTGCGGCAAATGTGGGCCCATGCCAACATTACATGTGCTATAGACCTATCTGGGTTGGTACAAACTCCTCCATTAACTTGTGGTTGTGTGCCTCGGCACTTGGCCAACATTATCCCACCCAGCTGATACAGCTAAGTATGAGCGTGCTATGTCAAGCCATGAAAAACACATGTGGCAGGTGTGGGCCCCAGCTAATATTGCATGGGCTATCGACCTCTCTAGGTTGGCTAGAAACTCGTTCATCAACTTGTGGTTGTATGAGACATCACATGGATATCATGATCCTCCCTAGTTAATAGATCTAAGTATAACACTGTTATGCCAAGACATGATGAGACACTTTGCGGTAAATGTGGTCCCATGTCAACATTGCATGGGCTATAGATCTCTCTGGGTTGGTTAGAAACTCCTTCATCAACCTTTGGTTGTGTGACTCACCACTTGGCCAACATGATCCTACCCATTTGATACATCTAATTATGAGAGTGCTATGCCAAGACATGATAAGACACTTGTGGAAGATGTGGGGCATGCCAACATTGAATGGAATCTAAACTTATCTTAGGAGTCTAGAAAACCCTTGATTAACTTGTTGTATATATGCCAATACTTGGCCAACATGATCCTACCTACTTGATAGATTTAAGTATAAGACAGCTATGCCAAGACATGATGAGACACTTTGTGGAAAATGTGGGCCCATGCAAACATTGCATGGTCTATAGAGCACTCTTGGTTGGCTAGAAACTCATACAACCACATGTTGATAGTGTTTCTAGCCAACTCAGATAGGTCTAGAGCCCACGCAATGTTCGCATTCTTTGCATAAATCTGAAAGCTACCATACATCATTGTAAAAGTGCTATAAGTAAAGGTGTGAAATGAATTCATTAAAAAATTGCACTTTGAATAAACCTGAGAATGGTGTGGAAACCTTTTAGGGCATGAAAATCGTACGTTACCCATGTTTATTACTTATTATACTATCATATAATGATGATGTTTGAGTACACCGACACTATAACATAATAGTGGTTCGAGCGATGATAGCTTGTGGTTTTATGCTCGAGATCGTGCATCTGTGATATACCTCGTCTGAACAATTTTATATGCACAAATTATGGTGTAGGTCAGGTTTTGGGCCACTATTGGGCCGACCTTCACTATATATACTCTGTGACCCCTGATTCCCTGGTTCTTTCTCGGGCAAAGGCAAAGACGGTGGGCGGTTCATCGTGGAGGCTGTGACGATCGACACGACACGACGACTCGAGGTAAAGGAAGGTTACGTTCTTGACCCCCTCCTCTTCTACACAACGTAGTTGCGCAAGTACTGATAGGGTTTGCAACTACTATTGTTGGGATGGTGTTGGTGATGAAAGGGGTGGATTTTTTCTGATTTTGCTGATTTTTGTGTTGAATTTAACTATGATCTCGTAAATTCTATCGCATTTTACTTTTATTTCAGCTAGTTCATGGACCCTAGGGAAATTTTGTTGGTGAGACTTCATTTCGGACGGGAGTGCATCAAAGTTGGGCCAAATCTGGACTACGTTGGAGGAGATGATGTGCTTTCAGAGATAGTGAGGAAAAAACTTTCGCTTCAGGAAGTCAAAGGATTTGTTAGAGATCACATGGCATCGAAGGAAACGATAAAATTATATTTTCTTATTCCAGGGAAAGATCTTGCGGATGGGTTGGTGTTGCTCTATGATAACAGTGGCTGTGTCGAGATGGCTTATTATGTTCGCCCTAGGAGAGTGGCTGATGTGTACGTTGAGTACCACGGTGAAGAAGACAATAAGCATAGTAGCATCAGGTGTGCTTTCAAGGATGAAGTGTGGGAATTGAGTGATGGAGAGGAAGAACCAGATGTTGTTGTCATAACTGCAGTTAAACCTGCTAAGTATGAAACCAGATGTTGCCCACTCAGGCAGAAGAAATCATTCACTAAAAAACTAGTGCAAATATAAAGTGATGAAGATGATGTGATAATGATAGAACCAGTATTATCTCAAGTGGTTAATCGTACACAAGGTGCAACTTTTTCATCTTTAGGTCAAGATCGTCATCCCATGCCAGTAGCTTCGGGCCATGACCAGCAACCAAATCTAGTAGCTCCAGGACAAGACGGTGAAGTGAATTATATTATTCTGTCAGATTCAGAGAGTGACGTGGAATTCATTGCACATAATAATAACAAAGGGGAAGATTCAAAGGTTGTGGAGATAAGAAGGCAAGGTAGAAAGTTTAATAAATGTATGACAGACTCCAAGAGCTGGATTGTTATAGATGCAACTACCACTACCCCTCCATCTTCCCCTGCATCACATGGAACTGCAGCTGCCCCCTCAACTGCAAGGTCTCAACCAGCTATAAGAACTGCAGCTCCTATAGGTGCAAGATCTCCAGCTACTCCCAGGGAGCATCTGGTAGCAGAGGAAGACAAGCAGGAAGATCCAAAAGGGGAAAAAGAGTATCAGCATCTCACGATCCCATATACTCTTATTTCACTTGTAGTGGCAACTACTGAATGTCATTTTCTTATGTTAATGTAATGTTTCATACAGTGCGGAAACGTTCTAAGGGACATGTTATGACCTTACCTGAATCCCTATGATTTTTGCTGAATTTATATGATTTTTGCATAATTTATATGATTTCTATTAAAATTATTCTAGTAATTTGACAAAAATATACACTATTTTCATCTCTCAAACAGCACACAAATATTGCTTTCACAAAAATGTGTACATACTTCAATGCACATATATTTGACCAAAATGCATTCCCACAATAGCTTACAAAATGACACACCATATTTGACCAAGATAAAGTTTTTTTGAAGCTTTCAAGGGGGGATCCCCACCTGACTATATTGCATCAAAATGCACATATATGAAGTATGTTTACATTTTATATGATCAAAATAATTACAGTTAGTATGTATCATGCATGACTTAGAAGCCTAAATGAGCATATCCATGGACATTGATATAGGCTTGCACGCACGGATGTATCCTTTGGTCAAAGGAGTTGAAACTTTCCAAGCCATGATACACACTTGTGGCATATGCGGGCCCATGACAACGTGGGATCTAGACCTATCTTAGTTGTGTAGAAACACCTTCATCAAATTTTTATTCTAATATGAGTCAACACTTGGCCAACATGATCCTACCTAGTTGATAGATCTAAGTATAAGACTTCTATGCCAAGTCATGATGAGACACTTTGTGATCCCATGCCAACATTGCATGGGATCTAGACATGTATTATATGTCTAGAAACACCTTCAACTTGTTGTATATGAGTCAACACTTCTCCAACATGATCCTACCTACTTGATAGATAGAACTATAAGATTGTTATGGCAAGACATGATGAGAAACTTTGTGGCAAATGTGGGCCCATGCCAACTATCTAAATGGTCTATAAACCTCTCTAGGTTGGCTAGAAACTCCTTCATCAAATTTTGGTTATGTGAATCAACACTTGGCCAACATGACCCCACCCAGTTGATACATCTAAGTATGAGAGTGCTATACCAAGCCATGATACACACTTGTGATAGATGTGGGCTCATGCCAACATTGCATGAGATCTAGACATATCTTAGATGTCTAGAAACACCTTCATCAACTTTTGGTTGTATGAGTCATCACTTGGACAACATGATCCTAGATAGTTAATAGATCTAAGTATAAGACAGCTGAAAGAACATGTGGGCCCCCATGTGTGGATTTGGTAATTAATGACAATCTTTATGGACTAATGTGTGTATTAAGTTGCACTTGTAGGATTTATCCATTAGCATCGCTTGAAGCATGTGTTGTCTTCAAGGTCGATGGAATGAGATGAAGATGTGTTGTGCAAGATCAAAATGCGCCATCTATAGTATATCTCATGTTTGATGCTTGCCATCCTCGGTTATCATGGATCGATGATGAGGAGTCAAGATAGGTGTTCCATCTTGAGAAGGACAAGTTCTTCTACATCGAGCTCAAGTGGAATTCTCAAGGCAAAGGTATAATCTTGATAGGTTTTCCCTTTTTCCGGTCTCATGTTGTGTGTGGGAGACCGGGTTTAGGATAGATAACCGTACTATCAAGAGAGGCTCTCGATTGAGTAATTCGGTCACATCTATCGGAGAGAGCTCAAACCTTTGCATACTTGCATCATCGTATTTGGTTGTTATTTGGTCTTATCCATGTGAGTATATAGATCTTGTGGTAATCTCCACAACAAGCTCTTGTTCATCAAAATCGGATCTTCCGTTTGTATCTTGTTACGATTTTGATTTATACGGTTTTTTGTTTCTCACCAAGTGAGGTATCTCACATTATTATAATTGATACATTCTCATATTATTATTATTATAGGGTACCTCATGTCGTCCTCTTTCCAACGCAATTAAAATCGGGTCAATCGGAGCTACCATTCAAAAGTTATGACCGTTTGAATATTTGCCTATTTGGTTTGAAAAAGAAAAAGAAAAAACGATTTTGGGCCCAATCGGTACTACCGCCCACTGTACCGGCCGCACCTAAGCGTTGCGGTTTATCTTCTGCCTAGCCCGGTCCCTGGGTCCGGTCCTACGTAGATTTTCCCTGCCTCCCAGCGCACTCCCTTGTCAGACCGTCTAGCTGCTGCACCTGCTCGCTCGCGCGTGCCGACCCACACTTTATCCTGCTCCCTGCAGCCGCCTCGCAATAGCTCGCGCGTGCGCCTGGCCCCATGCTACGCTAGGACCACCCGCTGGGACCGCTGGCGCTGGGCGACGCCTCGCCCTGGCTCTGCTCCGCTTGCTTGCGCTTGCGCTGCTTGCGCGCGCGACCGCCTCCTGCTGGCCCCAGCGTTGGGCCCACCCTGGCACATGCGCCCGCCTGCCCTGATTCCCTGCTGCTTCTCTTGCACTAGTGTGGGCTGAGCGGTAGTACCGGTACTACCGACCTAGACAAAAAAACGCCCCAAACGGCTAGATTTTTGGGCCACTATTTATACCCTTTGCCCTTTTTTAGTTAAGCAAGCTTCTTCCTCCTCCTTTTGTCTAAGCTTTGTCCACACTTACTCTAGATGTTGAATCTTGATAAATCTCTTCCCCTCCGATGATTCTTGCCCATATTTGAGTGGAAGAGAGAGGAGATCTAGATCCACGTTTTGACCTAACCGATTCATCTCTTTGTGAGTGTATCTTTGGGGATCTAGATTTTGGGGGATTTTGTGTCCCTCTTTGATTCCTCCTCTCTTGTTCCCCCAATATCTTTAGTAGATTTGTTGGAACTTTAGAGTGAGGGATTGGAGCATATTTGTGGTGTTCTTGCCATTTGCATTTGGTGCATCGGTTTGAGTTCTCCTCGGAGGATTCAGTTCGTGTTACTCATTGGAGCTTGTCCCTCTTGGGTTCTTGGAACCATAGACGGTTTGTGTCCTTCGTGGCATTTGTTGGGAGCCTCCAATTAAGTTGTGGAGAATTGCCCCAACCTTGTGAGAGGTTCCGGTTGCCACCGACAAGTGCACCAATAGTGGAAGCGTGGATCGGTCCCGTTGGGTTGAGATTCACCGGAGAATAAGGGAGGCCTTTTGTGGCGTAGGTGGTTAGATACCACCCCCTCTCCAAAGGAGATGTACTCCATGTTGGGAGGAACTCGGTAAAATATCATCGTCCCCGCGTGCCTCGGTTATCTCTATACCCGAGCTCTTTACTTATGCACTTTACATTGTGATAGCCTTCATGCTTAAAGTAATCTATATCTTGCTATCACATTGTTGCTTGTATTGCTTAGCATAAGTTGTTGGTGCACATAGGTGAACCTTAGTTGTTCTAGGTTGTGCTTGACAAAGTAAATGCTAGTTTAATTCCGCCTTTGTCGATCCTCTCTCAGAAAAGTTTTAATCGCCTATTCACCCCCCTCTAGGCGACATCCATATCCTTTCAACAGCTATGCAAGACATGATGAGACACTTTGTGACAAATGTGGGCCCATGGCAACATCACATTGGCTATAAACCTCTGTAGCTTGGCTAGAGACACCTTCATCAACTTGTGATTGTGTGGCTCAATACTTGGTCAACATGATCCCACCCAGTTGATACATCTAAATATAATCCAAGCCATGACACACACTTGTGTAGATGTGAGTTGGCTAGAAAAACTCCTTCATCAACTTGTGGTTGTGTGACTCAACACTTGGCTAACATGATCCTACCGAGTTGATACGTATAAGTATCAGAGTGCTATGACAAGATATAATGAGACACTTTGTGGCAATTATGGGCACAAGACAACATTGCACAGGGCTATATAAGCACCATCATTAAGTTGTGGTTGTGTGACTCAAAACTTTTAGGATCCCAACATGTTGGTTTATCATGGATCTAGTCTTACAGAATGAAGATTCATCCCATAGGCACGCATGTTGTACGTCGCGATTTTGTTATAACCTTGACTGTGCCACCATAAATTCAAAACAAATCGAAAAATAGAAAAAACTAATCCTTGTGTCTAAGTTTGTGTATTTTAGTATGTTTAAAAAAATTGAGGTTATTTCATGAAGGTCGAAAAAGTCACATTGTTAGAAAAAGGTGTTCAGGTTGGACCAAACGCGTTCTTTGTAAATTTTTCATTTTTAGACCTTCACTAAATTAAACCAAATTTTATGCATAGGCTAGTAGACAGGTACTTGTGAAGAATATGTAATTTTTCAAAAAATTCTAAGTTTTATAAATGCAAATTTTATTTACTAAGTAAATAAAAACAAAAAGGAAAAGAAAAGGATAACAAAATCAGGCTTCAATTGGGCAAGGTAGCAACGCAACCAGCCCAGCCCATCTTGGCCTCCCGGGCATGCCTCACCGCAGCGTAGCAGCCCTCGCTCAAGACTCAGAGCCGCATCCTCATGGGCCGGACATAGAGGTGGAAGGATAAATGTTCAGTAATTAAACATTATTTTTATTAAGCAAAATACACTACTATAAGGTAAGGTTACCGTGACCTCAAGGTTTTACCATTTCAGTTTTCCCCTTGCCCCTTTCTCCTTCCTCCAGTGTTGTCCGCCGGTGCCACCTTCCTCTTTCTCCCTCCTCCATCTCCAGTAAGTGTACACAGCTTCAACTTCATTAGTGGTTCCCTCCTCCAGCTCCAGCTTTTTGTACTCGTAATTTATAGTCTTACATCTCCATCGAGTCGATTTGCTTAGATTTGCTTTGATTTCTTGATGAGGGTTAACATAGGGATTTAATTAATTTTAATCCATGACATTTTGTACTGTTAATCTAGTCTACCATCGGCTCAAGTTAGCCTAGAGATTTGCTTTGATTTCTTGATTTAATCCCTCCGATCCAAATTAATTGACTCACGTTTGTGTAGATTTAGATGTATGTAGCACTAAAACATGTATAGATACATCCAAATCTAGACAAATATGAGTCAATTAATTTGGTCGGAGGGGGGTACTAGATTTGATTAATTTGCTATTTTTTACTACTCCATAGATTTTCTGTGATTAGGCCTAAATAGGACCATTGATGCGATTTAATATATTTGTTATCTATTACAGCTAATTATCTGCATTAGTTCATCTTTTACTTGAGTGTTACAAATTAGTTTTTACAAATTCCTATATCTGTTTAGGCCTAGATAGGACCAATGCTGTGATTTACTAGATTTGTTATCTATTACAGCTAATTATCTACCTTAGTTGATCTTTTACTTAAGTGTTACAAATTAGTTTTTACAAATTCCTATATCTGTTTACAGATGGAGACCAAAGGGAAAGAAGTTATTGTCTTCCTAGATGACTCTGATGATCCTACTTTAGTAGTTAAGATTATGCTGGCTACCAGTGGGACTGGTTCTGCTCCTTCAAAGAAGAAGTAGAACCTGGGGACCTACAAAGATGTTGTTGCTTCAAAGAAGAAGCTAAACCTTGGGACCTGCAAAGATGCTGCTGCTTCAAAGAAGAAGATGAAGCTGGGTACCTGCAAAGATGTTGCTGCTTCAAATTAGAAGATGAAGCTGGGGACCTGCGAAGATGCTTTTGATTCACAGAGGAAGCTACAACTGGCTTCTGCCTCAAACAAGAAGCTGAAGCTGGGGACTCACAAAGATGCTTCTGCTAAAAAAAGAAGCTAAAGTTCAGAGGTATAATCTGCGGCTACTATTATGAACAATCTTTGATGTTTGAATATTATATATACTATTAGTATGAAATAATCCATTAAACTGTGCTTCATGTGTATCCTATATTGTGCTTGTTTCTTGTAGGACATAGACATAATGGGAGAAGGTTTTTTGATGAACACTGCATGTTTGGCAATGACATGAACCTGAATGAGCAACAAGTGGATTTCCTCAATGATTTCTATGAAGGTTCTCGTTTAGGCAAGATGCGTTACTATGTGCATAGGATGACCAGTTCCAATGTCATTCCTAAAAGATGCAAAATGGTACCTTCAGTACTTGCTATATAAATAATTATTATACTCCCTCTGACCCATATTAGTTGACTTGGATTTATCAAAATTTGGATGAACCTATATACTAAATAGTGTCTAGATTCATCCAAATTTAGAAAAATCAAAGTCAACTAATATGGGTCGGAGGGAGTACTAAAATTTCACATTCTCTTGCCTCTGAATTCAAATTTATCCAAATATGTCTTTTCTGATAGGAATTTGGAGCTCCATTCTAAAAACAATATCTGAAAGGGTACCTGGAAGAACCTGTGAAAGTCTATGCTGAGTCCATTGGATTTGAGAAGAAGATTGACATGAGGATGAAGATGAGACAGTTCTCAAACAATGCAATGCTGACAAGTGGGTGGGACTCTGTTGTCTTGGAGTACAAGATAGAAGAGGGAGACATCATCCTCTTCGACTTTAATCCAGATAGTGATGGTGGACTGCATCTGATCATGGTGGGGCTGACGCCAACTGAAGACCCTGCTGAAAGTACTTATTAGTAGAACCAGCTGGAACCTGTTATGTTAACTTGTTGTGCATGTGTGCAAACTAGTGACAGTGCTGGAACATAGACAACCTGCTGCAATTCTGTTGTATATACCATCGGGTTCCAATCGCATCAGTTCTACCATTAGCATGTATTGTGATTCATCATGAGCTGGTGCAACCAGAAACCAGAGATGCATCTAATTCCATCTAATAACACCATGTTGTAGCCTCATATGTGATGCCCACACGAAAACCTGGGATACGAATCTGTACAACCAAGAACAGTGCATGCTTTCATGCAACCAATTGTGATCTTGGACACAGAATGCAAATTAATCATCAGCTGAGCAGAGCACCTCCCATCATCACCTTGTAGGACTGACAAAAAACATACCCCTCTGGTTTATATTAATGGCCTCAACTTTGCCTAGATACGATTACATCTAGTCTAAATACTTAACTAGATACATACAAATTTAGATAAAGCTGAGTCCATTAATATGGACCAGAGGGAGTACATGATTTCAGCACATCACATTCTTCTAAGCACATATTGCCTCACATATGCCAAAGGTATTCTCCTAGGACCAACACAAATGAACACACAAATATTCTGTAGAGATGGTGAGACCCAAAATTATATTGTACAGATCTAGGATGCTAGAACATAATGATAGAGGTTTGAAATCTTCCGCGGCCATAAACAAACATAATAGATAAGTTCTTAAACTAAAACATCTTGATAACATGAAAATAATCCTTGTTATTCAGTTTGAGATATGGATGGGTTCGAAAGAGTCATCGGGATGATTCCTGTAATGCACCTTGTTTGTCTTTGCCTTGTCAAAGTAATTGCTACACTTTGTAACACTATTTACAAGATAAAACTTGATCATGAATCTATCAACAAAGTAATTCCTCTGTGCCATTGCTTCATCGTTGACAGGGTCAACAAATTTCATGTACAGGCTCCCATCTTGATCAACAACATGTTTGAACATAAAGTCCGATGGAACAACCCCGAGTGGATAGAAAATAGTACCAATATGGAACATGTAATTCACAACAACTATAGTTAGGCCTGTTGGAGTACCCTCAGACACACCAGGACTGTTCATGGTTGTTTCTGACAGATGAGGATTCTTCCATTTCTCAATTGGGTCTCCCTGCCATGAAAATCCAGTAGGGTAACTTAGTTCACGCATGCGATCAACTCACAGGAGGACATATTCCTATGGATATGTAAATACCGGCATTTTCAATAGCTTGTCTGTCACATCCCAAAATTTTCCAAATTTTGAAATGTGGAAAAATAAATAAATAAATAATTGTTGAAATTTAGGGTGAAAAGAAACTTTTTGCTTCTAAATGGAAATATCAAACCCTTCTTGAAAAAATTTGAATGAAAAGGGAATCCAACAAAATTTCAATCAAGTGAAATGCATTCATTAATGAATGCATCTTGAAATTTAAACATTTGGAAAAGTAAACAAAAACCCTAAAACCCTAATGGAATAAATCATTTCCAAGATCTCTCTAAGACTAAGGATTTGTTCCATATAAAAACTTGTCAACAAACATTTATAAATGATCAAAAATGATAAACAAAATTTTTATAAAACCATAGAAATTGGTTTCATTCAATTTGGAGCCATAGATAAAAACTTATGAATTTAATAAGATAAATGGAAATAATTTCCAAAGCTAATAAAGCTCC
The DNA here is from genome assembly GCA_916181665.1 of Avena sativa. Lineage (NCBI taxonomy): Eukaryota > Viridiplantae > Streptophyta > Magnoliopsida > Poales > Poaceae > Avena > Avena sativa. Next base: position 138,091,181 of record OV702295.1, read on the forward strand.
TATCTAAAAATCCATACCAAATCTTGAGCAAGTAATCCTACAAGGATTTAAAAAAATAAACAAATATTAAATAAAATTACACAAATTGGAATCACCAATTTTGGATCTATAAATAAAAATATATGGATTTTATAAGATAAAGAAAGAAATAAATAAAATAAGGAATATTTAAAAGCCAAATTAAATCTTGGCCAAATCCATAAACAAATGAAATGAAATCTTATTGAATTATAAAAAGAAATAAAAGATTATTTTAATAAAACTATAAGGGATTTGAACCATATTAAATTTTATTTAAATAAAGAAAAATTGCCTAAACTAAATAAATAATAAATCACAAGGAAATTATTTAAAAGACAATTTAAAACTTGAATTAAATCCATAAGAAAATGGAATAAAGATAATACACATAAAATAAAGGAATAAAGATTATTTTAATAAAAACTTATATGGACTTGAACCATATTTGTTTTGAAATAAAGACAAAATCCCTAATGGTAAATGATTAATTAAATCATGGGAAAATAATGGAAATTGCCCAAGTGGATTAAAAGTTATCTAATTAACTTGAAAGAATAAAATAAAAATTAAATAGAATTATATAGTTTGGACCCGTATTCAAATTCATTTAAATAAAGACACAAACCTCATCTAAATAAATATTAAAACCATAAAAGAATATTGGAATATTCTAAAATGGAATTTTAAACACATTATTAAACAATATTAAACTACTGAAAAGGTTGGCAAAAAATGGAATTCAAATAGAGGTTTGAAAACATATTTAAACCTTATTTAAATAAATACAAAGTGTGTAATTCAAATAAATAATAAACCATAAGAGAATATAAGAAAAATGTTCAAAAATGGACTTTAAAATACATTAATAAACAGTAGTAAAACATACTGAAAGTTTGAAAAAGCTTTGAAAACTAAATCTGAATCCAAATGAGTGTTTGAATTTGAAAATAGAAAAACATAAAAGAAAAAGAAGAAGATTCAGAAAAAAATAGAAAAGGACTAGCCCAAACTAACCTACCCAGCTACCATGCCCAACAAGACCAACAGCAGCCCACCCGGCAGCCCCTCTCGCAAATCATTTTCTTACTCACACCCGCACCTGCACAGCCACTGACGTCTCGGCCCCACGCCAACCTGGATCATCGTCTCCACCCCGCGACCTGTTCTTTCCCCCCTCGTCGTCGTTTCTGCCATTGATAGCACGCATGAATTCGCAGTAACGCCACGATTAATCAGCCCCGTGACCTCTCCCTCTTAAGCGTCTGCCTTCTCTCTCTCTTTCCCCTCACTCACCGCACCCTCTCCGCCCGAGGGCTGCTCAAATTTCTCTCTACAACCCTACTGCTCTAACGACTCTCCAGCAACAATTCCGACCACCCCATCCACCCCCACTGCCCCTGGAACATACGAGCTTGCTCGCCAGCATCTCCTGCAGCTGCCAGTAACCCTAGCTCCCCCGCGCGTGCCCCATAGCCTCGGCAACAACAATGTCTGAACATCGCCGCAGTCTGCCTCAACTCCAGCAAGCAGTAGCCGATAAATCAACGCACCCCTTAGTCTCTAGTGGGTATCCTCGCAATCCTCGAACTCTTGCGCACCTTCCTGACTGTTTACCTTGCCTTCTTACGCCACAGGAGCTCGCCCCCGTCGATGACCGTATTGTCCGAGCCAGTAGACAACTTCGACGAGCAATTGTCGTCAACTCCTTGCGCCCCCTGCCCTCCGTCGACCATGTTGAGCATCAGCAACGCCCTGCAAACCTGGTGAGCACCTTGTCCCTCTCCCTTGCTTCCTGTAGTCGCTGCAACGCCTTAGCCAGTGTGTCACCGCCCCTTGCCGTCGCCAAGCGCCGCCAGTTCCTGGTCACTGTGCTTCAGTCCGTTAGATCCAGATCGTATGGATAAGATTAGATCTAATTGAAACGGTATGAACTGTTCTGTGTTGTACGATTTCCTTTAGATCCAACACACCGTATCGCTCGATCCATGCGAACCGTTATCATCCAGTTAGATCACGCCACGTGGCCTGTCTTTTGTTTTAAAAAGAGAAACTTTTCTATTAGATGAATGATTTTGTAAAATTCATAACTATTGTTCTGCTTGGCCGAGTTTTGCAAATTTTATATCAATGGATTCAAAAAATGCAAACTTTGCAACCATGCCCATAGTTTAGTGTTTTTCTTCTGAAAAAGTAGGTGTTTTTGCAGAAATATTTCTAGGCCTATTTTGAACATAAACATTATTCTAAATATGATGTTGGGGTAAAATATTTTGCAAATGATTTGTTTTGAACCTACTGACCATCAAAACCAACTTTTGGATTTAAAAGTACATTTTGTGACACTAAGGAATTATTCCTTGAATAAAAGCATTTCTAGTAAAACAAAAATTGTTGATTATGTTTTAAAAATATTTTTTGTCTAAAACCTGTTGCAAATGGTTTGATTTAAACTCTCTAACCCTAAACACTAAGTTTTGGATTTAAAAATGTATTTGATTAACCGTAGAATATTATTACTTTCATTAAAGGCATTTCTAGTAAAATAAAATGTTGCTTTGATTAAAAAATGATTTTTGGGTGAAACCTGTTGAAAATGATTTGCTTTAAACACTTTGATCCTAAACACTTAACATTGTGTTTAAAAACATATTTGGCTAACTCTACAAAAAATATTCCTTTGATTAAAATCATTTCTAGCAAAGCAAAAATGATTTAAATGGCCCAATTTCACTAACTTGATTTTAAAAGGCTTTTCCACTTTTATAAATGACCAATAGGTGTTTTAAAATGTTTATAGCCTTAGTATAAACAACTTTTCCAATAAAAAATCTCTTGCATGCTTGCATGCATTGTTTTGTTTTTTTTATTTTATGTGGTGAATTGTTTGAATGCTAGATTGAATATGTGCCTTGATTGAATTGTAGTGAACTTTGAAGAGTGTGACAATTCCAAGATCAAGGAGTGAACCTATATTCTCTAATAAAAAGGCAAGTGGTGCTTCAAACATTTTGTCCTCATATTTTCATTATGCATTAGTGATATTTTGAGTAGGACTTGCATGGAATTTTTACTAAGTATGTTATGCCTTGGGAAATCCTAGTATATGATGCCTTAGTAGATTTTCCCTAAGTTAAGATTCTTTCTACTATTATGCTTAGCTTAGCTAGTAGAAAACAAGGTGGATAATATTCATGCTATGAAATATTTCTAATTCTATGACTTGTGTTTTGTTTAATAAAACAACTATGTGAATGAATCACCTGGGTGGAATGGAAAGAATGGATTGTGTTGAGTGGTTACACAGGGCCCCATATTTATGGCTTACCGTAGTGTATCTCACTTGTGGAAAGACACCCAGGAACAAAGAGATTTGAGATGTCAAATGTTGAGAAGCTTCAAATGCAGCCACATGGCATTATGGGCTCTGCCTGGATCATATAGGTTGCAATAACTTAGCCAGATGGACATAGGGTGGTAGGGGGTTATAGGATGGAGCACGTCCATTTGTTCTAAGGGAATGCTTCTGAAAGATCTTGTCACGATGCATGTCGAGTCTTGTGGGGAAAGTGCACCACCTCTCCATTTGTTCTAAGTACTTGGTCGTGTCCCTGGCAATGGACAATTTGAGCATCAAGACATGGAAGCTATCAAGGATCTCCTCATCCCAATTTCTAAGTTAAAAACTTGTGGTTGAACAAGGGTTAAAGGATCACCATTATCTATTGGTAGTTCCTTGGGTGTTTTTGACAAACAAAAACTTAGTGTTTTCAACTTATAAGGAAAACCTTATTTTGAGCAAAACAAGCCCAAGCTCCACTTAGCCAAATGCATATAGATGATAGATACCGCTATTCTACCATAGTATCACTTGCCAATACAATTCAAATGTATTGACCCTTGTGGCTGTAACTTATTATGTTGCAGGATTGTTTGATGTTAGTGAAGTGTGTTGAATAGGATTACAAGTCTACAACCAACATGAATGCATGTGGCACTTTGAAGATGAAGGAATCCATGCTATATAGTTATTTCTCCTGCATTGTAATGAGATAGCCAAATGACCTATGTAAGACGTAATGAATTATTTTATTCCGGGTTAGAAAGTTGTATTATGACCTTTGTTTCTTGATATTACATCTTAAACTGTGGATGCTAGCTATTGATCCAGGGACTAGCATTGTAAACACAGGGATCTATACCTTATTAGGTTGGGACCTCTACATTGTCCTCCTTCCTTTGCACAAGATTGAGCTCAACAATCTTTTAAATCTAAATAAATGCTTTCTCCTTTGGAGACACACTCTCGAGAATCATTTAGTTTACCGCGTGAGATCAACAAGATTGAGCTCAACAATCATTTAGTTTACCGCGTGAGCTAAACTAAATGCTTTCTCCTTTGCAGACGCACTCTCAAGAACATCATTATCAGTAGTGGAAGTGGCCCTCACAAACACTTGTGCTTCATAGGCATCGTTCAGCACAAACTCAAACCCTCTTATGAGAAGAGTCTTTACTATATATACAGAACTTGAAAATTCCTTCTGTGCCCGTACTGCTCAATAACCTAAAAAAGAATAAGCCATTGACTGGACCTGTCCTTTCTCCTAGATAGGCCAGAACATGCTAAGTGACCTATGGCTTCCTGTGCTGGGAGATGTACCTCATTTCCTTCACCCCCTAGTGGATAATACATTAAAAAATCAACCCAGATGCATTGAACAGAGGAGAACAAATTCGTCAATAAAAAACCACCAAGTGTACTACATATTAGTAAAAAAAATATGGCTGTCAATACAGTTATATCCTAATGAAAACAAGTTCAATATCTCTATATTCTTATCAAGTTTCAATCTACACAATCATGTAATTAAAATAAAATTCAGGTCTTCCAATATTAAAACATCAGACAGAATACAAACGGTTGTAAAAAACATTCGAGAAGATAATCATCCCCAAAGAGGGGAGCAATCATTACAGATATTACATACTACTGTCACATCTATATACTGATGATAAGGTGTCTTTGATTTGCATATTATCTATTGCAAAAAAGGCAAAACAAAGGGCCCTATCCTCTTGCCATTGCAACACTAACTTTCCATCTAAATGATACCCACTTAGGTAGTACATTCACATTCAATTAATATTTGATAAATTACAGTGCCTTCTTCACAACAAATACAAATGTTTGAATAAATTACAAATAAAAGCTAGGCAACAAATGAAAAATAAAAGCTTGGCATGTATAATTGCTAGCAAGATTATACTTAGATTAGGGCCTCATTCAGTTTATACATCTGTCAGAAAACTCACCGACTCGTCTTTGTCCAAGGAGTACCCAAGGTGCACCTTCCTCTTCTACCCACCTTCTGCTGGCTCCCCTTCCTGTTTGAATAAATAAAAAACACTTCAGCTGACATGATCAAGTTTTAAAAGAGGTAATTATGGAAATAAAAAAATTGGCAGGTTATAATAGAAAGATTAATGGGAAGTAAAACTTCTAAATTGAAATATTTTCTGAAATTATGGATTAAGGCATTGGAAGGAAATGAAATCCTTTATGATGGATATCTAAACACTACTCATCTCTGAATGCATTGTCAGGTTCCACTAGACCAGCAACAATTCAATTTAAAGCCCTGATCTGAAAGTATTTCATAGATTTCATAGCACATGACAATATGTTTTGATGTTATGATTAAGATTCTACCAGATAATAGGTTATTGTAAAACAATGAAGTTTTTTAATTGTCTCTTTATGCTTATCTAGTTTAAGCCTACACAACCTTGTAATTCAAATAGAATTCAGTTTTGTAATTTTAGCACATCAGACAAATTACCAAAGGTTATAAAACACTTTCAAGAACATAAAGAACCCCAAAAGTGGGGAGCAATCTTCATAGATTATATACTACTGTCACATCTATGTATTGATGAAAAGGTGTATTTGATTTGCATATTGTCTATTGCAAAAACAAGAAAAATAAAGGGCCCTATCCTCTTACAAATGGAACACCAACTTTCCATATAAATGAGAAACGCTTAGATGGTACATAACCATTCAATTAATATTTGATAAATTGCAGTGTGTTCTTTAGAACAAATTCCAGTGTTTGAATAAATGACAAATAAAAGCTGGGCAATAAATTAAATATAAAAGCTTTACATGTATAATTGTTGGCAAGATTCCACTTAGATCAGGGCCTCTTTCAGTCTATACATCTGTCAGAAAACTTACCGGCTCATCTTTGTTGGAGGAGTACCCAAGGTGCACCTTCCTCTTGTACCGATGTTCTGCTGGCTCCCCTTCCTGTTTGAAAAAATAAACAACTCTTTAGCTCATAGGAGCAAGAGTATAATAAGTTTGAATAGAGGTACTCCCTCCATCCAGAAATAACTGATTACGGATTAAGGCAATGGAAGGAAATGAAATCATTTATGATGAAAATAAACTGTCAATTTATAACTGTCATGTATATCTAAGCACTACCCATCTTTGTATGCTTATCAATTTTCGACCTGCACAATATTGTAATTCAAATAAAACATAGTTTTGTAATGTTAACATATTAGAAAGATTATGAAAAGTTGTAGAACACTTTAAAGAACATAAAGAACCACAAAAGAGAGAAGCAAACTTCACATATTATTACTGTCACATCTATGTACTGATGACAAGGTGTCTTTTATTTGCATATTTACTATTGCAAAAACAAGCAAAACAAAGGGCCTATCCTCTTGCAAATGGAACACCAGCTTTCCATCTAAATGAGTCACACCTAGTAGATAACCATTAAATTAATTTGATAAAATCCAATGCCTTCTTCACAAAAGATGCCAGTGTTTGAATAAATGACTATGTAAAGCTGGGAAATAAATGAAAAATAAAAGCTTGGCACGTATAATTGCTGTCAAGATTATACTTAGATCAAGGCCTCTTTTAGTCTATACATCTGTCATAAAACACACTGACTCGTCTCTGCTGGAGGAGTACCCAAGGTGCAACTTCCTCTTCTGCGCATCTTCTGCTAGCCCCCTTCCTGTTTGAATAAATAAACAACACTTCATATTACATGATCAAATTTGAAAGAGGTAATTATGGAAAGCAAAATAATTGGAAGGTTATAATATAAAGAAAAATGGGAAAAAAACTTCTAAGTTCAAATACTATCTGAAATTATGGATTAAGGCAATGGAAGGAAATGAAATCCTCATCTCTCAATGCATTGTCAGGTTCCACTAGACCAGCAACAATTCAATTTAAAGCCCTGATCTGAAAGTATTGGAATTTGACTTCAGATTCCATAGCACATGACAATAGGTTATGATGTTATCATTAGGATTCTACCGGATAATAGGGTATTGTAAAACAAAATTAAGTTTTCTAATTTTCTCTGTATGATTATCAAGTTTAAACCTAAACAACCTTGTAATTCAAATAAAATGTAGTATTGTAATTTTAAAACATCAGACAGATTACAAAAGGTTGTAAAACACTTTCAAAAACATAAAGAACCCCAAAAGAGGGGAGCAATCTTCATAGATTACATACTACTATCACATCTATGTACTCATTACAAGGTGTCTTCGATATTCATATGTCTATTGCAAAAACAAGCAAAAAAGGGCCCTATCCTTCTGCAAATGCAACACCAACTTTCCATCTAAATGCGACACACTTAGATGGTACATAACCATTCAATTAGTATTCATGCATAGTTAAGGTTCACAAAAACTTAAAAAGAACTCACTGTGGTCCACTTGGCAAATGGCCAAGAGAGAAAAAGATATATGACAACATATAAGATGCAACTGCCAACCTATTCCATGATGCCAATGTTCAAACTCAATAATATAAATAATGGGAGAAATTTGATAAATTCTAGTGCATTGTTCACTACAGATACCAGTGTTTCAATAAATGACAAATAAAATCTTGGCATGTATAATTGTTGGCGAGAATCATTATATAGTTGATCGGCCACAAGATTATAAAAAATAAGTCTAATTGTTTGTGGTCAGGGTCTCTTACAGTCTATTTGTTGGTGGTCACAAGTAATAATTATATAGTAGATCAGCAACTAGAATATAAACAATGCATGAAAAAAACTACACCCTGAAGCACATGCTCCCTCGGCAAATAGTACAAGACTGAAAATAATCATTCCATACATATAAAAGTTGTCAAAGAACACACATACTTAATTTTAGACACATAAATTTGCAGTATCATTTCATGCAAAATCAAACGTTTAAGTCTGGGTAAAAGGAACAAATTTAAAGATCCTAATATATATAATTTTGTGTGGTGCACTTAGACTGTGTAAACATGATGCATTTATATACATCTTTAGTAATGTCTAGAGATGAATAATTTATTAACATGTGTACACCTTTTCTGAATGATTAGATATCATAAATTATATTTTTATACCGCGCATAAATATTATAACATGTCAGTTGCGGAAGATGTATATTGTCATTATGCACTAATGAATTCCAGCATTCAATCCAGAGAAATTTTATCATACACATAATTCTTCAAACTATAAACATTCAATATCTATGATCCTCTCTGCAAAGTCCTATCAACGATGCACAGAGTGTGTACATCTACTCTTCAATGCCCCCAAAAGGTGCTCACCACTGAACGAAGTACTACACCAACCTCATAGTAACATTGAAATCCTAAGAATCAACCCTAAAAATCAAACCCTAGTTATCAGTACAAAAAAATGAGAAATGGAGGTTAAAGAAAACCCATAGATGCACCACGGCAAGAATGCTAGGCCTTCACCACCAAATTCTCTTCGGAGCCGTGCTTCGCGCCCAGATCCAGCACGTCCGCCTCAACGACCGCAACGACTGCCACATTCTCCTTCTCGTCCTGATCCGGCGCCGCCACGACGAAACCGGACAACTTGGCCTCACCACCAACCGCACTTCCGTGGGAACCGCCAACCTTCTTCACCACATCTATGCCGGTGACGACACGCTTCTTGTCCACAGTAGCTGCACCGCATCGGCTGCGCTGCTCCCCACCTTCATCGCTGGCGGAGTCGACGAATGTGTGGGGAGAGGTAGAAGAATCGGGTGGGAGGGGCTGGAATCGATGGATTGAGACGAGGGTTTTCTTCTTCCCATTTGGGCGGAAATGGGTGGGGGAAAGGAGACGAATCTGCCGACAAACCCTTTATACGTGGTGTCGTTTCGGTTTTTCCCACGTCACTCCTCCACCACCACGTACGCCATAAACGTCGCGTACGCATACGGTGCGTGAAACAGCATGACCAGAGCAACATGGTTACTAGGCCGACCCGTTATCTAGCGCCCGCTTCCAATTTCTATCACACAATTTTTCATATATGGGATTGAACATACTTCAAATATAAATTACCTGAAATCTTCAGCAGAAGTATATTAGTTTACTACAATAAGTTGACCATTTAGGTCTCGTTTGCTTTAATTCAAATTCAAACAATAGGAGTGTCATATGGAATATGCATCATGGGTTTTTCATACTTCCAATTATCGATGCATCTTACATTGTAAATTAATGAAATTAAAATTGAGCACTAAAAACACATGAAGAACTATGCATAGGCATACACATATATATAAGTGTAGCATCAAGTGTGCATCATACCATGGCATAGCAAGTTTTTACTCATACTACAACAAGTTGATGATGGTGTTTCTAGTCAACTCACATGGGTCTAGAGCCCAATGCACTGTTGGGATATATGAGCCTATATGAGGCACAAGTGTGCATCATGCCATGGTAATACCACTTTTATACTTAGAATCAATGTCATGATTTGGCATAGTAATTGTATAGTTTGATGTAACAACTCGGTGGGATCATGTTGACCAAGTGTTGACTCATACAACCACAAAGATGATGAAGGTGTTCCTAGACAACTCCCATAGGTTAAGAACCCATGCAATGTTGGCATGAGGCTATATGTGCTACAAATGTGCATCATCCAAAGGCATAGCACACTTGTGGAAGATCTAGACCTATCTTAGTTTTCTAGAAATACCTTCATCAACTTCTGGTTGTATGAGTCATCACTTTGGACAACATGATCCTATCTAGTTGATAGATATAAATATAACACTTCTATTCCAAGACATGATGAGCCACTTTGTGGAAGATGTGGGCCCATGCCAACATTGCATTGGCTATAGACCTCTCCGGGTTGGCTAGAAACACCAGCATCAACTTGTGGTTGTGTGACTCAGCAGTTGGCCAACATGATCCCACTAAGTTGATACATCTAAGTATGAGAGTGTTATTCCAAGCCATGACACACACGTGTGGTGTAACATCCCTAAATTCATGATTTCAAAGATTGCATATCATTCATGCATGCATATAGATTTAAGATCAATTTCAAACTCATTTCAAGAAAACAGAAGCACATAGTGCTACCATTTCATGTGAGCAAACTTGAATCAAATGGCCATCCCCATTTGAGAGTTTGAATGTTTTAAACATAGATTGTTTGTCTCCCTTGTTGATTGGATTGATTGTGGAATTTTAACCAAGATTTACAAAATGGAAATGTTTTCAAAAACCATTTTTCAAACATTTGCAAATCAAGTACAAAGTCCCTGTTATTTTGTTTCTCCAAAAATGACCAAGCCTTTTCAAAGTGACCACATGGTTTTATGCCTAGAATTGAGACTGTTGCACACTGCAAAAATCCCAAATAAATTTGAATTCAAATGGAGTTTGAATTCATTTGAAAACCATTCCCGAAAATCTAATTGGAAAAAGGAAAAGAGAAAAGAAAAGAAAAAGGCCAGGCGCTCCCATTCTAGCCCAACAGCAGAACCGGCCCAGCTAGCCCACCCGGCCTCCCTCTCTCTCTCTCTCGCACGCGCAGACGCACCCACGCGGTCGCTGACACCCAGACCCCACTTTCTCTCTACGTGTTTCGCTGACGAGCGGGCCCTCTCCACGTCATCGTCGTCTTCCCCAAATCCCGCGCATGAACTCCGCAGCTGCCCGTTGCTGCTTTGATTCCGCGAGGTAAATGGCATTGATTCCCTGGGCGTTTCCTGTCGAGTCTCTGGCTATATAATCCCCACTCTCTCGCGACCATTTCCCCTCAACCAATTCCTTCTCCAAGCCACCAGGCTGCCCACAACTCGCTCGACGCCGCCGCTGTTCCGACGACCGCGCTGACGAATTCCGGTGAGCTTCATGTTCCCCTCTGTCCCTGACTCGTGCTATCAAGCTCCGCATGTCCTTCCGCATCTACTGACATGCCCCGTTTGTTCTTGCATGATCCGTAGCTTCGGCAACGACTTCGACCGAGTGTCGCCGCTCTCTGCACGAACTCTGGCGACCTCTCCCTGTAAGTACCAGCCGCCCTTGCCCTCTGTCTGATACGGTTAGGATCCCCATCGTCTTGCGCATCTGGCAGTGCCTTCCTTTTGACTTAGCGCGACGCATAACCTCGCCAACGTCGACGACAGCCGCACCCGACGCGTTTGCGAAATCCGGTGAGGAATCTCCGACGACCTCGTGCGCCCCTTCCCAAGCCATCACCACCTTGAGCATCAGCAGCGCCCTGCGGTTCTGGTAAGCCACTTCCCCCACTCCCGCGCGACCTAGAACGCCAGCGCCGCCGCTGACAGACGCGCCGCCGCCAGTCGCCGCCGCTAGCGCCGCTCAGTTTTGGTCAGATGAATTATAGCCGTCAGATCCAGATCCAGCGCGTAGGATTAGTCCACTTATCGAACCGTTAAGTTTTGATCTGGACCGTGCATCGCCATTTAGATCCTACGGCTCGCGTGCGTGATCCGGTGCGAAGCGGTACGCGCCAGTAATATTAAGACACATGGCTAGGGTTTGAGTTTAAAACAGAATTTAAAACAGATTTAGATTCAAATTTGATTAGGCTGTAACTTTTGAATCCCACGTTAGATTTTTGCAAATTTTATACCGTTGGAATCAGGGAGACAAGCCCTTTCTGTTTGTGCAATGTGTTTAAAGTTTAGGTTCTGTTAAAATGGTTTCTTTTGCAGAAACTTGTTTAGGACTATTTTGAGTATAGAATTTGTTTAGAAAATTGTTTTGGTGTAAAATAAACTTGATTTAGCAAGTTTTTAACTTGGTATTGATTCAGTACTATGCACTTGCTTGGTGGAGTTTTAAAAAAATCATCACTTGGCATTTTGCATGCATGCATATATTTATGTTTGTATATGAATTGTGTGTAATTTTCTGCTACCATTTTGTGTAGACTTTGGTGCTAGTGATTGTGATTGTGAAGAGTGCTACTCTCCCCATTACCAAGGCAAGTGGTACTTCATGAATATTTCCATCCCTATATTTCATACAAGCATTAGAAATATTTTTGCTAAGACTTGCATGTGTTACTATTTTTGCCAAATGCCATGTTGGGAAATCCTAAGTAATTGTAGAATTGCTAGGAAATTCCTAAGTTAAGTTACTATGACATGATTAGCCTAGCTAGTAGCAAACAAGGGTTGGTAAAGTATATACATACTATGATGAAAATATTTCTAAGTCTTTTGGACTTATGTTTTTCTTAATAAAACAACTAAGTCAATGAATCACCTGGGTGGAATGGGACTTGATTGGTGGTTTTTGGTTGAGTGGTTACACAAGGCCCATGGCTATGGTTTACCTTGTGTATCTCACTTGTGGTATGCCACCCAGGAACAAAGGGATTTTAGAGGCCAAGTGTTGAGAAGCTGATAGTGCAGCCACTTGGCAATATGGGCTCTGCCTTGATCACATAGGTTGCTAGAACTTAGTCATTTGGACAGTTGGTGGTAGTGGGATGATAGGTTGGAACGCGTCCATTTGGCTAAGGGAAGGCTTCTGAAAGGTCCAGTCTTGGGAAACCAAGTCTGGTGGGGAAAGTGCACAACCTCTGCAGATGGAAAAATCTAAGTACTTAGCCAAGTCCATGGCAATGGACAACTTGAGCATCAAGACATGGAAGCTATCAAGAATCTCATCACTCCAACTTCTAAGTAAAAACTTGTGGGTGAACAAGGGTGAAGGACCCCAATGTCTATTGGTGGATTCTTGGGAAAAGTTTTAACAAAGAAAAACTTAGTGATTTCAACTAATAGGAAAAACCTATTTTGAGCAAAGCAAGCCAAACTACACTTAGCCAAAATGCATATAGTAATTTAGTCCACTTAAAATTTACTAAGGTATCACTTGCCAATACTATTCTCAAAGTATTGACCCACTATGGCTGTAACTTGTGATGTTGCAGGTTACTCCGATGATGATTAGGTGTCATGAGTCTACACTCAACATGCTTGCCTGTGGCACATGAAGATGAAGACTTATGTTTATTTACTTATTCCAAACTATTGTATTAGGCCTGTGGCCTTGAGTTGTAAAAGACTATGTTTTATCTCTGGAATGGATGTAATAAATGACCTTTGTATCTGTGTACTTCATCTTAAACTGTGGATGCTAGCAATGATCCAGGGACTAGCATTGCAATCACAGGGATCCTTTTCCTTTACAAAGTAGGGATCTTACAGATGGTATCAGAGCACTGTGTTGCCTGTAGGATTATGACCCTAGGATTGGAAACCACTAAGGAAAAAATTTCAACTACTTCTACACTTGTCTAGTCTTCTCGTAAACTTTTCTAATATTCTCTTTCTCATCTATATTTGTAGATGAACTCCATCAACGAAGTCGTAAATAAAGGACCACTCATGACTATGACCTTGGAGTGTGAGATTGAGTTTCCCAAAATTCTCAAGGACTTCATGGTGGCAATGGAAATACATGGTGCAGCTGTGTACAAAGGCTTTCCAGTGATGGATGAAGGAGTTGAGTACTAGTGGGTGCAACTTCACTTGTATAAAAACAAGGAAGACAACCACAAAGAAAAAGGATTCTGCATGTACACCAACACTGTGGTGCACACCACATTCTTTTAGTCAGCAAGAGAAGCAGCTTGGAGGACTATCAAAGAACTTAGTGCTAGAGTCAAGTGCAGAATGCTCAACCTCCAAAAAGACTTAATAAAAGATAAGGAACATACCCAAGAGTTGGAAGCTACCAACCAAACCTTAAGAGGAGATATTATAGACTTAGTGATGGAATCATGTGAGCAAGATAGGCTGATTGCTTCTAGGAACATTGTGTTAGCCAACAGATCCAGTGAGATAGGATTGTAAACGTACTTTGTTAGTTGGACCACCACCTATCACCGTATTTTCCAAAATGTTACCTTAAAATAAGATTGGACCTTGGTTGATGTAATGGATTCATGTATGCATGACTTGTGTGATTTTGCTTTCCAAGGATAAGTATGTGTGTTATGACTTTTACTTTATCCTGATTTGTGTTGTTCTAACTTTTCTATCTTATAAATAGATGCCTATTACCATCAGCACTGTTGAGGAGTTCCAGGTTACCCGCTTTGGTCCTCGTATCGTTGAGCTTACCACTTTGCTCAATCTCCCTCTTCCCACCATCATGGTGCATCCACTCACCAAGTTCGAGAGGAAGGACCTCTGGGGCTTCAAGGTGAACCAGCCCGGACGCCAGACCGAGCCTACTACGGAGGCCATCGTCTTCAAGCTTATGCACGATGACAGGGAGAGAGGCATGGAGGTAGTTATGCAGGACCTGATAGGGCGTCTGCTAGGTCGACACTCCCGACAGTTTAGAGGCACCCACTTCCACGTCTTCGGAAGACGTGATGAGGATGGAGAGTCCATCGACTTCGAGGATGACTCGAGAGACGCAGCAGAGCCGATACGTCTGTATCTCCAGGACTTAGAGTCTCTCATTAGGCACGTGGACACGGACAGGACGAATGTCATGCTCAGTAATGACGAGCTCCAGGTGCATCTTCGCGAGAAGGACAAACTCTTCGCGCAGCAGGACGAGATAGTCAAGGGAATGGAGGCGAAGTTCGAGACCCAGGACAGGAAGTTCAAGAGTCAGGAGAAGCGTGTCCAGGATAGGAACAAGAAGATCCGGGACATGACTGTAGAACTGCAGTCCAAGGACTTCGAACTAGAGCAGCAGCAGACAGTGATAGAGAGGCTTCGTTCCCACAAGAGGGCTCTCAAGGCCAAGATAGAGTCCTTGACTACTACCATTGAGGAGAACAAGACCGAGATGGAGAACGCAGGTCTTACCTTTGTCGAGGAGGAGATTGATGCTGATGAGTAGACTTGACTACTCGTTTATCTTTTATTATCGTACTAGTTATTTGAGAACTTGTTATTGGACCATCCGACATGTGGATGGCTTGCTACTTGTGTGTTTTACTTTGTGAACTTGTTATCTTGTTGTTGAACTTTTATCCTTGTGTTGCATGCTATGTGTTTGCTTCTGTGATGTAATGTGCATGAAAGCATCTATGGGTATCTCATTCATATCTCTATTTGAACAAACCACAGATGCCTCCCCGTCGTGCAAACCCCAACCCCAACAACAACAACATCACTCCAGAAATGCAGCAAATGATGAATGCTCAAACACAGCTAATGCAGATGATGACAACATTCATCCAGAACCAAAACAATAACAACAACAACCCCAATAACAACAACAATAACAACAACAACAACAACAACAACCCTCCGGGCTTTGATATGCTCACCAGATTCTTGAGGTTGAGGCCAGCTAAGTTCTCAGGGACGACTGATCCCATGGTGGCCAATGATTGGCTACGTTCTGTAAACAAGGACTTAGTAACCGTGGGCTGCACGGATGCTGAAAAGGTCAGATTTGCAGCACATCTGCTGGAAGGGCCAGCCGCCACTTGGTGGGACAATTTCCAAATCACCACACCCATAGATGAGGTGACTTGGGCTATCTTTGAGGATGGCTTTCGCACTGCTCATATCTCATCAGGAATAATGATCCTGAAAAAGAAAGAGTTCCACAATCTGAAGCAGCGCCACCGCAGCGTGGCTGAATACATTGAAGAGTTCAACAATCTGGCGTGTTATGCACCAGATGAGGTTGACACTGATGCCAAAAGAAAGGAAAAATTTCTGGAAGGCTTGAATGATGAGCTGAATCTGCAGCTGGCTATGGCATATGTTCCCACCTATTAGTCGCTCTGTGACAAGGATGCTATATTGGAGAACAAAATGAAGCAAGTCGAGAGTAGAAAGAGAAAGCACTCCAACAAGCACAGCTCGGGATCGTCTCACAAACGATCTCACTATGATGACAGTGGAAGCTCAGGATCCCACAAGCATGGGAAATTCAACAAGCACCACAACCACAACCGTCATGACAACAAGCATCATCGCAGTCATGACAATGACAAGTACAAGAGCCATAAGAGTGGACATAAGAGCCACCACAGTGGAAATGGTAGTGGAAGTGGAAGTCAGCCTGCTAAGAGAGACAACAGTCAGGTTGAATGCTTCAAATGCAAGAAGATGGGACACTATGCAAATGAGTGCCCCGAAAAGAAAGTTGAAGGACCTGTCAAGCCAAATCCTTTCCAGAAAGGACAGGTGAACCACATCAATGTGGAGGAGGTCTATGAGGAGCCTGATGCTGTTGCTGGTAAGTTCAGACTCAATTCCATTCCAGCATTTGTACTCTTTGATACTGGTGCATCTCATTCATTCATATCAAGAGCATTTGTTGAAAGAAATGAACTGCCGGTAGAAACTATTGGGTGTCCTATAAAAGTAAGTTCTCCTGGTGGAGAAATGATAGTGAATTCGGGATGTCATGATCTAGTCATAGAATTTGGGAAGTATAAGTTTCCCGTTAATTTGATAATCCTAAACTCCCAAGGATTGGATGTCATTCTGGGAATGGACTGGATGACTAAATACAAAGTTGTGATAGATTGTGCCAACCATACTGTCTCACTCACAACTCCGGAAAATAAAAGGATCAGATTCAAGACCAGCTTTGAAGCAAAAAGGAGTAGGCTTAATTCTCTTAAGGGGGTTAGCATGGACAGTGTGCCAATTGTGAGTGAGTATCCGGATGTGTTTCCGGAAGAATTGCCGGGAATGCCACCCGATAGAGATGTGGAGTTTCTAATAGATTTGGTACCAGGGTCTGGACCAATAGCAAAAAGACCGTATAAAATGTCAGTTGACGAACTGAAAGAACTCAAGAAGCAACTTGGAGAACAGTTGCAGAAAGGATTTATTCAACCAAGTTCTTCATCTTGGGGAGCCCCAGTTTTGTTTGTGGAGAAGAAAGATAGAAGCCAAAGGTTATGCATAGATTACCGTTCACTCAATGAGGTAACTATCAAGAACAAATATCCTTTGCCTAGAATCAATGACTTGTTTGATCAACTAGAAGGAGCATGTGTGTTCTCAAAGATTGATCTCCGGTCAGGCTATTTTCAACTCAAGATAAGAGAACAAGACATACCTAAAACAGCATTCACCACAACGTATGGATTGTATGAGTATACTGTGATGCCTTTTGGCTTGACCAATGCTCCAGCATACTTCATGAATATGATGAACAAGGTGTTCATGGAATTTCTTGACAAGTTTGTTGTCGTTTTCATCGATGACATCTTAGTCTACTCCAAGAGCAAAGAAGAACATGAAGGACATTTGCGTTTGATACTTGAGAAGTTAAGAGAGCATAAGATTTATGCCAAATTCAGCAAGTGTGAGTTCTGGTTAGAGGAAGTTGGTTTTCTTGGTCATGTTATGACAAAGGATGGTGTGGCAGTTGATCCTGCTAAGGTTTCAGCTGTGACTGAATGGGAATCTCCCAAGTCCATGAAAGAAGTTCGTAGTTTCCTTGGCTTAGCAGGTTACTACAGAAGGTTCATTGAGAATTTCTCTAAGGTAGCTAAGCCCATGACTGAATTGTTAAAGAAAGACAAAAAGTTTGCTTGGTCTGAAGGTTGTGAAGTCAGCTTTCAGGAGTTGAAGAAGAGACTTGTGACAGTGCCAGTTTTGTGTCTACCTGACTTGGAAAAAGATTTCGAAGTATATTGTGACGCATCTCATCAAGGTTTGGGTGCAGTACTTATGCAAGACGGTAAAGTTGTGGCCTATGCCTCGAGACAACTCAAAACTCATGAGGTGAACTATCCTACTCATGATTTAGAGTTAGCCTCTGTCGTCCATGCACTCAAAACATGGAGACATTACCTTTTGGGAAAACGTTCTGAAGTGTTCACGGATCACAAAAGTTTGAAGTATATCTTCACCCAGAAGGAAATCAATATGAGACAAAGAAGATGGTTAGAGCTTATCAAGGACTATGACTTAAGTTTGCAATACCACCCCGGTAAAGCAAATGTTGTAGCAGATGCTCTAAGTCGTAAGGTATTTGTGAATGGCCTTACCAAAGGAGAATTGCAAGATGATCTGTGTACCCAATTTAGAAAACTCAGGTTGGAGATTGTGCCCGAAGGACATCTCATGTCTTTGGATGTTCAACCCACTTTGTTGGACAAGATCCGAGAAGCTCAGAAGACTGATAAGGAAATTGAAGAGATTAAAGAAAAGATTGGCCAAGGGAAAGCTAAAAATTTCCATGAAGACGAACATGGTACTTTATGGCATGGGAAACGTATCTGTGTTCCACAAGATCCAGAGTTGCGGAAACTGATTTTGCAGGAAGCACACAACTCTCAGTATTCTATTCACCCGGGTAACACCAAAATGTACATGGACATGAAAGAAAGATTTTGGTGGAATAATCTCAAGAGGGACATCGCCGAACATATTGCTTTGTGTGATGTGTGTAGTAGAGTAAAAGCGGAGCATCAGAAACCAGCAGGTTTGCTTCAACCACTACCTATTCCTGATTGGAAGTGGGACAAGATTGGTATGGATTTCATTACCGGATTACCAAGGACCAGATCAGGATATGATTCCATATGGGTAGTAGTGGATCGCCTAACTAAAGTGGATCATTTCATACCCGTGAAGACAACTTATACAAGTGCTAAGTTAGCCAAAATCTACATGAGTAGAATTGTATGTCTACATGGAGTACCCAAGAGTATTTTGTCTGATAGGGGAACTCAATTCACTTCCCATTTTTGGAGACAACTACATGAGTCATTGGGAACGAGGTTGGAATTCAGTACTACTTTTCATCCTCAAAAAGATGGACAAACAGAAAGAACTAATCAAATTCTTGAAGACATGTTGAGGGCATGTGCCCTAGACTATGGACCAAGTTGGGATGAAAGTCTGCCTTACGCAGAATTTTCTTATAACAACAGCTATCAAGCCAGCATTGAGATGGCACCGTTTGAGTTTCTCTACGGACGAAAGTGTACCACCCCATTGTTGTGGAATGGTGTGGGAGAAAGAAGTTTATTTGGGCCCGATCTTATCAAAGAAGCCGAAGAGAAGGTCAAATTGGTTAAGGACAGGTTAAAGATAGCACAGTCCCGACAGAAAAGCTACGCAGATCCTAAGCGTAGAGAGGTCACCTACGAAGTTGGTGATAGAGCTTATCTTAGAGTGTCACCACTTCGTGGAGTGAAAAGATTCGGAGTCAAAGGAAAGTTGGCACCAAGATATGTTGGGCCATTCAAGATTCTAAGTCGCAAAGGAGAAGTTGCCTATGAAATTGAACTGCCAGAATCTCTGTCAGCTGTCCATAATGTGTTTCATGTGAGTCAGCTTAAGAAATGTCACCCAGAAATGGAAGAAACTTCCTTGAAAGATACTATACCTTTGGAGGAAGTGCAACTAGAAAGTGATCTCACTTATGAAGAGAAACCTATCAAAATTCTTGAGACTGCAGAAAGAGTCACAAGGACAAAGACTATCAAGTTTTGCAAAGTGCAGTGGAATCATCATTCTGAAGAGGAAGCAACATGGGAAAGAGAAGATGATCTTCGGAAAGACCACCCTCACCTATTTGCTAGCCAATCCGAATCTCGAGGGCGAGATTCACCTTAAGGGGGTTAGATTTGTAACATCCCTAAATTGATGATTTCAAAGATTGCATATCATTCATGCATCCATATAGATTTAAGATCAATTTCAAACTCATTTCAAGAAAATAGAAGCACATAGTGCTATCATTTCATGTGAGCAAACTTAAATAAAATGGCCATCCCCATTTGAGAGTTTGAATGTTTTAAACCTAGATTGTTTGTCTCCCTTGTTGATTGGATTGAGTGTGGAATTTGAACCAAGCTTTACAAAATGGAAATGTTTTCAAAAACCATTTTTCAAACATTTGCAAATCAAGTACAAAGTCCCTGTTATTTTGTTTCTCCAAAAATGACCAAGACTTTTCAAAGTGACCACATGGTTTTATGCCTAGAATTGAGACTGTTGCACACTGCAAAAATCCCAAATAAATTTGAATTCAAATGGAGTTTGAATTCATTTGAAAACCATTCCTGAAAATCTAATTGGAAAAAGGAAAAGAGAAAAGAAAAGAAAAAGGCCAGGCGCTCCTATTCTAGCCCAACAGCAGAACCGGCCTAGCTAGCCCACCCGGCCTCCCTCTCTCTCTCTCGCACGCACAGACGCACCCACACGGTCGCTGACACCCAGACCCCACTTTCTCTCTGCGTGTTTCGCTGACGAGCGGGCCCTCTCCACGTCATCGTCGTCTTCCCCAAATCCCGCGCACGAACTCCGCCGCTGCCCGTTGCTTCTTTGATTCCGCGAGGTAAATGGCATTGATTCCCTAGGCGTTTCCTGTCGAGTCTCTGGCTATATAATCCCCACTCTCTCGCGACCATTTCCCCTCAACCAATTCCTTCTCCACGCTACCAGGCTGCCCACAACTCGCTCGATGCCGCCGCTGTTCCGACGACCGCGCCGACGAATTCTGGTGAGCTTCGTGTTCCCCTCTGTCCCTGACTCGTGCTATCAAGCTCAGCAAGTCCTTCCGCATCTACTGACACGCCCCGTTTGTTCTTGCATGATCCGTAGCTTCGGCAACGACTTCGACCGAGCGCCGCCGCTCTCTGCACGAACTCCGACGACCTCTCCCCATAAGTACCAGTCGCCCCTTGCCCTCTGTCTGATACGGGTAGGATCCCCATCGTCTTGCGCATCTGACAGTGCCTTCCTTTTGACTTACAGCGACGCAGAACCTCGCCAACATCGACGATAGCCGCACCTGACGCGTTTGCGAACTCCGGCGAGGAATCTCCGACGACCTCGTGCGCCCCTTCCCAAGCCATCGCCACCTTGAGCATCAGCAGCGCCCTGCGGTTCTGGTAAGCCACTTCCCCCACTCCCGCGCGACCTAGAACGCCAGCGCCGCCGCTGACAGACGTGCCGCCGCCAGTCGCCGCCGCTAGCGCCGCTCAGTTTTGGTCAGATGAATTGTAGCCGTCAGATCCAGATCCAGCGCGTAGGATTAGTCCACTTATCGAACCGTTAATTTTTGATCTGGACCGTGCATCGCCACTAAGATCCTACGGCTCGCGTGCGTGATCCGGTGCGAAGCGGTACGCGCCAGTAATATTAAGACACGTGGCTAGGGTTTGAGTTTAAAACAGAATTTAAAACAGATTTAGATTCAAATTTGATTATGCTGTAACTTTTGAATCGCATGTTAGATTTTTGCAAATTTTATACCGTTGGAATCAGGGAGACAAGCCCTTTCTGTTTGTGCAATGTGTTTAAAGTTTAGGTTCTGTTAAAATGGTTTCTTTTGCAGAAACTTGTTTAGGACTATTTTGAGTATAGAATTTGTTTAGAAAATTGTTTTGGTGTAAAATAAACTTGATTTAGCAAGTTTTTAACTTGGTATTGATTCAGTACTATGCACTTGCTTGGTGGAGTTTTAAAAAAATCATCACATGGCATTTTGCATGCATGCATATATTTATGTTTGTATATGAATTGTGATTGTGAAGAGTGCTACTCTCCCCATTACCAAGGCAAGTGGTACTTCATGAATATTTCCATCCCTATATTTCATACAAGCATTAGAAATATTTTTGCTAAGACTTGCATGTGTTACTATTTTTGCCAAATGCCATGTTGGGAAATCCTAAGTAGTTGTAGAATTGCTAGGAAATTCCTAAGTTAAGTTACTATGCCATGCTTAGCCTAGCTAGTAGCAAACAAGGGTTGGTAAAGTATATACATACTATGATGAAAATATTTCTAAGTCTTTTGGACTTATGTTTTTCTTAATAAAACAACTAAGTCAATGAATCACCTGGGTGGAATGGGACTTGATTGGTGGTTTTTGGTTGAGTGGTTACACAAGGCCCATGGCTATGGTTTACCTTGTGTATCTCACTTGTGGTATGCCACCCAGGAACAAAGGGATTTTAGAGGCCAAGTGTTGAGAAGCTTATAGTGCAGCCACTTGGCAATATGGGCTCTGCCTTGATCACATAGGTTGCTAGAACTTAGTCATTTGGACAGTTGGTGGTAGTGGGATGATAGGTTGGAACGCGTCCATTTGGCTAAGGGAAGGCTTCTAAAAGGTCCTGTCTTGGGAAACCAAGTCTGGTCGGGAAAGTGCACAACCTCTGCAGATGGAAAAATCTAAGTACTTAGCCAAGTCCATGGCAATGGACAACTTGAGCATCAAGACATGGAAGCTATCAAGAATCTCATCACTCCAACTTCTAAGTAAAAACTTGTGGGTGAACAAGGGTGAAGGACCCCAATGTCTATTGGTGGATTCTTGGGAAAAGTTTTAACAAAGAAAAACTTAGTGATTTCTACTAATAGGAAAAACCTATTTTGAGCAAAGCAAGCCAAACTACACTTAGCCAAAATGCATATAGTAATTTAGTCCACTTAAAATTTACTAAGGTATCACTTGCCAATACTATTCCCAAAGTATTGACCCACTGTGGCTGTAACTTGTGATGTTGCAGGTTACTCCGATGATGATTAGGTGTCATGAGTCTACACTCAACATGCTTGCCTGTGGCACATGAAGATGAAGACTTATGTTTATTTACTTATTCCAAACTCTTGTATTAGGCTTGTGGCCTTGAGTTGTAAAAGACTATGTTTTATCTCTGGAATGGATGTAATAAATGACCTTTGTATATGTGTACTTCATCTTAAACTGTGGATGCTAGCAATGATCCAGGGACTAGCATTGCAATCACAGGGATCCTTTTCCTTTACAAAGGAGGGATCTTACATGTGGAAGATGTGGGACCATGCGAACATTTCATGGGATCTAGACCTACCTAGGCTGTCTAGAAACACCTTCATCAACTTGTGGTTGTTGAGTCATCACTTGGATATCATGATCCTACCTATTTGATAGATCTAAGTATAACACTATTATGCCAAGGCATGATGAGAACTTTGTGGCAAATATGGGCCCATACAAACATTGCATGGCTATAGACCCATCTGGGTTGGCTAGAAACTCCATCAACTTGTGGTTGTGTTGCTCAGAACTTTGCCAACATGATCCCACCCAGTTGATACATCTAAGTATGAGAGTGTTATGGCAAGCCATGACACACACTTGTGGCATATGTGTGCCCATGCCAACATTGCATGGGATCTAGACCTATGTGAGATATCTAGAAACACCTTCATGAATGTGTGGTTGTATGAGTCATCACTTGGATAGCATGATCCTTCCCAGTTGATATATCTTAGAAATGATGAGACACTTTGTGGGAAATGTGGACCCATGCAAAATTTGCATGGGCTATAGACCTCTCTTGGTTGGCTAGAAACTCCTTCATCAACTTGTGGTTGTGTGGCTCAACACTTGGCCAACATGATCCCACCAAGTTGATATGTTTAAGTATCTCAATGCTATTCCAATCCATGGAACACACTTGTGGCAAATTTGTTCCCATGCCAACATTACATGGGGTATAGACCTATCTTAGTTATCTATAAACACCTTCATCAACTTATGGTTGTTTGATTAATCACTTGGACAACATGATCTTACCTAGTTGATATATCTAAGTTAAAGACTGTTATGCCAAGATATGATGAGAGACTTTGTGGAAAATGTGGTCCCATGCCAATATTGCATGGGTATAGACCCCTCTGGATTGGGTTGAATGTACTTCATCAACTTGTGCTTGTGTGGCTCAACACTTGGCCACCTAGTTGATACATCTAGGTATGAGAGTGCTATACCAAACCATGACACACACTTGTGGCAGATGTGGGCACATGCCAACATTGCATGGGATGTAGACCTATCTAAGCTGTCTATAAACTCCTTCATCAACTTGTGGTTGCATGTGTCATCAATTGGATAACATGATCCTTCCTAGTTGAAATATCTTATTATAACACTTATATGCCAAGACATGATGAGACATTTTGTGGCAATGGTAGGCCCATCCAAACATTGCATGGGATATAGAACTCTCTTGGTTGGCTAGAAACTCCTTAATCAACTTGTGATTGGGTAGCCCAGCACTTGTCCAACATGATCCCACCTAGTTGATACATGTAAGTATGAGAGTGCTATGCCAAGCCCTAACAAATACTTATGGAATATGTGGGACCATGGAAACATTGCATGGGATGTAGACCTATCTAATATGTCTAGAAACACCTTCATCAACTTGTGGTTGCATGACTCATCACTTGGACAGCATGATCTTAAACAGTTGATACATGTAAGTATAAGAGTGTTATACCAAGAAATGATGAGACACTTTGTGGAAAATGTGCTTCCATGGAAATATTGCTTGGGATATAGACCTCTCTAGGTTGGGTTGAATGTACTTCATCAACTTGTGGTTGTGTGGCTCAGCACTTGGCGACCTAGTTGATACATCTAGGTATGAGAGTGCTATGCCAAACCATGACACACACTTGTGGAAGATGTGGGCACATGCCAACATTGCATGGGATGTAGACCTATCTAAGCTTTCTAGAAACTCCTTCATCAACTTGTGGTTGCATGAGTAATCACATGGATAACCTGATCCTTCCTAGTTAAAAGATCTTATTATAACACTTATATGCCAAGACATGATGAGACAGTTTGTGGCAAAGGTTGGCCCATGCAAACATTGCATGGGCTATAGAACTCTCTTAGTTGGCTAGAAACTCCTTAATCAACTTGTGATTATGTAGCTCAATACTTGGCCAACATGATCCCACCTAGTTGATACATGTAAGTATGAGAGTGCTATGCCAAGCACTAACAAAAACATGTGGCATATGTGGGTCCATGGAAACATTGCATGGGATGTAGACCTATCTAATATGTCTAAAAACACCTTCATCAACTTGTGGTTGCATGACTCGTCACTTGGACAACATGATCCTACCCAGTTGATACATTTAAGTATAAGAGTGCTATGCCAAGACATGATGAGACACTTTGTGGAAAATGTGCTCTCGTGGCAATATTGCATGGGCTATAGACCTATCTGGGTTGGCTTGAAAATCCTTCATCAGCTTGTGGTTGTGTAGCTCAGCACTTGGCCTGCTAGTTGATACATCTAAGTATGAGAGTGCTATGACAAGCCATGACACACACTTGTGGCAGATGTAGGCACATGCCAACATTGCATGGGATGTAGTCCATTCTAATATGTCTAGAAACACCTTCATCAACTTGTGGTTGTATGAGTCATCACTTGGATAGCATGATCTTACCTAGTTGAAAGATCTAAGTACAAAATTGTTATGCCAAGACATGATGAGACACTTTGTGGCAAATGTGGGCCCATGCCAACATTGCATGGGCTATAGATCTCTCTTGGTTAGCTAGAAACTCCTTCATCAACTTGTGGTTGTGTGTATCAGCACTTGGCCAACATGATCCCACCCAGTTGATACATCTAAGTATGAGTGTGCTATGCCAAGCCATGACACACACTTGTGGCAGTTGTGGGCCCATGCCAACATTGCATGGGATCTAGACCTATGTGAGCTCTCTAGAAACGCCTTCATGAACTTGTGGTTGCATGAGTCATCACTTGGATAGCATGATCCTTCCCAGTTTATATATCTTAGTATAACACTACTATGCCAAGAAATGGTGAGACACTTTGTGGCAAATGTAGACCCATGCAAAAATTGCATGGGCTATAGACCTCTCTTGGTTGGCTAGAAACTCCTTCATCAACATGTGGTTGTGTTGATCAGCACTTGGCTAACATGATCCCACACAGTTGATACATCTAAGTATGAGAATGCAATGCCAAGCCATGACACACAATTGTGGCACATGTGGGCCCATGCCAACATTGCATGGGATCTAGACCTATTTTAGCTGTCTAGAAACACCTTCATCAACTTGTGGTTGCATGAGTTATCACTTGGATAAAATGATCCTTCCTAGTTGAAAGATCTTACTATAACACTTATATGCCAAGACATGATGATAAACTTTGTGGCAAAGGTGGGCCCATGCAAACATTGCATAGGCTATAGACCTATCTGGGTTGGCTAGAAACTCCTTGATCAACTTGTGGTTGTGTGGCTAAGAACTTTGCCAATATGATCCCACCCACTTGATACATGTAATTATGATAGTGATATGTGAATCCATGACATACACTTGTGGCAGATGTGGTCTCATGCCAACATTGCATGGGATATAGACCTATCTGAGCTGTCTAGAATTGCATGGTCTTGTGGTTGCTGAGTCATTAGTTAGATAGCATGATCCTTCCCAGTTTATATATCTTAGTATAACACTTCTATGCCAATAAATGATGAGACACTTTGTGGCAAATGTGGACCCATGCAAAAATTGCATGGGCTATAGACCTCTCTTGGTTGGCTAGAAACTCCTTCATCAACTTGTGGTTGTGTGGATCAGCACTTGGCCAACATGATCCCACCCAGTTGATACATGTAAGTATAAGAATGCTATGCCAAGCCATGACACACACTTTTGGTAGATGTGGGCCCATGCCAAGATATTGTGCAATATAGACCTCTCTGAGCTGTCTGGAAACACCTTCATCAACTTTGACCTACTCCCTCCATCCTATATTATGTTATGCATAATTTTGCGTGCAAGTCAAACTTTGCAAAGTTTGACCAAGAATATACAAAATAATATAAATACGTGTGATATAAAATGTATATAAAATGAAAATATAATTCAAGACAATTCTAATAATATTATTTTTCACCGTATAAGTTTATAGTTGTATCAAACTATTTGTCACATCCCAAGATTTTCCAAATCTTGTAATGTGAAAAATAAATGAATAAAATAAAACTTTGTTGATTTTCAGGGTGAGAAGAAACTTTTTGAATCCAATTAGAAACTTTCAAAACCTATTTGGATCAAATAAAATCCTAAAGGGATTTGAAAAGTTAAATAAACAATAAAACTTAAAAATATTTAAAATTTCTATTTTTGGATCTTTTAATAAAAGTATTGGTTTTCAAAAGAAAAGGTGGATTTATAAATAAGGATTATTTATAAAGCCAAATTAAACCTTGGCCAATATTTTAAAATAAAATGTTTTGTTTTGATTAAAAATAGTAAAGGTTTATTTAAATAAAATAATAAGGATTTAATATCCAATTTTAATTAAGTAAAGGCTTTTCCCATTTTAAATAAACACTAAAACTTATTAAATTATTTTAAATAAGTTTTTTAAGTATTTTATATTCTCAATTAAAACCTACTGAAGTGTTTTGGTTTTATTTTAGTTTTCAAAATAAAGTTTTTAATAAACAAATCCTATTGGATTTAATAACTAAGGTCCATTTTATTTAATAATTAATGGACCCTAAAATAAAAATGCTGTTTTATTTTAAACAAGTTTTCCAAGTATCTTATATTTTCAAATAAAACCTACTGATTTGGTTTTGATAATATTTAGTTTTCAAATGGAGATTTTATTAAATAAATCAAAACCTATTTGAATTAATAATTAAGGTCTATTTTATATAATTATTAAATGGATCCTAAAAGAATAAAATTAATAATTTTTATTTGGGATTTGGTTTATGTTGTTAAATAGAACCAAAACTCATTACAAGTGTGGTGAATGTTTGAATTGTTTGAATGTTTGTTTTGTTGTTTGAATTGTTGGTTGAAATTCAAAACAGAAAATCAATTAGAAAAAGAAAAAGATTACTGAAAAAAAAAAGAGGAGAAACAAGCCAGCCCAGCCGGCCAGCCCAACAGCCCAGTCCAGCCCACCTATTCCCCTCTGCCGAAACGTTTTTCTCACTCAGACCCGCACCCGCGCAATCACTGACTGGTGGACCCAACTCCCCTCTCCTCTCTCTCACTGACCAGCCGACCCCACCCCCTCCTATTCATCGTCTTCACCCGCGCGCAAACATCGCCGGCGGTTTGTGCCGATTAAAGCTCGCGTCAATACTCGTTACTGCCGCGTTGATTCAGTCCAGCAACCACGCTGTATTAAACGCCATGCTCCTCTCTCCCTTTCCCCCAAACCAGAACCACCAGAGAGCCACCAGGCTGCTCGAATCGTCCCCAAACCGCCACTAACTCCGACGAGGTCCGGTGCAAATTCCGGCGACCCCGCGTCGCCCCTTGCCTCATCAACCACGCACACATACTCCCCACCTCCTGGCGCATCTCCCCGTGCCACTCATTCATCCGCGAGTGCCCTGTAACCTCGGCTTCGTCGACACCGAGCATGCGCCGCCGTCTACCATTGCTCCGTCGAGCATTCCAGGTGAACTCCGACCGCCCTAAGCTCTCTCGATGATGCACACAACTTCCCCAGATCATTCCGCGTCTAACCATTCCCCTATCTTGCCTTAGGGTGCCTTGTAACCCCATCCCCGACGACCTCCAGAGCGTGCCCGACGCCGAGCGAACTCCGGTGAGCAATCCAGGGCAACCACGAGCGCCCCTCGACCCAAGAAGACAACGTTGAGCTTCCCCACGATGTTGCGAACGCGGTGAGCATCTTCCCATCCTCCCTCGCTTCCTGTTTCACCAGCGCCGCCACCATCTGACCGTCGCCGCCGCGCGCAGCCGTTGAGCGCCGCCAGTTCTTGGCTAGTGGATAGGAGCCGTTCGATCCAGATCGAAGTGACGCGATTAGATCACTTAACGTTGAAAGGGTACGCAGCCAGTGCCGCGCGATTCAACTTGATCCAACGGCCTGCATCACTCGATCCACCCGAACCGGTACCGACGAATAGGAAAACGCCGCGTGTCACCAGTTCTGTTTAAAAACAAAGTTTGAATCAGATTTGTTTGCAAAATTGAAACCCTTGTAAATTTTGATCCACACGTCCAAAAATTACAAATTTTATATCAATGGAATCAGTGGAACAAGCCCTAGCCAACCATGCCATTTGTTTAGTAAAAAGCTTCTGGAAAAATGTTTATTTTTGCAGAAACATTTGTATGCTTGTTTAGATTGTAAAAATTATTCAAAAATGATTTTGGGGTTAAAATCTTTGGCAAATGGTGGGATTTGAACCTAATGACCATAGGAAACACTTTGTGGTTTCAAAAATGTATTTGGTGAAACAAAAGAATGATTCTTTGATTTAAAACCATTTCTAGTCAAATAAAAATATAGTTTATTTATCAAAAATGGTTTTTGAAGAAAACCTTTGGGAAATGTTTTGTTTTAAACTCTCTGACCCCAAACACCAAGTTTTATGGTTTGAAAACATATTTTGTGAACCCTACAGATTAATGCCTTAGTAAAAATATTTCTACACCACATAAAATGATACTTTATTTTGAAAATGGTTTATAAAGTGAAACCTTTTGCAAATGACTTTGCCACTTTATAAAAATGACCATTAGTTGCTTTCAAATGTTTATGACCCATTAGAAACCACTTTTACAAATAAAACAACCCTTTTGCATGCTTGCATGTGATGTTTTGTTTTATTATTTTATGTGATGCTTTGCTTGATTGGTATATTGAATTATTGTTTGCTTGATTGATTTGTAGTGACTTGAAGTGTGTGAACATTGCAAAGATCAAGGAGTGAACCTATACTCTACCAAAAAGGCAAGTGATGCTTCATACTTTGTCCCATTACTTTCACTATGCATTAGAGATTTTTCTAAGTAAAACTTGCATGGAATTTTGCTAAGTATAAACCTTGCTATAGGAAAACCTAGTAGATGAAACCTTAGTAGAAATTTTCCTAAGATAAGATTCCTACTACTATCAAGCTTAGCTTAGCTAATAGAAAACAAGGGTGGATTATACATACATACTATGGAAAAATTTCTAAGTCTGAGGACTTGAGTTTTTTGTTTAATAAAACAACTAAGTTAATGAATCACCTGGGTGGAATGGGAATTGAATGGTGGTTTTTGGTTGAGTGGTTCACAAGGCCCATGTTTATGGTTGACCTTGTGTATCTCACTTGTGGATGGCCACCCAGGAACAAAGAGATTTGAGATGTCAAATGTTGAGAAGCTTCAAGTGCAGCCACTTGGCATTATGGGCTCTGCCTGGATCATATAGGATGCAAGAACTTAGCCATATGGACAGTGGTGGTAGAGTTTGATAGGTTGGAACGCGTCCATATTGGTCTAAGGGAAGGCTTCTGAAAGATCTTGTCTTGGGAAACCAAGTCTTGTGGGGAAAGTCCACCACCTCTGCAGAGTGTAAAATCTAAGTACTTAGCCATGTCCCTGGTAAAGGAAAAATTGAGCATCAAGACATGGAAGCAATCAAGAATCTCATCATTCAAATTTCTAAGTTAAAAACTTGTGGGTTGAACAAGGGTTAAAGGATCTTCAATCTTTGATTGGGAGAAATATTTTTGTCAAGCAAAAACTTAGTGTTTTCAAAATGATAAGGAAAATCTATTTTGAGCAATGCAAGCCTCAACTCCACTTAGCCAAATGCATATAAATGATAGACTCCAATATACTACCGTAGTATCACTTGCCAATACAATTCAAATGTATTGACCCTTGTGGCTGTAACTTGTTATGTTGTAGGTTTGATTGATTAGTGAAGTGTGTTGATTAGGATTACAAAGTCTACAACCAACATGTCTGCCTGTGGCACTTTGAAGTTGAAGGACCCCATGCTTATAGATATTCTGCTGCGATGTAATGTAATAGCCAAATGAGCTATGTAAGATGTAATAAAATTATGTTATTCCTGGTTATAAAAGTTGTATTATGACCTTTGTTTCTTGATATTACATCTTAACTGTGGATGCTATCTATTGATCCAGGGACTAGCATTGTTAACACAGGGGACTCTACCTTATTAAAGGTTGGGACCCTTACAGATGGTATCAGAGCATTGTGTTGCCTGTAGGATTTGTAAACCTAGGATTGGACAAAACACCTTAGAAAAATAGGAGTTGTATTTGTTCCAAAACTTATTTATAAACAATCTTATAAACTCTTTCCTCAACCTTTTTGGTTTCAACACTACATCTATTCTATTTTCAACTTGATGGAAAAACCTACCCCATGACCAAAGACTACACCATGTGCAAAGGACTTCATCAACTCTAATGACTTCAACATCTTCAACTCTAATGACTTCAACTTCTTCAACTCTAATGACTTCAACATCTTCAGCATATTCACCAAGGACTTCAATCTTGGATATCACTAAGGACTACAAGTGAGACAAAGAATCTTGCTCAAGATTTGGATACTTAGGAAACACAACATAGAAGGAGCCATCATCACCTTTGAAGTTTTGTGACCAAAGACATGAGAAGTTTTTCAAGGGATACAAAGATTTTGTTCAAGGAGAATCAACCAAGAAGGATGGAAAGATCTCAAGTGAACCATACAAATGGACCACCATATTTAGTTTAAGTTAAAGCCACCAACTTATGTGGTGTAACAAAAATACTTTTGTTTGCCTAAAAATATGCTTGAAACTTGTTGTTTGAGTGGAATGTTTGTTTGTGATTGCTGCACATTGCTTGAGTGAATTGTGATGTGTGTGGTTAGAATTATTCCCTTAGAAATCTTTTGCTTATTCTCATCCCAATCCAATCCAAACAGATGACTTCACCAAGAAACTCCAACATCAAGGTTGATAACACCAACAACAACCAAGAGGACAACATGAGAGAACTTATAGCAACCCAAAACCAGTTGAGCCAAGAGACAACTCAGCTTTTAGCCAACAACAATGGACTAGACCCAGCCATACAAAGGATTTTGAAACTTCAATCCCAATTGTTGCAAGGATTGGTTACTCAAATGATCAACATGGGAGAAAACTTTTCCCAAAGAGCTAATGACAACAAGGATGACAAAGATGTTAATCTAGAAGGAACCAAAGCATGCAGTATTTGTGGAGACAAGGATCATGCATCCAAGGAGCATGAAGATCAATGCCCCAAGAAGAGAGAAATATTTCCCACCTCTGAGGTGAGGTATGAAGAACATGAACTAGAAGAACTTGTAGCTTTGGAGAGACCCAAAAAGAAGAAGAAGGACATAAGCCAGTTGCAATGTTACAATTGCAAAGAGAAGGGACACTATGCCAGTGATTGCCTAGAAAAGAAGAAGAACCAAGGAAATAAACAAGAATAATTGTTACCCAAGGAAAAGAAAGATATTAGCCAAGTGTGGTGCAACAACTGCAAAGAGCTAGGACATTATGCAAGCAACTGTCCAGAAAAGATGAAACACAAGATAAACAAGCCTATGAGGGATCTCAGCCTTGTCACATGTTTCAAATGCAAGGAGCTAGGCCACTATGCAAACTTCTGTCCAGGAAAGTTACACCAAGATCCCAAGCAAGCCAAGATGTAATGTACTTGGAATTTTTTTTTAAGGGTGGTAGTACCCTAGTTGTTTTGAGCCTACTTGTAACCCCTAGCCTTCCCAAATCTCGGGACGAGATTTATTTTAAGGGTGGTAGCCTGTCACATCCCAAGATTTTCCAAATCTTGTAATGTGAAAAATAAATGAATAAAATAAAACTTTGTTGATTTTCAGGGTGAGAAGAAACTTTTTGAATCCAATTAGAAACTTTCAAAACCTATTTGGATCAAATAAAATCCTAAAGGGATTTAAAAAGTTAAATAAACAATAAAACTTAAAAATATTTAAAATTTCTATTTTTGGATCTTTTAATAAAAGATTTGGTTTTCAAAAGAAAAGGTGGATTTATAAATAAGGATTATTTATAAAGCCAAATTAAACCTTGGCCAATATTTTAAAATAAAATGTTTTGTTTTGATTAAAAATAGTAAAGGTTTATTTAAATAAAATAATAAGGATTTAATAACCAATTTTAATTAAGTAAAGGCTTTTCCCATTTTAAATAAACAATAAAACTTATTAAATTATTTTAAATAAGTTTTTAAGTATTTTATATTCTCAATTAAAACCTACTGAAGTGTTTTGGTTTTATT
This sequence comes from Avena sativa, assembly GCA_916181665.1. NCBI lineage: Eukaryota > Viridiplantae > Streptophyta > Magnoliopsida > Poales > Poaceae > Avena > Avena sativa. The sequence continues at coordinate 138,124,409 of OV702295.1, forward strand.
TTAGTTTTCAAAATAAAGTTTTTAATAAAACAAATCCTATTTGATTTAATAACTAAGGTCCATTTTATTTAATAATTAATGGACCCTAAAATAAAAATGTTGTTTTATTTTAAACAAGTTTTCCAAGTATCTTATATTTTCAAATAAAACCTACTGATTTGGTTTTGATAATATTTAGTTTTCAAATGGAGATTTTATTAAATAAATCAAAACCTATTTGAATTAATAATTAAGGTCTATTTTATTTAATTATTAAATGGATCCTAAAAGAATAAAATTAATAATTTTTATTTGGGATTTGGTTTATGTTGTTAAACAGAACCAAAACTCATTACAAGTGTGGTGAATGTTTGAATTGTTTGAATGTTTGTTTTGTTGTTTGAATTGTTGGTTGAAATTCAAAACAGAAAATCAATTAGAAAAAGAAAAAGATTACTGAATAAAAAAAGAGGAGAAACAAGCCAGCCCAGCCGGCCAGCCCAACAGCCCAGTCTAGCCACCTATTCCCCTCTGCCGAAACGTTTTTCTCACTCAGACCCGCACCCTCGCAATCGCTGACTGGTGGACCCAACTCCCCTCTCCTCTCTCTCACTGACCAGCCGACCCCACCCCCTCCTATTCATCGTCTTCACCCGCGCGCAAACATCGTCGGTGGTTTGTGCCGATTAAAGCTTGCGTCAATACTCGTTACTGCCGCGTTGATTCAGTCCAGCAACCACGCTGTATTAAACGCCATGCTCCTCTCTCCCTTTCCCCCAAACCAGAACCACCAGAGAGCCACCAGGCTGCTCGAATCGTCCCCAAACCGCCACTGACTCCGACGAGGTCCGGTGCAAATTCCGGCGACCCCGCGCCGCCCCTTGCCTCATCAACCACGCACACATACTCCCCACCTCCTGGCGCATCTCCCCGTGCCACTCATTCATCCGCGAGTGCCCTGTAACCTCGGCTTCGTTGACACCGAGCATGCGCCGCCTTCTGCCATTGCTCCGTCGAGCATTCCAGGTGAACTCCGACCGCCCTAAGCTCTCTCGATGATGCACACAACTTCCCCAGATCATTCCGCGTCTAACCATTCCCCTATCTTGCCTTAGGGTGCCTTGTAACCCCATCCCCGACGACCTCCAGAGCGTGCCCGACGCCGAGCGAACTCCGGTGAGCAATCCAGGGCAACCACGAGCACCCCTCGACCCAAGAAGACAACGTTGAGCTTCCCCACGACGTTGCGAACACGGTGAGCATCTTCCCATCCTCCATCGCTTCCTGTTTCACCAGCGCCGCCACCATCTGACCGTCGCCGCCGCGCGCAGCCGTTGAGCGCCGCCAGTTCTTGGCTAGTGGATAGGAGCCGTTCGATCCAGATCGAAGTGACGCGATTAGATCACTTAACGTTGAAAGGGTACGCAGCCAGTGCCGCGCGATTCAACTTGATCCAACGGCCTGCATCACTCGATCCACCCGAACTGGTACCGACGAATAGGAAAACGCCGAGTGTCACCAGTTCTGTTTAAAAACAAAGTTTGAATCAGATTTGTTTGCAAAATTGAAACCCTTGTAAATTTTGATTCACACGTCCAAAAATTACTAATTTTATATCAATGGAATCAGTGGAACAAGCCCTAGCCAACCATGCTATTTGTTTAGTAAAAAGCTTCTGGAAAAATGTTTATTTTTGCAGAAACATTTGTATGCTTGTTTAGATTGTAAAAATTATTCAAAAATGATTTTGGGGTTAAAATCTTTGGCAAATGGTGGGATTTGAACCTACTGACCATAGGAAACACTTTGTGGTTTCAAAAATGTATTTGGTGAAACAAAAGAATGATTATTTGATTTAAAACCATTTCTAGTCAAATAAAAATATAGTTTATTTATCAAAAATGGTTTTTGAAGAAAACCTTTGGGAAATGTTTTGTTTTAAACTCTCTGACCCCAAACACCAAGTTTTATGGTTTGAAAACATATTTTGTGAACCCTATACATGAATGCCTTAGTAAAAATATTTCTACACCACATAAAATGATACTTTATTTTGAAAATGGTTTATAAAGTGAAACCTTTTGCAAATGACTTTGCCACTTTATAAAAATGACCATTAGGTTCTTTCAAATGTTTATGACCCATTAGAAACCACTTTTACAAATAAAACAACCCTTTTGCATGCTTGCATGTGATGTTTTGTTTTATTATTTTATGCGATGTTTTCCTTGATTGGTATATTGAATTATTGTTTGCTTGATTGATTTGTAGTGACTTGAAGTGTGTGAACATTGCAAAGATCAAGTAGTGAACCTATACTCTACCAAAAAGGCAAGTGATGCTTCATACTTTGTCCCATTACTTTCACTATGCATTAGAGATTTTTCTAAGTAAAACTTGCATGGAATTTTTCTAAGTATAAACCTTGCTATAGGAAAACCTAGTAGATGATACCTTAGTAGAAATTTTCCTAATATAAGGTTCCTACTACTATCAAGCTTAGCTTAGCTAATAGAAAACAAGGGTGGATTATACATACATACTATGGAAAAATTTCTAAGTATGAGGACTTGAGTTTTTTGTTTAATAAAACAACTAAGTTAATGAATCACCTGGGTGGAATGGGACTTGAATGGTGGTTTTTGGTTGAGTGGTTCACAAGGCCCATGTTTATGGTTGACCTTGCGTATCTCACTTGTGGATGGCCACCCAGGAACAAAGAGATTTGAGATGTCAAATGTTGAGAAGCTTCAAGTGTAGCCACTTGGCATTATGGGCTCTGCCTGGATCGTATAGGATGCAAGAACTTAGCCATATGGACAGTTGGTGGTAGAGTTTGATAGGTTGGAACGCGTCCATATTGGTCTAAGGGAAGGCTTCTGAAAGATCTTGTCTTGGGAAACCAAGTCTTGTGGGGAAAGTGCACCACCTCTGCAGAGTGTAAAATCTAAGTACTTAGACATGTCCCTGGTAAAGGACAAATTGAGCATCAAGACATGGAAGCAATCAAGAATCTCATCATTCAAATTTCTAAGTTAAAAACTCGTGGGTTGAACAAGGGTTAAAGGATCTTCAATCTTTGATTGGGAGAAATATTTTTGTCAAGCAAAAACTTAGTGTTTTCAAAATGATAAGGAAAATCTATTTTGAGCAATTCAAGCCTCAACTCCACTTAGCCAAATGCATATAGATGATAGACTCCAATATACTACCATAGTATCACTTGCCAATACAATTCAAATGTATTGACCCTTGTGGCTGTAACTTGTTATGTTGCAGGTTTGATTGATTAGTGAAGTGTGTTGATTAGGATTACAAAGTCTACAACCAACATGTCTGCCTGTGGCACTTTGAAGATGAAGGACCCCATGCTTATAGATATTCTGCTGCGATGTAATGTAATAGCCAAATGAGCTATGTAAGATGTAATAAAATTATGTTATTCCTGGTTATAAAAGTTGTATTATGACCTTCGTTTCTTGATATTACATCTTAACTGTGGATGCTAGCTATTGATCCAGGGACTAGCATTGTAAACACAGGGGACTCTACCTTATTAAAGGTTGGGACCCTTACACTATTTGATCAAACATTATATAGTTTGACTTTGATGAAATCTTATATGCAACCTAAATTGGGACTGAGAGAGTAACAACTAGGTGGGATCATGTTGACCAAGTCTTCACACATACAATCACAAGTTTATGAAAGTGAACACTTGGTATAGTGTCCATGCAATGTTGGTAGTATGAGGTGGACGTCACGTGCGCCGGTGACGTCAGCGGAAACGAATCGACGGGATGTATAAGAGCCCTCTCGGCCGCTCCGCATCGCCAGATCCCCAACATTCCCCCATCCTCCCTTTTGTCTCGCCTAATACTGAAAGGAGTGAGGAGTGAGAAACCTTACCTCACGTCGTTGTCTCCTCCGCTTCCGGCCTGAGTATCGTCCTCCTCCGCTTGATTTCGACTCCGGCGATGGCGGGAGTGGGCTTCGGAGCCGATGCAAGCGGTTCTGCTAGGGTGGGATGGGAGTCGTGACCCGCGCAGATGCAATCGACGAGGTCGAGCGCCATGGCGGTGGCGGTGGTGGTATGGCCACTTTGGCCTTTTTGGCCTATGCGGCTCTAGGAGAGGAGGAGATGCTGGATGCGGAGGTCAGCAAGGCAGAGCAGCTAGATTTGAACATGGTGCTCGGCACCAGGGAGGATCTGTCGCCGGTGCAGCCGCAGGAGGTTGCTATGATGTAGGTAAGAGGTTTTTTCCTGCTAACTTCCGTTTTCCCTCTTTAGATTGTTTCGATGGAATCTTGGTTGTGTAGATTTAGCTATATCAGTATTAGGAACTGACATCTATTAGGGATTCTTTGGATGGAAGCTTTGGTTCTATAGATTCCTGGTGTAGATTTTTTTTAGGGATTCATATATTTCAATGAAAGTTATTCATTCCAGCATATATCTATCCCTAGGAAATAGTTCAATGCATCAGATTATTCGGGATGATTAACTATGAAATTACACAATGTTGCGTGCATATTTTTGTTGTAGTTTTTTTCTTGAACTTGTATCATCATATCTTAGACTAGTTCTGTTAAACGAATGCATAGCTATGAGGGATGTCCCTAAGATATGATATTCAGTGTAGTTTAAGTAGTTAGTATAGTGCAATATCAATTTATCATTTTGCCTTGATTTTTGCACGGTGATCAAATGGTAAATGGCTGCATGCTCTAAGCTGTATTAGCATACTAAGTAGACCTTTGTGGCTGTTTTTGGACAGTTGAACTAGAGAGTTGTCCTAAAAGTTCAGTCACATCGTCTTCATGATCTATTATTGAACACCCTAGTGGTTTGTGTTGTTTATACATCTACTATATGACAATTAATACAATAATCTTAGCCTTTTAGGTTACCTTGTTTCTGTGGCTGCAATACTTGTAGACTGATGTCAACTGCCTCTTCAATTGTGCAAGTTTTAAACATTGGTTCCTGACTATCTAGGGCAATAACATGTATGGGCATCATATTTAGTTGATGCATGCCATGCTATATCGTGAAAAGGTCTGTAGAGTTTTAAAATGTTCTAATCCTTGAACATGTTGGAGGAGTAAATGTTTCTTTATTAAATGATGTCTCTTGTTTTGGAATATTTCTTTCATGGATCATGTAGTAGTGATTTTTCCATGGTGTGATGTTGGGATTGTTGAAGTGTTGTTTCAATGTTTAAGTAATAGAAGATTGGGTCATATATTTGATAGAAGAAAGTTTGCATTTGTTGTATTTTATTTTTATGTAATATAAGTGCATAATCCTTGTTATTTATTGTCATCTAGCATAAATATATTTGATATATTAGTTAATCATATTGAATGATGTTGCCCTTATTGAAATCTTTCTTTTATGGATCATCTAGTAGTGATGTTTCCATAGTGAGATTTTTCTTTTATGGATCATATAGTATGTTGGCCAGTTGTAGTAATAGGAAAATTTGATTATATGTATGATAGAACAAGGGTTGCATAATTATGGTGCAATTATGTACATGTAACATAATTGCATAATCCTTGTAATTTAATGGCATGTAGCATAAATAGCATTGATGTACTACTTAACCACTGTTAGTTTAATGATCAAATTTGTGAACCTTTCATTGTTATGCTATAAATTTGTGCTACTGTTGTTCATTTACTTATATTGAATGCTTTTAATAATTACTGTTTTAAATATTTCTGGCAGGCACCAAACCCAGGTGTTGTGTATGATGTACTCTCCCCGTGGCTCGATGAGGAGGTTTGTTGTTCGAAGTTGTTCTAGTGCATTTAGACATGCACAAAAGTAGTAGTTGTCGTATTAACTAGGAAGTACTAACTGTTTTGTTTTTTTCTTGATTGTGTAGTACTTTTCTGGTTCAAATGTTGATGTGGATCAATGGACCTACAAGTCCTTTGTGAAGAAAGAAGAGAAGAAGCTGAGGCGTCAGGGAATTTCTGCCTACCTTCCATTCACCACAGAGTACTACAGGTGCCCATTCCACCACTTCAAGCCACATAGGGGCCTGAGGGTGGGGCTTGTCTAGCATGTCCGTTAGATGGCCACTCAAGGACGTTTAGGTGAAGACTATCAGGGTGACCTGCGTGATCATGGCAGGCATGAAGCTCTCCTGAGGGTCCTCGAGCCATATGAGTTTGATTTCAGCGAGTCAGAGGATGAAGGAGAGTGAATGGAAGTTGGTAGTTTTTATGGTACATCATCATTATAGTGATGATGTTTATGTAGGGTAAATATGTTGAACTTCTTAAGTAAGTCTTTGGATCGAGAACTTGGTTATTTTGGTTGTGTGATGTGAACTGGTAACCTTCTGATAGTGATGTTCCCGTAGGACTACTATGTTATCATTCTACTAGTAATGTATATATGGTTATGGTAATATGCTGTCATTTGCTTCTTTATTATTTCCCTATCTGTGATATGGCATGATAGCAGTATTGTCACTTAGTAATCTATTTTTCATTGTGTCATTTCTAAATTGGATGGTTTTGATAGTTGCGGCACATTCTAGTATTGTTTGAAAATTTGAAATGGTTTGAGTAATTAGAATTATCTAGATTTTGCAATGTTGTATTATCTTCTGTAACATCAAAACGAATAGAAGTATAGAGAAAGTACTCTATATCCATTATGCCAGCCAAACTTGTATACATAACGTCTGAGTTTATGTTTAAATATAGGAGAAAAAGGTAAATAAAAGGAAAAAAAGCCCGCCCACTAGCAGGATATTTCTCAAGCTAACCACGGCCCGCATATGACTAGAAACAGAACAAACAACAAGGATATAGGCCCATGCGACATGATTGGTAAAATATAGTCTATCCAAAAAATATTAGAGAATTGTTTGTAAAAATTAGTTGAATTTTGAATATAAAATAAAAAACTACTACAGAATTAATTAGTAAGTATTTTTATGTAAAACAAATTGGAAAAGATGTTCAGCAAACAAACAACAGGCTTATATATATAAGATGGTAAGTAATTAAATTCATGCAGACTTATTCAAAATGCAAAATATTATTGTATTTTAGAAGGGGATGAAAAAAAATATGTCTACGTACACATTTCGTGCTCAACGGCCTGCATACGAATAGAAGAACATTGTTGCCCTAGGATGCAGGCCCGCATAGCGCAAATTTTCTATGTGTAGTCCAACAGGCAGATAAGTGACAGCAGTATGTGTCAGGTTGATTTATTGGGAGAAGTTCATGACAATGTCATGAATGCAGGGTATATAAGCTGGTAGAATCGTTTCTCGCCAGGCGATGTGGGACTAAACTCCCACCCGCGTCAGTCCTTCCACGTTTTTCTGTTGGGCCCGAAAGATCCCAATTACTGTTTGATGCCAGAGATTAAAATGGCCCGACCCAATCTACTTGACGCCCGGACTCAGCCGTGATGCGGGCGCGGGAGTAGGAGTTGGGCTGGCTTGTTGCCTCCACGCCGAGTCCTACTTGTTTCTTCTATCCTATATTCCTTTTTATTTTCTATTTAAAATTTTGAACAAAATAGCTATTTTACAATTTTGAATTTTTCATATAAATTACATATTCTTGACAGGCACCATTGGTATACCATGTGCAAAAATTTTGGGATCATTAGATGAACATCGAAAAATTGAGAAATTTACGAACAACCCTTTTGGTCTCACCTAGGCCTCTTTTCCTAGCAATGTTTTTTTTGACTTTCGTGAAACAACCTGGATTTTTTTACATATGCTAACATACACAAACTAAGACACATGTACAAGGTTTCACACAAATTTGAATGTTTTTAAAATTTTGGTGGCCCGGTCAAATTTAGGCCGAAAATCAAGGTGTCTAGTAAGGATGCCTAGGGGTTAGACCTTTGTGATGTGAGACATGCTCCTTGCTAAACATGGCATCCTCTACCTAGAAGCAATTTTTAAATGTGTAGTAAGGATTTTTTGGTGGCCCGGTCAAATTTTGAATTTTTCATAGGCTTTAGACCTCTCTGGTGTGGCTAGAAACACCTTCACAAACTTCTGGTTGTGTGACTCAGCAGTTGGCCAACATGATCCTACCTACTTGATAGATCTAACTATAATTTTGCTATGCCAAGCCATGACACACACAACTGTGGTAGATGTGGGCCCATGCTAGCATTGCATGGGACCTAGACCCCTCTGGGTTGGCTGGAAACACCATCATCAACTTAGTGGCTGTGTGAGTCACTGCACCTGACCAACATGATCCCACTCACTTGATAGATATAGCTATAAGAGTGCTATGTCAAGCCATGACACACACTTGTGGCAGATGTGGGGCCATGCCAACATTGCATGGGGTCTAGACCTCTCTGGGTTGTATAGAAACACCTTCCCCAACTTGTTGTTGTATGAGACATCACTTGGCCAACATGATCCTACCTACTTGATAGATCTAACTAAAATTTTGCTATGTCAAGCCATGACACACACAACTGTGGTAGATGTGGGCCCATCCCAACATTGCATGGGATCTAGACCTCTCTGGGATGGATAGCAACACCATCATCAACTTAGTGGTTGTGTGAGTCACCACACATGACCATTATAATCCCACCCAATTGATACATCTAAGTATAAGAGTGATATGCCAAGCCATGACACACACTTGTGGCATATTGTGGGGCCATGCCAACATTGTATGGGATCTAGACCTATCTGGGCAGTATAGAAACACCTTCACCAACTTGTTGTTGTATGAGTCATCACACCTGACCAACATGAACCTACCTACTTGATAGATCTAACTATACTTTTGCTATGCCAAGCCGTGACACACACAACTGTGGTAGATGTGGGCCCATGCCAATATTGCATGGGATCTAGACCTCCTTGGGTTGGCTAGAAACACAATCATAAACTTAGTGGATGTGTGAGTCACTACACCTGGCCAACATGATCCTACATACTTGTTGGATCTAGCTATAATTTTGCTATGCCAAGCCATGACACAAACTAGCTTGTGGCAAATGTGGGGCCATGCCAATATTGCATGGGCTATTGACCTCTCTGGTTGGCTAGAAACACCATCATCAACTTAGTGGTTGTGTGAGTCACTACACCTTGCCAACATGATCTCACCCACTTGATAGATCTAGCTATAAGAGTGCTATGCCAAGCCATGACACACACTAGCTTGTGGAAAATGTGGGGCCATGCCAACATTGCATGCATGGGGTCTAGACACATCTCTGGGCAGGATAGAAACACCTTCACCAACTTGTTGTTGCCTGTGTCATCACACCTGGCCAACATGATCCTACCTACTTGCTAGATCTAGCTATAATTTTTCTATGCCAAGCCATGACACACACTAGGTTGTGGCAAATGTTGGACCATGCCAACATTGCGTGGGGTCTAGACCTCTCTGTGTTGGCTAGAAACACCATCATCAACTTAGTGGTTGTGTGAGTCACTACACCTGGCCAAAATGATCCCACCCACTTGATAGATCTAGCTTTAAGAGTGCTATGCCAAGGCATGACACACACTAGCTTGTGGAAAATATGGGGCCATGCCAACATTGCAAGCATGGGATCGAGACACCTCTCTTGGCTGCATAGAAACACCTTCACCAACTTGTTGTTGTATGTGTCATCACACGTGGCCAACATGATCCTACCTACTTGCTATATCTATCTACAATTTTGCTATGCCAAGCCATGACACACACTATCTTGTGGCAAATGTGGGGCCATGCCAACATTGCATGGGGTCTAGACCTCTCTAGGATGGCTAGAAACAACATCATCAACTTAGTGGTTCTGTGTGTCACTACACCTGGCCAACATGATTCCACCCACATGATAGATATAGCTAGAAGAGTGCTATTCCAAGGCATGACACACACTAGCTTGTGGAAAATGTGGGGCCATGCCAACATTGCATGCATGGGGTCTAGACACCTCTCTGGGATGGATCGAAACACCTTCACCAACTTGTTGTTGTATGTGTAATCACACCTAGCCAACATGATCCTACCTACTTGCTAGATCTAGCTATAATTTTTCTATGCCAGGCCATGACACACACTAGCTTGTGGCAAATGTGTGGCCATGCCAACATTGCATGGGGTCTAAACCTCTCTGGGCTGGCTATAACCACCATCATCAACTTAGTGGTTGTGTGAGTCACTACAACTGGCCAACATGATCCCACCCTCTTGATAGATCTAGCTATAAGAGTGCTATGCCAAGGCATGACACACACTAGCTTGTGGAAAATGTGGGGCCATGCCAACGTTGCATGCATGGGGTCTAGACACCTCTCTAGGCTGGATAGAAACACCTTAACCAACTTGTTGTTGTATGTGTCATCACACCTGGCCAACATGATCCTACCTACTTGCTAGAAATAGCTATAATTTTGCTATGCCAAGCCATGACACACACTAGCTTGTGGAAAATGTGGGGCCATGCCAACATTGCATGGGGTCTAGACCTCTCTAGGATGGCTATAAACACCATCATCAACTTAGTGGTTGTGTGAGTCACTACACCTGGCCAACATGATCCACCCACTTGATAGATCTAGCTATATGAGTGCTATGCCAAGGCATGACACACACTAGCTTGTGGAAAATGTGGGGCCATGCCAACATTGCATGCATGGGGTCTAGAAACCTCTATGGGTTGGATAGAAACACCTTCACCAACTTGTTGTTTTATGTGTCATCACTTGGCCAAGATGATCCTACCTACTTGCTAGATCTAAGTATAACTATGTGGGATCATGTTTGAGCAAGTGTTGGCTCATACTAGTACAAGTTGGTCAGTTGTTTCTAGTCAACTCAAATTGTTTAATTTTAGATCCCAATGAAATGTTGTTGTGAGTCCATATTTGCCACAAGCATCATGGCTAGGCGTAGCAATGATATAGTTAAATCTAACAACTAGTTGGGATCATGTCGACCAATCATTGACTCATTCAACCAGAAGGTGATCAAGGTGTTTCTAACTAAATCAGAAGTTTGAGCAGCACAAAATACTTTTCTCTGTTCGTTCTCTCACAATCACACTCGCTCTGAATTTGCCAGTGAAGACTTTCTATGCAACGAGGAGCATGTGCCATGGAGAAGCATGCGCTTGATGTCGATCATTAGGGCCTCTCCTTGGTTCTTGGATTCCGTTTTGTTCACCATCGACGGGGGTACGCACCGCACCTTCACGTCGGCCACCAAGGACCAAGCTGCAGTGGAGACGGAGAGCGGGCGCAAGCTCCGAGTACTGCGCATGGACCGCATCGGCGAGTTCACGTGTCGGCCATGTTTGTTGTGCACAGTGCACCGACACCGGCGTCAAGCGCCACCTCACGGCGCCGTAATCACCCCAGCAGAATAGGGTGATCGCGCAGCGCACCCAGACGATCGTAGTGGCGGCCAGAAGCATGCTGAAGGCGAAGGGCATGCCAAATTACTTCTGGGGCGAGACCGTGCTGATAGCGGTCTACGTGCTGAACCTGAACTGGGCTTTCACGCGCAGCGTCACCGGCATGACGCCATATGAGGCTTGGTATCTACGGATCTTTGTCTACATCGCGCACGTACGTGAAGAGCGCGCTTCCTCACGTAAAGAAGTTGGATGACCGAAGAACGCCAATGGTCTTCATAGGCTACGAGAGAGGCAGCAAGGGCTACCATGTCTATGATCCCATCGCCAAGTGTGTGCACACACAGGGAACATAGTCTTTGACGAGAACACGATCTGGGACTGAAGCACACACGAGGACAACCCTGTGAGCACGACGTTCATGGTGGACTGCTACGTGCACTCGAATCCACTTCATACCGCTACACCTGAGGTGGCAGGCCAGGACTCGTCGGCATCTCCATCGACACCACCTCCCGCAGAGTACATGTTGCCAACAACGTCATCCTCGTGCACCGAGCTAGCCTCTCTGACACCCGAAGCTGAAGCCGTGCCGCCATCACATCTTCCTTGCGGCGAGGTGCACCCGATGACCACGCACACCATGGACGACATCGTGCAGCCGAACACCCGCCTCGCCTCGTTGCCTAAAGGGATATGTGCAGCAGCAGGGCATCGACACCACGGAGGACTTTGCGCCTGTTGCACGGCTGGAGTCCGTGCGGCTCCTGCTGGCGTTCGCCGTGTACTGCAGGTGGGCTATGCACCATATGAATGTCAAGTCTTCTGGCCAGGGTTCGTCGTGGCTGGCCAGGAGCGCTAGGTGATGCGCCTGCACAAGGCCCTCTACGGACTCCGTCGGGCACTTAGAGTCTAGAGCCTAGAACGCGAAGTTGGAGCCACGCTCGAAGCGCTTGGCTTTAGTTTAGTTGTTAGTCTGTCAGAGTTTCAGTTTCATCAGGTTAGCACTTAGCCGTTTTAGTTGGATGATTTAGTCATAGGTCTAGCTCCAGTTATGTTGTTACAAACAGGAGCGAGTCGCGCGGATAACGATCCGTTCGTGGGATGGCACGAACACAAGGATCATGGCCACGTTTTCCCACTGTCAGAAAGAATAAAATGAGAGAAAATTAGCCAAAAATATGGAATATGCATTATGCCATGGGTTTAGAGCCCAATGCAATGTTTGGATATATGAGGCACAAGTGTGCATCATGCCATGGGCATACCACTTATATACTTAGAATCAATATCATGATTTGGCATAGTAGTTGTATAGTTCGATGTAACAACTAGGTGGGATCATGTTGGCCATGTGTTGACTCATACAACCACAAAGATGATGAAGCTGTTCATAGACAACTCCCATAGGTCAAGAACCCATGCAATGTTGGCATGAGGCTATACGTGCTACAAGTGTGCATCATCCAAAGGCATATCACACTTGTGGCATATCTAGATCTATCTCAGCTGTCTAGAAATACCTTCATCAACTTGTGGTTGCATGAGTCATCACTATGGACAACATGATCCTACCTATAGTTGATTGATCTAAATATAACACTGCTATGACAAGACACGATGAGCCACTTAGTGGCAGATGTGGGCCCATGCCAACATTGCACTGGCTATAGACCTGTCTAGGTACAATGCTAGCATCATTAGGCTAGATACAATGCTAGCATCATTAGGCACATGATAATACACCCTTGTGCCAAATTTGAGTCCATTTAGCTAGCGTCAATACATCAAAACATGGCTTATGAATTTGTAATTTAAACAATATTAATATTTTACTATTCTTAGTTATGATTTAGGGAGGGGTAATGTATGCATCATTCAGGTATAACACTAGTACTATTTAATGTAATATCAAGTCATAAAAATGAGATAAGACTTAACTTATAAATTACATTACTATTCTATCATCACATAAGCACTAAGTTGATGAAGGACTTTCTAGCCAACCTATAGAGGTCTATAGCCTTGGCTTGAAAATCCTTCGAAGGACATTGAATTCATCAACTTAGTTCTTACTAAGTTGGCTAGAAACACTTTGTGGCAATTGTGGACCCATGCCAACATTGCATGGGCTATAGACCTCACTCTGTTGGCTAGAAAAACCATATACAATCAACTTTTTGCTTGTGTGACTCAACACTTCTAGGCTCCAAACAAGTCGATTTGTATGTATCTACTCTTAATTATGAAGTCTCATCCCATAGACCCGCATGGTTTGCATGTTGATTTCACAGACGATTAATAAGGAGCTTGAGTCCAGCCGAGCTACCACGGAACCAAAACACATAGATGTCACCAACTCTTATATCAAACTTGTTCATAGCCTCCATCCACTTTGATGTTATCATGGCACCACATTTTAGTTTGCCTCTAGTGTTTGACTTGGTCATCACCATTTTAACTTTTGCAACTTCCATATTGTTCCAAAATATTTGAATGTCTGCTGGTAGTTCAATATATGGAACAATATGCTCCATGGTGAAGCTCCTCAAAAAGTACTATATATAGATTACACCAATATATACATACAAATGTCATTACCTAATAGTAGTAATGTAACAATTTTTCAAATTGTTACTAGTTCAAAAGTTTTACCATTTTTGCTTTGCCTTTCAAGGTATTTGATTTATTTATGGTGCATACATAAAATGGTCTTTTTGGGAGGTTCTTATCAACTTCGTACCTCAATACATTAATTTCGGCATCATCCATCGCTACACGGTTGCCATAATGGCAGAAACATTCAAATTCTTTCTCGAACTTTAATCCGGGAGCTACATGTAACGAATAAATACATCAGCACCAATATTATAACTGTATTTATTTTTTTATTTTACATTACATACCTCTTATATGCATAGGTTTATGCAACTTAAGAGCGGCATAAACATGACGAGTGCGAGCATACTCCTCGACCTAACCAGAACGTGACATGTACACAAACTTTTTAGAGTAAAGAAATCTATATTCTACCACCTTTTATTTTATATACTTGAACATGGTTTGCATGTTCATAAACACGCATGATATTACAAAGCACTGAGTAGTGTCCATTAGATCATACAATTTTCTTAATAGTCCATATAGATCTGACATGACATGCTTTCAGTGCTAACATATAATTGAGTGTTATTGTACTAGTTCATATGTAGATCTAATCTACACAATTATGATCGTCATGCATTTTTAAAATTTGATCGTATTTCCTCTAGATCTGATGAAATTTCTGTACATCGCTCATTCTAGATTTTCATATAGGAGTTGGGAGAAAACATACCTGATCCTTGAATCTCTAATCCATGAACCTGTGTCGTCATAGGCATTAAATACTGGAGGCCGTGCTCGATGGAATTTTTGAGGTTGTTGTCGTGGAGGCGCTCGTGTGAGGAGGGATAGGAGGCGAGTCGTGGGGGAAGGCGACCGTGGAGTGACTAAATACCTAACGCGTCTACGTCGTCATACGTGTGCGCGTCTGCTGGGCGTAGTTGGGCCGGTCCAAATAAGCAAGCAGCCGTTGCATCGATAACACAAGCACAGGAACACGAGCTGGGCTGGGCTAAGTTTATGTATTTTAGAATGTGTAAAAAATATTGAGGTTATTTTGCGAAGGAAAGAGGCTCAGGTGAGATAAAACAGGCTATTTGTAGATTTGTAATTTTTTGGAAAAATAGGTTCAGGTGAGACAAAACATGCTTGTTTGTCAATCAAAAACTATATGCAAAAGGAAAGAAGAGCAAAATAAGGCTACAATAGGGCAATGCAACTAGCCAGCCCAATTTGGCAACAAATCAAAGAACCCTCCCTCCCTCTCTCTCTCCCTCCCTTTTCTGGAAACAAATCCATGCACCACTTTCTGTCTATCTCTGCCAGGCTTACCTCATTCATTCCTTTTTGCCAAATTTGGTAGAAAATCTATACCAGCTTCTCTTTCTCAATTTCTTAACTATTTCCCTTGAACCTTTCCGAAATAGGACATCCCACCACACACTAGCATGTACAAAAACAAATGTGGATAGTAAACATCTAGAATGTAGAAACATAACAAGCAACTAATTAGGCAAGGTTCAACACAAAATTTATAAGGCAGAGGTTGAACACAAACGCTGCTAAGCAGCCAACATAAACACTGTTCAACAAAGGATGCTGCTTAAAGCAGCAGCAACACACACAAACAGGCACATCAGTACATCACTGCCTCCTCACCGCCTCCTCCCAGTCCTGCTCCTCCCGGCCCCGCTTCCTCTGCTTCCTGCTTCCCATACCCGGATCCTTCGGTGGCTTGGGCTTGGGAGCAGGCACACGACCGAGCTCGATAGCTCGGTCCAGTTTGTTCCTGAGGAAGCGGCCATAGGCCATGTGATTGGCCATGAATCCGTGGACGTTGATAGTTTCCCCAACTTTTACACGGCCAGATCCACAGCCTTCAGCATGCTGCAGGATGCTTTGGAAATCCATCTTTATGCTCCTTTTGCAGAAGGGGCAGTTGTTCATGCCATCAGTCTAGGGTTCACTCCATAACCTGTTGAACCTCCCTGCTTTAAGCTTGTTGAGAGTGGCCCTGGTATTCCTTTGACACGAGTCGACATCGCTTTCAACATCATCGGTAGCCTCCTAAAATATGCAAAATACACATGTGAAGCAAATATGTAGAAACTTCAACTTAAATTGAATGCTTAACAAATGAAGCAATAGATAAAAGTCTCCAGCTAGCAATAACATAAAGTAATCAAGGGATCAAGAAGATAATCCACTTCCATCGATCAATAAGCTAGCATTAATCCATAGATATGAAAACAAAAATGCACAGATCCACAAATATTAATCGATTATGTCCATAATCGAACCCTGGCTAGCAATAATCCACAGATCCATTAATTACACATTAATCATAACAGATATCAAATGAATCTGACACTAAGTGAAAACCCTAGGCCCCAAGCTTAACAGTTATTAATTGGAACTTACCTCCTCCTCCTTATCTATGATGTTCTCGTCGAAGGCCGGCGGCGGCCTGATGATGAGCTCGACCTCCTCGTCGTCATCCTGCGGATACTTCCCAAGATTGTACGCACATCTACTGATAGCAGAGGGAGCCTATGAGGGACTGATGGTCCGCCCTTCATCAATGGCCTCCACTTCATCTTTCGCATCTGCTGTGGCTATGATTGCCACCCTTGCGGCATTGTGTGCCTCTGTCACGGCTCTGGCCGCCTCCATCTTGGCTCTGGCTGCCTCCTCTACGGCTAACGCTAGTGTTGCGGCCTTCTCCTTCGCTGCGGCAACAACATCGGATGGGTGCTCCATCGCCTGAATGGGAAGTAGATCGGAAGCGGAAGGGGAGAGGGTTTTTTCCTGGTCGGCGAAGAGAGAGAGGAGTGGGGAAGGGGAGTGGGTAGGAGCCTACGGGGAGTTGGGAAGCGGTGTCGTGATGGAGTGAATTAGGCGAGGTGGAGAGGGACAGAGGGATGGGCTCTATATGGTGAGACGTTGACGTTTCGTGCTCCCGCAGTACACATGTGTATGGTTCAACAGCATACGCACGCACACATGCTCGCATAGTGCACCGCGGACATGCGTACGGTACTACACAGTTCACATGCGCACGGTGCGCCTCGGACATGCCTATGGTACATGCACGGTTCTCACGCGCACGGTGGACCCATTCGCCAACAATCTCTCTTTTTTTGACGAATCTCACTCTCGCTCTGTGTCTGCGGACCCCCACCAGTGGCCCACCCATTCTTTTCTGATCATGGCTACCTCCTTTTGCAACTATTTGAAGTTGAGTTTGGAATACACAATTCGAATTTTAATGCACGGTTGAGTGTGTGTAATATCTAAGTTTAAGTTTTTCTTACAAAAAAATTGACACTTGTCCAACATGGTCCCACCCAGTTGATACATCTAATAAGTACGAGAGTGCTATTCCAAGCGATAACACAAACTTGTGTTTGTATGCGTCATCACTGTAGGTTTCGCAGCATAGGAAACAAAAAGTTTCCTACGATGGGAACTATGTACCAAGATCTATCTACTAGATACAAACAACGGGCGGATGTATATCCATAGAGAACATACCCTTGAAGACCGACAAAGCTTAACGAGTTCAACTCGTGGTTGATGTATATGATCTCTTGCCGATCTCAAGATCGAGAGGAAGTCCTAGCGCCGCAAAGCAGCAGCGCATCCGTGCTCGCACACACGTACAAGACACCGGGCAACCTCCGCCTCCTTGCTCCAGCGATGCAGCGGAAGCACAACCCTTTCTTGCCGAATAGCCACCGGGAACATGTATCTCGCTAGTCCGAGACCATGGGGGATAAATTCTAGAGGGGGAGAGAGATCCTTCACGAGGAGGTGTGAGAGACAAGTGAGAGGAGGGGCTCCTTTTATAGGAGGAGGGGGGCACCCTAGGGGGTGGCCGCCGGCCATGCGGGCTGCCCCCTCCCCTCCTTCATTCATGTGGGTGGACACTCCACTCACAAAATGGCCCTTCAATTTTCTCCACTCAAAAGTCCACTCAAATTCCCATTAAATTTCCACCAAATTTAATGCAAACTCTCATTAAATAAAACTCTTTTATTTTATTCAGAATTTTGTCAATTACATTAATGACAAACATTCACAAATAACCCCTTGCTAGAATTCCATTTCACATGCATAACCACTTTATGCAATTTCACCCGAAAACCTGTTTCGGTATCTAGTGAAATAAATTCCTGCGCTTGTTTATTCTTTCGGCATGAAACATTTGCTCCAACTGGATGCCAGTGTCCCTTAAGTGTGTCACCCTACAGTTTGCGAATAATGCAGACATGATCGAGACCCTTCTCCGATCAATAATCAGTAGCGGGACCTGGAGATCCATACTGACTCCCACACATTCAACGATGACTTTTCCTGTGATCGTCGGAACCTTTTACGCTTGTATCTTAATCCCTTTGTTTCACAATATATTACATGTCCGAGATTCGATCATTGGTATCTCCATACCTAGTTTGATCTCGTTACTGACGTGTACTCTTTTCTCGTTCCCGTGATATAACATTC
Source organism: Avena sativa (assembly GCA_916181665.1). Classification (NCBI taxonomy): domain Eukaryota; kingdom Viridiplantae; phylum Streptophyta; class Magnoliopsida; order Poales; family Poaceae; genus Avena; species Avena sativa. The sequence goes on from OV702295.1 coordinate 138,142,878, forward strand.
TAGTGATCAAATCACTTGCTTGCAATCTAACCAATGTGATATCACCGAGAGAGCCCAGAGCATATCTATCCGTCATCGGGATGAACAAATTCCAGTCTTGATCCATGATTCTCAACATAACACTTTAGTAGCTTTGAAGCCATCTTTATAATCACCCAGTTAAGGAGTGACGTTTGATGTCAACAAGAAACTCTTCCGGTGTTAGTGATTGGCATGATCTCATGGTCTAAGGATTAGGATTACTTCGTAGTTTGTTTATAGCAATATAAACTCAATGACTTTGATCATAATGCTATACTTCGGATGAATGTTCATCACACCATTACACTAATGTTGTGATCTCGTTATTAACAACATCCAATGTCTATGATCAGGAAACCATGATCATCTTGTTAATCAACGAACTAGTTTATGAGAGAGGCATAACTAGGAACTTTCTGTTTGTTTATTAAACACACATGTATTAAAGTTTCCGTATTAATACAATTATAGCATGCAAAATAAACATCTATCATATACTTGGAATACACATAATAAACATTTTATTATTGCCTCTTAGGGCATATTCCCTTCAGTCTCCCACTTGCACTAGAGACAATAATCTAGTTACATTGTGATTTATCTAACACCCATGGAGTTCTGGTGTAGATCATGTTTTGCTCTAGGGAGGTTTTTAGTCAACGGATCTGCTACATTGAGATCCGTATGTACTTTACAAATCTTTATATCTCCATCCTTGACATGCTCACGGATGGAGTGAAACCGGCGCTTAATATGCTTGGAATGCTTGTGAGACCTTGGCTCTTTGGCATTGGCAATGGCACCATTGTTGTCACAATAGATCACCATTGGGTCCAACGCGTTTGCAACCACACCTAGTTCGGATATGAACTCCTTCATCCAAACTTCTTCCTGAGCCGCTTCTGAAGAAGCAACATATTCGGCCTCCGTTGTTGATCCTTCCACCACAGGTTGTTTGGAGCTCCTCCAACTAACCGCTCCGCCATTCATGAGAAATACGTATCCGGATTGAGACTTAGAGTCATCCGGATCGGTGTCAAAGCTAGCATTGACATAACACTTAGCGACGAGCTCTTCTTCACCTCCGTATACAAGGAACATATCCTTAGTTCTTCGCAAGTACTTAAGGATATTCTGGACCGCTTTCCAGTGTTCTGAACCTGGATCCGATTGGTACCTACTAGTCAAACTAATAGCATGTGCCACATCCGGTCTAGTACATAGCATGGCGTACATTATAGATCCTATGGCTGAAGCATAGGGGACCTTGTCCATTATCTCTCTTTCTTCCGCCGAAGCCGGACTTTAAGTCTTACTCAATGTCGTGCCTTGTGTCATAGGTAAGAACCCCTTCTTACTATCTTCCATTTTAAACTTCTTTAAAATGTTATCAAGGTATGTACTTTGTGATAGCCCCCTATTAGGCGCCTAGATCTATCTCTATAGATCTTTATGCCTAATATGTATGACGCTTCACCTAGGTCCTTCATTGAAAATTTGCTGTTTAGATAACTTTTAACACTGTTTAAAAGATCTATATCATTTCCGATCAATAATATGTCATCCACATATAATATCAGAAATGCCACATTTCTCCCACTCACTTTCTTGTAAATACAAGCTTCTCCATAAGTTTGGACAAATCCAAACTCTTTGATCACCTCATCAAAGCGGAGATTCCAACTTCGTGATGCTTGCTTCAATCCATAGATGGATTGCTGAAGCTTGCACACCTTGTTAGCATCCTTAGGATCGACAAAACCCTTTGGTTGTATCATATACAACTCTTCTTCAATATTACCATTGAGAAATGCGGTTTTGACATCCATCTGCCATATCTCATAATCGAAATATGCAGCAATTGCTAACATAATCCTAACTGATTTTAGCATCGCTACGGGAGAGAATGTCTCATCGTAGTCAACTCCTTGAATTTGTCGAAACCCCTTTGCGACAAGTCGAGCTTTATAGACGGTCACATTACCATCAGCATCAGTTTTCCTTTTGAAAATCCATTTGTTCTCCACGACCTTTCGGTCGTGAGGTAAGTCGACCAAGTTCCAAACTTGATTTTCATACATGGATTCCATCTCGGATTTCATGGCTTCTAACCATTTGTTGGAATCCGGGCTCATCATCGCTTCTTCATACGTCGTAGGGTCATCATTTTCATCAACCATGAAATTCATGACAGGATTTCCATACAGCTCGGGAGCTGCACACGTCCTGCTAGACCTGCGAGGTTCGGTAGTACTCTCTTTCAGAGTTTCATGATCATTATCATTAGTTCCCTCTTCAACAGGTGGAGCCAACTCCGGAACAACTTCCGGCGCTGCGCTACTCGCCATACTTTGAAGAGAAGGTTCAATAACCTCTTCGAGTTCTACCTTTCGACTACTCACACCTTTCGCGAGAAACTCTTTCTCTAGAAAGGATCCATTCTTGGGAACAAAAACGTTGCCCTCGGATCTGTGATAGAAGGAATACCCAATAGTTTCCTTAGGGTATCCTATGAAGACGCATTTTTCCGTGTTGGGTTCGAGTTTATCCGGTTGAAGTTTCTTCACATAAACATCGCATCCCCAAACTTTAAGAAATTACAGCTTAGGTTTGTTTCCAAACCACAATTCATACGGTGTCTTTTCAACGGATTTAGACGGTGCACAATTTAAAGTGAATGCAGCAGTTTCTAGTGCATAGCCCCAAAATGACAACGGCAAGTCCGTCAGAGACATCATAGATCGAACCATATCTAATAAAGTACGATTACGACGTTCCGACACACCATTTCTCTGTGGTGTTCCGGCAGGTGTGAGTTGTGAAACAATTCCACACTCTTTCATGTGAGTGCTAAACTCGTAACTTAGATACTCACCTCCACGGTCGGACCGTAGAAATTTGATCTTTCTATTATGATGATTTTCCACTTCATTCTGAAATTCCTTGAACCTTTCAAAGGTTTCAGACTTGTGTGTCATCAAGTAGATATAACCGTATCTACTCAAATAATCCGTGAAAGTAACAAAATAACGATATCCACCTCGCGCTGACACACTCATTGGACCGCATACATCAGAATGTATGATTTCCAATAAATATGTCGCCCGTTCCATTGAACCGGAAAATGGCGTTCTAGTCATCTTGCCCATAAGGCATGTCTCACATGTATCAAATGATTCATAATCAAGTGATTCCAAAAGTCCATCCGAATGGAGCTTCTTCATGCGTTTAACGCCAATATGACCTAGACGGCAGTGCCACATATATGCGGATATATCATCATTTAGTTTAATCCTTTTAGCATCAACATTATGAATATGCGTAACATTATTATCGAGATCTAAAAGAAATAAACCATTCATCATCGGTGCATGACCATAAAAGATTTCATTCATATAAATGGAACAACCATTGTTCTCGGATTTAAATGAATAACCACTTCGCATCAAACACGATCCAGATACAATGTTCATGCTCAGTGCAGGCACCAGATAACAATTATTCAAGTTTATTACAATGTTCATGCTCAGTGTAGACCTCTCTGGGCTGGATAGGAACACCATCATCAACTTAGTAGGTGCGCGAGTAACCACACCTGACCATCATAATCCCACCCAGTTGATACATCTAAGTATAAGAGAGCTATGCCAAGCCATGACACACACTTGTGGCAGATTGTGGGGCCATGCCAATATTGTATGGGATCTAGACCTCTCTGGCTGGATAGAAACACCTTCACCAACTTGTTGTTGTATGAGTCATCACTTGGCCAACATGATCCTACCTACTTGATAGATCTGAGTATGAATTTTTTATGCCAAGACATGATGAGACAATTTGTGGCACATGTGGGCCCATGCCAACATTTCATGGTCTATAGACCTCTCTGGGTTGGCTAGAAACACATCATCAACCTAGTGGTTGTGTACCTCGGAACTTGGCCAACATGATGACACCCTGTTTATATATCTTAGTATAAAAATACTATGCCAAGACATGATGAGACACAACTGTGGCAAATGTGGGCCCATGCCAACATTGCATGGGGTCCAGACCTCTCTGGGCTGGCTAGGATCACCATCGTCAACTTAGTGGTTGTGTGAGTCAGTACACCTGGCCAACATGATCCCACCCACTTGATATATCTAGCTATATTAGTGTTATGCCAAGACATGACACTCACTAGCCAGTGGAAATTGTGGGGCCATGCCAACATTGCATTGGATCTAGACCTCTCTAGGCTTGATAGAAACACCATCACCAACTTGTTGTTGTATGAGTTATCACTTGACCAACATGATCCCACCTACTTCATAGATCTAAGTATGACTTTTCTATGCCAAGACATGATGAGACACTTTGTGGCAGATGTGGGACCAAGCCAACATTGCATGGTCTATAGACCTCTCTGGGTTCACTAGAAACACCATCATCAACCTAGTGGTTATGTGCCTCAACACTTGGCCAACATGATGCCATCATGTTGATAGATGTTAGTATAACAATACTATGCTAAGACATGATGAGACACAACTATGGCAAATGTGGGCCCATGCCAACGTTGCATGGGGTCTAGACCTCTTTAGGCTGGCTGGCACCACCATCATCAACTTAGTGGTTGTGTGAGTCACTACACCGGGCCAACATGATCCCACCCACTTGATATATCTAGCTATAAGAGTGCTATGCCAATGCATGGAACACACTAGCTTGTGTAAATTGTGGGGCATGCCAACATTACATGGGATCTAGACCTCTCTGGCTGGATAGAAACACCTTCACCAACTTGTTGTTATATGAGTCATCACTTGGCCAACATGATCCTACCTAATTGATAGATCTAAGTATGATTTTGCTATGGCAAAACATGATGAGAAACTTTGTGGCAGATGTGGGTCCATGCCAACATTCCATGGTCTATAGTCCTCTCTCGGTGAGATTGAAACACCATCATCAACCTAGTGGTTGTGTGCCTCAACACTTGGCCAACATTATGCCACCCTGTTGATAGATCTTAGTATAACACTACTATGCCAAGACATGATGAGACACAATTGTGGAAAATGTGGGGTCATGCCAACATTGCATGGGCTATAGACCTCTCTGGACTGGATAGAAACATCATCATCAACTTATTCGGTGTGTGACTCACCACACCTGACCATGATGATCCCACCCAGTTCATACATCTAAGTATAAGATTGCTATGCCAAGCCATGACACACACTTGTGACAGGCTGTGGGGCCATGCAAAAATTGCATGGGTTCTAGACCTCTTTGGGCTGGATAGAAACACCTTCAACAACTTGTTGGCGTATGAGTCATCACTTGGCCAACATGATCCTACCTACTTGATAGATCTAAGTATGTTTTTTCTATGCCATGACATAATGAGACACTTTGTGGCAGAGGTGGGCCCGTGCCAACATTGCCTGGTCTATGGACCTCTATAGGTTGGCTAGAAACACCATCATTAACCTAGTGGTTGTGTTCCTCAGCAGTTGGCCAATAAGATGCCACCTTATTGTTAGATCTTAGTATAACACTAGTATGCCAAGACATGATGAGACACGCTTGTGGCAATTGTGGTGCCATGACAACATTGCATGGGATCTAGGCCTCTCTAGGATGGATATAAACACCATCATCAACTTAGTGGGTGTGTGAGTCACTACACCTGACCATCATGATCCCACCCAGTTGATACATCTAAATATAGGAGTGCTATGCCAAGCCATGACACACACTTGTGGCAGATTGTGGGGCCATGCCAACATTGGATGGGATCTAGACCTCTCTAGGCTGGATAGAAATACCTTCACCAACTTGTTGTATGAGTCAACACTTGGCTAACATGATCCTACCTACATGATAGATCTAAGTATGATTTTGCTATGCCAAGACATGATGAGACACTTTGTGGCAGATGTGGGCCCATTCCAACATGGCATGGTTTATAGACCTCTCTGGTGGGCTTGAAACACCATCATCAAACAAGTGGATGTGTGCCTCGGCACTTGGCCAACATTATGCCACCCTATTGTTATATCTTAATATAAACTACTATGCCAAGACATGATGAGACACAACTGTGGCAAATATGGGGCCTTGCCAACATTGCATGGGCTATAGACCTCTCTAGGATGGATAGAAACACCATCATCAACTTAGTGGGTGCGTGAGTAACCACACTTGACCATAATAATCCCACCCAGTTGATACATCGAAGTATAAGAGTGTTATGCCAAGCCATGACACACACTTGTGGTAGATTGTGGGGCCATGCCAACATTGCATGGGATCTAGACCTCTCTAGGCTGGATAGAAACACATTCACCAACTGTTATATGCGTCATCACTTGGCCAACATGATCCTACCTACTTGATAGATCTAAATGTGATTTTGCTATGCCAAGACATGATGAGACACTTTGAGGCAGATGTTGGCCCGTTCCAACATAGCATGGTCTATAGACCTCTCTGGGTGGGCTTGAAACACCATCATCAACCAAGTGGTTGTGTGCCTCAGCACTTGTCCAAAAGTATGCCACCCTGTTGTTATATCTTAGTATAACACTACTATGCCAAGACATGATGAGACACAACTGTAGCAAATGTGGGGCCATGCCAACATTGCATGGGCTATAGACCTCTCTGGGCTGGATAGGAACACCATCATCAACTTAGTGGGTGCGCGAGTAACCACACCTGACCATCATAATCCCACACAGTTGATACATCTAAGTATAAGAGAGCTATGCCAAGCCATGACACACACTTGTGGCAGATTATGGGGCCATGCCAACATTGTATGGGATCTAGATCTCTCTGGCTGGATAGAAACACCTTCACCAACTTGTTGTTGTATGAGTCATCACTTGGCCAACATGATCCTACCTACTTGATAGATCTGAGTATGAATTTGTTATGACAAGACATGATGAGACAATTTGTGGCACATGTGGGTCCATGCCAACATTTCATGGTCTATATACCTCTCTAGATTGGCTAGAAACACCATCATCAACCTAGTGGTTTGTGTACCTCGGAACTTGGCCAACATGATGACACCCTGTTTATATATCTTAGTATAAAAATACTATGCCAAGACATGATGAGACACAACTGTGGCAAATGTGGGCCCATGCCAACATTGCATGGGGTCTAGACCTCTCTGGGCTGGCTAGGATCACCATCGTCAACTTAGTGGTTGTGTGAGTCAGTACACCTGGCCAACATGATCCCACCCACTTGATATATCTAGCTATATTAGTGTTATGCCAAGACATGACACTCACTAGCCTGTGGAAATTGTGGGGCCATGCCAACATTGCATTGGATCTAGACCTCTCTAGGCTTGATAGAAACACCATCACCAACTTGTTGTTGTATGAGTTATCACTTGACCAACATGATCCCACCTACTTCATAGATCTAAGTATGAATTTTCTATGCCAAGACATGATGAGACACTTTGTGGCAGATGTGGGACCAAGCCAACATTGCATGGTCTATAGACCTCTCTGGGTTCACTAGAAACACCATCATCAACCTAGTGGTTATGTGCCTCAACACTTGGCCAACATGATGCCACCATGTTGATAGATGTTAGTATAACAATACTATGCTAAGACATGATGAGACACAACTATGGCAAATGTGGGCCCATGCCAACGTTGCATGGGGTCTAGACCTCTTTAGGCTGGCTGGCACCACCATCATCAACTTAGTGGTTGTGTGAGTCACTACACCGGGCCAACATGATCCCACCCACTTGATAGATCTAGCTATAAGAGTGCTATGCCAATGCATGGAACACACTAGCTCGTGGAAATTGTGGGGCATGCCAACATTGCATGGGATCTAGACCTCTCTGGCTGGATAGAAACACCTTCACCAACTTGTTGTTATATGAGTCATCACTTGGCCAACATGATCCTACCTAATTGATAGATCTAAGTATGATTTTGCTATGGCAAGACATGATGAGAAACTTTGTGGCAGATGTGGGTCCATGCCAACATTCCATGGTCTATAGTCCTCTCTGGGTGAGATTGAAACACCATCATCAACCTAGTGGTTGTGTGCCTCAACACTTGGCCAACATTATGCCACCCTGTCGATAGATCTTAGTATAACACTACTATGCCAAGACATGATGAGACACAATTGTGGAAAATGTGGGGTCATGCCAACATTGCATGGGCTATAGACCTCTCTGGACTGGATAGAAACACCATCATCAACTTATTCGGTGTGTGACTCACCACACCTGACCATGATGATCCCACCCAGTTCATACATCTAAGTATAAGATTGCTATGCCAAGCCATGACACACACTTGTGACAGGCTGTGGGGCCATGCAAAAATTGCATGGGTTCTAGACCTCTTTGGGCTGGATAGAAACACCTTCAACAACTTGTTGGCGTATGAGTCATCACTTGGCCAACATGATCCTACCTACTTGATAGATCTAAGTATGTTTTTTCTATGCCATGACATAATGAGACACTTTGTGGCAGAGGTGGGCCCGTGCCAACATTGCCTGGTCTATGGACCTCTATAGGTTGGCTAGAAACACCATCATTAACCTAGTGGTTGTGTGCCTCAGCAGTTGGCCAATAAGATGCCACCTTATTGTTAGATCTTAGTATAACACTAGTATGCCAAGACATGATGAGACACGCTTGTGGCAATTGTGGGGCGAGGACAACATTGCATGGGATCTAGGCCTCTCTAGGCTGGATATAAACACCATCATCAACTTAGTGGGTGTGTGAGTCACTACACCTTACCATCATGATCCCACCCAGTTGATACATCTAAATATAGGAGTGCTATGCCAAGCCATGACACACACTTGTGGCAGATTGTGGGGCCATGCCAACATTGCATGGGATCTAGACCTCTCTAGGCTGGATAGAATTACCTTCACCAACTTGTTGTATGAGTCAACACTTGGCTAACATGATCCTACCTACTTGATAGATCTAAGTATGATTTTGCTATGCCAAGACATGATGAGACACTTTGTGGCAGATGTGGGCCCATTCCAACATGGCATGGTTTATAGACCTCTCTGGTGGGCTTGAAACACCATCATCAAACAAGTGGATGTGGGCCTAGGCACTTGGCCAACATTATGCCACCCTATTGTTATATCTTAATATAAACTACTATGCCAAGACATGATGAGACACAACTGTGGCAAATATGGGGCCTTGCCAACATTGCATGGGCTATAGACCTCTCTAGGATGGATAGAAACACCATCATCAACTTAGTGGGTGCGTGAGTAACCACACTTGACCATAATAATCCCACCCAGTTGATACATCGAAGTATAAGAGTGTTATGCCAAGCCATGACACACACTTGTGGTAGATTGTGGGGCCATGCCAACATTGCATGGGATCTAGACCTCTCTAGGCTGGATAGAAACACATTCACCAACTGTTATATGCGTCATCACTTGGCCAACATGATCCTACCTACTTGATGGATCTAAATGTGATTTTGCTATGCCAAGACATGATGAGACACTTTGAGGCAGATGTGGGCCCGTTCCAACATAGCATGGTCTATAGACCTCTCTGGGTGGGCTTGAAACACCATCATAAACCAAGTGGTTGTGTGCCTCAGCATTTGTCCAACAGTATGCCACCCTGTTGTTATATCTTAGTATAACACTACTATGCCAAGACATGATGAGACACAACTGTAGCAAATGTGGGGCCATGCCAACATTGCATGGGCTATAGACCTCTCTGGGCTGGATAGGAACACTATCATCAACTTAGTGGGTGCGCGAGTAACCACACCTGACCATCATAATCCCACACAGTTGATACATCTAAGTATAAGAGAGCTATGCCAAGCCATGACACACACTTGTGGCAGATTGTGGGGCCATGCCAACATTGTATGGGATCTAGATCTCTCTGGCTGGATAGAAACACCTTCACCAACTTGTTGTTGTATGAGTCATCACTTGGCCAACATGATCCTACCTACTTGATAGATCTGAGTATGAATTTGTTATGACAAGACATGATGAGACAATTTGTGGCACATGTGGGTCCATGCCAACATTTCATGGTATATAGACCTCTCTAGATTGGCTAGAAACACCATCATCAACCTAGTGGTTTGTGTACCTCGGAACTTGGCCAACATGATGACACCCTGTTTATATATCTCAGTATAAAAATACTATGCCAAGACATGATGAGACACAACTGTGGCAAATGTGGGCCCATGCCAACATTGCATGGGGTCTAGACCTCTCTGGGCTGGCTAGGATCACCATCGTCAACTTAGTGGTTGTGTGAGTCACTACACCTGGCCAACATGATCCCACCCACTTGATATATCTAGCTATATTAGTGTTATGCCAAGACATGACACTCACTAGCCTGTGGAAATTGTGGGGCCATGCAAACATTGCATTGGATCTAGACCTCTCTAGCCTTGATAGAAATACCATCACCAACTTGTTGTATGAGTTATCACTTGACCAACATGATCCCACCTACTTGATAGATTTAAGTATGAATTTTCTATGCCAAGACATGATGAGACACTTTGTGGCAGATGTGGGACCATGCCAACATTGCATGGTCTATAGACCTCTCTGGGTTCGCGAGAAACACCATCATCAACCTAGTGGTTATGTGCCTCAGCACTTGGCCAACATGATGCCACCATGTTGATAGATGTTAGTATAACACTACTATGCTACGACATGATGAGACACAACTATGGCAAATGTGGGCCCATGCCAACGTTGCATGGGGTCTAGACCTCTTTAGGCTGGCTGGCACCACCATCATCAACTTAGTGGTTGTGTGAGTCACTACATCGGGCCAACATGATCCCACCCACTTGATACATCTAGCTATAAGAGTGCTATGCCAATGCATGGAACACACTAGCTTGTGGAAATTGTGGGGCCATACCAACATTGCATGGGATCTAGACCTCTCTAGCTGGATAGAAACACCTTAACCAACTTGTTGTTGTATGAGTCATCACTTGGCCAACATGATCCTACCTAATTGATAGATCTAAGTATGTTTTTGCTATGGCAAGACATGATGAGAAACTTTGTGGCAGATGCGGGTCTATGCCAACATTCCATGGTCTATAGTCCTCTCTGGGTGGGATTGAAACACCATCATCAACTTAGTGGTTGTGTGCCTCAACACTTGGCCAACATTATGCCACCCTGTTGATAGATCTTAGTATAACACTACTATGCCAAGACATGATGAGACACAACTGTGGAAAATGTGGGACCATGCCAACATTTCATGGGCTATAGACCTCTCTGGACTGGATAGAAACACCATCATCAACTTAGTCGGTGTGTGACTCACCACACCTGACCATGATGATCCCACCCAGTTCATACATCTAAGTATAAGATTGCTATGCCAAGCCATGACACACACTTGTGACAGGTTGTGGGGCCATGCCAAAATTGCATGGGTTCTAGACCTCTTTGGGCTGGATAGAAACACCTTCAACAACTTGTTGGCGTATGAGTTATCACTTGGCCAACATGATCCTACCTACTTGATAGATCTAAGTATGTTTTTTCTATGCCATGACATAATGAGACACTTTGTGGTAGATGTGGGCCCATGCCAACATTGCCTGGTCTATAGACCTCTATAGGTTGGCTAGAAACACCATCATTAACCTAGTGGTTGTGTGCCTCAGCAGTTGGCCAATAAGATGCCACCCTATTGTTAGATCTTAGTATAACACTAGTATGCCAAGACATGATGAGACACGCTTGTGGCAATTGTGGGGCCATGACAACATTGCATGGGAACTAGGCCTCTCTAGGCTGGATAGAAACACCATCATCAACTTAGTGGGTGTGTGAGTCACTACACCTGACCATCATGATCCCACCCAGTTGATACATCTAAATATAGGAGTGCTATGCCAAGCCATGACACACACTTGTGGCAGATTATGTGTCACATCCCAAGATTTTCCAAATCTTGTAATGTGAAAATAAATGAATAAAATAAAACTTTGTTTGTTTTTCAGGGCCAGAAGAAACTTTTTGAATTCAATTGGGACTTCAAACCAATTTGGATCAAATAAAATCCTAAAGGGATTTAAAAAGATAAAATATTTAATAAAGGAAAATAAAATATTTTGGAAATACTATTTTGGATCTTTTAATAAAAGACTTTGTTTTCAAATGAAAAGGTGGATTTATAAATAAGATTATATTTTAAAGAGCCAAATTAATTTTGGCCAACTTTTATATTAAAATATTTTGTTTGGATAAAATGAGTAAAGGTTTTTTTAAATAAAATAATAAGGATTTAAATATCCAATTTTATTAAAGTAAAGGCTTTTTCTTTTTAAATAAACACTAAAACTTATTATTTTATTTTAATAAGTTTTCCAAAGGTTTTGGTTCTCAAAATGAAAAGAAATATTTTAAATAAGGATTATTTTATAAAGCCAAATTAAACCTTGGCCAAGACTTTGAAACAAAAGGTTTTGCTTTGATTAAAATAGTAGAGGTTTATTTAAAATAAAATAAAAGGATTTAAATATCCATGTTTTTATTAATAAAGGTTTTACTATTTTCAAAACATCAAAACTTATTTATTTATTTAAAATAAGTTTTCCAAGTATTTTATATTCTCAAATAAAACTTACTTAAGTTTTTTGGTTTTATTTTGGATTTCAAAATAAATATTCTAATAAAACAAATCTTATTTGAAGTAAATGAATAAGGCCCATTTTATTTAATTATTAATGGACCCTATAGCAAAAATGTTATTTTGTTTTAAACAAGCTTTCCAAGTATTCTTTATTTCCAAATAAAACCTACTGATTTGGTTTTGAAAATATTTGGATTTCAAATGGAAATTTTATTAAATAAATCAAACCCTATTTGATTAAATAACTAAAAGGTCCATTTTATTTAATTAATGAATGGATCCTAAAATGAATAAAAATATTATTTTATTTTTAGAATTTGGTTTATGTTGATAAACAGAACCAAGTTCAAAGTTGTGAAGTGTGGTGTTTGTTTGAATTGATTTGACTGAATGAATAATTGATTCAAATTCAAAACAGAATATAGAAATAGAAAAAGAAAAAGGCAGCAGACAGAAAAAAATAGAGTTTTGGACCAGCCCAGTAGACAAAGCCCACTAGGCCCAGAAACAGCCCAGTTTCCCCTCCTCGTAAGAAAACGATTCGCACCTCGTTCCTAACCCGCACTGAGTATGACCGGTGGACCTCCCCCTCACTCTTTTTCCCACTAACGCAACGGTCCCACTTCGCTAGCCATCGTCTTCACCGCGACTCGTTCTTCCTCAGACAGCGTCGCCGTTTCTCTGTTAATCAATCCCCGATTCAATTCGTCATAATGCCGGGCCTTTACCTCGCCTTGATCACGCAGGTTGAAACGCCCATGTCTCCCCTATATTTCCCCTCTGACACCCCGCGCTGGCACGCCTTAGACCTCCCCAATTTCCTCCCCGAGCATCCTCTGTTCCACGAAGTCCGGTGCCGATTCCGGCGACTCGACACCGCCCCGAACCTCCCTGAGCACGCTGGCAGCTTCCCCACTCCCAGACGCACCTCCCAGTACTTTTTGTTCGACCGTGGGCGCCCCCGAGCAACGTCTGCAACGAGCTCTGAACGACGCCGCCGTCCGCTCCAACTCCGACGAGCCCCACAGGTAGATTTCGGTCGCCCCTCTTCTTCTCTTTCACACACACAGCACCTCCGTGATCTCCTGCGTCTAACCCTACCCTCGGTTGTTCTTCTCGTGACCTCTAGCGACGACTCCGACCACGACAGAGACCACCCGACGGCGCGTCTACTCCGGCGAAACCTCCCTGGTAAACCAAACCGCCCCAAACCCTCTCATTGACACTCCCTTACTCCCCATGCTCATACGCACCTAATGCTACCTTCCAATTGTCTCAGCGCGACCAACAAATCTTTCCACGACAACCTCCAGAGGTACCCGCCGTTCGCAACAGCTCCGGCGAGCAATCCCTGACAGCACCATGCGCCCCTTGGACTATCACGACCACGTCGAGCTTCCTCAGGCCTTTGCGAACGTGGTGAGCACTTTTCCCTCCTCCCTCATTTCCTATTTAACCATCGCCGCCGCCGTCTGCCCGTCACCGCCGCGCACAGCCGCGCAGCGCCGCCAGTTCTTGGCCAGGCGATAGCAGCCGTTCGATCTAGATCGGGCGAGCACGATAGATTCACTTAACCACGAAGGGGTATGTCCTCTGGACTGTGCGATCGATCAGATCCAACGCCCTATAGCCGCGATCCAACCGAATCGGTACCCGCGAATAGCAAAGCGCCGCGTGTCCCCTATTCTGTTTAAAAACAGATTTGAAAACAGAATATTTTGTGAATTTCAAACCCTTATAACTCTGGATCCACACGTCCAAAAATTACAAATTTTATGTCGTTGGATTCAGGAGAGCAAGACCTAGCCAACCATGCCCTTAGTTTAGTAAATAGTATCTGTTAATTTGCTTGTTTTTGCAGATTCTTTTGTGAGCTTGTTTAGAGTAGAAAAATTGTTTAAAATTGATTTTAGGGTTAAAACTTTTGCAAAATGGTTTGTTGTGACCTTACTGACCCTAGGAACCAACCCATGGTTTGGAAAATGAATTTGGAAAAGTTTAGAATGGATTACTTGGTTTAGTCCATTTCTAGCTAAATAAAACTATTGTTTTGGTTATGAAAAAATGGTTTTGAGTAAAAACTTTGGAGAAAATGTTTTGGACCAAACCTACTGACCTTAGGAAACACTTTGTGGTTTCAAAAAAATGAATTTGGAGAAACAAAAGAATGATTCTTTGATTTAAAACCATTTCTAGTCAAATAGAAATGTGGTTATTTATTAAAAATGGTTTTGGAAGAAAACCTTTGGAAAATGTTTTGTTTTAAACTCTCTGACCCCAAACACCAAGTTTTATGGTTTGAAAACATATTTGGTGAACCTTGGAGATTAAAACCTTAGTAAAAATATTTCTACACCACATAAAATGATACTTTGTTTTGAAAATGGTTTTGAAGTGAAACCTCTTTGCAAATGACTTGGCCACTTTACAAAATGACCATTAGGTGTTTTCAAATGTTTATGACACATTAGGAACCACTTTTTCAAAAAAAACAAAGCTTGGCATGCTTGCATGCATTACTTTGACTTTGTCATTTTATGTGTTGTTTTGCTTGATTGGTAGATTGAGTTTGTGCCTTGCTTGATTGATTTGTAGTAACTTGAAGAGTGTGATTGTTGCAAGGACAAGGAGTGAACCCATACTCTACCAAAAAGGCAAGTGATGCTTCATACTTTTTGTCCCATTACTTTCTCTATGCATTAGTGATATTTCTAAGTAGGACTTGCATGGAATTTTGCTAAGTATAAACTATGCTATGGGAAAACCTAGTAGATGAAACCTTAGTAGCAATTTCCTAAGTTAAGATTCCTATTACTATCAAGCTTAGCCTAGCTAATAGAAAACATGGGTGGAATATATATTCACACTATGGAAAAAATTTCTAAGTCTATGGACTTACGTTTTGTTTAATAAAACAACTAAGTGAATGAATCACCTGGGTGGAATGGAAAGAATGGTTTGTGTTGAGTGGTTACGCAAGTCCAGTATGCTGGGGAAAACTGGGGCATCACCAAGTCCAGTATACTGGGGAAAACATGGTATCTCACTTGCGGAAAGCCACCCAGGAACAAAGAGATTTGAGATGTCAAATGTTGAGAAGCTTCAAGTGCAGCCACTTGGTAATATGGGCTCTGCCATGATCATATAGGTTGCAAGAACTTAGCCAAATGGACAGTGGGTGGTAGTGTTTGATAGGTGGGAGCGCATCCATGTTGGTCTAAGGGAAGGCTTCCGAAAGATCTTGTCTTGGGAAACCAAGTCTTGTGGGGAAAGTGCACCACCTCTGCAGAGTGTAAAACCTAAGTACTTAGCCATGTCCCTGGTAAAGGACAATTTGAGCATCAAGACATGGAAGCAATCAAGAATCTCATCACTCCAATTTCTAAGTAAAACTTGTGGTTTGAACAAGGGTTGTTTGAAATCTTCAATCTTTGATTGAGAGATGCCTTGGACAAAGGATCTTCAATCTTTGATTGAGAAAAATGATTTTATCAAAGCAAAAACTTAGTATTTTCAAAGGTTAAGGAAAAATCTATTTTGAGCAATGCAAGCCTCAACTCCACTTAGCCAAATGCATATAGATGATAGACTCCACTACACTACCATAGTATCACTTGCCAATACAATTCAAATGTATTGACCCTTGTGGCTGTAACTTGTAATGTTGCAGGTTTGATTGATTTTAGTGAAGATTGATTGATTAGGATTACAAAGTCTACAACCAACATCTGCCTGTGGCACTTTGAAGATGAAGGACCCCATGCTTATAGTTATTCCGCTGCAATGTAATGTAATAGCCAAATGAGCTATGTTTGATGTAATAAACTTATGTTATTCCTGGTTATAAAGTTATATTATGACCTTTGTTTCTTGATATTACATCTAAACTGTGGATGCTAGCTATTGATCCAGGGACTAGCATTGTAAACACAGGGGATTCTACCTTACCTTATATTTTAACAAGGTTGGGTCAGATCCTAACCCTACAAGATGGTATCAGAGGATTGTGTTGCCTGTAGGATTGTAACCCTAGGATTGGACAAAACCCTTAGAAACATAGGAATTGTATTTGTTCCAAACTTATTTACAAACAATCTAGTAAACTCTTCCCTCAACCATTTTGGTTTTAACTCTACATCTTGTCTATTTCAAACTTAATGGAAAAGCCTACCCCATATCCCAAGACTACACCATGTGCAAAGGACTTCTTCAACACCTTCAACTCTAATGACTTCAACATCTTCAACCTTGGATATCAAATCTAATGACTTCAACATCTTCAGCATATTCACCAAGGACTTCCAACTTGGATATCACTAAAGACTACAAGTGAGACAAGAAATCTTGCTCAAGATTTGAAGACTAAGGAAACACAACTTAGAAGGAGCCATCATCACCTTTGAAGATTGTGACCAAGACACAAGAATTCTCCAAGGATACAAAGAACTCATTCAAGAAGAATCAACCAAGAAGGATGGAAAGATCACAAGTGAACCATATAGATGGACCACCATATTTAGTTTAAGTCAAACCCACCAACTTATGTGGTGTAACAAAAATATTTTTGGTTGCCTAAAATTATGCTTGAAACTTGTTGTTTGAGTGGAATGTTGTTTGTGATTGCTTGCACAATTGCTTGTGTGAATTGTGATGTGTGTGATTAGGATTGACTCCTTAGAAATATCTTGCCTACTCTAATCCCTACTCAACCCAAACAGATGACTTCTCCAAGAAACTCCAACATCAAGGATGGTGACAACAACAACAACAACCAAGAGGACAACATGAGAGAACTCATAGCAACCCAAAACCAGTTGAGCCAAGAGACAACTCAGCTTTTAGCCAACAACAATGGATTAGACCCAGCCATACAAAGGATTTTGAAACTTCAATCCCAATTGTTGCAAGTATTGGTTACTCAAATGATCAACATGGGAGAAAACTTTTCCCAAAAAGCTAATGACAACAAGGATGACAAAGATGTTATTCTAGAAGGAACCCAAGTTAGCAATACTTGTGAAGTCAAGGAGCATGCATCCAAGGAACATGAAGATCAATGCCCCAAGAAGAGAGAAAGATTTCCCACCTCTGAGGTGAGATATGAAGAACATGAACTAGAAGAACTCCTAACTTTAGAGAGACCCAAAAAGAAGAAGAAGAAATGCCCCAACCCTAACAAGGAGGATATTACTCAAGTGCAATGTTTCAATTGCAAAGAGATGGGACACTATGCCAATGAGTGCCCAGAAAAGAAGAAGAACCAAGGAAACAAACAAGAGGCAATGATACCAAAGGAAAAGAAAGATATCAGCCAAGTGATATGTTTCAAATGCAAGGAACCAGGCCACTATGTAAAGAATTGTCCAGAAAAGATGAAGAATAAGTTGATCAAGCCTATGGAGAAACTCAACCTTGGCCCATGAGTCAAGCATGGAAACAAAGGACTCAATGCAAATGTTTGCTTAGAGAAGTTTTCCCAGGATCCCAAGAAGGCCAATATGTAAATTAGTTGGAAAATTTTTAAGGGTGGTAGTACCCTAGTTGTTTTGAACCTGCTTGTAACCCCTAGCCTCCCCAAATCTCGGGACGAGATTTATTTTAAGGGTGGTAGCCTGTCACATCCCAAGATTTTCCAAATCTTGTAATGTGAAAATAAATGAATAAAATAAAACTTTGTTTGTTTTTCAGGGCCAGAAGAAACTTTTTGAATTCAATTGGGACTTCAAACCAATTTGGATCAAATAAAATCCTAAAGGGATTTAAAAAGATAAAACATTTAATAAAGGAAAATAACATATTTTGGAAATACTATTTTGGATCTTTTAATAAAAGACTTTGTTTTCAAATGAAAAGGTGGATTTATAAATAAACATTATATTTTAAAGAGACAAATTAATTTTGGCCAAGCTTTTATATTAAATTATTTTGTTTTGATAAAATGATTAAAGGTTTATTTAAATAAAATAATAAGGATTTAAATATCCAATTTTATTAAAGTAAAGGCTTTTTCTTTTTAAATAAACACTAAAACTTATTATTTTATTTTAATAAGTTTTCCAAAGGTTTTGGTTCTCAAAATGAAAAGAAATATTTTAAATAAGGATTATTTTATAAAGCCAAATTAAACCTTGGCCAAGACTTTGAAACAAAAGGTTTTGCTTTGATTAAAATAGTAGAGGTTTATTTAAAATAAAATAAAAGGATTTAAATATCCAAGTTTTTATTAATAAAGGTTTTACTATTTTCAAAACATCAAAACTTATTTATTTATTTAAAATAAGTTTTCCAAGTATTTTATATTCTCAAATAAAACTTACTGAAGTGTTTTGGTTTTATTTTGGATTTCAAAATAAATATTCTAATAAAACAAATCTTATTTGAAGTAAATGAATAAGGCCCATTTTATTTAATTATTAATGGCCCCTATAGCAAAAATGTTATTTTGTTTTAAGCAAGCTTTCCAAGTATTCTTTATTTCCAAATAAAACCTACTGATTTGGTTTTGAAAATATTTGGATTTCAAATGGAAATTTTATTAAATAAATCAAACCCTATTTGATTAAATAACTAAAAGGTCCATTTTATTTAATTAATGAATGGATCCTAAAATGAATAAAAATATTATTTTATTTTTAGAATTTGGTTTATGTTGATAAACAGAACCAAGTTCAAAGTTGTGAAGTGTGGTGTTTGTTTGAATTGATTTGACTGAATGAATAATTGATTCAAATTCAAAACAGAATATAGAAATAGAAAAAGAAAAAGGCAGCAGACAGAAAAAAATAGAGTTTTGGACCAGCCCAGTAGACAAAGCCCACTAGGCCCAGAAACAGCCCAGTTTCCCCTCCTCGTAAGAAAACGATTCGCACCTCGTTCCTAACCCGCACTGAGTATGACCGGTGGACCTCCCCCTCACTCTTTTTCCCACTAACGCAACGGTCCCACTTCGCTAGCCATCGTCTTCACCGCGACTCGTTCTTCCTCAGACAGCGTCGCCGTTTCTCTGTTAATAAATCCCTGATTCAATTCGTCATAATGCCGGGCCTTTACCTCGCCTTGATCATGCAGGTTGAAACGCCCATGTCTCCCCTATATTTCCCCTCTGACACCCCGCGCTGGCACGCCTTAGACCTCCCCAATTTCCTCCCCGAGCATCCTCTGTTCCCACGAAGTCCGGTGCCGATTCCGGCGACTCGACACCGCCCCGAGCCTCCCTGAGCACGCTGGCAGCTTCCCCACTCCCAGACGCACCTCCCAGCACTTTTTGTTCGACCGCGGGCGCCCCCGAGCAACGTCTGCAACGAGCTCTGAACGACGCCGCCGTCCGCTCCAACTCCGACGAGCCCCACAGGTAGATTTCGGTCGCCCCTCTTCTTCTCGTTCACGCACACAGCACCTCCGTGATCTCCTGCGTCTAACCCTACCCTCGGTTGTTCTTCTCGTGACCTCTAGCGACGACTCCGACCACGACAGAGACCACCCGACGGCGCGTCTACTCTGGCGAAACCTCCCTGGTAAACCAAACCGCCCCAAACCCTCTCATTGACACTCCCTTACTCCCCATGCTCATACGCACCTAATGCTACCTTCCAATTGTCTCAGTGCGACCGACAACTCTGTCCACGACAACCTCCAGAGGTACCCGCCGTTCGCAACAGCTCCGGCGAGGAATCCCTGACAGCACCGTGCGCCCCTTGGACTATCACGACCATGTCGAGCTTCCTCAGGCCTTTGCGAACGTGGTGAGCACTTTTCCCTCCTCCCTCGTTTCCTATTTAACCATCGCCACCGCCGTCTGCCCGTCACCGCCGCGCACAGCCGCGCAGCGCCGCCAGTTCTTGGCCAGGCGATAGCAGCCATTCGATCTAGATCGAGCGAGCACGATAGATTCACTTAACCGCGAAGGGGTATGTCCTCTGGACCGTGCGATCGATCAGATCCAACGCCCTACAGCCGCGATCCAACCGAATTGGTACCCGCGAATAGCAAAGCGCCGCGTGTCCCCTATTCTGTTTAAAAACAGATTTGAAAACAGAATATTTTGTGAATTTCAAACCCTTATAACTCTGGATCCACATGTCCAAAAATTACAAATTTTATGTCGTTGGATTCAGGAGAGCAAGACCTAGCCAACCATGCCCTTAGTTTAGTAAATAGTATCACTTAATTTGCTTGTTTTTGCAGATTCTTTTGTGAGCTTGTTTAGAGTAGAAAAATTGTTTAAAATTGATTTTAGGGTTAAAACTTTTGCAAAATGGTTTGTTGTGACCTTACTGACCCTAGGAACCAACCCATGGTTTGGAAAATGAATTTGGAAAAGTTTAGAATGGATTACTTGGTTTAGTCCATTTCTAGCTAAATAAAACTATTGTTTTGGTTATGAAAAAATGGTTTTGAGTAAAAACTTTGGAGAAAATGTTTTGGACCAAACCTACTGACCTTAGGAAACACTTTGTGGTTTCAAAAAAATGAATTTGGAGAAACAAAAGAATGATTCTTTGATTTAAAACCATTTCTAGTCAAATAGAAATGTGGTTATTTATTAAAAATGGTTTTGGAAGAAAACCTTTGGAAAATGTTTTGTTTTAAACTCTCTGACCCCAAACACCAAGTTTTATGGTTTGAAAACATATTTGGTGAACCTTGGAGATTAAAGCCTTAGTAAAAATATTTCTACACCACATAAAATGATACTTTGTTTTGAAAATGGTTTTGAAGTGAAACCTCTTTGCAAATGACTTGGCCACTTTAAAAAATGACCATTAGGTGTTTTCAAATGTTTATGACACATTAGGAACCACTTTTTCAAACAAAACAAAGCTTGGCATGCTTGCATGCATTACTTTGACTTTGTCATTTTATGTGTTGTTTTGCTTGATTGGTAGATTGAGTTTGTGCCTTGCTTGATTGATTTGTAGTAACTTGAAGAGTGTGATTGTTGCAAGGACAAGGAGTGAACCCATACTCTACCAAAAAGGCAAGTGATGCTTCATAATTTTTGTCCCGTTACTTTCTCTATGCATTAGTGATATTTCTAAGTAGGACTTGCATGGAATTTTGCTAAGTATAAACTATGCTATGGGAAAACCTAGTAGATGAAACCTTAGTAGCAATTTCCTAAGTTAAGATTCCTATTACTATCAAGCTTAGCCTAGCTAATAGAAAACATGGGTGGAATATATATTCACACTATGGAAAAAATTTCTAAGTCTATGGACTTACGTTTTGTTTAATAAAACAACTAAGTGAATGAATCACCTGGGTGGAATGGAAAGAATGGTTTGTGTTGAGTGGTTACACAAGTCCAGTATGCTGGGGAAAACTTGGGCATCACCAAGTCCAGTATACTGGGGAAAACTTGGTATCTCACTTGTGGAAAGCCACCCAGGAACAAAGAGATTTGAGATGTCAAATGTTGAGAAGCTTCAAGTGCAGCCACTTGGCAATATGGGCTCTGCCATGATCATATAGGTTGCAAGAACTTAGCCAAATGGACAGTGGGTGGTAGTGTTTGATAGGTGGGAGCGCGTCCATGTTGGTCTAAGGGAAGGCTTCCGAAAGATCTTGTCTTGGGAAACCAAGTCTTGTGGGGAAAGTGCACCACCTCTGCAGAGTGTAAAACCTAAGTACTTAGCCATGTCCCTGGTAAAGGACAATTTGAGCATCAAGACATGGAAGCTATCAAGAATCTCATCACTCCAATTTCTAAGTAAAACTTGTGGTTTGAACAAGGGTTGTTTGAAATCTTCAATCTTTGACTGAGAGATGCCTTGGACAAAGGATCTTCAATCTTTGATTGAGAAAAATGATTTTATCAAAGCAAAAACTTAGTATTTTCAAAGGTTAAGGAAAAATCTATTTTGAGCAATACAAGCCTCAACTCCACTTAGCCAAATGCATATAGATGATAGACTCCACTATACTACCATAGTATCACTTGCCAATACAATTCAAATGTATTGACCCTTGTGGCTATAACTTGTAATGTTGCAGGTTTGATTGATTTTAGTGAAGATTGATTGATTAGGATTACAAAGTCTACAACCAACATCTGCCTGTGGCACTTTGAAGATGAAGGACCCCATGCTTATAGTTATTCCGCTGCAATGTAATGTAATAGCCAAATGAGCTATGTTTGCTGTAATAAACTTATGTTATTCCTGGTTATAAAGTTATATTATGACCTTTGTTTCTTGATATTACATCTAAACTGTGGATGCTAGCTATTGATCCAGGGACTAGCATTGTAAACACAGGGGATTCTACCTTACCTTATATTTTAACGAGGTTGGGTCAGATCCTAACCCTACATTATGGGGCCATGCCAAAATTGCATGGGATCTAGACCTCTTTGGGCTGGATAGAAACACCTTCACCAACTTGTTGTTGTATGAGTCATCACTTGGCCAACATGATCCTACCTACTTGATAGATGTAAGTATGAATTTGCTATGCCAAGACATGATGAGACACTTTGTGACATATGTGGGCCCATGCCAACATAGCATGGTCTATAGACCTCTCTAGGTTGGCTAGAAACACCATCATAAACCTAGTGGTTGTGTCCCACAGCACTTGGCCAACATGATGTTACCCTGTTGATAGATATTAGTATAACACTACTATGCCAAGACATGATGAGACACAACTGTGGCAAATGTGGTCCCATGCCAACATTGCATGGGCTATAGACCTCTATGGGCTGGATAGAAACACCATCATCAACTTAGTGGGTGTGTTAGTCACTAGACCTGACCATCATGATCCCACCCAGTTGATACATCTAAGTATAAGAGTGCTATGCCAAGCCATGACACACACTTTGGCAGATTGTGGGGCCATGCCAAAATTGCATGGGATCTAGACCTCTTTGGGCTAGATAGAAACACCTTCACCAACTTGTTGGTGTATGAGTCATCACTGGGCCAACATGATCCTACCTACTAGATATATCTAAGTATGATTTTTCTATGCCAAGACATGATGAGACACTTTGTGGCAGATGTGGGCCCATGCCAACATTGCCTGGTCTATAGACCTCTATAGGTTGGCTAGAAACACCATCATCAACCTAGTGGTTGTGTGCCTCAGCAGTTGGCCAACAAGATGCCACCCTATTGTTAGATCTTAGTATAACACTAGTATGCCAAGACATGATGAGACACACTTGTGGCAATTGTGGGGCCATGACAACATTGCAGGCGATCTAGGCCTCTCTGGGCTAGATAGAAACACCATCATCAACTTAGTGGGT
Source organism: Avena sativa (assembly GCA_916181665.1). Taxonomy (NCBI): domain Eukaryota; kingdom Viridiplantae; phylum Streptophyta; class Magnoliopsida; order Poales; family Poaceae; genus Avena; species Avena sativa. The sequence goes on from OV702295.1 coordinate 138,166,850, forward strand.
GTGTGAGTCACTACACCTGACCATCATGATCCCACCCAGTTGATACATCTAAATATAGGAGTGCTATGCCAAGCCATGACACACACTTGTGGCAGATTATGGGGTCATGCCAAAATTGCATGGGATCTAGACCTCTTTGGGCAGGATAGAAACACCTTCACCAACTTGTTGTTGTATGAGTCATCACTTGGCCAACATGATCCTACCTACTTGATAGATGTAAGTACGAATTTGCTATCCCAACACATGATAAGACACTTTGTGGCAGATGTGGGCCCATGCCAACATTGCATGGTCTATAGACCTCTCTAGGTTGGCTAGAAACACCATCATCAATCTAGTGGTTGTGTGCCTCATCACTTGGGCAACATGATGTCACCATGTTGATAGATCTTAGTATAACACTACTATGCCAAGACATGATGAGACACAACTGTGGCAAATGTGGGCCCATGCCAACATTGCATGGGCTATAGACCTCCATGGGATGGATAGAAACACCATCATCAACTTAGTGGGTGTCTGAGTCACAAAATTCAAACCTGTACAAATTTTGGATATGAACAAATTTCAAATTTAAACAAATTTTAAATCTAAACAAATTTCGAATCCAAACAAAAATCAAATCTGAAGAAAATTGAAAATATTTCAAATTCAAAAATTGTTCACATTTGAAAATGTTCGAATTAGAAAACTGTTCACAAGAAAGAAAAGAAAACTGAAAACAAAAAATAAAAAATAAAAAATAAAAAATAAAAAAGAAATAGAGAAACAGAGAAAAACAAATGAGACAAAAATAAGCGTTATATGGGCTGGCCCAACGCGCATGCCAGCGTTAGCGGAGCCTATTAACGCACGCATTGGGAGATAAATAGCATTGGCGTGGTTTCACGGGACAATTCTGTATAAGAAGGGACCCGAACAAGCATTGACAACCACATCACAGTTGTTAACAACACTGCTCTGTATATAGCAGTATGACAGAATATTGTAGCAAGTTAAGCACGAACGGAAGATATAATCCACAACCAAGGACATCACAAACTTATTACACTAGTAGCGTGAACAGTCTACTCATCCATCATCGCAAGGGCTGGATCATGCTGGGGGCATTTGTTGATCACTTCGCACATGTTGTAGTCGTAGATGGTTACACTGAACAGATCACCCTTCATCATCACGAAGGTCAGGAAGTACCTGATCATGATCTGGTGGGCAATGGCGAAGCCAGGCCACCCCTGATCAAGGCAAACCCTAACGCCAACATCCCTGAGGTTCACCATCCAGCTGCATCCAGTGTTGGTATTGAGCACGATCATCCTTGGCACAGTGTCGAGGATACGCCTGAATCCCTCAGGAATTGGCAGCAGGTCGAACGCATCTTCCAACATAACCCTGGAAAAATGGGTTGGAGCTACCGGATCGTGGACATGCCCAATCTTAATCATCTTCAAGCACTGAAAAAGAATCAACACATGTCAGCACACACATTGTGGTGATCACAAATGAACAAGCAAGGTGTCTAACATAAATGAACTATCAACATGGCATGGTCTATAGACCTCTTTGGATTGGCTAGAAACACCATCATCAACCTAGTGGTTGTGTGCCTCGGAACATGGCCAACATGATGACACCCTGTTGATATATATTAGTATAAAAATACTATACCAAGACATGATGAGACAAAACTGTGGCAAATGTGGGCCCATGCCAACATTGCATGGGGTCTAGACCTCTCTAGGCTGGCTAGGATCACCATCATCAACTTAGTCGTTGTGTGAGTCACTACACCTGGCCAACATGATCCCACCCACTTGATATATCTAGCTATATTAGTGTTATGCCAAGACATGACACACACTACCCTATGGAAATTGTGGGGCCATGCCAACATTGCATGGGATCTAGACCTCTCAAGGCTTGATAGAAACACCATCACCAACTTGTTGTTGTATGAGTTATCACTTGGCCAACATGATCCCACCTACTTGATAGATCTAAGTATGAATTTGCTATGCCAAGACATGATGAGACACTTTGTGGCAGATGTGGGACCATGCCACCATTGCATGGTCTATAGACCTCTCTGGGTTGGCTAGAAACACCATCATCAACCTAGTGGTTGTGTTCCTCAGCACTTGGCCAACATGATGCCACCATGTTGATAGATGTTGGTATAGCACTACTATGCTAAGACATGATGAGACACAACTATGGCAAATGTGGCCCATGGCAACGTTGCATGGGGTCTAGAACTCTTTAGGCTAGCTAGCACCACCATCATCAACTTAGTGGTTTCTGAGTCACTACACCGGGCCAACATGATCCCACCCACTTGATAGATCTAGCTATAAGAGTGCTATGACAATGCATGGCACACACTACCTTGTGAAAATTGTGGGGCCATGCCAACATTGCATGGGATCTAGACCTCTCTAGGCTGGATAGAAAAACCTTCACCAACTTGTTGTTGTATGAGTCATCACTTAGCCAACATGATCCTACCTGATCCTACCTAATTGTTAGATCTAAGTATGATTTTGATATGGCAAGACATGATGAGACACTTTGTGGCAGATATGGGTCCGTGCCAAAATTCCATGGTCTATAGTCCTCTCTAGGTGGGCTTGAAATACCATTATCAACCTAGTGGTTGTGTTCCTCATCACTTGGCCAACATTATGCCACCCTGTTGATAGATCTTAGTATAACACTACTATGCCAAGACATGATGAGACACAATTGTGTCAAATGTGGGGCCATGCCAACGTTGCATGGGCTATAGACCTCTCTGTGCTGGATAGAAACACCATCATCAACTTAGTCAGTGTGTGACTCACCACACCTGACCATCATGATCCCACCCAGTTCATACATCTAAGTATAAGAGTGCTATGCCAAGCCATGACACACACTTGTGATAGATTGTGGGGCCATGCCAAAATTGCATGGGATCTAGACCTCTTTGGGCTGGATAGAAACACCTTCAGGAACTTGTTGGCGTATGAGTCATGACTTGGCCAACATGATCCTACATACTTGATAGATCTAAGTATGATTTTTCTATGCCAAGACATGGCGAGACACTTTGTGGAAGATGTGGGCCCATGCCAACATTGCCTGGTCTATAGACCTCTATAGGTTGGCTAGAAACACCATCATTAACCTAGTGGTTGTGTGCCTCAGCAGTTGGCCAACAAGATGCCACCCTATTGTTAGATCTTATTATAACACTAGTATGCCAAGACATGATGAGACACACTTGTGGCAATTGTGGGGCTATGACAACATTGCATGGGAACTATAGGTTGGCTAGATCTTAGTATAACACTAGTATGCCAATACATGATGAGACACACTTGTGGAAATTGTGGATAGAAACATTGCATGGGATATAGGCCTCTCTAGGCTTGATAGAAACACCTTCACCAACCTGTATGAGTCATCACCTGGTCAACATGATCCTACCTACTTGATAGATCTAACTACAGTTTTTCTATGCCAAGCCATGACACACACAACTCTGCTTGATGTGGGCCCATGCTAACATTGAATGGGATATTGACCTCTCTGGGTTGGCTAGAAACAACATCATCAATTTAGTGGTTGTGTGAGTCACTACACTTGACCAACATGATCCCACCTAGTTGGTTCTAAAAGTCATGTAGGATAGTCCACTCTATTTCTCTACACTCCCTGGTTGAGAATCAGCAGATGCTCATCTGCAAGTTGATGTAGATTTTGCTATGTTTAGTTTGTTACGTTGTTTTTTCTGCTGTTGGTACCACCTGAACTTAGATTGATTCTCTATTCAAAAAGTGTGATGGTTCATCAACTTGATAGAAACACCTTCACCAACTTGTATGAGTCATCACCTGGTCAACATGATCCTACCTACTTGATAGATCTAACTACAATTTTGCTATGCCAAGCCATGACACACAACTCTAGTAGATGTGGGCCCATACTAAGATTGAATGGGATATTGACCTCTCTGGGTTGGCTAGAAACAATATCATCAATTTAGTGGTTGTGTGAGTCACTACACATGACCAACATGATCCCACCTAGTTGGTTCTAAAAGTCATGTAGGATATTCCACTCTATTTCTCTAAACTCCCTGGTTGAGAATCAGCAGATGCTCATCTGCAAGTTGATGTAGATTTTGTTATGTTTAGTTTGTTACTTTGTTTTCCTGCTGTTGGTACCACCTGAACTTAGATTGATTCTCTATTCCAAAAGTGTGATGGTTCATCTACTGAAACTTATATTGATAGATGATGTATAAGTTTGTGGGTAACTTCTAGATTCCGTTCAGTTTCATATAACACTTGTTTAGGACGTCGTTTGGTCCATTCTTTCAGTGTACTTGACGAATTGGATCGAATGGGATGTAATAAGGGCCCCTAGTCCAGGCCCTGCATGTTAGATTTGCGAGATGGCACTGGTAGTATCTGGTCGTGCGGAGTAGATTGTCACACTGTAACTCTGAACCTTTGTTGAGCATCTGTAACTCTGAATAAATAGATAGAAACAACAGGAAAGCAGATACTTTTTGGACTGCACATCAGGTGTCTCTCGTTGCAACTCATTGTTCAGATAGTTCAGTTTACAGTTGCAAAATAGAAACACACAGTTCAATTCAGCAGAGCAGCACCAAGGAAAGTTTGCTACATTATAGTCATAGCCTAGCGAGGAGCTGCTTGTTTTCATCCTCAATCTCTTCAAGTCGTAGGCGATGTACGAGCATGTCCTGCCTGACCTTGACCTGCTCACTGAGCAAAGCCTCGAGCTTCCGAAGAAGGTTCATGTTCTCGACACGGAGATTGCATTATCATCTTTTAGCATCGCATTATCCTTCAAGAGCCCCTCGTAGATGGATGAATTCTATCGGTTTGAGGCTTGAATCTTCTTATGTAGTTTCTTCAAGGCAGCGTTGTCCCTTTTTAGCTCGTCGTGCTCCTCAGTAAGGGTATTCATAGCTAATTCGAGCCGTTCTAATCCAGTTCTTGTGTTTGCATTTTCTCCCTATGGCTGCTTATTCGTGCATTAAGCCAAGCATCCACCTGATTGTTGAGTTTTGGCTTCTTTTCCTGGGACAAAGAATACGTGGTTTCAGTCCTATCATGGAACGGGAACAACAGTAACTGAAATTATAGCACCGGGCTTTATGTAGAAATGGGCGGTGTGGAAAAGATCCAGGAGATTCCAAATCCTAGTCGCAAAAATCCAGTGTATAGTGTTTACCTTGCTGATCTGGGGATCTGGGGCAAACATGTCTGAATGAACTGACGACTCTAAAGAAGGAGAAGTAGGTGATGATTACGGATAAGAAGAATGCTAGATAACACTATTAAGGACAAGAAGTACATGACCTACCCAGAGGATCCCTCGCCTGTGGGCACATCCATTAGCATATGTTGTGACTCTTCAGTGCATAAAGCATCGCGGCGAGCTATCTCTTTCTCTCCTCACGCCTTGTCGCCGCGGCACGCTTCCGAGAGGGATCCATGCCTCCGCAGAGGGAGGGAGCAGTAGCGAGATGAGCAGGAGGAAGAAGAAAGGGAGGAGGGCGCTAGTGACAAGTGGATGTAGATAGTTAAAAAGTCTAGGCAGACCAGCCACACCACCGTCCTCTCCCCTACTGTGCGATCCGACCGACTGAATGCTCCGTTAAGTCGATTGACAATTCAATGACACTTCGGCGCTGATACAATGGTGCACGTGTCCGGCCTACACGCGTCATGATGACACAGTCCTGCATCGTCACGATCACATTTACAATTTATATCTAGTTTTGTTTCTTGATCCGAATTTCACTTGGGTGGTGTCAGACATGCACCGCGTCGGAGGTGACGGGTGGTTTCATGGGTGCTACTATTTCCCGCCTACATCGGGCGTGTATACGCATCGACTAAAGTGTTTCCCGGGTGGGTCGGCCCACTAGTGTTTCCCTAGTTTCCTTTTCAGTTTGCTTTGATATTTTTTCATTCTGTTGAAATTCAAATCTGAACAGAGAAACTGAACAAAAACCAATTTTGAACAAATTTCGAATCTGTACAAATTTCAGATATGAACAAATTTTAAATTTAAACAAATTTTAAATCTGAACAAATTTCGAATCCAAACAAAAATCAAATCTGAAGAAAATTGAAAATATTCAAATTTGAAAATTGTTCACATTTGAAAATGTTCGAATTAGAAAACTGTTCAGAAGAAAGAAAAGAAAACTGAAAACAGAAAATGAAAAAGATAAAAGAAATAGAGAAATAGAGAAAAACAGATGAGACAAAAATAAGCGTTATATGGACCGGCCCAACGCGCATGCCAGCGTTAGCGGGGCCTATTAACGCACGCATTGGGAGATAAAATGCATTGGAGTGGTTTCACGGGACGACTCTGTATAAGAAGGGACCCGAAAAAGCATTGACAGCCACATCACAGTTGTTAACAACACTGCTCTTTATATAGCAGTATGACAGAATATTGTAGCAAGTTAAGCACGAACGGAAGATATAATCCACAACCAAGGACATCACAAACTTATTACACTAGTAGCATGAACAATCTACTCATCCATCATCGCAAGGGATGGATCATGCTGGGGGCATTTCTTGATCACTTTGCACAAGTTGTATTTGTAGATGGTTACACTAAACAAATCACCCTTCATCATCACGAAGGTCAGGAAGTACCCGATCATGATCTGGTGGGCAATGGCGAAGCCAGGCCACCCCTGATCAAGGCAAACCCTGCCGCCAACATCCCTGAGGTTCACCATCCAACTGCATCCGGTGTTTGTCTTGAGCACGATCGTCCTTGGCACAGTGCCGAGGAAAGACCTGAATCCCTCAGGAATTGTCAGCAGGTCGAGCGCATCTTCCAACATGAACCTGGCAAAATGGGTTGGAGCTATCGGATCGTGGACATGCCCAATCTTAGTCATCTTCAAGCACTGAAAAAGAATCAACACATGTCAGCACACACATTGTGGTGATCACAAATGAATCAGCAAGGTGTCTAAAATAAATGAACTATCAACATGGCCTCATGTGCAATGGCACAGTTGCAAAGGTATTCTCCTCATGATCAAGCCAATTGAACAAGAAATTTGGTTAGCACACAAGTTTGGGCATGAAGAGGATCCCTTTGCATTTCATTGTGCGACAGTGTAATCATTGGCCAAAGCAAGCAAAACACAATGACCTAACCTAATCTAAGCACTTCTGAGCTTTAGAATAACTATCACACCAATGCTATAGCTGCTACTATGGTCCAACCCATTGGGGTCTTGGCCAGACAACACGAACTAATCATCGGCGTAGAAGAAGAACATGAATAGTGTGAAAATCACCAATTTTTTACACGGGGAAACCCTAAAGACATCATCTACCTAAATCTATCCACTTACAAGCAATGTTTGAACCATGATTGTGGTAGATCTAGTGATTACAATGGCACAACATGCAATAAGAAAGAAGCAAAGACCCCAACCTTTCAAATCCACGAAAACAACCACATACCAATACAGATTGGGCGTGCATGTCAATGATACACGCGATACTAGACGCAAACATATAGATCTATGATGCTAAGTCATAGAGAGAGGGATTCGAGGCCTTGTCTCCATTGATGCAGGTCGGGAGCTTCAGGTAGGTCGAGGATAACTGTTGTGCTCACCCTCTATCTACCGCCGTGTGCTGCCCTTGTGGTGGTCATCGATCTGCCAGCGGTAGAGGAATGGTCGACACTGAGACGGGAGAAGAATGGCGGTGGTGAATGGGGAGAGTGCGCCTTCCCGATGTATCACGAGCCCCAGCTCTTATCTGCACGTGCAACACAAACGGCCCGCCGGTTGGAATAGAAATGCAGCCCAGCAAACCACGTAGACGTGTTGCCATGTCAGACTGCTGAGTTGGACGACGGGAATCAACATCATGTCGCAGAATACGCGCGTACTGGTCCGCTTCAGGCCCTTACGGGCTTTGGTGGGCTCTACGGGCATGATCTAACCTTACCGTATGCCAATCATACCCCCAGGCGTGAAGGGGTATCCGCCCATCCCAGCCGTCGATTGCGCCTGAATTTTTCTTTCTTTCCTTGACGGGTCTAATGAATCAGAAGTCGCTAGGTAAATGTCTTGGTGTATCCTCTTGAACCACTAGTTCGTATTTGTCGGGCAAGCTCGATGCTGATTCCTTTTTGCAGGACTGGCGTGAAAAAGATCGTTCACCCCTCGGTGGCTAAAGTTACAGTAGACGCCACGGGGGCGGAATTTGATCCCTCAAAGAAGAGGAAGGGCGATGACGCCAAGGCGCCCGCTGAGGGCGCGAAAAAGGTGAAGGGCGACGAGGTCGTCACGATCTCAGACGAGCCAGTCGGCGCCCCAAGTGGAGCTCCTGCTGGAGCGGATGCGACCGTGGAGGTCGTCATGGACGCGGGGTCGCAGCAGATAGACCCTGCGGCGCTGGTCGGGCGTCGGGCCCTTCGACGAGTGCTGCGGGGCCGGCGGTGGCGACCTTCCCTCGCTTTATGGCGAAGGCCTCCACCGCGAGTGTCTCAGCGCAGTCGACCCAAGCGCTTGAGGTTTTGGGCTCGAAAGTCGAGCAGCATCGTGGGCGCACGCCTCTTGTCCTCCCGTCGGTGGATGCGGTCGAGCTGCACAACATGTTGGGCGCGGCTATTCAGGTATGTCTAGTCCCCGAGGATCTGGTCGCTGAATTTCAGCGCATAGATTCTTATTGTTTTTCTTCGATGTCTAGTCCCCGAGTGGCTGGTCGCTAAATTTTAGCGGCTAGGCACATAGGAATTGTTTCAATGTCTAGTCCCCGAGTGGCTAGTCGCTGAATTTCAGCGGCTAGGCACTTAGGAATTTCTTCGATGTTTGCTAATGTTTGGTCGTGTCTGTGCAGGTCCTCCACCGCAACTCGGAGGGTCTGGACAAAGACCTCCGCTCCATGCAGGAGGTAAACAAATAGCTGCAAGCGACTTCTGGTAGGTTTTCGAGGTACCCTTCTCCATAACTATCTTGTTTCTGATTTTGATCTCGTGTAGGAACTTGGCGGTCGTCTTCCCGTCACACTTGCGGACTGGCTTGGCCTCCACCCACTTGGTGAATTTGTCGACTACGACCAGGAGGTGGGTGTAGCTGGAGGGGGCCTTTTTGAAGGGGCCCACAATGTCCATGCCCACACGGCGAATGGCCAGGTGATGGGGATGGTCTTGAGCACCGAGCTTGGTACGTGCATTTGATTGGCGTACTTGGACACCTGACGCGGTGTTGGACGATGTCGACTGCGTCAGCGTGTGCGGTGAGCCAGTAGAAGCCATGTCGCATGGTCTTTGCGACCAGGGACCGGGCGCCAGCATGGTGGCCGCAGTCACTGGCGTGGATGTCTTGGAGGATCGTGCGACCTTCCGCAAGCTGCACGCAACGTTCGAACACGCCGGTCATGCTGCGCTTGTGGACTTCGCTATTGATGATGATGAAGGACTTGAAGTGGCGCACGATTATGCGAGCCTCCGTCTTGTCTACTGGTAGGGTCCCTCCCTCGAGGTAGGCGATGTATGGCACGGTCTAGTCGCTTGGCTCCGCGATCATGGCGACCAGGGCTGGTTCTGGTTGCAGCGGTATTCCGAGGTCGATCTCCCTTGGAGGAGAGACATAAGGCTTGGTGTCGTGGGAATGACCACGGCAGATGCTGCAATCGGCAGCGAGTAGTAGAACATGGGGCAAGGGCGGCCATCCATCTGCGGTTCGTGATGAGGGCGGAGACACAAGGATTTACCCAGGTTCGGCCCCCTGGAGGGTAAAGACCTACTCCTGCTAGATTGTATTATGGTGGAAGTACAATGGGGCGAGCTCGGCGGCTAGGAAGCGAGTCGCTTGGGTGGATGATGGAACATATCCTCTACTCGCCCCCTAGGGAGGTTTATATAGACTCACCCCCTAGGGTTTACAGATCTCAACCGAATCAGTTAAGGTTTTAGCAATCGTTTAACCTAATCCGACTAGGCCTATCTACGCTTCTAGGCCTTCAGCTTCCAGTCGCTTGAGCCCACGCCATGTCGCAGGTGCCTGTGACAGTCGGAATCGTCCTGCTGGGTATACCCCGGTAGGCATATCCCCATCAGTAGTCCCCGAGGCCGTCGTTGATTGGTCGCAGGTGGTCGCTGGTAGTCGGTGTATACGGCTCCAATGCGGACGCCCAGTCGAATCGGCAGCGGACTCCTGAATAAAGGAAAAACCAGTTATTCTAGTCGCACTAACGGTGACCGATTTAGTCACAGCTCGGCGAACGGGTCGGCGAATATTCAGTCACTGTTGTAGCGATCGGGTCGGCCAATTAGCAAGTCACGTGGAACGACGAGTCGAGTGGATGAAGATGGACCGTCAAGTGGGGTCAAAACTAGCCGTTGGGGTAATCCAACGGTAACTTTTGGCGTAATCACCGCGGAGTAACGGCTCCCGAAATTGGCTGGTAACAACCGCTATATAAGGGGAATGACGGGTGAACGAGAAAACATTCCTTCATATTTCCTCCGACCTCGCCCATCTCCGTTTCGACTCCGCATCGCGATCCAACCGATCTAGAGAACCCCGACCTCCGCAAATCTTCCAACCAATGGCCCCTTCCACCGAACCATGGGGCCGATCCAAGTGCACCAGGGCGCTATTGGCGTCGTTCGAAGAGGCCGGGATCCTGCGCGCCGGCAGGTGGCGCATCCCCGCGGACGGATAGGTGACTCCGGACCCGCACGAGGGAGAATTCATTTTCTTCCCCAGCCACCTGGAGCGGGGGATGGGGTTTCCCACTTCTCTATTCTTTCGGTGGTTCTGTGCCTTCTACGGGATCCAGCCGTCGGACCTGGGCCCGCATAGCATCGAGCAGCTCGCCATTTTCGTGGCGTTCTGCGAGTGCTATCTGGGCTGCAGGCCCTACTTCCCCCTGTGGCAAGATCTATTCCATGCGAGAATTAGCCCTAAAGAATCAGGCGGCCCAATGCTGGTTGCGGGTGGCCTAACGTTTCAGCTAAAGTCAAAGGCGTCGTTCTTCGACCTGATGCTGCCGGCCAAGGTAGCAAACGAGTGGAAGAAATCCTCGTTCTACGTCACCGAGGCGACTCCAGACGGCGAGGTGGCGCTTCCAAGATGCTCCGCCAACCGGCCCGAACCGCGTCGGCTCCAGGTTGGCAAGCTCCCGCTGGATCAGCGGATGGTCGTCGACGAAATGTTGCAAACCATCCGCGGCCTGAAGAAGAAGGGCCTCCAAACCATCAATATTTACAACTACTGGCTCGGGCGGCGGCTCGTGCCTTTGGCCCGCCGCGACCACTATATGTACGAGTACGCGGGTAGGGATGACCCGACAAAATCCTGCCTCGTCGAGTGGAAGCTCGAGGACTACATCCTAGCTCTGAAGAAAATCACCCAGGCGGCGTACCTGGACGCGAAGGCCGGGGTCGCCCCCTACACCGCAAGGCCCCAGCTCCGACGGTAAGTCGCCATTTTTGTCGCCATTCGCAGTCGCAGATGATGCAGTCGCGATTATGCTGACATTGTTTCATTTTTATTATAGCTATTCCAAGTGGTGGAAGGATGGCTCCCACCCGCAGATGACGAAAACTCGAGATCGTCCGTTCGGGACGGGAGCGAGTCGCCACCCGCCAGAGGCGACGTCGGGAGCAACGCGGGTGATGACGACGATGAAGATGAAGACGAGCCCGTGGAGGACGCCGCCCCGATGGTTCGCAAAACTCGCGGGCAGCATCAGCGCGAACTCGAGGCGAGTAAGAGCCTCGAACGTCACGACACCGATGACGATGAGCTCCCCGAGGACACCTCGGGTCGTGAGGCTACACCGTCGAAGAAGAAGAAGAAGAAGAAGGAAGCGAAGGCTCCGCCAAGGAGGAAGACGAAACCGGCGAAGCAAGCGTCTCCACCTTGCTCTGCGACTAGTTCTGACGCCAGCAGCCCGGCTAAGGGTGAAGCGGCGCACACGAAGGAAACACCGGAAGCCGCTATCCTCCTGGATGAGGTACCTCTGGCCTCGCTTCCACCCCCGTTTGCCCCGGTCTCTGGGTTGAGGGCTAGTCCAGCCGCAGCGGCTTCGCCTCCCAGGAGAACTCCTGCAGATGTCGTCACGGAGGCTCCTGCCGCGGCGTCGTCTTCGAAGAGGACCTTCGTGTCTTGGGCACACGACGTGCTCGAGACGGGCCTCAGTCGGAAGCTGGGTCCCGAGCTGGAGAAGCCGGCCAGTATCTGCATGGGACTGCGGTTCATACCAGTCGCCAAGTAAGTTTTGTTCATCTGCTTGCCTTCCGTTGTACTCGGACAATTTTGCTCATATCGTTGTTTCACAGGACTGGAGTTAAGAAGATCGGCCACCCTTCCATGGCCAAGGTGCCGCCAGTCGTCGCTGAGGAGGAGCCCTCACGGAAGAGGAAAGCTGATGAAGTCGTTGCTCCCGCAGACAGTGCTAAGAAGGCGAAGGGCGACGATGTCGTCACAGTCTCTGACGACATGACGGTTGCTCCAAGTGATCCTCCGACTACGGCGGAGGTGGCCTTGAAGACCAAGGAGGCTGTTTCCTCGCCTGGGATGGCCGAGTCAGCTCCTAGTGGCGCTGGAGCATCCGCCGCGACCTTTCCCCGCTTTATGGCCAAAGCGGCCACAACGAGTGGCGCAATGCCAACGAGCCAGACGCCTGGGGTCGTGGAGACGGAGGTCGAGCAGTGTCGTGGACACACTCCAGCTCTGCTTGCATCTGTCGACGCGTTACAGCTCCACGGCATGCTAGGCGCAGCCATCCAGGTATGTCCAGTCCCCGAGGATCGGGCCACTGAATGTCAGTGGTCGGATTTTTTTTGTGTTTGTTTTTATTTGTAGCACCCAGTCCCCGAGTGCCTAGTCGCTGAATTTCAGCGGGTGGGCACTTAGGGTTTTTTGATCTCCAGTCCCCGAGTGCCTAGTCGCCGGATTTCAGCGGGTGGGCACTTAGGATTTTTGATCTCCAGTCCCCGAGTGTCTAGTCGCTGAATTTCAGCGGGTGGGCACTTAGGATTTTTGATCTCCAGTCCCCGAGTGTCTAGTCGCTGAGTTTCAGCGGGTGGGCACTTAGGATTCTATTGTCGTTGACTGTTTGATTTCTGCGCAGGGCTTGCAGCGTGAATCAGCCGATCGGCTTGTTGCGAAGTGTCGCGTGGAGAAGGAACTTGTTGCCGTCCAGGAAACAAACAAGGGACTCTAGGCAATCGCTGCCAAGGCAGAGGAGGTCCGCCAGGGCCTTGTCCCGGCGGGTGAGCTGACGGCGGCTCAGTCCGCGTTGAGTATGGCTGAGAAGCGGATCGCTGATCTGGAGCGCGAGCTCAAGGAAGCGAAGGCGGAGGCGAGCTCAGCGGATGGGCGAGCAAAAGCTGCTGTTATGGCTGCCGCTGAAGAGCGAAAGGTCTCTGACGCCCTCGTTATTGGGCTGCAGAATGACTTCTCCTCGCTTCAAAGCTTCATCACGGGCCTGTGCCGTCCTTTAATTGGTAAACTTTCTGCCTCTGCCTGTAGTAGCTGCATTATGTGATCATTGTTATACTCACTGCCGTCCTCTGTCCACAGGTCGGATTATCGACAGCTCAGAGGAGGCGCAGTCGTACGACGCGCGGCAGTGTGTGACCACTCTGGTCGACTCGGCCATGTTGTCCGCGGCTTGCATTCAGGCATATCTTCAGGAGATATCGCCTACGGAAGTGATTCCCAGCGACCTCGTCAAACTATGACGGTATTTGGAGAAGGCGTCGTCAGTCGTCAAGTTCATGACACGGTCGGCGTTCCGGCGCGGGGCGGCGACGGCTCTCAACCTTGGGCTTGCCCACTTCCTAGAGGACTTCGATCTTGACGACGTGACGAGTGGCTACCCCTCGTCGACGGGCTCGGTGGAGATCGCTGAGGTGCTGAAGCTGACGGACCGGGCCGCGGTGTACTCCGATCGCGTCTGGGCGATGGGCGACCTCCTCCCCTATCAGGAGACGACTGTCGCCCCCAACGATCCTGAGCCGCCGCATCGGGACTTCAAGGTCAAGCAGCCCTTCCGTGCGGTGTTGGCGGGTGAATTGACGACGTACCCGTCGAACCCGTACACGCCCTTCATTCGCAACCATAGTGGTGGCGGCGAGTCGCCATCGAAACCTGCGGAGTAGAAACACTGTGCCCTGGGGCGTTAGTAGCGAGTGGCCATTGGACTCAACTTGTATTTTGGAACGACGCTGTTCTGCTATAATGAAACTTCGTGTTATTTTGTGAATTGTTTCGTGATTTTGGTTGCTGATTGGACGAGTCCCCGAGCGCGTCCGCCCTTTTTATGGGGTTTACCTTGTTTGTTATGTGTTTGTGGTTTTGAATGTTTTGTCAGTTGTTTTGTTATTGAGGTCGACTCGCCCGAGCTCGGAGAGCCAGTCGCAGGGCGACTCCTATGAGTGCTCTTTACTTGACTGTTTTCCCTTGCGCGAACGAGGTCGGGTGGCCGAGTCCCCGAGCGTGGTACTTGGTGGTTCTAGTCGCAGCTCCAGGGTGGGTGAGGACTGAGCGCGTTAGAGGAAGTGTCTCACTCCTGCCTGACCTGTAGGGTCAGTCGCATGGCGAGTCCTGGGCATGCTCTCATACTTGGCGTTTTTCCCTAGTCGCTCGTGCTCGACAGGTCGTCAGTCCCCGAGCGTGGTACTTGGCCGTTCAAGTCGTTGTGCCGAGGATGCGGAGGACCTTGGTCGCTGTGAGGAACGAGGGTAGTTGTCTTGGCTCGTTAAGCCAGTCGAGCTAGGCGACTCCAATGGTGCTCCAGGTTGGCGTTTTTCGTGGACGTTACGAGTCCGGGGGTAACCCAGTGCCCTCGGAACGCACTACTTGGCCGTGCCGGTCGTTGTACCAGAGGTTGACTTCTGCGGTTAGCTTGACGCTGTTATTACGAGTGAGAGTGGCACAAGGCACGGAGAGTAGACGCAATTTGCGGTAACCGATCTATTTTATTTCATAGCAGGTGGAGAGTACATGTATGGAATTCTAGGAGTAGAATTTCCGTAGTAAGTTTACATTCCACGGTCGCTTGACGTCGAGTTTCCCGTCTCCTCGGACGTCGTTGAGGTAGTAGGTGTCGTTGCCGAGGACTCCCCCGATGGCGAATGGTCCCTCCCAAGGGGGGGATAACTTGTGCATGCCCTTCTTGTCCTAGATGAGGCGTAGCACCAGATCGCCTTCCTGGAACATGCGAGTCCTTACTCGCCGGCTATGGTAGCGGCGGAGCCCTTGTTGGTAGATGGCAGTGCGGGAGCGGGCTAGGTCGCGTGCCTCGTCGAGTTGGTCGACTCCATCCTGGCGTGTGAGTTCGTTTGCGGCCTCCGTGTAGTGGACAACCCTGGGCGAGTCGTGCTCTAGGTCAGTGGGCATGAATGCCTCGGCACCATACACCATAAAGAAGGGGGTGAACCCTGCCGACCTGTTGACGGAGGTGCGGATGCCCCAGATGACGGAGGGTAGCTCATCGACCCTGCACCCGGCGGTGCGCTCGAGTGGTACTTGAAGCCGTGGCTTCAGGCCATGGAGGATGCTCGGGTTGGCCCGTTCCGCCTGGCCATTGGATTCCGGGTGGGCGACTGAGGCGAGGTCGAGTCGATGTGTTGTTCTTCGCAGAACTCGGCCATGACTCCTTTGGCGAAGTTGGTGCCGTTGTCCATGATGATGCTGTTTGGGAACCCGTAGCGATAGATGAGCTCGCGTAGGAACTTGGTGGCGGTCTTCCCGTCGCATTTCCGGACTGGCTTGGCCTCCACCCATTTTGTGAATTTGTTGACTGCGACTAGGAGGTGGGTGAAGCCGGAGGGGCCTTTTTGAAAGGGCCTACCATGTCCATACCCCACACGGCGAACGTCCAGGTGATGGGGATTGTCTTGAGCGCCGAGCTCGGTATATGGGTCTGGTTGGCGTACTTCTGGCACCCGGCGCACCGCTGGACAATGTCGACAGCGTCTGCGTGTGCGGTAGGCCAGTAGAAACCGTGTCGCATAGCCTTTGCCACCAGAGAGCGGGCACCGGCGTGGTGGCCGCAGTCGTAGGAGTGGATGTCGTGGAGGATTTTGTGTCCTTCAGCGGGTTGGACGCAGCGTTGGAACACGCCAGTCACGCTACACTTGTGGAGGTCGCCGTCGATGATGACGAAGGATTTGAAGTGGCGTGCTATCATCCGGGCGTCTGTTTCGTCTGCTGGCAAGGTACCTCCCTCCAGGTAGGCGATGTACGACGTAGTCCAGTCCTCTGGCTCGGCGATGAGTGCGTCCATGGCTGCCTCCGGTTGCAGCAGGACTCCGATGTCGATCTTCCTTGGGGGAGAGATGGAAGGGTTGGTGATGGTGTCGAGGAAGACGCCGGCGGGTGGTGCGAGTCGAGCCGAGCCGATGCGAGAGAGTGCGTCGGCTTCCTCGTTCTTCCTCATGTCGATCCACTCGACGGAATAGCCTGCGAAGTGTCCCCCAGCTTGTCCACTGCTTGGCGGTATGCCGCCATGGTGGGGGAGACGGCGTCGCAGGTGCCAGCGACTTGCCCAGCTACGAGGTCGGAGTCTCTGTAGCAGCGTAGGCGGTTGACATTCATCTCCTTGGCGGCTCGCATGTCATGGAGTAGTGCCTCGTACTCGGCCATGTTGTTGGTGCAGGGGGTGAAGTCGAGGCAGAGGACGTAGCGTAGCTTGTCGCCCTTCGGAGAGGTTAGCATGATCCTTGCTCCTGCACCGTCCGCATTCTTGGAGCCGTCGAAGTGTAAACTCCAGTAGTGGAGGTATGGCAGCTTTTCTGGCTACTGGGCATCCTCCCAGTTGGCGATGAAGTCCACGAGAGCCTGCGACTTGATCGCTTTGCGCGGCTCGTACTTGATGTTGTGGACGCCGATTTCGACGGCCCACTTGGCGACTCGCCCGGTCGCCTCGCGGTTGCGGCTGATATCCTGCAACGGTGCTGAGGAGACGATCGTTATCGGGTGCTCCTGGAAGTAGTGTGGCAGTCGCCGCTGTGCTCTGAAGACTGCATATACCAGTTTCTGGTACTGCGGGTATTGCTGGCGCGACTCGGTGAGGACCTCGCTGATATAGTACACTGGTCGCTGCACTGGACGCTCCTTTCCTTCCTCTAGTCGCTCGACGACCATGACGGCGCTGACGACGCGCTCGGAAGCCGTGACGTAGACCAGCATGGGTTCCTTGTCGACGGGGGCGGCGAGTAGCGGTGCTGCGAGTAGCACTTTCTTGGGGTCGCGGAGCGCCTCGTCCGCCTCCTTGTCCCACTGGAAGGTGGGGTTCTTGCGCATCAGGCGGTATAGGGGCATCGCCTTTTCGCCCAATCGGGGGATGAAGCGACTGAGAGACGCGACTCGCCCGGCCAGCTTCTGGACGTCGCGCAGGAACTCGGGTTTGCCGAGTCGAGCGATTGTGTCGATCATGGTGGGATTAGCCTCGATCGCGCGCTTGGATACGACGTATCCGAGTAGCTGCCCTGCTGGTACACCGAAGGTGCATTTGCCTGGGTTTAGTTTTATCTTGTATTTCCGCAGGTTGGCGAATGTTTCCGCCAGGTCGGCGAGTAGGTCGCCCTGGCGAGTGGACTTCACTACCACGTCGTCGATGTAGACGTGGATATTGCGGCCAATTTGTCTTGCAAGGCACTCCTGCATACACCGCTGGTAGGTCACCCCGGTGTTCTTGAGGCCGAAGGTCATGGCAGTGTAGCAAAAGGCTCCGAATGGCGTGATGAGCGCCGTCTTCTCTTCGTCCTCAACGGCCATTTTGATCTGGTTGTACCCAGAGTAGGCGTCGAGGAAGCATAGCGACTCCGAGCCCGCGGTGGAATCGATTATTTGGTCGATCCGCGGGAGGACGAATTGCTCCTTCGGGCAGGCGCTGTTTAAGTTTGTTTAATCGATACACATCCTCCAGGTCCCATTTTTCTTCTCGACCAGGACTGGGTTTGCCAGCCACTTGGAGTATTTGATTGGCCGGATGAAGCCTGCAGCGAGTAGATGCTGCACCTCCTGGGCGATGGCTCGTCGGCGCTCTTCATTGAAGGGCCGCAGCGACTGCTTGACAGGTCGCACTTTGGGGTCGGCTTTGAGTTTGTGCTCAGCGAGTTCCCTAGGGACACCAGGAATGTCAGATGGCTTCCATGCGAAGATGTCCCTGTTCTCACGGAGGAACTTGATGAGCACGCCTTCCTATGCTGGGCTCATCCCCGTCCCGATCGTCATCGTCTGGCTGGAGTCGCCTGGGACCAGCTCGACGGTGCGGGTATGTGTCGTTGCCTCGAAGGCTGAGGTTTTGCCGCCCTCCGAGTTGGGCTTCTTGACTATAGTGGGGTCGTCGTTGTTGACCCCGCTCGCGTATTTGGAGAGCTCGTCGGCGTGGTTGGCCTCTGCCGCGATGACGGCGTCGGCGAGTTCGGCTCCTTTGGACTCGCACTCGGCGGCCATGTCGGGGTCGCCGTGGATGGTGATGACGCCACGTGGTCCGTGGAGCTTCATCGCGTTGTACGCGTAGTGGGGCACCGCCATGAACTTGGCGAACGCCTGGCGCCCCAGGACGCAGTGGTAGGGGCTGTCGAAGGGCACCAGCTCGAAGACGATCCGCTCGGTGCAGAAGTTTGCCGGTGTGCCGAAGGTGACTGGCAGCGTGACCTTGCCGATCGGGTACGAATTCCGACCGGGGACGATGTCGTGGAACATGGTGTAGGTCGTCTCGACCATCGACTGTGGGAGCCGCACTCGCCTGAAGGTGTCCAAGTACAGGATGTTGATGGAGCTACCGCCGTCTATCAATGTCTCGGGGAGCCAGTAGTCTCCCACCTTGGGCTTGACTACCAGGGCGACTCAGCCTGGGTACTCGATGCGTGGCGAGTGGTCCTGGCGGCTCTAGGTGATGGGTTGCTCCGACCAGTTCAGGAACTGGGGAATGTCCACCTGGGACACCGCGTTGACGGCGACGGCACGGGCGATGACCTTCTTCTCGCGCTTCGTGTTGAAGCCTGTGAAGGTGTGGAGCGAGCCAGCCACGCTGCCGAATTTTCCGCCGTTTGGTGGGTTGTTGTCGGGGTCTTCCCGCGCTCGCCGTGCCTTCTCGATCTCCTTGAGAGAGTGGCAATCGGCGGTCGTGTGCGTGGCGGGCTTTCCTTCCCTGGTGTGAAATGCACAAGATTGGTTAAGGAGGGTCGTGAAGTCGAACCTTGGTTTTGCCTTGTAGTTGCCGCCGTCACGGCGTTGCCCCCCGTCGCGGCGGAAGCTCTTGGGCTCGCGCTGCGCGTGCCTAGCGTTGGCGACGAAGTCGACTCGCCCGTCACTGCGGCGCTTGCTGGTGAGGAGAGTGTTGCTGTAGCGTAGATCGGATCGTCGTCCGTTGTCGTTGCCGCTCATGCGGCGTTGTCCTCCCCACTCGTCATCGGTTTCTTGGTTTGGGTCTTCCTCCGCGTATCTTTTGGCGATCTCAAGGAGGTCCGGTATGTTGTCGAGTGTGCGGTATGCTCGTTTGAGCTTGGCGACCAGGGGCTCGTAACGGCATGAGGTCTTGAAGCAGTGGATTGCGGTGTCTGGGTGGATACCGACCGCGTTGTACCACAGTTATTGCCACCGTTGGACCCAGCTGCGGGTCGACTCGCGAGGTCCCTGGACGCATCGTTCCAGGTCCTCGATGGTGGTGGCATGGGTGTATGAACCCTCGAAGTGCTTGACGAAGGCGTCGCGCATCTCTTCCCAGGAGTCGATGCTATCCGCGGGGAGAGTGTTGATCCACTTCTTGCATGCCCCCTCCATCATCAGGGGGAGGTAGCGGGCGGCGAGTAGATCGGTGAGGCCGGTGATCCCCATTGCCATGAGGTAAGTATCCAGCCACATAGAGGGATCGTACGAGGGGTCGTACTTCTCTATTTCTTTCGGTGCTTTGAAGTTCGCCGGGTATCTTTCTCCTGGGATCATCGGTTCGAAGCACCGGGGCCCGAGTCGTCTTAGCGACCCCCTCGGCTCTCCGTCGCAGCGGTTGGTTAGGGTATGCCGCAGGTCGTCAAGTTGGCGTGCGCGCCAGCTCTGGTTGTTGATGATGTGGGTGCGGGCATCGACGGGCTGACCGTTGGCGGCGACGAAGTTGGTCGCCGGCCGGGGGTCGTTGGTGGAGAGTGCCGCGTTCGTGGGTCGGTGTTGGAGCTGCAGTGGTTGGACGGCCGCTTGAGGCCGCTCTGCTGCCTGATGAACGCGAGTACATTTGACCCTGTGAGTCGACGCCTGCGTTTTGTTGCTCGACCGCCTTTGCGAGCAAGGCCTTGACATACTGGATCTGTAGGGCACCGTCACCGGTGGCCGTGATGTTGTCGGCTGCTGCTCGGCCTGCGACGAGGTTGTCCATCAGGGTGGAAAACAGTGGTAGGCCGTTCGCGTCTCGCTCCCGTGAGGAGACCACAATCCGCGGCTGGTCCCTGGGGGGTGCGCGGTTGGGTGGTGGTGGGGCGCCATTGGCCGTCGACCCTGGTGGGGGCTGGGCGCTTCCTCCTGGTGGCGAGTTTTCGCAGATCACGCGCTCGGCCGCGCGGGCCGGGTCGCTCTCGTCATCGAAATTCAGGGCACGCTCCTGGACGGTGGGGTTCAGGCGCGACCTGATTCGTTGCTGGTGGTAGCGCGACAGCTCCTGCGCCGTCACCTGCTCGAGGCGAAATTTTTCGCGCTCGGCTTGCTCCTTGCGGACTGCTTCCACCAGCTTTATGCGGAGTTCCTCGACCTCTGTTGCCGTTGTGTTGGGAGGGATCGGAGTGGAGAATGGATCCTCCGGCGGGTCGGCGCCAGTCGCCATGTAGGTCGCGACATGACGGCCGGTTCCGTCGTGGAGATCGGCGGAATTCTCCGACCCGGAGTTGAAGTCGAAGATCCCAAGGATGGAGGGATCCTCGAAGTCCCCGACGTTGGAGACCTGGGTGATGGAGCCTGCGGGCGATGCGGCGACGATGGATCCGGTGAGTGATGCCGGGGTCGCCGAGTCGGCGTCGTCGTTGAGGGCCGCTTCTTCCGCGACCGTGGTGGTTTCGGCCACGTCGCTGTGGGTTGAGTTGTACTCGGAGGCGAGGCGGTGGATCCTGCGGACCTGACTCTCGGAGAGTCGGTCGCGTGGCGGCGACTCGCGGATGCGAGCCGAGTCCTCCGAGACGATGACGTCGGTGAGGCCGACGAAGAGACTGATCGTGCCGACCGACAGGATCATGCTATGCGTGACGGGTCGCGCCACCGGGACGTAGCTGCTCGGCAAGATTTGGAGCATCTCGCCGATCGCTATCATGCGGCCGGTGGCGACCGACTCGTTGATGGGCTGATTGGATCTCGCCACAGAACACCGGCCAGGCCCCCACGGTGGGTGCCACTGTCGTGGGAATGACCACGGAAGATCCTGCAATCGGCAGCGAGTAGAAGAACATGGGGCAAGGGAGGCTAGCCATCTGCGGTGCGAGATGAGGGCGGAGACACAAGGATTTACCCAGGTTCGGCCCCCGGAGGGTAAAGACCTACTCCTGCTAGATTGTATTATGGTGGAAGTACAATGGGGCGAGCTCGGCGGCTAGGCAGCGAGCCGCTTGGGTGGATGATGGAACATATCCTCTACTCGCCTCCTAGGGAGGTTTATATAGACTCACCCCCTAGGGTTTACAGATCTCAACCGAATCAATTAAGGTTTAAGCAATCGTTTAACCTAATCCGACTGAGCCTATCTACGCTTCTGGGCCTTCAGCTTCCATTCGCTTGAGCCCACGCCAGGTCATGATCCAGTCGCCGTTACTGCAGGCCCACTCGCAGGTGCCTGGGCCAGTCGAAATCGTCCTGCTGGGTATACCCCGGTAGGCATATCCCCATCACTTGGTGATGGTGTCGAGGAAGACACCGACGGGTGGCGCTTGGCGAGCCAATCCGATGTGAGAGAGGGCATCGGCCTCTTTGTTCTTGTGCCGGTCGATCCACTCAACGGAGTACCCGGCGAAGTGGCCTCCCAGCTGGTCCACTGCTTGGCAGTATGCTGCCATGGTGGGGGAGATAGCGTCGAAGGTGCCAGTGACTTGCGCAGTGACGAGGTCGGAGTCGCCATAGCACCGTAGGCGGTTGATGTTCATCTCCCATGCGGATCGCATGATGTGGAGGAGGGCGTCGTACTTGGCCATGTAGTTGGTGCAGGGGATGAAGTCGAGGTATAGTACGTTGTGCAGTTTCTCTCCCTTGGGGGAGGTGAGCACGATCCCTGCCCCAGCGCCGTCTGCGTTCTTTGACCAGTCGAAGTGAAGCGACCAGTAATGGAGGTAAGGCAGCTTCTCCGGCTACTACGCCGCCTCCCAGTCGGCGATGAAGTCTGCCAGGGCCTACAACTTGATTGCCTTGCGTGGTTCGTATTTGATGTTGTGGACGCCAATCTCGACGGACCACTTGGCGACTCGCCCAGTCGCTTAGCGGTTGCGGATGATGTCCTACAATGGTGCTGAGGAGACGACCATGATTGGGTGCTCCTGGAAGTAGTGCGGCAGTCGCCGCTGGGCTCGGAAGACTGCATATACCAGTTTCTGGTACTGTGGGTAGCACTGTCGCGACATAGTGAGGACTTCGCTGATGTAGTAAACAGGGCGCCGCATGGGGCGCTCTTTGCCCACTTCTGGCCGCTCGACGACCATGACGATGTTGACGACTTGCTCGGATGCCATGATGTAGACGTTCATTGGTTCCTTGTCGGTGTCGCGGTATTACCGACAAGTATGCCATGGAGGGTTCCTCACAGTGCGTGTTTAGAGACGTGGGGGAAGGCAGACGGTTGACGGGTACGAGGTAACATAGCTTACCGAAGTTTAGATCCCACGATGGTGGCGGAATCCTACTCCTGCTATAAATCACTATAAGGGAAATACGCCGAGTTACAGGGATCAATTCACTGTGTGAGGTGTGAGTTAATTAGTGCCCTAAAGGCTCCCATAGACCCGACTTATATAGTCGCCAGGTCCTAGGGTTACAGGGAAAAGTCCTAGCAGGACAGGTTAAAGAGTCCTACACTGCCTACAATTAGTCTAGCATGTCTTGCACTCCAAGGCTCCGGGTACGTTGGTGACTCCTCCGTAGCCTTCCTTTATCCGGCATGGGCCTCCCTACTGGATCACTGGGCCGCCCAGCAGGCCATAGGCCATGCTACCAACTGTGGGCCAGCTGGGTTATCCGGATAAGAGACATGCTCCGAGGATACCCATATACCATATCCCCAACAGTAGCCCCCGGAGAAGTCCGAGATCTTGTGCCGTCTTGCCTCTTCACGTTGAATGCTCCGTCTAGATCGATGTCGGCAAATCATCAAGCAACATCTTGTAGTCCTCCCAAAGAACCCTGCAAGGTTTCTCCGTCTTCGACTTGTAAGCCGGAGAACTGTCGAATCTTCCATCGTACTCTTCTGTAGCCGGATTGGATCCGTCCATGCCGGAATCTTCCGATGTGACGGTTCACCTGCTAGTCACAGCTAGGGCAACGTAGACGTAGGTCAGCAACGCCTCGTAACTCATACATGCAGAGAACGCAATCATCTCCGTTTTTCCCGCGTGAGCGATACGAATCGCTGGCAGCGACGGTTTGGGAATGTGGCAAAATTTCCGCGCACGCGCCCGCACACGTCGTCCACGCGTCAACCGTTCGATCATTCCGCACGAATCTTGATGCTGGAGGTCATAAGTAGTAACAGCGGTGGAAATTTTACTTTTTCACCTCATTCTCCTCTGCATCATCTTCTTCCTCCAGCGAGCGCCTCCTCGAGCTCTCCGCGCATCGTGTGAAAAACCCTAGCTCCTCAATTTCTCCTAGTCACCATCGAAAACTCCCAATGGCCAGCAGCAGCACCTCCCCCTCCATGGCAGCATCAGGCGATGTCGCGGTGAAGCCAGCGAGCGCTATCATCATGCCACCAGAGGGATTGGTTATTCCCAAATCCGTGATGGTCGAAGCCACCGGCGGCGACCATAACCCAGCGGCGTTGGAGCTGCTAGAGGAGGAGTATGACTCCCACAAGGGCGATAAGTGATGGAGGGGCTCGTCTGGCGGGCGGCGCCGGCCGGCGAGGTCACCCCTTCTCCCCAAGCCGGAGAGAAGGTGTACCTCAAACCTCAAATGGTACGCGGCATCTCCCTGCCCATCTCCAACTTTTTCCTTGCTGTCCTCAACCACTACCGAGTACAGCCTCAGAACCTCTCCCCCAATAGCATCGTAGCTCTTAGCAACTACGCGGCACTTTGCGAGGGTTATTTAGGGATTAGGCCTAGGCTAGATCTCTTCATCTATTTCTTCACTATCAAACGCGAAGCTGGAGCTGGCAAGGACGAGCTCAGGAACTATGGCACCATTAGTTTTAATATCCGGCCTGGCCGGCGCTTCCCCGACATCGTCGGCCATGAGTCCTGCAAGAATTGGCAATGAACATAGTTCTGCGGCTCACATATCCGTTTGGCCGGCCGAGAAGTGACGTACCCGGACTTTGTTGATGGAGCTGCCGCCGAAGCCTCGACATGGAGATCCTAGGCCTCCCTTCCCTCCGACATCGATGCTTCCCGTGCTATAAGGCGGATAGAGTGGTTCCTAGAGACGGGTCTAACCAGATTCGACCTGGCCATGTGCTGGTTCATCAGGCGGATCCAGCCTCTGCAACACCGCTCAAAGTTGATGCACGAGTATACCAACGAGAGGAAGGATAGCCTCCGCATCTCCGAGGATAAATTCTCGAGCGAGTCCGTCAATCTCCGCCTCAAGGACATAATCAAGGTGAAGGATAAGAATCGTGGCTTCATCATCACCTGCGACATGTTCGTAGAGAGCAAGTGCCCAAAGGTACCTGTTTATTTTCCGTGTATGACATATACTCCAGTTCTTCCGTCTAACCATTAACATCTCATCTAACACTGTGGGTCTTCACTTAAGAGCTCAGCGATCTAGAGGAGGATAGCATGGTTGTCCAAATCTACAATCCAAAGATGAAGGAAGTCACGGTCGTGTTCGACGACGAGGTCCCGTTGGCGCGAAAGCGAAAGAGCTCCACCTCTGACGCTGCCGACGGAGGCAAGAAGAAGAAGATGGAGGGTGGATCCTCCAAGAAGACTATCGCCGCCCTGGAGGTAGAGAAAAGAAAGGTTACCGGGATCCCCTTTGCCAAAGCACCCCCTCTTATGTAAGCTTCTTTCTCTCCGACATTGTCCATTGTTTTTCTTATTCCTGTACTTATACTTTTTGTATGTTTCAGGAAGAAAGCCACTACTAGTTTGAAGAAGACCTCCAAGACTTTGGGGGCTTCTAAAAACATTAAGGATATGTTGCAATGTGACGTGTATTCCCATGCATCTCCCGCCATCTCCCCTGTTACTCCCATCGTCCAGCCCACATCCGCTCCGACAAGCTCTCAAGCCAAAGAATCATCTGGACCTTCCGCCATGGAAGTGGACTCAGGTTCCTCCGTGGAGCTTTCCGTTGTCGATGAATAGGCGACGCAGGAATGTGCCGCAAACCAAATGGCTGAAGCTTCAGCTAAGGATGCCATCGGTAGCGGTAAGGCGGTGGTGGAAGGTGGTACGTCTGCCGAAGGCGGCGCCCCCGCACCAAATAAGACCATAGAGTTCCCGAAGATAGTCTATCCGGTACTTACACCGGGAAGCACTGCTCTGGTTCCTGGTGCGGCGCCGACATCTCCAACATGTGGTCTCGAGGATACGCTCCGGCAAGCATAAATCTTGCAAGGGAACAGTTTGTCCTTTGGAAAATTGCTTGCTGAGAGTGCTACAAACCTCAAGATCATCGCACTTGTAAGTTTTATTTGCCTTCTGCATTTCATATGAGTATCCCACTATAGCCCCTGAGGATTTAGACAGAAAACCATAGGTCTTTGCATCTAAATGCTCTAAGAGTGACTAAGCTAGAAAACTTCTCACTGTAGCCCCCAAGCATATAGTTTGAATGAATTATTCTGACTAGATGCTTTAAGAGTAGCATACGCAGTGTTTGTAAAGTTCGATACTGTAGCCCCCAAGCTTCTAGTTGTAACTGAATTAGTTCCTACTAGAAGCTTAAAGAGAAGCTAAGCATATGATTGAGTTAAAAAAATTATACTGTAGCCCCCAAGCTTCTAATCGAGAACTGAATTACTTCCGACTAGATGCTTAAAGAAAGAATGAGCATAGTGCTAAGTTAAAAACTCTCGTTGTAGCCCCCGAGCTTCTAGGTGGAAATTTTCCGGCTAGATGCTCCAAATAGACCAAACAACGTTTAACTTTCTTCTTCCACAGAATGAGAATGCTTAGAGGGGCGCGGCCAACGACAAGTACCATAAGATGCACGCGGAGTTGGAAGCTAAAAAGGGTAAAACTGCCTTCTTGAAGGAACAGATCATCAAGAGCAAGTGTTTGTTTTTCCTTTCTTTTTCGTATTCCGACTTGTCTTGTGCCAACATTCTCCGAGTACTCACTGTGTACTATTCTTTCTCTGACTTGTAGAAACCATTTCCAAGGCTAAGGACATTGTTGAGCAATCCAAGCATATTCAGCAGCTGGATAGCGAAAAAAAGATCCTTAAACAAGAGAGGAAGGACATGTTGAAGATGCATGAAGACTCAATGAAAGACCTGCAAGACTCCTCCAGCGAGGAGATGAACCGCTTGAAGGAGGAAATCGCGATCCTAAAAGAGCAAAAGAAAGCCGCTGATGAGCAAAGTCAGGGTCATCTGGATGCGTACAGGATCCTGCGACAAGAACAAGACTCCATGGAAGAGACTCTCCAGCAGGCTGAAATTAGCATCTTTAGTAAGTGATTCTCCGTCTTAGACTTCTGTAAGCTAGATACTCTGAATTTTTGTGGTATTGAATTCATGCGCTCCTTTGTCGGAAATTTGCAGCTCCTATAGGTTTAACCTAGTCGCCTTCTCCACCAAAGGAATGCATGGTCCTTGTCGGCAACTTTATCAACACCGCCATCAAGCAGACCAAGGAGATAGCCAAGACCCTCCAAATTAACATCAAGGTGACGGACTCTGTGATGAAGTTATCGGAGATCCTGCGCCGAGGCCCCGAGCGTATCGCAAGCTGGAAAGCTTAGTGTGCACGGGCCGGTGCAAGGATGACGCTGTCAATGGTCAACACACACTACGAAGATGCCGACATCGATACGGTGACCTGCGGTATCCCCGATGTAGATGACGAAGGCCAAAAGATAAATCAAGAAGCTATCTTGGTGTTGCTCGCGGATTTTGATACTAGAGTCACCGAGTTGGTCGACCTTAACGTCTTTGTGCCCATGAAAACTATTGACGATGGCAACCAAAGCTCCTCCGAGTCGCTCAACACTACCGACTTCGAGGAAGGTGACTCTCCTGCTGCCGACAATGTCGCGTCCAAGTCGCCTGCGCCAGAGGAATGAAAAAATAATTATAATATTTGTTTCCTCTTGAATTTGTATGCGGAAAAAACAATGTGTTAACTTAAGGCGGAAAACAATGGTTGTTATTTCCTGCTACTCAAGAACTAGTTCTAGCATGTATATATTTTTTAAGCAAGTGCTGGCTTATCCATTACTCTGGTTTTTATGCTTGACCTTTCATGAGTCGGAAGGCCCGTTGTCGGAACTGTAGGGGTTCGTAGCATGGAAAACAAAAATTTTCTATCGCATACAAACAAACAAGCCAAGATCTATCTACTAGATTGTAGCAACGAGTCGATGGAATAACTCACCCTCGAAGATTCCAAAGTGTTTAACGAGAGCAGATTCTCGTGGGTGATGTAGTCGTACTCTTTCCGATCTCAAGATCGTGTAGACGATCCTTCCGGCGCCACGTTCCAGCAGCGCCCCCGCAGTCGGTCACACGTTCGGTACTCGACGAAGACCTTCCTCTCCCTTGTTCCAGCAGGCAGCGGAGGTTGTAGCACTCTCCTCGCGATTCCGGCAGCACAACGGCGTGGTACCGGAAGTAGAGGGGAGATCCCGCAGGGCTTCGCCTTAAGCCGGTGCGAGTATGGTGGAGCTTATGAGAGAGGCTATTAGTGGTCTAGTAATTAGACACACCAATTAGAGGGCTCTAAACCAATTAGAAGGCTCTAAACCAAAATAGCTCTAAACCGGGGTTTTAGATCTAGGGTTTAGTTTAGAGGGTAGGAACTAGTAGTGTTGTGTAGAGAGGGGAGCCCTGCCCCTCCCTTTATAGGTGGGAGGGCCGGCGGCCAAGGGGAGGAGTTCCTCCCCAACTCGGCCTTGGGAGGTGCGCCGGCCAAGGGGAGGAACCCTCCTCCAACTCGGCCTCCACCTCTCCTCCTCTTTCTCCTCTTTCCGAAAACTGGCAGTTTGACCGAAAACTGGCAGTTTGACTTTTTCAATTAGGATTTGAATTAACCCTTTATTTCGGACAGCGAGAACACTTAGTACATGATGCAATCATTCCAACATGCAATGACACATTCATGTACCCCTTCCCTCCCGGAGTGCCGGACATTCCGGGACCTTCTAGAATGTTCCCGATGAAAACACCGGAATCATTCCCGAACTCCGAAACGGGACTTTCCTTATATGAATCTTATTCTCCGGACCATTCCGGATCACCTCGTGATATCCCGGATCCCATCCGAGACTCCGAACAACATTCGGTCTCTTTCTCATAATACCATAACTACTCAAACAACGTCGAATCCTTAAGTGTGTCTCCCTACGGTTCGTGAATTATGCAGACATGATCGAGACACTTCTCCGAACAATAACCAATAGAGGAATCTGGAAATTCATATGGCTCCCACATATTTCTACGATTACTTTGCGATCGAATGAACCACTTACATACGATACCAATTTCCCTTTGTCTCACGATATGTTACTTATCCGAGGTTATGATCTTCGGTATCTCTGCATACCTAGTTCAACCTCGTTACTGATAAGTACTCTTTTCTCGTTCCCGTGATATGTGATCCCTTGTGACCCAGTCACATGCTTGCAAGCTAATTGGATGACATTTCACCGAGAGGGCCCAGAGAATATCTATCCGTCATGTGGATGGACAAATCCCACTCTTGATCCATGTGTTTCAACCAATACTTTCCGAACACTCAATACCACCTTTATAGCCACCCTGTTACGGTGTGGTGTTTGATGACATCAAAGCATCCATCCAGTAAAGGTGATATGCATGATCTCATGGTCGAAGGAATTAGGTTACTATGTATCAGAAAGCATATAGCAATTGAACTATTGAAATGACTTGATCTTTATGCTACGCTTATCTATAGGAGTATGTCCACCATATCATTCTCCTAACGATATGATCTTGTTGTTGATAACATCTCAATGTTCATGACAAAAAAACCACATCATCAATCAACCAACAAGCTAGTGAAGTATAGAGGCTATACTAGGGACTTCAAATTAAGTTTACAATTCACACAAGTATTAATGGTTTCCTTGTTAATACTATTATAGCATGAATGCAAACATTTATCATAAACACAAAGATATAATAATAACTATATTTATTATTGCCTCTAGGGCATATCTCCAACAGTCTCCCACTTGCACTAGAGTCATCTAATCTAGATTACATGGTAATATACCGAACACCCATGGCAGTTTGGTGTTGGTCATGTTTTGCCCTCGGGAGAGGTTTAGTCAACGGATCCGCCACATTCAGATCTGTGTGTACTTTGCAAATCTTTATATCCCCATCCTGGATATGTTCTCGAATAGCGTGAAAACGTAGCTTGATATGCTTCAGCTTCTTGTGTGACCTTGGTTCTTGCGCATTGGCTATGGCGCCCATGTTATCACAGTAGATAGACATTGGGTCCAGCGCACTAGGAACCACACCCAGCTCTGTAATGAACTCTTTCATCCATATCGCTTCTTGTGAAGCCTCCGAAGCAGCCATGTATTCCGATTCAGTTGAAGATCTCGCCACAACGCTTTGCTTTGCACTCCTCCAGCTAACTGCTGCACCATTCAAAATAAATACGTATCCAGATTGTGATTTAGAATCATCCGGATCAGTGTTCCAACTAGCATCGGTGTAACCATTAACAACGAGCTGTTCATCACCTCCATAAGAAAGAACCATATCCTTAGTTCTTCTCAAGTACTTAAGGATGTTTTTGACCGCTGTCCAATGATCCACTCCTGGATCACTTTGATATCTGCTAGTTAAACTAACAGCATATGCAATGTCGGGTCTAGTACATAGCATGGCATACATTAGAGATCCTATGGCTGAGGCATAGGGAGTCTTACTCATCCTTTCTCTATCTTCTGCCGATGTCGGACTTTGAGTTTTACTCAAGGTCGTATTGGGCAACATGGGCAAGAACCCTTTCTTGCTATCTTCCATTCCAAACCTCTTTAGAACTTTGTCCAAATATGTACTTTGTGACAATGATATTTGGCGTTTCGATCTATCTCTATAAATCTTTATGCCTAATATGTAAGCTGCTTCGCCAAGATCCTTCATTGAAAAACTATTATTCAAATATTCCTTGACACTATTAAGAAGGTCTACATCATTCCCAATCAACAATATGTCATCCACATACAGTATTAAGAATGCTACAGAGCTCCCACTCACTTTCTTGTAAATACAAGCTTCTCCATAAGTTTGTATAAAACCAAAACTTTTGATTACCTTATCAAAACGTTGATTCCAACTTCGGGATGCTTGCTTCAATCCATAGATGGACCGTTGAAGCTTGCATACCTTGTTAGCATCTTTAGGATCGACAAAACCTTTGGGTTGCATCATATACAACTCTTCATCAATGTCTCCATTGAGGAATGCTGTTTTGACATCCATCTGCCATATCTCATAATCATAATATGCAGCGATTGCTAACATAATCCTCACAGACTTTAGCTTCGCTACTGGTGAGAAAGTCTCATCGTAGTCAACTCCTTGAATTTGTCGAAACCCTTTTGCGACAAGTCGAGCTTTATAGACAGTAACATTACCATCAGCATCTGTTTTCTTCTTGAAAATCCATTTGTTCTCGACAGCCTTCCGGCCATCCGGTAAGTCCACCAAAGTCCATACTTGGTTTTCGTACATGGATCCAATCTCGGATTTCATGGCTTCTTGCCATTTATTGGAATCTGGGCTCATCATCGCTTCCTCATATGTCTCGGGGTCATCGGTGTTGTCCACCAACATGACATTCATAACGGAATCATACCAATCTGGAGTGGTACGAGTTCTCGTTGACCTCCGAGGCTCTGTAGCAACTTCAACCGAAGTTTCATGATCATCATCATTAGCTTCCTCTCTTATTGGTGCAGGCACCACAGGAACTTCTTCCGGTGCTGCGCTACTCGCAATTTCGAGAGAAGGTTCGACAACCTCGTCGAGTTCTACTTTCCTTCCAGTCACTTCTTTCGAGAGAAATTCCTTCTCTAGAAAGGATCCATTCTTGGCAACGAAGATTTTGCCTTCGGATCTATGATAGAAGGTATACCCAATAGTTTCCTTTGGGTATCCTATGAAGACGTATTTTTCCGCTTTGGGTTCAAGCTTGTCCGGCTGTAACTTCTTTACATAGGCTTCGCATCCCCAAACTTTAAGGAACGACAATTTAGGTTTCTTCCCAAACCATAATTCATACGGTGTCGTTTCAACGGATTTAGATGGTGCCCTATTTAAAGTGAATGCGGCTGTTTCTAATGCATAACCCCAAAATGATAGCGGTAAATCTGTAAGTGACATCATAGAACGAACCATATCTAAGAGAGTTCGATTACGACGTTCGGACACACCATTACGCTGTGGTGTTCCCGGCGGTGTCAATTGTGAAAGTATTCCGCACTTCTTTAAATGCTCGCCAAACTCGTAACTTAGATATTCACCTCCACGATCAGAACGTAGAAATTTAATCTTCTTGTTACGTTGATTCTCTACCTCACTTTGAAACTCCTTAAACTTCTCGAAAGTTTCGGACTTATGTTTCATGAAATAGATATACCCATATCTACTCAAATCATCCGTGAAGGTAAGAACATAACGATAACCACCGCGCGATGCTACACTCATTGGACCACACACATCGGTATGTATGATTTCCAATAAGTCCGTAGCTCGCTCCATTATACCAGAAAATGGAGTCTTAGTCATTTTACCCATCAGACATGCTTCGCATCTTTCAAGTGATTCAAAATCAAGTGATTCAAGAAGTCCATCGGAATGGAGTTTCTTCATACGTTTCACTCCAATGTGACCAAGACGACAGTGCCACATATAGGTCGAATTATCGCTTGATTTCAAACGTTTAGCTTCAATGTTATTAAGATGTGTATTTCTACTATCGAGATTCAATAAGAATAGACCATCTATCAAAGGTGCATGTGCGTAAAACATATTACTCATATAAATCGAACAACCATTATTCTCTGATTTAAACAAGTAACCGTCTCGCAATAAACAAGATCCTGATATAATGTTCATGCTCAACGCAGGCACCAAATAACAATTATTTAAGTATAAAACTAATCCCGATGGTAGATGAAGAGGTAGCGTGCCGACCGCGATCACATCAACCTTTGATCCGTTTCCCACACGCATCGACACCTCGTTCTTCGCTAGCTTCCGTTTATTCTGCAGCTCCTGTTTCGAGTTACAAATATGAGCAACCGAACCAGTATCAAATACCCAGGCACTACTACGAATACTAGTGAGATACACATCAATAACATGTATATCAAATATACCTTTCTTCTTGATGTTGCCGTTCTTCAAATCCGCCAAGTACTTTGGGCAATTCCGCTTCCAGTGACCTTCTCCCTTGCAGTAAAAGCACTCAGTTTCAGGCTTAGGTCCAGCCTTGGTCTTCTTCGTTGGCATGGTAACTTTCTTACCACCCTTCTTGAAGTGTCCCTTTTGCTTAGACTTGCCTTTCTTGAATTTGGTGGTCTTATTGACCATCAACACTTGGTGCTCTTTCTTGATCTCCACTTCTGCAGATTTTAACATAGCAAATAGTTCTGGCAACTCTTTGTTCATGTTCTGCATGTTGTAGTTCATCACAAAGTTCTTGTAACTTGGTGGTAGTGATTGGAGGATGCGGTAAACTCCCAAAGTATTAGGAATCACTATACCCAAACTTTGAAGTTTATTTGCGTGCCCAGACATCTTAAGCACATGCTCACTGACGGAGCTACCCTCTTCCATCTTGCAGTTAAAGAACTTTTCAGAAGCTTCATAACTTTCAATTGCCGCATGAGTCTCAAAAATTAATTTGAGATCCTCGACAATATCATATGGATCTGACTCTTCAAACCTTTTCTGAAGCTCCGATTCTAAACCATACAAGATAGCACACTGAACTATGGAGTACTGATTCTTCCGAGCGAGGTAAACATTCTTTACTTCATCGGTAGCATCAGCTGCAGGTGGGTCACCTAGCGGTGCATCCAGCACATAGGTCAAATTACCAGCTGTGAGGACAATCCTCAAATTGCGGAACCAATCCGCGAAGTTGCTTCCATTGTTTTTCAACTTTTCTTTCTCTAGGAACGCATTAAAATTGATGGTAGGGGCTGCCATTGATCTACAACATATTTGCAATAGTTTAGACTAAGTTTATGACAAATTGAGCTCAAATTAATTAATGAAATTAAACTAGGTGAACTCCCACTCAAAACAACATCCCTCACATTGTTTTAGTGATCACACGAACCAAAACTACTATATCAACACCGATCATCACGAGAGCCGATATAGTTTTAATGGCGAACAATCATCATGTTCATCATATCTACTATATGATTCATGCTTTGCCTTTCGGCGATCCGTGTTCCTGAGGCCATGTCTGTACATGCTAGGCTCGTCAAGATCAAACCTTAGTTACCGCATAAGCAAATCTGGCTTGCTTACGTTGTATTCACCCGCGGAATCAAAGACACCCGATCATCACGTGGTGCTTCGAAGCAACAAGCTTTGGCAACGGTGCATACTAAGGGTGAACACTTCAGAACTTGAAATTTATGTGCATGAGGGATCATCTTATAATGCTACCGTCGTCTACTAAGCAATACAAGATGCATAAAGGATTAACATCACATGCAATTCATAATATGTGATATGATATGGCCTTTCTTCTTTGTGCTTCCGATCTCCATCTTCAAGCACGAATATGATCTCCATCATCACCGGCATAGCATCAAGGTCAATGACGCTTATTCATGGTTGTCGTCCACCAGCTTCAACTATTACAACTATTTTGAATAGACACGCAGGTCTTAACAGAAATTAAAGACAACCATATGGCTCCTGCCGGTTGCCAACTTACAATAAGGAACATTGCATACATCAAATATAATCACAATCATGGCCATATCACATCACTGCACACCCCTGCAAAACAAAGTTAGACGCTTCTACTTTCTTTGCATATTTTACGTGGTTTGGGGCTTTCCATAAGTGTCGTTCTAACCTACGAACAAGAACCACAACATTGATACTAGCATTGTTGATTACCCGTTGTAAATTGGATCTTTACTATGCTAGGAGAAACAGGCACCCGCAAAGCCACTTATGCAATACAAGTTGCATGTTAAGCGTGGAGCAAGTCTCATGAACGATGTCATGTAAGGTTAGCCCGGGCCGCTTCATCCCAACATACCGCAAGATGCAAAGTACACAAAAAGCAATCTACAATAAAAGCATCAACGCCCACAATGACCATTGTGTTCTACTCGTGCAACAGATCTACATATAGACACGGCTCTGATACCACTGTAGGGGTTCGTAGCATGGAAAACAAAAATTTTCTATCGCATACAAACAAACAAGCCAAGATCTATCTACTAGATTGTAGCAACGAGTCGATGGAATAACTCACCCTCGAAGATTCCAAAGTGTTTAACGAGAGCAGATTCTCGTGGGTGATGTAGTCGTACTCTTTCCGATCTCAAGATCGTGTAGACGATCCTTCCGGCGCCACGTTCCAGCAGCGCCCCCGCAGTCGGTCACACGTTCGGTACTCGACGAAGACCTTCCTCTCCCTTGTTCCAGCAGGCAGCGGAGGTTGTAGCACTCTCCTCGCGATTCCGGCAGCACAACGGCGTGGTACCGGAAGTAGAGGGGAGATCCCGCAGGGCTTCGCCTTAAGCCGGTGCGAGTATGGTGGAGCTTATGAGAGAGGCTATTAGTGGTCTAGTAATTAGACACACCAATTAGAGGGCTCTAAACCAATTAGAAGGCTCTAAACCAAAATAGCTCTAAACCGGGGTTTTAGATCTAGGGTTTAGTTTAGAGGGTAGGAACTAGTAGTGTTGTGTAGAGAGGGGAGCCCTGCCCCTCCCTTTATAGGTGGGAGGGCCGGCGGCCAAGGGGAGGAGTTCCTCCCCAACTCGGCCTTGGGAGGTGCGCCGGCCAAGGGGAGGAACCCTCCTCCAACTCGGCCTCCACCTCTCCTCCTCTTTCTCCTCTTTCCGAAAACTGGCAGTTTGACCGAAAACTGGCAGTTTGACTTTTTCAATTAGGATTTGAATTAACCCTTTATTTCGGACAGCGAGAACACTTAGTACATGATGCAATCATTCCAACATGCAATGACACATTCATGTACCCCTTCCCTCCCGGAGTGCCGGACATTCCGGGACCTTCTAGAATGTTCCCGATGAAAACACCGGAATCATTCCCGAACTCCGAAACGGGACTTTCCTTATATGAATCTTATTCTCCGGACCATTCCGGATCACCTCGTGATATCCCGGATCCCATCCGAGACTCCGAACAACATTCGGTCTCTTTCTCATAATACCATAACTACTCAAACAACGTCGAATCCTTAAGTGTGTCTCCCTACGGTTCGTGAATTATGCAGACATGATCGAGACACTTCTCCGAACAATAACCAATAGAGGAATCTGGAAATTCATATGGCTCCCACATATTTCTACGATTACTTTGCGATCGAATGAACCACTTACATACGATACCAATTTCCCTTTGTCTCACGATATGTTACTTATCCGAGGTTATGATCTTCGGTATCTCTGCATACCTAGTTCAACCTCGTTACTGATAAGTACTCTTTTCTCGTTCCCGTGATATGTGATCCCTTGTGACCCAGTCACATGCTTGCAAGCTAATTGGATGACATTTCACCGAGAGGGCCCAGAGAATATCTATCCGTCATGTGGATGGACAAATCCCACTCTTGATCCATGTGTTTCAACCAATACTTTCCGAACACTCAATACCACCTTTATAGCCACCCTGTTACGGTGTGGTGTTTGATGACATCAAAGCATCCATCCAGTAAAGGTGATATGCATGATCTCATGGTCGAAGGAATTAGGTTACTATGTATCAGAAAGCATATAGCAATTGAACTATTGAAATGACTTGATCTTTATGCTACGCTTATCTATAGGAGTATGTCCACCATATCATTCTCCTAACGATATGATCTTGTTGTTGATAACATCTCAATGTTCATGACAAAGAAACCACATCATCAATCAACCAACAAGCTAGTGAAGTATAGAGGCTATACTAGGGACTTCAAATTAAGTTTACAATTCACACAAGTATTAATGGTTTCCTTGTTAATACTATTATAGCATGAATGCAAACATTTATCATAAACACAAAGATATAATAATAACTATATTTATTATTGCCTCTAGGGCATATCTCCAACAGGAACCATGCGCTCAGGCGATCATGCCCAATGGCACCGTCAAAAACCTAAGCACAAAATCGCCTACAAAAAGTGCCAAAATGTCACCACTCCAGAATCCACATAAAAACACCAAAGAACGTGTAGACCAGAAAACTTAAGCTAACGCCCATAGGCGGAAGTTTCACAAGTGCAATCGCAAAGCTTGTACATAAAGGTTTTATTCAATCCAAAAATGAACACTAAAGGAGGTAAAAGACTCAGAAATATGAGTGAACTAGAGAGCTTTATTTCATTGATCATATAAGAGGTACACAATAGATAAAAAATGCTAAGTGTAGAAAGGATGTAGATGTGCTATGTTCCATGGCCGATCAAGCTCCGGGTAGTCATCATCTGGGTCACGTCTCTTACGCTTATGATCCTTGTTGGGTCTATCCTTCAGTTCACGATTGTCAACGAGGTAGTAAGACCCATTGAGTAACACCTTGCTTATGATGAACGGTCCTTTCCATGGCGGGGATAATTTGTGTGACTTCTTCTACTTAAGTCGGAGAACCAGATCCCCCTCTTTAAACGAGCGATGCCGGACGCGGCAACTATGGTAGCTCCGTAGCTTTTGCTGGTAGATGGCGAATCTTTGGCATGCCAAAAGATGATCCTCCTCGAGAAGGTCCACATCTAGGCGTCTGGATTCTTCAGCGTCATCTTCGTCGTAGTCGGAAACTCTTGGTGCATCGTGAAGGATGTCGGAAGGCAGGATGGCTTCTGCTCCATATACCATGAAGTAAGGGGTGTAGCCGGTGGATCTGTTGGGTGTAGTTCGTAAACTCCACGGCACATATGGCAATTCTTCCGCCCAGGCTCCAGCTGCTCTATGTAGCGGTGCCTCAAGACATGGCTTGATTCCCTGCAAAATTAATCCATTGGCTAGCTCAGCCTGACCATTGGACTGTGGGTGTGCCACAGATGCAAGGTCAAGTCGGATGCCTTTGTCCCAACAATAAGCCTCCAGTTCTCCGAGTGACAAGTTGCTACCGTTGTCGGTGATTATGCTATGTGGGAGACCAGATCTCACCAATAGATCCCGGACAAACCTAAGGGCAGTTGCCCCATCGAGCTTTCTAAAGGGTCTAGCTTCTATCCATTTGCTGAATTTATCAACTGCTACTAGCAGATGCGTAAATCCACATGGTGTCGTTTGTAACGGACCCACCATGTCCAGCCCCCAGACTACGAATGGCCAAGTTATTGGTATTGTTCGCAATTCTTCAGCTGGAACATGTGGTTGTCGGGCATAATACTGGTATCCCATGCATGTCTCAACCATCTTGTCGGTGTCCGCCTTCGCGGTCAGCCAGTGGAATCCTTGCCGGAAGGCTTTTGCGACCAAAGACAGGGGAGCGGCATGATGCCCGCAATCTCCGAGATGGATTTCGCGTAGGATGTCAATACCTTCTTGCTGGGAAACACACTTAAGGTATAATCCAGCAGTGCTTCTTTTGTAGAGCTATCCATTGATTATGGTATAGCCCTTTGCTCAACGTACTATTTATCGTCTTTCGAATTTGTCATCCGGCAAAGTTCCATGTTCGAGATACTCCATGAACGGTTTTTTCCAAGCCGGAGGGACCTTTGCCATCATGTGGACAAAAGAGTCTACTCTGTCCGGGTTGTCGATGTCTGCTCCCTTCACGTATGGTGTCCGCAGATGCTCCAGGAAAACTCTAGGCGGAATTCATTTGCGCCCTGATCCAAGCTTAGACAGCAGATCAGCGGCCTCGTTTTGCTCCCTAGGTACATACTTGACCTCGTAGCCCAAGAAGCTATTGGCTATCTCATCCACTTCGTCTCGATATGCCACCATCATAGGGTTCCGCGCATTCCAGGTGCCAGCCACCTGCTGGGCAACCAAGTCGGAATCTCCACAGCAAACAATGTGCTTGATGCCAATATCCTTGGCTACGCGTAATCCGTGAATGAGTGCTTCATACTCCGCCATGTTGTTCGTAGCCTCGAAGTGGATCTACAGAACGTAGTGTAGCTTGTCCCTAGTTGGTGACTGTAGCAGTACGCCAACCCCCGAGCCGTTGAGCAGCTTTGATCCGTCAAAGTGCATCACCCAGTATTCTGGTTTCGGCAATGGGATTGCATCTGGCATCTCCGTCCAATCTATGATAAAATCCGCCAAGGCTTGTGACTTGATAGCATCGCGGATCTTATAGGTGATCTCGAAGGCGGCAAGTTCAATGCCCCACTTCGTGACCCTTCCTCTAACATCGCAGTTGTTGATAATGTCGGACCGTGGAGTCTTGCTCACCACTGTGATGGGGTGCTCCTAGAAATAGTGCCTCAGCTTCCGAGAAGCAATGAATACTCCATAAGCTATCTTTTGGTAGTGCGGGTAACGCTGCATGGACTCCGTCAAGACGTGCTTAAGTAATAAACTGGTCATTGAACTCCGTTCTCATAGGCTAGTTCATTTCGCTCTACCACGACGACGATGCTGATTACCCAGTTGGTGGCCACCATGTAAATTAACATGGGCTCACCAGGTTCG
Organism: Avena sativa; assembly: GCA_916181665.1. Lineage (NCBI taxonomy): Eukaryota > Viridiplantae > Streptophyta > Magnoliopsida > Poales > Poaceae > Avena > Avena sativa. Next base: position 138,206,088 of record OV702295.1, read on the forward strand.
GGTGCTGCAAGGATAGACGCTGAGGAAATAATCTCCTTGAGCTGCTTCAATGCTGCATCTGCTTCGTCTGTCCACGTGAATTTGTTCGCCTTCTTCAGGAACTTGTACAGCGGTAGAGCCTTCTCTCCAAGTCGGCTCACGAACAGACTAACTATTACAACACAACCTGTTAGTCGTTGTATGTCCTTTAGGCATGTCGGACGGTTTATGTTTAAGATGGCCTTGATTTTCTCTGGGTTGACCTTGATTCCACGCTGGTAAAGGATGAATCCCAACAATTTGCCGGCTGGAACCCCGAAGACGCACTTCTTAGGTTTACGCATCATGTTGTATTTCCAGAGATTATCAAAGGTTCCAATTTGGTCGTGGAGGCAACATTGCATTGTCCGCTGGTACGTAGCACCTGCGTTTTTCTGCCCAAAGGGCATCATGACATAGCAAAACGTGTCGTAGGGTGTAGTGAACGAAGTGTCCAATTGGTCCGACTTCCTCATCTTCATCTGGGGGTATCCTGAGTATGCATCGAGAAAACACAAAAGCTCCGAGCCAGCCGTCGAGTCAATGACTTGGTCAATGCGAGGCAAAGCAAATGGATCTTTGGGACATGCTTTGTTCAAGCCGGTGTAATCAACGCACATTCTTAATTATTTGGTTCCCTTTTTGGGGACAAGTACAGGATTGGCCACCCATTGGGTGTGAAGGACCTCTCGGATAAAACTAGCCTTAAGTAACCTACCTATCTCTTTGCCTATGGCGCGTCTCTTCTCATCTCCAAAGCGTCGTAGAGGTTGCTTCACTGGTTTGCATTTTTGATCAATGTTCAAGCTGTGCCGAGCCTCCCGACCAGGAACTATGACGTGGAAGATGGTGTTGGTCCGCCTTAGGTTTGCCTCCGTCAAGTTCATCTTCTGCAGTGTATCCAGGTACATGATGTTGATGCTGCTTCCACTATCCACCATACATTTGGTGAACTCATTGCCGTCAATCAATGGGTTGATGACCATGGCCTATTGGTTCTCCGTAGAGATGAGGTCTGGGTGATCCTTCCTATCCCAAGTAATTGGAATCTACGACCAGCGCAGGAACTGGGGAACTGGGGGAGAGTAGCCATCAGTATCCTCATGGAGGTCTTCTATTGTCGGACGGTGGGGGTGCCAAGGAAAGTGTGGAAAACTGCCGCCTTCTTCTTGAAGCGGTTCTTGCCTTTGTCGTCGCTCTTGGCGGCGTGCTTGGGGTCAATGTCCTTGTCCATGTCACTTGAATCCTTGGATTCATCCTCCTTCTTCTTCCCCTTGCCCTTTCCTCGCGGTCTATTCTTCCGACTTCGCTTGTAGACGGACTCCGGGACCTCCTTGAGGTCGTTGATGAACTTGCAGTGGCGGTTGCTGTGGGTGGCCTTGCCATTGGCATCGAGGTGTACGAGGCACGGCATATCGCAGTACTCCTTGTAGGTTTGGGGAACGCGGAGCGCTGCCGAGGTAGTTTCACTCCCTCGCTGCTGCCCATGACCAGCTCCCCGTCCTCGTCCACGCTGTCCGCCATCACCTCGTTTTGCGAAACTCATAGCGACCATGTCGTGAGTTTTCTTTTCTTCTGATGCAGTCTTCCGCTTTGTGTTCTTGTTCCTCCGATCTTGAGTTGGAACGGCTGTGGCCGCCAGAGAGCCGGGAGCATCATCATCGGCAGCTGCGAACTCACTGGCCAAATGAATCATCTGGTTCAAGTCTAGCTGGTGATTGTCCTGCAAGCGCTTCACTTATGTCGGAGCAACGTGCCCCTTTCCAACCCATCGATGAAGGCGGCCATGGCGGTATGAGTGTGCACTCCTGCGCAGGAATTCTTCATATCTAGCCAGCGGGAGAGGTAGGCACGAGATGTCTCGTCTTTCTCTTGCACGCACTGCTGTAGATCGCCAACAGTGCAGGGACGCTTGTACGTACCCTCGAAGTTCTCGGTGAATGCTTCTTGCATGTCCAACGAATTGCATATGGATCTTTCCAGCAAGTCATCAATCCATTGACGGGCCATGCAACCATGTATCCATTGACGGGCCATGCAACATCGATGGGAGGTACTTGACGGCGATGTTGGGGTTACCCCCGGCGATCTCCACCGTGTTACCGTAGTCCTGCAACCATGTAACTGGCTTCACGGTGCCGTCATAGGTCTTGATGGTCTTGTCAATCCGGAAACCTTTTGGGTAAGTTGCGGAAAGTATTACAGGTCCAAAGAAATGTGGTCCTAGGTATAATCCTTCCCGAGACTCGTGGATCTTGTCTATACGTGAACATGGGTCGTACGACTCCGGGCTTCTTTTCTTCTTGCCACCAGGGGAAGGGCCGCGTGAACGACACGAACCTCCTCCGCCATAATGACTGCTAGGTGGCGACAGAGGCAGAGGTGGCGGTGGGTTAGCTTTCTTGCTGTTACCCTCCTGCGACGCCTCACGCTTGTCGCGGTTGCTTGTCGGACGCGGAGGGTCATGGCGCGACCTGCTCTTGTGTCCTTGGTTGCGCTCTCCATCATGACGAGTCTGCTCTGTGTTGTCGCAGTTGACGATGTCGCTCTGTCTTGGTGGTCGCATATCCGTACGACGGTGAGCCTTGGTTTCTTCATGATGTCAGGGGGAGCGGGGCGGTGGCGATGGGCGACGAGGTTGGGCCTTACCTCCATGGTCGGAGGATATGGGGATAGCGTCCTTCCTGTTGCGCACATCCCTCTGTCTTCGTTCTGATGAACCCGTCTAGGACCCGACATCAAGAGGAGATCTGTCCCTTGGCGGCTTATGCTAGCTAGACTGAAAAAACGCTAGGTCAGACTCAAGCCTCTGAGAGGTGGCATTTTCCTACTGTTTCACTGCCTTGGCCACTAGGTCATAGACCTGTTCCACCGCTTCAGGTGATCTATCCTGCTCCAGAAGGGTCTTGGTGACGACGAGCTTGAGGAGAGGGGTGGGCATCACCTGTCAGCCTTCACTGTCAATGTATGGCTTGGCTTGTGCTGGCTTCGAGGGAGACCACCCTAGGTTTCGCCATACACCAGGATCGTTGATTATGCAAGCCGGAGATTTCTTGGTCTTCTGCTGTTGCAGCAGAGTCTTGTACTCCGTCTTCTCTATTGACTTATGCGTGTTGTCCAGATCTCGATCTAGCTTTACGCCTTGCTCCGCGATGGCCTGCGCTTCCTCTAGCAGCTGCTGGCGCTTCTCATCAAGCTGGGTCACGTTCCGGATATGAGCTACGTTCAAGGGCTCGATGAGGAGGTTGTCGTACATCACTCTATCAGCTGGAGTAACTTGGGCAGAAGCAGACGTAGATGCCAGAGGCGGCGGGTTTGCGGTGTTTTTGTTGCTCGGTCCGGTGCCGAGTTACTGCGGCTGTTGCACTGGGTTAGGCGGAGGGGGCATGGCCTTTGCGCGATCATTGTTAGCAACAACAGGTGGTCCCTTCCCCTTGTCCAAAGTTGTAGGCCGAGCTCTTCTGGGATGATCTTCATCCATCGCCGTACCAATGGCGACGAACACCTCTCGGGACATGACAGCGTTGTTGGCTTGCTCGTCGCGCTGGTAATCTTCCTCCATATCCTGCATGACAGAGTCTAACTCGTCCGGGCAGAAATCTATCTCCTCTGAATCTGCATTGAAGTCGGCGTAAAGCGCGTCAATCACAGAGTCGAAGGGTGCCGGGGCTTCCTCGATGACAGGGGGTGGAGGTGCAAAGGGCACGATGATGAATGGAGGTGGTGGCGCAACTGCGGCGATGGTGGCCGAAGGTGGTGGTGGCGGTGGCTGAATCGGTGGCGCTTCGTCAATGAGTGCAAGACCTGTTCGAGCTGCCTCTTCAGCCTCCGCGTAGTTGTTGACGGTGTTCACCATGCTTTTGAAGGTGAGATGTCCTGAAGCCTGCTGCCGCCTTAGAGAATGCCGGAGAAGCGTTCCCTGGTCCAATCCTTCCACGAAGTGATACATAGCATCATAATTGGGGTAATGCGCCAGATGGGCCCATATACGGAGCCATCTGGCAAGGTAATAGCGGGGGTTTTCGCCCTCTCTCTGAATGCAACGCGCCAGATCAAAGATGGTTACCACTCCAACGAACTTGGATCTCTGCTGTCCAGACGCATGGACGAAGTCGGCGGACTTGCAGCAATCTTCCACCGTTATATCCTGCACAGGGGCAGTTTGGGCGGGCCTTGAATTTTTCCGATCTTTGCCAGCAAACTCCGAGGAGAGATTCGACATCGATCCTTCTGCAAACGTATCCTTCCCGTAGGCGGTCCGTGCGGGTCTTGACGCTCCTCCGACTCCCGGGGAACTAGTGCCCGAGTCGGTTTCGCCGATGAAGACGTGGATGTCTTAGATAGGAACGATCGAACACCGCGTAGGGTTCGTCTTTGCCGGGATCCATAACTCGTCGGGAGGGACGATCGGAACATTGCCGGAGAAGAGAACGCGACTGATGGCTGCGGTTTCGCCAATTCCCACGAAGATCTTGGTACTCGCCCATTGAAGAGCCTGAAGCGCCTCTTGCCCCATGGTGGGCACCAACTGTCGTGGTATTGCCGACGAGTACGCCATGGAGGGGTCCTCACAGTGCATGTTTAGAGACATGGGGGAAGGCGGACGGTTGATGGGTACGAGGTAACACAGCTTACCCAGGTTCAGATCCCACGATGGTGGCGGAATCCTACTCCTACAGGGATTGATTCGTTGTGCGAGGTGTAAGTTAATTGGTGCCCTAAAAGCTCCCATAGACCCGACTTATATAGTCACCAGGTCCTAGGGTTACAGGGAAAAGTCCTAGCCGGATAGGTTACAGAGTCCTACACTGCCTACAATTAGTCTAGCATGTCTTGCACTCCAAGGCTCCGGGTATGTCGTTGACTCCTCTGTAGCCTTCCTTTATCCGGCATGGGCCTCCCTTATGGATACATCTAACTAGGCCGCCCAGCAGGCCATAGGCTATGCTACCAACTTTGGGCCACCCGGGTTATCCGGATAAGAGACATGCTATGAGGATACCCATATAGCATATCCCCAACAGTCGGTGGGGGCGGCGAGCAGCGGGGCCCCGAGTAGAACTTCTTTGAGCGCGTGGAGTGTGTCGTCCGCCTCCTTGTCCCACTTAAATGTGGGGTTCTTGCGCATTAGGCGGTAAATAGGCATTGCCTTCTTGCCTAGCCGGGGATGAAGCGACTAAGAGCAGCGACTCTCCCGGACAACTTCCGGACGTCGCGGAGGCACTCGTGTGTCGAGCCGAGCGATCGTGTTGATCTTGGTGCGGTTCGCCTCGATGCCTCGCTTGGAGACTACATACCCCAGCAACTATCCAGTAGGTACACCGAATGTGTACTTTCCTGGGTTGAGTTTGATCTTGTACCTCCGCTAGTTTGTGAAGGTTTTAGACAGGTCGGCTAGTACATCGCTCTACCGAGTGGACTTCACCACCACTTCGTCGATGTAGACGTGGATGTTGCGGCCAATTTGGTTTGCAAGGCACTCCTGCATGCACCTCTAGTAGGTCGCTCCAGAGTTCTTGAGTCCGAACGTCATGGCGGTTTAGCACAATGCACCGAACAACGTGATGAACACTGTCTTCTCCTTGTCCTCGACTGCCATTTTGATCTAGTTGTATCCAGAGTAGGCGTCAAGGAAACACAGTGACTCCGAGACCGCGGTCGAGTCGATGATTTGATCGATTCACGGGAGGACGAACTGCTCTTTTGGGCAGGCGTTGTTGAGGTTTGTGTAGTCGATACACATTCTCCAGGTCCCCTTCTTTTTTCGACCAGGACTGGGTTTGCTAGACACTTGGAGTATTTGATAGTACATATGAAGCCTGCAGCGAGTAGACGCTGCAGCTCATCGACGATTGCTCGGCGGCGCTCTTCATTGAAGGGCCGCAGCGATTGCTTGACAGGTCACGCTTTGGGGTTGGCGTTGAGTTTGTGCTCAGCGAGTTCCCTCGGGACACCTGGCATGTCGAAGGGCTTCCATGCAAAGATGTCGCGATTCTCACGGAGGAACTCGATGAGCATGCTTTCCTATGCGGGGCTCATGCCTATCTCGATCGTCACCATCTGACTGGAATCGCCTGAGACCAGCTCGACGGAGCGTGTGTGCGTGGTGGACTCTCCGAGTTGGGCTTCTTTAGTATTGTGGGGTCGTCATTGTCGACCCTGCTCGCGTACCTGGCGAGTTCCTAGGCATGGTTAGCCTCCATGGCGATGACGGCGTCCACGAGCTCGGCGCCCTTTGCCTCGCACTCCGTGGCCATGTCGGGGTCGCCGTGGACGGCGATGATGCCGCACAGCCCTGGGAGCTTCATAGCGTTGTACGCGTAGTGCGGCGCCGCCATGAACTTGGCGAACGCTTGTCGCCCCAAGACGCAATGGTAGGGGCTGTTGAAGGGCACCATCTCAAAGACGATCCGCTCGGTGTGGAAATTTTCTTGTGTGCTGAAGGTGACTGGCAGCGTCACCTTCCCGATCGGGTACACCTTATGGCCGAGGACGATGTCGTGGCTGGTGTTCTTGGTCGTCTCGATCATCGACTGCGGTAGCCGCAGCCGCCTGAACATGTCCAGGTAGAGTATGTTGATGGAACTACCGCCATCCATCAACGTATTGGGGAGCCAGTAGTCGCCCACTTTGGGCTTGACCACTAGGGTGACTCGCAATGGATATTCGATATGTGGCGAGTGGTCCTCGCGGCTCTAGGTGATGTGCTATTCGGACCAGTTGAGGAAGCGGGGGACGTCGACTTGGGACACTGCGTTGACAGCGACGGCACGGGCGATGACCTTCTTCTTGCGCTTGGTGCTGAACCCGGTGAAGGTGTGGAGCGACCCAACGTCGTTGCCGAATACCCTGCCATTTGGCGGGTGGTTTTTTGGGTCCTCCTGTGCGCGCCATGCCTTGTCGATCTCCTTCAAGTAGTGGAAGTCGGCGGTCGTGTGTGTGGCGGGCTTCCCCTCCCTGCTATGGAACACATAGGGATGGTTAAGGACAGCTGCGGGGTCAAATTTCGACCTCGCCATGTAGTTTCCGCTGTAACGGTGTTAGCCTCCGCCGCGGCAGAAGCTCTTGGGGTTGCGTGGCGCCTAGCCAGCGTTGGCGATGAAATCGAATCGCCTGTCACCCTGGCGCTTGCCGGTGAGGCGAGTGTTGCTGTAGTGTAGCTCGGGTCTCCTCCCATTGTCGTGGCCGCTTAGGCGGTGATTTCCACCCGACTCATCGTCGGTTTCCTAGTTCAGGTCCTCCTCCGCGTACCGCTTGGTGATCTCGAGAAGGTCTGGGATGTTGTCGAGTGTTTTTTACACATGCTTGAGTTTGGCGACCAGTGGTTCATAGCGGCATGATGTCTTGAAGCAGTGGATCGTCGTCTCCAGGCGGATACCGGCCGCGTTGAACCATAGGTCTTACCACCTTTGGAGCCAGCTGCGGTCGACTCGCGGGCCCCTGGACGCATTGCTCCAGGTCCTCGATGCTGGTGGCGCGGGTCTAGGAGCCCTCGAAGTGCCTGACAAAGGCGTCACACATGTCCTCCCAGGAATCAATGCTTTCCGCTAGGAGGGTGTTGATCCATTGCTGAGTCGCTCCCTCCATCATCAGGTGGAGGTAGCGAGCGGCGAGTAGGTCGGTGTGGCCGGCGATTCCCATCGCCATGAGGTACGTGTCCAGCCACATGGACGGGTCGTACGAGGGATCGTACTTTTCAATCTCCTTTGGGGCTTTGAAGTTTGCCGGATATTTTTTGCCTCGGATCATTGGTCTGAAGCACTGGGGGCCGACTCGGCTGAGCGAGCCGCTTGGCTCGCCGTTGCGGCGGTTGGTGAGGGTGTACCTCAGGTCTTCGGGCTGGTGTGCGCGCCAGCTTTGGTTGTTGATGATGTGGGTCTGCGTGTCGACTAGATCCCGTTGGCAGCGACCATGTTGTTCGTCAGTTGCGGGTTGTTGGTGGAGAGTGCCGCGTGCGTGGTTCATGCTTGGAGCTACAGGGGCTTAGGTGGTGCGAAATTGAGAGTGCTGCCATCGTTGGGTGGCCGCTCGAGGCCGCCCTGCTTCCTGAGGAGCGGGAGTACATGCACCGCCGCGAGTCGGCTCCTGCGGTTTGCTGCTCCACGGCCTTGGCGAGTAGGGCCTTGATGTACTGGATCTATAGCGCGCCTTCCCCCTTTACGTTCAGGTTGGCGACCGCGGCTCGACTCGCGATGACGTTGTCCATCGGAGTGGAGAACAGTGGGAGGCCGTTTGCGTCCCGCTCTTGTGGGGAGATCATGATCCTTGGCGGGTCTAGAGGGGGCATGCGACCGGGTGGTGGGGGGGAGCTCCGTCGCCGTTGCGCCTGGAAGTGGCCGGGCACTTCCTCCTCGTGTCGCGTTCTCGCAGACCGCGCGGTCGGCCATGTGGGCCGGGTCGTTCTCGTCGTCTACAGGGCGCGGCCCTGACCAGTGGGGTTTAGGCGCAACCTCATGCGGCACTGGTGTTAGAGCGAGAGCACCTGCGTCGTCGCCTGCTCAAGGCAAAAAATTTCGCGCTCGGCTTGTTCCTTGTGAACCGCCTCCTCCAGGCGTAGGCGGAGTTCCTCGACATCCGTCACCGTCACGGTCGGCGGGATCGGTGTAGAGAAGGGCTCTGGCGGGGCGCTCGTGCCGCTCACCATGTAGGTCGCGACGAAGCGGCCGGATCCGGCGTAGAGGTCGCTAGAGTTCGCCGATCCGGAGTCGCAGTCGAAGATCCCGATGATGGAAGGATCCTCGAAGTCCCCCACGTTGGAGACTTGGGTGATGGAGCCCGCGGGTGACACATCGGCAATGGACCTGGCGATTGACGCCGGGGTCACCGAGTCGGCGTCGTCGTTGGGGGCCACGTCGTCCGCGGCCACGCTGGTCTCGGCCATGTTGCTTTTGGTCGTGCCCTAGTCGGAGGGAAGGTGATGGATGGTGTGGAACTGACTCTTAGAGAATCGATCGCACGGTGGCAACTCGCGAATGCAAGCCGATTCCTCTGAGACGATGATGTCGATGAAGCCGACGAAGAGGCTGATCGTGCCGACCGGCATGATCACGCTATGTGTGACTAGGCGTGCCGCGAGGACGTAGCTGCTCGGCAAGATCTGGAGGATCTTGCCGATGGCGACCATGCGGCCGGTGGCGATCGCCTGGTTGGTTGGCAAGTAGGGTCTCGCCGCAGAACACAGGCCTGATTGGCTAGGCCCCATGGTGGGAGCCACTATCGTGGGAATGGCCACGGAAGATCCTGTGATTGGCAGCGAGTAGTAGAACAAGGAGCAAGGGTGGCCAGCCATCTGCGATGCGAGATGAGGGAAAATACACAGGGTTTTACCTAGGTTCGGTCCCCCGGAGGGTAAATACCTACTCCTTTTAGATTGTATTAACGAGAGAGTACAATGGGCGAGCTCGGCGGCTAGGCGGCGAGTCGAAGGGGTGTATGATGGTACATAAGTTCTTCGCGTTCCCTAGGGAGGTTTATATAGAGTCACCTCTCTAGGGTTTACAGATCTACAATTGAGTTGGATAAGGACTCGGAGTGTTTTGACCTAATCCGACTGGTCCTAGCTACGCTTCTGGGCTTCCAGCTTCCAGTCGTCTGGCTTCCTCTTGGGTCGTGATCTAGTCATCGTCCTACAGGCCCACTCACCGGTAGTATGAGCCAGTAGGAAACGTCATGCTAGGTATACCCCACTCGGCATATCCCCATCAATGATAACTGCTTAATTGGTCAAGGCTTAGGAGTTTAGTTTTTCAGGTTTTAGAGTTTAGGTTTCTAGGGTTTAGTGTTTCTGGTTTTCGGATTTAGGGGTTTAGGGTTTTAGGAATTTTCAATGAAGTTCGACCATTATGCTTATATTCGTGGAATAGAATGACTTAGCAACAATTTAATCATAGTACAACTCAAATTTTGATCTATAAGTGCATGGTATATACCTCTTGGTCAGGGTTCAGGATCGAGGGTTAGGGTATAGGGTTATACGGCTCGGGGATTAGGTTTTAGGGGGTTAGGGTTTAGAGAATTTTCATTAATGTTCAAGTCGTATGCCTATATTCGTGATATAGAATGGCGTTAGCGCAATTTAATGAAAGTATTGATGTAGAATTGCATGATACCTACTTGGTAAGGGTTAGGGGGTTGAGGGTTTAGGGGTTTAAGGTTTAGGTTTTAGGGAAATTTCAATAATGTTCAAGTTTTATGCTTATATTCATGGAATGGAATGGCGTTAGCGTCATTTAATGAAAGTCACAACAATGTTTTGTGTGAACCAACTATAAGGTAGTATATGGCTAAAATTCTACCATTGTATCCTATTTCATTGATATTACCAGGTTTCATAAATGTTCAAGATTCGTAGCTATGTATCCGTCCAATAATCTAGCTTTACGGCAATTTGGTCAAAGTATCTCAAAATTGGAACTAAATATGTGTTATAGCTAGGTCACGTGCCTTTTATACCATTTTAAGCTTCCTAGTTTGCAATATTCAACATCTCGACCTGAAAGCCTATTATAGTCAAAATTTGGCCCCTTTTCAAAAAAGTAGGGAGGAAATTACCTATTGTGGTGTATGATGTATAAACATTCATGGATTTCAGACGAGACCAGAAAAGTTTGAATTCTACTGATATTTGCTTCTAGGGCCCAAAGTGGTTCCTTCCTCTGTACAATAATGCAGCTGAAAAGGACGCTAGATTCATAGTGTCGCCGTACCAAGGCACACCTGTGCAGCGCAGCGCCTGGCTGTGGACGAGGGAGAGATCAGTCGCTCGGGGCGTGCGGGGTCACCGAGGAGAGATGGATGGTGAGAGAGGAAGTGAATGAGAGAGAAAAAGCAAATTTGTTTTACGTGCAGAATTTATTACTCCTTTAGTAGTAGAGTGTTTACGATGTAAAAGCTATAGTTCTAGTAACTCGTGTCAAAAACACATCATCATGGAGTGCTCTGATATTGCACCGCCTTCAACTCCTCCTCGCTACTGCCCTGTTGCTATTCGGTTTCCCCTCCACTCCGAGCCATATTATTCATTGTAATACTACTCCCTCTATATATATCCCAAACTAGAACACATAGTATAATTTTTTGTCAAAATAAACAAATTCAAACTTTGATCAAATATATAAAGAAAATTACCAACGTCTATAATAACTAATGCTCACCATGTGAATATATACTTCATAATAATTCTAACAATATTTATTAGGGATTATAAACATCAACACATTTTTCTATGTAGTTGGCCAAAATTTTAAAACTACATGCATCCTATTTTGGGATAGAGGGAATGCTTTCTTTATAGAAATAACCTTCCTGTCACTTGGAAAAATGAGATTATCTCTTTATCTAGGTGCGCCTATCTACCTAATATGGGAAAATTATCATAAACTATGATGTGGATATGGCCACGACCTTGGTTGTTAGATCAAGTTGATCTACAATTGCATGATACCTAGTGTTTTGGAAAAAACAGGTTCGCATTATTGTCTTACCGTGTATGGATATTCTTGGGTTTGGAACCGAACGACCAAGGTCGTCAAGGACATATCGATCGACATCATAGTTTACGACGTGATAGAGTTCCCACACTAGATGATTGCAGCATAGGTAGTAAGCATTGTTGACTGTGGGAGTTTTCACACATATATTGGATCATATGTCTTATCTAAGTACAATAGTTAAATGAATTTCGCAAAAAAAATCGAGTCTCGCGCGGTGGAGACGGGAGTACAAGGCACGCGTGTCTAAGGGAATCCATAATGTAGGAACCACCCGACTTATGGAAATTACCACAATGTGTGCCATGACAGACTGATCACGGGCTCATGGAAATATGCATAACAGGGATTTTCGGATGGTTAATCCGAGGGACCCACAGACTTGGTATCAGAGCCATCCTAACTATAGAAAAAACATAGTTAGTATTATCGTTAGACAGGAAAACAACCATTTGAAAGCATCGGCTTTTGAACAACTATTTTATCTTTTTTGAAACATCCAACAACTTATCCTTGCTACACTGTTTTATATGAAAATAGTTTATTCCATCTCTCATCCAACTTCAGACATATGGATTTGAAACAAATAAGACTTAGAACCTTGTGAGCTACCAAGAGATGAAGACAATTAGGTGCAAGCAAACCAAGGGAACTACCAAGAGAAAAAGACACTACAAGATCACCCTACCAACATAATCCTTGTTGCCGAAAGAATCGAGTGCTGTGAATGCAAACAAGTATCCAAATTCTATAGCAAGTTCTTCCAAATGCAAACCACAAGTCAAGACCACCCAAAAAGTCGGTACTTAGGATCTGTAATCCCCAGATAGGATTCCCATATATGGCGTGTAGTTTAACCCATGGTACACATGGTACTCTGTGTTTGCTTGCCTAAATGCACATTGTGTTGCTTGATGTGTGTTGTTTGTGTTTCTCTGTTCGGGGAGAATACTGCGTCATTTCTCTACTTCACTCTGTATGGGTGTTCTGGCCCTATTGGCCATAGTCAAATAGGTTATTTGGGATCGATAAACTATCTAGGAAAACTTTTCTAAGATGCGATAAATTTTCTCTTTATGGCACCCTCACATCAACTGTCGCTAGTGAGACCCTATACTAACCTAGGGACTAGAACCGGAAAACGCCGAGAAGAGAGCATCTCGATACCCATAAGTTCGACATCATGAAGATTATAACTTCTTGAAGACACCACCTCAGATGGATGGCAACATAGGATTACTACATCAACATCACTTTTCTAGCTCGTCGCTATCCCTTCATGTAAACTCCACATGTTGAAAGCCGCAATAATCCTGGTTCAAGTCTGAAGTTCCCTACTAAAGGATCCATATCAACAACCAGAATCCCAACAGGAAATGAAGACATGACTCCATTAACTATGTGCTTATTAGATCCCGACCAGCCCAAACAGCTAAATTCGTTAATTGTCCTCCTAGCCTATATAAATAGGTAGTTTCCCAAAATAAGGGCAGAAGTACCAAATCCTAGACACTTGAAGAACCAAAGACAATGATGTCTACCCCTTCACCGAGCTTAAGCAATGCCACGCGTATCCATGAAGAAAATCATCCCTGAAGCAAGATGTCTCTACTTCGACTATAAGTAGCAAGGAGTGTAGTCAAACCTCTAGCATGCGTAGAGATAACTTCTTAAAGCCTCGTTAGGCCATCTCTCTGACAACCTATTGGAAAATGGACGTATCCGAAGACCCCGACTCAAGATAGGAGATCTACAACCACCTTCTAGCATCAATCCAAGACGTAAGAGCTACACCATCCTCGATTACCCTTAGTAAAACTCTAAGGTGGGAAGACCGCATCTTCCCACTCAATCTAAGTAACCCTCCTCTAGAGGATACCTTGTGAATATACTGTAGAAAAGGATAACACTCACCATGTCACGGTAGACCCCTCTAGAAGCAATAGGAAGTTATAGATGAGTACTCAGAAGATTACTTCAGGAGACTCCAACTCGACCTCCTCTATAAAGCATCGACTCTTGAGTCCCCAACTTTGATAAAAAATAGAAGAAGGACCTCACTGACAAAGTCTGACATCTACTCAATCGTCTAGGTTTCAAGAAGCATATAATCAGGAAGGCGAGAATACCTGAAGTCGACAAGACCACTCTCCAATTTATAAGAAGTAGCGAACTAAATCAAGATTTAAGAAGGCCTCATGAATTCCCTCACCTACTACTTAACTTGAAAACTAACCAATCAAATTGTCGACCCGCTTATCCCCTTAGAACTAATTCAATTGAAGCTAGTTAGTCCACCATTTTGATAGACTACCTACAAATAAAAGTATTACATGAGTCTCATCAAAGGAAACATATATGATGCCCTATGAAGAATTAAACTCCGGACGGAAAATGCGACGTTCTTCAAACCTCGTCCTACAACTCCAAGAAATAAGGTATGCGTCTTCTCCAAGCAGCCTTAGTGTCACCTTAAGGGGGAAATACTATGTATTTTCCACCAAAATTGAGTAACCCTCTGTCAAAAGCGACCTCAGGAGTTTGAACCCTAGTGGTTATTTGTAACATCCAAGATTTTATATTAGGATGTTATTAGTGCCATGCATCATCCTTTCATCATTGCATCCTACAAATGAAAATTGCAACAAAATCATAACATCTAAACCTACCAAAACCCTACTAGGGATTTCCTTATGTAAGCATTGTTGTAAGTGGTCAAGCTTGATCCTCCTAAAAACTTTGTAAAACATTAAACCATGGTCCTAAGATGACCACCTTATTTTTACAAAAATTTAGAAGTTGGTTTCATCATTTTTTGACTTTATATGCAAAAGTTATTTAAGTTTTACTAAAACAGAAATTGAAGAAAATGTTTAAGGAAAACAAAGGGCAACCTAACCTAACTGGGCCGCTGCGCCAGCCCACCCGCGCCCGCTCGACAGCTAGCTACTCGCGCCCGCGCCAGCCCACTTCCCCCTCTGCCACCGACGCACAGGACCAACCTGTCAGCCGTCCTCTCCGTGACGCCGGCGAGTCCCTGGCGCACACGGGACAAAACCGAGCCGGACTCCGCGATTCCTCCGCATCTTGCCCCTTGCCCATGCCATACCCACCTTAAGAAGCCCCGCATCGACCCCTCCCCTCTTTTCCCTGAAAACCCTATCTCGATCAACCTCTCGCGCCAGCCGCCGTCGGGCAAAACTCGCCAAGACGGTTCGGAGCCCTCCCCTTGCTCCTTTCTCCCTCTGGAGCCTTCTCCATCCACCACTGATTCGCGCCGCATGCTTTTACCCTTCTCTCTCGCAGGAACGCGTCCGCGATTGCTCGCCAGAGCACCACCAGGGACGGAGAAGATCGGCGGGACCCTGCCGATAGACGAGTAGGCGAGGAGGAACGACGCGGCCACGAGCGTGACCGCGAGGACCAAACGTGCCTCGTCGACCACACCGCCACCTCGGGGAGCCACCAGATCGCCACCAATCATCTCCACCGATGCCGCCGCCACTCATCGCCGCTGTCGCCACCACAGTGAGTCGCCGCGCTCCTCTCATCCGTCCGATTTGCAACCTGTGGCCCAGATTATAAACAAACTCGAAGTGGTACCGGCGAATCCCACGCTGCCGCGTGGCAAAGCGCGTCGGCACTGCGCCCGTGTCGCGTCACCCCCACCTTGCCAGCTGGACCAATCGGAGGCTGCCACTTGGCAAGTTCTTAAGTTAGGGTTAGATCTGTTTGCAGATTTAGTTTAAAACTTGCGAAAATCATATAAAATTAAATATTTGGCCAAATTTAGCTTATAATATACCGTTGGATTCATAATTTTAAGTATAATACAGATCTGCAATAAAATTCCAAGTTTACATAAGGGTTTTTGGTGTAGATTTTAATCATTATATTGGAGTATTTAATTCATAGAAAAATAGTTAGAACTCCATTTTAGTTGATTCTTGTTGCGTTGACTTTGTTTCCATAATACTTACTGGACAAAATTATAAAACTTTGCTTAAAATAGTTAGATCCAATTTGGGGTTAATTAGATGGTTGGATCTCCTATTTATCCTATGAATTATATTAGTGACCCAAATTGTTTTAACCTATGGGAAATCAATCCTAGTAACACCCTTAAAACTATTGCAACCCAATTATGCTACCTTGGTCAATTTAGAAAACCAATCTTGCATAAAATTCCATGTTGCATGCATGCATGATTATCTCTGTGACATGTTTTGAGAAAGTTGTGATCAGATCTATGTTTGTGATTCGCTAGATTGTTCAGAGTGCGCTAAGGAGTGCTATTGTGTAGAGTGCTGCTCGGATCAAGGCAAGTTACACCACTTGTTCATAAATTTTGTCCCAGTTTTGATTCTATGCATGTGATCTTCAAAATTCTGTAGTATGCATGTATAGGATGTTCTAGTAGAATTTCTTCCTTAGTATTATTTTGCAAGTGCGATGATTTTGTAGTATGCCGTGAGTAGCTCTATACTTTAATATTTTCCCTCCTAGTAGGTTACCCCTGTTTTTGCTAAGTATTGCTTGCTATGCTATATATACAAAGTACCGTTGGGGGTTCGAAAGACAAAGAATTTTTCTAAGTATAAAGGCTCTCTAGAGCAAACTTTTCTCCTCAAAATCCACTTCAAAATAAAACTAAGTTTTCTTCTTGGCGGAATGGTTGTCGGGTCAACGAGTGAGATTTTGGTGGAGGACGGCCGCCCAGGAATCAAAGAAGTCTACCATGTTTCAGAATTCAGACGCTTCTAGTGCAACCACAATACATTATGGGCTCTGTCTTGGCCTAGTACTTAGTGGGAAACCTCACCTGGGTACCAACATTTGGAGGTTCTTGGCATGGTAAAGTCTCGCCATGATCTTGTCTGTAAAAGGACTTGATCGTGGATTGTGGGTAAAGTGCACAAACTCTTGAGAGTATTGCAATCTGATTAATCAGCCGTGTTCACGGAAACAGAACAACATTGAGCATCTGAAGGATGGACCCTCTGAAGGATCTTCCTCTCTCTTTTCTAAACAAAAGTTTTTAAAACCCCATGGCGTGAGTAATATCGCCAATGGGTGGGAATTTGGGAACTTGGTGTGTAATATCCAACTGTCGCTTGGTGCGTAATATCCAAGTGTTTGGTTGTTTGGACACTTGGTGCGTAATATCCTCGTGTGCCACTCGACCTTATTTTATCTAAGCAAATGTTTACAAAGTAGGAAAATCTTCTCTCCTTCTCTCTACTTAAGAAAACTAGCTTTGAGCAAATGAACTCTACAGCCTAAACTAGCCTTGCATGTAGAGATAGTCTTTTCTCTCCTTGGTGTAATTTGCCAATACATTCAAAGTATTGACCCAACTTGTTGGCTGCACGTCTTATGTGCAGAATCCGAAGATTGAAAGGTGCGTAGGGATCGCGAGTCTACACTCGACAAGCCTGGGGAGTGATGGACTCAAGCTGCTTTTATGTTTCCGCTGTTATTTGAGCTAGCATAATGCTAAGCAATTTTGTAATAAATTCATACTCTGGATTCTCCATGTAATAATGACTTTGTGTTTTACATGATATTTCATCGACTGTGAGTGCTAGCTATTGATCCAGGGACTAGCATGTTAATCACAGGGACTTAGGATCTACTTGATCCCAGGTCGCTACATTATTAGAATGCTATAACCCTCTAAGGAAGAGTCTTGGACCCTTAAAGAAATAACAACTTGCTGTAGACATCCTCCTTTGAAGGTACTTTGGAAAAGCCCCAATCAGATGTCGTTCGTCTAGCAACAACTCACTATTTATCAAGTCCAAAAAGGAAAAGAAGATCGACCTTGCCACTAAGGTCGGAAGCCTACTCAAATTTTACAGGCATCCAAGAAGTTAAAACTACGACCACTGGCAAGGCAACCACTCCCAAAGGACAAGTTCAACTTACGCCAGCCTATAAATTCCCCTACCACTACACTCCCGAATCTCGGGACGAGATTCTTTTAAGGGGGAAGGTCTGTAAAATTACGGGGGAGAAAAACATTTTCTTGCTTAGTGGTGAAACAATGATTTGTTTGTGTGTGCTTATCTTTGAGTGTGTAGTAGTTAAGCTAGTTATGTACCTCACTATCATTTGACAAAAGATATTTAACAAAATACATGTCTTGGCTTATTTTTCGTATTCTCAAATGTTTTGACATTTCAAAACATGAGCCAAGATTCTTTTGAAACAACCAATGTTTCCTTAGCATCTATCACAAAATTATGGAAATATATATGATATTATCTCCTTATGTTTTCAAGACAAAGCTTCCAAATAACATTACCTCTAGTTTTACTAAAATCATTTATAAAACTTTTGACTTCCAATCTTGATAGAAGTACCAAGATACTCTAACCTTCTTTAAAAACCCTACCCTTCAAAATACCTCTCTATACCTCAACCCAATATTTACCGTATTCATAGTAGTAGTTTTGAGATTGTTCGATAAATATGAATTGCCTTGATATGCTTGCTAAGATGTGTTGCTTTGATCTGCTATTTGTCTTTTTCTTAGGAAGTAGTGTGAGCCAACCTAGGAGCTCACCCTCTAGTAATAATAAAATATAAGAAAAATACAAACCCTGGCAAATTTTCCGAGCTTGATCTGATCTCTAGTCACCAGAATGACCATTTAGTCTTTTAACCAGGTCAACTTAGAGTAATCCCTTCTAATAGCTTCCAAGCCAATGAAGACCAACTATGATCAGGATCCCTTATACTCAATCTACACTTCAACATAATACACTTGATGAATAGTTTGAAACCTTGCAACCTCTAAAAACCATCCCCTCTTGTTTCTAAGTCAAAAACTCCAAATCTTCCAAAATATGGCCAAGTCTGTAAATGTCATCAATATCACATCTTTAGGTCTCCACCTTTCTCAAACCTTGTGCATTTTTGGAAATGCTCTTGAACCATCTTGTAAACCATCATAAGGACTTCCATGCCCCACAATTACCCTTTGATAAACCATCCTTTGACCCACTTGTTCTCGATGGTTTTTCGGCAAGAAAATAATATTTTCCACAAATCTTATCAACATGCCTACTTTGGCAGAATCTCCCATATCAATGTCATCCCCTTTTGACCAATAGTTTGAACGACTATTCTCTACTAATGTATGTAAATCCATCCATGCTTCCCTTGTTTCCATTGGGACTCTGTGCTTCTAAAACCCACATGGTTTTGAAGGCAACTTAATAATTTGCCTTGACAAAATTATTTTTAGCAAACTTTTGAATCCATTCTTGGCGCACTCATTCATGATCAAACCCAACCTCTTGCACCATGGTGATACACATAACTTGGTCCATCTATCCATCTAGCCCATGACACAAGAGGAACTTTGAGCTCCTAAATCCAACAAGATTTTCGGGGTATAAAAATATTATTGCCCAAGATCCCTTATTCCTTTTTTCTTCAAAACCAAGTGTTGATATGCAAAAACCAAGGTTTAAAATGGTAGATACACTATTTAGACCTCATATATATTGTAGATAAAAATTTAGAAAGTATTTTCCATAATTATTTTGGCCCAAAACTATTTATTCCTTTTTATTTACAAATACTTCAAAACTCCCCCTATAGAAGAAAGTTTGTTTTTCTACAAAACACTTGTGAAACTATAGGCACCTATGAGTCCTATATATTGTTTCATATCTTCTCACCTCAAAAATAAATATTTTTGAAGAGTTTTATTAATTCTTTTTGCCTATTTTCCTAAATGGCTGTAATGAGAAAACTAAATGCTTTAAATACATTCATTCATCAATAAATTGTGGGAAAATTCTCCAATGTGTGAAATGATCGTTATGATAATCTCACACCACCCATCCTTGCCCAATTCAAAAATCTCATATCAAATCCTTAAAAAAAATTCAACACTTTGTGAATACTTATTAATAAGGGAACCTAAAGTCATCCAAAAAGTCCAAAATAAATACAGGGGATGTGCCTTGACCATGTCTACTCCCTAGTGCCATTATACCATATTTCCATGATCAAATTTTTTAAGAGGACACTTTACCTTATCTTTAGTCAAAAGTTAACATAAGCCGCAAACTACTATCAAAACACCCTCCTACCTCCACCAACACTTACCTAACACTTTTCTCCAGCACCAAGATAACCTCTCTGGTCGACCAACCCTGTAGGAGGCAATGTAGCACCCCTCCCTATTGTCCCATGTGCTTCGACATAGGAGAGACAAAATATCTTTCAAAATCATGTCCTGCCTGCTGCTACACTGCCCCCTCACTACCTATCTAAATCTCCCCAGACCCTAGCAAGACTCCACACCACCCACACTGCCTAATAGGAAAACCCTATACTAAACCCCAAACATAGGTGAGCTTGGTGCACCATACAACACTCCCTGCCATTCTCCACCCCATTCTCTTCTCTGGGTACCACAGTACCAATCCACAAGCCCCCTCTTCTTCCCTTGCTCTCCCTCTATAGAGAAATAAAGGAGAGCACCCTCTCGGGTATGCAAGAAAGTTGTCGCTGTGGTGTTGACTTAGGGCACCACGACCCCCTCAATTATTGCTAGTACACTCATCTACCTCAACCACCGCCTCTCTCAACCCCCCACGAAACCTCCTTCCCCCTACATCTTAGGGGAAGGAAAGTATATCCTCTTGGATTCCAGCTTGCATGGAAGTTGCAGGTCACTCCGACCTTCCCTACTTCCTTCGTTTACATGCATGTGTTCACCTAAACCAGATATGTCCAACCATGCCTTTTCTTTGGCCCAAGACTATATACAGGCAAGCTCTTCGAGGAGGGCGCCATGGTCGCCTCACGTGAAGCACGTCGTGGAGCCAAACCCCGCCGCTCCGCCCATCCCCGGAGTCGCTGCCAGCCACTATGCCGACCTGCAGCCTCCTGGGCGCCTCTCCATGCCCCTAGGTGATCCAATGACTCTTTACTGCGATCTCTAGGGTTTCATCCCCGATGACTGGGAGCGAGGAGGAAGACGGTCTCCTAGTCGTCGATGCTAATCTAATCGAATGGCCACCAGTAGCCAATACCACTTAAGTGCCCCCTGCCTGCTAATGAGCGGGACTTGTCCCGGGCACGTTCGAATTCTTCCTCCCGTGCGCAATGATGCACTAATGGGCCGACCAGTCCCTTTGCGGCCCAACTCCAGCATCCTGGCTCTAGTTTTCATTATGAATTACTTTATTGTTTTTCTACATCTACTAATACATCTGTTAGAAATAAATCAAAACAAATATGGGAAAAGACTCAAATTAGCTGGATCTTATTTTTTTTCTTATGCATGCTTGTTTCCTATAACCTGCAGAGCAAGTTTCTTGTCAAAATTAATTTCTAGTATTTCCTGGATATTTATCTACCCAAACCTACCCTTTTCAATCAAAAATTTCCTCTGGTAACTTTACAGATCCAAATGTAGTAAAATAAGTTTCTCCTGGTAGTTATTTGGATTACCTATCTCTTTGACCATAGTATCATGCAAGTTCAACTTTGGTTCTACGGTAGTCAAAATGCCATATATGCCTTATAGAAATTCTCTAAGTAGTTCTGCAAAACAAATTGAGTTGATTCCAACTCTCAGTGGTGTTGTACTACAAAAACTATAAATCCCTGGGAGCTCAGGATTTGTTGAGCCTCTATTGAATTCTAATGAATTAGACAGTTGAACTGGTAGTTGTTTTACCAAATAAATCACATATGTAGATCTACTACTACGAAAATGGTGAATCTAATTTATACAGAAAGGTATTTCAAATACCTACCATGCATCCTTGGATCCATATCAAAATATTCTGTAGAATAAATCTAGTGAAACAGACAATTTTCCAACATAATTGACTTTGGCATTTCCCAAGGGCATTCTAGTAATTATTTTTGAGTGAATCAAACTCTCAAAATTCATAAACTCAAATATCTACAAAAAACATTGAGGACAAATTTATTTGAGCTACAGATCTTTTCTGGTGATTTATTCTCCAAGACAAGGGTTATTTCCACTAGAAAATTCATAACTAAATATAGAAAATTGATAAAATGATGAAACCACTTATAGAGGTCTTGTTATTTCAATACCTAAATATTGATACCACTTTGAATGTTGGTATCCTAAATAGTTCGGACTTGGCATTAAAAAATTATTTATGTAGTAATTGACCTTTAAATCATAAAAGAATATCTATAGATGCAACCACAATAATTCCAATTTCTCAAAACCCAAATTGTCAAAACCTACTAAAGTGTATTGAAGTCATGTTTACTTGATTTCTGTATTATACTAGTACTTGTTTTGCTTGTGTTGATTGTGACCTTGTTTGTTTTCATGTCTGAACCATGACGATGATAGTTGCGATTACATCGAAGTCAAGGAGAAGAATATTTTTGGTTATTATAGGTTTTCTAAGAAGAAGTCCAGGGACATATTCATGGGCACATGCAAGCCACCTACTTGTTCATAAGCTTTTCCTACTACCTTGAGTATGCATGTTTTATTTACCTATTTATGTAGACTGCATTGTTTTATTATATTGTATCTATATATGGTGGTGGTTTGGCTCATCCAAGCTATTACACTATGGTACTATTAAGTACAACTTGACACCTATTTGTTTCCTAGTATGGTAGGACTAGTGGTTTACACCATAACCCTTTCGAGACCTTGTTTTAGCCAAAGCAAAACTATAGGTTGGGAAGACACGAGGAAAAGTTCACAATATGTTTTAGGGTAAAACCTTGGTTTGCAAGTGAGCTGAGTGGAGGAGGAGGAAAAATATTTACAAAAATGCACCCGGTTCTTTGCAGTTTGCTAGAACAATTAACTCATTGTCACCACATTACCCTGGTATGGGACAGGGCTTGACTTGAAGTTTTTTACTCTAGTATGGTATTCCTCGCAACTTCTTATAAGGGATCATATCCCTCGAATTACGGGTATCCCTGAAGCAAAGGGTCATATGATGAAGCAATGACCTAGGGGAGATGCGAACTATGAGTAGTCGGACGATACTATGAGCCTCTCATTGAAAGTGTAGGTCCCAAGAAAAGGAATGCGCTCCGGTTGGCTTCTGAAGGTACCTAGTGTCCTGGCATTGAGAGGAACAACTCATAGGGTAGGGCCCATGATGGAGTGGCAACCCGAGAGTATTGATCGGTTAGTCGACCCACGATCCATGTGGTATTAGGGCGGTACTTGGATGGAGTGGGTAAGTGTACAACCACTGTAGAGTGTAAATCTATTAGAATAGCCATGTATGTGGTCATGGACAGTTGGAAAGGTTTTTGTAGAGTGTTTTTGGTTTTGTTTTCAAAAAGGATTTCGGAAAAGCACAAAGGCTTTGGAAATAATTTGACCATGGAATGGTCAGAAAGGAAGGAAAGTGATTTGGTCATGGAATGATCGAAAGAAAGGAAAACTGGTTGATCCCATCCTAGTAGTTTTTAATCACAATCATTCCAATTTCTCAAAACCGAAATTATCAAAACCTACTGAAGTGTATTGAAGTCTTGTTTACTTCCTTGCTATATTGTACTAGTACTTGTTTTCCTTGTGTTGATTGTGGCCTTGTTTGTTTGCATGTGTGAACCATGATGATGATAGTTGAGATTACATCGAAGTCAAGGAGAAGGATATTTTTGGTTATTATTGGTTTTCTAGGAAGAAGTCTATGGATATATTGATGGTTGATGCCTGGTTTTCCTACAATCAATAATAGGGTTATTGCAGTACTTGTAGCAGTAAATATTATTTATAAAGTTCTTCCCTTAGAAGCTTTTAGGATAACAATCAACACAACCCCACAACCACATTATTAGTGAGGCCATGTTCGCACCCAAAACAGTGTTTAGAAATAGTCTACACTATAAGTTTCCAAAGTAGTAAACAAGAGAGATTTGAAGTAGCAAGTAACAAAGTAAATAACAAAAGTAAACTAAAGCAAGAGAGTGTCTATGAAGTGTTGTGTGATATGATTGAGTGGTTTTCATGGAGTGTAGGATTCACCACTAGCATGGGAGAATCATGAATGATTAGGATAACCTATTTATTATTTCACGAGACGCATGGAGAGAGATCCATAATAAGATGTTCACTACAAGGCTCGTAGGAAGTCACTTTGTTGACCTAGGAATAAGGTCATCTCTAAATAACCACCGCGATGTCTAAGAGCAGTCACCCATACATACCACCGCAATTAAGGGTCTCCCTGTGGATATAATAATTATCTTAGTGAATCTCTTTTTGTTCCCCCTTAGACCGTATGGGTTATAAGACAACGCAAGTCACAATAGCATTGGACATACGTTCAACCACGTCCTAAGGATTTCACCCTTTTCTTAAGTCCTGAACGCAAATGATATATGGATGACTACACATACCATCTAAAGAAAGACATCAAACACAATATCATAAATCAATAGATCATGGACACAAGTAATAGATCATCTTTATTTCAATGCATAATAATACTAGGATTTCACCATCGCACCCCAACAACAAGGAAACTACTCATACATGAAGGGTATTGTAGTATCCCATCTGTCTAACATCTGTAATGCTACATGAATAATAATAAAATTCTACTTAATACATGTCATTCATTGCATCATCATTATATCATGCTCATGACACCATGCCAACTTGCATTTGAGCATCATATAAAACCCCTCTATTTGGTTCTTATCCAATATGCATTATATATATTGTATCACTTGTATTTGTCTCTTGATATATTGTATTTGCTTCTTGATAAATCTCTTCATTCCCAAGTTGAATTGTGGGCATATTTGAATTGTGGTGGGGACATGAGACAATAGTGGGACATCCACACTAGGAAAAAAACCCATCTATACTCACCATGCCCATCATTTAAACAAGCCATGTAATGAGAGTGGATATTCCAAAACCTTGTGATATATGGGAATACTTGCATAATGCCAAGGATCATGTGATGTAGCTTGTTTTCACAAGCTAGTCATACTGCTTTGCATGAATGGGCCATGCAAAAAATCTCCATTAATTCCTATCTATGCTTCTTTTGGGGTTGCTCTAGTTTTGGATGTTTTTGGAATTCAACAACAGGGTCCAAATCATTCAAGCCATCAAGAACCCTCTTCTACTCCACCTTGGTTGGTTTTTGTGCTCTTGCATTCGTAGTAATCAACACCTGTTTCAAATTTGAAAACAAACCATTCATTCAACTAAATACAAAGTCCAAACATATATTATATTTACAAAAGAATAAAAGGGAAGAGAGCAAACCTCAGCCCGCCTGGCCCAGCCCACCAACACACCGTCTTCCTATGTCTTCTTAGACCGGCCCGCTTTTCTCCCCGTGAGCATACCACTTCGTGCAGCAACGGCCATTAGTGTTCATCTCCCTCACTGTCTTGCTCTCTCTCTCTCTCTCTCCTCAGACGAAAGAGATCGCCACAACAGGTAGTAGTCGATCCCTCTGTCAGCCATGTCGCACCAAACTGACACCCTTCTTATCCACGTACCTCGAGCCCCAAGAACCATAATCCCCCTCCCCCTCCTCCCCTGCAGCGAGCATCGCACCACTGCCGCAGGTAACCCATGTCGGTGCCACTGTGAGCTCTCCCCGGACTCGTCAAGCACGTCGGCATGAGCACCTTGCTTCCCCGAAGCTTCCCCTGACCATGGTTCGCCCTAGTGCTCTTTTGTACCCAGTGATCGGCCACCTCCTTCCATGCCTGTCCGCAGATTCTCTCAATTCTGGCCACTACGACTCATCTCCGTCCTTGCTGGCAACCCCATCGTCTCCCCGGTGAATCGCCCTACCGTTTTCCCCACCCGATCATACATGTTTATCCGCTCTGTTCGCGTTCTCTCCTTTGACTGTGATACCTCCTCCATAGTTCTGTTCTGTCGAGCCTCTTTGGTGAACCTTGTTCTAGCACCGCCCGAGTTTGGTACCTCTCCGCGTTGTTTCCACCGCCTCATCAAGCATCCAAGGTGAGCTCTGCCTCGATCGCTCTCTTCTCTGACCGTGCGCGCACCGGCCTGTAAAATCTTGGTGGTTCGTCAGGTTCTAGTAGTTGATAGTTTTTTATGCGTGGTGCCTGTATTCCCCTTCCGTTTCTGATGCACACAGTCCTCATCTGGAGAGATCTTCCAAACAAAAATAGTAGCCAGATCACCCCTCTACGATATTCGTTTTTAATCCATGACCAAACACGCACCCGTTTCCTCGCCCGCTTCACCGAAAGATGCCTAGATCCATCGCGCAAGGTGACACTGACTCTTTCAGTTTCTTCACCGTTCGACGCAAGGTCGGCGTCGTTTTTACAAATAGGCACCCCTATTTCCTCCAAACTAATACGCAACCCAAACCGGCTTGTACCTTTTATGAAAAGGTACCCCCACCTTTTACAACACCAAACCCATGATCCCTTTTGCTCCACGTGGCGTCACCCCACGTCTGTGTGAGCGAGTGGCACCGCTGCAGTCCTAGGCCCGCTTGCCTGTCTCTGTGGCTAGATTGCCCATGCGTAGAAAAAGTTCAAGAAATTTTTAAAAATGAAATTCAAACTAGATTTAAATTGTGTTTAAATATAAAATTATTAATAACTTTCAAATAATTTCAAATTTTAATAAAAGTTTAATATGAATTTTGTTTTATTTCTATATATGAATTCAATTGTAAATTCAAATCTTTTCAAAACTCATTCAAACTAGTCAAACTATGAACATTTGACCACATTTAATAAAAATTTATTTAAATGTTATTTTAAATTAATAATTCCAAATAATACAAATAATACTCTCTCCATCCAAGAATAGATGTCTTAGGTTTTTCAAATTTTGGATGAATCTATATACTAAATAGTGTTTAGATTCATCCAAATTTTAAAAAGTTGAGACATCTATTTTGGGACGAAGGGAGTATATGTTTTAGAATCAGAAAAACATGAGAAATATGAATATGCTATTTAAAATATTTTTTGGCAACTAAAATTTTCGAAATAATTTAAATAATATTAAATGACTATTTCTTAAATAATTCACAACTTTAATTCCATAACTCGGAATTCGACAAATGATATGTCTAAAATAATCAGAGAAACGAGAATGTTCTAACTATGTGTTCCATGATATGAATTGAAGAATGCATCATATAAATATTAATATGGCAGCAAGGTTTCTGGGAGCAAAATATGACTAAACAAGTAATAAAATGCTTTATTCTTGTACTCCACACCTCACACATGCCATTCTATGTTATACCATGTAATTGTGCATCATTTCATCGTGGCATACCTTGTTTTCTTGTTTCATATGATTTATATGTTCATGCAATGTATTTATTTTTGCCCCTTGTGTGTTTGGTTTTTATCCGGCGGATAGACACCGAGCAAGGGAACTATCAAGAGACCCAGGAGTATTACCCGA
Source organism: Avena sativa (assembly GCA_916181665.1). Lineage (NCBI taxonomy): Eukaryota > Viridiplantae > Streptophyta > Magnoliopsida > Poales > Poaceae > Avena > Avena sativa. Next base: position 138,233,022 of record OV702295.1, read on the forward strand.
ATCCTTCTTACTCTGCAATACCTGCACTACATATAGTACGTATTGCATATATATTATTCTTGCATCATGAGTCGCGATTCGAATTAAATTGCAATCCTAAGTACTTCATAGCCTTTACTTTTAAACCCTATCAAAGCTTGTTCCTTAATCCTATGATCCATTACTATAAGGGTAGTTTGAGCCATCCGAGTCCTAGAACTGCATGTGTAGGGTTTGTGAGTGTCTTCGGATAATGAGGTACCTAAACCACTAAATTGAGTAGTAGTGGGATAACTAAAGAAAGAGGAACCGGTGGGCAATATTTGAGATATGTTTTTATCCACTCACTTGTGTCCCATAGGACTCGAGTACTTGATTCTTGTTTCTTGACTATCGCACTATCCGCATGTGGGACTATGAATCCCCTTAGTCTTAGCTTGAGCCACACTTAATTTCTTGGGGCCACAACTAGTTTGGCCATTATTACTAACTTGTACTTATGCCATGCTTTACTGCATTATTTACTAGTATTGCTCGAGGAGCGTTTAGTGTTGTTTATGAATGTGGAATGTTTTCGTGGTATCGATAGGCCCAGTCACACTTTCGGGTTCCCAGTAGTTTACAACCATTCACATAAACCCCTTGGTCCATCGCGGATCCCGACCGACTTCGTAGCGGGTAGCTTAGTGGGGTGGACCCCTGAAATCATTTATGAATCTTATAAATGATTTGTCGTGTTGCCTCGTTTCTTTTTGTTTGGTTCTTCCCGAGGTAGAACGTGCGTATGTTGCTATTTGTGCACCCTGAAGGTAAATCTTTCTGAAAGTCGTGTCCGCAGTTATGGACGACTTGGAGCACAATTTCTCGATCATAGAAAACTATAACTAAAGTACCACCTTTAATTTGACTAAACATGACTAGTAAAAAGTGAAATCCTCATGGAATGATTAATAACGGATGGGATATTCTTCCGCCTTCTTGTTCGGGAAACGGGAAGGAGGGCGAGCGATGTTTATTTATGTTGATATATATCTGTTGGGTAATTAATTTATGTTTATTTAACAAACGTTTGTTTATCTTTGGTTAGGCATATGCTCTAGCGTGTCTCTATAGAACTGCTAGGCTTTATTTTTGCTTCAATTGTGTCGCCCTCAGGTTGTTCTCTTTAGATGCATAAAGACTTGCTGAGTCCCTTAGGGTCTCACAGGATAAATATTGTTCAGATGGAAAGGTATATCCATAGGAAGGTTACTGGGTCGAGGAGACCGGTGATGGTGGCAATGACCATCACGTGTAGAGATTTTGGGGATTGAAGATCCTTGAGATCATGTGGGTGGGATGTGCTTAGTCCTACTCTCACGGTTATTTTTTTCCTAATATACATAACTACCAAAAATATTTTCTAGAATGACAAAGACCATCATGGTTGAGACCCTAGAATGGCTCTGATACTAGTAGTAATACCTCAGACACTACGCTCTAAGCAACAAGCCAGTATGAACAAAAATTGGATAGGACATACTACGGTGGGGGTTGAATGACCACCCACACGTAGGCCGAGAGGGGGATTGGCAGGGCATGGTACCGGCCAACCATCCCACCCACTTTTATGAACATAGTATTAGGTGCGAGTGGCGTAGTCGACAGGTATGCAAACAAAATATACACAAGTGTGTATGTCACCGACATACAACAGTATATCAGAGTCAGACCATCTAAAAGAAATAGAAATATTCAATGACATACGCGAAGATCTAAATATCCAAGATAGAGATAATATTTTAGGATACATCACACATCATAGTATAAAGCGGAAGCGGAAAACAAGATCCGAGTATGGATATGAAGCAAATTGACATAAGATGCTCTGATAATAAGCACATTCCACCCACATGATCTCAAGGATCTCCAATCCATGGAATCTCAACACCTGATGGTCGTTGCCACCATCATCGGTCTCCTCAACCCAGTAACCTTCCTATGGATATACCTATCCATCTATACAATATTTATCGTGTGAGACCCTAATGGACTCAGCAACTCTTTATGCATCTAAATGGAACAACCTGAGGGTGACGCCATTGCAGTGAAAATAAAGCCTAGCAGTTCTATAGATACACGCTACAACATCCTCCTAACCAAAGATAAATGGATGTTCGTTATAAACAACAGTTAATTACCCAATAGATATATATCAACATAAATAAACATCACTCGCTCTCCTTACCGTTTCCCGAACGAGAAGGCGGAAGAACATCCCATCCATAGGCAATTTTATTAGTCATTCCATGAGTATTGCACTATTTACTAGTCATGTTTAGTCAAATTAAAGGTGGTACTTTAGTTATAGTTGTCTATGATCGAGAAAATATGCTCCAAGTCGTCCATAACCATGGACACAACTTTTAGAAAGATTTACCTTGTAGGGTTGCACAAATAGCAACACATGCACGCACTACCTTGTGAAGAACCAAATAATAAGCAACGAGGCAACATGACAAAGCATTCGCAAGATTCACAAATGATTTCAGGGGGGCCACCCTGCTAAGCTACCCGCAACAAAGTCGGTTGGGCTATGTGGCAGACCAAGGGGTTTGTGCCAATGGCTGTAAACGAATAGGAACCTGAAGTGCGACTAGGCCTGTCGATACTGTAAAAACATTCCACACTCCTAAACATCAGAGTAGTAAACACTCATCAAGCAATGATAGTAAATAAAGCAGTAAAGCATGGCATAAGTACAAGATAGTAATAACTCCCCAAACTAGTTGTGGCCCCAAGAAATAAAGTGTGACACAATCTAAGACTAAGGGGATTCATGGTCCCACATACGGAGCGTGCGATAGTCAAGGAACAAGAATCAAGTACTCTGGTCCTACGGGACACAAGTGAGTGGATAAAAACCAGATCCCAAATATTTCCCACCGGTGCCTCTTTCTTTAGTTATCCCATTACTACTCAATTTAGTGGTTTAGGTAACTCGTTATCCAAAAAAATCCTATAGTAATGGCTCATAGGATTAAGGAACAAGCTTCGGTGGGGTTTAAAAGCAAAGGCTATGTAGTAGTTGGGATTGCAATTTAATTCGGATCGCGACTCATTATGCAATAATAAGATAGATGCAATGCGTACTATATGTAGTGCAAGCATGTGGAATTTCTTGCCTGGTAGCTCAGTTGCATAGTAAGAAGGATCCGGGTAATACTCCTAGGTATCTTCATAGTTCCCTTGCTCGGCGTCTATCCGCATAAAAACCAAACACACAAGGGGCAAAAGCAAATACATTGCACAGACATATAAATCATACGCAACAAGAAAACAAGATATGCCATGATGTAATGATGCACAATTACATGGTATAACATAGCATGGCATGGGTGAGGTGTGGGGTATAAGAATAAAGCATTTTATTGCTTGTTTAGTCATATTTGGCTCCCATAAACCTTCATGCCCCATTAATATTTATATGATGCATGCCTCAATTCATATCATGGAATGCATAGTTAGAACGGGCTCGCCGCGCTGATCATTTTAGACATATCATTTGTCGAATTCAGAGTTATATAATTAAAGTTATGCATTTATTAAGAAATAGTCATTTATTAGCATTTAAATTATTTCGAAATTTTAAATTGCTCAAATGCTATTTTAAATAGCATATTCATATTCTTGGCATTTTTATGATTCAAAAACATATATTATTTGCAATAATTGGAATTACAAAATCAAAGCAATATTAAATTCAAAATTAGTCAAATTGGGTCAAAGTCAAGATAGGGTTAACCTAGGAAAAATTTGAATACATGTTTGAATTCACATTTAAAATCTAAACATATTTCATTTGGAATTTTATTCAAATTCGGAATTAGTTGGAAGTTATGAAAGCATTTGCATTTAACTGAATTTAAAATTTATTTGAATTTTGAATTCCTGATACGGCCAGGCTTTTCTCACGCAGAGGCATTCTACCCCCAATCACTGACAGCATGGGGACAGAAGCCTGGGCGAGGCCATGCGCACACGAATGACAGGGTGACGCCATGTGGCGGACGGAAAGACCCCGGGTTCAGTTTTGGAAAACCTAGGTATGTTTTTAGAAAGGTAACTGGCTGGGCTGGGACTACGAGTTGAGGCCTAGAAAGTGGCAAGACCTAAGTGCAGAAGTGTAGCGGCTGCATGCTATCGAAACTGACTCGCCGTCAAGTTCTCTAGTGATGTTGGGCCACCTCTCCACAATGATGGCGACGAAGTGGATTGGTAAAAGATGATGACACAAAAAAGGAAAAGAGGAGAGGAATCCAAGGCCTACAAGATTCATCCAGAGTGTGTTCCGGTCGGAGGGCTATGGTGGGCAGAATATCTCGCAGAACACAGCAGGTCGGCTGTGAGGTGCTGCTGCGGTCTGCGGCTGGCGCACGCTGGTACAGCGACATCGTCGGAGGCATAGCTCTAGTGAGCCTTGGGAAGCACGGGAGCGCGAAGGTGGTGTGGATGGACGCGGCGCGGATCCATGCACACTTGCACGCACACAGGGGCGATGGCGATGGACAGTGGCTACAAGGTGACCCGATGAGCGGCGATGCCCGGCGGGCATTCAACAAAAGGGGGCTATGCTACATCAAGCTAGAGGGCAGATGCGGATGTCTAGGGGTAGACATGCTTACCCTGAACACGTCGACGTAGGTGGCAGAGCTCGGGGTAGTCATGATATCTCATGCGGCTTGTGGTCAGCAACTTCGAGTCATGGCATCCACAACGTCGTTCAGCGGTCTCCAGCGAGGTCCTGTGTCGAGGGCCGGTCCAGGGAGTCGTAGAGGGGGAAAAGGGAGCTCCAGGTGCCGAGGGCCGGACATGGGGAGCTCTAGATCAACTAGGGTTTCAAGGGTATCCATGGATAGGGTTTTGAGGGCACCTTGGCCATGGCATGTAGGAGAAGGTTGGGCATATCTTGATCTGGGCAACAAATAAAGAGTGGTTGAAGATGATGGGGCTGGTGTTGTGCTGGTTTATGGATAGGAAAAGAGGGAGGAAGGCACATGGCCTTGCTTTAGCAAAAAGAGAGGGAGGTAGACTCGGGGAGGGGGTTCTTTCTTCTCTCCTTGCTTGATTGCTGCACCACATGAGAGAAAGGGGACTAGGGGAGGGTGGCTTCGGCAGCCAGGATTAAAGGGGGTGGTTGGGTAGAGTCTAGTAGGCATGGGTGAGGGTAGATGGGGTGGTTAGGTGTAGCTCTCTTCCTTTTTTTGTATTCTTTATTTTTATTTAAAACCAAGCCAAATGCATGCTCCAAAAATAACAACAAGATAAATAAAACCAGAGAAGCAACATAGATGGTTTGAAGTAGGTGCTTTATTTGTGTTTCATTTCGTTTTGAACAAACTTGCTTGAATTCAAATTAATGCAAGATCCCCACAAAAACAAAGTAAGACAAAATAGGGGAAGGTGGTGAGAAAGAGGACAAGCTTGCATGGGCCATGCATGGTTCATAAATTCTCCACCAATAATTGTGAAAAATACTATAATACATATGGGTTTCTATTTGAGCATGCTTCACAACATATGATTTAAGGCCTTACAAAAATAAGCAAGCTTACTTCACCACATGGTATAAATGAACATATAATCATACATGAATATAAAATCATCATGCTAGTGTGGGTGTTCCACTAGATGAACATATAGCCACTCATATATTTAAACATGATCATATATGCAAATACAACCCATATGGAGCCTTGAGAAGGATTTCTACTCACATAGAATGAAAAGGTTGCCATGTGTCTCCACATATTTAACATTGTGAAAATAACATGAATCATATATGGGAGCATGTAGAAAAATAGAAGTGGATCGATCCCAACACATATGAGCTAGATTGTAAATTGCAATAGAAAGGTAATGGCTCATATATGATTAGGGTGGTGGAATTTATATAGAGCCAAAGAAAGGTGGTGGAGTTTTAAAAGATATGGCCCAAATCAAATTGGGCATCAAGCAATTTATCAAGAACAAAATACAATATATCAAGAGGCAAATACAAGTAATACAATATGATCCATATGGGATAAGAACCAAATAAGAAGGGGTTTTATATGATGTTCAAATGCAAGGTGGCATGGTGACATGAGCATGATATAATGATGATGCAATGCAAGAATGATATGTAGGAAGTAGCAATATATAATACGGAAGTAGAATTACAATTGTTGCTCTGCCTCGCATCAACGATCTCTTTTATCAGCTCGCTGGAGCCGTGGTGTTCTCTAAGCTCGATTTGCGGAGTGGTTATCACCAAATCAAGATTCACAAAGAAGATATTCCCAAAACGGAGTTCACAACTTTCTATGTCTTGTATGAGTACACGGTCATGTCCTTTGGTCCCGCAAATGCTCATGTAACCTTCTCGAGGCTTATGAACTCAATTTTCATGGAGTATCTTGACAAGTTTGTGGTGGTATATCTCGATGATATTCTTTTCTATTCCAAGTCAAAATAGGAACATGAAGAGCATATCTGTTGTGTCCTCACTAAGATTCACGAGAACCGGCTCTATGCAAGGTTCTCCAAGTGTGAATTCTGGCTTCCAAAAGTCACCTATCTGTGCCATGTCATTTCTGTAGAAGGCATTTCTGTCTACCCAGAAACTATTCGGACATTTCTGGAGTGGCTCCCTCCAAAGAATGTCAAAGAAGTCTGCAGCTTCCTCCAATTGGCGAGTTATTGTTTTCGGTTCATGAAACACTTCTCCAACATAGCCAAGCCCCTTACCAACCTCCTCAAGAAAGGCAAGATATTCATTTGGACACCGGTGTGCCAAACAAGCTATGAAACTCTCAGGGAAAATCTCACTTCCACACCTGTCTTGGTTCCTCCAGATACATCAAAGACCTATTAGATCTTATGTGATGTTTCACTCCAAGGACTTGGTGTTGTTCTCATCCAAGACAATCAAGTCGTTGCATATGGTTCTTTCCAATTGAAAACACATGAAGTCAACTCTCCAATTCATGATCTGGAACTTGCAGCAGTTGTCTTTGCTTTGAATATATGGATACATTACTTGCTTGGCAACTGTTGTGAGATCTTTTCTGACCATAAGAGCCTCAAATATATATTCACCCAGTCAGATCTGAAACTTAGGCAAAGGAGATGGATTTAAACAATCAATGACTTTGATCTCACGATCAACTACACAATAGGCAAAGAAAATGTGATGGCCGATGCCTTGAGTCACAAAGCTTATGTCAATAATCTCAAGCTGAAGAAGCTTGAAACTCAATTGTGTGAGGAATTCCACCAACTCAACCTCGTCCTTGTTCCCAAGGGCTACCTTGCCAACTTGGTGGCTACTCCTTCCTTGGAAGAAAAGATTTGATCCACTCAGCTTGAGGATCCTTTCTGCAAGGAATATGCAATAAAGTCTCAGAATCCAAAGTATTAAGCATACCACCTCGATGGTCAAGGCACCTTGTTTTGTGATCACATGATGGTTGTTACTGAACTTCTAGGCTTGAGAGAAGAGGTTCTCAAAGAATCTCATGATTCTATCTTGTCTATCCACCCCGGCAGTACAAAGATGTACATGGATCTTAAAACATAGTACTAGTGGCCAGGAATGAAAAATGGATGAGCCAAGTATGTCTCTGAGTGCGCCATGTGCCGCAAATTGAAATCCATTCATCAAAAACCATCTGGTATTCTTCAACCTTTGAAGCCTCTAGAATGGAAATGGGAGAAGGTAGAGATGGACTTTATAACTGGCTTTCTAGGGTCTCAAAAGGCAATAATGCTATCTTTGTTGTCATCAATAGTTTTTCCAAAGTGGCTCATTTCTTTCCCGCTAAGGAGACTATTTATGCTAGTCAATTGGCTGAGCTCTACATCAATAGGGTCGTCTCGCTCTATGGAGTTCCTCTATAAATCATCTCGGATCGTGGAAGCATCTTCACTTCCAAGTTATGGGAAAGCTTTCAACAAGGCTTGGGCACTAAGCTCAATTTTAGCATAGCATACCACCCTTAGTCTCAAGGACAGGTGAAAAGAATCAATAAATTCTCTAAGATATGCTTCGCGCTTGTGTAATATCTTTTGGAATGAAGTGGGAGGAATTGCTTCCATATGCTGAGTTCTCCTACAACAATATCTTCCAGAAAAGTCTCAAGATAGCACCCTTTGAGGTTCTCTAAGGCCGCAAGTTCCATCCTCCTATTGGTTGGTCAGGGTCAAGCGCCGACGGCTAGGGTGTAGGCGGCGGCGACTTGGAGAGGGGCGGCAGCCTAGGTCAAGGGGTGAGAGGGGATGGCGCCTCCTCCCCTCCTTATATAGGTGGAGGGGAGGCGGCCAGGCTGGCCGATTCCTCCCCCAACTCCCCTTGTGGCCGGAGGCATGGGGAGAGAGAGAAACCTAGTTTCCTTAGGTCTCCTTCCCTTCCTTCACTAGGACTTCGATTTTCCAAATTGGGATTTGACTTTCAAAACTAGAGTTTGATTCCCACTTCCTTGTCTTAGCCGACTTTCCCTAGGGATTGATGTTGCCACCTCCTCTTGGGTATGTCGCATCCATGTGCCCCCCTATGAGGTATTGGACATTCTAGAACCTTCTAGAAGCTTTCTGTGAAAACACCGAAAACATTTCCGAACCACGGAATTGGACTTTCCCTATATGAATCCTATTCTCTGGACCATTCCGGGTCTCCTTGTGATGTCCTGGATCCAATCTGACACCCCGAACAACATTTGGTTTCCAACTCATATTCCATATCTAGTAAACAACATAGAATCCTTAAGTGTGTCTCCCTACGGTTCATTAACTATGCAGACATGATCGAGACACTTCTCTGATCAATAACCAATAGAGGAATCTGGAAATTCATATGGCTCCCACATATTTCTATGATGACTTTGTGATCGAAATGAACCATTAACATTCAAAACCAATTCCTCTTTGTCTCGCGATACTTTACTTATCCGAGGTTTGATTGTCAGTATCTCTATACCTAGTTCAGCCTCGTTACCAGTAAGTACTCTTTACTCGTTCCGTGATATGTTATCCCTTGTGACCTAGTCACATGCTTGCAAGACAATTGGATGACATTCCACCGAGAGGGCCTAGAGTATATCTATCCGTCATATGGATGGACAAATCCCACTCTTGATCCATGTGCCTCAACACATACTTTCAGAACACTCAATTCCACCTTTCTGACCACCCAGTTACGAAGTGGTGTTTGATGTAATCAAAGCATCCATCCGGTGATGGTGATTAACATGATCTCATGGTTGAAGGATTTAGGTTACTATGTATTTGAAAGCGTATAGCAAACAAACTTGAAATGACTTGATCTTATGCTATGCTTAACTATAGGAGCATGTCCATCACATAATTCTCCTAATGGTATGACCTTGTTATTAATGACATCCAATGTCCATGATCAGGAAACCATGATCATCTATTAATCAACAAGCTAGTCTATCAAGATGCTTTACTAGGGACTCTTTTATGTTTAGAAAACACACAAGTATTAATGTTTCCGGTTAATACACTTATAGCATGGGATGCAAACATTCATCATAAACACAAGGATATAATAATAAAAACTTTTAGTATTGCCTCTTAGGAATATCTCCAACAGTCTCCCACTTGCACTAGAGTTAGTAATCTAGATTACATTGTGATGTACCTAACACCCATGGAGTTCTGGTGTTGGTCATGATTTTTCCCTAGGGAGAGGTTTAGTCAATGTATCTACCACAATCATATATGTGTGTACTTTGCAAATCTTTATGTCACCAACTTGGACATGCTCGCGAATAACATGCAAACTCAGCTTGATATGCTTCAGCTTCTTGTGTGACCTTGGCTCCTATGCATTGTCTATGGCACCCATGTTGTTACAGTAGATAGACATTGGATCCAATGCACTAGGAACACACCAAGCTCCGCAATGAACTCCTTCATCCATAGCGCCTCTTTTGAAGCCTCCAAAGCAGCTATGTATTCCGATTCAGTTGAAGTTCTCGCCATAACGCTTTTCTTGGCACTCCTCCAGCTCACTGCTGCACCATTCAAAGTAAATACGTATCCGGATTGCAACTTAGATTCATCAGGATCGGTGTTCCAACTAGCATCGGTGTAACCATTTACAACGAGTTGTTCATGACCTCCACAAGAAAGAACCATATCATTAGTCCTTCTTAAGTACTTTAGGATATTTTTGACCGCTATCTAGTGATCTACTCTTGGATCACTTTGATATCTGCTAGTTAAACTAACAGCATATGCAATATCCGGTCTTGTACATAGCATGTCATACATGATAGAATCTATGGCTGAGGCATAGGGAGTTTTATTCATCTTCTGTCTATCTTCTGTCATAGATAGACTTTGAGTCTTACTATAACATCCCAAAATTCATGAATTACAAAAGCTTGCATTTCATTCATACATTCATATCATTCTTGACTTGCACAAAAAAATTCAAACTAAAACTCCAAATAAAACCATTTTTATGCCTATTATCTATATATATCATTAAGGCATGGTTTTATTTTATTTTCAAAGGATCCAAGTGTAGTGGACTAAACAGTGGTGTTGGACACACATTAAGGTGCAAGGTTCACACTACAAAAATCTTGAGAAGATTTGAAATCAAACTCATTTGAATTTGGGTTTGAAAATGATTCCTAAAAAATCAAACAGAAAAAGAAAAGGCAAAAGAACAAAATAAAACAGTCGCTCTCTTTTGGCCCAACTCCAGAACAGGCCCAACAAGCCCACCCGGCTGTTTCACCGATGCTCAGCATCGTCTCCCCCAAAATTCCGCGCGAGACCCCGTCGCCACTGCCGTTCACTGCCGTTGATGCAATGGCTTAATTTCCATTGATATGGCGAGTAATTCTCGCCGTGACTCTGCCTACTTAAACTCCTCCCCACCATGAGCATTTACCCTCACTCGCCACCCCCTTTCCGCCACCAGGCTTCTCATATTTTGAGTCACAACCTCGCTGCCCGACGAACTTCGACGAGGTATTCTGGTGAGCACTGTCCGCCCCTTGCCCTCTGCTTCTTACTGCCGTGCTCCCCTTGATCGTGCGCTTCTTCTCACACCTTTTATTCATCTGCTCGTGACCCAGAGCGTCAACTACGTCCAGTACCGTGAGCACCCAACGCCGCCCTTGTCTCCGGCGAGCAATTCTGGTAAGACACGACCGCCCCTTGGCTTCTGGTTCACACCATCTCATTCACCTGACCCTTGTGCACACACTAATGCCTCTGGTTTGTGCTAGGGAGACCCTGGTTATCGCCTTCATCGCCGCCCGCATGAACCCGACGCTGCCCGCAACTCCGACGAGCCCCAGCGACCACTACAGCACGCCCCTGCCCATTCCAGCGACACCTTGAGCATCCTCGTGTTGTCGCGAGCCTGGTAAGCTGATATACCACCCCTAGCCCCCTCTAGAATCGCTAGAGCATCGCCTCCAGTAGCGCTGTCGCCGCCAACACCCATTAGTGCTGCCAGATTCTGGTCGCATGCGTCATAGCCGTTAGATCTAGATCTAGTGGATCTGATTAGATCACTTAACGAAGGGGTACGCTTAGATCTGAGCCCCACGATCTAACTTAAATCCTATGGCCCACGTTGGCCGATCAGATGCGTCCACGTATCTGAGATTTAGATTTCAAATCTATTTTTTAATCTATTAGAGATTTAAACTTGTAAAATTCATATCTTTTGTTTTGTTTATCCAAAAAAAAATGCAAATAATATATCATTGGATTCAGAAAAATAAATCCTACACTATTGTGGGCTTGAATTTTTATTTTGCTTCTGTAAAATTGGGTTTATTTGCAGAATCAAATATAGGCTTATTTTGGCCATATAAATTATTTAGAAAATGATTTTAAAGCAAATTTAACTTTGTTTAAACTATAAATAGTGTTTTTTGTATTCAGTACTATTTTGGTTTGTTTGGTTGCATTTGCATGCATTCATATATTTTTGTTTGAATATGTGAATGAGAATTTGGTCCTATTATTTTATGTGTAGATTTTGGTGCTAGTGGTGATTATGATTGTGAAGATTGTTGCTACTCCCCCAACTACCAAGGCAAGTGGTTATTCATGTATTTTTGTCCTATTATTTTGACTATGCACTAGCAATATTTTGCTAGGTATAAACTATGCTATGCCATGGGAAATCCTAGTAGTTGTATTCTTGGTAGATTTTTCTCTAAGTTACGATACTTGTTATGTTATCATGCTTAGCCTAGCTAGTAGCAAACAAGGGTGAATTATATTACATGCTATGGAAATTTTGCTATGTCTTTGACTTGTGTTTTTGCTTAATAAAACAACTAAGTGAATGAATCACCTGGGTGGAATGTTATGATGGTTTGTGTTGAGTGGTTACACAAGGCCCATGTCTATGGTCTACCTTGTGTATCACACTTTTGGAAAGCCACCGACGAACAAAGGGATTTGAGATACTTAGTGTTTAGAAGCTTCTAGTGCAACCGCGTGGCATATGGGATCTACCTTGATCATATAGGTTGCAATAACTTAGCCTGATGGACAGATGGTGGTAGGGTGATAGGTTGGAACGCATCCATGGTGGTCTAAGGAAATGCTTCTGAAAGATCTCATCTCGATGCATGTCGAGTCTTGTGGGGAAAGTGCACCACCTCTCGAGAGGGTAAAACCTAAGTACTTAGACGTGTCCCCGGAAATGGACAATTTGAGGATCAAGACATTGAAGCTATAAAGGATCTCCTCATCCAAATTTCTAAGTTAAAACTTGTGGCTGAACAAGGGTAAAGGTTCACCAATGTTTATTGGTGGATCCTTGGGAGTTTTTGTCAAACAAAAACTTAGTGTTTTCAACTGATAGGAAAAACCTATTTTGAGCAAAGCAAGCCTAAGCTACACTTAGCCAAATTCATATAGATGTTAGATACTACTATTCTAATATGGTATCACTTGCCAATACAATTCCAAATGTATTGACCCACTATGGTTGTAACTTATGATGTTGCAGGTTATTCCGATGAGGATTAGGGTTATGAGTCTACACTCAACATGCTTGCCTGTGGCACATGAAGATGAAGACTTTACTTTATTTACATGTGTTAAGAACTCTTGTACTATCCTTTGGCTATGGAGTTGTAAAAGACTATGTTTATCTCTGGAATGACGATGTTAAAAGGACCTTTGTATCTGTGTACTTCATCTTAAACTATGGATGCTAGCATTTGATCCAGGGACTAGCATTGCAATCACAGGGACCTTTACCTTATAAAGGTGGGGGTCTTACAGATGGTATCAGAGCCAAGTTGCCTGTAGGATTATGACCCTAGGATGGATTAGACTAAGAAAACCACTAAGGAAAAATGCAAAGCTTTTCAAATTCCACACTTGTCTTTTTCTTCTCCTAACCCTTCTAATCTTCTTTCTCATCTCAATTTGTAGATGGCCACCATCAACGAAGCCGTGAAGAAGGGACCACTCATGACCATGACTTTAGAATGTGAGATGGAGTTTCCCAAAGCACTCAAAACCCTTATGGTTATCTTGGGGATACATGGTGAGGCCGTGTACAAGGGTTTTCCAATGGATGAAGGAGAAGAATATTGGTGGGTGCAACTTCACTTGTACAAAAACAAGGGAGACAACCAGAAAGAGTCGGGATTCTACATGGGCACCTACTCAGAAATGTATACGACATTATTTGACTCTCAAGAAATGCAGCTTGGAATGTTATCAAGGAGCTCGGTGAAAGACTCAAGTGTAGAATGTTCAACACTAGAAATGACCTTGAGGAGGAAAAAAGTGGACCCAAGACTTAGAGACCGCCATAAAACGTCTAAGGGAGGATATTATAGACTTAGCATATGAGTGAGAATTGTAACGTACTTCGCTAGTTGGACCACCACACTTGTCGTTTTCTCACAAAATTTGTCTATGTTATGTTTGAACCTTAGTGTTTGTGGTAGACTTTCTATGCCATGACTTGTATGTTTTATGGATGATGTATACTTTTGCTTTCAGTTTACTGTCTTGTTTTTATCTTACTTGTGTTTTTCTAATATTTCTCTATCTTACATTAGATTCCTAGCTTTGTGATCGACACTGCCAAGGAGTTCAATGGAACTCATTTTGGTTCACGCATCATGCAGTTTACTAGTGTGCTCAACCTCCCACTTCCTAGTATCAAGGTACTTAAGCTCACCAAGTTTGAGAGGAAGGACCTTTGGGGCTTTAGAGTCACATAGCCAGGACGGCAGACAGAGCCACTCACAGAGGAGATTTCCTTCAAGCTGATGCACGATGACAAAGAGAAGGGTCTAGATGTAGTCATGCAGGAGCTACTCGGACGCCTGTGCGGACGCCACTCCACCGAGCTTAGAAGCCTCTACTTCCACCCATTCGGAAGACGTGACGAGGAGGGAGAGGCATTGGTGTATGAGGGCGCTACTAGAGAGACGATAGAGCCAGTTCGTTTGTACCTCTAGGACCTCGAGGGTCTTATTAGACACCTCAACACAGATAGGACCAACGTCATGCTTAGCAATGATGAGCTCCAGGTTCAGTTGAGGGAGAAGGACAAGCTCTTCACGGGGCAGGATGAGATCGTCAAGGAGATGGAGGCCAGATTCGAGAGCCAGGACAAGAAGTTCAAGAATCAGGAGAAGAGAGTTCAGGACAGAAACAAGAAGATCAAGGACATGAGGGTCGAGATAGAGGCCAAGGACTTTGAGTTAGAGACTCAGCGGGGAGTGATTGAGAGGCTTCGCTCACGGAAGAGAGCACTTCACGTGAAGATTGAGGCCTTGACCACTAGTGTAGAGGAGTACAAGGCCGCCATGGAGACAGCAGGTCTTGCTCTTGTTGACGTGGAGGTCGACATGGAGGAGTAGTATAGACTACTCGGCTATCTTTTATCTATCATACTTTATTATTGAGTCGCAATGACCATCTAACATGTGGATGCTTGCTATGGTGTGTTTACTTTTTCCAAAACTTGTTGTTTACGATGTTTAAACTCTTTATTATCTTGTGATTGTTTATTGTGTTTGTTGCTATGTGATGTATTGTGCATGGCATCTATGGGTTATATCTCATTACTTATCCTTATTGAAACCACAGATGCCTCTCTATCGTGCCAACCCCAACTCAAACAACAACAACAATAACGTCAACCCCAAGATGCAACAGTTGATGACAACTCAAGCTCAACTGATGCAGATGATGACCCATTTCATGGCCAATCAAAACCAGAACCAGAATAACAACAACAACAACAACAACAACAACAAGAACAGCAACAACAACAGCAACAGAAACAACAATAGCAACAGCAACAACAACAACAGCAACAACAACAACAACAACAACAACAAACATAAACAACAAACATCAACAACAACAGCAACAACACCAACAACAGCAACAATAGTAGCAGCAACAATAGCAACAACAACAACAACAACAACAACAACAACACCAACAACAACAACAACAACAATCCCAACAATCCACCAGCATTGACATGCTTATGAGATTTTTGAGGTTGAGGCCAGCCATGTTCTCGGGAACAACTGATCCAATGGTAGCCAATGACTGGCTATGTTTTGTGAACAAGGACCTAGTCACTGTTGGCTGCACCGATTAAGAAAACAACCTGGTGGGATAACTTTCATCTGCTCGAACAGATTCGCAACACATCTGCTCGAAGGACCAGCAACAACCTGGTGGGATAACTTTCATCTGGTCCTTCGAGCAGATTCGCAACACATCTGCTCGAAGGACCAGCAACAACCTGGTGGGATAACTTTCAGATCACCACTCCCCTTGAGGATATGACATGGGCTATCTTTGAGGATGGTTTCCACACTGCCCACATGTAAGATCCCTCCTTTGTAAAGGAAAAGGATCCCTGTGATTGCAATGCTAGTCCCTGGATCATTGCTAGCATCCACAGTTTAAGATGAAGTACACAGATACAAAGGTCATTTATTACATCCATTCTAGAGATAACATAGTCTTTACAACTCAAGGCCACAGGCCTAATACAAGAGTTTGAATTAGTAAATGAATATAAGTCTTCATCTTCATGTGCCACAGGCAAATATGTTGAGTGTAGACTCATGACACCTAATCCTCATCAGAGTAACCTGCAACATCACAAGTTACAGCCACAGTGGGTCAATATTTTGGAATAGTATTGGCAAGTGATACCTTAGTAAAATTTAGGTGGACTAATTGCTATATGCATTTTGGCTAAGTGTAGCTTGGCTTGCTTTGCTCAAAATAGGTTTTTCCTATTAGTTGAAATCACTAAGTTTTTCTTTGTCAAAACTTCCCCAAGGAACCATCAATAGACATTGAGGTCCTTCACCCTTGTTCACCCACAAGTTTTACTTAGAAGTTGGAGTGATGAGATTCTTGATAGCTTCCATGTCTTGATGCTCAAGTTGTCCATTGCCATGGACTTGGCTAAGTACTTAGATTTTTCCATCTACAAAGGTTGTGCACTTTCCCCACCAGAGTTGGTTTGCCAAGACAGGACCTTTCAGAAGCCTTTCCTTAGACCAAATGGACGCGCTCCAACCTATCATTCCCACTACCACCAACTGTCCAAATGGCTAAGTTCTAGCAACTTATGTGATCCAGGCAGAGCCCATATGGCCAAGTGGCTGCACTATAAGCTTCTCAACACTTGGCCTCTAAAATCCCTTTGTTCCTGGGTGGCTTTCCACAAGTGAGATACACAAGGTAAACCATAGCCATGGGCCTTGTGTAACCACTCAACCAAAAACCACCAATCAAGTCCCTTTGCACCCAGGTGATTCATTGACTTAGTTTTTTTATTAAGAAAAACATAATTCCAAAGACTTAGAAATATTTTCACCATAGCATGTATATTTTACCAACCCTTGTTTGCTACTAGCTAGGCTAAGCATGGCATAGATAGTACTTGACTTAGAAATTTTCCTAGCAATTCTACAACTACTTAGGATTTCCCAACATGGCATTTGGCAAAATAGTAACATGCAAGACTTAGCAAAATATTTCTAATGCTTGTATCAAATATAGGGATAGAAATATTCATGAAGTACCACTTGCCTTGGTAGTTGGGAGAGTAGCACTCTTCACAATCACAATCACTAGCACCAAAGTCTACACAAAGAATGGTAGCAACAAATTACACACACATATACAAACAAAAATACATATGCATGCATGCAAAAATGCTAAGTGATGATTTTTAAAACTCAACCAAGCAAGTGCATAGTACTGAATTATAACCAAGTCAAAAACTTGCTAAACCAAGTTTATTTGACACTAAAACAAGTTCCTAAACAATTCATATACTTAAAATAGTCCTAAACAAGTTTCTTCAATAAAAATCATTTTAACAGAAGCTAAACACTAAAACATTGCATAAACAGAAAGGGCTTGTCCTCCTGATTCCAACGGTATAAAAGTTGTCAAATTCTAACGTGTGGATCAAAAGTTATAGCTAAATCAAATTTGGATACAAATCTGTTTTCAAATTCTGTTTTTAAACAAACCCTAGCCACGCGTCTGTTTCCTATTGGCCCGTGCTGGTTCGGGCGGATCGATCGACGCAGATCGTTGGATTTAAGTGAACGCGCACGGCTCAGATCTAACGTACTGCTTCGTTTAAGTGATTCTATCGCACGCGTTGGATCTAGATCCAACGGCTATTGATCAAACGACCAAGTTCTGGCGGCGCGCGGCGACGGCAAGCGGCGGTGCGCTCTGCCAGTGGCGGTGCCGGCGTTCTAGGTCGCCCGGGGAGGGGAGAGTGTGCTCACCAGAATCGTAGTGACGAGGCGAAGCTCAACATGGCGGTGGCTTGGCAAGGGGTGCGCTGTAGTGGCCGTGGGATCTCGTCGGATATAAATGACAGGGTCGGGCTCCGGTGGACAGCGACGTTGGCGACGTTCTGCTTCGCCCTAACGCAAACGGAGGGCATCAGTGTGTGCGCATAGGTCAGGCGAACAAGTCAGCGTCAAAGGGGAGGCACGGGGCGGTCGGATTTTACCTTAATCACTCGCTGGAGTTGGAGACGGCGTCGGTTGCTCACGGTGCTCGTCGAAGACGAAGCTCTGGATCACAATCAGATGACCAAAGAGGATCAGGAGGTGCGCAAGGAAGTTGCAAAGCTGCTCGTATGAACCAGAGAGGAAGGGGCGCACAAGGTTTACCAGCATTGATCGCCGGAGTAGGCTCTGTCTGCGGCGGCGCGAGAGCGAATACTGGCAGCCTGGTGGCGAGAAGGGTGTGCAGTGTGGGGGGAAATGACCGCGAGGGGGAGAGGTTCTTATAGCCGGAGCGGGGCGTGGATTTACTCGCGAAATCAAGGGGATTCAACGCGGCAGTGACTGCGGCGAGTAACGGCGGCGTGAGCGGCGCAGGCGCGCGTGATTGACGAAGACGACGACGGGGTCACGGGTCCACTTGTCAGCGAAATAAACAGAAGGGAGGTGGGGTCCTGGCGTCAGTGACTCCGCGGGTGCGTCTGCGCGTGCGAGAGTGAGAGAGGTGGTCCGGGTGGGCTAGCTGGGCTGGTTTCACTGTTGGGCCCAAAGTCTGGCGCCGACCCTTTTCTTTTTCTTTATTCCTTTTCTATTTCTGAATTGATTTTCTGGATTGTGTTTCAAATGAATTCAAACTCTATTTGAATTCAAATCTTTTTGGGATTTTTGCAGTGTGCAACAATCACATTTCAGGACATAAAAACAAGTAGTCTCTCTGTTCAAGCTTGGTTCTTTTGAAATAACAAAATAAACAGTGCCATAGCACTAGATTTGCAAATGTTTTGAAAATGGTTTTGAAACCATTTTTATTTTGTAAAATTTTGTTCAAACTCTACACTCAAACCAATCAACAAGGAAGCAAACAAAAATGGTGTTTAAAACACTAAGCTCTCAAATGAGGATGGACAATTGATTTAAGTTTGCTCACATAAAATGATAGCACCATGTGCTTCTGTTTTCTTGAAATGAGTTTGAAATTGATCTCAAAACTATATGCATGCATGAATGATATGCAACTTTGAAATCATGATTTTAGGGATGTTACAAATCTAACCCCCTTAAGATGAATCTCGCCCTCGAGATTTGGATTGGCTAGCAAATAGGTGAGGGTGGTCTTTCCGAAGATCATCTTCTCTTTCCCATGTTGCTTCCTCTTCGGAATGATGATTCCACTGTACTTTGCAAAACTTGATAGTCTTAGTCCTTGTGACTCTTTCTGCAGTTTCAAGAATCTTGATAGGTTTCTCTTCATAAGTGAGATCACTTTCTAGTTGAACTTCCTCCAAAGGTATAGTATCCTTCAAAGAAGTTTCTTCCATTTCTGGATGACATTTCTTAAGCTGACTCTCATGAAATACATTATGGACAGCTGATAGAGATTCTGGCAGTTCTATTTCATAGGCAACTTCTCCTTTGCGACTTAGAATCTTGAATGGCCCAACATATCTTGGTGCCAATTTTCCTTTTACTCCAAATCTTTTTACTCCACGAAGTGGTGATACTCTAAGATAGGCTCTATCACCAACTTCGTAGGTGACTTCTCTACGCTTAGGATCTGCGTAGCTTTTCTGTCGGGACTGTGCTATCTTCAACTTGTCCTTAACCAACTTGACCTTCTCTTCGGCTTCTTTGATAAGATCTGGCCCGAATAAACTTCTTTCTCCCACACCATTCCATAACAATGGGGTGGTACACTTCCTTCCGTAGAGAAACTCAAATGGTGCCATCTCAATGCTGGCTTGATAGCTGTTGTTATAAGAAAATTCTGCGTAAGGCAGACTTTCATCCCAGCTGGCTCCATAGTCTAAGGCACACGCCCTCAACATGTCTTCAGTAATCTGATTAGTCCTTTCTGTTTGTCCATCGGTTTGAGGATGAAAAGCAGTACTAAATTCCAACCTCGTTCCCAATGACTCATGTAGCTGTCTCCAAAAATGGGAAGTGAATTGAGTTCCCCTATCAGACACAATACTCTTGGGCACTCCATGTAGACATACAATTCTACTCATGTAAATTTTTGCTAACTTACCACTCGTATAGGTTGTCTTCACGGGTATGAAATGAGCCACTTTAGTTAGGCGGTCCACTACTACCCATATGGAATCATATCCTGACCTTGTCCTTGGTAATCCAGTAATGAAATCCATACCAATCTTGTCCCACTTCCAATCAGGAATAGGTAGTGGTTGAAGCAAACCCGCTGGTTTCTGATGTTCCGCTTTAACTCTACTACACACATCACACAAGGCAATATGTTCGGCGATGTCCTTCTTGAGATTATTCCACCAAAATCTTTCTTTCATCTCCATGTACATTTTGGTGTTACCCGGATGAATGGAATACGGAGGGTTATGTGCTTCTTGCAGAATCAGTTTCCGCAGTTCCGGATCTTGTGGAACACAGATACATTTCCCATGCCACAAGGTACCTTGTTCGTCTTCATGGAAACCTTTGGCTTTTCCTTTGCCTATCTTTTCTTTAATCTCTTCGATCTCTTTATCAATCTTCTAGGCTTCTTTGATCTTGTCCAACAAAGTGGGTTGAACCTCCAAAGACATGATATGTCCTTCAGGCACAATCTCCAATCTGAGTTTTCTAAATTGGGTACACAGATCATCTGGTAGTTCTCCTTTGGTAAGGCCATTCACAAATACCTTACGACTTAGAGCATCTGCTACAACATTTGCTTTACCGGGGTGGTATTGCAAAATTAAGTCATAGTCTTTGATAAGTTCTAGCCAGCTTATTTGTCTCATATTAATTTCCTTCTGAGTGAAGATATACTTCAAACTTTTGTGATATGTGAACACTTCACAACGCTTTCCCAAAAGATAGTGTCTCCATGTTTTGAGTGCATGGACAACAGAGGCTAACTCTAAATCATGAGTAGGATAGTTTACTTCATGAGTTTTGAGTTGTCTCGAGGCATAAGCCACAACTTTACCGTCTTGCATAAGTACTGCACCCAAACCTTGATGAGATGCATCACAATATACTTGGAAATCTTTTTCCAAATCTGGCAAACACAAGACTGGTGCTGTCACAAGTCTCTTCTTCAATTCCTGAAAGCTGAGTTCACAACCTTCAGACCAAGCAAACTTCTTGTCTTTCTTTAACAATTCAATCATGGGCTTAGATACCTTAGAGAAATTCTCAATAAACCTTCTGTAGTAACCTGCTAAGCCAAGGAAACTACGAACTTCTTTCACGGACTTGGGAGATTCCCATTCAGTCACAGTTGAAACCTTAGCAGGATCAACTGCTACACCATCCTTCGTCATAACATGACCAAGAAAACCAACTTCCTCCAACCAGAACTCACACTTGCTGAATTTGGCATAAAGTTTATGCTCTCTCAACTTCTCAAGTATCAATCGTAAGTGTCCTTCATGCTCTTCTTTGCTCTTGGAGTAGACTAAGATGTCATCGATGAAAACGACAACAAATTTGTCGAGGAATTCCATGAACACCTTGTTCATCATATTCATGAAGTATGCTGGAGCATTTGTCAAGCCAAAAGGCATTACGGTATACTCATACAATCCATACCTTGTGGTGAATGATGTTTTTGGTATGTCTTGTTCTCTTATCTTGAGTTGAAAATAGCCTGACCGGAGATCAATCTTTGAGAACACACATGCTCCTTCTAGCTGATCAAACAAGTCATTGATTCTAGGCAAAGGATATTTGTTCTTGATAGTTACCTTGTTGAGTGAGCGGTAATCTATGCATAACCTTTGACTTCTATATTTCTTCTCCACGAACAAAACTGGGGCTCCCCAAGATGAAGAACTTGGTTGAATAAATCCTTTCTGCAATTGTTCTCCAAGTTGCTTCTTGAGTTCTTTCAGTTCATCAACTGACATTTTATACGGTCTCTTTGCTATTGGTCCAGACCATGGTACCAAATCTATTAGAAATTCCACATCTCTATCTGGTGGCATTCCCGGCAATTCTTCTAGAAACACATCCGGATACTCACTCACAATTAGCACACTATCCATGCTAACCCCCTTAAGAGAATTTAGCTTACTTCTTTTAGATTCAAAGTTGGACTTGAACTTAATCCGTTATCTTTCCGGGGTTGTGAGTGCAACAGTACGATTGGCACAATCTAGTACTCCTTCATACGTAGCCATCCAATCCATTCCCAATATTACGTCCAGTCCATGGGAATCCCGGCATCCAAGACTTACTATCATATCTCCACCCGGAGAACTAACTTTTATTGGACACCCAATGTTTTCAGTTGGAAACCCATTTCTATCAACAAATGCTTTTGATATGAATGAATGCGATGCTCCAGTATCAAAAAGAACAAATGCTGGAATAGAATTGAGTCTGAACTTACCAGCAACAGCATCAGGCTCCTCATAGACCTCCTCCACACTGATGTGGTTCACCTGTCCTTTTTGGAAAGGATTTGGCTTGATAGGTCCTTCAACTTTCTTTTCAGGGCACTCATTTGCATAATGCCCCATCTTCTTGCATTTGAAGCATTCAACCTGACTGATGTCTCTCTTAACAGGCTGACTTCCACTTCCACTTCCATTACCACTGTGGTGGCTCTTATGTCCACTCTTGTGGTTCTTGTACTTGTCATTGTCATGAATACGGTGATGCTTGTTGTCATGACGGTTGTGGTTGTGGTGCTTGTTAAATTTCCCATGCTTGTGGGATCCTGAGCTTCCGCTGTCATCATAGTGAGATCGTTTGTGAGACGATCTCGAGCTGTGCTTGTCGGAGTGCTTTCTCTTTCTACTCTCGACTTGCTTCATTTTGTTCTCCAATATTGCAGCTTTGTCACAGAGCGATTGATAAGTGGGCACATATGCCACAGCCAACTGCAGATTCAGCTCACCATTCAAGCCTTCAAGAAATTTTTCCTTTCTCTTGGCATCAGTGTCAACTTCATCCGGTGCATAACGCGCCAGATTGTTGAACTCCTCAATGTATTCAGCCATGCTGCGGTGGCGCTGCTTCAGATTGTGGAACTCTTTCTTTTTCAGACTCATCACTCCTGATGAGATATGAGCAGTGCAAAAGCCATCCTCAAAGATAGCCCATGTCACTTCATCTATGGGAGTGGTGATCTGGAAGTTGTCCCACCAAGTGGCGGCTGGCCCTTCCAGCAGATGTGCTGCAAAACTGACCTTTTCAGCATCCGTACAGCCCACGGTTACCAAGTCCTTGTTTACAGATCGTAACCAATCATTGGCCACCATGGGATCAGTCGTCCCCGAGAACTTCGCTGGCCTTAATCTCAAGAACCTGGTGAGCATATCAAAGCCCGGAGGGTTGTTGTTGTTGTTGTTGTTGTTATTGTTGTTGTTGTTGTGGTTGTTGTTGTTGTTATTGTTTTGGTTCTGGATGAACGTTGTCATCATCTGCATCAGTTGTGTTTGAGCAGTCATCATTTGCTGCATTTCTAAAGTGATGTTGTTGTTGTTGGGGTTGGGGTTTGCACGACGGGGAGGCATCTGTGGTTTGTTCAAATAGAGATAAGAACGAGATACCCATAGATGCTTTCATGCACATTACATCACATAAGGAAACACAAAGCATGCAACACAAGGTAAAGGTTCAACAACAAAATAACAAGTTCACAAAGTAAAACACACAAGTAGCAAGCCATCCACATGTCGGATGGTCCAATAACAAGTTCTCAAATAACAAGTATGATAAGGAAAGATAAATGAGTAGTCAAGTCTACTCATCGGCATCAATCTCCTCCTCGACAAAGGTAAGACCTGCGTTCTCCATCGCGGCCTTGTTCTCCTCGATGCTAGTGGTCAAGGTCTCTATCTTGGCCTTGAGAGCCCTCTTCTAGGAACGAAGCCTCTCTATCACCGTCTGCTGCTGCTCTAGCTCGAAGTCCTTGGACTGCAGTTCTTCAGTCATGTCCCGGATCTTCTTGTTCCTATCCCGGACACGCTTCTCCTGACTCTTGAACTTCCTGTCCTGGGTCTCGAACTTCGCCTCCATTTCCTTGATTATCTCGTCTTGCTGCGTGAAGAGCTTGTCCTTCTCGCGAAGCTGCACCTGGAGCTCGTCATTACTGAGCATGACATTGGTCCTGTCTGTGTCCACGTGCCTAATGAGAGACTCTAAGTCCTAGAGGTATAGGCGTATCGGCTCTGCTGCGTCCCTCGAATCGTCCTCGAAGTCGATGGACTCTCCATCCTCATCACGTCTTCCGAAGACGTGGAAGTGGGTGCCTCTAACCTGTCGGGAGTGTTGTCCTAGCAGACGTCCTATCAGATCCTGCATCACTACCTCAGTGCCTCTCTCCCTGTCATCGTGCATGAGCTTGAAGACGATGGCCTCCGTAGTAGGCTCTGTTTGGCGTCCGGGCTGGTTCACCTTGAAGCCCCAGAGGTCCTTCCTCTTGAACTTGGTGAGGGGATGCACCATGATGGTGGGAAGAGGGAGATTGAGCAAAGTAGTAAGCTCAACGATACGAGGACCAAAGCGGGTAACCTGGAACTCCTCAACAGTGCTGAGGGTAATAGGCATCTATTTATAAGATAGAAAAGTTAGAACAACACAAATTCAAGATAAGGTATAAGACAAAACATCACATACATATCCTTGGAAAGCAAAACACACAAGTCATGCATACATGAAACCATTACATCAACCAAGGTTCAATCTTATTTTAAAGCAACATTTTGGAAAATAGGGTGATAGGTGGTGGTCCAACTAACGAAGTACGTTTACAATCCTATCTCACTGGATCTGTTGGCTAACACAATGTTTCTAGAAGCATTCAGCCTATCTTGCTCACATGATTCCATCACTAAGTCTATAATGTCTCCTCTTAAGGTTTGGTTGGTAGCTTCCAACTCTTGGGTATGTTCCTTCTCTTTCCTTAGATCATTTTGGAGGTTGAGCATTCTGCACTTGACTCTGTCACCAAGTTCTTTGATGGTCTTCCAAGCTACATCCCTTGCTGATTCAAAGAATGTAGGGTGCAGCACTGAATTGGTGAACATGCAGAATCCTTTTTCCTGATGGTTGTCTTCCTTGTTTTTATACAAGTGAAGTTGCACCCACCAGTATTCCACTCCTTCATCCATCACTGGAAAACCCTTGTACACAGCTGCACCTTGTATCTCTAATGCAACCATGAGGTCCTTGAGAGCCTTGGGGAATTCTGTCTCACACTCCAAAGTCATTGTCATGAGTGGTCCTTTCCTTACGGCTTTGTTGATGGAGTTCATCTACAAATAGAGATGAGAGAGAAGATTAGAAAAGTTTACGAGAAGAATAGACAAGTGTAGAAGTTGAAATTTTTTCCTTAGTGGTTTCCAATCATAGGGTCATAATCCTACAGGCAACACAGTGCTTTGATACCATCTATAAGATCCCTCCTTTGTAAAGGAAAAGGATCCCTGTGATTGCAATGCTAGTCCCTGGATCATTGCTAGCATCCATAGTTTAAGATGAAGTACACAGATACAAAGGTCATTTATTACATCCATTCCAGAGATAACATAGTCTTTACAACTCAAGGCCACAGGACTAATACAAGAGTTTGAATAAGTAAATGAATATAAGTCTTCATCTTCATGTGCCACAGGCAAACATATTGAGTGTAGACTCATGACACCTAATCCTCATCAGAGTAACCTGCAACATCACAAGTTATAGCCACAGTGGGTCAATACTTTGGAATAATATTGGCAAGTGATACCTTAGTAAAATTTAGGTGGACTACATTACTATATGCATTTTGGCTAAGTGTAGCTTGGCTTGCTTTGCTCAAAATAGGTTTTTCCAATTAGTTGAAATCACTAAGTTTTTCTTTTTAAAAACTTCCCCAAGGAACCATCAATAGACATTGAGGTCCTTCACCCTTGTTCACCCACAAGTTTTACTTAGAAGTTGGAGTGATGAGATTCTTGATAG
Source organism: Avena sativa (assembly GCA_916181665.1). Classification (NCBI taxonomy): domain Eukaryota; kingdom Viridiplantae; phylum Streptophyta; class Magnoliopsida; order Poales; family Poaceae; genus Avena; species Avena sativa. The sequence goes on from OV702295.1 coordinate 138,258,974, forward strand.
CTTCCATGTCTTCATGCTCAAGTTGTCCATTGCCATGGGCTTGGCTAAGTACTTATATATTTCCATCTGCAAAGGTTGTGCACTTTCCCCACCAGACTTGGTTTCCCAAGACAGGACCTTTCAGAAGCCTTTCCTTAGACCAAATGGACGCGCTCCAACCTATCATTCCCTCTACCACCAACTGTCCAAATGGCTAAGTTCTAGCAACTTATGTGATCCAGGCAGAGCCCATATTGCCAAGTGGCTGCACTATAAGCTTCTCAACACTTGGCCTCTAAAATCCCTTTGTTCTTGGGTGGCTTTCCACAAGTGAGATACACAAGGTAAACCATAGCCATGGGCCTTGTGTAACCACTCAACCAAAAACCACCAATCAAGTCCCTTTCCACCCAGGTGATTCATTGACTTAGTTGTTTTATGAAGAAAAACATAAGTCCAAAGACTTAGAAATATTTTCACCATAGCATGTATATTTTACCAACCCTTGTTTGCTACTATCTAGGCTAAGCATGGCATAGATAGAACTTGACATAGAAATTTTCCTAGCAATTCTACAACTACTTAGGATTTCCCAACATGGCATTTGGCAAAATAGTAACATGCAAGACTTAGCAAAATATTTCTAATGCTTGTATCAAATATAGGGATAGAAATATTCATGAAGTACCACTTGCCTTGGTAGTTGGGAGAGTAGCACTCTTCACAATCACAATCACTAGCACCAAAGTCTACACAAAGAATGTTAGCAACAAATTACACACACATATACAAACAAAAATACATATGCATGCATGCAAAAATGCTAAGTGATGATTTTTAAAACTCAACCAAGCAAGTGCATAGTACTGAATTAGAACCAAGTCAAAAACTTGCTAAACCAAGTTTATTTGACACTAAAACAAGTTCCTAAACAATTCATATACTTAAAATAGTCCTAAACAAGTTTCTGCAATAAAAATCATTTTAATAGAAGCTAAACACTAAACACATTGCATAAACAGAAAGGGCTTGTCCTCCTGATTCCAACGGTATAAAAGTTGTCAAATTCTAACGTGTGGATCAAAAGTTATAGCTAAATCAAATTTGGATACTAATCTGTTTTCAAATTCTGTTTTTAAACAAACCCTAGCCACGCGTCTGTTTCCTATTGGCCCGTACCGGTTCGGGCGGATCGATCGACGCAGATCGTTGGATTTAAGTGAACGCGCACGGCTCAGATCTAACGTACCGCTTCGTTTAAGTGATTCTATCGCACGCGTTGGATCTAGATCCAACGACTGTTGATCAAACGACCAAGTTCTGGCGGCGCGCGGCGACGGCGAGCGGCGGTGCGCTCTGCCAGTGGCGGTGCCAGCGTTCTAGGTCGCCCGGGGAGGGGAGAGTGTGCTCACCAGAATCGCAGTGACGAGGCGAAGCTCAACGTGGCGGTGGCTTGGCAAGGGGTGCGCTGTAGTGGCCGTGGGATCTCGTCAGATATAAATGACAGGGGCGGGATCCGGTGGACGGCGACGTTGGCGACGTTCTGCTTCGCCCTAACACAAACGTAGGGCATCAGTGTGTGCGCATAGGTCAGGCGAACAAGTCAACGTCAAAGGGGAGGCACGGGGCGGTCGGATTTTACCTTAATCACTCGCCGGAGTTGGAGACGGCGTCGGTTGCTCACGGTGCTCGTCGAAGATGAAGCTCTGGATCACAATCAGACGAGCAAAGAGGATCAGGAGGTGTGCAAGGAAGTTGCGAAGCTCCTCGTATGAACCAGAGAGGAACGGGCGCACGAGGTTTACCAGAATTGATCGCTAGAGTAGGCTCTGTCTGCGGCGGCGCGAGAGCGAATACTGCCAGCCTGGTGGCGAGAAGGGTGTGCAGTGTGGGGGGAAATGACCGCGAGGGGGAGAGGTTCTTATAGCCGGAGCGGAGTGTGGATTTACCCACAAAATCAAGGGGAATCAACGCGGCAGTGACTGCGGCGAGTAACGGCGGCGTGAGCGGCGCAGGCACGCGTGATTGACGAAGACGACGACGGGGTCGCAGGTCCACTTGTCAGCGAAATAAATAGAAGGGAGGTGGGGTCCTGGCGTCAGTGACTCCGTGGGTGCGTCTGCGCGTGCGAGAGAGAGAGAGGTGGTCCAGGTGGGCTAGCTGGGCTGGTTTCACTGTTGGGCCCAAAGTCTGCGTCGACCCTTTTCTTTTTCTTTATTCCTTTTCTATTTCTGAATTGATTTTCTGGATTGTGTTTCAAATGAATTCAAACTCTATTTGAATTCAAATCTTTTTGGGATTTTTGCAGTGTGCAACAATCACATTTCAGGACATAAAAACAAGTAGTCTCTCTTTTCAAGCTTGGTTCTTTTGAAATAACAAAATGAACAGTGCCATAGCACTAGATTTGCAAATGTTTTGAAAATGGTTTTGAAACCATTTTTATTTTGTAAAATTTTGTTCAAACTCTACACTCAAACCAATCAACAAGGAAGCAAACAAACATGGTTTTTAAAACACTAAGCTCTCAAATGAGGATGGGCATTGATTTAAGTTTGCTCACATAAAATGATAGCACCATGTGCTTCTGTTTTCTTGAAATGAGTTTGAAATTGATCTCAAAACTATATGCATGCATGAATGATATGCAACTTTGAAATCATGATTTTAGGGATGTTACACCACATCTCATCAGGGGTGATGAACTTGAAGAAGAAAGAGTTCCACAATCTGAAACATCGTCACCGTAGTGTGGCTGAGTACATTGAGGAGTTCAACAATCTGGCGCTCTATGCACCGAATGAGGTTGATACTGATGCCAAGAGGAAGGAAAAGTTCGTCGAAGGATTGAATGATGAATTGAACCTACAGCTATCTATTGCCTATGTCCCAACATATCAATCACTTTGTTACAAGGACACCATCTTGGAAAATAAGATGAAACAGGTTGAGGGAAGGAAAAGGAAGCATAACTTTGATAAGCACAGCTCGGGATCGTCTCACAAGCGTTCCCATAATGATGATGGTGGAAGTTCTGGATTCCACAAACATGGGAAGTATAATAGCCACGACAACCATAACTGTCACCATGACAACAAGCATCATCGAAATCATGACAATGACAAGTATAAGAACCACAAGAGTGGACACAAGAGCCACCACAGTGGAAATGGTAATGGGAGTCAACCTGCAAAAAAAGACATTAGTTAGGTTGAGTGCTTCAAATGCAAGAAAACTGGGCACTATGCAAATGAATGCCCAGAAAAAAAGTTGAAGGAGCCAACAAGCCTAACCTTTCCAGAAGGGACAAGTGAACCACATCAATGTGGAAGAAATTTATGAAGAGTCTGATGTTGTGGCTAGTAAGTTTAAGCTTAATTCTTTTCCAGCACTTGTTCTTTTTTTATACCGGCGCATCGCATTCATTCATATCAAGAGCATTTGTTGATAAAAATGGACTTCCAACTGAAACTATTGGGTGTCCTATTAAAGTGTAAGATCCCTCCTTTATAAAGGAAAAGGATCCCTGTGATAGCAATGCTAGTCCCTGGATCAATGCTAGCATCCACAGTTTAAGATGAAGTACACAGAAACAAAGGTCATTATTACAGTCATTCCAGAGACAAACATAGTCTTTTACAACTCAATGGCCACAGGCCTAGTACAAGAGTTTAAATAAGTAATAAGATAAATAAGTCTTCATCTTCATGTGCCACAGGCAAGCATGTTGAGTGTAGACTCATGACTCCTAATCATCATCAGAATAACCTGCAACATCACAAGTTACAGCCATAGTGGGTCAATACATTGGAATAGTATTGGCAAGTGATACCTTAGTAGAATATTGGTGGACTATATAATATATGCAATTTGGCTAAGTGTAGCTTAGGCTTGCTTTGCTCAAAATAGGTTTTGCCTATTAGTTGAAAGCACTAAGTTTTTATTTGTCAAAAACTTTCCCCAAGGAACCACCAATAGACATTGGGGTCCTTCACCCTTGTTCAACCACAAGTTTTACTTAGAAATTGGGATTAGGAGATTCTTGATAGCTTCCATGTCTTGATGCTCAAATTATCCAATACCAGGGACATGGCTAAGTACTTAGATTCTTCCATCTGCATTGGTTGTGCACTTTCCCCACAAGACTTGATTTCCACCAAGATAGGACCTTTCAGAAGCCTTCCCTTAGACCAAATGGACGCTCTCCAACCTATCAATCCCACTACCACCAACTGTCCAAATGGCTAAGTTATTGCAACCTATATGATCCAGGCAGAGCCCATATTGCCAAGTGGCTGCACTAGAAGCTTCTTAACATTTGGCCTCTCAAATCCCTTTGTTCCTTGGTGGCTTTCCAAAAGTGAGATACACAAGGTAAACCATATAAATGGGCCTTGTGTAACCACTCAACATAACCCATTCACAACCATTCCACCCAGGTGATTCATTCACTTAGTTGTTTTATTAAGTAAAAACATAGTCCAAAGACTTAGAAATATTTATTCATAGCATGAACATATAGCCACCCTTGGTTGCTACTAGCTAGGCTAAGCATGGCATAGATAAGCATCTTAACTTAGAAATTTCTAGCAATTCTACAACTACTAGGATTTCCCAAGCATAGCATATAAGCAAAATATAACCATGCAAGACTAGCAAAATATTTCTAATGCATAGTTGAAAAACATAGGGATAAAATCATGAAGCACCATTTGCCTTGGTATTTTGGAGAGTAGCTACAATCCTCACAATCACAATCACTATTTGCACCAAAATCTACACATAAAATGATAGCACCAAATCACATCAAAATAATTACAAGCAAAAAATATATGGATGCATGCAATATGATATGTGATGATTTTGTAAACTCAACAAGACAAGTGCATAGTACTGGTTCATAAACAAGTTCAAAACTTGCCAAACAAACTTTATTTGAACACTAAAATATTTCTCAACTAATTAATATACACAAAATAGGCCTACACATGTCTCTATAAAAATAACCATTTTAACAGAAACAAAACATTAAACACATTGCATATATGGAAAGGGCTTTCTCTCCTTATTCCATTGATATAAAATTTGTCAAATTTGAACGTGGGAATCAAAAGTTATGATTAAAACAAGTTTAATCATCTAATAGATTCAAATCAGAAATTTAAATCGAGGAACATGCCACGCGGCGCTATCTTACTGGCTGGTACCGCTTCGCGTCGGATCACGCTTCTGAGTCGTTGGATCTAACTTAATCGCGCGGCTCTGATTGAGACATACCGCTTCATCTAAGATCTATCGTGACCACTAGATCTAAATCTAACGACGCTCAACACTTGACCATCAAGTGGCGGCGCTGGCGGCGGCGACACTCTGACAGTGGCGGAGCCGGCGAACTAGGTCACGCGGGGAGGTGGGAGGATGCTCACCAGAACCGCAGTGACGAGGAGAAGCTCAACGTGTCCTTGGTTAGCGAAGGGGCACTCAGAGTCGTCGCGGATTGCTCGTCGGAGTAGTCCCTGGCGGCTGTGGCTTTTGTTCGTCGACGTTGGCGACATTCTAGGCCGCGGTAAGACAAGAGGAGGGTACCGTTAGATGCGCAGGACACTGGGGATCTTACGCGTATCAAACAGAGGGCGAGGGGAGGATGGAACTTATGGGGAAAAGGTCACCGGAGTTCGAGCAGAGAGCGGCGGAGCTCAGTTGTTGACGTTGTCGAGGCTACAGGCCATGCGTGAGCAAACGGAAACTGTCAGTAGATGCGCACGGAGATGCAGAGCAAGCCACGGAGATGCGGTGCTCACCGGAATTCATCGGCGAGGTCGTCGGAGCAGCAAGGTTGCGGCAAGGAATTATCGTAGCCTGGGGGCGCGCTGTGTTTGGAGTTTGGGGGAAAATGGAGAGGGGACAGAGGGGGCTTAAATAGAAAGGTCGCGAGCGAGATTTACTCGAGCATTGATCGAGAATTGAAGCCGCAAATCAATCCAGAAACAGCCGAGTGATTTGGGGGGAGGAACTCGTCGCCGGGTGGAGAAGAAGACCGTTGCGTGGGTCGCGTTGTCAGCGAGAGAAACAGAGGGGAAGTGGGGTCAGGCGATCAGTCACTCCGTGGGTTTGATTGCGAGTACAGAAAAACGGTTCGCGGGAGGGTTTGCTGGGCTGGCTGGGTCAAGTTGGGCTGGGTTGGGCCAGAATGGCTGGCTGCTTATTTTTTTCTCTTTATTCCTTTTCTTTTTCTGTTTGATTTTCTAAAATGATTTTCAAACTCATTTTCAAATCAGTTTGATTCCAAACCTTCTCTGGACTTTTGCAAAGTGAATTTTGTATTTAAATAAGTGTAAAACCTTTCTGTTTACAAACACCAACTTGGGTCATTTGAAAAATAAAATAGAACCAAGCCATTAAGAGATATATTAATTGACATAAACTTGGTTTTATTTCATACTGTGTTTGGAAACTTTATTCAAGCTTTTGAAATCACTTATCTTTGAACTCAAAACACTACTGAATGAATATTTGTACCTTACTCATTAGCAAGTAGCCCAAAGGCTAGAGTATTCATACATAAAATAATGAGCAATATATGCTCCTGTTTTTGAAATGATTTGAATTGAAACCCTAAATGATCATGGATGCATGGATGATATGCATGAGTTTTAAAACATGATTTTAGGGATGTTACATAAAGTAAGCTCTCCCGGTGGAGAGTTGATAGTGAACTTTGGATGTCATGATCTAGTGATAGAGTTTGGAAAGTATAAGTTTCCAGTTAGTCTGATAATCCTAGATTCCCAAGGATTGGATGTAATTTTGGGTATGGATTGGATGACTAAGTATGAAGGAGTACTGGATTGTGCCAATCTACTATTACACTCACGACCCCGGATAAGAAAAGCATTAGATTCTAGTCTAACTTTGAATCAAAAGGGAGTAAGCTAAATTCTCTTAAGGGGCTTAGCATAGATAGTGTACCAGTTGTGAAAGAATACCCGGATGTTTCTCCGGAAGAGTTGCCAGGAATGCCACCAGATAGAGATGTAGAGTTTCTGACTGACTTACTACCAAGATAAGGACCAATAGCAAAGAGACCCTACAAGATGTCAGTTGATGAGTTGAAAGAACTCAAGAAACATCTTGGAGAACATTTGCATAAAGGGTTTACTCAACCAAGTTCTTCATCTTGGGGTGCACCAGTTCTGTTTGTTGATAAGAAGATAGAAGTCAAAGGTTATGCATAGATTACCGTTCACTCAATGAGGTAACTATAAAGAACAAGTATCCTTTGCCTAGAATCAACGATCTATTTGATCAGCTAGAAGGAGCCTGTGTGTTCTCAAAGATTGATCTCTGATCAGGCTACTTTCAGCTAAAGATTAGAGAGAAACATACCTAAGACCGCTTTCACCACTAGGTATGGTTTATATGAGTACACCATGATGCCATTTGGTTTGATAAATGCACCAGCTTATTTCATGAACATGATGGACAATGTTCATGGAATTTCTTGACAAGTTTGTTTTCGTATTCATCGATGAAATTTTGATCTATTCCAAGAGCAAAGAAGAGCATGAAGAGCATTTACATCTGATACTTAAGAAGCTCAGGGAGCACAAGATGTATGCCAAGTTTAGTAAGTGTGAGTTCTGGCTGAATTAAGTTGGATTTCTCGAACATATTGTGTCAGGAGATGGTATAGTTTTCGATCCCGCAAAGGTGTCAGCTGTAACTGAGTGGGAATCTCCTAAGTCAGTGAAAGAAGTTTGTAGTTTCCTTGGCTTGGCAGAGTACTATAGAAGATTCGTTGAGAATTTCTCAAAGGTAGCTAACCCAATGACGGAGTTACTCAACAAAGATAAGAAGTTTGATTGGACTGAAGGATGTGAACTCAGTTTCCTAGAATTGAAGAAGAAACTAGTGACAGCACCAGTCTTATGTCTGCCAGATTTGGAGAAGGATTTCCAAGTATATTGTGATGCATCTCACCAAGGATTGGGTGAAGTTTTGATGCAGGAAGGGAAAGTTGTGGCTTACGCCTCGAGACAACTCAAAACTCATGAAGTGAATTATCCTACTCATGACTTAGAGTTAGCCTCTGTTGTTCATGCACTCAAAACATGGAGACATTATCTTTTGGGAAAACGTTGTGAAGTATTCACGGATCACAAGAGTTTGAAGTATATCGTCACTCAGAAAGAAATCAATATGAGACAAAGAAGATGGCTAGAGCTCATCAAGGACTATGACTTGAGTTTGCAATACCCTCCCAGTAAAGCAAATGTTGTAGCGGATGCTTTAAGCCGTAAGGTCTATGTGAATGGCCTTACTAAGGGAGAATTGCCAGATGATCTGTGTGCCCAATTCAAAGATCTCAGATTGGAGATAGTACCTGAAGGACATCTCATGTCATTGGATGTTCAACCCACATTGTTGGACAAGATCAAAGAAGCCCAAAAGTTGGACAAGGAAATTGAAAAGATAAAAGGTAAAATTAGCAAAGGGAAGCTAAAGGATTCCACGAAGACAAACAGGGTACTTTATGGTATGGAAAATGTATCTGCATTCTGCAAGATCCGGAGCTTCGGAAACTGGTTCTGCAAGAAGCACACAATTCACCATATTCCATTCATCTAGGTAACACAAAAATGTACATGGATGTGAAGGAAAGGTTTTGGTGGAACAACCTCAAGAAGGATACTGTAGAGCATATTGCCTTGTGTGATGTGTGTAGTCGAGTAAAGGCGGAACATCAAAAACCGGCAGGATTATTACAACCACTACCTATTCCCGATTGGAAGTGGGACAATATTGGTATGGACTTTATCACCGGACTACCAAGGACTAGATATGGATATGATTCCATTTGGGTTGTGGTAGATCTCCTAACTAAAGTGGCTCATTTCATACGCGTGAAGAAAACCTACACTAGTGCTAAGTTATCCAAGATGTACATGAACACGATTGTGTGTCTGCATGGAGTACCCAAGAGTATTGTGTCTGATAGAGGAACTCAGTTCTCCTCGCATTTTTTGCGACAATTGCATGAGTCACTAGGAACAAGGTTAGAGTTTAGCACTGTTTTTCACCCCTAGACTGATGGACAAACAGAAAGGACCAGTCAGATTTTGGAGGATATGTTGAGGGCATGTGCCCTAGACTATGGTGCTAGTTGGGATGAAAGTCTGCCTTCCACAGAATTCTCTTACAATAGCAGCTATCAAGACAGCATTGATATGGCACCGTTTGAATTTATCCATGGAAGGAAATGTACTACACCATTGATATGGAGTGGTGTTGGAGAAAGAAATTTGTTTGGACCAGAATTGATCAAGGAAGTGGAAGAGAAATTCAAATTGGTAAAGGATAGATTGAAGATAGCGCAGTCCCGACAAAAGAGCTATGCAGATCCAAAGTGTAGAGAAGTCACCTATGAGGTAGGTGATAGGGCGTATCTTAGAGTCTCACCACTTCGTGGTATGAATAGATTTGGAGTTAAAGGAAAATTGGCACCAAGGTATGTTGGACCATTCAAGATTTTGAGTCACAAAGGAGAAGTGGATTATGAGATTGAATTGCCCAAGTCTCTGTCTGCTGTTCACAATGTGTTTCATGTGAGTCAGTTGAATAAATGTCATCCGGAGATGGAAGAAACTTCTTTGAAGGACACTATACCTGTGGAAAGAGGTTCAGTTGGAGAGTGATCTCACCTATGAGGAGAAACCTATCAAGATTCTTGAGACTACAGAAAGAGTTACTCGTACCAAGATGATACGTCCAAAACGTATCTACTTTCCAGAACACTTTTGCTATTGTTTCTCCTCTAAACTTGTGTGATTTGAATACAACTAACATGGACTAACGCTGTTTTCAGCAGAATTACCTTGGTGTCTTGTTTTTGTCCAGGAAATCAACTATCAGGAAAAAACCCAGAAAATATGCCAAAAATTATATTTCACCAGAAGACCCACGGAGCCAGAAGACGAGACGGAGAAGGGGCCTGCCAGGCGTGCGCCCACCTCTGGCTGCGCCTAGGGGGGTGCAGCCACCCTAGGCACCCCCTCGGCCTCCCTCTGCACCGATAAGTTGCCTCTCAACCTAAAAACTGGGAGGGGGTCGATAGTTTTCTAGAAAGAGTTCCGCTTCGCCGCCGCTAGAAACCAAGATTCGGATCTAGAAACTCCGTTCTAGCACCCTGCCGGGACGGGGAATTTGGAGAGGATCATCCCCATCGTCATCACCAATGCCTCTCCATCAACCATTGATGTTTCACTCATCCATGACTGAGTAATCCCCCGCTGTAGGCTTGGGGATGGTAGGGATTGGATGAGTTCTATCATGTAATCGAATAAGATCTATTAGGGCATAGTGCCTAGTATCTCTATTAGTGCTATTTGACTTTGTTGCAACTTGTTGTTCTTAATGCTTGTCACTAGGGCCCGAGTGCCATGATCTCAGATCTGAACTTATTATTGGATCATTATGATAGTATTTTTAGTGATCTTATCTGCAAGTTGTTTACACATATCATTGTCCGGATCCAAAGGCCTCAAAGTGACAATAATTGGGACAACCAGAGGGGATGGCTGTGGTGTGAGGATCACATGTGTTCATGGAGTGTTAATGCTTTGCTCCGGTGCTCTATTAAAAGGAGCACCTTAATTGTCAATAGTTCCCTAGAGGCCCTGCTGCGACGGGCTAGTTGGACAGAAGATGTTGTGCAAGTTATCATTGCGAGCACGTATGACTATATTTGGAGCACATGCCTAGGATTGTTTAGTACTTGGATGCTTGTTATTATTTATCTGAAATGCCCTAGATCTTGAAGTTACATGTTTAGAGTCGTCCCTGCAACACCCGTCCATCCATCCCTATGCCTACCGCACTCAAATCCTACTCTTACCGTTTACTGTTACTATTGCTCATGTTTTACTGTTGTTGTTGCTTTGTTGTTGCTACTACCAAATTGTTGCTACTGATAAACTTCTCTGAGCAAGAACTATTTCTAGGTGCAGCTGAATTGACAACTCAGTTGTTAAGGCTTGCAAGTATTCTTTGGCTCCCCTTGTGTCGAATCAATAAATTGGGTAATACTACCTGCGAAGACTGTTGCGGTCCCCTACACTTGTGGGTCATCAAGACTATTTTATGGCGCCGTTTCCTGGGAGCATAGCTTTATTTGTAAGTTCACTTGGATCTATTACTGTTCACTGCTACTCCTTTCATCATAGGGAAGTCTCGTGATGGAAATTTTCCTATTTTACCATCCACTACAAGAAGAGGTACAGTCCTAAACACCTCTGTTGCTCTTGATTCACCGTCTGTTATAAGTAAGATTGTTACACCACCACCACATACTCATGCTACACACACTGCTACTACTACTGAATCTGAAACTGCTTTTGATGCTAATGATGTTACTTCTACTGTGGTTGATGCGAGTGGTTCATTAGGTCCTTTACTAGATGCTACTATGGCTAGTCTAGGAAATACCGAAACTCCTAGTGAAGACACTGTTACACATGTTAGCTCCCCTGAGTCTAGTGAGAGTTATGATATTAATGATGGTTACATTGAGTTCACTCATGAATTTGATGAACAGTGCCGAAACACATATGGTACTAGTGCTATTAAGAGTCTCCTTGCTAGACGTACTATTATGCCTAAACTGTCCTCTGATCCTAAGTTTGCCACCTCTCCCATAGATATTAAAGATAAATATTATGATTTCTCTCTTGATTTATCCTATTTGGACATTGTTGAGAAAGAACCTTTCAGTGGGACTATAAATGAGAGTGTTGTGGCTCATATGAATGAGCTTTCCACTATGAGTGCTTTATTCTCTGATGATTTTAAGATGCACAAGTACTTTGTTACTAAGATCTTCCCTTTTTCCCTAAAAGGAGAAGTTAGGGCTTGGTTTAATAGATTACCTCCAGGTTCCATTGATATCCATGATTGCTTGATTGCGTCTTTCTTCCAGATTTTAAACAGGGAGAAGAAGAGAAATTACCTGAGTCATGGACAAGGTTTTGTGCCTTAATTCATGCACATCCTGGATGTCCATTGCCTAAGAATGAGCTTCTTGATATTTATTATAATGGACTAACTGATGATTCTAGGACCTACCTAGATAGCTTTGTTGATTGTGTTTTCAGGAAAAGAACTCCTAAGATGCTGAAGAATTAATGGCTAAGATAAGCAAGAATTATGATGATTGACTTCAACTGAGCTATATACACCTGAGCCTATTACTCCTGAACCGGTTCCAACACCAACTCCAAAGAATAGGGGAGTTATTGCATTAAATGATGAAGTGATGAAGGAATCTAAGAAGTGTCTAAAGGAGAGAGGTATTAGAGCTGAAGATGTGAAGAATCTACCTCCTATAGAAGAATCATGTAATCCAATTCCCCACTCATCTACTATTGAGGTACACTCTCTCCACTTTAATGAAGGTGATATTCCCTATGGTAAGCCTCCTGATCAATGTCTAGAGCAACTTGACACATTTATTGTTAAGCAAGGTAATTTTAATAAACAAGTTCAGAATCATTTATTGGAAAACTCTAGAGCTATCCATGAGTTGAAAGATATTGTGGAAAGAACTTCTAGTGATATTAAAATGTGTTGTAAACACTTTCAAATGGTTTAAACCCAACTTGATCAACTTGCTAAGGTACAAAAGGATATGATAGTTAATGCCTCAGCAGATAAACATGCTTATGGAATTAGAACTAGGAGTGGTATAGCTACTCAAGATCCTTTATATCCTGAAGGACACCCTAAAAGAATTGAGCAGGATTCTGAAGGGCCTGTTGGGAACCCCAAGAGCAAGGTGTGAAGCATCAAGCAGCAAGTTTTCCCTCAGTTGAGACCGAGGTTATCGAACCATAAGGAGGAAGGAAACGTCACACAGGTGTTGCAAGCAACGCGGAGACCTGCACAACACAAACTCAAGACTTTGCCCCAACAAATCAGTGAGGTTGTCAAGCTCACCGGTTTGCTGTAACAAAGGATTAAATGTATGGTGTGGAAGGTAATGGTTTGCAGCAAGTAAACAAGTAACAGTGGAAGATGTATCAATGGTAAAGATTGGACCGGGGTCCATAGTTCACTAGAGGTGCTCTCCTTAGATAAACAACATGGCATGAAGGGTAAACAAATTACTGCAAGGCAATTGACAGGAACTGACCAAGGCATAAAAATGCAATTACTAGTCAGAAAGATCCTATGAGATTCGATTGAGCAATACAACAAGATACATTGACCGCCATCCAACTACATCTATGACTAGAAGTCCACCTTCAGGTTATCTTCCGAACCCCCTCCAGTATTAAGTAGCAAGCAACAAACAACTGCTTTAAGCAAAGTGTGTAAGGTAAACAGTCCACATGTTTCTTGAACAAGAGACTGTTTTTTCTCCCTAGTAGCAACATCACATCTACAACCGAAGAGATTTCTGTCACTTCCCATGGAAACTAGAGGCATGAACCCACTATCGAGCATAAATACCCCCTCTTGGAGTCACAAGCAACTACTTGGCCAAGATATCTACTAACAACGGCGAGCATGCAAGATCACAAACAACACAGACATGATAGAATCATAAAGACAAAACCATTAATCAAACCAACATAATAATCTCAATATCTATCGGATCCCCGCAAACACAACATGCATGATTACAAATAGATTAGATCTTGATCATGAACGGAGCTCACAAGATCTATACATGAAATCACAAAGGAGGAGATACAACCAACTAGCTACTACATGGACCCATAGTCCAAGGTGGAACTACTCACGCATCATAGCGGAGAGAAGGCCTCCGGGATGATCTCCCCTCTGGTAGGGTGCCGGGAAGAAATTTAGATCCCCTCGTTCTAGGGAAGATGGTGGCGGCGTCTACAAACGGTTTAATGGATATTTGATCGGGTGCTTAGGGTTTTTGCATCGGGGCTTCTTATAGGCGAAGAGGGGGGCGAGGAGGAGACCAGGGGGCAAACCCTAGCCAGGCGCGGGCCCACCCCTGGTCGCGCCTGGGGGGGGGGTCTGGCTGCCCTGGCCCGCTTCCTCGTCTCTCCTCTAGACTTCTTGTTCCCCATAGAAAGTAATTGACTTTGACGTTTGTCCCCTCCAATTCCCAGAATATTTCTTTACTAACTTTTATGAAACCAAAAATAGCAGAAAACAGGCATCTGGCACTGTTGCAACTTGTTAATAGGTTAGTACCAGAAAACATGTAAAAAGCACCTCAAAGTTTAGACAAGTGAAGCAAAGTAGATACTAAACAAGCATGGAGCATCAAAAATTTTAAATACATTTCCGACTAGAATAGTGGTAGTCCTCGTAATAGAAAGAAAAATAAACATAAGATAGTTGAGGAACCCTTGAACCTGTTGTAGATCCTAATAATATATCTGTCTCTGATGCTAAAACTGAGAGTGGTAATGATATAAATGATGCTCCTGATAAGGAGGAAGTTGAGGAAGAACCTTAGAAGCACACTAAGAACACTAAATATACTAAGGAAGATTTTATTGCTAATAAACATGGTAAAGAGAGAGAACCTTGGGTGCAGAAACCTATGCCTTTTCCAGGTAAGAAACACAAGTCAAAGGAGGAAGAACAGTACAACAAGTTTTCTGAGTGGATGAAACCTTTATTTTTGCGAATTCCTTTGACTAATGCTATTAATTGCCTCCTTATTCAGAGTATATGAAGGATATTGTCTCTAATAAAAGGAAGATTCCTAATGAGGAGATTTCTACTTTTCTTGCTAATTATTCTTTCAATGGTAAGGTTCCAAAGAAACTTGGTGATCCAGGTATACCAACTATTCCTTGCTCTATTAAAAATAATTATGTTAGAACTCCTTTACGTGATTGGGAGCTGGAGTTAGTGTTATGCCTTTTTCTCTCTACAAGAGACTCTAGCTAGAAAATGCCTAGTTTTGGTATATGTGAGGATGTTCCAGAGACTCCAGGTAGAAAATGCCTACAAGATAATCCAGCTAGAAAAATAATTATGTTAGAACTGCTTTATGTGATTTGGTATATGTGACGATGTTCATGTTCAAGTGGCTCATAATTGCTTGGTTTTAACTGATTTTGTTGTGCTTGAAATGCCTGAAGATGATAATATGTCTATTATTCTTGGGAGACCTTTTCTTAATACTGCAGGTGCTGTTATTAATTGTAATCAAGGAAAAGTAACATTCAATATTAATGACACAGAGCATACTATCTATTTCCCCAAGAAGGTTGCTAAGAGCTATTGCCTGAATTGCATTGAAAATATTGAGAGAATCAAGGTTGGAGAAATATATTGTCCCATTCCACAAGAAAATTTTGAAACTATTATGATTGGGACCATTGCTATCAAATATGAGGTAACATAATCACCTTGTGGAAAGCAAAGTTTTGTTTCATATAAGATTGTTTTGGTAAAAATACTTGATCAACCTTGTTAACAAAAGGATTGTAATGAACAATGTATTCATTGTGGTTATACTTGCTTTATTTTACTTTTCTCCTTCCTAGTCTTAGTCTTTCTTTTGTTAGCTTTGGTTTTGCTAGTTGTTTGCTTGTTAGTTTGTCTTAGAGCTTCTGTAGTTTGTCTTTTGGTTTGCTTTTTCTTTTTCTAAAAAAACTGTTTCTGCGAGAAAATCAATTTTCATACCGTAAAAATTGGCCAAAAATAAAGTTTCCCGAAAAATCCTAGAAAATTCAAAATAAATTTTTCCTCAAAAAAGGGGCAGAGGGACACCTGAAGTGACCCAGGGGGCCACCCCAGGCCACCACACCCATGGTAGGCGCGGCCTACCAGTGGGTGGCGCCTAGGAGGGTCTGGCCCACCTGGGCCCCTTCAAGGTGCCCCCTCACAGCCATCTTCTTTCTCTCTCCTGAAAAGCACCAGAAAACTTGCTGAAGATCGAGTTCTTGCTGTTCTTGCTCGCGATTTTCGATCTCCTTGCTCAGCCCATCTTTGCTGCTGATTTTTGGAGAGATTGCTCCTTGGTATGTGCCTCCTCCACTTGTCCAATTAGATTTGTGATTGGTAGATTGTATCTTGAGTATTTTGATGCTATAGGTGACAGGTTGTTTGAGCTTGCATGCTTGTTCTATGCTTACAAACTTTATTTTGATGCATGTGTAGTCCTCTAGCAAGTTCCTATAGTAGTTGCTCATCATTTATCAACATGGAAATCATTTGGTTTGATGCTAGTCTAAATTTCAGAAAAGAGAGGTCATGGACCACCACACATTTGGTGAAATATTTGAGGGTGATGCACCTAGAAGGGCAAGGCTTCCAAGATCATCCACCAGTGCCAGGCCCTCATACAATGAGGATCTCATCACTCCGCGATTTGGTGACGAGGGAGATGAGGGGGATGCGCACCCCTCCGCTTTTCCTTGCCAAACCTTCTTGTGGGCTGCTGGGATTCTTGATGATTTCATGACCTTGGTTCGGAGGGCTGGTCTAACAAGTCTTATGCAGGATGAGAGCGCGTAGTATGCTACGCTTACTAAAACATTTGTGGAGAGCTTCTCCTTTACTAATAGCTTGTTCCATCCAGATGTTTCTTTCAAAGTTTATGGCAGGTCTTACCATATGACATTGAAGAAATTTTGTGAAGCTCTAGGCCTTGGTATAGCTGGGTCAGCCAAGAAGATTCCAGCTCAACCCGTTGATTTGTTGGAGCTCTATCGCGTAATAACCAATGATGACAAGCGTAGAGCTCAACGGTGAAAGATTAGAAACATTCAGCTTCCAGCCATCAGGTACTTCGTTTACTATATTGCCACTAGTGTTCTTGGTAGGGAGAACACTAGTAATATCTCCAGCTATCATTTGGCTTTCTTAGCTGCTGCGCTCAACAATGAAACCAAGTATAATCTTGGTTATCTCATTGCTCGTCGTTTAACTACTAAGGGACCCATTTATGGGGGAATTATTGCTACACGTGTTATTGCTGCCTTGGACATTGTTGTTGATCCAAATGATACAATCTTGGCTCCTAAGAGGCTTGATCTTCCTGCCATGAGGGCGCATCACTTTGTCACCACTATCTCTACCCTTGAGAACTTGGTTTATAGAATGTTGTTTATTGACGGGGAAGAGAGAAAGATCCCTCTCCCCCAAACCACCTTGTTCAGTATTTCTCATGGACCTTTGTCATGCTCCAAGGAGGAGAAGGATGAAATGCTGTGCTCTTTTAACTTCCATGGGCACTATCAGGAAGAAGTTCCCTCATATGACCCTGTTGTACACTACACAGGGGAGTCCTCGAGCGCGTACTAGGACGAGGGAGCCTCCTCGTCATACTACGGACGTGCATCTACTTGGGCACCATGGGACTGAGCCCCACTTAGGCCAAAATCCTAAGCTTGGGGGGAGGTATACCGACATCACACTCATCTATATATCATGCTTGGTCGGTTCTTTGTATATCCATTGTTTCTCTTTCTTTTTGTTTCTTGCCGCTGATTTCTCAAAACACAAAAATACCAAAAATATTTTTGTTATTTCTCTTGGTTTGTTTCTTTGCTTTGGTTTGCCTTAAAAGTAAAAATCCAAAAATATTTTGCTTTGTTTGGTTTTCTTTTTCTTTGTTTGGTTTTTCTTTGTTTGCTTGTTTCTAAAAAATCAAAAACACCAAAAATTTGTTATTCTTATTTGGTTTTGTGAGTTCTTTGCAGGGTTCAGCCGTCCTTAGTGGATTTTGGTTTCATGTTATTATTCAAGTCACACAAGTGAAGGGCAATAATGAAGATTAAGACAACTCGAGGTGTGGTAATAGGCTGGTAACAAACTCTATTTGTTTTCATTTTTGTACATATACTCATCATTGTGAGCATTCTTAGCCTGTTTGTGTAAGGTGTATGTCATTATGGATGCTTAGTAGTTCTTGCTTGTCTATGATTAGCTCCAGCTTGCCAATAGTTTGTAGCATGTCATATGAATGTTTTCTTGCATTGTTTTATTCATACTTTGGTATGATATTGTGGTATTCTCCTCTGAATGTTTCATGTGAATCGACTTGTCACATGCTCACGCCTGCATATGACTAAACAATAGTCAGTAAGCCTCGACGATTTATTTTGCCTCAGAGTGCTTGTATCACTTTCATGCCATAATTAGTCCTGTTTTGTTGCAAGCATGATTATGACAGTTATTGCTCTCTCGTTTGTCGCTCCCTCTCTTTTGCTAGCCTTCACTTGCACTGAGTACTAGCTCTACCTGTGTTTCGAACTCCCCAAAACCAATATTGCCACCTATGTCCACCATACCTACCTACTAGCATCATTTTATATTTTAGTGCGTATTCAATATGCCGTGTTTTCTTCCAAATAAAATGTTTTTATGTTTTGAGAAAGTTAGTTAGTAAAGCTCTCACGAAATTGATGGCACACTTTATTCCTTGCACTTAATAATCCTGAACCATTGTGACTTGTCCATGAAAGTTATATGCTTGCAAATTATATGCTGGGAGTCAGCAGAACCGTGCTGTCACGGGGAACACTTTCAACACTTTTTGGATATCTTATCCAGTTGATACTTTGCTCTTTTGTTTACGGATGTCGACGATGTGAAATAAAAGGGGAGCTTGTGAGTTCATGGATTTTATACATTGTGTTAGAGAAATGCCTGGGCCGCTAGCCTAAGCCATGCCTAATCATGGTGGAAACTTGCAGCATCACCATAATGAGCATTCTATGAAGCATCCTCAATAAAAATCTATGCATATAGTAAATAAAAAGATCGCTGAGATGCTCATTATCTTCTTGCCTTGTCATTTTGATCACGGGATAGCTCCTGTATCATGTGCAAGGGGTACCCCGTTGGCCGTTCTCTATGATATGCATGTATTTACAATGACAAGAACTTACAGGTAACCAAAGTTGAGTAGCATGCGGAGCGTCCCTCGTACTCAAGGGACTTGGGATTTCCAGTTTATAGTATGTCAAGCATATAACTCATACTGGACCTCACTTTCACATTAACCACATGAAGATGCCTGTGATAGGAGAAATGAGAGCTCAAAGCTAATGAGTACCTTACTTTCAGCATTGGGAAGCCTTTCAAACTTTTCAAAAACCGTTTCCACTTCCTTGTTGAGTCACCACTTATTCTATGAGCACCTTCTTGAGAGCATAGTTGTCATTCTTGTGTTTGTCTCAAAACTTGGTTAATTATGTCATGACTTTGATGCTTGTATCTCTGATATCTTTATCTATAGTCTTCACTTGAACTTCAGAGGTGCCTTGGCATTTATATTGTGCTCTACAAACAAAGGCAAGCGAGATACCACTCCATCATACCTTACTATGAGCATTGCAATGTTGCTTATGTTTATGTTTCATGCTACTTACTATTATTGAGTTGGTTTCTCTTCGTAGCTTGCAATGACTATTGAGTAGACTTAGTTGCATACTTCTTATTATGAATGGTTTAAGCATCTACTCCTGTGATGAGAATATATATACATCATATGAAGCAAATGTGTTCGTGAAAGTTCTTTTATCGGACTCAGTTTTCAACTGAATTGCTTGAGGACAGGCAATAAGCTAAGCTTGGGGGAGTTGATACGCCCAAAACGTATCTACTTTCCCGAACACTTTTGTTATTGTTTCTCCTCTTAACTTGTGTGATTTTGATACAACTAATTTTCAGGATAATTACCTTGGTCTCCTGTTTTTGTGCAGAAAATCAACTATCAGGAAAAATCTCGGAAAATATGCAAAAAATTATATTTCACCAGAAGACCCATGGAGCCAGAAGACGAGACGGAGAAGGGGCCTGGGGGGCCCACACCCCTGCCAGGTGCGAGCCCACCTCTGGCCACGCCTAGGGGGTGCAGCCACCCCAGGCACCCCCTCGGCCTCCCTCTACGCCTATAAGTTGCCTCTCAACCTAAAAACCGAGGGGGGTTCGAGAGTTTTCCAGAAAAGGTTCCGCTCCACCGCCGCCACCAGAAACCAAGATTCGGATATAGAAACACCGTTGTGGCACCCTGCCAGGATGGGGAATTTGGAGAGGATCATCGCCATCGTCATCACCAGCGCCTCTCCATCAATTATCGATATTTACCTCCTCCCTTAGTGAGTAATCTCCCACTATAGGCTTGGGGATGGTAGGGATTGGATGAGTTCTATCATGTAATTGAATAAGATTTGTTAGGTCATAGTTTCTACTATCTCTATTAGTGCTATTTGACTTTGTTGCAACTTGTTGTGCTTAATGATTGTCACTTGGGCCCGAGTGCCATGATCTTAGATCTGAACTTATTATTGAATCATTATGATAGTATTGTTTGTGATCTTATCTGCAAGTTGTGTACACATATCATTGTCCAGATGCAAAGGCCCCAAAGTGACAATAATTGGGACAACCGGAGGGGATGGTTGTGGTGTGAGGATCATATGTGTTAACGGAGTGTTAATGCTTTGCTCCGGTGCTCTATTAAAAGGAGCACCTTAATTGCCAGTAGTTCCCTAGAGGCCCCGCTGCCATGGGCTGGTTGGACAGAAGATGTTGTGCAAGTTCTCATTGCGAGCACGTATGACTATATTTGGAGCACATGCCTAGGATTGTTTAGTACTTGGATGCTTGTTATTGTTTATCTGCAATGCCCTAGATCTTGAAGTTACATGTTTAGACTCATCCATGCAACGCCCGTCCATTCATCCCTATGCCTACCGCACTCGAATCCTACTGTTACGTTACTGTTACTATTACTCCTATTTTACTATTGCTATTGCTTTGTTGCTGCTACTACCAAATTGTTGCTACTGATAAACTTTTGTGAGCAAGAACTATTTCCAGGTGCAGCTGAAATTGACAACTCAGTTGTTAAGGCTTGCAAGTATTCTTTGGCTCCCCTTGTGTCGAATGAATAAATTGGGTAATACTACCCGCGAAGACTGTTGCGATCCCCTACACTTGTGGGTCGTCACAAGACTATCAAATTCTGCAAAGTTCAGTGGAACCACCATTCCAAAGAAGAAGCAACTTGGGAAAGAGAAGATGACCTTCTGAAAGATCACCGTCACCGGGTCTTGTACATAGCATGTCATACATGATAGAACCTATGGCTAAGGCATAGGGAGTTTTGTTCACCTTCTCTCTATCTTTTGTCGTAGCTAGACTTTGAGTCTTACTGTAACATCCCAAAATTCATGAGTTACAAAAGCTTGCATTTCATTCATACATTCAGAGCATTCTTGACTTGCACAAAAAAATTCAAATTAAAACTCCAAATAAAACCATTTTTATGCCTATTATCTATATATCATTAAGGTATGGTTTTATTTTATTTTCAAAGGATCCAAGTTTAGTGGACTAAACAGTGGTGTTTGACACACATTTAGGTGCAAGGTTCACACTACAAAAATCGTGAGAAGATTTGAAATCAAACTCATTTGAATTTGGGTTTGAAAGTGATTCCTGAAAAATCAAACAGAAAAAGAAAAGGCAAAAGAAAAAAAATAAAACAGCCGCTGCCCTTTTGGCCCAACTCCAGAACAGGCCCAATAAGCCCACCCGGCCGTTTCCCCCTCTACCCTCTCTCTCACGCGCGCAGCCCCTACCCCGCTGACACTGCCAGTGGCCTCGCGCCAGCTCAGCATCGTCTTCCCCAAAATCCCGCGCCAGACCCTGTCGCCACTGCCATTCACTGTCATTGATGGCGCAGATTAATTGCCATTGATACAGAGAGTAATTCTCGCCGTGCCTCTGCCTACTTAAACTCCTCCCCACCGTGAGCATTCCCCTCACTCGCCACCCCCTTTCTGCCACCAGGCTGCCCGTATTTTGACTCGCAACCTCGCTTCCCGACGAACTCCGATGAGGTATTACGGTGAGCACCGTCCGCCCCTTGCCCTCTACTTCTTAATGTCAATGCTCCTCTTGCTCATGCGCTTCTTCTCACACCTTTTATTCATCTGCTCGTGACCCAGAGCGTCGATACATCCAGCACCGTGAGCACCCGACGCTGCCCTCGTCTGCGGCGAGCAATTCTGGTAAGACACGACCGCCCCTTGGCTTCTGGTTCACACCATCTCATTCGCCTGACCCTCATGCACACACTGATGCCTCTGGTTTGTGCTAGGGAAACCCTGTTCGTCGCCCCAGCGACCACTACAGCACGCCCACGCCCACGCCAGCGACACATTGAGCATCCTCGTGTTCTCCCGAGCCTGGTAAGCTACTGCACCACCCCTAGACCCCTCTGGAATCGCCGGAGCATCGCCGCCAATAGTGCCACCACCGCCAGCACCCAATAGCGCCGCCATATTCTGGTCGCATGCGTCGTAGCCGTTAGATCTAGATCTAGTGGATCTGATTAGATCACTTAACGAAGGGGTATGCTTAGTTCTGAGCCACAGGATCTAACTTAAATCCTATGGCCCATGTTGGCCGATCCACGCGAAGCGGTACGGGAAATCAGATGCGTCCACGTGTCTGAGATTTAGATTTAAAATCTGTTTTTGAATCTATTAGAGATTTAAACTTGTAAAATTCATATCTTTTGTTCTGTTTATCCAAAAAATGCAAATAATATATCATTGGATTCAGAAATATAAATCCTACACTACTATGGGCTTGAATTTGTATTTTACTTCTGTAAAATTGGGTTTATTTACAGAATCAAATATAGGCTTATTTTGGCCATATAAATTATTTAGAAAATGATTTTAAAGCAAATTTAACTTTGTTTAAACTATAAATAGTGTTTTTTGTATTCAGTACTATTTTGGTTTGTTTGGTTTAGTGTAGAAAAATCATTTTATTGCATTTGCATGCATTCACATATTTTTGTTTGAATATGTGAATGAGAATTTGGTTTTATTATTTTATGTGTAGATTTTGGTGCTAGTGGTGATTGTGATTGTGAAGATTGTTGCTACTCCCCCAACTACCAAGGCAAGTGGTTATTCATGTATTTTTGTCCTATTATTTTGACTCTGCACTAGCAATATTTTGATTAGGGCTTGCATGGAATTTTGCTAAGTATAAACTATGCTATGCCATGGGAAATCCTAGTAGTTATAGTCTTAGTAGATTTTTCTCTAAGTTAAGATACTTGTTATGTTATCATTCTTAGCCTAGCTAGTAGCAAACAAGGGTGGATTATATTACATGCTATGGAAATTTTGCTAAGTCTTTGACTTGTGTTTTTGCTTAATAAAACAACTAAGTGAATGAATCACCTGGGTAGAATGGTATGATGGTGTGTGTTGAGTGGTTACACAAGGCCCATGTCTATGGTCTACCTTGTGTATCACACTTGTGGAAAGCCACCCAGGAACAAAGGGATTTGAGACACTTAGTGTTTAGAAGCTTCTAGTGGAACCACATTGCATATGGGCTCTTCCTTGATCATATAGGTTGTAATAACTTAGCCTGATGGACAGGTTGGAACGCGTCCATGGTGGTCTAAGGGAAGGCTTCTGAAAGATCTCGTCTCGATGCATGTCGAGTCTTATTGTAAGGGACCCAACCTTTAATAAGGTAGAGATCCCTGTGTTTACAATGCTAGTCCCTGGTTCAATAGCTAGCATCCACAGTTAAGATGTAATATCAAGAAACAAAGGTCATAATACAACTTTATAACCAGGAATAAAATAATTCATTACATCTTACATAGCCCATTAGGCTATCACATTACATTGCAGCAGAATATCTATAAAGCATGGGGTCCTTCATCTTCAAAGTGCCACAGGCAATCATGTTGGTTGTAGACTTGTAATCCTATTCAACACACTTCACTAACATCAAACAAACCTGCAACATAATAAGTTGCAGGCACAAGGGTCAATACATTTGAATTGTATTGGCAAGTTTCACTACTATGTAGAAATATGTGGATCCTATCATTACATGCATATTTGGCTAAGTAGGGTTTAGGCTCATTTGCAGAAAGCAATAAAGTTTTATCCTATCCTTTCAAAATAGTTTAGATCTTTTGTCAATCTTTCTGAAGTTCTTGTAAAACTCCAAGTGCTTCAAATCCCTTGTTGTGATCATCAATTTTTACTTTGAGAAATTGGAATGTCGAGATCTTCCATAGCTTCAGGCCTTAGTTGCTCAGTATTGTCCATAACCGGGGACACAGCTAAGTACTTAGAATTTGATCTTCTGAAGAAGTTGTACACTTTACTCACATGACACAATCTCGTCTTGATGCCACCAGTGGCCGCTGGATAAGTACTCACCAAAATGGAGTACTGGCAGATCGAGAATGTGACAAAGTCTTTCCATAGGAGTCCTCTCAATACACAATGCTAGCTTGTCAACCAGGCACCAATGTATGGATATAATTCCAATACACAATTCTAGTTAACCTGAAGATGCCAATGCATGGGTCTTCCACTGTGTAGTTGACTAAGCCAGAGCCCATTTAGCATGTGGCCGTACACGGAAGCCACTGTACGAGAAACATGTTCAATCTCTAAGTCCCTGGGTGGTTTTCTTCTAGTGCACATACAAAAAGAGATGGCCATATAAACATGGTTCCTTTTGATGCCACCTTCTCCAATCTTGAGTATCCTTGTCCACCCAGGTGGTCCATTGAGTACTTGTTTTATTATATAAAACATATATCTTTCCAACACTTCATATTTTCATATCATGAATCCCATCCCAATATATAGCAGGGATAAGCTTACTACAACTACAATTTTTTCACTAAGGAATATATAAGGGTATCCTATTAGGATTTAGCATAGCATAAAATATAGTAGTCCTTATCATGCATGTTACAAACTCCACTAGGTGTAATGAAAATAGTAGGACATTGGATGATAGTGTCACTTGCCTTTTTAGTAGAGAATGTTGGTTCACTTCTTGATCTTGCAAATATCACACTCTTCTAACTTCACTACAATGCAATCAAACAAACACAATTACAACTAGCATTCAAACCATTACTCACACATAATATAACAAAAACAAGGTCATGCATGCAAGCATGCAAAAGATAGTTTTATTTGCAAAAGTGGTTTCCACAAGGCTCTAAACATTATAAAGTTCAAAGTGGTCATTTATTAAAGTGGTAAAACCATTTGTAAAGGGTTTTATCTATAAACCATTTTTAAAACAAATCAATATTTTATGTGGTTGAAAATGCTTTTAGCAAAGCAATATTATTTAAAGAGTTCCCCAAATATATTTTAATTCTCAAAACTTGGTGTTTAGGGTCAAAAGGTTTGAATCAAAACATTTCCCAAAGGTTTCACTCCAAAAATCATTTCTAAACCATAAACATTATTTTTATTTGACTAGAAATGAGCTAATCCAATTATTTATTCCTTAACTTCACAAAATACATTTTTAAATCCATAGGTTGAGTCCTATGGTCAGTAGGTTCACAACAAACCATTTTGCAAATATTTCATATTAAAAATATATCTAGAACAATTTTTATATTCAAATTAAGCCTACACATGTTTCTGCAAATTCAACCAATTTCCCAGAAGCAAAACATTAAACAAAATGCATTGTTGCAAAGTACTTGTTCTGCTGAATCCATTGATATAAAATTTGCAAAATTTGGACGTGTAGAATTAAAGTTATGAATTTTACAAGTTTGCATATCAAATAGATTCTAATTTATGTTTTAAGCAAAACCTTGTCCACGTGGCATGTTTCTATTGGCCGGTACCGCTTCGTGCGGATCAGCCTCTCTGGACCGCAGGATTTCATTTAAATCCCACGGCTCAGATTCACCCATACCCTTTCGAGTTAATTCTAATCTCGTGCGTTTGATCAATATCTGACGGTTGCTGTGTGGTTGACCAGGAATGGGCGACGCTGGCGGCGGCGACTGGCGGCGCACGCTCTGGCGGTGGCATCGCGGCGACTACAGGAAGCAAGGGAAGGAGGGAAGTAGCTCACCGTGCTCGCAGGGAGATGCTGAAGCTCAACGTGTGGTCGGCCTGGCGAGGGGCACTCAGGAACGGAGGGAATTGCTCGTCGGAGACGGCGTCGGCGTTGGGCGGCTTTGGATGTCGACGGGGACGGAGCTGCAGGTCACCATAAATCAAGCGGATCATACGGTTAGACGCGGGAGAGCGTGGGGGATACAAGAGCATCATCGGGAGGTGCTGGGGCGGTCTGGGCTTACCAGGGGGAGCTCGCCGGAGAAACGGCAGAAGACGGTGGCGCTCGGTGTCGAGGTTGCCGACGCTACGGTGCTCACGCGGGCAAGCCGTGGGTGCAGAGAGAAGCATCAGGGAATGGGGAGCATGCTAGTGTGGTTGAGGAGGCGAGGGGCGGCCGTGGTTCGCCGGAATTCGCTGGAGAAGCTCGTCGGAGCAGTGGCGTTGCCGGCGGAAATCCGGGCAGCCTGGGGGCAGAGATGGTGGGGTGAGCGAGGGGAATGAGAGAGGAGAGGGCAGGCGCTTAAGTATGCATAGTCGGGGGCGAGAATAACGCAGGCAGTAACTCGAATTGATCGCCGGAGTTAATGGCAGAAACGGCGAGGCGACGTGGTCGCGAGGGAGACGATGCTGAGGTGGCCAGTGGGGCCGAGCTGTCTGCGAGTGAGAGTGAGGGGGCATAGGGTCCACTACTCAGTGACTCAGCGGGTGCGTTTTTCAGTGAAAAAGGTTCACTACGGGGGAGAAGAAGTGGGCTGGTGTTGGGCTTGCTAGGCCTGTTGGCAGTGGGCTGCTTTGTTCATTTTTTTATACCAAATGTTTTTCCTTTTTCTGTTTGGATATTCTGATTTGATTTTCATTCAAACAATTCAAACACCAATTTAATCAAACCACCACCAAACTTTAGGTATAGATTAATTCTGTTTAACAACATAATCCAAAGTCCAAAGTAAATTAATTCTTTTATTATTTTAGGATCTATTAATAATTAAATAATTAGACTTAAGACTTTATTTCAAATAGGATTTAATTTATTTTAAAACTTTATTTGAAATCTAAATAATACCCAAAACCTTTTCAGTAGGTTTTCTTTGAAAATATAAAACACTTGGAAATCTTATTTGAAATAAATTAACAAGTTTTAGTGTTTATTTAAAATGGAAAAGCCTTTACTTAAATAAAATTGGATATTAATAAATCCTCATTATTTTATTTAAATAAACCTTTACTCTATTTTATCAAATGGAAATATTTTATTTCAAAAGCTTGGCCAAGATTTAATTTGGCTCTTTAAAATAATCCTAATTTATATTCCTACCTTTGCTTTATAAAAACCATATCTTTTTATTTAAAGATCCAAAAATAGTGTTTCCAATTATTAAAACTTTCTTTATTAATTGTTTATCTTTTTAAATCCCTTTAGGATTTTATTGGATCAAAATAGGTTTTGATGTTTCCAATTGAAATCAAAAAGTTTCTTCTCAGCCTAAAATTCAACAATTGTTTATTTGTTTATTTATTATTCACATTTCAAAATTTGGAAAATTTCGGGATGTGACAGGCTACCACCCTTAAAATAAATCTCGTCTCGAGATTTGGGAAGGCTAGGGTTACAAGTTGGCTTAAAGGCAACTAGGGTACTACCACCCTTAAAATAAATCTCATAGGATTACATTGATGGTTCACTTGACTATGGGTTCAACACTTGATATCCAGACAAGGAATCCTTATTTGACTCTTCTGAGTTAACTAGTTCCTGACATCCACTTCTTCTATCTCTTCAAAGTTTCCATCCATGTCAAGGTGGTTCACATGTCCTTTCTGGGTCACATTGGAGTCATTTCCATTGGTTCTTCTAGCATCCTTTTTTCTTTTTCTTCTCAGGACAGTCTGATGCATAGTGTCCAAGTTCCTTGCAATTATAGCACTGCAACTGGCTAATGTCTTTCTTCCTGAAAGTGTCATGTTGGCTCTGACCAAGGTCATCTCCATTGTCAGTATCATTTCCATTATTATCACTTCCATTGTTGTTGTGGTGATACTGATGTGGTTCAGAATCTTCCTTGCTCTTTTTGAATGAACGCTTCTTTTTGATTCAACTCATCATTAAGTCCTTCGAGGAATTTCTCCTTCCTCTTAGCATCTGTATCAACTTCATCTGGTGCATAGCGTGCTAGATTGTTGAATTCTTCAATGTATTCAGCCACATTGAGGTGACGTTGTTTCAGATTGTGAAACTCCTTTTTCTTCAAGTTCATCACTCCAGATGAGATGTGAGTTGTACGGAAACCATCCTCAAAAATAGCCCAAGTCACTTCCTTAAGAGGAGTGGTGATCTGAAAGTTGTCCCACCATGTTGCTGCTGGTCCTTCGAGAAAGTGTGCTGCAAACCTAACTTTTTCCTCGTCGGTGCAGCCAACAGTCACTAAGTACTTATTCACCGAACGAAACCAGTCATTGGCTACAATTGGATCAGTTGTCCCAGAGAACCTTGCAGGCCTTAGTTTCAAAAACCTGGTGAGCATGTCATGTGCTGGAGGATTATTCTGATTGTTGTTGTTGTTGTTGTTATTGTTGTTCTGATTCTGATTTTGCATAAACTGTGTCATCATCTGCATTAGTTGAGCTTGCCCTGTCATTAACTGCTGCATCTCTGGAGTGACGTTATTGTTGATGTTTTGGTTGGGGTTGGCAAGACGGGGAGGCATCTGTTGGTTTGATAGGGATAAGTAATGATGGATAGGTCTAAAGAAGTTCTAACACACAACCCAAAACAATCAAGTTCAATCAAGCAATCAAGCATTCAATCAAGCAATAATTCACTTAACAACTTATGAGCTTAACTCATGAGTTGAAGGAAACAACAATTTTTCTCTTGAAATGATTAACTTGGTATGGTCATACCTCATAGGTCAATATGATCCATACACTAACATGATATCAATGTTTTGGGTAGGCAATCTAATGTCTCTAGGTTCTCACTTGTAGTCCTTAGTGATGTCTAAGTTGAAATCCTTGGTGAGACTAAAGTTAAAGTCATTGGTCATGGTGAAGGCTTTGTCCAACAAGTTGAAAAGGAAGAGGTGTAGAATCAAAACCAAAATGTTGAGGAAAGAGTTTACAAGATTGTTTGTAAATAAGTTTTGGAACAAATACAACTCCTATTTTTCTAAGGGGTTTTGT
Source organism: Avena sativa (assembly GCA_916181665.1). Lineage (NCBI taxonomy): Eukaryota > Viridiplantae > Streptophyta > Magnoliopsida > Poales > Poaceae > Avena > Avena sativa. Next base: position 138,288,016 of record OV702295.1, read on the forward strand.
CCAATCCTAGGGTTACAATCATACAGGCAACACGGTGCTCTGATACCATCTGTAAGGGTCCCAACCTTTAATAAGGTATAGATCCCTGTGTTTACAATGCTAGTCCCTGGATCAATAGCTAGCATCCACAGTTAAGATGTAATATCAAGAAACAAAGGTCATAATACAACTTTATAACCAGGAATAAAATAATTCATTACATCTTACATAGCCCATTAGGCTATCACATTACATTGCAGAAGAATATCTATAAAGCATGGGGTCCTTCATCTTCAAAGTGCCACAGGCAATCATGTTGGTTGTAGACTTGTAATCCTATTCAACACACTTCACTAACATCAAACAAACCTGCAACATAATAAGTTGCAGCCACAAGGGTCAATACATTTGAATTGTATTGGCAAGTTTCACTACTATGTAGAAATATGTGGATCCTATCATTACATGCATATTTGGCTAAGTAGGGTTTAGGCTCATTTGCAGAAAGCAATATAGTTTTATCATATCCTTTCAAAATAGTTTTGATCTTATGTCAATCTTTCTGAACTTCTTGGAAAACTCCAAGTGCTTCAAATCCCTTGTTGTCACCATCAAGTTTTACTTTGAGAAATTGGAATGTCGAGATTTTCCAAAGCTTCAGGCCTTAGTTGTTCAGTATTGTCCATAACCGAGGACACGGCTAAGTACTTAGAATTTGATCTTCTGCAGAAGTTGTACACTTTACCCACATGACACAATCTCGTCTGGATGCCACCAGTGGCCGCTGGATAAGTACTCACCAAAATGGAGTACTGGCAGATCGAGAATGTGACAAAGTCTTTCCATAGGAGTCCTCTCAATACACAATGCTAGCTTGTCAACTAGGCACCAATGTATGGATATAATTCCAATACATAATTCTAGTTAACCTGAAGATGCCAATGCATGGGTCTTCCACTATGTAGTTGACTAAGCCAGAGCCCATTTAGCATGTGGCTGTACACGGAAGCCACTGTACGAGAAACATGTTCAATCTCTAAGTCCCTGGGTGGTTTTCTTCTAGTGCACATACAAAAAGAGATGGCCATATAAACATGGTTCCTTTTGTTGCCACCTTGTCCAATCCTGAGTATCCTTGTCCACCAAGGTGGTTCATTGAGTACTTGTTTTATTATATAAAACATATATCTTTCCAACACTTCATATTTTCATATCATGAATCCCATCCCAATATATAGCAGGGCTAAGATTACTACAACTACAATTTTTTCACTAAGGAATATATAAGGGTATCCTATTAGGATTTAGCATAGCATAAAATATAGTAGTCCTTATCATGCATGTTAAAAAATCCACTAGGTGTGATGAAAATAGTAGGACATTGGATGATAGTGTCACTTGCCTTTTTAGTAGAGAATGTTGGTTCACTTCTTTATCTTGCAAATATCACACTCTTCTAACTTCACTACAATTAAATCAAATAAACACAATTACAACTAGCATTCAAACCATTACTCACACATAATATAACAAAAACAAGGTCATGCATGCAAGCATGTAAAAGATAGTTTTATTTGCAAAAGTGGTTTCCACAAGGCTCTAAACATTATAAAGTTCAAAGTGGTCATTTACTAAAGTGGTAAAACCATTTTTAAAGGGTTTTATCTATAAACCATTTTTAAAACAAATCAATATTTTATGTGGTTGAAAATGCTTTTAGCAATGCAATATTATTTAAAGAGTTCCCCAAATATATTTTAATTCTCAAAACTTGGTGTTTAGGGTCAGAAGGTTTGAACGAAAACATTTCCCAAAGGTTTCACTCCAAAAATCATTTCTAAACCATATTATTTTTATTTGACTAGAAATGAGCTAATCCAATTATTTATTCCTTAACTTCACAAAATACATTTTTAAATCCATAGGTTGATTCCTATGGTCAGTAGGTTCACAACAAACCATTTTGCAAAGATTTCATATTAAAAATATATCTAGAACAATTTTTATATTCAAATTAAACCTACACATGTTTCTGCAAATTCAACCAATTTTCCAGAAGCAAAACATTAAAAAAATGCATGGTTGCAAAGTACTTGTTCTGTTGAATCCATTGATATAAAATTTGCAAAATTTGGACGTGTAGAATTAAAGTTATGAATTTTACAAGTTTGCATATCAAATAGATTCTAATTTCTGTTTTAAACAAAACCTTGTCCACGTGGCATGTTTCTATTGGCCGGTACTGCTTCGTGTGGATCAGCCTCTCTGGACCGCAGGATTTCATTTAAATCGCACGGATCAGATTCACCCATACCCTTTTGAGTTAATTCTAATCTCGTGCGTTTGATCAATATCTGACGGTTGCTGTGTGGTTGACCAGGAATGGGCGGCGCTGGCGGCGGCGACTGGCAGCGCACGCTCTGGCGGTGGCGTCGCGGCGATTACAGGAAGCAAGGGAAGGAGGGAAGTAGCTCACCGTGCTTGCAGGGAGATGATGAAGCTCAATGTGTGGTCGGCTTGGCGAGGGGCGCTCATGAACGGAGGGAATTGCTCGTCGGAGACGACGTCGGCGTCGGGCGGCTCTGGATGTTGACGGGGACGGAGCTGCAGGTCACCCTAAGTCAAGCGGAGCATACGGTTAGACGCGGGCGAGCGTGGGGAGTACAGGAGCATCATCGGGTGGTGTTGGGGCGGTCTGGGCTTACCAGGGGGAGCTCGCCGGAGAAACGGCAAAAGACGGTGGCGCTCGGTGTCGAGGTTGCCGACGCTACGGTTCTCGCGCGGGCAAGCCGTGGGTGCAGAGAGAAGCGTCAGGGAATGGGGAGCATGCTAGTGTGGTTGAGGAGGCGAGGGGCGGCCGTGGTTCGCTGGAATTCGCTGGAGAAGCTCGTCGGAGCAGTGGCGTTGCCGGCGGAAATCCGGGCAGCCTCGGGGCAGAGATGGTGGGTTGAGCGAGGGGAATGAGAGAGGAGAGGCAGGCGCTTAAGTATGCATGGTCGGGGGCAAGAATAACACAGGCAGTAACTCGAATTGATCGCCAGAGTTAATGGCAGAAATGGCGAGGCGACGTGGTCGCGAGGGAGACGATGCTGAGGTGGCCAGTGGGGCCGAGCTGTCTGCGAGTGAGAGTGAGGGGGCACAGGGTCCACTACTCAGTGACTCAGCGGGTGCGTTTTTCAGTGAAAAATGGTTCACTGCGGGGGAGAAGAAGTGGGCTGGTGTTGGGCTTGCTGGGCCTGTTGGCAGTGGGCTGCTTTGTTCATTTTTTTATACCAAATGTTTTTCCTTTTTCTGATTGAATATTCTGATTTGATTTTCATTCAAACAATTCAAACACCAATTCAAATCAAACCACCACCAAACTTTAGGTATAGATTAATTCTGTTTAACAACATAATCCAAAGTCCAATGTAAATTAATTCTTTTATTATTTTAGGATCTATTAATAATTAAATAAATAGACTTAAGACTTTATTTCAAATAGGATTTAATTTATTTTAAAACTTTATTTGAAATCTAAATAATACCCAAAACCTTTTTAGTAGGTTTTCTTTGAAAATATAAAACACTTGGAAATCTTATTTAAAATAATTATTAACAAGTTTTAGTGTTTATTTAAAATGGAAAAGCCTTTACTTTAATAAAATTGGATATTAATAAATCCTCATTATTTTATTTAAATAAACATTTACTCTATTTTATCAAATGGAAATATTTTATTTCAAAAGCTTGGCCAAGATTTAATTTGGCTCTTTAAAATAATCATTATTTTATATTCCTACCTTTGCTTTATAAAAACCATATCTTTTTATTTAAAGATCCAAAAATAGTGATTCCAATTATTAAAACTTTCTTTATTAATTGTTTATCTTTTTAAATCCCTTTAGGATTTTATTGGATCAAAATAGGTTTTGATGTTTCCAATTGAAATCAAAAAGTTTCTTCTCACCCTAAAATTCAACAATTTTTTATTTGTTTATTTATTATTCTCATTTCAAAATTTGGAAAATTTTGGGATGTGACAGGCTAGCACCCTTAAAATAAATCTCGTCACGAGATTTGGGAAGGCTAGGGTTACAAGTTGGCTTAAAGGCAACTAGGGTACTACCACCCTTAAAATAAATCTCATAGGATTACATTGATGGTTCACTTGACTATGGGTTCAACACTTGATATCCAGACAAGGAATCCTTATTTGACTCTTCTGAGTTAACTAGTTCCTGACATCCACTTCTTCTATCTCTTCAAAGTTTCCATCCATGTCAAGGTGGTTCACATGTCCTTTCTGGGTCACATTGGAGTCATTTCCATTGGTTCTTCTAGCATCCTTTTTTCTTTTTCTTCTCAGGACAGTCTGATGCATAGTGTCCAAGTTCCTTGCAATTATAGCACTGCAACTGGCTAATGTCTTTCTTCCTGAAAGTGTCATGTTGGCTCTGACCAAGGTCATCTCCATTGTCAGTATCATTTCCATTATTATCACTTCCATTGTTGTTGTGGTGATACTGATGTGGTTCAGAATCTTCCTTGCTCTTTTTGAATGAACGCTTCTTTTGTGATGATCCTGAGTGATACTTGAGGTTATGCTTTCTCCTTCTTTTGTCTACATGATTCATCTTGTTTTCCAAAATGGTGGCTTTGTCATAGTGATTGATAAGTTGGGACATAGGAAACCGATAGCTGCAGATTCAACTCATCATTAAGTCCTTCGAGGAATTTCTCCTTCCTCTTAGCATCTGTATCAACTTCATCCGGTGCATAGCGTGCTAGATTGTTGAATTCTTCAATGTATTCAGCCACATTGAGGTGACGTTGTTTCAGATTGTGAAACTCCTTTTTCTTCAAGTTCATCACTCTAGATGAGATGTGAGTTGTACGGAAACCATCCTCAAAAATAGCCCAAGTCACATCCTTAAGAGGAGTGGTGATCTGAAAGTTGTCCCACCATGTTGCTGCTGGTCCTTCGAGCAAGTGTGCTGCAAACCTAACTTTTTCCTCGTCGGTGCAGCCAACAGTCACTAAGTACTTATTCACCGAACGCAACCAGTCATTGGCTACGATTGGATCAGTTGTCCCAGAGAACCTTGCAGGCCTTAGTTTCAGAAACCTGGTGAGCATGTCATGTGCTGGAGGATTATTCTGATTGTTGTTGTTGTTGTTATTGTTGTTCTGATTCTGATTTTGCATAAACTGTGTCATCATCTGCATTAGTTGAGCTTGCCCTGTCATTAACTGCTGCATCTCTGGAGTGACGTTATTGTTGATGTTTTGGTTGGGGTTGGCAAGACGGGGAGGCATCTGTTGGTTTGATAGGGATAAGTAATGATGGATAGGTCTAAAGAAGTTCTAACACACAACCCAAAACAATCAAGTTCAATCAAGCAATCAAGCATTCAATCAAGCAATAATTCACTTAACAACTTATGAGCTTAACTCATGAGTTGAAGGAAACAACAATTTTTCTCTTGAAATGATTAACTTGGTATGGTCATACCTCATAGGTCAATATGATCCATACACTAACATGATATCAATGTTTTGGGTAGGCAATCTAATGTCTCTAGGTTCTCACTTGTAGTCCTTAGTGATGTCTAAGTTGAAATCCTTGGTGAGACTAAAGTTAAAGTCATTGATCATGGTGAAGGCTTTGTCCAACAAGTTGAAAAGGAAGAGGTGTAGAATCAAAACCAAAATGTTGAGGAAAGAGTTTACAAGATTGTTTGTAAATAAGTTTTGGAACAAATACAACTCCTATTTTTCTAAGGGGTTTTGTCCAATCCTAGGGTTACAATCATACAGGCAACACGGTGCTCTGATACCATCTGTAAGGGTCCCAACCTTTAATAAGGTATAGATCCCTGTGTTTACAATGCTAGTCCCTGGATCAATAGCTAGCATCCACAGTTAAGATGTAATATCAAGAAACAAAGGTCATAATACAACTTTATAACCAGGAATAAAATAATTCATTACATCTTACATAGCCCATTAGGCTATCACATTACATTGCAGCAGAATATCTATAAAGCATGGGGTCCTTCATCTTCAAAGTGCCACAGGCAATCATGTTGGTTGTAGACTTTTAATCCTATTCAACACACTTCACTAACATCAAACAAACCTACAACATAATAAGTTGCAGCCACAAGGGTCAATACATTTGAATTGTATTGGCAAGTTTCACTACTATGTAGAAATATGTGGATCCTATCATTACATGCATATTTGGCTAAGTAGGGTTTAGGCTCATTTGCAGAAAGCAATATAGTTTTATCATATCCTTTCAAAATAGTTTTGATCTTATGTCAATCTTTCTGAACTTCTTGGAAAACTCCAAGTGCTTCAAATCCCTTGTTGTCACCATCAAGTTTTACTTTGAGAAATTGGAATGTCGAGATCTTCCAAAGCTTCAGGCCTTAGTTGTTCAGTATTGTCCATAACCGAGGACACGGCTAAGTACTTAGAATTTGATCTTCTGCAGAAGTTGTACACTTTACCCACATGACACAATCTCGTCTGGATGCCACCAGTGGCCGCTGGATAAGTACTCACCAAAATGGAGTACTGGCAGATCGAGAATGTGACAAAGTCTTTCCATAGGAGTCCTCTCAATACACAATGCTAGCTTGTCAACTAGGCACCAATGTATGGATATAATTCCAATACACAATTCTAGTTAACCTGAAGATGCCAATGCATGGGTCTTCCACTATGTAGTTGACTAAGCCAGAGCCCATTTAGCATGTGGCTGTACACGGAAGCCACTGTACGAGAAACATGTTCAATCTCTCAGTCCCTGAGTGGTTTTCTTCTAGTGCACATACAAAAAGAGATGGCCATATAAACATGGTTCCTTTTGTTGCCACCTTGTCCAATCCTGAGTATCCTTGTCCACCAAGGTGGTTCATTGAGTACTTGTTTTATTATATAAAACATATATCTTTCCAACACTTCATATTTTCATATCATGAATCCCATCCCAATATATAGCAGGGCTAAGATTACTACAACTACAATTTTTTCACTAAGGAATATATAAGGGTATCCTATTAGGATTTAGCATAGCATAAAATATAGTAGTCCTTATCATGCATGTTAAAAAATCCACTAGGTGTAATGAAAATAGTAGGACATTGGATGATAGTGTCACTTGCCTTTTTAGTAGAGAATGTTGGTTCACTTCTTTATCTTGCAAATATCACACTCTTCTAACTTCACTACAATTAAATCAAATAAACAAAATTACAACTAGCATTCAAACCATTACTCACACATAATATAACAAAAACAAGGTCATGCATGCAAGCATGTAAAAGATAGTTTTATTTGCAAAAGTGGTTTCCACAAGGCTCTAAACATTATAAAGTTCAAAGTGGTCATTTACTAAAGTGGTAAAACCATTTTTAAAGGGTTTTATCTATAAACCATTTTTAAAACAAATCAATATTTTATGTGGTTGAAAATGCTTTTAGCAAAGCAATATTATTTAAAGAGTTCCCCAAATATATTTTAATTCTCAAAACTTGGTGTTTAGGGTCAGAAGGTTTGAACGAAAACATTTCCCAAAGGTTTCACTCCAAAAATCATTTCTAAACCATATTATTTTTATTTGACTAGAAATGAGCTAATCCAATTATTTATTCCTTAACTTCACAAAATACATTTTTAAATCCATAGGTTGATTCCTATGGTCATTAGGTTCACAACAAACCATTTTGCAAAGATTTCATATTAAAAATATATCTAGAACAATTTTTATATTCAAATTAAGCCTACACCTGTTTCTGCAAATTCAACCAATTTTTTCCAGAAGAAAAACATTAAAAAAATGCATGGTTGCAAAGTACTTGTTCTGTTGAATCCATTGATATAAAATTTGCAAAATTTGGACGTGTAGAATTAAAGTTATGAATTTTACAAGTTTGCATATCAAATAGATTCTAATTTCTGTTTTAAACAAAACCTTGTCCACGTGGCATGTTTCTATTGGCCGGTACTGCTTCGTGTGGATCAGCCTCTCTGGACCGCAGGATTTCATTTAAATCGCACGGATCAGATTCACCCATACCCTTTTGAGTTAATTCTAATCTCGTGCGTTTGATCAATATCTGACGGTTGCTGTGTGGTTGACCAGGAATGGGCGGCGCTGGCGGCGGCGACTGGCAGCGCACGCTCTGGCGGTGGCGTCACGGCGATTACAGGAAGCAAGGGAAGGAGGGAAGTAGCTCACCGTGCTTGCAGGGAGATGATGAAGCTCAATGTGTGGTCGGCTTGGCGAGGGGCGCTCAGGAACGGAGGGAATTGCTCGTCGGAGACGACGTCGGCGTCGGGCGGCTCTAGATGTTGACGGGGACGGAGCTGCAGGTCACCCTAAGTCAAGCGGAGCATACGGTTAGACGCGGGCGAGCGTGGGGAGTACAGGAGCATCATCGGGTGGTGTTGGGGCGGTCTGGGCTTACCAGGGGGAGCTCGCCGGAGAAACGGCAAAAGACGGTGGCGCTCGGTGTCGAGGTTGCCGATGCTACGGTGCTCGCGCGGGCAAGCCGTGGGTGCAGAGAGAAGCATCAGGGAATGGGGGGCATGCTAGTGTGGTTGAGGAGGCGAGGGGCGGCCGTGGTTCGCTGGAATTCGCTGGAGAAGCTCGTCGGAGCAGTGGCGTTGCCGGCGGAAATTCGGGCAGCCTCGGGGCAGAGATGGTGGGTTGAGCGAGGGGAATGAGAGAGGAGAGGCAGGCGCTTAAGTATGCATGGTCGAGGGCAAGAATAACACAGGCAGTAACTCGAATTGATCACCGGAGTTAATGGCAGAAATGGCGAGGCGACGTGGTCGCGAGGGAGACGATGCTGAGGTGGCCAGTGGGGCCGAGCTGTCTGCGAGTGAGAGTGAGGGGGCACAGGGTCCACTACTCAGTGACTCAGCGGGTGCGTTTTTCAGTGAAAAATGGTTCACTGCGGGGGAGAAGAAGTGGGCTGGTGTTGGGCTTGCTGGGCCAGTTGGCAGTGGGCTGCTTTGTTCATTTTTTTATACCAAATGTTTTTCCTTTTTCTGATTGAATATTCTGATTTGATTTTCATTCAAACAATTCAAACACAAATTCAAATCAAACCACCACCAAACTTTAGGTATAGATTAATTCTGTTTAACAACATAATCCAAAGTCCAATGTAAATTAATTCTTTTATTATTTTAGGATCTATTAATAATTAAATAAATAGACTTAAGACTTTATTTCAAATAGGATTTAATTTATTTTAAAACTTTATTTGAAATCTAAATAACACCCAAAACCTTTTTAGTAGGTTTTCTTTGAAAATATAAAACACTTGGAAATCTTATTTAAAATAATTATTAACAAGTTTTAGTGTTTATTTAAAATGGAAAAGCCTTTACTTTAATAAAATTGGATATTAATAAATCCTCATTATTTTATTTAAATAAACCTTTACTCTATTTTATCAAATGGAAATATTTTATTTCAAAAGCTTGGCCAAGATTTAATTTGGCTCTTTAAAATAATCCTTATTTTATATTCCTACCTTTGCTTTATAAAAACCATATCTTTTTATTTAAAGATCCAAAAATAGTGATTCCAATTATTAAAACTTTCTTTATTAATTGTTTATATTTTTAAATCCCTTTAGGATTTTATTGGATCAAAATAGGTTTTGATGTTTCCAATTGAAATCAAAAAGTTTCTTCTCACCCTAAAATTCAACAATTGTTTATTTGTTTATTTATTATTCACATTTAAAAATTTGTAAATTTTTTGGATGTGACACTTATGGGGAAAGTACACCACCTCTCGAGAGGGTAAAACCTAAGTACTTAGCTGTGTCCCCGGAAATGGACAATTTGAGCATCAAGATATTGAAGCTATCAAGGATCTCCTCATCCCAATTTCTAAGTTAAAACTTGTGGTTGAACAAGTGTAAAGGTTCACCAATGTCTATTGGTGGATCCTTGGGAGTTTTTGTCAAACTAAAACTTAGTGTTTTCAACTGATAGGAAAAACCTATTTTGAGCAAAGCAAGCCGAATATACACTTAGCCAAATTCATATAGATGTTAGATACTACTATTCTACTATGGTATCACTTGCCAATACAATTCCAAATGTATTGACCCACTATGGTTGTAACTTATAATGTTGCAGGTTATTCTGATGAGGATTAGGGTTATGAGTCTAGACTCAACATGCTTGCCTGTGGCACATGAAGATGAAGACTTTACTTTATTTACTTATGTTAAGAACTCTTGTACTAGCCTTTGGCTATGGAGTTGTAAAACACTATGTTTATCTCTCGAATGACGATGTAATAAGGACCTTTGTATCTGTGTACTTCATCTTAAACTGTGGATGCTAGTATTTGATCCAGGGACTAGCATTGCAATCACAGGGACCTTTACCTTATAAAGGTGGGGGTCTTACGCTTACTCAAGATCGTACTGGGCAACATGGTCAAGAACAATTTCTTGCTTTCTTCCATTCCAAACCTCTTTAGAACCTTGTCCAAATATGTACTTTGTGAAAGCGCTTTTAGGGCTCTTGATCTATCTCTATAAATATTGATACCTAAGATGTATGTATCTTCGCCAAGATGCTTCATTGAAAAATATTATTCAAATAGTCTTTGAAAATTTTTAGAAGTTCTATATCATTCCCAATAAACAATATGTCATCTACATACGGTACCAGGAATGCTACAGAGCTCCCACTCACTTTCCTCTAAATACAAGCTTCTCCATAAGTTTGTCAAAATCCAAAGCTTTTGTTCACCTTATCAAAATGTTGATTCCAACTCCGGGATGCTTTCTTCAATCCATAAATAGACCGTTGAAGTTTGCACACCTTGTTAGCATCTTTAGGATCAAAAAAACCTTTGGGTTATACCATATACAACTCTCCTTCATTATCTCCATTGAGGAACACCATTTTGACATCCATCTGCCATATGTCATAATCGTAGTATGCAGCGATTAATAACAAAATCCTCATAGACTTTATCTTCACTATTGGTGAGAAAGTCTCATTGTAGTTAACTCCTTGAATTTGTCGGAAACCTTTCGCGACAAGTCGAGCTTTATAGATGGTTACATTACCATCAGCATCTGTTTTCTTCTTGAAAATCCATTTGTTATCGAAAGCGTTCCAGCCATCTGGTAAGTCCACCAAAGTCCATACTTGGTTTTCGTACATGGATCCAATCTCGATTTCATGGTTTCTTGACATTTGTTGAAATCTGGGCTCATCATTGCTTTCTCATATGTTGCAGGGTCGTCAATGTTATCCACCAAGATGACATACATAACAATCAGTAGTGGTACGGGTCCTCGTCGACCTGCGAGGTTCAGTAGTAACTTCGTTCAAAGTTTCATGATCATTACCATTAGCTTCCTCTCTTATTGGTGCAGGCGGCACAGGAACATTTTCCGGGGTTGCGCTACTCTCAAATTTGAGAGAAGGTTCGACAACCTCGCCGAGTTCTACTTTCCTTCTAGTAACTTCTTTCGAGAGAAACTCCTTCTCGAGAAAGGATCCATTCTTGGCAATGAAGATTTTGCCTTCGTATCTATGATAGAAGGTATACCCAATTGTTTATTTAGGGTATCCTATGAAGACGCATTTTTCTGCTTTGGGTTCAAGCTTGTCGGTCTCTAACTTCTTTACATAAGCTTCGAAACCCCAAATTTTAAGGAACGACAATTTAGGTTTCTTAACAAACCAGAATTCATACGGTGTCATTTTAACGAATTTAGATGGTGCCCTATTTAAAGTGAATGCGGTTGTTTCTAATGCATAACCCCAAAATGATAACGGTAAATCTGTAAGAGACATCATAGAACGAACCATATCTAAGAGAGTTCAATTATGATGTTCGGACACACCATTACATTGTGGTGTTCCCGGTGGTGTCAATTGTGGAAGTATTTCGCATTTCTTTAAATACTCGCCAAACTCGTAACTTAAATATTCACCTCCACGAACAGATCATAGAAATTTAATCTTCATGTTATGTTGATTATCTACTTCACTTTGAAATTCCTTAAACTTCTCGAAAGTTTCGGACTTATGTTTCATGAAATAGATATACCTGTAACATCTCAATTTCAGTAACCCTGAATTTTTGTCCAAAAGGCAAAAATCAAGGGAAACAAAAACTTTTTCTTGTTACATGATTGCAATATTTTATTCCTTGTTTTCTTGTGTTCATACATCTGATTGTGTAATAGATAATATACTTCTTACCTCAACCCAGATGACAAAAACTATTTCTCAAAAGAGATGTCTTGGCTCATATTCCATATTCTCTAATGTTCTGACAATTCAAACTTGAGCCAAGATGACTTTACCAAAACCAAATATTTCACTAGTTCAATTAACAAAACAATGGAGACCTATATATTATCTCCTTATGTTTTCAAGAACTTTGAACTACTCTTATCTCTAGGTTTTTCCAAAACCTTTCCGCTCCAATCTTGGTAGAAATACCAAGAGGTACTTAACTTACTTCAAAACACAACCTCTTCAAAACACCCATGCTTACCTCAAGCTAGGTTTGAGGACAACTTTAGTAGTAGTTGGACAAGTTCGATAAGATGAGTTGCCTTGATCTATTGTCTGATGAATTGCCTTGATCTACTAATTGCCTTGATTTCTTAGGAACTAGAGTGAGCTAATCTAGTATCTCGTCCTTAGGGATCAAACCAATAGTTTTGAGATCATCAATCTCAAACTAAGCCACCCAAACTCAATCTATCTTGAATCACTCAAGTGAATCTCAAATCTACTTAACCAGATCAAACCTGAGCTAATCCTTTGTATTAGCATCCAACCCATCAAAGACCAAATACAAGCATGGATCCCCTCTATTCAATTTATACCTCAATATCAACCACTTGATGAAGAGGATAAACCCTTGCCACTCTCAAATGTTTCTATCTTGCATACTGTAACACCCTCGGAGCAGCCCTATGCAAGTTTTAGCGATTCCCGCCAAACCCGCATAGAAACGATTCAAAGGCACCCACCAGGCACTTGCGTGCGGGTGGAAAACAAAGTAATATCATTACACAATAGTCCACGACGGAACCCACAGAACAGATATATACAACCATGACTCAAAGAGTCAAGAATACATATATACAATACAAAGATCCAAATCACCTTGAAAACGATACAACGTCTGAGTACGGACAAGGTGCAAATTGAGCTAAGAGCCCTGAAGAATAACCAATGGCGTCCATAACCTTGCGCAGGCCAAGCTGGAAGGGTAACCCTGCTTACGACGTCGATCTCAAAACATGCTTAAACAAGAGGGGTGCTGGCAAAGGGCAAAGGAAAACGAGAGCGGTTAGTACTGAGGGCATTACACGGCGAGTCTTAGAATTCGGCGGTCCTCGCCTACATAGGTATGGTGGACTGAAGCGGCAGCGCGGCATGCACTAAACAATCTATAGACTCGATACAACTGTCGGCTATCAGAGAGGGATAAGAAAGACATATTCGGATCCAACCTGAAACTATCACCAAACAAACCCATCCTGGTATTTCCCCCTCGAGACCAAATGAGGAATTCAACCGAGTAACTCACACCATTGGCAGTTTTATTCATTCCATTATTGTTGCGGAAATTACTAGTCAGATATAGATAGCATGAGTCCTCTTGATATAATAAGAAGTGGGCACTTTTAGTTAACCATTCCATTGTAGTTGCAATACTTTCTAGTCAGATACACATACCGTGAGACATTCAAAAACCCAACAGTTGTTGGTACTTTTATTTAGCCATTCCGTTGTACTGAAGCTGATTACTAGTCATTTCAATGTCAAATTTATAGCACTACTTTAGTTATAGTTGTCTATGATCTAGATACTGTGCTCCAAGTCATCCATAACCGCGGTCACGACTTACAGAAAGTTTTACCCTGCTGGGGCACAAATAGCAACACAGGTGGGTGGGTGGCGGCGGGCATGAGAGATGGGTAGGGTTAGGTGGGTGGTGGCGGCTGGTTGGGTTGGATCTGGGTAGGATAAGGTCTAGCGTTTGACTAGATTAGGGTTTGGTGGGTAGTAGGGTTTAGAAATCTGGGGCTCTAGGTGGGCTCCGGTTGGGCCTGTTGGGCCTATCCGATTGTCCGCCTCCCCGAGGGTTTTAAATAAAACATTTTATCATTTATATTTAAAACAAAACCTTTTGCAAGTAGGTTTTAGACTAAAATATCCGGAATGATCGGGTTTGATATTTGAAATAGAGATGGTCTATTTGTAGAAAACAAAAAGGGATTTTTGGAAATAGTTTTAGACATGCATATGTATGAGGACGTCATGACGATGCACATAATAAAAACAACAGCGATTTTCTAGTAGGGGTTTTACTCGGGGTGCTACACATACTAGTCAAAATCCACAAATCTACCAATTTGGTTGTCTGGAATCTTTATCTAGATTTAAACTTTGGAACTCCACCTACTCTAAACTATGTGCATACTTAAGAATGTACTTGAACCATCTTGTAGTAAATCATTAGTACTACCGAAGCCCACTATTAACCTTGGATAAACCATTCTGGGTCCCACTCATCCATGATGGTTTTGTAGTTAATAAAATAACCTTTTCTACAAACCTTGTCATCTTGCCTATTTTGTCAGAAGCTCACATCCATCTACTATAAACCCTTGAACAAACCTTTGCATGGTTATAATATATTAACCATGTTCTATAATCCACCCTTCACTTGTTTCCAATGGAGCTTTGTGTTTTTTAAACCCACATGGTTTAGGAGGCATCATGATAACTCTGTTATGGCAGCCTTATTTTCAACAAAGTTTGCCATCACTCCTAGATCACCTCAAATACAACCAAGACCAACTCTTACTTCCATGATCTTCTATATAACTTGGTCTAGATATCCATCTATCCCTTGCACCAAGGTGAGCCCTAGGCTCACTAACCCAACCATGTTTAGGTAGCATAAAGATATCAAAACCCTCGATTCCCTCAAATATAGTTTCCTCCAATTTCACCATAATTCTTCAAAACCCAATTTGGAAATGATGGATAAATAAAGTCTACATCATATCCCTTGGATATGATAATTCCCCCAAATAATGCCCATAATTATTGGATCCTAAAAATATTTAAATTCCACTTTTGGAAAAATCCTAGAATCTTGGTCTATAAAGGCAAGTTTGCTTTTATCCAAATCACCTTGCCACCTCAATTGTTGTTATTACTATTTTGTGAAACTTGATAGACAATGTTATGAATGTATTCATGCTCAATTGTTGTTTATAATTGTGAAATGTTATATCTTTAGCAAAGGTTATGATGATTTTTAAATTAGATCGAGCCTCGAGCCGGCATGCAAGCTTCATCGAGCGGGTTTGTCGAGCCTCAAGCCTTGGTCGGAAGGTTTAGGCTTGGCTTGTGTGACCTTCGAGCCGAGTCGATCCCAAGCCAAGCCTTGTTGAGCCCGAGCCAAGCCTTGAGCTTCAAGTCCACCCCTATTCTGCCTTGAAAATTTTCCCTCGGCCAAACCAAAAGTGGTTTTGACCTAATTCCAATTCCCTGTACACATGCATACCTAAAACTATAATATCCTAGGAGCCCACAATTTTCTAGGCCTCTGTTGAATTTCAGTGAATTAATATGTTCTGTGCTTAGATATTTAAATAATAAAATCACTATAGTAGTTCTGTTAATCCAAAAAGTTTGATTCCAATTTCTACAGAAAGGTATTATAAATACCTAACATGTGTTCTTGGAATCACATCAAAATCTCTTATAGAATAAATCGGGTGAAAACGACAAATACCCTCCAGAACTGCCTTTGGGAATTTCATGTGGGCATTTTGATAATTATTTTGAATTGATTCCAACTCTCACTGAATCAGTCCACTAAACACTATCTAATTATCCAAGGAAATAATTTCTGGATCTCCAAAACTTTTCTGGTGAATTATTTCCTAAAACAAGGGTTTTATCCAAGGCAATCGTTTAACCTAATCCGACTGGGCCTATCTACGCTTCTGGGCCTTCAGCTTCCAGTCGCTTGAGCCCACGCCAGGTCGTGATCCAGTCACCGTTACTGCAGGCCCACTCGCATGTGCCTGGTCCAGTCGGAATCGTCCTGCTGGGTATACCCCGGTAGGCATATCCCCATCACTTGGTGATGGTGTCGAGGAAGACACCGACGGGTGGTGCTTGGCGAGCCAATCCGATGTGAGAGAGGGCATCGGCCTCTTCGTTCTTGCGCCGGTCGATCCACTCGACAGAGTACCCGGCGAAGTGGCCTCCTAGCTGGTCCACTGCTTGGCAGTATGCTACCATGGTGGGGGAGATAGCGTCGAAAGTGCCAGTGACTTGCGCAATGACGAGGTCGGAGTCGCCATAGCACCGTAGGCGGTTGATGTTCATCTCCTTGGTGGATCACATGATGTGGAGGAGGGCGTCGTACTTGGCCATGTAGTTGGTGCAGGGGATGAAGTCGAGGTACAGTACGTAGTGCAGTTTCTCTCCCTTGGGGGAGGTGAGCACGATCCCTGCCCCAGCGCCGTCTACGTTCTTGGACCCGTCGAAGTGGAGCGACCAGTAATGGAGGTACGGCAGCTTCTCCGGCTAATACGCCACCTCCTAGTCGGCGATGAAGTCTGCCAGGGCCTACGACTTGATTGCCTTGCGTGGCTCGTATTTGATGTTGTGGACGCCAATCTCGATGGACCACTTGGCGACTCGCCCAGTCGCTTAGCGGTTGCGGATGATGTCCTACAACGGCGCTGAGGAGACGACCATGATTGGGTGCTCCTGGAAGTAGTGCGGCAGTCGCCGCTGGGCTCAGAAGACCGCATATACCAGTTTCTGGTACTGTGGGTAGCACTGTCGCGACATAGTGAGGACTTCGCTGATGTAGTAAACAGGGCGCTGCATGGGGCGCTCTTTGCCCTCTTCTGGCCGCTCGACGACCATGACCTTGTTGACGACTCGCTCGGATGCCATGATGTAGACGTTCATTGGTTCCTTGTCGGTGTCGTGGTATTACCGACGAGTACGCCATGGAGGGTTCCTCACAGTGCGTGTTTAGAGACGTGGGGGAAGGCAGACGGTTGACGGGTACGAGGTAACACCACTTACCGAAGTTTAGATCCCACGATGGTGGCGGAATCCTACTCCTGCTATAAATCACTATAAGGGCAATACGCCGAGTTACAGGGATCAATTCACTGTGTGAGGTGTGAGTTAATTGGTGACCTAAAGGCTCCCATAGACCCGACTTATATAGTCGCCAGGTCCTAGGGTTATAGGGAAAAGTCCTAGCAGGACAGGTTACAGAGTCCTACACTGCCTACAATTAGTCTAGCATGTCTTGCACTCCAAGGCTCCGGGTACGTTGGTGACTCCTCCGTAGCCTTCCTTTATCCGGCATGGGCCTCCCTACTGGATCACTGGGCCGCCCAGCAGGACATAGGCCATGCTACCAACTGTGGGCCACCTAGGTTATCCGGATAAGAGACATGCTACGAGGATACCCATATAGCATATCCCCAACAGTAGCCCCCGGAGAAGTTCGAGATCTTGTGCCGTCTTGCCTCTTCACATTGAATGCTCCATCTAGATCGATGTTGGCAAATCATCAAGCAACATCTTGTAGTCCTCCCAAAGAACCCTGCAAGGTTTCTCCGTCTTCGACTTGTAAGCCGGAGAACTGCCGAATCTTCCATCGTACTCTTCCGTAGCCGGATTGGATCCATCCATGCCGGAATCTTCTGATGTGACGGTTCACCTGCTAGTCATAGCTAGGGAGACGTAGACGTAGGTCAGCAACGCCTCGTAACTCATACATGCAGAGAACGCAATCATGTCCGTTTTTCCCGCGTGAGCGATACGAATCGTTGGCAGCGACGGTTTGGGAATGTGGCAAAATTTCCGCGCACGCGCCCGCACACGTCGTCCACGCGTCAACCGTTCGATCATTCCGCACGAATCTTGATACCGGAGGACATAAGTAGTAACAGCGGTGGAAATTTTACTTTTTCACCGCATTCTCCTCTGCATCATCTTCTTCCTCCAGTGAGCGCCTCCTCCAGCTCTCCGCGCATCGCGTGAAAAACCCTAGCTCCTCAATTTCTCATAGTGACCACCGAAAACTCCCAATGGCCAGCAGCAGCTCCTCCCCCTCCTTGGCAGCGTCAGGCGATGTCGCGGCGAAGCCAGCGAGCGCTATCATCATGCCACCAGAGGGATTGGTTATTCCCAAATCCGCGATGGTCGAAGCCACCGGCGGCGACCATAACCCAGCGGCGTTGGAGCTGCTAGAGGAGGAGTATGACTCCCACAAGGGCGATAAGCGACGGAGGGGCTCGTCTGGCGGGCGGCGCTGGCCGGCGAGGTCACCCCTTCTCCCCAAGCCGGAGAGAAGGTGTACCTCAAAGCTCAAATGGTACGCGGCATCTCCCTGCCCATCTCCAACTTTTTCCTTGCTGTCCTCAACAACTACCGAGTACAGCCTCAGAACCTCTCCCCCAATAGCATCGTAGCTCTTAGCAACTACGCGGCACTTTGCGAGGGTTATTTAGCGATTAGGCCTAGGCTAGATCTCTTCATCTTTTTCTTCACTATCAAACGCGAAGCTGGAGCCGGCAAGGACGAGCTCAGGAACTATGGCACCATTAGTTTGAAGATCCGGCCTGGCCGGCGCTTCCCCGACATCGTCGGCCATGAGTCCTGCAAGAACTGGCAATGAACATAGTTCTACGGCCCACATATCCCTCTGTCCGGCCGAGAAGTGACGTACCCGGACTTTGTCGATGGAGTTGCCGCCGAAGCCTCGACATGGAGATCCCAGGCCTCCCTTCCCTCCGACATCGATGCTTCCCGTGCTATAAGGCGGATAGAGTGGTTCCTAGAGACGGGTCTAACCGGATTGGACCTGGCCATGTGCTGGTTCATCAGGCGGATCCAGCCTCTGCAACACCGCTCGAAGTTGATGCACGAGTATACCAACGAGAGGAAGGATAGCCTCCGCATCTCCGAGGATAAATTCTCGAGCGACTCCGTCAATCTCCGCCTCAAGGACATCATCAAGGTGAAGGATAAGAAGCATGGCTTCACCATCACCTGCAACATGTTCGTAGAGACCAAGTGCCCAAAGGTACCTGTTTATTTTCCGTGTATGACATATACTCTAGTTCTTCCGTCTAACCATTAACCTCTCATCTAACACTGTGGGTCTTCACTTAACAGCTCAGCGATCTAGACGAGGATAGCATGGCTGTCCAAATCTACAATCCAAAGATGAAGGAAGTCACTGTCGTGTTCGACGACGAGGTCCCGTTGGCGTGAAAGAGGAAGAGCTCCACCTCTGACGCTGCCGACGGAGGCAAGAAGAAGAAGACGGTGGGTGGATCCTCCAAGAATACTACCGCCGTCCTGGAGGCGGAGAAAAGAAAGGTTACCGGGATCCCCTTTGCCAAATCACCCCCTCTTATGTAAGATTCTTTCTCTCCGACATTGTCCATTGTTTTTCTTATTCCTGTACTTATACTTTTTGTGTGTTTCAGGAATAAAGCCACTACTAGTTTGAAGAAGACCTCCAAGACTTTGGGGGCCTCTAAATACATTAAGGATATGTTGCAATGTGACGTGTATTCCCATGCATCTCCCGCCATCTCCCCTGTTACTCCCATCGTCTAGCCCACATCCGCTCCGACAAGCTCTCAAGCCAAAGAATCATCTGGACCTTCCGCCATGGAAGTGGACTCAGGTGCCTCCGTGGAGCTTGCCGTTGTCGGTGAATAGGCGACGCAGGAATGTGCCGCAAACCAAATGGCTGAAGCTCCGGCTAAGGATGCCATCGGTAGCGGTAAGGCGGTGGTGGAAGGTGGTACGTCTGCCGAAGGCGGCGCCCCCGCACCCAATAAGACCATAAAGTTCCCGAAGATAGTCTATCCGGTACTGACACCGGGAAGCACTGCTCTGGTTCCTGGTGCGGCGCCGACATCTCCAACATGCGGTCTCGAGGATACGCTCCGGCAAGCATAAATCTTGCAAGGTAACAGTTTGTCCTTTGGAAAATTGCTTGCTGAGAGTGCTACAAACCTCAAGATCATCACACTTGTAAGTTTTATTTGCCTTCTGCATTTCATATGAGTAACCCACTATAGCCCCTGAGGATTTAGACGGAAAACCATAGGTCTTTGCATCTAAATGCTCTAAGAGTGACTAAGCTAGAAAACTTCTCACTGTAGCCCCCAAGAATATAGTTTGAATGAATTATTCTGACTAGATGCTTTAAGAGTAGCATACACAGTGTTTGTAAATTTCGATACTGTAGCCCCCAAGCTTCTAGTTGTAACTGAATTAGTTCCTACTAGAAGCTTAAAGATAAGCTAAGCATATGACTGAGTTAAAAAAATTATACTGTAGCCCCCAAGCTTCTAATCAAGAACTGAATTAGTTCCGAATAGATGCTTAAAGAAAGAATGAGCATAGTGCTAAGTTAAAAACTCTCGTTGTAGCCCCCGAGCTTCTAGGTGGAAATTTTCCGGCTAGATGCTCCAAATAGACCAAACAACGTTTAACTTTCTTCTTCCATAGAATGAGAATGCTCAGAGGGGCGTGGCCAACGACAAGTACCATAAGATGCACGCGGAGTTGGAAGCTGAAAGGGTAAAACTGCCTTCTTAAAGGAACAAATCATCAAGAGCAAGTGTTTGTTTTTCCTTTCTTTTTCGTATTCCGACTTGGTCTTGTGCCAACATTCTCTGAGTACTCACTGTGTACTATTCTTTCTCTGACTTGCAGAAACCAGGCTAAGGACATGGTTGAGCAATCCAAGCATATTCAGCAACTGGATAGAGAAAAAAAGATCCTTAACAAGAGAGGAAGGACATGCTGAAGATGCATGAAGACTCAATGAAAGACCTGCAAGACTCCTCCAGCGAGGAGATGAACCGCTTGAAGGAGGAAATCACGATCCTGAAAGAGCAAAAGAAAGCCGCTGATGAGCAAAATCAGGGTCATCTGGATGCGTACAGGATCCTGCGACAAGAACAAGACTCCATGGCGGAGACTCTCCAGCAGGCTGAAATTAGCATCTTTAGTAAGTGATTCTCCGTCTTAGACTTCTGTAAGCTAGATACTCTGAATTTTTGTGCTATTGAACTCATGCACTCCTTTGTCGGAAATTTGCAGCTCCTATAGGTTTAACCCAGTCACCTCCTCCACCAAAGGAATGCATGGTACTTGTCAGCAACTTTATCAACACCTCCATCAAGCAGACCAAGGAGATAGCCAAGCCCCTCCAAATTAACATCAAGGTGGTGGACTCTGTGACGAACTTATCAGAGATCCTGCGCCGAGGCCCCGAGCGTATCGCAAGCTGGAAAGCTTAGTGTGCACGGGCCGGTGCAAGGATGACGTTGTCAATGGTCAACGCACACTACGAAGATGCCGACATCGATACGGTGACCTCCGGTATCCCCGATGTAGACGATGAAGGCCAAAAGATAAATCAAGAAGCTATCTTGGCGTCGCTCGCCGATTTTGATACTAGAGTCACCGAGTTGGTCGACCTTAACGTCTTTGTGCCCATGAAAACTATTGACGATGGCATCCAAAGCTCCTCCGAGTCGCTCAACACTACCGACTTCGAGGAAGGTGACTCTCCTGCTGCCGACAATGTCGCATCCAAGTCGCCTGCGCTAGAGGAATGAAAAAAGAATTTTAATATTTGTTTCCTCTTGAATTTGTATGCGGAAAAAACAATGTGTTAACTTAAGGCGGAAAACAATGGTTGTTATTTCCTGCTACTCAAGAACTAGTTCCAGCATGTATATATTTTTCAAGCATGTGCTGGCTTATCCATTACTCTGGTTTTTATGCTTGACCTTTCATGAGTCGGAAGGCTCGTTGTCGGAACCATGCGCTCAGGCGATCATGCCCAATGGCACCGTCAAAAACCTAAGCACAAAATCGCCGACAAAAAGTGCCAAAAGTCACCACTCCAGAATCCACATAAAAACAACAAAGAACGTGTAGACCAGAAAACTTAAGCTAACACCCATAGGCGGAATTTTCACAAGTGCAATCGTAAACCTTGTGCATAAAGGTTTTATACAATCCAAAAATGAACACTAAAGGAGGTAAAAGACTCAAAAATATGAGTGAACTAGAGAGCTTTATTTCATTGATCATATAAGAGGTACACAATAGATAAAAAATGCTAAGTGTAGAAAGGACGTAGATGTGCTATGTTCCATGGACGATCAAGCTCTGGGTAGTCATCATCCGGGTCACGTCTCTTACGCTTATGATCCTTGTTGGGTCTATCCTTCAGTTCACGATTGTCAACGAGGTAGTAAGACCCATTGAGTAGCACCTTGCTTATGATGAACGGTCCTTCCCATGGCGGGGATAATTTGTGTGACTTCTTCTACTTAAGTCGGAGAACCAGATCCCCCCTCTTTAAACGAGCGATGCCGGACGCGGCGACTATGGTAGCTCCATAGATTCTGCTGGTAGATGGCGAATCTTTGGCATGCAAAAACGTGATCCTCCTCGAGAAGGTCCACATCTAGGCGTCTGGATTCTTCAGCGTCATCTTTGTCGTAGGCGGCAACTCTTGGTGCATCGTGAAGGATGTCGGAAGGCAGGATGGCTTCTGCTCCATATACCATGAAGTAAGGGGTGTAGCCGGTGGATCTGTTGGGTGTAGTTCGTAAACTCCACGGCACATATGGCAATTCTTTCGCCCAGGCTCCAGCTGCTCTATATAGCGGTCCCTCAAGACGTGGCTTGATTCCCTGTAGAATTAATCCATTGGCTAGCTCAGCCTGACCATTGGACTGTGGGCGTGCCATAGATGCAAGGTCAAGTCGGATGCCTTTGTCCCAACAATAAGCCTCCAGTTCTCCGAGTGACAAGTTGCTGCTGTTGTCGGTGATTATGCTATGTGGGAGACCAAATCTCACCAGTAGATCCCGGACAAACCTAAGGGCAGTTGCCCCATCGAGCTTTCTAAAGGGTTTAGCTTCTATCCATTTGCTGAATTTATCAACTGCTACTAGCAGATGCGTAAATCCACATGGTGTCGTTTGTAACGGACCCACCATGTCCAGCCCCCAGACTACGAATGGCCAAGTTATTGGTATTGTTCGCAATTCTTCAGCTGGAACATGTGGTTGTCGGGCATAATACTGGCATCCCATGCATGTCTCAACCATCTTGTCGGTGTCCGCCTTCGCGGTCTGCCAGTGGAATCCTTGCCGGAAGG
The DNA here is from genome assembly GCA_916181665.1 of Avena sativa. NCBI lineage: Eukaryota > Viridiplantae > Streptophyta > Magnoliopsida > Poales > Poaceae > Avena > Avena sativa. The sequence continues at coordinate 138,311,264 of OV702295.1, forward strand.
CTTTTGCGACCAAAGACCGGGGAGCGGCGTGATGCCCGCAATCTCCGAGATGGATTTCGCGTAGGATGTCAATACCTTCTTGCTAGGAAACACACTTAAGGTATACTCCAGCAGTGCTTCTTTTGTAGAGTTGTCCATTGATTATGGTATAGCCCTTTGCTCAACGTACTATTTGTCGTCTTTCGAATTTGTCGTCTGGCAAAGTTCCGTGTTCGAGATACTCCATGAACGGTTTTTTCCCAGCCGGAGGGACCTTTGCCATCATGTGGACAAAAGAGTCTACTCTGTCCGGGTTTTCGATGTCTGCTCCCTTCACGGATGGTGTCCGCAGATGCTCCAGGAAAACTCCAGGCAGAATTCATTTGCGCCCTGATCCAAGCTTAGACAGCAGATCAGCGGCCTCGTTTTGCTCCCTAGGTACATACTTGACCTCGTAGCCCAAGAAGCTATTGGCTATCTCGTCCACTTCGTCTCGATATGCCGCCATCATAGGGTTCCGCGCATTCTAGGTGCCAGCCACCTGCTGGGCAACCAAGTCGGAATCTCCATAGCAAACAATGCGCTTGATGCCAATATCCTTGGCTACTCGTAATTCGTGAATGAGTGCTTCATACTCCGCCATGTTGTTCGTAGCCTCGAAGTGGATCTACAGAACATAGTGTAGCTTGTCCCCAGTGGTGACTGTAGCAGTACGCTAACCCCCGAGCCGTTGAGCAGCTTTGATCCGTCAAAGTGCATCACCCAGTATTCTGGTTCCGGCAATGGGGTTGCATCTGGCATCTCCGTCCAATCTGTGATAAAATTCGCCAAGGCTTGTGACTTGATAGCATCGCGGCTCTTATAGGTGATCTTGAAGGCGGCAAGTTCAATGCCCCACTTCATGACCCTTCCTCTAAGATCGCAGTTGTTGATAATGTCGGACAGTGGAGTCTTGCTCACCACTGTGATGGGGTGCTCCTAGAAATAGTGCCTCAGCTTCCGAGAAGCAATGAATAGTCCATAAGCTATCTTTTGGTAGTGCGGGTAATGCTGCATGGACTCCGTCAAGACCGTGCTTACGTAATAAACTGGTCATTGAACTCCGTTCTCATAGCCTATTTCCTTTCGCTCTACCACGACGACGATGCTGATTACCCAGTTGGTGGCCGCCATGTAAATTAACATGGGCTCACCAGGTTCGGGTGCTGCAAGGATAGACGCTGAGGAAATAATCTCCTTGAGCTGCTTCAATGTTGCATCTGCTTCGTCTGTCCACGTGAATTTGTTCGCCTTCTTCAGCAACTTGTACAGCGGTAGAGCCTTCTCTCCAAGTTGGCCCACGAACCGACTAACTATTACAACACAACCTGTTAGTCGTTGTATGTCCTTTAGGCATGTCGGACGGTTTATGTTTAAGATGGCCTTGACTTTCTCTGGGTTGACCTTGATCCCACGCCGGGAAACGATGAAGCCCAACAATTTGCCGGCTGGAACCCCGAAGACGCACTTCTTAGGTTTACGCATCATGTTGTATTTCCGGAGATTATCAAAGGTTCCAATTTGGTCATGGAGGCAACATTGCATTGTCCGCTGGTACGTAGCACCTGCATTTTTCTGCCCAAAGGGCATCATGACATAGCAAAACGTGTCATAGGCTGTAGTGAACGAAGTGGACAATTGGTCCGACTTCCTCATCTTGATCTGGTGGTATCCTGAGTATGCATCGAGAAAACACAAAAGCTCCGAGCCAGCCGTCGAGTCAATGAATTGGTCAATGTGAGGCAAAGCAAACAGATCTTTGGGACATGCTTTGTTCAAGACGGTGTAATCAACGCACATTCTTAATTATTTGGTTCCCTTTTTGGGGACAAGTACAGGATTGGCCACCCATTGGGTGTGAAGGACCTCTCGGATAAAACTAGCCTTAAGTAACCTACCTATCTCTTTGCCTATGGCGCGTCTCTTCTCATCTCCAAAGCATCGTAGAGGTTGCTTCACTGGTTTGCATTTTGGATCAATGTTCAAGCTGTGCTCGACAAGTTCCCTAGGTACACCTTTCATGTCGGCAGGTTTCCAGGAAAATATGTCCTTATTCTCACGGAGGAACTCGATGATCGCATTTTCCTATTTGGGATCCAGGTTCGTCCCAATGGCGGTGGTCTTGGACGCATCGCCTACCACAAGTTCCACCGGCTTGGTCTCGATGGGGGCCTTGAATGCTGGGGCGGAGTCAGAGATCTATTTCTTCAACACGGGCATCTCCGAGGCATCGACCTTGCTCTGGATCTCCTTGAATTCTTCGCTGTAGAGGACAACTTCCGTGTAGGCTGCTTCTCCAATCTCGCAGTCCCTTGCTTTGGTAAAGCTTCCGGATACGGTGATGACACCGTTTGGTCTGGGTATCTTGAGTTTGTTGTAGACGAAGCATGGCTTGTCCATGAAGGTGTGGAATATGTCGCGGCCGGATATGACGTGGTACACGCTCTTGATGGGGACCACCTCAAAGGTCATGCGTTCTTGGCAGTAATTATTAACGTACCAAAAGCTACCTGAAGTGTGATGCACCCAAAACACCGAGCCTCCCGACCAGGAACTATGACGTGGAAGATGGTGTTGGTCCGCCTTAGGTTTGCCTCCGTCAAGTTCATCTTCTGAAGTGTATCCAGGTACATGATGTTGATGCTGCTTCCACTATCCACCATACATTTGGTGAACTCATTGCCATCAATCAATGGGTTGATGACCATGGCCTAGTGGTTCTCCATAGGGATGAGGTCTGGGTGATCCTTCCTGTCCCAAGTAATTGGAATCTACGACCAGCGCAGGGACTGGGGAACTGGGGGAGAGTAGCCATCAGTATCCTCATGGAGGTCTTCTATTGTCGGACGGTGGGGGTGCCAAGGAAAGTGTGGAAAACTGCCGCCTTCTTCTTGAAGGGGTTCTTGCCTTTGCCGTTGCTCTTGGCGGCGTCCTTGGGGTCAATATCCTTGTCCATGTCACTTGAATCCTTGGAGTCATCCTCCTTCTTCTTCCCCTTGCCCTTTCCTCGCGGTCTATTCTTCTGACTTCACTTATAGACGGACTCCGGGACCTCCTTGAGGTTGTTGACGAACTTGCAGTGGCGGTTTGCTTTGGGTGGCCTTTCCATTGGCATCGAGGTGTACGAGGCACGGCATATCGCGGTACTCCTTGTTGGTTTGGGGAACGCGGAGCGCTGCTGAGGTAGTTTCACTCCCTCGCTGCTGCCCACGACCAGCTCCCCGTCCTCGGCCACGCTGTCCGCCATCACCTCGTCCTGCGAAACTCATAGAGACCATGTCGGGAGTTTGCTTTTCTTCTGGTGCGGTCTTCCGCTTTGTGCTGTTGTTCCTCCGAGCTTGAGTTGGATCGGTTGTTGCCGGCAGAGAGCCGTGAGCATCATCATCGGCAGCTGCGAACTCACTGGCCAAATGAATCATCTGGTTCAAGTCTAGATGGTGATTGTCCTGCAAGCGCTTCACTTATGTCGGAGCAACGTGCCCCTTTACAACCCATCGATGAAGGCGGCCATGGCGGTCTGAGCGTGCACTCCTGCGCAGGAATTCTTCATATCTAGCCAGCGGGAGAGGTAGGCGCGAGATGTCTCGTCTTTCTCCTGCACGCACTGCTGTAGATCGCCAACAGTGCAGGGACGCTTGTACATACCCTCGATGTTCTCGGTGAATGCTTCTTGCATGTCCAACCTATTGCGGATGGATCTTTCCGGCAAGTCATCAATCCATTGACGGGCCATGCCCGCCAACATCAATGGGAGGTACTTGACGCCGATGTTGGGGTTACCCCCGGCGATCTCCACCGTGTTACCGTAGACCTGCAACCATGTAGCTGGTTTCACGGTGCCGTCATCGGGCTTGATGGTCTTGTCAATCCGGAAACCTTTTGGGTAAGTTGCGGAAAGTATTACAGGTCCAAAGAAATGTGGTCCTAGGTATAATCCTTCCCGAGACTCGTGGATCTTGTCTATACGCGAACATGCGTCGTACGACTCCGGGCTTCTTTTCTTCTTGCCACCAGGGGAAGGTCCGCGTGAACGACGGGGACCTCCTCCGCCATAATGGCTGCTAGGTGGCGACAGAGGCGGAGGTGGCGGTGGGTTAGCTTTCTTGCTGTTACCCTCCTGCGACGCCTCACGCTTGTCGCGGTTGCTTGTCGGACGCGGAGGGTCATGGCGCGACCTGCTCTTGTGTCCTTGGTTGCGCTCTCCATCATGACGAGTCTGCTCTGTGTTGTCGCAGTTGACGATGTCGCTCTGTCTTGGTGGGGGCATATCCGTACGACGGTGAGCCTTGGTTTCTTCATGATGTCAGGGGGAGCGGGGCGGTGGCGATGGGCAACGAGGTTGGGCCTTACCTCCATGGTCGGAGGATATGGGGATAGCGTCCTTCCTGTTGCGCACATCCCTCTGTCTTCGTTCTGACGAACCCGTCTAGGACCCGACATCAAGAGGAGATCTGTCCCTTGGCGGCTTATGCTAGCTAGACTGAAAAAACGCAGGGTCAGACTCAAGCCTCTGAGAGGTGGCATTTTCCTTCTGTTTCACTGCCTTGGCCACTAGGTCATAGACCTGGTCCACCGCTTCAGGTGATCTATCCTGCTCCAGAAGGGTCTTGGTGACGGCGATGTTGAGGAGAGGGGTGGGCATCACCTGCCAGCCTTCACTGTCAATGTATGGCTTGGCTTGTGCTGGCTTCGAGGGAGCCCACCCTAGGTTTCGCCATACACCAGGATCGTTGATTATGCAAGCCGGAGATTTCTTGGTCTTCTGTTGTTGCAACAGAGTCTTGTACTCCGTCTTCTCTATTGACTTCTGCGTGTTGTGCAGATCTCGATCTAGCTTTACGCCTTGCTCCGTGATGGCCTGCGCTTCCTCCAGCAGCTACTGGCGCTTCTCATCAAGCTGGGTCACGTTCCGGATATGAGCTACGTTCAAGGGCTCGATGAGGAGGTTGTCATACATCACTCTATCAGCTGGAGTAACTTGGGCAGAAGCAGACGTAGATGCCAGAGACGGCAGGTTTGCGGTGTTTTTGTTGCTCGGTCCGGTGCTGAGTTACTGCGGTTGTTGCACTAGGTTAGGCGGAGGGGGCATGGCCTTTGCGCGATCATTGTCAGCAACAATAGGTGGTCCCTTCCCCTTGTCCAAAGTTGTAGGCGGAGCTCTTCTGGGTTGATCTTCATCCATCGCCGTCCCAATGGCGACGAACACCCCTTGGGACACGACGGCGTTGTTGGCTTGCTCGTCGCGCTGGTAATCTTCCTCCATATCCTGCTTGGCAGAGTCTAACTCGTCCGGGCTGAAATCTATCTCCTCTGAATCTGCATTGAAGTCGGCGTAAAGCACGTCAATCACAGAGTTGAAGGGTGCCGGGGCTTCCTCGATGACGGGGGGTGGAGGTGCAAAGGGCACGATGATGAATGGAGGTGGTGGCGCAATTGCGGCGATGGCGGCCGAAGGTGGTGGTGGCGGTGGCGGTGGCTGAATCGGTGGCGCTCCGTCACTGAGTGCAAGACCTGTTCGAGCTGCCTCTTCAGCCTCCGTGTAGTTGTTGACGGTGCTCACCATGCTTTCAAAGGTGAGACGTCCTGAAGCCTGCTGCCGCCTTAGAGAATGCCGGAGAAGCGTTCCCTGGTCCAATCCTTCCACGAAGTGATACATAGCATCATCATTGGGGTAATGCGCCAGATCGGCCCATATACGGAGCCATCTGGCAAGGTAATAGCGGGGGTTTTCGCCCTCTCTCTGAACAAAACGCGCCAGATCAAAGATGGTTACCACTCCAACGAACTTGGATCTCTGCTGTCCAGACGCACGGACGAAGTCGGCGGACTTGCAGCAATCTTCCACCGTTATATCCTGCACAGGGGCGGTTTGGGCGGGCCTTGAATTTTTCCGATCTTTGCCGGCAAACTCCGAGGAGAGATCTGACATCGATCCTTCCGCAAACGTATCCTTCTCGTAGGCGGTCCGTGCGAGTCTTGACGCTCCTCCGACTCCCGGGGAACTAGTGCCCGAGTCAGTTTCGCCGATGAAGACGTGGATGTCTTCGATAGGAACGATCGAACACCACGTAGGGTTCGTCTTCGCCGGGATCCATAACTCGTCGGGAAGGACGACCGGAACATTGTCGGAGAAGAGAATGCGACTGATGGCTGCGGTTTCACTGATTCCCACGAAGATCTTGGTCCTCGCCCGCTGAAGAGCCTGAAGCGCTTCTTGCCCCATGGTGGGCACCAACTGTCGTGGTATTGCCGACGAGTACGCCATGGAGGGGTCCTCACAGTGCGTGTTTAGAGACGTGGGGGAAGGCGGACGGTTGATGGGTACGAGGTAACACAGCTTACCCAGGTTCAGATCCCACGATGGTGGCGGAATCCTACTCCTGCTATAAATCACTATAAGGGCAATACGCCGAGTTACAGGGATTGATTCGTTGTGCGAGGTGTGAGTTAATTGGTGCCCTAAAGGCTCCCATAGATCCGACTTATATAGTCACCAGGTCCTAGGGTTACAGGGAAAAGTCCTAGACGGATAGGTTACAGAGTCCTACACTGCCTACAATTAGTCTAGCATGTCTTGCACTCCAAGGCTCCGGGTATGTCGGTGACTCCTCTGTAGCCTTCCTTTATCCGGCATGGGCCTCCCTTATGGATCCATCTAACTAGGCCGCCCAGCAGGACATAGGCTATGCTACCAACTTTGGGCCACCCGGGTTATCCGGATAAGAGACATGCTATGAGGATACCCATATAGCATATCCCCAACAGTCGGTGGGGGCGGCGAGTAGCGGGGCCCCGAGTAGAACTTCTTTGAGAGCGTGGAGCGTGTCGTCCGCCTCCTTGTCCCACTTAAATGTGTGGTTCTTGCGCATTAGGCGGTAAATAGGCATCGCCTTCTCGCCTAGCCGGGGGATGAAGCGACTAAGAGCAGCGACTCGCCCGGACAACTTCCGGACGTCGCGGAGGCACTCGGGTGTCGAGCCGAGCGATCGTGTTGATCTTGGTGCGGTTCGCCTCGATGCCTCGCTTGGAGACTACATACTCCAGTAACTATCCAGTAGGTACACCGAATGTGCACTTTCCTGGGTTGAGTTTGATCTTGTACCTTCGCTAGTTTGTGAAGGTTTTAGCCAGGTCGGCGAGTACATCGTTCTGCCGAGTGGACTTCACCACCACTTCGTCGATGTAGACGTGGATGTTGCGGCCAATTTGGTTCGCAAGGCACTCCTGCATGCACCTCTGGTAGGTTGCTCTAGAGTTCTTGAGTCCGAATGTCATGGCGGTTTAGCACAATGAACCGAACAACGTGATGAACACTGTCTTCTCCTCGTCCTCGACTGCCATTTTGATATAGTTGTATCTAGAGTAGGCGTCAAGGAAACACGGTGACTCCGAGACCGCGGTCGATTCGATGATTTGATAGATTCACGGGAGGACGAACTGCTCTTTTGGACAGGCGCTGTTGAGGTTTGTGTAGTCGATACACATTCTCCAGGTCCCCTTCTTTTTTTCGACCAGGACTGGGTTTGCTAGACACTTGTCGTATTTGATAGGACATATGAAGCCTGCAGCGAGTAGACGCTGCACCTCATCGATGATTGCTCGGCGGCGCTCTTCATTGAAGGGCCACAGCGATTGCTTGACAGGTCATGCTTTGGGGTTGGCGTTGAGTTTGTGCTCAGCAAGTTCCCTCGGGACACCTGGCATGTCGGAGGGCTTCCATGCAAAGATGTCGCGATTCTCACGGAGGAACTCGATGAGCATGCTTTCCTATGCGGGGCTCATGCCTATCTCGATCGTCACCATCTAACTGGAATCGCCTGGGACCATCTCGACGGAGCGTGTGTGCGTGGTGGCCTCGCCGAGTTGGGCTTCTTTAGTATTGTGGGGTCGTCATTGTCGACCCCGCTCACGTACCTGGCGAGTTCCTAGGCATGGTTAGCCTCCACGGCGATGACGGCATCCGCGAGCTCGGCGTCCTTTGCCTCGCACTCCGTGGCCATGTCGGGGTCGCCGTGGACGGTGATGATGCCGCACAGCCCTGGGAGCTTCGTAGCGTTGTACGCGTAGTGCGGCGCCGCCATGAACTTGGCGAACGCTTGTCGCCCCAAGACGCAATGGTAGGGGATGTTGAAGGGAACCATCTCAAAGACGATCCGCTCGGTGTGGAAATTTTCTTGTGTGCTGAAGGTGGCTGGCAGCGTCACCTTCCCGATCGGGTACACCTTACGGCCGAGGACGATGCCGTGGAAGGTGTTCTTGGTCTCGATCATCGACTGCGGGAGCCGCAGCCGCCTGAACATGTCCAGGTAGAGTATGTTGATGGAACAACCACCATCCATCAACATCTTGGGGAGCCAAAAGTCGCCCACTTTGGGCTTGACCACCAGGGTGACTCGCCATGGATATTTGATATGTGGCTAGTGGTCCTCGCGGCTCTAGGTGATGCGCTATTTGGACCAGTTGAGGAAGCGGGGGACGTCGACTTGGGACACTACATTGACGGCAACGGCACGGGCGATGGCCTTCTTCCTTCGCTTGGTGCTAAACCCGGTGAAGGTGTGGAGCGACCCAATGTCGTTGCCGAATACCCTGCCATTTGGCAGGTGGTTTTTGGGGTCCTCCTGTGCGCGCCATGCCTTGTCGATCTCCTTCAAGTAGTGGAAGTCGGCGGTCGTGTGTGTGGCGGGCTTCCCCTCCCTGCTATGGAACACATAGGGATGGTTAAGGACAGCTGCGGGGTCGAATTTCGACCTCGCCTTGTAGTTTCCGCTGTAACGGTGTTAGCCTCCGCCGCGGCAGAAGCTCTTGGGGTCGCGTGGCGCCTAGCCAGCATTGGCGATGAAATCGACTCGCCCGTCACCGCGGCGCTTGCCGGTGAGGCGAGTGTTGCTGTAGCGTAGCTCGGGTCTCCTCCCATTGTCGTGGCCACTTAGGCGGTGATTTCCACCCGACTCATCGTCGATTTCCTAGTTCGGGTCCTCCTCCGCGTACCGCTTGGCGATCTCGAGGAGGTCTGGGATGTTGTTGAGTGTTTTTTACACACGCTTGAGTTTGGCGACCAGTGGTTCATAGCGGCATGATGTCTTGAAGCAGTGGATCGTCGTCTCCAGCGGATACCGGCCGCGTTGAACCATAGGTCTTGCCACCTTTGGAGCCAGTTGCGGGTCGACTCGCGGGCCCCTGGACGCATCGCTCCAGGTCCTCGATGCTGGTGGCGCGGGTCTAGGAGCCCTCGAAGTGCCTGACAAAGGCGTCACACATGTCCTCCCAGGAATCGATGCTTTCCGCTAGGAGGGTGTTGATCCATTGCTGAGTCGCTCCCTCCATCATCAGGTGGAGGTAGCGAGCGGCGAGTAGGTCGATGCGGCCGGCGATTCCCATCGCCATGAGGTACGTGTCCAGCCACATGGACGGGTCATATGAGGGATCATACTTTTCAATCTCCTTTGGGGCTTTGAAGTTTGCCGGATATTTTTTGCCTCGGATCATTTGTCTGAAGCACTGGGGGCCGACTCGGCTGAGCGAGCCCCTTGGCTCGCCGTTGCGGCGGTTGGTGAGGGTGTACCTCAGGTCTTCGGGCTGGCGTGCGCGCCAGCTTTGGTTGTTGATGATGTGGGTATGCGCGTCGACTGGCTCCCATTGGCAGCGACCATGTTGTTCGTCAGTTGCGGGTTGTTGGTGGAGAGTGCCGCATGCGTGGTTCATGCTTGGAGCTACAGGGGCTTAGGTGGTGGGAAATTGAGAGTGTTGCCATCGTTGGGTGGCCGCTCGAGGCCCCCCTGCTTCCTGAGGAGTGGGACTACATGCGCCGCCGCGAGTCGGCTCCTGCAGTTTGCTGCTCCACGGCCTTGGTGAGTAGGGCCTTGGTGTACTGGATCTGTAGGGCGCCTTCCCCCTTTATGTTGAGGTTGGCGACCGCGGCTCGACCCGCGATGACGTTGTCCATCGGAGTGGAGAACAGTGGGAGGCCGTTTGCGTCTAGCTCTTGTGGGGAGATCATGATCCTTGGCGGGTCTGGAAGGGGCATGCGACCGGTTGGTGGGGGGAGCTTCGTCGCCGTTGCGCCTGGAAGTGGCTGGGCACTTCCTCCTCGTGTCGCGTTCTCGCAGACCGCGCGGTCGGCCATGTGGGCCGAGTCGTTCTCGTCGTCTACAGGGCGCGGCCCTGACCGGTGGGGTTTAGGCGCGACCTCATGCGGCACTGGTGTTAGAGCGAGAGCACCTGCGTCGTCGCCTGCTCAAGGCAAAAAAATTCTTGCTCGGCTTGTTCCTTGTGAACCGCCTCCTCCAGGCGTAGGCGGAGTTCCTCGACATCCGTCACCGTCACGGTCGGCGGGATCGGTGTAGAGAAGGGCTCTGGCGGGGCGCTCGTGCCGCTCACCATGTACGTCGCGACGAAGCGGCCGGATCCGACGTAGAGGTCGCTAGAGTTCGCCGATCCGGAGTCGGAGTCGAAGATCCCGATGATGGAAGGATCCTCGAAGTCCCCCACGTTGGAGACTTGGGTGATGGATCCCACGGGTGACACAGCGGCAATGGACCTGGCGATTGACGCCGGGGTCACCGACTCGGCGTCATCGTTGGGGGCCACGTCATCCGCGGCCACGCTGGTCTCGGCCATGTTGCTGTTGGTCGTGTCGTAGTCAGAGGAAAGGTGATGGATGGTGTGGAACTGACTCTTAGAGAGTCGATCGCACGGTGGCAACTCGCGAATGCAAGCCGATTCCTCTGAGACGATGATGTCGATGAAGCCGACGAAGAGGCTGATCGTGCCGACCGGCATGATCACGCTATGCGTGACTGGGCGTGCCGCGGGGACGTAGCTGCTCGGCAAGATCTGGAGGATCTCGCCGATGGCGACCATGTGGCCGGTGGCGATCGCCTGGTTGGTTGGCAAGTAGGGTCTCGCTGCAGAACACAGGCCTGACTGGCTAGGCCCCATGGTGGGAGCCACTATCATGGGAATGGCCACGGAAGATCCTGTGATTAGCAGTGAGTAGTAGAACGAGGAGCAAGAGCGGCCAGCCATCTGCGATGCGAGATGAGGGAAATACACAGGGTTTTACCCAGGTTCGGTCCCCCGGAGGGTAAATACCTACTCCTTTTAGATTGTATTAACGAGAGAGTACAATGGGCGAGCTCGGCGGCTAGGCGACGAGTCGAAGGGGTGTATGATGGTACATAAGTTCTTCGCGTTCCCTAGGGAGGTTTATATAGAGTCACCTCTCTAGGGTTTACAGATCTACAATTGAGTTGGATAAGGACTCGGAGTGTTTTGACCTAATCCGACTGGTCCTAGCTACGCTTCTGGGCCTCCAGCTTCCAGTCGCCTGGCTTCCTCTTGGGTCGTGATCTAGTCGTCCTACAGGCCCACTCGCCGGTAGTATGAGCCAGTAGGAAACGTCCTGCTAGGTATACCCCACTCGGCATATCCCCATCAATGATAACTGCTTAATTGGTCAAGGCTTAGGAGTTTAGTTTTTCAGGTTTTAGAGTTTAGGTTTCCAGGGTTTAGTGTTTCTGGTTTTAGGATTTAGGGGTTTAGGGTTTCTGGTTTTAGGAATTTAATCATAGTACAACTCAAATTTTGATCTATAAGTGCATGGTATATACCACTTGGTCAGGGTTCAGGATCGAGGGTTAGGGTATAGGGTTATACGGCTCGGGGTTTAGGTTTTAGGGGGTTAGGGTTTAGGGAATTTTCATTAATGTTCAAGTCGTATGCCTAAATTCGTGAAATACAATGGCGTTAGTGCAATTTAATGAAAGTATTGATGTAGAATTGCATGATACCTACTTGGTAAGGGTTTGGGAGTTGAGGGTTTAGGGGTTTAAGGTTTAGGTTTTAGGGAAATTTCAATAATGTTCAAGTTTTATGTTTATATTCATGGAATGGAATGGCGTTAGCGTCATTTAATGAAAGTCACAACAATGTTTTGTGTGAACCAACTATAAGGTAGTATATGGCTAAAATTCTACCATTATATCCTATTTCATTGATATTACCAGGTTTCATAAATGTTCAAGATTCGTAGCTATATATCCGTCCAATAATCTAGGTTTACGGCAATTTGGTCAAAGTATCTCTAAATTGGAACTAAATATGTGTTATAGCTAGGTCACGTGCCTTTTATACCATTTTAAGCTTCCTAGTTTGCAATATTCAACATCTCGACCTGAAAGCCTATTATAGTCAAAATTTGGCCCCTTTTCAAAAAAGTAGGGAGGAAATTACCTATTGTGGTGTATGATGTATAAACATTCATGGATTTTAGACGAGACTAGAAAAGTTTGAATTCTAATGATATTTGCTTCCAGGGCCCAAAGTGGTTCCTTCCTCTGTACAATAATGCAGCTGAAAAGGACGCTAGATTCATAGTGTCGTCGTACAAAGGCACACCTGTGCAGCGCAGCGCCTGGCTGTGGACGAGGGAGAGATCAGTCGCTCGGGGCGTGCGGGGTCACCGAGGAGAGATGGATGGTGAGAGAGGAAGTGAATGAGAGAGAAAAAACAAATTTGATTTACGTGCAGAATTTATTACTCCTTTTAGTAGTAGAGTGTGTACGATGTAAAAGCTATAGTTCTAGTAACTCGTGTCAAAAACACATCATCATGGAGTGCTCTGATATTGCACCGCCTTCAACTCCTCCTCGCTACTTTCCTGTTGCTATTCGGTTTCCCCTCCACTCCGAGCCATATAATTCATTGTAATACTACTCCCTCTATATATATCCCAAACTAGAACACATAGTATAATTTTTTGTCAAAGTAAACAAATTCAAACTTTGATCAAATATATAAAGAAAATTACCAACGTCTATAATAACTAATGCTCACCATGTGAATATATACTTCATAATAATTCTAACAATATTGATTAGGGATTATAAACATCAAAACATTTTGCTATGTAGTTGGCCAGATTTTTAAAACTACATGCATCCTATTTTGGGATAGAGGGAATGCTTGCTTTATAGAAATAACCTTCCTGTCACTTGGAAAAATAAGATTATCTCTTTATCTAGGTGCGCCTATCTACCTAATATGGGAAAATTATCATAAACTATGATGTGGATATGGCCACGGCCTTGGTTGTTAGATCAAGTTGATCTACAATTGCATGATACCTAGTGTTTTGGAAAAAACAGGTTCGCATTATTGTCTTACCGTGTATGGATATTCTTGGGTTTGGAAACGAACGACCAAGGTCGTCAAGGACATATCGATCGACATCATAGTTTACGACGTGATAGAGTTCCCACACTAGATGATTGCAGCTTAGGTAGTAAGCAGTGTTCACTGTGGGAGTTTTCACACATATATTGGATCATATGTCTTATCTAAGTACAATAGTTAAATGAATTTCGCAAAAAAAATCGAGTCTCGCGCGGTGGAGACGGGAGTACAAGGCACGCATGTCTAAGGGAATCCATAATGTAGGAACCACCCGACTTATGGAAATTACCACAATGTGTGCCATGACAGACAGATCACAGGCTCATGGAAATATGCATAACAGGGATTTTCGGATGGTTAATCCGAGGGACCCACAGACTTGGTATTAGAGCCATCCTAATTGTAGAAAAACCATAGTTAGTATTGTCGTTAGACAGGAAAACAACCATTTGAAAGCATCGGCTTTTGAACAACTATTTTATCTTTTTCGAAACATCCAACAACTTATCCTGCTACACTGTTTTATATGAAAATAGTTTATTCCATCTCTCATCCAACTTCAGACATATGGATTTGAAACAAATAAGACTTAGAACTACCAAGAGATGAAGACAATTAGGTGCAAGCAAACCAAGGGAACTACCAAGAGAAAAAGACACTACAAGATCACCCTACGAACATAATCCTTGTTGCCGAAAGAATCGAGTGCTGTGAATGCAGAGAAGTATCCAAATTCTATAGCAAGTTCTTCCAAATGCAAACCACAAGTAAAGACCACCCAAAAAGTCGGTACTTAGGATCTGTAATCCCCAGATAGGATTCCCATATATGGCGTGTAGTTTAACCCATGGTACACATGGTACTCTGTGTTTGCCTGCCTAAATGCACATTGTGTTGCTTGATGTGTGTTGTTTGTGTTTCTCCGTTCGGGGAGAATACTGCGTCATTTCTCTACTTCACTCTGTATGGGTGTTCTGGCCCTATTGGCCATAGTCAAATAGGTTATTTGGGATCGATACACTATCTAGGAAAACTTTTCTAAGATGCGATAAATTTTCTCTTTATGGCACCCTCACATCAACTGTCGCTAGTGAGACCCTATACTAACCTAGGGATTAGAACCGGAAAACACCGAGAAGAGAGCATCTCGATACCCATAAGTTCGACATCATCAAGATTATAACTTCTTGAAGACACCACCTCAGATGGATGGCAACATAGGATTACTACATCAACATCACTTTTCTAGCTCGTCTCTATCCCTTCATGTAAACTCCACATGTTGAAATCCGCAATAATCCTGGTTCAAGTCCGAAGTTCCCTACTAAAGGATCCATATCAACAACCAGAATCCCAATAGGAAATGAAGACCTGACTCCATTAACTATGTGCTTATTAGATCCCGACCAGCCCAAACAGCTAAATTCGTTAATTGTCCTCCTAGCCTCTATAAATAGGTAGTTTCCCAAAATAAGGGCAGAAGTACCAAATCCTAGACACTTGAAGAACCAAAGACAATGATGTCTACCCCTTCACCGAGCTTAAGCAATGCCACGCGTATCCATGAAGAAAATCATCCCTGAAGCAAGATGTCTCTACTTCGACTGTAAGTAGCAAGGAGTGTAGTCAAACCTCTAGCATGCGTAGAGCTAACTTCTTAAAGCCTCGTTAGGCCATCTCTCTGACAACCTATTGGAAAATGGACGTATCCGAAGACCCCGACTCAAGACAGGAGATCTACAACCACCTTCTAGCATCAATCCAAGACGTAAGAGCTACACCATCCTCGATTACCCTTAGTAAAACTCTAAGGTGGGAAGACCGCATCTTCCCACTCAATCTAAGTAACCCTTCTCTAGAGGATACCTTGTGAATACACTGTAGAAAAGGATAACACTCACCATGTCACGGTAGACCCCTCTAGAAGCAATAGGAAGTTATAGATGAGTACTCAGAAGATTACTTCGGGAGACTCCACCTCGACCTCCTCTATAAAGCATCGACTCTTGAGTCCCCAACTTTGATAAAAAAATAGAAGAAGGACCTCACTGACAAAGTCTGACATCTACTCAACCCTCTAGGTTCCAAGAAGCATATAATCAGGAAGGCGAGAATACCTGAAGTCGACAAGACCACTCTCCAATTTATAAGAAGTAGCGAACTAAATCAAGATTTAAGAAGGCCTCACGAATTCCCTCACCTACTACTTAACTTGAAAACTAACCAATCAAATTGTCGACCCGCTTATCCCTTAGAACTAATTCAATTGAAGCTAGTTAGTCCACCATTTTGATAGACTACCTAAAAATAAAAATAGTACATGAGTCTCATCAAAGGAAACATGTATGATGCCCTATGAAGAATTAAACTCCGGACGGAAAATGCGACGTTCTTCAAACCTCATCCTACAACTCCAAGAAAGAAGGTATGCGTCTTCTCCAAGCAGCCCCAAGCAGCCTTAGTGTCACCTTAAGGGGGAAAGACTATGTATTTTCCACTAAAATAGAGTAACCCTCTGTCAAAAGCGACCTTAGGAGTTTGAACCCTAGTGGTTATTTGTAACATCCAGATTTTATATTAGGATGTTATTAGTGCCATGCATCATCCTTGCATCATTGCATCCTACAAATGAAAATTGCAACAAAATCCTAACATCTAAACCTACCAAAACCCTACTAGGGATTTCCTTATGTAAGCATTGTTATAAGTGGTCAAGCTTGATCCTCCTAAAAACTTTGTAAAACATTAAACTATGGTCCTAAGATGACCACCTTATTTTTTTAAAAAAATAGAAGTTGGTTTCATCACTTTTTGACTTTATATGCAAAAGTTATTTAAGTTTTACTAAAAGAGAAATTGAAGAAAATGTTTAAGGAAAAAAAAGGGCAACCTAACCTAACTGGGCCGCTACGCCAGCCCACCCGCGCCCGCGCGACAGCTATCTACCCGCGCCCGCGCCATCCCACTTCCCCCTCTGCCACCGATGCACAGGACCCACCTGTCAGCCGTCCTCTCCGTGACGCCGGCGAGTCCCTGGCGCACACGGGACCAAACCGAGACGGACTCCATGATTCCTCCGCATCCTGCCCCTTGCCCATGCCATACCCACCTTAAGAAGCCCCGCATCGACCCCTCCCCTCTTTTCCCTGAAAACCCTATCTCGATCAACCTCTCGCGCCAGCCGCCGTCGGGCAAACCTCGCCGAGACGGTTCGGAGCCCTCCCCTTGCTCCTTTCTCCCTCTTGAGCCTTGTCCATCCACCACTGATTCGCACCGCGTGCTTTTACCTTTCTCTCTCGCAGGAACGCGTCCGTGATTGCTCGCCGGAGCACCGCCAGGGACGGAGAAGATCGGCGGGACCCTGCCGATAGACGAGGAAGCGAGGAGGAACGACGCGGCCACGAGCGTGACCACGAGGACCAGACGCGCCCCGTCGACCACACCGCTACCTCGGGGAGCCACCAGATCGCCACCAAGCATCTCCACCGATGCTGCCGCCACTCATCGCCGCCGTCGCCACCACAGTGGGTCGCCGCGCTCCTCTCATCCGTCCGATTTGCAACCTGCGGCCCAGATTAGAAACAAACTCGAAGGGGTACCGGCGAATCCCACGCTGCCGCGTGGCAGAGCGCGTCGGCACCGCGCCTGCGTCGCGTCACCCCCACCTTGCCAGCTGGACCAATCGGAGGCGGCCACTTGGCAAGTTCTTAAGTTAGGGTTAGATAGAGTTTGCAGATTTAGTTTAAAACTTGCAAAAATCATATAAAATTAAATATTTGGCCAAATTTAGCTTATAATATACCGTTGGATTCATAATTTTATGTATAACACAGATCTGCAATAAAATTCAAAGTTTAGAGAAGGGTTTTTGGTGTAGATTTTAATCATTAGATTGGAGTATTTAATTCATAGAAAATAATTAGAACTCCGTTTTAGTTGATTCTTGTTGCGTTGACTTTGTTTCCATATTACCTACTGGACAAAATTATAAAACTTTGCTTAAGATCGTTAGATCCAATTTGGGGTTAATTAGATGGTTGGATCTCCTATTTATCCTATGAATTATATTAGTGACCCAAATTGTTTTAACCTATGGGAAATCAATCCTAGTAACACCCTTAACACTATTGAAACCCAATTATGCTACCTTGGTCAATTTAGAAACCCAATCTTGCATAAAATCCCATGTTGCATGCATGCATGATTATCTCTGTGACATGTTTTGAGCAAGTTGTGATCGGATCTATGTTTGTGATTCGCTAGATTGTTCGGAGTGCGCTAAGGAGTGCTATTGTGTAGAGTGCTGCTCGGATCAAGGCAAGTTACACCACTTGTTCATAACTTTTGTCCCAGTTTTGATTCTATGCATGTGATCTTCAAAATTCTGTAGTATGCATGTATAGGATGTTCTAGTAGAATTTCTTCCTTAGTATTATTTTGCAAGTGCGATGATTTTGTAGTATGCCATGAGTATCTCTATACTTAGGATTTTCCCTCCTAGTAGGTTACCCCTATTTTTGCTAAGTATTGCTTGCTATGCTATATATACAAAGTACCGTTGGGGGGTTCGAAAGACAAAGAATTTTTCTAAGTATAAAGGCTCTCTAGAGCAAACTTTTCTCCTCAAAATCCACTTCAAAATAAAACTAAGTTTTCTTCTGGGCGGAATGGTTGTCGGGTCAACGAGTGAGATTTTGGTGGAGGACGGCCGCCCAGGAATCAAAGAAGTCTGCCATGTTTCAGAATTCAGACGCTTCTAGTGCAACCACAATACATTATGGGCTCTTTCTTGGCCTAGTACTTAGTGGGAAACCGCACCTGGGTACCAACATTTGGAGGTTCTTGGCACGGTTGGATCCAGAAGGTAGAGGGGCTATTAAGGGAAAGCCTCGCCATGGTCTTGTCTGTAAAAGGACTGGATCGTGGATTGTGGGTAAAGTGCACAAACTCTCGAGAGTATTGCAATCTGATCGATCAGCCGTGTTCACGGAAACAGAACAACATTGAGCATCTGAAGGATGGACCCTCTGAAGGATCTTCCTCTCTCTTTTCTAAACAAAAGTTTTTAAAACCCCATGGCGTGAGTAATATCGCCAATGGGTGGGAATTTGGGAACTTGGTGTGTAATATCCAAGTGTCGCTTGGTGCGTAATATCCATGTAAGATCCCTCCTTTGTAAAGGAAAAGATCCCTGTGATTGCAATGTTAGTCCCTGGATCAATGCTAGCATCCACAGTTCAAGATGAAGTACACAGATACAAAGGTCGTTTATTACAGTTATTCCAGAGATAAAACATAGTCTTTTACAACTCATGGCCAAAGGCCTAATACAAGAGTTTATGGAATAAGTAAATAAACGTAAGTCTTCATCTTCATGTGCCACAGGCAAGCATGTTGAGTGTAGACTCATGACTCCTATTCATCATCAGAGTAACCTGCAACATCATAAGTTACAGCCACAGAGGGTCAATACTTTGGAATAGTATTGGCAAGTGATACCTTAGTAAATATTTAAGTGGACTATAATACTATATGCATTTGGCTGGTGGAGCTTAGGCTTGCGTTGCTCAAAATAGATTTTTCCTTAACTTTTGAAAACACTAAGTTTTTGTAAAGCACAAAACTCCCAAGGTATCTACCAATCAAAGACTGAAGATCCACTCATGGCATCTACCAATCAAAGACTGAAGATCCTTTAACCCTTGTTCACCCACAAGTTTTATTTAGAAATTGGAGTGATGAGATTCTTGAAGTTTCCATGTCTTGAGGCTCAAATTGTCCTTTACCAGGGACATGGCTAAGTACTTAGGTTTTTCACTCTGCAGAGGTGGTGCACTTTACCCACAAGCCTTGGTTTCCCAAGACATGATCCTTCAGTAGCCTTTCCTTAGTCAAATGGACGTGCTCCAACCTATCATCCCATCTACCACCCACTGTCCAAAAGACTAAGTTCTAGCATCCTAAGATCATGGCAGAGCCCATATTACCAAGTGGTTGCACTTGAAGCTTCTCAACATTAGACATCTCAAATCTCTTTGTTTCCTGGGTGGCCATCCACAAGTGAGATACACAAGGTTCACCAGTACCCCTGGCCTTGTGTAACCACTCAACATATCCCATTCTTTCCATTCCACCCAGGTGATTCATTAACTTAGTTGTTTTGTTAAATAAAAACAAGTCCTTAGACTTAGAATATTTTTCCATAGTGTGTATATGTAAACCACCCTTGTTTTCTAGTAGCTAGGCTAAGCATAATAGTAATAGGAATCCTGACTTAGGTAATTTTCACTAAGGCTTCATCTAATAGGTTTTCCCATAGCATAGTTTATACTTTAGCAAAATCCATGCAAGTCCTATACTTGGAAAATAATACTAATGCATAGGTAAAATATAGGAATGG
Source organism: Avena sativa (assembly GCA_916181665.1). Taxonomy (NCBI): domain Eukaryota; kingdom Viridiplantae; phylum Streptophyta; class Magnoliopsida; order Poales; family Poaceae; genus Avena; species Avena sativa. Next base: position 138,330,858 of record OV702295.1, read on the forward strand.
AATATTCATGATGATATCACTTGCCTTGGTAGTGTGGAGAGTAGCACTCGTCACAATCACAATCACTAGAAAAATCTACACACAAAGTGATAGCACACAATTACACACCAATATATACAAACAAAAAAAAATATGAATGCATGCATGCATGAATCTACCAAGTGATGATTTTTGAAAACTTCAACCAAGCAAGTGCATGTTTACAGTATCTAAACAAGTCACTAAAATAGCCAAGACAACTTATTTAGTCCTAAAACAAAAATACTAAACTAAATCTATACTCAAAAAGGCCTCAAACAAGTCTCTGCAATTTAAGCCAAACTAATGGTTACTATTTGCTAAACAAAAAGAATAGGCAGAAAGGTCTTGTTTTTCTGAATCCAACGGTATAAAGTTTGCAAAATTCCAACGTGGAATTCAAAAGATATAGGCATTTGAATTTGGATCAAATTTCTGGTTTTAAATTCTATTTTCAGATCTAACCTAGCCACGCGTCATGATCCTATTCGCCCGTACCGGTTCGTCTGGATCGAGCGATACAGACCGCTGGATCTAAAGGGGCAGGTGCGGCTCAGATCAACACGTACCCCTTCGATTAGTCATTCTATCTAAGCCATCAGATGCAGATCTAACGGTTCTTATCGACCTGGCCAGAAACTGGCGGCGGAGCGGTGGCTACCGGTGGCGGAACTGTCGGTCGACAACGTTGCCGACGATGCAGGCGGCGAGTGAGAAGGAGGAGTAGCTCACCGGGCTCAGGAGGTCACGGCGAAGCTTGTCGTACTCGCGGTTGGTCAAGGGGCGCTCGGGGCTGTCCTAGATTGCTCGCCGGTGTTGCTGTGGGCGGCGGTTGCGTCGGGTGGTCGTCGTGGACGTTGCTGTGGATCACCCCAAGGCAAGACAAGGACACGGTTAGAATCGCAGAGTCGAGACAGAGCTATGTGCGTGAACTAGAAAGCGCGGGGTGGTCTGGACTTACCACTGGAGTTCGCCGGAGTTCGTGCAGACGTCGGTGGCGACTAGTCGACGATGTTGCCGGAGCTACGGTCCATGCGAGAGCAAACGAAACGTGTTAAAAGAAGCGCAGAGGCTCTCTGAATCAGTTTGCAAGATCGAGAGGCAGAGAGGAGCTCTGGACTCACCGGAATTCGCCGGCGCAGTCGCCGGAGACGGCGGGGCTACAGAGAGCAATACACGCAGCCTGGTGGCGCTCTGGGTTCGGGGTTTGAGGGAGAAGAGAGAGGAGACAGAGGGGATTCTTATAGCCTGGTCACGAGCGAGAATTACTCGGCCAATAAATCGAATTGACGCCGTGAATTAAACACAGAAACGCCCGCGTTGATTTGGGGATGAACGGGTCGTGCGGGTGGAGATGACGGGGACGTGGAGAAGGCCCGCTTGTCAGCGTGGTACGCGGAGTGCAGGTGGGGTCGGGCTGTCAGCGTCTGTCTGCGTGTGCTCGCGCGTGTGAGAAGTAAAAGGAGATCCCCGGGTGGGCTTGCTGGGCTTCATTCGCTACTGGGACAGATTCTGGCCGCTCGGCCCTTTCCCTTTCTTTAAGCTTTTTCTTTTTTCTAATTCCATTTTCTGGTATGAATTTGATATGAATTCAAATCCTTTTGAATTCAAACTGCCTTGGGAATTTTTGCAGGGTTCTGTGGGTTCACAAACAATCAAATAACCTAGTGGTTACCTTGTAAAGGCTTGGTCAATCTTGGGTTTCAAAATAAACAGAGATTTGCTCTAGTTGCAATTATTTGGAATAGGGTTTAGAAAATATTTCTAAATTCTGAATCTTGGGTTTAAATGCTATTCCTAATCTTTCCAATCATGGAGGCAAGCAAACAAGATCATGGACAATCAAATCCCAAATGGTGATGGCCAATTGAGATAAATTGTCCACATGAAATCATAGCCAAAGTGTATGCTTCTAAATGATTTTGAGAAAAACCCTAAATGAAAGAATGATGCAAAGAATGATATGAATGAGTTTTTGAAACATGATTTTTGGGATGTTACAAATCTAACCCCCTTAAAATGAATCTCGCCCTCGAGATTCGGATTGGCTAGCAAAATAGGTGAGGGTGGTCTTTCCGAAGATCATCTTCTCTTTCCCATGTTGCTTCCTCTTCGGAATGATGATTCCATTGTACTTTGCAAAACTTGATAGTCTTTGCCCTTGTGACTCTTTCTGCGGTCTCAAGTATCTTGATAGGCTTTTCTTCATAGGTGAGGTCACTTTCTAGTTGAACTTCCTCCAAAGATATGGTATCCTTCAAAGATGTTTCTTCCATTTCTGGGTGAAATTTCTTAAGTTGGCTTACATGAAAAACATTATGGACTGCTAATAAAGATGCTGGAAGTTCGATTTCATATGCAGCTTCTCCCTTGCGACTTAGAATGTTGAATGGTCCAACATATCTTGGTGCTAACTTTCCTTTGACTCCAAATCTTTTTACTCCACGAAGTGGTGATACTCTAAGATAAGCTCTATCCCCAACTTCGTAAGTGACTTCTCTACGCTTAGCATCTGCGTAGCTTTTCTGTCGAGACTGTGCTATCTTCAATCTGTCTCTAACCAATTTGACCTTTTCTTCGGCGTCTTTGATAAGATCTGGTCCAAACAAACTTCTTTCTCCCACACCATTCCATAGCAATGGGGTGGTACACTTCCTTCCGTATAGAAACTCAAATGGTGCCATCCCTATACTAGATTGGTGACTGTTGTTGTAAGAGAACTCTGCGTAAGGCAGACTTTCATCCCAACTTGCTCCATAGTCTAGGGCACATGCCCTCAACATGTCTTCAAGAATTTTATTAGTCCTTTCTGTTTGTCCATCAGTTTGAGGATGAAAAGCAGTGCTGAATTCCAATCTCGTTCCTAAAGATTCATGAAGCTGTCTCCAAAAGTGAGAAGTGAACTGAGTTCCTCTATCAGATACAATACTCTTAGGTACTCCGTGAAGGCATACAATTCTGCTCATGTAGATTTTGGCTAACTTGGCACTTGTATAAGTTGTCTTTACGGGTATAAAATGAGCCACTTTAGTCAGGCGATCCACTACTACCCATATGGAATCATACCCTGACCTGGTCCTTGGTAATCCGGTAATAAAATCCATACCAATATTTTCCCACTTCCATTCAGGAATAGGCATTGGTTGAAGCAAACCTGCTGGTTTCTGATGTTCCGCTTTCACTCTACTACACACATCACACAAAGCAATGTGTTCGGCGATGTCCCTTTTGAGATTGTTCCACCAAAATCTTTCTTTCATATCCATGTACATTTTGGTGTTTCCCGGGTGAATAGAATATGGAGAGTTATGGGCTTCTTGTAAAATCAGTTTCCGCAATTCCGGATCTTGTGGAACACAAATACGTTTCCCGTGCCATAAAGTACCTTGTTCGTCCATATGGAAACTTTTAGCTTTTCCTTGGCTAATCCTTTCCTTAATCTCTTCGATTTCTTTATCCGTCTTTTGAGCTTCTTTAGTCTTATCCAACAGAGTGGGTTGAACATCCAAAGACATAAGATGTCCTTCTGGCACAATCTCCAACCTGAGTTCCTTGAATTGCTTACACAAATCATCTGGCAATTCACCTTTGGTAAGACTATTTACAAACGCTTTACGACTTAGAGCATCTGCTACTACATTTGCTTTACCGGGGTGGTATTGCAAATTCAAGTCTTAATCCTTGATAAGTTCTAGCCACCTTCTTTGTCTCATATTAATCTCCTTCTGGGTGAAGATATACTTCAAACTCTTATGGTCGGTGAACACTTCACATCGTTTTCCCAAAAGGTAGTGTCTCCATGTTTTGAGTGCATGGACAACAGAGGCTAACTCTAAATCATGAGTAGGATAGTTTACTTCATGAGTTTTGAGTTGTCTCGAGGCATAAGCCACAACCTTTCTGCCTTGCATAAGTACAGCTCCTAATCCTTGATGCGAAGCATCACAATACACTTGGAAATCCTTTTCCAAATCTGGTAGGCACAGAACAGGTGCTGACACAAGTCTCTTCTTTAGTTCTTGAAAGCTGAGTTCACATCCTTCAGACCAAGCAAATTTCTTATCTTTCTTTAACAATTCTGTCATTGGTTTAGCAACCTTAGAAACAATTTCAATGAATCTTCTGTAGTAACCTGCTAAACCAAGGAAACTACGAACCTCTTTTACGTTCTTAGGAGATTCCCATTCTGTCACAGCCGAAACTTTAGCAGGATCAACTGCTACACCATCCTTTGTCATAACATGACCAAGAAATCCAACTTCCTCTAACCAAAACTCACACTTGCTGAATTTGGCATAAAGCTTATGTTCCCTTAATTTCTCAAGTATCAAGCGTAGATGTCTTTCGTGCTCTTCCTTGCTCTTGGAGTAGACTAAGATGTCATCGATGAAAACGACAACGAACTTGTCAAGAAATTCCATGAACACTTTGTTCATCATATTCATGAAGTATGCTGGAGCGTTGGTTAAACCAAAAGGCATCACAGTGTACTCATACAATCCATACCTTGTGGTGAATGCTGTTTTAGGTATGTCTTGCTCTCTTATTTTGAGTTGAAAATAGCCTGACCGAAGATCAATCTTTGAGAACACACATGCTCCTTCTAGCTGATCAAACAAGTCATTGATTCTTGGCAAAGGATACTTGTTCTTGATGGTTACCTCGTTGAGAGAACGGTAATCTATGCATAATCTTTGAGTTCTGTCTCTCTTTTCTACGAACAAAACTGGAGCTCCCAAGATGAAGAACTTGGCTGGATGAATCCTTTCTGCAATTGTTCTCCAAGTTGTTTCTTGAGTTCCTTAAGTTCGTCAACTGACATTTTATAAGGCCTCTTTGCCCTTGGTCCAGAACCTGGTACCAAATCTATTATAAACTCCACATCTCTATCTGGTGGCATTCCTGGTAACTCTTCCGGAAACACATCCGGATATTCACACACGATTGGCACACTGTCCATGCTAACCCCCCTTAAGAGAATTTAGCTTGCTTTCTTTAGATTTAAAATTGGACTTAAGTTTTATCCTCCTACCTTCAGGGGTTGTGAGTGAAATTGTACGATTTGCACAATCTAGTACTCCCTCATATTTAGCCATCCAATCCACTCCCAAAATTACATCCAATCCTTGGGAATTTAGGATTATTAGGTTTACTGGAAACTTATGTTTTCCGATCTCTATGACTAGATCCCGGCATCCAAGACTCACTATCATATCTCCTCCTGGAGAGCTAACTTTTATCGGACACCCAATGTTTTCAGATGCAAACCCATTTCTATCAACAAATGCTTTTGATATGAATGAATGAGATGCACCAGTGTCAAAGAGTACAAATGCTGAAACGGAATTGAGTCTGAACTTACCAGCAACAGCATCGGGCTCTTCATAGACCTCCTCCACATTGATGTGGTTAACTTGTCCTTTCTGAAAAGGATTGGGCTTGATAGGTCCTTCAACTTTCTTCTCAGGACACTCATTAGCATAATGCCCCAGCTTCTTGCATTTGAAGCATTCAACCTGACTGTTATCCTTCTTAGGTTGACTTCCACTTCCACTTCCACTTCCACCTCCACTATGGTGGCTCTTATATCCACTCTTGTGGTTCTTGTACCTATCATTGTCATGATTGCGATGATGCTTGTTGTCATGACGGTTGTGGTTGTGGTGCTTGTTAAATTTCCCATGCTTGTGGGATCCTAAGCTGACACTATCATCATAGTGAGATCGTTTATGAGACGATCCCGAGCTATGCTTGTCGGAGTGTTTCCTCTTCCTACTCTCGACTTGCTTCATTTTATTCTCCACAATAACAGCCTTGTCACACAGCGACTGATAAGTTGGAACATATGCCACAGACAGCTGCAGATTCAGTTCGTCATTTAAGCCTTCCAGAAACTTTTCCTTCCTTTTGGCATCAGTGTCAACCTCATCCGGTGCATAGCGCGCCAGATTGTTGAACTCTTCAATATATTCAGCCACGCTGTGGTGGCGCTGCTTCAGGTTGTGAAATTCCTTCTTTTTCAGGCTCATCATACCTGGTGAGATATGAGTAGTACGAAATCCATCTTCAAAGATAGCCCAAGTCACCTCATCGATAGGAGTGGTGATTTGGAAATTGTCCCACCATGCGGCGGCTGGTCCTTCCAACAGATGTGCTGCGAACCTGACCTTTTCAGCATCTGTGCATCCTACGGTCACTAAGTCTTTGTTCACAGATCGTAGCCAATCATTGGCCACCATGGGATCAGTCGTTCCTGAAAACTTAGCTGGCCTTAGACGCAGAAATCTGGTGAGCATATCAAAACCTGGAGGGTTGTTGTTGTTGTTATTGTTGTTATTGTTGTTGTTGGGGTTGTTGTTGTTGTTCTGGTTCTAGATGAACGTCGTCATCATTTGCATGAGCTGTGTCTGCGCATTCATCATTTGTTGCATTTCCGGGGTAATGTTGGGGTTGGGGTTGGTGTTTGCGCGACGGGGAGGCATCTGTGGTTTATTTATATAGAGATAAGAATGAGATACCCTTACATGAATTATGCACAATACATTACACAACCAAACACATAGCAATCAACACCAAGATAAAAACTCAACAAGATATCAAAAGTCTCAAAGCAAATACACACAAGTGGCAAGCCATCCACATGTCGGATGGTCCAAACATTAAGTTCACAAATAACAAGTGCGGTAAATAAAGTTAACTGAGTAGTCAAATCTACTCGTCGGCATCAATCTCCTCCTCGACAAAGGTAAGACCTGCGTTCTCCATTGCGGTCTTGTTCTCCTCGATGGTAGTGGTCAAAGAGTCGATCTTGGCCTTGAGAGCCCTCTTCTGGGAACGAAGCCTCTCAATCACTGTCTGCTGCTGCTCTAACTCGAAGTCCTTGGACTGTAGTTCCTCGGTCATATCACGAATCCTCTTGTTCCTATCCTGGACACGCTTCTCTTGACTCTTGAACTTACGGTCTTGGGTCTCGAACTTTGTCTCCATCTCCTTGACTATCTCGTCCTGCTGCGCAAAGAGCTTGTCCTTCTCACGAAGCTGCACCTGGAGCTCGTCATTACTAAGCATGACGTTGGTCCTATCGGTATCCACGTGCCTAATAAGAGTCTCTAAGTCCTGGAGGTACAGGCGTATCGGCTCTGCTGTGACCCTCGAGTCGTCCTCAAAGTCGATAGACTCTCCGTCATCATCACGCCTTCCGAAGGCGTGGAAGTGAGTGCCTCTAACCTGTCGGGAGTGACGTCCTAACAGTCGTCCTATCAGATCCTGCATGACAACTTCCATGCCTCTCTCCCTGTCATCGTGCATAAGCTTGAAGACGATGGCCTCCGTAGTAGGCTCAGTCTGGCGTCCTGGCTGGTTCACCTTGAAGCCCCAAAGGTCCTTCCTCTCAAACTTGGTGAGTGGGTGCACCGTAATGATAGGAAGAGGGAGATCGAGTAAAGTAGTAAGCTCTACGATACGAGGACCAAAACGGGTAGCCTGGAACTCCTCAACAGTGCTGATGGCAATAGGAATCTATTTATAAGATTGAAAAAGTTAGAACAACACAATTTAAGATAACAAGACAACATTCAAACACATTCTTGGAACACACAAAAATCATACAAGTCATGCATACAAGAATCCATTACATCAACCAAGGTTCAAACTTATTTAAGGTATCCTTTTGGAAAACAAGGTGATAGGTGGTGGTCCAACTAACGAAGTGCGCTTACAATCCTATCTCATTGGATCTGGTGGCTAACACAATGTTCCTAGTGGCAATCACCCTATCTTGTTCACATGCTTCTATCACTAAGTCTATGATATCTCCTCTTAAGGATTGGTTGGTGACTTCCAACTCTTGGGTATGTTCCTTCTCTTTCTCTAAGTCTTTTTGGAGGTTGAGCATCCTACACTTGACTCTAGCACTTAGTTCTTTGATAGTCTTCCAAGCTGCTTCTTTTGCTGACTCAAAGAATGTGGTGTGCATAAAAGTGTTGGTGTACATGCAGAAGCCCTTTTCTTTGTGGTTGTCTTCCTTATTCTTGTACAAGTGAAGTTGCACCCACCAATACTCCACTCCTTCCTCCACTACTGGAAAGCCCTTGTACACTGCTGCACCATGTACTCCCATGGTCTCCATGAGGTCCTTGAGAATCTTGGGAAACTCAGTCTCACACTCCAAGGTCATGGTCATGAGTGGTCCTTTCTTTACGGCTTCGTTGACGGAGTTCATCTACAAATAGAGATGAGAATGAGAAGATTAGAAAAGTTTACGAGAAGAATAGACAAGTGTAGAAGAAGTTAAAATTTTCCTTAGTGGTTTCCAATCCTAGGGTCATAATCCTACAGGCAACACAGTGCTCTGATACCATCTGTAAGATCCCTCCTTTGTAAAGGAAAAGATCCCTGTGATTGCAATGCTAGTCCCTGGATCAATGCTAGCATCCACAGTTCAAGATGAAGTACACAGATACAAAGGTCGTTTATTACAGTTATTCCAGAGATAAAACATAGTCTTTTACAACTCATGGCCAAAGGCCTAATACAAGAGTTTATGGAATAAGTAAATAAACGTAAGTCTTCATCTTCATGTGCCACAGGCAAGCATGTTGAGTGTAGACTCATGACTCCTATTCATCATCAGAGTAACCTGCAACATCATAAGTTACAGCCACAGAGGGTCAATACTTTGGAATAGTATTGGCAAGTGATACCTTAGTAAATATTTAAGTGGACTATAATACTATATGCATTTGGCTGGTGGAGCTTAGGCTTGCGTTGCTCAAAATAGATTTTTCCTTAACTTTTGAAAACACTAAGTTTTTGTAAAGCACAAAACTCCCAAGGTATCTACCAATCAAAGACTGAAGATCCACTCATGGCATCTACCAATCAAAGACTGAAGATCCTTTAACCCTTGTTCACCCACAAGTTTTATTTAGAAATTGGAGTGATGAGATTCTTGAAGTTTCCATGTCTTGAGGCTCAAATTGTCCTTTACCAGGGACATGGCTAAGTACTTAGGTTTTTCACTCTGCAGAGGTGGTGCACTTTACCCACAAGCCTTGGTTTCCCAAGACATGATCCTTCAGTAGCCTTTCCTTAGTCAAATGGACGCGCTCCAACCTATCATCCCATCTACCACCCACTGTCCAAAAGACTAAGTTCTAGCATCCTAAGATCATGGCAGAGCCCATATTACCAAGTGGTTGCACTTGAAGCTTCTCAACATTAGACATCTCAAATCTCTTTGTTTCCTGGGTGGCCATCCACAAGTGAGATACACAAGGTTCACCAGTACCCCTGGCCTTGTGTAACCACTCAACATATCCCATTCTTTCCATTGCACCCAGGTGATTCATTAACTTAGTTGTTTTGTTAAATAAAAACAAGTCCTTAGACTTAGAATATTTTTCCATAGTGTGTATATGTAAACCACCCTTGTTTTCTAGTAGCTAGGCTAAGCATAATAGTAATAGGAATCCTGACTTAGGTAATTTTCACTAAGGCTTCATCTAATAGGTTTTCCCATAGCATAGTTTATACTTTAGCAAAATCCATGCAAGTCCTATACTTGGAAAATAATACTAATGCATAGGTAAAATATAGGAATGGAATATTCATGATGATATCACTTGCCTTGGTAGTGTGGAGAGTAGCACTCGTCACAATCACAATCACTAGCAAAATCTACACACAAAGTGATAGCACACAATTACACACCAATATATACAAACAAAAAAAAAATATGAATGCATGCATGCATGAATCTACCAAGTGATGATTTTTGAAAACTTCAACCAAGCAAGTGCATGTTTACAGTATCTAAACAAGTCACTAAAATAGCCAAGACAACTTATTTAGTCCTAAAACAAAAATACTAAACTAAATCTATACTCAAAAAGGCCTCAAACAAGTCTCTGCAATTTAAGCCAAACTAATGGTTACTATTTGCTAAACAAAAAGAATAGGCAGAAAGGTCTTGTTTTTCTGAATCCAACGGTATAAAGTTTGCAAAATTCCAACGTGGAATTCAAAAGATATAGGCATTTGAATTTGGATCAAATTTCTGGTTTTAAATTCTATTTTCAGATCTAACCTAGCCACGCGTCATGATCCTATTCGCCCGTACCGGTTCGTCTGGATCGAGCGATACAGACCGCTGGATCTAAAGGGGCAGGTGCGGCTCAGATCAACGCGTACCCCTTCGATTAGTCATTCTATCTAAGCCATCAGATGCAGATCTAACGGTTCTTATCGACCTGGCCAGAAACTGGCGGCGGAGCGGTGGCTACCGGTGGCGGAACTGTCGGTCGACGACGTTGCCGACGATGCAGGCGGCGAGTGAGAAGGAGGAGTAGCTCACCGGGCTCAGGAGGTCACGGCGAAGCTTGTCGTACTCGCGGTTGGTCAAGGGGCGCTCGGGGCTGTCCTAGATTGCTCGCCGGAGTTGCTGTGGGCGGCGGTTGCGTCGGGTGGTCGTCGTGGACGTTGCTGTGGATCACCCCAAGGCAAGACGAGGACACGGTTAGAATCGCAGAGTCGAGACAGAGCTATGTGCGTGAACTAGAAAGCGCGGGGTGGTCTGGACTTACCACTGGAGTTCACCGGAGTTCGTGCAGACTCGGTGGCGACTAGTCGACGATGTTGCCGGAGCTACTGTCCATGCGAGAGCAAACGAAACGTGTTAAAAGAAGCGCAGAGGCTCTCTGAATCAGTTTGCAAGATCGAGAGGCAGAGAGGACCTCTGGACTCACCGGAATTCGCCGGCGCAGTCGCCGGAGACGGCGGGGATACAGAGAGCAATACACGCAGCCTGGTGGCGCTCTGGGTTCGGGGTTTGAGGGAGAAGAGAGAGGAGACAGAGGGGATTCTTATAGCCTGTTCACGAGCGAGAATTACTCGGCCAATAAATCGAATTGACGCCGTGAATTAAACACAGAAACGCCCGCGTTGATTTGGGGATGAACGGGTCGTGCGGGTGGAGACGACGGTGACGTGGAGAAGGCCCGCTTGTCAGCGTGGTACGCGGAGTGCAGGTGGGGTCGGGCTGTCAGCGTCTGTCTGCGTGTGCTCGCGCGTGTGAGAAGTAAAAGGAGATCCCCGGGTGGGCTTGCTGGGCTTCATTCGCTGCTGGGCCAGATTCTAGCCGCTCGGCCCTTTCCCTTTCTTTAAGCTTTTTCTTTTTTCTAATTCCATTTTCTGGTATGAATTTGATATGAATTCAAATCCTTTTGAATTCAAACTGCCTTGGGAATTTTTGCAGGGTTCTGTGGGTTCACAAACAATCAAATAACCTAGTGGTTACCTTGTAAAGGCTTGGTCAAGCTTGGGTTTCAAAATAAACAGAGATTTGCTCTAGTTGCAATTATTTGGAATAGGGTTTAGAAAATATTTCTAAATTCTGAATCTTGGGTTTAAATGCTATTCCTAATCTTTCCAATCATGGAGGCAAGCAAACAAGATCATGGACAATCAAATCCCAAAGGGTGATGGCCAATTGAGATAAATTGTCCACATGAAATCATAGCCAAAGTGTATGCTTCTAAATGATTTTGAGAAAAACCCTAAATGAAAGAATGATGCAAAGAATGATATGAATGAGTTTTTGAAACATGATTTTTGGGATGTTACAATCCAAGTGTTTGGTTGTTTGGACACTTGGTGCGTAATATCCTCGTGTGCCACTCGATCTTATTTTATCTAAGGAAATGTTTACAAAGTAGGAAAATCTTCTCTCCTTCTCTCTACTTAAGAAAACTAGCTTTGAGCAAATGAACTCTACATCCAAAACTAGCCTTGCATGTAGAGATAGTCTTTTCTCTCCTTGGTGTAATTTGCCAATACATTCAAAGTATTGACCCAACTTGTTGGCTGCACGTCTTATGTGCAGAATCCGAAGATTGAAAGGTGCGTAGGGATCGCGAGTCTACACTCGACAAGCCTGGGGAGTGATGGACTCAAGCTGCTTTTATGTTTCCGCTATTATTTGAGCTAGCATAATGCTAAGCAATTTTGTAATAAATTCATACTCTGGATTCTCCGTGTAATAATGACTTTGTGTTTTACATGATATTTCATTGACTGTGAGTGCTAGCTATTGATCCAGGGACTAGCATGTTAATCACAGGGACTTAGGATCTACTTGATCCCAGGTCGCTACATTATTAGAATGCTATAACCCTCTAAGGAAGAGTCTTGGACCCTTACAGAAATAACAACTTGCTATAGACATCCTCCTTTGAAGGTACTTTGGAAAAGACCCAATCAGATGTCGTTCGTCTAGCAACAACTCACTATTAATCAAGTCCAAAAAGGAAAAGAAGATCGACCTTCCCACTAAGGTCGGAAGCCTACTCAAATTTTACAGGCATCCAAGAAGTTAAAACTACGACCACTGGCAAGGCAACCACTCCCAAAGGACAAGTTCAACTTACGCCAGCCTATAAATTCCCCTACCACTACACTCTCGAATCTCTGGACGAGATTCTTTTAAGGGGGGAGGTCTGTAAAATTAGGGGGGAGAAAAACATTTTCTTGCTTAGTGGTGAAACAATGATTTATTTGTGTGTGCTTATCTTTGAGTGTGTAGTAGTTAAGCTAGTTATGTACCTCACTCTCATTTGACAAAAGATATTTAACAAAATACATGTCTTGGCTTATTTTTCGTATTCTCAAATGTTTTGACATTTCAAAACATGAGTTAAGATTCTTTTGAAACAACCAATGTTTCCTTAGCATCTATCACAAAATTATGGAAATATATATGATATTATCTCCTTATGTTTTCAAGACAGAGCTTCCAAATAACATTACCTCTAGTTTTACTAAAATCATTTATAAAACTTTTGACTTCCAATCTTGATAGAAGTACCAACATACTCTTACCTTCTTTAAAAACCCTACCCTTCAAAATACCTCTCTATACCTCAAGCTAATATTGAACGTATTCATAGTAGTAGTTTTGAGATTGTTCGATAAATATGAATTGCCTTGATATGCTTGCTAAGATGTGTTGCTTTGATCTGCTATTTGTGTTTTTCTTAGGAAGTAGTGTGAGCCAACCTAGGATCTCACCCTCTAGTAATAATAAATATAAGAAAAATACAAACCCTCGCAAATTTTCCGAGCTTGATCTGATCTCTAGTCACCAGAATGACCATTTAGTCTTTTAACCAGGTCAACTTAGAGTAATCCCTTCTAATAGCTTCCAAGCCAATGAAGACCAACTATGATAAGGATCCCTTATACTCAATCTACACTTCAACATAATACACTTGATGAATAGTTTGAAACCTTGCAACCTCTAAAAACCATCCCCTCTTGTTTCCAAGTTAAAAACTCCAAATCTTCCAAAAATATGGCCAAGTCTGTAAATGCCATCAATATCACATCTTTAGGTCTCCACCTTTCTCAAACCTTGTGCATTTTTGGAAATGCTCTTGTACCATCTTGTAAACCATCGTAAGGACTTCCAAGCCCGACAATTATCCTTTGATAAACCATCCTTTGACCCACATGTTCTCGATGGTTTTGCGGCAAGAAAATAATATTTTCCACAAATCTTATCAACATGCCTACTTTGGCAGAATCTCCCATATCAATGTCATCCCCTTTTGACCAATAGTTTGAACGAATATTCTCTACTAATGTATGTAAATCCATCCATTCTTCCCTTGTTTCCATTGGGACTCTGTGCTTCTAAAACCCACATGGTTTTGAAGGCAACTTAATAATTTGCCTTGACAAAATTATTTTTAGCAAACTTTTGAATCCATTCTTGGCGCACTCATTCATGATCAAACCCAACCTCTTGCACCATGGTGATACACATAACTTGGTCTATCTATCCATCTATCCCATGACACAAGAGGAGCTTTGAGCTCCTAAATCCAACAAGATTTTCGGGGTATAAAAATATTATTGCCCAAGATCCCTTATTCCTTTTTTCTTCAAAACCAAGTGTTGATATGCAAAAACCAAGGTTTAAAATGGTAGATACACTATTTAGACCTCATCTATATTGTAGATAAAAATTTATAAAGTATTTTCCATAATTATTTTGGCCCAAAACTATTTATTCCTTTTTATGTACAAATACTTCAAAACTCCCCCTATAGAAGAAAGTTTGTTTTTCTACAAAACACTTGTGAAACTATAGGCACCTATGAGTCCTATATATTGTTTCATATCTTATCACTTCAAAAATAAATATTTTTGAAGAGTTTTATTAATTCTTTTTGCCTATTTTCCTAAATGGCTGTAATGAGAAAACTAAATGCTTTAAATACATTCATTCATCAATAAATTGTGGGAAAATTCTCCAATGTGTGAAATGATGGTTATGATAATCTCACACCACCCATCCTTGCCCAATTCAAAAATCTCAGATCAAATCCTTAAAAACAATTCAACACTTTGTGAATACTTATTAATAAGGGAACCTAAAGTCATCCAAAAATTCCAAAATAAATACAGGGGATGTGCCTTGACCATATCTACTCCCTAGTGCCATTATACCATATTTCCATGATAAAATTTTTTAAGAGTACACTTTACCTTATCTTTAGTAAAAAGTTAACATAAGCCGCAAACTACTATCAAAACACCCTCCTACCTCCACCAACACTTACCTAACACTTTTCTCTAGCACCAAGATAACCTCTCTGGTCGACCAACCCTGTAGGAGGCACTGTAGCACCCCCTCCCTATTGTCCCATGTGCTTCGACATAGGAGAGACAAAATATCTTTCAAAATCATGTCCTGCCTGCTGCTACACTGCCCCCTCACTACCTATCTAAAGCTCCCCAGACCCTAGCAAGACTCCACACCACCCACACTGCCTAATAGGAAAACCCTATACTAAACCCCAGACATAGGTGAGCTTGGTGCACCATACAACACTCCCTCCCATTCTCCAACCCATTCTCTTCTCTGGGTACCACAGTACCAATCCACAAGCCCCCTCTTCTTCCCTTGCTCTCCCTCTATAGAGAAATAAAGGAGAGCACCCTCTCGGGTATGCAAGAAAGTTGTCACTGTGGTGTTGACTTAGGGCACCCCGACCCCCTCAATTATTGCTAGTACACTCATCTACCTCAACCACCGCCTCTCTCAACCCCCCACGAAACCTACTTCCCTCGTTTACATGCATGTGTTCACCTCAACCAGATATGTCCAACCATGCCTTTTCTTTGGCCCAAGACTATATACAGGCAAGCTCTTCGAGGAGGGCGCCATGGTCGCCTCACGTGAAGCACGTCGCGGAGCCAAACCCCACCGCTCCGCCCATCCCCGGAGTCGCTGCCAGCCACTATGCCGACCTGCAGCCTCCTGGGCGCCTCTCCATGCCCCTAGGTGATCCACTGACTCTTTCCTGCGATCTCTAGGGTTTCATCCCCGATGACTGGGCGCGAGGAGGAAGACGGTCTCCTAGTCTTCGATGCTAATCTAATCGAATGGCCACCAGTAGCCAATACCACTTAAGTGCCCCCTGCCTGCTAATGAGAGGGACATGTCCCGGGCATGTTCGAATTCTTCCTCCCGTGCGCAATGATGCACTAATGGGCCGACCAGTCCCTTTGCGGCCCAACTCCAGCAAGAATCCGTCCTGGCTCTAGTTTTCATTATGAATTACTTTATTGTTTTTCTACATCTACTAATACATCTGTTAGAAATAAATCAAAACAAATATGGGAAAAGACTCAAATTAGCTGGATCTTATTTTTTTTCTTATGCATGCTTGTTTCCTATAACCTGCAGAGCAAGTTTCTTGTCAAAATTAATTTCTAGTATTTCCTGGATATTTATCTACCCAAACCTACCCTTTTCAATCAAAAATTTCCTCTGGTAACTTTATAGATCCAAATGTAGAAAAATAAGTTTCTCCTAGTAGTTATTTGGATTATCTATCTCTTTGACCATAGTATCATGCAAGTTCAACTTTGGTTCTACTGTAGTCCAAATGCCATATATTCCTTATAGAAATTCTCTAAGTAGTTTTGCAAAACAAATTGAGTTGATTCCAACTCTCAGTGGTATTGTACTACAAAAACTATAAATCCCCGGGAGCTCAGGATTTGTTGAGCCTATATTGAATTCTAATGAATTAGACAGTTGAACTGGTAGTTGTTTTACCAAATAAATCACATATGTAGATCTACGACTACAAAAATGGTGAATCTAATTTATACAGAAAGGTATTTCAAATACCTACCATGCATCCTTGGATCCATATCAAAATATTCTGTAGAATAAATCTAGTGAAACAGACAATTTTCCAACATAATTGACTTTGGCATTTCCCAAGGGCATTCTAGTAATTATTTTTGAGTGAATCAAACTCTCAAAATTCATAAACTCAAATATCTACAAAAAACATTGAAGACAAATTTATTTGAGCTACAGATCTTTTCTGGTGATTTATTCACCAAGACAAGGGTTATTTCCACTAGAAAATTCATAACTAAATATTGAAAATTGATAAAATGATGAAACCACTTATAGAGGTATTGTTATTTCAATACCTAACTATTGATACCACTTTGAATGTTGGTATCCTAAATAGTTCGGACTTGGCATTAAAAAATTATTTATGTAGTAATTGACCTTTAAATCATAAAAGAATATCTATAGATGCAACCACAATAATTCCAATTTCTCAAAACCCAAATTGTCAAAACCTACTAAAGTGTATTGAAGTCATGTTTACTTGATTTCTGTATTATACTAGTACTTGTTTTGCTTGTGTTGATTGTGACCTTGTTTGTTTTCATGTCTGAACCATGACGACGATAGTTGCGATTACATCGAAGTCAAGGAGAAGAATATTTTTGGTTATTATAGGTTTTCTAAGAAGAAGTCCAGGGATATATTCATGGGCACATGCAAGCCACCTACTTGTTCATAAGCTTTTCCTACTACATTGAGTATGCATGTTTTATTTACCTATTTATGCAAACTGCATTGTTTTATTATATTGTATCTATATATGGTGGTGGTTTGGCTCCTCCAAGCTATTACACTATGGTACTATTAAGTACAACTTGACACCTATTTGTTTCCTAGTATGGTAGGACTAGTGGTTTACACCATAACCCTTTCGAGACCCTGTTTTAGCCAAAGCAAAACTATAGGTTGGGAAGACACGAGGAAAAGTTCACAATATGTTTTAGGGTAAAACCTTGGTTTGCAAGTGATGCTGAAGTGGAGGAGGAGGAAAAATGTTTACAAAAATGCACCCGGTTCTTTGCAGTTTGCTAGAACAATTTACTCATTTTACCACATTACCCTGGTATGGGAGAGGCCTTGACTTGAAGTTTTTTACTCTAGTATGGTATTCCTCGCAACTTCTTATAAGGGATCATATCCCTCGAATGTCGGGTATCCCTGAAGCAAAGGGTCATATGCTGAAGCAATGACCTAGGGGAGATGCGAACTATGAGTAGTCGGACGATACTATGAGCCTCTCATTGAAAGTGTAGGTCCCAAGAAAAGGAATGCGCTCCTGTTGGCTTCTGAAGGTACCTAGTGTCCTGGCATTGAGAGGAACAACTCATAG
Organism: Avena sativa; assembly: GCA_916181665.1. Taxonomy (NCBI): domain Eukaryota; kingdom Viridiplantae; phylum Streptophyta; class Magnoliopsida; order Poales; family Poaceae; genus Avena; species Avena sativa. Next base: position 138,348,425 of record OV702295.1, read on the forward strand.
GGTAGGGTCCATGATGGAGTGGCATCCCGAGAGTATTGATCGGTTAGTCGACCCATGATCCATGCGGTATTAGGGCGGTACTTGGATGGAGTGGGTAAGTGTACAACCACTGTAGAGTGTAAATCTATTAGAATAGCCATGTATGCGGTCATGGACAGTTGGAAAGGTTTTTGTAGAGTGTTTTTGGTTTTTTTTTCAAAAAGGATTTCGGAAAAGCACAAAGGCTTTGGAAATGATTTGACCATGGAATGGTCAGAAAGGAAGGAAAGTGGTTTGGTCATGGAATGATCGAAAGAAAGGAAAGCTGGTTGATCCCATCCTAGTAGTTTATAATCACAATCATTCCAATTTCTCAAAACCGAAATTATCAAAACCTACTGAAGTGTATTGAAGTCTTGTTTACTTCCTTGCTATATTGTACTAGTACTTGTTTTCCTTGTGTTGATTGTGGCCTTGTTTGTTTGCATGTGTGAACCATGATGACGATAGTTGCGATTACATCGAAGTCAAGGAGAAGGATATTTTTGGTTATTATTGGTTTTCTAGGAAGAAGTCTATGGATATATTGATGGTTGATGCCTGGTTTTCCTACAATCAATAACAGGGTTATTGCAGTACTTGTAGCAGTAAATATTATTTATAAAGTTCGTCCCTTAGAAGCTTTGCGGATAACAATCAACACAACCCCACAACCACATTATTAGTGAGGCCATGTTCGCACCCAAAATAGTGTTTAGAAATAGTCTACACTATAAGTTTCCAAAGTAGTAAACAAGAGAGATTTGAAGTAGCAAGTAAGAAAGTAAATAACAAAAGTAAACTAAAGCAAGAGAGTGTCTATGAAGTGTTGTGTGATATGATTGAGTGGTTTTCATGGAGTGTAGGATTCACCACTAGCATGGGAGAATCATGAATGATTAGGATAACCTATTTATTATTTCACGAGACGCATGGAGAGAGATCCATAATAAGATGTTCACTACAAGGCTCGTAGGCAGTCACTTTGTTGACCTAGGAATAAGGTCATCTCTAAATAACCACCGCGATGTCTAAGAGCAGTCACCCATACATACCACCGCAATTAAGGGTCTCCCTGTGGATATAATAATTATCTTAGTGAATATCTTTTTGTTCCCCCTTAGACCGTATGGGTTATAAGACAATGCAAGTCACAATAGCATTGGACATACGTTCAACCACGTCCTAAGGATTTCACCCTTTTCTTAAGTCCCGAACGCAAATGATATATGGATGACTACACATACCATCTAAAGAAAGACATCAAACACAATATCATAAATCAATAGATCATGGACACAAGTAATAGATCATCTTTATTTCAATGCATAATAATACTAGGATTTCACCATCGCACCCCAACAACAAGGAAACTACTCATACATGAAGGGTATTGTAGCATCCCATCTGTCTAACATCTGTAATGCTACATGAATAATAATAAAATTCTACTTAATACATGTCATTCATTGCATCATCATTATATCATGCTCATGACACCATGCCAACTTGCATTTGAGCATCATATAAAACCCCTCTATTTGGTTCTTATCCAATATGCATTATATATATTGTATCACTTGTATTTGCCTCTTGATATATTGTATTTTCTTCTTGATAAATTGCTTCATTCCCAAGTTGAATTGTGGGCATATTTGAATTGTGGTGGGGACATGAGACAATAGTGGCACATCCACACTAGGAAAAAAACCCATCTATACTCACCATGCCCATTATTTAAACAAGCCATGTAATGAGAGTGGATATTCCAAAACCTTGTGATATATGGGAATACTTGCATAATGCCAAGGATCATGTGATGTAGCTTGTTTTCACAAGATAGTCATACTGCTTTGCATGAATGGGCCATGCAAAAAATCTCCATTAATTCCTATCTATGCTTCTTTTGGGGTTGCTCTAGTTTTGGATGTTTTTGGAATTCAACAATAGGGTCCAAATCATTCAAGCCATCAAGAACCCTCTTCTACTCCACCTTGGTTGGTTTTTGTGCTCTTGCATTCGTAGTATTCAACACCTGTTTCAAATTTGAAAACAAACCATTCATTCAACTAAATACAAAGTCCAAACAGATATTATATTTACAAAAGAATAAAAGGGAAGAGAGCAAACCTCAGCCCGCCTGGCCCAGCCCACCAACACCCCGTCTTCCTATGTCTTCTTGGACCGGCCCTCTTTTCTCCCCGTGAGCATACCACTTCGTGCAGCAACTGCCATTAGTGTTCATCTCCCTCACTGTCTTGCTCTCTCTATCTCTCTCTCTCTCTCTCTCTCTCTCTCCTCAGACGAAAAGAGAGCGCCACAACAGGTAGTAGTCGATCCCTCCGTCATCCATGTCGCACCAAACTGACACCCTTCTTATCCGCGTACCTCGAGCCCCAGGAACCATAATCCCCCTCCCCCTCCTCCCCTGCAGCGAGCATCGCACCACCGCCGCAGGTAACCCATGCCGGTGCCACTGTGAGCTCTCCCCGGACTCGTCAAGCACGTCGGCATGAGCACCTTGCTTCCCCGAAGCTTCCCCTGACCATGGTTCGCCCTAGTGCTCTTTTGTACCCGGTGATCGGCCACCTCCTTCCGACCCTGTCTGCAGATTCTCTCAATTATGGCCACTACGACTCATCTCCGTCCTTGCTGGCAACCCCATCGTCTCACCGGTGAATCGCGCTACCGTTTTCCCCACCCGATCATACATGTTTATCCGCTCTGTTCGCGTTCTCTCCTTTGACTGTGATACCTCCTCCACAGTTCTGTTCTGTCGAGCCTCTTTGGTGAACCTTGTTCTAGCACCGCCCGAGTTTGGTACCTCTCCGCGTTGTTTCCACCGCCTCATCAAGCATCCAAGGTGAGCTCTGCCTCGATCGCTCTCTCCTCTGACCGTGCGCGCGCTGGCCTGTAGAATCTTGGTGGTTCTTCAGGTTCTAGTAGTCGATAGTTTTTTATGCGTGGTGCCTGTATTCCCCTTCCGTTTCTGATGCACACAGTCCTCATCTTGAGAGATCTTCCAAACAAAAATAGTAGCCAGATCACCCCTCTACGACATTCGTTTTTAATCCATGACCAAACACGCACCCGTTTCCTCGCCTGCTTCACCGAAAGATGCCTAGATCCATCGCGCAAGGTGATGCTGACTCTTTCAATTTCTTCAGCGTTCGACGCAAGGTCGGCGTCGTTTTTACAAATAGGCACCCCTATTTCCTCCAAATTAATACGCAACCCAAACCGGCTTGTACCTTTTATGAAAAAGGTACTCCACCTTTTACAACACCAAATCCATGATCCCTTTTGCTCCACGTGGCGTCACCCCACGTCTGTGTGAGCGAGTGGCACCGCTGCAGTCCTAGGCCCGCTTGTATGTCTTTGTGGCTAGATTGCCCATGCGTAGAAAAAGTTCAAGAATTTTTTAAAAATCAAATTCAAACTAGATTTAAATTGTGTTTAAATATAAAATTATTAATAACTTTAAAATAATTTCAAATTTGAATAAAAATTTAATATGAATTTTGTTTTATTTCTATATATGAATTCAATTGTAAATTCAAATCTTTTCAAAGCTCATTCAAACTAGTCAAACTATCAACACTTGACCACATTTAATAAAAATTGATTTAAATGTTATTTTAAATTCATAATTCCAAATAATACAAATAATACTCTCTCCATCCAAGAATAGATGTCTTAGGTTTTTCAAATTTTGGATGAATCTATATACTAAATAGTGTTTAGATTCATCCAAATTTTAAAAAAGTTGAGACATCTATTTTGGGACGAAGGGAGTATATGTTTTAGAATCAGAAAAACATGAGAAATATGAATATGCTATTTAAAATATTTTTTGGCAACTAAAATTTTCGAAATAATTTAAATACTATTAAATGACTATTTCTTAAATAATTCACAACTTTAATTCCATAACTCTGAATTCGACAAATGATATGTCTAAAATAATCAGAGCAATGAGAATGTTCTAACTATGCGTTCCATGATATGAATTGAAGAATGCATCATATAAATATTAATAGGGCAGCAAGGTTTCTGGGAGCAAAATATGACTAAACAAGTAATAAAATGCTTTATTCTTGTACTCCACACCTCACACATGCCATTCTATGTTATACCATGTAATTGTGCATCATTTCATCGTGGCATACCTTGTTTTCTTGTTTCATATGATTTATATGTTCATGCAATGTATTTATTTTTACCCCTTGTGTGTTTGGTTTTTATCCGGCGGATAGACATCGAGCAAGGGAACTATCAAGAGACCCAGGAGTATTACCCGAATCCTTCTTACTCTGCAATACCTGCACTACATATAGTACCTATTGCATATATATTATTCTTGCATCATGAGTCGCGATTCGAATTAAATTGCAATCCTAAGTACTTCATAGCCTTTACTTTTAAACCCTATCAAAGCTTGTTCCTTAATCCTATGATCCATTACTATAAGAGTAGTTTGAGCCATGCGAGTCCTAGAACTGCATGTGTAGGGTTTGTGAGTGTCTTTGGATAATGAGGTACCTAAACCACTAAATTGAGTAGTAGTGGGATAACTAAAGAAAGAGGAACCGGTGGGCAATATTTGAGATATGTTTCTATCCACTCACTTGTGTCCCATAGGACCCGAGTACTTGATTCTTGTTTCTTGACTATCGCACTATCTGTATGTGGGACTATGAATCCCCTTAGTCTTAGCTTGAGCCACACTTAATTTCTTGGGGCCACAACTAGTTTGGCCATTATTACTAACTTGTACTTATGCCATGCTTTACTGCATTATTTACTAGTATTGCTCGAGGAGCGTTTAGTGTTGTTTATGAATGTGGAATGTTTTCGTGGTATCGATAGGCCCAGTCACACTTTCAGGTTCCCAGTAGTTTACAACCATTCACATAAACCCCTTGGTCCATCGCGGATCCCAACCGACTTCGTAGCGGGTAGCTTAGTGGGGTGGACCCCTGAAATCATTTATGAATCTTATGAATGATTTGTCGTGTTGCCTCGTTTCTTTTTGTTTGGTTCTTCCCGAGGTAGAACGTGCATACGTTGCTATTTGTGCACCCTGAAGGTAAATCTTTGTGAAAGTCATGTCCGCAGTTATGGACGACTTGGAGCACAATTTCTCGATCATAGAAAACTATAACTAAAGTACCACCTTTAATTTGACTAAACATGACTAGTAAAAAGTGAAATCCTCATGGAATGATTAATAACGGATGGGATATTCTTCCGCCTTCTCGTTCGGGAAACGGGAAGGAGGGCGAGCGATGTTTATTTATGTTGATATATATCTGTTGGGTAATTAATTTATGTTTATTTAACAAACATTTGTTTATCTTTGGTTAGGCATATGCTCTAGCGTGTCTCTATAGAACTGCTAGGCTTTATTTTCGCTGCAATTGTGTCGCCCTCAGGTTGTTCTCTTTAGATGCATAAAGACTTGCTGAGTCCCTTAGGGTCTCACAGGATAAATATTGTTCAGATGGAAAGGTATATCCATAGGAAGGTTACTGGTCGAGGAGACCGGTGATGGTGGCAATGACCGTCAGGTGTAGAGATTTTGGGGATTGGAGATCCTTGAGATCATTTGGGTGGGATGTTCTTAGTCCTACTCTCACGGTTATTTTTTTCCTAATATACATAACTACCAAAAATATTTTCTAGACTGACAAAGACCATCTTGGTTGAGACCCTAGAATGGCTCTGATACTAGTAGTAATACCTCAGACACTACGCTCTAAGCAACAAGCCAGTATGAACAAAAATTGGATAGGACATACTACGGTGGGGGTTGAATGACCACCCACACGTAGGCCGAGAGGGGGATTGGCAGGGCATGGTACCGGCCAACCATCCCACCCACTTTTATGAACATAGTATTAGGTGCGAGCGGCGTAGTCGACAGGTATGCAAACAAAATATACAAAAGTATGTATGTCACCGGCATACAACAGTATATCAGAGTCAGACCATCTAAAAGAAATAGAAATATTCAATGCCATACGCGAAGATCTAAATATCCAAGATAGAGATAATATTTTAGGATACATCCTCATACATCACACATCATAGTATAAAGCGAAAGCGGAAAACAAGATCCGAGTATGGATATGAAGCAAATTGGCATAAGATGCTCTGATAATAAGCACATCCGACCCACATGATCTCAAGGATCTCCAATCCCTGGAATCTCAACACCTGATTGTCGTTGCCACCATCATCGGTCTCCTCAACCCAGTAACCTTCCTATGGATATACCTATCCATCTATACAATATTTATCATGTGAGACCCTAATGGACTCGGCAACTCTTTATGCATCTAAATGGAACAACCTGAGGGTGACGCCATTGTAGTGAAAATAAAGCCTAGCAGTTCTATAGATACACGCTACAACATCCTCCTAACCAAAGATAAATGGACGTTCGTTATAAACAACAGTTAATTACCCAATAGATATATATCAACATAAATAAACATCACTCGCTCTCCTTACCGTTTCCCGAACGAGAAGGCGGAATAACATCCCATCCATAGGCAATTTTATTAGTCATTCCATGAGTATTGCACTATTTACTAGTCATGTTTAGTCAAATTAAAGGTGGTACTTTAGTTATAGTTGTCTATGATCGAGAAAATATGCTCCAAGTCATCCATAACCATGGACACAGCTTTTAGAAAGATTTACCTTGTAGGGTTGCACAAATAGCATCACATGCACGCACTACCTTGTGAAGAACCAAATAATAAGCAACGAGGCAACACGACAAATCATTCGCAAGATTCACAAATGATTTCAGGGGGCCACCCTGCTAAGCTACACGCAACAAAGTCGGTTGGGCTACGTGGCAGACCAAGGGGTTTGTGCCAATGGCTGTAAACCAATAGGAACCTGAAGTGCGACTAGGCCTGTCGATACTATAAAAACATTTCACACTCCTAAACATCAGAGTAGTAAACACTCATCAAGCAACGGTAGTAAATAAAGCAGTAAAGCATGGCATAAGTACAAGATAGTAATAACTCCCCAAACTAGTTGTGGCCCCAAGAAATAAAGTGTGACACAATCTAAGACTAAGGGGATTCATGGTCCCACATACGGAGTGTGCGATAGTCAAGGAACAAGAATCAAGTACTCTGGTCCTACGGGACACAAGTGAGTGGATAAAAACCAGATCCCAAATATTGCCCACCGGTGCCTCTTTCTTTAGTTATCCCATTACTACTCAATTTAGTGGTTTAGGTAACTCGTTATCCAAAAAAACTCCTATAGTAATGGCTCACAGGATTAAGGAACAAGCTTCGGTGGGGTTTAAAAGCAAAGGCTATGTAGTAGTTGGGATTGCAATTTAATTCGGATCGCGACTCATGATGCAATAATAAGATAGATGCAATGCATACTATATGTAGTGCAAGCATGGGGAATTTCTTGCCTGGTAGCTCAGTTGCATAGTAAGAAGGATCCGGGTAATACTCCTAGGTATCTTAATAGTTCCCTTGCTCGGCGTCTATCCGCATAAAAACCAAACACACAAGGGGCAAAAGCAAATACATTGCACAAACATATAAATCATACGCAACAAGAAAACAAGATATGCCATGATGTAATGATGCACAATTACATGGTATAACATAGCATGGCATGGGTGAGGTGTGGGGTATAAGAATAAAGCATTTTATTCCTTGTTTAGTCATATTTTGCTCCCATAAACCTTCATGTCCCATTAATATTTATATGATGCATGCCTCAATTCATATCATGGAATGTATAGTTAGAACGGGCTCGCCGCGCTGATCATTTTAGACATATCATTTGTTGAATTCGGAGTTATGTAATTAAAGTTATGCATTTATTAAGAAATAGTCATTTATTAGCATTTAAATTATTTCGAAATTTTAAATTGCTCAAATTCTATTTTAAATAGCATATTCATATTCTTGGCATTTTTATGATTCAAAAACATATATTATTTGCAATAATTGGAATTACAAAATTAAAGCAATATTAAATTCAAAATTAGTCAAATTGGGTCAAAGTCAAGATAGGGTTAACCTAGGAAAAATTTGAATACATGTTTGAATTCACATTTAAAATCTAAACATATTTCATTTGGAATTTTATTCAAAATCAGATTTAGTTGGAAGTTATGAAAGCATTTGCATTTAACTGAATTTAAAATTTATTTCAATTTTGAATTCCTGATACGGCCAGGCTTTTCTCACGCAGAGGCATTCTACCCCCAATCACTGACAGCATGGGGACAAAAGCCTGTGCGGGGCCATGCGCACACGAACGACAGGGTGACGCCATGTGGCGGACGGAAGGACCCCGGGTTCAGTTTTGGAAAACCTAGGTATGTTTTTAGAAAGGTAATTGGCTGGGCTGGGACTACGAGTTGAGGCCTAGAAAGTGGCACGACCTAAGTGCAGAAGTGTAGCGGCTGCATGCTATCGAAACTGACTCGCCGTCAAGTTCTCTAGTGATGTTGGGCCACCTCTCCACAATGATGGCGATGAAGTGGATTGGTAAAAGATGATGCCACAAAAAAGGAAAAGAGGAGAGGAATCCAAGGCCTACAAGATTCATCCAGAGTGTGTTCCGATCGAAGGGCTGTGGTGGGCAGAATATCTCGCAGAACACAGCGGGTCGGCTGTGAGGTGCTGCTGGGGTCTGCGGCTGGCGCATGCTGGTGCAGCGACGTCGTCGGAGGCATAACTCTAGTGAGCCTTGGGAAGCACGGGAGCACGAAGGTGGTGCGGACGGACGCGGCGCGGATCCATGCACACTTGCACGCACACAGGGGCGATGGCGATGGACAGTGGCTACAAGGTGACCCGGTGAGCGGCGATGCCCGGCGGGCATTCAACAAAAGGGGGCTACACTACATCAAGCTAGAGGGAAGATGCAGATGTCTAGGGGTAGACATGCTTACCCTGAACATGTCGACGTAGGTGGCAGAGATCGGGGCAGTCATGATATCTCATGCGGCTTGCAGTCAGCAACTTCGAGTCATGGCATCCACAACGTCGTTCAGCGGTCTCCATCGAGCTCTAGATCATCAAGGGTTTCAAGGGTATCCATGGATAGGGTTTTGAGGGCACCTTGGCCATGGCATGTAGGAGAAGGTTGGGCATATCTTGATCTGGGCAGCAAATAAAGAGTGGTTGAAGACGATGGGGCTGGTGTTGTGCTGGTTTATGGATAGGAAAAGAGGGAGGAAGGCACATGGCCTTGCTTTACCAAAAAGAGAGGTAGGTAGAGTCGGGGAGGTGGTTCTTTCTTCTCTCCTTGCTTGATTGCTGCACCACATGAGAGAAAGGGGACCAGGGGAGGGTGGCTTCGGCACCCAAGATTAGAGGGGGTGGTTGGGTAGAGTCTAGTAGGCATGGGTGAGGATAGATGGGGTGGTTAGGTGTAGCTCTCTTCCTTTTTTTGTATTCTTTATTTTTATTTAAAACCAAGCCAAATGCATGCTCCAAAAATAACAACAAGAGAAATAAAACCAGAGAAGCAACATAGATGGTTTGAAGTAGGTGCTTTATTTGTGTTTCATTTCGTTTTGAACAAACTTGCTTGAATTCAAATTAATGCAAGATCCCCACAAAAACAAAGTAAGACAAAATAGGGGAAGGCGGTGAGAAAGAGGACAAGCTTGCATGGGCCATGCATGGTTCATAAATTCTCCACCAATAATTGTGAAAAATACTATAATACATATGGGTTTCTATTTGAGCATGCTTCACAACATATGATTTAAGGCCTTACAAAAATAAGCAAGCTTACTTCACCACATGGTATAAATGAACATATAATCATACATGAATATAAAATCATCATGCTAGTGTGGGTGTTCCACTAGATCAACATATAGCCACTCGTATATTTAAACATGATCATATATGCAAATACAACCCATATGGAGCCTTGAGAAGGATTTCTACTCACATAGAATGAAAAGGTTGCCATGTGTCTCCACATATTTAACATTGTGAAAATAACATGAATCATATATGGGAGCATGTAGAAAAATAGAAGTGGATCGATCCCAACACATATGAGCTAGATTGTAAATTGCAATAGAAAGGTAATGGCTCATATATGATTAGGTTGGTGGAATTTATATAGAGCCAAAGAAAGGTGGTGGAGTTTTAAAAGATATGCCCCAAATAAAATTGGGCATCAAGCAATTTATCAAGAAGAAAATACAATATATCAAGAGGCAAATACAAGTAATACAATATAATGCATATGGGATAAGAACCAAATAAGAAGGGGTTTTATATGATGTTCAAATGCAAGGTGGCATGGTGACATGAGCATGATATAATGATGATGCAATGCAAGAATGATATGTAGGAAGTAGCAATATATAATACGGAAGTAGCATTACAATTGTTGCTCTGCCTCGCATCAACGATCTCTTTTATCAGCTCGCTGGAGCCGTGGTGTTCTCTAAGCTCGATTTGCGGAGTGGTTATCACCAAATCAAGATTCACAAAGAAGATATTCCCAAAACAGAGTTCACAACTTTCTATGTCTTGTATGAGTACACGGTCATGTCCTTTGGTCTCGCAAATGCTCATGTAACCTTCTCGAGGCTTATGAACTCAGTTTTCATGGAGTATCTCGACAAGTTTGTGGTGGTATATCTCGATGATATTCTTTTCTATTCCAAGTCAAAATAGGAACATGAAGAGCATATCTGTTGTGTCCTCACTAAGATTCACGAGAACCGGCTCTATGCAAGGTTCTCCAAGTGTGAATTCTGGCTGCCAAAAGTCACCTATCTGGGTCATGTCATTTCTGTAGAAGGCATTTCTGTCTACCCAGAAACTGTTCGGACATTTCTGGAGTGGCTCCCTCCAAAGAATGTCAAAGAAGTCTGCAGCTTCCTCGGATTGGCGAGTTATTGTTTTTGGTTCATGAAACACTTCTCCAACATAGCCAAGCCCCTTACCAACCTCCTCAAGAAAGGCAAGAAATTCATTTGGACACCGGTGTGCCAAACAAGCTATGAAACTCTCAGGGAAAATCTCACTTCCACACATGTCTTGGTTCCTCCAGATACATCAAAGACCTATTAGATCTTATGTGATGTTTCACTCCAAGGACTTGGTGTCGTTCTCATCCAAGACAATCAAGTCGTTGCATATGGTTCTTTCCAATTGAAAACACATGAAGTCAACTCTCCAACTCATGATCTGGAACTTGCAGCAGTTGTCTTTGCTTTGAATATATGGATACATTACTTGCTTGGCAACTGTTGTGAGATCTTTTCTGACCATAAGAGCCTCAAATATATTCACCCAGTCAGATCTGAAACTTAGGCAAAGGAGATGGATTTAAACAATCAATGACTTCGATATCACGATCAACTACACAATATGCAAAGAAAATGTGATGGCCGATGCCTTGAGTCGCAAAGCTTATGTCAATAATCTCAAGCTGAAGAAGCTTGAAACTCAATTGTGTGAGGAATTCCACCAACTCAACCTCGTCCTCGTTCCCAAGGGCTACCTTGCCAACTTGGTGGCTACTCCTTCCTTGGAAGAAAAGATTTGATCCACTTAGCTTGAGGATCCTTTCTGCAAGGAATATGCAATAAAGTCTCAGAATCCAAAGTATTAAGCATATCACCTCGATGGTCAAGGCACCTTGTTTTGTGATCACATGATGGTTGTTACTGAACTTCTAGGCTTGAGAGAAGAGGTTCTCAAAGAATCTCATGATTCTCTCTTGTCTATCCACCCCGGCAGTACAAAGATGTACATGGATCTTAAAACATAGTACTAGTGGCCAGGAATGAAAAATGGATGAGCCAAGTATGTCTCTGAGTGCGCCGTGTGCCGCAAATTGAAATCCATTCATCAAAAACCATCTGGTCTTCTTCAACCTTTGAAGCCTCTATAATGGAAATGGGAGAAGGTAGAGATGGACTTTATAACTGGCTTTCCAGGGTCTCAAAAGGCAATAATGCTATCTTTGTTGTCATCAATAGTTTTCCAAAGTGGCTCATTTCTTTCCCGGTAAGGAGACTATTTATGCTAGTCAATTGGCTGAGCTCTACATCAATAGGGCCGTCTCGCTCTATGGAGTTCCTCTATAAATCAGCTCGGATCGTGGAAGCATCTTCACTTCCAAGTTATGGGAAAGCTTTCAACAAGGCTTGGGCACTAAGCTCAATTTTAGCATAGCATACCACCCTCAGTCTCAAGGACAGGTGAAAAGAATCAATAAATTCTCTAAGATATGCTTCGCGCTTGTGTAATATCTTTTGGAATGAAGTGGGAGGAATTGCTTCCATATGCTGAGTTCTCCTACGACAATATCTTCCAGAAAAGTCTCAAGATAGCACCCTTTGAGGTTCTCTAAGGCTGCAAGTTCCATCCTCCTATTGGTTGGTCAGGGTCAAGCGCCGACGGCTAGGGTGCAGGCGGCGGCGACTTGGAGAGGGGCGGCAGCCTAGGTCGAGGGGTGAGAGGGGATGGCGCCTCTTCCCCTCCTTATATAGGTGGAGGGGAGGCGGCCAGGGTGGCCGATTCCTCCCCCAACTCCCCTTGTGCCCGGAGGCATGGGGAGAGAGAGAAACCTAGTTTCCTTAGGTCACCTTCCCTTCCTTCACTAGGACTTCGATTTTCCAAATTGGTATTTGACTTTCAAAACTAGAGTTTGATTCCCACTTCCTTGTCTTAGCCGACTTTCCCTAGGGCTTGATGTTGCCACCTCCACTTGGGTATGGCGCATCCATGTGCCCCCCTATGAGGTATTGGACCTTCTAGAACCTTCTAGAAGCTTCCGATGAAAACACCGAAAACATTTCCGAACCCCGGAATTGGACTTCCCTATATGAATCCTATTCTCCGGACCATTCCGGGTCTCCTTGTGATGTCCTGGATCCAATCTGACACCCCGAACAACATTTGGTTTCCAACTCATATTCCATATCTAGTAAACAACATAGAATCCTTAAGTGTGTCTCCCTACGGTTCATTAACTATGCAGACATGATCGAGACACTTCTCCGATCAATAACCAATAGAGGAATCTGGAAATTCATATGGCTCCCACATATTTCTATGATGACTTTGTGATCGAAATGAACCATTAACATTCAAAACCAATTCCTCTTTGTCTCGCGATACTTTACTTATCCGAGGTTTGATTGTCAGTATCTCTATACCTAGTTCAGCCTTGTTACCAATAAGTACTCTTTACTCGTTCCGTGATATGTTATCCCTTGTGACCTAGTCACATGCTTGCAAGCCAATTGGATGACATTCCACCGAGAGGGCCCAGAGTATATCTATCTGTCATATGGATGGACAAATCCCACTCTTGATCCATGTGCCTCAACACATACTTTCAGAACACTCAATTCCACCTTTCTGACCACCCAGTTATGAAGTGGTGTTTGATGTAATCAAAGCATACATCCGGTGATTGTGATTAACATGATCTTATGGTTGAAGGATTTAGGTTACTATGTATTTGAAAGCGTATAGCAAACAAACTTGAAATGACTTGATCTTATGCTATGCTTAACTATAGGAGCATGTCCATCACATAATTCTCCTAATGGTATGACCTTGTTATTAATGACATCCAATGTCCATGATTAGGAAACCATGATCATCTATTAATCAACAAGCTAGTCTATCAAGATGCTTTACTAGGGACTCTTTTATGTTTAGAAAACACACAAGTATTAATGTTTCTGGTTAATACAATTATAGCATGGGATGCAAACATTCATCATAAACACAAGGATATAATAATAAAAACTTTTAGTATTGCCTCTTAGGAATATCTCCAACAGTATCCCACTTGCACTAGAGTTAGTAATCTAGATTACATTGCGATGTACCTAACACCCATGGCGTTCTGGTGTTGGTCATGATTTTTCCCTAGGGAGAGGTTTAGTCAATGTATCTACCACAATCATATCTGTGTGTACTTTGCAAATCTTTATGTCACCAACTTGGACATGCTCGCGAATAGCATGCAAACACAGCTTGATATGCTTCAGCTTCTTGTGTGACCTTGGCTCGTGCATTGTCTATGGCACCCATGTTGTTACAGTAGATAGACATTGGGTCCAATGCACTAGGAACACACCAAGCTCCGCAATGAACTCCTTCATCCACAGCGCCTCTTTTGAAGCCTCCAAAGAAGCTATGTATTCCCATTCAGTTGAAGTTCTCGCCACAACGCTTTTGTTGGCACTCCTCCATCTCACTGCTGCACCATTCAAAGTAAATACGTATCCGGATTGCAACTTAGATTCATTAGGATCGGTATTCCAACTAGCATCGGTGTAACCATTTACAACGAGTTGTTCATGACCTCCACAAGAAAGAACCATATCATTAGTCCTTCTTAAGTACTTTAGGATATTTTTGACTGCTATCTAGTGATCCACTCTTGGATCACTTTGATATCTGCTAGTTAAACTAACAGCATATGCAATATCCGGTCTTGTACATAGCATGTCATACATGATAGAATCTATGGCTGAGCCATAGGGAGTTTTGTTCATCTTCTGTCTATCTTCTGTCATAGATACACTTTGAGTCTTACTATAACATCCCAAAATTCATGAATTACAAAAGCTTGCATTTCATTCATACATTCATATCATTCTTGACTTGCACAAAAAAATTCAAATTAAAACTCCAAATAAAACCATTTTTATGCCTATTAACTATATATATCATTAAGGCATGGTTTTATTTTATTTTCAAAGAATCCAAGTGTAGTGGACTAAACAGTGGTGTTGGACACACATTAAGGTGCAAGGTTCACACTACAAAAATCTTGAGAAGATTTGAAATCAAACTCATTTGAATTTGGGTTTGAAAATGATTCCTGAAAAATCAAACAGAAAAAGAAAAGGCAAAAGAACAAATAAAACAGTCGCTCTCTTTTGGCCCAACTCCAGAACAGGCCCAACAAGCCCACTCGGCCGTTTCCCCCTCTCCCCTATCTCTCACGCGGGCAGCCCCTACCCCGCTGACACTGCCAGTAGCCCCGCGCTAGCTCAACATCGTCTCCCCCAAAATTCCGCGCCAGACCCCGTCGCCACTGCCGTTCACTGCCGTTGATGGAACGTCTTAATTTCCATTGATATGGCGAGTAATTCTCGCCGTGACTCTGCCTACTTAAACTCCTCCCCACCATGAGCATTTACCCTCACTCGCCACCCCCTTTCTGCCACTAGGCTTCCCGTATTTTGACTCACAACCTCGCTGCCCGACGAACTTCGACGAGGTATTCCGGTGAGCACTGTCCACCCCTTGCCCTCTGCTTCTTACTGCCATGCTCCCCTTGCTCGTGCGCTTCTTCTCACACCTTTTATTCATCTCCTCGTGACCCATAGCGTCAACTACGTCCAGTACCGTGAGCACCCGACGCCACCCTCGTCTCTGGCGAGCAATTCTGGTAAGACACGACCGCCCCTTGGATTCTGGTTCACACCATCTCGTTCACCTGACCCTTGTGCACACACTAATGCCTCTGGTTTGTGCTAGGGAGACCCTGGTTATCGCCTTCATCGCCGTCCACATGAACCCGACGCTGCCCGCAACTCTGACGAGCCCCAGCGACCACTACATCACGCCCCTGCCCATGCCAGCGACACCTTGAGCATCCTCGTGTTGCCGCGTGCCTGGTAAGCTGATGCACCGCCCCTAGCCCCCTTTAGAATCGCTAGAGCATCGCCTCCAGTAGCGCTATCGCCGCCAACACCCATTAGTGCTGCCAGATTCTGGTCGCATGCGTCATAGCCGTTAGATCTAGATCTAGTGGATCTGATTAGATCACTTAACGAAGGGGTACGCTTAGATCTGAGCCCCACGATCTAACTTAAATCCTATGGCCCACGTTGGCCGATCAGATGCGTCCACGTATCTGAGATTTAGATTTCAAATCTATTTTTTAATCTATTAGAGATTTAAACTTGTAAAATTCATATCTTTTGTTTTGTTTATCCAAAAAAATGCAAATAATATATCATTGGATTCAGAAAAATAAATCCTACACTATTGTGGGCTTGAATTTTTATTTTGCTTCTGTAAAATTGGGTTTATTTGCAGAATCAAATATAGGCTTATTTTGGCCATATAAATTATTTAGAAAATGATTTTAAAGCAAATTTAACTTTGTTTAAACTATAAATAGTGTTTTTTGTATTCAGTACTATTTTGGTTTGTTTGGTTGCATTTGCATGCATTCATATATTTTTGTTTGAATATGTGAATGAGAATTTGGTCCTATTATTTTATGTGTAGATTTTGGTGCTAGTGGTGATTATGATTGTGAAGATTGTTGCTACTCCCCCAACTACCAAGGCAAGTGGTTATTCATGTATTTTTGTCTTATTATTTTGACTATGCACTAGCAATATTTTGATTAGGGCTTGCATGGAATTTTGCTAAGTATAAACTATGCTATGCCATGGGAAATCCTAGTAGTTGTAGTCTTGGTAGATTTTTCTCTAAGTTACGATACTTGTTATGTTATCATTCTTAGCCTAGCTAGTAGCAAACAAGGGTGGATTATATTATATGCTATGGAAATTTTGCTATGTCTTTGACTTGTGTTTTTGCTTAATAAAACAACTAAGTGAATGAATCACCTGGGTAGAATGTTATGATGGTTTGTGTTGAGTGGTTACACAAGGCCATGTCTATGGTCTACCTTGTGTATCACACTTTTGGAAAGCCACCCACGAACAAAGGGATTTGAGATACTTAGTGTTTAGAAGCTTCTAGTGCAACCGCATGGCATATGGGCTCTACCTTGATCATATAGGTTGCAATAACTTAGCCTGATGGACAGATGGTGGTAGCGTGATAGGTTGGAACGCGTCCATGGTGGTCTAAGGAAAGGCTTCTGAAAGATCTCGTCTCGATGCATGTCGAGTCTTGTGGGGAAAGTGCACCACCTCTCGAGAGGGTAAAACCTAAGTACTTAGACGTGTCCCCGGAAATGGACAATTTGAGTGTCAAGACATTGAAGCTATAAAGGATCTCCTCATCCAAATTTCTAAGTTAAAACTTGTGGTTGAACAAGGGTAAAGGTTCACCAATGTTTATTGGTGGATCCTTGGGAGTTTTTGTCAAACAAAAACTTAGTGTTTTCAACTGATAGGAAAAACCTATTTTGAGCAAAGCAAGCCTAAGCTACACTTAGCCAAATTCATATAGATGTTAGATACTACTATTCTACTATGGTATCACTTGCCAATACAATTCCAAATGTATTGACCCACTATGGCTGTAACTTATGATGTTGCAGGTTATTCCGATGAGGATTAGGGTTATGAGTCTACACTCAACATGCTTGCCTGTGGCACATGAAGATGAAGACTTTACTTTATTTACATGTGTTAAGAACTCTTGTACTATCCTTTGGCTATGGAGTTGTAAAAGACTATGTTTATCTCTGGAATGACGATGTTAAAAGGACCTTTGTATCTGTGTACTTCATCTTAAACTGTGGATGCTAGCATTTGATCCAGGGACTAGCATTGCAATCACAGGGACCTTTACCTTATAAAGGTGGGGGTCTTACAGATGGTATCAGAGCCAAGTTGCCTGTAGGATTATGACCCTAGGATGGATTAGACTAAGAAAACCACTAAGGAAAAATGCAACTCTTTTGAAATTCCACACTTGTCTTTTTCTTCTCGTAAACCCTTCTAATCTTCTTTCTCATCTCAATTTGTAGATGGCCACCATCAACGAAGCTGTCAAGAAGGGACCACTCATGACCATGACTTTAGAATGTGAGACGGAGTTTCCCAGAGCACTCAAAACCCTTATGGTTATCTTGGGGATACATGGTGAGGCCGTGTACAAGGGTTTTCCAATGGATGAAGGAGAAGAATATTGGTGGGTGCAACTTCACTTGTACAAAAACAAGGGAGACCACCAGAAAGAGTCGGGATTGTACATGGGGACCTACTCAGGAATGTATACGACATTCTTTGACTCTCAAGAAATGCAGCTTGGAATGTTATCAAGGAGCTCGGTGAAAGACTCAAGTGTAGAATGTTCAACACTAGAAATGACCTTGAGGAGGAAAAAAAGTGGACCCAAGACTTAGAGACCGCCATAAAACGTATAAGGGGGGATATTATAGATTTAGCATATGAGTGAGAATTGTAACGTACTTCGCTAGTTGGACCATCACACTTGTCGTTTTCTCACAAAATTTGTCTACGTTATGTTTGAACCTTAGTGTTTGTGGTAGACTTTGTATGACATGACTTGTATATTTTATGGATGATGTATACTTTTGCTTTCATTTTACTGTCTTGTTTTTATCTTACTTGTGTTGTTCTAATATTTCTCTATCTTACATTAGATTCCTAGCTTTGTGATCGACACTACCAAGGAGTTCAATGGAACTCATTTTGGTTCACGCATCATGCAGTTTAGTAGTGTGCTCAACCTCCCACTTCCTAGTATCAAGGTACTTAAGCTCACCAAGTTTGAGAGGAAGAACCTTTGGGGATTTAGAGTCACATAGCCAGGACGCCAGACAGAGCCACTCACGGAGGAGATTTCCTTCAAGCTGATGCACGATGAAAAAGAGAAGGGTGTAGATGTAGTCATGCAGGAGCTACTCGGACGCCTGTGCGGACGCCACTCCACCGAGCTTAGAAGCCTCTACTTCCACCCGTTCGGAAGATGTGACGAGGAGGGAGAGGCATTGGTGTATTAGGGCGCTACTAGAGAGATGATAGAGCCAGTTCGTTTGTACCTCTAGGACCTCGAGGGTCTTATTAGACACCTCGACACAGATAGGACCAACGTCATGCTTAGCAATGACGAGCTCCAGGTTCAGTTGAGGGAGAAGGACAAGATCTTCACGGGGCAGGATGAGATCGTCAAGGAGATGGAGGCCAGATTCGAGAGCCAGGACAAGAAGTTCAAGAATCAGGAGAATAGAGTTCAGGACAGAAACAAGAAGATCAAGGACATGAGGGCCGAGATAGAGGCCAAGGACTTTGAGTTAGAGACTCAGCGGGGAGTGATTGAGAGGCTTCGCTCACGGAAGAGAGCACTTCACGTGAAGATTGAGGCCTTGACCACTAGTGTAGAGGAGTACAAGGCCTCCATGGAGACAGCAGGTCTTGCTCTTGTTGACGTGGAGGTCGACATGGAGGAGTAGTATAGACTACTCGACTATCTTTTATCTATCATACTTTATTATTGAGTCGCAATGACCATCTAACATGTGGATGCTTGCTATGGTGTGTTTACTTTTACCAAAACTTGTTGTTTACGATGTTTAAACTCTTTGTTATCTTGTGATTGTTTATTGTGTTTGTTGCTATGTGATGTATTGTGCATGGCATCTATGGGTTATATCCCATTACTTATCCTTATTGAAACCACAGATGCCTCTCTGTCGTGCCAACCCCAACCCAAACAACAACAACAATAACGTCAACCCCAAGATGCAACAGTTGATGACAGCTCAAGCTCAACTGATGCAGATGATGACCCATTTCATGGCCAATCAAAACCAGAACCAGAATAATAACAACAACAGCAACAACAACAACAACAACAACAACAACAACAGCAACAGCAACAGCAATAGCAACAACAACAACAAAAGCAACAGCAACAACAACAACAACAACAACAACAACAAACAGCAACAACAAACATCAACAACAACAGCAACAACACCAACAGCAGCAACAATAGCAGCAGCAACAACAGCAGCAGCAACAATAGCAACAACAACAACAACAACAACAACACCAATAACAACAACAACAACAACAATCCCAACAATCCACCAGCATTGACATGCTTATGAGATTTTTTAGGTTGAGGCCAGCCAAGTTCTCGGGAACAACTGATACAATGGTAGCCAATGATTGGCTATGTTTCGTGAACAAGGACCTAATCACTGTTGGCTGCACCGATGAAGAAAAGGTCAGATTTGCAGCACATCTGCTCGAAGGACCAGCAACAACCTGGTGGGATAACTTTCAGATCACCACTCCCCTTGAGGATATGACATGGGCTATCTTTGAGGATGGTTTCCGCACTGCCCACATCTCATCAGGGGTGATGAACTTGAAGAAGAAAGAGTTCCACAATCTGAAACATCGTCACCGTAGTGTGGCTGAGTACATTGAGGAGTTCAACAATCTGGCGCTCTATGCACCGAATGAGGTTGATACTGATGCCAAGAGGAAGGAAAAGTTCCTCGAAGGATTGAATGATGAATTGAACCTACAGCTATCTGTTGCCTATGTCCCAACATATCAATCACTTTGTGACAAGGACACCATCTTGGAAAATAAGATGAAACAGGTTGAGGGCAGGAAAAGGAAGCATAACTTTGATAAGCACAGCTCGGGATCGTCTCACAAGCGTTCCCATAATGATGATGGTGGAAGTTCTGGATTCCACAAACATGGGAAGTATAATAGCCACGACAACCATAACTATCACCATGACAACAAGCATCATCGCAATCATGACAATGACAAGTATAAGAACCACAAGAGTGGACACAAGAGCCACCACAGTGGAAATGGTAATGGGAGTCAACCTGCAAAAAAAGACATTAGTTAGGTTGAGTGCTTCAAATGCAAGAAAACTGGGCACTATGCAAATGAATGCCTAGAAAAAAAGTTGAAGGAGCCAACAAGCCTAACCCTTTCCAGAAGGGACAAGTGAACCACATCAATGTGGAAGAAATTTATGAAGAGTCTGATGTTGTGGCTAGTAAGTTTAAGCTTAATTCTTTTCCAGCACTTGTTCTTTTTTATACCGGCGCATAGCATTCATTCATATCAAGAGCATTTGTTGATAAAAATGGACTTCCAACTGAAACTATTGGGTGTCCTATTAAAGTGTAACATACCTCCTTTATAAAGGAAAAGGATCCCTGTGATTGCAATGCTAGTCCCTGGATCAATGCTAGCATCCACAGTTTAAGATGAAGTACATAGAAACAAAGGTCATTATTACAGTCATTCCAGATACAAACATAGTCTTTTACAACTCAATGGCCACAGGCCTAGTACAAGAGTTTAAATAAGTAATAAGATAAATAAGTCTTCATCTTCATGTGCCACAGGCAAGCATGTTGAGTGTAGACTCATGACTCCTAATCATCATCAGAATAACCTGCAACATCACAAGTTACAGCCACAGTGGGTCAATACATTGGAATAGTATTGGCAAGTGATACCTTAGTAGAATATTGGTGGACTATATACTATATGAAATTTGGCTAAGTGTAGCTTAGGCTTGCTTTGCTCAAAATAGGTTTTGCCTATTAGTTGAAAACACTAAGTTTTTATTTGTCAAAAACTTTCCCCAAGGAACCACCAATAGACATTGGGGTCCTTCACCCTTGTTCAGCCACAAATTTTCCTTAGAAATTGGGATGAGGAGATTCTTGATAGCTTCCATGTCTTGATGCTCAAATTTTCCAATACTAGGGACATGGCTAAGTACTTAGATTCTTCCATATGCAGTGGTTGTGCACTTTCCCCACAAGACTTGATTTTCACCAAGATAGGACCTTCAGAAGCCTTCCCTTAGACCAAATGGACGCGCTCCAACCTATCAATCCCACTACCACCAACTGTCCAAATGGCTAAGTTATTGCAACCTATATGATCCAGGCAGAGCCCATATTGCCAAGTGGCTGCACTAGAAGCTCCTTAACATTTGGCCTCTAAAATCCCTTTGTTCCTGGGTGGCTTTCCAAAAGTGAGATACACAAGGTAAACCATAGAAATGGGCCTTGTGTAACCACTCAACATAACCCATTCACAACCATTCCACCCAGGTGATTCATTCACTTAGTTGTTTTATTAAGTAAAAACATAGTCCAAAGACTTAGAAATATTTATTCATAGCATGAACATATAGCCACCCTTGGTTGCTACTAGCTAGGATAAGCATGGCATAGATAAGCATCTTAACTTAGAAATTTCTAGAAATTCTACAACTACTAGGATTTCCCAAGCATAGCATATAAGCAAAATATAACCATGCAAGACTAGCAAAATATTTCTAATGCATAGTTGAAAAACATAGGGATAAAATCATGAAGCACCACTTGCCTTGGTAGTTTGGAGAGTAGCTACAATCCTCAAAATCACAATCACTATTTGCACCAAAATCTACACATAAAATGATAGCACCAAATCACATACAAAATAATTACAAGCAAAAATATATGGATGCATGCAATATGATATGTGATGATTTTCTAAACTCAACAAGACAAGTGCACAGTACTGGTTCATAAACAAGTTCAAAACTTGCCAAACAACCTTTATTTGAACACTAAAATATTTCTCAAATAATTAATATACACAAAATAGGCCTACACATGTTTCTATAAAAATAACCATTTTAACAGAAACAAAACATTAAACACATTGCATATATGGAAAGGGCTTTCTCTCCTTATTGAATTGATATAAAATTTGTCAAATTTGAACGTGGGAATCAAAAGTTATGATTAAAACAAGTTTAAACATCTAATAGATTCAAATCAGAAATTTAAATCGCGGAACATGCCACGCGGCGCTATCTTACTGGCTGGTACCGCTTCACGCCAGATCACGCTTCTTTGCCGTTGGATCTAACTTAATCGCGCGGCTATGATTGAAACATACCGCTTCGTCTAAGATCTATCGTGACCACTAGATATAAATCTAGCGGCGCTCAGCACTTGACCATCAAGTGGCGGCGCTGGCGGCGGCGACAGGCGGCGGCACGCTCTAACAGTGGCGGAGCCGGCGAACTAGGTCGCGCGGGGAGGTGGGAGGATGCTCACCAGAACCACAGTGACGAGGAGAAGCTCGACGTGTCCTTGGTTGGCGAAGGGGCGCTCGGAGTCGTCGCGGATTGCTCGTCAGAGTAGTCCCTGGCGGCTGTGGCTTCTGTTCGTCGACGTTGGCGACGTTCTGGGCCGCGCTAAGACAATAGGAGGGTACCGTTAGATGCGCAGGACGCTGGGGATCTTACGCGTATCAAACAGAGGGCGAGGGGAGGCTGGAACTTACGGGGAAAAGGTCGCCGGAGTTCGAGCAGAGAGCGGCGGAGCTTAGTTGTTGACATTGCCGAGGCTACATGCCATGCGCGAGCAAACGGAAAGTGTCAGTAGATGCGCACGGAGATGCAGAGCAAGCCAGCATGAACCATAGGCAGAGGGGATTGCGGTGCTCACCGGAATTTGTCGGCGAGGGCGTCGGAGCAGCGAGGTTGCGGCGAGGAATTCTCGCAGCCTGGGGGCGCGCTGTGTTTGGAGTTGGGGGAAAATGGAGAGGGGACAGAGGGGGTTTAAATAGAAAGGTCGCGAGCGAGATTTACTCGAGCATTGATCGCGAATTGAAGCCGCAAATCAATCCAGAAACGGCCGAGTGATTTGGGGGGAGGAACTCGTCGCCGGGTGGAGAAGAAGACCGTTGCGTGGGCCGTGTTGTTAGCGAGAGAAACAGAGGGGAAGTGGGGTCAGGCGGTCAGTCACTCCGTGGGTTTGATTGCGAGTACAGAAAAATGGTTCGCGGGAGGGTTTGCTGGGCTGGCTGGGTCAAGTTGGGCTGGGTTGGGCCAGAATGGCTGGCTGCTTATTTTTTCTCTTCATTCCTTTTCTTTTTCTGTTTGATTTTCTAAAATGATTTTCAAACTCCTTTTCAAATCAGTTTGATTCCAAACCTTCCTCTGGACTTTTGCAAAGTGAATTTTGTATTTAAATAAGTGTCAAACCTTTCTGTTTACAAACACCAACTTGGGTCATTTGAAAATAAAATAGAACCAAGCCATTAAGAGATATATTAATTGACATAAACTTGGTTTTATTTCATACTTTGTTTGGAAACTTTATTCAAGCTTTTGAAATCACTTATGTTTGAACTCAAAGCACTATTGAATGAATATTTGTACCTTACTCATTAGCAAGTAGCCCAAAGGCTAGAGTATTCATACATAAAATAATGAGCAATATATGCTCCTGTTTTTGAAATGATTTGAATTGAAACCCTAAATGATCATGGATGCATGGATGATATGCATGAGTTTTAAAACATGATTTTAGGGATGTTACAAATCTAACCCCCTTAAGGTGAATCTCGCCCTCGAGATTCGGATTGTCTAGCAAATAGGTGAGGGTGGTCTTTTCGAAGATCATCTTCTCTTTCCCGTGTTGCTTCTTCCTCGGAATGATGGTTCCATTGAACTTTGCAGAACTTGATAGTCTTAGTCCGAGTAACTATTTCTGCAGTCTCAAGAATCTTGATAGGTTTCTCTTCATAAGTGAGATCACTTTCCAATTGAACCTCTTCCAAAGGTATAGTATCCTTCAAAGAAGTTTCTTCCATTTCTGGATGACATTTCTTAAGCTGACTCACATGAAACACATTATGAACTGCTGACAAAGACTCCGGCAATTCAATCTCTTAAGCAACTTCTCCTTTACGACTCAGAATCTTGAATGGCCCAACATATCTTGGGGCCAATTTACCTTTGACACCAAATCTCTTCACTCCATGGAGTGGTGACACTCTAAGATAAGCTCTGTCTCCTACTTCATTGGTGACTTCTCTACGCTTAGGATCTGCGTAGCTCTTCTGTCGGGACTGTGCTATCTTCAATCTGTCCTTAACCAGCTTGACTTTCTCTTCAGCCTCTTTGATGAGTTCTGGTCCGAACAAACTTCTTTCTCCCACACCATTCCATAGCAATGGGGTGGTACACTTTCTCCCATAGAGAAACTCAAATGGTGCCATCTCAATACTGGCTTGATAGCTATTATTATAAGAGAATTCTGCGTAAGGAAGACTTTCATCCCAACTGGCTCCATAGTCTAGGGCACATGCCCTCAACATATCTTCAAGAATCTAATTAGTCCTTTCTGTCTGTCCATCAGTTTGAGGATGAAATGCAGTGTTGAATTCCAACCTTGTTCCCAATGACTCATGTAATTGTCTCCGAAAATGAGAAGTGAATTGAGTTCCCCTATCAGACACAATACTCTTGGGTAGTCCATGTAGACACACAATTCTGTTCATATAGATCTTGGTTAACTTAGCACTTGTATAAGTTGTCTTCACGGGTATAAAATGAGCCACTTTAGTTAGGCGATCCACTACTACCCAAATAGAATCATATCCTGACCTGGTCCTTTGTAATCCGGTAATGAAATCCATAATAACATTGTCCCACTTCCAATGAGGAATAGGTAGTGGTTGAAGCAATCCTGCTGGTTTCTGGTGTTCTGCCTTCACTCCACTACATACATCACACAAAGCAATATGTTCGGCGATGTCCTTCTTGAGATTATTCCACCAAAATCTTTCCTTCATATCCATGTACATTTTGGTGTTACCCGGGTGGATGGAATACGGTGAGTTGTGTGCTTCTTGTAAAATTAGTTTCCGAAGCTCCGGATCTTGTGGAACACAGATACGTTTTCCATGCCATAAAGTACCCTGTTCGTCTTCATGGAATCCTTTGGCTTTTCCTTTGCCAATTTTTTCCTTAATCTATTCAATTTCCTTATCAGTCTTCTGGGCTTCTTTGATCTTGTCCAACAAAGTAGGTTGAACATCGAAAGACATGAGATGTCCTTCAGGCACAATCTCCAATCTGAGATCTCTAAATTGGGCACACAGATCATCTGGCAATTCTCCCTTAGAAAGGCCATTCACAAAAACCTTACGGCTTAGAGCATCCGCTACAACATTTGCTTTACCGCGGTGGTATTGCAAACTTAAGTCATAGTCCTTGATGAGTTCTAGCCATCTTCTTTGTCTCATGTTAATTTCCTTCTGGGCGAAAATATACTTCAAACTTTTGTGATCTGTGAACACTTCACGTCGCTTTCCCAAAAGATAATGTCTCCATGTTTTGAGTGCATGGACAACAGAGGCTAACTCTAAATCATGAGTAGGGTAGTTTACTTCATGAGTTTTGAGTTGTCTCGAGGCATATGCCACGACTTTTCCTTCTTGCATAAGTACTGCACCTAATCCATGATGAGATGCATCACAATACACTTGGAAATCTTTCTCTAAATCTGGCAGACACAAGACTGGTGCTGTCACAAGTCTCTTCTTTAATTCCTGAAAGCTGAGTTCACAACCTTCAGACCAATCAAATTTCTCGTATTTCTTTAGCAATTTCGTCATAGGTTTTGCTACCTTGGAGAAATTCTCAATGAACCTTCTATAGTAACTTGCTAAGCCAAGGAAACTATGAACTTATTTTACTGATTTAGGTGATTCCCATTCAGTCACAGCTGAAACTTTAGCAGGATCAACAGCTACACCATCTCCTGACACAACGTGTCCAAGAAATCCAACTTCATTTAACCAAAATTCACACTTGCTGAATTTGGCATATAACTTATGCTCTCTAAGCTTCTCTAGTATCAAACGTGGATGTCCTTCATGCTCTTCCTTGCTCTTGGAGTAGATCCAAATGTCATCAATGAAAACGACAACAAACTTATCAAGAAATTCCATGAACACCTTGTTCATCATATTCATGAAATATGCTGGTGCATTGGTCAAACCAAATGGCATCACGGTATACTCATACAACCCATACCTTGTGGTGAAAGTTGTCTTAGGTATGTCTTGTTCCCTTATCTTAAGCTGGAAATAACCTGACCGGAGATCAATCTTTGAGAACACACAAGCTCCTTCTAGCTGATCAAACAAGTCATTGATTCTGGGCAAAGGATATTTGTTCTTGATAGTCACCTCATTGAGTGAACGGTAATCTATGCATAACCTTTGACTTCTATCTTTCTTTTCTACAAACAAAACTGGTGCTCCTCAAGATGAGGAACTTGGTTGGATAAAACCTTTCTGCAACTGTTCTCCAAGCTGCTTCTTGAGTTCTTTCAACTCATCAACTGACATCTTGTATGGTCTTTTTGCTATTGGTCCAGATCCTGGTAGAAAATCAATAAGAAACTCCACATCCCTATCTGGTGGCATTCCCGGCAATTCTTCCGGAAACACATCTGGATATTCACTCACAATAGGCACACTGTCTATGCTAACCCCCTTAAGAGAATTTAGCTTACTTCCTTTTGATTCAAAGTTAGACTTGAATCTAATCCATTTCTTTTCCGGGGTTGTGAGTGCAACAGTACGATTAGCACAATCTAGTACTCCTTCATACTTATCCATCCAATCCATTCCCAATATTACATCCAGTCCTTGAGAATCTAGGATTATCAGACTCACTAGAAACTTATGCTTTCCAAACTCTATCACTAGATCCCGGCATCCAAGACTTACTATCATATCTCCACCTGGAGAACTAACTTTTATTGGACACCCAATGTTTTTAGTTGGAAACCCATTTCTATCAACAAATTCTTTTGATATGAATGAATGCGATGCTCTAGTATCAAAAAGAACAAGTGCTGGAATAGAATTGAGTTTGAACTTACCAGCAACAGCATCTGGCTCCTCATAGATTTCCTCCACATTGATGTGGTTCACTTGTCCCTTCTGAAAAGGGTTGGGCTTGTTGGGTCCTTCAACTTTCTTTTCTGGGCATTCATTTGCATAATGCCCCATCTTCTTGCACTTGAAACACTCAACCTGACTAAGATTCTTCTTGACAGGCTGGCTTCCACTGCCACTTCCACTACCACTGTGGTGGCTCTTGTGTCCACCCTTGTGATTCTTGTATTTGTCATTGTCATGACTACGGTGATGCTTGTTGTTGTAACATCCCTAAAATTATGATTTCAAAGATTGCATATCATTCATGCATGCATATAGTTTTGAGATCAATTTCAAACCAATTTCAAGAAAACAGAAGCACATAGTGCTATCATTTTATGTGAGCAAACTTAAATCAAATGACCATCCCCATTTGAGAGCTTAAGTGTTTTAAAACCAAGTTTGTTTGTTTCCTTGATGATTGGTTTGAGTGTGGAGTTTGAACAAAAATATACAAAATAAAAATGGTTTCAAAACCATTTTCAAAACATTTGCAAATCAAGTGCTTTGGCACTGTTTATTTTTGTTTATTCAAAAGAACCAAGCTTGAACAAAGAGACCACTTGATTTTATGCCCTGAAATGTGAATGTTGCACCCTACAAAATCCTGGAAATTTTTTGAATTCAAAAGCTTTTGAAATCATTTGAAAATCAATCCAGAAAATCAAAACAGAAAAAGAAAAAGAGAAAGGAAATAGAAAAGGGCCGGCGCCAGACTTCGAGCCCATCAGCAGATCCAGCCCAGCTAGCCCACCCGGGTCCCCTCTCTCTCTCATGCGCAGAAGCACCCCTAGAGTCGCTGACACTCGGACCCCACTCCCTCTCTGTTCTATTCGCTGACAAGCGGGCCCCGTCCACGTCATCATCGTCTTCCCCAGATTCCGCGCACGAACACGTCGCCGCTGGCCGTTGCTGCGTTGATTCCGTGGCGTAATTGGCATTGATTCACCGGGCGTTTCTTGCCGAGCTCCTGCCTACTTAAGCCCCTCCCTCTCGCGGCCATTTCCCCTCACCCAATTTCCTCTCCACGCCACCAGGCTGCTTGCAACTCGCCAGACACTGCCGCTGTTCCGACGACCTCGCCGACGAATTCCGGTGAGCACCGTGCCCTCCTCTGTCCATGGTTCATACTAGCATGCTCTGCAGCTCCGTGCGCATATACTAACACCTTCCTTTTGCTCGTGCATGGTCTGTAGCCTCGGCAACGACAACGACTGAGCGCCGCCACTCTCTGCTCGAACTCCGGCGACCTCTCCCCGTAAGTACCAGCCGCCCTTTGCCCTCTGTTTGATACGCCTAACACCCTCGACGTCTTGTGCATCTAACGGTGTCCTCCTCTTGTCTTAGCGCGACGCAGAACCTCGCCAACGTCGACCAGCAGCCGTACCCGACGCGTTCGTGAACTCCGGCGAGGAATCCCCGACGACTCCGAGCGCCCCTTCGCCAACCAGAGACACATTGAGCTTCACCTCGACACGGCGGTTCTGGTGAGCATCCTCTCCCCTCCTCGGGTGACCTGGAACACCGGCACCGCTGCTGACAGACACGCCGCCGCCATTCGCCGCCGCTAGCGCCGCTAGGCTATGGTCAAAGCAACAACAGCGTTAGATGTAGATCTTGCGGTTTAAATTAGATCTGAGCGAAGCGTTTTCTTTAAATCTGGCGCTTTGGATCTAACTTGATCCGACGGTGCGGAAGCTTGATCCTGAGCGAATTGATACCAGCCAATAGGATAGCGCCGCATGGCAGTAGTTTAGATTTAAAACAGATTTTGAATCAGATTACAGTTCAAATTTGTTTTGTTTGTAACTTTTGATTCCCACGTTAGATTTTGGCAAATTTTATACCGTTGGAATCAGGAGAACAATCCCTTTCTATTTATGCAATGTGTTTAATGTTTAACTTCTGGTAAAATGATTTTATTTGCAGAAACTTATGTAGGGCTTATTTGAGTATATAAAATGTTTAGGAATTGTTTTTAGTGTCAAATAAACTTGGTTTGGCAAGTTTTTGACTTGTTTAAGATTCAGTACTATGCACTTGCTTGGTTGAGTTCTAAAAATCATCACTTAGCATCTTGCATGCATGCATATATATTTTTGGTTGAATATATCTTGTATGTGATTGTGGCTATATTCTATGTGTAGATTTTGGTGCTAGTGATTGTGATTGTGAAGAGTGCTACTCTCCCAACTACCAAGGCAAGTGGTACTTCATGAATATTTCCATCCCTATATTTTATACTAAGCATTAGAAATATTTTGCTAAGTCTTGCATGTTATTATTTTGCCTAATGCCATGTTGGGAAATCCTAAGTAGTTGTAGAATTGCTAGGAAATTTCTAAGTTAAGATAATATCTATGCCATGCTTAGCCTAGCTAGTAGCAAACAAGGGTTGGTAAAATATACATGCTATGATGAAAATATTTCTAAGTCTTTGGACTTTTGTTTTGCCTAATAAAACAACTAAGTCAATGAATCACTTGGGTGGAATGGGACTTGATTGGTGGTTTTGGTTGAGTGGTTACACAAGGCCCATTGCTATGGTTTACCTTGTGTATCTCACTTGTGGAAAGCCACCCAGGAACAAAGGGATTTTAGAGGCCAAGTGTTGAGAAGCTTCTAGTGCAGCAACTTGGCAATATGGGCTCTGCCTGGATCACATAGGTTGCTAGAACTTAGCCATTTGGACAGTTGGTGGTAGTGGGGTTGATAGGTTGGAGCGCGTCCATTTGGTCTAAGGGAAGGCTTCTGAAAGGTCCTGTCTTGGTGAAACCAAGTCTGGTGGGGAAAGTGCACAACCACTGCAGATGGAAAAATCTAAGTACTTAGCCAAGTCCATGGTAATGGACAACTTGAGCATCAAGACATGGAAGCTATCAAGAATCTCATCATTCCAACTTCTAAGTAAAAACTTGTGGGTGAACAAGGGTGAAGGACCTCAATGTCTATTGGTGGTTCCTTGGGTAAAGTTTTGACAAAGAAAAACTTAGTGATTTCAACTAATAGGCAAAACCTATTTTGAGCAAAGCAAGCCAAGCTACACTTAGCCAAATTTGCATATAGTATCTAGACCACTTAAAATATACTAAGGTATCACTTGCCAATACTATTCCAAAGTATTGACCCACTGTGGCTGTAACTTGTGATGTTGCAGGTTACTCTGATGAGGATTAGGTGTCATGAGTCTACACTCAACATGTTTGCCTGTGGCACATGAAGATGAAGACTTATATTTATTTACTTATTCAAACTTTTGTAATAGGCCTGTGGCCTTGAGTTGTAAAGACTATGTTTATCTCTGGAATGGATGTAATAATGACCTTTGTATCTGTGTACTTCATCTTAAACTGTGGATGCTAGCAATGATCCAGGGACTAGCATTGCAATCACAGGGATCCTTTTCCTTTATAAAGGAGGGATCTTATAGTTGTCATGATGACGGTTGTGGTTGTGGTGCTTGTTGAATTTCCCATGCTTGTGGGATCCTGAACTCCCACTATCATCATAATGGGAACGCTTGTGAGACGATCCCGAGCTGTGCTTGTCAGAGTGATTTCTCTTCCTACTCTCAACTTTCTTCATCTTGTTCTCCAAAATAGCAGCCTTGTCACAAAGAGACTGGTATGTTGGAACATATGCCACAGCTAACTGCAAGTTCAGTTCATCATTCAACCCTTCAAGGAATTTTTCCTTCCTCTTAGCATCCGTGTCAACTTCATCCGGTGCATAACGCGCCAGATTGTTGAACTCTTCAATATATTCAGCCACGCTGCGGTGGTGCTGCTTCAGGTTATGGAACTTTTTCTTCTTCAAACTCATCACTCTGGATGAGATGTGAGCAGTACGGAAACCATCTTCAAAGATAGCCCATGTCACATCTGCAATGGGAGTGGTGATCTGGAAGTTATCCCACCATGTAGCTGCTGGTCCTTCCAACAAGTGAGCTGCAAATCTGACTTTCTCCTCATCAGTACAGCCAAATGTTACCAAGTCCTTATTCACAGAGTGTAGACAATCATTGGCCACCATAGGATCAGTTGTTCCTGAGAACTTTGCTAGCCTCAATCTTAAGAACCTGGTAAGCATGTCAAAACCCACTGGGTTGTTCTGATTTTTGTTGTTGTTATTGTTATTGTTGTTGTTGTTGTTGTTCTGATTCTGGATGAACGTAGTCATCATCTGCATCAGCTGGGTCTGAGCTGTCATCATTTGCTGCATCTCAGGGGTGATGTTGTTGTTGTTGGGGTTGGGATTGTCACGTCGGGGAGGCATCTGTGGTTTGTTCAATAGAGATAAGAATGAGATACCCATAGATGCTAACATGCACAATACATCACTTAAAAAATCACCAAACATGCATCATAATAATAATAGTTCAACAACATAAACGACAAGTTTGCAAAGTAAACACACCAATAGCAAGCCATCCACATGTTGGATGGTCATTGCGTCTCAATGAAAAGCATGATAAATAAATGATAAATGAGTAGTCATCACTACTCCTCAGCATCAACCTCCTCCTCAACAAAGGTAAGACCAGCATTCTCCATAGAGGTCTTGTATTCCTCGACATTGGTGGTCAAGGTCTCTACTTTGGCTTTGAGAGCCCTCTTCTGAGAACGAAGCCTCTCGATCACAGTCTGCTGATGCTCGAGCTCTAAGTCCTTGTTCTCTAGTTCCGCAGTCATGTCTCGAATCCTCTTGTTCCTATCCCGGACTCGCTTCTCTTGACTCTTGAACTTTTTATCTTGACTCTCAAACTTGTCCTCCATCTCCTTGACTATCTCATCTTGCTCCGCGAAGAGCTTGTCCTTCTCACGAAGCTGCACCTAGAGTTCGTCATTGCTAAGCATGACGTTGGTCCTATCAGTGTCCACGTGCCTAAGAAGAACCTCTAAGTCCTGGAGGTATAGACGAATCGGCTCTGTTGTCTCCCTCGAATTATCCTCGAAGTCAATGGCCTCACCATCCTCATCACGTTTACCGAAGGCTTAGAAGTGAGTACCTCTAACCTGTCGAGAGTGTCTCCCTAACAGACGTCCAATCAAGTCCTGCATGACTACCTCTAGGCCTCTCTCCTTGTCATCGTGCATGAGCTTGAAGATGATAGCCTCCGTGGTAGGCTCAGTCTGGCGTCCGGGCTGATTGACCTTGAAGCCCCAAAGGTATTTCCTCTCAAACTTGGTAGGAAGAGGGAGATTAAGCAAACTAGTGAGCTCAATAATACGAGGGCCAAAACGAGTTCCCTGGAACTCTTCAGCCGTGCTGATGGTAACATTAGGCATCTATTTATAAGATAGAAAAAGTTAGAGTCAACACAAGTCATAGCATACATAAAATCCATTACAAGCATCCAAAGTTCAACTTATTTAGACAACATTTTGGAAAATAAAAATGATAAGTGTGGTGCTCCAACTAACGAAGTACGCTTACAATCCCATCTCACTTGCCAAGTTGGCTAACAAGGCATCCCTAGAGGCAATCTGTTTATCTTGATCACATGACTCCATTGCTAAGGTTATGATGTCCTTCCTTAAACTTTGATTGGTAGCCTCTAGCTCTTGGATATGTTTCTTTTCTTCCCTAAGATCATTCTGGGTGTTAAGCATTCTGCACTTGATTCTATCACCAAGTTCTTTGATGGCCCTCCAAGCTGCATCCCTTGCTGAATCAAAGAATGTGGTGTGCATCATTGTGTTGGTGACCATGTAGAATCCTGAGTCCTTGTGGTTGTCTTCCTTGTTTTTATACAAGTGAAGTTGCACCCACCAGTACTCCACTCCTTCATCCATCACAGGAAAACCTTTGTACATAGCTGCACCATGTATTCCCATGGCAACCATGAGGTCCTTGAGAGCCTTGGGGAATTCTGTCTCACATTCCAAAGTCATAGTCATGAGTGGTCCCTTCCTTACGTCTTTGTTGATGGAGTTCATCTACAAATAGAGATGAGAAAGAAGATTAGAAAAGTTTACGAGAAGAAAAGACAAGTGTGGAAGTTGTCAAAAAAATTTCCTTAGTGGTTTCCAATCCTAGGGTCATAATCCTATAGGCAACACAGTGCTCTGATACCATCTGTAAGATCCCTCCTTTATAAAGGAAAAGGATCCCCGTGATTGCAATGCTAGTCCCTAGATCAATGCTAGCATCCACAGTTTAAGATGAAGTACACAGAAACAAAGGTCATTATTACAGTCATTCCAGAGACAAACATAGTCTTTTAAAACTCAATGGCCACAGGCCTAGTACAAGAGTTTAAATAAGTAATAAGATAAATAAGTCTTCATCTTCATGTGCCACAGGCAAGCATGTTGAGTGTAGACTCATGACTCCTAATCATCATCAGAATAACCTGCAACATCACAAGTTACAGCCATAGTGGGTCAATACATTGGAATAGTATTGGCAAGTGATACCTTAGTAGAATATTGGTGGACTAGATACTATATGCAATTTGGCTAAGTGTAGCTTAGGCTTGCTTTGCTCAAAATAGGTTTTGCCTATTAGTTGAAAACACTAGGTTTTTCTTTGTCAAAAACTTTCCCCAAGAAACCACCAATAGACATTGGGGTCCTTCACCCTTGTTCAACCACAAGTTTTACTTAGAAATTGGGATGAGGAGATTCTTGATAGCTTCCATGTCTTGATGCTCAAATTGTCCAATACCAGGGACATGGCTAAGTACTTAGATTCTTCCATCTGCATTGGTTGTGCACTTTCCCCACAAGACTTGATTTTCACCAAGATAGGACCTTTCAGAAGCCTTCCCTTAGACCAAATGGACGCTCTCCAACCTATCAATCCCACTACCACCAATTGTCCAAATGGCTAAGTTATTGCAACCTATATGATCCAGGCAGAGCCCATATTGCCAAGTGGCTGCACTAGAAGCTTCTTAACATTTGGCCTCTCAAATCCCTTTGTTCCTGGGTGGCTTTCCACAAGTGAGATACACAAGGTAAACCATAGAAATGGGCCTTGTGTAACCACTCAACATACCCCCTTCACAACCATTCCACCCAGGTGATTCATTCACTTAGTACCGCTTCGTACCGGATCACGCTTCTGAGCCGTTGGATCTAACTTACTCGCGCGGC
The DNA here is from genome assembly GCA_916181665.1 of Avena sativa. Classification (NCBI taxonomy): domain Eukaryota; kingdom Viridiplantae; phylum Streptophyta; class Magnoliopsida; order Poales; family Poaceae; genus Avena; species Avena sativa. The sequence continues at coordinate 138,383,081 of OV702295.1, forward strand.
TCTGATTGAAACATACCGCTTCGTCTAAGATCTATCGTGACCACTAGATCTAAATCTAATGACGCTCAGCACTTGACCATCAAGTGGCGGCGCTGGCGGCGGCGACAGGCGGCGGCGCTCTCTGACAGTGGTGGAGCCGGCGAACTAGGTCGCGCGGGGAGGTGGGAGGATGCTCACCAGAACCGCAGTGACGAGGAGAAGCTCGACGTGTCCTTGGTTGGCGAAGGGGCGCTCGGAGTCGTCACGGATTGCTCGTCGGAGTAGTCCCTGGCGGTTGTGGCTTCTGTTCGTCGATGTTGGCGATGTTCTGGGCCGCGCTAAGACAAGAGGAGGGTACCGTTAGATGCGCAGGACGCTGGGGATCTTACGCGTATCAAACAGAGGGCGAGGGGAGGCTGGAACTTACGGGGAAAAGGTCGCCGGAGTTCGAGCAGAGAGCGACGGAGCTCAGTTGTTGACGTTGCCGAGGCTACAGGCCATGCGCGAGCAAACGGAAAGTGTCAGTAGATGCGCACGGAGATGCAGAGCAAGCCAGCATGAACCATAAGCAGAGGGGAGTGCGGTGCTCACCGGAATTCGTCGGCGAGGTCGTCGGAGCAGCGAGGTTGCGGCGAGGAATTCTCGCAGCCTGGGGGCACGCTGTGTTTGGAGTTTGGGGGAAAATGGAGAGGGGATAGAGGGGGTTTAAATAGCAAGGTTGCGAGCGAGATTTACTCGAGCATTGATCGAGAATTGAAGCCGCAAATCAATCCAAAAACGGCCGAGTGATTTGGGGGGAGGAACTCGTCGTCGGGTGGAGAAGAAGACCGTTGCGTTGGCCGTGTTGTCAGCGAGAGAAATAGAGGGGAAGTGGGGTCAGGCGGTCAGTCACTCCATGGGTTTGATTGCGAGTATAGAAAAATGGTTCGCGGGAGGGTTTGCTGGGCTGGCTGGGTCAAGTTGGGCTGGGTTGGGCCAGAATGGCTGGCTGCTTATTTTTTTCTCTTTATTCCTTTTCTTTTTCTGTTTGATTTTCTAAAATTATTTTCAAACTCCTTTTCAAATCAGTTTGATTCCAATCCTTCTCTGGACTTTTGCAAAGTGAATTTTGTATTTAAATAAGTGTCAAACCTTTCTGTTTACAAACACCAACTTGGGTCATTTGAAAAATAAAATAGAACCAAGCCATTAAGAGATATATTAATTGACATAAACTTGGTTTTATTTCATACTTTGTTTGGAAACTTTATTCAAGCTTTTGAAATCACTTATATTTGAACTCAAAACACTACTGAATGAATATTTGTACCTTACTCATTAGCAAGTAGCCCAAAGGCTAGAGTATTCATACATAAAATAATGAGCAATATATGCTCCCGTTTTTGAAATGATTTGAATTGAAACCCTAAATGATCATGGATGCATGGATGATATGCATGAGTTTTAAAACATGATTTTAGGGATGTTACATAAAGTAAGCTCTCCCGGTGGAGAGTCGATAGTGAACTTTGGATGTCATGATCTAGTGATAGAGTTGGAAAGTATAAGTTTCCAGTTAGTGTGATAATCCTAGATTCCCAATGATTGGATGTAATTTTGGGTATGGATCGGATGACTAAGTATGAAGGAGTACTGGATTGTGCCAATCGTACTATTACACTCACGACCCCGGATAAGAAAAGCATTGATTTCTAGTCTAACTTTGAATCAAAAGGGAGTATGCTAAATTCTCTTAAGGGGGTTAGCATAGATAGTGTACCAGTTGTGAAAGAATACCAGGATGTTTCTCCGGAAGAGTTGCCAGGAATGCCACCAGATAGAGATGTAGAGTTTCTGATTGACTTACTGCCAAGATCAGGACCAATAGCAAAGAGACCCTACAATATGTCAGTTGATGAGTTGAAAGAACTCAAGAAACATCTTGGAGAACAGTTGCATAAAGGGTTTACTCAACCAAGTTCTTCATCTTGGGGTGCACCAGTTCTGTTTGTTGATAAGAAGATAGAAGTCAAAGGTTATGCATAGATTACTGTTCACTCAATGAGGTAACTATAAAGAACAAGTATCCTTTGCCTAGAATCAACAATCTATTTGATCAGCTAGAAGGAGCCTGTGTGTTCTCAAAGATTGATCTCTGATCAGGCTACTTTCAGCTAAAGATTAGAGAGCAAACATACCTAAGACCGCTTTCACCACTAGGTATGGTTTATATGAGTACACCATGATGCCATTTGGTTTGACAAATGCACCAGCTTATTTCATGAACATGATGGACAAAGTGTTCATGGAATTTCTTGACAAGTTTGTTTTCGTATTCATCGATGACATTTTGATCTATTCCAAGAGCAAAGAAGAGCATGAAGAGCATTTACGTCTGATACTTAAGAAGCTCGGGGAGCACAAGCTGTATGCCAAGTTTAGTAAGTGTGAGTTCTGGCTGAATTAAGTTGGATTTCTCGGACATATTGTGTCAGGAGATGGTATAGTTTTCGATCCCGCAAACGTGTCAGCTGTAACTGAGTGGGAATCTCCTAAGTCAGTGAAAGAAGTTCGTAGTTTCCTTGGCTTGGCAGAGTACTATAGAAGATTCGTTGAGAATTTCTCAAAGGTAGCTAAGCCAATGACGGAGTTACTCAACAAAGATAAGAAGTTTGATTAGACTGAAGGATGTGAACTCAGTTTCCAAGAATTGAAGAAGAGACTAGTGACAGCACCAGGCTTATGTCTGCCAGATTTGGAGAAGGATTTCCAAGTATATTGTGATGCATCTCACCAAGGATTGGGTGAAGTTTTGATGCAAGAAGGGAAAGTTGTGGCTTATGCCTCGAGACAACTCAAAACTCATGAAGTGAATTATCCTACTCATGACTTAGAGTTAGCCTCTGTTGTTCATGCACTCAAAACATGGAGACATTATCTTTTGGGAAAACGTTGTGAAGTATTCACGGATCACAAGAGTTTGAAGTATATCGTCACTCAGAAAGAAATCAATATGAGACAAAGAAGATGGCTAGAGCTCATCAAGGACTATGACTTGAGTTTGCAATACCCTCCCAGTAAAGCAAATGTTGTAGCGGATGCTTTAAGCCGTAAGGTCTATGTGAATGGCCTTACTAAGGGAGAATTTCCAGATGATCTGTGTGCCCAATTCAAAGATCTCAGATTGGAGATAGTACCTTAAGGACATCTCATGTCATTGGATGTTCAACCCACATTGTTGGACAAGATCAAAGAAGCCCAAAAGTTGGACAAGGAAATTGAAAAGATAAAAAGTAAAATTAGCAAAGGGAAGCTAAAGGATTCCACGAAGACGAATAGGGTACTTTATGGTATGGAAAATGTATCTGCATTCTGCAAGATCCGGAGCTTCGGAAACTGGTTCTGCAAGAAGCACACAATTCACCATATTCCATTCATCCAGGTAACACCAAAATGTACATGGATGTGAAGGAAAGGTTTTGGTGGAACAACCTCAAGAAGGATACTGCGGAGCATATTGCCTTGTGTGATGTGTGTAGTCGAGTAAAGGCAGAACATCAAAAACCGGCAGGATTATTACAACCACTACCTATTCCCGATTGGAAGTGGGACAATATTGGTATGGTCTTTATCACCGGACTACCAAGGACTAGATATGGATATGATTCCATTTGGGTTGTGGTAGATCTCCTAACTAAAGTGGCTCATTTCATACGCGTGAAGACAACCTACACAAGTGCTAAGTTAGCCAAGATGTACATGAACACAGTTCTCCTCGCATTTTTTGCGACAATTGCATGAGTCACTAGGAACAAGGTTAGAGTTCAGCACTGTTTTTCACCCCCAGACTGATGGACAAACAGAAAGGACCAATCAGATTTTGGAGGATATGTTGAGGGCGTGTGCCCTAGACTATGGTGCTAGTTGGGATGAAAGTCTTCCTTCCACAGAATTCTCTTACAATAACAGCTATCAAGCCAGCATTGATATGGCACCGTTTGAATTTATCTATGGAAGGAAATGTACTACACCATTGATATGGAGTGGTGTTGGAGAAAGAAATTTGTTTGGACCAGAATTGATCAAGGAAGTGGAAGAGAAATTCAAATTGGTAAAGGATAGATTGACGATAGCACAGTCCCGACAAAAGAGCTATGCAGATCCAAAGTGTAGAGAAGTCACCTATGAGGTAGGTGATAGGGCGTATCTTAGAGTCTCACCACTTCGTGGTATGAAGAGATTTGGAGTTAAAGGAAAATTGGCACCAAGGTATGTTGGACCATTCAAGATTTTGAGTCACAAAGGAGAAGTGGCTTATGAGATTGAATTGCCCAAGTCTCTGTCTGCTGTTCACAATGTGTTTCATGTGAGTCAGTTGAATAAATGTCATCCGGAGATGGAAGAAACTTCTTTGAAGGACACTATCCCTTTGGAAAGAGGTTCAGTTGGAGAGTGATCTCACCTATGAGGAGAAACCTATCAAGATTCTTGAGACTACAGAAAGAGTTACTCGTACCAAGATGATACATCCAAAACGTATCTACTTTCCAGAACACTTTTGCTATTGTTTCTCCTCTAAACTTGTGTGATTTGAATACAACTAACACGGACTGACGCTGTTTTCAGCAGAATTACCTTGGTGTCTTGTTTTTGTGCAGGAAATCAACTATCAGGAAAAAACCTAGAAAATATGCCAAAAATTATATTTCACCAGAACACCCACGGAGCTAGAAGACGAGACGGAGAAGGGGCCTGGAGGCCCACACCCCTGCCAGGCGTGCGCCCACCTCTGGCCACGCCTAAGGGGGTGCAGCCACCCTAGGCACCACCTCGGCCTCCCTCTGCACCGATAAGTTGCCTCTCGACCTAAAAACTGGGAGGGGGTCGATAGTTTTCTAGAAAGAGTTCCGCTCCGCCGCCGCTAGAAACCAAGATTCGGATCTAGAAACTCCGTTCCGGCACCCTGCCGGGACGGGGAATTTGGAGAGGATCATCGCCATCGTCATCACCAACGCATCTCCATCAACCATCGATGTTTCCCTCATCAATGAGTGAGTAATCCCCCGCTGTAGGCTTGGGGATGGTAGGGATTGGATGAGTTCTATCATGTAATCGAATAAGATCTGTTAGGGCATAGTGCCTAGTATCTCTATTAGTGCTATTTGACTTTGTTGCAACTTGTTGTTCTTAATGCTTGTCACTAGGGCCCGAGTGCCATGCTCTCAGATCTGAACTTATTATTGGATCATTATGATAGTATTGTTAGTGATCTTATCTGCAAGTTGTTTACACATATCATTGTCCGGATCCAAAGGCCTCAAAATGACAATAATTGGGACAACCGGAGGGGATGGCTGTGGTGTGAGGATCACATGTGTTCATGGAGTGTTAATGCTTTGCTCCGGTGCTCTATTAAAAGGAGCACCTTAATTGTCAATAGTTCCCTAGAGGCCCCGCTGCAATGGGCTAGTTGGACAGAAGATGTTGTGCAAGTTCTCATTGCGAGCACGTATGACTATATTTGGAGCACATGCCTAGGATTGTTTAGTACTTGGATGCTTGTTATTATTTATCTGAAATGCCCTAGATCTCGAAGTTACATGTTTAGAGTCGTCCCTGCAACGCCCGTCCATCCATCCCTCTGCCTACCGCACTCAAATCCTACTCTTACCGTTTACTGTTATTATTGCTCATGTTTTACTGTTGTTGTTGCTTTGTTGTTGCTACTACCAAATTGTTGCTACTGATAAACTTCTCTGAGCAAGAACTATTTCTAGGTGCAGCTGAATTGACAACTCAGTTGTTAAGGCTTGAAAGTATTCTTTGGCTCCCCTTGTGTCGAATCAATAAATTGGGTAATACTACCTGCAAAGACTGTTGCGGTCCCCTACACTTGTGGGTCATCAAGACTATTTTATGGCGCCGTTGCAAGGGAGCATAGCTTTATTTGTAAGTTCACTTGGATCTATTAGTGTTCACTGCTACTCCTTTCATCATAGGGAAGTCTCGTGATGGAAAGTTTCCTATTTTACCGTCCACTACAAGAAGAGGTACAGTCCCAAACACCTCTGTTGCTCTTGATTCACTGTCTGTTATAAGTAAGCTTGTTACACCACCATAACATACTCATGCTACACACACTGCTACTACTGCTGAATCTGAAACTGCTTTTGATGCTAATGATGTTACTTCTACTGTGGTTGATGCGAGTGGTTCATTAGGTCCTTTACTAGATGCTACTATGGCTATTCGAGGAAATACCGAAACTCCTAGTGAAGACACTGTTACACATGTTATGATATTAATGATGGTTACATTGAGTTCACTGATGAATTTGTTGAAGAGTGCCAAAACACATATGGTACTAGTGCTATTAAGAGTCTCCTTGCTAGACGTACTATTATGCCTAAACTATCCTCTGATCCTAAGTTTGCCACTTCTCCCATAGATATTAAAGATAAATATTATGATTTCTCTCTTGATTTATCCTATTTGGACATTGTTGAGAAAGAACCTTTTTGTGGGACTGAAAATGAGAGCGTTGTGGCTCATATGAATGAGATTTCCACTATGAGTGCTTTATTCTCTGATGATTTTAAGATGCACAAGTACTTTGTTACTAAGATCTTCCCTTTTTCCCTAAAAAGGGAAGCTAGGGCTTGGTTTAATAGATTACCTCCAGGTTCCATTGATATCCCTGATTGCTTGATTGCGTCTTTCTTCCAGAAATATTTTCCTCCCAGTGCTAGACACGCTGCTTTGCAGAGACTTTTTGATTTTAAACAGGGAGAAGAAGAGAAATTACCTGAGTCATGGACAAGGTTCTGTTCCTTAATTCATGCACATCCTAGATGTCCATTGCCTAAGAATGAGCTTCTTGATATTTATTATAATGGACTAACTGATGATTCTAGGACCTACCTAGATAGCTTTGTTGATTGTGTTTTCAGGAAAAGAACTCCTAAGATGCTGAAGAATTAATGGCTAAGATAAGCAAGAATTATGATGATTGACTTCAACTGAGCTAAATACACCTGAGCCTATTACTCCTGAACCGGTTCCAACACCAACACCAAAGAAGAGGGGAGTTATTGCATTAAATGATGAAGTGATGAAGGAATCTAAGAAGTGTCTAAAGGAGAGAGGTATTAGAGCTGAAGATGTGAAGAATCTACCTCCTATAGAAGAATTATGTAATCCAATTCCCCACTCATCTACTATTGAGGTACACTCTCTCCACTTTAATGAAGGTGATATTCCCTATGGTAAGCCTCCTGATCAATGTCTAGAGGAACTTGACACATTTATTGTTAAACAAGGTAATTTTAATAAACAAGATCAGAATCATTTATTGGAAAACTCTAGAGCTATCCATGAGTTGAAAGATATTGTGGAAAGAACTTCTAGTGATATTAAAATGCGTTGTAAACACTTTCAAATGGTTTAAACCCAACTTGATCAACTTGCTAAGGTACAAAAGGATATGCTAGTTAATGCCTCAGGAGATAAACATGCTTATGGAATTAGAACTAGAAGTGGTATAGCTACTCAAGATCCTTTATATCCTGAAGGACACCCTAAAAGAATTGAGCAGGATTCTGAAGAGACTGTTGTAGGGTTAGGATCTGACCCAACCTTGTTAAAATATAAGGTAAGGTAGAATCCCCTGTGTTTACAATGCTAGTCCCTGGATCAATAACTAGCATCCACAGTTTAGATGTAATATCAAGAAACAAAGGTCATAATATAACTTTATAACCAGGAATAACATAAGTTTATTACATCAAACATAGCTCATTTGGCTATTACATTACATTACAGAGGAATAACTATAAGCATGGGGTCCTTCATCTTCAAAGTGCCATAGGCAGATGTTGGTTGTAGACTTTGTAATCCTAATCAATCAATCTTCACAAAAATCAATCAAACCTGCAACATTACAAGTTACAGCCACAAGGGTCAATACATTTGAATTGTATTGGCAAGTGATACTATGGTAGTATAGTGGAGTCTATCATCTATATGCATTTGGCTAAGTGGAGTTGAGGCTTGCATTGCTCAAAATAGATTTTTCCTTAACATTTGAAAATACTAAGTTTTTGCTTTGATAAAATCATTTTTCTCAATCAAAGATTGAAGATCCTTTACAAGGCATCTCTCAATCAAAGATTGAAGATTTCAAACAACCCTTGTTCACCCACAAGTTTTACTCAGAAATTGGAGTGATGAGATTCTTGATTGCTTCCATGTCTTGATGCTCAAATTGTCCTTTACCAGGGACATGGCTAAGTACTTAGATTTTACACTCTGCAGAGGTGGTGCACTTTCCCCACAAGACTTGGTTTCCCAAGACAAGATCTTTCGGAAGCCTTCCCTTAGATCAACATGGACGCGCTCCCACCTATCAAACACTACCACCCACTGTCCATTTGGCTAAGTTCTTGCAACCTATATGATCATGGCAGAGCCCATATTGCCAAGTGGCTGCACTTGAAGCTTCTCAACATTTGACATCTCAAATTTCTTTGTTCCTGGGTGGCCATCCACAAGTGAGATACACAAGCCAAGTCAATGGCCTTGTGAACCACCCAACACAAACCATTCCTTTCATTCCACCCAGGTGATTCATTCACTTAGTTGTTTTATTAAACAAAACATAAGTCCACAGACTTAGAAATTTTCCATAGCATGAAAATATATTCCACCCTTGTTTTCTATTAGCTAAGCTAAGCATGAAAGTAATAGGAATCTTAACTTAGGAAATTGCTACTAAGGTTTCATCTACTAGGTTTTCCCATAGCATAGTTTATACTTAGCAAAATTCCATGCAAGTCCTACTTAGAAATATCACTAATGCATAGAGAAAGTAATGGGACAAAAAGTATGAAGCATCACTTGCCTTTTTGGTAGAGTATGGGTTCACTCCTTGTCCTTGCAACAATCACACTCTTCAAGTTACTACAAATCAATCAAGCAAGGCACAAACTCAATCTACCAATCAAGCAAAACAACACATAAAATGACAAAGTCAAAGTAATGCATGCAAGCATGCCAAGCTTTGTTTTGTTTGAAAAAGTGGTTCCTAATGTGTCATAAACATCTGAAAACACCTAATGGTCATTTTTTAAAGTGGCCAAGTCATTTGCAAAGAGGTTTCACTTCAAAACCATTTTCAAAACAAAGTATCATTTTATGTGGTGTAGAAATATTTTTACTAAGGCTTTAATCTCCAAGGTTCACCAAATATGTTTTAAAACCATAAAACTTGGTGTTTAGGGTCAGAGAGTTTAAAACAAAACATTTTCCAAAGGTTTTCTTCCAAAACTCTTTTTAATAAATAAACCACATTTCTATTTGACTAGAAATGGTTTTAAATCAAAGAATCATTATTTTATTTCACCAAAAACATTTTTGAGTTCACAAAGTGGTTCCCAATGTTAGTAGGTTCAAAATACACCTTTTGCCAAAGATTTTATCCCCAAATTCATTTTTAAACCATTTTCATAATCAAAACAATAGTTTTATTTGGCTAGAAATGGACTAAACCAAGTATCCATTCTAAACTTTTCCAAATTCATTTTTCCAAAACATGGGTTGGTTCCTAGGGTCAGTAAGGTCACAACAAACCATTTTGCAAAAGTTTTAACCCTAAAATCATTTTTAAATAATTTTTATACTCTAAACAAGCATACAAAAGAATCTGCAAAAACAAGCAAACTAACAAATACTATTTGCTAAACTAAGGGCAGGGTTGGTTAGGTCTTGCTCTCCTGAATCCAACGACATAAAATTTGTAATTTTTGGACGTGTGGATCCAGAGTTATAAGGGTTTGAAATTCACAAAATATTCTGTTTTCAAATCTGTTTTTAAACAGAATAGGGGACACGCGGCGCTTTGCTATTCGCGGGTACCGATTCGGTTGGATCGCGGCTGTAGGGCGTTGGATCTGATCGATCGCACGGTCCAGAGGACATACCCCTTCGCGGTTAAGTGAATCTATCGTGCTCGCCCGATCTAGATCGAACGGCTGCTATCGCCTGGCCAAGAACTGGCGGCGCTGCGCGGCTGTGCGCGGCGGTGACGGGCAGACGGCGGCGGCGATGGTTAAATAGGAAACGAGGGAGGAGGGAAAAGTGCTCACCACATTCTCAAAGGCCTGAGGAAGCTCGACGTGGTCGTGATAGTCCAAGGGGCGCACGGTGCTGTCAGGGATTGCTCGCCGGAGCTGTTGCGAACGGCGGGTACCTCTAGAGGTTGTCGTGGACAGAGTTGCTGGTCACGCTGAGACAATTGGAAGGTAGCATTAGGTGCGTATGAGCATGGGGAGTAAGGGAGTGTCAATGAGAGGGTTTGGGGCGGTTTGGTTTACCAGGGAGGTTTCGCCGGAGTAGACGTGTCGTCGGGTGGTCTCTGTCGTGGTCGGAGTCGTCGCTAGAGGTCACGAGAAGAACAACCGAGGGTAGGGTTAGACGCAGGAGATCACGGAGGTGCTGTGTGCGTGAACGAGAAGAAGAGGGGCGACCGAAATCTACCTGTGGGGCTCGTCGGAGTTGGAGCGGACGGCGGCGTCGTTCAGAGCTCGTTGCAGACATTGCTCGGGGGCGCCCGCGGTCGAAAGTGCTGGGAGGTGCGTCTGGGAGTGGGGAAGCTGCCAGCGTGCTCAGGGAGGCTCGGGGCGGTGTCGAGTCACCGGAATCGGCACCGGACTTCGTCGGAACAAAGGATGCTCGGGGAGGAAATTGGGGAGGTCTAAGGCGTGCCAGCGCGGGGTGTCAGAGGGGAAATATAGGGGAGACATGGGCGTTTCAACCTGCGTGATCAAGGCGAGGTAAAGGCCCGGCATTATGACGAATTGAATCGGGGATTGATTAATAGAGAAACGGCGACACTGTCTGAGGAAGAACGAGTCGCGGTGAAGACGATGGCTAGCGAAGTGGGACTGTTGCGTCAGTGGGAAAAAGAGTGAGGGGGAGGTCGACCGGTCATACTCAGTGCGGGTTAGGAACAAGGTGCGAATCGTTTTCTTACGGGGAGGGGAAACTGGGCTATTTCTGGGCCTAGTGGGCTTTGTCGACTGGGCTGGTCCAAAACTCTATTTTTTCTGTCTGCTGGCTTTTTCTTTTTCTATTTCTATATTCTGTTTTGAATTTGAATCAATTATTCATTCAGTCAAATCAATTCAAACAAACACCACACTTCACAACTTTGAACTTGGTTCTGTTTATCAACATAAACCAAATTCTAAAAATAAAATAATATTTTTATTCATTTTAGGATCCATTCATTAATTAAATAAAATGGACCTTTTAGTTATTTAATCAAATAGGGTTAGATTTATTTAATAAAATTTCCATTTGAAATCCAAATATTTTCAAAACCAAATCAGTAGGTTTTATTTGGAAATAAAGAATACATGGAAAGCTTGCTTAAAACAAAATAACATTTTTGCTATAGGGTCCATTAATAATTAAATAAAATGGGCCTTATTCATTTACTTCAAATAAGATTTGTTTTATTAGAATATTTATTTTGAAATCCAAAATAAAACCAAAACACTTCAGTAAGTTTTATTTGAGAATATAAAATACTTGGAAAACTTATTTTAAATAAATAAATAAGTTTTGATGTTTTGAAAATAGTAAAACCTTTATTAATAAAAACTTGGATATTTAAATCCTTTTATTTTATTTTAAATAAACCTCTACTATTTTAATCAAAGCAAAACCTTTTGTTTCAAAGTCTTGGCCAAGGTTTAATTTGGCTTTATAAAATAATCCTTATTTAAAATATTTCTTTTCATTTTGAGAACCAAAACCTTTGGAAAACTTATTAAAATAAAATAATAAGTTTTAGTGTTTATTTAAAAAGAAAAAGCCTTTACTTTAATAAAATTGGATATTTAAATCCTTATTAATTTATTTAAATAAACCTTTACTCATTTTATCAAAACAAATATTTTAATATAAAAGCTTGGCCAAAATTAATTTGGCTCTTTAAAATATAATCTTTATTTATAAATCCACCTTTTCATTTGAAAACAAAGTCTTTTATTAAAAGATCCAAAATAGTATTTCCAAAATATTTTATTTTCCTTTATTAAATGTTTTATCTTTTTAAATCCCTTTAGGATTTTATTTTATCCAAATTGGTTTGAAGTCCCAATTGAATTCAAAAAGTTTCTTCTGGCCCTGAAAAACAAACAAAGTTTTATTTTATTCATTTATTTTCACATTACAAGATTTAGAAAATCTTGGGATGTGACAGGCTACCACCCTTAAAATAAATCTCGTCCCGAGATTTGGGGAGGCTAGGGGTTACAAGCAGGTTCAAAACAACTAGGGTACTACCACCCTTAAAAATTTTCCAACTAATTTACATATTGGCCTTCTTGGGATCCTGGGAAAACTTCTCTAAGCAAACATTTGCATTGAGTCCTTTGTTTCCATGCTTGACTCATGGGCCAAGGTTGAGTTTCTCCATAGGCTTGATCAACTTATTCTTCATCTTTTCTGGACAATTCTTTACATAGTGGCCTGGTTCCTTGCATTTGAAACATATCACTTGGCTGATATCTTTCTTTTCCTTTGGTATCATTGCCTCTTGTTTGTTTCCTTGGTTCTTCTTCTTTTCTGGGCACTCATTGGCATAGTGTCCCATCTCTTTGCAATTGAAACATTGCACTTGAGTAATATCCTCCTTGTTAGGGTTGGGGCATTTCTTCTTCTTCTTTTTGGGTCTCTCTAAAGTTAGGAGTTCTTCTAGTTCATGTTCTTCATATCTCACCTCAGAGGTGGGAAATCTTTCTCTCTTCTTGGGGCATTGATCTTCATGTTCCTTGGATGCATGCTCCTTGACTTCACAAGTATTGCTAACTTGGGTTCCTTCTAGAATAACATCTTTGTCATCCTTGTTGTCATTAGCTTTTTGGGAAAAGTTTTCTCCCGTGTTGATCATTTGAGTAACCAATCCTTGCAACAATTGGGATTGAAGTTTCAAAATCCTTTGTATGGCTGGGTCTAATCCATTATTGTTGGCTAAAAGCTGAGTTGTCTCTTGGCTCAACTGGTTTTGGGTTGCTATGAGTTCTCTCATGTTGTCCTCTTGGTTGTTGTTGTTGTCACCATCCTTGATGTTGGAGTTTCTTGGAGAAGTCATCTGTTTGGGTTGAGTAGGGATTAGAGTAGGCAAGATATTTCTAAGGAGTCAATCCTAATCACACACATCACAATTCACACAAGCAATTGTGCAAGCAATCACAAACAACATTCCACTCAAACAACAAGTTTCAAGCATAATTTTAGGCAACCAAAAATATTTTTGTTACACCACATAAGTTGGTGGGTTTGACTTAAACTAAATATGGTGGTCCATCTATATGGTTCACTTGTGATCTTTCCATCCTTCTTGGTTGATTCTTCTTGAATGAGTTCTTTGTATCCTTGGAGAATTCTTGTGTCTTGGTCACAATCTTCAAAGGTGATGATGGCTCCTTCTAAGTTGTGTTTCCTTAGTCTTCAAATCTTGAGCAAGATTTCTTGTCTCACTTGTAGTCTTTAGTGATATCCAAGTTGGAAGTCCTTGGTGAATATGCTGAAGATGTTGAAGTCATTAGAGTTGAAGAAGTTGAAGTCATTAGAGTTGAAAGTGTTGAAGATGTCCTTTGCACGTGGTGTAGTCTTTGGTCATGGGGTAGGTTTTTCCATCAAGTTGAAAATAGAAGAGATGTAGAGTTGAAACCAAAATGGTTGAGAAAAGAGTTTACAAGTGTTTTTGTAAATAAGTTTTGGATCAAAATACAACTCCTATTTTTCTAAGGGTTTTTGTCCAATCCTAGGTTTACAAATCATACAGGCAACACAATGCTCTGATACCATCTTGTAGGGTTAGGATCTGACCCAACCTTGTTAAAATATAAGGTAAGGTAGAATCCCCTGTGTTTACAATGCTAGTCCCTGGATCAATAGCTAGCATCCACAGTTTAGATGTAATATCAAGAAACAAAGGTCATAATATAACTTTATAACCAGGAATAACATAAGTTTATTACATCAAACATAGCTCATTTGGCTATTACATTACATTGCAGCGGAATAACTATAACCATGGGGTCCTTCATCTTCAAAGTGCCATAGGCAGATGTTGGTTGTAGACTTTGTAATCCTAATCAATCAATCTTCACAAAAATCAATCAAACCTGCAACATTACAAGTTACAGCCACAAGGGTCAATACATTTGAATTGTATTGGCAAGTGATACTATGGTAGTATAGTGGAGTCTATCATCTATATGCATTTGGCTAAGTGGAGTTGAGGCTTGCATTGCTCAAAATAGATTTTTCCTTAACATTTGAAAATACTAAGTTTTTGCTTTGATAAAATCATTTTTCTCAATCAAAGATTGAAGATCCTTTACAAGGCATCTCTCAATCAAAGATTGAAGATTTCAAACAACCCTTGTTCACCCACAAGTTTTACTCAGAAATTGGAGTGATGAGATTCTTGATTGCTTCCATGTCTTGATGCTCAAATTGTCCTTTACCAGGGACATGGCTAAGTACTTAGATTTTACACTCTGCAGAGGTGGTGCACTTTCCCCACAAGACTTGGTTTCCCAAGATAAGATCTTTCGGAAGCCTTCCCTTAGACCAACATGGACGCGCTCCCACCTATCAAACACTACCACCCACTGTCCATTTGGCTAAGTTCTTGCAACCTATATGATGATGGCAGAGCCCATATTGCCAAGTGGCTGCACTTGAAGCTTCTCAACATTTGACATCTCAAATTTCTTTGTTCCTGGGTGGCCATCCACAAGTGAGATACACAAGCCAAGTCAATGGCCTTGTGAACCACCCAACACAAACCATTCCTTCCATTCCACCCAGGTGATTCATTCACTTAGTTGTTTTATTAAACAAAACATAAGTCCACAGACTTAGAAATTTTCCATAGCATGAAAATATATTCCACCCTTGTTTTCTATTAGCTAAGCTAAGCATGAAAGTAATAGGAATCTTAACTTAGGAAATTGCTACTAAGGTTTCATCTACTAGGTTTTCTCATAGCATAGTTTATACTTAGCAAAATTCCATGCAAGTCCTACTTAGAAATATCACTAATGCATAGAGAAAGTAATGGGACAAAAAGTATGAAGCATCACTTGCCTTTTTGGTAGAGTATGGGTTCACTCCTTGTCCTTGCAACAATCACACTCTTCAAGTTACTACAAATCAATCAAGCAAGGCACAAACTCAATCTACCAATCAAGCAAAACAACACATAAAATGACAAAGTCAAAGTAATGCATGCAAGCATGCCAAGCTTTGTTTTGTTTGAAAAAGTGGTTCCTAATGTGTCATAAACATCTGAAAACACCTAATGGTCATTTTGTAAAGTGTCCAAGTCATTTGCAAAGAGGTTTCACTTCAAAACCATTTTCAAAACAAAGTATCATTTTATGTGGTGTAGAAATATTTTTACTAAGGCTTTAACCTCCAAGGTTCACCAAATATGTTTTCAAACCATAAAACTTGGTGTTTAGGGTCAGAGAGTTTAAAACAAAATATTTTCCAAAGGTTTTCTTCCAAAACTCTTTTTAATAAATAAACCACATTTCTATTTGACTAGAAATGGTTTTAAATCAAAGAATCATTATTTTATTTCACCAAAAACATTTTTGAGTTCACAAAGTGGTTCCCAATGTTAGTAGGTTCAAAATACACCTTTTGCCAAAGATTTTATCCCCAAATTCATTTTTAAACCATTTTCATAATCAAAACAATAGTTTTATTTGGCTAGAAATGGACTAAACCAAGTATCCATTCTAAACTGTTCCAGATTCATTTTTCCAAAACATGGGTTGGTTCCTAGGGTCAGTAAAGTCACAACAAACCATTTTGCAAAAGTTTTAACCCTAAAATCATTTTTAAATAATTTTTATACTCTAAACAAGCATACAAAAGAATCTGCAAAAACAAGCAAACTAACAAATACTATTTGCTAAACTAAGGGCAGGGTTGGTTAGGTCTTGCTCTCCTGAATCCAACGACATAAAATTTGTAATTTTTGGACGTGTGGATCCAGAGTTATAAGGGTTTGAAATTCACAAAATATTCTGTTTTCAAATCTGTTTTTAAACAGAATAGGGGACACGCGGCGCTTTGCTATTCGCGGGTACCGATTCGGTTGGATCGCGGCTGTAGGGCGTTGGATCTGATCGATCGCACGGTCCAGAGGACATACCCCTTCGCGGTTAAGTGAATCTATCGTGCTCGCCCGATCTAGATCGAACGGCTGCTATCGCCTGGCCAAGAACTGGCGGCGCTGCGCGGCTGTGCGCGGCGGTGACGGGCAGACGGCGGCGGCGATGGTTAAATAGGAAACGAGGGAGGAGGGACAAGTGCTCACCACATTTGCAAAGGCCTGAGGAAGCTCGACGTGGTCGTGATAGTCCAAGGGGCGCACGGTGCTGTCAGGGATTGCTCGCCGGAGCTGTTGCGAACGGCGGGTACCTCTAGAGGTTGTCGTGGACAAAGTTGCCGGTCGCGCTGAGACAATTGGAAGGTAGCATTAGGTGCGTATGAGCATGGGGAGTAAGGGAGTGTCAATGAGAGGGTTTGGGGCGGTTTGGTCTACCAGGGAGGTTTCGCCGGAGTAGACGTGCCGTCGGGTGGTCTCTGTCGTGGTCGGAGTCGTCGCTAGAGGTCACGAGAAGAACAACCGAGGGTAGGGTTAGACGCAGGAGATCACGGAGGTGCTGTGTGCGTGAACGAGAAGAAGAGGGGCGACCGAAATCTACCTGTGGGTCTCGTCGGAGTTGGAGCGGACGGCGGCGTCGTTCAGAGCTCGTTGCAGACGTTGCTCGGGGGCGCCCGCGGTCGAACAAAAAGTGCTGGGAGGTGCGTCCGGGAGTGGGGAAGCTGCCAGCGTGCTCAGGGAGGCTCGGGGCGGTGTCGAGTCGCCGGAATCGGCACCGGACTTCGTCGGAACAGAGGATGCTCGAGGAGGAAATTGGGGAGGTCTAAGGCATGCCAGCGCGGGGTGTCAGAGGGGAAATATAGGGGAGACATGGGCGTTTCAACCTGCGTGATCAAGGCGAGGTAAAGGCCCGGCATTATGACGAATTGAATCGGGGATTGATTAACAGAGAAACGGCGATGCTGTCTGAGGAAGAACGAGTCGCGGTGAAGACGATGGCTAGCGAAGTGGGACTGTTGCGTCAGTGGGAAAAAGAGTGAGGGGAAGGTCCACCGGTCATACTCAGTGCGAGTTAGGAACGAGGTGCGAATCGTTTTCTTACGGGGAGGGGAAACTGGGCTGTTTCTGGGCCTAGTGGGCTTTGTCGACTGGGCTGGTCCAAAACTCTATTTTTTTCTGTCTGCTGGCTTTTTCCTTTTCTATTTCTATATTCTGTTTTGAATTTGAATCAATTATTCATTCACTCAAATCAATTCAAACAAACACCACACTTCACAACTTTGAACTTGGTTGTGTTTATCAACATAAACCAAATTCTAAAAATAAAATAATATTTTTATTCATTTTAGGATCCATTCATTAATTAAATAAAATGGACCTTTTAGTTATTTAATCAAATAGGGTTTGATTTATTTAATAAAATTTCCATTTGAAATCCAAATATTTTCAAAACCAAATCAGTAGGTTTTATTTGGAAATAAAGAATACTTGGAAAGCTTGTTTAAAACAAAATAACATTTTTGCTATAGGGTCCATTAATAATTAAATAAAATGGGCCTTATTCATTTACTTCAAATATGATTTGTTTTATTAGAATATTTATTTTGAAATCCAAAATAAAACCAAAACACTTCAGTAAGTTTTATTTGAGAATATAAAATACTTGGAAAACTTATTTTAAATAAATAAATAAGTTTTGATGTTTTGAAAATAGTAAAACCTTTATTAATAAAAACATGGATATTGAAATCCTTTTATTTTATTTTAAATAAACCTCTACTATTTTAATCAAAGCAAAACCTTTTGTTTCAAATTCTTGGCCAAGGTTTAATTTGGCTTTATAAAATAATCCTTATTTAAAATATTTCTTTTCATTTTGAGAACCAAAACCTTTGGAAAACTTATTAAAATAAAATAATAAGTTTTAGTGTTTATTTAAAAAGAAAAAGCCTTTACTTTAATAAAATTGGATATTTAAATCCTTATTATTTTATTTAAATAAACCTTTACTCATTTTAGGTTTAATTTGGCTTTATAAAATAATCCTTATTTAAAATATTTCTTTTCATTTTGAGAACCAAAACCTTTGGAAAACTTATTAAAATAAAATAATAAGTTTTAGTGTTTATTTAAAAAGAAAAAGCCTTTACTTTAATAAAATTGGATATTTAAATCCTTATTATTTTATTTAAATAAACCTTTACTCATTTTATCAAAACAAAATATTTTAATATAAAAGCTTGGCCAAAATTAATTTGGCTCTTTAAAATATAATCTTTATTTATAAATCCACCTTTTCATTTGAAAACAAAGTCTTTTATTAAAAGATCCAAAATAGTATTTCCAAAATATTTTATTTTCCTTTATTAAATGTTTTATCTTTTTAAATCCCTTTAGGATTTTATTTGATCCAAATTGGTTTGAAGTCCCAATTGAATTCAAAAAGTTTCTTCTGGCCCTGAAAAACAAACAAAGTTTTATTTTATTCATTTATTTTCACATTACAAGATTTGGAAAATCTTGGGATGTGACAACTGTTGGGAACCCCAAGAGCAAGGTGTGAAGCAGCAAGCAGCAAGTTTTCCCTCAGTTGAGACCGAGGTTATCGAACCATAAGGAGGAAGGAAACGCCACACAGGTGTTGCAAGCAACGCGGAGACCTGCACAACACAAACTCAAGACTTTGCCCCAACAAATCAGTGAGGTTGTCAAGCTCACCGGTTTGCTGTAACAAAGGATTAAATGTATGGTGTGGAAGGTAATGGTTTGCAGCAAGTAAACAAGTAACAGTGGAAGATGTATCAATGGTAAAGATTGGACCGGGGTCCATAGTTCACTAGGGGTGCTCTCCTTAGATAAACAACATGGCATGAAGGGTAAGAAAATTACAGCAAGGCAATTGACAGGAACTGAGCAAGGCATAACAATGCAATTACTAGTCAGAAAGATCCTATGAGATTCGATTGAGCAATACAACAAGATACATTGACCGCCATCCAACTACATCTATGACTAGAAGTCCACCTTCATGTTATCATTCGAACCCCCTCCAGTATTAAGTAGCAAGCAACAAACAACTGCTTTAAGCAAAGTGTGTAAGGTAAACAGTCCACATGTTTCTTGAACAAGAGACCTTTTTTTCTCCCTAGTAGCAACATCACATCTACAACCGAAGAGATTTCTGTCACTTCCCATGGAAACTAGAGGCATGAACCCACTATCGAGCATAAATACCCCCTCTTGGAGTCACAAGCAACTACTTGGCCAAGATATCTACTAACAACGGAGATCATGCAAGATCACAAACAACACAGACATGATAGAATCATAAATACAAAACCATTAATCAAACCAACATAATAATCTCAATATCTATTGGATCCCCGCAAACACAACATGCATGATTACAAATAGATTAGATCTTGATCATGAACGGAGCTCACAAGATCTATACATGAAAGCACAAAGGAGGAGATACAACCAACTAGCTACTACATGGACCCATAGTCCAAGGTGGAACTACTCACGCATCATACCGGAGAGAAGGCCTCCGGGATGATCTCCCCTCTGGTAGGGTGCCGGGAAGAAATTTAGATCCCCTCGTTCTAGGGAAGATGGTGGCGGCGGCGGCTACAAACGTTTTCATGGATATTTGATCGGGTGCTTAGGGTTTCTGCATCGGGGGCTTCTTATAGGCGAAGAGGGGGGCGAGGAGGCGACCAGGGGGGCAAACCCTAGCCAGGCGCGGGCCCACCCCTGGTCGCGCCTGGGGGGGGGGGTCTGGCTGCCCTGGCCCGCTTCCTCGTCTCTCCTCTAGACTTCTTGTTCCCCATAGAAAGTAATTGACTTTGACGTTTGTCCCGTACAATTCCCAGAATATTTCTTTACTAACTTTTCTGAAACCAAAAATAGCGGAAAACAGGCATCTGGCACTGTTGCAACTTGTTAATAGGTTAGTACTAGAAAACATGTAAAAAGCACCTCAAAGTTTAGACAAGTAAAGCAAAGTAGATACTAAACAAGCATGGAGCATCAAAAATTATAAATACATTTCCGACTAGAATAGTGGTAGTCCTCGTAATAGAAAGAAAAAGAAACATAAGATAGTTGAGGAACCCCTTGAACCTGTTGTAGATCCTAATAATATATTTGTCTCTGATGCTAAAACTGAGAGTGGTAATGATATAAATGATGCTCCTGTTAAGGAGGAAGTTGAGGAAGAACCTTAGATGCACAATAAGAACACTAAATATACTAAGGAAGATTTTATTGCTAATAAACATGGTAAAGAGAGAGAACCTTGGGTGCAGAAACCTATGCCTTTTCTAGGTAAGAAACACAAGTCAAAGGAGGAAGAACAGTACAACAAGTTTTGTGAGTGGATGAAACCTTTATTTTTGCGAATTCCTTTGACTGATGCTGTTAATGGCCTCCTTATTCAGAGTATATGAAGGATATTGTCTCTAATAAAAGGAAGATTCCTAATGAGGAGATTTCTACTTTTCTTGCTAATTATTCTTTCAATGGTAAGGTTCCAAAGAAACTTGGTGATCCACGTATACCAACTATTCCTTGCTCTATTAAAAATAATTATGTAAGAACTCCTTTATGTGATTGGGAGCTGGAGTTAGTGTTATGCCTTTTTCTCTCTACAAGAGACTCCAGCTAGAAAATGCCTAGTTTTGGTATATGTGAGGATGTTCTAGAGACTCCAGGTAGAAAATGCCTACAAGAGAATCCAGCTAGAAAAATAATTATGTTAGAACTGCTTTATGTGATTTGGTATATGTGAGGATGTTCATGTTCAAGTGGCTCATAATTTCTTGGTTTTAACTGATTTTGTTGTGCTTGAAATGCCTGAAGATGATAATATGTCTATTATTCTTGGGAGACCTTTTCTTAATACTGCAGGTGCTGTTATTAATTCTAATCAAGGAAAAGTAACATTCAATATTAGTGACACATAGCATACTATCTATTTCCCCAAGAAGGTTGCTAAGAGCTATTGCCTGAATTGCATTGAAAATATTGAGAGAATCAAGGTTGGAGAAATATATTGTCCCATTCCACAAGAAAATTTTGAAACTATTATGATTGGGACCATTGTTATGAAATATGAGGTAACATGATCACCTTGTGGAAAGCAAAGTTTTGTTTCATATAAGATTGTTTTGGTAAAAATACTTGATCAACCTTGTTAACAAAAGGATTGTAATGAACAATGTATTCATTGTGGTTATACTTGCTTTATTTTACTTTTCTCCTTCCTAGTCTTAGTCTTTATTTTGTTAGCTTTGGTTTTGCTAGTTGTTTGCTTGTTAGTTTGTCTTAGAGCTTCTGTAGTTTGGCTTTTGGTTTGCTTTTTCTTTTTCTAAAAAAACTGTTTCTGCGAGAAAATCAATTTTCATACCCTAAAAATTGGCCAAAAATAAAGTTTCCCGAAACATCCTAGAAAATTCAAAATAAATTTTTCCTCAAAAAGGGGCAGAGGGACACCTGAAGTGACCTAGGGGGCCACCACACCCATGGTAGGTGCGGCCTACCAGTGGGTGGCGCCTAGGGGGGTCTGGCCCACCTGGGCCCCTTCAAGGTGCCCCCTCACAGCCATCTTCTTTCTCTCTCCTGAAAAGCACCAGAAAACTTGCTGAAGATCGAGTTCTTGCTGTTCTTGCTCGCGATTTTCGATCTCCTTGCTCAGCCCATCTTTGCTGCTGATTTTTGGAGAGATTGCTCCTTGGTATGTGCCTCCTCCACTTGTCCAATTAGATTTGTGATTGGTAGATTGTATCTTGAGTATTTTGGTGTTATAGGTGACAGGTTGTTTGAGCTTGCATGCTTGTTCTATGCTTACAAACTTTATTTTGATGCATGTGTAGTCCTCTAGCAAGTTCCTATAGTAGTTGCTCATCATTTATCAACATGGAAATCATTTGGTTTGATGCTAGTCTAAAATTTCAGAAAAGAGAGGTCATGGACCACCACACATTTGGTGAAATATTTGAGGGTGATGCACCTAGAAGGGCAAGGCTTCCAAGAACATCCACCAGTGCCAGGCCCTCATACAATGAGGATCTCATCACTCCGCGATTTGGTGACGAGGGAGATGAGGGGGATGCGCACCCCTCCGCTTTTCCCTGCCAAACCTTCTTGTGGGCTGCTGGGATTCTTGATGATTTCATGACCTTGGTTCGGAGGGCTGGTCTAACAAGTCTTATGCAGGACGAGAGCGCGTAGTATGCTACGCTTACTAAAACATTTGTGGAGAGCTTCTCCTTCACTAATAGCTTGTTCCATCTAGATGTTTCTTTAAAAGTTTATGGCAGGTCTTACCATATGACATTGAAGAAATTTTGTGAAGATCCAGGACTTGGTATAGCTGGGTCAGCAAAGAAGATTCCAGCTCAACCCGTTGATTTGTTGGAGCTCTATCGCGTAATAACCAATGATGATAAGCATAGAGCTCAACAGTGAAAGATTAGAAACATTCAGCTTCCAGCCATCAGGTCCTTCGTTTACTATCTTGCCACTAGTGTTCTTGGTAGGGAGAACACTAGTAATATCTCCAGCTATCATTTGGCTTTCTTAGCTGATGCGCTCAACAATGAAACCAAGTATAATCTTGGTTATCTCTTTGCTCGCCGTTTAACTACTAAGGGACCCATTTATGGGGGAATTATTGCTACACGTGTTCCTGCTGCCTTGGACATTGTTGTTGATCCAAATGATACAGTCTTGGCTCCTAAGAGGCTTGATCTTCCTGCCATGAAGGCGCATCACTTTGTCACCACTATCTCTACCCTTGAGAACTTGGTTTATAGAATGTTGTTTATTGACGGGGAAGAGAGAAAGATCCCTCTCCCCCAAACCATCTTGTTCAGTATTTCTCAGGGACCTTTGTCACGCTCCAAGGAGGAGATGGATTAGATGCTGCGCTCTTTTAACTTCCATGGGCACTATCAGGAAGAAGTTCCCTCATATGACCCCGTTGTACAGTACACAGGGGAGTCCTTGAGCTCGTACTAGGACGAGGGAGCCTCCTCGTCATACTACGGACGTGCATCTACTTGGGCACCATGGGACTGAGCCCCACTTAGGCAAAAATCCTAAGCTTGGGGGGAGGTATACCGACATCACACTCATCTATATATCATGCTTGGTCGGTTCTTTGTATATCCATTGTTTCTCTTTCTTTTTGGTTCTTGCTGCTGATTTCTCAAAACACAAAAATACCAAAAATATTTTTGTTATTTCTCTTGGTTTGTTTCTTTGCTTTGGTTTGCCTTAAAAGTAAAAATCCAAAAATATTTTGCTTTGTTTGGTTTGCTTTTTCTTTGTTTGGTTTTTATTTGTTTGATTGTTTCTAAAAAATCAAAAACACCAAAAATTTGTTATTCTTATTTGGTTTTGTGAGTTCTTTGCAGGGTTCAGCCGTCCTTAGTGTATTTTGGTTTCATGTTATTATTCAAGTCACACAAGTGAAGGGCAATAATGAAGATTAAGACAACTCGAGGTGTGGTAATAGTCTGGTAACAAACTCTATTTGTTTTCATTTTTGTACATATACTCATCATTGTGAGCATGCTTAGCCTGTTTGTGTAAGGTGTATGTCATTATGGATGCTTAGTAGTTCTTGCTTGTCTATTATTAGCTCCAGCTTGCCAATAGTTTGTAGCATGTCATATGAATGTTTTCTTGCATTGTTTTATTCATACTTTGGTATGATATTGTGGTATTCTTGTCTGAATGTTTCATGTGAATCGACTTGTCACATGCTCACGCCTACATATGACTAAACAATAGTCAGTAAGCTTCGACGATTTATTTTGCCTCAGAGTTCTTGTATCACTTTCATGCCATAATTAGTCCTGTTTTGTTGCAAGCATGATTATGACAGTTATTGCTCTCTCGTTTGTCGCTCCCTCTCTTTTGCTAGCCTTCACTTGCACTGAGTACTAGCTCTACCTGTGTTTCGAACTCCCCAAAACCAATATTGCCAGCTATGTCCACCATACCTACCTACTAGCATCATTTTATATTTTAGTGCGTATTCAATATGCCGTGTTTTCTTCCAAAGAAAATGTTTTTCTGTTTTGAGAAAGTTAGTTAGTAAAGCTCTCACGAAATTGATGGCGCACTTTATTCCTTTCACTTAATAATCCTGAACCATTGTGACTTGTCCATGAAAGTTATATGCTTGCAAATTATATGCTGGGAGTCAGCAGAACGGTGCTGTCATGGGGAACACTTTCAACACTTTTTGGATATCGTATCCAGTTGATACTTTGCTCTTTTGTTTACGGATGTCGACGATGTGAAATAAAAGGGGAGCTTGTGAGTTCATGGATTTTATACATTGTGTTAGAGAAATGCCTGGGCTGCTAGCCTAGCCCATGACTAATCATGGTGGAAACTTGCAGCATCACCATAATGAGCATTCTATGAAGCATCCTCAATAAAAATCTATGCATATAGTAAATAAAAAGATCGCTGAGATGCTCATTGTCTGCTTGCCTTGTCATTTTGATCACAGGATAGCTCCTGTATCATGTGCAAGGGGTACCCCGTTGGCCGTTCTCTATGATATGCATGTATTTACAATGACAAGAACTTACAGGTAACCAAAGTTGAGTAGCATGCGAAGCGGCCCTCGTACTCAAGGGACTTGGGATTTCTAGTTTATGGTCTGTCAAGCATATAACTCATATTGGACCTCACTTTCACATTAACCACATGAAGATGCCTGTGATAGGAGAAATGAGAGATCAAAGCTAATGAGTACCTTCCTTTCAGCATTGGGAAGCCTTTCAAACTTTTCAAAAACCGTTTTCACTTCCTTGTTGAGTCACCACTTATTCTATGAGCACCTTCTTGAGAGCATAGTTGTCATTCTTGTGTTTGTCTCAAAACTTGGTTAATTATGTCATGACTTTGATGCTTGTATCTCTGATATCTTTATCTCTAGTCTTCACTTGAACTTCAGAGGTGCCTTGGCATTTATATTGTGCTCTACAAACAAAGGCAAGCGAGATACCACTCTATCATACCTTACTATGAGCATTGCAATGTTGCTTATGTTTATGTTTTATGCTACTTACTATTATTGAGTTGGTTTCTCTTCGTAGCTTGCAATGACTATTGAGTAGACTTAGTTGCATACTTCTTATTATGAATGGTTTAAGCATCTACTCCTGTGCTGAGAATATATATACATCATATGAAGCAAATGTGTTCGTGAAAGTTCTTTTATCGCACTCAGTTTTCAACTGAATTGCTTGAGGACAAGCAATAAGCTAAGCTTGGGGGAGTTGATACGTCCAAAACGTATCTACTATCCCGAACACTTTTTCTATTGTTTCTCCTCTTAACTTGTGTGATTTGGATACAACTAACACGGACTGACGCTATTTTCAGGATAATTACCTTGGTGTCTTGTTTTTGTGCAGAAAATCAACTACCAGGAAAAATCCCGGAAAATATGCCAAAAATTATATTTCACCAGAAGACCCACGGAGCCAGAAGACGAGACGGAGAAGGGGCCTGGGGGGCCCACACCCCTGCCATGTGCGAGCCCACCTCTGGCCGCGCCTAGGGGGTGCAGCCACCCCAGGCACCCCCTCGGCCTCCCTCTACGCCTATAAGTTGCCTCTCAACCTAAAAACCGAGGGGGGTTCGATAGTTTTCCAGAAAAGGTTCCGCTCTGCCGCCGCCACCAGAAACCAAGATTCGGATACAGAAACTCCGTTGTGGCACCCTGCCGGGATGGGGAATTTGGAGAGGATCATCGCCATCGTCATCACCAGCGCCTCTCCATCAATTATCGATGTTTCCCTCCTCCATTAGTGAGTAATCCCCACTGTAGGCTTGGGGATGGTAGGGATTGGATGAGTTCTATCATGTAATTGAATAAGATTTGTTAGGTCATAGTTCCTAGTATCTCTATTAGTGCTATTTGACTTTGTTGCAACTTGTTGTGCTTAATGATTGTCACTTGGGCCCGAGTTCCATGATCTCAGATCTGAACTTATTATTGAATCATTATGATAGTATTGTTTGTGATCTTATCTGCAAGTTGTGTACACATATCATTGTCCAGATCCAAAGGCCCCAAAGTGACAATAATTGGGACAACCGGAGGGGATGGTTGTGGTGTGAGGATCACATGTGTTAACGGAGTGTTAATTCTTTGCTCCGGTGCTCTATTAAAAGGAGCACCTTAATTGCCAGTAGTTCCCTAGAGGCCCCGCTTCCATGGGCTGGTTGGACAGAAGATGTTGTGCAAGTTCTCATTGCGAGCATGTATGACTATATTTGGAGCACATTCCTAGGATTGTTTAGTACTTGGATGCTTGTTATTGTTTATCTATAATGCCCTAGATCTTGAAGTTACATGTTTAGACTCGTCCATGCAACGCCCGTCCATCCATCCCTATGCCTACCGCACTCGAATCCTACTGTTACGTTACTGTTACTATTACTCCTATTTTACTTTTGCTATTGCTTTGTTGCTGCTACTACCGCATTGTTGCTACTGATAAACTTTCGTGAACAAGAACTATTTCCAGGTGCAGCTGAAATTGACAACTCAGTTGTTAAGGCTTGCAAGTATTCTTTGGCTCCCCTTGTGTCGAATCAATAAATTGGGTAATACTCCCCGCGAAGACTGTTGCGATCCCCTACACTTGTGGGTCATCACAAGACTATCAAATTATGCAAAGTTCAGTGGAACCACCTGACATGGTTATACCCTACGGGTACGTGACTTTAGCATACCTGGTCCAGCCCAAGGAAGGCCCACAACAGATATACGCTGGCCCACGAAGATTTTCGGGTGGCCAAGGCCCATGACGCCTTCGGATCCTTGGAGAGCAAGACTAGCGTAGATAGGAAATTCAAAGGGGTAAAACCCTAGAACTTGTAACCGACTGGGACTATGCCCAGGACCTGCCTAAGTCTATATAAAGGCTAGGAGGGCACGTCCTAGATCTGTCGACTCATACTCTTGCATACGCACCTCACGCCAGATCGAATCTGCGCACCCCTGTAACTTTCGGTTCCGCCGTAATCAAGAGCAGACAAGCAGGAGTAGGGTTTTCCCTCCGGGGGCCTGAACCTGGGTAAATCTCGTGTCCCCTGGTTGCTTGTCTGTTAACCGTTCCACGATCTCCAGCATCCCCGTCTTCTCCAAAACCCAAGTCCATAACAATGGGCATTGACGAGTCGAAACCTCGTCAATTGGCGCCGTCTGTGGAAATCGGGGCTGCTGATTGTGCGATCGTGACGGTCCCGACCCGATCGATCTACAACTCTGCGGCGACGGAGAATCATATCCTCTTCGGCGCTTTCGACTTCACCGCTCACTCGCCGGCCACCATGAAGGATTTCGAGCCCGTAGGCGACGGACTCGAAATTTTGTTCGGGAGCTTCTGCTTCCAGGTGGGACAAACTGGCACCCTCCGCCTTCCTGAGCGGGTTCCCGTGCCATCAATCAGGCCCGCCTCATGGGCTCCACACCCCGTGCTGCGCACATCACCAGCGACAGATGAGTCCTACGACAACAACAGCTGCAACTCCGATCTGTGCGATCCACCTTCGGATGAAGGGACCTACGGTTCCGGATCCGAAAGCTGCGGCAGCAGCGGACCGATCTACGAGCGCTACCAATGCGCCGCAGTCATCCAGGAGCAGCAAACGCCTAATCCGCCGCCCAACACGAACCCCAACCCGCAGGACAGAAACGGCGAAAACGGCGGGAACAGAAGAAGCCAGTCCCCCCACCCAACGGGGAAAACAACGGCCACCTCATCCAACTTAGCAAAGAAGGATGGCTCCAGGCACGCCGTGTCGTCGCAGGCGACATAGTCCTGCCTGTGGACTCCCCACGAGATCTACTGATGGCATACCACTACCTCCTCATCGAGGAGCACAAGAAGCAAGTCAAGATGCAGTAGACGCTCGACAAACGCAAGCAAGCAGCCTCTGAATCCAGCGCGCGACGAGCTGCGCTCTCCGCCATGGCACCCGGCTCTAGCACAAACGGAAATCAGGGAAACAAGCACCGCTCTCGTGTGGAGAACATGGATCCCAGGGAACGCCGTGATGTGACCCGAACTCTGCACACATCGTTCATGGATATGGATGCCGATGGCAACATCATCCCGAAGACACCGCAGGCTGCGATCATGGCAGCCACTGCGTATCTCGCAGCCCTTCCACCTCCGAAGGGGGACCCAAAAAGAGCCATGCACAAGTCCGCACTCACCGGACTCGGACTCGTCGGAGCTGCGCTCCACGAAGACGCCCCTGCGGAGCCGAAGAAGAAAGCTCCGGCCAGGCGCGATCGGAGCCCCACCCCTTCATCCGAAGAGGAAGAGGAACACGACCTTCCTCGAAGGAAGAAGAGATCGCATCGCCACAAACGCGACTACGACGCCAGAGACGCGCTTACACAGTGCAAAATTGACAAAGCACGAGCCAAACGTGCATGCTCGTCTGAATCCGAGATGGACGAAGACGAAGGAGAACTCTGCGGAGCTCGATGCTTCAGCAGATCCGTTCGGCGAACGCAGATGCCACACAATTTTAAGCTTCCTTCGGATACTTCGAAGTTCAACGGCACGCAAGATCCAAAATCCTGGCTCAGTGATCATCTGTCATCCGTCAAGCTTCACGGCGGTAACAAAGAAACCGCCATGCAATGCCTCCAGCTGCAGCTGACGGGCGCGGCGCGGGTATGGCTCAGCAGCCTATCATCAGGATCCATCCGAAGTTGGGAGGAGCTAGCTTACGGCTTCATCCGAAATTTCAAGGGCACCAGCAAGAGGCCTGCCTCAATCGAAGAGTTGCGAGCCTGCACTCAGAGAACGGGTGAATCTATTCGCTCGTACATACTACGCTGGTCTACCACCAAGAACTCCACAGCACACATCTCTGAAGAAAGGGCCATCGACGCCTTCAGGGACGGCGTCAAATGCCAAGATTTCAAGGAGGAACTTGGGCGCGTCAAGCCCAAGACACTCGACCACCTCATGGACATCGCCAATAGGTGGGCGGACGGCGAAGATTGCATCCACCACGCACAATCAGATGAAGAGGACGACTACGACCGAAGGCGATAACGCCGCAGCAAGAGGAGATCGCGCATTTACGAGGACCGCGATGGACCCGACATGGTCGCGGCCGGCTACGCCGACCGCCACAATGACAACAGCCGCAACAGCGGAGGATACCGCGGCGGAAACTTCCGTGACAACGGACGCCCAGCACAGTCGTGGCAACGCCGCGACCGCGACAACGGACCCTCAGCATTCGACAAACTTTCGGGTCCATGCACCATCCACTTCTACATTGACAAACAAGATGGCAAAAAGAAAGCTAGCCACATGCTCAAGGACTGCCGCGAGTTCTAGAAACTCAGCGAAAGCATGGTGCAGATGAGGCAGCAAGCCCCAATCTCTGCGTTCGGAAGCGCACCTGCGCAAGGCGAAATAGCACATGGAGCTCCTCCACCGCCACCTATCGGAGGCCCAAACCAACCAGTCGCACCAGCGCAGAACAACGCCGGGATCGGGTACCCCCCACCGAAAGGAGCACTAAATATGATCCAGAAGGGACGCCCCACGAATAGGGTGCAGAAGAAAATCACCCGATAAATCAACTTGGCCGTAGCAACCCCGCCTGCAATCCCTGAGTACCTCAGTGGATCGGAGTCCTACATCACATTCACTCGCGCGGATCACCCTTGCCAGATCCCTCGCCCAGGTCATGCTGCCCTGGTGCTGGAGGCGCAGATCGGAGGCTTTGAGATGAGTCGCGTCTTCATGGAGGGTGGCAGCGACATCAACCTAATGTTCGCAAGCACTCTAGCAGCAATGTGAATCCCGCAATGCAGCCTGGAACAATAAGACACAACGTTCCACGGCATCGTACCAGGGAAGGGCATATTCCCCCTGGGCAAAATAGGGCTCGATGTCATCTTCGGGAAGCCGGACAACTTACGGCAGGAGCGACTCGAATTTGAAGTGGTGGACTGGCCATCGCAATACCACGCCATCCTGGGGCGTGTAGCATTCGCAAGGTTCCTGGCCGTCCCGCACTACGCATACCTACTACTCAAGATGCCAGGACCAAGGGGCGTCATCACAGTCCACGGGAGCTTCACCCGATCGGACCAATGCGATAGGGATTTCAACAAAATCTCCCAGTCTTTCGCATGCAAGACGAGCTCGTAAGGCTCCGTGAGGTGACGGACAATGGGGCACCCCCAGTCACAAGGCAGAACGCCCCTGACATGTCCTTCGACTCCACCGTCAACACCAAGAAAGTGCAGGTCCATCCGACGGATGCCTCCAAGACGGCTCTGATCGCCAACGACCTCAGCCCCGCATAGGAAGGCGCGCTCGTCGAGTTCCTCCGTGAGCGCTGGGAAATCTTTGCCTAGTGTCCTGCGGACATGCCAGGAGTTCCCAGGGAATTCGCCGAGCACGCACTCAATGTCTTTCCAGACACCAAGCCAGTCAAGCAGTCCATCCGGAGACTGTCGGAGCCACGAGCCGAAGCCATCGGCAAGGAAATCAACAGATTACTCGCTGCAGACTTCATCAGGGAAATCAAGGAAAGCGAGTGGCTGGCAAACACGGTCATGGTCCCAAAGAAGGACATGAACATCCTACGGATGTGCGTGGATTTCACGTCACTAAACAAGCATTGCCCAAAGGACCACTTCCCTCTTCCGCGGATCGATCAGATCATCGATTCGACTGCAGGATGTGAGAAACTCTCCTTCCTCGACGCCTACTCAGGCTATAACCAGATTCGACTCAAGGTTGAAGATCAGGAAAAAACGGCGTTTATCACACCGTTCGGAGTATTCTGCTACAACACAATGCCCTTCAGTCTGAAGAACGCAGGTGCCACGTACCAGCGATGCATGCAGGCCTGCCTCAAGGACCAGATCGGTCGCAACGTCCAAGTCTACGTCGACGACATAGTCATAAAAACAAGGGAGGCAACGACACTTATCGACGATCTCCGTGAGACGTTCGACAACCTTGATCGCTACAGGATCAAGCTCAACCCAGAAAAATGCGCCTTCGGCGTCCCATCAGGTCAGCTACTTGGGTACTTCATCTCTCAATGAGGGATCGAGGCGAACCCGAATAAAATCAGAGCCATCATGACGATGGAGAAGCCGAAAAACCTCAAAGGCGTCCAGCAGCTCGCAGGACGAGTAGCGGCACTAAGCAGGTTCATCGGCCGCATGGGCGAGAAGGCCCTACCATTCTACCAGCTACTACGCAAAGCAGACAAATTCGAGTGGACGCCGGAAGCCAACGACGCATTCGAAAGCCTCAAGCGGCTTCTCTCCACCTCGCCCGTCCTGGTCACGCCAAAGGAGCACGAGCCCCTGCTGCTGTACATAGCAGCCACACACCAGGTGGTCATCACCGTACTAGTGGTCGAACGACCCGAAGAAGGCAAGACCCACGGGGTCCAACGCCCAATCTACTACCTCAGCGAGGTACTCAGGCCAACAAAACAGAGGTACCCCCACTACCAGAAACTCGCCTACGGCGTGTTCATGACGGCTTGGCGGCTGAGCCACTACTTCCAGGAGCATCAGGTGATGGTCGTCAACGAGGCACCCCTAAACAGCATTCTGAATAACCTGGAGGCCACAGGACGTGTGGCCCTGTGGGGCATCGAACTGTCACCTCTGGACATCGTCTATGAGAAGCGACTTGCAATCAAATCTCAAGTCCTTCCGGACTTCCTGGTACATTGGATGGAGCTGCAGCTGCCAGACACCCCAGACATGTCGCAGTCATGGACAATGCACTTCGACGGCTCCAAGAGAGAAGCTGGAGCAGGAGCAGGGGTCATACTGACCTCCCCGCAAGGAGACAAGATGAAGTACGTCCTCTGGATGAAATTCCGAGCCTCCAACAATGAGGCCGAATACGAAGCCCTCATCCATGGCATGAGGATGGCAAAGATATGCGGCGCAACGCGCCTGGTCATCTACGGTGACTCCAACCTCGTCGTCCAGCAGATGATGAATGAGTGCGACGCACACACCGAAAACATGATCGCGTATCGCGCGCTATACAACGCGCTTGAAGGATAATTCGACGGCTGCGAGCTTCGGCACGTCGGAAGAGAAAGCAACGAGGAAGCCGACAGACTCGCCAACATCGGATCCACTTGCGCAAAGGTGCCACCAGGTGTGTTCCTTGAACAGATCTGCGTGCCATCCATCAAGCGGAAATTCCCCAAGGGATCACCCGAAGAAGCAGAACACTCGGGGGCTACGCTGCCCGAAGAACATGAGGGACCCGAAAAACTGGACACAGAGGTAGCCATGGTCAACATAATGTAGGTCATGGCAGTCGAAGAAACCTGGACGTGCCCATACCTCCAGTTTTTGTTAAATGGAGAACTGCCTGACAGCCCGACAGATGACCAGCGCATATCTCGTCGGTCAAAAGCCTTCACCATCATCAACGGCGAGTTGTACAAGCGCAGTATTACCGGCGTACTACAAAGGTGCGTCACCATCGGTGACGGGAAAGCCATCCTCCAAGACATCCACGAGGGCATCTGCGGCCATCACGTAGGCAGCCGCTCCCTTGTCGCCAAAGCTCTACGAGCAGGATTCTACTGGCCAACGGCCATGAGCGACGCAAAGGACATCGTCCGAAGATGCAACGGATGCCAACGGTTCGCCGACAAACCGCACGCACCTGGGTCCGAGCTCAGACCCATACCCATAGCCTGGCCTTTTGCTCAATGGGGCCTCGACATGATCGGCAAACTGCCAAAATCCTCGAAAGGGGGACACGTCTTCCTCCTGGTTACAGTTGACAAATTCACCAAGTGGATCGAGGCCATGTCGGTAACCAACCAGAAAGGCAAAACTGCCGTCAAGTTCTTTGAGTCCATTGTCTACAGGTTCGGCGTACCGCACAACATCATCACCGACAACGGATCGAACTTCATCTCCGAGGAATTCCAGGACTTCTGCGAAGGCCTTGGGATCAACATCACGTACGCCTCAGTGGCACACCCGCAAACGAACGGGCAATTGGAAAAGGCCAACGGCCTAATCGGCGCTGGCATCAAGAAGCACCTCATGAGTTCACTCGAACAAAAAGCTGGAGCCTGGACAAAAGATCTACCATCCGTCCTGTGGAGCTTACGGACTACGCCAAACAGCTCCACCGGCTACACACCGTTCTTCATGGTACACGGAGCCGAGGTCGTGCTACCAGCCGAAGTACGCCACCAGGCCCCACGGGTCGTTGCTTACAGCGAAGCCGAATCCACGATTGCACTCGAAGACGCTGTCGACACACTCGACGAACCATGGGACATAGCAGTAGCTCGATCAGCGGTGTACCAGCAGAGTCTCCGCAACTACCACAGCCGCCGGCTGCGCCCAAGGTCCTTCGTCGAAGGAGACCTCATCTTGCGACTCAAGCAAAAGCGACCGAATAAATTCGAGTCACCATGGGAAGGACCCTACGTCATCACCGAAGTCATCCCAGGTGGCGCCAATCGCCTCAAGCACGAGGAGTCTGGAGTCGCATACTCCAACCCATGGAACATCGCGTACCTGCGACGATTCTATCCGTAGCAACCTACCCCCTTTACTTTCAATAAGGCTTTCAGCCAAGGCTATTCAGCCGAACAATGTACCTCCTCCATTACGATATAAATAAAGCTAAGTGTCTCGCCCCAAAACTTCAGTTCGCTATGTTTGCAACTTTACTACATGCTACAAACGCACTCGGGGGATACCCCCACCTCACGATTTCATCGACTGAGGATCAAACGTGTACACCTCAGTAGCTGACAACGTCAGGCAAACGAAAAGGACACGTACTCAATCAAAGCACTGCGTGCTGCCAGCCGAAATATACAAATTTTACATCTATCTCTTTTTTTCAGGTTCTACCTATTCCGAAGAATAACCTGAGCATGCTGCTCAAACAAATCTACGACCTGTTCGGCATACTGCCTTACAGCTGCATAATGCGGACGCATGTCCCACTCACCACCATCAGGGCGAAGAGGTGGCCCAGCGGCCACAGCAGCCAAATTCACGTCAGGCCGGTGCAGCCTCACAAGAGACAATGCAGCCTTCACTCCTGCGACGAGCTGTTGCCGCACCAACTCCTTGACATTGCTCGCGTTCCGAAACTTCGACAAAAGACCTGCAAGGCTTGGCGGTATGGCATCCAAAGGGAACATGACGTGAAGCACCGAGGCAAGCGACGTTTGCACTTGGCGAAGCACTCGAGAAACCTGGTGCACACGATCCTGCACCGTCGCCAGAGCTACGACACGGTCACGATCCATCCAGAAGAAGCCGCCAGCCTCCATGTCCTGTTGAGTCAAGCAATTGACCCGAACAGCGACACGCTCCTTTTCTTCCCTCAGAGCAAGGTTCGCACCTGCAACAATGGAAAAAATAAGAGCAAAGGCTAGCAGGCTCACCCGAAGAACTGAGCTACAGCTCGAAACAAGGAACAACTTACATTGAAGCTGCTCAGACAGCCGAGTAAGTTCAGCCATCAAGTACTCCTCTCTGGCTGCACAACGATCCGCCTTAGACTTCCAAACATCGGCATGACCTCGCAACCCGAGCAACTCCCTGTCCAGACTACGCACGCGATCCCGAAGAAAAGCGAGTTGAGAGGAAGCATCCAAAGATGGACGCAACGGCATTGCGGTGGAAGTGTCAACAGGGTCAGCACCCGAAGGAACCTAGAGAAGCAGAAAAAGAAAGGGACACACACATTCAGACAATGATGGAGCACAACTTAGAAGAATTCATTAAACATATAAGGCCACTACATGGCACAAGGATGATGTTCTTCAAGATATTTACAACAAAAGCAGACTACAAACTACCCTACGTCTACAACGCCTAAGATACGGCACCCTAAGTTGCCTCGGAGCCAGACTGCCTAGATTTGGCCCCGCCCTGCTGCTGCAGTGCATACTCAGATAGAAAATCAATGAGCTTGGGCCCATATCGCTTGCAGCGAGCAGAGTAGGCAGCAAAGGCTACCTCGGATCCATCCGCAGTCGTCGGCATCCGGGAGGTGATCTGGGGCAGATCCAGCTCCGCTCCAGCCGCCAAGGCCATCGCCAACCCGACGGATGCGCCGATGCCCTTATGCTTGTGCTTATATGCCGTAGGCGCTTCGGCTGACAAAGCCTCCGCCAGAGCATCCACATCATCGAGGGCCACACCCTTAGGAACAAGCTCCTTGTAGAAGCGGCCAAGGACCTCCTTCGCCTTGGCAAGGGAGCTGACGACGGTGCTGCAGCGGTCTTCGACCGCCACAGTAGCATCATCTAGAGCACTCCCGTGCTCTAGAGCACCGCGGTCAAACTCGATGTCTGCGGCATCTGAGACAAAAAATAAGAAGGAAGACATGAAGAAAAGCAGCACAGAAGAAGACACGAAGAATGAAGAAACAAGCACAAATCTAGCACTCACCCGAAAGAGCTTTGCAGCAGCCATGAGCTTCGCCGCTACCTCTCTTTCACGAGCAGCCGCAACAGTGGCCAG
The DNA here is from genome assembly GCA_916181665.1 of Avena sativa. Classification (NCBI taxonomy): domain Eukaryota; kingdom Viridiplantae; phylum Streptophyta; class Magnoliopsida; order Poales; family Poaceae; genus Avena; species Avena sativa. The sequence goes on from OV702295.1 coordinate 138,418,816, forward strand.
CTGCTCCTCACGATCCGCGGCCTCCTGCTGCAGACGCTCCTTAGCTTCGGCTGCCTTAGTCAGCTCTAGCTCGAGGCGTTCTTTCGCGCCAACGGCGGCTTCGGCCTTCTTCTCCGATTGACCAAGGCTCTTCTTGAGAGCGTCGACCTCACGGAGAGAAGTATTGTGCTCCTCTGCATTCAAAACAAGCAAACGTCAGCAAGCAGAACCAGAATAAACGAAAAAAGCACCAAACAGCAAATAGGTACCTTGAAGTTGCCAAAGGCTAGCCTCCAACGCTAGGCGCTCCTGCACCAGTTGCTTGGCTTCCTGAACAAAAGGCTACAGAAAAAATAAACACAAGTAAGGAAAAAGGACTTGGGGGTTGCGCCCAACACAGAAGAATAAAGGTAAAACTCGCACACAAAGAGGCTCGGGGGCTTCCCCCCCTGAAGATCCGAAAGAAGAAGAAGACAAGAAATTTTCATACACCTGGGGGCTCCCCCCGTGGCATGAAGCAGAGGAACTTACATGCTCTGATGACGACTCCGAAGGCCCGCCCGCGAAATTCTGAGGCGCAACCACCTGCACCTCCTGCGCAGGACGATCCGGAGCGGCGCCTCCCGAAGTCGCCACCGTTTGAGGAGGAGGAGATGCAATCTTCGACTCCCCCACCATTTCCCGCGCACCATCACTGGAGGAGTCGCGGGAGGAATGCCTGCATACGAAGCAATCAGCACAAGTGCAAAATTAAGAAAAAAAAGGGATATCAATATAGCAAGAAACTTACGAGCCCAACGAGCTCAGGTCAAAGATAGGAGGAGTCCTTCGGGCTCTCTTCTCCTCTTTCTTCTCTTCCTTCTTCTCCTCCTTTTTTCTCTTCCCTCTTCCGCTTCGCTGGCGGGTGCGGTGCGACAGCCCGCACAGGAATGGCAGGAATGAGAGAGGAAGAACCTCCTTACCGTCACTATGACGCTCAAGGCCCAGAGGGTTTCTGGGAGTCGAAGGAGTCGAGGCATCCGAAGACTCACTGGAGCTCCGTGATCGTTTGCGCGTATGGTCCTCACTTGACTCGTCAGCATCCTCTGCCGGAGATCGCGCCGACGGCAGCTCGGACACGGACTCAACCACTTCATTATCCGGGGCATTCAGATACTTTTCGGGCAATGGCGGTACCATGCCCGGTACTTTGAAGCTCTACAAAATCAGAAGGAACTTTGTTAGCAAACAAAGGAAATAAATACACAGCCGACAAAAAAGCACTACGTGCACAAATCTACACCTGCGGTACGGCCAACGTCGAAGAAAATGGAGGAGTTAGCGACTTCCCCGGGATTTCTTCTCCGGCTTTGAACTTCAGCAGCGCGCGAAGGGCCCTGTCAAGATACCCTCTGAGATTTTCTCAGCCGAAACCCTCGTCGGATCACGGCGCCCAGAATAAAGAAACATCGGGTGCGCCCTCGTATGGAGAGGCTGCACCCGACGCTCAAGAAACGTCCGGATGATGTCCACACCGTTCACCTCCTTCTCTGGAATCAGCTGGAGATCCTCCACCTGACGGTAAAGGGCCTCTATCTCCGCCACCTCACCGTCCAAGATTTGGTTTTTCCAAGACCTTTTCGGCTCAATCATTTGGGAGGGGTCAAAGGGAACAAGACCAAAATCCTGCCCGGGCACTACGGAGTCGCGGATATAAAACCATCGCCTCCGCCAGTACTGGACAGATTCGGACATAGAAAAAGAAAAGAAGAGAATATTGGGACTAAGGGAGATGATGCAACCCCCAATGGGATACACACCATCCGAACCAGATTGCCTCTTCACGGAATAGAGCTTCCGGAAGAGGCCAAAGTGCGGCTCAATGCCAAGCCAGCACTCGCAAAAAGTGATAAAACAAGCAATGTGGAGAAGAGAATTGGGAGACAGATGATGAAGCTGAATCCCATAGAAGAAGAGCAGCCCACGAAGGAAGTCGTGGACTGGGAAGGAAAACCCACGCATAAAGAAGGCAAGAAACATAACCCGATACCCAGCTGGGGGACGGGGGATTACCTCGTTGCCGGGGAGCCTGACGACCTCCCTATCTTGTGGGATCAGACCCCGCTCGCGAAGCTTGCGGAGATCGCTCTCCCGCGTCTCTGATCGCCGCCAGCCACCGTCGGTGACGCGGGTAGCGGCAGCATTCTTCTTCCCTCTGGCAGTGCTAGTACCAATGGCAGACGAGGATTTCTTCGGTTTCCCCATCGCGCTACGGCGGCGCCAGCGGTGAAAACGCAGAAGAGAAGATGGAAATGTGGAAGGAAATCCCAGCGCGCAGCAAGAATCGCTAGAGCACAAGGAAGCAGTGAAAACAACAACTGATGCGGTGAAAACAAAACGCGGATTTCCCCAGTGATTATAACAATGAAGACGACGCACAACAGCCGTCCATCCAGAAGACCTAACGCCAACGGCAGATCTGACCATACACGTGTCAGCATCACAACGAACCGTCGTTACCACGCCGTCCACAACGCGCGGAAATCGAGGAGATGCCGTAATTATCTCCACGACGCGCGTGACCGGTCAATTCAAAGTCAGCAAGTGGGCCCCATGTTCGTCCAGTCATGTCATCTCTGGCGTAGCAGACGCTTGAGGTCATCGATCGTCAGCACTGATGTCATCAAAAGCTATACTAGCACCAACTACAATTCTTCGGATCCACAGCTAAGAGTACTCACTCGAATCTTCGATTCGACTAAATACTCGGGGGCTACTCCTATCAGGAGCGCTGGCCGCGCACCCAAATGACGAATAAAGACAAAGTATTTCTTCGAGTCCTACGTCGAGTCTACGACTCCACTACGGACTCGGGGGCTACTCCCATAGGGAGGACGGATTTAAGCATCCGAAATTTTTTGTGTCCTACGGACTTACTACTGGAAAAAACACCTGAATAAAGTCTCCGCTCGAGTCTACGACTCGAACAGACACTCGGGGGCTACTCCCATAGGGAGCGCTGGTCGCGCACCCTATGAAATCTTCGACTGCGATCTTTCGGATCAGCACGCAAAAACTTTTTGGCAACTCTGCCCCAACAAAACGCTGAGTGAGAAACAATCTCCTTGGCCACCCGAAGCACCTTTGTGGTGACAAATGTTCGGATGCTGCGTCTGCGATGCAAAGATAAGACCTGCAGATATCATCTGATGGCCTGGCAACGCACATGACTGCGCTCTGCTAGTATAAATCCATGCCAACAGGCGTGATGAAAAATCCCGACGGACGCGTTGGGTACATCAATTAAAATCACTGGAATTCCACTCCTGTAAGTCCTCAGCGGCCTGAGTCGAATTATGCCAGCATATGTTCCAGGTCCGAGTTGAGGGACTCGAACCTGAAGAAGATCGTGTTGTTTCGTCCTAAGACAGTTAACTGGCCCTGATCCGTCGGGTGAGTTAGGCACACGCATCAACAATCCCTACACACATATACTATTAATACATAGTTGCACCCGAAGGATGGAAGAGTCCTCAGACGAATCTACGATTTGACTGATCACTCAGGGGCTATTCACATGATTATACCCTACGGGTACGTGACTTTAGCATACCTGGTCCAGCCCAAGGAAGGCCCACAGCAGATATACGCTGGCCCATGAAGATTTTCGGGTGGCCAAGGCACATGACGCCTTCGGATCCTTGGAGAGCAAGACTAGCGTAGATAGGAAATTCAAAGGGGTAAAACCCTAGAACTTGTAACCGACTAGGACTATGCCCGGGACCTGCCTAAGTCTATATAAAGTCCAGGAGGGCACGTCCTAGATCTGTCGACTCGTACTCTTGCATACGCACCTCACGCCAGATCGAATCTGCGCACCCCTATAACTTTCGGTTCCGCCGTAATCAAGAGCAGACAAGCAGGAGTAGGGTTTTCCCTCCGGGGGCCTGAACCTGGGTAAATCTCGTGTCCCCTGGTTGCTTGTCTGTTAACCGTTCCACGATCTCCAGCATCCCCGTCTTCTCCAAAACCCAAGTCCATAACAATGGGCGTTGACGAGTCGAAACCTCGTCACCACCATTCCGAAGAAGAAGCAACTTGGGAAAGAGAAGATGACCTTCTGAAAGATCACCCTCACCTGCTCTTGTACATAGCATGTCATACATGATAGAACCTATGGCTAAGGCATAGGGAGTTTTGTTCATCTTCTCTCTATCTTCTGTCGTAGCTAGACTTTGAGTCTTACTGTAACATCCCAAAATTCATGAATTACAAAAGCTTGCATTTCATTCATACATTCAGAGCATTCTTGACTTGCACAAAAAAATTCAAATTAAAACTCCAAATAAAACCATTTTTATGCCTATTATCTATATATCATTAAGGTATGGTTTTATTTTATTTTCAAAGGATCCAAGTTTAGTGGACTAAACAGTGGTGTTTGACACACATTTAGGTGCAAGGTTCACACTACAAAAATCTTGAGAAGATTTGAAATCAAACTCATTTGAATTTGGGTTTGAAAGTGATTCCTGAAAAATCAAACAGAAAAAGAAAAGGAAAAAGAAAAAAAATAAAACAGCCGCTGCCCTTTTGGCCCAACTCCAGAACAGGCCCAATAAGCCCACCCGGCCGTTTCCCCCTCTACCCTCTCTCACGCGTGCAGCCCCTACCCCGCTGACACTGCCAGTGGCCTCGCGCCAGCTCAGCATCGTCTCCCCCAAAATCCCGCGCCAGACCCTGTCACCACTGCCATTCACTGTCATTGATGGCGCAGCTTAATTGCCATTGATACAGCGAGTAATTCTCGCTGTGCCTCTGCCTACTTAAACTCCTCCCCACCATGAGCATTCCCCTCACTCGCCACCCCCTTTCTGCCACCAGGCTGCCCGTATTTTGACTCGCAACCTCGCTTCCCGACAAACTCCGACGAGGTATTACGGTGAGCACCGTCCGCCCTTGCCCTCTACTTCTAAATGTCAATGCTCCCCTTGCTCATGCGCTTCTTCTCACACCTTTTATTCATCTGCTCGTGACCCAGAGCGTCGATACATCCAGCACCGTGAGCACCCGACGCTGCCCTCGTCTCCGGCGAGCAATTCTGGTAAGAAACGACCGCCCCTTGGCTTCTGGTTCACACCATCTCATTCGCCTGACCCTCATGCACACACTGATGCCTCTGGTTTGTGCTAGGGAGAACCTGTTCGTCGCCCCAGCGACCACTACAGCACGCCCACGCCCACGCCAGCGACACATTGAGCATCCTCGTGTTCTCCCGAGCCTGGTAAGCTACTGCACCACCCCTAGACCCCGCTGGAATCACCGGAGCATCACCGCCAGTAGTGCCACCACCGCCAGCACCCATTAGCGCCGCCAGATTCTGGTCGCATGCGTCGTAGCCGTTAGATCTAGATCCAGTGGATCTGATTAGACCACATAACGAAGGGGTATGCTTAGTTCTGAGCCACAGGATCTAACTTAAATCCTATGGCCCATGTTGTCCGATCCATGCGAAGCGGTACGGGCAATCAGATGCGTCCACGTGTCTGAGATTTAGATTTAAAATCTGTTTTTGAATCTATTAGAGATTTAAACTTGTAAAATTCATATCTTTTGTTCTGTTTATCCAAAAAATGCAAATAATATATCATTGGATTCAGAAAAATAAATCCTACACTACTGTGGGCTTGAATTTGTATTTTGCTTCTGTAAAATTGGGTTTATTTGCAGAATCAAATATAGGCTTATTTTGGCCATATAAATTATTTAGAAAATAATTTTAAAGCAAATTTAACTTTGTTTAAACTATAAATAGTGTTTTTTGTATTCAGTACTATTTTGGTTTGTTTGGTTTAGTGTAGAAAAATCATTTTATTGCATTTGCATGAATTCACATATTTTTGTTTGAATATGTGAATGAGAATTTGGTGCTATTATTTTATGTGTAGATTTTGGTGCTAGTGGTGATTGTGATTGTGAAGATTGTTGCTACTCCCCCAACTACCAAGGCAAGTGGTTATTCATGTATTTTTGTCCTATTATTTTGACTCTGCACTAGCAATATTTTGATTAGGGCTTGCATGGAATTTCGCTAAGTATAAACTATGCTATGTCATGGGAAATCCTAGCAGTTGTAGTCTTAGTAGATTTTTCTCTAAGTTAAGATACTTGTTATGCTATCATGCTTAGCCTAGCTAGTAGCAAACAAGGGTGGATTATATTACATGCTATGGAAATTATGCTAAGTCTTTGACTTGTATTTTTGCTTAATAAAACAACTAATTGAATGAATCACCTGGGTGGAATGGTATGATGGTTTGTGTTGAGTGGTTACACAAGGCCCATGTCTATGGTCTACCTTGTGTATCACACTTGTGGAAAGCCACCCAGGAACAAAGGGATTTGAGATACTTAGTGTTTAGAAGCTTCTAGTGCAACCGCATTGCATATGGGCTCTTCCTTGATCATATAGGTTGCAGTAACTTAGCCTGATGGACAGATGGTGATAGGGTGATAGGTTGGAACGCGTCCATGGTGGTCTAAGGGAAGGCTTCTGAAAGATCTCGTCTCGATGCATGTCGAGTCTTATTGTAAGGGACCCAACCTTTAATATGGTAGAGATCCCTGTGTTTACAATGCTAGTCCCTGGATCAATAGCTAGCATCCACAGTTAAGATGTAATATCAAGAAACAAAGGTCATAATACAACTTTATAACCAGGAATAAAATAATTCATTACATCTTACATAGCCCATTAGGCTATCACATTACATTGCAGTAGAATATCTATAAATCATGGGGTCCTTCATGTTCAAAGTGCCACAGGCAATCATGTTGGTTGTAGACTTGTAATCCTATTCAACACACTTCACTAACATCAAACAAACCTGCAACATAATAAGTTGTAGCCACAAGGGTCAATACATTTGAATTGTATTGGCAAGTTTCACTACTATGTAGAAATATGTGGATCCTATCATTACATGCATATTTGGCTAAGTAGGGTTTAGGCTCATTTGCAGAAAGCAATATAGTTTTATCCTATCCTTTCAAAATAGTTTTGAACTTTTGTCAATCTTTCTGAAGTTCTTGGAAAACTCCAAGTGCTTCAAATCCCTTGTTGTCACCATCAAGTTTTACTTTGAGAAATTGGAATGTCGAGATCTTCCATAGCTTCAGGCCTTAGTTGCTCAGTATTGTCCATAACCGGGGACACGGCCAAGTACATAGAATTTGATCTTCTGCAGAAGTTGTACACTTTACCCACATGACACAATCTCGTCTTGATGCCACCAGTGGCCGAGCGATAAGTACTCACCAAAATGGAGTACTGGCAGATTGAGAATGTGACAAAGTCTTTCCATAGGAGTCCTCTCAATACACAATGCTAGCTTGTCAACCAGGCACCAATGTATGGATATAATTCCAATACACAATTCTAGTTAACCTGAAGATGCCAATGCATGGGTCTTCCACTATCTAGTTGACTAAGCCAGAGCCCATTTAGCATGTGGCTGTACACGGAAGCCACTGTACGAGAAACATGTTCAATCTCTAAGTCCCTGGGTGGTTTTCTTCTAGTGCACATACAAAAAGAGATGGCCATATAAACAAGGTTCCTTTTGTTGCCACCTTGTCCAATCTTGAGTATCCTTGTTCACCCAGGTGGTTCATTGAGTACTTGTTTTATTATATAAAACATATATCTTTCCAACACTTCATATTTTCATATCATGAATCCCATCCCAATATATAGCAGGGCTAAGCTTACTACAACTACAATGTTTTCACTAAGGAATATATAAGGGTATCCTATTAGGATTTAGCATAGCATAAAATATAGTAGTCCTTATCATGCATGTTACAAAATCCACTAGGTGTAATGAAAATAGTAGGACATTGGATGATAGTGTCACTTGCATTTTTAGTAGAGAATGTTGGTTCACTTCTTGATCTTGCAAATATCACACTCTTCTAACTTCACTACAATTCAATCAAACAAACACAATTACAACTAGCATTCAAACCATTACTCACACATAATATAACAAAAACAAGGTCATGCATGCAAGCATGCAAAAGATAGTTTTATTCGCAAAAGTGGTTTCCACAAGGCTCTAAACATTATAAAGTTCAAAGTGGGCATTTACTAAAGTGGTAAAACCATTTGTAAAGGGTTTTATCTATAAACCATTTTTAAAACAAATCAATATTTTATGTGGTTGAAAATGCTTTTAGCAAAGCAATATTATTTAAATATTTCCCCAAATATATTTTAATTCTCAAAACTTGGTGTTTAGGGTCAAAAGGTTTGAATCAAAACATTTCCCAAAGGTTTCACTCCAAAAATCATTTCTAAACCATAAACATTATTTTTATTTGACTAGAAATGAGCTAATCCACTTATTTATTCCTTAACTTCACAAAATACATTTTTAAATCCATAGGTTGATTCCTATGGTCAGTCGGTTCACAAGAAACCATTTTGCAAATATTTCATATTAAAAATATATCTAGAACAATTTTTATATTCAAATTAAGCCTACACATGTTTCTGCAAATTCAACCAAATTTCCAGAAGCAAAACATTAAACAAAATACATTGTTGCAAAGTACTTGTTCTGCTGAATCCATTGATATAAAATTTGCAAAATTTGGACGTGTAGAATTAAAGTTATGAATTTTACAAGTTTGCATATCAAATACATTCTAATTTCTGTTTTAAACAAAACCTTGTCCACGTGGCGTGTTTCTATTGGCCGGTACCGCTTCGTGCGGATCAGCCTCTCTAGACCACAGGATTTCATTTAAATCGCACGGCTCAGATTCACCCATACCCTTTCGAGTTAATTCTAATCTCGTGCGTTTGATCAAGATCTGACGGTTGCTGTGTGGTTGACCAGGAATGGGCGGCGCTGGCGGCGGCGACTGGCGGCGCACGCTCTGGCGGCGGCGTCGCGGCGATTACAGGAAGCAAGGGAAGGAGGGAAGTATCTCACCGTGCTCGCAGGGAGATGCTGAAGCTCAACGTGTGGTCGGCTTGGCGAGGGGCGCTCCGGAACAGAGGGAATTGCTCGTCGGAGACGGCGTCAGCGTCGGGCGGCTCTGGATGTCGACGGGGATGGAGCTGCAGGTCACCCTAAATAAAGCGGAGCATACGGTTAGACGCGGGCGAGCATGGGGGGTACAAGAGCATCATCGGGAGGTGCTGGGGCAGTCTGGGCTTACCAGGGGGAGCTCGCCGGAGAAACGGCAGAAGACGGTGGCGCTCGGTGTCGAGGTTGCCGATGCTACGGTGCTCACGCGGGCAACTCGTGGGTGCAGAGAGAAGCATCAGGGAATGGGGAGCATGCTAGTGTGGTTGAGGAGGCGAGGGGTGGCCGTGGTTCGCCGGAATTCGCTGGAGAAGCTCGTCGGAGCAGTGGCGTTGCCGGCGGAAATCCGGGCAGCCTGGGGGCAGAGATGGTGGGGTGAGCGAGGGGAATGAGAGAGGAGAGGCACGCGCTTAAGTATGCGTGGTCGGGGGCGAGAATAACGCAAGCAGTAACTCGAATTGATCGCCGGAGTTAATGGCAGAAACGGCGAGGCGACATGGTCGCGAGGGAGACGATGCTGAGGTGGCCAGTGGGGCCGAGCTGTCTGCGAGTGAGAGTGAGGGGGCACAGGGTCCACTACTCAGTGACTCAGCGGGTGCATTTTTCATGAAAAAGGTTCACTGCGGGGGAGAAGAAGTGGGCTGGTGTTGGGCTTGCTAGGCCTGTTGGCAGTGGGCTACTTTATTCATTTTTTTATACCAAATGTTTTTCCTTTTTCTGTTTGAATATTCTGATTTGATTTTCATTCAAACAATTCAAACACCAATTCAATCAAACCACCACCAAACTTTAGGTATAGATTAATTGTTTTTAACAACATAATCCAAAGTCCAAAGTAAATTAATTATTTTATTATTTTAGGATCTATTAATAATTAAATAAATAGACTTAAGACTTTATTTCAAATAGGATTTAATTTATTTTAAAACTTTATTTGAAATCTAAATAATACCCAAAACCTTTTCAATAGGTTTTCTTTGAAAATATAAAACACTTGGAAATCTTATTTAAAATAAATTAACAAGTTTTAGTGTTTATTTAAAATGGAAAATCCTTTACTTAAATAAAATTGGATATTAATAAATCCTGATTATTTTATTTAAGTAAACCTTTACTCTATTTTATCAAATGGAAATATTTTATTTCAAAAGCTTGGCCAAGATTTAATTTGGCTCTTTAAAATAATCCTTATTTATATTCCTACCTTTGCTTTATAAAAACCATATCATTTTATTTAAAGATCCAAAAATAGTGTTTCCAATTATTAAAACTTCCTTTATTAATTGTTTATCTTTTTAAATCCCTTTAGGATTTTATTGGATCAAAATAGTTTTTGATGTTTCCAATTGAAATCAAAAAGTTTCTTCTCACCCTAAAATTCAAAAATTGTTTATTTGTTTATTTATTATTCACATTTCAAAATTTGGAAAATTTTGGGATGTGACAGGCTACCACCCTTAAAATAAATCTCGTCCCGAGATTTGGGAAGGCTAGGGTTACAAGTTGGCTTCAAGGCAACTAGGGTACTACGACCCTTAAAATAAATCTCATAGGATTACATTGATGGTTCACTTGACTATGGGTTCAACACTTGATATCCAGACAAGGAATCCTTATTTGACTCTTCTGAGTTAACTAGTTCCTGACATCCACTTCTTCTATCTCTTCAAAGTTTCCATCCATGTCAAGGTGGTTCACATGTCCTTTCTGGGTCACATTGGAGTCATTTCCATTGGTTCTTATAGCATCTTTTTTATTTTTCTTCTCAGGATAGTATGATGCATACTGTCCAAGTTCCTTGCAATTATAGCACTGCAACTGGCTAATGTCTTTCTTCCTGAAAGTGTCATGTTGGCTCTGACCAAGGTCATCTCCATTGTCAGTATCATTTCCATTATTATCACTTCCATTGTTGTTGTGGTGATACTGATGTGGTTCAGAATCTTCCTTGCTCTTTTTGAATGAACGCTTCTTTTGTGAAGATCCTGAGTGATCTTGAGGTTATGCTTTCTCTTTCTTTTGTCTACTTGATTCATCTTGTTTTCCAAAATGGTGGCTTTGCCACAGAGTGATTGATAAGTTGGGACATAGGCAACAGACAGATGCAGATTCAACTCATCATTAAGTCCTTCGAGGAGTTTCTCCTTCCTCTTAGCATCTGTATCAACTTCATCCGGTGCATAGCGTGCCAGATTGTTGAATTCTTCAATGTATTCAGCCACATTGAGGTGACGCTGTTTCAGATTGTGAAACTCCTTTTTCTTCAAGTTCATCACTCCAGATGAGATGTGAGTTGTACGGAAACCATCCTCAAAAATATCCCAAGTCACATCCTCAAGAGGAGTGGTGATCTAAAAGTTGTCCCACCATGTTGCTATTGGTCCTTCGAGCAAGTGTGCTGCAAACCTAACTTTTTCCTCGTCGGTGCAGCCAACAGTCACTAAGTCCTTATTCACCGAACGCAACCAGTCATTGGCTACAATTGGATCAGTTGTCCCAGAGAACCTTGTAGGCCTTAGTTTCAGAAACCTGGTGAGCATGTCATGTGCTGGAGGATTATTCTGATTGTTGTTGTTGTTGTTATTGTTGTTTTGATTCTGATTTTGCATAAACTGTGTCATCATCTGCATTAGTTGAGCTTGCCCTGTCATCAACTGCTGCATCTCTGGAGTGACGTTATTGTTGTTGTTTTGGTTGGGGTTGGCACGACGTGGAGGCATCTGTTGGTTTGATAGGGATAAGTAATGATGGATAGGTCTAAAGAAGTTCTAACACACAACCCAAAACAATCAAGTTCAATCAAGCAATCAAGCATTCAATCAAGCAATAATTCACTTAACAACTTATGAGCTTAACTCATGAGTTGAAGGAAACCACATTTTTTCTCTTGAAATGATTAACTTGGTATGGTCATACCCCATAGGTCAATATGATCCATACACTAACATGATATCAATGTTTTGGGTAGGCAATCTAATGTCTCTAGGTTCTCACTTGTAGTCCTTAGTGATGTCTAAGTTGAAATCCTTGGTGAGACTAAAGTTAAAGTCATTGGTCATGGTGAAGGCTTTGTCCAACAAGTTGAAAAGGAAGAGGTGTAGAATCAAAACCAAAAGGTTCAGGAAAGAGTTTACAAGATTGTTTGTAAATAAGTTTTGGAACAAATACAACTCCTATTTTTCTAAGGGGTTTTGTCCAATCCTAGGGTTACAATCATACAGGCAACACAGTGCTCTGATACCATCTGTAAGGGTCCCAACCTTTAATAAGGTATAGATCCCTGTGTTTACAATGCTAGTCCCTGGATCAATAGCTAGCATCCACAGTTAAGATGTAATATCAAGAAACAAAGGTCATAATACAACTTTATAACCAGGAATAAAATAATTCATTACATCTTACATAGCCCATTAGGCTATCACATTACATTGCAGCAGAATATCTATAAAGCATGGGGTCCTTCATCTTCAAAGTGCCACAGGCAATCATGTTGGTTGTAGACTTGTAATCCTATTCAACACACTTCACTAACATCAAACAAACCTGCAACATAATAAGTTGCAGCCACAAGGGTTAATACATTTGAATTGTATTGGCAAGTTTCACTACTATGTAGAAATATGTGGATCCTATCATTACATGCATATTTGGCTAAGTAGGGTTTAGGCTCATTTGCAGAAAGCAATATAGTTTTATCCTATCCTTTCAATATAGTTTTGATCTTATGTCAATCTTTCTGAACTTCTTGGAAAACTCCAAGTGCTTCAAATCCCTTGTTGTCACCATCAAGTTTTACTTTGAGAAATTGGAATGTCGAGATCTTCCAAAGCTTCAGGCATTAGTTGCTCAGTATTGTCCATAACCGAGGACACGGCTAAGTACTTATAATTTGATCTTCTGCAGAAGTTGTACACTTTACCCACATGACACAATCTCGTCTTGATGCCACCAGTGGCCGCTGGATAAGTACTCACCAAAATGGAGTACTGGCAGATCGAGAATGTGACAAAGTCTTTCCATAGGAGTCCTCTCAATACACAATGCTAGCTTGTCAACTAGGCACCAATGTATGGATATAATTCCAATACACAATTCTAGTTAACCTGAAGATGCCAATGCATGGGTCTTCCACTATGTAGTTGACTAAGCCAGAGCCCATTTAGCATGTGGTTGTACACGTAAGCCACTGTACGAGAAACATGTTCAATCTCTAAGTCCCTGGGTGGTTTTCTTCTAGTGCACATACAAAAAGAGATGTCCATATAAACATGGTTCCTTTTGTTGCCACCTTGTCCAATCCTGAGTATCCTTGTCCACCCAGGTGGTTCATTGAGTACTTGTTTTATTATATAAAACATATATCTTTCCAACACTTCATATTTTCATATCATGAATCCCATCCCAATATATAGCAGAGCTAAGCTTACTACAACTACAATGTTTTCACTAAGGAATATATAAGGGTATCCTATTAGGATTTAGCATAGCGTAAAATATAGTAGTCCTTATCATGCATGTTACAAAATCCACTAGGTGTAATGAAAATAGTAGGACATTGGATGATAGTGTCACTTGCCTTTTTAGTAGAGAATGTTGGTTCACTTCTTGATCTTGCAAATATCACACTCTTCTAACTTCACTACAATTAAATCAAATAAACACAATTACAACTAGCATTCAAACCATTACTCACACATAATATAACAAAATCAAGGTCATGCATGCAAGCATGCAAAAGATAGTTTTATTTGCAAACGTGGTTTCCACAAGTCTCTAAACATTATAAAGTTCAAAGTGGTCATTTACTAAAGTGGTAAAACCATTTTTAAAGGGTTTTATCTATAAACCATTTTTAAAACATATCAATATTTTATGTGGTTGAAAATGCTTTTAGCAAAGAAATATTATTTAAAGAGTTCCCCAAATATATTTTAATTCTCAAAAATTGGTGTTTAGGGTCAGAAGGTTTGAATCAAAACATTTCCCAAAGGTTTCACTCCAAAAATCATTTCTAAACCATAAACATTATTTTTATTTGACTAGAAATGAGCTAATCCAATTATTTATTCCTTAACTTCACAAAATACATTTTTAAATCCATAGGTTGATTCCTATGGTCAGTAGGTTCACAACAAACCATTTTACAAAGATTTCATTTTAAAAATATATCTAGAACAATTTTTATATTCAAATTAAGCCTACACATGTTTCTGCAAATTCAACCAATTTTCCAGAAGCAAAACATTAAAAAAAATGCATGGTTGCAAATTACTTGTTCTGTTGAATCCATTGATATAAAATTGGCAAAATTTGGACGTGTAGAATTAAAGTTATGAATTTTACAAGTTTGCATATCAAATAGATTCTAATTTCTGGTTTAAACAAAACCTTGTCCACGTGGCGTGTTTCTATTGGCCGGTACTGCTTCGTGTGGATCAGCCTCTCTGGACCGCAGGATTTCATTTAAATCGCACGGATCAGATTCACCCATACCCTTTTGAGTTAATTCTAATCTCGTGCGTTTGATCAAGATCTGACGGTTGTTGTGTGGTTGACCAGGAATGGGCGGCGCTGGCGGCGGCGACTGGCAGCGCACGCTCTGGCGGTGGCGTCGCGGCGATTACAGGAAGCAAGGGAAGGAGGGATGTAGCTCACCGTGCTCGCAGGGAGATGCTGAAGCTCAATGTGTGGTAGGCTTGGCGAGGGGCGCTCAGGAACGGAGGGAATTGCTCGTCGGAGACAATGTCGGCGTCGGGCAGCTCTAGATGTTGACGGGGACGGAGCTGCAGGTCACCCTAAGTCAAGCGGAGCATACGGTTAGACGCGGGCGAGCGTGGGGAGAGTACAGGAGCATCATCGGGAGGTGCTAGGGCGGTCTGGGCTTACCAGGGGGAGCTCGCCGGAGAAACGGCAAAAGACGGTGGCGCTCGGTGTCGAGGTTGCCGATGCTATGGTGCTCGCGCGGGCATGCCGTGGGTGCAGAGAGAAGCGTCAGGGAATGGGGAGCATGATAGTGTGGTTGAGGAGGCGAGGGGCGGCCGTGGTTCGCCGGAATTCACTGGAGAAGCTCTTCGGAGCAGTGGCGTTGCCGGCGGAAATCCGGGCAGCCTCGGGGCAGAGATGGTGGGGTGAGCGAGGGGAATGAGAGAGGAGAGGCAGGCGCTTAAGTATGCGTGGTCGGGGGCGAGAATAACGCAGGCAGTAACTCGAATTGATCGCTGGAGTTAATGGCAGAAACGGCGAGGCGACGTGGTCGCGAGGGAGACGATGCTGAGGTGGCCAGTGGGGCCGAGCTGTCTGCGAGTGAGAGTGAGGGGGCACAGGGTCCACTACTCAGTGACTCAGCGGGTGCGTTTTTCAGTGAAAAACGGTTCACTGCGGGGGAGAAGAAGTGGGCTGGTGTTGGGCTTGCTGGGTCTGTTGGCAGTGGGCTGCTTTGTTCATTTTTTTATACCAAATGTTTTTTCTTTTTCTGTTTGAATATTCTGATTTGATTTTCATTCAAACAATTCAAACACCAATTCAAATCAAACCACCACCAAACTTTAGGTATAGATTAATTTTGTTTAACAACATAATCCAAAGTCCAAAGTAAATTAATTCTTTTATTATTTTAGGATCTATTAATAATTAAATAAATAGACTTAAGACTTTATTTCAAATAGGATTTAATTTATTTTAAAACTTTATTTGAAATCTAAATAATACCCAAAACCTTTTTAGTAGGTTTTCTTTGAAAATATAAAACACTTGGAAATCTTATTTAAAATAATTATTAACAAGTTTTAGTGTTTATTTAAAATGGAAAAGCCTTTACTTTAATAAAATTGGATATTAATAAATCCTCATTATTTTATTTAAATAAACCTTTACTCTATTTTGTCAAATGGAAATATTTTATTTCAAAATCTTGGCCAAGATTTAGTTTGGCTCTTTAAAATAATCCTTATTTTATATTCCTACCTTTGCTTTATAAAAACCATATCTTTTTATTTAAAGATCCAAAAATAGTGATTCCAATTATTAAAACTTTCTTTATTAATTGTTTATCTTTTTAAATCCCTTTAGGATTTTATTGGATAAAAATAGGTTTTGATGTTTCCAATTGAAATCAAAAAGTTTCTTCTCACCCTAAAATTCAACAATTGTTTATTTGTTTATTTATTATTCACATTTAAAAATTTGGAAAATTTTGGGATGTGACACTTATGGGGAAAGTACACCACCTCTCTAGAGGGTAAAACTTAAGTACTTAGCTGTGTCCCCGGAAATGGACAATTTGAGCATCAAGACATTGATGCTATCAAGGATCTCATCATCCGAATTTCTAAGTTAAAACTTGTGGTTGAACAAGTGTAAAGGTTCACCAATGTCTATTGGTGGATCCTTGGGAGTTTTTGTCAAACAAAAACTTAGTGTTTTCAACTGATAGGAAAAACCTATTTTGAGCAAAGCAAGCCTAATCTACACTTAGCCAAATTCATATAGATGTTAGATACTACTATTCTACTATGG
Organism: Avena sativa; assembly: GCA_916181665.1. Lineage (NCBI taxonomy): Eukaryota > Viridiplantae > Streptophyta > Magnoliopsida > Poales > Poaceae > Avena > Avena sativa. The sequence continues at coordinate 138,435,384 of OV702295.1, forward strand.
TATCACTTGCCAATACAATTCCAAATGTATTGACCCACTATGGCTGTAACTTATAATGTTGCAGGTTATTCTGATGAGGATTAGGGTTATGAGTCTACACTCAACATGCTTTCCTGTGGCACATGAAGATGAAGACTTTACTTTATTTACTTATGTTAAGAACTCTTGTACTAGCCTTTGGCTATGGAGTTGTAAAAGACTATGTTTATCTCTCGAATGACGATGTAATAAGGACCTTTGTATCATTGTACTTCATCTTAAACTGTGGATGGTAGTATTTGATCTAGGGACTAGCATTGCAATCACAGGGACCTTTACCTTATAAAGGTGGGGCTCTTATGCTTACTCAATATCGTACTGGGCAACATGGTCAAGAACAATTTCTTGCTTTCTTCCATTCCAAACCTCTTTAGAACCTTGTCCAAATATGTACTTTGTGAAAGTGCTATTAGGTCTCTTGATCTATCTCTATAAATATTGATGCCTAAGATGTATGCATCTTCGCCAAGATGCTTCATTGAACAATATTATTCAAATCGTCTTTGAAACTTTTTAGAAGTTCTATATCATTCCCAATCAACAATATGTCATCTACATACGGTACCAGGAATGCTACAGAGCTCCCACTCACTTTCCTCTAAATACAAGCTTCTCCATAAGTTTGTCTAAATCCAAAGCTTTTGTTCACCTTATCAAAATGTTGATTCCAACTCTGGGATGCTTTCTTCAATCCATAAATAGACCGTTGAAGTTTGCACGCCTTGTTAGCATCTTTAGGATCGAAAAAACCTTTGGGTTATACCATATACAACTCTCCTTCATTATCTCCATTGAGGAACACCATTTTGACATCCATCTGCCATATGTCATAATCGTAGTATGCAGCGATTAATAACAAATCCTCATAGACTTTATCTTCACTATTGGTGAGAAAGTCTCATTGTAGTTAACTCCTTGAATTTGTCGGAAACCTTTCGCGACATGTCGAGCTTTATAGATGGTTACATTACCATCAACATCTGTTTTCTTCTTGAAAATCCATTTGTTCTCGAAAGCCTTCCAGCCATCTGGTAAGTCCACCAAAGTCCATACTTGGTTTTCGTAGATGGATCCAATCTCGATTTCATGGTTTCTTGACATTTGTTGAAATCTGGGCTCATCATTGCTTCCTCATATGTTGCAGGGTCGTCAATGTTATCCACCAACATGACATACATAACAGGATCATAACAATCAGTAGTGGTACGGGTCCTCGTCGACCTGCGAGGTTCAGTAGTAACTTCGTTCAAAGTTTCATGATCATTACCATTAGCTTCCTCTCTTATTGGTGCAGGCGGCACATGAACATTTTCCGGGGTTGCGCTACTCTCAAATTTGAGAGAAGGTTTGACAACCTCGTCGAGTTCTACTTTCCTTCTAGTAACTTCTTTGGAGAGAAACTCCTTCTCGAGAAAGGATCCATTCTTGGCAACGAAGATTTTGCCTTCGGATCTATGATAGAAGGTATACCCAATTGTTTATTTAGGGTATCCTATGAAGACGCATTTTTCTGCTTTGGGTTCAAGCTTGTCGGTCTCTAACTTCTTTACATAAGCTTCGAAACCCCAAATTTTAAGGAACGACAATTTAGGTTTCTTAACAAACCAGAATTCATACGATGTCATTTTAACGAATTTAGATGGTGCCCTATTTAAAGTGAATGCGGTTGTTTCTAATGCATAACCCCAAAATTATAACGGTAAATCTATAAGAGACATCATAGAACGAACCATATCTAAGAGAGTTCAATTATGATGTTCGGACACACCATTACATTGTGGTGTTCCCGGTGGCGTCAATTGTGGAAGTATTCCACATTTCTTTAAATACTCGCCAAACTCGTACCTTAAATATTCACCTCCACGAACAGATCATAGAAATTGAATCTTCATGTTATGTTGATTATCTACTTCACTTTGAAATTCCTTAAACTTCTCGAAAGTTTCGGACTTATGTTTCATGAAATAGATATACCTGTAACATCTCAATTTCAGTAACCCTGAATTTTTGTCCAAAAGGCAAAAATCAAGGGAAACAAAAACTTTTTCTTGTTACATGATTGCAATATTTTCTTCCTTGTTTTCTTGTGTTCATACATCTGATTGTGTAATAGATAATATACTTCTCACCTCAACCCAGATGACAAAAACTATTTCTCAAAAGAGATGTCTTGGCTCATATTCCATATTCTCAAATGTTCTGACAATTCAAACTTGAGACAAGATGACTTTACCAAAACCAAATATTTCACTAGTTCAATTAACAAAACAATGGAGACCTATATATTATCTCCTTATGTTTTCAAGAACTTTGAACTACTCTTATCTCTAGGTTTTTCCAAAACCTTTCCGCTCAAATCTTGGTAGAAATACCAAGAGGTACTTACCTTACTTCAAAACACAACCTCTTCAAAACACCCATGCTTACCTCAAGCTAGGTTTGAGGACAACTTTAATAGTAGCTGGACAAGTTCGATAAGATGAGTTGCCTTGATCTATTGTCTGATGAATTGCCTTGATCTACTAATTGCCTTGATTTCTTAGGAACTAGAGTGAGCTAATCTAGTATCTCATCCTTAGGGATCAAACCAATAGTTTTGAGATCATCAATCTCAAACTAAGCCACCCAAACTCAATCTATCTTGAATCACTCAAGTGAATCTCAAATCTACTTAACTAGATCAATCCTGAGCTAATCCTTTGTATTAGCATCCAACCCATCAAAGACCAAATACAAGCATGGATCCCCTCTATTCAATTTATACCTCAATATCAACCACTTGATGAAGAGGATAAACCCTTGCCACTCTCAAATGTTTCTATCTTGCATACTGTAACACCCTCGGAGCGGCCCTGTGCAAGTTTTAGCGATTCCCGCCAAACCCGCATAGAAACGATTCAAAGGCACCCACCAGGCACTTGCGTGCGGGTGGAAAACAAAGTAATATCATTACACAATAGTCCATGACGGAACCCACTGAACAGATATATACAACCACGACTCAAAGAGTCAAGAATACATATATACAATACAAAGATCCAAATCACCTTGAAAACGATACAACGCCTGAGTACGGACAAGGTGCAAATTGAGCTAAGAGCCCTGAAGAATAACCAATGGCGTCCATAACCTTGCGCAGGCCAAGATGGAAGGGTAACCCTGCTTACGACGTCGATCTCAAAACATGCTTAAACAAAAGGGGTGCTGGCAAAGGGCAAAGGAAAATGAGAGCGGTTAGTACTAAGGGCAGTACACGGCGAGTCTTAGAATTCGGCGGTCCTCGCCTACATAGGTATGATGGACTAAAGCGGCAGCGCAACATGCACTAAACAATCTATAGACTCTATACAACTATCGGCTATCAGAGAGGGATAAGAAAGACATATTCGGATCCAACCTGAAACTATCACCAAACAAACCCATCCTGGTATTTCCCCCTCGAGACCAAATGAGGAAGTCAACCGAGTAACTCACACCATTGGCAGTTTTATTCATTCCGTTATTGTTGCAGCAATTACTTGTCAGATATAGATAGCATGAGTCCTCCTGATATAATAAGAAGTGGGCACTTTTAGTTAACCATTCCATTGTAGTTGCAATACTTACTAGTCAAATACACATACCGTGAGACATTCAAAAACCCAACAGTTGTTGGTACTTTTATTTAGCCATTCCGTTGTACTGAAGCTGATTACTAGTCATTTCAAGGTCAAATTTATTGCACTACTTTAGTTATAGTTGTCTATGATCTAGATGATGTGCTCCAAGTCGTCCATAACCGCGGTCACGGCTTTCAGAAAGTTTTACCCTGCTGGGGCACAAATAGCAACACAGGTGGGTGGGTGGCGGCGGGCATGAGAGAAGGGTAGGATTTGGTGGGTGGTGGCGGCTGGTTGGGTTGGATCTGGGTAGGATAAGGTCTAGGGTTTGACTAGATTAGGGTTTGGTGGGTAGTAGGGTTTAGAAATCTTGGGCTCTAGGTGGGCTCCGGTTGGGCCTATTGGGCCTATCCGATTGTCTGCCTCCCCGAGGGTTTTAAATAAAACATTTTATTATTTATATTTAAAACAAAACCTTTTGCAAGTAGGTTTTAGACTAAAATATCCGGAATGATCGGGTTTGATATTTGAAATAGAGATGGTCTATTTGTACAAAACAAAAAGGGATTTTTGGAAATAGTTTTAGACATGCATATGTATGTGACGTCATGATGATGCACATAATAAAAACAACAACGATTTTCTAGTAGGGGTTTTACTCGGGGTGCTACACATACTAGTCAAAATCCACAAATCTACCAATTTGGTTGTCTGGAATCTTTATCTAGATTTAAACTTTGGAACTCCACCTACTCTAAACTATGTGCATACTTAAGAATGTACTTGAACCATCTTGTAGTAAATCATTAGTACTACCGAAGCCCACTATTAAACTTGGATAAACCATTCTGGGTCCCACTCATCCATGATGGTTTTGTAGTTAATAAAATAACCTTTTCTGCAAACCTTGTCATCTTGCCTATTTTGTCAGAAGCTCACATCCATATACTATAAACCCTTGAACAAACCTTTGCATGGTTATAATATATTAACCATGTTCTATAATCCACCCTTCACTTGTTTCCAATGGAGCTTTGTGTTTTTTAAACCCACATGGTTTAGGAGGCATCATGACAACTTTGTTATGGCAACCTTATTTTCAACAAAGTTTGCCATCACTCCTAGATCACCTCAAATACAACCAAGCCCAACTCTTACTTCCATGATCTTCTATATAACTTGGTCTAGCTATCCATCTATCCCTTGCACCAAGTGAGCCCTAGGCTCACTAACCCAACCATGTTTAGGTAGCATAAAGATATCAAAACCCTCGATTCCCTCAAATCTAGTTTCCTCCAATTTCACCATAATTCTTCAAAACCCAAGTTGGAAATGATGGATAAATAAATTCTACATCATATCCCTTGGATATGATAATTCCCCCAAATAATGCCCATAATTATTGGATCCTAAAAATATTTAAATTCCACTTTTGGCAAAATCCTAGAATCTTTGTCTATAAAGGCAAGTTTGCTTTTATCCAAATCACCTTGCCACCTCAAGGCACATTTGAGTTCTATACATCCTACCCCACCGTCCCATATCAAAAATAAATATTTTTGAGATTCTTTATTATTTATTTTTTCCATTTTTCTTAAATGGCAGAAATAAGAAATAATTGCTCAAAAATAGTTTTCTATCCAAATAAATTCCAAGAAAATTATCCAATGTGTGATATAGTATTTACGACCATATCACATCAAAATCCAACCATGTACAATGCAAAAATATCAAATAAACTTCTAGAAACCACGTCTGCACTTTTTGAATAAATGATTTTAAGTGGACTACAACTCCTCTGAAAAATGCCAAATAATTCCTATGGTTATGAATTGACCCTATTTACACACCAGTACCTTCTCCCCATCGTTCCAAATGGAGATTTCTCAACTACCTTCACAAGCATCAATTTGTTCAATTCTTGCAAACATCATCAAACCTCCACCACTCTTCCTCTTTGATCACCATAGCAACCATGAAACCTTCCTCTACTCGTGGTGAGCCCTGTAGAACCGCAACCCTACCCCCTTAAGCCTTGTACCTAGTGCTTGGAGAATAGTGAATGAGAGAGATGCACCCTTGGCAAAATATCTTGTATATTTAGTACAGCAGCCCCCTGTCCCTGTATGGTCGAACATCAGGCCCACACCACGTCCATCTACCGCCCCTGAGGCCCTTTCACTGAGCACCACCCCTCCCCAAGCTTCTCAATGAGCTTTGTCCACCATAGACCTCCTTCTCGCCAAATAAATAGCCAGAGGCCACACTAGTGCCTCCCTTCGCCCTCATTCGCCCCCTCTGCTCTCCACTCCCCTCCCTAGAGCTACTCTCCCTTTCCCCTGCTCTGGTTTGCCCGTGGGAAGAAGGAGAGCAAGTTCTCGGCCATGGAGAATATCTGAGCGTATCCCACCATCTTTTGCCCTCTCTCCCTACATGCCATCTTCCCGGACTCCCCTTGCTCTTATGAAGCTAACCCCGTGCTTATCTTCGGCAGACAGTAACACTTGGAGGCATCCTCGGCGAGCCCGACGCTTGCTCCGGTGTGGCAGGGGAGCGGGCGTCCTCCCGGTGCCAAACCCCCTACCGCCCTTCTCTGGGCTCGACTTGGACCCCGTGGCACCCCGCGCCCTCGACCGCTCCCCTCCGAGCTCCCAGGTGAGGCTCCCCATGTGGGCCACCTCTCCTAGGGTTTCCTCCCTGTCCTATCGTAACTCAAGGAAGGATATGAACTACCGCCGTCGATCGCCACTCGATCCGGTGGCTGGCGTCGCTGCATAACCCTTCGGGTTTGCCTCCTGCTGATGCCAGGCCCCGCCAGGCCACTTCAAAATGCACCCCTCCAACACAGGGAGAAGCCCGGGTGGGACGAATCCCCCATGGCGGACCATTCTCCTTCCAGATCTGGCCCATGATTTATTCTCATTTATTTATTTTGTCCAGATCTAGAAAAATTGGCCTTTGGTTTAAATTGAAATGAAAATGGAAAACGACCCCAAATACCCAGATCCAAAATTCTCTAGATACCTGCATGTTTTCCCAAACATGTTGTACCTTTGATTATCTTAGAATAGGTATAGATTAATTATATTAAATCAATTTCCAGAAATAACCTAAAACACCCATTAAATCCTATTTGTAGTTTTATAACCCCAAATGACATGAAAACTTTGTGTACTACAAAGTACTGGTCATAACATGCATGACACCTTGGCCCCTTGGTCTTTTGCTTCATGGTTGACCCTTAGTAAAAATATCAAAAACAGACCTTATGGGTGGAATCGAGCAGAGCCAAGCCGGCTCGTGGCTCGGCTCAGTCAAACTCGGGAAAACTCGAGGCGATCCTGGCTCGGCTTGTCACTAAAAATTTCCTTTGAAACCAGATTGTGGCTCGGGCTTGTCAGGCTTGCGGATCGCGATCCAGCAACCCAACAACCCCTCTGCCTGCTCGATTTCTCTACCCAAACATGTCCCCGTCCTCTTGGCTCTTGGCTAGCGCTAGGATTAGCGGAGGCGCCGCCACCAACGCTGATCACCGCCATACGCACCTATCTGGCCGAAGATGAGGCCTAGACGCACCTTGTCTACTCCCTAGCATAGTTTCTTGTGGGCTCGCTACTGGTGGCTGACGCATCGATCGACGGCGCGGAGTGGGAGGAACTGCGGGAGAATGGGGAGGCATGGCGGCCGCTAGCCCTAGCGTTGGGCGGTGGTGGCAGGAGACCTAGCCATGGCGCAGAGGCCGGCGGGGCTGTGCAGGTCGGCCCAGATAAGGTGGCAAAGGGAGGACAAGTAGGGGATCTAGATCGTGAACCAGGCTTGGCGGCGGTAGGTGCTATGGCGGAGGGAGAAGGTGCGGCTGTGGATCTTGGGGACTAATTACAAATACGATCCATACGAGAACCATTGTGTTGTGTATGGACTTGGGGACAACTTTGCTGCTCGGAACATATGCTACCAGCACTACTGAACCTTCTACGTAGCAAAATTTCAGGATTTGCAGCAGTACTAAAGCTTTATAGGTCTTGCTATTTTTCCCTTTGATCTAGCTTGGTCTAATCAAGCTACTTCATGCTACTTTTTGCAATGAGGTGAAGCCACTGCTAGTGACCAATCACAACTTCTGCAAGCCTAGTCTTAGTTTGGAGAATGTTCGGAATTAGAGGGGTAACAAGTAGTACAGGCCAGCATCGTTTCATACGGGTGCTTCACCACAATTTGCATGATAGCATATTATTTTCGATCCCAATCATGATGTTTCCTGAAAGTGTGCATCCTTTTGGCTACTTAGATCGTATAAGTCCATGTACTCTGTTTCATGTAATGCAAACCTAAATACAACATGTTTGTATTGCTCACAATTTGATCTGAGTCTGTGTCCTGCACTATGAACCGGCCATCTAAGTATGTGGTTGCGTCTGTGCATCTGTTGACTCTTAGTGATTGTTGTTGCGTTTGTACAATGCTTCTCTTAATTATCAGTGTTATATACAGTACCACATAGGGCTGTTGAGTGTCGAGGAGGTGTTGAGCAGTCCTTCAAATTGATATAATACTATGAACTGGTAGGAATATATTGGCACTATATGTGTGGTGAACTTGTGATGTATGCTATTATTGTCGTTATTACTATTTTGTCAAACTTGATAGACAATGTTATGAATGTATTCATGCTCAATTGTTGTATATAATTGTGAAATGTTATATCTTTAGCAAAGGTTATGATGATTTTTAAATTAGATCGAGCCTTCGAGCCGGCTTGCAAGCTTCATCGAGCGGGTTTGTCGAGCCTCAAGCCTTGGTCGGAAGGTTTAGGCTTGGCTTGTGTGACCTTCGAGCCGAGTCGATCCCAAGCCAAGCCTTGTTGAGCCCGAGCCAAGCCGAGCTTCAAGTCCACCCCTATTCTGCCTTGAAAATTTTCCCTCGGCCAAACCAAAAGTGGTTTTGACCTAATTCCAATTCCCTGTACACATGCATACCTAAAACTATCATATCCTAGGATCCCACAATTTTCTAGGCCTCTGTTGAATTTCAGTGAATTAATATATTCTGTTCTTAGATATTTAAATAATAAAATCACTATAGTAGTTCTGTTAATCCAAAAAGTTTGATTCCAATTTCTACAGAAAGGTATTATAAATACCTAACATGTGTTCTTGGAATCACATCAAAATCTCTTATAGAATAAATCGGGTGAAAACGACAAATACCCTCCAGAACTGCCTTTGGGAATTTCATGTGGGCATTTTGATAATTATTTTGAATTGATTCCAACTCTCACTGAATCTGTCCACTAAACACTATCTAATTATCCAAGGAAATAATTTCTGGATCTCCAGAACTTTTCTGGTGAATTATTTCCTAAAACAAGGGTTTTATCCACTAGAAATCCCTTTTAAAATCAATGGTAATTGATAAAATGGTGAAACCATTTTTGTTGCTTTCATTTTATCTATACTTTTCTGTAGATATCATGTTTGTATATTGGTATCATACAGAAAGGAACCTTGGTCTAAAATACCTATTCCACCTAGTTTCTAGACTATAAAATCTATATGGATTTCCTTCAGATGTTCCAAGGCCTCCCCCAATCTTCATAATTCCATTATTCTCAAAGCCTACAGAAGTTTTATATGTATTACTTGTTTGTTTATTGTATGAAATGATGCTTGTATGCCTTGTGATTGATTATACTCTTGTTTGTTTGCATGTGTGATTATCGACAATGATAGTTGCGATTGTTTGACGACGATAAGAAGAGATCTTATTAATATTTGGATATTATGGTATTTTAAGAAGAAGTCCAGGGACCTATATTCCATATTGCTTATCACAGGCAAGCCACCTTCTTGCTCATAATCCCTTGTTCTACTTTTGTACTTATAGATGTTTTACATCTTTTATATAAAAGTGCATTGGTTTTCTGTTAAATGTTTTATATCTGGTAGTGGCTTGGATCTTTCAGCTAATACCCTTTGTACTACTAATTACAACCCCCTTGATGGCACCTACTTGACCCTAGTATAGTAGACGGTGTATAACACCATACTGCTTTTGAGACCCCCGTTTTAGCCAAAGCAAAACTATGGGATGGAAAGACCCCAGAAAAGCTTACAAAAATGTTTTAGGAGAAAACCTTGGCGAGGTTGGGCCCGCCAAGTGAGTTTGAAAAGGAAAAAGGTTTTTTTACAAATGAAGTTGAAGTGGAGAAGGAGAAAAAATGTTTGCAAAAACGCACCTGGTTCTTTGCAGCTTAAGCTATAACAACTTAACCCGTGCAACCCCATTACTCTGGAATGGGACAGGGCTAGATATGAAGGAAGTCTATGACCCCAAGATGAAGGAAGTCACTATTGTGTCCGATGAAGATGTCCCGTTAGTACGAAAGCAGAAGGGCTCCACCTCTGACACTATTGACGGAGGCAAGAAAAAAAAGATGGAGGGTGGAGCCTCCAAGAGATCCACCGCCTCCCTAGATGCGGAGAAAAGAAGATTAATCGGTATCCCTTTGAACAAGGCTCCGAATGTTGTGTAAGCTTCTTCTCCTCCGACATCATCTTTTTTGCTCATGTTATTCCTTTACTTATATTTTTGCACGTTTCGGGAAGAAGTCTAGCTTGAGTTTGAAGAAGACCTCCAAAACATCGGGGGATTCTAAAAACATTAGAGATATGCTTGTCCAAGCTTTTCACGCCATCGCTCCTCCTACTCCTAGCGCTCAACCCTCTGCCGCACCCGCTGGATCTCCGGCAAAGCTAATATCTGAACCTTCCGCCATGGAAATGGATAACACTCCTTCTCAGGAGGTCCTAGATGCTACTACGGTGGTCCACATTGCCGACGAATAGGAGACACGGGAGAGCACCTCTTCCAAAGTGACTGAAGCTCCGGCTAAGGATGCCGCTGGTAGCGGTAAGGAGTTGATGGTGGAAGGCGGCACTTTTGTTGAAGGCAGAACCATTGCGCCCAAGAACCATACCGAGCTTCCCAATATTATCTACCTGGTGCTTACTCTGGGTAACTCTGCTCTGGCTCCTGGTGATGCGCCGACTTCTCCTTCATGTGGTCTTGAGGAGCTACTCAAGCAGGAGGAGATTATCCGGGTTAACACTCTTTCCTTTGGCCAATTGTTTGCTGAGAGCGCCAACAACCTCAATATCATTGCACTTGTGAGTTTTATATGCCTTTTGTATTTCATACATAATATCCCACTGTAGCCTCCGAGGATTTAGACAAAAAAACCACAGGTCTTTGGGTCTAAATTCTCTAAGAGTGACTAAGCAAGAAACTTTGTATTGTGGCCCCCAAGTATATAGTTTGAATAGATTATTACGACTATATACTTTTAGAGTAGCATACGTAGTGTTTGTAAATTTTGATACTATAGCCCCCAAGCTTCTAGTTGACATAAAATTAGTTATGACTAGATACTTAAAGAAATACTACGAATGACTTTGAGTTACAAACTCGCATTGTAGCCTCTGAGCCTCTAGGCGGATATTTATCTGGCTAGATGCTCCAAGTAGACTAAGTAACCTTTTTATTAATTGTAGAATGAGAATACTCGGAGGTTGCCACCAACGACAAGTTCCACAAGATGCGCAAGGACCTTGAAGCTAAAAAGGGTAAAACCGCCATCTTGAAGGAACAGATCACGAAGGACAAGAGTCTGTTTTTTTTCAGTTTCATGCTCAACTTGATCTTGTATTGTTATATTTCTACTACTCATTGTGCTCTATCATTTTTCTGACATGCAGAAGCTATTGCCAAGGCTAAAGATATTGTTGAGCAATCCAAGCACATACAAGAGTTGGGTATCGAAAACAAAATCTTGAAGCGGGAGAGGGCCGACTTGCTGAAGATGCATGAAGATGGACTAGCCGTTGTGCAAGAATCTACGAACACGGAGATCAACCGCCTTAAGGAGGAAATTTTGACCCTCAAGGAGCAGAATAAAGATGCCGAAGAGCAAAATGCTCGAAACCTTGAGGCGTATAAGACCCTCCAAAAGGAGCGGGACTCCATGGTGGAAATTCTCGAGCAAGCAGAGACCAGCGTGTTAGGTAACCTTCTTCCATCTTGTACTTATATAGGTCAGGAAATCTTATCTAATTTGGTGAACTCATGTCTTCAAAAATTTTGTCGAAGATGCAGCTCCCATTGGCTTAGCCCAAGTGAATACTCGCGCTCATCCACAAAAATAATGCATGGTTCTTGCTAGCAACTTCATCAGCACCGTGATCACCCAGGCCAAAGAGATTGCCAAGCCCTTGGACATCAACATCAAGGCAGTAGACTCTTCCATGAAATACTCGGAGATCCTTCGCCGAGCCCCCGAGCACATCGTAAGCTGTAAAGCTTCATGTACTCGGGCTGGCGCTCGGATGGCTCTAGCAATGGGAAAGGCCCACTATGACGACGTCGATATCAACACGGTGAATTCTGGTCTGCCGGACATGGACGAAGACGGACAGAAAATCGATAACGATGCAATCTGGGCTTCGCTCACTGGCTATGACACCAGGGACGCCCAATTGGTCAAGGTGGATGTCTTCGTGCCTCTTGAGGTACTTGATGACGACCATTCTAGCTCTGAGTCTCTGAAAACTGCCGACTTTGTTGATGGACAAGATAACTCTCTTACCGTCGATGATGTAGCCTCGAAGTCCCCTGCACTACAGGAGTGAAAAACACTTTGTAATATTTATCACCTCTGATTGGATTATGTACGCGGAAAAACAATGTTGTTATCTTAAGGCGGAAAACTATGGCTATAAGCTTCCAGCTTCTTAAGAACTAATTCCAGCATGTATATCTTTTTTAAGCAAGTGCTGGCTTATCCATTACTCTGGTTTTTATTTTTTGACTTTTGGTGAGTCGGAAGACCCTTAGTCAAAACTATGCGCTCAGGCGATGATACCCAATGGCACCGTCAAGAACCTAAGCACAAAATCGCTGACTTTGAGTGCCAAAATTCACTACTCCAGAATCCACATAAAAATAACAAAGAACGTGTAGACCAGAAAACTTAAGCTAACGCCCGTAGGCGGAATTTTCACCAGTGCAAATGCAAAGTTTGCAACATAAAAGTTTTATATGATCAAAAAATGAACACTAAAGGAGGTAAAAGACTCAAGAATATGAGTGAACCAAAGTTATTTATTTCATTGATCATATAAGAGATACACTGTAGATAATAAAATATGCTAAGTGTAGAAAGGACGTAGCTATGCTATGTTCCATGGACGATCGAGCTCCGGGTAGTCATCATCCGGGTCACGTCGTTTACGCTTATGATCCTCGTTTGGCCTATCCTCTAATTCACGATTGTCAACGAGGTAATATGAACCATTGAGTAGCGCCTTTCTTATGATGAACGGTCATTCCCATGACGGGGATAATTTATGGGACTTCTTCTGCTTAAGTTGGAGCACCAGATCCCCCTCTTTAAACGAGCGATGCCGGACGCGACGACTATGGTAGTTGCAAAGCTTCTGCTGCTAGATGGAGGACCTCTGGCATGCCAGTACACGCCCCTCCTTGAGAAGGTCGACATTTAGGCGCCTAGACTCTTCAGCGTCATCTTTGCCGTAGGCAGCAATCCTTGGTAAATCATGGAGGATGTCGGAGGGTAGAATTGCTTATGCTCCATATACCATGAAGGGGTGTAGCCGGTGGATATGTTGGGAGTATTTCGTAAACTCCACAAAACATATGGAAAGTCCTCCGCCCAGGCTCCAGCTGCTCTATGTAGCGGTGCTTCTAGATGTGGCATTATTCCCTATAGAATTAATCCATTGTCTCGCTCAACTTGACCATTGGATTGTGGATGTGCCACAGATGCAAGGTCAAGTAAGATGCCCTTATCCCAACAATAAGCCTCTACTTCTCTGTTGGATACCAAATCTCACCACTAAATCCCGGAAAAACCTAAGGGTAGTTGCCCCATAAAGCTTTCTATTGGGTTTAGCTTCTATCTATTTTGTGAATTTATCAACTACTACTAGAAGATGTGTAAACCCACTAGGTGTCGTCTGCAATGGTCCAACCATGTCAAGCCCCCAGACTGCAAACGGCTAAGTTGTTGGTATAGTTCGGAATTCTTGAGCTGGTACATGTGGTTGTCGGGCATAATACTGGCATCCCATGCATGTCTCGAGCATCTTTTGAGCGTGCGCCTTCGCGGTCAGCCAGTAGAATCCTTGTCGTAAGGCTTTGGAGACCAAAGATCAAGGAGCAACGTGATGCCCGCAATCTCCGAGATGGATCTCACGAAGGATTTCAATATGTTTTTGCTGGGAAACACACTTTAGGTATACACTAGTGGTACTTCCTTTGTAGAGCTGCCCATTGTTTATGGTATAGACCTTTGCTCGACGTACTATTTGCTGACTTTCGACTTCGTCGATGGGCAAAGTTCTGTCTACGAGATACTCCATGAACGGTTTTGTCCAAGCCGGAGGGACTATTTTTACTGCATTAACAAATGAGTCAACTCTATTCGGGTTCTCGGGGTCCGCTCCCTTCACGGATGGGGTCTGTAGATGTTCCAAAAAAATGCCAGGAGGAATTCGTTTGCGCCCTGATCCAAGCTTTGGCAGTAGATCAACCACCTCATTTTCCTCCCTCTTGACATACTTGACTTCATAGGCGGAGCTTGTACGGCTTGGTCTTCTTCCATCACACTCCCAATGGCAACAAACACCTGTTGGAATGTGACGACCTTGTCGGCCTACTCCTCACGCTTGATCTCCTCCTCCATCTGTTTCATGGCTGAGTCGAGCTCCTCTGGGTTGATATCCATATCTTTCGAGTCCATGCTGATGTCGGTGTAGAGCGCATCTAGAACAAACTCGAAGGGTGTGGGGCTTTCTCGATGACAGAGGATGTTGCTGAGGCAGCGGGGTTGTTGGCTGGAGGTGGCGGCGGTGGCGGTGGTAGGCCGGGTATGGCGATGGGTGGTGCTACGACGACTCCGTTAGCAGTGGCGAAAAAGTTGACGGTGCCAATCATGCCCTCGAAAGTGAGGAGACCCGCAGCCTGCTGCCGCCTTCCCGTATGCCGGAGAAGTGTGCCGTGGTCCAGCCCTTCCACGAAGTGATAAATAGCATTATTATCGGGGTAATTCTCCAGATCGGCTCGTATCTAGAGCCATCTGGCAAGGTAATCGTGGGGGCTTTCACCCTCTCTTTGAATGCATCGTGCCAGATCGAAGATAGTTACCACGCCGACAAAGTGAGATCGCTTCTTTCCAGACGCACGGGCGAAGCTGGCGGATTTGCAGTGATCTTCCACCATTATCTCCCGCATAGGGGTGGTTTGGGTGGGCTTTGAATTTTTCCGATCTAAGTCGGCAAAATTCGAAGAGATATCCGACTTTGATCCTTCCATGAATGTATCATGCCCGTAGGCAGTCCTTGCAGGCCTTGACGATCCTCTGACTTCCAAGGAACTAGTGCCTCAGTTGGTTTCGCCGATGAAAAGGTGGATGTCCCTGATTGGAACGATTGAGCAGTGGGTGAGGTATGTCTTTGCCGGGATCCATAACTAGTCGGGAGGGACAATTGGAACATTGTCGGAGAAGAGAACACGACCGATGGCCACGGTTTCACCGATTCTTGCGAAGATCTTGGACCTCGCCCGTTGTAGAGCCCGAAGCGCCTCTTCCCCACGATGGGCGCCAACTGTTGTGGTATTGCTAACGAGTACGCCGTCCTCACAGAGCGTGTTTAGAGAGGTGGGAGAAGGATGCAAGTTGGTGGGTACGAGGTAACACAGCTTACCCAGGTTCAGATCCCACGACGGTGGCGGAATCCTACTCCTGCTATAAATCACTATAATGGCAATACGCCAAGTTACATGGATCGGTTCGCTGTGTGCAATATAATTTGACTAATGCCGTAAAGTCTCCTCTAGGTCTGACTTATATTGTTGCTAGATCCTAGGGTTATAGGGAGAGTCCTAGCCAGACAGGTTACAGAGTCCTACATAGTATACAATTAGTCTAACGTGTCTTGCACTCCAACGCTCTAGGGACGTCGGTGACTCCACCGTATCCTTCCTTTATCCGGCATGGGCCTCCCTTCTGGATCCATCTAACTGGGCTGCCCAGCAGGTCATGGTCCTTGCTACCAACTGTGGGCCACCCGAGATATCCCGATTAGAGACATACAATGGTGATACCCATTTAGCATATCCCAAACACCCTACAAAAACAAGTTAGACGCCTCTAATCTTCTTTGCATGTTTTATGTGGCTGGGGCTTTCGAATAAGAACCGTTCTAACTTACAAAAATGAAACACAACGTTGATGCAAGTATTGTCAAGTTCCCATTGTAAATTGAATCTTCACTATGGTGGGAGAGACAGACACCCACAATGCCACTTGTGCAATGCAAATTGCACGTTGAGCGTGGAGCAAGTCTCATGTATGATATGTAAGGTTAGCCTAGGACGCTTCATCCCACCATCCAGCAAGATGCAAACTACAAAAAAAGCAAGCGACAACAAAATCATCAACGCCCATAAAACCATTATGTTCTACTCGTGCAACAGATCTACACATAGAGTCGGCTTTGATACCACTATAGGGGTTCATAGCATGAAAACAAAAAAATTCTATCACATGAACACACAAAAGCCAAGACCTAATCTACGAGATCGGTGCAATGAGTTTGTAGAGTACTAACCCTCGAAGATCCAAAGCGTTTAACGAGATCGGATTCTCATGGTTGATGTAGTCGTTCACTTGCCAATCTCAAGATTGTGTAGATGATCCTTCCAGCGCCATGTTTTGGTAGCGCTTCCGCAGTCGGTCACACGTTTGGTACTCGATGATTAACTTCCTCTCCCTTGTTCCAGCAGGTACCGGAGGTGGTAGATCTCCTCTCTATTCTAGCAGCACAACGGTGTGGTGGTGGAGGTGGAGGAGTAGATCCAGTAGGGCTTCTCCTAAGCTGAAGCAAGGGGTGAGAGGGGTGGCGCCCCCCTCGCCTCCTTATATAGGTTGAGGGGAGGTGTCCCCAACTCCCCTTGTGGCCGGCGGCTTGGGGAGGGAGAGGGAAACCTAGTTTCCTAGGTAACCTAGTTTCCCTAGGTCTCCTTCCCTTCCTTCACTAGGACTTTGACTTTCCAAATTGGGATTTGACTTTCAAAACTAGAGTTTGATTCCCACTTCCTTGTATTAGCCGACTTGCCCTAGGGCTTGATGCCGCAACCCCCACTTGGGTATGGCGCATCCATGTGTCCCCCTCCAGGGTGGTGGACCTTCCAGAACCTTCTAGAAGCTTCTGATGAAAACACCGAAAACATTTCCGAACCCCGGAATTGGACTTTCCTTATATGCCCTACGGTTCGTGAACTATGCATACATGATCGAGACACTTCTCCGATCAATAACCAATCAAGGAATCTAGGAATTCATATGACTCCACATATTTCTACGATGAATTCGTGATCGAAATGAACCATTAACATTCGAAACCAATTCCTCTTTGTCTCGCGATACTTTACTTATCCAAGGTTTGATAGTCGATATCTCTATACCTAGTTCAGCCTCGTTACCGATAAGTAATCTTTTATCATTCAGTGATATGTTATTCCTTATGACCTAGTCACATACTTGCAAGCCAATTGGATTACATTCCACCGAGAGGGCCCAGAGTATATCTATCTGTCATATGGATGGACAAATCCCACTCTTGATCCATGTGCATCAACACATACTTTCAGAATACTCAATGCCACCTTTATAACCACCCAGTTACAAAGTGGTGTTTGATGTCATCAAAGCATCCATCTGCTGATGGTGATTAACATGATCTCATGGTCTAAGTATTTAGGTTACTATGTATTTGAAAGATTATAGCAAACAACTTGAAATGACTTGATCTTATGCTACGCTTAACTATAGGAGTGTGTCCATCACATCATTCTCCTAATGATATGACCTTGTTATTAATGACATCCAATGTCCATGATCAGGAAACCATGATCATCTATTAATCAACAAGCTAGTCTAACAAGAGGCTTTACTAGGGACTATTTTATGTTCACAAAACACACAAGTATTAATGTTTATGGTTAATACAATTATAGCATGGGATGCAAACATTCATCATAAACACAAAAATATAATAATAACAAATTTTATTATTGCCTCTTGGGCATATCTCCAACAGTTTCCCACTTGCACTAGAGTCAATAATCTAGATTACATTGTGATGTACCTAACACCCATGGTGTTCATGTATTTGTCATGTTTTTCCTTAGGAAGAGGTTTAGTCAACGAATCTGCCACATTTAGATCTATGTGTACTTTGCAAATATTTATGTCACCATCTTGGACATGCTTGCGAATATCATGAAAATGTAGCTTGATATGCTTCAGCTTCTTGTGTGACCTTGGTTCCTGCGCATTGGCTATGGCACCCATATTATCACAGTAGATAGCCATTGGGTCCAATGCATTAGGAACCACACCAAGCTCCATAATGAACTCCTTCATCCATATCGCCTCTTGTGAAGCCTCCGAAGCAGATATGTATTCCGCTTCAGTTGATGATCTTGCCACAACGCTTTTCTTAGCACTCCTCCAGCTCACTGCTGCACCATTAAAAGTAAATATGTATATGGATTGTGACTTAGAGTCATCCGGATCAGTGTTCCAACTAGTATCGGTGTAACCATTTACAACGAGTTGTTCATCACCTCCAAAAGAAAGAACCATATCATTAGTCCTTCTTAAGTACTTTAGGATATTTTGATCGCTATATAGTGATCTACTCCTAGATCACTTTGATATCTGCTAGTTAAACTAACAACATATGCAATATACGGTCTTGTAAATAGCATGGCATACATGATAGAACATATGGATGAGGCATAGTGAGTTTTGTTCATCTTCTCTCTATCCTCTGTCGTAGCTGGACTTTGAGTCTTACTCAAGATCGTATTGGGAAACATGGGCAAGAACCGTTTCTTGCTTTCTTCCATTCCAAACCTCTTTAGAACCTTGTCCAAATATGTACTTTGTGAAAGCACTATTAGGCATCTTGATTTATCTCTATAAATCTTGATGCCTAAGATGTATGCAGCTTGGCCAAGATCCTTCATTGAAAAACTATTATTCCTTTGGGAAATTTCCTGGGGGGATATTATCTGGCCCCCTTGAGGGGTGGATTATCCGGCCTAGATAAAAACTCTGGCACTGGCTAGAAAATCTGAGGGAAAGTCCGCCCCCATATAGTGTGACACGCCTTATCTACTTTGTCGATCAAGCGAGGGGCGGATAATCCACCCCCAATCTTCTGTTTAGCTACTTTTTGAATAGGCAATTTATTTGCAGCACTCAACACACACTAAATAATCCGTGGTATTGTTATCTAACACACAGAACATTAGAGATCATGAAATGTTCTTTCAATATCCCCCTTTTTGGTGTTAGATGACAATACTGGGATTTGTAATAAAGTCCTACTACTAACATCATTCCAAGAATGAAAGAGGATCCCCCCTAAATGTGTGCATATAAGAAATTTGCATTTGAATACAAATGCACACAAGAAGGTACAAGACTTTTCATTGAATTAGAAACTACAAAAAATGATGAATTAGACAAAATCATTATACCACCAGGAGAATGAAGTCCTTGATGTCTACGCACGCTTCTATTCTTATAGACAGTGTTGGGCCTCCAAGTGCAGAGGTTTGTAGAATAACAACAAGTTTCCCTTAAGTGGATTACCCAAGGTTTATCGAACTCAAGGAGGAAGTGGTCAGAGGTATCCCTCTCAAGCAACCCTGCAATTAAGATATAAAAAGTCTCTTGTGTCCCCAACATACCCATTACACTTGTCAGGTGTATAGGTGCACTAGTTTGGCGATGAGATAGTGAAATACAAGTAGTATGGATGATTATAAGTGGTAATAGTGCCAGAAAAGATCTTGACAGGAGGAAGAGACTAAAGGCACACTGAAATAAAGATGGTAGCAAGCAAACATGTAACAGATCTACTTGCAAACGGTGTTTCAATGATTAGAAACAAGACCTAGGGATCATACTTTCACTAATGAACACTCTCATATAAATATCTTCTCTTCATGATACTACTCTCAAATACTCTCCGGTTGGACAACTCTAATCCACGGCAGGGCTATAACAGCACACCTCAAAGTTCGCTTTCCCATCTAGATAACCCCACATTGTCACCTTGAGCGCTTGATGGTTCTGACAAACACCACAATTTCATAGAGACAACCAACTCAAAATATAACTCATGACAAGTATTTGTAATCTCTAGCCTAAGTGCCACACGGTGTGCACTCTATCACTTTCACACACGTGGGAATAGCCAGAGATTAATTAAAGCACTTGAATAGGAGAGATGAACACATAGCTATCGGTAGAGCCCTTAGCCTCGAGGAAGAACTACTCCCTCCTTATCATGGGAATCAACAACGACGATGGAGATGGTGGTGGAGATCGATGGAGATGGCTCCGGGGGCAATTCCCCATCTAGGCAGGGTGCCAAAATAGAGACTTCTGTCCCCCGAATCTCCTCTTCAGTGGCGGTGGCACTACAGAAGTTTTCGTGGATGTATATCGATTGATTTAGGGTTTTTCCCTCGAGGGCTTCTTATAGGCGAAAAGGCGATGTCAGGAGGTGGGCCAGGGGCCCACACCCTGTGGTGGCGCCACCAGGGGCTACCCGCTCGACCCTAGGGTGTGCCCACCCTGGTGTCCTTCCGTCCCTGCCTCGTGTTTCCGTAATGCTCCGAGAAAAATAGGCAGATTGGCTTTTGTCCCGTCCAATTCCGAGAATATTCATTTTTCAGCTTTTCTGAAACCAAAAACACAAGAAAACAGGAAACTGGCACTACGACATCTTGTCAATAGGTCAGTTCTAGAAAGTGTATAAAAATACCTGAAAGTGTAGACAAAGCATAAGACAAATGATATACAACAAGCATGGATCATAAAAAATTATAGATACGTTTACAACGTATCAAGCATCCCCAATCTTAACTCATGCTCGTCCTCGAGTAGGTAAGTGATAAAAAGAATAATTTTTGAGGTGACATGAACCATCAAAATGTTGATCAAACTATTGCAAAGCACTGATAGCTAGGATCAAAGTACTCTAAACATGAGCATGAAAGATGTAGTTCTAACAATAAGACAAAGTAACTATGTTGCAACATGAAAGGTTACAAACAAAGATCATGAATAACAATGCATTGAAAGACTTTTGTTTGTTTCACATATAGAAAAGTGGAAGAAAGGCCCTTCAAAGGGAAGCAGGGATAAGGAGGAGAAACTGGTGAGGATGAGTTCAAGGATTGCTGACCAAGGTGGTGCTGGAAGCATGGAGGAAAGGCATTTGGCTCAACAACCTAACAGAGATTTGTCAGGTACCAATTTAACTCTTTATAATTCTTTTGTTTTTCTAGATGATGATGATATCATTCATATAGCTTTGGATATGGGGATAGATGATGCTTCTATATCTTTAGAACATGTTAATTCTTTGAAAGATTTAGAGATTGCTAGACACAGTTTATATGATAGAAAGCAGGGTGAGGTTGTGGAAGAGGTGGATCTGGGTGAGAAAGTTTTGTTTCTTGACAAGAAGGAGGATGTTAGTGATGAAGGGGAATTTACTTCTCTTATTTCTAGAAAAATCAGGAAGAAGATGAGGTCTGGTTTTGGTGGGAAGAATAGAAAGGAAAATGCTGCTGCTGTGAAGGTCCACAACTATCACCCTATGAGTGGTGTTGTGATTGGAACAAGGGGGAGAAGAACTGTCTGATGATAGGTGCTATTTTGAACATTAGAGGTGTGGGTAAGAAAGGTGTGAGTTCTTATTTGAGTAATTTGTTAAGACATGAAAGAGTAGATTTTATTGGTTTGCAAGAGACTATTAAGAAAGATTACTCTACTGAATTTTTTTAGGAAAATTGATCCTATGAATCAATTTTCTTGGAGTTGGTTGCCTTCTGTGAGGAGATCTGGGGGCATTTTGAGGGGCCTATGTTCCTCCAAACTGGCCAAATTTGATGTTTCCGTGGGCAGGTTTAATGTTAAGATGAAAGTGTTTGATATCAATAAACAGGTCTAGTGGCATTTGGTGGTGGTCTATGGGGCTGCTCAGGAGGAAAATAAGGAGGATTTTTTGTTAGAATTAGCTGATGTTTGTCAGGACCAGTCAATCCCTTTGATGGTGGGTGGTGATTTTAATGTGAGTCGGTTTGTTTCTGAGAAAAACAAAGGGCACTCTTTGAATAAGTGGGGTCACATGTTTAACTCTATCATTAATGCCTATGGTCTGAGAGAAATTCCAATGTCTGGGGGTATTTTACTTCTCTAACAATCAGACAATTCCTACTCTGGAGAAACTTGATACGATCCTTGTTTGCAAAGAATGGGAGAAGTTGTTTCCTCTTACCACAGTGCATAAGCTGACTAGGGAAGTTTCTGACCATAGTCCTTTGATCCTGGATACTATGGAAGGGCAGGAAGGTGGCAGCAAAGAGTTCAAGTTTGAGAAAATTTGGCTGCAGAGTGATGAGTTTTTGCTTAAAGTGGAGAAAGCCTGAAAAAAACCTGTAAGAGGAAATAATAGTCTTGATAGCTTGCAGAAAAAAATTAAAAATGTCAAAAATGATCTGAAAGGGTGGGGTGCTCATGTTAGGGGTGTGGAGAATAAAAGGAAAAAAGAGTTAGTGGAAGAGTTACAGGATTTGGAACCATAGAGGAGTTTATCTTGCTTAATGCAGAGAAGTTGAAAAGAAAATCTTCAATTCAGAAATAACTGATGGAGGTGTATGAGAATGAAGAGAAATTCTGGCGGCAAAGGTCAAGAGATAATTGGTTGTTGAACGGTGATAATAATACTGAATACTTTCACAGGATTGCTAATGGTGTGAGGAGGAAGAAAATGATTTTTTCTATGAAAGATGGGGGTAATGAGGTTCAAGGAACTCATGATCTATTGCTGCATGCTACTCCTTATTATAAGAATCTGTTTGGTCCTGCTAGAGGATTTTCTGTTAGACTTTCTGATGATAACTGGCAGGCTTGGGAGAAACTTGATGATGAAGATAGGGAAAGAATGGGTGTACCTTTTACCGAGAAAGAGGTGAAGGAGGTTATTGATCAGATGGAAAAAAAACAAAGCAGCTAGTCCTGATGGAATTCCTATTGAATTCTATTAGCATTGTTGGCTGATTATCAGAGAGGATGTTATAGCTGTGTTTTATGATTTTTATGCACACAAGATTGATTTGAGTAGTATCAACTATGGTATAATTACTTTGTTGCAAAAAAGTGATGACGCAGATTGCATTCAGAAATATAGGCCCATTTGTTTGCTGCAGGTTCTGTTTAAGATTTTCACAAAAACTTTGACAGTAAGAACTGAACCTGTGATGGGGAAACTGATTGATACATGTCAAACTGCTTTTATCAAAGGGAGATTTATTGCTGATGGGGTTACTTTGTTGCATGAAATACTGAAAGAGTCAAAATTTCGGAAGCATCAGGGTGTGATCCTGAAGATTGATTTTGAAAAAGCTTATGATAAAGTCAATTGGGACTTTTTGTTCTATTGTTGCAAGCAGAAAGGTTTCAGTGAAGATTGGCTGATTTGGTTGAAAAGTGTTGTGACTCAAGGTACTCTCAGTGTTAAAGTTAATGGGGAAGTTGGTCCTTATTTTGGTAGCTTTAAAGGGGTTAGATAGGGGGATCCTTTTTCTCCCTTCCTTTTTAATCTGGCTAGGGAATGCTTGGCTAAGATGGTTCTTAATGCCCAAGCAAGTGGTGTGTTTATAGGGTTGGTTGATAATATGTTTGATAAAGGGATTGCTATTTTACAATATGCTGATGATACTATCCTTTTCATTAAGGATGAGGTTGAGGGGGCCAGAAACTTGAAGCTGCTGTTGTACCTGTTTGAATCCATGTCTGGTCTCAAAATTAATTTTGAGAAAAGTGAGGTGATGATGGTTTTAGAGGATAAAGATAAGATTTTTAATTATGCAGAGTTGTGTAACTGTCAAAAAGGTAGTTCGCCTATTAAATATCTGGGGCTGCCTATTTGTAGTAGAAGATGCACAGTGGCTGAGATGGGTTTTATTGGGGATAGATTGAAAAAGAAGTTAGATGGGTGGATGGGTGGAGCTTTGTCTCTGGGGGCAGGCATGTGGTATGACAAGGTTGGCAAAAGAAAGTATCACTTGGTGAAAAGGAGGTCTGGGAATCAAGAATATTAGATTGTTTAATATCATCTTGCTTTGCAAGTGGTGGTGGAGTCTTGAGGCTGAGGAGGGTCCCTGGCAAGTTTTTGTGAGGAAGAAATATATGAGAAGAGGAGGGTTTAGTGTTGTGAAACACAAACAGAGTGATTCTCCTTGTTGGGCTGACCTGATTAAAATTAGAGATCTCTATTTGGCTGGTAGGAGAATGAGAGTTGGGAATGGGAGTTTGACTAATTTCTGGCATGATGCATGGTTCTTAGATGTTCCTCTGAAAATTAAGTTTCTTGATTAGTTTGATATTTGTTAGAATCAAATGATTACTGTTGAGGATATGGCTAAGAGAGGGTGGAGATGATCCTTTAGGAGATGGTTGAATGTTGATGGTATGAGTCATTATAATCAGTTGAGAAGTCTGGTGAGTGGAGTGACATTGAATCAGGAGAAGGATAAGCTTATCTGGTTGTGGAATAAATCTGGCAGATTCTCAGTCAGATCTATGTATTCTCATTTATCAATTGTTGGGGTTGATAGGAGTTTTAAGCATCTCTAGAAAGCAAAAAATTCCTTTGAAGATTAAAATCTAGTTATGGTTGATATGGCATAATTCTATTCTCACTAAAGACAATATGAAAAAGAAAAGCTGGGAAGGGAATTCCACCTGCAGATTTTGTCGAGAGGAGGAAACCATTGGGCACCTGTTCTTTTCCTGTGTGGCTGCTAAATATGTGTGGGGTGTGGTTGCTAAGGCTATTGGTGCTGAGAATAGGCCTGGGTCATTTTCTCAGTACTTCTGGTGGGCTCCTCACTTTCTGGGAGTTAGCAGAAATGTGCAGATTACGGTGTTGGCAGCAATTTGCTGGGTTATTTGGAAGCTTAGGAACATGGCCTGTTTTGAAAAAAAAACTTATTAACTCTCCCGTTGATTTGGTTATATATGCATGTGTTTTCATTCGGTATTGGGCAGGTTTATATGGGGAAGATGAGCAACAGAATGCTGCGTGCTGGGGCTGATGTTCTGCAACAGAATGCGTTATCTAATGCTATGGCGATGGATGTGGCTCCTGTACCTTTCTTTGGGATTCCGGCGATTCCTGAGGATTGTACACATGATGCACCTGATTTGGAGAGGGGAAGGGAAAAAGAAGGATGTGATGCTGCTGGGCGAAATCTCTGGGTCTTTCCTGTCATGTTTATGTTGGTTTGTTTTCTTCCTAAACAACTATAACTAGCCTACGAGCGGTGTTCTTGTGTCTCCAGCTTTCCTATCTTTCTCTTTTCGTTGTGTGTGATGGTTTGTAATAAGGTGATGTACTGCGGTGACCCAGCATACCACTGCATGATGTAGTACACTATAGTTGTTGATATAACACCAATGAAACACCGTTCACTAGTATTACATCCCTCAGAGTGGTACAACAGAAACAAAGCAGGTCCAAGACATGACTATAGGTTAACAAAAGATCCAGAGAACACTCTAGTTTAAAGAGAGAGAAAGAAACTTCTTACAAAGAAGAATTGGAAATAATCAACTCATAACGATCATACTAATCAGACTAATATCTGAACTATTGGACTGGCATTGCTGCTATTGCAATACACTATAGAAAAAGGTTCTATGGCTAGAGATTATATTCTTATCTAATCAGTAACTTTGTCTTCACTTGAGTTAATGTATATGTTGAATTTCTTGACTTCATTGAAGAACTTTACCTTCTGGTGATGATTCCTGGAGCATAACTTGACGTAGACATCGTCTGTACTAGCTTTAGAACCTAGCAAGGGTTAAGAAGATACGTTGAGTACGAGTGTACTCAGCAAGTTCGCTAGAAAAGGAGTGTTTGATGCACTATATCTACAGCCACAGACCGTAGGTCGTAGGCAATGCAGGTTTTCATAAACATTTCTTCAAAGGTTTCTTTTATTCTGAAAAACTATGTCCGTCAGCCTTCACGGGTTTACCAGAACTTTCATGGAGTTCCTTTCCCGCCGCGTTCGCAGCTCCTTCCCAGAACAGGGAGTAACAAGTTATAGTTCTTACACTCTGCAGAGGTGCGTCACTTTACCCATGAGAGATCAAATCCTTGTTGCACAACCGGGCGATCTTTCCCATCCACACTTCCTATGGTGTGGGCCCCAGAAGATGATCCAAGCTAATCACTGCCCCCTTCGCGACCTCGCATATCTCCTTGGTGTACACCATGCCCACATATTGAATTACGGCAATGGTTTGTACAAACCGTTAGATGCCAGAACTATCGTGGGACGTTGAGGGTTCCCACCCATATGCTGCATATCCTCTATGAATTACCAATTAATATGCATGCTACGAGTGATACAGCCACGGCCTACACATCCGGCTACATGCGAGAGGAAGAAGATACAGCTGACTTCTCCATCCCATTCCAAATCTCATGGTTAACGCGTGATATACGGCACAAGAATCACTGGCGACATTGGTTGTTAAGTCCTAGATAATATGTTCCTTTACCACCGGAACTTTCATAGTAGGTTATTACCTCATGGTAATTAACCTATAATCATATTATTATGAAAATAGTGTATTATGACCTTTTTCAAATGCAGGTGATGACAACACTGGATTTGCAAAATACTTTACAGAAAATAATCAAAGGACATGAGCAAGTGTGAACTTGCCTTTTTTGATTGCAAGATTATGCACTCAGGGTCTTCGAGACGACATAAGATCCAATATCTGAAAACTGCATCATTGGTCCGGTAAGGACTAATGTTTAAAGTAGCAAGATGCAGTTATGCATAAGTAATGATATGCATTTTGTAAAACTCCCAAAGTGAATCCCCAATACCTTGAATGAAGTGAATTCAAGTGATTCTTTTAAGAGTCGGTTTACCTTCAAATTTTACTTTATAAGTAATGACCTTTATAAGGAACTTAAGTGTTAACAATTCAAAATATACAAGTAAAGTATAAATTTATGTGATTATGGTTAATTATCATCTGGTGACTATTGATAAACATCCTTGGGATTGAGTTGT
Organism: Avena sativa; assembly: GCA_916181665.1. Lineage (NCBI taxonomy): Eukaryota > Viridiplantae > Streptophyta > Magnoliopsida > Poales > Poaceae > Avena > Avena sativa. Next base: position 138,462,290 of record OV702295.1, read on the forward strand.
TAAGAATTGAAGAACTTATTATGAGCTTATTGTTTGAAGAGGCAAAAAGAATAACATTTGAAGAAAAGATTTCCTTCCTAAGGTTTAGGCAACCCTGATAGCTTTTAGAATATGATGGATAGAATGTGATTGATGTTGTTTATGCTTGCTTGAATAGTATGGACTTGAGATGCTTTAAGTCTTAATTGAAATAGACCAAAGTTAACTATAAAAACATAAGTAGTGCATTAGACTTGATGTTTATAAGCTTTGAGACTAAAGTTAACTTTAAAAGGGTAAGTAAACTTAAGATTTAATATGTTTTAATTATTCCCAAGTTTTAGATTTATGATAAGTATAACTAAGGTGTGGAATTATTCACTTTATATTTTAGTGAATGATTAGATTAAATTTGTTTTCCTATTCTGAAAAGAATAGGTATTTATTTAATGGAAACATAATTAGATGATCTTAGTGATTTGTTAAATTTAAAGTTATGTTAATAGTGGTTAAGATATAATGATTATTCACCATATTATATAAATGAGTGATACCTAATGTTTATTTAACAGAGTTTTTTTAATAAGATTTTTAAAAGACAATTTTGAAGTTAAAAGTTATACTTAAGTTTGATTATGAATTTAAGTTATGGGTTTGGAATTAGTACAAAGACACTAATTGCCCAAGGTTTTATAAGAATTGTGATTATTTCTTACTTAACAATTGTTTTAAAGAATTCACAAAATAGGTATTAGATAAGGATTTATTATTTAAAATACTAAAGACTTTTCTAATAATATATTTAATATTTTTCTAGTGTAATATATTTATTCAAGACCTTAAAAATGATTTTTATTTAATTTTTAAGTATTATTTTTATGTTTATAAAATTGCATAAAGGATTAAATGTATTTAAATATTTACTTCAAATTTTATTTATAAAAAAATTGAGTTAGTATTTTTATAAAATAGTGGATTTATTTTTATACACAGAAATGATTTTTATTTATTTTTAGGGTTTTTCCTTATTTTCTGAAATTTCACTTAGGATTTAATGGTATTAATATTTATTTGCTTTTCTTTAAACAGTAAATTTATATTTTTATTAAGTAACTCTTACTTTGTTTGATGATTTTAATATTTTATATATATTCTTATGAGGCACAGGGATTGTTTCTTACATTAAACATTTAATTTAAGTTTTATTATATTTTATTTCTTTTTACATTAAATTTTATTTAGTTATTCTTTTGGAACTGGGCTCAGCCCGTGAGCCATCCCAGCCCATTAACGCATTTGGCCCACTAGACTTGGGTCAATACTGACCCAAGTACATCTCCCTCACACGCACCCCGCACGCGACGCTCACACCTCTCCCCTCTCGTTCCTCTCTGGCCACCGTCGCCATTGTTACCCGACGATTTCGGCGGTGTAAACCGTCTCGGTTACCACAACTGGTCGCCGGAGCTCCACCTCCTTCTATACGACTCTCTAGTTTGATTTGCCTCTAAGGCTATAACGGGCTCGCCCCTATCTTCTTTCTGGTGCTAGGTTTTCGATTTTGAGCTTGCGGTGGTGCTCCAGGACACTGATGGACTATAGGTTGCGGCTTGGTGCAGGTCGAGTGCCACCGCGCTCCCTGTGCTGCTGTGTCGTACCAGCCACCGACGACCCCATCTGCTTCCTCTTCAATCTCTAAGCGAGGACCACGGGTAAGTGGAAATTCTCTTTTTCTTTTCTCCACCTTGATTCCTCTCTGGAGTTCTCTCTGTGATGATAGGATTTTGCTAAATAGCACAGATGCTCTGTCCTAGTGTTTGTGTGATAAGGATATGATTTCCTTTGAACTGCTAAGTCGAGGAAACTATGTTGATGAAAAATATTGGATGGTTTGTGGTTATTAAATCCTTGTATTTCCATCTATACAAGAAGCTTGATCTTGTCCCAGATTACTGCACTTTAGTAAGGTTACTGGTCGTGATTAGTCTAGTGGCTCATGTCTGGTGACTTCTATGATGTGGTTGGATTGGAGTGATTGATGGTTCAATCCTGCTAGTTGTAGTGTTACTTAACCATGCAGCCTGATTCATGGTTGGTATTTGATTTAACGGTATGCTTTTATTGACAACAAAGCCAATAAAATAAGATTACTGGATGTATTGTTGGAGAATTGAGTTTTTCCTCTAAAGGAAGATGCTCTGCAAGTATAACTTGCATATGCTGTTATTACTGTCAAGATGGCAGTGAAGTGTCCAGATGATCTAGAAATGATTCCTGGTTTCATGGTCTAGGAAAATGATAGATCTTCTCTGGCTTCTTTTCTGGCTAAATTTCTAGTCCAACGCCAAGGATGCAAAAGACTGAGGCTTGGATTCCCTTTAAAGAAAATACTGTGGTTGCCTTATTCTAGCTCTAGAATATAATTAGCATAGCAACTCTATGCTCACTGAGAGCTTGCCTTTCAAATGATTTGCTTGCTTAAAATGATAAGATCCAATACCAATTTGGATCTATTGGTTAATCTGCTGCTAGCAGTGAGGGTAAATGAGTTGGTATTGTGATTGGTGTGAATTGTTTGGATGAGAATTTATGACTTGAATGCCCATGATGCATGTTCTGAGGCTAATTAACTCTGGAATGAGTTTTACATGGTTAAGGATCAATAGCCCTTGATTTTTGGTTGTGTGCAATATGTTCCAGTCTATGATGCAAATACTGATACACTAAATCTTGATAAAATCAGATACTTACTTGGTTGCCTTCTACTCTCTATGATGAATTTGCATAGCACTTCTCTGCAATTCAGAGAGATAAAGTATTCTCCTACTCTCCTAGAAAGGTGCTAGTTGCAGAGTAGTTGATTAGATATTGGTTTGCATTAACCCCCTTTATTCCCTTGTTTATGATGGTGAAATAGAACAAGAACATATATTATGCATGAGTAGTGGTATAGCAACCTTTTGTTGTTGCTGATTCTGTGCTATGATTTGTGGTTCCTAGTGGATCTTGTTCGTGGATGCTTCTTGATCTGCTCCTCCTTACTTCTCACTTGGCTTGCTCCTTCTAATACTACTGCCTTCCTCTTGATCAGCCTACACATGTGAATATTGTGCTCCTGAACCTTGTCCTTCTAGATCCTATAGAACTGGATTCTTGTGATTACCTATTCTCCTATGATATGCCTCCTTTCCCCCTCCTACTATTTGATCTCCTCTTGGATGGCTTACATAAGCAACAAGATACTGATTGGGTGGTGGGTTTGGTGATGGTGTGAAGAAATGAATGGGTGATCTTGTGGTGATGAGAAAGAACATGTGTTGTTCCTGAGGATGAACCAGTGATCTAAGTGTAGTTCTGGCTAAGTGTGTTGTGTGGAGAAACTCTAATGTTCTTCTAGATTATCAGCTATGGCTGTGTGCTTACCTTTGTACTCCTTGTGATGCCTCTGTGCTTGACAGCACAACACCATGCAGATGTGTGAGCTGCTTGGGTGCTTGACTCACCCCCAATGGATCAGATCAAGTGAAACTTGACATTTTCTGATTGTTTATCTTTTTACTATATCTGATTTGGTGAAATTTGCCCCTTGGCTTATGATGCTTAGTCTGAAGCTTTCTTTGCTGATAAGAACTGATTCTCCACTTGTCTCCCTCTTTAGCTTACTCAATGATGAGTTTAAGCATATCATTTGTATGCTGAATCTAAGAGTAAAACTAACATTCTAACCCTCAATTTTATTCTTTTATTTTAGTTTGTCTTTTGTTTTATTTTCCAGGAATTAAGATCAGGGAAGGAACCTTCAGGACATGAAGATTTATATGAGACTTCTTTATTATTAATGTAATTTTTCCTTCTTTTTGTAAAGTGTATTATATATTTATTCATTGTTGTAATAATATTTGTAATATTTTCTTATTGTTGTAATTTCTTCTTTTTAGTTGAATATTGTAAAGACAATGTAATATGTATATTTTATTGAAATTAAGTATTCCTTTATTTAATTCATTTATGTAATTCATTTTTACATTTATTTGTTTTATAGTAGTTTACTTTTATTCTTTATTTTAATTCTTCATTTTTTGGGAACTTAATGAAAATAGTGTAATGTTTGTGCTATTGTAATTAAATGATACCTCTCTATTTCATTATCTTATTATCCCTTTGGTTCATAATTGTAAAGATAATATAATAATGTGTGATGTAAATAAGATTATTCTTTATTAATTCTTGTTTATTATTTTATTATTGTAATATCATATTACATTACTCATTTACTCATTTCATTTTATTTAAATTTCCACTATCTTTTATATTTTAATAAAAGATTATACCTTATTTATAAATAGGAGTTCACCTCTTATTTTCCATTACAATTTAGTTTCCATTTGTTATTTCATTTCAAATTCTTTTAGAATTCAGATTCATCAATTGAATATTCAAATTTGAATTTCCTTTCCCCGAAACACAAGAGTACAATAGAGTTCATGTCAAAATCCATCGCACTTGCCCCGATGTTTTCATCAGAGAAAGAGAGATCTCGATCCCTCTACAGCTTCTTTAGTTTTGCGCGAAAATCCCCTGAATTTTCTTATGCATGAATGCAATGCACAAACATGTGTCCTGTATATTTCGAGGTGTTAATCCTGGGTTGTTACATGTACTCTGCTTGATCCTCTAGATGGGTCAAAGACTAAAAGATACATGTGTGGTTATTTGTTCCGTTATCTGTTAATAGTGGAACCCGATCCCTATGTCATGGGGATTGTATGGAAAAAAAGGGAAGCGGGGATTTCAAGTTTCATAAAGAGCTTCCAAAAATTATGGTACTTATTAGCTTTCAGCTCTCATTGCTCCTATCATAAGCATATTGAAGTGATTAAGGTTAAAGTGAACAAAGGATGGAGTATATGCTTGACAAAATATAAGTTGGCAATCTCGTGTCCCTTGAGTATGAGGGCCGTTCCTCATGCTACTCAACTTTAGTTACCGGTAAGTTCTTGTCATAGTAAATATATGTGTATCATAGAGAACCTCCAACGGGGTACCCCTTGCCCCATGACACAGTAGCTATCCCATATCAAAATGACAAGGCAACATCCAATGAGCATCTCATCAATCTTCTTATTTACCATGGGAAAATAGTGCTTTTTTCTCTTCTTTCCTCTTTTTTTTCTTTTTCTCTGCTCTTTTTCCTATCTCTCTTTTTTTACAAGAAGAATGCTTCATAGATTGCTCACTATGGTGATGCTGCAAGCTTCCACCATGATTAGGCATGGCTTAGGATAGCGGCCCAGGTGTTTCTCTAACACATATACATAACTCCATGGACTTACAAGCTCCCCATTTATTTCACACCATAGACATCCATAAACAAAAGAGCATGATATCAACTGGGCGGATATTTACAGGTGTTGAAAGCGTTCCTCGTGACAGCATGGTTCTTCTAATTTCCAACTTATAAGTGCACGCATATACAACATAGATGACACAATGGTTGAAGTTTATTAGGGCAATAAAAATAAAGTATGCCATCAAGTTTGTGAGAGCTTTAATCACTAATTTTCACATAACAAGTTTAATTTGGAAGACATATAAAACAAGAATATACTTGGAATGGTGTAACACACCATGCATAGGAATTTATAGTAGACTCTTTGGAATAACTTGGTTTCTTGGGAGTTGGATGCATGAGTAGATCATACTCAGTACAAGCGGAGGCTAGCAAAAGACTGGGAGCGACCAACTAAGAGAGCAATAATGGCCATAATCATGCAGAGCGACAAAACATTATTAACTAAAGCATAAACTAATATCACAAGTCAAAAAATAAATGATAATAGAGGCTAAGGTGACTAGTTCATAGTCATAACATGGTGTGAGCATGTGCCAAGTCAACCCAAACAAAGCATCAAAGGTGAATACCACAATATTATGCTTTTGTATGCTAAAACAATGCATGATTCTTTCAAGGCACATTAAACAATCTCAATTGTTTGGAACAATTCATGCTACTACAATAATCACTAAGAATAAGGTCAAAACAACATCTAGCATGACATGATAAAGTCCAACTCACAGTCAGAGCAAGCTCCCTTTGTACCTCTATAAGCAAGAAACTTTCTACTCCTTTCCAACACCAATCAAATTATTTGAAACAACACCGCGAAAGCGGGGGTCCAACTACTTTATTCAAGCAAACTAAGCAAACGAAAACCAAAAACAAAAACTAAGATGCTCCAAGAACAACACAACAATGCATGAAACAATAAAAAACAGTGTCTAGAAAGACTTGAGATTTTTATTTATGAAGAAGGGGATGCCTTGGGAATCCCCAAGCTTTGACGCTTATACCTCTTGAATATTTCTTGGAGTGACATGGGGTGTCATCCCCAATCTTGAGCTTTTGTCAATTCTTCATCTCATCATCTCATTCTTCCCATACACCTTGAAATTTTCTTCATACAAAACTTCACACAATCTTCATTAGCAACATTAGTGCATTCAAAAGATAATAAACCTTTGGGGTTTAGTTTTAAAACATCAAAAATTTCATTGAAGACACAACTACTATAGCAATTCCCTTTAAAAATCTCAATTTACCAAAGAGAACTAAAAAAGAAATCGATAAAGAGGCAAATGCAATTAATGGCAGAAATCTGTCAAAACAGACCAGCAGGTAAAAACCGATTTTTTTGAAGACCTTATGTTCTCAAATAAAAAAGTGTTGAACTAATGGAAGTTATCTAACAACCTGGGAGATTTATTTAGAAAATTACAGCTCAATCCGACATACATATATTTTTCACGAATTTTTATAGTGAAGCACAAAAATCTGTTTCGGGACAGCAACTTCCCCAAATCTTACTTCTCTCTCATTAGAGGTTATTCTTGGCACAAAAATCAAATAAAAAGGATAATGAGAGGTTATTACAGAATTAATAACTTCCAAGACTCAAGAAAACTATTGGGTTATCTTCCAAGAAGTACTTTTGTTTAACGCCTTTAAGTTAGGCTTGATGGTTTCAGAAGATGCTCACATAAGAAATATGAATTGAAGTAAAAGAGAGCATCAAGAAGCAAACTCAAAACACATTTAAGTATAACCCACTTCCTATGCATAGGAATCTTGTACGCAAATAAATTCACAAAGAACAAAATGACAAGCATAGGAAGATAAAACAAGAATAACTTCAAAATTTTCAACATAAAGAGGGGAAACTTAATATTGTTGAAATACTTAAAACCATGTTTCCCTCTCTCATAATAACTTTCAGTAGCATCATGAATAAAATTAACAATATAACTATCTAAAACATTCTTATTATGAGCCACATGCATATAATAATAATTACTCTCGACATAAGCATAGTCATTCTTATTAATTGTAGTGGGAGAAAATTCAACAAAATAGCTATCATTATTATTCTCATCACCATAATCATCAAATATAGGACGCATATTTGAAACATAATTAATTTTCTCCAGAATAGAAGGTGGACTGAAAATAGCATATTCATCATTGTAATCATCATATATTGGAGTTATAGTATCATCATAAGCAATAGAATAGCTATCCTCCAAAGTGTGTTCATTTGTATACATATCATCATGGGAAGGAAAAATGGATAGTACTAATATCACAATAATTATTAATATCATCATTTTCAGAATTGGTACCAAAGAGATTTTCAATATTAAAAGTAGTGTGGTTTTCCCAATCATGATCACTACTATAGGTAACAGGCATAGGAACATCATCTAGTTTAGACTCATCAGCAAAAACTATGATAGGAGCAACATGCTTAGGGGGAAATACCGTTGACATGGTTATACCCTACGGGTACACGACATTAGCATACTTGATCCAGCCCAAGAAAGGCCCACAATAATATACGCAACTTACGGAGATTTTCAGGTGGCCCAAGCCCATGACATCTTCGGATCCTTGGAGAGCAAGACTAGAACAGATAGAATATTCAAGGCAAACCTTAAACTTGTAATCAACTCGATCTGTGCCCGAGACCTGCCCCACTCTATATAAAGGCCAGGAGGGCACGGCGAAGAGGGCCAATCTCTTTCCACCGCATACACACCTCCACGCCAGATTGCATCTGCGCACCCCTGTACTTTTCGGTTCCGCCGTAATCAAGAGCAGACAAGCAGGAGTAGGGTTTTCCCTCTAGGGGCCTAAACCTGGGTAAATCTCGTGTGCCCTGGTTGCTTGTCTGTTAACCGTTGCGTGATCTCCAGCACCCGCATCTTCTCCAAAATCCAAGCTCATAACAATGGGCATTGATGAGATCGAACCTCGTCAATTGGTGCCGTCTGTGGGAAACGGGGGCGCTGATTGTGCAATCGTGACGATCCCGGCCAAAGAGATCTACAACTCCTCGGTGATGGAGAGCCATCTCCTCTTCGGCTCTTTCGACTTCACCGCCCAATCGCCAGCCACCATGAAGGACTTCGAGCCCGTAGGCGACGGGCTCGAGATCCTGTTCGGGAGCTTTGGCTTCTTTGTGGGACAGACCGACACTCTCCGCCTCCCAGAGAGGGTGCCACTGCCATCGATCAGGCCCGCCTTGTGGGCCCCGCATCCCAGCATGCTACGCACGTCAGCGTCGACAGATGAGTCATATGACAGCAGCAGCTGCAACCTAGATCTGTGCGACCCCCCGTCGGATGAAGGAACCTACGTTCCAGATCCGAAAGCTGCGGCAGCAGCGATCCGATCCGTGGACGCTACCAATGCGCCGTGGTCATCCAAAGTGACGTGGAGCAACAAACACCAGGTTTGGGTTCTCACATACCGTCACCCAATCCACAGGGTAGAAACGGCGAAAACAGGAGGCAACCATCCCCCTGCCCAACGAGGACGACCCCGATGCCAATCGAATAATCCACCTCAGCGAGGAAGGATGGAACCAGGCACGCGAAGCCGTGGCGGGCAACAAGATCCTGCCTGTGGGTGCCTCACGGGACCTACTGATGGCATACCACCTGCTCCTCATCGAAGAGCACAAAAAGCAGGCGAAGATGCAAGAAGTACTCGACAAACGCAAGCAAGCGGCCTCGGAGTCTAGCGCGCGGCGAGCTACGCTCTCCACCGCTGGCGGCTCCAGCTCGCACGGCAATCAAGCCAAAACAAGCATCGCTCTCACATGGATAACATGGATCCCGCTACACGTCGCGAGGTGACTCGAACCCTCAACACGTCCTTCATGGAGATGGACGCCAATGGAAACACCATCCTGAAGACACCGCAAGATGCGATCATGGCAGCCACCACATATCTCGCGTCCCATCCACCTCTGGTGGGGGACCCGAAGAGAGCTATGAACAAATCCGCACTATCCGGACTCGGACTTGTTGGAGCTGCGCTCCACGAGGAGGCTCATGCGGAGCCGAAAAAGAAAGCTGCGGTCAGAATCAACCGTAGCCCCACACCCTCATCCGATGAGGACGAGCACGACCTACCTCAACGACACAAGATCCCACGACGTTGCAGCCGCGACTACGACGCTCGAAGCAACCTCGCTCAGCGCAAGGTCGACAAGGCACGTGCCAAACGCGTGTGCTCATCCGAATCCAAAGAGGACGATGACGGAGAACTCTGCAGGGCTCGATGCTTCAGCATGTCTGTTTGGCAAACACGGATGCCAAGAAATTTCAAGCTTCCTTCGGACACTCCATAGTTCGACGGCACGCAGGACCCTAAGGCATGGCTCAGCGACCACCTGTCGTCCGGTAAGCTGCATGGCGGAAACAAAAACACCGCTATGCAATGCCTTCAGCTGCACCTGACAGGCGCAGCCCGGATCTGGCTCAGCAGCCTGTCCTTGGGATCCATCCGAAGCTGGGAGGAACTGGAGTACAGTTTCATCCGAAACTTTAAGGGTACCAGCAAGAGGCCAGCCTCGATCGAAAAGTTGCGGGCCTGCACTCAATGAATGGGCGAATCCATTAGCTTGTACATACTACACTGGTCCAACATCAAGAACTCCGCGGCACACATCTCCGAGGAGAGAACAATCGACGCCTTCAAAGATGGCGTCAAATGCCAGGACTTCAAGGAAGAAATTGGGCGAGTCAAGCCCAAGACACTCGACCACCTCATGGACATCGCCAACAGGTGGGCAGATGGCGAGGATTCCGTCCATCGAGCACACTTGGATGAGGAAGATGACTATGGACACAGACATGGTTGCGGCCGTAGCAAGCGAAGATCGTGCGTCTACGACGATAGCGACGGACCCGACATGGTTGTGGCTGGCTACGCCGACCGTCGCAGCGACAACAACCGCATCAGCGGCGGATACCGTGGAAACAATTTCCGCGATGGAGGACGCCCAACACAAACGTGGCAACGCCGCGGCTGCGACGACGAACCCTCGGCATATGACAAGTTGTCGGGACCATGCACCATCCACTTATACATCGACAAGAAGGATTGCAAAAATAAGGCCAGCCATATGCTCAAGGACCGCTGCGAGTTCCAGAAACTCAGCGAGGGCTTGGCCCGGATGAGATAGCAGATGCCGAACCCTTGGTTTGGACATGCACCTGCACCAGGCGACATCACCCACGGATCTCCTCCACTACCACCCGTGGGACCTTCGAATCACCCGATCGCACCCATGCAGAACAACGGCGTAAACGGATACTCCGTGTCGAAAGGGTCATTGATGATCCAAAAGGGGCGCCCAACAAGCAGGTTGCAAAAGAAGATCACCCGCCAGGTCAGCTTGGCCGTGACCGCTCCACCCGCCATCCCTGAGTACCTCAGCGGTTTAGAGTCCTGCATCACGTTCAATTGTTCGGATCACCCCCACCAGATCCCTCGCCCAGGTGCATATAGGAGGGTTTGAGATGAGCCACGTCTTCATGGACGGTGGCAGCGGCATCAACCTGATGTTCGCTAGCACCCTAGCAGCAATGCGGATCCTGCTGTGCAGCCTGGAACAATCCGACACAACGTTCCACGGCATAGTCCTAGGGAAGGGCATATTTCCCCTGGGAAAAATATGGCTCGATGTCATCTTCGGCAAACCCGACAAATTTCGGTGTGAACGACTCGAGTTCGAAGAGGTTGATTGGCCATCACAATACCACGCCATCCTCTGGCGCGTGGCATTCGCAAGATTCCTGGCAGTACCACAATATGCGTATCTGCTACTCAAGATGCCAGGACCTAGGGGCATCATCACGGTCTAGGGGAGCTTCACCAGATCCGACCACTGTGACAGGGACTTCAATAGAATCTCCCAGTCATTCGGCATGCAGGAGGAGCTCACAAGGCTTCGAGAGGTGACAGACAACGGGGCACCCCTAGTCTCAAGGCAAAACGCACCTGGCATGTCGTTCGACTCAACAGTCAACACGAAGAAGATGCAGGTCCACCCGACAGACGTCTCCAAGATGGCGCTGATCGCCAATGACCTCAGCCCCGCATAGGAAAGCGTGCTCATCGAATTCCTCTGTGAGCGCTGGGAAATCTTCGCCTGGTGTCCTGCGGACATGCCAGTAGTTCCCAGGGAATTCGCCGAGCATGCACTCAACGTGTTTCCAGATGCCAAGTCCGTCAAACAATCCATCTGACGATTGTCCGAGCCACGGGCCGAAGCCGTCGGAGTCGAAGTCAACAGACTGCTTGCCGTTAATTTCATCAGGGAGATCAAGGAAAGCGAGTGGCTGGAGAACACTGTGTTGGTCCCTAAAAAGGACACAGACATCCTGTGGATGTGCATGGAATTCACATTGATGAACAAGCACTGACCAAAGGATCACTTCCCTCTCCCTTGGATCGACCAGATCATCGATTCGACTGCAGTATGCGAGAAACTCTCCTTCCTCGATGCCTAGTCAGGCTACAATCAGATTCGACTAAAGGTTGAAGACCAGGAAAAAACAGCGTTCATCACGTCGTTTGGAGTATTCTTCTACAATACAATGCCTTCGGGCTGAAGAACGCAGGTGTCACGTACCAACGGTGCATGCAAGCATACCTGATGAGCCAGATCGGCCGCAATATACAGGTCTATGTTGACGACATAGTAGTCAAGACAAGGGAGGCCAAGACATTGATCGACGATCTCTGCGAGACGTTCGACAACCTTGATCACTACAAGGTCAAGCTGAACCTAGAAAAGTGCGCCTTCGGCGTCCCATCTGGCCAACTGCTTGGCTACTTCATCTCCCAGCGAGGAATTGAGGCGAACCCAAAGAAAATCCGAGCCATACTGGCCATGGTGAAACCGAAGAACCTCAAAGGTGTCCAACATCTAGTTGGACGCATCGTGGCGCTAAGAAGATTCATCAGCCGCATGGGTGAGAAGGCCCTGCCTTTCTACCAGCTACTATGCAAAGTAGAAAAATTTGAGTGGTCACCTGAAGGCGACGATGCATTCGAAGATCTTAAGCGGTTGCTCTCCACCTCGCCCGTCCTGGTCACACCAAGGGAACACAAGCCCCTACTGCTATACATGGCAGCCACGCACCAGGTGGTAAGCACCATGCTCGTGGTCGAACAACCCGAAGATGGAAAGACCCATGAGGTCCAACGCCCAATCTACTAGCTCAGCGAGGTATTGACACCAACAAAATAGAGGTACCCTCACTACCAGAAACTCGCCTACGGCGTGTTCATGACGGCTCGTTGACTGAGCCACTACTTCCAAGAGCATCAAGTGATGGTCGTCAATGAGGCGCCACTGAACATCATCCTGAACAACCCCGAAGCTATAGGACACGTAGCCCTGTGGGGCATCGAGTTGTCCCCTCTAGACATAATCTACGAGAAGCGCCATGCGATCAAATATCAGGTCCTCCCAGACTTCCTCGTCCACTGGATGGAGCTATAGCTGCCGGATACCCCAGATATGACGCAGTCATGGATGATGCACTTTGACGGCTCCAAGAGCGAGGCTGGAGCAGGGGCCGGCGTCATACTGACGTCCCCGCAAGGTTACAAGATGAAATACGTCCTTCAGATGAAATTTCGAGCCTCCAACAACGAAGCCGAATACGAGGCCCTCATCCACGGCATGAAGATGGCCAAGATCTACGGCGCAACGTGCCTAGTCATCTACAGTAACTCGAACCTTGTCGTCCAGAGAGACGATGAACGAGTGCGACACACACGCCGCCAACATGATCGCGTATCGCACGCTCTACAACTCACTCGAAGGAGACTTTGACGGCTGCGAGCTTCGACACGTTGGAAGAGAAAGCAACAAAGAAGCCGATAGACTGGCCAACATCGGCTCCACCTGCACGCGGGTGCCACCAGGTGTGTTCCTCGAACAAATCTGCGTGCCATCCATCAAAAGGAAAGTCCCCAAGGGATCACCCAAAGAAGCAGAGCACTCGGGGGCAGCGCTCCCTGAAGGACAGGAAGGACCCAAAAACTCTACACAGAGGTCACGTTGGTCAACCTGATGCAGGTCATGGCAATCGAGGAAACATGGACGCAACCGTACCTTCGGTACCTGAAAACAGGGAACTGCCTGTTGACCCGACAGATGCCTGGCGCATATCTCGCCGGTCCAAGGCCTTCCCCATCATCAATGGCGAGTTGTACAAGCGCAGTATTTCGGGTGTACTCCAAAGGTGTGTCACCATCGGTGACGGCAAAACCATCCTCCAAGACATCCACGAGGGCATCTGCGGCCATCACGCGGGCAGCCGCGCCCTCATCGCCAAAGCTCTACGAGCCGGATTCTACTGGCCAACTTCCATGAATGATGCCAATGACATCGTCCAGAGGTGCAACGGCTGCCAGAGATTTGCGGATAAACCGCACGCACCAGGATCGGAGCTCAGGCCCATACCTCAGGCCTGGCCCTTCGCCCAATGGGGCCTCGACATGATCGGCAAACTGCCCAAATCTTTGAAAGGAGGCCACGTCTACCTCTTGGTCAGAGTCGACAAGTTCACCAAGTGGATCGAAGCAATAACCGTCACCAACCAAAAGGGCAAAACGACCTTCAAGTTCTTCGAGTCCATAGTCTATAGGTTCGGCGTGCCGCACAACATCATCACGAACAACGGGTCAAACTTCATCTCCAAAGAATTCCAGGACTTCTGCGAAGGCCTCAGGATCAACATATCATATGCCTCCGTGGGCACCCGCAAACCAACAGACAGGTCGAAAAGGCCAACGACCTTGTAGGCGGCGGCATCAAGAAACGCCTACTGATCCCACTCGAACGGCTTGCGGGAGCCTGGGTAGAAGAGCTACCCTCCGTCCACTGGAGCTTGCGCACAACGCCAAATAGCTCAACTGGCTACACTCCATTCTTCATGGTGCACGGAGCCGAAGCCGTGTTACCTGCAGAAGTATGCCATAAGGCCCCACGGGTCGTCGCCTACAGCGAAGCCGAATCGATGGCCGCACTCGAAGACGCCGTCGACACACTCGACGAAGCACGCGACATCACCACGGCTCGCTCGGCGGTCTACCAGCAGAGCCTCCGCAACTACCACAGCCGTCGGCTGCGCCCAAGGTCCTTTGTCGAAGGAGACCTCGTCTTACGACTCAATCAAGAGCGACTGAAAAAGCTTGAGTCACCCTAGGAAGGACCCTACATCGTCACCGAAGTCATCCCAGGTGGCGCCTACCGCCTCAAGCACGTGGAGTCGGGAGTCGCATACTCCAACCCATGAAACGTCGCACAATTGCGACGCTTCTACCCCTAGTTATCCCCCTTTACTTTCAATAAGGCTACTTAGCCAAGGCTACTCAGCCGAACAATGTACCTCCTCGTTACGATATGAATAAAAGCTAAGTGTCTCGCCCAAAAATTTATCCCTTTTTTCTCATCTACTTTCTGTTGCAACACACTCGGGGGCTTCGCCTCACCTCACTACTTCGTCGACTGAGCATAACGCATGTAAACTTGAGTAGCTGACCATGTCAGGCTAACGAAAAGGGCATGCATACAATCAAGCACCACATGCTCATACAAATAACCTTTACAATAAGGGCATAACACGCCCACTCGAAGTATATACAAGTTTTACATCTATCTTTTTACTAGTCCTACCTATTCTAAAGGATCACATGTGCCCGCTGCACAAAAAGATCTACAATATCTTTGGCATACTGCCTAACAGCCGCGTAATGAGGATGCATATCCCATAGGCCACCATCTGGTCGAGGGGGTGGTCCATCGGCCATCGCCGCAAGATCAACATCTGGGCGGCACAGACGAACAAGGGATAGGGCGTCCTTCACCCCTGCAACCAACTGGTGCCGTACCAGCTCCCTGACATGACCCACGTCTCGAAACTTCGCCAGCAAACCCAGAGAGTCGACGGCGCTTCATCAAGAGGAAACATGACATGAAGAATCAACGCCAGGGAAATCTTCACCTACCGCAGCACCCGTGACACCTGGTGTGCGTGATCCTGCACAGTTGCAAGGACCGTGGCCCGGTCGCGGTCTATCCAGAAAAAGCCTCTGGCTTCCATATCCTGCTGGGTCAAGCAGTTGATCCGAACTACAACGCGCTCCTTATCCTCCCTCGGAACAAGGTTGGCACCTGCATCAAGTACATAGTAAGATTACTCGCAAACCAGGCACATCCGAAAACGAGCAGTGGCTCAATGAAACTTACATTGCAGCTACTCGGCCTTCGATTTCCATACATCCGCATGCCCTCGGATACCATGTATCTCCCTCTCAAGACCACAGACTCGGTCACGAAGAAAAACAAGCTGCGATGTATCATCCAAAGATGGTCGCGCCTGCGGAGCAGACAAAGTATCGACGGGGTCCTCACCCGAAGGTCCCTAAAGGAAAACAGAAAAGGGTATGAACAACAGATAACCGAGCAACAGCTCGAAGGACCATTTATATACAACAAAAGGCCACTACGTGGCACGTGGAAATTGTTCGTCAATATTACAACAAAATAAGAAGACAACTATCCTACAACTACAATGATGAAGCCTAAGCAGCCGCATCCTAAGTGGCCTCGGAGACAGAGTGCCTGGTCTTGACCTCCTCCTGCTGCTTTGCCGCATACTCCGCCAGAAGGTCAATAAGCTTCGGCCCATAGCACTTATAGTGACCAGCGTAGAGAGCAAAGGCTACCTCGGAACCGTCAGGAGCCGTTGGCATCTGGGAGGTAACCTGATGAAGATCCAGCTCCGCCCCGGACGCCAGAGCCATAGCCAGGCCCATGGAAGCGTCGATGCCCTTCTGCTTGCTCTTCTAGGCCGCAGGAGCATCCACTGACAGCGCATCCGCCAAAGAGTCCACATCTTCAAGGGCAGGGCCCTTGGGAATGAGCTCCTTGTAGAAGCGCCCGAGGATCTCCTTGGCCTTGGCAAGGGAGCCAACAACAGTACCGCAGCGGTCTTCGACTGCCGCGGCGGCATCATCCAGAGCGCTACCGTTCTCCAGGGCACTGCGATCGAATTCACTGCCCACGGCATCTGGAGCAAAATAAAGATACAGCAAGAATCAAATAAGGGCATGAAGACACAGCAGCTGAAAAAACCAAAGAAAGGTAAAAGACTCACCGGAGACGGCCTTGGCAATAACCATCAGTTTTTTGGCCACCTCCTTCTCGCGCACAGCCGCAACGGTTGCGAGCTGCTCCTCGCGATCCGAAGCCTCTCGCTGCAGGCGCTCCTTGGCTGTTGTGGCATCAGTCAGCTCCTGCTGCAGGCGCTCCTTCGCCCCAACGACATCCTCGGCATTCTTCTCCGCTCGCCCAAGGCTCTTTTTGAGAGCATCAAGCTCGCGGAGGGAAGTATTATTCTCATCTGCAAAAGCAACAAAAACATACATGAGCCACACAAGCTAGCAAGCAGACAAAAGAAGAATAGGATCAATTTAGCATGTACCTCGAAGCTTTCGCATGCTGGCCTCCAACGCTAGGTGCTGCTGCACAAGCAGGTTCCCATCATGCACAAAGGGCTGCGAGAAGAAACAAAGTATCACAAAAGGGCTCGGGGGCTGCACCCAGGAAACGAGCAAGACATCAAACATATGAAAAATGCTCGGGGGCTCCACCCGAGACACACAGAAAGAAGGCAAAATTAGTAGATCATCCAAAAAATAAGGCCTAGGGGCTCCCCCTACAGCAAGAGAGAAAACAACTTACATGCTCTGATGGAGACTCCGAAGGTCCCCGTGTAGTCTTCTGGGAGACGATCACTCGAGCCTCCTGTGGAGAGGGGTTCGAAGCATCACCCCCAGAGGTGGCCACCGTCTGAGAAGGAGGAGGTGTCATTTTCGACTCCCCTACTGCCTCCTGAGTGGCCTCACTAAAAGAGCCCTCAGAGGAGTGGCTGCAAGGAAAATACCAATCAAAAGCAAGAAGACAAGAAGACAAGAAAGTAACGAATCGCATCCGAAGATACTTACGAGTCCATGTTGCTCAAGTCAAAAATGGGCAGCACCCTTTTCCCTTTCTTCTCTTCCTTCTTCCTCTTGGCCAGCGGCTGCGGTGCTACAGCCCGCACACGCACGACCGGGATAGGCGAGGAAGAAGCACCGTCACCTCCACTGTGGCGGACAAGGAACAGCGGGTCCCTAGGCATCGGCAGAGTCGAGGCATCCAAAGATTCGCTCGAGCTCCGTGCCCGCTTTCGGGTCTGCCCCTCACTCGCCTCGGGGGCTTCCTTAGTCGGCGACTGCGCCGGTGGAAGTTCGGACTCGGAGTCCACAACTTCGTTGTCCGGCGCATTCATAAACCTTTCGGGTAGTGGAGGCACCATGCTAGCCACCTTGAAGTCCTGCACAATGAAGGCATAAACGTTCAATAAAAATAAACACAAGGACGATCACTCGAAAAAAGGCGCTACGCGCCTGTCACGAATCTACACCTACAGAACAGGTCGAGAGGCACTGAAAGGTGGAGTCCGTGATTTCCCCGAAATGTCCTCGTCGGACTTGTACTTCAGCAGCGGCCAAAGAACTCTATCGAGGTCCCCCTTGGAGAGCTCTTCAGCCGAAACCCTCGTCGGATCGTGGCGGCCAGAGTAAAGGAACATCGGATGCGCCTTGGCCTGGAGTGGCTGCACTCGACGTTTGAGGAAGGTGCGGATGATGTCCACACTGTTCACCTCCTTCTCCGGAACCACCTGGAGGGCCTCCACCCGAAGGTATAGTTCCTCTATCTCCTCCACCTCGCCCTCCAGGATATGATTCTTCCAGGATCTCTTCTTCAAGATCTCCTGTGTGGAGTCGAAAGGGGCAAGGCCGAAGTCTTGCCCGTCCACTGTGGAGTCGCGGATATAAAACCACTTCCTCCGCCAGTACTGGACGGACTCAGACATAGAAAAAGAGAAGAAAAGAAAAGTGGATCATAGAGAAATGATGCAGCCGGACTGCCTCTTCACAGAATAGAGCTTCTGGAAGAAGCCAAAGTACGACTCGATACCGAGCCAGCACTCGCAAAAAGTAATGAAGCAGGCGATGTGGAGAAGAGAATTGGGCGAAAGATGGTGGATTTGGATGCCATAGAAGAACAACAATCCACGAAGAAAATCATGGACTGGGAGCGAGAGGCCGCGAAGAACAAAAGCAACGAACATCACCCGAAACCCTGCGGGTGGACGGGGCGTTACCTCATCGTCGAGGATCTTAATGGCCTCCTTGTCCTGCGGGATCAAACCCGACTCACGCAACTTGCGCAGGTCGCCCTCGCGCGTCTCCGAGCGCCGCCACCCACCTTCATTGACACGAGCGGCGATGGTGCCCTTCTTGCCGCCGGCAGCAGCACTGGTGCCCTCTCCGGTGGAGGCCTTCTTTGATTTCCCCATCACGGCGCGTCGACAGCGGCGGTGTGCACGCAAGAATGTGGAAGGAAACGATCGGAGAACGTCCCACGCGCAAAGGAAAAAGTTCAAGAACTGGAGGCAGTGAAAAGAAAATGGCTAAGGGTGAAAACAAATTACAGTTTTCCCCACAGTTATAAGGACGAAGACTTTGAATAGGGATCGTTCATCTGGAAGCCCTAATGCCAGGATCAGATCCAACCGTCCACGTGTCAACACAGCAGCGAACCGTCGCTCGCACGCCGTCCACTACGCACGGAAACTGAGGTGATGTCGTAATTCTCGCCATGTCGCACATGACCAGTCAACTCCAAGTCAGAAAGTGGGACCAATGTTCGTCTAGTCACGTCACCTCTGGCGCCGCAGACGATTGAGGTCACCGATCATCAGCACTGACATCATCAAACCACACTAGCAACGGTTAGAAATCTTCGGCTGACAGCTAAAAGTACTCACTCAAATCTATGATTCGAGTAACTACTCGAGGGTTATTCCTATCAGGAGCGCTTGCCGCGCACCCGAGGCACGAATAAGGTACTACACCAATGATCTATTCTTCGAGTCCTACGTCGATTCTGCGACTCCACTACAGACTCGGGGGTTACTCCCATAGGGAGGATTGATTCAAGCATCCGAAAAAATTGTGTCCTACGGACCTGAAGTTAAAAACGGCTGAATTAAAGTCTCTGCTCGAGTCTATGACTCGAATAGAAACTCGGGGGCTACTCCCATAGGCAGCGCTGGTCGTGCACCCTATGAATTTTTCAACTGCGATCCTTCGGATCAAAATGCAAAAAAAAAATTGGCAGCTTTTCCCCAACCAACGCCAAGTGAGTAACATCCTCCTTGGCCACCCGAAACACCTCTGCGGTGATAAAATTTCGGATGCTGTGTCTGCGACGCAAAGATAAGACCTACAGATACCATCTGATGGCCTGGTAACGCACCCGCCTGCGCTCTGCTAGTAAAAATCCAAGCCAACATGCGCGATGAAAATCCCGACGGACGCGTTGGGTACATTATTCGAAAACTACTGGGATTCGACTCCTGTAAGACCTCAACGGCCTGAGTCGAATTACGCCAGCATTTGTTCTGGATTCGAGTCTAGGGACTCGAATCTGAAGAAGATCGTGTTATTTTGTCCTAATACAGTTAACTGACCCTGATCCGTCAGGAGAGTCGGACGCATCAATAATCCCTACATACTAAAATCATTCTTTTCCTGATGAACAGAAACAGCTGCACCCGAAAGATTGAAGATTCCTCAGCCGAATCTGCGATTCGACTGAGCACTCAGGGGCTACTGACATGGTTCTATCCTACGGGTACATGACATTAGCATACCTGGTCCAGCCCAAGAAAGGCCCACAAGAATATACGCAGCCTACGGATATTTTCGGGTGGCCCAAGCCCATGACATCTTTGGATCCTTGGAGAGCAAGACTAGAACAGATAGTATATTCAAAGGGGGCAAACCCGAAACTTGTAACCGACTCGATCTGTGCCCGAGACCTGCCTAACTCTATATAGGAGGGCATGACGAGGAGGGACAATCTCTTTTCCACCGCATACACACCTCCACGCCAGATTGCATCTGCGCACCCCTGTACTTTTCGGTTCCGCCGTAATCAAGAGCAGACAAGCATGAGTAGGGTTTCCCCTCCGGGGGCCTGAACCTGGGTAAATCTCGTGTCCCCTGGTTGCTTGTTTGTTAACCATTCCGCGATCTCCAGCACCCCCATCTTCTCCAAAACCCAAGATCATAACAATGGGCATTGACGAGATCGAACCTCATCACCGTTTCCTCTCTCCTTTTACTCGTCCTCTTCTTGTTCTTCTTCTTCTCTTTATGTGGAAGAGGCTTGAAAGGAAGCTTCTCCACATATCCTGGTTTATTGTTAGAGACAATAGAAGAAACTTTGGAGGATTCCTCCTTTTCGTTAATAAGAACAAAGCACATATCAGTCTTGTCATAATTTGGTAAAATATCATCTTTTATAAACTTTTGTATGTAAGTATTTGCGTGGCAGTTTTCAACACAATAAAGATGACAACCATGCAGGATGTTATTCATATCAAAAGTACTCATGTCAACCAAAGAAGTTTTTTTTGATAACTCTTCACACCCGAAAAATAATGTAAGTTCATCATATTGTTATCAGTGATCACGTTATCACAATACAATGTAAGATCCCTCCTTTGTAAAGGAAAGGATCCCTGTGATTGCAATGCTAGTCCATGGATCAATGCTAGCATCCACAGTTTAAGATGAAGTACACAGAAACAAAGGTCATTATTACACATCATTCCAGAGACAAACATAGTCTTTTACAACTCCATGGCCACATGCCTAATACAAGAGTTCAAACATATAATAAGATAAAAAAGTCTTCATCTTCATGTGCCACAGGCAAGCATGTTGAGTGTAGACTCATGACTCACAAGTTACCGCCATAGTGGGTTAATACATTGGAATAGTATTGGCAAGTGATACCTTAGTAGAATATTGGTGGACTAAATTCAATATGCATTTTGGCTAAGTGTAGCTTAGGCTTGCTTTGCTCAAAATAGGTTTTTACCTATCAGTTGAAAACACTAAGTTTTTCTTTGTCAAAATCTTTCCCAAGGAACCACCAATAGACATTGGGGTCCTTCACCCTTGTTCAACCACAAGTTTTTACTTAGAAATTGGGATGAGAAGATTCTTGATAGCTTCCATGTCTTGATGCTCAAGTTGTCCAATACCAGGGACATGGCTAAGTACTTAGATTCTTCCATCTGCAGAGGTTGTGCACTTTCCCCACAAGACTTGATTTTCACCAAGACAGGACCTTTCAGAAACCTTCCCTTAGACCAAATGGACGCGTTCCAACCTATCATCCCACTACCACCAACTGTCCAAATGGCTAAGTTATTGCAACTTATGTGATCCAGGCAGAGCCCATATTGCCAAGTGGCTGCACTAGAAGCTTCTTAACATTTGGCCTCTCAAATCCCTTTGTTCCTGGGTGGCTTTCCACAAGTGAGATACACAAGGTAAACCATAGAAATGGGCCTTGTGTAACCACTGAACATAACCCATTCCTTCCATTCCACCCAGGTGTTTCATTCACTTAGTTGTTTTATTAAACCAAAAACATAGTCCAAAGACTTAGAAATATTTATTCATAGCATGAATATATAACCACCCTTGGTTGCTACTAGCTAGGCTAAGCATGGCATTGTTAATACTTAGAAATATTTCTAGCAATTCTACAACTACTAGGATTTCCCAAGCATAGCATATAGATCAAAAATATCCATGCAAGACTAGCAAAATATTTCTAGTGCATAATTTGAAAACATAGGAATAAAACCATGAAGCACCACTTTCCTTGGTAGTTTGGAGAGTAGCTACAATCCTCACAATCACAATCACTATTTGCACCAAAATCTACACATAAAATGATAGCACCAAATCACATACAAAATAAATACAAGCAAAAATATATGGATGCATGCAAAATGATATGTGATGATTTTTCTATACTAAACAAGACAAGTACACAGTACTGATTCATAAACAAGTTCTAAACTTGCCAAACAAACTTTATTTGAACATTAAACCATTTCTCATACAATTAATATACACCAATAGACCTACACATGTTTCTGTAAAAATAACCATTTTAGCGGAAACAAAACATTAAACACATTGCATATATGGAAAGGGCTTTCTCTCCTGATTCCATTGATATAAAATTTGTCAAATTTGGAGGTGGGAATCAAAAGTTATGAATTAAAAAAGTTTAAACATCTAATAGATCTAATTCCAAATTTTAAAACCAAACTCGTGCCACGCGGCGCCTTCTAATTGGCTGGTACCGCTTCACTCAGGATCATGCTTCCGCACCGTCGGATCAAGTTAGATCCAACGCGCCAGATCTAAAGAAAACGGTTCGCTCCCGTTCTAATCTACGCCCTACGATACAGATCTAACGGTGGCTGACGCTTTGACCAAGAAGTGGCGGCGCGAATGGTCGCTGGCGGCGGCGGCGCTTCTGCCGGCGACGCACCAGTGATTCTAGAGGGGTCTAAGGGTCGAGCAGTGGCTTACCGAACTCGCGGAATAACGACGAAGCTCAAGGTGTTGCTGGTGTGGGCGGGGGTGTGCTGCAGAGGCTGCTGGGGCTCGTCAGAGTTGGAGGCAGCGTCGGGTTTGCACGGACGGCGATGAAGGCGACGTTACTGGCCACCCTAGCACAAACCAAGGGTATCAGCGAGTGCACAACGCTTAGGCATACCTGACAGGGTCAAGTAGAAGGCGCGGGGCGGTCGGCTTTTACCTTAATCACTCGCCGGAG
Organism: Avena sativa; assembly: GCA_916181665.1. Lineage (NCBI taxonomy): Eukaryota > Viridiplantae > Streptophyta > Magnoliopsida > Poales > Poaceae > Avena > Avena sativa. Next base: position 138,485,401 of record OV702295.1, read on the forward strand.
TTGGAGACGGTGTCAGATGCCCACGATACTCGTCGAAGTCGACGCTCTGGATCACAAGCGGACGAACAAAGAGGATCAGGAGGTGCGCAAAGATCAGAGGATCATTCCTGGGTGAACAAGGAGTAGGCGCGAGCACTAGGCTTACCGGAATACCTCGCCGGAGTTGACTCTGTCTGCGATGGTGTAGGAGCAAATACTGGCAGCCTGGTGGCGCTCTTGGCTAGCTTTGTTGGGGGAAATGGTCGCGAGGGGGAGGGGTTTAAGTAGGCAGCAGTGCGACTGGAAACGCTCGCGGAATCAAGGCCAATTACGCCGCGACATTATCGGCATCAATGGCAGCGGCAACGTGGTCTGCGGGCGGGATTTTGGGGACGACGGAGTGACGTGGCCGTAGGGTCCACTTGTCAGCGAGAGGGTATGTGCGAACGCGGTGAGAAACAGAGGGAGAGGGGGAACCCCGGGTGGGCTGGTTGTTGGGCTGGTTTCGCTGTTGGGCCAAAAGCCTGGCGCCGGCCTTTTCCTTTTCTCTATTCTTTTTCCATTTCTGTTTTAATTTTCTGAATCCATTTTCAAGAAAATTCAAATGCCATTTGAATTCAAATTTGTTCTGGATTTTTGTAGAGTGTAACACTCATATTTCTGGGTATAAAAACATGTGGTCTCACTGTAATACATTGGTCCTTTTGTTCAAACAAAATAAGCAGTGACATAACACTTGATTTGAACAAATTTTGAAAATGGTTTTAAATCCATATTTGTTTTGTAATCTTTGGTTTGAGCACTAGCAATCAAGCAAAACATTTTGAGAGCAACAAGGTTTGGTTTTGAAACAAATAATCCCCATTTGAGAGTGGTATTTGATTAATGCTTGATCACATAAAATCATAGCTCCAAAAATAGTTTGAAGAGTTTGAATTTGATCCCTAAATGATATGCATGCATGCATGATATGAAATCTTTGAAAACATGATTTTAGGGATGTTACAAAGCTAACCCCCTTAAGGTGAATCTCGCCCTCGAGATTCGGGTTGGCTAGCAAATAGGTGAGGGTGGTCTTTCGGAAGATCATCTTCTCTTTCCCATGTTGCTTCTTCTTCGGAATGATGGTTCCATTGAACTTTGCAGAATTTGATGGTCTTAGTCCGATTAACTCTTTCGGCAGTCTCAAGAATCTTGATAGGTTTCTCTTCATAAGTGAGATCACTTTCCAATTGGACCTCTTCCAAAGGTATAGTGTCCTTCAAAGAAGTCTCTTCCATTTCTGGATGGCATTTCTTAAGCTGACTCACATGAAACACATTATGAACAACAGACAGTGACTCTGGCAATTCAATCTCATAAGCCACTTCTCCTTTACAACTCAGAATCTGGAATGGTCCTACATATCTTGGGCCAACTTTCCTCTGACTCCAAACCTTTTCACTCCACGAAGTGGTGACACTCTAAGATAATCTATATCACCCACTTCATAGGTGACTTCTCTACGTTTAGGATCTGCGTAGCTCTTCTGTCGGGATTGTTCTATCTTCAATCTGTCCTTAACCAGCTTGACTTTCTCTTCAGCCTCTTTGATTAGTTCTGGTCCGAACAAACTTCTTTCTCCCACACCATTCCATAGTAATGGGGTGGTACACTTTCTCCCATAGAGAAACTCAAATGGTGCCATCTCAATACTGGCTTGATAGCTGTTATTATAAGAGAATTCTGCGTAAGGCAGACTTTCATCCCAACTGGCTCCATAGTCTAGGGCACATGCCCTCAACATATCTTCAAGAATCTGATTAGTCCTTTCTGTCTGTCCATCAGTTTGAGGATGAAAAGAAGTGCTGAATTCCAACCTCGTTCCCAAGGACTCATGTAGTTGCCTCCAAAAATGAGAAGTGAATTGTGTTCCCCTATCAGACACAATACTCTTGGGTACTCCATGTAGACATACAATTCTACTCATATAGATCTTGGCTAACTTAGCACTTGTATAGGTTGTCTTCACGGGTATGAAATGAGCCACTTTAGTTAGGCGATCCACTACTACCCAAATAGAATCATATCCTGACCTGGTCCTCGGCAGTCCGGTGATGAAATCCATGCCAATCTTGTCCCACTTCCAATCAGGAATAGGTAGTGGTTGTAACAATCCTGCTGGTTTCTGATGTTCCGCTTTCACTCTACTACATACATCACACAAAGCAATATGTTCGGCGATGTCGTTCTTGAGATTATTCCACCAAAATATTTCCTTCATATCCATGTACATTTTGGTGTTACCCGGGTGAATGGAATACGGTGAGTTGTGTGCTTCTTGTAAAATCAGTTTTCGAAGCTCCAGATCTTGTGGAACACAGATACGTTTTCCATGCCATAAAGTACCCTGTTCGTCTTCATGGAATCCTTTGGCTTTTCCTTTGCCAATCTTTCCCTTAATCTCTTCAATTTCCTTATCTGCCTTCTGGGCTTCTTTGATCTTGTCCAACAAAGTAGGTTGAACATCCAAAGACATGAGATGTCCTTCAGGCACAATCTCCAATCTGAGATCTCTAAATTGGGCACACAGATCATCTGGCAATTCTGCCTTAGTAAGGCCATTCACAAAAACCTTACGGCTTAGAGCATCTGCTACAACATTTGCTTTACCGGGGTGGTATTGCAAACTCAAGTCATAGTCCTTGATGAGTTCTAGCCATCTTCTTTGTCTCATGTTAATTTCCTTCTGGTGAAGATATACTTCAAACTCTTGTGATCTGTGAACACTTCACATCGCTTTCCCAAAAGATAATGTCTCCATGTTTTGAGTGCATGGACAACAGAGGATAACTCTAAATCATGAGTAGCGTAGTTTACCTCATGAGTTTTGAGTTGTCTCGAGGCATAAGCCACAACTTTTCCTTCTTGCATAAGTACTGCACCCAACCCATGATGAGATGCATCACAATACACTTGGAAATCCTTCTCCAAATCTGGCAAACACAAGACTGGTGCTGTCACTAGTCTCTTCTTCAATTCTTGGAAACTGAGTTCACAACCTTCAGACCAAGCAAACTTCTTGTCTTTCTTTAGCAATTCTGTCATAGGTTTAGCTACCTTGGAGAAATTCTCAATAAATCTTCTGTAGTATCCTGCCAAGCCAAGGAAACTACGAACCTCTTTCACTGACTTAGGAGATTCCCATTCAGTTACAGCTGAAACTTTAGCAGGGTCTACTGCTACACCATCTCCTGACACAACGTGTCCAAGAAAGCCAACTTCATTTAACCAAAATTCACACTTGCTGAATTTGGCATACAGCTTATGCTCTCTAAGCTTCTCAATTATCAAACGTAAATGTCCTTCATGCTCTTCTTTGCTCTTGGAGTAAATTAAAATGTCATCGATGAAAATGACAACAAACTTATCAAGAAATTCCATGAACACTTTGTTCATCATATTCATGAAGTATGCTGGTGCATTGGTCAAACCAAATGGCATCACGGTATACTCATACAATCCATACCTTGTGGTAAAAGTTGTCTTAGGTATGTCCTGATCCCTTATCTTGAGCTGGAAATAACCTGACAGGAGATCAATCTTTGAGAACACACAAGCTCCTTCTAGTTGATCGAACAAGTCATTAATTCTAGGCAAAGGGTATTTGTTCTTGATGGTCACCTCATTGAGTGAACGGTAATCTATGCATAACCTTTGACTTCTATCTTTCTTTTCCACAAACAAAACTGGTGCTCCCCAAGATGAAGAACTTGGTTGGATAAATCCCTTTTGCAACTGTTCTCCAAGTTGCTTCTTGAGTTCTTTCAACTCATCCACTGACATCTTGCATGGTCTCTTTGCTATTGGTCCAGATCCTGGTAGCAAATCAATAAGAAATTCCACATCTCTATCTGGTGGCATTCCTGGCAATTCTTCCGGAAACACATCCGGATATTCACTCACAATTGGCACACTGTCTAGGCTAACCCCCTTAAGAGAATTAAGCTTACTCGTTTTTGCTTCAAAGTTGGTCTAGAATCTGATCCTTTTGTTTTCTGGAGTTGTGAGTGAGACAGTATGATTTGCACAATCTATCACTCCCTTGTGTTTAGTCATCCAGTCCATTCCCAAAATAACATCCAATCCTTGGGAATTTAGGATTATCAAGTTAACGGGAAACTTATACTTCCCAAATTCTATGACTAGATCATGACATCCTGAATTCACTATCATTTCTCCGCCAGGAGAACTTACTTTTATAGGACACCCAATAGTTTGTACCGGTAGTTCATTTCTTTCAACAAATGCTCTTGATATGAATGAATGAGATGCACCAGTATAAAAGAGAACAAATGCTGGAACAGAATTGAGTTTGAACTTACCAGCAACAACATCAGGTTCCTCATAAATTTCCTCCACATTGATGTGGTTCACTTGTCCCTTTTGAAAAGGGTTGGGCTTGTTGGGTCCTTCAACTTTCTTTTCTGGGCATTCATTTGCATAATGCCCCATCTTCTTGCACTTGAAACACTCAACCTGACTAAGATCCTTCTTGACAGGCTGGCTTCCACTGCCACTTCCACTGTGGTGGCTCTTATATCCACCCTTGTGATTCTTGTACTTGTCATTGTCATGACTACGGTGACTCTTGTTGTCATGATGACGGTTGTGGTTGTGGTGCTTGTTGAATTTCCCATGTTTGTGGGATCCTGAACTCCCACTATCATCATAATGGGAACGCTTGTGAGACGATCCCGAGCTGTGCTTGTCAGAGTGCTTCCTCTTCCTGCTTTCCACTTGTTTCATTTTGCTTTCCAAAATAGCATCCTTGTCACATAAAGACTGGTATGTGGGAACATAGGCCACAGCTAACTGCAGGTTCAGTTCATCATTCAACCCTTCAAGGAACTTTTCCTTCCTCTTAGCATCAGTGTCAACTTCATCTGGTGCATAACACGCCAGATTGTTGAACTCTTCAATATATTCAGCCACGCTGCGGTGGCGCTGCTTCAAGTTATGGAACTCTTTCTTCTTCAAACTCATCACTCCGGATGAGATGTGAGCAGTACTGAAACCATCTTCAAAGATATCCCATGTCACATCCTCAATGGGAGTGGTGATCTGGAAGTTATCCCACCAAGTGGCTGCTGGTCCTTCCAACAAGTGAGCTGCAAATCTGACTTTCTCTTCATCAGTACAGCCAACAGTTACCAAGTCCTTGTTCACAGAGCGTAGCCAATCATTGGCCACCATAGGATCAGTAGTTCCTGAGAACTTTGCTGGCCTCAGTCTCAAGAACCTGGTAAGCATGTCAAAACCCGGTGGGTTGTTCTGATTGTTATTGTTGTTATTGTTGTTGTTGTTGTTGTTGTTCTGGTTCTGGATGAACGTAGTCATCATTTGCAATAGCTGAGTCTGAGTTGTCATCATTTGCTGCATCTCAGGGGTGATGTTGTTGTTGTTGGGGTTGGGATTGGCACGTCGGGGAGGCATCTGTGGTTTGTTCAATAGAGATAAGAATGAGATACCCATAGATGCTAACATGCACAATACATCACATAAACATTCACCAAACATGCATCATAATAATGATAGTTCAACAACATAAACGACAAGTTTGCAAAGTAAACACACCAATAGCAAGCCATCCACATGTTGGATGGTCATTGCAACTCAATAATCAAAGACATGATAAATAAAGGTAAATGAGTAGTCATCACTACTCCTCGGCATCAACCTCCTCCTCAACAAATGTAAGACCTGCATTCTCCATAGAGGTCTTGTATTCCTCGACATTGGTGGTCAAGGTCTCTACTTTGGCTTTGAGAGCCCTCTTCTGTGAATGAAGCCTCTCAATCACAGTCTGCTGATGCTCGAGCTCGAAGTCCTTGGCCTCCAGTTCTGCAGTCATGTCTCGAATCCTCTTGTACCTATCTTGGACTCGCTTCTCTTGACTCTTGAACTTTCTGTCCTGACTCTAAAACTTGGCCTCCATCTCCTTGACTATTTCATCTTGCTCCACGAAGAGCTTGTCCTTCTCACGAAGCTGCAGCTGGAGTTCGTCATTGCTGAGCATGACGTTGGTCCTATCAGTGTCTACGTGCCTAAGAAGAACCTCTAAGTCCTGGAGGTATAGACGAATCGGCTCTGCTGTCTCCCTCGAAGTATCCTCGAAGTCAATGGCCTCACCATCCTCATCACGTCTACCGAAGGTGTGGAAGTGAGTACCTCTAACCTGTCGAGAGTGTCTCCCTAACAGACATCCAATCAAGTCCTGCATGACTACCTCTAGGCCTCTCTCCTTGACATCATGCATGAGCTTGAAGATGATTGCCTCCGTGGTAGGCTCAGTCTGGCGTCCGGGCTAATTAACCTTGAAGCCCCAAAGGTCTTTCCTCTCAAACTTGGTGAGGGGAAGCACCATGATGGTAGGAAGAGGGAGATTGAGCAAACTAGTGAGCTCAATAATATGAGGACCAAAGCGAGTTCCCTTGAACTCTTCAGCCGTGCTGATAGTAACAGTAGGCATCTATTTATAAGATAGAAAAAGTTAGAGTCAACACAATTTAAGACAAACCACAAGACAAGGCATCAAATGCATAACTTTGGAAATCAAAACACACAAGTCATGGCATACATGGATCCATTACAAACAACCAAGGTTCAACTGATTTTAAACAACATTTGGAAAATAAAATGATAAGTGTGGTGGTCCAACTAATGTGGTACATTACAATCCCATCTCACTTGCCAAGTTGGCTAACGGGGCATCCCTAGAGGAAATCTGTTTGTCTAGATCACAAGACTCCATTTCTAAGTCTATGATGTCCTTCCTTAAGCTTTGGTTGGTAGCCTCTAACTCTTGGGTATGCTTATTTTCTTCCCTAAGGTCATTCTGGGTGTTAAGCATTCTGCACTTGATTCTATCACCAAGTTCTTTGATGGCCCTCCAAGCTGCATCCCTTGCTGAATCAAAGAATGTAGTGTGCATAACTGTGTTGGTGAACATGCAGAATTCTGAGTCCTTGTGGTTGTCTTCCTTGTTTTTATACAAGTGAAGTTGCACCCACCAGTACTCAACTCCTTGAGCCATCACAGGAAAACCTTTGTACACAGCTGCACCATGTATTCCCATGGCAACCATGAGGTCTTTGAGAGCCTTGGGGAACTCTGTCTCACATTCCAAAGTCATAGTCATGAGTGGTCCCTTCTTCACGGCTTCGTTGATGGAGTTCATCTACAAGTAGGGACGAGAAAGAAGATTAGAAAAGTTTACGAGAAGAAAAGACAAGTGTGGAAGTTGTTGAAAATTTTTCCTTAGTGGTTTCCAATCCTAGGGTCATAATCCTACAGGAAACACAATGCTCTGATACCATCTGTAAGATCCCTCCTTTGTAAAGGAAAGGATCCCTGTGATTGCAATGCTAGTCCCTGGATCAATGCTAGCATCCATAGTTTAAGATGAAGTACACAGAAACAAAGGTCATTATTACACATCATTCCAGAGATAAACATAGTCTTTTACAACTCCATGGCCACAGGCCTAATACAAGAGTTCAAATATATAATAAGATAAATAAGTCTTCATCTTCATGTGCCACAGGAAAGCATGTTGAGTGTAGACTCATGACTCCTAATCATCATCAGAATATCCTGCAACATCACAAGTTATAGCCATAGTGGATCAATACATTGGAATAGTATTGGAAAGTGATACCTTAGTAGAATATTGGTGGACTAAATTCTATATGCATTTCGGCTAGGTGTAGCTTAGCTTGCTTTGCTCAAAATAGGTTTTTACCTATCAGTTGAAAACACTAAGTTTTTCTTTGTCAAAATCTTTCCCAAGGAACCACCAATAGACATTGGGGTCCTTCACCCTTGTTCAACCACAAGTTTTTACTTAGAAATTGGGATGAGGAGATTCTTGATAGCTTCCATGTCTTGATGCTCAAGTTGTCCAATACCAGGGACACGGCTAAGTACTTAGATTCTTCCATCTGCAGAGGTTGTGCACTTTCCCCACAAGACTTGATTTTCACCAAGACATGACCTTTCAGAAGCCTTCCCTTAGACCAAATGTATGCGTTCCAACCTATCATCCCACTACCACCAACTGTCCAAATGGCTAAGTTATTGCAACTTATGTGATCCAGGCAGAGCCCATATTGCCAAGTGGCTGCACTAGAAGCTTCTTAACATTTGTCCTCTCAAATCCCTTTGTTCCTGGGTGGCTTTCCACAAGTGAGATACACAAGGTAAACCATAGAAATGGGCCTTGTGTAACCACTTAACATAACCCATTCCTTCCATTCCACCCAGGTGTTTCATTCACTTAGTTGTTTTATTAAACCAAAAACATAGTCCAAAGACTTAGAAATATTTATTCATAGCATGAATATATAACCACCCTTGGTTGCTACTAGCTAGGATATGCATGGCATTGTTAAGACTTAGAAATATTTCTAGCAATTCTACAACTAATAGGATTTCCCAAGCAGAGCATATAGATCAAAACTATCCATGCAAGACTAGAAAAATATTTCTAGTGCATAATTTGAAAACATAGGAATAAAACCATGAAGCACCACATGCCTTGGTAGTTTGGAGAGTAGCTACAATCCTCACAATCACAATCACTATTTGCACCAAAATCTACACATAAAATGATAGCACCAAATTACATACAAAATAAATACAAGCAAAAATATATGGATGCATGCAAAATGATATGTGATGATTTTCTATACCAAACAAGACAAGTACACAGTACTGATTCATAAACAATTTCTAAACTTGCCAAACAAACCTTTATTTGAACATTAAACCATTTCTCAAACAATTAATATACACCAATAGACCTACACATGTTTCTGTAAAAATAACCATTTTAACAGAAACAAAACATTAAACACATTGCATATATGGAAAGGTCTTTCTCTCCTGATTCCATTTATATAAAATTTGTCAAATTTGGATGTTGGAATCAAAAGTTATGAATTAAAAAAGTTTAAACATCTAATAGATCTAATTCCAAATTTTAAAACCAAACTCGTGCCACGCGGCGCCTTCTAATTGGCTGGTACCGCTTCACTCAGGATCATGCTTCCGCACCGTCGGATCAAGTTAGATCCAACGCGCCAGATCTAAAGAAAACGGTTCGCTCCCGTTCTAATCTACGCCCTACGATACAGATCTAACGGTGGCTGACGCTTTGACCCAGAAGTGGCGGCGCGAATGGTCGCTGGCGGCGGCGGCGCTTCTGCCGGCGACGCACCGGTGATTCTAGAGGGGTCTAAGGGTCGAGCAGTGGCTTACCGAACTCGCGGAATCATGACGAAGCTCAAGGTGTTGCTAGTGTGGGCGGGGGTGTGCTGCAGAGGCTGCTGGGGCTCGTCGGAGTTGGAGGCAGCTTTGTTACTGGCCACCCTAGCACAAACCAAGGGTATCAGCGAGTGCACAACGCTTAGGCGAACCTGACAGGGTCAAGTAGAAGGCGCGGGGCGGTCGGCTTTTACCTTAATCACTCGCCAGAGTTGGAGACAGCGTCAGATGCCCACGGTACTCGTCGAAGTCGATGCTCTGGATCACAAGCGGACGAACAAAGAGGATCAGGAGGTGCGCAAAGATCAGAGGATCATTCCTTGGTGAACAACGAGTAGGAGCAAGCACTAGGCTTACCGGAATACCTCGCCGGAGTTGGCTCTGTCTGCGGCGGTGTAGGAGCAAATACTGGCAACCTGGTGGCGCTCTTGGCTAGCTTTGTTGGGGGAAATGGTCGCGAGGGGGAGGGGTTTAAGTAGGCAGCAGTGCGACTAGAAACGCTCGCAGAATCAAGGCCAATTACGCCGCGACATTATCGGCATCAATGGCAGCGGCGACGTGGTCTGCGGGCGGGATTTTAGGGACGACGGAGTGACGTGGCCACAGGGTCCACTTGTCAGCAGGAGGGTCTGCGCGAATGCGGTGAGAAACAGAGGGAGAGGGGGAACCCCGGGTGGGCTGGTTGTTCGGCTGGTTTCGCTGTTGGGCCAAAAGCCTAGCGCCGGCCTTTTCCTTTTCTCTATTCTTTTTCCATTTCTGTTTTAATTTTCTGAATCCATTTTCAAGCAAATTCAAATGCCATTTGAATTCAAATTTGTTCTGGATTTTTGTAGAGTGTAACACTCATATTTCTGGGTATAAAAACATGTGTTCTCACTGTAATACATTGGTCCTTTTGTTCAAACAAAATAAGCAGTGACATAACACTTGATTTGAACAAATTTTGAAAATGGTTTTAAATCCATATTTGTTTTGTAATCTTTGGTTTGAGCACTAGGAATAAAGCAAAACATTCTGAGAGCAACAAGGTTTGGTTTTGAAAAAAATAATCCCCATTTGAGAGTGGTATTTGATTGATGCTTGATCACATAAAATCAGAGCTCCCAAGTTCTGTTTTCTTCCCAAAAAGAGTTTGAAGAGTTTGAATTTGATCCCTAAATGATATGCATGCATGATATGAAATCTTTGAAAACATGATTTTAGGGATGTTACATACAAAGTTGCAGGATTATTATGGCCTGAGCATTGAAGATTGAAATGAACCACTTCAAAGCAAAGTTGACAAATAAAAGGATAGAGTGACGAGGTTTGATCTCATCAATGCCCATTGTTATGGACTTGGGTTTTGGAGAAGATGGGGATGCTGGAGATCGTGGAACGGTTAGCAAACAAGCAACACGGGGACACAAGGTTTACCCAGGTTCAGGCCCCCGGAGGGAAAACCCTACTCCTGCTTGTCTGCTCTTGATTAAGGCGGAACCGAAGGTTACAGGGGTGCGCAGATGCAATCTGGCGTGGAGGTGTGTATGCGAAAGTATGAGAGAGAGATCTAGGTCGTGACCTCCTAACCTTTATATAGACTCAGGCAGGTCCCGGGCATAGACCTAGTCGGTTACAGGTTCTAGGGTTTTACCCCTTTGAATTTCCTATCTACTCTAGTCTTGCTCTCCAAGGATCTGAAAGCGTCATGGGCCTTGGCCACCCGAAAATCTTCATGGGTCGGCGTATAATTTCCGTGGGCCTTCCTTGGGCTGGACCAGGTATGCTGAGATCATGTACCCGTGGGGTATAACCATGTCAGTAGCCCCCGAGTGTTTAGTCGAATCGTAGATTTGGCTGAGGACTCTGCAATCTTTCGGGTGCAACTATGTATTTCAATAGTTCATGTGCCGGGATTGTTGATGCGTGTGCCTGACTCACCCGCCGTATCAGGGTCAGTTAACTGTCTTAGGACGAAACAACATGATCTTCTTCAGGTCCGAGTCCCTTAACTCGAACCCGGAACATATGCTGGCGTAATTCGACTCAGGCCGCGGAGGACTTACAGGAGTGGAATTCCAGTGAATTTAATTGATGTACCCAACGCGTCCGTCGGGATTTTTCATCGCACATGTTAGCACGGGTTTTTACTAGCAGAGCGCAGTCGTGTGCATTACCAGGCCATCAGATGATATTTGTATGTCTTATCTTTGTGTCGCAGACACAGCATCCGAATGTTTATCACTGTGGAGATGTTTCGGGTGATCAAAGAGAACGTTGCTCACTTAACGCTTAGTTGGGGCAGAGTTGCCGAAAAGTTTTTGCATGCTGATCCGAAGGATCATAGTCGAAGAATTCATAGGGTGTGCGACCAGCGCTCCCTATGGGAGTAGCCCCCGAGTGTCTGACGATCGATGACCTCAAGCGTCTGCTGCACCAGAGATGACTTGACTGAACGAACATGGGTCCCACTGTCTGACCTTGAATTGACCGGTCATGCGCGGCGTGGAGATAATTACGGCGTCGCCTCGATTTCCGCGTGTAGTGGACGGCGTGTTAGCGACGATTCGTTGTGATGCTGACACGTGTATGGCCAGATCCTGCCGTTGGCATTACGTCTTCTCGATGGACGGCTGTCGTGCATCGTCTTCATCTTTATAATCATTGGGGAAAACTTCAGTTTGTTTTCACCGCATCTATTCTTGCTTTCACTGCTTCCTTGTGTTCTGAGAGCTCTTGCTGCGCGCCGGAATATTCCTTCACATTTCCTTCTTCCATCCTGCGCTTTCGCCGCCGGCGCCGCCGTACCGCGATAGGGAAGTCGAAGAAGTCGTCATATGCGGTTGTTACCAGCGCCGCTGGAGGGAAGAAAAGTGCCACCGCTACCCGTGTCACTGACGGTGGCTGGCGGCGATCGGAGACGCGGGAGAGCGATCTCTGCAAGCTTCGCGAACGGGGCCTGATCCCGCAGGATAGGGAGGCCGTTAAACTCCCAGGCAATGAGGTAATCCCCCATCCCCCCGTTGGGTATCGGGTTATGTTCCTTCCCTTTGTTATTCGCGGATTTTCCTTCCCATTCCACGACTTCCTTCGTGGACTGCTTTTTCTGTACGGTGTCCAATTGCACCATCTTTCCCCCAATTCTCTTCTTCACATTGCTTGTTTTATCACTTTCTGCGAGTGCTGGCTCGGTATTGAGCCGCACTTTGGCCTCTTCCGGAAACTTTATTCCGTGAAGAGGCAATCTGGTTCGGATGGTGTTTATCCCATTGGGGGTTGCATCATCTCCCTCAAGCCCAATCTGCTTTTATTTTCTTTTTCCATGTCCGAATTTGTCCAGTACTGGCGGAGGAGATGGTTTTATATCCGCGACTCCGTAGTACCTAGGCAAGATTTTGGTCTTGTTCCTTTCGACCCCTCCCAAAAGATTGAGCCGAAAAGGTCATGGAAAAACAAGATCTTGGATGGCGAGGTTGCGGAGATAGAGGCTCTCTATCGTCGCGTGGAGGATCTCCAGTTGATTCCGGAGAAGGAAGTGAACGGTGTGGATATCATCCGCACCTTTCTCGAGCGTCGGGTGCAGCCACTCTAGGCTAGGGCGCACCCGATGTTCCTTTATGCTGGCCGGCGTGATCCGACGAGGGTTTCGGCTGAGAAATTCTCCTAGGGAGATCTCGATAGGGCCCTTCACTCGCTGCTGAAGTTCAAGGCTGGAGAGGATATCCCGGGGAAGTCGCTGACTCCTCCATTTTCTTCTTCGCTTCCTGTTCCACGGGTGTAGATCCGTGCGCGTAGCGCTATTTTTCGACTGCATTGTTTTGTGTTTGTTTGATAACAAATTGTTCTTCTCCTGTGCAGAGCTTCAAAGTGCTGGGTATGTCGCCTCCATTACCCGAAGTATATCCGGATGCTCCAGATAATGATGTGGTGGATTCCATGTCCAAGCTACCATCGGCGCGATCTCCGGCTGAAGATGCCAACGAGTCGAGCGAGGATCACACGCGCAAACGATCGCGGAACTCTAGCGAGTCTTCGGATTCTTCGGCTCCTCCGACTCCTAGGAACCCTTCGTGTCTTGAACGTCATAGTGACGGGCATGGAGGATCTTCCCCTCCTATTCCTGCTCTTCCCGTGTGGGCTGTAGCGCCGCACCCGCCAGCGAAGCGGAAGAAAGAAGAAAAGAATGAAGAGAAGAAAGAGGAGAAGAGAGTCCGAAGGACCCCTCCTGTCTTCAACCTGAGCTTGCTGGACTCGTAAGTTTCCTTTGTACTACTTTTTCTGTGCTGTTGACTTTGTGCTTGTGCTAATTTGTCCTTGTGCAGGCACTCTTCCAACGATTCCTCCAGTGATGGTGATCGAGAGATGATGGGGGAGTCGAAAGTTGTGTCTCCTCCTCCTCAGACGGTGGCAACTTCTGAGGGCGCTGCTCTGAACCCTCCTCCGCAGGAGGTTCAGGTGGTTGCGCCTCATAGTTTTGCTAGCGGACCTTCCCCAGATCACCTCCCGGATGCCGACGGCTGCGGATGGATCCGAGGTAGCCTTCGCTACTTATTCTGCCCGCTGTAAGCGATATGGACCGAAGCTGATTGATCTGCTGGCCGAGTATGCACTACGGCAGCAGGGGGAAGCCAAGGCGAGGCAATCCGGCTCCGAGGCTACTCAGGGTGCCGCATCTTAGGTGTTGTAGTTGTAGGATAGCTGTAGTCTTCTTTTGTTGTAATTATGTTGATGGACAAATCCCTGTGCCACGTAGTGGCCTTTTATGCACTTAATGAATTTGTTGAGTTGTGTTTCTCCTCCGTCTGAGTGTTCATCTCTTTTGCCTTTCTGCTGCTCTATGGTCCTTCGGGTGCTGATCCCGTTGACACCTCGCCTGCCGCGCGGCTGCGGCCATCCTTGGATGATTCGTCGCAGCTTTCTTTCCTTCGAGACCGTGTTCGTAGTCTCGAGAAGGAGTTGCTTGGGGTGTGTGTCCATGCCGACGTTTGGAAGTCCAAGGCGGATCGCGGTTCGGCCAGAGAGGAGTACTTGATGGCGGAATTTCTTCGACTGTCTGAGCAGCTTCAGCGTAAGTTTTTTCGAGCTACTGCTCATTTCTTCGGATGCGTCTGCTGGCCTTGCATCTTACTTTTGTGCGAGTATCGCAGGTGCTAACCTTGCTCCAAGGGAGGAGAAAGAGCGTGTTGCTGTTCGGGTCAATTGTTTGACTCAACAGGACATGGAAGCTGGCGGGTTCTTCTGCATGGATCGCGACCGTGCCATGGCTCTGGCAACGGTGCAAGATCGCGTTCACCAAGTGTCGCAGGTGCTTCGTCAAGTGCAGACTTTACTCTCGTCGGTTCTGCATGTGATGTTTCCCCTGGATGCTGTGCCAACAACCCTGTCCGGTCTTCTGTCTAGATTTCGGAGCGTGACTCGTGTCCAGGAATTGGTGAGGCAGCAGCTCATCGCAGGGGTGAAGGCTGTGTTGTCCCTTGTTAGGCTGCATCGTCCTGATGTAGATCTGTCTGTTGTAGCGGCTGGGCCACCTCTTCGGCCGGATGGTGGCGAGTGGGATATGCGTCCGCATTACGCGGCTGTAAGGCAGTATGCCGAACAGGTCGTAGATTTGTTTGAGCAGCGTGCTCAAGTTATTCTTCAGAATAGGTACTACCTGTAAAAGAGATAGATGTAAAATTTGTATATTTCGACTGGGCATGTTGTGCCCTTTGTTATAAAGGTTTGGTTGTTGTTTGAGCATGCATTGCTTTGTTTGAGTACGTGTCCTTTTCGTTATCCTGACGTTGTCGGCTACTCAGGTGTACACGTGTTATCCTCAGTCGATGAAATCGTGAGGTGGGGGGAGCCCCCGAGTGCGTTTGTAGCATGAAGTAAAGTTGCAAATAGCGAACGAAATTTTGGGGCGAGACACCTAGCTTTATTTATATCGTAATGGAGGAAGTACATTGTTCGGCTGAATAGCCTTGGCTGAAAAGCCTTATTGAAAGTAAAGGGGTAGGTAGATAGGGGTAGAATCGTCGCAAGTGTGCGATGTTCCATGGGTTGGAGTATGCGACTCCAGACTCCGAGTGCTTGAGGCGATAGGCTCCACCTGGGATGACTTCGGTGATGATGTAGGGTCCTTCCCATGGTGACTCGAATTTCTTCGGTCGCTCTTGCTTGAGTCGCAAGACGAGGTCTCCTTCGACGAAGGACCTTGGGCGTAGCCGGAGGCTATGGTAGTTGCGGAGACTCTGCTGGTACACCGCTGATCGAGCTGCTGCTATGTCTCTTGCCTCGTCGAGTGTGTCGGCGGCGTCTTCGAGTGCAGCCGTGGATTCGGCTTCGCTGTAAGCGACGACCCGGGGGGCCTGGTGGCGTACTTCGGCTGGTAGCACGGCTTCGGCTCCATGCACCATGAAGAACGGCGTGTAGCCGGTGGAGCTGTTTGGCATGGTCCGCAAACTCCATAGGACGGATGGTAGCTCTTCTGTCCAGGCTCCAGCCTTTCGTTCGAGTGGGCTCATGAGGCGCTTCTTGATGCCAACGCCGATTAGGCCGTTGGCCTTTTCGACCTGCCCATTCGTTTGCGAGTGAGCCACTGAGGCATATGTGATGTTGATCCCGAGGCCTTCGCAGAAGTCTTGGAATTCTTTGGAGATGAAGTTCGATCCATTGTCGGTAATGATGTTGTGCGGTACGCCGAACCCGTAGACAATGGATTCGAAGAACTTGACGGCGGTCTTGCCCTTTTGGTTGGTAACCGGCATGGCTTTGACCCACTTGGTGAATTTATCGACTATGACCAGGAGGTAAACGTGCCCCCCTTTCGAGGACTTTGGTAGTTTGCCGGTCATGTCGAGGCCCCATTGAGCAAAGGGCAGGCTATAGGTATGGGTCTGAGCTCTGACCCGGGTGCGTGCGGTTTGTCGGCGAACCTTTGGCACCCGTTGCATCTTCGGACGTTGTCCTTTGCATCGCTCATGGCCGTTGGCCAGTAGAATCCAGCTCGTAGAGCTTTGGCGACAAGGGAGCGGCTGCCTGCGTGATGGCCGCAGATGCCCTCGTGGATGTCTTGGAGGATGGTTTTCCCGTCACCGATGGTGACGCACCTTTGTAGTACACCCGTAATACTGCACTTGTACAGTTTGCCATTGATGATGGTGAAAGCTTTTGACCGACGAGATATGCGCCGGGCATCCGTCGGGCTGTCGGGCAGTTCTCCGTTTATCAAGAACTCGAGATACGGTCGCGTCCAATTTTCTTCGACTGCCATGACCTGCATCAGGTTGACCATAGCGACCTCTTTGTCCAGTTTCTCGGGTCCTTTGTGTCCTTCGGGCAGCGTAGCCCCTGAGTGTTCTACTTCTTCGTGTGATCCCTTGGGGAATTTCCGCTTGATGGATGGCACGCAGATCTGTTCAAGGAACACACCCGGTGGCACCTTTGCGCAGGTGGAGCCGATGTTGGCGAGTCTATCGGCTTCCTCGTTGCTTTCTCTTCCAGCGTGCCGAAGCTCGCAGCCGTCAAATTCTCCTTCGATTGCGTTGTAGAGCGCGCGGTACGCGATCATGTTTTCGGCATGTGCATCGCACTCATTCATCGTTTGTTGGACGACGAGGTTGGAGTCACCATACATGACCAGGCGCGTTGCACCGCAGATCTTTGCCATCCTCATGCCGTGGATGAGGGCTTCATATTCGGCTTCGTTGTTGGAAGCTCGGAATTTCATCCAAAGGACGTACTTCATCTTGTCGCCTTGCGGGGAGGTCAGTATGACCCCGGCTCCTGCTCCGGCTTCACGCTTGGAGCCGTCGAAGTGCATCGTCCATGATTGCGACATGTCTGGGGTGTCTGGCAGCTGCAGCTCCATCCAGTGTACAAGGAAGTCCTCCGACTTGAGACTTGATTGCGAGTCTCTTCTCGTAGACGATGTCTAGGGGTGACACCTCGATGCCCCATAGGTCCACGCGTCCTGTGGCCTATGGGTTATTCAGGATGCTGTTCAGGGGTGCTTTGTTGACGACCATCACCTGGTGCTCCTGGAAGTAATGGCTCAACCGACGAGCCATCATGAACACGCCGTAGGCGAGTTTTTGGTAGTGAGGGTACCTTTGTTTTGTTGGCGTCAATACCTCGCTGAGGTAGTAGATTGGGCGTTGGACCCCATGGGTCTTGCCTTCTTCGGGTCGTTCGACCACTAGCACGGTGCTCACCACCTGGGGTGTGGCTGCTATGTACAGCAGCAGAGGCTCGCGCTCCTTTGGCGTGACCAAAACGGGCGAGGTGGAGAGTAGCCGTTTGAGGATTTCGAACGCATCGTCGGCTTCGGGCGTCCACTCGAATTTATCTGCCTTGCGTAGCAGCTGGTAGAATGTCAGGGCCTTCTCGCCCATGCGGCTGATGAATCTGCTCAACGCCGTTATTCGTCCTGCGAGCTGCTGGACACCCTTGAGGTTTTCCGGCTTCTCCATCGCCATCATGGCCCTGATTTTCTTAGGGTTCGCCTCGATCCCTCGCTGAGAGATGAAGTAACCAAGCAGCTGACCCGATGGGATGCCAAAGGCGCACTTTTCGGGGTTGAGCTTGATCCTGTAGCGATCGAGGTTATCGAACGTCTTGCGGAGATCGTCGATGAGCGTTCTTGCCTCCCTGGTTTTGATGACTATGTCATCGACATAGACTTGGACGTTGCGACCGATCTGGTCCTTGAGGCATGCCTGCATGCATCTCTGGTACGTGGCACCTGTGTTCTTTAGCCCGAAGGGCATTGTGTTGTAGCAGAACACTCCGAACGGTGTAATAAACGCCGTTTTCTCTTGATCTTAGACCTTGAGTCGAATCTGGTTGTAGCCTGAGTAGGCGTCGAGGAAGGAGAGTTTCTCACATCCTGCGGTCGAATCGATTATCTGGTCGATCCGAGGAAGAGGGAAGTGGTCCTTTGGGCAGTGCTTGTTCAGCGACGTGAAGGCCACGCACATCCGCAGGATATCCGTGTCCTTCTTGGGAACCATCACTTTATTTGCGAGCCACTCGCTTTCTTTGATATCCCTGATGAAGTCTGCGGTGAGTAGCCTGTTTATTTCCTTCCCAATGGCTTCGGCCCGTGGCTCGGACAGTCTCCGGATGGACTGCTTGACAGGCTTGGTGTCTGGAAAGACGTTGAGTGCGTGCTCGGCGAATTCCCTGGGAACTCCTGGCATGTCCGCAGGACACCAGGCGAAGATTTCCCAGCGCTCACGGAGGAATTCGACGAGCGCGCTTTCATATGTGGGGCTGAGGTCATTGGCGATTAGCGCCGTCTTGGAGGCATCCGTCGGATGGACCTGCACCTTCTTTGTGTTGACGGTGGAGTCGAAGGACATGTCAGGTGCGTTTTGCCGTGCGACTGGAGGTGCCCCATTGTCCGTCACCTCGCGGAGCCTTACGAGCTCCTCCTGCATGCCGAATGATTGGGAGATTCTGTTGAAATCCCTATCACATTGGTCCGATCGGGTGAAGCTCCCGTGGATTGTGATGACGCCCTTCGGTCCTGGCATCTTGAGTAGCAGGTATGCGTAGTGTGGGACAGCCAAGAACCTTGCGAATGCTACACGCCCGAGGATGGCGTGGTATTGTGATGGCCAGTCCACCACTTCGAATTCGAGCCGTTCGACTCGGAAATTGTCTGACTTGCCGAAGATGACGTCGAGCCATATTTTGCCCAGGGGGAATATGCCCTTTCCTGGGACAATGCCATGGAACGTTGTGTCTGACTGTTCCAGGCTGCACTGCGGGATCCGCATTGCTGCTAGAGTACTTGCGAACATCAGGTTGATGCCGCTGCCGCCGTCCATGAAGACGCGGCTCATCTCGAAACCTCCGATCTGCGCCTCCAGCACCAGGGCAGCATGACCTGGGCGAGGGATCTGGCAAGGGTGATCCGAACGACTGAACGTGATGCAGGACTCCGATCCGCTGAGGTACTCAGGGATGGCGGGTGGAGTTGCCACGGCTAGGTTGATCTGTCGGGTGATTTTCTTCTGCACCCTATTCGTGGGGCGCCCCTTCTGGATCATCAGTGCTCCTTTCGGCGGGGGATACCCGTTCTAGCGTTGTTCTGTGCTGGTGCGACTGGTTGGTTCGGGCCTCCTATAGGTGGCGGTGGAGGAGCTCCATGCGCTATCTCACCTGGGGCGGGTGCGTTCCCGAATCCAGGAAGTGGAGCTTGCTGCCTCATCTGGACCATGCTTTCACTGAGTTTCTGGAACTCGCGGCAGTCCTTCAGCATGTGGCTTGCCTTCTTCTTGCCATCCTGCTTGTCAATGTAGAAGTGGATGGTGCATGGACCCAAAAGTTTTTCGTATGCTGAGGGTCCGTTATCGCGGTCGCGGCGCTGCCACGACTATGCTGGGTGTCCTCCATCGTGGAAGTTTCCTCCGCGGTATCCTCCGCTGTTGCGGTGGCGTCGTTGCGGCGATTGGCGTAGCCGGCCGCGACCATGTCGGGTCCATCGCGATCGTCGTAGACGCGCGATCTTCTCTTGCTACGGCGCTCTCGTCGTCGGCCGTAGTCGTCCTCTTCTTCCGATTGTGCTCGGTGGATGGAATCTTCGCCGTTAGCCCACCTGTTGGTGATGTCCATGAGGTGGTCGAGTGTTTTGGGCTTGACGCGCCCAAGTTCCTCCTTGAAGTCTTGGCACTTGACGCCGTCCCTGAAGGTGTCGATGGCTCTCTCTTCAGAGATGTGCCCTGTGGAGTTCTTGGTGTTGGACCAGCGTAGTATGTACGAGCGAATGGATTCGCCCGTTCGTTGAGTACAGGCCCGCAACTCTTCGATTGAGGCGGGCCTCTTGCTGGTGCCCTTGAAGTTTCGGATGAAGCTGTAAGCTAGCTCCTCCCAGCTTCGGATGGACCCTGAAGATAGGCTGCTAAGCCAGATCTGTGATGCGCCTGTCAGCTGCAGCTGAAGGCATTGCATGGCGGTCTCCTTGTTTCCACCGTGCAATTTGATGGATGACAAGTGGTCGCTGAGCCATGCCTTTGGGTCTTGTGTGCCGTCGAACTTCGGAGTATCCGAAGGAAGCTTGAAATTTCACGGCATATTTGTTCGTCGAATAGATCTGCTGAAGCATCGGGCTCCGCAGAGTTCTCCTTCATCTTCGTCCATTTCGGATTCAGACGAGCATGCGCGCTTGGCTCGCGCTTTGTCGATTTTGCACTGTGTGAGAGCATCCCTGGCGTCGTAATCGCGGTTGCGGTGGCGCGAACTCTTGTTCCTTCGAGGAAGGTCATGGTCCTCTTCTTCGGATGAAGGGGTGGGGCTGCGGTCAAACCTGACCGGAGCTTTCTTCTTCGGCTCCGTAGGAGCTTCCTGTTGAAGCGCGGCTCCGACGAGTCTGAGTCCGGTAAGTGCGGACTTGTGCATGGATCTTTTCGGGTCCCCCTCCGGAGGTGGGTGGTCCGCGAGGTACGCAGTGGCTGCCATGATCGCAGCCTGCGGCATTTTCGGGATGACGTTGCCATCGGCGTCCATCTCCATGAAGGATGTGTGGAGGGTTCGGGTCACCCCATGGCGCTCCTTGGGATCCATGTTCTCCATCCGAGAGTGGTTCTTTTTGCCTTGGTTGCCGTTCGAGCCGGAGTCGATGCCCACGGCGGAGAGTGCGGCTCGTCGCGCGCTGGACTCTGAGGCTGCCTGCTTGCGTTTGTCAAGCACCTCCTGCATCTTGACCTGCTTATTCTGCTCCCGCCGTTTCGATCTAGCGGGTTAGGTGTCGGGTTGGGCGGCGGGTTGGGCGCCTATTGGTCCACGTCGCTCTGGATGACTGCGGCGCATTGGTAGCGCTCGTATATTGGTCTGCTGCTGCCGCAACTTTCGGATCCGGAACCGTAGGTCCCTTCATCCGATGGCGGATCGCACAGGTCGGAGTTGCAGCTGCTGCTGTCGTAGGAATCATCTGTTGATGATGTTGTGCATAGCACAGGGTGTGGGGTCCATGAAGAGATCCTGATTGATGGTAGGGGCACCCGCTCAGGGAGGCGGAGGGTGCCAGTTTGCCCCACCTGGAAGCAGAAGCTCCCGATCAGGATCTCGAGTCCGTCGCCTACGGGCTCGAAGTCCTTCATGGTGGCCGGTGAGTGGGCGGTGAAGTCGAAAGCGCCGAAGAGGAGGTGACTCTCCGTCGCCGCAGAGTTGTAGATCGATCGGGTTGGGACGGTCATGATCGCACAATCAGCGGTCCCAATTCCCACAGACGGTGCCAATTGACGAGGTTTGATCTCATCAATGCCCATTGTTATGGACTTGGGTTTTGGAGAAGATGGGGATGCTGGAGATCGCGGAACGGTTAGCAAACAAGCAACACGGGGACACAAGGTTTACCCAGGTTCAGGCCCCCGGAGCGAAAACCCTACTCATGCTTGTCTGCTCTTGATTACGGCGGAACCGAAGGTTACAGGGGTGCGCAGATGCAATCTGGCGTGGAGGTGTGTATGCGAAAGTATGAGAGAGAGATCTAGGTCGTGCCCTCCTAACCTTTATATAGACTCAGGCAGGTCCCGGGCATAGACCTAGTCGGTTACAGGTTCTAGGGTTTTACCCCTTTGAATTTCCTATCTACTCTAGTCTTGCTCTCCAAGGATCCGAAAGCGTCATGGGCCTTGGCCACCCAAAAATCTTCATGGGCCGGCGTATAATTGACGTGGGCCTTCCTTGGGCTGGACTAGGTATGCTGAGATCATGTACCCGTGGGGTATAACCATGTCATAGAGGGCACAAACTTTTTTACCAAGATCATTTAGAGCCTTATACCATGTTCTAGTTTTTTCATTCGAGTGGGTGATACAATATTCTTCTTCGATTTGATTATTTTCACAAGGTCTATGTATTCCACAAAAATTAACATGCTTATAAGAAATCATACTTTCAGAAGTTTTAGCATGTTTATTTTAATCATTAATAACAGTTTCATTTTTCATGCAAGTGTCTTTAAAAGGTTCATGATACATGTCCCACTTTTCTTTGGGAGAATTAATATGGGAAGCAAAGGTTCTACAACAATCAACAAGAATTCAAGGATCAAGACCATATCTAGCACTAAGCTCTTGAAAATCAGCAGTTTCAGCGAAAGACTTAATGCCATCATACTCATAGTTTATACCTGATTCTTTATCTTTCTCGTTATCCCAATCTTCAGTATTGCTTTGAATTGTTTCAATAAGATCCCACTTAGCTTTGACCTCCTTACTTGTGAAGGATCCCTCTAAACAGGTATCTAGATAGTCCTTGTAATGTCCTGACAGCCTTGCATAAAAATTATTAATAACAATATTACTGGGAAGCTCATGAATGGGACATTTGATCATTAGTGACTTCAATATTTCCCAAGCTTGGGCAATACTTTATCCCTCATGAGGATGAAAACTATAAATATAATTCCTATATTTATGAATTTCATGAGGAGGATAAAATTTAGAGTAAAAGAGAGATTCAAGTTCCTTCCACTCCAAATGATGAGGATCATCTAGTAGCTCATACCACTCCCTTTCTTTGTCCCTAAGTGATAAAGAGAATAGCTTCATCTTAACTTGGTCCATTAAAATACTTGCAAACTTGAACAACTCGCATAATTCATGTAGAAAGAGTAAATGATCACCAGGATGGATAGTTCCATCTCCAAAATAGTAGTTATTCATAACACGTTCAACAATTTTCATAGGTATTTTAAAAGGGACACTTTCAGCATGTGGATTTAAAATATCACAAGCATCATTAGAATTACCAAATATGGGAGATAAAGTATCAAAAAGGCAAATTTTCCTCCCTAAAGATGGGGAACTAAAAAGATCTTTTTCATAAAAACTAGCTTCCCCGAGCTTAGACATTTCCATAGCATTAGGAACAATGGTGTTCAAAAAATTCATACTAATAACATTTCTATTAGCATGCAAAGAAAGTTCCATAGGTTTTTTAATTTTATTTTCAAACCATTCATGTTCTAACTTAGGAAAAATAGTAAAAAGCTCTCTAATATTTTTGTTGTTTTCCATTAAGCCTAACTAGTGGAAACAAGAAACAAAAAGATAAAATTGCATAATATAAAGGAAATAACTTCGAGAACTCACACAATAGCAACAGTACTAGAAGATAGTTTAGTAGCCAGAGGATATGAGTAACTTTTACCTTACCTCCCCAGCAACGGCGCCAGAAAATAGCTTGATGTCTACGCACACTTCTATTCTTGTAGATAGTGTTTGGCCTCCAAGTGTATAGGTTTGTAGAACAGCAGCAAGTTTCCCTTAAGTGGATTACCCAAGGTTTATCGAACTCAGGGAGGAAGTGGTCAAAGCAATCCCTCTCAAGCAACCCTGCAATCAAGAAACAAGAAGTCTCTTGTGTCCCCAACACACCCAATACACTTGTCATGTGTATAGGTGCACTAGTTCGGTGAAGATATAGTGAAATACAAGTAGTATGGATGATTATAAGTGGTAAAGGTACCAGAAAAGAGCTTGACGGGAGGAAGAGACTAAAGGCAAACTGAAATAAAGATGGTAGCAAGCAAACATGGAACAGATCTAGTTGCAAATGGTGTTTCAATGCTTAGAAACAAGGCCTAGGAATCATACTTTCACTAGTTAACACTCTCATATAAATATCTTGTCTTCATGATACTACTCTAAACTATTCTCCGGTTGGACAACTCTAATCCACGGTAGGGCTATAACAGCACACCTCAAAGTTCGGTTTCCCATCTAGATAACCCCACACTGTCACCTTGAGCGCTAGATGGTTCTGACAAACACCATAATTTCATAGAGACAACCAACTCAAAATATAACTCATGACAAGTATTTGTAATCTCTAGCCTAAGTGCCACACGGTGTGCACGCTGTCACTTTCACACACGTGGGGAGAGCCGGAGATTAATTAAATCACTTGAGTAGCAGAGTAGATCTACTTGATTACAAAGCTCATTACCACAATATGATCACGCATAGAAAGAGAGAGATGAACACATAGCTACCGGTAGAGCCCTTAGCCTCGAGGAAGAACTACTCACTCATCATCATGGGAATCAGCAACGGCGATGGAGATGGTGGTGGAGATCGATGGAGATGGCTCCGGGGGCAATTCACCAACCCGGCAGGGTGCCGGAACAGATACTTCTGTCCCCCAAATCTCCTTTCGATGGCGGCGGCGTTGCGGAAGTTTTCATGGATGTATAACGATTGATTTAGGGTTTTGCCTCGGGGAATATCATAGGTGAAAGGGCGATGTCAGGAGGTGGACTAGGGACCCACACCCTATGGTGGCGCCACCAGGGGCTACTCGTGCCACCCTAGGGTTTCCCACCTTGGTGTCCCCCTCCGTCTCTGCTTCTCGTTTCCGTAATACTCCGGGAAAAATAGGCAGATTGGCTTTTGTCCCATCCAATTCCGAGAATATGCATTTTTTATCTTTTCTGAAACCAAAAAGAGCATAAAACAGGCAAATGGCACTGTGGCATCTTGTCAATAGGTTAGTTCTAGAAAGTGTATAAAATACCTCAAAGTGTAGACAAAGCATAAGACAAATGATATAAAATAAGCATGGAGCATCAAAAATTATAGATACATTTACAACGTATCAGTCCTCAATAATATAGAGATAGTCAATATGATAATCACTCACTCAGACTTCGAAGCATAATACCATTTGGATGCATCCATAGAGATAATACCCCGAATTCCATAGCATATAGATGAATCCATATTTCCCGAGAGATAAATACACAATGATAATTTTAGTGATAAATGAAATAAATCCAAAGTACCACACAAACCAAAAACTACATAGTATCAAACAAACAAAATAGCAAGTAAAAGTTTAACGCTAAGTGGGAATAAGCAACGATAAAGAACACGACAAAAATGGCAAATGCTTGTGCCCGGCCCATGTAAATCCACGCAATCCTAATAGAACTACTTCTCCCCCTTTGGCATAAAAACGCCAAAAAGGAAGAAGAGCGATGCTAGCATCCCAAGAGATCACTCCTCATAGTCATCCTTGGCCTCATCCTCGTCCTCAGCATCAGCAGTAGATGGAGGAGAAGGTTCCCTCGCTGGGACAGGGAACAAGTGATGCTCGAGCTCTCCATAGTTGATACCATAAGTATTCCACTAAGCATACGGAGTGGGAGAAGCTAGAGAGGGATGGTGGCCTGATGCCCCAGACACATGGTAGAGAATGACTTGCTGAGTGTGAGCCATATCTTGGCGTTGCCGGTAATAAGCCTCATATTGCCCCTTGTGGGTGTCTACCCCCATGCACATGATGTTTCGCTAGAACCAATTGAGTTGCTTTACTTCACGGGCAACAGACGGCACTAGGGTCTTACGCCCAATAGCCCTAGCATCTCTCATGAAGGACTCTAGAGCTGAAGAGGGATGAGAGGTCTTCCTTGAATTGTTGTAGTTCTTCTTTGCCTTTTGTTCACAATCAAGGTTGCTGCTGAAATCCTCACGAGGGAGCATATGCTTGATAAGAATCATTATGAAGGGATCATAAGGAATGGAAAGATGGTTCAACATGGCATTAGTCATATCGTGATATATAAAATCCATAACATCTAGCCTGTAATCCATGAACTGGTCTTCATTAGTAGCACACTCATGAGAGAAAGCAAGCAGCTGTACGACGTGACCACAAATTCTGTCATTGTTGCCCCCACTAGGAGTGATGCAGTCACGGAAAAGGCCAACCAGCTCTGCATAAAGAGGATAGAGACCTGAAAGCCTCCCAACAATACCATCTATAGTATGGCAAGGAGAGAGCACAATATCCTTGTTGAGCTTGATAGGAAAGATGATGCGATGTCCACAAGCAATATCTCGACCATGAAAAGGATAACCAAGCACCTGACCAAAAATGCGGAAATCATCCTGGAGATAAGTACTACCTGTCATCCAGTTCATGGTGTGAAGCTCATCTCCACAGATCACCAGAGTAGAGAAAAACTGTTTCACCATGGAGGTACCATAGTTGCACTTCAGAGTCATGAGATTGTGCAGCCCCATCCTTTCAGTCACAGCCAAAGCCTCAACAAGTCGGGGCTTAGTCTTTGCCTCATTCATATCCAAAGGGTGCATAGGGACGATCTTCAGAGTATAGTAAACGTCGTCAAAAATATACCTTTGATGGGCAGACCAAAAACGATCATCATCAAGCTGCTCATCAATATCAGCCTCTGTATACAAGTCACGGTGACGAATAGTGGAATACTCAAGGATATCCATGTTCTTGTAGTTGACCCGGGGTTGCTTTCCCTTCCTCTTGGTAGTCCTCTTTTCTTTCCTGCATGCTCAGCCATCCTTTGAGCCCCTCTCTTTTGTCTTCTCAACTCAACCTCATTAACAAGGACTCCTTCTTTGTTGGTCCTGAGATAACGACCATGAGGACGGCGCTTGTATGTCTTAGGAGCACTAGAACCACCTTTGAAGTGAATAAGACGGATAGCAAGGAGATAAGCACACACAAAAGTCCAGGAGGATTGATAAAAATAGTAAAAAATAATCCACGAGCCAAATATGCATGATATGTCTATGAAAATCTGAACTAGGTGCAAACCTTCCAGGCTGGATAATCCGGGCCTGCCAGGGGCGGATAATCCATCAATGGTGATTTTTTTAGAATCGCCTCAGATTCATAGTACCAACATAGATCGGGCAAAGGGGTTGCTAGACTACAGATTCTAGCATGAATATGAAGCAAAGGCCAACCTATAATCTGAGTTTCCACAAAAAACACAACTTCCATGCAAACAATAAGAATATGGGAGTTGCCCTCACTCATTGGAAGAAGAACTCAGAGGAGAAGGTACTCGGAGGCGATGGGAATAAAATCTGGGAAGGGCCTGGAGTATCCGGTGGTCAGAATGACTTCGTGGAGGCTCCGGGCGGTCGGTGGCGGCTGAGGGAGCGGCAGGGGGTCGGGGAGGAAGTGCTGCTTTGTTTGAGCCCTTCCCCCGTCGCCCTAGCCTTAAGGTACAAAAAACTCTAGGGGTGGATTATCCGGCCCCCAGTAGGGGCGGTTTATCCGGCCCTCTCTGAAATCCAAACTGTGATGGTTCTACACACCCAAAATTGCATGAGTAAAATCGAATAAAAGCCAAAATTGGGTGAGCTTTCCATAAGAACACAAGATATGCAAGAAAAACCGAAAAGATCTATGATGACCCACAAGTATAGGGGTGTATCGGAGTACTTTCGATAAATAGGAGTGTCGATCCAAATGAGGAGCAGAAGGTGCTGACTAGTGGTGTGGAGAAGGAAATATCTGTAAATACTTAGCAAACGAATTTTTAGAGGTTTTCTGATAAAGCAAAGAAACAAAGTGCAAGTAATATATAAAGACAACGAACAAACACATCAAGTGGCCCAATCCTTTCTTAGCAAAGGACAAGCCGGTGGAAATACTTATAAGGACCAAACGTTCTCGAGGACACATGGGAATTCTGTCAAGTGCTTTTGCTTCGAATAGCTGAGTAGTCTTCTTGGTGTTGTAAGTGTTGTGTGGGTGAACCTGTGCTAATGTACCGACCTTACTTGGACTAATACATACTTGTGGTTAAACCCCCTGCAAGCATCCGCAACTATAGGAAATCAATTAAGATATAAACCTAACCACAGCCTTAACCTCTGAGATCCTACACTCCCTTATGCAATGGTGTCCTAACGGGGGTTCGGGTTTCTGTCACTCTGGCAACCCCACAATTAGTATCCAAATACACAATGCATTCCCCTAGGCCCATAAATGGTGAAGTATAATGTATTCGATGTTCACATGACACCACTAGAAGAATAGCACCACAACTTAAATACTTTTTTTTCCATACAATCCCCATGATAAGGGATCGGGTTCTACTATCAACAGATAACGGAACAATCAACCACACAAGTTATCTCTCAGTTTTTGACCCATCTAGAGGATCAAACAAAGTATGACACCTTATTACAAACCATCACACACAAATGAAAAGAGAAAGATAGGAAAGCTGGAGACGCAAGAACACCGCCCGTAGGCTAGCGATAGTTGTTCAGGCAGGAGGCAAACCAACACAAATACGACAGGAAGGACCCAAAGATTTTCGCCTAACAGCATCACATCCTTCTTCTTTTCTCCCTTCCCCTCTCCAATTCAGGTGCATCGTGTGCATGATCTTCAGGAATTCCCGGAAGCCCCAAGAAAGGTACACAGGAGCCACATCCATTGCCGCAGCATCAGATAACGCATTCTGTTGCAAAATGTCAGCCCCAACACACAACATCCCCTGTTCCTCCTCCCCATGTAAACCTGCCCAATACCGAATGAAAACACATGCATATATAACCAAATCAACGGGGGAGTTAATAAGTTTTTTTCAAATCATGCCCTGTTCCTAAGCTTCCATATAGCCCAGCAAATCGCTGCCAGCACCGTAATCTGCACATTTCTAGTAACTCCCAAAAATTGAGGAGACCACCAAAATTATTGAGAAAATGACCCAGGCCTATTCCCAGCACCAATAGATTTAGCAACCACACCCCACACATATTTAGCAGCCACATAGGAGAAGAACAGGTGCCCAATGGTTTCCTCCTCTCGACAAAATCTGCAGGTGGAATCCCTTCCCATATTCTCTTTTTCATATTATCTTTAGTGAGAATAGCATTATGCCATATCAGCCACAGCCAGATTTTAATCTTCAAAGGAATTTTTGCTTTCCGCAGGTGATTAAAACTCATATCAACCCCAACATTTGATAAATGAGAATACATAGATCTGACTGAGAATCTACCAGATTTGTTCCACAACCAAATAGGCTTATCCTTTTCCTGATTCAAAGTCACTACACTCACCAGACTTCTCAACTGATTATGCTGACTCATACCATCAGCATTCAACCATCTCCTAAAGGAGCATCTCCACCCCCTCTCAACCATGTCAACAACAATAATCATTTGATTCTAACAGATATCAAACAGATCAGGAAACTTAATATTTAGAGGAACATCTAAGCACCATGCATCATGCCAGAAATCAGTCAACTTCCCATTCCCAACCTTCATTCTCCTATCATCCCAACAACGAGAATCACTCTGTCTATGTTTCACAGCACTGACCCCTCCTCTTCTCATATAGTTCTTCCTCACAAAAACTTTCCAGGGGCCCTCCTGAGCCTCAAGCCTCCACCACCATTTGCAGAGCAAGCTAATATTAAACAACTTGATATTCTTGATCCCCAAGCCTCCTTTTTTTCTAGGTCTGCAAACAAACCTCCACTTGACCAAATGATACTTCCTTTTTCCAACCCTGTCATACCAGAAAAAGGCTCTAGTCTGCTTTTCCACCTCCTCCACATTTGTTTTATGCAAAAGGAACATAGACATGGGGTAAACAACCACACTGGACACACAAGCATTAATTTTAACATGTCTGCCCCCCAGAGACAAAGCTCCACCCATCCAGCCATCTAACTTCTTTTTCAATATGTCCCCAATAAAACCCATCTCAGCCACTGTGCATCTTCTATTACAAACAGGTAGCCCCATATATTTAATAGGCCAACTACCTTTCTGGCAGTAAAACAAATATGCATAATTGAAAATCTTATCCTCATCATCTAACACCATCATCACCTCACTTTTCTCAAAGTTAATTTTGAGACCATACATGGATTCAAACAGGTACAACAGCTGCTTCAGGTTTTTTGCCCCCTCAACCTCACCCTTAATTAAAAGGATAGTATCATCAACATATTGTAAAATAGCAATCCCTTTATCAAACAGATTATCAACCAACCCTGTAAACAAACCACTTGCTTGGGCATTAAGAACCATCTTAGCCAAACATTCCCCAGGAAAATTAAACAAGAAGGGAGAAAAAGGATCCCCTTGTCTAACCCCTTTAAAGCTACCAAAATAAGGACCAACTTCCCCATTCACTTTAACACCGAGAGTACCTTGAGTAACAACACTTCTCAACCAAATCAGCCAATCTTCACTGAAACCTTTCTTCTTACAACAGTAGAACAAAAAGTCCTAATTGACTTTATTATAAGCTTTTTCAAAATCAATCTTCAGAATCACACCCTGCTGCTTCTGAACTTTTGATTCTTTCAGTATTTCATGCAACAAAGTAACCCCATCAGCAATAAATCTCCCTTTGATAAAAGCAGTTTGACATGTATCAATTAGTTTCCCCATCACAGGCTTAGTTCTTACTGTCAATGTTTTGGTGAAAATCTTAAACAACACCTGGAGTAAACAAATGGGTCTATATTTCTGAATGCTATCAGCATCATCACGTTTGGGCAACAAAGTGATTATACCATAGTTGATACTCCTCAAATAAATCTTGTGTGCATAAAATCACAAAACATAGCCATTACATCCTCTCTGATAATCAACCAACAGTGCTGATAGAATTCAATAGGAATTCCATCAGGACTAGATGCTTTGTTTTTTTCCATCTGATCAATAACCTCCATCACCTCTTTCTCAGTAAAAGGTACACCCATTCTTTCCCTATCTTCATCATTAAGTTTCTCCCAAGCCTGCCAGTTATCATCAGAAAGTCTAACAGAGAAACCTCCAGCAGGGCCAAACAGGTTCTTATAATAAGCAGTAGCATGCAACAATAGATCATGAGTTCCTTGAACCACATTATGCCCATTTTTCATAGAAAAAATCATTTTCTTCCTCCTAACACCATTAGCAATCTTGTGAAAGTATTCAGTATTATTATCACCTTTCAACAGCCAGTTATCTCTTGACCTTTGCTGCCAGAATTTCTCTTCATTCGCATACACTTCCATCAGTTCTTTCTGAATTAAAGCTTTTCTTTTCAACTGCTCTGCACTAAGCAAGATCAACTCCTCTATGGCTTCCAATTCCTGAAGCTCTTCTTCTAACTCTTTCTTCTTTTTCTTCTCCATTCCCCTAACATGAGCACCCTACCCTTTCAAATCATTTCTGACATTTTTTTATTTTTTTTGCAAACTATCAAGACTATTTTTACCTCTTACAGGATTTTTCCAGGTCTTCTCCACTCTAAGCAAAAATTCATCACTCTACAGCCAACTTTTCTCAAACCTGAACTCTTTGCTGCCACCTTCCTGCCCTTCCATAGTATCCAAGATCAAAGGACTATGATCAGAAACTTCCCTAGTCAGCTTATGCATTGTGGTAAGAGGAAACAACCTCTCCCATTCTTTGCAAATAAGGATCCTATCAAGTTTCTCCAAGGTAGGGACTATCTGATTGTTATACCAAGTAAACTGCCCCCCAGACATTTGAATTTCCCTCAAG
This sequence comes from Avena sativa, assembly GCA_916181665.1. Taxonomy (NCBI): domain Eukaryota; kingdom Viridiplantae; phylum Streptophyta; class Magnoliopsida; order Poales; family Poaceae; genus Avena; species Avena sativa. The sequence continues at coordinate 138,516,954 of OV702295.1, forward strand.
CCATAAGCATTAATGATAAAATTAAACATCTGGCCGCACTTATTCAAAGAATGTCCTTTGTTTTTCTTAGAAACAAACATAATCACATTAAAATCACCACCCACCAGCAAAGGCATTGACTGGCCCTGACAAACATCAGCTAATTCTAACAAAAAATCCTCCTTATTTTCCTCCTAAGCAGCCGCATAGACCACCACCAAATGCCACTGGACCTGTTTCTTGATATCAAACACTTTCATCTTAACATTAAACCTGCCCATAGAAACACCAAGTTTGGCCAGTTTGGAGGAACGTAGGCCTCCCAAAATGCCCCCAGATCTCCCCACAGAAGGCAACCAACTCCAGGAAAATTGATTCATAGGATCAATTTTCCTAAAAAAGTCAGCAGAATAATCTTTCTTAATAGTCTTTTGCAAACCAATAAAATCCACTTTTTCCTGTCTTAACAAATTACTCAAATAAGCACTCACACTTTTTTATCCACACCTCTAATGTTCAAAATAGCACATATCATAATACAGTTCTTCTCTCCCTTGTTCCTGTCACAACACCACTCATAGGGTGATAGTTGTGGACCTTCACATCAACAGCATTTAACTTTCTATTCTTCCCACAAGAACCAGATATCATCTTCTTCCTGTGTTTTCTAGAAATAACAGGAGTAAATTCCCCTTCATCACTAACATTCTCCTTCCAATCAAGAAACAAAACTTTCTCACCCAGATCCACCTCTACCACAACCTCACCCTGCTTTCTATCATGTAAACTGTGCCTAGCAATTTCTAGATCTTTCAAAGAATTAACATGTTCTAAAGATATGGAAGCAACATCAATCCCCATCTCCAAAGCTCTATGCATAATATCATCATCATCTAGAACAGCAAAAAAATTATAAATAGTTAAATTGGTACCTGACAAATCTCTGTTAGGTTGTTGATCTAGATGTCTTTCCTCCATGCTTCCAGCACCACCTTGGGCAGCAACCCTTGAACTCATCCTCACCAGTTGCTCCTCCTTATCATCCACACAAGCTACTTTCTCAGGTTGAGATCCCACACTTTCTTGAGTGGAAACAATATCAGGTTGAGAAGATCCCATAGCCACCACATCCTGCTCCTGGCTCTCCATATCCACAGCCTGTGCATCATCCCTCGCAGAAACTTCTCCATCGTCTTTGCCACTATCAGTAGACGATCCAAATGACTCTTCAGCAGATACATCACCACCACCTTGCTGATCAATATCACCCTGTCCTCCCTCATCAACCAGCAAGTGACCATATTGCTTCTTGAGCTCATAATACTTATCACTACTTCTATCTCTCAACAAGCCTCTAATAAAATCTTCAAAGTTATGGGGACCACCAGCAGCAGGAGGATTGATATCACCAACCATTGGAGCCACAACTTAAATACAAAACCATTGAATAATATCTCAACACAAATCTACTACTAACAACATGACTTCTCCCATGTCCTCAAGAACTAAACGAACTATTCACAAGACATCATATGGATCAAGATCAAAGATGATATGGTGATGAATAACAATCTGAACATAAACAATAATCCAATGGTTCCACTCACAAGCATCAACTAAAATAGTAATCAACACCAGGAAAGTTTCCCCTCAGATCTATGCAAGTATTCAACACAATTGTTACAGTGGGATGGAGTGGTGATGATAGTGCTGGTGGAGATGATGGTGTGGATGATGATGATGATCCCGATGAAGTCTATATTGATGATGGTATTGATGGCGACGATCTCCCCTCTTCGGGAAGGAATTTCCCCGGCAGAAATCTGTCTGCCGGAGAGATCTTTCTCTCTCGGTGTTTTCCGCCCCGCAGAGGCGGTGGAATCATTTTGTGGTCGCTCCCCGTGTATTAGGGTTCCGAAGAGAAGATATAGGCGAGAGGGCAGAGTCGGAGGCTGGCCAGGTGGGCCACACCCCCTCTAGGCGCGGCCTAGGGGTGGCCCGCGCCTGGGAGGGGGGTGATCCCCCTGTGGCCCATCTACGCCTCCCCTTCTGGCTTCCTTCGTCTTCTGGGAAAATATGATTTTCCATAATTTTTCTGGTATTTTTCTGATCTTCGCGAAATTGCATCAAAACACCTCTTTTTCCATCAGAATCCTGACTCTGGCAGTTCATCCTCCAAGAATCATCCAACATGCAAAAACAGATGAAAAGACATAAGTAACACCTCTTAGTAAGAAATATATCATTGAATAGAGGCAAATTATGATATAGAATGGTGATGCAAATTGGACATATCAACTCCCCCCAATCTTAGACCTTCGCTTGTCCCCAAGAGAAAACTGAGCTCAGTGGACATGTCCACAGGTTTATTGAGTGAAGTGTCAATAAAAGAAATACGAACAAGAAGCATCACACTTACCATTACACAACTCATAGAAGAAGGCAACTCACCATTATATAACTTAGCTTGCAACAAGTAGAGGAGTCACAATAGATATGCATAAAGATAAATCATAATTGGAATTGGCAAACTTTGTTCTTGGTCGGAGAACAGCTGGCAAACAGTTTTACAAAAAGATTTTGTAGAAGTTTTCACGACAAGAGTACTCTTTTCTCAAACATAAAAGGTTTTTCACAATGATGGCTTTCAAAGTAATACTCAATAGATAAGAGTGTTGTGCAAACAAGGAAGATAAAGAACATGATTGAATAAATCATCATATGAATGCTTGAAACACAACAACTCAAATGCTGGCTGGAGAAAGAGAGGATGTAGGTTTACTGACTCAACTTAGAAATAGGAGAAAGGTCCCTTCATAGAGGGAAGCAGGGATTTCGAGTTCATAACGAGCTTCCAAAAGATTATGGTACTTACTAGCTTTGTGCCCTCGTTGCCCCTATCATAAGCATCTTGAGGTGATTAAGGTTAAAGTGAACAAGGATGGAGTATATGCTTCACGAAATATAAGTTGGCAATCTCATGTCCCTTGATTACGAGGGCCGCTCCTCATGCTACTCAACTTTAGTTACCGGTAAGTTCTTGTCATTGTAAGTACATATGTATCATAAAGAACCGCCAACAGGGTACCCCTTGCACATGATACAGGAGCTATCCCATAATCAAAATGACAAGGCAAGCAGACAGTGAGCATCTTAGCGATCTTTTTATTTGCTATTTGCATAGGTTTTTATTGAGGATGCTTCACAGATTGCTCACTATGGTTATGCTGCAAGTTTCCACCATATTAGGCATGGCTTAGGCTAGCGGCCCGGGCATTTCTCTAACACACATACATAACTCCATGGACTTACAAGCTCCCCTTTTATTTCACACCGACGACATCCACAAACAAAAGAGCATGATATCAACTGGATATGTATCCATAAGTGTTGAAAGCATTCTCCGTGACAACCCGGTTCTGCTAATCCCAACGTATAGATGCAAGCATATACAACTTCGATGACACAATGGTTCAAGTCTATTAGGGGCAAGAAAATAAGGTGTGCCATCAATTTCGTGAGAGCCTTACTAACTAGTTTTCACATAACAAAATACTTTTTAATTTGAAAGATATGTGAAGCTTGACAATTTGCTTGGAATAGCAATAATGCTAATAGGTAGATATGGTGGACACAAATGGCACAAGTTTGGTTCAAAGGGGTTGGATGCATGAGAAGTATGCCTTCTCAAAACAGGTTTTTGGCTAGCAAGGCTGGGTAGCAAGCAAAAGAGTTGAAGGAAACAAACAAACCTACAAGTGTTAAAGCCAAACATGCAATCTTCCTTAAAGACACAAAAGCTCTTAAATAAAGAATACTAAGATTATGAGCTAATCAAGAAAGAAAATAAATGATACAAAATACCTGTAAGATTTTTCTCTTTTCCTTTCAAACCTCAAAAAGTGTTGCTACTAACCAGAGCTCGGTTTGCCAACACAAATTTAGATCTACTTGATGCTCCCAAAGTGATACCAATACTGATCAATAAGATCAATCATATAACAGAGATTGCAAACTAAAATAAGAAGTGCAAAAAGTAAAAAGATAAAACTTCTCATTAATATTCCATAAAGGAACTCACACCAAGGGATACATAGATAATCAACTAAAGGAGAGATACTTCCACAATGCAAACCAACCTATAAGATAACTTCTCTACCAAAGATATGGAACTACTAAAAAGGTAAAAGATAAAAGATAATGATGCGATACCACGGCACTCCCCCAAGCTTGGAACAATCCAAGGGGATGCCAAACCTGATGACGAATTACTCCTTCGGTGGTGGTGGTGTTCTCTTGTTTAGGGGAAGGAAACCCTCCAGCATCTTACGAAGCCTGTCATTCTACTCTTGAAGTATATCCACCTTCATCCTCAAAGCACGGTACTTATCACAAAACTCGTACGTGGTTCGAAGGGCTTCCACTGCCTTAGGGTAGGATCCGAAGTATGGAACAGAAGCTAGAGTCCCCTACATGTTATGAGAAAAATCATGTCCAGTGTTAATTGCTCCTACAAAAGTAGGTTTCCTTGCCCTTGACCCTGCGGTGGTTTGTTCCTCCATCTTTACTTCCTCCTCGATGCTCCAATCCATGTCTTCGCACCTAGAAGCGATCCTTTCTTCTTCCACAGGCTTCTTGCCTTTGTCCTTGGCAGAGACCATGGTGCTCTAAACTTTGAGAAGATTTCCTGACAGAAACAGATCGAAACGAAAACACGACGAGAACATGATACACGAACCTCGGGGGATCCGGGGGGGTTATATCTTACGAAGTTTCAAAGCATAAGGAAGGTATTGGTGCAAACACGAGGTAGATATAGAGCTCGGGGGGCTCACACCCCCTCCAGGCACGGCCAGCCGAGGCCCTCGCCTAGGGTGGATGTGGCCACCCCGGCCTCCGTTTCCTCCTCTGTTTCATTTCATAACCTCTCGTATGTAATAAAAACATCAGAAATATAAAAAGATTAGGCTTTCACGAACCTTCTGTTTTCACCACTTTTACCTATTCAAAGAAAGACTCTGCAGATTCATTTTCTCCTTCTCCTCGAAAGTCCTTTTCTTACAGGGCATTGCACAAACCTCAATGGCAACATTAGTGTAAGAAAAAACAATAAACCTTTAGGTTCACACTTTAACTTAAATCCATAAAAAAAAGCTACTGTAGCAACTCCTTTCCACAAACCCAAAAGAATCTGAAAGGGAATCAATATAAGAGGCAAATACAAATGATAGCAGAAATCTCTCAAAACAGACCAGCAGGTAAAGATTGATTTTTGCGAAAACCTTATGTTACTCAAATCAAAAAGTGCAAAACTAATGAAAGTTGGGTAACAACTTGGAGAACAAGCACAGAAAAATACAGCTTCATCTAAAGTACTGAGCTCCCTCACGAATTTTTCCAATGCAACACAAAAAATCTATCCAGGACAGCCACTTTCCACAACTCCTCTACTTCTTAAAAGTAGTTGAGCTTGACACAAAAACCAAAACAAAAAGGATACGGAGCAGTTATTACTGAGGTAATAACTTCCAAGACTCGACCAAACTATTGGGTTATCTCCCAAGAAATACTTTTCTTTAATGCCTTTAAGTTAGGCTTGATAGTTTCAAAGATGCTCACATAGGAGATAAATATGTAAAGTGAAAGAGAGCATTAAGAAGCAAATAACCAACACATTTGAGTCTAACCCACTTCCTATGCAGGGGGTATCATGAGAAAACAAATTGTTGAAACAAAAATCCACTAGCATAGGAAGACAAAACAAATGCAACTTCAAAGCTTTCAACATAAAACAGGGAAACTTAACATTATTGAGATGCATAAAACCATGTTTCGCTCTCTCATAATAACTTTCAGTAGCACTCTGAATAAAATTGACAATATAACTGACACAGGAAACAACTTTATCATCAAAATGAGCATACTTACAATCACCAAAAAGAGGTCCAAGGTCATAAACTGGATTAATAGAAGCAAGTTGGTCCATCCTGAAATCTTTATTAGGCAAACTATTTTCACAAGGAGCTTTAGCAAATTTGGAAAATTTGAACTCATAAGAATCTCCATCAAATTTTGTTAAAACTTTATCCTTCTTACAATCTATAATAGCTCCACAAGTGTTCAAGAAGGCTCTACCAAAAATGATAGGACAAGTTTTGCTATCTGCTGAATTAAGCACTAGAAAAATCAGTAGGATACTTAATCTTACCGCAGAGAACCTCCACATCGCTTACAATACCAATAGGGCAAATGGTTTCCTTATTAGCAAGGTGAATAACCACATCAATATCCTCAAGCTCACAAGGACCAATTTCATGCATAATTTCCCTGTAAAGCTCATAAGGAATAGCACTAGAACTAGCACCAATATCACATAAACCATAATAGCAATGATCACCAATTCTAACAGAAAGCACATGGACACTAGATTTTCTAGCTTTTCTAGGATGAGAGACAATATTAGAAGCGTCTTCACAGAAGACAATGTGCTCATCCTCTATATTTATAGTGATAAGATCTTTCACAATAGCTACCATAGGTTCAATATTCATTTGCTCATCAGGTTCCACAGCTTTCTTAGTACCTTTGTTATTCGCACTAATCATCATAGAATACCCCTTTACCTTAGCTGGGAAAGGTATTTTCTCAACATAAGGTTCATGCAAAATATGATCAATAGTACAAACTTCAGTGCTCCTAAAAGGAACGTGACTAACAACATCTTTATAAGGTGCATGGTACTTAGTCCACTTCTTTTTAGGAATTTCTATGTAAGAGAAAAAAGCCTTAAAACAATTAGCAATGCTTTGAGAATCAAGACCAAACTCATTACTAATAACACGGAAGTCATCAGTTCCCATAAAAGATTTTATGCATTCATAATCATAGTTTATACCTGACTTTCTTCCTTTGTCATTCTCCCAAGCTTCAGTATTCTCTTGAATATGGTCTAGGAGATTCCATTTAGCTTCTTCCTTCATACGTGTAAATGATCCAGCACAGGAAGCATCTAGTAAATATTTATCATGAAGAGAAAGCCTAGCATAAAAGTTATTGATAATAATATTGTTAGGGAGTACATGAATAGGACATTTAAGCATCAGTAACTTCAGTCTCCCCCAAGCTTGAGCTATACTCTCTCCATCACGAGGCCAAAAGTAATATATCAGATTCCTATCCTTATGAATCTCACTGAGAGGATATAATTTAGAATAAAAGAGAGGTACTATTTCCTCCTATTCAATGGATTGCCCATTCTTCAGCAGCTTATACAATTATTCAGCTCTTCCTTTCAAGGATATAGATATTAACTTCTTATTCACTTGATTAGTTGTAATACCTGCACACTTAAACAACCTGCATAATTCATGGATAAAAAGCAAATGATCACCAGGGTGGACTGTTCCATCCCCTAAATAATAATTATCCATAACACGATCAACAATACTTGTAGGTATCTCAATAGGTGGTGGTTCATATACTACCCTAAAAGTGGTAGTAGTTTTCCCAAATAGAAAACCAAGTGGTTATCCATATTGGAAACAAAGTAACAAACAGAAATAAAAATAAATACTCACAGTAGAAGTTTCCTTTACCAGTTCCACTCTTCAATAGAGCTTCACTCCCTGGCAACGGCGCTAGAAAATAGTCTTGATGACCCATAAGTATAGGGGGTGTATCGTAGTACTTTTGATAAATAGGAGTGTCGATCCCAACAAGGAGCAGAAGGTGCTGACTAGTGGTGTGGAGGAGGAAATCTCTGTAAATACTTAGTAAACAGATTTTTAGGGGTTTTCTGATAAAACAAAGAAACAAAGTGCAAGTAATATAGACAACGAACAAACACAGCAAGTGGCCCAATCCTTTCTTAGCAAAGGACAAGCTGGTGGAAATACTTATAAGGACCAAACGTTCTCAAGGACACATGGGAATTCTTTCAAGTGCTTTCACTTCGAATAGCTGAGTAGTCTTCTTTGGTGTTGTAAGTGTTGTGTGGGTGAACCAGTGCTAATGTACCAACCTTACTTGGACTAATACATACTTGTGATTAAACCCCCTACAAGCATCCGCAACTACAGGAAAGCAATTAAGATATAAACCTAACCACAGCCTTAAACTCTGAGATCCTACACTCCCTTATGCAATGGTGTCCTAACGGGGTTTCAGGTTTCTGTCACTCCGGCAACCCCACAATTAGTATCCAAATACACAATGCCTTCCCCTAGGCCCATAAATGGTATAGAATCATGTAGTCGATGTTCACATGACACCACTAGAAGAATAGCACCACAACTTAAATACTAAACAATTGAATAATATCTCAACACAAATCCACTACTAACAACATGATGGTGCTGGTGGATATGATGGTGTGGATGACGATGATGATGATCCCGATGAAGTCTAGCTTGATGATGGTGTTGATGGTGACGATCTCCCCTCTCCGGGAAGGAATTTCCCCGGCAGAAATCTGTCTGCCGGAGAGCTCTTTCTCTCTCGGTGTTTTCCGCCTCGAAGAGGCGGTGGAATATTTTTGTGGTCGCTCCCCGTGTATTAGGGTTCCGAAGAGAAGATATAGGCGAGAGGGAGGAGTCGGAGGCCATCTAGGTGGGCCACACCCCCTCTAGGTGCGGCCCAGGGGTGTCCCTCACCTGGGGGGTGTGGGCCTCCTATGGCCCATCTACGCCTCCCCTTCTGGATTCCTTCGTCTTCTGGGAAAATATGATTTTCCATAATATTTCTGGTATTTTTCTGATCTTCGCGAAATTGCATCAAAACACCACTTTTTCCATCAGAATCCTGACTCCGGCAGTTCATCCTCCAAGAATCATCCAACATGCAAAAATAGATGAAAAACATAAGTAACACCTCTTAATAAGAAATATATCAATGAATAGAGGCAAATTATGATATAGAATGGTGATGCAAATTGGACGTATCAATCCACAAGGAACCAACTCTTCTCAAGGAAGAGGGCGCTGGACAAAGCCACCATGTTGGAGTGGATGGTATGACACCGTGAAGATATATCTTGGGTTCATGACCAATACTCATCAATAAGCTCACATATCACATAATTAAGAGAAATGTTTTTTCTTGCTTTCGACATTATGGGGGAGGGTTAGCCCAATCAATTAGGACCACACTCCCCCTATGTCCATGAACGCACCTAAACCAAATAAAGGAAGAGATATAAGTGAGTATGCAAGGGTAATAAAGCCAAGCTCCTTAAATCCATGATATTTAGCTCATTCCTCAAGTAACAAAATCTTGCTTCATCAAGTGGTTTTGTGAAAATATCAGCAAGTTGATTCTTCGTGCTCACAAAAGATAACTCAATATCACCACGAGCAACATGATCCCACACTCCTACACTCCTACACTCAAGATGATCCGGAATAAAGTGATTGTGAATCTCAATATGCTTTGTCCTTGTATGCTGCACCGAATTGTAAGCAATTTTGCTAACACTCTCATTATCACACAAAAGAGGCATCTTGTCACAATTGACACCATATTACTTTAAAGTTTGCCTTGTCCACAGTAATTGAGTGCACGCAATAGTAGCAGCCACATACTCAGCTTCGGTGGTGGAGAGAGGTATACAATTTTGTTTCTTCGAAGATCAACATACCAAAGACCTGCCCAAGAATTGACATGCTCTAGAAGTTGATTTTCTATCATCCTTGTCACCAGCCCAATCTCTGTTCGTATAACCACATAAAGATAAATTAGAGCCCTTGGGATACCATAGACCAAAGTTTGGGAATGAACCAAATATCTAAATATTCTCTTGACCGCCACTAAGTGGCTTTATTTAGGAGCATCTTGATACCTTGCACACACTCCTACACTCAACACAATATCAGGTCTAGATGCACGGAGGTAAAGAAGAAAGTCAATCATGGACCGGTATACCTTTTGGCCCACATATTTACCATTGGGATTGAGTTCAATATGGCATTTAGTTTGCATTCGTGTAGCAACACCATTAAGACCCGTCATCTTTAACCTCTTGAGCATGTCTTGGATGTATTTTTCTTGATTAATGAAGGTTCCTTCTCTTAGTTTCTTGATCTCGAATCCAAGAAAGAACCTTAATTCTCCCATATAGACATCTCAAACCTGTTAGTCATAATCTTTGAAAATTTATCATTAAAAGCTTGGTTAGTAGATCCAAAAATAATGTCATCTACATATAATTGGCATACGAAGATCTCCCCCTTAACCTTCTTACTAAAAAGTGGGATTGATCTGCCCAACCTCGAAGCCATGGTCTAACAAATGATCTTTAAGGTGCTCATACCACGCACGTGGGGCTTCTTTCAGGCCATGGAGCGCCTTATAGAGTTTGTAGACATGGTTTGGAAAGTTGGGATACTCGAAACCCGGGGGTTTCTTGACATATACTAACTCATGTAGAGGACCATTAATAAAAGCACTCTTAGAGCATCTCTAGTGGATGGTCTAAATTTGGTCGTCTATATGTCCATATAGATGGTCATCTAAAAAGATTTTCTTTTATAGACGTCCAGTTTTCCAGCGGATCGTCTATATGAAGAATGTCTATATTCCCTCTCCTATATTTTACTAATACTATACTGTAATAAATACCAATTTAACAATACAACATCAACATTCAGTACATGAGTGACAGCTGGCAAACAAAAACAACATTTAGTAAATAACAGCTATAGAATCGAACAAAATACAACATCTATTCAATTTCTGGCAAAATACAACTGCTATTCAATTTGAGTTGTCCCAAATTCAGTACTAGCAGTAGAAAAATACTAGAGCTAGCAATTTATGTATATTGATAACAACAAAGTACAGTACTACCCACCTGGGAGAGGACGGAGTTAGTAATTCTGTATATCTAATCGATCAAACAACACCTTCCTAGGAGAGCACCACGACGACCTCTCTCTGCCCAGCCCAGTCAACCCCGAGCTCCCTTGCTGCCTACTTCACTCTGCCCCCAACGACAGACATTCCCCCAGATGCATCACCCCTGTTTCCTCCTAGGTGCGTCATCCTCTTTTTTTTCAGATGTGTTGCTCCGGCCTCCTCCTGCCAGGACGCCACCGAGTCGATCTACTCCCGGCCGACGTCACCTCGAATGGATCCGGCGACAAGGGGCCCGGCAGTGGTGGCATCAAGCTCGCCCCGACCCTCTCCCTCACATCTCTCCGTCGATTCAGCATGGGATGGGACGTACTTGGTCACGCTGGACAGGCTCGACGGCCAGTTCGCGGGAGTGGTATGTTTCCTCCTCATCTCCACTGGTTCCGGACTGTGGCGGGACAGCACGAGAGCACGTGTGGACAATCTGTTTGCCTTTGGACATCCTCGCTGGGTCGTCCACATTTGGACGATGCCTAGTAGAATTGGACGTCGTCTAAAATTTAGACATCCGTTTAGACTAGCCTCTGGAGGCTGTTTTTTGTCCCACATCGTTTAAATTTGGCATGGACTTCCGTTTGGACAAGCCACTAGAGATGCTCTTAACTTCCATTTGCTATAATTTAAAATTGTGATGAGCTGCATAAGCAAGGAGGATAAAAATAGACTCAAGGCGAGCCACTGGAGCATAGGTTTCTCCAAAGTTGATGCCTTCAACTTGAGACAAACCTTGTGCTACCAATCTTGCCTTGTTTCATACAATGATTCCAATCTCATCTTGCTTGTTCTTGAAGATCCACTTTGTGCCGATAACATTGTGGAAATCTTTGGGATTCTCTACTTCCAGACCTTGATTCGCTCGAAATTATTTAGTTCTTCATGCATAGCAACAAACCAATCTGGATCTTCAATAGCTTCAAAAACCTTCTTGGGTTCCACCATAGATATATGAGCTTGATGATCATTGAAGCTTGCTAGCTCCCTTCACGTGGAAACCATTCTTCTTAGGTTGCCTACAACTTTGTCAAGTGTATGCCCTCTTAGTTCGATATTTCTTTCAGCATGGGATTTGTGACGAATTTCAATCTCGTTGTTTCTTGGAGGGATTCGTTCATCATTCGAGTCTTCGTCTTGACCAATAGCTTGAACTTGATCGATTGTTTGTCCTGCGCGGACAGGTGATGGAGAAGCTTTACGTTGATCATGATCAGCAGCCATAATAGGAGGATGTTGTATTGAATTCTCAGGGCTAGATAATCCGGCCGTGGGAGGGGTCGGATAATCCGGCCTGGGAGTTTCTGCCTATTCTTGATCTTCCTGGTTGTTCCTATCACGAGATGGAGTAGGGCCAGATAATCCGTCCTCATGTAGTAGTTTCTTCAGTTAATTGATGAACTTCAGGAGGTTGTTGTGTTGGTGCAGTAGTTTCTCCAGTAGGAGGAGCTTATTGATCTTGTGTATATGTGGGCTCTAATTGAGTAGAGCATTGTCCTACCCGATCCGCCACAAGGGGTTCCTCAATGGGGCAGAAAAATCCCATGCCCATTCATTTTATGGCATCTTGGGGTATTTCAACATCTGCATCACAGACATCAACTTGCCTCACATGGGATCCATGATCTCCTCGAACACCACACTACAAGAGTCTACAATAGTTCCAGAGAGCTTATTGTAGACTCTATAAGTATGGGATTAGGCACCATAACCAAAAAATACCCTATAAATCCTTAGACTCAAATTTAGACAAACTAACTCCTTTAATGAGAAAGAAACACTTACAACCAAACACCCGGAAATATGATATGTTGGGATTGTTACTGGTAAGTATCTCATAGGGTGTCTTGTCCAAGATCTTGTGGAGGTAAAACCGTTTTGACGAGTGACATGCAGTGGATATAGCTTCAGCCCATAAGTTGTATGGTGACTTGAATTCAGCCAACATAGACCTTGCCATGTCCATTAAGGTCCGGTTTTTCCTCTCGGCTACACCATTTTGTTGAGGGGTGTATGCAGCGGAATATTGGTGTATTATCCCCTCTTAGCTTAGGAATTCATTAAGAGTGTAGTTCTTGAACTCGGAGCCATTTTTGCCTATAATTGCAATATTGGGACATTTTGTTGACGCTGAACCTCGTTGGCAAAGTCGATGACCGTTTGTTGAGTCTCACTCTTCATCTTGAAGAAGTATACCCATGTGTATCTTGAGTAATCATCAACTACGACAAGGAAGTATTTCTTCCCACTGAGGCTTGCATGAGATGGAGGACCAAAGAGATCCAGATAAAGGAGCTCAAAAATCCTCTTTGATGAGATAATATTCTTCCTCATATGGGAGAATCATGCATCTTTCCTTCAACACATACCCTGCAAACCTGATATTTGGCAAAGCAAACATTTTTTTAGTCCAAGGATGTGGCCACCGTTGTGAAGACTTTACAAAGTTATCATATTGACATGGGCTAGATGACTATGCCATAACCAGCCTGCGTGAGCCTTTCTGAATAAGCACATCGGACCCGTAGTGGTTTTCCCCGAAAATTCCACCACATAGAGGTCATTTTCGACGTACCCAATGAAAGCGACCTTTAGAGACTTGCTCCACAAGAGTACCACTAAATCATCATCAATAAAAAATGCATAGCCCATCTTACCAAGGGCACAAACATAAAGTAAATTATAACCAATGGTCTTAACAAGCATGACGTCCACGAGACAGATATCGTGATCAACCACAACCTTGCCAAGACCCAATACCTTATACTTTGATTTATCACCATAGGAGACGGTTATTTGATCATGATTAGGCCTCATATCCTTGATGATCTCCTTGGTTCCGGTCATATGGCTTATGCATCCACTATCGAGCACCCATTTTGATCCACCGGAAGCATAGCCCTACAAGAAAATTACTTCTTGGTTTTAGGTACCCATTTTTTTAATGGGTCCTCTCATGTTAGTAACAAGGGTCTTTGGAACCCAAATATACCAAGAAATATAATTATCAAAAGGACCAACATAGCTATCATAGACATCACCATAATAATCATGAAATAACTCATAATTAGGATTGTTAGACCCTGCAAAACCATTAGAATCAGTTTTGTCCTTCGTGATATTCGTGCTTGTCTTTGATTGGGCATTCTTGGCCTTCTTCTTGGTCTTGGGGACATAGCCATGTCCCTCTTTTCCATTATTTTTACTTTGCTTGTTAAGGACCTCATCTAGAACTTCATTACCTTTAGGGAGAGAAGCCTTGGCAAGCTCATCTTTCAACCAAGAATTTTCTTCAAGAACTTCTTCATGCCCACATTTTGATGTAGAAGTGACAGGAATGTCATACTTGGCCATTCGAGTTTGGAGCTGATCACGAGACTTATTTAGAATAGAGTATTCACTATCCTAAGCCTTATGAGCAATGTCAAGTTTCTCTAATTTCTTGGAAAGTCTAGCATGAGCAGTTGATACATCCAAAACGTATCTACTTTCCCGAACACTTTTGCTATTGTTTATCCTCTAAACTTGTGTGTTTTGGATACAACTAACGCGGACTAACGCTGTTTTTAGCAGAATTACCTTGGTGTCTAGTTTTTGTGCATAAAATCAACTATCAGGAAAAATCCTGGAAAATATGCCAAAAATCATGTTCACCAAAAGACTCATAGAGCCAGAATACGAGACGGAGTGGAGCCCTTGGGGGCCCACACCACCCAGTCGTGCGGGCCAGGCCTGGCCATGCCTAGAGGGGGTGTGGCCGCCCCAGGCACCCCCTCGGCCTAACTCTTCGCCTATAAGTTGCCTTCTGACCTAAAAACTCAGGGGGGTTCGAAGTTTTTCTAGAAAGAGTTCCGCTGCGCCGCCACCACCAAAAACCGCGATTCGGAACCAGAAACACCTATCTGGCACCCTTCCGGGACGGGGAATTTGGAGAGGATCATCGCCATCGTCATCACCAACGCCTCTCCATCAACCATTCATGTTTCCCTCATCCATTAGTGAGTAATCCCCAGTTGTAGGCTATGGGGATGGTAGGGATTGGATGAGTTATATCTTGTAATCGAATAAGATTGTTAGGACATGGTGCCTAGTATCTCTTTTAGTGCTATTTGACTTTGTTGCAGCTTGATGTGCTTAATGTTTGTCACTAGGGCCCGAGTGCCATGATCTATGATCTGAACTTATTATTGAATCATGATGATAGTATTTTTTGTGATATTATCTGCAAGTTGTGTACACATATCATTGTCCAGATCCAAAGGCCCCGAAGTGACAGAAATTGGGAAAACCTGAGGGGATGGCTATGATGTGAGGACCACATGTGTTCATGGAGTGTTAATGCTTTGCTCCGGTGATCTAATAAAAGGAGCACCTTAATTGCTTGTAGTTACCTTGATGCCCCACTGCAACGGGCTGGCAGGACAAAAGATGTTGTGCAAGTTCTCATTGCAAGCACGCATGACTATATATGGATCACATGCCTATGCTCGTTTAGTACTTGGGTGCTTATTCTTATTTATCTGCAATTTCCCTAGATCTTGAAGTTACATGTTTAGACTTTTCCATGCAATACCCGTCCATCCATCCCTATGCCTACCGCACTCATATCCTACTGCTTGCTACTACTGTTACTATTGCTCTTGTTCTACTACTACTGTTACTTTGCTATTGCCACTACAAAACTGTTGCTACTGATAAACTACTATGAGAAAGAACTATTTCCAGGTGCAGCTGAATTGACAACTCAGTTATTAAGGCTTGCAAGTATTCTTTGGCTCCCCTTGTGTCGAATCAATAAATTGGGTAATACTACCCTCGAAGACTATTGCGATCCCCTATACTTATGGGTCATCAAGAATATTTTTTGGCGCCGTTGCCGGGGAGCATAGATTTATTTGTAAGTTCACTTGGATCTATTATTGTGCACTGCTACTCCTTTCATCATGGGGAAGTCTTGTGATGGAAAGCTCCCTATTTTACCAACGAATACAAGAAGAGGTACAATACTAAACACCTCTGCTCCTCTTGATTCACCGTTTGTTATAAGTAAGCTTGTTACACCACCACCACATACTCATGCCACACACACTGCTACTACTGCTGAATCTGAAATTGCTTCTGATACTCATGATGTTACTTCTACTATGCTTGATGCAAGTGGTTCATTAGGTCCTTTCCTAGATGCTACTATGGCTAGACTAGGAAATACTGAAACTCCTAGTGAAGACACTATTACACATGTTAGCTCACCTGAGTCTAGAGAGAGATACGATATTAATGATGTGTACATTGAGTTGACTGATGAATTTATTGAAGAGTGCCGAAACATACATGGTGCTAGTGCTATTATGAGTCTCCTTGAGACGTACCATTATTCCTAAACTATCCTCTGACTCCTAAGTTTGCCACCTCTCCCATAGATATTAAAGATGAAGATTGTGATTTCTCCCTTGATTTATCCTATTTAGACATTGTTGAGAAAGAACCTTTTTGTGAGACTGAAAATGAGAGTGTTGTAGCTCGTATGAATGAGCTTTCTACTATGCATGCTTTATTCTCTGATGATTTTAAGATGCGCAAGTACTTTGTTACAAAGATCTTCCCTTTTTCACTAAAAGGAGAAGTTAAAGCTTGGTTTAATAGATTACCTCCTAGATCCATTGATAGCCCTGATTGTTTGATTGCTTCTTTCTTCCAGAAATGTTTTCCTCCTAGTGCTAGACATGCTGCTTTGCAGAGACTTGATTCATGGACAAGGTTCTGTGCCTTGATTCATGCACATCCTAATTGTCCATTACCTAAAAATGAGCTTCTTGATATTTATTATAATAGACTAACTGATGATTCTAGGACATACCTAGATAGTTTTGTTGCTTGTTTTTTCAGGAAAAGAACTCCTACAGCTGCTAAAGAATTAATGTCTAAAATAAGCAAGAATTATGATGATTGGACTTCAACTGAGCTAAATACACCTGAGCCTATTACTCCTGTACCAGTTGTGCCTGAACCAGCTCTAACACCAACACCAAAGAAGAGGGGAGTGATTGCATTAAATGATGAAGTGATGAAAGAAGCTAAGAAATGTCTTAAGGAGAAAGGTATTAGAGCTGAAGATGTGAAGAATCTACCTCCTATAGAAGAATTATTTAAGCCAATTCCTCACTCATATACTATTGAGGTACACTCCCTCCATTTTGATGAAGGTGATATTCCCTATGGTAAGCCTCATGATCAATGCTTAGATGAACTTGACACATTTATTGTTAAACAAGGTAATTTTAATAAACAAGTTCAGAATCATTTATTGGAAAACTCTAGAGCTATTAATGAGTTGAAAGATATTGTGGAAAGAACTACTAGTGATGTTAAAATTCTTTGTAAACACTTTCAAATGGTTCAAACTCAAATTGATCAACTTCTAAGGTATAAAAGGATATGCTAGTTAATGCCTTAGGGGATAAACATGCTTATGGAATTAGAACTAGGAGTGGTATAGCTACTCAAGATCCTTTATATCCTGAAGGACACCCTAAAAGAATTGAGTAGGATTCTCAACAAGCTGAAAGTAGCGGTAGTACTCATAAGAGAAAGAAAAAGAAACACAAAGTAGTTGAGGAACCATCTGAACCTGTTGTAGACCCTAATAGTGTATCAGTATCTGATGCTGAAACTGAGAGTGGTTATGATAAAAATGATGCTTCTAACAAGGAAGAAGTTGAGGAAGAACCTGAGAAGCACACTAAGAACACCAGGGACACTCAGGAAGATTTTATTGCTAAAAAACATGGTAGTGAGAGAGATCCTTGGGTGTAGAAACCTATGCCTTTTCCTAATAAGAAACACAAGTCAAAGGAGGAAGAACACTACAACAAGTTTTGAGTGGATGAAACCTTTATTTTTGCAAATTCCTTTAACTGATGTTATTAAGTTGCCTCCTTATTCAAAGTATATGAAGGATCTTGTCTCTAACAAAAGGAAGATTCCTAATGAGGAAATTTCTACTTTGCTTGCTAATTATTCCTTCAATGGTAAGGTTTCAAAGAAACTTAGTGATCCAGGTATACCAACTATTCCTTGCTCTATTAAGAATAATTATGTTAGAACTGCTTTATGTGATTTGGGAGCTGGAGTTATTGTTATGTCTTTTTCTCTCTACAAGAGACTACAGCTAGAAAAGTTGATACCAACGAATATATCTTTGCAAATGGCTAACAAGTCAACTACTATTCATGTTGGTATATGTGAGGATGTTCCTATTCAAGTGGCTCATAATTGTTTGGTTTTAACTGATTTTGTTGTGCTTGAGATGCCTAAAGATGATAATATGTCTATTATTCTTGGGAGACCTTTTCTTAATACTACAGGTGTTGTCATCAATTGTAATCAAGGAAAAGTAACTTTTAATATTAATGACAAAGAGCATACTGTCTATTTCCCCAAGAAGATTGATAAGAGCTATTGCCTAAATTCCATTGAAAATATTGAGAGCATCAAAGTTGGAGAAATATATTGTCCCATTCCACAAGAAAGTTTTGAAACTATTATGATTGGGACCATTGCTATCAAGTTTGAGGTAACATAATCACTTTGTGGAGTGCAAAGTTTTGTTTCATATAAGATTGTTTTGGTAACAGCAGCCCCAAATTCAATCTTTTCCTTCTTTAGTTTATTTGCCTTGGTAACTACATTATCACGTTCCTTTACAAGATTGACTATAATTTCATCATGTGACTCCTAAAGTGACTTAAGTCTCTCTTCTAGAGAGACTCGAATATCTTTTTCATCTTCTAGAGCATTCTTCAAGGATGCAATCTCTATTGCATCCTCTCTTTCAATTCTGCCCTTTTCTTTGAGGAGCTCTTCGGAGTGTACAAAATAACCCATAAGAGCCTCAAAATGCAGTTTGTTCTCACCTTGCAAGTTAGTGATAAAATAATCAAAAGCAATAACTTCTTCCTTAACCTTAAGACTAGTGACATCGTCCATATCAATATTCATAATAGTCTTAGGAAAGGAAGTGATGGAAGGTGATACCTTAGAACCTCTTTCCATGAGGAAAGTGTTCTTGTTGATGACATTCTCGTTTGGAGAGTCGAAGAGTGAAGTAGGTGTAGATGTGGTGGCTTAGGGAGCCACCTCTCATGAGCTATCATCATCCTCTTCATCTTCACTTGTGGATGAGTACTCCTATTGAGCTACCAAGACAATCTTTGGTTGCTTCTTATATGGAGCATTTTATTTACAAAAGGCTTCTTCCGAGGTGCCTTTGACATTTCCTTGAGAATAAACCTTCCCCCATTATCTTCTATACTTTGATAGGGGCACTCAGCTACAAAGTGCAAACGGTCTCCAAAATTTTTGCAAGTTCTTAGTTTTGGGTCGTTTTCTTTTCGTCCATTTGACCCATTCTTGCGTTCAAGTTCAGATTTGGCTTTTCTGGGGTCCTTCCAAAAGTTCCTTGCATAAAATACCATGTACTCTCCATGTGCCCTCTTGACATCTTCAGGACAGTCCATAGCAACAATGTCATCATCTTCTTGCTCAACAACATTTGCCTTCAAGGTCACATTTATTCCTTTTTGCATTCTAATGGATCGAGCACAAGCGTCTTCAGTGTTCTTGGCGGCCACTTTGAAAGCAGCCATTTCTTGCATGAATTCATTGGAGGTCATTTGGTGGTAATTGTGTCTACCTTGGAGGCTCTTCAAATCAGTAGGCTCAGATGGCATGAGTGCGCTTACATATTTCCTCTTGATCCAAGCGTCATCAACATGGGTCGCCCCATGGTTTCTGAATGTAGTGGAATTGATTTGAGCCTTCTATACATGTCTTCATGGTCCTCACCATCCATCATATAGAAGCCTTCCTCTTGGTTGCTTAGTGCATCATACCTATTTCTCCTCATGCTTTCATTCCCAATGAATAGTTCGGTGAGAGCTTCCTTTGCGTTGCTGAGATGTTCTATATGTGGCATGTCCTTGGGACCCACACTGAGCTGAATCATGTGTAGAGCCGTTGCATTGAGCTAGCTGTCCACAACCTCTCTTCTTGTCAAGTTTTTTGGGTCTCCAACATGAAGACCATTCTCGATGATTTTCCATAACTCAATGGACGGGCCGCAGACATGAGACTTCATAAAAAATTGTCATTGATTAAAAGGAGATGCAATAAGCTTGGGTGGATCACCCCTATTGTTTATACGTGGGTGAGGGATTTGTGGATCAGTTGAATATAAGTGAGGACCTTACTATAGTCCTCGTTACCACTTCCCTTTTTTGAGGAGGAGTTCTTACTATTTTCACCACCCTCCAACTTATCTTTCTTGGACTTAGCGTTAGCTTTCTTCTTAGAATATGGGGTGGTGGCCTCAGATACGGACGGAGGAGGTACTGCGGGCATGGAGAGACGCACTATCATTTGATGCATTTCTTCCATTTTAGTATCCATGGATGTAAGCAAGGTTGTTTCCAATGTCTTGAGATCATCCATGGTGACCTACTCCATAGCCTCAACACCATCAGCCCTAGTACCCATACTCTCTTAGGCGGTAAAGCCCAAATAAAGATCCGAGGCTTTGATACCAATTGAAATGGATCGTATGGGCACCTAGAGGGGGTGAATAGGTGATACTCCAAATTTTAATTCTTTTTCAATTTTAGGATTGACACAAAGGTAAATTCTCTACATGTCCAACTATGGAGAATTTCCCTATATGCAAACCTAGCAACTAAGTGAGTAAAAGTGAGGAACGAGGAAACCATAGTGGAGCACGCTGAGACACTAGTATTTGTTTGACTAGAGTTCCTTCCTTGTTAAAGGAAGTACATCTATGTTGGAGGGGTGGGCGGTAGTAATACCAATACGCAAAAATAGGCCTCACCCCGTTCTCCGATTGATCTCGCCACCAAAGGCCTGATCCACCTTTCCACTATATGTACCCTTTGAGGTGGGAATCGGTGCCTTTACAACACTAGCGGGGCACACGTTCATAACTGAATTGGAGGCTCCCGTGATGACAACAAGCTGCCACAAGAACTAGTATTATCAATAAGTGAAATTGAGATCTAGCTATTTGCAAGAAATACTATATCAAGAATTATCCAAGTGAATGGAGGGGAATTGAAGAGCTTGATTGGTGTTGATAAAGATCGAAGCCTCCTCCTTCGATTCCCCAAAGATCGGAGCCTTCGAGTGTATGAATATGGAGATCTCGGTTTGTAACTTGAAGAACAGTAGTGCACCTTTTTGAATGAATCAAGAGATCTGACAGGAGGAGCAAGTCGGGTATTTATAACCCATGTAAAAACTCGGCCGTTGGAGATTTGGGGGCCGGATTATCCAGCCCAAGTGGGGGCCAGTTTATCCGGCCGGGGAAAAACTCCGCCTCGGACTCGGATTTTCCGGGGGAAATCCGCTCCCTATGCAGTGTGACGTGCCTTGGATTCCTTCGAGAAATTTCTTGGGGACGAATTATCTGGCCCGAGCAAAAACCCAGCCCTGTCCAGACAATCCGAGGGAAAGTACGCCCCCCATATAGTGTGATGCGCCTTATCCACTTTGTCAATCAAGCCAAGGGCGGATAATCCGCCCCCAACCTTCTGTTTAGCTGCTTTTTGAATATGCAATTTATCTGCAACACTCAACACACATTAAATAATCCTTGGTATTGTTATCTAACACACAAAAAAGTAGAGGTCATGAAATGTTCTTTCACATGCCACCTTGCATTTGAGCATGATATAAACCCCTCTATTTGGTTCTCATCCCATATGCATTATATATATTGTATCACTTGTATTTGCTTCTTGATAAATTGCTTTATGCCCAAGTTGAATTGTGGGCATATTTGAATTGTGCTGGGGGAATGAGATAATAGTGGCACATCCACACTAGCTAAAACCCCCATCTATACTCACCATGCCCATCATTTAAACAAGCCATGTAAAGAGAGTGGATATTCCAAAACATTGTGATATATGGGAATACTTGCATAATGCCAAGGCTCATGTGATGTAGCTTGTTTTCACAAGCTAGTCATACTACTTTGCATGCATGGGCCATGCAATAATCTCCATTAATTCCTATCTATGCTTATTTTGGGGTTGCTCTAGTTTTGGATGTTTTTGGAATTCAACAAAAGGGTCCAAATCATTCAAGCCATCAAGAGCCCTCTTCTCATCCACCTTGGTTGGTTTTTGTGCTCTTGCATTTGTAGTAATCAACACCTGTTTAAAATTTGAAAACAAACCATTCAATCAACTAAATACAAAGTCCAAATAGAAATTCTATTTACAAAAGAATAAAAGGGAAGAGACCAAACCTGGTAGTAGCCCGCCTGGCCCAGCGCAGCAGCCGCAGCATCCCACCAACACCCTGGCTTCCTATTTCTTCCTGGGTCGGCCCGCTTTTCTCCCCGTGAGCGTACCGCTTCGCGCATCAGCCACCATTATTGTTTGTCTCCCTCGTCGTCTCGCTCTCTCTGGCCTCAGAAGGAAAGCGAGCACCGCATCAGCTAGCCGTCGATCCCTCTGTCAGTCGCGTCGTGCCAAAGCTGACGCCCTTCTTATCTGTGTATCTCGAGCCCCAGGAACCCTACTCCCCTATCCTTCCTTCCCTCCCACGAGCGCCATGCCACCGCCGCAGGTAAGCCATGTTGCCGCTGCCGCTGTGAGCTCTCCTCGGACTCGTCAAGCACGCCTACGTGAGCGCCTCGCTGTCGCAAAGCTTCCCCTGACCACGGTTTGCCCCGACGCTCTTCTGTACCCAGTGATTGGCCGCCTCCTTCCGTCCCTGTCTGCAACCGATTCTCTCAATTCCGGCCACTACGACCCGTCTCCTTCCTCGCCAGCAAACCCATCGCCTCCCCGGTGAGTTGCGCTACCATTTTTCCCACCCGATCATCCAAGTCTAGCCGCTGCGTTAGAGTTATCTCGTATGACCATGATACCGCCTCCATAGTTCTGTTCTCTCGAGCCTCTCTGGTGAATCTCGTTCCAGGGCCGTCCGACTTTGGTACCTCTCCGCATTGTTTCCCCCACCTCAGCAAGCACCCAAGGTGAGCTCTGCCTCGATCGCTCTCGCCTCTAACCGCGCGCTCGGTGTCCTGCAGAAGCTTGGTGGTTCGTCAGGTTCTATTAGTCGATAGTTTTGTCCGCGTGGTGCCTCTGTTCCCCTTCCGTTTCCGATGCATACAGTCCTCATCCGGCGAGATCTTCCAAACAAAAATAGTAGCCCGATCCCCCCTCTGCGATATTCGTTTTTGAGCCATGACCAAATGCGCGGCCGTTTCCTCGCCCGCTTTGCCGGAAGATACCCAGATCCGCCACGCAAGATGATGCTAACACTTTCGGTTTCATCAATGTTCGACGTAGGGTCGGCGTCACTTTTATAAATAGGCACCCCTATTTCCTCCAACTCGCACCCCAACCCAAACCGGCATATACCCTTTATGAAAAGGTACCCTACCTTTTACAACACCAATCCGCGGTCCCTTTTGCTCCACGAGGTGTCACCCTGCATCTGCATGCGCGAGTGGCCCCACTGCAGCCCTAGGCCCGCTTGTCTATCTCTGTGGCTAACTCGCGCATGCATAGCAAAAGTTCAGCAACTTTTTAAAAATCAAATTCAAACCAGATTTAAATTTTGTTTAAATATGAGATTGTTAATAACTTTCAAGTAATTCCCAATTTTAATAAAATTTTAATATGAATTGTGTTTTATTTCTGCATATGAATTTAATAGTAAATTCAAATCTTTTCAAAACTCATTCAAACTATGAACATTTGACCACATCTAATATAAATTGATTTAAATGTTGTTTTAAATTCATAATTCCAAATAATACAAATAATATATGTTTTAGAATCGGAAAAATATGAGGAATATGAATATGCTATTTAAAATATTATTTGCGCAATTAAAATTTTCTAAATACGATTAAATGACTATTTCTTGAATAATTCACAACTTTAATTCTGTAACTCCGAATTCGATAAATGATATGACTAAAATGATCAGCCCGACGAGTCCGTTCTAACTATGCATTCCATGATATGAAACCATGCATCATATAAATATTAATGGGGCAACAAGGTTTATGGAAGCAAAATATGACTAAACAGGTAATAAAATGCTTTATTCTTGTACCCCACACCTCACCCATGCCATGCTATGTTATATCATGTAATTGTGTATCATTCCATCGTGTTATACCTTGTTTTCTTGTTGCATATGATTTATATATTTGTGCAATGTACTTATTTTGTGGTAAATCTATTTTCAGAACGCACTATACTTGGCAAAACTCAGCGGGCTCATGTCCATCGTTCGATCAGTCCGAGACGATTATGTGGCTCCGTGTGCCCATCTGCTCGTTGTATGACAGGCTAGTGGCGAGAAGTTCCCAAATTCTTCTTCCCCGTAGAACATGCTTTCCCCGATCGTATCCCGCTCACTACATTGACTCCCTACCGCCTCCTGCCACAAATCCCACGTGCCATCGGGGATCCCCGCTACCACCTTGGTCCTGCATCAGCAATGCCTCCAGATCTGGCACAACACCTCAACCGCCTTTCCCCATACTCCATCCACCCCCACCCACCCACTTGCCATGTCCCTGCCATGGACATGGTCAACGGCCTCAAGCACTCGACATTGAAGCACATGCTCACAAAAAAGAAAAGAAAAGAGAGCACCATGGTCGTTGGCGAGGAGACAATGCGAGGATATGTAACAAAAGTGGGATCGCTGCTATGAGAGAAACAAGTTAATTGTACTCCCTCAGCCTCATATTAATTGACTCAACTTTATCTACATATAAATGCATCTAGACTAAATGCTTAACAAGCTAGGTATGAATTTGTAAAAACTTGAGTCAACTAACATGTTCAGAGGGAGTATTAATTTGGTTGAGGAAGCACTCGTTGCTCAACCACATGAGTTGTATGCCCGTCCAAGATATGTTCCAATATATATGAAAGAAGACCAATTCCATTTGGTGGCATCGTGATAACGATAAAGTTGAGAAGATATGACAAATTTGGTGGAGTGATGATGCTTGTTAATTGTTTTGGCTAGATACACGCGTAGTTGTACCAAAAAAGATGTCATAATATTTATTTTAGAGTGTGCGTTGGAAATAGACATACTCAGCAGGTAGACGCACACCGTCTATCTCACCTCACTTCGTATGTTTCTCACGGGGATGCCACCACCAACAGAGGTCCACAATGCTGCCCCAAAAGTCCATTGCACTCTTCTAGAAGTATAGTTATCCACCCGGTACTGATGGAGTTACCCAGGTGCTTAAGTATAGTTGTCAACCCGGTACTTATAGAGTTATATAGATGTTTAGGATATAGTTATCAACTGATTACATCTAGAGTTATAGAGGTTCTCAAGGTAGAGTTACATATAGCTATCATCGCCAAAACGATATAGTTATCATACTCTTTAGGTAATAGTTATCCATCCATTAGTTATGAACTTACCCATGTGTTTATGAAATGGCTATCATCACCAAGTTGATGTAGTTACCATGCTATCTAGGTAATAGTTATTCACTCATTACTTATGAAAATCCCAATTGGTTTTGGTTCAAGTTAAGTTATCAACCGATTATATCTGAAGTTATCCGGGTGTTCAGGATAGAGTTATCCATGTGTTAATGTTGTAGCTAACATCGCCAAATCGATGTACTTACCATTCTCTCTAGGTAATAGTTATTCCATGTAACTTATGAAGTTACCCATCTATTTATGGTAGAGCTATCGTCGTCAAATCGATGTAGTTACCCCGCTCTCTAGCGAATAGTTATCCACTAATTACTTATGAAGTTATCGAGTTGTTCAGAGCATATTTATCAACATGAAGTTGAATTAATTACCATTTGGAATTAGTAATATGTTTTGGGGTATGGTTTGTCGCCATAAAATCGATATGCTTATCACCTTAGTATTTATGAACTTGCACATGTGTTTTAGTGTATAGTTACCCTCTTGTCTAAGATAAAGTCACAATCTCAAGGTGACAACTGAGTTGTGAAACTATTTGTTACTATTTGTTTAGCTTCTAAGCTCGAACAAAGTGAAAACAATAACTGAAAGTGAGACCTGGTTTCAAGACAAAACTAGTACTTCATATGGTGGATAACTTACATCACACATATTAGGCACCTAAAAAGTCTTACAGGTGGGTACACTTTTAGGTTTAAAAAAGTCATTGTAACATATCAACGTGGGATATAGTTTCAAAAATCTTGCCGCAACTAGTCCAATGAAGCATGGCGAAAACACACTACAAGAAATGTTTCCTTCCACAACGACTGGGCCCGTCGGTCCTCATAGAAGGAGCCTCTTCCGCGATGAAAATCTTGGCTCGACCGTGGACGATGCAAAACTTTTTTCCGATTTCGCCCCTCTACTACGAGTAAACCGGTAAAAACATGGAGGAAGCTCGACGGACGCATGGCAGAAGTAAGATTTTTGCTTCCTCGCGAGATGTTTACTCGCTGAATTATTTTTTGCGTGTGGGTCTCGGACGTCAGTGACTCTAGCGGACCAAACTTTTCGGTCCCGTGTTCCTGATTTGAAATTGATAACGTTGTTCGATGCCCCTTCCGTTTAGTCAGACTGCTGGGTCCGGCATGTCTGCCTCACATTAGAGGAATCGTGCGTATGATGGAATTTTTTTCCTTCCATGTTCCAAACTTGATAGCGTCGCTCGATGCATCTACTGTTTAATCAGGATGTTGGGTCCCACGTGTCATCCTCACACTACAAGAAATGTGTGCATGATGGATTTTTTTCTTTGGCTCGTGCCTCCCTGATATGAACTCGATAACATTGCTCGATCTATCTGCTGTTAATCACGATGTTGGGTCTCACATGCCAGCCTCTAATTACAAAAATCGTGTGTATGATGAATTTTTTTCCTTTGATCCGGCTAACCTGTTCCGAACTTGATAGTGCTACTAGATGCATCTACAGTTTAATAATGCAGCTAGGCCCCCATATATCATCCTCACATTAGAAGAAACATGTGCATGATGATTTTTTCCTTGGATCGTGCCTTCCTAATTTAAACTCGATAATGTTGCTCAATCTATCTGTCGTTAATTGCGCTGCTCGGTCCCACATGCCAACCTCTCATTAGAAGAATCATGTGTATGATGGAATTTTTCCTTCGCTCCCGCTACCCTGTTCCAAACTTGATTGCGTTGCCGTTTAATCATGCATCTAGGCCCACCTACGATCCTCTCATTATGTTTGTATGATGGATTTTTTGCCCTCGGTCGCACTACCCTGTTTCGAACTTGATACTTGATAGCACTACCAGATGCATAATCACGTAGCTAGGCCCCATGTGCCATACTCTCATTAGAAGAAACATGTGTATGATGGAATTTTTGCCTTCGGTCGCTCCTCCGTCTTAACTTGATAGCGTTGCTTGCTGGATCAGCCGTTTATACAGGCTGGTGGGTCCCATATGTTAGCCTCACATTAGAAGAATAGTGTGTATATGATTGAATTTTTTCTTCTCTAGCGCTACCCTGTTCCGAACTAGATAGTGTTGCTCGACTAATCTGTCGTTTGGTCACGCTGCTGGGTCCTACATGTCAGCATCTCATTAGAAGAACGTGTGCATGAGAATTTTTTTCTCGCTCATGCCTACCTTATTCGAACTTGGCAACGTTGCTTGATGTAGCACCTATATAAGGTCTCTCTAGTGGGTCCCACATGTCAGCCTCTCCGTAAATGAAAAGGAAACGTGTTTATGTTGGGTTCCTGATGTCAGCCTCTATTTAAAAGAAACGTGTGTATGATGGACTATTTTTTGGGGTTGAGTCCGCCGTTATGACCTTGGCAACATTGGTAGATTTTTTTGCGGTAAAACATGTCTATGATGCAGCAGCAGTTTATCTGGGTCCCAGATGTCATCCTTATAGAGTACAAAAAATGTTAATCTATACTTCGTTGCTGGGTCCCACATGTCAGCCTTCTATTTACAGAAAACATGTCTATGCTATTTCCCACATGTCGGCCTTCTCTGTGCAGGAAACGTGTCTATGCTGGGTCCCACATGTCAGCCTCTATATGAATTAAATGTGTCTATGATGGGTCCCACATGTCAACCTCTATTTGAATGAAACATGTGTATATATGTTAGACTGTTTTTCAGGTCGAGTTCGTTGGCCTTAACCTTGGCAACATTGCTAGATGTAGGAGAAGTTTATCTGGGTCCCATATGTTATCCTAAGAGTACAAAAAAGATAACTCTATATTAACACAAAATGCATAGAATTTGAACTCAAGAGCTCACCAGCGGTGAACTGTGTGCCTTGCCACTACGACAGAAACAGCTGGTTCAGTATAACCATTAAGCTGCTATATTATAACTTACTGATTTGTCTCCTTACAAAGACTTTTCATGACCATTTTTATATCCCATCAAATAATAAGGCAACGCTCCTGGCAGCTAAATTAAAAACTGGCACTACTAGGAAAACAACATTTAGTGGCGCACCTGAAAATATCATCTGTGGCGCACTAGCAGTGCGCCACGTGCCTTGTGCTACGGCTATCTCTCAGCCGTGGCGCACTGCCTAGTGCGCCACGGTTGTGTAGAGATAGGCGTAGCGCACCTGCTACTGCGCCACGGCTATGTGAGCAGGTGCGCTACGCCTACGATCTTCTGTGGCGCACTTCCTAGTGTGCCACTAAGCTTCTATAGTGCGCTTTAGGTGTAGTGCGCCACAGAAGGTAGATCATGTGCGCCACAGGTGTGTTTTTTGTTTTTTTTTAATTTCCGAGCCAGATTATATACAATACAGATTATATATAATATTACAGCAGATATACACACACAGATACAAGATATACAATTATATATATAAATACACAATATGAAAAACAAGATTGAAACAAATACATATAGATAAGTCTCATACATGAATACATAGTATAAGTTATATTGTTTCGATCAAGTTACAAAGTAGTAGTTGGTGACATGCGAATACATGTGTCGATCGAATAAGTTAGAGCTCGGAAGCTCGCCTAGAGATCTAAACTAGCTAGACACAAACGCGGGATAAACAACCAAAGAACATAAGCATGATCACCGCCGCGACGAAGGTGTAGGTCTTCATCCGGTTCCTTGTCCTAACTCCCGCTAGATAGCGCGTGTATCTAGATTCCGCCTCCGCCATAGTGTTGTACCCTTTGTAGCTATTGCCGCTGAAACGGTGCACCTGTCTCCGGCAGTCTTCCCAATCATCGTAGACTCCGGGAACCCGTCCCTTGTACACGACGTACCACGTCGTCTATAAGTTTACAATAATAATTAACCGGTGATTGAAAAAACATGTATAATTAAAGTCGCATATGAAGATACACTTATAGAAAGTACTCCTAAGTCAAAAAGAGCAAACTCAAAAAGCATGCCTCATATATAACTAGGTTGTTGGACACAGGAATATGCTACGATGGAACCGTACGCCAAGTAGGATGCACAACACCTGGACTTGTGCATAGCACAAGGCGTACAATCCCATCGTAGCACATTCACATATATAGTGTGCCACAACATTTCAATCATCGGCATTATTTTCGAAAAAGACCAAAGTAGCTCGAAAAGAATGCCTCATATATAACTAGCTAGGTCGTTGGACACAGGAATATGCTATGACGGAACGGTTAGCCGAGTAAGATGCACAATTCCTGGACTTGTGCATATCACAAGGATAACTATCCCGTCATAGCACATTCACATATATATTGTGCCACGACATTTCAATCATCGGCATATTCTCGAAAAAGACAAAAATAACTCGAAAAGAATGCCTCATATATATACATAGGTCGTTGGACACAGGACTATGCTACGATGGAACGGTGAGCCAAGTAGGATGCACAAGACATGGACTTGTGCATATCACAAGGCTCACAATCCCATCGTAGCACATTCACATATATAGTGTGCCACGACATTTCAATCATCGGTATTATTCTCGAAAAAAGAGTAAGGAAAAAAAGAAGGACCAAAGTGAGCAAAGGACCAAAGAGTAAGAAAAAAAACAAGCACTGATTGATATATAATAATAATAAGCAAAATAAGTAAGCGATGATTCATAACCTAATAAGATAAGTACATTTGTCCACACACACACAAAGGTCATCTATAGTTTGTAACTACAACTAGGCCAACATCAAGCCTTCTAGCTCGGCTTAGGGAACGGGAGGACGCCTTGTCTCGTCATGAACTTCCTATAGTCACCCTGCATCTCTAGGCGATCTTCTATGTCACGGTTATTCGGGATATTTCCTCCGTAGAAGATCCCCCCCGAAGTCATGACATCACGAAAGATGATTGCCCCAAACTGCTACTGGAGGCGATACATCTCTTGTCTAATATCTGAATCATTGATCTTGGCCTTTGCTTCGGCCCACTGTTTGAGATGATCTAGCAGCATAGAATTCTGCTGGTCAAGTAGGAACGCCCTCATGTGATGGAGTGCGTAGTAGGCTTCCTTCTTACTGTTTTCCGGCTGCTTCACGCAGGGGAACTCCGTTACGTGGTTGAAGACGTGCCTGCCGAACTTGACCTTCGTACGCACGAAGGTGGTGCCTTCCGTCGAGGCAAAGCCAGTGAGAGCATCATCCAGAACTTCCTTGATCTTGTCGTAGTTTTTCTTCTTTTCTAGACTCCCCGAGTCGAAATACGTGGCGTGGGAATGCTTCGGCGATAAGGAGATGAGTGTGCAGTGTTCATCTCTGCGCAAAAAATTCAAATAGAATGTGTTGGAAAAAGAATGATGATGATCTAATAAAGCCAATCGACGGTGGCGAGTGAATAACGACTTACTCGGGAAAGTAAGGCACGAGAATGTATTCCTTTGTCTTGTTCGCCACGAGGATTCTTTTTAGGTACGAGGCCACGATACGTCGTTCGGCGGGGGAACCCAAGCAGCCATCACGCATGTAGTAGGGGTCCACTATAGCGATGCCCGGTGTGTTCTCTCTAATGATCTGCATGGCCAGGCTGAGAGAAAAGAGACGGACCATGGTATAGTGCAGCGGGTATAGGTGGAACATATTGAAGATGTCCTCGAACCGCAGAAAGAACAGATCCACAGGGGCATTGTCGATGAAGCCCAAGCCTGGTGGCACCTTAACCACAAATACCGGGTGCGAGGGATCTTTCTCCGATAGAAGGCGTCTCTCTATCGTCAGCACACCGTCATGCACACTCTGCAGTTCCGAACTGGCGAGCTTCCGCAAATTCTTAGGTAGCATGGGCTCACCCGCCACATGAATCCTCCACATAATACCCTCGGGTCTTGGTGGCCCGTCCCGAAACCTAATCGGATTCACAGTTGTAGACGCCACTGGCTGGCTCGAGCTGCTAGATTTTCTTTTCCTGCCCTTTTTTCCTTTTGGAGAGCGGGCAGGCACCGCAATCTGAGCACTGGCCGCCCTATGTAGTGTGTCAGGGCTTAAAATAAAGGTCCGGTTGGTTGTATCAGCTGGCTCTGTAAAGGAGCAAGATGGAGGCGTCTCCTGAGAACCAAACAGACGCTTGGTGATAGTGGCTTTCTCTGTGGGGCCACCAGCTAGGTCTTTGTTGCCAAACTGAGTGCTGAAGAAGTGATCATTCCAGTCTTCGTCGTCCTCGGCCGGATCCTGCGCCATGTGCATATCATCAACATGATCATCCGACCCACCGCGTGGAGGTGACGGCGAGGGCGGTAAGGGGGCCTTGCCACCGCTTGTCGCTGGCACGACAGGTGGTGCTGTTGTCTGTGGCGTGATGGCCCCCGCCGTCCCCAAACGGATCATGCTCTTTGGCCATAGCAAGAATAAGCCGAAGCAAGTTCTGAGGACAGACGGCTCTTCTTCATTCGCTCCTGGGGGTTGAATGGGAGGTTCCAGGTCGTTGCAGCCCCTTAGCACCCGACTAATTTTAACCCTGTGCACGCTATCTGGCATCGGCCTTGAGTGGAACGTGCGCTGCAAGGGTTGAACAATGGTACCCTTGGCAACATCCCTCAGCTCGTTATTCACGTAGCATAAGAGAGTGCAAGGAACATCCGTCTGCAGAAAACATGTACGGCGTCGTCAGAGATGCCATAAGAGTAATAGATGGCATGAAAGGCAGTAATTAAAGAAATTTGTTTACCGTGATGGCGTCGAGATCGGCTAATGTCGACGCACCGCATACGGCGACGGGCGTGCAAGAGATGGAAGGGCTTCTTGATGGCACGGTGCTGGCCGCCGGTGTATTCTCCCTACTGACGGGTGCTTGGAGCTCTGGTGCCGCCGTGACGATGGCAGGGGGGCACCAACATGTACTCCGGCGCCGCGGTGATGGCAGGGGGAGTCACCAACACTTGCGGCACCGCGGTGCTAGCGGGCGGAGTCACGAACACGTAGTTCGCCTGATTCGTCGGCGCCGCGTTGTTCGAGTGGCTGCTAACCATGCTTGGAATCGGGCACGGCCCTACTCGACCACCCGCACTCCAGTTCGCTATTGACTCCACCAAGGTAGGCAGGAAGGACGTGAGGGTGATTGCCAGGTTGTCTTGGACGATCCGCGGGATCCGCGCCACTTGTGCCTTAAGTTCTTGAACCTCGCGGTTTTCCTCCTCGCTCCTTCCCGACGGCGCCACATGCGTCCTCGGCGGTGGACCAAAATGATCCACCCAATTCTTACCCCCGAGGCCGGCCAGACGGCCAGCCGACGACGGCTTCTTCGTAACCGGCTCTATTTTCTTGGCCCGGTTCATCGCCCTGTTAAAAGGGTTATCCCACCGGGTGGCCGCCGTCGACCCCTGGGATGAGGAACCCTGGGATCCATGACTAGCAACAATTTCCTCCTCCTGCAGAAGAAGTAACAATGAATCATTTAGATCATCGATTAGATTGCAATCGAGTTGATCCGCAGTAATTAGATTATACTTACCACAATTTCCTCGAATTCCTTCACCGCAGGATCCGCGGTGAGTTGTTTGGTTTTTGGGTCCACATGGTAACGGGCCCTGATGAAGTTTCGAACCTGCTCGGGTTCGAATTTTGCAAAGGGGTTTTCTATCCCCTTGGATCTATACTCTTCGTCCTCCTTGTTCCATTTGGCCTCCGCGGTTCTGTATCCACCAGATCCGAGATGGTGATGACCTATATTCATCGCCTGCAGCACCTTTCCCCGATTACTATTGGCCAGGGCTCTTTCGGATTCACACCTCTCCTTGAACTCCTAGAACTGATCTTCGGTGATCCGCGGGTCAATTTTCTGGATCTCCTCGAGACTTTTGCCTTCTTTATAGATCTTCTTCTTTATCCGGGTTCTCCAGCTGGCCAGGGCGGTGCTCATCTTTGTGAGGGCGGATTTGTTTACTTCGTTCCCATGATAATTTGTGCTCTGATACTTAGCGGGGAACTTGTATCTTGCGTGCAGCTTCTCGAAGAGGAGTGTGCGCAAGTGGCCATTATCTTTATGCCGGAGATTCTCGGTGTTGATCGAGATGGTTTTCCGGGTAATCGCCGCCACTTGCCCACCATACCCTTTGACGACAAGGGCGGGCTCCAAAGGAACCCCTGATGGGCTCACTTCGGTAATTTCCTCCCTGACCGTGCCGACCGTGTTTGGGCGCCGGTCCTTCGGCTTCTTCTTCTTCTTCTTAGGAGGATTGCTACCACTCCATGTTCCCTCGCCGCCATCAGTGGTTTCATCGTCCACCGTTCCTTCGGCTTCTTCCTCTGCGTCTTCCATCTCATCATCCTCGCTCTCCGAAGGATGGTATTCTTCATCGTCTTCTAGCCGCTGGGCCGCCTCCCAGAATGTCAATTGTTTATTCGGAGGTCTGAGTTCTCCTTCAGCGCTGATGCGCTTAGAACATCCAGCCTCATCGTTGTCACACATCTTTGCACTAATAAAAAACAAATAATTGGTTAAATGCACGGAAAAATCCGGCATGACCTTTGCTAATTTTCTTAAACTAGGAGTGCCCGATTTCTGCCGAAACGGGAGTTAATCAACATTCTGGCAAAAATCAGGACTCATTTCATACAAGAACCTGCATACACACATAATAAAGTGCTTCATATACAAGCACAAGCACAATTTCAAGGTGCTGTTGTCCCAGCACAGATAGTAGCAAAACCAACACTACTCTATTTTTCCTTCCAAACCATTTCACAACCACATCCATCCAGTCCCAGCACAGTGCCACAACCATATATACTTTTGTTATCAATTTAAGCATAGCCATATTGCTGTCATTTGTATTATTTCAGTTCTGTGAACAAATGATAACAAATGACCAAGTGACAGCAAGCAAATGAGAATACAACAAATGACCAAGTTCTATACTAGAAGATCATTACAGCAAGTGACAGCAAGCGAATGACCAAGTGATGACAGCAAGCAAATCAACACATATAGACTATTCAAAAAGAACAAGTTCCATTCCTGGTTTTCCATAAGGACCAAACCACAGAAGCAACACCTACTGCCTAAACTGTGCTGGGATTCATATATAACATCTTCAGCAGTTTCATAAACCAAGGAAATTAAGTTCAGAACAGAACCTTAATTATGTGCTGGTATAAACTGTGCTGGCATTCAGAACAGAACCTTAAGTTCATAAACCAAGGAAATTAAGTTTCATAAACTGTGCTAGCATTCATATATAACAAAAGAGAAGTGGCACTGACAAAAAAAGGATAGATGGAGGTGCTTGAGTACCACTGCCCAACAGAACCTTAGGTACAGTAATAGATCTCCCTTGTAAAAAAAAAGAAATGTCTTTACAGTAATAGATCTCCCTTACAGTACCACTGCCCAACAGAACCTTAGGCCATTTGCTAGTTTTTACTAATAACCTTTATAGTTTGAGATTTTATTTTGCCATGTGAATAATTCAATGTGAGCGGTAGCTAGGCAAAATGTTGCATTCAGTTCCTGCACTCAATGAGCAACTACTGAACGGACACCGCACATTGCTAATTCTGCATAATGTATGTAGCTATGAACATACAGAGCTTTGCCTGCTGGCACAGTCAGGCACCAAGCAATATCTTGTGGAACTAGAGAAACAGAACTGCCTTGCACACGATATTTCTTGGACGATTTTGTGTACCATACATACATGGCCTTTTGCTGGGACCAAGAAACCCATAGATGCAAGGCACTGCATGAGTTAAAATATGTTCATTTTAGCAAAGTACTACTAGCTAATCCTGACAGATGTTCATTTTAGCAAAGTTAATCCTGAAGTACTACTAGCTAATCTTGACAGATGTTCATTTTAGCAAAGTTAAAATATGTTCAGTATGTTTGGAACCTGTGTAGTGAGTACTATATCACATGCCATGGGTAATAAAAATGAGCCTCTTGACCTCTTGGGGTGAACTGGTGAGCATAAACGAAATATGCAGACTCAACTATAGTTACAGATTTGGTGGCCATTAGCATCATGGTTTACATTTGGAAATTTTTTTGAGGAAAATTTTAGCAGGCTAGCAGCGGTAGATCAAAGGTCCAAATCTCTCATCTGAACATGAAACCATGCTGAACACGAGTGTAGGGACAGAGGGATAGAGAGGGAGAGAGAGGGACAGAGGGAGAGAGAGGGAGAGAGGGAGAGAGGGAGAGACAGGGGAGGGGCGACGCTCACCTCTGACGAGCGGACGACGGGCGGACGACGACGGCCTCCACCTCCTCGAGCGGCGCGATCCTCCTCCTCCACAAGCGGCGCGGGCCTCCTCCTCCTCCACGGATCAGCAGTGGCGCGGGCCTCCTTCTCCTCGAGAGCGCAGCGCGGCGGTGGTGGATCGAGAAAGCAGCTGCGGTGGCGGATCGAGAGAAAGCAGCGGCGGTGGCGGTGTGGTGTCTGTGAGATGGGGATGAGAGAGGCGGACGTGGCACGCGCGGTTGAATAGTCCAACCCACATAGGCGTAGTGCACCCTGGCCAAGTGCGCTACGGATAACCGTAGCGCACTTGGCCAAGGTGCGCTACGCCTATGTGGGTTGGACTATCAGATAAGAGGGCGGCCACCCCACTAGTTAACACTAGTACTGTCTTATCCCACTGGTTCTGCCCACTACTCTATTCTAAAATATGAGCATCCAGGTTCGAATCCTGGTGCCCCACTTTTTTATTTTTATTTTAAAAATACTTTTAAATGTTCCAAAAAATGCCCAAAAGTGGTGATTTATGACATACAAGTTTTGTTTTGTTTTTAAAATACTTTTAAATATTCCAAAAATGCCCAAATGTGATAATATATGTCATAAAAGTGTTACAAATATGATTCAAAGTATAACTAAATTTCATAATAATTTTTCCATGAATATTACAATCTTTTTCAACCACGCGTTTTACAATATTTTTTGAGCTAGCGTTTTACAATCTTTTTTCCCTTCTTTGTCGCGGTTGAATAATTTATCCCCGGCACTTTAATGTTTCTTCTTTCGAACGGGCTACCTTTTTTGGGTAGGGTTGTCCTTTTTCTTCTTGTGATGTATGTTGCTGCATCGTAGTCGTTGTCATCTTCAATCTTTGGATCGCCGTACTGGTCGAAGTCTTGCTCGTTGGCGACTCCATCCATTCCGATGATGTTTCTTTTTCCTCTCCTCACGACAACACGGCTAGGATTTGTCGGGTCGGTAATGAAAAAACATTGGTCCACTTTGGTAGCCAGTACCCACGGTTCATTTTTCGCGGCCACGTTTGCACCGGTGGCCTTGGATTTGGCTGCTTCGGGTATAACCATGGTTGTGAAATACCGGTCTTCTCTTTCGACGCTCTTTGCCCATCAGACATGGAACATCGGCACCTTTTCTCCATAATAGTCGAGATCCCAGATCTCCTCGATTCTTCCGTAGAATCTTTCCTTCACGTTGTCATCGGTGTAGAATTCCGATGTTACGCCTGACTTCTGATAATCACACTTGTTGTCCTTTTCCTCCGTGTAGAATGTGTAGGTGTTGATATCATACGCCTGATAGGTCACCAGGTTTTGCATCGGTCCCGGTGACAAGGTGAATATGATCTTTTTTGGGTCATCGATCGCAGGGGATTATCAAGGAGTGTCTGCCTAAACCAACGCGTGAAATCTGAGTTGTGCTCTTTGATTATTTCTCCCTGCGTCCTCTGTATGCCCCGGTCACTGTACTTCTTCTCGATTAACCTTTTGTGCTTCTGTACCCAAGGATCGACCAGTTCTAAATGCTGTAGCGCGACGAGGTTTGCTCGATCAAAGTCTGCGCGTCAAAAATCGAAGTCTGCATGCAGTATGCGACGACCCTCTCGGTGACCAGATCCGTCGAGCTTGCCAAGGTGCCTGTTGACGGGAAGACCGATAGGGTTCTCGATGTCTACATAATTCGTGTAGAAAGAGATGCACTCTTCGGCCAGAAAGCCCTTGGCTATGCTTCCATCTGGACGGGACCTGTTGCAAACGTATCCTTTGATGTGTCCGTTCATCCTTTCGAATGCCATCATGCTGCGGAGGAACATCGGCCCGAGTTGTACGATGTCCTCCACGACATGGACCAGCAGATGCACCATAATGTCAAAGAATGCGGGTGGGAAGTAAACCTCAAGCTCACATAGTATCATCACGATCTCCTCCTGTAGCCTCCCGAGCTGATTCACGCCAATCGACTTCCTAGAGATGACGTCGAAAAACTTGCATAGGCCAAATAACGTTTCACGGACGTGCTCGTCCATTATCCCTCTTAGTGCAACCGGAAGTACCTGCGTCATTAGCACGGCACAGTCATGAGACTTCATGCCACTGAACCTCTGCTTCGCCTCGCCTAGGTATCTGCTTATCTTGCCCGCGTAGCCGTAAGGAAATTTTACTCCTAGAAGGCACTTGAAAAACTGTTTGATCTCATCCTGGCTTAGAGTGAAGCAAGAAGGAGGGCAGTAATATTCGTTCTTCTTGAACTTTTTACCCTTCCGACGACCTTGTGTATTCTCTGACTCATGATCATCGTCATCTTCCTGATCATCAGGAGTAGTGCGTCCTCCGTGAAGCTCCTTCCGGATACCCAAGCATATCAGGTCGTGCCTTGCTTTCGGACCATCTTTCGTCCTATCTGGCATGTTGATTATGGTGGCGATCAGACTCTCGCACACATTTTTCGTGATATGCATGATGTCGAGGCTATGAGGCGTGCGGAGAAACTTCCAGTATGGCAACTCCCAGAAAACAGACCTTGTTTTCCATACCTTCATCAGCGTCTTGTCTTGTTGCTGCCTCTTTCGCTTCTTTCCAGGCTTAGGACAATCTTTCCAGTTTTTCAGCAACACTTCCACTTCTTCGCTGCTCCTACGCTCTGGGATTCCTCGGGTCTCGGATTTGCCATCAAACAGGTCTCCACGTTTTCTCCATGGATCATTCTTGCCGAGCCACCTCCGGTGCGCCATGAACACGGTTTTTGATGACCCTGGATCTTTCTCTAGTTGGAGATAGCTTGTGTTATCCATGCACCTAACGCATGCGCAGAATCCTTGGGTAACCTGCCCCGAGATATACCCGCAACCTAGATAGTCTTGCACCGTAGTGACCAACGCGGCTCTCATAGTGAAATAATCTTGTGCGACGGCGTCGTAAGTATTGGCTCCAGATTCCCATAACGTGGCTAGCTCCTCTTTCAACAGCTCGAGATACAGATTGATGTCGGTACCAGGTTGTTTTGGCCCTTGAATTAGCATACTCATTTGTATGTACTTCTTCTTCATGCACAACCATGGAGGGAGGTTGTACATCCATACAAACACGGGCCAAGTGCTGTGCGTGCTGCTCTGGCTACCGAACGGATTGAGTCCATCGGTGCTCGCACCAAGCCTGATGTTCCTCGAATCTCCACCGAATTCTAGGAATTCGAGGTCCAATGCTTTCCACTGGCTAGCATCTGAAGGGTGCGTCAGCAGCTCATCCTTTTCGGGGTCATCATCATCATCATCTCTTGGCTTCTTCCTTTCCGCATGCCATCGCATGAGCTTCGCTTCCTTAGGGTCCACGAAATAGCGCTGCAGACGAGGAGTGATAGGAAAGTACCATACCACTTTTCGAGGTGCTTTCATCACTTTATTGTATCGACTCACGCCGCACACCGGACATGTGGTTTTCTCCGCGTCCTCGCCCCGATAAATGATGCAATCGTTGATGCATACGTGATATCTAACATGCGGTAGATCGAGAGGACAGGCGATTTTCTTGGCGTCCTCGATACTAGTTGGACATGTGTTCCCCTATGGGAGACGATCGTGCTAGAATGCCATCATATCGTCGAAGCTTGCGTCGCTCAATTTGTGTTTTGCCTTCATCTCCATAGCCTTGAGAGTTACATTCAACCGGGTATCATCGGGCCTGCATCCTTCATACAATGGAGTAACCGCGTCTTTCTCAAGTTGCGCAAGCTTGGCTTTCTCTCTAGCGGCAGCCCTGGCGTTACTCGTCTGCTTGAGAAGCAGCTCTTGCACATAAGGGTCCCGCACCCAGCCTGACGTTGTTCCATCGTCGTCTGCTCCTCCGGCATCTAGATCATCATCATCCCGGTCTGCTTCCGCACCACCATCTCCAGGAGACTCTTCATCATCTCGCCCGTTCTCGCCATGATGATGATCATCGTCATGTTGGCCACCTTCACCGTCTCCATCGTCATCGTCATCGCTTATCCAACGAGTGTATCCATCCATGAAACCATGGCGGAGCAGGTGCGCCTGCAGATTCCCGGAATCTGGGTCGATCACCCAGTTGAGTTTGCATCTTCTGCACGGACATCTTATATCCGTCTTGTTATTTCGTATCATGTCGGCCGTCGCACATTTCAAAAATCTAGCCACAATGCCTTCGCTCATTATGCGGACCATTTTTGCCTGCATGGTGTACACGGTACAATTAGAAGTCTACTAGAACCACATAATGAATGCATGCATGCAATGGTCGATAGAAAATTTTGGCATGACCTATCCTAAAATTAGGACCTTTGCGAAATGCCAAAGTCTTGCCAAAATGGAAATGAATCAACATTTTGGCAAAACAAATGGAAACTTATGAGCATATCATCATCGATCCTCTCCATATACACACATGCATGATCATCATCGATACTCTCCATATACACACACATATGACCATCGATCGATCCTCTCCATACACACATCATGAGCATCGATCACCTACATACATATGAGCATATCATCCATATACACATGAACACATCCTTACATGGACAACTTACCGAGATGAGAGACCGATCGCGAGAAAGATGGAAAGGAGAGGTGCGCGCGTCGACCGGAGAAGGAGATGAGAGACCGGAGACCTTCCTCTATTACTTATGTAACATCCAAGGCAAGTTCTACATGCTAAAAATGGTGAATGGGTGGAGAAATTGAGGAGGGAAGGAGAAGATCCCGACTAGATCTAAGGAGGAAGAAGAAGGGGAAAGTGAAGTGTGGGGTGGTGGATGTGGTCACACATGTGCACATAAAGTGCTGTCAAAAAAATCGACACATCCGTGGCGCACTCTGTCCTAGTGCGCCACAGGGAGTAGGAACATCCGTGGCGTGCGCCACGGATGTTCCTACTCCCTGTGGCACACTAGGGCAGAGTGCGCCACGGATGTGTCTGGCCGTTTCACAGCATAGGGGGGCATGCGCTTAGGTGTAGCGCACCCCCATGTGCGCCCACGGTTGACACAACAACCGTAGCGCACCTAGCCTATGTGCGATACAGATGTTTGGCGTGCGGCCAACAGGGCCCTGGCCCACACATATCTGTGGCGTACTATGGTCATGTGCGCCATGGTTGTTCTAGTTAGTAGTAGGGCACTGCCTATAGGTGAGCCACACCTGTTTTAGCCGTGGGGCACTTCAACCATGTGAGCCACGGATGTGCTGATTACCTATAGCCATTTTCCTAGTAGTGTGCAGGAGGTCTTAAAAAACTGCAGGCAGAGTTTTTTTAAAAAAATTGAGAGGTGGGGGGTAATGACCGAAAGGCCGAATTAAAAAGAGTTAGGCTATTCTAAATGGGGTGATCTATATTGGATATACTCCATAGGCTATTCCCATGGGATCCTTTCTCAAATTTCCCTGGGTTGTGGTCAGCAGTCCCCTTTTACCCCTAAAAGGCTGAAGTAAAAATATTCTAGGCTAAAGAGGGGCCGAATCAGCTATATTTCTTCTCCTGGTATATAAAAATTGCAGGATTCTCAAAAATAAAAAATGCATTTTGTTGTGGCTCAGTCGGATCCGAAACAAAGACCACGAAGAGGGAGAGAAAGAAATTGATAATTATTTTTGGTAGATATTTATATAAACTCTACAGTAAAGAATAATATAGAAAAATTATTGACAGATTCGCAGTTCATATTCAGCACCACTTGACCAATTCAGCAGCATTTCAAAATGAGTGATTTAGTAATACAGACACTGAAACACAATAGCAGTACAGAGAGAACCAGTTCTTGTTTCATCTCTTAAAACCTTGTTACCCGATCAGTTTGCCCTTTTCTCCAAACACACTCGACCATTGGAGCATGCAAAACTGATGATCGAGTCTGCTTTGAGTACCTTCTTCTCACATCAATGCATGTGTGACCCACGATGCAACCCAAAATGCTCAAGCCTCATCAAAGTTGTGACAAGGCCATGTTTCAAAATAAAAGCTAGACTTTCGACTACCCTTGATTTAAACAAGTACTAGTACATCAGTATTAGTTCCACAAAATGCTTTAGTAATAGCAATGACAGAACATTTGAGAGATTCAATAGATTTACTGCTAGAAATTCAAGAGCGGTATAGAGAGAATAAGTTCTTGTTCCAGCTCAAAAACCATGGCGCATGATCAGTTTGCCCTGTTCTCTGAACAAACTCGATCATGGGAGCAAGCAAAACTGAGGATAAAGTCTGCTTCTGTGCGAATATCACCCCATTTCTTTAATGCCTGTGTCAATCCCCATATGCAACCCAAAATGTCCAAAAATCATCTAGATAATTGTGACAATGCGAGGTTTCTAAAGAAAAGCAAGACAATCTACTGCACTTGATCTAAACAGGTAACAATACATCACTATTAGTTCAACAAAATACTTTGCTAATAGCAAACGATAGAACAAAGGCAAAGCAAGACCATCTCCTGCCCTTAACCTAAACAAGTACTAGCAGTATATAGTACAAAATACTTCGAAGTACAAGAACTGGTACTATACTAGTACTATTTCATGGCTAGCCTCACTTTCTTCCAATTCTTCATCATATGGGGATTCTCCTCCGCGATTGATGCATATTGAGTAATGCAAACCCTGGGTAATATAAGATGTTTCATGGTATAACAACATGGAATGCTTTTCCCTGCATGATGGTCGGCATCGCCCTGTTCCCAGGTGTAGAGGAACTGTAGATTATATCCCAATACCCCAACTCTATTGACTGGTTATAGGCAATGAATTTCACATTGTACAAGGGCGATGTGCACGCATCCTGCTTGATGCACACGATGGATACAACCATGTCACCCTACTCGTGTATGTCAAATATCACAACAAACACCATACCATCATCCCCTGATCCGATCTTCTCTACTCCCGATGAGCGCGGTGCCAACAGTGGCTAAGAGAAGAACCTGGAGTTACTAAAGGAAGTAAGAATCAGTGGACTAAATTGCAGGATGTGAAATATTTTAAGAAAAAATGATAAATTAAATATGAGTAACCTGACAGCAATAAAACATACGTAGTACTCCATCTATTTCAAAATATAAGATGGTTTAGCTTTTGTGAAGTGTATCTAGGACCCTACATAACATGTGTTCACTCCGAAATACACACTATTAGAGAGTCTAGATACACTCGTTTAACAAAAGCTAAAACATCTTAGGGCCTATTTGATTCAAAGGATTTCTAAAGGAATTATATATCCATAGGAATTTATCCTATAGAGTGTGTTTGTTTGAAAGGAATGAATCCTACAAAATTCCTATATATTGCTTTTCTACACTACAATCCTATAGGATATCTAAGAAGAGGTGAGACCTCTTGGAAAAATTCCTATATGCCATGTACTTAAACGCTACAAACTTACTATGTTTTTCCCGCGGTGCAAGCAAATAGCTAATTTTACTGATTCCTATAGTTTTTGTTTATAACACCCTCGGATCGGCCCTATGCAAGTTTTAGCGATTCCCGCCAAACCCGCATAGAAACGATTCAGAGGTGCCCACCAGGCACTTGCGTGGGGTGGAAAACGAAGTAATATCATTACACAATAGTCCACGATGGAATCCACAGAACAGATATATACAATGACTCCATGAGTCAAGAATACAAATATACAATACAAAGTTCCAAATCACCTTGAAAATGATACAATGTCCGACTACGGACAAGATGCAAATGGGGATAAGAGCCTGAAGAATAACCAATGGCGTCCATAACCCTGCCCAGGCCAAGCCGAAAGGATAACCCCGCTAACGACGTCGATCTCAAAACCTGCTTAAACAAAAGGGGTGCCGACAAAGGGCAAAGGAAAAAGAGAGCGGTCAGTACTGAGGCCAGTACACGGCGAGACTAGAATTCGGCGGCCCTCGCCTACATAGGTATGGGGGCTGAAGCGGCAGCGCAGCATGCACTGAACAACCTATAGAGACTCAATACAACTGGCGGCTATGAGAGAGGGATAAGAAAGACCTATTTGGATCCAACCTGATGCTATCACCAAACATACCCATCCTGGTGTTTCCCCCTCGAAATTAATCAAGTCAACCGAGGAACTCACACAGTTGGCAGTTTTATCATTCTATTAAAGTTGCAGCAATTACTAGTCAGATATAAATAGCATGAGTCATCCTGATATAATAAGCTGTGGGCACTTTTAGTTAACCATTATGTTGTAGTTGCGATACTTACTAGTCAGATACAATTGTAACAGGTGACAACCCAAAACCAGCAGTTGTTGGCACTTTTATTTAGCCATTCCATTATAGTGAAGTTGATTACTAGTCATTATAAAGTCAAATTTATAGCACTATTTTAGTTATAGTTGTCTATGATCGAGATACTGTGCTCCAAGTCGTCCGTAACCGCGGACACGGCTTTTAGAAAGTTTTACCCTGTAGGGGGCACAAATAGCAACACACGCACGATCAACCTCGCAAAAAACCAAATGAAAACCCAACAAGGCATCATGACAGAACATTCGCAAGATTCATATTTGATTTCAGGGGGCCACCCGACTAAGCAACCCGCGACGAAGTTGGCCGGCTCCGAGACCTAGAGGTTTGTGTCAATGGCTGTAAACGACTGGGAACCCGAAAGTGTGAGTGGGCTTGTCGATACCGCGAAAACATTTCACTTACCTAAATAGTACAGGCGCTCCACGCACAATCGTAAATAAAATAGTAAAGCATGGCATAAATACAAGATAGTAATAAAGCCCCAAACTACTTTGTGGTCCCCAGGAATTAAATATGACTCAAGCTAAGGTTAGGGGGATTCATGGTCCCAAATGCGGATAGTGCGAATATTCAAAAAACAGGTATCAAGTACTCGGGTTCCTACGGGACACAAGTGGACGGTTAAAAACCAAATAACATCTATTGCCCACTTGTGCCTCTTCATTATTTACCTACTTTAATTTTAGATATTAAACGGTAATTAAAGCCATGATCATCTCCAACATTAACATGCGACATTACTCCAACAACTGTGAAAGTTCGACGGCGCGACACATCATCTGCGCAAACAACTACGACTCGCAAGGCCGACTATCTACCAAACAATAGGTAATAGGTTGTGTTCATGGCAATATAAAGGCTGCAGGAAAGTATAACGGGGTACGGAATCTATAGCATCGCAACACAGATAGCAATAGATCAACGTGAGGAAATAAAGACTATAAATGTAAAATAGATAAAAAGGGGGAGAATGCTCGCGTGAAAAACATTGCCGAAGGTTCATCCGAAGATCGGAGCGAAGCTCGCATCAACTCATCGGCATAATCCGTAAAGAAGCAATGCACTAAAAGAAACAATATTAGACTAGATTTGCCCGTATATAGGCTCTATATTTAATTATTAGTTGAATTGAGCTAAATG
The DNA here is from genome assembly GCA_916181665.1 of Avena sativa. Taxonomy (NCBI): domain Eukaryota; kingdom Viridiplantae; phylum Streptophyta; class Magnoliopsida; order Poales; family Poaceae; genus Avena; species Avena sativa. Next base: position 138,561,940 of record OV702295.1, read on the forward strand.
CCCCAAACCACGCAATATGTATGACTTGTGAATGATTAATATGCAACAACAAAGATAGCATTTATACAAAACTAGAGATTGGATTAGGGCCTCACGGTTGGATCGGAGAGGCGAAGAGACAAACTTTGGATCGAAGTGAAGTAGCTGATGTCTCAAAAGTAGTCACATTGACACCACACGACGTAGACGAAACGAACACCGGTACCAAGAAATCACGGTCAAAGTTCCTGTAGTAATTTTACCGAACAGGTTACCTGCGAGGCGACCTCAGATACAGTGGAGCAGAGACTTCTTCATCGACAATCAAACTATCTGGGATGCTGCAACAAGGATGACCAATCTGAGTTTATTTGGTCTGGCTGTTGTCGCTGGCTCTTGGAGACGCGAAGGGACGCAGCTGCCACATGCGTTGGTGTGGTTGCTGATCTGCCCGACGTGGGGGACTAAGCTGGGGGTGGCGCGTGGAGCTACAGATGCCACTACCGTTTGCTGCGTAGAAACAAGAGGAGCAGGCGGTGGTGTTCAGCGATTTGAGGCTAGCTGTGGCGGCGATGTAACTAGCTGCTGCTGGCTGCAAATTGGGGCAGGCGCATGGGGATCTAATGGAGTGGGGGAATGTGAATTGGTGTGGTGCTCCTCTCGAGCATGCAGGAACCAGGCAACGGGGTGGATCTGCAGTCTGATGCTCCTGTTGACGCGATAGAAGGCAGCAGCATGGGATCTGGTGATCATGGCGCAGGGAATTGAAGAGGAACATAAGTATTGACAAGAGATAAAAAAATGGCACGGCGGCCGATCCAAACCAAGGAGTGTTTCTGGTCTACACACGCACAAAATCTAGGTGAGAAAAGATGGTCAGAACCTGATCAATTGCATGGACAAAGCACCAGGAAGCTCGATCGATTTTTGCATGGAGTAAGCTGCTTGCTGCGCAGGATTAATCTAACCAAGACGACACGCCGGCCGCAAGATTTGAAGCTGAATTTTTGGAGGAGAAACAAAGAGAAAAGGTGGAGAATTTTAGGCAGATCTAGATCTTAGATATTTGGGGCTAGTGTTTGAGAAAGAAAAAGTGGACTGGGATATTTATATAGTCTAAAGTAGATTAGATGACTCTAGTTTTGGGCTAAATTTTTAGACATGCTTTTGGGCCTACTTTATTTATAAAATAAGAAAAGGATTTTGTGATCATATAAGGACCGGAAAGTATTATTATTTTTTATTTAAAAACAAGATCGAGAGACGGGTTTAATAAAACCACATGGATATTTTAGTAAAACAAAATAGGATTTTTAGTGAAAATGTTTTGAGAGGCAAACATATGTATGATATATTAATAATGCACAAAAATAAAAAAACAAGCGATTTTCTAGTTGTAATTTTTCTGGGTCCTGCATTTTCCCTATTCATGTGTTGCACAAATCATTTGAATCTATTTTCAAACGGAGGAAGTACCTACGAACTACATGTGCAAGGCCATTATTTCAAACGAAAAGCTACTTGATCTAAGCAAGTAGTGCTAGCTCCCGGTATAAAGCCATGTTTGAAAGGAAATGTTAGATCATCTCTAGTGATTCGATCCAAACAAGTACTACCAGTATATACTGCAAAATACAATAGCACAAGCAGAACTAGAAACAATATACTTCAAATTATAAGAACTAGTACAATAGTACTGTACTGTACTGTACTACTTTGCAGCCAAAATCCATATTTTTGGACACATTTAAACCCCTCTGACTAGAATCAACATCAATACTTAATCCCAAAATTTAATGGTAGATCATCATCAGAATCAAGATGGTCATATCTGTCATCTACCACCTTGTGGATGCAAAATGAGTAATCCAGGATGAACCTATCATGTTTATTAATCAGAAAATTTCGGAAATCTTTAGTTATCCTGGCGGTGGCCGACGACGCCCTTCTCTTCGGCTCAAAAATAGGCTATATTCGGCGAACTCCTCCAGGTCCCTACCATCATTGAAGGTTTATATAAGTGCAACTCCACCATGTACCGCGGAAACTTGCACGCCGCTGACCTAACGCACTAGACGGATACGACGAGGCCATAGTCGAGCATGTCAAATCGCACGACGAACACTGTACCATCGTCCCGGATACCACAGTCTCTACTCTCCATGAGATAGGTGTCATCAAAGGCTGAGAGATGTACCTGTGTTCCATGCCGTAGTGGAAACTGTGCACTTCCGTCGAATGGGATTTTTCGAGGTAGGCGAGGAGCGCTGTGGGCGGGGCGGCGAACTCGTAGCCAAGCTCAGGGCAGTTGCACGGGCCATGCGGGCACGCCATCTGGTGGTTGAGGAAGTCGTGGAAGGCGACCAATGTCCTGCAGCCGTTGTTGGGGCATCTACTACCTTTTCCGCCAGTGATTTGGCGGTTCAACTCCTTGGAACATGCGGCTAGCCGGACGGTGCTGGTAGTATCCATATGCATAGTGATTCTCTGAATGCATCGTCACCGAACTTGCTCCGGCCACCATACCAAATCTTGTGCATTGTATCTGCCATTGAGTCCGGATGAACTGGGGGCGAGGGCGGATTCAAATATTATTGTTGGTTCTTGGAGGAGAGTGATGGCGGCCTGCAAGAACCGATTCTGCGAGCGAGAAATGACTAGAAAAATTTAAGAAGTGCGCACTAGATGGAGAAGATGGGAGGCTCTTTGAACGAGGGATGTTTGTGTATTGCCTCTTCGGTCTTATGCGATGCGCAACTGTATCGAGGGCGCCGACTGGAGTTATAGCTAGACTAGCAAGCAGGCACGTCCTAGCTCAGTATTGTAGTATTGTGTCATCACATAGACTAACTATAAATAATATAATAAATAAGTTTTATTATGTTTCAGGAAAGGATGTAAACCCATATTTATTTAGTACCACAATTGGGGCCAGGGTAACAGGTTAGTGCCCTGCAATTTTTTGCGGATACGTACCGCTTTTGGAGCGAGCTATTACAAATAGGTAAATATTTTTTGGCTAATCTCGTTTTAACAGCTAAACTAACATGATGGACCACAATTAAGCAATGACATGGACCTGGGGCCCACCTGTCATCCCTCTCATTTTTCTTCCCCTCCTCCCTCTCTCTTCTCTCGTATCCTTCTTGTGGAGCAGCTTCTCTCTTCATCATTCATTATTCATTTTTGCCCAATCTGGTAGAAAATCTAGAGAAGCAAATCTAACCAGCACATTCAGTAAACAAAGCAAATGTAGGCAAAGCTAACATAGAATATGTAGTACAACACTAAACAAGGTTCGACAATTAGGCTACTCAGCAGCAGCGGACAAGTTCAACACGGAAATACAAAAGAAGCTGCTTTACAGCAGCAGCAGCACACAAGATCAGCGACACCTCCTGGCCTCCGTCTCCTTTCTCTAGCGCTTCCTCCACTTCTTGCTTCCCATTCCCTTGACCCTTTTGCTCCTTGGGTTTGATAGGGGGCATGCGACCCTCTTTGATGGCCACCTTCTGGAGGTTACCGAGGTGAAACCTGAGTGCCTTGTGCTTGGCTCCGAAGGCATGGACATTCACGTTGTGGCCGCAGGTGGTCACGTCCTCGGCATGCTTCACGAGGCAGTTGAAGTCGGTGGCTTGGAGTCTCCTCTTGCAGAAGGGGAACCTGTAGACGTCGCCGACAAAGTAGTGGTCGTACTGGCCGGACTTCAGCCTCCTCAGCACCTGACGAGCCTTGGTGTGCTTGGACTCGTCGTCGCTGTAGATGTCGCTGCTATCCACATGTTGGAAAAATAGTAGCGTGCAATAAGGACATGATTGAGATACTTTGGTTATTAGGATTGATTATTTGCATAAATTAACCGATTGAGATCCCATGATTATTTGCATAAGTGAAGTGGGTGGGTTAAATTCCCCAATCCCCAAATGTCAAACAAAATCAAATACTGATACCAACTACAGATCGGCGCTAGTACCAACAAGGGAATTACTTAACTACAAATCGGAGGACAAAGAAAATAGGATTGAAATACGAACATGGGGATTCATCGAAACACAAGAGCATTAGCTTCTGCAAAAATATCTAGCATCCAATGATTGAAAATGCAAATAGCCGAACCCTAATAACAAACGATCTAGCATACAACGATGGGAATGGGGGAAGAACAAGGGAAGGGGAGAAAAACCTAGTTACCTCCGACCATGGGTCGACGATGCTGGTGTCATAGGGGTTCTCTGGGCATATGTACTTCTGCTCCTCGTAGGGGTCCCAATTGAGCGGGACCTTACCGTGACCGGCGGGGGCCTCCTTGCCGACGGCTACGCCGTTAGCAGGCACAGGGGTCTGGACGGCGACGTTGGCTTATTGAGATGCCTCGACAAGGGCCTGGACAAGGACGACGGCCTCCTCGCCGGCGTCCTTGGAGGCGACGGTAGGCCAACGTGCCTTTTTTCTCCATCACCGTTGTAGTTGGGGTTTTCCTAGGGGTTTCCAGAAGGTGATGGGACAATGGAGACGGTTACTGTGTGAGTGAGAGTAGGGAGGCAGGGAGGGAGAGGGAGTCTATAATAAAGGTGAAGGCAAGGGACGTTCCGTTGCACCACCGTGCACCGCGTATCCTGCGAACTCTACTGCACCGTGCATGGCCACGCGTGTCCGCTAATAACGCCCTATGCACCGTGACATGCGTACCGTGGTCACACTTTTTTTCTCGTGTCTAAAGCTATGGCGAGGTAGGTGTACTCGGTTATACCCTCGAGAGTAACACTAGCAATTTGGTTGTACTCAGTTTTTCCCTCTAGTAGTAACACTGTCGCGTGCAATATACTCAGTTTTATAATCCGGTGAATGGGTCATGTTCTTCCTAGTACTACTAGTAAGTTGCATGTGCCTTGCATGTGAGACACTCATAATATACGTAAGTATAACATATCATCACTATATTTAATTATAATAGGTAAATCTCAAAAAATTTACTCCTATCTGTAAACTATGGGTGTATATTTGGTTCTTTGCATATCTATAAACCTTAGTCATTTGGTTTGAAACCCAATAATGTCTATATACATGGTAGGAAAATACTGCAAAGCTGTTTTTTTTCCAAAACTAGTCAAATCCTATGGGTAATGTTTGCTTGGCACGTAGCACACATGACATGATAGGGCGTGTCATCAGTAAATCTTTTAATTTCTTTTTTCTTTTTCTTTATTTCATGTGGTCATTTTTAAAAGGGGTTCAGAATTGCCAAGATGCAAAATCTTAGCAAGAAGTCAAACTAGTCGTCAAAACTCCCGGTGGTTTCAAATATATTAATTGACCGCCCGATGTGGATACCTCCAAACTCCATTTCATAAAATTCACGGACCAGCCTACGATTTACCAGCAGTACTCAAATTTAGCCTAATTTCGATAAATCGTCATAAATTCATTCAAGTGGGCTGAGTTAGCTAGGATGTTTGAGAACTCATAAAACATGGGAAATCGTAAGTACAACATGTTGGTCCACTGTATATGTCTGAAAACTTGGCATGTGGTATTTAGATCCATGTTCTTCGGACTTTCTTTACGGGAAAGAACAATCTCGTCATCGCTCGGAAAATTGAGAATGTTCTTTCCTCATAGTTGGAAACTCACACCCACGACATTGTTTAATACAATAAGATGCACCCATCAACCTCCAAAAAGACATTTAATTCAAGAGAAATTTATCGTGCTTACTAGTAGCTCAAGTTTGACCTTATTTCGTTAAATTGTCAAGATGCGAAATCTTAGCAAGAAGTTGAAGACATCGTCAAAACTCTCGGTGGTTTGATATGTGAATTATGCCACCAATGGTGGGTAGCCCCAAAAGCTTTTTCATAAACTTTCGATGCAACCAACAATTTACTGGTGGTTTCAAATTTGACCTAATTTCGATAAATCAACATAAATACATACAAGCGGGCTCAGTTAGATAAGAAGTTTGAAAAGTCATAAAACATGGAAATCGTAAGTACAACATGTTGGTCTAATATATATGTATGTAAACTTGGCTTGTGGCATCCAGATCTAATATTCTTTGAACTTTTCTTTATAGAAAAGAACTATGTTCTCATCACTCAAAACATTGAGAATTGAATGTTCTTTCCTCATAGTTTGAAACTCACACCGATGACATTTTTTACTGTAAGAAGATGCACCCATTTACCTCTCAAAATACATTTAATTCAAGAGAAATCTATCGCACTTGTGTAGCTCAAGTTTGACAAAATTTCGTTAAATTGTCAAGATGAAAAATCTTAGCAATAAGTTGGACTTGTCATCTAAAATCTCCGTGGTTTCTAATATATTAGTTGTGATGCAAAATCTTAGCAAGAAGTTGAAGCCATCGTCAAAACTCTCGGTGATTTGATATATTAATTATGCCCCCGATGGTGGGTACCCGCAAAAGTTTTTTTGTAAACTTTCGAAGCAACCTACAATTTAATTCTAGTTTCAAATTTGACCTAATTTCGATAAATCAACATAAATTCATTCAAGCGGGCTCATTTAGCTAGGAAGTTTGAAAAGTCATAAAACATGGGAATCGTAAGTACAACATGTTGGTCCAATATATATGTATGTAAACTTGGCTTGTGGCATCCAGATCTAATATTCTCTGAACTTTTCTTTACAGAAAAGAACAATGTTCTCATCACTCAAAAATTTGAGAATTGGATGTTCTTTCCTCATAGTTCAAAACTCACATTGATGACATTTTTACTGCAATAAGATGCACCCATTTACCTCTCAAAATACATTTAATTCAAGAGAAATCTATTGCACTTGTGTAGCTCAAGTTTGACAAAATTTCGTCAAATTGTCAAGATGAAAAATCTTAGCAGGAAGTTGGACCTGTCGTCTAAAATCTCGGTGGTTTCTGATATATTAGTTCTGACTCCCTAGTGGGTACCTTCCAAAAGGTTTTTCATGAACTTTCAAAGCAACCTACAATTTACTTGTAGTTCAAAATTTTCACCTAATCTCGGTAAATAGACATAAATTCATTCAAGTGGACAGAGTTAGCTAGACTAAAGTTTGAAGACATCTAAAACATGAGAATTAATCGTAAGTACAATATTTTGGTCCACTATATATGTCCAAATCTTGGCTTCTGGCGTCCAGATCCATATTCTTCAGACTTTCTTTTCAGAAATGAACAATCTCGATCGTCATCACTCAGAAAAATTAGAATGTTATTTCCTGATAGTTGGAAACTCAAACCGACGGTATTGTTTACTACAAGAAGATGCACCCATCTACCGCTGTGAAATTACATTTAATTCGAGAGCAATGTACCGCACCTACTTGTAGCTCAAGTTTTGACCTAATTTCGGTATGTTGTCAAGATGAATAATCTTAGCAAGAAGCTGAACCTATTGTCAAAACTCTTGGTGGTTTCTGATATATTAATTGACCCCCCGATGGGTACCTCAAAAATCTTTTTCGTAAAACTATCAAAGCAACCTAAAATTTACTCGCTGTTCAAATTTGACCTAATTTCGATAAATCGGCATAAAGTCACTCAATTAGAAAGAGTTAGCTAGGGAGTTTGAAAACTCATAAAACATGGAAATCTCAATTACGTACAACATGTTGGTCCACTTAATATGTCTAGAAGCTTGCTGGATTGTGGCATTCAAATCCATATTCTTCGGACTTTATTTCCTTACGGAAAAGAACAATCTCGTCATCACTCGGGAAATTGAGAATGTTCTTTCCAGATAGTTCAAAACTCACACCGACAACATTGTGTGTAGCACCCCGGCTAAAACTACTACTAAAAAATCGCGGTTGTTTGTATGTTGCGCATCATCATCACATCATCATGCATGTGTTTGCCTAAACCTATTTCTCAAAAGCCTATATTGTTTTCTAATTATCCCCTACTCTATTTCAAATTTAGACCTCGGTCTCTTCCGGATATCTTGTTTTGTCTAAAATTATTTACAAAAGGCCTATAAAATATAACAGGAACAATAATAAATATAAAACATTTTTGTGGGGGAGGCAGTCAAATGACCAGGCACAAAAGGCCTAGTGACGAGGTTTAATCTCGTCAATGCCCATTGTTATGTGCTTGGGTTTTGGAGAAGATGGAGATGCTGGAGATCGCGGAACGGTTAGCAAACAAGCAACATGGGGACACGAGGTTTACCCAGGTTCAGTCTCCCGGAGGGAAAACCCTACTCCTGCTTGTCTGCTCTTGATTACGGCGGAACCAAAAGTTACAGGGGTGCGCAGATGCAATCTGGCGTGGAGGTGTGTATGCGGTGGTGTGCGGGAGATTGTAAGAGAGCCTCCTCGTCGTGCCCTCCTGGCCTTTATATAGAGATAGGCAGGTCCTAGGCACAGATCAAGTCGGTTACAGGTTTTAGGGTTTACCCCTTTGAATTTCCTATCTACTCTAGTCTTGCTCTCCAAGGATCCGAAGGCGTCATGGGCCCTGGCCACCCGAAAGTCTTCATGGGCCCGCGTATATCTGTCGTGGGCCTTCCTTGGGCTAGACTAGGTATGCTGAGGTCGTGTACTCGTGGGGTATAACGATGTCAGTACCCCCCGAGTGTTCAGTAGAATCGTAGATTCGGCTGAGGACTCTTCAATCCTTCGGGTGCAACTCTGTATTTCAGGAGAATGTGTAGGGATTGTTGATGCGTGTGCCTGACTCTCCCGACGGATCAGGGTCAGTTAACTGTCTTTGGACAAAACAACACGATCTTCTTCAGGTGCGAGTCCCTCGACTCGAACCCGGAACATATGCTGGCGTAATTCGACTCAGGCCATGGAGGACTTATAGGAGTGGAATTCCAGTGAATTTAAATGATGTACCCAACGCGTCCGTCAGGATTTTTAATCGCGCATGTTGGCACGGATTCTTACTAGCAGAGCGCAGTCATGTGCGTTACCAGGCCATCAGATGATATCTGTAGGTCTTATCTTTGTGTCACAGACACAACATCTAAATGTTTTATCACCGCGGAGGTGCTTCGGGTGGCCAAGGAGGACGTTGCTCACTCAGCGTTTAATTAGGGCAGAGTTGCCGAAAAGTTTTGCATGTTGATCCGTAGGATCGCAGTCGAAGAATTCATAGGTTGCGCGACCAGCACTACCTATGGGAGTAGCCACCGAGTGTCTGTTCGAGTCGTAGACTCGAGCAGAGACTTTAATTCATCCGTTTTTCGGCTTCCGGTCCGTAGGACACAAATTTTTTCGGATGCTTGAATCCATCCTGCCTATGGGAGTAGCCCCCGAGTCTGTAGTGGAGTCGCGGACTCGACGTAGGACACGAAGAAATTAGTTCAGTGCTGTAGTGTTTTGTTCATTTTCGGGTGCGCGGCCAGCGCTCCTGATAGGAGTAGCCCCCGAGTAGTTAGTCGAATCGTAGATTCGAGTGAGTACTCTTAGCAGTGTAGCCGAAAAATTGTAGCTGTTGCTAGTATAACATTTGATGATGTCAGTGCTGACGATCGGTGACCTCAAGCGTCTGCTGCGTCAGATATGACGTGACTTGACGAACATGGGTCCCACCTTCTGACCTTGAATTGACCGGTCACGCGCGGCGTGGAGATAATTACGGCGTCGCCTCGATTTCCACGCGTAGTGGACGCCGTGTGAGCGACGGTTCGCTGCTATGCTGACACGTGGGCGATCAGATCTTGCAGTTGGCGCTAGGTCTTCTCGATGGACGGTCGTCGTGCATCGTATTCGTCCTTATAATCATTGGGGAAAAGTTAATCTGTTTTCACCGCAGCCATTCTTGTTTCACTGCTCCAATCTTCTCTGAGCTTTCTTGCTGCATGCTGGAATATCCTCGAACATTTCCTTCTTTGATCCTACGTTCTCGCCGCTGGCGCCGCCGCACCGTAATGGGGAAGCCTAAGAAGTCCTCTTCTGCGGTTGGCACCAGCGCTGCTGGTGGCAAGAAAGGTTCTACCGCTGCCTGTGTCACCGACGGTGGCTGGCGGCGATCCGAGACGCGGGAGAGTGATCTCCGCAAGCATCGTGAGCGGGGATTGATCCCGCAGGATAGGGAGGCCGTCAAACTCCCTGGCAACGAGGTAATTCCCCATCCCCCCGCTGGGTTTCGGGTTATGTTCCTCGCATTTGTCTTTGGGTTTTTCCTTCCCAATCCATAATTTCCTTCGTGGACTGCTTTTTCTTTACGGCATCCAGCTGCATCATTTTTCCCCCAACTCTCTCCTTCACATTGCTTGTTTCGTTACTTTCTGCGAGTGCTGGCTCGGTATCGACCCGCACTTTGGCCTCTTCCGGAAACTCTATTCCGTGAAGAGGCAATCTGGTTCTGATGGTGTCTATCCCATTGGGGGTTGCATCATTTCCCTTCGATCCAATCTTCTATTCTTCTCCTTTTCCATGTCCGAATCTGTCGAGTACTGGCGGAGGCGATGGTTGTACATCCGCGACTCCACGATGGCTAGGAAAGATTTTGGTCTTGCTCCTTTCGACCCCTCCCAAAAGATCGAGCCGAAGAGGTCTTGGAAGAACCAGATCTTAGATGGCGAGGTAGCGAAGATAGAGACTCTATATCGTCGAGTGGAGGATCTTCAATTGACTCCGGATAAAGAGGTGAACGGTGTGGATATTATCTACAGTTTTCTCAAACATCGGGTGCAGCCGCTCCTGGCTAGGGCACACCCGATGTTCCTTTATGTTGGTCTTCATGATCCGACTAGGGTTTCGGCTGAGGAGTTCTCCAAGGGAGATCTCAACGGGGTCCTTCGTCCGCTGCTGAAGTTCAAGGCTGGAGATGATATCTCGGGGAAGTCACTGACATAGATCTGGGACGTGCGCGTGGCGCTATTTTCGACTGCGTTTTACTTTTATTTATTTGTCTGCTGAGAAATTTGCTTTGTTTGTATAGGAGTTCAAGGTGCCGGGCATGTTGCCTCCATTGCCCGAAGTATTCCCGGATGCTCCAGATAATGAGGTGGTGGACTCCATGTCTGAGCTGCCGTCAGCCCGATCTCCGGCTGAAGAGGCCAACGAGTCGAGCGAGGATCATACTCGCAAGCGCACGAGGAGCTCCAGTGAGTCGTCGGATGCCTCTACTCCGCCGACGCCTAGGAACCCTCTGTGCCTTGGGCGTCACAGTGATGGGCATGGGGGCTCTTCCTCTCCAATTCCTGCCGTTCCCGTGCAGGCTGTGGCACCGCACCCGCCGGCGAAGCGGAAGAAGGAAGAAAAGAAAAAAGAGAAGAAAGAGGAGAAGAAGGTCCGAAAGACCCCTCCTGTCTTCGACTTAAGCGAGCTTGACTCGTAAGTTTCCTCAGTCCTGTTTTTCTTTCTCTTTGTCTGTTTACCTTGCGCTTTGCTAATTTTTTCCTTGTGTAGCCACTCCTCCGACGGCTCCTCCAGTGACGGTGCTCGGGAGATGATGGGGGAGTCGAAAGTTGCTCTTCCTCCTCCTCAGACGGTGGCCACCTCTAAAGGCGCTGCTCCAAACCCTTCTCCGCAGGAGGTTCGGGTGGTTGCCCCTCAGAAGACTGCGAGCGGACCTTCGGAGTCGCCGTCTAATCATGTAAGTAATTCTGTTTTCTGCCACGGGGGGAGCCCCCGAGCCTTTTCGGATGATCTGTTGATCTTTCTTTTCTTCCCACCTCGGGGGGAGCCCCCGAGCATCTGTAGGGTATTTTGTTGTTCGTTTTTTCTTCGAGTCTCGGGGGGAGCCCTCGAGCATTTTTCGTATGTGCAACTTGCTTCTGCTCGTTCTTTTGGGCGTAACCCCCGAGCTGCTCTTTTGATCGGTGGTTATTTCTTCAGCCTTTTGTGCAAGGTGCCAACCAACTGGTGAAGCAGCACCTGGCGTTGGAGGCCAGCCTCAAACAGCTTCAAGGTATGTTTACGACTTGGTCTTTTGCTTCTTCTTGTATTTTTGTCCTTCGATCCGATATGTGTGTTGCTGACTGCAGAGGACCACAACGCCTCTCTTTGTGAGATTGATGCTCTCAAAAAGAGCCTTGGTCAAGCGGAGAAAAAGGCCAAGATCGCCGTTGGTGCAAGGGAGCGCCTCGAGCTGGAGCTGGCCAACGCGGCCGAGGATAAGGAGCGCCTGCAGCAGGAGGCTACAAACCGCAAGGAGCATCTTGCCATCGCCACGGCTTCGCGCGAGAGAGAGGTGGCCGGCGAGCTTATGGCGGCTGCCAAGGCTGTTTCGGGTGAGTGTCTCCGCCTTCCTCTTTTTGACTTCCTTGTCTTTTCTTTTGTAGTGCTTTTATTAATGATGATTCCTTTGTTGCTTTAGATGTCGCGGGCATCGAGTTTGATCGTGGTGCACTGGAGCACGGGAGCACTCTGGATGATGCTGCTGTGACGGTCGAAGACCGCTGCAGTACCGTCGTCAGCTCGCTTGCCAAGGCCAAGGAGGTCCTTGGGCGCTTCTACAAGGAGCTTGTCCCCAAGGGCGTGCCCCTCGAAGATGTCGATGCCTTGGCGGAGGCGCTGTCAGCCGAAGCGCCTGCGGCGTACAAGCGCAAGCAGAAAGGCATCGACGCGTCCGTCGGGCTGGCAATGGCCTTGGCGGCTGGAGCGAGCTGGACCTTCCTCAGGTCACCTCCCGGATGCCGACGGCTGCTGATGGATCTGAGGTAGCCTTCGCCACCTATGCTGCTCGCTGTAAGTGTTACAGGCTGAAGATGATTGATCTGCTGGCCGAGTACGCGCTAAGGCAGCAGGGGGAAGCCAAGGCGAGGCAGCCCGGCTCCGAGGCTACTCAGGGTGCAGCTTTGTAGGCGTTGTAGTTGTAAGATAGTTTTAGCTTCTTTTATTGTAATTATTTTGATGAACGATCCTTGTGCCACGTAGTGGATTTTGCTGCACTTGATGAATTTGCTGAGTTCTGTGCTCCTTCATCTGCTTGTTCATGTCTTTGTCTTCTATTACTCTAGGGTCCTTCGGGTGATGATCCCGTTGACACTTCGTCTACGGCGCAGCTACGGCCATCCCTGGATAGTGCGTCGCAGCTTGTGTTTCTTCGAGACCGTATCCGTAGCCTCGAGAAAGAGTTGCTTGGGGTGCGCGGCCACGCTGATGTTTGGAAATCCAAAGCGGATCGAGGCGCTGCCAGAGAGGAGTACTTGATGGCGGAGCTACTTCGTTTTTCCGAACAGCTTCAGTGTGAGTTTTTCGAGCTGTTGCCTGTTACTTCAGATGCGCCTGCTGGCCTTGCATCTTACTCTTTTGCAAGTATTGCAGGTGCTAACATTGCTCCAAGGGAGGAGAAAGAGCGTGTTGCTGTTCGGATCAACTGCTTGACTCAGCAAGACATGGAGGCCGGCGGGTTCTTCTGGATGGACCGTGATCATGCCGTGGTCCTTGAGACGGTGCAGTATCGCGTCCACCAGGTACCGCGGGTACTTCGTCAGGTGAAGTCTTCGCTCGCGTCGGTTCTGCATGTAATGTTTCCACTGGATGATGCGTCGTCGACTCTCTCTGGTATGCTGTCGAAGTTTCGGAATGTGCATCATGCCAGGGAGCTGGTGCGGCATCATCTTGTTGCGGGGGTGAAGGCTGCGCTCTCCCTTGTGTGGTTACATCGTCCTGATGTAGATCTGTCCGCTGTAGCGGTTGGGCCACCTCTTCGGCCAGATGGTGGCGAGTGGGATATGCGTCCACATTATGCGGCTGTAAGGCAGTATGCCGAACAGATCGTGGATCTGTTTGAGCAGCGTGCTCAGGTTATACTTCAGAATAGGAAGTACCTGTAAAAGAGATAGATGTAAAATTTGTATATATATGACTGGGCGTGTTTTTCCCTTTGTTGTAAGGGTTTGGTTGTCGTTTTAGCACGTAGTGCTTTGTTTGTAGACGTGTCCTTTTTGTTAGCCTGACGTGGTCAGCTACTCAGGTGTACACGTGTTATCCTCATTCGACGAAGTCGTGAGGTGGGGGGAGCCCTCGAGTGTGTTTGTAGCATGGGGTTCAATGCGAATAGTAAACAAAATTTTGGGGAGAGACACTTAGATTTATTCATATCGTAATGGAGGAGGTACATTGTTCGGCTGGGTAGCCTTGGCTAAATAGCCTTATTTAAAGTAAAATAGGGAGGTAGCTAGGGGTAGAACCGTCTCAGTTGTGCGACATTCCATGGGTTGGAGTATGCGACTCCAGAATCCACGTGCTTGAGGCGATAGGCGCCACCTGGGATGACTTCAGTGACGATGTAGGGTCCTTCCCATGGTGACTCGAATTTCTTCGGTCGCTCTTGCTTGAGTCGCAAGACTAGGTCTCCTTCGACGAAGGACCTTGGGCGCAGCCGTCGGCTGTGGTAGTTGCGGAGACTCTGCTGGTACACCGCTGATCGAGCTGCTGCTATGTCTCGCGCTTCGTCGAGTGTGTTGACGGCGTCTTCGAGTGTAGTCGTGGATTCGTTTTCGCTATAAGCGACGACCTGTGGGGCCTTGTGGCGTACCTCTGCTGGTAGCACGGCTTAGGCTCCATGCACCATGAAGAACGGCGTAGCCGGTTGAGCTGTTTGGCGTTGTACGCAGGCTCCATAGGACGGAGGGCAGCTCTTTCGTCCAGGCTCCGGCAAGTCGCTCGAGTGGGATCATGAGGCGCTTCTTGATGCCAGCGCCGACGAGGCCGTTGGCCTTCTCCACCTGCTCGTTCGTTTGCGGGTGCGCCATTGAGGCGTATGTGATATTGATTCCGAGGCCTTCGCAGAAGTCCTGGAATTCTTTGGAGATGAAGTTCGATCCATTGTCGATGATGATGCTATGCGGCACGCCGAACCTGTAGACAATGGATTCAAAGAACTTGACGGCAGTTTTGCCCTTTTGGTTAGTGACTGGCATGGCCTCAATCCACTTGGTGAATTTGTCGACTGCGACCAGGAGATAGACGTGTCCCCCTTTCGAAGACCTTGGCAGCTTGCCAATCATGTCGAGGCCCCATTGGGCGAAAGGCCAGGCCAAAGGTATGGGCCTGAGCTCTGACCCGGGTGCGTGTGGTTTGTCGGCGAACCTTTGGCATCCGTTGCATCTTCGGACGATGTCCTTGGCTTCGTTCATGGCTGTTGGCTAGTAGAATCTAGCTCGTAGAGCTTTGGCGACAAGGGAGCGGCTGCCTGCATGATGGCCGCAGATGCCCTCGTGGATGTCTTGGAGGATGGTTTTTCCGTCGCCTATGGTGACGCACCTTTGTAGTACACCCGAAATGCTACGCTTGTACAACTCGCCATTGATGATGGTGAAAGATTTGGACCGGCGAGATATGCGCCGGGCATATGTCGGGCTATCAGGCAGTTCTCCGTCTATCAAGTACCGGAGGTATGGACGTGTCCAAGTTTCTTCGACTGCCATGACCTGCATCAGGTTGACCATAGCGACCTCCGTGTCCAGCTTTTCGGGTCCTTCCAGACCGTCGGTTAGCGCAACCCCCGAGTGTTCTGCTTCTTCGGGTGATCCCTTGGGGAATTTCAGCTTGATGGATGGTACACAGATCTGTTCGAGGAACACACCTGGTGGCACCCGTGCGCAGGTGGAGCCGATGTTGGCGAGTCTGTCGGCCTCCTCGTTGCTTTCTCTGCCTACGTGCCGAAGCTCGCAGCCGTCAAAGCTTCCTTCGAGTGCGTTGTAGAGTGCACGGTACGCGATCATGTTGGCGGCATGCGCGTCGCACTCGTTCATCGTCTGCTGGACGACGAGGTTGGAGTCACCGTAGATGACCAGGCGCGTTGCGCCGCAGATCTTTGCCATCCTCATGCCGTGGATGAGGGCCTCGTATTCTGCCTCGTTGTTGAAAGCTCGAAACTTCATCCGGAGGACGTACTTCATCTTATCGCCCTGCGGGGAGGTCAGTATGACCCCGGCTCCTGCTCCGGCTTCACGCTTGGAGCCATCGAAGTGCCTCGTCCATGACTGTGTCATGTCTGGGGTGTCTGGCAGCTGCAGCTCCATCCAGTGTACAAGGAAGTCCGGGAGGATTTGAGACTTGATCGCGTGGCGTTTCTCATAGATGATGTCTAGGGTTGACAGCTCGATGCCCCACAGGGCCACGCGTCCTATGGCCTCCGGATTGTTCAGGATGCTGTTCAGGGGTGCCTCGTTGACGACCATCAATTGGTGCTCCTGGAAGTAGTGGCTCAGCCGACGAGCCGTCATGAACACGCCGTAGGCGAGTTTTTGGTAGTGAGGGTACCTCTGCTTTGTTGGCGTCAATACCTTGCTGAGGTAGTAGATTGGGCGTTGGACCCTATGGGTCTTGCCCTCTTCGGGTCGCTCGACCACCAGTATGGTGCTCACCACCTGGTGTGTAGCTGCTATGTACAGCAGTAGAGGCTCGCGCTCCTTTGGCGTAACCAAGACGGGCGAGGTAGAGAGCAACCGCTTTAGATCTTTGAATGCGTCATCCGCGTAAGGCGTCCACTCGAATTTGTCTACCTTGCGTAGCAGCTGGTAGAATGGCAGGGCTTTCTCGCCCATGCAGCTGATGAACCTGCTCAATGCCGCTATTCGTCCTACAAGCTGCTGGACACCCTTGAGGTTTTTCGAGTTCTCCATGGCCATTATGGCCCGGATTTTATTCGGGTTCGCCTCGATCCCTCGCTGGGAGATGAAGTAACCAAGCAGCTGGCCAGATGGGATTCTGAAGGCGCACTTTTCAGGGTTAAGCTTGATCCTGTAGCGGTCGAGGTTATCGAACGTCTCGCGGAGATCATCGATGAGTGTTCTCGCCTCCCTGGTTTTGATGACTATGTCGTCGACATAGACTTGGATATTGCGACCGATCTGGTCCTTCAGGCATGCCTGCATGCACCGCTGGTACGTGGCACCTGCGTTCTTTAGCTCGAAGGGCATTGTGTTGTAGAAGAACACTCCAAACGGCGTGATGAACGCCGTTTTATCCTGATCTTCGACCTTCAGTCGAATCTGGTTGTAGCATGAGTAAGCGTCGAGGAAGGAGAATTTCTCGCATCCTGCGGTCAAATCGATGATCTGATCGATCTGAGGAAGAGGGAATTGGTCCTTCGGGCAGTGCTTGTTCAGCGACATGAAGTCCACGGACATCCGCAGGATGTCCGTGTCCTTTTTGGGGACCATCACTGTATTGGCGAGCCACTCGCTTTCTTTAATCTCCCCGATGAAGTTTGCAGCTAGTAGCCTGTTGACTTCAATTCCTATGGCTTCGGCCCGGGGTTCGGATAGTCGTCGGATGGAGTGCTTGACGGGCTTGGCGTCTGGAAAGACGTTGAGTGCGTGGTCGGCGAATCCCTTGGGAACTCCTGGCATGTCCGCAGGACACCAGGCGAAGATTTCCCAGCGCTCACGGATGAATTCGACGAGCGCGCTTTCCTATGCGGGGCTGATATCGTTGGCGATCAGCGCCGTCTTGGAGGCATCCGTCGGGTGGACCTGCACCTTCTTTGTGTTGACGGTGGAGTCGAAGGACATATCTGGTGCATTTTTCCATGCGACTGGGGGTGCCCCATTGTCCGTCACCTCGCGGAGCCTTACGAGCTCCTCTTGCATGCCGAATGACTGGGAGATTCTGTTGAAGTCCCTATCGCAGTGGTCCGATCGGACTGGCCGGATTTCAGCCTCCTCAGCACCTGACGAGCCTTGGTGTGCTTGGACTCGGCGTCGCTGTAGATGTCGCTGCTATCCACATGTTGGAAAATAGTAGCATACAATAAGGACATGATTGAGATACTTTGGTTATTAGGATTGATTATTTGCATAAATTAACCGATTGAGATCCCATGATTATTTGCATAAGTGAAGTGGGTGGGTTAAATTCCCCAATCCCCAAATGTCAAACAAAATCAAATACTGATACCAACTACAGATCGGCGCTAGTACCAACAAGGGAATTACTTAACTACAACTCGGAGGACAAAGAAAATAGGATTGAAATACGAACATGGGGATTCATCGAAACACAAGAGCATTAGCTTCTGCAAAAATATCTAGCATCCAATGATTGAAAATGCAAATAGCCGAACCCTAATAACAAATGATCTAGCATCCAACAATGGGAATGGGGGAAGAACAAGGGAAGGGGAGAAAAACCTAGTTACCTCCGACCATGGGTCGACGATGCTGGTGTCATAGGGGTTCTCTGGGCATATGTACTTCTGCTCCTCGTAGGGGTCCCAATTGAGCGGGACCTTCCCGTGACCGGCGGGGGCCTCCTTGCCGACGGCTACGCCGTTAGCAGGCACAGGGGCCTGGACGGCGATGTTGGCTTACTGCGATGCCTCGACAAGGGCCTGGACAAGGACGACGACCTCCTCGCCGGCGTCCTTGGAGGCGACGATGGCCAACGTGCCTTTTTTCTCCATCACCGTTGTAGTTGGGGTTTTCCTGGGGGTT
This sequence comes from Avena sativa, assembly GCA_916181665.1. Classification (NCBI taxonomy): domain Eukaryota; kingdom Viridiplantae; phylum Streptophyta; class Magnoliopsida; order Poales; family Poaceae; genus Avena; species Avena sativa. The sequence continues at coordinate 138,580,266 of OV702295.1, forward strand.
TCCAGAAGGTGATGGGACAATGGAGACGGTTACTGAGTGAGTGAGAGTAGGGAGGCGGAGAGGGAGAGGGAGTCTATAATAAAGGTGAAGGCAAGGGAAGTTCCGTTGCACCACCGTGCACCGCGTATCCTGCGAACTCTACTGCACCGTGCATGGCCACGCGTGTCCGCTAATAACGCCCTGTGCACCGTGACATGCGTACCGTGGTCACACTTTTTTCCTCGTGTCTAAAACTATGGCGAGGTAGGTGTACTCGGTTATTCCCTCGAGAGTAACACTAGCAATTTGGTTGTACTCAGTTTTTCCCTCTAGTACTAACACTGTCGCGTGCAATATACTCAGTTTTATAATCCGGTGAATGGGTCATGTTCTTCCTAGTACTACTAGTAAGTTGCATGTGCCTTGCATGTGAGACACTCATAATATACGTAAGTATAACATATCATCACTATATTTAATTATAATAGGTAAATCTCAAAACATTTACTCCTAGTTGTAAACTATGGGTGTATATTTGGTTCTTTGCATATCTATAAACCTTAGTCGTTTGGCTTGAAACCCAATAATGTCTATATACATGGTAGGATAATACTGCAAAGCTGTTTTTTTCCAAAACTAGTCAAATCCCATGGGTAATGTTTGCATGGCACGTAGCACACATGACATGATAGGGCGTGTCATCAGTAAATCTTTTAATTTCTTTTTTCTTTTTCTTTATTTCATGCGGTCGTTTTCAAAAGGGGTTCAGAATTGACAAGATGCAAAATCTTAGCAAGAAGTCAAACCAGTCGTCAAAACTCCTGGTGATTTCAGATATATTAATTGACCGCCTGATGTGGATACCTCCAAACTCCATTTCATAAAATTCACGGAGCAGCCTACGATTTACCAGCAGTACTCAAATTTAGCCTAATTTCGATAAATCGGCATAAAGTCATTCAAGTGGGCGGAGTTAGCTAGAAAGTTTGAGAACTCATAAAACATGGGAAATCGTAAGTACAACATGTTGGTCCACTGTATATGTCTGAAAACTTGGCCTGTGGTATTCAGATCCATGTTATTCGGACTTTCTTTACGGGAAAGAACAATCTCGTCATCGCTCGGAAAATTTAGAATGTTCTTTCCTCATAGTTGGAAACTCACACCCACGACATTGTTTAATATAATAAGATGCACCCATCAACCTCCAAAAAGACATTTAATTCAAGAGAAATCTATCGTGCTTACTAGTAGCTCAAGTTTGACCTTATTTCGTTAAATTGTCAAGATGCAAAATCTTAGCAAGAAGTTGAAGCCATCGTCAAAACTCTCGGTGGTTTGATATGTGAATTATGCCACCGATGGTGGGTACCCCCAAAAGCTTTTTCATAAACTTTCGACGCAACCAACAATTTACTGGTGGTTTCAAATTTGACCTAATTTCGATAAATCAACATAAATACATACAAGCGGGCTCAGTTAGATAAGAAGTTTGAAAAGTTTATAAAACATGGAAATACGTTGAGTGCGTGCTCGGCGAATTCCCTGGAAACTCCTGGCATGTCCGCAGGACACCAGACGAAGATTTCCCAGCGCTCACGGATGAATTCTACGAGCGCGCTTTCCTATGCGGGGCTAAGATCGTTGGCGGTCAACGCCGTCTTGGAGGCATCCGTCGGGTGGACCTGAACCTTCTTTGTGTTGACGGTGGAGTCGAAGGACATATATTGTGCGTTTTGCCGTGCGACTGGGGGTGCCCCATTATTCGTCACCTCGCGGAGCCTTACGAGCTCCGCTTGCATGCCAAATGACTGGGAGATTCTGTTGAAGTCCCTGTCGCAGTGGTCCGATCGGGTGAAGCTCCCGTGGACCGTGATGACGCCCATGGGTCCTGGAATCTTGAGTAGCAGGTACGCGTAGTGTGGTACTGCCAGGAATCTTGCGAATGCTACACACCCGAGGATGGCGTGGTATTGTGATGGCCAGTCCACCACTTCGAACTCGAGCCGCTCGCATCGGAAGTTGTCCAGCTTGCCGAAGATGACGTCGAGCCGTATCTTTCCTAGGGGGAATATGCCCTTTCCTGGAACGATGCCATGGAACGTTGTGTCTGACTGTTCCAGGCTGCATAGCGGGATCCGCATTGCTGCTAGGGTGCCTGCGAACATCAGGTTGATGCCACTGCCACTGTCCATGAAGACGCGGCTCATCTCGAAACCTCCGATCTACGCCTCAAGCACCAGGGCAGCATGACCTGGGCGAGGGACCTGGCAAGGGTGATCCGAACGACTGAACGTGATGCAGGACTCCGATCCGCTGAGGTACTCAGGGATGGCGGGTGGTGCTGTCACGGCCAGATTGATCTGACGGGTGATTTTCTTCTGCACCTTATTTGTTGGGCGCCCTTTTTGGATCATCAGCTCTCCTTTCGGCGGGGGATACCCGTGCCCACCGTTATTCTGTGCGGGTGCAACTAGGTGGTTCGGGCCTCCTACAGGTGGCGGTGGAGGAGCTCCATGCGCTATCTCGCCTGGTGCGGGTGCGTTCTCGAATCCAGGGTTTGGGGCTTGCTGCCTCATCTGAGCCATGCTTTCGCTGAGTTTCTGTAACTCGCGGCAGTCCTTGAGCATGTGGCTTGCCTTCTTCTTACCATCCTGCCTGTCGATGTAGAAGTGGATGGTGCATGGACCCGACAGTTTTTCGTATGCTGAGGGTCCGTCGTCGCGACCGTGGTGCTGCCACGACTGTGTTGGGCGTCCTCCGTCACGGAAATTTCCTTCGCGGTATCCGCCGCTGTTGCGGTTGCCATCACTGCGGCGGTCGGCATAGCCAGCCGCGACCATGTCGGTTCCATCGTGATCGTCGTAGACGCGCGATCTCCTCTTGCTACGGCGTTCTCCCCGTTGGCCGTAGTCGTCCTCTTCCTCCAAGTGTGCTCGGTGGACGGAGTCCTCGCCGTCGGCCCACCTGTTGGCGATGTCCATGAGGTTGTCGAGTGTCTTGGGCTTGACGCGCCCAAGTTCTTCTTTGAAGTCCTGGCGCTTGACGCCGTCCTTGAAGGCGTCGATAGCCCTTTGTTCGGAGATGTGCGCCGCGGAGTTCTTGGTGTTGGACCAGTGCAGTATGTACGAGCGAATGGATTCGCCCGTTCGTTGAGTGCAGGCTTGCAAATCCTCGATCGAGGCAGGCTCTTGCCGGTTCCTTTGAAGTTTCGGACGAAACTATATGCCAGCTCCTCCCAACTTCGGATGGATCCTGAGGATAGGCTGCTTAGCCAGATCCGAGCTGCGCCTATCAGCTGCAGCTGAAGTCATTGCATGGCGGTTTCCCTGCTTCCGCCGTGCAGTTTGACGGACGACAAGTGGTCATCTGAGCCACGCCTTGGGGTCCTGTGTGCCGTCGAACTTCGGGGTGTCCGAAGGGAGCTTGAAGTTTCGCGGCATCCTTGTCCGTCGGACAGATCTACTGAAGCATCAAGCTCCGCAGAGTTCTCCTTCGTCTTCATCCATCTCGGATTCAGACAAGCATACGCGCTTGGCGCGTGCTTTGTCGATCTTGCGCTGCATTAGCTCGTTTCGAGCGTCGTAGTCGCGGCTGCGACGACGCGAGCTCTTATGCCTTCGAGGAAGGTCATTCTCTTCGTCCTCGGATGAGGGTGTGGGGCTGCGGTTGAATCTGACCGCAACCTTCTTTTTTGGCTCCGCAGGAGCTTCTTCGTGGAGCGCATCTCCAATGAGTCTGAGTCCGGTAAGCGTGGACTTGTGCATGGCCCTCTTCGGGTCCCCCTCCGGAGGTGGGTGGGACGCGAGGTACACGGTGGCTGCCATGATCGCAGCTTGCGGCATTTTTGGGATGACGTTGCCGTCGGCGTCCATCTCCATGAAGGACGCGTTGAGGGCTCGGGTCACCTCGCGACGCTCTTTGGGGTCCACGTTCTCCATCCGAGAACGGTGCTTGTTGCCGTTGTTGCCGTGCGAGCTGGAGCTAATGCCCATGGAGGAGAGCGCAGCTCGTCGCGCACTAGACTCCGAAGCTGCTTGCTTGCGTTTGTCAAGCACTTCCTGCATCATGATCTACTTCTTGTGCTCCTCGATGAGGAGCATGTGGTATGCCATCAGCAGATCTCGTGAGGCGTCAGCGGGCAGGATCTTGTTGCCTGCCACGGCCTCGCGTGCTTGAGCCCATCCCTCCTCGTTGAGGTGGATGACCCGATTATTGTTGTCCCCGTTGGGTGGGGGGACTGGCTTGTTCTGTTTCCACCGTTTCTACCCTGCGGGTTGGGTGGCGGATTGTGTTCCTGATCTTGGATGACTGCGGCGCATTGGTAGCGCTCATAGATCGGCCTGCTGCTGCCGCAGCTTTCGGATCCGGAACCGTAGGTCCCTTCATCCGATGGTGGATCGCACAGATCGGAGTTGCAACTGTTGCTGTCATAGGACTTGTCTGTCGATGTTGATTTGCGTAGAACAGGGTGTGGAGCCCATGAAGCAGGCCTGATCGATGGCAGGGGCACCCGCTCTGGAAGGCGGAGAGTGCCGTTCTGCCCCACCTGTAAGCAGAAGCTCCCGAATAGGATCTCGAGTCCGTCGCCAACGGGCTCGAAGTCTTTCATGGTGGCCGGTGAATGGGCGGTGAAGTCGAAGGCGCCGAAGAGGAGATGACTCTCCGTCGCCGCGGAGTTGTAGGTCGCTCGGGTTGGAACCGTCACGATCGCACAATCAGCGTCCCCAATTCCCACAGACGGTGCCAATTGACGAGGTTTAATCTCATCAATGCCCATTGTTATGAGCTTGGGTTTTGGAGAATATGGGGATGCTGGTGATCGCGGAACGGTTAGCAAACATGCAACACAGGGACACGAGGTTTACCCAGGTTCAGGCCCCCGGAGGGAAAACCCTACTCCTGCTTGTCTGCTCTTGATTACGGTGGAACCGAATGTTACAGGGGTGCACAGATGCAATCTGGCGTGGAGGTGTGTATGCGGTGGTGTGCGAGAGATTGTAAGAGAGCCTCCTCGTCGTGCCCTCCTGGCCTTTATATAGAGATAGGCAGGTCCCAGGCACAGATCGAGTCGGCTACAGGTTTTAGGATTTACCCCTTTGAATTTCCTATCTACTCTAGTCTTGCTCTCCAAGGATCCGAAGGCATCATGGACCCTGGCCACCCGAAAGTCTTCATGGGCCGGCGTATATTTGCCGTGGGCCTTCCTTGGACTGGACTAGGTATGCTGAGGTCGTGTACCCACAGGGTATAACCATGTCACCCAGCCTGGAGACCACCTACTACCCCACACCTAAACCCTAACCCTAATCCCATCTAACCCTAACCTCACTTGTTCCCACCAGCCGCCGCCACCCAGCGACATACACCCACGCACTCGCCGCACACAAGCCGTCCACCTCGTGTGGACCGTTCCCTCCTCCCTGTTTTTCCTTCGCGCGGGCCCACCCTGACCCCACACGGATCCCACCTCGTTCGACGTCCGTCTCGCTTCTCTATCCTCTGCTCCCGCACGTCTCTCTCGCTTATTTCCCCACCCCGCTTGCATATGTTGCTCGAGACGGTCCGCCGCCGCCGCATCTGCTTCCAACCCCGTGGGCGCGCGCCTCCATCGGCCACCAGGAGCTCCGCCGCCACCTTCCTATGGCCCTCTTCTCCTTCCCCTCGTCGTTCCCCGCCGCCAGGACGACCATCGCCGCATCTGCCCGATCTCTGCAGCCAACCACCACGCCCTCCCGAGCTCCTCCGACCGGCACACCTCGTCGTCGTAGCCCCGAGCCCCTGTTCGCCTCCACCTATCTGTAGAGGTAGCGCTGCTTGTGCTCGTCCCATCTTCCTCCATCGTTTGCGGGCGCCTCCGCCACCCTCCGTCGCCCCTGCGCGCGAGCCCGCTCACTGCCCTGTTTACGTCACCGCGCTGATGAGCTCCCCCTGCCCGCCTCCGCCGCTGCTCGCCCTATACCGGCCCGCAACCACACGCCCCATGTCGGCTCTATTTCCCTGCAGTTTTGCAGCAGGTGCCCACGTGCGTCTGTCCCCCTTTTTGTTTCCTTCATCTATGTGCGAGGACGTTGGCAAGATGGCACTAGATGGCTGGTTTATTGTGTTTTGCTGGTGAGGTGTAGTCGAGGGCTATGTGTTTTTTCCCCAACTACCTAATGAGTGCCAACAAGATCTCCTAATGTCGTGCCTGCTTCACCGCCAAGTTCTACCTCCTCGATGACAGAGACCCTGAAGCATACCACCACCAACGTCAAGATCAAAGTTCTCCATCGACAGATGATCCGGAACCTCAAGGTATACTTCATGGAACCAGAGGTGATGATTCCGGATCAAAAATATCGCCTTCCCAGAGCCAGAAACCCGAAGACTGATCCCGGCGAGAGCGAACCGGAACCACATCGAACCAAGATCGTCGAACCTATGTGTGACCCCTTTCCGAGCCCCATATTTTTATAATATGATATATATTTTTTGCATATATTTGTACATGCTTGCATACATCTTATCTTGTGTGGTTTGGGGGCCTTATGCCGATTCACATAATAATTAAATATGGAGGCCATATGCGGGCAAATCTAGTCTTATATTGGCTCCATTTAAATTTGTGTAGCGAACTGATGCCATGTTTTGCCTTGTTAAGTCAACATTTAAAATGCAGGGTAGCTAAAAACATGAACCACGTAATTATTTTTCGGGGCCCCGGTTCCGCTTAATATTGCCTAATTGCACCATAACTTTGCCATGCCATGCATCATAGATGCATCATGCTCGATCTTTTGTCGTAGTATTAAATAGTGCATCTGGTGTTTTTTCTAGTGCTTTGCTTCTTCGCAGATTAGGCCGATGAATTGATGCGACTGTCGACCCAATCTTCAAATGTATCTTCGGCAATGTTTTCCGGGCGAGCATTCTCCCCCTTTCTACCTATTTTGCATTTATAGTCTTTACTTCCAACCATTGATCTATTTATATCTGTGTTGCGATGCTATAGATTCCGTACCCTTTTATTATTCCCTGTAGCCCCTAAATTGCCATGGACACGTCCTATTACCTGTTGTTTGGTAGTTAGTAGGCCTTGCGAGTTTTAGTTGCTTGCTCAGGTGCTGCTTCGCGTCGTCGATGTTCCACCGTTGTTGGGTGGTGGACACATGCTTAATGGTGGAGATGATCATGGCTTTAATTACCGTTTAATAACTAAAATTGAAAGTAGGTAAATAATGCATAGGCACCACTGGGTAATAGACAATATTTGGTTTTTAACCGCTCACTGGTTTCCGTATGTCCCCGAGTTCTTGACACCTATTCCGAGATCGAGCATGCTAACCACAGGTGGGCTGTGTGTGCACACCCTTAAATTTAATACCTGATATCAAAGTACTATACCGGGGCCAAAAACTAGTTTGCAACGTTATTACTATCCTGTACTTATGCCATGCTTTACTGCTTTATTTACTATTGCGCGTGGAGCGCCTGTACTATTTAGGAAACAAATGTGGAACAATTTCGCGGTATCGACAAGCCCAGTTACACTTTCGGTTTCCCAGTCGTTTACAACCATTGGCACAAACTTCTGGGTCCATTTCGGAGCCGGCCGACTTTGTTGCGGGTACCTTAGTGGGTTGGTCCCCATGTGCTTGCTTTGGTTCTGGGAATCATCGTGTCCGAAACCCCGTCGACATACCGTTGGGTGTATGTTTTGTGCTCTTGTACCTACCTAATCTGACAACAAGGGTGTAGGTGCGTGTGGGAACTTTGGTGCACCCCTGCAGGGTTAAATCTTTTCGAGAAGCCGTGTCCGCGGTTATGGACGACTTGGAGCACAGTTCCCGATCATAGACAACTACAAATAAAGTTTACTGCTATAATTTGACTTGTATCTGATATGACAAGTAAGTTGGACAACCACCACGAAAAGAATGAATAAAACTGCCAACTGTGTGAGTTTCCTCGGCATGAGTTCCTCGTTTGGTCTCGAGGGGGAAATACCAGGATGTGTATGATTGGTGGTAGTATCAGGTTGGTTCCGAATAGGTCCTTCTTATCTCTCTCTCATAGCCGACAGTTGTATCGAGTCTCTATAGGTTGTTTAGTGCATGCTGCGCTGCCGCTTCAGTCCACCATACCTATGTAGGTGAGGACCACTGAATTCTAAGACTCGTCGTGTACTGGCCTCAGTACTGACCGCTCTCTTTTTCCTTTGGCCTTTGTCGGCACCCCTTTTGTTTAAGCAAGTTTGAGATCGACATTGTTAGCAGGGTTACCCTTCCGGCTTGGCCTGGGCAGGGTTATGGATGCCATTTCTTATTCTTCGGGGCTCTTAGCCCCATTTGCATCTTGTCCGTTCTCAGACGCTGTATTGTTTTCAAGGTGATTTGGATATTTGTACTGTATATTTGTATTCTTGACTCTTGGAGTCGTTGTTGTAATATCTGTTATGTGGGTTCCATCGTGGACTTTTGTGTAATGATATTACTTTGTTTTCCACCCACACTCAAGTACCTAGTGGGCACCTTTGAATCGTTTCTATCCGAGTTTGGCGGGAATCGCTAAAACTTGCATAGGGCCGATACGAGGGTGTTACAGAGTGGTATCAGAGCTCAGCAGTTACAATACCCCACTGGTCCAACCTGTAGGATAACCTAGCTAACAGACATTGTAGAGTATCAAAACTATTTTTAAAAATCGGTTGGATAGATCTGATTAGGTCTGCTTTTACTCCTTACCCCTCTTCTATTATCCTCTTACCTCTACGTGTTTTGAATCTGCTCTCTCATCTTTTCTTCGAGTCCACGAATTCTCGTGGTTGGGTTTCTGTCGTACCTTCAGGGTTTCGCTTCTGTACTTTTGTAACGGTGCTTTGACATTGAGCTTTCATGCTATCCGATGAAACTTTCATCTGTTGTACCTTTAAGTGGACCAAAAATTCAGTACTTTTTCTGTGTATCTTCCGGTGTTTTCCGTCATGACGACAACAACTGCACTAGATCTGATGAAGAACTTGCATCACTCCTTTGTTCCAAACATCGCTTGTCAAGATCTTCAGGTTGAATTCTGAGAGTTTGTTGCATAATTCTCCTATTCATGTGTAGAGTAATGCTTTGGGTGCGCGATGGACTGATCACCATCCGACTACTCTTATCATTCGCTCTTGTACATCGAATCGGTGGATCAAGAAACTTTACTCCTTCCACAGAAGTTAGAGGTGGCCTTATCTTTCGATACCTTTACCTTCGTACTTTGTTCACCTGAGCATTCTCTCGATGAACATTAGCAACGACCCCTTTGTTGGTGGTGTCGCTGATTTCAAGACGGAGCAGGAATCTTTGTTAGTGCTGTCGCGAAGATCTGCATGAAGCGATAAGATTCGAACCGTCAGCCTTCTTCCCCGTACCATGAGGCGGATCTCGAGGGCGAGATACATTGTTAGTGGTGTCGAATTGTAGCACCCCGGCTAAACCACTACTAGAAAATCTCGGTTGTTTGTATGTTGCACATCATCATGCATGTGTTTGTCTAAAACTATTTCTCAAAATCCTATATTGTTTTCTAATTATCACCTTCTCTATTTCAAATTGAGACCTCGATCTCTTCCGGATATCTTGTTTTGTCTAAAATTATTTACAAAAGGCCTTTAAAATAAAACATGAACATTAATAAATATAAAACATTTTGTGGGGGATGCATTCAAACGACCAGGCCCAAAAGGCCCTGTTGGGAGACCACCTACTACCCCACACCTAAACCATAACCCTAACACTAATCCCATCTAACCCTAACCTCACTTGTTCCCACCAGCCGCTGCCACCCAGCGACACACATCCACGCACTCGTCGCATGCGATACACCCCTGCCGCACACAAGTCGTCCACCCCGTGTGGACTGTGCCCTCCTCCCTGTTTTACCATCCCGCAGGCCCACCCTAACCCCACGCGGATCCCACCCCGTTCGCCGTCTGTCTCTCTTCTCTCTCCCCTGATCCTGCATGTCTCTCTCTTGCTTCTTTCCCCACCCTGCTCGCATATGTTGCTCGAGACGGTCCGCCGCCGCATCTACTTCCAACCCCGCGGGTGCGCGCCTCCACCGGCCACCAGGAGCTCCACCGCTACCTTCCTCTGGCCCTCTTTTCCTCCTTTCGTCGTTCCCTGCCGCCAGGATGACCGTCGACGCCTCTGCCCGATCTCTGTAGCCAACCACCACGCCCTCCCGAGCTCCTCCGACCGGCAAACCTCGCAATCGCGGCCCCGAGCCCCTGCTCGCCTCCACCTACGCCAGAGGCCGCGCTTCTTGTGCTTGTCCCCTCTTCCTCCGTCGTCTATGGGTGCCTCCACCACCCTCCATCTCCCCTGCGAGCGAGCCCGCTCACCGCCCTGTTTACTTCGCTGTGCTGATGAGCTCCCCTTGCCCGCCTCCGCCGCTGCTCACCCTGTACCGGCCCGCAGCCACACGCCCCATGCCGGCTCTGTTTCCCTGCAGTTTTGCAGCAGGTTCCCGCGTGCGTCTATCCCCCTTTTTGTTTCCTTCATCTGCCTGCGTGGATGTTGGCAAGATGGCACTAGATGGCTGGTTTGTTGTGTTTTTTGGTGAGGTGTAGTCGAGGGCTATGTGGTTTTGCCCCAAATACCTGATGAGTTCCAACAAGATCTCCTAATGTCGTGCCTGCTTCACCGCCAAGTTCTACCTCCTCAATGACCGAGACCCTGAAGCATACCACCACCAATGTCGAGATCAAATTTCTCCATCGAAAGATGATCCGGAACCTCAAGGTCTACTTCATGGAACCGGAGGCGATGATGCTAGATCAACAAGACCGCCTTCCTAGATCCAGAAACCCCGAAGACCGATCCCGGCGAGACCGAACCGGAACCCCATCGAACCAAGATCGCCAAACCCTTGTGTGACCCCTTTCCGAGCACCATATTTTTTATAATATGATATATATATCTATTGCATATATTTGTACATTCTTGCATACATCTCATCTTGTGTGGTTTGGGGGCCTTATGCCGATTCACATAATAATTAAATATGGAGGCCATATATGGGCAAATCTAGTCTTGTGGGGGAGGCAATCAAACGACTAGGCCCAAAAGGCCCTGCTGGGAGACCACCTACTACCACACAACTAAACCCTAACCCTAATCCCATCTAACCCTAACCTCACTTGTTCCCACCAGCCGCTGCCACCTAGCGACACACACGCACGCACTCATCGCATGCGAGAAACCCCTGCCGCACACAAGCCGTCCACCCCATGTGGACCGTTCCCTCCTCCCTGTTTTACCTTCCCGAAGGCCCACCCTGACCCCATGCAGATCCCACCCCGTTCGCCGTATATCTCCCTTCGCTCTCCCCTGATCCCACATGTCTCTCTCTGGCTTCTTTCCCTACCCCGCTCGCATATGTTGCTCAAGATGGTCCGCCGCCGCCGCATCTTCTTCCAACCCCGCGGGTGCGCGCCTCCACCGGCCACCAGGAGATCCACCGCCACCTTCCTCTGGCCCTCTTCTCCTTCCCCTCGTCATTCCCTGCCTCCAGGATGACTGTCGCCGCCTTTGCCCGATCTCTGCAGCCAACCACCACGCCCTCCCGAGCTTCTCCGACCGGCACACCTCGCAGTCGCGGCCCCGAGCCCCTGCTCGCCTCCACCTGTCGCCAGAGGCAGCGCTGCTTGCGCTCATCCCCTCTTCCTCCGTCTTCAGCAGGCGCTTTCGCCACCCTCCGTCACTCCTACGCGCGAGCCCACTCACCTTCCTGTTTACTTCGCCGCACCGATGAGCCCCCCTGCCTGCCTCCACCACTGCTCGCCCTGTACCGGCCCGCAGCCACACACCCCATGCCGGCTCTGTTTCCCTGCAGTTTGCAGCAGGTGCCTGCGTGCGTCTATCCCCCTTTTGTTTCCTTCATCTGGCTGCGAGGATGTTGGCAATATGGCACTAGATGGCTGGTTTGTTGTGTTTTGCTGGTGAGGTGTAGTCGAGGGCTATGTGTTTTTGCCCCAACTACCCGATGAGTGCCAACAAGATCTCCTAATGTCGTGCTTGCTTCACCGCCAAGTTCTACCTCCTCAATGACCAAGACCCTGAAGCATACCACCACCAACGTCAAGATCAAAGTTTTCCATCAATAGATGATCCAGAACCTCAAGGTCTACTTCATGGAACCGGAGGCGATGATGCTAGATCAACAAGATCGCCTTCCTGGAGCCGGAAACCCCGAAGACCGATCCCGGCGAGACGGAACCGGAACCACATCGAACCAAGATCGCCAAACCCATATGTGACCCCTTTTTGAGCCCCATATTTTTATAATATGATATATATCTGTTGCATATATTTGTACATGCTTTCATACATATAATCTTGTGTGGTTTGGGGGCCTTATGCCGACTCACATAATAATTAAATATGGAGGCCATATGCGGCCAAATATAGTCTTATATTGGCTCCATTTAAATTTGTGTATTGAACCGATGCCATGTTTTGTCTTGTTAAGACAACATTTAAAATGCGGGGTAGCTAAACAACATGAACCACGTAATTATTTTTAGGGCCCCCGGTTTCGCTTAATATTGCCTAATTGCTCTATACCTTTGCGATGACATGCATCATGCCCGATCTTTTGCCGTAGTATTAAATAGTGCATCTGGTGTTTTTTCTAGTGCTTTGCTTCTTCGAGGATTAGGCCGATGAGTTGATGCGAGTGTCGACCCGATCTTCAGCTGAATTTTCGACAATGTTTTCCAGGCGAGCATTCTCCCCCTTTCTACCTATTTTGCATTTATAGTATTTACTTCCTCCCGTTGATCTATTTCTATCTGTGTTACGATGCTATATATTTCGTACCCTGCAGCCCCTAAATTGCCATGGACACCTCCTATTACCTGTTGTTTGGTAGTTAGTAGGCCTTGCGAGTCATAGTTGCTTCCTCAGGTGCTGCTTCGTGTCGTCGATGTTCCATCGTTGTTGGGTGGTTGACACATTCTTAATGGTGGAGATGATCATGGCTTTAATTACCATTTAATAACTAAAATTGAAAGTAGGTAAATAATGCAGAGGCACTGGTGGGTAATAGATAATATTTGGTTTTTAACTGCTCACTGGTGTCCCATAGGTCCCCGAGTTCTTGACACCTGTTCCGAGATTGAGAGCGCTTACCACAGGTGGGGTGTGTGGGCACCCCCAACGATTTAGTACCTGACTTCAAAGTACTATACCGGGGGACACAAACTAGTTTGCGGTGTTATTACTATCCTGTACTTATGCCATACTTTACTGCTTTATTTACTACTGCGTGTGGAGCGCCTTTACTGTTTAGGAAACAAATGTGGAATGTTTTTGCGGTATCGACAAGCCCAGTCACACTTTCGGGTTCCCATTCATTTATAGCCATTGGCACAAACCTCTGGGTCCATTCCAGAGCCGACCGACTTCGTTACGGGTAGCTTAGTAGGGTGGCCCCCATGTGCTTTCTTTGGGTCTGGGAAACATCATGTCCGAAACCCCGTCGACATACCGTTGGGTGTATGTTTTGTAATCTTGTACCTACCTGATCTAACAACAAGGGTGTAGGTGCGTGTGAAAACTTTGGTGCTCCCCTACAGGGTTAAATCTTTTCGAGAAGCCATGTTTGCAGTTATGGACGACTTGGTGCACAGTTCTCGATCATAGACAACTATAACTAAAGTTTATTGTTATAATTTGACTTGTATCTGATATGACTAGTAAGTAGGACAACCACCACAAAAAGAATGAATAAAACTGCCAACTGTGTGAGTTTCCTCGGCATGACTTCCTTGTTTGGTCTCGAGGGGGAAATACCAGGATGGGTATGATTGGTGCTAGTATCAGGTTGGTTCCGAATAGTTCCTTATTATCCCTCTCTGATAGCCGACAGTTGTATCGAGTCTCTATAGGTTGTTTAGTGCATGCTGCGCTGCTGCTTCAGTCCACCATATCTATGGAGGTGAGGACCGCCGAATTATAAGACTCTCCATGTACTGGCCTTAGTACTGACCGCTCTCTTTTTCCTTTGCCCTTTGTCATCACCCCTTTTGTTTAAGCAGGTTTGAGATCGATGTCGTTAGCAGGGTTACCCTTCTGGCTTGGCCTAGGCAGGGTTATGGATGCCATTGGTTATTCTTTAGGGCTCTTAGCCCCATTTGCATCTTGTCCGTACTCAGACGCTGTATCGTTTTCAAGGTGATTTGGATCATTGTACTGTATATTTGTATTCTTGACTCTTGGAGTCATTGTTGTAATATCTGTTCTGTGGGTTCCATCGTGGGCTTTTGTGTAATGATATTAATTCGTTTTCCACCCGCACGCATGTGCCTGGTGGGCACCTTTGAATCGTTTCTATGAGAGTTTGGCGGGAATCCCTAAAACTTGCATAGGGCCGATACGAGGGTGTTACAGAGTGTTATCAGCGCTCAACAGTTACGATACCCCACTGGTCCAGCCTGTAGGATAACCAAGCTAACGGACGCTGTAGAGTGTCAAAACTATTTTGACAAATCGGTTGGATTGATCTGATTAGGTCTGCTTTTACTCCTTACCCCTCTTCTATTCTCCTCTTACCTCTACGTGTTTTGAATCTGCTCTCTCATCTTTTCTAAGAGTCTAGGAATTCTTGTGGTTGGGTTTCTGTCGTACCTTCAGGGTTTCACTTCTGTACTTTTTTAACGGTGCTTCGACATTGGGCGTTCATGCTATCCGATGAAACTTTCATCTGTTGTACCGTTAAGTGGACCAAAAATTCACTAATTTGTTTCTTTGTATCTTCTGGTGTTCTCCGTCACGACGACATCAGCTGCACTAGATCCGATTAAGAACTTGCATCACTCCTTTGTTCCGAACATCGCTTGCTAAGATCTCTAGTCTGAATTTTGAGTGTTTGTTGCATAATTCTCCTGTTCATGTGTAGAGTAATGCTTTGGGTGCGTGACGGGAGAGGGGTGGAGAGATGAGAGGCAGCAAAGGAGAGAGAAAACACAGTTCCAATTTTTTTGTGTGCATACGTCCTGATATTTAGTACTACTAGTAGAGCTAGGAGTACCTCGTGTCAGGAACCCATCATAAACTTTGCTCTGACATGGAACCACCTTCAACTCTTCTTCTCTCTTCGCCGCTGCCCTCTTCCCCTGCCTATGTTTTATTCTCTCTACAAGTACAGCGCATGGACAGAGGTTAGCATATACTTATGTCTAAGCAACAGAAATACTACTATACTTACAAGTAATAAGATCCACCAGTGTCTAAATGAGATGATTCGTGGGACCCACTAAACCGAAGAACTTTTGCATGGGAGTTTTATAGCTTGGTCATACACTGCCAAGTGGGCCCATTTTTATTTTTCCCTTAGGGCATACACAATGTGTAAAAAAAGCACACCTTAAGGCATATAGTAGTACATTATGGAGAAAATAAAGTTATCTCAAGCTTGTGGGTTGCCCATAGAGAATAAAAAAATCATTTACCCTCCCTCCTCTCTCTTGCATGGAGGAATATGACCAAGCGATGTGTGTCCTACCTTGTGGCAAATGTTGACCTATACATTGTGACCTACATTACGGATACCCTTAGACACTCATGCTATGTACTCCCATATCCACCGTGCTAGACTCGATTTTTTTTGCGAAATTCATTTAACCGATGTAGTTAGATCAAGGTTTTGGATTTCGGTTTTCGTTTTTTACCGGGTCCGAGCGAAATGGCCGAAATTCAGCTATTTCGGTGAATTTCGGTCAAATCTCACATGAAATGCAACAATCAAAATTTAAACTTTCAAACGAAATTTGGCTAAAATTAGACCAAAATTTAGAGTTTTAGATATAATTCTACCAAATATAAAATATTTAAGATAATTCAACAAAAAATCCCCAAATTTAGAAAGCTTTCGTTCGGTAAATTATCTTAGTGGTCCTGGCCGAAATGGTAGAATTTTGGTGAAATTTCGGTAATCTTGGCCGAAATTCGAAACCTTGAGTATTATAGGAAGCATGATCCACTATATGTCTGAAAACTCCCACAATCAATAATGCTTATTATCCCAAGATGCACCCATCTACTGCGGGAACTCCATCAGGTCGTAAACTATGATGTTGATCGGTATGGCCTTGACAACCTTGGTCGTTCCGTTTGAAACCCAATAGTGTATATACATGGCAGAATAATACCGTGAAGCAGTTTTTTCCAAAACTCGTCAAATCCCATGGTTAACATTTTCATTGCACGTAGCGCACACGACATGCATGATAGGGAATTTCATGCGTAAATCTTTTAATTTATTTTTTATTTTTCTTTATTTCATGTGGTCGTTTACAAAAGGGGTTCAAATTTGCCAAGATGCAAAATCTTAGTAAGAATTCAAACCAGTCGTCAAAACTCCTTGTGGTTTCAGATATATTAATTGATCGCCCGATGTGGGTACCTCCAAACGTCATTTCATAAAACTCACGGAGCAGCCTACGATTTACGAGCAGTAGTAAAATTTGACCTAATTTCGATAAATCGCATAAAGTAATTCAAGTGGGCAGAGTTAGCTAGGAAGTTTGAGAACTCATAAAACATGGTAAATCGTAAGTACAACATGTTGGTCCACTATGTATGTCTAAAAACTTGGCTTGTGGTATTCAGATCCATGTTCTTCGTAATTTCTTTACAGGAAAGAACAATCTTGTCATCACTCAAAAAATTGAGAATGTTCTTTACTCATAGTTGGAAATCCACACCCACAACATTGTTTAATACAATAAGATGTGCACCCAAAAACCTCCTAATAGACATTTAATTTAAGAGCAATCTATCGCGCTTATTGGTAGCTCAAGTTTGACCTTATTTCGTTAAATTTTCAAGATGCAAAATCTTAGTAAGAAGTTGAAGCCATCGTCAAAACTCTCGGTGATTTGATATATTAATTATGCCCCCGATGGTGGGTACCCCCAAAAGATTTTTCGTAAACTTTCAAAGCAACCTACAATTTAATTGTGGTTTCAAATTTGACCTAATTTCGATAAATCAACATAAATTCATTCAAGCGGGCTCATTTAGCTAGGAAGTTTGAAAAGTCATAAAACATGGGAATCGTAAGTACAACATGTTGGTCCAATATATATGTATGTAAACTTGGCTTGTGGCATCCAGATCTAATATTCTTTGAACTTTTCTTTACAGAAAAGAACTATGTTCTCATCACTCAAAAAATTGAGAATTGAATGTTCTTTCCTCATAGTTCGAAACTCACACCGATGAAATTTTTTACTGCAAGAAGAAGCACCCATTTACCTGTCAAAAAACATTTAATTCAAGAGAAATCTATCACACTTGTGTAGCTCAAGTTTGACAAAATTTCATTAAATAGTCAAGATTAAAAATCTTAGCAATAAGTTGGACTTGTCATCTAAAATCTCGGTGGTTTCTAATATATTAGTTGTGACTTCCTAGTGGGTACATTCCAAAAGTTTTTTCGTAAACTTTCAAAGCAACCTACAATTTACTTGTAGTTCAAAATTTTCACCTAATCTTGGTAAATATACATAAAGTTATTCAAGTGGATAGAGTTAGCTAGGCTGAAGTTTGAAAACATTTAAAACATGGGAATTAATCATAAGTATAAACATGTCGGTCCACTATATATGTCGAAAGCTTGGCTTGTGGCATCCAGATCCATATTCTTCACACTTTCTTTTTGGAAATGAACAATCTTGATCGTCATCACTCAGAAAAATTAGAATGTTATTTCCTCATAATTGGAAACTCACACCGACGATATTCTTTACTACAAGAAAATGCACCCATCTACCACTGTAAAATTACATTTAATTCGAGATTAATCTATCGTGCCTACTTGTAGCTCAAGTTTGACCTAATTTCGTTAAGTAGTCAAGATGAATAATCTTAGCAAGAATATGAACATGTTGCCAAAACTCATGGTGGTTTTTGATATATTAATTGACCCCCCGATGGGTATCTCCAAAAGTTTTTTCTAAAACTCATAAAAACATGGAAATCTCAATTACGTACAACATGTTGGTTCACTTAATATGTCTAGAAGCTAGCTGGATTATGGCATTCAGATCCCGAAAATGCTAGAAAAAGGCGCGCTCACGGGAGTACGCTCTACGATGCTGCTCGCGGCATCATGTGGATGATTTTGGTGCATCACGTCGATCGAGGGTGTCTTCTTTTCTCGACACGTGTAGTTCTGGTAGAACTTCCGGATATGTGGGGTGGGAGGTTAGTTCAGCGGTTTTCTTCCGTCGTGGGACCTCGCCTGGATTTTTGTTTTTTAGCCGGTTTTTCTCTTTTTTGGTTCATATGAACTGCGGTGTGCATGTCGTGCACTGCTTATAGGAGGAGTTCGAGTGGCGTGCTCGTAGTACAGGGAGGCAGTGCATAATTGACTATCCGGGCAGTGGCGCAGTGTTATGTTTTCTCTTTTCCGGTCCTGTTTTCTCTTTTTCGGTCCTGATTTCTCTTTTTCG
Organism: Avena sativa; assembly: GCA_916181665.1. NCBI lineage: Eukaryota > Viridiplantae > Streptophyta > Magnoliopsida > Poales > Poaceae > Avena > Avena sativa. The sequence continues at coordinate 138,598,729 of OV702295.1, forward strand.
GTAGTTAGTATCTGCTTTTATTTTTTTCCTTTTAGTTTATTTTGTCTTTTTTGTTTTATTTACGGGAAATGGAAATTTTGTGGGGTGTAATGGGAGGCGTACTTCTTTGAACACCTTTTCACTATACTTCTAACAATTTTTTAAGGGTATTGTTCTCAATGGTATTGTGCTTCTAATAGTAATGTGAGGCAGTGCAGTGTTTAATTCCAGGCGTTGCAACGAGGCAGTGCATTAGGCCATTCTTTAGTTATGTACTATTCTCAGTGCATGGGGTGCACTGCTAAGCATCTCCGGTGTTCTGGGCCGTGCACTGCTTACAGGAGGAGTTTGAGTGGCGTGCTCATAGCACAGAGAGGCAGTGCATTGTTGATACCTTGCGCAGTGCATGGGGTCCAGTGCTGAGCATTTGCGGTGTGCTGGGTCGTGCACTGCTTACAGGAGGAGTTCGAGTGGCATGCTCGTACCACAGGGAGGCAGTGCATTGTTGATACCCTGCGCAATGCATGAGGTGCAGTGCTGCATCTGCGGTGAGGAGTTCGAGTGGCATGCTTGTAGCACAGAGAGACAGTGCATTGTTGATACCCTGCGCAGTGCATGGGGTGTAGTGCTGAGCATCTGCGGTGTGCTGCGTCGTGCACTGGTTACAGGAGGAGTTCGAGTGGCGTGCTCATACCACAGGGAGGCAGTGCATTGTTGATACCCTGCGCAGTACATGGGGTGTAGTGCTAAGCATCTGCGGTGAGAAGTTCGAGTGGCGTGCTCATAGAACAGAGAGGTAGTGCATTATTGATACCCTGGGAAGTGCATGGGGTGCAGTGATGAGCATCTACGGTGTGCTGGGATGTGCACTGCTTACAGGAGGAGTTCGAGTGGCGTGCTCGTAGCACAGAGAGGCAGTGCATTGTTAATACCCTCCTCAGTGCATGGGGTGCAGTGTTGAGCATCTGCGGTGTGCTGGGCCGTGCACTACTTACAGGAGGAGTTCGAGTGGCGTGCTCATAGCATAGAGAGGCAGTGCATTGTTTATACCCTCCGCGGTGCATGGGGTGCAGTGCTGAGCATCTGCGGTGTGCTGGGTCATGCACTGCTTACATGAAGAGTTCGAGTAGCGTGCTCGTAGCATAGAGAGGCAGTGCATTATTGATACCCTGCACAGTGCATGGGATGCAGTGCTGAGCATCTGCAGTATGCTGGATCGTCTATTGCTTACCGGAGGAGTTCGAGTAGCGTGCTCGTAGCACATAGAGGCAGTGCATTGTTGATATCCTCCGCAGTGCATGGGGTGCAGTGCTGAACCTATGAGTATGCTGGTCCGTGCACTGCTTATAGGAAGAGTTCGAGTGGCATGGTCGTAGTACAGGAAGATAGTGCATTTCTTGTACTGTGTGTAGTGCATAGGTTGGCAGTGCAATGTTTGTACTGAGCGCAGTGCATAGGGTGCAGTGCTGAACGTGTGAGGTGTGCTAGGCCATGCACTGCTTATAGGATGAGTTCGAGTGGCGTGCTCGTAGCACAGTCAGGAAGTATAGTGTTTATACACTGCACAGTGCTGTAGTGCTATGTTTTTCGTTTTATTTATTTTGTATTTTTCTTTATCCTTTGTTTTCACTTTTTCGGTCATGTTTTCTCTTTTTCGGTAGTTAGTATATGTTTTTCTTATTTTTTTAAATTTATTTTATGTTTTTGGCGAGGCAGTGCATTTTTAAATCTTCTGTTATTTATGAGTACATCACAGTAAATTGATCCAAGATGCAATACATTCATCATTCAAGATACACGTATGCAATACGTACAAGATGATCAACATGTTCAAATTACTGAATACTTTCAGTAACATTACAGTAGAAACAACATCCTAAACATACTGAATACATTGATTAACACATTACACTAGATAAAAGATGTTAAACTTACTAAACAACACGACTACATTACACTTCAGCACTAGATAAAACAAGAAAAGATGACTATCTAAACAAGCTTCTTCCAAGGTGAACCACTAGATGACTATATCAACAAATTTGAGACCAAGGTGCTCCTGCATATGCTCCACTTTCATGAGAAGTAGTGATGCCCATCCAACATCAGTAGCAAATGTGAAGTCAGTCCACCCAGTGGTGAAGCTGACACATCCATTGTCCCTTTGTACAGTATATGCACAAGCAATAAATTCTCTTCTTCTCCTTCAAGATCATGTTCCTTCCTGTACATCATAACCAGTAAATCATATATAATGTCATATATAATGTATAACCAGTAAAACCCTAATGTCCATTCGTGTGTTCGAAAATCATAATATTCTAATCCATAACCAGTAAATCATATATAATGTCCAGTCGTGTGTTCGAAAATCATAATATTCTGTAAAAAATTCATTTACATGATAATAAACAACTCTAATATGAGTAGTACAAAACCATGATCCATAACCAGTAAATCAAAATAAATATAGATGGGACAAGATGATAGGAAGAACACTGGAAGGATTATAGGGAAACTAAAAAACAAAATGGAAGGGTGATGCAAAACTCACTGTCGAGCTATAGAAACATAAATGAATGGAGATGCAAAACAAAGAACAAAGCTTCTTGAAATGAAGAAACAAAGAAGGAATAGAACGGAAAACAAGAACTAAAAGGAAAGAGAGAGGGGATTAGAGGAGAAATCTCAATCAGGAGGGGACAAACTGTTCTTAGAAACTGCTCTGCCCTGAGGAACTATTCTCGGGAACTGCTATGGACGCGTGTAGTGGGACAGTGGGGGAGAGAACTAAACTGACTCCCTTCGGTTTCCTTCCATTTATGAGTCAACCAATTAAAACGGCTATGTGCTAACCTGACAAAATTGAAAATCTGATAAACTAAACATGTACAGGGAGGCAGTGCATAATTGACACTCTGGATAGTGGTGTTGCGCTATGTTTTATCTTTGTCAGTCCTATTTTATCTTTTACGGTAGTTACTATCTTCTTTTTTTCTTTTAGTTTATGTTTTCTCTGTTGTTTCATTTATGGGTAATTGAGATGTTATAGTCCATTTTTTTATACTCAAAGTAGTACAGTTTTTACCAATTTTCTTCGTGAAAACACTTGGTTGGTTTTGGATTTATTGTACTACATAGTTTATCCGCGTGCACTGCCATATTAATCATTTAGCTTGTTACAATGACCTTGTCAACACCCGGATTTTTAATCCCAGATGCCTGTTATGCTATACATCGCAATCCCAGGATTACCATTTTTGCGAGACATAACAGAATTGGATACCACAGTACATCATCCATTACAAACCATACATAAGGTCTTACACAAATAAGGATATCATGATCCAGTTCTTAATACAACTCAAGCAGCGGAAATACGTAATAATAACGGTAGCGTAGGCGAAGCTCCATCTTCGGGGTCACAGGCAATGCTGTTGATGGGAGATGATCCTAGTTGTCGTAACCTTCCTGGGGTCCATCCTCCAGGTACTCCTCTTCATAGTCTGGCCACGGGAATAGCTAGGGACAAAGCCATGAGTACTCTTTAAGTACTTGCAAACTAATACTAACAAGTGAAGGGGGTTTTTGTAGTAGGACACTAAGCTCTAGGGTTGTTTTGCAAAAAGCCATATTTACATCTACTAAGTTTAGAATCAAGAGAAATCTAGTCAAATTTTATGACACCTAAGTGGGAACTTGAATTTCATATCACAACTCTGTTGTGGTCAAGTCAAAGTCTCAGTTCGTTTCAAAAAGTCATTTTGAAAACATCTGACGGGGGAACAGTTTGGCCACTCAAACTGTCCATAACCACGGACGCGGCTATTCGAATAGTTTGACACTCTGCAGAGATTATACACTTTCACCACAACATTCAATACATCCATCAGGAACAAATCCTGAATTCACCATACTCAGTATGCGGATAATCAATCCTAACCTTTCAATTACACGCCCTAGTATAAGCACCTCTCCTGTGAGTTTGGCCTCCCAACCATGACCAACTGTCATCTTGGGTACTTCACAGGTGGACAATCTTCACAAGGTAGCCTCAGCTCAGACCTTGGCCATGAGGGAACCAATACTAAGGTATATAAGCTTCCAGTCAAGCCCTACCCAATTCTAGGGTATTGTGGTTGTACGGTAAAATCGGAATGGTATCGCATCCAGACAACCATTAGTTTTATAAAGGGCTAAGGCTCATGCCTCAACATTTTCATCACCATAAATCATCTGGTGTTTGGAAACACATGTCCAAAATATTTCAATAGAATGATCCATCATTCCAAGGTTTTCATAACCATTTTTCCACCAAGTATTCCCATCTAAGTTGATCAATTTTTATGCTTAGCACTAGCATCTACAAGTGGGGGTAAGTACTAATGAGGGGTGGTAAACTAGTGGAGTTTAACTAAGTTCAATCTCATGCCTTAGGATGACATAAAGATTATCTAGATTAGGCCAAATTTTATGCTCTTTATGCAACCTTCAATTATCTTTCTAGTATATACAATTCAATTAAGTAAACTCTCAGTACTAGCTTTGAAATAAAGTATAAAGCTTGTAAATAAAACTAGGATTGGTTTATCAAGTGTTTATGATCATATATGCTTAAGGCATATAGTTGGCATGGTAACAAGCAAGTATTTGCTTGCATAGGTATAGTATCTGGCAGGTGTTAGCTTGCACAAGTATTAGTATAAGCTTGCTAAGTTAATAGCTTGCAAGTATGGGCTTGCATAGGTCAACTTGATTAGTAAGGCTTGCCTTGTGCAGAGCAGTGGTTGAAGTTCTCCTCGGCTTCTTCTTCGTAGTATCCTCCTTCCTCCTCGTATCCTTGGTCGATACTAGCGTCTATGAATAAATACGAGGTACACAATCACCAAACAATACTTAACTAATTTCAATCATCACACAAAAGGGTCCTATAGATGATCTAGCATCATCACTAACATTACAAGATTAAAGCTTGGTTTAATTTCTTTTATTTTTAGAAAAGTAATTTCTACTCATTGAAAAACTACTTAAGATTTAATATTCTCCAAACCAAACATGGGATCATGTTGAGACATGTCATCACCACACATTTCAGTATATGGGAATTTGATTTAAAGTGGTGTCACAATTTAATAAGGTTTAACCTTTTATTTTATTTAAATAAAGTGACTAGAAATGCCTATGTGGCATTCTTTTATTACTTGAACATTATTTCTGTAAGTAAACCCAAATGTTTTTATATATTCTGAAAGGTATGATCAAATGTGATTTTTGAGAGTTGGAATCAACTCAAAAGCTATTATGGTTTAAATTTGAAAAATGTTTGAATGCAGAAAAGGCTCTGCCTTGTTATTTTTACCAAGGTTGATCTATAGATTCAAATGATTTGAATCCAACGGTCTTGGATTAATCATTTCAATATCTTTCTAACAAAATTGGTTTCATTCAATTTGGTTCAATGAATCGATCTGGGTTGATTTTTGAAACTAGGTACATAACTGTGTTTGAATTAAAATGGAAAAAAGTTAAATTCAATAAAACTGGGCTGCGCGGGAAACGATAATGGGCCGGCCCGGTGTCACTCCACGACGCGGGGCTCAACTGACAGGGGGTTACACCAGTCAGTGGCTCTATAAACGCGAAGTGGTAAGGGGCAATCTCATCCGCACGATCTAAGTCTAATCGAACGGCTGCTACTCATCGTCCATGTCGGGCGGCGCCGGCGAGACAGAAACCTAACGCGGCAGGTGGGGGTTGTCGGGGGCTCACCGGGGCTCAGGCGAGGGTCGGCGAGGCGGGCGAACGACAAAGTCGACGACGGCGAATCTCCTGGTACCGGCAGCTTCTCCTGGGGTGGACGAAATCGACGGCGCCCTTCTTCTCTAGAGACGGCCTGCTCCGGCCAAATTCCGGCGATGTGCTGCTTGCCTTCCTCCGGGAACGGGGTGGAACGATCAGTGAGGAGAGGGGAGTGAGATGGTGTGAAGAGTTTGAGCGGGGAAGGCCTCTATTTATAGTCTCGACGACGAGACCGAACAGAATGGGCAGGCGACGGTGGCAACATGGCTACAGGCTGCTAGAGGCATGGCCGGCGGTGGCGATCGATCGGTGGTCTCCTGGTGATGCTCTATGTCTTTAATGCGCGTGTAGGGGCGGTGGCAAACGGTCTAGAACATGTGATAATCTACGCGGCAGAGGCGGCGTCTTCGACGGCGAGCGGTGGCTGTGAGGCATGGGGCGGCGAACAGGGATGTCTGGCGGTCTCCTAGGACGGTGGTAATCGCGTATGCACGCGGCGAGGGCGGCGTGCGGTCTGTGGGCGTGTGTCGAGGGTGGCGCTCTGGCGCACGCTCGGCATGGTTGATAGAGGCACGGGCGCGGCGTTCCTGGGTGCTCTGGTCGATGTCTTCGAGGCAGGGCTGGTCGAGAGGGGGCGGTGAGGCATGGGTGATCTCCTAGACAAGGTTGGCATGGCTAGTTCCTCTTCTAGCTTGTGTCTACACTGGGACGGCATGGGTGGCTTCGGCTGTTCACCATTGATGACATTGCCAAGCTTACAATGGTGCTAGATGTTTACAAATGAGCTAGATGATCTACTAAAGCCTAGTTGCAACCAGAGAGGGAACAAATTAGGCTCAAATCACTGCTCCAAATAGTTTTTTGATTTTATTTCATTTGCATCTGCAAGGTGTTTGATGAAATGGCCGCATGAATTCAAGTTTTGAATTTTGAAAAGATTTTTGGTGGGTGTGCTAGGTAGGTGCTGGTGAGTCTGTAGATGCTTGGGTTTTAAAAGTTGAGCTTGTTTGAGTGGTTTTTGAAAAAGTGGGATCTTCCCATATGATAAAGATTCAATTTTAAACTGTCATTTAAACTATGCATTTGAATGTTTCTGGATGATCACAAGGTGGGCCTTGATACTTTGTTATGAGTACTAGCAAGGGGTGCAATGATCCAAACAAGTTTCTGTTAAGTTCTGAAAGTTAGAGACAGCCAAATTAGGCATGGGAGTTAAATTGGTCAAAATGACCATTCCATTATTTTGATTGATTTGATTTATTTGTCTTTGGTAAAAGTGTGGGGATTGTTTAGATGATGTTTATTTCACCTAAGAATCCTTTTACAAGCAAAGAAACACATAAACAAGGCAATTCAAAAGAATTCAAAATGGGATGCATACACACATGCATGCTTTCATATTTTTATTTAGAAAAGTTTTTGTTAACCCTAATTTTGATGCATAGAGTTTGATGATTCTAGTTTAATATTTTTGGGATGTTACAAACCTTCCCCCCCTTAAACAAAATCTCATCCCGAGATTTGAAAAAGGACGAAAACATTACCTAGGATTTGAAGAGATCGGGAAACTCCGTCCTGATGTGATCTTCGCGCTCCTAGGTAGCTTCCTCTTCTGTGTGGTTGCTCCAATGAATTTTGAGAAACTTTATGCTTCGGGTTCTGGTGGTTCGGAAAGCTTCTTCCAAAATACGGATGTGTACTTCGGGATAGGTCAGGTCATCGTTGATATCTATGGTCTGGTGATCGATATTCTGGAACACTTCCGTCTTCTCCGGAACTTCGAGGAACTTGCGAAGTAATGAGATATGGAACACATTGTGCACGGCTGACATCTCTTCGGGTAGTTCCAATTGATACGACACTTCTCCTCGACGGTTCAGAATTTTGAAAGGTCAGATATATCTGGGGGCTAACTTTCCTTTGAGTTGGAAACGCTGCATTCCCTTCAACGACGACACTTTCAGATATACAAAATCTCCTATGTTGAAGGAGAGGTCTCGACGTCTCTTGTCGGCGTAACTCTTCTGTCTAGACTAGGCTGTCTTGAGGTGCTCACGAATCTTGTGAACCTTCTCTTCTGCTTCTCGTAGGATATCGGGTCCAAAAATCTGACTCTCTCCTACTTCCGACCAGTTCAAAGGGGTGTGACACTTTCTTCCGTACATGAATTCATATGGGGCCATTTGCAAACTAGCTTGATAACTATTGTTGTACGAAAATTCTGCAAACGGCAGGCAGTCTTCCCACTTAGATCCATATTCTAACACACATGCTCTCAACATATCTTCAAGTATTTGATTTACTCGCTCCGTTTATCCATCGGTCTGAGGGTGATACGTGGTGCTAAAATCTAGGCGGGTTCCTAAACCTTCTTGAACTTTCTTCCAGAATCTCGAGGTAAACTGAGTTCCTCGATCTGATACGATGTTCTTGGGGACTCCATGCAAACTGACGATCCTAGCGATGTATAACTCCGCTAGCTTCGAATTCTGATATGTGGTCTTGACGGGTAAGAAATGGGCGACTTTGGACAATCTGTCCACTATGACCCAGATAGAGTCATTTCCCGTACTACAAGTAGGCAATCCGGTGATAAAGTCCATTCCAACGGAATCCCATTTCCATTTCGGAATCTGCAATGGTTGCAACAATCCAGTGGGTCTTTGATGTCCCGCCTTGACTCGCTGACATATATCACACTTGGCGATATAGCTTCCGATTTCTCTCTTCATCTTATGACACCAAAATTGCTCTTTCAAATCTTGATACATCTTAGTTCCTCCGGGGTGGATAGAATAAAGAGTATCATGAGCTTCCTTGAGAATAACTTCTTTCAACTCAGAATCTGCTGGTACACAAAGCGTCCTTTGTACCACAGAACTCCTTCTTCGTCTTCGGTGAATCCGGGTACTTTGCCTGTATCGATACGACGCTTGATTCCGTCAATACTAGCATTTCCTTTCTGCGCCTCTTTGATCTAGCTGATCAAAGTGGGTTGAAGTTCTATGCTAGCCAAAAATCCTTCACTCGCTAATTCCATTCGAAAATCTTCCATCTCTTTGTGAAAACTTGGTTTATCCTTCAAAATCATGGAGTTCAAGCGGCACGGCAATCTTCTAAGGGCATCTGCTACCACGTTGGCTTTACCAGGGTGATAGTGAATGTCCAAATCGTAATCTTTGATTAACTTAATCCATCTTCTCTGCCTCATATTCAACTCCTTCTGAGTGAATATATACTTCAGGCTCTTGTGATCCGAATAAATCTCACAACAATTTCCCATCAGGTAATGCATCCATGTCTTCAGGGCTAGAACTACGGCTGCGAGTTCGAGGTCATGGGTTGGGTAATTTTGCTCATGTTGTTTCAGTTGTCGAGATAGATAAGATATAACTTTGCCTTCTTGCATTAGCACACATCCGAGACCGATCTTGGATGCGTCACAATACATGTCGAAGGGCTTCGTGATATCCGGCATGATTAAGATTGGGGCTGAAATCAATCTACTCTTGAGTTCTTGAAAACTCGCTTCACATTTGTCGGTCCATTCAAACTTCTTGTCCTTCTTCAGCAATTGGGTCATGGGTCTGGCGATACTCGAGAATCCTTCTATGAACTTGCGGTAGTATCCCGCCAATCCGAGAAATGCATGAACTTGGGTTTGAGTGGTTGGGGCTTGCCAATCTTCGACATCTTTCACCTTTGAAGTGTCAACGGCAATTCCTCCCGCTGATACAATGTGGCCGAGGAATCCTACCTCCTGTAACCAGAATTCACATTTGCTAAACTTGGCATACAGCTGATGCTCTCTAAGGGTTCCAAGAATGGTCCTTAGGTGTAGCTCATGTTCTTCTTCCGATTTGGAATAAATCAGAATTTCATTGATGAAAACAACGACAAACTTATCCAGGAAGTCCATAAAAATCTTATTCATGAGATTCATGAAATAAGCGGGGGCATTGGTCAATCCAAAAGACATGACGATATACTCGTATAATCCATATCTGCTGGTAAAGGAAGTCTTGGGAATATCCTCTGCCCGAATTTTGAGTTGATGATAGCCGGTCCTAAGATCAATCTTAGAAAACACTTTGGCACCGGTCAACTGATCAAACAAATCTTCTATCTTGGGCAAGGGGTACTTGTTTTTGATGGTGACATCATTCAACTTCCGATAATCCGTACACAAACAGTTACCTCCATCTTTCTTGTCCAAAAACAAAACAGGTGATCTCCATGGTGACGCACTTGGTTTAATCAATCCAATTTCTAGCATGGCATCCAGTTGCTTCTTCAGTTTTGCTAGTTCATATGGGTTCATACTATATGGTCTCTGGGCTATGGGTCCTGTTCCGAGGGTTAGTTCGATGATAAACTCGATATCCCGATCTAGGGGCATACCTGGCATAAACATCTGGAAATACATCGGGGTATTCACAGACTATCTAGACTTGGTCAATGGTAGGTTGGGCTATACTCTTGTTGCACTTGAATTAACGAGGTAAGGTTTCAGATATATGCTCGACTGATATTCCGGCTGTACTGGTCATGGTGATGGCTTTCTTGGCACAGTCAATCAATCCTTTATGTTTGGACACCCAATCCATTCCTAGTACTACTTCCAAACCTTTAGTTCCGAGTAATATCAGGTTAGCATAAAAATCTATGCCATGGATTCGGATAGGGATGGCTTTGCAAATTTTCCTAGCCTTGGTGGTTGAACCGGGAATTTGAACGATCATAACATGCTTCAGTTTTGTTGGTTGAATATTACTAGTGCAGGCAAATTCTTCGGTGACAAATGAATGCGATGCACCAGAATCGAACAACACTCTAGCAAGTACTGAATTAACAGAAAACATACCCAGCACGACGTCTGGCGCTTCCTGAGCTTCTTCAGCATGTGTGAGAAAAAGACGGCCGTTGCGGTTGAGCGAATTCCCTAGGGCAAACCTTCTTCCTGGTTGAACACGACGCTGCTGCTGAGCTGGGGCATTTGCATTGGGGGCTGCGATATTCTTCTTGTTGGGGCACTTGTTGGAGTAGTGAACCTTATTTCCACAGTCATAACAAGTTACTTGCGACTTGTCCTTTGCTGCAACAGGCACCACATTGCTTCCAGTCCTCGGGATAGTGTTGGTGTTGGCGGTAGCATTGTTGTTGTTGAACTTGGGTGGGGCACGGTTGAAATTGCTAGAGTTGCCGGGGTTGTTGTGATTTCCTCCGGGCCTTGGGTTTCCACGGTTGGGATAGGTCAGACGGTTCATCGGGGGTCTGTTGGTTCTCGGGGAAAATACTGGAGATGGGTTAGGGCGGTACTTTGGGGTCTGATGGGTTCCTGGTTGATGCATCATGCGACGCTTGCGGTTCTCATTGGCTTGGTTGATCTTTCCTTCCATCTGGATGGCAGTGTCGACAAGGGCTTCGATATCCGAAAAGGGGATATTGACTAACACAGTCTGCATCTCATCATGCAGACCATTCAGGAATCTTTCCTTCTTCTTGGCTTCGGTGTTGATCTCATCCGGGGTATACCTAGATAATGACAAAAATTTGTCACGGTATTCCACTACGGTCATCCGTCCTTGCTTCAGTTCTCTGAATTCGTCTCTCATTCTCTTGATCAAACCTGGTGGCACATGGGTTCTGCTGAACTTGACATTGAATTCCTCCCAGGTCATCATGTGTCCTCCGGTCATTGCACGAACACTGTTCCACCATGCTTTGGCATCTCCGGCTAGATATGGGTGGCGAACAAAACTTTCTTGTTAGCTTCCACTCCGGCGACTTCTAGGTTATTTTCCATGGTTTGCAGCCAATCATCGGCGTCTAAGGGCTCTTCCGACTTAGTGAAAACAGGTGGGTTGGTGTTCTGGAAATTCTTGAGCTTAGGTCCATGGTTGTCCTGGTTTCCGTGGCCTTGATTGTTGTGGGCTAGCTGGGCTATCTGTTGAAGGGTGGCTAGATTGGCTTGACGTTCGGCTCTTTCAGCTTCGCGGTCAGAAACCAACATTTGCAGGATCTGCAACATCGGGTCCGGGGATGAACCACTTCCTCCGCGTGGCATCTGAAGATTGAGATAGATCATGAGAAAAGAGGAAAATTTCTAAGGTTCAGGGCTTTGAAAAGTTTTTAAAGTTTGACTCAGATTTTTTGCAACTTGCTTTTCATTCATTCATTCACACGATACAACACACACCACAACAAAGGTAAACAGATGGTTTTAGGAACCATTCTGGAAACTATGATACAGTGGGACCGAATACTACTCACTACGCTAGTGCTCAAGTGCTACTACTCCTCGGAGTCGGTGTAGTCGTCATTCTCATCATCATCGTCGTCATTGATGAAGGCGAAATCCTCCTCATCGGTGAAGAAATCCATAGCCTGATCCTCCAGAAAGTCATCATCATCGCTGAGATAGGAGTAGGGGTCTCCACGAAGATCCTCTCCGGCATTCTCCCTTTCTTCCAACTACATGTCTCTCTCGTGGATGGTCTCCTCCAAAAACGAGATACAGTGGCGAAGACGGGCAATGATGCACTCCTTCTTGTCGAGCTGACGGCAGCGAGACTTGCGATCCTTTGCTAGCATGGCGATGGTCTGATCCTTTGTCTTGATAATGGCGGACTTGTGGTTGGAGTAGTCACGACAATTATCCAACTCCTGCTGACGATCTACATCATGAAGCTAAGGTGGTCCAACAGAGTCTTCAGCTCGTGGTGGTATGGGGCTTCCAGTGGCTGTCCATTAGCATCACGCCTTGGACAAAACTCAAAGCGAGTAGCCTTGATCTGATTGATACTCTGCCCACACAGACGGGCAAGAGCTTCCTGCATGGACCTGGCAAGTCGATCGAGCCAGTTGTCCTCTCTTAAGGTAAACTGAATTCACTCGGCAGTGGGAGGTCCAATCTTTGCTTGGAGACTTGCAACAATTAGCCACTACAGATCTTTTCCTCCTTGATCATTGAGCTGAGCTCCGAAGAACTCGGGGTGCGGACGCTCCAGAAGTTCCGAAAGCTGGTCCAAATCCCTCTCAAAGATAAGGTTTCCTCCATTTCCCAACTGGTAAAACTTGCTGTACTTCATGTCCATCTAAAAGAATATAAGATGAGTAAGTTAGTAGAGTGATCAAGTGTGTCAAATTTTATGTATTTTGCAAGAGTTTTTGTGGAACATGAATTTTCATGAAAGAATCAAAGTGATAAGAATGGGAATAAGTTTTTGTAATTATTTGCTTTCTTTGGTTTTGAAACTAAGTTTTTGATTCCAAACGTCCAGTCTAACTAGGGTCTCCTATGGTAGGATGGATCTGATACCAACTTGTCAACACCCGGATTTTTAATCCCAGATGCCTGTTATGCCATACATCGCAATCCTAGGATTACCATTTTTGCGAGACATAACAGAATTGGATACCACAGTACTTCATCCATTACAAACCATACATAAGGTCTTACACAAATAAGGATCTCATGATCCAGTTCTTAATACAACTCGAGCAACGGAAATACGTAATAATAACGGTAGCATAGGCGAAGCTCCATCTTCGGGGTAACAGGCTATGCTGACGATGGGAGATGATCCTAGTTGTCGTAACCATCCTGGGGTCCATCCTCTAGGTACTCCTCTTCATAGTCTGGCCACGGGAATAGCCAGCGACAAAGCCATGAGTACTCTTTAAGTACTCGCGAACTAATACTAACAAGTGAAGGGTTTTTTTGTATTAGGACACTAAGATCTAGGGTTGTTTTGCAAAAAGCCAGATTTACATCTACTAAGTTCAGAAGCAAGAGAAAGCTAGTCAAATTTTATGACACCTAAGTGGGAACTTGAATTTCATATCACAACTCTGTTGTGGTCAAGTCAAAGTCTCAGTTCGTTTCAAAAAGTCATTTTGAAAACATCTGACGGGAACAATATGGCCACTCCAACTGTCCATAACCATGGACGTGGCTATTCGAATAGTTTGACACTCTGCAGAGATTGTACACTTTCACCACAACATTCGATACATCCGTCAGGAACAAATCCTGAATTCAGCATACTCAGTATCCGGATAATCAATCCTAACCTTTCAATTACACACCCTAGTATAAGCACCTCTCCTGTGAGTTTGGCCTCCCAACCATGACCAACTGTCATCTTGGGTACTGCACAGGTGGAAAATCTTCACAAGGTAGCCTTAGCTCAGACCTTGGCCGTGAGGGAACCAATACTAAGGTATATAAGCTTCCAATCAAGCCCAACCCAATTCTCGGGTATTGTGGTTGTATGGTAAAATTGGAATGCTATCGCATCCAGATAACCATCAGTTTTATAAAGGGCTAAGGCTCATGCCTCAACATTTTCATCACCATAAATCATCTAGTGTTCGGAAACACATGTCCAAAACATTTTAATAGAATGATCCATCATTCCAAGGTTTTCATAACCATTTTTCCACCAAGTATTCCCATCTAAGTTGATCAATTTTTATGCTTAGCACTAGCATCTACAAGTGGGGGTAAGTACTAATGAGGGGTGGTAAACTAGTGGAGTTTAACTAAGTTCAATCTCATGCCTTAGGATGACATAAAGATTATCTAGCTTAGGCCAAATTTTATGCTCTTTATGCAACCTTCAATTATCTTTCTAGTATATACAATTCAATTAAGTAAACTCTAAGTACTAGCTTTGATAAAGAAATAAAGTATAAAGCTTGTAAGTAAAACTAGGATTGGTTTATCAAGTGGTTATGATCATATATGCTTAAGGCATATAGTTGGCATGGTAACAAGCAAGTATTTGCTTGCATAGGTATAGTATCTGGCAACTGTTAGCTTGCACAAGTATTAGTATAAGCTTGCTAAGTTAATAGCTTGCAAGTATGGGCTTGCATAGGTCAACATGATTAGTAAGGCTTGCCTTGTGCAGAGCAGTGGTTGAAGTTCTCCTCGGCTTCTTCTTCGTAGTATCCTCCTTCCTCCTCGTATCCTTGGTCGGTACTAGTGTCTATGAATAAATACGAGGTACACAATCACCAAACAATACTTAACTACTTTCAATCATCACACAAAAGGGTCCTATAGATGATCTAGCATCATCACTAACATTACAAGATTAAAGCTTTGTTTAATTTCTTTTATTTTTAGAAAAGTAATTTCTACTCATTGAAAACTACTTAAGATTTAATATTCTCCAAACAAAACATGGGATCATGTTGACACATGTCATGACCACACATTTCAGTATATGGGAATTTGATTTAAAGTGGTGTCACAATTTAATCAAGTTTAACCTTTTATTTTACTTAAATAAAGTGACTAGAAATGCCTATGTGGCATTCTTTTATTACTTGAACATTATTTATGTAAGTAAACCCAAATGTTTTTATATATTCTGAAAGGTATGATCAAATGTGATTTTTGAGAGTTGGAATCAACTCAAAAGCTATTATGGTTTAAATTTGAAAAATGTTTGAATGCAGAGAAGGCTTTGCCTTGTTATTTTGCCAAGGTTGATCTATAGATTAAAATGATTTGAATCCAACGGGCTTGGATGAAGCATTTCAATATCTTTCTAACAAAATTGGTTTCATTCAATTTGGTTCACTAAATCGAGCTGGGTTTATTTTTGAAACTAGGTACAGAATTGTGTTTGAATTAAAATGGAAAAAGTTAAATTCAAATGACTGGGCTACGCGGGAAACGATAATGGGCCGGCCCGATGTCACTCCGCAGCGCGGGGCTCAACTGACAGGGGGTTCCACCAGTCAGTATCTCTTTAAACGCGAAGCGGTACGGGGCAATCTCATCCGCATGATCTAAGTCTAATCGAACGGCTGCTACTCATCGTCCACGTCGGGCGGCGCTGGTGAGACAGAAACCTAACACGGCAGGTGGGGGTCGTTCGGGGATCAGGCGAGGGTCGGCGAGGCGGGCGAACGACGAAGTCGACGACGGCGAATCTCCTAGTACCGGCAGCTTCTCCTGGGGTGGACGAAATCGACGACGCCCTTCTTCTCCAGAGGCGACCTGCTCCGGCCAAATTCCGGCGATGCGCTGCTCGCCATACTCCGGGAACAGGGTGGAACGATCAGTGAGGAGAGGGGAGTGAGATGGTGTGAAGAGTTTGAGCGGGGGAGGCCTCTATTTATAGTCTCGACGACAAGACCAAACGGAATGGGCAGGCGACGGTGGCGACATGGCTACGGGATGCTAGAGGCATGGCCGGCGGTGGCGATCGATCGGTGGTCTCTTGGCGATGCTCTATGACTTTAATGCATGTGTAGGGGCGGTGTCAAACGGTCTAGAACATGTGATGTTCTGCGCGGCAGAGACGGCATCTTCAACGGCGAGCGGTGGCTGTGAGGCATGGGGTGGCGAACGGGGATGTGTGGCGGTCTCCTGGGACGGTGGTGATCGCGTATGCACGCGGCGAGGGGCGGCGCGCGGTCTGTGGGCGTGTGTCGAGGGTGGCGCTCTGGCGCACGCTCGGCATGGTTGACAGAGGCACGGCTGCGGCATTCCTGGGTGCTCTTGTCAATGTCTTCGAGGCAGGGCTGGTTGAGAGGGGGCGATGAGGCATGGGTGATCTCCCAGACAAGGTTGGCATGGATAGTTCCTCCCCTATCTTGTTGTCTACACTGGGGTGGCATGGGTGGCTTTGGCTATTCACCATTGATGACATTGTCAAGCTTACAGTGGTGCTAGATGTTTACAAATGAGCTAGATGATCTACTAAAGCCTAGTTGCAACCAGAGAGGGAACAAGTTAGGCTCAAATCACTGCTCCAAATAGTGATTGTATTTTATTTAATTTGCATCTGCAAGGTGTTTGATGAAATGACCGCATGAATTCAAGTTTTGAATTTTGAAAAAAAAATTGGTGGGTGTGCTAGGTAGGTGCTGGTGAGTCTGTAGATGCTTGGGTTTTGAAATTTGAGCTTGTTTGAGTGATTTTTGAAAAAGTGGGATCTTCCCATATGATAAAGATTCAATTTTAAACTAACATTTAAACTATGCATTTGAATGTTTCTGGATGATCACAAGGTGGGCCTTGATACTTTATTATGAGTACTATCAAGGGGTGCAAAGATCCAAACAAGTTTCTGTTAAGTTCTGAAAGTTAGAGACAACCAAAGTAGGCATGGGAGTTAAATTGGTCAAAATGACCATTCCCTTATTTTGTTTGTTTTGATTTATTTGTCTTTGGGAAAAGTGTGGGGATTGTTTAGATGATGTTTATTTCAGCTAAGAATCCTTTTACAAGCAAAGAAACACATAAACAAGGCAATTCAAAAGAATTCAAAATGGGATGCATACAGACATGCATGCTTTCATATTTTTACTTAGAAAAGTTTTTGTTAACCCTAATTTTGATGCATAGAGTTTGATGATTCTAGTTTAATATTTTTGGGATGTTACAGCCCTAGTATTGTATGTTGAACTGCTCTATTTTGAATGCAGTGCCATGTGCATTGTTGATTGCAACCTCGGTAAACTGAACTGTTGATTCGCGTGGACTGTTTCATTGGCTGAATTGTTAATTGTGTTTATATTAGGAATAGTATTACAGCTTTGGTCAATCTTGATCTAGGATGATGTGTAGGTTGCGTTTTATTGTGGGTAGCTGAGATGAATATTCAATGTGTATAAGTACATTATAAATTCACACGTTGATGCTTAACATTTCGCATTCCAGTCCTAGTTACTCTTCTACTAGACGGTTCTTCTTCTAGTTCCATCGTCAGTTCTTTTTGCCATGGATCCAATGAGGAAGCCTTTGTCTACAAAGAAACAGACAACCGCTACAAAACATTTGGAAGCTGCTGAGCGGAGGAGACGTAGCACGGAGGGCTCTGCGCTGCTGCCCACCGGCATGGATTCCTTCGTCGAAGCTTCGTCATCGTCTAGACGAAACCATCGCAAGATAGACGAATTCGGGTTAGTTTTCTCTTTGACCTTTTCGTGTATGTATTTCTACTTTTTTGGATTAGGTTTTTGAAACTCTTGTTGTGCCATTGACATTTGGAACTTATATATAGGTCTTACTCCTCTGGTGTTCATGCTTTCTCGCATTTTGCATCTACTCTGTCATCGTCTATTCCTGTGGTGCGTCCCAGCAGGCTAATTAATGTACGTGCATTTGTATGTTGGCTATTTTTTACTACGATCAGTACTATTTTTTCCACACTAAATCTTGTTGTGGTTTTTTGTGAAAATATTAGGATTCACTGGCATTAGTTACAGGAGTTTTGGATGGCAGTAATGTAACACCCCTGTTTTAGTTAATTACTAATTAGGGTTTGTTTGTGCATTGCATAAGCATCTTCCCTTAAAATGCATTGAAGAAAATAAAGTAAACCCTAAAACCCTAGTTTTTACCCTCCCTTGAAATCCATTCAAAATGGATTGAATTTGAAAAAGTATCAAAATGTGGAGCCCAAATGGATTACAAGGGCTCATAAATATTTTACATATGTTATAAAAGACTTGAAATACCTTGTGTTTTAAAAGCATTTAAACCAGTTTTGAAATAATTTACAAAATGAGAAAACAAAAACAGAAACAGGAAAAGTTTGTGGAAATAAAAAAAACAGGCAGCAATCAGCTAGGCCAAGCCCATCTCTTTCCCCTTCTCTCCCTGCCGCCCAGCGTGCAACACCCGAGGCCCAGCTAAGGCCCAAGCGCAGCCCAGCGCAGCACGTACCCCTTCACGTCTTTTCCTTTTCTTCTTCCTCGCTTTCGACGGGAAGCAGCTTGCTGTCATCGACTTGCCGTCGATCCTTGCCGCCTCCATCCCGTTGTCCGCCGAGCTCCAGGAGGAGGATAAGATCCTCGCGACGTTGCCCTACCGTCCTCAGCCATTCTTCCCCTCCCCAGAGACCTTCCTCTCTCCTCTCTCGCGCGAAGAAAAAACCCTAGCGGAAGGTCGCCGCTGTTCCGCACCATCCCGAGCTCAGCCAAGTATCCCACGAGCTCCGCCGTGCTGTGCCGCGCCTCCTCGCCAAAGGAATCGAAGGGGGGAAGCCCCCAATCGTCGCCCACGACCCCGTCTTCCCCGACTCCGACCGTTCTCGCCGCCGTCGATCCGCTCAACCTCGACCCCGCGCACCCTCTCCGACCGTCCTCATGCATTCAGGGTGAGCTCTTGGTGCTCAGGCGCCCCTCTGTTCGCCCTCTCCCGTTCTGTAGCGCTGCAGACGTAACCACCTGCAAGCCCTACCGCCGCTGCTTGCCGTAGTTGCGTCCCCGGCGACCAAACTAAAGCGGAGCCGTCCGTTTCTGGCTCAGTGTGATGCACTGATTCGAACCCGCCCAATCGCACTTCCCAGATCGCCCCCTAGCACCGCCAATCGCCATCGTCTGCGTGTCCTCCGGCGAGCCCACCTGGCATCGACGTTGTGCCCGCGTGGTGCCGACGTGGATAGATAGCGTGGCTAGCTGACGTGGCCTCGGGCCCAGAAGTCAGTCTCACTGGCTAGCTCAGGCTCGGGTGAGAAAAGTATCTAGTGCATGTGCGGATGTCAGCCTTGCGTAATATTTCTTTTAAATTTGTTTAATAAATCCAGAAATTGATATAAATCTTATAAATTGAATAACTTATTATTTATAAGTTATAAAATATGAATATTATATCAAAATGTTTAGAAAAATGAGAACTACCTCTTTAAGCTATAATCATGCATTGTTAATCAACTTTCATGACAAGTTTAATTAGAATAACAAATGCACCCCTCTCATATGTTCCGGAGTTTCTCCGGATTAGGGTTTTCACCCCTCGGAACCCCGATTAAATTGTCGAGCATGTCTTAGGGTTACTTTTCAATACAATTTAACTTGTCATATCATCATCCTTGCTTGAGCATTACATCGATGCCATGTGTTGATTGTTTCCCTCTCTTTCCGGTGTTTGGTTCTTCTCTTGTAGAATATGATATCGGAATCGAGATCAAGATTGAAGACCGAGATCAACACTGTCGAAGATCGAAGATCGACGAACAATAATTGACCAACTGTAACCAAGTCAAGTACAAGCTTCCGAAGATCTTCTTATCTGCTATCAACTGGCAAAGGCAAGCATAGCCCCACCATGATATAATCCTATGATTTCGAAAGCATTTCAATTCTTGTCATGATGCATACGATTCTACTATGGTCTTTTATCGATAGATAGAGTATCCTATCTATTGAATTACTCCCTTTGAGCTTATATTACTTGATCCACTGCTCCTAGCATAACTAGGTTTGGCTTGTGTGCACTGCTAGAGCTTTTATCTGTGTCCTGCTTAGCCATGCATAGCTATTGAGTCTGGTTCATCCAGATGATGTATCAGATGCAGAGAATCTAGAATGACAGGAGAACGTGATGAGATGATATCAGAGGTGATATGAGTTAAACATGCTAAGGCTTGTATGGGAGGCCATGGTGGGATGTGGTCTTTCTAGTCGCATGATCGCCACCACTAGGACCTGAGTTCTTGCCTTTGGAACCAAGACGAGCGTGCAACCACACGGGGCCTTGAAAACCTCACGAGCAACTAACTTGCCTAGTAGATTCCATGAGTCACATAGTTCTGGAATTCCATTCGACATACGCATTGAAAATGTTTTCAAAAGAGGGGGTGAAGGAGGTGCATTCATACAGGTAGGGAAGCGTGGACCGGGTTGCTTGGGGTTGATGGCGCCCCTGATAAACCAACCTCTTCTCACATATTTAAGTACCGGATTCAGAATTTGACCCGTTACGGCGGAACCATACTTATTGCGTGACTCATGGTTTCGGCAAAAGCAAGGTAAAGGTCGTGTCTAACCACCCTCTGCCGGCCTTCCCAGGAAGAAGGATTATCTAGTGGCATTAAGACAAGGTTAGTACGTGTGGGTAAATTTGTACACCCCGGCAGGGTAATAATCTTTTCGAAAAGCCGTGTTCACGGTTATGAACGACTTGGCGACCGGACTCAAGATCGTAGAGAAATATAACCTAATCGTCAAACTTGGCAGATCAACGTGTGCTTAAGGATGCTTCCGCATGGGTACGAGGGGGTGATCCTTGTTCCGATGATGATGATTCGGTGGATATCAAAAGATGATGATCAATATTTCGGAGACGTCGCTCTCTTATCCCCATTTAAAATACTCTGACTAGACGAGCTACTTCTCCCTCTTGTTTTATAAATGAAAGTGGCTTTATGCAAAACAAATCCACCAACCATAAGTCTTGCAGAGTACACCCTGTACTCACCCTTGCTTTTTTGATACTTTTGGCAGAGTAAGTGTTCACCTGAAGACGAGTTTCGTACTACATCGACATCGACGAGTAGCTTGGGGTTCCCGGCCGGCAGCCTGGAATATATGGGCTGGGACGTCATCGTTATGCTTCAGGGCTCTTAGGCCATTTGTTAAGTTTGCTATACTTAATAGCATAATTTTCCTTCCGTTGTTTGGTGTTTTTTGTCAGTGACCTCTACTTGTAATAATTTGGTTCTCTACTCAGATATGAGCTTGCTGTAATAAATTTCGTATCGTAGGGTCACTGCTGTGTTATCGATTCTTCACTGGATATCCTCGAGATCAAGGTTAAGCTTATGTTAGACGGAGTTCTGGGATTTGTTTAGCCCTGATCCCGGGGGTGTCTCAGGTTTTGGTATCAGAGTAGTACCGACTGTAGGAAAACCTTGCTATTGGTCGATGATGAGTCTAATGTTTGAGAAAATTATTTTAAAGCTGAAAAGTATTTGCGAAAACTCTAATATGCTTCTTTTTCTCCTTATCCAGTTTCGCTCTAACTCTGGTTTATCTTATCTGGTGTTGATTTTGGAAAACTTTTGATATCTCTTCTAGTCTTTCAAAGCTTAAGTGCCTTCTGGGCATGACGTTTCTTAACCAGTTGACCTAGTGTTGAGTTCTCTAGAGTTGTGTGTGTTGTGTATCCCTTGTTCCCCTTTGCTCTGGTTCATATGAGAGATTCCTTTCTATCATGATCTCTCTATCCTTTGGATCCACAATAGTATATTGTTGGATCTGCAGTGTTCTATTCGAGGCTTCGAAGTCTCTTTTCGCCTCGTGTGCCTCCTTTTTTGTTTGTTTGGGTACTTCAGAAGTTGTTTCTTCTATTGGAAGCTACCTCGTGATTGCTATCTTGCAGTGTATGCCACGTCACTCAAGTAGTAGTTACTCCTTTCTTTGGTTCTTAACCCTTGGACTTGAACTTAAGATCCCCGATTGTGCTGGATTCTGGTGTTGTGAATCTTGTACATGAAGCTGACCTTTAATCCAGGATCCATTCCTTTGACCCCTGTTGTTAATGTTTACACATTACCTCAGGATGGTTGGTACTACAATTCTAGCCTTCAAGCTTGTGGTCTTTGTCGTGATTGAATTGTGACAAGTAAGGACTTCCCCTACCACATGCTATGGTAGATGTTCTTTCATGGAATCAAATAGATCACGACAAGAGTACTCCTCGAGTGTCTCGCATCTATACTCGTGACTCTGCCACACTTTACCCTTCTCTGCATTGGTTTTCGGAAGATTGTTGACTTATGCATCCACATCTTGGGATTCTATCCTAAGCATGTTCCTTTTCCCTTGTTGTTTTCTGACCTTTGTCTACCAGTTGGTAGCCAAGTAGTAACGTGCATCGGTGTCTTCCGATGTAAGATACTCTTGTGGCCCGTCCAGACAAACTATTTCGGAATGTCTAGGAAAAACAAACTCCATTACCTCGTCATATCTAGGACCAGGTCAAAGTGTTGTAATCCGCAGATTAAGAGACATTGATTAGCTTCTACCTGTTCTACCTTAAAGTACCACACTCTTTCACACTAAGAGGTCGAGCTGAGTTTCATGACCCCTTAATGAAGTGATGCTTTCACACATCTCTACTCACCCTCCCTCGAGCTTTCGCATTTGTGAGTGATACGTGTGTGTAATAATGTGGCTATCTGAGATTCTTAACAATTTTCATTGTTTTGAACTCAAAGGACATTTGAGTCATACTTAGCATGATTGGTTAACCCTATCACTAAGCGAAGTTTGATTGTTCTACCAAGTCCACTATTCTGGCGCACTCTCTTCAGTGAACGAGTTAGGCTCGTGCCGAAGCTCTAAGACTATGTCTTCTTGCCTTACCAAGCAAGTTTCCTCTTGAACTAAGTGACATATCGGTGGTTCGTGGTATTCTAGATGTCTACTAGAAGTATCGCCATGTTGCCACATGATCGTGTTGTCAAGTTCTTGAGCAAGAAAGTTCTCTGAATTGCTCATTTCTCCAAGGATCCATACTGGATACCCCTGAACTAGTTGGTTGATCTTAAACAACAACTTGGAGAGTTGTAAGACAAATGTGTTATCCGACCCAGTTCCTTCATAAAGGGATGTCTAGTTTTGTTCGTGATTGAAGAAAGATAGTATTTCCTTGTGGATATATTATTTTCCCCACCTTTGATTTGATTTGGGTTATCGTCAAATCAAACTCAGTTCCAAGGACTATCTTGATGATGTTTCTACTTGTGATGTTTCACTCGAGTACATCTTCGTGTCCTTTGATCTGACCAGTATTTTTGTCTTGTTCATGCAACATATGAGTCCATCTTCTTGGAGTGTCTAGATAAGTTTGTTGTTGAGCCCATCAATGACATTCTTATCTTCCTCATACTAGACAAGATTCGTATGGAACAATTGGCATTAATGTTGGAAAATTTCGAGAACCATCTTTGTGTTATCTCGAAGTCTGTGTTTTGGATGTTAGAAGTGACCTTCTCTAGTTCATGTGCATTTGTTGAAAGATGTCGCTGTGGATTCGAGAAGAGTTATTTTCTTTTCCTTAAGGACACATGTGTTTCTTAATGATTAGTATGTTATGTGTGTGTCGCTGTCTCTCGACAAGTTGCTAATGCATGGGTCTAGCAATCTAGCTCATCTTTTGGAGCTTTACACTGTAGTCCATGTCTTGAGAATCTAGTGACTTTATCTTTGCGGTAAATGTTGCAAATTTTCTATTTAGACATGCTGAGTCTGAAGTATCATCTCACCTAACCAAATCTAAATCTCAAGCAGATACGATGGTTGGTGTTCTTCAAGGTTTTGACATAGGTCTCTTGGTAAATCTGGCAAGATTGATGTAATGGTTGACACAAACTTAGCAGGAAAGAACTCTTGTCATATTCTCTTGAATCAACAATAACAACCACTCTTCATGAGGCTTCTTCTATAATTCATTATAGGAGTTGTGCTTATGGTTTATTTTGTACCAAAGTCTGACCTTTACTTGATGTTTGATTTCCCGAACATCGAGGAGAACATTTTAAGTAGTGTTGCTAAATGTCTCTCGGTTGATCCTCCAGACCCTTTTATGATGGCAAGCATTTTGTTGTGCCAAGTAATTGAAGTTTGAGAATGAAGTTTCTTTCTTATCGTGTCATCAGGAATCTTCTTAACTATTCATATCAGTGGTGAAAAGCGATATCACGATCTTTGGCAAAGATTTTGATAAACCTAGATGAGTAAAGAGTTTCCTTCCTCTTATCAACCATGTTTTAAGAGCGACTATGATTCTGTTGATCAAAAGTTTCTCTTGTTACATGTTCCTTGTGACTCTTACGAGTCCTCTCCACCAAAACACCTTTCTGTCTTGGCCTTCTGTTGAATGAAAGAGTGACTCTTCTATTTCAAAAGTAGTTCAATAGCTTGGTTTTGTTGATCCAAATATCTGCAACCTGAAATCTCTACTTAAGCCATTTAGTAGAGGTTCATATCGAAGTCTATGGTCATGCCCTTTCTATTGGAATCTTCTTTTTCAGAAGCTTCAAAACCTCCTCTAAGTTCCATGGTCTGAATCCTTATGAAGGCCAGTTTTCTAACAACTTGAAACCATCTCCTCGTGTTGCCTCCGTTACCTTGACGTGTTTCATGTTCGTCATCTCAGAATGGTTTCTGAACACTCCATCCATGAGTTGACCATGAGATACTTAGAGTGGCCTTGTGTGTGTCTCTCTCTCTGTCTCTTTTCCTACCTTTGGAATCTCGGGTCGAGATTCTCATAAGGGGGATAGAGCTGTAACACCCTAGTTTTAGTTAATTACTAATTAGGGTTTGTTTGTGCATTGCATAAGCATCATCCCTTAAAATGCATTGAACAAAATAAAGCAAACCCTAAAACCCTAGTTTTTCCCCTCCCTTGAAATCCATTCAAAATGGTTTGAATTTGAAAAAGTATCAAAATGTGGAGCCCAAATGGATTACAAGGGCTCATAAATATTTTACATATGTTATATAAGCATTTAAAATAGTTTTGAAATAATTTACAAAAGGAGAAAACAAAAACAGAAAAAGGAAAAGTTTGTGGAAATAAAAAAATAGGCAGCAGCCAGCTGGGCCGAGCCCATCTCTTTCCCCTTCTCTCCCTGCCGCCCAGCGTGCAACACCCGCGCCCCGGCTAAGGCCCAAGCATAGCCCAGCACAACCCGTACCCCTACGCGTCTTTTCCTTTTCTTCTTCCTCGCTTCCGACGGGAAGCAGCTTGCTGTCATTGGCCTTGCCGTCGATCCTCGCCGCCTCCATCCCGCCGTCCGCCGAGCTCTAGGAGGAGGATAAGATCCTCGCGACATCGCCCTACCGTCCTCATCCATTCTTCCCCTCCCTAGATACCTTCCTCTCTCCTCTCTCGCGCGAATCTGAAACCCTAGCCAGAGGTCGTCGCTATTCCGCATCATCCTGAGCTCAGCCAATTAGCCCACAAGCTCTGCCGTGCTGTACCGCGCCTCCTCGCTGAAGGAATCGAAGGGGGAAGCCCCCAATCGTTTCCCATGACTCCATCTTCCCCGACTTCGGTCGTTCTCGCCGCCGTCGATCTGCTCAACCTCGACCCCGCGCACCCTCTCTGACCATCCTCACGCGTTAAGGGTGAGCTCTTAGTGCCTAGGCGCCCCTCCGTTTGCCTTCTCCCGTTCTGTAGCGCTGCAGGCGCAACCACCTGCAAGCCCTGCCACCACTGCTCGCCGTAGTTGCGTCTCCGGCGACCAAACCGAGAAGCACCGCCCGTTTCTTTCTCAGTGTGATGCACTGATTCGAACCCGCCCAACTGCCCTTCCCAGATCGCCCCGTAGAACCGCCAATCGCCGCCGTGTGCGTGTCCTCCGGCGAGCCCACCTGGCACCGACGTGGCGCCCACGTGGTGCTGGCGTGGATCGACAGCGTGGCTAGCTGACGTGGCCTCGGGCCCAGCAGTCAGTCTCACTGGCTAGCTCAGGCTCGGGTGAGAAAAGTATCTGGTGCATGTGCTGATGTTAGCCTTGCGCAATAATTCTTTTAAATTGGTTTAATAAATCTAGAAATTGACATAAATCTTATAAATTGAATAACTTATTATTTATAAGTCAGAAAAATATGAATAATATATGAAAATGTTCAGAAAAATGAGAAGTACCTCTTTAAGCTATAATCATGCATTGTTAATCAACTTTCATGACAAGTTTAATGAGAAGAACAAATGCACCCCTCTCATATGTTCTGGAGTTTCTCCGGATTAGGCTTTTCACCACTCGGAACCCCAATTAAATTGTCGAGCATGTCTTAGGGTTACTTTTCAATACAATTTAACTTGTCACATCATCATCCTTTCTTGAGCATTGCATCGATGCCATGTGTTGATTGTTTCCCTCTCTTTCCGGTGTTTGGTTCTTCTCCGGTAGAATACGATATCGGAATCGAGATCGAGATTGAAGACCGAGATCAACACCGTCAAAGATCGAAGATCAACGAACAATACTTGAACAACTGTAACCAAGTCAAGTACAAGCTTCCGAAGATCTCTTATCTGCTATCAACTGGCAAAGGCAAGCATAGCCCCACCATGATATAATCCTATGATTTTGAAAGCATTTCAATTCTTGCCATGATGCATACGATTCTACTGTGGTCTTTTATCGATAGATAGAGTATCCTATCTATTTCATTACTCCCTTTGAGCTTATATTACCTGATCCACTTATCCTAGCATAACTAGGTTTGGCTTGTGTGCACTGCTAGAGCTTTTATCTGTGTCCTACTTAGCCATGCATAGTTGTTGAGTCTGGTTCATCCAGATGATGTATCAGATGCAGAGAATCTAGTATGACAGGAGAACGTGATGAGATGATATCAGAGGTGATATGAGTTAAACAAGCTAAGGCTTGTATGGGAGGCCACGGTGGGATGTGTTTTTTCTAGTCCCATGCTCGCCAACACTAGGACCTGAGTTCTTGCCTTTGTAACCAAGACGAGCGTGCAACCACACGGGGCCTAGAAAACCTCACGAGCAACTAACTTGCCTAGTAGATTCCATGAGTCACATAGTTTGGGCGTTCCATTCTACATACGCATTGAAAATGTTTTCGAAAGAGGGGGTGAAGGAGGTGCATTCATACAGGTAGGGAAGCGTGGACCAGGTTGCTTGGGGTTGATGGCGCCCCTGGTAAACCAACCTCGCCTCACATCATTAAGTACCGGCTTCAGGATTTGATCCGTTACGACGGAACCATACTTATTGCGTGACTCATGGTCTCGGCGAAAGCAAAGTAAAGGTTGTGTCTAACCACCCTCTGCTGGCCTTCCAAGGAAGAGGGCTTATCTAGTGGCATTAAGAGAAGGTTAGTATGTGTGGGTAAAGTTGTACACCCATGTAGGGTAATTAACTTTTCGAAAAGCCGTGTTCACAGTTATGAATGACTTGGCGACCGGACTCAAGATCATAGAGAAATATAACCTAATCGTAAAACTTGGCAGATCAACGTGTGCTTAAGGATGCTTCCTCATGGGTACAGGGGGTGATCCTAGTTCAGATGATGATGATTCGGTGGATATCAAAAGATGATGATCAATATTTCGGAGATGTCGCTCTCTTATCCCCTTTTAAAATACTCTGACTAGATGAGCTTCTTCTCCCTCTTGTTTTATAACCAAAAGTGGCTTTATGCAAAACAAGTCCACCATCCATAAGTCTTGCAGAGTACACCCTGTACTCACCCTTGCTTTGTTGATACTTTTGGCAGAGTAAGTGTTCACATGAAGACGAGTTCTGGACTACATCGACATCGACGAGTAGCTTGGGGTTCCCGGCCGGAAGCCTGGAATCTATGGGCCGGGACGTCATCGTTATGCTTCAGGCCTCTTAGGCCATTTGTTAAGTTTGCTATACTTAATACCATAATTTTCCTTCCGTTGTTTGGTTTTTGTGGTCAGTGACCTCTGCTTGTAATAATTTGGTTCTCTGCTCAGATATGAGCTTGCTGTAATAAATTTCGTGTCGTAGGGTCACTACTGTGTTAACGATTCTTCAGCGGATATCCTCGAGCTCAAGGTTAAGCTTATGTCAGACGGAGGTCTGGGATTTGTTTAGCCCTGATCCCGGGGGTGTCACAAGTAACCATGTTGATGCAGAATATCAGAGGCTTCGTAATGAATTTGCTGTAGAGAAGGCAAATGTATCAGAATTGTGTGCCAAGCTCTCCGAGAAGGAGGCAGGAAAGATATCTATTAGTGTAGAGTGTGAGCGTCTTCGTCACGAGATCATGGTAATGCAGCACATTGTCGAAGATGTTGCTATGTTGAAGGTGGAGCTCAACAAGTATAAAGCTGACGCTGCATCCTGGGACTTAGAGCGGGATACACTGTCGATGGATATGGCTCAACTACTAGATGATAGACAGAAGCTTGATGAGCAATTGGCCGACATGATAGATAAGCGTTTTGAAGACATTGAAACAACAAAGAATGCACATCTTGACAGGCTACATGCAATGCAATCACTGAAGGACATTCTTGAGCACCGTCGTAACTACAAGGATTGCATGGATGACATTCACAAAGAGGTCAAGGAGCTTGACAAGAAAGTGTCTAAATGACTTGTGAATTGTCTTCCATATTTTAAATACAAGAAATTTTTGTCCTATCATGTTTGAAGTGTTTGTAATGGTGTTTGTGAGAAGCACGTAATGGATGTGATGGAGCAAGAATGTATGTAATTAAGTAAGTATCTATGTACTGAAGCAAGTGTATGTCTATCTGTGAATTATGCTTCAGTGTATTTTCTTTGCGTACTTTGTTTCTTTTGCGCTCTATTTTTTCTTTTACTTTTGCACTGTTCGGGGATTTGCGCCGTGTGGTTAGGCACTGATTTGTGTTTGTGTATGCACTACACACATTAAAGCAAATGCACTGCGCTATAGATGTCTATGCACTGCCTCGTAGATGTCGATATTTTGCCTTATACATGAACGAAATATGCTCGAGAGGCAATAATAAAAGTGGTTATTATCGTATTCCTTATTTATGATAATTTTTTATTTTGCATGCTATAATTGTATTAATACAGAAATGTTAATACATGTTTGTTTAATAAATAAAAAGGAAGTTCCTAGTTATTCCTCTCTTATAAACTAGCTCGTTGATTAACAAGATGATCAAAGGTTTCCTGATCATGGACATTGGATGTTGTTAATAACGAGGTCACAACATTGTTTGAATGATGTGATGAACATTCATCTGAAGTATAGCATTATAATCAAGGTCATTGTGTTTATATTGCTATAACATCAAACAAAGTAATCTTAGCCCTTAGACCATGAGATCATGTCAATCACTAACACCGGAAGAGTATCTTGATAACATCAAACGTCACACCATAAGAGGGTGACTATAAAGATTAGTTTAGTGCTACGAAGGTATTATGCTGAGGCTCATGGATCAAGAGTGGAATTTGTCCATCCCGATGACGTAGAGATATATTCCGAGCCCTCTCGGTGATATCACATTAGTTAGCTTGCAAGCAAGTGATTTGATCACTAGAATGTTATATCACGGGAACAAGAAAAGAGTACACGTCGGTAAAGAGATCAAACTAGGTATGGAGATACCGATGATCAAATCTCGGACATGTAATATATAGCGAGACAAAGGGATTGAGTTACATGAGTATAAGGTCCACACGATCACAGAAGTCATCGTTGAATATGTGGGAGTCAGTACAGATCTCCCGGTCCCGCTACTGATTATTGATCAGAGAGGGGTCTCGATCATGTCTACATTATTCGTGAACCATAGGGTGACACACTTAAGGGATACCGACACCGTTTGGAGCAAATAATATGCCAGAGAAATAAAAAGAAAGCGCAGGAATTTATTTCACTAGACACCGAAATCGTTTCGGTTGAAATTGCTGAAACTGGTTCTGCATGTGAAATTGAAATGTTGTAAGGAGTTTTATGTGAATGTTTGTTAATTCAAGTAATTAAAAAATTCTGAATAAAGAAATAAATAAAAGAGTTTTATTTAATGAGATATTGCATTAAATTTGGTGGAAATTTAATGGAGGTGAGTGGAATTTTGAGTGGGTGGCTATTTATGTGAGTGGGAGCTCCACCCACATGAATGTGGAAGAGGTGGGGGAACCTCCATGGCTGCCACACCAGGGGAGGGGGCTGCCCGCCCTATCCCTATAAAAGGCACCCCACTCCCTCCTCTCATCTCACACGTCCTCGCGAAGGATCTCTCTCTCCCTTTTAGAATTTCCCCATGGTCTCGGATCAGCGAGATACATGTTCCCGGTGCCTTTTTCTGGAAGGATTTGTTGCTTCCGCTGCTTCATTAGATCAAGGGCATGGAGGTTGTTGCGGTGACCCAGCATACCACTACATGTGTAGTACACTATAGTCGTTGACATGACATCCACAGAACACCGTTCCGTAAATATCACATCCCTCAGAGTGGTACAATAGAAACATTGGGGGTCCATATTACAAATATACACACATTATTATTATTACAATATTGGAAGTTCAAGACTTCCTAAAGATTCAACTTACAAACCAAAATATAAAGTGTTTCAGCAGAATTTAAAAGTAGCAACTCCGACGAGGAGTTGAGCTCAGCAGCTTATTCTATAGAGTTCATGCTTGTTGGCTCCATTGGTTACTACTAAGTAGGTACACTTAGTTGGCTTCGTTATCATCGACACCGTAGCGGATTTCGTAATCCACTCCTTCAACACCTCCAGATAGATCAGGTTCCTCGTAGAAAACTTCTTCTTGACATTCAGCTGCATACATTGGCACGTCTTCGGGATCCTCAGAGTCTAAGCAAGGGATCAAAGGAAAGGATGAGTAACAGCATTACCCAGCAAGTTCATTATATGCAAGGTGGGAAGTTTGATGCTCTAACTACCACCTCAGATTATAAATCCTTGGCATTATGCAATTTTTGTAAATCTTTCTTCAAAGATTGATTTTATTATGAAAATCTATGACCATCAGCCTTCACATGTTGACCAGAACTTTCATGGAGTTCCTTTCCTTCCGCATTCGTAGCTCCTTCCCAGAATAGGGAGTAACAATTTACAGTTCTTACACTCTACAGATGTTCGTTACTTTACCCATGAGAGATCAACTCCTTGTTGCACAACCAGGCGTACTTTCCCATCCACAATTCCATGATGTGGGGCCCAGTAGTTGGTCCAAGATAATCACTGCCCCCTTCGCGACCTCGCATGACTCCTTGGTGTACACCATGCCCACATAATGAATTACGACAATGGTTTGTACAAACCGTTAGATGCCAGAACTATCGTGGGACGATGAGGGTTCCCACCCATATGCTGCATATCCTCTACGAATTACCAATTAATATGCACGCTACAAGGATAACAGCCACGACTTGCACATCCGGCTTCATGCGAGAGGAAGAATATACAACTGACTTCTCTGTCCCATTCCAAATCTCATGGCTAACGCGTAATTTACGGCGCTAGAATCACTGATGTCAGGGGTTATTAAGTCCCTAATTGATTATCATTGTTGCAAATAGAACCCTAAGTTCTATTGCTCCGTTATATCATCACTTAGGATGATATCTATGATTTCTTCTTTGTGAAAATAATATTTTCTTTCTTTTATAGCATATATGATAACACACAATTTGCAAATACTTTGATAAAGACTCTTCAAAGGACATGAGCAAGTGATGAACTTGCCTTGTGATGGCAAGGTAGTGAAGTATGGTGCTTGCACTGGACCTTGAGCTTCTATGTCTACAAAAACATGATTATTGCCCGGTAAGGACAATATTTAAAGAAGCAAAATGATTATGCAAGTAATGTAATGCATCATTTAATTTGATATGCATTTTCCCCATAAAATTATTTCTAATAATAAAGGATTTATAAATATTACCTTTTAATACTTATAATATATATTGAATTATTTTATTTTATTTCTCTTTTATTTGACTTTTATTGATTTAATAATTCTTTTAAGAATTATCATTTAAATATAAAAAATTCTTATTAAATAATTGTTTAGTGTTTTTCTAAAATACTAAAATATTAATATATGATGAAAATGAATTTTAATTAATTTTATCACCTTTCAATAATTTTGTAAAATTCCATAACGGTTATAAAAATTACAAAATGCTTAATAAAATTTATGTGTCTAAAATTTTATTTCTTAATTTATTTGGATAGTGTGGATTATTGTGAATCCAAAAATATTTTATTTATAATTTTTGGACTTTTATTTTACTTTTTAGAATTTAATTAAGTTTAGTAGGATTTTGGTCTTTTCGTATTTATTAAAACAGGCCTTAAAGGTTTCTGCGCTGGCTTGTTCTTATTGGGCCCTGGTGGCCCATGAGAGTTAGTTAAAACAGCCACCTCGAAGGGTTCTAGCCCACTCGGCCCACCTCCTCGCCGCCTCTCACCCTCGAGCTCACTCCTCTCCTCTTCTGCCCCCGACCCTGTGGTCGATGATATCGCCGCCGGCGATTCCCGCCGTCATGGGCCGTTCTGGTCGGCGCCGTGGTGCAATAGGAGGTTGTCGACTATGCCCATCCTTTCTATCCAACTGGATTTGAGCATGGGTCTCTCTTGCAATGGATCGATGTCGTCCCGAACCCTAGGGTTTGGGGGTTGGCGTGGATCTTAGCGCTGCCACTGCCATCGTGCGTCGTGGTGATTCACCTCGTCTCTAGGCTTGGTCATGGTCACCTCCATGGCGATGTATGGGTCGCAGCGCCCCCTGGGGGGTGCTCCCCGTGCCGCCATGGTCGTTGGACACCTCTGCTTCCTCTTCTGGTCTTCAGCGAGGACCTTTGGTGAGTTCTTTTCCTCTTCCCCTTGGGCTCTCTCTCTGTGCTCGATCATCCTATGCTTGATGTTGGTAGTGACCTCTCTGGTTACTGTCTTGTCCTGGTTAAGATGATTTGTTTCATTTAGGGTTCATATCCTGGTGTTGATTACCTATTGGATGAAATAGATCATGTGTGGATGGCCTGTAAGCATGCTAAATGATTATTAGCTTGAGGCTTGTTGCTTGCGATGAACTATAAAGGTTCTGGTGGCTTATTGAATGATTTTATGCTTAGATTTCATATGATCCAGATGATATAGTTGCTCTGAAATCAATGCTTGGTATAGTCAGTGGGTTTGATAACTTACCCCTGTCCTTACTTCATTAAGGATAATGAGTATGGTGTGATGTAATCACTGTCCTAGTGCTGTTGGCTTGAGAATTCATGTGTTGTTTGAGATCACAATGATCTTAGACAGTGAAGATTTACATAGGAATGTCCTAATTATGATTCCTGTAATGACAAGAAAATGATTGGTAGATTGATTGATTGAATATGGGATGCTGGAATGCTTATTCTGATTTATGAAGAATTGGTCTTGTGACACCATCTTTGTATGGCACACAAGATTGATTTTACTCGATTGATTGGGTTGGTTTAAGCTTAAGACAAGCTTGGCTTTAAAAGATAAGTAGAAATGTTATTTTCTGAAATCCCTAAGACCAATGATGTTGGTCTAAGGCTTAGGGTTAGGCTTTATCTAATTGATTTATATGGATAGTTCTGGTAGTGGTACCAGCTACTATTTCTTGAATCAAAGATTGGAAAAAATGATAGTAGGCTTGATCACTTATATGGATCCAAAAGATTAACTTCTAAGGTGCTACCCTTATCCTAGGGATGTGCCTAGAAATTAAATCTTATATATATTTATTATTGAATTGGAATATAGCTTGATAGACAAAATCCATGAGTTTTGGTTGGATCCTTGTATTTTGCTGTTTGCTCTTAGAGTTTAAAATCTCAATGATGGATTCACCCCACTTGGGTGCTTTCTAAGAGTTTGAATAAGATACAGATCATGTATGCTTGTCTAATCTTAGACAGATAGATCATATGATGGTCTATGTACTCACCACTGTCACTGGTTGTTTTGGCTGGTAGTGGTGGATCTTGTGGTAGCTTGATCTTGTTCTCCCCTGGTATATTTAGCTCCTGGCTTGTCCTTGATCCTAGCCCATCATCTCCTGATCCTGATGGCTTGACCTTGGTCTTGCTATCCCCCTGATCTTCCCCCTCCTTATGTCACCATCATGGTGATGTGATCTTGGGCTTTGATTGATTTGGCTGTTGGCTGTTGTGCTTGGTTTAGCTGCTGGCTGCTAAGCTTGATGTGTAGAAGCAAAAGATTGATGTGGTTGTGTGCTTGCCCACGGCTGTGTTGATGGTTTTGTGTTGCTAGGCTTTTGCTAAGGTGCTGACAACACACACCATGCAATATGGTATGTGTGCTGCCTGTGTGCTTGTTGTGCACTTGTGGATATGTTCAGAATTTTGAAATTGACTGTTATCTGGTTACTTTTACCTGGCTAGTGAAACTTGCCCCTCTTTGCTGTCATTTGACTTCTGGCTAAAAAAATATGAAAGATACATTCTTTAAATTTTGGTGAAACCTGCCCCTTTTTAATAGAATTACTCAATGATGAATCTTGATCAATGTATTTCACTGACAAGTCTGAGAGTAAAACATTACTAACCCTAACTTTCTTTATTTTTTTATTAGTGTTTGTTTTGCAGGTATAGATTTGAAGATGAAGATTTTAGTTTAGGTTTCCTTTATAGAATAGTTAAAGTAATCTTCTTTATTCTTTCATAATTTTCATTTTATTATTTTGTAATCTTCATTTTATTATTTTGTAATAAAGATTATATTATTATCAATAAAGAAATATTCTTATTCTTTATTTATTTGTTATTGGGAAGTTTGTGGATAATTTCAATAAGTTGCATTTTTGTAACTTATTTGTTGAATGAAAATATGAAATAAATATTCATATTATTAATTGTTTTCTTTAGATAAAGTTTTAGTTATATTGATTAACTCTTAATTAAATCAAGATTCGAAAATCATTTGAATTATAATTCAAACACTCAAGTTCTAAATTCAAATTTCATTTCCCAAAGCACATAATTTCACAAAGATCATATCAAAGTCATTAGCAAACATTCTTTAAGACTAAATCTAATCTCAAAGTATGAAAGTAACCTTGATCACTTTAGTTTTTTTATTTGGCGAAAAATTTACCCACATTTTCACAAATGAATGCATGCAACATTTCAATTTCCTAAATCTACCCTTCGTTAGTTCCTAAATGCTGGGATGTTACATACTTCCCTCCTTAAATTAAACTTCGTCCCAAAGTTTGTTGATATGTACCTGAATAGTTCTGGATAGGCTTTCCTTAAATCCTCCTCTTTCTCCCAGGTAGCTTCTCTTTTAGGGTGATGTTCCCATTGTACTTTGCAATATTTGATTGCTCTATTCCTCAACCTTTTCCAGTTTTCTTCCAAAATTTTACAGGGTTTTTCAGTATAGGTCAAGTC
Organism: Avena sativa; assembly: GCA_916181665.1. Lineage (NCBI taxonomy): Eukaryota > Viridiplantae > Streptophyta > Magnoliopsida > Poales > Poaceae > Avena > Avena sativa. Next base: position 138,634,198 of record OV702295.1, read on the forward strand.
TTCTTGTAGTTCTATTTCCTGATGTGTGATTGCATCATCTAGAACTTTCAAACATTTACGAAGTTGTGACACATGGAAAACATTATGCACTTGAGCCAATCTTGATGGTAACTCTAAAGCATAAACTATAGTTCTGTTTTGACTCAATATCTTGAATGGTCCGATGTATCTTGGACTCAATTTTCCTTTAACTCAGAAGATTTTCATCCCTTTCATTGGACTTACTTTCAAATATACCATATCTCCTACTTATGGATGCCATGATCTTCGACTTTGATCCGCATAACTTTTCTGCCTACTCTGAGCTATTTTCAGTCTATCCCTGATCTTATCAATGATATCTTGTCTTTCCTTGATATAATCTGGTGCAAATTCTTTGCTGCTTCCAGGCTCATACCAACATATCTGTGATCTACACTTCCTTCCATACAGAAATTGGTATGGAGCTGCCTTCAGACTACTCTGATAGCTATTGTTGTAGGAAAATTCTGCCAATGGTAGATGATCTTCGCATGTACCTCCAAAATCTAGTGCACAAGCTCTTAACATGTCTTCTAGTATTTGATTTGTTCTTTCAGTTTGACCTCCTGTCTCAGGATGATATGCTGTGCTGAAATCTAATTTTGAACTAAGTGCTTCATGAAATTGTTTCCAAAATGCTGAAGTAAACACTGATCCCTTATCAGTTACGATCTTTTTGGGTACTCCATGCTTACTTACTATCTCTTTGACATATACTTCAACTAACTTCTCGGCATTATCTTTTTGATTCACCGGAATAAAATGTGCACTCTTAGTGAGTCTGTCCACAATTACCCATATCATATCCTTCCTTTTTGGTGTCATGGGCAATCCTGTGATGAAGTCCATACCTATTTCCTCCCACTTCCATTCAGGAATTTCCAAGGGTTGTAATGGTCCTGCTGGACTTTGATGTTCATCCTTCACCCTTTGGCAAGTATGGCATTCAGATACATATTTAGCAATGTCCCTTTTCATGTTATTCCACCAGAATAGTTCTTTCAAATCCATATACATCTTAGTAATTCTCGGATGTATAGAATATGGTGTTTCATGTGCTTCTCTGAGTATGATATCACGAATCTCAGTCACATCTAGAACACAAAGGCGGTCTTGAAACCATAAATACTCATAATCCCCAAGGCGAAAAACTGATTTTTGCCCTTGAGATATCCTCCGAATTTCCTCCGCAATAAAAGGATCTTCTGCTTGAAGTCTAAAAATTTCTTGCTTAAGATCACTGTCCTGCTCTGCAACTACCTGCATAGTAGCTAATCCTCCAAGAACCTCTGTTCTAATGAATTGAAGTTCTAATCTTTCCAAGTCCATTTGTAACTCCTTTGGTAGCTCCCTATTACTAGGCTGAATATCCGCACTCTTTCTGCTTAAAGCATTCGCTACAACATTTGCTTTCCCTGGAGTATAGTTGATTGTAAAATCATAATCCTTGATTAGTTCCAACCAACGCTTCTGTCTCATATTCAATTCCTTTTGAGTGAAGAAATATTTGAGACTTTTATGGTCAGTGTATAACTCACATCTGGCTCCATATAGGAAATGCCTCCATCCTTTCAGCGCAAAAACTACTGCTGCTAACTCTAAATCATGAGTTGGATAGTTGACTTCATGTGGTTTCAGTTGTCTTGAACCATAAGCAATCACTTTCCGATCTTGCATTAATACACAACCCAAACCTTCTTTAGATGCATCACAGTATACTGTGAAGTCCTTCCCTGTTTTAAGAACTGCTAAGATTGGAGCTGTGGTTAACCTAGTCTTCAACTCTTGAAAACTTACTTCACATTTCTCATCCCACTTGAATGGTGTATTCTTCCTTAATAATTTGGACATTGGTCCGGCTATTTTGGAGAAACCTTCAATGAATCTCCGATAATAACCAGCCATTCCTAAGAAACCTCGAATTTTCTTCACATTGATTGGTGCAGTCCACTCTAGTACTGACTAAACTTTAGATGGATTCACAGCAATTCCATCCTTACTGATCAGATGACCGAGGAATTCTACCTCATCTAGCCAAAATTCACACTTACTGAACTTAGCATAAAGTTGGTGTTCTCTTAAAGTCTGCAATGCTATTCTCAAATGATCAGCATGCTCTTCCTTATCCTTGGAATATATCAGAATATCATCAATAAAGACTATGACGAACTTGTCCAAATATGGCATGAAGATCTTGTTCATCAGATTCATGAATATTGCCGGTGCATTGGTCAAACCAAATGTTACTACCAGATACTCATGGTGTCCATATCTTGAGACAAATGCTGTCTTTGGAACATCTTCCGGTTTGATTTTTATTTCATGGTATCCAGATCTTAAATTGATCTTTGAAAATACTCAAGCCTCTTTCACTTGATCAAACAAAACTTGAATTCTTGGTAAAGGATACTTACTCTTGATAGTAACGTTGTTTAGGTTTCTATAATCACCACACATTCTTCTTCCACCATCTCTCTTATCCACAAAGATTATGGGTGTTCCCCATGGAGATACACTTTCCTGAATAAATCCTTTTCTGGCTCATCAACTTGCTCTTTGAGTTCTTTTAACTCTTTGGGTCCCATTTTATATGGTGCTTGAGCTATTGGTGTTGTGCCAGGAATTAGGTCAATAGTGAACTCTATCTCCCGGTCTGGTGGCATTCCCGGTAGCTCTGCTGAAAAAACATCTTGAAATTCATTTACTATAGGAATCTCTTCCAATTTGACCTCTTTCATTGAGTTCAACTGCAGATCCACCATGATATGACTATGCTTATCTGCTTGGTAAACTATCCTTGATCCACTTGGAGTTTTGATTGAGACAGTTGTCTCCTCACAATTTATCAGAGCTCCGTGTTCCATCATCCAATCCATTCCTAGCACTACTACAATTCCCTTTAAAGGAATCACATACAGGTCTACGAAATATGTACAACCACAGATCGAGATAACCTGATCTTGTTTTATGTGGCGTACAATCACATTCCCTCCTGCCGTAACTACGGTCATAGGAATTTCTAACGTTGCCCTTCTAATCCTGAACTTATCACAAAATTCTTCAGAAATGAATGAAGTAGTTACACCAGTATCAAATAAAACTTTGCCGGGATTGGTAAGGATATTGAGCGTACCTATCACTGCATGCTCCGAATTATCCACCTCCTCGAGGGTTGCACAATTCAGTTTCCTGGTAGGTCTGTTCCTCTTGCCATTGTTGTTCTTGCCATTATTTCCTCCTTTATTGGGCTGTCCATTTCCTCCACTGGCTTGTCCTCCTCCCTTGGTAGGCCAACCTCCTGGTGGTTTGCTCGGACAATCTGGCTTGATATGTCCCTTCTAACCACAACCGTAACAGATCACTATAGGCTTTTTGCATTCCCTCTGGAAATGCCCTGGAATTCCACAATTGTTACAAATAACATTCCTTCTCGGATTGGATTGATTTCCACCACTGCCCTTGTTATTGCTATTGTTATTGTTGCCATAATTCCTGTTCCGAGGTTTGAACTCCAGGTTAGGTTTAGGTTTGCTTGCCTGAATCCACTTGGTTTCCTTTTTGGCTCTCTTCCTCCTATCCTCTTGGACATTCTTATAATCATCTTCAAAAGTAATGGTTGCATCCAGCAACTGCTGATAAGTTTGCTTATTGGCTAACCTTAGCTGCATCTTCACAAATGGATTTACTCCACGCAAAAAATGCTTTTCCCGCTTCTCTTCAGTGTTGACATCCTCCTCAGCATAGCGAGAAAGTTGACTAAACTCCCGGATGTACTTCATGACACTAGTATATCCTTGCTGAAGCTCCTCAAATTCTCTCCGCTTCAACTCCATAACACTTTTCAGAACATGATATTCACGGAATCGCTGCTTGAACTCTTCCCAGGTAAACTCCCTTCCTAGTGGTTGCATGGCCAACTGATTCTCCCACCATGATGCTACAGGTCTAGTCAGAAGATGAGTTGCATATCTCAATTTCTCCTCATCATTGCAACCTACAGTCTTCAGCTTCCTTTCGGTATCTTCTAGCCAATCTTCTGCATCCATTGGTTCAGGAGGTGATGCAAAAGGTAACGGTCTTGCATTCTGGAAATCAGAGAGACTCACGCCTCCACCTTCAGGTGCCCTCTGATTTTCTCGTCCAAGCAGCTCCTCCATGAACTTGTTCTAGGTCTCTTGCATCATTTGCATGCATTGCATAAAGTTCTGTCCATTAACGGCCTCATTGGTGGTGGTGGTGGTAATGCTCCTTGATTTGCTGCATATGCATTGGCCTTCTCCTTGGCCTCTCGCTCCATCCGCTGCTGCTCAGTTTCCATTTCTACACCCGTATACATGACCCTCTAGTCCTACAACATAAAGCAAATACTCATAATTACATCATGCACATGTGTTCTGAGCTCGACTTTACGCACATAACTAGTCACACAATGAAGATCCAAAGAAAATCGAAATATGCATTTCACATATTATACATAATATCATAACGATACAAAGTTCTTACAACATATACCATATAGGTATAATCACAAAACTACCATATTCATCTTACTACCTTATTACTTGAAGTACAATACACGGTACTTGATATCACTAACTAGTTGCCTCCTTCTAGTAGTAACTACGCTCATCATACATGCCTGATGTCCAACTGTGATGACGTGTTGTTCGTCGCACAGTTTGTGGAACAAATGGCCTTCCAGAAGGAACATACTATGTATCTGAAGTATCAATACTTGATTCATTACTCAACCTGACCGCATTGACTCCCTCCAGCTTAGCTAAAAAGTCTTCAGAAACATATTCAACATTATCTCCAGTCTGCAGCTCCTGAGCTTCATTCCTTGAGTTGTCAACAGGATACGCAGATCCTGTTGCTTCCCAGGTGCTCTCTTGGGCAAGATAGTTAAACACTGGATAATGTATATTCCCTGGGTTTTGAGAATATGTTGATGATTCAAACACTCTCTCCTCAGGATCTTCTTCTTCATCCTGATCATCTATTGACATGGTATTTCTACTACTGTTACTAGGGTTAATTCTTGCACCCATCCAGCTGGATTGTCCAACATTTCTGTCAGAACCATCTGTGGACATCTGGTGTTCTTGAGATATTTCATATGATCCCATTCTCCAACCATACTAATTCTCAATAGGAAGTTCTGAGTCAGAACCCTCCTCTGAGCCCTGTGGTACGGCATACCTCATATCCATAGTAGGATCATGTATAGGTTCAGGTCTTGGTGAATAAGGATATGGTATAAAAGATTCAGGATCTATAGGTATATCCTTAAAGATAGGTGTTGCGCTACTACCTGCTTCCTTCTCTAACTGGAATGCTAACTGCTTCCTCCTTTCCGGATCAGTTAGATCCTCTAACATATCATTTTTATCTTCAACAATCACTTGATGTGTCTTACAAAAAGACGCAACGAGTGTTCGGTATCCATCCATAAACTTGGAAGCTAACTTAGGATGCTTCTTAACCAGAGTAAGATGATCCGGTGTAGGCTCCGAGTCTATGGAATCAAGAGGTATCACAGAGAATGTACTACCTTCTAACTCCTTGGTTTTGTGCTCCCGGATATTAGCTATCGCCTCCACAACAGCAACATGATATGCTGCTAAATGACTCCTACCTTATCCTATAGGTAGATCGTGATATAATCCAAGCTCCCCTGGGAGTTGGATACTCACACGATACTTGGATAACATCCGGCCATCAAGGTAAGTGATAGAGTTCACTGGAATTCTAGTTGGACAACTAAAGAGCTTTAAAAGTTGACGGAGTTGGTCTGTGAATGATCCTTGATAATCATCAAGAGTCTCCTCTTTCCTTACCAAGGTCTGTTTTGGAAACTTTGGTGCCATATCTCTGTATATCAGAAAAAATAGTTTTGATTAGTATCCAATAATATATTGCATCATAAAAAAGAATTATCGCACTAAAATATATAACGGAATATTCTCAATTGAATACCCATTATATTACTTTTAGAGAATTCTTTATCGTTGCTAAACTTTTCTACAGGTAATACCCTTTACTAGGTTTCTAACCTAAGGTCAAAGCAATTTGCTCTGATACCAACTGTGGTGACCCGGCATACCACTACATGTGTAGTACACTATAGTCATTGACATGACATCCACAGAACACCGTTCCGTAAATATCACATCCCTCAGAGTGGTACAACACAAACATTGCGGGTCCATATTACAAATATACACACATTATTATTATTACAATACCGGAAGTTCAAGACTTCCTAAAGATTCAACTTACAAAACAAAATATAAAGTGTTTCAGTGGAATTTAAAAGTAGCAACTCCGACTAGGAGTTGATCTCAGCAACTTATTCTGTAGAGTTCATGCTGCTCGGCTCCGTTGGTTACTACTAACTAGGGATACTTAGTTGGCTTCGTTATCATCGACACAGTAGCGGATTTCGTAATCCACTCCTTCAACACCTCCGGACAGATCAGGTTCCTCGTAGAACACTTCTTCTTGACATTCAGCTGCATACATTGGCACGTCTTTGGGATCCTCGGAGTCTAAGCAAGGGATCAAAGAAAAGGATGAGTAACAGCGTTACCCAACAAGTTCATTATATGCAAGGTGGGAAGTTTGATGCTCTAACTACCACCTCGGATTATAAATCCTTGGCACTATGCAATTTTTGTAAATCTTTCTTCAAAGATTGATTTTACCCATGAGAGATCAACTCCTTATTGCACAACCGGGCGTACTTTCCTATCCACAATTCCATGATGTGGGGCCCAATAGTTGGTCCAAGCCAATCACTGCCCCCTTCGCAACCTTGCATGCCTCATTGGTGTACACCATGCCCACATAATGAATTACGGCAATGATTTGTACAAACCGTTAGATGCCAGAACTATCGTGGGACGATGAGGGTTCCCACCCATATGCTGCATATCCTCTAGGAATTACCAATTAATATGCATGCTACGAGGATAACAGCCATGACCTGCACATCTGGCTTCGTGCGAGAGGAAGAAGATACAACTGACTTCTCTGTTCCATTCCAAATCTCATGGCTAACGCGTAATTTACGATGCTAGAATCACTGATGTCAGGGGTTATTAAGTCCCTAATTGATTATCATTGTTGCAAATAGAACCCTAAGTTCTATTGCTCCATTATATCATCACTTAGGATGATATCTATGATTTCTTTATTTGTGAAAATAATATTTTCTTTCTTTTATAGCATATATGATAACACATAATTTGCAAATACTTTGATAAAGACTCTTCAAAGGACATGAGCAAGTGATGAACTTGCCTTGTGATGGCAAGGTAGTGAAGTATGATGCTTGCACCAGACCTTGAGCTTCTATGTCTACAAAACATCATTATTTCCCGGTAAGGACAATATTTAAAGAAGCAAAATGATTATGCAAGTAATGTAATGCGTCATTTAATTTGATATGCATTTCCCCATAAAATTATTTCTAATAATAAAGGATTTATAAATATTACCTTTTAATATTTATAATATATATTGAATTATTTTATTTTATTCCTCTTTTATTTGACTTTTATTGATTTAATAATTCTTTTAAGAATTATCATTTAAATCTAAAAATTGTTATTAAATAATTTTTTAGAATTTTTATAAAATACTAAAATATTAATATATGATGAAAGTGAATTTTAATTAATTTTATCACCTTTCAATAATTTTGTAAAATTCCATAAGGGTTATAAAAATTACAAAATTCTTAATAAAATTTATGTGTCTAAAATTTTATTTCTTAATTTATTTGGATAGTGTGGATTATTGTGAATCCAAAAATATTTTATTTATAATTTTTGTACTTTTATTTTATTTTCTAGAATTTAATTAAGTTGAGAGGTATTTTGGTCTTTTCCTATTTATTAAAACAGGCCTTAAAGGTTTCTAGGCTGGCTTGTTCTTATTGGGCCCTGGTGGCTGATGAGACTTAGTTTAAACAGCCACCCCGAAGGGTTCTGAACCACTTGGCCCACCTCCTCACTGCCTCTCACCCTCGAGGTCACTCCTCTCCTCTTTTGCCCCGACCCCGTGGTCAGTGATATCGTCGCCGGCGATTCCCACCGTCATGGGCCGTTCTGGTTGCCGCCGTGGTGTAGTAGGAGGTTGTCAACTACGCCCATCCATTCTATCCAACTGGATTTGAGCATGGGGCTCTCCTGCGATGGATCGATGCCGTCCCAAACCCTAGGGTTTGGGGGTTGGCATGGATCTTAGTGCTGCCGCTGCCGTCGTGCGTCGTGGTGATTCACCTCGCCTCTAGGCGTGGTCATGGTCACCGCCATGGCGTTGTATGGGTCGCAGCGCCCCCCCTGGGGGTGCTCCCCGTGCCGCCATGGTCGTTGGACACCTCTGGTTCCTCTTCTGGTCTTTAGCGAGGACCTTTGGTGAGTTCTTTTCCTCTTCCCCTTGGGCTCTCTCTCTCTCTGTGCTCGATCATCCTATGCTAGATGTTGGTAGTGACCTCTCTGGTTACTGTCTTGTCCTGGTTAAGATGATTTGTTTCATTTAGGGTTCATATCCTGGTGTTGATTACCTATTGGATGAATTAGATCATGTGTGGATGGCCTGTAAGCATGCTAAATGATTATTAGCATGAGGCTTGTTGCTTGAGATGAACTATAATGGTTCTGGTGGCTTATTGGATTATTTTATGCTTAGATTTCATATGATCCAGATGATATAGTTGCTCTGAAATCAATGCTTGCTATAGTCAGTGGGTTTGATAACTTACCCCTGTCCTTACTTGATTAAGGATAATGAGTATGGTGTGATGTAATCACTGTCCTAGTGCTATTGGCTTGAGAATTCATGTGTGGTTTGAGATCACAATGATCTTAGACAGTGAAGATTTACATAGGAATGTCCTAATTATGATTCCTGTAATGACAGGAAAATGATTGGTAGATTGATTGATGGAATCTGTGATGCTGGAATGCTTATTCTGATTTATGTAGAATTGTTCTTGTGACACCATCTTTGTATGGCCCACAAGATTGATTTTACTCCATTGATTGTGTTGGTTTAAGCTTAAGACAAGCTTGGCTTTAAAAGATAAGTAGAAATGTTCTTTTCTGAAATCCCTAATACCAATGATGTTGGTATGAGGCTTAGGGTTAGGCTTTATCTAATTGATTTATATGGATAGTTCTGGTAGTGGTACCAGCTACTGTTTCTTGAATCAAAGATTGGAAAAAATGATAGTAGGCTTGATCACTTATATGGATCCAAAAGATTAACTTCTAAGGTTCTACTCTTATCCTAGGGATGTGCCTAGAAATTAAATCTTAGCTATATTTATTATTGAATTGGAATATAGCTTGATAGCCAAAATCAATGATTTTGTTCTAAGTTTTGGTTGGATCCTTGTATTTTGCTGTTTGCTCTTAGAGTTTAAAATATCAGTGATGGATTCACCCCACTTGGGTGCTTTCTGAGAGTTTGAATAAGATACAGATCATGTATGCTTGTCTAATCTTAGACAGATAGGTCATATGATGGTCTATGTACTCACCACTATCACTAGTTGTTCTGGTTGCTAGTGGTGGATCTTGTGGTAGCTTGATCTGTGCTCCCTTGGTATATTTTGCTCCTGGCTTGTCCTTGATCTAGCCCATCATCTCCTGATCCCGATGGCTTGAACTTGGTCTTTCTATTCCCCTGATCTCCCCTCCTTATGTCACCATCCTGGTGATGTGATCTTGGGCTTTGATTGATTTGGCTGCTGGCTGTTGTGCTTGGTTTAGCTGCTGGCTGCTAAGCTTGATGTGTTTAAGCAAAAGATTGATGTGGTTGTGTGCTTGCCCACGGCTGTGTTGATGGTTTTGTGTTGCTGGGCTTTTGCTAAGGTGCTAACAGCACACACCATGCAATATGGTATGTGTGCTGCCTGTGTGCTTGTTGTGCACTTGTGGATATTTTCAGAATTTTAAAATTGACTGTTATCTGGTTACTTTTACCTGGCTGGTGAAACTTGACCCTCTTTGCTGTCATTTGACTTCTGGCTAAAAAAATATGAAAGATACATTCTTTCAATTTTGGTGAAACTTGCCCCTTTTTAATAGAATTACTCAATGATGAATCTTGATCAGTGCATTTCACTGACAAGTCTGAGAGTAAAACATTACTAACCCTCACTTTCTTTATTTTTTTATTAGTGTTTGTTTTGCAGGTACAGATTTGAAGATGAAGATTTTAGTTTACGTGTCCTTTATAGAATAGTTAATGTAATCTTCTTTATTCTTTTATAATTTTCATTTTATTATTTCGTAATCTTCATTTTATTATTTTGTAATAAAGATTATATTATTATCAATAAAGAAATATTCTTATTCTTTATTTATTTGCTATTGGGATGTTTGTGGATAATTTCAATAAGTTACATTTTTGTAACTTATTTATTGAATGAAAATATGAAATAAATATTCATCTTCTTAATTGTTTTCTTTAGATAAAGTTTGAGTTATATTGATTAACTCTGAATTAAATCAAGATTCGAAAATCATTTGAATTATAATTCAAACACTCAAGTTCTAAATTCAAATTTCATTTCCCAAAACACATAATTTCACAAAGATCATATCAAAGTCATTAGCAAACATTCTTTAAGAGTAAATCTAATCTCAAAGTATGAAAGTAACCTTGATCACTTTAGTTTTTTATTTCATGAAAAATTTACCCACATTTTCATAGATGAATGCATGCAACTTTTCAGTTTCCTAAATCTACCCTTTGTTAGTTCCTAAATGATGGGATGTTACAGTTGTCGGGGTACCCGGACGTGTGTGCGATCACGGATGCACCACTGCTTTACGGTGCTAGACTTGATGGTGCTAGACCGGCTAGACCAGATGGACTTCATCACGATCTTGAGATCGGCAAGCGTTCGAATACATCATCCACGAGTACAACCTCGTTAACGCTATTCGGTCTTAGAGGGTATGTATTCTATGGATGTATATCCATCCGTTGCTTGTATCTAGTAGATAGATCTTGGTACTTAGTTGTTCCCATTGTAGGAATTTTTTTGTTTTCTATGCTGTGAACCCTACGGTGATATCAGAGCCGGATCAATGCGTAGATGCTTTGCACGGGTAGTACGCATATGAATATGTGGGTGCTGATGGTCATGTTATTACTTCTTCCTTGTACTTTGGATATTGGTGGCATAGTGGGATGAAGCGGCCTGGACAAACTTTACATGTCCTCGCACATGAGACCTGTTCCACGCTTGACATGAAACTAGTTTTGCATAAGTGTCTTGCGAGTGTATGTCTCTCCTACTATAGTCAATATCTTATTTACAACGAGTTTTCAATAATTTTATTATCATCGTTGTAGTTCCATGTTCGTAGGTAAGAACGGTTCTATCTCCGAAATCCCTCAGCCATGTAAAACTTGCAATGGATTAATTAGAAGCGTCTAGTTTAGATTGTTGCTGAGCTAGTGTCATGATATGGTGATGTTGTAAGTAAAAGTATAAGTCGATACTCTTACAACACAAATAACGTGTAAGTTCCATAGACTTTGGCCTTACACATAAAGGAATGATGAATATCATACCACGATGCACATGATAACGATCAAGTGCAAGGATAATAAGATAACATGCACCGATAATGTTTCGACGCTTTGAGACATCACATGATGATCAGGTGTACTTGAATCCACGAGCATATATCGGGTGTAAGACAGTTTTACACACGCGAATAGTAAGGTTCTTACTTGGCGATCCTAGCATGTTCAGGCATGGCCTCGGAACACGGACCGAAAGGTTAAGCATGAGTCATATGCTTGATATGATGATCATGTAGATGATCTCCTTTGAAGCTACACCAACTCACATGATGATCAGACTTGGTGTAGTGGATTTGGTTCATGTAATCACCAAAAAGATATGAGGGATGTCGTTTTTGAGTGGGAGTTCATTTCTAATTTGGATTAGTAGAACTCAATTTATCATAAACTAAATCAAAGTGAATTTGCGTAATTTGTTGTAGTCATTGGCATTCGTTCACCACCTTATGCTTAGTTGTAATTGATATAATAGAACTATAGAATTATGGATATTTACTTTACGAACTGGTATCGTATTGTGTTGAGTGTCAATCTAAAGTTTAAAGTCCTATTGCAAACTTTCAGAAAACTCTGTTTACTTCATGAAGTTTAATAATTAGTATTAAATCGAGAGTGACAATTCTAGTGTTAGTATCTAATGTACCATGTTTGCCTCCATGATTCTTAATTTAAATATTGAGATTATCTAGGAGCTGAAAGAATTGTTTCAGAAACCATAATACGTGGAAGATATAATGATATCTGAAACAATGTTTTGGTTGCAATATGGAGATGCTAGACATCTTAATCATCCAAATGGTTTTTGGAAAGTAACGTTATACTCACGATTCGCCTTTATAAGATGCATTAGCTTGATCATGAAATTCGTCATGATAAGGATAAATAGAAGATGTATGTAAAGTGTTTACTACACTAAAAGATTACTAAAGAATGAATTTTGAAAGAACATCATTCATTTGATGATGGTGATCTACTTCAAAGTGCAAGTCCAAAGGTATTAGTATTTGAATATACACGCATTGGACTATGTGTCATGTATATGGTGCCATTTTTTTTCATGTTGATAGATTCTTTTTAAAGGAAAGGAAATGCTAAAAGAGAATCTATAAAATATATTTGGCAGAAAAAAAAGACTAGAAATATCCAGTTTAGGTATATAGATGATATACATGTTATGGTTGTATTGTTTTCTTGTTAAACAATGTGGTTCTTAGGTATTGAATACCGAATTGGTTGGTATGAAATTTCATACATAATGACGCAATTCATGAACCACAATGGCCTAAGTAACTAGCAAGATAATATGTGATGATGTTCATCGAAAAGAAACAAGCCGTTGTTTGTATTTCTCGTTGACATCAAATCTTGCCTTCAAGATTTTTTTAATAATAGTTATTTAAATCAGGTATTATGAGAACAAAGATTGTTCAAATAATTACCGTATTCCATAAAGATGGATGATTTAAAAATCTAGTTGGAGAAATCACATCCATAAAACCTAATGCTAAAATGTCACAAGACAACTGATTGAAAGATCACTTACAAAGTGACATCACCGTTTAAATTATATTGCAAAGAAAACATGATGAAAATCCATGTTTGATCAAATGACGTTTGTGAGACTTTCCTCGGATAATTAAAACTTTGTTCAAAGGCCAAAGAAGAACGATCGAATAAATTATTAGAATTTATACATATCGATGTATGTAGTCCATTATGTGTAGTCGTAAGCGATGAATTTCAACTTCATATGCTTTCTCCGGATATTTGAGTGAATATTCACTTAATGAGAAAGAAGTATGAAATATTTGAAAACGTTCAAAGACTTTCAAGATGAAGTGTAAAATCATTGTAACAAGAAAATAAATAATTTATGATTTTATCATAAAGGTATTTATTTGAGTTGCAAGTTTAAAAAAACACCTAGATTTGCATCTCCCGAAACACCATAGGAATATGGAGTGTTTGAGATTTGTAATGAAACCTTGTTTGACATAGTTGGATCAAAGGTGTTATTTATAAAACTACCATTATGTTTTAAAAGATAAAAGCTTTAGAGACTATCGCTTTTATACTGAAAAGAGCTCCATCTTGATCCGTTGAAATGACACCATGTAAGTTATGGTTTGGGGTAAAACCCAAGTTGTCCTTTCTTAAATTTTGGTATGCTGAGCATAAGTAAGATGTTTAGAACCAAAGTCGGATGAGCATGTCTTTGTAGGTTATTTCGAATAACCATTGGGTATTCCTCCATAACACCGGGGACAAAAGGGTTTGTCGCTTGAAACGTGAAGTTTCTTGAAAAAGGAATTTTTCGCAAAAGTTAAGTGGGAGGACAATAGAGCTTTGATAAGGTTAATGAACCTTAGCTATATGTCCTAAGTTGCGCAGCGCCATAAAATGTTCCGGAGGAAACCAGAATGCTCATGGGTCACGTGCCTCAAAGGTTGTGGTCACGGAGGTCTAAGTTCTAATTGACACAAGTAGGTCGGATAAACAATCAAATGCTGAAATTTGAGAGTAAAGCATTGTTGTTTGACAATGATGAACTGACTAGATGCAAATAAGTGATGATGGGCCCTGACTCTGTCAAATGGCTTGAAGCCATAAAATCTGTGATAGTTCCATACACGAGAAATCAAGTTTTTTGAACTTGGAAGACCCTCCGGAAAGGTGTAAAAACCTATCGATCGTATTTGGATCTATAAAGAAACAGACATGGATGTTTCACATCTATGAAATAGTCGACATGTCGTAAAGTTTTTTACGACAATGTTCAAGGAGTTTAATATGACAAGATTTGATATGTCATAGCGATTTTTAGTCTGGACGGATTAAAGTAGCAACCACTACATATAATTTGGTATATGGTAGATGAATAAACAAAAAAAAGTTCTTCTAAAAGATTGGTTACCTAGGACGTGTGCATGACACGATCCAAAGGGTTTTGTTAATTCAAAGGATGCTAAAAAGGGAATGCAAACTTCAATGGTTCAGTAAGCATCGCAGAGTTGGAATCTTCGCCGTGATAAAACTGTTAAAGGAGTTCTCATTAGGAGACGATGAAGATGCTTGCATTTGCAAGAAATTAAGTGGGAGCGCTGAGACATATTTCTAATACATTATGTGGAGGACATCTTGTTGATTGGAAATGATGTATCTTTTATTGATAAAGGTTAAGAATTTCATTTCGATGAAAGACTTAGGCAAAACCCGAATATTTAGCATGAATGTCTACATGGATAGACTGTGACGCTAATATGGTTGTGCCAAACGTACATATATGAGATATTGAAGGAGTTCAATATAGAAACGACGAGAAAAGGTTCTTGTCGCATCGAAAAGAATTGAATCAAAATTCAAGTGTACTAACACTTGATAAGTGAAACAAGATTCAAGTGTTTTGACACTTGATGAGTGAAATCACAAGAATGTTTTGATCAATCATACCATGATATGTACACATACAGATATGTCCTATGCTCTAAGTGTTATGAGCATACACCAGAATGAATCATAAAATGATCATTGGATGATAGTAAGGATATTTTTATAATATTTTGGAAGAATTAAGAATATATTCCATTTGTATAAGAGACAAATAGTTCATTGAAAAATGATACTAGTTTTGTCACAAGATACAAATTAAGTTTATCTCAATTTAAAATATGGGTGGCACAATGTAATGGAAAGGAGATTCCATGATGGATTTGGATGAATTCCAAAGTTAAGACATTTTGACGGATACTACAACAAAAGGCTAAGTATATGACTACTATAGTAGCAGCAAAGGAGGGCATTTGTGTCAAGTAGTTTGTTATCAAACTAAGGTGTGGTTCGCAACAGGCTAACACTAAAGGTATATTGTACGACAATAGTATCGACATGTTTTAACCCCAAGCAACTAAAGGTCTCACCAAAAGAACAAATTTATACAATGCCATATCATTAGAGAAATGTGTGATGCGTGGAGACGCAAAGACATGCAAATACACACGGACCTAAAAGCGTCAGATCCGTAGATTACGTTAACCACATGCAATCGCGTATATGGAACACCAGAAAGCCATAGGTGTTCAATACGCAAAGTGTTGGGAATATGACCTAGAGGCAATCATGCATGATGAGATTTCCCATTGTATTCCTAAAGATATTAAGTAGTCCTTGTATAAACATCTGATGTGTATCATTGAATATGTGATTTGGTTGTGGAACTATGCATTCATGTTGTTTGTACTAAATATCCTTGGTCATTGAGGTTGTGCTGGACACACAACTTAGACCAATGTGAAAGTTGGCTTGATGACTCGGTTCCACTTGTCATGAGCATGGAGATGCTATTCCAACTTACACAGATTCGGCTAAAGAGTTTAGCGAGTCGGATTGACCCATATTGAGGTACAACGAACAAGTTGTCATTTGTATATCTCAATCAATGTAATCCTTTGACCTGAGGTTATTGCATAGTCCGAGTTGAGGATCACCGACTTAGGTTCTGTCAAACGCTGATCCGTAACTGGGCAGTTATAAAGGCAGAGTTCGGGTCGACTAAAAATCAAGCTGCGTGATGTGAATAACCAAGATGGGATTTTGCCCCTCCACTTGGAGAGATATTCTCTGGGCCCTCTCGTGAGATATGATTCGGAAAGCATGGCCATGCACGACTCGGTTAAGTGTTAACCGAGGCGATCGACTAAGAGTTAGTCGGGTGAATCACTTATCTCGGATCGAGAAGAGAGTCGGACTATTTAAGGGATGACAATTATTCGCCTATAGTCTGACAAGGTATATCGTGAGGAAAAAGGGACTCGGACGTAAGTCGCATAGGAAAGGCAAGTCGTCATGACTCTTTAGTACTTGGGAGTCAGCACGTTCTGCTAGGAGCCGCTACCGACTGATCGATTGAGAGTCAGACTCCAATCGTGTCCAAGTAGCCATGAGCCTGCGGGGTCACACACTTAAGAGCGGGAGCAAGTTCGGATTGGATCTGAACCTATAATCTGGTTGGGTTGGATCTGAACCGGATTAGGACTGAGTTAGTGAGTTGGACTCACGGTGACTAGTGTTATATGGGCTTTAGTGAATGGGTCGCGCGAGCAGAGCCCACGTTCACTCCCTATATATAGTGGAGCACCGTAACCTAGAAAGGTTAATCGTTGTTCGGTTAGGTCATTCCATGTGTTGGAAACCATAGCTCCACAGCAGTCCTGCCGCCGTACCAAACCTAGCAGTTTGCCGCCGGTGCTCCTCCTTGTACGTGTGGATACCAGTAGAGGTGTTGTACGATCAGCACCAGGACGATCAGATCTTGAGGACTACACTGCATCAACTGACGCGCTATATCAGTAATCCGCAACTGCGAGTCTAGTGGTAAACCTAGTGGCCTTCTACCTCGGCTAGATCTTGGGATCACCACGTTAGAGGAAAAGTTTTGTTTTATCTTTGCGTGGCCCAACAGTGGTATCAGAGCGATAGCTTCTGGTTTTAGGCTCGAGATCTCGCATATGTGATATGCGGTTGGCTGTAGATGAGATCTGTGTGCTATTTGGTGGTCGATCTATGAGATAGATCGGTTTTGTACGAAGTTGATTGGATCAACTGTGCTCGGAGAATGGTAGATCTGATTTCCGTGATCATACTGCTAAGGCCGTGGAACGACATACCCCTACCGGTCGGCTTCCGCCATCGGGGTAGACTGTGACACGTAAATCCAGAAGTGGTGATCGAAGATCAAAGAGTTTGATCGAATCGGAACGATGGTCGGAATCCATGGGACCGCCGGCTTCGCCCTGTCGTAGTGCCTTCTATGTTGTTGCGAGTTTCACAACGCCGGTAGATATTGTATCTATGCATAACTTGTTTTTGCAGGAAGTTGTGAATGGTATGGTTCATGTGCATGTGATGGATGTGTGTAATCCATACGTGATCTGCGAATCACGGTTTTTGTCAGCCGGCTGGAGCCTAGGTGCTATCATTTTATTGTATAACGACCTGCGTGTCGGATTCTCCGTGTAATTTACTTTACTAAGCTAGTGTAGCTGTTTGGAGTGATGGGTTTCGCGGCATAGTAAATCAAAATTTTCTACGGATGCGAACAGAGGGAAGCCAAGATCTAATCTAGGAGATGCAAACAACAAGAGAGATTGGATTAGATCTTCATACCCTTGAAGATTCGCACAGCGGAACGTTCGTCGGAACGTGGGTGATGTAGTCCTACTCGCTTCTCCTCCTCGCGATCCGATCCGATCTAGCACCACAAGTGGCGATGCCTCCGTGAGATGCACACGTGCAGCACCTCGACGTCTCCTCCTTCCTCGGTCCAGCAAGTATGGTGGAGAGACGGATTTGATCTACAACGCGACGGCGTGGTGTATATGGTGGAGAGTTTCTGCAGCAGGGCTTCACCTACACGCAGTCGGGAGGGAGAGAGAGAGGAGGGCAGCAGGGCGACTAGGCTTGAGGAGGAGGTGTGGGGGGGTGGTCCCCCAGCCCTCTATATATAGAGGGGTGGGCGCCTGCCCTAAACCCTCCCCCAAGCCCTAGGCCGGCGGCCAAGGAGGGAGGAGTGGGGGCAAGGAAACCCCCCCTCCCTTCTAGAAGGTCCAATTAGGGTTTTACCCTTGCTGGCCGGTTGGGCCCTATGGGGCCTTGTGCCCCTGGCCCAATGCGGCCAGGGCACTCCCTCATAGGCCCATGCCCCCTCCCGGAAGGTGGGGCCACGTTGGTCCCCTTCCGGAAGGTTCTAGAAGCTTTCGGTACAATACCGGTTAACCCGGAACAATTCCGAACTCCAAAAACTGCACTGCCTTATATGAATCTTATTCTATGGACCCTTCCGGAACCTCTCGTGATATCCCGGATCCCATCCGAGACTCCGAACAAAAACTCATAAACCAATTATCCAATTTATCCTAGCGTCGAGACACGTTAAGTGTGTGACCCTTCGGGTTCGAGAACATGCAGACATGATCTTCTATCAATAATCAACATCGGGGTCTGGAAACCCATATTGACTCCCACACATTCATCGATGATCATATCATATGAACCACGATGTCAGGATTCAAACAATCCCATATATATATTCCCTTCGTCTCGCGATATTTTTCTTGCCCGAGATTTGATCGTCGGTACCGTCATACCTAGTTCAATCTCGTTGACAGCAAGTACTTTACTTGTTCCATAATCCGATATCACTTTGTGATTAACTCCTTAACCACATGCTTGCAAGCGGTGTTGATATCGATTACCGAGTGGGCCCGAAGTATATCTCTCCGACTTGGGAGGGACAAATCCCATCTTGATACATACAACCCAACGGGTACTTTCCGATCACCTGAGAGACACCTTTATGATCACCCTCTCATAGGATGACGTTTGATGACCTCAAAGCTTTCTTCCGATACCAGGGAGTTGTATTATCTCATGGTCTAAGGAATACAATATTTGACATAAGAAAAGCTTCGCAAAGATGAACATGATGACACGATCTAATTGCTTCGCTTAGTTTGGGTCTGTCCATCATATCATTCTCCCAATGATATGATCTCATTATCAATTGACAACTCATGTCCATGGTTAGGAAACCTTAACCATCATTAATCAATGAGCTAGTCCATAGAGGCGTACTAGGGACACGGTGTTGTTCACAAACCACACAAGTATTAAAGTTTCTGCTTAATACAATTCTAGCATGGAATATAAACATTATCATGAATAAGAATTATAATAATAACAGCTTTATTATTGCCTCTAGGGCATAATTCCAACAGTCTCCCACTTGCACTAGAGTCAATAATCTAGTTTACATATGGCAACAATCTCACACCCATGGCACTGAGGTGCTGATCATGTTTTACACGTGGAAGAGGTTTAGTCAATGGATCTGCGACATTCAAATTTGTATGTACTTTGCTAATCCTCAGATCTCCATCTGCTATATAATCTCGGATTATATGAAACTTGCGGTTGATATGCTTGGTCTTTGGATGATATCTTGGTTCCTTAGCGAGTGCTATGGCGCCAGTGTTGTCACACAATATCTCCAGTGGGTCCAATGCACTTGGAACCACGCCAAGCTCAGTGATGAAGTTCCTGATCCAACCTCCTTCACTTGACGCTTCTGCAGCAGCCATGTATTCCGCTTCTACTGTAGATCCCGCGATCACGCTTTGCTTGTAGCTTCTCCAGCTCACAGCTCCTCCATTCAAAATATACACGTATCCTGTCTGAGATTTAGAATCATCCTTGTCGGTGTCGAAACTAGCGTCGACGTAACCTTTTACGATGAGCTGTTCATCACCCCCATAGACTAAGAACATTACTTTAGTCCTATTTAGGTACTTTAGGATGTTATTCACGGCTGTCTAGTGTTCCACTCCTGGAACACTTTGATACCTGCTCGTCAAACTAAGAGCATTGGACACATCCGGTCTAGTACACAGCATGGCATACATGATAGAACCTATGGTCGAGGCATAAGGCACTTTGCTCATAGCTTCCCTATCATTTACCATAGCTGGACACTGAGCCTTGCTCAATATCTTACCTGACAACATAGGCACTGAACCTTCCTTTGCCTTATCCATTCTGAACCTTTTCAGAACTTTGTCTAGGTATGTACTCTGGCTTAAAGCTATCAGGCGTCTTTGTCTATCTCTATAGATTTTGATGCCCAATATATAAGCAGCTTCACCTAGGTCTTTCATTGAAAAACACTTGTTCAAATAACTCTTCATGTCGTTAAGCATGTTAATGTCATTTCCAATAATCAATATGTCATCCACATATAGTACCAGAAATGTCACCGAGCTCCCACTCACTTTCTTGTAGATGCAAGCTTCGTAGCAATTTGGAACAAATCCAAAGCTCTTGATCACTTGATCAAAACAAAGGTTCCAACTCCGAGATGCTTGCTTCAGTCCATAAATGGAACGCTGAAGTTTGCATACTTTATCAGCATCCTTAGGATCGACAAAACCTTCGGGTTGCATCATATACACCTCTTCATCAATGTTGCCATTGAGGAACACAGTCTTGACATCCATCTGCCATATTTCATAATCATGAAATGCAACAATTGCTAATAAAATCCGAATGGACTTAAACATCGCTACGGGAGAGAAAGTCTCATCGTAGTCAACACCTTGAACTTGTCGAAAACCTTTCGCGACAAGCCGTGCTTTATAGACGGTAACATTACCATCCGCGTCCGTTTTCTTCTTGAAGATCCATTTGCACTCAACGACCTTTCGGTCACTAGGAGGGTCCACCAAAGTCCATACTTGGTTTTCGCTCATGGATCCCAATTTGGATTTCATGGATTCTAGCCATTTCGCAGAGTCTGGGCTCATCATTGCTTCCTCATAGTTCGTAGGTTCACTGTCTTCTACTAACAAGACAGTCAAGACAGGGTTGCCGTACCACTCAGGAGGGGCACGCGACCTTGTCGACCTGCGACGTTCAGTAGCAGCATCGTCCGAAGCTTCATGATCCTTGTCATTAGCTTCCTCTATCGTTGGTGCAGGCGGCACTGGAACAATTTCAGGTGCTGCGCTACTCTCCAATTCAAGAGAAGGTTCAATAACCTCGTCTAGCTCTACTTTCCTCCCACTCACTTCTTTCGAGAGAAACTCCTTCTCAAGAAAGGAACCGTTCTTTGCGACAAACAATTTGCCTTTGGTTCTGTGATAGAAGGTATACCCAATAGTTTCCTTAGGGTATCCTATGAAGACGCATTTCTTCGCTTTGGGTTCGAGCTTGTCCGGCATCAACTTCTTGACGTAAGCTTCGCATCCCCAAACTTTAAGAAACGACAACTTAGGTTTAGCACCAAACCACAGTTCATACGGTGTCGTCTCAACGGATTTAGATGGAGCCCTATTTAAAGTGAATGCATCGGTTTCTAATGCATAACCCCAAAATGATAATGGCAAATCAGTAAGAGACATCATTGATCAGACCATATCTAATAAGGTTCGATTCCGGCGTTCAGACACACCATTGCGCTGTGGTGTTCCGGGTGGCGTGAGTTGCGAAACGATTCCGCTTGCTTTAAGATGCGTGAGAAAATCATAACTCAAATATTCACCTCCACGATCGGATCGTAGAAATTTAATCTTTCTGTTACGATGGTTCTCCACTTCATTCTAAAATTCCTTGAACTTTTCAAATGTTTCAGAGTTATGTTTCATTAAATAGATATACCCATATCTACTTAACTCATCGGTAAAAGTGAGAAAATAGCGATATCCACCGCGCGTCGAAACACTCATCGGTCCGCATACATCGGTATGTATGATTTCCAACAAGTCCGTTGCTCGCTCCATCATACCGGAGAACGGGGTTTTGATCATCTTGCCCATGAGGCATGGTTCGCATGTGTCAAATGATTCAAAATCAAGAGACTCCAAAAGTCCATCAGAATGGAGTTTCTTCATGCGCTTTACTCCAATATGACCTAGACGACAGTGCCACAAATAAGTAGTATTATCACTATCTACTTTGCATCTCTTAGCCTCAATGTTATGGATGTGTGTTTCATCCCTTTCGAGATTTAGAAGAAATAAACCATTCACAATAGGTGCATGACCATAAAAGATGTTACTCATATAAATAGAACAACCATTATTCTCTGATTTAAATGAATAACCGTCTTGCAATAAACAAGATCCAGAAATAATGTTCATGCTCAACGCAGGCACATAATAACATTTATTGAGGTTTAAAACTAATCCCGAAGGTAAAACTAAGGAGAGCGTGTCGACGGCCATCACATCAACTCTTAATCCGTTGCCAACGCGCATCGTCACCTCATCCCTCGCAAGCCGCCGTCTATTCCGTAGCTCCTGTTTCGAGTTACAAATATTAGCAACTGAACTAGTATCAAATACCCAGGCACTACAACGAGGGCTAGTAAGGAAAACATCAATAACATGTATATCAAATATACCTTTGATGGTGCCAGCCTTCTTGTCCGCTAAGTACTTCGGACAGTTGCGCTTCCAGTGACCCTTGTCCTTGCAATAGAAGCACTCAGTGTCCGGCTTGGGTCCAGACTTGAGCTTCTTCTCAGCAGGGGCAACGCGCTTGCCGCCGCCTTTCTTGAAGGGCTTCTTTGCACCCTTAACTTTCTTGAAGGTGGGGGGCTTGTGGACCATCAACACATGATTATCCTTTTTGATGTCCACATCTGCAGCCTTTAGCTTTGCGAAGAGCTCGGTGATCGTATCAGTGGAACCAATCTGATTATGAGTCATGTCACATCCCAAGATTTTCCAAATCTTGTAATGTGAAAAATAATTGAATAAAATAAAACTTTGTTGATTTTCAGGGTGAGAAGAAACTTTTTGAATCCAATTGGAAACTTTCAAAACCTATTTGGATCAAATAAAATCCTAAAGGGATTTAAAAAGTTAAATAAACAATAAACTTAAAAATATTTAAAATTACTATTTTTGGATCTTTTAATAAAAGATTTGGTTTTCAAAAGAAAAGGTAGATTTATAAATAAGGATTATTTTATAAGCCAAATTAAAACTTGGCCAAGCCTTGGAAATAAAATATTTCTATTTGATAAAAATAGTAAAGGTTTATATAAATAAAATAATAAGGATTTAATATCCAACTTTTTTTTATTTAAGTAAAGGCTTTTTAATAAAACACTAAAATCTATTAAATTATTTTAAATAAGTTTTTCAAGTATTTTATATTCTCAAATAAAACCTACTGAAGTGTTTTGGTTTTATTTTAGATTTCAAAATAAAGATTTTAATAAAACAAATCCTATTTGATTTAATAACTAAGGTCTATTTTATTTAATTATTAATGGACCCTAAAATAAAAATGTTATTTTATTTTTAAATAAGTTTTCCAAGTATTCTATATTTTCAAATAAAACCTACTGATTTGGTTTTGATAATATTTAGATTTCAAATGGAGATTTTAAATAAATCAAACCCTATTTGATTTAATAACTAAGGTCCATTTTATTTAATTAATAAATGGATCCTAAAAAGATTAAAAATATTATTTTGTTTTGGACTTTGATTTGAGTTGATAAACAGAGATAAACTCAATATAAAGATTAGTGGAAGTTTATTTGATTTGGTTGTTTGAATTGTGTTTTGAATTTCAAAACAGAAATTGAATTGGAAAAAGGAAAAAGTTTCAGAACAGAAAAAAATAGAATTAAATCGACCCAACCCAGCAAGCCCACTAGGCCCAGTGAGCCCACTCCCTCTCACCCCGCAGAAAAACGTTTCGCACCCGCATTTGAACCCACGAGGCCGCTGACTGGTGGACCCCGTTCCCTTTCCTTCTCTCTCGCTGCCAGAGGACCCCACAGCCACGCGGTCATCTTCCCCACCACACGACCTGTTCTTCCTCCCCTCGACGCCGTTTCTGGCTATGATTCCGCAGATTAAATTCGCCTTAACGTGGCCACCATTACTCGCAGTGATCACGCACGCTTAAACGCCCACGCCCCCTCTCCATTTCCCCCAGTCGCCAGAACCTATACGCCCTCAGGCCGCTCCAATTAGCGCCTAGACCCCGCCCTACTCCGGCGAGCCTCTGCTCCGATTCCGGCCAGTAGACACCGCCCCTTGCCTCCCCGAGCACGCAGGCGAGTTCACCATACTCTGGCACACCGCTCTGTGGCCTCAGCTCGCCCGCGAGTGACCTGCAACCACGCCTCCGTCTTCGTCTGAGCGCCACCGAAGAACCCCGCAACTCCGGTGACATCTCCTGGTGAGCCCAGACCACCCCTTTCCCTCTCGTTGATGCACGCAAGTTCTACTCCCCCTCGCGCGTTTAACAGACCCCTTGTCTCGTACTTCTGTACCTTGTAGCCCCACCCCAACAACGACCAGAGCGTGCCCGACGCCGAGCGAACTCCGGTGAGCAATCCAGGGCAACCACGAGCGCCCCTCGACCCAAGAAGACTACGTTGAGCATCAGCATGAACCTGCGAACACGGTGAGCATACTCCATTCCTTCCTCGCTTCCTGCATCGCCAGCTTCGCCGTCGTCTGACCGTCGCCGCGCGCGGAGCCGTCGAGCGCCGCCCGTCCTTGGTCAAGATAGTTGAGCCGTTGGATGCGAATCATGCGGTTGTGTTAGATTCATTTAAATGAAAGGGTATGCGATGATCTAAGCCGCACAGGTCCCTTTTAATCTTGTGGTCTGTATCGCTCGATCCACACGAATCGGTACTGCCCAATAAGAAACAGCCACGTGGCTCAGGCTTCGATTTAAAACAGATTTGAATCTATTAGATTTGTGATTTTGTAAATTCCATAACTTTAGTTCTACATGTCCAAATTTTGCAAACTTTATATCAATGGAATCAGTGGAACAAGCCCTAGCCAACCATTCACTTTGTTTAGTAAAAAGCTTCTGGTAAAATGTTTGTTTTTGCAGAAACATTTGTATGCTTGTTTAGATTATAAAAATTGTTCAAAAATGATTTTGGGGATAAAATCTTTTGCAAATGGTGTGTTTTGAACCTACTGACCCTAGGAATCACTTTGTGGTTTCAAAAATATATTTGGTGAAGGAAAAGAATGATTCTTTGATTTAAAATCAATTCTAGTCAAATAAAAATATAGTTTGTTTATTAAAAATAGTTTTGGAAGAAAACTTTTGGGAAATGTTTTGTTTTAAACTCTCTGACCCTAAACACAAAGTTTTATGGTTTGAAAACATATTTTATAAATCCTATAGATTAATGCCTTAGTAAAAAACATTTCTACACCACATAAAATGATACCTTGTTTTGAAAATGGTTTATGAAGTGAAATCTTTTGCAAATGACTTTGCCACTTTATAAAATGACCATTAGGTGTTTTCAAATGTTCATGACCCATTAGGAACCACTCTTTCAAATAAAACAAAGCTTGGCATGCTTGCATGCATTACTTTGACTTTACCATTTTATGTGATGTTTTGCTTGATTGGTAGATTGAGATTGTGCCTTGCTTGATTGAATTGTAGTGACTTGAGGATTGTGATTGTTGCAAGGACAAGGAGTGAACTTATACCCTCTACCAAAAAGGCAAGTGATGCTTCATACTTTTGTCCCATTACTTTCACTATGCATTAGTGATTTTTCTAAGTAAAACATGCATGGAATTTTTGCTAAGTATAAACCTTGCTATAGGAAAACCTAGTAGATGAAACCTTAGTAGAAATTTTCCTAAGTTAAGATTCCTGCTACTATCAAGCTTAGCTTAGCTAATAGAAAACAAGGGTGGAATATATATCCATACTATGGAAAAATTTCTAAGTCTGAGGACTTGTGTTTTTGTTTAATAAAACAACTAAGTTAATGAATCACCTGGGTGGAATGGTAATTGCTTGGTGGTTTTTGGTTGAGTGGTTACACAAGGCCCATGTTTATGGTTTACCTTGTGTATCTCACTTGTGGATGGCCACCCAGGAACAAAGAGATTTGAGATGTCAAATGTTGAGAAGCTTCAAGTGCAGCCACTTGGCATTATGGGCTCTGCCTGGATCATATAGGTTGCAAGAACTTAGCCATATGGACAGTTGGTGGTAGAGTTTGATAGGTTGGAACACGTCCATTTTGGTCTAAGGGAAGGCTTCTGAAAGATCTTGTCTTGGTGAAACCAAGTCTTGTGGGGAAAGTGCACCACCTCTGCAGAGTGTAAAATCTAAGTACTTAGCCATGTCCCTGGAAAAGGACAATTTGAGCATCAAGACATGGAAGCTATCAAGAATCTCATCATCCAAATTTCAAAGTTAAAAACTTGTGGTTGAACAAGGGTTAAAGGATCTTCAATCTTTGATTGGTAGATACCTTGGGTGATTTTTGTCAAAGCAAAAACTTGGTGTTTTCAAATGATAAGGAAAATCTATTTTGAGCAAGGCAAGCCTAAGATCCACTTAGCCAAATGCATATAGATGATAGACTCCACTATAGTACCATAGTATCACTTGCCAATACAATTCAAATGTATTGACCCTTGTGGTTGTAACTTGTTATGTTGCAGGTTTGATTGATTTAGTGAAGTGTGTTGATTAGGATTACAAAGTCTACAACCAACATGTCTGCCTGTGGCACTTTGAAGATGAAGGACCCCATGCTTATAGATTTTCTGCTGCAATGTAATGTAATAGCCAAATGATCTATGTAAGATGTAATAAAATTATGTTATTCCTGGTTATAAGTTGTATTATGACCTTTGTTTCTTGATATTACATCTTAACTGTGGATGCTAGCTATTGATCCAGGGACTAGCATTGTAAACACAGGGGACTCTACCTTATTAAAGGTTGGGACCCTTACAGATGGTATCAGAGCATTGTGTTGCCTATAGGATTTGTAACCCTAGGATTGGACAAAACCCCTTAGAAAAATAGGAGTTGTATTTGTTGCAAAACTTATTTACAAACAATCTTGTAAACTCTTTCCTCAACCATTTTGGTTTTGATTCTACATCTCTTCTATTTCAACTTGATGGACAAACCTACCCCATGGCCAAAGACTTCACCATGTGCAAAGGACTTCTTCAACTCTAATGACTTCAACATCTTCAACTCTAATGACTTCAACATCTTCAGCATATTCATCAAGGACTTCAATCTTGGATATCACTAAGGACAAGTGAGACAAGGAAATCTTGCTCAAGATTTGGAGACTAAGGAAACACAAGGAGCCCATATCACCTGAAGTTTTGTGACCAAGAGTTTTTCTCAAGGAAACCATGATCTCATGCAAGGAAGAATCAACCAAGAAGGATGGAAAGATCACAAGTGAACCATATAGATGGACCACCATATTTGGTTTAAGTCAAAACCACCAACTTAAGTGGTGTAACAAAAATATTTTTGGTTGCCTAAAAATATGCTTGAAACTTGTTGTTTGAGTGGAATGTTGTTTGTGATTGCTTGCACAATGCTTGTGTGAATTGTGATGTGTGTGATTAGAATTATTTCCTTAGAAATATCTTGCCTATTCTAATCTCAATTCAACCTAAACAGATGACTACTCCAAGAGACTCCAACATCAAGGTTAATGATGACAACCACAATCAAGAGGACAACATGAGAGAACTTATAGCAACCCAAAACCAGTTGAGCCAAGAGACAACTCAGCTTTTAGCCAACAACAATGGACTAGACCCAGCCATACAAAGGATTTTGAAACTTCAATCCCAATCGTTGCAAGGTTTGGTTACTCAAATGATCAACATGGGAGAAAACTTTTCCCAAAGAGCTAATGACAACAAGGATGACAAAGATGCTAATCTAGAGGGAACCCAAGCTAGCAATATTTGTGGAGACAAGGATCATGCATCCAAGGAGCATGAAGATCAATGCCCCAAGAAGAGAGAAAGATTTCCCACCTCTGAGGTGAGGTATGAAGAACATGAACTAGAAGAACTCCTAGCTTTGGAGAGACCCAAAAAGAAGAAGAAGGACCAAAGCCAGGTACAGTGTTACAATTGCAAAGAGATGGGACACTATGCCAGTGAATGTCCAGAAAAGAAGAAGAGCCAAGAAGACAAACAGAAGCTAGTGAAACCCAAGATGAGGAAGGATATTATCCAACTGATGTGCAACCACTGCAAAGAGTCAGGACATTATGCATCATATTGTCCAGAGAAGCCACCTCAAGATCTTAGCCTTGTCACATGTTTCAAATGCAAGGAGCTAGGCCACTATGCAAACTTCTGTCCAGGAAAGTTACACCAAGATCCCAAGCAAGCCAACATGTAATTTAGTTGGAAAATATTTTAAGGGTGGTAGTACCCTAGATGCTTTTGAGCCAACTTGTAACCCCTAGCCTCCCCAAATCTCGGGACGAGATTTATTTTAAGGGTGGTAGCCTGTCACATCCCAAGATTTTCCAAATCTTGTAATGTGAAAAATAAATGAATAAAATAAAACTTTGTTGATTTTCAGGGTGAGAAGAAACTTTTTGAATCCAATTGGAAACTTTCAAAACCTATTTGGATCAAATAAAATCCTAAAGGGATTTAAAAAGTTAAATAAACAATAAACTTAAAAATATTTAAAATTACTATTTTTGGATCTTTTAATAAAAGATTTGGTTTTCAAAAGAAAAGGTAGATTTATAAATAAGGATTATTTTATAAGCCAAATTAAAACTTGGCCAAGCCTTTGAAATAAAATATTTCCATTTGATAAAAATAGTAAAGGTTTATATAAATAAAATAATAAGGATTTAATATCCAACTTTTTTTATTTAAGTAAAGGCTTTTTAATAAAACACTAAAATCTATTAAATTATTTTAAATAAGTTTTTCAAGTATTTTATATTCTCAAATAAAACCTACTGAAGTGTTTTGGTTTTATTTTAGATTTCAAAATAAAGATTTTAATAAAACAAATCCTATTTGATTTAATAACTAAGGTCCATTTTATTTAATTATTAATGGACCCTAAAATAAAAATGTTATTTTATTTTTAAATAAGTTTTCCAAGTATTCTATATTTTCAAATAAAACCTACTGATTTGGTTTTGATAATATTTAGATTTCAAATGGAGATTTTAAATAAATCAAACCCTATTTGATTTAATAACTAAGGTCTATTTTATTTAATTAATAAATGGATCCTAAAAAGATTAAAAATATTATTTTGTTTTGGACTTTGATTTGAGTTGATAAACAGAGCTAAACTCAATATAAAGATTAGTGGAAGTTTATTTGATTTGGTTGTTTGAATTGTGTTTTGAATTTCAAAACAGAAATTGAATTGGAAAAAGGAAAAAGTTTCAGAACAAAAAAAAATAGAATTAAATCGACCCAACCCAGCAAGTCCACTAGGCCCAGTGAGCCCACTCCCTCTCACCCCGCAGAAAAACGTTTCGCACCCGCATTTGAACCCACGAGGCCGCTGACTGGTGGACCCCGTTCCCTTTCCTTCTCTCTCGCTGCCAGAGGACCCCACAGCCACGCGGTCATCTTCCCCACCCCACGACCTGTTCTTCCTCCCTTCGACGCCGTTTCCGGGTATGATTCCGTGGATTAAATTCTC
The DNA here is from genome assembly GCA_916181665.1 of Avena sativa. Lineage (NCBI taxonomy): Eukaryota > Viridiplantae > Streptophyta > Magnoliopsida > Poales > Poaceae > Avena > Avena sativa. The sequence goes on from OV702295.1 coordinate 138,663,859, forward strand.
CTTAACGTGGCCACCATTACTCGCAGTGATCACGCACGCTTAAACGCCCACGCCCCCTCTCCATTTCCCCCAGTCGCCAGAACCTATACGCCCTCAGGCCGCTCCAATTAGCGCCTAGACCCCGCCCTACTCCGGCGAGCCTCTGCTCTGATTCCGGCCAGTAGACACCGCCCCTTGCCTCCCCGAGCACGCAGGCGAGTTCACCATACTCTGGCACACCGCTCTGTGGCCTCAGCTCGCCCGCGAGTGACCTGCAACCACGCCTCCGTCTTCGTCTGAGCGCCACCGAAGAACCCCGCAACTCTGGCGACATCTCCTGGTGAGCCCAGACCACCCCTTCCCCTCTCGTTGATGCACGCAAGTTCTACTCTCCCTCGCGCGTTTAACAGACCCCTTGTCTCGTACTTATGTACCTTGTAGCCCCGCCCCAACGACGACCAGAGCGTGCCCGACGCCGAGCGAACTCCTGTGAGCAATCCAGGGCAACCACGAGCGCCCCTCGACCCAAGAAGACTACGTTGAGCATCAGCACGAACCTGCAAACATGGTGAGCATACTCCCTTCCTTCCTCGCTTCCTGCATCGCCAGCTTCGCCATCGTCTGACCGTCGCCGCCGCGCGCAGCCGTCGAGCGCCGCCCGTCCTTGGTCAAGATAGTTGAGCCGTTGGATGCGAATCCTGCGGTTGTCTTAGATTCATTTAAACGAAAGGGTATGCGATGATCTAAGCCGCACAGGCCCCTTTTAATCCTGTGGTCTGTATCGCTCGATCCACACGAATCGGTACCGCCCAATAAGAAACAGCCACGTGGCTCAGGCTTCGATTTAAAACAGATTTGAATCTATTAGATTTGTGATTTTGTAAATTCCATAACTTTAGTTCCACACGTCCAAATTTTGCAAACTTTATATCAATGGAATTAGTGGAACAAGCCCTAGCCAACCATGCACTTTGTTTAGTAAAAAGCTTCTGGTAAAATGTTTGTTTTTGCAGAAACATTTGTATGCTTGTTTAGATTATAAAAATTGTTCAAAAATGATTTTGGGGATAAAATCTTTTGCAAATGGTGTGTTTTGAACCTACTGACCCTAGGAATCACTTTGTGGTTTCAAAAATATATTTGGTGAAGGAAAAGAATGATTCTTTGATTTAAAATCAATTCTAGTCAAATAAAAATATAGTTTGTTTATTAAAAATAGTTTTGGAAGAAAACTTTTGGGAAATGTTTTGTTTTAAACTCTCTGACCCTAAACACAAAGTTTTATGGTTTGAAAACATATTTTATAAATCCTATAGATTAATGCCTTAGTCAAAAACATTTCTACACCACATAAAATGATACCTTGTTTTGAAAATGGTTTATGAAGTGAAATCTTTTGCAAATGACTTTGCCACTTTATAAAATGACCATTAGGTGTTTTCAAATGTTCATGACCCATTAGGAACCACTCTTTCAAATAAAACAAAGCTTGGCATGCTTGCATGCATTACTTTGACTTTACCATTTTATGTGATGTTTTGCTTGATTGGTAGATTGAGATTGTGCCTTGCTTGATTGAATTGTAGTGACTTGAAGATTTTGATTGTTGCAAGGACAAGGAGTGAACTTATACCCTCTACCAAAAAGGCAAGTGATGCTTCATACTTTTGTCCCATTACTTTCACTATGCATTAGTGATTTTTCTAAGTAAAACATGCATGGAATTTTTGCTAAGTATAAACCTTGCTATAGGAAAACCTAGTAGATGAAACCTTAGTAGAAATTTTCCTAAGTTAAGATTCCTGCTACTATCAAGCTTAGCTTAGCTAATAGAAAACAAGGGTGGAATATATATCCATACTATGGAAAAATTTCTAAGTCTGAGGACTTGTGTTTTTGTTTAATAAAACAACTAAGTTAATGAATCACCTGGGTGGAATGGTAATTGCTTGGTGGTTTTTGGTTGAGTGGTTACACAAGGCCCATGTTTATGGTTTACCTTGTGTATCTCACTTGTGGATGGCCACCCAGGAACAAAGAGATTTGAGATGTCAAATGTTGAGAAGCTTCAAGTGCAGCCACTTGGCATTATGGGCTCTGCCTGGATCATATAGGTTGCATGAACTTAGCCATATGGACAGTTGGTGGTAGAGTTTGATAGGTTGGAACGCGTCCATTTTGGTCTAAGGGAAGGCTTCTGAAAGATCTTGTCTTGGTGAAACCAAGTCTTGTGGGGAAAGTGCACCACCTCTTCAGAGTGTAAAATCTAAGTACTTAGCCATGTCCCTGGAAAAGGACAATTTGAGCATCAAGACATGGAAGCTATCAAGAATCTCATCATCCAAATTTCAAAGTTAAAAACTTGTGGTTGAACAAGGGTTAAAGGATCTTCAATCTTTGATTGGTAGATACCTTGGGTGATTTTTGTCAAAGCAAAAACTTGGTGTTTTCAAATGATAAGGAAAATCTATTTTGAGCAATGCAAGCCTAAGCTCCACTTAGCCAAATGCATATAGATGATAGACTCCACTATACTACCATAGTATCACTTGCCAATACAATTCAAATGTATTGACCCTTGTGGCTGTAACTTGTTATGTTGCAGGTTTGATTGATTTAGTGAAGTGTGTTGATTAGGATTACAAAGTCTACAACCAACATGTCTGCCTGTGGCACTTTCAAGATGAAGGACCCCATGCTTATAGATTTTCTGCTGCAATGTAATGTAATAGCCAAATGAGCTATGTAAGATGTAATAAAATTATGTTATTCCTGGTTATAAGTTGTATTATGACCTTTGTTTCTTGATATTACATCTTAACTGTGGATGCTAGCTATTGATCCAGGGACTAGCATTGTAAACACAAGGGACTCTACCTTATTAAAGGTTGGGACCCTTACAAGTCACTACAAAACTTTTGTAGCTGGGAGGGAGTGATTGCAGAACCCTGTAAATCTTGAGCTCCTCTGGAATCTTGCAGTCCAGTTGCTCAAGGCGTTGAGTGTAGCCCGGCATCTTAATGGCGTGCTCACTAACGGAACTCCCTTCCTCCATCTTGCAGTTAAAGAACTTCTCAGAGATCTCATATCTCTCAGAACGGGCCTGAGTCTGAAACATAGTTTTCAGCTCCTCGAGAATCTCAAAGGGCCCGGGATATTCTTCAAAATGATTTTGAAGGTCCGATTCCATAGCAAACAACATGGTGCTCTTAATCACACCATAATCATCTTTGCACGACTGATAGACTGCTTTCTCATCAGCCGGTGCAGTAGCAGCAGGGGCGTCACCTAACGCATTCTCAAGGACATAGTCCTTTTGACCGCCAGAGAGAATGATTCTCAGATTGCGGAACCAGTTGGTGAAGTTAGACCCATTGTTTTTAAGCTTTTCCTTCTCAGCAAAAACATTGAAATTGAATTTGGACTTAGCCATTTGATCTACAATATTTGCAAGTACAAATTAGACTATGTTCATGATAACTAGTTCAACTTTTAATCAAATCACTAGATGAACTCCCACTAAATTCAACATCCCTCAAGTTGTTTAGTGAACACGATCCAAATTCACCACACCTAATCCGATCTTCACGAGAAGAGATGTGGTTTCAATGGTGGACAACGAAGTGTCGATCATATCATTCATATGACTCATGCTTAACCTGTCGGTTCATGTGTTCCGAGGCCATGTCTGTACATGCTAGGCTCGTCAAGTTAGACCCAAGTATTTCCGCGTGTGCAAAACTGGCTTGCACCCGTTGTATGTGAACGTAGAGTCTATAGCACCCGATCATCACGTGATGCTTGGACACGACGAACTTTTGCAATGGTGCATACTTGGGGAGAACACAGTTTTTATCTTGATCTTTAAGTGAGGAATCATCTTATAATGCTACCGTCGCGATCTAAGCATAATAAGATACATAAAAGGATAAACATCACATGCATATAACTTTATGTGACATGGTATAGCCAATCTTCGCGCAATGATCTCCATCTTGTGCGTGCCGGCATGATCTCCATCACTCCACCATGATTGCCTCCACCACGAATAGCAACTGCAACTATTGCTAACTACTTAGCGATAAAGTGAAACTATTACATGGCGTATAAGAAGTTGACACACAGGTCATACACAATTATAAAGACAACCATATGTCTCCTGCCGGTTGTGTACTCATCGACATGCAAGTCATGAAACATTACAAAACATGATCATCGCATACATTATACACATCACATCTTGGGCCATACCATATCACAGAAAACACTCCCTGCAAAAACAAGTTAGACGCCTCTACTTTGTTGTTGCATGTTTTGCGTGTCTTATGGGAGTAGCATGCTAAGAACGATTCTTACCTACGGAAAGCCACAACGGTGATATTATGGTTGCCAAACTCCGGTATTAATCCCCTGACAACTATAGTGAGAGAAACTGGCATCCACCAGCCGCATGTGTGGAACAAGCCACACGTCAAGTGCGGAGCCGGTCTCGCGAACGACGTCGCGTAAGGTTGGCCTGGACCGCTTCAATCTCACTATCCCGTGTCATAAGAAGAACACAAACAAGAGGCTTGCAACAGAAAACATCAACGCCCGCAACAACCATGTTGCGTTCTACTCGTGAAACACATCTACGCATAGATCTAGCTCTGATACAACTGAAGGGTTTCGCGGCATAGTAAATCAAAATTTTCTACGGATGCGAACAGAGGGAAGCCAAGATCTAATCTAGGAGATGCAAACAACGAGAGAGATTGGATTAGATCTTCATACCCTTGAAGATTCGCACAGCGGAACGTTCGTCGGAACGTGGTGATGTAGTCGTACTCGCTTCTCCTCCTCGCGATCTGATCCGATCTAGCACCACAAGGGGCGATGCCTCCGTGAGATGCACACGTGCAGCACCTCGACGTCTCCTCCTTCCTCGGTCCAGCAAGTATGGTGGAGAGACGGGTTGGATCTACAACGCGACGGAGCGGTGTATATGGTGGAGAGTTTCTGCAGCAGGGCTTCGCCTACACGCAGTCGGGAGGGAGAAAGAGAGGAGGGTAGCATGGCGACTAGGCTTGAGGAGGAGGTGTGGGGGGGGGTGGTGCACCCCAGCCCTCTATATATAGAGGGGTGGGCGCCTGCCCTAACCCCTCCCCCAAGCCCTAGGCCGGCGGCCAAGGAGGGAGGAGTGGGGGCAAGGAAACCCCCCTTCCAGAAGGTCCAATTAGGGTTTTACCCTTGCTGGCCGGTTGGGCCCTATGGGGCCTTGTGCCACTGGCCCAATGCGGCCAGGGCACTCCCTCATAGGCCCATGCCCCCTCCCGGAAGGTGGGGCCACGTTGGTCCACTTCCGGAAGGTTCTAGAAGCTTCCGGTACAATACCAATTAACCCGGAACAATTCCGAACTCCAAAAACTGCACTGCCTTATATGAATCTTATTCTCCGGACCATTCCGGAACCTCTCGTGATATCCCGGATACCATTCGAGACTTCGAACAAAAACTCATAAACCAATTATCCAATATATCCTAGCGTCAAGACACGTTAAGTGTGTGACCCTTCGGGTTCGAGAACATGCAGACATGATCTTCTATCAATAATCAACAGCGGGGTCTGGAAACCCATATTGACTCCCACACATTCATCGATGATCATATCGGATGAACCACGATGCCAGGATTCAAACAATCCCATATATATATTCCCTTCGTTTCGCGATATTTTACTTGCCCGAGATTTGATCGTCGGTACCGTCATACCTAGTTCAATCTCGTTCACAGCAAGTACTTTACTCGTTCCGTAATCCGATATCACTTTGTGATTAACTCCTTAACCACATGCTTGCAAGCGGTGTTGATATCGATTACCGAGTGGGCCCGAAGTATATCTCTCCGACTTGGGAGGGACAAATCCCATCTCGATACATACAACCCAACAGGTACTTTCCGATCACCTGAGAGACACCTTTATGATCACCCTCTCATAGGATGACGTTTGATGACCTCAAAGCTTTCTTCCGATACTAGGGAGTTGTATTATCTCATGATCTAAGGAATACAATATTTGACATAAGAAAAGCTTCGCAAAGATGAACACGATGACACGATCTAATTGCTTCGCTTAGTTTGGGTCTGTCCATCATATCATTCTCCCAATGATATGATCTCATTATCAATTGACAACTCATGTCCATGGATAGGAAACCTTAACCATCATTAATCAATGAGCTAGTCCATAGAGGCGTACTAGGGACACGGTGTTGTTCACAAACCACACAAGTATTAAAGTTTCCGCTTAATACAATTCTAGCATGGAATATAAACATTATCATGAACAAGAATTATAATAATAACAGCTTTATTATTGCCTCTAGGGCATAATTCCAACATGGAGAACCCGGAAGGCATGCAAGGCGTTGTACATGTCGGCGACATGGAGTAAGACGGCAAGTGACAAGAGTTGGCACGAGTCGGATTACAGGCTTTGTGGAGATGGAGATCGCCATGAAGAGAGCCATACCATTTCACATTATAATTTCTTTATTTTGTGTTATTGTTATGTCTCAGTTTTACCTCTATTAGATAGTTGGTAAAATTTAATCCCTCAAAGAAGGTCTAGTCGGTTTTCCGGCCAGTGTTTGCACCATCACAAGTCGGACATTTTTGGTAGTGGGCTCATAAAATTGAGGTGCTGCCAATTCTTTCCGATTGGTGGGTTCGAGTCAGACTCTTACTGCAGAAACACTCGGTAAGCTAGACGGGTCTATCACAACGGTTGTGGGACTCGGTGAAAAGTCGGATGGGACCCGGGGCATGTGATGCCACCCGTCCAACAGGAGTCGTATGAGATACGATTGACAAGGAGTTGTCTACCTAGATTGCTTGGAGGCTAGCGGTGATGCTAAAGCTCACTAGCCGACTTGCTTATTTAGGATCCTGAATCACTAAGCAACCATCGGAGGGGTGTTGGTTCTAGTGGGAGCATAAAATATTAAAATGTTTAATATGCTTGCTCTTTTATGAATACATGTCTTAAGTGTTTTGCATATTTTCTGTTGTAGATCATGGCACCAAGTAGCAGTCACTCTCAGATATCCGGTTTTGTGTTGAGAACCATTCTTGAGAAAGATAAACTGAACGACACTAATTTTACCAACTGGTATCGAAATCTGAGAATTGTTCTCAAACAAGAAAAGAAGGACCATGTCCTAGACAACCCACTTCCAGATGAGCCGAATGAGAATGCGACTGTCGCTGCCACCAATGCCTACCGTCGGTCTAAGGATGAGTCCACGGATATTAGCTATCTTATGCTTGCTCACATGGAACCGGACTTGCAAAATCAGTTCGAGCATGTTGAGGCCTACAATATGATCGAAAGCCTCAAAAGTATGTTCCAGGCTCAGGCGAAGACTGAGAGGTATCAAGTCTCTCAGGCTTTGTTGAGTTGCAAGCTTAAGGATGGTGATCCACTGAGTCCGCATGTGATCAAAATGGTTGGTTATGTGCAGTCTCTGGAGAGGCTTGGCTACCCCATAAGCGAAGAGTTCGCTACGGATATAATTCTAAACTCTCTTCCTAGTGCATATGGGCATTTCATTTCGAACTACCACATGCATGGTATGGATAAGAAGCTCACTGAATTACATGGGATGCTCAAGCAGGCAAAGGCGGATCTCAAGAAGGGCGCCAGTCAAGTGTTGATGGTGCAGAATAAGGCTAAGTTCAAGAAGAGTTCTTGGACTAAGAAGAAGGCTAAGTCAGGAGGAAAGCAGGCTCAGGACCCGGTCCCAAGCACTTCCTCAGGGACTAAGCCATCTCCTTCAGCCGGATCCACTTTCTTCTACTGCAAGGCGGATGGCCACTGGAAGAGGAACTGCAGCAAGTACTTGGATGACAAAGCCAAGAGTGGAGGTATGACTTCCGACTGAGGTACACTTGTTTGCAATGTTATAGACATATATCTTGCTGATGCACCTAATAGTTCTTGGGTATATGATACCGGATCAATTATTCACATCTGCAACTCATTGCAGGGACTGGTAAGAACTAGGAGTGTAGCAAGAGGCGAGGTTGATATTCGAGTCGGCAACAAAGCAAGAGTTGCTGCGTTGGAAGTCGGCACGATGCAACTTCATTTACATTCCAGATTCATTATGGAACTGAATAATTGTTATTATGTTCCAGTGCTCAGTCGAAACATTATTTCTGCTTCATGTTTGATGAGGCAAGGCTATGAGTCGAATATCAAGAATAATGGTTTTTCTTTGTATTTGAATGATATGTTTCACGGCTTTGCACCCGTCCAGGATGGGTTATTTATTTTGAATCTTGATGGTGAATCGGTTTATAACATAAATGTTAAAAGGTTGAAACCAAATGATCTGAATATGACTTACTTTTGGCACTGTCGGCTTGGTCATATAAGTTGGAAACGCATGAAGAAGCTCCATGATGATGGACTCATAACTGCGTTCGACTCGGAGTTGTTCGAGACATGCGAATCTTGCCTACTTGGCAAAATGACCAAGACACCTTTTGCAAAGAGTTGCGAAAGGGCGTCCGACTTGTTGGGACTAGTACAGAGTGATGTATGTGGACCAATGAGCACGACAGCCAGGGGTGGTTATGAGTACTTCATTACCTTCACTGATGATTTGAGTAGGTATGGATATATCTACTTGATGAAACATAAGTCGGAAGCCTTTGAAAAGTTCAAAGAATTCCAGAATGAAGCACATAATCAACTCAGCAAGAAAATAAAGTTTCTTCGGTCGGACCGAGGAGATGAGTACATGAGCCATGAGTTTAATGACCATCTGAAAAGTTGTGGAATAGTTCCTCAACTTACTCCGCCAGGAACGCCGCAAAGGAACGGTGTTTTGGAAAGGCGGAATCAGACCTTCTTGGACATGGTACGGTCAATGATGAGTCGGACAGATCTGCCTTTATCATTTTGGGGTTATTGTCTAGAAACAATGGCGTTCACACTAAACAGAGTACCATCAAAATCGGTAGAGAATACACTACATGAGATGTGGACAGGCAAAAAGCCGAGTTTGTCTTTTCTTAAGATTTGGGGTTGTGAAGCATTTGTCAAGCGAGTCCAGTCGGACAAGCTTACAGCCAAGTCATATAAGTGTATTTTCGTGGGGTATCCGAGGGAAACCTTGGGTTACTACTTCTACAACCGAGAAGAGGGCAAAGTGTGTGTCGCTCGGAACGGTGTCTTCCTTGAGAAAGAGTTTCTGAGTCGGGGAGTAAGTGGGAGCACGGTGCAGCTCGAAGAAATTCAAGAGGAACCAGCTAGTAGCGAGTCGGCAAAAACCTTGGAGGTTGAGCCGGTCGTGGCAACTGAGCCGGCAGCAGCACCTGTACTACGAAGATCGGCAAGATTACGAAGTGTTCGTGATGTGTTACTGTTAGACAGTGATGAGCCGGCAAATTATTCGGAAGCGATGGTGGGATCTGATTCCGAGTCATGGCTTGGAGCCATGAGATCCGAGATAAAGTCCATGGATGAAAATCAAGTTTGGAACTTGGTTGATCTGCCAGATGGTGCAAGACACGTCAAGTGCAAATGGGTCTTTAAGAAGAAAACTGATATGGATGGAAATGTTTCAATCTATAAAGCACGCCTTGTCGCGAAGGGGTTCCGACAAGTTCAAGGAGTTGATTACGACGAGACTTTCTCGCTCGTAGCGATGCTTAAATCAGTTCGGATCATGTTAGCTATAGCGGCCTATTTCGACTACGAGATATGGCAGATGGATGTCAAAACGGCTTTCCTTAACAGAAATTTAACCGAGGACGTGTATATGATACAGCCCGAGGGTTTTGTCGATCCGGATAATGCTTACAAGGTGTGCAAACTTCAGAAATCCATTTATGGGTTGAAGCAAGCATCTCGAAGTTGGAATATTCGCTTTGATGAGGTAGTCAAATTGTTTGGCTTCATCAAGAGTGATCATGATTCTTGTTTGTACAACAAGTTTAGTGGGAACAAAGTAAATTTTCTAATCTTATATGTGGATGACATATTACTGATTGGAAATGATGTCCAGATGTTGTAAGAAACCAAGGAATCATTGGAAAGGAGTTTCTCAATGAAAGACTTGGGTGAGGCAACATACATTCTCGGAATCCGGATCTATAGAGATAAATCAAGGAGGCTCATCTGATTGAGTCAGAGTACTTATTTGGACAAAGTGTTGAAGAAGTTCAACATGGAATCGTCTAAGAAGGGGTTCTTACCGATGTCCCATGGTGTAAAACTTAGCAAGACTCATTGTCCTTCGACACCTGATGAGCGAAGTCGGATGAGTGCGATTCCATATGCTTCTCCAGTCGGATCCATCATGTATGCCATGATTTGTACTAGGCCGGATGTTTCCTATGCTCTAAGTGTTGTGAGAAGATACCAGGCTGATCCTGGAGAGATCCACTGGACAGCGGCTAAAAATATCCTAAAGTACTTGAGAAGGACTAAGGATATGTTCTTTGTTTATGGTGGTGAAGATGAACTCAGTGTAATGGGTTACACGAATGCGAGTTATCTTACTGACTCTAATGATTCTTGTTCGCAATCCGGATACGTGTTTATTATAAACGGAGGTGCTATGAGCTGGAAGAGTTCCAAGCAAGAGACTGTGTCTGCGTCTACAACAGAGGCTGAGTATATTGCCGCCTCGGAGGCAGCAAAGGAAGTTGTTTGGATGAGGAATTTCCTCATGGATCTTGGTGTGGTTTAGGGCTCATCCAATCCGTTAGACGTGTATTTTGACAACAATGGTGCTATTGTACAAGCCAAGGAACCTAGACAACACCAGAAGAACAAGCACATACTCATGCGGTACCACCTGATTCGCCAGTTCGTGGACCAGGGTGATATCAAGTTATGCAAGGTACACACAGATGCAAATATTGCGGATCCGTTGACAAAGCCGTTACCACAGCCAAAGCATGAGGCGCACCTAAGAGCCATGGGCATTAGATGCTTAGACATGTGATGTCAGAAGATTGACTCTAGTGCAAGTGGGAGACTGTTGGGAATATGCCCTAGAGGCAATCATGTATGATGAGATTTCCCATTGTATTCATAAAGATATTAAGTAGTTCTTGTATAAACATCTAATGTGTATCATTGAATATGTGATTCGGTTGTGGAACTACGCATTCATGTTGTTTGTACTAAATATCCTTGGTCATTGAGGTTGTGCTGGACACACAACTTAGACCAATGTGAAAGTTGGCTTGATGACTCGTTTCCACTTGTCATGAGCATGGAGATGCTATTCCAACTTACACAGATTCGGCTAAAGAGTTTAGCGAGTCGGATTGACCCATATTGAGGTACAACGAACAAGTTGTCATTTGTATATCTCAATGAATGTAATCCTTTGACCTGAGGTTATTGCATAGTCCGAGTTGAGGATCACCGACTTAGGTTCTGTCAAACGCTGATCCGTAACTGGGAAGTTATAAAGGCAGAGTTCGGGTCGACTGAGAATCAAGCTGCGTGATGTGAATAACCAAGATGGGATTTTGCCCCTCCGCTTGGAGAAATATTCTCTAGGCCCTCTCGTGAGATATGATTCGGAAAGCATGGCCATGCACGACTCGGTTAAGTGTTAACCGAGGCGATCGACTAAGAGTTAGTCGGGTGAATCACTTATCTCGGATCGAGAAGAGAGTCGGACTATTTAAGGGATGCCAATTATTCGCCTATAGTCTGACAAGGTATATCGTGAGGCAAAAGGGACTCGGACGTAAGTCGCATTGGAAAGGCAAGTCGTCATGACTCTTTGGTACTTGGGAGTCGGCACGTTCTGCTAGGAGCCGCTACCGACTGATCGATTGAGAGTCGGACTCCAATCGTGTCCAAGTAGCCATGAGCCTGCGGGGTCACACACATAAGAGCGGGAGCAAGTTCGGATTGGATCTGAACCTGTAATCTGGTTGGGTTGGACCTGAACCGGATTAGGACTGAGTTAGTGAGTTGGACTCATGGTGACTAGTGTTATATGGGATTTAGTGAATGGGTCGCGTGAGCAGAGCCCACGTTTACTCCCTATATATAGTGGAGCACCGTAACCCAGAAAGGTTAATTGTTGTTCGGTTAGGTCATTTCATGTGTTGGAAACCCTAGATCCACAGCAGTCCTGTCGCCGTACCGAACCTAGCAGTTCGACGCCAGTGCTCCTCCTTGTACGTGTGGATACCAGCAGAGTTGTTGTACGATCAGCACCAGGACGATTGGATCGTGAGGACTGCACTACATCAACTGACGCGCTACATCAGTAGTCCGCAACTACGCGTCTAGTGGTAAACCTCGTGGCCTTCTACCTCGGCTAGAGCTTGGGATCACCATGTTAGAGGAAAAGTTTTGTTTTATCTCTGCGTGGCCCAACACAAAGTTTATAAACTATATTATTGTCTCTATTGCAAGTGGAAGAGTGAAGGTAATATGCCCGAGAGGCAATAATAAAAGTGTTTATTCTCATATTCCTTATTTATGGTAATTGTTTATTTTGCATGCTATAATTTTATTAATACGGAAATGTTAATACATGTGTGTTTAATAAACAAAAAGGAAGTTCCTAGTTATGCCTCTCTTATAAACTAGCTCTTTGATTAACAAGATGATCAAAGGTTTCCTGATCATGGACATTGGATGTTGTTAATAATGAGGTCACAACATTGTTGGAATGATGTGATGAACATTCATCCGAAGTATAGCATTACGATCAAGGTCATTGTGTTTCTATTTCTATAACATCATACGAAGTAATCTTAGTCCTTAGACCATGAGATCATGTCAATCACTAACACAGGAAGAGTACCTTGATAACATCAAACGTCCCACCGTAACAGGGTGACTATAAAGATGGGTTCAGTGCTACGAAGGTATTATGTTGAGGCTCATGGATCAAGAGTGGAAATTGTCCATCCCGATGACGGAGAGATATACTCTGAGCCCTCTCGGTGATATCACATTAGTTAGCTTACAAGCAAGTGATTTGATCACTAGAATGTTATATCACGGGAACGAGAAAAGAGTACATGTCGATAACAAGATCAAACTAGGTATGGAGATACTGATGATCGAATCTCGGACATGTAATATATCGTGAGACAAAGGGATTGAGTTACATGAGTATAAGGTTCACACGATCATAGAAGTCATCATTGAATATGTGGGAGTCAGTATGGATCTCCAAGTCCCGCTACAGATTATTGATCGGAGAGGGGTCTCGATCATGTCTACATTATTTGCGAACCATAGGGTGACACACTTAAGGGATACCGACACAATTTGGAGCAAATAATATTCCAGAGAGAAAAAGAAAGCGCGGGAATTTATTTCACTAGACACCGAAATTGTTTCGGTTGAAATGGCGGAAACTGGTTCTGCATGTAAAATTGAAATGTTGTAAGGGTTTTTGTGTGAATGTTTGTTAATTCAAGTAATTAACAAAATTCTGAATAAATAAATAAAAGAGTTTTATTTAATGAGAGATTGCATTAAATTTGGTGGAAATTTAATGGAGGTGAGTGGAATTTTGAGTGGGTGGCTATTTATGTGACTGGGAGCTCCACCCACATGAATGTGGAAGATGTGGGGGCACTTCCATGGCTGACACGCCATGGGAGGGGGCTGCCCCCCTCTCCCTATAAAAGGCACCCCACTCCCTCCTCTCATCTCACACCTGCTCTCGAAGGATCTATCTCCCCTTTAGAATTTCCCCATGGTCTCGGATCAGCGAGATACATGTTCCCGGTGGCTTTTTCTAGAAGGATTTGTTGCTTCCGCTTCTTCGCTGGAGCGAGGGCACGGAGGTTGTCGGTGTACCTGGACATGTGCGCGATCATGGATGCACCACTGCTTTGCGGTGCTGGACTTGATGGTGCTGGACGGGCTGGACCAGATGGACTTCATCACGATCTTGAGATCGGTAGTCATTCGACTATATCATCCACGAGTACAACCTCGTTAACGCTATTCGGTCTTCGAGGGTATGTATTCTATGGATTTATATCCACCCGTTGCTTGTATCTAGTAGATAGATCTTGGTACTTAGTTGTTCCCATCGTAAGAATTTTTTTATTTTCTATGCTGCGAACCCTACAATACAGACTAGCTGCACTGCATTCTGTACTCATGTTTGCATGGGTCTATGACAGTGCAAGGATATCTAGATAAGAAGATTATATATATATCATATATAAGTAGTTCATACTATGTTCAGTATGCTGAATTTTTTTTATACACACCTATGCAAAGAGTGTTTTCAGTGCGGTATGCACCACCCAGATAGATGCAGATGCACTGCCCTATAGATGTACATCCACTGTCTTGTGCATACTGACTGCACTGCCTTCTTTACTCACGTATGCATTGGTCTATGGCAGTGCAAACATATCTAGATATGCAGTTTTTTAAGATTGTCTATAATCAGTTTTTACTGGTTTGAGTGTGTACGCCATCTAGAAGCAGTTTATGATTGGTTGAGTGTGATAAAAATATAGATTTTACACATAGGAATTCAAGTGTTTTGAGCGCGGTACGTACTATCGACATAAGTGCAAATGTACTGCATGTCCCTTCCGTACAATGATACTAGTGTTCTGCACTATGCATTTGTTAACGTATGCTCGTTTCGTCAAATTTTTTATTTGCACTGCTCTGACTAGCTCCGGTGCACTGCGGTGTTATTTGCGTGTGTGCTATACAGCTTCTTCGTTCTGCCTTGTCCAGACTAATTGCACTACCTTATTTACTCATGTACGCATAATTCTATGGTAGTGCAAAGATATCTATATAAATAGTTTTTTAAAAGATCATCTAGAAGAATTTTATACTGGATTGAGTGTGCTGAAAATATAATTTTTACACATAGCTATGAAAGAGTGTTTTTAGTGTGGTATGCACTAGCTATATAGATTTAGATGCACTGCCTCATACATATGTATATTCTGCCTTGTGCGGACTCGTTGCACTGCCTTTTTTACTTATATATGCATTAGTCTATGGCAGTGCAAAGATATCAAGGTAAGCAGTTTTTAAGATCATCTAAAAGAAGTTTATACTAGGTTGAGTATGAACGTTATCTAGAAGCAGTTTATACTTGGTTGAGTGTGATGAAAATATAATTTTTACACATAGGAATGCAAGTGTTTTTATCGCAATATGTACTACTCACATAGATGTAGATGCACCATTTGTTGAGTTATCTTATGTCCATTGCTCTTACTAGCTCCGGTGCACTGCGGTGTTCTTTGCGTGTGTGCTATATAGCTGCTTTTTTCTTCCTTGTCCAGAATGGTCACACTGTCTTCACTCATGCATGCATGCTTCTATGGTAGTGCAAGGATATCTAGTAGTTTTTTAATGATTATCTAGAAGGAGTTTATACTGGGTTGAGTATGCTGAAAATATAATTCTGATACATAGGTATAAAAGAGTGTTTTCAGTACGGCATGCACTACCCACATAGATTTAGATGCACTTCCTCATACATATATATATTATTCCTTGTGCGGACTCGTTGCACTGTCTTCTTTACTTATGTATGCATAGGTCTATGGCAGTGCAATGATATCTATGTAAGCTGTTTTTTAAGATCATCTAGAAGAAGTTTATACTGGGTTGAGTATGAACATTATCTAAGTAGTTTATATTTTGTTGAGTGTGATGAAAATATATTTTTTGCAAATAAGAATGCAAGTGTTTTTATCGCGGTATGCATTGCTTACATGGATGCAGATGCACCATTTGTTGAGTTATCTTATGTGCATTGCTCTTACTAGCTTGTAGCACCCCAGGTAAAATCACTACTAGAAAATCGTTTGGTGTTTTTATTTTGTGCATCATCATCAGCATGCATCTAATTGACTAAAACTATTTTGCTAAAATACCTACTTGGTTTTCCATATTAATATTCTCCCCTCTTTGTTCAAACCAAAACCGTCGGTCCAGCCGGATCTTTTATTTGTCTAAAACTGTTTACAAAAGTTTATTTTAAAACAAAAGAAATAACAAAACTATTTTTTTGGGGAGGCAGTCCAGCCGTCCGGCCGAAAAGCCCAACCGGCCAGACCACCTACTACCCAAACGAAACCCTAATCTACCAAAACCTAACCCTAGCCCCTCACCCCACTCCCTCCACCCCGCAGCCGCCAGGGAGGCAGAAGTGCACCCCGCTCCCTTGACCGCTTCCGCATCCTTCCTCTCAACCCGGGACCCATCCACTCCACCACGTAATCCCCGCGTGCCCTGCCCACGCAACGCGTGTGAGCCCGACCCTCCCCGACCCCTGCTCCTCGTCTCGCTCTTTCTCCCTCCCCAACCCGATGATCCCTCTGGCCTCTGCTCGATCCCGCCTCCCTCTCCCCTCGATCCTCTCTGCCACGCGATGCCATCGACGGCCTACCTCTGGAGCGCCCCTAGCAGCCGCCGTTCTCTGCCAGGCCGCCGTCGCGTCGCAGGGCACCCCCTCGACCCCGTCTACGCCTCACCCGCCCGTCGTCCTCGGCACCGCCCCGCGACCGTGCCACCCTGCTCGGCTCCCTTTGTCTCGCGGCCCCGCCCGCTGAGCCCTGCCTCGCCCGCCTCCGGCTGGTCCCCCGTCGTCGCTCTCTTCGTCTCCCCTCCCGCGTTCAAGCTCGCCAGGCCATCGCGTCTGCTGCCCTAGCGCCGCCGCGGGTGCCCTCCTCCTGGCCGGACGCAGCTCTGCAGCGGCGTGCTTGCCGATCTTGTGAGGCCCGCCCTCGCCCGCGTCCGCCTCCCCACCAGGAGCTCCTCCTGTCGCCAGGGACATGCGACCACCTGCCGCGGTTGACCGTGCCCTGCGCCGTCTGGCCTTCCTCCTCCTGCTTCTGCCCGACGCCTCCTGTCGCCCTCTGCCGCTACGAGCTCGTCGTGCCCGACCTCCCCTGCAACCGCCGTCGCACGTGCCTCCTCCATGGTGGTTGGCCCCGTCAAAGGTCGTCGCCTCTATTCTACTTCGATCCTACCAGGACCTCCTTCTATTCCAGCTGTGTATTCAGAGTTTGACTGCACCAGGCTCGGCCATGTTTTCCCTGCAATATTCGTCCACCGGTGGATATTGTTTTCTGTTTGTGATCTGTGGTTTTGCTACTCCTGCTATGTTGGCCCCTTCATTGTTGTGTAAGCCCCCTGCAGTTCGGGTGTGCCCATGTGGGAGCTCGTTGAGTGCATCTCCAAGTGCTTCGGCTCATTTGTGTATGCCCGTGTTTGTTGCTGCTAGATAGCGGAGCGTTTGGTGTTCCGAGGGTTTGATCCCGTGTGACCAAGGACGGCACCGACAAGATCTTCTTGAAGCTGGAACAACAAGAACTTCACGGATCCAAAGCCCAATCTCGAGGAACCGAAGACCAAACCCCCATACCGGTGTCTTGTTCTTCTTCACGGATGCCGTGACCCCGAACCCCCGGATCCGAAGAATGATCCCTCGAGACCGAAGCGAACCCCCGGACTCCAAGATCGCTGAAACCCACCATGTGTGACCCCTTTCTTTAGACCCTATTTTTACAACATATGATATCTAATTGTTACATTAAACTGTTCACGTTGCATGCATATTGTGGGTGTTTGGGGCTATTTAGAAGATGCACCTAAATTAAATATGGAGACCATATGTTGTCGAATCTATTCTAATACTGGTCCCATTTAAATTTGTGCAGCGAACCGGTGAAATATTCTACCTTTATAAGAAAACATGTAAATTGCGGGGTATCTAAACAACACGAACATAATAACTAATTTTCGGGACCCCGGTTCCGCTTAATATTGCCTAATTGGATCGCATCCTTGCCATGTCATACATCAAACATGCATCATGCCGATCTTCTGTCATCGTATTAAATAGTGCATCCGGTGTTTCTCCTAGTGCTTTGCTTCTTCACGGATTAGGCCGATGAGTTGATGCGAGTGTCGACCCGATCTTCGGATGAACCTTCGACAATGTTTTCAGGCGAGCATTCTCCCCCTTTCTACCTATTTTACATTTCTAGTCTTTATTTCCTCCTGTTGATCTATTGCTATCTGTGTTGCGATGCTCTAGTTTTCGTACCCGTGATATCCCTTGCAGCCTTATATTTCCTTGGACACCTCCTATTACCTGTTGTTTGGTAGATAGTTGGACTTGCGTGTCGTAGTCGCTTGCTCAAGTGATGTTGCGTGTCGTCAAGTACCACAGTTGTTGGAAGACTGCCATATGCTTAATGGTGCAGATGATTATGGCTTTAATTACTGTCTAATAACTAAAATTGAAAGTAAATAAATAATGTAGAGGCACCGGTGGGTAATAGACAATATTTGGTTTTTAACCACTCACTGGTGTCCCATAGGACCCCGAGTTCTTGACACTTGTTCCGAGATCGAGCGCGCTAACCACAGGTGGGGTGTGTGGGCACCCCCATCGATTAGTACCTGATTTCAAAGTACTGTACCGGGGGCCACAAAGTAGTTTGGGGCTTTATTACTATCCTGTACTTGTGCCATGTTTTACTGCTTTATTTACTATTGCACGTGGAGCGCCTGTACTGTTTTGGATCGCGGCACGATTTCGCGGTATCGACAAGCCCAGTCACACTTTCGGGTTCCCAATCGTTTACAGCCGTTCTCGTAAACCCTGGGTCCATCTCGGAGACCAGCCGACTTCGTTACGGGTAGCTTAGTGGGGTGGCCCCCCATGTGCTTGCTTTGGGTCGAGGAAACGTCATGTCCGAAACCCCGTCGACATACCGTTGGGTGTATGTTTTGTGATCTTGTACCTACCTGATCTGACAACAAGGGTGTAGGTGCGCGTGGAAACTTTGGTGCACCCCTGCAGGGTTAAATATTTTCGAGAAGTCGTGTCCGCGGTTATGGACGACTTGGAGCAGAGTTCTCGATCATAGACAACTATAACTAAAGTTTACTGTTATGATTTGACTTGTAGCCGATATGACTAGTAATCAGCTTCACTACAACGGAATGGTTAAATAAAAGTACCAACAACTGCTGGGTTTGGGATATCTCATGCTAATTGTATCTGACTAGTAAGTGTCGCAACTAGAACAGAATGGTTAACTAAAAGTGCCCACTTCTTATTATATCAGGATGACTATCTATACCTGACTAGTAATTGCTGCAACGATAACTAAATAAATAAAACTGCCAACTCTGTGAGTTCCTCGGTTGACTTCCTCGTTTGGTCTCGAGGGGGAAATACCAGGATGGGTATGTTTGGTGGTAGTTTCAGGTTGGATCCGAATAGGTCTTTCCTATTCCTATCTGATAGCCGCCAGTTAAATTGAGTCTCTATAGGTTGTTTAGTGCATGATGTGCTGCCGCTTTAGTCCACCATACCTATGTAGGCGAGGACCGCCGAATTCTAGTCTCGTCGTGTACTGGCCTCAGTACTGACCGCTCTCTTTTTCCATTGCCCTTTGTCGTCACCCCTTTTGTTTAAGCAGGTTTTGAAATCGACGTCGTTAGCAGGGTTACCCTTCCGACTTGGACTGGGCAGGGTTATGGATGCCATTGGTTATTCTTCAGGGCTCTTAGCCCCATTTGCATCTTGTCCGTAGTTGGATATTGTATCGTTTTCAAGGTGATTTGGATCTTTGTACTGTATATCTGTATTCTTGACTCTTGGAGTCGTTGTTGTATATACATCTATTCTGTGGGTTCCATCGTGGACTATTGTGTAATGATATTACTTCGTTTTCCACTCGCACACAAGTGCCTGGTGGGCACCTTTGAATCGTTTCTATGCGGGTTTGGCGGGAACCGCTAAAACTTGCATAGGGCCGATCTGAGGGTGTTACAGAGTGGTATTAGAGCTCAGCAGTTACGATACCCCACTGGTCCAGCCTGTAAGATAACCTAGCTAACGGCCGTTGTAGAGTGTCAAAAACTATTTTGGAAAATTGGTTGGATAGATCTGATTAGGTCTGCTTTTACTCCTTACCCCTCTGCTATTCTCCTCTTACCTCTACGTGTTTTGAATCTGCTCTCTTATCTTTCCTTCGAGTTCAGGAATTCTCGTGGTTGGGTTTCCGTCGTACCTTCAGGGTTTTGCTTCCTCCTCTTGTAACGGTGCTTCGACATCCCGTCTTCATGCTATCTGATGGATCTTTCGTCTGTTGTATCTTTTAGTGGATCAAAAATTCACTAAAATTTTTCTTTGTATCTTCCGGTGTTCTCCAATGCGATGACCTCCTCTGCGTCAGATCTGATGAAGAGCTTACGTCGTACTTGTGTTTCCGGATCTCGATTGATGAGAGCTTCAGTCTCAATTCCGAGAGTTGGTTGCATAAGTCTCCTATTCATGTACAGAGTAATGCTTTGAGTGCGGGATGGAGTCGCGACCATACCACTACTCTTATCATTCGCATTTGTACCTTGAATGGTGGATCAAGCAATGTTACTCCTTCCACAGAAGTTAAAGGTGGCCATAATCTTTGAGACTTCTACCTTCACCCTTTGTCTCTCCGAAGTGTTCTCTCGACGAACGTGAGCGACGCCCCTTTGTTGGTGGTGTCGCCGATTTCAAGATGAAGAAAGAACCCTTGTTAGTGGTGTCAGGAAGATCTACATGAAGCGAGGAGATTCATATCGTCGTCCTTCTTCCCTGTACCATGAGGCGGATCTCGAGGGCGAGATCCATTGTTAGTGGTGTCGAATTGTAGCACCCCGGGTAAAACCACTACTAGAAAATCGTTTGGTGTTTTTGTTTTGTGCATCATCATCAGCATGCATCTAATTGACTAAAACTATTTTGCTAAAAGACCTACTTGGTTTTCCATATTAATATTCTCCCCTATTTGTTCAAACCAAAACTGTCGGTCCAGCCGAATCTTTTATTTGTCTAAAACTGTTTACAAAAGTTTATTTTAAAACAAAAGAAATAACAAAACTATTTTTTTTGGGGAGGCAATCCAGCCGTCCGGCCCAAAAGCCCAACCGGCCAGACCACCTACTACCCAAACAAAACCCTAATCTACCAAAACCTAACCCTAGCCCCTCACCCCACTCCCTCCACCCCGCAGCCGCCAGGGAGGCAGTAGTGCGCCCCGCTCCCTTGACCGCTTCCACATCCTTCCTCTCAACCCCGGGCCCCACCAACTCCACCACGTAATCCCCGCGTGCCCTGCCCACGCAACGCGTGTGAGCCCGACCCTCCCCGACCCCTGCTCCTCGTCTCGCTCCTTCTCCCTCCCCAACCCGATGCTCCCTCTGGCCTATGCTCGATCCCGCCTCCCTCTACCCTCGATCCTCT
This sequence comes from Avena sativa, assembly GCA_916181665.1. Classification (NCBI taxonomy): domain Eukaryota; kingdom Viridiplantae; phylum Streptophyta; class Magnoliopsida; order Poales; family Poaceae; genus Avena; species Avena sativa. The sequence continues at coordinate 138,685,119 of OV702295.1, forward strand.
TTGCCGCGCGATGCCGTCGACGGCCTACCTCTGGAGCGCCGCTAGCAGCCGCCGTTCTCTGCCAGGCCACCGTCACGTCGCAGGGCACCCCCTCGACCCCGTGTGCACCTCACCCGCCCGTCGTCCTCGGCACCTCCCCGCGACCGTGCCGCCCTGCTCGGCTCCCTTCGTCTCGTGGCCCCGCCCGCCGAGCCCTGCCTCGCCCGCCTCCGGCTGGTCCCCCGTCGTCGCTCTCTTCGTCTCCCCTCCTGCGTTCAAGCTCGCCAGGCCATCGCGTCTGCTGCCCTAGCGCCGCCGCGGGTGCCCTCCTCCTGGCCGGACGCAGCTCTGCAGCGGCGTGCTTGCCGAGCCTGTGAGGCCCACCCTCGCCCGCGTCCGCCTCCCCACCAGGAGCTCCTCCTGTCGCCAGGGACGTGCGACCACCTGCCGCGGTTGACCGTGCCCTGCGCCGTCTGGCCTTCCTCCTCCTGCTTCTGCCTGATGCCTCCTGTCGCCCTCTGCCGCTACGAGCTTGTCGTGCCCGACCTCCCCTGCAACCACCGTCGCACGTGCTTCCTCCATGGTGGTTGGCCCCGTCAAAGGTCGTCGCCTCTATTCTACTTCGATCCTACCAGGACCTCCTTCTATTCCAGCTGTGTATTCAGAGTTTGACTGCACCAGGCTCGGCCATGTTTTCCCTGCAATATTCGTCCACCGGTGGATATTGTTTTCTGTTTGTGATCTGTGGTTTTGCTACTCCTGCTATGTTGGCCCCTTCATTGTTGTGTAAGCCCCCTGCAGTTTGGGTGTGCCCATGTGGGAGCTCGTTGAGTGCATCTCCAAGTGCTTCGGCTCATTTGTGTATGCCCGTGTTTGTTGCTGCTAGATAGCGGAGCGTTTGGTGTTCCGAGGGTTTGATCCCGTGTGACCAAGGACGGCACTGACAAGATCTTCTCGAAGCTGGAACAACAAGAACTTCATGGATCCAAAGCCCAATCTCGAGGAACCGAAGACCAAACCCCCGCACCGGTGTCTTGTTCTTCTTCACGGATGTCGTGACCCCGAACCACCGGATCCGAAGATGGATCCATCGAGACCGAAGCGAACCCCCAGACTCCAAGATCGCTGAAACCCACCATATGTGACCACTTTCTTTAGACCCTATTTTTACAACATATGATATCTAATTGTTACATTAAACTGTTCATGTTGCATGCATATTGTGGGTGTTTGGGGCTATTTCGAAGATGCACCTAAATTAAATATGGAGACCATATGTTGTCGAATCTAGTCTAATACTGTTCCCATTTAAATTTGTGCATCGAACCGGTGAAATATTCTGCCTTTATAAGAAAACATTTAAATTGCGGGGTATCTAAACAACACGAACCTAATAACTAATTGTCGGGACCCCGGTTCCGCTTAATATTGCCTAATTGCATCACATCCTTGCCATGTCATACATCAAACATGCATCATGTCGATCTTCTGTCATCGTATTAAATAGTGCATCTGATGTTTCTCCTAGTGCTTTGCTTCTTCACGGATTAGGCTGATGAGTTGATGCGAGTGTCGACCCGATCTTCGGATGAACCTTCGATAATGTTTTCAGGCGAGAATTCTCCCCCTTTCTACCTATTTTACATTTCTAGTCTTTATTTCCTCCTGTTGATCTATTGGTATCTGTGTTGCGATGCTCTAGTTTTTGTACCCGTGATATCCCTTGCAGCCTTATATTGCCTTGGACACCTCCTATTACCTGTTGTTTGGTAGATAGTTGGACTTGCGTGTCGTAGTCGCTTGCTCAAGTGTTGTTGCGTGTCGTCAAGTACCAAAGTTGATTATGGCTTTAATTACTGTCTAATAACTAAAATTGAAAGTAAATAAATAATGCAGAGGCACCGGTGGGTAATAGACAATATTTGGTTTTTAACCGCTCACTGGTGTCCCGTAGGACCCCAAGTTCTTCACACCTGTTCCGAGATCGAGCGCGCTAACCACAGGTGGGGTGTGTGGGCACCCCCATCGATTAGTACCTGATTTCAAAGTACTGTACCGGGGGCCACAAAGTAGTTTGGGGTTTTATTACTATCCTGTACTTATGCCATGTTTTACTGCTTTATTTTCTATTGCGCGTGGAGCGCCTGTACTGTTTTGGATCGCGGCACGATTTCGCGGTATCGACAAGCCCAGTCACACTTTCAGGTTCCCAGTCGTTTACAGCCGTTCTCGCACACCATGGGTCCGTCTCGGAGACCAGTTGACTTTGTTACGGGTAGCTTAGTGGGGTGGCCCCCATGTGCTTGCTTTGGGTCGGGGAAACATCGTGTCCGAAACCCCGTCAACATACCGTTGGGTGTATGTTTTGTGATCTTGTACCTACCTGGTCTGACAACAAGGGTGTAGGTGCGTGTGGAAACTTTTATGCACCCCTGCAGGGTTAAATCTTTTCGAGAAGTCGTGTCCGCGGTTATGGACGACTTGGAGCACAGTTCTCGATCATAGACAACTATAACTAAAGTTTACTGTTATAATTTGACTTGTAGCCGATATGACTAGTAATCAGCTTCACTACAACGGAATGGTTAAATAAAAGTACCAACAACTGCTGGGTTTGGGATATCTCATGCTAATTGTATCTAACTAGTAAGTGTCGCAACTACAACAGAATGGTTAACTAAAAGTGCCCACTGCTTATTATATCAGGATGACTATCTATACCTGACTAGTAATTGCTGCAATGATAATTGCATAAATAAAACTGCCAACTGTGTGATTTCCTCGGTTGACTTCCTCGTTTGGTCTCGAGGGGGAAATACCAGGATGGGTATGTTTGGTGGTAGTTTCAGGTTGGATCCGAATAGGTCTTTCTTATTCCTATCTGATAGCCGCCAGTTAAATTGAGTCTCTATAGGTTATTTAGTACATGATGTGCTGCCGCTTCAGTCCACCATACCTATGTAGGCGAGGACCGCCGAATTCTAGTCTCGCCGTGTACTGGCCTCAGTACTGACCGCTCTCTTTTTCCTTTGCCCTTTGTCGGCACCCCTTTTGTTTAAGCAGGTTTTGAAATCGACGTCGTTAGCAGGGTTACCCTTCCGGCTTGGCCTGGGCAGGGTTATGGACGCCATTGGTTATTCTTCAGGGCTCTTAGCCCCATTTGCATCTTGTCCGTAGTTGGATATTGTATCGTTTTCAAGGTAATTTGAATCTTTCTACTGTATATCTGTATTCTTGACTCTTGGAGTCGTTGTTGTATATACATCTGTTCTGTGGGTTCCATCGTGGACTATTGTGTAATGATATTACTTCGTTTTCCACCCGCACGCAAGTGCCTGGTGGGCACCTTTGAATCGTTTCTATGCGGGTTTGGCGGAAATCGCTAAAACTTGCATAGGGCCGATCTGAGGGTGTTACATAGCTCCGATGCACTGTGGTATTCTTTACGCGTGTGATTTACAGCTGCTTTGTTCTACCTTGTCCAGACTGGTTGCACTGCCTTCTTTACTCATGTACGCATGGTTTTATGGCAGTGCAAGGATATCTATATAAGAAAATTTTGAAAATATCATTTAGAAGAAGTTTATACTAGGTTGAGTGTGCAGAAAATATAATTTTTACACATAGCTATGAAAAAGTGTTTTCAGTGCGGTATGCACTACCCACATAGATTTTAGATGCACTGCCGCATACATATGTATATTCTGCGTTGAGCGAACTTGTAACACTATCTTCTTTACTTATATATGTATTGGTCTATGGCAGTGCAAGGATATCTATGAAAGCAGTTTATTTTAAGATCATCTAGAAGAAGTTTATATTGGATTAAGTATGAACATTATCTATAAGCATGTTATATTTGGTTCAGTATGATGAAAATATATTTTTTACACATAGGAATGCAAGTGTTTTTATCGCGGTATACACTGATCACATAGTGCAGATGCACCATTTATTGAGTTATCTTATGTGCACTGCTCTTACTAGGTCCAGTGCACTGCAGTGTTCTTTGCGTGTGTGCTTTACAGCTGCTTCGTTCTGCCTTGTCCAGACCGGTTGGACTGCCTTATTTACTCATGTACGCCTAGAAGAAGTTTATACTGGGTTGAGTGTGCTGAAAATGTAATTTTTACACATAGATATGAAAGAGTGTTTTGTATGCACTATCCAATAGATTTAGATGCACTGCCTCATACATATGTATAATCTGCGTCGAGCGGACTCGTTGCACTGTCTTCTTTACTTATGTATGTATTGGTCTATGGCAGTGCAAGTATATCTATGTAAGTTTGTTTTAAGATCATCTAGAAGAAGTTTATACTGGATTGAGTATAAACGTTATCTAGAAGCAGTTTATACTTGGTTCAGTGTGGTGAAAATGTAATTTTTACACATAGGAATACATGTGTTTTTATCGCGGTATGCACTGCTCACATAGATGCAGAAGTACCATTTGTTGAGTTATCTCATATGCACTGCTCTTACTAGGTCTAGTGCACCGAGGTGTTCTTTGCATGTGTGCTTTACAGCAGCTTTGTTCTGCCTTGTCTAGACTAGTTGCAATGCCTTCATTACTCATGTACGCATGGTTCTATGGCAATTAAAGGATATCTATATAAGCAGTTTTTTTAAGATCTTGTAGAAGAAGTTTATACTAGGTTGAGTATGAACGTTATGTAGAAGCAGTTTATACTTGGTTGAGTGTGATGAAAATATAATTTTTACACATAGGAATGCAAGTGTTACACATAGGATATCTATATAAGCAGTTTATACAAGGCGCTTCGAAATACAAGACGCTCTCAAATACACGACGCTTCAAGATCTATATGAATGCTTGATGCGCCGAACACGTTGTGCCACGGGCGGAAACCTCAACACACCCTATGAAATACAAGGCACTTCGAAATACAAGGCGCTTCGAAATTCAAGGCTCTTCAAGATCTATATGAATGCTTGATGCGCCTAACACGCTGTGCCACGGGTGGAACCCTCAACACACCCTACGAAATACAAGGCACTTCGAAATACAAGGCGCTTCGAAATACGAGGCTCTTCGAAATACACAGCGCTTCAAGATCTATATGAATGCTTGATGCGCCAAAGGTCCCGTGCCACGGGCGGAGCCCGCAACGCACCCTACGACATACAAGGCGCTCCGAAATACAGGGTGCTTCGAAATACAAGGCGCTTCGAAATACAAGGCACTCTGAAATACATGGCGCTTCAAGATATATATGAATGCTTGATGCGCCGAAGGCACCGTGCCACCGGTAGAGACCGCAATACACCCTCTGAAATACAAGACGCTCCGAAATACTAGGCGCTTAAAAATACAAGGCAATCCGAAATACACGACTGATACGTCGTAAACGTATCTATAATTTTGGATGTTCCATGCTTGTTTAGTATGAGCTTTGCTATGCTTTGTCTATACATTGAGGTATTTTTATACATTTTGTGGGACTAACCTATTAACAAGATGCCGCAGTGCCAGTTGCCTGTTTTCTGCTATTTTTGGTTTTAGAAAAGCTAGTAAGGAAATATTCTCGGAATTGGACGAGACAAAAGCCAAAGTCAATATTTAAGCGGAACAAACACGGAGTCCAGAGGAGTGACGGAGGGGATCCACAGGGTGGCCGCACCCCCTAGGCACGGAACCACCCTAGGCCACGTCTGGGCAGGGTGTGGGCCCCCTGGCCGCCCTCCTGCCTCACCTCTTCGCCTATAAGAGCCCCTCGATGCCAAAACCCTAAGTACCCGATCATATCTCCACGAAATAGTCCTTAGCCGCCGCCACCATCGTCCCTAGATCGGGGGGATCTGAAGCTCTTACCGGCACCCCTCCAAAGGGGAGATATCATCCCGGAGGCCTTCTTCATCACCATGCCAGCCTCCGGTATGATATGTGAGTAGTTCACCCTTGGAATATGGGTCCATACAGTAGCTAGATGGTTGTTTCTCCTCCTTTGTGCTATCATGTTTAGATCTTGTGAGCTCCGTTCATGATCAATATCATATATTTGTAATCATGCATGTTGTGTTTGCTGGGATCCGATGGATATTGAGATTATTATGTCAGATTGATTATTAATTCTATCATGTCTCTTGATTATCGATTCTATCATGTCTGTGTTGTTTGAGATCTTGCATGCTCTCCATTTCTAGTAGCTATCTTGGCCAAGTAGATGCTAGTGACTCCAAAAGGAAGTATTTATGCTCGATAATGGGTTCATGCCTCTATTGAATCTTGGGAAGTGACAGAAATCTCTAAGGTTGTAGATGTGCTGTTGAAAGAGAATTTCCTATCCTTATGATTTTGATGTTTGATGATAACAAACCTATCGATTTAATCGTGCGCTAAGTGTATCTCAGGTCTTTTAGGTTGTGGCACAAATATTGCATTTCCCACAGTTGCACTTTCCAAAGTCACTAGTGCTGACCGGTAGTACCGGAAGTTACAACTGGTACTACCGCTTAGCACCGGTACTACCACTCCCTTGTACCGGTTGCATCTGATTGAGATGGGGAGGCCTCGATTTTCCTCAGTACCACCCGGTACCGCGGAGCGGCACTACTGCTCCAAACGGTAGTACCGCTTGTGGGAAGCGATACTACCGCTTGGACACGGTAGTGTCGCTCGACAGTACCGGGCGACACTGAGGGAGGACTAGACCTTTCCTTCTCACTCAGTACCAACCGGTACCTGGGACTGGTACTACCGCCCTGACCGGTAGTACCGCTTCTCACGACTGGTACTACCGCTTGACGGTAGTACCGCTAGGTGGGTCCGGGCGTGACTGACGCTGGCTCGACCATGTGGTGCCCCGGCGGTACTTGGTCCGGTGACCGGTACTACCGCTTGAGTACCGGTAGTATCGGTGCATTTAGTGCCCAACGGGCAGATCTTCTCTGGGAGCTATAAATACTCCTCCACCTACCTTGGGACAAAGTGCTCGTTGCATTGAAGAACACCCCCTCCATTTGAGCCACCAAATCGCCAAGATCTCTTCACTCAACCATCCAAAGTCATTGATCTTTGGAGAATCGAAGTAGGAGCCCTTGATCTACTACTTCACCAAAAGAGATCTCCATTTCCCCCTCATTCATTTGAGGGCCCCATTGCTCTAGTGTTTTCTTTGGAAACCCTAGTTCTAGATTTGGTTCTTACAAGCTTCTCTTTGATTGTTTTTCCAGCTTGCTTGTATTTGGGAGCCTCCAATTAAGTTGTGGATGTGTGCCCCGAGCTTTTTGTAAAGGTGTCGGCTTCCACCTCGAAGGTTGCCGATGTAGTGGAAGGTGGATCGATCCCGTTGGGGTGAGATTCATCGGAGAATAAGGGAGGCCTCTCGTGTCGTTGGTGGTTTGAAACCACCCCCTCTCCAAACGTAGACGTACTTCCCCTCAAAAGGAAGGAACTACGGGAAACAAATCCTTGTGTCTCCGCATCCACCACTTTGGTTACTTATATCCTTTACCGCACTTTATTTACTTGTTCTTGCTTAGTGTTGTGTTAGCTAGTGCTTGTTTGACATATAGTTAAATTCACCTTAGTTGCATAATCTAGAGAATTTACCTTTTTTGTCAAACCTTAATTTGAAAAAGAAGAAAATTTGAAGTAGCACCTATTCACCCCCCCTCTAGGTGCCCATACGATCCTTTCAATTGGTATCACAGCCTCGGCTCTTTATTCGGGCTTTACCACCTAAGAGTATATGGGTAGCAAAGAAGGGGAAGTGGATGGTGAGCATACCACGGTGACCATGGATGATCTCAATAACTTAGAAACAAGATTGATCTCCACCATGTCCAACGAGATCAAACAATTGCATAAGTTACTTGAGAAACTTGTTAAAGATAAGGTTGGCTCATCATCCCCTCCTCATCAAGAGGAACTACCGCCTTCATCCAATGAGAAGGCCCTGGCATCTCCCATGGATAAGGTGGTGGGGGATAATCAAGGCAACATTAACTCCTCCACAAAAAGGGTTGGTGAGAAGGGAGAGCATCATGACTCTCATGCATGGTTCTCTCCCAACCCCCCAATTCCTCACCCTCATATAAATAATAGGGGTGACCCACCTAAGCTTGAAGCATCTACTACTTTTGCTTGGCAATCTCTAATGAAAACTCATGTGCGGAGCTCTTGCATTGAACTATGGAACATCATTGAACAATGACTCTTTATTGGGGATCCAAACAACTTGACGAGAAGAGAAGTTATCAATAGTCAACTCAATGCCACCGCCTTGCACATGATTCAACACGGATTGGGTACAAAGGATTACCCACACATTGAGCATCTCAGCACCGCCATGGAAGCCTGGGATGATCTCACAGTGTTGTTTGTTGCGAATGAGATCATGAGGAGGAACCGGTATGATGCACTAAGAAATGAAGTCGAAGGCTTCTACATGAAGGAAGGTGAATATCATGAAGACATGTACTGTAGGCTCAAGACCACCGCCACCGCTTTTAGAAATGTGGGTGCCTCACATGTGGATGATGCTTGGATAAAAAGGAAATATGTGAGTGCACTCATGCCCTTTGAACACACCGACTTGAAGAGACTACAAGGAAGACACAACTACCACCTCATGGCCTCCAATGAAGTTATGCAAGAGATGGCCTCTTTCAAGGTTGCCACCAAGAATGCCAATGATGCCCGTGCTCGAGCCCTTGGTATAAGCAATGTGGTCAACCTTTCATTGAAGGCCAAAGTTGTGGAACATGGGGATGAAGATGATAGTGATGAAGGCCTCTCCATGGACCACCCCGATGATGTCAAGATTGCTCATGCTCAATACATGGCTTTCTATGCAAAGAACTTTTGGAAGAACCCCTCCAAGGCCAAGATGGAAATGCAACAAAAAAGCAACCCAAATGGGAGAAGCAAAAATGTCACCAAATTGAGAACTTGGTTCAATTGTGGTGACCACTATCACTTTGTGGCGGGTTGTCCCAATGAGAAGAGAGAAGATCATGGGGGTAAGCTTGTGTTGAATAAAACTCCCAAAGCTCCTTACAAGAAAACCTTCATCAAGAAGAATCCCATCAACAAGAAGTCAGGAAAAATTGTATTGATCACCCATGAAGAATACTCCTCTGACAATGAAGATGATGAAGATGAGGAAGAGGAAAAATCAAGTGGTGTGGCTGCTCTAGCCACTACTTCTACTCCAACATTCCCACTCTTCGATTCTACAAATGAGAATGCTCCCAACAAGAATGTCACTTGCCTTATGGCAAGAGGAACGGAGGTATCCTCATCATATCACTCCACTCCCTTAGCTAATGATTAAATTGATGATGAGATGTCTCTTGAAGTAAAAAGGGAATTAATTGCTTTCGATGAGTTTGTGACTAACTTGCAAGGGGAGTCCAAGATACATTTTGGGAACATCTTAGATTAACTTTCCCACACACAAGAGCTTCTAGATGTAAGATGTAAACTTGGGCATGAACACATGATTGAGATAGAAGCCTTAAATAATGCTCTAGAAGAATTACAAGAGACTAGGATGTCTCTTGAACTAAAACTTGAAGGGCTTGATGAGGCCAATGACATTATTTTTAGTAGACTCATCAAAGAACATGATCATGCTATTTCTAAATGCAAAAGGGCTAAAAAGGACAAGATTGAGTTTGGTGTGGTTCATGAAAAACTTGTCGAGGACTTTAGTTTGCTTAACAAGGCTCACAAGGCTTTGGAAAGTGAAATCTTGTCACTCACAAAGTCCCATGAAACGCTTCAAACTCAATTGTCCAATATTCCTTCACCTAGTAACTTCATTCCATCTAGTACTACAACTATTCTTGAAGAAAATGCTAGGTTGAAGGGGGAGCTAGCCAAGACCACATTTCCACAAGGTAACAAGTCCATTGATGATCTTTTGAGTAAGCAAAGGCCTATTGGTGAGAAAGGGGGCATTGGTTTTGTCTCCAAAGCCAAGAAGAAGAACAACAAGAAGAAGGACAAGAGCACACAAAAGAAAACAAGGCCATTGTGGATAGTAAGACCACAAGCGGTAAAACTATGTCTCATGATGAATTTGCGGGAAGTGCTAACCCTCACTATGTTTAAATGCGTGATTATTATGGTGATGTGTATGCACAATATGTTGGCCCATATGATGGTTATATTGCTTGGTCTATTTGGGTCCCCAAGACCCTTGTTGCTAACAAAAGAGGACCCATTGAAAAATGGGTACCTAAAAATTAGCTTGATCTTTTGTAGACATATGCTTCCGGAGTGTCAAAGTGGGTGCTTGATAGTGGTTGCACAAGTCATATGACCAGAAGCTCATCTATTGTCAAGGATTTAAAGCCAAATGATGATCAAATAACCGTGGCATATGCCGACAAGTCAAAGTCTAAGGTAATGGGTTTCGGCAAGGTAGTGATTGCCCACGATATTACACTCATGGACATCATGCTTGTTGAGACCCTTGGTTACAATTTACTTTCATTATGTGCTCTTGGAAAGATGGGCTTTTCCGTCTTTATTGATGATGATATTGTGGTCCTCATGTGGAGCAAGTCTCTCAAGGGAGCTTTCGTTGGGTACTTCAAACATGACTTGTATGTGGTAGACTTTTCGGAGCAAAACCACTACAAGTGCGATGTGCTTATTCGTAAAGGCCGATGTGGGCTGGTTATGGCATTGCCGACTAGCCCATGTCAATATGAGAACTTTGAAAAGTCTTCACAAGGAGGGCCATATTTTTGGACTAAAAGAAAATGTTTCCTTTGCCAAAGATCGTGTTTGCAGGACGTGTGTTCTAGGAAAATGCATGATGCTCCCCACAAGCCAAACTACCGCATCAAGTCAATGAAGATCTTGGAGCTCCTTCATGTGGATCTCTTTGGTTCTCCATATCATGCAAGTCTTGGTGGGAAGAAATATTGTTTGGTGATTGTTGATGACTTTTCAAGATACTCATGGGTATATTTCTTCAAGTTGAAAAGTGAGACCCAAAAGACCTTCATTAACTTCATCAACTTGGTTCAACGTCAATACAATGTCCCCGTATTGATAATAAGAAGCGACAATGGCACCGAGTTCAAGAACTACACCTTGAATGATTTCCTTGGAGTTGAGGGGATAAAATATCAATATTCTGTTGCATATACCCCTCAACAAAATGGTGTTGCCGAGAGGAAGAACCAGACTCTTATTGAGATGTCTAGAACCATGTTGGCAGAGTTTAAATCTCCATACAACTTTTGGGACAAAGCCATCTCCACCGCTTGCCATGCATCGAACCGGCTCTACCTCCGCAAAGAAATCAACAAGACTCGATATGAAATACTTACGGGTAACAAGCCCAACATATCTTACTTCCGGGTGTTTGGTTATAAGTGTTTCTATCTCATAAAAGGTGTTCGTTTGTCCAAATTCGAGGCTAAAGCATTAGAGGGTATTTTTGTTGGCTATGGTCTCGAATCTCACACTTATAGAATCTATGATAAGCTCTCTGAAGCCGTCATAGAATCTTGTAGTGTGACCTTCGAAGAATATGATGGTCCCCAAGGGGGCGTTTTGATGCTTGTGATGCAGATGATGCCTCAGGATGCCATAGGAAGAATGGGTGTGGGATATATCCGCCCTGTTGAGGAACCCCTTATGAAGGATCGAGAAGAACTATGCTCTACTCAAGTGGAGCTCTCATCTACACAACATCAGCAAGCTCCATCCACCGAGGAGGACAATGACCCAAGCCAAAGACAAGATGTGGACCCTCAACATGTTGATCATGGTGAGAGATCTAGTGAGGATGAGCTTGAGTCTCCAATCTCCAGAATGTCAAGTGGTGCAGAGTCAATTACTCAAGGAAGATCCATACGAAGTTCCCTAAGACAAGCTCAACTCAATGCTAGAAATGTGCCAGATCAAGACCAAGATCAATCTTTGCCTCTCAATGAAGAGAATGATTCCCATGTTGACCAAGGTCAAGATGATGGTCAATACGAGGACCGAAATGATGAAGAGGGTCCCCCAAGAAACAATGAGGAGATCCACACTCGTCGTGAAGCTAGAAAGGAGAGGATGTTGGAATTAAGAGACCACTCTTTACAAAATGTGGTTGGTGACCTAAGGAGAGGCATTTCCACAAGAGCACAATTGAAGAGGTTTAGTGAACACCAAGTGTCACGACCCGGGATCAGGGCTAGACAAATACCAGATCCTCATCTGATATAAGCCTAACCTAAATTCCGAAACGTGCAGGGAGAGATCGGTAACATTACATAACATACAAACCATACATTAATAAGGTGAACTCTTAAGAGAGTTACAAACCAGTCATACAAGCCAAGGGTCACAGATCCATCATTACATCAAACAACGGAAGCAAACAAGTTGTTCTAAACAACAAACTTAGCAAAGGGTCTAAGAGGCCATAACAAAAGTAGCAACCCTTCCATAGATCCTAGGCTGCTGCCTGGGAACCCCGACTACTCGTCGACCTCGAAGTAGAAACCACCTTCATTTGGGGTAGCATCATCTGTAGAAAACATCAATGAAGCATGGCTGAGTACAAGGTGTACTCCGCAAGACTTATGGCTGGTGGGGTTAGTTTGCATAAAGCCATCTTTTGTTTTCAAAACAAGAGGGAGAAGAACTCGTCTAGTCAGATCATTTTCAAAAGGGGATAAGAAGACTTCAACTCTAGCTCTTAAATTCATCTTTGATATCTTTATCATCAACTGAACCACTCTTCCCGGATTACCCCCTCAACAACCCCGAGGAAGTATTCCGGATCTCACTTTAGTTGACAAGTTTTAACATTCGGTTATAGTTCTCTATGATCTTCATGTCCGTTCCCAAGTCGTCCATAACCGTGGACACGGCTTTTTGAAAAGATTATTAACCCTGCAGGGGTGCACAACTTTACCCACACGTACCAACCGATTCTTAATGCCAATATATTAGCCCTCTTCCTTGGAAGGCCGGCAGAGAGTGGTTGAACACGACCTTTACCTTGCTTTCGCCGAGACCATGAGTCACGCACTAAGGAGATGCCACCGTAATGGGTCGAGTCCCGAAGTCGGTCCCTAGCGATGTGAACAGGGTTTGAGATTACGGATGCCGGGCATCTCCCATTCCCTGCCACGCTTACCTACCTATATGAATGCACCTCCTTCACCTCCATTCAAGAACGACCAATATGCGTATGCCGAATGGAAAGCCTGAACTATGTGACTCATGGAATCTACTAGGCAAGTTAGTTGGTCGAGGGGGTTTCCAAGCCCCCGTGTGGTTATACGCTCGTATTGGTTCAAGAGGCAAGAACATCGGGTCCTAGGGGTGACAAGGATGGGACTACAAAAACCACAACCCACGTGGCCTCCCATACGAGCCTTAGCATGTTTATAATTCACTTCTGATCACATCACCACATCCTTCCATACTAGATTCATTTGCACCTCCGATGCATCACATGAGTGATTAGCATCAGACCACTATGCATGGCTAAGATTGACTGCACTATGGCACTAACGACGCTCATAAGCCAAATCCTAATCATGCTAGGAGCGGTGGATCAGATAATATAGTTCACAAAGGGAAACATGCATTAGATAGTATTACTCTATCTACTAATAAAAGACTGTTGAACCGAATGCATATGTCGAGATTTAAATACTTTGTAAACATAGGATTCATATTTATGAGTGGGGCTTCTCTTGCCTTGTCCGTTGTTGGACTGGTACTGCTCTTTGGTGGCGTTGACTTCAGCTTCGGGTTCGGTTCCTATTCGCGAGAACCAATCACCGGAAAAGAGAAAGCAACAGTCAACACATGGCATGTGTAATGCTCATACAATATGGATGATATGACAATTAAATAGTGTTGAATTGAACCATAAAACATGCTTGATCACTTTAAAGGGGGTTCTGAAAGTCCAAACCCTAAAACAGGGGGATCATGGGAATCACCTGTGAGGTTCAATTGGTTCTTGTAATTAAACTTGATGTCAAAGTTGATTAACAATGTATGATTATAGCCAAGTTGGATAGGTTTCATTTTTCTAAACATTTTGGTATATTATCTGTATTTTTCTGATTTAAAATGAATTAGTTATTAATTTCACAAGTATTAATTCATTTTAAACATTTTTGGAATATTTAAATTAATTTCCAATCTTGGGCCCACATGTCAGACTTTTAATCATTTCAGAAAACATTTACAGAAATTAATAAAATCCTAACAAGTATGGCCCACATGTCATATGTTTTTCTATTTATAGAAATAATTATAGAAAACATTAAAAGAAAATAAAAAGGAATATGACATCATGATGATGTAATGCTGACATCATCAACGCCATTGCTTGCAGATCCTTGATGGATCGATCGATCCAGAGTTCGCGGGGCGATGGGGAGTAGCGCGTTGGACGCGGGCAATTGCGGGAAGCCAAGAAGTGGCGGTGCCGCTGCGGAATGACCACCAAAGCGTCGACTCCAACGAGCTCCAGCGGCGGCGGCGCCGGGCACGCACAGGGAAGAGGCTACAGAGGAGAAGGGGAAGAACGGAGGGGTGCTTGAGAAACACAAGCTCACCCTGAGCACGCTGGTGGTGATGGTGAGGCCAGGAGAGGTCGAGGTCGCCGACGATGTCGACGACGAGCGGCGGTCAGAGGCGGAGAAGGCGAAGATTCAAAGCACGCGGGGCCGATTCCTCTGGTGAAGATGATCTTCGCGTTGAGGCGGTTCCAACGGCGGCCTCGGCTGGCCGTGAGGTGGCCGGAGACAGCGGGGCGATGCAGCACCTACGCAGCTACGGTTCGGGCAAAGGGAAAACGAGGGAGAGAGAGGGGTTGCGGGGAAGGGATAAGAACAGGGCTTCTCAGCGGCAGGGCTGGGTCCTTATAGGCACTCGGGGGCAGCGGTGCGCATCTTGGCGTGGCTGCAATGGCGGACGGCGGCGCTGGCGACAGGGAGCTGCCTATCTGTCTGCAGGTAGACGACGAGGGACAGGGCGAAGGGGTACGCGGGCCTGGCTGGGCCGGCTTGGGCCCCGGGTGGGCTGGCTGCGGGCGCTGCTGGCGGCAGAGAAAGAGAGGAGAGGAAATGGGATCGGCCCAGAGAGAGTTAGGTTAGATTTTTTTCCAGGAAAACCTTTTCTAATTCTGTTTTCTATTTCCTCTTTTGTAAAATTGAATTCAAATCTGTTTTGAATGATTTAAATTTTACAGAACTTTTGCATAATATATAGAAACAATAAGGAGCACTTGTAACTATTTGAGATCCATGCATTTGAGAATTTTCAAAATATGGGAACCATTTGAATTGATTCAAAGAGGGAGGAAAAAGCTATTAGGGTTTTAGGGTTTTGTTGTTTGATCTTCTTTGGTTAAATATAAGTGCAAGTGTAATGCATGCATGAAATGCTCAAACACATCTTATTTATATTACACAGAAGGGTGGTATGTTACAGCTCTACCCCACTTACAAGAATCTCGACCCGAGATTCCTAGGTTTTAGAAAAGAAGGCAGGGTACTCAGATCAAAGACGATCTTCGCATTCCCAGGTTGCTTCTGACTCAGAGTGATGAGACCATTGAACTTTCAGGAACTTGATTGTTTGGCGACGAGTCTTGCGCTCGGTTTCATCAAGAATACGAACAGGGTATTCTCGGTTGGTTAAATCATCTTGGAGATCCAAAGTTCCATGGTCCACACCATGAATGGGATCTTTGAAGCAACGCTTGAGTTGAGACACATGGAAAACATCATGTACCTCTGGAAAAGTTGAAGGTAGATCCAATTGGTAGACAAGCTCACCCCGCTTGGAGAGAATGCGAAAGGGACCAACGTAGCGAGGTGCCAATTTGCCTTTGATACCGAATCGATGGACACCCTTCAGAGGAGTGACCCGAAGGTAAACTTGATCACCAACTTCATAATGAACATAAAGATGATGACGATAATAGTTAGTCTTCTGACGATATTGAGCGGCCTTCAAACACTCTCGAATTATGCGAACTTGATCTTCTGCTTCTTGGATCATGTCCGGACCAAAGAATTGTCTTTCGCCGGTTTCTGTCCAGTTCAGCGGTGTTCGACATGTTCTCCCATATAGGAATTGGAATGGTGCCATGCCCAAACTGGATTGAAAACTGTTGTTATAGGAGAACTCCACAAAAGGAAGACATTTCTCCTAGTTTTTTCCAAAGGATATGACACACGCTCTGAGCATGTCTTCAAGAATTTGATTCACCCTTTCAGTTTGACCACCGGTTTTAGGATGATAGGCTATGCTAAAGGATACATGATTTCCCATTGCTTCTTGCCAGCTTTGCCAGAATTTGGAAGTAAACAAACTTCCACGATCAGAGATGATCTTCTTGGGAACACCATGAAGAACAACGATACGAGAGATGTGTAGGTCAGCCAATTGACTAGCACGGATAGTTTCACGAACTGGAAGGAAATGAGCGACTTTAGATAACCGATCAACTATTACCCATATGGCATCATTTCTTGCTTGTGTCCTTGGGAGTCCAGTGATAAAATCCATACCAATTTCATCCCATTTCCACTCAGGAATTTTCAACGGTTGCAGAAGTCCAGCAGGCCTTTGGTGTTCGGCCTTCACACGATGACAAATGTCGCACTCTGCAAACAAAGCGAGCGATTTCTGGTTTCATTCCACTCCACCAGAATCTTGGACGGAGATCTCGGTACATCTTGGTACCACCAGGATGGATAGACAAAGGGGATTCGTGAGCTTCCAGAAGAATTAGATCTTTGATTTTCCGACTGTTTGGAACCACTAGCCGGTTACTGAAGTATAAAATACCTTGATCATTGATAGAGAAGCATTTAGCTTCACCGCTTACAACACGCTCTTTGATCTTGGTAACTTCAACATCTTGCTTTTGATCTTCCTTGATTTGATCCTCTAGAGAAGATTTTATTTCAAGGTTAGAAAGGAATCCACAAGGAACTACTTCAAGGTTAAGACGCTTGATTTCCTCATAGAGAATAGGTTGGGCTTTTGAAATCATCATATTGTTGCAATAAGACTTCCGACTTAGCGCATCAGCTACGACATTGGCTTTGTCGGATTTGTAGTTGAGACCCAAATCATAATCTTTGATGAGTTCCAAACATCGTCTTTGCCTGAGATTCAGATCTGGCTAGGTGAAGAGGTACTTTAGGATTTGATGATCCGAGTAAAGTTCGCAATGGTTACCGATGAGGTAATGTCGCTATTGCTTGAGAGCATGAACAACAGCAGCGAGCTCGAGATCATGGGTTGGATAATTGTTCTCATGTGGCTTCAACTGCCGAGAAGCATAGGCCACTACATGACCATCTTGCATCAACACACAACCGAGCCCTTGGAGAGAATCATCACAATAGATAAAAAAATCCTTGCTTCTGTCCGGAAGGACAAGCACAGGAGCGGTGGTTAGCTTAGTTTTCAAAGATTGGAAGCTTTCTTCTGCCTTTTCTGACCATTCAAATTTCTTATCTTTCTTAAGAAGATCTGTCATAGGCTTGGCTATTTTGGAGAAGTTCTCGATGAATCGGCGGTAATATCCTGCCATTCCGAGAAAACTTCGGACTTCCTTGACTGAAGTAGGTGACTTCCATTCCAGAATAGTCTGAACCTTATCTGGTATGACAGCGACACCACTTGCAGACACAACATGACCAAGGAAGATGAGCTCTTGTAACCAGAACTCACATTTGGAAAACTTGGCGTAGAGACGGTGTTCACGAAGTTTAGTCAATACCAAACATAGATGTTCGGCATGCTCTTCTTCGGTCTTGGAATAGATTAGAATGTCATCAATGTATACCACGATGAACTTGTCGAGATACTCCATGAAGACGGAGTTCATGAGCCTCATAAATGTGGCAGGGGCATTGGTTAACCCGAAGGACATCACTGTATACTCGTAAAGACCATAACCAGTTGTGAATGCTGTCTTTGGAATATCCTCCTTTCTGATCTTGATTTGATGATACCCTGATCTTAAGTCCATTTTGGAGAAGACAGTGGCACCATTTAATTGATCAAAGAGGTCATTTATCCAGGGAAGTGGGTACTTATTCTTGATTGTCACCGCGTTGAGTGGACGGTAATCAACCACCAACCTTGGAATATTTGTATCCCGCTTCTTGACAAAGATGGTAGGGAAACCCCAAGAGGATGTGCTAGGTTGGATGTATCCTAGACCCTCTAACTCTTCAAATTGCTTCTTCAACTCAACCAGCTCATGAGGAGGCATGCGGTAAGGTCTTTTGGAGATAGGAGCAGTTCCAGGAACTAGCTCTATGACAAACTCCACACTTCGATCAGGTGGCATGTCCGATAACTCTTCGGGAAAGACATCCGGAAAATCACAGACTACGAGGAAATCTTGGACCTCGAGAGTGGGTAGGACATCCATGGCATACAACTCCGAGAAAGGTTTAAGAACTGCTGACGGAGACTTTGAACCATCAGTCCAATACTTGACAGTTATGTCAGCAGGAGAGGTTACAGAAACTGTTATGAGTGCACAGTCAATGACGGCTTGATACTTGGTTAACCAGTCCATGCCCAAAATGACATCAATGTCACATGACTTGAGTGCAACGAAAGAAGTGGGAAACTTCTGATACGCTATGTCAATCTCATTCCCATGACTAATCATAGTGGTGAACCAGCTAGAACCCGGGGAATGGATGGTCAAAGGGGTGAACAAGGGTTCAAAATTTATCCCATGCTCTTGAGCAAACAGATTTGACATGAATGTATGTGATGCTCTAGAATCAAACAAGACTGTTGCGAGAATTGAATTGACACGAAGTGTACCCAGAATGACGCGTGGATCTTCCTGAGCTTCCTCAACAGTGACAAGGGTCAGATGACCACGTCCAGCACCTTGAGATTTATCATTCCTCTTTGCCTACTGATCATTGCGTTCGGCAGCCCTTTGAGAACACTCCCTTGAGTAGTGACCAGGCTGACCACAGGAGTAACAGGTAACCCCAGTGTGAGATCCAGCAGGAGGATGATAGTTTGGTCCACCAGTGTTTGACTGTGTCTGACGAGAGTTATTGCTAGAAGACTTGGGTGCATAAGGAGCACGAGGCACAACACTGTATGGAACAAAGACACGGCGCTTCTTGTTACCAGATGAAGAAGCGCGAGAATTTCCTTCTTCACGCTTATGAGACACTTCCATATCCTTCCTTCCATGCTCCAGAGTAAGAGCCTGATTGTGCAAGTCCTAGAAAGACTGGAACTTGAAGGGCAGCAACTCATAGCGAAGTGCAGGGTTAAGTCCTTTACGAAACAACTCTTGCTTATCTTCATCATTGGTCACATCCCTAGTTGCATAATGAGCCAGGCGAGTAAACTCATGCCCATAAGCTTCAATATCCTTGCGCCCCTGAGTCAGATCCAGAAATTCTCTCCTTTTGAGATCCATGACGGGCTTAGGGATATATGAGGCACGAAATGCTGCACCGAACTCCTCCCAGGTAACGACATGTCCCTGAGCTTGCAGATTCTGAAAACCTTCCCACCAAACACCAGCCTCGCCTTCCAGTTGATAGGTGGCGAAGTTAACACGATCAACGGGATAGACACGAAGAGCACTGAACTTGCGCTCTATGGTGTGGAGCCAATCATCAGCTTCAAGGGGCTCCTTGGAGTGGGTGAAGATTGGAGGAAAAGAGCGGATGACATCTCCAAGTGTGACACAGTCGTCAGGACGACGTTCAGTGTTCTGAGCCACACGCTCCAGAAGGCGTTCATTCCGCAGACGGTTGGTCTCGATGTTGTTGAGAACCTCGGCCATTGTGGGAGGTGGCGGAAGTTCCTGATCAGCATCGTTGTGTCCTTGACGGCCAACAGAACCACGAGTACCAGCCGACATCCTGAGGAGAAAACAGAAACCATGAGAATGGATTCACCAGAAGATTACTTCAAAGGATGGCAAAACCAAACCAAAGGATCATGGTAGAGGTGAACATGTGGATGAGTACTATATCAATGCATTAAGTATGGCAGTAGAACCAGCATACAAAAAGTATACGCTACCAACTTAGATACAAACCATAGCAATGGAATGCAAGCATGATATGATACCATCAAGTCACAAAAGAATTGAGAGCGAGATTAGAGGTATCCTTAGCAAAGTTGAAAAACAATGCTTCAGTTGCACAGATATATCTTGGAAACTCTGAGCATTGCAACTAGGTACGGAGTACTTAGGGAAAAACAACCCAAACCCGTATATCCTAAAATTTGAAATGATAGACGAGAAATGAAAACTTTGCAAAGCAAACAAGGTAAGATAACTCATCAATAGAACAACCTTGGATAAGGAGTAAAAAGAGTCATATTCAGAGTTTTGCAAATAGTTTTAGCTTTCAAATAGATTTCTCAAACTCTAGACTCAACATCGACCAGCTAGAAGGGTTTCCTCTAGGCAGTCCTGCTCTGATACCAAAATCTGTCACGACCTGGGATCAGGGCTAGACAAATACCAGATCCTCATCTGATATAAGCCTAACCTAAATTCTGAAACGCGCAGGGAGAGATCGGTAACATTACAGAACATACAAACCATACATTAATAAGGTGAACTCTTAAGAGAGTTACAAACCAGTCATACAAGCCAAGGGTCACAGACCCATCATTACATCAAACAACGGAAGCAAACAAGTTGTTCTAAACAACAAATTTAGCAAAGGGCCTAAGAGGCCATAACAAAAGTAGCGACCCTTCCATAGATCTTAGGCTACTGCCTGGGAACCCCGACTACTCGTCGACCTCGAAGTAGAAACCACCTTCATTTGAGGTAGCATCATCTGTAGAAAACATCAATGAAGCAAGGCTGAGTACAAGGTGTACTCCGCAAGACTTATGGCTGGTGGGGTTATTTTGCATAAAGCCATCTTTTGTTTTCAAAACAAGAGGGAGAAGAACTCGTCTAGTCAGGTCATTTTCAAAAGGGGATAAGAAGACTTCAACTCTAGTTCTTAAATTCATCTTTGATATCTTTATCATCAACTGAACCACTCTTCCCGGACTACCCCCTCAACAACCCTGAGGAAGTATTCCGGATCTCACTTTATTTGACAAGTTTTAACATTCGGTTATAGTTCTCTATGATCTTCATGTCCGTTCCCAAGTCATCCATAGCCATGGACACGGCTTTTCGAAAATATTATCAACCCTGCAAGGGTGCACAACTTTACCCACATGTACCAACCGATTCTTAATGCCAATATATTAGCCCTCTTCCTTGGAAGGCCGGCAGAGAGTTGTTGACCACGACCTTTACCTGGCTTTCACCGAGACCATGAGTCACGCACTAAGGAGATGCCGCCGTAACGGGTCGAGTCCCGAAGTCGGTCCCTAGCGATGTGAACACGGTTTGAGATTACGGATGTCGGGCATCTCCCATTCCCTGCCACGCTTACCTACCTGTATGAATGCACCTCCTTCACCTCCATTCAAGAACGACCAAGATGCGTATGCCGAATGGAAAGCCCGAACTATGTGACTCATGGAATCGACTAGGCAAGTTAGTTGGTCGATGGTGTTTCCAGGCCCCTGTGTGGTTGTACGCTCGTCTTGGTTCAACAGGCAAGAACATCGGGTCCTAGGGGTGACAAGTATGGGACTACAAAAACCACAACCCACGTGGCCTCCCATACCAGCCTTAGCATGTTTATCATTCACTTCTGATCACATCACCACATCCTTCCATACTAGATTCATTCGCACCTCCGGTGCATCACATGAGTGATTAGCATCAGACCACTATGCATGGCTTGACTACACTATGGCACTAGCGACGCTTATAATCGAAATCCTAATCATTCTAGGAGCGATGGATCAGATAATATAGTTCACAAAGGGAAACATGCATTAGATATGATTACTCTATCTACTGATAAAAGACTGTTGAACCGAATGCATATGTCGAGAGTTAAATACCTTGTAACCATAGGATTCATATGTATGAGTGGGGCTTCACTGGCCTTGTCCGTTGTTGGACTGGTACTGCTCTTCGGTGGCGTTGACTTCAGCTTCGGGTTCGGTTCCTATTCGCGAGAACCAATCACCGGAAAAGAGAAAGCAACACTCAACACATGGCATGCACAATGCTCATACAATATGGATGATATGACAATTAAATAGTGTTGAATTTAACCCTAAAACATGCTTGATCACTTTAAAGGGGGTTCCAAAAGTCCAAACCCTAAAACAGGGGGATCATGGGAATCACCTGTGGGGTTCAATTGGTTCTTCTAATTAAACTTGATGTCAAAGTTGATTAACAATGTATGATTATAGCTTATTTGGATAGGTTTAATTTTTCTGAACATTTTGGTATATTATTTGTATTTTTCTGATTTAAAATGAATTAGTTATGAATTTCCCAAGTTTTAATTTAAACATTTTTGGAATATTTAAATTAATTTCCAATCTTGGGCCCACATGTCAGGCTTTTAATCATTTCAGAAAACATTTACAGAAATTAATAAAATTCTGACAAGTATGGCCCACATGTCATATGTTTTTCTATTTACAGAAATAATTACAGAAAACATTAAAAGAAAATAAAAAGGAATATGACATCATGATGATGTCATGTTGACATCATCAACACCATTGCTTGCAGAACCTTGATGGATCGATCGATCCAGAGCTCGCGGGGCGATGGGGAGTAGCGCGTTGGACGGGGCGAGTGCGGGGAGACAAGAAGTGGCGGCGCCGCTGCGGAATGACCACCGGAGCGTCGACTTCGACGAGCTCCAGCGGCGGCGACATCGGGCACGCACAGGGAAGAGGCTACAGAGGAGAAGGGGAAGAACGGAGAGGTGCTTGAGAACCACAAGCTCACCCTGAGCACGCTAGTGGTGACGGTGAAGCCGGGAGAGGTCGAGGTCGCCGGCGATGTCGATGACGAGCGGCGGTCAGAGGCGGAGAAGATGGAGTCGAAGGCGACGATTCGAAGCATGCAGGGCCGATTCCTCCGGTGAAGATAATCTTCACGATGAGGCGGTTCCAATGACGGCCTCGGCTGGCCGGGAGGTGGCCGGAGACGGCGGGGCGACGCAGCACCTGCGCAGCTAGGGTTCGGGCAAAGGGAAAACGAGGGAGAGAGAGGGGTTGTGGGGAAGGGATAAGGCCAGGGCTTCTCGGCGGCGGGGCTGGGTCCTTATAGGCACTCGGGGGCGGCGGCGCGCATCTTGGCACGGCTGCAACGGCGGACGGCGGCGCCGGCGATAGGTAGATGCCTGCCTGCCTGCAGGTAGACGACGAGGGACAGGGCGAAGGGGTACGCGGGCCTGGCTGGGCCGGCTTGGGCCCCGGGTGGGCTGGCTGCGGGCGCTGCTGGCGGCAGAGAAAGAGAGGAGAGGAAATGGGCTCGTCCTAGAGAGAGTTAGGTTAGATTTTTTTCTAGGAAAACCTTTTCTAATTCTGTTTTCTATTTCCTCTTTTGTAAAATTGAATTCAAATCTGTTTTGAATGATTTCAATTTTACAGAAATTTTGCATAATATATAGAAACAATAAGGAGCACTTGTAACTATTTGAGCTCCATGCATTTGGGAATTTTCAAAATATGGGAACCATTTGAATTGATTCAAAGAGAGAGGAAAAAGCTATTTGGGTTTTAGGGTTTTGTTGTTTGATCTTCTTTGGTTAAATCTAAGTGCAAGTGTAATGCATGCATGAAATGCTCAAACACATCTTATTTATATTACACAGAAGGGCGATATGTTACACCAAGCACACATATCCATGATTGAACCAAAGAAAGTGTGGGAAGCCCTTGAAGATTCATATTGGTTGGAAGTAATGCACAAAGAGCTCAACAACTTTGAGAGAAAGAAAGTATGGAAGTTAGTTGAGAAGCCAAAGGATTGTCGTAATGTTATAGGCACCAAGTGGATATTCAAGAACAAGCAAGATGAGCATGGAATTATAGTAAGGAACAAGGAAAGATTGGTTGCACAAGGGTTCTCTCAAATTGAAGGCATTGATTATGGAGAGACATATACACCCGTGGCTCGCCTTGAGTCCATCCGTATCCTTCTTGCTTATGCGGCACATCATAACTTTAAATTGTAACAAATGGATGTATAAAGTGCCTTTCTTAATTGTCCATTGAATGAGTTGGTGTATGTAAAGCAACCCGGGGATTTGAGGATCCCAACTTTCCAAACCATGTCTACAAACTTGATAAGGCGCTCTATGGGCTCAAACAAGCCCCACGTACGTGGTATGAGAACCTTAGAGAGTTGTTGTTTGATCGTGGATTTGAGGTTGGGAAAATCGATCCCACTCTTTTTACTAAGAAGGTAAATGGGGAGATTTTTGTATGCCAAATATATGTTGATGATATTATCTTTGGATCATCTAACAAAGCTTTTAATGATGTATTTTCAAAGCTTATGACTAGTAGGTTTCAGATGTCTATGATGGGGGAGTTGAGAGTATTTCTTGGTTTTGAGATCTACAAGTTATAGGAGGCACATTCTTCAACCAAGCCAAGTATACTCAAAATATTCTCAAGAGATTCAATATGCAAGATTTAAATGGATATCCTACTCCCATGGCTACAAAGACTCATCTAGAACAAAATCCAAATGGTAAAGATGTGGATCAAAATGTATACCGGTCTATGATTGGTTATTTGCTTTACCTTTGTGCATCTAGACCCGATATTGTGTTGAGTTTAGGTGTGTGTGCATGATATCAAGCGGCTCCTAAAGAAATCCATTTAATGGTGGTCAAGAGAATCTTTCGATATTTAGTTCATACCCCATATTATTGTCTTTGGTATCCTCAAGGGTCAAGATTTGCTCTTTGTGGGTACACGGATTCGGATTGGGCTGGTGACAAGGATGATAGAAAATCAACATCCGGGGCTTGCCAATTCCTTGGTAGGTCCTTGGTATGTTGGGCTTCTAAGAAGCAAAATTGTATATCTCTTTCCACCGCCGAAGCCGAGTATGTGACAGCTGCTAGTGCTTGCAGCCAATTGCTATGGATGAGGAAAACTTTAATGGAATACGGTGTCATTTGTGACAAAGTTCCTCTTGTATGTGACAATGAAAGTTCCATCAAGATTGCCTGCAACCCGGTGGATCACACAAGGACAAAGCATATTCAGATTCGTCATCACTTCATTAGGGATCATGTTGCTCGAGGTGATATTGATTTATTATATGTGTCAACCAAAGATCAACTTGCCGACATCTTCACGAAGCCAATTTATGGAGCAAGATTTTTCTATTTGAGGAATGAACTAAATATCATAGATTCGAGGAGCTTGACTTGATCACCTTGCATACTCACCTATGTCTTGACTCTTATTTGGTTTAGATGTAGGCATCGATATAGGGGGAGTGCGGTTCTAATTGATTGGACTATCCCTCCCCCATTATGCCCAAAGCAATCAAAATCATTCCTCTTAATATCATTTTGTGATATGTGATCCTAAATGATGAGTTTCGGTAATGGACCCAATATATATCTTTGTGGTGCCAAGCCGAGTATACTCAAATATGGTGGCCTAGGCCACTGCCCTCTCACACTCGAGAGGTTAGTGCTTACTCATGTTTGTCATTCTCGTGTTGTTGTTGTTCTTAAGGTCATGCACTCTCGGTTGGCTCTTCATATGTTTTTCCTTATTTAAGAGTGTGTGTGCTTCACACAGTTTGACTATCTCAACCCAAGCCATTCTACCTCCTATATCAAACCCTCATCTATTCCGCACAAGAACCACTCGATTATCCTTGGCTATGGATTCAGACGGAACCGGTACTACTAGATTAGGAGCGGTACTACAGGACCTGATTAGTTCCCAGGGTGTATCCTGGAAACTTCTCCCGAATCGGTACTACCGCTTGTATGTCCGGTACTACCGGTCATCGGTACGACCGGGTGTAGAACCGGTACTACCGCTCGCGAGCGGTACTACCTCTTCCTGCATCGGTACTACCGGTCGGCGTTTTCTGGTATAGATTGGTCGCGCGGGGGAGGCACCCTTCAATGCCTCATTATCCCGCCCGCTCCCCACACAAACCACCGCCGACGCCGGAACTCTTGAGGCCACCAGAGCCTCGCCGCGTCCTCCTCTCCCCAGATCCTCCTTGGATTCGGATTCCTTGAGGGCTCCCGGTCCTTCTCCACCGCCATGGATCCCGGTACAACTGTCCCCTACCTCTCACTCGTGTTTTCTTCATTGTATCTAGGTTGTGCTTAGATTCTTGGAGAAAGTAACTTGCGTTGAGGTTATACTGCCATACATTCCTTGTTACTTAGTAGAATCAATGCTTTTGGACCAGTTGAGGCCAATTTGGGACCGTGCCCTACCGTGGATGTGCTCGTACCGCTTGACCGATAGTACCGAAAAATTATCCGCTACTACCACTCGCAAGCGGTACTACAGGTCCCCATATCTATTAGTACCAGTCCCAGCTGTCCACAACTCTTGCTAAAGCATGGATTCTTCTTTGCTTGTTCTTGGTTCTTGTGCCCTTACCCCCTTGTTGTTCTCCCTCTTGCTATCACAGGTGCAGGTGGTTCTAGGGGTGCTCGTAAGTGCTCTAAGGCAACTCATGAGATTGAAGAGGAAGAGACGTAGTCCGAGGAAGAAGAAGTCATGCCTCAGCCTAGCCGTCGTATGAAGATTCCTGCTACTCGAGGTGGCCATGGGGGTCGTGAGGGGGTCACCAAGCGGTCTTCTAGTCGTGGAAGTGCTCCCCCTACTCGTCCCCCTTCCTTGGGGCGCACCAAGACTTGCATCTCAGGGCCATCAGGGCAAAAGAAACTGTCTGATATATCTGATTATGACTTCCGCTCTCTGAGGGTTGATAATCCCGATGTTCGCGCCCGTGATGAGGGCAGGGAAGATAGCTTGTTCTACAATGACTTCCAAGAGCGCGTCTACGATGAAGTCCTTCTGACAAATATTCAAATGGTTGTGCCACAGCTGTGGATTGATATGGAACACATCAACAAGAATCTTGATTATTTTGCTGAGGCTGAAGAAATCTGCTCTCACCTTGGATTGTTCCCCATCATGGAGTTTCAGCATGACTTTGAGCCTCTTATCATTGCTCAGTTTTATGGCACTGCTCACTTCTCAACTGGCTGCACTCGAAAAATTACTTAGATGACTCAAGGTGCAATTAAGGAGGCCACTCTTGCTGAATTTGTTGAAATTCTGGGGTATGAAGATCGTGGCCGTGACATTCCTTGTGGTTTCCGCTGCCACTTGTGTGAGCACCCCTCCAAGAAGGATGTTCTTGCACGTCTTTATATCCGGGGCCGCGGTGTTGTTGGCAAGATCAAGGATCTTCTCCCCACGTATGACATTCTCCACCGCATCTTCCGTGAGACCGTTGCTCCTCGTGCAAGCAACAAAGATGAGATTCATGGATATTCTGTTTGATTTGTTGCTCAACACCTTTCTCAACCGCGACTCCGGCACCGCTCTTGATGTGATGGACTATATATGGAATGAGATGGTTGTCGCGGCTCACTCCTGGAGGGTTCCCCCATTTGCTCCCTACATCATTGCTCTCATTGTTGCCATGTGCCCTCCCATTTCCAGGACCCTTTCCACTCATCCTCTCATTGTGCACAGGTCCAAGGCACTCAAGCTCAAGAAGCATGCTAAGCCTCACAATGTGGAGGGTGATGAGGTGGATGAAGAAGGCAATGTGATTGAGGCTGATTCGGAGGATGCTGAAAGTGGCCGTGATGCTGATTATGTTGTCTCCTGTCGCAAGAATGCCCAGCCCTCATGGGCCAAGAGGATTGAGGCCAAGCTCAAGAAGGTGTTTTGCTTCCAAGTGGACAACCAAAAGCTCATGTATGAGGCTCATGTCTATGCCAAGAAAGATTGTGCTCGTCAGAAAGAAATGATGGAAGCTCAAGGATTCACCGCCTCCACGGGCTCCGAGAACAACATCACTCTAGAAGACCAATGGATCTCCAAGCACAGCCACTAGGATGATGATGTCTCTTCCTTGTGCCGTGCACCACCAACCCATGAGGAGGACTATGATGATGAGGATTGACTTTCGGGGCGTTAGTAGTGCTCTTGTCTCTTTTTGGTGTCTTGATGCCAAAGGGGGGAGAAGGTGCACCTTAGGCACGCGGGTGTTGCATGGGAAAGTCACAAGCTCGTTCTTCATTTGATATTTTAATTGCTTGTGAACTTTCATTTCCTCCTATTATGTGTGAACTCTATGTACTCAATATCTAGGAACTACTCGTGCTATGTATGTTGAAACTATGTGGGCATTTCATGGATCCATCTTGTGATGATATGCGTTATTCATTGCCAATATTTTTCTCATCACAAGTTATTGTGCAAAGGTATGAGTTCAAATGCTATTATAAATATTTGTGCACTCGTGTTGGGTTTGTAAAATAGAGGGGGGATTTGATCCTATTCATCCAGGGGAGCCCCGTCTCTATTTTACAAAAGCCATGAGTATCTTCATAATATTATCTTGCAAAGGTGTGTTGTCATCAAACACCAAAAAGGGGGAGATTGAAAGAGCATTTCCTATCCTTGTGATTTTGATGTTTGATGATAACACACCTATCGATTTAAGCGTGCGCTAGGTTGTGGCACAAATATTGCATTGCCCATAGTGCACTTGCCAAAGTCACCAGTGCTGACCGGTAGTACCGGAAGTTACAATCGGTACTACCGCTTGGCACCGGTACTACCGCTCCCTTGTACCGGTTGCATTTGATTGAGATGGGGAGGCCTCGATTTTCCTCAGTACCACCCGGTACCACGGAGCGGCACTACTGCTCCAACCGGTAGTACCGCTTGTGGCAAGCGGTACTACCGCTTGGACATGGTAGTGCCGCTCGACAGTACCGGGCGACACTGAGGGAGGACTAGACCTTTCCTTCTCACTCAGTACCAACCGGTACCTGGGACTGGTACTACCGCCCTAACCGGTAGTACCGCTTCTCACGACCAGTACTACCGCTTGACGGTAGTACCGCTAGGTGGGTCCGGGCGTGACTGATGCTGGCTCGACCATGTGGTGCCCCGGCGGTACTTGGTCCGGTACCTGACCGGTAGTACCGGTTGTGATCGGTACTACCGCTTGAGTACCGGTAGTATAGGTGCATTTAATGCCCAACGGGCAGATCTGCTCTGGGAGCTATAAATACTCCTCCACCTACCTTGGGACAAAGTGCTCGTTGCATTGAAGAACACCCCCTCCATTTGAGCCACCAAATCGCCAAGATCTCTTCACTCAACCATCCAAAGTCATTGATCTTTGGAGAATCGAAGGAGGAGCCCTTGATCTACTACTTCACCAAAAGAGATCTTCATTTCCCCCTCATTCATTTGAGGGCCCCATTGCTCTAGTGTTTTCTTTGGAAACCCTAGTTCTAGATTTGGTTATTACAAGCTTCTCTTTGATTGTTTTGACAGCTTGCTTGTATTTGGGAGCCTCCAATTAAGTTGTGGATGTGTGCCCCGAACTTCTTGTAAAGGTGTCGACTTCCACCTTGAAGGTTGCCGATATAGTGGAAGGTGGATCGATCCCGTTGGGGTGAGATTCATCGGAGAACAAGGGAGGCCTCTCGTGGCTGGTGGTTTGAAACCACCCCCTCTCCAAACATAGACGTACTTCCCCTCAAAAGGAAGGAACTACGGGAAACAAATCCTTGTGTCTCCGCGTCCACCACTTTGGTTACTTCTATCCTTTACCGCACTTTATTTACTTGTTCTTGCTTAGTGTTGTGTTAGCTAGTTCTTGTTTGACATATAGTTAAATTCACCTTAGTTGCATAATCTAGAGAATTTACCTTTCTTGTCAAACCTTAATTTGAAAAGAAGAAAATTTGAAGTAGCACCTATTCACCCCCCCCTCTAGGTTCCCATACGATCCTTTCAGTTGTTTCTACTAGGAAGAAAACAACAATCTTTTCTTCATGGAACAATTGTATTGTTTACTTTACACACATTGCTTAATGCAGTTATCCGTTGCTTGCAACTTAATATTGGAGGGGATTCGGATGATAACCTGAAAGTGGATTACTAGTCATAGATGCAGTTGTATGGTGGTCTATGTATATTTTTGTAATGCCCAATCAAATCTCATAGGATCATGAATGTATAGCATTGCATTGTTATGCCTTGCGCAGTCCTTTCAATTGCCCCGCTGTAATTTGTTTACCCTGCATTCTATGTTATTTATCTTAAGGAGAACACCTCTAGTGAACTTTGGACCCCGGTCCAATCTTTACCATTGTTAATTCATCTACTGTTACCATTTACTTTCTGCAAGCAACCATTACCTTCGACACCATACGTTTAATCCTTTGTTTTCAGCAAACCAGTGAGATTTACAACCTCATTGTAAGTTGGGGAAAAGTCTTGAGTTTGTGTTGTGCGGGATTCCAAGTTGCTAGCAACACCTTGGAGTTGTTTCCTTGCTCCTACTGGTTCGATAACCTTGGTTTCATAACTGAGGTAAAATTTGTCATTGTTCTCATCATACCTTCCTTTTGGGGTCTCCCAATGAAGCTCTACTAATGAGCCGCGTTAAGATATTTTCTAGCGCCGTTGTCGGGGAGTTAAGGACAGCTTCACAAGGGGAGTACTTCAGAACCATTCTCTTTACTTTGATTTTGTTTTGCTTAGTTCCTTTTGCTTTGTTTTCCTTGCTTCTTTTTATCAAAAATTACAAAAAATTAGTTTCGTTTGGTTTGCTTTCCCTTATAAAAAACACATAAAAATTAGTTTTTACTCTAGTTGTTGTTGTTGGTTTGCTTCACCCTTGCAAAAATGAATTCTGCTAAGATCACCAATTTGTGTGACTTCACTAGCACAAACAACAATTATTTCCTGAGTACACCTATTGCTCCACCTGATCCTGATGCTACCTTTTATGAAACTAAACCTGCTTTGTTGAATCTTGTTATGAAAGAGCAATTTTCTGGTGCTAGTTCTGATGATGTTATTGCTCACCTTAATAACTTTGTTGAACTTTGTGAGATAGAAAAATATAAGGATGTAGATGGAGATATTATTAAGCTAAAATTGTTTCCTTTCTCCTTGAGAGGAAAAGCTAAAGAATGGTTGCTATCCTTGCCTAGAAATAGTATTGATTCTTGGATTAAGTGCAAAGATGCTTTTATTGCAAAATACTATCCTCCTGCTAAGATTATATCTATGAGAAGTGAAATAATGAAATTTAAACAACTTGATAATGAACATGTTGCTCAAGCTTGGGAAAGAATGAAATCTTTTCTGAAGAATTGTCCCACTCATGGACTGACTGCTTGGATGATTATCCAAACTATTTATGCAGGATTAAACTTCTCTTCAAGAAATCTATTGGATTCTGCTGCTGGAGGTACCTTTATGACCATTACTTTGGGTGATGCAACAAATCTCCTTGATAATATGATGGTTAACTATTCTGAATGGCACACCGAGAGAGCTCCACATGGTAAGAAGGTAAATTCTGTTCTAGAAACCTCCTCCTTGAGTGATAAAATTGATATTATCATGTCTATGCTTATTAATGGAAAAGCTCATATTGATCCAAATAATGTTCCTTTAGACTCTTTGGTTGCTCAAGAAGATCAATATGATGTGAACTTCATAAGAAATAACAATTTCAACAACAATGCCTATAGGAATAATTTTGGTAACAATAATTATAGGCCTTATCCTCCCAATAATGGTAATGCTTATGGAAATTACTACAACAACAATAGAAGTACTCCCTCTAAACTTGAAGTCATGCTTAAAAACTTCATTAGTAAACAAACTATTTTCAACAAGACTGTCGAGGAAAAGCTTTTGAATGTTGAGAAAAATATTTCATCTCTGTCTTAAGCACAATCCACTTTGATTAATAAAATGGCTGCTAAACCTGACACCTTGGAAAGTACCTTTGCTTCTACTCATTCCATACAAGTTACTATGTTTAAAATGTTAGACTGTTAGCTAAATTACATGATAAGTGGGAAAGAGAAGCTGAATTTGCTAGAAACAATAGTATTTGTACTATCACTACCACCAATATTGATGCTACAAAACCACAAGAAGTCCCCATTCCTCCTACAAAAATGCCTAAACCCAATAAGTCTACTACCTGTGATGCTAAGTTTGATTTTGATCTTGATGGATGCAATATTTCTGAAGTGATTATGTTCCTACAAAAGCTTGCTAGAAGTCCTAATGCTAGTTCTGTGAATATGGCTTTTACAAAACACATTACAAATGCTCTCATTAAAATTAAGGAAGAAAAACTGAAACACAAAGCTTTTATTCCTAGGAAAGTATAAGATAGTCGGGAATCCATCATTAATATGCAAGTGAATGACTTTGATCTCAAAGCTTCATGTGACCTTGGTTCTAGTGTCTCTATTATGCCTAGAAAGATTTATGAAATGCTTGATTTGCCACCTTTGGAAGATTGCTATTTAGATGTCCCACTAGATGATAATGCTAAGAAGAAACTCATGGGAAGTGTATGTTCTTATTATGGTTAACAATGCCTATGTCCCTGTTGATTTCTATGTTTTGGATGTTGAATGCAATGCTTCTTGTCCTATTACTTTGGGGAGACCTTTTCTTAAAACTGTTGGTGCCATCATTGATATGAAATAAGGCACCATTAAATATCAATTCTCATTCAAGAAAGGTATTGAACACTTCCCTATGAGGAGAGATAAGTTATATTTTGCTCCTCCTTTTAAAGAAAAATTTGATGTTAATGCTTCTTTATTTGAAAATACTTGATTCTTGCTTCTTGTGCCTAACTTAAAGGCGTTAAAGAAAAGTATTTCTTGGGAGATAACCCAATAGTTTTATTGAGTCTTGGAAGTTATTAATTCTGTAATGACCTCTCCTTCTCCTTTTTATTTGATTTTTGTGCCATTAATAACCTATAATGAGAGGGAAGTAAGATTTTGGGAAGTGTTGTCCCGAAACAGATATTTGTGCTTCACTTTAAAAATTCGTGAAAAATCTCTATATGTCGGATTGAGCTGTAAATTTCTGAATAAATCTCCCAGGTTGTTAGATAACTTTTGTTAGTCCAACACTTTTTTATTTGAGCAATAGAAGGTCTTCTAAAAAATTGGTTTTTACCTGCTGGTCTGTTTTGACAGATTTCTGCCATTATTTGCATTTGCTTCTTTATCGATTTCTTTTTGAATTCTCTTTGGTAAATTGAGCTTTTTGAGGGAATTACTACAGAGATTGTGTTTTAAATGAAAGTTTTGATGTTTTTAAACTAAACCCAAAGGTTTATTACTTTTGAATGCACTAATGTTGCTAATGAAGATTATGTGAATATTTGTATGAAGGAAATTATAGGTGTACGGGAAGAATGATGTAATGAGATGAAGAATGGAAAAAATCTCAAGCTTGGAGATGTCACCCCGTGTCACCCCAAGAAATATTCAAGAGGTAAAAGCGTCAAAGCTTGGGGATGCCCAAGGCATCCCCTACTTCATCAATAAAAATCTCAGGTCTCTTCCTAGACACTTCGTTTTTATTGTTTCATGCACTGTTGTGTTGTTCTTGGAGTGTCTTAGTTTTGTTTTTGGTTTTCGTTTGTTTGAATAAATTAGTTGGATCACATCTTTCACTATGTTGTTTCAAATAAGTTGATTAGTGTTGGAAATGAGTAGAAAGTTTCATGCTTATAGTGGTACAAAAGAGAGCTTGCTTTGACTATGGCTTAGGATTTATCATGTCATGCTAGATATTGTTTTGACCTTATGCTTAGTGATTATTGTTGTAGCATGACTTTTTCCAAAAAATTGAGATTGCTTAATGTGCCTTGAAAGAATCATGCATTGTTTTAGCATGCAAAAGCATAGTATTTTGGTATTCTGCTTTGATGCTTTGTTTGGGTTGACTGTAGGGGTTCGTAGCATGGAAAACAAAAAAAATTCTACCGCATGAACACACACAAGCCAAGATCTATCTACTAGATTGTAGCAACGAGTCGATTAGAGTACTCACCCTCGAATATTCCAAAGCGGTTAACGAGAGCAGATTCTCGTGGGTGATGTAGTCGTACACTTGTCGATCTCAAGATCGCATAAACGATCCTTCCGGCGATGCATTCCGGCAACGCTTCCGCAGTCGATCACACGTTGGGTACTCGATGAATACCTTCCTCTCTCTTGTTCTAGCAGGCAGCAGAGGTTGTAGTTCTCTCCTCGCGATTCCGGCAGCACGACAACTTGGTGTCGGAAGTAAAGGGAAGATTCTGTAGGGATTCGCCTAAGCCGGAGCGAGTTATGGTGGAGAAATAGGGTTTCCCCGGTGATCTAGGGTTTAGAAGCCGGAGAGGAGGAGGTGTGGCCGGCGGCGGCGGCGCGGTGGCGGCCGCAGCAGGCGGCGGCGGCTTGGTCGGTGGTGTGTAGAGGGGGCATCCCCCTCCCCTCTATTTATGATAGGGAGGGGTATCTTGGGAGAGGGGAGTTTGAATCCTTCCCCAACTCCCTCTCCTACTAGGATTGTGGTGGAAGGAGAGAAGGATTCTCTTCTTCCTCCACTAGGAAACATTGTCCCAGTTTGATTTTTCAAACTTGCCTTTTGAATTTCAATTTGGGAGTTTGCTTTTACTCTTTATTTGCACAGCCCTTTGACCTAGGAAATGATGCAACCATTCCACTTAGCCATGACACATTCATGCACCCTCCCCCTTCCAGTCCGATGAACCTTCTAGACCCTTCTAGATCATTCCGGTGAAAACACCGGAATCATTCTTGAACTCTCGAATTGGACTTTCCTTATATGAATCATATTCGCCGGACCATTCCCGATCTCCTCGTGATATCCTGGATCCCATCCGAGACTCCGAACAACATTCGGTCTCCCTACTTACATTCCATATCTACTAAACAACATCGAATCCTTAACTGTGTCTCCCTACGATTCGTGAATTATGGAGACATGACCGAGACTCTTCTCCGATCAATAACCAATAGAGGAATCTGGAAATTCATATGGTTCCCACATATTTCTACGATTACTTTGTGATCGAATGAACCATTTACATACTATACCAATTTCCTTTTGTCTAGCTATATTTTACTTATTCGAGGTCTGATCGTCGGTATCTCTGCATACCTAGTTCAACCTCGTTACCGATAAGTATTCTTTTCTTGTTCCCGTGATATGTGATCCCTTGTGAGCCAGTCACATGTTTGCAATCTAGTTGGATGACATTCCACCGAGAGGGCCCAGAATATATCTATCAGTTATATGGATAGACAAATACCACTCTTGATCCATGTGCCTCAACAAATACTTTTCGAACACTCAATGCCACCTTTATAGCCACCCAGTTACGGTGTGGTGTTTGTCATCAAAGCATCCTTCTGGTGATGGTGATTAGCATGATATCATGGTCGAATGAATTTAGGTTACTATGTATCAGAAAGATTATAGCAAACGAACTAGTGAAATGACTTGATATTTATGCTACGCTTATCTATAGGAGTATGTCCATCACACCATTATCCTAATGATATGATCTTGTTGTTAATAACATCTCAATGTTCATGATCAGGAAACCATGATCATTTATCAACCAACAAGCCAGTATTATAAAGAGGCTTTACTAGGGACTCTAATTTAGTTTACAAATCACACAAGTATTAATGTTTCCGGTTAATACTATTATAGCATGAATGTAAATATTTATCATAAAAACAAAGATATAATAATAACTACTTTTATTATTGCCTCTAGGGCATATCTCCAACAGTCAACTAATCTAGATTACATGGTAATATACCGAACACCCATGGCGGTTTGGTTCTGGTCATGGTTTTCCCTCGGGAGAGGTTTAGTCAACGGATCCGCCACATTCAGATCTGTGTGTACTTTGCAAATATTTATGTCACCATCTTGGACATGCTATCGAATAGCGTGAAAACGCAGCTTGATATGCTTCTGCTTCTTGTGTGACCTTGGTTCTTGCACATTGGCTATGGCGCCCATGTTATCACAGTAGATAGACATTGGGTCCAGCGCACTGGGAACCACACTGAGCTCTGTAATGAACTCCTTCATCCATATTGGCTCTTGTGAAGCCTCCGAAGTAGCTATGTATTCCGATTCAGTTGAAGATCTTGCCACAATGCTTTGCTTTGCACTCATCCAGCTCACGGTTGCACCATTCAAATTAAATACATATCCAGATTGAGATTTAGAATCATCCGGATCGATGTTCCAACTAGCATCGGTGTAACCATTAACAATGAGCTGTTCATCACATCCATAAGAAGGAACCATATACTTAGTTCTTCTCAAGTACTGAAGGATGTTTTTGACCGCTGTCCAATGATCCACCCCTGGATCACTTTGATATCTGCTAGTTAAACTAACAACATATGCAATGTAGGGTCTAGCACATAGCATGGCATACATGATAGATCCTATGGCTGAGGCATAGGGAGTCTTACTCATCCTTTCTCTATCTTCTGCCGTAGCTGGACTTTGTGTTTTACTCAAGGTCGTATTGGGCAACATGGGCAAGAACCCTTTCTTGCTATATTCCATTCCAAAACTCTTTAGAACTTTGTAAAAATATGTACTCTGTGACAATGATATTAGGCGTCTTGATGTATCTGTATAAATATTTATGCCTAATATGTAAGCAGCTTCGTCAAGATCCTTCATTGAAAAACTATTATTCAAATAATCTTTCACACTTTTAAGAAGGTCTATATCATTCCCAATCAACAATATGTCATCTACATATAGTACTAGTAATGCTACAGAGCTCCCACTCACTTTCTTGTGAGAAAGCTCCTATGTCATGGGGCACCATTTTCCCATGGTAAATAAGAAGATTGCTGAGATGCTCATTGTCTGTTGCCTTGTTATTTTGACATGGGATAGCTCCTATGTCATGGGGCAAGGGGTACCCCGTTGGCAGTTCTCTATGATACACATATATTTAATATGACAAGAACTTAGCGGTAACTAAAGTTGAGTAGCATGAGGAACGACCCTCGTACTCAAGAGACATGAGATTGCCAACTTATATTTTATCAAGAATATGGTAACACCCTCAGATCGCCCCTATGCACGTTTTAACGATTCCCGCCAAACTCGCATAGAAACGATTCAAAGGCGCCCACCAGGCACTTTCGTGCGGGTGGAAAACGAAGTAATACCATTAAACATTAGTCCAGGATGGAACCCACAGAACATATATATACAACAACGACTCAAAGAGTAAAGAATACAGATATACAGTTCAAAGATCGAAATCACCTTAAAAACGATACAGCGTCCGAGTACGTACAGGATGCAAATTGAGCTAAGAGCCCTGAAGAATAACCAATGGCGTCCATAACCCTGCCCAGGCCAAGCCGGAAGGGTAACCCTGCTAATGACGTCGATCTCAAACCTGCTTAAACAAAAGGGGGTGCCAACAAAGGGCAAAGGAAAAAGAGAGCAGTTAGTACTGAGGCCATAGGTATGATGGACTGAAGCGGCAACGCAACATGCACTAAACAACCTATAGAGACTCAATTCAACTGGCGGCTATCAGAGAGGGATAGGAAAGACCTATTCGGTTCCAACCTGATACTAACACCAAAGATACCCATCCTGGTATTTCCCCCTCGAGACCAAACGAGGAAGTCAACCGAGGAACTCACACAATTGGTAGTTTTATTCATTCCGTTATAGTTGTAACAATTACTAGTCAAATATAGATATCATGTCATCCCGATATCATAAGCAGTGGGCAGTTTTAGTTAACCATTCCGTTGTAGTTGCAATACTTACTAGTCAGATGCATATAACATGAGGCATCCCAAAATCAGCAGTTGTTGGCAGTTTTATTTACTCATTCTGTTGTAGTGAGTCTGATACTATTCATTACAAAGTCAAGTTTATAGCACTACTTTAATTATAGTTGTCTATGATCGAGATATTGTGCTCCAAGTCGTCCATAACCGTGAACACAGCTTTCAGAAAGTTTTACGCTGCAGGGGGCAAGTATAGCAACACACGCATGAACAACCTCGGAAAAACCAAATGAAAACCCAGTGAGGCATCACGACAAAGAAATCTCAAGATTCATATAATATTTCAGGGGGACACCCCACCAAGCTACCCACGACGAATTTGGCCGGCTCCGGAATGGACCCAGAGGTTTGCGTCAATGGCTGTAAACGACTAGGAACCCGAAAGTGTGACTGGGCTTGTCGATACCATGAAAATACTCCGCTTACCTAAACAGTACATGCGCTCCACACGCAATAGTAAATAAAACAGTAAAGCATGGCATAAGTACATGATAATAATAAAGCCCCAAACTACTTTCTGGCCCCAAGAAATAAGATATGACTCAAGCTCATGCTAAGGGGATTCATGGTCCCACATGCAGATAGTGTGAATATTCAAGGAACAGGTATCAAGTACTCGGGGTCCTACGGGACACAAGTCGTTGGTTAAAAACCAAATAACATCTATTGCCCACCCGTGCCTCTGCATTATTTACCTACTTTCAATTTTAGTTATTAAACTGTAATTAAAGCCATAATCATCTCCAACATTAAACATGAGGCATTACTCCAACAACTACGGAACATCGATGGTGCGACGTATCGTATGTGCAAGAAACTACAACTCGCACGGACGACTATCTACCAAACAATAGGTAATATGATGTGTCCATGGCAATATATGGGCTACAGGGAAGTATAAAGAGGTATAGATTCTATAGCATCGCAACACGGATAGCAATAGATCAATAGGAGAAAGTAAAGACTATAAATGTAAAATAGGTAGAAAGGGGGAGAATGCTCGCCTGAAAACAGTGCCAAAGATTCATCCGAAGATCGGGTCGACACTCGCATCAACTCATCGGTCTAATCCGTGAAGAAGCAAGGCACTATAGAAAACACCGGATGAACTATTTAATACTACGGCAGAAGATCGGTATGATGCATGTATGATGTATGACATGGCAAAGGTGCAATACAATAAGGCAATATTGAGCGGAACCGGGGTCCCTACAATTAATAAATAGGTTCTTATTGTTTAGATGCCCTGCAATTTAAATGTTGTATTAACAACGCGAAATTATATCATCGGTTCGCTACACAAATTTAAATGGGACTAATATAAGGCTAGAAAAGCCCGCATATGGACTCCGTATTTATTTATGAGATGAATCGGCATAATTCCTCCAAACCATGCAATATGTATGCGACATGAACATTTTATATGCAACAGGTATGTAGTCATTTATAAAAATAGGGCTTTGAGAAAATGGGTCACACATGGGGTTTGGCGATCTTGGGATCCGGGGTTCCGTTCGGTCTCGACGCCAGGATCGGGTTCCGTGAGGAAGAACTTGTTGTTCCGAAAAGTTTGAGTTTCGCTTTCGAACTCCGGGATCAGGCTTCGGTTGGAATTCCCGTCAATCTTGACCATCGTGTCAGCATCACCACATCTGAGCACCGGAGCCACAATAGAACATACAACACCATCACCACTTTGCATCCTCAACCTTCAGCGTACACTGTTCTGAGCCAAAGATCAAACGCAAAAATGACATCGTGATGCCCGCAGGAACAAGAGGCCGGGCATGCACACATCAGCTAGGTGAGAGGGGGAAATAGCTGGGCGCGTGGGTACAACAGGGCGGGGTGGATGCTGAGCATCAACAACACGGAAGTGCAGGATGCGAAGGAAACAGGGAGGGCATGGCCAGCATCAATGATCTGCAGAGGGCACGTGACCGAAGGCACTGCAGTGACGCTGGTGCACGGAGGCCGGCACGCTGCAGGGTACACGGAAGAGAGAGGCAGCGAGGGCAAGCGGCAACAACCCGAACGACAGGAGGGGAAGGTCTTGGCGGAGGGGCCCCTGGGCGACAGTGCTGGGCAAGGAGGTTGCAGCAGGGAGGCGGCGATGCTCACAGGGTACTAGAGGATGTGCACCGTTTGCTGACAAGCTTGGGGAACCGGCTGTCGGTGAAGAGGAGGCCGGCGGGGATTGAAAGGCGGCAGGACCGTGGAGGGAGGCTCGGGAGTAGCGGCCTGCAGAAGGGCTCGAGCCGGGGCACAGCCGGGCTTGATGGGCAGGTAAGGGTGACGGCAGCCGCAGAACGTGGGGAAGAGGAAGGAAGGAGTGCGGCAAGGAGAGCAGGGACGCTGGCTGGGGCGGGCCAAGGCGGCGTCGGGGAGGAAGGATCCCAGGGACGGCGGCAGGGTGGAAGCAGGGAGAGAGAAGCGGGCTGAGCAGGGGATCAGGGAGAGGACGGGGTCGCGTCGGGGTGGTGTCCACGCCGGGATCGGGGACGGAACCCGCTTGCATGGTTGGGCCAGGTCATGCGGGACGCGTCGAACATACGCGACCAAAGAGAAGCAGGAAGGTGGGGCCAGGGGAACAGCAACGACGCGTGACACATCGAGGAGATGGGCAGATGTACGCGGGGGTTTGGTGGCCTCGATCAGGCAGGAGAGGGTGACCGCGTGAACGTGCATGTGCTTGTGTGACCTGTGTGTGTGGCGTTTGGATCAGGGGGTGGCATCGGCAGAGGAAAGTGGGAAGTGGAGGGTATCAGGTAGGATTAGGTCTAGGTGGGGTGTTGGGATTAGGGTTAGGGTTTTATTTTTTAGGTTGTAGGTGGACTTTGGTTGGGCCTTTGGGCCTGACCGGTTGTCTGCCTCCCCTAGATTTATAAAAAATACTTTTATTGTTTCATTTTTATAAAAGATTTAGGCAAAAAAAAATATCCGGAAGGGTCTGGGGGTTTGATTTGAAATAAGACAGGGGTATCTAGGAAAACAGAAATAGACTTTGTAAAATAGTTCGAGGCAAAAATAATAATATGCATGATGATGTCATGATGATGCACAAATAAACACAGGCGATTTCTAGTAGTGGTTTTACCCGGGGTGCTACACATATACTCCATACTTTGTTCACTTCAACCTTAATCACTTCAAGATTCTTATGCTAGGGGCAATGAGAGCTGAAAGCTAATAAGTACCATAATTTTTGGAAGCTCTTTATAAAACTTGAAATCCCTGCTTCTCTTTGAAGGGCCTTTCTTCCACTTTTATATTGAGTCTCCACCTTCTATCCTTAGGCACCAATTAAGAGAGCATAGTTGTCATTCTTAGTTCTATGTGCATTGTCCCAAAAATTATTGATTGATTCATAATGTTGATATTTCTTGTTCTTACACTATTTGTATCTAGTCACCCTTATGAACTTTGAAGGTGTCCTATGCATTTAGGTTTTGCTACTCCATGAGGGACAAGCTGAATACCACTATGCTATGTTTTATATATATGAAACAAACAAACGTCTTTGATGCATTGTTATTCATGATCTTTGTTCGTATCCTTTCATGTTTTAGCATAGTTACTTTGTCCTATTGTTAGAACTTCATCTTTCATGCTTATTTTTAGAGTACATTGATCCCAACTTTCCTTGCTTGCAAATTGTTTGATCATGATTGT
Organism: Avena sativa; assembly: GCA_916181665.1. Lineage (NCBI taxonomy): Eukaryota > Viridiplantae > Streptophyta > Magnoliopsida > Poales > Poaceae > Avena > Avena sativa. The sequence continues at coordinate 138,726,594 of OV702295.1, forward strand.
GATGATGCATGTCACCACAAAAATTATTCTTTTTATCACTTACCTACTCGAGGACAAGCAGGAGTTAAGCTTGGGGATGCTTGATATGTCATAAACGTATCTATAATTTTTTATGTTCCATGCTTATTTAGTATCAACTTTGTTATGCTTTGTCTATACTGCGAGGTATTTTTATGCATTTTTTGGGACTAACATATTAACAAGATGTCGTAGTGCTAGTTGCCTGTTTTCTGCTGTTTTTGGTTTTAGAAAAGACAGTAAGGAAATATTCTCGGAATTGGACAGGACAAAAGCCAAAGTCAATATTTCACTGGAACGAACATGGAGTCCAGAGGAGAGACGGAGCAGAGTCACGGGATGGCCGCACAACCCTAGGCACGGGCCCACCCTAGGTCGCATCTGGGCAGGGTGTGGGCCCACTAGCCGCCCTCATGCCTCACATCTTCGCCTATAAGAGCCCCTCGATGCCAAAACCCTAAGTACCCGATCAAATCTCCACGAAAAAGTCCATAGCCACCGCCACCATCGTCCCTAGATCGGGGGGATCTGAAGCTCTTCTCGGCACCCTGCTAGAGGGGAGAGATCATCCCGGAGGCCTTCTTCATCACCATTCTAGCCTCCGGTATGATGCGTGAGTAGTTCACCCTTGGACTATGGGTCCATACAGTAGCTAGATGGTTGTTTCTCCTCCTTTGTGCTATCATGTTTAGATCTTGTGATCTCCGTTCATGATCAATATCATCTATTTGTAAGCATGCATGTTGTTTTTGCGGGTATCCGATGGATACTGAGATTACTATATCAGATTGATTATTGATTCTATCATGTCTCTTGATTATTGATTCTATCATGTCTGTGTTGTTTGAGATCTTTCATGATCTCCGTTTCTAGTAGCTATCTTGGCCAAGTAGATGCTAGTGACTCCAAAAGGGAGTATTTATGCTCGATAGTGGGTTCATGCCTCTATTGTATCTAGGGAAGTGAAAAAAATCTCTAAGGTTGTAGATGTGTTGTTGCTACGAGGGAGAAAACAACAATATTTTGTTCATGGAACAATTGTATTGTTTACTTTACACACATTGCTTAATGCAGTTATCCGTTGCTTGCAACTTAATACTGGAGGGGGTTCGGATGATAACCTGAAGGTGGATTACTAGTCATAGATGTAGTTGGATGGCGGTCTATGTATATTGTTGTAATGCCCAATCAAATCTCATAGGATCATGAATGTCTAGCATTGCATTGTTATGCCTTGCTCAGTCCTGTCAATTGCCCCCTGTAATTTGTTTACCCTGCATGTTATGTTATTTAACTTAAGGAGAACACCTCTAGTGAACTTTGGACCCCGGTTCAATCTTTACCATTGTTACTTCATCTATTGTTACCGTTTACTTTCTGCAAGCAACCATTACCTTCCACACCATACGTTTAATCCTTTGTTTTTAGCAAACCAGTGAGATTGACAACCTCACTATAAGTTGGGGCATACTTTTGAGTTTGTGTTGTGCAGGATTCCAAGTTGCTAGCAACACCTTGGAGTTGTTTCCTTGCTCCTACTTGTTCGATAACCTTGGTTTCATAACTGAGGGAAAATTTTCTGCTGTGCTCATCATACCTTCCCCTTTGGGTCTCCCAATGAAGCTCTACTATTGAGCCGCGTCAACGACGCTTCAAGATCTATATGAATGCTTGATGCGCCGAAGGCGCCGTGCCATGGGCGAAGCCCGCAACACACCCTCTGAAATACAAGGCGCTCCAAAATACAAGGCGCTTCAAAATACAAGGTGCTCCGAAATACACGGCGCTTCAAGATCTATATGAATGCTTGATGCGCCGAAGGCTCCGTGCCACGGGCGGAGCCCGCAACACACCCTTCGACATACAAGGCGCTCCGAAATACAAGGCGCTTCGAAATACACGACGCTTCAAGATGTATATGGATGCTTGATACGCCAATGTTGGAGATATGCCCTAGAGGCAATAATAAAAGTGGTTATTATTATATCTTTGTGTTTATGATAAATGTTCACATTCATGCTACAATAGTATTAATGTAAGATCCCTCCCTTTATAAAGGTAAGGATCCCTGTGATTGCAATGCTAGTCCCTGGATCAATGCTAGAATCCACAGTTTAAGGTGAAGTACACAGAAACAAAGGTCATTATTACATATCATTCCAGAGATAAACATAGTCTTTTACAAACTCCATGGCCACAAGCCTAATACAAGAGTTCAAATATAGAATAAGATAAATAAGTCTTCATCTTCATGTGCCACAGGCAAGCATGTTGAGTGTAGACTCATAACCCCTAATCATCATCAGAATAACCTGCAACATCACAAGTTATAGCCACAGTGGGTCAATACATTGGAATAGTATTGGCAAGTGATACCTTAGTAGAATATTAGCATCTAGATACTACATGAATTTGGCTAAGTGTAGCTTAGGCTTGCTTTGCTCAAAATAGGTTTTACCTATTAGTTGAAAACACTAAGTTTTCTTTGACAAAACTTTCCCAAGGAATCACCAATGGACATTGGTGATCCTTCACCCTTGTTTAACCACAAGTTTTAACTTAGAAAAAATTGGGATGAGGAGATTCTTGATAGCTTCCATGTCTTGATGCTCAAGCTGTCCAATACCAGGGACATGGCTAAGTACTTAGATTCTTCCATCTGCAGAGGTTGTGCACTTTCCCCACAAGACTTGATTTTCACCAAGACAGGACCCTTCAGAAGCCTTCCCTTAGACCAAATGGACGCGTTCAACCTATCATCCCACTACCACCAACTGTCCAAATGGCTAAGTTATTGCAACCTATATGATTCAGGCAGAGCCCATATTGCCATGTGGCTGCACTAGAAGCTTCTTAACATTTGGCATCTCAAATCCCTTTGTTCCTGGGTGGCATTCCACAAGTGAGAGTACACAAGGTAAACCATAGAAATGGGCCTTGTGTAACCACTCAACACAAACCATTCTTTCCATTCCACCCAGGTGTTTCATTCACTTAGTTTTTTTATTAGCAAAAACACAAGTCAAAGACTTAGAAATATTTCACATAGCTTGAATATAATCCACCCTTGGTTGCTACTAGCTAGGCTAAGCATGGAAAAGGTAAGCATCTTAACTTAGAGGAAATTCTAACAATTCTACAACTACTAGGATTCCCAAGCATAGCAATAAGATACTTAGCAAAATATTCATGCAAGTCCTATACAAAATATTTCTAATGCATAGGTAAAATATAGGAATAAAACAAGAAGCACCACTTGCCTTGGTAGTTTGGGGGGTAGCAACAATCTTCACAACCACAATCACTATTAGCACCAAAATCTACACATAAAATAATGGCACAAAAATCACATAACAAAATATACAAACAAAAATATATGAATGCATGCAAATGCCATGTGATGGTTTTTATACACCAAACAAGACAAGTGTACAGTACTGAAACATAAACAAGACCAAAATACTCAAAACAAACTTTATTTGATCTTTAAAATATTTTTCAAATAATAACCATACTCAAATTAAGCCTACAAGTGTTTCTGCAAAAAAAACCATTTTTATAGAGGCAAAACATTAAACACATTGCATAAACAGATAGGATTTTCTCTTCTGATTCCAATGATACAAAATTTGCAAAATTTGAACATGGGAAACAAAAGTTATGAATTTTGCAAGTTTGAAACACTAATAGATCTAATTCCAGATTTTAAATTTAAATCCTAGCCACGCGGCGATGTTTGATTGGCTGGTACCGTTTCGGTTGGATCAATCATCCAGAGCCGTAGGATTTAAGTGACACTGTGCGGCTCAGATCTGAAGAAAACGCTTCGTTAAGTGATCTATTTGTGGCCACAAGATCTAGATCTGATGGCTCACGAAGCTCTGACCAAGATCTGGCGGCGCGCGAGGCTACAGCGGCGGCGGACCTACTAGCGGTGGCGTTCCAGCGAGTCTAGGGGGGGGGGGGGGGGTAGGAGGAATGTGCAGATGCTTACCGAGCTCACGTGATGACGGCAAAGCTCAACGTGGTCTTTTTCTTGGACAGGGGCGCACTGGCACGGCCAGAAAACCTCGTCGGAGTTCGCTCTCGCGTCGGGTGTTCACTGCCAGAGACGGAGGCGACGTTCTACGGTGCAATAAGATGAACGAAAGGCATTAGGAGATGCACAGAGGAAAGGAGAACACAGTCGCAAGGACTAGGGGTCAAGGGGCGGTCTGGATTTACCGTGATTGTTCGCCGGAGTCGGGCGGCGCTTCGGTCGTTCGCGGGGCTCGATGGAGACGACGACCTGGGGCGTTTTAGAGCAAACCAAATGTGTGAGAAGACGCGCACGGGCATGACAAGCAACCTCGTAAGAATGAGAGGTGAAGGGGAGCACGTGGTTCACCGGAATAGGTCACCGGAGAGCGTCGGGCAGCGGCGTTGCAGCTCGAATTGCCGGCAGCCTGGTGGCGGAAATGGTGTGTCGCGTCAGGGAAAATGAGCGGAGAGGGTAGGGGGTTAAGTAGCCGAAGCTGGACGAGGAGTTACTCGACGAATCAACGGGATTTAACTCGCGAATTCAAAGGTAGTGACGGGTGAGGAAACGGCCGGAGTTGATTGCGGCGGGTTGAAGAGACGACTGACAAGTGGGAGGTGGTTGTCAGCGAGAGAAAGAGAGGGAGAGTGGGTCCAGGCAGCCAGTGACTGAGGGGGTGGGTTTCTGAGTGCGAAAGGTTTTCTCGCAGGAGAGAGCTGCTGGGCTAAATGGGCTGAGTGGCTGGGTTGGGCCAGATTAGCTGGTCTGCTCTATTTTTTTCCTTTATTCCTTTTTCTTTTTCTGATTGGATTTCTGGTTTGAATTTGAAAAATCAAATCAAATCTGTTTTAAATGAAACTTTATCCAAACAAAAGTTTGCTCATTCTTGCCTCCTGGGATGTGTAACATAACTGTTCACACTTAAAATCAAAATGTGTTTGAAAAAGAATTTAAAACAAGCCATAGTTAAATATTTATAAATAGTAAAGGAATGGTTTATAAATCATAATTTGTTTTTGACAACCTTGACCAAACCTTAGAAACAACACTCAAACTCAAGCTCAAAATCTTACTGATTAGAATAAGTATTTTTCTTAATAGAAAGTAGCAATATGGCCATAGCCTTGTTTACATAAAATAATGGGCATTCAGATGCTCCAGTTTTTGAAATGACTTTGAAGAGGAACCCTAAATGATCATGGATGCATGGATGATATGCAAATCTTTGAAAACATGATTTTAGGGATGTTACAAATCTAACCTCTTAAGGTGAATCTCGCCCTGGAGATTCGGATTGGCTAGCAAATAGGTGAGGGTGGTCTTTCCGAAGATCATCTTCTCTTTCCCATGTTGCTTCTTCTTCGGAATGATGGTTCCATTGAACTTTGCAGAATTTGATGGTCTTAGTCCGAGTGACTCTTTCTGCAGTCTCAAGAATCCTGATAGGTTTTTCCTCATAGGTGAGATCACTTTCCAATTGAACCTCCTCCAAAGGTTTAGTATCCTTCAAAGAAGTCTCTTCCATCTCTAGATGGCATTTCTTAAGCTGACTCACATGAAACACATTGTGAACAGCAGACAATGATTCTGGCAATTCAATCTCATAAGCTACTTCTCCTTTATGACTCAGAATCTTGAATGGTCCAACATATCTTGGGGCCAATTTTCCTTTGACTCCAAATCTTTTCACTCCACGAAGTGGTGACACTCTAAGATAATCTATATCACCCACTTCATAGGTGACTTCTCTATGCTTAGGATCTGCGTAGCTTTTCTGTCGAGACTGTGCTATCTTCAATCTTTCCTTAACTAGTTTGACTTTCTCTTCAGTCTCTTTGATTAGTTCTGGTCCGAACAAACTTCTTTCTCCCACACCATTCCATAGTAATGGGGTGGTACACTTTCTCCCATAGAGAAACTCAAATGGTGCCATCTCAATACTGTCTTGATAGCTGTTATTGTAAGAGAATTCTGCGTAAGGCAGACTTTCATCCCAACTAGCTCCATAGTCTAGAGCACATGCTCTCAACATATCTTCAAGAATATGGTTGGTCCTTTCTGCTTGTCCATCAGTCTGAGGATGAAAAGCAGTGCTGAATTCCAACCTCGTTCCCAGTGACTCATGTAATTTCCTCCAAAAATGAGAAGTGAATTGAGTTCCCCTATCAGACACAATACTCTTGGGTACTCCATGCAGACACACATTCCTACTCATATAGATCTTGGCTAACTTAGCACTTGTATAGGTTGTCTTCAAGGGTATGAAATGAGCCACTTTAGTCAGGCGATCCACTACTACCCAAATAGAATCATATCCTGACCTGGTCCTTGGCAATCCGGTGATGAAATCCATGCCAATATTGTCCCACTTCCAATCAGGAATAGGTAGTGGTTGTAGCAATCCTGCTGGTTTCTGATGTTCCGCTTTCAATCTACTACATACATCACACAAAGCAATATGTTCGGCGATGTCCTTCTTGAGATTATTCCACCAAAATCTTTCCTTCATGTCCATGTACATTTTGGTGTTACCCAGATGAATGGAATATGGTGAGTTGTGCGCTTCTTGTAAAATCAGTTTCCGAAGCTCCGGATCTTGTGGAAGACAGATACGTTTTCCATACCATAAAGTACCCTGTTCGTCTTCATGGAATCCTTTGGCTTTTCCCTTGCCAATCTTTTCCTTAATCTCTTCAATTTCCTTGTCTGTCTTTTGGGCTTCATTGATTTTGTCCAACAAAGTGGGTTGAACATCCAATGACATGAGATGTCCTTCAGGCATAATCTCCAATCTGAGATCTCTAAATTGGGCACACAGATCATCTGGCAACTCTCCCTTAGTAAGGCCATTCACAAAAACTTTACGGCTTAGAGCATCTGCTACAATATTTGCTTTACCGGGGTGGTATTGCAAACTCAAGTCATAGTCCTTAATGAGTTCTAGCCATCTTCTTTGTCTCATGTTGATTTCTTTCTGAGTGAAGATATACTTCAAACTCTTGTGATCCATGAACACTTCACATCATTTTCCCAAAAGATAGTGTCTCCATGTTTTGAGTGCATGGACAACAGAGGCTAACACTAAATCATGAGTAGGGTAATTTACCTCATGAGTTTTGAGTTGTCTCGAGGTATAAGCCACAACTTTCCCATCTTGCATTAGAACTGCACCTAATCCATGATGAGATGCATCACAATACACTTGGAAATCTTTCTCCAAATCTGGCAGACATAAGACTGGTGCTGCCACTAGTCTCTTCTTTAATTCTTGGAAACTAAGTTCACATCCTTCTGACCAAGCAAATTTCTTGTATTTCTTTAGCAATTTTGTCATTGGTTTAGCTACCTTGGAGAAATTCTCAATGAACCTTCTGTAGTATCCTGCCAAGCCAAGGAAACTACGAACCTCTTTTACTGACTTAGGAGACTCCCATTTAGTTACAGCTGACACTTTAGCGGGATCAACTGCTACACCATCTCCTGACACAACGTGTCCAAGAAATCCAACTTCATTTAACCAAAATTCACACTTGCTGCATTTGGCATACAACTTATCCTCTCTAAGTTTCTCAAGTATCAAACGCAAATGTCCTTCATGCTCTTCTTTGCTCTTGGAGTAGATCAAAATGTCATCGATGAAAACGACAACAAACTTGTCAAGGAACTCCATGAACACCTTGTTTATCATATTCATGAAATAAGCTGGTGCATTGGTCAAACCAAATGGCATCACGGTGTACTCATACAATCCATACCTAGTGGTGAAAGCTGTCTTAGGTGTGTCTTGTTCTCTTATCTTGAGCTAGAAATATCCTGACCGGAGATCAATCTTCGAGAACACACAGGCTCCTTCTAACTGATCAAACAAGTCATTGATTCTAGGCAAAGGGTATTTGTTTTTGATTGTCATCTCATTGAGTGAACGGTAATCTATGCATAACCTTTGACTTCTATCTTTCTTTTCCACAAACAAGACTGGTGCTCCCCAGGATGAAGAACTTGGTTGAATAAATCCTTTCTCCAACTGTTCTCCAAGTTGTTTCTTGAGTTCTTTCAACTCATCAACTGACATCTTGTATGGTCTCTTTGCTATCGGTCCCGATCCCGCTAGCAAATCAATCAGAAATTCCACATCTCTATCTGGTGGCATTCCCGGCAATTCTTTCGGAAACACATCCGGATATTCACTCACAATTGGCACACTATCTATGCTAACCCCCTTAAGAGAATTTAGCTTACTCCCTTTCGGTTCAAAGTTAGTCTTGAATCTAATCCTTTTGTTTTCTGGAGTTGTGAGTGTGACTGTATGGTTGGCACAATCTAGCACTCACTTGTGCTTAGTCATCCAGTCCATCCCCAAAATGACATCCAATCCTTGGGAATTTAGGATTATCAGATTAACGGGAAACTTATACTTCCCAAACTCTATGACTAGATCATGACATCCTGAGTTCACTATCATTTCTCCGCCAGGAGAACTTACTTTTATAGGGAACCCAATAGTTTCTACTGGAAGTTCATTTCTTTCAACAAATGCTCTTGATATGAATGAATGCGATGCACCAGTATCAAAGAGAACAAATGCTGGGACAGAATTGAGTTTGAACTTACCAGCAACAGCGGTTTCCTCATAGATTTCTTCCACATTGATGTGGTTCACCTGTCCCTTCTGGAAAGGGTTGGGCTTGTTGGGTCCCTCAACTTTCTTTTTCTGGGCATTCATTTGCATAATGCCCCATCTTATTGCACTTGAAGCATTCAACCTGACTGAGATCCTTCTTGACAGGCTGGCTTCCACTACCACTTCCACTTCCATTGTGGTGGTTCTTGTACCCACTCTTGTGATTCTTGTACTTGTCATTGTCATGACCACGATGATGTTTGTTGTCATGATGACGGTTGTGGTTGTGGTGGCTATTGTACTTTCCATGCTTGTGGGATCCAGAACTCCCACTATCATCATAATGGGAACGCTTGTGAGACGATCCCGAGCTGTGCTTGTCAGAGTGTTTCCTCTTTCTGCTTTCAACCTGTTTCATCTTGCTCTACAAGATGGCAGCCTTGTCACAAAGAGATTGATAAGTGGGGACATAGGCCATAGCTAACTGTAGGTTCAGTTCATCGTTCAATCCTTCGAGGAACTTCTCCTTCCTTTTGGCATCCGTGTTAACTTCATACGGTGCATATCGCGCCAGATTCTTGAACTCCTCAATATATTCAGCCACGCTGCGGTGGCGCTGCTTCAGATTATGGAATTCCTTCTTCTTCAAGATCATCATTTCGGATGAGATGTGAGCTGTACGGAAACCATCTTCAAAGATAGCCCATGTCACATCCTCAATGGGAGTGGTGATCTAGAAGTTATCCCACCAAGTAGCTGCTGGTCCTTCCAACAAGTGTGCTGCAAACCTGACTTTCTCCTCGTCGGTACAGCTGACAGTTACCAAATCCTTGTTCACTGAACGTAGCCAATCATTGGCCACCATGGGATCAGTAGTTCCTGAGAACTTTGCTGTCCTCAGTCTTAGGAATTTGGTGAGCATGTCAAATCCTGGTGGGTTATTCTGATTGTTGTTGTTGTTGTTGTTGTTGTTGTTGTTGTTGTTATTGTTGTTGTTGTTCTGATTCTGCATGAAAGTAGTCATCATTTGCATCAGCTGTGCTTGTGCTGTCATCAGCTGCTGCATCTCTGGGGTGACATTGTTGTTATTCGGGTTGGGGTTGGCACGTCGGGGAGGCATCTGTGGTTTTCAAATAGGATAAGAATGAGATACCCATAGATGCTTATTATGCACAAATCAACACTTAGATAATCACCAAACAAGCATCAAAATAACTGTCAACACCCGGATTTTTAATCCCAGATGCCTGTTATGCCATACATCGCAATCCCAGGATTACCATTTTTGCGAGACATAACAGAATTGGATACCATAGTACATCATCCATTACAACGGTACATAAGTTCTTACACAAATAGGGATCTCATGATCCAGTTCTTAATACAACTTCAAGCAGAGGAATACGTAATAATAATGGTAGCGTAGGCGAAGCTCCATCTTTAGGGTCACAGGCAATGCTGACGATGGGAGATGATCCTAGTTGTCGTAACCTCCCTGGGGTCCATCCTCCAGGTACTCCTCTTCATAGTCTGGCCATGGGAATAGCCAGGGACAAAGCCATGAGTACTCTTTAAGTACTCGCAATCTAATACTAACAGGTAAAGGTTTTTTTTGGATAATAGGACACTAGGCTCTAGGGTTGTTTTGCAAAAGCCAGATTTATCTCTACTAAGTTCCAAAGCTAGTCACAATTTTATAACTCTTAAGTGGGATCTTGTAACTCATGTCACAACTCTGTTGTGGTCAAGTCAAAGTCTCAATTCATTTCACAAGTCATTTTGAAAAGTCTGACGGGGGAACAGTATGGCCACTCCAACTGTCCATAACCGCGGACACGGCTATTCGAATAGTTTGACACTTTGCAGAGATTGTACACTTTCACCACAACATTTGATACATCCGTCAGGAACAAATCCTGAATTCACCATACTCAGTATGCGGATAATCAATCCTAACCTTTCAATTACACGCCCTAGTATAAGCACCTCTCCTGTGAGTTTGGCCTCCCAACCATGACCAACTGTCATCTTGGGTACTGCATAGGTGGACAATCTTCACAAGGTAGCCTCGGCTCAGACCTTGGCCGTGAGGGAACTAATACTAAGGTATATAAGTTTCCAGTCAAGCCCTACCCAATCTTCAGGTATTGTGGTTGTACGATAAAATTGGAATGGTATCGCATCCAGACAACCATCCGTTTTATAAAGGGCTAAGGCTCATGCCTCAACATTTTCATCACCAAAATCATCAGGTGTTTTCTGAAACACATGTCCAAAACATTTCAATAGAATGATCCATCATTCCAAGGTTTTCATAACCATTTTCCACCAAGTATTCCCATCTAAAGTAGATCAAGTTTTATGCTTAGCACTAGCATCTACAAGTGGGGGTAGTACTAATGAGGGGTGGTAAACTAGTGGAGTTTCAACTAAGTACAACCTTATATCTTAGGATGATATCAAGGTTTCTAACTTAGGCCAAATTTTATGCTCTTTATGCAACCTTCAGATAACTTTCTAGTATCTACCAAACTCTTAAGCAAACTCTAATTAAGAGCTTTGATAAAGAAATAAAGTAAGAAGCTTGCAAGTAAAACTAGGATTGGTTTATCAAGTGGATATGATCACATATGCTTAAGGCATATAGTAGGCATAGTAACAAGTAGTGGTTTGCATAGGTATAGTCTCAGCTTGCACATTCAACTAGTAGTATTAGGCTTGCATCAGTGTCAATATAAGCTTGCTAAATTGCAAGTGTTAGCTTGCAAGGTTACTAGCTTGCCTTGTGCAGAGCAGTGGTTGAAGTCCTCCTTGGCTTCTTCTTTGTAGTATCTTCCTTCCTCCTCGTATCCTTGGCCGGTACTAGCGTCGGGGTGCTGGCGAGGGTCGGCGAGGCGGGCGAATGACGAAGTCGACGATGGCGAATCTCCTGGTACTGGTGGCTTCTCCTGGGGCGGCTCCAATCGCTGGCTCCCTTCTTTTCCAGAGGCGGTGGGCTCCGGTGAAATTCCGGCGTGGTGTTGCTCGCCTTGCTCTGAGAACGGTGTGGCCCGATCAGTGAGGAGAGGGGAGTGAGATGGTGTGAAGAAATCGAGCGGGGGTGGCCTCTATTTATAGTCCAGCGAGGGGACCGACGGGGCGCACGGTGAGCTCGTCGAGGGCGATGGTACAAGCGGCTATCGGCATGGGCGAAGGTACGGGACGGTGCGGTGTCTCCTTGTGATGCTCAATGACATGGTTTTGAGGCGTGGGGCGGTGCGGTTTGGTCTGGAACATGCGACGCTCTGCGCGGCAGAGGCGGCGTCTTCGACGACGAGCGGTGGTTGTGCATCACGGGGCGGCGAACGGGGATGTCTAGAAGTCTCCTGGGTCGGTGGGGATTGTGTATGCACGCGGCAAGGGCGACACGTGGTCTGTGGGCTTCGGTCGAGGGTGGTGCTCTGGCGCACGCTCGACATGGTCTCTAGCGGTCTGGGCGCGGTCTGTGCGTGTGGTCCAGGGCTTGGCAATGCTCGCGGCTGGGAAATTGAGTGGCCGTGGACGGTGGGCTGCCTCCGAGACATGCTTTCTAGGCTTGCTGCTGCTCCTAGCTTGCTGTCGACTATGGGGTGGCAAGGGTGTGCTCGGCTTTTCACCATTGATGGCAATGGCAAGCTCACAGTGGTGCTAGTGCTTGGTTAAACTTGCTAGATGATCTACTGAGCTGGCTGTGAGCTAAATGGGGAACAAGTTACGCAAGAATCACTGCTCACAATAGTGTTTGATGTTTGCTTGATTTGTGTCTGCAACCTGTTTGATGAAATGGCCGCATGAAATTAAGTTTTGAATTTTGAAATGATTTTTGGTGGGTTTGCTAGATTGGTGCTGGTGAGTCTGCAGATGCTTGGGTTTTGAAAGTTGAGCTTGTTTGAGTGGTTTTTGAAAAAGTGGGATCTTCCCATATGATAAAGATTCAATTTTGAATTGTCATTTAAACTATGTATTTGTAAGTTTCTGGATGATCACAAAGTGGGCCTTGATACTTTGTTATGAGTACATTCAAGGGGTGCAAAGATCCAGAAAAGTTTCTGTTAGATTTTGAAAGTTTGAGACAGCCAAAGTAGGCATGAGAGTTAAATTGGTCAAAATGACCATTCCTTTTATATATTTGTTTTGATTTACTTGTCTTTAGGAAAAGGGTGGGAAATGTTTTAGATGATGTTTATTTCACCTAAGAAACATTTTACAAGCAATGAAACAATCAAACAAGGTGGTTTAAAAGAATTTCAAAATCAATGCATACACATATGCATGCATTCATAATTTTAATTAGAAAAGTTTTTGTTAACCCTAATTTTGAGGATTAGAGTTTGATGATCCAAGTTTAGTATTTTTGGGATGTTACAATAACATAAGGTTCAACGACATAAACAACAAGTTTGAAAAGAAAACACACCAATAGCAGGCCATCCACATGTTGGATGGTCATTGAGACTCAATAATCAAAAGCATGGTAAATGACAAATAAACGAGTAGTCATCACTACTCCTCTGCATCAACCTCCTCGTCGACAAGTGAAAGACCTTCATTCTCCATAGCGGTCTTGTACTCCTCGACATTAGTAGTCAAGGCCTCTACCTTGGCTTTGAGAGCCCTCTTCTGTGAACGAAGTCTCTCAATCACACCCTGCTGATGCTCGAGCTCGAAGTCCTTGGCCTCTAGTTCTGCAGTCATCTCTCAAATCCTCTTGTTCCTATCTTGGACTCTTTTCTCTTGACTCTTGAACTCTCTATCTTGACTCTCAAACTTGGCCTCCATTTCCTTGACTATCTCATCTTGCTCCGCGAAGAGCTTGTCCTTCTCACGAAGCTGCACCTAGAGCTCGTCCTTGCTAAGCATGACGTTGGTCCTATCAGTATCTAGGTGCCTAAGAAGAACCTCTAAGTCCTGAAGGTATAGACGAATCGGCCCTGCCGTCTCTCTAGCAGCATCCTCGAACTCAATAGCCTCACCATCCTCGTCGCGTCTTCCGAAGGCATGGAAGTGAGTACCTCTAATATCCCGAGAGTGTCTCCCTAACAGACGCCCAAGTAAATCCTGCATGACTACCTCTAGGCCTCTCTCCCTGTCGTCATGCATAAACTTGAAGATGATTGCCTCCGTAGTAGGCTCAGTCTGGCGTCCTGGCTGATTAACCTTGAAGCCCCAAGGGTCCTTCCTCTCAAACTTGGTAAGGGGAAGCACCATGATGCTAGGAAGAGGAAGATTGAGCATGCTAGTGAGCTCAATAAGACGAGTGCCAAAATGAGTTCCCTTGACCTCTTCAGCCGTGCTGATAGTAACATTAGGCATCTATTTATAAGATAGAGAAAAGTTCAAAACAACATCACTAGAAATACACAAGACAAAGTGACACAAGCATATCATTGGCAAACAAACACACAAGTCATGGCATACATAAATTCTTTACAAGAATCCAAGGTTCAATATAACTTAATCAAAATTTTGGAAATATAATGATAAGTGTGGTGGTCCAACTAACAAGGCACAATACATCTCTCACTCTCTAGTCTAAAGGCTATCAAAGCATCCTTCTATCAATAGAGATGAGAAAGAAGATTAGAAAAGTTTACGAGAAGAATAAGACAAGTGTGGAAGTTGTTGAAAAATTTTCCTTAGTGGTTTCTAATCCAATCCTAGGGTCATAATCCTACAGGCAACACAGTGCTCTGATACCATCTATACGATCCCTCCCTTTATAAAGGTAAGGATCCCTGTGATTGCAATTCTAGTCACTGGATCAATGCTAGCATCCACAGTTTAAGATGAAGTACACAGAAACAAAGGTCATTATTACATATCATTACAGAGACAAACATAGTATTTTACAAACTCCATGGCCACAAGCCTAATACAAGAGTTCAAATATAGAATAAGATAAATAAGTCTTCATCTTCATGTGCCACATGCAAGCATGTTGAGTGTAGACTCATAACCCCTAATCATCATCAGAATAACCTGCAACATCACAAGTTACAACCACAGTGGGTCAATACATTGGAATAGTATTGGCAAGTGATACCTTAGTAGAATATTAGCATCTAGGTACTACATGAATTTGGCTAAGTGTATCTTAGGCTTGCTTTGCTCAAAATAGGTTTTACCTATTAGTTGAAAACACTAAGTTTTCTTTGACAAAACTTTCCCAAGGAATCACCAATGGACATTGGTGATCCTTCACCCTTGTTCAACCACAAGTTTTAACTAAGAAAAAATTGGTATGAGGAGATTCTTGATAGCTTCCATGTCTTGATGCTCAAGTTGTCTAATACCAGGGACATGGCTAAGTACTTAGATTCTTCCATCTGCAGAGGTTGTGCACTTTCCCCACAAGACTTGATTTTCACCAAGACAGGACCCTTCAGAAGCCTTCCCTTAGACCAAATGGACGCGTTCAACCTATCATCCCACTACCACCAACTGTCCAAATGGCTAAGTTATTGCAACCTATATGATTCAGGCAGAGCCCATATTGCCATGTGGCTGCACTAGAAGCTTCTTAACATTTGGCATCTCAAATCCCTTTGTTCCTGGGTGGCATTCCACAAGTGAGATAGACAAGGTAAACCATAGAAATGGGCCTTGTGTAACCACTCAACACAAACCATTCTTTCCATTCCACCCAGGTGTTTCATTCACTTAGTTGTTTTATTAGCAAAAACACAAGTCAAAGACTTAGAAATATTTCACATAGCTTGAATATAATCCACCCTTGGTTGCTACTAGCTAGGCTAAGCATGGAAAAGGTAAGCATCTTAACTTAGAGGAAATTCTAACAATTCTACAACTACTAGGATTCCCAAGCATAGCAATAAGATACTTAGCAAAATATTCATGCAAGTCCTATACAAAATATTTCTAATGCATAGGTAAAATATAGGAATAAAACAAGAAGCACCACTTGCCTTGGTAGTTTGGGGGGTAGCAACAATCTTCACAACCACAATCACTATTAGCACCAAAATCTACACATAAAATAATGGCACAAAAATCACATAACAAAATATACAAACAGAAATATATGAATGCATGCAAATGCCATGTGATGGTTTTTATACACCAAACAAGACAAGTGTACAGTACTGAAACATAAACAAGACCAAAATACTCAAAACAAACTTTATTTGATCTTTAAAACATTTTTCAAATAATAACCATACTCAAATTAAGCCTACAAGTGTTTCTGCAAAAACAACCATTTTTACAGAGGCAAAACATTAAACACATTGCATAAAAAGATAGGATTTTCTCTTCTGATTCCAATGATATAAAATTTGCAAAATTTGAACATGGGAAACAAAAGTTATGAATTTTGCAAGTTTGAAACACTAATAGATCTAATTCCAGATTTTAAATTTAAATCCTAGCCATGCTGCGATGTCTGATTGGCTGGTACCGTTTCGGTTGGATCAATCATCCAGAGCCGTAGGATTTAAGTGACACTATGCGGCTTAGATCTGAAGAAAACGCTTCATTAAGTAATCTATTTGTGGCCACAAGATCTAGATCTGATGGCTCACGAAGCTCTGACCAAGATCTGGCGGCGCACGAGGCTACAGCGGCGGCGGACCTACTGGCGGTGGCGTTCCGGCGAGTCTAGGGGGTTAGGGGGAACGTGCAGATGCTTACCGAGCTCGCGTGACGATGACGAAGCTCAACGTGGTCTTTGCTTGGACAAGGGCGCACTAGCACGGCCGGAAAACCTCGTCGGAGTTTGCTCTCGCGTCGGATGTTCACTGCCGGAGACGGATGAGATGTTCTATAGTGGAATAAGATGAACAAAAGGCATTAGGAGATGCACAGAGGCAAGGCGAACACAGTCGCAAGGACTAGGGGTCAAGGGGCGGTCTGGATTTACCGTGATTGTTCGCCGGAGTTGGGCGGCGCTTCGGTCGTTCGCGGGGCTCGATGGAGACGACGACCTGGGGTGTTTTAGAGCAAACCAAATGTGTGAGAAGACACGCACGGGCATGACAAGCAAGCTCATAAGAATGAGAGGTGAAGGGGAGCACGAGGTTCACCGGAATAGGTCGCCGGAGAGCGTCGGGCAGCGGCATTGCAGCTCGAATTGCCTGCAGCTTGGTGGCAGAAATGGTGTGTCGCGTGAGGGAAAATGAGCGGAGAGGGGAGGGGGTTAAGTAGACGAAGCTGGACGGGGAGTTACTCGACGAATCAACAGGATTTAACTCGCGAATTCAACGACAGTGACGTGGGAGGAAACGGCCGGAGTTGATTGCGGTGGGTTGAAGAGACGACTGACAAGTGGGGCGTGGTTGTCAGCGAGAGAAAGAGAGGGAGAGTTGGTCCAGGCAGTCAGTGACTGAAGGGGTGGGTTTCTGAGTGCGAAACATTTTCTCGCGGGAGAGAGCTGCTGGGATAAATGGGCTGAGTGGCTGGGTTGGGCTAGATTAGCTGGTCTGCTCTATTTTTTTCCTTTATTCCTTTTTCTTTTTCTGATTGGATTTCTGGTTTGAATTTGAAAGCTCAAATCAAATCTGTTTTAAATGAAACTTAATCCAAACAAAAGTTTGTTGATTCTTGCCTCCTGGTATGTGTAACACAACTGTTCACACTTAAAATCAAAATGGGTTTGAAAAATAATTTAAAACAAGCCTTAGTTAAATATTTATAAATAGTAAAGGAATGGTTTATAAATCATAATTTGTTTTTCACAACCTTGACCAAACCTTACAAACAACACTCAAACTCAAGCTCAAAATCTTACTGATTAGAATAAGTATTTTTCTTAATAGAAAGTAGCAATATGGCCATAGCCTTGTTTACATAAAATAATGGGCATTCAGATGCTCCAGTTTTTGAAATGACTTTGAAGAGGAACCCTAAATGATCATGGATGCATGGATGATATGCAAAGCTTTGAAAACATGATTTTAGGGATGTTACAATTAACCGGAAACATTAATGCTTGTGCGATTTGTAAACTAAATTAGAGTCCCTAGTAAAGACTCTTTATAATACTAGCTTGTTGGTTAATAGATGATCGTGGTTTCTCGATCATGAACATTGAGGTGTTATTAACAACAAGATCATATCATTAGGAGAATGGTGTGATGGACATACTCCTATAGATAAGCGTAGCATAAAGATCAAGTCATTTTAATAGTTCGTTCGCTATAAGCTTCCTGATACATAGTAAGCTAATTCCTTCGACCATGAGATCATGCTAATCACCATTTCCGGAAGGATACTTTGATGACATCAAACACCACACCGTAACTAGGTGGCTATAAAGTTTGCATTGAGTGTTTGGAAAGTATGGGTTGAAGCACATGGATCAAGAGTGGGATTTATCCATCCATATGACGGATATATATACTCTGGGCCCTCTCGGTGGAATGTCATCCAATTATCTTGCAAGCATGTGACTGGCTCACAAGGGATCACATAGCACGGGAACGAGAAAAGAGTACTTATCGGTAACGAGGTTGAACTAGGTATGCAGAGATACCGACGATCAAAACCTCGGATAAGTAAACTATCGCGAGACAAAGGGAAATTGGTATCGTATGTAAGTGGTTCATTCGATCGCAAAGAAATCATAGAAATATGTGGGAGCCATATGAATTTCCAGATTCCTCTATTGGCTATTGATCGGAGAAGTGTCTCGGTCATGTCCGCATAATTCACGAACCGTAGGGAGACACACTTAAGGATTCGATGTTGTTTAGTAGATATGGAATGTTAGTAGGGATACCGAATGTTGTTCGGAGTCTCGGATATGCTCCGGGATATCACGAGGAGATCCAGAATGGTCCGGAGAATAAGATTCATATAAGGAAAGTTCGATTCTGGAGTTCGGGAAAGATTCCAATGTTTTCATCGGAGAGGTTCTAGAAGGTTCACCGAACCGAAAGGGGAATGGACCATGAATGTGTCATGGGTAAGTGGAATGATTGGATCATATCCTAGGTCACTTGGTGTGGACATTTGCAAGAGAGAATTAAAGCTCTAAACTGAAAGTCAAACGGGAAGTTTAAAAAGTCAAACTGGAACAATGGTTTCCTAGTGGGAGAAGAAACAAGTCCTTTTCTCAATCCAACTTGGGTTTGGGTTTGGATTCAAAACCACCCCTCCCAAGGCTACCCCTCTCATAAATAGAGGGGGATGCCCCAAAGCACACAAGAGCCAAGCCCTCCCCACACCCGCACCGCCGCCGCGCCCAAGCCGCCGCGCCGCCACCGCCTCGTGTCGTTGCCGCCACCCTATCCGCCGCCGACACCTCCTCCTCCTCCCGGTCTTCTAAACCCTAGATCACCGGAAAACTGTAATCCACCATAACTTGCACCGGCTTAGGAGAAGCCTTGCGGGATCTTCCCTCTAATTCCGACACCATGCCGTCGTGCTGCCGGATTCACGAGGGGAGAACTATAACCTCCGCTGCCTGCTGGAACAAGGGAGAGGAAGGTCTTCATCGAATACCGAATGTTGGGGATATGCTATATGGGTATCCTCATAGCATGTCACCTATCCGGATAACCCGGGTGGCCCACAGTTGGTAGCATGGCCTATGGCTTTCTGGGCGGCCCAGTTAGATGGATCCAGAAGGGAGGCCCATGCCGGATAAAGGAAGGCTACGGTTGGATTGACCGACGTACCCGAAGCCTTGGAGTGCAAGATACACAAGACTAGTAATAGACGGTGTAGGACTCTGTGACCTATCCGGCTAGGACTTTTGCCTGTAACCCTAGGACCTGGCGACTATATAAGTCAGGCCTATGGGAGCCTTTAGGGTACAACTTCATACAACCTCGCACAACGAACCTATCTCTATAACTCGGCGTATTGCCCTTATAGTGATTTATAGCAGGAGTAGGATTCCGCCACCGTCGTGGGATCTGAACCTGGGTAAGCTGTGTTACCTCGTACCCGTCAACCATCCGCCTTCCCCCATGTCTCTAAACACGCACTGTGAGGACCCCTCCATGGCGGAAGTGCTGCCGAAACGCAGCGCCGGAAGGATTGTCTACGCGATCTTGAGATCGACAAGTGTACTGTAGAGGTCCCAACCTTTAATAAGGTAGAGATACCTGTGTTTACAATGCTAGTCCATGGATCAATAGCTAGAATCCACAGTTAAGATGTAATATCAAGAAACAAAGGTCATAATACAACTTTATAACCAGGAATAAAATAACTTATTACATCTTACATAGCTCATATGGCTATCTCGTTACAATGCAGCAGAAATAACTATAGCATGGGGTCCTTCATCTTCAAAGTGCCACAGGCAAACATGTTGGTTGTATACTTGTAATCCTAATCACCACACTTCACTAACATCAAACAAACCTGCAACATAACAAGTTACAGCCACAAGGGTCAGTACATTTGAATTGTATTGGCAAGTGATACTATGGTAGTATAGTGGAGTCTATCATATATATGCATTTGGCTAAGTGTAGCTTAGGCTTGCCTTGCTCAAAATAGATTTTTCCTTATCATTTGAAAACACTAAGCTTTTGCTTGTCAAAATCACCCCAAGGCATCTCCCAATAGAAATTGGTGATCCTTCAACCCTTGTTCAACCACAAAATTTTAACTTAGAAATTGGGATGAGGAGGTTCTTGATAGCTTCCATGTCTTGATTCTCAAATTGTCCTTTACCAGGGACATGGCTAAGTACTTAGATTTTACACTCTGCAGAGGTGGTGCACTTTCCCCATAAGACTTGGTTTCACCAATACAAGATCTTTCAGAAGCCTTCCCTTAGACCAGAATGGACGCGTTCCAACCTATCATCCCCTACCACCAACTATCCATTTGGCTAAGTTATTGCAACCTATATGATCCAGGCAGAGCCCATAATGCCAAGTGGCTGCACTTGAAGCTTATCAACATTTGACATCTCAAATCTCTTTTTTCCTGGGTGGCCATCCACAAGTGAGATAGACAAGGTAAACCATAGAAATGGGCCTTGTATAACCACTCAACACAAACCATTCCTTCCATTCCACCCAGGTGTTTCATTCACTTAGTTGTTTTATTAAACAAAACACAAGTCCTTGACTTAGAAATATTCCATAGCATGAATATAATCCACCCTTGTTTTCTACTAGCTAAGCTAAGCATGATAGTAGTAGGAATCTTAACTTATGAAATTTCTACTAAGGTTTCATCTACTAGGATTTCCCATGGCATAGTTTATACTCAGCAAAAATTCCATGCAAGTCCAACTTAGAAATATCACTAATGCATAGTGAAAATAATAGGACAAAAGTATGAAGCATCACTTGCCTTTTTGGTAGAGAATATAAGTTCACTCCTTGATCTTGCAATATTCACACCCTTCAAATTCCACTACAATTAAATCAAGCAAGCAAGAATTCAATCTACCATTCAAGCAAACAACACATAAAATAATAGAAACAAAGCAATGCATGCAAGCATGCTAAAGATTGTTTTATTTGGAAAAGTGGTTTCAAATATGTTATAAACATTTTAAAACACCTATTGCTCATTTTATAAAAGTGGCAAAACTATTTGCAAAAGATTTTACCTATATACCATTTTTAACCCAAATCAATATTTTATGTGGTTGAAAATGCCTTTAGCAAAGCAATAATCTTTATAAGGTTCACTTAATAGATTTTTAAATCATAAAACTTTGTGTTTGGAGTCAGAGAGTTTAAATCAAAACATTTCCCAAAGATTTTCTACAAAAAGTATTTTTAACATATAAACAATATTTTTATTTGACTAGAAATGTTCTAAAACAAAGATTTATTCTTTTGCTTCACAAAATATGTTTTTGAAACCACAAGGTTATTTCTATGGTCAGTAGGTTCAAAACAATCCATTTGCCAAAGGTTTTATCACAAAAATAATTTTAGAAAGAATTTTATATTGAAAATATGCGTACACAAGTTTCTGCAAAAACAACATTTTACCAGAAGCAATTCAATAAACAAAGTGCATGGTTGAAAAGTACTTGTTCTGCTGATTCCATTGATATAAAATTTGTAAAATTTGGACGTGTGGTTGGAAAGTTATGCAATTTGCAAATTTGATCATCTAATAGATCAAATCCTGTTTTTAAAACAAACTCTGGGCCACCTGGAATGTTTTGATTGGCTGAAAATGGTTCGCGTGGATCGACTAACATGGGCTGCTGGATCTAATGAAAATCGCATGGCACAGATCACAGGATACCCTTTCTCTTAGTTTCTATCGTAGTCACTGGATCTACATCCTACGGCTCACAGCGATTGACCATCAGTTGGCGGCAAGCGAGGTTGCCGGTGTTGTAGGAAGCGAGGGAGAGGATGGTGAGGCTTACTGGGTTCGCCTTGATGTGATGAAGCTCAAGGTGGCAATGGGAGATCAGGGGCGCTCGGGGTCGCTGTCAATCCCTCACCAGAGTTCATTCTGGCGACGGGCGTGCTCTGGTGCCGTCGAAGATGATCCTACAGGGTGCGCTAAGGCAAACGGAGAGCAGCGTCAGATGCGCGCGAGAGAGGAGCGTGCGAGAGCATCAACGAGAGGGTCTGGGGGTGGTCTGGGCTCACCAGGAGATATTGCCGGAGTTGGAGCAGACGGTGGCGATGCTCGGTGGTCGTCGTTGCCGAGATTTTGGGGCGCGTGCGAGTGAGCTGAGAGTGCTGGCAGGTGCGCACGGGAGAGGGGAGCAGGCTCGACTGGTAGCAGGGGCAAGGCTCGGTGAGGAGTGGCCGGAATTTTTTGGGGAGGCTCGTCGGAGCAGTGGCAATGTGAGGATGAATTGGGATAGCCAGGGGGCTCCGGTGGGGCGATGACTGGGGGAAAGGAAGAGGGGAGCGTGGCGATTAAGTACGCATGGTCGCGTCGAGGTTTAAGTGAGCCATTTACGCGAATTGAAGCGAGTTAACGTGAGGCAGAAACGGCTGGCGAGGCGTGGTCAGCGGGCGGGTGAGGAAGAAAACTGACGGGTGGGGTTGTGCTGTCACCATGAGAGAGGGAGAGGAGGTGGGGCCTGCTAGTCAGCGACGATGCGGGTCGTTTCTCTGGTGCGAAGCGTTTTCTGCAGGGAGAGAGGGAGTGGGCCGATGCTGGGCTGGACTGGGTCTGCTGGGCTGGTTTGGCCTTGTTCATTTTTTTTGTTCTGCTTTCTTTTTCTTTTTTCCATTTCTAATATTCTGTTTTGATTTTGTTTAATCATTTCAAACAACTAACTGAATTTAAACTTCAACCAAACTTTCTGTATATTCAAATACTGTTTATTCATACATTTTAAAGTCAAATTTAGAATAATTCTCTTATTCTTTTTAGGGTATATTAATTATTTAAAACAAAGCCCTTGCTTTAAATTCAATTAATATCAAATATATTTTTAATCCTTATTTAATTTCAATTTTTCACAAAACCTTTTCAGTAAGTTTTATTCATTTATTAGGGTGTCAAATAATTCACTTTGAATTATTTGGAATATTTTTAATATGATTTATTAATCATTTAAATTGGGTATTTGTCTTTATTCCAATGAAATTAATTAAGGGTTTAATTCCATAAATTTATTTAGTTGATTTCTTTGATCCCATTTAAGATAATTAAATGACTTTTAATCCACTTGGGTAAATTCCAATTACTACTTTCCCATGATTTAATTAATCATTCTTATTAGAGATTTTGTCTTTATTCAAATAGGGATAGAATTTGGTTATTGCCATTTTATTTTATTTGGAAAATTCTTAATCCTTTTATTTTATTTGGATTTGGATTATATTCATTCCATTTGCTTATGGATTTTTAGATAGGTTCGTTATTAGCTTTGGGAAATTCAATTTCCTTATCTTATTAAATTCTTAAGATTTTGTCTATGGCTCCAAATTAAGTGAAACCAAATCATATGGTTTTATAATATTTCTATTTGTCATTCTTGATCATTTTGAAATGTTTGCTTGACCAATTTTTATATGGATCAAATCCATAATCTTAGATATAACTTGGAAATGGTTTTCTTCCATTAGGGTTTTAGGGTTTTGGTTTATTTTCCAATTGTTCAAATTTCAAGATGCATTTATGAAGAATGCATTTCACTTGATTTGAATTTAGTAGGATTCAAATTATATTCAAAGTTTGTTCAAGATGGATTTTAATGTTTCCATTTGGAAACAAAAAGCTTATTTTCACCCTAAATTTCAACAATTATTTATTTTGTTTATTTATTTTTCACATTACAAAATTTGGAAAATTTTGGGATGTGACATGTACGACTACATCACCCACGATAATCTACTCTCGTTAACCGCTTTGGAATCTTCGAGGGTGAGTGCTTCTATCGACTCGTTGCTATAATCTAGTAGATAGATCTTGGCTTGTTTGTGTGCATCAGGTAGAATTTTTTTGTTTTCCATGCTACAAACCCCTACAGTGGTATTAGAGCCGTGTCTATATGTAGATTTGTTGCACGAGTAGAACACAATGGTCATTGTGGGTCGTGGTGCTTTTATTATCAATTGCTTTTTGTGTACTTTGCATCTTGCGGTATGATGGGATGAAGCGGCCCGGGCTAACCTTACATGACATCGTTCATGAGACTTGCTCCACGCTCAACATGCAACTTCTATTGCATAAGTGGCTTTGCGGGTGTCTGTCTCTCCCATCATAGTAGAGATTCAATTTACAACGGGCACTTGATAGTGTCACATCCAAAAAAATTCCAAATTTTGAAATGTGAAAAATAAATAAACAAAATAAAATTTTGTTGAAATTTAGGGTGAGAAGAAACTTTTTGATTCCAATTGGAAACATCCAAACCTATTTTGATCAAATAAATCCTAAAGGGATTTAAAAAGATAAATAATTAATAAAGAAAGTTTTAATAATTGGAATCACTATTTTTGGATCTTTTAATAAAAAGATTTGGTTTTCAAAAGCAAGGTAGAATTATAAATAAAGATTATTTTATAGAGCCAAATTAAATCTTGGCCAAGCTTTTTAAATAAAATATTTCTATTTGATAAAAAAGAGTAAAGGTTTACTTAAATAAAATAATGCGGATTTATTAATATCCAATTTTATTAAAGTAAAGGATTTTCCATTTTAAATAAACACTAAAACTTGTTAAGTTCTTCTAAATAAGATTTCCAAGTGTTTTATGTTTTCAAATAAAACCTACTGAAATGATTTTGGTATTATTTAGATGGAGTTTTTAATAAATAAAATCCTATTTGAATTAATGACTAAGGTCTATTTTATTTAATTATTAAATAGATTCTAAAAAAAGAATAAAAATTATTTTGTTTTGGACTTTGGATTGTGTTGTTAAACAGAACTAAAATCAATACAAAGTTTGGTGGAAGTTTGAATTCATTTGGTGTTTGAATTATTTGTTTCAATATCAAAACAGAAATTAAAATGGAAAAAAGAAAAGGCAATCAGTATAAAAAAAATGAATCAGACCAAACTCATCTGGCCAGCCCACTAAGCCCAACACGAGCCCACACCTTCTCTCCCGCGAAAAAACGCTTCGCACCAGAATCCTTACCCGCAGAGTCACAGACAGGCAGGCCCCATCTCCCTCTCTCTCTCCCTCACTGCCAGACGGACCCCACGCCACCTCAGCATCGTCTCCCTCACGACCGTTTTTCCTCGCCGTTGCTTCCTTTGATTGCGGCGATGAATGCGAGTTACTGCCGGCGTTATTCTCGCCCCTGACCACGCGTACAAAACCGCCCATGCCTCCTCTCTCTTTCCCCCCAAACTCCAGCCACTCCCTGCCCCGAGGCTGCTCCAATTCGCCCCCACACCAACACTGTCTCCGACGACGTCCCAGAGCAATTCCGGCCACACCCCGCCGCCTCTCGCCTCCCAGAGCACGCAAGCTTGCTCCTCAGACCAGTGCGCATCTGCCCATGTGCTCCACTCGCTCGCGCGTGCTCCGAATCGTCGGCTTCGTCATCACCAGAGTGTCGCCGCCATCTGCCTTGGCTCCAGCGAAGTCTCCCTAGTAAGCCAGACTGCCCCGAGCCCTTTCGATCATGCTCACGTGAACGCCACATGCGCCCGCGTCTAACCACGCCTTTGTTTTGCCTTGGGGTGAACTGCAGCGCCGCCCCCGTCGTCAAACAGAACCGCCTAACGCCGCCACCGACTCCGGCGAGCGATTACTTCCGTCCCTGTGCGCCCCTCGCCTCCTCGCGACCATGTTGAGCATCGCTATGATCCCCTGAGCATGATGAGCCACTTCTCTGTCTTCCTTGCTTCCTGGAATCGCCGCGACGCCACCGCCAGAGCGTGCTCCGCCGCTCGCCGCCGCACAGCGCCGCCAGTGTTTGACCACGCAACCGTGTCCGTTAGATCAGGATCCGTTGGCTGAGATTAGAACTAGACGAAGGGGTACGAGTTGATCAACACTGTGCGATTTAAATTAAATCCTACGGTCCAGAGAGCTCGATCCACCCGAAGCGGTACCGACGAATAGAATCACGCCACGTGGACAAGGTTTAGATTAAAACAAAAATTTGAATCAGATTGAATTGCAAACTTGTAAAATTCATAACTTTAGTTCTACATGTCCAAATTTTGCAAATTTTATATCAATGGAATAAGTAGAACAAGTACTTTGAAACCATGCATTTTGTTTAATGTTTTGCTTCTGGAAAATTGGTTGAATTTGCAGAAACATGTGTAGGCTTATTTTGAATATAAAAATTGTTCTAGATATATTTTTAGTATGAAATCTTTGCAAAATGGTTTATTGTGAACCTACTGACCTTAGGAACCAACTTATGGATTTAAAAGTGAATTTTGTGAAGTTAGGGAATAAATAATTGAATTAGATCATTTCTAGTCAAATAAAAATATTGATTTTGTTTTAGAAATGATTTTTGAGTAAAACCTTTGGGAGATGATTTGATTCAAACCTTCTGACCCTAAACACAAGGTTTTGAGAAATTAAAATATATTTGGTGAACTCTTTAAAAAAATATTGCTTTACTAAAAGCATTTTCAACCACATAAAATATTGATTTGATTTAGAAATGGTTTATAGAGAAAAACCTTTTGCAAATGGTTTTACCACTTTAGTAAATGACCACTTAGATCTTTAAATGATTAGAGCCTAGTAGAAACCACTTTTGCAAGTAAAACTATCTTTTGCATGCTTGCATGCATGACCTTGTTTTTGTTATTTTATATGTGAAAATTGGTTTGATGCTAGTTGAAATTGTGTTTGTTTGATTGATTTGTAGAGTGTGATATTAGCAAGATCAAGAAGTGAACCAACATTCTCTACTAAAAAGGCAAGTGACACTATCATCCAAGTCCTACTATTTTCATTACACTTAGTGGATTTTTTGAAACATGCATGATAAGGACAATGGCTTCGTATATTTTATGCTATGCTAAAATCCTATTAGGATATCATTATATCTCCCTTAGTGGAAACAATGTAGTTGTAGTATGCTTAGCCCTGCTATATATTGGGATGGGATACATGTTATGATTATATGAAGAGTTGAAAATATATATGTTTTATATAATAAAACAAGTACTCAATGAACCACCTGGGTGGACAAGGATACTCAAGTTTTGGACAAGGTGGCAACAAAAGGAACCATGTTTATATGGCCATCTCTTTTTGTATGTGCACTAGAAGAAAACCACCCAGGGACTTAGAGATTGAACATGTTTCTCGTACAGTGGCTTCCGTGTACAGCCACATGCTAAATGGGCTCTGGCTTAGTCAACTACATAGTGGAAGACCCATGCATTGGCATCTTCAGGTT
This sequence comes from Avena sativa, assembly GCA_916181665.1. Classification (NCBI taxonomy): domain Eukaryota; kingdom Viridiplantae; phylum Streptophyta; class Magnoliopsida; order Poales; family Poaceae; genus Avena; species Avena sativa. The sequence continues at coordinate 138,754,015 of OV702295.1, forward strand.
AACTAGGATTGTGTAAGGGAACTTGAAACCCTACATTGGTGCCTGGATGACAAGCTAGAATTGTGTATTGGGAGGACTTCTATGGAAAGACTTTGTCACATTCTCAATCTGCCAGTACTCCATCTTGGTGAGTACTTATCCAGCGACCACTGGTGGCATCAAGATGAGATTGTGTCATGTGGGTAAAGTGTACAACTTCTGCAGAAGATCAAATTCTAAGTACTTAGCCGTGTCCCCGGTTACGGACAACTCTGAGCAACTAAGGCCTGAAGCTATGGAAGATCTCGACATTCCAATTTCTCAAAGTAAAACTTGATGGTGACAACAAGGGATTAGAAGCACTTGGAGTTTTCCAAGGAGTTTAGAAAGATTTGTCAAAAGATCAAAACTATTTTGAAAAGATAGGATAAAACTATATTGCTTTCTGCAAATGAGCCCAAACCCTACTTAGCCAAATATGCATGTAATGATAGGATCCACATATTTCTATATAGTAGTGAAATTTGCCAATACAATTCAAATGTATTGTCCCTTGTGGCTACAAATTATTATGTTGCAGGTTTGTTTGATGTTAGTGAAGTTTGTTGATTAGGATTACAAGTCTACAACCAACATGATTGTCTGTGGCACTTTGAAGATGAAGGACCCCATGCTTTATAGATATTCTGCTGCAATGTAATGTGATAGCCAAATGAGCTATGTAAGATGTAATGAATTATTTTATTCCTGGTTATAAAGTTGTATTATGACCTTTGTTTCTTGATATTACATCTTAACTGTGGATGCTAGCTATTGATCCAGGGACTAGCATTGTAAACACAGGGATCTCTACCTTATTAAAGGTTGGGAACCTTACAGATAGTTCAAACATCAACATTGTGGTCCAAACCATGTAAAATATGCAAAGAAAATTAGAGGCGCTAACTTTGTTTTGCAGGGGTGTGCTGTGATGTGATATGGCCATGATTGTGATTATATATGATGTATGCAATGTTCGTTATTGTAAGTTGGCAACCGGCAGGAGCCATATGGTTGTCTTTTAAATTCCGTTAAGACATGTTGTCTATTCAAAGTAGTTGTAATAGTTGATGCTGGTGGACGACAACCATGAAGTGGCGCCATTGACCTTGACGCCATACCGGTAATGATGGAGATCATGTTCGTGCTTGAAGATGGAGATCGGAAGCACAAGAAGAAAGGCCATATCATATCACATATTATGAATTGCATGTGATGTTAATCCTTTTATGCATCTTGTATTGCTTAGTTCATGACGATAGCTTTATAAGATGATCCCTCAAGCACAAAATTTCATGTTTTAAAGTGTTCATCCTTAGTAAGCACCGTTGCTAAAGATCGTTGTTTCGAAGCACCACGTGATGATCGGGTGTGTTAGATTCTGCGAGTGTATACAACGTGAGCAATACAGATTTGCTCATGCAGAAGCTAAGATTTGATCTTGATGAGCCTAACATGTACAGACATGGTCTCGGAACACGGATCACCGAAAGGCAAAGCATGAGTCATATAGTAGATATGATGAACATGTTGATTGTTCGCCATTGAAGCTGCATCAACTCTCGTGATGATCGGTTTTGATGTGGTGGATTTGGTTCGTGTGATCACTAAAACAATTTGAGGTATATTGTTTTGAGTGGGAGTTCACCTAGATTAATTTAAATATTAATTAGAACTCAATTTGTCATTAACTAGGTCTAAAATATTGTGAATATGTTGTAGATCAATGGCGGCCCCTACCATCAATTTTAATGCGTTCCTAGAGAAAGAAAAGTTGAAAAACAATGGAAGCAACTTCGTAGATTGGTTCCGCAATTTGAGGATTATCCTCAATGCTGGTAATTTGACCTATGTGCTGGATGCACCGCTGGGTGACCCGCCTGCAGCTAGTTCTACTGATGAGGTGAAGAATGTTTCCCTCGCTCGGAAGAATTAGTACTCCATAGTTCAGTGTGCTATCTTGTATGGTTTGGAATCGGAGCTTCAGAAAAGGTTTAAGAACCCTGACCCACATGATATTGTCTGTGAACTCAAAATGATATTTGAGGTTCACGCGGCAGTTGAGAGTTATGAGGCTTCTGAAAAGTTCTTTAACTGCAAGATGGAAGAGGGCAGCTCCGTCAGTGAGCACGTTCTTAAGATGTCTAGGCACGCAAGCAAGCTTCAAAGCTTGTGTATAGTGATTACTAATGCTTTGGGGATTCACCATGTCCTCCAATCACTACCACCAAGTTACAAGAACTTTGTGAAGAACTACAATATGCAAAACATGGACAAGTCGTTACCCGAACTCTTCTCCATGTTAAAGTCTGCAGAAATGGAGATCAAGAAAGAGCACCAAGTGTTGTTGGTCAATAAGACCACCAAATTCAAGAAGAAAGGAAAGTCTAAGAAAAAGGGAAACTTCAAGAAAGGCGGTAAGAAAGTTACCGCGCCGGCGAAGAAGACCAAGGCTGGGCCTAAGCCTGATACTGAGTGTTTTTACTGCAAGGGAGAAGGTCACTCAAAGTGGAATTGCCCAAAGTACTTAGCAGATTTGAAGAACGGCAACATCAAGAAGAAAGGTATATCCGATATACATGTTATTGATGTGTATCTCACTAGTACTCGTAGTAGTGCCTGGGTATTTGATACTAGTTCAGTTGCTCATATTTGTAACTCGAAACAGGTACTGCAGAATAAACCGAAGCTAGCGAAGAACGAGGCGATGATGCGCGTTGGAAATGGATCAAAGGTTGATGTGATCGCGGTCGGTACGCTAACTCTTCATCTACCATCGGGATTAGTTTTATACTTAAATAAATGTTATTTGGTGCCTGCGTTGAGCATGAACATTATATCCGGATCATGTTTATTGCGAGACGGTTACTTATTTAAGTCCTAGAATAATGGTTGTTCGATTTATATGAGTAATATGTTTTATGCACATGCACCTTTGATAGATCGTCTATCCTTATTGAATCTCGATTGTGGTAATACACACATTAATAACATTGAAGCTAAACGTTTGAAATTGAGCGATAACTCAACCTATATGTGGCACTGTCGTCTTGGTCATATTGGAGTGAAACGTATGAAGAAACTCCATTCCGATGGACTTCTTGAATCACTTTATTTCGAATCACTTGAAAGATGTGAAGCATGTCTGATGGGTAAAATGACTAAGACTCCATTTTCTGGTATGATGGAGCGAGCTACGGACTTATTGGAAATCATGCATACCGATGTGTGTGGCCCAATGAGTGTAGCATCGCGCGGTGGTTATCGTTATGTTCTTACCTTCATGGATGACTTGAGTAGATATGGGTATATCTATTTCATGAAACATAAGTCCGAATCTTTCGAGAAGTTTAAGGAATTTCAAAGTGAGGTAGATAATCAACGTAATAAGAAGATTAAATTTCTACGATCTGATCGTGGAGGTGAATATCTAAGTTACGAGTTTGGCGAGCATTTGAAGAAATGCAGAATACTTTCAGAATTGACACCGCCGGGAACACTACAGCGTAATGGTGTGTCCGAACGTCGTAATCAAACTCTCTTAGATATGGTTCGTTCTATGATGTCACTTACAGATTTACCGCTATCGTTTTGGGGTTATGCATTAGAAACAGCCGCATTCACTTTAAATAGGGCACCATCTAAATCCGTTGAAATGACACCGTATGAATTATGGTTTGGGAAGAAACCTAAATTGTTGTTCCTTAAAGTTTGGGGTTGCGAAGCTTATGTAAAGAAGTTATAGCCCGACAAGCTTGAACCCAAAGCGGAAAAATGCGTCTTCATAGGATACCCGAAGGAAACTATTGGGTATACCTTCTATCATAGATCTGAGGGCAAAATCTTTGTTGCCAAGAATGGATCCTTTCTAGAGAAGGAGTTTCTCTCGAAAGAAGTGACTGGAAGGAAAGTAGAGCTCGACGAGGTTGTTGAACCTTCTCTCGAACTTGCGAGTAGCGCAGCACCAGAAGTAGTTCATGTGGTGCCTACACCAATAAGAGAGGAAGTTAATGATATTGATCAGGAAACTTCGGTTGAAGTTGCTACAGAACCTCGCAGGAAGACGAGAACTCGTATCACTCTTGATTGGTATGATCCTGTTATGAGTGTCATGTTGGTGGACAACACCGATGACCCTGCGACATATGAGGAAGCGATGATGATCCCAGATTCCAATAAATGGCAAGAGGTCATGAAATCCGAGATTGGATCCATGTACAAAAACCAAGTATGTACTTTGGTGGACTTACCAGATGGCCGGAAGGATGTCGAGAACAAATGGATTTTCAAGAAGAAAACAGATGCTGATGGTAAGGTTACTGTCTATAAAGCTCGACTTGTCGCAAAAGGGTTTCAACAAATTCAAGGTGTTGACTACGATTAGACTTTCTCACCAATAGCGAAGCTAAAGTCTATGAGGATCATGTTAGCAATCGCTGCATATTATGATTATGAGATATGGTAGATGGATGTCAAAACGGCGTTCCTCAATGGAGACATTGATGAAGAGTTGTATATGATGCAACCCAAAGGTTTTGTCGATCCTAAAGATGCTAACAAGGTATGAAAACTTCAACGGTCCATATATGGATTGAAGCAAGCATCCCGAAGTTGGAATCAACGTTTTGATAAGGTAATCAAAAGCTTTGGTTTTATACAAACTTATGGAGAAGCTTGTATTTACAAGAAAGTGAGTGGGAGCTCTGTAGCATTCTTAATACTATATGTAGATGACATATTGTTGATTGGGAATGATGTAGACCATCTTAATAGTGTCAAGGATTATTTGAATAATAGTTTTTCAATGAAAGATCTTGGCGAAGCAGCTTACATATTAGGCATCAAGATTTATAGAGATAGATCGAGGCGCCTAATATCATTGTCAGAGAGTACATATTTGGACAAAGTTCTAAAGAGGTTTGGAATGGAAGATAGCAAGAAAGGGTTCTTGCCCATGTTGCCCAATACGACTTTGAGTAAAACTCAAAGTCCCGCAATAGCAGAAGATAGAGAAAGGATGAGTAAGACTCCCTATGCCTCAGCCATAGGATCTATTATGTATGTCATGCTATGTACTAGACCCGACATTGCATATGATGTTAGCTTGACTAGCAGATATCATAGTGATCCAGGAGTGGATCATTGGACAGCGGTCAAAAACATCCTTAAGTACTTGAGAAGAACTAAGGATATGGTTCTTTCTTATGGAGGTGATGAACAACTCGTTGTTAATGGTTACACCGATGCTAGTTGGAACGCCGATCCGAATGATTCTAAATCTCAATCTAGATACATATTTACTTTGAATGGTGCAGCAGTTAGCTGGAGGAGTGCAAAGCAAAGCGTTGTGGCAAGATCTTCAACTGAATCAGAATACATAGCTGCTTCGGAGCCTTCACAAGAGGCGATATGGATGAAGGAGTACATTACAGAGCTCGGTGTAGTTCCAAGTTCGCTGGACCCAATGTCTATCTATTGTGATAACATGGGCGCCATAGACAATGTGCAAGAACCAAGGTCACACAAGAAGTTGAAGCATATCAAGCTACGTTTTCACGCTATTCGAGAGCATGTCCAAGATGGTGACATAAAGATTTGCAAAGTACACACAGATCTGAATGTGGCGGATCCGTTGACTAAACCTCTCCCGAGGGCAAAACATGACCAGCACCAAACCGCCATGGGTGTTCAGTATATTACATGTAACCTAGATTAGTTTACTCTAGTGCAAGTGGGAGACTGTTGGAGATATGCCCTAGAGGCAATAATAAAAGTGGTTATTATTATATCTTTGTGTTTATGATAAATGTTTACATTCATGCTATAATAGTATTAACTGGAAACATTAATGCTTGTGTGATTTGTAAACTAAATTAGAGTCCCTAGTAAAGCCTCTTTATAATACTAGCTTGTTGGTTAATAGATGATCGTGGTTTCTCGATCATGAAAATTGAGATGTTATTAACAACGAGATCATATATTAGGAGAATGGTGTGATGGACATACTCCTATAGATAAGCGTAGCATAAAGATCAAGTCATTTTAATAGTTCGTTTGCTATAAGCTTTCTGATACATAGTAACCTAATTCCTTCGACCATGAGATCATGCTAATCACCATTACCAGAAGCATACTTTGATGACATCAAACAACACACCGTAACTGGGTGGCTATAAAGGTGGCATTGAGTGTTTGGAAAGTATGGGTTGAAGCACATGGATCAAGAGTGGGATTTGTCCATCCATATGACGGATAGATATACTCTGGGCCCTCTCGGTGGAATGTCATCCAATTAGCTTGAAAGCATGTGACTGGATCACAAGGGATTACATATCACGGGAACAAGAAAATAGTACTTATCGGTAACGAGGTTGAACTAGGTATGTAGAGATACCGATGATCAAAACCTCGGATAAGTAAACTATCGCGAGACAAAGGGAAATTGGTATCGTATGTAAGTGGTTCATTCGATCGCAAAGTAATCGTAGAAATATGTGGGAGCCATATGAATTTCTAGATTCCTCTATTGGTTATTGATCGGAGAAGTGTCTCGGTCATGTACGCATAATTCACGAACCGTAGGGAGACACACTTAAGGATTCGATATTGTTTAGTAGATATGGAATGTTAGTAGGGATACCGAATGTTGTTAGGAGTCTCGGATAGGATCCGGGATATCACGAGGAGATCCGGAATGGTCCGGAGAATAAGATTCATATAAGGAAAGTCCGATTCCGGAGTTCGGGAAAGATTACGATGTTTTCATCGAAGAGGTTCTAGAAGGTTCTAGAAGGTTCACCGAACCAGAAGGGGAATGGACCATGAATGTGTCATGGGTAAGTGGAATGATTGGATCATATCCTAGGTCACTTGGTGTGGACATTTGCAAGAGAGAATTAAAGATCTAAATTGAAAGTCAAACGGGAAGTTTGAAAAGTCAAACTGGAACAATGGTTTCCTAGTGGTAGAAGAAACAAGTCCTTTTCTCAATCCAACTTGGGTTTGGGTTTGGATTCAAACCCACCCCTCCCAAGGCTGACCCTCTCATAAATAGAGGGGGAGGGCTGCCCCAAAGCACACAAGAGCCAAGCCCTCCCCACACCCGTGCCGCTGCCGCGCCCAAGCCGCCGCCGCGCCACCATCTCATGCCATCGCCGCATCGTCGTCGCCGCCCTAGCTGCCGCCGACACCTCCTCCTCCTCCCGGTCTTCTAAACCCTAGATCACCGGGGAACCCTAATCCACCATAACTCGCACCGGCTTAGACCAAGCCCTGCGGGATCTTCCCTCTACTTCCGACACCACGCCGTCATGCTGCCGGATTCACGAGGGGAGAACTACAACCTCCACTGCCTGCTGGAACAAGGGAGAGGAAGGTCTTCATCGAGTACCGAACGTGTGACCTACTGCGGAAGCGCTGCCGGAACGCAGCGCCGGAAGGATCGTCTACGCGATCTTGAGATCGACAAGTGTACGACTATATCACCCACGAGAATCTGCTCTCGTTAACCGCTTTGGAATCTTCGAGGGTGAGTGCTTCTATCGACTCGTTGCTACAATCTAGTAGATAGATCTTGGCTTGTTTGTGTGCATGCGGTAGAAATTTTTTGTTTTCCATGCTACGAACCCCTACAGCCGAAGGCCCCATGCCACGGGCGGACCCTGCAACACACCCTCCGAAATACAAGGCGCTCCGCAAGATAAGACGCTCTGAAATACACGTCGCTTAAAGATCTATATGAATGCTTGATGCGCCGAAGGTGCCGTGCCACAGGCGAAGACTGCAACACACCCTCTGAAATACAAGGCGCTCAGAAATACACTGCTCTTCAAGATCTATATGAATGCTTGATGTTCCGAAGGCGCCGTGCCACGGGCGGAGACCGCAACACACCCTCCGAAATACAAGGCGCTCCGAAATACAAGGCGCTTCTAAATACAAGGCGCTCCAAAATACAGGGCGCTTTAAGATCTATATGAATGCTTGGTGCACTGAAGGATCCGTGCCACGGGCGGAGCCCGCAACACACCCTCTGAATACAAAGCGCTCCGAAATACAAGGCGCTTCGAAATACAAGGTGCTCCGAAATACATGCCCTTCGAGATCTATATGAAATCTTAATGCACCGAAGGTCCCGTGCCACTAGCGGAGCCCGCAATACACCCTACGAAATACAAGGCGCTTCAAAATAGAAGGCTGTAGCATACACTACATGCTCAATCATCTGTGTACTATGCTCAGTAAAGAAATGCATTGTTTTATTATACTCCGTTCGAAGTCAATGCATCGTACTGCGCTCAATCATCTGTGTGTTGCGCTCAATAAACAAATGCACTGCTTTATTATACTCCGTTCAAAGTTAATACATTGTGTTGTATAAACCAGACTCCTCTCATTACACCCCATAAAATCTCCATTGCCTGTAAAGAGAAAAGAAAGATAATAAAAATAAATGAAAAGCAGATACTAAAAACTACCAAAAAAGATAAAGAAAAACTTTTAAAAAAAGAAAAACTACCGCAGCGGAAGTGAGAGAAAGTTTCTATGTAACTAGCTGAGCGGAAAACCGGAGAACAAAGAGAAAAAACCGGAAAGAGAAAAAACGGAAAGAGAAAAAACCGCTGACTTCTTTGCGTCCACTTTCTCCACATGTGTCGGATAGGTACGACACGTCGCTCGCGCATTCGCGTACTACGCACCACGCAGTGCGCGCTAGTCGCTCTCTTCAGATCCAAATTCTTCGGACTTTATTTCCTTACGGAAAAGAACAATCTCATCATCACTCGGGAAATTAAGAATGCTCTTTCCAGATAGTTCGAAACTCACACCAACAACATTGTTTGCTACAAGAAGACACACCCATCTACCTCTGAAATTACATTTAATTCAAGAGCAATTAATCTACCGCGCTAACTTGTAGCTCAAGTTTGACCTAATTTCATTGAATCGAAAAAGAAGTAAGTGAATTGTACGAAGTTAGCTAGGAAGCTTGAAAAATGGAATTATACAAGAAACTGTGGTCCACTTTGTGTGATAATCGGGAGGGTTGTATTTTCTTATAACTCTGGTAGGTCCCCCTGGAGCGAGGTGCTTCAGTTAACATGGTCAGTGGAAGTACAAGTTATATCAAGGACCTCGTAAAAAATGAAAATCACATTCAAGTCCATACATTTAGCACAAGGTCCCTGAAACTAAGCAATGAAGTGTGTTTTGAGGTTTGTGCACAAAAGCGTTCATTGTGCTAAAGTCTATCAATAGAATCTTCTAGATACTAAGAATGGAAAAGAAGATCCAACAGTTAGCAATGTTTGTATTTGCCAGTATTGATACAACGCTCCATGTTCAAAGTTATCCGTACACTCTATAGTTTTTTTGGACGAAAAAGATAAGATAAGAAGTACTACTGCGAATGGTCGTTATTTTGAATAACATTTCTCTCCTGATGTTTGAGAAGCAAGTGAAAATTTTGAAACCGGAAAAGTTTAAATCTTTTTGCCGCCAAGGACCAAAGTTGTTTTCTTCCTGTGTACTACTCCTACTCCACACCAACGCGGCTGCCGGACACGCCAGAGAAACAGAGCTACGCTCTCTCTCAAAAAAGAAAAAAACAGAGCCGCCGTACTGAGGCACACGTGCGTAGTTCCACTCTATGGATGAGGGAGAGATCAGTCGGGACGGTGCGCAAGGGGAGAGGGGTGGAGAGATGAGAGGCGGCGAAGGAGAGAGAAAACACACTTTCAATTTTGTTTTGCATGCATAGGTCCTGACATTTACTACTACTAGTAGAGTCAGGAGTACCTCATGTGAGGAACCCATCATAAACTTTGCTCTGACATGGAACCACCTTAAACTCTTCTTCTCTCTTCGCCGCTGCCCTCTTCCCCTGCCTACGTTTTATTCTCTCTACAAGTACATCCCGTGGATAGAGGTTAGCGTATACTTATCTAAGCAATAGAAATACTACTGTACTTATAGGTAATAAGCTCTACCAGTGTCTAAACGAGATAATTCATGGGACCCACTAAACTGAAGAACTTTTTCATAGGAGTTTTATAGCTTGGTCATACACTGCCAAGTGGGTCCATTATTTTGTTTTTCCCTTAGGGCATCTGTAGTGTGTAAAAAAGCATTCCTTAAGGCATATAGTAGTACATTATGGAGAAAATAAAGTTACGTCAAGCTTGTGGGTTGCCCATAGAGAATAGAAAAATTATTTCCCCTCCCTCCTCTGTCTTACATGGAGGAATATGACCAAGCGATTTGGTCCTACCTTGTAGCATATGTTGACCTATACATTGTGGCAATTCTCATAAGTAGGGTGGGTCCTACATTACGGATGCCCTTAGACACTTGTGCTTTGTACTCCCATCTCCACCACACTAGACTTAATTTTTTTCGAAATTCATTTAATCGATGTAGTTAGATCAGGGTTTTGGTTTTTTACCGGGTTCGAGCGAAATGGCCAAAATTCAGCTATTTCGGTGAATTTTGGTTAAATATTAGATGAAATGCAAGAATCAAAATTTAAACTTTGAAATGAAATTTGGCTGAAATTAGACCAAAATTTAGATTTTGAAATAAAATTCTACCAAAATATAAAATATTTTAGATAATTCAACAAAAAAATCCCCAAATTTAGAAAGTTTTCGTTCGGTAAATTCTCTTACTGGTCCTAGCCAAAATGGCTGAATTTCGGTAATCTCGGGCAAAATTTGAAACCTTGAGTTAGATAGGAAGCATGATCCACTATATGTCTGAAAACTCCCACGGTCAACAATGCTTACTATCCCAAGATTCACCCATCTACTGCGGGAACTCCATCAGGTCGTAAACTACGATGTTGATCGATATGGTCTTGACACGTTCCATTTGAAACCCAATAGTGTTTATAGATGACAGAACAATACTGCGAAGCTGTTTTTTTCCAAAACTTGTCAAATCCCATGGTTAACGTTTTCATGGCACGTAGCGCTCACGACATGCATGATAGGGCGTGTCATGCGTAAATATTTAATTTTTTTTCTTTTTTCTTTATTTCATGTGGTCGTTTTCAGGAGGGGTTCGAATAGCCAAGATCCAAAATCTTAGCAAGAAGTCAAACTAGTCGTCAAAAGTGCCTGCGGTTTTAGATATATTAATTGACCGTCCGATGTGGGTACCTCCAAACGCCATTTCATAAAACTCAGGAAGCAGCCTACAATTTACTAGCAATAGTCAAATTTGACCTAATTTCTTTTTCTTGAAGTTATTAAGGTTAAAGTGAACAAATATGGAGTATATGCTTGACGAATTATAAGTTGGCAATCTCAAGTCCCTTGAATACGAGGGCCACACCTCATGCTACTCAACTTTAGTCACCTGTAAGTTCTTGTCATTGTAAGTATTTGCATATCATTGAGAACCACCAACGGGGTACCCCTTGCACATGGTACAGGAGCTTTCCCGTAACCAAAATGACAAGGCAAGCACACAATGAGCATCTCAGCAATCTTCTTATATACCATGGGAATATGGTGCTTTTTTCTCTCTTTCCTCTTTTCTCAATGTGTATCTTTTTTATAATAAGAATGCTTCATAGATGTTACTATGGTGATGCTGCAAGTTTCCACCATGATTAGGCATGGCTTAGGCTAGCGGCCAGGCATTTCTCTAACACAGGATACAAACTCCATGGACTTACAAGTTCCCTCTTTATCTCACACCGGTGACATCCATAGACAAAAGAGCATGATATCAACTGAGTACAAAGTACAAGTGCAATGTATGAAAACGTTCCCCGTGACAAAACGGTTCTGCTAATTCCAACGTATAAGTGCAAGAATATACAACATAGATGACACAATGGTTCAAGTTTATTAGGGGCAAGGAATAAAGTGTGCCAGCAAGTTTGTGAGGGCTTTAATCACTAAGTTTTCACATACAAAATAGTTTTTAACTCGAAGATAGTTGAAAACAAGAATATACTTGGAATGGTGTAACACACCATGCATAGGGGTTTATAGTGGACACTTTGGAATAACTTGATTTCTTGGAAGTTGGAAGCATGAGTAGAACTTACACCTACAAGTGGAGGCTAGCAAAAGACTGGAAGCAACCAACTAAGAGAGCAATAATGGCCATAATCATGCAGAGCGACAAAACATTACTAATCAAAGCATAAAGTGGTAACACAAGTCAATGACTAAATGATCATATAGGCTATGGTGACTTGTTCATAGTCATAACATGGTGTGAGCATGTGCCAAGTTGACCCAAAAAAAGCATCAAAGGAGAATACCACAATACTATGCTTTTGCATGCTAAAACAACACATAATTTCTTCAAGGCACACTAAGAAATCCCAATTGTTTGGAACAAGACAAGCTACAGCAATAATCACTAAGCATAAGGTCAAAACAACACCTAGCATCTCATGCTAAAGTCTAAGTCACAGTCAATGCAAGCTCCTCTTGCACTTATCAAACAAGAACTTTCTACTCCTTTCGAACACGAAGAAACTTATTTGAAACAACTCACAAAGACAATACTTAATAAAGATCAGTGATCTTGTCTCACAAATCCACAAAGAAGAACTAGAAATTTCTAAGCTGAAAGCACAAGAAAACTAAGGCTAAACACAGTGCTAGCAAAAGAGAACACTCGCAAGACAATAAGAATGAAAACTAGAGTGTTCTAGGCAATGAAAACAGAGTGTGTCTCTCTCCGAAAGAAGTGTGGTGTAACCAACCAACTTACTCAAGCAACCTAAGCAAACTAAAACCATAAACAAAAATTAAGACGCTCCAAGAACAACACAACTATGCATGAAACAATAAAAACGAAGTGTCTAGAAAGACCTGAGATTTTTATTGATGAAGAAGGGGATGCCTTGGGCATACCCAAGCTTTGACGCTTGTAACTCTTGGATATTTTTTGGGGTGACACCGGGATGGAATCCCCAAGCTTGAGCTTTTGTCCATTCTTCATCTCATTACATCATTCTCTCTCTACACCTGAAATTTTTCCTTCATACAAAACTTCACACAATCTTCATTAGCAACATTAGTGTATTCAAAAGATATTAGACCCTTAGGCAAAGCTTTGTAACAACAAAACATTTCATTAAAAACACAATATACTGTAGCAACTCCTTCAAAAAGCTCAAATCCACAAAAGAGAACTCAAAAAGGAATCAATAAGAAGCAAATGTAAATAATGGCAGAAATCTGTCAAAACAGACCAGCAGGTAAAAACAGATTTTTTCGAAGATCTTCTGTTGCTCAAATCAAAAAGTTTTTAACTAACGAAAGTTAGATAACGTACTGGGGGTGTTATTTGTCAATTTTGAGCTCAATCCGAGTTACAGATACTCCTCACGAATTTTTATGGCAGAGGACGGAAATCTGTTTCGGGACAGCAACTCCCCAAAACTTACTTCCCTCTCATTAGAGGTCATTCTTGGTACAAAAAGCAAACAAAAAAAAGGATAAGGGGAGGTCATTACTGAATTAATAACCTCCAAGACTCAAGGAAACTCTTGGGTTATCTCCCAGCAAGTACTTTTCTTTAACGCCTTTAAGTTCGGCTTGATAGCTTGGGAAGATGCTCACATAAGAATTATGAACTGAAGTCAAAGAGAGCATCAAGAAGCAAATTCAAAACCCATTTAAGTCCAATCCACTTCCTATGCATAGGAATCTTTTAAATAAACAAGTCATGAAAGCACAAAGCAATAAGAATAGGAAAGCAAAAAAAGTGCAACTTCAAGACTTTCAACATAAAGAGGGGAAACTTAATTTTATTGAGATGCATAAAACCATGTTTTCCTCTCTCATAATAACTTTCAGTAGAAACATGAACAAAATTAACAATATAACTATCACATAAAACATTCTTATCATGAGCCACATCCATAAAATGATTATTACTCTCCACATAGGAATAGTCATGCTCATTAATCATAGTGGGATAAAATTCAACAAAATAGCTATCATTAGTATTCTCATCACCATAATCATCAAATATAGGAGGCATATTGTAATCACAATCAATTTTCTCCTCAATATTAGGTGGACTGAAAATATCATAGTCATCATTGTAATCATCATATATTGGAGGTTTGGTATCATCATAAGCAATAGCATAGCTATCTTCCAAAGTTGGGGGACTAAAAAGATCATTTTCATAAAAACTAGCTTCCCCAAGCTTAGACGTTTCCATAGCATTAGCAATAATGGTGTTCAAAGAATTCATACTAATAACATTGCTATTAGCATGCAAATAAAGCTCCAAAGGTTTTTTAATTTTCTCTTCAAACACTTCATGTCCTAACTCAAGATAGACACTATAAAGCTCTCTAATTTTGTTGTTGTTTTCCATCAAGACTAACTAGTGAAAACAGGAAACAAAAATAAAAAATTGCAGAATATATTAAAGCACTTGATTAGCAGAGTAGATCTACTTGATTACAAAGCTCATGATCACAATATGATCATGCATAGATAGAGGGATGAACACATAGCTACCGGTAGATCCGTTAGCCTCTAGGAAGAACTACTCCCTCCTCGTCATGGGAATCAGCAACGGTGATGGAGATGGTGGTGGAGATCGATGGAAATAGCTCCGGGGGCACTTCCCCGTCCCGGCAGGGTGCCGGGACAGAGACTTTCTGTCCCCCGAATCTCCCCTTCGGTGACGGCGGGGCTACAGAGGTTTTCGTGGATTTCTTCTGGATGCCCTAGGGTTTTGGGTCGGAGGCTTCTTATAGGCGAAGGGTGAGGTCGAGGAGGCGGCCAGAGGGCCCACACCCTCCCCAGGCGCAGGCCATGCTTGGTCGCGCCTAGGGGGGTCTGGACACCCTATGGTGCCTCTCCGTCCCTCCTTCTGGATTCATGTCCCTCACGGAAAGTTATTGACTTTGGCTTTTGTCCCGTCCAATTCCGAGAATATTGATTTTCTTCCTTTCTGGAACCAAAAACAGAAGAAAACAGGCAACTAGCACTGTGGCAACTTGTTAATAGGTTAGTTCCAGAAAAGATATAAAAACACCTCAAAGAAATATAAAGCAAAGCAAAGTAGATAATAAACAAGCATGGAGCATTAAAAATTATAGATACGTTTCCGACATATCAACATCCCCAAGCTTAACTCATGCTCGTCCTCGAGTAGGTAAGTGATAAAAGAATAATTTTTGAGGTGACATGCACCCTCACAATAAAGATCCAACCATTTTCAATCATTAAAAGCTGGGATCAAAGAACTCTAAACATGTGCATAAAATATGGAGTTCTAACAATAGGACATAGTAACTATGCATGCAACATGAAAGTCTACAAACAAAGATCATGAATAACATGCATTGAAAAACGTTTGTTTGTTTCACATACAGAAAACATAGCATAGTGACATTCAGCTTGTCCCTCATGGAGTAGCAAATAGATGCATAGGACACCTTCAAAGTTCACAAGGGTGACTAGAAACAAATAGCACAAGAACAAGTAATATCACAATAAGCTTTGGAACACTGCACACAGAATGACAACTATGTTCTCTTAATGGTGCCTAAAGGTAGAAGGTGGAGACTCAATAGTGGTGGAAGAAAAGAATTTTATAAAGGAAGCAGGTATTTCAAGTTTCAAAAAGAGCTTCCAAAAATTATGGTACTTGTTATATTTCAGCCCTCATTGCCCCTATCATAAGCATCTTGAAGTGATTAAGGTTAAAGTGAACAAAGATGGAGTATATGTTTGACGAAGTATAAGTTGGCAATCTCAAGTCCCTTGAATACGAGGGCCACACCTCATGCTACTCAACTTTAGTCACCTGTAAGTTCTTGTCATTGTAAGTATTTGCATATCATTGAGAACTAGCAACGGGGTACCCCTTGCACATGGTACAGGAGCTTTCCCATAACCAAAATGACAAGGCAAGCAGACAATGAGCATCTCAGCAACCTTCTTATTTACTATGGGAATATGGTGCTTTTTCCTCTCTTTCCTCTTTTCTCAATGTGTATCTTTTTTATAAGAAGAATGCTTCATAGATGTCACTATGGTGATGCTGCAAGTTTCCACCATGATTAGGCATGGCTTACGCTAGCAGCCCAGGCGTTTCTCTAACACAGGATACAAACTCCATGGACTTACAAGTTCCCTCTTTATTTCACACTGGTGACATCCATAGACAAAAGAGCATGGTATCAACTGAGTACAAAGTACAAGTGCAATGTTGAAAACATTCCCCGTGACAGCACGGTTCTGCTAATTCCAACGTATAAGTGCAAGAATATACAACATAGATGACACAATGGTTCAAGTTTATTAGGGGCAACGAATAAAGTGTGCCATCAAGTTTGTGAGGGCTTTAATCACTAAATTTTCACATAAAAAAATAGTTTTTAATTGGAAGATAGCTGAAAACAAGAATATACTTGGAATGATGTAACACACCATGCATAGGAGTTTATAGTGGAAAATTTGGAATAACTTGGTTTCTTGGGAGTTGGAAGCATGAGTAGAACTTACGCATACAAGTGGAGGCTAGCAAAAGACTAGGAGCAACCAACTAAGAGAGCAATAATGGCCATAATCATGCAGAGCGACAAAACATTACTAATCAAAGCATAAAGTGGTACCATAAGTCAAGGAATAAATGATCATATAGGCTATGGTGACTTGTTCATAGTCATAACATGGTGTGAGCATGTGCCAAGTCAACCCAAAAAAAGCATCAAAGGAGAATACCACAATACTATGCTTTTGCATGCTAAAACAACGCATAATTTCTTCAAGGCACACTAAGCAATCCCAATTGTTTGGAACAAGAAAAGCTACAGCAATAATCACTAAGCATAAGGTCAAAACAACACCTAGCATGTCATGCTAAAGTCTAAGTCACAGTCAATGCAAGCTCCTCTTGCACTTATCAAGCAAGAACTTTCTACTCCTTTCCAACACCAAGCAACTTATTTGAAACAACTCACAAAGATAATACTTAATAAAGATCAGTGAGCTTGTCTCACAAATCCACAAAGAATACCTAGAAAGTTCTAAGCCGAAAGCACAAGAAAACTAAGGCTAAACACAGTGCTAGCAAACAAAACACTCACAAGACAATAAGAATGAAAACTAGAGTGTTCCCGGCAATGAAAATAGAGTGTGTCTCTCTCCAAAAGAAGTGTGGTGTAACCAACCAACTTACTCAAGCAAACTAAGCAAACTAAAACCATAAACAAAAACTAAGACGCTCCAAGAACAACACAGCTGTGCATGAAACAATAAAAACGAAGTGTCTAGAAAGACCTGAGATTTTTATTGATGAAGAAGGGGACGCCTTGGGCATCCCCAAGCTTTGACGCTTGTAAATCTTGGATATTTTTTGGGGTGACACCGGGGTGGCATCTCCAAGCTTGAGATTTTGTCCATTCTTCATCTCATTACATCATTCTCTCTCTATACCTGAAATTTTTCCTTCATACAGAACTTCACACAATCTTCATTAGCAACATTAGTGTATTCAAAAGATATTAGACCCTTAGGCAAAGCTTTGTAACAGCAGAACATTTCACTAAAAACACAAGATACTGTAGCAACTCCTTCAAAAAGCTCAAATCCACAAAAGAGAACTCAAAAAGGAATCAATAAGAAGCAAATGTAAATAATGGCAGAAATCTGTCAAAACAGACCAGCAGGTAAAAAAAGATTTTTTTCGAAGATCTTCTGTTGCTCAAATCAAAACGTTTTTAACTAACGAGAGTTAGATATTGTACTAGGGGATTTATTCGTAAATTTTGAGCTCAATCCGAGTTACAGAGACTCCTCACAAATTTTTATGGCGGAGGACAGAAATCTGTTTCGGGACAGCAACTCCCCAAAACTTACTTCCCTCTCATTAGAGGTCATTCTTGGTACAAAAAGCAAACAAAAAAGGATAAGGAGAGGTCATTACTGAATTAATAACTTCCAAGACTCAAGGAAACTCTTGGGTTATCTCCCAGCAAGTACTTTTCTTTAACGCCTTTAAGTTCGGCTTGATAGCTTGGGAAGATGCTCACATAAGAATTATGAATTGAAGTCAAAGAGAGCATCAAAAAGCAAATTCAAAATACATTTAAGTCTAACCTACTTCCTATGCATAGGAATATTGTAAAGAAACAAGTCATGAAAGCACAAAGCAACAAGCATAGGAAAGCAAAACAAGTGCAACTTCAAGACTTTCAACATAAAGAGGGGAAACTTAATATTATTGAGATGCATAAAACCATGTTTACCTATCTCATAATAACTTTCATTAGCAACATGAACAAAATTAAAAATATAACTATCACATAAAATATTCTTATCATGAGCCACATGCATAAAATGATTATTACTCTCCACATAGAAATAGTCATGCTTATTAATCATAGTGGGAGCAAATTCAACAAAATAGCTATCATTACTATTCTCATCACCATAATCATCAAATATAGGAGGCATATTATCATCACAATCTATTTTCTCCTCAATAGTAGGTGGACTGAAAATATCATATCCATCATTGTAATCATCATATATTGGAGGTTTGGTATCATCATAAGCAATAGCATAGCTATCTTCCAAAGTTGGGGGACTAAAAAGATCATTTTCATAAAACCTAGCTTCCCCAAGATTAGACATTTCCATAGCATTAGCAATAATTGTGTTCAAAGAATTCATAATAATAACATTCCTATTAGCTTGCAAATAAAGCTCCAAAGGTTTTTTAATTTTCTCTTCAAACACTTCATGTCCTAATTCAAGATAGACACTATAAAGCTCTCTAATTTTTTTGTTGTTTTCCATTAAGCCTAACTAGTGAAAACAAGAAGCAAAAATACAAAATTGCAGAATCTAAAGGAAATAACTTCGAGCACTCACACACCAGGATGTGAGTACCTTTTACCTTACCTCCCCGGCAACAGCGCCAGAAAAGAGCTTGATGTCTACGCACTTATTTTCTTGTAGACAGTTGTTGGGACTCCAAGTGCAGATATTTTTAGAACAGCAGCAAGTTTCCCTTAAGTGGATCACCCAAGGTTTATTGAACTCAGGGAGGAAGTGGTCAAAGGTATTCCCTCTCAAGCAATCCTACAATCAAGATACAAGAAGTCTCTTGTGTCCCCAACACACCCAATACACTTGTCAGGTGTATAGGTGCACTAGTTCAGCGAAGAGATAGTGAAATACAAGTGGTAACGGTGCCAGAAAAGCTGATGGTGTGGAGGACTAAAGCAAGCAAACATGCAACAGATCTAGATGCAAACGGTGTTTCAATGTTTAGTTACAAGGCCTAGGGATCATACTATCACTAGTGAACACTCTCATATAAATATCCTCTCTTCATGATACTACTCTTAACTACTCTTCGGTTGGACACTCTAATCATCGGTAGGGCTATAACAGCACTCCTCAAAGTCCGCCTTCCCCAATCTAGATAACCCCACACTGTCACCTTGAGTGCTAGATGGTTCCAACAAACACCACAATTTCATAAAGACATCCAACTCCAAATATAACTCATAACAAATATTCAATCTAGCCAAAGTGCCACACACGGTATGCACGCTGTCACTTTCACACAAATGGGGAAAAGCATAGATCTATTAAAGCACAAAGAGTATTTATGTAGACTCAAACCTAAGTGCCACCATGGCGTGCACGCTGTCACTTTCACACACATGGGGAGAGCAGAGATCAAATGAAGCACTTGAGTAGCAAGGTAGATCTACTTGATTACAAAGCTCATGACCACAAGATCATGCATAGAGAGAGAGATGAACACATAGCTACCGGTAGAGCCCTTGGCCTCTAGGAAGAACAATCCCTCCTCGTCATGGGAATCAACAACGGTGATGGAGATGGTGGTGGATATCGATGGAGATGGCTCCTGGGGCACTTCCCCGTCCCGGCAGGGTGCCGGAACAGAGACTTTCTGTCCCCTGAATCTCCCCTTCGGTAGCGGCAGTGCTACAGAGGTTTTTGTGGATTTCTTCTGGATGCCCTAGGGTTTTTGGGTCAGGCCACCCTCTGGTGCCTCTCCGTCCCTCCTTACGGATTCGTGTCCCTCACGGAAAGTTATTGACTTTGGATTTTGTCCCGTCTAATTCAGAGAATATTGATTTTCTGCCATTCTGGAACCAAAAATAGAAGAAAACGGGCAAATGGCACTGTGGCAACTTGTTAATAGGTTAGTTCCAGAAAAGATATAAAAACACCTCAAAGAAAGACAAAGCAAAGCAAAGTAGATACTAAACAAGCATGGAGCATAAAAAAATTATAGATACGTTTCCGACGTATCAACTATATATGTCGAATTGTTGGCTTGTGGCATCCAGATCCATATTCTTCATACTTTCTTTTCGGAAATGAACAATCTCGATCGTCATCACTCATAAAAATTAGAATTATTTCCTGATAGTAGGAAATTCACACCGACGGTATTGTTTACTACAAGAAGATGCACCCATCTACCACTGTGAAATTACATTTAATTTGAGATCAATCTATCGTGCCTACTTGTAGCTCAAGTTTAAGACCTAATTTTCTTAAGTTGTCAATATGAATAATCTTAGCAAGAAGTTGAACCTAATGTCAAAACTCTCGGTGGTTTCTGATATATTAATTGACCCCCTGATGGGTACCTCCAAAAGTTTTTCATAAACTATCAAGGCAACCTAAAATTTCCCCGTTGTTCAAATTTGACCTAATTTTGATAAATTGGCATAAAGAAGATGCACAACACGTTGGTCCACTTAATATGTCTAGAAGCTTGCTGGATTGCAGCATTCAGATCCATATTCTTCAGACTTTATTTCTTTACGGAAAAGAACAATCTCATCATCACTCGGGAAATTGAGAATGTTCTTTCCAGATAGTTCGAAACTCACACCAACAACATTGTTTGCTACAAGAAGACACACCCATCTACCTCTGAAATTACATTTAATTCAAGAGCAATTAATCTACCGCGCTAACTTGTAGCTCAAGTTTGACCTAATTTCATTGAATCGACAAAGAAGTAAGTGAATTATGCGAAGTTAGCTAGGAAGCTTGAAAATGGAATTATATAAGAAACGGTGGTCCACTTTGTATGATAATTGGGAGGGTTGCATTTTCTTCTAACTCTGGTAGGTCCCCCTGGAGCGAGGTGCTTCAGTTAACATGGTCGGTGGAAGTACAAGTTACATCAAGGACCTCGTAAAAATGAAAATCACATCCAAGTCCATGCATTTAGCACAAGCTCCCTGAAACTAAGCAATGAACTGTGTTTTGAGGTTTGCGCATAAAAGCGTTCATTATGATAAAGACTATCAATAGAATCTTCTAGATGCAAAGAATGGAAAAGAAGATCCAACGGTTAGCAATGTTTGGATTTGCCAGTCTTGATCCAATGGTCCATGTTTGAATTTTGAAAACGGAAAAATCCTTAAATTTTGGGAAAATGTAAGAAAGAATTGTCCACTTTGTATGAAAATTTGTTGGGTCATTATTTGTTCTTTAATATACTCTACTACTCCCTCCGACCCATATTAGTTGACTCAAATTTGTCTAAATTTGGATGAATGTAGACACTATTTAGTACATAGGTTCATCCAAATTTTGACAACTCAAAGTCAACTAATATGGGTCGGGGGAGTAGTAAAAATACTTGAAAAACTAGTATGGCCTACTATACCACGTACTCCATGTGTACTTTCTTGGGTTTCAGGCAAAATGACCAAGGTCATCGTCTACTTTTTTTGAAAACCGGGTGGTAGCACATTATTTTTCTGACCGCGGTATGTCCCGAGGGAGCGAGATGTTTCAATTAACATGGCCATAGAATGTGTACATATATGTTACACCAAGGACCTCACAAAAGATAATATTACATTCAAGTCTAAATATTTAGCACAAAGGACCCTGAAATCAAACAAG
Organism: Avena sativa; assembly: GCA_916181665.1. Classification (NCBI taxonomy): domain Eukaryota; kingdom Viridiplantae; phylum Streptophyta; class Magnoliopsida; order Poales; family Poaceae; genus Avena; species Avena sativa. The sequence goes on from OV702295.1 coordinate 138,775,947, forward strand.
AAAAAGTAGTAGGATGAGTAAGTTGCACGTCCTTTGCACGTGAGTGTGGCGTAATATATAGAAGTTTGACATATCATTTAAGAGAACACTTAAATCCTAAATATAAACATTATCAACAAATTTACTTTACAGCCAAAATACACCCTTCCTAGTGCCAAAATGGACCCTGTCTTCGAGTACTATTACAGTAACAAGTAAACGAGTGGAACTCTAGAACTAAATTAACTAGTAATGCATCATTACCATAGTGTTGGGATCGTTAGTAGAAGTTTAGGATCAATTCTTTTTGACGATGCAAACAGAGAAAGAGAACACCTTCTGGTACTATCCAGCAGCCGCGATTATGTACCGCGACGACACCATGAGGAACATCAGATCTTTGAGGACAACACTATGGGGAGACACGTAGATCGTCGGCTCCATTACCCCCACTAATGGTATCCGTCGAAAAGTCCGCCGACGACTGTGGCCTAGTTTCACATAGCTTCACCCTATACCGGGGCCAGGAGCATGCGGTCGCCCTGACGCACAACAAGGAAACGGCGATAGCGTAGCCGAGCTCGCCGATGATGAGGCTGAACACGCTAGTTTCATCACAGTAGACGATGACCATGGATGGCAAAAAGGACGATAACAGCATCGTTACTGTAAACTCCATGGGATGGCTGTATGATATCCTATGCACTCGTACCTTGTGGTAGCCGTGGAGGTGGATAAGGAGATCGACCGGCGAGGCGGTGAAAATGCATCCCACCTCCATGCACCCACACGGGTTGTATGGGCATGCGGTCTTGTGGTCGTCGAGCTTGTGGTAGGCGACCATGGTGAGACAACGGTCCTGGGGGCATGGAACAGTTTCTAGCTCACCGATCTTGTGGTAGACGACCATGGTGAGACAGGCGTCATGGGGGCATGGAACAGTTATCGGCACTAGCTCATCTTTGTCCATCGCCGACGAGCTCTTGGTGGAATCCGCCTAGACGCGTGGTGTTGGAGTGGTTCCCTGGAAGCTCGACTCGCCGATGTAGTGCCCGCAGTCCAGAATTTTTATGAAGCATTGAATATGGGGTCCCTTGATCCATCCTAGAGCCATGCTCCTGCATAAAATTGGAGTAAGTAGGTATCGCCAGTTCAACACCATGCTTCACACTGGTCGGTCAAAACAAGGCTACATGAAGTTGATAGGTGAGAGTAAAGCAGGGGAGAGATGCTACCCACATGAAGGTCTACTCCTAGAGAGAGACAGAAAAGTCTAGGGTCTGGCGCAAAGTGTATAGTGCTGCAGGGGAGGGATTGCGGACTGCAAGCATGTCTTCAACATGATCTGCATTTTATTCTATCTGCCTATCTCTTCTGGATCTTTCGTTTCTCTCTCTCTCTCTCTCTCTCTCTCTCTCTCTCTCTCTCTCTCTCTCTCTCTCTCTTTTAGAGGGAAAGGGCACCTGCCCCGGTTGAAACCAAGTTTATAGCATTCTGGTCCACAGGGAAAATGTCAGGATCGACACCCCGGTACACAAAACCTCAGCATAGTTCCATGTCTTTCTTGTTGTTAAGCTTGTCTAGATACAGGTATTAGGATTAATTTAGAAAAAAATAGGTCTGGATTTTGGAAACTCCACGGAGTAGTAACCGGAGTAGAATAGTAGCATCAGTAGTTGTACAGTTGTACTAATACTCCGGTAATACATGTATTTTTATACTTGAGTAGTACAATGCTTTTTACAGCACTCTAGTAGGTATAGGCATTTGCGGTGGGTGGGCGGCGGTAGCTATTTATGGATTTTTACTAGGTAGTACTCGAGTTCTCTCGTGACTTCATGAAGTGAGACTACAGAACAGTACTATACTACTCAGATGCAGCTGTCATCACACGGTTCCTAGGAGCACGCCAGAGACACAGGTGTTGAGATGAACGTCCTTGCTTCCAAGGCAATTCATTTCGCTCTCTCTATTTCTCGTGTATAGATGTTTGTGTGCTTGCTTGATTTTTCAGGCGACGCAGCCTTTTTGATGTGCCGTGGAGCCGCCAGGGATAATATGTTGGGCGTAGTCGAGTTTTCATATCAATTTGACATTAAATAATTTAATTCAATGCTGAGCAAGGTGATGATTTACGTGTAAGTACAATGTACATAGGTTATATTTTATCCAGGGATAGTAGTACTCCGTATTTCACTTAATCACTACGAATACATGTGGTTTCCTAGGTTTCTTCCTTTTAGTAGGAGTATTAATTACCTGAAATCATGTGAGTACTAATTGACGTTGCTTTCTCTATATTGGCACCCCTCTTTCCTTGAACGCATGCAGAAATTAAGGGGAGGAAGTAATACAGAGTACAAGAGGTTTTATTGCTTCATAGTGGGGGATATGAAATGAAAAACGTAGTACTTGTGCTAGATGCCAACACCGTTCCAACTTGCACTTGATGATATTCAATCTCCAAACCTTATTAGAGATAGGTAGTACTAGAGGTTAAATTAAGCATAAGACTTCTTCTTCTTCTTGGACCTAGATCCTTCCGCTGCGACCTTCCTGTTGGCGTCGTCCTTCCGCTTCCCGTGGCATCCCCCATCTCTCGCCTTCTTCTTCTTCAAGCCTCCCGCTGCCTTCTTCTTCATCTTATTATTTCCAGAGAAGAAGGGATCGAATGCACTCTTCTTGTAGACGATTTCCGACCCCTCATCCTCCTGCTTCCTCTTCTTCTTGTCGAAGAAGGGTGGATCGAGTGAACTCTTCTTGAAGACGACGGGTCCATCATAGATGAACGATAAACCACCCTCCTCCTCCTCTATGCTCTCTGGCGGCGTCCCCTCCATCAGATGACGGTAAGCAGGGTCCTCATCTGAAAAATTACTTTCCGGAGTGTCGGAATAGTATGGACCATCAATGGACTCCCCGCTATCACCATGGTAGGGACTGTTATCCCCATTTGCCAATGCGTTGGACTCATCAATGGAGGTGCACTAATCGGAGCAGCTGCGTGGCATTTTTGTGTATGTGTGGTGGCTTGGCCAGCCTAGAGGGAGGGGGAGAACGGGAGAGACAGACAAAGTTCTTCAGTGTGTGCGTCGTGCCTGGATGCGAAGAGTTGGTCGTTGTTGATGGCTTCTTTAAAGGGCTCGCTCGGGACATGCAAACGTCCAATATGAGACATGGATGATCAATGCCTAGGCCTTAATTTCTTAACATGGGCCCATGACTGCCTTTGATTCTAGGGAGTATGGCCTAGATTTAGTCGAGCGGGGAAATGTCTCGCTATCCCTAAAATATTTCGTGCCCCAGTGTTTCAAATATAGTGGAATTCCCTTTCCACCCCTAGTTAAGGCGGTTTGTTAGGGCTTCAATCGTAATTTCCTTGTTCACTACCTCTACAGCCCTCCCTACCCCCCAACCCCCAACCCCCCGCCCACACACATAATACTCACCCGTAGCTGGACAAGCCCTGCGGAAAACCCTAGATCTAACCTTCACCACCTTACCATAAATCTGCTTCGTCGTCTCTGTCATCCAGCTCTCAGAGCAACCCCTGTTCTGCTTCCACAAGCACCGCCAGGAATCTGCTTCTTCGCCGCTGTCGTCTAGCACTCGGAGCAACATGCAAAGGATTCCTAGACGTCGTCCTGACCCAGTTAACTAGATCTACTTAGATTTTTCATATGATAAATACGGAGCAGTTAACTATATTTTGCATTGAAGCTACTTTCATAGTAACTTACAAGTGCTATACTTGTTATCCTTATCTTTCCAAACAAACTCTTTGTAGTCATATTTCACTATAACAAGTTGAACTGCGATTTTGGTTGTCATGTCGAAATATGAGCCAGCAAACGGTGAACACATTTGTTTCCATTATCTCCTTTATTAAAGTGCTTGCCCATAAGTGATACCATTATAATTTCTCTTTGTTTTGGCGTAGGATATGGCACTAACTGTTATTTACTGTCTGATGATGTTCTCTTATCTATGCAGTACACGTTTACATTCATTATACTGCTTCCAGTAATAGGTCGGGTTTATTTGATTCTGCTTACCCCATGATTCCTAACGGTTTGCTATTGTTACACAATGAACAGGCGCAGTTTACACTAGAAATAGTAGAATGAAGGTCCCCTATAATCTAGTAAGTATCTATTCCTTTCCTATCACTTCATGCTAACATCTATCAGATTGGAACCTTTTTGTGTTTACTATCTGTTGCACCTTTATGTAGAGGCCCAACACTAAAGTATAGAGACCACCAGTCCAATTACATGATGCAGCAAACATCGTCAACAAACATATTGTAACTAGATAAGAAACTATGAGACTCTACATAGAGCTACTCTATGCACCCCTCCCCCCCCACACACAAACACAATTTTAAGGTTTAAGTCCCCTAGTTTCGGGCCATTTAGTCTAGTTCAGTTTTATTTTTGTCGGAGGCACTAGGATGATTACAACAAGGCTAGATTTACAACATAATCCAATATAACAGAAAGAGAAGGATCATAATCAACTATTCACTTCAAATCTCACTCTGGTATCCGCCACTTGTCTGGTATTTACGAGGCACACGATAGTTCAATTGGTCTTTGGGCAGACAATCAAAAAATTTAAACCTAAATGTTTATGTATCAAACTGTTTGATAGACTGTTTCACCATTTCTCTGAAATGATATGGATAGTCTATTAGAGGCACAGTATTGTTGTATTTCTAATTTGACTGAGTTACTATAGTAGTTTGTCGATGATTACAACAATTCCACCTACCTAAGATTCAGATCCAACTGCACATTGAAGGCTAGTTAATATCAACCACAATGGTTAAATGCTTATTTTGTTCTTTGGTAAATGCTTCTCTATCAGTTTAAGGAGCTCTCAGTAGATGGATTCATTACATTCATAAATCACGCATTCTACTTTGATCAGTTTGCTTGAGGTCCTTCGGTTGAGTGCTTACATTGCTATATCAAACCAAAATAATCTTTTGAGAATGAACAGGTAGTTTTGTTCATTCGTATGATGTTTTAACTTTTTTATCTTAGTTTGAGCCTTCATCAAGTAGAGCAGTCATTTCACAGAGAAGAAGTGACAGTTGCACACAGTCTCATCCCTCTATGAAGTCGATTGTTCCAGTTATTTCAGAAGATGGAGATGTGTGAGACCCTGCTGCTACTAGTTGACTGATTTTAAATTCTTTGGTGTCTCTTTTCCTTGGTAATAATGATATAGGACATTTCTTTTTGTTCATGTTGCAAATATAAATATGTAGGAAGAACATAAAATAACTACTTGAAGTACAGATCTCTTTACAAAGAGTAGTAGTGGCAGCGCGTATTTCTCATGTAGGTACATGATGTCGACTGTTTCATACATTCCAGCGGAAAGATTTTTTGGAGCTTCACTCCGAGATGCACTTGATGTAGTTGGATAGGAAGCCAATAGAACAAATGCAGTAGTCTCCATAGCATGGAATAAGTTATCTGAGTTGAAGAACAGGCAAGCTTTGACGGAGAAACTACTCAATAATCTCCTCAGCAAGTCCTATGGTAAGCCCGTCGTTACATGTGAGGCGATGCGAGCTTCCTAAAAGAAATATTTTTTAAACCAGGATTTTGTTTGTTTATTTGTTGCGTTGTACTATGATGATGCTGTTTGAGCTATGGATTTTCTATGGCATATAATAATTTAATATTTTTACAGTTATAAGTTTTTCTTCCATAGTTCTAGAATTCTTTTAGTACTGTAGGTAATCTAGTACTAGGAATACGCCCCCAATTTGCTTAGTTTTGTACCAGCCCTTGATAGGCCGCCAATCAACAGTGACAGACCTTCCATGCCTCCACGTGGTAGCAGGCCGTTTAACCTGTACACTCTAATCAGTTAAAGTCTAAAACAGTAAAAGGCCAAAACAGTAGAATACCAACAGTAGAAGGCGAGAACAGTAGAAGGCCAGAATAATAAAAGGACAGACCAGTAAAATCCCAAACTGCAACGGTTCGCTAGTGTGCGTAGACTCGCCTTATGTAGGCCACAACAGTAATGGATCCGAAAGTCTATGGGCTACCGTGGGCTACATAAATGGGCCCACTTCAAACAGTGTAGGAATGTACAGTAATGGGCCAAAAGCGGGTTGTCCAAAGGGGCTGTTTTCAAACAGTACTGGTCGAAATAGTAACCGGCCCAATCTCTTACGGGCCGCACAAATTGAACCATTTCAAATAGTGCAGGTTGAAACGGTAACGAGCCAAATATAGTACAGTCCAAGGAGGGCAGCACCGATGGGCCAATTCATTCAGTGCAAGACGAAATAGTAAAGAGCCATGATACTATTGGGCTCTTTTAATGGGCCGGCCCACTTAATAATTACCAGGCCTTGGCTAGGCCTGACTTCTACTATAGTTTTATTAACAGTCAACGGCATTAACTAGCCGCTAACGGTGTTTGCCATGTGGCAGTTTGCATGATGTTAGCAGTCAATGCGGCTGGCGAATAGATCTACGACGGAACAACTTTTCATGGCTAAAGGAAGTGATCCGCCACGGTCAAAAAATAATCGTGATAGAATAATTTGTGACGGGGCTTCTACCACGATGGTCATCCATCATAGAAGGCTTTTCAGCCACGAAAAATGGACATTAAACCACGAAAATCATCAGTTGTAAAAGATATTTTTCTTGTAGTGACATATCTAAGTAAACGCGTGTGTGAGCTACCTTTTATTTGAATTTTTGGATCACATTTGATATAGATGACATTTGCATGAATACAAAGGATCCTCCAAACAACATGTTCACAGGGTGAATAACTTTCCATTAAAAAAAGGTGGATAACTTAATACTATAGTCTGGATAACTCATATGTTATAGGTTATTAACTTTTGGGTACTATTTTTTTGGTAGAATATATTAAGGTGGGATCTTGTTTCAAAGATATTGTCACAGTTATTCCAACGGTAAAATTGAATTTTAAAACCTATAAACTGTTTGACAGACAAAGTATTTTAAATTTGCTGGATTTCAGATTTAAATCTAAGTGATGCCAGATTTTTGTCATTTTGTGATTAACCATGACACGCATGCATATGGACTCTTTTTTAGTGTATTGCCATACATCCTCGTTGTGCATGTATGAGTATGACATGTCCGATGAATCCCTGATCCGCTCAAGATTCTACGCGCTTGCTCATTTCGTGGACATTTTGAGACTTGAGAGTATTCTGTCCGATCCGCTAGAGTCGTTAATTGGTAGAACGCCCCATAGATATGGCCTCTTGTGTGTTTGGTTTTTATGCAGATAGATGCCGATCAAGGGAACTATCAAGAGACCCAGGAGTATTATTCTGATCCTTGTTACTTTACAATTGAGCTACCATGCAAAAAATTCCCCATACTTGCACTACATATAGTACCTATTGCATCTATCTTATTGTTGCATCATGAGTCGTGATCAAAATTAAATTACAATCCCAAGTACTGCATAGCCTTTATTTTTGAACCCCACCGAAGCTTGTTCCTCAATCTATGATCCATTACTACAGGAGTTGTTTGAGCCATGCGAGTCATAGAACTCCATGTGTAGGGTTTGTGAGTGTTTTTGGATAACGAGGTACCTAAACCACTGAATTGAGTAGTAATGGGATAACTAAAAAAGAGGCACCGGTGGACAATATTTGAGATCTAGTTTTTATCCGCTCACTTATATCATGTAGGACCCGAGTACTTGATATTTGTTTCTTGACTATCGCACTATCTGCATGTGGGACCATGAATCCCCTTAGTCTTAGCTTGAGTCACACTTAATTTCTTGGGGCCACAACTAGTTTGAGGTGTTATTACTATCTTATACTTATATCATGATTTACTGCTTTATTTACTACTATTGCTCGAGGAGCGTTTACTACTGTACTGTTTAGGAATGTGAAATGTTTTTGCGGTATCGACAAGCCCAGTCACACTTTCAGGTTTCCAGTCATTTACAGCCATTGGCACAAACTCCTTGGTCCGTCACAGAGCCCGGCCGACTTCGTAGCAGTAGCTTAGCGGGGTGGCCCCCTAAAATCATTAATGAATCTTGTGAATGCTTTGTCGTGTTTCCTCGTTGCTTTTTATTTGTTTCTTCCTGAGGTGGCATGTGCGTGTGTTGCTATTTGTGCGAGCGATGTTTATTCATGTTGATATATATCTATTGGGTAATTAATTATTGTTTATTTAATGAATGATCGTTTATCTTTGTTTAGGCGGATGTTGTAGCATGTCTCTACAAAACTCTTAGGCTTTATCTTCGCTGCAATTTCGTCACCCTCAGGTTGTTCCCTTTAGAAGCATAAAGTCATGCTGGGTCCCTTAGGGTCTCACACGATAAACATTGTTCAGACGGATAGGTATATCCACAGGAAGGTTACTTGGTCGAGGAGACCGATGATGGTGACACCGACCGTGAGGTGTAGAGATTCCGGTGATTAGAGATCCTTGAGATAATATGGTCAGGATGTGCTTATTTTCAGGGCATCATATGCCAATTTGCTTCTTATTCGTACTCGGATCTTGTTTTCTGCTTCCGCTTGATACTCTGATGTGTGATGTATGAGGATGTATCCTAAACTATTATCTCTATCTAGGATATTTGGATCTTGCCGTATGGCGTTGAATATTTCTGTTTATTTTAGATGGTTTGACTCTGATGTACTGTTGTATGTCACTGACATACACACTTGTGTATGTTTTGTTTGCATACCTGTCGACTACGCCACTCACACCTGATACTACATTCATAAAAGGGGGTGGGATGGTTTGTTGGTATCGTTCCCTATCAATCCCCCTCTCATCCTGCATGTGGGTGGCCGTTCAACCCCCATCGTAGTATGTCTTGTCCACTTTTGGTTCATACTGGCTTGTTGCTTAGAGCGTAGTATCCCAGGTATTACATATAATGGAAATAGTATGGATGAAATATGATGGTACAATTTAATACAAGTGCAAATCCACAATAGAGATTGGATCACAACGAAGTAAACAAAGGGAATCGAAGTTGGAGATGTTGTTGATGAAGATGGTGATGAAGAACGATGCATAGCCCTTTAAGATGCAAGTATCCTATTTCCCTTGAGTGGTATGGTGGTGTAGATCTTGCGGGCGGCGACTATGGAGGCGGAGGAGCGGTAGGGCTCCGTCCCTATGGCATGTGTGGACTATCCCCCTTCTTCTAGAGTTTTCCCTCTTTAAATAGGCATCTAGAGGTTGGTTTCGCATACCAACGGATCTAGGGGCCGAATATTCCCATTGTTCCTTCACAAATGTTGTTCTGGTTAACGAAACAAAGACTTAGGAGGGCGGTACGACCGTAGGGTATGGGCGGATCCACCCGTACCAGTGGTCGTTACGCCCCCTGGACTCTAAAGTGCTTTGGCCACAATTTCTTCATACGGACTACGATTGAGGTGTTCTTTGGCTTGTTGGATTCGTATGGCCGAGGACTACGACACCATGGAATTGGATCATCATTTGGATTTGATGGAAAAATACACTTCTTCCTCCCCTCAAATGGCTGTCTGGTGCCTACAGCTTCTCCATATTGCATCCTCTTGGCTCCTTTTATCCATGATTGTTCATAGCACCTACACACAAGTCAAAGACAAGGAAAAGGTAACTGAATCATATTAAAATACTAATTGTGCAAATTCCATGTGAAAATGAATGAAAACTAGTAATCATACATAATAGGCATACTTGTAGCTAGATGTAGCATGTAATGAGTGACAATATGAATGATTTGTATACTCAAATATGCTTCAATTTTGGACTCATCAACTTCCCCAAGCTAGACGCTTGATCATCCCTGAGAAAGATGGTGTCTTATGGACAAGGTCCTCATGTTCATGATGCACGAGTCGATATCATAAATGAGGCAAAAATTGAAACAAAAGTACAATATCGGATGTACAAGATTGTTGCCTTGTATCCTTATTTTTCCTCCAATATCAAAGTATGAAAGAACATATTCATACAAGGTAACACACGCTCAGTTATGTCAATCCATAAAAGATCAATTAAAACTTCAATGCTCCATGTCAAAAGTGAATCTAGCTTTGAAATTAAACTTGTGATCCTCCTATTATGACTTTTATTTTATGTATCTCCTAACTTTTGTAAAGTAATGGCTTTAGAAATTAAGAGTGATAGATTATTTCATAAGGAGCATAGAATTAGAGTGTCTCATTAGAACACCCATATCAATTGATAAAGACTATCAAACACTACTATTCTAATCATTGTATTTCAAGAAAATTCATAAAGTAGTAATGAGACCATACCAAGGACTTGTTATATGGATGCTTAAGTGGAAAGGAGGAAAAATATTTATAAAAACGCACCCGGTTCTTGGTAGTTTGCTAGAAAAATTAACCCGTAAAACCACATCACTCTGGTATGGGACAGACTAAGACCTTCGATCTGGATTACGGATGTAGTATAGCTCTTTTCCCTAGTAGAACTAGGTTTATCGAATCCTCGGGAAGCAGAAAGCAAAGTGAGATTACTTAAACGGACCTTTGAGAGTTTTAGAATTCCTATTGCATTTTCACCGTACCAAGAGTTTGCGATCTTGTTGTTGTTGATGATGAAGAGAGAGAGGGCCTAGGGTCTTTGGTTTTCATCAGTAGTTGTGCAAAAAGATCTGATGGGAATAATAGATAATAATAAAGTACTCATGTAATTGTGAGAGCAAGATAATTATATGTGGGCAGTGCATCCATAGATGTTATTGCCTCCGCAACCGCTTATGGAAATAACCTACTAGTCTTAGCCATGAAAGAAACAGAACAAATGATATGCATAGTGATGTCACCGTTAATCCCAAGTAAGTTCCTCACTAAGGTTCCTATCCTGCAGATCAGTCGTTACTCACACTCCCTTTACCTGGATCAATCCTCGGGGTCTCAGGTACCTGACAAGTCCTTAGATTGAGGTAAGAGAAGGTACTACAATCATCATGTCATACAAACTAATACATGATCTCGTCTATGATAAATAGCATGCACAAAAGCTACATGGCAAGGCCGAAGCCCTTAGCCCAAGGAGAATTACTCACACATAGAGGTGAAATCGACAATCATAAACATTGTAATAGAGATCATAGATTTAATAGCAAATAGTCTTAAAATGTCGCCAATTGGAGATGAGATCTACTATTACAAGTTGTGGAAGATGTCTATGGTGGTGGAGAATGGTTTAGAGGTTTACATCTAGATCTATTCCTCCGGCGTGGTGGCAGGGAGAGTTTATGGTGAAAGAAGTGATGATGTGGAGTCGGGGGCTATTTCTCGTCGCCTGGAGCCTCTTTATATAGGGGTACCTTCACAAAAGTTGTTCTATTTGACCTAAGGAGGTAGGTGCAAACTATACGACGGCAACAACACGGCTGCAGGCCGTATAGTTGGTCGTTAAGCTTGTCGTAGCCTCCTCACGGCTCCTGGTTTCTTTGGCGTGTTGGAAATCTCGTATCTTTGGCATTTATGTACTGATTCCCATCATAATATGTCATTATCTGCGCAGGCAAAAATAGCAAGAAAGAGTTGCATACCCCTTTGATCATTAGGCATTAGTGGCATGTTTTAGAGAGATATTTCATCAAATATATAAATAATATCTAATTTAAATGCGGGCGTGGATGGCTATATTTCAAAGCCATCAACCTCCCCAAGCTTAAACTTGTTTGTCCTCGAGCAAGAAAACCAAAATCAAAAGGGAACTCTGCATTTAAACTGAAATAACAAGATGATGATCTTACTCATGATTGGTAGTCGCATGTTTCTTCCACTTTATTAATCTGAAAACTTCAGCATAGATAGAGTAATGGCAAGAATATCATATGGGTTTCATGAATCCTTATAGCGCGGCAAAATTATTGTAAGCATGGATGATTGAAAAGAGTAAACTTTATTCCATGTCATGTAATTAACTCATAAGCTTGCCTTTGAACAATAAAGTGTAATTATGTAGAATTAAGAGTGTGAGAGTTTGTCATGAAAAGCATATACACTAAAGTATCTCAATCCTCCCACATCAATAAATCAAGAATTTTCAAGCACTACTTTTCTATTCATTGTCCTTCAAGAATTTCAGTTCTTATGTAATTGAGAGCATGCCAAAAAAAAATCATTAGTTTATTGGGCTGATATGGACACTCGTGGCATTACTAAGGTCTTTGTTCCTTTTACAGAATGATTACTCATACCAGCCAGAGGAGTGACTCCACCATGTTATAGCTACCCAGGAGTGCCTAGAATCTTACCCATTATAGCATTGCTGCTACATATCTTGAATCAACTCATAGCCGAAATCTAGGAGTTTCCTCCATGAAGATCGTTCGTAGGCTAGCGGAGTTGTTGGCATCCCATGAAGTTTGACACGCATAAAGCTATATCATTCTTATGATTTACAATTCAAACTTTGGCATGCTTACAAAAACTGATAAACATTAATTTAATTGAACAAATCTTTTTAAAGAGAGCTATCAAGTCAATCATTATTTTCTGTGGTGTTGAGTGTCTCTAGGAATAATCTTTCAAGACTAAACACTCCAACACTCAAGTCTTAATTGTAAGACCTTTTTTATTCCAATTGTTTAGCAAATTTTAGGCAAGACTTGGTTAACTACAAGATTTGCAACAAAACATACCCAATTAAATACCCATGCAAACAATTTTTTACTACAATATAGAGACTCACTCCATCGATATAACATCTCAACATTACTACTAACTAGCATGGGTTTCTCAAACTTCAAAAGTGGGGAGTCATAAGGCATAACTCTCATGTTTGGTTCCACTTCTCTCTTTCCTTTTTATTTGTTTCTTGGAAACTCGAAGTCACTCTCCTGCAAATCAACGAGAACTTCGAGGCAGAAACAAAACGAGAGAGGGAAAATAAAGAGAAATGTAGAAATATTTTTGTGGTTTTTCCGAAGGGGGATTAAATAATAGAAAATTAGCGGCAAAGCTCGGCTTGAAAATCTCAAACAAAATAAAACAACTAAGATAAAGTGTTGGTGAAACCAACACGAGTGCTTATAAACTCAAATAAAAGCATAACCTTGAAAATTAGATAAAGCAAATGAAAACCAAAATATATAAAATAGATAAAACCTCCCCAAGCTTAGGCTTTTGCAAGCCCTTCAAATCAGTGTGGTGGGGGAGAAAGTTGTAACTCCAGTCCGCAAATTGAGTTGAAAGGTTACTTTTTGTTCCTCGGAGGTTCAGGCGAGATTGTGCATTCCCTCCACAGTTCCTCCAAGTTCTTGGAAATCTTGATATGTAGCGAACTGGTTTGGTGGCTACTGCTCCTGATGAGGGACTTCTTGGTCCTCATCCTCCTCCGTAATCTCCTCCTCAGGTTGGTGTTGCTGAACCTGCAAGTAATAAAGCACACGTCCTTCCTCTATAGAAAAAAGATAATTAGGAAAAGGAGCGGGGTAGATACGCCCAGGTCTAGCAATATGCAGATAATAAACACCACCTCTCCTGGTAAGAATTCCACAAGCCCTCAAAGTATAGAAACCAACACGTCGCCCAGCTAGCACCGGCTGTAACTCACCTAGGTCGATGGCCAATGCATTGGAAAGCACGGTGATGAATCCTCCACAAGTGATTGGTCCTTGGCTTTGGTGGGATTGGTACTCCAAGTAGCGCACAAGAATTGTGCCCAAGTGAAGTGACAATTTTCATAGTTGAAAGCAGCTTTTGGGAGGACTAAGATGTCCTCCTCATTGAGTCTTGTAAACTCATTGCTCGCCTGCAAGGTGTTAGCAATAACATAGAACAAATAGCGAATAGCAGGATATTGAATATTCTTCCCTCTGCTAACTCTAGAAGTAAATCTCATTCTATTATAACAGTGTTCAGGGGAAGGTTCCATGTTGGTAAAAGTTGCGCGTAGAGCATTAGGATCATTGTTGGGTAAACCAAAACGATTGCACCATTCTTCAATTGTTAGAGAATAATTATTGTTCATGAGTCGGAAAGAAATATTATCCTCCCCATGACATGCCTTAACGGTCCTTTGCAAAGAGCTAAGAAATTCAATGGTTAACCGACGATAGGTTGGTGCATCATGGAATACAGAGGTTTGCAGGCCAACTCTATTGCAAGGTAAATTAAAATCATCAGAGATACCAAGTTGGTTCAAAGTGACGGGGCAAGCCCATTTTGTTCCTTGACTTCTCGGTTTTTGATCCTGTTGAAACGATCACAGTGGGCTTCGTTCTTGAATCGAATCCCCATGCGTTCTTGAGCTACATCCCGGGAAGAACTAGCTGCGGCAAGAGAACATGTCTGGCTCCTCGTGTTCATCTTCTAAAAATAAAAGAGACACTTATAAAACTAATTTGATCCAACAGTAATAGTCATAGCATAATCCTCATGATAGCACACTAAAGAATCTCCTCAACATAATAATCTAGGCAAGATAATCATGTCAATAGTTCAAATATAAGTCTCACCTTAGATTGATAATGACAATATATCAGAGATGAATTTGTAAAAAGTAATTGGAGGATCGGAGGAGAAACATAACATAGATCACTGTGCGAGGAATTCAAATGAAATTGAGTAGGGGTGAAGATCCCTTGAGGTTTTGAGAGAGTTTGGAGGTAGAAGAAAGAAAAAAGATTGTGTTTGATGTTTTGGGTACCTCCCCAAGCATTTAAGTGCTCGGATGCAACTATACAGTGGCAACTATACGGCGAGAACAGGATGTTTCGGCTGTATAGTTGGTCTGACGGCAAAGTTTTAGGGTTCCCTAGGGTTTCTGTCTGACGGCTATAACTATATGGCGACAACTATATGGACGGAACTTTTGTTCCCGCCGTATAGTTGGTCATTAAACCTTATGTACTCTGGGATGAAAAATTGTCGATGGGTAACATAACTATACGGCGGCAACTATATGGCGGGAATTTTAATTCCCGCCGTATAGTTGGTCGTTAACCTTTCTGTACACATCAAAACATTTCTATTTCTTTGAGGATTACATTTTAGACTGAAATTTAGCGAAACACCTTGTTTTGATAGAAAAATGACTGACTAAAATTTCGACCAACTATGGCATATATAAAACAAAAATTTTTAGTACCGCTGAATCTCTTCCTCTCACTGGAGTTTTCTAGCACTCTTTATTCTATAAAAAAACTTGAACTAAAACTTAAAACTTAACTCAAACCTTAATTTCTCATGGGTTGCCTCCCATGCAGCTCTCTTTTATGTTCAATAAATTAACCTTGATATTGCTCACTTAGGCCATATGAGTGGAACACCCACTCCAAAGTAATTGGCCTTCAAAGTGATGGCCTCCTTATCATCTTGTTTGGGTTTCTTTTTCCTGGGGAAATGGATAACAAAAGGATACCACGAAGGCAATTGAAGCTTCACGTTCCCTTCATGCAAATTTATTAAAGCTTTAATAGTTCTTAAGAAAGGACGGCCAAATATAATAGGGGCAGTAGCATTTTCAGGCATGTCAACAATAACAAAATCAATAAGAGCAGGACAACCTTTAATGTAAACTAAAGAATTTTCTTTAATGCCTACTACTTGTTTATAAGTAGAATCTTCTAGATGTAATTTTAGTTCGGCGATTTCAAAAGAGCCAAGATTTAACTTGTTAAAAAGACTCTTTGGAATTGTTGAAACACTTGCACCTAGATCACATAGTGCAGCTATTTCATTAGTTCCAATTTTAATCTTAATGGTAGGCTCAAATATATCATCTAGCTTAACAGGCAATTTTTCGACAATTTTCTTGTATTCTTCTTCAATCTCACGTACCTTTATTGCTACCTGATTAACGAAGTGCTGATACATGGCTTCTTCATTTCCTTCACTTACTAGAATCTTGACATTGATCCTTTTTACAAGATCTTCAACAGTGTAGTTTGATGAAGGAGCATTGCTATAATCAAGTTCTTCTGGCTCCTCCTTTTGGATTCTTATCATCTTGAGGTCTTCAACTGGATTGGGCTCAGCTTTACCTATAATTTTGCTAGAATGAGAGTTTGACTCTTGGTTATCTTACCTAGCTATGCCTCAACGATCCTTGTTCTTTCTTGGAGGGCATGTAAATCATTTCTCAAACTAACAGCTTGGTTAGATAATTTACCAAGCATAGCATCATGATTTGACTAGAATATTATTTTGGTCATTATGTGAGTCCATAAAAGCTTCAAGAGTTTCTTGGAAACTAGTATTGCTTGATGCCATATTATTATTAGAGTTGCCTGCTAGACTAGAGTAATGTTTTTGAAAGTTTGGATTATAATTCGTTTTCCAAGCAGGGTTATAATCATTACGAGCTATGAAGTCTACTTCTTCAGTAGTTGGTTCGGGAGTAGTTCTTAGTGGAGTTTCCTTACCTTTCACGGCTAATATAAGCTCATCCAACTTACCATTAAGTTCTACATTCTCTTGAGGTGTGACGGAGTTCACCTTCTTCGTGTTTGATCTTTCCACGTGCCATTGGGCATGGTTGTCTTGCATATTGTCTAGCAGCTACTTTGCTTCAGTAATTTGCTTACCCATAAATGTTCCTCTAGTTGCAGTGTCTAGCATAGACTTAGAAATTGGGTTAAGATCATTATAAAATAAATGGATAATTAACCAGTCTCCCATCCGATGGTTGGGACAGTTTCTCATGCATTCTTTCATTCTCGCCCATGCAAGCGCTAGTGGCTCACGCTCTGCCTGTCTAAAACTAGTAATATTAGATCTGAGTTGCATAGTCTTTGCAGGTGGAAAGAATTTAGTCATTATTAAATAATTACATTCCACCCATGATGCAATAGTATTTCTAGGCACAAATAGCAACCATTCTTTTGCTCTTCCTCTAAGAGAGAAAGGAAATAAGCGCAACTTGACCGTATCGGGGTCAACATCTTTAATGCGCATCATATCACATATTTTAGTGAAAGTATTTAAATGCATACTTGCATCTTCTGCAGTAGAGCCTCCAAATTGATTCTGTTGAACCAGACTTAAATAGTGGGGCTTAATTTCATAATCTTCAGCAGCCATTGCTGGCTGAGTAATCTGAGTATGCAAATAATCATTGTTAGGAGTTGCAAACTCTCCAAGCTTCTTTTCAGCCATACTTCCTATGTTTTTGTATTTTATTAAACAACTACTACTGATGATAAAGCAAAAATTAAAAAACTTAACTAATTTTTTTGGTTTTTAAATAAAAACTAAAAGCAAACTAACAAAATTAAAAATGAGAATTAAAACTAGCAAGGTTCCTACTAACCTCACTAGGGTAGCTATTTCTTCCCCGGCAACGGCGCCAAAAAAGGGTTGATACCTTCGATCCAGATTGCGGATGTAGTATAGCTCGTTTTCCCTAGTAGACCTAGGTTTATCGAATCCTCAGGAAGCAGAAAGCAAAGTGAGATTACTTAAACGGACCTTCGAGAGTTTTAGAATTCCTATTGCGTTTTCACCGGACCAAGAGTTTGCAATCTTGTTGTTGTTGTTGTTGTTGACGATGGAGATAGAGAGAGCCTATGGTCTTCGTTTTTCACCAGTAGTTGTGCAAAAAGATCTGATTGGAATAACAGATAATAATGAAGTACTCATGTAATTGTTAGAGCAAGATAATTATATGTGGGCAGTGCATCCATAAATGTTATCGCCTCCGCAACTGCTTATGGCAATAACCTACTAGTCTCATCCATGTAAGAAAGAGAACTAATGATATGCATAGTGATGTCACCGTTAATCCCAAGTAAGTTCCTCACATATAGCCGTACTACCCTTTCTGTCACTAGGGTTCCTATCCTGCAGATTAGTCATTACTCACACTCCCTTTACTTGGATCAATCCTTGGGGTCTTCGGTACCTGACAAGTCCTTAGATTAAGGCAAGAGAGGGTACTACAATCATCATGTCATACAAACTAATATATGATCCCATCTATGATAAATAACATGCACAAAAGCTACATGGCTAGGCCGAAGCCCTTAGCCCAAGGAGAATTACTCACACATAGAGATGAAATCGACAATCATAAATATTGTAATAGATATCATAGAGTTAATAACAAATAGTCTTACAACATCGCCAATTGGAGATGAGATCTACTATTACAAGTGGTGGAAGATTGCTATGGTGGTGAAGAAGGGTTTAAAGGTTTAGATCTAGATCTATTCCTCCAGCATGGCGGCAGGGAGAGTTTAGGGTGAAAGAAGCGATGTTGTGGAGTCCGAGGAGCTGTTTCTCGTTGCTTGAAGCCTCTTTATATAGGGGTCCCTGCACGAAAGTTGTTCTGTTTGACATAAGGAGGTCGGTGCAAACTATACGGCGGCGGGCTGTAGAGTTGGTCGTTAAGCTTGCAGTAGCCTCCTCACAGCTCTTGATTTCTTTGGCGTGTTGGAAATCTTGTATCTTTGGCATTTATATAGTGATTCCCATCATAATACATTCTTATCTGCGTAGGCAAAAATAGCAAGAAAGTATTGCATACCCCTTTTATCATTAGGTATTAGTGGCAGGTTTTAGAGAGATATTTCATCAAATATATGAATAATATCTAGTTTAAATGCGGACGTGGATGGCTACATTTCACAGCCATCAACCACCCCAAGATTAAAATTGACGAAAGTACGTTGACGCTATGCGATCTAGGAAGTTCTCCCAATTAGCTGCATATAGGTGAAAGCATGACTCGTCGGGCTCTACGCTTGAATGAAGTTCCGCTGATGATGGTTGGAGTAGCCCAACGGAGATCATGTAAGGTATAGCCATAATGGCATTATTGTAAGTCTTGTTTGTTATGTTTGGATGTTGTAGTGATACATGTCGGTTATTTGCCATGACATACTGATCACAGGATCATGGCAATATGCCTAATAGGGATTTTCAGATGGTTAATCTGGGGGGCCCACAGAGTTGTTATGAGAGCCATCCTGACTATAGGAAAACCTTATTTAGCATGGTCGTTAGACAAGAAAACAACCATTTTTAAATCATCGGCTTTCGAACAACTATTTTCTCAAAGCCTTTCGAAAGATCCAAAATCTTATCCCTGCTACACTATTTTATATGAAAATGGTTTATTCCATCTCTCGTCCACCTTCAAACATACATATTTGAAACAAATAGGACTTAGAACCTTATGAATACGATCATCCCGAGATGAAGAGAATTAGGTGCAAGCAAACCAAGGGAACTACCAACAGCAAAATACACTACAATATCACCCTACCAACGGAATCCTCGTTGCCGGAAGAATTGGGTGTTGCGAATGTAGAGAAGTCTCCAAATGCTACATCAAGTTCTTCGAAATACAAACCACAAGTCAAGACCACCCACAAAGTCGATACTTAGGATCCATAATCCCCATATAGGATTCCCATATATGGCGTATAGTTTAACCCATGGTACTTTGTGTTTGCTTGCCTACATGCATATTGTGTTGCTTGATGTGTGTTGTTTGTGTTTTTCCGTTCGGGGAGAATATTGCGATCTCATTTCTCTACTTAATTCTGTATGGGTGTTCTAGCCCTATTGGCCATAGTCAAATAGGTTGTTTGGGATCGATACACTATCTAGGAAAACTTTTCTAAGATGCGATAACTTTTCTCTTTATGGCACCCTCACATCAACTGTCGCTAGTGAGACCCTATACTAATCTAGCGAATAGAACTGGAAATTTCTGAGAAGAGAGCATCTCCAGACCCATAAGTTTGACATCATGAAGATTAGAACTTCTTGAAGACCCCACCTCAGCAGGATGGCAACATAGGAGTACTACATCAACTTCACTTTTCCAGCTCGTCACTATCCCTGCATGTCAACTTCGCATGCCGAAAGCCGCAAGAGTCTAGGTTCAAGTCCGAAGTTCCCTACCGAAGGATCCATTGTAGGGGTTCGTAGCATGGAAAAAAATTCTACCGCACGAACACACACAAGACAAGATCTATCTACTAGATTGTAGCAACGAGTCGATAGAGTACTCACCCTTGAAGATTCCAAAGCGGTTAACGAGAGAAAATTCTCGCGGATGATGCAGTCGTTCACTTGCCGACCTCAAGATCGCGTAGACGATCCTTCCGGTGCCGCGTTCCGACAGCGCTCCCGCAATCAGTCACACGTTCGATACTCGATGAAGACCTTCCTCTCCCTTGTTCTAGAAGGCAGCGGAGGTTGTATCTCTCTCCTCGCAATTCCGGAAGCACGGCGACATGGTGTGAGAGTTTATAGAGGAGATCCCGCAGGGCTTCTCCTAAGCTGGAGTTAGTATGATGGAGTAGAAGAGGGCCTCGGCGATCTAGGGTTTAGAGGGCACCGACGGGGTGGTGTGTCCAGCGGCTAGGGCAAGGGCCTTGCCCTAGTCGGTGACTTGGGAGGAGCTCCCTAGGTGGCGACGGCTAGAGAGGGGGCAGCGACCAGCTAGGGTTTGGGTGTGAGGGGTAGGCGGCGCACTACCCCTCCTTATATAGGTGGGAGAGGCAGTTTGGGGGGAGGAGAGTCCTGCCCCAACTCCTCTTCTAGGCCGGCGCAAGGGAGAGGGAGGAAACCTCCCTTCGGTAGGATTCCTTCCCTCCCACCACTTGGAAATCAAAGTCCCACTTTTTCAAACTTGCATTATTTTGACTTTCAATTTAGTGTTTGATTTCTCTCTTCCAAGTGTCCAGCCAAGTGACCTAGGACATGATACAACCATTCCACTTTGTCATGAAACATACATGTACCCTTACCCTTCCGGATTGGTGAACCTTCTAGACCCTTCTAGAACATTCGGGTGAAAACACGGGAATCATTCCAGAACTGCGGGATTGGACTTTCCTTATATGAATCTTATTCTCCGGACCATTCTGGATCTCTTCGTTATATCATGGATCCCATCCGAGACTCCGAACTACATTCGTTCTCTTTACTCACATTCCATATCTACTAAACAACATCGAATCCTTAAGTGTGTCTCCCTACGGTTCGTGAATTATGTAGACCTGACCGAGACTCTTCTCCGATCAACAACCAGTAGAGGAATCTGGAAATTCATATGGCTCCCACATATTTCGAAGATTACTTCGTGATCGAATGAACCATTTACATATTATACCAATTTCCCTTTGTCTCGTGATACTTTACTTATCTGAGGTCTAATCATCGGTATCTCTGCATACCAAGTTCAAGCTCGTTACTGATAAGTACTCTTTACTTGTTCCTGTGATATGTGATTCCTTGTGAGCCAGTTACATGTTTGCAAGCTAATTGGATGACATTCCAATGAGAGGGCCTAGAGTATATCTATCCGTCATATGGATGGACAAATCCCACTCTTGATCCATGTGCCTCAACACATACTTTCTGAACACTCAATGCCACCTTTATAACCACCCAGTTACGAAGTGGTGTTTGATGTCATTAAAGCATCCATCCGGTGATGGTGATTAACATGATCTCATGGTCGAAGGATTTAGGTTACTATGTATCTGAAAGCTTATAGCAAATGAACTATTGAAATGACTTTATCTTTATGCTACGCTTATCTATAGGAGTATGTCCATCAGACCATTCTCCTAATGATATGATCTTGTTGTTAATAACATCTCAATGTTCATGATCAGGAAACCATGATCATCTATTAACCAACAAGCTAGTATTACAAAGAGGCTTTACTAGGGACTCTTACAAGTTTACAAATCACACAAGTATTAATTTTTTCGGTTAATACAATTATAACATGAATGTAAACATTTATCATAAACACAAAGATGTAATAATAACTACTTTTATTATTGCCTCTTAGGCATATCTCCAACTGTCTCCCACTTGCACTAGAGTCAATAATCTAGATTACATGGTAATATACCTAACACCCATGGCGGTTTGGTGCTGGTCATGTTTTGCCCTCCGGAGAGGTTTAGTCAACGGATCCGCCACATTCATATCTGTGTGTACTTTGAAAATCTTAATGTCACCATCTTGGACATGCTCTCGAATAGCGTGAAAACGTAGCTTGATATGCTTCAGCTTCTTGTGTGACCTTGGCTCCTGCGCATTGGCTATGGCACCCATGGTATCACAGTAGATAGACATTGGGTCTAGTGCACTGGAAACCACACCAAGCTCTATAATGAACTCCTTCATCAATATCTCCTCTTGTGAAGCCTCCTAAGCATCTATGTATTCCGATTCAGTTGAAGATCTCGCCACAACGCTTTTCATTGCATTCCTATAGCTCACTGTTGCACCATTCAATGTAAATACGTATCCAGATTGAGAATTAGAATCATCCGGATCGGTGTTCCAACTAGCATCGGTGTAACCATTAACAACGACCTATTCATCACCTACATAAGAAAGAACCATATCCTCAGTCCTTCTCAGGTACTTTAGGATGTTTTTGACCGCTATCCAATGATCCACTCCTGGATCACTTTGGTATCTTCTAGTCAAACTAACAACATATGCAATGTCCGGTCTAGTACATAGCATGGCATACATGATAGATCCTATGGCTGAGGCATAGGGAGTACTACTCATCCTCTCTCTATCTTTTGCCGTAGCGGGACTTTGATTTTTACTCAAGGTCATATTGGGCAACATGCACAATAACCCTTTCTTGCTATCTTCCATTCCAAACCTCTTTAGAACTTTGTCCAAATACGTACTCTGTGAAAGCGATTTTAGGCATCTCAATCTATCTCTATAAATCTTTATGCCTGATATATAAGCAGATCACCAAGTTCCTTCATTGAAACACTATTATTCAAATAATCTTTGACAGTTTTAAGGAGGTCTATATCATTCCCAATCAACAATATGTCGTCCACATATAGTACTAGGAATGCTACAGATCTCCCATTCACTTTCTTGTAAATACAAGCTTATCCATAAGTTTGTATAAACCCAAAACTTTTGATCACCTTATCAAAAAGTTGATTCCAACTTTGGGGTGCTTGCTTCAATCCATAAATGGATCATTAAAGTTTGCATAACTTGTTAACACCTTTAGGATCGACAAAACCTTTGGGTTGTACCATATACAACTCTTCATCAATGTCTCCATTGAGGAACGCTATTTTGACATCCATCTATCATATCTCATAATCGTAATATGAAGTGATTGCGAACAAAATCCTCACAGACTTTAGCTTCTCTACAGGTGAGAAAGTCTCATCGTAGTCAACTCCTTGAATTTTTCAAAACCCTTTTTTGACAAGTCGAGATTTATAGACGGTTACATTACCACCAGCATCTATTTTCTTCTTGAAAATCCATTTGTTCTCGACAGCCTTCCGGCCATCCAGTAAGTCCACTAAAGTCCACACTTGGTTTTTGTACATGGATCCAATATCGGATTTCATGGCTTCTTGCCATTTATTGGAATCTGGGCTCATCATCGGTTCCTCATATGTCGCAGGGTCGTCGGTGTTGTCCACCAACATGACACTCATAACGGGATCATACCAATCGGTAGTGGTACGAGTCCTTGTCGACCTGCGAGGTTCTGTAGTTACTTCGATCGAAGTTTCATGATCACCATCATTAGCTTCCTCTCTTATTGGTGTAGGCGCCACAGGAACTTCTTTTGGTGTTGCGCTACTCTCAAATCCAAGAGAAGGTTTGACAACCTCATCGAGTTCTACTTTCCTTCCAGTCACTTCTTTTGAGAGAATCTTCTTCTCTAGAAAAGATCCATTCTTGGCAACGAATATTTTGCCTTTGGATCTATGATAGAAGGTATACCCTATTGTTTCTTTAGGGTATCCTATGAAGATGCATTTTCCGCTTTGGGTTCAAGCTTGTCGGGATGTTACTTCTTTACATAAGCTTCGCAATCCCAAACTTTAAGGAACGACAATTAAGGTTTCTTCTCAAACCATAATTCATACGATGTCATTTCAACGGATTTAGATGGTTCCCTATTTAAGGTGAATGCGGATATTTCTAATGCATAACCCCAAAATGATAATGATAAATCTATAAGTGACATCATAGAATGAACCATATCTAAGAGAGTTCGATTATGACGTTCGGACACACCATTACGTTGTGGTGTTCCCGGTGGTGTCAATTGTGAAAGTATTCCGCATTTCTTCGAATGTCGCCAAACTTGTAACTTAGATATTCACCTCCATGATCAGATCGTAGAAATTTAATCTTCTTGTTATGTTGATTCTCTACTTCACTTTGAAATTCCTTAAAATTCCGGACTTATGTTTCATGAAATAGATATACCCATATCTACTCAAGTCATCTATGAAAGTAAGAACATAACGATAAACACCACGCGATGCCACACTCATCGGGACACACACATCGATATGTATGATTTCCAATAAGTCCGTAGCTCGCTCCATCATACCAGAAAATGGAGTCTTGATCATTTTTCCCATCAGACATGGTTCACATCTTTCAAGTGATTTAAAATCAAGTGATTCAAGAAGTCCATCGGAATGGAGTTTCTTCATACGCTTCACTCCAATGTGACCAAGACGACAGTGCCACATGTATGTAGAATTATCATCCAATTTCAAACGTTTAGCATCTATATTATGAACATGTGTATGACTACTATCGAGATTCAATAATAATAGACCATCTATCAACGGTGCATGACCATAAAATATACTACTCATATAAATCGAACAACCATTATTCTCTAACTTAAACAAGTAACCGTCTCTGAATAAACAAGATCCTGATATAATGTTCATGCTCAACATAGGCACCAAATAACAATTATTTAAGTATAAAACTAATCCCGATGGTAGATGAAGAAGTAGCGTGCCGACCGCGATCACATCAACCTTTGATCCATTTCCAACGCGCATCGTCACCTTGTTCTTCGCAAGTCTATGTTTATTCTCCAGCACCTATTTATAGACGGTTACATTACCACCAGCATCTATTTTCTTCTTGAAAATCCATTTGTTCTCGACAGCCTTCCGGCCATCCAGTAAGTCCACTAAAGTCCACACTTGGTTTTTGTACATGGATCCAATATCGGATTTCATGGCTTCTTGCCATTTATTGGAATCTGGGCTCATCATCGGTTCCTCATATGTCGCAGGGTCGTCGGTGTTGTCCACCAACATGACACTCATAACGGGATCATACCAATCGGTAGTGGTACGAGTCCTTGTCGACCTGCGAGGTTCTGTAGTTACTTCGATCGAAGTTTCATGATCACCATCATTAGCTTCCTCTCTTATTGGTGTAGGCGCCACAGGAACTTCTTTTGGTGTTGCGCTACTCTCAAATCCAAGAGAAGGTTTGACAACCTCATCGAGTTCTACTTTCCTTCCAGTCACTTCTTTTGAGAGAATCTTCTTCTCTAGAAAAGATCCATTCTTGGCAACGAATATTTTGCCTTTGGATCTATGATAGAAGGTATACCCTATTGTTTCTTTAGGGTATCCTATGAAGATGCATTTTCCGCTTTGGGTTCAAGCTTGTCGGGATGTTACTTCTTTACATAAGCTTCGCAATCCCAAACTTTAAGGAACGACAATTAAGGTTTCTTCTCAAACCATAATTCATACGATGTCATTTCAACGGATTTAGATGGTGCCCTATTTAAGGTGAATGCGGATATTTCTAATGCATAACCCCAAAATGATAATGATAAATCTATAAGTGACATCATAGAATGAACCATATCTAAGAGAGTTCGATTATGACGTTCGGACACACCATTACGTTGTGGTGTTCCCGGTGGTGTCAATTGTGAAAGTATTCCGCATTTCTTCGAATGTCGCCAAACTTGTAACTTAGATATTCACCTCCATGATCAGATCGTAGAAATTTAATCTTCTTGTTATGTTGATTCTCTACTTCACTTTGAAATTCCTTAAAATTCCGGACTTATGTTTCATGAAATAGATATACCCATATCTACTCAAGTCATCTATGAAAGTAAGAACATAACGATAAACACCACGCGATGCCACACTCATCGGGACACACACATCGATATGTATGATTTCCAATAAGTCCGTAGCTCGCTCCATCATACCAGAAAATGGAGTCTTGGTCATTTTTCCCATCAGACATGGTTCACATCTTTCAAGTGATTTAAAATCAAGTGATTCAAGAAGTCCATCGGAATGGAGTTTCTTCATACGCTTCACTCCAATGTGACCAAGACGACAGTGCCACATGTATGTAGAATTATCATCCAATTTCAAACGTTTAGCATCTATATTATGAACATGTGTATGACTACTATCGAGATTCAATAATAATAGACCATCTATCAACGGTGCATGACCATAAAATATACTACTCATATAAATCGAACAACCATTATTCTCTAACTTAAACAAGTAACCGTCTCTGAATAAACAAGATCCTGATATAATGTTCATGCTCAACATAGGCACCAAATAACAATTATTTAAGTATAAAACTAATCCCGATGGTAGATGAAGAAGTAGCGTGCCGACCGCGATCACATCAACCTTTGATCCATTTCCAACGCGCATCGTCACCTTGTTCTTCGCAAGTCTATGTTTATTCTCCAGCACCTATTTTGAGTTACAAATATGATCAACCGAACCAGTATCAAATACCTATGCACTACTACGATTACTAGTAAGATATACATCGATAACATGTATATCGGATATACCTTTCTTATTGATGTTGTCGTTCTTCAGATCCGCAAAGTACTTGGGGCAATTCTGCTTCCAGTGACCTTCTCCCTTGCAGTAAAAGCACTCAGTAGTAGGATTAGGCCAAGCCTTGGTCTTCTTTGCAGGCACGGTAGCTTTCTTATCGTCCTTCTTGAAGTTACCCTTTTTCTTAGGCTTGCCTTGCTTCTTGAAATTGGTGGTCTTATTGACCATCAACACTTGGTGCTCTTGATCTCCACTTACGCATAATTCAACATGGAGAAGGGTTCTGGTAACGACTTATCCATGCAATGCATGTTGTAGTTCATCACAAAGTTCTTGTAACTTGGTGGTAGTTATTGGAGGACACGGTGAATCCCCAATGCATTATGAATCACTATCCCCAATCTTTGGAGCTTATTGGCGTGCCCATACATCTTAAGGACATGCTCACTGACGGAGCTACCCTCTTCCATCTTGCAGTTAAAGAACTTTTCAGAAGCCTCATAACTCTCAACTGTGTCGTGAGCCTCAAATATCATTTTGAGTTCACGAAAAATATCATGTGGGTCAAAGTTCTCAAACCTATTTTCAAGCTCCAATTCTAAACCATGCAAGATAGCATAATGAAATGTGGAGTACTGATTCTTTTGAGTGAGGAAAACATTCTTCAACTCATCGGTAGCATCAGCTGCAGGTGTGTCACCCAGCGGTGCATCCAGCACATAGGTCAACTAACCAGCATTGAGTACAATCCTCAAATTGTGGAACCAATCTGCAAAGTTGCTTCATTGTTTTTCAAATTTTCTTTCTCTAGGAATGCATTAAAATTGATGGTAGGGGCCGCCATGATCTACAACATATTTGCAATAGTTTAGACTAAGTTTATGTCAAATTGAGTTCTAATCAATAATTAAATCATTCTAGGTGAACTCCCACTCAAAAAAATATCCCTCACATTGTTTTAGTGATCACACGAACCAAATCCACTACATCATGTCCGATCATCACGAGAGATGATGTAGTTTCAAAGGCGAACAATCAACTTGTTCATCATATCTACTATATGACTCATGCTTTACCTTTCGGTATTCCGTGTTCCGAGACCATGTTTGTACATGCTAGGCTCGTCAAGATCAACCTTAGTATCAGCATGAGCAAATCTAGCTTGCTCCCGTTTATTCACACGTAGAATGTATCACACCAGATCATCACGTGGTGCTTCGAAACGACGAGTCTTAGCAATGGTGCTTACTAAGGATGATCACTTTATCACTTGATATTTTGTGAGAGGGATCATCTTATAATGCTACCGTCGCGAACTAAGCAATACAAGATGCATAAAAGGATTAACATCACATGCAATTCATAATATGTGATATGATTTGGACTTTCTTATTGTGCTTCCGATCTCCATCTTCAAGCACAAACATGATCTCCATCATCACCGGCGTGGCGTCAAGGTCAATGGGACTGCTCCATGGTTGTCGTCCACCAGCATCAACTATTACAACTACTTTGAATAATAGACACGCAGGTCTTAATGAAATTAAAAGACAACCATAAGGCTCCTGACGGTTGCCTACTTACAATAAGGATCATTTCATACATCGTATATAATCACAATCATGGCCATATCATATCACATCACATCATACCCCTGCAAAACAAAGTTAGACGCCTCTAATTTTCTTTGCATGTTTTACGTGGTTTGGGGATTTCTAATAAGAACTGTTCTAACTTACGAACCAGAACCACAACATCGATGCAAGTACTATCAAGTGCCTGTTGTAAATTGATTCTTCACTATTATGGGAGAGACAGACACCCACAAATCCACTTATGCAATACAAGTTGCATGTCGAGCGTGGAGCACGTCTCATGAACGATGTCATGTAAGGTTAGCCCAGGCCGCTTCATCCCACCATCCCGCAAGATGCAAAGTACACAAGAAGCAATTGATAATAAAAGCACCACCACCCACAGTGACCATTATGTTCTACTTGTGCAATAGATCTACATATAGACACGGCTCTGATACCACTATAGGGGTTCGTAGCATGGAAAACAAAAAATTCTACCGCATGAACACACACAATCCAAGATCTATCTACTAGATTGTAGCAACGAGTCGATAGAGTACTCACCATCGAAGATTCCAAAGCGGTAATCGAGAGCGGATTCTCGTGGGTGGTGTAGCGTGGGTGATGTAGTCGTTCACATCACGATCTCAAGATCGGGTAGACGATCCTTTCGGCGCGGCATTTCGGCAGCTCTCTCGTAGTCGGTCACACGTTCAGTACTCGGTGAAGACCTTCCTCTCCCTTTTTCCAGCAGGCAGAGGAGGTTGTAGCTCTATCTTCGCGATTCTGGCAGCACGACGGCGTGGTGTCAGAGTTTGGAGGGGAGATCCCACAGGGCTTCGCCTAAGCCAGAGCGAGTATGGTAGAGTAGAAGAGGGCCTCGGCGATCTAGGGTTTAGAGGGCGCCGAGGGGGTGGTGTGGACGGCGGCTAGGGCAAGGGCCTTGCCCTAGTCGGCGACTTAGGAGGAGCTCCCTAGGTGGCGGCGGCTAGAGAGGGGGCAGCGGCCAGCTAAGGTTTGGGTGTGAGGGGTAGGGGGCGCCCTACCCCTCCTTATATTGGTGGGAGAGGCAGTTTGGGGTGGAGGAGAGTCCTCCCCCAACTCCTCTTCTAGGCTGGCACAAGGGAGAGGGAGGAATCCTCCCTTAGGTAGGATTCCTTCCCTCCCACCACATGGAAATCAAAGTCCCACTTTCACTTTTTCAAACTTGCATTATTTTGACTTTCAATTTAGTGTTTGATTTCTCTCTTCCAAGTGTCCATCCAAGTGACCTAGGACATGATGAAACCATTCCACTTTGTCATGACACATCCATGTACCCTTCTCCTTTCGGATCGATGAACCTTCTAGACCCTCCTAGAACATTCTGATGAAAACACCAGAATCATTCCCGAACTCCGGAATTGGACTTTCCTTATATGAATATTATTCTCCGGACCATTCCGGATCTCCTCGTGATATCCCGGATCCCATCCGAGACTCCGAACTACATTCAGTCTCTTTCCACACATTCCATATCTACTAAATAACATCAAATCCTTAAGTGTGTCTTCCTACGGTTCGTGAATTATGCAGACATGACCGAGACTCTTCTCCGATCAATAACCAATAGAGGAATCCGGAAATTCGTATGGCTCCCACATATTTCGACGATTACTTCATAATCGAATGAACCATTTACATATGATACCAATTTCCCTTTGTCCCGTGATACTTTACTTATCCGAGGTCTGATCGTCGGTATCTCTGCATACCTAGTTCAAGCTTGTTACCGATAAGTACTCTTTACTCATTCCTGTGACATGTGATCCCTTGTGAGCCAGGCAAATGTTGCAAGCTAATTGGATGACATTCCACTGAGAGGGCCTAGAGTATATCTATCTGTCATATGGATGGACAAATCCCACTCTTGATCCATGTGCCTCAACACATACTTTCTAAACACTCAATGCCACCTTTATAACCACCCAATTACGAAGTGGTGTTTAATGTCATCAAAGCATCCATCCGGTGATGGTGATTAACATGATCTCATGGTCAAAGGATTTAGGTTACTATGTATCTGAAAGCTTATAGCAAACAAACTATTGAAATGAATTGATCTTTATGCTACACTTATCTATAGGAGTATGTCCATCGCACCATTCTCCTAATAATATGATCTTGTTGTTAATAACATCTCAATGTTCATGATCAGGAAACCATGATCATCTATTAACCAACAAGCTAGTATTACAAAGATTCTTTACTAGGGACTCTTACACAAGTTTACAAATCACACAAGTATTAATGTTTTTCGTTAATACAATTATAGCATGAATGTAAACATTTATCATAAACACAAAGATATAATAATAACTACATTTATTATTGCCTCTTGGGCATATCTCCAACATCCATATCAACAACTAGAAGCCCAACCAGAAATGAAGACCCGGCCCCATTAACTATGTGCTTATTAGATCCCCAACCAGCCCAAATAGCTAACTATGTTAATTGTTCTCCTAGCCTCTATAGACGGGAAGTTTCCCAAAAGAAGGCCAGAAGCACAAAATCCTAGTGACATGAAGAACCGAAGATAATGATGTCTACCCCTTCACCGAGCTTAAGCAACGCCATGCGTATCCCTGAAGAAAATCATCCCTAAAGCAAGATGCCTCTACTTTGACTGCAAGTAGCAAGGAGTGTAATCAAACCTCTAGCATGCGTAGACCTAACTTATGAAAGCCATGTTAGGACAACTCTCCAACAAAATGTCGACAAATGGACGTATACAAATACCCCGACTCAAGACAGAAGATCTACAACCACCTACTAGCATCATTCCAAGACAGAAGAGCTACACCCTCCTCGATTACCCTTAGTAAAACTCTAAGGTATAAAGACTGCGTCTTCCCACTCAATCTAAGTAACCCTCCATTGGAGGATACCTTGCAAATATTCTGACCCTTAACCACTGACGGAAAAGCATAACAATAACCCCATCCAAGTAGACCCCTCTAGAATCTTTAGGAAGTTATAGATGAGTACTCAGAAGATTACCTCATCGAGAAAGTCAGACATCTACTCAACCCTCTAGGTTCCAAGAAGAACAGAAGCACGAAGGCGAGAATACCTGAAGTCGACAAGACCACTCTCCAATTTTTAAGAAGCTGCGAAATGAATCAAGATTTAAGAAGGCCTCACGAATTCCCTCACCTACTACTTAACCTAAAAACTAACCAAGCAAATTATCGACCCGCTAATCCCCTCAGAATTAATTCAATTGAAGCTAGTTAGTCGACCATTTCAATAGACTACCTACAAATAAAAGTAGTACATGAGTCTCATCAAAGGCAACATGTATGACGCCCTCTGAAGAAATCAACTCCGGACGGAAAATGCGACATTCTTCCAAGAATTACGGAGAATTCAACTCCGCATGGAAAGTGCAAAAATTAGGGGGAAGAAAAACTTTGTATTGCTCAGTGGTGAGACAATGGTTTGTTTGTGTGTTCTTATCTTTGAGTGTGTAGTAGTTAATCTAGTTCTCTACCTCACTCTCATTTACAAAAGCTATTTAACAAAATACATGTCTTGGCTTATTTTTCATATTCTCAAATGTTCTGACATTTCAAAACATGAACCAAGATGCTTTTGAAACAACCAATGTTTCCTTAGAATATATTAACAAAATTATTGAGATATATATGATATTATCTCCTTATTTTTTAAGACAGAGCTTCCAAATAACCTTACCTCTAGTTTTACCAAAATCACTTATAAAACTTTTGACTTCTACTCTTGATAGAAGTACCAAGAGACTCTTACCTTCTTCAAAACCCTTACCCTTTAAAATACCTCTCTATACCTCAAGCCAAGCTTGATCGTATTCATAGTAGTAGTTTTGATACTGTCTGATAAATATGAATTTCCTTGATCTACTTGCTAAGATGAGTTGCTTTGATCTGATG
This sequence comes from Avena sativa, assembly GCA_916181665.1. NCBI lineage: Eukaryota > Viridiplantae > Streptophyta > Magnoliopsida > Poales > Poaceae > Avena > Avena sativa. The sequence goes on from OV702295.1 coordinate 138,808,075, forward strand.
TTTGTGTTTCTTGCTTAGGAAGTAGAGTAAGACACCCTAGGATCTCAACCTCTAGTATCAAGAAAATCTAAAAAAGTACAAACATTGGGAAATTTCCCAAGCTTGATCTGATCTCTAGTCACAAGAATAACCATCTAGTCTTTTAACCAGGTCAATTTAGAGTAATCCCTTCGAATAGCTTCCAAGCCAATGAAGACCAACTATGAGCATAGATCCCTTCTACTCAATCTACACTTCAACATCATCCACTTTATGAAGAGTTTGGAACCTTGCAACCTCTCAAAACCATCCCCTCTTGTGTCCAAGTCAAAAACTCCAAATCAACAAAAATATGGCCAAGTCTGGAAATGCCATCAATATCACATCTTTGGATCTCCACCTTTCTCAACCCTTGTGCATTTTTGTAAATGCTCTTGAACCATATTGTAAAATATCCTAAGGATTTAAAATACCCACAATTTACCTTGGCTAAACCATCCTTTGACCCACTTGTTCTCGATGGTTTTGTGGGCAAGAAAATATTCTTTTCTACAAATCTTATCAACATGCCTACTTTGGCAGAAGCTCCCATGTCCATGTCATCTACTTTTGACCAACATTTTGCATGTATATTCTCTACTAATGTATGTCAATCCATCCATGCTTACCTTGTTTCCATTGGGACTATGTGCATCTAAAACCCACATGGTTTTGAAGGCAACTTAATAATTTGCCTTGACACCTTGATTTTTAGCAAAGTTTGACATCCATTCTTGGAGCACTCATTCATGATAAAACCCAACCTTCTGTACCATGGTGATCTACATCACTTGGTCTATCTATACATCTATCCCATGACCTAAGGGGAGATCTGAGCTCCTAAGTCCAACAAGGTTTTGGGGGTATAAAAATATTATTGCCCAAGATCCCTTATTCCTTGTTTTCTTCAAAACCAAGTGTTGATTTCCGAAAACCATGGTGTAAAATGGTAGGTACACTACGTATACCTCATCTATCTTGTATATAAAAATTTATCAAATGTTTTCCAAAATTATTTTGGCCTAAAACTATTTATTTCATTTCATTCACAAATACTTCAAAACTCCCCCTATAGAATAAAGTTTGTTTTTCTACAAAACACATGTGCAACTTTAGGCACATATGAGTACTATATATTGTTTCCTATCATAACACTTCAAAAATAAATATTTTTGAACATTTTTATTAATTCTTTTTGCCTATTTTCTTAAATAGCAGAAATGAGAAAAATAAATGCTTTAAATACATTCCTTCATCAATAAATCATGGGAAAATTATCCAATGTGTGAAATGGTGGTTATGATCATATCACACCAAAAACCATCCTTTCCCAATTAAAAAATCTCAAATCAAATCCTTAAAACCATTTCAACACTTTGTGAATACTTATTAAGAAGGGGACCTGAAGTCATCCAAAAATTCCCAAGTAAATCCAGGGGATGTTCCTTGACCATATATACTCCCTAGTGACATTATACCATCTTGCCATGATCAACTTTTTGAAGAGGACACTTTACCTTCTTTCTAGTGAAAAGTTAACATAAGACACAAACTACTATCAAAACACCCTACTACCTCCACCAACACTTACCTAACACTTTTCTCCATCACCAGGACATCCTCTCTGGTCGACCATCCCTGTAGGAGGAACTTTACCACCCCCTCCCTCTTGCCCCTTGTGCTTGGACATAGGAGAGACAAAAGATCTTTCAGAATCATGCCTTTAAATCCCTTACTGCTAAAACACTACCCCCTCACTACCTCTCTGCAGGTCCCCAGACCCCAGCATGACTCCACACCACCGAAACATCCCAATAGGAAAGATTTGGACCAAACCCTAGCCATAGGTGAGCTTGGTGCACCATACAACACTCCCTCCTTGTCAAATAGGCTAGAGTCCATTGCAGCTTCCCTCTCAACCCCATTCTCCTCTATGGGTACCATAGTAGCCATCCACAAGCCCCCGCCTCTTCCCTTGCTCTCCCTTGTCAGAGAAAGAAAGGAGAGCACCCTCTTAGGTATGCAAGAAAGTTGTTGTTGTGCTGTTGACATAGGCTCCCCGACCCCCTCAACTATTTCCAGTACACTCATCTACTTCAACCACCGCCTCCCTCAACACCCCATGAACCCTCCTTCCCTCTGCAGCTCAGGGGAAGGAAAGTATATCCTCTTGGCTTCTAGCTTGCACGCAAGTTGCAGGTCACTCCGACCTTTCCCGCTTACTCTCTTTACATGCATGTGTTCACCTCAATCAGATCTGTCCAACCATGCCTTTTATCTGGCCCAGGACTATCTATAGGCGAGCTCTCTAACAAGGGCGCCACGGTCGCCTCACGCAAACCATGTCACGGAGCCAAACCCCATTGTGCCGCCCATCCCCAGAGTCGCTGCCACCCACTACGCTGACCTACAGCCTCCTGGGCGCCTCTCCATGCCCCAGGTGATCCCCTGACTCTTTCCCTTTATATCGAGGGTTTCATCCCCGGTGGCTGGGCGCGAGCAGGAAGAAGGCCTCCTGGCCATTGATGCTAATCTAATCGAACGGCCACCAGTAGCCAATACCGCTTTGGCGCCCCATGCCCGCTGACGAGCGGGAATCGTCCCAGGCACATTCAAATTCCTCCTCCCATGCGTAGTGATGCACTAATGGGCCGACCAGTCCCCGTGTGGTCCAGTTCTAGCAAGAATCCGGCCCGGCTCTAGTTTTTATTCTAAATTACTTTATTATTTTTTAGATCTATTAATACATCTATTAGAAATAAATCAAAACAAATATGGGCAAAGACTCAAATTAGCTATCTTATTTTTTCTTGTGTATGCTTGTTTCCTACAAACCTTCAGAGCAAGTTTCTTGTCAAAATTAATTTCTAGTATTTCCTAGAGATTTATCTATCCAAACCTACCCTTTTCAATAAAAATTTCCTCTGGTAACTTTACATATCCAAATGTAGTAAAATAAGTTTCTCCTGGTAGTTATTTGGATTACCTATGTCTTGAACTTAGTCATGTGCCAACTTGGGCTTTGGTTCTACTATAGTAAAAATGCCAAAATCAATTCATATATGCCTTATATAAATTCACTAAGTAGTTCTGCAACACTTTTTTAGTTGATCCCAACTCTCAGTGGTGTTGTACTACAAAAACTACAAATCCCTAGGAGCTCAGGATTTGTTGAGCCTCTATTGAATTCTAATGAATTAAACACTTCAGCTGGTAGCTGTTTCACCAAATAAATCACATATGTAGATCTATTACTCCTAAAATTATGAATCCAATTTATATAGAAAGGTATTTCAAATACCTACCATTCTTACTTGGATTAATATCAAAAGAGTTTGTAGAATAAATCTAGTGAAAAAGACAAATTTCCAACATAATTGACTTTGGGATTTTCCCAACGGAATTCTACTAATTATTTTTGAGTGAATCGAACTCTCAAAATTCATAAACTCAAATATTTACAAATAACTTTGAGGAAAAATTTATTTGATCTACATATATTTTCTGGTGATTTATTTACCAAGATAAGGGTTATTTCCACTAGAAAATTCATAACTAAATACAGAAAATTTATAAAATGATTAAACCACTTCTGGAGGTCTTGTTATTTCAATACCTACCTATTGATACAACATTTGCATGTTGGTACCCTACATAGTTAGGCCTTGGCATTAAAACCCTTATTTTTGTAGTAATTGACCTTTAAATCTAAAAGAATATCTATAGATGCAATCACAATAATTCTAATTTCTCAAAACCCAAATTTTCAAAACCAACTAAAGTGTATTGAAGTATTGTGTTACTTTCTTGTTGTATTATACTAGTAATCGGTTGCCTTGTGTTGATTGTGGCCTTGTTTGTTTGCATGTGTGAACCATGACGACAATAGTTTCGATTACATCAAAGTCAAGGAGAAGAATATTTTTGGTTATTATTGGTTTTCTAAGAAGAACTACAGGGACATATTGCTGGTCACTGAAAAGCCACCTACTTGTTCATCAGCTTGTCCTACTACCTTCCTTATGCATGTTTTATTTACCTATTTATGCAAACTGCATTGTTTTATTATATTGTATCTATATCGGGTGGTGGTTTGGCTCCTCCAAGCTATTACACTATGATACTATTAAGTAAAACTTGACACATATATGTTTCCTAGTTTGGTAGGACTAGTGGTTTACACCATAACCCTTTTGAGACCCTATTTTAGCCAAAGCAAAACTATATGTTGGGAAGACCCTAGGAAAGGTTCACAAAATGTTTTAGGGTAAAACCTTGGTGAGGTTTGACCTGCCAAGTGAATTTTGAGAAAGAAAAAAGTTTTTGGTTTGCAAGTGATGCTGAAGTGGAGAAGGAGGAAAAATGTTTACGAAAACACACCTGATTCTTTGAACAATTAACCCGTGCAACCACATTACCCTGGTATGGGACAAGTCTTGACTTGAAGTTTGTTTACCCTGGTATGTTATTCCTCGCAACTTCTTATAAGGGATCATATCCATCGAATGACAGGTATCCCTTAAGGAAAGGGTCATTTGCTGAAGCAATGACCTAGGGGAGATGTGAACTGCCCTCGAGAGCAGTCAGACGATACTATGAGCCTCTCATTGAAAGTGTACGTCCCAATAAAAGGAATACACTCTGGTTGGCTTGTGAAGGTACCTGGCATCCCGGTGTTGAGAGGAACAAAGCATAGGGTAGGCCCATGCTAGAGTGGCATCCCGAGAGTACTGATCGGTTACTCAACCCACGATCCATGCGGATCAGGGCAGGGTACTTGGATGGTGTGAGTAAAGTGTACAACCTCTGCTGAGTGTAAATCTATTCGAATAGTCGTGTTCATGGTCATGGACATTTGGAAAGGTTGTTGTAGAGCGGTGTTGGTTTTGTTTTCAAAAAGGATTTCGGAAAAGCACAAAGGCTTTGGAAATGATTTGACCATGGAATGGTTAGAAAGGAAGGAAAGAGGTTTGGTCGTGCAATGACCGGAAGAAAGGAAAACTGGGTGACCCCATCCTAGTAGTTCTCAATCACAATAATTCCAATTTCTCAAAAAACAAATTATCAAAACCTACTTAAGTGTATTAAAGTCTTGTTTACTTCCTTGTTGTATTGTACTAGTACTTGTTTGCCTTGTGTTGATTGTGGCCTTGTTTGTTTGCATGTGTGAACCATGATGACGATAGTTGCGATTACATCAAGGAGAAGGATATTTTTGGTTATTATTCGTTTTCTAAGAAGAAGTCTAGGGATATATTGCCGGTTGATGTCTGGATTTCTTGTGATCAGTAACAGGGTTATTGCAGTACTTGTAGCAGCAAATGTTATTTATAAAGTTTGTCCCTTGGAAGCTTTGCGGATGGAAATCAAAATAACCCCGCAGCCACGTTGTCAGTGTGGCCAGGTTCGCACCCAAAATGGTGTTTCGAAATAGTCTACATTATAAGTTGCAAGAGTAGTAAACAAGAGAGATTTGAAGTAGCAAGTAATAAAGTAAATAACAAAACTAAACTAAAGCAAGAGAGTGTGTATAAAGTGGTGTATGATATGATTGAGTGGTTTTGAAGGAGTGTAGGATTCACCACTAGTATGGAAGAATTATGAATGATTAGGATAACCTATTTCTTATTTCATGATATATGTGGAGAGAGCTCCATAATAAGATGCTCACTACAAGGCTCGTAGGCTGCCACTTTGCTGAGTCGGGACTGAGGTCATCTCTAAATAACCACCACGATATCTGACAGCAGTCACCCATATATACCACCGCAATTAAGTGTCTCCCCGTGGATATTATAATTAGCTTAGTGAATCTCTCTTTATTCCCCCTTAGACCGTGTGGGTTATAAGCCAACGCAAGTCACAATAGCATTGGGTATACGTCCAAACACGTCCTAAGAATTTCACCCTTTTATTTAGTCCCAAAGGCAAATGATATATGGCCTACTACACATGCCATCTAAAGAAAGAAATCAAACACAATATCATAAATCAATAGATCATGGACACAAGTAATAGATCATCTTTATTTCAATAATAATACTAGGGTTTCACCATATCTACCCAAGAACAAGGAAACTACTCATACATGAAGAGGATCAACATCATGGCAATTGTATGGATGAAATATGAAGGTACAATTGAATACAAGTGCAAATCCACAAGAGAGATTGGATCACAACAATGTAAACAAAGGGGATCGAAGTCGGAGACATTGTTGATGAAGATGGTGATGAAGATTGATGTGTAGCCCTTCAAGATGCAAGTATCATCTCTCCCTTGAGTGGTATGGTGGTGTAGATATTGTGGGCAGCGGCTATGGAGATGTCGGAGCGGCAGGTCTCTTCCCCTATGTGTGTGTGTGTGGACTTTCCCCCCTTCTTCTAGGGTTTTCCCTCTTTAAATAGGCATCTAGAGGTCGGTTTCGCGAACCAATGGAGATAGGGGCCAAATATCCCCATTGGGACTTCACAAATGTTGTTCTGGATGAATAAACGAAGTGGTCAACGGGCGGTATGACTGTATGGTACGGGTGGGCTCCGCCCGTACAAGTGGTCATTACGCCCTGGACTCTGAAGTGTTTTGGCCGCAATTTTTTCATACGGACTCCGATTGAGGTGTTATTTGGCTCATTGGATTCATATGGATGAGGGATACAATGCCATGTACTTGGACCATCATTTGGATTTTATGGAAAAATACACTTCTTCCTCCCCTCAAATGGCTTCTTCCTCCCCTCAAATGGCTAAGTTTGGTGCCTGCAGTTCCTCCATATTGCATCATCTTGGCTCCTTTTTTATCCATGATTGTTCATAGCACCTACATACAAGTCAAAGATGAGGAAAAGGTAATTAAATCCAATTAAACTACTAATTGTGCAAATTCCATATGAAAATAAATGAAAACTAGTAACCATACATAATGGGTATAGTTGTAGCTAGATGTAGCATGTAATGAGTGACAATATGAATGATTTGTATACTTAAAATGCTTCAATTTTGGACTCATCAACTTCTCCAAGCTAGACTCTTGCTCGTCTGTGGCTTATGGAAAAAGTCATCATGTTGATGACGCACGAGTCGATAACATAAAACAGGAAAAAATTGAAACAAAAGTATAATATTGGATGTAGAAGATCGATGCCTTGTATCCTTATTTTCCATGCAAGATCAAAGTAAGAAACAAAAGTACAAATTGCGCTCAAATCCATCTACCGAACCGCCCGCAATCTTCCTATGAATATTCGTCGAGCTTGCAGGTTTCACGCGATCAAAGTTAGTACGTGTTCTATCAGTTCTTCAGTGGGGTTTCCCTCTCTGTTCATCATCGCTCGCTCCTTCTTATATTAGTCGGTCTTCGGTGAAGTTTTTAAAAGCACAGATATTCTCTTCTGAACCTTGTTCGCTTAGCATCAAATGAGACCCAAAATAGTACCATAAATCTCTCGCTATGATCCTCCAAAGTCGGACGTTTTACTCTGAAAACTGTCGAAGGATTACAGCCTGTTAGTCATCCAATCTTGATAATTTACATCTAGCCCCTATCTCTTTTATTTTCTCAAATTGGTGCCCTTAGCTCGGTTGAACCGTGGGCTGGGCCTGCGGCAGATAGCCAGCGACGCAGCCCAAACCCCATCCGTGGCCCATTTTCTTAATTCATTTCTTTTGCCCTTTGCTAATTCAGATAATAACTCAAATTTAAATAATATATAGTTTTCATTATGTTTGAAATTTGAGAAATTTTCAATAAGGAAAAGTGAACGAATCACAAATATGAACTCAAAGACATATTCAGAAATTAAAAAAATTAACCCTGACTACTACAACTATTAATAATATTGCCTTTTTATTTAAATTGCATTTATTAATAACTTTTGATTGCCATTTTAAAATATTGCAAATAATATATGTTTTTATATAAATAATGCAAGGATTAATAGTATATCATCCAAAATAATTTCCGGGCAAATAAAATTTCGAAATTGTCTTAATGCTATTAAATCGTCCTTTTTAATAAATCCATAACTCTTAACCGCAATTCCGAATTCGACAAATAATATGTCTAAATCGATCAGCGTGATGAGCCCTTTTTAACTGTGCATTCCATACTTGCGATTGCATCATGCATCATGGAGAACGTGTAAATCAGAACTGTTTATGAGAGGAAAACATGATAATTAAAATTGGAAAATAATTATTTCTTATTAATAATGCCTCACTAATGTTGTGTCATCAATGTGATATGTCAATGGCATCCTTTCAATAAGGTTTGCATCATTACATTGCCATGGCATGCACATATCATGATCATGCCGGTTTTTCCGCATTAGTTGTACTTGTTGAATCATTTGTTTCTTTTCGTTCTTTGCTTCTTCCCGGATAGGATGATGAGATATGTGATATTCGACAAGTTCTTTGGATATGTATCTTCGGCAATAATTACCAGGCGAGCATTCTCCCCCTTCTACCTATTTTGCATTTATAGTCTTTACTTCCTCCTGTTGATCCTTTGCTATCCGTGTCGCATTGCTTTAGTTTCTGTACACCATTTATATTCCTTGTAGCCTTCATATTGCCTTGGACACCTCCTATTTTTTGGTAGTCAGTCGGCCTTGCGAGTCATAGTTGCTTGCTTAGGTGTTGCTTCGCGTCATCGATGTTCCACCATTGTTTGAGGTTGGCACATGTAACATCCCAAAAATATTAAACAAGATTATCAAGTTCTAATTACCCAAGTTTAGAGTTAACAAAAACTGTTATCATTAAAATTAATATGAATGCATGTGTGTGTGTTATTAATGTATGAATGAGTGAAATTGCCATATTTGATTGCTGTGAATGTTAAGGATTGGTTTAAAGATGAAAACAAGATCATCTAGATCATTTCCAAGCAGAATCAAATGAAGAGAAAATAAAATATAAGAAATATGAGCAAATGGTCTTTGGCCAAACTTGTTCACTAGAGAACTTTAGATGTTCCTAGTCAAAGATTTCTAATAGAAATAAATCCAATTCTTTTCACCCCTTGCTAGAACAAGTAACAATAAACCCAAGCCCACTTTACAAACCAATAGAAACAAATTTCACATCTATTTAAAGGACAATTCAAAATTGAATCAAGTGTAGGTACTAAGATGGCCATTTCTCAAAAACCAACCAAACCACTTCACCTTGGCAAACCCAAGCAGCCTCAGACTACCAAGCTTATAACCAGAGCACGCACCAAAATTTATCCAAAAATTCAAACTTTGAATTCATGCGGCCATTTCATCAAACACCTGGTGAACACAGATCAAACTTGCATAACTTCCACTATGGTGAGCAGTGATTGATCAAACATTTGACCCCATTTCACTCCCCTTGTCACCCCTAGTGCCCAGCAATGCATTGAAGCAGCTACCCCTCTACCTTTTGCACCAGTGTCGTGCCACCCGAGCCGCCATTGCCGGCCGACCATGGAAAACTCACGGGAGAAAGCGCCGCTCCCGTCCATGATGTCTAGGAGATAGGCCACCGTCCATTGCCACTCCCTGTCCACCCCTCGAGCTCAGCCAATCCATGGACCACCGAGAAACATCACGCCCATTTTCTCTACACCATGCCGAGAGCGCGCTACAGCGCCGCAGCCGACACGCGCGCACACGTCGCTCGCTCTCACCGCGCGTAACTGCACTCGCCATGAGCCTAGCTACCTCCAAGACACGACAGTTCGCCGCCACGCGACATGAAACCCCTGTACACCGTCTCGAACACCGATGTTCCCGCGTAGAGCATGGACCGTGCCTGACCGTCCTCGACCGCCCCGTGCAGCGCCTTTAAGCCTGTGATGACCACCAGGAAACACCGCACCGTCTTACGCCCTCAACCATTCCGTTACCCCTCTGTATCGTCGTCACAGACGAGCCCATCCCATACTGCTATGCCCCTCTCGTCGGTGTATAAATAGAGGCCACCCCCGCCTCAATTCTTCACACCATCTCACTCCCCTCTCTCTCTGAACCACCCCTGACCCTTCCCCTGAGCAAGGCAAGCTCTATCCCGCCAGAATTTGGCCAGAGTCCGCCACTGTAGAGGAGAAGAGGAGCCGTCGATTAGAGCCACCCCATGAGCCGCCGCGACCACCGTTCGAACCGCCATCGTCGACAACATCGTTCGCCCCCATCGCCGCCCCTAGCTGGAGCCCTGGCAAGCCACCGCGTACCCCCACAGTCGTCGTTAGGGTTCAGTCTCGCCGGAGATATCTGCCGGAGATGACGAACCATAGCCGTAGATCCTAGTCTAATCGCACGGCCTAGATTGAAACATACCATTTCGGGTTAACTGAGCTACTGACTAGCGGGACCCCCCTGTCAGCAGCGCGCGCTGTGTAGTTGGGCCGGCCCAGTATCATTCCCGCACGTAGCCCAGTAATTCAAATATATATTTTCCATTTTAGTTAAACCCTAGTTCAGTCGGTAACTTTGAAATTCAATTCAAGGAGATGTACTAAACCAAATTACATGATTCCAATTTTGCTAGAAGGTACTGAAATTATCAATCCAAGCCAAGTGGATTCAAACCATTTGAAATTATAGATCACCTATAGTAAAAATAACAAGACAAAGACTTTTCCATATTCAAACATTTTTCAAAAATCAACCATAAATGCTTATGAGTTGATTCCAACTCTCAAAAATAACATTTGACAAGATCATTCTGAATATGTAAAAATATTTAGGTTTACATGCAGTGATCTTCGATTAGTACTAAAACAATGCTACATGGGCATTTCTAGTCACTTTAATTATATAAAATAGTAATCTTAAACTTTATAAAATATGACCACCACTTTAAATCACATTCCCATGTATTAGAATATGTGGTGACGACATGTGTCAACATGATCCCATATTTTAATTGGAGAATATTAAATCTTAACTAGTTTTCAATGAGTAGAAACTTCTTTTCTAAAATAAAATAAATAATACTAGGTCTTTATTTCATGTGATGATTGTGATGATGCTAGATCATCTAGTGTGAATCTTTGTGTGCCAAATAGAGGTAGTTAAGTATTGTTTGGTGATTGTGTACCTCGTATTCATTTATAGATGCTAGTACCGACCAATGCTACAAGGAGGAGGAGTACTACGAAGAAGAAGAAGAAGAAGAAGAAGAAGATGAAGAAGAAAACTTCAATCACTGCACCAATCAAGGCAAGCCATCCTATGCAATTTAACACTTGCAAGTTTCTTAACTATGGAAGCTAGAAGTTTAGATCCTACCTATGAAAGCCATCCCAAATTGCAATTTAACCTATGCAAGATGCGTTAGGCATGCTTTGGTTATGCAACCTTGATTATACCAAATCCCAGTTTTACTTGCTAGCTTTATTCTTTTATATTTACCAAAGTTCTTTAGTACTTTTAGTTAGTGCTTTGTGAGTTGTGGAAAAATAGTATAGATAGCATAAAGAGCATAAAACTAGGCCTAAGTAGTTAGAACTAGATGACATACTAAGGCATGAGACTAGATGTGGATAGTCACAATGTATTAGCACCCCTCATTAATGAATACCCTCAATTTTAGTGGCTAGTGCTAAGCATAAAGTGGGTCACATTAGATGGGAATACTTGGTGATAATGATTATGAAAACCTTGGAATGAAGATTCATTCTATTGAAATGTTTTGACATGTGTTGTGAACACAAGATGATTTGATGATGAAAATGTTGAGGCATGAGCCTTAGCCCTTTATCAAAACTGATGGTTGGGTTTGGATGCGATACCATTCCAATTTTACCGTACAACCACAATACCCGAATTTGGGTAGGGCTTGACTGGAAGTTTATATGTCTTAGTATGGGTTCCCCTGCGAAAGAGGTTTGAGATGAGGCTACATCGTGATGAATGTCCACCTATGAAGTTCCAAGATGACAGATGGTCATTGTTGGGAGGCCAAACTCATAGGGGAGGTGCCTATACTAGGGTGTGTAATTCAAAGGTTAGGATTGATTATCCGCATAGTAAGTATGATGATTCAGGGTTATCCCTGACGGATGTATCGAATGTTGTGGTGAAAGTGTACAATCTTTGCAGAGTGTCAAACTATTGGAATAGCCGCTTCTATGGTCATGGAAAGTTGGAGTGGCCATACTGTTCCATCGTCAGATGTTTTAAAAATGACTTGTGAAATGAACTATGACTTTGACTTAACCACAACAGGGTTGTGAACATGAAAAATAAGTTCCCACTTAGGTGTTGTAGAACAATAAACTAGTTTTCTTTACTTCTAAACTCAGTTTGAGATAAACCTGGCTTTTTGCAAATAAACCTAGAGCTTAGGATTCCTACTCGAACTACTTTACTTGTTATTGATAGTTTGCGAGTACTTAAAGAGTACTCATGGATTTGTCCCTGGCTATTCCTATGGCCATACTATGAGGAGGACTACCAGGATGATGGACAGCAGGAAGTCTATGACAACTAGGATCATCTCCCATCGTCAACATTGCCTGTGACCCTGAATATGGAGCTCTGACCATGCTACTATTATTATTCCGCTGCATTGATTGTATTAAGACTGGATCATGAGATCCTTTATTTATAAGACCTTTATTATGGTTTGTAATGGATGATGAACTATGGTACCAATCTGTTATGTCTCGCAAAAATGGTAATCCTGGGATTGTGATGTATGGCATAACAGGCATCTGGGATTGAAAATCCGGGTGTTGAAAAGTTGGTATTAGAGCCATCCTGACCATAGGAAACCCTAGTTAGAATGGACGCTTGAATAAAAAAAATTAGTTTCAAAACAAAATAAGTGAGTATTTATGAAAACCTATTCTCATTATTATCACTGAGATTCTTTCAAGAAAATTCATGTTCTTCAGAAATTCTTGCAATCCTACATAAAATTTGACACACTTGATGACCCCACTAACTTACTCATCCTACATTCTTATAGATGGAAGTCAAGGATAGCAAGTTCTACCAGTTGGGCAACGGAGGAGAGCTCATGTTCGAGCACGACTTAAGCCAACTCTCGGAACTTCTTGAGTGCCCACATGTCGAGCTCTTCGGAGCATGTCTCAATGATTAGCAAGGAGGAGAACTACAATGGCTGATAGTTGCAAATCTCAGAGGCAAGATGGAGGCACCCACCTCAGAGGGGATCCAATTCAGCTTGAGGGAGAACAACTGACTAGACGGACTTGACAGGGCTATGTAGGAGGCTCTTGCCCGTGTGTGTGGGCAAAGCATCAACCAGATCAATGGCACTCGCTTCGCTTACTACGCAAGGCGTGATGCTATGGGACAACCATTGGAGGTACCAGGTCATCCGGAGTTGAAGCATCAGGTGGATCATCTAGACTTCATGCTGTATGACAGGCAGAAGGAGTTGGACAATGCCCGCGCCTACGCCAACCACAACCATGCCATTGCAATCAAGAAGGAACAGAACCTCGCCATCCTTGTGAAGGAGCACAAGTCACTTTGCCATCTGCGTGATAAGAAGGATCGCATCATTGCCCACCTTCATCACAAGGTGTCATCTTTGGAGGAGATCATCCATGAGCGGGACATGTAGCTTGAGGAGAGGGAGAACAAAGGGGAAGATATCCATGGAGATCCCTACTCCTACCTCAGTGATGATGATGACTACCTAGAGGACCTCGACATGGACTTCCACACTGGTGATGATGATTCCGCCATCATTGATGATGAAGAAGCCATCGGTTCTAATGAGTCTCAACACCCGGATATTTAATCCTAGATGCCTGTTATGCCATACATCGCAATCCCAGGATTACCATTTTTTCGAGACATAATAAATTGGTACCATAGTTCATCATCCATTACAAACCATAATAAAGGTCTTAGAAATAAAGGATCTCATGATCCAGTCTTAATACAATCAACACAGCAGAATAATAATAATAGTAGCGTGGTCGGGTCTCCATCTTCGGAGTCATAGGCAATGCTGACGATGGGAGATGATCCTAGTTGTCATAGACTTCCTGCTATCCATCATCCTGGTAGTCCTCTTCATAGTCTGGCCACGGGAATAGCTAGGGACAAAGCCATGAGTACTCTTTAAGTACTCGCAAACTAATACTAACAAGTAAGGTAGTTCGAGTAGGAATCCTAAGCTCTAGGTTTCTTTGAAAAAAGCCAGGTTTATTCCTAACTGAGTTTAGAATTAAATTAAACTAACTTAATGTTTTACAACACCTAAGTGGGAACTTAGTTTTCATGTTCAGAACCCTATTGTGGTCAAGTTAAAGTCATAATTCATGTCACAAGTCATTTTGGAAACATCTGACAACGGAACAGTATGGCCACTCCAACTGTCCATAACCGCGGAAGCGGCTATTCGAATAGTTTGACACTCTGTAGAGATTGTACACTTTCATCACAACATTCGATACATCTGTTAGGGACAAACCCTGAATCATCATACTTAGTATGCGGATAATCAATCCTAACCTTTCAATTACACACCCTAATATAGGCACCTCCCCTATGAGTTTAGCCTCCCAACCATGACCATATGTCATCTTGGGAACTGCACAGGTGGACATTCATCACGAGGTAGCCTCAGCTCAAACCTCTTCCGCAAGGAAACCCATAATAAGATATATAAACTTCCAGTTAAGCCCTACCCAAATTCGGGTATTGTGGTTGTACGGTAAACTTGGAATGGTATCGCATCCGAACCAAACCATCAGTTTTTATTAAGGGCTAAGGCTCATACCTCAACATTTTCATCATCAAATCATCTGGTGTTCATCAAACCTGTCAAAACATTTCACTACAATGAAACTTCATTCCAAGGTTTTCATAATCATTTTCACCAAGTATTCCCATCTAAAGTGATCAACTTTTATGCTTAGCACTAGCCACTAAAATTTGAGGGTAGTCACTAATGAGGGGTGCTAATCAAGTGTGACTATCCAAATCTAGTCTCATGCCTTAGTATTACATCTAGTTCTAATTACTTAGGCCTAGTTTTATGCTCTTTATGCTATCTATACTATCTTTCGAAAACTCACAAGTCACTAAGTAAAAGTAATAAAGAACTTTGGTTAAGATAAAAGAATAAAGCTTAAAGTAAAACTAGGATTTGGTATACTCAAGGTTGCATAACCAAAGCATGCCTAATGCATCTTGCATAGGTTATATGAAAAGTTCTATCTTGCAAGTGTTAGCTTACTAGGACGGCTTGCATAGTAGTAGCTTGCCTTGATTGGTGCAGCGGTTGAAGTTTTCTTCTTCTTCGTAGTACTCCTCCTCCTCGTAGCCTTGGTCAGTACTAGCGTCTATAAATGAATACGAGGTACACAATCACCAAACAATACTTAACTACCTCTATTTAGCACACAAAGGTTCACACTAGATGATCTAGCATCATCACAATCATCACATAAGATAAAGACCTAGTCTTATTTATTTTATTTTCGGAAAGTAATTTCTACTCACTGAAAACTACTTAAGATTTAATATTATATAATTAAAATATGGGATCATGTTGACACATGTCATCACCATATATTCTAAATACTTGGGAAATGTGATTTAAAGTGGTGGTCAAATTTTATAAAGTTTAAAGTTACTAGTTTAAATAATTAAAGTGACTAGAAATGCCTATGTAGCATTCTTTTAGTACTAGTCCAAGATCACTACATGTAAACCTAAATATTTTTACATATTTTCATTTCAGTTAGATCTTGTCAAATGTGATTTTTGAGAGTCGGAATCAACTCAAAAGCATTTATGGTTGATTTTTGTAAAATGTTTGAATGTGGAAAAGTCTCTATCTTGTTATTTTTACTATAGGTGATCCATAATTTCAAATGGTTTGAATCCAACGGGCTTGGATTAATAATTCAGTACCTTTCTAGCAAAATTTGAATCATGTCATTTGGTTTAGTAAATATCTTTGAAATGATTTTCAAAGTGACTGCTTGAACTAGGTTTGAATTAAAATGGAAAAAGATTGTTTGAATCTCTGGGCTATGCGCAGAATGTTACTGGGCCGGACCAGCTACACAGCGCGCACGCAGTGGGCTACTGATAGGGGGTCCAGGCATCAGCGGCTCTATCTAAATGAAGCGGTAAGTTTCAATCTGGGCCCTACGATTAGAACAAGATCTATGGCTAGGGTGCGTCGTTTCCGTCGAACAGCTCTGACGAGACTAAACCCTAACAGTGACGATGGGGGTACGCGGTGGCTTACCAGGGCTCCAGCTAGGGTCGGAGATGGGGGCGAACGATGTTGTCGACAACGGCGGTTCGAACGATGGTCGCGACAGCTCCTGGGGTGGATCCAATCAACGGATCTTCTCCTCCTCTGCAGCGGAGGACTTCGGCAAAATTCCGGCGGGCTGGATCTTGCCTTGCTTCGGGTAAGGGTGTGGGGTGGTTCTGAGAGAGAGGGGAGTAAGATGGTGTGAAGAATGAGGGCTGGGGTGGCCTCTATTTATACACCGGCGAGAGGGGTAGTGCAGCATGGTCAGGCTCCTCTAGCGACATTGGCACAGCGAGATAGGGCTTGGCGAAGGGCGTAGGATGGGGGTGTCTCGTGGCGGTCGTCGCAGGCTTAATTGCACGGAAAGGGGCGGCCGAGAATGGTTGGGCGCGTTCGGTGCTTTGAGCGGAAACGGCGGTGTTCGAGACAGCGTACAGGTGCTTCGTGTCGCGCAGCGACGAACGGTCGTGTCTGGGAGGTAGCTAGGGTCATGGTGAGTGCACTTGAGCGCAGCGAGGGCGGGGCACGTCGTGTGCGAGCGTGTCGGCTGCGGCATTCTGGCGCGCTCTCGGCATGGTTGCAGAGAAATGGGCACGGCGATTTTCCTGTGGTCCAGGGCTTGGCTGAGCTCGAGGGGTGGACAGGGAGTGGTGGTGGATGGTGGCCTGCCTCCTAGGCATCACGGACGGGCGCGACGCTTCCTCCTGCGTGCTATCCACGGTCAGCCGACAATGGTGGCTCGGTGGCATGGCACTGGTGCAAGTAGTGAAGGGGGTGGGCTAGTTCAATGCGATGGTGGTCACTGGGGAGACAAGAGCTAGTAGTGGTGACAAGTATTGGCAATGCATTGATCAAGAACAGTATAAGTTAGGCAAGTTTGATCTGTGCTCACCAAGTGTTTGAGAAAATGGCCGCATGAAATTTAAATTTGAATTTTTGGCTGAATTTTGGTGAGTGCTCTGGTCACAAGCTTGGTAGTCTCTGGTTTCTTCGGTTTGCCAAGGTGAAGTGGTTTGGTTGGTTTTTGAGAAATGGCTATCTTAGTACCTATTAAGGATTCAATTTTGAATTGTCCTTTAAGTAGATTTGGAAATTGTTTCTGTTGGTTTATAAAGTGGGCTTGAGTTCACTTTTACTTGATCTAGCAAGGGGCGAAAAGAATTGGATTTGTTTCTGTTAGAAATCTTTGACTAGGAACACCCAAAGTGGTCTAGTGAACAATTTTGGCCAAAATGACCATTTTCTCATATGTCTTATATTTGATTTTCTCTTTATTTGATTATGCTTGGAAATGATCTATATGATATTGTTTTCATCTTTAAACTAATCCCTATCATTCATAGCAATCAAACATGGCATTGCAAGCATTCATGCATTAATCACACACACATGCATTCACATTGATTTTAATAATAAAAGTTTTTGTTAACCCTAAACTTGGGTGATTGGAACTTGATAATCTTGCTTAATATTGTTGGGATGTTACAATCAGTACTAGCACTTAAAATCTATCGTAGGTGCGAGTTGTATCCGGTCCCACTGTATCGTAGCTTCACAGAATGGTTCCTAAAACCATCTGTTACCCTAATGTGGCGTGTGTTTGTATTGGGTGCTATGAATGAATGAAAAGCAAGTTGCTAGTTGGCAAAACCAGAGTCAAACTCAAAGTTTAAAAGCTTTTCAAAAAAATCCATGAACCTTAGAAATTTCCCTCTTGTCTCATGATCTATCTCAATCTTTAGATGCCTGGCGAAGGGATCAGCTCGTCTCAAGACCCAATGCTGCAAATCTTGCAAATGTTCGTTGCTGACCGTGAAGCTAGAAGAGCTGAACGTCAAGCTAATTTAGCCACCCTTCAACAGATAGCTTAGATGGCCCATAATAATCAAGGCCATGGAAACCAGGACAGCCATGGATCCAAGCTCAAGAACTTTCAGAACACCAATCCACCCATATTTAGTAAGTCTGAAGAGCCATTAGATGCTGATGACTGGCTGCAGACCATGGAGAACAACTTAGAAGTCGCGGAAGTGGAGGCCAATGAGAAAGTACTGTTTGCCACCCATTATCTGGCAGGAGATGCAAGAGCTTGGTGGAATCCAAACTCAAGTTCAGCCGAATCCATGTGCCACCCGGTTTGATTCTGCGGATGAGGGATAAATTCAAGGAGCTGAAGCAGGGAAGGATGACTATGGTAGAGTACCGTGACAGATTTCTGTCTCTGTCTAGGTATGCCCGTGATGAGATTGGTACTGAAGCCAAGAAGAAGGAGAGATTCTTGAATGGTCTGCATGATGAGATGTAGACAGTGCTGGTCAACATTCCCTTTGCTGACCTTGAAGCCTTAGTGGATTCTACAATCCAGATGGAAGGCAAGATCAACCAAGCCAATGAGAATCGCAAGCGTCAAATGATGCATCAACCAGGATCCCACCATACACCGAAGTATCGCCCCAACCCGTCTGCAGGATATGCCCCGAGAAACAATAGACCCCCTATGTCCCGTCCGAACTATCCCAACCGTGGAGGAGGAAACCCAAGGCCCGGAGGAAACCACAAAAACAACCCCGGCAACCGTAACAATTTCAACCGTGCACTGCCCAAGTCCAACAACAACAACACCAACAACAACAATACTGCCCCAAATACTGGAAGCAATGACGTGCCTATTGCAGGAAAAGACAAGTCTCCGATTACCTGTTTTGAATGTGGAGTCAAGGTTCACTACTCCAACGAGTGACCCAAGAAGCTTGCAGCAGCAACCAATGTGAATGCACCAGATCAGCAGCAACGCCGTGTTCAGTCTGGAAGGAGATTTTCCCCAGGGAACTCGCTCAACCGCAATGGTCGTCTGTTTCACATGAATGCTGAAGAAGCTCAGGAAGCGCCAGATGGCGTGCTGGTTATGTTTTCTATTAACTCGGTACTTTCAAGCGTGTTGTTTGATTCTGCAGCATCGCACTCGTTTGTTACAGAATAATTTGCATGCACTAGTAAGATTCAACCAACAAAATTGAAGCATGTTATGATAGTTCAAATACCTGGTTCAACCACCAAAGCTAGACAAATTTGCAAGGCCGTACCTATCAGAATCCATGGAATAGAATTTTATGCTAATCTAATAGTACTTGGAACCAAAGGTTTGGAAGTAGTACTAAGAATGGATTGGGTGTCGAAACATAAAGGATTAATCGGTCATGCCAAGAAAGCCATAACCATGACTAGTACCACTAGAGTATCAGTAGAGCATGTATCTGAGACTTTGCCTCGTCAATTCAAGTGCAACAAGAGTCTAGCCCAACCAACCATTGACCAAATCAGAGTAGTCTGTGAATACCCCGACGTATTCCCAGATGAATTGCCCGGTATGCCCCCAGATTGGGATATCGAGTTTCTCATTGAACTAATCCCTAGAACTAGACCCATAGCTCAGATACCTTATAGTATGAACCCATATGAATTAGTGGAGCTAAAGAAGCAACTGGATGCTATGCTGGAGATAGGTTTGATTCAACTAAGTGTGTCGCCATGGAGTTCACCTTTCGTGTTTGTGGATAAGAAAGATGGAGGTGACCATTTGTGCACGGATTATCGGAAGCTGAATGATGCCACCATTAAGAACAAATACCC
The DNA here is from genome assembly GCA_916181665.1 of Avena sativa. NCBI lineage: Eukaryota > Viridiplantae > Streptophyta > Magnoliopsida > Poales > Poaceae > Avena > Avena sativa. The sequence goes on from OV702295.1 coordinate 138,827,952, forward strand.
ACTGCCAAAGATAGAAGACCTGTTTCACCAGTTGACCAGTGCCAAAGTGTTTTCTAAGATTGATCTTAGAACTGGTTATCATCAACTCAAGATTCGCGAAGAAGATATTCCAAAGACTGCCTTCACCATAAGATATGGATTGTATGAGTACACTATCATGTCTTTTGAATTAACCAATGCCCCCTCTTATTTCATGAACCTCATGAATAATAATTTTATGAACTTCCTGGATAAGTTTCTCGTTGCTTTTATCGACGATATTCTGATCTATTCCAAATCAGAAGAAGACCATGACCTACACCTGAGGACCATCCTTGAAAACCTTAGAGAGCATTAGTTGTATGCCAAGTTTAGCAAATGTGAGTTCTGGTTAAAGGAAGTAGGATTCCTAGGACATATCGTGTCAGCAGGAGGAATTGTTGTCGATCCTGCCAAGATTAAGGATGTTGAAGAATGGCAAGCCCCAACCACTCAAACCCAAGTTCGCGCATTTCTCGGATTAGCGGGATATTACCGCAAGTTCATAGAAGGATTCTCGACCATCGCAAGACCCATGACCCAATTGTTGAAGAAAGATAAGAAGTTTGAATGGATGGACAAATGTGAAGCCAATTTTCAAGAGCTTATGAAGATATTGATTTCAGCCCCAATCTTGATTATGCCGGATATCAAGAAGCGTTTTGATGTTTATTGTGACGCATCCAAGATTGGTCTCGGATGTGTGCTGATGCAAGAAGGCAAAGTCATATCCTATCTATCCCGACAACTGAAGCAACATGAGAAGAATTACCCTACCCATGACCTCGAACTAGCAGCCGTAGTTTTAGTCTTGAAGACATGGCGACATTGCCTCATGGGTAACCGCTGGTAGATTTATTCGGATCACAAGAGTCTGAAGTATATTTTCACCCAGAAGGAGATAAATATGAGGCAAAGGAGATGGATAGAGCTAATCAAGGACTATGACCTTGACATTCACTATCACCCCGGCAAAGCCAATGTGGTAGTAGATGCTCTTAGCAGATTGCCGTGTCGATTGAACACCATGATAAAAGAAGCCCAACCAAGTTTGCATGAGGAGATGGAAAATTTCGGAGTGGAGCTAGTTAGTGAAGGTTTTTGGCTAGCATAGAACTTCAACCCACTTTGATTAGTCAGATCAAGGAGGCGCAGAAAGGAAATACTAGTATCGACGGAATCAAACGGTGTATCGGTACAGGGAAGGTACCTGGATTAACCGAAGATGAAGAAGGAGTGTTGTGGTACAAATGACGTACCTGTGTACCAGCAAATTCAAAGTTGAAACGGGCTATTTTGCAAGAAGCCCATGATACTCTTTATTCCATACACCCTGGAGGAACCAAGATGATAAGGATTTGAAGGAGCAATTTTGGTGGCACAAGATGAAGAGAGAAATCGGAAGCTACATAGCCAAATGTGATATCTGTCAGAGAGTCAAAGTGGGACATCAGAGACCCGCAGGAGTTTTTCAACCCTTGCAGATTCCAGAATGGAAATAGGATTCGGTTGGAATAGATTTTATCACCGGTTTACCTACATCTAGTAGGGGAAATGACTCTATTTGTGTCATAGTGGATAGACTATCCAAAGTAGCTCATTTCTTACCGGTCAAGACCACTTAGCAGAGTTCGAAGCTAGCAGAGTTGTACATTGCTAGGATAGTCATCTTGCATGGAGTTCCTAAGAACATTGTACCGGATCGAGGAACCCAGTTTACCTCGAGATTTTGGAAGAAAGTCCAAGAAGGATTAGGAACCAGACTGGATTTCAGCACAATTTATCACCCGCAGACTGATGGACAAACGGAGCGAGTAAACAAGATACTCGAAGATATGTTGAGAGCTTGTGTGTTGGAATATGGATCTAAATGGAAATATTGTTTGCCTTTCGCAGAATTCTCATACAAAAACAGTTACCAAGCCAGTTTGCAAATGGCCCCATTTGAATTTATGTATGGAAGGAAGTGTTGTACCCCGTTGAATTGGTCGGAAGTAGGAGAGAGTCAAATTTTCGGACCCGACATCCTAAGAGAAGCTGAAGAGAAAGTTCACAAGATCCGTGAGCACCTTAAGACCGCCTAATACAGACATAAGAGTTATGCCGACAAGAGACGTCGAGATCTAGCCTTCACTATTAGAGATTTTGTGTATCGGAAAGTATCACCCTTGAAAGGAATGCAACGTTTCCAACTGAAAGGGAAGTTATCCCCTAGATATATTGGACCCTTCAAGGTTTTGAATCGCCGAGGATAAGTATCATATCAACTGGACGCGATCTGGACGGACAAAGAATGCCGTACACTTGAGTGACCACCACCAAATGAAAAAGAAGAGGTGAGATCACCCTGTCTCAATCCTTTGTAGCTCTTCAAATATGGGCCAACCTCTCCATTCATATTCACACACACTTTGCCTCCTTCCACTGCTTGTCTAATCCAATCTATCCACCTGTCAGGGAAGTGGTGCATGATGTGTTCCATATCTTGTTACTTTGCAAATGCCTAGAAGCCCCGGAGAAGACCGAATTTTTCAAGAATATTGATCACAGAACCATAGAGCTCAACGAGGACCTAACTTATTGTGAAGTACCCATTCGTATTTTGAAATAAGCCTTCAGAACCACCAGAACCCAGAGTATCAAGTTTCTCAAGATCCAGTGGAGTAACCATACTGAAGAAGAAGCTACTTGGGAACGAGAAGATTACATTAGGACTGAGCTTCCAGATCTCTTTAGTTCCTAATTTTCTTTTTCTTAAATATCGGGATGAGATTTTGTTTAAGGAGGGAAGATTTGTAACATCCCAAAAATATTAAACAACATTATCAAGTTCTAATTACCCAAGTTTAGGGTTAACAAAAAATGGTATCATTAAAATTAATATGAATGCATGTGTGTGTGATTAATGCATCAATGAGTGAAATTGCCATGTTTTATTGCTATGAATGTTAAGGATTGGTTTAAAGATGAAAAACAAGATCATCTAGACATTTCCAAGAAGAATCAAATGAAGAAAAAAAATCAAATATAAGAAATTCGAGCAAATGGTCATTTTGGCCAAACTTGTTCACTAGAGCCCTTTGAATGTTCCTAGTCAAAGATTTCTAACAGAAACAAATCCAATTATTTTCACCCCTTGCTAGACCAAGTAACAATAAACCCAATCCCACTTTACAAACCAACAGAAACAAATTCCAAATCTATTTAAAGGACAATTCAAAATTGAATCAAGTGTAGGTACTAAGATGGCCATTTCTCAAAAACCAACCAAATCAGCTCACCTTGGCAAACCCAAGAAACCTCAGACTACCAAGCTTATGACCAGAGCACTCAACAAGATTCATCAAAAAATTCAAATTTTGAATTCATGCGGCCATTTCATCAAACACCTGGTGAACACAGATCAAACTTGCCTAACTTCCAATGTGGTGAGAAGTGATTGATCAAACATTTGACCCCATTTCACTCCCCTTGTCACCCCAGTGCCCAGCAATGTATTGAAGCAGCTTCCCCTCTACCGTTTGCACCAGTGTCATGTCACCCGAGCCGACATTGCCAGCCGACCATGGACATCTCGCAGGAGGAAGCGTCGCGCCCGTCCATGATGTCTAGGAGACAAGCCACCATCCACCGCCACTCCCTGTCCACCCCTCGAGCTCAGCCAAGCCATGGACCATCGAGAAACGCCGTTCCTATTTTCTCTACACCATGCCAAGAGCGCGCTAGAGCGCCACGGACGACATGCGCGCACACGCCGCGCCTTGCTCTCACCGCGCATAACTGCACTCGCCATGACCCTAGCTACCTCCCAGACATCATCGTTTGCCGCCGCCACGCAACACAAAGCCCCTGTACGCTGTCTCGAACACGGTCGTTCCCCCACAGAGCATGGACCGCGCCCGACCATCCTCGATCGCCTCGTGCAGCGCCTTTAATCCCATGATGATAGCCAGGAAACACCGCACCGTCCTAGGCCACCATCCATGTTGTTATCCCTCTGTATCGTTGTCACCGACGAGCCCAGCCGATGCCACTCTGCCCCTCTTGCCGGTGTATAAATAGAGGTCACCCCCGCCTCAATTCTTCACAACATATCACTCCCCTCTCTCTCTGAACCACTCCTGACCCTTCCCTGGAGCAAGGCGAGCTCCAGCCCGCCAGAATTTGGCCGGAGTCCACAGCTGCAGAGGAGAAGAGGAGCCATCGATTGGAGCCACCCTAGGAGCCACCGTGACCATCGTTCAAACCGCCATCGTCGACAACGTCGTTCGCCCCCATCGCCGACCCTATCTGGATCCCTGGTAATCCACCACGTAACCCCACCGTCGCTGTTAGGGTTCAGTCTCGCTGGAGCTATCCACCGGAGACGAGGAACCACAATCGTAGATCCTAGTCTAATCGCACAGCCTAGATTGTATCATACCGCTTCGTGTTAACTGAGCCACTGACTAGCGGGACCCCCCTGTCAGCAGCCCGCTGCGCGCGCACTGTGCAGTTGAGCCGGCCCAGTATCATTCCCGCGTGTATCCCAGTAATTCAAATAGATCTTTTCCATTTTACTTAAACCCTAGTACAGTCAGTAACTTTGAAATTCAATTCAAGGAGATGTACTAAACCAAATTGCATGATTCTAATTTTCTAGGAAGGCACTCAAATTATCAATCCAAGCCCGTTGGATTCAAACCATTTGAAATTATAGATCACCTATAGTAAAAATAACAAGACAAAGACTTTTCCACATTCAAACATTTTTTAAAAATCAACCATAAATGATTTTGAGTTGATTCCAACTCTCAAAAATCACATTTGACAAGAACTTTCTGAATATGTAAAAATATTTAGGTTTACATGCAGTGATCTTGGTCTAGTACTAAAATAATGCTACATGGGCATTTCTAGTCACTTTAATTGTATAAATTAGTAATTTTAAACTTTATAAACTATGACCACCACTTTAAATCACATTCCCATGTATTAGAATATGTGGTGATGACATGTGTCAACATGATCCCATACTTTAATTGGAGAATATTAAATCTTAAGTAGTTTTCAATGAGTAGAAATTGCTTTTCTAAAATAAAATAAATAAGACTAGGACTTTATTTCATGTGATGATTGTGATGATGCTAGATCATCTAGTGTGAACCTTTGTATGCCAAATAGAGGTAGTTAAGTATTGTTTGATGATTGTGTACCTCGTATTCATTTATAGACGCTAGTTCCGACCAAGGCTATGAGGAGGAGGAGTACTATGAAGAAGAAGAAAACTTCAACCACTGCACCAATCAAGGCAAGCCATACTATGCAAGCTAACACTTGCAAGTTTCTTAACTATGCAAGCTAGAACTTTGCATCCTACCTATGCAAGACATCCCAAATTGCAAGTTAACCGATGCAATATACATTAGGCATGCTTTGGTTATGCAACCTTGATTATACTAAATCCTAGCTTTACTTAGAAGCTTTATTCTTTTATCTTTACCAAAGTTCTTTAGTACTTTTAGTTAGTGCTTTGTGAGTTGTGGAAAAATAGTATAGATATCATAAAGAGCATAAAACTAGGCCTAAGTAGTTAGAACTAGATGTCATACTAAGCCATGAGACTAGATGTGGATAGTCACAATTGATTAACACCCCTCATTAGTGAATACCCTCAATTTTAGTGGCTAGTGCTAAGCATAAAAGTGGATCACTTTAGATGGGAATACTTGGTGAAAATGATTATGAAAAACTTGCAATGAAGATTCATTCTGTTGAAATTTTTTGACATGTGTTGTGAACATAAGATTATTTGGTGATGAAAATGTTAAGGCATGAGCCTTAGACCTTTATCAAAATTGATGGTTGGGTTCGGATGCGATACCATTCCAATTTTACCATACAACCATAATACCCGAATTTTGGTAGGGCTTGACTAGAAGTTTATATGTCTTAGTATGGGTTCCCTTGCGGAAGAGGTTGAGCTGAGGCTACCTCGTGATGAATGTCCACCTATGTAGTTCCCAAGATGATAGATGGTCATGGTTGGGAGGCCAAACTCACATGGGAGGTGCCTATACTAGGGTGTGTAATTGAAAGGTTAGGATTGATTATCCGCATACTAAGTATGATGATTCAGGGTTATCCCTGATGGATACATCGAATGTTGTGGTGAAAGTGTACAATCTGTGTAGAGTGTCAAACTATTCGAATAGTCGCATCCGTGGTCATGGACAGTCGGAGTGGCCATACGGTTCCATCGTCAGATGTTTTCAAAATGACTTGTGAAATTAACTATGACTTTGACTTGACCACAACAGGGTTGTGAACATGAAAAATAAGTTTCCACTTAGGTGTTGTAGAACAATAAACTAGTTTTCTTTACTTACAAACTCGGTTTGAGATAAACCTGTTGGGCCACGCAGAGATAAAACAAAAAATTTTCCTCTAACAGGGTGATCCCAAGATCTAGCCGAGGTAGAAGGCCATGAGGTTTACCACTAGACGCGCATTTGCGGATTACTGATGAAGCACGTCAGTTTATGTAGTACAGTCCTTTGCGATCCGATCGTCCTGGTGCTGATCGTACAACACCTCTGCTGGTATCCACACGTACAAGGAGGAGCACCGGCGGCGAACTGCTAGGTTCGATACGACGGAAGGACTACTGTGGAGCTAGGGTTTCCAACACATGGAATGACCTAACCGAACAACAATTAACCCTTTTGGGTTACTGTGCTCCACTATATATAGGGGGTGAACGTGGGCTCTACTCTCGTGGCCCATTCACTAAAGCCCATATAACACTAGTCACCGCGAGTACGACTAACTGACTCAGTCCTAATCCGGCTCGAGTCCAACCCAACCAGATTTCTAGTTCAGATCCAATCCGAACTTGCTCCCGCTCTTAAGTGTGTGACCCGGCAGGCTCATGGCTACTCGGACACGATCGGGGTCCGACTCACAATCGATCAGTCGGCAGCGGCTCCTAGCAGAACGTGTCGACTCCCAAGTACCAAAGAGTCATGACGACTTGCCTTTCCAATGTGACTTGCGTCCGAGTCCCTTTTGCCTCACGATATACCTTGTCAGACTATAGGCGAATATATGTTATCCCTTAAATAGTCCGACTCTCTTCTTGATCCGAGATAAGTGATTCACCCGACTAACTCTTAGTCGATCGCCTCGGTTAACACTTAACCGAGTCGTGCATGGCCATGCTTTCCGAATCATATCTCACGAGAGGGCCCAGAGAATATCTCTCCAAGTGGAGGGGAAAAATCCCATCTTGGTTATTCACATCACGCAGCTTGATTCTCAGTCGACCCGAACTCTGCCTTTATAACTGCCCAGTTACAGATTAGTGTTTGACAGAACCTAAGTCAGTGATCCTTAACTCGGATTATGCAATAACCTCAGGTCTAAGGATTACATTGATTGAGATATACAAATGACAACTTGTTCGTTGTACCTCAATATGGGTCAATCCGACTCGCTAAACTCTTTAGCCGAATCTGTGTAAGTTGGAATAGCATCTCCATGCCCATGACAAGTGGAACCGAGTCATCAAGCCAACTTTCACATTGGTCTAAGTTGTGTGTCCAGCACAACCTCAATGACCAAGGATTTTAGTACAAACAACATGATTGCATAGTTCCACAACCGAATCACATATTCAATGATACACATCAGATGTTTTTACAAGGACTACTTAATATCTTTATGAATACAATGGGAAATATCATCATACATGATTGCCTCTAGGGCATATTCCCAACAGTCTCCCACTTGCACTAGAGTCAATCTTCCGACATCACATCTCTAAGCATCTAATGCCCATGGCTCTCAGGTGCTCCTCATGATTCGGCTGTGGTAACGGCTTTGTCAATGGATCCACAATATTTGCATCCGTGTGTACCTTGCATAACTTGATATCACCCTGATCCACGAACTGGCGAATCAGGTGGTACCGCATGAGTATGTGCTTGTTCTTCTGGTGTTGTCTAGGTTCCTTGGCTTGTGCAATAGCACCATTGTTGTCACAATACACGTCTAACGGATTGGACGAGCCCTGAACCACACCAAGATCCATGAGGAAATTCCTCATCCAAATTGCTTCCTTTGCTGCCTCTGAGGCGGCAATATACTCAGCCTCTATTGTAGATGCAGACACAGTTTCTTGCTTGGAACTCTTCCAGCTCACAGCACCTCCATTTATAATAAACACGTATCCGGATTGCGAACGAGAATCATCAGAGTCGGTAAGATAACTCGCATTCGTGTAAACCTTTACACTGAGTTCATATTCACCACCATAAACCAAAAACATATCCTTAGTCCTTCTCAAGTACTTTAGGATATTTTAGCCGCTGTCCAGTGGATTTCTCCAGGATCAACCTAGTATCTTCTCACAACACTTAGAGCATATGAAACATCCTGCCTAGTACAAATCATGGCATACATGATAGATCTGACTGCAGAAGCATACGAAATCGCACTCATCCGACTTCGCTCATCAGTTGTCAAAGGACACTGAGTCTTGCTAAGTTTTACACCATGGGACATCGGTAAGAACCCCTTCTTAGACGATTCCATGTTAAACTTCTTCAACACTTTGTCCAAATAAGTACTCTGACTCAATCCAATGAGCCTCCTTGATATATCTCTATAGATCCGGATTCCGAGGATGTATGTGTTGGAATTATGCCCTAGAGGCAATAATAAAGATGTTATTATTATAATTCTTGTTCATGATAAAGTTTATATTCCATGCTATAATTGTATTAAGCGGAAACTTTGATACTTGTGTGGTTTATGAACAACACCGTGTCCCTAGTACGCCTCTATGGACTAGCTCATTGATTAATGATGGATAAGGTTTCCTAACCATAGACATGAGTTGTCGATAAATAATGAGATCATGTAATTAGGATAATGATATGATGGACAGACCCAAATTAAGCAGAGCAATTAAATCGTGTCATCGTGTTCATCTTTGCAAAGAATTTTCCTATGTCAAGTATTGTATTCCTTAGACCATGAGATAATACAACTCCCTGGTATTGGAAGAAAGCTTTGAGGTCATCAAACATCATCCTATGTGAGGGTGATCATAAAGGTGTCTCTCAGGTGATCGGAAAGTACTTGTTGGGTTGTATGTATCGAGATGGAATTTGTCCCTCCCGAGTCGGAGAGATATACTTCGGGCCCACTCGGTAATCGATATCAACACCGCTTGCAAGCACGTGGTTAAGGAGTTAATCAAAAAGTGATATCGGATTACAGAACGAGTAAAGTACTTGCTGTGAACGAGATTGAACTAGGTATGCCGATACCAACGATCGAATCTCGGGAAAGTAAAATATCACGTGACGAAGGGAATACATATATGGGATTAATTGAATCCTGGCATCGTGGTTCATCCGATATGATCATCGATGAATATGTGGGAGTCAATATGGGTTTCTAGATCCCATTGTTGATTATTGATAGAAGATCATGTCTGCATATTCTCGAACCCGTAGAGTCACACACTTAACATGCATCGACGCTAGGATAGAATGGATAATTGGTTTATGAGTTCTTTTCGGAGTCTCGGATGAGACCCAGGACATCACGAGAGGTTATGGAATGGTCCGGAGAATAAGATTCATATAAAGGAAAGAAATTTTTGGATTTCATAATCGTTTTAGAGTTTATCGGTATTGTACCGGAAGGTTCTAGAAGGTTACAGAGTGGGACCAACGTGGTCCCACTTGTCGGAGGCCTGCGTGGGCCTAAGGGGAAGTGCCCTGGCTACTTTGGTCCAAGGGCACAAGGCCCCTAAGGCCCACCCGGCCAGCCCTAGCGGAAACCCTAAGGGAACCTTCCAGAAGAGGGGGGATGACTTGCCCCCCACTCCACCCCTTGGGCCGCCGCTCTAGGGCTTGGAGGAGGGGTCAAGGGGGCCGGCCAGCCCCCTATATAAGGAGGGCAGGGGTGCAGCCTCCCCCCACTCCTCCAACCCTAGACACCGTCCAACTGCTGCCCCTCCATCTCTCTCTCTCCCGACTGCGCGTAGGCGATGCCCTGCCGCAGAAACTCTCCACCATAAGCACCACGCCGTCGTATTGCAGATCCAATCTATCTCTCCACCATACTTGATAGACCAAGGAAAGGAGGAGATGTCGCTGCACCGTACGTGTGCATCTCTCAGAGGCGCCGCCACTTGCGGCGTAGGATCGGATCGGATCGGGAGGAGGAGACGGCGAGTACGACTACGTCAACCACGTTCTGTTGAATGTTTCTGATGTGCGATTTCTTCAAGGGTATGAAGATCTCATCAATCTCTCTCATTGATTACATCTCCTAGATTAGATCTTGGCTTTCTTGTTTGCATCCGTAGGAAAATTTTTGATTTACTATGCTGTGAAACCCATCAGTGGTATCAGAGCTAGATCTATGCGTAGATGTGTTTCACGAGTAGAACGCAACATGTTTGTTGCGGGCGTTGATGTTTTCTGTTGCAAAGCTCTTGTTGTGTATTTCTTATGGCGCGGCATAGTGAGATCGAAGCGGTCCAGGCCAACTTTACGCGACCTCGTTCGCGAGACCGGCTCCGCACTTGACGTGTGGCTTGTTCCACACATGCGGCTGGTGGATGCCAGTTTCTCTCACTATAGTAGTCATGGGATTTATAATGGATGTTAGCAACCATAATATCACCATTGTGGCTTACAGTAGGTACGAATTGTTCTTAGCTTGTTACTCCCGTAAGCCATGCAAAACATGCAACAACAAAGTAGAGGCGTCTAACTTGTTTTTGCAGGGAGTGTTTTGTGATATGGTATGGCCCAAGACATGATGTGTATGAATTGAGATGTATGCAATGATCATGTTTTGTAATATTTCACGACTTGCATGTCGATGAGTTCACAACCGGAAGGAGCCGTATGGTTGTCTTTATAATTGTGTATGACCTGCATGTCAACTTCTTATACGCCATGTAATAGCTTTACTTTATCGCTAAGTAGTTAGCAATAGTTGTAGTTGCTATTCGTGGTGGAGGCAATCATGGTGGAGTGATGGAGATCATGCTGGCACGCACAAGATGGAGATCATTGCGCGGAGATTGGCTATACCATGTCACATAAAATTATATGCATGTGATGTTTATCCTTTTATGTATCTTATTATGCTTAGATCGCGATGGTAGCATTATAAGATGATTCCTCACTTAAAGATCAAGATAAAATTATGGTCTCCCCATGTATGCACCGTTGCAAAAGTTCGTCGTTTTCAAGCACCTCGTGATGATTGGGTGCTATAAACTCTACGTTCACATACAACGGGTGCAAGCCAGTTTTGCACATGCGGAAATACTTGGGTTTGACTTGACGAGCCTAGCATGTACAGACATGGCCTCGAAACACATGAACCGAAAGGTTAAACATGAGTCATATGAATGATATGATCGACACTTTGTTGTCCACCATTGAAACCACATCTCTTCTCGTGAAGATCGTATTAGGTGTGGTGAATTTGGATCGTGTTCACTAAACAACTTGAGGGATGTTGAATTTAGTGGGAGTTCATCTAGTAATTTGATTAAGTTGAACTAGTTATCATGAACATAGTCTAAATTGTATTTGCATATTTTGTAGATCAAATGGCTAAGTCCAACTTCAATTTCAACGTTTTTGCTGAGAAAGAAAATCTTAAGAACAATGGGTCTAACTTCACCAACTGGTTCTGCAATCTGAGAATCATTCTCGCTGGCGGACAAAAAGACTATGTACTTGAGAAAGCGCTAGGTGACGCCCCTGCTACTGATGCGCCGTCTGATGAAAAGGATGTTTATCAGTCACGCAAAGATGATTATGGAGTGATTAAGAGTACCATGTTGTTTGCTATGGAACCGGAACTTCAAAATCGTTTTGAGGAGTTCGCCAGGACCTTTGAGATACTTGAGGAACTAAAAACCATGTTTCGGAATCAGGCCCGTTCTGAGAGATATGAGATCTCTGAGAAGTTCTTTAACTGCAAGATGGAGGAAGGGAGTTCCATTAGTGAGCACACCATTAAGATGTCGGGCTACACTCAACGTCTTGAGCAACTGGACTACAAGATTCCAGAAGAGCTCAAGATTGACAGAGTTCTGCAATCACTCCCTCCTAGCTACAAAAGTTTTGTAGTTACTCACAATCAAATTGGTTCCACTGATACGATCACTGAGCTCTTTGCTAAGCTGAAAGCTGCAGAGGTGGATATCAAGAAAGATAATCATGTGTTGATGGTCAACAAGACCACTAGCTTTAAGAAAGCTAAGGGTGCAAAGAAATCCTTCAAGAAAGGCAGCGGCAAGCGCGTTGCCCCTGCTGATAAGAAGCTCATGTCTGGACCTAAGCCATACACTGAGTGCTTCTATTGCAAGGACAAGGGTCACTGGAAGCGCAACTGTCCGAAGTACTTAGCGGACAAGAAGGCTGGCACCATTAAAGGTATATTTGATATACATGTTATTGATGTTTACCTTACTAGCGCATGTTGTAGTGCCTGGGTATATGATACTAGTTCAGTTGCTAATATTTGTAACTCGAAACAGGAGCTATGGAATAGATGGCGGCTAGCAAGGGATGAGGTGACGATGCGTGTTGGCAATGGATCAAAAGTTTATGTGATGGTCGTTGGCACGCTCTCCTTAGTTTTACCTTCGGGATTAGTTTTAAACCTTAATAAGTGTTATTATGTGCCTGCGTTGAGCATGAACATTATATCCGGATCGTGTTTATTGCAAGAAGGTTATTCATTTAAATCAGAGAATAATGGTTGTTCTATTTATATGAATAACATCTTTTATGGTCATGCACCTGTTGTGAATGGTTTATTTCTTCTGAATCTCGAAAGCAATGAAACGCACATCCATAACATTGAGGCTAAGAGATGTAAAGTAGATAGTGATAATCCAACTTAGTTGTGGCACTACCGTCTAGGTCATATTGGTATAAAACACATGAAGAAACTCCATTCTGATGGACTTTTGGAGTCTCTTGATTTTGAATCATTTGACACGTGCGAGCCGTGCTTCATGGGCAAGATGATCAAAACCCCATTCTCCGGTATAATGGAGCCAACAGACTTATTGGAAATCATACATACCGATGTATGCGGACCAATGAGTGTTTCGACGCGCGGTGGATAACGCTATTTTCTCACTTTTACTGATGACTTAAGTAGATATGGGTATATCTATTTAATGAAACATAAATCTGAAACGTTTGAAAAGTTCAAAGAATTTCAGAACAAAGTGGAAAACCATCATAACAGGAAAATTAAATTTCTACGATCCGATCGTGGAGGTGAATATTTGAATTATGATTTTCTCACGCATCTTAAAGCAAGCGGAATCGTTTCGCAACTCACGCCACCCGGAACACCACAGCGCAATGGTGTGTCTGAACGCCGGAATCGAACTCTATTAGATATGGTGCGATCAATGATGTCTCTTACAGATTTGCCGTTATCATTTTGGGGTTATGCATTAGAAACCGCTGCATTCACTTTGAATAGGGCACCATCTAAATCCGTTGAGACGACACCGTATGAACTATGGTTTGGTGCTAAACCTAAGTTGTTGTTTCTTAAAGTTTTGGGAAGCGAAGCTTACGTCAAGAAGTTGATACCGGACAAACCCAAAGCGGAGAATTGCGTCTTAATAGGATACCCTAAGGAAACGATTGGGTATACCTTCTACCACAGATCCGAAGGCAAAGTGTTTGTTGCAAAGAACGAATCCTTTCTTGAGAAGGAGTTTCTCTCGAAAGAAGTGAGTGGGAGGAAGGTAGAGCTAGACGAGGTTATTGAACCTTCTCTCGAGTTGGAGAGTAGCACAGCACCTGAAATTGTTCCAGTGTCGTCTGCACCAACAAGAGAGGAAGCTAATGATGAGGATCATGAAACTTAGAACGATGCTACTACTGAACTTCGCAGGTCGACAAGGTCACGTGCCACTCCTGAATGGTACGGCAACCCTGTCTTAACCATCTTGTTGTTAGACAACAGTGAACCTGCGAACTATGAGGAAGCAATGATGAGCCCAGACTCTGAGAAATGGCTAGAGGCCATGAAATCCGAATTGGGATCCATGAGCGAAAACCAAGTATGGACTTTGGTCGACCCTCCTAGCGACCGTAAGGCTGTTGAGTGCAAAGGGATTTTCAAGAAGAAAACGGACGCGGATGGTAATGTTACTGTCTATAAAGCTCGGCTTGTTGCAAAAGGGTTTTGGCAAGTTCAAGGTGTTGACTACAATGAGACTTTCTCTCCCGTAGCGATGTTTAAGTCCATTCGGATTTTATTAGCAATTGCTGCATTTCATGATTATGAAATATGGCAGATGGATGTCAAGACTGTGTTCCTCAATGGCAACATTGATGAAGAGTTGTATATGATGCAGCCCGAAGGTTTTGTCGATCCTAAGGATGCTAATAAGGTGTGCAAACTTCAGCGTTCCATTTATGGACTGAAGCAAGCATCTCGAAGTTGGAACCTTCGTTTTGATCAAGTGATCAAGAGTTTTGGATTTGTTCCAAATTGCTACGAAGCCTGTATCTACAAGAAAGTAAGTGGGAGCTCGGTGACATTTTTAGTACTATATGTGGATGACATATTGATTATTGGAAATGACATTGGTATGCTTAACGATGTGAAGAGTTATTTAAATAAATGTTTTCAATGAAAGACCTAGGAGAAGCTGCTTATATATTAGGCATCAAAATCTATAGAGATAGACAAAGACGCCTAATAGATTTAAGCCAAAGTACATATCTAGAAAAAGTTCTAAAAAGGTTCAGAATGGATAAATCAAAGAAAGGTTCATTGCCCATATTGTCAGGTAAGATATTGAGCAAGGCTCAGTGTCCATCTACGGTAAACGATAGAGATACTATGAGCAAAGTACCATATGCCTCGTCCATAGGTTCTATCATGTATGCCATTCTATGTACTAGACCGGATGTGTCCAATGCTCTTAGTTTGACGAGCATATACCAAAGTGATCCAGGAGTGGAACACTGGACAGCCGTAAAGAACATCCTAAAGTATTTAAATAGGACTAAAGAAATGTTATTGGTCTATGGAGGTGATGAGCAGCTCGTCGTAAAAGGTTATGTCGACGCTAGTTTTGACACCGACCCAGATGATTCTAAATCTCAGACAGGATACGTTTATATTTTGAATGGTAGAGCCGTGAGCTGGAGAAGCTGCAAGCAAAGCGTGATCGCGGGATCTACAACAGAAGCGGAATACATGGCTACTTCAGAAGCGTCAATGAAGGAGTTTGGATCAGGAACTTCATCACTGAGATTGGGGTGGTTCCAAGTGCCTTGGACCCACTAGAGATATTGTGCGACAACACTAGCACCATAGCACTGGCTAAGGAACCAAGATATCATCCAAAGACCAAGCACATCAACCGCCATTTTCATATAATTCGAGATTATATAGCAGATGGAGATCTGAATATTAGCAAAGTACATACGAATCTGAATGTCGCAGATCCGTTGACTAAACCTCTTCCACGACCAAAACATGATCATCACCTTAATGCCATGGGTGTTAGATTGTTGCCAGATGTAAACTAGATTATTGACTCTAGTGCAAGTGGGAGACTGTTGGAATTATGCCCTAGAGGCAATAATAAAGATGTTATTATTATAATTCTTGTTCATGATAAAGTTTATATTCCATGCTAGAATTGTATTAAGCGGAAACTTTGATACTTGTGTGGTTTATGAACAACACCGTGTCCCTAGTACGCCTCTATGGACTAGCTCATTGATTAATGATGGTTAAGGTTTCCTAACCATAGACATGAGTTGTCGATTAATAATGAGACCATGTCATTAGGAGAATGATATGATGGACAGACCCAAATTAAGCAGAGCAATTAGATCATGTCATCGTGTTCATCTTTGCAAAGATTTTTCCTATGTCAAGTATTGTATTCCTTAGACCATGAGATAATACAACTCCCTGGTATCGGAAGAAAGCTTTGAGGTCATCAAACGTCATCGTATGTGAGGGTGATCATAAAGGTGTCTCTCAGGTGATCGGAAAGTACTTGTTGGGTTGTATGTATCGAGATGGAATTTGTCCCTCCCGAGTCGGAGAGATATACGTCGAGCCCACTCGGTAATCGATATCAACACCGCTTGCAAGCACGTGGTTAAGGAGTTAATCACAAAGTGATATCAGATTATGGAACGAGTAAAATACTTGCTGTGAATGAGATTGAACTAGGTATGCCGATACCAACGATCGAATCTCGGGCAAGTAAAATATCGCGTGACGAAGGGAATACATATATGGGATTAATTGAATCCTAGAATCGTGGTTCATCTGATATGATAATCGATGAATATGTGGGAGTCAATATGGGTTTCCAGATCTCGCTGTTGATTATTGATAGAAGATCATGTTTGCATATTCTCGTGCCCGTAGGGTCACACACTTAACGTGCATCGACGCTAGGATAGAATGGATAATTGGTTTATTAGTTTTTGTTCGGAGTCTCGGATGAGACCCAGGACATCACGAGAGGTTCTGGAATGGTCCGGAGAATAAGATTCATATAAAGGAAAGCAGTTTTTGGATTTCGGAATCGTTTCGGAGTTTATCGGCATTGTACCGGAAGGTTCTAGAAGGTTCCGGAGTGGGACCAACGTGGGCCCACTTGTCGGAGGCCTGTGTGGGCCTAAGGGGAAGTGCCTTGGCTACTTTGGGCCAGGGGAACAAGGCCCCTAAGTCCCACCCGGCCAGCCCTAGGGGAAACCCTAAGGGAACCTTCCAGAAGAGGGGGGATGACTTGCCCCCACTCCACCCCTTGGGCCGCCGCACTAGGGCTTGGAGGAGGGGTCAAGGGGGGCCGGCCAGCCCCCTATATAAGGAGGCCAGGGGTGCAGCCTCCCCCCCCACTCCTCCAACCCTAGCCGCCGTCCAACTGTTGCCCCTCCATCTCTCTCTCTCCTGACTGCGCGTAGGCGAAGCCCTGCCGCAGAAACTCTCCACCATAAGCACCACGCCGTCGTGCTGCAGATCCAATCTATCTCTCCACCATACTTGCTGGACCAAGGAAAGGAGGAGACATCGCTGCACCGTACGTGTGCATCTCTCGGAGGCGCTGCCACTTGCGGCGTAGGATCGGATCGGATCGCGAGGAGGATACGGCGAGTACGACTACGTCAACCACGTTATGTTGAACGTTTCCGCTGTGCGATTTCCTCAAGGGTATGAAGATATCATTAATATCTCTTGTTGATTACATCTCCTAGATTAGATCTTGGCTTTCTTGTTCGTATCCGTAGGAATTTTTTTGATTTACTATGCTGCGAAACCCATCAGTATGTTGCATCATCCAAGTCTTTCATTGAGAAACTCCTTTCCAATGATTCCTTAGTTTCTTGCAACATCTGGACATCATTTCCAATCAGTAATATGTCATCCACATATAAGATTAGAAAGTTTACTTTGCTCCCACTAAACTTCTTGTATAAACAAGAATCATGATCACTCTTGATGAAGCCAAACGATTTGACTACCTCATCAAAGGGAATATTCCAACTCCGAGATTCTTGCTTCAACCCATAAATGGATTTCTGAAGTTTGCACACCTTGTCAGCATTAGCCGGATCGACAAAACCCTCGGGATGTATCATATACACGTCCTCGATTAAATTTCTGTTAAGGAAAGCCGTTTTGACATCCATCTACCATATCTCATAGTCGAAATAAGCTGCTATAGCTAACATGATCCGAACTGATTTAAGCATCGCTATGGGAGAGAAAGTCTCGTCGTAATCAACTCCTTGAACTTGTCGGAACCCCTTCGAGACAAGGCGTGCTTTATGGATGGAAACATTTCCATCCTTATCAGTTTTCTTCTTAAAACCCATTTGCACTCGACGGGTCTTGTACCGTCTGGCAGATCAACCAAGTTCCAAACTTGATTTTCATCCATGGACTTTAACTCGGATCTCATGGCTCCAAGCCACGACTCAGAATCATATCCCACCACCGCTTTCGAATAATTTGTCAGCTCATCACTGTCTAACAGTAACACATCACGAACACTTCGTAATCTTGCTGATCTTCGTAGTACAGGTGCTGCTGCCGGCTCATTTACCATGAATGGTTCAACCTCCAAGGTTTTTGCCGACTCGCTACTAGCCAGTTCCTCTTGAATTTCTTCGAGCTGCACCATGCTCCCACTTACTCCCCGACTGAGAAACTCTTTCTCAAGGAAGACGCCGTTCCGAACGACAAACACTTTGCCCTCTTCTCGGTTGTAGAAGTAGTAACCCAAGGTTTCCCTCGGATACCCCACGAAAATACACTTATCCGACTTGGCTGTAAGCTTGTCCGACTGAAGTTGCTTCACAAATGCTTCACAACCCCAAATCTTAAGAAAAGACAAACTCGGCTTTTTGCCTGTCCACATCTCATGCGGTGTCTTCTCTACTGACTTTGATGGTACTTTGTTTAGTGTGAACACCGCTGTTTCTAGACAATAACCCCAAAATGATAAAGGCAGATCTGTCCGACTCATCATTGATCGTACCATGTCCAACAAGGTCCGATTCCGCCTTTCCGTAACACCATTCCTTTGTGGCGTTCCTAGCGGAGTAAGTTGAGGAACTATTCCACAACTTTTCAGATGGTCATCAAACTCATGGCTCATGTACTCGCCTCCTCGGTCCGACCAAAGAAACTTTATTTTCTTGCCGAGTTGATTATGTGCTTCATTCTGGAATTCTTTGAACTTTTCAAAGGCTTCCGACTTATGTTTCATAAAGTAGATATATCCATACCTACTCAAGTCATCACTGAAGGTAATGAAGTACTCATAACCACCCCTGGTTGCCGTGCTCATTGGTCCACATACATCACTATGTACTAGTCCCAACAAGTCGGACGCCCTTTCGCAACTCTTTGCAAAAGGTGTCTTGGTCATTTTGCCAAGTAGGCAAGATTCGCATGTCTCGAACGACTCCAAGTCGAACGAAGTTAGGAGTCCATCATCATGGAGCTTCTTCATGCGTTTCCAACTTATATGACCAAGCCGACACTGCCAAAAGTAAGTCATATTCAGATCATTTGGTTTCAACCTTTTAACATTTATGTTATAAACCGACTCACCATCAAGATTCAAAATAAATAACCCATCCTGGACGGGTGTAAAGCCGTGAAACATATCATTCAAATACAAATAACAACCATTATTCTTGATATTCGACTCATAGCCTTGCCTCATCAAACATGAAGCAGAAATAATGTTTTGACTGAGCACTGGAACATAATAACAATTCTTCAGTTCCATAATGAATCCGGAAGGTAAATGAAGTTGCATCGTGTCGAATTCCAATGCAGCAACTCTTGATTTGCTGCCGACTCGAATATCAACCTCGCCTCTTGCTATGCTCCTAGTTTTTACGAGTCCCTGCAACGAGTTGCAGATGTGAATAGCTGATTCGGTATCATATACCCAATAACTATTAGGTGCAGCATCAAGATATATGTCTATAACATTGCAAACAAGTGTACCTGAGTCGGAAGTCATATCTCCACTCTTGGCTTTGTCGGCCAAATACTTGCTGCAGTTCCTCTTCCAGTGGCCATCCTCCTTGCAATAGAAGCAAGTGGATCCGGCTGAAGGAGATGTCTTAGTCCCTGAGGAAGCGCTTGGGACCGGGTCCTGAGCCTGCTTTCCTCCTGACTTAGCCTTCTTCTTGTCCAATAACTCTTCTTGAACTTAGCCTTATTCTGCACCATCAACACTTGACTGGCGCCCTTTTTGAGATCCGCCTCTGCCTTCTTGAGCATCCCATGAAATTCAGTGAGCTTCTTATCCATACCATGCATGTGGTAGTTCAAAATGAACTGTCCATATGCACTAGGAAGAGAGTTCAGAATTATATCCGTAGCGAACTCTTCGCTAATGGGGTAGCCAAGCCTCTCCAGAGACTGCACATAACCAACCATTTTGATCACATGCGGACTCAGTGGATCACCATCCTTAAGCTTGCAACTCAGCAAAGCCTGAGAGACTTGATACCTCTCAGTCTTCGCCTGAGCCTGGAACATACTTTTGAGACTTTCGATCATATAGTAGGCCTCAACATGCTTGAACTGCTTTTGCAAGTCCGGTTCCATGTGAGCAAGCATAAGACAGCTAATATCCGTGGACTCATCCTTAGCCCGACGGTAGGCATTGGTAGCAGCGACAGTCGCATTCTCATTCGGCTCATCTAGAAGTGGGTTATCTAGGACATGGTCCTTCTTTTCTTGTTTGAGAACAACTCTTAGATTTCGATACCAGTTGGTAAAATTAGTGTCGTTCAGTTTATCTTTCTCAAGAATGGTTCTCAATGCAAAAACGGATATGTGAGAGTGACTGCTACTTGGTGCCATGATCTACAACAGAAAATATGCAAAACACATAAGACATGTATTCATAAAAGATCAAGCATATTAAACACTTTAATATTTTATGCTCCCACTAGAACCAACACCCCTTCGATGGTTACTTAGTGATTTAGGACCCTAAATAATCAAGTCGTCTAGTGAGCTTTAGCATCACCGCTAGCCACAAGTGATCTAGGTAGACAACTCCTTGTCAATCGTATCTCATACGACTCATGTTGGACGCGTGGCATCACATGCCCCGGCTCCCATCCGACTTTTCCCCGAGCCCCACAACCGTTGTGATAGACCCATCTAGCTTACCGAGTGTTTCCGCAGTAAGAGTCCGACTCGAACCCACCTAGTCGGAAAGAATTGGCAGCACCTCAATTTTATGATCCCACTACCAAAAATGTCTGACTTGTGATGGTGCAAACACTGGCGGGAAAACCGACTAGACCTTCTTTGAGGGATTAAATTTTACCAACTATCTAATAGAGGTAAAACAGAGACATAACAATAACACAAAATAAAGCATTTATAATGTGAAATGGTATGGCTCCCTTCATGGCGATCTCCATCTACACAAAGCCTGTAATCCAACTCGTGCCAACTCTTGCCACTTGTCGTCTTACTCCATGTCGCCGACATGTACATCGCCTTGCATGTCATCCAGATTCTCCAAACAGCTACACTAGCTTAGTAAAGTAAATTGCAAGGAGAATCCGACACGCAGGCCGTTATACAATAAAATGACAGCACCTAGGCTCCAACCAGCTGACAAAAACCGTGATTCGCAGATCACGTATGGATTACACACATACATCACATGCACATGAACCATACCATTCACAACTTCTTGCAAAAACAAATTATGCATAGATACGATATCTTCCGGCATTGTGAAACTCGCAACAACGTCTAACGCGCTACGACAAGGCGAAGCCAGCGGTCCCTCGCGGGTGCGGGCAGCGCCCGACGATTTTTCCAAAAACGTAGATCTCATCTACGATCCGAACATGGATTCCGACCATTTTTCCGACTCGATCAAACTCTTTGATCTTCGATAACCGCATATGGATTTACGTGTCACAGTCTACCCCCATGGCGGAAGTCGACCGGTAGGGGTATGTCGTTCCACGACCTCAGCAGTATGATCACGGAAATCAGATCTACCATTCCCCGAGTACAGTTGATCCAATCAACCTCGTACAAAACCGATCTATCTCATAGATCGACCACCAAAACAGCATATAGATCTCCTCTACAACCAACCGCATATCACATATGCGAGATCTCGAGCCTAAAACCAGAAGCTATCGCTCCGAAACAACTGTTGGGCCACGCAGAGATAAAACTAAACTTTTTACTCTAACATGGTGATCCCAAGATCTAGCTGAGGTAGAAGGCCACGAGGTTTACCACTAGACGCGCAGTTGCGGATTATTGATGAAGCGCGTCAGCTTGTGTAGTGCAGTCCTTTGCGATCCGATCGTCCTGGTGCTGATCGTACAACACCTCTGCTGGTATCCACACGTACAAGGAGGAGCACCGGCGGCGAACTGCTAGGTTCGATACGACGGAAGGACTACTGTGGAGCTAGGGTTTCCAACACATGGAATGACCTAACCGAACAAGGATTAACCCTTCTGGGTTACTGTGCTCCACTATATATAGGGGGTGAACGTGGGCTCCACTCTCGTGGCCCATTCACTAAAGCCCATATAACACTAGTCACCGCGAGTCCGACTAACTAACTCAGTCCTAATCCGGCTCGAGTCCAACCCAACCAGATTTCCAGTTCAGATCCAATCCGAACTTCCTCCCGCTCTTAAGTGTGTGACCCGGCAGGCTCATGGCTACTCGGACACGATTGGAGTCCGACTCACAATCGATCAGTCGGCAGCGGCTCCTAGCAGAACGTGTCGACTCCCAAGTACCAAAGAGTCATGACGACTTGCCTTTCCAATGTGACTTGCGTCCGAGTCCCTTTTGCCTCACGATATACCTTGTCAGACTATAGGCGAATATATGTTATCCCTTAAATAGTCTGACGCTCTTCTTGATCCGAGATAAGTGATTCACCCGACTAACTCTTAGTCGATCGCCTCGGTTAACACTTAACCGAGTCGTGCATGGCCATGCTTTCCGAATCATATCTCATGAGAGGGCCCAGAGAATATCTCTCCAAGTGGAGGGGCAAAATCCCATCTTGGTTATTCACATCACACAGCTTGATTCTCAGTCGACCTGAACTCTGCCTTTATAACTTCCCAGTTACGGATCAGCATTTAACAGAACCTAAGTCAGTGATCCTCAACTCGGATTATTCTATAACCTCGGGTCTAAGGATTACATTGATTGAGATATACAACTGACAACTTGTTCGTTGTACCTCAATATGGGTCAATCCGACTCGCTAAACTCTTTAGCCGAATCTGTGTAAGTTGGAATAGCATCTCCATGCCCATGACAAGTGGAACCGAGTCATCAAGCCAACTTTCACATGGGTCTAAGTTGTGTGTCCAGCACAACCTCAATGACCAATGATGTTTAGTACAAACAACATGATTGCATAGTTCCACAACCGAACCACATATCCAAAGATACACATCAGATGTTTATACAAGGACTACTTAATATATTTATGAATACAATGGGAAATATCATCATACATGATTGCCTCTAGGGCATATTCCCAACAAAAACTGGCTTTTTGCAAATAAACCTAGAGCTTAGGATTCCTACTCGAACTACTTTACTTGTTAGTGATAGTTTGCGAGTACTTAAAGAGTGCTCATGGCTTTGTCCCTGGCTATTCCTATGGCCAGACTATGACGAGGACTACCAGGATGATGGGCAGCAGGAAGTCTATGACAACTAGGATCATCTCCCATCGTCAGCATTGCCTGTGACCCTGAAGATGGAGCTCCGACCATGCTACTATTATTATTCCGCTACGTTGATTGTATT
Source organism: Avena sativa (assembly GCA_916181665.1). Taxonomy (NCBI): domain Eukaryota; kingdom Viridiplantae; phylum Streptophyta; class Magnoliopsida; order Poales; family Poaceae; genus Avena; species Avena sativa. The sequence continues at coordinate 138,851,358 of OV702295.1, forward strand.
AAGGCTGGATCATGAGATCCTTTATTTGTACTACCTTTATTATGGTTTGCAATGGATGATGAACTATGGTACCAATCTATTATGCCTCGCAAAAATGGCAATCCTGGGATTGCGATGTATGGCATAACAGGCATCTAGGAATAAAAATTCTGGTGTTGACAGCACATGCTTAATGGTGGAGATTATTATGGATTCAATTACAACTTGTTAATTAAATGTTGGGAGTATATATAATTAATGCAGAGGCATAGGTGGGTAATAGTTGAGATCTGGTTATTATCCTTCCCCCTTGTGTCCACCTAGGACCTGAGTTCTTGACACCTATTCCGATACTGAGCGCACTAACCACATGTAGGGTGTATGGGAACCCCTATCGGCTTAGTACCTGATTTCAAAGTACTATACTGGGGGGCACAAACTATTTTGAAGTTTTCATGCCATGTATTCCATGTTATGCCATGTTTATTATCTGTCGTTTGCTATTGTATTTTTTAGGATGTGGGTCGTTATGTTGAGGATTATACCTATGGCCTCTGGTCTCTCGGACGATCTTGCAACCTCTGGGTATATCTTCGGAGCTGGCCGACTTTGTTACGAGTAGCTTAGTGGGGTGCCCCCCATAGACTTGCTTTGGGTTTAGGAACACGTCGTGTCCGAGGCCCTACCGACATACCGATGGGTGTATGTTAATTGATCTGGCAATAAGAGTTCAAGTGCGTGTGGAGATGGTGCATCCCTGCAGGGTTAAATCTTCTCGAAAAGTCATTTTTGCTGGTATGGATGACTTGGAGCACAGTTTCTTGATCATAGACAACTATAACTGAAGTTTACTATTATAAATTGACTTGTACCTGATATGACTAGTAAGTTGGATAATCCCCATGGAAAGAATGGATAAAACTATCAACTGTGTGAGTTTCCTCGGAATGACTTCCTTGTTTGGTCTCGAGGGGGAGATACCAGGATGGGTATGTTTGGTGTTAGTATTAGGTTGGTTCCGAATAGGTCTTTATTATCTCTCTCTGATAGCTGAAAATTGTATCGAGTCTCTATAGGTTGTTTAGTGCATGCTTCGCCGCCGCTTCATTGCACCATACATATGTAGGCGAGAGCCACTGAATTCTAAGTCTCGTCGTGTACTGTCCTCAGTACTAACCACTCTCTTTTTCCTTTGCCCTTTGTCAAAACCCCTTTTGTTTTAGCAATTTTGAGATCGGCTTCATTAGCAGGGTTACCCTTCTGGCTTGGCCTGGGCAGGGTTATGGACGCCATTGGTTACAGGGCTCTTAGCCCGATTTGCATCTTATATGTACTCATATGTTGTATCTTTTCCAAGGTGATTTGGATCTTTGTACTATAAATCTATATTCTTAATACATTGAGCCATTGTTGTATATATATGTTATGTGGGTTCCATCATGGACTATTGTGTAATGATATTACTCTGTTTTCCACCCGCACGCAAGTGCCTAGTGGGCATCTTTAAATCGTTTCTATGTGGGTTTTGGTGGGAATCGCTAAAACTTGCATAGGGCCAATTCAAGGGTGTTACAGGGGTACACTCATGGTAGAAAAAAACCACCTTCCATCGGTAGCAACATCATACACCCCTGATAGCAAAGCCACCCACCGTTAGTAGCATCTCTTGCACCCCTTGCATCAACGGTAGCACCCCATGTCGGCAGCAACACCACCCACCACTAACTACAATGTCAGATGCCGGGGGTAGCTTCACTGGCTGCTGGCTGTAGCATTAGCCTCATCTCCACAAAGCAGCATCTCCGCCATTGGGGGACGTGACGACGAGGCAGTAGTGGAGGATTGTGGTGGCACGAGCACCATGAGCTTGGTGAGCATGCCTTCGATGCAGGGGTTCGTGGTACTCGCATGACCATACTTGCCTCACCCTTCTCTTTCCATCCATCGTACCGCCATGGCATCTCCTTGCCGCGCCTTCCTCGAGACCTTCGTCATCAATAGTGAAAGTAGTGCTCCATGGGAGGATGCCCCGACGACATGCTAGGGGCACTTAACGACGGGGAAGGTGGAGAGGAACAGAGGCAGCAAGGGGGAGAAGGAAGCGCAACGTCGGGAGAAGCAGAGGTGTGTGGTTGAGGTGCTCCGGCCGGCAGCGAGCGGACGCACTAGAGGATTTCTATGGTGGAGGATTTCTGTGATGGAGAGAAGACGATAGCATAATCCCTACATGAGTAGGGTCCATAGGGGCACTTCTCATCCCTGAAAGAGAGGAAAGTCAGGGATGAAACGGTTCCATCCCCGGGTAATATGTATCCTTTTCCTTTCTACCTCGATAGTCAAAACTCAAAAGCAGACTGTACCGTCCTAAGAGTATATCTAACCGAACTCCTATCCATGGTTGGAGGAGCAAATTTACTCCTCTATCAGCCGCAACTGTCTCTAACTAAAGCCGCTAATTCAGTTAGAGGAGTATATTTAGGAATGTCACTCCTTAAATCTCACCCCTCTCTCATATTTGCTCGGTCGCACATGCGACTCCTAAAATTTTCCTCTTCCGCTTCACCGCTACCCCTCCAGCCCAAAACTATTGTCAGTCGTCCCGGGCACCTGGATTCGCCCCTCCCCTGCTCAGAATGTTACTGAAACTTGGTTTTGCAGCCCCGCGGGAGTTTCCCGCCAATGTGACGCCATCGAAATCGACCCCCGTGACGTCTCTGTCGCCGCGGAAGCGGTTGGGCACCAACGGTGTGGTGCGGTTCATGGTAGCAGCAAGCAAGGACACAATGATGGAAGTTAAGGTGGGCCAGCTGCCCTTGCACCGGTGTTGAGCGGGCCGTGGGTGTGGAAGATGACAGAGGCATGCTAGCCCATTCGCAGGTGAAAGAGGAGAAGAAGAAGATAAAGGCTGCTGCCTCATTCGCACCCAAGTCGGTGACCACAGCGACGAAGGGAAATCCCAGGGGGGCTCAGGGGCCATGATGTCGTCCTCCTCAATGGACACCATCGTACCTCTAGATGGCGCCCACGAGGTAATTGAAGAAAAGCCCGGCGGACTCCGAGTGAAACCAAGGTGTCCGTCGCTGAGTTCATGTCCCAACTCTATCATTCTCACCAACAAGGCCTCAATGACCTCAACTTTAGTGGCAAAAAATAGGTGATGGCCAATGAAGAGGAGGCCTAAGAGGCCGCCAATGACTACTTCGCTAGGGAAGAGGAGCCCACTAAGGATGCCTAAGAAGTGGCCACTGAGGTGGAGGCGCTAACCAAGGGCAAGAAAAAGGGCAAGGGCAAGAACAAGGAGAGGTCCTCGGTCAAGAGGTCCGCTAACTATAGCGAGGAAGAAGATGTGCCATTGTGCCATGCTTGGTTGAATGTGCCGCTTGATGCATCAGTTGGCGCCGATCAATCGAAGGAAAGGTTTTGGAGAAGAATTGAGGATTACTACCACAAGGTGGTCACACTGTGCCATCATACCGAACCCAAGGCTCACTTGGTCATCGGTAGGGCACAATACTAGAGTGTTGCAACCGATAGGCCAGGGCCATTAACTATGTGACCAATGCACCACCAAGCGGGGTGCTAGTCACCGAGTGGGGTCCTCTCTAACAATATGTGTACAAGAACCACAACAATATAGGTGGCACCATTGCTACAAGGAGCTCCAAGGAAATGAGAAGTGGATTCGGAGAAACTATCAGGCCACAGCAAATAGGGCTAGGCTTATTGATGAGGGGAGGATAGCTACTACTCTGTTATTTCGCCGCCTCCTTATATCCTGAAGGTTGGACTTCTCTGCATTGCAATTCCTCCCACTGATGAGGTGAATCCCAATTTCAGAACACCCCCCGATTCTGAAACCTTTTGGTCAAGGCATGGCCAAGCGCAATTAAAAACTGAGTTTACTTCGGTTTAGTATATAAGATGTTTGGGTCTTTTATTTCCTGTTTTATTTAAGTATGAAATTTTTAAGTTTTATTTTGTGTTATGGTTTTTGGGTCTGTCCAAAACCAATTTTAGTTCAGCCATTTGGGATTTAGTTGTGGTGTGGAGCCTATCCCACCCAAGTCTCATTGGAGTCACCCTATTAAGGGTTCATGGCAGCTGCCATTATATCTTCGTGTTATTTTCGAGATAAAAGATACACCAAAAAAGTCCCAATGTTTGGGGTGCATATCGTCGTGTTTGCTTGCTGATCTTCAAGGTCTGATGTTGTGCCATGCGTGTGGGAGTTGATTTTGATCTGTTCCAACATGAGGAATTGAAGAGAAATTAGTTTGATCTATTTCAGATTGAGTTCTCTTATTATCTTGCTGATTCTATCAATTGTCGTGAAAGATCGGGTCTAAACCCCTTTGGATCATGTTGATCCGTATCATCTTGGTAGTAGATTCATCGGGTTTCTCAGCGTGACTTTTTCTACTGAGATTGAGTGTGGTTTTTGGTTATACGGGAGACATTCAGCTGAAGCTCCGCCGTCGTGCTGGAGATCAAATCTGATTTTTTTTCTACTTTTAATTGATTGGTCCTCACGTCCGAGGAAAACAAATAGAAGAGATTGGATTGGTCTCGTTGTGTGCATGGTGTCCAGGATAGAAAATACTACTAGTTGTAAATGGTGTATTGGATCTAACACTTGTGTGTCTGTCTGCTTCATCAAGTCATGATATTACTGGATTGACAAACCGTTTTAGCTGGCTATTGATTTCTGTCCAAGGATCTCACGAGTCGATAGAGTACTCACCCTTGAGTTGTTGATGATAAGTACAGAAACAAGGGAGGACCCGGAGGCCACAATGTCTCGGTTCTTTATGGGCTGAATAATGAGGTGCGGGATCGTGTCGAGATGGTTAGTAACTATGATCTTCAGGATCTTGTGCACCAAACTGAGTGTGCGGATTAACAACTCAAATGATGCCAAGCTGCAGCCCCTACAAATTCATGGTGTAGTTTTAGTGCTAAGCCAGTCTACACGCTCCCAACATGTAGGGGTTCGTAGCATGAAAAACAAAAAATTCTACTGGATGAAAAATTCTCCTATCCAAATCAGATCAATCTAGGGATAATCCCTTCTAATAGTTCCAACTCAGTGAAGACCCAATCTAGGCATGGATCCTATCTACTTATTTAACACTTCAACATCATCTCCTTGATCATGAGTTGGAAACTTATCATCCACTCAAAATCATCTACACTTGCACTCTAGTCTAAAACCTTAAATCTGCCAAAAATGGCTGTCTGGAATTCTTACCTAGATTCAATCTTTGGAGCTCTACCTTTCCCAACCTATATACATTCTTGCGAATGTACTTGAACCATATTGTAATACATCTTTAGTACTACCAAATACCACTCTTGCCCTTGGCTAAGCCCTTCTAATTCCCACTCATCCCTGATGGTTTTGTAGTCAAGATAATAATCTTCTCTGCAAATCTTATCACCTTGCCTAGTTTGGCAGAAGCTCACATCTATATTCCACCTCCCCTTGACCAAATATTTGAATAGTTATGATCTACTAACCATGTCCTATCAACCCCCAATTCGCTTGTTCCCTTTGAAGCCTTGTGCTTCTCAAACCCACATGGTCTAGGAGGCTACCTGATGTATCTGCTATGGCAGCCTTATTTTCAGCAAAGTTTGCCATCACCCCTAAACCACCTCAAATCTAACCAAGCTCAACCCTTGAATCCATGATCATATACATAACTTAGTTTATCCATCCATGTACCCCATATATCAAGGTGAGCTCTGACATCACTAATCTAACCATGTTTAGGTGGCATAAAAATAACCAAACCCTAGATTCCCCCAAATCTATTTTTCTACCCATTTCACCAAAACCCTTCCAATAAAAGTGGACAATGATGTATGAATCAAGTTTACATCATCTACTTTGGATATATTATTTCCCCAAATAATTCCCATAATTACTTGGACCCCAAAATTATTTAAATCCCACTTTCTACAAAACCCTAGAATCCCTGCCCATAAAGACAAGTTTGTTTTTCTCCAAATTACTTTGCCAAATCAATGCATATTTTAGTTCTATACATCATGACCCACCTTCCCATTTGAGACTCTTTATTATTTGATTTTTCCCTTCTTCTGAAATGGCACAAACAAGAAATAATTCCTTAAAAATACTTTCCCATCTCAATAAATTCCAATAAAATTCCTCAATGTGTAATATGGTATTTAGGACCATATCACATCAAAAACCAACCTTGTCCAATGTAAAAATATCAATTGAGCTTCTAGAAACTACTTCTGGACTATTTGAATAATTGAGTTTAAGTGGACTTTTAATCTATAGAAAAATCCCAAAGATTTCCTAGTGATGCATATTAACCATATCTATCTACCAGTACCAATTTCCCTACCCTGTCCAGTGCAAGATTTTGGGCTTCCTTCATAACCCTAGTTTTGTTCAAATGGTCAAACTAACCAAAACTTTCCATCAAAACCAAATCCAACCATCCCCAAACTTGTCAAACACCTCACTCCAACACTCAGCACTCCCCTGGTCGACACCACTGTAGCACTACAGTGCCCCACCATATTTCCTCTTATCCTTTGTGTTTGCTTATGAGATATACAAATGCCATGTATTTTTCAAACCATCAGAACTCTTCCAGCTGTTGCACCCCACCACTCCACCCTTTCTACACGACCAGAGCACACCAGCAAGACACACTCCATCGCCCACCTTAACCTATCCCTAGCCAGAACCACCCTCAATCTCTCCATGGACCATGTCCATCATACTCCCATCTCCCTTGATTTATAAGGCCAGAGGCCAGCACTTCCCCTTATCTCTGCCTCATTTGCTTCCACACTCCCCCCAGAACATCCTCTCCCCCTCCCCTGCACAGTGCTGCCTGAGAGAAGGAGAAGAAAGAGCCTCGGCCCTCTCCCAAAAATCAAGCAAGGCTTTTATTCCTGAGATCCTCCTTCCCTGCATGTCCCTCCATGGTGTTCCCCTACCCTCTCTTACTCTCCCCTGCTGTTTTCCTTGCTCAGGGACGATTCTAGCAGTAGCACCGACGAGCCCCCGAAAGCTCCTCTCGGGCGCCATCGCGCGAGGTCCCTTCCGACTCCAAAACCACATGTGCCGCCCATACCCGAGCTCGTCGGAGTCACCACGTCGCCTCCGCTACTCCTCGGTCACTGCCGAGTCTCCCAGAGGTGCCTCCGATCTGCCCAGCTGCCGCTCTAGGGTTCCAGCCCGTCGGCCATATCGCGAGGTAGGCGATGGCGCGCGGCCGTCGATCTCCTTTAGATCGAACGGCCAACATCGCCCGATACCCCTTCGGTAAGGTGGGTCGCGGGCCGACGCGCCCTGCCCCGTGGTTCCCCTCTATCTTTTGCACACGCGGTGCCACCTTGCTGGGCCGGCCTCGCTCTCCGCGGCCCAGACCGCAGGTCCGGCCTATTCCCTCTCTTTCCTTTATCCTTTTTAATTCGTATCTGGAGAATACATGTTCAGTTTAAATCAAAATAAAAAGGGAAATGCCATAAATAAATTTATTTAATAATTTGAACAAGTACCTAAGCCTCCACTCTAACATGCAGAATTGGTTTTGGACCATTTTACCGAAGAGTTAAATCATAGAAAATAAAATAGCCAAGCCTATTCCTTTAACTAATAAAATCTTCCAGAGAGTTTGGTATTTCCAAATGGAGAAAAACCAATTTTTACAGAAAGGTATTGGCCATACCTTGCATGTCCAATTAGGCCCACCTAAAATTTCTTCTTGGATTACCTGTAGAAAAAATAATAAATACAGGGCATTTCAAACTTTAGAAATTTCTCTAGGTCAAACAAAATGAGATTTTTACCTAATTCTAACTCCCAGTAAACCTATATACCAATTAGTACAAAAACCCATGATACCAAGATTTATTGAGCTTTTATAGAATTATGGTGAATTAAACATTTTTGTGCATGGTTTGTTCACCAATAAATTTACCATTTGAGTTCTGTAAATCCAAAAAGGGTAATTCAAATTTCTAAAGAAAGGTAATCTAAATACCTAACATGTTTCCTTGGAATCACATCAAAATATTTTTTAGTTTAAATACGATGAAAAAGATAAGTCACATCCAGTACTGTCTTTGGGAATTTCTCAAGGGCATTCTGGTATTTGTTTTGAGGTGATTCGAAATCCTATGGAATCAGTCCATCAAATACTATATAATCACCCAAGAAAATAATTTTTGGAACTCCATAATAGTTCTGGTGAATTACTTCCTAAAACTAGGATTTTATTCACTATAAAAATTACTAGAAATCATTGGTAATTGATAAAATAGTGAAACCACTTTTGTTGGCTTCATTTTATCAATATCTCTATGATGGTATCATTTTTATCCAATGGTATCATACAGAACTTGTCCTTGCTTAAAAACCCCTCTTGTAGATATATCCTAGGCCTCAAATCTGAAGGGCTCATCCCCCATGTCTCCACATCTTCTACCGATCTAATCAGCCCAATCCCCTAGCACCCTACTGATGTATACCTTGTGTTGTATGATTTCTTGCTATATGTATTGATGCTTGTAAGAATTGTATTTATTGTGCTGTTGTTTGCTTGCATGTTTGCTCGATAACGATGATAGCTGCGACTGTGTGACACCACGAAGAAGGAAGCAACGGGGTATTATTATTATTGTAGTAGGTATTATGGTATTCTAAAGAAGTCACGGGACATATCTCTGGTCACAGGAAATCCACCTTCTTCCTCATATCCCTTGTCCTATTATTTTACCTATGCATGTTTTATCTACTAGTTTGTGCAAATTGCAATGTTTCACTATATTATGTTTTATGTGGGGAATGTTTGGCTCCTCCAAACCATTACCCCTTAGTACCCCTAGTTACAACCCATTTTATGATACCTACATGTCCCTAGCATTATAGATGGTGACTTAACACCATAACCCCTTGCAGACCCTGTTTTAGTCGAAGCAAAAGTTTAGGATGGGAAGACCCCGGAAAAAGGATTAACAAAAATGTTTTATGAGAAAACCTTGGTGAGGCTTGGCCTACCAGGTGGTTTGGAAAGGTTTTTTTTACAAAAAGGTTGGACAAAATATGGAGGAAAAATGTTTACAAAAATAGCCGGGCTGGCCAGTTTTGAAGCTAGCGCAATTAACCCGTGTAAACACATTACTCTGGAATGGGACGGGGATGGGCTAGAAGTTTGTCTAATCTGGTATAGGTGCCTCACACTACTACAGGGGCAAACAATCCCCGGAGGATGGACCTTCTCTGTCCAACGGTCCATGCGTAGCATCGACCGGGAGAAGCTACGGGCCTCCGCGCGATACTATGATCCCCTCATTGAAAGCGCACACCCGTCGAGGTGCAAAACGCGCTCTGGTTGGCTGGTTACTATATAGGGCATCCGGTTTTGAGGGGATTAACCTCATAGGGTAGGAACTTGTATCAGAGAGGGTTTTCGGAAGGTCTTGATTGGTTAGTCGACCCACGATCAGTGAAGATCAGGGATGGGTAATCGGATGGTGTGGGTAAAGTGTACAACCTCTACATAGTGTAAATCTATTCGAATAGATGAGTCCTCGTTCATGGACGATTGTGCTGGCGGCTGTACAGCAGTGATGGTTTTTTTTCAAAAAGGACCTCGAAAAAATAATGGCTTGGAAATGTTTTGACCGTGAGATGGTCGGGAAAAAGGAGGAAGGAGTTTGGTCATGAGATGACCGAAAGGGAAAAACAAATGGGTGACCCAATCCTAGTGTTTTCTTAAAACTTTTCAAAACAGTTTCCAAAATGTTTTACAGAAGTTTTCAACAAAGATATAGAGAGATGATATATCTACAAGAGAAACTAATTTACAAAAGAACCTCGTATGGAGACATCGTACCACAGCCATATTGCATATCCATTATTATTGTTCTCTAAAGGTGGTTTGCGAGTACATTCGAAGTACTCACCGGCATTGTCCCTGGTTATTTACTTGGCCAGACTTTTAAGAAGCAAGAGGAGAAATGAAGTATGTTGCCGCTTATGCGAGCTAGGCCGTATTCCCAGTCAGTTGCCTGTAGGTTAAGGCATGACATGGGCTCTGCGCTTGAAGACTTCCGCTATTGTTGTTGTATCTCCATAATGGCATTAATGTAAGTACTCGTATTCGTTAATTATGGATGTTGTAATGATACTTGTCGGTTATGCTCACGGCTCACTGATCATGGGAACGTGAATTGAAGGCATAACGGGTATTCTCGGACCGTAAAATCCGGGGTGCCACAGACTTGGTATCAGAGCCATCCTGACTGTAGGAGACCTTAGTCAGCATGGACATTAGACAGGACAACCCCTATTTCTGAAAACACCGGCTTTCGAAAACTATTTCTCAAAAGATTTTCGAAAGATTTCTTACCATATCCTCTCTGATTTAAAAGAATTGAAAATGGATTACTCTATATCTCGTCTACTTCAAAAGTTCCGTTCCAACAAAGTTCGATTTGGAGACTATGAGACGGATACACCGAGACAAGCAAAACAAAGGAGTTAACAACGACGAAAGACACTACAACATTGCCCTACCAACGGAGTCCTTCATCGCCCCCAAATCGATCAAGTACGACAGCGACGACAACAGATGACAAGACAGAAGCCAAGAAACCCATATCGTCTATACTTAGGATAAATAACACCAAGATAGGATTCCCCTGATGGTGCATAGTCACCCCTTAGTATCTATGGTATGCTATGCCTGCTTGTCATGTTCTTGTGTGATGCTTGAGATGTGTTGCTTGTCTGCCTCGGATCACCCGATCCTATTGTATGAACACCTTGTAGGCGTATCCCGACGCTAACCCTCGCAACCCCATAGCTGGAAACCTCTCCTCAGCAGGATGGCCACATAAATAAATCCCCGACAACTCCTACCCGTGACTTAGTTCTAATTTCCCCAAGAGAGCAACAATCCTAATAAACCCTCTGCCGAGTCAACAGGAAGTCTTTGCCCTAACACAAGCGCCCCAAGAAGCAGGAAGATCAGCAGGCCCAAAGACAACAAGTCTACTTAGTCGTCAAAACAAAGCAAAACAAGTGTTCAAGTGAAGATAACCCCTCGGAAGCTAATTGCCTCCACCCTGACTAAGGACCACGAAGAAGCATCGCTAATCGCTAAAACTACCCTGAGCAAACCCTTATGGCATAGATAGGTAACCACCATGGCCAGGTAGTCGCAATAAGGCGTCCCTCGAAGACCACAACTCAAGTGTCACACCAATGCCCCAAGACAAAGAATCTACCCCAGCCTCGACGACCTCAAGTAAAGCTCTAAGGTGGAAAGACTGCGTCTTTCCACTCAAATACAGAAGACCGCTTATGACAAAATAATAAAGGAAGATCTCCAATCCAAGAACATGCCGCAAGCACCACCTCGAGAGTCATCAGAGGAACAGAACATCGAAATCATCAACAATCCTCAGAAGTATGCTCGATCCTCCCAAACAACCGAGACGTTCAAAACTACGACGACAAGACTGCTCGACACTGTTGATACTACTCCCCAATGAGTAGAAAGAAACCCAAGATATCAAATTTCTCTGAAGACGACGCGAAGCCCTTCTATGTTTCTGCTACTAACGACCCATCGAAAAAGACCTCCGAATCTGCCAACCCCAAGGCGGAGAATGAAGAATTGTCCCCTTCACAAGTATCAACCCCTCTTCAAGTCACCACCCTCGGAAGATCCACTCGTCGAAGCAAAACATCAGAGAAGGCACAACCCTCACTTCTGAAGATCTGAACGTCCCCATACCCTTGAGGAACCACAACGACTAAAGTGAGTACCCAACCTAAGGATGGTGACAAGATGCAAGAACTCAGCTTGCTAGTATGGTAGCCATAGGTCCCCTCCTTCATGTTTTACCCACAATGTTGCATCAAACCAAACCTGAAATGACCCCTTTCCTAAAGGACCGTGTTATAAGACCGCCAACATCCAACGGCAATCCTCAACCTATTGGAACCCTACCTAGCTCAGAACTAACTAACCGGAAGCTAGTTAAACGCCTTCCCCATTATGACTACTACCTCCAGAAGTGGCACCAACGTCTCTCACGACACGGATTATACAAGGTCGACAGAAGATCACCACCTCTGGACGAAAGGTGCAACGCCATCCCTCCCAGCATTAGCATCCGACTCCAATCAAGAAAGTCAGCGACTCCACCAGAAACCCCTAGTGTCGCTCTAAGGGGGAAAGACTGCGTCTTTTCCATCCCCAAAACCTGATAGAACCCTAGAGTCGGCCAATAGTTACTGTTAAGTGAGGACCACCCCTCCAAACCAGAACCATCGACCCTGCAAGGACGACAATCGGCATTTCTTCAGAATCACAAGATACTTCAGGGAATTCCTCTACTCCAAGGTCGGCCGTCCAGCCACCACTCCTGGTGTCTCAAGACCAAGAAAGCAGAAATGCAGACATCAACAAGAGAAGACTAGAGAAGGCTCCACTCACCGTCTCACCGCAAGAAGAAAGGACCCCGCCGACACTAAACTTACCTAGAATCGTCCGAAGGGGAAAAGACTGCATCTTTTCAAACTCATTTAATCCAAAGCCATTCTGCTCTTATCCATAACCACCCACGTTGGTTAGTTGTAAATTTTGTTAGTGCCTCATAATTTCCGCCGCCGAAATTGTTAAGCGGATGTTATCACCCAACCCTAATCCTCCCTAATCTCGGGACAAGATTATTTTAAGGGGGAAAAGTCTGTAACATCCCAATTTCAGCAACCCTGATCTTTTGTCAAGAAGGCAAAAATCAGGGGGGACAAAAACTTTTTCTGGTTACTTGTGCAATGATTGCTTACTTGTTTGCTTGTGTTCTAGCAACTGATTGTGTATTAGGTGATAAACTTCTTCTCTCAACACTAGTTGGCAAAGGCTATTTTACAAAAGATATTTCTTGGCTCATCTTTCATATTCTCAAATGTTCTGGCATTTCAAAATCTGAGCCAAGATGACTTCGACAAAACAAAATACTTTACTAGTTCTATTAACAAAACTATGGAGACCTATTTACAATCTCCCTATGTGTAGCACCCTCGGATCGGCCCTATAAAAGTTTCAGCGACTCCCGCCAAACCCGCATAGAAACGATTCAAAGGTGCCCACCAGGCACTTTCGTGTGGGTGGAAAACGAAGTAATAGCATTACACAATAGTCCACGATGGAACCCACAGAACAAATATATACAACAATGACTGAGAGAGTCAAGAATACATTCATCCGAAGTATAGCATTACGATCAAAGTCATTGAGTTTATATTGATATAACAACTTACAAAGTGATCCTAATCCTTAGACCATGAGATCATGTCAATCACTAACACCGGAAGAGTTTCTTGATAACATCAAACGTCACACCGTAACAGGGTGATTATAAAGATGGATTCAGAACTAATAAAGTGTTATGTTGAGGCTCATGGATCGAGAGTGGAATTTGTTCATCCCGATGACATATAGATATACTCTGGGCCCTCTCGGTGATATCACATTGATTAGCTTGCAAGCAAGTGATTTGATCACTAGCATGTTATATCACAGGAACGAGAAAAGAGTGCATGTCGGTAACGAGATCAAACTAGGTATGGAGATACCGATGATCGAATCTCGGACATGTAATATATCGTGAAACAAAGGGATTAAGATACTAGCGTAAAAGGTTCCGACTATCACAAGAAAGTCATCGTTGAATGTGTGGGAGTCAGTATGGGTCTCCAGATCCCGCTTCTGATTATTGATCCGAGAGGGGTCTCGATCATGTCCGCATTATTCACGAACCGTAGGGTGACACACTTAAGAGACACTGACATCCAATTGGAGCAAATGTTTCATGATGAAAGAATAAACAAGCGCAGGAATTTATTTCACTAGATACCGAAACAGGTTTTCGGGTGAAATTGCATAAAGTGGTTATGCATGTGAAATGGAATTCTAGCAAGGGGTTATTTGTGAATGTTTGTCATTAAAGTAATTGACAAAATTCTGAATAAAATAAAAGAGTTTTATTTAATGAGAGTTTGCATTAAATTTGGTGGAAATTTAATGGGAATTTGAGTGGACTTTTGAGTGGAGGGAATTTAAAGGAATTTTGTGAGTGGAGTGTCCACCCACATGAAAAGGGGAGGGCAAGGGGGCAGCCCCCATGCGCCGGCCACCCCCTTGGGGTTCCCCCCTCCTCCTATAAAAGGATCCCCCCTCCTCACTTGTCTCTCACACCTCCTCGTGAAGGATCTCTCTCCCCCTCTAGAATTTATCCCCCATGGTCTCGGACTAGCGAGATACATGTTCCCGGTGGCTATTCGGCAAGAAAGAGTTGTGCTTCCGCTGCATCGCTGGAGCGAGGAGGCGGAGGTTGCTCGGTGCCTTGAACGTGTGTGCGAGCACGGATGCGCTGCTGATTTGCGGCGCTAGGACTTCCTCTCGATCTTGAGATCGGCAAGAGATCGTCTACATCAACCACGAGTTGAACTCGTTAAGCTTTGTCGGTCTTCAAGGGTATGTTATATACGGATATACATCCGCCCGTTGTTTGTATCTAGTAGATAGATCTTGGTACATAGTTCCCATCATAGGAAATTTTTTGTTTTCTATGCTGCGAACCCTACAGTGGTATCAGAGCCGGATCTATGCGTAGATGCTTTACACGGGTAGTACACATATGAGTATGTGGGCGATGATGATCATGTTGTTGCTCCTTTGTTGTAATTTTGGATATTGGTGGCATAGTGGGATGAAGCGGCCCGGACAAACTTTACATGTCCTCGCACATGAGACTTGTTCCACGCTTGACATGCAACTAGTTTGCATAAGTGGCTAGCGGGTGTCTGTCTCTCCTACTATAGTCAATATCTATTTTTCAAGCGAGTTGTCAACAATTTGATTATCCTCGTTGTGGTTCATGTTCGTAGGTAAGAAAGGTTCTATCTCGAAAGCCCTAAGCCACGTAAAACTTGCAATGGATAAATTAGAGGCGTCTAGTTTAGATTGTTGTTGGGCTAGTGTTATGATATGGTAGTGTTGTAAGTAGAAGTATGAGATGATACTCTTACAACACACATAGTGTGTAAACTCCATAGACCTTGGATTTACACATATAGGTATGATAGTGATCATACCACGATGCACATGATAGAGATCATATGCGAGAACCATAACATTTCACTAATAAACATGTGATGTTTGATAGCATCTTATATTGCTTGTTTAGCGCTTTGTTAGCATAATAAGATGATCCCTCATTTAAATATCAAGATAAGAATGTGTTCTTCCTTTAGTATGCATCGATTATGTTTCGTCGCTCCAGGACATCACGTGATGATCGGGTGTTCTTGGATCCACGACCATATTTCGGGTGTAAAACAGTTACACACGCGAATACTAAGGTTCTAACTTGGCGAGCCTAGCATGTACAGACATGGCCTCGGAACACGGACCGAAAGGTTAAGCATGAGTCATATAGTTGATATGATGCCCATTTGATGCTCGCCTTTGAAGCTATACCGACTCACGTGATGATCGGACTTGGTATAGTGGATTTGGTTCATGTAATCACCAAAAAGGCACGAGGGATGTCGTTTTTGAGTGGGAGTTCATTCGTAATATGGATTAGTTGAACTCAATCTATCATACACTTAGTCTAAACTTTACAAATTCTGTTGTAGATGGCACCACCTGCTTTTAATTTCAATGTGTTCATGGAGAAAAAGAAACTAGCAACAAACAGTAGCAACTTTACCGAATGGGCCATGAATTTGAGGATTCTCCTCTCTGCTGCACAAAAGCAATATGTGCTAGAAGCGCCGTTAGGCCCCCCACCTTTTGATGATGCCCCCGACGAGGAGAAGAATGTCTATCAGACTCGTCAGGAGGACCACAACTTAGTTCATTGCGGCATATTGTATGGGCTAGAGCCGGAACTTCGAAAGCGTTTCGAAAATGGCAATGCATTTGATACAATGGGTGAGTTGAAAATGATTTTCGACACACATGCTGCTGTAGAGAGCTACAACGCTTCAGAAAAGTTCTTTAGCTGCATGATGGAAGAGCACAGCTCCGTTAGTGAGCATGTACTCAAGATGTCGGGTTACGCCGATAAGCTTGTGTCCTTGGGAATAACGATTCCCATTGACTTAGGTATCCATCGTGATCTGCAGTCTCTGCCACCTAGCTATAAGAGCTTTGTGATGAACTATAATATGCAAGGCATGAAGAAGTCTCTCCCCGAGCTTCTGTCAATGCTTAAAACTGCAGAAGTGGAGATCAAAAAGGAACATCAAGTGTTGATGATCAATAGGAACACTGGTTTCAAGAAAGACAAGAAGGGAAAACGGAAGGGAAGTAAGGGCGGCAAGCCTATTGCCGTGCCTGAAAAGAAACCCCGAGTTGGACCTAAGTCTGATACCGAGTGTTACTATTGTAAGGGGACTGGCCACTAGAAGCGCAACTGCCCCAAGTATTTGGCAGACAAGAAGGCCGGCAAGGCAAACAAAGGTATATATGATATACATGTTATTGATGTGTACTTGACTAGTGCTCGCAGTAGCACCTGGGTATTTGATACCGGTTCAATTGCTAATATTTGTAACTCGAATCAGGGGCGGCGGAACAAGCAACCGCTAGCAAGGGGTGAGGTCAAGATGCGTGTCGGCAATGGATCAAGCGTTGATGTGATCGCCGTTGGAACGCTGCCTCTCCACTTGCCGTCGGGATTAGTTATAAACTTGAATAATTGTTATCTGGTGCCTGCACTAAGCATGAACATTGTATCTGGATCGTGTTTGATGCGAAGTGGTTATTCATTTAAATCCGAGAACAATGGTTGTTCCATTTATATGAATGAAATCTTTTATGGTCATGCACTGATGATGAATGGTTTATTTCTATTAGATCTCGATGATAATGTTACACATAGTCATAATGTTGATGCTAAGAAGATTAAACTTAATGATGATATATCCGCATATATGTGGCACTTCCGTCTAGGTCATATTGGCGTTAAACGCATGAAGAAGCTCCATTCGGATGGACTTTTGGAATAACTTGATTATGAATCGTTTGATACATGTGAGCCATGCCTTATGGGCAAGATGACTAGAACGCCGTTTTCCGGTTCAATGGAACGGGCGACAGATTTGTTGGAAATCATACATTCTAATGTATGTGGTCCAATGAGTGTGTCGGCGCGAGGTGGATATCGTTATTTTGTTACTTTCACGGATGATTTGAGTAGATACGGTTATATCTACTTGATGAAACACAAGTCTGAAACCTTTGAAAAGTTCAAGGAATTTCAGAATGAAGTGGAATATCATCATAATAGAAAGATCAAATTTCTACGGTCCGACCGTGGAGGTGAGTATCTAAGTTACGAGTTTAGCACTCACATGAAAGAGTGTGGAATTGTTTCACAACTCACACCTGCCGGAATACCACAGAGAAATGGTGTGTCGGAACGTCGTAATCGTACTTTATTAGATATTGTTCGATCTATGATGTCTCTGACGGACTTGCCGTTGTCATTTTGTGGTTATGCACTAGAAACTGCTGCATTCACTTTAAATCGGGCACCATCTAAATCCGTTGAAAAGACACCGTATGAATTGTGGTTTGGAAACAAACCTAAGCTGTCTTTTCTTAAAGTTTGGGGATGCGATGTTTATGTGAAGAAACTTCAACTGGATGAACTCGAACCCAAAGCGGAAAAATGCGTCTTCATAGGATACCCTAAGGAAACTATTGGGTATTCCTTCTATCACAGATCCGAGGGCAAGGTTTTTTTTGCCAAGAATAGATCCTTTCTAGATAAAGAGTTTCTCGCAAAAGGTGTGAGTAGTCGGAAAATAGAACTCGAAGAGGTTATTGAACCTTCTCTTCAAAGTATGGCGAGTAGCGCAGCGCCGGAAGTTGTTCCGGAGTTGGCTCCACCTGAAGAGGGAACTAATGATAATGATCATGAAACTCCGAAAGAGAGTACTACCGAACCTCGCAGGTCAAGCAGGACGCGTGCAGCTCCCGAGCTGTACGGAAATCCTGTCATGAATTTCATGGTTGATGAAAATGATGACCCTGCGACGTATGAAGAAGCGATGATGAGCCCGGATTCCAACAAATGGTTAGAAGCCATGAAATCCGAGATGGAATCCATGTACGAAAATCAAGTTTGGAACTTGGTGGAATTACCTCACGACCGAAAGGCCGTGGAGAACAAATGGATTTTCAAAAGGAAAACTGATGCCGATGGTAATGTGACTGTCTAGAAAGCTCGACTTGTCGCAAAGGGGTTTCGACAAATTCAAGGAGTTGACTATGATGAGACTTTCTCTCCCGTAGCGATGCTAAAGTCAGTTAGGATTATGTTAGCAATTGCTGCATATTTCGATTATGAGATATGGCAGATGGATGTCAAAACCGCGTTTCTCAATGGTAATATTGAAGAAGAGTTGTATATGATACAACCAAAGGGTTTTGTCGATCCTAAGGATGCTAACAAGGTGTGCAAGCTTCAGCGATCCATCTATGGATTGAAGAAAGCATCACGAAGTTGGAATCTCCGCTTTGATGAGGTGATCAAAGAGTTTGGATTTGTCCAAACTTATGGAGAAGCTTGTATTTACAAGAAAGTGAGTGGGAGCAATGTGGCATTTCTGATATTATATGTGGATGACATATTATTGATCGGAAATGATATAGATCTTTTAAACAGTGTTAAAAGTTATCTAAACAGCAAATTTTCAATGAAGGACCTAGGTGAAGCGTCATACATATTAGGCATAAAGATCTATAGAGATAGATCTAGGCGCCTAATAGGGCTATCGCAAAGTACATACCTTGATAAGATTTTAAAGAAGTTTAAAATGGACGGAAGTAAGAAGGGGTTCTTACCTATGTTGCAAGGCAAGACATTGAGTAAGACTCAAAGTCCGGCTTCGGCGGAAGAAAGAGAGATAATGGACAAAGTCCCCTATGCTTCAGCCATAGGCTCTATAATGTACGCCATGCTATGTACAAGACCGGATGTGGCACATGCTATTAGTTTGACTAGTAGGTACCAATCGGATCTAGGTTCGGAACACTGGATAGCGGTCAAGAATATCCTTAAGTACTTACGAAGAACTAAGGATATGTTTCTTGTATACGGAGGTGAAGAAGAGCTCGTCGCTAAGTGTTATGTTGACGCTAGCTTTGACACTGATCCGGATGACTCTAAGTCTCAATCCGGATATGTTTTTCTCATGAATGGCGGAGTGGTTAGTTGGAGGATCTCCAAACAACCTGTGGTAGCGGGATCAACAACGGAGGCCGAATATGTTGCTGCTTCAGAAGCGGCTCAGGAAGCAGTTTGGATGAAGGAGTTCATATCCGAACTAGGAGTGGTTGCAAACGCGTTGGACCCAATGGTGATCTATTGTGACAACAATGGTGCCATTGCCAATGCCAAAGAACCAAGGTCTCACAAGCATTCCAAGCATATTAAGTGCCGGTTTCACTCCATCCGCGAGCATGTCAAGGATGGAGATATAAAGATTTGTAAAGTACATACGGATCTCAATTGTAGTAGATCCGTTAAATAAAACTCTCCCTAGAGCAAAACATGATCAACATCAGAACTCAATAGGTGTTAGATTTATCACTATGTAACTAGATTATTGTCTCTAGTGCAAGTGGGAGACTGAAGGGAATATGCCCTGAGAGGCAATAATAAAGTGTTTATTATGTGTATTCCAAGTATATGATAGATGTTTATTTTGCATGCTATAATTGTATTAATACGGAAACGTTAATACATGTGTGTTTAATAAACAAACAGAAAGTTCCTAGTTATGCCTCTCTCATAAACTAGCTCGTTGATTAACAAGATGATCAAGGTTTCCTGATCATGGACATTGGATGTTGTTAATAACGGGATCACAAAATTAGTGTAATGATGTGATGAACATTCATCCGAAGTATAGCATTACGATCAAAGTCATTGAGTTTATATTGCTATAACAACTTACAAAGTGATCCTAATCCTTAGACCATGAGATCATGTCAATCACTAACACCGGAAGAGTTTCTTGATAACATCAAACGTCACACCGTAACAGGGTGATTATAAAGATGGATTCAGAACTAATAAAGTGTTATGTTGAGGCTCATGGATCGAGAGTGCAATTTGTTCATCCCGATGACGGATAGATATACTCTGGGCCCTCTCGGTGATATCACATTGATTAGCTTGCAAGCAAGTGATTTGATCACTAGAATGTTATATCACGGGAACGAGAAAAGAGTGCATGTCGGTAACGAGATCAAACTAGGTATGGAGATACCGATGATCGAATCTCGGACATGTAATATATCGTGAAACAAAGGGATTAAGATACTAGTGTAAAAGGTTCTGACGATCACAAGAAAGTCATCGTTGAATGTGTGGGAGTTAGTATGGGTCTCCAGATCCCGCTTTTGATTATTGATCCGAGAGGGGTCTTGATCATGTACGCATTATTCACGAACCGTAGGGTGACACACTTAAGAGACACCTACATCCAATTGGAGCAAATGTTTCATGCCGAAAGAATAAACAAGCGCAGGAATTTATTTCACTAGATACCGAAACAGGTTTTCGGGTGAAATTGCATAAAGTGGTTATGCATGTGAAATGGAATTCTAGCAAGGGGTTATTTGTGAATGTTTGTCATTAAAGTAATTGACAAAATTCTGAATAAAATAAAAGAGTTTTATTTAGTGAGAGTTTGCATTAAATTTGGTGGAAATTTAATGGGAATTTGAGTGGACTTTTGAGTGGAGGGAATTTAAAGGAATTTTGTGAGTGGAGTGTCCACCCACATGAAGAGGGGAGGGCAAGGGGGCAGCCCCCATGCGCCGGCCACCCCCTTGGGGTTCCCCCCTCCTCCTATAAAAGGAGCCCCTCCTCACTTGTCTCTCACACCTCCTCGTGAAGGATCTCTCTCCCCCTCTAGAATTTATCCCCCATGGTCTCGGACTAGCGAGATACATGTTCCCGGTGGCTATTCGGCAAGAAAGAGTTGTGCTTCCGCTGCATCGCTAGAGCGAGGAGGCGGAGGTTGCTCGGTGCCTCGAACGTGTGTGCGAGCACGGATGCGCTGCTGATTTGCGACGCTAGGACTTCCTCTCGATCTTGAGACCGGCAAGAGATCGTCTACATCAACCACAAATTGAACTCGTTAAGCTTTGTTGGTCTTCAAGGGTATGTTCTCTACGGATATACATCCGCCCGTTGTTTGTATCTAGTAGATAGATCTTGGTACATAGTTCCCATCGTAGGAAATTTTTTGTTTTCTATGCTGCGAACCCTACAAGCAGTAAAGCATGGCATAACTACAAGATAATAATAAAGCCCCAAACTAGTTTGTGGCCCCAAGAAATAATATATGACTCAAGCTCTGGCTAGGGGGATTCATGGTCCCACATGCGGATAGTGCGAATATTCAAAGAACCGGTATCAAGTACTCGGGGTCCTACGGGACACAAGTGGACGGTTAAAAACCAAATAACATCTATTGCCCACCTGTGCCTCTGTATTATTTACCTACTTTCAATTTTAGTTATTAAACAATAATTAAAGCCATGATCATCTCCAACATTAAACATGCGGCATTACTCCAACAACTGTGGTACTTGACGACACGCAACCGCACTTGAGCAAGCGACTACGATACGCAAGCCCAACTACCTAACAAACAACAAGTAATAGGATATGTCCAAGGCAATATAAGGCTTCAAGGGATATCACGGGGACGAAAAGTAGAGCATCGCAACACAGATAGCAATAGATCAATAGGAGAAAATAAAGACTAGAAACGTAAAATAGGTAGAAAGGGGGGGAATGCTCGCCTGGAAAATATTGCCGAAGTTTCATAACCGAAGAACTTGTCGAAGCTCACAACATCTCATCGTCCTATCCGAGAAGAAGCAAACACTGAAAGGAACAAGCGATGCAACAATTACAACTAATGTAGAAGAATCGACATGATCATGATATGATGCATGACATGGCAAGTTAATGATGCAAACTATGTCAAAAAATTATTAAAGACATAGCATGTTGATGATATAGCATTCGTGAGGCATTATTAATAAGAAACAATTAGTTCCCAATTTTATTTATCATATTTTCCTTGCATAAACAACACTGATTATAAAACTTCTCTTAATGCATGATGTAAATGATAACATGGATATCACGGTTGGAGAGGTCTCGTCGCGCTGATCGATTTAGACATATTATTTGTCGAATTCGGAGTTATGGGTTTAAAGTTATGCAATATTTAAGAAAAGGCATTTATTAGCATTATATTATTTCGAAATTTTAAGTTGCTCAAATGATATTATAAATAGCATAACCAGATTCTCCACATTTTTCTGATTCAAAAACATATATTATTTGTATTATTTGAATTAATAAATTTCGAACAATATTAAATGCAAAATTAGTCAAATGTGGTCAAAGTCAAAGGTTTGACTAGTTTGAATTAGTTCTGAAAATAATTGAATTGACATTTGAATTACTTTGCAAAAATAAAACATATTTCATGTTGGAAAAATATTCAAATTCGAATTCATTTGGAAGCGATGAGAAGTTTTGAATTTGAAACCGAATTGAAGTTGAATTCTGGAAAAAAATCCTGGGCTTTTGTTACAGGGTGTCAAGCCTACCCACGGTCAATGACATGTGGGTCTCAGGCGCTTGTTTACTACTGACTGGACTGAGGCGTGTGGGGGTGACACGTGGGCGAGCTGGGGGAGTGCGGGTTAAAGTTAACAAAATGCAGGGGTCTCTGAACAAAACCGCCGAGAGCAAGTGTGACGAACTGAATTCGTGTTTGGGAATGATCAAGGAGAATTAGTTAGCTGATTCGATTTTTGACAGATGGTTTCGAGCAGCTCAGTGCTCCATTTTGCAAAATATTTGAAGCTGGTCGAAGAGAAAACAAAGGAGAAGGGTTATCCTCGAAGAATATTGCCAGAAGTGAACTGCACAGGATGGAAAAATCTTTGACCAGAGAGGGAAACAACACGACATAATGTTGCAGGAAACAAACTGAATTTGACAGCATCGCTGGGAAAAACAGCTAACTTCGTCGGATGATCCTAAGAGTTATAGAGATCGGATCGGGGTGTGGTTGGTGGCGTTGGAAATAAGGATGACCCAAGTAGAAGAGGAGGTGCTGAAAATCGATGGTGATGACCGGAAGTGGCCAGGAAGATGTGTAGAACAGAGGAGAAACCTGCGTCTGAACTGTCGACGAAAACACTCTGACGAACTACAGCTTGCAAAACTGAAACCTTCGAGCAGAACGACCGAGCGGCGCGCGAGTTTGCGGGCACGATTATGACCGCGATACTGCATCGTTTGACGCGCGGCTAGGTGCGTTGGAAAGAGGAACCCAATGGCTACGGGATGGTAGGACTGGTTTGAACAGAGGTGATCTAAGCGCGAGCGGAGCTTGCGCTGACAGAGGCAGCAGCAACTGCAACTGCATGCGTACATGGCGGCGCTGCTCGTCAGAGACGATGCCCCCGCGGGAGCTGGGAAGCGGGGAAGTACTGAGGAGGTGCAGAGGAACATGGCTCTACTCCATGGCCACTTGAAGCACGCGGGAAGGCCGGCAGGGGAAGGTGCTGCAAGGGGTGGTCGCGCTCGCGGCAGCGCCCGCAGGGTGTACGACAAAGGGCGATGGCGGCATAGGGCACGAGAGGGAGGGGGAAGCTGTCACAGAGGAAAAAGGACTCACCAGCATTTGAACGGCGCATGCGAGCGAGTTCGAGGGGTAGGCATCTCGCTGGCGACGGGAACCCTGGAACTTCTGACCATGGCGTCTACCGCGGAGTCACCGCAGCTCTGGCGGGGCCTCTGGGCTCTTCAGGTTCTGGACGAGGAAGAGGAAGCAGAGCAGCGCCTCGCGACGTCTTGCTTCTCCTGGAACAGCTGCCAACGCCAACTGGCAGAGACGGGGGTGTTCGGTCAGGGTTTTGGCCATTGTTGGAACTTGAGGAAGAAAGGAAGGAGGGGGAGAACTGGATCTCGATCTAGGACGGGGGTCTCTGCAGGTAGATAAGGGACAAGGAGGCCTGCACATGGGGTGGTCGGTGGCTTGCAAAAAAAAACTAGAGAGGGAGGAGGGGCTCTCGGGTGGATGGGCTCTTCTCTCTCTCTTGCTTTCTTGATCAAACTTTGATCACCAAAGAGGGGGGAGAAGGGGACCAGGGGAGGGGTGGTTTGGTGTTGGTTTGCCAAGAGAGGAAAAGATGGGAGTGAGCACTCACACACATCATATGGTGCTCACGGTTAGGTTTTGGCTAGAGTGTATGTGTGGTTGTGTGTGTAGGCACGAGCACACACATACACATGAAGGATATAGTTTTGGGTAGAGCCATGCAACAAAGGTATAATGGATAATTTTAATTAACCATTTCAAAAGATCAAGCTCAAGAATTTACATACACACCAAATGAACCACATGGAAAATAGGAAGGTGGAGGGTTTCTTTTGCATGAGACATGCAAGATTACATCCATGCATGCATGATGTATTAAGATGGTGAAAATATATCACATATGAATGACATAGGTAGATTTGGATCCATACAAATATGTGTGGCTTGGTTTTAAAATACTAACAAACAAAAGGCCACATACATGTATATGGTGGGAAAATAGATGATATAAAAGGAGAGGTATATGCAAAATTAGTAGATGGAAGGGGAAGTAAAAGATATGCCCTCAACTCAACTTGGGCATTTAACATATATCAAAAGCCAAATACAATTTAGTAAAAACCAAATGGAATGATTAATATAAAAGCCAAGATTTAATATGATGATCAAATGCAATGTGGCATGATGACATGAGCATGATATAATGATGATGCAATGAATGAAAAGTAGGAAGTAGCATTATATAGACTAGGCAAGTAGCATTGCAATTGTTAGACAATTGGGATGCTACAACTCTCCCCCACTAAAGAAGAATCTCGCCCCGACATTCCTAGGAAATAAATCTTCACGGTCCCATGTAGCTCCATCAAGGGGATGGTGCGGCGACTGCACCTTGCCAATCTTGTCGAGAGAACTCTTCGGTGAACAAAGGGCGAAGGTAAAGGTTTCAACAGATAAAGCCACCTCTAATTTCGACAGAAGGAGATAAAATATGCATTCTAATCCACTTCAATGTATAAGAGCAAATAGAATGAGTAGTCGGCATGGGGGCCAATCCATCACGCACCCAAACTATTACTCTGCATGTTCAGTAGAAAAGCGTGCAACCCATTCTCGGATTTAGACTGAAGATCTTGACAAGCGATGTTTGGAAAAAAAAAAGGAGTGATGCAGGCTCTTCATCGGATCTGAAGTAGATGATGTCGTCACATTGGCAAACTCCGGGTGATATAAAGAAAAAATTTAGTGAATTTTTGGTCCACTGAAAGATACAACAAAGGAAAATTTCTCGGATAGCATGAAGACCAGATGTCGAAGCACCGTTACAAGAGGATGGAAGCGAAACCCTGAAGGTACGACGGGAACCCAACCACGAGAATTCCTGGACTCGAAGAAAAGATAAGAGAGCAAATTTAAAACACGTCGAGGTAAGAGGAGAATAGCAAAGGGGTAAGGAGTAAAAGCAGACCTAATCAGATCTACCCAACCGATTTTCCAAAATAGTTTTAACACTCTACATCAGCCGTTAGCTAGGTTATCCTATAGGCTGGACCAGTGGGGTATCGTAACTGCTGAGCTCTGATACCACTATGTAGCACCCTCGGATCGGCCCTATACAAGTTTCAGCGACTCCCGCCAAACCCGCATAGAAACGATTCAAAGGTGCCCACCAGGCACTTTCGTGCGGGTGGAAAACGAAGTAATACCATTACACAATAGTCCATGATTGAAACCACAGAACAGATATATACAACAATGACTGAGAGAGTCAAGAATACATATATACAATACAAAGATCCAAATCACCTTTAAAACGATACAGCGTCCGGGTATGGACAAGATGCAAATTGAGCTAAGAGCCCTGAAGAATAACCAATGACGTCCATAACCCTGCCCAGGCCAAGCCGGAAGGGTAACCCTGCTAACGACGTCGATCTCAAACCTGCTTAAACAAAAGGGGTGCCGACAAAGGGCAAAGGAAAAAAAGAGCGGTTAGTACTGAGGCCAGTACACGGCGAGACTAGAATTCGGCGGTCCTCGGCTACATAGGTATGGTGGACTAAAGCGGCAGTGCAGCATGCACTAAACAACCTATAGAGACTCAATACAACTGGCGGCTATCAGATAGGGATAAGAAAGACCTATTCGGATCCAACTTGAAACTATCACCAAGCATACCCATCCTGGTATTCCCCCTCGAGACCAAATGAGGAAGTCAACCGAGGAACTCACACAGTTGGCAGTTTTATTCATTTCGTTATAGTTGCGGCAATTACTAGTCAGGTACAGATAGCATGAGTCATCCTGATATTATAAACAGTGGGCAGTTTTAGTTAACCATTCCGTTGTAGTTACAATACTTACTAGTCAGATACATATAGCATGAGGCATCCCAAAACCAGCAGTTGTTGGTACTTTTATTTAGCAATTCCGTTGTAATGAAGCTGATTACTAGTCATTATAAAGTCAAATTTATAGCACTACTTTAGTTATAGTTGTCTATGATCGAGATATTGTGCTCCAAGTCGTCCATAACCGCGGACACGGCTTTCGGAAAGTTTTACCCTGCAGGGGGCACAAATAGCAACACACGCACGATCAACCTCGAAAAAAACAAATAAAAACCCAACGAGGCATCACAACAGAGCAATTGCAAGATTCATATAATGTTTAGGGGGGCCACCCCACCAA
This sequence comes from Avena sativa, assembly GCA_916181665.1. NCBI lineage: Eukaryota > Viridiplantae > Streptophyta > Magnoliopsida > Poales > Poaceae > Avena > Avena sativa. The sequence continues at coordinate 138,878,254 of OV702295.1, forward strand.
GCTACCCGCTACGAAGTTGGCCAGCTCCGAGACGGACCCAGAGGTTTGTGACGATGGCTGTAAATGACTAGGAACCCGAAAATGTGACTGGGCTTGTCGATACTGCGAAAACGTGGTATGGGGTTCCAAAACAGGACAGGCGCTCCACGCGTAATCGTAAATAAAGCAGTAAAGCATGGCATAAGTACATGATAGTAATAAAGGCCCAAACTAGTTTGTGGCCCCAAGAAATAATATATGACTCAAGCTCTGGCTAGGCGGATTCATGGTCCCACATGCGGATAGTGCGAATATTCAAAGAACATGTATCAAGTACTCGGGGTACTACGGGACACAGGTGGACGGTTAAAAACTAAATAACATGTATTGCCCACTTGTGCCTCTGCATTATTTACCTACTTTCAATTTTAGTTATTAAACGATAATTAAAGCCACGATCATCTCCAACATTAAACATGCGGCATTAATCCAACAACTGTCGTACTTGACGACACGCAACCGCACTTGAGCAAGCGACTACGATACGCAAGCCCAACTATCTACCAAATAACAGGTAATAGGATGTGTCCAAGGCAATATAAGGCTGCAAGGGATATCACGGGTACAAAAACTAGAGCATCGTAACACAGATAGCAATAGATCAACAGGAGGAAATAAAGACTAGAAATGTAAAATAGGTAGAAAGGGGGAGAATACTCGCCTGGAAAATAATGCCGAAATTTCTTAACCGAAGAACTTTTCGAAGCTCACAACATCTCATCATCCTATCCGAGAAGAAGCAAACACTAAAAGGAACAAGCGATGCAACAATTACAACTAATACAGAAGAATCGACATAATCATGATATGATGCATGACATGGCAAGTTAATGATGCAATCTATGTCGAAAAAGTATTAAAGACATAACACATTGATGATATAGCATTCGTGAGGCATTATTAATAAGAAACAATCAGTTCCTAATTTTATTTATCATATTTTCCTTGCATATACAATACTGATTATAAAACTTCTCTTAATGCATGATGCAAATGATAACATGGATATCATGGTTAGAGAGGTCTCGCCGTGCTGATCGATTTAGACATATCATTTGTCGAATTCGGAGTTATGGGTTTAAAGTTATGCAATATTTAAGAAAATGCATTTATTAGCATTTAAATTATTTCGAAATTTTAATTTGCTCAAATGATATTATAAATATCTTAACCAGATTCTCCACATTTTTCTGATTCAAAAACATATATTATTTGTATTATTTGAATTTATAAATTTAAAACAATACTAAATGAAAAATTAGTCAAATGTGGTCAAAGTCAAAGGTTTGACTAGTTTGAATTAGTTCTAAAAATAATTGAATTGACATTTGAATTACTTTGCAAAAATAAAACATATTTCATGTTGAAAAAATATTCAAATTCGAATTCATTTGGAAGCAATGAGCAGTTTTGAATTTGAAACCGAATTGAAGTTGAATTCTGGAAAAAAAATCCTAGGCTTTTGTTACAGGGTGTCAAGCCTACCCACGGTCAATGACATGTGGGTCTCAGGCGCTTGTTTACTACTGACTGGACTGAGGCGTGTGGGGGTGACACGTGGGCGAGCTGGGGGAGTGCGGGTTAAAGTTAAGAAAATGCAGGGGTCTCTGAACAAAACCGCCGGGAGCAAGTGTGACGAACTGAATTCGTGTTTGGGAATGATCAGGGAGAATTAGCTAGCTGATTCGATTTTTGACAGATGGTTCCGAGCAGCTCAGTGCTCCATTTTGCAAAATATTTGAAGCTGGTCGAAGAGAAAACAAAGGAGAAGGGTTATCCTCGAAGAATATTGCCAGAAATGAACTGCACAGGATTGAAAAATCTTTGACCAGAGAGGCAAACAACATGACATAATGTTGTAGGAAACAAACTGAATTTGACTGCATCGCTGGGAAAAACAGCTAACTTCGTCGGATGATCCTAAGAGTTATAGAGATCGGATCAGGCTGTGGTTGGTGGCGTTGGAAATAAGGATGACCCAAGTAGAAGAGGAGGTGCTGAAAATCGATGGTGATGACCAGAAGTGGCCAGAAAGACGTGTAGAACAGATGAGAAACCTGCGTCTGAACTGTCGACGAAAAAACTCTGACGAACTACAGCTTGCAAAACTGAAACCTTCGAGCAGAACGACCGAGCGGCGCGCGAGTTTGCGGGCACGATTATGACCACGATACTGCATCGTTTGACGCGCGGCTAGGTGCGTTGGAAAGAGGAACCCAATGGCTACGGGATGGTAGGACTGGTTTGAACAGAGGTGATCTAAGCGCGAGCGGAGCTTGCGCTGACAGAGGCAGCAGCAACTGCAACTGCATGCGTACATGGCGGCGCTTCTCGTCGGAGGCGATGCCCCGGAGGGAGCTGGGAAGCGGGGAAGTACTGAGGAGGTGCAGAGGAATATGGCTCTGCTCCATGGCCTCTTGAAGCACGCGGGAAGGCCGGTAGGGGAAGGTGCTGCAAGGGGTGGTCGCGCTCGCGGCAGCGCCCGCAGGGTGTACGACAAAGGGCGATGGCGGCATAGGGCACGAGAGGGAGGGGGAAGCTGTCACAGAGGAAAAAGGACTCACCAGCATTTGAACGGCGCATCCGAGCGAGTTCGAGGGGTAGGCGATCTCGCTGGCGACGGGAACCCTAGAACTTCTGACCATGGCGTCTACCGCGGCGTCACCGCAGCTCCGGCGGGGCCTCTGGGGCTCTTTAGGTTCTGGACGAGGAAGAGGAAGCAGAGCAGCGCCTCGTGACGTCTTGCTTCTCCTGGAATAGCTGCCAATGCCAACTGGCAGAGACGGGGTTGTTCGGTCAGGGTTTTGGCCATTGTTGGAACTTGAGGAAGAAAGGAAGGAGGGGGAGAACTGGATCTCGATCTAGGACGGGGGTCTCTGCAGGTAGATAAGGGACAAGGAGGCCTCCACATGGGGTGGTCGGCGGCTTGCAAAAAAAACTAGAGAGGGAGGAGGGGCTCTCGGGTGGATGGGCTCTTCTCTCTCTCTTGCTTTCTTGATCAAACTTTGATCACCAAAGAGGGGGGAGAAGGGGACCAGGGGAGGGGTGGTTTGGTGTTGGTTTGCCAAGAGAGGAAAAGATGGGAGTGAGCACTCACACACATCATATGGTGCTCACGGTTAGGTTTTGGCTAGAGTGTATGTGTGGTTGTGTGTGTAGGCACGAGCACACACATACACATGAAGGATAGGGTTTTGGGTAGAGCCATGCAACAAAGGTATAATGGATAGTTTTAATTAACCAGTTCAAAAGATCAAGCTCAAGAATTTACATACACACCAAAAGAACCACATGGAAAATAGGAAGGTGGAGGGTTTCTTTTGCATGAGACATGCAAGATTACATCCATGCATGCATGATGTATTAAGATGGTGAAAATATATCACATATGAATGATATAGGTAGATTTGGATCCATACAAATATGTGTGGCTTGGTTTTAAAATACTAACAAACAAAAGGCCACATACATGTATATGGTGGGAAAATAGATGATATCAAAGGAGAGGTGTATGCAAAATTAGTAGATGGAAGGGGAAGTAAAAGATATGCCCTCAACTCAACTTGGGCATTTAACATATATCAAAAGCCAAATACAATTTAGTAAAAACCAAATGGAATGATTAATATAAAAGCTAAGATTTAATATGATGATCAAATGCAATGTGGCATGATGACATGAGCATGGTATAATGATGATGCAATGAATGAAAAGTAGGAAGTAGCATTATATAGACTAGGCAAGTAGCATTGCAATTGTTAGACAATTGGGATGCTACAACTCTCTCCCACTAAAGAAGAATCTCGCCCCGAGATTCCTAGGAAAGAAATCTTCACGATCCCATGTAGCTCCATCAAGGGGATGGTGCGGCGACTGCACCTTGCCAATCTTGTCGAGAGAACTCTCCGGTGAACAAAGGGCGAAGGTAAAGGTTTCAACAGATAAAGCCACCTCTAATTTCGATAGAATGAGATAAAAGATGCATTCTAATCCACTTCAATGTATAAGGGCAAATAGAATGAGTAGTCGGCATGGGGGCCAATCCATCACGCACCCAAACTATTACTCTGCATGTTTAGTAGAAAAGCGTGCAACCCATTCTTGGATTTAGACTGAAGATATTGACAAGCTACGTTTGGAAAAAAAGGAGTGATGCAGGCTCTTCATCGGATCTGAAGTAGATGATGTCGTCACGTTGGGAAACTCCGGGTGATATAAAGAAAAAATTTAGTGAATTTTTGGTCCATTGAAAGATACAACAGAGGAAAATTTCTCGGATAGCATGAAGACCAGATGTCGAAGCACCGTTACAAGAGGATGGAAGCGAAACCCTGAAGGTACGACGGGAACCCAACCACGAGAATTCCTGGACTCGAAGAAAAGATAAGAGAGCAAATTTAAAACACGTCGAGGTAAGAGGAGAATAGCAAAGGGGTAAGGAGTAAAAGCAGACCTAATCAGATCTACCCAACCGATTTTCCAAAATAGTTTTAACACTCTACATCAGCCGTTAGCTAGGTTATCCTATAGGCTGGACCAGTGGGGTATCGTAACTGCTGAGCTCTGATACCACTATGTAGCACCCTCGGATCGGCCCTATACAAGTTTCAGCGACTCCCGCCAAACCCTCATAGAAACGATTCAAAGGTGCCCACCAGGCACTTTCGTGCGGGTGGAAAACGAAGTAATACCATTACACAATAGTCCATGATGGAAACCACAGAACTGATATATACAACAATGACTGAGAGAGTCAAGAATACATATATACAATACAAAGATCCAAATCACCTTTAAAACGATACAGCGTCCGGGTATGGACAAGATGCAAATTGAGCTAAGAGCCCTGAAGAATAACCAATGACGTCCATAACCCTGCCCAGGCCAAGCCGGAAGGGTAACCCTCTAACAACGTCGATCTCAAACCTGCTTAAACAAAAGGGGTGCCGACAAAGGGCAAAGGAAAAAAAGAGCGGTTAGTACTGAGGCCAGAACACGGCGAGACTAGAATTCGGCGGTCCTCGCCTACATAGGTATGGTGGACTAAAGCGGCAGTGCAGCATGAACTAAACAACCTATAGATACTCAATACAACTGGCGGCTATCAGATAGGGATAAGAAAGACCTATTTGGATCCAACCTGAAACTATCACCAAGCATACCCATCCTGGTATTCCCCCTCGAGACCAAACGAGGAAGTCAACCGAGGAACTCACACAGTTGGCAGTTTTATTCATTTTGTTATAGTTGCGGCAATTACTAGTCAGGTATAGATAGCATGAGTCATCCTGATATTATAAATAGTGGGTAGTTTTAGTTAACCATTCCGTTGTAGTTACAATACTTACTAGTCAGATACATATAGCATGAGGCATCCCAAAACCAGCAGTTGTTGGTACTTTTATTTAGCAATTCCGTTGTAATGAAGCTGATTACTAGTCATTATAAAGTTAAATTTATAGCACTACTTTAGTTATAGTTGTCTATGATCGAGATACTGTGCTCCAAGTCGTCCATAACCGCGGACACGGCTTTCATAAAGTTTTACCCTGTAGGGGGGCACAAATAGCAACACAAGCACGACCAACCTCGAAAAAAACAAAATAAAACCCAACGAGGCATCACGACAGAGCAATTGCAAGATTCATATAATGTTTCAGGGGGGCCACCCCACCCCAAGCTACCCGCTACGAAGTTGGTCGGCTCCGAGACGGACCCAGAGGTTTGTGACGACGGCTGTAAACGACTAGGAACCCGAAAATGTGACTGGGCTTGTCGATACCGCGAAAACGTGGTACGGGGTTCCAAAATAGTACAGGCGCTCCACGCGTAATCGTAAATAAAGCAGTAAAGCATGGCATAAGTACATGATAGTAATAAAGGCCCAAACTAGTTTGTGGCCCCAAGAAATAATATATGGCTCAAGCTCTGGCTAGGCGGATTCATGGTCCCACATGCGGATAGTGCGAATATTCAAAGAACATGTATCAAGTACTCGGGGTCCTACGGGACACAGGTGGACGGTTAAAAACTAAATAACATCTATTGCCCACTTGTGCCTCTGCATTATTTACCTACTTTCAATTTTAGTTATTAAACGATAATTAAAGCCATGATCATCTCCAACATTAAACATGCGGCATTACTCCAACAACTATCGTACTTGACGACACGCAACCGCACTTGAGCAAGCGACTACGATACGCAAGCCCAACTATCTACCAAACAACAGGTAATAGGATGTGTCCAAGGCAATATAAGGCTGCAAGGGATATCACGGGTACGAAAACTAGAGCATCGCAACACAAATAGCAATAGATAAACAGGAGGAAATAAAGACTAGAAATATAAAATAGGTAGAAAGGGGGAGAATACTCGCCTGAAAAATAATGCCGAAGTTTCTTAACCGAAGAACTTGTCGAAGCTCACAACATCTCATCATCCTATCCGAGAAGAAGCAAACACTAAAAGGAACAAGCGATGCAACAATTACAACTAATACAGAAGAATCGACATAATCATGATATGATGCATGACATGGCAACTTAATGATGCAATCTATGTCGAAAAAGTATTAAAGACATAACACATTGATGATATAGCATTCATGAGGCATTATTAATAAGAAACAATCAGTTCCTAATTTTATTTATCATATTTTCCTTGCATAAACAATACTGATTACAAAACTTCTCTTAATGCATGATGCAAATGATAACATGGATATCATGGTTGGAGAGGTCTCGCCGCGCTGATCGATTTAGACATATCATTTGTCGAATTCGGAGTTATGGGTTTAAAGTTATGCAATATTTAAGAAAAGGCATTTATTAGCATTTAAATTATTTCGAAATTTTAAGTTGCTCAGATGATATTATAAATAGCTTAACCAGATTCTCCACATTTTTATGATTCAAAAACATATATTATTTGTATTATTTGAATTTATAAATTTAAAACAATACTAAATGCAAAATTAGTCAAATATGGTCAAAGTCAAAGGTTTGACTAGTTTGAATTAGTTCTAAAAATAATTGAATTGACATTTGAATTACTTTGCAAAAATAAAACATATTTCATGTTGGAAAAATATTCAAATTCGAATTCATTTGGAAGCGATGAGCAGTTTTGAATTTGAAACAGAATTGAAGTTGAATTCTGGAAAAAAAAATCCTAGGCTTTTGTTACAGGGTGTCAAGCCTACCCACGGTCAATGACATGTGGGCCTCAGGCGCTTGTTTACTGCTAACTAGACGGAGGCGTGTGGTGGTGACACGTGGGCGAGCTGGGGGAGTGCGGGTTAAAGTTAAGAAAATGTAGGGGTCTCTGAACAAAACCGCCGGGAGCAAGCATGACGAACTGAATTCGTGTTTGGGAATGATCAGGGAGAATTAGCTAGATGATTCGATTTTTGTCAGATGATTCCGAGCAGCTCAGTGCTCCATTTTGCAAAATATTTGAAGCTGATCGAAGGGGAAACAAAGGAGAAGGGTTATCCTCGAAGAATATCGCCAGAAGTGAACTGCACAGGATGGAAAAATCTATGAACAGAGAGGGAAACAACACGACATAATGTTGTAGGAAACAAACTGAATTTGACAGCATCGCTGGGAAAAACAGCTAACTTCGTCGGATGATCCTAAGAGTTATAGAGATCGGATCGGGGTGTGGTTGGTGGCGTTGGAAATAAGGATGACCCAAGTAGAAGAGGAGGTGCTGAAAATCTATGGTGATGACCGGAAGTGGCCAGGAAGACGTGTAGAACAGAGGAGAAACCCGCGTCTGAACTGTCGACGAAAACACTCGGACGAACTACAACTTGCGAAACTGAAACCTTCGAGCAGAACGACCGAGCAACGACGCGATTTTGCGGACACGATTCTGACCTCGCAATACTGCACCGTTTGACGCGCGCCTAGGTGCATTGGAAAGAGTAACCCAATGGATACGGGATGGTAGGACTGGTTTGAACAGAGGTGATCTAAGCGCGAGCGGAGCTTGCGCTGACAGAGGCAGCAGCAACTGCAATTGCATGCGTACATGGAGCCGCTGCTCCTTGGAGACGACGCCCCGGTGGGAGCTGGGAAGCGGGGAAGTACTAAGGAGGTGCAGAGGAACATGGCTCTGCTCCATGGCCTCTTGAAGCACGCGGGAAGGCCGGCAGGGGAAGGTGCTGCAAGGGGTGGTCGCGCTCGTGGCAGCGCCCGCAGGGTGTACGATAGAGGGCGTCAACGGCATAGGACATGAGAAGGAGGGGGAGCTGACACAGAGGAAGAAGGACTCACCAGCATTTGAACGGCGCATGCGAGCGAGTTCGAGGGGTAGGCGATCTCGCTGGCGGCGGGAACCCTGGAACTTCTGACCATGGCGTCTACCGCGGCGTCACCGCAGCTCCGGTGGGGCCTCTGGGGCTCTTCAGGTTCTGGACGAGGAAGAGGAAGCAGAGCAGCGCCTCGCGACGTCTTTCTTCTCCTGGAACAACTGCCAACGCCAACTAGCACAGAGGGGGGTGTTCGGTCAGGGTTTTGGCCATTGTTGGAATTTGAGGAAGAAAGGAAGGAGGGGGAGAACTGGATCTCGATCTAGGACGGGGGTCTCTGCAGGTAGATAAGGGAGAAGGAGGCCAGCACATGGGGTGGTCGGTGGCTTGCGAAAAAAACTAGAGAGGGAGGAGGGGCTCTCGGGTGGATGGGCTCTTCTCTCTCTCTCTTGCTTTCTTGATCAAACTTTGATCACCAAAGAGGGGGGAGAGGGGGACCAGGGGAGGGGTGGTTTGGTGTTGGTTTGCCAAGAGAGGAAAAGATGGGAGTGAGCACTCACACACATCACATGGTGCTCACTGTTAGGTTTTGGCTAGAGGGTATGTGTGTTTGTGTGTGTAGGCACAAGCACACACATACACATGAAGGATAGGGTTTTGGGTAGAGCCATGCAACAAAGGTACAATGGATAGTTTTAGTTAACCATTTCAAAAGATCAAGCTCAAGAATTTACATACACACCAAAAGAACCACATGGAAAATAGGAAGGTGGAGGGTTTCGTTTGCATGAGACATGCAAGATTACGTCCATGCATGCATGATGTATTAAGATGGTGAAAATATATCACATATGATTGATATAGGTAGATTTGGATCCATACAAATATATGTGGCTTGATTTTAAAATACGAACAAACAAAAGGCCACATACATGTATATGGTGGGAAAATAGATGATATCAAAGGAGAGGTATATGCAAAATTAGTAGATGGAAGGGGAAGTAAAAGATATGCTCTCAACTCAACTTGGGCATTTAACATATATCAAAATCCAAATACAATTTAGTAAAAACCAAATGGAATGATTAATACAAAATCCAAGATTTAATATGATGATCAAATGCAATGTGGCATGATGACATGAGCATGATATAATGATGATGCAATGAATGAAAAGTAGGAAATAGCATTATATAGACTAGGCAAGTAGCATTTCAATTGCTAGACAATTGGGATGCTACACTATGTTTTCAAGATAGAACATTCAACTACTCGTATCTCTAGGTGTTCCAAAAACCTTTTTTTCTTCCTAAAACCTCTCCATTCCAATCATGGTAGAAATACCAAGAGGTGCTTATCTTACTTCAAAATAGAACCAATTAAAAATACCCATCCCTACCTCAATCTAGGCTTGATGGTAACCCTAGTAGTGGTTGTAGAAGTTTGATAGGATGAATTGCCTTGATCTGCTGCGTGAGGAATTGCCTTGATCTAATGATTGCATTGTTTGCTTAGGAACTAGAGTGAGATAATCTAGTAGATCATCCCTTAGTACTCAATCTATGCTTGTGATCATCAATATCATAGCAAGCATCCAAGTCTGGATCTATCCTAAGCCACTAAGGTGATCATCTCCCCTCCTAATCAGATCAATCCAGGGATAATCCCTTCTAATAGTTCCAGCTCAGTGAAGACCCAATCTAAGCATGGATCCTATCTACTTAGTTAACACTTCAACATCATCTCCTTGATCATGAGTTGGAAACTTATAATCCTATCAAAATCATCTACACTTGCACTCTAGTCTAAAACCATAAATCGGCCAAAAATGGCTAAGTCTGGAATTCTTACCTAGATTCAATCTTTGGAGCTCTACCTTTCCCAACCTATATGCATTATTGAGAATGTACTTGAACCAGATTGTAGTAAATCTTTAGTAATACCAAAGACCACTCTTTGCCTTGTCTAAGCCCTTCTAATTCCCACTCATCCCTGATGGTTTTGTAGTCAAGATAATAATCTTCTCTGCAAATCTTATCATGTTGCCTAGTTTGGCAGAAGCACACATCTATATGCCACCTCCCCTTGACCAAATCTTTGCATGGTTATGATCTACTAAGCATGTCCTATCAACCCCCAATTCCCTTGTTCCCATTGAAGCCTTGTGCTTCTCAAACCCACATGGTCTAGGAGGATACCTGATGTATCTGCTATGGCAGCCTTATTTTCAGCAAAGTTTGCCATCACCCCTAAACCACCTCAAATCTAACCAAGCTCAAACCTTTCCTCCATGATCATATACATAACTTAGTATATCCATCCATATACCCCATATATCAAGGTGAGCTCTGAGCTCACTAATCTAACCATGTTTAGGTGGCATAAAAATAGCCAAACCCTAGACTCCCCCAAATCTAGTTTTCTACCCATTTCACCAAAATCCTTACAATACAAGTGGACAATGATGTATGAATCAAGGTTACATCATATACTTTGGATATATTATTTCCCCAAATAATTCCCATAATTATTTGGACCCCAAAATTATTTAAATCCCACTTTCTTCAAAATCCTAGAATCTCTGCCCATAAAGACAAGTTTGTTTTTCTCCGAATAACTTTGCCAACTCGATGCATATTTGAGTTCTATACATCATAACCCATCTTCCCATCTCAAAAATAAATATTTTTTATACTCTTTATTATTTCATTTTTCCCTTCTTCTTAAATGGCAGAAACAAGAAATAATTCCTTAAAAATAATTTCCCATCTCAATAAATTCCAATAAAATTCCCATATGTGTAATATGGTATTTAGGACCATATAACATCAAAAACCAACCTTGTCCAATGTAAAAATATCAATTGAGCTTCTAGAAACTACTTCTGTACTATTTGAATAATTGAGTTTAAGTGGACTTTTAATCTTTAGAAAAATCCCAAAGATTTCCTAGTGATGCATATTAACCATATCTATCTACCAGTACCAATTTCCCTACCCTGTTGTAACACCCTCAGAATCGACCCTATGCAAGTCTCAGCGATTCCCGCCAAACCCGCATAGAAACGATTCAAAGGTGCCCACCAGGCACTTTCGTGCGGGTGGAAAACAAAGTAATACCATTACACAATAGTACACGATGGAACCCACAGAACAGATATATACAACAACGACTCCATGAGTCAAGAATACAGATACACAATACAAAGATCCAAATCAACTTGAAAATGATACAGCGTCCGACTACGGACAAGATGCAAATGGGGCTAAGAGACCTGAAGAATAACCAATGGCGTTGTAAGATCCCTCCTTTGTAAAGGAAAGGATCCCTGTGATTGCAATGCTAGTCCCTGGATCAATGCTAGCATCCACAGTTTAAGATGAAGTACACAGAAACAAAGGTCATTATTACATATCATTCCAGAGCCAAACATAGTCTTTTACAACTCCATGGCCACAGGCCTAATACAAGAGTTCAAATATATAACAAGATAAATAAGTCTTCATCTTCATGTGCCACAGGCAAGCATGTTGAGTGTAGACTCATGACACCTAATCATCATCAGAATATCCTGCAACATCACAAGTTACAGCCACAATGAGTCAATACATTGGAATAGTATTGGCAAGTGATACCTTAGTAGAATATTGGTGGACTAAATACTATATGCATTTTTGCTAAGTGTAGCTTAGGCTTGCTTTGCTCAAAATAGGTTTTGCCTATCAGTTGAAAACACTAAGTTTTTCTTTATCAAAACTTTTCCCAAGGAACCACCAATAGACATTGGGGTCCTTCTACCTTGTTCAACCACAGGTTTTACTTAGAAATTGGGATGAGGAGATTCTTGATAGCTTCCATGTCTTGATGCTCAAGTTGTCCTTTTCCAGGGACATGGCTAAGTACTTAGATTCTTCCATCTGCAGAGGCTGTGCACTTTCCCCACAAGACTTGATTTTCACCAAGACAGGACCTTTCAGAAGCCTTCCCTTAGACCAAATGGACGCGTTCCAACCTATCATCCCACTACCACCAACTGTACAAATGGTTAAGTTATTGCAACCTATGTGATCCAGGCAGAGCCCATATTGCCAAGTGGCTGCACTAGAAGCTTCTTAACATTTGGCCTCTCAAATCCCTTTGTTCCTGGGTGGCTTTCCACAAGTGAGATACACAAGGTAAACCATAGAAATGGGCCTTGTGTAACCACTCAACATAAACCATTCCTTCCATTCCACCCAGGTGTTTCATTCACTTAGTTGTTTTTATTAAGAAAAAACATAGTCCAAAGACTTAGAAATATTTATTCATAGCATGAACATCTAGCCACCCTTGGTTGCTACTATCTGGGCTAAGCATGGCATAGATAAGCATCTTGACTTATAAATTTCTAGCAATTCTACAACTACTAGGATTTCCCAAAGCATAGCATATAAGCAAAATATAACCATGCAAGTCTAGCAAAATATTTCTAATGCAGATTTGAAAAACATAGGAATAAATTCATGAAGCACCACTTGCCTTGGTAGTTTGGAGAGTAGCTACAATCCTCACAATCACAATCACTATTTGCACCAAAATCTACACATAAAATGATAGCACCAAATCACATACAAAATAAATACAAGAAAAAATATATGGATGCATGCAATGTGATATGTGATGATTTTCTATACTCAACAAGACAAGTGCACAATACTGATTTATTAACAAGTTCAAAACTTGCCAAACAACATTTATTTGACCATTAACACATTTCCCAAATAATTGATATACACAAAATAGGCCTACACATGTTTCTGCAAAAATAACCATTTTAACAGAACCAAAACCTTAAACACATTGCATATATGAAAAGGGCTTTCTCTCCTGATTAAATTGATATAAAATTTGTCAAATTTGGACGTGGGAATCAAAAGTTATGAATTAAACATGTTCAAACATTCAATAGATCCAAATTCAGATTTTAAATCAAACTAACAGACACGCGGCGTGTTCCTATTGGTTGGTACCGGTTCGGGCGGATCGATCAACGAGAGCCACACGATCTAAATGAAAATGCACAGCTAGATCTAATGCGTAACCCTTCGCTAAATGAATCTAACGCAGCCGATGGATCCAGATCTAACGGTTGCTGGTCAAGCGACCACTAACTGGCGGCGCACGACGGCGGTGAACGGCGGCACGCTCGGTCTACAGCATCGCGGCGGCTACAGGAAGCGAGGAAGTGATTGGAGATGCTTACCAGACTCGCAGAGGTGTGCTGGAGGTCAACGTGGCAGTGGCTTGTCAAGGGGCGCACGGACACGGTGGGGATTTCTCGTCGGAGCAGAGCCTGTCTACGGGCACGGCTGTTCATCATCGTTGCCGATGTTGTAGAGCATGCCAGAGTCAAACAAGTGGTGCATTATATGCGGGGAGTGATACTGGTCATGTGAGTATCAGAGAGAGGGCAAGGCGCGCTCCAGACTAACCAGATTTGCTCGCCGGAGTTGAGTGCCTCGTCGGGTTTGCTCAGTCGTCGACGTTGCCAGCGCTCAGGGTTGTCCTAGCATATAGCAGCGGTGTCAATCGAAGCGTAAAGATCCAGTGGTTGTTCTGGAGAAGCTAGGAGTAAAGGGGCGCGGGGAGCTCACCGGAATTTGCTGCCGGAGTTCGTCGGTACCGCGTCAGAGTTCGGCGAAATATGGGCAGCCTGGTGGCGGAGCGAGCAAGTGGTGTGAGGGGAAAGGTGCGGGGTGAGGAGAGGGTTTTGTAGCTGGAGCGGGGGCGAGGATCACACGAAGAAACACCGGCAATAACTCGGGTTTTAAAACGCGGCAGTGATGGCGGAGGAAACAGCCGGCGACGTGGTCGTGGGCGTGATTTGGGGAAGACGGTGGTGAGCTGGCGAGGGTCCACCAATCAGTGACTCTCTGGGTAGCGCAGGTGCGGTGAGAAAAACAGGAGGAGAGGGAAACCCCGGGTGGGCTGGCTAGTGGGCTGCTTCTACTGCTGGGCCACAATTCTGGCGCCAGCCTTTTCTTATTTCCTTAATCTTTTTCTTTTTCTGTTTGAATTTCTAGAATTGGTTTTCAAACTTCATTTCAATTCAATTTGAATTCAAACCTTCTCAAGATTTTTGTACAGTGAAACTTGTACTCAAATATGAGTCAAACACTACTGTAAGCACAAACACCCTTGGGTTATTTGAAAATAAAATAAAACCAAACCTTTATGAGATGTGATAAAAGGCATAGATTTGGTTTTATTTCATATTTTGTTTTGAAACTTTGTTTAAGCTTTTGAAATCACTTAAGTTAGGATTCTAAACAATACTAAGTGAAGATTAGTACCTTTCTCAATAGCATGTAGCACAAAGGCTAGAGCATTCATACATAAAATAATGAGCACATATGCTCCTGTTTTGAAATGATTTTGAAATGAAATCCCACATGATAATGGATGCATGGATGATATGCATGAGTTTTTGAAACATGATTTTAGGGATGTTACAGGCGTCCAAGACCTGCCCAGGCCAAGCCGGAAGGGTAACCCTGCTAACGACGTCCATCTCAAAACCTTCTTAAACAAAAGGGGTCCCGACAAAGGGCAAAGGAAAAAGAGAGCGGTCAGTACTGAGGCCAGTACACGGCGAGACTAGAATTCGGTGGTCCTCGCCTACATAGGTATGGTGGACTTAAGCGGCAGCGCAGCATGCACTAAAGAACCTATGGATACTCAATATAACTGTCGGCTATCAGAGAAGGATAAGAAAGACCTATTCAGAACCAACCTGATACTACCACCAAACATACCCATCCTGGTATAACCCCTCGAGACCAAATGAGGAAGTCAACCGAGGAACTCACACGGTTGGCAGTTTTATTTATTCAGTTATCGTTGCAGCAATTACTAGTCAGGTATAGATAGTCATCCTGATATAATAAGCAGTGGGAACTTTTAGTTAACCATTCCATTGTAGTTGTGACACTTACTAGTCAGGTGCAATCAGCATGAGATATCCCAAACCCAGCAGTTGTTGGTACTTTGATTTAGCCATTCCATTGTAGTGAAGCTGATTACTAGTCATATCGGATACAAGTCAAATTATAACAGTAAACTTTAGTTATAGTTTTCTATGATCGAGAATTGTGCTCCAAGTCGTCCATAACCGCGGACACGGCTTCTTGGAAAGATTTAACCTTGCAGGGGTGCACCAAAGTTTTCCACACGCACCTACACCCTTGTTGTCAGATCAGGTAGGTACAAGATCACAAAACATACACCCAACGGTATGTCGACGGGGTTTCGTACACGATGTTTCCCAGACCCAAAGCAAGCACATGGGGGCCACCCCACTAAGCTACCCGTAACGAAGTCGGCCGGTCTCCGAGACGGACCCAGGGTATGCGAGAACGGCTGTAAACGACTGGGAACCCGAAAGTGTGACTGGGCTTGTCGATACCACGAAATCGTGCCGCGATCCAAAATAGTACAGGCGCTCCATGCGCAATAGTAAATAAAGCAGTAAAACATGGCATAAGTACAGGATAGTAATAAAGCCCAAACTAGTGTCTGGCCCCCGGTATAGTACTTTGAAATCAGGTACTAAATCGATGGGGATGCCCACACACCCCACCTGTGGTTAGCGCGCTCGATCTCGGAACAGGTGTCAGGAACTCGGGGTCCTACGGGACACAAATGGGCGGTTAAAAACCAAATAACATCTATTGCCCACCTGTGCCTCTACATTATTTACCTACTTCAATTTTAGTTATTAAACAGTAATTAAAGCCATGATCATCTCCAACATTAAACATGCGGCATTCCTCCAACAACGGTGGTACTTGAGAACATCGAAACAACACCTGAGCAAGCAACTATGACTCACAAGGCCGACTATCTACCAAACAAAAGGTAATAGGAGGTGTCCAAGGCAATATAATGGCTGCAAGGGATATCACGGGTACGAAAACTAAAGCATCGCAACACAGTCAGCAATAGATCAACAGGAGGAAATAAAGACTATAAAAGTAAGATCGGTAGAAAGGGGGAGAATGCTCGCCTGAACAACATTGCCGAAGGTTCATAGGAAGATCGGGTCGACACTCGCATCAACTCATCAGCCTATTCCATGAAGAAGCAAAGTACTAGAAGAAACAATGGATGCACTATTTAATACTACGACAGAAGATCAGACATGATGCATGTATGATGTATGACATGGCAAAGATGCGATGCGATTAGGCAATATTAAACGGAACCGGGGTCCCGACAGTTATTTAGATGGTTCATGTTGTTTAGATACGCACAATTTAAATGTTGTCTTAACAAGACAAATTATATCACCGGTTCGATGCACAAGTTTAAATGGGGCCAATATTAGACTATATTTGCCCGCATATGGACCCCATATTTAATTATGAGGTGAATCGGCATAATGCCCCCAACCCACACGAATATGTATGCATCCATGACAATTTAATATGCAACAAGATATATATATCATTTATAAATACAGAGGCTCGGAAAAGGGGTCACACATTGGGATATCGGCGATCTTGGGGTTCACCGAGGGTTTGGGTCTTCGGACTCCAAGATCGGGCTTCGGATCCGGGAAGGATATCTTGGCGTTCTGTGAAGGGGACCTTGGTGTTCCGCGGTCTTTGGTTCCGTGAGGTAGGACTCATGTCTACGCCGGAGGCCTTGGGGTGCGGCGTCACCGCCTTCGGGTTATGATTTCGAGACGATGGTGAACTTGTGTCGATACCTTCAGAGAGACGTGATGGCACTTCGGGTTTGGACTTGAAACGGAGTTGATATCGGTCAAACATTTTGGCAAACAGGCGGTGGATTCACGAAGATCTTGCCGAAGGACCTTGGCTGCGTGATGCTCGTCTGCTTGTGTAGCTCCAATACCACCCGGTCCCTCCTGCAAGGCGTCAAACAGCAGCAACCTAGCAGTCGAGGTACCGCTGGGTGGAGCTTACGCCCATGCGGAGGGCGACACTGACAGGGCCTGCAGAGGAGACCGGCTCGAGGCGACATGGCGCTCTGTGGAAAGATAGGGACGCACCGGAGACTGGCAGAGGCACGCGCGGCGGCGCGCGGCAAGCGCGCTGGACGACGGTGTCAGGGCAGGGCGAAGCTGCATGGTATCAGGGAAGAAGGGGCGACGCATCACGGCGGCCGGCTCGCAGGAGGACGACAGGGAGGGATGCGAGGTGCCCTGGCGGCAGCGCCAGAAGAGGGAGATGACGGAGGGGGTGACGGCAGCCATGGCGGCTCACGGGCAAGCTCAGGGAGGCGCGGAAAAGGCGCTCGTTGGCGGGGTCTTGCGCGGCGGCGAGCTCGAGCCGCTCAGAGGTGAAGCCGGCCGACGGGAATCTTGCGGGGTGGCGACGCAGGGCGCTGCAGAGAGGCGGCGGGAGTGCTGGGTCACGCAGGCGGCGGCGGGGAGGCGAAATGCAGGGCGAGCGAGGCTTGCGGAGAGGTTGGTGAGAAGGGCCACGACCCGACAGAGAGAGGTGGGCCCGGCGGGTCGGCGGTTGGGGTCACGTAGAGGGGTGTGTGCGTTCGGTGTAGAGTTCATGTTGCCTGTGTGCGTGTGTCTGTGTGTGTGCGAGGTGTTGTGTGGTGGCGGCCAGGGGATGGGTGGGGATTAGATGTTAGGGTTAGGGTTTGGAGAGGGTTTCAGGGGTTGTAGGTTGCTGGCTAGCTGGGTCTTTGGCCTAGCAGGCTGGCGGCCTCCCCCGAAAAAACATTTTATTATTTGTTTTATTAAAAAAACATTTTGCAAATACTTTTTAGGCAAATACAAGATCTGAACCAACCGAGGCTTTAATTTGTAATTAAAGGAGAGGACTAATTAGAAAACAACATAGGATTTTACGGAATAGTTTTATGCAAAAATATATGCATGATGTCATGATGATGCACAAAATATAAGCAACGGGCGATTTTCTAGTAGTGGTTTTACCCGGGTGCTACAATTCGACACCACTAACAATTGATGTCGCCCTCGAGTTCCGCCTCATGGTACGGGGAAGAATGCCGGCAATCTGAATCTTCTCGCTTCATGTAGATCTTTGCGATACCACTAGCAATGATTCTTGATCTATCTTGAAATCAGCGACACCACCAACAAAGGGTGTGGCTTACGTTCGTTGCGAGAACACGCCAGAAAAAAAAGGACGAAGGTAGAGGTCTCAGAAGATAAGGCCACCGCTAACTTCCAAGGAATGGGTATAGTTGCATCGATCCACCGATCAAATGTACAAGAGCGAATGATAAGAGTAGTCGGATGGTGATCAGTCCATCGCGCACCCAAAGCATTACTCTGCACAAGAATAGGAGAATTATGCAACCAACTCTCAGAATCCAAACTGAAGATCTCGACAAGCAAGGTTCGGAAACTAAGGAGGGATGGAGATTCTCATCAGGTCTGATGTGGATGTCTTCGTCATATCGAAAAACACCGGAGGATACAAAGAAAAAATTTAGTGAATTCATGTTCCACTGAAAGGTACAATAGAGAAAAGTTCCTCAGATAGCATGAAGACTAGATGTCGAAGCACCATTACCAGAGGATGAAAGCGAAACCCTGAAGGTACGACAGAAACCCAACCGCGAGAAATCCTGGACTCGAAGAAAAGATAAGAGGGCAGATCCAAAACACACAGAGGTAAGAAGAGAATAGCAGAGGGGTAAGAGTAAAAGCAGACCTAAAAAGATCTATCCAACCGATTTTCCAGAAATAGTTTTGACACTCTACAACGTCTGTTAGCTAGGTTATCCTACAGGCTGGACCAGTGGGGTATCGTAACTGCTGAGCTCTGATAGCACTGTGTAAAATTGTAGCACCCGGGTAAAACCACTACTAGAAAATTGCCCGTTGCTTATATTTTGTGCATCATCATGACATCATGCATATATTTTTGCATAAAACTATTCCATAAAATCATATGTTGTTTTCTAATTAGTCCTCTCCTTTAATTACAAATTAAAGCCTCGGTCGGTTTAGATCTTGTATTTGCCTAAAAAGTGTTTGCAAAATGTTTTTTTAATAAAACAAATAATAAAATGTTTTTCCGGGGGAGGCCGCCAGCCTGCTAGGCCAAAGACCCAGCTAGCCAGCAACCTACAACCCCTGAAACCCTCTCCAAACCCTAACCCTAACATTTAATCCCCACCCATCCCCTGGCCGCCGCCACACAACACCTCGCACACACACAGACACACGCACACAGGCAACACGAACTCTACACCGAACGCACACACCCCTCTACCTAACCCCAACCGCCGACCCACCGGGCCCACCTCTCTCTGCCGGGTCGTGGCCCTCCTCACCAACCTCTCCGCAAGCCTCGCTCGCCCTGCATCTCGCCTCCCCGCCGCCGCCTACATGACCCAGCACTCCCGCCGCCACTCTGCAGCGCCCTGCGTCGCCTTCCGCAAGATCCCCGTCGGTCGGCTTCACCTCTGAGCGGTTCGAGCTCGCCGCCGCGCAAGACCCCACCAACGAGCGCCTTGTCCGCGCCTCCTTGAACTTGCCCGTGAGCCGCCATGGCTGCCGTCTCCCCCTCCGTCGTCTCCCTCTTCTGGCACTGCCGCCAGGGCACCTCGCATCCCTCCCTGTCGTCCTCCTGCGAGCCGGCCGCCGTGATGCGTCGCCCCTTCTTCCCTGAGACCGTGCAGCTTCGCCCTGCCCTGACACCGCCGTCCAGCGCGCTTGCCGCGCGCCGCCGCGCGTGCCTCTGCCAGTCTCCAGCGCGTCCCTATCTTTCCATAGAGCGCCATGTCACCTCGAGCCGGTCTCCTCTGCAGGCCCTGTCAGTGTCGCCCTCCGCATGGGCGTAAGCTCCACCCAGCGGTACCTCGACTACTAGGTTGCTGCTGTTCGATGCCTTGCAGGAGGGACCGGGTGGTATTGGAGCTACACAAGCAGACGAGCATCACGCAGCCAAGGTCCTTCGGCAAGATCTTCGTGAATCCACCGCCTGTTTTCCAAAATGTTTGATCGATATCGACGCTGTTTCAAGTCCAAACCCGAAGTGCCATCACGTCTCTCTGAAGGTATCGACACAAGTTCACCATCGTCTCGAAATCATAACCCGAAGGCGGTGACGCCGCACCCCAAGGCCTCCGGTGTAGACATGAGTCCTACCTCACGGAACCAAAGACCGCGGAACACCAAGGTCCCCTTCACAGAACGCCAAGATCTCCTTCCCGGATCCGAAGCCCGATCTTGGAGTCCGAAGACCCAAACCCTCGGTGAACCCCAAGTTCGCCGATATCCCAATGTGTGACCCCTTTTCCGAGCCTCTGTATTTATAAATGATATATATATCTTGTTGCATATTAAATTGTCATGGATGCATACATATTCGTGTGGGTTGGGGGCATTATGCCGATTCACCTCATAATTAAATATGGGGTCCATATGCGAGCAAATATAGTCTAATATTGGCCCCATTTAAACTTGTGCATCGAACCGGTGATATAATTTGTCTTGTTAAGACAACATTTAAATTGTGGGTATCTAAACAACATGAACCATCTAAATAACTGTCCGGACCCTGGTTCCGTTTAATATTGCCTAATCGCATCGCATCTTTGCCATGTCATACATCATACATGCATCATGTCTGATCTTCTGTCGTAGTATTAAATAGTGCATACGTTGTTTCTTCTAGTACTTTGCTTCTTCATGGAATAGGCCGATGAGTTGATGCGAGTGTCGACCCGATCTTCGGATGAACCTTCGGCAATTTTGTTCAGGCGAGCATTCTCCCCCTTTCTACCTATCTTACTTTTATAGTCTTTATTTCCTCCTGTTGATCTATTGCTGACTGTGTTGCGATGCTTTAGTTTCCGTACCCGTGATATCCCTTGCAGCCATTATATTGCCTTGGACACCTCCTATTACCTTTTGTTTTGTAGATAGTCGGCCTTGCGAGTCATAGTTGCTTGCTCAGGTGTTGTTTCGATGTTCTTAAGTACCACCGTTGTTGGAGGAATGCCGCATGTTTAATGTTAGAGACGATCATGGCTTTAATTACTGTTTAATAACTAAAATTGAAGTAGGTAAATAATGCAGAGGCACAGGTGGGCAATAGATGTTATTTGGTTTTTAACCGCCCATTTGTGTCCCGTAGGACCCCGAGTTCCTGACACCTGTTCCGAGATCGAGCGCGCTAACCACAGGTGGGGTGTGTGGGCAACCCCATCGATTTAGTACCTGATTTCAAAGTACTATACCGGGGGCCACAAACTAGTTTGGGCTTTATTACTATCATGTACTTATGCCATGTTTTACTGCTTTATTTACTATTGCGCGTGGAGCGCCTGTACTGTTTTGGATCGCGGCACGATTTCACGGTATCGACAAGCCCAGTCACACTTTCGGGTTCCCAATCGTTTACAGCTGTTCTCGCAAACCCTGGGTCCGTCTCGGAGACCGGCCGACTTCGTTACGGGTAGCCTAGTGGGGTGGCCTCCCATGTGCTTGCTTTGGGTCTGGGAAACATCGTGTCCGAAACCCCGTCGACATACCGTTGGGTGTATGTTTTGTGATCTTGTACCTACCTGATCTGACAACAAGGGTGTAGGTGCGTGTGGAAATCTTTGGTGCACCCCTGCAGGGTTAAATGTTTTCGAGAAGACGTGTCCGCGGTTATGGACGACTTGGAGCACAGTTCTCGATCATAGACAACTATAACTAAAGTTTACTATAATAATTTGACTTGTATCCGATATGACTAGTAATCAGCTTCACTACAATGGAATGGCTAAATCAAAGTACCAACAACTAGTGGGTTTGGGATATCTCATGCTGATTGCACCTGACTAGTAATTGTTGCAACTACAACAGAATGGTTAACTAAAAGTGCCCACTGCTTATTATTTCAGGATGACTATCTATACCTGACTAGTAATTGCTGCAACGATAACTGAATAAATAAAACTGCCAACTGTGTGAGTTCCTCGGTTGACTTCCTCGTTTGGTCTCGAGGGGGTTATACCTGGATGGGTATGTTTGGTGGTAGTATCAGGTTGGTTCTAAATAGGTCTTTCTTATCCCTCTCTGATAGCCGACAGTTATATCGAGTCTCTATAGGTTGTTTAGTGCATGCTGCGCTGCCGCTTCAGTCCACCATACCTATGTAGGCGAGGACTGCCGAATTCTAGTCTCGCCGTGTACTGGCCTCAGTACTGACCGCTCTCTTTTTCCTTTGCCCTTTGTCGGCACCCCTTTTGTTTAAGCAGGTTTTGAGATGGACGTCGTTAGCAGGGTTACCCTTCCAGCTTGGCCTGGGCAGGGTTTTGGACGCCATTGGTTATTCTTCAGGGCTCTTAGCCCCATTTGCATCTTGTCCGTAGTCGGACGCTGTATCATTTTCAAGTTGATTTGGATCTTTGTATTGTGTATCTGTATTCTTGACTCATGGAGTCGTTGTTGTATATATCTGTTATGTGGGTTCCATCGTGGACTATTGTGCAGTGGTATTTCTTCGTTTTCCATCCGCACAAAAGTGCCTAGTGGGCACCTTTGAATCGTTTCTATGCGGGTTTGGCGGGAATCGCTGAGACTTGCATAGGGTCGATTCTTAGGGTGTTACACCTGTCCAATGCAAGATTTTGTACTTCCTTCATAACCCTAGTTTTGTTCATATGGTCAAATTAACCAAAACTTTCCATCAAAACCAAATCCAACCATCCCCAAACTTGTCAAAGACCTCACTCCAGCCCTCAGCACTCCCCTGGTCGACACCACTATAGCACTACAGTGCCCCACCATCTTTCCTCTTATGCTTTGTGTTTGCTTCTGAGAGACAAAAGCCATGTATTTTTCAAACCATCAAAACTCATGCAGCTGCTGCACTCCACCACTCCACCCTTTCTACATGACCAGAGCACACCAGCAGGACACACTCCATCGCCCACCTTAACCTATCCCTGGCCAGAACCTCCCTCAATCTCTCCATGGACCATGTCCATCATACTCCCATCTCCCTTGATTTATAAGGCCAGAGGCCAGCACTTCCCCTTATCTCTGCCTCATTTGCTTCCACACTCCCCCAGAACATCCTATCCCCCTCCCCTGCACGGTGCTGCCTGAGAGAAGGAGAAGAAGGAGCCTGGGCCCTCTCCCAAAAATCTAGCAAGGATCTTATTCCCGAGCTCCTCCTTCCCTGTATGTCCCTCCATGGTGTTCCCCTACCCTCTCTTACTCTCCCCCTGTTGTTTTCCTTGCTTAGGGACGAGTCCAGCAGCAGCACCGGCGAGCCCCCGAAGGCTCCTCTCGGGCGCCATCGCGTGAGGTACCTTCCGACTCCAAAACCACCCGTGCCGCCCATCCTCGAGCTCGTTGGAGTGCACTGTGTCTCCTCCGCTCCTCCTCGGTCACCGCCGAGTCTCCCAGAGGCGCCGCCGAGACACCCAGTTGTCGCGCTAGGGTTCCAGCCCGCCGGTCGTGTCGCGAGGTAGGCGATGGCGCGCGGCCGTCGATCTCCTTTAGATCGAACGGCCAGCGTCGCCCGATACCCCTTCGGCGAGGTGGGACGCGGGCCGACGCGCCCTTCCCCGTGGTTCCCCTCTATCTTCCATGCACGTGGTGCTGCCTTGCTAGGCCTCCCTTGCTCTCCACGGCCAAGACTGCGTAGGTCTGGCCTATTCCCTCTCTTTTCTTATCCTTTTTCATTTGGATCTGCAGATTACATGTTCAGTTTAAATCAAAATAAAAAGGGAAATTCCCTAAATAAATTTAGTTAATAATTTTAACAAGTACCTAAGACTCAACTCTAACATGCAGGATTCGTTTTGGACCAATTTACTGAAGAATTAAATCATAGAAAATAAAATAGCCAAGCCTATTCCTTTAACTAATAAAATCTTCCAGAGAGTTTGGTATTTCCAAATGGAGCAAAACCAATTGGTGCAGAAAGGTATTGTCCACACCTTGCATGTCCAATTGGTCCCACCTAAATTTGTTTCCTAGATTACCTATAGCAAAAACAATAAAGACAGGACATTTATGGCTTTAGAAATTTCTCTAGGTCAAACCAAATGAGGTTTTGACCTAATTCCAACTCCCAGTAAATGTATACACCAATTGGTACCAAAACCCAGGAGCCCAATATTTATTGTGCTTTTATGGAATTATGGTGAATTAAACATTTCTGTGCATGGTTTATTCACCAATAAATTTACCATTTGAGTTCTATAAATCCAAAAAGGGTAATTCCAATTTTCAAAGAAAGGTAATCCAAATACCTAGCATGTGTCCTTGGAATCACATCAAAATCTTATGTAGTTTAAATATGATGAAAACGACAAATCCCATATAGTACTGTCTTTGGGAATTTCTCAAGGGTATTCTGCTATTTGTTTTGAGGTGATTCCAACTCCTCTTGGATAAGTCCATAAAATACTATCTAATAACCCAAGGAAATAATTTTTGGAACTACAGAACAGTTTTGGTGAATTACTTCCTAAAACTAGGGTTTTATTCACTATAAAAATCACTAGAAATCATTGGTAATTGATAAAATAGTGAAACCACTTTTGTTGGCTTCATTTTATCAATATCTCTCTGATGGTACGGTATCATACAGAACTTGTCCTTGCTCAAAAACCCCTCTCGTAGATATATCCTAGGCCTCAAATCTGAAGGGCTCATCTCCCCATGTCTCCACATCTTCTACCGATCTAATCAACCCAATCCCCCAGCACCCTACTAATGTATACCTTATGTTGTATGTATTGATCCTTCTAAGCATTGTATTTATTGTTTTGTTGTCTGCTTGCATGTTTGCTCAATAACGGTGATAGTTGTGACTGTCTGACACCACGAAGAAGGAAGCAACGGGGTATTATTATTATTGTAATAGGTATTCTGGTATTCTAAAGAAGTCACAGGACGTCTCGCTGGTCACAGGCAAGCCACCTTCTTGCTCATATGCATTGTCCTATTATTTTACCTATGCATGTTTTATTTACTCGTTTATGCAAATTGCACTGTTTCACTATATTATGTTTTATGTGGGGAATGTTTGGATCCTCCAAACCATTACCCCTTAGTACCCCTAGGTACAACCCACTTTATGATACCTACCTGTCCCTAGCATGATAGATGGTGACTTAACACCATAACCCCTTGAGACCCCGTTTTAGCCGAAGCAAAAGTTTAGGATGGGAAGACCTAGGAAAAAGGATTAACAAAAATGTTTCATGAGAAAACCTTGGTGAGGCTTGGCCTACCAAGTGGTTTGGAAAATGAGAAAGGTTTTGTTCTACAAAAAGTTTGGACAAAATATGGAGGAAAAATGTTTACGAAAACAGTCGGGCTGGCCAGTTTTGAAGCTAGCGCAATTAACCCGTGCAACCACATTACTCTGGAATGGGACGGGGCTGGGCTGGAAGTTTGTCTAATCTGGTATAGGTGCCTCACACTACTACAGGGGCAAACAATCCCCGGAGGGTGGGCCATCTCTGTCCAACGGTCCATGCGTAGCATCGACCGAGAGAAGGAACAAAGGGTCTACGGGCCTCCACGCGATACTATGAGCCCCTGATTGAAAGCTCACACCCGTCGAGGTGCAAAACGCGCTCTGGTTGGCTGGTTATTATATAGGGCATACCGGTTTTGAGGGGATTAACCTCATAGGGTAGGCACTTGTATCGGAGAGGGCTTTCGGAAGGTCTTGACTGGTTAGTCGACCCACGATCGGTGAAGATCAGGGACGGGTAATCGGATGGTGTAGGTAAAGTGTACAACCTCTAAAGAGTGTAAATCTATTCGAATAGCCGAGTCCTCGGTCATGAACGGTTGTGCTAGCGGCTGTACAGCGGTGATGGTTTTTTTTTCAAAAAGGACCTCAGAAAAGCAATGGCTAGGAAATGTTTTGACCGTGAGATGGTCGGGAAAAAGGAGGAAGGAGTTTGGTCATGAGATGACCGGAAGAGAAAAACAAATGGGTGACCCAATCCTAGTGTTTTCTAAAAACTTTTCAAAAAGGTTTCCAAAAATTTTTACAAAAGTTTTCAACAAAGATATAGAGAGATGCTATATCTACAAGAGAAACTAATTTACAAAAGAACCTCATATGGAGACATCCTACCACAGCCATATTGCATATCCGTTATTATTGTTCTCTTAAGGTGGTTTGCGAGTACATTCAAAGTACTCACCGGCATAGTCCCTGGCTATTTACTTGGCCAGACTTTTCAGAAGCAAGAGGAGCAATGAAGTATGCTAGAGTCTATGCGAGCTAGGCCGTCTTCCCAGTCAGTTGCATGTAGGTTAAGGCATGACATGGGCTCTGCACTTGAAGACTTCCGCTATTGTTGTTGTATCTCGATAATGGCATTAATGTAAGTACTTTTATTCGTTAATTATGGATG
Organism: Avena sativa; assembly: GCA_916181665.1. Lineage (NCBI taxonomy): Eukaryota > Viridiplantae > Streptophyta > Magnoliopsida > Poales > Poaceae > Avena > Avena sativa. Next base: position 138,904,937 of record OV702295.1, read on the forward strand.
TTGTAATGATACTTGTCGGCTATGCTCATAGCTCACTAATCATGCAACGTGAATTGCAGGCATAACGGGTATTCTCGGACCGTAAAATCCGGGGTGCCACAGGAGATCCCCTAGGAGGCGGCGACTTGAGAGGTGATGGCGCCAAGCTAGGGTTTGAGGTGAGGGGTAGGGGCGCCCTAACCCTCCTTTTATAGGTGGGAGAGGTGGTTGGGAGGAGGGGAGTCCTCCCCCAACTCCTCCTCTAGGTTCGGCGGAGAGGAGAGGGAGGAATCCTCCCTTAGGTAGGATTCCTTCCCTCCCTCCACTAGACAACCAATGTTGGGAGTTTGACTTTTCAAATTGGCGTTTGACTTTTCAAACTAGAGTTTTATTTCTCTCTTCCCAAGTGTCAAGCCAAATGACCTAATACATGATGCAACCATTCCACTTTGTCATGCCACATCCATGTACCCTTCCCCTTTCGGATCAGTGAATCTTCTAGACGCTTCTAGAACATTCGGTGAAAACCCCGGAATCATTCCCGAACTCCGGAATTGGACTTTCCTTATATGAATCTTATTCTCCAGACCATTCCAGATCTCCTCGTGATATCCCGGATCCCATCTGAGACTCTGAACTACATTCGGTCTCTTCACTCATATTCCATATCTACTAAATAACATCAAATCCTTAAGTGTGTCTCCCTATGGTTCGTGACTTATGCAGACATGACCGAGACTCTTCTCCGATCAATAACCAATAGAGGAATCCGGTAATTCATATGGCTCCCACATATTTCGACGATTACTTCGTGATCGAATGAACCATTTACATATGATACAAATTTCCCTTTAACTCATGATAATTTACTTATCCGAGGTCTGATCGTCGGTATCTCTGCATACCTAGTTCAACCTCATTACCAATAGGTACTCTTTACTCGTTCCTGTGGTATGTGATCCCTTGTGAGCCAGTCACATGATTGCAAGCTAATTCGATGACATTCCACCGAGAGGGCCCAAAGTATATCTATTTGTCATATGGATGGACAAATTCCACTCTTGATCCATGTGCCTCAACACATACTTTCCGAACACTCAATGCCACCTTTATAACCACCCAGTTATGAAGTGGTGTTTGACTTCATCAAAGCATCCATCTGGAGATGGTGATTAACATTGATCCATGGACATTCCACCGATTTAGGTTACTATGTATCTGAAAGCTTATAGCAAACAAACTATTGAAATGACTTGATCTCTATGCTACGCTTAACTATAGGAGTATGTCCATCACACCATTCTCCTAATGATATGATCTTGTTGTTAATAACATCTCAATGTTCATGATCAGGAAACCATGATCATCTATTAACCAACAAGCTAGTATTGCAAATAGGCTTTACTAGGGACTCTTACAAGTTTACAAATCACACAAGTATTAATGTTTCCGGTTAATACAGTTATAGCATGAATGTAAAAATTTATCATAAACACAAAGATATAATAATAACTACTTTTATTATTTCCTCTTGGGCATATCTCCAACAGTTTCCCACTTTCACTAGAGTCAATAATCTAGATTACATGGTAATATACCTAACACCCATGGCGGTTTGGTGCTGGACATGTTTTGCCCTCGGGAGAGGTTTAGTCAACGAATCCGCCACATTAAAATCGGTTTGTACTTTGCAAATCTTTATGTTACCATCTTGAACATGCTCTCGCATAGCGTGAAAATGTAGCTTGATATGCTTCAGCTTCTTGTGTGGCCTTGGCTCCTACACATTGGCTATGGCACCCATGTTATCACAGTAAATAGCCATTGGATCTAGCGCACTGGGAACCAAACCAAGCTCCATAATAAACTTCTTCATCCATATCGCCTCTTGTGAAGCCTACGAAGCAGCTATGTATTCCGATTCAGTTGAAGATCTCGCCACAATGCTTTGCTTTGCACTCCTCCAGCTCACCGTTGCACCATTCAATGTAAATACGTATCCAGATTGAGATTTAGAATCATCCAGATCGGTGTTCTAACTAGCATCGGTGTAACCATTAACAACGAGTTGTTCATCACCTCCATAAGAAAGAACCATATCCTTAGTCCTTCTCAAGTACTTTAGGATGTTTTTGACCGCTATCCAATGATCCACTCCTGGATCACTTTGATATCTTCTAGTCAAACTAACAACATATGCAATGTCCGGTCTAGTACATAGCATGGCATACATGATAGATCCTATGGCTGAGTCATAGGGATTCTTACTCATCCTCTCTCTATCTTCTTCCATACTGGGACTTTGAGTTTTACTCAAGGTCATATTGGGCAACATGGGCAAGAACCCTTTCTTGCTATCTTCCATTTCAAACCACTTTATAACTTTGTCCAAATATGTACTCTGTGAAAGCGATTTTAGGCGTCTCGATCTATCTCTATAAATCTTTATGCCTAATATATAAGCAGCTTTGCCAAGATCCTTCATTGAAAAACTATTATTCAAATAATCTTTGACACTTTTAAGAAGGTCTATATCATTCCCAATCAACAATATGTCATCCACATATAGTACTAGGAATGCTATAGATCTCCCATTCACTTTCTTGTAAATACAAGCTTCTCCATAAGTTTGTATAAACCCAAAACTTTTGATCACCTTATCAAAATGTTGATTCCAACTTCGGAATGCTTGCTTCAATCCATAAATGGACCACTGAAGTTTTCATAACTTGTTAGCATCTTTAGGATCGAAAAAATCTTTAGGTTGTACCATATACAACTCTTCATCAATGTCTCCATTGAGGAATGTTGTTTTGCATCCATATGTTGTAGGGTTCGTAGCATAGAAAACAAAAAAATTCCTACGATGGGAACAACTATGTACCAAGATCTATCTATTAGATACAAGCAACGGGTGGATGTATATCCGTAGAGAACATACCCTTGAAGACTGACAAAGCTTAACGAGTCCAAACTCGTGGTTGATGTAGACGATCTCTTGTCGATCTCAAGATCGAGAGGAAGTCCTAGCGCCACAAAACAGCAGCGCATCCGTGCTCGCACATACGTACAAGGCACCGAGCAACCTCCGCCTCCTAGCTCCAGCGATGCAGCGGAATCACAACTCTTTATAGCCGAATAGCCACCGGGAACATGTATCTCGCTAGTCCGAGACCATGGGGAATAAATACTAGAGGGGGAGAGAGATCCTTCACGAGGAGGTGTGAGTGAGAGAGGGGGAGGGGGATCCTTTTATAGGGAGAGGGGGCACCCAAGGGGTCATGCGCCCAGCCATGGGGCTGCCCCTTACCCTCCTTTCATTCATGTGGGTGGACACTCCACTCACATAAAAGCCTTTCAATTTCCTCCACTCAAAAACCCACTCAAATTCCCATTAAATTTCCACCAAATTTAATGCAAACTCTCATTAAATAAAACTCCTTTTATTTATTCAGAATTTTGTCAATTACTTTAATGAAAAAGATTCACATATAACCCCTTGCTAGTATTTTATTTCACATGCAAAAACTCTTTCTGCAATTTCACCCGAAAACCCTGTTTCGGTATCTAGTGAAATAAATTCCTGCGCTTATTATTCTTTCCGGTGTGAAACTTTTTCTCTAATTGGATGTTGGTGTCTCTTAAGTGTGCCACACTATGGTTCGCGAATAATGACAACATGATCGGGACCCTTCTCCGATAAATAATCAGAAGTGGGATCTGGAGACCCATACTGACTCCCACACATTCAACGATGACTTTCTTGTGATCGTCGGAACCTTTTACGCTAGGATCTTAATCCCTTTGTTTTGCGATATATTACATGTCCGAGATTCGATCATCGGTATCTCCATACCTAGTTTGATCTTGTTACTGACATGCACTCTTTTCTCGTTCCCGTGATATAACATTCTAGTGATCAAATCACTTGCTTGCAAGCTAATCAATGTGATATCATCGAAAGGGCCCAGAGCATATCTATCCGTCATCGGGATGAACAAATTCCATTCTCGATCCATGGGCCTCAACATAACACTTTAGTAGATCTGAATCCATCTTTATAATCACCCAGTTACGGTGTGACGTTTGATGTTATCAAGAAACTCTTCCGGTCTTAGTGATTGACATGATCTCGTGGTCTAAGGATTAGGATCACTTTGTAAGTTGTTATAGCAATATAAACTCAATGACTTTGATCGTAATGCTATACTTCGGATGAATGTTCATCACACCATTACACTAATGTTGTGACCTCGTTATTAACAACATCCAATATCTATGATCAGGAAACCTTGATCATCTTGTTAATCAACGAGCTAGTTTATGAGAGAGGCATAACTAGGAACTTTCTATTTGTTTATTAAACACACATGTATTAATGTTTCCGTATTAATACAATTATAGCATGCAAAATAAACATTTATCATAAATAAGGAATACGATAATAACCACTTTATTATTGCCTCTCGGGCATATTCCCTTCAGTCTCCCACTTGCACTAGAGACAATAATCTAGTTTGAGAACTTTGCGTATTGAACACCTATGGCTTTCTGTTGTTCCATATACGCAACTGCAAGTGGTTAACATAATCTATGGATCTGACACTTTCAGGTCCGTGTGTAGTTGCATGTCTTTGCGTCTTCACGCATCACTCATTCTCCAGTGAGATGGCATTGTATAAATTTGGTCTTTTGGTGAGACCTTTAGTTCCTTGGGGTTAAATCATATCGATACTATTGTCATACAATATATCTTTAGTGTTAGCCCGTTGCGAACCACACCTTAGTTTGATAACAAACTACTTGACACAAATTCCCTCCTTTGTTGCTACTATAGCAGTCATATACTTAGCCTTTTGTTGTAGTATTCGTCACAATGTCTTAACTTTTGAATTCATCCAAATCTATCATGGAATCTCCATTCCATTACATTGTGCCACCCATAGTTTAAATTGAGATAAACTTAATTTGTATCTTGTGACAAAACTAGTATCAATGTAACGCTTTACAATGAACTATTTGTAATTGTTTATCACCTCTACACAAATATATTCTTAGTTCTTCCAAAATATCATAAGAATTTCCTTACTATTGTACAATGATCATTTTATGATTCATTCTAGCATATGCTCATAACACTTAGAGCATAGGACATATCTGGATGTGTACATATCATGGTAAGATTGATCAAAGACATTCTTGTGATTACACTCATCAAGTGTGAAAACACTTGAATCTTGTTTCACTTATCAAGTGTCGATACACTTGAATCTTGATTCAATTCTTTTCCATGTGACAAGAACCTATTCTTGTCGTTTATATATTGAACTGCTTCAATATCTCATATATGTATGTTTGGCACAACCATATTAGCGTCACAGTCTATCCACTATAGACATTCATGCTAAATATTCGGGTTTTGCCTAAGTCTTTCATCGAAATGAAATTCTTAACCTTTGTCAATAAAAATTACATCATTTCTAATCAACAAGATGTCCTCCACATAATGTATTATAAATATGTCTCAGTGCTCCCACATAATTTCTTGCAAATTCAAGCATCTTGATCGTCTCCAGATGAAAACTCCTTTTTCATCATGGTGAAAATTCCAACTCTGCGATGTTTACTTCAACCATTGAAGTTTGCATGCCCTTTTATCACCCTTCCAATTTAACAAAACCCTTTGGACCATGTCTTGTACATGTCCTAGGTAACCATTCTATTAGAAGAATTTTGTTTTGTTTATTCATCTACCATATACCAAATTATATGTAGTGGTTGCTACTTTAATCCGTCCAGACTAAATATCGCTATGAAAGATCAAATCTTTTCATAGTCAAATCCTTGAACATAGTCGTAAAATACTTTACGAAATGTCGACTATTTCATAGATGTGAAACATCCATGTTTGTTTCTTTATAGATCCAAAAACGACCGATAGGTTTTTACACCTTTTCGGAGGGTCTTCCAAGTTCAAAACTTGATTTCTCGTGTATGGAATTATCACGGATTTTATGGCTTCAAGCCATTTGACAAAGGAAGGGCCCATCATCGCTTCTTTGCATGTAGTCGGTTCATCATTGTCAAACAATAATGATTTATTCTCAAATCTCAACATTTGATTGTTTATCCGACCTACTTGCTTCAATAGGAACTTAGACCTCCATGACCGCAACCTTTGAGGCACGTGATCCATGAGCATTCTAGCTGCCTCCGGAACATTTTTCGGCGCTGCGCAACTCAGCACATATAGCTAAGGTTCGTTAACCTTATTAAAGTTCTATTGTCCTCCCACTTAACCTTTTATGAAAAACTTCTTTTTCAAGAAACTTCACGTTTCAAGCGACAATGGTTATTCGAAATAACCTACAAAGACATGCTCATCTGACTTTGGTTGTAAACATCTTACTTATGCTTAGCATACCAAAATTTAAGAAATGACAATTTGGGTTTTTATCCCAAAACATAACTTCCATGGTGTCATTTCAACGGATCAAGATGGAGCTCTGTTTAGTGTAAAACTGGTAATCTCTAAAGCTTTTAATCTTTTAAAACATAATGGCAGTTTTATAAATAACACCTTTGATCCAACCATGTCAAACAAGGTTTCATTACAAATCTCAAACACTCCATACTCCTATGGTGTTTTGGGAGATGTAAATCTAGGTGTTTTGCTAAACTTGCAACTCAAATAAATCCCTTTATGATAAATCATAATTCATTTATTTTTCTTGTTACACTTGTAACTCAAATAAATCCCTTTATGATAAAATCATAAATCATTTATTTTCTTGTTACAATGATTTTCCACTTCATCTTGAAAGTCTTTGAAATGTTTTCAAATATTTCATACTTCTTTCTCATTAAGTGAATATTCACTCAAATTTTCGGAGAAAGCATATGAAGTTGAAGTCCGTCGCTTATGACTATACATAATGGACTACATACATCGATATGTATAAATTCCAATATTTTAGTCGTTCGTTCTTCTTTGGCCTTTGAACGAAGTTTTAATTATCCAGAGGAAAGTATCACAAGCGTCACATGATCAAATCAAAGACTCCAAAAATCCATGAATATGGAGATTCTTCATGTTTTCTTTCCAATATAATTTAAACGGCAATGTCACTTCGTAAGTGATCTTCCAATCATTCGTCTTGCGACACTTTAGCATTAGTTTTATGGATGTGATTTCTCGAACTAGATTTGTAAATCATCCATCTTATATGGAATATGGTAATTATTTGAACAACCTTTGTTCTCATAATAACTGGTTTAAATAACAATTATTAAAACAAATCTTGAAGGCAAGCTTTTTTGTCAACGAGAAATACAAACAACGGTTTGTTTGTTTTCGATGAACATCATCACATATTCTCTTGCTAGTTACTTAGGCCATTGTGGTTTATGAATTGTGTAATTCCATATGAAATTTCATACCAACCAATTCGGTATCCAATACCCAAGAACCACATTGTTTAACAAGCAAAGAATACAACCATAACATGTATATCATCTATATACCTAAACTGGATATTTCCAGTCTTTTCTTTTCTGCCAAATATATTTTATAGATTCTCTTTCAGCATTTCCCTTTTCCTTTTAAAAGAATATATCAACATCAAAAGTGGCGCCATACACATGACATATAGTCCAAAGCGTGTATATTCAAATAATAATACCTTTGCACTTGCACTTTGAAGTAGATCACCATCATAAAAATGATCGACATTCTTTCAAAATCCATTCTTTAGTAATCATTTAGTGTAGTAATCACTTTGCATACATCTTCTATTCATCCTTATCATGACGACTTTCATGATCAAGCTAATGTAGCTTATAAAGACGAATCGTGAGTATAACGTTACTTTCCAAAACCCTTTTGGATGATTAGGATGTCTAGCATCTCCAACCTTTGTAAATTCTCATCCAATATGAGAACATACATTATACTATATCATATTGCAACCAAAACATTGTTTCAGATATCGTAATATCTGCCACACATGATGGTTTCTGAAACAATTCTTTCAGCTCCTATATAATCTCGATATTTAAATCAAGAATCATGGAGGCAAACATGATACTTAAGATACTAACACTGACATGGTTATACCCTACGCGTACACGATCTTAGCATACCTAGTCCATCCCAAGGAAGGCCCATGAGAAATATGCGCCAGCCCATGAAGACTTTCGGGTGGCCAGGGCCCATGATGCCTTCGAATCCTTAGAGAACAAGACTAGAGTAGATAGAATATTTAAAGGGGCAAACCCTAAAACCTGTAACCGACTCGATCTGTGCCTAGGACCTGCCTATCTCTATATAAAGGCTAGGAGGGCACTTCGCATACCACCGCATACACACCTCCACGCCAGATTGCATCTGCGCACCCCTGTACTTTTCGGTTCCGTCCTAATCAAGAGCAGACAAGCAGGAGTAGGGTTTTCCCTCTGGGGGCCTGAACCTGGGTAAACCTCGTGTCCCTGTGTTTCTTGTTTGCTAACCGTTCCGTGATCTCCAGCATCCCCATCTTCTCCAAAACCCAAGCTCATAACAATGGGCATTGAAGAGATTAAACCTCGTCAATTGGCGTTGTCTGTGGGAACTGGGGACGCTGATTGTGCGATCATGACGGTCCCAACCAAAGCGATCTACAACTCCGCGGCAATGGAAAGTCATCTCCTCTTCGATGCTTTTGACTTCACCGCCCACTCGCCAGCCACCCTGAAGGACTTCGAGCCCATTGGTGATGGGCTCGAGATCCTGTTCGGGAGCTTCTGCTTCTAGGTGGGGCAGACCGGCACTCTTCGTCTCCCAGAGCGGGTGCCCGTGCCATCGATCAGGACCGCTTCGTGGGCTCCACCCCCCGTGCTACGCACATCACCATCAATAGATGAGTCCTATGACAGCAGTAGCTGCAACTCAGATATGTGCTATCCACCACCTACTCCTAGTCGAAGAGCACAAGAAGCAGGTGAAGATGCAAGAGGTGCTTGACAAACGCAAGCAAGCAGCCTCGGAGTCCAGTGCGCGGCGAGCTGCGCTCTCCGCCATGGGCGGCTCCAGCTCGCACGGCAACCATGGAAACAAGCACCGTTCTCACACGGAGAACATGGATCCCAAGGCACGTCGCGAGGTGACTCGGACCCTCAACACGTCCTTCATGGAGATGGATGCCGACGGCAACGTCATCCCGAAGACACCGCAAGCTGCGATCATGGCAGCCACCACATACCTCGCGTCCCATCGACCTCCGGTGGGGAACCCGAAAAGGGCCATGCACAAGTCCGCACTTACCGGACTTGGACTCATTGGAGCTGCGCTCCACGGAGAAGCTCCTGTGGAGCCAAAAAAGAAAGCCGCGGTCAGGTTCAACCGCAGCCCAACGCCTTCATCCGACGATGAAGAGCACGACCTACCTCGAAGGCACAAGAGCTCGCGCCATCGCTGCCGCGATTACGATGCTCGAAGCGAGCTCACCCAGCGCAAGATCGACAAAGCACGCGCCATGCACGTATGCTCGTTCGAATCCGAGGAGGACGACGATGAAGGAGAACTCTGTGGAGCCCGATGCTTCAGCAGATCCGTTCGGCGGACACGGATGCCGCGGAACTTCAAGCTTCCTTCGGACACTCCGAAGTTCGACGGCACACAGGACCCCAAGGCGTGGCTCCGCGACCACCTGTCGTCCATCAAACTACACGGCAGAAACAAGGACACCGCCCTGCAATGCCTTCAGCTGCAGCTGACAGGCGCAACCCGGATCTGGCTCACCAGCCTATCCTCGGGATCCATCCGAAGCTGGTAGGAACTGGCGTATAGTTTGATCTGAAACTTCTAAGGCACCAGCAAAAGGCTAGCCTTGATCGAGGAGCTGCGGGTCTGCACCCAACGAACAGGCGAATCCATTCGCTCGTACATATTACGCTGGTCCAACATCAAGAACTCCACGGCGCACATCTCTGAGGAGAGAGCGATCGACGCATTCAAGGATGGCGTCAAGCGCTAGGACTTCAAGGAAGAACTTGGGCGCGTCAAGCCCAAGACACTCGACCACCTCATGGACATCGCCAACAGGTGGGCAAATGGCGAGAACTCCGTCCACCGAGCTCACTCAGAAGAGGAAGATGACTATGGCCAGCGACGTGAACACCGTAGCAAGAGAAGATCGCGCGTCTACGACGATCGCGACGGACCCGACATGGTCGCGGCTAGCTACGCCGACCGCCACAATGACGGCAACCGCAGCAGCGGTGGATACCGCGGAAGCAACTTCCATGATGGAGGACGCCCAGCGCAGTCATGGAAACGACGCGGCCACGATGACGGACCCTCAGCATACGATAATCTGTCGGGTCCATGCACCATCCACTTCTACATCGACAAGCAGGATGGTAAAAAGAAGGAAAGTCACATGCTCAAGGATTGCCGTGAGTTCTAGAAACTCAGCGAGAGCATGTCCCAGATGAGGCAACAAGCCCCGAACCCCGGATACGGGAACGCGCCCGCACCAGGCGACATCACCCACGGAGCTCCTCCACCACCACCTGTGGGACCTTCAAATCATCCTATCGCACCCGCGCAGAACAACGGCGTAAACGGTTACCCCGTGCCAAAGGGATCACTGATGATCCAAAAGGGGCATCCAATGAACAGGGTGCAGAAGAAAATCACCCGTCAGATCAATCTGGCTGTGACTGCTCCACCCGCCATCCCTGAGTACCTCAGCGGATTGGAGTCCTACATCACGTTCAACCGTTCAGATCACCCTTGCCAGGTCCCTCACCCAGGTCATGCTGCCCTGGTGCTTGAGGCGCAAATCGGAGGATTCGATATGAGCCGCGTCTTCATGGACGGCGGCAGCGCCATCAATCTTATGTTCGCCAGCACCTTAGCAGCAATGTGGATCCCGCTGTGCAGCCTGGAACAATCCGATACAACGTTCCACGGCATCGTCCTAGGGAAGGGTATATTCCCCCTGGGAAAGATATGGCTCGAAGTCATCTTTGGCAAGCCCGACAACTTTCGGTGCGAGCGACTCGAGTTTGAAGTGGTGGATTGTCCATCACAATACCACGCCATCCTCAGGCGTATGGCATTCGCACGGTTCCTGTAAGTACTGCACTACGCGTACCTGCTACTCAAGATGCCAGGACCAAAGGGTGTCATCATGGTCCATGGGAGCTTCACCCGATCGGACCACTGCGACAGGGACTTCAACAGAATCTCCCAGTCATTCGGCATGCAGGAGGAGCTCATAAGACTCCGATAGGTGACGGACAACGGGGCACCCCCAATTTCAATACAGAACGCACCCGACATGTCTTTCGACTCCACCATCAACACAAAAAAGGTGTAGGTCCACCCGACGGACGCCTCCAAGACGGCACTGATAGCCAATGACCTCAGCCCCGCATAGGAAATTGCACTCGTCGAATTCCTCCGTGAGTGCTGGGAAATCTTCGCCTGGTGTCATGTGGACATGTTAGGAGTTCCTAGGGAATTCTCCGAGCATGCACTCAACGTCTTTACAGACGCCAAGCCTGTCAAACAGTCCATCCGACGACTGTCCGAACCACGGGCCGAAGCCATCGGAGTCAAAGTCAATAGACTACTCGACGCAAACTTCATCAGGGAGATCAAGGAAAGTGAGTGGCTCGCCAACACCGTGATGGTCCCCAAAAAGGACACGGACATCCTGCGGATGTGCGTGGACTTCACATCGCTGAACAAGCACTGCCCGAAGGATCACTTCCCTCTCCCTCGGATCGATCAGATCATCGATTCGACTGCAGGATGCGAGAAGCTCTCCTTCCTCGACGCCTACTCAGGCTATAACCAGATTCGACTGAAGGTCGAAGATCAGGAGAAAACGGCGTTCATCACGCCGTTGGGAGTGTTCTGCTACAACACAATGCCCTTCGGGCTGAAGAACGCAGGCGCCACATACCAACGGTGCATGCAGGCATGCCTGAAGGACCAGATCAGCCACCACATCCAAGTCTATGTCGACGACATAGTAATCAAAACAAGGGAGGCCAAGACACCGATCGACAATCTCCACGAGACGTTCGACAACCTTGATCGATACAAGATCAAGCTAAACCCAGAAAAGTGCGCCTTCGGCGTCCCATCTAGTCAGCTTCTAGGCTACTTCATCTCCCAGCGAGGAATCGAAGCAAACCCGAAGAAAATCTGGGCCATAATGGCCATGGAGAAGCCGAAGAACCTCAAGGGGGTCCAGCAACTTGCTGGGCGAATCGCGGCGTTGAGCAGGTTCATCAGCCGCATGGGCGAAAAAGCCCTGCCTTTCTATCAGCTGCTACGCAAGGCAGACAAATTCGAGTGGACGCCCGAAGCGGACGACGCATTCGAAGATCTAAAGCGGCTGCTCTCTACCTCGCCCGTCTTGGTCATGCCAAAGGAGCGCGAACCTCTACGGCTATACATAGCAGCTACACACCAGGTGGTAAGCACCGTGCTTGTGGTCGAAAGACCCGAAGATGGCAAGACACACGGCGTCCAACGCCCAATCTACTACCTCAGCGAGGTATTGACGCCCACCAAGCAGAGGTACCCTCACTACCAGAAACTCGCCTACGGCGTATTCATGACGGCTCGTCGGCTGATCCACTACTTCCAGGAGCATCAGGTGATGGTCGTCAACGAAGCACCCCTGAACAGCATCCTGAACAACCCGGAGGCCACAGGACGTGTGGCCCTGTGGGGCATCGAGCTGTCACCTCTAGATATCGTCTATGAGAAGCGCCACGCGATCAAGTCTCAGGTCCTTCCGGACTTCCTCGTCCACTGGATGGAACCGCAGCTGCCAAACACACCGGACATGACACAGTCATGGACGATGCACTTCGACGGCTCCAAGAGCGAGGCCAGAGCAGGAGCCGGAGTCATACTGACCTCCCCGCAAGGCGACAAGATGAAGTACGTCCTCCGGATGAAATTTTAAGCCTCCAACAATGAGGCCGAGTACGAGGCCCTCATCCATAGCATGAGGATGGCCAAGATCAGCGGCGCGACGTGCCTGGTCATCTACGGAGACTCGAACCTTATCGTCAAGCAGACGATGAACGAGTGCGACGCACGTACCGGGCACTCTACAACGCACTCGAAGGAGACTTCGACGGCTGCGAGCTTCGGCACATTGGAAGAGAAAGCAACGAAGAAGCCGACAGACTCGCCAACATTGGCTCCACCTGCGCACGGGTGCCACCAGGTATGTTCCTCGAACAGATCTGCGTGCCATCCATCAAAAGGAAATTCCCAAAGGGATCACCCGAAGAAGCAGAGCACTCGGGGGCTGCGCTGCCCCAAGGACAGGAAGGACCAGAAAAACTCGACACAGAGGTCGCAGTGGTCAACCTCATGCAGGTTAAGGCAGTGGAAGAAACATGGACACAGCCATACCTCCGATATCTGATAGACGGGGAGCTGCCTCACAGCCCGACAGATGCCTGGCGCATATCTCGCCGGTCCAAGGCCTTCACCATCATAAATGGCGAGTTGTACAAGCGCAGCATTTCGGGTGTACTCCAAAGGTGCGTCACCATCGGTGACGGCAAAACCATCCTCCAAGACATCCACGAGGGCATCTGCGGCCATCACGCGGGCAGCCGCGCCCTCGTCGCCAAAGCTCTACGAGCTGGGTTCTACTGGCCAACGGCCATGAACAACGCCAAGGACATCGTCCGAAGGTGCAACGGGTGCCAGAGGTTCGCAGATAAACCACACGCACCAGGATCGGAGCTCAGGCCCATACCCATGGCCTGGCCCTTCGCCCAATGGGGCCTCGACATGATCGGTAAACTGCCCAAGTCCTCGAAAGGAGGCCACGTCTACCTCCTGGTCATAGTCGACAAATTCACCAAGTGGATCGAAGACATGCCCGTTACTAACCAAAAGGGCAAAACGGCCGTCAAGTTCTTTGAATCCATTGTCTAAAGATTCGGCGTGCCGCACAGCATCATCACCGACAATGGGTCGAACTTCATCTCCAAGGAATTCCAGGACTTCTGCGAGGACCTCGGAATCAACATCACATACGCCTCCGTGGCGCACCCGCAAACAAACGGGCAGGTCAAAAAGGCCAACGGCCTCGTCGGTGGCGGCATCAAGAAGCGCCTAATGAGCCCACTCCAGCGACTCGCAGGAGCCTAGACACAAGAGCTACCCTCCGTCCTCTGGAGTCTGCGCACAACGCCAAACAGCTCAACTGGCTACACGCCTTTCTTCATGGTGCACAGAGCTGAAGCCGTGCTTCCTGCAGAGGTACGCCACAAGGCCCCACGGGTCATCGCCTACAGCGAAGCCGAATCAACGGCCGCACTCGAAGACGATGTCGACACCCTTGAAAAGGCACGCGACATCGTCGCAGCTCGATGAGCGGTCTATCAACAGAGCCTCCGCAACTACCACAGCCGTCGGCTGCCCAAGGTCCTTCGTCGAAGGAGACCTAGTCTTACGACTCAAGCAAGAGCGACCGAAGAAGCTTGAGTCGCCCTAGGAAGGACCCTACATCGTCACTGAAGTCATCCCAGGTGGCGCCTATCGCCTCAAGCACGTGGAGTCTGGAGTAGCATACTCTAACCCATGGAACGTCGCACAACTGCGACGCTTTTACCCCTAGCTACCCCCCTCCTTTTTACTTTCAATAAGGCTATTCAGCCAAGGCTACTCAGCCGAACAATGTACCTCCTCCTTCTGATATAAATAAAGCTAAGTGCCTCGCCCAAAAAATTTGTCTATTATTTGCATTTTTTTCATGTTACAACACACTCGGGGGCTCCCCTCACCTCATGACTTCGTCGACTGAGGATAACGCGTGTACACCTGAGTAGCTGACCACATCAGGCTAACGAAAAGGGCACGCATACAAACAAAGCACCACGTGCTAACAACAATCAACCTTTACAGCAAAGGGCACAACACGCCCAGTCGAATACATACAAATTTTACATCTATCTTTTTATAGGTCCTACCTATTCTGAAGAATCACCTGCGCACGCTGCTCAAAGAGATCTACAATTTGTTTGGCATACTGCCTTATAGCCGGATAATGTGGACGCATGTCCCACATACCACCATCCGGCCGAAGAGGCGGCCCAGCCACCACAGTAGCAAGATCTACATCAGGACGATGCAACCGCACGAGGGAAAGCGCAGCCTTCACCCCTGCAACTAGCTGATGCCGCACCAGCTCCCTGACATGATGCACATCCCGAAACTTCGCCAGCAGGACCCATAGAGTTGATGGTGCCTCATCCAGGGGAAACATCACATGCAAAATAGACGCCAAGGAAGTATTCGCTTGCCGCAACACCCGCGACACCTGGTGAACACGATCCTGCACCATCGCAAGGACCATTGCACGATCTCGATCCATCCAGAAAAAGCCACCGGCCTCCATATACTGCTGGGTCAGGCAATTGATCCGAATAGCAACACGCTCTTTTTCCTCCCAGGGAACAAGATTATCACCTGCAACAAACTGCAACGTAAGACGACAAGCCAACAGGCGCATCCGAAAAATGAGCAGCAGCTCGAGGACACTCACATTGAAGCTCTTCGGCCAAACGCCGCAACTCCCCCATCAGATACTCCTCCCTGGCGGCGCCCCGTTCCGCCTTCGACTTCCAAACATCCGCGTGGCCTCGAACACCAAGCAACTCTTTCTCAAGACTGCGGATGCGGTCACGAACAAACACAAGCTGCGATGCATCATCCAAGGATGCTCGCAGTTGCGGCGCAGGCGAAGTATCAACGGGATCATCACCCGAAGGTCCCAAGAGGAGAAGAAGGCAAGGATATGAACAAACGCACGAATAAGCAATCAGCTCGGAGATTCATTATATACAGCAAAAGCCACTGCGTGGCACAAGGAGTGTTCATAGATACATCAGACCAAAAGAAGCAAAAGCTATCCTACAACTACAAGGCCTAAGAAGCTGCATCCTGAGTAGCCTCGGAGCCGGACTGCCTGCTATTGGCCTCTCCCTGCTGCCTCACCGCGTACTCCACCAGCAGGTCAATCAGCTTCGGCCCATACCTTTTACAACGGGCAGCATAGAGGGCAAAGGCTACCTCGGATCTGTCGGCAGCTGTCGGCAGCTGGGAGGTGACCTGATGAAGATCCATCTCCGCTCCAGATGCCATGGCCATCGTCGGCCCCATGGACGCGCCGATACCCTTTTGTTTGCGCTTGTACGCCGCGGGAGCATCGGCTGACAGCGCGTCCGCCAACAATTCGACATCCTCGAGGGCGACGCCCTTGGGGACGAGCTCCTTGTAGAAGCGCCCGAGAACTACCTTGGCATTGGCAAGCAAGCTGACCACGGTGCTGCAGCGGTCTTCGGCCGCCGCAGTGGCGCCATCCAGAGCGCTTCCATGCTCCAGGGCACCACGGTCAAACTCGATGCCCGCGGCATCTAGATAAAAGGAAGAAGCAAGGTGAAAACCAAAATGAAGCTAGAAAGGCAAGGAAGCCGAAAAAGAATAGACGACACTACTCACCCAAAATAGCCTTCGCGGCGGCCATCAGCTTGCCGGCTACCTCCTTCTCGTGCGAAGCCGCAGCGGTGGCGAGTTGCTCCTCGCGATCTGTGGCCTCCTGCTGCAGGCGCTCCTTGGCCGAAGCTGTGATGGCTAGCTCCTGCTCAAGGTACTCCTTAGCGCCAACGGCATCCTCAGCTTTTTTCTCTGCTCGCCTGAGTCTCTTTTTGAGAGCATCAAGCTCGCGGAGGGTAGTGTTATTCTCCTCTACAACAAAGAACAAGCATGAGATCCGTGAATAAGCAAGCATCCAAAGAAGGAGAAGATTGATAAAAACACGAACCTTGGAGCCGCTTAAGGCCAGCCTCCAACGCCAGATGCTTCTTAACCAGCTAGTTGGCACCTTGAACAAAAGGCTGCGAAAAGATGCAACTCATCAGGAAAAGGCTTGGGGCCTGCACCCAAGAAAACAAGCAAAGCAAATCACGCATACGAAAACGCTCGGGGGCTCCCCCGAGATGCGTACAAAAATGGCATGATCAGCAGATCATCCGATAGATGCTCGGGGGCTCCCCCCCCCCCCCCCCCCCGAGACACAAAACAAAAAGATCAGCAGATCATCCGAAAAATGCTCGGGGGCTCCCCCCAAGGCAAGAACGACAAAACTTACGTGGTCAGACGGCGACTCTGAAGGTTCGCCCATAGTCTTCTGGGGGACAACCACCCGAGCCTCCTGCGGAGAAGGGTTCGGAGCAGCGCCCTCAGAGGTGGCCACCATCTGAGGAGGAGGAGCAACCTTCGACTCCCCCACCATCTCCCGAACGCCATCGCTGAAGGAGCCATCGGAAGAGTGGCTACAAAAGGAAAAATCAGACAAGTACAAGCACAAGGACGAGAGAAAGCAAAAGAAATGGCAGATACATACGATTCGAAATCGCTCAAGTCGAAAACAGGAGGGGCCCTCCTGCTTTTCTTCTCTTCTTTATTCTCTTCCTTCTTCTCTTCCTTCTTCCGCTTCACCAGCGGCTGCGGCGCCACAGCCCGCACGGGCACAGCCGGAATAGGAGAGGAAGAGCCACCATGACCCCCACTGTGACGCTCAAGGCATGACGGGTTCCTAGGGGTCGGCGGAGTCGAAGCATCCGACGCTTCGCTCGAGCTCCGAGTCCGCTTTCGAGTCTGCTCCTCGCTAGACTCAAAAGTTTCTACCGCTGGTGATCGCGCCGAGGGAAGCTCAGACATGGAATCCACTACCTCATTCTCTGGTGCATCCGGAAACAGCTCGGGTAGTGGAGGCGACATGCCCGGTACCTTGAATTCCTGTGCAAAAGAAACAAAATTTCAGAACACAAGCAACTGCAAGAGAAACGTAGTCGAAAAAAGCGCTACGCGCACGCCCCAGATCTACACCTGCGGAACCAGACGAGAGGCGGCAAACAAAGGAGTCAGCGACTTCCCCGGGAGATCCTCCTCAGCCTTGAACTTCAGCAGCGGCCGAAGAATCCTGTGGAGATCCCCCTTGGAGAGCTCCTCAGCCGAAACCCTAGTCGGATTGTGGCGACCAGAATAAAGAAACATCGGGTGCTCCCTAGCCTGAAGCGGCTGCACCCGACGTTTGAGGAAGGTGCGGATGATATCCACACCATCACCTCTTTATCCAGAATCAACTGGAGATCCTTCACCCGACGATAGAGCCCCTCTATCTCTGCCACCTCACCATCCAAGATGTGGTTCTTCCAGGACCTCTTCGGCTGGATTTTCTAGGAGGGGTCGAAAGGAGCAAGGCCAAAGTCCTGCCCAGCCACTGTGGAGTCGCGGATTTAAAACCATCGCCTCCGCCAGTACTAGACAGACTCGGACATAGAAAAAGAGAAAAAGAGAAAGTTGGATTTAAGGGAAATGATGCAGCCGTCGATGGGATAAACGCCATTGGAGCCAGATTGCCTCTTCACGGAATAGAGCTTCCGGAAGAGGCCAAAGTGCGGCTCGACACCGAGCCAACACTCGTAGAAAGTGATGAAGCAGGCGATATGAAGAAGAGAGTTTGGTGAAATATGATGGAGCTGGATGCCATAAAATAAAAGCAATCCATGAAGGAAATCGTGGATTGGGAAGGAAAGGCCCCGAAGGACAAAAGCGATGAACATGACCCGAAACCCAGCAGGAGGACGGGGAATTACCTCGTCGCCAGGAACTCTGACAGCCTCCCTATCCTGCGGGATCAGACCTTGCTCATGGAGCTTGCGGAGGTCACCCTCGCGCGTCTCCGATCGCCGCCAGCCACCATCGATGACGCGAGTAGCAGCGGAACCCTTCTTGCCGGCGGCGGCAGCACTAGTACCAACTGCGGCGGAGGCCTTCCTGGACTTCCCCATCGCAGTGCGGCGATGATGACGACGCGAACACAAAAACAAGGATGGAAAGGTTCGAAGGAATTCGAGCGCACAGCGAGGAAAGCTCAAAGAAGATGGGAGCAGTGAAACGATAATGGCTGCGGTGAAAAACAAACTAACTTTTCCCCAATGATTATAAGGACGAGGACGATGCATGACGACCGTTCATCGGGAAGACCTAAAGCCAACATCCAAATCCAACCGTCCACGTGTCGGCGCTGCAGCGAACCGTCGCTCACACGCCGTCCACTACGCACGGAAATCGAGGTGACGCCGTAATTATCTCCACGTCGCGCGTGACCAGTCAACTCAAATCAGAAGGTGGGACCCATGTTCGTCCAGTCCCATCATCTCTGGCGCCGCAGACGCTTGAGGTCATAGATCATCAGCAATGACATCATCAAAAGCTATACTAGCAACGGTTACAATTATTCGGCTACACAGCTAAAAGTACTCAGTCGAATCTATGATTCGACTAACTACTCGGGGGCTACTCCTATCAGGAGCGTTGGCCGTGCACCCAAAAACAATCAAAAAAACTACACCATTGAACTATTCTTCGACTCCTACGTCGAGTCTACGACTCCACTACGGACTCGGGGGGTACTCCCATAGGGAGGATGGATTCAAGCATCCGAAAATTGTGTGTCCTACGGACCTAAAAGACAACAAAGACTGAATTGAAGTCTCTACTCGAGTCTACGACTCGAACAGACACTCGGGGGCTACTCCCATAGGGAGCGCTGGTCGCGCACCCTATGAATTCTTCGACTGCGATCCTGCGGATCAGTATGCAAAAAACTTTTCAGCAACTCTACACCAATTAACGCTAAGTGAGCAACATCCTCCTTGGCCACCCGAAACACCTCCGCGGTGATAAACATTCGGATGTTCCGTCTGCGACGCAAAGATAAGACCTACAGATACCATCTGATGGCCTGGTAATGCACATGACTGCGCTCTGCTAGTAAAAATCTGTGCCAACAGGCGCGATGAAAATCCCGACGAACACATTGGGTACATCATTTAAAATTTACTGGAATTCCACTCATGTAAGTCCTCCGCGGCCTGAGTCGAATTACGCCTGCATATGTTCCGATTTCGAGTCGAGGGACTCGAATCTGAAGAAGATCGTGTTGTTTTGTCCTAAGACAGTTAACTGACCCTGATCCGTCGGGAGAGTCAGGCACACGCATCAGCAATCCCTACGGACTTAAATCGTTTCTCTAAACGAACAAAGATAGCTGCACCCGAAGGATTAAAGAGTCCTCAGCCGAATCTACGATTCGACTGAACACTCGGGGGCTACTGACATGGTTATACCCTATGGTTACACGATCTTAGCATACCTAGTCCAGCCCAAGGAAGGCCCACGAGAAACATGCGCCAGCCCACGAAGACTTTCGGGTGGCCAGGGCCCATGATGCCTTCGGATCCTTGGAGAACAAGACTAGAATAGATAGGATATTCAAAGGGGCAAACCCTAAAACCTGTAACCGACTCGATCTGTGCCTGGGACCTGCCTATCTCTATATAAAGGCTAGGAGGGCACTTCGCATACCACCGCATACACACCTTCACGCTAGATTGCATCTGCGCACCCCTGTACTTTTTGGTTCCGCCGTAATCAAGAGCAGACAAGCAGGAGTAGGGTTTTCCCTCCGGGGGCCTGAACCTGGGTAAACCTCGTGTCCCCGTGTTGCTTGTTTGCTAACCGTTCCACGATCTCCAGCATACCCATCTTCTCCAAAACCCAAGCTCATAACAATGGGCATTGACGAGATTAAACCTCGTCAAACACTAGAATTGTTACTCTCGATTTAATACCAATTATTAAATTTCACGGAGTAAACAGAGTTTGCTAAAAGTTTGCAATAGGACTTTAAACTTTAGATTGACACTCAACACAATACGATACCAGTTTATAAAGTAAATATCCAGAATTCTATAGTTCTATTATCTCAATTACAACTAAGAATAAGGTGGTGAACGAATGCCAATAACTGCAACAAATTATGCAAATTCACTTTGATTTAATTTATGATAAATCGAGTTCTACTAATCCAAATTAGAAATGAACTCCCACTCAAAAACGACATCCCTCGTGCCTTTTTGGTGATTACATGAACCAAATCCACTACACCAAGTCCGATCATCACCTGAGTCGGTGTAGCTTCAAAGGCGAGCATCCATATGGTCATCATATCAGAACATATATCTCATGCTTAACCTTTCGGTCCGTGTTCCGAGGCCATGTCTGTACATGCTAGGCTCGCCAAGTAAGAACCTTAGTATTCGCGTGTGTAACTGTCTTACACCCGAGATATGCTCATGGATTCAAGTACACCTGATCATCACGTGATTTCTTGAAGCGACCGAACATTGTCGGTGCATACTTAAGGAAGAACACATTTTTATCTTGATATCTAAATGAGGGATCATCTTATTATGCTAATAAAACGCCAAACAAGCAATATAAGATGCAACAAACATCTCATGTTAATAAGTGAAATGATATGGTTCCCGCACTTGATCTCTATCATGTGGATCGTGGTATGATCACTATCATACCTCTGTGTGTAAGGCCAAGGTCTATGGAACTTACACGTTATGTGTGTTGTAAGAGTATCATCTCATACTTCTACTTACAACATCACCATATCATAACACTAGCCCAGTAACAATCTAAACTAGACGCCTCTAATTTATCCATTGCAAGTTTTACGTGGCTTAGGCCTTTCGAAGATAGAACCATTCTTACCTACGAACATGAACCACAACGAGGATAACCAAATTGTTGACAACTCGCTGCAAATTAGATATTGACTATAGTAGGAGAGGCAGACACCCGCTAGCCACTTATGCAAAACTAGTTGCATGTCAAGCGTGGAACAGGTCTCATGTGCAAGGACATGTAAAGTTTGTCTAGGCCGTTTCATCCCACTATGCCACTAATATCCAAAGTACAACTAAGAAGCAATAAAATGATCATCATCACCCACATCCTCATATGTTTACTAACTGTGCAAAGCATCTATGCATAGATCCGGCTCTGATACCACTGTAGGGTTTGCAGCATAGAAAACAAAAAAATTCCTACAATGGGAACAACTATGTACCAAGATCTATCTATTAGATACAAGCAACGGACGGATGTGTATCCGTAGAGAACATACCCTTGAAGACCGACAAAGCTTATCGAGTCCAAACTCGTGGTTGTTGTAGACGATCTCTTGGCGATCTCAAGATCGAGAGGAAGTCCTAGCGCCGCAAAACAGCAGCGCATCCATGCTCGCACACACGTACAAGGCACCAAGCAACCTCCGCCTCCTCGCTCCAGCGATGCAGCGGAAGCACAACTCTTTCTTGCCGAATAGCCACCGGGAACATGTATCTCTCTAGTCCGAGACCATGGGGAATCAATACTAGAGGGGGAGAGAGATCCTTCACGAGGAGGTGTGAGTGAGAGAGAGGGAGGGGGCTCCTATTATAGGGAGAGGGGGGAACCCAAGGGGCCATGCGCCCATCCATGGGGCTGCCCTCTCCCCTCCTTTCATTCATGTGGGTGGACACTACACTCACACAAAAGCCATTCAATTCCCTCCACTCAAAAACCCACTCAAATTCCCATTAAATTTCCACCAAATTTAATGCAAACTCTCATTAAATAAAACTCCTTTTATTTATTCAGAATTTTGTCAATTACTTTAATGACAAACATTCACATATAACCCCTTGCTAGTATTTCATTTCACATGCAAAAACTCTTTCTGCAATTTCACCCGAAAACCCTGTTTTGATATCTAGTGAAATAAATTCCTGCCCTTGTTATTCTTTCCGGCATGAAACTTTTGCTCCAATGGATGTCGGTGTCTCTTAAGTGTGCCAACCTACGGTTCACGAATAATGCGGACATGATCGAGACCCTTCTCTGATCAATAATCAGAAGCGGGATCTGGAGACCCATACTGACTCCCACACATTCAACGATGACTTTCTTGTTGAAAGTACCGACTTGATACGACTAGAGGGGGGAGTGAATAGGCGTCTACCCAATTTTAATTTGTTTCTCACTTTTAGGCTCAACGAGAAGGAAAGTTATCTAGATGTGCAACTAAGTGAATAACCTAAATGCAAGATAACTTACAACAACCACAAGAACAGTAAATATCAAGAAGTAAAGGAAGGGAACGAAGTAACCGGAGCGGGGACACGGAGATATAATTCCCGTAGTTCACTCCCAAGGAGCTATGTCTACGTTGGAGAGGTGTCGGGGCCACACAAGGTCACCCGAGCGCCACAAAGGCCTCACCTTCTTCTCCGGTGAGCTCCCCCACAAAGGAGGCCTCACAATCCACTAACCAGTGACCTTGAAGGCGCCAACCGAAACCTTTACACCAAGGTTGAGGGGGAAGCTCCACAACTCAATTGGAGTCCCTCAACGACACCTCGAAGCTTCACAACACAAGCCTTAGCTCCGAGGATGCCCTACACCGTCTAGGGTTTCAAGAAACCCAAGAGCAACAAGATCCATAAAGGATGGGTGGGGGAAATCAAATCTTCTTTGGTGGAAGTGCAGATCTAGGTCACCTCCCTCACCTCTCAAAAGATCAAGTCATTTGAGTGGCTAGAGAGAGAGATCTAGTGAGGTGAACCTCAAGCATTAATGCAGGAGAGAGAAAAAAATTGGAAGTAGGTGGGAGGAAGAAGAGGAGCGCCTTAAATAGGCCCCCTCCACACTAAACTGTTACAGCCCCCGCAACCTCATCGGAACTTTCGGTGAGAGGCCGGAAGTTCCGCCCAACACGCTCCAACGGTCATCAGACCGTTGACGCCCGCTCCAAAAGCTTAACCGGAAGTTCCGGTCATAACATACCGGAAGTTCCGGTGAACTTCCGATGCAAGTTCCGGCCCAAGTTCCGGCAAATAGAACACTTAAAACAGAAGGTTACTGATCCTTTAGCAGAACTTGGAGCGAAACTAGGGGCGGAATTTCTGGGTCGCGAACCAAGTCTGACCGGAAGTTCCGGTGGCTGGGCGGAAGTTCCGCTCAGGAACTTTCTAGAAGGACAAGTTCTGATGCAAGTTCCGGAAAATAGAACACTTCAAACAAAAGGTTACTGATCCTTCAGCGGAACTTGGAGCGGAACTAGGATCGGAACAAAGCTCAGATCATCCCGCAGAAAAAGCCTGAGCAGAACTTTCGGCGCTAGGCCGGAAGTTCTGGTGAGACAAAGAAGGCTTCAACAGATCAGAAACACACTCTCTCACGGAATAGTAGGATGGCTGTGGCGGTGCATATAGGTTTGTGCAAGAACAAGTGATTTCCCATAGCCTTCCGATATGGACCCCCTCTTAATAGTACCGCGACCTAAAACAACAAACGGAAGGAAACTAGGAGAAAACTAAAGGCCACCATCTTCATGAGATCCCAAGAGAGCATCCACACAGTTTTAAGGAAACATCAACAGTGTTTTTCCTGAAACTCAAGCGCACAATTAAATCACAAATGGGATTGTCATTAACACCAAAAACAGCATGGGAAGATATAGTCCTTTCACTTGTGATCGTCGGAACCTTTTAAGATAGTATCTTAATCCCTTTGTTTTGCGATATATTACATGTCCAAGATTCGATCATCGTTATCTCCATACCTAGTTTGATCTCGTTACTGACATGCACTCTTTTCTCGTTCCCGTGATATAACATTCTAGTGATCAAATCACTTGCTTGCAAGCTAATCAATGTGATATCACCGAGAGGGCCCAGAGCACATCTATCCGTCATCAGGATGAACAAATTCCATTCTCGATCCATGGGCCTCAACATAACACTTTAGTAGTTCTGAACCCATCTTTATAGTCACCCAGTTACGATGTGATGTTTGATGTTATCAAGAAACTCTTCCGGTGTTAGTGATTGACATGATCTCATGGTCTAAGGATTAGGATCACTTCGTAAGTTGTTATAGCAATATAAACTCAATGACTTTGATCGTAATGCTATACTTCGGATGAATGTTCATCACACCATTACACTAATGTTGTGACCTTGTTATTAACAACATCCAATGTCTATGATCAGGAAACCTTGATCATCTTGTTAATCAACGAGCTAGTTTATGAGAGAGGCATAACTAGGAACTTTTTTTTGTTTATTTAACACACATGTATTAACGTTTCTGTATTAATACAATTATAGCATGCAAAATAAACATTTATCATAAATGAGGAATACGATAATAACCACTTTATTGTTGCCTCTCGGGCATATTCCCTTCATATGCCATATCTCGTAATCGTAATATGTAGTGATTGCTAACAAAATCCTCACAGACTTTAGCTTCACTACATGTGATAAAGTCTCATCGTAGTCAACTCCTTGAATTTGTCGAAACCATTTTTCGACAAGTCGAGCTTTATACCATCAAAATCTATTTTCTTCTTGAAAATTCATTTGTTCTAGATAGCCTTCCGGGCATTCGGTAAGTCCACCAAAGTCCACACTTGGTTTTCGTACATGGATCCAATCTCGGATTTCATGGCTTCTTGCCATTTATTGGAATCTAGGCTCATCATCGCTTCCTCATATGTCGCAGGGTCGTCGGTGTTGTCCACCAACATGACACTCATAACAGGATCATACCAATTGGTAGTGGTACAAGTCCTCGTCGACCTGCGAGGTTCTGTAGTTACTTCGATCGAAGTTTCACGATCACCATCATTAGATTCCTCTCTTATTTGTGTAGGCGCCACAAGAACTTCTTACGGTGTTGCGCTACTCTCAAATCCAAGAGAAGGTTCGACAACCTCGTCGAGTTCTACTTTCCTTGCAGTCACTTCTTTCGAGAGAATCTTCTTCTCTAGAAAAGATCCATTCTTGGCAATGAAGAATTTGCCTTTGGATCTATGATAGAAGGTATACCCAATTGTTTCTTTAGGGTATCCTATGAAGATGGGTTCAAGCTTGTCGGGCTGTAATTTCTTTACATAAGCTTTGCAACCCCAAACTTTAAGGAACAACAATTTAGGTTTCTTCACAAACCATAATTCATACGGTGTCATTTCAATGGATTTAGATGGTGCCCTATTTAAAGTGAATGCGGTTGTTTCTAATGCATAACCCCAAAATGATAATGGTAAATCTGTAAGTGACATCATAGAACAAACCATATCTAAGACAGTTCGATTACGATGTTCGGACACACAATTATGTTGTGGTGTTCCCGACAGTGTCAATTGTGAAAGTATTCCGCATTTCTTCAAATGCTTGCCAAACTCGTAACTTAGATATTCACCTCCATGATCAGATCGTAGAAATTTAATCTTCTTGTTATGTTGATTCTCTACTTCACTTTGAAATTCCTTAAACTTCTTGAAAGTTTCGGACTTATGTTTCATTAAATAGATATACCCATATCTACTCAAGTTATCTGTGAAAGTAAGAACTTGACGATAACCACCGCACGATGCCACACTCATCGGGCCATACACATCGGTATGTATGATTTCCAATAAGTCCATAGCTCGCTCCATCATACCAGAAAATGGAGTCTTAGTCATTTTTCCCATCAGACATGCTTCGCATCTTTCAAGTGATTCGAAATCAAGTGATTGAAGAAGTCCATCGGAATGGAGTTTCAGTTTCTTCATACGCTTCACTCCAATGTGACCAAGACGATAGTGCCACATGTATGTAGAATTATCATTCAATTGCAAATGTTTAGCATCTATATTATGAACATGTGTATCACTACTATCGAGATTCAATAAGAATAGACCATCTATCAATGGTGCATGACCATAAAAGATATTACTCATATAAATTGAACAACCATTATTCTCTGACTTAAACAAGTAACCGTCTCGCAATAAACAAGATCCTGATATAATGTTCATGCTCAACACAGGCACCAAATAACAATTATTTAAGTATAAAACTAATCCCGATGGTAGATAAAGTAGCATGCCGACCGCGATGACATCAACCTTTGATCCATTTCCAACGCGCATCGACACCTCGTTCTTCGCTAGTCTCCGTTTATTCTGCAGCACCTATTTTGAGTTACAAATATGAGCAACCGAACCAGTATCAAATACCCATGCACTACTACGATTACTAGTAAGATACACATCAATAACATGTATCTCGGATATACCTTTCTTCTTGATGTTTCTGTTCTTCAGATCCGCCAAGTACTTGGGGCAATTCCACTTCTAGTGACCTTCTCCCTTGCAGTAAAAGCACTCAGTATCAGGGTTAGGCCAAGCCTTGGTCTTTTTTGGAGGCGCGGTAGCTTTCTTACCGCCCTTCTTGAAGTTACCCTTTTTCTTAGGCTTGCCTTGCTTCTTGAAATTGGTGGTCTTATTGACCATCAACACTTGGTGCTCTTTCTTGATATCCACTTATGCAGAATTCAACATGGAGAAGAGTTCTGGTAATGACTTATCCATGTGTTGCATGTTGTAGTCCATCACAAAGTTCTTGTAACTTGGTGGTAGTGATTGGAGGACACGGTGAATCCCCTATGCATTAGGAATCACTATCCCCAAACTTTGGAGCTTATTGGCGTGCCCAGACATCTTAAGAACATGCTCACTGACGGAGCTGCCCTCTTCCATCTTACAGTTAAAGAACTTTTCAGAAGCCTCATAACTCTCAACTATCGCGTGAGCCTCAAATATCATTTTGAGTTCACAGACAATATCATGTGCGTCAAAGTTCTCAAACCTCTTTTGAAGCTCCAATTCCAAACCATACAAGATAGCACACTGAACTATGGAGTGCTGATTCTTCTGAATGAGGAAAACATTATTCACCTCATCGGTAGCATCAGCTGCAGGTGGGTCACCCAGCGGTGCATCCAGCACATAGGTCAACTGACCAGCATTGAGGACAATCCTCAAATTGCGGAACCAATCCACAAATTTGCGTCCATTGTTTTTCAACTTTTCTTTCTCTAGGAATGCATTAAAATTGATGGTAGGGGCCGCCATGATCTACAATTTGCAATAGTTTAGACTAAGTTTATGACAAATTGAGTTCTAATTAATACTTAAATTAATCTAGGTGAACTCTAACTCAAAACAATATCCCTCACATTGTTTTAGTGATCACACGAACCAAATCCACTACATCAAGTTCGATCATCACGAGAGATGATGTAGTTTCAAAGGCGAACAATCAACATATTCATCATATCTACTATATGACTCATGCTTTACCTTTTGGTATTCCGTGTTCCGAGACCATGTATGTACATGCTAGGCTCGTCAAGATCAACCTTAGTATCCGCATGAGAAAATCTGGCTTGCTCCCATTGTATGCACACATAGAATCTATCACACCAGATCATCATGTGGTTCTTCGAAACAACGATTCTTAGCAACAGTTCTTACTTAGGATGAACACTTTATTACTTGATATTTTGTGAGAGAGATCATCTTATAATGCTACCATCGCGAACTAAGCAATACAAGATGCATAAAAGGATTAACATCACATGAAATTCATAATATGTGATATGATATTGCCTTTCTTCTTGTTCTTCTGATCTCCATCTTCAAGCACGAACATGATCTTGATACGTCGGAAATGTATCTATAATTTTTGATGCTCCATGCTTGTTTAGTATCTACTTTTATTTGCTTTGTCTATACTTTGAGGTGTTTTTATATCTTTTCTGGAACTAACCTATTAACAAGTTGCCATAGTGTCAGTTGCCTGTTTTCTTCTGTTTTTGGTTCCAGAAAGGCAGAAAATCAATATTCTCGGAATTGGACGGGACAAAAGCCAAAGTCAATATTTTACCGTGAGGGACACGAATCCAGAAGAGGAGACGGAGACGCGAACCAAGGCGGGCCAAACCCCCCTAGGTGCAGCTAGGGGTGGGCCCGCGCCTGGGCAGGGTGTGGCCCCCCTGGTCGACTCCCGGCCTCGCCTCTTCGCCTATAAGAAGACCCCGATACAGAAACCCTAAGTACCCGATCAAAACTCCACGAAACCTTCTGTATACGTCGTCACCGTCATCCCTAGATCGGGGGGGTCTGAAGTTCTTCTCGGCACCCTGCCGGAGGGGAGATCATCCCAGAGGCCTTCTCTCCGGTATGATGCGTGAGTAGTTCCACCTTGTACTATGGGTCCATGTAGTAGCTAGATGGTTGTATCTCCTCCTTGTGCTTTCATGTATAGATCTTGTGAGCTCCGTTCATGATCAAGATCTAATCTATTTGTAATCATGCATGTTGTATTTGCGGGGATCCGATGGATATTGAGATTACTATGTCAGATTGATTAATGGTTTTGTCTTTATGATTCTATCATGTCTGTGTTGTTTGTGATCTTGAATGCTCTCCGTTGTTAGTAGCTATCTTGGCCAAGTAGTTGCTAGTGACTCCAAGAGGGGGTATTTATGCTCGATAGTGGGTTCATGCCTCTAGTTTCCAAGGGAAGCGGCAGAAATCTCTTCGGTTGTAGATGTGTTGTTGCTACTAGGGAGAAAACAACGGTCTCTTGTTCATGGAACAAGTGGATTGTTTACCTTACACACTTTTCTTAAAGCAGTTGTCTGTTGCTTGCAACTTAATACTAGAGGGGGTTCGGATGATAACCTGAAGGTGGACTTCTAGTCATAGATGCAGTTGGATGGAGGTCTATGTATATTGTTGTATTGCCCAATCGAATCTCATAGGATCTTTTTGTCTAGTATTGCATTATTATGCCTTGCTCAGTTCCTGTCAATTGCCCTGCCGTAATTTGTTTACCATGCATGCCATGTTGTTTATCTAAGGATATCACCTCTAGTGAACTATGGACCCCGGGCCAATCTTTACCATATATACATCTTCCAATTTTACTTGTTTACTTTCTGCAAACCATTACCTTCCACACCATATGTTTAATCCTTTGTTACAGCAAACCGGTGAGCTTGACAACCTCACTGATTCGTTGGGGCAAAGTCTTGAGTTTGTGTTGTGCAGGTCTCCGTGTTGCTTGCAACAACTGTGTGGCGTTTCCTTCCTCCTACTGTTTCGATAACCTCGGTTTCTTATAGAGGGCAAACTTGCTGCTGTGCTGCTTCACACCTTGCTCTTGGGGTTCCCAACGAAGCACGCCTACATCAACTCAGCGCTGCATCAAGCCTTTTCTGGCGCCGTTGCCGGGAAGGCTAAGGACGTCTTCACTAGGGGAGTCCTCCACTTCCTTTCTCTTTACTTTGTTTCTAGTTTGGTTAGTTTATTTTGCTTGGTTTTGTTTGTCTCTTTTCAAAAAACCCAAAAATATTAGTCTAGTTTGGTTTGCTTGCTTGATTCAAAAACACAAAAAAAAATTAGTTCCTACCCTAGTTGCTACCATGTCTGGTTTGGGGCCAATATCTATTACACCTTTGGAAGAGATCTTTACTTTTAAGCAAAAAAGTGAAGAGAGTTTTAAAGAAGCTTGGTCTAGAATCACTGCTTTACAAAGAGAAAATGATCCTAAGATGAGTCTTAGCATGGTTATCAATAGTTTCTACCACGGTATTGCTCTTCGTTATAGATATGCTTTGGATGTTGTGGCTGAGAAAGATATTTTTCAATGTATTGAGGATGAAGCTTTTGATGCCATAAAGAAGTTGATTGCAATTTATAATACACATGGCAAGTCTGATTCCTCTTTCACAAATATTTTTGCTAGGTTGAACACTCTTGAGACCAGTATTGCTGCTATGAATAGTTGTTATCACACGCTTAGGGCTTACCATGATTATGTTCCCATAAATTATCAGCCTTCAAAGTGGTTTCCCACACTCAGTCTCTATAAAAACTACACTTTTTGATGCTCGTTGTGATATCATGTCTGAATTTTGTCTCATGCCTAAAGATATTTATGATTCTTTGAGTCTTTGGGGGCTTTATGAAGGAGGAGAGGAAATATTTCTTACTAATAATGCCACCTTATTACCCATTGGAATAGCTGAAGGTGTGTTTACAAAAATCTCAGAGAAAATGGTGTCTATTGATTATCTTGTTATTGAATGTGTAGGCAAAGGACAGATTACACTTGGAAGATCCCTACTGAAACACCTTGGAGCAATAATAGATGTGGGAAAGGGAATTATGCACTTTTATCCTCCGATAAGCAATCATATCTTCCCTAAAGAGAAGAAGAAAGGTAAGAAAGGAAAGAACAAGAGGGGTAATGCTTCTTCATTTGAAAATACTTGATTCTTCTTGCTTCTTGTGCCTAAATTAAAGGCGTTAAAGAAAAGTACTTGTTGGGAGATAACCCAAGAGTTTCCTTGAGTCTTAAATGTTATTACTTCAGTAATGAGCTCTCCTTATCCTTTTTGTTTGCTTTTTGTGCCAAGAATGACCTCTAATGAGAGGGAAGTAAGATTTGGGGAGTTGCTGTCCCGAAACAGATTTCTGTCCTCCACCAAAAAAAATTGTGAGGAGTCTATGTAACTCAGATTGATCTCAAAATTTACGAATAAATCCACAAGTATGTTAGAAAACTTTAGTTAGTTCAACACTTTTTTATTTGAGCAACATAAAGTGTTCGAAAAAATCAGTTTCTACCTGTTGGTCTGTTTTGACAGATTTCTGCCATTATTTGCATCTACTTCTTATTGATTCCTTTTTGAGTTTTCTTTTGGGGAATTGAGATTTTTGAAGGATTTACTATAATAGCTTGTGTTTTTAGTGAAAATAATTTCTGTTCCAAAGCTTTTCCGGAGGTCTAATATCTTTTGAATAAACTAATGTTGCTAATGAAGATTGTATAAAGTTTTGTATGAAGGAAAAATTTCAGGTGTAGAGAGAGAATGATGTAATGAGATAAAGAATGGACAAAAGCTCAAGCTTGGATATGCCACCCCGGTGTAACCCCCAATAAATATCCAAGAGGTACAAGTGTCAAAGCTTGGGGATGCCCAAGGCATCCCCTTCTTCATCAATAAAAAGCTCAGGTCTGTCTAGACACTTCATTTTTATTGTTTCATGCACAGTTGTGTTGTTCTTGGAACGTCTTAGTTTTTCATTTGGTTTGCTTAGGTTGTTTAGTTTGCTTGAATAAAGTAGTTTGGACCCTCGTTCTCGCTGTGTTGTTTTGCAAATAAGTTGCTTGGTGTTTGAAAGGAGTAGTAAGTTCTTGCTTGAAAGTGCAAGAGGAGCTTGCATTGACTGTGACTTAGACTTTAGCATGACATGCTAGGTGTTGTTTTGATCTTATACTTAGTGATTATTGCTGCAGCATGTCTTGTTCCAAACAATTGGGATTTCTTAGTGTTCCTTGAAGAAATTATGCGTTGTTTTAGCATGCAAAATCATAGTATTGTGGTATTCTCCTTTGATGCTTTGTTTGGGTTGACTTGGCACATGCTCACACCATGTTATGACTATGACAAGTCACCATAGCTTCTATGATCATTTAGTCCTTGACTTGTAGTACCACTCTATGCTTTGATTAGTAATGCTTTGTTGCTCTGCATGTTTATGGCCATTATTGCTCTCTTAGTTGGTTGCTCACAGTCTTTTGGTAGCCTCCACTTGTATGAGTAACTCTACTCATGCTTCCAACTCCCAAGAAACCAAGTTATTCCAAAGTGTCCACTATGAATTCCTATGCATGGTGTGTTACACCATTCCAAGTATATTCTTGTTTTCAGATATCTTCCAGTTAAAAAGTCTCTTTGTTATGTGAAAACATAGGATTAAAGCTCTCACGGACTTGATGGCACACTTTATATTCTTTTCCCCTAATAGACTTGAACCATTTTGTCGTCTATCTTGTATATGCTTGCAATTATACATTAGAATTGGCAGAACCGTGCTGTCACAGGGAACATTTTCAACATTGCACTTGTACTTTGTACTCAGTTGATATCATGCTCTTTTGTCTATGGATGTCACTGGTGTGAAATAAAGAGGGAACTTATAAGTCCATGGAGTTTATATTTTGTGTTAGAGAAACGCCTGGGCCGCTAGCCTAAGCCATGCCTAATCATGGTGGAAACTTGCAGCATCACCATAGTGAGCTATCTATGAAGCATCCTCAATAAAAATCTATGCACATAGTAAATAAAAAGATCGATGAGATGCTCATTGTTTGCTTGCCTTGTCATTTTGGTTATGGGATAGCTCCTGTACCATGTGCAAGGGGTACCCCGTTGGCGGTTCTCTATGATATGCATGTACTTGCAATGACAAGAACTTACAGGTGACTAAAGTTGAGTAGCATGAGGTGTGGCCCTCGTATTCAAGGGACTTGAGATTGCCAACTTATACTTCGTCAAGCATATACTCCATAGTTTGTTCACTTTAACCTTAATTACTTCAAGATGCTTATGGTAGGGGCAATGAGGGCTGAAAGCTAACAAGTACCATAATTTTTGGAAGCTCTTTTTGAAACTTGAAATCCCTGCTTCCCTTTGTGAAGGGCCTTTCTTCCACCGTTATTTGAGTCTCCACCTTCTA
This sequence comes from Avena sativa, assembly GCA_916181665.1. Lineage (NCBI taxonomy): Eukaryota > Viridiplantae > Streptophyta > Magnoliopsida > Poales > Poaceae > Avena > Avena sativa. The sequence goes on from OV702295.1 coordinate 138,938,275, forward strand.
CCTTTAGGCACCATTAAGAGAGCATAGTTTCCATTTTGTGTGCAGTGTCCCAAAGCTTATTGATTGATGCATATTGTGATATTACTTGTTCTTGTGCTATTTGTAGTGGGAGCAAATTCAACAAAATAGCTATCATTATTATTCTCATCACCATAATCATCAAATATAGGAGGCATATTGTAATCACAATAGATTTTCTCCTCAATAGTAGGTGGACAGAAAATATCATATTCATCATTGTAATCATCATATATTGGAGGTTTGGTATCATCATAAGCAATAGAATAGCTATCTTCCAAAGCTGGGGAACTAAAAAGATCATTTTCATAAAAACTAGCTTCCCCAAGCTTAGACTTTTCCATAGAATTAGCAATAATGGTGTCCAAAGAATTCATACTAATAACATTGCTATTAACATGCAAATAAAGCTCCATAGGTTTTTAAATTTTCTCTTCAAACACTTCATGTCCTAATTCAAGATAAACACTATAAAGATCTCTAATTTTGTTGTTGTTTTCCATTAAGCCTAAATAGTGAAAATGTAACATCCCAAAAATATAAAACAATGATCATCAAACTCTAATCACTAAAATTAGGTGTAACATCCTCAAAATCATGTTTCAAACTTATGCATATCATCCATACATCCATGAGCATATGAATTTCATTTCAAACAAATCAATTCAAAACAGAAGCATTTGTGCTTATTATTTTATGTAAGTTTGCTCAAGCCTTAGTGCTACCTTCCAATGAGAAGAATACTTGTTTTGATTTCAGTAAAGTTTGTTTATTCAAACTTAGGCACCACCAAAAGTTTGAACAAATTTCAAAACAAAATGAATAATAAAACCAATATTATGCCTATTGAATATATATCATAAAGGCTTGGTTTTATTTTTATTTTCATCTGATCAAAATGTTTGGTTTGGACAGTAGTGTTTGGCACACATTTGATTGCAAGGTTTACAGTATAAGAACCTAGGGAAGATTTGAATTCAAATTCATTTGATTTGGATTTGAAAAACATTTCAGAAAATCAAAACAGAAAAAGAAAAGGAGAAAAGAATTAGAAAAGGGCCAGCGCTACCTATCTGGCCCAACTACTAATCCAGCCCACTAAGCCCACCCGGGGTCCTTCTTTCTCTCGCTCACCCGCAGACACACCCCCAGAGTCACTAACCACACGACCCCACCCCTCGCTGTTTAAACCCGCTGGCGAGTGGACCCTGCGACCACGTCGCCTTCGTCGTCAATCACGCGCGCCAGCGCCGCTCGCTCCGCCGTTACCTCGCCGCTATTACTGCGCGCTTAATTGCCATTGATTCGCCGCGCAATCGTCGCCCCCGCTCTGGCTATAAGATCCCCTCTGCACCGCGGCCATTTCCCCTCACCAAGCGCCACCTCTACGCGCCCAGGCTGCCCGCAATTACCTCTACACCGCCGCAGACAGAGCAACTCCGGCAGGCGATTCCGGTAAGCTCCGACCGCCCCGCCGTCTCTGGTTCAAACGAGCGTGACCGCCATGTCCTTGTGCATCTGCTAACACCCCTGGTTTGCCTGCTCGTGACCCAGGTCGTCGTTCTCGTTCACGCCCGCAACCACCAGTGCCGCCGCTCGACTCCGACGAGCAATAGCGGTAAGAACTGAGCGCCCCTTGCCTTCCCTTTGGTACCATCTTGTTCGCCAGACACTTGCGCATCTCCTAAACCCTCTGCCTTGTGCTAGGATGATGCAGAGCCTCGACAATGACCTCGACAGCAAGCGACAGACGCCTCCCGCAACTCCGACGAGCCCCAGCGACCGTGTCCGTGCGCCCCTTGACAAGCCGCCGCCAGGTTGAGCATCAGCACATCGTCGCTTCTCTGATAAGCGTCTCAAACGACCCCCTAGCCACCTGTAGCGCCGCGCCGCCGTAGGCAGAGCTCGCCGCCGCGAGTAGCCGCCGCCCAGCTTTGGTCGTTTGATCCAGAGCCGTCAGATCTAGATCCAGCGTGTAGGATTAGTTCACTTAACGAACCGTTACGAGTAGATCTGGGCCGTGCAGATTATGTTGATCTAACGGCTCATAGACACGATCCAACGCGAACCGGTACGCGCCAATAAGATTAAGACGCGTGGCATCTGTTAGAGTTTAAAAACAGAATTTGAATCTATTAGTTGTTTGAATTTGATTTGGCTATAACTTTTGATCCCCACGTTAGAATTTGACAAATTTTATACCGTTGGAATCAGGAGAACAAGATCTTTATAAATATGCAATGTGTTTAATGTTTTGATTCTGTTTAAATGACTTTATTGGCAGAAACTTGTGTAGGGCTAAATTGAGTATATGAAATGTTTAGGAAATGATTTAGGGTTTAAATAAATGTTGTTTGGCAAGTTTTTAACTTGTTAGTGAACCAGTACTGATTACTTGCTTGGTTGAGTTTTAAAAAAAAATCATCACATACCATCTTGCATGCATGCATATATTTTTGAGTGTATATGTTTTGTGTGTAATTTGTTGCTACAATTCTTTGTGTAGATTTTGGTGCTAGTGATTGTGATTGTGAAGAGTGTAACTACTCTCCAAACTACCAAGGCAAGTGGTACTTCATGAATATTTTTATCCCATGTTTTATACTAAGCATTAGAGATATTTTGCTAACTCCTGCATGTTATTTTTTTGCTTATATGCCATGTTGGGAAATCCTAGTAGTTGTAGAATTGCTAGGGAATTTCTAAGTTAAGTTACTATCTATGCCATGCTTAGCCTAGCTAGTAGCAAACAAGGGTTGGTGAAATATACATGCTATGATGAAAACATTTCTAAGTCTTTGAACTTGTGTTTTGCCTAATAAAACAACTAAGTTAATGAAACACCAGGGTGGAATGGAAGGATTGGTTTATGTTGAGTGGTTACACAAGGCCCATTTCTATGGTTTACCTTGTGTATCTCACTTGTGGTAAGCCACCCAGGAACAAAGAGATTTTAGGGGCCAAGTGTTAAGAAGCTTCTAGTGCAGCCACTTGGCAATATGGGCTCTGCCTGGATCACATAGGTTGCTAGAACTTAGCCATTTGGACAGTTGGTGGTCGTGGGATGATAGGTTGGAACGCGTCCATTTGGTCTAAGGGAAGGCTTCTGAAAGGTCCTGTCTTGGTGAAACCAAGTCTGGTGGGGAAAGTGCACAACCTCTGCAGATGGAAAATCTAAGTACTTAGCCATGTCCCTGGAAAAGGACAACTTGAGCATCAAGACATGGAAGCTATCAAGAATCTCCTCATCCCAATTTCTAAGTAAAAATTTGTGGGTGAACAAGGGTGAAGGACCTCAATGTCTATTGATGGTTCCTTGGGAAAGTTTTGACAAAGAAAAACTTAGTGATTTCAACTAATAGGCAAAACATATTTTGAGCAAAGCAAGACAAGCTACACTTAGCCAAATTGCATATAGTATCTAGTCCACCAAAAATTACACTAAGGTATCACTTGACAATACTATTCCAATGTATTGACCCACTGTGGCTGTGACTTGTGATGTTGCAGGTTACTCTGATGAGGATTAGGTGTCATGAGTCTACACTCAACATGTTTGCCTGTGGCACATGAAGATGAAGACTTTTATTTATTTACTTATTCAAACTCTTGTACTAGGCCTGTGGCCTTGGAGTTGTAAAGACTATGTTTATCTCTGGAATGGCTGTAATAATGACCTTTGTATCTGTGTACTTCATCTTAAACTGTGGATGCTAGCATTGATCCAGGGACTAGCATTGCAATCACAGGGATCCTTTTCCTTTATAATGGAGGGATCTTACATTAGGGTTAACAAAAACTTTGATTAATTTAAATCATATGAATGCATGTGTGTATGTGGTGATTTGATAAATGCATGAATGAACTTGTGTGATCAACCTAAAAAGCAAGAAATGGTTTAAAGATGAATATAACATCATATAAAACATTTCCAAGCAGAAACAAATAAAAAGAAAATAAAAACAAATCAATTAAGGCAAATGGTCATTTTGCCAATCTTGCTCACTAGGTCACTTTGAGTGTTTCTAGTCCAAGATTTCAAACAGAAACTTTTCTAATTCTTTTCACCCCTTGCAAGACCAAGTAAAAGTGAATCAAAACCCACCTTTCAAAATTGCAGAAACATTTAGCAACCCCATTCAAATGACAATTCAAAATTGAATCTTTAACATATGTGAAGATCACACATTTTCAAAACCCAACCAAACCAGTGCCCCTTGACCAATCCAACTAACCAGCTACTCCCTAGTATGTGCCTAGCAAACCCACCAAGTTTGAATCCAAAATTCAAATTTGAATTTCTTTCGGCCATTTCATCAAACACCTTGTTTGCAGCAAACAAACAAACAAACAAACAAACAAACAAACAAACAACAAACACTATAGTGAGCAGTGATTTTGGCCAACCTTGTTCCCTCTCTAGCTATCAATACACTCTCAGTAGATGATCTAGCCCAATTAACAAGCCTTAGCACCACTATGAGCTTGGCATAGCCATTAATGGTGACCATGCCGAGCCTAACATGCCACCCTCATGTCGACAGCAAGCTAGGAGACGCACCAAGCCTAGCAAGCATGTCAAGAAGGCACTCCACCGTCCACCGCCACTCACTATCCAAGCCTCGAGCACTTCCAGCTCCTGGACCACACTGCCCGAGCTTGCCAAGTCTCTCTGCATGCGAGCCGAGAGCGCGCCAGTGTGCCACACTCGACCAGCGCCCAAATACCGTGCGCCGCTCTCGCCGCTTGCAGACGTGATCGCCAACACTCCAGCACCCCGCCAGAAAACCTCGTTCGCCGCCGCGCGACCAGGAGCACCCGTGCGCCATTAAATTTGTCGTTGGACCCGCCCAGATCATCGACCTATTGCGACCGATCAGCACCGCCCCACGCCTCGCCACCACGCTGTTGAGCTTCACCAGGGAGCAGAGCACCGCCCCCTACCGTCGCCCATGCCATTAGCCCTCTGTACCGTCGACCACGACGAGCTCAGCCCGCGCCCGTCGGTCCCCTTCAGCCACTATAAAAGGAGACCTCCCCCGCTCGTTTTCTTCATACCAGTTCACTCCCCACCTCTCACTGATCACACCCACTCACTCCCGGAGCAAGGCGAGCACCAGGTGGATGGAATTTCATCGGAGTTCGCCGCTGCCGAGGAGGAGAGGCGCCATCGATTGGAGCCGCCCCAGGAGAAGCTGTCGGTACCAGGAGAACTGCCATCGTCGACTTCGTTGTTCGCCCCCGTCGCCGACCATCGCCTGAGCCCGGTGAGCCTCCCAAGACCCCCACCTGCCGTGCTAGGGTTCTGCCTCGTCGGTGCTGTCCGACGTGGACGATGAACCAGAGCCATTCGATTAGAATTAGATCGTACGGCCTAGATCACCCTGTACCGCTTCTCCCCTCACTGTCTCACTGACGCGTGGGGACAGCCACTTAACCAGCCCGCGCATGCGCTGTGCGTAGTGGGCCGGCCCAGTTAAAACTCCCGCGCGACCCAACAATTCAAACTTAAGTTTATTCATTTAATTTCAAACACAGTTCTGTACCTAGATTCAAAAATCAACCCAGCTCGATTCACTAAATCAAAATGCATGAAACCAATTTTGTTAGAAAGGTGTTGGAATGCTTAATCCAAGCCCGTTGGATTAAAACCATTTAGAATTGTAGATCACCCATGGTAAAAATAACAAGGCAGAAGCTTTTATGCATTCAAACATTTTTAGAAATTGAACCATAAAAGCTTTTGAGTTAATTCCAACTCTCAAAAATCACATTTGACCATACCTTTCAGAATATATAAAAACATATAAGTTTACTAACAGAAATAATGATCAAGTAATAAAAGAAGGCCACATAGGAATTTCTAGTCACTTTAATTAAATAAAATAAAAAGGTTAAACCTTATTAAATTGTGACACCACTTTAAATCACATTCCCATGTACTGAAATATGTGGTGATGACATGTGTCAACATGATCCCATGTTTGAGTTGGAGAATATTAAATCTTAAGTAGTTTTTCAATGAGTAGAAATTACTTTTCTCAAATAAAATAAATGGGACAAGTGCTTTAATCTTGTAATGTTAGTGATGATGCTAGATCACCTAGTGTGAACCTTTGTGTGATGATTAGAAATAGTTAAGTATTGTTTGATGATTGTGTACCTCGTATTTATTTATAGACGCTAGTACCGACCAAGGATACGAGGAGGAAGGAGGATACTACGAGGAAGAAGCCAAGGAGAACTTCAACCACTGCTCTGCACAAGGCAAGCCTGATACTACTAGTTGAATTAGCAAGCTATTAACTAAGCAAGCTAACACTTGCAACTTAGCAAGCTTATACTACTATCTTAGCAAGCTAAACCATGCAAGTTTTACTTGCAAGCTTACACCACTTGATACCCAATCCTAGTTTTACTTGCAAGCTTAATACTTTATTTTCTTTATTAAAGCTTTCTCTTAGAGTTTACTTAGTGACTTGTAGATTCTAGAAAGATAATTGAAGGTAGCATAAAGAGCATAAAATTTGGCCTAAGTTAGATAATCTTGATGTCATCCTGAGTCATGATATTTACTTAGATAAGATACACTTGTGTACCACCCCTCATTAGTATTTACCCCCACTTATAGATGCTACTGCTAAGCATAAAACTTGGTCAACTTTATATGGGAATACTTGGTGAAAATGGATATGAAAATCTTAGAATGATGAGTCATTCTACTGAAATGTTTTGACATGTGTTTCCGAACACCAAATGATTTGGATGATGAAAATGTTGAGGCATGAGCCTTAGCCCTTTATAAAACTGATGGTTGTCTGCATGCGATACCATTCCAATTTTTACAGTACAACCACAATACCCGAAATTTGGGTAGGGCTTGACTGGAAATTTATATACCTTAGTATGGGTTCCCTTGCGGCCAAGGTCTGAGTTGAGGCTACCTTGTGAAGATTGTCCACCTGTGCAGTTCCCAAGATGACAGTTGGTCATGGTTGGGAGGCCAAACTCACAGGAGAGGTGCCTATACTAGGGCGTGTAATTGAAAGGTTAGGATTGATTATCCGCATACTGAGTATGGTGAATTCAGGATTGTTCCTGATGGATGTATCGAATGTTGTGGTGAAAGTGTACAATCTCTTCAGAGTGTCAAACTATTCGAATAGCCGCATCCGCGGTTATGGACAATTGGAGTGGCCATACTGTTCCCCTGTTAGATGTTTTCAAAATGACTTGTGTAATGATTTGTGACTTTGACTTGACCACAACAAAGTTGTGATATGAAATTCAAGTTCCCACTTAGGTGTTATAAAACTTTCAACTAGCTTTCTTTGTTATTGAACTTAGTAGAGGTAAATCTGGCTTTTTGCAAAACAACCCTAGAGCTTAGTATATCCTATTAAAAAACTATTCACTTGTTAGTATTAGTTTGCGAGTATCTAAAGAGTACTCATGGCTTTGTCCCTGGCTATTCCCGTGGCCAGACTATGAAGAGGAGTATCAGGATGACGAACCGCGGGAAGGTTACGACAACTAGGATCATCTCCCATCGTTAGCATTGCCTGTGACCCTGAAGATGGAGCTTCGCCCACGCTATCGTTATCCTTATGTGATTCCGCTGCTTGAGTTGTATTAAGAACTGGATCATGAGATCCTTATTTGTGTAATACCTTATGTATGGTTTGTAATGGATGATGTACTATGATATCCAAATCTGTTATGTCTCACAAAAATGGTAATCCTGGGATTGCGGTGTATGGCATAACAGGCATCTGGGGTTAAAAATCCGGGTGTTGACAGAAAACAAGAAAGAAAAAGACAAAATTGCAGAATCTAAAGGAAATAACTTCGAGCACTCACACCGGAGGATGTGAGTACCTTTTACCTTACCTCCCCGGCAACGTCGCCAGAAAAGAAGTTGATGGCGTGGAGGGAAGGTAAAAGCCCAAAACCTCCCCGGCAACGGCGCCAGAAAAGATCTTGATGTCTACGCACTTCTATTATTGTAGACAGTTGTTGGGCCTCCAAGTGCAGAGGTTTGTAGAACAGCAGCAAGTTTCCCTTAAGTGGATCACCCAAGGTTTATCGAACTCAAGGAGGAAGTGGACAAAGGTATTCCCTCTCAAGCAACCCTGTAATCAAGATACAAGAAGTCTCTTGTGTCCCCAACACACCCAATACACTTGTCAGGTGTATAGGTGCACTAGTTCGGCGTAGAGATAGTGAAATACAAGTGGTAACGGTGCCAGAAAAGAGCTTGACAGTGAGGTAAAGACTACAGCAAGCAAGCATTCAACAGATGGAGTAGCAAACGGTATTTCAATGCTTAGAAACAAGGCCTAGGGCTCATACTTTCACTAGTGAACACTCTCTCATATAAATATCCTCTCTTCATGATACTACTCTTAACTACTCTCCGGATGGACACTCTAATCATCGGTAAGGCTATAACAACACTCCTCAAAGTCCGCCTTCCCCAATCTAGATAACCCCACACTATCACCTTGAGCGCTAGATGGTTCCAACAAACACCACAATTTCATAGAGACATCCAACTTCAAATATAACTCATAACAAATATTCAATCTAGCCAAAGTGCCACACACGGTATGCACGTTGTCACTTTCACACACGTGGGGAAAGGCATAGATCTATTAAAGCACAAAGTGTATTTATGTAGACTCAAACCTAAGTGCCACCATGGTGACATGGTTATACCCTACGGGTACGTGACCTCAGCATACCTGGTCTGGCCCAAGGAAGGCCCACGGCAGATGTATGCCGGCCCATGAGGATTTTCGGGTGGCCAAGGCCCATGACGCCTCCGGATCCTTGGAGAGCAAGACTAGCGTAGATAGGAAATTCAAAGGGGTAAAACCCTAAAACTTATAACCGACTAGGTCTATGCCCAGAACCTGCCTAAATCTATATAAAGGCCAGGAGGGCACGAGCTAGATCTCTCGAGTCATACTTTCGCATACACACCTCCACGCCAGATCGAATCTACGCACCCCTGTAATCTTTGGTTCCGCCGTAATCAAGAGCAGACAAGCAGGAGTAGGGTTTTCCCTCTGGGGGCCTGAACCTGGGTAAACCTCGTGTCCCCGTGTTGCTTGTTTGCTAACCGTTCCACGATCTCCAGCATCCCCATCTTCTCCAAAACCCAAGTCCATAACAATGGGCATTGATGAGATCAAACCTCGTCAATTGGCGCCGTCTGTGGGAATAGGGGTTGCTGATTGTGCGGTCGTGACGGTCCCAACCCGATCGATCTACAACTCTGCGGCGACGTAGAGTCACCTCCTCTTCAGCGCTTTTGACTTCACCGCCCACTCGCCGGCCACCATGAAAGATTTTGAGCCCGTAGGCAACGGACTCGAGATCCTATTCGGGAGCTTCTGCTTCCAGGTGGGTCAGACTGGTACCCTCCGCCTCCCTAAGCGGGTGCCCCTACCATCAATCAGGCCCGCCTCGTGGGCTCCACACCCTGTGCTACGCACATCGTCATCAACAGATGAGTTCTACGACAGCAGCTGCTGCAACTCCGATCTGTGCGATCCACCTTCGGATGAAGGGACCTACGGTTCCGGATCCGAAAGCTGCGGCAGCAGCGAACCAATCTACGAGCGCTATCAATGCGCCGTAGTCATCCAGAGCGACGTGGAGCAGCAACCGCCCAACCCGCCGCCCAACTCGAACCCCAACCCGCAGGACAGAAACGGCGGGAACAGAAGAAGCCAGTCCCCCACCCGACGAGGAAAACAACGGCCACGTCATCCGACTTAGCAAAGAAGGATGGGCCCAGGCACGCTGCGCCGTAGCAGGCGACATAGTCCTGCCTGCAGACACCTCACGTGAACTACTGATGGCATACCACTTCCTCCTCATCGAGGAGCACAAGAAGCAAGTCAAGATGCAAGAAACACTTGACAAACGCAAGCAAGCAGCCTCTGAGTCCAGTGCGTGACGAGCTGCGCTCTCCTCCATGGCCCCTGGCTCTAGCACAAACGGAAACCAAGGAAACAAACACCGCTCTCAGGTGGAGAACATGGATCCCAAGGAGCGCCGTGAGGTGACCCGAACTCTCCACACATCGTTCATGGAGATGGACGCCGACGGCAACATCATCCCGAAGACGCCGCAAGCTGCGATCATGGTAGCCACTGCGTATCTCGCGGCCCACCCACCTCCGGAGGGGGACCCGAAAAGAGCCATGCATAAGTCCGCACTTACCGGACTCGGACTTGTCGGAGCTGCGCTCCACCAAGACGCTCCGGCGAGGCACGACCGGAGCCCCACCCCTTCATCCGAAGAGGAAGAGGAACACGACCTTCCTCGAAGGAAGAAGAGCTCGCGTCACCATAAACGCGACTACGATGCCAGAGACGCGCTTACACAACGCAAAATCGACAAAGCGCGAGCCAAGTGCGCATGCTCGTCTGAATCCGAGATGGACGAAGACGAAGGAGAACTCTGTGGAGCCCGATGCTTCAGCAGATCTGTTCGGCGAACGCGGATGCCACGCAATTTCAAGCTTCCTTCGAATACTCCGAAGTTCGATGGCACGCAAGATCCAAAAGCATGGCTCAGTGATCATCTGTCATCCGTCAAGCTGCACGGCGGTAACAAAGAAACCACCATGCAATGCCTTCAGCTGCAGCTGACAGGCGCTGCCCGAATCTGGCTCAGCAGCCTATCATCAGGGTCCATCCGAAGCTGGGAGGAGCTAGCTTATAGCTTCATCCGAAACTTCAAAGGCACTAGCAAAAGTCCCGCCTCAATCGAAGAGTTGCGCGCCTGCACTCAACGAACGGGCAATCCATTCGCTCGTACATACTACGCTGGTCCAACACCAAAAACTCCGCAGCACACATCTCCGAAGAGAGGGCCATCGACGCCTTCAGGGACGGCGTCAAGCGCCAAGACTTCAAGGAGGAACTCGGGCGCGTCAAGCCCAAAACACTCGACCACCTCATGGACATCGCCAACAGGTGGGCTGACGGCGAAGATTCCATTCACCAAGCACAATCGGAGGAAGAAGACGACGGGAGCGCTGTAGCAAGAGGACATCGCGCGTCTATGACGATCGCGACGGACCCGACATGGTCGCGGCCGGCTACGCCGCCGCCGCAACAACAACAGCCGCAATAGCGGAGGATACCGCAGAGGAAACTTCCGCGACGGTGGACGCCCGGCACAGTCATGGAAACGCTGCGACCGCGACAATGGACCCTCAGCATACGACAAACTTTCGGGTCCATGCACCATTCACTTCTACATCGACAAGCAGTATGGCAAAAAGAAAGCCAGCCACATCTCAAGGACTGCCGCGAGTTCCAGAAGCTCAGCGAAAGCATGGTGCAGATGAGGCAGCAAGCCCCAATTCCTGCGTTCGGAAACGCACCCGCACCTGGCAAAATAGCGCACGGAGCTCCTCCACCACCACCTGTAGGAGGTCCACACCAGCCAGTTGCACCAGCACAGAACAACGCTGGGAACGGGTATCCCCCACCGAAAGGAGCACTGATGATCCAAAAGGGACGCCTAACGAATAGGGTGCAGAAGAAAATCACTCGCCAGATCAACTTGGCCGTAGCAACTCCACCCGCCATCCCTGAGTACCTCAGCGGATCGGAGTCATGCATCACGTTCAGCCGTTCGGATCACCCTCGCCAGATCCCTCGCCCAGGTCATGCTGCCCTGGTGCTTGAGGCACAAATCGGAGGCTTCGAGATGAGCCCCGTCTTCATGGATGGCGGCAGCGGCATCAACCTGATGTTCGCAAGCACCCTCGCAGCAATGCGGATCCCGTAGTGCATCCTGGAGCAATCAGACACTACGTTCCACGGCATCATCCCAGGAAAGGGCATATTCCCTCTGGGCAAAATTTGGCTTGATGTCATCTTTGGCAGGCCTGATAACTTCCGTCTAGAGCGGCTCGAATTCGAAGTGGTGGACTGGCCATCACAGTACCACGCCATCCTCGGGCGTGTGGCATTCACAAGGTTCCTGGCCGTCCCACATTATGCATACTTACTACTGAAGATGCCAGGACCAAAGGGAGTCATCACAGTCCACGGGAGCTTCACCTGATCGGACCAATGCGACAGGGATTTCAAAAAAATCTCCCAGTCTTTCGGCATGCAAGACGAGCTCATAAGTCTCCGTGAAGTGACGGATAATGGGGCACCCCCAGTCACAAGGCAAAACGCACCCGACATGTCCTTCGACTCCACGGTCAACACCAAAAAGGTCCAAGTCCATCCGACGGACGCCTCCAAGACGGCGCTGATTGCGAACAACCTCAGCCCCGCATAGGAAGGCGCGCTCCTCGAATTCCTCCGTGGGCGCTGGGAAATCTTCGCCTGGTGTCATGCGGACATGCCAGGAGTTCCCAGGGAATTCGCCGAGCACGCACTCAACGTCTTTCCAGACACCAAGCCCGTCAAGCAGTCCATCCAGAGACTGTCCGAGCCACGAGCCGAAGCTATCGGCAAGGAAATCAACAGACTACTCACTGCAGACTTCATCTGGGAAATCAAGGAAAGCGAGTGGCTTGCAAATACAGTGATGGTCCCAAAGAAGGACACGGATATCCTGCGGATGTGCGTGGATTTCACGTCACTAAACAAGCATTTCCCAAAGGACCACTTCCCTCTTCCTCGGATTGATCAGATCATCGACTCGACTGCAGGTTGCGAGAAACTCTCCTTCCTCGACGCCTACTCAGGCTATAACCAGATTCGACTCAAGGTTGAAGACCAGGAAAAAACGGCGTTTATCACACCGTTCGGAGTATTCTGCTACAACACAATGCCTTTCGAGCTAAAGAACGCAGGTGCCACGTACCAGCGATGCATGCAGGCCTGCCTCAAGGACCAGATCGGTCGCAACGTCCAAGTCTATGTTGACGACATAGTCATAAAAACCAAGGAGGCAAGGACACTTATCGACGATCTCCGCGAGACGTTCGACAACCTTGATCGCTACAGGATCAAGCTCAACCCCGAAAAGTGCGCCTTCGGTGTCCCATCGGGTCAGCTGCTTGGTTACTTCATCTCTCGGCGAGGGATCGAGGCGAACCCGAAAAAAATCAGAGCCATCATGGCAATGGAGAAGCCGAAAAACCTCAAAGGCGTCCAGCAGCTCGCAGGACGAATAGCGGCGTTAAGCAGATTCATCAGCCGCATGGGCGAGAAGGCCCTGCCATTCTACCAGCTGCTACGCAAGGCAGACAAATTCGAGTGGACGCCTGAATCCGACGATGCGTTCGAAAGCCTCAAACGGCTACTATCCACCTCGCCCGTCCTGGTCACGCCAAAGGAGTGCGAGCCTCTGCTGCTGTACATAGCAGCCATGCACCAGGTGGTCAGCACCGTGCTAGTGGTCGAACGACCCGAAGAGGGCAAGACCAACGGGGTCCAACGCCCAATCTACTACCTCAGCGAGGTACTGACGCCAACAAAACAGAGGTACCCTCACTACCAGAAACTCGCCTACGGCGTGTTCATGACGGCTCGGCGGCTGAGCCATTACTTCTAGGAGCACCAGGTGATGGTCGTCAATGAGGCACCCCTGAACAGCATCCTGAATAATCCAGAGGCCACAGGACGCGTGGCCCTGTGGGGCATCGAACTGTCACCCCTGGACATCGTCTACGAGAAGCGACTCGCAATCAAATCTCAAGTCCTTCCGGACTTCCTGGTACATTGGATGGAGCTGCAGCTGCCAGACACCCCAGACATGTCGCAGTCATGGACGATGCACTTCGACGGCTCCAAGCGTGAAGCCAGAGCAGGAGTTGGGGTCATACTGACCTCCCCGCAAGGCGACAAGATGAAGTACGTCCTTCGGATGAAATTCCGAGCTTCCAACAACGAGGCCGAATACGAAGCCCTCATGCACGGCATGAGGATGGCAAAAATCTGCGGCACAACACGGAATCCAACCTCGTCGTCCAGCAGACGATGAACGAGTGCGACGCACACGCCGAAAACATGATCGCGTACCGCGCGCTCTACAACGCACTCGAAGGAGAATTCGACGGCTGCGAGCTTCGGCACGTCAGAAGAGAAAGCAACGAGGAAGCCAACAGACTCGCCAACATCGGCTCCACCTGCGCAAAGGTGCCACCGGGTGTGTTCCTCGAACAGATCTGCGTGCCATCCATCAAGCGAAAATTCCCCAAGGGATCACCCGAAGAGGCGGAACACTCGGGGTCTACGCCAGGTCATGGCAGTCGAAGAAACTTGGACGTGACTGTACCTCCAGTTCTTGATAAACGGAGAACTGCCTGACAGCCCGACAGATGCCCGGCGCAGATCTCGTTGGTCAAAAGCCTTCACCATCATCAATGGCGAGCTGTACAAGCGCAGTATTACGGGTGTACTACAATAGTGTGTCACCATCGGTGACGGGAAAGCCATTCTCCAAGACATCCACGAGGGCATCTGTGGCCATCACGCAGGCAGCCGCTCCCTTGTCGCCAAAGCTCTACGAGCTGGATTCTACTGGCCAACGGCCATGAGCGACGCAAAGGACATCGTCCGAAGATGCAACGGGTGCCAACGGTTCGCCGACAAACCGCACGCACCCGGGTCCGAGCTCAGACCCATACCTATAGCTTGGCCTTTTGCTCAATGGGGCCTCGACATGATCGGCAAGCTGCCAAAGTCCTCGAAAGGGGGACACGTTTACCTCCTGGTCGCAGTCGACAAATTCACCAAGTGGGTCGAGGCCATGCCGGTAACCAACCAGAAAGGCAAAACTGCCGTCAAGTTCTTCGAATCCATTGTCTACAGGTTCGGCGTACCGCACAGCATCATCACCGACAATGGATCGAACTTTATTTCCAAGGAGTTCCAGGACTTCTGCGAAGGCCTCGGGATCAACATCACGTACGCCTCAGTGGCACACCCGCAAACAAATGGGCAAGTGGAAAAGGCCAACGGCCTAATCGGCGCTGGTATCAAGAAGCACCTCATGAGTCCACTCGAACGGAAAGCTGGAGCCTGGACGAAAGAGCTACCATCCGTA
This sequence comes from Avena sativa, assembly GCA_916181665.1. Classification (NCBI taxonomy): domain Eukaryota; kingdom Viridiplantae; phylum Streptophyta; class Magnoliopsida; order Poales; family Poaceae; genus Avena; species Avena sativa. The sequence continues at coordinate 138,953,329 of OV702295.1, forward strand.
CTGTGGAGCTTACGGACTACGCCAAACAGCTCCACCAGCTACACGCCGTTCTTCATGGTGCACGGAGCCGAGGCCGTGCTACCAGCCGAAGTACGCCACCAGGCTCCCCGGGTCGTCGCTTATAGCGAAGCCGAATCCATGGCTGCACTCGAAGACGCCGTCGACACACTCGACGAAGCAAGATACATAGCAGCAGCTCGATCAGCGGTGTACCAGCAGAGTCTCTGCAACTACCACAGCCGCCGGCTGCGCCCAAGGTCCTTCGTCGAAGGAGACCTCGTCTTGCGACTCAAGCAAGAGCGACCGAAGAAATTCGAGTCACCATGGGAAGGACCCTACGTCATCACCGAAGTCATCCCAGGTGGCGCCTATCGCCTCAAGCACGTGGAGTCTGGAGTCGCATACTCCAACCCATGGAACATCGCGCACTTGCGACGATTCTACCCCTAGCTACCTACCCCTTTTTCTTTCAATAAGGCTTTTCAGCCAAGGCTATTCAGCCGAACAATGTACTTCCTCCATTACGATATAAATAAAGCTAAGTGTCTCGCCCCAAACTTCCGTTCGCTATTTGCAACTTTACTTTATGCTACAAACGCACACGGGGTCTCCCCCCACCTCACGATTTCATCGACCGAGGATCACGCGTGTACACCTGAGTAGCTGACAACGTCAGGCAAACGAAAAGGACACGTACTCAAACAAAGCACTACGTGCTTACAATAAACAAACCTTTACAACAAAGGGCACAATACGCCCAGTCGAAATATACAAATTTTACATCTATCTCTTTTTACAGGTACTACCTATTCTGGAGAATAACCTGAGCACGCTGCTCAAATAAATCTACGACCTGTTCGGCATACTGCCTTACAGCCGCATAATGCAGACGCATGTCCCACTCATCACCATCCGGCCGAGGAGGTGGCCCAGCCGCCACAACAGACAAATCTACATCAGGGCGGTGCAGCGGCACAAGGGACAAAGCAGCCTTCACTCCTGCGACGAGCTGTTGCCGCACCAACTCCTTGACATTGCTCACGCTCCGAAACTTCGATAGAAGACCCGCAAGACTCGTCGGCACGGCATCCAAAGGAAACATGACCTGCAACACCGAGGCAAGCGACGTCTGCACCTGGCGAAGCACCCGTGAAACCTGGTGCACACGATCCTATACCGTCGCCAGAGCCATGGCACGGTCACGATCCATCCAGAAGAAGCCCCCGGCCTCCATGTCCTGTTGAGTCAAGCAATTGACCCGAACAGCGACACGCTCTTTCTCTTCCCTCGGAGCAAGGTTAGCACCTGCGACAATTGTACAAAATAAGAGGCAAGGCCAGCAGGCTCATCCGAAGAACTGAGCTACAACTCGAAACAAAGAACAACTTACATTGAAGCTGCTCAGATAGCCGAAGCAGTTCCGCCATCAAGTACTCCTCTCTGGCTGCACCGCGATCCGCCTTGGACTTCCAAACATTGGCGTGACCACGCAACCCAAGCAACTCCCTCTCAAGACTACGAACACGGTCCCGAAGAAAAGCGAGTTGCAAAGGATCATCCAAAGATGGCCGCAGCTGCGCTGCAGGCGAGGTGTCAACAGGGTCAGCACCCGAAGGAACCTAGAGCAGCAGAAAAGAAAAGGACACAAACATTCAGACAGTGGTAGAGCACAACTCAGAAGAATTCATTAAGCATATAAGGCCACTACGTGGCACAAGGATTGCGTTTCCTCAAAATATTTACAGCAAAAGCAGAACTACAAACTATCCTACATCTACCACGCCTAAGACGCGGCACCCTGAGTCGCCTCGGAGCCGGATTGCCTAGCCTTGGCCTCCCCCTGCTACCGCAGCGCATACTCAGACAGCAAATCAATGAGCTTCGGCCCATATCGCTTGCAGCGAGCAGAGTAGGCAGCAAAGGCTACCTCGGATCCATCTGCGGTCGTCGGCATCCGGGAGGTGATCTGGGGCAGGTCCAGCTCCGCTCCAGCCGCCAAGGCCATCGCCAGCCCGACGGACACGCCGATGCCCTTCTACTTACGCTTGTACGCCGCAGGCGCCTCGGCTGACAAGGCCTCCGCCAGGGAATCAACATCATCAAGGGCCGCACCCTTGGGAACAAGCTCCCTGTAGAAGCGGCCAAGGACCTCCTTCGCCTTGGCAAGGGAGCTGACGACGGTGCTGCAGCGATCTTCGACCGCTGCAGTAGCATCATCTAGAGCACTCCCGTGCTCCAGAGCGCCGCGATCAAACTCGATGCCTGTGGCATCTGAGACAAAAGAAAAGGAATAAAGAAAGCAACACAGAAGAAGACAAGAAAACAAAAAGAAAGGAGCACAAATACAACACTCACCCGAAACAGCCTTGGCAGCAGCCATGAGCTTGCCTGCCACCCCTCTCTCACGCGTAGCCGCAACAGTGGCCAGCTGCTCCTCATGGTCCACGGCCTCCTGCTGCAGACGCTCCTTAGCCTCGGCTGCCTTGGTCAGCTCTAGCTTGAGGCGTTCTTTCGCACTAACGGCGGCCTCGGCCTTCTTCTCCGATTGAGCAAAGCTCTTCTTGAGAGCATCGACCTCACGGAGAGAAGTATTATGCTCCTCTGCATTCAAAACAAGCAAACGTCAGAAAGCAGGACATGAATAAATGAAGGAAGCAGCAAAAAGCACACAGGTACCTTGAAGCTGTCGAAAGTTAGCCTCTAACACCAGGTGCTCCTCTACCAGCCGCTTGGCCTCCTGCACAAAAGGCTGCAGAAAAAAGAACTACCAGTAAGGAAAAAGACTTGGGGGCTATGCCCAAAGGAATAAAAGCAAAATTTGCACACGAAGACACTCGGGGGCTCCCCCCGAAGATTCGAAAAAAGAACAAGACAAGAAATTTTTTCAGACACCCAGGGGCTCCCCCCGTGGCACGAAATAGGTGTACTTACATGCTCTGATGGCGACTCCGAAGGCCCGCTGGAGAAATTCTGAGGCGCAACCACCTGCACCGCCTGCAGAGGAGGATTCGGAGCGGCGCCCCCCAACGTTGCCACCGTTTGAGGAGGAGGAGACGCAACCTTCGACTCCCCCATCATCTCCCGAGCACCATCGCTGGAGGAGTCGTGGGAAGAATGCCTGCATACGAAACAATTATCACAAGTACAAAGTCAACAAGAAAAAAGGACAGCAGTATAACAAGAAACTTACGAGTCCAGTGAGCTCAGGTCGAAGACAGGAGGAGTCCTTCGGGCTCTCTTCTCCCCCTTCTTCTCCTCCTTTTTCTCTTCCTTCTTTTCTTCCTTCTTCCGCTTTGCTGGCGGGTGCGGTGCTACAGCCCGCACAGGAATGGCAGTAATGGGAGAGGAAGAACCTCCATGCCCGTCACTGTGACGATCAAGGCACAGAGGGTTTCTGGGAGTCGGAGGAGTCGATGCATCCGAAGATTCACTGGAGCTCCGCGATCGTTTGTGAGTATGGTCCTCGCTCGACTCGTTGGCCTGTTCAGCTGGCGATCGCGCGGAAGGAAGTTCGGACATGGAGTCCACCACGTCATTATCCGGCGCATCCGGAAACAATTCGGGCAATGGAGGCACCATTCCCGGCACCTTGAAGCTCTGCAAAAAAGAAGGGACTTTGTTAGCAAACAAAAGAAAATAAATACGCAATCGATGAAAAGCGCTACGCGCACGAATCTACACCTGTGGAACAGCCAGCGTCGAAGAAAACGGTGGAGTCAGCGACTTCCCCGGGATATCCTCTCCAGCCTTGTACTTCAACAGCGTACGAAGGGCCTTGTCGAGACACCCTGGGAAAGCTTCTCGGCCGAAACTCTCGTCGGGTCACGGTGCCCAGCATAAAGAAACATCGGGTGTGCCCTAGCCTGGAGTGGCTGCACCCGACGCTAGAGAAACATGCGAATAATATCCACGCCATTCACTTCTCTATCAGGAATCAACTGGAGATCCTCCACCCGACGGTAAAGGGCCTCTATCTCCGCTGACTCGCCGTCCAAAATATGATTTTTCCAGGACCTCTTTGGCTCGATTATCTAGGAGGAGTCGAAAGGAGCAAGACCAAATTGCTGCCCCGCCACTGTGGAGTCGCGAATGTAAAACCATCGCCTCCGCCAGTACTAGACAGATTCGGACATAGAGAAAGAAAAGAAAAGAATATTGGCCTTAAGAGAGATGATGCAACCCCCAATGGGATATACACCATCCGAGACGGATTGCCTCTTCACGGAATAGAGCTTCCGGAAAAGACCAAAGTGCGGCTTGATACCGAGCCAGCACTCGCAGAAAGTGATGAAATAAGTAATGTGAAGAAGAGAATTGGGCAAAAGATGATGCAGCTGGATGCCATAAAGAAAGAGCAGGCCACGAAGAAAGTTGTGGACTGGGAAGGAAAACCCACGAATAACGAAGGCAAGAAACATAACCCGATACCCAGCGGGGGATGGGGGATTACCTCGTTGCTGGGGAGTCTGACGGCCTCCCTATCCTGCGGGATCAAACCCCGCTCGCGAAGCCTGCGGAGATCACTCTCCCGCGGCTCTGATCGCCGCCAACCACCGTCGGTGACACGAGTGGTGGTAGCGCCTTTCTTCCCTCCGGTGGCGCTGGTACCAACCACAGATGACGATTTCTTTGTTTTCCCCATCGCGCTCCGGCGGCACCAGCGGTGAGAGTGCGGACGGGAAGAAGGAAATGTGGAAGAACCTCACAGCACGCAGCAAGAACCTCTAGAGCACAAGGAGGCAGTGAAAACAAGAGTAGATGCGGTGAAAACAAACTGCAGCTTTCCCCAATGATTATAACGGTGAAGACGACGCACGACAACCGTCCATCAAGAAGACCTAACGCCAACGGCAGATCTGGCCATACACGTGTCAGCATCACAACGAACCGTCATTACCACGCCGTCCACTATGCGTGGAAATCGAGGCGACGCCATAATTATCTCCACGCCGCGCGTGACCGGTCAATTCAAGGTCAGCAAGTGGGACCCACGTTCGTCCAGTCAAGTCATCTCTGGCGTAGCAGACGCTTGAGGTCATTGATCGTCAGCACTGATGTCATCAAAGGCTATACTAGCACAAACTACAATTCTTCGGCTTCAAAGCTAAGAGTACTCACTCGAATCTTCGATTCGACTAAATACTCGGGGGCTACTCCTATCAGGAGCGCTGGCCGCGCACCCGAAAGACGAATAAAGACAAAATATTTCTTCGAGTCCTACGTCGATTCTACGACTCCACTACGGACTCTAGGGCTACTCCCATAGGGAGGATGGATTTAAGCATCCGAAAATTTTTGTGTCCTGCGGACTTAAAAATGAACAAAGTGCTTGAATAAAAGTCTTCGCTCGAGTCTACGACTCGAACAGACACTCGGGGGCTACTCCCATTGGGAGCGCTGGTCGCGCACCCTATGAATTCTTCGACTACGATCTTTTGGATCAAACACGCAAAAACTTTTCGGCAACTTTGCCCTAGTAAAATGCTAAGTGACTAATGTTTCTCCTTGGCCACCTGAAACACCTCCGCGGTGACAAATGTTCGGATGTTGCGTCTGCGACGCAAAGATAAGACCTACAGATATCATCTAATGGCCTGGCAACGCACCCGACTGCGCTCTACTAGTATAAATCCGTGCCAGCAGGCGCGATGAAAAATCCCGACGGACGCGTTGGGTACACCAATTAAAATCACTGGAATTCCACTCCTGTAAGTCCTCCGCGGCCTGAGTCGGATTACGCCAGCATATGTTCCAGGTCCGAGTTGAGGGACTCGAACCTGAAGAAGATCGTGCTGTTTCGTCCTAAGACAGTTAACTGACCTCGATCCGTTGGGTGAGTCAGGCACACGCATCAACAATCCCTACACACATATACTATTAATATATAGTTGCACCCGAAGGATGGAAGAGTCCTCAGCCGAATCTACGATTCGACTGATCACTCGGGGGCTACTGACATGGTTACACCCTACGGGTACGTGACCTCAGCATACCTGGTCTGGCCCAAGGAAGGCCCACGGCAGATGTATGCCGGCCCATGAGGATTTTCGGGTGGCCAAGGCCCATGACGCCTTCGGATCCTTGGAGAGCAAGACTAGCGTAGATAGGAAATTCAAAGGGGTAAAACCCTGGAACTTGTAACCGACTAGGTCTATGCCCGGGACCTGCCTAAATCTATATAAAGTCCAGGAGGGCACGACCTGGATCTCTCGACTCATACTTTCGCATACACACCTCCACGCCAGATCGAATTTGCGCACCCCTGTAATCTTCGGTTTCGCCGTAGTCAAGAGCAGACAAGCAGGAGTAGGGTTTTCCCTCCGGGGGCCTGAACCTGGGTAAACCTCGTGTCCCCGTGTTGCTTGTTTGCTAACCGTTCCACGATCTCCAGCATCCCCATCTTCTCCAAAACCCAAGTCCATAACAATGGGCATTGATGAGATCAAACCTCATCACATGGTGTGCACGCTGTCACTTTCACACACATGGGGAGAGTAGAGATCTAATGAAGCACTTGAGTAGCAAGGTAGATCTACTTGATTACAAAGCTCATGACCACAAGATCATGCATAGAGAGAGAGGGATGAACACATAGCTACCCGTAGAGCCCTTAGCCTCGAAGGAGAACTACTCCATCCTCATCATGGGAATCAGCAACGATGATGAAGATGGCGATGGATATCGATGGAGATGGCTTCGGGGGCACTTCCCCATCCCGGCAGAGTGCTGGAACAGAGACTTTCTGTCCCCCGAATCTCCCCTTCGGTGGCGGTGGCGCTGTGGAGGTTTTCGTGGATTTCCACCAGATGCCCTAGGGTTTTTGGGTCAGAGGCTTCTTATAGGCACAGGAGTCAAGGTCGGTGGGGGTCCAGGGGGCCCACACCCCCTGTCGGTGCCTCCAGGGCTTGCCCGCACCTAGGGGTGCGGCCACCCTGTGGCCCCCCTCCGGCTCTGCTTCGTGGTTCCATGTTGCTCTAGGAAAATAATAACTTTGGCTTTTGTCCCGTCCAAATCCGAGAATATTGATTTTATGCCTTTCTGGAACCAAAAACAGAAGAAAACAGGCAACAGGTACTGTGGAAACTTGTTAATAGGTTAGTTCCAGAAAAGATATAAAAACACCTCAAAGAAAGACAAAGCAAAGTAGATACTAAACAAGCATGGAATATCAAAAATTATAGATACGTTTCCGACGTATCAAGCATCCCCAAGCTTAACTCCTGCTCGTCCTCGAGTAGGTAAGTGATAAAAACAATAATTTTTGAGGTGACATGCACCATCAAAATCAAGATCAAACCATTTACAAGCATTGAAAGCTGGGATCAAAGAACTCTAAACATGAGCATAAAAGATGGAGTTATAACAGTAAGACAAAGTAACTATGCATGCATCATGAAAGGCTACAAACAAAGATCATGAATAACATTCATTGAAAAACGTTTGTTTGTTTCACATACAGAAAACATGGCATAGTGGCATTCAGCTTGTCCCTCATGGAGTAACAAATAGATGCATAGGACACCTTCAAAGTTCACAAGGGTGACTAGAAACAAGTAGCACAAGAACAAGTATTATCACAATATGCATCAATCAATAAGCTTTGGGACACTACACACAGAATGACAACTATGCTCTCTTAATGGTGCCTAAAGGTAGAAGGTGGAGACTCAATAATGGTGGAAGAAAAGCCTTTTGTAAAGGAAGCGTGGATTTCAAGTTTCAAAAAGAGCTTCCAAAAATTATGGTACTTGTTAGCTTTCAGCCCACATTGCCCCTATCATAAGCATCTTGAAGTGATTAAGGTTAAAGTGAACAAAGATGGAGTATATGCTTGATGAAGTATAAGTTGGAAATCCCAAGTCCCTTGAATACGAGGGCCACAACTCATGCTACTCAACTTTAGTCACCTGTAAGTTCTTGTCATTGTAAGTATTTGCATATCACTGAGAACCGCCAACAAGGTACCCCTTGCACATGGTACAGGAGCTATCCCATAACCAAAATGACAAGGCAAGCAGACAATGAGAATCTCAGTGATCTTTTTATTTACTATATGCATAGATTTTTATTGAGGATGCTTCATAGATAGCTCACTATAGTGATGCTGCAAGTTTCCACCATGATTAGGCATGGCTTAGGCTAGTGGCCTAGACGTTTCTCTAACACAGAATACAAACTCCATGGACTTACAAGCTCCCTCTTTATTTCACACTGGTGACATCCATAGACAAAAGAGCATGATATCAACTGAGTACAAAGTACAGGTGCAATGTTGAAAACGTTCCCCGTGACAGCACGGTTCTGCTAATTCCAACGTATAAGTGCAAGCATATACAACATAGATGACACAATGGTTCAAGTTTATTAGGGGCAAAGAATATAAATTGTTCCATCAAGTTTGTGAGGGCTTTAATCACTAAGTTTTCACATAACAAAATACTTTTTAATTGTAAGATAGATGAAAACAAGAATATACTTGGAATGGTGTAACACACCATGCATAGGAGTTTATATTGGACACTTTGGAAAAATTGGTTTCTTGGGAGTTGGAAGCATGAGTAGAGCTTACTCATACTAGTGGAGGCTAGCAAAAGACTGGGAGCAACCAACTAAGAGAGCATAATGGCCAAAATCATGCAGAGCAACAAAGCATTACTAATCAAAGCATATGTGGTACTACAAGTCAAGGACTAAATGATCATAGAGGATATGGTGACTTGTTCATAGTCATAACATGGTGTGAGCATGTGCCAAGTCAACCCAAACAAAGCATCAAAGGAAAATACCACAGTATTATGCTTTTATATGCTAAAACAACGCATGATTCTTTCAAGGCACATGAAGCAATCATAATTGTTTCGAACAAGTCATGCTACAGCAATAATCACTAAGCATAAGGTCAAAACAACACCTAGCATGACATGATAAAGTCTAAGTCACAGTCAAAACAAGCTCCCTTTTGTACCACTTAAGCATGAAGCTTTCTACTCTTTCCAACACCAAACAACTTATTTGAAACAACTCACAAAGATAATAATCAATAAAGATCAGTGATCTTGTCTCACAAATACACAAAGAAGAACTAAAAAGTTCTAAGCTGAAAGCACAAGAAAACTAAGGCTGAACGCAGTGTTAGCAAAAGTGAACACTCACAAAACAATAAGAGTGAAAACTAGAGTGTTCTAGGCAATGGAAACAGAGTGTGTCTCTCCCCAAATTAAATGTGGTGTAACCAACCAACTTACTCAATCAAACTAAGCAAACGAAAAACCAAAAACAAAAACTAAGACGCTCCAAGAACAACACAACAATGCATGAAACAATAAAAACGAAGCGTCTAGAAAGACCTGAGATTTTTATTGATGAAGACGGGGATGCCTTGGGCATCCCCAAGCTTTGACGCTTGTACCTCTTGAATATTTCTTGTAGTGACACGGGGTGGCATCCCCAATCTTGATCTTTTGTCCATTCTTCATTTCAGTACATCATTCTTTCTCTACACCTACAAATTTTCCTTCATACAAAACTTCACACAATCTTCATTAGCGACATTAGTGTATTCAAAAGATAATAGACCTTTAGGAAAAGCTTTGGAACAGCATGACTTTCCACTAAAAACACATGCTACTGTAGCAACTTCTTCAAAAAGCTCAATTCCCCAAAAGAGAACACAAAAAGAAATCAATAAGAAGCAAATGCAAATAATGGCAGAAATCTGTCAAAACAGACCAACAGGTAGAAACTGATTTTTTCGAACATCTTCCATTGCTCAAATAAAAAAGTGTTGAACTAACGGAAGTTATCTAACATACTAGGGGATTTATTCGTAAATTATGATCTCAATCCGAGTTACAGATACTCCTCACGAATTTTTATGGTGGAGCACAAAAATCTGTTTCGGGATAGCAACTCCCCAAATCTTACTTCCCTCTCATTAGAGGTCATTCTTGACACAAAAAACAAACAAAAAGGATAAGGAGAGGTCATTACTGAAGTAATAACTTCCAAGACTCAAGAAAACTCTTGGGTTATCTCCCAACAAGTACTTTTCTTTAACGCCTTTAATTTAGGCTTGATAGTTTGAGAAGATGCTCACATAAGAAATATGAATTAAAGTAAAAGAGAGCATCAAGAACCAAATTCAAAACATATTTAAGTCTAACCCACTTCCTATGCATAGGAATCTTGTAAATAAACAAGTCATGAAAGCACAAAATACCAAGCATAGGAAAGCAAAACAAGTGCAACTTCAAGACTTTCAACATAAAGAGGGGAAACTTAATATTATTGAGATGCATAAGACCATGTTTCCCTCTCTCATAATAACTTTCAGTAGCATCATGAATAAAATTAACAATATAACTATCACATAAAACATTCTTATCATGAGCTACATGCATAAAATGATTATTACTCTCCACATAAGAATAGTCATTCTTATTAATTGTAGTGGGAGCAAATTCAACAAAATAGCTATCATTATTATTCTCATCACCATAATCATCAAATATAGGAGGCATATTGTAATCACAATAGATTTTCTCCTCAATAGTAGGTGGACTGAAAATATCATATTCATCATTGAATCATCATATATTGGAGGTTTGGTATCATCATAAGCAATAGAATAGCTATCTTCCAAAGCTGGGGAACTAAAAAGATCATTTTCATAAAAACTAGCTTCCCCAAGCTTAGACTTTTCCATAGCATTAGCAATAATGGTGTCCACAGAATTCATACTAATAACATTGCTATTAGCATGCATATAAAGCTCCATAGGTTTTTTAATTTTCTCTTCAAACACTTCATGTCCTAATTAAGCCTCTAATTTTGTTGTTGTTTTCCATTAAGACTAACTAGTGAAAACAAGAAACAAAAAGACAAAATTGCAGAATCTAAAGGAAATAACTTCGAGCACTTACACCGGAGGATGTGAGTACCTTTTACCTTACCTCCCTGGCAACGGAGCCAGAAAAGAAGCTGATGGCGTGGAGGGAAGGTAAAAGCCCAAAACCTCCCCGGAAACGGCGCCAGAAAATAGCTTGATGTCTACGCACTTCTATTCTTGTAGACAGTTGTTGGGCATCCAAGTGTAGAGGTTTGTAGAACAGCAGCAAGTTTCCCTTAAGTGGATCACCCAAGGTTTATCGAACTCAAGGAGGAAGTGGTCAAAGGTATTCCCTCTCAAGAAATCCTACAATCAAGTTACAAGAAGTCTCTTGTGCCCCCAACACACCCAATACACTTGGCAGGTGTATAGGTAGACTAGTTCGGCGAAGAGATAGTGAAATACAAGTGGTATGGTGCCAGAAAAGAGCTTGATGGTGAGGTAAAGACTACATCAAGCAAACATGCAACAGATCTAGTAGCAAGCGGTGTTTCAATGCTTAAAAACAAGGCCTAGGGATCATACTTTCACTAGTGAACACTCTCTCATATAAATATCCTCTCTTCATGATACTACTCTTAACTACTCACCGGTTGGACACTCTAATCATCGGTAGGGCTATAACAGCACTCCTCAAAGTCCGCCTTCCCCAATCTAGATAACCCCACACTATCACCTTGAGCGCTAGATGGTTCCAACAAACACCACAATTTCATAGAGACATCCAACTCCAAATATAACTCATAACAAATATTCAATCTAGCCAAAGTGCCACACACGGTATGTGTCACTTTCACACACGTGGGGAAAAGCATAGATCTATTAAAGCATAAAGAGTATTTATGTAGACTCAACCTAAGTGCCACCATGGTGTGCACGCTGTCACTTTCACACACATGGGGAGAGCAGAGATCTAATGAAGCACTTGAGTAGCAAGGTAGATCTACTTGATTACAAAGCTCATGACCACAAGATCATGCATAGAGAGAGAGGGATGAACACATAGCTACCAGTAGAGCCCTTAGCCTCGAAGGAGAACTACTCCCTCCTCATCATGGGAATCAGCAATAGTGATGAAGATGGCGATGGAGATCGATGGAGATGGCTCCGAGGGCACTTCCCCGTCCCGGCAGGGTGCCGGAACAAAGACTTTCTGTCCTCCGAAACTCCCCTTCGGTGGCGGCGGCGTTGTCGAGGTTTTCGTGGATTTCCGCCAGATGCCCTAGGGTTTTTGGGTCGGAGGCTACTTATAGGCGCAGGAGTCAAGGTCGGTGGGGGTACAGGGGGCCCACACCCCTTGTGTGCGCCTCCAGGGCTTGCCCGCACCTAGGGGGTGCGGCCACCCTGTGGACCCCCTCCGTCTCTGCTTCGTGGTTCCGTGTTGCTCCGGGAAAAATAATAACTTTGGCTTTTGTCCCGTCCAATTCCGATAATATTGATTTTATGCCTTTCTGGAACCAAAAACAGAAGACACAAATCAAACAAAATCATAACACTATAGTGTGCAGTGTTTTGAGCCTAACTGGTTCCCTATCTAGCTCACAACCATCTCAGTAGATCATCTAGCAAGATTAACCAAGCACTAGCACCACTGTGAGCTTGCCAATATCATCAATGGTGAACAGCCGAGTGCATCCTTGCCACCCCAGTGTAGACAGCAAGCTAGGAAGGAAACTAGCCATGCCAACCTTGTCTGGGAGATCACCCATGCCTCACCGCCCCCTCTCGACCAGCCCTGCCTCGAAGACACCGACCAGAGCACCCAGGAACGCCGCGCCCGTGCCTCTGCCAACCGTGCCGAGCATGCGCCAGAGCGCCACCCTCGACCGAAGCCCACAGACCGCGTGCCGCCCTTGCCGCGTGCATACACGATCACCACCGACCCAGGAGACCGCCAGACATCCCCGTTAGCCGCCCCATGCCGCACAGCCACCGCTCGCCGTCGAAGACGCCGCCTCTGCCGCGTAGAGCGTCGCGTGTTCCAGACCAACCCGCACCGCCCCACGTCTCGCCACCGTATCGTTGAGCATCGACAGGGAACACCGCACCGTCCCCTACCTTCGCCCATGCCAATAGCCGTCTGTACCATCACCCCTGACGAGCTCACCGTGCGCCCCGTCGGTCCCCTCGCCCGACTATAAATAGTGGCCACCCCCAGCCGAATTGAGCACACCATTCTACTCCCCTCTCCTCACTGATCGTGCCACACCGTTCCCGGAGCAAGGCGAGCAGCACTTCGTCGGAATTTCACCGGAGCCCGCCGCCTCTGTAGAAGAAGGGAGCCAGCGATTGGAGCCGCCCCAGGAGGAGCCACCGGTACCAGGAGATTCGCCGTCGTCGACTTCGTCGTTCGCCCGCCTCGCCGACCCTCGCCTGCACCCCGATGAGCCCCCAGCAACCCCCACTGGCCGCGCTAGGTTTCTGTCTCGCCGGCGTTGCCCAACGTCGACGATGACTCCTAGCCGTTGGATTAGAACTAGATCGAATGTCCCACATCGCCCCATACCGCTTCGCACCCCCTGTCTCATTGACGAGTGGGGACAGCCACTTAAACAGCCCGCGGAAGCGCTACGCTTAGCAGGCCGGCCCGTTAACCTTTCCCGCGCAGCCCAGTTATTTGAATTAAACATTTTCCATTTAATTTCAAACACACTTCTGTACCCAGTTTCAAAAATCAACCCAGGTCGATTCAGTGCACCAAATTGAATGAAACTAATTTGGTTAGAAAGGTCTGGGAATGTTGAATCCAAGCCCGTTGGATTCAAGTCATTTGGATCTATAGATCACCCGTGGTAAAATAACAAGGCAGAAGCTTTTCTGCATTCAAACATTTTTCAAATTTAAACCATAATAGCTTTTGAGTTGATTCCAACTCTCAAAAATCACATTTAACCATACCTTTCAGAATATATAAAAATATATAGGTTTACTTGCAGAAATAATGTTCAAGTAATAAAAGAATGCTACATAGGCATTTCTAGTCACTTTATTTAATTAAAATAAAAGGGTAAAACCTTATTAAATTGTGACACCACTTTAAATCATATTCCCATGGACTAAAATATGTGGTGATGACATGTGTCAACATGATCCCATGTTTGGTTTGGAGAATATTAAATCTTAAGTAGTTTTTCAATGAGTAGAAATTACTTTTCTAAAAATAAAAGGAATTAAACCAAGCCTTAATCTTGTAATGTTAGAGATGATGTTAGATCATCTATAGGACCCTTGTGTGTGATGATTGTAAGTAGTTAAGTATTGTTTGGTGATTGTGTACCTCGTATTTATTTATAGACGCTAGTACCGACCAAGGATACGAGGAGGAAGGAGGATTCTACGAAGAAGAAGCCGAGGAGAACTTCAACCACTGCTCTGCACAAGGCAAGCTGGTACTATACCTCGCCAATACTTGCAAGCTTATATTGACACTAATGCAAGCCTAATACTACCAGTTGAATGTGCAAGCTAACACTTGCAAGATACTCTACTGATGCAAACAAACCCCTACTTGATACTATGACCACTATATGCCTTAAGCATATATGATCATCTCCACTTGATAACCCAATCCTAGTTTTACTTGCAAGCTTCTTACTTTATCTCTTTATCAAAGCCCTTACCTAGATTTTACCTAAGTGAATGGTAGATACTAGAAAGATATGTGAAGGTTGCATAAAGAGCATAAAATTTGGCCTAAGCTAGATAGTCTTGATGCCATCCTAAGGCATGAGCTTGAACTTAGTTAAAACCCCACTAGTTTATCACCCCTCATCAGTGCTTACCCCACCTGTAGATGCTAATGCTAAGCATAAAAATTGATCAACTTTAGATGGGAATACTTGGTGGAAAAATGGTTATGAAAACCTTGGAATGATGGATCATTCTATTGAAATGTTTTGGACATGTGTTTCCGAAAACACCTGATGATTTTGGTGATGAAAATGTTGAGGCATGAGCCTTAGCCCTTTATAAAACTGATGGTTGTCTGGATGCGATACCATTCCAATTTTATCGTACAACCACAATACCCGAAGATTGGGTAGGGCTAGACTGGAAACTTATATACCTTAGTATTAGTTCCCCGGCCAAGGTCTGAGCTGAGGCTACCTTGTGAAGATTGTCCACCTGTGCAGTACCCAAGATGACAGTTGGTCATGGTTGGGAGGCCAAACTCACAGGAGAGGTGCTTATACTAGGGCGTGTAATTGAAAGGTTAGGATTGATTATCCACATACTGAGTATGGTGAATTCAGGATTTGTTCCTGATGGATGTATCGAATGTTGTGGTGAAAGTGTACAATCTCTGCAGAGTGTCAAACTATTCGAATAGCCGCGTCCGCGGTTATGGACAATTGGAGTGGCCATACTGTTCCCCCGTCAAACTTTTCAAAATGACTTGTGAAACAAAGTGAGACTTTGACTTGACCACAACAGGGTTGTGATATGAAATACAAGTTCCCACTTAGATGTTATAAACTTCAACTAGCATTCGTTGCCCCTAAAACCAGTAGAGATAAATCTGGCTTTTGCAAAACAACCCTAGAGCCTAGTGTCCTATTATCAAAAACCCCTTTCATTTGTTAGTATTAGTTTGTGAGTACTTAAAGAGTACTCATGGCTTTGTCCCTGGCTATTCCCATGTCCAGACTATGAAGAGGAGTACCTGGAGGATGGACCCCAGGAAGGTTACGACAACTAGGATCATCTCCCATCGTCATCATTGCCTGTGACCATGAAGATGGAGCTTTGCCTACGCTACCATTATTATTACGTATTCCGCTGCATGATGTTGTATTAAGAACTGGATCATGAGATCCCTATTTGTGTAAGAACTTATGTACGGTTTGTAATGGATGATGTACTATGGTATCCAATTCTGTTATGTCTCGCAAAAATGGTAATCCTGGGATTGCGATGTATGGCATAACAGGCATCTGGAATTAAAAATCCGGGTGTTGACAGGGGAGGGGAGTACTCCCCAAATCCTCCTCTAGGGCCGGCGGCAAGGAGAGGGAGGAATACTCCCTTGGGTAGGATTCCTTCCCTCTTTCCACTAGGCAACCAATGTTGGGATTTGACTTTTCAAATTGGCGTTTGACTTTTCAAACTAGAGTTTGATTTCTCTCTTCCCCTTGCCTAGCCAAGTGACTATAACATACCACTTTTTGTGTAATGTTAATAAGGACATGTTTGAGCATTGCATGCATGCATAACACTTGCATCTTGGTTTAATCAAGAAAGAACAAACAAAACCCTAAACCTTAACTCCCCTCTCTATTTGAAACCATCATTTGGTTTTGAAAATATTTGGAAAACACAAAATGTATGGAGCCCAATCAGTACCAAGGGTCCCTGCAATATTTTGATACATTTACAAAACCCTGATATTTTGAAATTATTCAAAACAGATTTGAATTTAAAATATAAAAGGAAATTAGAAAAATAGAAAAGAAAAAGGTTTCTGAAATAAAAATCTAATCCTAACCCTCTCTGGGCCGAGCCCATTTACTTTCCTCTTTCTCTCTGCCGCCAGCGCGGCACGCATGCAGTAGCCCAAGAGCCGGCCCAGCCTGGCCAAGAGCATCCCACCCTGGCCGCGTACCCCTTCGGCCCTCTGTTCCTCGTCATCTTCGACAACTACGGGAAGCAGCTGGGTGGCAGCGCTGGCACCGTCGATCTCCATCGCTTCGTCGCCGCTGTTCGTCAAGCCTCTAGGTATGGATAAGACCGCCGCGTCGAGCTCTTCCTCACAGTACCCATTTCGCTTGCTCTCGCCCCCTCTACCCATTTCTCCTCTTTGGCCCCGAACCCTAGCTTCGGCTACCGTCGAGCCCCGCCGTCCCCGGCCTCCCCATGCCCTGTCGAACCCGCCTTGAGCTCCACCTCATTGCACTGGTGCTTCTCCCCGAAGGAATCGGCCGCGAGCGATCGGAGTCGTCGCCATCGACCTCGCCTTCCGAAGCTCCGGCCACTAATTTCTTCATTGATTCCAGCGTTGTATGTGTCCGCCTCGGCTCCTCGGCCCTTCTGCCTCACTCGTGGTAAGCTCCTGCATCTCCTAGTGTTTTCCGTTCGCTCTCCCCCTCTCTGTATCGCGACCTCTCCAAGCACCACCGCCAGCCGCCGCTATTCATCATCGCTGCCCACGCTCCGACGACCAATAAATGGCGGCGCCACCACGGTTCGACTCGCCTTGCTCTCCTCTTTCCAACGCCCACCACCACAGCCTCTCGCTTGTGCTCAATCTCCAGCTCCATCGTCGATCTGAGAGCAAGTTCATTGATGATGTCAGCATGACATCATCATGATTTCATATATCTTTTTCTTTTCTTTTAATTAATTCTATAATTATTTCTGTTAAGGGAAAATCCCTAACATGTGGGCCATACCCGTAAGAGTTTTATTATTTTATGTAAATGTTTTCTGAAATTAATAAAAGTCTGACATGTGGGCCCAAGTTGGAAATTATATTAAATATTCCAAAAATGATTTTTAAATAGATTAAAATTTGAGAAATTCATATCTAATTCATTTTAAATCAGAAAAATACAAATAATATACCAAAATGATCAAAAAATGAAACCTATCTAAATAACCTATAATCATGCATTGTTAAACAACTTTGATGGGAAGTTTAATTAGAAGAACCAATTGAACCCCACAGGTGAATCCGAGGATCCCCCTGTTCTAGGGTTTGGACCTGTCGGACCCCCTTTAAAATGACCAAACATGTTCTAGGGTTCTTTTCAACACCATTTAACTTGTCATATCATTCATATTGTATGAGCATTGCACATGCCATGTGTTGAATGTTGCTTTTCCTTTTCCGGTGGTTGGTCCTTAGCGAATAGGAACCGAACCCGAAGCTGAAGTCAACGCCACCGAAGAGCAGTACCAGTCCAACAACGGACAAGGCAAGCGAAGCCCCACTCATACATATGAATCCTAAGTTTACAAAGTATTTCATTCTCGCCATATGCATTCGGTTCAACGGTCTTTTATCAGTAGGTATAGTACTCCTATCTGATGCATGTTTTCCTTTTTGAACTATATTACCTGATCCACTGCTCCTAGAATAACTAGGGTTTGTCTTATGAGCATCGCTAGTGCCACAGTTCAGTCAAGATTAGCCATGCTTAGTGGTCCGATGCTGATCATTCAGATGATGCACCGGAGATGCGAATGAATCCATTATGGTAGGATGTGTTATGTGATCAGAGATGGATGATAAACATGCTAAGGCTTGTATGGGAGGCCACCTGGGTTGTGGTTTTTGTAGTCCCATACTTTCCACCCCTAGGACCCGATGTTCTTGCCTCTTGAACCAAGACGAGCATACAACCACACGGGGGGCCTGGAAAACCCATCGACTCACTAACTTGCCTAGTAGATTCCATGAGTCACATAGTTTGGGCTTTCCATTCGACATACGCATCTTGGTTGTTCTCGAATGGAGGTGAAGGCGGTGCATTCATAATAGGTAGGTAAGCGTGGCCAGGAACAAGAGATGCCCGACATCCGTAATCTTGAACCCTGCGCACATCACTAGGGACCGGCTTCGGAACTTGACCCGTTACGGCGGCATCTCCCTAGTGCGTGATTCATAGTCTCGGCGAAAGCAAGGTAAAGGTCGTGGTCAACCACTCTCTATCGGCCTTCCAAGGAAGAGGGCTAATAATTTGTCATTAAGAATCGGTTGGTACGTGTGGGTAAAGTTGTGCACCCCTGCAGGGTTAATAATCTTTTTGAAAAGTCGTGTCCACGGTTACGGACGACTTGGAAACGGACGTGAAGATCTTAGAGAACTATAAATGAATGCTAAAACTTGTCAACTAATGTGAGATCCGAAGTAGTTCCTCGGGGTTGTTTGAGGGGGTATTCAGGGAAGAGAGATTCAGTTAATGATGGTTCTTGGTGGATATCGAAGATGACCCCCGAAGAGCTAGAGTTGTAGTCTTCTTATCCCTTTTGAAAATGATCTGACTAGATGAGTTTCTTCTTCCTCTTGTTTTGAAAACAAAATATTGCTTTATGCAAAATAACTCCACTAGCCATAAGTCTTTCGGAGTACACCATGTACTCAGCCTTGCTTCGTTGATATTTTTCTATAGATGAAGCTACTCCAACTGAAGGAGGTTTCTACGTCGAAGTCGACGAGTAGTTGGGGCTCCCGGGTAGCAGCCTAGGATTTATGGAAGGGTCGCTACTTCTATTTATGGCCTCTTAGGCCTTTGCTAGGTGTGTTGTTAG
Source organism: Avena sativa (assembly GCA_916181665.1). NCBI lineage: Eukaryota > Viridiplantae > Streptophyta > Magnoliopsida > Poales > Poaceae > Avena > Avena sativa. The sequence continues at coordinate 138,972,467 of OV702295.1, forward strand.
AACAACTTGTTTGTTTCCGTTGTTCGTTGTAATGATGGGTCTGTGACCCCTGGTTTGTATGACTGGTTTGTAACTCTCTTAAGAGTTTATCTTATTAATGTATGGTTTGTATGTTCTGTAATGTTACCGATCTTTCCCTGCGTGTTTCGGAATTTAGGTTAGGCTTATATGAGATGAGGATCTGGTATTTGTCTAGCCCTGATCCCGGGTCGTGCCAGATTTTGGTATCAGAGCAGGACTGCCTGTAGGAAACCCTTCTAGCTAGTCGATGTTGAGTCTAGAGTTTGAGAAAACTATTTGAAAGCTAAAATTATTTGCAAAACTCTGAATAGGACTCTTTTTACTCCTTATCCAAGGTTGTTCTATTGCTGAGTTATCTTATCTCGTTTGCTTTGAAAAGTTTTCACTTCTCGTCGATCATTTCAAACCTCTAGGATATACGGGTTTGGGTTGTTTTTCCTAGTACTCCGCACTTGGTTGCAAGGCTCGGAGTTTCTAAGATATATCTGTGCACCTGAGCATTGTTTTTCAACTTTTCTAAGGATGCCTATAATCCTGCTCTCAATTCTTTTGTGACTTGTTGGTATCATATCATGCTTGCATCCATTGTGATGGTTTGTATCTAAGTTGGTAGCGTATACGTTCCGTATGCTTGTTTTACTGCCATACTTAATGCATGTATATAATTTTCATCCACATGTTCACCTCTACCATGATCTTTTGATATGGTTTTTGCCATCCTCTGTTGTACCCTTTTTGGTGAATCCATTCTCATGGTTTCTGTTTTCTCCTCAGGATATCGTCTGGTACTCATGGTTCTGTTGGCCGTCGAGCAAACAACAATGCTGATCAGGAACTTCCGCCACCTCCCACAATGGTCGAGGTTCTCAACAACATTGAGACCAACCGTCTGAGGAATGAACGCCTTCTGGAGCGTGTGGCGTAGAACACTAATCATCGTCCTAACGACTGTGTGACACTTGGAGATTTCATCCACTCTTTTCCTCCAATCTTCACCCACTCCAAGGAGCCCCTTGAAGCTGATGATTGGCTCCACACCATAGAGCGCAAGTTTAGTGCTCTTCGTGTCCGTCCCGCTGATCGTGTTAACTTCGCCACCTATCAACTGGAAGGTGAGGCTGGTGTTTGGTGGGAAGGTTTTCTGAATCTGCAAGCTCAAGGACATGTTGTTACCTGGGAGGAGTTTGTTGCAGCATTCCGTGCCTCTTATATCCCTAATCCCGTCATGGACCTCAAAAGGAGGGAGTTTCTGGATCTGACTCAGGGGCGCAAGGATATTGAAACCTATGGGCGTGAGTTTACTCGCCTGGCTCGTTATGCAACCAGGGATGTGACCAATGATGAAGATAAGCAAGGGTTGTTCCGTAAGGGACTTAACCTTGCACTTCGCTATGAGTTGCTGCCGTTCAAGTTCCAGTCTTTCCAGGACTTGCACAATCAGGCTCTTACTCTGGAGCATGGAAGGAAGGACATGGAAGTCCCTCAGAAGCGTGAAGAAGGAAAATCTCGTGCTTCTTCCTCTGGTAACAAGAAGCGTCGTGTCTTTGTTCCATACAGTGCTATGCCTTGGGATCCTTATGCACCCAAGTCTTCTGGCAATGCTTCTCGTCAGCCACAGTCAAATACTGGTGGATCAATCTATCATCCTCCTGCTGGTTCTCACACTGGAGTTACCTGTTACTCCTGTGGTCAGCCTGGTCACTACTCAAGGGAGTGTTCTCAAAGGGCTGTCGGACGCAATGATCAGCAGGCAAAGAAGAATGATAAATCTCAAGCTGTTGGACGTGGTCGTCTGACCCATGTCACTGTTGAGGAAGCTCAGGAAGATCCACGCGTCATTCTGGGTACGCTCCATGTCAATTCAATTCTCGCAATAGTCTTGTTTGATTCTGGAGCATCGCATACATTCATATCACAAGAGTTTGCTCAGGAGCATGGTATACCTTTTGAAGCAATATCTTCCCCTCTAGAGATTAGTACTCCTGGGTCTCGTTGGCAGACCATCTGGGTTACTCATGGGGTTGAAATAGATATAGCATATCAGAAGTTTCCCACTTCCCTCATTGCACTCAAGTCAACTGACATATATGTCATTCTGGGCATGGACTGGTTAACCTAGTATCAAGCCGTCATTGACTGTGCACTTAGAACAGTTTCGGTGACCTCTCCTTCTGGCATAACTATCAAGTATTGGACTGATGGTTCAAAGTCTCCGTCAGCAGTCCTTAAACCTTTCTCGGAGTTGTATGCCATGGATGTCCTACCTACTCTTGAGGTCCAAGATGTCCATGTAGTCTGTGATTTCCGGGATGTCTTTCCTGAAGAGTTGCCTGGCATGCCACCTGATCGAAGTGTGGAGTTTGTCATAGAGCTAGTTCCTAGAACTGCTCCTATCTCCAAAAGACCTTATCGCATGCCTCCTCATGAGTTGGTTGAGTTGAAGAAGCAACTTGAAGAGTTAGAGGGTCTAGGATACATCCAACCTAGCACATCCTCTTGGGGTTGCCCTACCATCTTTGTCAAGAAGCGGGATACAAATATTCCAAGATTGGTGGTTGATTACCGTCCACTCAACGTGGTGACAATCAAGAATAGGTACCCACTTCCCCGGATAAATGACCTCTTTGATCAATTAAGTGGTGCCACTGTCTTCTCCAAAATGGACTTAAGATCAGGGTATCATCAAATCAAGATCAGAAAGGAGGATATCCCAAAGACAGCATTCACAACTCGTTATGGTCTTTACGAGTATACAGTGATGTCCTTCGGGTTAACCAATGCCCCCGCCACATTTATGAGGCTCATGAACTCCGTCTTCATGGAATATCTCGACAAGTTCGTTGTGGTATACATTGATGACATTCTAATCTACTCTAAGACCAAAGAAGAGCATGCCAAACATTTACGTTTGGTATTGACTAAACTTCGTGAACATCGCCTCTACGCCAAGTTTTCCAAATGTGAGTTCTGGTTAGAAGGAGCTCGTCTTCCTTGGTCATGTTGTGTCTGCAAGTGGTGTTGTTGTCATACCGGATAAGGTTCAGACCATTCGGGAATGGAAGTCATCTACTTCAGTCAAGGAAGTCCGAAGTTTTCTTGGAATGGCTGGATATTACCGTCGATTCATCAAGAACTTCTCCAAGATAGCCAAGCCTATGACTGATCTTCTTAAGAAAGATAAGAAGTTTGAGTGGTCAGAAAAGGCAGAAGAAAGCTTCCAAGCTTTGAAAAGTAAGCTAACCACGGCCCCTGTGCTGGTCCTTCCGGACACAAGCAAGTATATCGTCATCTATTATAACGCTTCTCTCCAAGGGCTCAGTTGTGTGTTGATGCAAGATGGTCATGTAGTGGCTTATGCTTCTCGGCAGTTGAAGCCACATGAGAACAATTACCCAACCCATGATCTCGAACTCGCTGCTGTTGTTCATGCTCTTAAGCAATGGCGACATTACCTCATCGGTAACCGTTGCGAACATTACTCGGATCATCAAAGCCTGAAGTATCTCTTTACCCAGCCATATCTGAATCTCAGGCAAAGATGATGGTTGGAACTCATCAAAGATTATGATTTAGGTCTCAACTATCAACCCAGCAAAGCCAACGTCGTTGCTAATGTGCTAAGTCGGAAGTATTATTGCAACAATCTGATGATTTCACAAGCCCAACATGCTCTTTACGAGGAAATCAAGCGTCTTAACCTTGAAGTGGTTCCTTGTGGATTCCTTGCTGACCTTGAAATAAAATCTTCTCTAGAGGACCAAATCAAGGAAGCTCAAAAGCAAGATGATGAGGTTACCAAGATCAAAGAACGTGTTGCAAGCGGTGAAGCTAAATGTTTCTCCGTCAATGATCAAGGTACCCTTTATTTTGGTAACCGGCTAGTGGTTCCAAATAGTCGGAAAATCAAATATCTAATCCTACTAGAAGCTCATGAATCCCCTCTGTCTATTCATCCTGGTGGTACCAAGATGTACCGAGATCTCCGTCAAAGATTCTGGTGGAGTAGAATGAAACCGGAAATCGCTCGCTTTGTCGCAGAGTGCAACGTTTGCCATCGTGTGAAGGATGAACATCAAAGGCCTGCTGGACTTTTGTAGCCGTTGAAAATCCCTAAGTGGAAATGGGATGAAATTGGTATGGATTTTATCACTGGACTCCCAAGGACACAAGCATGAAATGATGCCATATGGGTAATAGTTGTTCGGTTATCCAAAGTTGCTCATTTCCTTCCGGTTCGAGAAACTATCCGTGCTAGTCAAATGGCTGAACTATACATCTCTCAGATCGTTGTCCTTCATGGTGTTCCCAATAAGATCATTTCTGATCGTGGAAGTTTATTTACTTCCAAATTCTGGAAAAGTTTGCAAGAAGCAATGGGAACTCATGTCTCCTTCAGCACAGCCTATCATCCTAAAACCGGTGGTCAAACTGAAAGAGTAAATCAAATTCTTGAAGACATGCTCATAGCGTGTGTCATATCCTTTGGAAAGAACTGGGAGAAATGTCTTCCTTTTGCAGAGTTCTCTTACAACAACAGTTTTCAATCCAGTTTGGGCATGGCACCTTTCCAATTCCTGTATGGGAGAACATGTCGAACACCGCTGAACTGGACAGAAACTGGTGAAAGACAATTCTTTGGTCCGAACATGATCCAAGAAGCAGAAGATCAAGCTCGCATAATTCGAGAGCGTTTGAAGGCCGCTCAATCTCATCAGAAGACCAACTACGATCGTCATCTTTTTGATGTTCATTATGAAGTTGGTGATCAAGTTTACCTCCGGGTCACTCCTCTGAAGGGTGTCCATCGATTCGGTATCAAAGGCAAATTGGCTCCTCGCTACGTTGGTCCCTTTCGCATTCTCTCCAAGCGGGGGTGAGCTTGCCTACAAATTGGATCTACCTTCATCTTTTCCAGAGGTTCATGATGTCTTTCATGTGTCTCAACTCAAGCATTGCTTCAAAGATCCCATTCGTGGTGTGGACCATGAAACTTCGGATCTCCAAGATGATCTAACCTACCGAGAATACCCTGTTCGTATTCTTGATGAAACCGCGCAAGACTCGTCGTCAAACCATCAAGTTCTTGAAAGTTCAATGGTCTCATCACTCTAAGTTAGAAGCAACCTGGGAACGCGAATATCGTCTTCGATTTGAGTACCCTGCCTTCTTTTCTAAAACCTAGGAATCTTGGGTCGAGATTCTTGTAAGTGGGGTAGAGCTATAACATACCACTTTTTGTGTAATGTTAATAAGGACATGTTTGAGCATTGCATGCATGCATAACACTTGCATCTTGGTTTAATCAAGAAAGAACAAACAAAACCCTAAACCTTAACTCCCCTCTCTATTTGAATCCTTCATTTGGTTTTGAAAATATTTGGAAAACACAAAATGTATGGAGCCCAATCAGTACCAAGGGTCCCTGCAATATTTTAATACATTTTACAAAACCCTGATATTTTGAAATTATTCAAAACAGATTTGAATTTAAAATATAAAAGGAAATCAGAAAAATAGAAAAGAAAAAGGTTTCTGAAATAAAAATCTAATCCTAACCCTCTCTGGGCCGAGCCCATTTCCTTCCCTCTCTCTGCCGCCAGCACAGCATACAGCAGCCCAAGAGCCAGCCCAGCCTGGCCAAGAGTAGCCCACCCCGGCCGCGTACCCCTTCGGCCCTCTGTTCCTCGTTGTCTTCGACGACAACGGGAAGCAGCTGGGTGGCAGCACCGACGCCGTCGATCTCCACCGCTTCGTTGCCGCCGTTCGTCAAGCCTCTAGGGATGGATAAGACCGCCGCATCGAGCTCTTCCTCCCAGTACCCATTTCGCTTGCTCTCGCCCCCTCTACCCATTTCTCCTCTTCGGCCCCGAACCCTAGCTTCGGCCGCCATCGAGCCCCGCCGTCCCCGGCCTCCCCGTGCCCTGTCGAACCCGCCTTGAGCTCTGCCTCATCGCCCTGGTGATTCTCCCCAAAGGAATCGACCGCGGGTGATCGGAGTCATCGCCATCGACCTCGCCTTCCGAAGCTTCGGCCACTGCTTTCTTCATTGATTCCAGCGTTGTATGTGTCCGCCTCGGCTCCTCGACCCTTCTGCCTCACTCGTGGTAACCTCCTGCATCTCCCAGTGCTTTCCGTTCGCTCTCCCCCTCTCTGTATCGCCACCTCGCCGAGCACCACCGCCAGCCGCCGCTATTCATCGTCGCTGCCGATGCTTCGATGACCAATAAATGGCGGCGCCACCACGGTTCGACTCGCCTTGCTCTCCTCTTTCCAACACCCACCACCACAGCCTCTCGCTTGTGCTTAATCTCCAGCTCCATCGTCGATCTGAGAGCAAGTTCATTGATGATGTTAGCATGACATCATCATGATTTCATATATCTTTTTCTTTTCTTTTAATTAATTCTGTAATTATTTCTGTTAATGGAAAATCCCTGACATGTGGGCCATACCCGTAAGAGTTTTATTATTTTATGTAAATGTTTTCTGAAATTAATAGAAGTCTGACATGTGGGCCCAAGTTGGAAATTATATTAAATATTCTAAAAATGATTTATAAATGGATTAAAATTTGAGAAATTCATAACTAACTCATTTTAAATCAGAAAAATACAAATAATATACCAAAATGATCAGAAAAATGAAACCTATCTAAATAAGCTATAATCATCCATTGTTAAACAACTTTGATGGAAAGTTTAATTAGAAGAACCAATTGAACCCCACAGGTGAATCCGAGGATCCCCCTGTTCTAGGGTTTGGACCTCTCGGACCCCCTTTAAAATGACCAAACATGTTCTAGGGTTCTTTTCAACACCATTTAACTTGTCATATAATTCGTATTGTATGAGCATTGCACATTCCATGTGTTGAATGTTACTTTTCCTTTTCCGGTGGTTGGTCCTTCACGAATAGGAACCGAACCTGAAGCTCAAGTCAACACCACCGAAGAGCAGTACCAGTCCAACAACGGACAAGGCAAGCGAAGCCCCACTCATACAGATGAATCCTATGTTTACAAAGTATTTCATTCTTGCCATATACATTCGGTTCAACAGTATTTTATCAGTAGGTATAGTACTCCTATCTGATGCATGTTTTCCTTTGTGAACTATTTTACCTGATCCACTGCTCCTAGCATAACTAGGGTTTTGCTTATGAGCATCGCTAGTGCCACAGTTCAGTCAAGCTTAGCCATGCTTAGTGGTCCGATGTTGATCATTCCGATGATGCACCGGAGATGCGAATGAATCCATTATGGTAGGATGTGTGATGTGATCAGAGATGGATGATAAAAATGATAAGGCTTGTATGGGAGGCCACCTGGGTTGTGGTTTTTGTAGTCCCATACTTGCCACCCCTAGGACCCGATGTTCTTGCCTCTTGAACCAAGACGAGCGTACGACCACATGGGGGCCTAGAAACCCCCTCGACTCACTAACTTGCCTAGTAGATTCCATGAGTCACATAGTTCGGGATTTCCATTCGACATACGCATCTTGGTAGTTCTCGAATGGAGGTGAAGGAGGTGCATTCATAATAGGTAGGTAAGCGTGGTCAGGAACAAGAGATTCCTGGCATCTGTAATCTTGAACCCTGCGCACATCACTAGGGACCGGCTTCGGGACTTGACCCGTTACGACGGCATCTCCCTAGTGCGTGACTCATGGTCTCGGCGAAACCAAGGTAAAGGTCATGGTCAACCACTCTCTGCCGGCCTTCCAAGGAAGAGGGCTAATAATTTGGCATTAAGAATCGGTTGGTACGTGTGGGTAAAGTTGTGCACCCCTACAGGGTTAATAATCTTTTCGAAAAGTCGTGTCCACGATTATGGACGACTTGGGAATGGACGTGAAGATCATAGAGAACTATAACCGAATGCTAAAACTTGTCAACTAATGTGAGATCCGAAGTACTTCCTCGGGGTTGTTTGAGGGGTATTTAGGGAAGAGAGATTCGGTTAATGATGGTTCTTGGTGGATATCGAAGATGACTCCGAAGAGCCAGAGTTGTAGTATTCTTATCCCTTTTGAAAATGATCTGACTAGATGAGTTTCTTCTTCCTCTTGTTTTGAAAACAAAATATGGCTTTATACAAAATAACTCCACTAGCCATAAGTCTTGCGGAGTACACCCTGTACTCAGCCTTGCTTCGTTGATATTTTCTATGGATGAAGCTACTCCAACTGAAGGAGGTTTCTACGACGAAGTTGACGAGTAGTTGGAGTTCCCGAGCAGCAGCCTAGGATCTATGGAAGGGTCGCTACTTCTGTTTATGGCCTCTTAGGCCTTTGCTAGGTTTGTTGTTAGAACAACTTATTTGTTTTCGTTGTTTGTTGTAGTGGTGGGTCTGTGACCCCTGGTTTATATGACTGGTTTGTAACTCTCTTAATATTTTATCTTATTAATGTATGGTTTGTATGTTCTGTAATGTTAGCGATCTTTCCCTGGGTGTTTCGGAATTTAGGTTAGGCTTATATCAGATGAGGATCTGGTATTTGTCTAGCCCTGATCCCGGGTCGTGACAATGACCTAGGACATGATGCAACCATTCCACTTTGTCATGACACATCCATGTACCGTTCCCACTCCAAATCGGTGGACCTTCTAGACCCTTCTAGAACATTTCGGTTAAAACACCAAAACCATTCCCGAACTCCAGAATTGGACTTTCCTTATATGAATCTTATTCTCCGGACCATTCTGTATCTCCTCGTGATATCCCGGATCCAATCTGAGACTCTGAACAACATTCGGTCTTCTTACTCACATTCCATATCTACTAAACAACATTGAATCCTTAAGTGTGTCTCCCTACGGTTCGTGAATTATGCAGACATGATCGAGACTCTTCTGCGATCAATAACCAATAGAGGAATCTGGAAATTCATATGGCTCCCACATATTTCTATGATTACTTTGTGATCGAATGAACCATTTACATACGATACCAATTTCCCTTTGTCTCGCGATACTTTACTTATCCGAGGTCTGATCGTTGGTATCTCTGCATATCTAGTTCAAGCTCGTTACCGATAAGTACTCTTTAATCTTTCATGTGATATGTGATCCCTTGTTAGCCAGTCACATGCTTGCAAGCTAATTGGATGACATTCCACCGAGAGGGCCCAGAGTATATCTATTCGCCATATGGATGGACGAATTCCACTCTCGATCCATTTGCCTCAACACATACTTTCCGAACACTCAATGCCACCTTTATAACCACCTAGTTACGAAGTGGTGTTTGACATCATCAAAGCATCCATCCGGTGATGGTGATTAACATGACCTCATGGTCGAAGGATTTAGGTTACTATGTATCTGAAAGCTTATAGCAAACAAACGATTGAAATGACATGATCTTTATACTACACTTAACTATAGGAGTATGTCCATCACACCATTATCCTAATGATATGATCTTGTTGTTAATAACATCTCAATGTTCATGATCAGGAAACCATGTTCATCTATTAACCAACAAGCTAGTATTACAAAGAGGCTTTACTAGGGACTCTTACAAGTTTACAAATCACACAAGTATTAATCTTTCTGGTTAATACAGTTATAGCAGGAATGTAAACATTTATCATAAACACAAAGATATAATAATAACTACTTTTATTATTGCCTCTTGGGCATATCTCCAACACAACATATTTCCCCTAGTGAGGTGCCAAAATCTGGAGTGTCGGAAGCTGCATCTAGTATAGAGTCCACAACGCACATTGAGTGTTTTACTTGTGGAGGCCGAGGACGTATGAGGCGTGATTGTCCTAATAAAAAAGTTGCTTCTCACACAAGATGGCTATATTTCTGCCAGTGACGATGCCATGGTTGCTAATCTATCTATTGATGTGTCTAAGGAACATGAAAACATTGATGTGTATCCCGAGGATGCTGCTCCTAAGTGCACTAACTTGATGGTGCAACGTGTGCCATAAGATCACATAGAAGGACAAGGACAACATTGGAATATTTTTCAGACTCAATGCACAGTCAACAACACCACTTGCAAGCTGATTATTGATGGTGACAGCTACACCAATATTGTTAGCAAGAGCTTGATGGATTATCTTTCATTACCTACATAGAAACACCCACAACCCACATTGTGTTGAGTGGTTGTATAACTCAGGGAAGATAAAGGTAACACACAAGGTGCACCTGAAATTTTCAGTAGGTAATTTTGAGGACACGGTGTTATGTGATGTTGTTGCCTATGGAAGCATGTCATATGTTGCTAGGACGACCATGACAATTTTACAAGCGTTCCACTTATGAGGGAAGATCCAATGTTTATTCCTTTTGGCATGAAGGAAAGCGTCATGAGCTGCAGCCTATGCTTGACAAACATATAAAAGTGGAAGTGTTTGTTGATAAGAAGGAAGTCTAACACATTAAGGTGAAACCAAGGACGATTTCCATTCAAGTTGGAGGGATGATGAGGGGAGGATAGCTAGTACTCCTGTTCTTTCGCCGCCTCCTTATATCCTAAAGATTGGACTTCTCTACATTGCAATTCCTCCCATAGATGAGGTGAAGCCCAATTTCAGAACACCCCTAGTTCTGAAATGTTTTGGTCAAGGCATGGCCAAGCTCAATTAAAAATTGAGTTTACTTCGGTTTAGTATTTAACACGTTTGAGTCTTTTATTTCATGTTTTATTTAAGTCTAAAATGTTTAAGTTTTATTTCGTGTTATGGTTTTTGGGCCTGTCCAAAACCACTTTTAGTTCAGCCATTTGGGCTTTAGTTGTGGCGTGGGGCTTGTCCCACCCAAGTCTCATTGGAGTCGCCCTATAAAGGCGTCACAACAGCCGCCATTGTATCTTAGACTTGTTATTTTCGAGATATACACCAGAAAAGTCCCAATGTTTGGAGGCGCATATCGTCGTGTTTGCTTCCTGATCTTCAAGGACTGATGTGCCATGCGTGGGAGTTGATTTTGATCAGTTCCTATGTGAGGAATTGAAGAGATACTAGTTTGATCTATTTTAAATTGAGTTCTCTTATTATCTTGCTGATTCTATCGATCCTCGTGAAAGATCAGGCCTAAACCCGTTTGGATCACATTGATTCGTATCACTTATCCAAAAGGAGGAGGCCGATAATGAAGAGGAAGACCTCAACAATAGGTCGGAGGGTGTTAAGATAGCAAAAGAGAAGAAAAGATGAGGTGTAGGCGTCTATAAGGAAGATTTCAATGCCATCATTGAGACAAAGAAAGCATTGGCCGCCGAACGCAAAGAGAACAAGGAGGCTAGGTGGGAGGAGCTCAAAGTATTGGAGGAGGAGAAGTAGAGATCCAAGTTGGCGGTGGAGGAGCGAAGGATTGCATCTGAAAAAGAGAGGATGACGAAGGAGAATAAGATAGAAGAGGAACGACTAGCACTTGAGAGGGAGAAGTTGGCCAAGGAGAGGGAGGATGCCGACTGCAATACCATGTTCATAAACCCAAGCACATTGGATGACAAGGTTAGGACATATTAGAGGATTTCTCATGCGAGGATCTTGGCCCGAGAGAGTGGTGGTGGTGGTGATGGCGGTCATGGTGGCCGAGGTGGTCTTTGAGGTGGCCGACATGGTGGTGGTCGAACTTTTGAATCTAATTTGATCGATTTGATGTATTTTGGATAATATTCATGCATATTTATACGGGAAATCTAGGTTGAGACCGGTCGATGGATGTCAAATTCTGGCGGACCCATCTTTACGTTTGCGTAGCTCCGTACGTGGATTGTGAACGCGCTAAATTACAAACAAAGCAAAGATTCAAAATGTCTTGTAGATCAAACCGTTTACCCGAATTGGGATCTGTTTTCACCATTGGCCTTGTCGTGATGAGATCTTCGAAACTAGATCCCATGTTGATATATTTTGATGAAATTTTTATCGGACCAAAAAGTTATCCACCACTAACATGTGAGTTATCCATGACATAATATGTAAGTTATCCACCTGTAACACATAAGTTATCCACCATATAAACGTGTCGGACATAGGGGTCCTCGCATACGCGTTGAGAAAGTTTAATTAGAATACGATAGCCTAGGTGTTAGGATACTGAAACTTCATCGATTGTCGATGTGTAAGTCTCAGTATCCTAACACACTTTAAGACTTTGTCACTCGTGCACCATGATAGCAATGACTAGTGATGAAGCCAAGTCGCTAGACTACTGGTTGCACGCTATGTTTATTCACTACGACTTAGGGTCGTGGGTGGATGCGGGATAAGACACATTTGTTAGTATTAGTTTGCGAGTACTTAAAGAGTACTCATGGCTTTGTCCCTGGCTATTCCCATGGCCAGACTATGAAGAGGAGTACCTGGAGGATGGACCCCAGGAAGGTTACGACAACTAGGATCATCTCCCATCGTCATCATTGCATGTGACCACGAAGATGGAGCTTCGCCTACGCTACCGTTATTATTACGTATTCCGCTGCTTGATGTTGTATTAAGAACTGGATCATGAGATCCCTATTTGTGTAAGAACATATGTACGGTTTGTAATGGATGATGTACTATGGTATCCAATTCTGTTATGTCTCGCAAAAATGGTAATCCTAGGATTGTGATGTATGGCATAACAGGCATCTGGAATTAAAAATCCGGGTGTTGACAGGGGAGGGGAGTCCTCCCCAAATCCTCCTCTAGGGCCGGCGGCAAGGAGAGGGAGGAATCCTCCCTTGGGTAGGATTCCATCCCTCTCTCCACTAGGCAACCAATGTTGGGATTTGACTTTTCAAATTGGCGTTTGACTTTTCAAACTAGAGTTTGATTTCTCTCTTCCCCTTGCCCAGCCAAGTGACTATAACATACCACTTTTTGTGTAATGTTAATAAGGACATGTTTGAGCATTGCATGCATGCATAACACTTGCATCTTGGTTTAATCAAGAAAGAAAAAACAAAACCCTAAACCTTAACTCCCCTCTCTATTTGAAACCTTCATTTGGTTTTGAAAATATTTGGAAAACACAAAATGTATGGAGCCCAATCAATACCAAGGGTCCCTGCAATATTTTGATACATTTTACAAAACCCTGATATTTTGAAATTATTCAAAACAGATTTGAATTTAAAATATAAAAGGAAATTAGAAAAATAGAAAAGAAAAAGGTTTCTGAAATAAAAATCTAATCCTAACCCTCTCTGGGCCGAGCCCATTTCCTTTCCTCTCTCTCTGCCGCCAGCGCAGCACGCATGCAGTAGCCCAAGAGCCGGCCCAGCCTGTCCAAGAGCATCCCACCCCGGCCGCGTACCCCTTCGGCCCTCTGTTCCTCGTCATCTTCGACAACGACGGGAAGCAGCTGGGTGGCAGCGCTGGCACCGTCGATCTCCACCGCTTCGTCGCCGCCGTTCATCAAGCCTCTAGGTATGGATAAGACCTCCACGTCGAGCTCTTCCTCCCAGTACCCATTTCGCTTGCTCTCGCCCCCTCTACCCATTTCTCCTCTTTGGCCCCGAACCCTAGCTTCGGCTGCCGTCGAGCCCCGCCGTCCCCGGCATCCCCGTGCCTTGTCGAACCCTCCTTGAGCTCCGCCTCATTGCCCTGGTGCTTCTCCCCGAAGGAATCGGCCGCGAGCGATCGGAGTCGTCGCCATCGACCTCGCCTTCCGAAGCTTCGGCCACTGCTTTCTTCATTGATTCCAGCGTTGTATGTGTCCGCCTCGGCTCCTCGGCCCTTCTGCCTCACTCATGGTAAGCTCCTGCATCTCCCAGTGCTTTCCGTTCGCTCTCCCCCTCTCTGTATCGCCACCTCGCCGAGCACCACCGCCAGCCGCCGCTATTCATCGTCGCTGCCGACGCTCCGACGACCAATAAATGGCGGCGCCACCACGGTTTGACTCGCCTTGCTCTCCTCTTTCCAATGCCCACCACCACAGCCTCTCGCTTGTGCTCAATCTCCAGCTCCATCTTCGATCTGAGAGCAAGTTCATTGATGATGTTAGCATGACATCATCATGATTTCATATATCTTTTTCTTTTCTTTTAATTAATTCAGTAATTATTTCTGTTAATGGAAAATCCCTGACATGTGGGCCATACCCGTAAGAGTTTTATTATTTTATGTAAATGTTTTCTGAAATTAATAGAAGTCTGACATGTGGGCCCAAGTTGGAAATTATATTAAATATTCCAAAAATGATTTTTAAATGGATTAAAATTTGAGAAATTCATATCAAATTCATTTTAAATCAGAAAAATACAAATAATATACCAAAATGATCAAAAAATGAAACCTATCTAAATAACCTATAATCATGCATTGTTAAACAACTTTGATGGCAAGTTTAATTAGAAGAACCAATTGAACCCCACAGGTGAATCCGAGGATCCCCCTGTTCTAGGGTTTGGACCTCTCGGACCCCCTTTAAAATGACCAAACATGTTCTAGGGTTCTTTTCAACACCATTTAACTTGTCATATCATTCATATTGTATGAGCATTGCACATGCCATGTGTTGAATGTTGCTTTTCCTTTTCCGGTGGTTGGTCCTTCGCGAATAGGAATCGAACCCGAAGCTGAAGTCAACGCCACCGAAGAGCAGTACCAGTCCAACAACGGACAAGGCAAGCGAAGCCCCACTCATACATATGAATCCTAAGTTTACAAAGTATTTCATTCTCGCCATATGCATTCGGTTCAACGGTCTTTTATCAGTAGGTATAGTACTCCTATCTGATGCATGTTTTCCTTTTTGAACTATATTACCTGATACACTTCTCCTAGCATAACTAGGGTTTGTCTTATGAGCATCGCTAGTGCCACAGTCCAGTCAAGATTAGCCATGCTTAGTGGTCCGATGCTGATCATTCAGATGATGCACCGGAGATGCGAATGAATCCATTATGGTAGGATGTGTGATGTGATCAGAGATGGATGATAAACATGCTAAGGCTTGTATGGGAGGCCACCTGGGTTGTGGTTTTTGTAGTCCCATACTTTCCACCCCTAGGACTCGATATTCTTGCCTCTTGAACCAAGACGAGCATACAACCACACGGGGGGCCTGGAAAACCCATCGACTCACTAACTTGCCTAGTAGATTCCATGAGTCACATAGTTTGGGCTTTCCATTCGACATACGCATCTTGGTTGTTCTCGAATGGAGGTGAAGGCGGTGCATTCATAATAGGTAGGTAAGCGTGGCCAGGAACAAGAGATGCCCGACATCCGTAATCTTGAACCCTGCGCACATCACTAGGGACCGGCTTCGGAACTTGACCCGTTACGGCGGCATCTCCCTAGTGGGTGACTCATAGTCTCGGCGAAAGCAAGGTAAAGGTCGTGGTCAACCACTCTCTGTCGGCCTTCCAAGGAAGAGGGCTAATAATTTGTCATTAAGAATCGGTTGGTACGTGTGGGTAAAGTTGTGCACCCCTGCAGGGTTAATAATCTTTTTGAAAAGCCGTGTCCACGGTTATGGATGACTTGGAAATGGACATGAAGATATTAGAGAACTATAACTGAATGCTAAAACTTGTCAACTAATGTGAGATCCGAAGTACTTCCTCGGGGTTGTTTGAGGGGGTATACAGGGAAGAGAGATTCAGTTAATGATGGTTCTTGGTGGATATCGAAGATGACCCCCGAAGAGCTAGAGTTGTAGTCTTCTTATCCCTTTTGAAAATGATCTGACTAGATGAGTTTCTTCTTCCTCTTGTTTTGAAAACAAAATTTGGATTTATGCAAAATAACTCCACTAGCCATAAGTCTTTCGGAGTACACCATGTACTCAGCCTTGCTTCGTTGATATTTTTCTATAGATGAAGCTACTCCAACTGAAGGAGGTTTCTACGTCGAAGTCGACGAGTAGTTGGGGTTCCCGGGTAGCAGCCTAGGATTTATGGAAGGGTCGCTACTTCTGTTTATGGCCTCTTAGGCCTTTGCTAGGTGTGTTGTTAGAACAACTTGTTTGTTTCCGTTGTTCGTTGTAATGATGGGTCTGTGACCCCTGGTTTGTATGACTGGTTTGTAACTCTCTTAAGAGTTTATCTTATTAATGTATGGTTTGTATGTTCTGTAATGTTACCGATCTTTCCCTGCGTGTTTCGGAATTTAGGTTAGGCTTATATGAGATGAGGATCTGGTATTTGTCTAGCCCTGATCCCGGGTCGTGCCAGATTTTGGTATCAGAGCAGGACTGCCTGTAGGAAACCCTTCTAGCTGGTCGATGTTGAGTCTAGAGTTTGAGAAAACTATTTGAAAGCTAAAATTATTTGCAAAACTCTGAATAGGACTCTTTTTACTCCTTATCCAAGGTTGTTCTATTGCTGAGTTATCTTATCTCGTTTGCTTTGAAAAGTTTTCACTTCTCGTCTATCATTTCAAACCTCTAGGATATACGGGTTTGGGTTGTTTTTCCTAGTACTCCGCACTTGGTTGCAAGGCTCGGAGTTTCTAAGATATATCTGTGCACCTGAGCATTGTTTTTCAACTTTGCTAAGGATGCCTATAATCCCGCTCTCAATTCTTTTGTGACTTGTTGGTATCATATCATGCTTGCATCCATTGTGATGGTTTGTATCTAAGTTGGTAGCGTATACGTTCCGTATGCTTGTTTTACTGCCATACTTAATGCATGTATATAATTTTCATCCACATGTTCACCTCTACCATGATCTTTTGATATGGTTTTTGCCATCCTCTGTTGTACCCTTTTTGGTGAATCCATTCTCATGGTTTCTGTTTTCTCCTCAGGATATCGTCTGGTACTCATGGTTCTGTTGGCCGTCGAGCAAACAACAATGCTGATCAGGAACTTCCGCCACCTCCCACAATGGTCGAGGTTCTCAACAACACTGAGACCAACCGTCTAAGGAATGAACGCCTTCTGGAGCGTGTGGCGCAGAACACTGATCATCGTCCTAACGACTGTGTGACACTTGGAGATTTCATCCACTCTTTTCCTCCAATCTTCACCCACTCCAAGGAGCCCCTTGAAGCTGATGATTGGCTCCACACCATAGAGCGCAAGTTTAGTGCTCTTCGTGTCCGTCCCGCTGATCGTGTTAACTTCGCCACCTATCAACTGGAAGGTGAGGCTGGTGTTTGGTGGGAAGGTTTTCTGAATCTGCAAGCTCAAGGACATGTTGTTACCTAGGAGCAGTTTGTTGCAGCATTCCGTTCCTCTTATATCCCTAATCCCGTCATGGATCTCAAAAGGAGGGAGTTTCTAGATCTGACTCAGGGGCGCAAGGATATTGAAACCTATGGGCGTGAGTTTACTCGCCTGGCTCGTTATGCAACCAGGGATGTGACCAATGATGAAGATAAGCAAGGGTTGTTCCGTAAGGGACTTAACCTTGCACTTCGCTATGAGTTGCTGCCCTTCAAGTTCCAGTCTTTCCAGGACTTGCACAATCAGGCTCTTACTCTGGAGCATGGAAGGAAGGACATGGAAGTCCCTCAGAAGCGTGAAGAAGGAAAATCTCGTGCTTCTTCCTCTGGTAACAAGAAGCGTCGTGTCTTTGTTCCATACAGTGCTATGCCTTGTGATCCTTATGCACCCAAGTCTTCTGGCAATGCTTCTCGTCAGCCACAGTCAAATACTGGTGGATCAAACTATCATCCTCCTGCTGGTTCTCACACTGGAGTTACCTGTTACTCCTGTGGTCAGCCTGGTCACTACTCAAGGGAGTGTTCTCAAAGGGCTGTCGGACGCAATGATCTGCAGGCAAAGAATGATAAATCTCAAGCTGTTGGACGTGGTCGTCTGACCCATGTCCCTATTGAGGAAGCTCAAGAAGATCCACGCGTCATTCTAGGTACGCTCCGTGTCAAATCAATTCTCGCAATAGTCTTGTTTGATTCTGGAGCATCGCATACATTCATATCACAAGAGTTTGCTCGGGAGCATGGTATACCTTTTGAAGCAATATCTTCCCCTCTAGACATTAGTACTCCTGGGTCTCGTTGGCAGACCATCTGGGTTACTCATGGGGTTGAAATAGATATAGCATATCAGAAGTTTCCCACTTCCCTCATTGCACTCAAGTCAACTGACATATATGTCATTCTGGGCATGGACTGGTTAACCTAGTATCAAGCCGTCATTGACTGTGCACTTAGAATAGTTTCGGTGACCTCTCCTTCTGGCATAACTGTCAAGTATTGGACTGATGGTTCAAAGTCTCCGTCAGCAGTCCTTAAACCTTTCTCGGAGTTGTATGCCATGGATGTCCTACCTACTCTTGAGGTCCAAGATTTACATGTAGTCTGTGATTTCCCGGATGTCTTTCCTGAAGAGTTGCCTGGCATGCCACCTGATCGAAGTGTGGAGTTTGTCATAGAGCTAGTTCCTAGAACTGCTCCTATCTCCAAAAGACCTTATCGCATGCCTCCTCATGAGTTGGTTGAGTTGAAGAAGCAACTTGAAGAGTTAGAGGGTCTAGGATACATCCAACCTAGCACATCCTCTTGGGGTTGCCCTACCATCTTTGTCAAGAAGCAGGATACAAATATTCCAAGATTGGTGGTTGATTACCGTCCACTCAACGTGGTGACAATCAAGAATAGGTACCCACTTCCCCGGATAAATGACCTCTTTGATCAATTAAGTGGTGCCACTGTCTTCTCCAAAATGGACTTAAGATCAGGGTATCATCAAATCAAGATCAGAAAGGAGGATATCCCAAAGACAGCATTCACAACTCGTTATGGTCTTTACGAGTATACAGTGATGTCATTCGGGTTAACCAATGCCCCCGCCACATTTATGAGGCTCATGAACTCCGTCTTCATGGAATATCTCGACAAGTTCGTTGTGGTATACATTGATGACATTCTAATCTACTCTAAGACCAAAGAAGAGCATGCCAAACATTTACGTTTGGTATTGACTAAACTTCGTGAACATCGCCTCTACGCCAAGTTTTCCAAATGTGAGTTCTGGTTAGAAGGAGCTCGTCTTCCTTGGTCATGTTGTGTCTGCAAGTGGTGTTGTTGTCATACCGGATAAGGTTCAGACCATTCGGGAATGGAAGTCACCTACTTCAGTCAAGGAAGTCCGAAGTTTTCTTGGAATGGCTGGAGATTACCGCCGATTCATCGAGAACTTCTCCAAGATAGCCAAGCCTATGACTGGTCTTCTTAAGAAAGATAAGAAGTTTGAGTGGTCAGAAAAGGCAGAAGAAAGCTTCCAAGCTTTGAAAAGTAAGCTAACCACGGCCCCTGTGCTGGTCCTTCCGGACACAAGCAAGTATTTCGTCATCTATTATAACACTTCTCTCCAAGGGCTTAGTTGTGTGTTGATGCAAGATGGTCATGTAGTGGCTTATGCTTCTCGGCAGTTGAAGCCACATGAGAACAATTACCCAACCCATGATCTCGAACTCGCTGCTGTTGTTCATGCTCTTAAGCAATGGCGACATTACCTCATCGGTAACCGTTGCGAACATTACTCGGATCATCAAAGCCTGAAGTATCTCTTTACCCAGCCATATCTGAATCTCAGGCAAAGACGATGGTTGGAACTCATCAAATATTATGATTTAGGTCTCAACTATCAACCCGGCAAAGCCAACGTTGTTGCTAATGTGCTAAGTCGAAAGTATTATTGCAACAATCTGATGATTTCACAAGCCCAACATGCTCTCTACGAGGAAATCAAGCGTCTTAACCTTGAAGTGGTTCCTTGTGGATTCCTTGCTGACCTTGAAATAAAATCTTCTCTAGAGGACCAAATCAAGGAAGCTCAAAAGCAAGATGATGAGGTTACCAAGATCAAAGAACGTGTTGCAAGCGGTGAAGCTAAATGTTTCTCCGTCAATGATCAAGGTACCCTTTATTTTGGTAACCGGCTAGTGGTTCCAAATAGTCGGAAAATCAAAGATCTAATCCTACTAGAAGCTCATGAATCCCCTCTGTCTATTCATCCTGGTGGTACCAAGATGTACCGAGATCTCCGTCAAATATTCTGGTGGAGTAGAATGAAACCGGAAATCGCTCGCTTTGTCGCAGAGTGCAACGTTTGCCGTCGTGTGAAGGCTGAACATCAAAGGCCTGCTGGACTTTTGTAGCCGTTGAAAATCCCTAAGTGGAAATGGGATGAAATTGGTATGGATTTTATCACTGGACTCCCAAGGACACAAGCATGAAATGATGCCATATGGGTAATAGTTGTTCGGTTATCCAAAGTTGCTCATTTCCTTCCGGTTCGAGAAACTATCCGTGCTAGTCAAATGGCTAAACTATACATCTCTCGGATCGTTGTCCTTCATGGTGTTCCCAATAAGATCATTTCTGATCGTGGAAGTTTATTTACTTCCAAATTCTGGAAAAGTTTGCAAGAAGCAATGGGAACTCATGTCTCCTTCAGCACAGCCTATCATCCTAAAACCGGTGGTCAAACTGAAAGAGTAAATCAAATTCTTGAAGACATGCTCATAGCGTGTGTCATATCCTTTGGAAAGAACTGGGAGAAATGTCTTACTTTTGCGGAGTTCTCTTACAACAATAGTTTTCAATCCAGTTTGGGCATGGCACCTTTCCAATTCCAGTATGAGAGAACATGTAGAACACCGCTGAACTGGACAGAAACTGGTGAAAGACAATTCTTTGGTCCGAACATGATCCAAGAAGCAGAAGATCAAGCTCGCATAATTCGAGAGCGTTTGAAGGCCGCTCAATCTCATCAGAAGACCAACTACGATCGTCATCATTTTGATGTTCATTATGAAGTTGGTGATCAAGTTTACCTCTGGGTCACTCCTCTGAAGGGTGTCCATCGATTCGGTATCAAAGGCAAATTGGCTCCTCGCTACATTGGTACCTTTCGCATTCTCTCCAAGCGGGGGTGAGCTTGCCTACAAATTGGATCTACCTTCATCTTTTCCAGAGGTTCATGATGTCTTTCATGTGTCTCAACTCAAGCATTGCTTCAAAATCCCATTCGTGGTGTGGACCATGAAACTTCGGATCTCCAAGATGATCTAACCTACCGAGAATACCCTGTTTGTATTCTTGATGAAACCGAGCGCAAGACTCGTCGTCAAACCATCAAGTTCTTGAAAGTTCAATGGTCTCATCACTCTGAGTGAGAAGCAACCTGGGAACGCGAATATCGTCTTCGATTTGAGTACCCTGCCTTCTTTTCTAAAACCTAGGAATCTTGGGTCGAGATTCTTGTAAGTGGGGTAGATCTATAACATACCACTTTTTGTGTAATGTTAATAAGGACATGTTTGAGCATTGCATGCATGCATAACACTTGCATCTTGGTTTAATCAAGAAAGAACAAACAAAACCCTAAACCTTAACTCCCCTCTCTATTTGAATCCTTCATTTGATTTTGAAAATATTTGTAAAACACAAAATGTATGGAGCCCAATCAGTACCAAGGGTCCCTGCAATATTTTAATACATTTTACAAAACCCTGATATTTTGAAATTATTCAAAACAAATTTGAATTTAAAATATAAAAGGAAATCAGAAAAATAGAAAAGAAAAAGGTTTCTGAAATAAAAATCTAATCCTAACCCTCTCTGGGCCGAGCCCATTTCCTTCCCTCTCTCTGCCGCCAGCACAGCATACAGCAGCCCAAGAGCCAGCCCAGCCTGGACAAGAGTAGCCCATCCCGGCCGCGTACCCCTTCGGCCCTCTGTTCCTTGTTGTCTTCGACGACAACGGGAAGCAGCTGGGTGGCAGCACCAACGCCGTCGATCTCCACCGCTTCGTCGCTGTCGTTCGTCAAGCCTCTAGGGATGGATAAGACCGCCGCATCGAGCTCTTCCTCCCAGTACCCATTTCGCTTGCTCTCGCCCCCTCTACCCATTTCTCCTCTTCGGCCCCGAACCCTAGCTTCGGCCGCCGTCGAGCCCCGCCGTCCTCGGCCTCCCCGTGCCCTGTCGAACCCGCCTTGAGCTCCGCCTCATCGCCCTGGTGATTCTCCCCAAAGGAATCGATTGTGGGTGATCGGAGTCATCGCCATCGACCTCGCCTTTCGGTGCTCCGGCCACCGCTTTCTTCATTGATTCCGGCATCCGCTGTGTCCGCCTCGCCTCCTCGACCCTTCTGCCTCGCTCGTGGTGAGCTCCTGCATCTCCCAGTGCTTTCCGTTTGCTCTCCCCCTCTCTGTATCGCCACCTCGCCGAGCACCACCGCTAGCCGCCGCTGTTCGTCGTCGCTGTCGATGCTCCGATGACCAATAAATGGCGGCGCTACCACGGTTCGACTCGCCTTGCTCTCCTCTTTCCAACGCCCACCACCACAGGCTCTCGCATGTGCTCAATCGCCAGCTCCATCATCGATCTGAGAGCAAGTTCATTGATGATGTTAGCATGACATCATCATGATTTCATATATCTTTTTCTTTTCTTTTAATTAATTCTGTAATTATTTCTGTTAATGGAAAATCCCTGACATGTGGGCCATACCCGTAAGAGTTTTATTATTTTATGTAAATGTTTTCTGAAATTAATAGAAGTCTGACATGTGGGCCCAAGTTGGAAATTATATTAAATATTCTAAAAATGATTTATAAATGGATTAAAATTTGAGAAATTCATAACTAACTCATTTTAAATCAGAAAAATACAAATAATATACCAAAATGATCAGAAAAATGAAACCTATCTAAATAAGCTATAATCATCCATTGTTAAACAACTTTGATGGAAAGTTTAATTAGAAGAACCAATTGAACCCCACAGGTGAATCCGAGGATCCCCCTGTTCTAGGGTTTGGACCTCTCGGACCCCCTTTAAAATGACCAAACATGTTCTAGGGTTCTTTTCAACACCATTTAACTTGTCATATAATTCGTATTGTATGAGCATTGCACATTCCATGTGTTGAATGTTACTTTTCCTTTTCTGGTGGTTGGTCCTTCACGAATAGGAACCGAACCCGAAGCTCAAGTCAACACCACCGAAGAGCAGTACCAGTCCAACAACGGACAAGGCAAGCGAAGCCCCACTCATACAGATGAATCCTATGGTTACAAAGTATTTCATTCTTGCCATATACATTCGGTTCAACAGTATTTTATCAGTAGGTATAGTACTCCTATCTGATGCATGTTTTCCTTTGTGAACTATTTTACCTGATCCACTCCTCCTAGCATAACTAGGGTTTTGCTTATGAGCATCGCTAGTGCCACAGTTCAGTCAAGCTTAGCCATGCTTAGTGGTCCGATGTTGATCATTCAGATGATGCACCGGAGATGCGAATGAATCCATTATGGTAGGATGTGTGATGTGATCAGAGATGGATGATAAAAATGATAAGGCTTGTATGGGAGGCCACCTGGGTTGTGGTTTTTGTAGTCCCATACTTGCCACCCCTAGGACCCGATGTTCTTGCCTCTTGAACCAAGACGAGCGTACGACCACATGGGGGCCTAGAAACCCCCTCGACTCACTAACTTGCCTAGTAGATTCCATGAGTCACATAGTTCGGGATTTCCATTCGACATACGCATCTTGGTAGTTCTCGAATGGAGGTGAAGGAGGTGCATTCATAATAGGTAGGTAAGCGTGGTCAGGAACAAGAGATGCCTGGCATCTGTAATCTTGAACCCTGCGCACATCACTAGGGACCGGCTTCGGGACTTGACCCGTTACGACGGCATCTCCCTAGTGCGTGACTCATGGTCTCGGCGAAATCAAGGTAAAGGTCATGGTCAACCACTCTCTGCCGGCCTTCCAAGGAAGAGGGCTAATAATTTGGCATTAAGAATCGGTTGGTACGTGTGGGTAAAGTTGTGCACCCCTACAGGGTTAATAATCTTTTCGAAAAGTCATGTCCACGATTATGGACGACTTGGGAATGGACGTGAAGATCATAGAGAACTATAACCGAATGCTAAAACTTGTCAACTAATGTGAGATCCGAAGTACTTCCTCGGGGTTGTTTGAGGGGTATTCAGGGAAGAGAGATTCGGTTAATGATGGTTCTTGGTGGATATCGAAGATGACTCCGAAGAGCCAGAGTTGTAGTATTCTTATCCCTTTTGAAAATGATCTGACTAGATGAGTTTCTTCTTCCTCTTGTTTTGAAAACAAAATATGGCTTTATACAAAATAACTCCACTAGCCATAAGTCTTGCGGAGTACACCCTGTACTCAGCCTTGCTTCGTTGATATTTTCTACGGATGAAGCTACTCCAACTGAACGAGGTTTCTACGACGAAGTCGACGAGTAGTTGGAGTTCCCGAGCAGCAGCCTAGGATCTATGGAAGGGTCGCTACTTCTGTTTATGGCCTCTTAGGCCTTTGCTAGGTTTGTTGTTAGAACAACTTATTTGTTTTCGTTGTTTGTTGTAGTGGTGGGTCTGTGACCCCTGGTTTATATGACTGGTTCGTAACTCTCTTAATATTTTATCTTATTAATGTATGGTTTGTATGTTCTGTAATGTTAGCGATCTTTCCCTGCGTGTTTCGGAATTTAGGTTAGGCTTATATCAGATGAGGATCTGGTATTTGTCTAGCCCTGATCCCGGGTCGTGACAATGACCTAGGACATGATGCAACCATTCCACTTTGTCATGACACATCCATGTACCGTTCCCACTCCAAATCGGTGGACCTTCTAGACCCTTCTAGAACATTTCGGTTAAAACACCAAAACCATTCCCGAACTCCAGAATTGGACTTTCCTTATATGAATCTTATTCTCCGGACCATTCTGTATCTCCTCGTGATATCCCGGATCCAATCTGAGACTCTGAACAACATTCGGTCTTCTTACTCACATTCCATATCTACTAAACAACATTGAATCCTTAGGTGTGTCTCCCTACGGTTCGTGAATTATGCAGACATGATCGAGACTCTTCTGCGATCAATAACCAATAGAGGAATCTGTAAATTCATATGGCTCCCACATATTTCTATGATTACTTTGTGATCGAATGAACCATTTACATACGATACCAATTTCCCTTTGTCTCGCGATACTTTACTTATCCAAGGTCTGATCGTTGGTATCTCTGCATACCTAGTTCAAGCTCGTTACCGATAAGTACTCTTTAATCTTTCCTGTGATATGTGATCCCTTGTTAGCCAATCACATGCTTGCAAGCTAATTGGATGACATTCCACCGAGAGGGCCCAGAGTATATCTATTCGCCATATGGATGGACAAATTCCACTCTCGATCCATTTGCCTCAACACATACTTTCCGAACACTCAATGCCACCTTTATAACCACCTAGTTACGAAGTGGTGTTTGACATCATCAAAGCATCCATCCGGTGATGGTGATTAACATGATCTCATGGTCGAAGGATTTAGGTTACTATGTATCTGAAAGCTTATAGCAAACAAACGATTGAAATGACATGATCTTTATACTACACTTAACTATAGGAGTATGTCCATCACACCATTCTCCTAATGATATGATCTTGTTGTTAATAACATCTCAATGTTCATGATCAGGAAACCATGTTCATCTATTAACCAACAAGCTAGTATTACAAAGAGGCTTTACTAGGGACTCTTACAAGTTTACAAATCACACAAGTATTAATCTTTCTGGTTAATACAGTTATAGCATGAATGTAAACATTTATCATAAACACAAAGATATAATAATAACTACTTTTATTATTGCCTCTTTGGCATATCTCCAACACAACATATTTCCCCTAGTGAGGTGCCAAAATCTGGAGTGTCGGAAGCTGCATCTAGTATAGAGTCCACAACGCACATTGAGTGTTTTACTTGTGGAGGCCGAGGACATATGAGGCGTGATTGTCCTAATAAAAAAGTTGCTTCTCACACAAGATGGCTATATTTCTGCCAGTGACGATCCCATGGTTGCTAATCTATCTATTGATGTGTCTAAGGAACATGAAAACATTGATGTGTATACCGAGTGAAAGAGCATTTTTCTATCCCTCTGATTTTGATGTTTGATAACAATACACTTATCGATTTAACCGTGTACTAAGTTTATCACAGGATTGATAAAAGAAGGCACAAGTCATGGCATAGCATTTTCCCCTTGCAGAAACATCTATGTCAACCGGTAGTACCGGACCTGCAACCGGTACTACCGCTTGACGCCGGTACTACCGGTTCCAGTACCGGTTGGCACTGATCAAAAGGGAGAAGGGTGCGTACTAGTCAGTACCCACCGGTACCACGAAGCGGCACTACCGGCCCAACCGGTAGTATCGCTTGGTACAAGCGGTACTACCGCTTGAGGCGGTCGTACCGCTCGTCGGTACCGCTGCATACTGACTAGCACCCTGCCCTCTCCGTTTTGGTCAGTACCAAGCGGTACTTGGGACCGGTACTACCGCTCGAACCGGTAGTACCGCCTACTAGCTCCGGTACTACCGCTTGGGGGTAGTATCGCAAGGGGGTACCGCCCAAGACTGAAGAATACTGAAGAACAAGGTCACCACCGGTACTTGGTCCGGTACTGGACCGGTAGTACCGCATGCAAGCGGTACTACCGCTTGAGTACCGGTACTACCGGTCATTAAATGCTCCAACGGCCATTTATTTCGTGGAGGGGTATAAATACCCCTCCACCTACCTTGGGACAAATTGCTCAGCTCATTAAAGTCATTGCCCACCATTGGAGTCCATTGGAGCCACTCAATTCTCAAGATCTCATCATCCAACCACCCAAAGTCCTTGATCTTTGGGGAATCGAAGGAGGAGGCCCCGATCTACTACTTCACCAAAAGAGATTTTCATTTCCCCCTCATTTCATTGAGGGCCCCTTTGCTCTATTGTTTTGTTGGAAACCCTAGCTCTTGTTTTTGTTCTTACAAGCTTGTCTTTGATTGCTTTGACAGCTTGCTTGTATTTGGGAGCCTCCAATTAAGTTGTGGATGTGTGCCCCAAACTTGTAACGGTGCCGGCTTCCACCTTGAAGGTTGCCGATATAGTGGAAGGTGAATCGATCCCGTTGGGGTGAGATTCATCGGAGAACAAGGGAGGCCTTTCGTGGCATTGGTGGTTTGAAACCACCCCCTCTCCAAATGTAGACGTACTTCCCCTCAAAAGGAAGGAACTACGGGAAACAAATCCTTGTGTCTCCGCGTCCACTTTTCGGTTACCTCTATCCTTTACCGCACCTTACTTACTTGTTACTAATTTGTGTTATGGTAGTTCTTGCATATTTGTCATATAGGTAAATTCACCATAGTTGCATTATCTAGAGAATTTACCTTATTGTCAAACCTTAATTTGAAAAAGAAGAAAATTTGAAGTAGCACCTATTCACCCCCCCCTCTAGGTGCCCATACGATCCTTTCAATTGGTATCAGAGCCTCGGCTCTTTATTCGGGCTTTACCGCCTAAGAGAATATGGGTAGCCATGATGGGGATGGTGGTAGTGAGTCAACCCCGGTGACCATGGAAGATCTCAAAAACTTGGAAACAAGATTGAGCTCTTCCTTGGTCAACGAAGTCAAGAAGATGCTTGAGCAACTTCTTAAAGACAAAGATGGCTCATCACCCCCATCCCCTCAAGAGGAACTACCATCCGTACCTAAAGGGAATACTCCGGTATCCCCCGAAGGTATGGTGGTAGGGGATAAACTAGACAACGCTAATTCCTCCACACGACTTGATGGGGGGAAAGGCGAGAACCGTGATTCTTGGTACTCTCTCGATCCTCCCATCCCTCACCCTCATGTGTACAATAGAGGTGACCCACCTAAGCTAGAAGAGTCTGCTACTTTTGCTCAATGGCAATCACTAATGAGAACTCATATGCGCAGCTCATGCATTGAACTATGGAACATCATCGAGCATGGACTCTTTATTGGGGATCCAAACAACTTGACAAGAAGAGAGGTTGTAAATAGTCAACTCAATGCCACTGCTTTGCATATGATTCAACAAGGATTGGGAACAAAGGATTATCCTCACATTGAGCATTTTAGCATTGCCAAGGAAGCTTGGGATGTTCTCACTGTGTTGTTTATTGGAAATGAGAGTATGAGGAGGAATAGATATGATGCTCTAAGCAATGAAGCCGAAGGTTTCTACATGAAAGAAGGTGAAGATCACGAAGACATGTATCGAAGGCTCAAGACCACCGCCACCGCTTTTAGAAATGTGGGTGCCTCACATGTGGATGATGCATGGATAAAAAGGAAATATGTGAGTGCACTCATGCCTTTTGAGCCCACCGACTTGAAGAGCTTACAAGGTAGACACAACTATCATCTCATGACCTCAAATGAAGTTATGCAAGAGATGGCCGCTTTCAAGGTCGCCGCCAAGAATGCCAAAGATGCCCGCGCTCGTGCCCTCGGTATGAGCAATGTGGTCAATGTTGCTTTGAAGGCCAAAGTTGTGGACTTTGAAGACGAAGATGATAGTGATGAAGGTCTCCCCTTGGACCATCCCGATGATGTCAAGATTGCTCATAGTCAATACATGGCTTTCTATGCAAAGAACTTTTGGAAGAACCCCGCCAAGGCCAAGATGGAAATGCAACGAAGAAGAAATCCAAATGGGAAAAGAGAGAATACCACTAGGTTGAGAACTTGCTTTAACTGTGGTGACCGCTATCACTTTGTGGCAAGCTGTCCCTATGAGAAGAGAGAGGATTACGGTGGTAAGCTTGTGTTGAAAAAGACCCTCAAGGCACCTTACAAGAAACCCTTCATCAAGAAGAATCCCGTCAACAAGAAGTCGGGAGAAATTGTGTTGATCACTCATGAAGAATACTCCTCTGACAATGAAGATGATGAAGATGAGGAAGATGAAACTTCACATGGTGTGGCTGCTCTAGCCACCACCTCTACTCCAACACCCTCACTCTTCGATTCTCCAAATGAGAACTCTTCCACCAAGAACGTCACTTGCCTTATGGCAAGAGGAACGGAGGTATCATCATCATCCCACTCTACTCGATTAGATAATGATGAATGTGATGATGAAATGTCTCTTGATGTTAAAAAGGAATTAATTGCCTTTGATGAGTTCATGACTAACCTAGAAGGTGATGCTAAGCTACATTTTGGGAACATCTAACTCTCCCATACTCAAGAGCTTCTAGATGTTAGATGTAAACTTGGGCATGAACATATGATTGAACTAGAGGCTTTGAGCAATGCTCTAGAAGAAGAACAAGAGACTAGGTTGTATCTTGAGTCAAAGCTTGAAGGGCTTGATGAGGCCAATGACATCATTGTTAACAAACTCATCAAAGAGCGTGATCATGCTATTGCTAAATACAAACGTGCTAAAAAGGACAAAATTGAGTTTGGAGTGGTTCATGGAAAACTTGCCGAGGATTTTAGCTTGCTTAACAAGGCCCACAAGGTCTTGGAGAGTGAACTCTTGTCACTCACAAAGTCCCATGAAACACTTCAAACTCAATTGGCCAATATTCCTTCACCTAGTAACTTCATTCCATCTAGTAGCACAACTATCCTTGAAGATAATGCTAGGTTGAAGGGGGAGCTTGCGAAGGCCACATTTCCACAAGGCAACAAGTCTATTGATGATCTATTGAGCAAGCAAAGGCGTAGTGGTGATAAAGGGGGCATTGGTTTTGTCTCCAAAACAAAGAAGAAGAAGAAGAACAACAAGAAGAAGGACATACCCGCACAAGTGACCAACAAGACCCTTGTGGAGTGTAAGACCACAAGTGGTAAAACCATGTCCCATGATGACTTTGCGGGTAGTGCTAACCCTCACTATGTTCTAATGCGTGATTACTATGGTGATGTGTATGCACAATATGTTGGTCCGTATGATGGTTATATTGCTTGGTCTATTTGGGTTCCCAAGACCCTTGTTGCTAACAAAAGAGGACCCATTGAAAAATGGGTACCTAAAAACTAGCTTGATCTTTTGTAGACCTATGCTTCCGGAGGTTCAAAATGGGTGATCGATAATGGTTGCACTAGTCATATGACCGGAAGCTCGTCTATTGTCAAGGACTTGGTGCCAAATGAAGATCAAATCACCGTCACATACGTCGACAAGTCAAAATCTACGGTAATGGGTTTCGGCAAGGTTGTGGTGGCTCACGACATTACACTCGTGAACGTCATGCTTGTTGAAACCCTTGGTTACAACTTACTTTCTGTCCGTGCTCTTGGAAAGATGGGTTTTTCCGTCTTTATTGATAATGATATTGTGGTCCTCATGTGGAGCAAGTCGCTCAAGGTCGCTTTCGTTGGGTACGTCGAAAATGACTTGTATGTGGTGGACTTTTCGGGGCAAGCCACTGCAGGTCCGATGTGCTTATACGGAAAGGCCGATGTGGGTTGGCTATGGCACCGCCGACTAGCCCATGTCAATATGAGAACTTTGCAAAGTCTCCATAAAGAGGGCCATATTGTTGGACTAAAAGAAAATGTTTCCTTTGCCAAAGATCGTGTTTGCAGGGCATGTGTTCTAGGGAAGATGCATGATGCTCCTCATAATCCCACGAACCAAATCAAGTCTAACAAGATCTTGGAACTCCTTCATGTGGACCTATTTGGTCCTCCATCTCATGCAAGTCTTGGTGGGAAGAAATATTGTTTGGTGATTGTTGATGATTTCTCAAGATACTCTTGGGTTTATTTCTTCA